>CM066727.1:176414433-181414433 GCA_033961575.1 Aselliscus stoliczkanus
ATGGTATAGGGCCATAAGGTGCGTGTGCCTTTAATGTTTTTTGACTATTTAAATGGCTTGTTCATAAATGTTCTTTTACTAATAACGGCAAACCTTTTAGTAACTAGATGTCAAAAAAATAGTGTAATTCAAATGGGTTTTTTTCCAACTAAAATGTTTAATATGTGGCATTAAGAGCAAATTCACAGTGCTTTATCTATTTATTGCATATTCTAACAAGTAAAAGATTCTTGCTATGAATTCACCCCTGTGGACTTCTGTATGTGTTAGCTTCCCAATGCATTTGTCTTTCCCTTTTCTTCTCAAACCAGATGTGATTCTCATCAAGAAAGGTCAACAGAGTATGTATCACCGAAGAATATTTCTATATCCACCTAGGATAAAGCTAACTTGAGAACGTCAGGGGGCATTGTGTAGTAATATCTTTACAAAGTGTATTCGCGTCTTCTCTGGTCACCATCGCAGATTTCCCTGGAAGAGTTTGAAAAAAACGCCTTTCTCCTTACAGGCTCTTCGGTGTGACAGGGAACTGTGCTGCCTGCAGTAAGCTCATCCCGGCCTTTGAGATGGTGATGCGTGCTAAGGACAACGTTTACCACCTGGACTGCTTCGCGTGTCAGCTTTGCAACCAGAGGTACGTCTGGACGCATGCACGCAGATTTCCTTTTGGCGTCTCCAAAACGGCAAAAGTCTCTCTGCTGGCTATTTACGTAATAGGTGGGAATTATATTCGTGCATGTTTCTTAAAGCAATTGAATCTCAGCATTTTTCTTTTTTGCAAACGTTTATTCAGTATCAGCAACGAACCACTGAGAAGGGTCTTAACACCACACTTCTACTTGGAAGAAACGTGTCCTATAACAGAATGTGATAGGAAATGAAAACTTTATCAACTTTGAGGCTTCTTCTTATTGATTCTTTTCTCTGTTGTTTTTCTATCTTTTAAGACATAGGTTTAAAATAGATTTATTTTTTTGTACTACTTCTGGGAGCAAAGAAATTTGTCCTGAGGCAAATATACAGGAGTTTGTGGCGGGGAGTGTTTATTCATCTTATTTTTCATATTTATAGTTGCCCTATCTTTTGATTTCTTATCTTGAATTTTAACTGTGTTTCATATGTACTTTTTAAGTCGCTTCAAGTTTCTTTGAGGCTGGGTATAGCTAAGTTTCTTTGAGGCTGGGTATAGCTAATAATTAAACTGTTATCAGCAGTGGAGAGGTAGCATTGGAGAATGGAAAGAGTATTGTATAGGGAATCTAAAAACCTAAATCTAGTCTGGACTTCGCCCCAACAATATGAGCTCCCTGGATCTCGGCTCTCTCATTTATAACATAAGGGAGCTGGATTAGTCAATCTCAGAGAACTCTTGCATCTCACAGTATTATGACTTCATCCCACTTTTCCTTATTGAAAGTTATAACTTTTATTTCCAGTGGGAACCATACACTACCGCTACCTGTATTATGTGACACATGCAGAGGATATTAGAATATTAAAAAGTAGATATCATTAAAAATACGTTTCAAAAATTAGTATACTTGATGGATTTTAATGAAAATAAACCCCGTGTGAGTGTGAAAACACCTGGACGTATTATATAATCAGTAAATATTAGTTGTGTCAAGTTCTCAGTTATTGTAATTTGCTCTGTTTTACTGTTCAATGCAGCACTTCTTATGAGGCCCTGTAGAGTAGTAGAAAGAAGATGATGTTTACAGAGAGAACTGGATTCGGATTCCAGCCGCATCACCGATTAGCTATGTGACTTCACCTCTATAATTTTTGTTTCCGCACTCTTAAAATAAAGACACTAATGCCTATCTTGCAAATTTTGAAAGTTAAGTGAAATAATTTATATTAAGTACCAGGAACATAGTAGGTTCTCAAAAATGAGTTCTGTTACCTTCATATTTATAATGTAATGGATTTTTTTTTTGTTTTTTGGGGGGTTTTTTTTGGGTTTTTTTTGGAGGGCAGAGTTACTGGCCCTCATATGTGGGACCCGAACCAGGGCAGCTGGCTTCTCAAGCCAGCACTTAACCACCGCACCACTCGGCAGGCCCTATAACTTACTTTTAAGAAATCATATTTCACTAACTTGAATTTTGCACACAATGAATATCTCAATAATCTCTCCTGCTGCATGTAGATATTCAGAATGGGGCTCAGTATACCTTGCAGTATATAATTTACTTGGGAAATAAGTTCAAGAAGTCATCTCACGACATCTTGAGTCCTCCCAACAAATGTTGAACTCAACATACTTTAATTCAGTCTGTGGTGACACTGAACCAAACATAAATTGGCAAATGCACATGTTTATTGTAAGGATAGGGATAAACAAATACCAATATCCACACATCCGTACAGACACATTTATAGGCATGTGTCCATGTATGTGTATACATTTTAAAAGTGTATTAGTAGTAAATTTAAAATGCTTCTGTTTACTTGTCATGTTGATCCATTATAGCATCCACTAACAATACAGTTATCTTTACGCAATAATAACACTTATTGCTTTTCTACTTATAGGAGGTTATATATTCATAGTAAAAAATTTAGAAAATACAAAGGGATAAAGAATAACATCGCCTCATGTCTCACTATTCTCTCACAATTCTAAAAGAAAGTGTTTTAACCTTCTGCAGTGTCGTCAACCATACACGTTTTCATACATATATCACAAATGATACATAGCATATACTTTATATTATCCCCACATTTACGCAGCTTAAAGGAAAGTAACAGGGAACAATCCTACTGTTTGATATTTGGACGTTTCTATTTAACGTAGTGTGCCATTTTACCTGCCTTTAAAAGTTCTTTTACGACACTTGAAACTCTCATGTTTAGTCTTATGGATAGAGCTTCATATATGAAATCACCAGTGTGGAAGTTGTTTCTTCCAACTTTTTATATTATCAATATAATATGGACTTTAAAACAAACAAATACTGAAACCAGTTAGGATCAATTCTCAGGAGCGAAAACTAATTAGACAATGTATGTGACAGTTTAAATGCTTATATTATATATTGCAAAATGCTCTCCAGAAAAGTTTTAGCAATCATTCTCACACCAGAAACGTAAAAACGATGTATTTTCTCACATTCACTCTAACACTGGAAATTATTTAAAAAGACATCCTGGTCATCTTAAAAGATAAAGGATGGTATCTCATTATAATTTTTAATTAGCATTCATTTGCATACTGGTGGCCCTTTGCTATTGCTTCTTTTAGGGAACTGCCTGTTTATGCCCTTAGTCCATTCTCCTAGTAGGGCAGGCTTACCTATTTTATTCATGTTCTACAGAGAAAATTAAAACATCATTCAAGTGCTAAGCCCAGCCTAAACTCTATTATGATGCAAAGTAATTGTAGGTTGTTAATGCTATTTACAAATCATATATCACTTTTATTTTACCATTGAAATAAAAAGTTGCACTCACAATTAACTCCATTTCCTCAGTAGAACCCAGTCAAGTAAGACAAACACTCCTAAATTTTGACTCGGAAACTCTTCACACTCTTATTGCTGCAACATACTATTCTAGTATCATTAAAAGACCTACTATATTTCTGTGTTCGCTTCATTTATTACATGCCATAATGGGACTGCATATCTTTAGTACTGGTTATGCACAATTAGCACTTAGTTATTGTCTTGTCACTTCAGCCCCTACAAGACAAACTTCTTTAATGCAAGAAGTCAGCTAATCTTCATCAGCCAAGCAAAGCAGACAAATTTTGTTACTCTCAATACAGAAGGTTTTCAATATAGGAGATTCGGCTTTTACTTTGACTTTTTCTTGGGAAGGCCTCCCTAATAAAGCCATATGCCACATGAGCCTATGCTTTTCAGTAGCCAAATCACTGCCATAGTATTGCACCTTGTCAAGTAAATCTCAAGACCAGTAGGTAATTTATAGGTATTTTCTGTTAAGCAAACTTTATTGACATCTGAAATTATGGTATTATACATGCTTATGAATTTTATTTAGCAGTAATTTCATCTTAACTTTTAAATCAAAATATCATTAATATCAGAGGTATTTCTGAATGTTTAAAAAAAACCAGTAGCAGTTATCACCTTCAGGAATGGTCCCCTTGTAATACTTTCTCTGCCCTTTTTAGAGAGATATGGCTAAAAAATATTAAGTCCTGAATTAAAACTCTAAAAGTTTCTTTATTTTGAAAGGAAATCAAAGGGAGGTTATTTGGAGTGTCTTGTATAATAACTTGAATCCCCTTAGAATTTAAAAATTCTGTTTAATAGGTTAATTTCTTAAAGGTGAATAAGCCCCTCTCCCTTAGAAAATTCTGTAAAACCAAACGATGTTTTTATAAGAAAAAGAAAAGACATGCTTCTTTGTCATAAAGTTACCCTGAATATGTAGAATTGTAGAACATTTTATTTTCTTTCTTTTAAAGAATAAAAATACTGTTTTAGGCTCTGTAGGAACGGAGGGGATACAATCTAGTTTCTTTCTTAAAGACAGGACATCAAAGACTCACAGGAGAGAGTAATCGATGCTAAACAGATCCATACCAAGGGAGGAGAGGTTGGCCCTTGGAAGTCTTAGGGAAGCATCACAGGCTTGATGTGCTGCATTTTAAAAAAGAACTCTAGGACTTTTGGGGATATAGGAAGTGTGTCGGTCGGGGTGGGGAGGGGGAGTACGGGAGATGAGGAAGCCAGGAAGCAGTAAGGAAAGGGCTTCCCAGGCAGATGGAGCAGGATGCACAGCATGGAGGTGTGACAGCATTCTGTTCAGGAAATAAAAAGGAGCTCAGGGATTACATGGGGGAGTTTGGTAAGGATATGGAAGAATGAGAAATGGAGAGAGAAACAGGAGATGCAATTGTAAAGGTAGGAAGTCAGTGGTTGGAAATCAAGATGAATGCAAATTTAAATTACTCCATTTAAAATACCTTTGTTATTTAAAGCTGTTTGATTCTGAATGAATCAATCTATCTTAACCAATGTTTACTGACAACCCACCTCAAGTGGTAGTACAAATTTTGGTGGTATTCCAAAGGTTTTCAAAAGAAATACAACTCATAGTCATTTACCTGAGCACTGCTGCACAGACTGGAAAGCCTGTTACAGACTCATGAGAAAATGTGAAATGCCAAAGTAAATGATACACTAAATAAATACACGCTTTGGGAAAGATCAGAATGAGTTGATGTAGACCGTGAACACTGGTGGAAGGAATGTAAACTAAAGAATTCTTAGGATTTAAGTAGATGGCGGGGGGGGGGGGGGGGGAATATCTCTGGCTAGGGAACCTTTTAAGCAAAGATGAAAAGCTTACCATTGGTAAATAATGATGATAGCAAATTCTTACATAACGTTGATCATACACCAGACACTGTTCTGCCTTACATGTACTAAGTCATTTAATACTCAATATAACCCATAAGTAGGTACTATTAGCAACCTCATTTTACACATGAGGAAACTGCAGTACAGAAAGTTTAAGTGACTTACCCAAGTTTACACACTTAGGAAATGGTAAACTCAAAACTTAAATCCTGGTAGTCTGGTGTTAGTCTCTGAAATCAGAGCCAGTCTGAGGGCTCTGGCCTGTTTCAAGAGGGGCATTTTATTTTCTGGCTAAGTGGATATAAATGTGAAGAGATACAGGGGAGTTACAGTAAGGTAGACGTGAATCGTTTCTAGGAGGACTCAGGATGTGTGTAGTGAAAAAAAGATGGTTAGAAGTGAGTGTGTAATGACAACTGGCTGTCACTTAAAAAAGACATTAAATTTGCCCACAAGTGTATAGTAATGGGACAATGAGTATATAGCCAGCACCTCTTACTGAAAACAAAATACAGTATCAAAATATCCATCTTTTGGTAACTGAGGATGCTAAATATGAAAGTAGAGACATTGGAAATACGTAATGGAGCCTTCCTCTTTTCAAAGTGTTGTGGAAGTTTAATTACTTATAATTGACAGTCACTAACCTTAGGGAAATAAGATGACTAAGTTAACATTTTCATATCTTGGAAAGGATGTTACAAACGGAGGCTTCTTAGCAGAGTCTTTTGATAACCTGCTCAAAACTACTCTAAGCCCCATATTTTATAGGGTTGACTTATTAATTATATTTATTTTCTGTACTTCAAGAGCATCTGATTAGCCATCTTTTACTTCCTTATCATACATTTTTTAAATGAAGGCAAAATTAATTGAACTGACAGTACTACAAGTAATTAGCACTAGATTCCAAGGGAGATTATGCATTTGTTTTCAGAAATTTTAGCCCTACCTCTTAATATACTAACAGGCATCTTCTGGCCATCACTGCTTTTAAAGTATTTTTTCTGCAAGTGCTAAATCTCATAAAGAACTGATTATGTAACATCGGAATGTAGCCTCTTATAAAATCACAGTTATACCTGATTTTGTTAAGTGTCTAATATCTGCATTGCTGTTTCTCTAATTCATGTTTCTATATGGAACATTTTAAAGGTGGACACCAATATTAATTGCACACCAACCATAATCTGCTCTTAACTAGAGCTTTCAAGGCTGTTTAGAGTTACATGTGCAAGTATGACATTCCTTACCCATGCTCTGTTTCATCTTGAACTTTAAATTGAAATGCACCTAAAATGTACTTGTTCCAGCTGACATTATATTAGCAACAAAATATTCAGGGAGGAATATTTTAGATGAATTCCATTTATATCACCAACATCTCGATGAATGGTGGGCAGATTTTTTTTTTCCAAGTTATGGAAAGGAATAATAATAACACAAAGAAATCTGTATAGCTTTGTAGCCTCATGCTTTACTGCCTCCAGGTAAAAGCATGGGTCTCGAAGCCAAAGAGACCTGGTTACTTCCTACCTCGACCACATGCCTTCTAGCTGTGAAACCTTGGGCAGGTTTTTTAAATTCTGGGAGGAAGTCTTAGGTTTTTCATCTGAAAAAGGCAATGATAATATCTATGTTGTAAGTTGGACAGAAGTAGTAGTGTGATCATATACATATACATGCTTAGCGTTAGCACATGGAAGTACTTTCTACAAGGTGGCTATTTTAATTACCTACCAGCGAAACAGTAAGGTAAGGCTTTACATACTTCGTATCTACTCCTTGCCACAAACTTATAAAAGTGACTGATAGGACAAATAAGAAAAACTGGTTTCATCTTACTATCATCAATGGAAAGTTGAGATTTGAACACTATTTGTTGTAATATGCCTCTCTACCTTTCATATGTTGCTTATTTTAACATCTCTACAATCCAGCAAAGTAGCTGTTTTACCTTACCCAAAGAGACTTAACTCAGAGAAAGTATGAAATGTACCTTGTATTTTGCATTGGGTAGGTAAACGCAGTAGGGCTCAGATCTAGATCCTCAGGCTCTTGGTTCAGTGGTTTTCTCACTGTAATTACCCTGAATCTATTAATCTACAAATAAAGATTATCTAAAGTTTAAGGCCTCTGAAGGTAAGAATAACATGCCATGCCATAACAAAAACAAACAAACAAACAAACAAATATGTTTTTATTTGATAGCAAATAGAATTTGGGGCATTGTTAAAAAACTATGTTGAAAAATTAAAGTAAAATTTTAGACAATATAGAGTTGAAAGTATTTCCGTTAGTTGATCTTTAGGAAAAAATGATTTCTAAATCTTTTTAAAGAAATGTCAGCTGGAACACAAGAGTACTTTATTGAATTTATTTATTTTTGATGTGAAATTTTATTATTAGCTTCTTAGTTCAAGTTAATTTTAATAGTAATATAAATGGAAAAATTTGAACAGTAATCAAATGTATTTTACCTGCGATTTTATATAATCTCACAGAAGATAAGTGTCTACTTTGGCTATTAGGCCTGTCCGACAAAAGAAATATTTCCTTTCATTCAACATACCTTTGTATCAAGATTATCTGTAAAAACTGGTTTATTCAAATACCGCTTTTTAAACACAATGTTTAAAGTTTATAGTTCCCAACCAATAAAAAGATGTACTTAAAGTCCAAACTTGAATGTTCATTGTATCCAATTGCCTTGATCAGAAATAACTCTAGGATTTCTAGATCAGCACATAGTCTGTACTTTCAATCAACATCATTACCAAGCAGTAATCCTGAGGAAAAAAAGTAAATTCCACAAATAAACAGACCAATCTTCTTTAAGAAGAAAGCTAATTCTTTTCAATCTACTTTTTTTTATTACACTATTTTCTCCTCTATCTACTTAGCTAAAATAAGGATAAATTTCCAAAGCTACCCAGTTGGAAAATAAATAGGTTCACTGTTTGTCTAGCATTCCAATCTTTGCAAATGTAAATCAGTCCAACTGCTCCTCATTTAAACTTTCAACTTCACAAAACATTAAAGGGTGGCTTTCACTAAGCAATTTAATCTATCCACTAAGATTTCTGCTTGAACATCATTCGAAATTGACTATCTGATAAAGAGAGACCACTATCAAAGGTCAGTGAGGTCAACTTGTATAATTACTAGTAGTTTTACTGGGTCAACTCTACGAGACACTGCTGTTTGAAGGTTAAATTGTTACAATTAAAAATATATACAGATCTCCCCAGAGTTACTTTATTGTTAAATGTACTGGAAACAGCACAAGCATTTATTTCTGACCTTAATTGTGTCCAAAGTGTCACCACTGGGAAATTATACAAGAAGAGCACTTATTAAAAACATTACAATCTTCCATGTTAAACAATGTTTTATAGAATAAAATAATAATTAGCTACTGGAAACTAGTTTCTTTATCACATTGATATTAAGAAGTTTGTTCAGGTTTTACTCCCTTTGGTTAAATTGAAAGTGCTCTAAGAAATGACATTTACTATTTTATAGTTGGTGAAATTGCCATAAACAAAGGAATATGGCCCAGCATCAGAGTCTGGTGTTAAAACAAATTTCATTTCAGAATGATCACTTCCAAATTACTAGAATTTAATCACATTTTTAATAACAGAATAAAAGGAAGCTTTAAATGGGAAGCTTTAAAATGGACTATTTTCTAATCGTTTGATTCATTTTAATGCCTTTTACTTTTTTTAATAAAGTGGATAAATGGCCAATGATGAAATCTTCCATAATCACTGCAGTGAAATATTATTATCATTCTTTCTTATTCTAATGAGCATATATATAGATCAGGTTTTTTTTTTTTCTTTCCAATGTGGTAGGTAAAAAAAAAAAAATCACCTTTGCTGCCCTATGTGTTTTCCTCGATGTTCCTATGATTTTTATATGTAAAAGTAGAATTTCACATTTTGTGTGCAATGTTTCATTAAATGACTTAAATGGTTTAGTGATGACAATAATGGCAACTTTGTAAGTCAAGCTTTCAAATTCAGGGAATTACCATGTGAAATCATTATTAGGAAAAGAAATCTTCAAATCTATGGGTCTGAGTGAAATGGTCTTAACACATTTTATTTTTTGAAATACTTTCAGGTTTTGTGTTGGAGACAAATTTTTCCTAAAGAATAACATGATCCTTTGCCAGACGGACTACGAGGAAGGCTTAATGAAAGAAGGTTATGCACCCCAGGTTCGCTGATCTATCAACATCACCCCATTAAGAATACAAAGCACTACATTCTTTTATCTTTTTTGCTCCACATGTATATAAGAATTGACACAGGAACCTACTGAATAGCGTAGATATAGGAAAGCAGGATGGTTATATGGAATAAAAGGCGGACTGCATCTGTATGTAGTGAAATTGCCCCAGTTCAGAGTTGAATGTTTATTATTAAAGAAAAAAGTAATGTACATATTGCTGGATTTTTTTGCTTGCTATTCGTTTTTGTGTCACTTGGCATGAGATGTTTATTTTGGACTATTGTATATAATGTATTGTAATATTTGAAGCACAAATGTAATACAGTTTTATTGTGTTACCATTTGTGTTCTGTTTGCTTCTTTGTATTGTTGCATTTAGTACAATCAGTGTTTAAACTTACTGTATATTTATGCTTTCTGTATCTACCAGCTATTTTAAATGAGCTGTAACTTTCTAGTAAAAAACTGAAGAGCAAATCTCACTAATGATACACATATAGATAAAGCAAGTCTATCAACATTAAAAATACTAAAAACTAAAGACACACACAAAGCATTTTAGCAACATCCATTATTATTGCCACTACGATTTAGAGTCTATCAGTGTTCTCATTATAACCCCCTATTTTCAGGGGGTTAAGATCAGCTTTAAAAAAAATGCATAAAAATTTCATCTTAAAGCACTTTCATTTTATACCAACTTGAAAAGTGCCATTTTTAGAATAACTTTAAAGCTTAACAGTTATCCTTTTAATATCCTTTGTGAGTGTGTGTGTGTGTGTGTGCGCGCGCGCGCTCTTTGCCTATATAATGGCTTTGTTTTTATTGTTTATTTTTTTCAGCTATTCGCCCCTTATGTGAACTAGTGCCTTTGGGTATCATGTAAGTTTTTTCCAAAGGGTTACTTTAAAAAGTGTTACCACAATTCTGAGATAATTTTAAAATCATAAATTAAATTTCTTATATAAATTTTGCCCAGATCGCTCCATAAGAGCTAAGGGTTTAATAACTTTATGGCTTGATAAATTTCTGGCACTAAAAAGATTTGAGTATGAATCTACTGAAACCATGATAATGCACACTGAAGCTATGATATTTGAGTAGTGAGGTTACTTTTGATCAGAGCTACATAGTGCTCATAGAATCTTCTAGAAGAATAGAAACAAAGGGATTGATAAAAAGCTGAGAACTGGTGATTATATATTTTTCTGTATTTATCTGCCACTTATTTTAATGTTTAAAAGTGAACACTTTAAAGTTTGACGTGTCTTACTGTATTGCTTTCTTTAAGTAATTACCACTAAGAATACATCCCACTTAGGCTGAAATTTGTCATTCCATTTTTTTCAAGGTGAAATAGTCTCTTACCTATATGATAGCTGATAAAGAAGAAAACTTTCTGACATAAATTATGGAGACTGATTATTTAAATTACAATTTAAGAAATTAAAATGAGTCTATAATCCCCTCATCTGGGTTGCTCACACTTTGCTTCTGTTCCCTGTGATAGAAACTACTTTTCAACAAATCTAATTCCGCATAGACACAATGAAGCACATATTTACTACAGCAAATTTAGTGCTGTGGTTATTCTTTTCTTTTTTCTTGATCACTTGTATACGAAACAATATTTCCCAGTATTTGCATACATATTTTGTCCTGCCAATATATGTATTGCAGATGAAAATCAAATGTGGTACCTGAATTCTTGGTTTGGGGCCAAAATATTAAGCTGCAACTAATGCTGGTGTGAATTTGAGTTGTTTTAAAACAAAGCTTTATTATGGACATGCATGTGAATCTGCATTATTGCCTCTCATTTTTAAGAAAATGATTCTGTGAAAAGTGAATGATACGTATTTTTACAAATGCTTCATGGTTAAGAATGTTCAAGTCACGCATCCCCCAAATTTGAGATACACTGAAAAAAGAATTTCAAAAATAGCTCTTTAGGGCCCATAAGGTAACTATTATTTTAGCCTGAGAGCCTTACATTTAATTCATGAAGAGACTTGCATAGCCAAAACCAAAACAAAACAGAACAAATGGGGTGGGGAGGAGGGGATATAGTGAGAAGTGGTTTTCACAACACTGTTGCCCTACTATTCCCATTACGAGTTGCTTGTGGATGTATAATTTTAATTGTCAGTATCTTTTTCAAATGATCTTTTAAAGATTTAAATGGTTTTGCAAGTGTTAAGATCAATATGTCAAAATACCTGTAAACTGGGAACAAAATGTTCGACTTTTCAACTATTCTCGCCACCCAAAGACTAAAGAACGTTTTCACTGCTTTTTCTTTTGCTTAATCCTTCGAGAATTAATTCTTATGCTTTTCCTACAAACAAAATTACCTAGATTAAAGATTAAGGCCTTAATCTTTTTAGATTATCTTTAATCTCTATGGAAATTGTGAAACAAAACAGACAAAGGCCATTTTATAGCTAATTGCCCATAAATCGTAGCATTTTTGACCTGAAGTACTAAACTAATTGTCCTGACTATTCAAAGTCCCTGAATTGTTGTCAACTTTCCTCTTTTGTGTTGTGCAGCCCTGATGTCACTTAGCTTGTTATCTGATACCTCCAGGAGGACACCTCCAACGGAGCTTTGATTTCTCAAGCAGGGAAAGCTCCCTTCCTAACACGCATCTCATATAGGCTGCTTCTGATGGAGGACCAGGCACCTCCCGTCTACCAGAATGCTGGCTGAGTTTAAAAGCTGACCTGTGTTTGTAATTTCACTTTCATCTTGCTTAATAAATATCTGCTGGATTCTTTCATTCATTTTTTTATATTTGGACTTATGTTTTTAATAAAAGGGGTATTACACTATTTGATTGCTCTTAATTGGCAAAATCTAAGATGATATCTAGAAAGCTTATATTATGTTTATGAAAAAGGAATAAAGTGTGTAAGGACATTTCCTTTCAAAAGGCAAATCATAAGCATAAGAAAAAGTACCTGTAAGGCCTTCTCCAAACGTTATATTTAGGATCTAAGAGCTAGGTAGTTTACTGGTATTTACATGTGTGGGGAAAATAAAACTGTCAAAAACGAAGGTAGCAATTACTGGGTATAATTTTGCACATATATACAAGTTTTAAGTGACCTTTCTGAAAACTGTGTTGTCAGACTAAATTTCAAATTTCCTCTTTTCTGTATAATGAATGAAAACAAAAAAATGAAATCTTACGTTTTCAAGGAAGAGATGTTGTGCCTTAACTGAAACAGAGTGCTGAAAATTATATCTGTAGTAAACCATACTGTATACAAGTGGTTTCCTTTTAACTATCACTTTAGGCAAACCACCCTCTAAATAGTCACTTAAACAATTTCATAGAAATGATACAGGCCAAACATGCTGAATATTCACTTCAGTAAGTTGCAAAAACAATCTGCATGTTTACTGTAATACGCCATTAGCACAGACTACAGTTTTAGCAAAAGCCATTTGATTATTACTTTTCCTTAAAAACACCATTGTAGATACTTCTTAACTATGATTTTAATGCAATTTGAGGTAATCAAAAGCAAAGCTTTAATACAGTCGTGATTTCGACTGACATTTATTAAGAGCCTACTATGTGACAGGCCTTCTTCCCCTGACACACTCGTTCTCTGGTCAGGTAGACTTAGGGCACTTCAGACATCGGATGACTTTTAGGTGCCTTTGCGCTGGTTTGTACTCATCTCAAACCTACTAATAATGAGCACACAAAAGCAAATACAATCTTCCACCTATTCAGTATGTCATTGGTATGAAAGCCCCAGAAAATATCTCAAGTAATCAATGTGTTCAGAGAATTATTGCACACAAATTACTCATTAACTCAATAGCCCATAATATAAAAGAGCAACAATTAATTAATGAGTCACCCTCAGATCACTGTGATTACAATAGAGCTCTCTTGAAACAGCAATTATAAATGGAGCTGCCTCTCTGCATTGTTTGCAATTGGCCCATTATTTGGCTGAATCCAGTGTCATATTTAATACATGCCTGTGGATAATTGTGTGATGAGTATCATAAATGAAGAATTCAGAAAGTTGACTGCATATAAGACCTTACAAATGGTCAGAAAAATAAAGAGAACTCACATGTTTACTATAGCTTCATTTGAAGCCAAGCTATGAGATGGGTATTATCTACCTAAATGGTAGACTTCTACATTTGAATCAAGATGTAAGACTTCCATGTTGACCATTATAAGGATTAGCTGCTAAAACACTTAAAAGTAAATTTTACAGTGCTTTAGAATACATGTAATTTAATTTCAGTAACTTTTCACAAAGACTAAAATAGGCATGACCAGTTTTATAACCATTTTGGTACCCCAGAAGGACATTTTTGCTTTCGTTGGGTCTGGTTGGGGAGGTGTTGGGGGATTGACAGCAATAGGGGAAGAGATTAAAAGAAATACCAAATGTTACAATGCAAAGTCACCAACAAGTTTCCCAACTATCTTGGTAAACACCATTCCGATAAGCTTATAGAATAATTATAAGAATTCCCTTAGGTAAGTCAGAAACATCTGTTGGTAACACATAGCAGGTGTTAACAATTACACATACTGAAAAATGTTTAAATGTTTTTAATTAAAAGAATTCTTGTTTTTTGAAAAAAAAATGTTAAATTCAAAGATACTCCTGTTTTGAGCATCCAGATCACGTAATGCACAAAATTTTAAAGCCCAAATCATCTTGGATCAACTAGGTTTCATGTTTGGTTCAGATCATTGCAATCAAATGTGAATTAGAATTCACTGCACTTTTCACACAATTGGTATTCTGGGCTGAGGAGCTGAATACTCATGAAATTGGTATAGCAGGGCTGATTACAGAATATTTTGACTTTACTAACAAGGTGGTAGACATTAACTATACCAAATTTAATGGATACAGTACAAAGAAAAGTGGGAGCAAGAGACATTCAGATAACAGATGATCCAAATATTTTTAACCATGCAGAAGACTCTAAACCACCTAAAATAGAACATACTCTAAACTACCTAAAAATGTAACATAACATTATCATATGACCGATCTTCAATAGCTTTTAATAATAGCTAACATTTACTGAACCCTTACCATATATCAGGCAGTTTTCCATGCCGGTGTAATTTCTACCACACCTTTGTAATGTACCTATTATTACCCTTATTTTCCAGATTTTAAATAAAAGCACAGAGAGGTTACTGAAGTTGCCTGAGGACATACAGCTAGTAATTAGCGGACCTGAGATTTAAACATAGGCTTTCTGGCTCTAGGGCTTATTAAACCTGTTATAGGGTTCTCATTAATATTTTATTATTATAATTATTATTTATTTGTTATTATTTATATCACTATTATTATTTTCTAGCCAAGAACTTGACATTATGTGTGCTTGAGCAAAAATTCCAAATATTTTAGAGTTAATGTCATCTTTAAAGATGAAAATTTGGAATGAGAGTGATCATAGTTTCCTAGATGCAATATACTTAGGAGCTCTTTCTTTCAGCCATACTAAGAGAGAATTTATTTGAGCCTTCAAAGCCAGGATACCAAGAATAGAAGGTCCCTAGTATGGATCGCAGTATCAGGATCTAGAGGCAATCAGCAATGACTTGAGTATCACTCCAAACAGAAAGCTGCAGTTTTGTGCATCCTGATGAACAGTTGTGGTGAAGCGAGGCTAGGCTGGTTTCAGAAATCAAGATAATAAAATCAGTGTGTTACCTGCTTTTGGTATTTTATAACCTAGTCCCATAAGATGATACAAAAGCAAACTTAAAGTCAAAATAGCAATCTGTGTCAAACTATGTGTTCACTGGTCTAAAATACATGAGTTATATAGGATGCTGGGTCCAGGTCAGCTGCCAAATAGCTAAGGAACTCTTTAGTCTCAAAATTACAATGGCAAGCCAGGCTGAAGCAATAGTGACAAAAGCAGTTATCCTTAATATCTACCAGAGCAAAATTCAATCAATTACGTTTTCATGTTACCATACAAAATCTCCACAACATTCTTCCTCCCCCCACCCTCCTCAACTGCTTGGTGCCATCACCACAGCTTACATACACTGGGGGGATTTGGAACCTGAATTATTTCAGATTAAGTGGTCCTAATGGGAGCTTCCACCACACAAGTGTCTTCCAGCATTTTCAGTATGTAACTAGTACTTAAACTGAAGAGCTAAGAGCTATGATCACTGAGGAACGTGGTCCAGTTGGGTTGCATAAATGTGTTGATCCTCAACCTAGAAAGCACAGTGAAAGCCTCCCCAAATTTTAGTGTATAATAGCTTAAGTTAATTACAGCAAAACTTGCTAAAATATCCCTAGCAACATCTAGCTTTTCACAGCCCAAGATTGGTGGAGCTGCTAGATTATCTTCAAGTTACTTTGACCTATAGTTTCTATTCTTCTTAGAGTATCCTCAATTTAGTGTGAGTAGGGCAAATTGGAGAAGACACAAAAACCACATCTGAGACAATTATTGGTACATAAGAAAATGTGAGAGAAAAATAAAATATGGGAGAAAACATTACCTGGAAAGAGGCAAGTAACTTTATGAAAAAAAAATCATTGAACACTCACCATGTGTGCAGCACAATACTAGGCATTTTAAACTTTCTTCTGGCTGAGAGACTTTGGTGCATGAAATATAATGTTCACTGCTATTTATTTTTTTGTTTAATTCCCAATTTATGAAACATACAACTCTAAGAAATGCCATTTCTCTAAATATTTGTACACCATTTAAACAGCTAATAAACCAAAACTTGTAAATTTAATAAATTAGATCCAACCATTTAAACATTGATTAGAAACTTAGTCAATTTTTTCTAAACATCTCAATAAAGTCCCATCTATTAAGTTTCAGGTACTTTAAAACCAGACAGAAATTTTCACAATGTCTAAACTTACCTAGAAAGAACTCTGTAACAAAAATTATTGATATAAACTAATATATTCATATTTTGCTTCCTATCTTTCAAAGGTCAAATTAATAATAAGTAATTCCCTTTAAAAATTAGAAAATATTGTTTCCATTAGTTGAGATTGCAGGATCTGTGTAGTTGACTATATGAACCTTGGTTGGGGCATGAGAATGAGCTCCTCTGTCCAAAATGATTCAAACTTGAGTTAGTGCACATGACATTGACCAATAATTTAATAACCAGGATTTTTTTGTTACATCAATGCAACATTTTTAAGCCAATGTCTTTCACATAGGTTATAATTTCCCATAAATCAATGCTATTTCCCAAATTCATATGTGTTAACATTATTATAAACTTATGCATGCTATTTTAATATCTCATGAGCTACAGGAACATTTGGAGAATTTTATCTCTCAAGAAATAAGTAATTGAATCTATACAGTTAAATTTCCTATTATAACATTTGGCTAATACTCTTTCTGCACAAATTATTGGACCTTTTTTTGAACTGATTATAATGCATTACCACCTGTGTTGACTAGTGCTTTGGGTTCTTGGTGTAATTTAACTTATAATTATCCACATTTAATCTTCTCTACTTAGAAAATAGAGGCAAATACAAATCAACACTGTGTAAATAAATATACATTCAGTAGAAGAAAGAGGGTACATACACCATTATATTTATGTGTTTGTTTTCATTTTATTTTTACCTTTTAACCCCCTTCACCCATTTCTCCCACCTTGCCTCTGTCAACCAGAAATCTTTTCTCTATATCTATGAGCTACTTATTTGTTTTTGAATTCCACATTTAGGAGAGATCATAAGCTGTTCATCTTTCTCTGACTTACTTCACTTAGCATAACGACCTAAGTTTCATCCATGTTATTGGAAATGGAAATTTTTTATGACTGAGTAATATTTCATTTTATATCTATACCACAATTTCTTTATTCACTCAACCATTGATAACATTTAGGTTGTTTCCATATCTTGATTATTGTAAATAGTGCTGCAGTGAACATGGGTATATATCTTTCAAGTTAGCACTTTCGTTTTCTTCAAATAAATACACAGAAGTGGAATTACTAGATTACATAGTAGCTTTACTTTTATTTAGTGCTTTCCATAGTAGCTGCACTAATTTGCATTTCTACCAACATTGCACAAGTGTTTCCTTTTCTCCACATCTGCCAAAATTTTTTTGTTGGCTTGTTGATGATAGCTATTCTAATAGGCATGAGGTGACATCTCATTGTGGTTTTGACTTGCATTCCCCTGATGATTGGTATGTTGAGAATCTTTTCATGTATATGTTGGTCAGTCATCTGTGTGTCTTCTTTGGAAAAAAATGCCTTTCAGGTCTTCTGCCCATTCTTTAATCAGATTGTTTGTTTTTTGCTATTGAGCGGTATGAGTTCTTTACATGTTTTGGACATTAGCACCTTATTTAGCTTTATGTATTTTAACTATTTTGTGTACTTTATATTAGCTTTTCTCCTTTTGAGTAAAATCATAGAGAAATGGCTATCATAAATTCAAGTACATTGTAGGTGGATTTAGTCGTAGGTTATGTTTCGTGTGTGTGTGTGTGTGTGTGTGTGTGTGTGTAATTCTTACTGTGTCAGTCAAAAAGTTTGTTTTGTAAGACACTACCTTAGAAACCCAGAGATCCAAAACGAAAGGGCTTGAGAGAAAATACAGTGAGAAAATACAGGGTACAGCACAACAAAGTGTGCAAAAGGTGAGCTGTCCCAGAAAAGGGTACCAGACCTGAAAATCGCAGAGTCCAAACAATGTAAGTGTAAAAGCAACAATAACAGAAATTATTTAAGGGGGAGGGTATCAGTATTGTACAACATTAGCTGGACATTTAAAAGAAGAGAATAAAGAAACTGAGAATAAGTCAAGAGCTGAGAGCATGACCTAACCACTCATATCTAAACTAGTATACCTCACACTTCACTAAGCATATTTGACGAGAACATATTTCTGCTACACGGTTATCATCAGATTTATGCAGACCTTGATTACTTTTTAGGTAAACATGGTTATTATTTATCTCAAAACATAATTTTCTTAGTCCCAATTAACCTTTTCAAATTTTTTTTCCATTGAAACCATTTGAGACCATAAACATAGTGGTAAGCAGCATCAGCTTTGCCATCAGGGAGACAATGATCTAGAGAAAATTACTTAGCTCTACTATATCAGTTTTCTCATCTCTAAAATGGAGGTAATAATACTTACTTCATAGGGTTTTATTGAGGATTAAATGAAACAACCTATGTCAAGCACTTAACATCATGCCTAATATCAGTGTCTGAGTTATGGTTACTATTATTATTTATATGACTCCCAAATCCTCTCAGAGCCTCTGAAGTTCTATTTGCCATGATGGAGGTTAATCAACCCAGGTGAGCATCAGGCATGATTTCTGCAATTAGGCAGACATGGGACAAAGGATAACAATGACAGATGAGCATTCAGCTAGCAAACTAGAAAATTCCTTCTGAGCAAAATATGTAAATCCAGAGAGATAATTAAAGTGGGGAATCTAGGCCATAGTCAGAGATATTGGGTAGAAATTTTTTTTATTGTCTTCTTTTTGTCTCTGTGTGTGTGTGTGTGTGTGTGTGTGTGTCCATATTTGTGCCTAGCATTTATGCTGTAGCAGCCTGCATTTCTGACAGACCACAATAATCATTAAATCCATATAGCCAGTCATATAGACATTTATTGGGCACCTACTGCATATCAGATTCTCTGCCATGTCTTCTGAGGAACGTAACAAAAAGTCTCTGCACGTGAGGGAAGACCAGCAAACAACTGTTAACCATAACTACCGGAACACTGAGGAAGAAGTAATTTATTCTGTCAGGGCACCTGCAAAGGCTTTACAATAGGAATTTACCTTCAGTCTTAAACAACCATTCATTGAAGGGGAGAATGGTGTCGTGTTCACAGGAACAACCCTTAATTTAAATTCACTAAGAATTAGTTTTATGGTGATTCACCTAGCTGATAAGCAATAGAAAGCCATCAAAGATTTTTGAAGATATATAGCATTAGAATGCCAAAGTTTAAGAAGACCGACTCAACTGAATTGTACAGGGTGGACTAAGGTGAGATAAGGGGATGCTGGTAGTTTAGTCAGGAGGCCTTTGTAAAAACCAAGGAAAGATGAGCACCTATGCAGTGCTGGGGAGGGGTAGTAGCTTGGGGGACCGGGGATTATCACTTTGTGAGGGGTGTAAATGTCTAACTATCATGTTGTTTTGTACACCTGAGACTAATAAAAAACTTTAAAAAACGGGGCAGAATAGAAAAGAGGCGATTTTTACCAACTATGGCAATTGACTAAATGTGAAGGGAGCAATGGAAAAGTGACTGGGATTTGGGGATTTTTACCCTAAATTATTATAGTTCATGTAGCAAACAGACCTAGGAAAAAAACAGGGAAGAAGAAGAAATGGCTCCTCTCTGATGACTCTCTGGATATAAGGAACATTGTATTTCATGTGAACGTGCAGAGTTGTATTCCTGCTTCAGAAACTCTTTGGGCTTTTAAGGAAAATTGAAACCTAATACTATTGGTTGGTGTGGCAGACCTTGCTAGCTGTCCACTCAATATCCCTTTTCCCTTCACCTCACTAACGGCATGTGAGGCAGGGATGTGCCAAAGCAAACATTTTCATTTCATGGTTTCTTTTGAGTACAGGGATGGCCGTTTGACACAGTTCTGGATGATGGGATATAAAAATGAGTCAACAGAAGATTTCTAAGCAACTTCTGACTTTCCTGATATGGGCACACTCCTTCCTTTCTATTGTTTCCTTCTTCTTTCTGCCTGAATGAAAATAGGAGTTTGTAATGGACTAACTACCTAAAGCATAGATGATCAAGAGGATGAAATGGCAAATCTAAATGAGCCTGGACACTGATGAAATTGTGGAGCAGCTATAGCAGAGAGCAGATCTGAACAGACATGAACTTGAACTGTGCAGATTACTTCTGGACACCTTGTCACTCTGGTTGGGTTACCTCTTATCACCTGTGATTAAGCTTCTATTACATGCAGTCAAAAGCAACCCCTAACTGGTATATTTGCTTGCAGCAACCTGAAATTTTATTGGTAGTTCATATGATTTCAGCCTTAACCTGATTCAGAAAAAGGAAATTGTACAGAGTTTATAAGACCCAACATTATGGTTTCATCTCCTCTCCTCCCACCTCAGCTCCTTCCTGTCAACACAACAACCCATAATCCTCCAACAAGAGGAGCAATAAGGTAGTTTCTAGTATGTGTGTCTTATTTTCTCTATGATCTTACACAACCCAAAAACTCTACTCTGACTTTCTGACATAAATCTAGCATTTCCATTAAACTATTACAATTTATCTAATTTTACATATGGTCAATGGAGAAGACTGAGTTTTTATTAGACAGTCATAAACTAATATAGGCAGAAGGATGCAGGGAAATAGCAAAGGTATTTTCAAGTAATTAGTTGGAATTACAGACAGATCAAAAGGAAAGCCATTGTGCAAATGTCAGGCCATTCAAGGTTATTTCACCTAGAGGAGATAATGTCAGATTCCTGCTTTGGATATAAAAGAAGTTTTGAAAGTCTTTCTGCCTATGCCAAAATCCTGTCTGAAGATCATTTCTGATCTATAAAGTTTTTTTTTCTTGTCTGCAGAAAAACAGAAAAAGCAAAGACAATATTTACATATATTTTACTTAACTATTTAATCAAAAATAGTTTTTTAATCTGATATCTTCCTTTCCTACATTTTTCTGGTATACAAATAGCTTTTCCTTTGTGAAAATATGGTGGTAGTGCATAATAGGTTTTGTTTTTTATTATCTTAACTGGAAAAATAAACAGTTACCCACTTCATTTTGTTTTCCCTATTAAAAATACATGTATAGGGTCAGCCAAGTGGCTCATTGGTTAAGAGCTGGCTTGGGAGTGCGAGCTCTGAACATCAGGGCCCCGGTTCGGATCCCACATATGAGGGCCAGTGACACTGCCCTCTGCAGCTAACAACAGCTCCACCTGGAGCTGGGCTGCTGTGAGTCATAGGCGACAGCGTAGGCTGCAGTGGGCTGCCGTGAGCCACCGAGAGTGGCCGTCCAATAGCCGGCGACAATCTGCCTCAGCCAGGAAGAGCCAATGATCACAATACCAACATGGGCCAGTGAAGCGACGTCCTCCACAACTAGACTGAAGAACAAAAAGACAGCAACTTGTCTGTTCCCCTTCTCCTGTTCTCCTGGTTAAGGGAACTGCAGCTGGCATGTAGAGAAATTATGGATTAAACTCCAGTGAAGGACACTGTTCCTATAGACCACTGAAGAATAGTGGTCTCCAAATCTATGGAGTTTTAAAAGTACACTAGTCCCCCCTGATCCACGAGGGAGACACTATAAGACACCCAGTGGATGCCTGAAACTGAAGATAGCACCCAACCCTCTCTATATATTGGGTTGTCGGAAAAGTCATGAAGCATTTTTACAATGGAAAGCATAGAAAAAATACCTCATGACTTTTCCGACAACCCAATGCTATAGGTTTCTTTCATATATATATATATATATATATATATATATATATATATATATATATATTTATATATACACACACACACATACCTATACCTATGATGACGTTTAATTTAAAAATTAGACACAGGCCGGCTGAGTGGAGCGGTGGTTAAGTGCTGGCTTGGGAAGCCAGCGGCCCTGGTTCGGGTCCCACATATGAGGGCCAGTGACACTACCCTCAGAAAAACAAAAACAAAAAATTAGACACAGTAAGAGATTAACAACAATAATTAATAATAAAATAGAATAATAATATACTATAAAAAAAGTTACATAAATATGGCCTCTCGCTCTCTCTTTCAAAATATCTTTTGTACTGTACTCAGCTTTTCACTCAAAGGGAACACTTTATAGCTTCCCTTTGGCATATCCAAATTGTCAGCATCACTAGTCTTGCACTTTGGGGCCATTGTTAAGTAACATAAGCGTTACTTGAACACAAGCACTGTGATACCTTGACAGTCAATCTGGTAACTGAGTCAGCTACTAAGTGACTAATGGGTGGATGGCGTGTGCAACGTGGAGATTCTAGACAAAAGGATGAGTCACGGCCCTGGAGACACAGAGCAGGACATCCCAAGGTTTCATCACACTATTCAGAATGGTGTGGCAATCTAAAACCTATGGGTTGTTTATTTCTGGAATTTTCCATGTAATATTTTTAGACCACATTTGACCATGGGTAACTGAAACCATGGAAAGTGAAACTGCAGATAAGGGGGGAACCACTGTATAGAAGTGCATGCATGTGTGTCTATACATACTCGTATGTATGCGTGTGTGTTTGTGTGTGTGTGTGTGTGAGTTGGACAGATATTCCAACTTAGTAGGTATGTTGTCATGCCCTAAGATCTATACATTGGAAAAACTCCACAGTACTTCAGCTGATTCATCAGGTGTGCATACCACTCTCATAAAGAATGAGGAGGCCCTGAATCATGACAAGGCAGGAAAGGCATAATCAGAGTTACATTTTAGGACATTCAATCTGCCGGCCTTATGAAAGCTGAAGTGGAGGCAGCTGAGACTATAGGCTGTGAGACCAGCTGATGCAGTTGAAAAGAATGAGGATTTGAAAGCAATGAAGTAGATAGAGCCAGAGAGAATGTCTACTTCAAAGACACCCAGGATATAGTTAGTACAGGAGCGGGTGGTAGTTTGTTAGAGAAGAAGTTGAGTTTTAGACGCTTTGGTTTTTAATTGTCTTGGAATTGAACTTAGAAATACAAGTATTTACACTTCAAAACAAAATTCATGATGAGGAACCTCATCATGATGAAGAAATCAAGTTTTGTGATCCTGGTGGTAAAAGTAACACCCTGTGCTCTTAAAATTATATTATTTAGACAATCTAGTAAAATCATACGACATCTTACCTTTTCAAGTGTGAAATTTTCACTTAAAATATTGAATTAAATTCGAAGTTCATGGGATATGCACTGGTTAGTAGATTAAATAAATTAGAGTCACAGATTGGGCTACCCTAACCCAACATATTAATTTGAATTAAGATGTCATTTCAGGGTTATCTTTCCACTTAGTACCAAAACAGAATTCTAACCAGAATTACCAGTTTCTATTAGTCCTACATGATCCCAAGAACTGTTCATTAATAAGTACTTACTTCCATCGAAACTATTTCTTCTACTTGTCCTTCAAAAAGACTATGGGGGTAACAACTAGATGGAATTGGTCATTCTGATCTGATACTTTGGATTTCATTTACACACTTAGTTCTTTCACACACAGTGAACCACATGAAGTGCCACAACGGATGGTAGGTGTCAGTGATACAGATTACGTACAACCTTGTTTCAAAGTCAGTATAAAACTAAATGGATAAAATAATTTTTTAAGTCTTTCAATAAAAGTGTCCCTAAACAAGGAAATAGCTCATTACATAGACTTTATCCTAATAAGAGGAACAGCTGGTGTGTCCTTGGCTTTCAGAAAAGAGCAGCACACATTCAGGCCAAGTTAGCAAGATTCCACCCAGGTTTTAGGAGACTAAATAACTCTTTACAATGGTTGACAGCCCTCTCCAACCGAAGTTTCTTCTTTCAAGGCTAAATCGTTTGTGTTTCACTTTCAGCCTTTCCCTTCTCTTCTGCCTTTACTGGGTAATAGATGAAAATGCTTATCAACTGTTCTCTGAAAAAGAAACTGAAAATACAGATCATCTTGAAATTGTTCCTCATCCAGAATAATCCCCAGTCTTTTGACCTTTTTCCTCAAAGGTCTTATTTTTTCAAAACTTGGATAATCTTGGTGGCTTTCTTCTGAACATATCTGATGCTTTACCATGTCTTTTTGGTTGTAGAGTTCAGACGTAGTCAGTATTCTGTCCAGTGTGAAATGCATTAAGAGCCATAACTAATGAACACCACTTATTATATCGCTGCTTTATGTATGATATCAATATTATCCTTTTTTTTTCTAATTAAAAAATGAATTCTTACAAATTCATGGCGAATTTTCATGGTTTCACTATGGACCAGAGGTATTTTCCTACATAGTGCTGGGGAATTCCCATGATGTTTGTATAGTCCAATTTTCTCTATCTTTGTCACAAGTGAACATGTGTGCCCATATCTGTCATGCTGAAATTTGATTCAGCACAGTGGTGAGTATTATCAAACACTGAGCACACAGCTGACTCTCATGGAAGCCACTTGTTAACTGAAGACCAACTTTTAGGTATAATTTCAGTTTTATACCCACTTGGAGGCATCTGAATGCCACCATTGGGGGGAGGATTAGTAAAACTGCAAGGCGGGCTAGAGACTAATAAGAGTTACGACTTATGAGTCAGGCAATGGGGAAACCAAAACAAAGGGTGAAAGCAGAGTTTTTAAAATACTGAAAAATATAAGAATCAAAAAGAAAACTAAAAAGGAATCAAACCTGAAGGAGACCAGAGGTAGTCACTGAATTCAATGTCAAAGGCTAAGGTCTAGATTAGCGTAGTAAGAAGAATAAGAACACATGAGAGTAAATAGGGTGGAGGGGAGCAGACACATGGTGATTACCCAAGAATAGCATTTCTCACAAATAATTTAGGCTTATCATTATGAACAGACCTGGTAGGATTCCCGGATGTGATAGCCTGGCTTAAAAGGACAGGGATAATATATCAAAGCTTGATGGTACAGATGAATTTCCCTATTAATTACCTAGTATGCTATTAGAGGATCAACTGAAAGTGAAAATTTAAGTTGAGAATGGCTATCATTTCCCACTGAATCTACCAAGTCCAGCACTATCTCTCGAACCAAAAACAAACAAACATAAAACCCCAAAAGTCATTGTTCACAAAAATAAAATAAAAAACATGCAAAACTCTATTAACCTGCAGTTCTATTTCTTGGATTAAAACAAAATCATAGCTTATGTATTCTTTGATATGTGGAGGCTATTTTCTGGCCCTTTAAAAAAAGCCATCCCTATTCCTGCTACACACAATACATAAAGGAGCATTTAGCCTCATGTTTCATATGCTGTCCCTTACTACATGCAGCCCCCTAGAATACATAATAAAAAGACAAATGAAAAACACATTAGAAATGCACCTAGTGGTGGGAATCCAGCCAGTGTTGATTGCAGATGTTTTGTTTGAATCAGTGGCTATATTGAGGAGAAGAAATGCCCTTTCTATAAAAGATAGCATTGCCAGAGATTTCTGGAAGGAAAGAACGTACTCTAACAAATATCATCTCTAGCTCTAATATGTATATAAAGTGTATGCATTTCAGATTATTTTCTTCCAGGTTATCCTATTTATTACATATAGATTGTATTTGTTTATCATTTATAGTTATTCTTTTGGCTTATGTTAGCAATATTTCTTCACTACATGGAGTAACAAGTTAACAATTGGCTTAATTTGAATGGACACTCCAGTGTCTTAAGGAAAAAGTTAAAATTCTATAATTTTCCAAACCTTGGAAGAATGTCTTCATCTACCTTTCCAGACTCATCTTCTGCTTTGCCATATGCCCCATGTTCCAGCCACACTAAACTTTTCATTCTTCCCTAAATAGGCATGTTCCATGATGATTCCTTTGCCTGGAATGTCCCAGCTTTTCTTCTCTGCCTGATAAATGCCTGCTCACCTGTGAAGTGCCTGCTCTAAAGAAATCATTTCTGGGAAAGCTCCTCTAACCCTGCAGACTAAGTTAGACATACCCCTTTCAGTGTTCAGCATTCACATCACTGTGTTATAATTGGCTACAAATGTGTTTTGCACCCTTTACTAGACAGTAAGTACCTTAAGGGTTCTCCAGGATCTACAACAATATCTGGTGCAGAATAGGTGCTTAATAAAGGTTTGATGAGTTAATCAATCAATTGGACAATGAGATTTACCATTCTGAAAAGTTTACATAACCATGGAATCTCCAAATCAATAATTCATAGCTCAAGTATTCAATAATGTGCCAAACAGGCTGAGGAGCCAGGAGAAAAAAATTAAGGAAAAAAATTAACCTGGAATAAAGCAATTCTAAATTTACAGTATGGCTCATGGAGAAGCAGATGTTCCTTTTCCAGGGGGGCCATAGAGACAAATGGGGGGCTGAGCTGCTCAATTTAAATGCTATGGCTACAGGCAACACTAATTTCACAATCAAGGGTGCACAGCCTTACGTTCACACCCAGAGGCTACTCTGAACTGTGTATACCCTTCCCTTTAACAATCCTCCCTGACAAGTGAATATTAAAGTAGAATACCAGATTGTCCATGAGTCTATAAAATGGACAAAAATTAGAGTTCTCTGTCTTTCACATGCCAACTCTTTCTCCATTAAAACAAACCAAAATGAAGCAAAGCCGGAAAATCAGAGTTGTTCCTTTAAATACAAGTTAATACAACACAATCAGCTCAACTCACCAGCTTTGTTTTAAATTAGCAGGAAGAAGAGAGAGATTCTGTAGAGGCTAAAGGTCCCAAGCTATGGTAGCATGTTTTCTTTAGCTTCACCTAAGATTCATCAATAAGCCATTTCTTATCAGCACTATTAATAATCACACATGGGATTTGTAGCAGGTCCTAGGTGAGCCATACAAAATTTTAAAGGTTTAGTACAAAAATGACTCCAAATATTAAGCCAAAACAGATATGTTTTCATTCTTCCAGTATTGTTTTACATACAGAATGTAAAATAAAATGAGAGATGCATTATGTGAAACAGACTTGTGAAATGTTACTGAGAGGTGAAAAAAAAGCCATTTATCTACTTCACCCCCTGGAAATGGCAGAATTCCAACTTGTTTGGAATAAGAACCTGTGATGGAGGTGAACCTTTGCATACCCCTGAACACTCCAACTCCATGTAGTTAAAATGGCTTTTGTCCTTGATGATAAAATCAACTGTTTATGCTTCTGTGTAATAGCTCGTAGTTCCCTTTCTTCCTCTGTAGAAGCATCTCACACATTAATAAACAAACATGAAAAATATTTTGAGCCTAAAATTAAACCCTATAGCTTTGATGGATCATTAAACCCCACTCACAGATTTTTTTTCTTGGTCCAATCTAAAATTTCTGTGGAGAGAACGTTAATTTTTTTTTAACTCCCAGCAACCATTTTAGCTCAATTTCTTTGACAGCAACTACCAGGGACGCATAGGGAATGAAACACTTAGCAGGTCTAGCCTTGGTGCTTTTTATGCCCCAAGCAAGCAAACAAGAATAAGATTACAGTAGCCCTGAATGGAATCAGAAATGGGAGAGAGGTTTCTTTCCCTTCACAAGAGGCTTCTTGAACTAAAACAACTTTCAGATGCATTCTGTACTGGGGACGTCACTCGACACCTGCTGGAAGTGTCTGTGATTTTGTGGTCTGTCTTGAGCATCACCACGTGAAGACACAGCCCCTGAGCTTCTGTTTCCTCCTGGACGTGAGGAACTGCCTGGTTTTGAATTCAGGAAGCTGGAGGCAGTCTGGACTCCCTGACAGACACATAGGAGATGCCAAGGGCTGCTTTCAGTTTGAGCCTGAAGTTTTACATTTTCAGAAGACAAATGAACAGTAGTACCTGTTTACTTCAATATTGACAAAGGAGAAGTGTGTGGCCCCCTTGCACCTGTTAATACTTGCTCCTTATACTGGTGTGACCCATGCAGCTGCTCATTTCAATTAGCCCAGGGCCAGTCTTGGCATTTACCCACAGAAACAATACCACACAAAGAAGGGCCTCTGTGCATTCATGCTGGCACTCCTCCAAGTCACACTTGGCTTCTGCACGTTTTACCAACCTGTCTCTGTGAGTACAAGGTCTTGCTGGACATTTAAGTCCCCCAAAACCAAAGCAGTCCTTCTGTTTCACTTAATGGCTGTTTTAAATTCTCCTTCTGAAACACTATTTCTTCTTTGCACCTCTATTTTATTATTATTTTTTTCGCGTTCTTTTCCTTTCTACCTCCACACAGAGAGACACTCAGAGTGGCACTTGTTTTTGTTTTCACTTTTTAGCCACAACAAAATAGATGAAAGAAAACATGGATGTTTAGAATTCTTATTTGTAAAAATTATTTTTTTAATCTAAATAAGAATTAATTGCCCAGCCTGTATCTCTTTTGCTTCAGTGTTAAGTTTGTTTTCAAAATTAGTTCCTCTGGCTAGAAGGAGTTATAGACCCTCCCACTCCAACTCGTTCCAGTCATCATTTTGGAGCGGGGCAGGGAGGATGGAGAACATCCTTTTGCCTATATTCAATGATGAAAACGTCTATGACAGCTTCCTCCCAGAATTACTACTAAAAGCACCACCATTCTCTCGCTCTCTTTTCCGAGCACCATCTGACATTCTTTTTTCACTTGAGTTATATTGAATGTGCCCTTTTATGACATGTCTAGGAGATGCTTAGAGACATTTCTTTATTCACTTTCCAAGTCTTCACTGCTGCTAGCATAGGAAATTTATCACCTCATGGGCAAAGACCATGTTCTTCCTTTTTGTGGAGCTCTAATCTTGCAGTGAGAAATTTGATATATGCCCAGTGCTGGAAAAGTTCCTTCCTTCAGATAATGAGGGGTGGGTACCTCCAGAACTACTTGTCTATTATGTTACTCGCGGACAGTGAAATATCCTGCCCTGACCCACGGTGGAGAGTTACCTCCTTTTGCTTCATGATATAAAATGAGCCAGCCCACTGGACCTGTCTGGTGTCTATGCAACCATCTGGAATGACATGTCACAGGGTAGGCAGACATGTTTCCCAGGACTCCACTGTCTCCCTAAACTGGCCTCAGTGGGTAACTTCTTTCCCATTTGCCAGAAGATACATCTGCAGACAATCTTGTTTTTCAGGCTGAATGTTTACACATTTAGTAAGAGGGCAGAGTCTATAAAACTCCAATATCTGTATTTATTTATTTTGCTGTCAAGTTCCCTGTAGTTTTTGTTTGTTCAGGGGCTGAGTTTGTAGCAGGTGTTTGGAACAATTAACAGAAGCAGGGATACCAATAGTGGGCAAAGGGTGGAAGAATATAAAACAAAAGCTTGACATTTTAAAAAACAAAGACCCTTAAACATTGCACTTAAGAACTGTAGACTAGAACACACCAATGGTATTATTTTTAAAGTTTAATGTCTTATAATTAAGCTATGGATATGTTCCTTGGCCATAAAATATTAGACTATATAAAAATATCACTTTTTATGAATCTGTTTTACATGATTTCTTTTTAATACTGAAACCATATTCTATAAGACTTGTAAAGCTTGAAATGTGAGACACAGACCCATCTATGCAAGTGACAAAATCAGTCCATTCTATTTGCTCTGGGTCGTAAAAATGCACATACAGAAAGAACAACCAGGAATGCTTTGAGTGCTTTTGCTATTTGCAGAAACTTATAATCAGATGAAGGAGCCTTTTTGCTTCTGTGTGGGTGACTAAGATAGTTAATTGGAGCTATGCCAAAGAGTCTTTTTCATATCAAAGCAGTTTGGGGAAAATTATATTTATTTGGATGGTTTCACACTTTGAGTTTTGATTTCATTAAAATCAGCATGAATTTACAATTATAGATTTCTAACTTATTCCATAAGCATAAATGCCAACTTATTTATGTTTTAACAAATAACACAGGCCTAAACACTTTGCTTAGTTAGGAATAAGTGGTCTCAAGCCTCAATTTTTCATTATTTTAATAAAAGAAGTTTAAACAGTCTTTCTGCAAATATTCAAGTGACAGATACTACTAGTTTCTGGGTTTATGCCAATGGGGGAGATTTGGCCCCTGCCTGAAGAAGTTCCCATGTATTTGTGAAAACAGGTATATTAGAATTTATAAAATACAGTGTAATAATTGACAGAATTGTTGCCAGTTACTCCCAGATGAAGCATTAAGTACTTAATTCTGCTAAGAGGGTCATAGACAGCTTTGTTCAAAATGGAACATTTTAACTAAGCCTTAACATACGATCGGGAAGAAGGTACTAGCTCGGTCAATAATTTTTCTTTGGATGCTTGAATTAGCAGACTATCCCTGGGTTGCTAAATAAATATACCAGGGGGCTATAAAGAAAACTGAATCATCTCTGTAGTGAAACGAGTCATCATTGTCACAATGGTCTGGGGACCCTAAGAAAGATGAAAGTCCCTTCCCAAGAATTGGTAAGCAAGAGAGAGAGAGAGAATGAGACAATAAGAAAGCAATTGTATATAAAGGATCACTAAAAGGAAAAAGAGTCAAAGAAACGTAAAAAGTTCCCTGAAATCAGTGGTCATAAACACCACTATATATCAATGAGGTTAAGTGGATTAATGAATAGTTAGAATTCAGGTCAGTTTAGGCACCATTTCTCCCTGAATCATCAAGGCTAAAAGTACTCATTGACTTTCATCTAATAAAGTCTAATTATCCATAAAGACCTAGCCAAGTAGCTGACTATGTCTCAAAGTAGTCCATGTGAGATTTAGGTTAAACTAAAATGGCATTTGCCCTACTGCCCAGTCTAACCCTTTCTCTAGTCCACACTGATTCTTCTTGGTTGTTTCACACTCCTAGTCTTCATGGCAGACTACCACTTTCATTCAAGCATAGAAGTCTTCCTAAGCCAAGTGATGAGCAGATTCACTTAATAGGCCTTACTAAGCATTGTTGACTGGAATATATTGTTAACACTAAAATGTATAATCTCTACTATCCTTTTACCTAGTACATCTTGCATAAGACTTTGCCACTTATCAAAGACAAAAATGATTATAATGTAAAATTCATCATCTGTAGCTATTAAACCCCCATAAATTGACAGTATTCCCAAGGGAACAGACATATGGCTAGCTATCTAGATATATGACATTAGGAAAAGGAAAACAAAGTTTCATAAATACTGGAGTTTTTTCTTTCTTATTTGGTCAACTTCCTTAAGGTTAAAGGTTTTATCTTTAGCTTATTTGGATCAATATTTTTTATGTCAATTCCTAATATCTTTGAGCTCTGTAAAACTATTCTCTCTGTATAAACTCACCTCCCAAATTTTTCCCTACAGCGTATCTTGAGTTATGTTTAGCACATGATACTATATATGTGGTTGACTACTGAAAGTAGACATTTACCTAGGCAATGCAGCAGTGAGAATTTATGGGTGAGCCTAAAAAATGAGAAAGGTAAACTTTGTTTTGCCTGGAGGAAACAAGCCAAAATGACCTGGAGCTAATTATTCTGTTAATACACAATTTGGCGAGGTCTACAATACCTACGTAAGCAGCTCTGTCAACACTTCTTCACGGCCTCTGGCATAGAGCAGAGGAATACAACTCAAAAGTCCTGGATTTGAGTTTATCTCATATATTCCCTGGCTTTACAAACTTGGATAAATAATATAACCTTCTTGAGCCTTACTTTTGTTTTTTTTTGTTTTTTTTCCCTATAAATTGGAAACAATAACACCTTCCCTGTCTGTCTCATGTAGTGTTTGGAAAAAATAAAAAAAGTGATGTAGTGCTAGGCTGTTGTGCTGGCCCAGGCCACAAAGGCTAGTTCCATTTCCAGGATTAGTGAGAATAACCACACCAAAGACTCCATGCAAGTATATAAGCAAGATGAAGGACAGGTGACAATGTGAAGGGATACAGCTACCTGATGACTTCTGATTCCCTCTGAATGTATACCTGAAGTTTGGTAGTCTTACCAATCCAATAATGTGCAATAATGTATCCACCAAGTCTGAAGATTCCATAAGTCACTACATTTTAAATCATTTAATGCAGGTGGAGCAGTTATTGGAATGGATTACACATGGCCAAATTACCCAAATGCAACTTGTGGTCCATCATTCCTTGCTGCTTCATTATTATGTAATTTACTACTTCTGTGTTTGATTTCCTAGGCTTGTTCACAGTTTTAAAGCAACAGACCTCACCATGGCTTATCACAGTCCCAAAGATTTTAAAAATATGATGGTAATGCAAAAATATGATGGTGATGGCTATTAGGTTCATATAGTTTGGACTTAAAAAAATACTACAATTGCTTCTAAATTATTAAAGAGCTAATTGTGACTTTGTGAATTATCCAGGACTTTAGAATTTATCTTTTTCTCTTTTAGTATATTTTTGAAAAAAAGTCAGTATTATTTAATATATACAAAAGGACCAGATATATGAGAGTGGGCAAAATTTATGTTGCAGAGAGATGGAAACAGATAACACCATCATAACACCAGGCACCTAAAAATGGGCCAGGGGAGATAGTTTTACTGGTGTGCGATGAACTCAGAATGAAGTACCACTAGTCTGTCTCTTCATTTCTATCCTCCAGCTAGACTGTCGCACAGCCCAGAAATTGTTCTCCTCAGGTTGGATGTAGATGATGATAGATGCCAACACCAATGGTTAAACATAGATCATGATTCAGCTCTTCCAAAACCGGAGTTCCTGTTCAGTATAGAGGCGGGAGTTTGGGGGCAACAGTAAAAGTGCCACACCAGTTTAACACACCAACTGTCGCAGCCCCATGTCAGGCCCAGGCTTACAGCCTTCCTGACTCACTTTTAAAACAGGGTACCTGTTAAAACAGAGTATCTCGCTTCCTGACCCACCTTTCACAAGGCTATTTAAAACAATGTTAAAATTTATCTCTCACTGACTTACATGTCCTAAGACCTGGTTGTTATTATAACTGCTTTGCCTAGTTTATGGCCGTAGAATAAATTCATACTTATGAGTCAAAACATTTTTATGGCCAGGTCATGGGAGTGAAAATAAAATCATGTGTGTACCTTTTAAACAAAAGCACACTTAGTATCAAAACCTTAACATGGTTATGATGAGCTTTCTTTAATCCCTAAGGAAAATAGTCTTGCCGATATTCTGCAGGAAATGTCTCATGCACAGTCTCCTTTCTGTCAATGAGGTAAATGAGATTATCACAAACAAAAATTTATGATGTCTCCTAAGCAACATACCACACTAGGAGACTGGAGGGCAGAGTATAAAGAATATTCCAATGGAATTAGGAGACCTTTGCTTTAACCTGAAATTTGGCCATGTAGCTTTATGTAGGCCACTTAGCTTTTTTGGTTCTTATATTTCTTACTTATAGAATGGGTTCCATGGCCCTTAAAATTCCTTCCTAATCAATTTCCTTATCTACAAGATGAAGGTAGTAAGAACAGCTATTCCCAGGGTTGCATGAGGAATAAATGATGTTCAGTACAGTTTATTGTAAGAATATTAACAAAAGCTTGGTAAATTAAATACTTCTATAATAATTATTTCATTATTTATCCCGGGTGCTTACTGTCAAGACTATTGTATTACTATGGTATGAATGTGCTATATAGGCACCTTTACTATGTATATAATATGAATATGTAAACTATATATTCATATTATATACAATATTATATACAATAGTTGAATCTGTACAATAGGTACAAAATACACTGGAAATGACGACCAAAACATTGGAGTTAAAATATCTTAGAAGTTTAGGTTTGATTTTGAACAAACTTACCATTACTGTTTTATGAATATGCAAAAGCAGCCAAACGAGTTTAACAGGTTTTGTGTTCCTTCCCTCTGATCTTGTGTGTGTGTGTGTGTGTGTGTGTGTGTGTGTGTGTGTGTTTAGTATCTGATTGGCTAGCATGTAAAGTTAAACTAAGATCCCAAGGAAAGGGACATTTTGGGGAAACAGAGTACTTTATTTTTAGCTGTCTCTTTCACAAAAAAATTTGGGGAGCTTTTTTTTATGCTGATGAGTTAACAGAAATGTTTTGGATCAAAGTATGGCAGTATGACTCATAAATATATTAACCTACATTAACGTTTATAGATGTGGAGGTTAATTTATAAATTCTTATTTTCATGTATAATTCCTATATTCTCGTGTGGAACAGAAAATTTATTTCATCATTTTTTAAAATGCTAACTTGTCCTCATCTTTGGTACCAGCTAATGAAGTACAAACACACTCTTACAAATTTGAATTGAGTCTTCAATAGCAACTTAAAGTCTGAACTGAGGAAAAACTTAAAATGTTTACAAGGCAAATGTTCCAAGATTAACACCACTTTCTGGTCTGGAAAGAATCTATAATATAACTCAGGACAAGATATATGATATATTATGTCCTTATAGAAGGATATGAAACTGATTAATAAAACAATTATATTACTATGTCATATTAATATATCATACTATTATTATATATGAAAAGAGAAATTGTTAAGAGGAATCCCAGATGGCAGAGTAGATAAACACCATGACTGCTTCTTTCCATGAACACATTAAAATTATAACTAAATTATAGAACAATCAACCTGAAGAACAATATGATGAATGGATGAACAGAAGTTTTAGAATTAAGGATATAAAGAAGAAACCATGTTGACACTAGTAGAAGGGGTGGAAACATGAACCAGGCTGGTCCTAAACCTCCATGTGGCAGTTGAAAATAGGGATGGATATCTCAGCCATGGAAGTTCTTCCCCAGAGAAGCAAAGAACTCCAGCCCCACTCCAGGTTCCCCAGCCTGAGTACTGGTGTGGGGAAGAAGAGCCCCCACAACATCTGGCTATGAAAACCAGGGGGGAATTCAACCGTCCAGGTGGGATAGACGATGCCAGGAAACCAAGACGTCCTCTTAAACAGCCCGCACACTAGACTCACTCGCTCGCAAGCACTCACCTTGGGGTCCAGCGGAAGGATGGTGGCTCAGAGGGCATCAGAGGAGCAGAATGAGGTGGGTGGCTTTGGAAGACAGTCACCATTTTACTTGTGTGGGGTCCTTCTCCTGTGCGTCCAGGCAGGCGGTGGCCATCTTTAATGTGTTGAGCCCAACCCACAGGCCAAATCTGAATCTGATTGGTCTGGTGAGCTCCAGGGCTGCTGACTCAATGGGACCCCGCCCCCACTCAACTCCCTCAACAACTGAGACACTTTCTCAACAAGTAGCCAGCCCCACCTGCATTACACTCTTTCTTGGAAAACTATCGAAGGACCCAGGTGGACAAAAACTGGCCTCCATGTGCCCTGAGATTTTTTCTGAGTAGCTCCAGGCTCAGCACTAGCACCAAACCAGAATCTATATTAACCTGGTGAATACAACTCTACCAATTCTAGGGACTCCCTGAGACCCTGCCTCATCCATCTCACACACTGCACATGGCTTTATCAGCAGCTGAACTTTAAGGGAACTGGCAGGTGGAAGCAGGCCTTAGGGTTTCCTGGCTTTTTGTGGAGCTACCCCAGTCCCAGTACTAGTGACAACCATGCTCAGTTTGCAGTGTGGCTGCTCCCATATGCCTCCAGGTTTATTATAGGCAGCGAAAAATCACAAATTGCTTTGTAACTCCTACCAGGGAGTCCCCACCTGGTCACAGGCAGTGGGTGATCTGAGTCTGCATTGGAGCCTTTCCCAAAAGCCCCAGAACCAACATACCTAGAGGTTGGCTTCAGACCACACCTGAACACTGCCCAATTAGCTACATAAGCAGTGTACACAAAGGGCAATCTCAACAGGCACCAGAGCCTGCTGGGATGAATCCCACTCACTAGGGTAAGCCTCCCCACCCAAAGCAGCCCATAAACTATGGGTGTGGCCAAACCCCACAGCCAATCAGCCAGAGGGTCAATGCCACCCAATGACATGTCAATAGCAATCAAGGCTCAATTATAACAGGGGGGCACACACAAGCCACACAAGGGGCACTCCTGGATCACCTGGATCAGGTAACCAGAGAGACTGTGCCAGGGCCCCCCAGGTCACCTATTACATAAGGCCACCCAGCAGATCTACCTGACACATAGAAACAAACAAAGGGAGGTAGCCAAAATGAGGAAACAAAGAAATACATCCCAATAAAAGAACAGGAGAAAACTCTAGAAAAAGAACTAAACGAAATGGAGGCAAGCCACCTACCAGGGACAGAATTCAAAACAATGGCTATATGGATGCTCAAGGAACCCAGTCAGAACTTCAACTGGGTCAGATAGCAAGCATAAAAAAGGACATAGAAACCATGAAAAGAATCAGCCAGAAGTGAAGAATAACTGAAATGAATAATGCACTAGAAGGAATCACCAGCAGACTAAATGAAGCACAGGATTGAATCAGTGATTTAGAATACAAGGTAGCATTGGAACAGCAAAAACAGAAAAGAATCCAAAAAAATGAGGATAGATTCAGAGACCTCTGGGACAACATCAAGTGTAACAACACGAACAGCATAGGGATACCAGAAGGAACAGAAAGAAAGCAAGGGATTGAGAACCTATTTGAAGAAATAATGACTGAAGACTTTCCTAACCTGATGAAGGAAATAGACAGGAAGCGCAGAGAGTCCCAAACAAGATGAACCCAAATAGGCCCACACTAAGACACATAATTAAAATGGCAAAAGTTAAAATCAGAGAGAATCCAAGAAGCAGCAAGAGAAAGGGAACCATAGTAACTTATAAAGGAGTTCCCATAAGGTTGTCAGCTAATTTCTCAAAAGAAACTTTGCAGGCCAAAAGGGATTGGCAGGAAATATTCAAAGTGATAAAAAGCAAGGGTCTATAACCATAGCTAGTCTACCCAGCAAGGCTATGATTTAAAATCAAAGGACAGATAAAGAACTACCCAGACAAGAAAAAAACTAAAGGAGTTCATCACCCCCAAACCAGCATTACAAGGAATGTTAAAAGGACTTCTTTAAGACGGGGGAAAAAAATAAAAATTTTGAATAATTTTGAAAATTTTGAATAGCTACATATCTATCAACAATTACTTTCAATGTAAATGGATTAGGTGTTCCAGCCAAAAGACGTATGAGTGCTGAATGGATAAGAAAACAAAACCCATATGTATGCTGCCTACAAGAGAATTACTTCAGATTAAACGACACACACACATAGAGATGGAAAGTAAAGAGATGGAAAAAGATATTTCATGAAAATGGAAATAAAACAAGCAAACAAACAAAATGCTGGGGTAGCCATAATTATACCATACAAAATGGACTTTAAAACAAGAGACAAAAAAGGGCCCAGTAATCCCACTTCTGGGTATTTATTTAAAGAAACCAAAACACTATTTCAAGGGGTCATATGCATCCATATGTTCATTGCAGCATTGTTTACAATGGCCAATATGTGGAGGCAGTCTGGGTGTCCATCAATGAAAGAATGGATAAAGAGAAGGTAGTACAAATATATACAATGGGATATTGCTCAGCATGTAAGAGAATGGGTTCTTCTCATCTGTGGCAGCATGGATGGACCTGGAAGGTGTTGTGCTGAGTGGAGTATGTCAGACAGAGAAAGAAAAACGCAATGTGATTTTGCTTATATGTGAAATCTAAAGAACAAAATAAACAAACAAATCAGAAACAAGCTCATAGATACAGGGAACATTTTGATGGTTGCCAGATGGGAGGGCTGTTAAGTGTGTGGGTTGAAAAAGAGGAAAGGATTAAAAAGTACAAATTGGTAGTTACAAAATAGTCATGGGGATGTAAATTACAGCATAGGGAATATAGTCAATAATATGATAATAACTATATATAGTGCCAGGTGAGTACTAGACTAGTCAGGGGAATTACTACTTAAATTATAGAAATGTCTAAGCACTATGTTTACCCCTGAAATTAATATTGATGTCAAGTGTAATTGAAAAATTAAAAAGGGAGGGAAAGGTGAAGGGCAATAAGTGGTCCCAATTTCCAGATATAAAACAAATAATTCATGGGGATGTAACGTATAGCATGGGGAATATAGTCAATAATATTGTGTTAGCATAGTATGGTGACAGATGGTTGTTGGACTTATCATGGTGATCATTTCTTTAGGTCTATAAAAGTTGAACAACTATGGTGTATCCCTGAAACTTATATAATATTGTATGTTAGCTATGTTTTTAATAAAAAGTTGTTTAAAAAATTATTTTTCAAAGTAATTATCTCATCAGACTATATGCTTATTTTAATAATGTTAACATGAATCAAAGTATTTTGAGATCTCATCTCAATTTCTGCTCATGGTCAGTTTCAGTAAGAAATTTAAGTAATATAAAGGTTTACCTGAAAAATAAGTTTCCAGTCTTGATTACTCACCTTCATTAAAAGAATAACTACAAATAAATTTGCGCTTTTTTTTTTTTTTTTTTTTTAGATTTTCTTTTTATTGGGGAATTGTGGGAGGGAACAGCATTGGGGAATCAGGGAAGAGGAATAGACAAGTTGCTGTCCTTTTGTTCTTCAGTCTAGTTGTGGAGGACATTGCTTCACTGGCCCATGTTGGTATTGTGATCATTGCGATCTTTCCAGCTGAGGCAGTCAGTTGCTGGCCATTGGATGGCTGCTCACAGCAGTTCATGGCAGCTCACTCTGGCTGGCGGCCACTCACAGTAGCTCACAGTAGCCCACTGTAGTCCCACTGCAGCCTATGCTATCGCCAGTGACTCACAGCAGCCCAGCTCCAGGTTGAGCTGTTGTTCACCATCTTAGCTGTAGAGGGCGCAGCATCACTGGCCCATGTGGGATCTGAACCGGTGGTCCTCCTGCTCAGAGCTCATGCTCCCAAGCTAACTCAACTAACAGGCCACTCGGCCAGCCCAATTTGTGCTTTTTCAAAAACAAATACATCATCATAAAATAGGTACTGGTCATCTTATAATAACATATAAAATGAAATCCTAGTTCTTTCTTATAATATATAGTTATGAAATATTTTTAAACTACCAGAAAGCATTACCAGAACTATTGGGTTGTCAGAAAAGTCATGAAGCATTTTCGCAGTTGAAAGCATAAAAAAAATATTTTATGACTTTTCCGACAACCCAATAATATAAAAACATTGACAAACAAATAGCTGTGGCTACAAATATGCATATATTGAACCCACTATGGGCAGTGTAGACAAGAAAGCTTCATGGAGAAAACAGAATTTGAGCTTGTCCCTGCATGATAGAGATGGACAAGTATGTAACATTACCGAGTAATATGTCACAGATTATATATTTTAGATCTAAAAGAAACCTTTCAAACTCCCTGATTTTATTGATGTGGAAACAGCCAAAGAAATGTTTTGACTTTCTCAAGGAAATACAACTAATTAGAGAATAGATATTAGGTTTACTAGGGGTTGATCTAAGTTTCTTTTCATAATAAGTCTAACATCTCTATGTCCAATCGAATTCATAAGTGGTTAGAGTATGGAATAGGATGTTTTTTATTTACTGAATTAATAAAACCAACAGATTATTTTAATGCTAAATTCAAATTTAGAAGTATACTGTTAGCATCTTTACTTTTATCTTGTTTTCAAGCCTTTTTTAAAAAAATATGTTACATGCCTTTGAAACTAAAAAAAGACTCTTACATTTTATTAATTTCTAGATAATTATGACTACACGCATGAACATTGATCAATGACTAACATTTAATTTAATATTTCCACTATGGGGAATGTTCAGTGTGTATAGATGTGATGTGGCCTTGAGACACAGCTTGAGTACCTTAAAAAAAAAAAGGTTATATAAGGCCAAGTTTCTTTAGGTGGAAAGTATTTTTCATATAGCCATCAGCACACTTGCAAAATTCACATCCCACTGCAAAAATACAGTTGATACTGTTAAAGCTGCTGTGATTACTATAAAGAAGCCCAAATATTGAACGAGATGGAGCATATCACAGGAAAAATTATTTCCTCACCCCGTGTTATGAAGGGGTTAATTATGAGACCTGAGATAAGGTGTTCGTACATCTAGGCACTTCATCAAGCCATGGAGTCAGGAAACAAGGGAGAATAGATGAAGGTGCTAGGGATAATAATGATGGCAAGTAATGATTTCCCTAGAGGTGAACTGATCTATGGCCACAAGCAAAGAAAAAAGGCTAGAAAGTACCATAACATTACCTTGGAGTACTTAACAGACTCAAAAGCAGTAACCCTGTGTCAGAAAAGGCCCATCATCCTGCTCATTTTAGGTAAAAGAGTTATGCCAAAGTACAAGAGGGGAATGCAAAATTCACATATGAAATTAAACAGCTGAAAGGTATGATTTAACAATGCTCAAAACTCAATAAGCCAAAGATAAACAGCAAATTAGATGACTCAATGTCAGGAGGAAAAAACATCTTCCATCGATCCCATCGTCAAAAATTAATCTGCCTGAGAATGCCCTCTGCTCCAATCCCTGAGCTGATGAAGAGTAGAGAAATAGAGTAAAACCTGTGTACGAACGCTTCACCTTCAGGCTAGACCCTGATTACAATCTCCTGTGAGACATTTCAGCATGAAGCGCCTCTCATGTTGGGACTGCAAAATTAAATTGCGATCAATACTTTACAAAAATAATTGGGGAAAAATGTTCAGAAGTCGGAGCTGCACTGTGTGGCCACAAACATATGAAAGTTATTTTTTTTTTCTACCTTTCTGGGGGTTATTCTTCAGGATAGATCAGTTCAAAGGTGTCTCTTGACAATAGTGTTCTTGGAATGGTTTTGCTCACCTTGTTAGGGAATTTTAAAAGCAGAGGGCCATTTACAGCCTACCAAGAGTGGTATCTTATTGCTGTATTCTGGTTGTCTTTCTTTGGAGTGCTAATCTCAACCCATAAATTCTTCTCATCTTCTTACTTTGATGTTGATTTAAATTTCTTTGCAAATTAATTCTCATCACTAAACAGAAGTGACCAAAAAAAGTTATATTCCAACAAAATGAAAACACACATACACACACAGATTTGGCAGATTTTTTAAAACTTTGCTTCAGATTTGATTCTGAATCCTCAATATATTTAAATGTTGAACTTTGTAGTTAAATTTAGGGTAAAAAATAAATGTATTGAATCAAACTCTTTCCTGCCTTAAGCAATGCTTAGTATTCAGCTTTTCCTTCTTGTCGCCCTCTGAATAAGTTCTTATTTTGGGCAAAGATTTACTTTTTAATCCATAAAAAGAGGAGGAAGTGGAAAATGTAAATGCCTATGTGAAATTCTTGCTCTTTCAATAAAAAGCAAGAATGGTCATTTTTGGTTTTGTTATATAGAAAGTTCAAAATATTGTATTTTATAATTGCATTTTTGGAAATCTGCATTGGCTTTTCTGGATTTTTATTTATGGTATGACTCTTTTGACAGGACAGGCTACTGATTTTCCTCACATGAATCATTTGTTATAACCTGAGTCAAACAAACAGAGAGAAAAAAGCAGCTGCATTAAGAATATACTATACAAACCACATGAAAGTAGGTGGTACATAAGCAGCTAAAAAGGAGTACCCAGTAAGGCGTAATCAAAGGTTTGCTATCACCCTGGGGGAAAGGGATGTATTGAGTGGTGTCCCATAGAACATAGGGACTAGGGGAAGAAATTGAAAGAGCGCTTATTAAGTGTGAAAATAACAACACCTTGAACTGGATTGCAAACACCTGAAACACCTTATGCAAAGACCTGCGTAACATTTCAAGTGACCTTCACCAAGGAAGTGACAGTACCCTGAAGAATACAGGGCAAGGGCGAATTTTATTGGGCACCCTGAAATGAATCAGACAACTGTGTTTCATGATTTAACTATGATACATTTCAAATTTCAAATCAGTTTCCTCCTACCACTCTACATGGTCTTGAACAATTTTTCCACAAAAAAATTTTCCCCAATTTTTCCATTCTGGTCAGAAATACAGAATGCAAAGTTATTTTAAGGTTCACTGGAGGTGGACATAATGAAGATGGGGGTGGGGGGAAGAAGGCATCTGGATGGGGAGAGAGAAGAAGGAGAGACATTGATACTTCTCATACACAACCTATGGCCCAAACTACTGCCCTGCACACAAACCACACTCACACACATCCTTCTGATCACTCAGAAATACACTTTGTGGGGCATGCTTCATATTCACAACTGCCTGACGTATTGACTCAATTCTTCAAGCCTTAGTCCAGACATCTTGTTTCCTAGAAAAATTTCTCTAAATCTCCCCAAACCCATAATTAGGTATTCCGACCCTATGCATGCATTTATCATGGCATTTATATATTAAAATTAATTTTTCCTTCTCTACTAGAGTGTAATATTTTTGACAGAATGATTGGTCTTTTACTCATGTTGTATACTCTGCCTTTTTGTCCAACATAAATAACCCAATTTCTTTATAACATTCTTTCACTGATTTAATTTTCCAACTTTTAACTTGCTGTGTGTCAAATGAGACTTACCTGTTTGAGATTTGAATTTCCCATCCTTAAAGTAAAAAGATTGGTCTACATACAATGTCTCTGATGTCCCTTTTGGGTCTAAAATTTCAGACAATAAGTAGTGATTGAATATTTTGCTAAAAATCTAATAACTATGCCTGCCACAGCTAGTTTACCTGACCTAAAGTAAGATTCTTTTTTTTTTGTTTAAATCAATGTTCTTCTTTGTCTGTGTTTTATATGACACAATCTCACCCTTGACTCCAGTAATGTTCCCTTACCAGCCGTATCATAATGAAGTTGTATCATGTATACTTGCTGATGTGTGCACATTTTGACATATGCAAATGTTGATTTTAGGTGGATCAAACTAATATCTGGGTATTCGGCAAATGATGGCATGGGTTGGTAATAAACTTGAATAAGATTAATCTGAGTTCTTTTTCAGAATTGAATAGTGAGACATACGAAGAACGAGGCAGTTAGTAGGATGTGCAAGCTGAATATAGTACAGAGCAGAGGATAAGTGATAATGGGGAAGAGGCAGTTATGGAGACATAGAGCCATGGTAACTTGAGATTGTACAGAAACAGAGTCCATTTGTTAGCAGAAAACATGAGGTAATGAAAAGATATGTATAATATAAAGACTAAGTTAATAGCAAAAGAAGAATAGCATAACTACCTGGAAACCTACTGTGCCATGTTAATTTTGGAGCTCTCTAGTTTTATATACATGAATGCCATCTACCATAGTACCCACTGCTACTTTGGTTCCACTGTCAGTTCAGACGATACTCAACTGTGATGTGGTTTTTGTGCTTTTCTTCTCTCTGGGTACCCATCTTCCCATGACCCACAATAACCTGATGTCCCTAAAAGTGTCATTATAATTTGAAGCCAGATAAACAAAAAATATATATATTAAAGCACAATACCTAACAAGGCTGTGAAGTCTTCATAATAATAGGGTAAAAGTCAGTAAGTGTCTATCATGTGGCAGGTACTTTACATATATTATTTACCTCCCTCAAGGCAACTCTGGGAAGTAAGCATTTCTAATCCCACTTTACACAGATGAGGAAACTGGGACTCAGGAAGGATGGAAGGACTTGGCCAAGGTCATACATCTAGTAAGTGATGGAGCTGAATTCAAACCTAGATTTATTGGATCTAAAATATGAGCTCTTTCCACTATGGCCCACTGCCTCCTCAATCCCTGAAATACAAAGTGATGTTAGAATTAGAAAAGTTTATTTTGAGTCTCTTTGTATAAGTCATATACCTAGTTATCTACCCAACTAGAAACATATGAAACACTTTTGGATTTATCCTTAGTTCTGGATTTATCAATGTAGCTAACCCAATTCATGCTCCCCTAATGAATCAAACATTTGCAACAGCCTCAGGAAACACCACCTTCTGTAATGCTAAATGTCTATTGGCTTTGGATTAAAGCTCTGGAGAGAAGCACAAACTAAACCACTTCATTTTGTCCTAAAAATCAAGACCATTGTGAATTCCACGGGAATGTCACCATCTGATCAAAACAAACCAGTGATTTATCTTTGATATGGGACATTCATGCTAATGAGATAATGGCCAGAGCATAGTTACAAAAATCTGTTATATTCATTAAAATTAGTGTTCTATGTGTTTCAGGCTCTCTCCTGGGTGCTGAGGAGGTAGCGGCAAGTGTAACAGACAAGATCTTGCTCTTATGAAATGTATGTTTTAGTGAGGAAAATAGATTAAAAAACAGAAGAAGAAAAGAAATGCAAACTTTTGTATAGTATTAGCTATCATAAATAAAATGTTTCAAAAATAAGTAAAGTGAAGTAAAATTGTGTGTGTGGTGGGGCGGACTATAATAGATAGAGATGTCATAGAAACCTTCTCATTATATTCGAGTTAAGGTCTGACTGATGAGTAACAACAAGTCACATAAATATTAGGAAAAAACTTTAAGCAAAGGAAATAGTAAGTGCAAAGATTCCCAGACAGCGACAACCTTGATATGTTAGAACAGAAAGAAGTGCAGTGCGGCTTAAGTGACATAAGTAAAGAGAATAGTCAGAGAAGATGAGGTAGCTAATAGATGAGGTAGAAACTCATAGGCTATGTAAGAAGTTTGGATTTTACTCTAAGGGCAAATGTGAAAATGTTAAAAAAAAATTTAAGCATGCAAATGACCTGAGAGATATGGATGCTGGGAAGTAACCATGGGAAGACTTTTGTTCTTCCGTGCTGAAGTCCTCAGCATGACATCCCTCACTTTGGTAAATACATCACAGAATATCCATATACTCATCTCTAATTTGAAATTATCAGAGTCCAAAACCTCAAAGTCTTATTTGCTACAACCTCTGACATTTATCTTCACTTTGCTAATGAATCTGGAATAATGGAAGTCCATTAAGTAAAACTCTCTCTCCTTCAGATAGTACCATGTTTACCTGTGACACTCTCCCACGGCCATATTTCCATGATTAGCTTACCTGCTTTCTAAGGGAAATAGTCTTCCTTTAGATCTCATATATTCAATCAGATGATCATGAAGTGGGCTAACCTGGGAGCCCTTTCTTCTGCCTCCTTCCCATGACTTCACATATCTATTCTCAGATTACATATTGATATTGCACTGTAACTCCCATTTTATTCATGTCTAGATTCCTAGGAGTTCACCACTCCAACAACTGACAGCAACTGGTACAAGGGGAATGTAGAGATAAATCGAATTATCTGTTAAAATGGGTGGAGACATTTCTGACTCTTAAAGAGTAGGCATGCTCACTAACGGAAAGTTAAGGCATCTTTGGAAGTGGTTGACAGGCAACTTTTCCCCTGCTTAGGAACCTATTTCTCTTCGGCTTTGACTCTTTCAGCTGTTCCTCAACTGCTTCATTATGTTGGTTACAGTCAAAAGCTTGGCCTTGACCCATCCTAGACCCATAGCACATACCAGTTTAAGGAAGCCATTCTTGATATATTCATATATTCTTCCTTTAGAAAAGCAGTGTCTTCATTGTGATCTCGTACCACCCAAAACCCCTGCTAGGCCTATTATCTTCATCACGTTCCAGAGTTATTATGACTTCAAACCTCATGATATGGACTCACAGAATTTTAGACTGGGAACCACCTTGGGAACTGTGTAGCCCTTCCTCCAGATTTGCTGATGCAGAACCGAGGCACTGAAAATTTATACAACGTGCCCAATTTTGAGACTCAGTTCATGGCAGAGACAGAACTAATGTCCAGGTCTCCTCATATCTATTTGAATAACCTTTCCATAAAATCTTACCAATATTGTCTCTTCTCTCAGGGCCTAGCCCAGTGCTTGCATAGTCAATTTATTTAACACAATCAATTTATATGGGCTAGAGTTTTATAGCTGACAATGACTTGTTGTGTTACTTCCCTTAGATAACACCTTTGCTTAGTGGAAAGGCTATCTCAGGGAACATTGTGGGTTAAAGGGGAAACAGTTTGGGACAGAATATATAGACCTGTCAAACTCTTCTGTGTGACATGGTCTGGCCAATAGCCCATGCTGAACATGTATCTTAATGCAGACCTCATAAGCTATTAATAGAACTGATTGAGTAAGCACTGGCCATGCAACCCAAATCTGGTTAGGGACTAACAATATACTCTGGTATTAAAAAAAAAATGAGCAATTAAAATTCTCCTTTTATGGAATTTGTAATGGGAAGTGTGGAGAGAACCAGAGTGAGCAGTGGAACTAAAGCTGAAAATGGCATTAGAGAATTCCATAGAGTTCATGAAAAGCTGAAGTCATGAGGGAGCAGAAACTATGAGTAAGATCGGGAAGTAAAGACTATTAGTAGGCAGAAGGTCTAAGTATATATATGAATATGTACACACACACACACACACACACACACACACACACAAATGACCTATCTGATAATGATATAGAGAGAAGCAAATATGCAGAACCTTAATCATCACTCACAGGAAGGAAAAGTAGATGATTCACAAACATTGAGATCCCTGGAGATGACTGAGGATACATCCAGTTACCAAATTCTGTTTTTCTCTGTGTCCTAGCTGTCAGGCCATATGGATGAATGGTCATATAAGATTCTTCTGAGATTATTGTTTCCTTACTATTCTCAAGTATATTATTTTAATATGGCATTACATAAACAACTCAAATGAATTCATATTCATTTCTATAAAAACTGCTTAACTAAAACTTACTGAGTATATCTCAGTGCTGTATGCAATTCCCCTCACTGAAGATAGTTATTTTAACTAATATTGGGTTGTTGGAAAAGTCATGATGCATTTTTTGCAATGAAAAACATAGAAAAAATATGTCATGGCTTTTCCAACAGCCCAATAGATTACCCTTTAAGTAAGTCCAGTTATGCTGGACATGACTTCTGTTTACCACAGTCCACATCAAGAGATCAGACTTAAATGGACTTTATGTTTTGTCTTGGGATGTCATACAAAGATTTCATATTTTCAGACATCAATGAAGTTATTGTATAAACAAGTGTTTGTTTCCAAAGATGAAGATGGGTCACTGTAGAAGATTGGAAAATAATTTGAAATTATCAATGTTTTGCAATTTGAAGGAGCTTTTACAGTGTTTTATTGGTAAAAGTTACCACAGTGAATCAGAAATTCAACAGGAGAAATACTACCAGTATCAAATAACAACATCATTATATTGTTTTTCAGCTCAGCAACATGTCAGAACTGCGGGTGTTTAAACACTTAAAAATTCATTCGATGGATATTTTTATTTTAAAAACATAGGTCTATTATTCTCCAAGGATGAAATTGTCCTATGAAAACTATGCTTATTGGAATTTCTTATTGTCATCAAGTTCAAATCTATTCCAAACCCTTCCCATCATCCACACCTACATCCTTCACCACGTGTGCACACCTTACCTAGGCAGGGGATTAGCAATCTAACGTGACAGTCATTATTTTAGCTGCATGCTGATAAAGTTGTAAATTATTCTGTCTTTTTTTAAAAATAAACTTTGACCTGAAACCAAGAAAATTCTTGAAATCCAAGTAGCTTTAATTGTTTCTAAATAAAAATTCAGAATGACACAAATACTGAATGGCTCCTGGGCAATGTATCATTGCAGGTTAAATATGTTTTTCCCTGGAGGCTGTAGTTCATAGGGTATAGATAACAAGACAATGAAATTGGTGATCCCAGCTAGTCCAGAGTGGATATTAACATATATCACCTAACTGTCTCCAAATGTGACCCTATTTTTACTATCAGTTTCTCTGTCCTCAGGAAACTGTTGCTAGGGAGAGAAGGGGAGAACAAAGAGAAGTGAGGGCCCAGTAGTGGTGGGAAGGGCACATTAATAAGACTGAAAGACTAGAACATTCTCCTGATCTATTCTTCTCATTCTCTCACTTTTTTAAGAACAAGGAAGAAGAAATAGCACCTCCTCTCTTAGCCTAAAGGGAGCATAAAGAACAAGGAATGCTAGGACATTTCCATTTTTTCTTTAGAGTTTCTGATATTTTGTTACTAGAGAGGGGAAAAAAAAAAAGATTGCCTACGTGATTTTTTTTTAACTGTGTAAAATCAGCACTTACAAATTATTGCCAAATTTAGCTCCTTGAAAACTAATAGAAAAGAAAAAAATCAGGATAGGTACTGAAGAGAAGACTAGCTAGAGAAAGCTCTAATCCTTTAGGAGCCAAATGAAATCTATGTTTCTGTACTATTAAGTATAGTATAAAAAGGCCCACATCATGGGCATTAGCCCCACAGGGGCCAGTTAGCTAGACTCAAATTCAAGGCCACAGAGTATATATCTAACTTTGCTGCTGGCAGTTAATTATATCAATGACCATCAGGAGGAATAGAAAAGTGTCTTCTCAGTGCCTATTTTAACATTGCCTAACACTTGCAGCTTGGCTGTTATAATTGTCAAAGAAAAAATTTGGAAGCATTTTAAAAATCAGATCAATTTTAAATGTAGACTTATAGCCATAAGCTGTTATGCAAACATGACATTTGTAAAATATGAGTAGGTATCTCTTTTGTAGATGGAATTTTCCTATTTTATTTATCTAAAGCCAAAACCAAATAGTCTACTTTGTGCCTCATAGATCATACTGTGGTTTTTCTCATTATCACATTTTTCCTACAAAAAAACATATATATATCATATTAAATAATCATAAGAGTTAAAAAGAAGTCATAGCAATTGTTTTTGTTTCCCTCTACTAAATGACACCATGGCTAAATACTAGTTATTACCTTTCTTGACTAAAGACTTTATCTTTAGAATCAGGAAGAGATACCTAAGACTCAGTTTACTTTCTACTCTAGTATAATTTTCATTGTTTTTGCATAATAAGATATAAAATGATTTTACAGTGTTATAAAAAACTAGAGTTTAGGGATTAAGCAAAATTATCATTCAAATATTATGAGAAATACTATGCCATTCACAGGAAAATTATCAATATACATTTCAAAAAATACATATTTAAAATGGAAAACCAAATTGGCATATTGTAAGGTGATGGGTGGCAATACCAACTGTTCGATCAACTGAGTAAAGATAAACAGGACACAATATTGCAATGTGTTAAATGATTGTACACCTGAAATCTATGTAACTTTACTAACAATTGCCACCCCAATAAACTTCAATTAAAAAAATTATACCTTTCTTTTTCACCTGTAACTATTTTTGTACAAATTTAAAAAGTTTACAAATTACTATTTAGTAAAATTGTCTTTACAATGGGCTTTAAAACGTGAGAAAAAGACATCTCCTTCTCTCCTCCCTCCCTTCCTCTTCCTTCTTTTATTTCCTTCCATCACTTTCCTTCTCTCCCTCACTTCCTTTCCTTCCTTTTCTCTCTTCCTTAACTCCTTCCTCCCTTCAGTGTTTGAGCAAGATCAGATCCCATGCCATGCCTGCAGACTAAAGAGGAAAAGCCTGTAAGACTGAGGGAAGCCTACGGTACATTGACAGCCCTTGGCTCACTGCTCTGGAAGTCAGCAAGAAGCAGCCAGGGGGATCTGAGTTTCCTTAAGGTTCGTGTGAGAAAATAACTAATATTTATTGAAGGCTTACTATGTGCCTGTACTATTCTAAGCCCTTTACATAGAGTATTCTATTTAATCCTTATAAAACTTCAGTTTATATAACTGAAAAAATTGAGGCTCAAGAGAAGTATGTAACTGTCCTGAAGTTTAGACAGATAACAGAAGTTATTATAGCATTAGGATTCATTTTTTAAAAAATGTATACTGTCTACTTTGTGAGCAGATTTGGGCACAGACTTCTGAATCATTCCTATATGTTTCCAAGTTAAGGACTCTGGAGAGAGGGTATACAACCTAGAGAAGTGACTATTATCCTTGTTCCCTTAAAGTTTATTTCAGGCACGAGACACAAACACACTCAACACAATTGACTGTAAAAAACTACATGCTTCTGCAAATCCATGTGTTAATGGAGCACACTCAGACATTGCTAAATATATCCACAAATCAGTATGCAAGGTCCCCTTCTGTTGGTTTACCCACTCTGGATTGATGGGTCTTGATAGTGGTTGGCAATTGGGGTTCAGCCTGTTTATACCTCTGTCTCAAAAAATACCGAAAGGGGCTCTTTAGCCTCTCATTTGTGAATGGCTAAAGCTATCCTATGAAATGAACTATAAAGTTTACCAGACTCTTCTTGTGGCTGAATTCCTAAGATAGTGCCCTGGTGTTTTGTTTGTTTAATATTCAGAAACATAAAATCCAAGATGGATGATGACAGTGTAAGGGTAGTAATAGGAGAAGAGATGTGTAAAAGACTTTTTTGAAAAGGAAAAAGAAATATAGCAAGGTAAAAGAAATATGAAAATCCATAGGAAATCCATTGCTTCTTTATTCATAGAACTTTTTTCTTCCCCATGGAAGTGGGAAGCAGGGTCATAATAATTAGTTGAGTTATATTTCATTCTTTTTTATTTTTTTTAGCTGAGCCATCCTGCCACCTGTTGGCAGCTCAACAGCAACTCAGCTCAGGCTGGCATCGAACCACCGTTGCTCCGAGCTCAGCTCGCACTCTTGAGCGAGCTCTTAACCAACTGAGCCATTTGGCCAGCCTTAAGTTATATTTCATTCTTAACACTGTCTTAGGCATTGTAAAAAACTGGCAGTATTATGTTTTCTTTATTTTAAACAATCATCCTAAAGGGTTAATCCACACTTCCCGTGAAAAAAACAATGATGTCTAGCCAAATGGTTTTTAAAAAGCAGACAACAAAAAATAGCTTCAATAATTCATATTAATTCCAGTGCTATGGTTAATGAGGCAGACGGAGTGCTCTCAGAGGGGATAAAAGCATATAGCAGCAGCATCAAGAACCTTCTCACCACTGCTGGCAAAGGATACTGTGCATCCAAAATACCCCCCAACCACCCACTATTCATACTTTACACTCGGGAAAATCTTAATATCATTCTAATTTTGCAGATGGCAGCTAAAACACTGCCTATGCAATCATAACACAAACAAACAATTGCTTATATTCTTCTTTGTTGTTATGGTTCTTAGCCTTTGTGCTACCCTCTGATTTGTCTGAAATTTTCACTATATTAAGCACCTGCTCAGCTGATCAGGCACAGAAATAGTGAGACTGTGTTCAGCCTTAAATAGCCCAACAATTAAACTGTTGTCAGGTTAAAGATATATCAAAGTTGAAAACCAAATCATGGATTGGATTACAAGATAGAATTATGAATAGTTGGTCAGGATTGTTTAGAGAGATGACTGATCCATCAGAGATCCATCTGATAAAGTGTAAATACAAGTTCATGTCACAAACATTAATTATGCAATGGTTACATAGTAGATGTTAGATACTGTTCTGGGCTCTAGGGACAGGAAAAAGAACAAGACATCCTCTCTGAGTTCTAAAATTCTCCGGGGCTGACAGAGACCATTATCATCCACTTTGACTCAATGTAATAATGCAATCTGCTCTAGTAGCATGGTACTCTGTTGAAAGTAGCAAGGGCAGAGAAGGGAGTTTAGTTTCATAAGAGGGAGCACTTTTTGAACTGAGCTTTAATGAATGAGGGGAAAAGAAGGTGAAATTGCATGCATTCATTCATTCATTTTTCATTCACTAGCTATGTACTGAGCAACTACTAAGTACCAAACACCTTGTAATATTTTAGGAATATAATGGAGATCAAAGCATGTTGCCTGCCCTCAGGTCGCTTATAGTCCGGTGGGGACTGGAATTCCAAGCATGTAAAGAGCTCCCTCTCCCCCACAAAACACACACACACACACACACACACACACACACACACACACAGTTACATATTAAAAAGGATGCTAAATTAATTCAAGAAAAGGTAAATAATTTGATATGGCTGGATCACAGGGTACATGGAGAAATGTAAATATGTAATCCTGTCCCCTCTTCTTTTCTACTGCTCATTTGTCTCTTCATTTCCTGCGGCTTCTTTCTGGTGCTTATTATTTTATATCCAGTCAACGCAATAGCATCCTAACTGGTCTGTCTACCTCCAGTTGCACTAACTTCCAAACAATGTTATATAATTCTTTGTTGTTGTTTTTTGAGGGCAGTGTCACTGGCCCTCATATGTGGGGCCCCGAACTGGGGCCGTTGGCTTCCCAAGCCAGTGCTTAACCACCATGCCACTTGGCTGGCCCTATAATTCTTATTTCAAAGGCTCTCATTGTTCAGGATTGACACCTCCAACAAAGCATTCCAAGCCAGTCATAAACTTGCTCTGACTTGCTTACCCACTTTTCCCCTCACACCCTCTTTTGCTTGCACCGAATGTTTTATCACTACCGAACATTTTGACCCAATGGCATTTTCTTACTCAAAGTTTTTGTGCACTCTGCTCCCTGGGTCTGGGATGTCCTTACTTTTTCTGCATCTCGGAAATGCCTCTTCATCTTTGAAGACCCTCTCCTTTAAAAGGCTGCCCTCACTCTCTCAACCTGCATAGGTTCCCCTTCTATGGACACCCATATATCCTCACGATTATATCCACCATAGGAAGGTCCATGCTATATTACTATATTTTCACTCTTTGCTTGCCTGTGGCCTTCATTGAACCTGGAGCCCCTGGAAAATAAGGATGATATTTTTGGTTTTAGCAGTATCAACATCTTGTACAATGCCCGATAATAGTAGCTGCTCAAAATAGATTTGTTTAATGAATGACTGCATGAATGAATTATTGATTCATGTGTTTGATTAAAGTATTTTCAATGACATGCTAAAGTTTTATCCTCTCTACCATTGATTAATAAAGAAAAAGTGGCCTTTTTTCTTAAAGGATCAGATGATAAATATTTTAAGCTTGGTCTGTTTTGCAACTATTTAACTTTGCCGTGGCAGCACAAAACAGCCATAAGCAATATGCAAATGAATGAACATGGCTGTGTTACAATATTTTATTTGCAAAAATAAATGCCCAGCCTGTAATGTCTTTTGATGGCCTCGGCTCTATACCATAGATACAAATTCATATCCCACAGATTGGATCAGCTCCAAAAACACATTTTTGTTGTTGTTGTTGAGATATAATTCTCCATGGGTCTCTCATTTTTGTACACATCATAAACAGAGGCACTGACCATCCTTGTTGTTCTATACTATCTTTAAAGGATGTTTGTGTAGGAAACAGACTTGGAAGATGGTGTCTCCTTCTAGAGTAGAGGGCAGACAAATGTACTGCCTATTATAAAAGGTTCAGGTCCTAAATCTCAGGGTTTCTCTCTTGTAACACAACCCACTGTGTGTGCAGGGTTCTCATGGTCCTCTTCATGTCACCATGTGGGAATTGGGCTCTGGAAACGGCAGACATGCTTATGATCATGGGTTCTAATGTCCTTTATCTTTCTTTTGTTCTAACAGCATCCATGAAACTATAGCAGGCTAAAATGTAGTAGGATAAAATGTTAGATTCCTCATAGTTCTCAACAGTTTTTCCTAACCAATATTTTAAATAATTAGAGCCAACTCTTTCGGCCTTAGCGTCATCTTGTTAGATACCTCCGCGCCATGAGAGCCAAGTGGAGGAAGCAGCGAATGCGCAGGCTGATGAGCAAAAGAAGAAAGATGAGGCAGAGGTCCAAAGTAACCTGCTAGCTTGTGCACCCATGGAAGCCACAGGAGCAGAAATGAGGAAAGCCAGAGGCCAGGGACACTGAAACATTGTTGGACTGCATGCCTAATGTCTAGGACTTCTCAATGGATCTAGAACATACATTGCCATCTGTTTGCCACGACCACTTTTTGAGAGACCCACTTTGCTCGTACGAAACCAGTTCTTTGCTCTGGACCTGTGACATCCTGGACAAGTTTTGTGCTTAGTTGTGGCTAAATGTAACGTGTACAATAAATCATCTGCCGTTAGCTGAAAAAAAAAAAAATTAGAGCCAAATATTTAAATTTAAGAGATTTTACTTTTAAAGATCCCAATGTTTGCCTTCTTTTGAAGAAGTGAAATATTTGGCAATATTGGCCCTCTGTTTGAACATTACAACAAATGACAAGAAGTGAGTTGCAGCTGTTTCCCTGTTCCCTACTCCTCTGGGCTGTCTCCTGACCCAGATTGCTTCACTGATTTATATTCCCTCTCTGCTTCTTATGGACCTTTGAGTTTGTGACCCCTGATCCAGGCAGTAAGGTGCCACCAAATTATTTAAGCTTGGAGTTACGTTAAATCTGGGTTTTAGAAGGACAACCCTATTAACAATGTGTAGATGACTTGTAGTGAGCGAAATTTAGAATAAAACTTTGGAGGACAAGGTACTATTCCAGAAAAACAGATGAAGAAGGCCAGAAGTAATATAATGACAGGGATAACAGATAAGAAGGAAATGATTCCATGGTAATTGTCAGAACTTGGTGCCATATTGTGTGTCAGATCTTGTGTGGGAAAGAAAGACATTGTGAATTATGCTTAAGCGATCCATTGCATAGTGAAGCCATTACTTGAAAATGAAATTGCAAGTAATAGATACAGACCTTAAAAGACTATTCATCCACAGTGCTAGTGTGGAAGCCAGGCTTCAGTGGAAGCCAGGATTTTAATAGAATAAGGAGAAGGAGGAGGAGGAGGAGGGTAGGAGAGAAGGAAAAGGAGAAGGAGAAAAGAAGGAGAAGGAGGAGGAGGAGGAGGAGAAGAATAGAAAGGAGAGGCAGCATAAATAAGCAATATTTATTGGTTGTCTCAGGATTAGGATGAAAGATGAGACTTTAAGCAGGTTTGTGGGGATCACTCAGGAGGATGAGAGACTATGTTTGTAATTAAAAAGGAGACACCAGAAGAGGAAGGTAATTAAAGATGTTATAATAAGAGCAAAAAATATGAATGTTTGAGTAGTCATAGCATATTTAAATTCCCTGCCCTATTAGGGAAATTCAACATTTTTACTTTTCTCCACCCCAGGCCTCACAAGCTTATCTCCACCTTATTCTAATCAGCCATATTGGGGTAATTAGTGGAGGGAGAACTAGATAAGGATTTGAGACTTGCATCAGAAAGGGTAGAAATTTATTGAAGAGAGAACATGGATAAGTTTGAAAGAAAAAGAAAAGTGAAAAAGGAAAAAGGCCCTCACCACAGGCAATTTTTGATGGGGAACTGAAAGTTTGCAGGGAGAATAAAAGAGGTATCAAAACAGTAAGTGAGAAAGTGGTAAAGCAAGGAGTAGTAAATGGATTTAAAGAAGTGCAAATGTGAATTTTAAATAAGATTTCCTTTTATGATTTTTGAAAGCTGCAAGTAAAGATCTGGATTCCTTTTTACTCACATTATTTGCTAGACTATATTTGAGTATGATATAATATTTAGACTGGACCCTTTGGGGCAGTAGTATTTATTTGGGTTACACAAAAAATGAGGAAACTACTTGATAGTACAGCTCTAAATAGGACCAGAAAGTTCCCTTCCAGAGGGCATCTTGTACGTTCTAGTCCCCAAATCCCAGTGCAGAATACCAGGCTGACAGGATGGACAATTATGAAACCATTATTAGAGAGGAGATACTAGTGGTGGAAAGAAAATGTTCATGTCTTTTAGCTGTCATCCTAAAAGCCTGGAGAGTAGAAGGCAAAGAAAGATGGTATAATGATTGTCTTCTTTGTGCTTTGTTAGATTTTTATGGATTATTACTCTGTACCCTTCCCCTTCCTAAACTTGAGGAAAAGAGTGAAAAAAAGACAGAAAATGGATGGAGTTAGGAAGGGGTGCAGAGAACATTTATGAGTGAAACAAAGCTAAAAATAAGGAGAAAAATTGGAAAACTACCACTTGGCCAATTGTTCTTTCCTCGTTTTCTTCCTTTGATACCATCCACATTTAAACTTCTGTCCCGTCCCGACGATTTTAGTGAGTAATGAGAAGATAGGAAAAGAAAAGGAAAAAGAGAAGATAAACCCTATCCCCTCAAAACTCTCACTTTAACTTCTCCTTCCAAGTTTGTCTTTATTTTCACTTGGCACCAATCACCTCAACCTCACCCTGGATCCTCCGACCTCTGAGATTCTATCGGGCTGTCCGAAAAGTCATGACACGTGTTTACAACACATGGCACTAGTTCATTTTTGGACGTCCTAGAGTCATTCACATCTATGTTATTGCTATGTCATTTGACAGCTGACAGTTCTAGCTTCATTCTAAAAAATAATTGAGTGATTTGGTTGAGTTTTGGAGACTTTATAACAAGTTGAAGATGGAAGCCAAACTGTGCATTTTTGCCATATTTTACTGTTTTACTTCCATAAAGGGAAGAACGTGCATCAAGCTTGTGAAAAGTTGCCAAAGTTTATGATGACAACGTTCTACAAGAACATCAGTGCCCACAATGATTCACAAAATTCTATGCTCAATGACGCTCCTCTGTCAGGGAGGCCCACCGAGGTGGATGATGACAAAGGCATTGATCGAGTCAAACCCATGTTATGCGACATGAGAGATTGCAGAAACATTGAACATCCATCATTTAAGTGTTCACGACCACCTGAAGAAGCTGGGATACGTAAGCAAGCTCGATATTTGGGTTCCGCATGAACTCAAAGAACTTCATTTGACGGCACGTATAAACATCTGCAATATGCTCATTAAACGTGAGGAAAACGATCCTTTTTTGAAGCAACTGATAACTGGTGATGAGAACTGGATTGTTTACAACAATGTGGTGTGCAAACAGTCTTGATCCTGATGTGACGATTCACCTCAAACGACATTGAAAGCAGACATTCATCAGAGGAAGGTTATGCTCTCAGTGTGGTGGGATTTTAAAGGTGTTGTGTTTTTCAAGCTCCTACCAAGGAACCAAACAATCAATTTGAATGTGTACTGTCAGCAATTGGACAGTTTGAATGAATCCATCATCCAGAAATATCCAGAGCTCATTAACTAACCGTAAAGGAGTTATGTTCCATCGCGACAATGGGAGACCACACACAACTTTGATCACCCGTCAAAAATTACTGGAGCTTGGATGGGATGTGTTGCCACACCTACCATACTTGCGTGACCTTGCACTGTCAGGCTTCCACTTGTTTCATTCTCTTCAAAACTCCTTGCATGGTATAACGTTCAATACAGATGAGGCTGTAAATCAACACCTTGTTCAGTTTTTTGCAAATAAAGACAGGTCCTTCTATGAACAAGAAATTATGAAGCTCACTGAAAGATGACAAAAAGTTATCGAACAAACGGGCAATATATCATTGATTGATCTTTGTTCTTTATATAAATAAATGACCTTTGAAAAACAGACAAAATACGTCATGACTTTTCCAACAACCCAATATTTGACTAGCTCTGATGTCTGCTCCTTAATGTCACACAGTGCCTGCCTTACTTCAAAATCTGAGAGCACCAGTTGCTTGGAGCTGAAGAAATTTCATCTTCCTCTGGCCACCATATAAGAAGAGTTCTATAATCTATAACTGAGATAGCACGAGGCAGGACATGCTTCTGATATCTGGGATTTAAAGTACAAAATTCCTGCTTCCTTAGCCAAGTGGTTTCTGCCTCACATTCTGTCCAGGTTTTAAACAAGCAATGTGTGTGTGTGTGTGTGTGTGTGTGTGTGTGTGTGTGTGTGTGTGTATTTTTTTTAAAGACTAAACTTAGTATAATACATGGGGGAGAGGGACGATCAAGAAAGAAGGGTGCTGCTTTCATTTTGAAGGCTTCTGTTTTCTATCGCTTCTCAGCATTTTGGCTAAGATCAAGTGTAGTATCTGTTTGTTTTCTAACCATTCAGTGAAACATTATCATTATTTGACTTCATTGCTTTTTGATACCTACTTACAATTCAGCATTAGCAAAGTACCACTGTGAGTTACTTTATTTTTTCCCTTTGTAAATTATCAGCCATTGCTTTTAGTTATATGAGGCTTCAGGAGATATGTTCAGGTACCTATTTTTCATTATATTTTAATTTATACAAACACTATACAAAATAGGAAGATTTTACCTCAGTGAATGGTAGCTATAAAAATTGGTGGGTTAAAACTTCACCATAGAAAAATATTTTTGAGGTTAATTTAAGCAGAGGGTATTATCCCACATAATTGTGCCTGCTCACTAGGGATTCAGACAGATCATTTCAAAATTTCAAACTGAATTAAAAGCCATAGATTCATAGTTTTGTCTCAAGTCAGCCTAAATGTCTGAAAAACTTACTAGCTTAATGAAATCAGGTTTCTTTTAGTCCTGGCATAAAATCTCTTCATCACCTACCAGAAAAATTAAAAAAACCATATTCATAAAATATCTGTTAACATTTCCCTGTGTGTTCCTAATTACTTTTGTATCTTGGAACCAGTTTGTCTCTTGCAATCATATAAAATAAACACCAAAACATGTTTTTTATTTGTTCAGATTTTAGCTGTAGACATTGCTTCTCAGTAATATTAAGTAAGTTATTTAATTCACTTCTGTTTAAATATTGATAAAGTTTATTATTTGTACTCCAGATTCTTCCACAACCTAGAATAATTTAGATAATTAATAGAATTTTTGATACATTTTAGAATAATTTAAATTAATATTTAATTCACAGTTCTGTTTGATATCATATAAAGTAATGATAAATATGAGTATTTTGGCAACCAGTAATTCTTTAATAGCATTCTCTTATGGAGATAAAAATGTTTAAATATTAATTAATTTAGTACTATCAAAACTGCATAGTTATTAGGCATTTCCAAATTTGGAAGAATTTTCATTACACAGTAACTGGATAATGAAGAAAGAAAACTAAAAGTCCTCTTGTTGTCCTTATAGGGGACAGATCAAATGAAATTTCTTAATAATCTAGAGTTGTTTCATAATTAAACACTTAGTAGTCATTCCTGAATTAGTAAATATAAAGCTTCATTACTGACCAGGATTTTCAGACTGCATCGAAGTCTGTCTGCCTGTACCAAATAGGTTTTGATTACTCAAGTAGCAAATGGCAGCAAATGAACCCAAAAAGGAACATGTTGCGTTGTATTTCTGCATTAATTACTAACATTATCTTTGCCACACTGTGTGTGTGTAGTTTTACGTAATGAGGACCCTTTTTAGAGACACTGTGGAGCTGTGCGTTCAGTTCTGGCTCATACTTGTTTGAAGAAGCCCATTTTCAAAGTAGCACACAGTATGTGAATTATGCCCAATGTAATTACCATGCAGTGCTTTGGGAATTTTCTCCTAAATGGCTGCTATTAACATAAACAAGTCAATTTACATGTCACAGTGAGGTTCGGGTTAAAAGAAAATGTATAATGGATTTCTGTATATTTGTGATTTACTGTAACTATGCTTTTATTACAAAAAAAAAACAAAAAACACAAAACCCAGAATGATAGATGTACTGATTTTTCTCCATATAAACTTTGCTCTTGATGAATAGTTACGATGGTTTTCACAGTCACATATATTTATAAAGTACCTACTATGTGTAAACATTGCATTGGCAGAGGCTTTCAGAGAAGATAGGTCTCTGCTCTGGCAAAAACTACTCTGAATTTTGTCCCAAATCTTTGCATTAAAAAAAAAAAAATGTAGAGATCTAGAGAAACAAACACTACCATTGAAGGACAGCCCTGTCTAGCTCACAAAGCAGGCATTGCTTCCATTTTGAAATGAAACTTTGCAAAATGAAAGAAAACTTAAAGTGTAATATAAGTTAAAGTTTTAAAATAAATTCTAATTAAAAGGGTTGAAACTGATTGAAGTGTGGCACTAAATTAATCAAGTTGACAAGAAGATAGGCAAGAATAGCACTATAAGTTTAGGAGAAAAAGAAAATTATCAATATAAATATAGACTCATTAACCCGAATTTCCTTCAACCTTTTAAAATTAGGACATTTCACCAAACTCAAGAAAAAAGGGCAGAGGAGAGTTATAAACATATTTTAGAAGTGGTAAAATAAGTACATATCATGAAAAAATGTTAAATGAAACTTGACGAGTCAGTCAATTTGAGCATAAAAATTATATGGTTATTCAGTAGTAACTTCTTTTTCCTGGCATTGCACCAGAGCAAAGGTTATATTTTCAGGGAATTTAAATTAAGTTGTATGGAAAGGGGGCATGTGAAACACAAAGACACATTGTTAAATAAGGGAGTAGCATGGTCTCTTTTCGGAGGTCTACAGGGAGTGGCATTTTGGTTTGGGCTGTGTGTATATAAAGCAACCACATAAATCAAAAAATAAAACAGTCATTCAAGCAAAAATTAGGGGTTTCTTGTCTAATTCCAAATAACTACAGTGGCTATTTTCTCTAGTTTTAATCATTATTGCATAGATACATCTCTTGTTCTATCAAAAAAACATAGGAATGGTTTCAGTTGGTGGCTTGTAAAATCAGAGAACGTTTATATGCAAAATTTTGAAGCTAATTGTGATGTAAACTTGTAACTATCCTCTAAGGAAAAACATAACAGGAGAAAATGTACATTGGTTGGAAGACCACAAGTCCAGGTCAGTGGTGGTATGAATCTCCTTCATTCATCCATTCAACCATTCATTCTTTCAACAAATACTTATTGTCCATTTACTATGGTCAGACATACAGCTACAAGCAAACTCCTGCAATGAACCTAACTTACATTCTAGGGCAAACACTAAGGAGTAAATAAAGATATCTTCTGCCTTCAGAGAGCTCAGTCTAATTACACTCAGAGCAAGAAAGAGGAGGAAGAGGATGAGGCAGAGAATGAAAAAGGGAAGGAGGAATTAATCTTTGTATATACTGAGAAAGGCTGTTACTATAAGCCTCTCCTTTTCCAGTTCATTGCTCTCTTTTAGCCATCTCAACCAAATATTTTATATTGTCCAACTATAGTGGTCACACTTTGCTTAATTTCTGGCACATTATTTTAATGACATAACTTATAATATTTGTTTTTAAGTGAAGGCACTGCTACAACATTGAGCTGAAAGTGTAGTTTTAAGATAGAAAGTGAACTAGATTTGGGGGGGAAAAATTCTCTGCCAACTGTAATAATTTTTTAAAATTATTAATTTTTCAAGAATAAAGTCCAAATTCATTTATGAAATTATTCCTTAGAACTCTAGTTTCCTTGAGATTTTAAGGCAATTGTTTAAAATGATCACAAATGACTACCAAACACTTTTTAACATCTATTCATACCTCTCACATTTATTGCAAAAAAAAAAAAAAAAACCTTTTAAACTTGACTGATTTAATTTGAAAACTTGTACTACCGAACTAAGGGTGAGAGTGGGGGGTTGTTTCTCTGGTAGCCTTAAAAAGAATGTAGTGCTATTGTGTTCAGAGTTTAATCTGCCAGGATTCCAGAGCCAAGAAGAGATGGGTGTCAGATCTCCACACATAATCTTCAGAACCTCCGGAACTGAGAAACAAGATAAAACTTAAGTAAGCCTGCCTTTAACTTTATACGAATGTGAATCCAACAGTGTAGGGGGGGAAAAAAACCCAGCCCTCATCAGTTTCAGGATTGGGACTGAGACACTGACTCCACTGAGTTTCTTGTCTCTTTGTTCTGTGCAGATCTGGTAATGCACCCATTCGAATGGGAAGAAGGAGTGGGGGAAAAGCCAGAGAAACTTTCACTAAATCAGACTGAAGTGCTCTGCTCACAGGAGCCATACTTCTACAAAAACCAGGGAAACAAATGAGGACAGGACACCCACGCATGCAATTGAAGCTCCTCACACAGTCCTGGTAAAATGTGCTGGATCTGATACCTCCATAGTTATCTGAAAGGAAGAGAGGTGCTGCCTGAAAGATTAAATATTCTTTTATAGGGAAAAGATACAGAAAAAAACACGGTCACTTCATCCCACTTGATGAAATTGAGACTAGCTACTCAAAGTAAATAATTTGTGCTTACACACTGAGTTAAAAAAGCAATTTTGCATTAGCATAATAAAAAGAAATGTAAGTGCAGTTGTTATCATATCCAATTTGAAGGGTATGCTTAAATGGGAGAGATTATATGTCAAAAACTGGAGGCTCCTATAAAATTACATCAAAGGAAGTAACTCAATTACTTTTCATGGTGTCCTAAAAGGTTCTCTTTAAATACAAATTTTAAGAGGATATATAAAAATATGATTTAGACGTATTCTAATTACAACTCAAAATTTTTTGCTGATGTCTCTTTATATCTTAATACAATCTATGTCCTTCTTTACATTATTTGAGTCTCCTTTTTAAGTCAAACATGGGGTCCAGATTCTAATGTTGCTACTTCAACATCTGTAAATAGTATAACACACTATTTGAAATAGAACGGGCAGTTGTGTTTGTAGATTTTGAGATTTGGGCTTGTATCTTTTTCTGTAAGTTTGTGTATGAGCTATCCTGGCTTAATCTACTTAATTAACTACTTGATTCAAGACTTACATGTCCGTTGATCATAGAAAGCATATAACTTATTAGAGTATAAAACAGTGTGCTTTTTCTGAAGAGGCCAGCCTATTTCTTCAAAAGAATGAGATAATTAGGCTCACATGGTCTGCCCTTCCACAGGAGTAACAATGTCCTATCATAAACCTTACCCAAGAAGAGACCTACCTTCTTACTCTTCCTGGGGTGACTAGTGCCCTGTATCAGCCATTTAGGAGCACAGCCTGGACTGGCAGGGAAGGTGACGCCAGAGATGGCAACGATTTCAACTTTTTGTTCCCTTTCTTTTTTACAGTGGTACTAATTTTTTTTCACAGTCCATGCTGCTATGAAAAATATAGCTTCATGGATGACGGAGTAAATTCATGTTCCATGGCAAATGAGGGGTTCCACAGGGAGAAGAGGGTTCCACTCTCATCAGAGGGTGCTTCCTATTTAGAATTTTTAGAACAGGCCACTACTTTTGCAGCTCACCTGGAGAGCTTTCCTCATCCTGTAATTCTAGATCTAAAAACATTTCTTAAATATGGATAAGTAATGATAACTCAAAAGCACACTAGAACTAGTGTATCTCTTTTTCTTTTCTTTTTTTTTTTTTTTCCCTAAGAGGGCAGTGTCACTGGCCCTCGTATGTGGGATTCGAACCTGTGCCGCTGGCTTCCCAAGCCAGTTTTTAATCACCATGCCACTTGGCTGGCCCTGTATCTCTTTATTTTTAAGTACCTTGGAACCTTTCGTGATGATCTTTCATGGGATCCCATAAAGTCACTCACTTTACAGGCTCTCAGCCCAGTGTTCCTAACCTCTTTGGCTATGACACAATTCTGCTCTACAGATGTGACATTGCAATTGTTTATTAGGTTTGGATTTCCAAGTCCAGCCTTTTGGAGATATTTCATAAAATGTGGTTTATGATAAACACTACCGCCTAGACTGGAGTTGATACAAATGCAGATTCCTGGGCCCCACTCCAGAATTCTGGGGATGTGTCTAGTAAGTTAAAAAGTTACCAACACAACTCTTGCAAAAATACACAAATCAAAGTTTGAAAGCCACTACCCTTAGGAACTGATAAATTATACAAACAATGGCTATACCCATAATTACTAGCAGGTGAATAATGGCTGCTTTCCCAACAAAATACATAGCCTGCAACTTAGTAACTACCTTTTCTGTAAATTCAGAATGTCCCTAGAAAAATTTTGACTGGACAAAGAAATAAAATATTACACGGGATTCAATTAAATTGAAATATATTAGTACAAATAACTAAAACGATTCTATCATTACCAAACTTGACTTTTCCTTGATTCTACCCTTCTCTCTTAGTTTCAGAACACGCTTTCAAAATATCCTTATTACTTGCTTTTTTACTTATTTCCCACTTGCTATTGTTGCTTTCCTGGGCTTCAATGATTTAAAAAGAACTATTATTTGTTCCATGAGTTTTCTGTTTCTCAGTGATGTCTGCTTCTGTTTCTCATTTTTGGGCAGAAAAGAAAAGGTCTGTGAATGAGGGGTTCTGATTTCAAGACTAGCCCTTTAGAAAAACTTCCTGAAGTGCCAAGCATTTGATTCAGAATCATCCAGAAATCTTGCAAGAAATATAGATTCCTTGGTTCTCACCTTTTCCCTCCTGGCATAAGATTGAATTTTTTTCTTCTAAGAAGACAAAGATTACTCTTAGTAGCTCCTAGGTTATTCCATTTTTATAATATATCATTTCCTCCTCTTTTCGTAGTATCAATTAACAGTCTCTAAACTTCAGGAATCTATGAGGGTTTTTTTTTTTAATTTCTGTTGTTACACAAGTTAACCCATTTATTGTAGGCTAGTGAGGTTTTTTATTTTTTAAGTATGGTATTTTTTTTTATTCGTTTCAGGCATACAGAACAATATAGTAATCAGATAGTTACACAAATCACAAAGTGATAACCCTAACTAGTCTACCATCCACCTGACACTGTATATAGTTATTAGACCATTATTGACTATTCTCCATGCTGCCCGACTCATCCGCGTAGCTATTTTAAAAATTATATTTGACATCAATATTATTTTATATTAGTGTTAGGTGTACAACATAGTTATTGGACATCTATGTAATTTATGATCTCCCCAGTAAGTCTACCACCCATCTAACACTATACATAGGTTTTGAAATACTATTAACTATGTTCCCCATACTGTACTTTACAACCTAGTGACTCTCCTGTAACTACCAATTTGTACTTCTTAATCACTTCACCTTTCTCACTCATTCCCCGTAATCTCTTCCCATCTAGTAACCATCACTCTGTTATCCATGGGCCTGTTTTTTGTTTGTTTATTCTGTTCTTTAGATTCCACATATAAGTGAGAGCATATGGTATTTGTTTTCCTCAATCTGACTTATTTTACACTCTAGGTCCACCCATGTTGTCCCAAATAAGATTTCATTGTTTTTCATGGCAGAATATTATTCCATTGTATATATGTACCACAATTTCTTTAATCAATCATCTATTGATAGCCATTTTGGTTGTTTCCATATCTTGGTTATTGTAAATAGTGCTGCTGTAAACACAAGGATGCATACTTTTTTTTTAAATTACTGTTTTGTATTTCTTTGGATAAATACCCAGGAGTGGGATTGCTGGGTCATAAGATAGTTCTATTTTTAATTTTTTGAGGAACATCCATACTGTTTTCCATAGTGGCTGCACAAGTCTGTAGTCCCATCAACAGTGCACAAGGGTTCCATTTTCTCCACATCCTCGACAACACTTGTTCTTTGTTGATTTATTGATGATAGCCATTCTGACAGGTGTGAGGTGATACCTCATTGTAGTTTTAATTTGCATTTTTCTGGGAATTAGTGACATTGAACATCTTTTCATATGTCTATTGGCCATCCGCATGTCCTCTTTGGAGAAATGTCTATTCAGGTCCTCTGCCCATTTTTTTAATTGGATTATTTGTTTTTCTGGTGTTCAGTTGTATGAGGTTTGGGTTTTTTTTGTTTTTTTTTTATAAATTTTGGATGTTAACCATTTATCAGATGTACCATTGGCAAATAACTTCTTCCATTCAATAGGATGTCTTTTTATTTTGTTGATCGTTTCCTTTGCTGTGCAAAACCTTTTCAGTTCGATGTAGTCCCATTTGTTCATTTTCCTTTTTCTTTCCTTTGCCTAAGGAAATAGATCAGTAAAAATATTACAAAGGGTAATGTTTGAGAATTTACTTCCTATATATTCTTCTAGGAGTTTTATGGTTTGGGGTCTTACATTTACATCTTTAAAGTATTTTGAGTTTATTCTTGTATATGGAGTAAGAAGGTGGTCCAGTTTCATTCTGTTGCATGTATCTGTCCAGTTTTCCCAGCACCATTTATTGAATAAACTGTCTTTACCTCAATGTGTATTCTTGCTTCCTTTGGCATAGATTAAAGGACCATATAGACATGGATTTATTTCAGGACTCTCTGTTCTGTTCTACTGATCTCTGTGTTTGGTTTGACAACAATACAATGCTGTTTTGGTTACTATGTACTTATAAAATAGTTTGATATCAGGTAGCATGATACCTTCAGCTTTATTCTTCTTTCTCAATATTGTCATGGCTTTTCAGGGTCTTTTGTGGTTCCATATCAATTTTAGGATTATTTGTTCTAGTTCTGTGAAGAATGCCATTTGTATTTTGCTAGGGATTTCATTGAAGCTATAGATTGCTTTGGGTAGTATGGACATTTTAACTATGTTAGTTCTTCCTATCCCATGAGCATGGTATATGTTTCCATTTGTTTGTATCTTCTGCATTTCTCTCTTCAATGTCTTATAATTTTCTGAGTACAGGTCTTTTACTTCCTTGGTTAAAATTATCCCTATCTATTTTTTGATTCAATTGTAAATGGGATTATTTTCTTAAATTCTTTTTCTGATAATTTGTTATTGGTGTATAAAAATGCAACTAATTTCTGAATATTAATTTTGTTTCCTGCTACTTTACTAAATTCATTTATCAGTTCTAATAGTTTTTTGGTGGAATCTTTGGGGTTCTCTCTATAAAGCATCATGTCATCTGCAAATCATTACAATTTTAATCCCTTCTCTCCAATTTAGATGACTTTTATTTCTCTTTCTTGTCTGATTGCTGTGGGTAGGACTTCCACTACTATGTTGAATAAAAGTGGTGAAAGTGGGCATCCTTGTCTTGTTCCTGATCTTAAGGGCAATGCTTTTAGCTTTTCCCCATTGAGTATGATATTAGCTGTGGGTTTGTCATATATGGCCTTTATTATGTTGAGATATGTTCCCTCTAGTCCCACTCTGTTAAGAGTTTTATCATAAATGCATGCGGGGTTTTGGCAAATACTTTTTCTGCATCTGTTGACATGACCATATGATTTTTATTTTTCATTGTGTTTATGTGGTGTATCACATTAATTGATATGCAGATATTGAACCAGTCTTGCATACCAGAAATAAATCCCACTTGGTCATGGTAGTAATCTTTTTAATGTATTGTTGAATTTGCTTTGCTAATATTTTGTTGAGGACTTTTACATCTATGTTCATGAGGTATATCTGCCTATAGTTTTTATGTTTTTATATCTTTTATTATTGTTGTTGTTATTATTATTATTATTTTCATAATGTATTTTTCTAGTTTGGGAATCAAGGCAATGGTGCCCTGACAAAATGAGCTTGGGAGCCTTCCCTCCTCTTGAATCTTTTGGAATAGTTTGAGGAGACAAGGTTTTAATTCTGTTTTGAATGTTTGGTAAAATATACCTGTGAAGCCATTTGGTCCAGGAGTTTTGTTTTTAAGGAGTTTGTTGATGACTGATTCACTTGTATTAGTAGTAATTGGTCGATTCAGATGTTGTGGGAAATTCTCATCCCAGCACAGGACAGGACCCCTGGGCCTGGGAGACTCATGTGGGGCTGAGAGCCCTCATTCTTTAGGGGAGGTCTCTGTTACTGCAGTGTCCCTACCTGTGCTCAGCCACTACCTGTGGGTTCGGGGCCAGCCCATTTCTCACCTCCGCTTCTCCTACCACTCTCAGCATGACCTCTTCTTTATAGGCTAGTGATATTTTAAGCAATGGAGCTTTTATTGGAGTTTCAATTTTTTCAGTCTTCTGATGGTGGACTTTACTTTGACTGTATAAGTGGTGTCACATCACCCATGACCATTTTTTATGCAGGAACCACAATGCCAGATCACTCCAGCTCACCTCTTCATCTTGGTTTTGCTACAGAAGAAGCAGGTATACTTAACTTGCAGACTGATTTCAATTTTCTTTACTATTTTCTGAGGGAGGCACCATATCAGGTCCAGTATTTACCACAGTTCTGACCTTGGTGTAATTAGCCATGTAATCATAAATTAGGTCTAAGCCCAGGAAGTTTTTCTCAGTGTTTTCTTTTGGTTAGGTTCTGTTTTTTTGTTTGTTTGTTTGTTTTTTCACCAATACAAATATCTTTAAAGACCTGTAGGACTTCTGTCATATTTTTTTAACCTCATATAAATTTTATTCCTTTCGTTGTACATTTATTTTCCTCTTTTATCAGCATTCCTGATTCTCATTTTTAATTTTTTTTTTTTTTTAAGGGCAGTGTCACTGGCCCTCACATGTGGGACCCGAACCAGGGCCACTGGCTTCCCAAGCCAGCGCTTAACCACGGCGCCACTCGGCTGGCCCTACTGGTTCTCATTTTTTCCGCCTACCAAAAGCAGCCATTCAAATAAGTTTTAAAAATATATTCTTTTGTTTTTATATATTCTTGAAAATGTCTTGCTGTTTCTTATGCCTAGATTTTTAATTTACATAAGTAATATTGTTATGAATTATTGTTATTTTTTCACTCAGCTTTATATTTTAGAGGCCCGCACATGTTGCTGGGTGTTCACCTATCGCATTCATGATTTCTGAATGCTGCCTAGGATAGGATGTGATACAAGCCACCACGTTGCACCTATCCACTCCCTAGAGATTGTCTCCCAGATGGCCTCTAACTCTGCCTCTATAAATAACACTCATCTTAGCATTATTTAATGAGTCCTCTTACAGGCCTTTCTGAGGATTTCTCTAAGATATATATTCAGGAGTAGAATTTCTGAGTTGTCAGTGGGCATATCCTCGATTTGGCGAAGTATGCCAGGTCGCTCTTCAGAATGGCTGCACCAATCTATATACATCTGCAGATCAGAGGCTTGTTATATATTTGCACTTCTGCAACACTGGGCTTTGTCCAGCTTTCTAATTTTATATTTTCATGATATAAACACATAAACAGTTTATAAAAGAAAAGAGAACATAGCTAATCAACATTTCTAACTGATTAGGACAAATGCTTCACATATTAACCTGTAATACACAAAAATTTAAAAACAAATCATACATCAAGTCTGCATTCAAGGAACATGCAATGCAATGGAAGAGACAGAGATGCAGCCTTCTGTGGAAAACCTTTGACAGCAGAGTAAATGCTAGATGTGGGGAGCTCAAAGGGAGGTCATGTAGCTCAGACTGATAGAATAAGGGAAAGTTTTCTGCAGAAAGTGACCCTGAGGCTTGAAGGCGTGAGTGTACTTAGTAATCCTTGACTAAAGAATGGTCTGTCCTTGCTTTGAAAGTCTATCTTCTTCAGTTGAATGTGCATTGTTAGTAATCATGCCCATAGAGCTACACCACCACTGGGCATCCAAGTCCAGACGCCCTTGCTTTTTAAGATGGGTATGTTTTCTTTTATGCTGGATATTACAGGACACTCAGCAGAGAGAATAACACATACAAAAGCAGAAGAAAGAGAATATACAAAAGCACAGAGATTGGCATGGACACAAGGCTGAAAATGTATTAGCTCCTTTGTGGGCATGTTCTCACCGAATCATGACAGCCTGGGATATTGGGGTTGGTCATCTTCTCTCTGTATTAAGAAAACAAAGCCTCAGAAAAGTACATTGCCCATTACCGTACAACTAGTAAGACGTGGTACAACCACGATTTTAACAAATGTTCATTTGATCTCAAAGTTAATATTTGTTTGGTTGTTTTCTGGTAAAAATGGCAAATAAGTATATAAACAGTAAGAATTTATATAAAAATTGCCAATGGAGCAGCTAAACCTGTTTCAATGACTTAGGAGCAAGTTAATAAGGAAGCAAGGGCAATCTGGCTTCTGTTTTGATGGTGATTTTCACCTTTACTTTAAATTCTAGACATAGGTTTCTTTAAAATATTAATATGTGCCAGTGGAATTTTGGAATATACTTGGATCTCCGGAAAAGGAGACTTTATTCAATATACTAATAAATGTTTCAGATGGGAAGCTGGCTCCCATTAATGGAACTACAGGTCAGATCTTCTGCAAGGCCTTCGAACTGTGGCGATGATAGATCCATAACTGGCAAAAGGGGATTTCATATAATATAGCCTCTAATTATGATTAAATACTAATTAAGTAATTTTTGTCAATTTTGTCAATTTCTTTGCAAAAATTTTATAGATTGACCTATTTATGTTTGTTAGTCCAGGTCTTACAATTAATAAGCAATTGCTGGTAGTCGAACTTGTTAAATATACAAAGCATATAATAAGATATTATTTTTGTCATTAAGGAGCTAATTTATCAGATTGTAGATATTATGTTTTAAATCATAAATCCTCTCAAAAGAGAGTATCATGAGAATTGAATATGCCAGACCATCAACATGCATTGCAGAAGCATCTAATATTCAAAAATTACACTAAAAGAAATGTACTGTTTTCCACATGCCATATTCTGCATTCATGAGCATGTAAAAACAGGTTTTTTTAAATTAGTGGTACAATATCTTTTAGAAGCATACATTTTTATATTCTTTATTGTTAATCAGAGAGCATACTGCTTTTATACCATTAACTAGCAAGAGATTTCTGACTGTATTTTTATATTGATGACACTATATCCAGCATTAAACCAGTTGAAAAGGAAAAGCACCCTCTTATGTTAAAATAAATTGGAATGATTTGGATCAAAGGCAGAGATATTTAGACTGAGGGATTAAATTCCCCCCCTTGAGACAATCTATAAATGTTCTCTTCGAAATCTAGATATCGAAACTAAAATCAAGCAGTTATTTTAGTTTCAATAGAATGTGTTCAAGTTGATATCAAGTTTCAGAGAAGACCTGTCTCCATATCCCCCACAGTTTCAAAATTGTAATGAGTCAAAGCCCTGGATGGAACAAATGCTACAATATTTATCTTCAAATGGCCTGTGACTCTACTTGAGGCTAAGCTGGTACAGGCCTAACTTAAGACCAGAGACTCCATTTATATCCTGAGAAAGCCCTATTCAAAAATTAGGTTTCTGGCATGGTCAAGTGAGAATACTTTTTATTTATTTATTTATTTTTATTTTTTTAAATTTTATTTTATTTTTAATTAGCTTCAGGTGTAAGTGAGAATACTTTTTAAACCAAAATTCTTTTAACCTGTTAGTACTGTTATGCAATTTTTAATTTGTCATTGCCATATCAGGACCTTACCAATTAGAGATGGCCAGAAACAATGCCAAATAACTTAAAAGTTTCCCAAACTTTAGCACATTGGAATTATTAATATCTGAAGAACCTGTTACACCTTTGGGCCCATCCCCAGATGTTCTAATTCAGAAGATTTGGAGTAGGGCCCCCAAATTAGCATTTTTAACTTCTCCAGGGACCACACTTTGAAAACCACTGACTTAAACAAGTAAGTAAAAAACAAAAAATGCTCATGTAATTTTTAAGTCCCGGGACAAGGGATTCTATTGCTGCTTAGGGCCTGGCTGCCCAAAGGAAGAAACTTAAATACTGCAATGAGCGTTCCATCTCTCCAGTTACTAGGCAGATTCACTCCATGTAGCCATTAAATGGTCACTGGCACACCTATATCATGCTCTATAAGACTAGCAAGTTCATCTCAAAGAAACAAGGCCTTAGACTATTCACATGCCAATATCGGCGGGGGGGTGGGGGTGGGGAGTAGGCAGGGGAGGGACACAATTACTGAGCCTAGGGTAATGGTGTATTGTGATTGTGTAGGTCTCGTCCATATGCATGCCCACATGCCCAGAAGGAATTCCTTCAGTAGACTTGGTTATTGCTATTCTTTTTCCTTTAGAATGATTTGTGTCCATGAAATTCTTCAGTGCTTCATGTGATTATGTTTTGACATGGTAGGCCCTTGGCCAAATTATAATGGAAACATATATTCCCAGATTGAGAAGCTAGTCTAGACTCCAACCCTGGGACCTATTTTACAAATAAATATAGAGTTTAATTTACTTTAATGATCATTTTTTAAAAATATATTTAGTAATAGTCTAGTTATAGTTACAGCAATAACAACTTTTAAACATACAGTCTGTGACCTTATTACCAGTCCAGAAAAGAAAGAATTAAAACAATACGAAAATTAGTGAGAGCGAATGAACACAGACTTCCAGTTCAGCAGTTCGACTAATTTCTTTCCTAAGCATAAGGTAAACTCATTCACATTCAGAGGCCTTTTAAATGACATGATTTAATGTGACTAAAAGATGTACAGATGGCACTACACTGCCTCTACTGGGGGGAGAGGTCAGACGGCAATTGGCTCCAACACAAACCACACTAATGTGTAGCTACAAGCTGCCACATCAAGGCCCATCTTTCTAAGAGCCTGTTAGGTGAAATAACTGAGCACTGTGACAGTGCTGTCCAGATGCAGGGAAACATGGTGACTTTAATGCTAACCTAAGTACTGTCGAACACTCACAGTAACTATTTCAGGAGCAAGATTTTAATAAATTATTACCTATTTTTATTTGCTTAATAAGAAACCAAATATAAATATTAGGTATGAAATCCAATTTGAATCCATCATCTTACATATCATTGATCTATTTTTCATCTGAGCATTGAAGGATGAGATTTAAAAATCACAGCAGCGTATTTTTAATTTTAATACATGCCCTTATCAAATGTAATCCATATAACTGCATACATGAAACAATAAGAACGAAGACTTGAACCAATTAAACAGCAAAGAAGGCCCTCAATGTAGATAATAGATAAAGGACAGTCAGTACTACCTCAATACTCTAAAATCAAACTTTGCCTCATAAGCTAATGTGTGCCTTCTAGAAAATGACTACTGAAACATTGTGGCTTTCAAAATATTAAAGCCCGGAAAAAGGGCGCATCATCAAGAGGAAAAGTTACTGATCATTTATTTCAGGAAAGAATCTGTACACAATACAGGTGTGCAAGGACAAAAGAGACTCACTCATTAGAAAAAGTATGGCTAAATATAGTCTGTGTATAAGAGACTTTCATATCATCTTGAACTTGGCGACATGATGTATGTTGGAAGTAGCCCAACCTATAGTTGTATTTGAAAAGAAAAATGTAAAATGCTTAGATTTGTCCAGTGTAGAAGCAATGCCTCTTCAAGCTAACAGGAGATAAGGGGCATGTTCTCCTATCTCCTCGTTATTTAAGAGAGGAAACTGGACAATGAAATGGCAAAATGAGGCTTAGATAGTTGCTGAGAATCACAAAACAAACTAGAGGCAGAATTAGAATCAGAATACAGGTCTTGTCTACCAGACCAGTTTGGTTCCACTATCCCATTCTTTTTCTATGTCTCAGCCATCAGGCTGTGGGCTAACATAGAACAATTAATCATAGTACTTAGAGTTATAAAATTCCTGCCGAGCTCATTTATTTCCAGTTCCCGGTCAATAAGCTGTGAAGCATTTTCGGCTCCGTTTTGCACCTAAGGTAATTGGGATCAGGGTGATATGTCAAATATTAAACATCTAGTAGGTTTTGAAAGAAAAACCATAAGTCAGATCTCCTTAATCTTAGATGACATATTCTCCAGCATGCTAACTTTCAAAATAACGATGCCCCTTACTGGGCTTGAACCACCAACACAGCAATTAAAAGCAAAACAGATAATTGTACAGAGAGATTTTGTTGAATCTCATCCTACAGGAGATGGTCTCAAATGCATAAATAAGAAAGGGGGGTTCTCGTATGGTTTGGTACCTTGAGTCCGGAAGCAGGAAATGAATGCATTTTACCATTTGAGGAATTTACATCTTGGAAGTACTTACAATAAATCATCATTTTTATAATGTTTCACATCTTTTTGAACATTGAAATTTGGTCCACCTAAAGTATTGGGTTTCATGTGTCTTAAAATGGATAGAGGGATTTTGATAGAGGAGTTAGTTACCTGGACTCAGGTATTATACAGCCTGATTTTAAATCTTTAAATCTACCCTACTCTTTACATGACCTCTTAAGCTTTTGTTTTGTTGCACATAAAATAGGATAATATTTTCAGCTTCATGTTTGTATAAAGATTAAATGATATAATGTATGAAAACTGTTTAGCACAATGCCAGCTTGCAGTAATTGCTCAATAAATATTAACTAGTGTATTGGTCAGCATTTGCTGAGATAGTTTCACTAACAAACAATCTACAAGTCTCAGTGGTTTACACAATCAAATCCTTATTTCTTGCTTATATTACATGTCAGCTGTGGATCATCTCCACCCTGGCTCAATTTCACTTCTTTCTGGGATCTGAGCTGAAGGAGTAGCCCATATAAAACACATGCTGTTCGCATGGTAGAAGAAAAAGAGCAATGGCTAAAACCAATGGCTCTTAAAGCTGCTGTGTAGACATAGTATATGTTACTCCCCTTCACACTCTCTTGGCCATGGTCACTCACATGGCTCAGTGGGAAAGTATATTTTTCCCAAAGGGGAGTAATGGAGGTACATAGCAATGGATAGGGATGTATAATTCTTCATAGCGTTAGCAAAAAATTAGGAACAACAATTAATTCTGCCATAGTTAATAATCCTTTAAACTAACACAAGGTGAAAGGGAAGATATAAAGAGCACTTTACAAAGAGTAAGAAGAATTGACTTTGGGTGATCTACCTCTACTAGTTGTATGATGTTTAGCAAGACATTTAATCCTTCTAAAGTTTAGGCTCCTCCTCTATAACAAAATCGTTGTGAGAATTAAATGATGTAAAGAAACTCAAGTAAAGCCCTGTAATGAATAAGAGAAATAATGAGAAAAAAAGGTCCTGCCCCAGAAGAATTTGCTGTTTTGGAAATCCCAAACAGTGATGAATACTTGGAGAGACTGACCAGTGGCTGCCTGGATGGTAAGCAAGGAAACACACGCAACCCAGGTCTTTTATTATGAACTGTTAAGTGTTTATAAATTATGAGGGCTCACAATGGGAGGATGTAAGCAACAGTAAAACTATTTACCATGAAGAAAATCTCAAAAATGAAGTAACTTGTTGAATCTCAGCAAAAACAAACATGAATTGAGGATTATAAAATAGAAATCTGAACTCTACTACTTTCTTTCAATGAAGGAGAAAAATAAATTGGAAATTTTTACTGACATAGAATGTCCTGACATTGTTTTCTTAGCTTATCATTCATTATTCAATCAAGGATTCATACCTTCAATAATTACTTATTATTCACCTGTCTTGTGCCTAGTTAAGGAAGGTGTGGAGAAATAATGAATAAAAAAATAACATTGTCAATCTATTAATTTCTTTCTAGGTAAAATGTCCTTTCTCTAGCTCTTTTTAAACTCCCATTTGCTTTGGTGTTCCAGTTTTACTCATGATACAATTTTAAGTAATTAAAAAATTTTTTTCTGTGTGTTAGGGATTCATTATACATTCTGAATATGAAAATGGATAACTTTAACTCTGAAAAATTCTTTGCATTTATCACCTTGAATGTTATCTTCCTATGCTTCCTTCTATCTTTTTCCTTATGAAACTATGATTGGATTACTTTTGCCCACGCCAACGATCATGTCTTATATCCATATTTTATATTTCTCAATAGCCTTCTTCTCTTTGTGTTGCATCCGTGTGTTCTTTAGACCTACTTTCCAGATCACTAGTCTTTCTTCAGTCATAGCCAATATTGTGAGTTTATACTTTGCTGCTATAAATCTGGTTTGGTAGCCCATTCTTCAGAAATTATTATTATTTTTTGTTTCCCCCAAGCATCCCTGCGCATTACTTACTCAGATCTACTTTACTCGTATATCTTGGCTTGGTATTTTCTGGACCATGTAGATACTACAGATTTGATCCATCAACACATGTGAAGACAGGGCTGTTGTTATAAATTCTCATTAAGTTTTTTTTGTTTCTTGTTTGTTTGTTTTGTTTTTTAATTTCTTTCTTGTTCCACTTGGAGCCTATGATAGAGGTCAGCAAACTAAGATCCAACGTCCAAATCTGGCCTACAATATGGTTTTGTACAGCCTGTAAGTTTAAAAATATATATATATATATATATATATATATATATATATATATATATTGTTTTAACATTTTTAAATGGTTATGAAAATAAAGAATATATTACAGAGACCATATGAACCTTGCAAAGCCTAAGACATTTACTATCTAGTCCTTTACTGAAAAAGTTGAACAATCCATCACTTCTGACCAGCAGGTAGATCAAGGATCTTTTGTTTAAATATCTGTTCATATCTTTTGCCCATTTCTTACGTTGACTTATTTATCCTTTTATTATTGACTTGAAAGAGTTCTTTATGTATTTTGTATACAAGCCCTTCATCAGATATGTGTTTTGTAAATATTTCCTCCCAATCTCAGCTTGTCTTTTGATTTTTTTCAATGTCTTTAAAAAACATGAGATTTTTATTTTGATGAAATATGTTATCATTTTTTCTTTTATAGTTTGTGTTTTTTTGTGTCCTATCCAAGGAATCTTTGCTTAACTTAAAGTTACAAAGATTTACTCTTATGTTCTCTCTTAGAAATTTTAGAGTTGTAACTCTTACATTTAGTTTATGATCCACTTTGTGACTCTTAATTTTTAAAATATAATTGTGGGGACTTACAGCTATTTTAAAATGTTGTGTGACAGGGGTATATGGGAAATCTCTGTGCTTTCTGCACAATTTTGTTATGAAGTTAAAACTGCTTTAAAGAATACAGTCTAAAAGAAACACAGCCATTTTCAACAATATGGATAAACCTGGAGGATATTATGTGAAATAAGCCAGATATAGAAACACAAATACTGCATGATCTTACTTATACGTGGAATCAAAAAGTGTCGAATTCACAGAACCAAAGAGTATAATGGTGTCTTCCAAGGGCTGAGGAATAGTAGTAATGGAGAGATGTTGGTCAAAGGGTACAAACTTCCAGTTTTAAGATTAATAAGTTCTGAGGATCTAATGTACAGCATAGTTGCTGTGGTTAACAATACTGTATTGTGTTCTTAAATTTTTCTAAGAGTAGATCTTAAGTGTTCTCACCACCAAAAAAAAGGAGAGAAAAAATGGTAACTATGAGGTTATAGATGTGTTAATTAACTTGACGTGATAATCATTTCACAATGTGTAGATACATGCAATCATCAAGCTGTACACCTTACAAAATCAGGTTGTACAACCTAAATATATAAAAATTTTCTTTGTATATATCTCAATAACATTTGTATACATGTCAATAACATCTCAATAAAGCTGAGAAAAAATTTTAAGCAAAGTCTATTTAAAAATTTGTAGTATATACATATAATGGAATATTATTTGGCCATAAAAAAGGGTTGAAGTATATGCTACAATATGAATGAACATAAAAAACATTCTATGCAAAAGAAACCAGACACAAAAACTTACACACCGCATGATTCCACTTACATGAAAAATCCAGAATAGGTATAAACCCGTAGAGAAAGAATGTAGATTGGTATTTTTCAGGAGCTGGGAAGAGGGGTAATGGGGAAAAGCATTTAATGATATGGGGTTTTATTTTGGAACAATAAAACAGTTTTGGAACCATAGGCAGCTGTGCCTTCACGATGCACAGCATCACAAATGTACTAAATGTCAGAATGGTTCACTTTAAAATGGTTAACTTTATCTTATGTGACTTTCACCTCAATAAACTAAAAAAATTTTTTTTAAAGAATCAAAGATGAAGTTCTTATAAGCTTTTTTTTTAGAGGTAAGGGCAAAAAAAATGTTATGTGGTCAAATCTATAAATTTTAACCATTTGTCATTCATCACCTATTTTATCTTCATACCTTCTAACCTTCTGAAATTTTTTAAAAAATCATCAAAAAATTTTCTTCTAGTTGTTTTATAGTTTAACTAATCTGAAATGTATTTTGATATAGAAAATAATAAAATAGAAAAATAGCATAGTAGCAGCAGACCCTCACAGGAAGAGAATTCTGTAGGTCTGGAGAAGTATTTGGGGATGCAAAGTATAACTACAAGGTTATGAGTTAACAAGAATCAAGGGGGTGTCAAATCCTTCTGTATTATAAAAAGGAGATTAATTTGTTTTCATTTTTTTTTTTTTTTTTTAGCAGAGGTAAGGCCTAAAACCAGAGGAACTCTAAAGCTTGATTTTTCAAAAAAACACCTACAGATGGTCATTTTTCTAAGAACTGGGATGTTTCCGGTGCAATTTTTATGTTTACAATGTTGCAATTTGATCCCACCGACTTCTCCAAGTATTACTAAACTCATCTAACGTGAAAAGGTCTTTTGTGAGTTTATCTGCTGAAAGCAAGGAAGCCAGATGAGTTCAATCTCTAGGACAACATGATGGCACAGGGACTTGCATGATCAGGATAGCAAAATTACTCATGAGCTGACCTGCTTTTGAAGAAGCAGCAATCTCAGACAGAACATTCCTTCTTGCACTGGACTTTCCATTAGGCATCAATAAGGATTCAATCCCATTTTTCTTAGGTTTTAAGAGGCAAGTGTGACTTTCACTGATAGCTGAGCATTATTAGTTCAGTGTAGGCGAGAATAAAAAAGCTTCTATCTAACTATTCCACAATTATTGATGATTGTTCAAATGCTTTTGAGTAGTAGAGAAGATAGTAAATTTGTGGAGAAAAAAAAAAAACTCACTCTAACACACATGCTTGAAAGAAATTGTCTGTCTGTATTAACCTGTTTTGAAACTGCTAAAATTCAAGTTACGGAAGATTCAATTTGTGTTACACAGAAAGGAAAAACAAACTCGGAGCTAAAAACTGCTTCATGTATTTAACTTACTTTAAAATTTAATAAGTTTATATGTCATTTTTTAGGCTATCTGTGAATAAAACAGTTGGTACTTTTGAGCTATCAGTGTTGCAAGAAAATGGTTGATAACCTACTTAGCCAAAGGAGAATATTTTATCTTATGCTCACAAAAAATCAGGAAGACATTTTTAGAAATTTTACCGAAACAGCAGGATGAACTTCAAACTAATCTTTTCTTTTAGCAAAGCCATAAATAAAAGTGAACGAATATAAAATATTAAAATAACTCCATAAGTTTTGAACTCTTTTCCAAGAGTTCAAAGCAATTTGTTTTATATTCTTATTCAGTCTAGAAACTCTCTATGACAAAGATGTGCATTACATAATAGACAAGTGTGTATTTTTACGCCCCATTCTACAAATAAAAAATTAAAACTTGATAGGTGAAGACTGATTAGCTCAAGCTTACCTGACTTCCTGGCCACACCTCTTTCCAAAGACTTTATTTACACTAAAAACAATGCAGAAATTCCCTTTTTTCCCACTTGATTTCAGTGAACGGCTTTGATTCTTTGTCAGTTCAGACAGGTGCCATGTTATCTTCTAAAAACTAGATTTTTTTTCTCATCTCCTTATCTCCACCTATCTGGAATGCTCTTTATACTTTTAATGTATTTAAATCCTTCCTTCAGGTCCCGCCTCATCTAAAAATGATCCTCTGACTAAGGAGGCTCAACTTTTATCAGCTTAACCAACAAAGTGACTATATTTAACCACTATGTTTAACCAACCATGAAATGACTCTGGTGTAGTAATAATATCAACACATTTCAAAAGAAAGTGCCCAGTTAGTTTGTCCTCTTAGTCATCTTTGGTTATTCAGTACCCACATGGGGCCAGAGATACAGTAGATAGTAAGGGCAAATGCTTGCTGAGAGAAGGTTGTTGTATAGAACCATGCTGATATATGGTCCTTTCTGAATACTCATGTGAATAGTTGACATATAGACCAAGAACTATTATTGTATATTTAGTACATTTAAAAGCAGAGCATATATTGATGATAAATAAAGCTGGCAACTACCTCACAACCACTGCTAGCTCCCTGACCATCTGCCTATTTGATGCCTGTCAACTAGATTATGATATTTAAAGATGTAAGGAGTCTTTTTATTTGTGCCTGCATCACATCACACTATTCTTAGTCTCTAGCTGTATTCCCTGTGGTTAGCCCCCTTTTCACTCTTTTGGCTATTCTCCACCAGTTGCTCATATATTACCAAGTCCTTGTTGGTTTTAGAGCAGGGATGTGAAAATGGAGGCATATGACGGTAGATACCAAGATGGCAACTCAGGAATCTACTTCCTTTTCCAAGCCATCGTCATTTTTTCCCTCCCTTTTCCAACTCTCTTCTAAACTGTCAGACAGAAGGTAGTGTTTTCTGGATAGTTATAGGGTTTCTGTTTTACTGGATCATTTTACTTGTGGCTCTCTAGGTACCTAACAATGAATCAGGCACATAGTACATGCTCGGTAAATACTAATTAATTCATCAGCCACCTGGAAAGGGAGTGCAACAGAGGCACTTCTGAAATACCAGAAGAGCCAAGGTGATTGATGTCAATAAGAATTACAATTCATCTCAAGAATCAGCAATAGCACTGCTACTTCCAATAGTCCTTTTAACCAACATAGGCCCAATTCAGCAAGCCATATTTCTATTTAGGTCAATTGCTATCTATTCCACTCTTCTCTTAGGGGCCTAAGAAATGCTTTTAGTCAGAATAACAAAACCATAAACTTTCTACTTTTCCAGCTTCTTGGCTACCTAGACTAAGGATGTCCTAAAATGGCATTGCTGTTAACAACAGAGATATGTAAAAGATCTACAGATTATCAAAAGCACTGGGATTCATTTATCTGCAAAGAATTAAGAATCAAGCTTAAGAAGTATGTGTTAAAAAATGGCAGCTCTGAGGGCCAGTGACACTGCCCTCAAAAAAAAAAAAAAAAATGGCAGCTCCCCAATAGCACAGAAATTCCAGCACTTGCATTTTAAAAATCATGTACGCCAGCTCTAATACATAAGGCAAAGCTTTCAAACTGACAACTAATTGATTCTTCCTTTTCACTGTTCATTAAAAAAAAAAAATAGGTGTGGTGCTCTTTCACTCATTTTTATTAACATTATTTCACATTCATTAAACAACTCATGTATGTGTCAGGCTTGTTAGGGAGATAGAATTGGCTTTGTGTTTTACATGGTCTTGCAAAGGCACCTTCTGAAACATGATTTGCTACTGTATCCACAAATGGAACATGATTGTACCCTTTGTTTCACCTTAAGCCAAAAGCAGCTCAAGTTAAATGCCAAGCTTCCCTGAGTTACAGATTTAGAATCTTTCTGAGGCGCTGCTCACAGGGTGCATTAGCCTACTGCACCCCGTGATTAGCAGCGCTCTCCGAGTGGGATATTGACTTCCATGTGCGCTTATCATCTATCACGCTTATGTTCATTTTATTCTTATCCCAATAATGACAGCTTTCATGTAAAACGAGAGGAGAAAATAAGATTAATGCCTTCTTAGTGCACCTTTCACACCATGCACAAATACACAGGCTCCCGAATCAAACATGTCTTCTCTGAATCTGGCCATTATTATGATTATGATTATTACTCTCATTCAAAAATGACCTGGAGATAACAATTTGTTTTTTCACTTCAGGAATGGTCAAGAATAAAGATGGCAGTAGGGTAAGGACTTGGAGAGCAAGGGGCTGGAGAGGTGATAGGATTTGCATTGTTCAATGACAAGAGCAATGACAATGAAACACCAGGCTAATTATTTAGCCTGAGATAATATTCATTATCAAGGTTAATATGAGAATATTCTGGAAATAGCTATTCAGCTTTGGGGGAGAGTAATTTTGACAGTCTGTTTTGGTATTGGTATTCAAGAGCCTCAGCAATTTTGAATGAAATCCAACAAGGGCCAGCTTTTTAACTATGTGGTTCTATTGGTTCAGAATTAACAAGAGAGATGACAGCTGATAACATACCTTTCCTTCTCAGGAAATCTAAAGTTGGAAATGTTCCTCATAAGTTCTTCCTTAAGACCTGGAGACTCTTTTTCATGTCCTGTCACTTTCATGATATTTTGCCTTCTTGTTATTGGGCATGAAATGGTTAAATGGGGAAAAAAAATCGAGCAGCTGCAGCAAGTGGGGTAGGGAGGATAGTGGATGTTTACTGGTGTTAGCAACAAATGTCGTGGTGTTTACACTTGCAATCAACAAAGGATGCCTTACTAACTAGAACTTGCTCAGGAAGTGATCCTTTCTTTGGAAGGCTGCAGACCACATCTCTCACTCTGGCCCAGTAGGGCACAAAAAGCTCAAGTTTGACACAGCTGCAGAGCAAGCAAAGTCCCTAGAGAAATAAGATACAAAGATTGTTACTTAAAATTAATTGGAGGCCCTTGCATTCTCAATGATTAGACTTATTTGCAAATAGCAATACGGGCTATGAAACAAGGACATGACCAATCAACACACAGGTAACATAGTTAAGAATGGTGTGGGAGACAAAGGAATTTCAGCAACACCAGAAAATTGAGAAACTAACCAGAAATACATAAAAGGGCTCTCACCAGTTCTGTAGAGAGGAGTACTAAAAATGGGTATTAGAAGCCCAAAGCGGTACGTTTAACATTGTGTATGTATATGTATAACAATTCACAGTACAGTGGATATAATTCTCATTTCAGAGCTTGTGGTCAGACATTTCAACACTTTTTCTGGTCGTGTTCCTAAAGCCCTATCATTTAGAACAGGGTTTCTTAACCTCGGTACTATTGCCATTTGGGTTCAGACAACTCTCTGTTGTGGGTGGAATGCCCTGCACTTTGTAGGATGTGGAGCAGCATCCTAGGCCCCAATCCACTCTATGCCAGTACCAAACCCACAGTGGTGACTACCAAAATGACTGCAGACATTGCCAAATGTCCTGGGAAGGGAGGTGAAATTGCTCCCATTGAGAAGCAATGCCTTAGAAGGGTATAGAAACCTTATCTTATTCTAAAGTCAACATTCTAGCCAACAGATTTAAAATTGTCTGGTAGAACTATGGATGGAGTCTTGGCAAGGTTTATTTTTGGCTAGTTATGCTCCCTGTAAAAGGAAGGGATTGATTTTAGTTGGAAGTATTTGCTCTAAGGAAGTTCTTTTTGCCTACACGGGAACACTAACCTACAAAATGCAAGGAGCTAAGGAACTAACTCAAGGATTTCCAGATGCCTTTGGAGCTTGGCTCAAAGTAAACACATTCCATCACTTAGGAAGGAAAGAGTTTTATTTGGATTTGTTTGGGGGTTTTTCTTTCTTTTCTTTTTTTTTTTTTTTTTGCCTCTCCTTTTGTTGCCAGTTCAGTGCAAAGCCAATTGAAATAAACTATTTTCAATAGTTTTTCTATTTAAACAGCTCTTTTAAAAGTCATTCATTATCTAATCATCTCCAGTTGGATATCTGTAGTTATCCATGGCCATGTATGATTTCATTAGTCCCCAGTAAGACTAAAAACAATTATTGAAAAAAAAATCACCTAGCCATTTCAGGAAACGAGTTTATTAAATGAGCAGCTGACACATCAGCACTCTGGAGGGTGGAAATGTCATGTAACCCAGCCACCTTCCAGCTCAGCCCAGGTATCAGGCGTGCAGGTGCTTACCCAGGCTATTTAAATCTCTTGATTTCTGAACATTGAGAAAATCTTGCTCTAAACAGGGGGTCACATCATTAGTGGTACTTGTCACTTTGGCAGTACTGCTAATTAACAAAAATTCATTCTGACCCTCAATCTTTTTTTCTGATGGTGACAGAGATAAGAGAAAAGTTCTTTTACAAGTACTTTTTATGGGCCAGGTGAGAAGTTGGCTGACAGAGTACACACATTTTATGCACTTATAAGTCCTTGAGGGATTACAGGACTTTTATAGAAGATTGTGCATAATTTATGGAATCTCAGAGGAAAGTCATTTATATTCGTAGACTACAAGGTAAGGAAGGGATTAGCAGAGGACAAGGTGAAGGCAAACAATGGGCGTGGGAACACCAGGAAGTTAGTTTGATATGACTGGCTTATCCAGGCGTGCGCGCGTGCGTGTTCTAGACTTCCCGAGTATTCTGTACATTGCATCTACCTATAACTTCAGAGATGAATCAAGAGATTGAATTTGTTTCCTTAATATTTTTCTTAACAACATTGGGAGTTGCCAAGGAAGATAAAAATTTGTAGACCTGCAATTCTGGCTAACCCATTAATCACTCAGAATAAGATTATTCTACTATCAATAGCAAATTTAGTGTAAAATTAAATAGTATCAGATTGTCCTCTGGACTTGTAAGCTAAACTTTTGCAGTAAATACATTTTTATCTGGACTTTAAACAGCAAGCCAAAATGAAAGGGCTTTTTTTTCTTTTGCTGTACAGTCTAAATTTTTTGTATTTTCCTCATACTTAAAAATCACAGCATTAAAAATCCAAGTGTTAGTCTCATACGATTATTTCACATAGAGAAATACCAAAGATTATTAAGTATAATTCAGTAAAATACTTTTAACAGAACTGGCTAGTTTATTGACTGATAAAAATATTAATAATATAAACAGGTACGGGTGATTCAATTCTAATATCCCATAATGTAAGTACCAACTGAGAAAATAATTATTATCCTAAAAAATGGTTTGTGCTCATGTTGCATATTTCTGCTGTTTTCCATTGTCTTCAATATTGGCCACTGCCAGAGGCAAGTATTAGACAAGACAGACAAATGGTCTGATCTAGAATGGCAAATTCTATGTTTCCTTAATACAGTCTCCTGGAATGACAGCAGTTATGTATTTTTAAGTCTGCTCTTCCATTATGGCGATAAATGGTTATTTAAATACAGTCAGGTTCAAATTACACTAGTGGAAAATGCAGCAGGGAAAAGTATCAAAGACAAAGAACTTTTAAATAAATCTCATCTCTCCTTCTGCCATATGAGGTAATTTCTATGCCAGATGGCAGATGTTTATGCTGGTACTTAAAAGAAGTAAAAATTAAACGGATCTCAAAAACTTAATTGTTTTTAGGTTTAAAATGCTCTCAAATAAAGGGAGGTTGGTAGAGATTTCATTTTAAATAATCTCAAAAACTAAGGATCCTTGTATATAATTTTAATTTGGAAAAAATAGTTAACTGTTAAGTAATTCATTCTTTTTTGAGTCCATTATTGAAGTTTGATATTATTCTCTAGGTAATTAAAAAATGTTACAAGTCATTGTTTTCTAGAAGTGATTGTGAAAAATCTTCAAAGGACTATCTTTTAATGTATGCTTTTCAAAATTGAGCAATAGATGAGGCACCTAGACCCTCTCAATCATTATGAATATCAGTATAAGTCAAAGAAAGTATCTAAGACTGTTTCATTATGAAGATCAACACAATACCAATAATGTAGTGACTTCCTGAAACAAGCAATTGCGACATGAACAACTCTTGTTTACACAAAATTGATCAACTTACCAATGAGAAAGCTCTCCATTTCTTGAAAGCTTTGTATGGTAGAGGAAAATTTTATTATTATGACATTTATATTTATGCTCAAAAAACAAACTTGACCTAATTGTTATGTGGGGACTATTCTTTCCTTTTCTGTAAATATATTAACACTAATCAAAAATAACTTCTATTTTCTTGATGTGAAATGTGGGACAGATTTTAGCAGATATTTCTGGAAATCCCAACTGAAGGACAAATAACTCTAGCAATCACTTGATTTATTTTTAATATTTAGAACTGCCCCCCCCCAAAAAAAAAAACCCAAAACATATATTTTTCTACTATAAACAGTATAGAACAATGGCCAAGTCTGGGAAAATAATATTTAGAGTAGTAAATTATAGTGAATCTTATTCTAACTATTAATCAAAGGAACTAGAAAATCTGTAATATTCTTAAATATCTGTATTCTGAATAACCAATTCAACAAAATTTAATTGAGTCGCAAAGAGGAATTCAACATTTTACTATATACAGAAATATGATTTCTGTGTAAGCATAAATATGAAACAATCTTTTCCCCCAACTTGTTTACTTTTGTGTGTGTGAAGAAATAGAAACTTTTAGAAAAAACAGTTTAATTATCCAAAGCTAAACTTCAGCTTTATTTTTAGTTCTTCACAAAGCCTAAAACAATTTCTGTTGATTTATTTGAGGCAGAGCTACAGACTGCACAACCAACAAAGGACAGTTTATTCTCGTAATCTCTGCAATGCTGACCTCCCCCGAGGGCATAGCCTCTTGTAAGAAAGACTTCAACCTCAACAAGTTTTGTCCATATTTTCCTAGAGAGCAGACATCCTTAACGGAGTGTTCTCCACTCATCAATAGGCCACAGATGCTCTCCCAAATTAGGTCTAGCTGCCTTTTCAGATTATTACAGTCCTTCTAGAGGACAATGAGTGGGTCCATGGAATTTTAGAATGGCACCCATGGAAAAGAGCATTAGGCACTATGTAAGTTAGAGGGCAGGTGAAGCTGCAGTAGCAAAGATACCCCTAAAATACAATCACTGAAATAAAAAAGGAATTCTATTTCTTACATTTAACAGTGCAGGGATAGGTGAGAGGTTCAGAACACATAGATAGCTTTGCTTTATCTAGATTCCTTCTGCCTTGTCTTTCTACCATCCCCTAAATGTTGCTCATCTAACATGGGTGAAGTTGGCTTACCACCACTCATGAAAAGGTGAAGGAAGTAGATGGCAAGCAGTGTTATTGTTAAGGAAATAACCTAGATGTTGAACATACAATCTAGCTGCTAGAAGGCTGAGAAATGTAGTCCTTAGCTAGATAGCCACATGCCCTGCTAAAACTGGAGGGTGGGGGTAGCGATTCTATTCATACAAGAAAGAAGGGGTGAATAGATACTGGGCAATTAGCAGCATGTACCTTAGGTGTTTAATAAATGATTTATAAAATAATATTTTTGGTTTATCTATATCTTCCCACAAATATTTCCCGAGTACTTACTTTGTACACAGAATTATGCTAGGGATTTTAAATATATACCAATTTTTTTACCAACATGGAGCTTTTAATACTTTTAGAGAAATAAACTACAGTTGACTTTTGAACAGCACAGGTTAGAACTGTGCAAGTTCACTTATACATGGATTTTTTTTCAATGTAAATGCATTTCTTTTTTTTATGATTTTCTTAATAGCATTTTCTTTAGATTACTTTATTACAAGAATATGTAGATAATACATGTAATATACAAAATAATGTGTTAATTGACTGTTTATGTTATCGGTAAGGCTTCTATTCTAGTCAGTGGTAGGAGATTAGTAAAGTTTTGGGGGAGTCAAAAGTTAATTGCGGATTTTCAACTGCATGCGGGGGGTGGTTGATGCCCCTGACCCCGCATTGTTCAAGAGTCAACTGTGTATACACAGAATGCCACCAATAATAATATTAATGATAATGTTGCTAATAATGTACTACATCATAGGTCCTAAATGAGTGGTACAGAAGATGTGTGATATTTGAACTCAGCATTCATTTGCTATAGGAGGACTTCAGCCAGGTCATGGAAGCCTATTCTTACTTTGCACTTTTCACCCAAAGAAACAAGGACCCAATATGAATAAGGTCATTTCAGCCTTCAAACTATAAAAAAATCATAATTTCTATCTTTCAAAAATTACTTATATACATATATAAAATTGTTTACCTGCCTATATATATACATACAGGTATGTAAATTGACAAAGAGCATGCTTATTTTTATTAGTTTTGGCATAGATATTATGCCTCTACTCACCTTTCAGTTAAACAACATTCATTCTTATTGTTAGTGAGGTTGAATCAATCAGTGGCATCCTCTAATGAAGCAGATGGAAATAGAACGAGCGTCTGAATCTTCCTCAAGGGCACTGTAGAGGATGCCACACCCTTAACTGAAAATTGCTCAGTTTTGCAATAGAGTTGGCCAATGTAGACATAGTCTTATATTTTCACTAATTTTGAATTAATACTCTAGAAACCAGCAGCTGACAATGAGCCTGAACAGTTGGTCTCGCACCTGAGGCTTCTTTTAAAAGACCATTCTCATCACAGTCAAACAACAGGAGGACACGTTAGAGGGGGAAGTGAGTGCATTTTCTCTAAGACTACTTAAGGAGGAGTTTCTCTTCAACTAATTAAGATTCAATTCTATTTCAGAAACTAATGTCTGAAGCAGACATTCTGTTTGGGATTATTAATAAACGCAAGCAAAAGGTTCTAGAACTCTCAAAATGGTAATTTTTTGCTTGGTGGATACTCAGTAAAAGTGCTTGTTGAAAACAATGAAGTAGAGAATATTTTAAACATAATATCAAACGTTCAAGGTGAATGATTATGGTATATAAAGTTATTAATAAGGTTTAAAAACTTTTTATAAGTGGAAAAAATGACACCCTCGACTATTTAAAAACATCTCTGAGCCTCTCAACATTAAGCTTGTAGGCTTTTACAAGTCTTAGATGTCTGGGGCGAATAAAAGATTGAAATCTGTCTGTTTTTATTTTATTCAGGAGAGATTAAATATAACATGAATTATAGTTCTCTTTTGAAAGGAAAAATATTTAAATATGTATATTAAACTTACATATCGGATGTGATAGTGCATGTACCCCAATTCAAAAAGATCAGCTGGCTTAAACCAGAAAATGCTAATGTGGCATGGAGAAAAATATTTTTGCCTGGCAACTTCAATTAGCCTTCAAAAGTTGTCTCAATTGTACTCTGTATTTCTGTATTATAAATTGCTGCACATGTAAGTAATAGGACAGAAAGCACTGTCTTGCCTTTCACACAATGTATCTTGCACAGTCTTGAAAGCGGATGTTACATTTACCTTCTAGTGATAATCACACCACATGAGGTTAGTGACTGCCAAAAGCCCTTAGATTTGTATTTCATATCATATGACAAACCCAATTTTTTTTTCAAATAAAAGAACCCTCTCTGTGGTGTTTCCTGTCATTTTAATAGCAGAAATAGGCATTCACCAAAGCCATCTGCCACCCACATGATGTCTCAGGGTCAGGCTGTCTTTTACAAGTTGCATAGAACTAGATTATCAGGGAGAAAAGAAGTGATAGTTATCAGTGTTACCAATTGTGGGAAATGTAGAATCTTTACAAAAAAAGGGAGGGAATATCATAATATTCAATGTTCAAGATTTCAGGGTGGGCATGCTTTTTAGTGCCTGACACAAAAGAGAAGGTGTGTTAGGAGAAAAATAGAGTTAATTATTTAACTCCTCCATTATATTTGCTACCAGTTTCCACCCAGAGGAAAAATATATCTAATGGAGATTCTTTTAGCTTTCTGGAGAAGTTGATTCTGTCCTATGTCCTATGTTGATATAAACAATATCCTTCGTTCTTCTTTCATTCAACTCGTTCATACGTAATGACCGCAAAATAGCAATTTTTTATTCTTTGGTATAGTATCAAACCTTCCTTAGAGCAAGGCTTATTAATGTTAGACTAGATGACAAAAGTAGCTATATTAGCTTCTTTGTCATGGCCAACTTTTAATAACAACACACTCTTTCTAATAGTATTCTGTCAAAGTCCTATTACAACTCAGATCACTAATCTGTATACCTTAAACTTATACTGTGCTATCCATCAATTATATCTCAATAAAACTGAACAAATGAAAAAAGAAATCCAACTATATATAGTAGCATCCTTCACTTTTCATCAGAAATATTATGCTTACCCTAGACAGCTGTTTAAAATATTCAGTATTCTGTGAGAGGAATAGTGGGGCAAAGATCCTAAACCATTCATAAGTTCATTTCTTCTTTTCCCAGGGCACAAAATTACACCACACTTCCCAACCTCCTTTGAAGTTCAGTATGGCCATGTGATTCCTTACCAATAAATGTGAGCAGAAGTCAAAAGTGATATGTGTCCTTTAGAAAAAGACAACACACAATCACTATAGTAATCAGCTTATTATACACATTAATCATTCTAGAACATAAAAACAATTAAGTCTTTAAATAAACACAAGTATTTCCATTAAAATAAAATTTTACCCTGACTTCCAGAGATATCTATACAGTTAAAAACATAAGAAAAATAAGAGCTATTAGGTATGTATTAGCTGAGAAACCACACATAACCAAAGAATATGAAAGAGAGGCTATAAGGATGAAGGATGAAGGGGTTGGGAGATACAAAATTGTTGGGAACAAAGCTCATTGTACTTTATATAACTAATAGCTCCAATCCATTTAAATGTTAACCAATTAAACAGCCCTGAAAATACAAGATGTGAGTAGAATTGAATTGGTCATGATTTTCCATAAGATGCAGGTACTTCACAGTATAATAAACAGTTTCATATTCTTCACCTTGCTTTTCATAATTATTCTGAGTTCAAAAGAATCCCACTTAAAAGCCATCTCCTACTGGTCAGTGGAGCTTTTCTTCCATGTCCAAGCTCACAGTATACCACCACCCTTCACCTTGCTGTTATCCAAAGTTAAGTCAATAGGGAAACTTTCTAGTCTCATATCTAGTATACATGTGGAGAACAGGCTGGTCACACACACACTTCTCTGCTAAGAGGTAGAGTTGGTGCGGGAGTGCAGTATTTCTAGTTTGTTGTTCCAAGAATGTACAACACATAGCACTGGTGCATCATGTACACAGGGAAACATGAGCGATGGGCTCATAGAAAGCAGTCAGATGGAAATTGAAACGACCTTCTCATTGAGAATTCCCATCTTTATTTGTGAGGTTATCAAACAATTCCCTTAATTACGTCATATATATCACAGAGGACTACAAAGCTCTGGGCCCCAAGATGGAGGGATCCTCAGTGTCAGAGTCATCATATGAAGCCTGGTAATAAGTAGGAACATCAGATTGACTGTTACTTGAGCAGAAAACATACCTATTATGTTAAGTCACTGACATGCTAAGTTTATCCCAGTAATACTGATGAGTACCTCTGTATAGGAATCCAAGGAATACTACATGGTTTATGAAGGCCTGCTTTACCTTACTCTTTGATGTACTTCCAACAAGCGATAGCTTGTTGACTGGGATTTACACTTGCCTTTTAGCAAATGCACACAGCCCTTGCTTAATAATTATCTTAGGCTCTTCAATTTAAATTTTTAATCATATTATTATCTGAAACCATATCACTGTGAGAGTGAATGCAATCACTCTTTTACCAGAAACATTACCCATTTTTCCAAAGGAGGAAAAACAACAGAAACCTTGTCTCTATCTGCTACCAGTCAGGGAAAAGAAGGAAGAAGAATCATGGAAGCTTTTCCTACCTGTGACATTAGATAGATTATAGTTGTAACAGGATAACAGTTACTCTGTGTTTCTACTGCATTAAGTGTTTCAGAATTAAGATTCACTATGTGCCAGTGAGTATGAAAAGTACCTCTACATAGATTCTTTTAAATAATTCTCAGGACATAAAGTCCATAGCATTTTTACACCCACCTTACAGACGAAGCTTATGACAGTTAAGTAGCTTGCTCACAGTCACATGGCCAGTAAGTGATAAAACTGGCATTCAAATCCAGGTCAATTCATTGAAATAGCCTATTATCCACTTAGCTTCAGTTGTCCCCAAAACAACCTAAGTTTTTGTCTATAGTTTATCACTTCTATTTTGTTTTTACTGTTAGTTAATTTGCTCAAGGTCCACATTGTCCATTTATCCTACATCTTCCTCAGAATCTTCTCTTAAATCTCTTCCACTGTGCAAGTAGGTCAAATAATGACCAATAGTATATGGTTTAAGAGACACTCAGAAAGCTCCTTGCTTTATAATATCTCCTTTAATGGCCTAAAAGTTACCTTTTAAGAGTAGTTTATTAAGGTTAAGGGACTGCATCACCAAACATCTACTAAAACACAGATGTCCCTATAAGTGTTTAATCATCCACTAAATAAACACTTATTTAAAAAAAAGGCATTGCAATTTAATCTGAATTTAGATATGAGATTGTTTACCAATGATGGAGCATAAAGAATGGGTAGAGATGATTAAGCTAGAGGTGACTAACAACAAAACCCACAACACCCAGAACATGAAACATTTCTCCCCAAAACCTGACATGAATTAGATATCATGGGAAACCCGAAGTGGCCTCAAGCAGTGTGGGAATTTCACAGTGAAGAAGAGAGTCACAATGGGTGGAACAGAGACCATTCAAAGGGGGCAGAGATCTTAAAAGGAAGGGAGAGGTAGAGGCAATGTTAAGGAACTTTGCATTTGGTCCAGATCTATTGGGTCTTTAGAAAAGTCAGGATGTATTTTGTCTCTGTTTTTCAAAGGTCATTTATTTATATAAAGAACAAAGATCAATCAATGATATATTGCATGTTTTGTTCAATAACCTTTTGCCATCTTTCAGTGAGCTTCATAATTCCTCGTTCATAGAAGAACCTGTCTTTATTCGTGAAAAACTGAACAAGGTGCTGATTTACAGCCTCATCTGTATTGAACGTTATGCCAAGCAAGGAGTTTTGAAGAGAGTGAAACAAGTGGAAGCCTGATGGCACAAGGCCAGGCGAGTATGGTGGGTGTGGCAACACATCCCATACAAGCTCCAATAATTTTTGACAGGTTATCAAACTTGTGTATGGTTTCGCGTTGTCACGATGGAACACAACTCCTTTACAATTAACAAGCTCTGGACGTTTCTGGATGATGGATTCATTCAAACTGTTCAATTGCTGACAGTACACATTCAAATTGAATGTTTGGTTCCTTGGTAGGAGCTTGAAAAACACAACACCTTTAAAATCCCACCACACTGAAAACATTACCTTCCTCTGATGAATGTCTGCTTTCAGTGTCATTTGAGGCGAATCATCACATGGGAATCAAGACTATTTGAGCATCACATTGTTGTCAACGATCCAGGTCTCATCACCAGTTTTCAGTTCCTTCAAAAAAGGATAGTTTTCCTCACGTTTAATAAGCATGTCACAGATGTTTATATGTGCCGTCAAATGAACTTGAGTTCATGCGGAACCCAAATATCGAGCTTGCTTACATATCCCACCTTCTTCAGGTGGTCATGAACACTTGAAGGACGGATGTTCAATGTATCTGCAATCTCTCGTGTCATGTAACGTGGCTTTGACTCCATCAATGCCTTTATTTTGTAATCATCAATCTCAGTGGGCCTCCCTGACCAAGGAGCATCATTGAGATAAAAATCACCAGCACAGAATTTTGTGAACCATCATTGGCACTGATGTTCCTATAGAGCATGGTCACCATGAACTTTATGCAACTTTTCACAAGCTTGACGCGCGTTCTTCCTTTTATGGAAGTAAAACAGTAAAACATGGCAAAAATGCACAGTTTGGTCTTCTATCTTCAACTTGTTGTAAAATCTCCAAAACTCAACCAAATCGCTCAATTATTTTTTAGAAGGAAGCTAGAACTGTCAGCTGTCAAATGACATAGCAATAATATAGACGCAAATGACTCTAGTACGTCCAAAAATGAACTAGTGCCATCTGTTGCAAACATGTGTCATGAATTTTCCGAAGACCCAATATCTAAGTTCTGGGTAGCTTGTCTCACCATGCCCTCCATGAAATTCAATTCTCCAGCCAACCACACGGCTCCTAAAGTTCTCTCAATTTCTGATTTCTTCAGCAAAAAGTTGTCAGGCCATGTTTTTCACTCACCATTTCAATGGATGATAATAATAGCTAAAGTGAACATTTGATTTTTGATTCAAACCATTGTGAGGGGGCACTATTTATAAGAAAATCAGGCTATCCCAGGCAACCCAGATGTTATGCCATCCTAATAACAACTAATAAGCAATACCCCATTGGTCATAAAGTTTTAACAGACTCTTATAGTTTTAAGCCTTTTATAATTTAATAATAATAAGCAACTCCAAGTTGGTACGAAAGTTCAGTAGTGCTGTGGGGATAAAATACTGCCCCAGATTGTTTGGAACCATGTGGATTTCTGTTAGACTTCCCAGTTTTCTCATCTCTAGCCCAGCAGAATAGGTCATATAGCTTCTCTAACAAGCCACTACTTCCCACCGAACATGGAGACTTCAAGATGTACTTAACCTTGATGGAGTGAAACCTTGTATCTAATAAAGAGAAATAAAAATTCCGAATTACTGCAAAGCACTGCAGCAAGCAAGCTGCAATTCCAGTCATATGAAGCCTCTGTTTACAGTAAAATGATGATATGAATCACAATGACTCTCAAATAAGGACTCAACTGCCTACCTAGTCAAATTCCATATATTTATAATATATAATTTCATTTTCATACAAGCTTATTACACATATTAAAGCAATACTTTTCCTTGTACAGCCAAGATTCATTGATAAAACAATGAAGTGAACTAACACCCTTCCTAAATAAAGTTTCACCAATAGCACCATATGTTAATGGACCTATTTCATTGTTAATGTGACTGACTGCTTATTGATTCTTGCAGGAATCCAGCAAGGGCTTCAGAGTACAATTTAGTTTGGAGAGCTCTGGGTCCAACATCTATGCTCAATTACAACTTTCAGAAGGGGAGATCAATAAAATTTAAATTGCTTATGGTAATCACAACTTCAAATCATTGCGATCAGCATAAGCAATCTGCTGACCCCAGCCAAGCTCCTAAATTGAAACTTGTAATGAGTGGTCATTTAGTTTGGGTCCATTCATATTATTTTGGAGGCAGGTGATGAACAATTAAAGATCAGCCAGCACCTTCTCTGCACAACATTCCCATCTTTATTCCCAAAGTATTAATATGCAGTAACCCTCGGGTTCATGCTTTTGCACTTCTTTAATGGGTATTCTGTATGAATAAGCAATTATATTTTCTATTAAACAATTTCAGTGTAATTGAATTAGCAGTTATAATATTGCTAGGGCAAGCAAAAGCTTTCCTAGGGAAAAATTAAGTGATATTGGGTAGTGCAAATTAATTTATAGAACTGAAAAATGTAACCAATTAAATAGAATTGCCTTTGCCTCCCCACTTCCTCCAAAATACAATTAAGCAGCACATTGTTTCAAAGAATATGTTTCAGAGCAATTTGTTTTCAATCATAATAGCTGTTTTTCATTCATTATGAAAAGCTGTCTATTATAATGAAAATTTCATAGGCAGTTTTCCTTGACAAAGCAGGTTGCAAGTTTAAACAAAGATAGCCTACAGATTACTTCCTAGATAAGGAATCACCTTAGAATTACATTTTAATAAATCACTGAAAATAAATCTTCTGCATTACAGCATGAAGGTTTCAGAGAAAGAAAAAGCAAATAGAGAGAAACTAATCAATGAAAATCTCCTGCTGCCAATATAATAATAGATGGACCAATGCTAATATATAAAGTGTATTACACTCACACACACAGCCAAAAAGAAAAATGTAAGATAAATATCATGGAAGTCAACTGTCACAAATGAGACTTGAGTAATAATCCCATCTTTACCATTCATCATTCCTACTGTGCCTCCTCCAAGCACTTTACTGAATTATAAACTAGGGTATGTAGGCCACATTTTTTGCAACCTAATAAGATGTCCATCTTTATATTACTACTAAGGTTTAAAGCAACCTACCAAGATTTACAAAACAAAGAAAACTGTAAATATATACATATACCTGTAGAGTGTGTGTGTGTGTGTGTGTGTGTGTGTGTGTGTGTGTGTGTGTATAATGTGATATATTTGTATATGTTTGGAAAGAAATTTAAAATGATAGTTGGGACAATTCTAAATAAGTATACACTGGTAAGAAATATGTAGCAAAAATATTAGTAATACCATGTCATTTCTTTTTATTAATGCCTGTATCTGAAAAGACCAATGCAAAAGCCATGAGTCTTTCCCCCATGAATTCTATAAAAAGGGTGGTTTACAGTCTTTATAATTCTTTGGCTTTTTTGGATAGAACTTAAAAGGTTTTCATGCAGGGGATGACACGTCAGGTTTACAATTTAGGTGCAGTGAGGACTGACCCGAAAGGGCAGAATGTCCCAGCGAGAGGGTGGGCTCTTAGTGACTCATGCATTAGTCCAGGTTAGGAGGTGGGCATTTGAATTAAGGAAGAAGTGGAGAGGGAAATGAATGCCATCAGTTTTCAGAAGCTGAACTGACAGAATTTCACATTTGATTGACTGTGGAAAGGTAGAGGACTTGAAGATAACTTGAGGTTTCAATTTTGAAAAAACTGGAAGGCTGATAATGCCATTTATGAGTTAGGGAATGTAGAGTAAGGAGTATGTGGGGAGGTAACTAAGTTCATGTGTTAATTAAGAGCATTTTCAAAATACTGAATTAGATTAATGTTCTTCTTGGGCCCTCTGCTTCTACTGGGACAGTAGTGATTGAAAAAGGCATTTATTGCAGAGATAACTACTGATGGTCCTTAGGTAAGTTTATCTTTGCATATTCCCATCTACTTTTTAAAATTTATCCTGTGAATTAGGCCCATTGTCTGAGAGAGTATGGCTTCTGTACTTGAACAAATTTTTTTTGCCATCTACTAATATAGCTATCTTTGGATTAGTACTAAGGTTTAAAAACATACTATCAATTTTCTCCAAAAAGATAGAAAATATAAGTATATTATAGTTTTTATTCAGCCTCTGAAATTTAATGATAAACATAGTGAAAAATGTTTTGAAGATGCAACAAATTTCATCTAACATTCAGAAAACATTTGACAAAAATTTATATTCATTTAAAACAAAGAGATATCAAAACTCTCCAATTGGGAAAAATAATGAAGCTAAGTGTTTCTAGAGCTCATATATTTAAAAAAAAAAAAGAAAAGAAAGAAGGAAAAGTTAAACAAACTGAAACCAGAAGGTTTTTAATTTTTTTTCCCTTAAATATGGAGACATCTTGGAGCCTGGCATAATATCTGTGGCATAATAGAAACTCAATGAATGTACAATAAATATATGTTTATGTTTGAAATGTAAAGTGAACAATTGTCCATATGCTTTAAGTTGTCCATATACTAAGGAAGTTGTTCACACATTTTAGTATCAAACAAATGAAGATATTCTGACATTTAATAATTTACTATAACTCTATATGCACACACACACACACACACACACACACACACACACACACCTCTCAAAGTAATTTATCCATCATCTGCTTTGTTTCAATAACTTACTGCTGAAATTTTTATGGTTGCACAATACTAACAATATGGTTCATATTTAAAATTTTTTGAAATAGTTGCAAAATGTATAAGTTTCAGGGATAAGGAAATCTTTCTTTGGGTTTTGTGACCATTATAAACGTAACTGATACCTAATTCTGAAGTTCCAGATCTGATTAGACACAGCAATAGATGACAAAGTATTTCTCGTTTCACACAAAGTTACCTCATCCATCCATGCTTATTTTTCACTTGTTGAGGCTGTTTGATTCTGATGTTTCCTTTCATTCTTTAACACCATCTGCTTTATCCCCTGAAGACTCTCCTGTGCTATTCAGCCTTTCCATGCACCCAATCCTTAATAAAACATAACTTAAAACTTCAGTTCACTTTATCCAACATTTATTAAATACCTGCCAAGTGCTATGATAGCTGTCAAAAAATAAAAGCTGAATTAAATTCCTTCTTATATCATTTCTTCTTCCTTGGTGCTATCAGTGGTTAGGAATGACTGCTATGAATAATATAATGGGCCCTTTACTCTGCAGCTTTTAAAACTCTTCCCACGTATATGAAATGGAGATCAAAATGGTGCCCACCTCATAAATTTGTTGATGGAAAAATGTAACATTGTCTATAAACTGTAAAACAGTCCCTGAAATATAGTATGTGCTCAGTTAATGTTGGCTATTATTCTCCTTTGCACAGATCTATTTTTCAAACCAGTAGGATAGATTACTATGGGGCTATTGTATGTTTGATATACTTACACCCAATTATTGTCCTCAAAATTCTATGAGAAATGTCTTCCTTAGCCAATACCAAAGTTTTCACTGCAACGTATTTATACATACTTATTAATCATTTACTGCAGACCAGGCACCGGTGATACAAATATGGGTAAGATTTGTTTCCTGTGTAGAATGTAGTCAAATAAACTCTCTTCCTTTACATTCTTCCTCATGTGAGGTATCTGACACCATCCTTTCCTGGATCTCATATCTCCCAACTCTTTTCTCTTTGTCTATTCAAATGTATTAGCCATTTTTTTGCATTAACTACAAGTTTCATTTATGATTCAACTTTGATGCCTTACATTTCTCTTTTACCCACTCTTACCTAAGAAACATTTTTATTCATATGGTGGCCATTTTTTCCCAGCAGAAAAATTATGCCTAAATGATTTATCCCTGATCTCTTCTCCTTCTTTGTATTTTCAGGTTAATTTGGGACATCGAAAATCAAATGTGTGAGACAGCTTAGTCATAGTTGAAAAAGAAAGGGCTTTAGGGTCAAATGTCTGTCTGATCCCTAGCTATGTAATTATTACCTGTGTGACTTTGGTCAACTTATTTCTTTCTCTTTTCTTCATTTTTACAATGAGAATAATTTCACTTACCTTTTTCAGGTTACAATGAAGATAAATTGAGATAGTGAAGTAGGGTGTTTTGTATAATGAACTTGTTATCTAAGTGTCATTGGAAAGAGAAAAATTAGAGAGATTAAATTATTGCTATTTAATTATTTGGTGTATAATTCTTGTGAAGCTTCCAGAATTTTCTACATAAAACACGTGAAATATACAGTCTTTACTTTAAAATCTTATTTAACAATTTAATTTGTCTATCAGAAGAAAATTGTTTATAAATGGAATAATTTATAGCAGTATACTATTATTAGTAAATTGAAGCCTAGGTGTTGGGAAACACTAGGTGTTTGGATTTAGGAATCTGAATTCCAGGCCCAGCTCTACACTGATTGTGTGTTCAGTTGGTCAGTCACTTAATTTCTCTGGGCTGAGGTATTCTCATGTAAAAGATACGTGGATTTCTGAAGTTCATTCCAACTCTAACATCTGACGATACTAACCATTCCCTTTTTTCAAAGTTAAACCTGAAGGAATGGGTTAAAGTGTGCCCCTTCCAAAATCATATGTTGAAGTCCTAATTTCCAATAGCTCAGAACGTGACCTAATATGGAAATAGGGTCAATGCATATGTAATGTTCAGATGAGGTCGTACTGGATTGGGCTGAGGGGCTGATGCAGTAGGACTGGTGTCCTTATAAAAGGGGAAAATTTGGAGACAGACATGCACACAGGGAAAATGTCATGTGAAGAGGAAGGCAAAAATTGAGCTGATACTTCTATAAGCTGAGGAACATCAAAGATGTCAAGCAAAGCACCAGAAGAAAGAGGAGAATCACAAAACTTTCTTACAAGCCTCAGAAGGGACCAACCCTGAGGACACCTTCATCTTATACTTGTGGCCTTTTGAACTGTGAGACATTACATTTCTGTTTAAGCCACCCATTTGGTGGGAAACTTCATTATGGCAGCCATAGGAAACTAATACATCTTATTCCATAATTAACTAGAAAATGCTGAGCTTCAGTTATGATATAAATATATATGCATATATACATATTTGTATGTATGAGTATGTATAAATAATATAAAGTAAGTATACTTCCAGAACATGCATTTGATTGTTTTATTGTTTAAGTAGACTGCTGATTGAAATATTGAACAATTAAATAGTGAATTCAATTATTGGACATTAGAATCTCAAATTGAGAAGAATATGTCTTTAGGAAAAGCTTCAAAATTATAACAGCTTTTTATATCAGAAAGGTCCCTAAATATATTTCCTTCTCTTTGAAGTCTAAGAGGATGTTGCTATCTCTAAATTGCCTCTCTCAGTTTTTAACAACTCCCTAAATGTGTTTCCTGAGCACATGAGAAGAGCAGGAGAAGCTTTCCCTGTCAGCATTCTTGGTTCATATCACACTGGCTAGTTGCTTCTGTGGAATTTTGATTTTCTTATGAGCTGCTTTTCTCATTTGCCTTGCATTTCTTTCTGTTTCCCTTTATGAAGATGTGAACCCTTTGAAGGGAATGTCTAGGACACTTTTATCAAATGTAAAAAATATCAAGTTGACCAATGCCTATAAAATAACCTGGGATGTAAATTTTTGTCCTAAAGACTGAGCATAATTAACCATTTAGGCACACCTTATAATAAACTTTACTCCATTAAACTAGGGGACCACTTCTAATTGGGAAGATCTTAGTTCAGGGCTAGAAAATTTTAATGTCCTGTCATTCACTGGAACATAGTCATAAATACTTCTGTTATAAAATATTTTAGGAATGTGTTTAAAAATATTCTTTAGTTTATATAAATTTAAGAACATCAACTTTGGAGTTAAACTGGACTGGGCTCAAATCCCAGCTCTATAACTTTAATAGCTTGTAGCTCTGGAATCATCACATAACCTCCATAAACATAGGGTCCTCACCTGTGCTAATAATAATACCAACATTTCAAGGTTGTTGAGCAGATTAATAAGATGATGCATGTAAAGTACTTAACACAGCACTTGGAGCCCTGTATTGAATAACAAATGCTCAATAAATGTTCTCTACTGTATTCTTCTCAGCAATGGTCATATTATTAATAGCACTTCCAGTTTTTGGAGGCATTATCAATAATGGGATATTTCAGTTTGGCAGACTGGGTACCTTCTAAGTGATCATAAGACAACTACACAAGGTCAAGTTTATTTGGGCCACTTCATTTAGACACAGTCTAACTTGGGCCTTTGAATATTAAGATGTGAATTTGATATTTTTCTTAGGGGATCAGAAGGACTCATGTCTTGTCAGGGAGACCACTTCATGGACAGTGTAGTGGCCTGACCACCGCACTGTACATCTGAAGATGCCGCTGAATAATATTATATGTCAACTATAATTTAACACATATATAGTCAGGGGATGTGGAATATAGTGTGGGGATGGAGTCAATGGAATTGTAATAGATATGTATGATATCGGGGGTGAGAGGGCAGGGGAAGGGGGGAGGGGTAGTTACTTTGAAAGGGGTGAAAAAGATAACTATTGCATTGTTTTGTACATCTGTAACTAATAATAATAATAAAAAAGTTTTAAAAAAAGACAGGGTAACTGAGTTATTGTTCCTTCATTTGTTTGTCATGTTCCTTTGTTATTTTCAGTGATATATTACAGAATTGTATACCTGCAACCTATGTAACTTTACTAACAATTGTCACCCCAATAAACTTTCATTAAAAAAATAAAAAATAAAAAATAAATAAATAAATAAAATCCTTAGGATTTCTGAAAATGCTAAAACAATTACCGCCAACTATCTATACACTTACTTGAAGCCATTGAATAATTTTTACCTTTATCCACTTAACTTTTTAATTAATGCAAATTCAAGACCTGTAGCACATTATTTAGCCATTTTTCTATAGTGACATATTTCTGATGGTGACTAACTAGGAATATACAGTATGTTTCACCAAATATAAGATACTTCATGGGTTCCACTATAATGAAATGTGAAAAAAAAATTGTCTTAGGAAAAAAACAGATGTGAATTTGAGAGCATTCACTGGTACACGACCTGGCACTCTTACTATGTACATAAATGGAGTCTTCTCTCAGGGAAAGAGCAATATATAACGCAGAGCAATAATAGAAAATAAAGACAGAAACTGCAAATAATTACTTTTACTTGAGTATCTCATCAAAAGACGAAGTAATACTTTGCAACTCTCTACAAGTCTCAGGACTTTATACACTGCCCACGTTTAGTTCCTTTGTCAGACCTGCCATTTTATGTATAATATAATACTGCTTAAGGTTATCAATCTTTAAAAAGTATACCATTGTTTTATAGCCACTCCTGCTTTGCAATACAAATGACATAATTACTTGTTCTGGCTGGAGGGGGTCCGGTTCCTCTAGTTCATTTTTTAAATGCAAATCTTATTAAGTATTTTATCCTAAAATGGCTAATGCAAAAAGGGCAGTCCTAGACTAAGATGGACAACATGCCTAAAAAATAAATACTAGACGAGTAATGAAACCTGAATTAAATCAGCGTACTGGAAACCAAATTGATTACTTATTGAAATATGTTAACGCGGTGTAATGGGTAACTGCCAAAGTCAGATATACAATAATATTACATGAATCATTGTCAGATAAACACAAAGGTTTACAAAAGCTCTAAAGAATTTTAAAATCATTTCCACCAAAATCCAGATGCTCATAAAAAAAATTACAGATAATGACTGTATATTACATAGTTCAGTTAAAAGGACCCTTTTGGTTTTTACATGTCCTCTTTTTGTTTTTCTTCAAAATTCATAGGTCTGTTATCAAATAGAATAATGGGCAGTTTTTCTATAAAATCTTACAAGAAACTAAAGAATCCTGAATTCAACATCTCTACTCAATTCATTTTATGATTTCAGCTGTGGAACAGTCATTTTGAAAACCCCTTTTTATTTTAAAATATGTAATACATATAAAAGTTTATTTTGTGTACTTTTGTGTGAGTACAGTTTAAAGAATAGAAAAATAAATATCACTCTACATACCATTGTTCTAACTTAAAATTATATAGTTTCTGTTTTAGGAGAAATATATTTTCTGTTTTACCTGGGTGCAACAATACCTTTTAAGAGATTGTTTTAATCTTGAAGTTTTCCTGAAAATAATCAAATTAAGTTGTTTGGTTGTTTAAAATATATCGATTGATTTCTCTAATGTATCCATTACTACTTAGAGTTCTTATAATATTGTTTCAAAATCCAGTTCACACAAACAACTTGCAATGTAATTTTTAAAACTGAAATGTAATACTTTGTACATTCGTTCAGTGTTTAAGAATTACAGAGCATTTTATACTATGGTTACTCTGCAAGATATTTATAAACTTAAAAGATACAATTCCTGAGCCATATTTATTAATTTCACAACGTTTAAATAGCAGTAGGAAAAAACTGGGGCAAAAAAATCAATCCAAATTCAAATAACTGTGCTACCCTTAAACTTTAAATTTGATCCTCCATGTCTCAGTTTCCCCTTGGGTACATTTAACAAACATACTAACATCCTCCCAGTATTGACAAGATATTTGAGTATTTTGTATGCCTGATTAAAGAGAGCTCAACAAAGTGGGGAAAGCCCATGAAATCTTGCTGGGAAGAAAGTGATTCCATTAGCACATCATAGGGGTGCCCCTTTGAAAGTGTGTTAAATTGTGTTAACAGCTGGGTTAAGAAATGGGAATGTGACTGGTTTAAACTGATCTCATTAATATACTAGTGTGATTCTGAGTTGGATTTTCCAAGCCTGTTACAGTATTTTCTCACTCCTTCCCTTACAATTTCTTGTACTTTCTACTTCTCAGGTACTGACTCTTATCAAGGCTCTGTTCTTGAGTGATTTCTAGCCCTAGGACTCTTCCTTTGTTTTAGTCATCAAGAACTGTTAGCAGCTCATTTTCTCAAGGAAGGGCCATTTCTATGTATTCTGTTATTTCAGCAGCCCTTTGTCTTCCCCTTGAAGAAGAAATGAACCACCATGCTTTCCAGAGAGGCTGGCGCTCAGGGAAACATATTGCTTTATGTGATGAGAGATGTAGAAGGAGGCCCAAGCGACTGGACACACACACCCTAAGGGTTATCCGTGCAACCAATAATTAAGTTCTTAGAGGCTGATTACTTTCTGTTGCTTAGATGCAAAGCAAACAGAAGTGTCGTACACAGGATAAAAGCCAAAGAGCTGAGTACGTGTAAACCTCTTTTGGAAGATTTATTACATGTCAAAATGTGACTATAACTTATTCTCATCTGTCCCTCTTGGCACTTACCAACAGTGATGAAAATGGAGAGTCTTTACTCAGGGAACTCTTGACTACATTACTATTAAATTATTTGCATATTGGTAGCACAGAGGGATCCTAGGATGGCATTTTTCCAAGTTTCATTACCCTAACCCTCACTACTCAATATGAGTTCCCATAATTCCAATGAGGTGAAGATAAAACAATGGAGCTATTTGCCTTCTGAGTATTTTCGCTGTTAGCTAACGAAGAATGCAGGTAAATGACACCAGATGAAAGAGAGGAAGGATGGAGGGGTAGATGAATGAATAGACAGATTCAATTGTTTATCACAGCAATGAACCAGTATAGTTCATTGGGGGAGGGGTAATTTAAATGGATGAGTACAATTCTATTGCAAAGCGACAGAGCCCCCTATTGGTATCAAACGTAGTTTATCTTGCTTATTGCCATTCTATTTTGATGAACACTTCCATCATGGATTACTTATAATGTCACAGACGGATAGATGGCCATGGGTCTTTCTCCATCTAATTGTGTGCCTTTCACGATCTACAAAGTCTATCCAGCTGGATATGCACTACCATATACTCAACAACTAGATTTATGTAGAGTAGAGTTCAACATAAGCTTCATAGCATCGTTATTCTCTCCAGCTTACTAGGTTTAAAATGACCTGTACTTTTATGAGCTATTTTTATCATTATTAGCTTGACTTTTAAACATCTCACCTTCCCCTACACACTTACAAATGATATCTAATTTAAAGCGAATTTCTGCCTTCCAGACCAATTACGGTAATGTTTCCTACTTTCCTCTTTTGCATAGAATCGTCCACCTTGCTCTTCTATCAACACCTTAATGCCATTAGCAAAATCAAGATAACTGGGGCCAGCCGAGTGGTGTGGTGGTTAAGAGCCCTGGTTCGGATCCCACATATGAGGGCAAGTGACACTGCCCTCAAAAAAAAAAAAAAAAAAAAAAAAATCAGGGTAACTTGGTGCAGGGGAACTGAAGGTCTTCCAAATTTTCAGAACCTTGCCAAAGCCACCCCAAGTTAAAAATTTACTATATTAATGTAAATACAAGAGAATCAGCAAATGTATTTTAAATCATCAACCTAATGTTATGTTTATTGTTTTACAATATAGACTTTAAAATGTAAGTGTATTTGCTAGGGAAATGTAGCCTGCAGGCAAGTCTCCTAACTCTACATTGTATTGTTGCCCCAATTCTCCACCAAAATGAAAATTCTGTATCCCCTGATATATTTTGGAGGGGACTGATTTCATTATGTACATCACAGCAGCAAAGTTTTAATCATGCTCATGCTGAGCTGATGGCTGATTTAACCTTATTCCCCACATCTATCCCATTTCATAATGCTTTAATCCAATTAGCCTCCAACTCAAAACTCTTTCTCTTCCTAGAAATTCTTCCTCATTAAATCCTAATTCTTGACTTACCCCCAAATCTATACAAACCCTCCTTTTGCTGATTGTACAAATTATAGAAGAATTTCAGCATTTGTTAAATAATTTGACACACAACACAGAGTGTTTAAATAAAATGTTTATTTTCCTGTCCCTTTTTCAGTCTTTTCTCAATTGTCTTATCTACTACCCTTTAAATGTTGTTGTTCCCTAATTTTGTTGTTTTTTCATTTTTCTCTCTTTGGTCCTTTTATAATCTTCCTTAAAATCTCAACAACTCTTCTACATGTTAAAATAATTTTATATGATAGATATTATTATTTCCATTTTAACAGGGAGGAAGGAAGTTTAAAATGACTGATAATTTATCCCAGGTCACATAGTCACTAAGTAGCTTGGGGTTAGGTATGACTGGCTCAAAACTTTAGATGATCAGAGTCATTTCTCTTTCCATCACCATATATTTGATCCCCTTTACCCTCATCTACTGCTCCTTTCCCCACTTACCCTTTGGTAACCACTAAACTATTGTCTGTGTCTGAGTTTTGTTTCTTCATTTGTTTTTCTTGTTCTTTTTTTGTTTTCAGTTTTATATACCAAATATCAGTGAAATCATGTGGTTCTTGACCTTTTCTGTCTGACTTATTTAGCTTGGCATTGTGGTCTCGGGGTCCATCCATGTTGTCGCGAATGGCACTATTTCATCTTTTCTGATGGCAGAATAGTATCCCATTGTGTATATGTACCACAATTTCTTTATCCAATTATGTATCAAGGTACACTTTGGTTGTTTCCATGTCTTGACCACCATAAACAAAACAGCAATGAACATCAGAGTACATATGTCTTTATGGATAAATGTTTTCAAATTTTTCAATGTGATAGATACATGATGTATTACAGAATTGTACACCTGAAATCTATGTAACTTTGTTAACAATTGTCACCCCAATGAACTTTAATTTTAAAAAAAAATCTCAACAACTCTTATAGTTTCTCTTAACTACCAGATGACTACCAATGCCTTCTCAACCTTTTCATCAGGATATACCAGAATTCCCTCAAACTCAACAAATCCCTTTACTTAGCAATCATCTATTAAGAGGCTTCTGGTTTTGGCCATGATAGAGTAGTGAGTCTTGAAATTAAATCCCATGAAAATAACTATAAAATTTGGGACAATGTATAAGGGAACTGTTTATAGGCATTGGAAAGCAGCCGAGGCAAGGCTAGAGCCCATGAAAAAGGAAAGGGCCATGGATGAATACCAAATCACCCATCAGGACCTTGGATTTCTCCAGGGTTATTGAGCATACACAGGTGGAGCTTCCAGGAAGCCTGGCTGAGAACAGTTGCTGGGAGAGTATGGAATGCTCAACCAAGTTTGTTCAGTTATGTCAAGATTAGGGTCCTTGTTGGGAAAGCCTTGTCTCCTGACATATGATGGGTCATCTGCATATATATATATCCAAAGATTTGGACTCCCCAATTCCTCTGAATCCTCTGATCCTGCAGAGGCGGTCTATTTAAGCGCTATACTTCTTGAAAATGGAAAAACACTATAGAGTCTTCTGTCCCACAAGGTTAAAGGGTCACCTTCAGGATTTTCTCTCCATCTCCTCTTCTGGATGTCAAGTCAAAAATTTGGTTTAAGTCATAGCAAAAGCAAGTCAGGGATACACATTGGGTCTGATTAGTGAGGAAAGAGATCATACTCCAAAATAGCTTCAATAATTAGCCAGCATGTGTAGGAGTATTTGGGCAACTGGATTTTGAGGGTTTTTTGATTAAGAGGACAAGCCATAAAACTAGATAAAGGATACTTTATTTACTTAGAGACATTCTTTCAGGATATGAATTTAACACTTGGCAAGGACCCCAGAGGATGGTGCAAATTTGCTGCTATGGTGGCTTTTAGAAGCCTAGAGAAAGTAACGGCCCTTGTTGAGTGAAATTGCGATGCTTGAATTGCTATGAAAGACAATGGGGAAAGGGATAAAAGGGCTCAGGGAAGTGGGCATGCTAGAGTGGCTATATCATGTGAGGCCAGAAGACCCACCAGAGGATTATGTCCCAGAGAACACACCGTTCAATAAGGTCATCAGGAATGTACTGGTGAGAAGGATATCACAATCAGTAATACGTTCAGTAGTGATTCTATTCCCCAGGCTGTGGTGGATACTAGGAAAGGCTGTCACAGATCTTGGTTTGTAAATGATGAGGTCCAGGAAGCAATAAAAGATAAGTGGCAGCACTTTACCACCAGAGGCCTGGGAGTCTCAATTATCATAAGGACTGTCAACATTGAAATGGTAGGCAAGGAGGAATGGCTTTCAGAGAATTGTGAAGATGGGTAGTAGAATATAGCATCTCTAGAGACAAATAGAGGTGCAGCCAATTAGAATACTGCTTAACATATATAATTTTTTAAAAAGCAGGAATAGATGAACAAGAGGCTGAGGATGGTCACCTGAATTAAAAAACAAACAAACAAACAAACAAAAAAACTGGTCACTTGCCCAGTTCCTCAGCCTGAGTGAAGTTTCAGATCCAAAATCTATTAACTGAAAAGGTGACTATGTCTCAAGAAAAAAGGACTCTGAAAAACTTTGGTAAGTTTCTATTGTAATAATTTCCCTAATCATCCCTCAGCTGTACCTACACCATTTATTTGAGTAATTGTACACTGAGAAAGAGGGAATACCCAGACCTCGCTATTGGTCTTTTATATAGCGGCTCTAAATTTGACCTCGATACTCAGAGACCCAAAGCATCCAAGTATGAATGAAATCGTATGAAAGTTAGGAGAGAAATGGAGTTCTGGTTAGACTGGCTTAAGTGGGTCCCCTGAGACCACAAAACCATGTGTTGATCATTTCGCCAATCCTCAGTGTATAACTGGGCTTGACATATTTGGGTTAGTCCCTTGGGTTATGAGTTGAAAGCTATCATATTGAGAAAGGCCAAGTAGAAGATTCTGAAACTAATATCCCTGCCAAGTTAGTAAATTGCAGCTAATGTCTTATTTCTGAGATTGTGAGGTTATTAATGCCATCCTTAAAGATTTTAAGAGTGCAGGTGGGGTGGCCCCTATGATAACTTGTCCCAGCCCAAACAATATGGATCCTGGGGAATACTTTCAGGCTACCACAAACTTAAACAAATAATATCTCCAATCACAGTTGCCATGTTCCCAATTCATCTTTGTTAGAACAGATTAATATGACTTCAGATATATGCTATGGGAGTATTGGTTTAGTGAAAGAATTTTTCTCTATCCCAGTCAAGAAAAAGGACCAAACACTTTTCATGTATATGAAGTGGACAATAATATGTATTCAGTTTTACTCAAGGGCTTTGTTAACTCTTCTACCCTTTCTCATAAATCCAGAGAGAGCTGGATTTCACACAGAACATCACATTGATCTATACATCAACAATATCATTCTTATAAGGCAAGACCAAACAAGAGAGGGCAAGCATGCTGGAGGATCTGGTAGAATACATGAACTCCGGAGTACAAAGGAGAAATTCTATGGTGATTCGGTGACCTGACAATTCATCAAAGTTTCTGCTGCCCAATCACAAGATATATCCTAAGACAACCTCACCAAAGTAGACTATTGGTTATATCTTACATTCCCTGCCTCAAAAAAGGAACTACAACACCTAGTAGGCCTCTTTGGGTTTTGGAAGCAATACCTATTCCACACCTGAGAATACTTTTCTGGCCTATGACAGCCTTGAATGGGGCCTGAAGCAGAAAAGGGCTCTACAGCAAATCCAGGCTTCAGTATCAAAACACTGTAGTTTGGGATTTAAAATATAACAGAGGTTATAATAGTGGAGATTTTTGCAGTGTAAAAATATGCAGTATGGAGTTCATGACAAATTCAAGTGGGGAAATCACAGTGTGAGTCAGTAGAGAAGGTTATACCATCTGCAGCAAATTTAAACAAAACAAAACAAAACAAAACTATATTCCTTTAGAAAAACAGCTTCAGGTATGCTACTGGACGAGTCTGTCTGAAACTGCCCAGGAGCTGAAGCCTGTTGGGCCCATCAAATCATATAATTAGCCATCCATCATAAATTGGGTTGTGTATCCTAAGCAGGACCAGGGGGCATAAGTAAGCTGTGTGAACAGGTTTCCCAGATCACATGTCACTTATAATCATTGCATCAACTTTTCCCCTTCAGTTTACACCTATGGACATGTGAAAGATTCTATATGACTACCTGAAGGAGGAATAAAAATCCCAATGGATGAATTGATTTGGTTAATGGGTGGATTGGCTTGGTATGTGGGTATAAGCTAAAAATGATGACATCTGCATTATAGTTAGTTACACTTGGAAGTGGCCTTGAAAGATAATCATAAAGCAAAATCTTCCCAGTGGGTGAAACTTTTAGTGCCACTTATGTCTATGCATGCTTTGATAAAGGAAAAGTGCTCTGAGTTAAGAACATATAATGAATTAATAGGCAGTGGTAAATGGCTTGCGCTATTTCTGAGGAGATACCATCACTTTTTGGCCAGTTGATTACTTTCGGCTCCTCCTGTCTTAGGAGGGCAAGTGACCCTTTTACTGGGTATGCTTTTGAATTCTACCTGCAGAGCTTCAGTCAGAGCCATTATCTGGAAGCTTATAGAGTGTCTAATTCACAGCCATGATGATTAATATTATGTGTCAACTTGGCTAGGCTCTAGTACCCAGTTTTTAGTCAAACACCAGCCTGAATACTGCTGTGAAGGTATTTGTTGGATGTGATTAACATTGAAATCAGTAGACTTTGAGTAAAGCAGATTAGCCTCCATCATGTTGGTGGGACTCATCCAATCAGTTGAAGGTCTTAAGAGAAAAGATTGAGGCCCCCAAAGAAGGAATGCTTTCCCCAGAGAGCCTTTGGAGTCAGAACTGCACCATCAATTCTTCTCTGAGTCTCTAGCCTCCTGACCTTTCCTGGAAATTTTAGACTTGCCAGCCCCTACAATCATGTGAGCCAATTCCTTATATTTATAAAATATACTCATACATATGTGTCTATCCATGAAAATAAATAAATAGTTTCTCTGGAAAACCCTGATTCATACAATAAACACAGAATTATATACGAATAGCACAAAGTGAAGAAGATATAGAATCCACTGGTCCACTGAATCATGGAATTCACTGGTCATATATCACATGATATACCACCCAGAATTAGCCAGCCTTAGAACTTTGGAATGACCTGCTGGAGACACTGCTGAAGCACCAGCTCAGAAGCAATAATCTGGGAAGATGGGATACCATCTCAGGATGCAATACCCACATTGAATGAGAGACCTATATAACACTATCCCTGAAAGAAAACATGCATGCATACATGAACCAGGAGGTGGAGATAAAAGTGGACCTACCGACCATCATTCACAGCGATCCAGGGGAGGACGTTGAGCTTTCCACCACCACAGCTCTGGGTTCTATAGGGTCTGAGTTCCTAGTTCTCAAAAGCATCATATTCTTGTCAGGAGACATAGCAATTGACCTATATCCTATGATTGCCACCTGGGACCATTGAAATTGTTAAGTCCAGAAAACAGCTGGCAAAAAAAAAAAAAAAAAAATCTGATGATGATCCTTATCAGTAAAATTAGTTAAGACTACTCTTTAAAAATGGGGCCAGAAAAGAATATTTCTGGAATTTGTTTGGATGGCTTTTGGTACTTCTTTGTCTGCTAGTGCATGTGAATTAACAAATGTATCAATCCTATTCTGAGAAGGATATTATAATATTACAAGGAACTCAGAGACCTCTGGGTCACTCTATTAGTCATAGAAACCAGCCGAAATAATACTAAGGGTAAGGGGACTTTAGGTTATATTGGAAGAGAAAGCCTATGAGTACTGGCTGTGGCTCCAAGGCCCCACAGCAATTATAGTAATGGTGGCTATACCTCTCTCTTTTTTTCCATCCTGAAAGAAAGGTCTACACATCTCCTCCCCAGACGTGTATTAAAGAGTGGATCCAGGTAATGCAAGAAGTGAATCATACTAGTCATAGGGTCGTCCCCTTCAGGTCTCCTTTCAAAGAGAACTTGCCATTCAGCTGTATTGAGTTTACATAGCTGACAGCCTCCTGCAATGCAGAGATACTATTGCCTGGCCATTTCTAACTAAAGTGGGACTCCTCAAATGGGTACTATTTTATTCAGAGCTCCCCAAAGAGTTAAGCAAGGCTTTCTCAGATTGGTATCATGGTATGAAACTCTTCCTGCCCAAGTCTTATTCCCCCTTATAGATATCAGATCAACATGATCTGACAATCAGTCCTGTTTTCTCCCTTTATATCTTTCACAGGAGTAAACCTCTCCTCCCATCCCCCAAGAAATCTCACATGCTTTTTAACCATGCCTCAATGTGTGACACACTATTGAAGACAAACATCTTTAGAGTGCTAAAGAAAAAAAACCTACTAAGCTAGCATGCTATAGCCAATGAAAATAACCTTCAAATTAGAAGATAAAATAAAGATATTCTCAGACAAAGGGGAAACAAGCTGAGAGAACGTGTCACTAGTACCCCAACATTACAAGAAATATTAAAGGATTCGCTTCAGGTTTAAGAAAAATAATCCAAGATAGAGAAAGAGAGGTGAGGCGAAGTAAACAACTCTGGAATGGCTAAATGAATGGATAAATATAAATGACTACTGACTATTTAGAGCAACAATCATAGTATTTTGTGGGTTTCTTTGTTTTAAGATTGGAATGAAAGGCATGCCAAAAATAGCAAAAAACAAAACAAAACGAAAAAAAAAGATGAGAGATTGTTAAATGGAGTATGACTGATAGGAACAGCTTGCATTGTTTGGGAAGCTTTAAAAATACTAATTTAAGGTACACTGCAATAAATTTTAAAAATCAATATATAGGGTAACTACAAAACAATGATACCAAAAGTGATGACAACAACATCAAAAATAATTAATAGAGGAGAAACAAATATATATAATCAATACAACAGAAAGCAAAAAAAAGAGATTAAGGAACAAAGAATAGATGGAAATATAAAAACAAAAAATAGGATGGTAGACATAAAACTAACTATGTCATAATTATATTACATGTAAATAAACTAAATATTCCTGTTAAAAGAAGAGAATTATCAGATTGGATTTTTAAATATCTAATTTTATGCTGTTAACCAAAAAATACACTTTAAATATAAAGGTAAAAGTAATTAAAAGTAAATGACGGAAGAAAAAGTATTTCATAAAAACACAGCATAAGAATCATGCTATTACTATATGAATATTAGTCAAAATTACATTGACAGCAAGAAGTATTCCAAGACACAGAGAAACATTCATAGAGATAAAGGCTCATTTAACAAAAAGATATGTAAGCCTAAACTTGTATGGAACTAATAATATAATTTCAAAATATATAAAGCAAGATTTAACAGAGCTAAAAGAATATACATATATATATATATATATATATATAGTATGTTGAAATGTCCAATCATAATTTTATATATATATAAAATATATATATAAATATATAAGATATATATATATAAAATATATAAATACATATAAATATATATTATATAAATACATATATAAATAATATATAAACATATGTTTATATATCTTATATATAAATATATATGTAATATATAAATATATATATGTATAAATATATATATATATAAAATTATGATTGGACATTTCAACACACCATTCTCAGTAAGTGAGAGTATAAGCAAATAAAAATTTAGTAAAGATATAAAAAATTTGAAAAGTATAACACACCAAAGACTTAACTGATATATATGAAACACTATGGGATGTCAACCCAGTTCTCTCAATAACTGATAGAACAATCAGACAACCCATAGGTAGGCCTAGAATAGCCAACACAATATTGAAGTAGCAGAACAAAGTTGAAGGACTGACACCACCTGACTTCAAGACTTATTGTAAAGCTATAGTAATCACGACAGTGTGGTATTGGTAAAGGAACAAACAAATAAATCAATGGAACAAAATAGTCTAGAGGTAAATTCACAAAAATATAGTCAACTGATCTTTAACAAAGGAGAAAAGGCAATTCAATAATGACAGGGTAGACTTTCCAACAAATGGTGCTAGAACAACCAACCAGACATCCACATGCAAAAAAAAATCCTAGACCTAGACCTTACACCCATCACAAAATTAACTCAAAATGTATCGTAGACTTAAATGTTAAATGAAAAATTATAAACTCCTTGGATATAACACAGGAGAAAAATCCAGATGACCTTGACTATGACAATGACTTTTTAGATACAACACCAAAGACATAATCATGAAATAAATAATATATAAGATTGATTTCATTAACATTCAAAACTCTGCTCTGTGACAGACAATGTCAAGAGAATGAAAAGACAAGCAACAGACCAGGAGAAAATATTTGCAAAACATATATCTGATAAAGAGCTATTGTCCAAAATATGCAGAGCTCTTAAAACTCAACAATAAGAAAATGAGGGCCGGCCTAGTGGCGCGGTGGTTAAGCGCTGGCTTGGGATGCCAGCAGCCCTGGTTCAGATCCCACATATGAGGGCCAGTGACACTGCCCTCTACAGCTAAGATGGTGAACAACAGCTCCACCTGGAGCTGGGCTGCTGTGAGTCCCCATGATGGCATAGCTGCAGCCCCTGCTGCAGTGGGCTGCCAGAGGCTACAGTGAGAGGCCGGCAGCCAGCGGAGTGGCCGGCAGCTGGTGTGAGCTGCCAAAAGCCACTGAGAGTGGCCGTCCAGAAGCGGGCAACTGATCTGCCTCACCTGAGAAGAGCACAATGATGCTACCAATATGGGCTAGTGAAGCAATGTCCTCCACAACTAGACTGAAGAACAAAAGGACAACAACTTCTCTGTTCCCCAGTTCTCCAATGCTGTTCCCCACCCCCAATTCCCCAGTAAAATCTTAAAAAAAAAAAAAAAGAAAATGAACAAACCAATCTAAAAAATGGCTAAAGACCTTAAAATACACCTTAACAAAGAACTTATATCGATGACAAAAAACCATATGAAAAGATGCTCCACATCACATGTCATCAGTGAAATGCAAATTAAAACAAAAATGAGATACTACTACATACCTGTTAGAATGGCCAAAATCCAAAACACTGACAACAAATGCTGGTGAGGATGTGGATGAACGGAAACTCTCATTCATTGCTGGTGGGAATGCAAGATGGTACAGCCTCTTTGGAAAACATTTTGGCAGTTTCTTACAAAACTAAACATACTTTTACCATACAACTCAGCAATTATGCTTCTTGGCATTTACCCCAAATAGTTGAAAACTTATGTCTACAAAAAAACTTGTATGTGGATGTTTATAACAGCTTCATTCATAATTGCCAGAATTGTCCTTCAGTAGGTGAATGGATAATAAACTTTGACATCTAAGCAATGGGATATTATTCAGCACTAAAAATAAATGAGCTAGCAAGACACAAAAAGACATGGAGGAACTATAAATACATATCACTAAATGGAAGAAGTCATTCTAAAAAGACTGCATACTGTATGGCTCTAACTATATAACTTTTGGAAAAGGCGCAGAGGATTTTTAGGCAATGAAACCATTCTGTATGACACTATAATGGTGGACATATGTCATTATACATTTGTCCAAGCCCAGAGAATATACAACACTGAGTGAACCCTAAGGTAAACTGTGGACTTTGAATGTGAATGATGTGTAAATGTAGCTTCATCAATTGTAATGAATATAGCACACTGCTGTGGGATGTTGATAGTGTGGGAGGATGTGCATGTGTCAGGGAAGAGAGTATAAGAAAGCTCTGTGATTTCTACCCAATTTTGCTCTGAACCTAAAAATGCTCTGATATATATATATATATATATATATATATATATATATATATATATATTTAATTGCCAAAACCTCAAAAAGGAAATCAATAAGATTTGAAGAACGGACAAACCAAATTTGTCTAATTAACATATATAGAACATTACATGCAACACAGCAAAATGCATATTCTTCTCTAGTGCACATAACACGTTTACCAAAATAGACCATATTCTGTTCTTAAAATAAGCCTTGACAAATTCTTAAGGATTTAAATCATATTCTGATCATTGAAGTATTAAATTAGAACTGAATAACAGATTACTAGAAAATCTATAAATATTTAGAAATTAAGCAAGACACTTCTAAATAAACCTTGATTCAGAGAATAAATCACAAGGGAAATTAGAAAATATTTTGAGCTAAATGATAATAAAAATACAACATGTCAAAATTTATGGAATTCAGCTAAAGCAGGCTTAGCAAGAATTTTATAGTTTTATATGCATGTATTAGAAAAGAAGAATGGTCTAAAATCAATAATTTAAGCTTTTACCTCAAAACATAATAAAGGGCCGGCTGAGTGGCGCGGTGGTTAAGCGCTGGCTTGGGAAGCCAGCGGCCCCGGTTCGGTCCCACATATGAGGGCCAGTGACACTGCCCTCAAAAAAAAAAAAAAAAAAAAAAAAAACCATAATAAAAAGAAGAGGACACTAAATTCAAAACAGGTAGAAGGAAGAAAATAATTAAGGTAAGAGCAAAATCAAGCATACAATAGAGACAATCAACAAAGCCAAAAGTTGGTATTTTGAAAAGATAAATAAAATTCATAAACTACTATTAATAGTAAGTTGGACAGCCCAAAAAAAAGGAGAGAGAGTAAAAAACACAAATTACCACTATCCAAAGTGAAAAAAGGAATATAATTATGTATTGTAAAGACATTAAATAGGTCATAAAGTGAATTTTAAAAGAACTTACATTCACTAAATTTTAAAAAAATCAATGAAGGGCCAGCCGAGTGGAATGTTGGTTAATAGTTGGCTTGGGATGCTAGCTCTGAGCAGCAGGGTCCCATTTCGGATCCCATATGGGCCACTGACACTGCGCCCTCTAAAGCTAAGATGGTGAACAATAGCTCCACCTGGAACTGGGCTGCAGTGAGTCGCTGGCAATGGCGTAAGCTGCAGCCCCTGCTGCAGTGGGCTGCCATAAGCTACTATGAGTGGCTGGCAGCCAGCGTGAGCGGCTGTCCAATGGTTGGCAACTGACTACCTTACCCAGAAGAGCACAATGATCACAATACCAACATGGGCCAGTGAAGCGACATCCTCCACAACTAAACTGAAGAACAAAAGGACAGCAATTTGTCAGTTCCCCTTCCCCAATTCCCCAATGCTGTTCCCCTCCCCGAACTCCCTAATAAAATCTTAAAAAAAAAAAAATCAATGAAATGAAAAAAATCCTTGGAAAATACAAGTTACCAAAACCAACACAGGAACAAGAAATCTAAGTAGTTTTATATTTTTTAAAGTGTTTTTATCTAAATTAAAATCTATTAGTTCAATATTATTCCAATTAAACTTAAGACAAAATTTTGAAGTGTTGGTGGGAATTGACAATCTGATTCTAAAATTTATATGAAAAATTAAGGACTTAAAATATTAAAGGTATAAAGTTCAAAGTTAGAGTACTGAATCTACCAGATTTCAAGATATAGTAAGACAAATCTACCAATGGTATGTAATAGACAATCTAAAAGTAAACCTACACATGCATGGTTACCCAATTTATGACAAAGTTCCCAATACAAGCTAGTGGGAATAAAGGTGGTCATTTCAATAAATGTTTCTGGAGAAACTGTATGTGTCTATGAGATATAAACAAAACTTGAACATTTCCACCACACACCATACAGAAAAATAATTTTGAGGTATAGACATAAATTTGAAAGCTAATGAAATTTTTAAACACAGAAAAATATCTTCATGAACTTGGATGAAGAAAATATTTTTTGAAAGGACATAAAAAGAGCTAATAAGTAAAAGGGAAAATGAAAAATTGGACTCAATTAGGAACTTTTGTTCATCAAAGAAAGTCAAACCATATGTCAGAAAATTTATTTATAATACATTTGACAAAGGAATTCTATCCAGATATATAGAGAGCTCCAATAAATTAATAGGAAAGAAACAAACAACCCAATAAAAGTGTGCAAAAAAAAAATCGAAGATACAATTTACAAAAAATGATATCCAAATGGTCAATAAGTATATAAAAATTTGCTCAACAGTATTATTCATTAAGGAAATCTAATTCAATCTACAAGTAGACACCACGATAAACCCACCAGAATGTCTAAAATCAATGGCTGACAATATTAATTGTTGGCAAGGATATGGAACATCTGAGACTCTCATATTTAACTTTTGAGCATACAAATTGACTCAAGCCATTTTTTGGCAATAAAAATATGTTGAAAAGCTAATCCTGTACTTATCCTAAGGCCCACCAATTGAATGCTTAAGTACACACTTAAGAAAAATATAATAGTATATATGTCCACAAATAATAACACATACAAAAATATTAATAGAAACTTTAATCATCTGAATTAAAAACTATAGTCTATATGCTCATGAAGAAGAAAATGGATGGATAAGCCATTGTGTATGTATGCAATGGGATTTTACACTACAATACAAAGGAGTGAACATGTAATTCAGGGATGAACCTCAAAAACATTATACTGAATGAAAGAAGTCAGACACAAAAAACTAAATACTGTCTGATTCCATTTCTAGAGTAGTTCAAGATCTGTAAAATGAATTTATTACATCTAAGTTTGAATAGAAGTTACCTCTGGTGGTGGGGAGAAGGTGTTGGCTAGGAAACTTGGGAAGTAGGAATTGTTCTACACTTTTATCTGAGTAGCAGTTACATGGAGGTATACAAATGTAAAAATGATTGAGCTCTATACTTAAGATTTATGTGTGTGTGTGTACACACACACATTATTTCTAAATAAAAAATGAAAAGTATGCACATATACAACTATCTATTCATCACTTATTATGTGTTTGCCACTGTATTTGAAGTTGGGACTCTGAGATAAATAAATATCCTAGCCTACTGTCTGGTGGTGGAGTTGGGAAGACAGCTATTTAAACAGACAAATTAGAATATCACACCACAAATACATTTTCACAGTCATTATCATGTTACTGTGTAAATATCTAAGATGAGTACAATTAAGTCTTTGGGGGGCTGATGGAGAAGGCTTCACTTAAGAACCAATTTAGAGCTTGGAATTTGAAATGAAATAGAAATGTGCTGGGGAGAGAGAAAATAGGGTACATGGAGTGTGATAGTCCAGACAGATGGAGTAATATATAAAAAGTTGAGATTCAGGAAGTATAAGTGGGGTTCATAATTGATGGTTTAATTAATGAAATCGATTATAGCTAGATTACAAAGGGCTAAATAATGTAACATTAATGATTCCAAGGCATGAGTTAGAAAGTAATAGGCATATCAAAATGATCTTGGAGCTTTCTTTAAAATACACAGGTTACTTCATCTCCTGTACCTTCTACCCCTCCACATTGGAAAACACTGTCATAGGGAGTCACGGTAATTGACAGGAGTGTATCAATCATCACCAGTGTTTGGGATAGAAAGATTAAGTCACTGTTTCAAGGCAAGACTATACTGAGACAAGAAAGGAAAGATGAGGGTCTCATCAAAGGCAGAAGCCAAATTTTCAAGCTATTTGTGAATTAAACATAATAGGAGTGAGAGTCTGGAGATGCAAGACAGTCACCCTTCCAATTGTGGACAATATTATCTTTGTATATCTCCTTCTGGGCTTCCACCTTGTTACCTACTATGTTAGAATAGACACTTCCTGAAATACCTGGTTCTTAACAAAAATAATATTATATTAATTATAACTCCATTGGGAATATTTCTCAAAGTGTATATTTTTACTGTTCACCATGTCTCTCTTCGTATCCGGCACATGCAACTGAAATAGTTCTCTGGTTTTGTGGCAGAGTTTCACACAATCATAATGGAATATAGTTTTCCATCTGGCTTTTTTCCGTGTCTTACTTCTTCCATACAATGTATGCTACACTGAGAAGTTAGAGATTCCTCACCTTTCATCTATAAAAAATATTCTGTGTTGTCAAACTCTTTGAGGAGTGCATTTGACAGGCTTTCATGTTCCATCTTTCCCATTAAAAATGTGCACCATGAATAAATACTGCCCCCAGTAGTTAGTTAAAATAGTATCCTGCCACCTTTCACCCCTCCTGCTCACAAAGTAATCTAAACCTAGCACATTAAGGGAGAGATCAAAGTGATGTTGCTGTTTTATGTACAGTAGGTGCAGCTGGCTCATTTGTGAGTTCCCACTCTCCAGGGCGGAGATAAGGCGTGCAAATAGTGCCTTGTGGCCTTTCACCTGCAAAACCGAGTTCAGAGAGAAATATATGTGCGATGCACAAAAGAGATAAATAGAAAGAGATGTAGAAATCAACATAAAGAAGGAAAAGAAGCAGACACTAGACAAGATTTCAACATTTTCTAGATATTAAAATGTCACAGTGTTTCTAATGAATAATTATGACAGAATTTACATTTCTTTGTATGGGCTTCCATGGGGAATAGACCATATTATCTCCGTCCAACAAACACAGGACAGACAGACAAGGCATAATGCAACTTCTATTCATATGTTAACCCCTGAAACTACCCTGCTAAGCAACTTCTGAAAACTCTTTTCTAAACCTGAACCTGATTTATCTCCCAAGTTATGAGCTGCGTCACCAAGAGAGCCTAGTTCAAACATCAAACATTGTTCTTCGAAGGAGGAAAGTAACTCCCCCACTGTCAATGTAATTTTATCCCAGTGGCTGAGTATCACATTTTCCATTGTGGAGCACATTTTGCTTTTCCTTTTGTCCTAGTCTCCTTTTATAGAAAAATCACATTACTGCTGGCTAGGATGTGGAATGCAGATGTCCAGCCACTTCAGTGAAATTCCGTTAGGGAAATGGCAGGTATGACTAAAGCAGGCAAGGTACTTTTCTTGCCGTATTTCTTTTGAGGACGTCTCCAGGTTTGTGCCACATAGTTCATTTTACAAGCCGTGGATCATTGCACTATATTTAGCATAATATTGTCTTCCAAGAGCAGGCAAAAGCTTTTTTTTAAAAAAAAAATTTCCTGTACCACAGAGGTAAGCTCAGGCATGCCAAATAGTTTTATAGCAATGTGAACCCTGTGAGGACAACTCAGGTCCTACAGGAAAGACGCTCAGGAATACTTTAAAACATTTCATCTAGATATTTCCACTTTTGATGTGACAAACCACCAACAAGGTATCTTTCAATAAAACTCATGGATAAAATAAATTTGTGAGGGGTTCATTTTTGTTTGTTCTAACAGACTTGATCCCTTGCCTCAGAGCATGTTTGCAAATGCTGGAAAAGTGTTTTCCTTCTCTTTTGAAAATGGCTAAACATTTAGAAGGGATCACGCTAAGTGTCCTGGACAGAGGAGGGTGTGACGTGCCTTTCAGAATGGCCAGAAGGAGGAGGAAGCTGTTTCCCTCAGGCTGAGAAGCCTGAGGCCTCTAAGGTATCAAGAACTTGTGGTGATATGGTGATAGAAAGAGAACTGACTCTGGGTGGTGAACATACAATGTGATATATAGATGATGTATTACAAAACTGTACACCTTAAATCTATGTAACTATACTAACAATTGTCACCCCAATAAACTTTAATTTAAAAAAAAAAAGAACTTGAAAGCCAGCTTGTACCATGGAGATGATAAGACTGCGGAGCACTGGGGAAGAATTTCTGGAAGTGACTCCACTCTAGGCAGAGGGTCTTCTTGTTTTGTCAAAGACTCAAGTGTCACTACTGTAGATCTGAAGGATCAAGGAAAGACAAAGTTTCAGTCTGTTGCTCAGGCTCCTCTACCACAAATTTCAAACAGACTTTTCTGACCATTATCCACCATTCTCAAACACAGATCTGCATTCCAGGCAATCTGGTCTATAAATTTTTCCTAGAGCATGGCCGTTTGTTGCTTAGAGTCAATCTATTTTGATTCAGAACACGTCCTCTCTCTGGGATATTCCCCATGCCTTTCTTCCTAACTGTCTAATCTTACTCATCTTCCCAAAACTAATCTAAGCTCCTCTTCTCTAGGAAGTCTTCCCAGTGTACTCCAGGTTTCAATAACCACCCTTTTCTCTAATTGATTTATTTATGTTCTTGCTTCTCATTTCAAGATTAATTACAACAGTTTTAATTTTAATGCACTTATTACTATTTAGCTATTCAGATGGCCCAAACTTATACAATTTCCCCAGTTAGACTGTAAACTCTTTGAAGGCAGTAATCTGTTATATCATTCATATGATCCTTGGTGCTTTGAGAAACATTTTTGTGTGGTGCTTGAGAACATATACGTTAAACCCAGACTTCCTGGGATTAAGTCATGGCTCAAGCACTAACTAGGTGCATGAACTTGGACAAGTTTATTTAACTTTTATGCCTCAGTTTCCTCTTCAGTACAACATAAGCATAATGTTAGCAATTACTTCTGGAGAGGTGTTGTGAAATTAAATGATTCAACACATTTGAACAGTTAGAGTTGTACCTAATAAATGTTACCTGCAATAAGAATTATTATAATTATTATCATAATTATTTGTTCAAATTTTTTCTACAATGTCTCTTTTCCTGTTTTACCTATGTGGGTTCAATTAGAAAATATGTTTTTAGTTCTTATTGATTGCAAAGCACTGTTCTATGCAATACGGAGATAGAAAGACACATGCAACATATTTCCTTCTCTCAATGGACTTGGAGTCTGAAGAGTACCTATCCTTTAAGGAAAACTTACCTGATTTCCTTGATCAAGTCCTTCTGGAAGTTTGCTCTGAATGTGGCACATCACGTGTCACAACTTGCCTAACAAGATTATAAAATGCTTGAGAACAGGGTTTGCCCTATTGCCCATTTTATCACTCACTGTATCTACTGGAGAGCTTTTCACATTATAAGCACTGAGTGAATATTTAGTAATTGATTTAGCCTTATTTGTCATTATTTCTTTAGTGCAAATCTCTAGAAAAGCAAATGCTAGCTTTAGTAAAAAGAACTTCTTATTGGAAGAGTGAGTGTGAGTTTCCACTCTATTGATCTTTGCAGTACGGCTAATTAGAAGCTTGAATAATTTTAGTGGGGCCAAGAAATCTTGAAGTCAATTTTCAAAAGCAATTATATATGTGATAGATATATACATATATATTATTGCATAGGGAGAAAGTAACTTCTTCCAAGGATATCACATAGGTTATATGTTTTGTATTTTTCTACATGGATACTAGGACTCAAGGGCTATTAAAAACTCAAGGCTGTCCAAAAATAGTATCTGAAGCAACAATGCCCCTAAGTCCAATACAACATTTTGTTCTATATTTTATGAAAAGATAAACACAGTCATGTACAATTTTTAATTTTCCACACTTGGGCTTGAGTGGTTTGTTTCTTATTGATCTTTGAGGTCTAAGGTTACAATTGTTTTCATAACTTTAAGAATTATAGCTCCAATTTGATTATATGCCTTGTCTATTTATTACCCTATCTCTAGCAGTCAGCATGTAAGCAAAGATTAATAAATATTTGTTGACTGTTGAATGGATGAAAATTCTCTTCTATTAATACAGAGAATGTTGAAGAAAAAAGATTAACATAAGTACTTTAACATGAACAAATCAAAATCCATAGTAATAATTTGATTAAAATGATATATGTTTTAGCTTTGAATTGGAGAGAATTGAATTTAGAATATAAAATTCAGTGTGTAAGTTTATTTCAGACACATTTCCTTGGAATTATGTAAAACATAACGCTTAGTAATACTGCAAATCTGTCCCCTATAAGCTGTAAACAAAAATCTGGGGAGATTATGCACACTAATTTATGACTTTTTCTGTGCTAAATCAACATATATTCATTCATTGTCTCTCATTACTCTATTTGCACATTTAATTATGGTAAAAAAATAAAATCAGAATAAAGTTAATTAAGAATGAATAATAAGACTGTGTTGTGAAAAGTTATGATGTTACCTGTATCGCCAGGTCCTAGAATAGTTCCTGGCACATTGGCATTTAGTAGGTATTCAGTAAATAGGAGGTGATTTTTTTCTAATGTACTTCTTGGTAAAGAGATAGATATCTTTTTTTAAGATATATTTAAAAGAGGATTTGGGGTAAAAATAAAAGAGTTATACAAACCTGCCAGGTCAAGCTAACCAATAATGTGATTTATCCTCTAACTTTCGTAGCTTATGTTCCTTCAATTTCATAATAAAATTGTTTCCTATATCAAACTAATATCACATGTGATCTCTGCATATGAGCTTCCACTGTATCAAAGTAGGGTTAAATTTACATTCTGTCAAATCATTTTACTCTAAATAAGAGTTCTTGAAAGTCAAGAACATTGGCTAATTCCCCAAAGAACTGAATGCTCCAAAAACAATTTAGAACTCCCACTCTTTCCTACTAAAAGAAAAAACAAGTAGAAGGAGAGCATAGGAAGTGGGAGAAGAAAGAAAAAGTAAAAGAAGAATGGCTGTTCAATTAAGGTGACAATGAATCTTTGAATTGTCTAGGGACTTAAGCCATGGAATAATTCCCTGAGAGTCTTTCCTAGCATCCAGTATATAGACACAAGCCAAATCTAGTTGAAGCATGTTAAAAAATTGAACAGAAACACACACACACACACACACACACACACACACACACACTTGAAATAAAATGAATGAAAATGACTTGAGACTATAATGAGACATAACAAGTGATTACAAGAATCAGCAATTTCCATTGTTTAATCTTATATTTTAACACTAGAAAGTATTTTATAATGTTTCACAGCTCAACTATATGAATTTCTACCACCATTCATAAGATGCATTTTTTCTCATTTGCATAATGTTTCATAATTTCTGCATTAAAAATTAGTTCTCAGTGATCATTTCATTCATCCATTAATTATTCATTTGGTTATCTAGGGCTGACGGAGTGGCACCATGGTTAAGCGCTGGCTTGGGAAGCCAGCGGTTCCGGTTTGGGTCCCACATATGAGGGTCAGTGGCACTGCCCTCAAAAAAATAAAAATTTGGTTATCTATTCATTTAATAAGCATTTATGGTGTACCTATATGAAGAATATTCTTATTGGTCCAGATAGAATATAAATAAATACATGCTTACATATATACACACAAGGTACAGCTCCTTAATGGGTTGGTGTAATAGACAATATAATGGAAACTGGGAAAAGAGATAGACACAGTAAAAGTTAGTTTTGGAAGAGAGACTGAATTTTCTCTAATAGAGGAAAACATTATTGGTAATGATATAAATATCTGGAAACTGTGAATAGGAGGTTCCTGACCAGATGGAAATTAGCATGGTCTACTGGATTCCTCTACCAAAATCATTTCTGCAGATATCAGAAAAGAGAGATAGAAGCATAGATATAAGAAACCAACATTAAAACTAACACAAAGCCTTGGGGATATTGAAGGCTTTCTTGAATTTGAGTGTGTGTGTTTGATGGTTAATTTTATGTGTCAACTTGACTGGGTCAAAAGGTGCAAAGTCACTGGTCAAACATTACTCTAGTGTTCTGTGAAGATATATATATATATATATATATATATATATATATATATATATATCCCTAAAAATATCTTTATTTGACCCTCACATTTATTTATTTATTATTATTAATAGTTACAGATGTACAAAACTATGCAATAGTTATCTTTTTCACCCCTCACAAAGTGACTACCTCCTCCCCCTCTAGTGCCCCCCATCCCTAATATCATACATATTTATTACAATTCCATCGACTCCATCCCACACTATATTCCACATCCCATGACTATATATATATATATATATATATATATATATATATATATATATATAAAATTATAGTCAACATCTAATATTAATCAGCAGCAGCTTCAGATGTACAGTGCAGTAGTCAGGCCACTACACCATCCATGCAGTGGTCTCCCTGACAAGACATGAGTCCATCTGATCTCCTAAAAATATATTTACAACCTTATTGATTATATTCCCTAAACTGTCTCTTCTGTCTCTGCAGTAATATTGTATTACCAGTTTATGTTGCCTTGTCCCTTCCCCTTCTCCCTCATGCCCACCCCCGTCCCATCTAGCCCTCCTCAGTTTTTCTTTGTGTCTCTAAGACTATTTCTGTTTATTTTGCTCATTTATTCAGTTCTTTATATTCCACATATAAAAGAGATCATACGGTATTTGTCTTTCTCTGACTGACTCATTTCACTTAGCATAATGTTCTCTAGGTCCATCCCTATCGTTGCAAATGGTACGAGTTCTTTCTTCTTTATAGCTGCATAATACTCCATTGTGTGAATGGACCACAGTTTGTCAAGATATTTTTAATGAGGTTCACACTTACATCTGTGGACTGAGTGAAGCAGACTGGCCTCCCTAATGTGCGCAGGCCTCATCCAATCAGCTGAAGGCCTGAACAGGACCCTGAATAGAAAAACAAAACCGACCTCACCTGAATGAGAAAGAATTCATATATCTATACTTATATCTATATCTATATCATCTATATCTATAGCTATTTATATGTATTTTTATATATTCACGGGATGTCAAGTGCAGCATAGGGAATATAGTCAATGGTATTGTAACAGCTATATACGATGTCAGAGGGGTAGTAGACTTGGGGGGGATTATCGCTTTATGCGGGATGTAAATCATTATGTTGTTTTGTACACCTGAAAATGATATAAAAAACATAAAGTAGGGCTGGAAGCCAGCGGCCCCGGTTCAGGTCCCACATATGAGGGCCAGTGACACTGCCCTCAAAAAAAAAAGTAAAATTTTTAAAAAAGAAGATGAAAATTAAGAGTCAACATGGTCTTAATGCAAGACTGAATTTTCTTACCTTTCTTATGTCTCTGAAAAATCCTCTGATTTTACATTTGTTACTACTGTTAAGTTTACCCTTCAGTGTTTCTTTTTCTTCAGGTTCTTGGACATTTCCTCAATTGTATTATACACCAGTGATTTTTTTTTAGCGTTTTAATACTTTTAAGAACCTAATTTTTAAAACTGTGCTTTTTTCCCACCAGAAAAATACAAATACACACAGCACTTTTCCTAAAATTTCAGGAAATTCCTAAACCCTTGAACTCTTAGGAGTTCATCGACTTTGATATGTGGACTATATATAAGATATATGAACTCTTAGGTTAAAAAATATATCAACTCTTAAGGAAGATCCAGAGCATTGTCACAGCCCTGGTATGAGACAAAAACCTCTATTTAAATCTTTAGTTTAAAATCTTTAATGTTTGGGGCTGAGGATACTTGTGTTAAAGGAACCTAGGGCCCCATGTTTTTGAAGGAGAAAGCAGTTAGATTTTGTATGTGATTTGTACTTCTTGGAAGAAATTCCAACCCTCTAAATCCAATCCTCCTTCTTTAGCACAGAGGAAAAAAAAAATTCTCCCTAGTTTTAGAAAAGAATTGAACAGTCTATGAATCCATTTTCCAGGTCCATTCCCTTCAACTTAGGAATTGTGGCATCATGAAAGCTCCTTACATTTGTGTTTTGCTTCATATTTTATTCACAGATAATATAGAATTTATTATTCAGATAAAGAGTGAATGGGTAAGTTGTCAACAGATGGCAGGATGGCTCAGCTAAAAAAAAAATATATATATATATATATATATATATATATATATATATATATATACCATATACCACAATCAAGTGGGATTTATTCCTGGTATGCAAGGTTGGTTGAATATCTTCAAATCACTTAACACGATACACCACATAAACACAATGAAAAATAAAAATCATATGGCCCTATCAATATATATAGAAAAAGCATTTGACAAAATCCAGCATCCATTTATGATAAAAAAAAAAAACTCTCAGTAAAGTGGGACTAAAGGGAACACATCTCAACACAACAAAGGCTATGTATGATATATATGACAAAGCCACAGTTAATATCAACTCAAAGGGGAAAAGCTATAATCATTCCCCTTAAGATCAGGAAAAAACAAGGATGTCCATTTTTACTACTTTTATTCAACATACTGCTGGAAGTCATAGCCACAGCAGTCAGACTAGAAAAAAAAAAAAAGCACCTAAATTGGAAAGAAAGATGTAAAACTGTCTTTATTTGCAGGTGACATGATACTATATATGGAGAGAGAGGTCATGGATAGGAAGAATTCATATAGTTAAAATGTCCATACTATCCAAAGCAATCTATAATTTCAATGAAATCCCTAGCAAAATACTAATGACATTCTTCACTGAACAAGAACAAATAATCCAAAAGTTCATATGGTAATTCTGAGAAAGAAGAACAAAGCTGGAGGTATAATGTTTCCTGATATTAAACTCTACTACAAAGCTATCATAATCAAAACAGCAAGGTATTGACATAAAAACAGATACGTAGGTCAATGGAACAGATGACAGTCCAGAAGTAAATTACTTAATCTATGCCAAAGGATGAAAAAATACACATTGGGCTAAAGACAGTCTATTCAATAAAATGGTGCTGGGAAAACTAGACAGATGCATGCAAAAAAATGAAACTGGTCTACCTTCTTACTCCTATACAAGAATAAATTCAAAATAAATTAAGGATGTAAATGTAAGACCCCAAACTATAAAACTCCTTAAGAGAAAATATAGAAAATAAAATCTCTGACATTCCCCTTAGTAATAATGTTTACTGATCTGTCTCCTTGAGCAAGGAAAACAAAAAATAAATAAATAAACGGGATTACATCAAACTAAAAAGTTTTTGCACAGCAAAGGAAACCATCAACAAAACAAAAAGACATCTTACTGAATGGGAGAAGATATTTGCCAATAATATGTCTGATAAGGGGTTAATATCCAAAATTCATTAAAAAAAAAAAAGAAAACTCAAAAAACCCCAAACAATCCAATTTAAAAATGGGCAGAGGAGCTGAATAGACATCTTTCCAAAGCTCCAAAGAGGACATACAGATGGCCAATAGACATATGAAAAGATTTTCAAAGTCACTAATCATCAGAGAAATGCAAATAGAAACCACAAAAGACACCACCTCATTCCTCTCAGAATGGCTATCATCAGTAAATCAACAAACAAGTGCTGGTGAGGAGGGAATCCTCGTGCACTGTTGGTGGGATTGTAAATTGGTGCGGCCATTATGGAAAACATTATGGAGGTTCCTCAAAAAAATTAAAAGTAGAACTATCTTATGACACAACAATTCCACTCCTGGGTATTTATTCAAAGAAATACTAAACACTAATTCAAAAAGATATATGCACCCTATGTTTACTGCAATGCTATTCACAATAGTCAAGATATGGAACAACCCATACTGAATGTTGACTATAATTGAAAAAAAAAATAGTCAGAAGATATAAAGTAGAGCATAGGGAATATAGTCAATAACACTACAATGACTAGACAGTGTCAGGTGGGTAATAGGCTTATTGGGATTATTACTTTGTGAGGCATATAAATGTCTAGTCACAATGTTGTTTTGTACACCTGAAACTAATAATTTAAAAAAGGCTGAATTGGGGGAAAATGAGGAATTTAACTCTGAGTATATGCAAAAGGAAATGCCTAGTGAGCAGTGACGAGGTCAGACAATGAAGTTCGCGAACTCGTCCTAGAAAAAGTGCTACATACCTCATTGCTGAATATCACTAGAGTCAACTTCAAAGTACTCTCCTTGGGAAGCTATATGCCAACACCAGCACCTAGTCTACCCTTCAAAACAACTTTGGAACTCTTTTTCTGTCATTGTATTACTCTTGATGTCCTGAATGTCATCAAAATGTCTTCCTTTCAATATTCCTTTATCTTCGAGTAAAGAAAGAAGTCACTGGGGGCCTGATCAGGTGAGTAAGGCAGGCTGGTGTTCCAACACAGTTATTTGTTTACTGGCTAAAAACTCCCTCATAGACAGTGCCATGTGAGCCGGTACATTGTCATGAAGCAAGAGCCATGAATTGGCAAAAAGTTCAGGTCATTTATTTTTTCACGCAGCCTTTTCAGCACTTCCAAATAGTAAATTTGGTTAACTGTTTGTCCAGTTGGTACAAATTCATAAGGAATAATCCCTCTGATATCAAAATGTGTTAGCAACATTGTTGCAACAAGTTTGTGAACTTAATTGTCAGACCTCTGAAGCACAGGAAAATTATGAAGGAATGTAGTGTGTTCTTGAGCAGCTGCCTTCCACTAGACTGTGCTTTTTATCTAGTTGTTATCAGGTAATTAGAAGTATCTTTATTGGTGTGATGTCTTATAGTTTAAGAATTAATGATGATTTTTGATCAAAGGAATATTCTGCTTAGTAATTAACACAGGTGATGCAAAAATAAATGTTTATAACAAATGAAACCAGAAAGTTAACTTTTATGTAAATATAAAACAATAAATCACAAAACATGAAACAAACAAACAAAATCATGAAGAAAAGCAAACCTAGGTTTCAGAAATATATTGTGTATACTTCTATCTGTAGGATCTTATGGCCATCTTATTACACTTAGCTGAATCCAACTATCTTATTATCTTTAAGTAGATAAAATATAACACAAATCAAAACTAAACTAAACTAAAGACCATCACGGCTATAGACAGAAGAATATTCATTCTAATCCTGAGATCTTCCTACCAGAATCAGATCAGTTCAGAGTTAGGGCAAGAGATGTTAGTGTTCCCAGAAACGCCAACGACAGATGGTTGAGTGAAACATTTTGTTCTTTTCTATAGAATTAACTATTGTTTAGCTCCAAACATCTCTGTTTTGTTTCCTTGTTTGGCATGAATATAAGTGAAGAAAGGTAAAGCAGCAGCTTTACTTTTGGAAACTGTGACTCATGTAGACTTATCTGTATGAGCAGGGTAATATAATAGAGGACATACCCCATCCCACTTTCTAAGTCTAAGGAATGATGGAAGTTTTAATGATTGTGGGGAAAATGACAAGGTGACAGTTTAAAAGTTGAGAAGTTCAGTTTGTGCTAGATTTAGCTTTAATGGGTGGCAATAAATGTATATGCCCATGTCACTCAGGCAGGAGTAGACGTTAAAACTAGAACACAGCTAAGAAATTACTCCTTGGAATAAAGATTTGGAACACATCTTCATACATACGGTGGGAGCAAGAAAGTAGAGAAGCAACACAGCACAGATTTCAAACCTGGGCCTCAGAGGAAGAAACAATGAACCAGAAGAAAAGATTAAAATAGCAACTCAAATGCCCAGGCATGAAAAGGTGTCCAGGAGATAAGAGAGTTGGGTGTTATGAATGACAAGTTATAGATTTCAGAGGTTTTAGACCACTAGATTTTGCAGAGAAGTTTGGAGGCTTTTGTAAAGTGGTACACGACAGGCTTTACTCCATTCTCATATACTTTTGGATAGCAAATACTGTCTATTTTAAAAGTTCTCTCCTTAGGTCAAGGTGAAGTTGATTCTATGACTGGTCTGTTGAACTTAAAGACAATGGAATGTTCATATAAGGAAACAATTACCCTTCACAAGGAAGGTGTTAAAACATTTGATGATTGATTAAAATTTATGTAACATCTACGTTTCTTCTTGGTCCTGCAGAAGACGAATAAAGAAGATGAATAAACCATGGTTCTTGGTCTCCACTGGCTCACTGTCTAGTTGCAGAGGGAAATATATAAATCATAATGTAAAGCTGGATAGATCATTTATTTGGGTGTGAATAGGAAATTTGTCCTCTGAATATGTAATGGGAAAGGAAATGTGTTTGATGGATTGGGGAGACTCTCAGTATTATGGGACGTTGGAGAACCAGACTACAGTACTGAAAGTCTACAAGATCAGGCAGGAGGCTAAGATGCAGAACCACCACAGAGGAATTATGGCAGGAAGGTTCTAGTGAGACTGTAATTGTTCAGGTGGAATGACCTTCTGTTTTGGTCTGAGGAAGGAGCACATGATTAACTCTACCATGGATCAGGTACTCTTGAATAGAGGAGTGAAGTGGAGAAATCATCATTCCAATAATACAATTCAGGGAACCATTAGGAAGGAGCAACGGATGTTGGGCAGCAGAATAACAAGTCCCCAGGAAAGGTCATAATGAATGTACAAACAAAATGCTATGAGAGAGAAGATGATGGATAAAATAATTCAAGGGATAAATAATAACCAATTACATAGGCTGTAGAAACAAGGGATAATCCAAGCATCAGAATTGTTTTTTTGTTTCACATTAAAGTCAAAATGTTTGCTGTGACATACCTAATTCCCACTCCAGTATACCAGAAAAAGGAAATATCCAGATGATTATAGGATGATTAAATACCATGTCTGAGTTGACATTAATACTGAAGGACATGAGCCAAAGTGGGGACCAAATTTATATCCTCACATAAAACAATCAAGTGAGTGGAGGAAAAACGTGAAATAATGGTTTTCAACATATTAGATATTAGGCAGTGAAAGACAGTGATCCCTGAGAGGATGAAAAAGTGATGTGAGCTATGTGCTTGCTCCAGGTTACTGTCTAGAGAATGTACAGGGTGTGGCTCAAAGAGAGGAAACTGAGGCAGAGCTCAACAGACTTCCTCAGTTGAGGAAACAAACTGAGAACCTGGGGCGAACAGGGCAGCTGGAGTTTGCAGGGCGCAGTGCTGTAGATCAGAGAGAAGTGCAGCTCAACAGATCTGCAGAGGTTCCCTCAGAACATTCAGCTGAATACTGATCAGCATATGCATGTGAGAAAAACAACCACCTGTGTGTGAGCCAAGAAGGAACCACCCTAGAACATTAGAGGAGACTACATCGAGAGCTTGTTCCCCCTAGCCAGACTGGAAAACCTCATAATTCATGAGGCATCAGTAGGATACTCGGAAGAGTTTGTCTCAGTAATCAGCCCTACACTAAACTCTGTTCCTATGCCAATTAGCAAATCTTAAAAGCAAGAACCAAAAGAACAAGGCTGTTTCTAAGTAACAACTAGAAAATCAAGTGACAGTGTGCCCATAAATCCAAGGAGAGTGATACAATTGAGATCAGGCACTTGCGAGTCCAGAGGCAAAGCACAGGTAAATTTAAGCAGGTAGCCTTGTCAGCTGCCACTGTTGCAACTCAACTCACTCCTGTGGCCTTACGTGGATTCCCTTGTGACCTAATAATGCAGAAGGAAAATGTTGGTCTTGGTATGTATGGCACAATGGGTCATTTTGGTATGCATGGTACCAACTAAAAATGGACTATTTCTTAGAGGTAGCTTGAAAGACAACAGTGAGTGAAAATCCTCACATTGGGCAGAGATTTGGTTAGCATACCAGTGCTACACATTGTGTAAAAAGAGAAGTGATCCAAGATAAAAATATACATATGAATCCATATATAGGTAGTGGAGAATGGATTGGTTGGTTGGTCAGAGACTTGGAAAAGAGAACCTGTTCTGTAAAAAAAGGACTCAATAATGGCCCAATCAATTGATGGTAGTCAGCCTTAGCCAATGGCAACTCCAGTTTAAATACAATGGATGCAAGAATGGAGTAACTGAGATGATGGGATGAAGACTATGCTGGGCCCAGCATGGATACTCATTCAAGTTTGATCTAGTCCATCAAACAGTCACAAAGATCTAGAGTGAAGGAAAGAGATGAATGCTGGGTCCAGATATGATACCATACCTCAAGAAGACCAAAACAGCCACTTATGGTCAAGTTGATTATATTGGGCACTTCTACATTAGTAGGGATAGTTATTCATCTTGACCAAATGGGTACACATTGCCTTACTTACTATGCTAGGACTTACAGAGTTGTTTGACCCATCTGCATGAAATTCCATCTAACATTGTTCCAGACTAAGAAACCTACTTTACAGAAGAGGAAACATGTTAGTGAGTATATGACCATGGACCTATCAGACATCATACCATCCAGGAACTGTTGGTTTGATAGAGTGATGGAAGAGCCTTTTGAAGGCACAAATGAAGTAACAAGTAGGAGATAATTCCATACCTGGAGAGGACAATATTCTTTACATGTAATATATACCTTAAATATGCAACACTTATGTTTTGCTGTTCCCTCAGGAAATAGAATACATGGATCTAGAAACCATGAACTAGAAACGGAAATGGCCCCACTTGGGCTTCTCATTCTTAAAATTCTGGGCTTCATAGGTTTAGTGGTCTAGTTCCCAAAATGGGAATGCTTTCCCTTTTGGGGAACAGGAGTCTTATTAAACTTTAAGCTAAGGCTATTGCCTCATCATAGCAGAGTCTTCATGCAAAGAGACCAGCAGAGAAAGAAAGGAGTAGCTCTATTATTAGAAGTAATGAATCTATATCAAGCGATGAGACTACTCTTAAACAAAGGAGTTATATGTTTCAGGTACTCAGGTGATCCACTGGAGTGTCCCTTGTTATTCTGTTGCCCAATTTTATTGATAAATGGGCATATACAGCAGCCATGGGTATAGTGACCAGGGATTCAGACTCCTAGAATTGAAGCCTGGATCATTTCACCAGGTTGAATAATCTAGACCAGGGGTCAGCAAACTGTGGCTCACAAGCCACATGTGGCTCTTTGGGTACATACATGTGGCTCTGAAATAAAATTGAAAATGAAAATAAAACTACCATAGTTAAATTTATAAAATTTTTAAAGGCTATTATTCACATAATAGTGATTTTATTTGTTTTATAGGTCTCACAAAACTTCGAGGGACAGGATTGGCTCTTCCATCTCAAAAGTTTGCCAACCCCTGATCTAGACCAAGGGAGATGGTAGTCACGAGTGAGGGAAATGGATAACATAGATAGTTGAGGTAGGGGACAATGAGCATCAGTTGCAGTCTTGAGGCCAATACAGAAGTAGTATGATAATGCATCCCACTGAACTTTCTCAGTCAAATTCCACCCCCAAAAAGAGATAAATAAGAATCCTGAAGTAATTTTTCCCAGAACTTACAATGCAAAGCAAATGGATCTGAGGAACCCAGTGGATAGACTATAATATAATGGATGCTGAGGCACTCATTCCCTCAACTGCTAGGAGTCTCAGCAAATATTTGAAGGTGCTCAGTTGAGTCCTTCTCTGGCAATTTCCTTCAGCAAAAGACAGCAGTCTCACCCAAGGTCATCCGCTCCTGCTACCCATGGACAATCCAAATTCAATCCCTGTTTGATAAAGAAGAATAAATGTCCAGCTCTGAAGAGCCAGCCCATTTCCAGAGCTCCCTTTAGGATCCAATGATGTGTGTTAGTGATCGCATCACAATTCAACTCCTCCCTCTGCCATTTTCCTTCTTTCGCTCCATCTCAGATGTTGATCGTGAGAGCATTCTTCAGTAAACATCCTGCATGGAAACCTCCAACTCAAGTTTTATTTCCCAGGAAACCTAACTTCAGATAGTTTTCTATTTAGATTAAAAAACATGTAAAAATAATTAGATATAGTCTGGAAAAGTTCTTTTTGAAAGTAAGTACCTTCCAATGACAAGGGATGTAAATTTTCCTTAGATTATGAATGTGCTCAAGATTGCTGAATCAAAATACAATTGACTGCCTCAATCAAACACCCTGCATCTGCTGTTAGGGTATTTGGCCCCAATGGTGGTGGGCATATTGATGAGGTGGTCTGAGCTGTCAAAATGCTCCTGAGTGTGATCATTTAAATAGATTAGTGTTTTTAAGTCACTCATGAAAGAGATGAGAAAAATTACATTTTTCATGATTCTTAAAGTCAAACTTTTATCATACATAAAGACAAAGTTTAAATGAAATAAAAATAGTTAACATAAACATTTCCTTCTAAATCACCCTTAATCCTCACACTAGACTCAAACTGCTTTCAGCATTAATATACTTTGGTTTTTCACCAAAATCCCTCTAGACAGCCTTCATCAGCTGCCAATATGTCTCCATCACTGACCCAAATAGTCTGTTCACTCTGATTAGACTGTTGGAGCTAATTTAAACTATGGCCTTTGTTATGTCTATAGCAGCCTAATCAGCTAAAAAGATCCTCTGACACCCCAACATACAATCCATCTCCATGTCACTGAAGCAAAAAAGACAAAGATTATGGCCATCAAAGTATGTCTTCAGGCAGAGATATAATGCTCAAAACTGGTGCTTAGTTAAAATTGTCATGTTTTAAAATCACTGCAAGGATATTCAGATTTTTAATAGAAATTCCAAGAATCTCAGAAGTATCTCAGTTGTTTTATCTTGACTAGCTTTTGTTTCCATAACTAGAGGGTAAGCTCCTTGAAAGAATAGATCATATTTTCCGCAACATTCCCCCACAGTACCTTACAGATAGCATGATTTTATACATATTTATACAGCAAGGTAACTTATTGAATTCCCTGTTGTTTTGAATATTTATGAAGTATAATGAAGGCATTACCTCTTTCATCAATAAGAATAGACCAGAATTGTGTTTCTGAAGTCCTAGCTTCTGTCTGACCACCATCTCCACACCCTGGTGAAGAAAGCATACTTTTTCATCAGAGCCAGAGCAAAGGCTGTGCCAGACAAGCTTTGGCTATCTTGAAAATAAAATTACAGATGTTTGTGTGGTAAGAAGATGTAGGCTGAGATATCTGAGAAGAGGCAGGGACAGAGGATTTTAAACAGGGAATAGTCCAAACTCAAAATGCATGGTTAGATCTCTATGGCTGGAAAACAAGGTTTTTGAATTTGGGTTTCTGGGATTGGTGGTGACCTGACCCCAATCAAATGAGTGGTCGAATCTTGGATAGAAATGCCTGCAATTTGGGAAGTGCTTTAGTGTCTTGGGGAAGAGGCCCAATTTGGGGAGTAGAGCATAGGCCACATGAACCTAAACATCAACAATGATCCTCCTCCAATTTGGAACTCAAACTCTACACATACATGCTCCAAAGGGTGGGAATGAGATCTCCAAATTAACCAACCAATTTTTTACCAGTCCTTGAAATGGATCAAACTTAGTTTACAATATAAAGATGTGTGTCATTTCTTGACTCTGAGTATAGGAAAGTAGTCTATACCTATCATATTTGTTTTCAAATAATAGAAAAAAACTAACATTTGTTGAACACTCACTTTGGATTAGACACCATGTTACGTTTTTTTATATATATCATTTATTCCCCAAGCTTAGGAGTGAGGCTTTACTATGATTATCCCCACTGAGACAACCAAGGCACAAGCAAGTTAAAGAATCTGTCTATATATATCTAGTTGGTAGCTAATGTGGTATTTAAACACAGGATGTCTGCCTCTAGAGCCCAGGATTTTACATTCTTACTTTTCAATGGACGCAGAGTCTCTCAAAAGAGTCTCTATGAGTATTAGTGTTTGCTCCTGGGTCCAGCACTAACTAGTAAGTGAGGGAACTGAGCTTGGTTCCTGGTACCAGGGTTTAAAAAGTGATTTTAGATAAGGGAATAATGAAGATTATAAGCCCAGCCCTCCTGCTGATATATTTGTTAATTCAGCAAAAATGTAAACATTAGCCTTTCCCTGTTTCCATCTTCCTACTTCAATTTCAGATGTATTTTCTCTCATTTAAATCTTACTGTAACCCCTGGAGTTGGCAAGGTATGCTGCAGTGAACATGAACCTTGGAATTAGCCAGCCTGGTTCCATTCCTCACTCTACCACTTGCAAACTCTATGTACTTCAGCATAGTATGTAAGCTATTCAAATTTAGTTTGAAGTAGAATGAAGATAATAATTGGTACCACATAAGGTTGTTTTGATGATTCAATGACATGACACACATAAAGCTCAGGGCCCATGGTTGATACTCAATATCTGTGAACTTCCTTTGCCCTGCTTTGGCTGTTTTACTTTCCCAAGAAGGAATACCTGTGCAATCAGCCACCAAGTCTTAAAAGTCTCTCCCTACAATAGAGAGCAAGGCAGAACTGTTCAAGCTGGAAACGGATTTGCTGTCTCCCATATATAGAATTGCTCTAATTTGAGTAATTAAGAAAGGACCTCAATTACATTTAGACACTTGTCTTGATACTTTAAATATCTGTTTTAGTGCTTTTGTATTTTAAAACCAATACTTGTTATGTTTTAGTACTTGTGTTTGGCGATGTTTCTGAGGTTTAGAATGATTTGAACTGTATTATAGTGACATTATGGCCCATTACCTCAGATTCTGTGGGTTTGTTTTTAATAGTTCCAAAATACCTAGGCCCTTTTTAACCTATCATGAGTTAAAGGTACTGATTTGCCTGCATCACTGTTGTACATCCCTCTGTTTTTGATATTGGTCAGACTTTTATTTTTATTTATTTATTTATTTATTTATTTATTTATTTATTTATTTTTCAAGGGCAGTGTCACTGGCCCTCATATGTGGGACCCGAACCGGGACCGCTGGCTTCCCAAGCCAGCGCTTAACCACCGCGTCACTCAGCTGGCCCAGTACTGGTCAGACTTTTCAACTTCAGGAGCAATGTTTCCTCAAAGAAAGATCACTAAACTACGAATCATGACACATTCTCTTTCATTAAGACCTTGGGCAAATAGCTCTTTGAGCACCTCCAGGAGGGTACCATTTCTTGTTCACTCATATACTCAGGGTCCAGCAGAGCACCTAGAATAAAGTAAAAGCTACAAAAAAAAGTTTGCTGACTTAAGAAATATTTTAGTGAACCAGACAACTAATCAATATAGGAGTTATATGCTGAAAAACTTGGTGCATTTTTAGCTGGCTACCTGTGGTCATGCTTTTGATCTGGACACATTGTAACAGATGAGATGAGGAATGTTAATTCTGCAAATTTCTAACTTCAGTTTTCAACACTGAGTTTTCAAGAAGTGTTCAACCAAATCTCTCTAGTCTCTGAGAACTCTTTCTCAATGGTTTTTCTTCACCCAAATCTCTCCAGTCTATAACAATTCTTTCTATATCTACGCTCTCACCCATTTTGTTTGTTTATTTTTCACAAAAGAAATTTCTCCAAGTTTTCAATTCTAAACAATAGTACTTCAATCTAGTACAATATTTAGTTATATATAGTTCAATATTTGTGTTCCTTTCTAGACTGAGTTTGACCCTTACTCATTTCCAACTTTTACAGGCTATTTTCCTTTTGAGCATTAAAACACAAGCTTATAACATAACATTCTAAACAACGGTTTTAAGTAGACATATATAACAAGTTTTTAAAATAGAGGTGTAAATTGACTTCATGATCAATGAAATATATAACTATGAAGTTCTTTCTTTTCCACACAGTCTCATTTTCTGTCTCATTCCCAGATTTAAAATTTAAATTCTCAAATGAAAATGAATAAGCCCACCTGACCTTTTGTTAAAGGCAGCTATTTAGTTATTATATACAAACACTCATGGAAAGTACTTCTGACCAAGTATTATTTTTTTGTTGTTGTTAAAGTCTTTCTATATATAAAGTGGATTTAGAAGTTATTTCTAGAATATAGCTACAAATATTGATAAATGTTACTTCGTAGAATTGTATCTGTGAGTTTTTGCCTACTGATGCTTGAAGATAAGCAAATCATTCCTGCCATTGAAAAATTTGGCTTCCCCTCACTTGTGTGGTTAGGTATATTTCACTCATGGCCCAAAGAAATCTGGTGAGTCAATAAGATGTCCTCAAATCAGTAAAATTCACCATGTGTCCTTCTTGTCATTGAAATTAATGAACTGGCATTGTGAAATATAAACTCTAAACATTAGTGAACAAAATTCTTACATTTATATTCAAACTGGAAAAAAGGCAAGAAATATATGAAGAGTAGAATAGCTCAAACCTTACCATTATACATGTAGTATAGCAGACTATGCCTCCCCAAAACATGCTGCTTTGGTATATCGATTATGTTGACCTATAGGAACTTGGAAATTAGTAAATGCTGGGAAGGGCATTCTCTGAATTCCCCTTATCTACCTAAAAACAGATCCTCCAAAAAGAACTCAATTATCAAAAGTCCCTTCCCAGGGAGTCTGATCAACCAGGGAATACTGATTCTTATCATAGAAGAGGAGACTAGAAATCAAGGCCATACCCAGACAAATTTTGTTACAACTATCACACCTCCCATCTACTCTCTAAGGGCCCATTCATCTTTACTAAAAATTATTTACTCTCCAGTAAGAGGCCTACACCCCTCACCCCCTCCTTTTTCTATTAAAATGGTATTTAAGCCTGAATTGTACACCACCTTGGGGAGTTACTCATTTTTCTGTAGATATTTCCTATGTATATATGAGATAAACATGTTAATAAACTCTGTCTTTTTCTTATTTACCTGTCTTTTATTATAAGTGTCTCAGATGAGAACTCAAAAGTGTAGAGGGAAAATTATTTTTCCTTCCCAAATGTAATTCCAGAAAATCTATATATCAACTATGAAATATAAATTTGGCTTTTAATGTTTGGTTCCTTATATAAATATTTTAACCTATCATAAATGCTAAAACATTTAGTAAATGTCAGGAAATATTTTTAAATATCCATCTTGAGACCTAGAAAAAATCAGGTAATATGGAGAAAGACATCAATCTCACTTCTGGTTGGTAATTTGAACCTAATAAATGGTTTACCAATTGGCTGTGAGTCTTTGACCTGTGGAGTCCACTTTTTAGACTACAAAACTCATAAATCTGTGTACATAAAACTAAAAGACAGTATCTGGAATAATTGACATCCTAAAGCAAGAATGAGAGTATGAAAGCTTAGGGAACCTACTTGTCTTTTGGGGCATGAATGTTGTTACTTCTCTTACAAATAGCAGTCTATCTTCCCCTTCGTGCAACACTATTCCCAAGTTAACTACCATGTTCTTTTTAATTTTTTATTTGGATAGGAAAAGTTTAGCCACCTGTAGTTTTCAGAGAGTTTGAAATCTAGATACGGGAAAGCAAATAAATGTAATAGCAAACAATACAAGATGGAATAATAAATATAACATTTGAATTGTAGTCTGTAATTTACAAAATTCTCACTATTTCAATTAATAAATACATTGTATACTGTGGGCTTTCTGGATGTAAGAGTTTGGAGAATTAAAAGATTAGTATGAATAGTAATAGTTTGGAAAGACTTGATTCCCAGAAGGCTTTTCAGAGGGTCTTGAAAAATGACAAAAGAATACATAGTAGTGGCCTAGAATGTTTGCAGCCTCTGAAATGGCTTAAAACTGGCAGAAACATCTTTTGAAACATTTATTTAGGCACCAAAGATCTACAGTATCTACTATTGGAAGGACTTCTGTTTTCACCACCCACACAGTCCTTTGGATGTGCAAAACAGCTTCTCTGGAATAAGAAACATAGTATACACAAGGGACTCTGAGAATTAAACTTGGATCTGGATGGAATATCAGAATCAATTTGGGAACTTAAAAAAAAAATACAGGCAACCCTCAGACCTATTGAAAAAAAATCTTCAAAGAGGTGAAGAATTTGTATTTTTTACAAGCCCCAGGTAATACAAGTGATTAGTCAGATTTGAAAATTACTAGGTTTCACGTTAAAGTATATCATTATACTATTTGTCAAGAAGGTTTTCTTAAAACTGACAACAGTAAAGTATTAAAAAGTAATTCTAATCGGGTTTGCGAACATGGTAACATCACCCTCACAATTAACTCACCCCAGGCCTCTCTGCTAGGCACGCCGGGGCTCTGGGCCTCTTCATAGGCCTTCATTAATGTCCAAGATGAAGAGAAATTCCAAAATTTAATCAACCAAGAAGATGGAGATTAAAATGTTTGGAATTATGTTAGTGAGGACCATTGAAAGAATGATATTTGGTTCTAAGAAGAAGAATATAAATATATGAATAATAGAAAAATAAATAAGAATTGCCTCTACTTTAATATTATAGTTCTCTCACTTTAAAAAAAAACACCAATGTACTTTTTATTTCTAAACTAATTACAAAACGGAATGACTTTAAAGGAATAATCCAAGCACTGTTTACGACTTCTACTCTAAACAAAGTACTAGTACACTGATAGGTTAAGTGCGCAACTCATTCAAAATTTATGTTGAAATTTGTAGCTCTTTCTCGTCTTCTCTACCATCTCCTTGACACTCAGGCTACCAATTGTGACTTTCATAAGTTTGAATCTTGGCATTCTTTAATAATTGAAATATTGGCATAATAGAATTTCAGGTGGCCTAGAGGCTGAAGTGAAGAGTACTTGGTCAAAAAGAGGTTTCCAGAGACACAACAAAAATTATACTATATAAGAAATGCCTTATATAGTTTATATGGTCTCAACTCTTACCAGGCAAATATCACGATATTTTGCCATTTGATCTTACACTTTCAGGAAAACTTAAATTCACTATGATTTTTTTAAAAAATGCTACAGAGAATAAGCTTTATTATTAAGTTTATAAGAAGGAAATAATATATTTATTCATTCATTCATTTGGCAATTGTTAAGAGTCTTTTAAGTATCAGGAATTACAAGCTGGAGTTGCCAAGATTAAAAACACTAATAATTGGATAGTGTAGAAGTGGAAACATATGTAAACAAATATTGGCAACATACTAAAGTAAGTGTTAGGAATACAAGATACACTGGTTTATCCTCAAGTGCAGGATAATCATTTCCTTGGGAAATCTATAAAAAGAAGAGTAGATGAGACATTTTAGGTGTATCTATGGGGATAAGTGGAATATTCTTTTTTTTTTTTTTTTTCAAATTGGGGAATCGGGGAAGGGTAACAGACAGGTTGCTGTCCTTTTGTTCTTCAGTCTAGTTGCGGAGGATGTTGTTTCACTGGCCCATGTTGGTATCCTCATTGCGCTCTTCCTGGATGAGGCAAATTGGTCGCTGGCCTCTGGATGTCCCTGGTTGCTCACCGCGGCTATTGGCAGCTCACGCTGGCTGCCGGCCACTCACTGTAGCCTATGGCAGCCCACTGCAGCAGGGGCTGCAGTCAACACCGTCACCGGGGCTCGCACAGCCCAGCTCCAGGTGGAGCTGCTGTAGAGGGCAGTGTCACTGGCCCTCATATGTGGGATCCGAACCGGGGCCGCTGGGGCCCCAAGCCAGCTCTTAACCAATGCGCCATTCGGCCGGCCCGGAATATTCTTAAATGACTTGGGGAGGGGATAAGAGAGGATTCTAGTAGAATGGGTATTTCAACACCAGTCCTTTCAGGTACTGGTGCTGCGAGATTTCTCTCTCATCAAACTCTGCACTACTTACTTACCTGCTGCTCCCAGGGTTCATAAAATATCTGAGCCATGAAAGATTGGTGATCTGTTCACAATGCAGCTACTAGGATGAGAGTCAGCAAAATCTTAGGCAATAGACTGATGTTTTTTCTATTGAAAAATCCATAGACAACATGCAGGCAGCTGTGGATATAAGACTCTCCCTTGACAGCTACATGAGCAAAAGCCAACATGGCTCCTTAAAACAAGTGACGTGTGTTCATTCCCAACATGGCAACAGAGCATCTGCAGGCATCAGCTTAGCTCCTTCACTGCAAACTGTCAACAAAGAACAGTGATAGCAGCTCTCTTAATGCCAATTTGCTGACTTGATCCACACTTCTCCCTCCTTTTTTTCCAAATGATACTCATTGAGTGACTACACCACTCACGCCAAATTAATGACCTTACTACCACCACCAAGCGTGGGTATGCAGAGGGGTTCCCTACTCTCTTTCCAGTTTATTATTATGGCATATACTCCATGTTATACTTTCTTCTGGGTCCTTCTTCTTAAATCTGAAAATGCTTTTGTTTTCTCCATATAAAGCTGACTCTTACAAATAAAAAACATTGTTTTCAAAATTACTGCTTTTGATAAGGACTCCAAAAAAGCCTACTCTGGAAGTCAAAAATGAAATGCTGGTTGTTTCTCCAAATGCTTGTTATCCACAATTCTAATTTTCTTCAAAACAATGGATGTTTTGAAGAATTTCCAGTTTCCAACTGAGCAGAGATTAGGACAAAATTAATATTTCTAAATAATAGCTCACTACATATGTTAGTGGGGGGAAAAAAGCTCTAAAAGGGAAACTTAGGAGATCTGAGTGGAGCAGTTACATAGTCTGCTATATTTGGTAAGGTTACAGCAACCCTCTCACGTAGATGTCATCATCCCTTACATTATAGATGGAGTTGTTAAGACTTAGATTGCACCCATGTTCATAGTTAGTGCGCTGGATTCAAAGCCAAGTCTTCTGACTTCAAGCTTAGCGTGCTCTAAGTTTGACCTATAAAAGAAAACTAATCAGCCGGCTGAGTGGCGCAGTGGTTAAACGCTGGCTTCAGAAGCCAGCGGCCCCAGTTCGGTCCCACATATGAGGGCCAGTGACACTGCCCTCAAAAAAATAAAAGAAAACTAACCAAGAATAATACCACCCCAGTTTCCACACTGCTAGTATATGATGTCTAACTGAAAAAGCTCAGATGTATCAAGGCTAAATAACAATACAACTAACCTTTATTGATAGTTTAATGTTTATCAGACACTATGCTGTGCACTTGATTTGAGTTAATTCTTATTATCCTTTCAACAGCCTTATGTGATTGATATTACTAATTCCGTTTGATGCCTAAGTCAACTGGAGCTTATAGAATTCATGTAGCTCTCTAAATAGTGCAGTGATGACACGTGTTTGAGCCTGAATATGATTCAGGACTCAGACCTGATTCCAAAAGTCCATGCTCTTGGGCCGAGTGGCGCGGTGGTTAAACGCTGGCCTGGGAACAGTGGCCCCAGTTCAGTTCCCACATATGAGGGCCAGTGACACTGCCCTAAAAAAAAAAAAAAAGTCCATGTTCTTAATGATCGTGCTACACTAACTTTAGAGCTAAAGAGAATGAAATTCTAATATATATCATCAGAGAATACACATCATCAGAGAAGGCATTTCCTTCTCTAGATCTACCTTTGTCAACAATATTAGAAAACACTTTCATAATGACACCATTCATACAAGGAATCATATGATCCTAGGCACCATCGTTTACATATGGTGTAAACTTAAGTCACCTCAGCAAACTTAAGTCAGAAACTAATCACAAAGAAAAAGAAACAAAAGAGGTTAAATAAACTTCCACATTTAGTATTTAATAAACATACTTATGGGCCGGCCGAGTGGCGCATTGGTTAAGAGCTGGTTTTGGGATGCCAGTGGCCCAGGTTCAGATCCCACATATGAGGGCCAGTGACACTGCCCTCTACAGCTAACAACAGCTCCACCTGGAGCTGGGCTGTGCGAGCCCTGGTGACGGTGTAGGCTGCAGCCCCTGCTGCAGTGGGCTGCCATAGGCTACAGTGAGTGGCCAGCAGCCAGCATGAGCGGCTGGCAGGCAGCGTCAGCTGCCAATAGCTGTGGTGAGCGACCATCCAGAGGCTGGCGACCGATCTGCCTCATCCGGGAAGAGCGCAATGACGATATCAACATGGGTCAGTGAAGCATTGTCCTCCACAGCTAGACTGAAGAACAAAAAGACAGCAACTTGTCTGTTCCCCTCCCTCAATTTCCCAATGCTGTTCCCTTCCCCCAATTCCCCAAAAAAATCTTAAGAAAAAAAAAAAGAATATATATATTTTAAAAAAAATAAATAAATAAACATGCTTATATGAAATCTATGGGCCAAAGAAGTTGAAATGAAAATTTAGAACATTTTGGCTTGCTGCTTCCTGGAGGCTGCAAGGGGGTGCAGTGCCACTCAGAACACCCAAGGCTGTGCAGGCTCCTCCTTGAAGAGCATTTCAGCATGAAAGGAGAATCCTCTAGGAGAGCCAGGTGTGGAGCCAAGATGCAAGCCTGACATGTGTAACCAGACTTGGGGAAGAGCAGAGCTCGTCCATGTCCATGATATGATTAGCCACTTCCCAGGAACAAGCCATGCCTCCCACAAACATGGATTTCTGAACCCTTGGCCCTGGCCTCCTAGCCATGAAGGAAATGTGAGCATCAACAGCTGTCTCTGGGTCAGCCACAAGGTCTGCCTGCAGCTTCTGTGCCCGCCTGGGAAACAGACCGCCAACTGACCCAGCCTGCTGTCCCATCTGCATGGCTGATTAGTCAGTCACTAACCCATTGAGATGTCTCATTTAGGGGAAGGAGCGGGCAATGTTAGGTGGGATGGCCCTGATGAACCAGATGCCATTTATGACTCATTTTAGAAATACCCATGATTTATGTGCCCTGGGCATGCAGACACCCTGTGTCGTCCACTCCTGAATGGGGTGCCCAGCCCCTTGGAGTTAAGTGTGGGCACCCTTTGGTGGTTACCTCTGGGTGGGGCATCCCCCTCTAGAGTCCCCAGTCAGTGTGGCCTTGTGGTGTTTCCAGCTTTGATTTCCTCATGGAAAGCCAGCACTTGGCCACCTTGGCCACACTGACCGCCAGCACATGTCTTTACCCCATGGGACCCTTCCCCCCCCACACACACACACACACACTCTTCAGTCCCTCCAGCTTTGAGTGGGATCGCTGCCTTGGGCCACTATATCCAGGTTGGATGGCAGAGTTCAGCCAGCTCAGCCTTTCTGCCTGCAGTGGAGAACTAGCATCCAGAGGAGGTTCCAACTGAAGAGTTGTCAAGCCCTTTCATCAGATTGGGCCTCCAGGTGCAGCACTGGGGCAGCTGTGTCATACTCAAACCCAGAATTCCACGCTTTGCCCCCTTCCCCTAGTACAGACCTGCAGCCTGTCCCACAGTGGCCCCTCTCACCACATTACCTGCCACAAAGCAGGGCCTATCACTACCTCTTTAGGCACTAATCAATACCCACCCCATTCCCCACTCCCACAACCTGCTCCAAGCACAGGAGACACATTGCATGGTATCTAGTGAGCTGTGGCTCTCCCGGACTCAGGTCTGACTTTTGCTTTCTTAAAGGATCTCAGATATAAGTTGTTTACTGTTCTTCAGAGCACAACACACTTGCTGTTGGTCCATGCAAGGCCCCTCTGTTATTTCTTTTCACTTTCATTTCTTTCCCTTTGCCTTTCAGCCCTACTTCCTGAATCCGTTCCTCTCTCTAGCCCTTGTCCTAGGCCAGCACTCTAGTGTATGGGATATAGGTCCTCACATATGTATGCGTGCAGTCTTGTAAAATGAGTTTTGTATGCTTGTGTTTTTAAATTATATAAATAACATGCTTTATAAAAAAAATTTAGAACATTTTAATTAAATGATAACAAAAAATCCTATATATCAAAACTTCTAGGGTGCAGATAAAGCTGTACTTTTAGGGAAATCATAGTCTTATATATTTATATTAGAAAGCTGAAAGGATAAAAATTATTACCTTCAGCATCCATCTAAAAAAAACAGAATAATTTTTAAATGTCTAAAAACATACAATATAAAATCCCAAATAAAACCAACCAACGTAAAAGGAACTAGAATAGCAAACCACAGAAATTAATAAAATAAAAAACACACATATTGCTCAAGAGTGCAAGCTGAGCTCTGAGCAACAGCAGTTCGAGGCCAGCCCGAGCTGAGTTGCCATTGAGCTGCCAACAGGTGGAAGGATGGCTCAGCTAAAAAACAAAAACAAAAAAAAACACACACATAAATTGGAGTGGATCATAAAAGCAAAAGTTGGTTCCTTAAAAGACTGAATAAGAAAATATATAATTATCTGGTTAGACTAATCAAGAAAAATCTTTGAAGGCACAAGTAAATGAAGAATCCAAAAGAATCTATCATATTAAGAGATTTAAGCAAGTTTACACAAAAGGATATGTAAAACTCAGTTGTGTTTCTATATTCCAGCAACAAACAGGAAAAAGAATTAGAAAAAGACACTATTGATTTAGATGGAATAAACATTATAATAGAATAAAACATATTAGGAACTAGTTATTAGGAGGCACAAAAATTCTCCAGAGAAATTACAATATGTAATTACAATATGCATATAAATAAATGCAGAGATATTTGTCATCATGAATTAGAATATTCAATGTGTAATGATATAAAGTCTTTCAAGAATTTTTCTATTGACCTAGAGATCTAATGTAATCTATCCAAAATTTTAATGAGGATGTGTGTTTGTGTGTATATGTGTGTGTTTGGAACTTAGTAAGTTGACTCTAAAATAGTATATACAGCAATGTCTTGATGAAAAAGTTCAAGGTAGAGGTATGCCCAAGTATATAATGTATGGCTATTGTAATTAAGATACCTGGTTACTGATGCTGGAATAAACACAAAGACAAATGGAATTGAACATGGAGAGGCCAGAGAAGGGCACACACATATACAGACACTTCAGGTATGACAAAGGTTTATTTCATTTAAGTGGAAATTGATGAACTTCTCAATAAATGGTAGTGAGAACATTGGATTTCTTACCTCACCATCTTAGCTGTAGAGGGCAGTGTCACTTGCCCTCATATGTGGGATTCGAACCAGGGCCGCTGGCGTCCCACGCCAGCTCTGAACCAACGCGCCACTCAGCTCGCCCTAAATTCAACTGCAAAATTGGAAATGTGTGCATTCTACAGTCCAGTAATTTGTCTCCTAGATATATACCCCAGAGAAAATATTGTATGTTAACATAAGCACACAATATCTGGATGTTCACAGCTGCATTTATAATAGTAAAAAGGGGAAGCAAACTAAATGTTTGTAAACTGGATAAATTCTGACATTATATAGTAGATTACTAAACTATTGGGTTGTTGGAAAAATCATGATGTATTTTTTCTATATTTTTCATTGCAAATGTGTCATGACTTTTCCAAAACCCAATAGTATAGTAGATTACTAAACAAAATAAAGGAAATACACCATTAGGTTATGATTGGGTTTGAGTTGAGTGTCAACTAATACAATATTCTAGTGGTTTAAAATGTACTACCGACGTTTAATTGTGGCAGGCATGTTATGGGCCACTGATCTAGGGATGGAAAAAATGAGGATGTGGGTAACAATAATACAACAGGCTGAGCCACGGCTAGCATAATATCCAGAATCTTAGTCTCCTTTCTTTCTTCAAGCCCATGTCCCTTAAACCCAAGTAGATGTCAAAGGTTTACAAACTTTTTGATTACAAGTATCAACCCTGTTATATGCCACTCATTCAGGCCTTAGAGTTGATGAAACGATACCCCAAATCTGTTGTTTTCCCTTGCTCCTTTGCTGCTGCTGCTGCCACAGTGGTGGCAGTCTCAGACTCACTGCTTTTATGTGAGCAGCCTCTCACTAGGGTTTCCTTGCCGGGGCTAAGGCTGCCTCCCTTCTCACATACAGGGTAGGTTCCTCTTTATTCCCCACATTTCTAGGGACAAACTATTCTGATACTGTCACCTTTCACAGATTTACTATGAAACTAATGAAGCTGATTTGCATAGGTTTCTTCAAAAGGCCTATAGGGACCCTAACAATGTGTTCACATGATCTTGTTTTTATAAAATTTGCAAAACCATGATAGTTTAATGGAAATGAGTTAAGACCACAGTCAATTTTCCCTTCATAAAACTTAAATTCATGATGGCTGACATTAAAATAGCCCAGGGCATTTTTGATACTTGGTTATAGGAAAGTTGAGTTGGGAATGTATTTAAAGTAATATTAGTGCAATATGTATAAATATCTATAACTATCTATCAACCTGTCTAAGCCACTTAGATCAATGGCTAGATCAACTGATCAATAGATAGAATTATATAATAGACATATAGAAAATTATATAACTACACAAAGACAGAGGTAGAGATAGAGCTGGGGATAGAGAGAGAAACAGATGTTGTTTGTAGTCATTTCTGGGTATCATTAAGTTATTCTTAAGCATCCATCCATAGTAATGGCTTGCAGGAATATTCTTACTGGCCACGGTGCTGACATATGATAAGCACAAAAGTAAGGAGCTAGGGTTTACATTATAATCTGAATATATATTATTGTGTTAGCTGCCAAAACAATATAAATACTGGGAAAGAAATCAGGTCCAAATGTAAGAAACCAGAGGCTAGTCTTTGCAAAAATCTTCCAAACAATTCATACATGAAGAAATTTGATAGTAATTTTCCGAAAATTTTCAATAATCCTAAAGATTTTCATCATATTACAGATAATGTATTATAAGCATGTCTAGAAGCATCAATACATTTTGTAAAATTTTGATAAAACAAGTATAGGGGAGAGAAAAGTTTTCCTTGACCCTCTTAGGCTCCCTGACTGGATCTGAAAAGTAAACTGACAAAGACACATTAACAGGAAAAAAGCAACAGATTTATTTGATTTTAGTTTTACCTGACATAGAGATAAGGAAATGAAGACCCCAAGAGACAGTCAGATGCAAGTATTTTTATGCTAGGTTTGATGAAGAGTGGGCATTTGTGTAAAAATATGATAGGTTAAGGAGTATGAGGTAAATTGAATAAACTGGAGGAAACTTAGCAAGGTCTATTTGTTCAGATTCTTCTCTGCATCCCTTTGTCTTCAGAGATAACGGTGGACTTTTCCTCTCCATAGAGGGAGGGCACCTCTCACATGACCTTTTTCAGGGGCGAAGGGCTAGGGGAAAGTACTAACCTTTCTGTTTCTACTATTTTCTCAAACTCCTTCACCTTAAAATATACAATATGCCAAGGTACCATATTTGCGGGGAGGGGAGAGCCTGTACTGAACCCCTTCATATGCTAGGGGTAAGAAGAAAGAATTATCCTTCTATTCTTGCTACACAAAATCATTGCTACACAAAATCAATGACACTCATTCTCATTTGGAGAGGCATTCAAAGAAGATGCAATGAAAATGTATAGAAAAAAATGTTAGGGATATGCCTGACAATTAAAAATACGGTTATTTTATATACTTTTGTAGTATTGGTTAGCTTTTAAAAAGCAAATTTTATTTTCTCATCTAAATAAATATATATTTTCATACCTAACTTTAAATGTTTAAGCCTGCTGTTTCTGAGGTACCCACAGGTCGTATAAGCTTCAGGCTCCATCAAACCTGGATCTGCCTTTGCCTCTATTACATTTCCCAAAGGGAGTCTCTATGGCTGTCAACCCTCACTAGAATCATCATTCTGGGGGGACATATTTAGGGCCTCTCCTTTGTAGCCCTTGTCGCATAAATGTAAACATGTAAAAATCAGCCTTTACCCATGGAATTTCAATCCCTGGCTCATAGAGCTGTATATACTGCCCCCCATTCGCTTCTCACACCAACATTTCTCCCTTCTTCCTTTTGCTCTTGTGCAGCCCCATCCTTCTCTTCATCGTCACTTCTACTTGGGAACGCCTGACCCCGTGCTTCCAGCACTCACCACGCCCTTTTCCCTTCTTTCTGCAGGAGGCCTAATGCCTCACTGTCAGCCACGCCTGGGAGCATTAACCATGAAAGCCCCAACACTGCTCATCAAACATGGTTTTATACTTAGACCCTAAAGAAACAACTACTGAAACCCTTCTTCCTCTTTGTCTGGAATCCTGTCTTTCTGCTGGTTGCTGCGATGAAGAATACATGTTCTATTGTTGTCCCTGCTACAGCAAGGAAGTTCAGAGAAACCCTTTTCTCCACTGGCTATCCTGAGAAAGAGGGGAAACCCCTTCCTCCAAAATTTGGAATAGGGATTTCAAGAGTTTGGATGAGAGAAACTAATGTTCTCTTAATGTTCTCTGTAGCGGGATTTGTTATGACCCATGGAATCACAAAAAAAAAAAAAAAAAAGAAAAGAAAGAAAGAAAAATATTGCTTATTTTAATTCAGTTACTGCCTGATTTAAATGGTTTTCTGTGAGTGAACTAGAAACTTAACCACTACTCTCAACACTGTTGTTTTAGGCAAAGTGTAGTCTTGCATTACAAATAACTGACTTCATCAATGATTATTGGGACACTAACTGTTGGCTCACTAAGTTAACAAACTAGTTTTCAGTTTTTGAAGCTAAAACTCCCTTCCACTATTTCTGTAATTGGAGCTGGTTGCTGGGTAAAGCATCATATTATCTATCACCTAGGTGTCACTATGGTTAATTATTAAAACAAATCTAAGCACATGGTATTCACCATCCCTATGACACCTTTATTTCTCTTCTAAAGTACAGAGTAACCCTTTATAATATTCACATAATGTCTGCAAGAATGTTTGGAAGCTGTAAGCATTCTCATTCTCTCTTCACTGCTGTTGCTGATGGGAATCACCCATTGTTTTCTGTTTAAATAGCCTCAATCTGAGATTCAGTGCAGCTGCTCAGTGGAAGGTCCAGGCCTAGCCTAGAACAAAGGGACTGGAAGGACAGAGCCCAGCCCTCTGCACATTGAATGAAATTGCACTCAAGTCCACTAGAGCTGCCTTGAACTTCTGCAGTTTCTTGTGGTCCATTACTTTTAATTCAAGAATGTAGAACTAATGAAAACAACTATGCCAGTGTCACTCAAAACGTGGCCCTCAGGCCAGTGTGGTCTACAAACTGTTGTCAGTCAATGGCAAAGCAAATACAGAAATTGAGCATATGTATTAAAGAAGTTTTATAGTCAGCTGACATTGCTGCACACTGTTACATCCAAGCATATCATCAGGGAATTCATTTCGCTAAAGAGGGAATACCCAGTTTGAGTGTTATCAAACTCACAGAGTGAGTTACATGTGATGTAAGCAGCAAACTGGTCATGCACAGTAAGACCACGTATTGGTCTGCAAGAGATCAGAAGTGCGAGAACTATTTTTCAAAAGCTAGTTCTTCATGATTGATAGTTTTAGAAGCTTTGTTTTAGGCTATCGAGAGTGGACTGCAAGGCAGGCAAAGTTTACTGAATGCAAGTTGGAAAGAACCCAGTGACCTCTATAGAGATAGTTCTGATTTCTGCTCAGTCTCAGAGTAATTTTCAGCTTTGCCAAGACCTTCTACTTGAAATCTGTGTACTGGGGCTAAGGTGTGTCAGGTTGCAGCGTAGATAATAGTCCACTGTCAACTGCCTCTTCAAAGACTGTGGAGAACTTTCTTCTATCCAGCAAAGCGAAAAGAACTTGTCGTGTGTACAGCACTGATGTCCAAAAGAAAAGCCACACAGAGACATCTAGTGGCAATAGGAAATCACCAGCCTGCTCAAAGGAGTCCAAGAATTTCCAAACCATGAGCTGCTTGGGGGCTGCAGGTTCGTTTACTGAACTTTACCTCACACCCTAGCACGTTAGTCACTGCGTTTGAAGGCAAGCAGAGGTCAGAGGGATTTGCAGCACCAAAATCCAGCTGGACAAGCTATCCATTTGTTAGGCTACACCTAACCAGTCACTGATACCCAAATGAAGGAAAGAGTGAAGGCAACAGATAAATTCTTTAGACAAGTATGCTGAGGATCGAATACAGATAGAAGACCCTCATTTTATAGGCAATTACTTCAATACTCTCTTTCTAGTTAGCTGTAAAACAGGCCGTACCCTGGAGAGGAAGAAAAGACGCAAAGCTCTGAAATAAACTGAATACATTAAAAACAGTCCTCCAAATTTGCTGATCTAAAAATTAGCATCAGCAGAACTCTTAATGAGAGTTGCTTGTGAGCCTCACAGCAAGATGACAAAGCCAAATCAAAGCTAGCCATGCAGATTGATAAAATAAAGTGGTTACAAGAGGGAAGCTTCTCCTGGCCTCTGATGGTTCAGACAGAAGCTAAAACAGATAAAGTTTCTTCAGATTTTCATTATCAAAAGCTGACTCTTGGAGGTTTTTTGTTTTTGGTTTTTTTTTCTGGTTAAGATGGCAGAATAGGTAAATGCTGTGCTTACCTCCTCTCAGGACAACATCAATTACAACTAAAGCACAGGACAACCATTATTGAGAATCACCTGAAGTCTAGCTGAACCAAAGCCTTACAACTACAGACATCCAGAAGAAGCCACCTCAAGACTGGTGGGTGGAGCAAAGACACGGAACAGGCTGTTTCCACACCTGCATATGACCATTAAAAATCAGGAGGGGGCCGGCCGAGTGGCGCAGTGGTTAAGCGCTGGCTTGGGACGCCAGCGGCCCCGGTTCAGGTCCCACACATGAGGACCAGTTTCAACTGCCCTCAAAAAAAAGAAAAATCAGGAGGGATATCCTGGCTACAGATGTTTCCCCACCCCTCTGGTTGGCTACAGATGTTTCCCCACCCCTCTGGAGGAGGTTAGGGTCCAAACCCTTCCCCAGCCCAGGGTTTCAGTGCCAGGGAGAGAAATCCCCATAACTTCTGGCTGTGAAAACCAGCAGACATTGTCCCTGAGTGCACAGAAGGCAGCTGCACTCCCAGGTGCTCTTTTAAGGGGCCAATGCACAAACTTACTGGCTGATAGACTCACTTGCTCTGAACTCCAGCACTGGAGCCACAGCTCAAAAGGTGCAAAGGACAGCTGAGTTATCTGGTCTCAGGGTGAGCACTGGAGGGACAGCTTTCTCCCGGAGGAAGGAGCTGGCAGAAGCCATTGTTTCTTTATTGAGCCCTCCCCTTTCCAACATGCAGATGAATGCAGATGCAACATCTGAGTCTCCACCAAACTGGCTATCCCCTTTCATCTGCCCTGCCCTAGTGATTCCCTGAGACCATGCCCCACCCAATTTTGGGCACACCCAAGTGCTGCCAGTGGCTCTTCTGTTTAAGCAGCCTGCCTGTAGGCTTTCTTAAAATCTCTCAAAGGTTTGCAAAACCCAAAGAAGCAGCATCTGGCTTTGGCATGCCCCATACCTCTTACTGATCAGCCCTAAGCCGGGCACTAAGGACAGCCAGCCTTGGTTCATGGCTTGGCCTCTCAAGGCACCTCCAAGCACAGTGCAGGTGGTGGCCATTTGCAGACTGCTTTGTGACTTATGTCATGTGGCCCTGGGCAGAGCACAGACTGCAGCTGAATTTGACCTGCAGTAGCAGACCCAATAGCCAGCTTCAGATTGGACTGGAGTGTCACCGAGTCACCTCCAAGGATGACTCACCCAAAGGGCACACTGGCGGGCATCAGAGCCCTGCTAAAGTGAACGCTGTTCTGTAGGGTAGGCCTTTCTTTGTTCTACAGCTCCTCCTCTGTAGTCATGGCCAAACCTTACAACCAATCAGTGGGAGGGTCAATCCCTCCCATTGATGTGCAAACAGCAACTGAGGCTCAACTATAACAGCAGGGCACACACGACCTACATCAGGGACACATCTGGAGTACCCGAATCTGGTGGCCAGGGAGACTGTAGCACTGGGTCCCACAGTACACCTACTATACAAGTCCACTCTACTAAGACCAGGAGGCTTAGCAGCCGTACTTAATACATAGAAACAAATATGGGGAGGCAGCCAAAATGGGGGGACAAAGAAACATGTCCCAAATAAAAAAACAGAACAAAGCTCTAGAAAAAGAACTAAACAAAATGGAGACAAGCAATGGACCATATGCAGAGTTCAAAACAGTGATTAAAGAATGCTCAATGATCTCAGGGAGAACTTTGAGATAGAAAACATTAAAAAGATCCAGTCAGAAATAAAGACTACCATAACTGAAATGAAGAATAAATCAGAGATAATCAAGAGTAGATTAGATGAAGCAGAGGATCAAGTCAGTGAGTTAGAAGATAAAGAAGCAGAAAACACCCATTAAGAACAGCAAAAAGAAAAAAGAATCCAAAAAAATGAGAGGAGTTTAAGGGACCTCTGGGACAACATCAAGCATAACAACATGGCATTATAAGGGTACCAGTAGAAGAGAAAGAGTAAGAAATTGAAAACCTATTTGAATAAATAATGACTGAAAACTTCCCTCACCTGGCAAAGGAAATACATATACAAGCCCAGGAAGCACAGTGATTCCCAAAAAGATGAACTGAAAGAGGTCTACATTAAGACATATCATAATTAAAATGCCTAAAGTTAAAGACAAAGAGAGAAACTTAAAAGCCCCAAGGGAAAAACATTTAGTTACTTACAAGGGAGCTCTCATAAAATTGTCAGCTGATTCCTCAATAGAAACTGTGCAGGCCAGAAGGGATTGGCAGGAGATATTCAAAGTAATGAAAAGCAAGGACATACAATCAAGATTATCCAGCAAAACTATCATTTAGAATCAAAGGACAAATAAAGAGCTTCCCAGACAAGACAAAGCTAAAGGAGTTAATCACCACCAAACCAGTATTACAAAGAATCTCAGAGGGACTTTTTTAAGACAACAACAACAAAAAGATCAAAAACATGAATAATAAAACGGCAATATCTACATATCTACCAAAAATACTTTAAATATAAATGGACTAAATGTTCCAATCAAAAGACAGGGTGGCTGAATGGACAAGAAAATAAGGCCCTTATATATGCTGCCTACAAGAGACTCACTTCAGATCAAAGGATACATACAGACTGAAAGTAAAGGAATAAAAAAAGATATTTCATGAAGATGGGAACAAAATAGAAACAGCTAGAGTAGCAATACCTATACCAGACAAAATAGACTTTAAAACAAAGGCTACAACAAGAGACAAAGAAGGACCCAGTAATCCAACTTCTGGGTATTTATCTGAAGAAACCCAAATTGCTACTTCGAGAGGACATGTGCATTCATATGTTCATTGAAGTATTGTTTACAATGGCCAAGACGTGGAGGCAGCCTTGGTGTTCGTTGATGGGTGAATGGATAAAGAGTAGGTGGTACATGTACACAATGAAATATTGCTTGACCATGGAAGGGAATGGGTCCTTGCCATCTGTGGTAGCATGAATGGACCTGAAGGGTATTGTGCTGAGTGAATTATGTCGGATAGCAAAAGACAGATGCAATGTGATTTCACTTAAATATGGAATCTACAGAGCAAAATGAACAAACAAAACAGAAACAAAATCGTAGATACAGAGAACATTTTGATGGTTGCCAGACCAGGGGTGGGGGATGGGAGAGGCAGGTGGGGTAGGGGAGAAGTGGAAAAAGGGGAAGGGGTTAAGAAATACAAATTGGTTGTTACAAAGTAGTCCTGGTGATGTAGTGAATAGTATAAGAAATATAGTCAACAATATTGTAATAACCATGTATGGTATTAGATGGGTACTAGATTTACTGGGGTAATAGATGGGAGGGGGGTTGGGAGACAGGGTGAAAAAAGTGAGAGCATTAAGAAGTACAAATTGGTAGTTACAAAATAGTCATGGAGATATAAAACAAAGGATAGGGAATATAGTCAATAATGTGGTAATAACTATGTATAGTGCCAAGTGGGTACTAGACTAGTCAGGGGGATCACTTTGTAAATCATGTAAATGTCTAACCACTATACTGTACATTTGAAATTAATATAAAATAATATTAAATATCAACTGTAATTGAAAAATTAAGAAGGGGGAAAGGTGAAGGAGAATAAAAGGTTAAAATTTCCAGGTATAAAACAAACAAGTCATAAGGATGTAATGTACAGCACAGGGAATATAGTCAATAATATTGTGATTGTGTGGTATGATGTCAAATGGTTACTAGACTTATCATGGTGATCACTTCTTTAGGTATATAAATGGTGAATAACTATTGTGTACACCTGAAACTGATATAATATTGTATGTTACCTATATTTTAATAAAAATCGTTTTTAAAAGATTTAAAAAGCTGACTCTTTCACAGTCAGATGTACAAATAAATTAGATTAGATTTAAATTAACTGGTAAAAATCACAGTGGATTTTACTATGGGAAAAAAAATGTCAATAGTCTATTACTACTGATTTTTGCATCTTCCATGTAGCAAGGTCAAATTTTTCATACTATAATTCATATACTCTACCATAGCTTTTAAAAAATTATCCAATTGATGTAATCTCAAAGTCTTCCCTTCAGCCCACCCATTTAATGACAAGAACACTCTTAAACTTGTGTATTCATGCTCACAAAGCCTCTTCTTGATTACAATAATCCATTGCAGCTGAACTTGTATTCCAGTTCAAACTATTTATTCAAACAATTTCTCCCTTCAAGTTTCTCCTCCTTTCCCAAATGAAATTTAGACAAAAGATTAGACATTGTGTTGTATTTCTCACCTGGATTCTGCTTCTCTGAGTTGTAACTGGTTTCTCCTGCTCTTTGACCTCAGGCTGTCCTATCTAAATCCACTCCAAGTCCACACTGGTGAAATCCATGGTCTGTTCTCTCAACACATTTAGTGTCTGGTATTATCTCCCCCTTCCCACTCAGTCCCTGGTGCTTCTTAGATCTCTACCTCTACTGTCCAGCTCCACTCACAGCCTCTGCTGTAGCCCTAACTAAAGCCATTCCTTACTACAGGGATCTCTGTGATTGGTCCACTGGCTCTCAGCTATCCCACTGGGAACTCCACAAGACGGCCTATGAGTGAGCCAAGAGAGGCTTAGCGGTCTTATTTCTGGACCTCTCCCTTCCAAAGCAAATGACACCAATATTACTACTCTTTTGGCCCTCTCATGTTGCACTAGGGCACCCGGTGAGAATCATTCCTCCCAGAGTTCATTATGAGAAGCTGGATATATTAGTTTCCTAGGGCTGCCATATCAAATTATCATAAATTTAATGGCTTAAAACAACAGAAACTTATTTTCTCCCAGTCTAAGGGACCAGAAGTCTGATACCAAGTTGTCAGCAGGGTTGCTGCTCTCTGGAGGCTCTGAGGGAGAATCTGTTATTTTTTTTAAATTCATTTTTTTTTATTAGTTTCAGGTGTACAACACAATGCAATAGTTATACTCTTTACCCCCCAAAGTGACAACCCCCTCCCCCAGTTCACCACCCCACTCCCCCCCATATCATACATATCTATCACAACTCCACTGACTCCCCTCCACAGTATACTCCACATCCCATGACCATCCACATATTCAGTTACAGTTGGCATACAATACTATACAACATCAGCTTCAGGTGTACAGTGCAGTGATCAAGCCTCTACTCCATCCATGAAGTGGTCTCCCTAACAAGACATGTGACTATCTGACATGCCACAAAATTTTTACAACATTATTATATTCCCTGAACTGTGTTTCATATCCCTGTGGCAATATTGTAGTTGTCTATTTATGATGTCTAATCCCTTCCCCTTCCCCCCATCCCCACCCCCCTCCCAACTAGCAACCATCAGTTTTTCCTCTACATCTGCGAGTCTGTTTACTTTGATTGTTTCATGCCTCTCTCCTAGCTTCTGATGGCTGCCAGGAACCTATGACCCATAACATCTTTCTGTATCTCTGGATCTGTTTCATCACTCTCTTATAGAGATTTTCCATTAAATTTAGGGGTGACCCTAATTCAGAATACTTTCATCTTGATATCTTTAATTATATCTGAAAAGCCACTTTTTCTACATATGGTTATATTTATAGATTTTGGGTGTTAGGACTTGTATGCATCTTTTGGTATGGGAGGCACTATTCAACTACATGGGACATAGTCTCTACTGGGATCTTTATCTTCTCTTAAACGTCAGGGGTGTGTCCTTCAAGGGACTCCATTAGCATACCAACCCTTTATCCATTCTCTTTGAAACCCCTCCCTTTTGCACAGGAAGTGTATCTGCTTCTTGTCCCTTTTCAGTGAGGAATTCACCTATATCATATCAGCACTCTTTTCTACTTTGTGGCCTTTTGGTTCTAGAAATTACCTATTCTCCTTTTCCCTGGGATGATAAAGTCTCAAGGCATGCACTAATGACAAAAACAGAAACAAAATAAAAAAAACCTGTATGGTCTAAGAGACAGATTATATTATTTGTGAACATACTTCAAAAATATTATGTCCATTATATATGGACACTCACACACAGAGTCTGTTATATTAAGGTATTGGCCCCACATGGCAACATCTTAACAAAAACTTGACTTGGAAAATAATATAAAGTTTTATTATGTATAAAAATGCTAATCACAAACAGTCACTAATACACCTCAGCTTATAAATAATCTTCCTCTATAGAGTACAAAATATTTAAAAAGCATTAGTTTAACAGGCAGCATTTAATTCATTAGGTTTTGGTAAGCTATACCTTTAGGCCTTAGAAGTATTTGCTCCTTTCTACTCTCTCTGCTTGAACACTTCATTTTTGAATATTTCAAACATGAGTAAAAGTAAAGAGAACCGTATAATAATTCTCCACACACCTATCACTTAGCTTTGACAGTTCACAACTCATGACCAACCTTGCTTCCTTCAGATTGACACATGCTTGTCTCTCTCTATCCCATCTCTGCATCTTGCAGCTATCTCAGACATCACATCATCTGTAAACATTTCAGAGATGTGTCTAGAAGATAGTCCTTTTTGCATATTCAGTAACATTATCACACATGAAAATATTAAAACAATTCTTAAATGTCAAATATTCAATCATGTTCACATTTCCCTAATTTCTGTTTTTCACTTTGTTTTTACTCTGTTTTCTGTATTAGAATCCAAATAACATCCATATATTGATACATGAGAAATCTCTCAAATTTCTTTTAATCAATAGGTTCTCTCTGTGTATCTGTCTCTTTTTCTTTTTGCTTCTTTCGCTCTATCCAACTTTTTGTTGAAGACATGGGTTGTTAGTCCTATGAAGCTTTCTTCAGTCTGAGTTTTCCTGACTTCATCCTCATGGTAATATTTGTCCTTTGTATTTCCTATAAATTTGTATTCAAAATTAGAGACTTGTGGAGATTCATGCTGGCTTTTTTGTCTTGGCAACATCATAGATAGGGTTGTATTATACTACCCTCAGGAATAAAAAAATCCCTGTTTATCTTTTTTTTTTTTTTTAAGGGCAGTGTCACCGGCCCTCACATGTGGGACCCAAACCAGGGCCGCTTCCCAAGCCAGCGCATAACCACCACGCCACTTGGACAGCCCTGTTTATCTTCTTTTTGTGACATTAGCAGCCATTGATAATCAATGCTTAGATCCATCAATTCATTGGGTATTAAAAAGATAAATTACTTCAATTTTTAACTGATACTCTTCCACAAAGAGACATTTCACTCTTGACAATGATTGGTTATGCTGAGGTACAGTTTTCCAAAAGAATAAGATCTGTAACATTCTTCATAGAATATATATATATGGTCTTCTATACCTATTATGTATATAATATGTGTGTATATGCTCATATATATATATATATATATATATATTTGTATGTATATGTATCTTATGAACTCATGGATTTAAATTTCTTTGATGTCTTACAATTTATTACAACTATTATACTTATTAATACTCAAGTCATCCTGTCTTTCACATGGGAGTCTATTCATTTTGGCCCTTGAGTCCTTTTGAGATGATACTAGAAGTCTCAAATAGCATTCTTATTTTCTGATATGAGAGGTTATATACCAGGTTCATCGTAGATTTTCTTCATCTCGTTGCTACTTTTCAGTGGACATAGATAGAAAATATGATTACCTTTGTTTTGTTTTAAATAAGACACATCCTAAGTTCAAACTAATACTACCAATTCAAATTCGAGAGGACAAGGTTTTTATTTAAACTAACTGACTTCATATATGTATCTCTCCTGCCATGCCCCAAACACTATTTGCAATGACATCAATATAATTATTCATTTGCTATATCCCATACTACATACACAATGATCTCAGAATAATATCAACACTACCACCAATTATATCATTACTGAAAAGATATTTTTAAAGTTCTTTTGTTCCCACTAGTGATGTACACTGTTATGCTTTAAAACTGTTATGTTTTAAAATCACTTGGGATAATTCCTCTGTGGGAGTATGGGGCACCAACAGGATACATTTTGAGGTTTCTTTTTCTTCTTTTTTTTTTTGGATTTTTTTTTATTATGTAAATATTTACATTTCCAAAGTCACATCTTCAAAACAAGGTACTAAAAAATAGTTTCTATCCCTCTCCTTTCCATTTTATACCTTCCTTCCCTTTAGTTAGCTATTTTTTTAAAAAACTGGTTTGTCTTTTTACTAATTTTTAAAATATAAGCACAAATACACACACATAAATGTGCACACACACACGTGTGTGTGTGTGTGTGTGTGTGTGTGTGTGTGTGTGTGTGTGTGTGTGTTCCTATATTTTGGAGATTATTTCATAGCAACATATAGAGATTATTAAAATTCTTTTATACAGCTGCATAATAATCCAGTGTATGAATACATTATTGTTTATTTAACCATTCCCTATTGATGTATTTTTAAATTGTTTGCAGTATTTTACCATTACAAATGGTGATTTGGTGAATAGCCTTGTTCACAAGTACTTTCATATTTTTAACTGGTCTAATTTTGGGATATATTCCTAAAAATGGGAATATACGTAAATTTTCTAGTTCATGTTCGGAAATATATTTTTAAACTCAAACTTAGAATTCTAAACACAATGGTTATTGTTTTTGGTAAAGGGCTTGGGGTGATTTTTGAATTAGTAGATTTAAAATTTGTTTGTGGGGAAGAGCAATGGAAAGTCATGATTTCCCTAGTGGAACAATATACTGTTTCTCCATAAAATAGTAATAAATTTAAATCCATCAAAGAAACGAAGAGCAATTTTAAAGGCAATAACCATAACTATATTATATACATGCAATATAAAATCACCACCATGAGCATAAATGTCCCAGGAAAAAACAAAGATGGTAAATTAGACCTCATCAGCTGTTTCTGAGCTTTCCATTCAGTTTCATTTGGCCATAGCTTATTCTGCTCTCTCTTCGTGTAAACTACTTGGCATTGGGTATGAAGTGATTAAACATTAATGGCTTTAACTATCATTTCCTAGAAGTGAGTGATTTAATAGTGTTACACTGGAAGTGTCATGATTTCTGTATATCTACCCCAAGCAAAAAAAGACTTTTCCAGTCAAAAGGGCTTTAAAACTTCCATATCCATCATTGTAACACCAAGGGTACTGATCTCAGGGTGAAAATTCTGCCACCAGGGAGAGCACACACAGACTCAAAGCACGCTGGTAAGAAGCTGTGTTTTTATAGAGGTCAATTAACAATATCTCAATCCTTTAATAACTGAACAAATACTTAAAAGGCTACCAAATATTCTAGCATATACCCTACCATATGGGATATAATAATTTGAAAATAAAATAATTTGGGTCAAAAACAAGAGGATCAATGTTGAAATAAAGTTTTCTTAGTCATTTTGATTAAATTTTGGCAGCAGTTATCTAATGAAAAAGAACTAGAGAAATTTCTGTGTTCAGTTATGTCCTTTTTCATTCAATTGTATCGATCAAGAATTGACAAACTTTTCTGTAAAAGACCAGATAATAAATACTTAGACTTTGTGAGCAAAATCAAGTATGTTATGTAGGTACTTACATAGCAAGAGAGCAAACAAATTTCCATACTTATATTGATGAAATTCAAAGGATAACAATAATAATGGAGCACAGTTTTGTTTCTGTAATTTGGATCTACTAGTGAAAAAAAATGGAATTTTATTCAAAGGATAACATTTTGCTTAATTGGAGTTCAAGGTTAGTGTTCTCAATCACCAAGTTTACTGCAAATGTTCATTAATAAAAACCATTTTTAGCTCGTAGGCCAAACAAAAACAGGTAGCACTGACCCCTGGCACAGATGATTTCCATTATAGCATGGGTTCAGTTAATTCAGCGAATCTTTTGCTCTCTTTACAAGCCCAAAATAATTTTTAAATCCCCACTAGAATTCAAACTCCACAAAGAAAGGATCTTCATTTGTCTACTCATGGATATATACCAAGCACCTGGAACAGTGCCTGGTACAGTAGGAGGCCCTCTGTAAATCTTGCTTTCATGAAGCAATGAATAAAACATTTTCTGCTATTTTATAACTAGACATTTGGACTGGCTGGAACCTAACTAACTCTTAGAGTCAAGATTCTGGGAGCTCAGAATGAAAAAGACCAAGGAAACTTATTTCACTTACTCCCCGGCACTCTAATTGTTTGCCCCACAAATGATCATGACAACTAGGGACTAGTCTACTCAAGCAAGAGCATGTTCAATGTCCAAAGAAAATTTCATAAAAGGAAATCTTAAAATGGGGATAATTCAAAGCATTTCTTTTCCCTGACAACAAACAACCATTTGGTTTGGGTGACATCACATTGGTGATTCAGAGAAAATTAATTTAAAGATTATTACTCTAAAACATTAGCCACAAAATGCTATTAAACTCACAAATTTAGCTTTGACCTCATTAATAGAGGCTACAAACTTTCTACTATAGTTATTCCCACATCTTGCTACTCGTATCTTCTTCACTGGAAAAAGAGGAGACAGAAGACCAACACTTGCCTCCAAAACAAATAAAATTTTTACAGTCAGAGCATATTTTGAATATTTTTCTAACTCAACCTATTTCAAATATAAAGAAATGGAGAGAGCAAGAGTAGGTGATTTTCCTGTGTCTCATATAAATTTTGGCAAAGCTGTCATTAGACCAATATCTGGTTCTCAACTCTAACAATATTGCCATGAAAGATGAGTTGTAAGGAAAAACTGAATTACATTCCATTAGTTATCAAGTTTATAGATTTAGTAGTTCAAACAAGGATTTAGCACAGCCCTTAATTTCACAATTTATATAACCCATATAAAGATGATATAAAATTATTTCAGCAAATACTAACACAAAAATTTTATATTCAGGCCAGTAATAGTCTCTGCTTTACATTCAATACTCCAATAGTCAGAAATTGATTAATTTTGATGAAACACCTGGTTGAGAGCAGGGTACAGATGATAATTTCAAAAGAACAGACTGGGCACAGTTTGGGAACCAAGTGATTATAGAGGCAATAAGGCTATCCAAATATTTGTTCCTTGCCCCATCTGTCTCCCTAAGGCAGCACACTGCAAATGAGAGGGAAAAGGCCAGGTTCACACACCCAATATCACATTTTTTATTTAGTTATAACTATTACTATCCTACTGAGTATATAACACGTTACCACTAATCTGATAAAATTATGACACATTAAAATGAATGTTGTTTTAATTGCATAATGTTGTAGAATTTATAAGATGCTTTACATGTGTCTGAATCAAACCTCATTAACATCATAAATCATGCAGGTGCCGTAGATTGATTGCATGAATAGCCTAAATTCTTCATCTCGCCATGCATCCATGCCCTGTGCCATGTGATTTTGTAGTTCTTCTCATTAATGAGGTTGAGTCCATTTCCTAGTACTTTAATTGTGCAGTCATAGATATCAGTTTCTTTGGCTAATAACATCTTAGTGGATGTGATACATGTAGAGTCTTCAAAAGATACTTACACATTTTCATTTCTTCTTACTCTGTTATGGCCGTGATAACACACACAGGCTAGCCATAGTCAGCAAACTTTTTCTGTAAAAGAACAAATAGCAAATATTTTTGGTCAGGGGGCCATATGGTCTCTATTGCAATTCTTAAATTAAGTAACTCTGCCATTGTGACACAAAAGTAACCATAAAAGATATTAAAATGAACGAGTACAACTGTATTCCAATAAAACATTTATAAAAATAGTCCATGGGCTGGACTTGGCTGACGAGCCACAGTTTTCTGATCCCTGTACTAGAGAATGAGACACATGGAATAGAGCTGAGTTGCTCCAGTAATACCAGTTGAGGTCATTTGGAATCAGCCAAGCTCCAGCCAATGCCCAGACATGGGAGACAGCCAGACAACCAGCCAGCAGAACCACCTGGCCAACCTGTAGCTTACAGCAGATGCATGAGTGAACCCAGTCAATGTCAGCTCAACACTGCATTTGCAAAGCCACTGAGTCATGGGTGATCGTTACACAGAATTATAATGGCAAAAGATTGCTAATATAATAGGTAAAGTATTAATGTTGCCATTTTAGAATTAAAGATGGAGCTTAAGGAGGTTAAATACCTTGGTCATTATCTCAGGCAGCTGGAAAGTATCAGAGCCAAGAGTAAGAAATTCAGTATTCTACTATAAAAAACTGCTTCAATACTTCTCTCTTTATTTTAGGTGGTGTTGTTTATATAGAGATGTAATATATAATTTAGGCTAAAAGATGAAGAATTTTAGGCAGCTACTTCTAACTCTCCACTGAGTCCCCTCTTAGCTTTTAGCTCTTAAAAATCATGTCACCCTGCCTTAAAGCTTGGATTATTTTCTTTAAATTGCTAACGCAGATCTCCTTGTACTGTATCATAATCTATATTGTCCTGGTTCATATTTTCCAAAACTCCAGTATAAGGAAATAACTTAAATGGCCTACTCTTGCACACAGTTCCTCTCTCTCCATTTTACTGTTCCCATTTTATGCAGGGCTGTCAGGGCTTTCTGAATTAAATGTGACTTAGGGCCTGTGCTTGCTGACTGAAGAGGCTCATAGGTCCTATAGCTCATCCAACAATCTTGTACTTGAGCTGTCAAGTATGAGAGATTGGTGCCAAATTCAGCCCAACATAGCCCCTTCCCAGTAGTCTCCTTTCAACAACTCCTCCTTGTCAAATCCAACAGTTTACATAGGATATATAGTGAATAAAGTACTCTGAAAGATACGAATGTAGAGGTGCTTCTTCTGCTGATAGCAGGAACACCTATCAGCTTCCCACAAGGCTGACATTTCAGGCTGGCAGGGGAGAGACGATCATAGGATTTTTGTGCTGCTGTTTCTAAATGGCTTGCAGAGACTCCCAAGGCAAATTGCCTCACTTCTCACCATCTGCCTACAAGAGTCAGTGTGATGCAACTATGCAACTCAAAAAAAACTTTTGCTTTATTTTTTTTATTTTTATTTTTTTTGGGGGGTAGATCCCTACTTTTATAAAGTAGATCCCTCAGGTGAGTGGTTTGCAGAACCCATGCAGGATTCGCTAGGCCTGAGCCTCTATCTGCACTGAAGTTTAATATTTTAGGCACCAGAAACTCCCTGCCTTCTCCTCACTCTCTGGAGAAAGGCCTAAGTATCATTGAATGTTAGAATGGGAGGGTAGCTATTAGCAGGGCTTCGGTGTTTCTTGACATTGCCCTAATAACTAGAATCTAGAGGGTGTACAATTACCCTTTGATAGTTAACCTCTTAGCTGAAGACATCATAGACTTGCCAAGTCATTAGCATCCAGGTTAATAAGACCCAAGAGGTAGAATCATTAGCCCAAGAAGAGACCCAAGATGGTGGAGAAGAGAAACACTGCCTGCTTTCTTCCATGAACAAATTAAAATTATAACTAAGTTATAGAACAATCAATCTGGAGAACCATCTGAAGTCTGGCTGAACAGAAGTTTTATAACTAAAGATATAAAGAAGAAGCCATGTTGAGACTGGTAGCAGGGGCAGAGACGTGAAACTGGCTAACCCTAAACCTCTGTGTGGCAGTTGAAAATAGGAATGGATACCTCAGCTGTACCGGTTCTCCCCTAGAGAAGCAAAGAACCCCAGCCCAAATCCAGGCTCCCCAGCCCTGAGCACGGTGCAAGAAAGAACCCTCACGACATCTGGCTGTGAAAAACTGGGGATTCAGACTATCTGGGGAGGACAGAAGGTGGTGGAAAACCCAGGCATCCTCTTAAAGGGCGCATGCACAGACTCACTTGTTTGCAGGCACTTACCTTGGGCTCCAGCAAAGGAACAGTGACTCGGGGATAGAGGGGTGTCAGAGCCATGTGGGAGGCAGACTGAGTCATGTGTCTTTGGGTTGAGGGCTGAAAGACACACTATTTCCCTGTGAGGAGGTCTTCCTCCTGTGCAGCCAGCAGACGGGTGCCAATTTCCTGTGTTGAGCCCGCCCCTACAGGCCAAATCTGAATCTGATTGGCCTGGTGAGTTCTGTAGTTCTGCCCTGCTGACTCACTGGGACCCCTCCTCGCCCCCTACTCCCCCGGAGCTGGAGGCACTTTCGCCAAGGTCAGCCAATCCCACCTGCATTGCACTTTCTTGGAAACTATCAGAGTTTGACAGACCCCAGGCTGGTGGTGACTGGCCTCAGTGTGTGCTCTGAGACTTTTGCTGAGTAGCTCTAGGCTCAGAATTGGAACCAAACTAGAATTTACATGAACCTCATGACCACAACTCTTCCCACTCTAATGACTCCCCAAGACACTGCCTCACCCAACTTGGGTACCAAATGACCATCAGGTGGGGCTTGAGAAGGCTCACCATGAATAATAAAGACATTCCAATCAGGAAATGCAAAGGGTTTAGAGTTTACCTCTCAGGAACCAGGAACTAGGCCAAGCAAATTCTTTATTATGATATGTATGGTGTCAGATGGATACTAGATTTGTTGGGGGTGATAGAAGGGAAGGCTGGGGGCGGCATGAAAAAGGTGAAGAGATTAAGAAGTACAAACTGGTAGTTACAAAATAGACATGGGGATGTAAAGTAAAGCACAGGGAATATAGTAAATAATATGGTAATAACTATGTATAGTGCCAGGTGAGTACTAGGCTAGTCAGGGGGTCACTTCTTAAATTATACAAATGTCTAACCACTATGCTGTACACCTGAAATTAATATATTGAATATCAACTGTAACTGAAATATTAAAACATGGGGGAAATGGTGAAAAGGGATAAGAGGTCCAAATTTCCAGGTATAAAACAAGTAAGTCATGTACAACATAGGGAATGTAGTCAATAATATTGTGATAGCATGATACCACGTCAGATGGTTGCTGGACTTATCATAGCGATCACTTCTTTAGGTATATAAATGTTGAATAACTATTGTGTATACCTGAAACTAATATAATATTGTATGTTAACTATATTTTAACAAAAATCTTTAAAAAATACTAAAGAAAAAAAAAAGACCCCCTAGAGGTGGATTTTTTGCATTTTAATATAGTGAAAGGAAGAATGTCTCAATCAGAAGCGAGAATATATAGACAGGGAAACAGAAAAATAATACAAAGATAAGCATTGACTGTGCCCTTCTAAGCACCTACAACTCATGTCATCAGACATGGTCTTGCTAGTCCCACTTGCAAGGCTGTTCCAAGTATGGAGATGAATGTGGGGAGCTATCACCAAGGGACTATGGGTATTTGAGTCTCATTCATGAGGTCACTTCTATCTTGAAATAGACATGTTAAATTATCTTAATGTGTGTGTGTGTGTGTGTGTGTACAGTGTGTTTGACAGTTTATGTGTATGTCTGTGTACAGGAATGAGAATACATATACAAAAATAAATAAAACATAATCTTTGCTTTAGAGTTCTAATTACGTGGCAGAAACATGAACATATCCATCATACATACCCCTCACAGTTAATAGTTAATGTGAACTGTGCAATCTTTTCTCCATGTCTTTCTAATCACAGGTTAAAGTTGCTTAGTACACAGACTTCACTCTAAAGCCCGGCGTATCATGTGGTCAGGTAGGGACTCTGTGGTGCAGGAGAGACCTGAGCAGTAAATATGCTTTCCCTTCAACCACCCTCTTCCATGAAAAGATTAATGAATAAATTCCCCAACATCCACAGCTTCCCTTGTGAGTGAAAAGACTGTTAGCAACCATTTAAAAACTGTTTGTACATTTATCAAATTTGGAAATTGAAATAATCTCTACTTTATTTTTCCTTATGTGTTCTTCAACCTTTGAGAATGTAAAATTTAAATGTCCTCTTTTAATCCTGATAGTTGTCTAGTAATATTAGTAGCTGAATGGATAACCATTACAATAACCACAATCCACTCTGCTACTACTCTGAGAAGCATTACCAGGGAAGTAGAAATTTTAAGAAAATAATGAGAAGTGACAATTGTTAAATGGATCACATGAAGCTAGGAAAAACTCAGCCATCTTAATCTTTATGACTGATAAATTATTCAAATAATTTATACATGGAGAACACATTGTTTAGAAAGTACTTTTCATGTGATTTATATATAAATATATATATATATATATATATATATATATATATATATATATATATATATATATAATTTAACCTTCAAAATATCTCACAAAAAGTTTGAAGAAAACTAATAGATCAGACAGGGTAAATAGGTTGCCCAAATCCAAATCCAGATAGAACAGAGAAAGAGGGAGGTGGGGGAGAGGGAGAGAGAAAGAGAAAGAGAAAGAGAGAGAGAGAGAGAGAGAGAGAGAGAGAGAGAGAGATTTATGTAGGCATATTCAATCCTTGAATTTGGAAGTTTTCACTTTGAGCTCATGATCTTTCTCATTAATTACACAAAGCTTCCATGAAGGCAACACCCTTGATATGCAAAGCTGCTTTTAACATAAGGAAAAGATGTGAAGAGAAATTTGTACAAAATTATCCATAGTAAATTGTCTAATCATTTTGCTTATGGACCTGAGTTTCTTAAATTATGAAACCTAAAATATTACACAATGACTTCTGTCTTCTGTGGTAAACCTAAATAAATAATTATGTTAGCTACTAAAAGCACTATTTAAGAAATATGTATTTAAAATTAAGACTAACCAAGAGATAGAAAACTAATAACATAAGTTGGATGGCAAGTACAAAATGAATATTTCAAAAGTTAATCCTTTTTGAAAAAGGTTTTAAGTATACATAATTCCATTTAAGACAAAAGTATTTAATTTGTATGGCTTTACATGTGTTTATAGGTTTATATATTTATATATATATTTTATGAATTTTATGTTTATATATATTTTTATTTAGAAACCAACTGAACATCATTAGATGCTAAACCCATTAGGTGAAAATTTGTAGAACAGGATTTGTAATCTCAATTTATCATCCCACATATGATTACAAAGATAAAAAGATACCTTTATAATGGATAAAGCTAGTTGATACTACCTTACTAAATTAATCAAGTTTATCACCAATAATGGGATAAACTGACATCATATGCTTATTGATGTGTTGTAATGTGGAAGATACATCACCAAAAATGTTTATTCTGAATCTAAGAATGAGAAAATAGTAGACAAAACAAAACCAGATTAAGGGTAATTTTATAAAACAAGCAACCCATACTCAAAAAATGTGAAAGTCATAAAAAGCAAAACAGAAAGAAAGAAAGAAAGAAAGAAAGAAAGAAAGAAAGAAAGAAAGAAAGAAAGAAAGAAAGAAAGAGATAGAAAGAAAGAGAATAAAAGTTAAAGAACTGTTTGACTTTATTGAAAACTAAATAGGATATCAAAATGCTTGTGTGGTGCTTATTTGACTCCTGGAACAAAATAAAGCAGTTATAAAGTACATTAAGAAAATTGGGGAAATTTAAATATGAATTATATACATTAAATAATATTATAAATTATTAATATTATTTAATTGTATAATTAAATAATATTATTGTATCACACCCTTGGGTGTGATAATGGTTTGTGGTTATTTAGAGACTGTCTTGTTCACAAGGGACACATGTTGAAGCTTTTCAGAGTGAAATATATTGATATCAGCAACTTACTTTCAAAATTGTTCAGAAATAACATTGCGTGATAGAGCTAAAGCAAATATGGCAAAATGTTAACAACTGCCAAATCTAGGTGAAAGATATACGCATATAAAGATTCATTGTACTACTTTTCCACTTTTCCATAGGTTTGAAATTTTTGAAAACACAAGTTGGGAAAAAGAAAACCACATAAAATTATTCTTTAAATTCTTTATTTCATGTGCGCATGTCAGCAATATTGAAATATAGGTTTCCCATACATGCACTCACTCTTCATGGATTTAAAATATGAAATGTTGAATGTTACAAATTATAATCTGAATTTAAAACAAATTACTTTAAGAATAAGACAAAAGACATAAGAACTATGTTAAATTTCTAGTGCAAATAAAACAAGAATAAAGGACACTGATGATGTTAACATTCAGAGTAGGTTTTCCCCATCTTAATTTCTCTGTCCCCCGCCCCACTTAAAATCTTAAAAAGTATTCAATATAAATTGAAAGTACAGAATTCTTAGAAAATAATTGAATGATGAGTTGTATGGTTCTTCTTAAAGGTACAATCTGCTCTTCAGCAACCTGTAAGCCATTGAAAGAGTAACTCCATATCCAACAAAAAAAGCCAAAGCGCGATTTGGCTGGGGAAGAGGTAGCAAATATGCAATGGTGTGGTAGATCCGTGCTCCGACAAAGAGTCTGAAGTGCAGAATGGCTGTAGAGAGGTCTGGGCCACTTAAGGAATACAGAAGGCCAATACCAAGAAATGGCACAATATTTTCAAGGTCATTCAGGTGGGCCCTGTGGAAAAAGATGACCAGTAAAACATTAATTTTAAAATGAGCAGAAATATATTAATTTTCCCCTATCTTCTGAAACTAAATATGTTTTAATGTATCTTAAAAGTACAAAGAAAGACTCATTTTATTTCTCTCACACTGCCTTGTTTCCTTAACCACTTGGCTTTTATTTAGAATGTCTTCTTATTTTCACTTCCTTTTATTTTTATTGCATCTCAACATATAACAGAGAAGACATTTTACACTTTCAAAAATATTAAAACAAAAAAATAAAACTCACTTCATTTCTGTAGATATGAAATACTTTTTCTTCCAGGATTCATACAACAGCAAGTCAACATTCTTCTTATAAAAGAAGATCTTTCTTAAGACTCCACCCTCAGTCTGCAAAATGGTTACTGAGACAATTCTTGCTCATTCACCCAAGCCACGGGTTGCCAAGAATTAATTTACCAACTTAATATCAAGAATCTTATGCTCTCAACATTCAAATATTAGAATACATGGGTAAAGTTTTAGCCAATCTATCCTCAAATTACAAAAGGAATTAGCTAAGTAAAGGAGCAAAGTAGAAACTATACACAAAAATGATACACAACAGAAAGATATGTTTCTTAAATTTTATCTTTATACCACAGCTAGAAGAAAACACAAAACATGGTTTAGCCACAAGTTTTCCTCCAATTCATGGGACCTTGGCTTCTCTGACTAGGGGTGTGAATACAAGGCACATCTATTATTGATTTAATACTTTTTAAAGTGCTTAATTTTAAAATCTGATGTTCCTGTTTAAGTCTCCTGAATTAAAAATTGCTTTAGAATCTAGAGTAGAAATTGAGATTTTGATAGCTTCTATCAGATATCTATACATATTTCAAAATGAAAAATTATCTGGTTCCTGTTACCTTCTTTTCTTTTACACACAAATATATATATATATTTATGACATACTGTATGCTCAGCGATCACCACTCTTCCCCTCCCTTCTCTCTTCTGTTTTCTATGGATTATTTGGATTATCTCTACCGTTGCCTGACAGAGATGAAGACAACATAAAAGCAGGAGGAAGGTGACAGTCACCTAGATAAGTAATGGGTTTTGACAGATTCAAGCAAAGAACTACCCGTTCCTGAATAAAAGCTAGGACAGAAAGAGATGAGTGTTTGTGTCTGCTCTTTCATGGAACAACCCAATGGCTACTGAGAGTAAGGTGGGCAAGAAAGGACAGAATACGATTTTCTTCTAAAGCAGAGTCTATTTCACCAATTGCACCCAGGATATTTGGGTCCCCTGAACTCTCCTGCTGGGCCACAGACATAGCTTCACGTCCAAGCTTAGGCATGTTAGTTTTCTGCTTCACAATGTTTTAAAAGGACAGATATTTCAAAGTTGGGGAAGAACCTTTAAAAGAAGACCTTCTGGAAAAGGAAAACAATGCACTGCTAAACTAGTATTAAGTGATTGGCAAACAGAATGCAGTTTTAGAACAGAGAGGAAAGTCAAGGACAAGCTTCAAAGGGTACAGAGAGAAGGTCAGATTCCTTTGATCTTACTGGCCTCTTCATTTTTTTGGGCCTCCCTCTCTCTCTCTATCTTATTTTTCTTCTTTAATTCTCTTTTCCTGCTCTCAAAATATTCTCATAGATAACACTCATTGATCTGTTAAGGCCTGTTCTCTACAGAAACCCATATTTTACGCTAATTTATGCCAGTTTGTATGCTGTACTTTAGACCCTGACTCAGGCATACACTTACCCAGCTCTCCCCGGAAGCACCTGCTGCAGTTCACCAGCACCCTTCCACTGTTACCTTTTCTTTGCTCAAATGACAGAGCTCATCCTAGAGTGCCATCTCCTTCATTGCTCTGTCATTTCTAGATGGCAACCAATCTATTACCAGGTGGACATCAGTCTTTTGGTGTGGCCACTTTCTATCTGGGTCTACTCCCCCACCCCATGACTGGTGTTCCCAGTTTGCTTTCTTTGGGCAGATGTCCCTTGGTATCACTGGCTGACCTTCCCATCAGCCCTACTCTGTGCTCATGATGGTCCCGTCATTACCTCCCTCTCTCAGATTAGAACCTCTTGGATCTCAGTTATCGGCCTGACCTGGACCAGAGCTGCTATGTGTCTGAGAATTGCCCAGGGTGGCCAACTACAAAAGAAGCTTCACGCCACTTTTCCTGACTCCCCATCTCAGCCAAAGCTCTTCACGCTCAGCATACAGCCATGCGTCCAAATTCCCACAAAGAAATTTTCCCAAATTGACATGATCTCTTCCTTTTTCTAAATCCTAATATCCTTCACATTCTTTCATGAAATATTTCTAAGTACCCTAGGAACTTAATTAAACCTCATACCACACAGCTTAACATCTAATGGGAGACTGGTTTGTATTCTTCTGTATTTACTACATGCATGTTGGTCTTATTTTCAGGGGAAAAGTTATAAAGTCTTTAAGAGCAGTAATTCATTCTTAAAATTCTTTTATATAATCCCAATAGAAGAAGTAACAGTGACACCAAGTAATTTGTCAGCAAATGATTTGTTCATGCATTGGGGGCGGAAGGGAAGTCAACTAGTTCAACTCCTAGCCCATGATTTTCAGGCCCCAGTGAGTCACCTGGATTCCACTGAACGCTTAGTGAAGGGATATTCTCAGCCTTTGAAAGGAGTACATTCTAAATGGCTCTCCTTTCCCTAAACACCAAACCCAAGCTTTCTTTTTTTCTTTTAAATGAGTCCCTGTATTTCTCTGGCTGCGCTGATCACCTTACAACTTGCTTTTTGTCTTGCTGTATTTAATGTATATGGTCCTGAATTCTTTGTAGAACAAGGTGAAATAGAATTAAAGAAATGCATATGTAAAATGTTTTCTAATCACCACTGATGTATCTCTGTCCAGAATATAAATAACTTACTTTAGGCCACTTATCTTGACATTTCAACACATACTACTTTATGTTTTTAATTAATTGTTCCATATGTGTATGTATTAATTTTCTCAATACTTCATACCTGAAAGTATACCTTTCACTTCATTTGTAGCCCCATTCAGTCTTTGCCATTGGAATATGCTAATAGGAACATCTTTACAATTACATGTTGAAGAAATAATAATAATAATGTCTAGATTAAAAGTGGAAAGAGAATACTGTATACCAAAAATTTTCTCTGAAAAGTATCTCCACAAGTGTGTTGTTATTAACATTTGATAGGGTCAATAATGTCTCAAAAAACCCAGATGGAAATTGGACACATTTTTCTTAGCTTCTCTCCTGACACAATGAAAAGCCAGTGTCTGGTCACCAGGGGGTGCTGTGCACAGTTGTTGAACCTCCTCAAGCACACTGACTCATTTCACAACTACCGTCAATTATTTCACAAAATTTATTTGTTTTTCACAACCTGACTAGAAGATCAGCTTAGAAAACGTAATTTTCCTCTAGAAGTATAATCCTTTGAGAATGGGGGTTGAAGTAGGGTTTGGGAAGGGAGAGTGACGAAGAATTTTAAATCCCCAAATATCTTTTGTTAAGCATGAGACTTACATGGATCTTCCTTTCAACCTTACTAATGTCACTGAGGGTCTAATTGTTATCACTTTCAAATCCTGGGCAACGTTATGAGTATAGGGTCATCATTAGCATCATGTATGTGATTGTTTGCTTTAGATGGGATGCATAAAAAGAGACAAAGCTTTAAATGCTTAATATCTCTTGAGTGGTTTTTGTAACTTCACAAAGCTTTACTAGCCTTTTCCTAATTTTTACTCTTTTTTATCAAAACACTTATAATTTGAAAATTTCACATTGATTCTTTGTCCTCAAACTATTTTAGATCCATATTCTTGGCACAACACATTTTCAACATTGGCCAATTCCCTCGGTAGGAATCCCAAATTAACAAATATAAAACTAAGTGACACCGCAGTTAAAATTTTATTCTAACTATCTAGAACAGACTTCCTCTCAGAAGAAAAACTTTCTTGGTTGATAAGAAGTTGGGGGTAAACTTTTTTGCATAAATAAAACATCTGACTTTCATTTTGGTACTGGAAGAGTGGAAGAGTACATGGGATAAAGAAAGCCTGTAAGGGTGACTGTGTACTTTTCAAGATTTAACAATTTATTTTTCTTGTTTCCTTTCCATCCTACCTGATTCAAAAAGTTTGTTTTCTTGCAATATGCATACATGCCTTGTTAATCTGATTAACTGCCAGAATGCTGACTTAAAACAAACTGATTCAACCCTCAGACAGCTGGATGCCTGCAACCAGCCTGTAATCTGGACTGTAATTTTCCATCAGATGGCATATGAATCACCCCTAAAACCGGACCACCACGGAACAAACCGGACACCAGGAGACACTCTCCCGGATATCAGCACTATGGAGTCACATGACTAACTCTTCCTTTCCTTTGTTCTGCTACTTCTTGTGTACCTATAAAACCTCTTCACCATTCTAGGCACGGAGTAAGGCGGTCTTTGTGGTGACAATCCACCATTTTCCCGCAATGCCTCATTTTAAGTAAACCTACTTTTCTTTCTGCCAACTCTTGTCTCTCGCATTGGCTCACGATTGGCAAGCAGCCGAACTTGGGTTTAGTAATGAGCCCACAAAATGGTATAATGCTGGGCATTACTTAAGGTGAATAAAGGTACAATGCAACTTCCCAGGGAGTGGATGCTGAAGAACACTGTTAGAGCACAACTTTATGCTGCCATAGTGTACATTCCTCTGCACCTTAATTTATTCAAGTCTATTTTTACTATTTGTTTAGTTAATTTGTTGAGAGTTGAGAAAAGGGACAAGTCTACATCAGCCTAACCTAATGCTGAAAATGGAAACATGTACAAATGCAGGAACCCAGATTGAGAGTTCATCTTGAAAATATATATCACAAGGGAATCTGCAGAAATTTGGGGAGGGCTTTCAGACCTTCACAGGGAATTGAAAAAAGGTATAAGGCAAATGTAGTCTAGATCCTAAAGGAGCTAGAGTTTCCAGCTGATATCTGAATTACAGAAATAAATCTCATTTCCCTCAGTCTCCATTTCACTTTCTATTCATACTCACCCAACTGATGAAGCTAGTCCTCAACAAATATACTCATTATGTTTCCTATCTGAACCCTGCATCACAAAACTAAATATCTGTACATTTAAGTATGACTAGAAAAATTCTTCACTTTAATTTTATATAATTTTATCTATTCCTTGAAATATTTCTAAATTGTACCAGCTTGGATGAGCATCAGAAAATACTAAATGAGAAGATGGTATGTAACTTTGATGTTTCACATGCTAGAGAAAGGTAACGAATGGATTGGCAATGCAATCTCAATGTAATAATTTGAAAGGAGGTCAGCCAAGATGGCAACCTAGGAAGCTTCTGAATGGCCCTCTTCACAGAGACACAGTGAATGTACAGCTACACACAGAGCAATTCACTCTGAATAAATCCAGAAACTAGATGAGCAATTTCTATGTACTGAGTGAATGAAAAAAAACACCCACATCGAAATGGGTAGGAAAGGCTGAGATACACTCTCACCATAAACCTTAACCCTGGACCAGCACCATACAATTGAGAGGGAACACTCAACTCCCAGCTTCTTCACAAGAAGTAAAGAGTTTGACCCCATATTTAGCACTCCAACTTTTAAGACTTCCACTTGAGGGACAGGCCCCAAAGCATGTAGCTGAGAAAGCCACTGAAGTTTATATCCATGAGACTCACAAGTCAACAGTAAACAAAGGAGCAGCTGTTAATGGGCACATAGCACCTACTACAGCTTACCCCCCAAGACTCGGAGCAGAGGGAGCAGGCAAAATCCAGCCATCTCCCAGGCTTTTCCTGAACAAGTTCTGTCTACATACTTCGAAAGTTGCTGCCTGAGGGTCAGGTTTATAATTTAGCATACATTCAGGGCTTGGCTGTAACCCTCCCCAGAGACTGGGGAAGCTTGCACATAAATCCCTGCCATTTCCCTGTAGCCCTCTGCAAGTATCCTGTATCCCCAGGAAGGAGCCTGTACACAACTGTGCCCCAGCCTTTTCACTGCCACATGAGGCATGGGTCCCCAGGTGACCTGGCGCTGAGAGCCACGGTGCTTCCCATTGACTGTGACAAACAAAGGAGTTCTTACCAGGCTACCCCCTGGGGCTCAGCACGGAGGAAAGAGGTAAAAATGCCCATTTCCCAGTATTTCCCTGAAAGGAGTCCAGTTGCATACTTTAAAAGCTGCTACGAGAGGGTCAGGCTTCCAATTTAACTCTCACCAAAGAATGGCTTTGATACTTACAAGCAATGGGAAAGCCAGCAGACACCTCCCCTGCGTTTACCCTTTAGCCCTCTCCAAGTCACCAGCACCCTCCCGGAGGGACCTTGTGCAAACATCTGTGCCTCAGCTTTCACAGCTGCAGTCCAAGGAACAGTTCCCTGGACTACCTGACTCTGATAGGCAACAGGGCTTTCATTCAGAAATTCTTTTGGAAAAACTGGATTTCCAAAGGCAAAAGAATGAAACTGGACCTGATCTTACACTGTACATAAAAATCAACTCAAAATCGATTAAAGACTTGTACATAGAACTCTTAGAAGAAAGCATAGTGGGTAGTCTCCTGGACATGGGTCTTGACAATGATTTTTGGGTTTGACACCAAAAGCAAAGACAAAACAACAAACACAACAAAACCACAAGTGGGACTATATCACACTAAAAAAACTTCTGCTTAGTAAAGAAAATGGAAAGGCAACATTTGTAATGGGGAAAAATATTTGTAAACCGCATATCTGATAAGGGGTTAATATCCAAAATATACAAAGAACTCATATGACTCAATAGACAAAAAAAAAATCCCAGTTTAAAAATGGGCAAAGGAGGGCCGGCCGAGTGGCGCGGTGGTTAAGCGCTGGCCTCGGAAGCCAGCGGCCCTGGTTCGGTCCCACATGTGAGGGCCAGTGACACTGCCCTCAAAAAAAAAAAAAAAAAAAAAAAAAAAAAAAGGGCAAAGGACCTGAATATACATTTTTTCAAAGAAGACATACAAATGGCCAACAGGTACATGAAAAGGTGCTCACCATTGCTAATCATCAAAGAAATGCAAATAAAACCACAATGAGCTATCACCTCACATATATCAGGATAGTTATTATCAAAAAGATAAAAGATAACAATTACTGGGAAGGATACAAAGAAAAGGGAACCCGTGCACACTGTTTTTGGGATTGTAAACTGGTACAGTCACTATGCAAAACAGCATAGAGGTTCTTCAAGAAATTAAAAATAGAACTACCATATGATCCATTAATCCCACTACTAAGTACATAGCCAGAGGAAAAGAACGCATTGTCTTGAAGACATGTGTGTATTCCCATGTTCACTGCGGCATTATTCATAATAGCCAAGTTACTGAAAGAACTCGTGTCAGGCAATAGACGAATGGATAAAGAAAAGGTGGCATATACATACAGTAAAATATTATTCAGCCTTAAAAAAGGGAATCCTGTCATTTACAACAACATGGATAAATTTGGAGGGCATTATACTAAGTGAATAAGCCAGACAGAGACAAATATTATATGGTATCATTCGTATGAGGAAATCTAAAAGAAAAAAGTCAAACTTTTAGAAATAAAGAGTAGAAAAGTGGTTGCCAGAGGCTGAGAAGTGGGGGAAATATGGGGAGTTTGGTAAAAGGATACAAAGTTTCAGTTATAAGATGAGTGAAGTCTGAGGCTCTAATGTATAACATGGTGACAACAGTTGATGACACTGTACTGTATAATTGAAATTTGCTAAGAAAATAGAACTTAAATGTTCTCCCCCCTCCACAAAAGGGGGGGGTAAATATGTGAGGTGATGGATGTGTTAATTAACATGATGAGAGGATCCTTTTACAATGGATATGTATATTAAATCAAGAGGTTGTGAGCTTTAAATGTCTTACAATTTTGTTTGTCAATTATATTTTAGTAAAGCTGAAAAATAACGTTGTAATTTACCTTACTTTATGACAAGAATTAAGAAATACAACTCCAGAATAAAATTCAATGTGCTTTTAAAATAAGTATATTAATTGTATTGTTAGGGAGCTGTGTGGATGATATCTTGGCTTATTATTTTTCATTGTTCATTGAATTCTCAGTATATTAAACATAATGTCTACAAAAGAGAGAGAGACAGAGAGAGAGAGAGAGGGAGAGTTCTCATATCCATATTTTCAACCTTATACAAAAATACCTAGCTCTTCATCTTTTTACACAAAGTTGACAGTCTCACCTCTGGAGAAAGATGACAAAATTGCAAGAATCTACCATTCTCCTCCTATCTCCCACCTGTCATTAGTTTCGATACATCTCTACAAAGTCATTAACCCCGACAAGATGCATATAAAAGTACAGCAAAATTGGCAGAGTGTGCAATTGCAGTGATGGATGGAGTCTTCTAGATCCCTAATTTTCTGTGATTATCATATGGATGAGGTAAAATGACTGACTTTTCTTCCTTGTTCTTCAATACCCCAACACCTGAACATCTTGACCAAAATTCTTTGATCCAAGTAAGTAATTTCAGGAGACTGTGGGTTTACCTTCGTACACGTTCCACTCTGTCATCTACCCGGAGATACTTCTTGGCATTTTCTCCTTTGCCAAAGCTTGCACAATCTTCTGGGTTGACAAAAACCTAGTCCAAATACCAAGAAAAACTTTGAAATACCATATTACCTCAAGGTATTCTATCCAAATTATGTGCATTTGAACAAAAGAAATACAGGTGTCTAGGATGGCCTTTATGGGAAAAAAAAATTGGAGTAATAGATCAAACTTGGGAAGGGGAGGACATCTGTAGTTTAAATCTGAATTTTTATTAACAGTGCAAAATATTTTTTAAAAGAGAAGCATTAATAAGAATCTAAATAGGGCTGGGAAAGTGGTGCATTGGTTAAGAGCTGGGTTGGGACGCCAGTGGCCCCGGTTTGGATCCCACATGTAAGGGCCAGTGACACTACCCTCTACAGGTAAGATGGTGAACAACAGCTTCACCTGAAGTTGGGCTGCTGCTGTGAGTCCCTGGGACAGCATAGCTTCAGCCCCTGCTGCAGTGGGCTGCCATAGGCTACAGTGAGTGGCCGGCAACCAGCATGAGCAGTTGGCAGCCAGCATGAGCTGCCAAGAGCCGCTATGAGCGGCCATCCAGAGGCTGGTGACTGATTGCCTCATCCGGGAAGAGCGCAATGACAATACCAACATGGGCCAGTGAAGCAACGTCCTCCACAACTAGACTGAAGAACAAAAGGACAGCAACTTGTCTGTTCCCCTTCCCTGGTTCCCCAACGCTGTTCCCCTCCCCCAATTCCCCAATAAAATATTAAAAAATAAATAAATAAAAATAAGAATCTAAATAAAAACCAAGGTATAAAAATAGGGAAAAGGAAGCAAAATGGAAAAGAGGTCATAACTCTAAGTTGTCATTGACTTTTATTATGGTGAACTGGCATCAATTCATGGCGCTGTTCATGTACCCTCTCTCAAGGATACTAACATTTCCAAATGACTGGCTCATCTGAAAGTCATAAGTTTACTTGCTAAGAATATTAGAAGCATAAAAGGGTGAGGGACAGGAATTGTATTTTGTACTTTGTAAGGATATGTAGACCTCTTTTCTTTTTCTGAATTAACTACAACTTTGGGTTGAATGATATAGCAAAATATGAGAAGTTGAATTACATTCCCATAAATAAATATCAAGTACACGTTCTAGGGCATATGTTCATGTATTCCTTTCTATAATTATTATGCTGTTTGATTTCTCCATCCCTTGAAACTTGAAACGCACACTTAAAAAATATCAACTATGTTCCATGACTTAAAAATTTATAGTAAGGGCCGGCTGAGTGGCGCGGTGGTTAAGCGCTGGCTTGTGAAGACAGTGGCCCCGGTTCGGTCCCACATATGAGGGCCAGTGACACTGCCCTCAAAACAAAAACAAAAACAAACAAACAAAAATTATAATAAATTAATAAACAAGAACATGAACTACAAACTTAGCCTTAATATAAGCTCAGAAATCTCATAAATATTACATTATTTACATTATTAAAATATTACATATTTTTCTTAATATGATATGAATTTCATTCTCTATAAAAATGTTGAGGAGAACTGAGGGGCTGGAAGTGGTATAGTCTCAGCTCTGAGGTTAAGTCTGTCTGTCTTGTTCCTAAGTAAATGCCTGGCACACACTCAATTGGCAATAAATACATATTTAGAATAATTAAATAAATGTATTACAATGGAAAGTGCATGAGATTTGAGTTTAAACAAATATGAATTCGAATCTCAGCCTCACCCTTTAGTGATGTGAAACCCGTGGGACAGCTACTTTACTCCTGGCACTTCCAGTTCCTCAGCTGTAAAGTAAGCTGACTAGTGATAATCTCACACGATAATGCTAACAACTATGTGAAATGATTTCATGCTCTGGTTCATATAAGGAGCGTCATGGCTCCCAGTACACATCACTAGGACTCCACAAATGTGAATTCCTTTCTCCTTGTCTTATAAGACAGGGTACATGTCTGCTATCCCAGGTGCCACTATATTCCTGGAGGACACTGTGGATTGGAGCTGGTGGTAGGCATCCACTTCATAGCTGCTGCTGTAACACCTGGAGGCATTAGTGATTTTAACACATGGGTATGTGGCCCCATTAAAATGCAAACATCCTCAGGGAAGGAATTACACCTCCAGGCTGTACCAAGGAAATACCTGAGGGGAGAATGTGACCTGTACATAAAATCAAGACTCTGGAGGACAAAAACTCACGACAGGCAAGAAGAGATAAATAGGTGGTTTTCAGGAAGAAGTTGCTGAACAGGCACAGGGACCACATCAACGAAAGGGGTGCAAACATCTAACTAGTTGCTTTGTACACCTGAAACTAATAATAATAAAGAAAGAACAAAAATGGCCATAAGCAAAAAACTAAATAAATCGTTTCACTTTGTCAAGGTAGCTTTGCTCAACTTCACTGTGTCGTAAACCCTACCTGAATACTGGCTATGTGCTCCAAACTCTACCACCTTCCCCATGCCTCTAGTTTTTGTTTTGTTTCAATCATTCATATAATGCTGAGTAGCAATATCATCCACATAAGAATTCAGAAATATACAAAATTCAAATGCTTTGTCCCATAAGGAGCTTTACTGTGAGAATGAGAATTTTAATTTTGTCCCCACAGGCATATCCTTGACCTGTAACAGGGCAGAAAACACCACTTAACTGTCTGGGAAATATTTTCTATACTCTAGTTAGCAAATTAACTTCAAAATAACAAACTTTGCTTGAAAACTTTGATACCAGAAATCTTTGATGCTAAGCAGCAGGACAAAGGAAAATTAAAAAAAAAAAAAAAATCATTTACTAGTTTCTGGAGGAAAGCACCTGTTAAATATGCCAAATGATTGCACATTTCATTTGCAACATTCAACAATGTACCACTGGACTTTACCAAAAAAGAAAAAGTAAATTAAGAAAATTGCCTTTCAGAATTTCCACTCATTGAAGAAAAGATTTCCTCCAGTCTTACCTTTCTTGTCAATCTATAGAATGCAGTAGCAGTACTCATAAACATCATTTTTGAAAGAACAATCGTTGTATAGGAGGCAAAGGCCATGAATACTTCATTTTCCATTAGTTGGGTGATGTCAACCATGTTTTCCAATTTTGATCTGGAATCTTAAAAAGATTATAGACCAGATAAGAAAAAGCAGGCATAGATACCCCAGATAACTTGATGGTCACTTGGTGTGCTTATATTACAGCATTAATCATACTGTTCTTTAAAATATCTTGGGTTATTTGGAGAAGAAATAATCTTTAAGTTTTCTAAAATTTCAAAATAAACAGTATCATGTTTTATTTCTAGTTCTATGTCATTAAGCTTAAAGACATCAAATGAGTAGAAGGAAAATGGAAATGCAGGGGGTATTATCAGCAAAGATAAATAGGAAAAATGCTGTAAAGATAAACTAAAATCGTATTTTTATATCAAGATGAACCACAAATTGGACACAAGCGACCAGAGTTCATGGACTGAGCTCTTTAGAAACATTAAACTATGTACATAGTGGTCCCATTAATGTTTGACTAGGAATGCCTAAGTTCTAACCTATGTCCTCTTTTAGAAACCAAACTTGCAGCTTGTTATCATGTCAATAGTACTCCAGAACTCAGTCTCCAGGATTTGAATTCCAGTCCCATCACTGGTTATATTGGTTGAGAGACTGGACCCCTCTGAGGCTAAATTTTATTTATAAGATGGGACTAGCAATAGCTCCTAACTTATTGTGTTGTTGTCCGGATTTGAGACAACACATGGAATATATTTAGCACAGCACCTAGCCCATGGAAAACCCTCAATAAAGTTTATTATATCCTTACCATGATCATTACTACCACCAAGATCACAATCACATAAATACCAACACAAGTGAAGAAAAAGCAGGATAACAGAAACATAAAATCACAGACTTGCAAATGCAAGGTGAAAATGTGGAGTTTATAGATGTGTACTCTCATAGAAGGAACAGAGAGAAGGAGGTTTAGCTTTTACACAATTCTTTAGGTGACTTCATATGCCAGATCTACTTCCATTTAAAAGCTGCCAAGAGCAGATTGAACGTAACCATCTTAATCCAGAGTTATGCAGGGGCAAAGCTAAGGCACACTGGTGATATTGAAGTCAAGGTGGGTAGGAATTTAGGGTAAATCTTAAAATTTAAACTCCCTGCCCTATCTGGTAGTCATGCTTTTTAACCTCTTCTTGTTCCATTATCAGCTTTGCTATCTGCTCCTTCTGTCTCTTCCACATAAATACACATCTCTTCTCATACCCAAACTTAAATGCTATTTAACCTGCTTAGGGTGGAGTGCTACCTATTCTAGACAATGTTCATCCCTGCCTTAAAACTCAATCCCTATAGGCAACCATATTAGACTGACATCTATCGAATTCTAGTTAATCCATCTATTTACCAATAATCTATAAATCTACAAATCTTTCTATATTGTTATTGGTCATATAGTTGTCTACGTGCTGCTGTTGAATGTGATATAAACCACACACACACACATTCATAAATATTTATAAGAGTTGATTTACAAGAGTTGATGGACAGCTATGCCATATACTTTATATGCATTGCCTTACATAATCTTCGTCACTATAATGTTATAATCCTCATAACTAGATCAATTTTACAGATGAAGAAAATGGGAACTAGAGATGTTAAGCAGCCAAGCCGGGATACAAACCCACCTCTCTGATCTCATATCTCATACACTAACTACACTGCACTGTCTCCTTCAAGAGACTGAAAACTGCTTAATTCTGCTGCAACTACCATTGACTAAATGAGTACTCCGCAGCTGGCACTGCTGGTACCCCTCACAGCTGTTATCTTCTTTGTCTTCCAATTATGCTATAATGTGGGTATTATTCCCATTTTGCAAATAAAGGAACCAAAGCTTCCTAAGTAACCCCTGTTTTAAAGGGCAGGCCAAAAATGTTCTTCAATTTAGGCAAACGGAAATGATATATTCTAGTTTAAAAAACAAAACCAAATACATATAACAAATTAAATAACCCCCACAAGTCTGCAGTCTTGAAAGCACAGTATATTCAATAAGCTTCTGTGCAAGATTATACTTGCAGTAACATTTAGTGTATCTGCACTTGTTCTAGTACTGAGGGGGTGAGAGTCCTGAATAAGGTACACTATCTATCCTTCAGAGCTCATATAATTAACCTAATAAGGGATCCCTAAGTAATATGCCTCCAGACAGAGATCTAAAGAAACAGCAAGAATATTAATTAAAAAAAAAAAAATTAGGAAAAGTTTACCGAGTAGGAAGTGTTGCTATTTAAAAATAATTTTTAAAACTAAAACAGTTTCTGTGGGTCCATACTAGTGTTCACAGAATGAAATTTATTTAACAATGGAAGAAAAATCCAGAGAATGTTTTTCCTCAAGTGAAAATTGGTATGGAGAGTGTAGAGAACAAGTGGAGCTTCCAGAGCTGCTGGTGGGAAAAGAACACAAAGCTGTCAGCAGTTGGAGGAAATGGACAATGGGAAGCTTTTCCTTTACATGTGAACAACACACTGAAATTGTGCCTCACACAAAGAGAGTTTCTCAGTCACCAAAATGTGGCTTAACTCCTCAGGAATGTGATTTTGGGAGAAGGGCTGACACAGAGCTTCTGATATCACACCCTAAAGGTCCATGAACAAATGGCTTCTCTGAAACCGACACTTTCTACTCCCAGCACATCTGAGGGTCAGCTGAGGGGTGAAGGTAAGACATTGGAAATGGGAGTCATTTATAGCGTGAAATAGGTGATGCTGGTCTAGATGCTTTTTTTCAAAGCTGATTTGTCAGTAAGTTGCCTTGAGCCTGCATCATAGCTGGGTGCTGTGCTCCAAACAAAATGACTGAAAGCTTTTACAGAAAAGGTCACCAGGAGGGAAGACAGCAGGACTGTAGGAATAATAATTAAGAGGGTAAAATGTGAGGTGATTTGAGTATTCTAAGAATGAGGTAGAAATACTCTAAGAAAAGTAGGCAGAGCAAAATAACGAAATTTAGGTATAAATTATAGAAAATAAACTAGTATGATGTACAGTGTATTGTTCCTTTTATTGTCCATCAGTGGTGGGCATAACAGAAAATGCCTCAGTCTATCTTGCCAGAGGGCAGGGCTCTGTCCCCTAACATGCAGGTGACTATCTTTGCGAGGACAAAGAGCAGTGTGCTGAGCGCACACAGACTCTGGAACTAGACTGGAGTCCGGCTGGATCTCGACTCTGTCACTTATTAGCTGTGATTTAACTTCTCCGGGGTCTACTTACCTTCCCTGTAAAATGAGGTTAATAATACTTCCTACCTCACAGGAATCTGTGAGCATTAAATGAGTGAAGTGTAAAGTACTTAGCAAAGCACTGGGACCTGGTAAGTGCTCTATAAGTGTTCGGTAAACAAATAGCTCCTACTGTGCTAGGAACTGAGAATACAATTTTAGGGTTTTCAAAAAGTTTTCCCATTATTTCACCTGATCTGGAAAACTCTGATAGTCAGAACAAATAGTATTTGTCTTCACCTTTAACACATAAGGAAACTGGGGCCCCGAGGTAGAATGAGTGCTTTGATCCAAACTCACAGAGGAGGGACCAAAACTGAAACCAGGTTTTCTCAAGTGTCTAACTCGTGGGCTATCCACCATCAAGGCTAACAATAACTGGAGACAGCGCAGGTCTTCTGGAGGCCTTTTTCTGTCAAATGTCATTCCTATCTTCCCCTCCCCACCCCACCCTTAACAGTTGAATCTTCATCTCTCAACCAAAGAATCTTTCTCTTTAGGGGCTATTGGCCAAAAAGAGCAAAGTTCCCTTATTTATGGTGACCAATGCCAATATTGTGAAACACAGAAATGTGGGCACACATCCCAGGCCCATGACTCTGCATTTTACACCTTCTGAAACCAATAGAACACTATGCGTGAAACAAGGAAAAAAGATAATTCAGTGCCCTTGTTGCTGTCTGAGCTCTCGAATTTCCTGAATGGATTGAGGTGACAGGCAGACTTGCTTCAGAGCCCAGGTGCTGGGAGAAAAATGCTAGTGGATCTGTGGGGATGTAGGGTGAGGCTGTTTTCAGGGGACTGAGCTGACTTCCTTTTCCAGCCTCTTGGCTGATTAATAAACTCCACTCTAAAACAAACCTTTAGAAAAACTGTACTTGTCTGCTACAGAGAGCACTATTCACATTTGGACTGATTTGCCATTTTAAAAAATGACCAACAATGGTCAACACACAGTCCTCTTATTTTGGAAAGAGCAGAGGACAAAGCCCCCAACTACCCTAACTCCCAGAAGCCCAGAGAGGATGCAAAAGGTGTGTCTAGCTTGGTATTCACAGCAGCTTAGGGCCCTAAGAACTTCAGCCCTGACTGGCTTAAAGGCTGTTGGCTGGGAGCCTGGGGAAGTTTCCGCCTGGCCACACAGCACAATGCTTGGTTACAGCCCCCAGAGGAGATAGCGGGCATAGGGAAAAGGACAACATAAAAGGGGTGCCTTGACTACCATGAGGCCTTGGAATTACTTCAAAGGAAGCAGGGACTTGGAAGACATGCACACACCCTTCTCCACATCTACCCCCTCGGGTGATAGCAACAATATCTGAAGCCTTAACTCCACAAAAGGTCCCCTTCTCTTTCACTCCTTCCACCTGGAGAAACTTCCAGGGAGTTCTACCCTTAGCGTTCCAGGCAACTGGTCATAAAAATATCAGAGTCTAATCCATGTCCTTCTGTTATTATTATTATTATTATTATTATTATTATTATTATTATATCACAGTGTCTAATCTATGTCCCCCTGCACTTTGTTGTTGTTATTATTATTATTATTATTATTATTTTTTTTTTTTTAGGGCAGTGTCACTGGCCCTCATATGTGGGACCTGAACCGGGGCGCTGGCTTCCCAGGCCAGCGCTTAACCACCTCGCCACTGAGCCGGCCCTTATTATTTTAAACTTGCTGATATTTCTCTTGCTTATCAAAGTGAACCAAGAGCAGCAAGTCCCATCTCAGCAGGTACACAGGCCAATTTGACCATGAAACAGAGCTGCTTCAGGGTTTTTCACGTTTCGGGTGAACAGAAATTGCTTCAACTACAGCAACTTTATATACTACTACCACTTGCACGTCCTTTTTATTCCCCAAAAGTTCAAAGGGGGTCCTTTCAAAGTGGATGCGATTTGGGCTTAAGAATCAAAAGTGAGTAAATCATCACTCACACACGAAAAGACTTAATTCTCTCAAGTTTCATTCCTGGAGTTTGACAACTGGCAAAACTTACCAACGAGGGTAACAGGAACACAACTCCCTTTCAGAAGCGATCCTCTGAAAAAGCGAACAGTTAGTAGCTAACCAGAGCAAAGAAGTTGCAGGCTTGTCAGAGACCTCTGCAGCCTGCACCCACCACCGACCTCTCCTCTTCTGCCCGCCACCCTTTCCAAACCCTCTCCCTCCACATCCTCTCCCCTGCACATACCGTGGATCCCTGCTGCAGACTTGTCCCAGCAGGCGGGCTGCAGCCCCGCTGGGACTTTCCGAGCGTGCGAGTGGGCGGGACGCAGGCACCGCGCCCACTCTGGCTAATTCCCTAATTGGTCCTCCAGAGTTTAAAGCAGGACTCCCAGCCTCTCCCCTAAAATCGCGTGATCTCTCTCTCGGAGAAGAACCAGCGCCTATCGGTTCCCCTATTTGAATCCTTCCTTTTGGCGCCGGTAGAAGTGCTCCTTCCCCAAATGCCATTTCTCCTATTCAGTGGGGCGGGGATGTTAGGGATTGTATAGAAGACCTCCAGCATTTCAACTACGGGAGTGAAAGCCAGGAAAAGGCCGTTAACTTTTATTTAGCTGGAAACAATGTAAAAAGAGCTTAATGTGGACATTTGAAAGCATGAAAAGCTTTATAGAAGATTTAAATCTAGGGGAAGATAAACTCAGTAGAAGTCATTGGTAAAATTATCTTCGTTGAACTTGACTTTCCCTACACGTGTGGCAAGGCGAAGGCTGGCACTGACACAGTGTAAACATTTAGCAAGGATCACCTATGCCCGTCCAACTCTGTGATGCCAGATAGCTTGCTTCCTCACTCTTTCCCCTTGCTGCTGTTGTTCAGAGTCCAAAATGGAATCGGAGGAGATCATAGTGGATCAGTTCCTTACGCAATCAGCTTAGTGTGGTTTTTGCAGGGACAATTAAGGGAGTGTTTTAGGAAGGCATAGATATTTTAATATCAATGTCTAGATTAGAGATATTTCCAAGCTTCCTAACCCACAATATTTATGGGTCTAGCTTCCATAGCTTTATCTAAAAACGTTTAAGGATTTCTGTTTTCAATCTATGTTACTTCTCTCACACATTTGCCACTTGCTATATGTAGTATGCTTCCTTGTTTTGTTGTTGTTTGGGGATTGGGGGGTATTTCTGGCCTCATTTGACCTCCTTTAGGCTTCAGGGGGTGCCTCCAGGACTAGCTGTCTTTGATTTGATGGACAAATCTAAGTTCCACCAAAAATGAAAGTAAGAGTTACCAGCTCTCTCTAGAAAAGTGAAACTAATCACAGGCTGAGAACAATTTCTAAATAAACATATCAGTATGTGTGTTGGAAAATCTAGCATCAGAAGACATTAGTGCTTCATTTTCATGCCTTTATCTTTTGAAAACTGTATTTATTCACCCGTCTTATGAAAATACACTGGAACCTGGCTGTAACACTTAACTGGAAAAGGATAGAATTTGAGATATGTCTCTTCTGAATTTTTGCCATGAGAGTTTAGTACTACAAGAATTTAAAAGACTCTTTTCATTTTTTATGAGGTGATATGGCCCAAATCTTATGGATAACATTACAGGAAAAGCTACAGACAGCTATTACTTAAATAATTTAATCTACAGAGTTCCAGTTGAGCAATTATAGCATGTTTTTAAAAAGAAAGGAGCAGCAGACTCATCTGATGTTCTAATTATAAAATGTATTCCAGCTTAACTAATGAATGAACACCAAGTTCCTGCTATCAATAAACCATGAACAATTATTGCTTGTCTGTTATATACATGACACTGTCTTTGTATAATATCAGCATTTGATTGTAATACATTTAAGTTAAGAAATTTATGAAGTGAATAAAAGGCACTTGGCTTGATGCTAAAATCTGCTAAAATCTGAAACTAAGATAAATAAAAGTCAAATAATTATGCTTGAGAATTTTACAATCTAGTAAACACAAAAGCAGATAAAGGAAAAAGTTGCCACTAGCCTTGAAGAGGAAAAGACTTCGATTTGGAAATGAGAATGAAAATTGGGATATGAACTAAGGCAATAAGAGGAAAGAAGTTGTGAAAGAATTTATACTTTCTACTCATCTTTGTAATATGCTCTTAAATAAGTGAGGAAGAGATAGAGTTATTATTCAACTTGTTTTGGTTTGCGTAATGGGAAGGGTTCAAACTTAGAACCCTTCTCCTCACCACCATTTTAAATCTATAAGGCAATTACTTGGGACAGGTAATTCCCTAGTAAATATTAAAACAGTTTGGGGTGGGGAGAACAAAGATCATTCAGCAAAGAGTAGCTGCCATGATAAAGAAAAGGGAGATCAAATCAGAAAGGTCTGGAAGAATAAAGAATTAGGAGTCTAATAGTTAATGCCTTTTAAAAAACAGATGAAAGAAAAATATCAGAAAGGATTGCCATCGTCACTAGACTAGGTTTCTTGTAAGTGGGAAGGAACCAGGTTCCCATCACTCCTTTTAATTATCTTAGATTTCTGTTTTTCCCTAAATCTACAGACTAAGTGCCCCCACAATCTGAAACTAAGGATATATATCCTTCTTGGAGATTTCAGTAAACATACATGAGAACATGTCTTAGGTTTAAGGGAAACAGAAAGTGAATCAGAAATATGCAACATTCTAAAGATACAGTTATTATTTTAGATTTATAATATACTTTTTAAAGCCATGATAGATTGTTTATCTTTCCCAACAACCCTATAAAGGAGTTCTTATTTTTCCTATTTTATAGATACTCCGAGATCCAGAGGAGTTTGGAAGTCGCACTAACTTCAGAAATAAATTCTGAATCTAATGTCTGCAGGACATAAAAGTAGCCACAATGAGAGGGACAGGACTAAAAAACTGGGAAAACTTTTGAAGCTAATCCAGAGAATATGGTAAGGGTATAGGATAGACAAGTAGGTCAAAAGAATGGAATTACATCCAGAATCACACTTAATTGGTCAATTGGCTTTCAACAAAGGTGCCAAAGCAATTCAATGGAGAAAGGAAAGTTTCCAACAAATGGAGCTGGAACAACTGGAGAGCCTTATTGGAAAAAAGTGAACTCAACCTCTAGCTCACATCATACATAAAAATTAATTGAAGATGGATCATAGTCCTAAAGGTTAACACTATAAAACTTCTAGAAGAAAACATAAGAAAATATCCTCATGACTTTGGGGTGGGCAAAGATTTCTTAGAACAGACACAAAAATCATTATTCATAAGAGAAAAAAAATTATAAATTGGATTTCATCAAAATTAAAATCTGCTCATCAAAAGACATCATTAAGAAAATGAATAGGCAAGCCACAGACAATGAGAAAATATTCTAATACATTTAATTGACAAAGAATTTGTATGCAAAATATACTGAGAAAATTTATAACAATAATTAAGAGACAAAAGTATACAATTAAAAATAGAAAAATATGCAAAAGATTTGAACAGACACTTCACAAAATCAGATACATAAGTGGCTAAGAAGCAAAAATGTTCAATGTCATTAGTCTTCCGAGATACACAAATCAAACCACAATGAGATACTTCATCCAAAACATTAGAATGACAAGAATTAAAGAGAGACACAATCAAATATTGATGAGGGTGTGAAGCAAATAGGATTCTCATATGTGGCCCGTGAGAGTATAAAACAGAACACCCATACCAGGAAAACTGTCTCCTAGTTTCTTATAGAGATAAACATAAACCTAGGCTATCATCCAACGGTTTCACTTTGGGCTATCTCCCAAGATAAATGAGGACATAAAGACACAAAAAGGATTGCTTAATAATTTCTTTGCAGGCCGGCCAAATGGCTCAATTGGTTAAGAGTTGGCTTAGAACATGTGCTCCGAGCAACAGGGCCGCCGGTTCCATCCCACATGGGCCAGTGAAAACTGTGCCCTAGCTGAGCTGTCCCTGAACTGCCAACAGGTGGCAGGATGGCTCAGCTGGTGTAACAACAAGATTGCCTGTTCAATGGTGGGCTACATCCACCCTCAACTAAGACTGAACCTCAGCACCTTGAGCTGAGCTGCCGCCCTGATGGTTCAGAGGATAGAGCTTGCACTCTTAACAACAAGGCTGCTGGTTCGACTCCCACATGGGATGGTGGTTACGCCCACCCACAACTAAGATTGAACACAGCACTTTGAGCTTAGAGGCCATGAGCTGCTGACAGGAAGCCAGATGGCGACTGGCACCTTCCACAACGAAGAATGAAGAACAACAACTTGGCCGGTCCCTTCCCCCAATTTCCTAACACTGTTCCCCTCCCCCAAGTCTCCAATTAAAAATCTTTAAAAAAAAAAAAAAAAAAAAGAATTTCTTTGCAGCTTTATTCATAATCATCAAAAATGGGGAAGGCATAAAATGCCCATCAGCACAAATTGGAAAAATAAATCTTGGTATATTCATATAAGAATACTACATCACAATAAAAAAAAATAATAAACTACTGATATACACAATAACACGAGCTAATCTCAATACTCTATTAAGTAAGATAAAGAGAGAGAGAGAGAGAGAGAGAGAGAGACTACACTGTAAGATTTCATTCGTATAAAGTTCAAAAACAAGTAAAATTATGATAATAAAAATGAGAAAAGTATCTTTTTTCTGGTCAGGTGAGGGTGGTGCTTGGCTTAAAAGAAACAGAAGAAAACTTTCTGGAGTGATGAAAATGTTCAGGATATTAGTTACATGAGAGTACTGTATACATGCGTTAAAACTCATGGAACTATATACTTAAAATCTATACACTTCACTATATACAAATTATACCTAAATACAAATTAATTTTTAAAAACTTCATTAATTCTGTGAAAGGTGGCAATGAGCTAAGCCTAAAATACATATTCACCTCTATCAATTCCATCTTAAATTTTGATGGAAAAGGTTGCAGGAAAATAAAGGTGAATATATTATAGAGGATTCTTTGAAATCCCAGTGTATTTCTGTGTGTCTCCCTTTTTCAAGGAAATGAAACTATTGTTTGTTTCTTCTAGAGGAGGGATATTCTTAAGTGCAATTGTCTGCCAGGGGTTAAGATGGACATCATCCCTTCACTTCAAGCGGTTAAGCTGCAACACCTAATCTTGCCCAGTTTCTCTGACTAATGTTTCAGGCAACGTGGAGACCTCATTCTTCATTTGTAGGATTAATGTTGACTTTTCCTGCATCCATCACTACATTAATTCATGGATCTTACTATAGGTCCAGGGGACATATCTTGGCATCCCAGTCACAAAAATTTAGTTATAAACTTAGGTTAATTTAATCAATCCCTTCAGTGTAGGTGATACATTGGAGGCTTTTAAAACAATGCATTCACAGAAGCAAACTTGAAAATATTATTTCAAGTTTAGAAAACAAGCACCATGCACCATTTGTTGATATCTCCATAATTGCTTTTGTTTCTTTGACATCGTATAAGCTTACTGACAACAGCTACCAGAACGTGCTAATAAAAGTTACCATCATTTCTATCATGGAGTTTCTTTCAGAAATATGAGACTTCCATGAGCTTGAGAGAAATCACTTGGCAAATCTTATAGAAGCTATTTCTTTTCCTGCCAAACCTCTTTAAAATTCTTCTTTTTCTCAGTGTTGATGTAGTAACTTTAGATTTCTGTATTATGTTGTGTTTTGCACAGAGCTATTGACTTCAGCTAAGGAATCGTGAACAATAATTATTTTGCATGACTAAGCTCTGGTACACCATTGTCAGACAGGCACTTTACAGTACCACCAGTTTCAAAATTAAGAACAAACCTGTCACGCAAGCAAATGCCTACACCAAAGACTTCTATTTTCGAGCTACAGGCATGAGTTCTATGATGTGCAATAATAGAGTGAATCTTTGTGTTCTTGTAAAAGCTCCTGATGTGACAATCCTGGAAGCTAAAATCTGCTTCTTTCTGGAACAGATGTATCAGTGGAAGCAACAGCACAAATTGTTAAGTAAGGCTGAGGTATGAAATTAGTGCTGGAGAAGGGAGACTAGGGCACTGAGGTTATTACATGTTATTAAGAAGGATTGTATGTACGGTCAGCAGAGAACAACTTATCCCAAGATGAGAACATCTGATTTGGCTCAACTTGGTTGGACACCTTTCTAAACATTCAAAAAGACTTTTCTGGAGTTAACAATTTATACCAATGAACAAAATGTATCCCAGAAATAATATATATCTAATACAAATGTTTTTCAACATTATACAAAGACCAAGAATGGAGCACATTATAGTAAACATTAATAGACAGGGACACATATTTCATATAAATTTAGTGTATTTTACCCTTTAGCACAGCCATCAGAAACAGAGCCAACAATTTCTGTTTACAAAGTTGACTCTGATTCCCTTTAAATCTTTATAGCACTTCATTTTTTTTCTCCAAGTGTTTTTTTCTTCTACTGATAATTTGATTTTTAAAACAACACTTTAGGACAATTATTACGTTCCCTGAATAGATTAGGAAACTGAAGAACAGAGATTAATGACTTTGAAATGTCATATGGCAATTAAAAAAAATAAATCGGGGAGGGGAGAAGCATGGCTGACTAAGATGACTCACAGATGACTTTGTCTTTAAATGTGTTGTATTTAAATGTTTAATTTAATGTTAAACTATGCTAAATATTTCCTTTTTACTGGCCCAGGCAAGTGTTCAGGCTCTCCAAAATGAATCCATACTAATATATTTATTTTATTGCTGTTTTTTACATCAGAATTCCAATTTATTAAGTTAAAAAGGAGTGTTCTGCTTTTCCATTGATCAGACTATTCATATCTACCTTGCAAAGTATTTCATTTCTAGGTGGAAAACCAAATGAGAAATAACAAAATGTCCAGAATAAAGGAAATGCCTGACCATGCTATATTAGAAATTGGAGAATTATCTCAGATTCCCATCAATGGATACCTTTCAAGTGACCACAGAAATATGGACAAGTTTTTAAATGGATTCTCCAGTTTCAGCCTCTCTCCCCACAGGATAGCCCACCCAGCACTGCCTGTTGGGATTTTCTGAAGCACAGCTCGATCAAGCTACTCTCTACTCAGAACTTACAGTAGAATTTAAGAAATGTAATGATTTCAACTGATCTACCTTTCCAATCTCATCTGTAGGGTGTGGATCATATTGCAGTAAAAGTGAGGTACTTGGGATGAGTCTCCTTACGTGGTTTGGTCAACTTCTGAGGTGTCAAAATGTAGTAGTGAGGTCAGCTGGACCTACACCTAGATATAATAGCACTCAAAGGAGTACTTAAATATATCTCCAGATTCTCTCTTTGAAAGTGTATGAAGGATTTGTTGAACATCACTAAGCAAACATTTTGAAAAAAAAAATCTTATATTGCAATCAAGTTGTAAAATTTGTATTGAGGAAATTTTGTAATTTACAGTTTCCCAACATCCTCAAAAGAAATTGGCAACTGAAAAAACAAAAACAAAAACAGGTTTAAAAAGCTCTGTGTAAAATAGAAGAGGGATCAAAAGAGGGGAGGGTTACCAGAACAGAAACCTTTGAAATCAGGGCCAATAGGTCAGCAGGAGCAGTAGGGGCTCCAAATAACTGAGCTAGAGGCGAGGTGGCAGGAGAAGAAGAGGAATTCCCGAGGGAAAACAGGTATGGCTGATGAGGATTTTCCTTAGGATTTCAGGCACGGTGTGTAATGTAACCCTTCTCTTCTTTCCCCATCCAGTCTTCAGTAAAGTATACAACTCTCTCTAAAGTCTTGGGGAGTTGATTTTGTTTCAGGAACTTAGGAGAGGTGCTGAGTTGGACTCTAACAGGTTGAGAAAGTCAGGGACCCTTGAACACAGCCATGTCTTAATTAAACAACTCACAAACAATGAACATACAGCAGGCTCTCATCACAATTCCAGTTCCTCCTTTGGAAGAAACTGGTAATAATTGCATTTCATAACTCAATAGCTGAGAATAACTTCATTCAGAGTGGATTTTTCTCCTATGTGTTCTACTCTATTTTTGTACAGCAAAACCCATGTTGCATCTTGTTTTGGAAACCTTTACTTGGCCATTTGCTCATAGTGCAACTTATATAGGTGGAAGACTATATACAACCTCTATGGGAATGGTTTTTTGTTCTGTTTTGGTTTTTCCGATATGATCTTTAAGTGCTGACTGGCTGCAGACAATGATGCTTTCCATGTCAGCCATGGCCATCTCTTTGTCAGATCAGGGACCTCCTATTCTCTTTCTCACAGGGGATAGGAAAGATAGGGGTGGGGTTTAAACTCCTACTGTGATGGAAAGAGTGCCTTCCTGCTTCACATGAGATCTGAAAATAGTTTGCTCTGTACTGAGATTGACAGTGATGGACACTGCCTCTCAACACTATGAAGCTCCCATCCCCTGTCATCTCTTTCAGTAATGGCTTAAAAATGCCAAAATACTTTAATGACAAATAAGCATACAAATTAGTGATATCTTAACTGTATATGAAGTTCCAGGCCAGGCAGAGCAAGCAGACAACTGGGGGAATATACCTGAATATATATCTGAATATAACGCTTACTCTATGGTTGGTTAATTGACACGTTATCCTGGTTTTCATTGCTATACCTCACCTCCGTTGTCTTATCTGAAAACATCTTTTTTTTCACATCAGTCAGTCTATCTAAAAGCTGTAGAGCCTAACCTAGCTCCTATTTTTCCTTAATTCTGAAACCCAGTTAAAAGTGATTTCATTATCTCTGAACTTTTGTAGCAGATGATATTTACCTTCTATGTTATCTTGTAATTGTGTATGTTACCTTGTGTATGTTATGTGTGTGTGACCTTGTAATTGTATCACTTTTGCAATATTTTAACACTCTTACTAAACTATCTGTACTCACCTTTAAATATACAGTATATAATTATAGGACCCTAAGTTTGTTGAAACAGAACCAGTGCTCACATACACACACACACACACACACACACACACACACACACACACACCCCAAAGGACTTGAAGGAAATATACCAAATGGTAATAATTGTTCTCTCCGGCTTAAAGGTATTCATATGATTTTGATTTTCTTCCGTATACTTATCTCTACTTTTAAAAACATCCATCATAATATGTATTATTGTTTAATGTAAAAATATAATAATAAATATACTTGATCAGAAATCCAAATATTTGATTACTTCCATTGCCAAAGGTACTTTAGGCCTTTTTTTCATAAGATACTGTCAAGTGATATCAATAAAATACAAATCACTTATCATCTAGGGTAATTTGCTGGAAATATAAATAATCTTAGTTCTCATGATTATGTAATGAAAACAGACTCTAGTAGCATCAGGTCAAATGGTTTTCAAACTTTTTTTTTTTTCAGTGAATTCTATTTTCAAATGAACTCTAACACAGAACTTTAATTTATAGCACAGTGTAGGTTTCTCAGATGGTCTAAAATCTTTAATGATTAGTGCAAATATATACTTCCTTAGTTGGGAAATCCCTGAATCACCTGGAACCTTGGGGTTCACTTAGTCAAACCCTCTCATTTTATCAAAAAGGAAACTGAGGCACAGAGAGTATGATACCTGTCCAAGATCCCTCAGCTGGTAACTAGAACCTACATTTTCTAAGTCTAAGGTTCTGGCCATTATAGTATACTTTCATTCCTGTTTGTGATTATTTTAGAGCATTCTATTTCTCTGACCTAATTTCAGGTTGTGACATACACCCAATTTGAATCTTCTAGTCCCTACCCTCTGTTTACGCTCTATTCTTCAGTGTCTAGAATCCTGCTTTCATTCTAGACTGCTGGGAAGGTTTCCCTGCCAGGGATCTTTGTCACTCAATGGTTTTTATCTTGACCTCCAGGGCTCAGCCTCAGTCCTGACCTGTTATTTGGTCATGTGCTCATTGCTATATCACTCCTCCTTTGACAAACTGGAGATTTGTTTGAACCAGAAGGAACTTATCTTTCTGCCTGTTCCACATTGGGCCTGATTTTGCAGTTGTAAGCACTCCAGCCTATCCATTTGTCTATCTCTAAATTTACTACCCTCAGGCTGAGCAACCCATGGATTTCCCTCCTGTTCTGTTTTCTCTTTATTGTTCAACCCATAGGGAAAAATCCTTGAGTATATTCTATCTTGTTCTTCTAAGAATGAATTGGAGTGATACATTTCTTATGTTTCATATGCATAAAAATTACTAAGTGCTCAAATGAGTGGAAAAGGCAATACCAGCTTCAATGGTTTACAAAAGAAAGATCAATATGAGTAAAAGGAAACAGGAAAATGTTTTTGAAGATGACAGGACTTTTTGGTGCCATTGGATAGACAGTTAGAAGGGGGACAATGTGAGTAAAAGAATAATCAGAAATAGGGGAACATTGACCTGGATTGAAAAAGGAATGGGAAATGTTTGTACAGGGGATTATTGCAAGATTTTCTTTCACTGGAATTTAAGATGAATTATTTTACAGAGTGTATAAAGATCAGTTAGTCACAAATCCTTCAAGATTTCTGATTTTGATTGAATTGATTTATGGCCACCTCCTTCTTTTTCTTGGTTAGTCATTAAGTGAGCCTTAGGTGAGACCATGAAGTAGGCAACAGCTTACTGGCAGAAAAGGTCAGACAGGCTTTTCTGTGCACCTAAAACAACATGAAAAGTTCTGCAATGTGATCCTGGATCTGTCTAATACTCAGGTGCCATGGTCCTTGTATGAAAGGGTATGATAGCTTCCTACAACCTGAAGTTGCTCTCAAAATGTTGGGCTCCTTCCCTGCATAATTTCTTTCTATATATTTGTTGAAACTTTTCGTGTTGCAAATATCAGAATACCCAACTCAAGTTCAATTAAAAAAGAATTATTAACTCACATAATTGAGTAGTCCACAGGTATACCTAGTTTCTGTAAGGGCTTAGGTGAAATTCCATAAAATGAAATTGGGACCTTTCTCTATTACTCTACTCTGCTTCCTCAGTGTTGGCTACATTCCAGGAAACCTCTCCTTCATGTTTGCAAGAGTCTTGTCTCTGGAGACACATTAAGTCTCAGAAAGTAATCTTTCTTGGCCCTAATTGGTTTTATTTATTTATCTTTATTTTTATTATTAAAGTCATTGGGTTGACATTGGTTAATAAAATTATATAGGTTTCAAGTATTCAATTCTATAATAATACATCACCTGTATGTTGTACTGGTTTTAATTGTTTCAGGTACCCATCTCTGAAATCAAGTAGATTAAATATACTGAAAGGCTTACACTGCTACGGTGGTTAATTTTATGTGTTAACTATGAAGGTGATTATGGATGAGATTAATATTTAAATTAGTGAACCTTGAATAAGCAGATTGACCTATGTATTATGGGTGGGCCTCATGCAATCAGTTAAAGGCCTGAATAAAACAAAAAGACTGGCCTCCTCGAGGAAGCTGGAACCCTCCAGCAGACTGCCTTGTCTTCATCTGCACTATCTGCTCTCCTGACTCTCCAAGCTGCTAGCCCACACCAAAGATTTTGGGCTTTCCAGCCTCTATCATCACATGAGCCAATTCTTTATAATAAATCTATTTATCACTATATATCTATATCTATCTGTAGATAGATAGATAGAAGATAGATAGATAGATAGATAGATAGATAGATAGATAGATAGATAGATAGATAGATAGATCCTACTGGTTCTGCTGCTCTTGAGAACCTTGACTAATACAGCTGCTGAGTAGGTCAACCTCCAGAGTTGGGGATGAGAGCCAACCTCATCCAAATGTTGAATGGGAAACAGAAATAGTTTAGGAATGAGGTAGGGAGGCTTGGCTCCTAACAAGACTATGAACAAATATCCACTAAGATTTAGAAGTTTTCTATGACCTTTGTTCTCTCTGCTTTTTTTTTAATAACTCATTTCTGAGGCCAAAGGACTGGCCTTGAATCTCAGTTTGGCCACTTATTAGATATATGGCCATCAGTAAGTTACTTGACCTTTTTCTCATTTTCTCCTTCTCTGTGACTCATTTAGAGATAACAATAGTTCCTACCTCATAGGGTTGCTGTGTTGATTAAAAAAATAGATAAATATATGTAGAATTATTAAAGCAGGACCTGGAACATAGAAAATATTCTTTTTTGTTATTGTTATTGTTATTGTTACTATTATTATTATCATCATATTGCACTTCTACTTTTTCTTACCCATTTATTGAGTTCCCTGCTTGTTTATATTACATGGCTCAGGACTCTCAACTAAACTTTCCTGGCCTAGTTTTTTCAGTTCTTTCTGGCTCCTCTGTACCAATAAGCTTTTCATCAATGCATTCTTTCTATAAATTACATAGATGAAAGGGCAACTTAAAATCAAATTTCTAGAACTTGAGGAGATCACCTAGTCCACTAGTTTCTAAAGTAAAGTGCACAGATATCTTAATTCACTCAATTGAGGAGAAAATATATCCGGATTTATACTTTATGTATTTTTAGTGTAAAAGTTAATAAAGAAATGAGCCTATTATGTAGTTAATGGATTCACAATAGTATATATGTGACATGGTAAATATGTTAGAGGATAAATGCTCAAAGATTTTTTTTTTTTTTTTTTTTACTGATAGGATAGCATAATTAAAAAAAAAAAGGTTGAAGGGCCGGCCGAGTGGTGCGGTGGTTAAGCGTTGGCTTGGGAAGCCAGCAGCCCCGGTTCAGGTCCCACATATGAGGCCCAGTGACACTGCCCTCAAAAAAAAAAAAAAAAAAAGTTGAGAAACCAGTGATCTTGCCTGCTCTTCTTACTTCACAGAGGAAGCAAATGACCCCAAAGAAGGGAACTAATTACCTAAGATCTCACCTATGAGCAGGAGAATCTGTGTGTCAATGGGGGACAGTTTGAGATGACCATCACCAAGTTATCTAACCCCATTGAGTTTCAGTCTCCTCATCTTTAAAAGGGAAAATTATGAACCCTACCAAATAAAATTGAGGGTATTATGAGTATTTCAAGAGGGCAGCACAGTGCTTGGCCCAATTTAACGGCCTAATGAATGTTAGCTCTCTTCATGTCTCAAAGTAGAGGTATTTCCATTGAACAATAGCACCTTTCAAAAACTGGAATAAATAATACTGTATTATTTGGTGCTAATTAAGGTATATGTTACTAAGTAAAATTTTTGTAACTCAAAACATTTTAAAGGATACAAGCACAATAGTAATAATAATAATAATAATAATAACCTCAAATAACACAGTAGACTGGTAGCGGAGGGAAGGGGTAAGGGGCTTCTTTGTTACCCTTCCCCCAAATGAAACCATATGGGTCAAAAGAGTTGTTGGTACTAGAATTCTTTATTGGAGGAGTTTAGGAACAGTGATCTGTTTGGAAGGGGAAGCCAGGGACTTGTCTTAAAGCTGGTTGCATAGAAAGTACAGTGCTTATTTGATGTATGTTTATTTGGAGTAGTATTTCTAAGGGGGGTGGCCTATTGCCCCACCCCAGTCCAGCCATCACTGGTTGCTGTCACTGGTTGTCACATATGCCCATATTCTTAGCCAGCAGTCTTTCCATTCCTTCTTAAAATCCTCCTCAAACAACAGTAAATCTCCTTCATATTCATATGTGCTGCAAATAGCCTCTATACTATGCAAACTGTTCACTTTCAACTTAATAAGTCTTTCCATCCCTAAATCAAAACTAATTAGCTTTGTTTTTCAAATTGCTGACACTGGGGGTCTTTGCTATAACAAAGCTGTGTGTGATTAGTGATATAACGGCTGGTGCTGAGCTTGGGCAAATATTTATAGAGTAATCATATTGGATAGGGTTGAATAACCTCTTGGATTAAGTATGAGCTTCTGCCAGGCGATCCTGCAAAATTGTGCTAATTTAATGGTACAGTCCATTGTTCTGTCTGCTGATACAACCTCTACAGACACTGATACCAATATATTCAGGGATATTAGGGCACAGTATGATTCCTTTATTGGCACTCTTGGTAGTAATGTGCTAGAAGAATCCAAATATCACTTTGCAAATATAAATTATGTGATGGGTAAACAAAAGCTCATACAGGGAGAGGATTGAACATATACACACCTAGCACAACGCTGAGCCTAAAGTAAGTCAGTAACTAAAAACTTGTTACATTATTAGTATATTAGATACCGGAGGAACCATTTTGCTTTTATTTACTTGCAGAGACAGTAGATAGGTCTCAATTAGGCAAGCCCGTTTTAATGTTAAGGGATTATTTCTTCTATATCAAACTGTATTGATATTCATCCAGCCTCTCGCAGAGACACAGCAAGTAAATCTGAAAATATATAGTTAATTCTTAATATGTACTCCTTAATCTGTAGCCTGAAAGGAAACTCAGACCTTGGGAAGGAAGAGAAGAAGGCAGGAGTTTTTAAAGGTCATGCAGTTAAGCAGTAGCCAAATGGAGACCAGAAATCCCATTTTCACCCGTCCTTCCCAGTGCGTTCCCAACCAGGGTATAAAGACCAAGTGAAACAAAATAGTATGATATTGACAAATAGTATAATATCAACATACAAATGACTTTAGGAAACTGGGTTATTTCCTTATACATATTCCTTACTCATATTGTTATATATTTAATTTAATAAATATTATATATTTGATATATATAGGTAAAAAGACCTTCAGTGTTTTCTTTGCATTGATTAATTGCAAGTACACCATTTTTAAATAACAGTGGAACTATCTTTCTTAGACATTCTAACCAGTTAGCTATATTTAAATGTGAGGAGGCGGCAGAGTAATTCTTAAAGAGTTCTATGTTTCTTACAACTGACTTGACTGACAGGCCTTAAGTGTTATTTCTTTCAAAGCAAATATGAATCATAGCCCTTAGGTAGAGTGTGTTCACAGGCTAGAAATATTGATCTGTCCACATCCTAGAAACATTAAGACACAATGAAAAGAATTTTTAACTTAATTATGAATAATGCAATAGCAAAAACAGAGGAACAGTACACAATCGACAATGGTAATGTATCTGTAATATTTTACAATGTCAAGGATTTAATTTAAACTCAAGAAACAGAAACTGCCTTTCCAGCCCGAATTCACCCACCTTCTGAGAACAGTAGGTGCCCAAAGAAACTTATTTAAAGATATAAATAAGTATGTATTATTTAGGTCATTGAGTCCAAGGTACTCACCTTGTAGTCAGCTCAAAATGTATAAATGAGAGCAACCAGGAGGCAGTTTGGTAAAACTTTTCTTTGGAGTTTGTTGATAATGGAATGAAGAAATGTCCCTGATGACGCCATATCCACACAGGCCACAGGTAACTTGAGGTAGAGGCAGGTTAAGAAAGGCAGCCTGGGACGCAGAGGTCCCAGTCAATAGATGCTCTCTTACCTGGTACTGCCTGAGCGCCATGAAAACCCCTTTTTCTCCTTGCCAGCCTTCCTGCTACCATGATTTCTGGTTCTCAAAGAAGGCAGCAGAGAATAATCAATACTGCTGTGGGTTACAAAACAGTTTTCTTACTTTTGGCCCCCATGGCCCAGTGGCAGGACTCTTTCTTCCTGTAGTAGTTCAGTGACAGCGCTGCAGGCCACATGGCTATCACTACCTTAAGAGCAGTATTCTCAATTAAAAACAAACAAACAGTTAAGCTTTTCACAAATAGCTCTGTGTACATTTAATAAATGTATGTAGTATTTTCTCAGGGCAATGGAGAATGATTGCACATAATTACATGATTTGGGGAGCAAATGGCAATAGAGGAGAGAGCAAGAGGCTAAAGGCAGAGAGAGTTGGTGGGTGTGGGAGGAAAAAGACTGACATGTCACCCGAGGATGTTTCTGTCCCTGCTAACTTCTGCTGTTTCCCAGGCCTGCCCCTCTGTGAATCACTACCACAGTCTCTCACCCACTCCTTTCCTAGTAACTCCCTGGAGTTTGCAGTAATGTCCTTGGCTCATGCCATGTAGATCAGAGTACTGCTGCAAAAAACATCCACATAGCATTCCTCTGTAGTGCAGTCAGCCCAGGCCTTAGGCAGAGGGAATTTAAGCATATTTAAGAAGTTTGATCTCCATGTTAAAACAATTTGATATGATGACACTGTGACTAATGCAACTGGTGCAATTAGTGTGACTAGGCTGGGTTCCTGACACTGAGCCATCTTTGTTACCTGTCCTTCACCTATTTGTGCCCCATCCCTGCCTCTAGGGTCTTCACACCCACTACTGAATATCTGAATACCCACCTCTCTGGATCTGCACCAGATATCTCTGCAGAGATGGGGGTCTCTGCATACCCCTTAATAAATACCTGCTCCATCTCTGCTTAAAGTGACACATGAGGTTCAGTCTAACCTTGCTTGGTTCATGTGCTAACTTTCCTCCGGTGTCATCTCCCAATTTCATATTCCCTTTCTACAGTCCCATCTTGTCCTCCCAAGGCTAGATCAATAATCTGGTTCCAATTATACTTTAGAAGCCCTGAGGAGTGCTCCCTTCGATAGCTCAGTTGGTAGAGTGGAGGACTGTCGAAGCCCTGAGGTGTTCTAACCTTTGTTCTGGGTCAGTTCCACATCCAAGTATAACAGGTATAACATATAAGTAATAAAAAGGGGCCGGCCGAGTGGCGCAGTGGTTAAGCGCTGGCTTGGGAAGCCAGCGGCCCCGGTTTGGGTCCCACATATGAAGGCCAGTGACACTGCCCTCTTAAACAAAACAAAACAAAAAAAAATAAGTAATAAAAAAGCCTTAAGGATAATAGTAATTTCTATTTGTTGAATACTTACAAAGTACTAGGTCCTGTGTTTTCAAGCACTATTTCAACAGTCACAATCACCTCATAATTTACACAGGGCTGACAGTCTTCTGATAAGCAGATGGATATAACCTTACCAGTTCTGAAAATACTGTAGCATTTTGTCATAGGTTAGTACCTGCTTCCAAGCACCCTTGCCTGACTCCCCAGCTGTCACCACCTCCCCATGATCTGGCTATTAGAAGGTTGGTGTCCAGCACAGCGCTCTGGCCAGTGTTGATGCTGATGGGTTGCTGCCATGTCATTCTGGCTGTCAAATATTTTTAGTATCAGTCTTTGACTCTGAGTATTATCCCCAACCTACACATTGGACAAGTGAGGCTCAGAGAAGTTTACTTGCCCAAGACAATATCGTCAGGAAATGACAAAGCAGGGACTCAAGCCCATGTCTGCCTGTCTTCACAGACCATTCTCTTTCCCCTATCCCAGTAGCTCACAGACACAGAGAGGCACTTCCCAAACTTGTCTGATACTAAGAGTAAGCTTTTGTCAAAACTAAAGATTCCTGGGCCTCTCCCCATGGAGATTTTGATCGAACTCAGTCTAGTTTCAGGCTAGAATCTGTATGCATATTTTCAAGAAAATGATGCTTATGGTTATTCAAACTTTGGAAACACCGCGCTAAGGAAGTTTTTCCAGAGCATAATTTGAGACTGACTAGAATTATGAGCTCCATGTTTACACAATTATGAGCTTCATGTTTTACACAAGCAAGTAAAGATTTGAACACAATTTCGGAATTACAGGAAACATTTTTGAAGAGAACAGGGTATGCATTTCAGGCAATGGCCTGCTTGTTGGCTTTCTTAGGTGCAGTGGAGCCATGGAAAAGGAGAATCATTCATTGATATCTCTGCAAATATCATTAGAGACAGACAATAATTAGAATGAAGCAAAATTACAGTTTACAAATAGGTCAAATGAAAAGGACATAGAATGAGCACTAAAACAAAAATGATTCTGTAAAACCTAGAAAGGGGGCACTGAGTTTACTCAGTTAAATGTTATGGTTCTAAAAACTATCAATTTACCCACATAGCATCCCAGAATATGGTTTGCAGAAGCATAACCGTGACTAAAGAACTTAAAGGAAATTAAATGTATGGTGCTGCGCACCCCTCAGTGCGTTGCCTCCATTCTGCAGCCGTGATTTTTCGGGTAATGTTTGACAATATGGTTTGTCACATAAAGCCTTTTCGATAGCTTCTCTCACAACATTCTCTCTCCCATTTCTGCTGTTAGCAAAAGCTAATCATGAAACATAAAAAGGTGTCCAGAAAAAAGGCAACTATCACACATTAATTGCACACAGCAGGTTTATGGTGCAATTCTCTTTCTCAGGAAAGTGCTTAGAAAGGAAAAGGAAGAAAAACAGCAACATAGAGGAGCCATTGTCTCCAGCCTGGTCTTATAATGGGAATTGATTCATTAAATATTTCTGAGGATGGCAGAGTCACCTAAGTCAATAGGACTTCCTAGATGTTTTTCCTGACATGTAAATCATCGATGAGCAAAGAAACCTACGGTGGAGCTGAAATTTACTAGCACAGGACATGGCCCAAACTGGGTTGCTTCTCTTCCAAGGGACAAACCCTGCCAAATGTTTAAACACCTGCTTCAGTTGTCAGTGCACATATTCCCTTAGACAACTGAGAAACCGCTCCTCGGATACACCAATAAGTAAAACCAAGTGCCAAATGTCCCCTCAGCAGAGACTGATAAAACAAAACATTTAAATAAATTTAACTGAATACTTCCAAATGGCACACCTGATAATGAAAGCATGCACAGCAGTCGAAGCCATATAGAGGAAAACAATATTGAGCAATTTTTCTGCAATTTTAAAAAGCCAAACCTATATCTAACCTCACCCTCATCATCTACAGATAATATGACTTCCTACCCTAAAGTGAATAAAGTGAAGAGAAAGAAAATAGAACAATAGCAGCAACAACAAGAATAAACCTTAGAATTACATGGTACAAGGAACTTGAAATAAGGGACACTGACTGTCCTCCCTTATTTATTTAAGTGCAAAATGAAACTTTTCTTGGTTTACTTGTTATTTATTTATTTTTTTCCCTCCAGTATTTAACACCTGTATGAGAGTCCCTGACTTAAGAGGTAGGGCTTAGCTAATGAGGTGTGTCAACACAATTGGAAACCCATTTCTAAATGAAAATTGCACTGTGCTGTGAGCACAATCCCTCCAGGTTGAAGAGAGCATTTATAAAGCAGCAGGGGTGGTAACTGGTGCTTTCTCTGTAAGAAGGGCCTGTAGGGTTACCACAGATTGGGGAGAGAGAAGGTGACCTAGAGCGATGGGCTAACATGGTAATTCTCCCCCAAATTAGTCATATTTCTCCAGGTTACCGTGGTAGTGAGTAAAGGCAGATATAATCCCTCTCCTAATTGTAAACCAGCACCAGCCTAATTATATTCCCATTTACCCCAGATACTCTAAAATCATAGGCTTTCTGTTTGCTAATTCCTCTTATTCATGGTTTTACGACTCCGGAGGAGGCTTCGGGGAGTATGAATTGAAAAACAGTGTGGTGAGTTAGTTCCACATAGACATTAACTATGAAAAAGTAATGGAATGGAGCAGAAAAGGGGATGGGAGGGGGAAAAGCCTCATATTTAGCTTAGACTGGTTTTAATCAAGGCTAAAAAAGGATTGAAGGCCTTGCCACATAAGCCTGGGGGTCAAAATCATAGATGCAAGAGGACAAAGCAGAGTTATAACCATCACACCTGTATTCCTTATCTCTTAGAGCCATTTGTGATAAATTCTACTCCTTTTGTCTTAGAATGTGTTTTATCTTTATCTTAGGTGATATTTAAGATCTCTGCAATTGTGAGTATTTTTGTGTCAACTTACTGACTTTTGCCTTGGGAGGGACTCATGCACCAAAGCTCATGGGGAGATGTTGTAAAGTGTAACATGTTAGGTGCCGACAAGTAGGACAAAGGGTGGAAGTCCCAGTGGTAAACAAATTCATTCAAATCTTTCAACATAATGTTATCTTCTTGCTCTTCTCCCAAATCCTCAACCCACATGGAATGTGTGGCTCTAGTCTGTGTTAGGCAATGACATAATCAGAAGATTATATAATGGTATGCTAGGAGAAGGCAATGTGTGCCAGCATGCGTGTGTGTGTGCGGCATGCACACGAGGGAGAGAGAGATCAAGGTGCATAAATCTTTTTTTTTTTTTTTTGAGGGCAGTGTCACTGGCCCTCATATGTGGGACCGAACCGGGGCCGCTGGCTTCCCAAGCCAGCGCTTAACCACGGCGCCACTCAGCCGGCCCTAAGGTGCATAATTCTTGATTGAAAATGAACACTCTTAAAACAGGCTTAAGTGCTTTATTCTTCTTGTGGCTTTTTGATGCAAGTTAAAATAGCAAAAACTTTTTCAAGTTATTGCAAAGATCACACAACCTTTGTCTCTTAAGTTTTCGAAAAAGGAGCTAATGACACTAATATCATGGGGCCTCTGTCATGGAAGGCCAGGTATTATCCTAGTCTTTAGTTGGGGAAATGTTCACTGCTGTTTCCCAGGTCAGTACTAGTTCTTAGGATAGAGAAGGCATAGGAATTAAGTTTGAACAGGGCCAAGGGAGCCAATTCTCTAAAAGGAAACATTCATGTACTTCTTGGAAATAGGGGCATTTATGGTGGAAACATATTAGTCCTAGGCAATATGGCTCCTGCAGTTGATCCTCCACTGTATAATAAGTCAAGGAATTTAAGGGCTTGCAACTCCAGATGATAAGGTTTACACTGATACCAGAAACAAACAGCGTCTGGCCCTCACAGTTTTGTGAGTAATAAGAACAGAGATGATGTACCACCCCAAAGCCTGGAAGCATTCCTTGTAGAGTGTAAGTGCTCAAGCAGCATTTCTTGAATTGATAAAAGAGAAAATTTAATAGTTTTCCATGAAAATTCTGCTTTAAAGCAAACAGGTTGTTTGTGTTTTTGGTTTTTTGTTTCTTAGTGCTTTCTTATCCGGGTCAGGAAACACTGAGAAATTGGATTTAAATTCTAAGGTTGCTTGGTAAATATGAAATCAGAGAAATGGAAATTGCATGGCCTCAAGAGATGATATTTTCATCAAGCTATGAAGGCTAGTGAGTCATTCCTCTCCACTGAAGGGTTATGAGTGCCAATTTAATCATATATTTCTGTTCCCTAGTCATGTTACCCTCTCTTTTGAATGCCTCTCTTTCCCTGCAAACACATTCATTCTTACACTATTTTTTTTCTGGATTCCATAAGAACATTATTGTTTGTATTTATTATCACCATGTTCCTCAATTTTATGTAGTCGTCATTTTTTTTTTCCTGTCTCTGGGACATTCTGCCAACTAACTTGTTGATTTTGAACATCTTAGTAGATTTCTTTCCTCACCTGCCCTGCTGACATTTCCAGGGACTTCAATTTGATACAGGAGCATCACAGGTTAGGCAATGGATTAAATACAGATTGAATATAAACATTGATAAGATATGGTTCTTGATTTCATCATTTGGTATCAAATTCACATTGATGAGCCTGTTAGGCTGCTTTGAGAGCCAGGGAGTGGGGTGGTCATGAGCACCAGCTATGGGAGTATACTGCTTAGATTCACAGGCTGCCTTGACATTTCCTAACTGTGTGTCTTTGGCATCACATTGCCTCATCCATGAAAATAAGACAGTTAATAACAGCTTCTACTTTGCAGGGTTAATAGTGAGTGTTAAATGAGTTAAAATGGTTAAATTTCTTGGAACAATCCCTGGCAAACAAACAAACAAAAACAATGTGCTTGTTATTATCATACACTGCTTTCTTTACTGCAAAAAGCTTTGTATTTACTTCTCCTTATCTACTCATAGGCACTCTGTATATTATCATCATGTGGGTGGCCTTTTTGTCACCTCATTTTCTGACTCTGTTAGTCATGGAAACATGGATGGGCAATAATACTTCCTTATGTTCATTCACTAAACAAATATTTATTGAGTACATACACTATGTCAAGCTCTTTCAACATTGGAGACACAAAGATAAACAAGATAGGAATAAGGCGTCTGGCCTCATGAAGCTCTTAGAAAAGAAAGAGGCTTATACAAATGAAATAATAAATAAACAAGATGATTATAAGAAACTGCACTGTAAGAGCTATGAAGAAAATGAAAGAGGTGTTGTGACTGCAAATCAGAGTAGGGAGATCATTTGTCAACACAAATTTGTGACACATCATGAGCCGGGAGAGAGTATTTCAGGCTAATGAGAGTAGTGAAAAGGCCCAAGAAAGAAAGCAACCAAAACAAAAGCAAAAAGACTTGATGTTTTAAGAAATAAAGTGAAATCTTATGGCCGTTCTAGAATGAGGTGGGAGATGTATCAGGAATCTATGAATGGGAGGCCTTGGAGGCCATGGTTAGAAGCTGAATTTTACTCTAATCAAAACAGGAATCAGTAAAGCGTTCTAAATATGGTCTCTGCGTTGACAGGTGAACATTGGGGGTGGAAGGGGAGTCGGAAATGAAAGTTAGAGTTCTATTAGGAAGTCACTGCCATTGCCAAGGCCATATAGATGATGAAAGGTAGATAATGTAAGGAATATTTTAGAGGTAAAGCGGACAGTACACCTTCCAAGTAAATGGGCAAGTAGCATGAAATGAGAAGCTGCCTTCTCAGTGAGCCAAAAAATGAGGCAGGTTGAAGAGATTTCCATGGGGGTGGGGAGTGGGGCACTGGGAACCAATTTGTTTATTTAAATTATAAAGTAAATGATTTAAGAGAAAAACATTGGATCCCAAATCTAAATTTACTTACAAACGATTATATGTGATCTAAATGGCCTTTTTCAGACAAAATTATACAGTAGGTAATGTTTTTCTTTGGCATCAGAAGCCACACTTTAAAAAATATTATTAATAATTTTTGAGAGCTTACTATAAACTAAGTGCCCTTCATCCACTTTCTCATTTAATTCACGCAACAGCTCTACAAGCATTTACTATAATTATGCCCAATTTTACAGATGTGGTGAGATTGAATCTCACTGAAGTAACTTTTCCAAGCAGAGAGAGTCAGGGAACATAGATAGGCTCAAACACAGGTGACTGACACAAGAGCCTGAGCTCTTAACCATTAAATACAACCACTATTTTACACCACTGATGGCATGGCATCCCCTAACACTCTCTCACTCCCTCCCTCATCTCAGTGTCTTTCTCTCTCTCTCTCTCTCTCTCTCACACACACACACACACACACACACACACATACACACACACACACTCACACACACATGTACACACCTCTTTACAATAAAATTCTACCCTCAGGGAGTATCTATTACTCTCAGTCCCTCTAAAGCCACTAATGACCTACTGAGTTTTGATTAATTACATCTTTCATTTCAATAGTAGAACCACTAATTGTGAAAATCAAGCTTGAGCAAGGCAGTCAAGAGATACTTCCTAAGACAGAGCTGCCTTACTGATACCTCTGATAGCACATCAGAGCCAGCTCTGTGGATAAATGTGGCCTTAGCCAGGAAAGGATAAATGATAGATGATTTGGAAGAAATAAATGACAGAGGTGTTAAAATGTTTTAGGGCAAGGGACATTCAAATAAATGCTACTGGATGATTTACTTTCCAAAAGGTATTATATTCACTGCTGAAACACACCTACATGTCTGCCAGAAATGTGGCCATAAAAATCTGTGTATAAAAATTTTACACTGTAGCGAGCTGACCTCAACCTTTTATTTACGAAAGCCACCATCTTAGCTCCAAGAACACATTTCCAACTTCCTGCTAGGCTTCAACACCTGGATGTCCCACAGCTACCTCAAGCAGAATGTATTAAAAATGCAGTTCATTACCTTCTCTCCAAACGTTTAATATTTGAAATCTCAGTTAATGCATCATTTCAGCAGTTGCCAATGCTATAAACTTCCAAGTTTTCATAATTGCCTTTCTTATCCTCACTCAGCAGCTCTCCAATTCCCTTCCAATGTAATAGCGAATATGGAAATTTCTTCCCCCTAATTATCTCACACATCTACCCCTCTTTACCATCTGCAATGTGACTCATGTAGTTCAGGTCTTCAACACGTCTCAAATGCAATATCTTAGCCCAGGTTTTCTAAACGCAGAGTATAAGGCAAAGCACAAGTGCAAACATTTGAGTGAGGGGAAGAGTGAGGGGAAAGGAAAAGTGAGTCAGAAAAGAAGAAAAAGCAAATATAGATGATCTGTTACTGAATTAGCAAATCTTCTCAAAGAAATCCAGCCAATACTTCAGTTCCACAAGGCACGATGAAAGCACTCCTAGGAAAAATCCTACCCTTGGAATTTTAACTTCCCCACATTTCCATCCAGTAGCTGGGTCCTCTGGATAGCCACTGGAGAAGGTGGAGCTATCAAGTATCAAATCAATATTCACATACCATGCACCAAAGGCTATGTTGATCTACTGCAGTGAAGAATCGACATATGGCATAGCTGTTGCAATTGGGATTCCAAGTTGATGGCGATCTTGTCATAATCTATCAGGCAAGTGAATTGAGCAGGGATATAATGAGAACCACTATCCTTGCATTCTTCACCTCTTTAATGAAAGTTCTCACTTCTGCAATCCTTCCTGAATCAAAATCCAATGTTGCTTTTGATTCACTATATTGACCAAGGGTTAGAGGCAGTTACAGGGACTTCCACTTGGCCCTTCCTATTATAACTTTCCACAGATCAGAGAACCAATGAAAGGGTTCTGCTAGCAGCTAAGCATATCTATCCCACTTCTATCTTAAGGGAATGGGGAAATAACCACAGGTTGGATCTGTGGACTCACAGGACCCACCTTGAAGCCAGCAACCCAATTATCACCTGCCTTCCATAAGCCCCCATTGTAACTAAAGGACTATAAGGCAACTTCATATCAGATCACAAATTTAATATCCTCAAAAAAGTTCTGTATTCCCCTTTCACTGTTTTCTGGTAAATGGGCACATGACCTTTTCTGAAGGTTCAGAGAAGTATTTACTGAATATACCTGTAGTGGTGTTGTGGGGTCTTTCCTCAAAGGGGATTCAAATTCCCTTTCAATCTGTGTGATCTATATGTCTGTGAACTGACTTAGATTTGGAAACTAAATGAGGGGTTTCAATTTTCCATTAGAGCAGCTAACTTCTTCTTACTAGCTCAATTTTTATTTTTGTAATTACATAAATTGAACAGTACCAAGTTAGCTGTTGCTGTGTCTCACTCTCAGGAATACCATGATTTACTGGTCTTTGCCACAGATTCCCGCAGGTAAACAAACCCTAATTGTCATAGTTGATTTGCTACCTTTACTTCCTATTCTGTAATTAAACCCATCTTATCTCGGATGGTTAAGTGCTGTCACCAGATCCTGACATTCTGGAATCTCAAAATTCATGACAGATAATAGGGAGTTTAATTCCCTGACATATTTTACGGCCAACCTCTGCCTGCAGAAAGCAGCCACCAGTAAGCTTCTCTAAGATTTTAGTGCCCTCTTCAGTGACTTGCTTAGTGCCTTAATCAAGGAAGCATCCTCTTGTAGCAGAGGCCCTCCCGAGGACCATACTCAAATAGTGAATCTTACTTAACAAAGCACTCTGACAGCCCCAGCTCCCTGAGCCTTCTCTCACAATCCCAGGGGAGCTCTGGAACCTTTACCTAATTTATCCATTTACCAGAATCTTTTTCTGTTTGTTTGTTTCTAATCTACTGTCCTTCCCCTATATACTGCCCTATATTTCCTACCTGGAATTCCTTCCCTTCACCAATCTGTTCATGTCTGATAGACTCCAACTATTTGATCAAGGCACCTAACAAGTGATAACTTCTCAATAAAACCTTCTAGGACAGCTAGGCAGAAGAAGTCATTTCCTCTTCCTCAGAACTTTGCATAAAAAAACGGATGTTAGACCCAAGTTAAAGTGACATCTACTCAGAAAATGCAGCTGTGATGTAGTAGAAAGAGCCCAAGACCTGAGTGCTCCAGTTGGCATCTGTATTCATTTGTCAGGGCTGCCACACAAAGTGCCATCAGCTGGGGGCTCTGAAAAACAGAAATGTATTGAAGTGCCAAATCGAGATGTGTGTCGAGTTCTGAATACTGTGAGGAAGAATCTGTGCTGTGCCCCTCCCCTGGCTTCTGGTGGTTTGCTTCCAATCTTTGGAATCCCTTGGCCTGTACAATACTCTGTATTCTGTCTTTATCATCACATGGGGTTCTCCCTGTGTGTGTGGGTCTGTCTCTAAATTTCCAATCATGTTGGATTAGGGGGCCATCCTACTCTAGTATCAGCTTATTTCATCTCAACTAATTACATCTGCAACAATCTTATTTCAAAATAAGACAATAATCTGAAGAACTGGGAGTTAGAACTGCAGCATATTAATTTGGGGGGAAAGGAGGGGGAGGCACACACATTTCAACCTATAATCCCAGAATCCCAGTAACTTTGGGGAAGTCTCATAAAGTTTCTAGGCTTCATTCTTCTTACGAGAAAAACAGGAATAATAATACAGATATAAGGCCTAAGTTAACTGAAGATCAATAACAATATTTTAAAGCTGCTAGATGGAAAAGCAAAGAAAGAAAAGGGATCAAAACAAAAGGAATTTTGTCTATTAGATGAGAGCATCTGCATCTGAACAATTCACTATTTTAGAGCAGGATTGGAGGTTAAAGGTTGGCCAGCAAATAGATTAGAGCAAGAGTGTGGAATATATGAAGAGAACAGAGTAATGAGTTCCTCACTTATGAGGAGTTTTTCTTTAAACGGCGAGGAAAGAGCAACAGCTAGAGCCAGAAAGAAAGTTAGAGCACTTTATATAATCGTTCTAGGCCTCCTTTTCCACATCAGAGAAAATGTTCATCTCTTACAGGTATGAGAAGAGCTCCCTGAGTGGTAAACCAGCTATATCTGGAAACACGCTAACTAAGGTAGATTAGCACAATTGATTTGAATGTATGTGCTGCTCTATTTCATACTCATGTTTCTTTTTATTTTTTCATACTTATCTTGCATTATACAAGTACCAAATTCAGATTTTCTACCTATATTCTCAAATATTCTGCCCCACTCCTCAATAACTTTCTTTAAAAATATATAGTATTGCTTTGTAAAACAATTTTACGCAAGTAGGGAACAAAAAAACAAATCGCTGGCATTGAGAATACTTTATATTCATCCATTGACACTGTTGGGAAAAAAATGTGCATTGGAATCTCAACAAAGGCATTTTACATTATTCAAAATGTTTAAATGAGGCTGTCATTCTCATTATAGAATAAATAAGGAGGATATAATGGTTTTGCATAGTTGCAGTTATTAATGCTTTTAGCAGAGACTTCCTAATCTTGATTTAAATATTTAGAACACACACACACACACACACACACACACACACACACACACACACACACCAAAGAGAAGAGAGTGAGAGAGACAGGTTTTTCAGTCAGTCCTCCAGAAGATCACAACTCAACATCTATCCTACACTTCATTTCTGCCTTGGGTTTCCAAGTTTCTCACTAACAATTCCATCAAGCATTCAATTTTCTTCTTTGTAGCTGTTATTTATGGTCTTACATTATGCTAGTTGCTGTAAGAGTAGTGAAATAAAAGACCCAAAATTGAATATAATAAGATTCTTTTATAATCAAGGAGGTTTAAAACATATGTGTGCATAAATAATTATAAGATAAAAGACACCATAGAGAGAAGTATATTACAGTGTATACTGAGGTGAGAGAGAAATCCCAGTATGGATGGCGATGAAGGAGGACCAGGAAGACCTTCCTAAAACAGCAGTGTTAGAAAAGGGCTTTTAGCAATGCACAGTGTTTTCGAAAAGGACAGAGAGACAATAAAGGAATTGGGGTTGACTAAAGTTGAATATATTTGTGAAGCAGAAAGACCAAGTTATGTGTTTGAAGCATACAAAAATGTCATTTTTGTAGATCAAAATTGTATGTTGGGGCTAAGTTGTACAAGATCTTAAATGTCACAATAAGGAGTCTGGGCTTATTTTCTTTAAAAATTGGAGAGAAGGGCATAAATGTGCTACATTTTGAAGAAGACTGATTTGATAATTCTGAGCTCAGGCTAAAAACGGGAAGAGTCATTGAGAAGCTCTTGCAAAACTGGGTACCAACCAAGTTCCCAGAGCTCCCCCAGGCTTCATGTCATTCAACAACCACCTCCTCTGCCCTGCTCTGGTACGTTTCTATTTATTCAACCTCCCTGACCAATTCCTTTGACCTCATCTGGTCTCCCTGTCTAATCAGAGGATTCTTGTCTTTCCATCTGGATAGGCAAAGCGCAGCTCAGCAGGGAGATAGGTTAGTCAGTCGAAGCTTGTAATAACAGTTTTGTTTTCTGTTTTTTTTGGGGGGATGCTTACGCCATTCTACTGTAATATTTGTTAGCATGTCTCCTTCTTTCCCATCTAACCATACTCTTCTAAAGGGCGGTAGTAATGCTTGACACGTACCTTGGGACCAGCAGGGCACCTGGCACATAGCAGGTGCTTGATAAGTATTAGTTCAGTGAGTAAAACTCCCATATCAACTCAAGGATAAAAATACAGCGGTGGTTGTTCTGTTAATTCTTTCCCTGACCTCCTCCTACTCGACATTCAGAATAGCATGTAGTTCGGGAGCCTATGGCTCAGGATTTCTGGGAAACCAATCTAAGATAGTTTATAATGATCTAAAAGAAATTTTACAATCCAGTCCCTCTGATATCGTTTCATAGAGCTATATTTAGTGCATCTTTCAGATTTTCCTCTGGACCAGTCAAGCACAATTCTGGTCACATATAGGGGCTCAATAAATATGTGTTTATTGATTGATTAGACAAGTATTTCAGAAATATTAATTACCAGTCACTCAGAAACATTTCACAATATTCATCTAACCTGTAGTCATTGGACACCTACTATATGTGACACTGTACTAGGTGCCAAGGAAGCGTTGGATAGTCTGCCGAGTGTGCCAGAGTCCTAAAAGAAATTCCTATCGCATCAGCCTGTTCATACCACTGGCCAAATAAAACTTGAAAATTGACATGATGAGGTGAGCTAAAAGTCTCTCACGGCTCATAATTTTCCAAGGCTCATTATATAATTTCACATTAGCGTTTTCAGCTCTTTAGATCAAAAAGTAATAGACCCAAAACAAACTAAGAATATAAGCACTATTTAGACCACTGTAGGAAGACTCACCCACCTCAGCTAACTGAACCAGAAAGTCTAATTAGTACTACAATTGCTTCCTACTGGAAAGCATTCACTGTACATTAGAACAATCTAATGTTCACTAGGAAGAAAATCATTTTAATGGAAAGAATTCAGTTTTAATGTTTCATAATCGGTCATTTATTAGTATACAAGAGGGTCAGAAGAACTAATTAGAGACTATTTGAGCAAGTGTAAGTAATATGGTTTTCCCAGGTTGCCATTTGGGATAGCAAATCCCAAAGCAGAATACTTACATGCAGATATAGTATCAGATTTTACATGCCTGTGGGATTATGTGAGTGCCCCAAAGCTCAATTTAAATGCCAAGTTGTGAAAATTTGCTTCGGTAAAGCAAGTTTAAGTCACATTCGTCCTTTTGATTTTTATGGGATCTGGGCAGCTAAAAGCCTGCTTAGTTTTTTAAAAAAATTAGCTCCATGGCATTCTTCCTTTTTCTCCATTTTATGTACTTCAGTGTAAACATTAAAAATCAAAATCTTTTCTCTTTTTCACACGGTCTAGCATTCATGACAGTAATTACCTGAATTGCTTAATTCCCGCTATCTTCCTGTTTGCATGTAAGGCACTTTACCCAAATTTCCTCAATGTGAGACTTCCTAACAGTTTCTTTTTTCAGCAGTTTGAGGAAAGCTGTCAGAGGAGAGGGAATAATTTTGGAATTTGATAGCAAGACCCCTGAGGATATGAAAACTCACTCAAAATGCATTGTACAACTGCCTTAGGCAAGTAAGGTATACCCAAGCTAAGAACATCTGGCTTGCAACTATTATTTACATAATGAACTCATTCTCCCCCCTCCCCCATATTTACCTCAGAATTGTCTGCTCACGTCCTGCGGGGCAGGAAAGGGGGTGCTCCAGAATTCAGCAGAGCCATTCCTAGGACAATCTAGGCCAGCCCATGGCCACCATGGCCTTCACTTCCTTGCTTCCTTCTACTGATCAAGCACATGCTTTGCTCCTCACATTTATCTCTTATGACTTGTACTTTCATTGTTTCCATCTAAGACTTTATTTTTTCCCTGAATATATGAATTTACCCTGTAAGCAACAACAAAACTCTTTTCTTTTTTTTCACAATTAATTACCGATTACCTTTTTACTTTCTCTGTTTAATTTTTGAATTGAAATTACAACCCATATAAAACAAAAAAAAGTATAAAAAACAGGCTTATGATAAACTTATACGAAACAAATGTGTTTAAGTAAACTTCAAAAACAAATAAAGAACTAAAGCCAAAATTCCCTTCCAAATTAATCTATAAAAACAATGGAATCTGCAAATAAAATGTCAGAACATGACAATGTGATTTTGCAGGTGAGACAGATTTGCATGTAACAGGACTATCCAAGGCAATCTTCCACAAGATGAACAAGGAGGAACAGGAGATTTGTCCTATCTGACACCAACATTTTTATTAAAACTATAATGGGACAGTGTGGTATTTGCATGGGGTTAGAGTAACAGAATAATGGAAAAGATAGAGACTTAAAATGATTTCACACAAATATATAGGAAGGAGCATGAATTAGAGATAATTGAGTGGTGGGGTGAGGGGAGAGGGAAATAAGTTATTCAATCAGTGGGACTGGGACAATTGGTTATCTATAAGAAAATTAATTAAATTTAATTCTTAACCCATATCACATCCAAAAGTCAGTCACTAGTTGTAGATTTAAGACAATATGAAAGGTAAAACTATAGAAATTATAGATGATCTTTGCAAACTCAGAGTGCAGAGGATTTTGTAAACAATAAAACCTGAACATCATAAAGTAAAAAACAGGTATAGCACTACATTAAAACTATAATCTTGCATTCATCAAAAGATAAGGAAGGGTGGCCAGTTAGCTCAAGTTGTTAGAGCACAAGCTCATAACACCAGGGTTACCAGTTTGATTCCCACATGGGCCAAGGAGCTGTGCCCTCCACAACTAGATTGAAGACAACCACTTGACTTGGAGCTGGTGTATCCTGCAAAAACACACACTGTTCCCCAATAAAATTTCTTAAAGAAAAACAACAACAACAACAAAAATATATATCAGGAGTTAAAAAGACAGATTACAGAATGGCAGGTTTTTGCTATACATATTTTCTTTTTTTTTTTTTTGAGGGCAGTGTCACCAGCCCTCATATGTGGGACCCGAACCGGGGCAGCTGGCTTTCCAAACCAGCGCTTAACCACCACGCCACTGGGCCAGCCCTGCTATACATATTTTTAATGAAAGATTTATATGTAGAATCCATAAGAAAAAGAAAACTCAACAGAAAAATGAGCAAGAACGTGAAAGGACATTTCAGAGCAAAGGCAACACAAATAGCCTTAAGCATATAAAAAGATGCCTGTCCTCATTGGTCATCAGAAAAATGCAAACTAAAACCATAATGAGATATGAATAATTAATTTTGTGAAAATTAAAATGATGATAAATGAAAAATTAAAATTCAATCAAAACCAAAATAAGTGTGTCTAACACAGTGTTAATGATAATTTAAATTGTTACAGTCACTTGGAAAAAAAAGTGTATCCTGACAATTCTGAGGAAAATTAAAAACTAAAATTAAAAACTAAAATAAATTTTTAAAAGCTACATATGGAGGTTTAATTAAGTTCTTGACAAAGGCCTTCTGTGTCTCCAGCCTGTATTTGTTGCTACTTGTGGAAGCTTTCTTTAGGGGGGAGGTGGAGAGTTGAAAGGGTGTGGTCATATTTCCAGTTACAAATATGAGGGTATCTGTATGTGACATCTTCCTTTGTGTGTGTATGTCTGAAAACTTCCTCTGTGTGTCTCCTCTAAGTATGAATTAGCACTGATTGGTTTCAACACCTTTGTGTGTTTCAGCCACTTTCATGCTTTGAATCTTGGGTTTGAATATAGTTGACAGAGGTAGAACTAATTAATTAATGCTACTTTATTTGCATACCTGGAGTAGGGTCTCTGATATTTATGCAGATTTATGGAAAAATAACCAAATTAATACTGCTCTGACACTTCTTTAATGGGACCAGAGCCTAGTTCTAGACAGAAACAAGTTACAATAAACATTGCCTTTAGAAACTATTTTTCTTCAACCAGGGTTGATTTTGATCTGTCTCACAGGGTTTTTTTTGTTTTGTTTTATTTTGTTTTAATTTAGAAACCTCTTAAAATATGCGATTTAAATGCTAGGACAATAAAAACTTTTTTGTTTTTTGGGAAAACAAATCAGAGAACAAAAAAACTTGAGTTCTTTTCACTGAATCATAACTTAGCTTGAAATACAAACTAGAAATTTTTGTTGCCAGCAACTTTTCTTATAGGTAACCTATTGAAGATTATAATCCACGGAGCAGTTCATCCTCCCCTAGGTTTCCTATAGGACCTTGATCACGCTGGCTACTCAGGCTTGACTAGGACTAGCAAGAAATCCATCAGGCGATGTGAGACTGGGACCCTCCTCCTCAACTCCCATACCACACCCACATCCTAAACCTAAACGTTCCACAGGCAGCAAAGTAGGATATACAGTAAATCAAAACAAATATGAAAGCTTGGAGGATCACGGAAGATTGGGAGACTGGGTCCAGTTAAATGGCATAATATTTCTTTTAGTTTTTTGCTCAACATTCCTTCCCACCCCCAACACACACACACACACACACACACACACACACACACACACACACACTTTGCTTACTCTCAGAGCTTAATTAATATTGTTGACCAATTAATTTTAAACAAGAGGTGGAAAAAAAAGGCTTCCAGAATGTATAACTTTTTAGTATGATACATTTATATACTATTGACATGAACAGGCAAAACTGAGGTACCCCAAATAATATTGAGGATAGAGAGATGCACTGAAAAAAACATTTAAAGGGCTTTATAAGTCAAGAGGGAGATATTAAGGGGATGTGACTGATCACTAAGTGGATAATAATACCAGCAGTAGCAGTAGTATCTTGAATTTATGTGGAACATTCTATTTAATGTCATTTGTGGTCATTTATTAATAATTGAATATAAAGTGTACCTTGATTTCCTATCTCTATAAAATACCTATTAAATTCATCCCTGATGTTCATCTATATTTTTCAACACACCCTCATTGATTTGTGTAGAATAGTCTTAGCAAAGGGACAGGATAAAGAAATCAAAATTTTATTGTCTACCATGTCCTAAAACACATTATATATGTTATTTCATTGAATCCCCACTACTATCACATGAATATTATAGTACTAATCCCAATTTATAAATGCAAAATCAGAGATTTAGAAAGACAAATCACTTTTTTAATGTTTCACAGCTAGAAGGTAGGAAAATCAGTATTTGAATGGACATCCATCTGGCTTCAAATCCCAGTAAGTGTCCTTTGCCCTGTGCTAAAATCCTCCCTAAAGAATGTAGTAGGTAACTGTGAAGAGGTTGAATGGGAAAAACTTCCTCTATGTCCATAATCAAATTTTGAGGATCACCTTACTGGAGAAAGCTAACATCAAGCCTCATGGCAGAGCCTTTTAGTAGTGAAGGCCTTTTGGGAAACTTCCTGGAATAGCAGTCCCTTCAGGTAGTTAGGCAACATGGCCTTGCCTCCTCCTACTAAATCATGCACAGCCTAAGCCTTTCACTAAAATGCTGCTGATTGTAAGTGACTTCCGCAGCCAAACAAGCATTTTAGGTCTATTTAATAGATCAATACAGTAATTCGCTGCTGGGCCCCTGGAATCATTTGTTTGGACCTGATGTCTTTGTGGTCAGATTGAGGTGTACACATTAACATTCGCAGTGAATTACACAAATAACTTGCATTGAAAGATGTTAAAGCAATTTAGATTGTGTGAAGGAGGTAGGATTTAACTCATTGCCAAGTGACTGGGATTAAATGGGTCATTATAAAGGCAATGCCTTCAAGGACCATCACAAAGGAAAATAAACCAAAAGGCCAAAGGATATACTCTCTCCTGTGTAGATGCTCGAAATTCAACTCAGCAGAGGCTAGAAAGGAAACCTAATATAAGTTGTAGAGTTTTTATTCTTCTTCTTTTTTTTAAAATCACTTCTATTTGACAGTGAAAAAATCTCCCAAGAGAAATACTAGAGGACCTGTTGCTCGATTCATTTAAACTCAGTGGACAAAACACCAGAGGGGAACAATTTTGCCTTAAGTCCCTAGAGGAACAGGGCCTATGTGGAACTAATAATAATTTTCCATCTCTAATTTTGATGACACGAAAACCAGAGTTCTGTGCTTATTTGATCCAGTGTTGAATTGGATTCTAGCAGCAACATTTCATACCAACTGAAGTCTGTTAATTATGTGTGCTGGGACACTAGCCAAAAAACCATGACAATAGTCTGAAGGGAATAAGATAAAAAGTTTTAACACGGACCCTTCCATCTGAAACAGAGAATTGGCAGAAGGAAAATTTCATTACAGCTGAGGTGTGACTCATTTGTCAGGTGTGGAATAAAAGAGGATTCTCCATAAGAGAAACAAAAGAGAAACCTGTATAAAAAGAGTTAAAGGAAATCCTGTGCTGACCAATGAATGACTTAAGTATGCCCATCAGTGTAATGCTGATAACAGTGAAGTCATACAAACATTCATTCATTTATTCAATCATTCAACAAACAGTTGTGTTTGTAACCAAATACTTTGCCAGATGCTGTCAATTTGAAGAGGGATAATATTCCATCCATGTCTGCAAGATGGAAGGGCAAACTGGGGAAAAGAGATATAAATGGATGATTATAATGTAATATCTCAAAGCACAGGTTATAGAAGCATGGACAAAGAATACATCATGGGGCCATCTTCCTAGAGGACACAGGAAACCTGAAATAAACCTTGAAATATGAATAAAATCCACTGAGAATAGTATTCATGAACTAGGAGACAGCATGGGCCAAGGGAAAGAAACCAAGGCCAGAGTTGTGTTGGAAACTACATGTAGCTCAGTGCTGAAGCAGAAAAAGTGCTGAAGATGTCAACACTGGGAGAGGCCAGATTCTGACAGCACTGTTAGTCTTCTCAAGAAGCAAGAGCTTGGTTCTGGAGAGTAATATGGTAAATAGAGGAGAGTGGCAACTGAATAGAGAAGGGATTGTAATGTCAACGAAGTGAAGACAGGGCCATTGGTAGGAAGCCTCTTAACGATAATTATGGCAAGGGAAGATGAGGGCCTGAGTAAGGGACACCAAGGGTAGAAAAGAGAAGACAATCGGAAAAAATACCTGAAGACAAAATGGGTCTAGCCTGATGAATGATTGGATGTGGAGGACAGTGAAAGAGAAGAAATATCCAAAACCTCTGAAGTTTAAATGAGAAAGGGGGAGGGAGATAATAAAAGGTAACAACACTTAGCCATAGAGCCAGGACATAAGCTCAAAGAAAACATGATAAAGACATGTAGAAAGAGACTGAGTAACCCCGGTAAATCATGCCATTTCCCTGGGCTAATGTCTTCATTTTTACTTGGAGTGCGTGGTTTAAGGCCATCCAATAACATATCCAGGTCTATTATATTTGTTCTCTGGTTTATTGTTTTTACTAGATATTATATATCTGTATGCTACATATAAAAGTGCCTAAGCACATTTTGGTTGATTGAATGTGACTCTAAATCTGTTAGTACTTACTGTGCTATGCCTTCTTTAAAGTCCAATGCCAAGCTGGTTCTATCATGCTCTCTTAGGCCCATCATTTCCTTCTCTTTTCTTTATTTTTCTATCAGTGTCTCCAATAGACTGAGACACAACTGAAAGTTTCTATCAAATCTGATCATCCTGTGGCACAATTCTGATATGAATCAGCATTTTCATTATATAAATCTCAATTTTCAGTTCAAACTACCAGTATCTAAGGCATTACATTTCCTGCCATTTAGAATCTCTGATTCATTCAGGGATGACCTGTAAGTATGAACTAGGAAATGATAAAAATCAAAGCATAATTTTGGTAGCTATTTGAACAGATGGAACATCAACATGGCCTTTCTATTCTAATTTTTACTAATCTGCCCTGACATATAAATTTTTTTATTCATTTAACAAGTATTCGTTGAACATTATTTTGAGGCCCTTGGATATTCCTGTCAGAGAAAAAAACAGAAGAAATTCCTGCTGTTATGGAACTTAATTCAACTAAAGGGAAATACTCAATTAAGTGTGTGTGTGTGTGTGTGTGTGTGTGTGTGTGTGTGTGTGTGTGACAGAGAGAGACAGAGAGAGAGAGAGAGAGAGAATGGATGGATAGATAGATAATAGAAGATAGGTTAAAACAACAACAACAACAAAAAAAACAACTTAGAGTAAGGGATATTGGACTGAGAAAGTTCCTGGGATGTGGGACTTGCAGTATTAAAACCAGGCAAGTCTCAGGCAAACCAGAACAAGTTGGTTGCCCTAGAGTGTGGAGTGAGGACACGGTAAGCAATTTTAAAGAAGTTCAGTGTAGATCTAATTGAGAAGATAGCATCTGAGCAAAGTCTTGATGGAGGTAAAGAAGCTGGACATGAGGATATCTGGGGGAAAAGCATTCTAGACGAGGAAAGAGCTTAGGAAAAGGCCCTACGGTGGGGACATGTTTGGTGTGTATGGATGTAGTGAAAATATATATCACAGACAGACTATGCCTATAAGGCAAGAAAATTAAAAGACAGTGGTTTGAGTCAGAAGAGCAGTGTTCAAATCCAAGACCTTCTACTTCTTAATACTCTGATACTGGACCTCTCCAAACTCTCTAGAGGAATAATTGTACATTATGAGATATATAAAAACAGTAGGTTTAGGGCCTGCCGAGTGGCTCGTTAGTTCAGAGTTGTCTTGGGAGCCCTAGCTCTGAGCAGCAGGACCGTCAGTTCAGATCCCACATGGGCCAATGACACTGTGCCCTCTACGGCTAAGATGGTGAACAACAGCTGGACCTGGAGCTGGGCTGCTGTGAGTCACCGGCGACGGCATAGGCTGCAGTGGGACTGCAGTGGGCTGACATAAGCTACTTTGAGTGGCCGGGAGCCACCATGAGCGGCGTCCAATGGCTGGCGACCCATCTGCCTCAGCCGGGAAGAGCACAATGATCACAATATCAACATGGGCCAGTGAAGCGACATCCTTCACAACTAGACTGAAGAATAAAAGGACAGCAACTTGTCTGTTCCCCATTCCCAATTTCCCTACATTGTTCCCTCCTCCAATTCCCCAATAAAAATCTTTTAAAAAAAATCTAAACAAACAAGCAAACAAAAAAACCCAGTAGGTTTAAATAGTTAGTGAATGGATAAAATTGTATTATTTGTGCTGAATCACCAAATCAGAACTTGGACTCCCAAATTCATTGTAGCTGTTCTTTAATTTCCTTTGAGTCATTTAGACTTTGTCAATATAAATAAACCCAACATCAATCCAACATGAAATCAATCAATATAATTTTTCTTTTACCTATTTCTGTCTTTTGCAATAAGAATCAAATATGGGTGAGGGAATCCTAACATATTTCATAATATTTGGCAGACTAGATTAACCCCAGCTTTACCTAATCTGTGCCAACACTAAATCAGCATTACACACACACACACACACACACACACCCCAGAAACTTGCATTTGCTCATAATTTTAGTTCTTGTTGACAGCTTATCTGGATAATTCAGTGAACAAAAATATTTCACTGAGGAGGGGTTTATATGAATTAGTTAGAACTACTGTTTCAGCAAACCATGCAATTATATTAAATTTCATATTCATTTTGCATATTGTGAGCAGCATTTACCTGTCCAGTTAGAGTGAATACTCCTAATAAAACCATATTTACAGGGCTCCAAATCTTTCCTCCCCAGTCATTTTCTACTCAAGGATATATTTTGGCCTAACATGTACCAAATCACAACAGAAGTCCCTTTCTTTTCATTTTTACCGCATCCTGAGCAATTCCTCCAAGGACTTCCTCCGAGTTATCTGCAGATGGGAAAGGCAATTCACAATGCAATAAAATTTATAGCTCATAAAATTATGAATAAGCCAAACGTTAAAAAAGAAAAGTTAAACTAGGTTTAAAATGATTTTTATAATATCAACCACATGAATTGACACAGAAAATGAATTGCAAATGTAAGGGAATGCAACAACTAAATGCTCTGTGCTCTCTGGGTGTTAAATGGAGACTGTCAGCAAAGCACAAAAAAGATTTAGGAAACAGTCATTGATTTCTCTCAGTAGAGGTGGCCAAAGTAAGACCCAAAGTAGATTAAAACAAACAAACAAACAAACAAACAAACAGATTAACTGGGTTTGAGTATAAGTACACAAGCCAAAAAAAGGAAGTGTTTGGAAATTAGATGATAAAGTGAGTCACCCCAAATCTTTAGTGTGATTTTTTGTTGTTGTTGTTGTTGTTAATAAGAATAAAAATACAGGCAAAAAATGAATAAAACAATCCAAACTTTACTTTCTCTCAGTAGCAGAAGTCTTTTTTTTTCTTTTCTAAAGAAAAATATTAGAATACTTAGCAACATTAGAATACACTCATTTTTCCACTTCACCTACCTACTTGCCATGGATACACATTAGAAACAATAACATTAGACTTTAGAAGGGTGATTGATGAAAACAGATATTATAAATATCTAATCCAGAATTCTCAAGTCTCCCACAGAGTTGTGTTTTTGGTGATCTTTTCTTACTATATATACTTTTCCTGAATGACCTCATCTATTCTATAGGCTCTAGTGATTATACATTGATGATTCCCAAATCAATATCATTATGGTTCATATTCTTATGTCCCAGGCCTATATTTCTATCAATATCTGAATGTTTCCCAGCCACTTCAGTCATATGCCTAAATTCAAGCTAAATATCTGATCCCAATCTTTTTTCTTCTATATTCTCCACCCCAGTTAAACATCATTCATGCAAATGTGTGTGGGTATCTGTGGGGCGGGGGATGAAGTAACCTTTTATACATCCTTCTAGAGCCAATATCTTTGGCCCATTCCAACCAAATCAGCATATAAAGCATCAATACCTATGACTTGTCTACTGAGTTTATCTCTTTCTGTCCATTACCAGCATTACTTTTTCTCAGGTCCATTCCCAGCCTTCTGTTTACTTTGCTCTATATAGCTGGAGACCGACCTCTGGAAATTGTTTCTGAAACTCCCTTACCAAATGGCTTTTACTTCGATTTGATTTATGGGGCAGTGGAGTGGGGAAACATCTGGAAAACTGGGTTCTTGGAGTGGGAAGGAGGTTAGGTTATTTCTAGCTACACAGGAACCCAAATATTCCATGTTTATCAGGATGCAAGCTTTTGCTCATACTGTTAGCTAAATAGAATTCACTTTTGCACCTTTTCAAAAACAAGGCAAATTCCCACTTTCTTCAGGCCCTGTTCAAGTCCCCATCACCTCAGGGGAAATAATCCCTCCCTCTCATACAGGTATCAAGTAACATGTTCTGAGCGCTATCAAGACATCTGCAGTATAGCACTTACTGTGCCAACGAAATTGGTCCCTCATCAAAAATACCAGTATCTTGTTTATTATTAAATCACATAGATACGTTTTCTTTCTTATCTAAGTTGACATTTTTTTCTTTCTTTTTTTTTTTAAATTTACTTATTTTTAATTAGTTTCAGGTGTACAACACAGTGCAATAGTTATACATTTTACCCCTCAAAGTGACAACCCCCCACCCCCAATTCACCACCCCATTCCCTCCCCATATCATATATATCTATTACTCTTCCTCTGACTCTCTTCCACAGTATAATCCACATCCCGTGACTATCTATATATATTCAATTACCCTCTGCTTTAGTCATACAGTGCAGTGATCAAACCTCTACTCCATCCATGAAATGGTCTCCCTAACAAGACCTATGACCATCTGACATTCCACAGAATATTTACAACATTATTAATTATATTCCCCAAACTGTTTTTCATATCCCAGTGGCAATATTGTAGTTGCCTATTTTTGCTGTCTAATCCCTTCCCCTTCTCCCTCATCCCCATCTCCCTCCCAATTAGCAACCCTGATTTTTCCTCTATACCTATGAGACAGTTTCTGTTTACTTTGCTCATTCATACAGTTTTTCAGATTCCACATATGAGTGAGATCATATGGTATTTGTCTTTCTCTGACTGACTTATTTCACTTAACATAATAGTCTCTAGGTCCATCCATATCATTGCAAATGGTACGATTTCATTCTTCTTTATAGCGGAGTAATACTCCAATGTATAAATATACCACAGTTTCTTAATCCAGTCATCTACTGATGGGCATTTTGGTTGTTTCCAAGTCTTAACTATTGTAAATTGTAAAATATAATCCTAAAATTTATATGGAATCATAAAAGACCCAGAATAGCCTCAGCAATTCTGAGAAATAAGAACAAAGTTGGGGGGATTACGCTACCAGACATCAAAACCTACTACAAGGCTACAGTAATTAAGACAGTTTCGTATTGGCATAAAAACAGGCATAAAATCAGTGGAACAGAACAGAGAGCCCAGAAATAAATCCAGGCATTTACGGACAGTTAATCTATGACAAGGGAAGCAAGAATTTACACTGGAGTAAAGACAGTCTATTCAATAAATGGTGCTGGGAAAATTGGACTGACACATGCAAAAAAATGAAACTGGACCACCTCCTTAGCCTTATACAAGAACAAATTCAAAATGGATTAAAGACTTAAATGTAAGACCTGAAACCATAAAAATCCTAAAAGAAAATATAGGAAGTACATTTGCAGACATTACCCAGAGCAATATTTTTACTGATACATCACTACAGGCAAGGGAAGTAAAAGAAAAAAAATGAACATATGGGATTATATCAAACTTAAAAGTTTTTTCACAACAAAGGAAACCATTAATAAAACAAAAAGTAAGCCTACTGAATGGGAGAATATATTTGCCAATGATATATCTGATAAGGGGTTAATATCCAAAATTTATAAAACACTCATGAAATTCAAAACCAAAAAAACAAACAACCCAATTAAAAAATGGGCAGAAGATATGAAGAGACATTTCTCTAAAGAGGACATACAGATAGCCAACAGGCATATGAAAAAAAGTTCAACCTCACTGGTCATTAGGGAAATGCAAATAAAAACCACCATGAGATACCATCTCACTCCAGTCAGAATGGCTATCATCAACAAATCAACAAACAACAAGTGCTGGCGGGGCGGTGGGGAAAAGGGGACCCTGCTGCACTGTTGGTGGGATTGCAGATTGGTGCAGCCACTATGGAAGTCAGTATGGAGGTATCTCAAAGAACTGGAAATAGAGCTATCGTTTGACCCAGCAATTCCACTCCTAGGTATTTATCCTGAAAAAAACCAAGACACTTATTCAAAAAAAGTTATGCACCCCTAAATTGACATTTGAATGCTCCGTTCTTCCTAAATCTACCAGGCAATCCCACCCTTACTGCCACTCCCATTTTCTTCCTCTGTTCCCAAATAAATCTGACCAGATGTCTTGTTTCACCTTTGTTTTACTCTCCCCACCCTCCTTGAATGGCTTCAACTACTCTTATGATTTCATCTAGTATCAGTAAACCAATGACTCTTAATCTATAGCTCTGGGGCAGGTGTGTCTCTTCAGCTTCAGGTGTGAATATTCTGGACATCTCTTTCTGTATGTCCCACAGGCTTCTCAAAAGCAATATATCAAAACAGTTCATTCTCTCTGTTACCCCCATCAAGTTCCTCCTACAAACACCCTCCATTAACTTTTACTCCAGGATTAGTGCTGTGAAATTTCTCCAGCCAGAAACCTGGGAGTCAAGATTGATTTCCCGTCCCCTGTCACAGATATTTAAATTAGCCAAAAGTTTTTATAAATTTATCTCCTTAGTGACCCTCTAATCTGTACTGCTTTCTATCTTCATTAAAATACCAATAAACAGATTCTTATCACTTATCACCCAGATTACTTCAATAGCTAGTTTCTATGGCCTCTTGTCCATTTTCCCCATTGCTGATAGAAAAATTCTCCTTATTGTTCTCTAAAATATAATTCTGACTCCATCAGTCCACAGGTGGAAACTTTTGACGGCTTTCTACTGAGTTCAGAATAAAATCTAAACTTTTATGACACAAGACTCTCTGCAATTTTGCCCCATCTAACTCATTTCTCTCACCACTCCTTCTCTTTCCACTGTACTCTAGTACTACCAAAATATTTGCAGTTCTCAGCTCTCTATTTATTTTCCCATATCACTGTCTGTGGCCTACTTCTTCCTTTTCCCAGAATGCACTTTCCTTCCTTCTTGGTCTGGATAACCCTTCGCTCCTCATCAAGAGTTCACTCAGGTAATACCTCCTCCAGACATTATTTTCTGTACAGTCATTACGGTACATTTCATCTGTTGTCTTATAGTGCCCTGTGTGTAGTTCTATGGGTACAAGGGTCACTGTTTTCTAATTGTATTTTTATTTCAGTCCCTACCATAAGACTATGAATCCCTTGAAATCCAGAATCTGTGTCTTTTTCTCTGGGTCCTCTCTACTTATCACAGCTTTCCAGTACACAACAAATAAATATTTCTTGAATGAATAAAGTAGTTTATGTGTATATATGGCATATCTAAAAATACATAACATTCCATATATTTATTGGAGGAAAGTTAAACATCAGATCTTATTCACCTTTGAATCTCTCACATCAAGCAGATGCCTGACATACAACAAGTGCTCAATAAATGTTGAATTTTTACTGGTCCCAAATAGTCTAGATTGAGATGATTTGGCCTGAATTCATTGGAAAACCATGCCAACCCTTCGTCCTCTCATCCTATGCCAAACTGTCGAGTAAGTTCATCTGTCATTTGAGGATCTATATTGGGCAGAGTACTGTGAATAGCTTTAAAAGACTGGTCTTTGTTCTCCTGGAATTTTACAATCTAAATATATACATAGAAAAACACATAAATTTCACATCAGACTCCATCATATGGAAAAGACAGACAGGATCTTACTGGCCCTATAAAATTGTTCACCACTTCCCCTGCCCTCCATGCGTTCACAGATAACATTGTTCCCATTTGATTATGCTATTTTACAATACAAAAATTTTTCTAAAATCTAAGTCAAGAGCCAGGAAATGTAGTCAGAAAAAGATAGCTCACTCTCTGATAACTCAGTCTAATTTCCTCATTAGTGAAAACGACATCATCATAAAGAATATCTGCCAACAATCTGATATAAAAATGTACATGCATCATGAAAAATAATTGCTGTTCAATTACTACTGAATTGTAAAGCCTTCGTACAGGTGCAATAATGCAAGAAGAGCCTTGAAAGTATGAAAAACTGCTTAGCTTAGGTAATTACATGTGTTTGAAAGAAGTCCCCAGAATAAAATTTGCAGAGTTTGAAGAAACAGTAAAATCGGAACCAAAGTGCTATTTATAACTATATATTTTTAAATTTTGTGTTTTTCCTCCAATATAAATTTTGAAAGGCCAGTGATAAATTTTTTAACTCTGGGATCTGGGAAGGGAAAACAATACAGTAGCTTTTCCTCTGCTTTCTACTTTCCCCACCTCTCAAATTGGATCTGCAGGGACAGTATTACACAGATAGAAATCTAGCCATAACCATGGTAATTGCATCTTTTAAAATAGTTCAATTTTACTTACACTGTCTGCATAGTTTACATATATGAAAAGCAGAATTTATAGGAAGGCAATTCTATTGCTACTGTGAAAAGGATATAATTCTTGTAAATTTCCAGGGTCTTTAGCAAGGGAAATTAGAAGCAGAGAACTAGAAAGGGCTTTAAATGTCATCTAATGCAAAGCCCTTAGTTACTGTATAAGAAAACTGAGGTCCTAAATATTTATTAAGTACATTGTACAAAGTTGTGTAGATAAAAGAAGAACTAGGTCTAGAAGCATTTCTATGATATTATGGATTTGATTAAGCATAAGCTTTGTTGGTCCAGGTGAACTTCTAATTTTCAAGATACCCAACCTTAAAAGCTCTAAGATAGATTTTTACCCGACTACAATGTTTCAGAAATAAAATTGGACTGGCAGCAAAGGGGCATAAATTTTATTGCAGCACAAGCTATTAACTAGTTAAGTTATCTTAGACCAGTCACTTCATCTCTCAGCCATGCAGTTGTAAAATACTGTAAAACAAGGAGTTTGGTCAAAGCCTTCTTTCAGGTCTAAAATTGTATCATTCTGAAATTAATTGATGGTCTAAAATTATAAATTTTTTTTAAAATCAAGGGCCACCACTTTACCTGTGTACCCACCATCTTCAGTCCTCCCTCCCTTTATGGCATGATGATGATGATGCTTTCCTTAAGGAAAGCATCATCATCATCATTCCTTCCAAATGTGTCTGCTAAGGGCCGGCTGAGTGGCTCAGTTGGTTAAGAGCTCACTCAAGAGTGTGAGCTGAGCTCTGAGCACCAGCAGTTTGATGCCCAGCCTGAGCTGAGTTGTCCTGTCATTCAACTGCCAACAGGTGGCAGGATGGCTCAGCTAAAACAAAACAAAACATGTCTGTTAACTTATGGTCAAGCTCATGTTCTAAGGAAATAATTGGTTTAAAAGTAGAGGCCACAATATTCATCAACATTTTAAGTTTTTAAGGTTAGTGCTCTAGAGGTTAACTATTTCCACCTACATATCTTCCCTAAAACTTATGCAGGCAAAACCCAAATCTGAGATGAAAGACAAGGAAGCAGTTTTACCTTCACATTAACATAGTACATGATTCAACTGCTTATGTTTTCATTTTATGAAAATATAATCCAGTGTTAAAATCACAGCCAAACTGTTCCATTTACTCTAAGTAATAAAAAAGTGACTCAAAGTTCAAATTAAAATTGAATTAGATTAGTATTCTGGAATTAATTTCAAAATAACAAAAATATCCATTTTCCTGTTTTAATAAAACCTCTAGCTTTTTCTAAAAAAAAATTTAAAAGTTTATTGTTGTTCCACAGTTTGTTTAGCATTGGCTATAGTCTTCTACAGTATCCTCTAACTGCTTTGCCTAGGAACAGCTTAGTGGCCCCATAAATCCTCATGAAATCCAAATGGTACTTAGTAGAGGCGATAAATGATAATGTCCTAAACTGCCTTCCCCTCAACAATGCTTAACATTGTTACACAAAGTGTCATTGGAAGTTATGCTTCACCTCCACTCAAAGAAAGAAGTAACTCTTCCCCCACACACACAAAAGGGAATTTGATTTCCCTCTTTCATCACCTATTGGATATGCCACAGGTGTCTCAAACTCAGCACGTCAAATAGGAAAGTAGTCTTCCTTTACCTGAGATCTGTTCCTTTGTACTGGATAGCACAACTACCTATTGAGATGTCCATGTTAGAAACATGCACATCACCCTTCATGCCCTCCTCACTTCCTCGTGCCACACATCCAATTGGTCCTAAAAATTCTGCCTCCAATTTTCTACCAAATCCTGGTACTTCTTTTTTCCATGAATTGTTGTGTAGATTATTACACTAGTACTCTAGGTGATGGTGGCAGTAAAGTAAGTGGCTAAGGATTATTGAGTCTTGTCAATAGCTTTTAACTGGGGCTCATACTTGTGATCTTAAATACAAAAAAAAAAAAAAGATTTGTTATGAAAGATTTTAGTCCTTTATATCCTGCTTTATTGTAGAAATTCATTCTATTTGGACTACTCCAGCGTATAAAAGAGAAATGACTTCAAGAACCAATCAAAATTCTGTCTATGAATCCATTTGTGAACTGTTTTTTGTTTTTATTTTTTCCTTTTCTTTTCAGCTTCATCATTCATTTCTCCCCACATTCATGAAGCTCCCTGATCTAGGTCTTTCATTTATTTATTTTTATTTTTGATTGCTTTTGAGGGCAGAGTCACTGGCCCTCATATGTGGGATCCGAAACAAGGTCGCTGGCATCCCAAGCCAGCTCTTAACCACTGTGCCACTTGGCCGGCCCCAAGGCCTTTTAAATCTGCTCCTTGAACCAGTAAAAACAACTTGTTTAGGTGCTTCAAGAATAAAATGTTCTGCATTTTGCAGAGCGTGTTCTCTGTTAAGTATAGCCTCTGTATTTCAAAAACAATATGGGCATTTCAAAAAAATAAACAAACTGGGTGAAGTTTGTATTCTATTTTGACATTATATATTAAGACACCTAAAAACTTTCCCACATTTCAACCCAGTGATATTGTTTCTGAAAAACTAGCCTAAGAATATAATGTGAGCATAAGGGAAGCTTGATGCACAAATATTCATTCTTGCATTGTTAATAAAGGTGTTTTTTCTTTTAAACATGAGTTCATGGTCAAAAGTTAAAGAAAGGCTACTTATACCTGATCTGAGACTAATGTAATGAAAAGTGGAAGAATAATTAAGTGAATGATGTGTCTCTTAATGCAATCATAAAAATTTATGTTTACAAAGAGTTCAAAATGGCATGTTAATGTGCTTATAACATTATCTACCACAGGGGTAGAAAATGTATTGTACAGTAATTGCATACAACTATGCAATTTAAATATTTAAAACCTAATAAAAAAGTCATGGAGGGAAAACTATCAAAAGAAATTCTCCCCAAAGTTTCACTATTTATTTTTCTCTTTTATATCTATTTTTAGATATTTTCCAAATAGTTTCTAATGTACATACATTGCTTCTACAATGGAGAAAAATGTCCTTATTGAGGGATGTAGAGGCAGAAGGGAAAGGCTACAAAGAATAAGGCTGGGGGTGGAGAAAGTTGCACAAAACTAAAGTATGTGTACGTTCTCACTAGAGCTCAAACTTGTTAATAGAGATAATGACATTCAATGTTCCCTGCCAAGTGTTATTCTCAAGTGGAGCTGGAATTTGTCCTTCAAGTTTACTCTGAGCTTGGTATTGAGAAATACCAGTAAGAAAAATATGTTTACGGGCCGGCCGAGTGGCGCGGTGGTTAAGCGCTGGGGCCCCGGTTCGGTCCCACATATGAGGGCCAGTGACACTGCCCTCAAAAAAAAAAAAAGAAAAATGTGTTTACCCTATTGCTTCAACTCTACTCAGCAAATTCTGTTACTCTCTCTAACTCAACCACTCCCAAACCACAGTTTCCAAGCCACAGAAACCAAACGTGGCTAACTTAATCAAATCAAAGTTGACTGGAAATTGAGTCCTTTACAGAAGGAGAAACTACCCTGCCTCACGAAGGATAAGAATCAAGGAGGCGTTGAGTTTTCCATCAGCGTGTCAGGAGTGATCCCTTTCTCAGCTTCCACCAGGTCCTGTCATGAGTTTTCCACTCATGGTTAAAATTCCTGGGGAGAAAAAGGAAAAGGACTGTCTCTGGCCTTGTGCTGATATCCTTGATCAGAAGAAAAGAGATACCCCGATTAACAGCCCCACCAGGATCTCATGTAATAGATGGAACTCATTCCCCAAAGGTAGTATGACCACATGTTGGGGTTTGCCCCAGACAGTCCCAATTTATAACTGTTTTTCAGGAATAACTATAAATAGCATCAATTTCACTCACAAAAGTGTCCAAGTTTGGATAATAAATTGCATTATCACTCTACACAAAGGAAAAATAGGGCATTGTTACCAAAGAAGGGGGGAAGTAACGCTGAGCAGATGAAAATAGCTACCAGGACAATGAGACTATTAGCAGGGGTCAAAACAAAGTGTTTTGCTCCCAATCTTTCAGGTCAAAAGATATGAATCAGAGTCAAAAGCCCTTATCAGTCTTTTGCTTCTGACTCCAACATGAAAATAACATTCCTGTCCTCACTCCCTATGTGTTGAATTATTATGACTTTGACCCAATAGTTCCATTCCCTTGTCTTTGTATGTCCTTGCAGCAAAACCCCTAAATGTTAAAGCGTTCTCTTTTACTGCTGCTTTTTTAGCTTAATTGGTGCCCTCCTGCTTTCCAAAATAGAACGCTAACATCCATTCACCCAGCTGAAGGGTCAGGGTGAGACCAGATCCAATATTCCCCAAAGCATGTGTAGGATGGTTGCTATACCCCTGCTGCTGATGAGCAATAAGGAGTCAAATGGTGCCTTTTGATTCTGATTTCCTCCGAGAGGCTGCCCTACAAGCATGGGGTCAACTTAAAGGAAGAGGGCTTTTGTTTAATATTTTTGCCTTTCATTAGTGCACTTAAATTACTTTCTTGCAAACTCTGCTTGTTACCCAAATGTACTAGCACTTTTGTTACCTAATTAGCTTTCTTATCAGAATTCCAACCAAAAATAACAGGAAATGTAATAATGATAAGGTATCCTGGCCCCTCAAAACAGATTTCCTTTTGCGCTTTATCTCTTGGTACTGTTCTGGCTTGTTTAATTAAAGTATCAGAAAATATTAGACTCAAATTATTTCTTGATCTAGTGCTCACATTCTCCTCTAAAACTGCTTCTTCTGCCTCCGTATTTAAACCTTTATCAGTGTGAGGCAGATGAGTTTCTACACGCATGCAACTGGATTCATGTAATTCAATATAATTTTGGAGGAAGAGTCTAATTTAGCCTCTAAGTAATTAGACAAATCAGATTTGGCTGCACTGGGCTACCATGAACATTTAAATACTCATGTCTCCTCTCCCGGGCTCCTCTATCGTCAAAATGAACACTGTTAATGTGCAAAAAACCTTATCAAATTTTAGTATGGAGTTGTGAAACTCAAAGCAAAGATCTTTATTTTTTCATTAGAGGGGTGATGGTAAAAAAAAAATCGCCAAGTTCAAACCACTAATATAAGTTGTATTCAAAGAGGGTAGCATTGTCTGTTATAGACTTTACAATCACTGAGGAGAAAGTACCCTTAAATCATGGGATTGAGAAGGAGAAAACTATAAGACACTTTCATTACTTCTATTCATCATACTCTGTGAAAACAATTCGGGTTGGAATCTGTTTGCTTCTGATGGAGCTGTGTGAGAGGTTCACTTTCTTTGAAGTTGTCTGCAATATGATCCCCTTTTGCACTGTCAAGCTTGGCTATTGCAATTACCAGGCAGCCATTCTGAACTTGTGTTTCATTGGAACTTCAAGACTCACCCCTGTGTTTGCCGGATCGTTTGCTGATGTCTGTCTGGGAAGAAACAAACTGGTATATATTTGCTTATTTCTACACTTTCTAGGTGAGTGTCCTCTGACTGGATTGTTTTGCAAAGATTTTTGTTAGAATTTTTAGTTGATTATTATTTCTACCTTGCTCTTAGTATAAAATGCAATACATGAAGTAAGAACATTGTTTCCACTTATTATATCTTCTGTAATATTTGAGGGATGCTAGTAAATGTGTATATGCATTAGAGGATGCTTTGAAATCTATAGTTTTGCACTGATTATATTTTAGAATACTTTACATTTCTGTCCTCTGTACTCCTTAGAGTGCCCTCCTTTCCCCCTCCGTACCCCAAGACCAAATTCACGACAAATGCTATGTGAAACATGAAGTTCATTTGTTTCACAACTAAGATGAAATGTGTTAAAAAGGTTTTTGAGTTCATGTAGAATAATTAAGGAATGTTTTCATCCAACGGTGGTCTTTTAATGTTATAATAATTAAGATTGCATATGAAGACATTCTTTCTATATTGCGAAGTAAGACTATATGCTAAAAAAATGAATGAATTCAAGCACTACACTGTGCTTCTTTACATAGAGAATAATACATGTATCTAGGAAAGTTTGGGAATGAAATGATTACAAGAAATTTGGGGGAAATACCAAGATGGATAAGGTATAGGAGCAAATTGATTAACAGCCTAGAAGTTTAGGCCAAAAAGTTCAAGTTGTTCTTTTAGACAACAAAGAGTCACTGAAAATATGATGGAAACATTTGGGAAATACTTTACTTCAATAAACAGGATGAGCAACCACAGTGAGAGGTTAAATCTAGACCAGAAAATCTCAGGATGATGGCCTAAGCAATGGAGAAGTGTGAATCCAGGGGAAGACATGTGAAAAACCATAAAAGTTAGGCAACTAAATGAGGACACAAATGTGATGGAGGAAATAAATCAGCTTCAAGCTTCTGAGCTGAAGAACTTAGGAAAGTAGTGTGCTGTTCATCAATATGAAAAGGTACAGCAAAAATGCAGGTCTTGGGGGACAGACAGGGAGATACATGAGGAAGGGATGGGTATTAGGTAGTCAACATATTACGTAATTTCAGGCAGGGGGTAAATTACCATTCACTGAATCAATTAGAGTGTGATACAAACTTGTAAGCTTCTTCACTGCTTCAGTTCTTTGAAATAAAAACCAACTCACTGCCTGGCAAATATTCATTGAACATTCAACAAATGTTTCTCATCGACTACTCTGTCCCAGGCACTGTTCTAGTGTCTGAGAATGCAACAAAGAAAAAAGCAGTCTCTTCTCTGCTGAAATGAACTTTCTGGTGCAGAGAGAAAATAAGTAAATAGATACAATGTCAGGTGCTACTGAATGTAATGATGAAGAATACTCTGGGTAAGGGGACTGGACAGACTAGAGTGACAAGGTTGCTATTCTGTATCAGGGGATGTTTTCTGATAAGGAGACATTTAAGCAAGGGTCTGAGTGATTTACTCTTTTTAGCTTGGTAACAAACCATATCAGTAGTACTTGGTAACTTCTTAAGAAGGTAATTTCTATTAGTCTAAATTCCTGTGTAAATCATGAGACTAGGGCTGAAGTTAAAACTTTGTAATCTGGCAAACAAAACACCTAAGTCAAACTCTATGTCCATTCACTTTTCTTTTGTTTAAAATAAAAGTTATTTCTTTGTGTCTTCCACCCACAGCTACCATCAATTTCCAACCAGTCACTAAGTATCAGAGTTCTACCAAAAATCTGTCTTCTATCAGAATTGCTAAAACCTTAGCTCAAGAGGCAGCTTTTTTTTTTCCCCTTGACGGTGGCCTACTTATTGGTCTCAGCCATCAACGTGACTTCAGTCCATACATCTTTCCACCAAATTGACTTCCTGAAAGAATAAATCTCTATATTGACTCTCTTATCTAAAAAATAAAACCCAATTTCATACATCAGAACCTTTACAATTTGTCCCAAATTTACCTCTCTAGGCTTCCATCGCCATATACAACCTCATCCATAGAAAACTTCTCCTTGCCTATTTCCCTACTTTCCTCGTCTTATATATGCTCTTTTCTGTGTCTGAAATTGTTAACATTCCTTTATCTTTCCACCCCATGCCCAAGACTTGAAAACACCTGCTTTTCCTTCAAGAACTGTGTAGTGCTTGCTGCTCACTTCTCTGTGCTCAGCAACACTGGATCATACCTCTATGACTGCATTTATACCATAATATAACTGTCCACCTGCACACTGCCCTCCCTTGGACTCATTAGCTCTTCGAGACAAAGGCCAGTGGACCACCACCACCTAATGGGGGAAAAGACACACCCTGGTGCTTTATACAGGGCTATCAAGTCCAAGTGTGCTGATTCTGCACTACACAATAGCATACATCATAAGACACTTTATCATCGATGTTATAGATTTGTGTTTTTATTACATCAATTTTATAGCAGATAGAAATAAAGTTTTGACCTAATGAAATCAGTATATTATGACACATTCTCAAACGATGGAAGCAAAGTGACTTTGTAACTTACACTATGGTACCACTAAAAATGTTGTGTTTAAATAAATGGTTGCAGAGAAGTAACTATTTTGCCCATCCTCTTTGGATAACCTTAGCCCTGCCAGATGTCACTCTTCAAGAGAGAAGCACCGAGTGGCTGAGAGTGGTTTGTTTTACATCTGGCTAACCCCAATAGGAAACACTACAAACTCAATAATTTAAAGGGCCTACCCTCATGGTAAATTAATCTGTTACCAAATCACTGTTGCGTGTATATATTCCTCACATCGTGAAAGCCACTGTGTGGGAGACAGAAACATTAGACAATTTTTTTGCCTTTAAGGAGCTTGTAGTCTAATTGAGAAAACTAATCATATAAAAATTTATATCAAAAATATGAATGCTAAATTAATCAAATGGAGAGCAAAAATTAACATGGAGAAACCATTTTCTCTAATCAAACTGAACACGCCTCCCCCCCCAAAAAAAAAAATTGATGATTTGACCACTTGACAGGAATTCCAAGAAAAGAGAGATTATATCTGAGTTACTTGGTAACACTGGGCAAATCATTTACCCTTACTGAACCTGTTTCTTTTTTTTTCTATTTTGTTCTTTCTTTCCTTTTTGGCAAAATCAGAATAAGAAGATCTATCCTTTGACATCACAAAGTTTTTCCAAGAGGAAACAATATAATACAGGCTATAAAAAGCTTTAAAAAAGTATGGAACTGAATCGTAATTTCTATTAGACAAGGGAAGTCTCCAGGTGTGGTCTCTGTGAGGAATGCCCAATCCTCCATTATCACTACCTGTCCACCCCTCCTTCAGCCGTGGACTGCATCATGCTGCTCACACCTCTCTCTCCAGCTTTCTTTCTTCAGTGTGAGGCAAATGAGTCTCCACCCCACTGCTTGAGAAATGGAGAAATAAGAAGGGCATTAAAAGGAGAAGTAGAAAAGGCTAAGCGAGACTATGTTCTCCTCTACGTACAATAATATTATTCTTAAAATGTTTTATTTAACAGGCTTCTGAGATGTCTGAGATCATCATGTTTTCTATCATTTCATTGATGAAGAACAAATAATCCTTGTTAACAGTGGTTTTCTCGGCGGGGGTGGGGTGGGGGTGCAGGGCTTGCAGCCATCTTTAGTTTCTTACATGATGTACTTCTGAATTATTTTAATTTTGTTAAAATGGGCACGATTTTCTTATACATTCTGAGAAAAAAGATAGCTCAGGCTTGAAGGGGAGGGAACTAGGATTCTGGATTAGTTAAAATACATACTGAAGAAAATTTTCACATTTAGAAAAATCATGCTATCTCCAGAATTCAATGATTAACACACATTGTAATAAGACAATCACATAATGATGCTACTTTCAGAGGAAAAACCTTATGTGTGATGTGATTTGGTGATTCAGTTGGTTTATGCCATATTTATTCTCTTTTTTTTTTTTTTTTTGTCTACAGGCACTGCTTTGTTATCTATGGCTGCTTTTCCCTCGGAAAATTTCTATATAGATGCTCACCATATGATCAACAGCATACCAAAGAAGGAGCAGAGCAGCCTTTCTACGTAGCACTGTTGGCTATCTGCCTTGGCACGGGAGGGATAAGAGCCATCGATGGCCGACTGGGTGCTTACAGCCTTCAGGAGTATGGATCACAGAATCAAACGTGTTTTTTTTACTGGTAAGTGGCCCCGGTTTGGGGAGAAACAAGGTTGATGACATGCCTCTCCCCTTTGGGACTTCCCATTGTTTATTCTCTGGTCCCATTTTGATGATGGTAGTTCGGTCTTCTTTATTGATTGGGATGGGTAACGGACAATATGGTGACACCTGTGACAATGATTCAGTCAGTAACTGTGGGAGCCTATGAGTCAGGTAAACACCAATACAACTTACTTGCATCTTTTTGAAATACATTGATAAATGTATCCTCCAAGTAAATAAATGTGAAATGGCTTGTTGTATTGAATAGACTGTGGCTTTGGAGCCAAATGGGCCTGGGTGGAAGTCTTCAACTCTACTTAACACAAGATTAAGCTGCCTAATCTTGATCAAGTCATTTATTGTCTATGAGCTTCAGTGTGATCATTTCTGAAAGGTTATAATAATGTCTCTTCTTGGGACTTATTATAGGTAACAATATGTATATTGCTGGCAGAGAACTTGGCACATAGTAGGTGATCAATAAGTAGTAACTGTCACTGGCAGTTATTATATTGGAATAGACTAATTTGGCAGGGATTATACATTTACAGGACAATGCAAAGAGAAGATGAAAAGGATAGAAGTGTTTTACAATTTCTCAAAACATCAACTAGCACCTGTTTCACATCCACTTAGGCCCCACCATCTGAAAGAGTTTATATTCCCCCAAAACCAAACCACCTCTCTGTGAATCTGCCTCTCCCAATGAGTTCTTATACAATTCTATGTGGGGTTTTTTTTTTTTCTTGATGTTCACATTTTTATTTTTAGATTTTTAAAAGATTTTTTGGGGAATTGGGGGAGGGGAACATTTGGGGAACTGGGGGAGGGGACCAGCCAAGTTGTTGTTCTTCAGTCTTCATTGTGGAGGATGCCAGTCGCTGTCTGGCTTCCTGTTGGCAGCGCATGTCCCCTAAGCTTCAAGTGCTGTGTTCTGTGTTCAATCTTAGTTGATGGTGGGCATAGCCACCGTCCTTTGTGAAAGTCAAAACCCAGCAACCTTGTAAGAAAAATGGCTGCAACAGTCTCCCAGACTGTTTGTTTTCTTTTGAGGGCAGTGTCACTGACCCTGATATGTGGGACCGAACCGGGGCCGCTGGCTTCCCAAGCCAGGGCTTAACCCTTGCACCACTCGGCCGGCCCCCAGTTCTATGTGGTTTTAAGGAACCAGTTTTTATTATCAAATGCAAATTTTAAAACATTGAAATTTTGGTCTTAAGGTAGAGCATCTCAGCATTTAATAGAGAAGTTTGTTGTTTTTATTGTTATTCATCAGTGGATGTCAAAGAGATCTGCGATACATTAAGTCTTTTGTTCCCTTTTCTGTGAAATGGGTTGCCAACATTTACCCAAAATATTCTTTCCAACATTAGCAATGGATTACGGCAGCAACAGATAAAAGCAATACACAGACAGCATCAGACAAAATGTTTAAAGAAAATTCATATTAAATTAAATGAAAAAAATTAGAATAAATGTATCTAGTTATGTGCAGCTATCCAAGACAGTTCCTTTTACTCTTTCCTTCCCTCTTTTTCTCCCTCCCCGCCCCTCCCCCTTTCTCTGATTATATTAATATTACAAAGCACTCAGGCCTATTTTGGATTAAGTCCAAATGTCAGAGAATAATGCAGTTTCACCAAAGGTGGAAAGGACTCTACTTCTTTATAGCAAATTCTGCCTCCTTGACCTGCCCAAAGGAGAAAGAAAAATCCTTCTTTTTTATTCTATTCGGAAGTTTTAATCCTTAATTAGCAACATCATTTTGATTAAATAAGACTCTGGAGGATTAAGACTGGAGAGCAATCAGTTGTTCTGAAAGATAGCTCTGGAGAATTTATTGTACTGTGGTCTTAGTCATTCAGAGTTGTGTTTAATCAAAGTGACATTTCTCAGTGTTGATTACAAAGGAGACATTATATGAATGAAATATTTCCTTTGGGCAATGGAGGGGACTCCCAATGGGTTTGTGCTTTAGGACTTTGTAAAGAGGGAAGAGGAGAGGGGTGAAAATGAATTTCCACAGCAGTGAGGAGCCAGACCAAATTTAGGATAAACACATTTCCATTTGGTTACCTATTATTTCCTAACTTCATTAAAATCTCCAATAAGAAGAACCATGTATTATTTTTAAAACCTAAAGTTAAAGCGCCTAGAAATGTGTATGAAGAGTCAGGGTGTTATTCTTTAATGTGGAAAAGGATTATTTGAATGGTAAGCTCCTTAAAGGCTGAATCTGTTTGTTTCGTCTTTTCTTAGAAAAATGTTCAGTTTAAACAGCAAACTACAGGAAAGCTTCTATGAACAGCTGCTTATGGCAGTTTGTAGAAATGAAAGGTAACTCTATTCCTGTACATACTGCAGGGGTTGGTGGCAAGACTGAAAGAGACCCCACTGGGCAGCCAGAGAGCTGGCAGGATCCTGTCTCTGTCACTTAGGAGTTTACGATATTCAGCAAGCGCCCTAACCTTTCAGAGCCTCGGGTCCTTTGTCCACAAAATGGGAATATGTTTGGGGGGCTGTTGTATAGCTTATATATAAAGTATCTTAGTACATTACAGAGATTCAAATTAAGGTAGCTATGACTGTTATTATTAAATGACAAGTCATCAGCTAAAACCATTGTCTAAATCCTGGAAAAGAGGGTACTTGTTAAACAGGAGGTTATCTTTAAAATGGGCAGCTCATTCACTTACAGTCTATTTCTCCAAGTGAAAAATGTGTCTAGAAATTACGAACTTGGTAACTATAATGAATTTCAGGAGTGTCTTTAAAAAACAACATGCCAGTTGAAGGCCGCATCCAGTTCTATTTTCAGCACAGATGTCAGATGTTCACAGTTACAAGACCTTTAATGAGATGTGTCATTGTATCTACCACCTAAAGCTTCCCAACAATCATGTTAAATGCTGTAGATTGGAAGTTTCAGGCATTGAAAGCACCACTTCCAAGTAGAGCTGCCAAATGTAGGTGAGAAAACCACTCCCAGCCAACATTACCATCTGGTACTGGATCATCCTCAATGATGTACCTCATTGAAAGACTAACGCTAAACTCCCAGAAATCAAGAGGTATAATTATCTGCCAACATCCTCGTGCCATTATTCAGATCAGAGCCTGGCTCTTTCAGCGTTTTCCAAAATCTGAGGTGTACAATTAAGAGTCACCACACTGGAGATCTAGATAATACATCTGTGCAGAATCCTTTCTGGAAGCCAAAATAAGGTGGATACTTAAAGTCTTTTCATGACCATAATTTTAAACTCTACCACAATTAACCTCAAATCTTTCTTCCACATTTCTCTACTCACTTAACCTGATAATTTACATATCTGCATATCATAGAGTGTTATATCTGCATATCATATCATACCAGAGTAAGTGATATATGATTTAAGGGTCAAATAAAATATTGGTAAAGTACTTGCAAAGGTCTAGAGACTTATTCCATTCCAGAAATTTTGAATATCTAGTACACAAATTGACCCTATAAGATATCTGTCTTATATTAGAATGTTCTGATTTTAATACTTACTTACTCAAATTAAATATCTTTTATCTTAGGGAAATAGTAGAGGTAAAAATCCATTATCCCACAGCATTTTTCCAGAGCTGTTTTAATATTCACTTGAGCATTGTTTGACAGCCTCATTCCCAACTTTTTAGATTAGAATTTCCTGGAAACATTCCTAGGGTATGTACATTTTTAGCAAGTGCTTCAAATTTTTGAAAACCGTTCCAGAGACCTAAGGAAAGGGGATTCCAAAGGTAACCTAGAGATTACCTTTAAAAAGAAATGGAACTGAACATTGAAAATTTTTGATGACTCAGCAATTTATCACCACATTTCAAAACCTACTTGACTGAGAAATTCTACATAATCCTTGAGGAGACAAACAAAATATGAATTGACATACATTCTGCAGCACTGAAATCATGATTTATAAGCCAACATTTTAGCCAACAAAATCAAAGCAGTTCATGGAATAATCTTATTAATACTCATTAATACTCAAAATATCCTGAATTGCATAATGAGGAATAGGCAATAAATAGCCTTAAAAAAAAAAATCACTAGACCTTCCAAAATTCTATTTGCATGGGTTTGAGCCAAATTTAATAAATGCTTCCCACCCATGCTAATAACAAAAGACACCCCCTTCTTTACCTGTGCCAAAATTATAAGCTCTCAGGAGATACACTCAGAATTTCTCTCCAACATATAACTAGAAAACAAAGGATATTGAGGGTTACGAAAAGACAAATTCATTTTATTTCTTACTGCTCTTGCTGCCTCCTCCTTTTCCTTAAGCTCACTTGGTAGCTTTTAAGTTTGGTAGGTATATGACTAGGGACTTATTTTCATCAGTAAACATGAGCTGGTTCAAAGCTCTTCAACTGAGAAATGATAAAATGATATACACAAACAACTATTGAAATTGGTGTGTTGACAAAAGAAAGAGGAAGAGAGAGAAAAGAAATGCAAACAAGTTAAAAGTAGAAGAAAGGCAGGGAGAGCAAGAAAAGGAGAGAGAAGAATCCTCCCAAATTTCTTATTTTAATCTTCCTGTCTATTCACCAAAATCAATGATCTTCATTTATTAAACTGCCTTTTATTTTATTTATTTATTTATTTATTTATTCATTTATTTTTTGAGGGCAGTGTCACTGGCCCTCATATGTGGGACCCGAACCGGGGCCGCTGGCTTCCCAAGCCAGCGCTTAACCACTGCACCACTCGGCCAGCCCTAAACTGCCTTTTATTTAACAACACTGTTGAAAAAAATTATAGATAAAAAGTAAGAGCTGTAAAATTTTCATCTGCTTCTTCTTTTTCCAAATTCATGGCTGCCAGAGTATTCTTTGAAGTACTTCAATGGGCCAGTGGTTACACTAAGAGAAGCAACGATTGACAACAGCCATTCACCCAAGTGTCTCCCTGACTCTTCTACACAGCTCAATTTTATCCCACTGAAGAGCTGCAAATCCCCTGATGAATTATCTAAATACTGTTCAATGCAGAATAAAACATTCACTCTGAGCTCTTTAAATTGCCCACTACTGCTATGAAGACCTGAAAATTTGCCTACCTTCTTTGATACTTCTCAGGGTGGGAAAGACTATTTTAAACCATTTCTCCTGAAAATCACTTAAAATAAGCCAAAAGCATGTCAAAATTGTTTGGACTAGGAAATGACAAAATATTTTAGTGTGTTTAAAAATTATTACTAAATAAATTAAGGTAAATATTTAAAACAAATAACCTGAAAAATATTGCTGAGCTTTGCAGCAACAAGTTCTTTTTTTCTTATTTGTATTCAACACCATAGAATGATGAAGACAAAAAAAATTTCCACTTATATATACTCCCAGTTATTTGCAGTTTCCAGTCTGTATTTAAAAGTAGACTAAAGAAACATATTTTTACTGCTGCTTTCAATTTTCCTTAATCACTGGTATTTGTTTTGCTTTAGTGCTTTGCTCCCTGACTTTCTGTGTGAAAGGTGCTTTATATATTCAAATTGCTAGTGAGCTATGAGATGAAAGGAATCTTAATGGTGAGCTTGAAGACTGTGGATTTTTATTTCTTTTATTTTTTTTACAATTGCTATATATATAATTTCACCCTTAATTATCCTATGGCTTCTCCTGTGTCTATGGATCAACAGAGACTATATAAAACATGCCTGTACTAGGTAATTCTTTCAGAAAATTACACAATCAAATAGGTTGGGTGGCATTTGTTCAAACACATTTAGTGCTTTATGTGAAACCTCTTCCTATACATAGATATTCAGCCAATAATTCTTGGGTTTCTAGCTACCTTTCACAAGATTTAAGTCTTGGAGTAATTGTAATTTTCCTTGACCCTCTTTAAAGAATTCAGTTTACTTCACTATGTGGTGTACTGAAGAGTCACACAGTGTAGTCTTGGATTTTCTCAGCAATACTTGACATTAAAAAAAGAATTTTCTAAAGATTGAAGGAAATATAACATTGCTTTCAGCTCTAGCTTATCTCAGTTGTTACAGCCACAACTCAAATGTGCAGCTTGCAACTGCATGAAAGGAAGACCCAAGGCTGAGCCTAGGGACTCTATTCAGTTGTCCTAGAAAATTCTCACTTTGTACCTCACCTATGTTATGATAAGTTTCTATTAGGGGATAGAGGTCTGACAATTAAGTTCGCGAACTTGTTGCAATGATATTGCTAACCTTTTTTGATATCAAAGGGATTATTTATTATGAAATTGTACCAACTGGACAGTTAACCAAATTTACTATTTGGAAGTACTAAAAAGGCTGCATGAAAAAGTTAGACGACCCAAACTTTTTGCCAACAATTCAAGGCTCTTGCATCATGACAATGCACCAGCTCACACTGTCTGTGAGGGAGTTTTTAGCCAGTAAACAAATAACTGTATTGGGATACCCTCCCTACTCACCTGATCTTGCCCCATTGGCTTCTTTCTTTACCCGAAGATAAAGGAAATACTAAAAGGAAGACATTTTGATGACATTCAGGACATCAAGGGTAATATAATGACGGCTCTGATGGCCATCCCAGAAAAGAGTTCCAAAATTGCTTTGAAGGGTAAACTAGGCACTGGCATTGGTGCATAGCTTCCCAAGGGGAGTACTTCGAAGGTGACTATAGTGATATTCAGCAATGATGTATATAGCACTTTTTCTAGGATGAGTTCACAAACTTAGTTGTCCATCTAGTAGTAAATCAGTTTCCTCAGCATGGCCATGTTTGTATTTGATTACTTTCCTAGGTCAATTATTGAAGTTTGGGTTTTTTCTTTTTTTAATGTTGTTGTTTGTTTGACTGATTGAATTTTTAAAAGAGGTGCCATGGTATTAATCAATTAGGTGTTTATTATCCATTATTATGGACTATAACTGTGCTAGGTCCCATAGAGGCAAAGAAGTAGAGATAAAGAATAAGGTGTTGCTGTCAGGGAACTTGACAATCTATAAATGAGAAGATAAAACTGATAAAAGTGAAAATTGAAGAATGAACATTTACTTTAGAAATTCAGAGAAGAGAAGTAAAATATTCAAGAATGAAGAAAAAGATATTTGATAAGGAACTTTGAAAGTGAAAGAGGGCAAGTCAAGGAACATGAAAAGTCATAGGGACAAAAATGAGCAGGAACATTTATAGGACAGTGAGACTAGTCTAACTGGATATGTCTCCTTCCCAAATAAATATCACATATCCATCTACTTCTCTGCCTTTCCTTTACTACCACACTGGTCCAGTTCATGCTTAGCTCTCATCCAGACCATTACAATAACTGTGATTGGTTCTTACCAGGCCCTATCTATAATTCACAGAGCTGACACAATAATCTTTTATTTCCCATTTAAAAACTGACCATTTCAGCCCCCTGCTCAATTCCCTTCAAATGGTTTCCCAATGCACTATAAATAATATTCAAACTCCTTACTGTGGATTTCAAGGACCTAAACAATTTGGAACACACGTAACTGTTTGGCCTTTCCCTCTAACACTATTCCTTGCTCACTATACTTCAGCTTCACTGCTCTTTTTGTACCTGAAATCAAGATGGTAGGAAAATGAAGAACAGTGATGACATTTGCTTGGCACTGTACAGCTACAGACTATGTTCTTCTTTCAATCTTTACAAAAATCCTGTCCAGACGGTATGATCCCTATTTTCAAGATAAAGATCCAGAATTCCAGAGAGCCTAAGCTCACAGATTGAGTTATGACTGAGTTGTGATTCAAACTTATGTCTTCTGACCACTATTCCAAGGAGAAAGGACAATATTTATAATTAATGATATAGAAAACATGGTAAGAGACATGAGTGAAAGGTAATTTCAAATGTTAAAGCCTCAATTAAGGAGGAAATGGTGGTGTCATGAAATCTATAACGGGAAAGACCTGGAAAGAAGTATAAAAAGGAAGCCTAGCCCAGTTAGCCTATCCTTAGAGGCTGCACTAGAACAACGGCTTCTACTTGTAGTTGTGCGACAACTCAGCTACGAGAATTTGGATGAGTTCAGTTCAGTTCTCCAATGCTCAGATTTATTCTCTGAAAAAGAGGAGGAACACTTTGTGACCTTGGGTTAGGCAAAGATTTCTGAGATTCAACACTAAATACCTGATCTGTAAGAGACAAAAATAATAATTGGACTTCATCAAAATTAAGAATTTCTTACCAGAAGGAGAAGAGAAGAAGCAAGGGGTTGAGAATGTATTTGAAAAAATAATGACTGAAAACTTCCCTACCCTAGTAAAGGAAATCAACATACATGCCCAGGAAGTGCAGAGGGTTCCAAGCAAGCTGAACCCAAACAGGTCCACACCAAGACACATCATAGTTAAAATGGCAAAGGTTAAAGACAGAGACAGAATCCTAGAGGCTGCAAGAGAAAGACAGTAGGTTACATACAAAGGAACTCCTGTAAGACTAACAGCTGACTTGTCTACAGAAATTCTGCAGGCCAGAAGGGAGTGGCAGGAGATACTCAAAGTGACACAAAATACAGGCCTACAACCAAGATTGCTCTACCCAGAACGGCTATCATTTAAAATTGAAGGAGAACTAAAGAGCTTCTCAGAAAAGAATAAGCTTAAGGAATTCATTACCACCAAGCCAGCACTGCAAGAAATGTTAAAAGGGCTTTTGTAAACAAAAGAAAGGGGTAAACAAGCTAACCCAGGGAGACCAGGAATACAAATAACAAAATGGCAATACATATGCACCTATCAGTAATCATTTTAAATGTGAATGGGCTAAATGCTGCAATCAAAAGACAGAGAGTGGCTGAGTGGATAAGAAAATAGGACAAATGTATATGCTGTTTACAGATGGAATAAGATATTTCATGCAAATGGAAATGAGAAAAAGAAAAAGCTGGAGTACGAATACTTATTTTGGACAAAACAGACTTTAAAATGACTACAATAAAAGACAAAGAAGGGCACTATAACCCTAGTAAACATCTATGCACCCAACATAGGAACTCCTAATTACATATAACAGATTTTAACAGACATAAAGACAGAGATCAACAGTAACACTATCATAGTAGGGGACTTCAACACCATTGTCACCAATGGACAGACCCTTTAGACAGAAAATCAACACAGAAAGAGTTGATACAAAGGAAAAACTGATGGCTGTTGGCTGGGAGGGAGTGGGGAAGAGGGAGAGGGGGAAGGTTTTGGACAGTGTAGATGGGACTACAATGTTGCCGCAGGGAGATGGGGGCAGTTCTGGGAATGTAATTGATAATGTTGTGAAGAGACTATTATGTTGTGTGAAATAAGTCAGTCAGAGAAGGACAGATACCATGTGATGGTATAACTATATATCATAGAGAAAAGAATTACCCATGACATCCTACTGAAAAATTAATTCAAAGTGGATCATTGACCTTACCTAAAATCTAAAACCATAAAATTGCTAAATAAATAAATAAATAAATAATAACTTGTTGATAATACCTGCCTTACTTCAAACACTATTGAAAAACTGTCATCTTCCCCTGGGCCCCACAGTTTCAGCAGGAAACAAGAAACTAATATTTTACACGTGTACCCCCCTACACACGTACACACACACATTCTTGAGCAGAAGTAGGCAGGGATACTCTGCTACCACAGCTTGCACAGTGCTGGTAGGGCCACCGGAAGAGCTGGCCTTCCATCTCCTGCCCAGCAGAAAGCACAGCAGGGAGCCACGTCTTCACCCCCAGTCTGCAAGTGGAATGAGGTGGGTACGGAGGCTGGTCTTTCATTAATTAACAATCTCATTCTATATTCTCATATGTGCTCTCCTTCAGTTAAAAGATGTACAAGAAATGCCATAGGATGACCTCCAATGGGTCATACTCTTGACAGACCCACCCCCTGAGTGTGGAAATAACCTATGATCGGACTCTGCCCACCAGAATGTGGCAAAGATGACGGGATATCACCCTCGGATAATGTTATGTTACATGGCAACGGTAAAGGGATTTTGCAATGTAATAAAGGTCTAATCAGTTACTTTTGAGTTAATCAAAGGGGAGGTTATCCTGGAATCCTAGATGGGCCTGATCTAATCACTTTAAATTTTAGTGACAATGTGTTTTAAAACTTAGATCTATCAGCATTTGCGTAACTGAAACATGTACCCAAACTCATAAAACTATATATTTTAATGGGTATATTTTAGTATATGTAATTTTACCTCAATACCTTTTTTTAAGTTACTATTAAGACACACTCCCCTGCAATGGGATTCTAGCTGGAGAATTTAGACCAAATGAAAGGCTGGGAGGCAGAGATTATTTTCCCAGAACTTGCACATCGGACTACTGAGATAGGTGCTTACTTGTAATACACAAGAAGGAGACACTGAAAGTTTTATTCAAATGATTTAATGCATAGTCTGGGTATAACCTGAGTATTCCTGAGTTTTCCCATACTTTGAACAGTGGAATAATTAAGAAGATTCAGTTCTTTAACCATGTAAACTTTCCAGATTCATTAGGGTATTCAGTTGTCTGTGGTTTCTTTAGCAACATAACACAGGGTGGAGTGGTTGCTGTAGAGACCACATGGTCTGCCAAGCCTAAACTATTTACTGTCAGGCCCCACACAGAAAATATTTGTCAACTTCTGCTTTAGGTAAAAGAGCACACACTCTCTACATCTCTTCTAAATAGAAATGAAACACAGATAATGAAACTGATACGACATAGCTGATAAGCGTAAACTTATTTAGAAATCTCATAAACAATATTTGCAAAGTGTAGTTCAGCTCACATGACACTATTTTTGTAACTTACATTTATGTAAAAGTATTCAAATTAGCAATTGTTCTCTGAAGTAACTCAATGGGATTTTTATTTTTGTCTCTCCATGTACCTCAGGTTTTATTGGATCATGAACGTAATGCAGCTGTTGTCTTTCTGAAAATAGCATTATATTCAGCACTCAGGGGCTTGGGCCCTGGTTTTACTGATTCCTTTAATGTCTACACTTATGACTCTGATAACTCTTCATATGATGTGTTATAACCTGATTTATCAGCCTGAAAAATGTAAGTAAATCACACATTATGTTAATTTTGGGGATTTTATGGCTTTCTTGACAGCTCCTTCCACCTTGATTCTGTATAACTTCTCTTTCAACTCACAGAATTTGTAGATGCTTCCAGTTATTACACTTGAGAGTAACAGAGTCTGCAAAAATACCAATAATGTCTATCTTTTAGTTTTCCTTGTTAAAAAAAAAAGTTTTGATAATGGAATATTTCAAACATAAACAAAAAGAGAAAAAAAATCATATATGAAATTCATCTATCTATAGCTCTCAGCTTCATCAATTAAGAACTTATCTCGGGCCAGCCGAGTGGCCCAGTTGGTTAGGAGTTGGCTTAGAGTGCAAGCTCTGAACAACAGGGCCACTGGTTGGATTCCCACCTGGGCCAGTGAATGCTGTGCTTGAGCTGCCAACAGGTAGCAATATGACTCAGCTGGTGTAATAACAAGATTGCCTGATCGATGGTGGGCTATGCCCACCTACAACTAAAGATTGAACTTGGCACTTTGAACTGAGCTGCCCCCCGGATGGCTCAGAGGATAGGGCATTCGCTCTTAACAACAAGGCTGCTGGTTCAACTCCCACATGGGATGGTGGCTACGCCCACCCACAACTAAGACTGAACCCAGCACCTTGAGCTTAGAGGCCATGAGCTGCTGATGGGAAGCCAGATGACCACTGGCACCCTCCACAAAGAATATTGAAGGACAACAACATGTCTGTTCCCCTCCCCCAATTCCCCAACACTGTTTCGCTCCCTCAATTCCCCAATAAAATCTTAACAAAAAAAAAAAGAACTTATCTCTACTCATTTTTTCCCATTTCCCACTGGTAATTTTGAAGGAAAAACTAAATATTATAGCATTTCATTTGTGTGTGTGTGTATGTATATATTATGTACATGTTATATAAGCACTTTAAAACACATAATCACAATGTCATTAGCTCACACACACGCACACAGAATTTCTTAACATCATCAAATACCTGGTCGCTGGTCACTGTTAAAATCTAATTGTTTCCGTTTAAACATTTTTTTGTTGTTTTTATACTTTATTCAAATCAAATCCAAATAAGGCCCATATATTCCAAATGGGAGATGAATCTCTTAAACCATATATATTCCCCCTTCTCTTCTGTCTCTCTTTTCAATTTTTCATAGAGCATTTCCAATAGTCTGGATTTTGCTGATTACATCTACATGGTGTGATCCAACAGGTTTTTCTCTTTATTTCCTGTAAATTGTTTAAGAGACCTAGATACTTAATCAAATTCAGATTTTTTGGGCAGGGGAAATTCCTTCATAGATGATGTTATACACTTCCATCAAGACGCATAATGTCTGATTATCTCTATTTTCGCAGTGTTAGCACCCACTGATGATTTTTGCCTAAATCCCCTACTTTATTGGGGATTTCAGGATGGTGATGTTCTATATTTCTTCCTTTTTTATTAGCTGAAATAATTCCTCAACAACTAGTAAATTACACAGAGGTGCAGTTTATGTAAGAAAAAGAGATAAATGTCTAATTATTTCCCCATTTTTAGATTTTGTATTTAATACGTTGAGCTTCATTATCTTCTAAAGGTGACCTATTAGTTTTCTTTTGTTTAACTATTATTATTAATTCATGGACATATGAATTTCAATGTGTATCAGTACAATTACTGATGCTCATGGTATTCCATATTTGGGCTGTGGCATCCTCTCCACGTTGGTGCCTGCGTTCTTCAGACAAGCCTCAACTGTCTTCAGTTGCTCCCTTGCTTTCTGCTCTGATAAGATAGAGTCAGTCGATGGTCCTCATTTCCTGCCCTGAACTTTAATCATCCAAAAACTGTGTTTCCTTTTCGTATACAAAGGAATGTAGAGACTACAATCTTAGCAATAGGGATGCTCACTGCTACTGAGTCTATCATGGTGTCTAGGTCTTTCAGTGCACAAAGTCAGAAAATTTTCTCTTTCTTCTTTCTAAGATAACATACATTTTGGATTATACGAATACCCTAATCAAAACCACTGCTACAGGATTTTTACATAACCTTATCAAACTCAGATCTTTTTTTATTTCTTCCCGTGCCAAAAATCCAGTTCTCAATGACAGCAATAGATTTGCACATTGGCTTCATCTCAAAAGACACACTCAGTAATCTTCCACTAACACTACCGCCAACAGCGTGATTGCTGAAAAGAGTGTTAAGATTCTTCTTCAGGTTTTTTTGTTTTGTTTTGTTTTGTTTTTTTGTTATAAACCCTGGGAATGTTCACTAAAATTGTTATGTTTTAAAGTAACTTGGTATAGCTTCTCTCTGGTTATACCACTAAATTTATATACAATTCAGTGCATTTGTTCCATTTTTCTTTATACTTTCAAGTATTTTAAATTTTTAAATTTGTTTGAAATCATGTAAACTTTATGTCCAAAACAAGGTCTGTATATTCCTATATCCCCTCCTATTTCTTTAGCTGTCAATTTACATATTTTTAAAGAATTAACACTCCTTTTTTAATTTACAAAAATATTAAAATTTTATCTGTGTATGTGTATGTATTTCTCCCTTCTTATATGAGCAGTAGCATTTTAATCACTTTTCTCACTGGCTTTTTCCATTTAATATAACCTAATGATTGCTTCATAACAGTTTACAAAAATGTGCCCCATTCCTTTTTATAGCTGCACTGTACTCCATTGTGTGGTGAATCATTGTTTATTTTACCAGTCATATTGATGCACACTTGGGTTGTTTCTTTACTTTTGCTGTTACAAAGTTTCTAATGAATAGCTTGGTGAATAACTCTCTTCGCATTGTCTCCCAGCATCTCTTTAGGATAGATCCTACAAGTAGGATTTGCTAAATCAAAAAGTAAATCCATAGATAATTTTGCTATATATTGCCAAATTCCCTCCTACAGTGGTTGTAACAAGTTGATGTTTTTACCAAAATGTATAAGAATGCATGTTCCCTCATAGTCTCTCCAACACAGTATATTGTCAAACTTTCAATTTTTGCCAATTTGAGGGTAGAAAATGGTCTCACTTAAGTATTGACATTTCTCTTATGATGAGAGAAGTTGAACATCTTTTCATTGCTGTGGAGTAATTTGAGTTTTTTGTTTGTTTTGTTTTGTTTTCAGTGAACTACCTGTTCATATATATAGTCCATTTTTTTTCTGTGGGATTGTGGACTTTTTCTTTCAATTTTTAGAGATCCTCTCTGTCATTCCTGAATAGCAAAAAAGAAGAAAATGTAAAGTATACACTTTTATTCAAAGACCACTTTGACATTTTCTGGAGTGTGAATTATCAGATAACTCTGTGTGTGTCTGAGTGTGTGTGTGTGTGTGTGTGTGTGTATTCATATATATATATATATATATATATATATACATATATATATATTTTAGATTTATATTTTCTAAATAACTATTTAGCATCCATCTATTTGCTTCCCAATCTCCTACTTGAAAATATAGTCACCTGAAAAATATAATTTTCAAGTGATATAGATCTATGTAATCAACTCTCTGTATTGCCAGCCCTATTATAATAGTCCATATGTTACATTTTTTAACATATGATAAGGCAACCTTTCTTTGGACATTCACAAACAAAAGAAGTTTTTGTTTTGCTGCAAGTCAAATTATAATAGAAAATGTTTGCTGGTGGTTTACTTTACATAATACTCTATAAAATGAATATTTTGGAGTTGTTTTTTTGTTTTGTTTTTCATTTTGTTTTGTTTTCTATTTCTAAGTTATAAGATCACCCAACTTGATGGAGTAAAACTCTGTCTTCCCTCTAGCAAAGTATATAATCTTTATTTTGGCTCCTTCCTCTCTGATGACTAAATTGGAAATTCCTCCAAGCTGTAATTCAAAGCCATAGGTGACCTTAAAGAAATGATTTTTTATATGCTACCTTTTATTTTAAGGTAACTTTTCAAATGTGGACCATGCATTCCATTATGTTTAGCTGTCAAGCACGGCCTTCATTTGCATTTTTTCCCACTGCTATAATTTTGAGAACTGGCAGGTGACCAAAGTAGAAAAAAATGTGCATCTACCATCTAGAGTGCAATGTAGGCTTTTTTATTATAATTAAGGAGCATAGATATTCATGATTAGATCAAGGTCAGAGGAGCAGAACATCAGAGCCAAGGACTTAAAGGTACAAAGAAGGGAAAATTGCTTTCTAAAGTTTTTTGGTATTTTTAATAGTAATGGTGACAATCTTTAAGTTTTGCAATAAACATTTTAAATAGCTCATCTATTTTATTTTAAAATGTGCACACCTGGTGTGTTTGCGCATTTAAACTGGAGCTTGAAGTCTCAGTTGCATTTTCATTCCAGTTTTTTGTTTTTTGTTTCCCAACTTCCCATTTCTGCTCCTGGTGCAGAAAAGCAATTTGAGAATTATAATGACAATGGATTCTTTTAAAGGCTGAGTCTACATGACACCCCAAATTATTTGTACAGAAGGCACAAGTTTTCTATTAAGTCTAAAGGATTAATCCGAGGAGGTGGTGTGATGTATAGGTGTAGATGTTTTCAACAGGCTATGCCTCCTAACATTTGGTGATAACTCTGCGGTTTGATGGGACAGGCAGATTATTGTACTGTTCCTGTTCTGCCCTCTTTAGCTAGCTTATTGGCTTCCTCTCAGACCAGCTGGTCAATTGAGGTTTATTACTTCTCTTTTCCTCTGACTTACAACCCAGCTAGCACCTTGTCTGCTTTTCTTCCATCTCCGTGGCTAAGTTTTCTCCTTTTAATTGATGCAGAGTCCTATGATTCATTCCAGGGACCCTGGCTTTTCTCTTCCCATCCTCTTTCCTTAAGTAATCTCTAGTTCCAAAGTTTTTAATGCCAACTATACACCAAGCACTCGATTTCATAGAAACCTCTGTCCTCACCTTGAAACTCATATAACCAACTTCCTATTCAGTGGTTTTGACTTGGTTATCTAATACTGGTCTCAAACTTAACCTGACCAAAATGCAACTCTTGATTCTTCCAATTGCAAACTGAGTCCTTTCTTGTCTTTTCCATCTCAATGTAAGTCAACAACACTCAGTTGTTTAAAGGGAAAAAAAGTAGTCATCCTGAATCTTCTCATTCCTTCAACCTCTCCCCACATTCAGAAAATCCTATTGATTGTTTAAAAACATGTCCCATCCTATTCATTTCTCTTCAGGGCTACTACTGCGAAGTCACCACCTCTTGCCTGACTCCTGGCTTCCTTTCTCATTTCCTAAAATCCATTATCCATATAGCTACCAGAGTTCAGAGAAGATTTTTTAAATTATACATCATATGCTATCTCTACTCTGTATAAAACTTACTTGTCTCCCATCACACTGAGGATAAAATGCAAGCTCCTTGCTATGGCCTGTGAAGTCTGACCTCTGAGCAACTCTTGGCCCTCATCTCCTTCCAATCTTTCTCTCACTAACTGAGCTACTGCCCCATTGGCCTTTACTGTCCCCTCTCCTACCTTATTTCTACCTCATGACATGCCTGGCATATGCTTCTTCCAGGTCTCTTTACCTATTCAATCCTCATTTCAAATTTCAACCTTTTAAGTCTCCCCTACACTAAACCCTACAGTGGGTCGCTATCTTATCAGTCCATTTTGTTTTCAACATTGGATTTGCCTAATACTTTCCTACTTGTGTAGTGTCACCCCACCAGAAAGAAAACTCAGGGATTTATAGGTCATGTTTATTACTATATTCTCAAGGTCTTAAAACATTTGTTTGGCATCAATTATGTGCACTCACAGTGCTGTGCTAGCTAAAACTTTAGCCCTCCTTCATGCTTATCCATTTCTTGTTCTTAATCATTTTGTTTTTGTTGCTTCATATCACCACATCAGATACAATTTTACTTGTTTAAATAAATTTGTTTTCAAAGTGTTTGTTCATTTGAAACCATTAATGTTCAAAGCCTAACCCATGGAGTAGTTTTGGTCAATAAGCTCTTTATTACTGGTATACAGCAAAATAAATACAGACACTTGAAAGAAAACATGTAAAAGTACTTATGGAAAGTTACGTTTTATATCTGTTGAATCTAATAATAAAAAACAGTCAGGACTTATATTTTGTATGTCTTTGTTTCTTATTTTATTCTTTTGGTATTTCATTTTTATTGTATTTCACAAATGTATTGACTGTGATCATTGAGAAATAAAAAAAAAAACTAACCTTTTAACTCTGCTACTTTAAGATGCACTAATCTAACTTTTAGAAATAATATGATAATGATATTTAATTGTTTAATGAAATTGCAGGTATCGATTTATCATACATAAGAGCAGATCCAAATTTATTCTGCAATAAATAGTGATTTCTTTATACAAAAAAAAATAATAGTGAGTTTAAAACATGTCATATTCAATAAAGTCCCTGATTTTGAAATATAGAAATAAAATTGACAGGAATATCTTTAGAAATAGTCTTTCATCCTGGAAATAGTTATCATTTAATAATAAAGCCTTTTTGAAAGCATAGAGTAAGTTGGATCAATGCCAATAACAACCCTACTATCTATATAGCAATGTTTAGCAAGAGTTGAACAGAGAACAGGTTGATGAGCAACAGAGACAAGATAATAAGGAAATGTCAGAAAGTTAAGCCTCCTAGCCCAGACCTGTTCAAATTTGGTCTCTAGACTGTTCATCAAGACATTCTCAGTTCTCATCTTACTAAAACCTTAAGTAAACTAATTGAAATAGCTACGAAAGTCTCATAATAGAGCAGTTCTTTCTGCAATAATAAAGAGATGTCCCTATTACTTCTTTCCTAAGAGACACAAACCTTGGCTACTCATAGGTATTTCTGTCCCCTGGACCTTCTTAGTCCCAGGGCCTCTTATTTGTGTCTGGAAAGAGTGACTAAAAAGAGGCAATAGTGACTACAGATATGAGCCCATCTGTCAGCAATTATCCCAGCATACTTCCACTTGACCTCAACATACTCCACAGAGGCCACAAAAAAGCCACTGCTGTAATCATTCTTGGTCACTACCAATTTGGGCTGGATTTGATTCAGTGACTTAAAGGTGAAAGGCTCCATATCCAATTACTAGGCCCCTAGCTTCCTCAATTAATCAAAGACTGACATAATAGGTCTCTTGTACTCTTAAAGAAAAGACCAGATCAAATCAATATAATTATTCTGTAACCATAAAAAGAAATATTAGTAAATATTCTTTATTTAAATATAAAATCCAAAATTCTATGGCATTTAAATGAACTTGGTTAGAATGCATTTCTTCTAGAATTTTATCGGAAACTTGAACACAATTAAATGATGGCTGAACTATACTTTGAGTTTCTATAGCAGCCTTCCTTAGAGAAACTCATACATTTTCACATTTATTTTACCATTTATCCACAAACTATGGTTTAGTGTCTATGTAATTTGTGGAAGGATTATCTGGTCAAAGGGTCCTTTAGAAAACTGTAACGATCAAGATGGCACAACTGAACTGTTAATTACACGGGGGTCTCTTATCTGTCATTGCATCAAGAAGTCCTAATGGAGTCAAAGAAAAGCTGGAATCTGAAAGATCATAAAATAAGCAACAATGGTGTTGCAAATCATTAGCAGTAAGTGACTGCAAACATCTAAAGCAATATAGTGCTTGCTGCTAAAGCAATGGCCACATAAACCCAGAGGAAACTACTGGAAAAGTCAAAAGCCAACTAATCCAATCTGAACTTTTTGTGACACTATCAACATGTATAAAATCATTTGAAGAGTTCAAAGTTTAACTGTATGTCTGAAATTCACAGATAGTCAAAGCAGAGAACACATTTCCCTTCATCTCCATGTCAAAATAAGAAACTACCCTCTACATGACAAGTAAAGTGAAGATTATTTATATTACATTTTATATTAAAAAATAGTACCAGTTCTTTGTGTAAAGGCTATAAAGGAAAGTTCAGGTTGTCTTATTCATTAATGTGTAAAAGTTAGAGACTTCTGAGGGATTCTAAAATTTTTGCTTTGGTGTTTTTTTTCTCTTTTTGTCCCTTTTTAATAGGTTCCCATTGATCTCACCTTTTTTCATGTTTTCTATCAGCTGGCAGGCACCACCTTGGGCTGGTCACCAGGACGCCAGAACCCTTGTCAGAGCTTATTCTTTTGAATTCTACCCCTTAGGTGCTAAAACCTTCTTAGTTCTTTTCTGCCCTTCATCCGTATAATCATCATCTTCCTGATTGATGTCTTGGAAAACTGAAGAGCAATTCCTTTACTAACACATTAATATTTCCAATTATTTGCAGGTTGTGCCTTCCTCACATTTGGGATGTTTGTTAATGCACTAAAAACATGCTGTCTGCAATCCTGCCATCTTTGTGGAGATATGACAAGCTGGTTAGACCATGCCAAGGAAAAACATGGTGGCTGCCACAGTGACATTCCAGTGGAAGACACAAAATATTTCTTCACCCTTCTTCCTCTCTTCATTTTTCAGCTCCTTTACAAAATGTGCATTATGCAGGTAAAGAAGGGTAATTAATACTACCCCCGACAACAATAAAATAATTGCACCTTAACATTACAAGTAAACACTTATTTTCATCATAACAAAAGCACTTCCCATACATTTCATCAGGCAGTTATTCTAGAAATGTTTGTAATCATTACAGGCTGTAATTTCAAGAGCTAAGTAGGGTCAGGCAGAGGCAAACCTCAGGAGAATCTAGGTGTGTTTTTCTCCTGTAGAACTATAAATGTCTGTAGGTGCAGATAATGCTTCATAGTACATGGTTACAAGGCATAAAAGCAGCCCATGAAAATATGAGATCTATGAGCAATTACCCAACCTCTCTATAGCCAAAGGATTTGCCTTCCTTCTTCATTAAGCCTTTAAAAACTGGTACTAACAAGTAGCTAAATTGATTGATTTGAGAACCACCTCCACTGTACTCTTGAGTGTAAGTACTAATGAGTAAGTGATTCTCTCCCCACCCACTCTTAGTTCCTTGGTGAATCATTCCCTATGCTGTGGAGAAATCAGAGGAAAAACACCAAGTCCAAAGCACCTTTTATAAATATATGTGATTTAAAAAATTATTTTTTAACGTGATAATGCTCAAAGACTAACTTACTTATGAAGAAATATAATTTTCTTCATATATTCTTCATATATCAAATGATTATAAAAACCTTTGAAGAAATTTGGAACTCTCCTGGTTGCTAACCCCCAACTTAGAATTTAGATGACTAATGAGTAAGTGGTACTGATGTATCATAGAACAATAGAGCTGAAAAGAAACTTAGAGATTAATTTACTCACTAATTTGTTGAAGAGAAGATGAGGCTCAGAATAAAAGAAGTGATTTTGGAGGGTATGGAGAGGTCACATAGTTAATAGTAGTGAAAGGAAAAGCAGAATCTGCCTTCTGATTCTTAGTACCATCCTTGCTTCTCTAAACCCAGGTTCAGCAAATTACAGGCTGCATGCCAAACCTTTGCCTCTTTTTATTTTATTTATTTATTTATTTATTTATTTTTAGCTGAGCCATTCTGCAACCTGTTGGCAGCTCAACGGCAACTCAGCTCGGGCTGGCATCGAACCGCCATTGCTCAGAGCTCAGCTCGCACTCTTGAGCGAACTCTTAACCAACTGAGCCATTCGGCCGGCCCATTGCCTCTTTTTGTATGTCCTGCAAAGTAAGACGGTTTTCACATTTTTATATGGTTGGGGAAAAAAATCAGAAGAAAAAAACTATTCTGTAGCTCATGAAAATTACATGAAGTTCAAAATGTGGTGTCTATAAAGTTTTATTGGAACACAGCCGTTCTCATTCGTTTGTCATACTGTGTCTACTTGGGCATGAAAACAGAAGAATTGAGTACTCGCAATAGCATCCATATGTGGAAATATTTTCTATCTGGTCCTTTATAGAAAAGTTTGCTGACCCTTGCTCAAAATAATGCAGGAAAGCTAGGCTGATTTAGCAGAGTCAACCTTCCTCCTGACTCCACAATAATAGCTGACACAAAAACATAAAAATATTACCCACATATATGGTAGTTAATATCATAAACCCATTTAGAATTATCAAATTAATAATGAGTACAAAATGACCAAGTGAACCACAGCTAGCTTTGAATCTTCGGTGCAACTTGCATGAATTACTGATTCTTTGTCTTCATAATATAGTGACACCTGATATTTCTTTTGACTGAGCCCTCTCTGAAAAATGTCATATATTTTTAAAGTTGACATAAAGTACAATAAATTCTGATAAACTGTTATGCATCTTACCAAATCTAGATGCCCAGTTTATTGCAAAGAACAAAAATTAATACTTATCAATCACTTTATATATGCCCTAGCTTCCAAAAGGTGACTTCACAGTATCTAATTTAATCTCCACAGCAAGCCTACGTGGCTGATACTATCAGCCTAAATCTTAGGCTCAGAGACAGTAAATGACTTGCACTTGCTTGTGGTCACCCTGCTAGTATATGGCAGAGCAGCCATCCCTACTCAGGGCTGGTATCAATGCCCACACTTCGCGATTGCCCACGATGCCTCTCTTGCAACCAGGTCAAAAATCCCGATTGTCCCGATACATAGATTCCAAAATTATATATAGTCATGTTTGCCAGAAACTTCAAAGGAAATTGTTAGAATGTACTTCTCAAGGGAGGCAGAGAAAACTCCCGTTGGGGTAGGCTGGAATTAAATTTTTGCCTCCAGATGAAATAATCACTGGTATAAAGGCAATCAAAGTACCAAGAATGAAATATCATAGAATTCCATATTTTAAATTTAATAGCCATTATTGACCTTCAGTTCCAAGACATACCTTTAAAATATGTTGATAGTAAGGCCGATGATGTTGCCATTTGACATTACTGGTCATTCAAAGGTGAAAATGAATCTCTATTGACAGCAATTATTTCTGAACACTCAGAGGCTTGTGTGAAATAAAAGTATTTAAAATTTTAAAAGGGGATGATTTCAGAACTTGAGGCAGAAGCAGAAATGATTTCAAGCTTTCAAGACACTGGAGCCTTTTCTTAGATTAGGCAATATATTAATATGGCTTCACTAAAGATTAATAGTACATTTGCCACATTATTAAGTTAACAGGTTTCCATGTCTGTGATTCATGCCGATAATAACTTTATTCCTATTAACAATAATTCTCATTTGAAATCAGTAACAGAGATTTCCAAGTTGTGCTGGGAGCCTTTCAGTCTTATAGTAGTTCTGCTGCCAGCACTTTTTTAAAAAAACATCATTCATTCTCCTCTCATTGGGTGATACATGCTTCATTTTATTGAACCAGGGCATAACTAGCTAATGTTCCCTTCACTAGTGCCATCTGTACACAACCGAAACAACTCTAGTTTACAATGCCAAGGGTCAAAGTAAAGATTGGAGGACATATTTTACATAGATAGGAAAAAAAAAAAAAACAGCTCAGTGAAAATGTGGTCCTTTCTTGGGTTTAAGCAGTTAACACAGCACTAGGCTCATTTTACAATTGGTGGGTTCATTGACAGCTGTACTGACTTATTGCTTCTCCTGGTACACCCTCTTAGATTGCACAGTTGATGATACAGAAGGGGGTTAGTGAAGGTTTTAAAGCATAAGTGATGCTCTGGGTGTCTGAGCAAGGCTGCTCTTCCAGGATGGTGGGAAGGCAGATTCCTAATGTGGTTAGTTCATGTATTGTAAGAAAACCAGGAGAACCCATTCCTCAAAGGCAAGACTCGGGTTGACTTTCCAAAACACTTAGTAGTTTGTGTGCCATTGGGGATTAAAGAAGCACTCTGTGCTGCCAATGATTATGATAAAGATGTGTTCGTACCAACAAACCTCATAAGCTAGAAAAGTGAGAGAGGCCCCCTTTCCTGTGATGATGTACTTTATTTCTGATGTTATAACCTAAAAAGAGGTTTGGAATACATGAAGAGGCTCCAACTTAGGGTTACAGTTTTAGTATTAGGGTTATTTTAAAAATGAAGAAATTCTAACACAACATTGAAGGTTTGGGGTGGAGTAGAAGATTTTTTTTTTTTCATTTCTTATCTGCTACTTTTAATGCAAACCTTTATCATGTGGTCCCTTTTTGGTCCTCTAGTGCTGTGCAATTAATTAAAATGAGAGTTTAGACACAAATATGTCTTCTCTCTGTTTTTCTCATGGTGTTGGGCTCAGGTTATAAATGAGGCCAATCCAGAAAGCCCACACACAATCCAGGAAGACCGTCTGATCTCCAACGAGTAATGTGTTTCCACCATGGGCCTCTCTTCTTCAGAAAAAAATCATGCCACTACACCGGATGCTATTTAAAGGATCTATTCTAGCCTAAAACTTTTTTCATCAGGGCAAAAAGAAACATCCTTAATACTTTCTACTGTTTTTTACTTTATTGTTCAAAAATAAGTTAAATGCAAAACTTTTGTCATTTGATATCTTTTGTGTCATCCTTAGCACAAAATCAAGGCCACTTTTACTTTTCAGAGGAAAATTAAGAAGATAGACTAGATGACAAAAGATTACTCCATAAAGAATCAATAGTGTTGTCAGTAGACTAAATAGAGCTCCTACTGCCCTTTGTCAGCTTGTAACTGGGACCTTGAAGGCCCAGGAAACATCCAGCTCCTCTGTCACCGAGTCCATGCGACGGACAAGGCACCTGCTGCAGGATTCTTTCTCCCAAGTTAAACCCCTGTCTTAATGCATGAGTCCTTTCCCCCTCAAATACAGATTCCTTCAGGATATTATCTGCAGACCATGAATTCGAACCTGAATTTGGATGGGTTTCTTCTGCACACTGCAGTAATGAATGTCATCAGCATCCTGCCACTGTTAATTCTGGCTCCTTGTATGGAATATTTCAGCACTTGTCTATTTCCCTCTAAGAGAGAGGGACCATTTCTGTCAGCGTGCATTAATAAGTACTTTACCATCTCAAGTGAACTAGTTGAAACTTTTTAAAATAAAATTAAAAAGAACAACAACAAAATGCTCTGCTAACATCTAAGCTAGCTATATGTTCTAAAGAAAGTCTGATTTTGACAAATTGGGTAGAAGGTGAATTTGAGAGTGTTAACATCCAGCTCCTCAAATCTCTATCAGGCATCAGTCTCCCATTTTATTCCCATTCTTTATGTTTCCTCAGAAGACACACCTGATATAAAGACATGGTGAAACTTCCAGGACTATCAAATGGCCTATCCTCCTTCAAGTAAGGGGGTCCTTCCTCCTAAATCAATGCTGAGTATACTCCTAAAAATTAATGCAGGTAACAAACCTAAAAAATAATGCCAGGCTCTACTTGGGAGGCATTAACTTCTGAACCAGTAGCAAAATTTATTTAAAATTATTAACTGTGATTCACAGCTTCACTATAGTACATCTTCAAATAGTAAGATATACAGCAGTAATTTTCCAAACATTTTTCCAGCTTCAGTGAAATATAATTGACATTTAACATCATGTAATTTTAAGGTGTATGATGTGAAGATTTGGTACATATATATATTACAAAATGTTTACCACAGTAAGATTAGTTAACATATCCTTTATCTCACATAATTACCATTTTGTTGTTGTTAGGGTGAGGCCATTAAAGCTCTACTCTCACTTTTTAGTAAAAAAAAAAATGAGAGCATCTTACTCATAACACAATTAATAAATCATACAATAACTTTTCTCTGATTGAAATGGGAGAGAAGGAGCTGAAATCCATTCTGAACACACGGCCCTCTACCTCCCTGTGATCCCTCAGGCACTGACGTGCTGGTATATAAAACCAGGCTCCGTCTCCCAATCAGAGATCTGCATCTCAGCCCATGCTCTGCCACTGAGGTGCTTTTGGGAGACTTTGAAAAGCCACCTAACATTTGTTTTCTCCTAGCTCACTTGTTATATTCACTGAGGGGCACACGCTAAATAAACTTTGGGTTCCTCCATTTTGTAAGACTTCTGGAATCACTCAGGATGACATCAATGCCTGGAGCATAGCCCTGACATAGAGGGAAGGCTCTATAAATGTTAGTGAGTATTGAGCGGGTGGGTCATCATTTGCAAGGGAGAGGTCAAATTGTTTGGTGGGCATCAACAGAAAGCAAAGGGAGTTTGAAACTCTTGCGGAATATCATGTAATGGTAACCTGATGTCTTATCGTCTAATTGAGAAATAATTCCATTGAAATAGTCGGGGGTCGGCATTTCGAAGATTCTCTTCCCTTTGTTAACTATTCTTATCCTTTATTCCTCCTTTTTTAGAGATCTGCAGAGACCACATAGTCTTCTATAATATATTATTATATTTTTTGCTATTTATCTGTTTATAGAAATTACATTTTAGTGTGTGTGCCTCCTGTCATTTACCAAAGCCACAGTCACTCCAGATCACATCACAGAGTAGATTTATTTTGGGGAAGAACTCAAAGTGACTGAACTCACCTTAGTTTATTTTGTTATCTTCAGTTATCAAGGCCTTTAGTACATAATCTTTTTTGATTTATTTCTAAAGCCAGTAACCCCAACATTGTTTATTGTAATACATTTAGGCAAACTATAAATATTAATAGGTTTTTGACAATCCTTAATCTTAAAAAGTGCTTTTTTGTCTGCCAATGTGGAAATCCCAAAACCAGTTACTTAGTGAACATCCAGCATTATTTGAAAACACAAAAGAAAAGACATTGTACGTACCTTCAGTAAGTATGCTATTAAAACAGAATGAATGCAGGATAAAAGGGGGGTAAATTTATATTGCAAAATGCCAAAAACTTTGCCAGTCTTGTACAGTACCGTGAAAATCCAGTCTGAGCTTCCAAACTGCTTAATTACAAAAAATTTCTTAAATTGTACTACTTTAGGAAAATATGCTATACAACATGGCTGAAAGAACACCACTAGAAATTCTTCCCGAGAATACAAAATCTGAAATTCACTTTAAATCTAAGCCACTTTCTCTTGGACATTCTCCAATCTTGCATATTTGAAATCATGTCTATTCTTAAACAAAGGTATGACTTTTTCCTGGATAGAGGAAAGTTAAACAGTATTATCTAATGTATTGCTTGATGTTAATGAACTAAATATTCCCCTTTAAGATTGGTAACAGACTTGTTGGGCAGCAAAAGGAAAAAAACTATACTCATTTAAAAAAACTGAGCTACGTTCTCTGAATACACAATACTGAATTTAGTTGTTTCTAAACCAGGTTTCATTCATTTGTTCATTTATATACTTGTTCATTTATTTGCATAATATTTTGCTATGGGAATATATAAAAGTATGATGCTATGCATCTTTTTAACTAGATTTTACTTAAATTTTCCATATTCTGCTTAGGATTTTGGAAGATTAAATTTTATCAGGACATATAATATAAACACAAACCTTGTGTACTTTTTGGTAACAATATACATAACTCAAGTAATCTAATATTAAAATTTCCTTTCACTTTGAACTCAAGTGCCTTGAAAATGTGAGGGATATATAAGTATATAAATTATGAACAAATATTTATGAGTTCTTAATTTGAACATAGGCACCTTCATATACATATCCCATTTAATCTCATGATAAACCAGCATTCAATAGGTCAAAGGTCTCAAAGATAAGTGTCATGTAAATTCCTAATTCTAAGACCATTGCAGTATTATTGTCATTGTTATTATTATTATCATTATTATTATTCCACTTATCAGCTATACACAGCTGTTAGATTATGGAAGTTAAACCACCAGTATTAATTTGGAATCCATACTTCCAATAAGGCTCTGAAGTTAATGAAAATGTTCTTCGTCACCATGATGGGCAGTTACTCCTTAGACTCCCCAACTCCCTTCCACGTTCAGTCATTCCCTTTCCAAGGGCTGTCCTGTTTGAGGAGGCAGATAGTGCAGGCAATGCCGATGTCTAGTGTTTGACATGGATAATCACAGCACAGGCCAGAAGCGGGAGGTAGACAGGGAAATCTCACTTGGTTGGTAAAAGTAAAAATTTAATAAAGGAAAAAATAAACTTATTTTTCTTATCTAACTCATAAACAGTGTAACACAAGAGGGGCTTCTGATTCAAGACATGACATTCTGGAGTTTATCACCTACAGAAATCAAGAAGTATTTCACAGTACCACTACAAAATAATCTCCAAGCCTTCCAGAACTGTGAGAGGTGAAACCTTCATGTGCTCAGTGTTTTCTCCAGACTGAATTTTCCTAACATGACATAGCAGTGGGTTTATCTACTTAAAACATAACCTTAATTATCAAAACTTTAGAATCAGTGATGTCATTGTGATTTATCCATATGTCACAATAAGACATACTTCATTTTAGCCTTTTTTGGTTCAAAAATGTTTACATCACGGGCATTTCCTTTCCTTAGCATTAATTAAAATCCTGCAGTATGTGGCATTTAGTAGTTAGTGCTGACACATGCATGTATTAATCTGACTAAAATTAGCCTAATTAAGATTGTTATTAAGCCTTACACAAAGCAGAAGTGTACAACACAGTAGGTAGCAATTATCTTGGCTTTTAAATGACATTTAAATTGAAATGAGGATGAAGTTCATTCAAATATCTACCAGACCTTCCTTTTTAAAATAAAAACTTGAAAATTCAAATTCGAACTCCAAGTCCTTTATGGTATAGGTACAGTCAAGGTGTTGGTCCCTTTTTACATAACCCATAATTTCTACTAGTTCTAATGATTGGCAGTGTACAAAGTTTCTTTTTTGTTGGAACCAAAGTACTTCATAAATTAAAAACTGAGTCAGGGATCTAGTCATTTCATTAAAAATAGGATTATTTTGGCAAAACTACTTTTCCTGTATTACAGTCTTAGAAGTCACAAGTTTATCCAAGAAATATCACAGTGTATAGCCACTACAAAATACCTGATAGCAGAAACTGTGTAAACACTAAAAGAAGTAATGTGTAAATATCTAGCTGTTCATTGTTTAATAAAAGCAAATTAATGTTCTCAGGTTCTATTTTTAAAGTTGCCATCAACACTGGAATTAAATGTGAGGTGAAGTAGATCACCTAGTACACCATCTAAAGCAATAATTGATGCTCCATTCTCAGAAATTAAAACAGTAACTGAAGCTGAATCCCCTGAAATGAGTTACAGTAGTTTAAAGAGAAACAAAAGACAGAATATGGATACCTCAGTTCAAACAGAGGAACACACCACTAATCAGAGATACAATAAAAGTAAAGCACAAAACAAAACGAAACAAAACATGCCATTCTAATAGCAAGTGAGAAATATCTTCTGCAAAGGCAGCAGATACAAGTGACAATAACATTATCGCTGTCTGTATGAGATAGGTTTATGGATACCAGTATGTCCTCACATGAGCAAATTTCCTATTCTGGGAATTTGCCAAAATCATGGATCTAAGGGCAATTTCTCAAGAACTCAATAGAATTTCGTACTTATGGTTGTGTTACATACCAGAGACTCATACATCAGACCACCCATAAAAATCCATAGTTTTCTCAGTGAGTAAATTTAGCCAATAACTGAGGAATCATAACATATCCATTTTTTAGTATGAGATTTTGCTTCAGTATGAAATGGCAAGTGCAACCTTAATGTTTGAATAAATTTTTACTTTCTTTTATTTCATTGTGGTCTAATTTAGAAAATTACCACATGGTAAGATAATAAACTATAAGAGCTTCAAGAATCTTATGGACTTGTCTACAACCACACAGCCAATATTAAAACATACATTATTTATCTAAATATAATATCTCCTTCCGTACCATGTGCTTTATCTTAAAAATGCAGGTCTGCTGGAGATTTAAAACGTGTACATTCTGATAAACTGCACTCTGCTTTGGACGAGTTATGATCTCGTAGAAGTTAAGAATAAAAATGGAGCAGATTAAATTTAGGTTGGAATCAAACTTTGTTTTGAATTTCAAAAAAGTCATTTTTCACTCGTACCAGAGGTGCAGTAGCAAATAAAAAGCAAATGTAGTTACCTGGATTCATTCTTCAGGTAAAATATGCGTTGCCCTAAAATCTCTGGATAAATGAGTTAAATATTTGTGCTGTGCTTGAAATACTCCCAAGAACTGTCTTTCATTGGATATTACTAGATCAGTTCTCAAAGTGCTCTAAGCTAAAGTAGTACTTCTCAAAGTTTAACCTGCATAGGAATCTTCTAAGGATCTTGTTTAAATGCAGCTCTGATTCAATCCTCCTAGGGTGGAGCCTGAGACTCTGCAGGACTGCAAACTCCCACGTGGTACTCATGCTTCCGGTCAGGGACTACACTTTGAGTATCAAGAACAGAGGGAAAGGCCAACAGTTTGGTCACATTTCATGCCTGTATACAGGCAGCTGTGGTCCAGGTAAAAACGCCATAATTTCTCTTCAGATTACCCCGTTGTACCTCTAACACAACTCAAAATCAGATTAATTTTCTCTATGTCTACTATTGGTCTTATTTATATCATTGTAACTACCATCTTCTCAATCACGGGGCTCACAGTTAACGTTGACATGTGCTTCCTTCCCGTTCCTTGCTTCAGGTGCTATGGTTTTATCAGTGGAATCCATTGCATCTTGTGTTTCTACCCTCTATATTTTCTGGGAGTGGATGCTCTGATTGTAACTGAAGTCCCCATCGTACTTTACCGGGATTATTTTTTAACTTCCTAACTCTCTTCCAGCCTCCAATATCTCTCCCATTCTATCAATCAGCACATGGCTTTTAGAGTAATAATTTTAAATGACAATTCTAATCATTTCACTTGTGTCTAATATCTTCAATGATTCCATTACCTTAGAGAAATTTCAAAATTCCTTAAAAATATATTAAATGCCTCTTATGATCTGACCCCAATCTATCTTCTCCCCTGATTCCTAATAACTTGAGTTGCTCACCATTCTGAAAATTTGCCTGACACTTTGACCACAGTGTGCCTTTGCTCATGTGATTTGTGCTGCCTTCAGCTCTTCATATTGAAACCCTTTTCCTTTAAAGCACAAAACAATTTCTCTCACCTCTCCAACTAGAAATAAGCTCCTCTTATATTCCCCAATAGAATATGAGCCTGCAATGACTGAGAACAGATATTTCTCATCTCAACTGCACCTAGCATATTGCCTTGCATATAGCCGGAATAGAGTATATATTAAATTGAATTGATGTATTAGCTCCCTTTCTGATGAGTCTATAACGTGACAAGTAATCTAGATAAATGCAATTATGTGATGTGTTTGATCTTAAATGTAGATAATAATGAAATTCATGTTTTTCATATGAACTGTTTACAAAATCAATGTCTCTACTTCCCTATGAATTGGCTTTTATGGAACTTTAAAATAGTAATAAATAAATGAGCCCTCAAATTTTTTAACTGTTATTCAGATTTCCTCCTTTTTTATACCTTCCATTTCTTGGGGACTTGGTAAAGAGCAAGCTTTATGGATACATTTAAATGCTGAGATATAATCAAAAAATATACCTACCAGTTTCTCTATCAACCAAAACAAACACTAAGCTATTTAAACATTAGATTGATTTTTCTGAGTTGAAAGCTTTACCTTATCTGAAATTTTATGCAAGTTAGCAAAATGTGACTATCTCTAAATTTCAAGTAAATTCCATCAAGCTAAAGTTTGCCTCTGCTCTAACGATGGGATTAAGTCCAGTAATGTGAATGATAAGTTGAGAAATGGAATGGTTACGGTAGATATAAACTGTAACAAAACTAACAAAATCCCCACTCATTTTCAACCAAAATTCCCTAGATAATTCCTTCAAAGTAAAAGGAAGAAACCAGTATCTGAATAATGGCTTCCATTTATATTATTCATCTAGCTAATTCACCTTTAATATTTTTTTTCCTAAACAAAAGATTCCAGTCTTTAATGCTCTAATAGCTGCTTTACTTTTTCTGCAAAGATTAGAGAAATCTCAAACAACTGAAGACTGAGAATGCTTTAGGGTTATTTCAAAACCATTTTAAAAATAGTGATTAAAATCTTATAAAGGGATAATTTTATTTTAAATTTCTCGATATCATTTTTGATCCCTATATATCTAAAGAAGTTATCAAGAATGACATATCTGAGGATAAAAGTTCAAACATATTGCTTTATCTTTAATACTAATTGCTACTAATACTAATTGCTATCAGGAACTGTTATAATAATACCAGTAGATTATTTTATTTAAATCTCATAGCCACCCTACAAAGAAAGCATCATTAACACTATATTAGAGTTGAGGAAAGTGATAATGAGGTTAAATAAACTGCCCAAAGCTATATAACCAGTAAGTCAAGAAACTGGAGTCAAGGCAGCCACAGCCCACCAGCACCTAAGCAAAGGGCAGTCATGCAGCACAGTTAGGTGGCACCTGGATGTCCCCAGGGCAAAAGTGTTGAGGAAACATCCCCTAGAGTCAATGTCTAAGAAATACTATGGCCTGACCAGCCAAGTGGTGCATTGGTAGGAGCTGGCTTGGGACGCCAGCTCTAAGCAGCTGGGTCCGGGTTTGGCTCCCACATATGAGGGCCAGTGACACTGCCCTCTACAGCTAAGAGGGTGAACAACAGCTCTACCTGGAGCTGGGCTGCCATGAGACCGGCGACTGTATAGGCTGCAGCCTCTGCTGCAGTGGGCTGCCATAGGCTACAGTGAGTGGCCGGCAGCCAGTGTGAGCAGCCAAGAGCCGCCAGTGAGTGGCCATCCCGAGGCCAGCGACTTATCTGCCTCACCCAGGAAGAGCACAATGATAATACCAACATGGGCCAGTGAAGCGATGTCCTCCACAACTAGACTGAAGAACAAAAGGACAGCAACTTGTCTGTTCCCCGATTCCCCAATGCTGTTCCCCTCCCCCAATTCCCCAATAAAAATCTTAAAAAAAAAAAGAAATAAAGAAATACTATGGCCAATTACAGTGATTTGGAGCTCTTTCCTTAATTTTTTTTTCTTTTTACATTCTTTTCCTTCAGTTGCTAGAAATCTTTCTGCTGCATTGTTTGTGATGGCTGCTGGCTTCTTTGAAATACACAGGAAACACTTTCCTCCAGTGGAACAACCTCTTTCAGGCAAAGTCCTCCTTGTTTCCTCCATGCCCTGTTTCCACCTGGCTCTTCAGTACATTTTACTTGGAGTGGCTGAAACACTGGTCAATTCCGCCTGTGGGTAACAACTTCTATTACCTCATGTTAGAATGTACTCAGCTTGGGCCGGCCGAGTGGCGCGGTGGTTAAGCGCTGGCTTAGGAAGCCAGCGGCCCCGGTTCGGTCCCACATATGAGGGCCAGTGACACTGCCCTCAAAAAAAACAAAAACAAAAAAAAAAACAAAAACAAAACAAAACAAAAAAAAAGAATGTACTCAGCTTCTATACAGAATACATCACCTCAAATGGATGACAATCTATTCACTCCCTGGAAATTTCTCACATTTCAGAAAAAGCCTATGTATCACCCTCATTTTTAAAAATTGTTCAATTTTTCTTCATTCCTCTACCACATACAGAACAATGATTAATTCTACCTGAATGTAGATGGAATGAAAGATTTACTAACCTTGTTAAAGGCAGTAACCCTTTGGTCAAATACACAAGAAGGAAAGAATTCTGCTAAAATTTAGAAGAAAACTCCAATTTATTCAGATGAAAACTCTTCTTTCCCCTTCTACCTTCCCTCTTGTCACTCCTAGATGAACTCATATACATAATCCTTCCAAAAATGACATTTTGTAATGTATTTTGAGAGTCTATGAACATGCAAATGACATAAAAACTTGAGGTAATTTTCCAGATGACTCAGTGTCTTTAAATTAAATTACAATAAATTAAGTGTGATTACTAGTGTTTCATAAAACACGTTCAAAATAACTTTATTAAATATCAAGGGTTTTCTGGATTGTCAGATTGCTGATATTAATTAAACTGGTCACTTTAAAATTCATCAGAATATTTCAGTGACTTATTGCAATACATAAAATGTGAAAGGGTGTTTTGAACTGTAAAATCAAGAATTACTCTTTTGGAGGGCAGTACAGCATAGTAGTTAATATCTATGGTTTTAACATCAGGCAGATCTAAGTTCAAACCCAGCTCTGCCACTGACTAGCTATGTGACCTTAGCAAAATAATTCTACATTTCTGAGCGTTTCTCATCATCTATAAAATGGGGAAGGTTGTTATAAGGACTAAATTAAATATTTTATGTAAAGGAAGAAGCAGAATGTCTAGTATATAGACAGCACAGCACTCAAGAATTAGCAGTTATAATGTTTGTTGTCGTCATCATCATCATCATCATCATCATCATATCATCATCTTTTGCATAAATTAATAGTGCCAGACTCTGACTCAGGGCTCAAGCAAAGCTCATAGATCTTTCTACCAAACTTACTACAACTCAAATACCAGGAGACCTGGTAGTGTGAGCAGAATCATGACTTTCACAGATGAGTTACCCCAGATTCCCTTTTTCCTCTTATTTCTCACCCCTAATACAACAGCAAGTCTTAGTCTTTACTCTGAAATGTAATGTAAATCTGGCTATGTCTCACTGTCTCCTTTGATAGCTACCTGGTCTCTAGCCCAAATTCTATCAGAGCGTTCTAACTTGTCTCCATGCTTCCTCTCCTGCTCCACATATCCATTCTCTTCAAAACAGCTACAGTGCTTTTCCTAATAAATAAGTCCTATCATTTCTTTGCTTAGGATTCCACTGTAGAATTTTGGAGATAAATCCTTTAAATGGTGAATAAGACCACACATGATTTGGACTCTGTGTACTACTCCATTTACGTTTTATAACATTCTTCCCCTTGACCACTTCAGTAGAAATTTGAAAAGGATGCGTGAATTGAGACAGTAATCCAGAGAAGACAAACAAGTGTCTTAGACCAGGGAAGCAGCAGGATAGGTAGTGAGAAATGCTCCAAGTTTGTTTATATTTTGAAAGGGGGGGGGGGAGAGAGAGAGTGAGAGAGAGAGAGAGAGAGATTGGAGGAATTAATGATGACAATAAAGTTTATTATTTGAGCAACTGCAAGGATGGAGTTGCCATCTGCAGAGTGATACAAAAGCTACAGGTAGAGCAAGCTTTTGGGAGAAGATCATGAGTTTAGTTTTGGATATTTTGAGAATGAGATGTCAAATAGAGATATTATAATAAGTAAGGATTGGATATCCAAGTCTGTAATTTGGTACTGAAGTAGGGGATAAATGCAAATTTGACAGTGATAAGCCAATCAATGGTATTTAAAGCTATGGAACTAGTTGAAATCACCAAGGCAGTTAAGGTACGTAGAGAGTCAGTGTAGACAAAGAAGCAGATTTAAGAACTGAGTCCTGAGGTACTCCATCATTATGACATTCCAGAGATGAGAGATTTGTAAAGGAGACAGAAAGAAGTGAAAAAAGAAGAAAACCAAGAGAGCAATATTTTAGAAGTCAGATGAAGGAAAGGTATCAAAGAAGAGAGAGCAATTAACTGTGTCAAATACTGCTGATAGATCAAACAAGATGAGGACTGAGAATTGACCATCAGATTAAGCAATTTGGGGGTTATTGGTGATTTTGACAAGAGCTTTTCCATGTGAAGCTTGGGGATGCACAAAAGCCTGATTAGAATAAATTGAAGGGATAATGGGAAAAGAATTGGAGACAATTCATTTGAAGAATTCTGCTGCAAAGGGGAACAAAGAAATGGAACAGTAACTGACAAAGGAATGGGATTAAGAAAGCTGTGTGTGTATGTGTGTGTGGTATGTGTGTGCATGTGTGTGTGTGTGTAGTTTTTAAGGAAGGAAAAATAATGGCTTCATACACTATGTTGGGGGGCATAATTCAATAAAGAGGAGAAATTAATGGTATCAGGGAGAGGGGAAATGCTGGAGGAAGAGAAGCTGAGATATAACTTACAAGTTGAGAATTTGACTTTAGATAGTTGCACGAAAAGTTCATCAATAGTAACAGTTTGTAAGGCAGAGTATGTGGGTACAGAAGCTCATGGGTGCATAAATATGGGGTGAGAATTCTGTGGAAATTCTCTTCTAGCTCATTTAATTTTTTCAGTGAAGTAGGATGCTAGTCCATGAGCTGTGAGTGAGGATGGGGAGGACATCTTGGGGGTTTGAGAAGTCAGGAGAGGTGTAAAATTGTTGTCTAAGACATGGGAGAGTGAATGAACGAGGGAAATATAGAATGTTGTTAGGGAGCAGTAGGAGGTCATTTGAGGTTTGTGGACAGGAATTTAAAATGAATTGGTCAACATGATTATGGGTTTTTCTTCCACCACATTAGGCTGCATGGATATAGGAGAAGAGATGCCAGATGGTGAATTGTTTTGCCAATCAAGTTCCAGAAAGCAAGAGATAGGCAACGGAATCAGAATATGTGAAAAAATATGATTATAACAACTGACCATGAAACTTAATTTGGGTAAAAATAGGGGAGATGGGAAAAGCATGAAAGAGGTGAAAATAATGAAAAGAGCAATGGAGTGGAGGTCCTGGAGTCCAAGCATTTGTTTGGTTGATTATTAGAAAGCAAGCTGGGAAGACAAAAGGTGGTAGTCAAAGGGGGATGCACCAAGATGAGATTATGGAGTGATTACAATTATTGGTCTACAGCATGGGTTGGTAAACTTTTTCTGAAAAGTATCAGATAGTAAATAGTTAGGTTTTGCATACCAGTCTGTTACAAGTACCCAGCTCTGTCATTGTGGTGTGTATAAACAGTCATAGACATATAATGAATGGGTGTGGCTGTGTTCCAATAAAACTTTATTTATAAATTGGTGTCAGGCTGGACCTTACCTGACTGCAGTTTGTCAACTCCTGGTCTGGGGTACAAGGTCTGTAGCCATGGGTATGAATGGCTAAGGTGGGTTGGAGAACAGGGCATTGGAGAGGAGGTCAAGGAAGTGAGAAGCCAAGATTTGGCAGGACGGAAGGATGATCTATATGTATGCTAAAATTACCAATAATTCAGGCAGTAGTACTAGAGGGTGTTACAGTAAGAGAGGAACTGATGACTGAATAATAGAGGAAAACGGCCTAGAAACTGGCAGATGACAGCACAAAAGAGAAGTATTAGGGCATGTAATCAGATAATATCAGATTCAAATCAGAAGCTTTTTAGACACGAGAAAGGAATAATGATCTGAAAGTGATAACCTGATAAAAGTTCCATTTTCTGGGACTGCAGTACTGCTCCTCTATATGTTCAAAATAACTTCTTACCAAACACAATAAAAACATTTTAACTGTTTAAGAGTAATTGAAGTAATAGAAATTTCTGGCAATGAGTCCCCAGGACCCAGTGCCTCAGGAAGGTGGTTATGGCCCCGCAGTTTGTAGATTCTGCAGACGCTGTGATGGGCATCTTTGCAAACACTAACCAGCCTCCACCTGGAGGCACATTTCAGCTCTCCTTGGCAAGAAGACCTGCTTTCACATACACTTTGAATAGTTTTTTTTATTACGTCTTCATAGTAAAATAAGAATTTTAGAGTAGTGGCAGACTTGTTGATAATATCTATACCCTAATGTGCTAAAAGGAGTATCATGAAGACTGAAAAATCAAGTTGATGATCACTAAAGTCGAAAAAGATCAGAATGTGCAAGATGCCTGAATATGGAGATCCAAGGACTTGAAACGCTAAGTCCTATGAAAGGGAACCTGAGGCTTTCAAAACGGCTAACATGACACCAAAGAGAGATTAACCAGCAGGCAGAGGCTGGCAAAGTGTGTTCATGAATTATATACCGCACCAGAAGTTCTAGCAAGAGAAAAGCACAGGATTAATAATTAACTAGCAGAGTAATAATGGGCTCATACGTTCTGCTTTTTCTCGGTGAAAGAAATCGGCCTACTTAGTCTTTCTGCCCATTGTTTATCTCCTCATATTTATAAAGAGGAAAGTTCATAAGCCAAATCCTTTTTATAACTGTGAATCATTTCTTCTTGAAGCGTCTTCAGCACTTCCCTCATACTCTTTTTTGGATCTTCCTGAAAAAACCTTGCAGCTTGGCTTCAGGTGCCTGCTGGCAATTTGCATTGCACAAGGATTGGGGGTACCCAGAGCCCCTTGCCACCAATATTTGAAGCTCTTCTCCACAGTATTCTGTTTATCACCATCATTATCTGCATCTCCAATAAGTATTTGTGGTATTAAGTGCCTGTTTAGCACTGCCCTTAGTATTGTGCATATCTTTGCTTTCTGCCCTCCCAGAGTTTAAAATCCAGGAAAGATGTACCGATGCCTTTTCCCATCCTCAGCCCCAGCACTCAGCACATTTCCTAGGCTACACATAAGGTCACCTTTCAATATTTGTTGGAGGATAAATAAAAACATATGGGGGGAAAAAACATATGGGGGACACACAGAAAGCAAAGTGGAAATGTTGAACGCAAGAAGGAACATAAATATATTTACATTAGTAAGTTGGTTTAAAACTACTGGGCAGATACATTTACTGAGCTGAAGTATGACAGGCCAACTGGGGTGAAATTTTCCTAAGAAGAAAGGAGGAGCTAAGATCTCTTTCTTCTTATAGAGAAGGAAATTAAAAGTTTACTGTTTACAGTATGTCACTTTTCTATCACCACTTTTCTTTTTTAAATGAGCTTGAACATATATTTATGATCTCTCATTGTAGAAAAGTATGCAAAGTACAAAAGAGTAAGGAGAAGGAAAATTAAAACCCAATTAAACCACTGAAAGCTAAAACTGTTTGTTATTTAACGTGTTTTTTTGCAACTTTTGACCACATATATACAAGAGATTCGTGTAATAAACTCCTGTTTATGTTCCAGCTTCAACGATTTTCTACTCACGGCCAAACGTGTTTCATCTCTACCTTTATTTGCATGCCCCATTCCTCCTTGCTATATAATTTTGAAGCAAATCCCAGATATCATATTATAATAAATATTGTAAATAATTTAGCAAGTATATCTAAGATTGCCATGCATATTTTAATATAGTTATGTTAATATGTATAAAATCATATATACTTATTTTTATCTATTTTTGATATCAGAAAATTGCTTTAAGTGAATTCTTTTCTTTTTTATTCAGGTATAATTGATATATAACATATTTGTTTCAGGTGTACAGCCTAATGATTCAATATTTGTATACACTGCAAAATGACCACCACAATAAATCCATCACCATCAGTCACCATACAAAGTTACAAATTTTGGTGGGGTTTTTGTGATGAGAACTTTTAAGATTTACTTTCTTGACAACTTTCAAATATGTACTACAAAATTACTGACTAGTCGGGCTGGCCGAGTGGCGCGGTGGTTAAACGCTGGCTTGGGAAGCCAGCGGCCCTGGTTCGGTCGCACATATGAGGGCCAGTGACACTGCCCTCAAAAAAAAAAAAAAAATTACTGAGTAGTCACCATGCTGTATATTACATACCCATTCCTTATTTATTTTATAACTACAAGTCTGTACTTCTTGATAGTCTTCACCTGTTGCACCCAGCTCTCCGACACTCTCTCCCCACCCTCATCTGGCTCCAGCAACCAACATTCTGTTCTCTGTATCTATGAGCTTTGTTTTTTTAGATTCAGCATGTAAGTGAAATCATGCAGTATTTGCCTTTCTCTGTTGGACTTATTTCACTTAACATAATACCCTCAAGGTCTATCCATGTTGAAACAAACGGTAAAATTTCATTCTTTTTTATGGCTAACACACACACACACACAAAAAAACAAAAACAAAAACAAAAACAAAAACACCACATGTTCTTTATCCACTGATGGACATGTATATCTTTTCAAGTTAGTGTTTTCATTTTCTTCAGATTAAATACCCAGAAGTAGAATTGCTGGGTCATAAGGTAGTTCTATTTTTAATTTTTTTAGGAACTTCCATACTGTTTTCAAAATGGTGGGTGCCCCAATTTACATTCCCACCAACAGTGAACTAGAGTTCTCTTTTCTCCACATCCTTCCAAACACTTCTTATTTCTTATTGTTTTGACAATAGCTAATCTAATGGGTGTGAGGTGATAGATATAACGTTGTGGTTTTGATTTGCACTTCCCTGATGATTAGTGACATTGAGCATCTTTTCATGTACCTGTTGGTCATCTATGCCTTCTTTATTGATTTGCAATCTCCCATTCAGTAGGTTGTCTTTTCATTTTGTTGATGATTTTCTTTGCTGTGCAGGAGCTTTTTAGTTTGATGTAATGTCACTTGTTTATTTTTTGCTCTTGTTGCCCTTGCTTTTGAGGTTAGATCCAAAAAATAATTGGCAAGACCAATTTTAATAGAAATTTTAAAAAAGAATATCCTCCATAATTTTCTTTGAACCTCTTGTGCTCTCTTTACTATCATGCCAACAATGACTTGGGAGGAAAAAGGTAACCATTTTGAACACCCAATGCTTACGGTGTTGTCTCTCTTTAGGAACCCTCTCCTTAAATGGGACGATTTACATGCACACAAAGGGCTTTGCACAGTGCATTGCACAAGTTAGAGCTATTTAATTTGATAAGATTAATATTGTTAAAAAATAGTTAAGCCTTATTTAGTATCTACAAGTCAGCATTATAATAAGCACTTTACATATATTATAGAAAGTGAGAATCACAGTGCCTGCAAGTGAGTAATGATGATTCCCATTGTATAGAGCAGGACATTGAGGCTTGAAAAGTTTAAATAACTTACCTAAATCCAGAGAGGTAGTAAATGGTTGACCTGGGATTTTAGCACGATCTTGTCTAACTTCAGAGCCCATGCTCTTAACTTCCATGCTAATTTTATGTGATAAATTCAAGTTTTCCATGGAGCATCTAATGATTTACAGACTTCATTGATAAATTGTCATGATATCATTTAGGACAAGCCTCACTTCAATCCAATTTTCATAAGAAATATTCAAGTTGAGGTGAAATTTGCATGACTGTATTGGGACACTTAACTACCAAGTGATCAAAATTTTCTAGTAACTATAGAAGGATATATTTTGCCATATTTTATTCCTTGTAGAGGTCTATAAATTTTAAGATCATAATATATCTTACTATAGTAATTTTAGCAAAGTCTAACCCAAATTTTAATTGTATCAGTAAACTTTCTTTGAGATATTATCATCACTAACTTGAACAGTATCTGTGAAAGTATGTTAGAGACAATGTTCTAAATTCTGATCTTCTCTTTTTCTCTCAGTCTCTGTAATATCATACAGATTTGTTCTAAGTACCATGAGAGGAACCTTTATGAATCTTTTGACACTGTTCAATGGATTTGGCTGTTTCACTGGGGCACTGCTGGTGGAGTTGGTATATCTCAACTCTGAAGGTAAAACTAGGTTTACGGTATGCTTATATATACTAATTTGATGACTAGAGAATTGGGAGACAAAAACCTTAAAAAGAGGGGCTTTGCCGGTGTACTTTTTTTTTTTTAATTGATCCACTTTTGCAATTAAGATAGAATTAAGATAGGAAATAGACTCTGCTGTATTCATTAATTTCTGGGAATTGTTTTTCTTTTGATAGGAGGAGGTAATTACAGAATGTCACTACTCAGGAGACCCCGTCTGCTGTCTTTCTTTAGTGTGTTTTTAAACAAACTGGTCATTATATTCTTATTAGGTCTTTCAGTGAGGCCATGTTCAATAATGCCTCATAGCTGGCATAGATAATTCTCAGAAAATTAAGGCCTGGTAAATAATGGGAGAATGGGGTATCTGGATGATCTTTTTTTCCTGGTGATTTGCCAGAAATCTTGTCTATACAACCAAAGAGAAACTGTGTGTTGAATAACAAATGATCTTGGAAAATTTTCCCCATAGATATTTTGGTCAGGAGATGCAACCAAACTGACAAATTCATATGCTAATGTAAAAATTACGACTCTTATATGTGTTGATAAGAAAATCAAACAGGATAACAATAATGATTAGCTGTCACAGTGAAATGTCTTTGGCTGTATTTTAAATCCACAGACTTTTTCCTTCTTTGTTCTAAGATGGTAATATAGTTTAAAACTTCTTTAAATTTACTTTTGTGTATTTTATGGAGAATACCACAAGCTTATTCTTCTCTACTTTCAAAAATACTTATAGCTGTGCCCTTAAAATAATGTAAAGAAAGTGTTTTATATTCTCTTGTAACCAACAAATTTAATTTATTGACTTACAAACTACAGAAAAATCAACTTTTATGAATGAGAAACGCCTTTAAACAGCAGATCTCCATTCAAAAAATGATATCGAGGATGCAGTCTGTTCCGGACACCATATGGACACTGAGCACAAGCAGAGTAAACACTTCCAAACACTCATAAAATTTCCAGGGTTGTAGGGAAGCAATAAAGTTAAGAGTGATAAATGCAATGATTAGTATAATAGAGTTTTAGGGAATAAATCTACAACCCATAATTGATTATTAACAAGATCAAACCCTGCCTTTTTCTTACTTAGCTGAGCAAGATAAGCAAAAACATGGATTGGATACTTACTGTATGCCAGGCTCCAGCTACACTGAATTAAGAGAGATGTAGGTGCCAATTCTCAAATGGCTCAAATCCAAGTTGTCATAACTAACTATGTGAACTGTGGCAAGTTGTTGACTTCTCTGGTTGATTAGATTCTTTATATATAAACAAGGAACAAAGCATTGGGATAAGGGTTTTATAAGATAGCCTAGAAAAGTCTTACCTATATCTCTATCTAAAACATCTTAAGTGTCTTTTCTTCTCATGACTCAATGAAAATGTTCTGAAGATTTACCAAAACCATAAAGTTCTACAATCGAACCACATTTGACATATTCTAGAGGAACTGCAAGTCACATATGACTACCAGTTTATCTTTCAAACTTCTCATATCTCTGTTTAAAGCAACGTCCAGAGTTAGGCCAAACCTCCCTGGATAAGTTCTCCACATGGCTTTTCTCAATTTAGACATCAGCCACAAGCTTGGATGTCCCCAGGACTGTCATCACTTTCGATAAGCTGGATATACATTTGGGGGTCCCCGGCAGATTCTTTCCGGTTTTATAATTTGCTAGAATTCCCCACAGAATTCAGGAAAGCATACTTATGATTGCAGCTTTCTGATAACAAAAGACTACAAAATGAGCTGAAGGGAGAAGCACCCTGAACAAGGTCTGGGGAGGTTCCGAAAGTAAAACTTCCGTCATCCTCAAGGATGCAGTGCCTGATTTAGCACATCAGCGTGTGACAGGACGCAGAGTATGGCCAACCAGGGAACTCATCTGAGTCAGGGTTTTTACTGAGGCTTTATTATGTAGGCAGAATCCATTAAATCATTCGCTGTTTGGTTGAACTTCATCCCCAGCATCTTTTCCCTCTCCAGAAATTGACCTGATATCAAGAGGCTCAAAGCCCCAGTCCTCTAATCACATGGCTTGTCTTCCTGGCTAGCCAGCCCCCATTCTGAGTCATCTCTTTAGCATAAACCATCAGGTGGGCCTTGAGAAGGCTCACCAGGAATAACCAAGATATTCCAATCAGTAAATTCAAAGGGTTTAGAGTTTACCTCTCAGGAACCAGGGACGAGGCCAAGCAAATTCTTTATTATACATTAACTGTTTCACTGAAAACCTAAATTTTTATTGAGAATTTGCATGGTATGGTAGGAGCTGTTACACACATTACTTCATTTACTACAACAGTCTTACAAAGGTGATAGGATCCTTGTTTTTTAAATGTAACAATTAAGGCAGAAAAAAGAAAGTGAAAGGCTCCAGTCATCACAACTATTATCTGACCTCTCAGCGTTCTTAAATCTATCTCAATATTGATTTCAACACATCAAACAGCTATAGGAGTCACCCAATGTAATGGCTTTTTAATAACATTTGTTACTTCTGCAATACAACTTCCTTGGATGGGGGTCTGCATATAAGATGTTATTGATAATATTCTAGATAAAGTAAAAGATGGATAAATAAATTTTATAGAATTCTGGCAGAGTTTGTTGCCCATGAAAGAAGGTTTACTAAGGACATATGATGAGGACATCTTAGCAAAATGAGATGTGCAGTGGGGCAGTCTCTAAATTTGTATTCAAGAGAGCACCATATAAATTAGCACTAATGAATTTAATTTACTTCTTTTTATAAGGTTTGTTTTTCTTATAATAATACTGTGTTACATCAAATCATATCCCAATAAGCTAGAATCCTACAATTGGATGTTACCTTAAAGGTCATATAGTCTAACATTGTACCAAAAATTAGCAGATGTCCTAGCATCTTCTAGTACCTAGAAAAGTTCTCTACTTTGAAATATAACCTGAGGCTGCCCACAGCCTATGTTCCACAGAATAAATCTAATGTTTTCTCCACAAAGCAACTCTTCAAACATTTGATAAATATTCGGAGAAATAATGTGGCACAGTGTTAAGAGAGTAGGTTCTGGGGTTGAATCCAGGAAGTCTAGCTATATGTCCTCAGTTTCCATACCAATAATGACAGTAAATAATTCATGTTGTTCTGAGGGTTAACTAATTAATACACATGGTAAGTGCTCCATAAAGATAGCTATTATAAACCCCTTCTATTTTATCAACAAACCACCCTGACATTGCTTGATTACCTGACTTTTCACTCTAAAAGTCCCCCTCCATTCATTAAAAAAGCAAAAATTTGTCAATATCTTTCTTAAAATATGGTTTCCAGAATCAAACATAATACTCAAGATGGGCACAACCAGAATACATCACTTTTATCAACCTGGTGTCTTGGTCCCTCTCTCTCTCTCTCTCTTCGACTTTCTCTCTCTCTCTCTCTCTCTCTCTCTCTCTCTCAGACTATCTATCTATCTATCTATCTATCTATCTATCTATCTATCTATCATCTATCTCTATTTCTCTCTATCTCTGAATTCCAACAGGGATTGTGTTGACTTTTTCAGTAGTTGCATCATGTTTATGGTCAATTAAAACCTGATGCTTTTTCTATTTTTTGCTGCTGCTCTCCAATCAGTTCCACTCATTTTTATCACATTTTTTTCTAATTAAATGCAGAAATGTATCTTAACCTTAATAAATGTGAGCCCATCATCCTAAATAACACATTTTAAAATCTTGATTCTGTCATCCATTGAATTTTCACTGTTTCACTAGCTTTGTGTCATCCACACACTTAGTAAGAAGTACCTAGACTTCTTCCAGATAATTGATAAGTTGTTGAATTGGACAGGACCAAAAATAGAGCCTATGGAAAATTCCTAAAGACCTCACTGCAAGTTAATGACAATCAACTAATCCTTCCCTTTTAGTTTAATCAGCTCCCACTTCTCTTGATGACTATCATTCAGCCCACACACTTCTCCATCATTCCCTGAATGACTTCACAGGACACGCTGTCATATGTTTTTCTCAGAAGAGGATATGGCTGTGTTTATGACATTCCCTTTAGCTATCAGTATAGCATTCATCAAGAAAGGAAACAATGTTCATTTAGATGATTTTGTTCTACTGACCCTATACTGACTTATAGAGACTAATTAGGGCCCTTAAAAGAAAGGGATCCTTTGACCTTATGCCTGACTTTGGGTAAGTCATCATCTCTCTAAGACTGTTTTCTCTTATTTATGAAAGGAAATGCTGCACTTCACTTTTCCTCAGAGATGATAAGAAGATAAAATTAAATAAAGCACCTGAAAATGTTAATGGCAGAGATTATTCTAAATACAAAATTAAGTCATATATTGTAGTGGCCCATTTGATTCAAAACAAGATCAGCCTATCTAGTCAAACAACAAGACCTTTTTTTTTTTTTTTTGACAGAGCTGACCATAGTGAAACCAACACCATTAGGCATGCCACATGCCTCCACATTCCATTTAGCATATAGGATATTTTAAACCTCAGGGATTCATGTCAGCTAAGCATGTGTGTATGTGAGTGTGTGTGTGAGTGTTAGTGTATGATTGGAAAAGATAATCAGCTATCACAGTCTCCCAGTCTCCAAGCTGCATTAGTCATTTTTAGCACCATGATGGAGAATGGTGTGAATGCGGTAAATTCAAAAGATTTCTCAAAACTTGACTGAGCAGACAGATAACTGTTAGAGTGACATTTTCAGTACAAGTGAGAAAACTGATCCTTCTGGGATCTCTAACTCTGAGTGCTTTAAAGGAGAAGATACAAGACTAAACCCATCCTCCTACACTAATCATTTCAGGAATAGTTTATCTAAAAGTAGCAATGCTAATATAAGGGAGTGAGGAAGTCAGTCAAACTGCTTATTTCAACTATATCCCATTAGCATCCAGATCATTTTCTCACACTCATGAGTTTTAAGTTAACTTTTGATAAAAATAACAAAATAGCATTCAGTGAAAAATAACATCTTAGTTATGGACGTGCCAGTGATTGAAAGATCCAAAGCAAAACGTCTAAGAGAAAAAGGATAATTGGACTGAATCAAGAGGTCAAGGTATACATCTTCTTTCCCTGCTCGTACTTCCTCCTCAGAATTCAGGAAAGGAACAAAGAATGTAGTTGTTTAATTCCCATCAAGATCATTTTAAATTAAAAATGTGATCTTTTAAAATTCTTATTTAAATATCTATGATTAGTGAGGCCACTGACAGCCATGTCAGCATGAATCATTCAGTCACTCTTGAAACAGGAATTTGCAGTTACTGTAAACTTGAAAGAAGAAAATATTTATGCATCTGGAAAGGTATTCATCTGAATTTCACAGGCCCATGCTTATTTTTCAAGAGATGTGTTACCTCAAATTCAGATCAAAGCCTCAGGTCCAACTTCACATGCGTTTTGAGATGACAGAATTTTAAACCCAGAAGAGAAAAAGAAGTGGCCTGCTACCCCATAATCCATCTTTAGCCAGCCGATACTCTACTGTCTATGAACTAGTTAGTGCAAGAGTTTCTATGGCTAACTAGGCAGGTCACCAACAGTTCCCACAGGCAAACCCTACTCACGATCCTCAGTAAGAATTAGATGCAGGGTCCTCCTTGCACAATGGATTTATGTATTTTGGAAACTATTCCTTCTACACCCTCAACCTTTGGCTCCACAGAAACCTTTGGACCTGCTCAAAAGCCTTCAGGTTCATAACAGTATCAGAGCACAGCCCAAATTGCCCTTTAGATTGTGGAAAGCAACTGTTCATTGCTGTTGACTCACTAGAGATAGAAAGAGCAGAACTCTGAGTTAGATAAACCTGAGTTTAAATTCAACTCAGCTCTTAATGAGCTGTGAGATCTTGAGGACATTACTTAACTTTTCTGAGTCTCAGTTTCTCCTTCTCTAAAATGGTGTCACTAATAACTTCTGAGAATCCTATGAGGACAAGAGGAAATCAATATAAAGCACATCAGATAAATAGAGGTGCACACAAATGATTTTTGTTGTTGTTGTTATTGTAATTTGTATGGCATCTTGACATTTTCCAGGTGGGTTACGATTAGCATGGATAGGTAAGGCACTTTAATAATTCTTCTGAAAAGAAGTGTGTCCCATAAATGCAGAGCTCAGTCATCCTCTTCCACCTCAATTCCAGGTCTAGATTGGACTGAGATGAAATAAAGCAGTACTCTGAGATTCTTCTTGGCCTCATGGACCTGTGCCATTAGTGGGGCTTCCTTTGCACAGTAAACTTATAAGTCTAGATACAGTTAGACACACATCAATGTTCACACTAAGAGTGCTTGAACTTGGGACAGGTTGACACTAGGAGGATGAGTGGTATTTGGCTTGGTGAGTACAGGAGTAAGTATTTCGGCTAGGGAGTACATATACGAAGGCCTGGAAGTAGAGAATCACTAGGTGCATGGGGGAACTCAGAGATCAATCAGTAACCTGAAAATATTCTGCAAATATTTTCCGAAGAGGGAATCTGAGGTGAGAATCACATGAGTCAATCTGAGGAGTTAGAAGCAAAATCATGAAGGATCATTGGCTTACAGGGATTTATTTAACTTGGATGTAATAAGAAATCATGAAGGCATCAGGCAAGTGACATGATCTATTTGTGTTTTACGATCACTGTGGATGTAGTATAATTTGGAAGGGCAAAGAATGGTTAGGGAGAAACAGAAAAAGTACAGTTGAAGTAATCCAGGCAAGTCTGGATAGCCATGAACTAGAGAGGAAGAAGCAGATGGAGAGAAATGAAGGATATAAGTTCTACTTTAAAGGTAGAATCAGCAGTGCTTTGTGATGGTTTTGATAGAGTCAGAAGGTGGCAGGAGGCAAGAGAGAGGAATGGTATCAAGGAGTATCCCAGATTCTACCAAGAGCAACTAAGTGTGCTAACATTCCATTTTCTAAATGGAGAACTCTAGAAGTCAAATAAATTTAAAACTTGTCACCCATTCATTTTTTACACATTAAGTTTGACATACCTGCGAGACATCCAAATAGAAATATCTGGAGCTCAGACAAAAGATCTGGGTTACATATATAAATATGAGACTCTCTGGCACAAAAATAGCATTTGAACCCACAGATGTGAATGAAATTACCTAGTGTGAACATCAAGAATGAGGAGAAAAAGGAGCCCAGGACCTACACCTGAAAAGCCTCAATATTAGAGGTTAAATGGAGGAAAAATGGCCTGCCAAATAAAGAAAAGTAGCAGCCAGGGCTGTGAGGGAAAAAAATTTACATCTGCATAAGTATATGTGTGCACGTGTGTTGAAGAAAAGAAAGAAGGTTATTTCATGCCAGAAATGGTAAACTGTGTTAAATGATACTGTGAAATCAAGTAAAATGAAGAATGGAAAGTATTCATAGATTTAGCAACATTTTGATCACTGATAACATTAGGAAGAGTCATTTCAGTGGTGAGAACGGAACAAACACCAGATTGGAGTAGGGTAAAGAACAACTAGTAAGTGAGGAATTAAGGTATCACACTTAAACACTTCTTTTGAAGAACTTGGCACTGAAGATTTAAGAGATGGAGTGGTGGCAAGATGGAGATATGGAAGGATTTGCCAAGTTTAGCAAATAAAAATACAGGATGCCCAGCTAAATTTAAATTTCAGGTACATAGTGAATATTTTTTTTGGTGTTAAGTATGTCCCATGAAATAGTGTAACCATATTATACACAAAAGAAATATTTGTACAATATTCAGGGTATGCTTATCCTAAAAATATAATTCACTGTTGTTCTGAAATTTAAATTTAACTGTGAGTCCCGTATTTTTCTGGGAAGCATCAGATGTGGGTTTAAGATACTTTTTTATTTTTTATTTTTTTAAAAGATTTTATTGGGGAATTGAGGGAGGGGAACAGCGTTGGGGAATCGGGGAAAGGGACCAGCCAAGTTGTTCTTCAGTCTTAGCTGTAGAGGGCTCCAGTCATCATCAGCTCATGGCCTCTAAGCTCAAGGTGCTGTGTTACAATCTTAGTTGTGGGTGGGTGTAGCCACCATCCTATGCAGGAGTCAAACCACCAGCCTTGTTGTTAAGAGCACACGCTCTATCCTCTGAGCCATCCGGGTGGCAGCTCAGCTCAAGGTGCCAAGTTCAGTCTTAGTTGCAGGTGGGTATAGCCCACCGTTGAACAGGCAATCTTGTTGTTACACCAGCTGAGCCATTCTGCCACCTTTTTGCAGCTCAGCTAGGGCACAGCATCACTGGCCTATGTGGGAATTGAACCAGTGGTCCCCCTGCTCAGAGCTCCTGCTCCAAGCCAACTCGTAACCAATTGAGCAGCACTCCGCTGGCCCCCAAGATGCTTTTTTATTTTGAGAGATCTTGAGCATATTTAACCAGTAAAAGCATCTGGTATAGATGGAGAAGTTAAAAGTGTAAGTGGAAGGGAGACTGACTTATCAAAGAATGGATACTTCCTTCCTGCAACCCAATAGAGAAAAAGGAGATGACAGTGCTGGTACACGTGCAGGTGCATCTTTTGGAAAGATGCTGGAGCCTCCTTTCATGGCTCCCAATTTTCTTTCTGAAGCAGCAGATCATTCATGAAAGCAAAGGGGATTAGGACGAGAATGAGGAATAGGAAGAACAGGGGAATATGAACTCATCGCAAGAGCAAGAAAAGCTAATTCAAAAAAGGGAAGACTGCTGTCAGAGCTGAAGAGCAAGCTAAATGTTGGTGCTTGTGAAGTGATACCAAACGACCTGCAGCATGATTTTGTCCAGAGACATTCAGATGCTGGAGGTAGGCATGAGGCTGCCTGGTAGATTTTTAAGTGGTCTAAAGACTACACAGCACAGGAAGAAACACACAAGCCCTATTCCTGAATTAAAGTAACTTGAGGTAAATCTTATAGGCTATTTCCTTCCAAATATATTTAAAAAAAAAAATGAGAAAAGATTTCTCCTCAAATTCTGAAATTAGCAAGGCTATACCATTAGCTAACTGGAGCTACAAATGAGAGAACAGGCTGTACAAACAAGCAGAAAGATATTGGACTAAATCAGTTCCTGCTATATCCATAATATGACTTAAATTCAATATTTTACTATTTTAAATAGCTCCAGTTAGAGACTGATTTATTAATTCAGTCCACAAATACATATTGGGTTCCTACTATGTGCAAGTACTGGCTAGATACTGAATTAATAACACCAAGGCTGATGTTTAATTAACAAGAAGAACCTTGTAGGAATAGTTGACACTCAAATATATGTATATCAGATATATTCATTTGACTAATGCTATTACAATTACAGTTCATAGCTAATGGCATTATCGGGCTATTATCACAGAGCATTACCTCTCTTCTAAAACTCATTTCCATGATAATTCATTGAAATCATCATGAGAACACACTATCTTGATGGGTTTTTACCTCCCAATGCTCTTCAAGAGAATGAACTCACCCTTATAAGTAAGCTTGTTATCCCAAATATCACCCATGTCCATTCTCTCTGAAATTCAGGTGAAAAATGCAGAGCTATTTCTCTTCAGTTTTGAAAGACACAGTGTCCCTTCCTGAAACAGCAACTTGACTTCATTTTAATCCACAATTCCCAAGAAGTGAAAATGTAAATTAAAGTCTCCATGCAGACACTGCTATGAGAACAAAGTACTGAGCATGTGCAGACTTGGGGCCCATTCTCAGTTCACCCATTCATTCAACACATATTTATTCTGTCTCCTTTCAACGATTTTAGGAAAACAGCTCGGCCTCTCTGTGCCTCTGTTTCCTTTTCTGTAAATTGAAGGTAATAATTTCAGTATTTATTAGATAAATATGAAAAACTCATAGAGAAGTCAAAGTAGAATATAGTTGTTAGGTATTATTTCCTTCAGGTATCATGAAAATTAATGTGTTTTAAAAATTAACTCAGGTAGGAGAGCTATGAATCTCAAATGAAGCATTTAAATCAGGTTACTGAAAGGAGCAAGGAAAGAAATTAACATTTATTAAGTGTCAGTTATATGCAGACCTTGCTATATGCATTTCACAAAAGTATTATTTCATTAAATCTTTACAACAATTCTTTGGGGTTATATATTTGTAGCCCCAATATATAAAAGGAAAATGAGCTAAAAAAATGTATACAAGTTGCTTAAGTCATATAGCAATGATGGATTTCTGAAACCAAAGCTGTTTTCACTGCACAGGGTTTATTTCCCATGGCATAGAAGCACATCCACCCTGGAGAGCGACTGTTACATCTTTTTTTTTATTCATGACTATATATTCAATTACAGTTGGCATACAATATTATACAACATCAGCCTCAGGTGTACAGCGCAGAGATCAAGCCTCCACTCCATCCATGAAGTGGTCTCCCTAACAAGACATGTGACCATCTGACATCCCACAAAATATTTACAACATTATTATATTCCCTGAATTGTCTTTCATATCCCTGTGGCAATACTGTAGTTACCTATTTATGCTGTCTAATCCCTTCCCCCATCCTTGCCCCTACATCTTTTTAATTGCATACTTTCTTCCCAAGAACACACATAGTGAAGTGATAGATGTGTCTAAAATAAAATAAGATATAAAATCCATGTCAGTTTTGTCCCAACAATTTTGGACTTTTCCTAGATCACCAGCATTACAAATAAAGAAAAAAAATCTAACGAAGTCTGAGGGAAATAATTGTTTGCTGTGGCTTTTGAAGAGATTCCAAAAGCCATATTTTAAGAATTTCAAAGTTCCATAAAAAAAAACCACAATAATTTGTAACAAAAGAAAATAATGTTTTTTCCCTCCAAAAAGAGACAGCAGAAATCTGCTTCAGGTCCAAGGCAATATGCTTAACACTTAAAATAATGCTATGTATGCTTGAGATGAGTATACTGAGTACAATGAAGTGAGTGAATCTTAGGGTCCAGAATCAACTGTTTATTGTTACTTGGGCTATGATGATTCCCAAATAATATGCTAGGACAGTTTCATAAAGAGCATGGAACTTCCATATTATAGTATTGAGGCTGCCATTCAGAAGAGTTGGTTGTGATGGAAAAACCACCCCTTTGTGTTGTTTTATAATAAATCGGAAATGATTTTTGGAAATCAAATTTTTCCAAAAGTATGTTAGATGAAATGATTTTAAAAGACTATTTTTCTGCTGTAAAGATAATATATGATGAAATAAATCCAAACTATAAAGAATGGGGAAAAAAGACTGAAAAGGTGATAGCAATTATTGAGTAAATTTTCTCCCAACATTTTTCTATTTGTGTGCATGTGGGTATAGGTCTTAAATTTATATATGTATAGATTTTAAACAAAATTAGTATCTGAATAAACCCTGCTGAATGTTTAATAAACAAATTTGTATCAAGGGCTCACTTTTTTCTTCCTTTAAATAATATTGTAAGCATATTTCCATGTCATTTAAAATTCTTCAAAAAAAGGAAGCTACTTTTAATAACCTTATGGCTTATTTCATTGCATGAATACATGTTAATCTAATTTGCCCTTCTGCTCTTAAGAACTGTTTAGGATGTTTCCAATTTTTCAATACTATAAATATTACTAAGTACTAATGTTCTTTTGTATAGTCTTATTGTCTCCTTAGAACAGAATCCTAGAAATGGGATTCTTCCTTCAATGAGGATAAATATTTTAAAGACTATTGAAAAGTAAAGCAAAATTGTTTTCTAAAAGACTGCAGCAATTATGCTACTATTGTGATAGAATAATAGGTGTCTCAGTGTATTAATTTCAGCCATAAGCATAATAATATTTTGATCTTTGTCAATCTGATTCACAAAAATTATATTCCATTGTTACTTTAATATGTATTTTTTTAGAATGGGAAATTGAAATTTTTAACATTATAAACATTTTTATTTTTTCCATTCATAGAATGCTTAATCATATTCTTTGCCCATTTTTCTTTTGGTCTATTTGTATCGGGGGGATTTTGTTTTTTGGGGGGGTTTTTGGGTGTCTCTTTTTGGGGGTGTTGTTTTATTTTTAACTGCAGTTGCTTACTTTTTTATAATTTTTTTTTTAGTTTTTCTATTATAGCTGGCATCAATATTATAATAGTTTCAGGTATACAACATAGTGATTAGGCATTCATATAATTTTGGAGTGATCACAATGATAAGTATGGTACCCATCTGACACTATACGTAGTTACTAATAATATTATTGACTATATTCCCTATGATGTACTTTACATCCCTGTGACTATTATTATAATTTCCAATTTGTATTTCTTAATCCTTTCACATTTTTAACCTATCCGCCCAACCCCCCTCCCATCTGGCAATCATCAATTTATTTTCTGTATCTATGAGTTTATTTCTCTTTTGTTTATTTTTTTTTAAATTCCACATAAAAGTGAAAATCATACGGCATTTGTCTTTTCCTGTCTGACTTGTTTCACTTAGCATAATACCCTCTAGGTCCATTCACGATGTTGCAAAGGGCAAGATTTCATTTTTATGACTTAGTAATATTTCACTATATATACATACCACCTCTTCTTTATCCATTTGTCTATCGATGGACAGGCACTCAGGTTACTTCTGTATCTTGGCTATTGTAAATAATGCTGCAATGAACACAGGGGTGCATATATCTTTTTGAATTAGTGTTGTGGATTTCTTCAGAGAAATACCTAGAAGTAGCATTGCTGGGTCATAAGGTAATTCTATTTTTAATTTTGTGAGGAAGCGTCATACCATTTTCCATATTGGCTGCACTAATTTACAACCCCATCAACAGTGCACAAGGGTTCCCTCTTCTCCACATCTTTGCCATGTGCTTTTTCTTATTGATTTACATGTTCCTTATACTTTAGGACTATTATCATATAGTCATGTTCATTGCCAACATTTTCCCAGTTTTAACCCAACATTTAATTTTATAACTGAGTTTGTTTTAACAAGTTATGCTGACATATGTAATCAAATCTACCAACTTTTTTCATTGTGATTAATTTTATTACATTTATCTATGGTTGTGGAATTTTCATAATTAATAATGCTTCAGATAACCAAGTTTCACAACATGATATACATATATTCATATGTGTTTGATATATGTTGTGGAAAGTTTGTTAAACCATAAATATTCTACAACCATGGGAAAAATGGAATGAAATTAATCAGTTAGTGATACATATTCTAATACGTTTTTAGTTCTTAGGTGATCTTAGGATTGTTTCAGGGCCGTCTTTCTGTCTTATTCTTTTTAGCTGCCTCTTGATTTTAATGTAGTATCACTCTCTTTGAATTATTACAATTTGGTGATATTACATATCAGGTATTAATAATCATGCTTCTCCTTATGGTTATTCTTCATTTATAATATTTCCTATGGTTTATATCTCCAGGTGAATTTTCAAATCATTTTACCAGTATTTTCCAAATCTTATTTTTGTTTTAATGAAATAAGTGAATTTAGTTAATTTTAGAAAATAGCAAGCTTTTACAGTATTTAGTGTTCTATTGATGAATGTAACATAATTTTTTATTTATTCAATGTTTAAAAATTCAGTTCAGTAAGATTTTCTTTTCTTCATATGTACCCTGGACATTTCTTGTTGGAGTTATTGTAGACATTTTATGTTCATTTTCTTTTTGCTATTATGAATTGAATGATTTCCCCCTCATTATGTTACCATAGACAGAAAAGATAGGGCTTCCAGGAGAGGGGAGGTAAAAGAGAAGGAGGAGGTGAGGGGAGACAAAGGAGGGAGGGGATAAGATCACCCTTAAGAAAAAATTCAGCCACCATACTGGCTAGATAGAACTAGGGTTCAACAGCAGAGAGGAGACCCAGGATACCATCTTGTCACTTTAGGTGAACTTTAGATAATTACAATAGACTATAATATAATTAGCATGGCAGCCAAGAAAAATCTCCACCCCCTATGATGTTGCCATGACAGTTCCAACAAGAACCAAATAAGGACAAAAATCCCTCCTCCCTATGGAAGGAATGGTCAGTGAGGACTTGCCTGGGAATGCCTATAACACCACCTCTAAATCTTAACTACTTCTCATCATTATTTTAGGAGTAATAAATTCCTAAGTCTATGTTCTTCAGGGCAGCTGGTCTTCTCCAGGCCTGCCCACTCCCACCATCTTGTGAGTGTACTATCCTCTTAATAAACCTACCAATTGCTTGGGTTATTCAGTACGTACTTTTATTCTTTCCTGCCACGAACACCAAGAACTCCTTTTTTCAGCGACAATTACAATTTACTGAGATAATCACAATTATATAGGAAGGTTATCAATGTTTATGTCTTCATCTTGCATCCAACTTCTTAAACTTCCTTTGTACACTTATGAGTATTTGAGCTGATCTTTTTTTTTTTTCAAGATTCCACTGGGGAATTGGGGGAGGGGAACAGCGCTGAGGAATCGGGGAGGGGGAACCGAAAAGTTGTTGTCCCCCTGCTCAACAGTCCAGCTGCAGAGGACGTTGCTTCACTGGCCCATGTTGGCATCATCATTGCGCTCTTCTCGGGTGAGGCAGATTGGTCACTGGCCTCTGGATAGTCACTCACCGCGGCTATTGGCAGCTCACGCTGGCTGCCGGCCACTCACTGTAGCCTATGGCAGCCCACTGCAGCAGGGGCTGCAGCCTACACCTTCAGAGGGGTCCCACAGCCCAGCTCCAGGTGGAGCTGTTGTTAGCTGTAGAGGGCAGTGTCACCGGCCCCCAAACGCGGGACCTGAACCGAGGCCGCTAGCATCCTAAGCCAGCTCCCAACCAACACGCCACTCGGCTGGCCCTTAGCTGAACTTTTTTAAGTTTACAGTAAAATTATTTAATCTTAAATATAATTCTTATCTATATTTTCAATATTAACTCCTAAGTTTTGTGTCTTTCTCAGGGCACAGAACTTCTAGGACAATGTTAAAACCAGAGACAGTCATGTCTTATCTTGCTCATGATCTTAATGTGAATCTCTCTTATTTTTCTATTAAGTATATTTGTAGGTTTATAAAGATAATTTTAAAGGATATTCTTTATTATAAGAAAATTTCTATTTCTTGGTTTCTACGATTTAAACAAATCAGTTTAAATTTTATTGAATGCTTCTTAAATAGCTCTTGAGATCACCTTTTGATTTTCTTACTGCTCCTGACATTATAGTATATTTAATTAACAGGTTTTTCAATATTAAATCAGTTTTACCTACACAGAATAAATAATACTTGCTAGCATCAATACTTGATGATCCTTTTGCTACACTCTGGAAAGATTCATTTCTTCCATTAAAATTAAAAGGTGCATTCAGGACCTAAGTTCTCTTTAGAAGATAATATTTTGTAACTTTTCCTACTTCTTGCCATTAAGAATTTTCATTTCTTCTTGGTTCAATTTTGGCAATTAATGTTTTCCTGGGTAATTATGCTATTTCTGTAAGATTTTTGACACTAATATAGCATACTCATAACTAAACATTATCTCCTCTGATTCTTTTGTTACATATTCTGACTAGATTTGTCAGGAGCTTTTGTTGTTACATTTTTTTCTGTAATGAATAAACTCTTAGAACTATTAAATCTAATATGCTTTAATCTATTGATTTCCTGCTCTCATCTTTCTTTTCAATTTACTTTCCTTAGACTTTTTTTATTTTTTTATTTTTTTTGAGGGCAGTATCACTGGCCCTCATTTGTGGGACCTGAACCGGGGCCACTGGCTTCCTAAGCCAGCACTTAACCACCGCGCTACTCCGCCGGCCCTCCTTAGACTTGTTTTATATGTTTTCTTTTTTGTGTGTGTTCCTTGTTTAGTTCATTTATTTTCAATCTGCTAAAAAACAAAATTCAACTGAGTAAATTTGAAAAGCTAATCGATTTTATGCAATGATTCATTAATTAGGCAGCATCCCATCTAGCTAGTAAAAAGGAGCTTTGGGAAGCTGTATGGTATGGAAAACAGAAATGGGTAGGTCAAGAAAGTTATTAGCCAAAAATTAGAGAAGATTATTTTAGGCCAGGTCACCTCGCTTTCCTTTGAAGGGAAGGGCAGGAGTCTATCATGCAGATTACCTAGTGCTGATCAGGAAATAGGAAATTCCAGGTTAACTGGTTAAAAGTAACATTCTTGGGAGAGTTTGAAATTGCAATGAAGTCTTGGTTTGCTGTTTTGGGGACACAAGTGGCTCCATTTGGGGCCTCTTGGGGTTTTTTTGTTTTGTTTTTTTTAATAGTTCTTTAAAAATGAAAACATATGTGCCTTTAAAAAGAGTAAAATTTATATATATTCCTCAATTTGTAAATTAAATTTCCTAATTTTCTTTATTTTCTAAATAATTTGTAATTGTGGATTTTATTTCCTCTTTGACCAACTGCAGTTGACCCTTGATCAACACAGATTTAAACTATATGGTACATTATACACAACTTTTTTCAATAATTATCATTGGCCCTTCGTATTTGTGGGCTTTGTATCCTTGGATTCAACCAATCAGGGATAGAAAACAGTATTTTCTATCTGTGAAAATAGTATTTTTCTACCATGATAGGAAACATGAGGATGCAGAAGGCTGACTGCACATATTATTCTATGCAATTTTATTTAAGGAACTTGAACATCTGAGGATTTTGGTATGACCTTGGGTCCCTGAAACCAATTCCCCTCAGAAACCAAGGGCTGACTATAGTTAAGTTTTTCATAAGTTATACATGGAGATTCGACTGCATAGAGGGTCGGTGCCCCTAACCTGTACATTGTTCAAAGGTCAACTGTAGTTATTTAGGAGCAGTATCTTCAATTTCTAGGAGATTCAATCTTTGTTTTTATTACTTTAAACCTCTATAAGAGAGTATATTCTTTTTGTACTACAAAAGTAATCTTTATTAAGCCATTATAAATCACTCTATTCTAACTCCCTACATCATTTTATTTGTCCCTCCCTTTGACATGGTTTTTCCTATGAATTCAACTTTGCTTAAAATTAATATTTTCCCCTATTTTAATTTTGTCTTTGCTGTATCAATTCTTCATTCTGTTATTATTATAACATCATTTTGTATTAGAGGTGTTTTTGGTAAGCAACAGTTATAACATGAACTGTGGTCATTTTTCCTTTCTCACATTGGCCTTTATCCTATTTACTCATCCTCAAAAGAAGACATTTACTGAGAGACATTATTTACCAACAGGGAATGTGTGTGGATTCCCTTAGCCCTGGTCACTTCCCATATTTTTCCTAAAATCTTCTGTGAAAGTGCCTGCATTAAAACCCAAGTTACTGCAACAAGCAGTGTGCTGGGCTAAAGTGAGACCTTTAGGCCGTTTTCCAGCTCTTCAACACTCTGATCAGATGGTGTGGTCATAAACTGTAGTCTCAAGCACACGTGATTATCGGGTGCTCCCCAGAAAGCACAGTCTTCTACAATGCTTTCGTTCTGGGAGCTATACTTCTTGGATGCAGTGTCCTCTGACTGTGGCATACTCCCATCACTACTTGTCTCATGGTTTATGGGAGTTGCACTTCCTGATGAAGTTTAAAAACAGAAGTACTTGTCACTGTGTACTGGTTAGAAGGGTACATGGAAGAGCTACTTCTGCTCCCCCAAACAGTGATTATGCATTAGAACAACAGCAGCTACTAATATTCTGTCTAGAACTGACCTTGATTTCTATGGTGGGGGCATGTTCCGGTCACCTTCTATTCATCCCTTTGGTGAGGGAGTGATCCTCAACCTGAATAGTATAAGATGACTGAAAACGTCACACCTGACACTAAACAGATGAGACTGACAGCAGTCTCTTAGTCGCATATACTCATAATCCAAGGGAAGAGAATATGCCATGGGGAGGGAGGGGGGGCCATATCACAGTTGCACTGGGGAATAGGGACAAGAAGCAGAGTTTGTAGTGGCAGGCTTTGAGATAACAAAACAGTGGGGTGACCCTCTGGTTCCTACAGGAGGATGCTATTGCCTTTTTGAATAATGTTGAAGTCCAGTAGGAAAGTGAAAGCTGTTAGGTTGAGGACTGTGTAGATTGCAGCTGATCTGGCTAACAGGGAAACTAGCCAGGTAGGGAGAATTCCCAGGCATATCTGAGGAGAACAGGGAAACATGTGGTTAAGCCTTTAGGGTCCTGTGAGGATCAAAGACAGAAAGGCAGCCCATGAAATTGTGGGCCTTACAATACAGGTCATAATGTGGGACAGGAATAAAATATATTCCTCTTCCATATTAGCAACTTTGTGCTGTTTATAATATGCATGTAGGTCACCATATGTTTCTCAATTCAATTTCAAAAGCCTTAAATTTAGTGTAAATGACTCCAAGACTCTCACAATAGGTTAAATGTCAATCCTGGGATTTAGGTGGAAATGTCATCTTAGGTATTTTAAAGGGTGTTTGGGATAAGCTATTTCAAAGACTGCTGTCCAGACATTTCTAAACTGTTAAGAAGAAGTTAAGTCTTAAAAGTGGTAGTTCCATTACATTAGTCAGAGCTACAGTAGCAGTTGTAACAGTAAGAAGGTGAGTGTTCTACTGAGCAATGCTTCACTTTACCTCTCTGTGCCTTCACTCTTTAATTTGTAAAACACAAGAACCTGTCTAGATAATTTGATAGTCCTTTTGTTTCTAAAATGATCATTCTAATTTAAGATAAATAGAAACATTTTGCATGTCTCTCCTATTAATCTATGAGTTCCTTTTCTTGAACAATTTTGGTTGTCCATTCCTGACATATGAACATTTCTTAAAGGATTTTCGAATGAACAAATAACTCTAGCTCAGGGGTCAGCAAACTTCTGAGACAGAAGAGCCACCAGGGGTCAGCAAACTGCGGCTCGCGAGCCACATGCGGCTCTTCGGGTACCTACCCGTGGCTCTGAAGTAAAATTGAAAATGAAAATAAAACTATCATAGTTTCATTCATAATATTACTTTAAATTGTCCTTATTTGTAAAAATATATTTATGGCTCTTGAATAATTTTTAAATGATTGTGAGGGACAGGATTGACTCTTCCAGGGGTTGGCAAACTTTTGAGACTGAACGTACCCAAAGAGCCACATGTGGCTCACGAGCCGCAGTTTGCCGACCCCTGAGCTAGCTGAACAAAAAATATTTGGGGGATTTCTGAACAAGTCCAAATATTTTGGGAGTTTACATTATCTCAGTGGTCTAACACTCATTACTAACTAGCTGGTTATACTATTATTTAACCAGGCTCACTGTGAGCATTAACACATGGCCCAGACTCTCTATGTGGCACATTTTTTTCTCACGTTAACCTTCATATGCACTCAAACTAAGATCTGGAGAAGTTTAGTTAGTTCTATTCTAGGGCTAACATGTTCTCTTTATCTCTTTTGCGAGGATGCTCCTGATTTCAATCAGCTACCAGAAATGTCAGATGAAAAATGGCACAAATGTGAATTACGACAATAAAAGTTTATAAGCTACTAAAATAAAGTTATAGTACCTAAGAGCTGAGTCAACTGACAATGTTAAATCGAACATTTTACAACCAGTCCTGGGATAATGATGAGAAAAAAAAAATAGCACACAGAACACGAAGAAATGTCTGACAGGAAATGGGGCCGAGATCCAGCCCAGGCTATGAGATTTTGTGTGAGCTACCTCAAAAGTAGGGACTGGGAGGGGATAATCTAATGTTTATGGAGTGTGCCCTCTGTGTTCAATCGTTGACATCTATAATCTCTTTTACTTCCTGTAACAGCTCAGTGACAGGGGGTACTGTTGTCATTTTAGAGAAAAGAAATTGAGGCTAAAGTGGGCCAGTTGGGCAGATGTCCAACAACCAAACTATTAAATAACAGAGGCAATGTTTGACTTCAAAATTCTCCCCGACGCCAAAGCTCGTGCTCTTTCTATATCTTTCTATCCCCAATGCTAGCTCTTTGCATAGTCAGATAACCTCTACATCAATAAAGCAAATTTTAAGTTTCATAAAGAATCTCTCATTCTGACTTGATGCTAGTGCTTGTTCCATGCCATCAATACAGGTGATGATTTTACCACGCTGCTCACTATACAAACTAGCTACACAGAGAATGCTAAATTATAGCTAAATAAGGGGAAAATATAGGACTAGGATGAAGACCGGCATTAGGAAGAAAGCTGAACTCTAAAAATTATCTTTAAGAGGGAATATAAGAGTGCTATCGGGAGTTTGAATAGGTGATCTGCCAATCTTTTATTTTTTAAATGACTCCACTCACAAAATGTTTTGTGTTACTCATGAATTTCCACTGCCTTTCTCTCACCTTTCTAGTAAGACATCCTTCTGTCATCCCACATGCCCACAATACCAAGTCACAGTGCTTCTCATCTGTGCTCACCACACTATCCCCAGTGACAGACGGAAACACACTGGCATGCCCCAGGGGCTCTGGTGCTATCTCCCGACAGACTAGTATTTGCTGTAATTGCACAATTTCTTAGAAATATTATGTTTTACCTTTAAAGATCTTACAGAATTTATATTCTTCTCCCTCATCTGACTTTGTAATAATATAAAGACAGTCTTTTCAATTACTTATTATGGACCCAAATTTGTGCTCCAAGAAGAATTAATGTCATGTTAATTCTGAGGCTTCACATACTCTGCACAAACTCCTTCCTCCAGCCAGAGAAACACGGTGATAAAATGGTATAATCATATGACATGCAAAGTGCTGATGCAAAATGAAAAGGGCAGAAATATGATTGGGATATTAATTCAAGAGAGAAATAAGAAAATAAGACTGTTTGAATAGGTTTAGCAGGATGGTTTAGTTTTTCCTGAAAATATGTGTAATGTTATCTCACCTTACCTTGACTTTCACCCCAACTACTCTCATTCAAGTGCAATCAGATGTTTAGTTTACACACACACACACACACACACACACACACACACACACACACAGAGGACCTGCAAAATATCCAATAGCCAGACATAGAGGGTAACACTCAGTGAAATTGCTCCTAAATACCAGATGAAGGCAACCATGTCAATATAGCAATAAAACCATAAATTTCTATTGTAATGGAACACAAATTAATAAAATGGGGACGTAGAAGTTACAAAATAGCTTGAAACTCAATACTGCATTTCATTTAGAAGTCCAAGACTATAATGGACACAAGCTAATTTTCATGGTTGATCCATAATAATAGTCATTGAGAAGTTAAATGACAGAGGAGAAACAGCTTTAAATGGGAAGTGGCACAATTAATCACAGCTGTCATACTCATGCACTTGCTGACTATCAACCTTGAACAGAGCATTTAATTCAAATCCCATTTCCAAGCACGCACTGTCAAGGGAGAGGCCAAGAACCAGTTTCTAGTTCAGGAGGCAACCCACAGCCCATGTCCCAGAGATGGCACTGAAAATCAGGTCTATTAGCACACAGCCGGATTGCGCTCATCCCACACCCCACTTCACAACCTACTGTAAGAGCTGCTCCTAAAAAAAATGCAAGAAAATGCCAAAAACCTCGGCATCTGGCTGTTAAAAGATGATCAATTTCTGTTCTCGTAGTGCGTAACATTTTTTAGAAATATTCTGCCCATTCAGAACTGCAATTGAATTTAAGTTCTCTGGATGAAGTGAGATTTTTGCCTTTTAAACAATCTTTTAAACATTCTGCAATACTATATATCTACAATATATTTGTCAATACTAAGATCCCATTGCTATTTTAAAAGTATTACATAAAAATAACTGTTGCATATATAATACATTATATTTCATATTATGTATTGGATTATATTTCAAAACTCACTGAAGAAAAATTGAGTATGTGTAGAAACAGAGGCAGATATAGATAGATATACATATACTTGTACATATAAATAGATATATATTTGGATATGGAAAGAGAAAAGAGTTATAGCAAAGATCCAAAACTAAAGTCAAATTTAGGAGCAAAGTAAAAACAATCACCTTGAATCCTAAGTAGTTTCATATATCCTCATGAATAGTTTTATACATACCAGTTCCACACCAGAAGGAAGTGGGGATAACTTATTTAGAAGTATTAAACTGAAGGTATTATTTCTCAGTTGAGAAGATTATCTTCATGTCAACCAAAGATTGTAAGTAATTTGACCAATAGGGTCTTTGGTATTATAATAAGGTAACCCGGGATTTATTTGTCAAAATAGTATCTGGCATCTACACATAATATCTCACTAATCTTACAGTTAGCATATGCAACAGACCACCTGGTCATGGCAAGTATTTTTCATTCATTCGATGTATATTTACTAAACAATACCTACAAGCCAGGCACTGTTCTAGACACTAGCAATATAAAAGTAAATAAAACAAACATGGGTTGCTGCAAATTAATAGAATAATCAGGGTTAATTTTACAGCCCACTTCTTCTGACACCTATATTGTGTTATGTAAATTGTTTTTCTGACCTTCAAAATATTTGGGGTGCTTTGCTTGTCATTTTACTGTTATTTACAGAATTAAATGAATTTGAACAATGAGTTTCAGATGAGCTTTTGGTTTTATAGATATTATTGAAGCAAGCAAAGCTCTGTGAAATGTGGAATGATAAAATATTCACAGAAACTTACAACTCTGCAGTTGAATAACAATTACATTTGTTCCAAACAGGCAATTGGTTTCCAAACACATTAAACAAAGGCAATTTAGAAAGCTTCTTCTTCTTTTTGGCATCATTAACATTGTTGAACGTCCTGGGATTCTGGAGTATTTCACAAAGGTAAGCATGTGTGTGGTGGGAGGAACAATTCCTGAGTTCATGAAATATTGATCTCAGAACAATCATGGAGACAACGGGAATCCGGTATGCCATGATTGGACAAATTAGCATATTAGAGACATTGAACAGATTATTCAGAGCAAGAAATTTCAATTTAGGCTTCACTTTTTTTTATAGATCCTTATAATAAAACAGTGCTTTACTTGATTCTAAAACATATTCTAAAGGAAGATTTTTTTTCTCTCCACTATGTAGTACCACTTTAGAATTAGCAATAACCATATTGGTAATAATAATGAATGAACCATTATCATTAAAAGCAAATATCATTAAACAAATAGCTAGAAATCTAACGATGCTTAAGATTTGGATCCCATTCAGGCCTTTAAATCAGCAGTGACTATTTCAAGGTCAATAACAAACTGGGCGAAATCATTTAGCCAGTCACCTGAGAACATTCAGGGACTTAATATGTTTCATCTACCATTCATCCATTGCAGCACACCTCTCTCTCTTACTGACATATACATGGATAGCTGTGTGCTTTTGAGCAAACTATCTAACCTCTCTGAGCCTCTGTTTTCACACACATTAAACATAAAGACAATAATATTAACTTCTTGTGGGCTTTAGGGAGATGAATTTTGATGGAGGGACAAGCACATCTGCCACGTAGTGGGAATGAAGCCGACCTTCATTTTCTACACTTTCCTTCATTCATTTATCAATTTAGTCATATTTATCACATCCACTGCCACTTCTCCCTTGCCTACATCATTCATTTATTCAGCTAATAAGTTTCTTTTGGAACAATCACTCATGTGATAGTACTGTCATCACCCAGAAGGATATAAACTCAGCAAGTCAGTAATGTATAGTGACACCTATACTCCTGCTCTCATGAAGCTTATGATCCAGTGTAAGAGAGAGGCAGAATTAATGACAAAATCAAAAGACTTAATGGTTATCTGAATTTTAAGATTTCTTACCTTCTAGAGTATATAAGCTATCAAATTGACCCTCCGCAGTATACAATTTCCCCGAAATCTTTACCTCATTCTTAGATTGGAAACCAAATTAGAAAATCAGAGCCTTGCACAAGGATGCAACAAGAATGTCCTCAGCTTTGTAGCAAAACAAAGCCAGCCACAAACACTACGGCTGAAGGCAAGGCCTCTTTCCCCTCCATCCATCGCCTCCACACATATAGGTGGTGCCCTTCTGCCAATACTCACAAATTTGTACTGTTTCTCAAGTTTCACTTTTTCTCCCACGGTAAGATTTGACACTGTCTTTCATGAAGCATTTCAAAAGACAATCTCTAGAGTCAACCCAGTTGGATTCAGTTTCACAACATGGCAGCACAAACTTCAGCAAGCGTGTCATACCGAGCTAAGCCTCAGTTTCTTCATTTGTAAAATGGAAGCAATAAGAATAGTAACTGTGCCACAAAGCTGTTGTTAGTATGACTAAATACCAAAAAACGTCAGCAATAGTCATAATACTGACCTCAGACTGCTTTATGCTCCCTCCTTCTGCCTTCTTATTCTTCTTCTAGACTCAGGTGTGGCCAAGATGACGAGAATGAGCTGAGTTCAGGCAGAACTGGCACTGGGACCAGAATCTATTAGGAGGGATTTAGTCACGCCTTTATTCATTCATCCTTTCATTCAATCAACATACTAAGCATTGTCCCAGGCACTAGAGAAATAAAAATGAAGAAAACAAATTACCAGTCTACATGGAGAGAGCATCTACTACTTGAATTAAAATATTTAAGGATGATTCTTTCTCGGTGATTGTCAAGCATATGTATTACTATAAAGAAATGGGAGATAGTAGAGTGGGATGCAGAGAAGGAGGCAAGAATAAAAACATACAAAGCACCAGAGACTGGAGAAACCAAAGATGAGAAGGGACTAAATAATAACAGAGGGTTTAATTAGAAATAAATCTGATTTTTAGTAAATCTCCATCTCCTGTAAATTCTTTTCTCTTTTTTTACATACTTTTTGAGGTAAGAAAAAAAGAGAGGAGACGATGAAACAAGCAGGAAGGGAAAAAATTAATTTTCCATGTTCTCAGCACTTCTGTGTCTTAGGCGGCATTGTGGACACACACAAATAACCTCCTTTAATTTCTACCACTTCCCTGTAACATAGATCTTATCACTGTAGTTAAGAAAACTAAAGTAAGAATCTAGGTAAGTACATAGAGTAATTCACACAACTAAGATTCAGACCCAAGTGTGTCTCTAATTCCCATGTATTTTCTCCCTTATGCTGCTGCTTCAAATGGCCATAGAGGAACCCTCCACCTGCTCTCTGACAACCCCTAACTCTGATGGGGAGGGAGGAAACTAGTCTCTGCAGTTAAAGTCACTATACCCACCATCACCTGTTCATCAGCCACTCCACAAGAAAAGAATGGATGTCGCATATCAGAAGAAAGGAGAGTCTGGAAAATGTATCTGCAAAGATTAAGTAGCTAGAACCAACTACATTGGTTCTACATTAGAGCAAAGGCACCCACTGCCTCGGGTGTCTGTTGCCCACCGGAATGGGACAGCCCAACCCAGAAGAGTTAAGCAGGAAGCTGTATGGAATTGAAGGCAGGAAGATCCATTTCTGCAGGGAGGAGTATATGATCCTGATTTATTTCTATACTGATTGTTACTGTCAAACACTAACAAACAATAAGTAGGAAAAGAAATGGGCAAAAATACCGGTGTCCTGGGGACAGTATTATTGAAACACATTATTTATGAGTCAGGTAGTGTTTGATGGCAATCCACATCTTACCGTAGCCCAATTTTTACCAAATCCAAAGGTGTTCAGAGCCAGATAACAGTGGCAAATCTACCAAGAACAAGGAAGTCCCAAGTTATTTCTGTCCCCAAGATTTTGAGGACAGTGGATTAATTATGAAACAGCATCCTCACCAACATACAGGTGGCATTTGGTCTGTGTTAGCACTGGAGGGCACCCCTACCACCAAGTGTATGTTGGAATCATGTAATCCTGGTGGAAGTCCTGGAACCAAACTTACCCTGTCAGGGTTACTGGGATATCATGTAACTGAGTACAGGTAAGAATGACCACGAACATCAGGCCAGACTTACCTTCTCTTTGCACAAACAAAACAAAACATAACAGTCCCCTGACTCTATTAGAGTCCTCCTCAATCCATTCTGAAAAGAGCAATGGTGACATGTCATAACTGAGGCGGTGTGTGAAGAAAGTAGACAGAAGAAATGTCTTTTGCTTGCTTAAAGAATTAGATAAAATCTCTATAGTGCTTACTGTAAAGACGTATACCATATTGGATGCTAACATAAAAAGATATGGGTGTTTCTGCGGGAAGGTGGCAAAAGGATGTCTGTTTTTATAACTACCTATGGTCCCTCCCATGTTGTAAAACTCATCTTATAAGGTGGGTATATATCATTGCACTTATTTTGTCAATGATACCAGTAATCTTTTAGGCATAACCTGTAACAATTGTGGAATGTGACATAAGTCAAAGACTGATGACCAGTTATTCATGCATATTCTTCTCTTACAGCTATTCTTTAGCAATGTATTGAGAAGGAAAAGATGGTAAAATTAGATTTGGAAACCTTCACAAGTCAATGGTAAATTCTGACACCAGAGACTTATATATGTACTTGATAAAACTGAACTTATAACCCATATTCATTTGTTCATTCAGCAAATCTATATCGGACACCAGCTATGTGCTAGGCACTGGTCAAGGCACTAGGAATACAGCAGAAGAAAGCAGTCTGAAATTCCAATCCTCCTGGAGCTTACTCAAAAGTATTTAAGAAAATACTGTGTCTTCAGAGGCAGCATGCCATAGAGGGAAAAGGTCAGGGTTCCACATAGTAAGAGATTCTGATTCCAAACCCAGCCTCTTCCAGCTACTTACTATTCATATGAACTCTAAGCAAGTTATCGGACCTCTCAGAACTCCAGTGAAATGGGGATGAGTCTATCTTTCCAGGAGAAGTCAGTGTGTTACTGTAAATCTAGTGCTCTAGCATGGTGACTGCCACTTAGAAGACACTCAAGAAAACCAGGAGGTTCTTGGATCTGGGTGGAGGGTACGCATTCTAGAACTATTTTCATGGATTTCTTCTTCAACAATGTTGTTTTCCACACAGTCTTAGCACCAAGTTTACAAATCCCGTTTGTGTGATAAACCTTTCATGAGTCTTCGCCATCATGAAATCTGTAAAGTTGATAGGGTTTCAGACTTCTGTCTCTTGCTGTCAGACTCCCTGCAGGTTGTAAAAGAGCGCCATCTAAAGGCCCTTAGGAAACACCTTAATACGCACTAAAACTCCTTTTGTGGTGTTATAAAGGCTGTTCCGGTGAGCAGTGCTCTTAAATAATCATCACTGTTGTGCCAGTATCTATGGGCCCATAATAAAAGGCAGACGAGCACAGGAGGAAAGCAAATGATTTATCAATTCATCTACATCTGGTCCTAAAAAAAGCTTTCTTTCTTTCTTTTTTAGATATTGTAATCTAAATCATTTTAATGCCCAGAACATCAGTGGAAGTAATCTTGAAGAAACACTTCCCCTCCATGAGAAGTCCCTGAAATTTTATGGCAGTACACAGGAATTTTCTTCGAGTATTGATTTTTGGGAGACAGCCCTATGAAACTATATTTGATTCCACCTGTTTAGGAGCAAAACACTCATTGTTCTCTCCAGCTGAACACTTTATGCATTTCAGTTTAAGCTAATATGTATGGGCGTGGCTTTATGAATACTATCGGTGTGCTGTATTTAAAAAGACTAATTCTGACTCCTCTAGTAAACTATTATGCTTTTGCATTAATATATTATACATTAGAATTAATACATTAGAATTAATAAAGTAATTTCAAAGTCTAGGTGATTACTCTGTGACAACAAAGTGACAGTTTCCTATACATCACAATATTTTACAACTATTTACAATGGTTAGGCCATTAAAAGCAACGTAGATGATATTTTCTGAAGTTTTAATGTGCCATTAGAATGAAAATAACAGTATGTTATATTCTTCCTTTTAATATTATTTATTGAGCACTTATAATATGCCAGGTAATGTGATCACATGCTATCTAGGTCTGAGCAAATAATAAATCTCCATAGGATTTTACAATATTTGATCTTGACATTATACTATCAAGATAAGAACTAAGGAAATTTTCTCAGAGTTGGAAAGCAATATTACTAAAATAGAGGAACTTACCATGGAGAGAATATTCACATACTGAAGAAATTGTATAATAAGTGTAAATGATGGAATTATTGAGATGAAAGAAATGAAGAAAATTAAGGTAAGTTAAATGAATGCTGAGAGGAGGGGAAGTGGTCAAATCAAATGGAGATATTTAAAGGGATCCCCTAACCCAAAGGGCATTTTTGGGTCACCACTGCTACCAATTCAGATACACTGAGAAAACTGTCTCCCAAAAGAGATTCTTCCTGTATAAACAAAGAAATGTGGAAACACACACAGTCAAATAAATCTCATGTCCTGTAACTTTTTTTTTTTTAAGATTTTATTGGGGAATTGGGGTAGGGGAACAGCATTGGGGAATCTGGGAAGGGGAACAGACAAGTTGCTGTCCTTTTGTTCTTCAGTCTAGTTGCAGAGGACATTGCTTCACCGGCCCATGTTGGTATCATCATTGCGCTCTTCCTGGATGAGGCAGATCGGTCGCTGGCCTCTGGATGGTCGCTCACTGCGGCTATTGGCAGCTCATGCTAGCTGCTGGCCATTCGCTGTGGCCTATGGCATCCCACTGCAGCAGGGGCTGCAGCCTACATCGTCGCCGGGGCTCGCACAGCCCAGCAGCAGGTGGAGCTGTTGTTAGCTGTAGAGGGCAGTGTCACTGGCCCTCATATGTGGGATCCGAACCAGGGCCGCTGGCATCCCAAAACCAGCTCTTAACCAATGCACCACTCGCCCGGCCCTCATGTCCTGTATCTTTGTAGCAGTGCATGTCAGAGTTTGGTTGGACAGCACCTGCTTCAGTGCTTCCAGTGAATTTCTGGCCCTACCACAGCCTGCCTTTACCCAAATCTTTTTCCAGGAGTCAGTGACCTTAACAAACACATCCAAGTTATTCTTATGTTCCCTAAAGTTTGAGCACCATTGCTTTCCAGGACAACTCATGCTGGATAGGATAGGTGGGTTTATCAGCTGATTGCAAACGATTCTGCAATTAAACAACTCCCTCGTGTATACCTAAATTATTTTAGATCTGTAGAATAAAAGATGTACTCACCTTGATTAGGTATGATATGCATTTTTAATTGCTAAAGAGCAGCTGTAAAGCACCAGGTGTTTCTCTTACTCAAACTATTTTTCTTTTGTTTGCTTGTTTTGAGGACAAGTGGAAAGACTAGCTCTTACAGGCATTAATTCTTGTCCTGTACCTTTTTCAAATCTTTCTTTTTTTAACATTTGTTCCCTGACAAAACAGTGAGGCCAACCCCTGATATACCTTAGACACTTTTCTTGCTGCAAAAGGTTAAATGCCAAGTTTGCTATTTGAGTTTAATGAACACCCAAAAGATCAAGAAACCTTTAAATGCCTCACCTCAGTATAAGTGAGAAGCTCTCACAGTCTGTCTCACCATTAGAAAAAGGGTCTGTCTTATTTTGTTGTTTTTTTACCCCAAACAATGTTCCTTCCTCTCCTTTTTCTACAGCATAATAGAAAAAGCTTCTCATTATGCTTTCACTCATCCTTAGAGATGAAGAGATCTACAGAATTATAAAGTTGACCCAAAGCAAACACTGAAAGAGCTTAAAATTCTCACACTGAGGTTGACACTCGTGATTAGCTAAATTGCAGTAACTACACATGCTTCCATTTGGAACAGGATGCATTCACACAGCAGTTTCTTCTCTAGTGCCTAGCAACATTATCATTGAGCACCTGGAATAGTTTAGGCATTAAGTGTAATTGGTTTTGCTTTACATAAATCCGTAGCTTTGTAAATAAGCGGAGCATTTCAGCTTCTATATAACACCAATTAACTTAAAGGGATGCGTTGTTTGCAGAAGCCTGCTGGGTCTGCATTGTGCTTCTCCAGTATGAGGCTTAATGGCGGGCAAAGTTCTGCGGCCCTGCAGTGCTCCATTTACTTCTAGTCACTGGGTGCCAAGGGCCTGTACCCAGCCACTCATTTGCTCCAGTTTTCAGTTGTGAGAGATGGGGAAAATGAAGTCTTCCCTAATAAGCACCTTCAGTGCTCTGTTTCTGTCCATGGTGGAGACCTGAAAGCCAAGGTATGTGAGAATGTTCTCTGTGACCCGCAGAGCACAGGGCTGACCCAATCTGATCCTGTCTACAACTGACAGGGACATCGATTTTCTCTTTTTTTCTTGTAACACTTCAATCCAATGCAGCCAAAAGTCGCTACCTTGAGCCTGTGTACAAAATTAAAAAAAAAAACATATCTTCTTATATGAATTTGCTAGTGAAAATGTTTCCATCAGAGTGATATTTTTCATAGCACTCAGAAATCTGCTCCTAGAGGTTGGTAAATTTGTCCAAGCTCTTGGATATTTCCCCTTATCTCTCTACTTGGCTTAATCCCTTATCTCTCATCTCTCCTTCAGGTAATCTTGATTTATAGCATTCATTCCGCTCTGGCCAAGCTCTAATTCTCTTAGTTTCTGAAAGCCTTTTATCGACTATCAGATTAACAGCATCACCAAAAAAACAGCTCATGATTCCCCAAAGTTTCCTGTTAATATTGTGTGATTTAAAAATTGAAGGAGGGAGAATCATCCCCTCTGAACATTATCAGGATCCCTCATTTTATGAGAATAGGGTTTCGGTGTTAGTACCTCAGCCAGTCCAGCAATGAGCATATACCATCTCCACTGTGAGACAAGCCCGAGTACAGCAACTAGTCACTGGCTTAGGAGTAAAGCCCTCAAACAAAACTAACAGCCAGGCGATGACAGCACACAGGTGCTGCTAAAATTCAGGGCTGCGTGTAGACAGCGGGGAAATTAGAGGAACCACTAATAATAACTACTCATGTCTATGTCACCTTTCACAGTTTACAAGTTGCTGTCACACATATCATCACATTTGCTTAGCACCACCCCTCTGGGAGGTAGACACTGTGTGGTATGCACATTCTGTGCATGAGAACATTGCAGCTCCAAGGCATTACACGATGTGTCAAGAGTCACAGAGACAGTAGATATCACAGACAGGACTTGAACCTTGGTCTGTCTCTAAAGTGCCAGCTCCTTCTACAAACATCACTCAGAATGTCACTAACACTGGATCATCCCCAACCACTTAGGCAAAACACTCTCTACATCATCCAAAAGGGAACAAGAATGAGAGGAAAGCCCATTTTGGGTCAGAGACCCTGACAAAATGGGTAACAAGAAACAAGCACTTTTCTATTATATCTCTTCCCTCCAATCAGTTTTCTCTGTGAGGCGATAAGCTGTCCTCCTGTCAGAAACACCCCCCCCCCCGGAAAACAGCACCCAGAATGACCACAGTGGGGGCTGGACGAGGGCCACCTCGGGCTCAAAATCGCCATTGTCTTCTGTTTTTTTCATCAAATACCCGAGATATACTACGGTCAATTCCAAACTGCCTTTAAAAAGGACAATCTGAAAAAAACAAATTTACCTTCCAAAATATTGCTAATAATTGTGAAGAGTCCTATAGTGCTTGCTAAGTGCAAGACACTATTCTGAATGTTTTGGGGTATATTAGCTCATTTAATCACCACAATAATCCTATGAGCTGGGTACATGTTAACCCCTTTTTAAAGATAAAAAACACGAAGCAAAAAGGGGTTACTTTCCAAAGGTTATACAGGAACTATGGACAGAGTAAATATTGGGGTCCAGGTAGTCTGGCTATAAAATCTGGGCTAGCCCCCTCTATGTAACTGTCTCTCAGTGTAACTGCTGTCTACAATAGACTTTTATATATTCTCAGGGACCTTTCACGGAAGACAATACGTTAGCTCAACAGATGTCACTCTTTTTCTGTCCTAACACACTAGAATATGACTTTTTCCATCAGTAATTGCTGGATTGAAATAACAGCAATTCTTAACATCTCCAGGTTGTGCCCCCTCCCTCCCCTTCCATGAATAATAACTGTTTCCTGCTTAAACCCAAAGGTATCGCTCAGAAGGCAGAATTTCAGATTCTGTAGGTGTGAGTATATCTATCTAAGAATTATTATATGGGTACTTTCCCAGTGCTTTTAAATTACAACATAAGCCATCTATTCCTCAAATAAAATAGTCATCATTATTGGATCAAGATGGGAACCAGAGGTAACTAGAACCTCCACTTCCTTATCATCTACACAGACATTCCCTAGAATTCCTCCAGGCTTCCTGTTCTCCAGTGGTTGTAAAATTGTCAAAGATAATCAAGGATAGTGATGACATGACTCAGTCTCCCTCTTTTTCTCTTCCTTTCTCTCTCTCTCTCAACCCCCCACCCCCGGCTCTCTGACTGTTGTCCCATTAAGGTTGTCTGGAATGGATGCTATTTGACAGCCAAGATCATGTCCCAAGGTGATACACTGTCTCTAGTCACTCAGAGATGTTACTAACTATTAAATAATAATAGTACCCAAACCCTAATCTATCATCCATCTTAGACAGCTTTGAATCCATTTACTGGCTGGGAATCAGGTTGTTCTTAAGCCTGCTAAACCACAAGTGACCAAATCTCATATAAATACAGTAATGAGTCAATAGCCTATGACAAGTGTCTATTACCATGGTAGCAGCAAGTCAGGAGCACATTTAATGACATTTATGTAAAGAGCAAGGCAACGGTTCTACCAGGGAGAATGGTGAAGAAAAATGGAATCAATGGGAGGCAAAAATTTGGCAAAAATCAGGGGGAAGACATCATAACATCAAAGATACTACTAAAACAGCATATATGTCTTCGTCCTGGACAGTTCTCATTTTTCCAAAGCGATCTCTTGAAGCAAAATGATAAACAGAGTAGAGAGGATATGCTAAATTTTAAAAATAAGAGAAACAGCTATCAGAAATGCCAAAGAGAAAGTGTGAGCTTCAAAAGCGAGAGCAGTGAGAAGCCGTCTGGAAACACTGACTTCCCATTTTGGCATAATGCATTGCACACAATAGGTGCCTCAATTCATATGAACAGATTATAACCTCTTTGAGCATGCCAGAATGTTTTTTTACCACTTTTTCAAGTCTCTTTTACATGAGTTAAACCTTTCTGACCTGTCTCCATAGTGTCTCCAGACATGCAGAATTTTGCTTCTCGTGTAGCTTGTGCAGTTCTGTTGTATTTCATGGCCGCCAACCATACCTGAAAGAGAGGAACAAACAAGATGGACAAGTATGGCAGTGAATGAACCACTTTCCTGCAATTAGAAGTTCACAGAGAATAAATTATCCTCTAGTTCAAGCTGTCCGGCAGTAATTCTCATTAAAAAAATAATAACACTTCAACAACAGTCAGCTTCCCACAACCACAGTGAGTGCTAGAAACTTTATCGTTACCCTTGAAGCAGGAGTCACATCCCAGAAGGCTAGCTCAGATTGCCATATGCAGCACAGAGAGGGCTTACATGATGAAGAAGCTTCAATGCATAACCGTCCATGAAGTTCACTGGCTAAGTGAACAGGTAGAAACAAAAGCCAAAGCCTTCTCTCCTTCCAGCTTTGTCTTCTCATTTATGCTAATTTGTAAATGATTTTTCACATTAATAAAGAACTAACTCTATCTAAAAGGATAGTTTCCTTCTTCTTGCCTCATTGAGGACATCTCTTATACTATAGTATCCTTATTTCCTACACATGGCCACAAGGTTATAGAAGATTTGTGGTCCATGAAGGTAGAGATTTCTGTGGATCTGTATGTTTCCACATACACACACACACACACACACACACACACACACACACACACAGAGAGAGAGAGAGAGAGAGAGAGAGCAAGAGAATTCCAGCAGTAGTTGACTATCATCTAGAAGCCCCTATGTCTCTCCATGTGGACTTCTTCATGTTGACTCTCTGCATGGGCTATTTTGGACTTCTTTAGAGTTTGGTGGCTGGTATCCCAGGGCAAGTATCCCAAAAAAGAAAACCAGACAAACCTATTGCTTCTCATGACCTAGCCTCACAGCTACACAGGACTACTTCTAGTGTATTCAATTTGTGAAGGCAATCAGAAAAATCATATCTAGATTTGAAGAGAGAGGAAACAGGCTCCATCTCTTTATGAGAAGTAGCAAGATTCAAGAAATTCAGCTGGAACCAGAAATGTTGCTATGGTCTTTTAAGTGTTAAGATGAACAGATATCTGTTAGATGAACAAAGGGCAGTGGCAGGAGCATTTCAGAAACCATTAGGAAGTAACATAAGCAAAATAGCAATGTGTGAAATAGCACAGCTTATTTTGAAACTGTAACTCATTTGGACTTCTGACTGCAGCACAAAATTCAAAGTCAGAATAATGTAACAGATTTGTGTTTTGAAAAGAACACTCAGTCAAAAAAGTAAAGGATAAATTGGTAGGGACTAGATAAGAGTCAGCCCAGGTTGGTGACTATCAGGAAGTGAATATTGGTAAAAGGTAATGGCAGTAATGGGGATGGGGAGCAGAGGAAGAATTTAACAGATTCAAAGAATAATAGGAAGAAACCATTTATTGAATTTCCATTGTGCATTTAATCATCTTGTATAATTTTCACAATAGCTCTATGATATTGGAATTATTATCTTTATTTTTTTTACACAAGGAAACTGAGATATAGAGAAGTCAAGCTACTTGCCCACTTTCCCACAATTAGAACTAGGATTCACAGAGTCTAGCACTGAAGCCCACACATTTAATTACTAAGCTATACTGATTGGATGTGGTGGTGACAAAGGAAAAGAGGTCAGGATTATCACCAGGTTTCTCACATAAGCAACTAAGTGACTATTAATGGCACTTAACTAAATAAAGAGTTTTCTAAATTCATGTGGCCACGCAATCTTTTACTCAGAGAACACTTCTCAGCACTGGACTTCTTTGCTATACAGTGGAAATGCAGGTAGGGTGGAAAATATATAGGCGTTAAAATCAGACAGAACTGGATTTGAATTAAATCTCCACTGGAGGGCCGGCCGAGTGGCGCGGTGGTTAAGCGCTGGTTTGGGAAACCAGCGACCCCAGTTTGGGTCCCACATATGAGGGCCAGTGACACTGCCCTCAAAAATAAATAAATAAATAAAAATTAAAAATTAAAATTAAAAATTAAAATAAATCTCCACTGGATAGTAGCTGGGCAGCCACTGTCATGTTATCACTACATAAAATGAAAAGAAACTGTGATGGTTAATTTTAAGTGTCCACTTGATTGGACCACAGAGTGTGCAGATTAAATACCATTTCTAGGTGTGTCTATGGGAATGTTTCCAGATGAGGTTAGCATTTGAACCAGTGGACTCAGTAAAGCAGACTATCTGATGTGAGAGAACATCATCCAATCCACTGAGGGCCTGAAAAGAACAAAAAGTGGAGGGAGAATTCATCCCCTTTCTACTGCCTACTGAGCTGGGACATTGGCCTCCTACCCTCAGACTGAGATTTATATACCATTGCTCCCTGGGTTCTCAGGCCATTGAACTTGGACTAGAATTATACCACTAGCATTCCTGAGTCTCCAACTTGTAGACAACAGGTCATTGGGCTTCTCAGCCTCCATAATTATGTGAGCCAATTCTTGATAATAAGTCTCCATATGGATATCATAGTGGTTCTATTTCTCAGGAGAATCTTGGCTAATACAGATTTTGGTACTCAGGGTGATTCAAGAGGAACAGAATGTTGAGGATAAGTTTTCTGAATTTGTTCTGGAGTTTCTGAAATTGGCTCTCTTGTCTGATTAGATTTAAAGAGGCTAATGAGTTGGTTTCCAGTAGTAAAAAGAGAGCTGATAGTCCATGGCATGATCTGGCAATAGAGATATATAAAACATCTGCAGTAGATATGCCTAATCAACCATATATAAGAATAAAGAAGCTAAGTAACCCTGTCTATGATACTTTTGAATACTTTTAAAACACTAATAAATATAATGACATTAACTAGCTGTTCCTAATGTTGCTGGACACAGTGGTGCAAGAAAAGAATCAGCTCAGGCATTTGATTTCCCAGTTTAAGCACCACATAAATGACTTCAGGGTATCGACGTGTGCCCTGAAGGAGACCCCTATATTCTGTAGCTACAGAGCCGAAATTGCTGAAAATCAAATGAACCATCCTGTGACTGGTTGTTTTACGATGCCAAGTTGAACTCCTATCCTCATGTGTCTACCATTCCAGTGAGGGCATTGACTGGGGAAGAATGGAATCCTGTAGATTGGGATAGGGGCTGAGGACTTTGAGCCTTAAATTCTGAGTCTTTGCCAGAGGGAAAGATTCCCTTATATGCCCACCCCCTCCCCCAATGGAGCCTCTCCACCCATAATAGTATCTGCCTTTCCACCTAGGTTTGGGGAGTCACCTGCACTGCCTGAGGAAACCACTATGGCCTCTCTTGAGGCAACTGCCATACAAGACAATGCTAAGTATCCTCGAGACCCACCCCAACAACCCCTTTTTGCTTCTAGACATTTGCTTCTAGACTCAAGTCCCAACAGACCTCTAAAGGTGAGGTATAACGTGTGACCCATAAGAAGGTACATTACACTCCAGAAGAACTACTTGAGTTTTATAATTTATACAGTCAGAAAATCAGAAAACATGTGTGGGTATAGATACTAAAGATAAAGGACAATGATGAAAAGAATATAAAGTTGGATCAGGCAGAATTTAATGATATGGGTTCACTGAGCCAAGATTCTACATTTACTGTTGCAGCTCAGAGTTAGAAAGAGCTCTCTAACAGTTTGTTCAGCTGGTTGGCTCAAAGATGGACCAAAGGGTGGGTGACAGTGAGCAAACTGGAAAAGCCCAACCTGCCTTGGTTGAATGGATAGGAAGGGATTCAAAAGCTTAAAGAGATTGGAATGTTAGTCTGGATTTATTGTTTAAGATCTACTCACCCACACTGGGAGGGTCTAGAAGACATACCTGTCACCAATACTATGAGACATAAGTTTGTGAGGGCCAGAACTTACAGTGGGGCTGCAGTCACTGAATTGGGAAACCTTAATGCAATGGGAGTGATTGGATCCCAGGGTGGCAGGGACCAAGTGACAGCATTCAACCACCAAAGGCAGGGTGAGTATGGTTACCATAATGGACAGTAGAGTCAAAGCAGCAATCAGAATATCCTGACTTATGCAGTCCTATGGCACTAGCTAGTTGATCATGGTGTTCCTCGATGTGAAATGCTAGAATCTTACTTGAGTTGTATAAGCAGAAAAGTTCTAGGTCAAGAAATAAAAGTCTAACCTGAATCATAAAAACAGAGTCACAGCCCTTCAATTAATTCCCAGGCTTGCACCAGTTTACAAACCCAGAGCCATTTGGAAGAAGGGGAGTTCCCTTGAGAAAGGACCTCAGTGCACTATAGAAATGTTAGACTGTTAATTTTCCTCTCAGTCTTCTCCAAAAAGGACTTGCTGCCTTTACCAGAGTACCTGTACAGCGAGGAAATGAAAATAATCAGACCATCTGGGGACTACAGGATACTGGCTCTGAACTGACACTGATTCCAGGAGACAGAAAACATCACTGTGGCCCACAAATAAGATTTATGGAGGCAAGGGGATCAACGGAGTATTAGCTCAGGTCTATCTGACAGTGGATCCAGTGGGTCTCCACACCCATCCTCTGGTTATTTTCTCAGTTCCAGAATGCATAATTAAAACAGACATACTTAGCAACTCCCTGACCTATAAAGGTTATTATGGTGGGATAGACAAAATGGATGCCACTAGAACTGTCTCTACATAGGAAAAATAGTAAAACCAAAAGCAATACTACATTCCTGGAGGTATTGCAGAAATTAGTGCCACCAACAAGGATTTGAAAGATGCAGGTGTGGTTATTCCCACCACATCCCCATTAAGCCTGTACAAAAGACAGATATTGATACAATAAAAACAAAAACACATAAACAACAGCAATAAAAAAAAGTACAAAGGAAGATGGACAGAGAAGAAAACAGAGACAAAAGAATATAAAATAACAAAAGTACAATAATAAATCCTTCCCAATGAAAATTACTTTAAATGTAATTGAATTAAGTTTCTCAATCAAAAGACAGAGTGGCTGAGTGGATAAAAGAAATTCAACTATATGTTGTCTATAAAATATTCATGGTAGGTTTAAGGACACACATAGACTGAAAGTGAAGGGATGAAAAAAATATATTCTATCCAAATGGGAACTGAAACAGAGCAGGGGTGTCAAATCAGACAAAATAGGTTATAAGTCAAAAACTGTTACAAAAGACAAAGTAGAATATTACATAAGGATAAAAGGGTAGATTCAACAGGAAGATATAATATAATATAGGTATTCAGACCATATAAATAGAAAGCAAACATTAAAAGAACTGAAGGGAGAAACAGACAACAATATAATAATAGCAGAATACTTTAATACCCTATCGAACATCCAAACAGAAGGTAGATTAAAAAAATAAAGAATTTGAATAACACTATAGAACAAATGGACCTATATAGAACATTACATCGAATAGCATCATCAAAATACACATTTTTCTCAAGTCCAAACTGTTTCAAAGCTAGCTCACGTGTTAGGTGACAAAACTAGTCTTAACAAATTTAAGAAGATTGAAATTATGCCACATATCTTTTCTGACCACAGTAGAATTAAACTAGATATCAACTGCTGAAGGAAATTTCCCAAATGTATAAAAATTACAGTGCACTCTGGAACAACCATTGGGTCAAAGAAAAAAACAGCAACAACAAAAAAGAAAATTAGCAAATACCTTTAGACAAATAAAAGTGAAAACAAAACATACCAAAATGTTTGAGATGCAGCAAAAGCAGTACTAAGAGGGAATTTGTAGCAATAAGTGCCTACATGAAAAAAAGAAGAAAGGTCTCAAAAAAATGATTTAACTTTACCTCTCAAGGAGGTAGAAAAAGAAGAATAAACTAAGCTCAACATTAGCAGAAGAAAGGAAATAAGATGGGAGCAGAAGCAAATTAAATGCAAGATGGAAAACAATAGGAAAAAAATCAACAAAAGTAAGACGTGATTTCTTGAAAATATAAACTGTGTTTCTTGAAAAGTGATAAACCCTTAGTTAAACTAAGCTAAAAAGAGACAAGATTCAAATAAACAAACTCAGACATAAAAAGAGAAATTACAGCTGGTGCCACAGAAATAAAAAGGATCATAAGAGAGTGCTATATGCAACTGTAAGTCAAAAAACTGGATAACCTATAAGAAACATACAACCTACCAAGACTAAGTCATGCAGAAATGGAAAGTCTAAAGAAACAGATAACCAGTGTGGAGGCTGAATCAGTAATCAAAAACATCCCAGCAAAGAGAGGCTCAGGACAAGCTGGCTTTACTGGTGAATTCCACCAAACATTTAAAGAAAAATAAGTGCCAGCGCTTCTCAAACTCTTTCAAATACTTAAAGAGGAGAAAATATCAAACTCATTTCAAAGCCAGACAAAGATATCACAAGAAAAAAAAAATTACAGGCCAGTATTCCTGATAAATATGATGCAAAAATCCTCAACAAAATAATAGCAAACCAAATCCAACAGCACATTAAAAGGATCACCAAAACCAAGTGATATTTATCCCTGGGGTGCAAGTATAGTTCAACATATGAAAATAAATTAATTTGATACACCACATTAACAGAATAAAGGACAACAATCACATGATTATCTCAATAGATGCAGAAAAGGCATTTGACAAAATTTAAACCCTTTCATGATAAAAATTCTCAATGAACTAGGAATAGAAAGAAATTACCTCAACACAATAGATGCCACATATGAAAGGCCCACAGCTAATATCAATTCAATGGTGAAAACCTGAAAGCTTTTTCTCTAAGATCAAGAACAAGGCAAAGATAAAAGCGATCCAAGATGTCAGGGTAGATAAACACTGTGCCTGCTTCCTTCCATGAACACATTAGAATTACAACTAAACTATGGAACAATCAACCTAGAGAACCATCTGAAGTCTAGCTGAACAGAAGTTTTTATAACTAAGGTTATAAAGGAGAAGCCACGTTGAGACTGGTAGGAGAGGTGGAGACACAAAAAGGGATGGCCCAAACCTTCATGTGGTGGTTGAGAATCAGGAGGGATATCTCAGCAGTGGAGGTTCCCTCCAGAGGAGCAAGTGACCCCAGCCCCACACCTGGTGTCAGGAAGAGGAGCCACCACAACATCTGGCTGTGAACAACAGTGGAGTTTCCTACCATCTGAGTTGGACAGAAGGTTGCAGGAAACCCAGACATCCTCTTAAGGAACTGGCTCACAGACTCACTCACTTGCAGTCATTCGCCCTGGGCTCTGGCAATGGGACAGTGACTTGGGGGATGTCAGAGTCATACAGGGGGCAGACTGAAGTATGTGACTCCAGGAAGAGAGCTGGAGGAGAGTCGCCAATTTCCCTGTGAAAGGGCCTCCTTCCATGCAGCCAGCACAGGGCCACCATCTGTTATGTGTTGAGCCCTCCCCCACACGGCCAAATCTGAATCTGATTGGTCTGATGAGCTCTGCTGCTCCACCCTGCTGACTCACTGGAAACCTGCCCTACCCTCCCTCAACACCGGAAGCACTTTCTCCTCATGCAACCAGCCCTGCCCATATTGCACTCTTTCTTGGAAAACTATTGGAGTCCTCGGGCCCTAGGCAGTTGGCAACTGGCCTCGGTGTGCTCTGAGACTTGTTGAGTAGCTCCGGGTTCAGCACTGGCACCAAACCAGAATCTCCACTAATCTGGTGACCTCAACTCTTCCCAGTCTAGTGACTCCCCAGGACCCTACCTCACCCAACTTGTGTACCGCACAAGGCTTTATCAGCGGCTGAAACTTAAGGGAGTAGGCAGGTGGCAGCAGGCTTCAGAGTATTCTGGCTTTTTGTGGAGCTACCCCAGGCCCAGTACTGCTAAAATATAGATGAAACTTGAGGACATTATTCCAAGTGAAATAAGCCCGAAACGGAAAGTCAAATACTGCATGATTCTTCTTATATGAGGTGTCTAAAATAACAAAACCCATAGAATCAAAGAATGAAATGGTGATTATCAGGGGCTGAGGAAAGGGGGAATGAAGAGTTACTAACCAGCATAAAGTTTCAGTTAAACAAAATGAATAAGTTCTAGAGACCTACTGTACAACACTGCACTTATAGTTAAAAATAATGTATTGTACACTTAAAAATGTGGGCCGGCTGAGTGGTGTGATGGTTAAGCGCTGGCTTGGGAAGCCAGTGGCCCCGGATCGGTCCCATATGTGAGGGCAAGTGACACTGCACTCAAAAAAAAAAAAAAAGGGGGTTGAGGGTAGATCTCATGTTAAATTTTCTTACCACAGCAAAATAATTCGTTTTGAAAACAAAGTTAAAAATTATATCAATCAATATTGAGACTTATTTAGATCCTGATCCAATAAACAAAAGTAAAAAAAAAATATGGAGCAAATTTGAACACTGACAATATTTGAGGATGTTAAGAAATTATTGTTAATTTTTAGGTATAATAATGACATGGTGATTATGTTTCTAAAAGAATTCTTATCTTTGAATATCCATATAGAAATGCTGATGAATACAATGCCATGATGTCTAGTATTTGCTGTAAGATAATTTAGGATGATAAAAACTGGTGAGAGTTTAGATCAATCAAATTTTGCTATGAATTGATAACTGTTGACTTAGGATTGGGTTCACAGAAATTCATTAATCCATCCTCACTACTTTTGTGTATATGTATTTAAAACTTTCTATACTAAAAACTTTTGTTTAAAGTGTGCATGTTATAATTGCTATGGTATGTCAGTGACATATGCAATTAGGTGCTTATAGCTGATTCTTAACAATCCAGTTTTTAAATCTAATATTTGGAAGATCCACTGCAAAACAAAGGAAAAGAAAATAAGAAAAAAACCACATTGAATGTATATGTTTGCCCCAGTGAAAAAAGTTTCAGATTTCAAAATTATAGTTAAATAATCTAACCCAACTCTAATATAAAGGATTAACATCTTCTAACTCCTACCCTTCCTATTGGCTGATTGCCTCATTGTGATTATTTCAAGTTAATAAAGAGCAAATATTGCATATACATGATAATTTGTTTCTTGACTGTGAGGATATATAATAACTCTCCATCATTAGTATCTGATAAAAGGAAGGCTTATGCCCAGAGGAAATCTCAGACTACTGATATCTTCCTTGGATATTATTCTTCATCCCTAAAACTATTTACCACCCACGTACAGTTGTATTGGATATGGATGAGGTTGAATAAGTGGAAATATGCCCTCTTTCTTGTCCCCACATGCCAATCATAAGTACAATTACTTCTGTGCAAATCTAGTTAACTAGATTTAAAAAATGAGGGCTAGAAATGTAATGGGGAAAATAAAGGGGAAAAAAAGAAAGGAGGGAGGACGAAGGAAAGGGAGGAAGGGAAGAAAGAAGGAAGACAAAAACTGACCCTTCTCAGCAGAATGCAAAATATTTCAATTTAGTAAGTTTGGTGCAGCTGTTCTCATAAACCCATGAAGAGTGGAGCCAATTGTCCATTAAAGATTTACCAGCCATTCCTAATCTTCCCTGTGCAAAGTGTCCATTGGAGATTTCCCTGTACTAGTTGGCGAGGATTACTTTTCCTTTCAAAGTCATTTATGGTCACTGAGGAATCTGAACTGTAAGAAATGGATTGTTGGTTATATAACCAGAAATTTACATATGATTACAGACTTTGTCAGATCTCAAGTTGTCCCAAAGCACTCTACTAGGACCTTAAATGTGTGCAAAAATAAATTTTTTTGACCAACTATCTGAAAAGTTAGATAAATTATCCTAAACCCAGATCATCTCTCTAAGTTTGGGCTGTACAAGGGATGTTTCCTTGGGAATAGTAACCTTTGCTCTTAAGTCACTATCTCCAGATTTTGCAAAGATGCAGCCAGGACTAGGAGGACACTCCTTCCAAGTTTGCTGAGGTAACTTAACTAGCAAAATCATGGCTTTATTCACTCTGAAATGTCAAAGGAGCCTGATTCAAATGGTTCAATTATCCATGTTCACATTATTTCAAAGATGTGTATTGACCACTGATATACCAAGCACAATACCTATTGATACAAAGGTGATGAAGACAGGAAAGACTGCTCATGGGACACAAAATCCAGAGAACAATCAAAGGATAGGTCTCATTTAAACTCTAAAGACGAGAATAATGTAACCAAACAAGATGGGACATTGGCAGCCTCCTCAAGTGAATACATTGATATAGGAAACCCTTGGACATCTGAAATTATTCTTTTGAGGTCTCTTAGAAGTAGCCTCATCCTCTTCTCTCTACTTCCATTTGAGGATTAGTTTCAAAGAGAGTGGAGTAAAGAACTGAATCCTTAAATAATTTGGGGAATTCAAAAGAAGAGAAAACAGACTCCCTACTTTCCTTCTGGAACTCTGGGAAATAGCATATACATTCAGATCAGCCAATCAACAAATATTCATAGAGACCCTTGTGTACCAGGCATATCTTTATAGAGTTTTACTTTTATGCCACTAAAGCAAGGTAGCAGGAGAGCATAATGGCTTTATGAAATGTCTGGGACAGAGGTCCCAAAATGGCTCCAAGTCTCCAGCACTTCAAAAGGTGTGGGAGATACACAGACCCTTCCCTTGTTACCACATTTTTGGTTTACAGAAGTTATCACCAAAAGAGAGAGGAGAATGAAAAGTAAGAGAGAGAGAACAAGTGCCCAAGTAGGCCCTGCAGGCATGATGAGGGGCACACAAGCAGAAAGCATCATGAAGGACCAAATGGGTGAATTGCCTGTCTCAGGAGAGACCAGTGCAGGATGAGCAAAGACCAAGGAGTAACTATTATCTCTTCACAATTGCTGTGAGGCTGTGAAAACCTTACAGCTTAGATTAGTTCCAGGAATAGGGAGAAATTTCTGACTTGGAGTTTAAATCAGAACTAGAGGAAACTCAGAACTGACTTAGAGTTGTTTATAAAAAAAGGGTAATGGTGTCTTTGAATGTATATAAAATAAAGTTATATTTCTTATACAACCATGCTATTTGAAAATATTGCCATCTGTACACAAGCTGTGTGTGTGTGTGTGTGTGTGTGTGTGTGTGTGTGTGTGTGTGTACAAACATAACCAAATGTACTTGAATATTGGACCTTTCAGAATAGCTACTTTGGGAGATTCTATTTACGGTGTTGTCATTGTTCAAACTCTTTCTTAAGCCTTCAGCATCATTGTACAAACCATACAAGAAAATCAATTCCATTAGTTTATATTGATTCTTCATGTTTGATTACCAATTGTAAAAGAAAGTAAGTGGGGGGGAAAAAAGAAAAAAATGATTCACTTAAATCATGGCTTTATTCATCAAACTTGGCACCTGCAGGCTTCTGGCAGTTCCTGAAATTCAACAAATACATGTTTATTAGCTCTGAATATATTCAAATAATAAAGGCAATCCCCAAGATTTCTGAAGCAATGACTATTGTTTTGTAATACACGTATTGTCAAGGTGACTATTTTGAATGAAAGTATACATTTGGATATATTAGTATATATGTGAAAAACAAGAACCAATCCAAAAAACAGCCACATTACTTTATAGTTATGGGTACTTAGGGCAGTGACAAACATCTCAACTTTGAACTGTCATTTTTTTTCCTTGAAATTGCATGCTCTCTATCACTGTCTCAGTCTTCAGAATGCCTTATATTTGTCCACACCTTGGAAAGAGCTTTTTCAAGGAAGCCGCAGTGTAAGTGCTATCAGGTAAGATGAGGAGAGCTTGAGGGAGTCTGGGTCATGCAGCCTGCACTGTCTCTCATACAAGGATCTTTGCATTTTTACAAGCATTACTCTTAATCTCATTTTTCATTCCCATCTTGCAACTTTATGTCTTCATATTGATCTTAGTTCCGCTGCTTAGAGACACCAATGAGAAATGCTGAGAACATTCAATAAATAAAAAATATCCATCCACCCTGTACGTGATTTCTCTTTAGAAAATTGTGCAAGTAAAATAGTGTTTTTCTACTCCGTATTGGTTCTTGAGACCAAAGCCTATGCCATGCATGTGGAATTGACTCCAGGGGTGGGTAGAGAGTGTTCTAAATTTCAAATCTCAGTCCTGGTTCTGAAGCCCAATATTGCCTTAGAGAAGTTGCCTTCTATAATTATTGATTACCTTGCACATACTGTAATTGAAGTCACATCTACAAAGATCTCAGTTTAGATTGTAGCATTTGCGATTTTTCCTGAATAAGAAATGCTCTTATTTGCATTACTTCTATAAAAGAAGTTGTTTAAAAATGAGAAAACACTCTTCTATAGCACATATTTTGCTAGTTTGAATTTAGCCAGACATCTTGGTATATTGGTACAGATTTCATTCGAAAGATCTTTTATTTTTTAATTTTTTAATTGGGGAGTTGGGGGAGAGGAACAGCGTTGGGGAATCCGGGAAGGGTAACAGACAAGTTGCTGTCTTTTTGTTCTTCAGTCTAGTTGCAGAGGACGTTGCTTCACTGGCCCATGTTGGTATCATCCTTGCGCTCTTCCCGGATGAGGCAGATCGGTCGCTGGCCTCTGGGTGTCGCTCACTGCGGCTATTGGCAGCTCACACTGGCTGCCAGCTGCTCATGCTGGCTGCCAGCCACTCACTGTAGCCTATGGCAGCCCACTGCAGCGGGGGCTGCAGCCTACACCGTCGCCGGGGCTCGCACAGCCCAGCTCCAGGTGGAGCTGTTGTTAGCTGTAGAGGGCAGTGTCACTGGCCAGCATATGTGGGATCCGAACCAGGGCCGCTGGTATCCCAAAACCAGCTCTTAACCAGTGCGCCACTCAGCCGGCCCGAAAGATCTTTTATTTTAAAAAATTCGCACAGACCAGCTAAGAGGTGAGTTTTTTTTATCAGAAAGGTGAGCTATTTCAGGGATCAAAATTATTCCCTTCATCTCTGTGCTATGGACAATTGAGGTAAATGGCATTGAGTAGTATGGAAAGAATCCTAACCTAGGTATCAGGAGATATGGGTTCTAGTATTTGCTTCCCAGGCTATCTGGATTTGACTTCCCCAAACTCTCTTTCTATTTTCTGTGCCAATGAAGAAGCTGCACTGCTACCTGATCTCCACAATCACTGATATTTCCAGAGCTTCATGCACGAAGTGTAAAACTATACTTTCCTAAGCCCCCGGTTGCCCATCGTTGCAACGTCTCTTCTCTCATTTCCGGGTCTCTAGAGAGCAGTAAAAATTTTGTGTGGTGTAGATCAGAATACTGAGGAGTAGGCACTGAGAGGTTGTACTGGGGAAGTAGTTTCAATTAGGCTCAAGTTCTAGTAACGAAAAAAAAACAAAACAAAACAAACAACAACAACAACAACAACAACAAAAAACAACCTAACTGGATGTGAGGAGAAAACAGCTATTTTGAATTGCTGCCTAGGCATTTTACAATATGACACCTCTGCTCACACCCAGAATCTGGACTCTTAGATAAGAACCTAAGTTTAGGATTTCCCTCAGAAGTTCTCACTTCGGTTTTCCCAGGGCACTTTTAAAAATAATCCTTAGAGTTGAGCCCAAGAAAAGTTAGTGACCTCCGTCCCAACCACCTTATCAGTAACAGGTTCTTGCTAGCCTGCTCTCATCTCCTGCTCAGTCGTGACCTGGGATGAAGGACTGACCTTCCCCAGGTTCATTGCACCACCAACCCTGCCCCGCGCCACCATTTCTGTGATCTTTAATAAATCTTGTGATTTTACTACCTTTGAGTGAGTGTGCTGAAACTGCACCTTCAATCAAAATGACCCAGGGGTTGTCACTTCCCCAAAGTGGGAGCTCAGATGCTAGGGTAGCTATTAGCCAACTCTGTATGGGCAGCTTGTGTCTCTTCATCCAAGCAGTTCATAATCTGCATATTGTCAGTGTAATGCAGCAGCTACAGCTCCCCACCCCCAGCACACTTCACATAAAGAAAAGGGAATATATTGGCTCATGCCATTGCAAAGTCTAGTTATGAACTGAATCGTATCACCTTGAAATTCCTATGTGTAAGCCCTATCCCTCAGTATCTCAGAATGTGATACCATGTGGAGATGGGGCCTTTCAGGAGATGACTGAGGGTAAATGAGGTCCTATGGTGGGACCTAATCCAATCTGACTGGCGTCTTTATAAGGAGAGGATATTTGGACACACAGGAGAGAGACCAGGGATGTGCATGCACTGAGGCATGGCCATGTGACAAGGCAGCAAGGAGACAGCCATCTGCAAGCCAAGGAGAGAGGCCTCAGAGGAAACCAACCCTCACAGCACCTTAATGTTGGACTTCCAGCCTCCATCACTATGAGGAAACAAATTTCTGTTGTTTAAGTCACCCAGTCTGGTGTTTTGTTATAGAGCCCTAGCAAAATAATACAAGTCCCTTGCAGGGCTGAATATATAATTTGTAGAACCCAGTGAAAAATGAAAATGTGGTGCCCCTGCTTCAAAATGCAGGAAAAATCTGCCACTAAAGATACTAAAACATTAGGCTTCTTTCCTTCTTCTCTAGCCTTCCTCTGACTTGTCATGGTGATTTTGTTGTTTGGGGTTTTGGGGTGTTTTATTTTTTTATTTGGTTTTGGTGTGTTTGTTTGTTTGTTTTGCTATTTAAATGATTCTAAGAAAAGGAAAATTTGAAATGTTAAATTATTACCATGAATTTTACCATTTATCTCTATATTATGCAATGCCAGTTTTAAATCCAAATGTGAGAACGTTTGACTCACCTGCAGGATCACTGAAATTGCACAATTCGTACTTTGTAGCCTGTGCCTGTATATGTATGTCATTCTTACGAGAACAATGGAAATACTGCAGAAACTCACTCAACTGTTTTTCTTTCACTTCTTGATGCACACATACTCTATCTACAGGCGATACTCCAGATTTGTTGAGTGCGGAAGGACTGAAGGGGCAAGGAACCGAACATTCTCCTTTCTTTCCCTTTTCTTCCCTTATGTCATAATTTTCAGTATAAATGGTTGACTAACACAGGGAAGTTATACACAAGTAAGAGAGGATGTGACAGGGTGCTCTGGTCACTGTGTTTCTCAGGATGTTGCTGACTTCTTTCTGCATCCAGAGTGAGTTCTGATTCAAAGAGAAAGCATGGCCTCTCAGGGCTCTCAGCCCCCCTGCTCACTCAGTCATAAACATGACAGGCTAACCTTGTACTCACTTTGAGTCTCACTGAACCTCCACACATTCCGGGGTACACTGGAATTCTGTGCTTCTGGTTCATCATGAATGCTATATGCAAATGAGGTAGCAAGGAATGGCAGACACATATTACATGTACTCCTCTGTTCACAAGCATGCTTTATTGTCCCACTGAACTTCACTTACAAAACACAAGTTCAAAAATAAAATGTATTAAGATTTTCAAGACAGCAACAGCTGAGCATTAACCAAGTGCAGGGTCCTTCTGAGCACAGGGTCCTGTGCAACTGTACAGGACATAAACCCAGAAAACCAGTCTTGGTCCCTTGATACGATGTTATGGAAAGCTCATAATAGCATCAGAACTCAGTGTCTCTTTTCCCATTGTCTGTCTCTACTCACCTCCATATTCTAGGATATTCTATTTTGGATGCTTCTTGTAGCATTTTCCTTGCATTCTTACCATTACCATCACAAATTTACCATCAAATTATCCTGGACCCCAAAATATCATTCCTGTTTCCATCTTTTATGTAAGAACTGCCTTCAAACACTGCAGTACCCACCACTGCAACTGTGTCAGCTCTGTTCTGTTCAGACTTCCCATGAGATTTCACTTCTGACTAATTTTCAGTACAGGGTGGGGGTGGTCTGAAAGGAGCTTTGGTGGGTGGCTATTAAAGGTAGAAGAGGGAGAGTGAAAACAGGGAGTCATATTTCCAGTTCCACACCATTTTTGTCTAACTCACCCCTGGACCTGGACTTGTTGGAGCATCTGCCCTACTCCAAGCCTCTCCAAGTCTTAGTGGCCTCACAAGTTCTCATGGAAGAGCCTTCTCCACCCCATGTGGAGTACACATCATTGTGTGCCACCTCCTCCACAAGCATACGTAATCCCTAAAAAGCCACTCAAGAGGATCTCACTGGCACAGCTACAACATGTACCCACAGTGAAGCCAACCACTGTAACAGTCCTGCTTCCCAGTATGCCCAAGCCCACCCCACCCCCCCAGGGAACACCATTGCCAGATACCCTTGCTGGAGCCTCTAGGTGTCTTGACAGCTCCTGACATTATTACTCTGTTAGAGCCTCTCACATTCTGTATTCTGAAGCCCTCAATTTGCTGAAGCCACACTTTTCTTCCCTGCCAAAGAGTTTGCCCATTTTGTACTCTATCCTGTTATACAAATACCAAAAATAGAAGAGCCAGGCACTTTTAGGTCTTGTGGAGATGTCAATGGGAAAAGGCAAATAGAAATAATAGACGCATTCAAAACCCTTTCAACTACCAAGGCTAGTAGTTAGAGCAAGCTTCGGTACCTAGAACTCTCCTCTCCAAGAATTTCTTCTTGGACAGAGAATACACAGAGTTGGCAGGTCTATTGTAGAAATAGGCTCCTGGTGAGTGATTTCATTGGCTTGATTTTGCCAAAGGGAGATGTGTCCAACTGTCTCCAGTGACAGCAAGCAGCTTAGGCTCAAGGTTGGAACTCACTAGCAGTAATTTAATTCTGATGACGAATTTGGCCAGAAGAAGTTCTGAGCTTGAGATCTTGTTCTAAGCTGGGAGTTACAGGGATATAAATTGTAGAAATGTTACGCTACTTCTCATAGAAATTTCTGTCATAAAAAGTTTTTGGGATTCAATTTGTGTTCTTGAAACATCATGGAGTTTAGTCTTATAGAAACTTAGCTCTGAATGGGAACTCAAATGTCATCTAGTACAATCCCTTCGTGGCATATGAAGAAATTTTTTTTTTTTTTTAGCTAGTGACTGGCAAAGCAGGAACTTGAGTCCAGACAATTCTTCCTTCATTTCTCTTCGAAAAAACCACAAGAACAACAGGGCAGAGATTCCCGATGTTCTCATAGCTCTGGCATCTGCCACATTTGTCCTGGCGTATGGAAAACTTGCCCTCACACAATCCAGACCACTTCTTCTTCTATACTCTCATGAGAAATATTAGAGAGAAACTGTCAAACTCCTGCAAACTTTGATTGGCATCTATTCTCTAGGTCTATATGACAAAGCCAAAGTCTTATATCTCATTTTCTATAGCAAGTACCCTGGCTCTTCCAGTTTCTTCATTGATTTTTTTTTCTCATCTGTGGATCATCTAAAAGGAATGCTCTCATCTAAATGACTTTCTCATACTCACTCTATTTCCTGAAAACTAAGATATAACTCTAGAAAGCTAATGAACTCATATCTCTTTAAATTTCACAGTTCTTTCTGATGTTGACCTCACTTTAAAATGCAGTTCTCCAGAGGTATGGAAGAGTTTTCGTAGAGCAAAAAACAATAAAAGTTTAGGTCATTTTAATAATGGAGAAACTGAAGTTAAATAGGAGTCACACAAAGACACTCTAGGGACATGACTGAGACACATGTGATCTTGTCCCCAGGCTACTAAACAGAACCTATATATTATTCAAAGAATAATCTTGATGACCCTCTGATCTCCATCTATAATTAAGTAGAGATCAGATTCTCTTTGAGTGAAGTGTGTGTGTGTGTGTGTGTGTGTGTGTGTGTGTGTGTGTGTTTGGTTCATGGTATTTGGTCCAAATAAATATTTTCTTGATTATTTATAACAAATGTAATGCTTCTTGAAAACTAATTTAATAATCTCGTTCAATTCTGCCTCCCTCTTCTTCATTCATGTGACAAAATGAGGACCTGCAAGATTAGTCCCCTAGGTTACTACAATGAGTGATTTAGTTGTCAGCCTTTCTACCAAAGCTTCCTCCTTGGTTCTCAATTAGTGCTACTTATTATAAGGATTCCATTACCCAAGTGAGGAAACGTCTCCCCTGATAAAGTCTATGCTATAGAAAAAGTAATTTAAATCTGTCTGCTTATGAATCAAACATTCAAATTTTAAGTGAGCCTAACTAATATCTGAACTATGAGTGGGGTAAGTGGTAAAATTCAACATGACAGAAATGTACCCCATAGCACGCAGCCATGAAGACCCAAAAAGAGTGTTGGTAGGAATATCTCTATACATAAACGGAGATTAGTTCTGGAATAGCATAGACAGGAAGCCCCTGCTATTGTTAAAGGAACAGCCCAGAAGGAAAGGCGTGGTCCTTGCCCCAGCTCTGCCACCCCTCACTTAGTGCCCATCTTCACCAGAGCCTCCTCTAGTCTCTAGCTGGGCTTCTAGTGACATTGCCTACAGGGCAGGGTTTCTCACCCTCAATGCTATTGGCATTTAAGACTGGATGATTCTTTGTTGTAAGTGGCTATTCTCTGCATTGTAGGTTATTCTGCAGTATCCCTGGCCTCTACCTACTAGCTTCCAGTAGCACCCAGTAGTTTTGACAAGCAAAAATATTTCAAGATATTGCCAAATGCCCCCAGAGAAAGAGGGGGCAAAGCTGCCCTTAGGTAAAAACCCCACATCTAGATTATAGACAGTGGGGTCAGGAAAAGGCCACAGGTAAGTTGGCTCTCAGAGGATGGCTGTTAATCTTTTGGGTGGCTCAGTACTATCACAGAATTCAGTTGGGAAAAATTTTTTACCTGGTATCCACAAATGCACTTAATATCTATTGGCAAAATTTTACTTCAGAGATCCCCGCAAGCCCCAGAATTAATGTTCTAGGGCATTAATTCTTTTATATCAACATGGGAATTTTTCATACAGGACACTCCCAAGAAGCAAACTAAAAGTAAAATAAAAAACAAATACTGAAAATGTAGAAGTTCAAATACATGTGTACAAGTTTACAAGATAGAGCTATCTTAAAATGATGGAAATCTAGTCACAGAATGGCATGGCACAATTTAAGGGCTCACAAACTCTACATTTTTTTTTATTCTGAATAATCTCATTCCATATCTTCATTTTCTAGCTCTACCTGCATCTCCTTCCTTTCCAGAAAAGCACTGAATTAGAAGGGTAGGAACAACTAACTATTATCTATCATTAAGGGTCAAGCACTGTTCTGAGTACTTTTTCTTATATTCACTCATCATCCTCACAATAACTATGGGATAAGTACTATTATAATTTCCATTTTACAGACGAGGGCACTTAGAGATTAAGTAACTTCCCATAGTCACACAGCTAATAAGTGGCAGAACCAAGAGTCAAACCTAGACATATTGATCCCAGAGTCCATGGTCTTGGCCTCTCTGCCTCCAAACTATGTGTGGCCCACAGTCCTAACTAGACAATGGATGACACTTATCTAGCTGTGAGAGAAAGCATTCATACATTTCCCAAGAGGCATGATACTATACAGTGAATACTATAGACACCTAATCAACTTCATTTGCCCCCTGTCTCCTTTCCCCCCTCAGTTTCCCTGCTTCTCTTCCCTTAGGAAGAAGGTAAAACTTTGTTTCCTCAGAGCATCCCAGCTAATCTCCAGTGAATTCAAATGAGTCAGGCATCATTTTACCATTTTTTTCTCAAAGTTTGACCCGAGAACCATCTGAGGATGAATCACCAGTAATGCTTATTAAAAATGCAGATTCTTGAGTCCTACCATGGATCCTCTGAATTAAAATCTCTGAGGGAGATGCCCAAGACTGTGTTCTGCGCAAGCGCCTTAGATGGTTCTGATACACAAAGCTTTGAGCTCAATGTAGACTTCTGTGATTGGTTACTTCAGCTAGTTAGAGCTAATTAAGTTACAGTTTAATCTCAGACAGAAGGGCCAACCTTGCTTGGCAGTTCTACTCCTACCTTTTCCTTATTTATTCAGTGGGCTTCCAAATGACAAACAGCTAGACAACAGGGGGATGTGGGGAAATAGTCTGCATAGATAAAGTCAAGCTTATTACCAAATCTGGAAAACTAATAGAAAGGGCATATTTTTTTATTCACAATGGACAATTATTTATTTCCATTGGCATTTCTTGGATGAGTAAACATGCATAACATAAACAAGACATAGTATTAGTTTCTACAAGAGGAAACCATTAGCAAGACTATCCCAGTTCTTGGTTAACTCATATCTGTATCTTAGGTCCAAAGATCTTAAAGGCAGCAGAGCCCATAATTTGCTGCACGCAACTTCTTGCATGGTTACACTGTAGGTGGATTATTTTTACAAAATATGGTGAATAAAGCTCTCAATGGGCAAACCAAAGCTAATTTACAAGAGTTGTGTCTCAGCCATGGACCTTGATTATTATGACTTCTTCATTCACTCAATTCCTTAACTACCAAACCTCTCACCAGTTTAGAATCACTTTCAACCAAGCCAAAGCTAAGAAAAGCCTTTGAATCTCACCTACATTTAGATCATACAGTATCTCTGAATCTGAATTAACTTTTATTTAAGCTTCCAATGCCAGAAGTACTATCTGATTGTTATTTTTTTTCCTAAACTGTATAGAAACATTGTTGCGATTATAGAGAATGCATAACCAATAAAAGGAGTTGGCTTCCTCCTCTGAGGAATCCTACTTAGTAGCCTGATAGTCAATGCATGGAAGTGAGCACAAGCGCTCTCCCAGTTGATGGGGTCCAGTACTGTTTTCCCAGCAGGAGCTGTATGCGGGGACTGCTCGTCAGTTACAAGCAAGTTTTATGGTTTTCCCTAAATGAAAACAAGTCTGGTGGTAGAATGGAATTAGAGAAACAAGATTTCATTTGGGATCCTGATCGAAACTATCCAAAAAGGAACATTGCTCAGTTTTCCATATTCTCTGTTTCAGATGACGGTTCCAGAACAAATGACATAAATTCTACTGTACTTTGCCCTCTGAATTTGACTTCTACACAGCCATGTGATTGATGGTGCAAAATCACTTTTCCTCAACTTTACACAGTGCTCTGTGCTTCAGCTTCTCATCAGTAAAGAAACATTTAATTTGCACTCTCCTTCCCTCTTTATAAAATCCAAAGAATTAACTGTCTGCAGCACCTTACTTTAAGAAGGTTCCACCTTCTGAAGCTTTTTTTTTTTTTTTTTTTGGTGAAGCATTCAGTAGCTGTACATAATTCTCCCTCTAGGACCATCTCCCTCCCTCTGAACAAAAGGAAGAGCTGATATAGTTAAATATATTTTCATTAACTCTGAGTATATCATAAAATATATTGTAAGTAAAACTAAATCTTTCTATTTTCCATTTTAACTAGAACAAAGATTTTTTAAGATATAAAATCCTTTTTTAATTGCCTCCCAAATTCCCAATATATTTGACATTTATTCTGTAACCTCTATGTTCTAGGCTCTTTCATGTATATAAAATATTACTTCAGCTTCTTGACAAATCTGAGGACAGTGCTATTATCTCTATTTTACAAGCAAGGGCCTAAGGTTCAGAAAAACAAAGTATGCTTGTCCAGTGTCACATAGCAAGTACGTAATAGATACAAGATTCAAATCATGGCCTCCTAACTCTTTAAGTCTAATATCCACTCAGTTGTACTATAGCTATTACCTGGATAGGGACAACTGCTGAGAATTAAATGAGTGGTCAAAAGTCAGTTTTTACCATGCTAAAGAATCCCATATACCTTGTATATTTCACTCCTATGAAGGAGTTTTTCATGTATTTCGCCAGGTTGGCATGCTCCCATGTTCTCATTCTTCCTAATTCATACTTGTTTCACCTGCAGGAATTATAATAGCCATAACCTCACACTAACTTCTTTTTTAAAGCTTTTTAGAAAAGCTAGTAATTGGAGAGGATTATGGAAGTAAATATGCAATGACACAGAGTAACATGACCCAAAGAATTCCTCCCACTGAACACAGTCTCTAAGTCACCCATCTCTATCCCATCCTGCAGTTGCCAGGGGCAGGCAATGCTTCTGAGCGCAGCAGGACTCACACAAGATCTTTCTAAAGGTCCTGTGAAATGCATTGCTTTTATCACTGCCAGTTAAGTGATGCCTCAGCTGCATTTGAGGAAGAGTGGGGACATCCAGTGGCCACGTAGGTTGATAACAACTTGAAATATCACTACAACGATATGTTATGATTTCATATAAACTCTTGCGTAGCAAAGGGTCTGAAGACATTTTTGGTTTTGATAATTTTTAAATTATTGGAAATGGGATGCTTTGGTAGCCAGCATATTTGTATTTAGAGTTCAATTGGCAAGTATATCTTTCCCAAAAATCATATTTTTGAATAACTGGGTCATACATAGTTCACTGCTCAAAATGATCTACCACATTAAACCAAAGTACATGATGATATTAACTTCTTAAAAAAAAAATAACACCTCAACATAATAAACTGTTTGACTCGGTCCATTTATACCAATGACCTTCTGGCCTCAGGGTGCGCATAGTACACCAATGTTGAAGGAGTCATCCTTTTGACAGTATGAAGAAAAATGAAAAAGTTTGAGAGATCAAGAGGTCTCATTGACCAGCTAGTGCAATTTGGGAATTCAACTATTTCAGTCAGGAAAGACCACATTCACCTTGAATGCAAAGCTCATGTAGACAGTTCATCACCTAATGATCCCTCTAAAATATATTTCCTTGAGGTCAGCCATCTCTGTCTTGTAGTAACACAATGTTATATGTTAGAATTGCTTTGGAAAGACTGAGGATCAAGAGACCAGAGTTCCAGCTTTGACTCAACCACTCGTTAACCATCTGACCCCACACATTTCAAACTCGGCTTTCTTATCTATAAAATGAGTAGCTTAGATGACCCCCTAAAGGTCTGCCATTATGCAACATTCTCTTTTTTTTGTAATTAATCTATTTGCCTAGTATTACGACTGTACAAAACCATCTGACATCTTGATGTCTTTGTAGAAGATTTGTTCCTTCTAAATGAAAGAACTGCAGAAGTTGCATTACCAAAAAGAACCTCTGTGCGTAGGAAATTATATTCCAACATTTAGGCTCGATGATGTATGGCACAGAAGTGGTTTGTAGTGTATCCTCCTCTAAACTCCCAAAGTGCTTTATTATACCTCCTATCTTCTGTGAATTGCAGACAAACGGGAGGGTGAAATGAGAACTCAGGAATCCTGTGTCCTCACTCTCTGCTCTAAACAATAATTACAATGATTTCTGGAAAAAGGCAGAAAAAGAAAATGAGCAGTGCAGCTGCCCATGCCATGATTCTCAACAGTTTGCCATAAAATGCATTTGAAGATCTTTCTTCTTCCTTTCTTGCGAACACAGGACTAGGAGACAGATCAGCAATGAGGGATATCACAGGAATTTGCTTTCTCTGTTTTAAGAAGAGCCATTCCACTTCATGCCTGAAGTTTAACTTGATTATGCATTCATTAAAGACGAGTGATGGCGATGATTAAACAAAAACATCTTTAAAATGCAGAGTTCATTTCAGCCCATTTGGTTTTGTTACACACAAATTGGATTTGCATTGCATCCTGCACAGCAGGTACTCCACTTGAAATCAAAGACAGATGCTTTTATGGGATTAAAAAGAAAACCAAGGGGGAGGGGGAGAGGGCTAGAGATTGAGATATTTTGCATTTCAGTAATAATGGCTCCAAAACGAAATAGTGATCATATTGCCGCTTTATCCATATAAGTGTTTGGGCTATAATTAAAAGGAAACAAGAACCCCCATCATAACTTGAACTGTTGTCAAAGAAGAACATTTAATTTGCAGGGGGAAAAATGATTTTTCCCATAAATGTCTAATAATACCTTAGCATATTTGAAATTTAATCATAAGTGGCTTAGAATTAAACCATTTGAGTTATTGCTGAAACATTTCAAGTGGTGACATTATATGCTTTGTTTGAAATTAGCCATTAATTCAAAAGTCTTCTCTGGAGCTGCTGTGAGGGTTTAACTCCTTGTCTGTAAACAGATGTCCCTGGTTCTCACACTATGTAATTAATCTTAGAACACTCACATTGCTGGCTATGTACTCTGATACCCTTGGTTAAATTAATCTGGACACTACAATTTTATAATGATATCATCTGCTGTCTTAAAATTTTTATATATTTGTCAGTTTATTGGACGTCTGCTGGAAACCTTAAGTAAAAATCAAGTCAGACAGACAGAGCCCTAGTGTGACTCACCTTTCCATTACTTCCAAGAAACTTTGTACAGTGCATATAATCTCTCATGTCTTGCAGAGTGTCTGACTCTATAACAGCATTATATTAGCATTTCTCATCTACTTAATGATTGCATTTTATGGCAGATTGATTGCACTGATGGCCCCAATTATTGGCCTCTCTGTAGCTATGCTCATTGCAATGTAAATGTGCAGATCTTGCCATGAAGATGTAGAATCTATTTTCCCACCCCTTGAATCTGGCCAAAGTTTGTCATTTGCTTTAGTCAGTAGGGTTTGGGGAAACAGATGGTGTGCCAGTTCTAAGCCTAGTCTCTGAAGGCCTTGCACATTCTGCTCTTTCTCTTGAACCCCTGTTTCTTCAATGAGAACAAGCCCAAGGTAGCCAAGATGAAGATTAAGAGCTACATGGCCCAGCCACTGCATAAGTCCTGCCAACATCCAACCCACCCCCCTGACACAGAGCTGCCTAGCCAGCAATAAAGCTGACCACAACCAAGACCAGAAGAGCTGCCTGGTTTGCCAAAGCAACAATTCATCGATTTGCAGAGGCGAAGGGGTGGAGAGGTGGGTGAATGCTTGGTTATACAGCAATGGGTAATGATATACATCAGGATCAGATTTTTAAGTAATATTTAATTTGGACTTTAAATGAAGAGTATGATCTCCAATGCTTAGCACAATGCTGATGCCATAGTATGTGTTTTATAAATATTCACTGATTTATAGTTGATCGGCAATCTATGTATTTTAAACTTTTAGTCAGTATGTTCTAATAAACTCATAGCATGTAACTATGCCCTCCATACTTTTGTAAGTATTTAGGAGAAAATGGAAAAAAAGCATTGTATCTCACTTTTATTTTTTTCACTGAGATTATCACACATGAAAACTAACTCAGGGGTATAGATAAAGGACTTGTTAGAAAAGCAAGCCTCATCTGCAAGTGTTTTAGCTGGCCTGAAAATTCATGTGATGTCATACTTAAATGACATGTCAAAATCTTTATGGAAGAGAATTCCACATTCAAGCCTAGATGTCACTTTCCAATGATCTTCAAACCTCTTAATAGAAGGATGTTTTTTCAATATACTGAATCTACTGAAACATAGAATTAGAAGAAATTTTAGAGATTATCTTGCTCAGTCTCCCACTTTCCACAGAATTCCATACCTCAATTTTCCAGAAAGGTAATAATTGTAATTAGTAGCTAACATTTAACGTATACTTACTAAGTGCTCAATCCTGTTCTAAGTACATTTATAACATTGGGAAAAATGAACTCAGAAAGGTTAAGCAGTGCGTCCAAAGTCATGTAGCTAGTACATGGCAGAGATGGAATTCAAACTCTAGAGTCTACTCTCTTAGTGATGAAATGGTTTCTCACTGTTAACAGCTAGAGCCATTCATTGAAGATCGAGCTACCTCATGGTGAGGTGAGTTCTCCCTGTTCCCCTGAAATACTCCAACAGAGGCAAAACATCTAAAAATCCATGATAATACAATGGTTTAAGCCCAAATCTCCCACTTTGTAATTTCTACTTATTGGCTTTGTTTCCAGCCTTGAGAGATGCTAAGAAAAATTCTGTTTTCTATATGACAGGCTTACAAATATCTGACCCATCTCTTTTCATTCATTCTTCATTCAACATAGTTTTCATATTCTTCGCTAACCTGATCTGCCTCCTAATGAAATCTCTACAACCTCCCCACGGCTTATGTCACCATTTCAGGGCAATTGAGCCATCTTTGCAGCTTAAGATAGCATCTGGTTTTTGTGTTGTGGTTGGTTGGTTGGTTGGTTGGTTAGATGATTTTAGGAGAAGATCAACTCTGAAAACATATCAAACATTGAATTACTAAAACTACAAATATTTTCCAAGCCATCCTATAAACATGCTGCATGTATAAGACTGTAGGTGGTGCTTGGGAAGGCACATGAGTCAAGTCCATTACCAGATTCAAAACAATTTCATTGTTAGCCTATCATAAATATACAGACCTTAGAAGATGGTACAAATCCATACGCTATTTTACTGGCTGGGTGGCCTCAGAAATGTATCTAGCATCCCTTCTCACTGCTGGCAAACTCTCAAATTTCCACCTCCAATTTGGTGGTATATAACTGTACCTGAAGTCATTACACCTATGATTTTAGTATGAATATGACACTAATGCATAGTAAAGAGTGTCTTTCAGGTGCTTCAAAATGAAGCATTTAAAAAGGCCAACAAATCTTTCTCTCACCAATATTGACCAACTATCATTGAAGAACTTAAAAGATTGTTATGCCAACAAAATATCTGTGTGAGGTTTTGTTTGTTTTACCAAAGTCTTTGTCTATAAGCTTCTGGCACTCTATAATGATCATAGCTTACATTTCTGTATTTCATTCAAAGTCTACTGATGACAACAGTATACTCTTACTGTTATGAGTAGATTAAATATTTGACCCAGGGACAACACCGGTTTGAACTGCATGGGTACTGTTATATGCAGATTTTTTTTCAATAAATATGCAGTCAGCCCTCCATATACTTGGGTTTCACATCTATAGATTCAACCAACTGCAAGTGGAAAATATGTTTTCCATCCACAGTTGGGAGTCCACAGATGCAGAGGGCTGACTGTATGCATTGTTCCATGCCATTTTATATAAGGGGTTTGAACATCTGTGGATTTGGGTATATGCAGGGATCCTGGAAACAATACCTCAGAAAAGACACCAAGCAATAACTATTGTTAAGTTTTGGGGGAGTTAAAACTTTTATGTGGATTTTTGACTGCATGGGGGTTGGTGTCCCTAACCTTTGTATTGTTCAAGGGTCAACTGTATTTATTTATTTATCTACTTATCTATCTATTTATTTATGCATGTATGTATGCATTTTTATTTTGTTACTATACACAAGACACTTGCCAAGTATTACATACACACACACACACACACACACACACATACATATTTATATAATATCGTGTGTGTGTATATATTTTTTTCTCACAGCAATTATAGAAAGCGGTGTTTTTAAAAATCAACTATATTGGGTATAATTTTGAACAATAACATGCATTTATTTTAAGTGTAGAGTTTGATGAATTTTGACAAGTGAATATATCATGTAGCCACCATCGAACTCAAAATACAAAACATTTCAAAATATTCCCTTGGACTGGATTTTAAGTCAACACTCCCCCGCCTTTCCCATCCAGGCAACCACTGATCTGATTTCTGTCACATGAACTACTTTCCCCTGTTCTAAAATTTCACTTCAATAGAATTATATAATACATACTCTTTTGTGTCTGGTTTCTTTTTCTCAGTATCAAATTTTGAGATAACTAATATCGCTGTAGCAGTATTTCATTCCTTCTTATTACTGAGTGCTATCCCATTGTATGGCTATAACACAATTTATTTATCTATTCACCTGTAAATACATATTTCAGTTGTTTCTATTTTGGGGCTGTTACAAAAAAAAAGCCACTAATTTGTATACATCTCTTTTTCTGGGCATGTTGTTATTTCTCTTAGATATATCTCTAGGAGAAGAACTATTGGGGATATGGTAAGTGTATATTTAACTTTGTAAGAAACTGTCAAACTGTTTTACCAAGTGATTATACTATTTTACATTCCCACCAGCATAATTAAAGAGGGTTTTTTTTTCTATTGTTCCACATTGTCACCAACACTAGGTATTGTCAATCTTTTCCATTTTAACCATTCTAGTGGGTGTAAAGTGGTATTGATTTTGTTTTTAATTTTAATTTCCCTAATAACTAATGATGTGAAATGTCTGTGTTTTCAGGACATTATATATCTTCTTTATAAAAGTAACTTTTCAAATCTTTTGCTCATTTTGGAGAGTGGTTTGTCTCTTGGTAAGTTGTAAGAGTATTTGATCTATTTTGAATTTTAGTTCTTTGTTAGACTTTGCAAATATTTTTGCTCAGTTTGTTGCTTTCCTTTTACATTTACTCAGTGGTGTCTTTTGAAGAGCAGAAGCTTTTAATTTTCATGCAGTCCAACTTATCAACTACTTTTTGTATGCTTTTTTTCCTAATAATTTTTGTCTATGTCAATGTAAAAATTTTTTTCTATTTTTTTTAGGTGTTTTATAGTTTAATCACTTGCTTTTACAGCTATGATCCATCCCCACTTCATTTTAATAGTATATATTGCAAAGTTTGGGTAGATATTCTTTTTTTCCCCATATAGAATGCCAGTTTTAAAAGAAATTCATTAAAAAGACTATCTTTTATCCATTGAATTGCCGTGGCACCTTTGTTGCACATCAGTGAACAATGTATGTCTGTACTCTATTCAGTTCCATTGATCTATATGTCTACCATTATGCCAATATCACTCTGTATTGATCACTATAGCTTTATAGTAAGTCTTGACATCAGGTGGTATACAGTCTACATCTTCAATTTTCCTTTTCAAACTTGTTTTTGTCTACAGATCCTTTGCATTTCCTTATAAATTTTAGAATCAACTCTTCATTGTCTACAAATATCACAATCACACAAAGATTTTTATTGGCATTGGACTGACTCTACATATCAATTTGTGGAGAATTACTCTTAATTATATTAAATCTTCCAATCTATGAATATGATATACACCTCCCCATATTTAGGTCTTCTTTAATTCCCCTTAATGTTCTTTTGTTTCTCACTGTACAGGTCTAGCACATATTTCCATAAATTTTGTCTAAGTATGTGAGGAATTATTAACTACATATTTCAAATGAGAGAACAAGATGATCAGAGCGTTATGTAGTTCATCCAAAGTCACAGAGATAGTAAGTTGCTGGGCTATGATATGAATCCAGAAGTGACTGAATCAGGGCCAACTGAGTGGCACAGTAGTTAAGAGCTGGCTTGGGATGCCAGCGGCCCTGGTTCGGATCCCACATATGAGGGCCAGTGACACTGCCCTCTAAAAACAAACAAACAAACAAACAAACAGAAGTGACTGAATCCAAAGACCATGCTCTTAACCACGAGGACAGCAATTCTTAGAGCAAAGATAGGCAGAGGGAGTTGAACTGGCTATGAAACTTTTTCAACTCAAACATGCCACCCAACTAGACCTTCTAATAGCTCATAGAGAGAGGATAAGTGGCATGTTTCTGTTATAGCCTGCTGGTTGAAAACTACTAAGTAAGCTTTCTTTTGCAGGTATCAGTCCTAGTATAGTCAATTTTAGCTGGTTATCATTTGAAGCCCTTGCTACCTGGTTTCTTGAAACACCAGGCCAGGAGAGAAAGAGCCTAGTGTAGTGAGAGCCAGACAGGTCCCATATTACCAGAGGAAGCTTCATAAACAACAAAAATATGTGTCGTTTCCACATTCTGGTCACACCTTGGCTTCCAGTCTATGAATAAGCTTATAGTCTAGTCATTAAAGATGGGACACACGAGTTAATTTTGAATGCAAGTGATGTTTTAAAGTCAAACATTTATTTAATTTGTTTTTCTTCACCTATTCAACTTATTATATTTTCCCGTCTGTCTCTCCTTCCTTTAATAAGCTGAATAGTTAATTTTGAAATGTTAAGTTTGAATAATGGAGAAGCAAGCAAGAAAAAGAAGGGATAATGCATTGTAGGTTAGATATGCCATGTGCTGTTTATAGAAAAGAGGTCATGCTTGGGAACTTCCCAGCTTGCCATGGGGCTTGCTGTGATGTGCTAGCTAGGAGATACACTAGAGGGATCCAGCCACATGGAAAAGAAATGGTTCAGTAGTGAAATCTGCGAGTATCTGTCACAGAGGGAAGGAATGGCTAATAAGCTGTTTGAAAGGGAAGCAAATTTTTAATAGATATTAATCATTACAATATCAATAATTGCTAAAATTTATTTATCCAGTCTACTAGTACTAGGTACAAGTACTGCCCTTGGAGCTTCATGGAATGAAAAGGGAGAAGATCATGTTTATTTCTCTCAAGTTCTCACTTCATAAGGGAGAAAACACAAATGTGTAAAAAAGTATTCAAGGCATCCTGCAGCAATTTCTGTTCCCCAAATCCCACTCTGCACCATGACACCCTGGCACCATGACATCAAGAGGTAGGCATCTTATTTGAAATAGCAGAGGACCTGGATTCACAGGAGCTGGGTCAATATGGCTTAGACAAGTCAGTTGATGTATCTGGATGTATGCTTTTATCTATTATATAAAATAGAATGAGACTGCATGATTTACAAGCTTCTCATAAGCATTAACAGAAATAATGGACAATGCTTGGTAAACTGTCAAAATACAGTTAGTGGTGGTGGTGGTGGTGGCGGCAGCAGTAATCATAGTAGTAGTATCATAATTATCATCTGTGACCCAGCCAACTGCCTGTAAGCCACACCTCAGTTCAGTTACTTCTGTCTTTGTATATCTTTAGCAACAAACATGATAGCTCTTTATCAATAAACTCACCCAGTTCCTTACGTCCCTTTCATTGGAGTTCCAAATATTGTCAGAATGCCAGAACCAAGGTTCAGGTGCCTGAGTGGTGACTATTGGGACCATTCACTGACCTCGCTGTTAGTCAGACTTCGAACCCTGTACCGTCACTTCCAACTGCTTAGAGCCTGTGCTTCCCCCAAGTCACAATACCTCTAGTCCTCTTTAGTCTGCCCACCTATACAGTGACTTCTGTCTTGACCTCGGATTCTAATCTTGGTGTAGCTTCCCCCAGGGTATCTGGCATCCGGCCATGACTAGCATTCTTGATTTACCCATTCTGGAAAGGCTATATTTCTTTACTCCTGGTAGAGCCACTTCCCTTTAAATGTTGCACTACAATGGAGAATATTTGATTCTTATTGTAATAATTACTAACATCTAAACAGCATGTTAGATTAGAAAGTGCTTTGACATTCATCCACATAATAACCTTATAAGAGAGATATTTCATCCACACCGTAAGGAAATTGAAAATGGAAAAGGTTAAGTGAATTTCCCAGTATCATATTAGTATATCCAAGGTAACACTAAAAACCAGGTTTTCTGATTCCATCACCTATGGGTTTATTACCCACAAACTTCTATTTGGTCAAATAATCCCTTATTTGACAACTTGATCAAAACACACATTCATTTATTCATTCAACAAACATTTAGAGAGTAACTTTTTGCTGCAAATACCTTTGCCCTCAGAGATGTTTACAGTCTAGCAAGAATACAATCCTATAAAAACAGGAGTAATGTCTTAATCAGCTTGAGATGATCAACTCCTGACACAGTATCTGACATAAAGCATATTGATTGAATGAATTAATGAATGGCATATGAATGAATACATTAAAAATTAAATTACTTTTTAAGGCAAATGCTAATATAATGAGAAATTATTCTGAAGAGCACAAAGTGCCATATAAATTTTAAGCAATATAACTGTATTCAATTTTAGGTGGAATTTTAATTTCAATTAGAATGCCAGAGTGAGTTCTTGGATAATCTTAATAATGTCTTTTTTTTCTACCCTATTTCACATTATTTCCTTCATATTCAACATACCATCAATAGGAAGACTGTTTTAAGTCCCTGCTTCAAGAGTTCTTCAATCCTCTGACCTGATTGCAATCACTTCAGCAAATTCACCCACACCCTGATTCTGTCATTGCCAGAATTCCCATATGGCAAGGGAGGAGCCCTCTCAGAGGACTTGGCACAAATCCTTATTATAGCACTTATCACATTTTATTGTAATTATCTGTTGACATGTCTTTTTATCCTTAAATCAATGCTACTTGATAATTCACCTACTAAAAGTCTTCAAGATCTCAAAACACAACACAATTTTTTAAAGTAAAAATTTCTCTTTCAAAAGTTAACCCAAAATAGAATTCCTTTCTAATTAGAAAATACTTAACAGTGCTTCCACTGTTTAGCTCTGTTTTTGTAATACATGCATTTCACTAATGTGCTAAATCAACATGTAAAGTCCTAAAGTGAATATTCAACTTTTGAAATACACACAAGCTAAGTTGAGAGAATAGTGTTGAACTAGAAGGTCCTCTGCTTCCAGGTGATGGGAATGACACTCAGGTTAATACGATTCATTTGAAAAGATTAGTCTACACAGTTATTACCGAGTTACAGGCTAAAAACAGTGTTGTGTAAGGGTGGCTGGTTAGCTTAGTTAGAGTGATGTTAATAACACCAAGATTGCCAGTTCAGTCCCCATATGGGCCACTTTGAGCTGCACCCTCCTTAAAATAATTAACTAATTAATTAATTTAATTTAATTTACCACCATAACCATTTAAAAAAAAGCAGTGTTGTGTAGCTCAGAATTTCATGAGGCACTTTCAAACAGAAGTCAGACCTTCTGCTGATTTTTTAATATAAGATAAATTTAAAGTACCTTCTTTTCGTTTAAGAAAAATATTTAAAGATTAGGTAAATGAAACTGATGCTGTATAATATTGTATGCCAACTGTAATTGAATATATAGATAGTCACGGGATGTGGATTATTCTGTGGAAGGGAGTGAAAGGAATTGTAACAGATATGTATGATATGGCGGGGAGGAATGAGGTGGCGAATTGGGGGCGGGGGGTTGTCACTTTGAGGGGTAAAAAGTATATATCTATTGCACTGTGTTGTACACCTGAAACTAATTTTTTTTTAAATTGTCTATTTCACAATAAAAGAATTTAAAAATAAATAAATAAATAAATAAATAAATAAATAAATAAATAAATAAATAATAAAGATTGGGTAAAAATCACTGTTTGAATAACAGGGGTATCAATGCTTCAAATTCATTTTCTTAGGTGGTAAATTTGCTTATCGTATTATGCAATATTTGTGTACACATGCTCAGAGACTCCAAATTTTGTTAAAATCTGATCACTACCAATTCTTCAGAGAAAGAGAAGTACTAGCAGAATTTTGGAAGCTCAACATCTGAAATGGCTGGAATAGTTCCTGGAGTGATCTGTTACTGAGACCCATGGACTGCCAAGGTTGTTCTGCTTTACATAAACAGGCCATAGCAGATGTTTAGAGTTTCTGCTGTGTACCAGCACCACCAGACATTTGGATTTGCTTCTGGTTTACAAGAGGGACAAGACCAGAAACAATATTTCACTCTCATTTGTAAGCTGATAGAAATGGGTGATTATAGTGAAGTAAAACTTAGAACAAAATATATAAATAGGATAGTATGTGGCATCCATTGTTTACTTACGTGCTACCTACATACTATTCTTTACACAAATACTAAAATCTATCCTTTCAATTCATTATTCCCCCAGTCTGAAGGCTAATTTTAGTGGTAAATAACAATCATAGAAGGAAAAGGCTCGCAAACAAGTTCAAGGAAAAATTTGGAGAAGGAATGTTCTGTCAGAAGAATTCCAGCCATATTGACAATAACTCAGTGACAGCGGTTACTCCGATAGTCTACTGTCGAAGGCAGAGTTGCTGGAAAATGACTGACACATTTCATCAAAGCTTCCACTCAACCACCTTAGCCAACTGTCGCTGGTAAATGACTTAATCTTCGCTAAACTTTTATGCAGGAAAAGCGGGGTAGCTGAAATGCGCCCACATATAGACCTGAAACTCTAATGAGATCATTTGACATTCTGATTGATATGAAGTCTACATTGTGTTTTGACTTGCCTGCTACCATTGATATGGTGTATTTCCAGTTTGAAAGGTTTAAAGTGATAGTTATTTTACAATGTATTCCAACTGTAGCAGAGAACGAAGAAATGTGGAAATGAATGAGTTAATTGCCACTTATTTGTTACAAGGTAAATTTTTAATCGCATTTCATATGTATTTTTTTTCCTTAGCAAAAGTAATTGGGTAGAAGGACAGAGGGACATAAATATTTTATGTAATCTCCTAATAATAAAAAGTCGTGTGGGTTCTTTCATGAATGTGTTTATATGCTGTAGGCTGAGAGAATTTGTTCATGAGTGTTGAAATGCAAGGTAATACCAGTTGCAACATCTGTCGAAGTCAATTGTGGATCAGCCATGGCCACCCTAAGACACCCATAACTTTCTTACTAGGATATTGGATTGCTTTGTATTTTATAGCAAACCCACACTTCCCAAAAGTGTTAGTATGGCTCGGAGTTTTTCTGCTTAATGCTGATCTTTTCTACAAACCTATATGGCCTTTGTGAGCAGGGGTAAGAACCCAAATGCATTCTGGGTGCCTCCACTATATTGTATAGCTAAGTCAGGTAAATCCTATTATAACATTTACATATGAGGCGGGCAGAGAGGTCCAGCATCTGCATTCCTGTGCATTCCTCCATTTCCAACACTGCTTGAAAAAGATAAATTGCTATTACCAGGAGAATTAAGAGGAAAAATGTTTGGCTTATGTTATCCAAAGCTTCTTTACCAAGGGAAATTGGCCTAAGCTTGTTAGTCACCCAACATACTAAGGCTCTGTGATCTAAAGCAACAACCTCCAAATTGCATTCTGCCAATCATTGTTTTCCCTTCCACCTCCTAAGAAGATATCAGTCCATCTGTTTCTGATTCTTTACAATTAACTCTGCACATTGTGTTTCTCTCTGTCTCTCTCTCTCTCTCTGTCTCTCTGTCTCTCTGTCTCTCTCTCTCTCTCTCTCTCTCTCTCTCTCTCTCTCTCTCTCCCTCTCCCTCTCCCTCTCCTTTTCCCTCTCCCTCTCCCTCCATCCCTCTCTCTTTCTCTCCTCTTTCCCTCTCTCAGAATACTAAGAAATGATTTTCTTTTAACTAGGAAACTTTATCTTGCCAGCAATCAGAGCTCAAATACAGACATACACAAGTTTCAGTCAAAACTCTTAATACGTAAAATTTGAATTGCTTCTAAATTTGGCAAAATGCCTTGCTTTCTCCAAATTCATAAGACAGATGAGACACAAAAGTGAGATAAATGATGCCTTCCTGCTATTTCAAATGCCATACTGATATAGTCATTATTCGTGCCAATAAAGCTCACTGTCATCTAATTTTAACCCGTTTCTGTGTTAATTATGCTTAATTTTTGTCATTTCTCTCTTTTGATATCTTATGTTCTTCATTTAATAGAATCCAAGTTTGTGAAAAACTGAATCTTTCAAACTACTTACTAAGTACCTATGAGGTGCAAAAAAATATACTTTTTATCTTGGGCAGAGGTTGGGGAGTATAAAAATATAAGCTAGATATGCTTGGCACATAATATGGGCTCAATAAAATGTGTGAAGAATGAAAAGGAGGAAGACATGGACAGTAAGAGAGAGGGAAGGAGAAACCATAAAGGTATCTAATAATTTATTCCACATATGAAAATTATATTCTATCCTACCATTCGGCTACCATTTTTTCACAGCAGATGTTATTACCTGATATTGTCTTGATTAATTGTGTTTATTGTCTTTCTCCTTAACAAAAAAGCAAGAACTAAGAAAGCAACAAACTTGTTAGTCTGATACATAGTTATAAAAAAGTTTTGCCTAGAACCTGGGAAATGCCAAAAACAACAACAAAAAAGGAAATCAAAGAAAAATGCATGAATCCCCTGACCTCAGCAGGACAAGAACACTTAACCACTTTCCACATTCACCCCCAATGAACAGCCTTTCTTCTAGAATCTTTACTCTCACCACAGTAAGGATGCCAGCTCTGAGTGTACCTTGCTCATCCAGGAATCAACTGCTGAGTGGAAGAAAAATTAGAAGCTGGATTTGTCCCCATTGAATGAAGAATTTTCTAATGAAATACAGATTGCAAATTGCTGTTTCTTTCCCTTTTTTTTTATTTTTACAGCCTACATGGTTTTTATTTGTCTTTTTTATTTTTTAACTGAGGTGACATTAGCTTATAACATTATATAAGTTTCAGATTTACGACATTATAATTTGACATCTGTATATACTACAGTGTGCTCACCACCATAGCAGCATTATTCACAATAGCCAAAACATGGAAATAGCCTAAGTGCCCATCAATGGATGCATGGATAAAGAAGATGTGGCGCACACACACAGAGGAATATTACTTGGTCATAAAAAAGATGAAATCTTGACATTTGGGACAACATAGATAGATTTTGAGGGTATTATTAGAAGTGAAATAAGTCAGACAAAGACAAATACCATACAATTTCACTCTTATGTGGAATTTAAAAAATGAACAAACAAAACAAAACAAAAACTCACTGATGCAGACAACAGGTTAATGGTCACCAGAGTGGTAGGATCGAGGGAGGGTGAATTGGGAAAAGGGGCTCAATTATTTAGATGGATGGAAATGGACCTTCAGTGGTGAGCACTCTGCAGTGTACACAAATGTCAAGTTACAAAGTTGATTGCTTGCCACTGGACTTCCCCTAGCAGGTGAGAGATATGACCCCTATAGTTCCTTTTTGGTCCTACTTCCCCACTTACCCTTTTCTTCCATTCCAAATTTACTGGGCTTTTATTTCCTTTAATTCTTCTCCACTTAGCCTAAAAGAATTCTCCCACCTGTTCCCATCTCAGGAATTCTTCAGCTACTTTCCTGGAGTCTTATTTCCCTTATCTTCCACTTTGTTATATGCTCTTTTTTTTCGTACACGTTTGATTTACCACAAACAGCCATCTATTTCCTCCTGGAACAAGTGTGGTTGCCTCAGAGGACATACTGTTAAAATAATGGAAAATTCATAATTGATTATTGTACTTAATAACAGTTCAGATACTCATGAAAAATTCTTTACTCCTCTTTGCAATTAGGTGTAGCAATTAGGAAACCTTGTATATCACTCTCCAGTTATCCTTTAAAAGCCCTCCCGTCTTTGATGGTGCTGTAATTGGCTCTTAATTTTATATTGCTTAGGTAGATTAAAAAGAGGCACCTTACCCTTAAGAGGTCTGGATGAACAGGTTAAAGTAAAAATTTTAAAAAGGTGATAAAGAAATTAACAGCACATTGCCTGTCACCCCAAATGAATCTGGGTTCGCCTAAGGACCAGTAAATAAATAGCTCCCAACCAAACTTGAGCTTGTGCCATCAGCAATGTTCCTGACTCTGCAAAGTCATTAATTACCACCTCATTTATAGTCCCATGGTGAAGAATAACTATTATTGTTATTATTTATTTTTTCACTTAAATAAGATCCCATAAAACTTCCTGAAAACTGTCATTTTGTAACAATATTGCTGTAGGGCAGGCCCCTACTAAGAAATGTAAGACGTGCAATTCACACATCCTTGTGAAATCCAAGTTCCTGTGAACTCTGACAGGCTGTAATTACTGGCAGGCAGAGTTGGCTGTCAGCTACTAGTATGATTTCAGTGGGTAAAATGCTTCACAACTGAGATTTCTCCCTGTGTGGCCTCTAGCAGGAACCTGAAATTCCCCCATTAGACATTTATATGTTTAGGTCAATGATTTTTAAGAAGATGGGAGGAGGGAGAGATGGAGGCCATGAAGAAGGAGGGAAATATAAGAATCTTCATGTAGCTTAGGAAATATTAATATTCCATACATTAATACTCCATTGTTTGGCTTTAGATTTACGGGAACTAAATCTCTCAGTTTTATCGTGCTTAGCTTAAAAAATAAAGTGGAAAAGCACTAAAAGATGCCTGAGTTTTGCGATGTTAAATAATAATAGTTTAGGTGAAAATTTGCCTTCTCCATGGTCCTTACAGTAAATGGAAATGCCTTAGTGGGAATTAGTTTATCTACTTACTTTCTTCAGCAGGACCAACATGGTAGAGCTCTATGATAATTTTGTAAAGTGGCATAACAGGATCAGATTTGCTCATGCCTAGATCCTTATGCCAACCTTTCTTTGGTCCCACTGAGTCCTGTGGCACATTCCATGGCCTTGGCAAACAGTTGTGCAGGTTGTGCCCTGCACACCTCCAGAGAGTGTCGCTCACATGTACTACAGTACCTGGCAGCCCTGAATCCTTCCTTTTTATTGCCCCTCACCTCCTTGCCCCCGCCCCTTCCCTCCATTTCCAGACAAGATTCCATGATTCATTGTTATAATCAATCTCTGGCATACAATCTCCACTTTCTGGCCCCCTCCCTCTACTGTGGGCTCACTGGTTGTGCCAATTACTAACTTAAGGCCTTTAAGCTCCAAAGCCATTCTTCTAGGCTCTGCTTTGCGATGATGAAGCTGGATTTGGCAGACATAATTTCTTCTTTGCCTGCCGCTCCAGGATAGCTTCTGCCAATAGAGGGTGCTGGCAGGAGACTGCAAGCCTGGAGGAGGAAGAAAGCACTTAGTGTCCTGGTGTGGTCTTTACCCCAGGATGCTAGCGGACTGGCATGGCAGCGCCTCAGCAGTGTCCTTCACAGTTCCGCAGTTCGCCAGCAGGTGTCGCTCTTTGGCACACGCTCCCACATCGGTCATGTGCTCTCCTCAGAGATCTGAAATGTAGTCTTGTGTGGCCCTCCTCCAGGTTTCTAGATTCCATCCTTGTTCACCTTTCCTTCAGCTGGAGACCTGAAACCATTCTGCAGTTGCTACCTCTGTGTGCTTTAGAGTTAGTTCCCTTTACCCCCTTTTGGTAGTTGGCCATCATTCACATTATTGTTGCTTATATTAAATTTTCCCTGCTCTAGTTCCTGGTGTGGTGTCTGTCTCCTGACTGAACCCTGACTGATACACCTAACTAAACCCCAGGGTTGGTGAAACCAACTTTGACCACTCGGCACCTAGAATGTCAAAGTTGAACAGGCTGAACAAAAACATTTAGTTCTTCTGTCTCATTCTAAATCCATAATCACAGATATCAAGCAACAATTCTCCATTTACTGACTGCATTCATTCCCCTTCGTTTTCTAGACGACATCGCATCTCTCCTCGACCCTCCATTAGCTCTCTCCCTGGCTTCACTCTTAGCTGATGACCCTGCTTCCTATGTCACTGATAAAGTGGAAGCTATTACAAGAGAATGTCCACACACTTCCACTTTCATGTCTATCAACTTACTTGCATTCACACATACCCATTTACCCTACCTTCCTCTGTTACAATGGATGAACTGTCCGTGTTCCTATGTAAGACCCAGATCAACACTTGAATGCTAGATTTCATCTCCTAGGGCCACCCCAACATTCTCTCTTCTTCTTATAGATCCTGATATTTTCCTTTCTCTGTTGGACCACTCTTCCCAACAGAAAGCCTGTTTTAATATCAGTCATTTGAAAAGACCCATCTCATATTCCCACAGTCTCCCTCAAGTTATTACTCAATTTCACCACTCCCCTTTATATCCAAACTACTCTAAAATTTGTCCATGGTTGGTCTTTACTTCTTTTCCCATTTTCTCTTCAACTCACTTGAGTCCAATGAAACAGTTCTGTCAAGGTCACCAGTGGTCTCCATATTGCTGGTCATTGTCAGTTTCAACTTCACTGAAATATCAGCAATATCTCACGTAGTTCGCCATTCCTTCCTCCTTGAAATATAATACTTTCTTTTGTATTTGGGCAAATTTAATATCTTAGTTCTCCCTCTACTTCCTTGGTCACCCCTTCTTAGTCTTCTGTGTTCATTTCTTCTCATCCTGTGACTATTTAAGCTTTAAAAGAAATATGAGACCCCTAAAATTGCCAGAGCAAAAAGCAGACTGAAAAAGTGGCATGATCCCCAAAGAGGACATTTCATATATTTCCCTGGAGGAAAATGGACAGGAGATTCTTCTCAGATAGTAGGAGCAGGGACTAATGAAGGAATTTCACTGCCAGAGTATGGTATTTAAGCATCTCCCACCTAGCAGGATAATCATTGCATGTACCAGTAGCTGTTTTTTATTTCTAATTGTAAGGTTTTCATGTGGTTATCCTTTCTTCACTCCATGACTATATATAAGGTATGTTTCTTGCAATGTGAGTATTCAAATAACTTGTCTTTTAATTTTTAGATCTCATAACTATATCTAGTTCTGATCAAGAAAACTGCTAATCACCCAGAGATTCTGGGCTCTGATCTAGATGCAAAAGCTGGTGGGGACTTTGGGTTGTCTTTCTATCAATCTGGAACTCAGATTTTTCTGAAAGAGAAATGAACTATTATCTTGCTTGAGCCATTATATGTGGGGATCTCTTTGTTATAGCAGCTGGCATTACCCTTGTATTAGTCTGCTAGGCCTGCCAAAGCAAACTACCACACGGTGGGTGCTGAAGGCACAGAAGTTTATTTTCTCACAGTTCTGGACACTAGAAGTCCAAGACAGCACCATGATCAGTTGCTCTCAGGGTTGATTTCTGGTGAGGCCTCTCTTCCTGACTTGTTCACAGCCACCTTCTTGTTGAGTCCTCATGTGGCCTTTCTTCTTTGCCCATGTGGAAAGATAGAAAGTGGTTTCTAGACTCATTTCCTCTTCTTATAAGGGCCCTAGTCCTTAGAGCCCTACTCTTGTTACCTTATTTAACCTTAATTATCTCTTTAAAGGTCCTATCTCCAAATACAGACACATTGAAGGTTAGGGCTTCAACATAGAAATTTGGAGGGACACAATTCAGTCCAGCACAACCCTAAAAGTATAGTCTGTTTACTGCAGAGTTTTTGAACTGTTTACTTTATAACATCAGTCAAATTAAGTCATTATTTATCTAGAAATCCTCCAATAGCTTCTCATCTCAGTCTATAAAAGCCAAAACCTTACCATTTCTTCCCCTGATTTGATCCTACCTTACTCCATTTGCCCCTCTGACCTCATCTTCTACCATTATGTCTCTTCACCCTCCAATCCAGCTACAAGGGAGTCCCTGCTATTGTGTGCACATTCTCTCACCTCTATACTTTCTATTCTTCCATATACTTCATCTCATTTTACCCTAATAGCCACATTGTCGGCTCTTTCTTTGGTCAGATATTGTTTTATTAAAGAAATTTTCCATGACTTCCCTATAATGATTCCCCACTCACAGTTCTCCTTCTACCCCTAACTTGTTTTATTTACATTTCTTCTTATATTGTTTCTCTCTTTGCACTAAAATATTGTCTTTATAAGAGAGGGGACTTTATTTTGTTCAGTGTTATATCCTCAGCACCTAACTCAGACCTGGCACATTGTAGGTTTGAAATTTGGACAGATGAAATGTTGTTTGAATGAATTAATGAATATCAAGTGGGAACCCTATAACAGATGGCCTGAGGGATACAAGTAAGTGAGGGAGATCATCAGTAGATGAACAGTAGGAGGGGATTCATGGCTTGGATGATTTGGGTTGGTGATAATATGGTAAACCAAGGCAAAGAACACAGGAAGTGAAACAGGATTAGAGATGATGAATTCAATATTAAGTTAATAGGTTTGAGATGCCAGTAGGAATTTAATTACAGTTTGGGTCTAGGATACAAATCTGACCTGGAGGAAGATATGAGTAGCATCTATCTACATATGACTGGAGTTGAATTCTTGAAGTGGATGATCTCCCTCAAAGAAGGTGTGTCACAAAGAAGACCAAGGAAAGGCCTTAAGAAACTCCAACTATTTACTGATATTGGTGCCAGATTAACTGTTCCTTGTAACTGAAAATACCTTCATTATCGTATCACATTTATTTGAGATCCAACTCTGACTCTGAAACCTAGATAACTTTCTACAATGGACAACATCTCAGTAAGTTAATACCAGGCCCTCAATTTTCATGCTGGCTACATAGCAAAAACGAAAAGCGTATCTCATGAGATGACAGTTTCATACATGCATTTCTTTCAAGATCAGCAGCCCATTTCCCAGAGGTGAGCTTTCCTATTTTCTGAAGGGCTGGAAAGAAAAGGTGGTTTTCTTACAATTGCTTCCATAAAGTATGAGGCATGAAGTCTTTCCATGAAAAACTTTGTCTGCAATTTCTTATTCTAATTAAACCTGTACATTTAGTCTTTGGTGGGGAGCTGAGCTTTGTGATCTGTTCAGGAAGCCTACAGAACTGTGTACTGGACTTTGTGTTCTTTTGGCCACGCAGCCTTTGTGGTATCTGTGTCTCCCCCATTTCCTTTGTTTAACCCCTCTTTTTCATTGCCTAGTATGGAATTGTGGTGTAGTTGACACCACACCCTACTCCCCTCCCCCATCCCCTGGACAAGAGATGAGCACATAACTCAGACGGCACAAGAAAAAACTCCTATCCTCCCGGCCACAGTGACTTATTTCAGGGTGAACCTAAGACCCTAGCTGGGCTGATGAGAGACAGTCCCAGGATTTGTGTCTAGACTATTCAGTGAATGGAGTTCTATTTCTCCATGAGACATGAACCTCGGAGGATGCCGGACTGGAGCTACCAGCTTCCCCACTTGCCTCCAAACAGAACTGTAAACGAAACCAAAAAGGAGAATGAGGAGATGATGGGAGACTTGGTGCTGTGCGGGGGACCAGCCTCCGCTGACCAGGGTTCAAGAAGGTGGACACGGCATCGGCGGTTAATGAAAGACAGAAACTGTTTGTTGCAGTAAAAGACAGAAAATGAGGGAAGAAAATAAAGAAGGGAGACAGTGGAGACACCGGGGGAGTTAAAGAGAAAAGTGTCACACTTTATTACAATAACATGTCCTTTTTATAGAGACTTTTGACCATTATCCAATTACAAGTTTAAGTTCCACATGGTCTTGATGTATTTTTCTCTTAAGACCTTTAGTCCCTATAATTGTTCTCCTTAGGGCACACTGTGACCTTTTCTATAATCCCATCTATGATAATCTCTTTATGACCCAGACTCAGTTTCTACATAATCTGTAATCCTGGGTGTGAATACTAAAGAGAATCTCACTTTTAATATTTAATTTTGGCTTAACTGTACCTAAAGTTCTCTCAAGACTTATCACAAACCTTAACAAAACATACATTTTGTAATAAAAACACAGGCTTCAAGGGAATACAAATTTGAGGAACACATGTCTAATCAACAGTACTTTCAGATTCACCAAGCCCACTAAAGTCAACCTGCATGCCCCTCAATATTGGGCTACACGGCCCTCAACAGTGCTGGTTGCATCATTTTAGGCCCTGGATCAAGGCCTAAAGTTAGTTCAAGCCTGATATTTTGCAGTTCCCAAACCAATAAACTGTTTGGTTTTTTCTCTGCATAAGCAAATTTGAATTGGGTTTTCTGTCATTTGTAAATCGGAGTCTAATACAGGGAAGATGGTTGGACTTATGATATCCGTAGGAAGGAAATCCCAGACCACAATCTGAAGATGATTTGCAGGAAGACAAAACCTATGTGGTATTTCCATAGCCTCTGTATCGGGGTGACCCGTGAACTCTGATTCTGGCTGGCTCTCAGTGTCTTTCAGGTTAAGCTGATGGAGGAAGTCCATTTATCGTTTTCAGGTGCAATTGGCACTTTCAAATCTGTCCCCATCTGGTAAAGGCAAGGCTTGTCCAGCTCTCACAATTTCAGGGTGTACAAGATCAGGGTTTCCTTAAAGACTGCGAGGCAATTTGAATCAGATTGTCTGGCTCTATTCTGCTCCCCAGAATAAGTGATGGCTGTGAGCAGTGCCACTGCAATTCCACCACCTAGGTTTATTTAAGTAAACCTAATAAACGTGTCCCTAGGTTTCCTGTTCTTCAGCTTGGGGGTTTGATTAGTGTCATAATCGATTTATCAAGAATCTGGAGTGAAAGGGATTTTGATCTCAATATTATCCTGCTTCAGACTCCTCCCATTTAGGCAGGATCTTAACTAAGTGTGTTGATTAAATAGGCTTTTAAAATAAATCTATTGTTTTTTTACCCAGGTGAATTAATCGCAGGTCAACTGAAATTTTACTATATCCACAGAAAACTACTGGAAGAGGTAACTTCTTGTTTGTTTGGTTGGTTTTAGTTTTTTGAAGGAAATAGGAGCTGGCACTGCCTACATAAACCTTGTTCTTTTCATCCACTGACAGGGATTCCCAAAGGAAAACCCTGTGGGACATTATCTATCCCAGCAGGAAAACAAACAAAAGCCCATCCTGCTTTTGAAGTTTATCACTTTTAAAATATTGCTATTATGATGATAAGCCCTTTTGAGATGGACTTTTTTTTTTTCCCCATGGATAATCTAATAGTGCTCACATCAGAAGCAAAACAAAGTCACCTTTGGATTTCCTTTTTTGTGAAATGTATTTCATTGAAAATGGAATACCTTATTAACATGGAAAGAAGAGACCCACAAAGTAGTTTGGTATTTAGCTCCAAAATTGGGTGTTCCTGGGTGGAGTGCAATGGTCTCCCTCATACAGGCTGCCCAGACTTCAGCATGCAATTAGACATGGTCCCAAGCAGTCTCAGTGTTCTAGTCTCAGTGCTTCTTCCTCCACTCCTGCTCTCCAGAAAAGTGCACATTATAGCTTGACCTGCTGAGAAAATATTTTATCTTTGAACCCTCATGACCGATTTGTAATTAAGAGATAATGCTTCTAGGGGAAGTTGGTAGAGAAGGAATTTCTTGTTGCCATTGAAATATGAGTGGGTTGTTCCTAGCCTTCCTCTAGCAAGAGGCATTTGGCAGAATCAAAGTCGTCTTCTTATACATTGAACAAATAACTGTTTGAATCCCACAATGCTACAGGCATTTGGTTGTCCTCATACCCAACAAAGAGCATCAGGAGTAGTATTACTGACTGAATATTATTTATCACTTATAAAACCTATTCTCATCCTGACATGAAAGAAGTTTGCTTTGTCCTATTCCCATATAGCCCAGTTACAATATTTTCATGTAAGTTCTGAACGCCAATGGCATAGGATCTGAGTAGACAATTCACCGAAGAAAAGTTGAACAAAAATAAAAATAAAAACCATCTGTTCAGCCTCATAATGAATACAAAAATCCAACTTTAAACATCAACAATATATACTTTGTGTATAACCCAACTCAGTCTTCACAGGGGAAATCCTAATACCTTTAGAATTCTTCAGGATCACATAATTCTTTCTAAATCTTATTCCACTTTCATTCCATGAGTTCAGTGCATGGAAGGAGCATCTTGGCATTTCATAACGTTGTGCTTTTGGCAAACAATGTGCTACTGACATGGATCATATCCCCTTTCCTTAATTTTCTTATAAATAATAGATTTACCAAAAGTTTATGGTGACAAAGAGGTTGAGGAGTCACTCTTTTTCTAAGCCCTACTTCCTTTAAAATCTGCCTTTGCCCCCTGTATTTTTAGAATCCCTATCCTGGGACTCAAACCCTTCTCCCACCTCCTCATCTTTACCCACCCCCACCCCTGCCTTGAATCTCCTACCTACATCAAAACTCAACTTCTATCATCTTTTCCCTGAAGTTTTTCACCCCTTACTTGACTCAAGGCATCCTGAGTCCCAGCTACTCTTCCCTTAACAATAAATCTCTGTTCTGTGTCCTTCCTGCAGCACAGAAGAAATGAACTGACACACCAGCCTTTGATATTTCCTGCCTTTCCCTTCTGTCAGCTCCACAAGTTTCTCTGTAAAGAATGGAATTTTTAGATATTTGTTTTCTTGTTATTTTGAATTATTCTACTTCCTTTAAAAAGCAGAAACTGTTGCACTCAGTTTTGGCTTTAAGTAACATTTTTTTCTCTTTTACATTAAATTAACTAAGATGTTCACAGTGATAATACTCAATGCCAGTGAGGGTATAGTGAGACAGTCACATTCACATATAACAACTAGGTGTGTAAATTGATAAAAATTTGCTGGAGAGCAATATAAGCATATTAAAATCAAGACATTTTAAAGAATACATACTTTTGAGCTTAGTAATTCCACATCTAGAAATTTATGTTAGAAATAACAATTTATGAATTAAGTCGTATGTGTAAGGATGTTCCTTGCAGTACTGTTTATAATAAAGAATTAAAAAGTCCAATTATAGGAGATTAATTGAATGAATCATAGTGTATACTCACAAAATGTAGCCATTTAAAATTGTGGATTTTTTTTGAAGAAATTCTAAGGCATGGGAAATGGATTATTCCTGTCACTGGAATATGCTCTCTAAAAACATGATTAATTGAAGACTAATTTAGATTTATACCTCCCGAAGTTCCAGCACAGTGCCTGCTATGTGATAGGTGCAAAATAAATATTTGTTGAATGATGAATAAATGAATGAATGAACAACTGAATTTTGGCTTGGTGAAATTCCTTCTCTTTTCTTCTAATGCTTTATGATTCTACATGATCTCTTCTCTTTCAGAGTACTCAATTTAGATGGGAAGGCAAGATAAACACATACGAAGTTCTGACAATTAAGTTCGCAAACTAATCCTAGACAAAGTGCTACATACCCCATTGCTGAATATCATTATGTTCACCTTGGGAAGCTATGCACCGAAGCTGTGCCTAATCCACCCTTCAAAGCAATTTTGGAACTCTTTTTCTGGGACGGCCGTCAGAGCTGTTGTCATATTTCCCTTGATGTCCTGACTGTCATAAAAATGTCTCCCTTTCAATATTTCCTTTATCTTCGGGTAATAAAATAAGTCATTGGGGATCAGATCAGGTGAGTAGGGAGGGTGTTCCAATACAGTTATTTGTTTACTGCCTAAAAATTCCCTCACAGACAGTGCCATGTGAGCTGGTGCATTGTTGTGATGCAAGAGCCATGAGCTGTTGGTGAAAAATTTAAGTCATCTAACTTTTTCATGCAGCCTTTTCAGCACTTCCACATAGTACACTTGGTTAACTATTTGTCCAGTTGGTACAAATTCATAATGAATAGTCCCTCTGATATCAAAAAAAAAAAAGTTTAGCAACATTGTTGCAACAAATTTGTGAACTTAATTGTCAGGCCTCATATAACAATAACGAACAAAAGAAGACTCTACAATGAAATGCTTCTGACTCCTTTCCGGTTCCACATGTAAGGATCTTGGAAGCCACCACTCTGTCCTAACAAGCGAAAAGCTGAACAGACTGAAACATCGACAACTCTCCTTGGACCTGTAAGAGAAGAGAGGACAAAAGGCACCCAGCGCTGCTCCCAAGACTGGAAAGACAGGCAAATAGAGGGAGTCACAGCTTCCCTGAGACACACATGTGCAAACCCAAAGGGAACCAGGGCCAGGGTATGAAAACCTGAACTGTAATTGATGCATTGTAGAAGGTCAGTGCGAACAACTCTGAGAGTTAAAATGAAGTACTGAATTATGTTCACCCTGTGGGGAGGTGGGGAAGAAATCGTAAATGTCCTGGTAAAAACTCATAAACCCACCTCTACTGCTTGGATAAACAGAACCAAGTATATTAGCTACGAACTTTTCAAAAGTTATATAGCACTCATAATTAAAGGATAGTCTGTTTTTCCAAAATTGCAATGAACATCTTCTACCCATGCTCTCTGCAACAGTTTGAGGAGAGTAACATAGCTAAGTAACCCATGAAGAATTTGGATTGACACCTACAAGCCTACACAAAGTCTTTTCTGTTTAGCTCTTAGTCTCGAAACCATTTCCAACAAAGCCCAATCCTTGTGGAATTACCTGGTTAAACATCCTGCAAAATGATACTTCAGGGAAGAAAATTTTCAATAGTTAAAGCTGCCTGTTCTAAAGTGAGATTAAAATAAAAGACAGATACTATATATCTATTTATGTACTATAGCCCTTTGGAGGCTCATAATATATAATGATATCCAGTAATTTTGTGTCCACACCCCCAGAACCAATTTTCGCTCCCCTGGAGGCAATATCATCCCCATTGAGAATGAATGGTCTGCACTATTCTGATGGGAGAGAAAAAATAATTAAGTGCCATGCTCTTAGAATGCAATGCTGGGTCTGTAGGATTATCTTTGTACATAAGAGTCACAACATATATAAAAGGCAGCACATTATTTTCTTAAGCATTTGATTCAATCAGATTTTTTTCCCCAAAATGGTCTTTATTTCTTGGAAATTTGGGGGAGGGGGTGCGAAGCAAAACTTAAAAGGAAAACTTTGACAACAGAAAACCAACAAATGATTAAATTAGAGATAAAATTCACCATCCATTCTAGCACTCCTGACATGCCTTTGATAGATTGCTATTGGCAGTTCTATACATAGTGGCTCACATTTCTCTCTACCCTTCCCCCATTCTCTCTCAATCATTCATTCTGCGTGTAACATACAGCCACATATTTATATCACTGAGAAAGGATCAATCATTTTTTTTTCCCCCTATGCTGCTGAGACATACAATATTTATCACAGGTTATACAAAAGAATAAAAGAAAACCTAAGAATGTTCCCTTCAGCTGTATTTCTGTTGTGGAACCAGAAGCATCCCAGCCCTTATTTTGCTTACTTGTCAGCTCAGGCCGGAGCAATCTGTAGTGCAACAAGGCTGATAAAGTTACGTACCCACTGGCCACTGGAAAGGAAAACAGACCTGGTGACTGGTGATCTTCCTCACTATGTTAAACACAGCTCCCATTAGGCAAACCCCCTTCCCTTTCTTTAAACCTCTCAATACCTTGTAAATCAAATATTTATCAACTGAGAATCTCTTTTCTAGCTGTCTGATGTTTCAGTTCTGACAAAGTTGGACACTAGCCAGTTGGTGAAGAAACCCATGAAAGGAAATCAGACACAAGAAAAAAGAAAACTCTATTTCATTTTTATTTCACAGGAACAAACTGCCAACAACCCGCCCCCCTCTTTTTCTTCTTTTAAACTTGCCCTTGTAAAAATGCTTGCCTGGAATGAGCAGGTCTGGCTACTCATTTAGTCAACAAATAATTACCAGACATTCATCAGCTCGGGCTATATGTCTTTGGGTCTTTGTAATGTGTATTAAAAAGTTGCTGAGCGACTATTAAGGTGAAGATTGTGGCTAATATGCAACTCATACAAGTATGTGAATAAGACACAGAAATTTACAAAGGTGGATCAGAATCAGTCTGACAAACTGTATTATTAAAGACGATAGACAGCTGTTTATGGAAAGCTTCTGAAGGAGACAAACCCTGAACCCTGACTTAAAACAGTAGAAGGAATCCATATGGTGAGTGGGCAGAGAGAGGTGACAAATTTACAAGAAGACACAACTGGCATCTTTCCAGGAAAAGTAATTGCTCCCACAAAATTACCATGTAGAAGGACCACATTAAAAATAAGTCAGAATTATTTTCAGAGCTGTTCAACAATCATACAGACTTAGCCCAAAGTAATACTATCAATGATTATCTACAAAGTATTTTCAATTAGGAAACTTAAGTATCATAAATAATCTTGCATTCACTGTAGATCCGGGCTTACTGATTTTCAAAAGGACATACTCAGCACATTGAACACAAATCCGGGTATCCAGTACCAAAGTTCCTCTATTTTGTTTTAAATTCTGGTATACAACAGAATGACAGTGACAAGTTTTAAACATACACAGTCCCAAGACCCACCACTGGAGTTTCTGATCCAATGGATCCAGAGGGAGAGGCAGGGCATCAGTGTTTTTAAAAAATTCTGCAGGTGGGCCAGCCGAGTGGCGCGGTGGTTGAGCGCTAGCTTGGGAAGCCAGCGGCCCCGGTTCGGTCCCACATATGAGGGCCAGTGATACTGCCCTCAAAAAACACTAAAGCAAAAAACAAACAAACAAAAAAACTAAAAAATTCTGCAGGTGATTTTTTCTTTGTTTGTTTATTAAAGATTTTGTTGAGGAATTGAGGGAGGGGAACAGTGTTGGGGAATTGGAGAAGGGGACCGAACAAGTTGTTGTTCTTCAGTCTTTGTTGTGGAGGGCGTCAGTCGCCATCTGGCTTCCTATTGGCAGCTTGTGGCCTCCAAGCTCAAAGTGGTGTGTTCAATTTTAGTTGTGGGTAGGCGTAGCCACCATCCGATGCGAGAGTCGAACCAGCAGCCTTGTTGTTAAGAGCGCACGCTCTATCCACTGAGCCATCTGGTTGACAGCTCAGCTCAAGGTGCCAAGTTCAGTCTTAGTTGCGGGTGGGCGTAGCCCACCATTGAACAGGCAACATTGTTGTTACACCAGCTGAGCCATCCTGCCACCTGTTGGCAGATCAGTGACAGCTCAGCTCGGGCCAGTAATGCTGTGCATGTGGGAATCGAAGCAGCGGCCCTGCTGCTCAAAGCTCATGCTCTTAAGCCAGCTCTTAACCAATTGAGCCACTCGGCCGGCCCCTGCAGGTGATTTTAAGTTGCACTACAATTGGAAACTACGGCTCAGGACAGTTTCTTATTGCAACTACATTCCAAAATAACTGGCTTCTGCTTATTGCACAAGCATATCTATATACTGCTTTAAAAGCTGGGATTTTTTTTTTAGCTTATTATACATTTTTCATTTTCAGAATCTGTATTCTCTCTGGGGAGAAAAGTAGTAACCGCTCCACTGCCAGATGCTACAGCTAATGATTTCTGTGTAATGGCATTAGTCCCTTCCCCAGTACACTAGATAAGAAAAACTCCTGTGTAGACTAAGTAATACTATTGGCAAAAGCCTAATGGATCACATAACTAAGAATTTTAGGTAAACATGTTGCTGGTTTATATCAGGGGTGTGTGTATATGTGTGTAACCAAAGAAGAAAAGAGGGAAGATAAAATTCTGTTCCAGCTCTCTTATCAAACACCAGGCACCTTGCTAGGCACTGGATACTAGGTGATTGCTGGTTTACCAGCCTTGCCTTCATGAATCTTACAGGATAGCAGAAAAGGCAGAAAATGAATGAGAGAATGCAAAGCACATTATGACTCCTATGGTAAGTGCTGGCAAAAAAAAAATCAATTAGGTATAGTGATAGGGGAAGAAAAAAGAGCCTCCCCAGATAGGAGAGTCAGAGACGGTCTCTGTAAAATGGTGACATTTAATATTTAAGCTTTCAGCTAAGACCTGAAGGAAAAGAAGGCGACAACCGTATAAAAAATGAGGAAGAAGGACCGGCAAGTGGCGCATTGGTTAAGAGCTGGTTTTGGGACGCCAGCTGCCCCGGTTCAGATCCCACATATGAGGGCCAGTGACTCTGCCCTCTACAGCTAACAACAGCTCCACCTGGAGCTGTGCTGTGAGCCCTGGCGACGGTGTGCGCTGCAGCCCCTGCTGCAGTGGGCTGCCATAGGCTACAGTGAGTGGCCGGCAGCCAGCGTGAGCAGCCGGCAGCCAGCCTGAGCTGACAATAGCCGCGGTGAGCAGCCATCCAGAAGCCGGTGACCCATCTGCCTCATCCGGGAAGAGCTCAATGACGATACCAACATGGGCCAGTGAAGCAACGTCCTCTGCAATTAGACTGAAGAACAAAAAGACAGCAACTCGTCTGTTCCCCTTCCCCGATTCCCCAATGCTTTTCCCCTCCCCCAGTTCCCCAATAAAATCTTAAAAAAAAAGAGGAAAATAGCATTTCAGACACATGAGAAAACCTGGGGCTGGAAAGAACTTAGCCATCCTGAACCATCTGTAAAATAATAAAAGTGAGCTACATGGTTTCAAGTGATACTTCCTGCTCTAAAATTCTATTAAAAACAGACTCAAGTAATTAGTGCGTAAGTAGGAAAATGAAAATCACTAAGCAAAGCATTTTATTCCAATCTGATAAGACATACTAAAGTTAGAGGTGGAAAAGATCTGTTTATCTAATTCCAATTCCACTAATTGGTTTAAGGTCCCAGAAATAAGGTTACACGCCCTTTCATATTAATATAACCTGGAGCCTCTACTTACAGATCATTTATATGGTGTTTCTTGAAAACATCACCCTAAAAGGGAAAGCTTAATTGACAAAAATCATAAATGGATAACATAAAAAGAAGGCAGAAATCAGTTATTTTCATTAGTTAAGAAGACAGAACAAGAACTAATGGCTTTTAAGCTGTAGTAGGGAAAACTTGGGTTAAATAGAGCAGAACTTTGCTAATTTCTCACTTCAATAATTTCCAAACCCTATAATTTTCAGAAAGAAAACTGGTAGTCCTTGTTATATTTCAATCAGAATTCAATAGTACAAGGTAGACAGGGAGCTTTCATGAATTAGTTTCCATTACTCTCCAAAATATACTACAAGAATGTTTGCTAGGTAGAGTCCCATGTAATAGTACTAATAAAGTAACTCATTTGTGAAAAGTAATGAGCTAAATACAAGTTTGGCTATGGCAGTCTTCTGTCCTTATAGAACCTTCCCTCTAGTTCAACTTTTATTGTCAGTCAATAAATCATCATGGGGTTTTCCATAGAGCAGTGTGAATTAAAAATCAGACATCAAAGCATCCTCTTTCCACCAGCAAGGATAAGGTCTGTTTCATAATGTTTTCCATTATATTTATTTTATTTTGATACATGCATCACAGAGAAAGATGAAAACTGTCTTACAATGTCATCTTTCCTATACAGTCAGAACACAAAGAAGAGCCCTGCTTTAAAATAAAACAAAAAGTAAATGAGGTCATGTGTGTTTTAGCATTTCAGAGGCTAATCGTTTGCCCTCTTAGAAAGTTCATGGCTATGCTTGGACATGGAGTGATTCGACACTGGATCAGTGGCTCTTAGTCAGCCCTTCACCATACATTCATAGGTCACAAACCATCCGTGGACATATCAGCAATTTGCGATCCAAGTGTGAAATGTATCTGGTTTAAAACTGAGGATATATACTGTTGTGTGACAGGCAATGGCTTGACAGATAAATGGCTTGTCTGTGAGTCAAAAAGCAAAAGGCGTAGCATAATAGCAAAGTAGGTTATGCCAAATAAACGCTACTAGTAATATCAGACAATATTTACTGAGCAATCACTATGTGTCAGATGCTCTTGAAATGCTTTATTACTTCTTTTCATATTCACAATATCGCTTAAGGGAAGTATTGTTATTACTCCTATTTTCAAGGCCAGGAGACAGAGACTAATCAAGATTAAGTAATTTTCCCAATGTCACACAGTAAGTGATAGAACTGGGATTTTAACTAAGATAGCCTCATTCCAAAGCCTAATCTTATAATTTATACACTCTAATTCAAGTTATGAACACATGAGATAAGATTTTGTGATATTAAACCAAATTTTTTTTTTTTTTTTTTAGCTGAGCCATCCTGCCACCTCAACTTCCTGCCATCCAGCTCAACAGCAGCTCAGCTTGGGCTGGTCAGTTTTGCTGTTGCTCAGAGCTCAGCTCGCACTCTTGAGCGAGCTCTTAACCAACTGAGCCTCTCGGCTGGCCCTGTTTTTGGTAATCTTTGGTTATTCCCAATTCAAAGACATATTAAGTCTCCCATATGAAATCCATGTCAGGAGGACTCAAATCATACAGTTCCTTCCAAACTGATAAAAGCATATACTTTCTTCCATGATGATCTGGCAGTAAGGATTATTGCCATAAGCTAGAAGGCCCATTTGGCAAAGAGGGGAAAAAGGTCTACCCCTTTCAGTCCAAGGGATGGTGGAAACAATTCGGAAGACAGAGCTAGAAAAGCAAGGCAGATATCAGAGTCCTTTATTATTCTCTTGACCTACCCCTGCCTTTCTCACAACCTTGTTGAAATAGAGAGGGTTGGGTTCAGGGAAAGGTGGAGAAACCTATAGTTATAGATGTAAGAGCCTAAGAGCAGAGAGGTTTGCCCTCTGCCTCCTACTTATGACTCTGAGGAGAGGCTGCTTTATGCATCCTGGGCCTCTTATCTGTGAGTGGCCACAGCAATGTAATCTCAATCACGCATCATGTAGGGCAGAGGGAAAGCCAGAATTCAGCTCTCCTGAACACCTCAGTCCCTGATGAGAGAGGCGGGACTGAGAAATTGGACTGCACATTTACCACATGCTCCCACTGGGGAACTGGGAAATTTGCTGAGTCTCAACCAAGCAGAATAGAATGGATCATGGGTTACCATGGTATCACACTTCAGAAGTAGACACTATTAGAACAAGAATAGGAGAAGTTGGTCTGTAGCACTCAGTCTCACAAGTGACTCAGAATAGCCACCCCTCAACAGAGACCAGTCAGATGTAAAACACAGTGACCCAGTCAGTTAAGCAAGTACCCTTCTTTAGGTACTTCTACACCATCTTTGAAAGAAGGTGGTTATAATGGTTTGAATTGTGTCCTCCCAAAAAGGTATGTTGAATTCTAACCCCTAGTACCTTAGAATATGATCTTATTTGGAAATAAGGTCATTGCAGAGATAACTAGGTTCAATGAAGTCATATTGGACGAGGGTAGACTCGTAATCCAATATGGCTGATGTGCTCATAAGAAAATGGCCATGTGAAGACTGAGGCACACAGCGAGAACAACACATGCTGATGAAGAGAGAGACTGGAGTTATGCAGCTGCAAGCCACCGAACACCAAAGGCTGCTGGTGTTAGGAATAAGAAAGGAAGGTATCTCCTAAAAGTTTCAGATGAAGCATGGTCTTTTCCAGTGCCTTGATTTTGGACTTCTGGCCTTCAGAACTGTGACACAATACATTTCTCAACCTTGGTATATTGTTAAAGCGGCTCTAGGAAACTAATATAATGGGCATGGAAATGGAATCCCAAGGGACTGAGCATTTGATTTGAGTCATCTACACCGAGGCCAATTAACATAAGGGGAGTAAACACTAGATTAAAATATAGCTTTTTGGTTTCCCCCTTACTATCCAGAGGCTGGGGGCTTGTGAAGATCAGATTACTATTGAAAAATGAAGAATTTACATTTTCTTTGTACATCTGACGGTAGTATGAGTATATTTGTGATCGCATATCATGTGATTACTACAACTTTTAGAACTTTGTTCATAAGTAAATAAGAAAATATGGTCAGGGCAGTAAACAGTCCTACATTGATGAATGGAAGCTAGTGAAGTGTGATAACAATGAACATTTTTTTTCTTACTTTTCCCAATTTGCTTATTTAAACAACTTTTTATGTTTTAATCCCTTTATGTGTGTTGCCAGAAATTCTGGTATTACAAAGAGTGTTGACACACAGATGTTTGAGAACCTCAGTTCATTATTCACTCCTTCAGACACATTGTCAACCAGACTCATTTATTAAACACACACTATGGATTGGGCACTTCAGATATGAAGTCAAAAAGATATAATCTCTCTCCTCAAGATGTAGTCAACTAAATCATGGACTACTGGAAAGTGTGTTAATTATGTGGCAGGATATTATTTTGTAAATAATTTCTCCAAACTGAAGTAAAATGCAGGAAGGGAAAAGAGAGGCCATGTATAGTAAATTTACACAGAGCAAGAGAAATCCAAAAGATTTCCTACCTAGCAAGGCATGGTAGCAGCAGGGGCCTGAAGAGGCCACGTGAATGATAGAGGGTCTTGGTTTCTTAGGGGTTCCATAATGAAACACCATAAATACTTTAAAACAACAGAAATGTATTCTCTCACAGTTCTGGAGGCCACAAGTCCAAAATCAAGGGGTCAGCAGGGTCACACTCCCTCTGTTCCATGTTCTCGCCTAGTTACTGGTAGCTGCTGGCAGCCTTTAGCATCTTTAGGCTTATAGACATATCAAGGTAGTCCTTGCCTCCATCTTCATATGGCTTCTTCTCCATGTCTCCTCCGTGTCACCCAATTTCCCTCTCCTTATAAGGATACCAGTCACTGGATTTAGGACCCACTTTAATCTAGTATGACCTCATCTTAACTTGATTATACCTGCAAAGACTATTTCCAAATGAGGTCACATTCACCGGTACTGGGGTGAGCACTTTAACATATATATATATTTTTTCTTTTTAATATTTTATTGGGGAATCGGGGAAGGGGAACAGACAAGTTGCTTCCTTTTGTTCTTCAGTCTAGTTGTGGAGGACATCGCTTCTCTGGCCCATGTTGGTATTATCATTGTGCCCTTCCTGGGTGAGGCAGATCTGTTGCCAGCCACTGGACAGCTCCTCATGGTGGCTCTTGGCAGCTCACACCGGCTGCCAGCCACTCACACTGGCTGCCAGCCACTCACAGTAGTTCATGGAAGCCCACTGCAGCCTACACCTTTGCTGGCGATTCTTAACATGTCTTTTAAGGGACACAATTCAACTCACAACATGGGGTGATGCAAGTGTCAAAGAGGACATCAAGGGTCATCTATTCCCCCATCCAGGCCCTCTCTGCTGCCCACACCTTAGCACCATGCAAGGCCCCTGAAACTCAGCCTTGACTCTAGGGGAAGGAGAAACCTGAAACTGACCAACATTAAGTGTCTATCACCTTAGGAGAATACACAAATTGAAGTGTAGCATAGCTAGACTTTTTGCTTTCCTAGGTTTCCTATTCAGACATGCCGCAATACATGTGAGAAGGTGTACAAAGTAATTTTGGAGCAAAATAAAAGCAGGGGAACCAGACTGAGGGACTAAGGGGTGTTTATCAAAAGCAATGGCCGTAAGCTAAGCCTGACAGAAAGAGTAAGAATTAAATGCACAGCAACAAGGGATAAGAAAAATGCACAGGCATTGCTGGCAGATAACAATGTAAGCTTAGGCAAAGAGACAAGAAAAAGTATTCAAAGCACTGGAATTCTTTCCATATAACTGATGTAAGAACTGTCTGAGGAATAGTAAAAGGAGATGGAGCTAGTGAGGTGGGCTGGGCCAAGTCATGCACGTCAGAAGGGCGGCTCTGGCGGGTGAGTGAAGGAGAGTGTGAGAAAGGCACTACTAGAGACAGACCAGTTAGGCGATTACTGCAATAAATCTCACTGGAATGATGGCGGCCTGGATGAAGTCAGCAGCGGAAAACATGGGAAGGAAATAGATCGAATCAGAAAGGAAAAGTTAATGTGACCCCCAGGTTTCTCTGCTGGATGACAGAGAGCAGCAGCTTTCAAAATTTATTGACTGTGATCCACATTAAGAAGCATTTTACACCGAGACCCAGGGTACACACATATACACACCGGACATACGTACATACCTGTGTACAACTGAGACTGAAGTTTCATGAAACAATATGGTGCCTTCCTATAAGCAATGCACTCTGATATTTTCCATTCTGTTTTTGTTTTCAAATGCTGGTCACCATTCATTACATTTATTTTATAACCCATTAATGGGTCACAATCTAGAAAGTACTCAGGAAAACACTTACTGAGGGGATGGTGATACTGTCACAAAGGGAAGTAAATACAGGAGGAGGAGAAATTGCAGGGAAGATAAAGAATTGGGTTTTAGAAATGTCGCTTTGCATGTGCTGGAACTAAGGTTTTTCTGGGCTTCTTTTGTTCAGACTATGCATTTGTCTGAAGATCTGTCCTTTGGCTCCTAGAGCTGACCTTCAAGGAGGTCTACCCAAGGAGGAACATGCTGGATCTGCAAGAGACAGCACCACACTTCTCACCTCCATGCCCAGGTGCTGCTTTGCTCTGTGACCCTATTGCCCCACAGAAGGATGAAATCCTTTTCCCAGATCCCGCGTATGTTTAAGTAAACATTGGACAAAAAGTGAAGTCCATAAGTATTTGATGACCAAATTAAAAAGTTAATAAATGAACCCAGGGAAGGAGATGTACCCTCATGTTCTGAATTTTTTAGTTTAAATGCACATTGTTGACAAAGATGAATGTTGGGGGTGTAATTTAAAACTTCATACTGCTTTTACTAGGTAGGTGACGCATGTGGCCAAAATATCAAGTACATAATCAGTTATTTCTAGAGTATATTGCCTTTCACAATATGTATTAGTTTTATAAATGACTGCTCAATATAAAGGGATATTCACTGACTATTCTGTAGCTGAAACTCTGAACACACACACACACACACACACACACACACACACACACGCCTCTGTTTTTCCCTTCTTTTAAGCAGACTTTTCTCTACCTCTCTCATTTTCCCACACTCTGGTCCTCTGACCCTCTCACACACAAATCTCTATGAAGTTTTGCACTCTGGAACTTCCTTGTTTTACTACCAACGACCACTAGACATCTATCTCAGAGTACCATTTATGAAGATGGTTGAAATGTTATCATGGCTTAGAACAGTAGAAGGTTTCGTTTCAGTTGTAGTCAGGTACCATGTGTTCTAGTGGTAATTTTCTTGTGCTGATTTTCTTTTGTCATTAACATTCCAAGAGCTTGATGTTCTCTCCACCGTCTTACCCCAGGCTCCATTTCCCATTTACTTTTATGGTGTCTACCAGCAGCTAGGCCCAAATGAGCCAGGTCTCCACTTTCAGCACGTACCTCTTTTCATTTTTTTTTTAAATTGGGGAATTGGGGAGGGGAACAGCGTTGAGGAATTGGGGAAGAGGAACAGACAAGTTGCTGTCCTTTTGCTCTTCAGTCTAGTTGCGGAGGATGTTGCTTCACTGGCCCATGTTGGTATCATCATTGCGCTCTTCCCGGATGAGGCAGATCGGTCACCGGTCTCTGGATGGTCGCTCACCGCGGCTATTGGCAGCTCACGCTGGCTGCCGGCCACTCACTGTAGCCTATGGCAGCCCACTGCAGCAGGGCTGCAGCCTACACCGTCACCGGGGCTCACACAGCCCTGCTCCAGGTGGAGCTGTTGTTAGCTGTAGAGGGCAGTGTCACTGGCCCGCATATGCGGGATCCGAACCGGGGCCGCTGGCATCCCAAAACCAGCTCTCAACCAATGCGCCACTTGGCCGGCCCAGCACGTACCTCTTTTCTGAGCTCCAGAACTATTTCTAAACCTATCTATTAAGTGTCTCCATGTGAAGCACTTCCTTTTCAATGTTTCAAACACAATTCACTTTTCATTCCCCTTTCCCAATGCACGCTTCCTAAACCTGTTCTGTATCTTGCATCCTTGAACTTAGTCCATTGGAGGAGAGATGTCTTTTTAAGTAAAGGACAGATGGAAAGTCAAAATAACCACTGTCTCAGAATTCAACGGCTTTAATGGAAACTCTTCATCCTCACACAAGAAGGGCATATTGGGCACTTTTTATCCAGAGACATGGCCTTATCAGATACTTTCAATAGCAGATCATATGGATGACCCTCAAAAGTACCCCATCATGCTTACTGAAATGAATCCATTGGACTCAGATTCAGCTTGATCCCTCTCTCTTTCCCTTTTCTGCTTTGTCTATGAATTCTGGCAGGCCAGTAGAGTGAAGTGAGAACCTAACTAAAATGTGACAACCATAAAGTTTCACTGAGGACTTCATATTCCTTTAGCGCAAAGATTGGACTCTTTTTTAAAAAGTGAATATTTCATCAGCCCAGAGAAAACAAGATCTGTAATCCCACTGTATTCACCTAAAAACCAGGTGCTCATTTTTGAGCCTCTATGTTCTCCACATAACACTTTCTAGGCAGGCACTCAAGAAAAGCTTGTGTTTGAATGTCACAGTCAGATTAGATAAAGCACATCTAGTCTGTTCATTGGTCTCTAGACTTTATTCATCTATTTCTTGTCACTAAACTTGCTGCTCCTAAGGAGGAAACAGAAAAATTCTTAAGAGCTGCTGAGTAGCTTCCTCAGGACTTTTAGCATTCTATCAGAGCCTAGGATACCCAGACTATAGAGTACCAAATTCTGGTTTAAGAGTATAAGATTATACCTTATCCTTTTAGCAAGGCAGGGAACATTGCTTTTTTTCCCATCTGTTATGAACTGTTTGCATCTGCCCCCACCCCCAAATCCATATGTTGAAATCCTAACTCCCAGTGTTATGATATTAGGAGGTGGGGACTTTTGGGAGGTGATTAGGTCATAAAGGGGACATCCCCATCAACAGGATTAGTGCACTTACTGAAGAAAGCCCTCAGAGAGCTCTTTTTGCCCTTTCACCATGTGAGAACACAATGAGAAGATGGTTGCCTGTAACCCAAGAAGTGGGCTCTCATCAGATATCAAATCTCCCAAGACCTTGATCTTGAATTTTCCAGGCTCCAGAACTATGGGAAATAAAGGTTCATTGTTTAAGCTACCCAGTCTACTGATTTTTGTTATAGCAACCCAAATGGACTAAGACATCATCTGAAGATACCACTTGGCTCAGAGAGAGATAGAAAGTGATTTTTTAAGTTATTGCCACTTAATCTGAAAACAATAAATTAATCTCAAATGTCCAATAGTCAATGGGGTAAACAAAGAAAGTACCAGATTACGTATATTGTTTAACTTTTTAAAATTTAAAATGTCTGATGCAGTGTTTGACACATAGAAGGTGATCAATAAATGTCCCAGTCCCTTCCTTCCCCTTTTCTTTCTTCTCTGTCCCATCCCTTTCCTCCCCTTTTCTGCCTGTTTCTAGTACCACCTTACTTATGTAACAGGCATAGAAAATAGGCAAAAGAGTATCTTATGTACACAATTACTTTAGCTCCATAAGTAAAATGAGAAATCCTACTCAAGACATGAATACTTAGAAGTCATAGAACTCTTTTTAAGAAGTGTTGGAAGGCTGTAGGGGGGGCTTGTTTTTCCGGTCATGTTGCCTTTTAGGCATCCTATAGGAGAAAGTATTTCTATATCTCATGCAGGTGCCACTCCCCAAATCCAAAGACTCTAAAATCTCTGTTTTACCTTCAGCAAATGGAGTATAACTGGTCTTGTCAGGTGAGAGGAGTGACTAAATGCTAGTCAAAGCCTGAACAATTGGGAAAAACATATTTCACCTTTTTACCTTTCCTCTTACAGTGCCTCTTACCTCTGCACCTGACTAATCCTAGGAGTCTATCCTGTACCCTGTGCTTTCCATGAAATAACAACCGTGTTTTCACCATTGTTCTTTAAAACCAGTGATGTTTGTCATAATACTACTACCTTACATCAGTATAAAGCTTTGGTGTCTGACCAGGGTTCTAACTGATGTTTACCACTCTTAGGCTTCACAACTCTGAAAAGCAAGTAAAGCAATTGTTGTCCCCATTTTATGTATAGATGAACTGAAGCTCAGGACTTCTTCAAGGTCACATGAGCATAAAGTAAAAAATAATGTAAGGCAGCCTTCCTATTGGACTTAACTGAGATGACAGCCTGAGAAAAGTTGTATGTGAAAGTGTCTCTATTGAACTATAGAGAATGTGTGAGACATGCTTCCAATATGAAAGTCCTGCTCTCTTAACATTAACTTTTCCTGGGCCTTTATGGTTCACCTTCATGGTTTATCTATATAGCAGTAATACAGTAAAACTTTAAACGTTAAAAAATTACTCCAAAAAATAGACTAGTCTAAGATTTAGGTTGGGTACTTGGATTTGTTTCACTAAAATGTCTTCTCAAGTTTTCTCTGAGGCTCGTTTCCAGACTCTACTACTTGAAGTTAATAGAATATATAGACTAAATTTGTTGACTATTCAACTGGAATGAAGTAATTTATACATACCCTACCCCTTCTCAATCTCAACAATCTAGATTTGGTAGTTGGCGTCTAGCAAACTCATAAACACTGAAGCATAAATGTCTTTAACGTACCAGATTTTAAATTACTCAAATAATTAGAAATTACTAGAAAGCAGGTTGTTCCCATTTGCAACGTTGGAGCTAAGGGAACATGTATAACTTCTATCCATATATAAACTGATGTTTCCCATGCAGCTCCTATATGATGGTAGGCTGTCACCCACAACATGTAGGTTTAAAAATGGAAGGAAAGAAGGGAAGAAGGGAGGGAGGGAGGAAGGAAGGCAGGGAGGGAGGGAGGAAGGGAGGGAGGGAGGGAGGGAGGGAGGGAGGGAATACGGAAAGAAGGAGGAAGGAAGGAAGGAAGGAAGGAAGGAAGGAAGGAAGGAAGGAAGGAAGGAAGGAATCTTCAGTCTTTATCTAAATATTCCATATTGAATAAGTCATTTTGAGAACCAGACAGCAGTTAAATCACCTTTTTGAGTCTCGAAATAAATTATCAGCCTGGTACAAACCCAGCTAAGACAGATATAGCATTTAACTTCACGGGTGGCTATAATTTCTGGATTTGTGAAAGAGTGATTCCTGCTTAGTATATTCCAAAAAGGACACGAAGTTTCTTAAAGGCCCTGTATAAATCAATTCACAATCATACTGAGGTAGTTTGACTGTGACTCCAAAATGTCTGCGTTTCATTTTCTCCCTGTTAGAGATGAAACCACTGACATTCATTTTTTATGGACATTTCCAGCTAAAGACTTTTTTTGGTAAGTTAAAATTTGAAGAGCATGAAAGAGAAATTATTCTGATTTATGATGACTTCCAATCAGGACCAATTAAGAGAAAATGAACCAGGGAAATTGGAGTGGGAAAGGGAAATAAGATCCTGCAAAGTGAAAGTATTTAAACCTCAGTTTTCTTTCACTTGTGATCCCCTGGGTAGAATCCAGAAAAGGCAGTTTCAGGATTAAGGTTCCTTGTGCCCCCAGGCCTCACCCACATCTGGCTTTTTCACCTCTAATCTCACCCTAGGCACAAACAACTTTGCCTGGGATTAGTCTGCACAGGAGCTACCATTTACTCAGACATACAGAAATGTTCATCTTTTATTACAATATTCAAGTATAAATGTAAAGTGAATTCTTCTAATAGCACCATATGCTCCATTTATTTCTGACTTGGTTCTCACCTAAACACCTTCTGGTTTCATGCTGAAATCCAAGGCCTCAAATTCACACATTTTTAAAAGGTATTTATGTTAGTACTGCCCTTTGATCTGAGCACAAGGGGCCTCTGTGTTGTTAGTGCTTTTAGAGGGTCCCCATAGCACACTGCCCCACCACGCATGTACACACATGCACAAACACAGACATGTACATACACACGTACACACACACACGCATTTATTAAGGAATGAATGGGTGCCTCTGTCTCTCGGGATCCCATGCTGGCACAGGACAACTTCTATTCTAAACATCCACCCCCATGACCAACACTGTTAAGACCCCAGTGAAACACTCTTTATCTCTTGCTCCATATACTCCACACAAAAGGTGACTTCATTCAATTACTGTAAAAGTTTGTGGATTGCACCACTGCTGATGAGTGGGCAACGCAGATTTCAGTGGTAGAGCTACTTAAGAGACAAGACAAATTAATTAACCTGTCAAATCTTTCCTCCAAGGTAGTGTGAACACAACAGTTTATTGCATAACAAAGTATTGTTTTCCAGTAATGCTAAATGTTTACTTGCTTTTCTTTGTGTTCCAATTCATGGTTCCAGAGGTACTCACCAATTAGGACAATATAGACAACCATTACACATGGTAGCTGAGAAATATTTTGCAATCTTAAATAATTTATAGTACTCTTACGTTTGTGTGTGTATATGTATTTATCATATACACACACACAGATTTCTTAACCCTTGAACTATTTTATATTTGGAGTAGGATAATTCTTTGGGGTTTTTGTTGTTGTTAAGGGTTGGGGGTGGGGCCTCTACATGCATAAGATATTTAGCAGCATCTCAGGCTTCCATCCATTAGATGCCAGTCATCTCTCCCCAGCTCCACTTGTGACAACTAAAAATTTCTCCAGATATTTCCAGATCTCCCCAGTTGAGAACTACTAGGCTAGGCATTACATATGTGAAACATGACATTGTTTCATTACACTGGCAACCTAATGGATATTGAACTCTAGGATTATGAATAATTCTATTTTTATAAAAGTATGGTATTTAATAAGACTTGAATGTTTTTAAATAAAATTTGAAATGTCAGCTCTAATAAATAACATTTACAATTTTAATACTCATTTATTATCACTTGGACTTTGTCTTTCAATTTTAATAGATTATTTTGAATATTTTAGGAGGATATAACTTTTATGCTAGCACATATGACATTTTAATTTTGTTTTTACAGTCACTTTACACTTTGATAAACATGCATTGAAATATATTTTGTATGGATTTTACTTTTAAATTAATTGAAAATCATAGATATAGAAAATATCAAAGCAAATCTCAGAATATAAAACAAGACAAAAAACAAACAACATAAATAGAAAACCTTTAAAAGGTGGACTGCTTAAATTTTTAAGAACTAAAAACTAGAGTGAGCCCAGCATGCCCCACTGTCTTTACTACATGAACCTTGGTTGCTATATGGTGAGACCAAACACAGAACAAGGGAGAGAAACCAGAAAGAGTTTTATGGTCTTGTTATACACACAGTTCCCTGGGGAGAACACACACACACAACACACACACACACACACACACACACACACACACACACACACACACACACCAGGGCTCCATGAGGCAGTAGAGAAAGATGTGGGCGTGGCCTGTGCCTCTACTGTGGTTCCTATGGGAGTGTAAGGCTGAGGCCGGGCAAACTGACTTAGGACTGGCTAATTGGAATATATTAAACAGGCAGGCTCTGGGTATATGGCCTGCCTTGGGTTGTCTGGTACCAGGCCCTGGGTCAATCAGAGGAAGTAGGCAGTGGCCAGAGTGTGAGAGCCAGATGAAGGTAGTTGTTGGGGGGTGGGGGAGGTGTGCTTAGATGCTCAGGAAGGGGAACTGACCAGCCTCTAACCAGGGCCTCAAAACTAGTCAGAGCAGAATTTTTAAAAATTGTGTATTATACCTACACATAGATTTCAAACATAGGTCCTTACAAACTATTTACTTATATAAGATGTAATTACTGATCATAACAAATGCGCGAGCAAGTTTTTTTTTCCCCCCCACAATACATGGAACAGACCATCTAAAATCCCTGCAACTTCATCTTCTTCACTAAGTGAAGATTTCATTACTGATCAAACAATGAGAAGAAATAGTGGCCTCCTGTAGTCTTGTCCTGGCTTGGAAAATGTGAGGGGTAGATTTAATTTAACATGATTCATAAAAGATTTGAAATGACTTACAGAAACATATATATACCAGGGAATAAAAAAAAAACAGATAAGGAAATCACAAGAGAAAAAGAAAAGAGAAATATCCAGAGATAGACCCCTGTTCTCCAGATAACTAGTTACATAAAAGCTCATGGCTTTAGTGCTTAGCTATTGTAGGGTTTGTAGAGATGGGCTACAAATAGGACTGCCAAGAGACCAATACAAAAAGAGAAAATCATTATTTGTCTCAAACTTCACAGACCTATCAGAAAATAAAAACAGCTAGCAGCTCAGAAGAAATGCTAGAGAAGAATCTATTCTAGATTCTTAGAGCCGAAGATCATCAGTTTTATGTGAACCACAACTAACATTTGCAGCAGGTTTCTACACCTAACATGAGCTAACAGGTTCTTTTCACATGATGATTTCCTTCATAAGAATGCACTGGAGCCAAAGGTGGTGCAACTAGATGCTCTCACCCAGGCTTATTGTCAGCAGCTAAACTCCCCAGGAAGTTTGGGGGGAAAGGAGGTGGGGGGGTGGGAGTTGGGCCTGGGAAGGCAGGTGCCCTCATGCAATCACTAATTGGCAGGAATGCACCTGACTGGCAACATTGCCTGAGGCACCAGATGATTTCTCTTGCAATACCTGCACAGTACCCCCATTCTGGGGACAGAAAATTACTTCTGTTGGCTTCTAGATGATGGGCATCTTATTACTGAACAAGTGACATTATAGTCAGAAATTAGAGATGATCCCTCCTCATGTTTACATGTTTCAAAACACACATTTTGCTCAATAAAATTAAATACTTCTACTATCCCTACAGCAAACATCACAAAATAGTAAACTCAGAGGGGGAAGGAGGGCATGTATTATACTGTCCAAAAGGAACCGCATTTTATAACCAATTAACTCATTGCAGTTGAATATTCCAACAATTCTCACCAATGCACATTTCAAGTAACCGCTTCAGTACAATCTGTTTACAATTATCAGGGTTACAAACGGCCTTCTAAATCACATCCTGGGGAGGTCTGACGAAGTTTTCTGTCAAGTACATACTGCCCCAGTAGGGCAATTTCCAGTCTGGCCCTAGAGCACTACAGGAAGTCAATTTCCAAGTTACAACAAGTACGTGACCTATATATGCTGTTCATGTGATGTGAGAGCTTTCATTTCCGTACTGCACCTCCTACTCTAAAGCTTCTTACTATAACTCTTGTTTCCCCCAGTTGTGAAATGTTCTTTTTAAAGGTACTCATTGATCTTTGATATATTTTTTTTAAAAAAATATTTGCCATCTAAAACAAACTAACAACAAAAAGCCATCTATTTCTAAAAGCTTGATATTACACAGTTTATTTTCCGAATGGCAATAATCCTCCATCTACTTCCCCTAACTAAGCTCAATTTCTTTATTACTTTAGTTTTGTTTAATAACTATTCATATTTACTGAGTACTTATTCTAACAGAGCATTGATTCACATGTATTATGTCATTTTATGTTCAGGACAACCCTATGAAATTATCCCCATTTTACAGAATCGTTTGTTCGAGGTAACTCAAATAAAAGAAAGATCTAGAATTCAAACTCAGGTGGCCCTACATCTTTAACCATTATGTACCTTAACAATTATGCTATAACTATTAATATTATAGATGCATGATTTTCTGCTTTGATCAAATGTGTACGTGTATGTGTATATATATTTATGCACACATATTTGTACTGTATTTCAGGTACATCATGGTTTAAATAAACTTTTGAGACTAGCCAAGGAGCCCCTCAGCCATGCTCCTTGTAATTTTTAAAATAAGGTATATTGGCTTTTCAATTCAAAGTTAATATATACTCATGAGAGAAATCTAGGGGTGTGCACTAAGGAAAAAATCATGTAAATTCTTATGTTCAATGATGAACACTTTCTGATATGTTCTTAAACATAAATTACAAACTTTTGATTATGAAAACATTTTATGGGAATGTATATTTTTAAACTTTAAAGACCTGATTTTAAAATATTTTTGACATAAATGATAGCAGACTTAGGAGTCAGATATATAAGCACTACCACTTACTGGCCGGATGACCTTAAGAAGCTATTTGACCTCTTGGGCCTAGGTTTCCTTGTATGTAAAATTAGAATAATAATTATTCTTATATGTAAGTCAAGTCCCACCGGAATGTCCTGAAAATTAAATGAGAGACTCTATGTAGAGTGTTGGTAAATACTCATTATTCAGGGAAAGATAGTGGCAGTGGACATGGTATATTTTTCTTTTCTCCTTCTGAATCTCTTCATTAAAGTAGACAAAGGAATTAGATAGCAAAGCAAAAAATCAATGTTTAAAATGAAACTAGATGACTAGATTTCTTTACAAACCTCAGAATACAAGCATGTGAGGACAAGCCACTACAGCCGCAAGACCAGTGTGGTATCAGCATCTGTGCAGAAGAGAGCAGAGAAAAGCAAAGACAAAGCTCCATGAACCTGTCTGGGAACAGCCACTGGCCCTGGAAGGGCTCATCCAGTCTAGTAAAGGGCAAGTGCAAAGGGAGCTCCCGGTGAGGAGTGGGGTGGTGGTGGAATCTAGTGCTTGGGAGTTTTCTTCCAGTACATACGGCTCCTTTTCAGGAAGTACCCTGCACTAAGGAGAAACTTCTGGGATGTAATCATATTTGAACAGAATAGACCCAATAGAGACAAAGGAAAAAATAAAATCCAGATAAAAGTGGAGGAGCACAGAACCAGAAATCTTCAAAAACAACAGAGGAGAAAACTCTCTGAAGCTAGAACTGCAACCCCGAACAGGTCCCTACAATTTCAGAAAACTGGTTTCAGATAAAATGAGCCACAGAGAAGTAGCAAAGTTAAGTCCCATGCAAAGTTATTATAAGGTAAAAGAGAATAAAGAACAGAATAATATCACTATAGATAATAAAAGCATATCAGAAAGACAGGGACAGATCAAAACTGTAAACTATTTCAAAGTCAGCTAAAAGATATTAAGAAAATGATACAACATGTTAAAGAGCAGTATAGATGAGAATTAGAAAAATTCAGAAATGAGGTGATAGAGCATAGGAAAGAATTATAAATACAATAAATGAAAAGGCATTTCAGAAATGAAGGCTAAATTAGAAGGAACACAAGAGCAAATAAGCACAAAATATGCCTTAAGAACACAGAAGATGAAAAGGAGGAATATTTTAAAAATCAAACAGAAATAAAGAAGCTGAAAAGGATTAGAGAGAAAGTGATAAGTGGAAGATAGGCAAAGAAGAAGCAAATTAATAATGTAGAAATCCCTGAGGAAGAAAGCCAAAGCAAGAAAGAGAATAAACACTAAAGACAATAATTAAAGAAAACTTTCCAGAAATTAAAAGTTAACTGAAACTATATATTGAAATAACACACAACACAGCTGAGACTGTCAACACAGAACGACCAACACCAAGGCATATTCTAATAAAATCATCAGATTTTAAAGAAAAAAATCTTTGAGCATATTGGGGACAAAAAAAGGCAACTGATTTATAAGGGAAAAAATAAAGTTACCACCATACTTTATAATAGCAATGCTTTATGACAGAAAGAAAAAAATAGAGCAACCTAATTAACATATTCAAGGAAAGAAATGTCTAAAAGAAATAGAAAGAAAAGGATTTTTTTTTTAATCCAGAAAAACTGACTTCCAGCATAAACAGTTACCAACATCTGAGAACACAAGCAATATCGTTCCCATGAGTCCTTCCTGAGAAATATACTAGAAATGAGCTTCAGAGAACCAAAATCACTAGAGAGACATAGACACAAGGATTGATGATGAGGACATATATATAAAACACAGTTATTATAGAACTAAGATCAAATGAGCATTAAAAGGGGAAAGTATAGTATTAATGGCTATCTGCCTAGGCAATATAGATATAGTACAGCTATAAAAATTAATGGGAGATGGGAAAAGTGTATGCAAAAAAACTTTTAGCTATCCTCAGTGATAATATTGCCAGTAGTAGAATTAGTATTTGTGTATATAATGTTGAAACTGAGTAAATGAGTAATGATGCAATATTCTGATTCTGTCATCTCCTGTGTCCTTGAGAGCTAAGATTTTGGTATGGAAGAAAGGACATAGAGATGTAATACAGAAGGTAAATAAAAACACCCGTGTCCCTGAATTTCAGTTAGAACTATCATATGAACTCATGAAGTAACTGTCTGCTGAAGAGACCTAGAAACAATGACCATCCCTAGCAAACAGATTGTGGTTTGAGAACATCATTTTCCCTAAAAAAATACCCAAGGCTTCTTAGAGAAGTAGCTACTTCCATGTCTGCAACAGGAAATGTACAAGATGAGCCTGGAAAACCTTGTCACACCAGAGAGCAAAGAAGTTATCAAAGACTCAGTTTAAAATAACTCAGAAGCCAATTTGCAGAGCCCACTAGCCAAATACAGGAAAATTTGAATTTCAGTAAAGATATTCAAATGGACAGAATGAGGACTGAAATTCCTTCACTTGCAGAAGGGATCAAACACAAGTCTTGTCAAGTATCTGGATCCAGGTGCCAATTTGTAGAAAATACAGAAGAGAAAAGAAAGTGCCAAAGTGAAAAATCTAGGCTATGAGAAACTGCACATCAAATGCCTCAGGTTCGTCAATGGGTAATTTGTAAGGAAAAGAAAGGGATGGAGGCGGAAACTGCAGATTATAAGAGATTTAAAAGACTTAAATTTTTAAAAATAGGGAAGACACAATTACAGTGTCTAGGGATGCACACTTTTTCATAAAACTATAAAAAATGCAAAGAAGCGATTATTATAGAATCAGGATAGTGTTTACTTTGGGGAAAAGGAGGACTGTTGAGACTGAGATTGGTTACATGGAGGAGCATCTAGGGTAGCCGGAAAGTTCTATATCTAAATCTGAGTAGGGATACAATAAGCGTATCGTTAATCTGCATTTCTGTGTGATTTCCTGTATCTGTGTTTTATTTTACAATAGAGGTGTCAAACAAATAAATAATATGTGCTAAATAAATATTAACTATACTTAAAATTAAACTGAAAACATCTTTAAATGTCCTAACATAATAATAATAAGCAGCTAAGAGGTGGGAAACAAGAGATTCAAAATTAAGATGTTCTAAGAAAGTCTCAGGGAATACCTAGATTTGGCTTTAATCTTGGGAACTGACTACAGTGAAGATATAAAATTAAAGAATTTTGTTCTTTTCCTGGGTCAGAAGAGGAAGTTAGCTGTCCCTCGGAATAAGAGCTCTTAAAAGAATAAAAGAATCAACTATAAATTCTGGGAACAGCAGAAACAAAAGGAGAATATCATTTGGAAGAACTGAGATAAGAAAATCAAAACCCAGCAAGGTATGTTTTGGTGCTGAGAGGCATGGACATGTAGCATTCAGCACTTGTGCTACAAGTGTGAGGAAGTGACATCCTCTGTGCCAGGAGAGGACAAAGACATTTGTTCTGACTCATGCAAGCCACCCTAGCCCTTCTTGATTCTCTGGTTACCATTTCTAATTGTTTGGAGTACATGGGTCTCTGAACTTAGCTGGAACCAAGGCCCTAAGCCCAATTCTCCCTGGAGTGTTTTAGCTCTTCAAAGAACGCCCTGTTTTCTATGTAGAAATAGTGAGTGACACCGAATGTCTCAGGGCAGGCTCCACAGCAGGCCAACTCCAAGGGAGAGAACTCGATGCATGAGGTTTACGAGGAGCGCTCATGGGAACTAACATCTGAGGAAGCAAAGGAAGAATCAGGTAGGGGAAAGAATGAAACTGTGATGCAGGCAAAAGACAGGCCTCAGACAATCCTATATGAAGGCCTGGAGCTATTCAGAGTTGTCCCTCCTTAAGGCAAGAGGCATGGGATTTTATTGCCACCAGCACCACCCCATTCATCACTCACTGAATGTGGGCTGTTCCTGGGGAAAAAGTGTGACCTTATGCTAAGCACCTCTCTTCCCTTGACGGTAATTCCCTGAGAGTCATTGGCTAAGAGCTGTCAGCCACCAGTATTCCTAGGTGTTAGGGCACGAGTGCCTGAGTCCTAAGGAGGACCTGGGCAGGGCACCACCACAGCCACTGCAGAGGGCGATTCCACCATCTCACTTTGCATCAGTCAATCCATGTACCAGGCATACTGTGTCTCCACAAGTTTCACCTTGCCTTTGACCTTGTCCCTTCAGTACCTTTTGGTCTTCTGTTCTGAAGTAGAGTTTTGCTTCGAAGTTCCAAAGATGTATAGGAGCTCGACCTCTGCAGAATTTGCTCTGCATATCAAAATTCAATTTAAGCGAAGACTTGCAACACATTCCTAGGATCACAACATTCTCCTTCACTCATTCAACCAATATTTATTGGATGCTTTCTAGGTGTCAGGCCTTGGGAGCTAAGCAGGAGGAACACAGAGGTGAGCAGAACAGATCCCCCTTTGGCTGAAGCTATCATTCACTGTTATTCAATTCTGCATAAGGATGACATTCTGCACATGTTCAGAGTAATCTTTCATTTCATTTCCATTCTGGAGTTGAATGCCATAGAAGATAATTATGTCACTCTTGAAAAATCTATAATACTTCAAGATTTTTCTGTGACAATTTTTTCTCTGAGCTAAGTGGCTTCTCTGACTTGATATCTATTTGAGATTGTCACCAGAAGAATTAGGCAGGGGCTTTAGATAACAATTCAAGATAGTGCTCCTGACACCTTTATAATGATCAAGTTCCACACACTGGGACAGTTGAAAAACATCACACCACCTGTGTGTGTAATTATTTGATATCATTCACTTTCTTGTGTAAATACATAGAACAGATCTTGGGATGTAATTCTCCATGGATCTTTCATGTTTCTGCCTGTTTAAAACCTAAATATAATACTTGGTCAACAGAATATAATTCTCACTTTATAATGTCATTATTATTATCATTAGGCTGCTTTATTTCTAATTATTTGCATATAAACCTCATCCCTTCCTGCCTCGCTCAATATCCTGCCCTATCAATTATTTCTTCTACCCATCTGTCACTTCAATCACTTGCTCTTCACAAGTGCCTCTGTCTCAGCCAATAAATATTAAACATACTCAAAGTTCCTTCACTTTAAATCTCCTTCCTCCTCAACTTATCCTCCTCTTGAATTGATTGCTTTATCTCTTCCTTGTGCAGTCAACCAACTTCCTTCAATGAGGAGTCTTCCCCTACTGTCTCTATTTATTCATTTCCTCTTTATTTCTCAATCCTTTGATATCTGGATATCACCAGCACCATAAACTGGAACTCCCTTTGATAAGGTTGCTAGTGATTTTCCACTGTTATGATGGTAAATTTTATGTATCAACTTGCCTGAGTCATGGGGGTGCCCAGATATTAAATTAAATTTTATTCTGGATGTGTCTGTGAGGATGTTTCTGGGTGAGATTAACCACTGCATTGGTTGACTGGGTAAAGCAGATTGGCCTCCCCAGTGTGGGAGAGCCTCATCCAATCCATTGAGTGTCTGAATAAAATAAAAGGCTGGGTAAGGAAGAATTCCATCTCTCTGCCTGTCTTTGAACTGAGACATGTCTTCTGCCTTTAGACTGAGACTTAGATAGGCAGACAGATAGATAGATAGATAGATAGATAGATAGATAGATAGATAGATAGATAGACAGATAGATATTATTAGTTCTGTGTTTCTGGAGAATACTGAATGACACAATCACTATTCCAACTTAATTCTACTTTGCTTAACTATGACATATGATGTTATTCACCAAGCTCTTCCTCTTCAAACTCTTTCCTTCCTTAGCATCGCCACAGCCCTCTCTTCTAGTTCTTTTTGTACTTTCCGACTCTAATTCATTGAATCTCCTTTCAACTGTCCACTAAAATTGATATTATAAAATGATTCCTTTTTCTTGATCCCTACTATGTTTCCCTGGGGAATTTTACCCACTTTTTCAGTTTCAACTATGATGTATTTGCTTTGTCTCCCAAGGCTTCATCTTTGTAAGTATTTACCTTCATGATCTACATGCATGTTTCAAATTGTCTAAGTGTTTCTACCTGAATACCTGCATGCAGTCCAGACTCAATACATTCAACACTAGGCACACTACTCTCATAATCATTAACCCAGTCATCTAAACTGAAACTCAAAGTGACTTCAACCTTTCTTTTCATTAGCAGTGCCCTACATTCAGTGGCTTACCAAATAGTCCCTATTTTGCCCAATTGTTATCATTTAGTTATCTTCTTTTCCCCAGTCATCTGTCTTATTTCTAGTCCTTTATGACAATGGCCTCCTTGTATACTTTCCTACATCCTGTCTCTCCCTCCTCCAGTCACAAAACTGCCAGCAAGGTTATTACCCTAAGCAAAGACATGAGCGTGTCCCTCCCTCTACTTAAATGACTTCAAAGGCTCCCCATTGTCAAAAAAACAAAATAGCATTCTAACTCCAACCTGCTTTTTCCAGCTCATCTCTCACTCACTCCACCAGACACTCCACATCCAGCCTAACCAGGAACTCATGGCTGTTATTCTTTCATGGTGACTCTGTTATTCCTTTTCATTAGCAGTACCAAGTTATTCTCCATCTGGAGGACTTCTACTTATCCTTCAAAGTCCTCACTAAGATGTCACTTTATCTGAGCAGATTTTCTCAACACCTTCAGGCATAATCAGTCACTGCTCCCTTGAACTACCCATGATACATTCTCTAACTCTTTTGTCATGACTGATTTACATGTTGATGCTCCCCCACACACACTCTATGAGGATCTCCTTCATAGGACTGCCTCCTATCTACCTTTTTGTCTCAAGCTCCAAAGAGGTTAGGACTCAGTGTGTTAAAAATTAATGTATTAAATGTGTGTTCAAATGAATTAAAACTGAGGATATGAAACTGCAATATGATAGTAATATCCATAAAATTTTTATATAATTAACACAGCAAGTTCACATCTGAGAATTTATCCTAAATAATCTTAATGGTACACAAACATATAGCCACGATGATGTCTAAGTTTTTACTTTTGTTTATTTCTTTAGTGCTTCTTGGAACCTTGGATTGTCCATGTTATCTTTAGTTACTGCATTTCCTATAATTTAGGAAATATATTTTATATAGGAAAAGTGTTTCCAGTATGCCTCAGTTTTCATTTTCTGAACTCCAAAAGAAACAAAAGCAAAAAATTTTTTTAAAAACCTTGAGCCTTTAGCAAAAAGCTTAGACATTTATTGAAGCTACCTATGTCTTTTAGTTGTTATAAATACATGGTGATGTTTAGCAGCTGTATAAATACTTAAAGATTCAATTTTGGCACATGGTTTACTTTCACATCCTTATTTGGACTGTGCACCTACTGGAAGACAATGTTTGTTCTCTTGGATAAGAAGCAAAAATTTTAACAGATTTTATAAAATTAATGAAGTACAAGAGGTTACCTAGAAGTGTTCTGTGATACCAATTTACTAGAGCAAGATGACAGGGAGCTTCACGTGAGGGCTCCTCCGGGAGCTACTGGCCCTTGTGAGAGAGATGGAAAATCTGGAGAAGGAGTGGACAAGCTGGGAATCTCAGCAGACTTCTTGGTGGACTGGATGCAGATTTCCACTCTTCCAGCTACCATCTAACTAGAGGGAACAGGATCAGCAAAGACTCTTCTAAGAATTTCTGGAATTATCGTTCTCCTGGCATTCTATCCAGATAAGTGCCAACAGACTTATCTCTAAATATTTGTGAACTTGTGTCAAGTTAAACTGTGTACCAAACCCTATCTCCACTACAAACTCCAGGCCCAGGCTACAGTGAAGACCATACTTGCCACACCCTCTGCATGCCCTGAGGAGTGAGGTCTAGTCACAGTGGCAGTGAGAGTGGTATTTAGTTTTGTAGTCATGAGCTGCTTTCAGAAAAAAACTGTGTAGGAACTCAGGCTACCAATACCACTATGTACTGAGATTCACATAATACTCATTTGAAATAATTCGTTAAAGACATATGCACCCACCCCTATGTTCATTGCAGAATTATTTACAATAGCCAAGACATGGAAACACTGTAAATGCCCATCAACAGATGACTGGATAAAGAAGATGTGGTACACGTATATAATGGAATGTTACTCAGCTATAAAACAGAATGAAACCTTGCCATTTGCAACAACATGAATGTGCCTAGGGTGTATTATGCTGAGTCAAATAAGTCAGACAGAGAAAGACAAATACCGTATGATCTCACATATATGTAGAAACCAAAAAACAAAACAAACAAACAAAACAAAGTCACAGACATAGAGAGCATTTTGATGGTTGGCAGACAGGAGCGCTGTGGGGAGGATGGGTGCAAAAGGGGTGGGGGTTGGGATGTACAAATTGCCAACTATACAAACAGTCACAGGGATATAGAGCATAGCATGGGGAATATAGTCAATGATATTGTAATAACTCTGTGTGGTGTCAGATGGGTTCCGGGCTTGTTGGGGTGATTACTTCATGAGTTATATAGATGTCTAATCATTATGCTATAACCCTGAAGCTAATATAATATTGTATATAAACTGTAATCAAAAAATCAAAAACTATTTTAAGATATAAATAAATAAAATTTAAAATTTAAAACCTCTTTTTAGGTACTTAAGTGGATTTAAAGGAAAAGTGCAGGAGTTTGGATTTCAAGAATTATATAATACTCAATTGACTTAGTCCATGTTTTGTTTTGTTTTTTCAAATTCAAATTGATCCTCAGCTTTAATGTGCTCTCAGTAATGCTGGTAGGCACAGCATTACTTCGGGCTGCAGGATTCCTCATTCCACACAGTTAAGATAATATTCCTCATTGACACACTGGGCTCTCCCCAAAATTGCTATATCCATGCAGTACAGTTTCATTGATAAAAAAAAAGAAGAAATTTTGGAGTGGGATCAGCCCAGCAAGAGACTGGTCTTTCAAGTGCTCTGACATTATTTCACGAACTGTACCTCTTAATCCAAAATTATTTTACACCATAGACATAAATTTCACCTCATTTTTTTTGGTATCTGATAAAATGTGTTTTCTTTTATTCCTATGAAGATATTAGCATGAAAAACCTAACATCTGTACCTGTCACCGTTATTTTCTAAACCAGTAATACCTGGTGAATGATAGCTCGGAAGGCTCTGTTTCTGTTATCCTCACCAACACGATGTGGCATGAAGAAGGCAAATAAGCACATTCTGTTCATAGAAGTATTTCTTTCAAACACTGTACCTCATTCATTACTATCAGTTGTGGGCAAGAAATTCATATTCTTTACCATTATTTAATCTTTGCCAATGACCTTTTTGTGTGTGTGTGTGGTGATGGTGGTGCTAGTGAGAGTCTAAGGGGTAGTCAAGAATGACAAAGAGACATTCACCTCCAGCCAAGATGAATAACAGTGACCAGACTTAACCTCTGTCTGAAACAGCAGCAACAACAAAAAATTATATATATATAAATATATATATTTTTTTTTCCAAAAAATGGACATCAGAAAATTAAGGACAATCATCACTGAGAGACAAAAAAAGAAATAGGTGAGCCTTATGATTGCCCTGCTTCCTTAGTGGGGAGAGTTCCCAAGCTGGAGCACAGTACAGGAGACTCCAGGTAGAGTCCAGAGGTGTTCTGAGTTGAGGAAACAGAGCTGGAAGCCTGGGTAGATCATGGAAGCTAGAAGTCATAAGGAAGAGTACCATAAAGGAGAGAACTACAGACAGAGCTCTGGAGATCTACAGTAAGTCTCCCTTGCATTAAAAAAAAAAAAAAAATGGGCCGGCCGAGTGGCGCGGTGGTTGAGCGCTGGCTTGGGAAGCCAGCGGCCCAAGTTCGGGTCCCACATGTGAGGGCCAGTGACATTGCCCTCAAAAAAAAAAAAAATATGCCCCACAATAAAATTCTGCCTCTAAATAACACAAGTGATGGGGTTAGTAGTAGAGAAAGACATTGAAATAGTTATTTTATATGTTCACTAAATTGGAGGAAAGAATGACATTTTAAGTAAAGACATGAAAGTATATAAAAGATGCAAATCAAACTTCTGGAAATAAAAATTATAATGTCTAAGATGAAAAAATCAGGACACTTTGGATTAAAGAAATATTTAATAAATATTAAATATAGAACATTGTGTTGAAGATGCCCATTCTGTTAAGATATGCACCATATGGGAATGACAACAGATCAGATGCCACAAATGAAAATACTAGTGAATTTTCAGACATAGAATTAGAAACTATCCAAAAAGAAACATAGAAAAAAAAAGACTAATAATAATGATAATAATAATCATAATGAACAGATTTTCTATGAATTGTGGAACATCTTCAAGTGGCTAAATATACATGTAATTGGTAGCCACAAAAGAGAAACAGTAGATAAAATATTTGAGGGTATAATAATCAAGTTTCTCCAAGTTTAATGAAAACTATAAACTCACAATCCTAGAAATTCAACAAACCCCAAGCACAATACACATGAAGAAAACTACATGAAGGACCATCATAATTAAGCTGTTTAAAACTAGTCATAAAAATTAGAAAATAGAAAAAAAAAATTTTAAGCAGCCAGAGGAAAAAGATACATTATGTACAGAAGAACAAAGATAAGGAGGATAATAGATAATAGAAACGAGACAAGTGAGAAGACAGTAGGACAGCATCTTTAAATTACTAGGAGAATGAAACTATCAACCTAGAGGATTACATTCAGTAAAAATATCTTTCAAAACTGAAAGCAAAATGTTCTTTAAATGTACAAGCTGAAATAATGCATTAGAAACCATTTGGATAATATAAAAACTGTTTTCTTATTATTTAACTCTCCTTGAAAGATAATTAGTATGCAAAGTGAAAATAATAAAAATGTGAACAGATCTTAAATATCATTAGTAGCTAGGTAAATGCAAATTAAATCTACAATGAAATACCATTACACACCTATTAAAATCTCTAAAATTAAAAATATTGATGGTGTGGAGCAACTGGAACTCTCATGCATGGCTGGAGGAACTGTAAAATGGATAACCACTTTGGAAAACAGTTTAACAATTTCTTTAAAAGTTAAAATATGCCGATACCAGCCATTCCGTTCCTAGGTATTTACTTAAGAGATATGAAAGCCCATCTCCACACAACTTGTACACAAATGTTCACAGCAGCTTTATTTGTAATAGTCAATAACTGGAAACAAAACAAACATCCATTAACAAATGAATGGATAAACAACGTGGTATATCCATACAGTGGAATTCTATACATGCAGCAGCAACATGGACAAATATCAAAATAATCATGGTGAGAAAAAGAAGTCAGACAAAAAAATTGTGTGTGTGTATACACACACACACACACACACACACACATACACATATAGTATAGCATATATTGGTAGGAAACAGATTAATTGGGGATTGAATAGGGTAGAGAGGGGATTTAACAGGTATGTACATATGCTAAATTATATTACTTTAAGTTAAAATTAAATTATATAGTTTAATTTAAATATATGCCATTTATTGTATGTCACTTATACTTCTATAAATCTGTTTTTAAAATATAAAAGAATATCATTAAACATAAGCTCTGAGGCAAGGATTTCTTTTTTTCTATATCAACTGTGGTGTCCCAAGCATAGATAAATGAGTGACACATACGGTATACATATTAAATATCTCTTTCATCCAAAGTACTAGAAAAACTGACATGCGGTTACAGTCATCACATATACATGTACCATGTTGGCTTTCCACAGGACCTTGTGGGGAAGACGCCTATTCTATTAAGATACACCCCTTACTCTAAGTTTTTCCTAACCAAGTTAGTGGCACTCTGTCATCTAAGAAAGCGTTAGTTAATCAGCAGTTTTCTGACTCTTTTCACTTGGCTACAAAGGATTCTGAAATACTAGATGTTTTAAAATATCATATGGACTCTTATTTGCTTCAAACTTGGAAACAATGCTGAAGTATGGCAGAGATTGCTCAGTGTCCACCAAATATTTATGATCCTCTTCCATAATGTAGAGTTGTTTGGGGGAAGAGGCTGCCCTGTCAAAGATTACATTTCTCAGCCTCAGGCTCCACTAAATAATTTGTGTGGTCTAGTACAAAATAAAAATGCAGAAACTTTTTTAATTTTAATTATTAAGAAATTTAAGGTAAGATAGCAAAGCATGAAACCCAGCATGGAGCCCTTCCAAACATGGGGCTCTGGGCTGCAGAGGTCACATGCGATGTAGCTAGAGCTGCTCAGCCCCTATTGATCTGGAGTAGGTGTTAAGGAAGGATATGATTAGTTCTTTTCAATGAAATGTGAGAAGTCATAGGTATCATTTCAAGCCAAGATGGTTTAGAAGGAAGTGTGCTTCCTTCATCCTTTCTCTTCTGCCAGCTGGATAGCAATAGTCAGAGTGAGCTCAGATGCCTGTGATGACTATGTCAGAGACTCCAAGGTTTTAGGTCTCAGAATAAATGTGTGCCACAGAGTCTGCTCTCCCCTCCCCCACTTTAACTGGTACCAATCATAAATTATGGATGCTGTCTAAGAAATAAATGTCTGATGTGATAAACCCCTAAGATTTGAGGGTTCCTGTTACAGCAGCTAGCATTCCCTGAACTAATATGAACTAATATGATAGCTGAGGATATAAAACTCATAGCTAAAATCCCTTAGAATCCAGAGAGGCAGAGAAAAGAGTCTCCTCTGTTCTCTGCTTAGAATAATTTTGGACACATAATAAGTGTTCAAAGCACATTTATTCATTCATTATTTCAACAAATAGTTTCTAAGCACCCCCTGTGAGCCAGGTCCTGGGTAGTAGGGCTTCAGCAGTGCACAAGACAGATAAAGTCCCTGCCCACATGAAACTTCCATTCCAGTGAAGCACTCTGCTAAATAAGTGAAAGGAGGGATGAATATATTAGGAGAAAGATAAACAATACCCAGGTTATAGTGAATAGTGTTAATTCCCAGAAACTGTCACGATACATATAGAATCATGATAACATCAATTAAGACCATCTTATACCATTGTAGGACTTAACCCCCTTTGAGCAGCAAATGCCACAGTAAATGAATGGGTTCCAAACCATCGTCCAGTAGACCTGCAACCATCCATGGTGGGAGGGGAGTAGAAGAGAGAGGGGAGAATTACTTATTCTCTCCTTAACCCAAAGTAAATGGCTGAGAGAGATATCAATTTAGAGAAATCCACTTTTTCCCACAAACCAGATTCCATTCCACCTAGAAGAACCATTATCTTTAGAAGACAGAGCACAAGCTCTCTTATCATAAGAACAGATAGTATTTTGTATCTTATTGTAAAAATCTTCCAGAAATAGTTATAATACTACTGTACAATAATGAACTTAAAGCAGTATGATAACCATACATTGTATAGTAGGGCTTTCAAGGTCAACATCTAAAGCAATAATCATTTAATTACTGTAATTTATTTTACATCTAAGTAAGCATTTTTAACAACAAAATATTTTTAATCAGCTATGTGCAGAAACTGTACAGATTAGTTCAAGTCCCAATTTCTTCAAACTCAAGAGATTTCTGAAGGCCTTGCCCACACTCAGACATAACCTTTAATTAGCCAGTGTTTTATCTTCCCTTTCCTCACACTGAAAACCAATTGCTTCAGCCCTAGTAGAAACAAGCTACACTAGAATGTTATTCTCTACTCTGTCTTTTGAATTCTGTAAGTACAAGATGTATACAAAATACACACACACATAATAAGTATGCAGCTCAGTGATCTATCTCAATGGAACATACCGATGTAAACACTTCACAAATTTTAGGAAAATCTTAGGCCTCAATCCTCTTGTGCATGCCCCACCCCAACCATAATCCTTTCAGTCAAGTAATGTATATCTCAACATCTAACACCATAGATTAGTTTTGCTTGTTTTTGAACCTTACCTAAATGGTATACAAAAACCACCTATTCGTCATTAAGCTAGATTTACTAGTTATAAATATTTGGCCACACTTGCTCAATCTTTCTCTCTTTTTTTTTTCTCTTTAGATAGATAGATGATAACTGATGATTGATAGATATTGGGTTGTCGGAAAAGTCATGATGTATTTTGTCTATGTTTTTCAAAGGTCATTTATTTATATAAAGAACAAAGATCAATCAATGATATATTGCCCCTTTTGTTCAATAACCTTTTGCCATCTTTCAATGAGCTTCAAAATTCCTCATTCATAGAAGGGCCTCTCTTTATTTGCAAAACACTGAACAAGGTGCTGATTTACAGCCTCATCTGAACTGACCGTTATACCATGCAAGGACTTTTGAAGACAGCGGAACAAGTGGAAATCTGATGGCGCAAGGTCAGGCAAGTATGGCGGGTATGGCAACATATCCCATCCAAGCTGCAATAATTTTTGACAGGTGATCAAACTTGTGTGTGGTCTCACGTTGTCGCGATGGAACACAACTCCTTTACAATTAACAAGCTCTGGATGTTTCTGGATGATGGATTCATTCAAATTGTCCAATTGCTGACAGAACACATTCGAATTGATTGTTTGGTTCCTTGGTAGGAGCTCAAAGAACACGACACCTTTAAAATCCCACCACACTGAGAGCATAACCTTCCTCTGATGAATGTCTGCTTTCGATGTCGTTTGAGGCGAATCATCATGTTGGGACCAAAACCATTTGTGCACCACATTGTTGCAAACAATCCACTTCTCATCACCAGTTATCAGTTGCTTCAAAAAAGGATTGTTTTCCTCACGTTTAATGAGCATGTTGCAGATGTTTATATGTGCTGTCAAATGAATTTCTTTGAGTTCATGCAGAACCCAAATATCGAGCTTGCTTATGTGTCCCAGCTTCTGTAGGTGGTTGTGAACGGTTGAGTGATGAATGTTCAATGTTTCTGCAATCTCTTGTGTCATGTAATGTGGGTTTGACTCGATCCATGCCTTTATTTTGTCGTCATCAACCTCGGGGGACCTCCCAGACTGAGGAGCATCGTTGAGATCAAAATCACCAGTATGGAATTTCGTGAACCATTATTGGCACTGACGTTCTTGTAGAGCATTGTCACTATAAACTTCATGCAACTTTTCACAAGCTTGACTGTATTCTTCCCTTTATGGAAGTAAAACAGTAAAATATGGCAAAACTGCACAGTTTGGTCTTCCATCTTCATTTCAACTTGTAAAATCTCCAAAACTCAACCAAATTGCTAAATTTTTTTTTTTTAGAATGAAGCAAGAACTGTCAGCTGTCAAATGACATAGTAATAACATAGATACGAATGACTCTAGTACTTCCAAAAATGAACTAGGATCATCTGTCGCAAACATGTGTTATGACTTTTCCGACAACCCAACAGATGATAGATAGATAGATAGATAGATAGATAGATAGATAGATAGATAGATAGATGATAGCCAGACAAGTCATTAGAGAGTAAATTAAAGATGATGGGCATAAAACCTCACTTTTAAATACTTCACCATGTGGGTTCTAAGATAAAGCCATTTTGCTGTATAATCATAATACTATCACATTTAAGAATATTAACAATAATTTCATACTGGATATCTAATATCCAGTGCATATTTAATTTTTCTCAATTATTCCAAAAATTACTTTTTAAATCTTTTTCTAAACAGTATTCAATCAGATCTCACTCATTACATTTGGTTGTTAACTGTCTCTTCAGACTCTTTTAATCTAAGACCTAATCCTTCCTACTTTTTTCTCCATGACATTTTCTTTTGGGTAAGTCCAGACCAATTTGTCTTTTAGAATATCCCACACTCTAAATTTGACTGTCTTTGTATGGTGCCATTTAACTTGTGCCTCTATCCCCTGTATTTCCTCTATGTTATAGGTTAGAGGCTTGATGAATTTGGGTTAAATTTTTTTGTCAATAATACTTTGTAAAAGTCTACTCTAGGGCCGTCCGAGTGGTACGTTGGTTAAGAGCTGGCTTGGGATGCCAGCAGCACCAGTTCGGATCCCATATGAGGGCCAGTGACACTGCCCTCTACAGCTAAGATGGTGAACAACAGCTCCACCTGGAGCTGGGCTGCTGTGAGTCCCCAGGACAGCATAGCTGCAGCCCCTGTTGCAGTGGGCTGCCATAGGCTACAGTGAGTGGCCAGCAGCCAGCGTGAGCGGCCAGCAGCCAGTGTGAGCTGCCAAGAGCCACTGTGAATGGCTGTCCAGAGGCCGGTGACTGATCTGCCTCACCCAAGAAGAGCGCAATGATGATGACAACATGGGTCAGTGAAGCAATGTCCTCCACAACTAGACTGAAGAACAAAAGGACAGCAACTTGTCTGTTCCCTTTCCCCAGTTCCCCAACACTGTTCCCCACACCCAATACCCCAATAAAACCTTCAAAAAAAAAGTCTATTCTGTCTTTACATTGTAAAAGTCTGTTCTATCTTTATATCTATCCAGTACACTTTTATATCCATTCTTCTCATATAACGTCCTCCCCATTTTTCTATGGCTATTTCCAAGAATAGCAGAAGTTCAGCCCCTGGAACCCTTCAGTAAAACTAAAGAGGTTCACAGAAAATATGAAAGAAAATTTGCAATGTGAATGGCAGTTTGACTTAGATGGCTGCAGCACCTTCCATCAAGATCTTAGTTCCCTGACCCTCATGATGATAAAGCAGAATCTTCTATTTCATGTAAGAGGACAAAATACTATTTATCATTATTTTAGGTGGAAGTAGAAGTAGCCAACTGTGTTTCTACAGTTACCATTTATTAAAGATAAATACTTCCCAATGTGTTTCATGCCTATTGGCATTAAAAAAAAAGGCAGAAAAAGTAAAATAAAGTTAGAGTATCATAGGGGAACAATGATAGCATTAGAGATGTGGCTTTTTAACTTTTTAGACTGTGACTTACAACCAAGTATACATGAATATATATAAAGAAAAAAATCATAAAACCATATTTACCCTTACAACATGTGAGGAAACCCTGATATTTTATAACCTAGCCTGTCATTACTTTTTAAAGAAGAAAAGAATCTGTGTTTATCCATAAAAATTTTATATCCCCCAATGGTTCACGACCTGGAATTGGGAGGAAATGCACATGGCTAGTTAGGCTGTGTTTAGCAAACAAATGAGGGGGAATTAAAGTAACAGTAGTAGCATACTTCAGTAGAGAATTATCTGATATATTTTAATTATTCAAATTAATTTTTTCCTTCAGTTATAGCATCTTGTAAAGATCAATGGGAGTCAAAAGACTTGAGTTTGAAGTCACACTTATTTTCAACCTTGAGTGTGTTCCATAGGCTTTTCTGGGATTTTATTCCTCCTCTGGAAAGAGGGATAATATCAACAAGTTCCCTGAGTTGTTGGAGAGGGTAAAGGAGAAAGAGAACATGAAAAGTTCTGGCACAAAACAACAAGTGAATGGCTGTGTTGTGGTAGCAGGGCTTGACCTTGAAAGCCATAGTATAACTTCCCTTTTACTGAAGAAATCAGAGTAAGTAAATCAAGTGAGCTTTCGGAATCATTTTAGAGTGTGCCCCATCGCCCTGATAAACCATCACTTCTGGTGTTTCAGACATCTAGAGTAGAATCAGCTAGACAGTGAGAAGCACAAGAAGGTCTCAGTGCATATTTGAGTCCTCTCAGAGTGACACAATTCATGGATTAAGAAATAGTGGAAATTAGCACAGATGACCAGCTCAGATTCTGTCAATGTCCTGCCATGAAAATAGTGACCCAAAATCAGTAAAATGGTTTATGTTTGTGCTAAGCAGATGTGTCTCATTTATCATTTGTTTTAATTATTCCTGATGTGTTGCCTATCACATCACAAGCTTCTTCAACGGAAAAGGAATACGCAGTTGTCATAACAACAAAGCTCTTCATTACCCTGGGAACTTTCAACAGCTTTATTTAAAATGAAGGAGAAAAAAGAATCCTAACCAATTAGCTTTATCAGTCTGATTCATGTTCTTCTTAAACTGATAACAGTGTTTCCTGAAGAACTTACAATTTGATGGGGAAATGTGTCATGAATATTTATGGTAACATAAAACTCAGAAAAAAATTGGCAAGTTAATTATCACTTGGAAGGTGTTTCTGGTCAAATTCCTGCCCAGTGATCCATTTGATTTTTAAAAATGACTTTTATTAAACAAAGAATTAGTGGGCCTTTTGCCAACATCCATTGTTTGGTTCAAGAATAGCAATGAGCCCTATTTAGGTTTAAACTTTAAAGCCAAGGTTTCACCTCAGTTAATTTGATTTACATTAACTTTGCATTCAGTTAAACCGGAAATGTTCTGACGGGCCTTCCACCCTTCCTTCTCAGTGCCATACACACATCGCAAGTCCCTAGAGAGTTTTAATTCTGCCCTTCTCTGCAGAATTAAAAAAAAAAAAAAAAAAAAAGCAGATGTTTTCTTCTGGCTGCAGGAGATAAGACTGAGAAGTAATTATTGTTCTGGTCCCAAATCCCACAGGTGTTTTAATTCCTAACCTGTGACCACAAGAAAAATACATAGTAAATATAAGAAGGTCTAGCTGGGGTGCTCTTCAAGTTCAGACTTGAAACCAAATGTTTGAATATCTCCTGCAAGTGAAAAGCTATTCAAGAGTCAGCAATTTTTTTTTTCCTGTAAAGAGCTACACATTAGCTATTTTTCACCTTATAGAACCTAAGATTTCTGTCATGACTAAGCAGCATTGCCACTGTTGAGTGAAGCAGCCATTGACAATACATAAACCAATGGGCATGGCTCGATTTCGTCCAGCTGACTCAAAAGGGTTCGCAAGAAATTAGATATCTACCACCAGAAGAACAAGTGCATAAATTCTTTAAATGAACAATAGTGAGCCCTTGAAAAGCATATTCACAAAGGCTTTTCACATATATTGTTTTATTTAATCCTCAAATAAAGATTACTGTAAGAGGCAGCCATATCAGTTTTGTTTTAATCCTACATATGGGAAAACTAGTCTTGGGGTACTTAGGTAACTTCCTTGCTTTTCAAGATCAAACAGCTGATCTTTTGATTTAAGTTCCACTGACCTTTCCACCATACACCCAACTGTCTCATTAACAATGCACTTTACACAGATCAAACAACAAAAAAAAAGTATGAATGATAACAATTTCTATATAATGCTCTGTGAATAAGTGTAGTTAGTACTCAGTGGAAAAAAATCCATTAACACACCTCAAGCTCTGTTGAGTGCCTCATTAATGCTAACACAAGCATTAGACCAAGCTTTTAGTCATCAGAAATCCAGAAAATACTGTGTTTTGGGTCTAAGAGTCCTTTCAGGAATGAACCATATAGGCTAGTTCACTCTAAACTTCCTGCCTTCCCAAACTGAAACCAAGAAGGACTTCATCAATAGTTTGGGGTCAAAGAAAGAAATCCAATCCAACACAGTCCACACTCAATCAAATGTAGAGCAGTTATTGATCAGGATGGGAATGTACTTAAAGTCCACATATAGGGAAGATTCTTCAGTTACCAGAGATTGTGCAGGCAACTACGACTTAATTATGACAACGATATACGGTCAGGATATTGCATTAGGAAACGCAGATGCACCATCTGTTAAGGAAACATGATTTAACTGATTTTTTTCACTACACTTTAGCCTTGTAAATATTAACTCTACATTGTGCAGCTCAGATGAGAGTCTCCATGAAAAATATTGCTGATGGGGCATCTGTAAATGATATCCTCCATATCCAATTCATTTCAACTCTACAAGCATTTACTGAATTTTCTCCAAAGTGTCAGATACAGTAAAATAATCCATGGCTTCAGGGAGTTTACTTTCAGGAGTAAGAATAAAACACATATATAAATAAAATACATGATAGAATTTGGTGTAAAAAAGGATTAAAACTACATGGATTCAGAGAAAAAAAGAACTGGAGAAAGGGGAGGGAGGTCTCATAAAGAAGAGGATCAGGGAAGTTTCAGAGTGAACTGGCAGGAAAAGAGGGAATGCAGCTGTCCTACTTGCCTATGAACTAGCTTGAACAGGAATATGGGGCAGAAAATTGAATGGGGAGAGAGGTGTTAGGGGGTTAGTTGGTTTAGTTTGCCACATAGGTTAAAACTAGAAGTCTATAGACCAGATTCAGCCTGAAAACTTCATTTTCTTCTTGGGTTTACACGATAATTCTTTCTTTTTTTTTTTTTATTTGAATTAATTCCCACATTCAAAAGTTGGAAATTTCACATACGAAATAGATTTCTGGCTTCTCTAAAGAATCAGAAGAGCTAGTAACCAGGGGCACCATTACTACATGTCAACCATCAAAGCTGTGTAGAGGCTGACCCTTAGGGCACGCCCTCTCCCATTTGTCTGGTCCCCCCTCCAGATCAGTACCTATTTATGTTACCTACATGCTTTGATGGGCATTTGAATTTGCAACAAATTTTCTAGAAGAAACTAATGAGATATCATCTAATATTATCTTGAAATAATTTCACTATGATGGGGAAGGTGCTTAAAATTATTCTGTTCACTTCAAAAAGAAGCAACCAACTATTAAGTTATAAGCCATGAATTCATAAAATAGGAAAATTAAATTGACTCATCTATGCTGTGTAGAAGATTGGAAAAAATCATTGAGCTTATAAGAGGAAAATTGTTCCTTTTGTTCAATAAACAATGGTGAGTAATCAAAGGTTTCTTTACAGAGGAGTGATATGCTTGTAGCTAATTTTGGCTTTTTAAAAAATTTATATGCTTTGTTTCACTAAATAAACAGGTTGTTTTATAAACTATGTTGGGAATAAATGTACTATAAAGTACATTTATATTTTAATTTATAACTTGGTTGACCTCAATTTGAATCATTTGTCTTATAACTTTATTTTCAGTGCTCTGTATGAATTTCAAAACACTTTCCATAAACTTAAGCATAAATATATGTGGAACCAAATTATTAAAATACTTAAGGTTTACAAGCTGTGTGTTTGCCTATAACTTTCCTTTTCTTTATACCACTTATAGGCAATTATTTCCAAATGAAAAACAATTCATGTTGAATATATTATGAAGACCATTATAAATGAAAGGCAATCGTTTCAGAGATATATGTATTCTAAAACTCTTCACATTTACTGTTGACATTTTTTTGCAGTTCACTATAAAATGCCAAAATATCAGTTGATTACCTAAGGAATTTAAAGTTATTTCTCTCATAACATTTATATATGCATAGTCAGCCTTTTGAGTAAATAGTATCTGTAACAAGGACTATTTTTATCCTACATTTAAAACATTCATGTTTTCCTTATGTCTCATATAGTAAATTCGGTAATTTGTGACATGATATAGCTATCATTTTTTTAAATGGACAAAGGGAATTTTAGGCACCTTCCTGATGATAAATAAATTAATTCAAGCTCTCTTGCCTTTTCTAAGAAATTATGTCACTCAATGAGCACATCTCATCCTTTAGCCTTTTTTTTCTTTCATTTCTTTATTCCATTCTATTACCTCTCCTCTCCTAAGGTTATTAGTCATTTCTCCCTTTAAGATATTATATTTATGAAATTTTAAATGCTGCACTTGGGCTATTGGCCAAGAATAAGTCCAGCAGCAACTACTAGTTATCTATCAGCCAAGGTTATTTTTTATTTCTATTGCTACTAGAACCATTTGTTTTTAGAACTACAATCTCTTTAGTTTATTACAAATGAGCTTGAATTTTACAACTGTATGTGAATTGCATATATTTTTATTTCCTGGATAGAACCTGCCTGATGACAAATTTTAAAATAATCTCCTCTTTAAGGCAAGGGATCTTACTTAAGCCAATAAATGCTTATCCCTGACAGCAGAACTGCCAAAGAAGACTGTAATTATTTTGATAATCATTGGGTTTCTGTAAGAGATGCTCACAATATGCACACATTTAGGTTGGTTTTGTGCCATTCATACCTCATAAATCAATCTGGCAGGTCCTTATAATCACTTGTGCTTCTCACATCCGAATCTCTTTTGTTTTTCAACGTCTTCCTTGTGCTGAAATCCTGAGATCATGTGTATTATTCTAAAAATGTTTTCCAAGAAGATATAAACAGACTTGCTTATATTTTTCTTGATCTATAATGTGATGTCTTTGCTTAGTCTACCTAAGGTCATATTGCCTTTTTTCTACACCCCCTTGTATTACATGTTCTTATGAATTTGCTACGAGTTATCACCCCTATCCATTTAGCATTACTACTTTCCAAGATTTTCCTCCTATACGAGTGTCTGTGTTTCATATCACATTTTCCAAATACATTAGCTCTACTTATCAAAACATCACTATTTAAAATAATTTTGTGTATTGTTAGTCAGCAAATTTTCTTTTCATATTTTACACTCATACATACCCAATAGCAACTTGGTGGTGATTTTGAGAGCCCCTATAACAAATAATTGCATCAAATTCCAAAAATATTACTGATATTTAATTTATTTTATGTAGTCATTTGGATCTCAACTTATTCCTGCTGAAGGCATAAAGTTAATCTAGCATCACTGGAATTAGGTAATTTCTACATCTTCATGATCTACAGAGCAAAGCTATCTCCATGTGAAAGAAGGAATCAAAAACTCTAAATTACTCACAGCAGAGACTGGCTGTGTGAAATGCTAAGCTTGTAAGGACTATCATTGATCACATATAATAAACAGCCTTAGTGTGTGTCTTACAATAGTGTCTTGTATTGCCATTCAACTCATATATTTAACTTTTTATATCTTTTCTCCTCATATAGACACAAAATGCTTGAGAACATGGAGTGTGTGTTATGTGTGTGTGTGTGTGTGTGTGTGTGTGTGTGTCAACTTCTTGATATTTCCACAGCTTTTAGCATTATACATTATATGTAATAGAGGCTTAGAAATACGTGAAGAAGGAAGGAAGTGAGAGAAAAAAGGAAGAAATAGGCAATGGGAATAAACACCCTTTAAAAACACCAGGATGGTTAAGAGCAGATGATTCCAGGCATACTGATCATCCTGCCAACTTATCAATAAAATGTCTACGGGAAAAGGGAGAGGTAGATTGGGAAAGGTAGTCCCATCATACAGTGCTCATGCTTTTGGAAGGAAAACAAATCAGCATTATTGTAGAGAAAAGGAAAATTATCAGCTTTTAAACAGGCTGAAAATAAACATGAAATACAAAGTACAGTCAGATAGCTGTAGCTGGATATTCAGCAGATTTTCAACAGTCACTCAGTATACAAGATCCATTAATAGTATTATCTTACCATTTGTATGAACTCAATCATATACCAGTCACTGTGCAAAGGGCTTTACGTGAATTATCTATTTTGAAAAATTCATTTAATATATGAAGAGATAATGAGTTCATTTTATATAGATATTTATTTAATGTATATGGCTCAGCTTATTGAATTCTTGCTACAGCTCTATGATCTAAGTACTATTATTATCCCTATTTCTACATTTATACAGGTGAGGCAACTGAAGCTAAAATGATGAGTAACTGACCCAAGCTTTTACAACTAGCTAGTAAGAGTCTGGGCAGAGCTCAAACCCAGGTGCTCTGATACCAGAGGCTTATTAGGCACTACTCTAGAATTCCAGGGACTCCGTTACTTAAGTACTATGTCTTGTTAAGATGGAATTATGTAATTCTGGTGGCAAGTTCTCACCCATGCTAGGCACCACAATGTTAACTCTTAGTACTTGAGTCCTATATATAACAAAATCCAAAAGAATTGGTAGAGCTTTGGGAATTCATTAAGAGATTTCTGGGGAATGCCTGAATCCATATACAGGAATGAGAGCAAGACACACATTTTGCTATTCTTATGCCTAATTACAGATAACAAATTATAAACAATGTAAGTAAAGATGACATACCAATCAATTCCCCTTAGGAACCTTAAGTTAGCGTGAGCAAAAGAACAGCCACTTTGCCCTGTTCTAGTCTCTATTCTCTGTGTGGCTCCCAGTTCTACACTCCTGTCCTCTAGGGCTGTCTTTCTGGGCCTTGAGGTCTCTGGGGTGAATTCTTGGTCTTTTCATTTGCAAGCACCTGTAGTTCTCTTTGAGTCCCCTCTTTATGAGTTTCCTAGGGGCTTTCCTCCCATCTGAGATACAGAGTGCTAACTGCTTCCACGCCTCATTTTCTTGTTTTTGGCTCAGACCGGTCTGTTCTGCCAGAGCTCTCGGTCAATTACTATCTCTTAGGCAGATAGAATCAAAAACGTAGATTTTTAAGTTCACTCTCAATGGTAACGAGAATGGCTTCCTGTTTTGAAAACATATTTCCCAGTGTCCCATGCAAGGATACTCTGTCAGTCTACATATCTTGTTGGAAGCAATGGCTCAGAGACATTAATCTTCAATCATTTCATACCCAGTATCATGTGAGCTCTATATTTACTTTATGATCCACCGTTCACATCCTCAAATCCTTTCCTTGTGTTCCTTAGGACTAGCCTTTACCACTGGCCTATGTCAGAGTTCTTGTTCCTTTTCTATCCTTTGAGATTTCCCAGCCCTGTGGCCCTGGCCCAGAGAACAGCCTTGGATAAGCTTAAATTCTAGTCCATGGCACACCACTCTGTCAGTCTCTTCTGGGGGTATTTCAATGATTCTGCAGTGGTTCCTGTCCTTTCATTTACATTGAGATAGATCATCTTTCATTAATCTTCGGCAACTATAAACAAATGAAGTACCCTAAACGCTTTATTCTGAAAAATGAGAATATTTGTGATCTAAACTAGAGAAGCTTCAGTCATTCAACAGATTTCTTTTAACAGCCTCTATGCACTAGAGAAATGGCAGTGAACAAGGGAAGCAAGGGCTCTATTCTCCTGGAATTTACATTCTATGACTTTGCCATTCGTTAATATTCACCAACTGCATTTTTTTTTTGAGGGCAGTGTCACTGGCCCTCATATGTGGGACCCAAACTGGGGCCGCTGACATCAGCCGCTGGCGTCCCAAGCCAGCTCTTAACCACCGTGCCACTCCGCCGGCCCACCAACCACATTTTATATGGAAAACATACGTTAGGTATTTGGAGAGGCCAATAAATAACATCTCTTTCCCAATTGAATTCAGAACCAATTTAGAGATAGAAGAGATAAACTCATGAAGATCAAACCAACAGCTTTCTTACTGTTAAAGCTGATTGGAGAATGTGGCTTTAGATCTGCCTTTATTGCTGAACTGAAAAGACTCATTTCCTGAGTCACTGCTTATAACAGCTGCAGGCCCCTTGTCCCTAGAAACAGAGCGCTTGCTACAGGGCAGAGGACTGACAAGAATGCATGAATCCTGTGGACATGTTCACTCTGAAAAAGAACAGTCCAGAAGAGGTTGAGTTCAGCATGTCCAGTTTCTTCTCCTGAGCTTACAAATCAGAGTAGCTGAAGGGAGAGGCCAGGAGTATCGCTTTATCGGAAATCCCATCACATGAAAACATCAAAACAGAGTGACTGCTTATACAAATAATAAATGAGACCCTGAAAACAAATATAACTGAGTCAGGGAAAACTTAGTGGTCTTGAAACACTGAAGATTTATTGCGACTTACCAAACACTCTCGAAGAATTGTGGGTCCACAGGTTAACTAAACTGGTTTTGAGAGTTTATGCCATGTATTGGTTTCAGTAAATGGTCATAATACTAATGATGACTTTCATTTTAGAAAAAAAAATTGCAGGTGAAGCAGAAATATAGAGATTGGGAGTTGCAAGCTTTCCATTCACATCTGAATTTAAAAAACAGCAATTTAAAATATAGTCTGTATAACAGTGAAGAGTAACTATGACAATAATTGGAGGAAATATTTTTAACGAAGCTTTACATGGAGAGGCAAGTTGTTTGAGGAAGCCTATCACTGAAAATTCAGTCTCACCTTCTTGCAGGTTTGGACTTATTAAACTATTTCTCAATACAATCTAAAAAGAAACAAATGGTTTTCGATCATAACAACTAGAACAATCCACAATAAGACCTCAAGTAACTTTAGATGACAACTGTCTCACTCTGAAGGCTGCTGCAAACACAAGAGTCAATCATATTCCAAAGCTGTTGCTTGTTCCTAAGAGATCAGGTCACACTGTTGAGTTCCCCAATTTACTTAAATCTGTTATTTTATTTCAAGTGCTAATTGTCTCTCACAACAAACGGAGACTTCTCTCAGATGCAATTATTAGCATTACAAAAGATAATCAACAGGAAAGCCTAAACACAGAGCAGGAAGAGTTGCCTTGGTTACAAACCTGAGATGCTGTAGGTATTACAGTTCTAGCCATGTTTCAAAATGTCCTAAAACACCCCAAGAACAAAGTGTTGCATTCTTTTCTTTTTTGTGGCTCATCCAGGGTACTTTTAACCAATATGGACTTCCTCTTCCTTCAAGCAAGTAAAACACAGGGTCTAGTAGTACACGAAATTTTAAATTATTCAGACTAATTATATGGCTGTGAATTACTGTATCTCTTTTCATATCTCATACTTCCCACACCCATTAGCATCTCCAACAAGAGTGTGGTTTTGAAAAGTGAAATTCATAAAATGGGATATTCTCAAGCTGAAAGAGACTCAAAGGCTAACCACGCCTACTCCTTAACTTTGTGTGTTAGCCAAAGGGAAAGTAAAGTAGGCAATTTGTTGCTTGTAAACTGACTTGCCTATACCTCTAAGGTACTTCAAGAGAAGAATATGACAATAGTAATGAAAGTAAGATTGGGGGACTATGAAAGGATTTTTTATTTTCTGTTTCATTTCTCCTCCTTCCTCTATGGAACATTGGAAATTGACTTTAATGAATTGCTGCTGCTCCTGGAAGAATCAGATAATGTTTCCTAATACAGGGTCCCAGGCTTAACTGGGGTGTGTGTGTGTGTGTGTGTGTGTGTGTGTGTGTGTGTGTGTCCCCTTCACCTTTGAAATTGCTAATGTTGACAGCATTATTTTCCTTGTTTATAATTATGGCTGAAAAGACTGAAGCATCCCCAGCTGATCTGCACACTGACACATGTATTATATAAAATGTCCTTGCAGAGTGATGATGTCCCTTGACTCAAGCACTGTCACTGACTAAGGCTGATATCACTTAGTCTGTTTTCAACCACAGTCCCTGCAACACCCACAGCAACCAGCAAGCCTGTAAAGGGGGCTTTGCAGGAGGGCTAGAGAAACCTGGAACATAGCTTGTCAATTCACCCTGACCATGCCCTGTATTCTTCAGATGTGTTTAAGGAGCAGAAAATAGGAGGAAGGACAGAGAAGGCAGGAGGTGCACACGGAAGGATTCCTTTTGAATTGCCAATATTAAGGACCATTACCCTGATTAAATTTTTTCCATGCCAGACCAGGGAGGTTCCTTATGATTTTACAATTTACCCAGCTTCATTTCTTACTGCATTCACCCAGCACTACCCTCCTATCTTAAAACCCTGAATCTTATAACAGTGATACTTAAATACGTGCCATTGCCCTCTCATCTTCACAGATGAAACCTTTGCTTGGAACATTCTTCTACTCCACTTTACTTGTTAATGTAGCCTGTCAGACTCACCTCCAGTGTTCTTTCCTGCAGGAAACTTTCCTCCCTCCAGTTTGTTTCAGAGGATCTGTGGTGGTCAGCCTTTATGATGGCCCCAATGAGCCTACCTCCTGATATTCACATTCTTGTGGACTCCTCAAAGCTGACTCATATTACCAATAGGAAATTGTCAAGTGTGTGGCTTTTGAGGCTAGGTCACATTAAAAATAGTAAATGCTACCTTGCTTTCTCTTTTATCACTTACTCTAAGGGACGCCCGCTGCCATGTCTTGAAATCATTCAATCAGCCCTACAGAGAGGTCAGTGTGGAGAAGACTTGTACCAATAGCTAGTATCAACTCCCCAGCCATGTGAGTAAGCCCTCTTAGAAGCAGATCTTGCAGCCCCAGCTGAGCTATCGAATGACTGCAGCCCTGGCTGACACCTTGACTGTGACCTCCTGAGAAATCCCAAGCCAGTAACGCTAAGCTACTCCCAAATTCCTGACTAATAAAAGCTATATAAGATAAATATTTATTGTTGTTTTAAACCTCTATGATTTGGAGTAATTTGTTATATACCAATAGTTACAGGGTCTCTCTCCTCTATTTTTCCACAGCACCCTGTGTTTCTCTCCATCAAAACCTATTTCCCATTGTCTTGTTACTTTTCTGCCTCTGCCACTAGCCTGAGGTCATCGTGAGAGCAGAGACATAGCAATTCATCTTTTAATTTGCAGTGCTTCAATGGTCCAGAGAAAGACTATTCCTAATGATTGTATAGGTTGTACAACTGCTCGAAAGTGCCTGCCCAGTTGCTGAAGCAATGGCAGCTGAAGCCCAGCCCCTGTTAACCCAACAAGTTGAATGTCCTGGTGAGGCCTGCTGCCACCAGGACAACGAGGCACTTTTGCCTTTGTACAAAGGCATCTTACATGCTAAATCTTGTCAAAAGGCCACCATTCTCATTCATCCACTGGGTCATCAGGAGACAGAAGCCATACAGGGAAAGTTGAATATAAAGAATAATTATCAATAACAGAGGATTCAAGTAGTAGAGTGTTGAGTACTGAGGGTAAAGAAGAATCTAAACAATGAGGGGATAACTGATATTGGTATCAACCACACCACTGAGGCAAAGCACCCAAGTAAGGACTGAATCTAGAAGAAAGACCCCTGTCCACCAGGACTGAGGGACAGGCTTTGCTGGAGAGAGCATAGTGGGTGTCCATTAAATGGCAAGGAAGCTTGCTGAGGTGCATGCAGCAAAGCAGAACTTGCTAGAAAGCCATCCTTTGGAAAACTGGGGGAAGACACCAATGGGAGGTACCACTCATGCCAAAAGAGAACACAGTCTGAACCAGGAAGGGGAACCTCCTCTCCCTGCAGCATCCATCCAGCACCCTGTACTGACAGGCATAACTTAGTCCTACTTGGCAAGGGGAAAATGTTCGAATATCATTAGCAGGGTAAGGAAGAGTGGGCTTGCGGCTGAGAGGCGACAGATTGATAACTAAAATATCCAACTAGAAAGCAGTCATTTTCTAAGTTGTCCACCATAAGGGATGTCTTTTTCAGACTCTCTATGGCCCTCATGGGTTTGTTTTTAAAGAATCATGAAAACCTGGTTTAGGGTATTTGGTGTTCTGGGGTTATTCTTAATCTGATTTGCTCTTAGCAACTGCTGTGCCCAGATGGCTGCTTCTCAGAGACAATGTGTGCTAGTGTAATGTCTCAGCAATTTCTAATTGACCATGCCTTCCACCTGAACTTAGTAGCCTCTTGGCACTCCTTCATGTCTCAAGCTTGCCTGAATTCATCTACATGGCTACTGACTCCCTATCCTGGTGACTTCATTTCCCACAACACAGCAGCCCATACTCTATGAGCATTGATGTCAACAGAACACCTGGACACCTTGTTATTACAAATGTGGGCCTTGCAATTGATGTTATGTACATCAAGTAAGTATGACAGATGAAAGATGAAACCTTTCTCAGTGCTGAGTCTAATGAGGATACAGGACTTCTGTCATTTTGAAGCTGACTGGCTCTGAAAAGCAGTTTAGTTTACAGTATCTGTCAGAGAAGGGTAATGTTTTGTGACATCAAATCACAATAGTATCTTCACTAATAGGGATACGATAGTAATAGATGCTTGCATATTTATACAGCACAAAACTATGACTTGTCGACCTTATTTCTCTTTGTATTATTTTTTTCTATAAAATGAAATAATAGCATTGCTATAAACACCTGGCAGTCTCTGAAGAAATACGCTAATTATATGTTGAAGGAAAAATTCTATTTCCAATGTATTAAGGGCAGAATCAATGTCAGTTAGTTCAGTCAACATTTATTGAGTCTGGTGAAGCTACAAAAGAAAGAAGATATTATATCCTTGCCCTAAAGTAACATACAATCTAATATTTTCTATCATGGTTTGTGTTGTATTCTGTATACTGGAGTTTTTTTTAAAACATGATTTCTCCTCTTTTCTATGATACTTTGATATAAAATAAAAGCAGAAAACTGGAGAGCTATACCATACGACTATCTGGATTTTGTCGAGCATTACCATAAACAACCATCTCCTTTATCTTCAGATGCACACCTTCATTTGCTAAAGGATCTTGGAAAAGGTAAACAGTTGGAAAGTAAATCTAAATCTAGTTCTATTGAAATGTCTTTAGTAAGCACTTTTTATATGTTAGAAAAGCATCATACAATACAAAAAGCTATACGGAAGCTTTGAGTGTTTTGCTATAGTCCTTGGAGAAATAAAGACAAAAATAAGATTTGCAAGCCCTCAAAGGTAGTGGGCCTAATAGCCATTAGTTTTAAGAAAAGAAAGACAGACAGCTACCGTAAATCAAACATACTCACCAGTGATGTCTTTCGACAGAATTAAGAGAATAAGCTTGATTTAAAACTAATCCAAATACTGTAGAAATGATGCTGTTGAGAAAGGAAAGGCATCAGAGGTACAATGATGATAATAAAAATGATAATTAATGCTAACATTCCCTAACTCTCTTGCTAAGTCAGGTACTGTTCTAAGCCCCTTGGTGGTATGTTAGTTGGGGTTCTCCACATAAGTAGAACCAATCCGCTTCTCTGGAGAACCATGATGTATGTATGTATGTATGTATGTATGTATGTGTATGTATGTGTATGTATGTGTGTGTGTATGTATATATACATGAGCTCAGACAATTAAGTTCACAAACTCATCCTAGAAAAAGTGCTACATACCTCACCGCTGACTATCACTATGGTCACCTTCAAAGTACTCCCCTTTGGAAGCTATACACCAATGCCAGCGCCTAATCCACCCTTCAAAGCAATTTTAAAACTCTTTGTCTGGAATGGCTGTCAGAGCTGTCGTTGTATTACCCTTGATGTCCTGAATGTTATCAAAATGTCTTCCTTTCAATATTTCCTTTATCTTCAGTAAAGAAAGAAGTCATTGGGGGTCAGATCAGGTGAGTAGGGAGGGTGTTCCAATACAGTTATTTGTTTACCAGATAAAAACTCCCTCACAGTCAGTGCCGTGTGAGCTGGTGCATTGTTGTGATACAAGCATGAATTGTTTGTGAAAAGTTCAGGTCATCTAACTTTTTCATGCAGTCTTTTCAGTACTTCCAAATAGTAAACTTAATTAACTGTTTGTCCAGTTGGTACAAATTCTAAAGGAATAATCCCTCTGATATCAACAAAGGTTAGCAACAGCATTGCAACAAGTTCGCAAACTTAATTATCCAACCTCGTGTGTGTGTGTGTGTGTGTGTGTGTGTGTACACACATATACACATGACATATGTATGTTTATATCTATATGGATAGAGAAAGAGGTTTATTATAGGATTATTATAATTACGTGACCATGGTGGCCTAGAAGTCCCATGCTGTACTGTCTGCAAGCTGGAGACCCAGGAATGCTGGGATGTAACTGAGTCAGAGTACAAATACCTGAGAATCAGGAGTGCTGATGACCAAGGGCAAGAGAAGGTGGACGTCTCAGATCAAACAGAGAGAGGGAACCTGCCCTTTTTCCACTTTTTTTGTTCTATTCAGGCCATCAATGGACTGGATGATGCGCACCCTCCTTTGTGAGGTCTTTCTTCTTTACTCAGTCTACCAATTCAAATGCTAATCTCTTCTGGAAACACCCTACAGCGACACCCAGAAATAATATTTTACCGGCTGTCTGGGCATCCCTTAGCCCAGTCAAGTTGACATAAATTTAAGCATCACAGGTGGATACTGTTATTATTAACCCGCCTTATTCTCCTCTTAACACTGCTCCACTGTGTATTTCCCCAACTGGAAATAGAGCTGCACACTTTAACATGTTAAAGTACTTATGGAAGGGCATGAGATTTCTATAGCTATTAAACTATTGGGTTGTCAGAAAAGTCATGACTTATTTTTTCTATGTTTTTTGTTGCAAAAATGGGTCATGACTTTTCCGACACCCCAATATAATATATAGAACCCTTAGTTGCTGTAATATTCACTAGGTAAAAGGTAACAAAAAGAAAACAAACATTTAGGAGACTCTGATGTGCCAAGCAGCATAGTAGGTGACTTGACATATATTATCTCATTACAACACATTCCCAGTGTTGTGGGTGGGAAGCAGTACTTGACATCTTTATTTTCACCTTTGTCAATCCTGCCCTATGATAACAGTATTAGTGATGGGGAAATGAAAGCCCATGAATGAACATGTGTTTAGGTATTGGGGTGAAGCAGAACAGAAGCCCCTTGAAGAAGAATCACAATTTTCTTAAGAATCCTTTGGTTGGTTATATGTAACAGGAACTCACTCAAACATGGTTAAGAAAAAAATTAAAAAGGTTTTAGTGAAGGTCATCGGAGTCTCCCATGAAACTCAACTACAAGAAGTGCATCCGGGTCTCCTGCAGACAGGAACTGGGGTGTTTGCTCTTTTCTTCTTATCAATGGTCCCTCTCATTCCCACTGCTCTCTACTGTGATTCTTCTCTGTGTCAGCCTACTGGCATCTACTGCTTGCTCAGGTGCCTCTGGGCCACCCCAATCTCAAGGTAAGTCCAGCAGTCTTGGGAGAAAGGAAATGTTTGGCCCAGTCCAGCCTTTGGATGATCCACCCTTCTATCCAATTATCTATGACCTGAGAGGAGGAGTCAAAGTCACAAAGGATAAATGTGGGATTGCAATGGCTCAATCCAGTGTTGATGAGTGTATAGGGTGTATGGGCTGAGGTTGGGGGGAGGGGACGAGAGGAGGGAAGCTGAAGGCTTTGCAGGCAAGTTAACCAGCATCAAATTCTACATCAATACTAGAAGAAGGTTACTGCCACACTACTTCCCATAGGAATTTGAGTAACATATTTGACCTTTGTGTGCCTTAATATCCTCATCTGTGAAATGGGGATAGTAAGTTTTTTGTGAGGGTTATGGGATTTAATTTACATGACATGCTTCGAATGCAATACATTTTACCTATTATTATTGTTACTCTTTGTTGTTATTGTCTGGGGTCAACTCCTCACATCTATAAGTTCAAAAACCTAGAGACTCAATATCATTCAACACACTCCTTATTTTACTGGAATCATCTCTCCTTTCCCACATGAAAAATCTACTATTCCAGAGATTTGGGGGTAAAAATTTGAAAGATTTCAGAATAAGAGGAATGGGAGGTTTAACTCTTTTATAAACATGTCATTTTGAGTCACTCACACTTCTGCACTTTTTAGGCATAAACAGAAAATGTTTGTGGTTGATAAACAATGGAAATGTTTGGATTTCAAGGAGGCACATATAGAAACATGAGTCTTGGGCAGTGGTTGAACTAGTGCAATGGAACTGGCCAGTCAATTAGTTCGAGCAACCAATTTCACTGCTTCTTCCATTTAATCAGCCAGTGGTTTGACCGCTGTATAGAAATGCTGTTGAATGTGGGCATTACTGAACAAAGCAAAGCAAAGTAACCTATTAAAACAGATTGCAATGAAAGAAACATGGCTCTGCTGACAGCTGGTTTTAAATAAGCTGTCCCATTTTGAATAGCAGAGGCTTTCTTTTTAAATCTTCATTATTCAGAATTATTTTGTGATTTCTAGTATAGATATAATTTTGGCACCATTCTCTATCCCTTGAAAATCTCCCCTCCATTTTTAACCTTTTGTGTGACATAGTCAATTACTCTAATTCTAGTCTCTTAATTCTTATTCTTTCTCTGAAATCTGACATTATATACTCCATTTCAAGAATTTAGTTAATTTCCTGGTTTGCCCTATAAAAGGGAAAAACTGCTTCTTCTTTTTTTTTTTTCTTTTGCTAGATTGGTGTCTCTATCCCTCCACCTCCCTGTATTAACTTATCATTCACTTTGTTCTGCCTTCTCACTGTCAAAAAAAAAGCTATTTTTTTTAGTCTTTCCCCTCTATACTGTCACTTCAGATTCACAGTTGCTAAGTGTTCCAGGAGGCCACCAGAGGGACTTTCTCATGGTGTGATTTGCAAACTTTGAAATAACACCCACCAGCAGAAGCACCATATGCTATGAAGATACATAGTAAACTGACAGGAGCATCTCATTTGTCATTTGAAATTCAAAAAGTGTCAACAATTTTCATACTCAGCAATTGCCTAAATGCCTCTCTAGTTAGCAAGGAGTAACATTTACTATAAATGCACATGAAAATATAAAATTTTATATTGTGATTCTATAGGAGTAATAATAGCAATGCCAGTATTAAGACTTGCACACACTCGATGAGCATATGGACAGACATATCAAATTTCTCTACTCATTTTATATTCCATGTGTGCATCTCTAGTTGAATGGTTTTATCTATAAGGTTTATGACATCTAGACTACTCACATTCTATAACATTGGTGATTCAAATGTGCCTTCTTATGATAAAATATAATACCAAAGAATATTTTTAATCCATTAAAAGCAAATTTAACATAAAACACAAGCTGTTCCTTTGTGATTAAGCTGAATTTTCAGCCAGCTGCACTTAGCTACAACAGAGCCAAGAGAGAAAACTGCTTGGCAATTCTTCCTAATTAAAGGATGTTAATTACTGCTAAATACTATACACTTCCTATGTTATAAAGGTTCATCTAAATCAATGTTATTACAATACTAAAGAAATTAATAATTTCAAATCTAGTGTGGCCAAAGTACCCATTAGTTCATACTTCTAAATGACTTCACAGTGCAATTTCTGAATTAGTATTGTATAAAGTCTAGAATGGCCTCGCACATTAGCACATCTCTTACGTATTAATCATAGTGCCTGATGGTGTTTCTTCTTCATACCTAAATATTGATGACGTGGTAGATGCAGAAGCAGAGGCTGTATGAAGATGCAGAATGCAACACAGTAAGACTCAGGTGTTTCCTCACCTTTGGCCTGCACTGACTCCCTGGAACAGAAAATGTTAGACTGAACTCTCCACTATCTGTATGACCAGAAGATTATGATCAGGAGGGACAGGGACACTAATATTTACTGAGCCGCAGAGGCTTTCTCATTTGATATAACAGCCCTCAGGGTAAATATAAGCACCCTTATTTGCATGTGGGGATTTGGGGGCTTAGAAGAGAAAGCTGCCAAGTGTACCCAATTAATAGGAGACCGAGCTATCCTGAAAGTACATTCTCTCTGACCTCTATTCACAGGTTCTTTCCACTAAATCATGTTCCCTACTACATGAAGGAAATCTGAAAACACTGCATTAGGAGCCAATACTCTTCCTTCCCTTGTCACTTGGCCACAGTCCTGCTATGTTTATCTGAATTTTGTCTCAAGAGGTGACTTGTAAAGAGAACTCCAGACTTGGCTCTGCCATTGAAGGAAAGTCACTCCATGCCTTTAAGCCTCAATTTCCTCACCTACAAAGTGAGTAACAACTCTAAGTCTCTCCTAAGATTGTGGTGATGATCAAATGGGGTAATGTATTGGGAAAAAAGGTATTTATAAGTGTAATATAAAACAAGATGAGGTACTTTGGTTAAATGCTGCACAGGAGAATGAGAGGAAGAGAAATTTGCATTTTTTATAAATCACAGTTAATAACTATTTTTAGATGACTAAAATCCACCAATGGTTATAGACAGTTGCATAGCTGTGTTATTACAGTACTGAATACTTAGGAATGTGAGCTCTTGGATCAGATAGACCAGAGTTCAAATCCAGGCTTCCCCAATTTCTGTTTATTTGAGCTTAAGTAGGTTACTTACCCTTTTTCACCATAGTACCTCACCTGAAAAGATGAAAAATAAGGTACTATCTAGTAACCTGGGCTGACTTTGTAGACATGCAACCTGAGTACTTACATAGGGCTCCATGCCCAGAAGGGCCCCACACTTGGTTAAATGCTCTGCTGTCACTAACTTGAAATTCTTTTATCTTTGAACATTTATCTTTGAATGTTATCTTTGAACTTGTGTTTTGTAAGTGAAGTCTAATGTGACAATGGAACATGTACTTGAGGAGACGAAACATGCACAATATGTGTGTCTACTTGAATTCCTTGCTACTCCATTAGTATGTAACCCTCAGGATGCCCTATAAAGAGAATAGCATGCTAGCCTAAATAGTTTTCAGTACTTTTTTTTTTTTTTTTTTGAGTGCAGTGTCACTGGCCCTCATATGTGGGACCCGAACCGGGGCCGCTGGCTTCCTAAGCCAGCGCTTAACCACCGCGCCACTCGGCCGGTCCCTATTTCAGTACTTTTTTTGAATAAAGGACTCTGCATTTTCATTTTGAACTGGGCCCCACAAATTATGTACCTATCACTGCTCTTAGCATTTGTGACCTTAAAAGCAGTTGGCAGTGTCTGATACTTGTAGTAATTGTTCCTGAAGTTTCATGCTGTTAGAAGTATAAAATGGGTGCAATCAAGAGCAGAGGTTAAAAATACATGCTCTGGAGTCAGATGGCCTTTGTCTAGGGTAAAATCCATGTTCTTTCACTTTGTACCTGTGTGATCTTGGGAAAATCACTTCACTATTTTGGGCCTCAGAAAATAACAATGCAGACATCACAGAGTTTTTGTAGAGAATCAGTGAGTCAACATGCCTAGAATAATTCCTATAGAACATGTAAATGTTCATTACATGTTTGGAACTCAATTTTGTTGTTTTTGTTATTGGAATACAGAGAAGGGAGAAATTAATTCAATCTTGGAGAAATCAGGGAAGTCTTTACAGAGGTGATAACATTTGAGCTGTCCCTTATGAATTTCACATTCATAAGTAAAGTTAGTGGAAATGAAAAGCCAGCCATAGAGATAGCTTGCAAGGGCCTACACCATTTACTGACTGATGGCCAGGTCACATTAATCAGAGCCCTTCAAAACTTTCAAAATAACTTTTGTAAAACTATTTAGGCTAGCATGCTATTCTCTTTACATGTTGATTTATGCTCTTAGGAAGACCATTATAAGAAAAAAATAAAATTCTTTAAAAAACACATAGTTGTCAGAAACAATCCAAGAGTCCCTCACTGGAAGACTGCATAAGAGAAACTCTTAGCAGAATAAAATTGCTCCTAATGTGCAGGCAAACACAGAAATCAATCAGCCTTTTCCCGCAGCTCTTGTCTGTTCATTTTATATAGTTGCCCAGTTTGACAAGAAATCCAAAGAAGGGCTGAGGAGTGTTGTCAGCATAAAGATGGGAGAGAAGTGATGTACTAGGCTAATAAAAGGACTCACAAAGGTCCCTGAAGTCATAAATCCTTCCTGCGGCTTTTAAAATCTGTTTCCTTTGTAGAATTGCGATGATGGAGCTTTGACAGAGTGCCCTTTCTATCCTCTCCCCTGCATGTCAGGAACCCCAAGCTAAGTGTGTGGAGAGAAGACAAAATGCAATCTAACTTCCTGCCTTAACTATTCGCCTCTCACTCCATGAAGATCTGCTGCAGCCTTGTTGATGGAGTCAGTGCTGCGTGGGCCTCCCCGATCTTCACCTGCCTGGGCTGCCCTGCCCTCCCCATTAATTCTTCTGATTGCCTCTTTACCACATGCACTTGGAGAACTAACTGATTCTCACACATCCGTCTAATTCTTGACACTAATCCTTAGCTTTTTCAGTAAGCAGGTGGCTTTCTTTTTGGTTTCAAGTCAGACTCTTCAGGTAAATCTGGAATGGGAAATATTGCAGATTATGCATTGGATTTTGACTTACCACAATGTATGAACAGTATCCAGGCATTCCACAGATAGGTCACCTTGAACGTGAGCACTAATCACAGGGGTAGAGGAGATCATCGAGAAGATGTGACCTCCAATCAACTGGAGAGCTGGACCCGGACAACAGGAGGTTCCTGATTCCCTCCTCTGTCTTTGGAATATACGTTCCACCCCGTTTTTATAGCCAGAGCCATTTCACAGATCTTTGAAAATGTTGTTCAGGTGAGTGGTAGACGTGACTGAGCCCAGATAAGGTTTCTACATAAATTCTGACCAGCAGGTGCAGAGATCTACTTGTTTTGTAGGCACCCAAGTCAAACCTCCTTTGTAAATTTCCTTGCTTATTGAAAGTGACATCTACTAATTGGGAATGGTCTGCCACTTTCTTGTGTCTCTCCCTGCCCTCCTTGTCTACCACAGATATCATATTTCCCCAGGAGAATTCCTGAGGTTTCCATCCAACACACACACACACAATCAGCTTTCATGGTTCCATATTTGAGATAATCTGTTTTTATGTACTTGGAAAATACAACTGACATGTATACTAATTCGGGCAAGATATAATTAGGAAAATATTGATAAATGCCACTAAGAAAATGTACTATGCAAAAGAAAATATTAATGTATTTTTATTGTTAGTGTTTTTGTTTACCTATATATTACTTTCCCTGATACAGTGTAACTATTTCAAAGTTACTGGAGATATATAGGAACCTAAGTGCACAGCCCCCAATAAAGATATTTTTAAAAAGCTAAAAAAAAAAAATCTATCTTTTTAAAAATAAATCTAACAAATAGACTCACAGATACAGAGAACAAACTGATGGTTGCTAAGTGGGAGAGGGGTTAGTAGATGGGTGAGAAAGGTGAAGGGATTAGGATGTACAAATTGTAGTCACAAAATAGTCACAGGGATGTGAAATACAATGTGAAGAATATAGTCAGTAATGTTGTAAAAACTACACAGGATGTCAGATGGGTACTGGGCTTACCAGGGAGATCACTTCATAGATTATATAAATGCCTAACCACTGAGCTGTACACCTGAAACTAATATAAAATGATATTGACTGTCACGGGCCACGTAGGAATATAGTCAACGGTATTGTAATAACTATCTACAATGTCGGGTGGATAGTAGACTTGGTGGGGTTATCACTTTGTGAAGGGTGTAAATGTCTAATCATTGTTTTGTACATCTGAAACTACTAAAAAATTAAAATAAATCTCAATTAGTTTTCCCTTCAACCATCTATGGCAAGCAGTGTATTTATTCCAACTCTACTGCCAGTGCCACACATATTTGTGAGCTTGTGATTCACTATGTCTCGTATTCCTCTATCAGAAGACACGTCCCATCAGCCTGGGTGTCAGAGTGACTCACAACTGACCCAAATGTAGTGGGAGCAAGATGTAAACCTGGGCCGCATGTGATAGCAGCATTCGCTGGTCTAGTGAGTAATTCAATGCAGCTATAGGAGAAATCTAGTCTCACTACTTTATAGCCACTTTTTCATCCTTTATTTTTCTTATGCAACTTGAGCCTATATGTCATTCACTACATGTCAGTCATTAGTAAATGACTTCAGGCTGGTGTGACAAATTAATTTTGTTCTTAGAGGATGAGAATCACTGCCACTGAGTCTTTTGCCACTGCTCACAGGGATGACGGGTGTGTTGGGTGTGTAGTCACATATCTAGAGATTGGGCAGGATCATGATGGTCCAAGAGGGTTTTTACCTGAGCAGCCTGCAGTACCTTAGGCAGGAGAAAATTCAGGACCATGGTTCAGAAAAGAAGATTACAGCTGAAATTGTGGAGCTAATTGTCATGGATAAACTATAAGATGAGTTGCAAATGGGATATTAAGTAATGAACTCAAAAACTAGGGGGATCAGAATTGGGTGAAGATATGGAGTAAGAAGAGACCCAGGAAAAAGAGACCCAGGATGAGAAGTCTAAGACTTAATTAAGCCAATAAAAGAGTAAGAGAGGGTATTTGAAGCCTATTCTTTTGATGGAGCCCCAGAATCCTGAAGATACTCAAAAGAAAGCTCCTAAGGCTCTGAAGGCAATTCCAAAATAACAATTCCAAGAATGTTTTTATCAGTGACAAAGTGACATTGGAGTGTATAAACATCCCAAGATGCCTGCTTTGAAGCGGGGAGGAAAAAAAAGCACCGATTTGGGTGTGTGAATATCTGGCATTTTTGTTAAACATCAGACATACTACTTTAGGGTGACTCTTTAAATATGCACTATGTTCAGATACAGGAAAAACCAACCTGAAACAGTGGTGTGTTTTATTTTGGTGTTGCTAGAAGTCCTATACTTTTCTTTGTTGTTTTTCTCAAAACACAGTCTCCTTTTTTGAAAATATTTATGTGTGTGTGAGAGGACAGGAGCTTTTTGTGCATTGTTCTTTGAAACTTTTTTTTCTACATTACTGCATTCTCACTCATCTTTTTCTGTGGGGCAGAATGACTCTGTTTTTCTTTATAACCATCAGTTCACAAATCCACAGGGGCCCTACGTGGCACAGCTCATGATAACTTTCTAGTTCTGAAAGATTTAGGGGGAAACTATATTAACTTTATATCAGCAGAAGAAGCAACTCGACTTTATTTGAAACCTTTATCAGTCTGATCCCATAAGGAGAGGTACCTTGGTTTTTCTAGGTTGCAGTCAGTCTGTTGACACATCTAATGACTGTGAGTCAAGTCACCGTCTGAATTTCACCAGTTCACTTTGAGATTTGAGGCTCAGTCACTTCACCTTCTGGAATTTCAGTTTCTTCTCCCAATGCTCCTCACCCACTTCACAAAGATGTGGTGAGTATTAACATCAAAAGGCTTTGAACACTCCCAAAGAAAGGCACTTCTCCAAATACAGAGGGTACCAAAAAAATGAATACACATTTTAAGAAAGGAAAAAAAACTATTAAAATTATGCTGATGGTAACCACTTTGAGCACCTCTTGCAATTGCAGAAGTCAAACATGACTTGTATTCATCCTTTGTTATTGGTATATATTGAGCATTACAATTTTAATACAGTTTTCCTTTCTTAAAATGCGTATACTTTTTTTGGCACCCTCTATATATGGCATAAAGTAACCTGAAAGGCTCCACTTTATGATTATCATATAAATAATCAAGAGGATTTTATCAAGAGACCAGTTACTTTGTACTAAATCCAGCTAAATAATGAATAAAAAAAATGCATGGGCGACAGAAACTAACACATATCCTAAATATGTATATACAATAATGACTTTAACTGGGGTGGGAATAAAGGTAAATCAATAAATAAACTGTTTGTAGGAGGCATTTTACACTGTTGATGTACTTTAAGTTACTATCCTTCTCATTTTGTCAAGGACATGGAATTCAGTGCAGGGGACGAAAATCTAACAAAACAATCAATATAATTAGTCACCAGAGAAATGCAAATTATAGTAAATCACAAAGAGATAAATACACACCCAGTTGAATGGATAAAAGTAAAAAGATTGACATTACCAAAGGTTGGTGAAGATATAAAGCAGTCAGAACACAAATAAATTGCTTGTGGGAGTGTTGAGTGGGACTTTCTTACAAAGTTAAACGTTACCTACACAATGACCTCACCTACACAATTGTCTTTCTACCTACTTACCCAATAAAAATGAAAACATATATATGTATCTCCACAAAAAAATTATACAAGAATGTTCATAGCAAATTTATTTGTAATAGCCCTTAACTGGTAATAACCCAAATGTTCACCCACTGGTGAATACATAAAATGTGGTATATTCATACAATTGAATACTACTTACTCAGCAGTAAAAAGGAGAAAACTCTGGATATTTCAATAGGATCTCATGTGAAAAAAAACAGACAACAGAATGTGTCAGGTTGGCGCTAACTATCCGGCTGTTATGTCCACAAGAATTGTTGTCCATTTCCAGTCATATAACATATCTATTCACACACACACACACACACACACACACACACACAAAAAAAAATTTGTGGCATGTTAGAATGTAAAATCATTACATTAACTAATTTGAAATTTTTGAATGTTTTTTATAGGCCAAGCATTATGGTAGGTGTTTTACATGCATTGTATTACTTAATGGGTAAAGTACTATTATTATCCTCATTTTTTAGAAAAGAAAACAAATGCTCAGAGAGGGCAACTGCAGTTACACAGCTAAAAATAAAGTTGGGACACAACTTCCCATCCATCTGAGTCCAAGGCCTGTAGGAAAAACCAGTGCCCTCACTTGGTCCTCACTTTTTAGTGCTAGCCTTGTGTTTATAGATATACGGAACCTAATCTATCAGCGCTATTAACCTATACGATCTATACATTGTGATAGAGAAGGAATGAATCATGGAATATGGGTTACTTACTGATAAATAGCTACATTTATCAGGACATAGTTGTCTAGAAGAAAGAGAAAGCCCTATCAAATTTGGAAACAACACAGGTTGCTTGTAAGAAAAGGTCCTGATACAGATGGCATATGAAAATTTACTGTGGTTGTCAAATAAATGTATGAACTGGATTCAATCCATGGGCTGCCAGTTTCTAGATTTCATCCACCTACTTTAGTTTCTCACTTTCTGCCTCCCCCAGAAGCTCATAGCTCAGTCCACTCATATTCATTCTCACAGCACACAGCAAAGTCAAAGGATCTTTGCTCCCACAGAGGGTACAAAGACTCAGGGTTCCTCTAGGAATTAAGGCAAGATGTAAGAAGTACTTAAATAGCCTCAACTCCATTCCTCCTACAGCACACATACACATACATACATACATACAGAATCAACATTAAAAAATGGAAAACTTAGACAATCATAAAGAAGAAAATAAATCATACATGATCCCGTTATCCCAGGATATCCAATTATTGTTATTTTGTTACTTCCATGTTTTTCTTTCCATGTATTATCTTTGGAAATATCATTGGCATTATACTGTACATATTCTTTCATATTATTTTTTTCTTTCATGTTTCACATTGTTTTATACTTGATATAATTTTCCCATGCCATTTACTATTCTTCTACAATGATGATATTCTCTTGTGTTTATTTAATCATTTTCCCGTTATTGTTAGGATTTACATAAAAAATGTTTGAATCATATATATTTGTGCACATCCTTATTTCCTAAAATAAATTCCAGTATATGAAACTGCAACTTTTTGTGATTTTGTCTGTTTGTTATCAATTGGCTTACTACAAAATTGTCCAACTTACCCTCTACTAGCAGTAGATGGAACGCTCAATTACCCACACATTTGGCAATGTTTGGTATTATTCATATTATGTCCATTGTTAACCATTATCAGATTGATGGGTAGAAACTTATATGTCTTCTATTTGCTGTTCCTTGACCATCAGTGAGTTTGAACAACTTTTCATAAATTTAGCTATCTATGTTATGCAAAACATCTATTTGTTTTTTGCCTACTTTTCTACTACAGTGTATTTTTTTTTTAAAGATTTTTTATTGGGGAATCAGGGAAGGGGAACAGACAAGTTGCTGTCTTTTTGTTCTTCAGTCTAGTTGCAGAGGACGTTGCTTCACTGGCCCATGTTGGTATCGTCATTGCGCTCTTCCCGCAGGAGGCAGATCAGTCGCCGGCTTCTGGATGTCGCTCACCGCGGCTATTGGCAGCTCACGCTGACTGCCAGCCGCTCACTGTAGCCTATGGCAGCCCACTGCAGCAGGGGCTGCAGCCCACACCATCGCCGGGGCTCGCACAGCCCAGCTCCAGGTGGAGCTGTTGTTAGCTGTGGAGGGCAGTGTCACTGACCCTCATACGTGGGATCCGAACCGGGGCTGCTGGCATCCCAAAACCAGCTCTTAACCAATGCGCCACTCGGCCGGCCCTACAGTGTATTTTTTGATTGTTAAGCAGTTTATATATCAAGGCTTTGAATTTTTTCTCTTCTTTGTTGCAAATGTTTTCTTCTAGCTTGATTTACTTAAATAAAAAACAACACCCTATATATAGTTACATATAGATTCACAACAAGTTGCAAAATACAGTACAGAGTTTCTGGGTACCAAGGTTTCTGCATTGAGAACATCTCACATTGACTATAGTACATTACCAAAACCAAGAAATTGACATTGGTACAAATTGGTTAAATAAACTACAGACCTATATAAATTTCTTCATTTATTTTTAAATCGATTAATGGAAGTTTTTAAACATGAATTTTAATGCGTGCATTCTTATTAAAAATAACCCAAACTTTACATGTCTGGTTTCCAGTTCCACATGTAAGAAGCTTGGAAGTGGCCACTCTATCTAAACAAGTAAAAATCTAAGGAAACTGAAAAATCAACAACTCTTCTTGGATTCATAGGAGAAAGGAAGAGACAGAGCAAACCACTGCCCCCAAGATTGGAGACAGGCAAATGCAGAGTCGTGACGCGCTAGAGCGGAGACTCACAAGCAGAAATGACCCTGGGAGCCAGGGCTGGGGTAGGAGAACCTCAGCTGTAATTGATGAAGTGCTGGAGGGTCAATGCAGACGAGTCTGAGAGTTAAAAATTCCGACATTCTCTACTACAAAACCCCTAGTCATCCTCAGACATTACCTATTGTATGAAGCTTTATTTAACCTCCTGACATATTCTCCCTTCTGCTTATGAAACATTTTGTACATATAAATAAATTCAACAAGTGATATTAAGACTACTACACGCAAGGTACAAAGGGTATAAATACAAATAAGGTAACAGTTCTGCCTTCAGAGACTCGTGGTACTGTATCTATGACAACATCTCTGATATCGCTCTCAGACTTTTATCCTCTACATTCGTTCTGTCAACAAATTTGGAGGCACTAAGCACACAGGCACCCTTTTTCTAGGAAATAATTTACCCATGTCTTTGCACCATCTGCAATCTGTCTGTATCATTTGACCCTCACAAATCTGTACTTGACTTTCACAGTGCCCCTGAAATCTTTCCAAACTACTCTTATTTACTATCAAGATAGACCGAGACCAGTGCCACCAGTAATTATCCCCCAAACCTAACAATTCCGTTTTTATCCTTCCCATTTCCCTAGTAATTTTATACTTGGGTGGATGCCTTTGTGTGTTCATGTATTTTGTATTTATAGCTATAATGGTAGAAACCTGCAGTAACAGCTCATCATATAAGGATTTGGAAATAACATGGGCCAAATCCCACATCCTAAGACCCAGCAGTAAATATAATAAAAGTCTGATATAACACATTTAACCTATAAGAAGGGCACTGCTTCTGTCCCTGGGCAGCTCATTATAGAGATTCCACCGCATAGCTATTTCTCCCCATATCTATGGCAGCCTGCAGACTGCTTGAGAGCGCAATCATTGGCAGGAGGGTTAGATTAAATAACCTTTGGGGGTCTGTTTGTGCCCCTTGAAATTCTATAATTCTGGTGAGTTTCCTTTCCTTGGGATGATGACACATAGGCTTCATTTCACCAAGTGCCTGGCACATAGTCTGTCACAGTAGTTAAAAGTACAGATGCTGGAGACAAGAGTAACTGGCTTCAAATCCCAGCTTTGTGTGTGACTGTAAAACAAATCACCTCATGTCTATTTCCATCAACTCACGTGTAAAATGAAAATAATTGTGCCGATCTCATGGGTATGTTGTGAGGATGAAAGTTAACACATATAAAGCACTTAGAACGGTGCTTACCACATACTAAGTGTACAGCAAACTAGCAAGGTGGTACCAGCAGATATGTGTTCAAACAAATTCTACAAGTTCATGAATTCCCAGTAACTTAAAAATATCCATGTAATAGGCACGCAAGAAACACTGGAGACTTGATCTTGGGTCTGAATTTTATAGACTTATCCAAATCCTTTTAAATACCTTGTCTCATTGAAATGAAAAGATTTTAAAATTAGAAAAGCAGTTAAAGTCTTTCCTGAAAACTATTTCTCGGCAAATACATCAGGTATATACATATTGAATCTACCAATGAAATCCTATTATAAGACTATGTTTGCATAATTCTATTAAAAAATATTCATATCCATTTTTTAGAGCTCAAACCAAGCATTTATACTATCTCTTCTTTGCCCAATCTTATTGTGGGTGTGTCAAATGTTCTAATCACTCCACCAGGTACAGACACTGACTGCAGTCTGAAAGATATTATCAAAGACCATATTTAATAGTTCCACAACACTTAAAAAGTGGAGCTCACTTTAAACTATGGAGTGGGTTAAGCAGTGGGTAAATTTGCCACATTTGCTCTTAAGTCATTTAAAAAGCATTAAAACGTATTTCAAAGATTTCAAACATGCAATTATTTTTGTTGCCACTCAAAACATAAACATCGCTTTAAAAATATATGTGCATTTCTATCAAAACAACTCAATGAATAAAAAGTGTTTTCCCAAACCATTTTTCATACATTTGCAACCCATCCAGCAAGTTTTAAGTCTCAAATTACAAAAACCGTTGGTAAAATGCATCATTGTCGCCCCAAATTAAAATGCATGAAACTCAAGGTGTAGTGATTTTATGGAAAACGCCTCTAAAAATATGTATCATGCATTTATTCAGGAGTTCCATTCACTAGCGAAGCTGTGTTTTTGTCTACCTGAATGATACTGATTTTTTGTCCTTATCTTATGGATCAGTCTTACTTTATAATCATAGCTTTCTTGTATTAATCTAAAGTATCTTTTAAATTAATTTAACAAATAAATCTGGATCACCTACTCTCTTTTAAGGTGCTTCACTGTATATTTGAAGGGGTTTAAAGTACTTACCTATCAGAGCCCCCACTCAGGGCAAACATAAAGGCAATGCAGACACATGGCGGAATAGAAGACTGTGTGCTCTGTTCCTGTCACTTTACAAGTTCCAGGCAAAGTGTCATCACGATGAAGGGAGAATACACAGGCCAACCAAACCTCTCCCCTAGACCACCCCTGCCTGTCAATTTCTTATTCTGTTCCCAATTTCTTATTCTGTGATTTCCTAGTTTAAAATCTGGTCCCTATACCCATTCCAGGCTGTTGTGTTTGTTGAGAAACACATAGAACCTCTTTGCTGACTGGTTTGTCTTCACCCTTGAATCCCAGGCTTTCAAAGCCCCAGGTAATAAATCTGTTGGCCAGTTCTGCTTTGTAAGACAGTACATAGCCTATATCCGCTCTCCACCTCTGGCCTACCCGCTGCCCAAACTGGCCTGCCATAAAAGGAGAATTAGAAAAGGACAAAAGGCAGTGATTTTATTATAAGAATAAAAAATGATAAACACCAGGCATTAGAGTAAGTCAGAATAGTGAGCAATGCCTTCTGATTTGGAATCTTCTTTTCTGATGCTGCTCAATGATGGGCTTCAAAGATGCCCAGTAGGAGGAACTGGAGCAGAAGAAGCGCATTTATACTCATAAAAAGATTAGATTTGTATTATCAAAATAGTATATTTTTACATAGGTCAATTTCCAACTTTTTTTTTTGTAGTGTCATCACGGTAGTAGAATAACTGGAACTTTTTAAACAGCTTTTCCATACCAGACACTTTTCAAGCTCAGTTTTATTTATTACTCCCCTCCATATTCCAATGGGAATGATGTTTTATCTGGGGGTGAGATACAGAATAATACCAGGTACCTTAGTGGCTAGTTTCAACCTCCATTTCTTAGCACATTTGGTTATAGAGTTGCTGTTGTTTCTTTTTTTTTTTTAAGAGTTTATTGGGGAATCGGGGAAGGGGAACAGACAAGTTGCTGTCTTTTTGTTCTTCAGTCTAGTTGCGGAGGATGTTGCTTCACTGGCCCATGTTGGTATCATCGTTGCGCTCTTCCCGATGAGGCAGACCAGTCGCCAGCCTCTGGATGTCGCTCACAGCGCCTATTGGCAGCTCATGCTGGCTGCCAGCCACTCACGCTGGTTGCCAGCCACTCACTGTAGCCTATGGCGGCCCACTGCAGCAGGGGCTGCAGCCTACACCATCGCCGGGGCTCACACAGGCCAGCTCCAGGTGGAGCTGTTGTTAGCTGTGGAGGGCAGTGTCACTGGCCCTCGTATGTGGGATCTGAACAGGGACTGCTGGCATCCCAAACCAGCTCCCAACCAATGCGCCACTCGGCCGGCGCGAGTTGCTGTTGTTTCTGCTACTGATTTCAAAGTGAATTAGAATTTATATCCATTCCAAACACAATGAACAATTCTTTCTATTCAAATGTAGCATTTATACAAATTCCAAAACCTTGGCCTCAGAGGCAGCGGGTCAAAGTAGGTGGCATACCCAAGGAAGGAAGACCCATAACTTCTATGTATCAATAGGGATAGGTGCATGAACTGGCAACAGGAATTTCCTGGAACCTAGTTTGGCATCAAAGAGGAACAGAGGAGTTAGGGCTAAAAGTAAAATTATACAGCAACCCCAGAGTTGCAGGAGGCAGCCTGTTGTTGAGGAAAAGCAGAAAACAGAAGTGCAATGTAAGTAGCCCTAAAGCCATTGGTCTGTGGTGGCTAAGAAGAGTTATGGCCAAAACATTTCAAACACACAGTCTTGTGTCATAAGGAACTATGTGTCTGTCTGTGAACAGTAAGAATTCCTGTAGTCTAGAACATGGACATGGCATCTCTCCCACATAAAACTCCTCTGCCAGTTGCTGATCCAAAAATAACTCATATCACATATGCAAAACTGATACAAGAAAATGAGAGAAAAAAATAAAGATAAAATGGAAAACAAAGAATACTCACCAGAAAAACGTTTCCTTAGAGCAGATAAAAATTTAGGCCAAACATATTGCCATAGACTTAAAAACCAAAAGACCTACACAAAGCTACCACATTTATAAATCAAGAGCTCATACGAAATATACAAGAGCTTGGGAAAGATACTGCAAGACCTTGGGACATGAAATATGATGTGGCAGAACCCAGGAAACAAAGATTTCACTGGCAATAACCATATTCTGCTAAAAACATGGAAAGAAACAAGGATGTTAGGAATAGAAAGAGTGCAATTCAATGAAGTAGAAAAAAATTAGAAAAAAAAAAAGCTAGACAGGACAGATTAAAGAAAACCAAAACCTTAACATATGCAATAACTAGTATCCTGAAGAGGTAAAAAATAATAATAAAATAGAAAAAAGTTAAAGATATACTTCAAAGTAACTCTCCAGAAATACAAGTCATGACTCTATAGGCTGAGCAGGAACAGTGAACTCCAGGAAAAATTGACACAAAACATTCAACCTTGAATCACGTTTTAGTAAAGTTACTGAAACTGAAAGAAAAAAGACTGTTGTGCATTGAGATAAAAAGTTTAAGTCAGAATGTTACTTCCCACAGCAATGTTCAATGCTAGAAGATATTGGAGCAATGGTACAAAGTCCTCAGAAAATAAAGTGTGTGGTCCAAGAATTTCACATAAATAATCATTAACATAATGAAAATTGACTTTTGAGCTTGCAAAAACTAAGGAGTTATACCCCAAGCCCTTCCTGAAAAAACTACTATAGGCCAAATTTTGAAAAGCAGAGATAAATGGAGTACTGGTCCTAAATATTGACTTGATTTAATTGTAGGACTAAAACTAAAATGATTTTGGAGATTATGGTCACAGGACAGAATTTACATGTTATAAACGCTAATGATGTAGAAATAATATAGAAAAGGTTTGAAGGGGAAGATGACAGATGATGGATAGTAATGTCAATATGCTGATTTCTCATCTGGTAGAACAGAGGATGGAAAGATTATTGAAGCTGATATATCAATATAACAGAGCTATAAATACATTTCAAGGTCTAAAAAATGATACGAAAAATGATATAATCATAAAGAATCAGGTGAGTTTGGGTGGAAGATGAAGGGGAGGAAGTACAAAGAAAAAACTAAAATGAATTTTATCATTACTCATATTTGGAAGTCAACAGATAGCTGCCTATAAAAGTGTACTGTGGGAGGTGAACTGTTATATATTGCTAGTGAGAGTAAAAAAAGATTTCATAGAACTTCTCTAGACCTGCTGTATGGGATGAAGAGACAAGAGGTGACTTTAGAGTTCAGCTTTGGAGTCTGACTGGAAGTGGAAATACAGCTGAGGGGCAACGAGTCCTTTCCTACCACAAAGCTATGAGCTATGTCTCCAGTACCACCTTGTTATATGGTAATTGACAACTATCATAATTAGTGGCCAAACAACATCTTTTGCCCACTATGTCCCACTTCCCTCTAAAGGGCCAAAGGTGCTTTCCCAGCTTTCTTTACAGCTAGAATACAGGGATGTGACTGAGGCTCCAACAGTCACACACAATAGCACAGGAATTTGTTACCCAAGACAGCAATGGAGGGCTCCATCTTTGGCCACTGTGAGAAATGAGGGCTCCAGCTTTCAGGGGTGGCAAAGGCAGAGGTTTGGGTATCAGGCGCCCAGAGGTAATAGCCTTGAGTCTTCCCTGGAGCAGTTCTAAAGAGTGGTTTGGGCATTATTTCGCACTGGCTGCCTCTGTGTCCAACAATCTGGTCTTCCTATTCTGTAAGATACTTAATATGCATTAAAAATAAATTTATTTTCTGCTTAAACTATGTAGAGGGGAGTTCTGTTACTAAGAACCATGCCTGATTATGTATTGTCTGGCAGAACACACACTTAAAAAGCAAAAAACAAATTTAAAACATCCTTTTGTGTTAAGAAGACTGAAGTGATCCCCAGCCTGGAGATCACTTTCCACAGTAGCTTCCAATTAAGAAGCCAAGTATCGGTGAATGGATCATTCCCTAAAACACTGTATCTATTTCAAATAGCAGTTAAAGAATGGGTTCTGTTTAAATAGGTCTTGGTTTTAAGTGCAGTTATACTGGAATCACCAAAAGTTAAAGCATTCCAAATAGGTAAAGATCAAAATACCCCTAAATCTTATTACCTCTGGCTTGCTGAAACCCTTTGGAAGATTTTGTGGATGATTCCAGATTCATCTAAAATGTTTCTTCTAGGCTCCAAAGTTTGCTGTTAACCCTAAGAGTAATCAAGTTCACTGCCTACTGTGAAAGTATTAAGAGATAATGTCCTTTGCATTGTTCCTTCTCTTGTTCTTGGCTATGAAATCCAACACAATATATACATTGAACCTGGCTTTTCATGATGAAGAAGTGCAGCAGCTGGTGGGTTTTACTACTGAAAGATGTACACTGGCATTTAAGTATTGAGTACAAGGGTTTCAAAGCGTGGTTCCTGGGTCACAGTGTTGACACCTGGGAACATCTTGGAAATGGGGATTCTGGGGCCCCATAGCAGATTTACTGAACTGGAAATTCAGGGGGAGGGATCCAGAATTCTGTTTCATAAACTCTCCCAGTGTTTCTGATGTATAATAGTTTGGGAAAGTAGTTAAGGAACTACACGTACTTTCTTTGGCAGCACAGCTAACCACTCCAACCAAAGGAGAATCTACTTCTGAGACTGTACCTTATAACACATTTCAGAACATTAGAGTTCTTCCGCAGAACTAACCCAACTTCACATATAGCATCAACTCATTTCTTCTTCCACAGAGGAAATACAGGACTCTTGGTTGTTAAGATCTAATATAGAAACAACTTCCTGGGACCGTTAGACTTCAAGTACCCTTCAATCTTCTCCTTGAGCCCCATTCCTTTTACCTTTATTTATAATGAGTTTTTTGTTTTGGTTTGTTTTTGGAGGGCAGTGTCACTAGCCCTCAGATGTGGGACCCGAACCTGGGCTGCTGGCTTGCCAGGCCAGCGCTTAACCACCGCGCCCCTCGGCCGGCCCTATAATGAGTTTATAAAACTCCTTTTCAACCTTGTCAAGCTCCAAAATAAAGTGTAACCTCATTCTATTGTTCAAATGAATTAAAATACACTTCCTGTCATTGGATCATAGAAACGAATCCATAAGACCTAGACTTCTTACATTCTACCTGTTTTTTACAGGAAAGTTGTACTTCTAGAAATAAAAAAAAATCAAATGCTGTCTGTCCTTTCTAGCTATTGATTCCTCCTCCTCACCCATCCTTTCCCCAAAAAAGTTTTAGTTCATCGTAAGGTCACTAAGTATTTCACATGTATTGCATTTCACATTCTGATCCTCATTTGCCCTATTAAATAAGAATTGACCAGATGGACATTCCTCTGACTCTCTCTCCTGAGCAGGTTTTAGTTAATTAAAAATGATTATTTTTACTACATATTTTATAGATCAGCCAGATGTTACCTGTGGTCATTTCTGGAAAGGATCATTTGGTGGTGATTATAAAATATATATTTTCCTTTGGGAAGCAAGATTCTTGCACATGATCAGGAAAACAACCATAGAAATTGATTTCACCTCATGCCTTTTGCCTAATGCCAAAACGGACATAACCTCTCATTTCTTTTGAAAGTCCAATCTATTCCAATTCTTTATTCTTCTTTCTACTTCTGCATAATGGCCCTATTCATGTGTGTCAACAAAAGTGATCAAGATGATGGAAAAAACATGAATATTGGTCTCCCTCTGCACTAGAAGTGCAACTTGATTTTTCCAAAGAAACCAATTTGGTTTTTCTAGATTTGGCTTAAGACATATATGAGTATGTATGACATAGCAAAATGTTTTGCTCAGTCAGGGCAGATATCATATCACGTTCTTGCGAGGATGCACTTCCAGGTAGATATCTGTCATAGTTCCTGCTTTGCACAGGTCTCCTCATATGCTGTATTTCATGCAAACTAATTTGCCTAACTTTCCTGTTAGTGTTGAAATAATCCAGCCTGAGACAAAGATATTGTAATTACAAAATTGTTTTGTGATTAGACATTCTCTCTCCATTTGTAGACTAGAATCCAAACTAGCTTCCCCTTTTTTCTTAAAAAAGCAAACAAAAACATAAACATTAAACTTCTTTTGTAAAAAGAAAGCGTTCTTGAGATCACCAAAAATTCTGAAAGTCTAACAGATGAAATTAACCACACTATCACTTGAACTAGGGTTAGATGGTTTGGTCTTCTCCAAAACACCAGTTCGAAGACCTTTAGAGGCAAAAGTGAGTCTGAAGTTCACATACTGAGGAATATAATTTCAAGTATGGCAGGATCTATAAACAAGTAAGGAACTGTCAGTGTCTTATACAATATTTCATGGTGTGATGTGGATTAAGATTCTGGGCTCAATTTTGACTTTGTATGTGACCTTGCATACTTCCCACTTTGAGTTTCTTTTCTCAAGTAAAAAATGGTCGATGGAACTAGATAGTCTCTTAACTCATTTTAAGCCCCTAAATTACATGATTGGTTTTTTAAAAATAATGTTAAAACCTAATATGCTTTATTGAACAATTGTGACAATTTGGGGGCAGGGGACTGCTTTTACTAGAAGCTTTAAACACAGAAAACAGCAAAAACTCATTTTCTGCTTGTATAAAGCATCTGCTCCCAGTGTTCTCAGGTACACAAATCTGCTTGTAGTAAATCACAGTCACCTCAGAAATGACCTCTTCCTCTTATATTTTTATAGCAATCAATATTTACTAGAGTTTTCCTATTCAATCATCCATGTTACATTTGATTTCAAGAGCCAGGTAAGGTGGAGACATTCCTGATGAAGAGGCTAATAGTCCTTGGAATAAATTGTCCCCCAAAATCTAACATTACTTACCTTTGGATCAGGCCATGCTCATCAGCCTCTAATAGGTTTTAGGGACTCACCAGTCTTAATTTCCTATGTGAATCTATAATTGTCCGCAGAGGTCAATTTCAGTGGATGCCTCATATAAATTAGAATTGAAGATAATGATGCCTGTTCACTTGATCAACTAAAATGACCAGCTGGGTTTAATGGGAGGAAAACAGAAACCCTTGTGAAATTGGAATAGCTTCAAAGGTGATAGAATGTAATTATTTTTCTGCAAAGTTTTTTCTCCAAAGGTGACTGGCCATTGTGCTGGTGGGCACTTGGACCAGCATGTTACGAAAGTGGGTACAGCATTCAGAGACACTGACCATATCCAAATCAGAAGTCAAGAGTCAGCTTTCTGCTAAGGTGTTGGGAGAAAGCAAGATTTTTTTCCCCGTTCTAGTTTAGTTATTTCATTTAGTTAGAGAGGTGCTTGGAGGGATTTGCCTAATTGACTCCTGAGAGGCAAATTATAATTTAGATTGCTACAATAAATTTTTTTCTGTTTATAGCCATAAAACATTTTCTTGGATTTGTTATATTTATCCTTATGATATTATCATTTTAGTTCTGAAAGAACTTTGATATCACCTACCTCTACCCCTTTGTTACAAATGAAGAAACTGAGGTCCAGAAAACTTGGGTTCTATGATGTAGTAGAGATGCTAGCAAGCAAAAAGAGTGGAGCTGAGAAGCTGGGAGAGGCAGAACGCAAAGGAACCAGTAGATTACCATGCAGATTATCATGCCACACAGCGAACAGTGAGCTCTGATTCTGTGTCTGTGTGAGCCGGGGAACAGTGATACACACGGGTGTCTGCACAGACTCACGAACCAGACTGCCTGCCTGGGCTTGACTCTTGATTCTGCTCATTTGGAGCTTTGTGACCTTTGGCAAGTTGCTTAAGCTCTCTGTGCCTTAGTCCCTCATCTGCACAAAAGGATGTTAATATCAGCACTTCTTGTTGTAAGGATTAAAAATCTTATTGTATTTACCTTACTGTTATAGGGATTAAACAAGGATTAAATTGATATCTGTAAGGAGTTTAGCACTTGTTAGGTGCTGTGTTAGAGTCTGCTGTTTTTCTCCTATTCGCTATACCAGAAAATCTTAAAAGTTTCAGAATACATACATAAATTGTTTTCATTAATAATGTACTGAGGTGCTTTACCTGAGATAAATACCCAAGGACTCTCCTACAGAGATTCAGAAAGTCATTGATAAAACCTCTTTACAAGTTTAATGGATTAATTTTTTTCAATATGTATTGTTATAATTTAAAGTTTAGAAAAAAATAAACAACTACAGGGATTTCTTTTAATTAAAAAATTCAGTGATATCCATAGTTTCATATACCAATGACAGAAGTTTCATTAATAAATCAATTAATAAAAGAGCATATCTATTGCAAAAATTAAAGATGGTTTTCAAGGCAGGAAATTAGTGCTAAGTCAGTGACTCCTGAGTGCAGCAGCAGGGCGGAGGTGCAGCGTTTTCTTTTTCTAGAGCACGTTCCTTGGGCAGCTTAACATTTTTTTTTCCCCTTAGAATTCAATGTTATCAAACCTATCGTTAACATTTTACTCAGAGTTTTTAAGAGAAAACCTTCACAAAATTAACAGTGCAGATCTTATAGTAATTAAGGCCATTTTAGATGTGCCTGAAATGTACCATGTGTGGATTGGTTGGTGGTTGGTTTTTTTTCTTTCATTCTCTGAATTAAATTCAATGGACATCTTAAGGGAAAAAGTCAGTTACCTATCCCTTCATTTTTAAATGAAATAATTGTAGCAATTGCGTAGAAAAATAATTTTCAATGCTGAAGAAAATGTTCTTGGAATTCATTGCTGATTTAAGACATTGGAAGGTCATGATAAGCTGCATATCTTCCAGTTACATGATGGTAAATCTGTGAGGAAGGCACAATTTAGTTAATTAATAATTTTTATATTATTATGCATATCAATTAATAATTACACTATTACATAATAATTAATAACTTTAATGAACATTTCATTATACAGCCCCACTATTCTGAGTTTTGGCAGACTTTCCATCCAACCTACTTTAGGTGGAGGTTTGCTTGGAAGAAGGCAGAGGTTGGAGTGTGATGTGGTGCATCAGATAAGTGTTCCTCTCTAGTTCTCATGTAGCCCACTAGGTAGCTTTTCATTTCTTTCTCAAAAACACTTTCAGTGTGTTCCAAGGACAATGGGTTATTATTCACCTGCCTCTCGATGTCCGAAAGCAGAGTGCTGGCACCTATTCGAAAGAGCTCTGGCTTCAACCATTCATCTCCGAGCTCCTCCTTTATGAGAGAGAGCCAAGCAAGGGAATCCTTTGCACTGCGGATGCCTCCTGCTGGCTTAAAGCCTACCTAAAAGGGAGGGAGGGAGAGATAACAAGGTGTATTGTTAGTGGATTGCCTTAAAAAAATGGTACTGCATTATTACAGGTCTTGAATCTCGCTCTTCTTTCCAATCTATTTCAGCTCACCCAACGAAAGAGCTTAAATCACTGACTCGTCCATTCACACTACAAAATGACTTTTCCAGGATTAATGGGAAGAATACCACAGCTTCTGAGGAGACACTAATGAGAGTTAATAACCCTCATTAACATTTCACTTATTGGAAAGTCATAACCCTCAACCAGCTAGACTATAGCTGTGAACCCGGATAAACAAGAGAGGTATCAATAAAAACGAAAACATAGCACAGAAACCCATTCATTCTACCAGTAAGCCTGTACAGACACCTTTCAACCCTTCATCCTGAGGTGCAAATGACACATAAGTGCATTTAAAACAAGAAGAGCAAATCAGCGAGTCACATAACCAAACCGGCAGCAGTCAGCAAGGAGAGCTGACAGTTGTTTTAATCAACTTAACTGCAGGGCCTTTTTTTCCTACGTTGTAAATAGAGTTACAGAGAGTGGCCAGACCAATTATATAAGCAAAGTAGAAAAAGACAGTGTACTCTTTCCATTTCAGCATCTTTGAAGGCGACCATAAAACAGCACAATTCAGCCAGTATCTGATGTTCACAAATGATGTCTCTGAGTCCATTAGAAAAGGATAAATGTATTCTATATTCAGGAAAAACTGTTTATCTGGATTTACTTGTCTCAAGAATTTAACTATCCTGGGCCGGCAGAGTGGCACACTGATTAAGAGCTGGCTTGGGACGCCAGCGGCCCCAGTTTGGATTCCACATATGAGGGCCAGTGACACTGCCCTCTACAGCTAAGATGGTGAACAACAGCTCCACTTGGAGCTGGGCTGCTGTGAGTTCCCGGGACCGCATAGCTGTAGCCCCTGCTGCAGTGGGCTGCCATAGGCTACAGTGAGTGGCCGGCAGCCAGCGTGAGCGGCTGGCAACCAGTGTGAGCTGCCAAGAGCCGCGGTGAGCGAGCATCCAGAGGCCGGCGACTGATCTGCCTCACCCGGGAAGAGCACAATGACACCAACATGGGCCAGTGAAGCAATGTCCTCCACAACTAGACTGAAGAAAAGGACAGCAACTTGTCTGTTCCCCTCCCCCAATTCCCCAATAAAATCTTTAAAAAAAAAGAAATTAACTATCCAGTAGCATAGAGACTATAGATGGGAGCAATCAAAAAAACACCCCAAAGCTCATGTACTGAAACTCACACACGTAGTAACCACTCAGAGCTGTTGGTTTGATAGGCAGCACCAGCAGGGGTGACTACTAACAGAATGCTAGAGAAGGAAGACAATGATAAATAAAGGGCGCATTATCAACCCAAGTCAGAAACCTCATGGTTAACCTAGACTCCGCTATTTTCCTCACCACACTACATCCAATCGATCAACAGTCAAGTACAAACAATCCTACCATCTTAACTTCTATACGTCCTCTGTACACACTTTTCGCTCTACTCTCACTTCTACTGTGTTAGTTTAAACCCTCATCAATTCATCAATGTAATATCACTAAAGATCTCCCAACTGGTTTCCGTGCTTCAGTTACCCTATGGCACGCAGCTTAGCAGCAGCTGTGGAAAGATTCTAACCATATCTGCCCATTACTCTGAAGTGCAAGTGACTCTGTAAGAGTGAGGGGAGGTGGCAGGAATGGAGGAGATAAGTGGGTTGAGGTTATTTCCTGAGAAGAGGCAAAAAAACAATTAGCATACTTGTTAATCATAGAAGTACTTCTATCAATTAGGCACTGATGCATATAGATTTTTCTATATAATTCAGTTGTGTCAGCAAGTCTGTTTGGCAATTCTTCTAAACAGGTTCTTGCATAAGTTTGTACTTTTTTTTTTTTAAAGGACAGAATATAGAAAACATAAATCTGCAGTGAAATCAGTTATGAAATATTAAACCTCTGCTTTTCAGGAGTGACACTAATCATGGTCGGGAAGGCAGCTGATCACATTTTAAAACACCTCTTAAATCAACAAGGTAGAAACTTTACAGTCTTAAGGGGCGACCCAACCAACTTGTCAACAACCTGAAAGGCTCTGCAAGATCCAAATGCAGTGCCTCACTGTGTGAAATCAAGTGTGACTTAAATGAGTACAGTTTCACTTGAACCTGTTCGTTTCTTAATGAAACTGGGATGAACTTTGTTTATTAGCTGAGGGCAGTGGCAATACAATTTTTAAAAAAAGTGTTGAAAGACAGCAAAGTGTTCCTTACTTTCTACTCTGGTCTAGCACGTTGAGCATTTAAAATGCTTAGTGAAATTCTTTGCTTGGTGTATAAGGGGGTCTCCTGGGAAGGGACCTGTTCATTTTTGTACCCCTAGCATTTAACATAGGTTAACATGGGACACAGCTAAAGACTCAATAAATGTTTGCTGAGACCAAAACATGAATGGGTGCCCAATGAAAGGTTTTCGTCCTGACTACAGAGCTTATGAAAAGTGGAGATGCGTGAGGACTACCTCTGATCCAGAAGTGCCAGAAATGAGGGCCCAGACATCTATAAGTATAAAGTTTCACATCTGTTTGGATGTTCTTTGGACAAGAATAAGAATTGGGCCAGCAGAGTGGCTCAGTTGGTTAAGAGAGGGAGCTCTGAGCAACAGGGTCACAAGTTCGATTCCTATACGGACCAGTGAGCTGCGCCTGAGCTGAGCTGCCACTGAGCTACCATAGATGTCAGGATGGCTCAGCTGGTGAGAGCATGTGCTCCTAACAACGAGGTTGGCAGTTGGACTCCTGAATGGGATGGTGGGCTGCACACCCCCTGCAACTAAGATTGAACAAGGCACCCTGAGCTAAGCAGCTGTGAGCTGCTGATGGGCAGCTGGATAGTGACTGGACTTGGAGCTGAGCTAGCTGCGCCCTCCACAACTAAGATTGAAGGACAAAGCTTGGCTGTTGTCCTTCCCCAATTCCCTAACACTGTTCCCCTCCCCCAATAAAATCTTTTAAAAAAACAACAAAAAAACAAGAATAAGAATCGTTGGGGCCGGTCAAGTGGTGCAGTGGTTAAGCGCTGGCTTGGGAAGCCAGAGGCCCCGGTTCGGGTCCCACATATGAGGGCCAGTGACACTGCCCTCAAAAAAAAAAATAATAATAATAAGAATCGTTGGTCTGGCGAGTGGTGGGCCCACTTACACAGCTGGGGGACCCAAAGATAGAGTTCTTTCACTTTTTTACAGCTTTATTTATTTATTTATTTTTTAAAATTTGGATCATTGCAGAAAAGCTAGTAAGCAGAGGTTACTCACGTTGGGTCATCTTTCATATGTAGGTTACAGTAGATAGTTATCCTGTTTGTACTTTTTGAAGCTATGAAGTTATTCTGAAGGAGAAAATTCTGGAAGGAGTTCACTTCCTCTCAAACCCAGTACTCAGGTCTCTGATTCCAAAATAAACTGAAGCTACAGTCACATATAAAATCATCACATCCAGTTGGCAAAACAGTAAAGGTCTTTTTTGGGGTGTCTATTTGGCAGTAATCAAGAGATTGGTTTTAAAAACTACCTTCTGGGGAAGGGAAAGTCTCATTTTTAAAAAATTACCTTTCTCTCCAAGGATGTAGGAAAGAAAAATCCTTTGAGATAATTTGCAACTAAACAAGCAACTTGAAGTGAAAAGGAAAATCCAAACTCATTTTAAAAAAACACCTCATACGCATTTTTTCTTTTAACTTCATGTTTCAAAAAATATGTATTATTTTTCGAAAAGCTGACAAAAGCTAGCATATACCCTCCTCAGCTTAACAGTCTTCCAAAGAGCACATCCGACTGCCATGAAACGTAAAAATGGATATTTAATTCAAGAGCTATATAACGTCTAGCTACCTTTTCCCTGCTGTTTCACAGCATTTCATTATTTTGTTTAATAAGTTCATCTCCTCAAGAATTTTCTCTTCACCTCATATTATTAAAAGTAATAAGTTTTTCTGGACCGGGGGTTTCCCAACAGAAAAACCAATTTATGTGTGTCCTTCAATAATGACAGGAAAAGATTATTTCCCATTATATTGCATACTTTTCATATCACCACCACAGCTTATCATTCAATAAATGTTACTCTGCAATTCTTTCCATTCCTCAAGGAAGTTTAATTTCTGCATTAACCTGTTTTCGCCGGCCAACGCCTTACCAGAAAGCCTCTGTGTTGCAGCAGCATTAGTTCGTTAAAGAACGCATTTAGGAATCTCTTGTCAGTGTTAAAATTGTCTTTGGTTAATAAAAGAGCATAAAGTAAGTTTACATCTTGATCACACATACTTACTCCCACACTCACACTCACTTTCTGTTACTCGCACACTTTTCTCCATGAATGTGCTTTTTGTCATGAAAGGTAAATTAAACATTTATCTTAACAAAGGCAACTCATTCACACCTTCTGCATATAAAGACAGTTATTGTGGCTGTAACTAGCATTATAAATAACGTTATCTTTACTCTGAAGAAAGATTTGCTGGCAATAATATACCTTGTTTCCAGTTTTCCAGAAGAAATCTCTAATGGCCCGGAGCATTACTATTGCTACGGGGAAGGTGGCATTTACTGTTTCTTTTCCAGTAGAAGTCTTAATAAAATCTGATCCTAAAACAAAAGGAAGAAAAACTCCACATTAATTTAAAAACTTATTTTTTTAAGATTTTGAGTCAGTGGAAGAAATGAGTCGTGTCCTTTTTTTTTTTTCCTGAGGAACACTTTATTTTTCATTAATTCTTTGAAAAACAAAAAGCAACAACAAAGATATTTTCTCTCTCTCTCTTTTTTTTTTTTTTTTTTTTTTGAGGGCAGTGTCACTGGCCCTCTTATGTGGGACCCGAACCGGGGCCGCTGGCTTCCCAAGCCAATGCTTAACCACCACACCACTCGGCCGGCCCCTATTTTCTCTCTTTAAAATAATTCTGTCCATACTTTTTCTTCCCCTTATTATAAGATGAATTAAATTAAGCACCAAATGGATTTGTATGGACCCCTGGGGCTATTGCCTCTATATTTCCATAGTACCAATTAAAATCAAGTTCGTTTACTTAATGCATAACTGAGATGAATAAAAACAATTTTTATTCCCTGTGCTTAACATCACATAACACTTTACTACAAAACTGGAGTACCAACTCATGAAGAATCACCATTAGCTTATTTCTACTGTGCTGTTTGTTAATAAAAGCACTATTATGTGTCCCATCCAGATTAGGATTTTCATGAACGACACCGTGCTATTTTGTAACTTACCAATATTTTAAATAACTTCCAGTGCCTCAAATGTATCTTAAACCTATTGATGTGATTTAACAGAATAACACATGGAGACCAAAAAATGATAATATAGTTAAGACTCACTGAGTGAGATGCACTGTGCACTATTCTAACCAATATGCTACAGTGTCTCCAAGGAATTTACCTAGGGTCACACAGTTAGGTAGCCAAACAGAGGTTCCATCTTTCATGTGGCAGTTACCTATCCCTGAAAGACGCAAAGTGTGAACCACAAACCTGCAGCATGTGCACCACCAGGGAGCTTGTTAAACATGCAGACTCTCAGGCCCTACGCTAGACAATCTGAATCTGCATATAAACAAGGTTCCTAGGTGATTCTTATGCAAATTTACAGCCCTAGGCCACTGAATCCATGCACCCACATATAAGGATAATCTCTGAGATTTTCCCAAGGTCCATCAAAGAAGTGGTTGATGGAAGTGGAGGGAAGAAGTGGCCAAAACTTTCCCCTTTTGTTTCAACTGGAAAAGATACTTCCAAGACTATTCTGTGGATTGAAAGGTTCAAACTGATCCACCTTTACTAAGCGCACTGTGTGTAAAGCACAGTGAAAACTATAAAAAGAAATAATTCAAACCCTTGCCCTCAAAGGCATACATATTCTAAGTGTAAGTGGGGATGAGACATACTTCTGGGTAATCACTTGATGAGCTAGAAGTCAGGAGATCTGGTTTCTAGCTCTGACTCTGATCCTTACCTTGCAAATTCCTTCTCCTAACCTTTATCATTTGTAAAATAGATCTGAAAATTCTTACTGGCTTCATGGTGTTACTTAAAGAATCAAAAGAGACGATCTATGGGAAAGCACTTTGAAAACAGTCAAGTGTTATACAAATATAAATGGAGCAAGAATCGAGGTAGTTTGCAGTCTGTATAAATACCATAGGAATTCTGATATATCAAACAGGTCACTGTGGCCCTCTTTTGTTTTGCTCTGTAGACAAGGCCCATGGGAGAAATGGAGACATACCTGTCATGTATGCAATTCATTTGACAAATATTTACTGAGTGCTTAGGATGTTCTAGATGCTGGAAATAGTCCACTAAACAAAACAGAGAAAGTTCCTGCCTTTGTGAAAATTTCTAGAAGAGAAAGACAATAAACAAATATATAACAAATGCCAGGTGAAGATAAGTGCTGTGAAGTAAAATAATGCAAAGTAATGAGAAAGAGAGTGATGAATTTGGGGAGAGGTAGCTATATTTAAAGAGTTCTCACAAAGCATCTCTGATGAATAAAATTCAGAGATTGAATGACAGGAAGCTGTGAAAAGAGCATCACAAGCAGGGAAACAGTAAGTGCAAAAGCCCTGAAGGGGACATGTGTTAAGTTGATTAATATATGAATGAATGAATGAATGAATGAATGCAGTGAGACTACAGAACCAATACCTGGCTCCTAAAACATCAGAAGACAATCAGAGAGGAAATTAAAACCTCCATATAGATGTAAGAAGGTGAGAGGGACATCTCAAAGAATTCATAATGAGACCAAAATGTATTTTCTAATATGTGACACTGTTTGGATTCACTAGAATATTTTTGGGTAAAACACTGGATATCATCTAAATTCTTTTAAGCATCTTGGAAGAGAAGATTATTAATATAAAAGACAAAGACCACATTTGGATGCTTTAAAAAAACGGAATGGTTGCTTAAAAGGCAAACCATCAAAAGTGAACCAAAAGAGCCAACTTCCCTTAGAAGGGTTTGGAGGCAGGGTCACGGAGGACACCCTCCTCATATATCCCAGTAGCCCGGGAGTAGTGACAGTGGCCCACACATTATCTGTCTGCCCTCCTTTCTTGACTGTATGGTATGCACATCTGAGAGCACGTGTTGTGTCTTTCTTACGCATGTCCTCAGAGTATGACACATATGAGAAGCTGAATAAATAAATTTTGGATGGGTATATGGGTGGATGAGCAGCCAAAGCTATGAAGAAAAAGCAAACTACAATACCTTCCATCCTGCACTGCCTACTGGGGAAGGGAACACAGTTTAGAGTTTCATTCCAGGCCTAGGAACAAAACTGGGCAGGTGGCTCTGAAGAAAATGTTCTGTTTTAAAATAAATTTTTAATTTCGAACACATTTAGATCTATAGAAACATGGTGAAGATAGTAGAGTTTCTATATACCCTACACCGAGTTTCCCCTACAATAAACAACTTGTATTAGTATGGTGCATTTATTATAATTAATGAATCAATATTGATATTATTAACCAAAACCCGTACTGTAGATTTCCTTAGTTTTACCCAGAATCCTGTCTCATCAAGGATACTACACTAGATTTGTCATGGCTCCATAGGCTTCTCTTAGCTGTAACAGTTACTTACTTGCCTTATTCTGATGTCCTTAATAGTTTTGAGGAGTGGGGTTTAGGTATTTTGTAAAATTTTCCTCCACTGGGATTTGTCTAATGCTTTTCTCATGATTATGCTGGGGTTATGAATTTCTGGGGAGGAAGGCTGTAGAGGTAATGTACCATTTTCACTACATCAAATCAATGGCCCATACTTTCAACGTGACTTACCACTGTTGACGTTGACTTTGAGCACTTGGTGGAGGTATTGTTTGCTAGGTTTCTGCACTGAGAAACCACTCCCTTTTTCCTATTCTCCATACTATATACTCTTTGGAAAGAAGTTCTTATGTGTGTCCTACACATACAGAAAAGGGAGTTACAATCCATCTCCTACAGCGGGGAATATCTACATAAATTTTTGGAATTTTTTGCATGGGGGATTTGTCCATCCATCCATCCATCCATCCATCCATCCATCCATCCACAATCATTTATATCAAAGTTGACTGGAAGATATTTATTTTATACTTGGGTTTATAATTCAATATTACTGTATTTATTTTGTTGCTCAAATAGTTCAAGCTTTGACCACTGGGAGCTCATTCAGTTGCTTCCCGTATTCCTTTGACACGCCCCCATGGACTTTTTGTTTTAAAAGCACTTACTTTCTGTTATTACAAAATGCTCCAGGCTCACCTTGTATGTTTTCTGCCCCAGTCCTAGAATAAGCCATTTCTCCAAGAGCCCTGGGTCCTTTTACTGCAGAATGGAAATTAAGATCTTGGTGCTAGGTGTACACACTGCTACTGTAGGGGTCCTGCTTTTAGGCTCTCTCAGCTGACTGATCAAAGAAATACATGTGCTAATAATACCCATTTATATATACATGTCTATCAATAATACCATATGTAATTATCTGTATCTATAGTAAACTAAACACAGGTTATACTGATGTCCCCAACTCTTGACCCATTAACCACATGGAGCATTCTAGCCTCTTTCTCTTGCTTATCTGTTAACTTCCATTCCAAAGGTGAGAAACCTGCACCTGCGATCTGCCATCCATTTGACTATTCACATCCAGTAACCATGTTGAGTGCTATCAGAATTGTTACAACCATACCACATATGTAAATAACTTAATCAACTCCAGGGTAGAGCTAATATGCAGTTTCTTTGCCTTGAGCTTTATAGACTGCACTGAATTATAATGTTACTTAGCACCTTTCTCTTCCACCTCCTTCAGAGAGGCAGTCTCACACATTTGTAATACAGTTAGATTCTTTGGTCAAAGTCTGCATTCTATCCTGGCATTCCCTGATCTCCTAAATGATTTTTTCTTTTCATGTGCATATGTACATTAAGGTTCATTCTAATGTACAGTGTCATGTACCCATTATTACAGTATCATACAGAATACGTTCACCACTCTAAAAAAATCTGTACTTCACCTTTTTACCTCCCCCTTGCACTGGCAACCACTGACCTTCTTACTATCCATTGACATCCATTCTTACTATCTCAATAGTTTTGCCTTTTCCAGAATGTCATGTAATTGGAATCACAGCTTTTCAGATTGGCTTCTTTCACTTGGCAATATGCATTTAAGGTTCACGCATGTCTTTTCATGATTTCATAGTTCATTTCTCTTTATTGCTGAATATATTCGTTATGTGGATACACCACAATTTGTTTATCCATTCACCTATTTAAGAATATCCTGGTTGCTTCCTGTCTTTGGTAATTATAAATACAGGTGCTATAAATATCACGTTTTTGTGTGGACATAAGTCTTTAAATCAGTTGGGTAAATATCTAGGGGCAACAGCTAAATTGTATGGAAAGACCACATTAAGCTTTGAAAGAAACTGACAAACTGTCTTCCAAGTAGCTGCACCACTCTGCATTCCTACCAGCAATGAATCAGAGTTCCTGTTGCTCCACATCCTTGCCAGCAATTTGTTATCAATTTTTCAATTTCAGCCAATCTAATAGGTATGGGTATAGATCATATACATATTTTTATTAGATTACACCTAAGTATTTCATTTTTTGGTTTGCTACTGTAAATGGTAGATTTTTTTAAAAATTTCAAATTATAATTGTTAATTGCTGGTAGATAGGAAAGGAATAGACTTTTGTATATTAACCTGGTATCATGCAACCTTGGTAAACTCACTTAGTTACAGGAGTTTGTTCATTTAGGCAGATTTTCTCCATAGACAATCAGGTCATCTATGAACAAAGACCATTTTATATCTTTCTTCATGTATCAATTTCTTGAGGTTGTTATACAAATTATAATATACATGGTGCCTTCAAGCAACAGAATTTTATTCTCTCACAGTTCTGGAAGCCAGAAGTCCAAAATCCAAGTGTCAGCAAAGCAGAACTCCCTGTGGAGGCTCTAGGGGAATCTGTTTCTGGTCTCTTCCAGCTTCTTAGGGCTGCCAGCACTCCTTGGCTGCATTACTCCAATCTGTCTCCATCTTCACGTAGTCTCTTGTTTGTGAGCTTAATCTCCGTCTGCCTCTCTCTTACAAGGACTTTTGTGATGCTATTTGTGGTCCACTTGGATAATTCAGAATATTTACTTCATCTCAAGATCCTTAAGATCGGCAAAACCTCTTTTTCCCCCAAATAAGGTAATATTCACAGATTCTGGAGATTAGGAAGTCAACATATCTTTGGGAGCCATTATTAGCCTACCACACTTCTCAATCTGTATACATTTTATTTCCTTTCCTTGTCTTATTGTACTAGCTAGGACTTGCAGTCCAATATTGAATAGGAGTTGTGAGAGAGAACATTCTCCTTCTTTGTTTCTTAAGGGGAGTAGGAAAAAGCATCCGGTTTCTCATCGTAAGTATGTCAGCTATAGTTTGTTTACAGGTATTCTTTATCAAGCTGTGGATATTCCCCTCTATTTCAAGTTTGCTGGGAGGTTTTATTCTTTTTTTAATTTAATTTTTTTTTTTTATCATGAATAGGTGTTGGAACCTTTCAAATGCCTAATCTACATCAGCTGATATGATCATATAAGTTTTCTTTCTTAGGTTACTGATATAGTGGATCACATTACATCGAACCAGGCTTGCTTACCTAGAGTAAATCCCACTTGGTTGTGGTAATTCTTTTTTACACATTGTTTGGCTCGTTTTGTTGATATGTTGTTAAAATAATGTTCATATGTGATACTGACCTATAATTTTCCTTTTTTGTAGCCTTTCTTTCATTTTCGTATTAGGATAATGATGGTCTCAAAGTGTCTTTTATTTTTTTGGAAGAGATTGTAGAGAACTGATATTTTTTTCTTCCTTAAATATTTGGTAGAATACATCAGTGAAATCATCTCAAGCTAGTACTTTCATTTTTGGAAAGTTATAATTATTTTCCTTTAACAATTTATAAAAGTATTAAATAAATAATAAGATGACCATTTTATAACATTCTATCATTAAAATATTTTATAAAATAAATTAAATTTAAATTATTTCTTTAATGGATACAGGCCTCGTCACACTACTTTTTCTTGTGAGTTTTGGTTGTTTATATCTTGCAAGAAATTGATCAGTTTAATCTAAGTTATCAAATTGTGGGCATAAGAGTCATTCATAGTATTCCTATATTACTGTTTTAATGTTCATAGGGACAGTAGTAGTCCCCCCTTTTTCTTTTGTGATATTAACTATTTATGTCTTCCCTGTTGTATTCTTGTTTAGTCTATCTAGAGGTTCATCAATTTTACTGATCTTTTCAAAGCACCAGCTTTTAAAATTTTTAAATTTTCTCTATTGCTTTGTTTTTAATTTCACTGATTTTTGCTCTAATTTTTATTTCTTTTGTTCTGCTTGTCTTAGGCTTAAACTGTTGCTCTTTCTCTACTTTCCTAAGGTAGAAGCTGAAATTATTGATTTTAGATCATTCTTCTTTTCTAGTGTACATCTACATTATAAATTTTTCTCTAAGCAATATTTTTGCAGCATCCCACAAATTTTGGTAAGTTGTATTTTAATTCTCATTTAGTTCAAAATATTTTTAATTCATTTCCCTTGGGAATTCTTTGAACCATGTGTTAAACGTGTGTTATTTAATGTTCAACTATTTAGGGATTTTCAGCTATTGATTATTGTTACTGATTTCTAGTTTAGTTCCACTGTGGTCTGAGAACATACTTGGTGACTTCTATTCTTTTACATTTGTTAAGGTGTGTTTTGGGGGTCAGAATGTGTCAAATTTTGGTGAATGTTCCATGTAAACTTGGAATTGACAGTTTTTTCTATAAATGTCAATTTCATCATGTTGACTCATAATGCCATACAGGTCAACTATATCCTTGATGATATTCTGTCTGCCTGAGCTATCAATTACTGAAAGAAGGGTTTTGAAGTCTTCAACTATATTAGTACATTTGTCTATTTCTCTTACAGTTCTATCAGCATTTGCCTCACATATTTTGATGCTCTTTTGTTTAGGATTGTTATGTCTTTTTGGGGAAATGACCCCTTTATTATTATAGAATGCCCTTCTTTATCCCTGATAGTGTTCCATTTTCTGAAGTCTGCTTTGCCTGAAATTAATATAGTTACTTCTGCTGTGCTTTGATTATTGTTATGATAGTATATATATATTTCTCTATTCCTTTGAATCTGCTAAGTCTTTATATTTAAAGTGGATTTCTTATATAAAGCATACCATAGAGTCTTGTTTTTTAAGTCTTTTAAAAATTGATTTATTTAGACCATTAATATTTAAGGTTATTATTGATTTAGTTGGACTAATTTCTACAATGTTTATAACTTTTCTATTTGTTGTGTTTTTTCTTTCTTAAATTTTACGCCTCTTTTTCTGCTTTCTCTGGGTTTAATTGAACATTTTATATGATCCCATTTTATGTCCTTTCAGCAAATCAATTACATTTATTTTTGTATATGTATTTTTAGTGGTAGCCCTACAGTTTTCAATATACATTTTAAACTAATTTAAGTCTATCTTCAAATGCCACTATACCACCACATAAGTACTACACATACCTTTTAACACAGTGTTCTTAATTCACCCTGCCTGTCCCTTATAACATTGCTATCATTAATTTCACTTATGCATGATATAATCACCCAATACATTGCTATTGGTATTACTTTAAACAGTTATCTTTTAGATCAACTGAGAAAGAAAAATTATGTTTTTTCTTCATTTATTATTCTCTGATATCCTTTCTTTTTTATGTAGATAACAGTTTCTGACCTATATCATTTTCCTACTCCCTAAAGAATGTCTTTTAACATTTCTGACAGGGCACGTCTGCTGGCAATGAATTTTTGTCTGAGCTCCTCCATTTTCTTTTCCTTTTCTTTTTTTTTTTTTAAGATTTTATTGGGGAATTGGGGAAGGGGAACAGACAAGTTGCTGTCTTTTTGTTCTTCAGTCTAGTTGTGGAGGACATTGTCTCACTGGCCCATGTTGGTATCATCATTGCACTCTTCCCTGCTGAGGCAGATCATTCGCCGGCCATTGGACAGCCGCTCACGGCAGCTCATGCCAGCTCACGCAGGCTGCCGGCCACTCACTGTAGCAGGGGCTGCAGCCCACACCGTCGCTGGCGACTCACAGCAGCCCAGCTCCAGGTCAAACTGTTGTTCACCATCTTAGCTGTGGAGGGCAGTGTCACTGGCCCTCATGTGGGATCTGAACTGGGGCCCTGCTACTCAGAGCTGGCGTCCCAAGACAACTCTTAACCAATGCGCCATTAAGCCGGCCCTCCATTTTCAAAAGATAATCTCACCGGATATAGATTTCTAGATTGGTGGGGTTTTTCTCTCAACACTTTGAGTATTTCATTCTATTTTCTTCGTGCTGACATAGTTTCTAATGAGACCACTGTAACTATTTCCTTTTTATTCTATAGGTAAGCTATTTTTTCTTTCTCTCTCTTTTTTTTATTTCCAAGAGTTTCTATTTTGTCTTTGGTTTTCTTCAGTTTGAATACGATATATCTAGGTGTAATATTTTTGATATTTATCCTGTTCTAATACTTCCCAGATTTGTGGCTTTGTATCTGTCATTAACTTTTGAAAATTCTTGGCCATTATTACTTTAAATATGTTGTCTGTTCCATTTTCTTTTTCTTCTTCTGGTATTCCAATTACACACATTACATCTTTTGAAGTTGTCCTACAATTTTTGGATGCTCTGTTCTGTTTTTCTCAGCCATTTTTCTGTTTATATTTCAGTTGAGGGGGTTTCTTTTGACCTATCTTCCTGGTCCTAATTATTTCCACAGTCTACTGATGAGCCTCATCTACTAATGGGCACAATCCAGCCTACTGATCAGTCATAAAGCATTTTTTCATTTCTGTTCGTGTTTTTGATTTCTAGCATTTTCTTTTAATTATTTCTTAGAGTTTCCATTGCTTTGCTTATATTACCTATCATTCTTTCATGCTATCTATTTTTTTCTATTATCCATTAATATACTAGTTATAGCTATTACAATTTATCTTTCTGATAATTCTAACATCTCTGTTTTATCTGAATCTGGTTCTGATCCTGGTTTTATCTCTACAGGCTATATATTTTTTCACACCTTTTAGCATCTCTTGTAATTTTTGTTAAAAGCCAGACATGACCAACTGGATAACAGAATACAGCTATTATATAAACAGGCCTTTGGTGTGAGATTTTTTATAGTAATCTGACTAGGAGTTAGGCTGTGTTTAAAGTCTGCTATAACCATAGGTACCAGAGTCTCCAAATCCTATAGTATCTTTGGTTGTTTCCTCCCTGCTTACTTTTGGCTTCCTAAATATTCCTCCTCTGAGAGAGTCTATGTCTTTTAGCTCTGTTAGCTGTGATCCACAGGATTACTGGAGCCCTGTTGGTGTGGTGGTAATGTATGAAGGAGAGGAAATATTTTACCATCTTATGATTAAGATTCAGCCTTTTAGTGGGCCTGTGTCCCTGGCTGTAACCTTCACAAGTGTTTTTTGGCTTTTCTCCCCAATTTGGTGAGGCAGGAAGACTAGAGGGGAAATGCCCTCCCAAGTAGGATAAGACTCTAGTTAAGTTTTCTGCCCTGGAGAGGAGGCCTTTGTTAAAAAGAACGTTCTGGGCATATTTCATAATGATTATCTTCCCCTTCCCTGCCAGAACCAAGGGGGGGTCTTTCTTGGTTCTTCACTGTAAGAATCTGGGGCTCCTGGAAGAAAAACCCACAAAGTATTGGGCCACACTCACCATCCAACAATTTGTCAAAGTTACCATGTAAGTGTTCTTACCAGTTTATGACTCTGACAGATAAGCAGATCTTGGTCGTGACTCTCATGATTGCCTGTCTCTCCAGATTTTAATGTAGCAGTTTGCCCTCCGACCTAAGCTCTTTGATGAGTCTTAGAAATAATTGATTTTCAATTCATTCAGATTTTTCTTGTTCTAAAGAACTGGAATGACAACGTCCAGTTTCTTCACACAAAACCAGAAGGTCTTAAATATTAAAGCCAACATTTATCATCTGGAAATCAGGTATGACTAGAGATACAAATTATTTATGGTATTAAAGGTGTTTTAGACATATGACAAGTAACTACTATGGTCAACAAGAATTGGAAAGATTCAGAGATTCACTTTAGAGAGAATGGTAAGGGATAAGTAGACTTTGGTATGTCCCTTGAAGGAGAAATAAAATGTGAAGAAGACAGGGCAGATGGAAGAACACCACCATTAGGAGAAACACGGAAAAGTGTAAGACACATCCAAAAAATGATAAATGGATTTATCTAAGGAATCACTGTGGGGGCAGGGAGCATGGGGGAGTCGAGGGCAGTTATATTTGGGGTATGTGTGTCAATGTGTACTTTAGAACATGTGATTGTAAAAGTCCCTTAGGGAACATGAGGTTTGATCACCCAAAATCAGTGTTTAAAACACCAAATGTAGTGTCTATTTTGGATAAGTTGGGGAAAGGCAATGAAGAGTGAGAGACCACACAAGAGATTAAAATAGCAATTCAAGCATACAGGCATCATTGGCCATTTCTTTAAATCCAGGAATAAGGCCTAGCTTTAATTAAACAAAATAGTTTAGAAAGTACATTAATATTTTACTACTGTTAAAAAAAACAATGGACTTTCCAATAGGACTAAGTAGGCGTACACTTTGGTTTCACTTCTTATTTTAATATTGTTTCCCTTGTCCCTCTGCTAAAACAAAATTACCTTAGAGAAATAAATGCGACATTTTGAATACCCAACACCACAAAACACCATAGACTCTCTTCAGAGCTTATGTAAATCCAACATTAACCAAGCTCACCTCTGCTCAGCTTGCGAAATAAACCTTACGAGAAAATATCTTTCTATATATGCTCTTTCATCAGTGCCCACAATTCCAATGAAATTACTAACCTAGGAGATGAAAGACCTGAAGTCAATAGTAACACATGAAATAGACTAGACTAGTATTCAACTGTGATTAGTTGAAATGAAAATTAATAATAAATTTATAGTATATATATTAAATTTTTTTTTAATTTTCCTAATTTGAAATCTCTAGCACAATACTTTTTTTTGTGGTCTAAAGCAACTCAAAGCTTTTCTAAGGCCTATAATTACAAGTCTCCATGGCACAGTTTCATTAAAAACTTTCATTAAACAACAGCTGCCCTTGTATATGGTCTTCTAATCAATTTGGTCAAACAGAATGACTTCTAATCAGCTGTTGATAAAAATAGAAGATGAAATTTTAATTCTAATAGATTAACCACAAACTCAAGACAGTCTTCAAAATCCATCTAGCTCTATTCTCCAGTGGATTTAATGACTATTCAGCAACTCATTACTAAATAGAACAAGATGAACATTTTCCAGTTCATTAAAGAAATGTACTATGTATTTTTGCATTGTCCTCATGATTCGTTACAGGGAGTCTTAATTACAAGATAATGGATAATGGTTATTAAATGCAGAGTGCAGTAATGAAGCGCTATTCATTTGCGAACCTCAGAGACTGCAAAGAGAGGAAAATAAAATTACTAGCTTCAAAAGATTAACGGATCAAATTATTATTCAATTTTGAAAATCTCATTCAGACTTCATAGAAACAAGGAGATTAAAAACTAGTATTAAGACCAAAGTAGTACATTTAAAAAAATAATATCTTAAGGCTATTACTGCATAATAAGCTTCAGATGTGATTATTAGAAAAACATATAGCTAACAATGGGAAAACATACATTTTTATTTCTTGAACAAATCTTATTTATGAGATAGGAAGTCACTAGTAGGATCTCAAAGAGAGTCTTGGTGAACACAGAGGATATATGCTACTATGCTACAAAAGAAAGGCACAATGGAAGGCATTATTAACATTTTATATTTCACTAATGAAAAATAGGATTAAAATCAACTGCTGCTTGAGAAAGCTTGTCTTTAAGTGGAATTCATGCCAACCCAATAATAAGAGCTTCTGGGCACATTATTCATCAGCACCATGTTTTCTATCATTCTCTTAAGAAATTACTGATTAAAATTAGCAAGAGAGTTTTGTATGGTAATTCTGATACTAATTTATATTTGCAATCTGCAATGGCACACTCTTTGCTTTTAACAAATATACTGTACAAAAATATGAAATCCCAAGTTAAAACATATTCTTTGATATTGTATTCTTTCACTCAACATAGGCTTTCACTCAACATAGGCTTGAAAATAATTTGGGGTGAGACATAAAGATTCAGTGTTATGGCTAAAAAACTGGTCAGAGGAAAGATGGAAGCAGAAGGCCCCTGTGGAAGTATCGATATGGTGTTAGCACTCAATCTGGAGATCAATTATACTTCAAAGACATCCTTATAAGATGTAGGGAAAATAGCTAACCTTATGAAAAAAGGTGGGGGGAGGGGGAGATGTTTCCTAAAAGAGAGGAAAAGCCTAAGAAGGAAAGAAAAAATAAAAAACACCTGCTCTCGCAGTTCTTTCCTAGTGAGCTCTGGAAATACTTCTCCATTGATTTGGTCTATCACAGGAAAAAGGCAACAGCGCATCATAATTAAGTAGTAAGGCGTGTTCAAGCTCAATGGCAATCAGAAAGCAATCACAATCTCAGAGTTACAAACTATCTCAAATACCCCAAGGGTAAGATTAGCACAGATAACCACATTCCTTGTTGTTGCCTTCCCCTCAATAAAAAATAAAAATGTGGCCATTTAAAATAATGCAAAACAATATGAATCAAATGGAATACAAGGTGGGGACTCTTGACTATATAATCCTCGGTAATTGACAGTAATGTCCCTGAGAGACTATTTTAAACAATTATAGCTAACCATACAAAGATGTGGTAGAATCACTTGACACAAACAAGAGTCCTTGAGTTAGGTCTAATATGCTACACGTTTCCTTTCACTTCTAAAATGCGGCTTATTTGAAAAGAGTTTCAGAACTGTAATAATGCTAAAGATGAGCTACCAATCAATGCAAATATGTTTACAAGGTCATAATCAGCATTTGGACCAAGAGTCAAACTAGGAAACGAAAGAATGATTCCTAAACCAAGCTCTATGCCTCCTGTAATTTTTAATATTGTTAGTACTCTTGAGGATGTTTGTAAATACCTACATGGACTCAACAGTTCAGAAATGGGTTCCCCAAAAAGTCATGCTGCACATCTCTGTTCTCACCTTTCTCCATTTTCCCTACCTTCTTTTAAGTAAGGTCATCAAGGAAGAAGAGTTGGGAGTAAGGGAGCCCTAGAACATCTTCAAGTAAAACAAAATGTTCTGAAATGAAAGAGTGGGGGTGGTCGCACAATGTTGTGAATATACTAAAATACCCTGAACAGTATACTTTCAAGGGTCAATTTTATCTTATGGGAATTACATCTTAATTTAAAATAAAAAAAAAAAGAGTTGTGTTCACGAGGGAGAAAGAGTAAGAAAAAGGAAAACAAGTAAAACCAAATCTAAGCAAAATGATCAATTAATTGACAAATCAAGTATACATAATCATCTGGACCTTCCCCCTTTTTCCTTAAGGTCACTCCTGGTCTTCTCTGTAAATGGTTTCTCACTGGCTCTCAACTATGGTATCCATAATCCAGGCTTCCTTTCTAATCATCATTAATGATTATAACATAACATTTAGCCATCAGTGGTCTGAGTTGATACAGTTATCTATTGATAATGCATTATGGTTATCTATTGATAATGTTTAGTTATCTATTGTATAGTTATCTATTGATAATGTATAGTTATCTATTGATAATGATATAGTTATCTATTGATAATGCTTCACTATATAGACAAGGATAACCAAATGAACACTATTCATATTCAAGCATTAAGCTATTTAAAGCATGATTCTGAAGAAAAATACTTCAAGAGATTTATCATTATAGTTCCTTAAAAGATTTTTAAAGAGTAATATCAACACTGAGAATTTCTTGCTGGACAGAGGGAATTTTGATTAAAGGGGCTTTTAGAACCAGCTCAATGATGCTGGCTGGGAGTCCCTGACCGCCTTATGGACAATCTAGGTCTACACTATCCAGTATGGTGGTCACTCACCATGGTAGCTGCTGAGAGCCTGAAAAGTGGTTAGTCCAAAGTGGGATGTGCTATCAGCATAATATACATATGGGGCTTTGAAGACTTAATACAAAAAAATAGATGCATGAAATATCTCCCTAATAATTTTTACATGGATTACACATTGAAATGATATGTTGTGGATTTATTTGGGTAAATCAAATACATTATTATAGTTACTTTCACCTGTTTCCTTTTACTTTATTAATGTGGCTGTTAACATTTTTAAATTATATATCTCTGTTGGACTGGCAGAGGGCTTCAATGAGACACCAAAATCTGTATTCATTCCGCATAGGCTACAATTGGATGTCCTTTTAAACTAATATCCTTTAAATGTTGGTTTAAATTTATTTAGGAAAAAAAGGGCTTAAATCTGCCTAGACATATTTCCCTGGTGACAGTATTTAACCATTCTCTTTCATTCAAACAATTCGGCTCTGCCCCTACGTTTGAATACTTAGCTTACCAAACAAAAGCTCTGTAATTAATTGGGCTCACCCTCCTTAGAAAGCAGAGAATACATGTTTGGAGAACATAAAAGCATATCCCTAGAATGTCTTATGCCCAATCCCAATCACGTCCAGTAGAGGAATTCTAGTAAATGCAATTTCCTGTATTGAACATTTTCAGTAGTTTCAATGCCTCTTATAGATTAACACCCTGGGAAACTGGCCAGCTGGCTGGCCCCTTAATCCTGCCTGGAATTGGCCTTGCTGTCAGCTTTCAAACACACAGGAATAACTCTAAACCACACTTACAAACTCATGACTGCATATGACTTGTGCTCACGGCTCTGTGTTCAATCCAACCACTTTCTCAATCCTTCAAAATCATTCAACTGATACGAGCACCTACTATGTGCAAGTAGAGTTGTACAAACTGGGGAACACAGCAGTGTACAAGACACAGCTTTCCTTAACGGGACTCTGCATGGTTAAATACAAACCTGACTCGGTAATAAGTTGTTTTCTCTTGGTCTGGCTACCTAAAGAAAAAAATCTTTGTCTGTCTTTATCACCCTGTTTTTCAGAGAGCTGGTGGCATTGCTGAAAAGGAAAAAAATTAGATTCATGACATTAGGCCAGTACTGGATAATCAAAAGAAAATGCCAGAAATGCCAACAGGGATTGTTATTGTATAGGTATAATGGTTTGGATAAAATAGCAAAGTGTTTTAGACTCAACAGAAAATGAAAACATCAATCTGTAAATCAAGTTATTGATGCCAAATGTCTCAAAATCAAAATGCTTTCCTTATTTGGCCAGCCTCTACAGATGAATTTATTGGTGTTGGGATTTATTATGTTAAGCAAATGTCCTCTATTGATATGGTAGTTTTAAAGTCATCTTATCTTAAAATGACACAACCATATCTAACACATTCTTTTTGCCTTTGCATTTGCTGGGAGAAAAGAGGGAGATGGAACCTCAATACAAAGTAAAATGTGATTTGGTATCACTATACTTTGGCAAGGAAGAGTAAAATGAAGAAGCATTTTAACAAAATAACAAGCAAGATATGCTTTAGACAACTGAATTTCATTTTGATTGTGCTTCCCATTGTCACAAGCAAGTTTGGAATATATAGTATATATTAGCATTAAAAGTCAGGTGTGCTAGTGTGGAATCTATTAACTCGAGAGAAAATTACTCAAATTGAAGAAATAGCTACTTAAAATGGATTTAGAAATATATTTTACTGAACAAAGCAAGCTAGAAAATTAAGCTACTTTATCAGGATTAGAAAGTGCTATGAATTTTAAACACAAAGCTTTTAAAAACAATGCAGAACATATTTGAGATTATCATACCTCAATGTCATCATAAATCTTTTTTTTCAACAATTGATAACTACGTAGAGTTACTTTGTGCAGTGACCTGTCTTTCATAAAAAAATTGTGTTAATTTTCCTGTGGGGAGTTTTATCTCTAGGCGATTGCTTCACTGTACCTGGAGACTCACAGGCTTTCCATTAGCAGATCTATAGATGGGTACACCTTGAAAAGGCTCTGAATGGAAACTATTCACTATGTGGAGCTCGGCCTGTTGGCCACATAGGTTATTGCAGTTACCACTTACCAACCACTTATAAAGACAATGCTGCCTCAATCCTACTATTCACAAACAATTTTCAAGTTAAAATTTGGTCTCTATTTTTCAACTAGTCACGCCTTCATTTTTATCTGTATTCCTTTTCACTCAGCCACCATCAGAGACCTTGGTTCCTCAACAAAAGAGGTATATGCTAGCAAACAAGGCCCAGCAAATCTCCTCTGTGGGAAGGGTCTAATCAGAAAAGGTCCCTGCAGGCTTTTGCTAAGTCACAGGCACCATCGGGATATGAGAATCATTCACAAATGCCTGAAAACACAGGAGGCAATGAGAAACGAGGGGGAAAAGAAGTCTGGCATTGGGCAGGGAGAATGGTCCTGACCTGGACTCCGAAAAAGCCAGGAATTAATACAACATGCCTGCAAGCTGGATCCATTTTGCATGTTAACTAAAACTCTACATCCCTGGATGTCACACATTTGTTTCAAGGCACTGCCAACCACACACTCATATCCTGTAGTTCCCACATAGCAGACGAGCTATGGGTTCCTTTTCTGACACTCTTAAATAGAAATTACATAGAACCACATGGTAGTGATGTATATTTCAGACAAGTGATGTACACACTTAATACAGAGGTTTTATCTGTCTCTCACAGAACATCCTATCACAGGTTTGATTAAAGGCTCTTCATTTTTAGAAGATTTTCCCCATCAGAAAACAGAATATAAATAGTTTCTTAATATGTTTAAGTTAGATATTTACCTACCTTCCTTTCAAACCTACATTTTAAATTTTTGATACATATTTAATGGTTTTTATACTGCCTATATAATTGCTTTGAGTGCAGTATTTATTTCTTCCTCCTAAAGTTCATGTTATATTATAGATATTATTTCTCCCAGGTATTTCAGGGGAGTTATTAAATGTCAAAATCCAAAGCAAATACATAGGTAACTTAAAAATGTAAAACTTCAGAGAAGGAAATATTTCAGCTGTTAAGTTTATTACCAAAAATGGGAAATGGGAAATGGAATTCACAATGATAACCTGTAAAGTAAAAAGGCATTTAAAAGACAGGGTTAGAGACAGCTGCCAGTATCAGCTTATGCTGAAGATGCATTTATTTGTGCTTCTGATACAAATATCATAAATATACTCTTGAAAAAGAAGGTATTCTGGATTGACTTCGCCCAGTTTTTATATTTAATACATGGAAATTAAAGAACACAACAAATTTTTAAGTATGAGGAGCTAAGAAGTGTTGAAATATGGAATGGACATATAAGATGGGTTTCATCACAGCATTTTTCATCTCAAAACCTTCAACTGCTTTCAGAATGAAATTCTAGAATTTCCACTCTCCAGAGTCTGAATTTAGCCTAATGTTCCACTGATCCCTTCTGCTACTTACCCTCCAGTATCTGGACTCTAGCTAATTCTGGTGATGATGATGATGATGATGATGAGGAGGAGGAGGAGGAGGAGGAGGATATAATAACAGTAACTACAATAGTAATAGTAATAATAGATTGGGTCTCCTTTTTGAGAACTTACTAGGTGCTGGGCTCCAACTTAACACATTATATATCTACCCTCATTTAATCTCCATAAAGGTAGCTTAAAAGATAGGTACACTGATTATCTCCAGTTACAAAGGAAGAAACCTGGGGTTATAGGTGTTGAGGAATTTGCCTAAGACAACGGTTTATAAATGTCATGAATGAAATTTAACACAGCTTTTTCTAACTGTAAGTCCAGGCTTTTAACCATTACACACTTCTGCCTCCTAAGCCAGACTAAGTCATTGTTTTGCAGAAATATCCTCACCTTTATCAACTTTGTACTCTCCATTCTTTTTCTTCCTATCAAAATCCTGCCTGACACAGTTCAACTGTTTCCTTCAATATGTAGCAGCACTGACACTGCTTTCTTCCTTGTCTTTTGAATGTAAACATGATGACCGGAGCTGTGGCAGCCATCTTTCAACCACGAGGGAAATGCCAAGAGACTAGCAGAGGCTCCTATCCTGACACTGATGACGAAACAACAGCAGTGACTGACTACACCTCCAGACTTACTGTTATATGAGAAAAATAATTCCTTATTTATTTAAAAATGCCACTGTTGTTAAGTTCTGAACTATTTGTAACCACATTCAAACCTAACTGTTTACTTACACTCTGCTGACCCAGAAATCCAATGGTGCCACTACATCCATTAATTTCCCTTGGGCATCACTCTCAGCACACATGGACACCAAGTACGATCCCCACAGACACCTTCTGCTCTGCCTAGCTGAGGCCCTTGGATACCAGCAACTATGCCTACCCAAGGCCCTAACTCCCCTCCATCTACATTGGTAAATCAGACAGAAGGAGTCAAGGGTCCCCCTGAATAAAATGTGGAAGGAGCAAAGGAGCAGGTGAAAGGGGATCCTAGTAAGCTGTTAGGAATTATTTGGAAAAGCTAAAAGTGAAAAGCCACAGAACAACAGATTTCTGTTGGAGAAGCAAGCATCTAAGAAACCAATGAATGAAGCATTGATACACCAATCTCTCTGAACAAGTTATTGAAAAAACAGAAAGGAACCATTTTATCAACAAGCAGAATATAAGGAGCTCTAGCAATAGGAGAAAATGGAGGAAGAAACTAAGTTACAAGTCTTAACACTTTGTAAGCGGGCATAAAAAGCTATATGACGAGTTTACACGTTTCCCACATTCACTTTGTAATCAGGCATAAAAAGCTATATGACGAGTTTACTCGTTTCCCGCAAAAAATGTGTTAAAAAGCTAATTGGAAACCATACTGGGTCTGAGTAAGATGAAAAATTTCTCAGTGTGTCTGACCCCACTCCCCGTCCCAGGGCACTGTATACACATCCTTTGAATGTCATGGCATCTCATTCATTGGCATTATATTGACCATATACAGCTAACACAATGGTCACAGTACAAACTTAATAAATATAAAATCTAAATAAATTCAGTGTTAGGCAAGCTTTAATAAAGCATAATGCCTACACTGAAGACAAGTAAATTCTTCAATGATTCCATAGATGGCTACTTGTATAAATAAATGGGTTTCTACTTAATTAATCTTGTTAATAAATATTACATAGCACTTACCATGTGCTGAATACTGTTCTACGAGGTTTATGAAAACCCTGGTAAATATTAAAAAATAGAGCAGGTATCTATTATAAAACTTCAAGCTCTCATTGAAGCTATCTTGCTGAGAAAATCTGATTGTAACACGGGGAGTAATAGGTCTATTTTTAAGGCTAAGTATCCAAGAAGGAATTTTGAGAAATCCTGGATGGCAGCACAGGTTTATGCTCCCCCGTTCTAGGGACCTTTCCTTGACCTATTCTGTCCCACCACAAATATCTGTGAATGACTACTGCATTCTACGCTGTGTGCTCAGCATTGATTAATACATAATCAATTAATACATTCTGAGATAGAGGCAGATACAGGTGCTAAGTGGCGTATATATGAGTGCTGGAGAAGAGAGAGACAGTTAGGAGGTACGATCAGGGTACAACGACAGATCTGGAGTCCAATGGGGTATGATGTGAAGAAGTGAATGGCTGACATTTCTTTCTTCAGCGGGGTGTAGTCAGAGAGAACAATTTACCCAGCACACTCTAAATAAGGGCTGCTCACTAACCAACTGGTCAAGTTGGGGTTTCATTTTTCTGATTTAGTCCTAGTTTCTGTTAGTTTCACTAAGCAAATTTTGTATTACATTTCTTCTGCTCTCCTTTTCTAAGCATTTATTTAATCAGAGCATTAACACAACTATCTTGATTGACAACACTGCTTTCAACCTAAAGAGAAATTTTCTCTTTTCTTAAAGAGTTTCTGATTTTGGCTGGACACATGTCCTGACTTTTCATGGCAGGGTGGGACACAGTGCAGGGTGAGAAAGGGGTTGTAACCTAAGGTTTCAACTCTATGGATTTTCTTTTTGTTTTTTATCAAATATTTTCACAAAGTCCACATCTATTTCTCTTCATCTATCAACTAGTTTTGCTCAAGTAATGTTACACAGTTACTGAACCTGTTACTTCTTTTAAATGGCTTTCAATTTTAACATGCTTACACTAAAGAATGAGAATCTAACCATGGCTTTTCAGACAATAGCCACAGGAACAACGGGAAGGGGGCGGTGTTAGAAGAGACTGCAAGGGAGGTTTTCTAAAATTGGACTACTTACCCCGGCATGCTTATGCTCCTATAGTTATGTGTTCATTGTAATCTTGTCTGCTTAAAGCTTTATACTCCCACACAATCTTCTGTGTCTACAGGGCCTGACAGAACCTAATAATACCCATTACTCTATTCTTTGATTCAGTATTAACAATGATACATGAGAAAAATTTTGTCGTACTTTAAAATAGATTTTGAATCATGGGCTTAAAAATACACAATTTTTTCTTTTTGTAAACCTCCAGGGTCTTTTCTAAGTGCACGTGCACAATAAATGGCGTACAGAGGTACATATTACACAGTGTCCCCAAAGATGTATAACTATGTGACCTCTTTTTCAGAGAAGTTTTCACTGGAATACTGTGTCAGAGAATACAATTTGGAAGTCAGTCCGCCAAACACACAACCCTTCTTTATTCATTTGCTTGGAGGCAAGCGGTCTTTAGAAGAATCTTTGCAATTCTGACATGACTTTTCTCTACTCCAAATCATCCAAGGGCATGTGTTATCAAGTTCATTATATGGGCTAGCTAATGAAAATGTGTTTTGAAGTAGACTGCATGAAAAGAAAGAAAACAATCTTTAAATCTGCTTTTAAGCAAAATTTAATTTGAACTCTATAGGGATGTAACCAAATCCTCAGTTGCTGTTTATCTAATTATTCATAGACTCTAATTCTTAAAATAGGTTCATAAATCACATTAAATTATCAAGATTTCTAACCTCTTTTACTAGGAAACACACATATGCAGATGATCTTTATAATTCATATATCAATGGTTCCCAACCTTGATTTTAGAAACTCCCAAGGTATTTCTATCTTAATCTATACTCAGATTTTCTTTAAATCTCAAAAAAATTAATAAATGTAATCCATATTAATTTTTGAAAAAAGAATGTAACAGAAAACCAAGGTCCCATTAAGTCATTTGCTGCCACTGTACAAAGGATATATTTGCAAATACCCTCTTGTCTTTAAAAAGAGAGTGCACAATTTAATGTGTTAAAGAGATTAGTAATAAAATTTAAGAAGATAGCTAGTTCTTTCTTAAGCCAGAAAATACTGTCCCCCTTTCTTCCTCATTTGCTTCATTTTTTTTCAATGCATTAACAAAAATTGAAATAGTTGCAATTAAAAGTAATCATTCAATAAAGATTCCAGGAAGCATGAGATGTCTAGATTCATAAATCAAGGGAAAAGAAAAAAAACCACAAGATTTGGTAGGGGAACAAGGTTATGAGCCAGCAGTTAGGCTTATTTAGTTCAGTTTTGTTTTAGTTTACTTTCTGCAGTAGTTCCTTTGCCTTGGGTAAGGTCCCTGGGGAATTATGTGTGCTTTTTACTTTTTCTCTATCTATTTATGTATTTTGATACCTAGTTTTAGATTCAGATTTATACGATTTGCATATATTAAACTGCTAGTTGGCTACACAGATAAACCAGTTACATTTCTCTACCTTTCATTATTAAATTGAGCAGTTTAATACACAATTCTCCAATCTAGAAATAAAATGCATTTCGAAAATTTGTAAACTCATGGTTGGCTTAAAATTAAAATGTACTTCTCCATATAAACACTATTTCACCTGATAGTAAGACCTAGGTCAACCCAGAAAAGCATGTTTCACCTTTCCTGAACCTCAGTCCTGCTATGCCCTCCTAAGGATTCTGCAGAATAATGTTTTCTTAGGAAACAGAGGAAGCCAGGATACACGTGACTGTCCATCTCTACACCCCATCACCTCTATCATCTGCCAGAATGGGGATGGAGTTCCTCTGAGCTTTAAATGACCAATAGAGTTTGCATTTGGACAAGGAATCTCAGGATGACAAGGTAAGAAGGGCTGGGTATCCAGGTTTGGAGAGGAGTGGGTGGTGAGGGGTTATGGGAGCTGAGAGCTTCTCAGGCACAAATCACTAGAAATAATTGTCACCAGTGAGCCATGTCCTAGTCACTCTTGCCCCCTGGCACTCCACCACCAACCACAGACTCACTTGCTTTCCTTCCATCAGCCCTAGAGTTTACTTCCTCTTCACTGCCACTTACTGGTTGTTTTAGTGGGCATCAGTTCACAATAGTGATAGTAGATTAATATCATCTTCTACCTAAAACAAGCTCCCAGCCTTTAGACACATGAACAAAATGAGCACAAAGGTCCTCCTTAAACTCTAGCTTTGCTTTCCTTATTTAGAACTCATTTGTTGTGGGTTGAACTGTGTCCTCCCCCAAATTCATATGCCAAAGTCCTAAGCCCCAGCACACTGAAATGCAACTATGTGGAAATAGGGTCACTGCGGATATAATTAATAACTGGAGGAGGGTGGGGCCCTAATACAATATGATTAGTGTCCTTGTAGAAAGAATGCCATGTGAAGACAGAGACACACACGCAGGAGAACGCCGTATGAACACGAAGGCAGAAGTCAGGGTGATGCTTCTACAAGCCAGAGCTCTACCAGGAGCAACAGGAGAGGCCTGGAGCAGCTTCTCCCGCTCTGTCCTCAGAAGAAACCAACTCTGCCCACAGCTTGATCTCAGGCTTCTAGCCTCTATAACTGTGAGAGAATACATTTCTATTGTTCAAACCACTCAATCTGTGGCACTGTCATGGCAGTCCTAGGAAACAAGATAAGAATCTACTAAAAAAAAAAAAAAAGACATCATCCGCATAGGTGTTAAGAGTTTAAGTCTTGAACAGTTCAAGGTTAGGTCAGTTATCTTTCAGAACAAATCAAACTCAACTCTCCAGGGTATTTCACCACAGAGCTGGGGCTAGGGAGGAGACTGATAAAGGGGGCAGATAAGGGAGGAGGGCGCAGTCAAGGAAATGGCACTCGGCCTGGCAAAGCAACAGCTGCAAGGGAAGAAGAGAGACAAACTGGACTGTTGTGTTGCGCTGTCCGAGGCAAGGTGGATTTCAGGAAAGGATAAGGAAACAGTAATAGCAGTGACTGGCCAGGAGAAAGAGAAGGAGAGGAAGGGGAAACTCCCACAGGCAGCTCTGAGGAGCAGGGCCACTCCCAAGTTCTCTGCCAATGTTCTGGCTAGTTCCAGGCCACGTATAATAGCCACATTTAAGTCAAGGTTATTTACATTGGCTCCTACCTGGTATTTCTACATCTGTAATTTCTCTTAGCAAAAATTTCGAGTTTGTAACATAGTGCCTGGCATCCATTACCCTAATTTTATTTGCTTCAACTTATTTATGGCACTAAGAAAAGGTAGAGTTGGTCTAAAAAAACTCCATATTGTGATGTCTTTTCTAAGCTCCCAAAGCACCTGAACTCTCAACAAGTTTCTAGCTAAATGCCTCCTTCCCCAAAGTGCCACCATTTCTGACTCTGGGGAGCAGGAGACAGAGTATTCAGTTCTAATACTCTCCCAACTCATGATCACCTCACTCTTCTCAGAAAATTCTTCCTCTAATACCATTTTACCATTTACTCTCTTGTTGTCCATCCTCAGTTGCACTTTCCCTTTTGTTACTCTACTAACACTGTTCCTACCTTTTAGTAGACATAAATTCAGGTAGATCTTCTGGAAATTAAAGGGATCCAATAATCCCATATATGTCTAGAATTACTCAAACATGGCACACCGTTAAGGGTATCAAATACATCACACAAGATCATGAGACTAGGGCTTCACAAGTGTCTGTCTATATCTCTTTGTTTTGGGGCATGAATCTCTCTTCCATCTCTGTGTGAGTTGCTTTTCCTTTGAGTCAACTGTGTTGAATAAAAACCCTGAACTTTTCTAGTCTGGCCCTGAAGGAGCAATCAAAGGAAACAATTAGTGGAAAGGGGTAGGTTTAAGTAAAAAGTATATTCAATTATAAGGGAATACCTCAATCACCTCATGGAAGTATGAACATCAAAAAGCAGAACAGGAAGAAACAGAGTATCAGCTCTGCCTAGGTGTGTGCTTACAAACAGAGGATGAAAATGAGAAATGTACTTCAAAAATAATTTCAGCAGAAAAGTATATTTAATAACCACTCAATTTAGATAATACCATCTATAATGAAAATGCCTCAAAGTAGTTTTAAGGGTTTTTATTTTACATTTTTGGAAGGCATTATACTAATGAAGCTGTAAAATGAGAATGCTGAGAAAGGCAGAAGAAAATGTGCTTTTTAATTGTCTAAGTTATCTAATCTACAATCCTGGTTAGAAACCTCAACATCTGTGAATGCAACTATAGGTAACATTATAAACGCTGAGGTCATTTATATGCTTTTTCTTTTTATTAAAAAATAAACAGGAATATTTTAATTATTCACTAGAATGTTAATATCAAACCAGTGTGATGGCAGCTAACAGTCTACAAACAGCCTTTTGCTGGCTTTGTGTGACATGGATGATCTAAAGTCTTTCCAATTTCATTGACTATTAGTGCCTCCTCTGTTGTCCCTGCCCAATTTAGCAGCTTTGTAGCATAAAAAACTTACTTTCCGGTGCCCCAGCTGATGATAAATTTTTTACAAAAAGCATACTACAACACTCATTCTTGGGTCGCTTGTAAAACAAAGCATCACCCCAATAATTCAAGGAAAAGCATGAATTTCCTTTTTCTCCTCAATCATTAAAACGACTGTAATAGTTTTTGATTTTGCTTTACGTGCTTTGTCTTGCTAATGTTTTCTAAACAGAAAAATGGCCTTGCTTTCTTGTACCTTCATAGCCTTAATCAGATTAAAAATGTTAAATATTTTTTCCACGTTACAAGAACAAAAAAGGAGAAGAGTGGTGACACTATGGTGAATTCTGCAGTAAGCCAACAATAGAATGAACAGGTAAACGTCTTAGAAAGAGAAGCTGAGACTGGGATTCCTGGTCTGGGAAAAAGCCTTGCTTTGCATGAATTCCCTCACCTGATAGATGGCATCATTATGATTGTCCTCTCCCTTCCCTGCTCAGTATATAAGCATTCACCAAATTCTATTCATTCTGCCCCCTTAATTTAACATCCTCCATAGATGTCCACTCCAACCCATCCCTGCTGTACCTACCGCAATTCAGCTTTCCATCATAGTCACTAGACTGTTACAGCAGCTTCCTACGGAGGTTCCCTGTCTCCAACCTAAACACACTGCCAAAAGGTTAGGATTCTAAAAGGAAAATCTGCCGTTGCTCCACTACTACAGTGTCTGGAGGAAGGATATCTTACTGACCTTTAGCCCAAGTGCCTGGCACACAGCAATTTTCAATAAATTCTAGTGAAGAAATGGCTGGAAGGAGTCCTCACTCAACGTTGTCAATAGGTTCTTGGAAACTTCAACTTTAAGCAAAATGACGTATTAATGAAACCAATTTTACTACAGGCTGATATAAATCAGAGTCAGGTTCTTTCCTAAAGCATATTTCTGGTCACAAAAACATCACCATACTTCTAAACAAAGACCCCGAACCCTTCTAATATTAAACAAATAAATGTGAGCTTTACATATACTTAAGAAAGATGAATAAAAATAATGATTTTCCACCCACTTATTCCAGCTCAATGTTGCAGGTGGCCGGAGCCTTTCCTGGCAGCTCAGGGCACCTGAGATGGAACTCACCCTGGACAGGACGCCCTTCCATTGGCAGGGCACACTCACACCCACACTCACTCAGGCTGGGACCATTCAGACATGCCAATTCACCTAACATGCCCATCTTTGGGATGTGAAAGGAAACTGGAGTCTCTAGAGAAAACCAGCACAGACATGGGATAAAAGTGAACACTTCACACAGATGGTGGTGGTGGGCCAGAACCGATTTTTTTCTCTCCTTGTTATAATGAAATGACGTTGAATGAAACGATGTTACTCAAGGACCTGCTGTATTCAACTGCTCATTCTGCAGGCTACGAGGCCACTCAGTTTGTTATTTATGGTCTGTCTCAACTCAAGCTTCCCTCCCACCCTAGAATTTGAAATTCTGTTTTTAAATAATTTCTAAACTACCAGTGTGAGAGTAAAGAACACTTCTCTTCATATCAGGGAACCTAGATTCCAGATTAGAGGTTCATATTCCTGTCCAAATGGTAGAAGCACCTGGGGATGTTTTAAAAATGACTAAGTCTGGGCCGGCCGAGTGGCGCATTGGTTAAGAGCTGGCTTGGGATGCCAGCAGCCTCGGTTCGGAACCCATATATGAGGGCCAGTGACACTGCCCTTTACAGTTAAGATGGTGAACAACAGCTCCACCTGGAGCTGGGCTACTGAGACCCCAGGATGGCATAGCTGCAGCCCCTGCTGCAGTGGGCTGCCATAGGCTAGAGTGAGTAGTTGGCAGCCAGTGTGAGCGGCTGGCAGCCGATGTGAGCTGCCAAGAGTCGCGGTGAGCGACCATCCAGAGACCGGTGACCGATCTGCTTCATCCGGGAAGAGCGCAATGATGATACCAGCATGGGCCAGGGAAGCTACGTCCTCCACAACTAGACTGAAGAATAAAAAGGACAGCAACTTGTTTGTTCCCCTTCCCCGGTTCCCCAATGCTGTTCCCCTCCCCCAATTCCCAAAAAAAATCTTTAAAAGAAAAAAAATGACTAATTCTCTTGTTTCCATTCAAGACCAAGTAATAACAGAACCTCTAGCAGGAAGGTCTTTTCCACTGTTTATTTAAGAAGCTCTTCAGGAAATTCTAATGTGCAGCCCGGATTGAGAACCTCATTCTAGACAGTGTTTTGACTTGAATGCTTTGTCTCTAGGCAAATTCCTTATGAATTTGGCCTTTCCGATCTTGGTTCTCCTACCTGTAAAATAAAAGCTTTATGGTTAATGAGACTTCCTTATACTTTATAATCCTTTTTGCTTTTTAAAGCATGGACAACTTTTATTGTAATGATTAGTTGCTCCATTTCTCTTGGCTTATCTGCCAATGTACAAATCAAGGAAAAACAGACACGAATTTGTAAAGACCTTTTAGTGACAGACGAAAGGAGAGGCAGGCAAACAAAATTCCAATGTGAAAAGTATGTTTCCCAACATACTAACTAGTTCCTGGGAGGACCAAAGTTACACAGACATCTCACCAAATATTATGGATTTCTTTTGGAGTCATTATGTTAAAACCTTTAAAGAGGAAAAAACCTTCCATACTAGAATAGTTCACTCCTTCAGATGTGCAGTTTTATCCTTCTAACAATGACTTTTTTGCTTATGCTTCCATTCAAGTCATGACTGCAGAATAAACTGATGATTTCAATAATGCCCCCTCCTTCCATAAGTCTTTTACCTCAATAGCTTGCTGAGCAATTGAACACACAGGGTCCCTAATTTCTTTATGCTAGTGATGTCAATGTGGAATTTTCTCTTGCTTCAACCAATTTTTCCCTCCGTTAACACATCTTTCCAAGTTAAAAAAAAAAAAAAAAATATATATATATATATATATATATATATATTTTTTTTTTTTTCATTTATTTGGCTTATAAAATAAACCCGGAAACCTGCAAATATTTTTTTAAAAGCAAATAAAGAAATATTTGCCCATGCAGAAGCCAAGAGAACACAGGAGAATCGCTGGATTCATTTTATAATATTATGGCACATTGTGTAGTCTTCTGTCAGTATTTATTATCAGTCATTTAGTTTATGATAGAAAATAACTTTTGATTACTGATGCTTGTAGTATCACTCACTCTGTCTTGGACTGTTTGAAGATCTGTATTTTTATTACAAAGTCTAATAAAAATAAAGTGAAAAACCCATAGGTCCCAAAACTGATTCCTGGCTTGTGTTGTATTTCACTCCTTTCCAATCTAAAAAGCATTTCTTTCTACTGGTAGTCTCTGTCTCTTGCTCATAAGCAAATTTATCTCCTAATGCTTCATTCTTTATTTTAGCCATTAATCTCCCATTGAGAACCTTACCAAATGCTTTTTGCAGATAAAAATATTTAATATCTACTAGATTTCCCCTACCCACAAAACCATCCAACATTGCTTAAAGGAAAAAAAAAAAAAATCTATTTTGTACCTGAATTTAAGCTTGCTGGCCTGAGTCAAAGTATTTTTCTCTCACTTCTTTTTTTGTTTGTTTTTTTTTAAAGATTTATTGGGGAATTGGGGAAGGGGAACAGTGTCGGGGAACTGGGGGAGGGGAACAGCATTGGGGAACTGGGGAAGGGGAACAGACAATTGCTGTCCTTTTGTTCTTCAGTCTAGTTTTGGAGGACGTTGCTTCACTGGCCCATGTTGGTGTCATCATTGCACTGTCCCTGAGTGAGGCAGATCAGTTGCCGGCCTCTGGACGGCCGCTCACAGCAGCTCTTGGCAGCTCACACCGACTGCCGGCCACTCATGCTAGCTACCGGTCACTCACTGTAGCTTATGGCAGCCCACTGCAGCAAGGGCTGCAGCTATGTCATCCCAGGGAGCAGCCCAGCTCCAGGTGGAGCTGTTGTTCACCATCTTAGCTGTAGAGGACAGCATCACTGGCCCTCATATGTGGGATCCGAACCGGGGCCGCTGGAGTCCCAAGCCAGCTCTTAACCAACGCGCCACTTGGCCGGCCCTTCTCTCACTTCTTTAGGTCTTTATAGGAAATAATAGAACCACAGCGCAAGAACTCTATTTCTCTATGGGTTGAATAGTGCGCCTCCCCCCCCAAAGGTATGTCGAAGTTCTAACCCCTAGTACCTCAGAAAGAGACCTATTTGGAAATAGGGTCCTTGCAAATGTAATTAGTAAGTAAAGGTAAGGTCTTATTTAGTAAGGTGGGGCATGAAATGACTAGTGTCCTTATAAGGAGAGAAGAGTCACAGAAATACACAGGGAGGAGAGGGCCAGGTGACAACCAAGGTAGAAACTGGAGTGAGGCACATAAAGCCAAGGAACTCTGAGGGTTGCCAGCAACACCAGAAGGAAGAAAAGTCCAGGAAGGGTCCTCACCTGCAGATTTCAGAGGGAGCATGACCTGCAGATACCTTGATAGCAGACTTCTACCGCCAGAAACATGAGAATACATTTCTGTTGTTTTAAGCCACCCAGTTTGAGGGGCTGTGTTACAGCCCTTAGGGAACCATATACTCCTCTTTTCCCATCATTTCCACATTTTGACACCCTGTCTCTACTGGACTGTAATCTACACTAAAATCTCACACCCATGCGTGCACACACACAAACAGAAAAAAAGCATATCTAATGGTCACTGAGTATCACTTAATCTAACAGTAGTTCCTTCAGGTCAGCATCCAGCCTGTGATTAGAACATTTATCTACATGCTTACGAGGCCCATCCAATTTTTGGACAACTTGGACTTTAACAAAACTCTGCTTTCTACCTGGCCAAAGCCATCTTTCCATAACTTCTAAAAGTTGAACCCAGTCCTCCTACTTTGGGATAAAAGAGAACAATCATCCCTTTTCATCGTGGGTGTGTGTGTGTGTGTGTGCGTGCGCGCGCAAGTATTTGAACACAAAATCACAAAACCAATGATTGCTCTCTTCCTAAATAAGATATCCACTTCACTTTCCTTTCAATCACTCTTCATTGGAAGGTTTCAATTTTCCCCATTCTATGCTGGGAAATCCTTCTGCACAGGCTCCAACACCACTGCCACTCTCCCATACCCTTATCTCATTCCTCTGTTTCTTCATTCTTAGGCTGCCTTCAGCTCTGATATCTCTCCTTCTCCTTCATCAGATGGACAAGAGAAAGAAAGGTCTACATTTACTGTCACTTCCTAGTTTGTTCTCTCAGTACCTCAGGGAGGGGAATCAGAAAATAAACAAGAACTTCAGTACAGAACTCCAGTGCAGATGTTAAGTCATGAACCCTGCTAATGTTCCAAGTGCATCATCATGAGATCATCAGCAGAGCAGGTGTACACACACACACACACACACACACACACACACACACACACACAACCAAAACAAACAAGCAGTGGAAGCTGCCTGAGGCGAGGCCGCTCTTGGCATCCTCCCTCTTCATTTCAACAAGACTTTACTTCGGTCTCTTATGGGCAGGCCCCAGAGCTTGCTTTTATGTTTCTCTTTCAGGTTTATTTCATGTCCACCACTTCCTACATTTTTCTGTGTCTCCTTATTATCTAACTTTTCTTGTCCTCGATAGAAAAGTAGGTTCAACATGTAAATCTCATTCAGTGACTCTAGAAAGACGTCCATACCTCCAAAGATTAAACAAGCTTATATACGCGTATATAACATGTTACACACAGATCCATTGTCGGGTGGAGAACCTGATTGTGTAATAACTAAAGCATGGAATTTGGAGTCAAGAGTCCTTCAGAATTCTGCCACATCCTCAATGTGTGGCCTTGGTCTAGTCACTTAACTTCTGAGCTTCAAGGTTCTCATCTATTAAAAGATGCCAAGGTACCTCCCTTATTTCCTTCTCAGGACAACTGAAAAAAAAAAAAAATGTAAACTACTAACTTCACATAATTTATTAAACTTTATTCATTGCATTATTCAATAAATATGAAGGACATGTATAAGAAGTATAACCATTCAAGGATTCTAATTCCTCAGCATTTAAGAATTTGCTAATAGATCAGTGCTTACCTGGCGCAGACATTAAAGAATAAATAACAAAAGTTAATGTGTTAGGAATTAAAGACAAATGAATAACACAATCTCAGAGACAAGAGCAAATATCTACAGGTCTGACCTATATTATCATGTACCAGGATTTCATTGAGAAAAAAAATTGCTTAAGGTTTGCTTTAATGGAAAAGTACAGATTAAAAAACTGAATTTTATACATGTTGCTTACAAATAGATCTATTGAAGCCCCTGTACCTGAACCTATCAATAAGCATCTCCTAGGCTCTCACTATGTGTTAGCCCATGTGCCCTTGAATTTCTCTTATGCAAGCTAAGTCTGGAGAAGGCAGTTAGGTGATTTTGGAATAAAGTAAGTTACATTTTTAAAAAATTGCACACAGTAAAATTTTACACAGACTAGTGTACACCACATAAAAAAATAGTTTACAAGCTTTACTTTTGCTTTTCTTCTGCAGAACCTCAGCCAGGAGGAGGCAAACAAAAAAAAATGCTTTATGTTTAGATGTACAGACTTAACCTTTTCTTTAAAATGATATGCAGGTACCAAAATGCACCACCAGTAGTAGTTTCTGTGTTACCAGGCCTGAAAACTTGGTAAGTTCTCTCTTCCGCAGAGCTCTTTATTTTGCACTCAACAAAGGATGGGGAAGGCATGGGTGAGTGGGGGTCAACTTTCTGAAATTCTTGCATGGGGTCTGACTTTAAATTTACTCTCTGAATGAGATGTCAAGGTAATTAGTTTTTACCCCATAAGTGCTATAATTTTCAGTGCTAGTTTAAGGAACTGCAAATAAATTTACACTGTAAATCCTTTAACTCTTAACCTAATACACAGCTATATTCTTATGCTTTCCCCAGTGATGACCTTCCAATTGCAGCATACCTTTTCATAAATTAAAATGCTTTTCCTATGAAAGGCAAATCATATATATATGTTTATATAAATCTGGAACACTGCAGGGGCTTAGGTGTGCCATCTGGATCAATATTCCTTGAGTATATAAAGATTTGCAGCATAAGAAAGGACTCAGTGTGACTTGTGCCAATTTTAGAAAAAAATAAATCTACACTGTCATTTTTGCTATTTGATTCATGTTTAAATTTTTAAGAGTATTTTTTAAAAATATAGATGTTAATTTGCTATTAATCGCAGCATCTTTTTAGGGTTTTGGTTTCCTTCAGTCATAACAAGTTTTCTACTATTTTTCCCTTTTATTTTATTTTTTAAATAGCTTCTCTTATATTTTCTTTTATTTCTCTGCTCTATCTCATTGTTTCTGTATTACTTTGATCTTACTGGGTTGAATTTTGAATATTCCTTTTCCTGGTTCCTACTTTTTTTTTTTTTTTCTACACATTACAAAATCCCAGCCAAATTCAAAACTCATTTTGCATTCCTTTAAGGTCTGCTTTTCTCAGGCCCCCTCTTTTTGTGTTAGTACTCTTCCCATAGATCTTCATCAGCAATTTAAACCTGATGACATTATGATTGCATCTTTAGTGTTTTTCTACTCCAACCTTATTTATCATGCCTGCATTATTTCCAAAGATAAGGTTTAGAATAACTTCAGAGCAGAGCTTGTTAACTGTTGCGTGTGTGTAAACAGTCCACCGTTACTAAAAGATAAAGCCACTTTTCTACATTCTGGCATTATTCTTAATGTGTGCATTTGCAGGGTTGAAATCCCTTAGCACTGGATTGACTTTATTTCAGACTTCTCTTTCCAATAAGCATGTTTCCCTTTCTATCTTACCTCCTATCACCTTGTTCTTGCAAAGTTTGATGAAAAAAATATGGCTCTCCTTTCTCTTCCCTGATTATATTCCTTTCATATTGTTTACTCCTACCTGACCTCCTCCTTTATTTGTACTTCTTTCACTTTTCCACTAATGTAAATGGAAGATCCATTTTCTTTGACCAAAAAGCTAAGTCAAAAAGTTTTTCTTCATCCTTTCTTGCCTCCATAACTACTTTAGAATTCTCACATACCTTTAATACGTTATACCACTGCTTGGATCACCTAAACAATACCATGAATATACAATCTTGTCACAGGTATAAATGATCTTTCTGTTCAAATAAAATAAAAGTTTGCTCTCAAAATAACATGTCTAAACTCTGCAAAATTATGGCACATCTGGAAAGATGAATCTAGATTTTCAAATTTCACTTTGCCTATTTTCACTTTCCCTTATCAGTATCTTTATCATTCATTCATTCATTCATTCATTCATTCATATATTCCAAAATATTATCTAAGGCTTTCCTAGATGCCAGGCATTGTAGTCATCACAGGGAATACAGATAAGTAAGATTTAGTCCTTGACCTCAGGGAGGTTCGTAGTTTTGCAAAAATCTAACAGGTAAAAAAACTGATGATGATACTCAATATGTGACAGATGCTACCAGTATTTACAACTATCCTAGAAGCACAACAGTATGAACAATGAATTAACTCTGCTTTTAAAAGACCATGGAGAGATTTGACAGATTATGGAAATTTTATTTAAATCTTAAAAACAGCTAAGGGGAGGGGAAAAGGCTATAACAGATAGAGGAAATAATATAACAAAGACAGAAGTACTTGGACTATTTCTGAATATCAAAAATGACCATATAGAAGAAAAATATCCTTTGAACTATTCTTATTTTACAATAGAAAAGTACCTACCTCATAGAGTTGCTGTAAAGATTAAATGTAAATATACATAAAGCTCATTAAATAGTTCCTGGCATATGGTAAATGCTCAAGAAATGTTAGCTGTTATTACTGTATTATAGATTACATCACATGTATTTCATTTATTGGAAATATTTCTTTCTTTTCTCTCTCTCTTTTTTTTTTTTTTTTTTTTTGTGGCTTCTGACTTTGTTTTGGATCATAGTGGCTGCAGAGTAAGTGATCGCCAGATAAATGACATTTTATTTGGATGCATATTTAAAATGCTGAGGTGGCTGCTACAGCTTTCAGAGTAAAAGAATTAGGCGAGATGACAAACATACCATACAAAAACTAACTGGACCACATCTAACTGTGATTCTCAACTAATCATCTCCTTTTTACACCTTTTTTTTCAAGACAGTCAAAAGTTGACAGAACATGTTCATATCTAAGATTCATTGAACAACCACACCAATATAGTAATGGGATAAGTATAGAATGAAATTCAGCTCAATATCTTATATCATCTAAGGCCACACCAAATGGTTGTGAAAAGTGATATTCTGAATAATTCCTTGTAATAGACTAGGAAAAAGAAAATTATGTTTTCTTCCATAATGAGGTGGAATGGGGTAGGAAGGTATACTATTTTTTAGTAACTTGTATTTAATTCACAGTTTATAATGCAGTCATACACATTACATTATTTGAATTGATAATCAGATTAATTTATTTGCTCAAGGTCACAAATGTGCAAGATGGAACAGGAGTGCAGATCTTCTTACTCTAATGACCATCCCCCTTCCCCTAAAACATTTTGAAAGATTCCTAAACAAGATTAAGTCAAAAGTAGGCTATTAATCCTTTAGTTGACCAAAACTACAGATACCCTGGTTAACTAAGTTTTTACTTACAATGATGTATAATACCAAACTAACAATTATATATCTTTACCATATTCTCTCTACACAGAATTATTTTTGCAATAATCTAAATGGCTATCAAAATTACAAGATAAAATATGAATATAAATGATAAACCCCTTTTCTTTTGAGATTCTGATACCCAATTAATGAGAAAACAAAAGCAATGAAGAATTCCAGAGATGACAGAGTAATTGTTACTAATTGCTATATATAACTATATGACTCAACAAAATATATAAGGCAACTATTATATTTTCAAGCACTGGAAAATTGGCAGCTCAAGATACATTCTAAAATAATCCAGATATATATTAGCAGATAAGGACTTTTAATCACCTATTATAAATATGTTAAAGGATCTAAAGGGAAACATAATCTCAATGAGGGAAAAAATGGGAAATCTCAACAGAGAAATAAAAGTTATGAAATGAAAGAATCAAATGGAAATTCTAAACTAAAAATGTACAATAGCATCAATTTCCCTGGATGGGCTGAAAAGCACATTTAAGATCGAATATAAGGAAATAAGGGTCAATGAACTTGAAGAAAGATCCATGTAAATGAGCCAACTGGAAGAACAGAGGGGCAAAAACAATTAAAAATAAACAGGAACTCAGTAATCTGCGGGACAATATCTAACACTAATGCACTTGGGGTTCCTAGAAGGAAAAGAGCGAGAACGGGGCAGAAAATATATTTGCAAAAACAATTTTAAAAAAGTCCTAAATTGGGAAAACACCAACTTACAGATCCAAGAAGCTGAGCAAACTACAGGTAGAATAAACACACACACAAAAAACCATACTTAGACATGTCATGGTCAAATTAGTGAAAAAGAAAGATACACAGAAATACACTTAGAAAGATGTATTTTTATACTCCCACTGACAGAACTAAGGGATAAATAGACAGATCCGCAATCATATTTGGAGATTTTAACACCCCTCGCAGTAAAAAATAGACTAGACCAAAACAAAACAAAATGAGATCTGAAAAATGCTAAGAAACCAACTTGACCTAATTACCATATATAGAACACAATATTCTTTTCAAAGGCACTTGAAGCACATTCCTAAATATATCATAAAATGGGGTATAAAATAAGTCTCATTATTTACAAAAGACAAAAGATTCTTACAACAGATATTCTGTGAGCGTAACAGAATTTTAAGTTATTAGTCAACAATGATACCATATCCAGAAAAGCACAAAATAGTTGGAAATTAAACATTTTATTCTAAATAACACCCTAATAACATTCTAAAAAATAAGAGAAGTCCAAGAGAAATGAGAAAATATTGTTAACTAAATAATAAAAAAACCATGAAGCAAAAACTGGCTCTTTAAAAAGATTAATAAGGGCCGGCCGAGTGCCGCATTGGTTAAGAGCTGGTTTGGGATGCCAACGGTCCCGGTTCGGATTCCACATAGGAGGGACAGTGACACTGCCCTCTACAGCTAACAACAGCTCCACCTGGAGCTGGGCTGTGCGAGCCCCGGTGACGGTGTAGGCTGCGGCCCCTGCTGCAGTGGGCTGCCATAGGCTACAGTGAGTGGCCGGCAGCCAGCGTGAGCAGCTGACAGCCAGCGTGAGCTGCCAATAGCCGCGGTGAGTAACCAGCCAGAGGCCGGTGACCGATCTGCCTCACCCGGGAAGAGCGCAATGACGATGCCAACATGGGCCAGTGAAGCAACATCCACCCAACTAGACTGAAGAACAAAAAGACAGCAGCTTGTCTGTTCCCCTTCCCCAATTCCCCAATGCTGTTCCCCTCCCCCAATTCCCCAATTAAAAAAAAAAAAAAAGATTAATAAAATTGGCAGAACCTAGCAAGGCTTTTTTTTCTACAAAAAATCAACAACCCCAAAACAATAACAACAATAATGACCAATATCTTGAATTAAAAAGGAGATAGAACTACAGACCCTATAGACATTAGACTAATAAAAGAATATTTGAAACAACTTCATACCAATAAATTATCAGCTCAGTATATTTGTACAATGAAACACTTCTAAGCAAACTCATACATAAAACAACATGGACAGATCTCACAACTATTATATTCTTGGATAGGGGGAGGCAAGCACAAAACCTTACATATATTTAATTATATGGTACTCTAAAACTGGCAAAGCTAATCTATGGTGATAAAATTATATCAGTGGTCACGCCTGGGCCAAAAAGTGCTATGAGTGGAACTCACTGTGAAGGGGCATAAATGATATTTCTGGGATGATGAAATACATAAATTGTCAAAATTCATTACATTTTATACTTAACACCTGAAGTTCATTAAATGTAAATTTACTTCAATGAAGTTGATTTTTAAGAAAAAAATAAACAAAAATTTAAAAATACCACAGATATAAGAAGCAATGTGAATTTAGTCCAAATTTTTTAAAAAAATTCTTCAAAACATACTTTATTTCCATTATACCTTCTTAACAGAATAGGAATCATAAACTGTGGGCCAGGAAGTATGCTAAATGCTTTCACACAGGATACCTCACAATGTCTGTGTCTTTAATTCATGATAAGAGCTAGCATGGTGCTTTGGGAAACAGCGATATTGCAACTGCAAAAGAAATAGAGCTGCAGCCAGAAGACCTGGATTCAAATAATGACTATATGTGATCTCTTAGTTTTGTGACCTTAGATAAGTCACTTATCTTAAATTTCATCAACTACAGGGCTCATGTGAGGATGAAGAAATCTATTTTAAAGTGTCTGGTAAAGCACACCATAAATACAAGTGCTCAATAGACACTAATTAAATGAAGAAACAAAGGAGACAAACAACAATATGAACAGAGATACAGAAACAGGGAGAGTGTGTTTCTAGTCACATGTTTGTCTCTGGATGGGTGGGTAGAGGGTGGAAGAGAAGCATCCAAGCATTTTGACCTAAAACCATGTTCCTATCATGAGCAATAGGTGCAGTGATTAGGATAGGGTTGACTGATGCCCCAGGATGAATAACTTTCATTGCCACCTGAATGACAGCACTCTGGGCTAATAATCCCTTGTCCAGGCAAGGAGCATGAAACGGGAAGCTCCTTGTCTACTTGAAGACTCCAAGGGGCTATTCCCAGGTTCCTAAGAGTTACAGAGTCTTGTATTACTGTAGATCATTGAAATGCCAACTTGATTGATGATGACCCGCTGTTTAAAGTGTTCCATTCCTTCTTATCCTTATTAAATTTTCATAGATTTTGCTCTAGATGAGAAAACCATAGCAGAGATATTTAGGAAACAGCAGCAGTGACTGAGCAATACCTTCATTACTGCCTCGTAGGCTCATCTTCAGAAGAGTTCCAGGAAATGACATTAAGTCTGACAAGTATTCAAAACGTATACAACTATGAAAACCTACAGGGTGACTATACTAATTTAAGATATGAGAAGTCATGTATCTTCACCCAAATATGGAGTCACTAGTAGAGCACCTAAAAATGCAATAGTCAATCACTGTATAGTATGATAAGTTACCTAATAGAGGTTTTAACAGAATGCCACAGGGGCAACATGGAGGAGATAATGAACCAAGTGGTGAGGGAGAAAGGAGTACTGGGAAAATATTCTTGAGAAGAGCAATACCTGTGCTGAATCCAAAGGTGTTAAAGAATTATTTGGGCAAAAGGCATTGTAAGGCAGTGGGCACAGCACAAAGACTCAAAAGGGTTGGATGGCGCCATCCGCAGAGAACTCCAAGTGTTTTCACAGAGCTGGAGCGTACAGTATGAAGAAGGGAGAATGAGGAAATGGCAGAGGCACAGGCAGAGTCTTGGGAAGGACCATTTTAAAAATCAGGCTGAAGGAACTGACAGTTTATCTTGAAGATGAAGGAAAGCCACTGAAGGATTTTAAACAAGCAGTGCCACAACCAAATTAGGATTTTTCAGTGATCATTCTGACAATAGTGTGGAGAACAGATTGGAAGGAGACAAAAGTAGGGACATGGAAACTAGTTAGGTATCTTTTGAAGTGACCCATGAGCAGAACGACAGTGGCCTAACAGCAGCACTCAGAATGGAGAACAGCTGTGTTAGATACAGTCAAGAGGCTGAACTCTTTTCAAGACTTGTTCACTGAGGTATATGAAGGTGAGAAAAAGAAGGAATCAAGCGTGACTCCCAGGTTTCAAGCTTAGACGTATGAATGGATAGGGCTCCTGTTCATCGAGATAAAGAATAAGTGAACCTACATTAGAAAGTACCAAAAACAATGATACTGTACTAAGTTTAAAAAAGAAAGAATTGGCCGGCCGAGTGGCGCATTGGTTAAGAGCTGGTTTGGGATGCCAATGGTCCCGGTTCGGATCCCACATAGGAGGGCCAGTGACACTGCCCTCTACAGCTAACAACAGCTCCACCTGGAGCTGGGCTGTGCGAGCCCCGGTGATGGTGTGGGCTGCAGCTCCTGCTGCAGTGGGCTGCCATGGGCTACAGTGAGTAGCCCGCAGCCAGCGTGAGCGACTGGCAGCCAAGCGTGAGCTGCCAATAGCCGCGGTGAGCGACATCCAGAGGCCAGCGACCGATCTGCCTCATCTGGGAAGAGCGCAATGACGATACCAACAGTGAAACAACATCCTCCGCAACTAAACTGAAGAACAAAAAGACAGCAATTTGTCTGTTCCCGTTCCCCGATTCCCCAACGCTGTTCCCCTCCGCCAATTCCCCAATAAAAACTCTTTAAAAAAAAAAAAAAAAAAGAAAAGAAAGAATTAACACAGACAAAAGGACAGGTTGCCTTAGACAGCATGGAGATACCATCTCCAAGAAAAATCAAACACTTCAATTCACAGAGAGGAATAAGTCAGAGTTAAAGAAATTCCTGTCTAACATATGTTGATGAATGAATAGTCAAAGGATAACACAGAAGGCAATTCACTAACAAGAGAGCCATCTACTGTCTTAGATGGATAGTGCAGCAATGAAATGCCATCAAAAAATGTGGAACAACGCCAAGTGTTTGAACACTTCACATTGTACATGTCGGCACAAAATATCTGACCCATCCTATAAAAAACATCCAAGTGGTTAGCACTTTTAGCTAATAACCTAATGTTTTCACTTACTTGTTTCTCCTACAAACATCAATTCAATACATATTATCATTTGAATATGCTTACCTGCCATCATTGCTATCATACTGGCTTTATAGACATTAGTGAGAGATCCAAGTTCTCCTGTTGCTAAGATGGTTTTGAGATGAGCCTTCCCACAGGCCTTGCGAAACTGACGAACCTCATCATACAGGGCTAGGGAAGGAAATAATTGAGGCAGTTACAAAGCAGGCAAGTGATAACATAACTTGGCAGTCGTTTAGAGCTGGGAAGAACCCACCTCAGATTTAGGAAACATAAAACATTTGTCACTTTCTAAAAATCGCCCCAATTTAATATCGCCTAGAGCATTCTGTTGCGCTTCACATCCCGTTACAAGGAATGCTTAGTGTGCTACCAGGAAACAGTTTCTAAGTCCTGACAGGAGGTCTCGAGCCATGAAGCTTTTACAATAATAACATGCAAATTACAAATAATTTTTCCCTCTTTCAGGTGATGATTACTTACAAGACAAAAGAAATCTATCTACCATCCATACAGGGGTGTACCACTTTCCAAACTAAAGGAAAAAAAATCTTCAGGTGCCTATTAATTCTTGCATTCATATATAATGTTATCTTGTTGGAATATAAAGCAGCCCTTTCCTGAGAGCTCTGCTAATGGCAATAAAGATGGAACAGCTTGCTGCACTATCTGCCAGGGTATGTGTCCATATATACATGACTAAGAAACATTGAGGTAGTACTGGATACACATGCACAACGCCAGCTGTAGAGGGATTCAGATGCAGCCTTGAATCCATGAACCCCTGACCCCAGAGTCACATATAGCTTTCTAGGGCTCCAAATAGCACCCTAAAAGCAGTTTCATTAAATATATATATATATACATATATATTATTAAAACCTGTACACAACAAAATAAAATCGAGGGGGAAAACATTTCATACTCAAAGTAACAAAAGTTCAGTGAACAAAATCAGTATAATGGGTATTAAATTTTTGAAAAATTATTTTACAGTCTTTTTTCATGATACCAGTGGATGTGGGCTCTCACCTTGCATCAGGTTGGCCATATTCATTTCTTGAACTTAAGCTATTGCTACAATATCAGGAGTAAGATCAGAGCTTTTTCTTTCTTCTGTATGTGTTTCATAGGAAGTCATTTTACAAGCACACAAACTAAACTGAGCAGGAAAGAAACATTCATAATAAAGGTTACAGTTAATGGTAAGAGGTTTTTAATGCTAAGATGAGAGTTCAGTAATTCATAGGCTTCCTAAGGTATATATAAAAGACTTGAAAGACAGTAAACTCAGTCAAATCCATGAAAGTTAAAACAAGAGGAACAAAACTGTCTTCCCAGTCCTAGAAAATCTGAATTTAACTTGAAGCTCAAAAGTGCAAGCTGAATACAAATAAAATCAAACATTCTATTATGAGGTGCTTGGTATAAAGTTTAGTGTATTTTGCCACCAAGAAAGGGTACCCACAGGTCTTTCAAGAAAGGATTGAATATTTTCACCAACTTGATAATCAGTAGTTTTGAGTATCAGAGATGATCTGAGATGCCACACTGCCGACCTTACCCTGCCCATCCTACCTGTGAGAAAATCATCCTATCCCTAGATCCACTATGTACGACCACGTGTGAGAATGGTATAAACAGTAAAGGCACATTATGTGACAGGAACAATCTACATTCTTTTGACTTAGAGAATGAATCTTGGATGGAATGACATTTCTTGAGTTACTAAATCTAAAAAGAGAAAGTTGTTCTCTAAGAATGAGTGACAAGGAAATCTCTTGATCTAAAAATTCAAGAATGCTAATCCAGAGTTAACCTGTCATTTAATTAATGCCTTTTTCTCCAGAGTACAGTGTTACCATCAAAAGCAAGCTTGAGGAGGGCTGGCCGAGTGGCGTGGTGGTTAAGTGCTGGCTTGGGAAGCCAGCGGCCCCGGTTCGGTCCCACATATGAGGGCCAATGACACTGCCCTCAAAAAAAATAAAAAAAATTAAAAAGCAAGCTTGAGGATCAGAAAAATGTGGATCTAAAACCCAACTCCACCACTTCCTGTGTGACTTTGGGCAAGTTATGTCTCTTTGCTTTAGGACCCTCCTAAAAGTGTCAATAATAATATTTACTTTATAGGGTTATTATTATAGTACTTTGTACATTGCCTGGCTTATAGTAAGCACTCAAAAAGTATAAGCATTATGAAGCTCAGATTTCTAATAAAATGAGTTTCCATTAAGTGTTGTGTGATAAAAGTCAAATCTTGTTTCATGGGCTGATCCAACTCCTTGTACTGCACTGAAATTTTTTATATGGATTAGTGCTGACAATCAGTGGGCCATCAGATAAGGCTCGACAATATTTTATTACACCATTTGTTAAAGTGAACTTTGGCCCATGTAACAAAATTCTTAAAACACTGATCCTGATCATATTTATGGAAGAAACTACCATCCCTTTTCTAAAGAACATTACCTTTTGATATCCAGGGTATTTCTTCACCTATACTTAAAAATCAAACAGAAACCCAGATGTATTTTATGACTTAATTATCAGCCACCTGGAAGTTATACTCTTTAATCCATGATCCAAATAGAATGAACCAAAAATGATCACTTAGAGCTTAACTGATCTAACAAATAGGCAACCAGTGCCTTCTCATTCTTTTAACTGCCAACTCCTCAAATCATTTTACTGACCTATTTCAACACATAACGGGTCAAGTTTTTCTGAGCAAATAACTTCATCTTTGAAGTTATTTGGGAAAGTTGTCATTTCTTTCTGTTACTATTCTTCCCAGGGTACACCAGAACAATTAAATATAAAAGCGTACTAAGTCTAGCCTTTAAAAACGTGGCTCGGGCTCCATCAAGCGAATGCTTCTACCTAGGCCTTTGAATCCTAATGAGTGATGCAAAGGTGAAAGAACACTTAGAGATTTTTATTAGTATTGCAGCATCAGCAATGGCAGCAGAGCCAAGAGTCAAGTGGCCCAGTGGCTACCAGCAGGCAGCAATGGTACCAGTGCTGGCCAGTGGCGGCAGCAGCAGCAGCGGCCCTGGAACCAATTTCTTCCCATGGCTCAATTCGGCTGTATCCTCTGCTCCCAGCGTTCACAGTCCTGCTTGTTTTCAAAGCCTCGCTCTCCAGGCTTCTTACTCATGCAGTGAGCTACTACTGTATGTCTTCCTAATAAATCCCTTTTCGGCTTAACTTAATCAGAATTGGTTTCATTAGTTTTCAAGTCATAATTCTAGTCTTAACAAATATTTGCTGAGTAAGGATGGTACAGCAGACAACAGGGTGTGGGTGTCACGACTGCCTGCGTTCATATGCTGGCTGTGAAATCCATTCGTTGTTTGACTTGAGCAAGTTACTTAACCTTTGTCTCAGTTTCCTCATCTATAAAATGGGGATAATAGAGGTATGCACATCTCTGGGAGTTATTTCTAGCGTTAGATAGTTACATATTTCTAGCATTACATAATAACCTATTAACATAGGCGAATACATACAAAGTGCTAAGGGCAGTATCTACCACATAGTTAACACTCAAGGGATGTCAGCTACTTGTTTCCCTACTGTTTTTGGTGGTGGTGGAGCTGCTACTGCCGAGTGCTACTAGGTTCAGAGTACAGAGGGACTGATAAAAGCGAGAACACCAGACCTATGTTTCTTAAAGAATAGAAGATACAACCCTTTTTAGAGCACTCGAAGAGCATTCTGGACAAAATAAGTTCACTCTATTCACAGACAATTTTTTTGTTTGTTTGTTTTAACCTCAGAGCCCATGCTCCTTTGGATAGCACAGACTTCTGGGATGATAAGAGTTCTGGCTACTTATTAGATGTGTAAAACTTGTAGGAATTACTCAATTTTTCTAAACCTAATTACTTAGGGAATAGCAGTTTGCTCACATATTTTTGTGAAGATTAAATAAAATAATGCACATAACTAGAACAACACCAGGCACATACTAAGTAGTCAATCATTCAATACTAGTTTTCCATAAATTTCCTTATAAGTTTCCAGAAACACAAAAATAACTTAAAAAAAAACAAAACACAAAGCAAGCACTGTCCTAATACTTATGAGAGCATAATTAGAATATACAGGCCGGCCGAGTGGCGCGGTGGTTAAGCGCTGGCCTGGGAAACCAGTGGCCCTGATTCGGTCCCACATATGAGGGCCGGTGACACTGCTCTCAAAAAAAAAAAAGAAAAAGCAGAATATACAGATCTTACATATAAGAAAAACAGTCCACCTCATTCCAACACAAGCTACGAAGGCGACAAGATGCATTATTAGAAGGGTCCAGGCAGTTTTGAGCATCTTGGCATCCCCATGATAGACGCCTTGGAAACCAGATAGCTGATAAATGCAAATCAAACAACTTGATGGCTGAAATGTGACCCAGTTAATTTCAAATTATAATGTCTTTTCACATACTCAACTGTCACTTTCCTTTCAATATAAATAAGCAAAACAATGTAAAAACTAATGGATGGATTTTCCCCTACATTAGCAGGAAAGGGCAGCATCAGGATGTGGATTTATATAATTGCTAAACATGTGGGAGAAATTACAAATGAAGTAATAAGTTCAAGAGATCCTCTTTCTAAAATCCTCTTCATGTGGAATAATTACTCAAAAGAAAGAAAAGTCCCCTCAGTTTTCAAAACATTTTCCTTCAAAAATTCTCAGTGTTTTCTACACAGAGGGACAATCTTACCAGTGCGAGCCGGAAGTTCTGAAGGATTTGGTGAACGTAACCAGCCTGTGTATATGGTACTGGGCCAAGGAGACGGCCCACGCGGTCAAGAGATTGTTATATACAAGGCAATTGATCAAATAAGTAAATATATTGAGGATAATGGGAGCAAGATTTCTTACTGACAAGAAGGGCATAAATATAGAAAGGAAGAGGGCATAAACCATGTGATGTTGGTTTGCAAGGGAGGGTATCAGTGTGAACTCATGGGTTCTAACATATTGGGGTGTTGGAAAAATCATGACATATTTTTTCTATGTTTTTCATTGCAAAAATGCGTCAGGACTTTTCCGACAACCCAATAGACAGATAGACAAATAGAGATGTATATGTGTTTATATGGGCGCATTGTGTATATGGTGAACATTCATGTATTCCCTAGATCCATGAGAAGGCCTACAAACAATAATATCCCTGAGCAATCTTCCACTGCATGGTTGTAAATAATTTATTCAATCATTTTTCTATTATTGGATATTTACAGTTGCAGATTTTTTCTTATAAACAATAATTTAATAAACTTCCTTATAATTAAATCTTTGCATACATCATAACCTTATTCCCTTGAGTACTTATTAATTTTTCTGCTCACATACTCACCTACAATACATATTCAGTGCCAAAATTTCAAATATTACAGAAACTGAAAATCCCCCATTAAAGAAAAAACAAAAGAGAAAAAACAATTCTTGCACAAACCAGAAAAATAATAATTTGGGAGGATATTATTACAAAAGATGACTGACAAATGAAAATGGAATTCAAGCACCCAACTGCAAATTAGTCAGAATAATGCAAAATTTAACAAAGCACATACACCAGAGAAGTGGCTGGCACAGTGATATCACATTAAAAACCTGATAATAAATGTTTTGACTGATAATGAGGTTTGCAGGAGTAGTGCGAGTGGGTGTACTAGAAACCCAGGATATATTACATTGTAGATGCTTAATCAATATAGTGTCTCAACCAGCAGAGGGGTTGTCTCTTGTGTGTCCCCCCTCATCCCTCCTACTACTGCCACATTGATGAGGAGAAATGGAGGTCATAACCTGACCTTCTGCTCGTCACTCCCAGCTGACAAACAAGTGAGGTTGTGCTGGTGGAGTGTTCACGGACAGGAACCCAAGAGCTCAGCCGCCCTGGGAGAGGCCTGTGCACATGAGAATTTAGATCCAAGGAGAAGCAGCAGTCACCCTGCATCTGTTTTCACCAGCATCCAAAACAGATTGAAACTGGCTCTGCCTTCTGCCTCCCCATGTCAGCAGGAGCTTGCATCTATGGCATTTACTTTTCTCTATTTAAAATTAACTTGTTTCGCCCCAGCTTCCACATTCGAGGAAAACATATTCTTAATCTTGAGGCGGCCTGCAATCTGTTTAAGTTTTATGGAAAAGCACCATTACAGACATAGACGTCTATGTTAGTAAAGCTTCCATGTGTAGAAATTATGATTTAAGCAAGAACCCAAGTGTCTAAAGATGATATTTCCTATCAAAAAGTCATAAAGTAGATTTCTTTTTATATTATATGCTATTCAAAGGCACTTAAAAAATAATTGTTAACGAACATATCTAAGCAATTATTTTTTGAGTACCGGAAAGATGTTCAACACTGCACAAGAATGGACTGAAAATAACTCTTAAGATAATTATATGTACAGTAAAACACTTAATATAAAATTGTACAGCAACCTTTTAAACCAAAAAAGTCACAAAATGTTCAAGAACAGTTTTCATCCACCAAGGCAACTAATTAATCTTGCGTGGCTAAAACAGAGATGGGCTACAGCACCAGGTGCTAAAATAACCTACAAGAAATAAAGCACACAGGTTTTCGTCAATAGTGTTTGAAGTTTTGAAGAATCAGAGCATAAAAACAAAAACCATAAAAGCACAAGCTGCCATAAGTATCTCCAGAATTTTTCTGTTATAAACAACCCCCAAAACTGAGAAAGCACAGATTATGGATTATGTGATTCCTTCCCAAAAGGGTCTATAGATTTATTTAGAGGTTACTTTTTTTCATAAGATATGATTAACAGCTCTACAAAACAAAGCAAAATACCAATTTCTTTTAAGGGATTTTTTTTTTTTTGCTTTTTTACCATTCTTGTGCAAAAATAAATAAGAAAAATAAATTATTGCCCTGATTCAAGATTTTCAGGATCCATTTGCATAAGTCACCATGATAGACATTGTGACTTTGGCACAACTATTTTGTTCTCTAACCCTAAACCTCTTGATAGCTATGAAGCATGTACTCTACAAACCAAGTTTTAGAAAGTAACACAGGGCTGAAGAACTGAAGGGGGTAAAAGGCACACCAGGCTTTGGATGTAGGAGACCAACAATATTTCCAGTTGCGGCATCAAACATACTATTCTGGAAAAATATCGCCTTCAGAGTCATATTTGCTGGTGCTCCAGTGTGACATGGTTTCCAAATACTCGTAAAGCCAGCTCTAGGTTTTGAACTCAAGGAACTCTGGAACATTCTTGAAGGAGGTAGATTCTGATAGCACTTTCATGTCACTGGCGCTTTATTAGGTAAATTTTTGCAGCAGAGGCAAGTCATAAACAAAGTAAAAAAAAAAAAGAACACCCCTGTATATTTACAGAGCATGGAATGCACTTATTTTCAAAATCTGCTCAGTAAGATTTACGAAATGATGAATCGCTTCTGGTGAATGCTTTCATCAAAGAACTGCTTCAGGAAAGCAACTTAGATGTCAACTTCAATATCATCATTAAACAATACTCTATTACAAGTACTTATCATTGGACCAAATACTCCCAGACAATGAAAACACCAAATATAAAATCCCAGGCCATTACAGGTCTAAAGGCTGTAGAAATCCTGAAGTCTTATCTCCCCAGGGATAGCTTATTAAAATGGAGGCAGAGAGAAGTGAAGTGTTTGCCCAAATACTAGGTGTAAATAAGCGATATTACAAAGACTAAAACCCAAGGCCTTGGAGCTGCATTTACTCAATATGTGTGCTACACGGTTACTTCCCTTGACAACATACTATCAACATCGGGAGGGGGAGGGGGAAAGAGAAGAAAGTGCCCTTGGCCTGGAAGGAATCATCTGGGCCAAGCAATAGGATGATCAATTTACACACATTATCTAATTAATCCCTATTATAAGTCCGTGAAGTACATGCCATTATTGCTATTTTACAGAGAGGGAATAGGAGGCACAGAGAAGCAACTGGCCCTAGAGAAAATAGCTACTAATGGTAATGCCAGGATTCCAACCAAGGTCCACCTAAGGCTGACTCTGCTGTCAGCTTTTCCCATTCCTCAGCGCTATCTTACCTTATACAGAGTGCATGGTCTGGGTCAGCTCTGGCTCTGAGTGACTCCCCTGAGGACTGGCCTATCCAGCTGGCGGGTTGGCTGGCTGGGTGCCCCCACCTCTGGGACCAGCACAGCCCCGTCCCACCCCACTACGAGCTGATATCTTCATCCCAAAGCACAGCCTTCCTAGGGAGAAGGGAATTGTCTTCTTTCCAAAGAGCAGGGAAGCCGATGCACTTTCTGGCTAAACTCTCCAGAGTAAAACTTTATTTCTTAAGCATCTGTTTTGAGCTAACTGCAAAGCCAGGATAAATAAATAGAAATACATGAGAAATACGATTTGTCCTAATTAATCAATATGTAAATTTAGCAATACTTCAATTACCCCATACCTAAACTATGTGGAACCAAGAGCTAAAAGCATGTTTTTAAAAAAATGTTCCACATTAGTACTTTTCCACAGGACCATGGGATGGTGGGGGGGGGGGGTAAATCACCTGAAGTGATTTTCACAGTATAGAGCCTACTCTTCCCTCATACCCAACCCCCCAGTTCCGATGTTACACATATGGGGTTGGGGGGTAATGTGCAAGATTCTGCGAGAAGAGCTGGGGAAGTAATCTGAAAATGCTTGTCAGGTAATTCTGAGAATAAGCAGCACTAATGTCCCAAGCGATATGTTAGATGGCATACATTTTTGTGCCTACACGGAAAGAAGAGGGGGAAGTACTGGCAGGGCAGGATGGTGTGCCATAATGAGCTAACCAGGATCTGGCAGTAAAAAGTTTAACAGCAAAGGACCAAACAGCAACAACAGAAATGTTTAAATGAAAAGACATATGAAGTCAAAAAGCACAACAGTCTGGACCGTTAGCTGTGGGGCAAGTCATCTCAGAGATTTCAGTAAACCCTGAGACATCACTGTGTTCCAGGATAATACCGTCTTGGATACAACAGTGCTGAAATTAAAGTGTATTTAATAGAAAGTGTTAAAGTCAGGGGAAATGTAAATATTTTTAAATGCATTTCTTTCTATGGCGAGGCTGTGATTTGTCAAGATTCACTGATTTTGAATATCTACTTATGTGAAAATGACTGATGAAAAGCAACATGGTTTAGTTGGGAAATGGAACATGAGCTCTGGAGTCGCGCATTCCAGCATTCAGGAGGTGTCATTGTCTTCAGCATAGGGAATGTAGCTGAAATAAGAGAAGAGATAAGCTTTCCCAGGGAGAGTGTGAAGAATTTGAGGGGAGGTTTGGGAGCTTGCTAGGACAGACTTTAAGAATCACCAACACTTCAGGGATGGCAGAGGAAGTGGGACACCTTGCAAACAAGGTGCGGGAGTCATCACAATCACAGGAAACACCTGAAGAATGCAGTGTCACAGAAGGCAAGAGAGTGTTTCCAGAGGGGGAAATGACCCATTGTGTCAAATACTACTGAACAATAAAGTTAAATGAATAACTGAAGAGTATCCTGCAGGCAGAGTGAAATGAGAGGTCATTAGCATCTTGGTTAGAACAGATTCAATGGACGAAAGTAAATACCACTCAAGAATTTTCACCATGAAGGGGAGGATAGAAAGGGAAACTTAGCAGGGGACAAGGGAGGATAGTGATTGGCATGTAGGTTGTTTTAATGAATAAGAAAAGCTTAAGTATGTTTAGATGCAATGGGAATGAGCTAGTAGAGAGAGGCTGAAAACGCAGGAGGAAAAAAAAGGCCCATAAATGGAGTAAGGCCTCTGAAAATGCGGGGAGATGAGAGCCACGGCACAACAGAGGGATGGGACTTAGGAAGAAGGAGAAAGGAAGGAAGCCGATCTGATGCAAGGACCTTGAGGGAGTTTCTGTTTAATGGTTTCCATTTTCTCTGAGAAGCAGCAGGTAGGTCGTCTGCTAAGAGTGAAGGCGCTTCAAAGTGAGTAGAAGGGTTAGAAGTCTGAGGAAAGTAGAGATTTTAAATCATCACCATGGAGAATCCAAGAAGAGGAATGAGACCTTCCAGTCTCCTTTCTGAGTTCACGCCCTGAGCTGTGATCCTTGTAACCATGAGAAATGGTTAGGATCCACTCAATGCCAGATTTAAAAAATAGGATTCTTTCTTTTGTGATTTAATCAGTGCATTACATACCTCAGTGCACAGAGGAAAGGGACCTAGATTTGAAAGTGGAATAGTCCAGCAGACATTTCCATCAGCAAATTCCAAGAAATCAATTTTAGGCTCATATTTTAGTAAACAGCTAATATTAAAACATGACACTGAAAAATACAATATGTAATCAAATTGAAAACCGAAACTAAGACAAAATACTGCAGTGGAAAAAGTCCTAAGTCATTGCAGATTTCTATTTAGAATTAAATTTCTAGTATTAAATGTTCCTTTTCAATTTGTCTCGGGTCAAGGGGTTATTAACACCATAAAAAAGGGTTAATAGAAAAATATGGTCTAGGACAAAGACGTGTTATTACATTTTGCATGAATGCCTGTTATTGGGAATTTACCAGTTCTTAAAAACAACCATTCCTAGTTCATTAAAGGATTGCCAATTACATCAAAATCCATCTCCCATTGTATTTTATTTTCCAATTAGTGGTATTCCAGAGACAAAAGCACATTATAATATAAACTATACTTCTATATCTACAACTCCAAGACATAAAGGGCATATAGTATTTTTATCTAACTGAATCACATAGAGTTTATTTCCAAATTTGTTTTAACACTTAACTCATTTTTTTTTTCTTACTCTAGCCTGAAACTCTTAACTGAAATCTGTGACTTAAAGCAGACAAGCAGAATTAATATATAAGGACAAGGAACATCTATTTAAAATAGGCCTTTTCAGAATAATTGCAATTGGCCAAAACACACATGGACCATACAAAAAGGAACAGAAATCAAAAACACAAAAAGATATTTGTTAACTGTCAAGAATTTAAACCTGGCAAGAACTAAAAATGCTGATGAATATAGAGGAGAGGGTAAAGCAATGAGAGTGGGCTCGCAATTTTTTTCTAGGTCTTTCAGAACTGTTATGTCCCTGATTGCATTATCTTGGAACACAGTGATGGTCTCAGGGACTGGTGAAATCTCAGAATCGACTTGCCACACAGCTACTGGTCCAGGCTGTTGTGCCTTCTGATTTCCTGTATCTCTTTAAACGCTTTTGCTATTGTTGTTTTGTCTGATCCTTTGCTGTTCAGGTTTTTACTATCACATCCTGTTTAGCTTATTATGGTGGCACTGTCCTTCCTTGCCAGTACTTCCCTCACTCCTTTCCATCTGGGCACAAAAATGTACACCGTCTAACTTATTAAGAATGTACAGGAATGTAGCTAATATTCCAAGAGAAAAGACTACATTTTCCAGCTTCACTTGCAGCCAACCATGACCACGTAACACAGTTCAGGCCAATGAGGTGTAAGCAAAAGTGTAGCATGAGATTTGGGGATAGGACAAACCCTTCCCTCCCGTTGTCTAGGGGATGAGTGGAAAGGCTGGAGCTTCACTGTCTTAGATAATGAAGTGCCCTTCAGCATGAGAGTAGAAGCCACACGCTTTGGAAATGGAAGATAAAAGCAGTGTAGGTCTCCAAGAACTTGTGAGGCTGCCTCTGGAATACCTACGCGCAGATTTTAATTCTTGAGTGTTAAAATTCTACTGACTCTGCTACTTCACAACCAAAAGCAATTCTTAATGGAATTGGGAGTTACAGATGATAAGATAGCTGGATCAATGAATAGAGTTGCAGAAAGATATCCATGAGATATTGGTAAGTTTAATTAGTAGGTTTAGAAAAAATACAGTAATTATAATCCTCCTTTTAACTTTTTTTTTTTTTAAGATTTTATTGGGGAATTGGGGGAGGGGAACAGCGTTGGGGAATCGGGGAAGGGCAACAGACAAGTTGCTGTCCTTCTGTTCTTCAGTCTAGTTGTGGAGGACATTGCTTCACTGGCCCATGTTGGTATCGTCATTATGCTCTTCCTGGATGAGGCAGATGGGTCATCAGCTTCTGGATGGCTGCTCACCGCGGGTATTGTCAGCTCAGGCTGGCTGTCGGCTGCTCACGCTGGCTGCCGGCCACTCATGGTGGCTGCCAGCCACTCACTGTAGCCTATGGCAATCCACTGCAGCAGGGGCTGCAGCCTACACTGTCTCTGGGACTCACACAGCCCAGCTCCAGGCGGAGCTGTTGTTAGCTGTACAGGGCAGTGTCACTGGCCCTCATATGTGGGATCCGAAATGGGGCCGCTGGCGTCCCAAGCCAGCTCTTAACCATTATGCCACTTGGCCAGCCCTAATTTAAACTTTTAAAAAGTGTGGGAGGTGCATGTGTGTATATATGAAGATAAAGAAGTCCGGAAAATTGCACACTGCAGTGTTATCAGGGGTTCATTTCCAGGTGATGAGATTATGTAGAACATATACTTCCTTTGTTACTGGTTGGAATTTTTGTTTTTTGTGTTTTTTTTTCAGGTTTCAAATGTGTTGTTTATTCACTATTTTTGATGACTATAAATAAGTGTTTCCACTATGGAAAAGAAAGTTAGCACAGTACATTTTCATGACTGGGGAATGGATTTTCTGAAGTCATCTTCAATAGGGCAAAAACTTAGAAAAAAAACACCTGACTGTTGGAATTCAGTTCTTTATATAAAGTCCCTTGTAAAAACAAAACAGAATAAAAACAAATCAAAAAGAAGGGGCAGGGCAAAATTTTTAAAAAAAGGAAATGAAAGGAAGAGAAAGAAAACAAGGGCAGAGGACTTCTTGCTTCTCCTCAGCTTTCTCCTTGGTCTCATCTTCAGACTCCTTGCTCTCCTCCTTCACCGAAAGAGCTTCTAGCTTTTCAGCCACTTTCTCAGCCACTTTCTCACTTTTGCCCGATCCTGCTTTCTTTTCTCTCTTCAGTCTCTTTGCTGCATTCTTCAAACTTTGTTTTGAATTTCTGTGCATTTTCAGCATTAAGGAAGCGGATGGCCAGCAGCTCCGGTTTGGGGCGCTCATCGGCAAACTCGGCGTGGGTGTTCCAGACCCAGGCGCGGTCACTGCCCGCGTTTGGCTTCAGCTCCATCATCGGCGTGATATAATGGTGGGCGCATATCTTCAGGGTCTTGTCTCTCTCCTCGTGATGGGGCGGGTGGTCCCTTTCTCCTTATGCTTCAGGAGCTTGACGTCGCCAGTGCCTCGTTCCTTCCATTCTGGGAGATCATTCTCGGAATAGCTTCGCCCGCATTTTGAAAAGCTCCTCTTCATCTTCTTCCAGCGTTTTCATTTCTTGCTCAGGAAGAGAAACTATAGGCTCAAACTGGGGGTCGTGGTTGGACTCATCTGCATCCCCGGTGGAGGTATCATGGTCCTCGTGGGTATCCTTGGCGGCCGCCCTGGAGGCGCGGCGGCGGCGGCTCGGCTGGCTTGGTCGTCCCTGGGCTTCTCTGCGGCCGGTCGTAGCTCCTTCCCTCCGCATCTGGCGCCGGCGCCTCCCGCCCGCCCACCCGCCGGAATTTTTGTTTTTAACAGTGAAGAGGAATAGCCTCCAAAATTAGAATTAAATATGTATTTTATTTGGTATTCACATATCTAAAGAGCCAGTATATTATTCTAGTTTTATCTTAGGATATAGTTAAAAATTTTTAGATAAACTACTTGTTATAATGATTTTTTTCTGAAATAGAAAATTGTACTTATTTTAGTACAATCTCTAGTATACCAAATATATTTAAGACAGAAGTAAAATCTCTTTATTATCTAATTATAAAAAAATAGCTTGTGGGCCAGCCGAGTGGCGCATTGGTTAAGAGCTGGGTTTTTTTGTTTGTTTGTTTTTGTTGTTTTTTAAAGATTTTATTGGGGAATCGCGGAAGGGGAACAGACAAGTTGCTGTCTTCTTGTTCTTCAGTTTAGTTGCAGAGGATGTTGCTTCACTGTTGGTATTGTCACTGCGCTCTTCCCGGATGAGGCAGATCGGTCGCTGGCCTCTGGATGTCGCTCACTGCGGCTATTGGCAGCTCATGCTTGGCTGCCAGCCGCTCACGCTGGCTGCGGGCCACTCACTGTAGCCCATGGCAGCCCACTGCAGCAGGGGCTGCAGCCCACACCATCACCCAGCTCCAGGTGGAGCTGTTGTTAGCTGTAGAGGGCAGTGTCACTGGCCCTCATGTGGGATCCGAACCGGGGCCGCTGGCATCCCAAAACCAGCGCTTAACCAATGCGCCACTCGGCCGGCCCAAGAGCTGGTTTTGGGATGCCAGCGGCCCGGGTTTGGATCCCACATATGAGGGCCAGTGGCACTGCCCTCTACAGCTAACAACAGCTCCACCTGGAGCTGGGCTGTGCGAGCCCCGGCCCCAGTGACGATGTGGGCTGCAGCCCCTGCTACAGTGAGCTGCCATAGGCTACAGTGAGTAGCCGGCAGCCAGTGTGACCTGCCAATAGCTGCGGTGAGCGACCATCCAGAGGCCGGTGACCAATCTGCCTCATCCGGGAAGAGCGCAATGACGACACCAACATGGGCCAGTGAAGCAACATCCTCCACAACTAGACTGAAGAACAACAACAACAAAAAAAGACAGCAATTTGTCTGTTCCCCTTCCTGGATTCCCCAATACTATTCCCCTCTCCCAATTCCCCAATTTAAAAAAAAAAAAAAAAATCTTAAAAAAAAATGTCTTATAGTTTAAAAAAAAAAAATAGCTGGTTACTGGAATGGGCAACATCTTATTGTAATCAATGATAGTAAATCATGAATCTCAAAGGTGAATATGACATAATATTCATAGGAGCTATGTGCAAGAATGATACAAGGAAGAACAGACTTAGACTTATTAATAATTTCACATCCTAAAAACCCACAAAAATTAACATAAAAAAGGGAAATTTCTTGCATCATAATAAAATAAACTTTGAATAAAAGACTTGCCTGGAGTGATTTATGTGTTGAGTAACGAAACAATAGAGACTAGAATAAGAGTTAATAATCTACTGCATGGAAATAACTATACACCTATGTACTCAAAAAGATCTAAAGAGCTCATGCAGTTAGACATGTTTTCTCCTAGATTCACCCTCTGATCAGGTGATTTATAATCTGGGTTCAGTGACTTCTAAAACATGCTGCCTCTTGCCAGATCCCCACCATCTGATCCACCAGAGAAGAACTGTGTCTCCCTTTTAGACAAGGACATGCACCTACCTTCCCACTGGCCTGTCAGCACCAAGGTCCTATTAATTACCACATCGATTTCCATCGCTCCATCTTCCACAGCCAATCTGATCTCTTCTAATCGTGTTTTTAAATGAGTCTGTGCAGCTGGAAAGCCAGTAGCCACTAGTGGCGGGGGGGGGGGGGGGGAAGAAGGAATTTCAATTCATCAGTATCTCAACAAAGAATTTCAGACAAAAATATCAGCATTCAGAGAGCAAAGCATTCATGACATATAAGAACTACATGAATATCCTGAAAAGTTAGGTGTGAAGAAACACAATGCTATTTTACATAGTACTGGCAGCCTGGACAAATATTAGTATTATATCCTCTACGAGACCTGAAATTAAGTTGCTTCAGAGATGCTCATGCAGGTGCTCTGAGTAAACAGCAATTAAAAAAAACATGTTATCATCACACTGATGCTCATAAAACAGTAGCTGTAGCCTTGTCTTAATGGACACTAAGATTTCTTTATCCTACTCTTGATCAGTTGACCACCCCTGTATCCTTGATTTACCATTAACATTTTTAGCTGTTGTAACCAAATTGTAGTGTAGGTTCCTCCCACTGCCTATTTTGAAACAACCTACCAAGAAGATGGGTACAAAGGGAAAACAATGCAGGAGGAAAAGCCCCTGATTGGTCCACAAAAATGGGAGCAGGAGCAGGGGCAGAGCTGGGAAGAGCAAGGCCAAGTATAAATAAAAGGAAAATGAAAACACAATTACACTTTTGAAAAAGGATTAACATTTTGTTGTTTTACATATGCATCATTAATTCCATTCTGGTATCTAAAGATATAACCTTGTGTGTTTCCTTGATGTTATTAAATTTCTTGGGTCTGATACGTTAGAGGAAAGTATGTTTCCCTGTATAAAGCAAGAGCTGAATTGACTGAGGCTGATGAAAAATTAAGGTCCATAAAGGTGTAGACACCAAATATGAGTACTTTGGGGATCTTCACAAATGGGTTGTATATATAAATACCATACACTGTTTCTTTTGATATAGCTCTAATAAAAGAAATTAATGATCTTTATAGACTGCTTTCTTAAAGCACCAAGATATTCCTCCAACACCTTTTAAAAGTACAATCTAATTTTATGTTCATCCATCCATCCATCTGGAAAGAGGGAGACACATACATTTATACTGAAGCTTTTCAAGAGGCTTTTCTTTCCCTCATGCCAAGTCCTAATGTGCCTATCTTAATAATGGTTTAACATACCCTTTCTTCTTTACCTTCCAAGCTTTGGGATGGCTCTCATCATGTCCCGCATGGGCTCCATTTCATCCTCTCTAATTTGCCCACTACCATCCCCGACCCCAGTACGTCATGAAGCCGACGGTGGCCTGCCTCGGCATATAACCCCATCGTACCTTCCCCATCACCAGGACACAGCCCACATACCACAGCCTGGCATGGTCTCCTGACACGATCACCCGCTTCACTTTCTTCCGCCTTAGGATCCAACGGCTGCAAACACTTCCAGTTCCCTGAACATGTTTCTGTGCCTTCGTACATGCTTGTCCCTCTGTGTAAAACGCCATTTCCCACCTTTTCAATGCTGTAAATTCCTGACCCTTTCAGAGCCCATGCAGTTGCTATCTCCTCTGTGAAGCATTCCCGTACTCTCCAAGTGTCTCCAACCTCCGCAGAGTAAGCGGCTCCTTGCTCAGAGTTAAAACTGTATTGCTGCCTATCTTTATTATCATATCTTACACATATATAATATACTACATTTCCCACATTATGATTTCAACTTGACTGTTCCTCCTGAACAACTAAGTGTCCTTAAGGACAGGGATACAGTCCTGTATTCTTGGGAATTAATATGTTTTCTACTTAGAAAGCAATTAATACTAAAAGAATGAATAAATACCAATTAAATATATGAAGCCAACTAAAATAATAGCATAAAACCACATATAACCCTCCACAGTGTCTGAGTTGAAGAACTGGGAACATGTTGAGAGACAGCAGCAGAAGCCACGCCCACTATACCTGATGCCACTGGGATCGAACAGCCTGCGGCCTTCAGTGCCTTCACTGCATCACACACGCGGGCAGGGTAGACACAAACGGCAGCTGTCGTGATGCCTGGGAAGAAAGAAATCACAGCAGTCTTCTGAATGTGAAGCTCAACACACACAATATGCTTTTAATTATTATTGTGCTCACTTCGGCAGCACATACAGTAACTATTATTTAGAGCACAACATGGGCAGAAATCAAAAAAAGAAAAAAAAATTCCCCGATGACGCTGCAACAAATTAAAAGGTTTTTATTTTCCACATTCCCTTTTAGTTCTTGAGGACATGGATCATTTACTCATGGTTACAGTCCTAGAATAAAACAATTGTGATACATTGTTCTTTGAGGTTAACATAATACCACTTTTTAAAAATTCCTAAATAGTAAACTGGTGGGCCTGACTCGATGAAAATATTTTATTTCATGTTAATAACAAAATCCAGATCTTTACAGCATTTAAACAGACAATGGGTGAAGAAAAAAATAAGTGAACCTTACAGGACAGTATAGCAAAATGACATTTAACTCATCCTATCTTCTCTTTAAGAAGAAATAATAAAATAAGAATCTGGAAGCCCCGTTTTCAGGAACAAGCTCTTAAAAACAAAAACTGAAAACTCAAATAGCCGTTATCAAACAATAACGGAATCGCATAAGATTCACACAAAGTTGTTACTTTTTTTTAGCTCCTTTCCCCCAAAGTTGTTACCTTTAAGGTGGTATTTTTATTATCAACTCAAAAGAAACATCACAAATATTTTTCAAAAGTTGTAGAGTGTTTTAGGTCTGTAAGTTATCTACAAATTATTTGGGATAAAATACCCACATTGGGCCAATACAACACCTCCAGTTGCACTCGTTGCAGGAAGGCACTCAGGAACCATGAAGCCACCCTTCCTGGAAAGACCTAGCTCCTAAAACCAGCCCAGCAAGTAGCAAGGCACGTTGCTTTGGAAATACCATTTCACCTTTCAAGTCTCAGTTTTCTCATTTAGCACTGAGGGGATTGACTCTCAAAGGTCTCCCCCATTTCTAAAATGTTAAGATTCTAAACTTATGGCAACTTCAGAAAGTCCGTTCTTTCATGTAAGAGAGTGAATATAACTTTTTTTCAAAAGATCTAACCTAATATGCAAGCGTGCAGTGTTTCCCATCTGCATTTTATTCTCAAACGTATTTCATTTATTCACAGAAAATACTTTATGTATGAGATGTGATTATTAAGTAATAAGACTGGCTTTTCCACATGTGACGAGGGAATCAAAGTCCGTATTTTAGAGTCACTAGATAGAAAATCTCCAAAACTGAAGAACTGGGAAGAAAAATCAAGAAACTCTCAACCAGCAACTTGAATCCATGATGGAAAGAGCTGACCTAAAAATGAAACTTAGATTCTCTCCCTGCTGTTTTTCAAAGAAGAATCTCAATTATTTGTCTATGTACAAAATTCTATCATGGGTTTTATTGCTGCTCTCAGTTTAGCAGCTGAATCTTGCCTTAAGTCCTCTTAGATTTAGTAATGAGTGTTGTAAAGAGGTAAATACCAGACAGATGATATGCAACCTTACCTTTATCGTGCATATTTAAAGCTTTTAAGAGATCTTCTCGGATTGGGTACTTGGCTTTATAACAGAGCCTTTGAACATTGGAGGATGTGTCATCGCCTGAAAGTGTAGTAAGATCTATAAAGGTAACAGCTTTCAGGAGCCAAGCAGCCTGGTTTGGAGAAAAGTAAAATTAAGGTTAAAAAATTAATGTCCAGCCCAGTTGGTAGAGAATCATTAGACAAACATGTGTGCTAAAATCTGATGTCTATACTGTCCTAAGGCATTATTATTATTCTGATATATGATATAAATATTGTTCAAGAGTGACCAACAAGGTGAATATTACATAGAACATAAAAGGGAGGAGTAGCCTTAAGTTATATTTTTTTCTCTAATAGATATTGCAAATTGAAATTAATAGATCGAGTCTCCCCACATCTGTCTTCTCCATCTGATTCACAAGGAGCCCCTCATGGCTACCCTGACATGGGAGAACATGGGGACAAGAGTATTTCTTTCTTACATTTTACCTCCAGCCCTGGGATCTGGGATGAGACATTGAAAAAAGAGTCTCTAACTTCTTTGTTTCAATTTAATCCAATTCCATATTTTACAACATTCATATTTCACAACTCATTCTGATGAATATCCTGTGATCTTTTCAATCAGAGTATTTCTAGGGATGAACAAAATGTGAGATGTTACCCAAAAGGATTCAATCACAATATTTTGCCTCACTTGTGAAATGAACTCTGAATTCCTTTTAGTCCTGCGATGTATAGCACATCTTTGGGTTGGTATACAGGGAAGCATATGCTTACCACAAGTGCTCCCCGAAACATCATTTTTTGAATTTTGAAAAATGATTCATGAAAATTAATGCCGCTTACCACAAGTAATCCACGGAACATCATTTTCTGAATTTTGAAAAATGATTTATGAAAATTAATACCAAGGGAAACACAATTGTCAAAGGAGGTCAATTATTATACCTAAGGGCCTCAACAGTGGGCGCACTGGGTTTAGATGTTACAGTTTGAAAATTAAAATAGAAGACAACCAAAGAAGGTCTGTCTAAGAAACCGAATAAATGTGTTGAGAAAATATGCCATTTAATTCGCTCATGAATAAAGATGCTTCAAATTCATTTGCGGTTTTGCCACTCAAGAGTGATAAGATTTCTAACTTCTTTGGATAAATGTGTTATCTTTCTTCAACCCATCATCATCGTATATGAATTATTAAAATAAGTCATAGACAGCTGCAATCTTTTAAGTTTAGATGCATCTTGAGTGAAATTCAATATTGTGGCCTTGAGGGAAGAGCCCAGGCATTGTAAGCTACAGGAACAGAATGCCCAAGAAGAAACCTTACTTGCCACTCCTTTTTCACGGTTCTGCGGGTCTGGATTTGTTCAGCACGCCTCAGAACTGCCGGCTGATTCACCTGTATTTTGGAGATCCAGCTGAGGTCTAAAGAGAAATGAAGAAAACTTTTCAAAACTTCCAAGTTTTATTAAATATATTCACCTATTTTTTTACACGGTCCTTGACAGAATATATTTATTATTTGGCATCAACACTCTTTTAAAGCTTATGTTTCTTTTTCACACAACTACAAATAAATAACCTTGTTGAAGGAGGCCCTGTCATGAAAAGGCCTGCTTCATGTAAAATTAAGTACATTTGGAACTAGAAGAACCTGTATTGATTCATTACATAGATATGTCTCACAATGGGAGGGAAATATTCATGGAGCTTCCCAGGCCATGTGCCTCACTTCTGACAACAAAGACTTATGGGTGAGTGCCCAGTCCAGGGGAGCAAATGATTAATCTGTACTTAAGTGAACTAATGCTGGGGCTTAAAGGAATCCTTGATCAGCACCCCCTTACTGACAAGACTAATATCTACTAGATGCTGCTATCATACAGCCCATCCTTTTCTCAAGGGAGAATTTTTCAAAATGTATTAGAAATTACAACACCGATATAACAGGAGTTACAAAAACAAGCTGCTCAAAATTTCAGGAGACATCTCAGTTGCTTCAGTTTTGAAATGCTCTTTCCTACCTCCATCCCATCCTCCGCTCTCTTCAGATTGACTGTGACTTCTACTTTACGATGCAGCCTAAATGTTTTTCTTTGTGAAAGTACTCCCAGCTCCGCAGACAGTGCCAACATTTGGATATGCCTCTACTACAGAACTTGGATTTAGTGCATCAAGGAGTTGTGGTAATATTGTCTCTTGTACTTCCCATATGGAGTCATGATTTTACTCATCGTTGAGTGTAACACCAAACAGAGTGTCTGGTGCACAAATGTATTTCAACTTCATCCCGCAACGCTCCATAACACAAGCGGTTTCACAGTAAATTGAGCATGTACCCATTAGCCTTCTATAACTTCATTTCTATAAACTTTTAGCAAACTCATGTTTTTGAAGAATCTTCTCAGAAGAGCTACTGTGGAAAAGACTTAAAAGACTAATGTGGAAAAGGTTATGAATTAGGAAATACGTCACAATTCCACAATTCTTTATAACGTGATGGGGAAACTGCTGACTGCATACTGTACCATGTAACAACACAAATAATAAGGTACTTGCATCCACTACAAAGAAAAAACCACCACAAAAACCAGTTTCTACAAAATACATTCTGATTCTCAATCTCTCCTCCCTCTCTCTCTCTCTCTCTCTCTCTCCCCCCCCCTCCTTCTCTCCCTCCCTCCCCCATTTCTATTTGATTCTTAAAATCAATTTTAATGGTGTAGAAATCCCAGGTTAGCGTTTGAGTGATTAATAATGATATTCTTATTTAAATATCACTGAAGAAGGAACAGAGTTGGGGTGCTTTTCCTTCCTAATTAAATTTTTTTGTTAGCTGAAATTGCTTAACAAAACAGCTTTTTAACATTTCAATCCATCTGTTCCTCAAAGACGCTGTGTGTTTTCCCTCTTGTTTGCTGAGCCAACTTCACAGAGAACTGGGAATATAAGGTCAGGGAAATGAAATCTGCCTCTCCTTCCCCACCCAGAGACTGATTTGGTTCTCAGTAAAGCCCAAGGGAATAATAGCAGACAGACACACTAGGCTCATCCCAATTTATTGGAGACCCGTAAGAGCCTCTCTCTAACCAAAAGCAGGGGAGGCTTTTTTTTTTTTTTTAAATTACTAATAATGGTGATCAGGTTCATGGTAAAGACTGTTTCAGGCAGATGATAAAAGTGAGTGAAGCAGGGATGAAATACAATGCTTACCACCTGGCAGCAATTGACAGTGGTCAAAAAGAGAGAAGCCTCTGACGGTGGGGCAAGGCTTTGCAGGGCTGTCCTTCATTTCATATAACACTTTCTGGAAGCTCCTTTCCAGCTTTTCTCTCTTCCCCACCCACTATCTCCACCATTGGAAACATTGATCACAGAGAGAGAGGTCTCAGGCAACCCCAGTCTTCATGAACTTCAGGATCTGGCTTCCACCTCCTGCACATGGTCCATCTTCTCTCTCTCTGCCGATTTAACCCTGTGGCACAGCCTTTCCCAAGTACTGGGAGTGAACTCACTGACACATTAAGTCATGTTCTGTCTCTGGCTTTGCCTGCTGCTTGTTCCTTCTGCCTGGAATGCCCTTCCTTATCTTGCCTGTACAGTGAACTGTTACTCTAAGGCTCAGTTCAAGGACCTGAATAGACATTTTTCCAAAGAACATATATAGATGGCCAACAGGTATATGAAAGGTGCTCACTATCACTCATCACCAGGGAAACGCAAGTCAAAACCACAATGAGGGCCGGCCGAGTGGCGCGATGGTTAAGCGCTGGCTTGGGAAGCCAGCGGCCCCGGTTCAGGTCCCACATATGAGGGCCAGTGACACTGCCCTCAAAAAAAAAAAAAAAAAAAAGGAAAAAAACAACAACAACAAAAAAACTACAATGAGGTCTCACCTCATACCTGTCAGAATGGCTATTATCAAAAAGATGAGAAATAAGTGTTGGCAAGGATGTGAAAAGGGAACCCTGTGGACTGTTGGTGGGAGTATAAATTGGTGCAGCCACTATGGAAAACAGTATGGAGGTTCCTCAAAACAAACAAACAATCAAAAAACCAAACAGAACTACCAAATGATCCAGCAATTCCACTTCTGGATATTTATCCGAAGGAAACAAAATCACTATCTGAAAAAGATATCTGCACTCTCATGTTCACTGCAGTATTATTTACAGATACCAAGATACAAAAACAACTTACTTGTCCATTGACAAATCAATAGATAAAGAAAATGTGCTATATTTATGAAATGGAATATTATTCAGCCATGAAAAAGAAAAATATTGCCATTTGTAACAATATGGATGCCCCTTGAGGGCATTATGCTAAGTGAAATAATTCAAATAAAAACAAATATTGAATTATCTCACTTATATATAGAAGCTAACAAAACAAAATAAAACAAAAAACAGATACAGGAAACAGATTGGTAGTTGCCAAAGACAAGGGTGGGCGAGTGGAGGGAGGGGGCCTGAGGTGGGGGAAATGGGTGAAGGAGGGCAAAAGGTACAAACGTCTAGTTATAAAATAAAATAGTGATGTGGATATAATGTACAGTATGGCAACTACAGTTAATATTGCTGTGTTGTGTATTTGAAAGTTGCTAACAGAGCAGATCTTAAAAGTTTTCTGCACAAGAAAAAAATTATAACTCTGTGGTGATGACACTAACCAGACTTACTGTGGTAATTATTATACAATGAAACATTTATCAGATCATTATGTTGTACACATAAAACTAATACAATGCGATATGTCGATTATATCTCAACTTACAAAGACTCAGTTCAAATGTCACCTTTTCTATGAACGTCTCTTCACTACACAAGTTGAGACATTTCTTTATGTCTCTGTGCTTCCATGCTACTTTCCAGTCTAGCTTTAATACAATTTCCTCCATTCCGAAGGACACTGATTTGTCTGTTTATTTTCCCAACAGATTTTTAAAGCTCCAAGCAGTGTGCTAATGAATATGTGGGTGGCATTCAGCTTATTAGCTGAAGGTTTCCAAAGTCCAGAAATAATCTAATTCTGGATGTCTTTCCCAGTTGCTTCTTAAAAAAAAAAAAAAGAAAAAATTAGTGTTTACTCTTTGTTTTCCCCACAGCTTTATTGAGATATAATTGACAAATAAAAATTATATATATTTAAGGTGTATGACTTTTTTTTTTTTTTTAAGATTTTATTGGGGAATTGGGGAAGGGGAACAGACAAGTTGCTGTCCTCTTGTTCTTTAGTCTAATTGCGGGAGGACACCACTTCACTGGCCCCTGTTGGTATCGTCATTGTGCTCTTCCTGGATAAGGCAGATCAGTCGCCAGCCTCTGGATGGTCGCTCACCGCGGCTATTGGCAGCTCACGCTGGCTGCCAGCCGCTCATGCTGGCTGCCAGCCACTCACTGTAGCCCATGGCAGCCCACTGCAGCAGGGGCTGCAGCCTACACCGTCTCCGGGGCTTGCCCAGCCCAGCTCCAACTGGAGCTGCTATAAGCTGTAGAGGGCAGTGTCACTGGCCCTCATACGTGGGATCCAAACCAGGGCCGCTGGCATCCCAAAACCAGCTCTTAACCAATGCGCCACTTGGCTGGCCCTAAGGTGTATGACTTGATGTTTGGATATACCTTTGCTATTAACATATCCATCACCTCACACATTTACCATTGTTTTGCGTGCTCAGAACATGTAAGATCTACCCTCTTAGCATATTTCAAGCATTAAGACAGTATTGTTAACTATAGTTTCACTACTGTACAATAGATCTCCAGAATTTATTCATCTTGTGTAATGAAACTCTACCCCAATTGCTTCTGATTAGAATGGAGTTTTGGATCTCTATAAGAGAAGCTGGGACTAAAGCATGAGTGGGCCAGCTGAAGACATTCCCCTTAAAAATGAATTCTTAATACAACCCCCCCACACCAAGACTAGAACCTGCGAGCCCTGCTCCCACACTTCTCAGGCACCACTTGCGATAAGTCCCTGAAAACCATCTAGTGGAGAATATAATACGATTACTTCTCTCACAATATCAGCCTCCACTGCTAAAAATATCATTAGTGGTCATAAAATTATCCAGCCCCATATTTAATCGAGCCACAAAATTTGCCTCTGTGACCTCCCATGATAATGAATTATAAGTGACTATCTCATTTTATTAGCACTTAATTTGCTACTCTTTAATTTCATCAAATAACCCTTGTTCTCATATTATGGGGTCTGGGGAAAGGAAAGGGCTGATTGGCCTTTGTTATGCCCTTCATAATTTTTAATATTTTATTCGAGTACCCTTTAGCGTCTCCTTTCCAAGAGAAGTGCTTCTAATGCACACAATCTCATCAGGACCATAGAATCTTCTCTTGTGGGGCCAGGAGGGATTTCAAGTACATGTGCCTCTGGGGAGAAGAGACATGAAGCCATAATTGGAAGGCAATAATACACTTTTCTTAAAACTCTCCAGTGCTGAAAATCCCACTGTTTCTCTGAGTATGTCATTTTGGTGGCTTTCAGGCCATTCTGTCAGTTATAAATTTGTTCTCCAATACTCTTCTCACAATTTTTTATTATTATTATTTTTCCTGTTCGAGTCTCAGTGGAGACAGACATCGCTCTCCCTGCAAATCTACTTTGTGGCCTTTCCATCACTTCTGTTTGTGTTTCTGTGACTATTCTTGTACTTCTTCACAATATTCCTGAAACATGTAACACCAAATAACTATGAAAGGAGGTTTATTTTGTACTTTGATTTTGCCTTTGTTCGTAGTGGAAAAAAATCGTGATATTTTATTAGAGATTTGTTTTCCCCAAAAAAACCTGGGAAAATAAGGAAGATTAAATTACCCATGTTTTCTCCTTTCATTCTTTCTGGTTTTTTATATATAATCGTACCATCCGAATTTGTCTCTAGTCGTTTCCTGATATGTATTTGTATAGTTTTAATCCCAGAGTCTACTACTGAGTATCTTCCTGTTATGGTCACCTAACTGTCTATTATTTCTGTGTTTTTTATTTTCAATTCTAAACTGCAACTTCCCGGGAATCAGCCATATCCTCCCATATGCACAAGTGCCTAGCATAGAAATAGTTGCTCAATAAGCCTGATGTATCACAGTAAATTTATTTTTTACCTCAGACACTGAAACTAATGAAATATCAACCTGACTGTATCTAGTCTTTCAATCTTAGCTCTGGAAAAGGTTAGCTTCACTAAAAAAAAGAGCCCAGGATATCAGTGCATGCCTGATCCAGCCAGACTCAGAAGATACTTAATTTATGTTAATGACAGACTCACCTTCACCCAGTTCCTAAGCCAAAAAGATAGAAGACAGAGACTGTGCTTGGAGGCTTATCTTTACCAGCAGGTGGGGTCTAGAACTAGCCTTCTTCCCAAAGCCTAGTTAGTATCCAATAAACCCTGGGTGAGGCTGCTAGGGCATCCGGGCCCCCACTGGACTATAGTCAACTCCTCTAACATTCCACTGTGTAAGCCCCACACTTAGAGTCCAGACAGATGATCTAGAAACCAAGACACCAGCACCCCGACAACATACATTGACTGACACAGCCCACAGAGCCTTGCTACTGCCATGAGTTGATGATATTGGGTTACCTGACCTGTGGATTGTCCCAATTTCTGGATTTATCTGATTTTTTCCTCATGATATCATTTAACTTATTTCTCTATCTTCTGTAGTTCCTTTAATTTGGAAGTTAGATCTTGTATTAGTCTGGGTTCTCTAGAGAAACAGAATTCGTAGTAGATAGATATCGATATAGAGATTTAATATAAGGAAACGGCTCATGTGATTAGGGAGGCTGAGAAGTATGAGACGGGCAGTTGGCAAGCTGGAGACCATGGTTAGGTTCCAAGTATGAAAGCCTGAGAACCCGGAGAACCAATGGTCAGATTAGTAATAAAAACAAACAAACAAATAAAACCCTCAAAAGACACCTAGAAGGCAAAGGCAACAAAGGACTTAAGATAAATTAACAAAAAAAACTTATGACTAATGTAAACATTTAACTCTTCATAAAGTATAACTTCTCATGCCCGATGTGAGAAGTTTAAATCCTGACTCCTAAGCAAAAATTTCATTTAGAATCTCACTGCCTTTATTTACATATCTGAAAAGGACATGTTATTATTAATTAGCTAAAATAACATAATTAACCACCAACAGGTATTCCCTTCAATCCACCCTTTGGTTTTCTATACCTGGTGCTATTCTTCTAATTATATGGACCATTATAACAACACACCTTACTTGCGCCACTTCCCCAAGTAACACTGACACATCTACTCAAGTAAATTTAAAAGCCTTACGCCTAGGGCAGGCCGAGTGGCACTGGCTTGGGAAGCCAGCGGCCCCGGTTTGGTGCCACATATGAGGGCCAGTGACACTGACCTAAAAAAAAAAACAAAAAAAACCTTATGCCTAGAATACTATGTCCTCCATTCTCACTGGGGTAACTCCTTCCTATCCTTCAGGTATCAATTTAAATATTCTCTATGAAGCTTTCCCTGATGCCTCATCCATGAGGTCTCCCTGTTAATGTGCAATTAATGTGCGACCTCAACACCTTGTGCGACTTCTGCTATTAAGATTATCATAGAGAAAGTAGAAGGAATATGTGAAAGTGGATATTCGGCACTAACAGCAGCTCCTTTCCGCTACTGAATTCTGAGAACACGAGCAGTCAGGCTTATGTTCCCCAGGTAAAAGACTGGGGAAGTCACCTCTGCAGAAACTGACGAAGCCAAGAAAAAAGAATCCACAGATATTGAGTCTTACCATGAAATGGCCCAGCAAGACCATCCTATGTTTGACAAGCTTTATCCGCACCCAGAAAGCTTCTAATGTGCTTTATGCTGCTACGAAGGTTGGAGGAATTCCCCAGATAACCCTCACTTCTGACACCAATCGTAAATTGGGGAGGAGGGTCCCTAAGACTACTCTCAGGTTCGATAATTTACTAGAAAGACTTCCTGAACTCACTGAAAGCAAGAGAGCTGTTATATTCACACTTACGGTTTATCACAACAAAAGGATGTGGATTAAAACCAACCAAGGGAAGAGACTTAAGAGGCAGAGTCCAGGACAGTTCCAATCACAGAGCTTCCAGCTGTCCTCTCTCAGTGGAACAATACAGAGTGAACTCCTTGCAGCAAAGTGTGACAATATGCATGGAGCACTGCCAAGCATGGAAGCTCACCAAGCCTTGATGTCCAGAGTTTTGGTCACAAAGACATGGCCAACCCCAGGTAGCTGATGTGTCTCCAGCTGCTCCGGGAGTCAAGCTAATGCCACATGACCCTAGGCATTTACCAGGCACCACACTGCCAGGCTATCTGGTGTGGTCCAAAGTCCCCAGGTAAACAAAGATACTCTTATCAGGCATGACATTCCAAGGGCTTAGAGATTACCGCCCAGAAACCAACAATAAAAACCATACCTCTCTCTGGACAAGGTTAAATTCTTTACTACACAAATGCCTCATTCTTAAATATGAAAGGACAACAAAGGATTACCTGATATATAAAGACAGCATCTAACATAGAAGATGCAGAATAAAAACAGTTGGAGGGGAGTGGAGGGAGTGGAGGGTACTTAGAGGAAACAAAACACTGTAGGAAGCAGAAGAGAACTTGAGAATAACTAAATAATGTCCTCATCCATAAAACAAGAGAAGAAAGCTATTAAGAAATAGAAGGATTCAGAAAACTAAGGAGCTCTTAAAAATTGAACATGTGATAGGGGCCGGCCGAGTGGCGCGGTGGTTAAGAGCTGGTTTGGGAAACCAGCGGCCCGGGTTTGGATCCCACATTTGAGGGCCAGTGACACTGTCCTTTAAAAAAAAAAAAATGTGATAGAAGAATTTAAAAGTCCAAAAGACTTGAAAGGTAAATTTGGGGGAAACTGCTCTACTCCGCCATTCTCCCAAGGTGGGGGGCAAGGGGAGGGAGAATGAGATAAAAAACAGGAAAAAAAAAAAGATAAAATTAGAGGATCAATTTAGAAAGTCCAACATCCCAGGAATAGAAATTCCAGAAGAAAATGAAAGGGAGAAATTAATCAGAGAAATATTTCAAGGAAATTTCCCAGAACTAAAGAAAGTTATTTCCAGAACTAAAGAGGCCATTAGGTGGACAGGGCAATCTAAAAAGGGGGCCTCACACCAAAGCACATCACTATGAAATTTCAGAAACTCTGAAAATAATGAGAAATTTTTCAAACTTCCACAAAGAACAATAAAGGAGATCACATGACAAAATGGGGGTATGAGCATCAAACTTGTCAACAGGAAACACGGGACAGAAGCTAATCCAGTGGAAGAATTCCTAAGGAAACAATTTCAAATTCCTTTCAAATTCCTAAGGAAACAATTTCAAATATAGGATTCTATACCCGGCCAAACTATCCATTGACTATGACTGAAGAATAAAGCATTTTTGACAGTCAATGCCATTATTATCAGGAAGTCGCTGATGGTTATACTCCATCAAACCAGGAAGAAAACCATGTAAGAGGACGATATGGAATCCATGAAACGAGATCCAAAATAGACGAGTGAAAAGAAACCCCTGGATGATGGTGAAGGGACAGCCCAGGGTACCAGAGATGCAGCAGGCCTACAGAGAAACTGGACTAGCACAGGAGAGTTGAGGGAAGTAGGGGCGATGTCTCCAAGAAAAATACAAAACTGATAAATTACACAATGTCTCTGAGTATAGAAGAGCAGTTTCTTCTCTGACAGCTAGTGTATGGTTACATTAGACATCACTACCCTGAAAACTAAACAAATGAGACAATTCCAAAGAAAATAAAAATGTATTCAAAAAGGAAAACACAACCATAGTATACCCTAAGGTTTATAAATTAATATTTACATACACATAATAGAAACACTAAAAATTTATCTAAAATTGCATTACTATAATGAGAGGATGGAAGATGGGCTCTAGGAGAGGAAGGGGGAAGATAAAGTGTGAGAGAGCCGAATCTTTATCTTCCATAGCAGAAAGTCCATGAATAAAATTTAAAACTGAAAAATTATGAATAACAGTAAAAGAATGTTATTTTGAAATATGGAGCTAAACACTAGAAGAATACAAGGCTGCTTCTGGAGAGTAGGAACTGTGGATGTAGAAGGGTGGGACAGAATCTTGTTGAATTAGCTCTTACAGACGTATAAAGAATATGTGTAGGGCTGGCTGAGTGGCTCAGTTGGTTAAGAGTTAGCTTAAGAGCTCGAGCTCTGAGCAACAGGGCCACTGGTTCGATTCCCACAAGGGCCAGTGACACTCCACCAGAGCTGAGCTGCCAACAGGTGGCAGGATGGCTCAGCTGGTGACAGCACGTGCTCCTAACAACCAGACTGTCTGTTTGATGGTGGGCTATGCACACCCACAACTAAGACTGAACTCGGCACCTTGAGCTGAGCTGCCACCAGGATGGCTCAGTGGATAGAGTGTGCGCTCTTAACAACAAGGCTGCTGGTTCAATTCCCACATAGGATGGTGGCTATGCCCACCCACAACTAAGACTGAACTCAGCACCTTGAACTGAGCTGCTGCCTGGATGGCTCAGTGGATAGAGCATGCACTCTTCACAATAAGGCTGCTGGTTCGACTCCCACATGGGATGGTGGCTATGCCCGCCCGCAACTAACATTGTAACACAGCACCTTGAGATTAGAGGCCACGAGCTGCTGATTGGCAGCCAGATTCTGACTGGCGCCCTCCACAACTAAGATTAAAGAACAACAACTTGGCTGGTCCCCTTCCCCAATTAAAAAACAAAACAAAACAAAAACAAAGACTATGTATACTCGTATATACTTGTGTGTGTGTGTGTGTATATGTATAATCTTAAAATAATATTTTAAAAGAGAGGAGAGAAGCACTTTATAATTAATCAGGATGAATACCAGCAGGCTTTATACTACACAGTAAAAGAGGGTGGGGAGTACTTTTTACATTTTTTTTGTTTTCTCAAAGGGATTGTCGCAAAAGATTGGCTGACCAAAAAACTCAGAAATGACGCTGTGAACCCAAGATGGAAACTAAAGAGCCAGCTTCACCTCAATGTTTATAAACTGCTTAATATTTGTGAATTACTTTATGCTTCTACTAATTCTCCCAAGATATTTGCTGCCAGGCATATATCCAACATTAAGGGTCACTGATTATCTCTCAATAATTCTCTAAGTTCCTTCATTTTCCCTCTATTTCAGAAATTTCATTAGAAAGTATACCATTATACTCCTAAAAGATGCAGCTTCTCTATTTTATAGACTATAAGGATTTAATTTGGGACTTCACATATGGACTTACATTATGAGTAAATCTCAGCGTATTCCAGAGGCTTTGATTTGGAAAGATAGGAGAAAATATCTCAGAGGTAACAAGACAAAAAGTCCTTTAGAGTTTCTTTTATACTTTTCTCGGCTAATCCTTCACCTTTATGAAATGAACTCAAATCTATCAGCTTATACCAAGTATTGGTTCTTCAGTTTCCATGTAAAAGTATACCTGTAAATTCGCCAGGCAAAGGAAGTTAGGAATCTACATGGGTTCATATATGCTTATCAAATTTGGAAAATACACACGTTTATATATCAAACTATTGTGAATTAATCCTTGAATTGACAATTCTCTTCGAAAACTGCCATCTAAAAATTAGTTTTCTTTCATGCTTTTCAGGCAAATAAACATCTAAATAAATTTGCTAATAGACAAAATTTCCCATATTACAAGACATCTCATTGTCAAGATCTTGATTTCACTATACACTTTCATGAAGATACACTCTAAGACTTACTAAAACCACTCTTGTCCACATACATAGTCTTTCAATTTAACATACTCTGGCAAAACTTCTCATCAGGATTTCCCTAAGCCCCTAAATGTTCCTAGTGTTCAGAAAGAATCATTAGACCCAAAGAAATTCATCAAAGAAGTTGGAAAACTTTGGTGCTCTGCTTGGTAAAGATTCAGCTCTCACCTTTTCAGAAGATTTGATCAATTATTATATGAGTTCAGGGCTTCAAAGAAAACCCATTTAAGTCTTTCCTCTTGATGACAGTTTTTCCAAAATTAAAATCTGAAAATGTCCAAAAATGCCGTTATTTATTGAGTTCACACTATAACTCAATAAAAATATTTTTCATAAAGCTGCTACTTGTGCTGGGTATTGGGTTAGAGTCCAACAAGGATACTTACATACTAAACCAGACCTGTACACAATCCTGTCAAAATACTGTGAATAATTTAAATGCTATAGAACTTTTTGAAAAACAAAAAATATGTTAATGGAAGTAAAAGGTTATATAAAATCTGTACGTGTTTTTCCTGAAAACTATTCCCCTATTACCACTGCCCCAAACTCAGTACCCTTCTGCTCTCACCACATGCTATTCCACTTAAATCTCATGTCAGGAAAAATTGAGTATCAGTCATTTGTACTAAACCCATGAATTTGAGGTGATATATGACCTCTCCCAGGAACATTTTCTTTTATGTTGTATCTCTAAGGTAAGATACAGTAAATCATAAATGACATATTTTATGAGGGGTGTTAACAACTTATTTCTTAAAGTTTGTGAGTTCATATTATTCCTGACACTTAACCTTTGGGGCAAATATTTTGTAAATGACCTGAGAATCACCACAATTTTGCTATTAAAATTTATATATATGGATTTTGAAACTAATGTCTATACCAAAAAAATACTGTTCTCAAGTAATAGTGTATGAGCATTAACCTGTGATTACTTACCTAGAACAGTCATAGGATGACACCAATAAGACTTATTAAATGAACACTTACTGTTTAGTCTCACTATTTATCAATTTTCAAAGATGGAGATCACAAAAAAAAAAAAAAAAAGGAAGAAAGAAAGAAAAAGAACTTGGGATGGGTAAATTCCCATCTGGGGGGGAAACCCCCAATGATAAACACCTTTAGTATATTTCTATATGAAAGAAAGCAAATCACTGTAAAGGTATTGAGTACATACCTAGTTTCAACTCCCATTACAATCCAGCACATGCTGGGGTTCCAACTGCCCCGAGACTCTTTGAACTTCTCCCTCACAACCCCATGTTATATTCCAGTCAGCAAATACCCTTGTTCACAATCAGTTATTCTTTAGCTTTAAGCTTAGAACTTTCCAACATTCCTATTATATCTTGTGAAAAAGAAGGGTAAGTAGTTTTTATTGTGGCTCACTACCTTCCAGGCACTATGCCAGTTGCTCTACATGTAATATTTCACTTAACCTTCACAATTACTCTGTTACCTAGCTTTTATTCACCCCATTTTTTAGGTGTGAAATCTCAAAAAAAAAAAAGAAAAAGAAATCATAGGTAGAAGAATCAGCATTTGGATCCCAGGGAATCTGCCTTCAAAGTTCAATTTCATTTCCAAAAAGAAATTATACTTAATTAAATGGGTAACCATCCCAACATATATATTTATTTGCAGAAATTTTTAATCTGGATGGTCTAGAACTACATACTAAACTGCCAGTCTTGGACAAGAGATCCTCCTTTGAAACCAAACTGAAATAAATTTTTCAAGGAAAGTAACAATAAGAGACATTTATTGTGTAGCTACTATTTGTATAATACATGTTTTATGTTACTTTCTCACTATCCTTTGGTTTGCAGAAAGTATCAGATGCTTTCAGAATCCCTGCTTACCACAGTCTCACGTTCTCCAGTAATGCCATTCTCTGTGTTTAAATATATTTTTAAACACATGCAGAAGGAGCTTAGAATGTAGGTGCACCCCTTAAACAGCAGACATCTAACATGTGCTAAAATACCCTGACTGTAAGCAGACAGGGCTTGAGTTGATACTGTCTCCCAAAACAAACAAACAAACCCTCGCTACATTATGGAGCACAATGATTGCCAACACTGTCTGGGAATATCTATTCAAAACGGAATCAGAGTGGAAATCGCCACCTGCTGGGTGCTGATTCAAAACACGATTTCCCATAGCACCTGATCGCCTTCTGCAATTTCTCCTCAGGAAGAAGTTCTTTGTGGCACAGGTGTTGACAAGGCGGCTGGTTTTCCCCGTGCTTTCAGGAGCACTGGGACAAGTCATTGAAAACATCAAAGCACCACCACCCTACTTTAAAAACAAAGTCACTGGATATGCCGACTCACAAGTTATTCTGAGTTAGCTCTATAACATCAACTCCCGGCCATGTTGTCAGGAAACACTCCCGCTGGTGGTGCAACACAGGCACACAGGCTCCCTCCACCTGCTCTTTGGAGCCAGGTAAACTGGAAGCCATTTGTGGAAGTCACATGATCGAGTAGGCTCTCTAAAGGAGCTAGGTCTTGTCCCATTTTCAGAGAAGGCTGCTCCAGCGTGCAGGGCAGGATTTAACCGCTACAGATCTGGAAGGCCAAAGGCTTATTTAAGGTCAACTATACAAAATACAGAGCGGACAGAAATCAAAATGGCAGGATTTGAGGCACAGCAAGAAGGCTTCGTGCCACCCAATATTCCTATAGTTAAATATTTCAAATTGCACAATTCAAGTGTCATTCCCTGGTGCTTATTAAAGTTAATTTCTCCAGGAAAAAGTAGTTCCCTCACATGTTGGCCGAAGTGAAGTTTCTCCTCTCTGTGACAGCTTTTAAATGAGGGGAAAGGCACCCTCAAAGTAGACACCTCAGAGATGGGGAAAGCGTGCAGCAAGAGGCTGGTGCATCCAGAGGCAAAATGTCCTGCCTCAGAAGCAGCAGCCCTGAGATCAGCTGACTCTCAGTTACTTGGGGGTTAAGGATCTAAACAGGTTTATCTGGGTCCCTGGCCTTTTTCTGTTCTCATTGCTTGCCCATGGCATATCTGTCATACAGTCCAAAATGTAAATATATAGAGTTGAATTTTAAAGCAATCATTTTTGTTTCTAGTTTTAAAATCCCTAAAAGTGGAGTCATGAGAAAGAAATTTTAAAATTATTAATTAAAAGAAAACTTGGAAATTATCTATAGATTTCCTATTTATCTTCATTTTGAGTTTCTAATTAAGACAAGTAATCAGCAGTTGGTCATATACGGAATGTGAGGTTATACGAATAATAAAAATATATATAAGCATAGAAAGCGGCAGTGCAATTTTCAGGTTACAAGCAGTCTCTAGAATCACACAGGCCAGGGCTAAATCCCATCTCATCCCATGCTTGCTAGCTGTACGAACCATGGGCAAGATGCCGCACTTCGCAAAATTCAGCTCCCTCATTTGGAAAATCAGGATAAAAACAGTATTGGGACTACATAAACTTGTTGAGAGGAGTACAGAATAGGCTAATGCATGTGCTTAACACAATGTCTTGCATATTGTAAGTACTCAATAAATATCAACGTTTATTATAATATTCCTAGTATCATCTTCATGAAGGCAAGAGTATCTCCCTTTCAAATCTTTTAAAGAAGTCAATTTTAATTTTGTTAGGATGATAATGATCAAGTAATTATGTACCAATATAATGTTTTTCTACAGATACATATCAGAGTAGTAGGGGCATTTTGAACTAACTCTAAAATATTATACTACAGCAAAGGAGGAGGGCTGGTAAAGCAAGTGTGGAAAAATTGATGTCTGTTGAATCTGGGGGACAGGTCTATGAATTTGTGATACTAATCTCTCCACTTCTGTGAAAGTTTGAAAACCTAAATAATTAAAATGTTAAAAAGAATCCATTGGTCTATCAATTTATATTTATTGAGAACCCTCCAGGAGCCTAATATATAACTGGTGCCATAACAGTAAACCATTGTTTAAAAAAAAAAAATCAGGCAGGCATCAACTTTACCTTTCTGGCATGTTGCTAAGAACCAAAGAATAGTAAAGAAAAGGGCTTTGATCTGTAAAGAGACATTTCAGAGTCCACAGAAGGTGTTCATACACCTGACTCATCGGAAGATCCCCAAGAGCCTTTCTCAAGCAGGGTTCTTCATCTGAACCAGAGAATTAGAGAACAATATGAACTACTATTTTCTCATTTCTCCCAATGAAGAACTAGGACCCTTCCAGGTGAATCAGAGAGAAACGGATTCATTCTTTATAACTGTTGCCCTAGGGCATTAATGTTTCATTCTCCTGCAGACCCCAAATGTGGATGGATGCTAGAACTTCCACTCAGAACCCGCTTGCTCTTAGTTTACTCACAATTCCAGTAAGTTTGGTCCCCTGGTTTCTAGCAGAGTGCATATTGGAAACAGCAAATTAGAGGGCAGGAATCTCTATAAGAAATGAGTGACAGCCTGACTGCAGGAGAGGAACCTCAAAATTTATTTAAAATGTACTCAGTGAACCAAAAAGGCAAAACAGCCCAGCTACTTAATTAGAGGAAAGTGGTACCAAAGCCTCAGGAGTCGTTTATACCTTTTATACTAAAAGTTAATATTTCCTGAGTACTTGTGATACTGAGCACTAACAAGGAGTTACGTGCTTGTAACAATGATCCTCCAAGTTACCAAAAACAATTAAATTCTACCCAGTGCAGGATAGCTCAGACAGGGACTAAACCTTCGGAGTTCTGTGTCTCCATGGGACAATACTGAACAATTTTAATTTCCTTGTTTATATTTAAGCATGTTCAAAATTTTCTATAATGACTATGTATTGCCATTAAAATTAGGCAAAACAATTTTCAAGATACTTAATTTTAAGAGGATTTCATCCCAGATGGCGTAAGTTTAGATTTTTTTTTTCAGACTTAACAGAGTTCCACATTGATCCTTTCATTCTCCAAAGTTCACAGATAGGTACACCTCTTGTGTACTAGCTATTGTCCTTGATGTTTGGGAACATGTGACCAAAATGGTGAGAAGAAAACTTAGAGAGGAAAAAAAAAATCAAAATAACTAACTGTTACAAGACATATACTAAACAAGAGGAAGAAAAGATTTCATGAACATGAATTTAACCTTGGCCTCCAAGGCTGAGGATATTTCCCATAGGCAGAGGAGATAATGTGGATAGGTATTCCAAAAAGTCCAAGCCAGCCTGACAGGAGTGGGAGGTGGTACCAGGAATGGGATCAAATGATCCAGGATTCTTCAAGCTAGAGTGAAAAGTGTCTGCGCTTGGCACACCTGGCAGTGAAAAGCCACTTTAAGTTTCTAGAAATGGCAGCAATGCTTCTTTATTCTTTCATTTAACAAACACTGATAAAAACAATTACTTACATCAACAAATATACTGTTCTAAGTGATATGAGGGATATAGAGAACTAACAAACACAGATCCTACCCTCAAGCAGCTTATTAACAAAGCATCACTACAACACACAAGCACCAGGCAGAAATCAGTAGGAACTATAAGAGAAGGCAGAGAACCTCAGGATATGAGTGGTGCACAGTCCAGCAGAGACGAAGAAAGCTTTCCCAGATAAGAGGAAATAATGAAGCAGTAATTTAGGAAGGTGACCGGAATAATGGCTACCATTTATTAGTCACTCATCAAGGTGAGGATGATATAACTATGTTCTCACTGAATATTCAATCTAACTCTGCCAGGTAGGCTTTCGGTTCATTTACAGATGAGAAAACTGAAGTTCAAAGAGATTCAATTATTGGGTTGTAGGAAAATGACACATTTTTGCAATAAAAAACATAGAAAAAACACGTCATGACTTTCCTGACAACCCAATACTTGTCCAGAGTCACACAGTAGGCGTCAGGGCTAAGATTCAAACAGGTCTCTAGAATGCCAAACCTAAGTTATTTCTAGAATACTATCTAGAATGTATATACAATCTTTAGAGTAAAAAACATCCTTACTTTATTCAACTGTTTGACATACAACTTAACAGAATTTAGCAGACATTTCTATTTCCAGTCTTGTGAGAATTCCTACCTGGCTAAACCCATTCATCACTTCCTCACAGCACTATTAGACTGCCCCACTACCTCAATTGTTCTTTCTACTAAAGATAGCAATTACATTAATTTGATTAAGTAAGGCTTTATACTTTCCATGAAATGGAAGTACATCCTAAAGAAATCAAGTAACCAAAAGAGCAAATCTGAGAAAATAAATATAATTTATTCTATTTGAACAAACAACAATAAGAAAAACTTTAACCAAATATGAATTTTCCTGGGACATATGAGAAAAACCAGAGGTAGAGAAATGAACTATGGATGAGACCATCACAGTGATTCAGGTGTGTGATGGAACTAGCCAAGCATAGGAACAGAAGAAAAGAGGAAGAGATGAACCCACAAGATATTTTTTTTTCTGGAAGAAACAGTAAGACTATCACCAATACTCAACCATGTAAAGGAACAAATATAAAATAAAAGGCTCTGCTTACATAAAGATTTATGAAGTCAAGATGTACACTCATGAAACATCTAGAGAAAGAAAATACAGAATAATGCATTCAATCATGTTCAATCATCAGAGAAAGGGGGGAAATGTAAATTGATCCCTGGATCTTACAGCCTTAAAAGCCAGAGAGGACTGATGGCCACAGAAGGAAGGAAAAGGTCTGAATTCAATTAAGCACAAGGAACAACCTAGAATTCCACAGAATGGTAATTCTAAGTAATAATCAGAAAACACAAAGGAGCTCAGAACTAGAAGGATTCTCAGAGATCAGGTGTCTGTTTTGTTTTTGAAACAAGCTTCATTTTTTAGAGATGTTTTAGGTTCACAGCAAAATGGAATGGAAGTTGCCCATGGGCCCCTGCCCGACACCCTCCACACACAGCCTCCCCCACTAGCAACATACCCCCTAGAGCGGTACATGCATATGTTACAAGTGATGAACCTAACCTGTCATGTGTCTGTTTTATAGCTTTGAAAGGTACAAGCCTGTGCACTTAAGTCCCCTGCCTAGAGTTACAAGGCCAGATGCTATCAGACCTAGGATCAAACTGCCTGGGCCCTTTCCAGATAAACCACGCTACGTTCAGTGAAGCATACATGGTTAACTAAAGGTCCTCAGACATTCCTTCTGCAGGATGCCAAATTTCGACTGGTCCTATAAAAGTAACTATTGTCAAAGACCACAACGACTTAATTTTCTTTAGGGAGTAGAGAGAACTGCTTTTCTCTGAGGCGTCCTCAGGATTAGTATCACCAACGCCTATTGTCCGGACTTTACGTACTAATCACCATGTCCCACAGCTTCTGTTCTGTAATTACTCGTGTATGATTACAACCAAACAGAGGATTCACCTGCAGATGGAAAGTGTGATACTTTCCTTCCTGGAGCCAGATCTATGGAGGTGTTTTTACTCATAAGAACCCATGTTAGAGCTTTGGTTAGCTCAAGAGATTCCCTACGGTATTTTGAAATGATTATCCAAAGGTTAATACTAAATAGAAGGTTGGCTGGTTCATCACATGCAAAGAGCCAGCTGCATGTACCAATGATGAGCACAGTCCTTGACAAGAGTACAGCACTGTGCTTCTCAAGGATGTTTTAGTTGGATGAAGGGAAGTTTCTCCAGCGCGGGGCCTCCCAACGTCTACTGCTCTCTGGTCTCTTTCACAAAGACACAGACAGTGCCAAGTACACAGTAGGTACTCTTCATATACATGCTGAATGGAAAAGTTTGAGATTGTAACAACCACTGCCTCCTGAGAAGACAAAAGTTTTTTTTATTTATTTATTATTTATTATTTATTTATTTATTTATTTATTTAGGGCAGTGTCACTGGCCCTCATATGTGGGACCGGAACCGAGGCCGCTGGCTTCCCAAGCCAGCGCTCAACCACCGTGCCACTCAGCTGGCCCCATCTTCACTTATTTTAATCAGAAAACAAAAGGTTAATTTCTCCCCAGATTTGCTTCCAGAAACTTTGCTAACCAAATATAAAAAGCATGATAAAGATATTAATATAAAGGCAAGAGGGACGGAGAGAATTTATCAAAACTAATACACAGTAATTAAGATTCTCTGAGTCTCCAGTTAATCTGGGTAACTGCAGCTTCCTGCGTGTTCTGAATCTGCAGTGTTTATAAGAACCATCTCAGGAGCTTGTGAAAATACATGTTCCTGGGCCCTGAAGTATAGGAATAAAGCTACTGTGAGGCTCAGGAATCTGCATTTTTATTTTTTTATTTTATTTTTTTTTTTTTTAAAGATTTTATTGGGGAATTGGCAGAGGGGAACAGCGTTGGGGAATCGGGGAAGGGGAACAGACAAGTTGCTGTCTTTTTGTTCTTCAGTTTAGTTGCGGAGGATGTTGCTTCACTGTTGGTATCGTCATTGGGCTCTTCCCGGATGAGGCAGATCGGTCGCTGGCCTCTGGATGTCGCTCACTGCGGCTACTGGCAGCTCACTCTGGCTGCCAGCCGCTCACGCTGGCTGCCAGCCGCTCACGCTGGCTGCGGGCCACTCACTGTAGCCTATGGCAGCCCACTGCAGCAGGGGCTGCAGCCCACACCATCACCGGGGCTCGCACAGCCCAGCTCCAGGTGGAGCTGATGTTAGCTGTAGAGGGCAGTGTCACTGGCCCTCATGTGGGATCCGAACCGGGGCCGCTGGCATCCCAAAACCAGCGCTTAACCAATGCGCCACTCGGCCGGCCCTAGGAATCTGCATTTTTAACAATCATCTTGGGTGGTCCTGATTCACGACCTCAGCCCAGCTGAGTGCCCAGAAAGCAATGACAAGGGAGGCCATGCAATGCATTGGAATAAATCAGCATAGAGAGTGCCAGAGCTTCAATACCCGTACTGCCTCTCACCAGCCATGTGACCCCACGTTTCCCTCGCCCAGGCCTCAGTTTACTCCTGTCTATCAGAAGGGTATTGGACTGACAGCTAAGATGCTTTCTGCTATTCCTGCTATGAAACTGTGAAATGTATACAACATTTATAAATGTGGATACTATTATTTTCCTAAAAAATAGCGTGTGAAATATTCATAAGTAATGTTTATTCAAGGATGTCTACATTGAAGATAGTTATACTTTAAGCATGCCAGATACCTAGTTCATTGTCAAATGTTAGATGTTTGAATGAAATCACACACATACACACACACACACACACACACACACACACACACACTCCTACCTTGTGGCTGTGGGGGGAGGAGTACATTCACTAGGTGTTCAATGGAAAAACTAACCTGAATCTGGATTACAAGGGCAATTAAATTAATCTGGATACTTTTTACAAGGCTTTAAAGACCACAATTTTGACATCATTAACCACATTCCTAAAGAACCAAAGCACCAGTTAAGAGGCACCTTTTTAGGATGTAATTACCAGAGGCTACAGTCATCTCAGCCTTTGCTTTAGGGAGGAAGGCCTGACTCTACAAAGAGAGTCAGAAGTTGTAGCCAGACTGTCTCAACATTTTAAAAATCTGTATAGTTTGCTGGGGCTGAGATGAAACATTTATCCTTCTCTTGAAACCACTTTGGTTTCCAGGGAACTGACTGTTCCCGGCTTAGGCAGGCTGAGGAGCGGTAGCCTCCGTAGACACACACACAACACACACCAAAGTTAACTGAAAAATTTCAAAGTGCCTTTTTATGCCTTTAACTCAAAGATGAACACATTTCAAGGTGACCCAATCCTCAAGTGACAGTGTTTTAAAAGGGCCAGAGCTCTCCACTTAAACAATTTCTAGTGACATGTTCAAATCGTATCCTCAAGGGCTCTATCTGCTGTCTCATTTACTAGTCTTTCTTTCCTGGCAGAGGCATCCCATTTTAAATGAGCACTTGAAGTTTGTCTTCCTTCCTAACAATTAAAACCCATAGGGTTTAGATGCTTTAAAACAATTTTTTTTTTAACTTAGCAGGTACCATGGAGGATTTTTAATTATTCAATTTTAAAAGAAACCGAAATTATTACTTTATAATTTTTCTTTCATCAAAATAGTACCAGATAATAGTAAAAAAAAAAAACAAAAATGGCATCATCACTCCTGCTTATAAAACAGTAAAAGACGGGCCGGCTGAGTGGTGCATTGGTTAGGAGCTGGTTTTGGGATGCCAGTGGCCCCAGTTCTGATCCCACATGTGAGGGCCAGTGACACTGCCCTCTACAGCTAACAACAGCTCTACCTGGAGCTGGGCTGTGCGAGCCCCGGCGACGGTGTTGGCTGCAGCCCCTGCAGCATGAGCGGTTGGCAGCCAGTGTGAGCTGCCAATAGCCGCGGTGAGCGACCATTCAGAGGCCGGCGACCGAGCTGCCTCATCCGGGAGGAGCGCGATGGTGACCCCAAGGTGGGCCAGTGGGGCAACGCCTTCCACAGCTAGACTGAGCAGGGAGACAGCGGCTTGTCTGTTCCCCTTCCCTGGTTAAAATCTTAAAAAAAAAAAAAAACAGTAAAAGACTACACTAGAAATCTGAAAATGGGGTTCCTGTAGTTGATGAATTAACATGCCAGACTAGTTTTGCTCAGTTTCCTTGCAGAAACTACTCCATCAAAAATATCCTTTCCCAAGAAACCTCTGTCTGTGAATTCCTCTTTCCAATCTGAACACTCCTCTATCGTCACGTTCATCGGACTGTGATGATTTACATAACTGTCCCCCTTAGTAGAGCTCTTGGAGAGCAGAGGCCAGGGTGTGCTCACTTTGGTATCCCAGCCATTGCCACAAGTAACAAGTGACAGACAGGAAGAGCAGGCACTCCACTTAAGTGTGTTTCTTGGGGAAAAAAATGGTATAAATGTATAATATGTAAAAATAGATTTAAAATTTTATTCTGGTGCCCTCCCACTTCCTGAACAATTGTCCTAAATGGGTGTGTGTGTGTATGGGGGTGGGAGGGTATGGGCGTGAGCCAGGCCAGGAGGGGGAGCCACCATGGCCAAGAGTGGGGTATGGGAGCCTAAACAAGAGAGTAGGGTACTCATACATGGGGGTAGGGGCCCAGAGTCTAATCACAACCCAGAGGGTATGTGCACAAAGGGGCAGCCAGACAAGGGAAATCAAGACAAACAGGATAAAGCAGCTATCTACATGAACAGGGAGCCTGACAGATTGCCACAGATCTCCTGGGGGTACCAATGACGGCAGCAACCTGATGCAGGGAGTTGGAGCACAAGCAAGACTGGACGGCACCCAGCTCAGGGTGTCAGAACCTGAGCAAGTCAAGATAAGTGTCTACTGGGGGTGGGGTATGTACAGCTTAGCATGCGAAGTTTCAAATATGGAAGCAGGATAAACCCTGTGGTGTTGGACTGGAATTGGAGGTGTTACTGTGAATATATGTTTATCACTATACAGAGAGATGCAGATAGATGATAAGTAGATAAATATAGGGTGTGTGTGTATGTGGTGTGTGTGTGTGTGTGTGTGTGTGTGTGTGTGTGTGTGTGTGTGTGTGTGTGTGTGTGTGTGTGTGTTATTATACATACATCTTCAGCTTTGCCAAGTGAGAGGCTTGGGAACAAGGGACACTCCAGTCACCATGAGCATACGTATGGCCCAGATCTTGGCTTCTAAATACCATTATCCACCAAAAGAAATACTTTTTGGAGAAATAGCTGACTCCAGTGCTAGTACAGAGAACATATAAAATAACGTATAAAATAAGCGTAGAACACCTTGTTAAGACAAAAACTAAGGAAGTACTTTAAAAATAATGGGGCACATCAAAAAAGGGAGAGAAGCCAGCCTGAAAGGGCTCCCATTAGCAAAACCTGAAACAATTTGAATATGAAACGATAACAGTCACAATTAGAACCCATTAGAAATATAGGAAACCTCAAATACATACTAATATAAACAAACAAATCTAAAGTTTGCAGGGTCACAGGATACCTAAATAGTGTCTAAATTCCACCCCCAACAGAGCTATCTAATTGCTTAAACAGAAAAAAATAAATGGAAAATAGGGCCGGCGGAGTGGCGCGGTGGTTAAGAGCTGGCTTTGGAAGCCAGCGGCCCCGGTTTGGTCCCACATGTGAGGGCCAGTGACACTGCCCTCAAAATAAATAAATAAATAAATAAATGGAAAATAACTGCATATCACATTTGTAATTATTTTCATTGCAGCTCTGGCTTGATGCCAAGCTCCTGAAGCAGACCTAGGTCTGTAAAGCAGGGACTATTCTTGTCCATTGTGTATGTATCCCTGAAGCTTGGGGAAATACTACACAGCACACAATTGCCAATCAGTAACTACTTGTTGAATGAATAAATGTGCTTCATAAAATACAAAATCCCATCGTGGTTCTTGGTTTAGCAACAAGCCAAGGCTGATCTCCTTTATCATGTTTTAAACAAACAAGCTGCCCTTCCTGTTTATTCTGACGTGGACTACAAAAAGTTCCTCTACAGAGCAAAATAGTCTTTACATTCCTCAATAAATCATGGTCTCATGATTCCAATTTGTGGTTATATGCCTAAAACAATCTCTTGTTAATTCAATCCAGGAAATCCATTGTATTGCCCCCATCCCCTCTCAATTAAAAATCAGTCTTCAATTACTTTTTTCTCTTATTTTCCAAGATATCCTTGGAATTTTCCTTTTTGTGTACAAGAGCTTACAGATACACAGACAAACATAGAGCAGGGAGATCCTTAGGAGTCAGCTAATAAAACCCTCCCATTTCCAGATGCCTCCAAAGAAAATCGTACTTGAAAGCATCCTGCATAAGCCTCTTGAGATATTTTTAAAGACAGAAATAACAAAAGTGAACTTTAATGATATTCAGGAAAGGGTGGGGTGCAGCACCTCACAGCACCTGTGGCAGCACAGGGGCCCAGCTGGATGCCCCAATTCTCCCAAGCAAGGAGTAGTTCTAAATTCATTTCTTCACTCAACAGACAAGTTTGAGGACCTTCCTTTTGCCAGACAGTATCCTAGGTGCCAGGGGTACCGTGATGAACAAAAGAAAGATCACTGCCCAATGTTGCACCTACATTTTAGGCAAAATTTCAGAGGTGTCTAGGAGAACAATTAGAAGAACACAGTCCATTTTAATAGACCAGAAGCACTCCACAGAGCCACAGAGATCATGAGGCCATTGGTTCTCCAATTTGGGTGTGTTCCAGAACCACCTGGGGGGCTTGTTAAAATTCAGAATGTCACCCAGGCGGTTCTGATTCATTCAAGTCTCAATGGGGCCTGAGAACCTGCATTTCTAGTGAGCTCCCAGATAATGTTAATGCTAATAGTCCAGGCACCACACTGACAGCCAATGACTCAACTCAAAGAAATCAAGCAGGTTGGCCAGAGCCAAGGCCTGCCTACTCAACAGCAGGGCCAGGTTCAGGGTTTTCTTCCTTCTGGATAAGTTTTTCTCTCTATAAGGCCACAGCTGTCACCTATCCACTTACGGCAAATATTGCCCAAAGGAAAAGAGACTTTCAGCATTATGTTTGAGTTGAAAAAAATCAGAAATGAACACTGTTAAGCAGAAAATATCTTAAATAGCACTGATCACAAAACACTGATATAAAAATTAACCTTAAAGTGTTTTGTTTCTTTCACACATGCAAATGCCATGATATAAGAATATTTTCCTTGGGCCGGCTGAGTGGCGCATTGGTTAAGCGCTGGTTTTGGGATGCCAGCGGCCCCGGTTCGGATCCCACATGAGGGCCAGTGACACTGCCCTCTACAGCTAACAACAGCTCCACCTGGAGCTGGGCTGTGCGAGCCCCGGTGATGGTGTGGGCTGCAGCCCCTGCTGCAGTGGGCTGCCATAGGCTGCAGTGAGTGGCCCGCAGCCAGCGTGAGCTGCCAATAGCCGCGATGAGCAACATCCAGAGGCCAGCGACCGATCTGCCTCATCCGGGAAGAGCGCAATGACGATACCAACAGTGAAGCAACATCCTCCGCAACTAAACTGAAGAACAAGAAGACAGCAACTTGTCTGTTCCCCTTCCCCAATTCCCCAACGCTGTTCCCCTCCACCAATTCCCCAATAAAACCTTTAAAAAAAAAAAAAAAAAAAAGAATATTTTCCTTGAAGGGTTTTATCATGAGGGTAAGGTTCAACCTCAAATGAACCTACTTATTAAAAAAAAAAAAAAAAAAGTCATAGGGCCGGCCGAGTGGCGCAGTGGTTAAGCGCTGGCCTGGGAAGCCAGCGGCCCCGGTTCGGTCCCACATTTGAGGGTCAGTGACACTGCCCTCAAAAAAAAAACGTAAAAAAAAACCAGAAGACAAAAAAAAAAAAGTCATAACAAGAAGCATATATACTAAAATATAAATAACAAAGATTGGATTAGTAATAATTTTACACTTTTTTGTGCTAATTATACTTTCTAAAATGTTTACAATAAACATGAATTTCTCTTGTAATAAGAAAAAGAATGCTAATTTCTTTTAAAGTTTATTTTAAAAGAATTAATTAAAATACTCTATTAAACACGTTAACTGCATAAAAAAATAGTGAATTGTTTTCCCTAGTACATAAATAATTCAAGGAACATATTTTAGCATTTTAGGCTAAACCACTGGATTAATGATTAATATCAGTGAAGGAAAAATACCCTTGAAATATATGATTTTATTTACACAGAGAGAACTATACAAAACTATGATCATTTAAATCATTGCATAAAGGGCCGGCCGAGTGGCGCATTGGTTAAGCGCTGGTTTTGGGATGCCAGCGGCCCCGGTTCGGATCCCACATGAGGGCCAGTGACACTGCCCTCTACAGCTAACAACAGCTCCACCCGGAGCTGGGCTGTGCGAGCCCCGGTGATGGTGTGGGCTGCAGCCCCTGCTGCAGTGGGCTGCCATAGGCTACATGAGTGGCCCGCAGCCAGCGTGAGCGGCTGGCAGCCAAGCATGAGCTGCCAATAGCCGCGGTGAGCGACATCCAGAGGCCAGCGACCGATCTGCCTCATCCAGGAAGAGCGCAATGACGATACCAACAGTGAAGCAACATCCTCCGCAACTAAACTGAAGAACAAAAAGACAGCAACTTGTCTGTTCCCCTTCCCCGATTCCCCAACGCTGTTCCCCTCCACCAATTCCCCAATAAAATCTTTAAAAAAATAAATAAATAAATAAATAAATCATTGCATAAAAATCACATTTACTATTATTCTACAGAGCAATTATTTTTTAATGTATTACTTTTCAACAAATAAATGGAAATAATAATTCTAATACTTGCAAATAAGAAAATAAAAATGTTATATGTCAGTTATATCTCAATTTAAAACAAGAAAATAAACATGGTTTAATTTTATTTCTTGAAAAAAAAATAAACTGTCAGTTTGGGGAAAATAATAGTGCATCCTCTCTGTATACAAAGTCATACAGCCACAACCCTGAAGATACCAAGGTAAGACAAGACCCTCACCCCAACCCTATCCCTCATCCACCATCTTTAAGGATCTTCCAGTCTTGGGAATACTTCACTACTAAAGTCCACATTCCAGAGATAGAACTAGAGTTTAAAACAATCTGCTAGGGCCAGCCGAGTGGCTCAGTTGGTTAAGGGTGTGAGTTCTGAGCAACACGGTCGCCGATTCGATTCCCACATGGGCCAGTGAGCTGCGCCCGAGCTGAGCTACTGCTGACCTGCCAAGAGGTGGCAGGATGGCTCAGCTGGTGAGAGCACATGCTCCTAACAACAAGGTTGCCTGTTTGACTCCCACATGGGATGGGGGCTACGCCCACCAGCAACTAGGATTGAACACAGCACCTTGAGCTGAGCTGGCCGTGAGCTGCCGATGGGCAGCTGGATGGCGACTGGATGGAGCTCAGCTAGCTGCGCCCTCCACAACTAAGACTGAAGGACAACAAGTTGGCTGTTCCTCCTCCCCAATCCCCCAACATTGTTTCCCTTCCCCAATTTCCCAATAAAATCTTTAAAAAACAAAACCAAACAAAAAAAACCCCACAATCTCCTAAAGGGCAGCGACTAAAAGAGAATCAATTTGGTTGCAGAAATCAACTGGTTTTATACATTCTCTTTAACATTCAACAAAATTTCTGGACCACCTCTTGAAGTCTAGTGTTTAATCAGAACAGACACTGTTAAAGGGGAAAAAAAGAGCTTGTTTGTGTTATATATAACTTGTAGCTAATGTTCTCAAAATTAGCCCCTAAATATAGAACTTTCTACATGATACTATTCCTTATTTATTAACGCTTGCTATTCAAAATGTACCAGACACTTTACATCCTCTCATTTAATCTCCAAACCACTTTATAAGGTAAATACTATAACCATTTTACTAAGAAACTTAAGCACAGACTGATTAACTAATGTGCCCAAAGTCACACAGCTAATAAATTGAAGATCCGGGATACAGATATCTAAGCTATAAGGCTTAAAATGAGATCCTTAACCTTTGGCCGGTCATAGTTTTGCTACGTTTGAAGTACCAATTTTTCACATTAGGGAAATCGGAACTAAGTTTTCCTGCCACTAATATTTATAACATCAATGAAGTGAAAAATGGTGACATAACTCAGGCACTTTTACAAATCTTTGTACCTGTAAAGTCACACACAAATTTTCAGTAAGTTCTATTGTACAAAGACCTGACAACTTTTCTACTAGCAAGGCCACTTTTGGGATACAGCTGTGTTACAATTATCTGTGGAAATCCAGTATTAAGTCACACAGGGATTCTATGAAGGGTGGGTAAGCAAGGTTTTTATTGGGTTTTGTGTGTTTCGGGTTTGGAAGCTTGTTTTTTGTTCTTTGCAACTAGAGAGCTAGAAGTTGGAAAATGAAAGTCAAATCCTTTCCTATTCCTTCCGCTTACAAACAACGGGCTTGGGTGTCAAGGCTGGTGGGGTTTCCTGTGCCCCAGAGGTAAGTGCCCCTGATTTGGCCTTTGCTTGGGGTGGGGGCGGGCCTCCGGGAGACCGTGGCCCGGGCACCGGGCGGCAGCGAGCCCCGCGCTAGGCAGGAGGCGGCGGGCGGGGGCGGGAGGTGAGGAAAGGGGAAGGGGCGCCTCGCAGGGCCCTTACCGAGCTCCGTGCCCGGGTTGTAGGCCGGCATGGCGCGGGCTGCTGCAGCTCTGGCCGGCTCCTCGGCGGCCGGCTCCCCTCTGTGCTGCCCTTTCTCCTTCCCGGTCGCCCCGTGGGAAGGCGGCGGTCGGCCCCGCCCCTGCTCCCTATTGGGTCGGAGCCGCGGACTGCAGCCGCGGGGTCAGGGCCCCAGCGCCTGGTGCTCCACGTGGAGATCCCGCCTCTCCCCTGCCGGGCCCTCTCCACGAGCTGCGGAACTTCAGCCTCGGCTCCCGGAAATCATGCTAGCGAAACCCGTGTTTAAATACGTGAATGGCTGACTGCGCGGAATAACGACGTTCAGAAACTTTTAGCTGCAAGAGTGCATACCAAAAGGAGAGGCACCTTTGCGGCCTGAAACACAAAGGGGCCTAAGGAGTGAGATCTGGTTTCTCAGCCTAGCTCCTGACACTGGCTCTGGGCACATCAGCTGCCTTTCTCATCTTCATTTCCCTCATCTGTAAGAAATGACCTGGACAATTTCCTAGAGCTCTAGACTGAATCTGTGATACTTAGGTTTTTTTCAGCCTGACTTTTCTGTGACTAGGGGATTAAAAACCTCTGCAGTCACTCAACATAGGCTATTTGTCAATTCATTTGTTTACACAGAGGTCCCTCCTCTCTGCTGAAAGAAAACATAGTTATGGCTTTGTCTACCATCAGCCAGTTCCTGTTCGGGGCTTTCAGGTATATGCTAGCATTTGAGTCTCAGAACAGTCCTGCCAACTATGTATTCTAGCTCCATTGCTATTCCTACAGACACTCAAGTTCTGAATAAAGAGGCATCTTGGTATAGTGGAAACTGAGCAGACTCACAATGTGTGGAGCCCCTTAGTATACCAGCAATTCCACTTAATAACTAGGTAGTTCTAGGAATGTAATTGCTACTTGTCTGCAAAAGGAATGATCAAAATATATTTGCCTGAAACGTTGTATGTGTGTAAAGCTCCAAGGACACATCAAGGCTTGTAGTAGGTGCTCAACAAATAGAAGCTGTTAATGTTATTGTCAGGTTCACAGGGCAGTTATGGGATTAAATAGGAAAAGTAATCCCAGTCTCATTCCCCTATACTGAGTTGCCTCTCAGCCTTGTCAACACATAACTATTGCTAAATATTTTGGATATGTCTACATTCTATTCATACATATAATAGTATTTTTAAAAAATTTTTATTTTAACCTGGAGAAATAGAAAAGCAGGTCCTGAAAACATGGAACTGGCCTGGCACTCACAGCTAGACAACTGTGCTCTCCAGTTAAACATTCCACAGAATGCCAACATCAGCCAAGGCCATTGTGACCAAGATGAATTAACAGAAACGAAGCCACTCATAAATGTCTACACAAGGAAAAAACATGAACGTTGCCCAAATCACAAAAATGGCCTAATAGCCCCCTATCCTGGCTAATGTGTCACTTCTTTACCCATCAATTTTGGCTCACCCCATTCTTCTTGTGTTTTAGATAAGAATTAAGATGACCTGTCACATAATTATCATCACTTTCTGCTGGCAATCCAATCCAGAGCAATGGCCCACTTCGTTGAACCTTCCGCAAATCCTATGTCATTTCTAACATCCTCTTCCTGAGACACCTTACAGTTCCCCAAGGTGAGTGTTCTCCCTTGTTGCAGTAAGTCAATAAACCCAAATTTATTCAACTACAGGTGTGTTTCTGGTTGTCCACAGCTAGAGAGCATTGCCATCCCTAAAAGATACAAAGACAACAAATAGAATTCTATTTTTGGTGGCAGAAACAACTGTAAGCCAGATTCCAAGCCATTCATTATACATTCATGTATAATGTAAATTTATTAAAACAAAATCAAAAAGCCATGAGATCCTAATGTAGTTGAAAACCACAATAAGGGTAGCCTCCTACAGCAAACATTTCAACAATGTATCTGACAAGAATTTCTCAAGGACTTTTTCTAAAACTGACCTGTTGCACAGTACCAATCTGGAATTAATCTCTACAGTTTCAAAGTATGTTAAATTGGCAGCAGTCGGAGAGATAGTGGGGAGAGCATGCAAAAAAAAAGAGCTGCTTTAATGGAGGAATGTTCCCAAAGTTCACTGAGAGTTTCTCTTTTAAATTTATTGCCTTCTGAAACTACTAAGTACCCCTAAGGCAAGGTCTCTCAAAGAAAGATCTATAGACCACCACTATTACATTGGAATCTCCCAAGTGTTTTTTTTTTTCAAAGTCTATTCTACGCTTCATCACAGATAGCCCTACTGAATGAGAATCTCTACAACTCTGGAATCTGTATTTTTAATGAGTTTCTGCGAATGATGTTTATGCAAGCTAAATGTAAAGAATCAACCTAGAGGCAGAGGAGAGCAAAGTAGGCACACCAATCTGTAGCTATAGCCCAAACCGGCACTTCCAAACTTAAAACTGACTTTATTATATTCTTTCCATCCATGAAAATTTTGCATGCCATTCTTTCTTTGTGGAGGTTAATATAAAATTTAAACTGCCATATAAATTACTTGTCTTCCCCCACACACTCCTTTTTTAATTAAAATTAAAGCACTAGGAATATGTCATAATTATCTTGAAGCCTCAAGAATCTTCCTGTCCTGGGAGATAGGTGTAATCTATGTTAAAATCCAAAGGGCATTGACCATTTGTTTGGTTTGTCATATGCCTCATGTCTAGAACAATACTTGGCACATAGTTGGCTGTGAATATTAGTTAGATGACTGACGGTATATTACTATCTGTGCTATTTTCTTATAGTGCCCATGGTTTCATCCAGTCCAATTTTATTTGAACGTAGTTTATAACCCCATGATTTCTAAGAGCAGTCATTCCTTAGGTAAATATAGACTATGGATTGTCACCAGTACTTCTAAATTAGATGGGGAATGTATAGAAGCAGGAAAGACTAAGGAGAGTATGAATATTAGAACTACATTATTTCAGAACTGGAGGGAGACTTATAGACCATCTAATTCGTTCTTCACAGTGAAGAAAAATAAGAGTTATATTGAGTCTTTTACGAAGCTAAATTTATTCAGTTTAAAGAGCAGTCCTTCATTCCGAGATTATGGCCTTCAGTACAACTTGGATTTTAAAATGTTCTTTTAGGAAGATGGTGGTGGTAATTATTTTTTCTTTTTTAATCGTCTTGCTTGGCAATATTAGAAGCAGACCATTCATTCCATCTTGCCCATCTCCCTATTGTTTTTCAATGTACTGGTCCACCAAATCTCAAAATTATGGACTCACTAGAATATATAATACTAACTAATACAAAGTACTTCCTATGAGGTAAGCCGTTTACATCAATTGTTTGATATCTCCCCAAAAAAATCTGTGTGTGAGAACTATCATCTCCCTTTACAAAAAAAAAGAAAAAGTGTCAGAGAGGTTAGTCTGTAAGTGCTAGAGGATGGTTCAAAACCAGGCAATGTAACCCTACAGACCACACACTTACTATTTCCACTATCTGAAGCAAAACTCATTAGATGAGACCCTTCTTCTCTCTGAAATTAGGTTTCCCACACACAGTCATGTGCTGTTTAACAACGGGGATATGTTCTGGGAAATGCATCGTTAGGCGATTAAATCATTGTGCAAACATCAGAGTGAGTGCGCTTACACAAACCTAGATGGTACAGCCTACTACACACCTGGGCTATGTGGTATAGCCTGTTGCTCCTGGGCTACAAGCCTGTACAGCATGTTACTGTACTGAGGACTGTAGGTAACTGTAACACAGTAGTGTATGTAAATATATCTAAACATAGAAAAGGTACAGTAGAAATACAGTATAAAAGAGAAAAAATGGTATAGGGTACTTACCATGGAGCTCGCAGGACTGGAAGTTGCTGTGGCTGAGTAGGGAATGAGTGTGAGTGAATGTGAAGCCTAGGGCTACTGTACATTATGGTAGGCTTTATAAACACTGTGCACCTAGACTCAATTTATAAAACATGAGATGAAATCAACCAGAGAAAATGATGCAATCAAGACATACGGTTAACATGAGATGTATGAGGCTGCTGCCAGGGTAACATGGCATACTGTTTTACAGAAAACTTTTTTTTAAAACCAGAAAGAGTACACTCCAAAATAATGATAAAAAGCATAGTAAATACATAAACCAGTAACATAGTCGTTTATTATCAAGTATAATATACTGTACATGTGCTATAATTATACAACTGGCAGTACAGGTTTGTTTACACCAGCATCACTAAAAACATGTAATGCATGTGCGACGACAGCTAAGACGGCTAGACATCACTAGATGATAAGTTCAGCTCCATTATACACTTATCGGACCACCATTATATAAACTAAAATCAGTTATTTTCCACTTGACCAAGTATCATTCTCTCATTAATTATATGAAGTGATTCAACCTATAAAATATTTTTGCTGTTCATTAGCTATCAGTTAGCTGCATGCTTTGTCCTTGTTTCCACTGGTAAATTTGTTAGATGTCTCATTTGTTTCTTCAAGAACTCTATTGATCTTAGAAGTCAAACCGATCTAGGTGACACTAAGTCACAATGAAAACTGTGCATTCCTATAGATAAGCTAAGAAAAACTAAGCCCCTCGAGAGTATTCTTGCTCCAGTAATTCTTCATCAGCAATACCCCTAGAGTAAGAGATCAACATGTACAGTAACATATATAACCCATTAGGAATCACTTTTTGTTTTAAAATATCCAGGTGTAAAGCTTAAGAAAATTTTCCCTTGCGCCACATTTTTCAATTCTCCATTTTGTTGTTGCTTTCTGAAAAATTACATCCATTTCCCCCCTACCTTAGCCTCAATGAAAAGGAAGGTAAATTAGTAATTCCACTGAATTTGGACTATTAAATGTAAACTGTAAGTTATATTACAAATTATGGTACATCTTTACTATTTTGTAGCCATTAACAAGAATGTGCTGAGCTTTATTTATTAGCATGAAAAACTCTCGAGAACTGATGGCCCATAGTCAATCCTGGTTTCTTGGAAGAAACACCTGGATAGCACTAAAACTGAGAAATAATGATTCATAAGGGAAATTACCAAAAATTAGGCAGGAATTTGGGTTACCATGACCTACTGGATATTAGAACATAGAAAAGAAGTCCCAGAGCAAAAATGGAATGGGAAGGAGTGGGTAGAGATGAGGGAACTGTATCATACAAGCTGGACTCCTAGGTAACCAGATCTCGAGTCAGCTGAGGCCGTACAAGGGTTCACAGGAGAGGCAAAGATTTTGAGTACGTTCCTGCTATGGTTTGACTCTTCAGTGGAGCGGACGGTCTGTTGTATTGCGGATAACTGGGAAATAATCTTCCTGCTCTGTTAAGATTTGGTGCTCATTTACGGACTTGTTTCAGTAACTATTGAGTACTAATGACATACCAGTCACCTTTCTAGGCAAAGACAGTATTGGCGAAGACAAAAATTATACGAGGTAACTTCAGACAGTGAACTGTGGATAAAATGGAACAAAACAGTGACAAAAGAAGGGACACAGGACTTGGCACCCGAAGCACAAAGTGTTAGCCATACAAATAATTAGAAAAGTGGACCAAGTAGCAGAAATAGCAAGCCAAATGCCAAGGCCTTAAGGCAGGAATAAAGCAACCTTGGCCAGAACAATGCAAGCCAAGGGCAAAATACAAAGGTCACAGAAGGCTAGTGTAGGATGATAGTAAAAATATGGTATAATAGGAGTCCACTGTAGATTTAAACATGGCAGTCAACTGGCCTCTTCAAAGCCTAAAGCAATTGCCTTTCCTACTGTGTACAGGATGAATGGGTTACAGGCAGGGTAGGGGGGTAAGGGCAAGGCAGAACAGTTAGGAAGGCACTGCAATAGTCTGAGACATAAAGACAACTTGGCCTAGGTGGCAACGATGGAGATGAAGTACAGATGCAGAAGAGCCCCGAGAACTTGCATATAGACTAGATATGGGAATCACAAAGGAGCCGGGGAGTTGTCTTTGTTTGAACAAATGAGTATCAGGTAGTGCCACTTACTGGAATGGGTAAGTTGAGGAGGGAACAGGTTAGATTGAAAAATTAAAATTTGTTTTAGATGGGGCCGGTCAAGTGGCGCGGTGGTTAAGCACTGGCTTGGGACGCCAGCAGCCCCGGTTCAGGTTCCACATATGAGGGCCAGTGACACTGCCCTCAAAAAAAAAAAAAAAAAAATTAAAAATTTGTTTTAGATGGTCTAGATGCTTATTAAAGGTTCAGGTGAACATTCAACTAGTGCTCAGGGATATATAAATTTGGAAGATATAAAAGATACCGAATGCCATAATGGATGATTTTTTTTTTTTTTTCCTTTGCAGAGAGGAGCTAGAAGGTATAGCCCTGGCCTGAGGTAAAGTAAAAAAAAGAATTGGAAAATAAAGCAGTCTGAAAGGTATACGGAAGACCAGGAGTACGGTTTCATAGAAGTGAAAGAAATATTTCAAAAACAAGGAAGTAGACAATTGCTGTATGCTGTAGGTTTAGGAAGATGAGGACAGGAAAGCAATCACTGGGTTAGAAACACAGGACATTGGAGACTTTCACAGGAGCAGTTTTAGTAGAGCCATATGAGGTGTGATCAAAAAATAGTGAATGTTTAAATAAATTATTACAGTAAAAGACACATTGCCATTAATGCCCCTCAAAATACTCCCCTCACTTCAAACACACTTATCCCATCATTTTTGCCACTTTCTGAAGCAGTTCTGGAAGTCCTTTCGTCTTTAGTTGCGCTGTCACGGCTGCCTTGATATTTTAGATGGGTTCAAAACGTTTACCATTCATGGGTCACTTTGACTTGGGGAGAAGAGCCAGAAGTCGCATGGTGCCAGATCCGGTGAATAAGGTGGATGAGGACACACAGTAATGTTTTTGACAGAAATTGCCATACCAGAAGCAGTGTGAGACACGGTTGTCAAGATGGAGGATGAAGGAAAGACACTCACGAAAGAGGACTTTCAGAACCGCTTCAGAAAGTGGCAGGAATGACGGGATAAGAGTGTTCGAAGCAAGGGAGGAGTGTTTTAAGGGGGATTGATGGCAATGTGTCTTTCACTGTAATACATTTTTTAAACAGTCACCATATTTTTCTATCACATTTTAAATGAACTTTTTGCTCAATTCTACTGTAGGATTCTACCATTAGAGTGTGATAGGCAGACTAATGGCCCCCCAGAGTCATGTCCTAATCCCTGGAACCTGTGAATGTCACTATATAGGCACAAAGAGACTTTGCAGATTAAGGATCTTGAACTGTGGAAATTACCCAGGGAGTTCCAATGTAATCACAAACATCCTTTTACGTGAAAGAGGGTGGCAGAGATTTGAAGATGCTACATACTGCCGGCTTTGAAGACGGAGGAAGGAATGAGCCAAGGGATGTTCATGGCTTCCAGAAGCTAGAAAAGGTAAGGACACATATTCTCTCCTAGTGTCTCCATAGGGAATGCAACCCTACCAAGCACGTAAATTTTGGCCCAATGAGACTGATTTTGGATTTCTGACCTCCTTAACTCTAACTTGTGATGTTTTAAGCCACAAATCTGTGGTAATTCGTTACAGCAGCAGTAGAAAATCAAGACACAATGTATACCAAACACTGATTGATTGTTTTCACACCCTGCCAGGTGGTCAGTATACTCAGTATACACAAGGCTATAAACAAGTTACCTTTAAGAATAAAACTAGCAAAATTCCTAAAAAACATGCCGTTATGAAAAAAGTAGCTAACAATCATATGCACTCTATTAATCTGGCAAAGGTGAAACATAAAATGACTTAAATAACCAGTACCTAAAGCCACAAGAACTTAGCTTATCCGACATCAACCAGAGATCTGGCCAACAGGAACATCTCAGTTACACAAGAAGTGTAAAGCATATAATGACAGTTCTTCACGGCCTGAAATTCTCCAATTTACAAACTTAACTCAAAACAGCTTTTATCGATTCCAAGCCATGTGCCACTCAGTGAGGGCATAAGCATGTATCTGTATAGGGTCTTTATGAAACCTAAGTGGAAGACATTCCCTTGGACCATAAATACCAAGCAATTTCATGATTCTAATCTACTGCCTAAAAATCTCAGCTTTATTTAGGATAAGTAAGACATTAGAGTCCGAGCATCCTGTGGGGCATTGATAATGCTGCTTCTACAAAGCAGAGAACCAGGCATGTAGCAACTTAACAGAAACTACAATCATCAGCCACTGAGACTGTGTGTGGATCATCAGCAGGCTCTCCCCCGTGATGCACCTCTCTTGGCCCTCTAAGGTGGTCATAGCTGACAGTGCTTTCTTCAGGTTACCACAAATCTTCAAAAACTTTTCATATTCTTTGGTTGGTTATTTCTTTTAAAGTTAGCAAGGGTCATTCACAAGATGAACAGGGAGAGAAAAGGGACTTTTGGCAGAGATGTTATTCCAAATTACTAGTTTAATATCCCCTCCATATTTAAAAAAATAAATGCAATTCTGAAGTCAGGTGAACGATTTTATTGGAAGGTTGGTAAAAAGACTTTTTGAATGCCACCTGAACTTAAAGGATAAAATAAAATAAACATAGCAGGTCTACAAATATCCCATTTTTGTAAAACCTATCTATCTGTACACACACAGAGATACATTCATGTGCATTAATACTCAATTTTAACAGATTTTTGGGGTGGTGGAATTTTGACTGATTTTTCTCCTAATTCTGAATTGCTTTTCTTATAGCTAGCATATATTATTTAAATAAGTCATTATTCTGAAAGTTTTTTTTAAAGGCAGATAAAATCATTTCTATCCAGTCTAAGAGGGAAATAAATGTAACCCCAGCCAATTTCAAAAATTCGGTACAAGCAACTGAATTTCAAAATTAGGAAACAATATGTTCATGCAGATTCTTTAATCAGATTGTGTTTTGATATAGTCGTTATGCAGAAAATCTTTCTGGTGATTTCCATTTACAAAGCTCAAATCTATCCATTTTTCCCAAGAAACAAACATTGTTTTGTTTTACAGGCATTTTATTGAGACAACTAAAAACAATTATATGTTCCGAGGCAGCATACAATGAAAGAGAAATCAAACCAGTTACTTTATCATGTATTCCCTCTTCTTTTACAACTAAAGCAAAAAAAGGCTTTCTGCTTTAAGGGAAAAGTCAGAAAAATATGTCAATATATTTTTGTTCTCCATAATAACATAAACAGCTACAAGAAACCTAATTGTAATAAAAGAAACTGGATGTTGGCTGGCACATATTCATTAAAACGACAACACGCCATTGTACTACATGAGCGTAACTCCACTTGCCTTCATCTGACACTCTTGCATTTTCATTTACAGGCAACACCAAGTTAGTTAGTTCCACAACTGGAGCTAATTTATACTCCTCATTATTTACTGCTCATGTTTGTCTTACGCAGAGAGTAACTCTGGAAGGCTGATGCTATTCTCTGCTTGCTTGTTTTAGTCCATAGTTTATATACTATCTGTAGCATATGCCCGATGCTCAGGCCTTCACTTCAGGAGTCGAACTATAGATGGAATCTGAATTCTCTGAAGCAATTTCTTCTACAATTAAAAAAAAAAATCACATTAGTCAACTTTATAAAGAAGGAAATCTACATTTCTGTATGACAAAGGAATAAAAGGGGAAGGGGAAGTAAAAGAGAACAAGTGCACATGCCATTAATGGTTAGACTCAGGCCACTGAAAAAGCAACGCAGAAAGAGTTCCTGTGTTTTATCCGTTAACTCTTTCCCACCAGAACTTAACCTCCAGGGGCCCCTCTCCTTGGCTAGATTTTCAATGACTCTGACTATCTAATCAACACTGAATTAAAGTCCTGTCTTTGAAAGATCTGGCTTCTCCTCTATTTATTTGAACTTCAAACAATATATGATCAGGGTGTCTTACAATTTATAATTCTAGGTTTAGGAAAGAGCACTTAATATATGTTAAATGCTTAATCAATGTTAATTAACAATTATAATATGTTTGTTTATTTTAGCATCTGCCTCCTAAGTAAGTTCATAAAGAGGAAATACATCAGTCTTCATAATACATCTCTATGCCCACTATTATGCGATAGGTATTTAAATATTTGTTTTATACATATTTAAACTTTCCATTTAAGTATGTTCATATTTAATAAATTTCTTTTGTCAATGAGTAAAACTCACATTACACTTCAATTTTAAATCCCCCAGGACTCCACAAAAGTTAATTCATTAGCATTTACCTAGCTCCTCTTCCGCTGTCTCTGGAAAATTGATCTTTGGCTTTGCCAGCTCACCACTATCTTCTTCTATGAAAAGAAAAGCAACAATGATGGCATGAATTACAATATTACCAGCAACAGAAAGTATTTAATAAGCAAGACGAGCACATCGAGACCATTTCAAGCAATGAAATACAAAACATAACAGGAACAACTTTTTTAGTAATTATAATTTCCTTTCCTCAAAAATTACTTTTGGGTTCATACAACTATTGGGTTGTCGGAAAAGTCATGATGCATTTTTGCAATGAAAAATATAGAAAAAATATGTTATGATGACTTTTCCAACAACCCCATACTTTGGGGCCTATCTGAAATATTTTTATTAAAAACACGCCTGCCTTTTTAATAAGGACCAGTAAGTAATGCTACTCAGAGATTAAATATATGCACTTATAAATTCTTTATATTGCCTTCTAATAAATTTTGAATTTGGTCCATTCCATTCACCAAATGACCCAGTATAAAATTTAGCAATAGAGGCACTGGACTTATCAGGGAGATCACTTCATGGGCTGTGTACATGCCTGACCACTGCGTTATACTTGTACACCTGAAGTTGAATAACATTGAATGTTGACTCTAATTAAATACACACGTATTTATAGTGTCATGGGATGTGGAGTTCAGCATAGGGAATCTAGTCAATGGTATAGTAACAGCTGTATATGATGTCAGGGGATATTAGATTGGCAGGGGTTATCACTTTGTGAGAGGTGTAAATGTTTAATTACTTATATTGCTTTGTATACCTCAAACTAATAAAAAAAATTTAAAAATAAAAACATTATTGCTTTTTACATTTAATAAAAATATTGGCTACTTAGAAAAATAAATTTAATAATAGAATATACAACAAAAAATTTAAATAAGAACACAGCAGCCAATTTATAATCATAGGCTTCTCTGAATAAACCATATAATACAATTCTATAGGAAACAGAAACAATGAAAAAATGAATGATGAAAAGTGACACAAAATCAAAGTTTAATTCGATAACTTTGAATAAAAATTCTTACCAGGAAGCACACATTTCCAAAGGCCATATGTTTTTCCTACCACAGTTTGCCATAGTCTAAGTGTTCCATCTTCAGAACCACTGGCATAGAGTTCTCCATCAGGACTAAATCTCACACAGTGAATAGGACCAAAGTGTCCCTTGTAGGATTCTGAAAGGGGAGAAGGGCTTTTAGATAATCTAATAAATATTGGTCATGTATTGATACACTAAAGAAAATAATGTCTATAATACTAGAAGACTAAAAGAAGGGCAAATACAAAGAACTATATTGAATTAAAAATAAAATGATTCTCATCAAGTGAAACATTTTGTCTTAATATTTCTCCATAAGATTACCCCTTCCCAACTCTACCACACATTATGGTTTCAGATTGTCTCCATAAAAATAAACAAACAAACAAAAATAAATGAATTTCCATGTTCCAATAAGGATGAAGGAAGGGAGTAAATGAAACCCCCAGTCTAAATTCTATGGAAAGTAGATCTAAAGTCTATCAGTTCAAGCCCAATTTCCATATCCTAAACTCACTGCCTATTTACCAGGGAACCAATTCTTAATTATGACTATAGGGAGCCACCAGATGGAGCTCTTTTTACACGCATTGTCTCTTCATTTCCTACCAGACTATCTAGAGTCCACTAGTCCCTGTCACAAGAACATCAGGATAGACAATCAATGCTGATACTTACAACTTTTAATCTATGGAATTTAATAAGAAAATGTACAGATTAGTAGTGGTGGTTTTCTAGTTAAGTCATACCCTTATTTATGAACTTTTTTCATTTACTTTCTAATGTCTCATCACCTTCTTAGTTTTCAAAGCTCTTTACTTTACTGGACCAATGTTCCTTCTGTTTCCATGTCAATTCAACTTAATGACCCTAAGCTCAAGGAACCTCATGTATCAGTATCATCTACCCCATCTGTGTCCTACCAGAAAATATCATAAGAGTAAAAAGAATATGAGGTTTTGGAATGAGAATGGCTGGGTCCAAGGTCTGGTATTCACTAACTATGACTTCAGGTATCAGGCAAATAAATTCCTTCTCTTTTTCTAAGATAATAAAACATGCGGCCAAAACATTATAAAACTTTGAAAACTGACATTAAATAAAAACAATTAAAAAAAAACTTATTTAAAAATCACTTATATTCAAGCAATAAAAAGTGAACCATAAGCAATTAGATTCTATATGGTCCATTCACCATGCTTCCATTTATCCAACCCAAATCTATCAGCTTTTCCAAAGAAACAAAACATAAAATTGTCATTTGGTCTTTGTGTATCATTCTAACAAGCTTAGTTCATAGGGTGGTAAAAGACAGCTAGAAACAAAATGGCAACTTAAAGACAAAAAAAAAAAAAAAAGTATAAAAACTAAATATATTAGTTCAAAGAGTGAAAAGTATTTGGGAAGGCTAAAAGTAGATACTGAGATCATACAATGAAATACCTAGACCATTAGATAAATGTAAAGTTAGGATGAGTATTAACTTCGAATTAATACTGCATGCCTTTCCCTTTCCTTTATTAAAGACTATTATTATGAAAATAAAAGCAAATGTCAAAGACTCGAAAACATAATAAAAATGAAAACAAAACACCCTCCTCCAATTCAGATCCCTAAGGTATCCCTATAATAAGCTATAGTTATTCCCCACCCGCCCCCCACCACACACACACTATTTGCTATAGAGCCTTAGGGATTCATATGTTGGCAAAAAGAGAGGGGGCCAGGTAGGTAGGGCTACATACTCGCACTATACTTTGGAAAGGATAAATCTTCATGTTTAATACAACGTCAACATAAGATTGCCACACTCCCCCATAAATATACTGTTCTATTGTATACAATGTCGGAATACAATGAACTTAAGTTAAAAGGAAAAGGTAAATTAAGTTCATCCTATTTTGTTTATAGTTCTGGGAACATTTCTACCCAAAGTGGATAAAAATCCTTTACTCTCATTTGGAAGCTGCAAGCATTAGTTAGCTGAAAAATTTGCTTCGGCGTTAAGGTGTTAATTACTAAAACCTAACATTTGATAAAGGTAAATATATCATTCTAAGGGACAAAAAAGACAATAACTCACCTAATTCTTCTCCACTATTATAATCATACTTATAAAGTTTAAAATCTTCACCACCTGCAACAACAAATTCTTTCTCAGGATGAAGAGATGCAGAATTGATGGTTGCAGGAGCTTCAAATGATTTAATTGGGTCCAAACTGGAAAAAGAAAATTAAGTAATATTGATAAATTTTGAGTATTACATAATATAATACAAGGAAATAATTAGTTACAGTTAAACTGTTCCTAAATTCTGAAACCCAAGGAACAATTAAATATTTATTCAGTCAAACATAGTGATGTTAAAAAAATAACTACCCCTAAATAATATTATAACAGCAAAAGTTCAGAAAGATACAAAGCCAACGTGAAGTTTACCAAAATACCAAGACATTTCTACAGAGGAATATCCACATTTTCTGCAGTGAATACCTTCCTAATTTTTTTTTCTTTCTTTTTTTTTTTTTTGAGGGCAGTGTCACTGGCCCTTGTGTGTGGGACCCGAACCGGGGCTGCTGGCTTCTGAAGCCAGCGCTTAACCACTGCGCCACTGGGCCGGCCCAATACCTTCCTGAAAATGAGTATGCTGGCTAAATAAAAGACTATGGCCTATATATTGAGATTTTTTGCTTTGAAAAAAATTTAATTCTGTATTGATTTTTCCATGACAAATACACATTATCTTTGTAAACAGAAAAAGTTTTAACAGTAATTAATATAAAGTATTATTTTACATTATTCTCAATTGTTTAGAAATTATAAGCTTCTACAACAAGATAAACCTTTAATCCCGTAAAATATAAAACTGCTAAAATGGCTCAGTTCTTACTATCAATCAATAAAAAAATAACTAAATTTGAAAATACAGCTATGTAATAAAAATCAATGCATAACACCTTCACTCATCCATCAATGAGTATGGATGGATATTGCCTCTTTTCTGGCCCAACTCTAAAAATCCTAAAAGGCATCCAATACAAAACATTAGAGCATTCCAGCTCCTAAACGTTGCCATCCTATTTCCATCATCACACGCTACAAAGCATGAAAAGTTAGTCAGCACTTACACGGATCACTGAATAGAAATTTCTGGTTCAAAGGTTAGAACATTCAATAAGCCAACAAACCTCTGCCATCAACATGGAACTTAAGACAACAGTCTAGTAGGACCGTATGTTTCCCAGATCCAGGAGTGACCAACTAACACCGTGATGCAATGTAATGACTGGGCAATAGTGTTCTATTTTTATCAATTCAGTGTGTGTATGAACTCCTTTACATTCTTAACTGTTCTTCTCCACTTTTACTGCCCTCTCTTTCCTTCTGCCATTCAGTGAAGCTTAGTAGCCCTTTAGACAAGTTTAGGACTGCTGGTCATAGTATAATCTTCATGGAAATCAATTAAGTGCCATGTGTACTAAGAGCTTTAAACACATTCCTACCCTTTGAATTGATAATTCTACTTATAGGATTCTACTCCAAGAAAACACTCAGAGATGGACCATAATACTCATTGCAGTGTTAAAGTAGGGAAATTGACACATAATTTAGTGCAATCTATAATGCAATACACATAGTAAAAATGTTTTCCAAGAATTTTTAATGGCTAAGAACATATATATTTTAAAATAAAAAATTAAAATTACACTCATTAGGGTCCTAGTAACTAAAGGAGTTTAAAAAACAAACAAACAAATAAACATACATATAATAACAAACAAAAAGACTGGCAGAAAATAAAGCTATCATTAACATTCTGGCATCTAAGGTTATAATATTATGGGCAAATTTTTAATTATAATCTCCAAATATTCAACAAAAACATTTACTACATTTATAGTCATAAAAATTTAGTCTGTTTTTTAAAAAAATCATTAGGTCTACACATACTTGGGAATAGGGAAAAAAAAACACTATTTCTGCAAAAGTTTTAAGGGAAAATAATAGGAGAATCAGTGTCACAATGGCTTTATATGGTAATGAACAACATTAATTACAACACCAGTCCAGTGATCCTTTAAAGAAAGATAATTTAAAAGCTGTTAAACTTTACCAATAAATATCCAGAAGTTAATTTGATTAATTCCTCGGATGAAAATACACCAAACTCTTTAAAAATACATTATTAATGGGTATGGAAACATTCCCGTCCTTATTATATAGTATAGGCCAAAATTTACTTTTAAAAGAATTACATATCTTTTCATATATGCCTTCTAATATTTAAGTAACCTAGGTTGTCATTTGTTGCCAAAAATGAAAATGAAGGTACTTCTTGGACATACCTTACTGCACTATGAAAAGCAATAGATCGGCCATAAGTTATTACCAACATCTCTCCCTCAGGAATATATTCCATACTGCTAACAGACATATTAAAATTTAGAGATTTCAGTTCTGTCATAGTAGCGTGATCCCAAAGGCTGCAAAAAAGAGGAAAATATGATAGTATTTACTCATTTAAGAAAAAATGCTTAAATCATCATTACATCTTTAGTTTAACCAATAATTACAATTGTAAAACCACCTCCATTCCAACTCATAAATTACAGATACACAAAGAAGTTTTGGGCTCCTGTAATCAAATCCAATTATTTGGTAGCTCGTTTGTGAAGTCAAACTTTAACACTTAAATACACTTCCCAAACAATTTAGCAAAATGGCTATTAAGACACTTAGGTACTACTCTAATTAATTTCAGTGTTGCTCCAAATAATGGCTCTTACACTCTACTTTTGTGAACCTGATAATAGCTATCTCTTTCCACAGAAAAATACATGGGGGGTCAGCACACAAAATTATGCATAGAATTTCAGGGGTTTTATAGCCAGCCTGTCCACTGATCCAGGTTAAGAGCACCTGCTTATAAAGGTGTCAGTAGTTTTGAGTGTCCTGTTTTGTGAATTCGGTTCTGTTTATAACAGTAAATGGATCGCTCCAGAAGAACGTGACCTATGTGCAGCTGAAGTCTTAACGTTCAGAGACAATTCTTCCTATATAATAGCTATGAAAAATATTTAAAACATAAGCTCTAAGGTCAAATTTCTTTTCAAAGTTTAAATTATTAAAGAAAGATTTCTTACCGGACAGTTTTATCATCAGCTGAAAGAATTTGTTTATCCTCGCTGCACCAAAGAGCCTTTTTGATACCAGAGGTATGACCACTGATTTCCTTAGGTTCTTAAGATGAAACAATTGAAAGTACACTTGTTAATATTTGATTTTTAAAACCAAGCAACACTGAAACAATTAAATATGTAAAAAGAAAAAGCATATTTTAAATTGGACTGCAGCTTTATACAGACCAGCACAATTCAAACTTGCTGTTTACACAGAATACATTTAGTTTTTCTATACTGAAACAAAAACGTATCTGCATAAGAAACCCAAGAACTATGATTCTGTAGGTAGCGAGAGTGAATACATAAGTGATGTATTTCAAAATAATGCTTTCAAAAGCATTATTGCACCACAAAAAAAAAAACAAAAAAAAGACAAATGTGCCATAATTTAATAAGAATATGAACCAAGGAACAAGACAGCCTGAGCTAACCCTAGTACTTATTATCACTAACACTGAGACCCTCATCCAAGCCACTGTTGGTAGCACTAACAGAAAAAAAAGGGGGCTAATGGAGCTGGAAAGAAAGAAGAGAAATAAAAAGTAGTGAAGTATTCCCAACAATGTTTCTACATGGAGAGCAAAGCATCAAAAAAATGGGTACCTTTCTTTGTTGGAAACTTGCCCTTGGAAAGATTTTTTAAAAATAACACTCATTGTTATCTCTGGGCAAAACAGATGCTGGGGGCAATGCCATTTAACACTACTTTGAGTTTAAGCAATTTCCTTAACCTTCTGAAGACTACATTTCTTCATCTATAAAATGGGATTAACAATAGTTACTATACCTCATAGCTTGAGTATAAAGAGCAAATGAGAATATACCTCTCATGTTTCTAACCTCGTGTCTGGCATACAATAAGAGCTCAGTGAATTGCTATTCTTTCTTTTTCCAGTATAGTGGAAGGGCCACTTTCAAAAAGCAGTTTTGAGAAAGGCAAAAGAAGATGAAAAATGTCTGCCTAAGCTCTGAAGTTCATTGCTGAGTCAGAGAAGTACACTAATTACAATAAGTTAAGAGTGCTTTAGGGCTGGCCGAGTGGTACAGTGGTTAAGAGCTGGCTTGGTATGCCAGCGGCCCTGGTTCGGATCCCACATATGAGGGCCAGTGACACTGCCCTCTTAAAAAAAAAAAAAAAAGAGTGTTTTGCTTTGTTTTTTTGCATAAAGTTATCAAATAGAATGAAGAGAAATATCTCCCAGGTGCCAATGAAGAATAATTAATACAGTTTGTTTTCTCACCTTAGAAATGCTTTTAGCAAAGGTATCTTGAGAATAATTGCTTAATTTCCAAAGTAGCTTTGACTATCTTAAAGTTTACTGATGTATGAATAAACAATGCCCATGATACAAAATTTAAGATACCACCTAATATATAGTAAATACAACAAAATTCTATCAAATTTGGTAGCTTTAAAAATATATAATGTGGCTACAAAAGCATTAATACACAACTAAATAAAGGTGAATATTTGGACTAGAGAAGAAAGGTATCTCTTATAACTTCTATGCAATTCATAAAGGAAATGATAGATTTCACCACCAAAATTTAAAAAATATGTATATTATAAACCTTATTAACAAAATTTAAAAGCAAATGACAAATTAGAATAAAGAAACTTTAAAATCAATAAGAAAAAGATGAATATCACAACAGATAAATGGGCAAAGGGCATGAAGAGGCAATTAGTTCATACACAAAAAAAGAAATGCATTAAAGTGGAACTCAACAGTATTTTAATTTCATGAATAATTTTTTAAAGTTCACATTAATACAACAAAGTAATTTTGTTCCATTAAATTGGCAAAGATAAAATTATCAGTGTTTGATAGAAAAAGTTAGCTACAAATATATTTTTATACTTTGCTGGAGGGCAATTTGGTAATATCAACGGTTTCCACATGTACTCCCTTTCTGTCCCAACGATTCTATTTCCACATGGCTATCCTACAGAAACGACTGTGGAAATATCTGCAACTATATGGATGGTGGGCATAACACTGCTTATAACATTTAAAACTTGTAAACATCCCAAACAGGCCATAATAGGAGATTGGTTAATTCACTCATTCAGAGGATGGAGAACCATATAGTCATTAAAAACAGGAGGCAGAATATTTAAAGACATGAAAAAATTATTCACTGCAGATTTTAATTCTAATAGCTAATACACTCACATGGTTCAAAAATCTGAACAATATATGTACATACTGAGAAGTCTCACCCTTCTCACCTTCTACAGATAACTGTTTTTTCTTATCAAAAAGTAGTAAAATTGTTATGCACCTATTTAAGCTTTGTACCATGCATCTTTTAAGAAGGCTATCCAAGAATAATGTAGCAAATAAATCAATATTAAATAATCTATCTGCATAGAAAAGAGGGCTGGAAGAATATGAACCTAAAACTAAAGGTATTAACAGAGATTAATACTGGATGATGGACTGTTTTAATTTTTTTTTTTTTTTTTTTTTAGCTGAGCCATCCTGCCACCTGTTGGCAGCTCAACGGCAACTCAGCTCGGGCTGGCCTTGAACCACTGTTGCTCAGAGCTCAGCTTGCACTCTTGAGCGAGCTCTTAACCAACTGAGCCATTCGGCCAGCCCTGGACTGTTTTAATTTTTTTCCAAATTTGAGTATTAAATAGAAACATGAATTAATAAAGAAAAGTCATTTAAATTAAAAGAAAATAAAACCACGGACATGTATAAATTTTGCTTACCTGCTTCAGGTTTGTTCAAGTCATATATGCGTAACAGTTTATCCTGTCCCGCAGTTAACAAGTAATTGCTGTCCTGAAAACACACCCAAGTAAAATGTTACTAGATGAACCATTTTAATGGTTATATCTCTTTGAAACTTCAACAACAAATAAAATCCCAACAAAGTTCACAGATGTCACAGAGATGCAACACATGTCAATTACTTCTAAGAAAATACTATATAGAGCATTTCCCCTTTTCATAAAGCTAAAGGTCTTTAAATGTCCTAGCTGGAATATGTACCACCACCTACCACATGAATTCTCTCAATCTGCCCTCATCTTGCTCCCACCCTGCTGAGTAGCGTTCTTTGATGATTTCAAATTTATCCTCTCCCTCCTTAAAGTAGCTGGGAGACATTATTTGGGTGTTTTAGATATTTGTTGCTGTTGATGGGAGGATTGATGCAAAAGTTCCAGGGTATTGTAAAAGCCTCATACCATTAACCAAGAAAAAATAAATCTGTATAGCTTAACTTACAATCAAATTTCAAATATAATAGAAGCCAACATACACCAAATATCTTCCCCTCTCCAAGCCCAATATAAACCAATATACAAAACAGCATTTTAACTCCCTAAAATAAATTCCATTTTCTGATACCTGTGTAAAATCCACACTCTTGACAATGTGTCTATGAGCCAGGGTCATCAATTCATCTCCTGAGACAGCATCCCACACTTTGCTAAAAGTGAAAAGTAAAATTAAAAGATAAATATTAATGGTGATTTTGATGATTAATTACCAAATAAGGTACATATTTGACAGTAGAAAAGATCAATGAATTTAAGCAAATGAACCAATACATCCTTACTTTTACTCTAGTCTATAGCCATATCGTTTTTGCAAGAATGCAGACATTTTAACCAATTTTTAGTTTCACCTTTCCAACTTTTTCTACTCTCATATACATGCAAAACAAAAAATCTATATGAAAAACTTACAGGAGAATAAAAGCCCCTAATACAAGTTACGTAAAATTATAAATCAAGACAGCAGAGGAAAAGAAAATATTCTTCCCACCTCTTCCTCAAAGCAGACTCTTACTAATTCTCAAATACTAGTCCAACTGACTTCCCCCCAAAGCATCAGCCTTTGATTATACAAGGCTAATACTAAGGATTTTTAATCTCTCAATTGTGGGTTGCCCTGACCTACCTCAACCCAAAATACATGTGTGGCTGTGTGTCTATACACATGTCTGTATATGTCAGGGGAAATGGTTGAATAATACTTTAGAAAAATACTGTAAGGGGGTCCCTCAAATAAAAACGCTTAAAGAAGAAAAATAAACCCTCCTTTTTTTTTTTTTTCCATTTTCAATCTAGTTTTGTGTGTGTGATTGTGTGTGTGTGTGTGTGGGGGGTGGCATAGCCCACCATCCCATGCAGGCGTTGAACTGGCAACCTTGTTGTTAAGAGCAAGCACTCTAACCAACTGAGCCATCTGGCTGCCAAAAATACTCATATCAGAAGAGGACACTGAAAAATAGAAACCTTGGAATACAGGGAAAAGAACTGTTAGAGTGAATAAGCCATGCTCCATAAAGATTTCCATTTCAAAGTAATTGACATTTATTTTTAAAAATAAAGTGAAAAAATAAACAGTAGAGAGAAAAAAAGCAAAAGATAACTTTTTTTCATTTATTCAATAAACACACAATAACAATATCAAGTATATTATGCCATTCCAGACTTAATACTAGGGCACAAAAAGGAGAAAAGAAATGATCCCAAAGAAAGTCCCTGCTTTTGTAGAGCTTTAGCTGAGGAGAAAAATATGTATTAAATAACACAATTAATAAATATAAATAAAATACAAACATGTGGCTATTGAAACAGAAAATCTAAGCAGTGGAGCCAGTAGTCTTAAAGAGCAAGTAGAAATCCACCAGGGGGGAAAAAAGAGAAAAGCTACTGTGGACAAACATTAATAGCTTGGACAACGGTACAGAAACATGAATGACCACCTAACAGGAATAAATGTTGATGATACGGTATAAACTTCACGTATTACGTACATGAGTCATATGAGTAGCTAAATAAATATATTCTGAGAGAAATCAATTAATTATGAGTAGTACTGTTACTAAACTCTCAAATATTCATTTCCGCTTGCAAAGGAAACCTGCTCTAATCTGTCCCATTCCCAATTCAACTCTGACCTAAACCTACTTTCCCAAACTCATTTTGTTTTAGTTTTCTGAATCTAGCCATACCAGATTAGAAACCATTCCTCAAACAAGCCATGTGTTTTCTTCCAGGCTCCTATGTCTTTGTTGAAATTGTTCTAAGTATTTTATATTTTAAGCTATCCAAAGTTCTACTCATCCTCAGGGCTCATTTCAAATGCAATCTCTTCATGAAACCTTCTGTGTGCCTCTCCTCCGTATCCTTCCTTTCTGTTCTTCCACAGAACTCACTTATACTGATTACTGTGTTTAATTTTGTTTTGCTTTTATTTTTAAAGTGTTTACTCTTAATCACAGGGAAATCAGTGATAAGAGTTTATCAATATTAAGATTCCAGACTGCTGTGATGACAGAAGGTGTCACAAGTGAAAAAACTATTAAATGTACCTGAAATTTCTATCCTAGTTATTCACGAAGAAACTCTGGGCATTGTCCTTTTGAAATAGTAATTTTGAGTATGTTAAAAACACCTTCCAAAGGCTTCTTAAAATCTGAAGATTCTGCTTAGACCATATCCATTCACTGGTGAGGAGCAAAGACCCGGCACGAGCAAAGTACCATCCAAGGGAGAGTGCATCTCTAGTCTTGCTCCTCCTATTTAGAAGCACTGTTAAAAATGAGAATGACACTCTCAGACAGAGCATATTCTAATCACTTGTACCTATCTGGGCATATTTCCATTATTCACAATAAGAATCCTAAAAAGTGCTTAGAGTCCTAAAAAGAATCTGGAATAACCTAAATGTTTTCTAATGTATTTTTCAATCTCCAGGCAAAAAACTGGTATTAACTAGCTAGCTGTTAATTGTGAAATCAAGACAATGAAGCATGATCACTGACATCCTTTCATCAGCTAACCCTGTAGCACTTATTTTCTGCACAATTCATGAAGTGTTTGTCATCTCCCGCAACTGCTGACATCTCTATAGCTCGTTTGTTGAATGTAATAATCAATGCTGTCTGTTCAATACTTTTCACATACTGAGAATGGACTTACCACAAGTTTAAAAAGAGGAGCTGCTTAACTTACTTCTTCAAGGCCGAAAAAAACCCAAACTATTTTAGGCAAAAAAATTGCCTATCTTAACATGTTGACCAAGTCATCAAAAAGGAGATAATAGCACCTTTGATTTATTGAGAAAACCTTCTTCAGAGAAAACCTAACTCTTTTTATTGGCTTCTGTAAGAAAGGAGTGATCATACACGTTGGTTAGCTATAGATTCCTGGGCCCAACCCCAGATCTACTCAAGTACTCTCTAGACCTGAACATAGGAACCTTCTCTACGTTGGCACTCTCTCCAGATGACTTTGATGGGAGAAAAGCGGAGGTGCTGAGAAGAGAATCATGGGATGTAATACTAACATTAGCATTATGAATTAAAAGATATAGAGAGCACGGTTTTTAAGAAACAGTGTACTCATTGCCTGCTTTGACTGCCCAAGTCACCTCGAGATTACATTCTAAACTGACGCACAGATATAGGCCCTGCTGAATGTATTTTCTCCATAATTTCTCTACAAGAAACAGGAACAAAATCCACCTCTGGATAAACATGACCAGTAATGAAAACATGAGAATGAAGAGTAAAAAAGAACTTCCTGGAAATGATTTATACCAACCATGATTATCAGGTAAGCTGAGGGACTATTCTTTAGCTGGATCAAGTTCCATAATAGCAAGCCCCAGACAAGTCATTAAAAGAATATACCCAATAAATGCACACATTTCCACACCTCACAGACAGACACAGAATAAGGGGTAAGTCTCAGCTACCATTTACTGAGCACTTACTATCTAACAGACACTATGCTAGACTCCAGGAATATAGTGGAGAAAGAGCTCTGTGATTCTTCCCATAACCACACTGGTATTACACCTATTTTACAGATACAAAACACAAAGTTTTAAGATACATCCCATGATCAAACTGGAAATACAAAACGTGGCTAGCACATGAACTCAAGCCTGCCTAATGCAAATGCTTCCATTTTCTCTACTATATCATGGCACCTAAAAGCCTTAATTGACAGGGGAAATAGTATTCCTTCTTAATATTTATATTCATTCAAACTTCCTTGTATGAAATCAAAAGGTTTCATGGCTTTAGCCATGTAAGTTCTATAACAAATGTATGATTTTGGTCTAGTGGGAGTGGTAGCCATCATTGTCACCTTACACATGTAACCCTTAAATAACTATTAGATTTTAGGCAATTTTCTAAATACTACAAACATCAACTCATTTAATATTCACAACCAACATATGAGGCAAGCACTATTACTATTCTCATTTTTATAGATGAAACAGAGAGAAGTTCAATCAAGTTCCCAAGGTCAGAGTTATTAAATGATGGAGTCAGAATTCAACTCTAAACCAGCGTTCATGCTTTTAATTCCACTTGTAAACAGACACCGAAACCTGAAATGTTAAGAAAGCACAAAAACAACACTGAATGGCTATCCACACACATATCCTCAAATGTGTGATTTTGGTTATTAATGCTCTAAAAGTGGCCTAAAAAAGGATAACTGTTCCCCTGGAGGCAAGATAAAATCCTGACCATTCTTTTCATGACTAGGTTAAGTATTTAAACTGCCATTTTTTCACTCCTTTTTCTCTTCATTTCAGAGTAATTATCACATGAATAGTAATTTCTGTCTAATGCCCTTTATTTCTTTTCCTGAGGACTAGCATTACAATTTGGTCAAATGTACAAACCTAGGTAGAGTCTTCACCGATTTTACAGAGATGGGCATTTTTCCTAACAAGCTTTTGCACAGGTCTCTTAAAGATCAGAGCAAGATCATCAAGCAGGTGACAAAGCATTTTGCTCACATAATTAATGTTGTTAGGGCCAGATAACATAGAACTGAGGTTAACAAAAAATGGATCTTTCCAGATCTGCAATTCAAAAGCTTGTCTCTTTTAGTGCTAATGTCTGTAGTGTCTAAAATCATATTACATTTATAACTTAATTATATTTAATTAAAATAACACTTTACTAAATATTAGCTTACCACCAACAGACTGAGATCTAGTTTCAGTAATGACATTTAAAAAATCCACTTACCAAGGTGGAATTTGAAATCCCCATTTTCTACCTCTGTTACAAAATCCATGACATTCATTCCCAATGATGATGCTCTTACTCGACTGAGCAAAAAACAAAATTTGGAGGAGTTGAAGGAGAAAAAAAGCTAAACTCATGGTAACCAATCATAAATGTTCCAGAAGCAAAACCAAGATCTATAATTCCTTTAGCCATCCTTTAGCCTTATACTTCAGAAAATTTCCTCAGGTTTTCTATTCAACAAGCATAAGTTACTGAATAAGCCAAGACTATGTAAGAGATAGAAAAATATAAGACATGGCCCCAGACGTCAAGAAGCAACTTATAAGTCAGTTAAGTACTATAAAAGTGTCAGAAGATCTAACACAGGGAATGGTGTGAGCACAAAAAGGGAAATAGAGCTCTACCTTCTAGAACTCCATAAGCATTCCCAGTCTGAACATCACTTTTATTTCCTATTTTCCCTTCCCTTAATTAACAACCAAAGGAGTCTCTGTCACCTTATATACATGCTGACATCTAAAACAACATATGACCTGAAGCTGTCTGTTGACATAAAAAGAACTTATATAAAACCAAGCAGTTCCCTATTTTATCAATATTACGTATAGTCACAACAGGGCCCAGCACAAGGCTCCCAGTGGTGATGCGTAAAGGCATAATAGCAACCTATTCATTCAAGACAGACAAAAAAGTTTAGACTAACACTTATAATTTTTCTTACTGATCTCTCACCATCTCTAATTTAATCCCATGTAAGCACTATATCTCCCTCTCCTTATTTTTAAATTTTTATTTTAAAAATTTACATACAGGGCCGGCCGAGTGGCGCATTGGTTAAGCGCTGGTTTTGGGATGCCAGCGGCCCCGGTTCGGATCCCACATGAGGGCCAGTGACACTGCCCTCTACAGCTAACAACAGCTCCACCTGGAGCTGGGCTGTGCGAGCCCCGGTGATGGTGCGGGCTGCAGCCCCTGCTGCAGTGGGCTGCCATAGGCTACAGTGAGTGGCCCGCAGCCAGCGTGAGCGGCTGGCAGCCAGCGTGAGCTGCCAACAGCCGCGGTGAGCGACATCCAGAGGCCAGCGACCAATCTGCCTCATCCGGGAAGAGCTCAATGAGGATACCAACAGTGAAGCAACATCCTCTGCAACTAAACTGAAGAACAAAAAGACAGCAACTTGTCTGTTCCCCCTTCCCCGATTCCCCAACGCTGTTCCCCTCCGCCAATTCCCCAATAAAATCTTTAAAAAAAAAAAAAAAAATTTACATACAGTAAAATTCACTGAGGTAAAGAATAAAGAAGTCTTTGAGTTTCAACAAATGCATAGTCATGTATCCACCACCACTATCACTCTGTCTGTTTTTCATAATAAACTTGATATGTTAATTTGCTTAAAACAAAGAAGCAAAATATTTACAATTGTTCCTCAGTGTGAAATTGTCTAAATAAACCCCAACAAAACCCCTTTTACTCCCTGACACTTAAGTCTTATAATGCCTATCATGCGTACGAGTACAATACATCTCGCCATTGCCGTCATCAGTTTAAACATTTAAGTGTGTGCTAAGTCACAAACACACTTAGGAACTGGAAATACCAAGATGATATAAAACGATACATACCCAGAAGGGGAAAGTGGGTCATTGCAAGTCATTCTATTAACATATGCAAAACCCAAAAATCAAACTAGATAATATAGCTAGATTGTAGGGCATATGGTGTGCAGTACCAGGTGATGCTGATGAACCAGGAAGAGCTGAAATTTAACCTTTAGGCCAGTGGTTCTAAAGCTGCACATCAAAATCACTTAAAACAACTTTATGGGGAAGGAACCAAACTGATACATACTGGGCACTCCATCCCCAGACCCATGGAATCAAAATTTCTCAACATAGCATCTAAATATTTTAAAAGATGCCCAGGTTATTCTAATGTACACCAAGGTCATGAACCATTGAAATAGCAGAGGGAGATCACTAGATAAAGAAGAGACATAATGAAATTCGTTTTTAGGAAGACAACTGGAAGCACTATGGAAGATGAATAGGGCAGAAAGAGACTAGTGGCAGGGACCTTAGCTAAGGTGGCAGAGGCTAAGAAACACTGTAGTCAGGAGGCATTATGTTAGTAGAATCAACAAATATGAAGATAATCTGGACACAAAGGAAATATCAAGAACTTAAGCTTAGCAAATGAAGAGCAATTGATGGGAATTTAAAATATGTCTAAAGCCAGTTAAGAAAAACTGAGAGTGAGATCAGGCTAAAAAGTCCGGGGCCGTCAGCAAGAGAACATCATAGGAGTTCACAGGTATCACTCAGGATGCACTTGTGGAGCAATTATTTCTAAACATGACCCCCAACATTCACTATCTGCAGTACTTGTCAATAATAAAGATTCCCAGGTCCAGACATGCAGAATAAATACTTAAGTGTCTGAAAATTGTGAGAAGCACTGCAGAGAAAGAAGCAGCTACAGGACCAAAGGGCAATTCTGGTGAGAACACACATATCCACTGAATCAGAATTTGATGAATAACCGAGGCTGAAGTTTGATTATTTCAGAACACGCCCCGCAGAGATCTCCAAAGCGATCTCCATTTTGGCTGTACTTACGCTGTGAAATCTGCAGCTGCTGTAGCTGCTTTGGTGGCATCCTTATTCAATGTTGCACCCCAAACAGCACCCTTATGACCCACAAACGTTCCAATCCAGTCTCCTGTATCTCCCTGGCGTAGCATAGGCTTACCGTCTAAAAAAAATATTTAAAAAGACATGTGATTTAGGAGTTGTGATTATTTAAAATCTATGATTCACACATAAAATAATCATGTTGAATAATGAAGTGGAAAGTTGCTTTTACTGTCTAACGATGCTCACTGGGGTCACTAAGGAACATTCAGAAATAAATCATAGGTAACTACAGACACATATTAACTAAATAAATAAACTTCGTAAATTAACTGAAGAAGTAAGCCAGAGATTCTCTCTGGAAAGCATTTGTAATGTGGTTAGAACACGGATTTGCATCAACACAATCTAGAATCGAGTCTTATTTTGGACAAACTTATTAACTTAAATCTCAAGTGTCCATTTGAAAAACGAAGCTAATACCTCAATGGAATATCCAATGAGATAATATGAGAGACCAGTCTTGCCTGGTAAGGTACCGTGGTTCCCCGAAAAGAAGGCCTAACTGGAAAAGAAGCCCTAGCATGATTTTTCAGGATGCTCGTAATAGAAGCCCTACCCCAAACATGAGCCTCAGTTACTATCGTCAGCTAGATTTTTTTTTTTTTTTTTTTGAGGGCAGTGTCACTGGCCCTCATATGTGGGACCCGAACCGGGGCCGCTGGCTTCCCAAGCCAGCGCTTAACCACCGCGCCACTCGGCCAGCCCCTAGATTTTTATACATGAATACATGAATAAATGCAGACTGTTGGAGCAAAAAAGTTTATAAAAGACCCGGTCTTATTTTGGGGGGCACACGGTATTACTTAGTCTGGTCTAGTGTGTCCATTGCCCAAACCCTTGAAAGATACGTAGTTTGTTGGCCAAGGCGTGTTTAGGCCAAGTGTACAGTTCTGCTTCCCCAGAAACAGCAATAAAAGTGAAATGAACAGCCTTCATCGGAGGCCATCCTCGTCCGTGTGGGAGGCATCCGAAACGCTTCTGCGGCCCGCCGCTGCGGAAGCCCGGCCACCACGCCTCAGTCCTCGTCTCCCGGGTTGGGACCCCCGCACCCCCTTCGGCACCGTGGGGCGCCGGCTCCACGCCCCTGTCGGCGCAGCCCTGGACGTCTGCAAACCAGACCCAGCGGCCCGGCTCACCTTTGCAAGCGCTGATTAGGAAATAGCCGTAAGGCGTGATGCCACTGAAAGCCAAATCCACCACAGGCCGCGTGTGGCCGGAGCAGGTGAGCGGCGTCTGCCTCATGGCCATGGCGGCGGCGACCCAAGCTGGCGCGCGGGGAGGGGAGAGGGGAGCCGAGGGTCTCGTTTCGTTCTTTGGCCTCTTCAATTACAGCGTCTCTGGCGCGTCTAGGCCTGCGCACTGACACTGGGGCTGGCCGGGAAACGGAAAACGCAGGCCAATCCGGAGATTCGGAAAAGGTTAGGGACGGGTCAGGGAGCCGACCGGCGACGGACAGCCGCCGAAGGAGGGAAAGGGAGGGAGGGAGGAAAACAGGGGAAGGGGAAACTCGGAGAAGCGGCGGCCGCGACCCGCACCGTCCACACCGCTACCGGCAGGAAGTGACGATTCCAATGACGCCAAGCGTCCGCCGGAAGCGATGACACAGAGGGAAGGCGGGTTTGCCGGCTAGAGGGGACCTACAGAGCGAGAAGGACAGCAGCGCGCAGGCGCTAGGTCGGCACACGTAGAGCACGTGAAGCCGGCTACGTACCGCGCCGGCTACGTACGGCGCCTGGAGACGCTCGAGCGTCTTTAGCAAAGCGCCCCACGCCGAGCTGTGACCGGAAGGAGACGGTCTTGCGCTCCGGCGGTCGAGTTCCTCAGTTACGAAAGCTGGACCGGCCGCCTCCCGTGGATTTCGCACCAAGCAACGCAACCAGTAGGACTGTGGTCGCTACCTACTCATGTGGACAGTAAAACTCTTAACACCGGCCGACCAACCTTGCAAACAACGTCTAAGAACTCTTTTTTTCCAATTTTTATTAACTGTATAAGCAGCTTCCTTTGGGGTTGTCTACAAGTAAGGCCCTTAAGAAAAGTCATTTTCTTAGTCGCCCGTTCTGTTATGTAGCCTTCCTGTATGGCTAGTGTTTTGGTTTTTTTTTTTGGTTTTTTTTTTAAGATTTTATTGGGGAATTGGTGGAGGGGAACAACGTTGGGGAATCGGGGAAGGGGAACAGACAAGTTGCTGTCTTTTTTTGTTCTTCAGTTTAGTTGCGGAGGATGTTGCTTCACTGTTGGTATCGTCATTGCGCTCTTCCCGGATGAGGCAGATCGGTCGCTGGCCTCTGGATGTCGCTCACCGCGGCTATTGGCAGCTCACTCTTGGCTGCCAGCCGCTCACGCTGGCTGTGGGCCACTTACTGTAGCCTATGGCAGCCCACTGCAGCAGGGGCCCACACCATCACCGGGGCTCGCACAGCCCAGCTCCAGGTGGAGCTGTTGTTAGCTGTAGAGGGCAGTGTCACTGGCCCTCATGTGGGATCCGAACCGGGGCCGCTGGCATCCCAAAACCAGCGCTTAACCAATGCGCCACTCGGCCGGCCCTGGCTAGTGTTTTAGACATGAGTTTCTGTGGATTTAGATACCTTCAATGCAAATTATTTTTCCTTTGAGGGATTTGGAGAATTCTAGAGCAGTGGTCTCCAAACTTTTTTGAGGAAATGCATTAATAAAACTTGAGCCCACACTCCCAATGTACAAATAGTTGTAAATTGCCTATATAGTATAACAAAATAGTAATATTAGACGACTGGAAAAAAACTATAAGTGAACTCTGGTATTTGTCTTCCTGCAGGCAGCCCAATTCAGTATCGCTGCTCTGTGGATCAACCAAAACTGTGGATTGCTCATACAAAAGCTTTCCTCAGCAGGAAAGTTCCTTTCTTCGGGAAATTTGTTTCTTTCTGTTGATAGAGTTTAAGGCGAAAAGAGATTTTTGTGGATTATCACTACTTTATTCCCCAAGGACTTAATGTTGTGGCACATACCAATAAATATTCAACCAGCACCAATGTCCATGAATTTTTTTTTTCTCCTCCATCATCTTTTTTTGTGATAAACGTATCATCATTCAAGATTCAAGTCTAATAACTTGAATAAGGGCTTGAAGTGCTTCCCCACTTTATTTCCTTAGCATTTTGTTGATTTATATTGCAACACTTCCTATATGTGTTTCCCATTATCTTTTGTTCTGCTCCCTCCCTGTGCCAACCTCACCCTGTGGTCCAACACACCATACACATAACATACTCTATTCACACACCTAAATTAGCTCCTTGATGGCAATGGTTATGGCTTTGTCATGTTTGTACTCTAGTACCAGCAGAATGACTGGCATATATATTCATGGATCGTGAATGCTCAAGAAATGCTTGTTTACCGATTATATGAATAACAGTGTTCCTGATGGAGGTGAATAAAAAACAACTCAAAACAGCTAATTGGTAAAAAATATACGTCCATATATTGGTCATTGTGTGTAGGTAACTATATGTAACTGATAACTGCTGTAAAGAGTGTATAGTTCCTGTTCATTTGGATTCTGAGTTCTAAAAGTATCATGGTTCATGATTAACTGGCTTCAAAGTTGGGTTAAGAAGACAGATTAATGCAATTAATAGTTAACCACATTAGAAGACCAAAGGAGAAAAATATCGATATGTGTGTAAAAAGTTTTAGATAGAGTCTACATTCATTCATGATAAACTTCTAGATACTAGAAATAGAAGGGACTTAATAGAAGATCCTAAAGAAACATCACACCTAATGATGAAACAGGAAGCATTCCCTCTTAGGTTTGACACAAGAGAGTGCTGAAAGGAAAAGGGAGTGGAGTAGGCAGGGAGATACAGGCCATACTGCCTGTATGACACTGCTGAAAGGGTGAGAAATAAAGAGGATTGCATACAAAGAGACTCAGACTACAATGTAAATCTGAAAATGTCTTGTCCAAGCAAGTGTCTTGCATAACTCACTCCCACTCACATTACATTGGTGAAACCTGGGACGAGTGGCCACACATAGCCACCAAGGGGTCTGGAAATATAGTCTAGCTGGGCATCAATGTCAGATAAACAAGGAGAATAATTGGAGTGTGCCAAAGTCTCAGACAGTTACCTGTTTTCATTTGCTTTCTTCCCTTTGAGTTATATCTTTTCTACTGCACTCTGTGCTTTTCCCAATTTTTTTTTTTTACCCTTCTGAGTCATTTATTTCTTACTGTTTCAAATGTTCTGTCTTTCTTTTTTTTTTTGAGGGCAGTGTCACTGGCCCTCATATGTGGGACCGAACCGGGGCCGCTGGCTTCCGAAGCCAGCGCTTAACCACAGCGCCACTCAGCCAGCCCTCAAATGTTCTTTTTCATATATCATTTATTAACCTAAAAAGTCACAGAGGCAGCAAGCATTTGCTTCAGATTTAAAAAATTGCAATTCTGGCTGGCTTGGGAAGCCAGCAGCCCCAGTTCAAGTCCCATACAGGAGGGCCAGTAACATTGCCCTCAAAAAAAAAAAATGCAATTCTGGAAAGCATTGATTCAGGCATATATCCAAATAGTGTTCCAATTAAGAAGTGAAAGCAAGGGTATTAATGACAAAGGGAGGGACAGTAATTACATGAATAGAAGGAAGGATTTTCTATGGGTGTTGGTAAGTCAAGGAAGAATTTGTATAGGTACAAATAAGCTAAGTTATTCTTTAGCTACATATAGTGGTGCTAATTCTAAAGAATGTTTTTAATTTTCAGTCTGATTGTGAGGATGTATGCTTTCCTGTTGGTTTTGCAGACACGTATTTGGAATACAGTGTTACTTTGGCTCAGTCCAAAGGTTATTTTGCCCCTTTCTAACATTCCGAAGGTTCCAGGAGAAAACATGCAAGCAATTCCTCTGGGATTGTGGCTCCAACTCTGCACATTATTTTTATTTTTTTTGGTCTCTTGTTATAGAGTTCATCTTTTTTACTTTTTTTTTTTTTTTAAGATTTTTATTGGAGAATTGGGGGAGGGAACAACATTGGGGAAGGGGAACAGATAATTTGCTGTCCTTTTGTTCTTCAGTCTAGTTGTGGAGGATGTCACTTCACTGGCCCATGTTGGTATTATCCCAGGTGAGGCAGATCCGTCCCTGGTCACTGGACGGCCCGTCACGGTGGCTCATGGCAGGCCACTCACGTTGGCTGCCAGCCACTCATGGTAGCTTATGGCAGCCCAGCTCCAGGTCGAGCTGTTGTTCACCATTTTAGCTGTAGAGGGCGCAGTGTCACTGGCCCTAATGTGGGATCCAAACTGGGGTCCTGCTGCTCAGAACTGGCATCCCAAACCAACTTTTAACCAACGCACCACTCAGCCAGCTCTCATCTTTCTACATTTTTAGAGAATGTAGGGAAACTTTTATCTAAACATTTCATCTTTTTTCAGTAATTGCCTTTTACATTTATGTTTAAAAACAATACATTTTCTATGCAGAGATCCCATGTCACTCGTCATTAGATAGTGGCAGTTGTATTAATTTGGCTTGTTATTTGTACAAGAACAGTGTAAGTATTCTTTTGACTCTCCTCTGTTATTACCACATGTTTTGGTTATATACTTAGAGTTTAAAAGAATGAATAGTAGTTTATGATTTTGAAGTGAAATCAGCTACTTGTGGGGTAGGAAATCTCAAATTATATGTCAAATCAAGAGACAGGAGACTTAATATGAACACTTTGGGTACAGCTTCTACCTTAGTGTTCGGAACAAAAAGATCAGCTGTCATGGTTTTGTGGATAGAGGTAGAGATAAAGATACAGATAGTTTGATGGGATAAAATGAGGTCCCCCCCATCCCATCACCCACGCTTTCCTGAGAGGAAATATTACATTGTCAGAAAAGAATCCATTTGAGGCTGGCACCATTTTCCCTACATGATTCATAAAGCGTGGTTCTAAACTAAAGTGATAGTTCTAGTAATATGGGCATGCTTGGGAAAAAATCAGAAGATCCATATCCAGGAATTCAAGGGTTATTTTTTTCCCAAAAGAATAGAGTCAAAGTCACATCAATATGAAGATTATATCTTCCTCATATAATGCTAGATCATTGTGTTGGGAAGAAAATACTCATGGAAGAGAGTTGCCTTTGTTCATACATTAATCAGGTGAAAAATGGCAGCAGCATCACTGATGGAGAAACCAATCTAGAATCGGATCTCTCACCTTTATCTCATAAAACCAGAGCTCACAGGGCCCCTGCAAAATCCCGTGGTTATCTGGCAAACTCCAGGCCAAGGAAAGCTCCATCACTATTTGGACAAAGCCTGTGTGGTTTAACCACACACAGTGATGTGCCTCCTTCCTCATGTGGGGAAAGTTGGATTTCCCTAAGGAAATAGGTGGGGACTCTAGATGGTGAAGACTTGAGCAAGGTCTGCAGGAGGAAGGTTAGAGCTTGAGGCAATAGAGTTCAGAAATAAGTGGCAGCCAACTGAAGGTCTAAATGCTAAGGGCTGTCTCTCCCTTTCTCCCTTGTGTGGTACACAAAAAAATCACTACCCCTATGTTCTATTTTGTACTTACTGGGAATGTTTATTTAACTCTCCTATAAAAATAGCTGCTTAAATGGCCATTTTGTAGCTCAAACAGATATGAAGTTACCAAGAAGCAAACAGGAAAAAGTAAACCCCTTCTTCCTCTCCAGTGTTACAGTTTTCCTGTCATGCCTCCTGCTGGAAGAGCCTAACATGGACCAGAATGGAGAAGCAACAATGTGGCTTGCAGAGTTTGGGCCCCACTGCCACAAGAAAGAAAATGAAAGGGTGAGGTGGAGCTGAGTTGCAATATCTGGCCCAAAGATTTACAATAGGGCAAATAGAAAATATATTTAATTGTGTTTATGTCATTGGTGATAGATCTACAGGAAAATGGTAGCTGCTGCTTAATTGACATAATTCCCACCTCCCACACAAGCCCAACCCACTGTATTTCCATACTGATATCACCATTTACCAAGGCACCATTAGAGAGCAATCTTTGCTGCTTGTTTTTCATACCCTGTGTTCAACTAATTATCAACTTGTGTCAATTCTACCACTTCAACAACTTCTCCATGCATACTGTCTTTCACCTAGTTTAGGAATACATTTCTTTTAAAAATCAATTTCAGGCTTACAGAACAACATAGTGATAGGCATACATTATTTTACACATCATCTAATATTAACACACTACTAAGTGGTTTTTTTGTCTCTAGTTGCATCTCTCTTTAATCTAGTAATTCTCACCCCAAGCTGTAAACTGTCTGAGAAACTGTAAAATAGCTCATTCTCGAGGATCCTGATTTCATTGGTTTGGACTGGAGTCTAGGGATCAGCATTTTTAAAACTCCCTAGGTAGTTCTAAAATGCAGCTTGCTTTGAGACCCATTATTTTAGTGTGTCCTTTATATTAATAATGAATTATTTTATTATTTTGTGGTGTGAAAATCCAATAATGTCAGTCCATTACCCCAAGTTCCTCAGTGCTTATCCATATCATCAGATTATGTATCCACCTGGCATGCCCATGGTTCTTGGTCTGATTTCCACATACCTCTCCAACTCCTGTTAATTCTTCTCCCCAACACCCTCACTAAACTGTCAAGTTCTAATTTCATTTTCCAACAATGTTGAGGCTCTTGCAATTTCCTAAACATAAGATATTCTCTCACTTATCCATGCATATGCATATTTTATTCCTTCCAGGAAAGGAACCTCACTCAAACCACAACAAATTTTAGTCACATGGTTAAAAACATAAAGTGGAACTTTAATGTTTTAAAGTATCCTTCAAAACAGATTACTTTTTGTGATGTTAATTATATGAAAAATTGTGAATGTGTAGACAAGAAGTTGAAAGAAATTCATTAAAATGTTAACTTATGGTTGTCTCCAGGTGGCTGGCTTATAGATTCTATTTTCTTCTCTATCATTTTTCTGTGATTTAGAAAAACTTTTTTGGCAAAATTATGTATGTATTTGAAAACACCAGATATATCTCTCTATATAAATGTCTTTAATTCCTGCATTAAGATAGAAGTGTCTAACAAAATGGGATAGTGAGAAATGCTAACATTTGCTTAAAACCAGAGTTTTTGTCTCAAGTCCTGTACACAAAAGTGTATTTTTAGCCACTAGATGGCCATCCATTCACATGTATTGCCCTGTGTATAATTTGCTGAAACACCTTGTAGGGATTTATGTAAATATTTGGTTTATGTAAATATTTTTATTTTTCAACTAACAATTATATGACTTACATTTAGAAGATATTTCATTTGCACACTAAGAAAATTTTTGGTTTTAATTATCTAAAATTTAAATCAATTTCCTTTTATACATCTCACATTTATTGGATCATCCCAACCAGTTCTATTCTAATCAGCCCTACCTCACTACTTAAAAGGTGGCAGAAAGTCCCTTCAGCCTTAAACTTCGTTATGCTTTTATTCATGATTTAGACCTTTTAGGCTTACATTTGACACCTAAAGAATTACTTAGGCTTGCTAGTGTTATTCAAGGCTGAGTAGATGGCCACCTTCCTTCTGTGTATGCCAACTCTGCACTGGCAGAGACCTAAGAATTAGGTCAAATTAAATCAAACTTCCCAAAGAGAAGGCATATTCCTGGGCAGGGAATATTCTGATGACATACCCGTGGAAGACTGATTTTAAATCTTGTCCAAAATAATATATTCATGGATAGTAATGAATATTCCTAAGATTTTAGAGGGTAATAGATCCTCAGGCAAGATTTCAAAATTTAATTTGCCCATTTTTTTTCACCACTGTTTGCATATAGTGTATTACACAAATCAAAGAAATCTCAAATCCGTTTTAGTTGTTTTCTCTTTCTCTATTCCTTTCTTTCCAAAGTCAGATTGCTTCTGAAAAATTATTCCTTTCTGTGTTTCACTTTAGTTAGATGCTGACTTACCCTGCTGGCATTACACTTTCAGTTCACAATAAACAGTACTCAGGGAATGAGTCAATTTGGTAGACTCAGAGCTGTTTTTCTGCCAGATCAACTGGGCCTTTTGCTTCCAAACACGTGAGGTGCATTTCTGATGTCTAAGTTTAGGGTTGAACAGTATATTCAAGGAGAATAACACATATTAGAAAAGAATATATAAACACATTGTAATTTTTTATATTTTTTCTGATTTAAAAATTATGTTTTATGTACAAATTTCTGAAAGACTAAAAGCTCAGAGAAGGAAAATTTCTCATAATTTCTCCAAGGCAAGTGTCCTATAAGAGGCTTTAAAACCAATTACAAGGGTTTGTATTTAGAGAAGTAAGTCTGGTATTTCTGCATTTTCATCATTTTCCCTAGTGAACTTTTATTATCTGGAGTTCTATTGCTAGTGTGAATGATTTTAAAGACAGTACCAAAAAATACAGTGTGTTTTGGTCTTAAATTAGATGTCAACCTATATTTAAAAACAAACCACTTTTATGAATTACTTTATTTTCTTTGTATCATGTCTAGGTTAAATATCTTCCTTAATTTATGTTAACACTTAGGGCTACAAATGAACACTGAGGCATAAACTGTAGCTATTTGACTGAATCAGTCTTTCTTAGGATAACAGAAACTCCAAATGCTGTTCTTGCTACTCCACAATTTTCTGTGGTGCCTCAGCAAGTTAATTATCTTCTTTGTATGCTTAATCCTCTTAGAGTGCAGCCCTCATCACTTCTGCGTGCTATGCCATTCTATGAGGATGAATGTTTCTCTTTATCCTCTGTGTATAGAAATGGAAGAAAAGAGAATTAAAATACGAGAACAGGGAACCTAAGTTTTGCATCAAACTAAGAAATATAGTTTCAATGTCCAGAGAATTCAAAATGCCTTCCTCAGCCTTTTAGTACATTTCAGAACATAATTTGAATTTTAAAATAAGATTAGAAGTCAATATTCAAAATGAATATTGGTTGCTTTTCAATTATTTTTCTCATCTATCAAACAAACTTAAAAATAACACCATCTGTGCCTATTGGTTGCTCTTTGGTATGATTATAAAGTGAATTTTAAGATAAATGGAATTATAGATTCCATTTCAAAACATTCATATTAATTCATTCAAAGAACATTTGTGGAGCACTGAGATAGATTAATAAGACACAGCCTTTACTTAAGAGTCCAGTGAAGGAGTCAGAAAAATGTGAAATTACAATATATCAGAAATTATTGATTTCGTGCTACTGTGTTGCAGACAGTGCCTTAAAGCTTGGGGATAGAGCAGTGAACAAAACATATAAACATTTTGCTGTACTGGAGCTTAGTTTTAGTAGAGGCAGACTGAGTAGATAAATAATCAAATAATATACATCGGTGTAGAACATGGTGGCGAGCATTGTGGAGAAAAATAATGGTATATAGGAAGTGCCATTGATAAAGTCACAGTTTAGCAAAGTCTTGAAGGAAATACAGGGATAAGCCATGGGGTTACCCACATGAACATTTTAGGTGAAGGGAAGAGCAAAGAGGCCACCAAAGCTTGAGTGGAGTGATCACGATGGAGATTGGTAGGAAATGGGACAAGGGGTGGGGGAGGTCATATAGGCCTTTGTGAACATTGTAAAGATTTTAGCCACTACTTGGAGTGAGATGAAAGCCAACTGGAGAGTTTTGAATGAAAGAGTGAGATCATCTGAGATTAACACAGGAACACAAATTAGGAGGCTGTTGCAGTAATACCCAGGACAGGTGATAGAAACTTGTACTAGAGTGGTAGCAGTGGAGGTGATTAGATTCTCCATACATTTTGAGGGAAAAGCTGACAAAATACGCTGATGGATTGGATGGGGACTGTGAGAAGTCAAGCCCCCCCCTTTTTTTTAAATTAAAATACATTTATTAAATGCCTATGTTGTATAAAATATAGCTTCTATTTTGCTTTGACTACTGTTGGTTCCACCAATTTCCCTGAAGTTGGTTTTTAGTTTTCTAAAACCTACTTACTTACAGTTTTATGTGTTTCTTTGTTATGTGTTTTATCACTTATTTGTGCTGCTAAGTCTTCATCCTACATCAAAACTTTGCAATTCCAATACAATGAAAAGCATGGGGATCTACCTTTTATCAGATAAGACAATGTAACTTAAAATCTTTAATCATCAAATTATCCCTGGAAAGCAAATGAACCAATTGTCTTCTTATTTTATACCCAGATAGTGTAATAAACATTGAAGGCCCTTCTTTTCATGTGTGTTTCTACAATTTTCACAGAAGAGAACACGCCCCAACGCACCCTTCTTTAATCTTACTGCACTTAGCAACCACAACTGAAAATGCTTTCAATCTTTCCCCAATTAGAGACAATCTAGCCATTGCAAAAAACTCCTCTGAGAACCAAACCATTTCTGTGCTTCTTTTCCTATGAGATGAATGCTTTGCTCAGAGGACAATTTTGTTACTATTTGGTTGACCCATAGATGGGGAATGGCATCATGTAAAGGAAACTGTATTTGTTTCTCTGGGCTGCCATAACAAAATACCACAAACTGGGGAGCCTAAGATGACAAATTTATTTTCTTACAGTCTGGATGCTGGAAGTCTAAAATCAAGGTGTTGGCAGGGGCACAGCTCCCTGTAAAGTTTTCAGGGAAGAATGTGTTTCATGCCTTTTTCTTACCTTCTGCCTGGTATGGCCAGCAATCCTTGGCAGTCCGTGGCTGTAAATGCCTCTGTCTTTATGTGGTGTTCTCTTGGGGTGTCTTGTGTTTTAGATTACAGGTTCATTACAAAAGGGTACAGCCAGATGGATAGATGCGCAGGGTAAGGTATGTGGGAAGGGATGCAGAGTTTCATCGCCCTTTCTAGGCATGCCACTCTCCCCCGCACCTCCACGTGTTCACCAGCCTGGAAGCTTCAGAGTCAAGGTTTTGGGGCCAAGTCCTCATATTTTTAGTTAATGAAAAACTGAGTTGATAATTTTATACTATGACATAGCCCATATAATTTCTTCAACACCAAAATCAATAGATTTCTGCCGAAAAGGATTTATTTCCTTTTTAAGCCCAATTATATGTCACACTCCATATAATTGGTTAGGACTCCTATAATCTTCAATCAGAAAAAGTACAAGGAATGCTTGTTCTTCAATGACTGTCAGATTTCAATACTATTTCTACCACAGATCCCACCGGATCTTTTTGGATCAGTTTCAAGGCACCAGATCTTTCACCAGACCCTGATACCAGTTTGGAAATGAGCCAAGTAGAAGACCATCTCCCTCTATTACATTTAATAAAGGTAATCAAAATTTTGGTTGCCTCGTTCAAATGGTATAATGCCCTAGCCATTTCCTAGGTCATACACAATGCTTGCCCTAGGGGATATTATTTGGCAGACCCTTTCATGGAAGCAAACCTTGTCTAAACCATCCAGGTATATTGAGGCCCACTAATTCTGTTTCAGCCGTGGCTCCGGCAGCAGCTTAAGGCTTTCCTTTCTCCTGCCATGGCTGGTTTGGGAATTCACTCAGGCTTAAACCTACAGGCAGTGTTATCTGTGAGCAGAGGTCACTGAGGATGGCAGAAGCAAAGGAAGTGAGGAAGGACTGACACCCTATTCCCAGTTGTGCCTGAATATCACCTTTTAAATATTCAGAAGTCATCACCAACTTTACAAGTTTTTTCAAACCAGAGGCACTGGGACACATCACTGCTACTGCCACTTATATCTGGGCCCCAGGAAGTATCATGACTCATTTAAGAAATATTTCCCGAGTACTTAAGTCAATACTTACTGTCCTGGGGCTAAGGATTTAGTGGAACAAGAAACAAGGGCTCCACTCTCATGGTACTTATATTCTGTCAGGAGAGATTAACAATAAACAAGTATATATGTTAATTCAATAATTTCCCAAAATGGTAAGGACTATGAAAGAAAGAAACAGGGTAATATCATCGAATTACTTTGGTAGGAGATGGGTAGGATGGAGAGGCTTCTTTAGAATGAGTCAGCAAAAAGGTAACATTTGACATAAGACATGAAGGATGAGAAGGAACCTGTCATCTTAAACATTCATTTAAAGGCCAGTGTGTATAAATCTGGTATTAGGTATTGGGAAAGGTGTACTTAGAGAAAAATATAAATATGAAGAATACATGGTTCTTGCTCTGTGGAACCTAATAAAATATAATGAGGAAGGCAGATATATATCATATATATAGCCATATTTTATAAATAAACATAACCATAATTCACAATACAAGTATTATAAGAGAGAGGTAAACAAAATGCCAAAGTAGTACAGAAAGAGCGACAATTCTCATTGAAGTATTTGGGAAGATTTGAAAGATGAACTTCACAGATGAAGTGACAGCTGAGCTTGGCAATAATAATAATGGCTCACAGACATCAGTCCTGTCTATGAGTCAACCACTATGCTAATGGGATTTGCAAGAATTCTGTCATTTAATCCTGTTAACCCTAAAAGGCAGCTACTATTAATCATTCTCTGTCACAATAAATATATGAATTGGGATTTGAATTAAGTATGGAATTCATTCTTATACAGATACTATGCACCTAAATAAGATAACCAGTTGGTTAACTAAGTTTTTCTCTTTGTAACTTACTTTATCCGTGTTATGTATCATATAAACAATTCTCACCACATAATTCTGTATCAATTGTAGTATCATTCCAAAATATATGCACATAATAAAAACATTTAAAATAATGAGGGAAATGTTATAGCTCTCCAAATTTAAGAATGGACAAGTTATTAAAATACAGTACATCACATGTGTCTTCATTTGCTATGTTATAAACAGAATCTTATTTTATTTATTTCACCTGAAATTGATATTAAAGTAAATGCATATGTGTAGACAAAAGGGGAAAGTGAATCACTTTTTAAATTCTTTCCCTGTAAACTCATAAAGCCAACAAAAGGTTTATAACCTGGATATGGTGCTAGCAGATAGAATTAGGATTCCTACTGCAAACCTAATGTGTGAGCTTTAGGCTCAGGCAAATGCTTCCTTGGGAAAACAAGATGATAGTTTGTATAATTTGTATTTGAAAGGAAATAACACTGGCCTATATTATCTCTTTCTTTTCTTTTGTCTTTTATGAAACTAATGTATTTGTCACCCTGGAAATGTCACATGTTGATTTATTTGTTGTTTCTACCTGTGATAAATGAGAGACGATCCTAAAAGCTACATTCTGCCATATTTTAGATAGCGATGCTGAGTCAAAGATAAGACTATATCAAATTTTGAGCATTAATTTTGAGGGGCTCTGGTTTAGGTTTACTTCAGTGCTGATTGTAATTTTTTTCAATCTTTTAAAATTTATGGTCTTGCAGAAATAAACTAAGAAACACAGTTCATATTCTGGGAAATTGATGCTCACTTCTAAAAACTGGCCATCTCAGCAGAAAGGACATAAACTGAATAACATTGTCTATTTTACTATCTTGCTTTTGTAAGACTTACGTTTTTGAAGACATGTTGGGGAGCTTTTTGTTTGCTTGTTTTACTTTTTCTCTGTTCAAAAGCTGGGGAAAAATGTGACATGTTAACAGTGGTATAGATTTGATTATCAATCAGATTTAACCTAGAAACTCCTATGGGATCTAGTTTGATATTGCAATGCATGAAATTATATGTGTGATATGTATTATTACATTATGTATTCAATTATTATATAATACATATATAGCACATTATATATAGTAATATATAATATGTAATGCATACATAAGGCATATTAATATATACATATATCATAATATATAATATTATAATGTGTAGTGATTTGATATTATAATGTATAAAAACAATTTCCTCTATCTTTAAACATCTGGGGAGAGATAGACAAAAAGTTGCTCTGATTAGAATTGGAGAGACATATGGGTTGGCATTTGGAGTACGTGGATGACACAGAATTAACCTACAGATACTAACTTGGTACTTTAGTCCCTGTAACAGATGGTGATTTTTAAAGACAACTGCAATGGTATCTCCTATCCACATGCTCTTCGAACTCTTGCTACTACCCAAAAGGTGGAGTCTAGGTGCCTTCTCTTTGGACCTCGGCAGACCATTATGACTGCTTCAAATAAAGTAAGGTCATACACATGTCGTTTATATCTACTTGTTTTCTTGGGACATTCACTATTGGGACAATAACTATGCTATGAAGAGGTCCAAGAGGCCCACAGAGGGACCCATGTGAAGAGGAACTGAGGCCCCTGGCCACAGCCACAGCTGAGCTCCCAGCTGACAGCCAGCACTAACTTGCCAGACACATGAACAAACCATATTGAAAACTAATTCTCCAGCCCTCATCAGTCACCCCAGCTGACACTACGTGGAGCAGTGAGGAGCCACTCAGCTCAGCCCTGCCCAGATTGCAGATGTGTGAGCAAAACAGTTGATTATTGTTTTAAGCCACTATGTTTTAGTATGGTTTGTTATGAGGCAATAGATAACTGATGTAGTGACCTGCAGGTTACACTAGAACATGATTTTGGAAAAGAGCTCTGCTTTTAGTCCCTGAAAATGGTCTCCAGTGAATAGCAAATAATTATTTCCTGTGCAGATAATGTTACTAGAATCCCATATTTTGACAGTGTTGAAGTGTTAAAGAATTTGCAGCCATATTTTCAAACCTCCATATCCATGGAGAAGACAATGGAAGCTACAGAAGAGAAATAACCTAAAGTGAGAGGAATATGTGAGAAGAAGAAAGTCGCAAGACCCCCTGATATTTGAGGGCAGGAAGAGGAGGAGTCAGTACAATTGGCAGAAAAGAAGCTATCTGAGAAGTAACTGAATGAGCACAGTTTGTAGTAACTCAAAAGCCAAAGGAAGAGAGTGTTTTAAGAATGAGGCATCTGTCTGCGTTGATCATGTTTTATTTTTGTTAAAAGTTAAAATTAAAAATAAAGATGTTGGAAAGAAAATGTTATGTCTTACTAGGATCGAGATAAAATCAAATTGATTTTACATATGAGTGATATAAAAGAGTAGCTAGCATACAGACCAGCCTTTTAAACGTTTACAAGTACAGTTGAGAAATAAGGATATGTATAATGGCACAGCAGTATGACAGAGAAGAATATCATTAGATTATGGAATATTAGCTCAAAGACAGTTAAGAATTATCTTAGTAAGGTTGGAGGTGGGACTTGAGTATTTATTTATTTATTTATTTATTTTTGAGGGCAGTGTCACTGGCCCTCATATGTGGGACCGAACCGGGGCCGCTGGCTTCCAAGGCCAGCGCTTAACCACCTCGCCACTCAGCCGGCCCGAGACTTGAGTATTTAGAATGTAGTAGTTAGAATGGCAGAGAACAAGACAGGGATAGAAGGATGGATGTGCACATGAAATGCATATAGATAAATAGCAGTTGGAGTCAAGGGAGCTCATATTACCAAAGATCAGTAGAATAGCACAAGGAATACAGATTTGCAGGAAACTGAAGAGCCTGTGGGAGATGATCTAATAGAAGACCTTTGAAGACATGGACCTACATCTTTCTGGTTGAGTAGCTAAAGGATTAAAAAAAATCTGAAAAGAATTGAAACATGAAATTTTAAAGAGAGGTACTACAATATCCAGAGGTAGTCTGCATTCATGAAAAATGCATTATCTCTAGAAACTCTTATTTTAAGCATTTCAATACCCAATGCTTATTAATAGTTCTGTTGCTAATGAACCATTAAGTTTGAGCAGCACCAGACCAAATATTTGTTCTTTTTTCATAGCAAAGTTTTATATGATCCAAACTTCCATGTCATCTTTCAACTCTTTGTGCATATATAAGTTTTTACAATTTTTCTAGCTAGCACTAATTCCAATTTTCCGTTCATTTTAACTGTGAAAAAAATCAGAGAATATTATTTTTTCTAAGTCTAGCATTTTCCCATGTGTTCCATTCTGTTTTTAGATATCAGAACTAATCTTATTGTCCTTACCTTTTGCTCAGGACTGGGCTGTAATCCCATGTTTTGTCTGGCCAAGGTAACTCCAAGCTGTAATCCCATGACTTGTCTGGCCAAGGTAACTCCAAATTCATTGGCTGCCTTTCAAAAGATCAACAGATGTTCCTGCTAACATTATTTGTTAATCTCCCGATTCAAAAGGCATCCAATAGAGACAAAATTAACAACATACTAGATTTCTAAACCACAGCCTAATGCAGAAGAGAAAGTAAACAATTCCTAAGAATATGAAGAAACACAAGTCCTTTGAGTAAAGGCTTATCCATATAATATTTTCTTTAAATTCTAATATCTAAAGGAATACACTACTGTATCTGTAGCAACCAAAGTAATAATTCTCAATTTACACTGGCCTTTGTAATACATCAATAAGTCTGAAAACCATAATTGCTTGAACGATTCAGATGCTAGCCTAATTATTATATTGATTAAGCCATCTTGTTTTGATTGATTCTAAGCCATACCTTTTTAGAGAGCATGAATTTTCCTTTGAAACACTGGTAAGAGAAACCTTAGATTAGTCACTGCTTGCAATCAAAAAGACCTTCAGTATTTGCTAAATTATAATATGGTATATTGGATGGTCAGTCAGATAGCTTTTTTTTATTAGAATTTGTTGTATTATTCTTGTATTAATGTATTATTAGAATCTGTTTTTTTAATACTAGAAGCAGTTACATTGCTCAAAAGTTTAAAGTATCAGGATGCTGAAGAACAATATACATGGATGTACATCTTTCTGAGCAGCTGGAAAATAAAAGATATTAGTTACCTAGAGTTTTGCATTGCTGCAAAGATCACTCTTATCTGTGACTCCAACTCAGTGACTCATAACTGGGATATTTACTGGAGGTTAATATATCCACCCACTAGAATTTCTTATAATGATTCCATCTTTCCATTTAAAATAGTCTTTTAAAATATAAATGCAGAGGGCTGCCTGAGTGGCATGGTGGTTAAACGCTGGCTTTGGAAACCAGCGGCCCCGGTTCGGTCCCACATATGAGGGTCAGTGACACTGCCCTAAAAAAAAAAAAAAAATTAAAAAAAAAAATATATATATATATATATATATATATATATATATATATGCAGAACATCATCAATAAAAGATATAACTGACTAAACATAGTTTTATGCTTTATGAGTTAATAACTTAATATTGCTTTAATGGTTCAAGACTTTAGAAAATTTTAAGATCATTATTTTGAACATTAATTTTAATTGTACAAAATGGCATATGGAATATTTACCATCTCTTTCAAATAACTATTGTGTATCTAGGTGCTCTGAGAAGGAGATGTCATGACAGCACCAAATGGGGAACGATATTTTGGCTGGTGTGAAATGACTGATAATCGAGAGAGAGCCAGAGAGGGCTGGGAGACAGATCAGACCCTGGTGCAGATCTGTTCCCAAGTGAAGAAGAGAGAGAGAGAGAGAAAACGGGGAAGAAGGAAGTTTGGGTTAAAAGCCTTGCAGGCTGCACTACAGTTAACAGAAGGTTCAACAAAGCTGTTGGTGAGCCCTTTTGAGCCATGGCTGGCTGACAAAGGAATCCTTTGTCTCCCTAGTCTGATCTGTACTTACTCACTGGCTAGAAGCCACCCTGAGGCACATGTTCTCAGTTCAAACACTGAGGTGAGTTTAAAGTTCAATAGCTGGGGACCTCACTCTCCCTGTAGTAGGAACCTTGTCAAGCATTTTGTCATGGTTGCCACAACCACCAAATCAACATTTCCAAACCTGACCTCTTTCTTCATTTCTGTTCCTAAATTGTGAACTGCCTTCTGGAAAGCTCAAACTGAATGATCTGCTGACACCTCAAGTGCAGTGACTCAGTGCATTCCAAAATGAACAGATAGTTGTCCTAACTCATACCACCATTCTCCCAAGGACCAAGGGCAGTCTTTACTTCTCTCCTTTGCCTTCCAGATCCAAATACCTAATGAATTCTGTTGATCCAATCTCTACCCCATTTTTTTTCCTTCTGTCTCTTCTGCAAGCTCCAATGTTAATACTTATAATTTTGACCTTCGTTACCTTTATAATCCTTTATCAGCACTGTGGGCCTCTCTGCAGTTACCCCGCCCCTCGCCCCCCCCCCACCTCACAGCTCTTCTCTCTAATCCACTTAAAGTGCTGCTGCCAGGTTAATCCTTGCTTGTATTATTTCTGCTCTTAACAAAAATACAACAAAAGAAATGAAACTCTTTAATGGCTACCAATTTCTTACGAAGTGAACTTTTGTATCCATAGCCTGTCATTCAAGGGCCTCCATGATTAAGCTTCAATCTAGCTTTTCAATTTTGCCTCCTAAAATTCCTTTTATACACAATGATTGAAGTCTTCCTGAATTACAGCAGAGCCACAATTAGGCTGTGAGCTTTCCTACCATCATGAGATTTCCTCATAGAGCTGCTTTTATTTTCTCAGTCAATCTTGTAGAAAGGTTTCTGTGTCATGAAATACTGGCATACAGTCGGCAGTTATACAGTAAATTTACTGGCAATTGGAGATCACATAATACCGTAAAGCAAATGCCACTACAGTATTTCAATGAGTAAATACCAAGCCACAATACCAAGTAAATATGGCTGAATTATTGTGTAGATAACCAAAGTAAATTTAGGGAAAATATTTTATTAAGAACCAGAACAAATGATAAAACACAATAACAAAGCTGAACAAATTTCAATATCATGTTCATAGATGAAGTGTTTGTTGGATATTAGTACCTAGCAAAAAAAAAAGGAGAAATATTAGCTTGTATGTGATATTATAGCAATACCTTTGTTGCATTTAGCAGTGGTTTATGTTAGTAATAAATTTAAATATGAAATGTTTGGGAAATAACTGAAACACTGTATTGGATCAGCCTGTGGTATGTGTTTTTTAAATTTTTGCAAAAAAAGATGCCAATGGGAAACAAATGCCAAAAACTGTAATTTTGTTTCCCTCTTGTGAACTCCCACAGCACAGTCCCATACATCGTTTGCGGCATGTAGTCACTTCATCCTGCTGTTATAGCTCCTCTGAACTCCACCAGACTACAACATTCTTGAGGGTATGTTGATTCGGCTTTATACCGTCAGTTATTTGCATGTGGATGAATGAAAGAAATGGGATTGCCTGAATAGTCAGTGAGAAGACATAGAAGGAAAAGTAGAGGACTGTCAAACAGATAAGGCTGAGAGAAGAGCATGTGGAAAGGCCTCAAAGTGTGAGAAGCATGTTCTGTATATGGAGGAAATGTGAGAAAAGAAGCTGAACTAGTAGAAGCCAAACTATGGTCACTTCACATGTCATGCTAAAGAGTTTGGATTTTAGGCAATGGGAAATCACACCAGGAAATGAAAAGATAAGACTTGTATTTTAGAAAGATCATTCTGGCAGAGTAGAGATTAGCTGGGAGTGTGGGAGAGGGACAGCCATGGTGACAGTGGGGCAGGGAGAACTGATTAGGAGGAGGCTGTTACAGTGTTTCACAAAGATGTGAACGGGGTTTGTCCTAATGCCAGAGCAATGGGAGTAAAGCAAAGGGGAGGGATCTGATAAATATCTGGAAGCTGTAAGTAACAGGACTAGATTGACTGTACACAGGCAGTGAAAGAGAGTGTGTCTAGGATAATTCTTAGATGTTTCAGGGGTGGTGCCGTCATGACAGAAATGCTTTAGGAGAATAATGAATTTTGTTTGGGGACCTCAGAGGTGGGATAATAATGGGGCTTATGAAGCAAATAGAAGGAATTTGATTCAAGAGATAGCTGGAGAACCAAGAAAGAGTTGTTTATAATACTGTACTATAGCTTGTGCTATATATTTCCATGGCTTGGGCCATCATTCTTCCCCTCCAATCATTTTTTTCAGCCTTTCAGAATCACTACTTATTTTTTTTTTTTTAGCTGAGCCATCCTGCCACCTGTTGGCAGCTTAGCAGCAGCTCAGCTCAGGCTGGGCATCAAACTGCTGTTGCTCAGAGCTCAGCTCACACTCTTGAGTGAGCTCTTAACCAACTGAGCCACTCAGCCGGCCCTCAGAATCTCTTAATATTTGTACTATATGTGAAAGAGCCCTTTCAGAATTCTCTATTTTTTCCCACATGTAAAGGCCCGTTGATCAGTAAAATACATGTTAGGGCCTGCCGAGTGGTGCTGGCTTGGGAAGCCAGTGGCCCCGGTTAGGGTCCGACATATAAGGGCCAGTGATACTGCCCTCAAAAATAAATAGATAAATAAATAAAATAAAGTAAAATACATGGAACATCCTACAGGGCCTATCTCTATCCCCTCTGCTCCAAGTATAAAATTTAGAAAATGACCCAGTGGGCCACTAGGTCATTTTAACAGGAGATTCTTTTTCAACATATGATGAGAACATCTTGGCTATTTCAGAACCTTCAAAGAGTAACACTTTCCCTATATTTTAGTATCAAATTGTGAGCCTTTTTGGTAAGCATTAGTATAAAACTTGATAAAATTGAATTTGTGAATTTCTAAATACCATTCAAAATCTCTGAAAATAATATTTTCACAACAAAATATGCCACGCCCCTTAAAAAACAATGACTCTCTACCTTTCTAAAGCAGTATATTATCTCTCAGAACAAACAGAGTTATTTTTAGGGGCAGGATTAGAGGTTTGGATAACAAAGGTAGTTGATATTTAAAAGTTAAAAAAACAATCTTGTTTAACTGAATATCTAACTGACTCTCCATTCAAAAGCAAATGTGCCTGCTTTAAAAAAAAAGGAAGTATTAATTATGATAAACTTGCATCAATATAAAGCAGCACACTGTCTCAAAAATTTTACTTTATATATAAAGTATAAATTTATCTCCATGGGGGTTATAAGCAAATTTTTTGCATGAGTAAAAATTTGAGAACGTCTCACTTTATCCTGACCCTTCCAGGTACAGGCCTGTAAAAGTAATTTTGTTCATTGTTGAAACATGTTTCTAGTGAAAAACAACTATTTTCTTTACAAGTTGCCTTTCTGTAATACTCATATCAGTGGTAACCCTGCTGAAAGCAGCATGTAGCATCCTGAATCTTTCTTCACTATTAAAGAGTACATTTTAAATGCACTCATTTCAATTGTAATACTTAGGATCCTGACTTGGGGTCAAGATTACTTACAAATTTTAAAAACGAGGGACTCAAATGATCCACATGTATGTGAGAATCATTTATTTTTAACAGTGATATGGAACCACCTCTAGGGCCATACAAACAAATCTCGAATAAGTACCAATTCAATGCGTAACTTCTCTTAAAGCAGGAAGTGAGAAGTTTTACACGATAGGAGAATTTCTAAATTTCAGACAATACATAATTAGTTTGGAATGTATCCCAAAACCTTGGAACTGATACTCAAATTATCTATGAAATATAGGCCAGAATTTTAGCATTTGAATTCTCAACACAGAGATCATCTTATATAGATGACAGACAAATTCACAGCTGCCAAGTTTTATGATTCATTCAGGAGACAACTTATTGAAACCTTTTCCATGATCTCAGTATTCTTGGACTTCAGTAAGAGAAAGGCTGGAAAGTCAGAGAAACAATAAGTTGTGGAATGATTTAAAATAGGATAAATTAAATTCTACCTTTTATAAAGCAGGATAGTAACTTGAATTCTTTGTATGCCAGTTCTGCGATGTGAAGGTAAAGTTTACAGACTGTTATTTTCGTTGTTTTATTTCCTGGTTATTCATAGATGTCCAAAGGAAAATTTGGCTGTTCAGTATTTCAGCAGATTATTGCATAGCTCTTTTTATTTGTTCTAGATGTTGAACATTTTTTCTTGCAAATGTTACTGATCACTTTGACAATGATGGAAGAAATCCTGTATTTCAGAGGCTCCTTAGAAAAAAAGTTCCATAAATATTTAGCATCTTATACGTACCAGGAACTGTACTGTGTAATTTCATTTCTACTTAATTGAAATGACTCAATTTATGTCAATTCCAAATATGAGAAGTGTGTTAGTTTCCTATCACTGTGTAATAAATTAAACAAATTAGCAGCTTAAAACACCACCTATTTATTACCTCATTGTTCTGAAGGTCAGAAACCTGTACACGGTGTGACTAGCTCCTCTGCCCAGAGTCTCACATAGCTGAAAATCAAGGTGTCAGCCAGGCTGTATACCCATCTGGACTTCAAGGTCCTTTTGCAAGCAGAATTCAGCGCCCATAGAAATGAGGCTTGCATTACCGTGCTGGCTGTCAGCAGGGAGCTGCTCTCAGCTTATAGGGACCGCCTCCATTCTTTGCCACATGGCCCCTCCATTTTCAAAGCCATCCATGGAGAATTTTCCTTGTGTTGAATGCTCCTCACACTTCAACATTCTCAAGGAAACTCCTAGTCCCTTTGACAGGCTCACCTGATTAGGTTAAGACACCTAGAATAATCTGTATATCATAAGGTCAGCTGATTTGAGATCTTAATTGTATCTGCAAAACCCCATTCACAGCAGCACCTAGAGTAATGTTTGAATAACCAGGAAAAGATGGGTGTATAACCTGGAGATGGGGAATTTTAGGGGCAATAGTAGAATTCTGCTTATCCGTCTCACAAGTGTGGAATTAAAGCCTCAGCTAAGCTGTATTATCATTGGAAGTTTGAGGAGAATGTGCTTCCAACCTGATTCTGGTTGTTGACAAAATGTATTTCCTTGTGGCTGTATGACTTAGACCCTTGGATTTGAGTTGGCTGTTAAGTAGGAGCCACTCACCGGTCCCAGTGGTCACCTTCTCCATAGGCAGTTCACAGCGTGGCTGTTTGTTTACCGAAGGCCAGCAAGAGAATTTCTTTCTCTAGTCTACTAAAATAGGCTCTTATATTCCATGAACTAATCATGGGATGACATCCTGTTACTTTTGCCATATTCTTTTGGTTAGAAGCATGTTATATAGAGTTTTCATTTTGCACTCAAGGGGATGAGATTATGAAAGGGCGTGATCTAAAGGGATGTCTGCTGCAAAACGTCTACGCTCAGAGCAACTGTGGCAGAAGCTCAGGTCAAAGTGGTTTCTGGCTTTTTTAGAGGTCAGTGATTAGGACCTGGAGGTATGTTGACTGTACAGTAGTTGATAGCAGAATGTCAGTTCCAATAATTTAAACAATATCCTGTCTTCAAACTCCAGATCAGATATCAAACTACTGGGTTTGAACCCCAAGTCTATCATGAATGAACGGTGCCGTTTTACCTCTGTGTGCCTCAGTTTCCTCCTCAGCAATATGGCGGTAGCCCTCTCGAGGAGGTATCGTTTCAAAGGAGAGCCCGACTTAGGGGAAAAAGGTGAAGGAATTAATAAGTACAAATTAGCAGTTACAATATAGCCACGGGGATGTAAAGTGGGAAAATGGGAATATAGTCAATAATAGTGTAATAAGTATGTGTAGTACCAGGTGGGTAATAGACTTATTGGCGGGGGGGGGGGTCACTTCATAAACTTATAAATGTCTAACCACTGTGCTGCACATGTGAAACTAATACAATAGTGAAGTCAACTGTAATTGAAACATTTAAAAAATTTAAAAAATAAAATAGATCCTGACATATGGTAAGTATTCCTTGTTTCTTTCTTGATGATTTGTGTTAGATTTGTCACTCATGAATTTATCAAAATCTATTCTTAAATCTAGGTATTTTTCTTTTTTTTTTTCCTACCTGTCCAAAACTACTTTCTTATTTTATTTTATTCTCTCTCTCTCTCTCTCTCTCTCTCTCTCTCTCTCTCTCTCTCTCTCTCCCCCCCCCCGCTCGCCCTCCCTTCCCCACTCTCCCCTCCCTTCCTCCCACCCTCCCTCTCTCTTTTTATTAGTTTCAGGTGTATAAAACAATGTAATAGTTAGACATTTACACCCTCACAAAGTGATAACCCTCCTCCCCCAATCTACTACCCCCCTGACATCGTATATAGGTGTTACAATTCCATTCACTCTATTCCCTATGATGTACTTCACATTCTGTGAATATATATATATATATATATATATATATATATATTTATTTATAAAATTATAGTTGACATTAAGTATTATTCAGCTTCAGCTTCAGGTGTATAGTGTAGTGGTCAGGCATCTGTGCTGTCCATGAAGTGATCTCCCTGACACAAGTGCCCATCTGACCCCCTACAAGTTCTTTACAACATTATTGATTATATTCCCCAAACTGTTTTTCATATCTCTGTGGTGATATTGTGGCTACTAATTTGTACTTTTCTTGATGTGACTATTTTGATAGATCTTATCTAGTCTTCTAAACTTTAAAGAGCACCTCCATACTTCTTTTCATGGATTTGGTTAGGTAGTCCACATTTATTCTCTGTTTACATATTATGATGCTGATTGTGCTTGCAAAAACACTTTAATTTCCAAACTATTAATAAGTCACTTGAGGGAAGTGAATCTTAATATAAAAATTTTAATATATTTTAATTATATGTGTCTTGTTCTTTAGCTGAATTTGCGTGGTAGATTATGGTTAAGGAGTGACTAAAATCTGGTGAGTCTGGTGGTTAAAATATATACATATAAAGTTTGTAGTGGTACACGAGATGTGTGTGGGAGTGATCATTGTTCACATAACCAAACATCCTGGAAATTTATGCAGTCTGTATGTTGGAGGGAAACTGAATCAAATTTACTGAATTAAATTGAGTAGTACCAATTCTGTGTGCAGCTCTGTACCAACCTCTATACAGGGACAAAACTCAGAAAACCCTCACATTCTATTCTGGGGCTTACAGTGTTGCTAAGGAAACAAAGCTTATAAGTATTAGATATAAGATGGTATAGGATTTTATTAAAATTAGATAGATGAGTATATGGGTATAAGTGATACAAAATCTCAAAGGAGGGAGGAGGGATTTGAGACTGCTTGCTAGAGAGGTTTGAGACAGGTTTGGATTATAAGTAGAAGCACACATTTAAGGATGGGAAGTATTTTGAACACCAGTTTGCTGTAAGAACTGATCCTAATTAACCTCTTTGTAAGACAGCAAGGGGAGCAGAGTGAAGGATTTATGTTAAGGAGAGAGTAGTAAAGCATTTATCTAATTTTTGTTAGGTCACAGTAGACCTCAGGGTAATGGGGATTAAAACATCCATCTGAATTATGGAAAACAAAATGCTAAAATGTGAACTGACATTATCAGTGTCATACTGAGGTGTTAACAATGGATTGAGTTGTCTAGCCTTTTGTTTGCTTGTTTTAAACAGAAAATTCTACCATGAATGTTTTTAATATTTTTTTTTTTTTTGAGGGCAGTATCACTGGCCCTCATATGTGGGACCGAACCGGGGCCGCTGGCTTCCTAGGCCAGCGCTTAACCACCACGCCACTCGGCTGGCCCAAATGAGTTTTGGTTTTGTTTTATTTATTTATTTTTAAGGGCAGTGTCACTGGCCCTCATATGTGGGACCCGAACAGGGGCCGCTGGCTTGCAAAGCCAGCGCTTAACCACCGCGCCACTTGGCCAGCCCCTTAATATTATACAACTTAAAAAAACTGTGACTAGCCTGACATATAATTGCAAATGAATATCAGAAACAACAAAACGGGGTATTAATTTCTTATCTAAACATTAATTTCTTATTAAAACATGTCACAAAGCATAAAATGCTTCATCTTGTCTTCCAATTATGTAAGTTGAAAAAGTACTTTCGGGGGCCGGCTGAGTGGCACGTTGGTTAGGAGCTGGCTTGGGGACACAGCTCTGAGCAGCGGGGCCCTGGTTCGGATCCCACATATGAGGGCCAGTGACACTGCCCTCTATAGCTAAGGTGGTGAACAACAGCTCCACCTGGAGCTGGGCTGTGAGAGCCCCGGCGACAGTGTAGGCTGCAGCCCCTGCTGCAGTGGGCTGCCATAGGCTACACTGAGTGGCCAGCAGCCAGCGTGAGCGGCCGGCAGCCAGCGTGAGCTGCCAATAGCCGCGGTGAGCAGCCATCCAGATGCCGGTGACCGATCTGCCTCATCCAGGAAGAGCGCAATGATGACACCAACTTGGGCCAGTGAAGCAACGTCCTCTACAACTAGACTGAAGAACAAGAAGACAGCAACTTGTCTGTTCCCCTTCCCTGATTCCCCAATGCTGTTCCCCTCCCCTAATTCCCCAATAAAATCTTTAAAAAAAAAAGTACTTTTGGGTTCATACTTTCTTTAGATTCCCACAACAAATCTTTGAGTAGAAAGTATAGCTTATAGGTAAATGCATTATATTGTAAAAAACTGATCTACAGAGTTATATTTCACTATGTAATTGAGAATGTATTTTAAATGGCTATTTATAAATTGCATTAAATCATAAAGGCAGTATTATTAGTTGAGAAAACTAGTAATTGAATGTTATTGTTTATGACCTTATCATTTTCCACATAACTACCTATATTTCAGAGCCTGTCAGAAACCAATTTTCTACAGTGAGCTATTGCCGTAAGTAGAAAGATAGAAATTCTTATAAGCTGAAATATACTTCCCCCAACTATAAATTCTTTGTCTAGTAAATAAAAGCTCATCTTGTGCTCATAAGCAGAACACTACAGTTCTTTTTTACTATTTTAGTACATCTTGAATGTGTTTCCTTTCTAACTGAAAAAAAGAATTGTACTTGTAAGTTCTCCCTCAATTCCTAAAAGCTACAGTAAGCACGCCTAAAGAGAATCTATCCCAGTGGATAGTCCTGGGAGCAATATTGATTGTGACATTGAATAAATGGGTTTGATCTTCCCTTCAAAGCACTCAAGGCTACAAGTAAAGCAATCTAAAGGAAACAAGAGGAAAAGCAGGTGTGTGGATGGGGAATCCGGGCTCGTCTCATTGCACCAGAAAATAGATAATTGTCATTTGAAACCTCAATCTTTTTTCAAGTGATACAGAAAAGAGGACTAGGGCCTCCCACGTTCACTTTAAGTGTAGTTAGAGCCTGAGGGTTGCCTGGGTTTTTAGTACAGGCTGTGTACTAGCCAAGGGCACCTGGCTAAGTGGACAAGTGAGGTTAAAGTCAGCTCTCACTTGGCTTGCTAATAATCTATGTGCCTATGTGAGAATATATCTGCTTGGATGAAGGGGTATCTTTTTCTCATTCATGCAAAAACTCTGTATGGATTGGCTCTAGCCCTACTAAATAGCACCCTATGGGTCCCCAAAGCAAAAGCATTAACTGTGCCTGGTGTCATAAATACCTTCACTCGGTCTATCCTTGTTAAAAGTGTGCCTTCCTTTCTCTGTGTGAAGATCACGTGAAGAAGAAAATTCTCAACTGATGTTTAAGACAACTCTCAACTCTCTTTAATAGGGAAGAAAAAATATTGCAGCTTCATTAAAAGCTATTGATTTAGTTAATTATCTCTTTCTGTCATAAAATTAAAATTAGCTCCAAGACAAAACATAATGTTATTAGTCCCTTACATGAATCCTTATCACCTGCTGAACAGTTCTAGGCATGACTCCCAAACACACTCTCTAATTCCATACTTTTTATTCATACTTAGAAAGCTCTTCTTTCTTCTCTGCCTTTCAAAATCCTCCCTGCCCCATTGTTCAAAGCTCAGGACAAATTCCAAGAACTATTTCATTTTCTCTTTTACACGCTAGAATGTTCCTTCACGCTATCTGTTCATTTCCATACCACACAATTGAGTTGATACAGCCCAGGGGCCAGGCTGTATCACAAGGCCACGTGGCTCCAAACAGCAGCAGTCTCAGTAGGAAGAGAGATTAGGAGAAGCGGTGGAGTTGGTGGCAACAACACCATCAATGCAATGCCACAGAGACGAGGCATTTATCAAAAAGAACAGCATTGCTTCAGTCTTTAGGCTCCCAACAGAGACGACTGCCATTGGTGTTGCTCTTGGAACAACATGGAGACTTCTTGACCCCTCTGATACTGCCTGAGAAGGGAAAGGAACTCTGGAAGGACAGCTTTCACCTGGCGGGCATTCATCCAGAGACTCTTTGGGGTATCTACTGTTCTATTATTCTGTTACTCATAATTCCTTGATTGTCACTCTGATGAACAGGGAATCATGTTCTACACCATCACCACCAACATGTCAAATTGCCTTTGTGAAACTCTGCCACCCCTTTATTTTACTGCTTATTTATTGGGTTGTCTGAAAAGCCATGACACATGTTTGTAACAGATGGCACTAGTTCATTTTTGGAAGTACTAGAGTCATTCGCATCTATGTCATTACTATGTCATTTGACAGCTGACAGTTCTATCTTCATTCTAAAAAAAATTGAGCGATTTGGTTGAGTTTTGGAGATTTCACAAGTTGAAGATGGAAGACCAAACTGTGCATTTTTGCCGTATTTTACTGTTTTACTTCCATAAACAGAAGAACGCGTGTTAAGCTTGTGAAAAGTTGCATAAAGTTTACGGTGACCATGCTCTACAAGAATGTCACGGCCAACAATGATGGTTCACGAAATTCCGTGCTGGTGATTTTGATCTCAACGACGCTCCTCGGTCAGGGAGGCCCACCATGGTTGATGATGACAAAATAAAGGCATTGATTGAGTCAAGCCCACATTACATGACATGAGAGATTGCAGAAAAACATTGAGCTTCCATCACTCAAGTATTCATGACCACCTGAAGAAGCTGGGATACGTAAGCAAGCTTGATATTTGGGTTCCGCATGAATTCAAAAAAGTTCATTTGACGGCATGTATAAACATCTGCAATATTCTCATTAAACGTGAGGAAAACGATCCTGTTTTGAAGAGACTGATAACTAGTGATGAGAAGTGGATTGTTTACAACAATGTGATGCACAAACAGTCTTGGTCCCGATGTGATGATTCTCCTCAAACGACATCAAAAGCAGACATTCATCAAAGGAAGGTTATGCTCTCAGTGTGGTGGGATTTTAAAAGTGTCATGTTTTTCAAGCTCCTACCAAGGAACCAAACAATCAATTTGAATGTGTACTGTTGGCAGTTGGACAGTTTGAAATGAATCCATCATCCAGAAATGTCCAGAGCTTGTTAATTATAAAGGAGTTGTGTTCCATCACGACAACGCGAGACCATGCACAAATTTGATCACCTGTCAAAAATTATTGGAGCTTGGATGGGATGTGTTGCCAAACCCACCATACTCGCCTGACCTTGTGCCATCAGATTTCCACTTGTTTCACTCTCTTCAAAACTCCTTGCGTGGTATAACGTTCAATTCAAATGAGGCTATAAAACAGCACCTTGTTCAGTTTTTCACAAATAAAGACAAGCCTTTCTATGAAAAAGGAATTATGAAGCTCATTGAAAGATGGCAAAGGTTATCGAACAAAATGGGCAATATATCATTGATTGATCTTTGTTCTTTATATAAATAAATGACCTTTGGAAAACATAGAGAAAATACATCATGACTTTTCCGACAACCCAATACTTCCATCCCTATCTTTATATTCCCCTTTTTTCCAGTATGATATTATTCCTCTTTCCTATTGTTAGGATTAATCCTTGAGCGTGAATATATTATAGGTCAAATGATCCAACTTTTTGAGAAGAAAAGTAAGTAAGTAGCCGGGAACCAAACAGGCCAAAGCATACCACACCAAATTATTCTACCCACTCTTTTTGGAATATGCCTTTAGGTTTTCTCTGGTTTCTTTGCTCATATTATTTCCTCTACCCCAATTATTTTTCCCACTCTCTTGTTCTATTAAAACAAAACCCATACTTTAATATTTAAGTTGTATGCTAATTCTTTCTTAGAATGTTTCCTGAAATATGTTTCTTCACTTCCTCATAATATAGATCTTACAGATTTAGAATCAATCCGAAGTAGGATGACAACATGGAAGGCCAAACAGAGGAGAGTCAGGATGACAAAGTGTCTGGACATCAAGTTGGGGTCTAGGGGTTGGAGACATACATAGACCACCTCCATCATGTTTAAGTGAAGAATGTAGAGCAAGTGGGAAAGTAGGTCAGAATCCAAGAATTGTAGCTAAAATTTTGAATACAATTAGGGCATTCAGGCCAATGTGAAGAATGAATGGATGGGGCCGGCCGAGTGGCACAGTGGTTAAGCGCTGTCTTGGGAAGCCAGCAGCCCTGATTCGGGTCCCACATATGACAGCCAGTGACACTGCCCTCAAAAAAATAAAAATAAATTTAAAAAGTAAATAAAATAAGAATGAATGGATGATCCAGGGGTAAACATGAAGTATAGCACATTGGAGAATTTTTTTTGAAGTTCATATCTAGCTCTAGATGAAACTTTCCTTCTCCTCAAAGAGTATGTAATTGTGAGGTAGATCCAGAATTTTCAGTTCTTAATTTGTACTTCTCTTATAATACTTGTCATGCTGTACTTTGAAAGTACTCATCTCCCTTTAAGGGCAGATACTGGTTTACCCTTGTTCATTTTGCCTACATTGTCTATTGTGGTGCTTTTTATACAGGGAGGTCTTTTGAATTGTAGTTTTGAAGATGAGTTGAACTTGCGAAACTATTAAAAATTCAGTTTTACACATGTTGCGATTACAGACTTGCAAAAGGAAATATCTAGCAATCAGTTGGATTTGAATGATCCAAGATCCAGAGGGAGTAGATGGATGGGTAGATATATTTGGATGATTTTCATCTATAGGTGAAAGCCAAAATAGTATGTGTAGAGATAAATGAGCTCTAAGTTGAGAACTGAATATAGGAGATACAAATTTATTTATTCAACCAATATTTTTTTTAAAAAGATTTTATTGGGGAATTGGGGGAGGGGAACAGCGTTGGGGAACCAGGGAAGGGGAACAGACAAGTTGCTGTCCTTTTGTTCTTCAGTCTAGCTGTGGAGGACGTTGCTTCACTGGCCCATGTTGGTATTACATTGTGCTCTTCCCGGGTGAGGCAGATTGGTCGTCGGCCTCTGGACAGCCGCTCACAGCAGCTCTTGGCAGCTCACACTGGGAGCCAGTCACTCACTGTAGCCTGTGGCAGCCCACTGCAGGAGGGGCTGCAGCTATGCCGTCCTGGGGACTCACAGCAGCCAGGCTCCAAATGGAGCTGTTGTTCACCATCTTAGCTGTAGAGGGCAGTGTCACTGGCCCTCATATGTGGGATCCCAACCAGGGCTGCTGGCGTCCCAAGCCAGCTCTAACCAATGTGCCACTTGGCCAGCCCTCAACCAACATTTTTTAATCATTTAGAATGTTCCAAGCACTTAGCTACACAAAATTATACAAATATACTTACATGAATAGTCTCTATCATTAAAGACCTTCAATCCTGCAGTGGTGATGATAGACTAGGGAGGAGATGATTGTAATATGTATTAAGTTGAGAAAGAAGTGTATTTAAGAAGGTGGTTGTGACTAGCAATGGAATAAAATGCTTTAAAAAATGAAGTCAAAAGAAAAACAATTTTATTTGCTTTCAAAGAGGTCATTGGTCATCTTTGAATATTTTGTTTTGGAGCAGAAGTGAGGCAAATCTGCATAATGTTTGCATATTGGTTAGGTGATGACTTAGAATATATGTATACATTTTATTAAGTGTTGTGCTGTTATTAGGTGCAACACTAGCTAGGTAAATTCACGTATCTACATGTTTCATCTTCTTCAAAGGGTATTATTTTTCATCCGAATATGATCTGAATAATCTAAATGTTTTATTTGACATTCATTTATAAAGATTGGATTTTAATGGTCATATCACTCCAAATCCTATGACTCCAGAGTCCAATGTGAGTGCATTGTTTGGAGAAAAGTGTAATGGGATTATCTAGGGTTCCATTTTATTCTCTATAATAAAATACCTTTCGTCTTCAATATAGTTTTACGAGTAGACATCTAGAGAAGATTATTCAATTAGATCATTTCAAGGCAATCACCATTTTTAAAGATTTGAATTAAACATTGATGATCTATTTTGTTCACTGAAGTTTTGTTCCAGGGTCATTTTGTTATTTGTAAGCTGCTGCTAGGAGCTTACAGTTTCACATTATTTAAAGTGAGACAGAAGTTCTCCATTTTAGCAAAAACAAATCCTACAATATCTCACCAGGAAAAGAAAGTTGCCTTTCCCATAAATTACTGAATATTTAGAAACGTGTGGAGTTCACATGCAGAAAGGATTGCAACATGTTGAGAGAAATACAATGATCCAGTTGTAGAGAAATAACACTGGTCATGTGTTGGTAAGAGATTATGCATTAGTATGTGTGTGAAAGTACGTGGTGGTACCCAGAGGGTAAAGGGGAAAGGAGTGGTAGATGAGGGTAAAAGGGATCAAATATATGGTGATGGAAGGGGAACTAACTCTGGGTGGTGAACATACAACATGATATATAAATGATGTATTACAGAATTGTATACCTGAAACCTATGTAACTTCTAAAAATTGTCACCCCAGTAAATTTTAATTAAAAAAAAAAAAGAAAAGAAAGCGCGTAGCACAGACACTGGAACACAACACATACTCTGCAAATGTTAGTTCAACTCTAAACCATTTTATTCTTTAGTATATAAATTGATAAAGATTCTATTGAAAGGTATCATTAATCAATGATTATTTTATTGATAAGTCAATTATATACAGAAGTGAGATTATCCCTGAGATCTCAATGGAAATAGCTTCAGAGGATCTGAGACGTTAGGCTGAAAGGAAAATTAAGTTGTTTATGTTCATAAGTCTTCCTGATCTGGTACACTGAAAAATTAAGGATGAGAGGTATTTTAAATTTTCTTTATTGTTATTTACTCTCTTCATTAAATGTCTTTTTATATTGAATACATGCATTTAAACATAAAATGTAATATAATTTGAGGTTTTGATGCTTTTTCTCAAATATTCCATGATATGTAATATTAGCATATGATTTGACAAATATTTAGAAATTATTGGAAGCATTTCTTAATGTAAGTCCCATTAATTCCATTTTATTTGAATTTGAGTAGTAAATAACTAGCATGAACTTTCAACCTGGAATAAATAATATACCACGTGTTTTCACAAGTATGCATTGACCAATTTAATGCTCATAAATAAGGCTAATAGTAAGGTAAATCAAATTCAAATATTTATTAAGTAGAGGACTCATTTAATCAACGAAATGACCCCTCTTTGCTGGATATGATTCCAGATGTTGAGCACAGTGCTGTGAGGAACTGTGAAGTGTTTGGGATTTTACTCAACTTTCAAGCTAATAAACTAGTCTGTTACTGACTGCGTCATGGATGCTGGCAAAAGATGAGATTCTTGAGTAAGAGATAAAGGACTCTATTACTCACGGCACAGCAGGCAGCATGAGCTTCATGTTTGCTTGTGTCAACTTCTCATGACCCCCGAATTCCACAGGATGACACAGGAGGGCCTACATGGATGCCTACATAAGAACTGTGTTGTGTTGCAGGAGAAAAACACTATGCTTGGAGAATTGATCACTTTCCAAGTGAACGGTAACAAGCCTGTTGTTTGTCTGCAGTGGGATGTTACCTCTTCCCTCCAGCATTGCCTGCTACAAAAACAGCCCAGGCAAAGATCTGTGAGGGCCTTGTATTCTTGGCTTACCTAGCAAGACTGTGCAGGGACTCTTCAGGTCCATTTTGCAAATCGCCTCTCTCAGTAAAAGCTTTAAATCCTTGCCCTTACAGAGCTTACATTCTGATACTAGGATTCTTACTGGTGCAAGGGATTTCATCATAGCCTGTTTTACTTCTTCTGAACTGATGTCAACATTATCTTGAAACTTGCGCTGGTCTCGTCCCCATTTTTAGTTTTGATACTCACTGATGCTTTGTCTTCATTTGCTATTTACTTCTTTTTTGTTTAGTCTCATGCATTACTCAAATTTTGCCTGTATCTCCCAGGAGCCATACTATTGTCACGAAGGCTGGACTGAGTTCCTCAAGACATTTTCAGGTCATTTCCTTAAAGCCTCACTACCCCATCAGGGTATCTGTCCTGCCCAAAGCAATTGTCCTGTGTAAGCCTGAGGACTCAGGTCAGTCGGAGTTTTGCAGGCCATTATTTAGCCTGAGCTGGGCCCCAGACTCTGAGTGGTGGCCAGTAGTAGAGAGAGAAAGTCTTGTTTATCTTATAGTGAGTTGTTCTGCTCTGAAGACTCTGAAACCCCGAAGCCTATTTCCATGAAGGACCATAAGTAGCCATGAATTCTCCCTTGCTTGAAAATAGAGCCAGGGTATATTGGGTGGAGGCAATAGTACAGAGGGATAGACAAGAAGTGTGGGTTCTTAGAAGAAAGGGGGACTTGAAGGTGCCCATATAGAATGTAAAAATAAATAAATAGTTTGCGTTATCCTCTGAAGTCCAATTGTGTCCATTCTGGTAAAGTGCTTCCTCTGAATGCTGTGCCCAATAGTGTTGGGCCCGTTAGCCAGGTTACTCCTCAGTACACCATGTTCCTGGTGCTGACAACCATGGTTAAGAAGAAGTGGTGGAAAAGATTGGGAGAAAATAGAAATGTAAGAGATTGTGGTTCTGTGGGTAGGCCTGCATTGTACATTTAAATCAGCAATAGTTAATTTATATGTGTGGCTGTGTATGTGAGCGTGTCTCATGGTTTAAAGGTGGTTATGCATTATATTCATATCTATGCATATACACATATACATGATTGAAATAACAAGTTCATAGTATATTAGGCCCAAGATATTGTCGTGGTTTTAAAAAGCTGAAGTCATTTCCTTACCAGTTTCATTATGTCATACAGAATTATATGTTCTGTATGGGAAAGAGAAAATGTTGTATAGGCAAAGGAATTTGTAAGAAAAAGATACAAAATATTTGAAAGAGACTTAAAACCTGTGACTAAATCAGAGAAGGAAATGACCTTTTGTATACAATGGACTTGTCAGGATATATTAGAGAAAATTTATGACATTAACAAGCCAAAGAAAAAGGCCTTTGTATGCTACTAACAGTTGGTACGATATATATGTAGAAATGAATTTAAGTGTGGGAATAAAAGTATAGAGAAAACTGAGAGAGAACAGACGATATAGAGTGAACAATCAATAGAAAAAAATAAATGTTTAGCCATATGTAACAATTCTTAAATCTTATCACATTAGCTTCTCAGTGATGGATCTGTGCTGACATGGTGTCTGGGATTTCAGACCATGTAGTCATATTCACTTTGGAATCAGATAATTACTCTAGATTTGAGCCAAGAGCTAACGTCCTTCATGGAAACATGGCTATTAGCATCAGGCAATATATAGGAGTGTAAGATGATCAGGCAAGAGTCCTTTTGGTTTCAGAATAAAATGGCCAAATAAGTTCCCGGGGAGAGGATGCAGTCAGAACTTCAAATATTGGCTCAATATATGGCTTTGACACAAAGTTCCAAGCAAAGAATCTGACTAAGTGCTATTATGAGTTAACTAAATTAAGGAAATCTCAAAATGTTTCATAAAATTGCAGTATGGGAATTAGTTTTTTATACTACCTTTCACAAAGGTTCAGTTCCTTGAGAAATTGCTCTTCTTTTTTGAAAAACACCCACCTATTGAATTCATTCAAGCTGCTGCCTTGCCCACTGGCTGAAGCTGGCTGCTCTGGGAATATGGCTGTGAGTGGATAGCTTGCAATTAATAGGCTTTAGACCACTGGTAGGAAGAACTCCCACCCAGAGTCCAGAGAAATTCAAGAGGGATCAGAGAACTATGAGTCATGTTTGGCACATACCAAAAAGTGCTCTAGGAAGGCAGGCTTTGGAGGCCAAGAAATGAGGGAGATTAAGTGAGAGTTGACATATTCCAGCGGTGGGGATTATTTGGCTAACATATACTGAACTCAAGTAGGCTTTTAATAAATACTTGATTGATGAACTCACCGATCAAATCCTCTCTAAGTATTTTATATCCCTCATGAACTGTGGAAGCTAAAACTGGATCTGGTATGTTAATGTCATTACCAGTTATGTATTATAATGCTGAGCGCACAAGTAAGTAACCTTTGTTGGTAAGATATAAACTTCTTCTAAATGACAGGGATAAAAAGAAATGTCAAAAATGACCCTGTCAAAAGGCTTATACCTTGGGAGACAGGACACGCCCCTGAAGGGAGAAGTACTAAGGAAAGATAGCACCAGGTTAGTTCTGAACGCATTTGTTTTCCCACTCTCTCCAGAGGCTTGAAAAGCAACCTGGAACTTGTTTCTCTTTTTCTTTATGCCTCTTCTATCATCCCTTTACCATCCTCAATTCTAAGTGTTGAGTTGAAAAATTTAGATCATTTATCAGTTCGCATCATAAGTGAATTTGGGAAACACAGTATAGGCAGTGATTGTGGGGGTGGAATAATTATGGAAGTTACTGTAGGGTCTGGTCATTTCTGGGCTTTTTAAAAAAACAGCGGGACTCAGATTACTAATTTTATGTGGGATGGGTAGCACAGGAAGGAGGGAGAGCCTGAGTGGGCCATGTTTTAGGAATGAGTGAGTAGACCTGTTTTACTGAAGTCGGTAGGAAAACAATGGGAGAGAGGAGAAATACTGGGCAGTGGGCAGAATGTAAAAGATCTTTTATAGGGACTTATTTAACCTGTAAGCAATGAAATGTCAATGCAAGTTTCTATGTAAGTGTGTAAATTGTACCAATCTGGTTTTAAGCAGAATTCTGGGTTGATGTATAGGATGAAGATATAAGGAGGTAAAAGGAAGTGAAACTATACAGTAAACCTGACAAGAGCTAGAAATGAATTAAATAATTACCTTATTCAACTAATTCCTTTCCTGAGTGTGTGTGTGTGTGTGTGTGTGTGTGTGTGTTGCGGTGGAGGGAGGGCAAGGAAGTTAGTTTGGCACAGAGGTTTCTTCAGGTCACAAGCTAATCAATAGCAGAAACAGACTAGAACTCAGGTATCCTCACTCCCAATTTAGGACTATTTCCCCTGTATCACTGTTAGGAATCTATTGTAACATCCGGCACTAACAAATGAAGGCCTGAACTAGATACTGCCATTTGAAATTGAGATGAAAAAGACACTTGAGAAGAAGTGTAAAGTAAGAACCAATGAAGACGTGATTGGTGATTGGATAGTATTTTCATTTCCTATTGCTGCTGTAATGAATTACCACAAACACACATATACCATTCTAGAAAGTCAGAAGTCTGGAATGGGATCCCCCTGGGCTAAAATCATGATGCTGGCAGGGCTGAGCTTCTTGTGGAGGTGCTAGGGGAGGATCTGTTTTCTTGTCTTTTCCTGCTCCTGGAGGTTGTCCGCCTGTCTTGGCTCATGGCTCCCTTCCATCTTCACAGCCACCAATGGCCTGTCGACTCTACCTGAAGCCGCATCACTCTAATATTGACTCCTCTAGCTCCCTCTTCAACACTGAAAGGACCCTTGTGATAACACTGGGCCCTCCCATACAAATCAGGATGATTACCTTGTTTTAAGTTCAGCTGATTAGCAACCTGAATTTCATTTGCAACCTTCATTCCTCTTTGCCATGTAACATAACCTTCTCACAGGTGCCAGGATTAGGACATGGACATCTTTGCGGGTTAGAAGAGGGAGGTGTCATTATTCTGCTGACCATAGATAGATTATATTAGAGTAAAATAAATGAGGGATAACTCCAAGGTTTTCAACTTGGGAAACTGTAAAGACAATGACACCAATGACAGAAATAAACAAGCTAACAGGGAAAACTGATATGTGAGTAAATCATCTTGAGAAATGTTGAGTTTTCGTTAATGTGTTGGATTCAGATGAAATTTCCAAACAGGCAATTATCGAGAACTCAGTGTTAGGAAAGTTGCTATTAGACTAGTGCTAATTACTACCATGGTAAAGATCTTTTCCATGTTCCTAATATTTCTATTTGTATATTTCAGTATCATCAATAATTTCTTCACTGACATTTAAAGATAAAGTACACATGGATGTTTGCTATGCACCATGGAAACTCACATTATGATTCATATGTCTTACTATTCCTGAATTTAGTTATTTTAAACTAATGTTAAAATTATTTAAAAATAACTTTTCCATGCACACACAGCTGTATATTACATATGAAAACCTGAAAACAAGACTCTGATGTATTTCTCATTGCACCAGTGTTTTAATGGAGTTCTCTACAACTTCCGATGAAAATCCTTCTACATACAATATTCAAAGTACAGAAGCAGTTTCCTTTGTAAACTGAAATCTTAACAGTTGGCCATGATTCAAAACACTTTCAGATAGTTGCACATATTACTAACAGGCACCACTATGAATTATTCCAGATAACATTCCAGAATGAATGCCAACATATCATTTTGAGAAATTTATTTCACTGTGTATTTTGCTTCACAAGTTTATTCTGTGACTGATCAAAGCAATGCTGATAGGATACAATAAAAACTAGCAAGATAGCAAGATTTATATGTTATAGTAATTAAAATAGTATTGTATTAACACAGAAAAGACAAAAAGACCATGGGGAAAGAATCAATAATCCATAAACAGACTAGAATCATACAAAGAACCTGATGTATAATAGTTATTAATCAGTAAGGAAAGTTTCTGGGATAAGCAGCCATTTAAAGGAAAGGAGAAGAGTGTTTCTCTACTTCATATAAAACAAAAAATAAATTTCAGGTAGGTTAAGATCCATGTATGACAAGTGAAACCCTCAAATATTTAGAAAAAACAGCAGAATATGTTCATGTCATAAGAGCAATTGCCATAAAAATCGATTGTTAAATTTAATGATATAAATATTTAAAGCCTGCATCTGACAAGATGTTATTTAAAAACTTAAAATCCAAAACGAAATTTTGGATTTTTTGGAAATATTTGGAAAAATTTGGAAATATTTTTGGAATACATATATCTAATAGAGGATTACAACCCAGAATATATGAAGAGCCTCTGAAGTCAGTAAGAAAAAGATAAATAACCCAATAGAAAAATAAACAATGGATGGGGGGAAAAATTATAGAAACAACACCCAATAAAGGCAAAAAACACACGAAATGATGATCAGTCACACCTGAATTCAAGAAAATAAAATGAAAATACTATTAGATATTATTTCACCACCATCACATTGACAACAATTTTAAATGATTGATAATACCAAATAATGGGCATGGAAGGAGGAAATAGCATTCTCAAACACTGTAGGCAAGGATGTAAATTGGTAAAAATGCTTTGGAAATTAGGTTATACTTTATTTATACTGATCATAACCTATAACCCAGAAACTTTAAACTTCAAGTATATACCTCTAGACAAACATTTATAAATATGCCCATAGAAGCATATTCAAGGAAGTATTTTTGTAATATTTTTTGTAGAAATGAAAGTTTGAAAACAATTTAAATTTTCATTACTAGAACAGTGGAAAATTAGTTGTGCTATTTTTACACAGTGGAATACTGTACAGAATTTAAGTGGATGAACTTGGCCTACATATGCTTATATGGACACATTTTTATATTTTAAACACCATGTTAAGTGTAAAAAGCAAGCTATACTATTTGTATAAAATGTCAAAAAATTTCAAAATATTCATACTTTGTTTATGGATATACACATAAGTAGTAATAGAATAAAAATATGCATAGGAGTGATGCATGTCAACTTTATGATAGTGGTTATTTCTAAGGAAAAGTGGGAAGTGCGAAGAGCAGGGACTTCAACTTATTTTGTGGCCTTTTGTTTCTTAAAAAAATTGGTACACAAATGGCAAAGCAATATATTTTTAAATCTTGAAATTATATTAATGATTGTCTACTACGTATTTTCTATGTAATATGTAGGGTTTTTTCATTCAAATACGTTTTCTAATAGCCTTACTGAAATATAATTCATGTACCATATTATTCACCAATTTAAAGTGTACAATTCACTGTTTTTTAGTATATTCATAGAGTTGTGCAACTATCACCATGATCAATTTTAGAACATTTTCATCACTCCAGAAAGAAACCATATACACATTAGCAGTCACTGCCCATTTCTTCCCACCCTCCACAGTCCTAGGCAAGCACTAATCTGCTGGCTATCTCTGTAGCTTTGCTTATTCTTGACATTTCTTGGAAATGGAATTATGTAACATGTGTTCTTCTGTGTTTGGCTTCTTTTACTTCATGTTTTCAAGGTTCATCCATACTGCAGCATGTATCAGTACTTCATTTACTTTATGGCTGAGTAATATTCCATTGTTTGGGTATATCACATTTAGCTTGTTCATTCATTAGTTGGTGGACATTAGGATTATATCTACCCTTCGGCCATTATGCATAATGCTGCTGTGAACATTTGTGTACAAGTTCTTATGTGGATATATGTTCATATTACCTAGGAGAGTGGAATAGGCTGATCATATGGTAACTCTATGTGTAAGGCTTTTAGCACCTGTTAAACTGTTTTCCAAAGCAGCTACATCATTTTACATTCCCATGAGTAATGTGCGAGGATTCTAATTTCTCTATATCCTCACCAACACTTGTTAGTTATTGTTTGTCCTTTTGATTATAGTTATCCTACTGAGTGTGCAGTGGTATTTCATTGTACAAATTAAATCTTGATATGGAGGCTGATGGCGTACAGAGCCTGTTAACATTTATTTGGGTATTGAAAAAGAATAACATTTAAAAAATTATTTTCACATCTTTGGGGCAAAACTTCACAGAACATGAAGCAAGAGAAATAGTCAATCAGTGGCAGAGAGAAAAGCTGTTAGTAGAATGTTAGTGTTGTTACATAAAAATATAAAACCTCCATTTCACAATTAGAAGGAAGGGGTGTGTAAGGGTGTCAACATCATTGATAAATCATCCATACCTATTTTTATGCCATGCGATACTAGCAAAATAGTAGAATTGGAACACAGTAAAACGGAGAGTCTAATGGGTACTCTCCCTTGATCACTTAAAATAGGGAGATTGTAAAATCTGGGACAGAAACTTATAGCAAAAAACAGTCTGTTTAGTAAAAACGTATTAAGTTAAAAAGCAAATTTTGGTATCACAGGCTTTTATAATTCAAATTTATTTAAAAGCTTGATGAAATTTGATTATTAGGCCAAGAATCAGATCAATACATTCTTCTATTCCATAAATTAGAATAACAGTACTAGAAAATGACATGATGGTGAAAGACTTATTGACAAAGAGCTGTGAAGCTGTATTTGGTATGAATTGGGAGAATTAATCAAATCTTAGTTTCCTGAAATACTTTCATTCATTTCAAATATTGTACCTTGTTTAAAAGGAAAGTGTATCTTTTTGCTTTTTTAAGTAGAAAGGAGCATTAGAAAAAAAAATCTTTATTATGAGAAAATCCACTTAGTGAACATATAGAAAGATAGATATACTGCCTTTAGCAGTCACATTGGAAACAATAAGTAATATACCTATATTTTAAACATTGGAACATGTTTTACATATCAATTCATATGATACATTAAAAAATCAGTAATAACTTCAATGAATATACTAAGGAAGGAAAATAAAATATTGTCAAATTTTCTTCTTAAGTCCTTTTCTGCCCTTTTCATTAATTTCAATTTTGATCAGACTTATTTGCAAATTAAAGGAAGAAGCCACCTCCAGCCTGCATGACTTTCACAAAAGAAAGGGCGCATGCAAATTTCCTAGGACTGGAGCAGTGACTATGTATGACCAAGAAGATTACTGGTTATTCATTCACTCAACAGATATTATTGTACCCTACCATAGACCAGGCATTCCAGGAGCACATGGTATAAACAAGGAAGCGGACATGTAAACATCATAACAATACAGAGTGGTACAGTCTAAAATGTTAGCTTCCATAGGGTTTTAAGAGGGAACAGAATGGGGTACCTTAGATGAATTCTAATCATGAACCGCTTCTTAGAAAAGACGACAGTTGAGCTGGGCCCTAAGAATGAGTTTCAGAAACAGCCGATGAAGAGTTTGGAGAAGTAAATTATACACAGAGACATGTGTTCAATTGTACACAGTATCACGTGTGCAGAGGCAAAAGAGACAATAGTATATGTGGAGAAATGCTCACAATTCAGTACATTTGAACTTGAGGGCCTGTGTGGGGTGGCAGAAGGCTGGTAGGAGAGAGGACATCCGCAATCGGACTGTTCATCAGTCGCCTTGTTTGTGCCATGCTCAGGAATTTGCGCTTCAGTTTGAAGACGGTAAGGAGGTACTGAAGATCTTAAAGCAGGGCATTAATATGATTCATGTAATTTAAAGGTCTAGGCCTTAACAGCCTATCACTAAAAAAGTAGCATATTTACTTTCAATAGTCAAATTATGTCGTTCATAATGATATTGGATGATGATTCTAATTTGGGGTTGATGAGTTTAAGATTTCTGTAGAATGTACAGATAGAAATGATGGTTTACAGGTATGGAACTCAGTAAAGAAGTTTGGGCTAGAGGTAAAACTATTAGGAGCTGTGATCAGGAAATGTAGAATTATAAAAAAAGAGGACCAGGAGTAATACTGCAGACACTGACGCTATCCAGGTAGAAAGGGGACATGATTGTTGAAGGCTGTGAAGAAGCCATTGGATGGGTAAAATAAAGCCCGTGGTGGGAAACAAAGCAAAACCATATAAATTTTCAAGGAAGAAGTGGTTCCTCTGACTGATAGCACCATAAACTCTGAATAGCTTATCGTAAGGAAAGACACTACCAGTGCAAATACCTATTCATTTTTTAATTGTTTCACTTTATTGCTTTGACTGCTCATGCCTAACCTTGCACATTGTTGAACAATAAGTGACAAACAATATTAATGATGCCTGTAAAACTAGAGAACACAGAGTTTTCTCACAAATCCAAGCAATAAAATGACATCCTTCTCTACAGCAGTAAAATGAAAAACAGAAGAGAAACCCCTAAGATTTGTCATTAACTATATCATGAAATCTTTTACTTTCTATAAAATCCAAGCACATTCTCATAAAAATAAAAAGTTAATTGAAAACTACCTCAGTACCTTGTATTGAGTTAGAACTATTCTCTCAATATATAATAATAATTTTCATTTATTTATAATCAGAAATTATCTGCCAAGTTCCATTTAACCCCATAAAGAAAAATTTTCTGTTCTAGTTCACTTTCTTAAAACTACATATCAAAATGCAATTTAAGACTATTTAACAGATTATAGAATTAAAATTTTGCTTTTTAAAGGTGAAAATGCCTTACTCAAGAATTATTTAATTAAAACAAAGAGTATAAGCAAGGAACACTTTTTACTTAGTCATTATTACTATATTAAATAACACACCAGTATTGCTTCATGGTGAGAATTTGTTCTGACCAACTTTCTGAGTAGAAAAATATTAGTTGGACACAACTTGAGCCTTGATTCTGTTGCTGATATTTTTAGTAATCTTAGAAAAAATTCATTAACATACCAAGGTTTGTTGTTGTTGCCTAAAAAAGTGTGATAAATATAACTTTCCTAGTATATGCTATAAAGGCAAAATGATACCACAAAAAAGACTCAGAAAAAAATGGGTTCTATAATTAGAAATTTTTTTTTTTTTTTTTTGAGGGCAGTGTCACTGGCCCTCATATGTGGGACCCGAACCGGGGCCACTGGCTTCCCAAGCCAGCGCTTAACCACCGCACCACTCGGCCGGCCCTAGAAATTGTTATTAATCTCTTTCCCAAATAGCAAATATTTCCAAATAACATTAAAGAGAAAAAAAGTCAAGTTAAGGCTTTTTTAATACTCAAAACCCAAACAAAATAATTATCTAAAATAATGTGTAGCATTAGCATCATTTATAGAATATAAGTGCACAATTTAGATATGTTAGATATCAGAGGATATTGATGATTACAATTTAAACTTTAATCTAGACTATTTTAATGCCAAAAAATTATGGTAGTGTTTATCCTTAAACTCTGCAATATTTTCATTGTGATTTTTATTAGCAAAATTAATCTTTAGGGTTCAGCCATAGTATGTATGTATATGTCTATCTATCTATCTATCTATCTATCTATCTATCTATCTATTAAAGTTTATTGGGGGTGACAATTGTTAGTAAAGTTACATAGGTTTCAGGTGTACAATTCTGTAATAATCATCTGTATATCACATTGTGTGTTTACCACCCAGAGTCAGTTCTTCTTCCATCACCATATGTTTGATCCCTTTTACCCTCATCTACCACCCTGCTCCCCACTTACCCTCAAGTAACCACTAAACTATTGTCTGTGTCTATGAGCTTTTGTTTCTTCATTTGTTTGTCTTGTTCTTTTGTTGTTTTTCAGTTTTATATCCCACATATCACTGAAATCATGTGGTTCTTCACTTTTTCTGTCTGACTTATTTCTCAAGATCCATCCATGTTGTTGCAAATGGCACTATTTCATTTTTTCTTATGGCAGAATAGTATTCTATTGTGTATCTATACCACATCTTCTTATCCAATCATCTATCAAAGGACACTTTGGTTGTTTCCATGTCTTGGCCACTGTAAATAAAGCTGCGATGAACATCAGAGCACATATATCTTTACGAATAAATGTTTTCAGATTTTTTGGATACGTGCCCAGGAGAGGGCTTGCTGGGTCATATGGTAATTCTATTCTTAATTTTTTGAGGAACATCCACACTGCTTTCCATAGCAGCTGCACCAATCTGCATTCCCACCAACAGTGTATAAGGGTTCCTTTTTCTCCACAGCCTCTCCAACACTTATTATTATTTGTCTTATTGATGATAGCCATTCTAACTGGTGTGAGGTATGGGCCGGCCAAGTGGCGTGGTGGTTAAGCACTGGCTTGGGAAGCCAGTGGCCTCGGTTCAGTCCCACATATGAGAGCCAGTGACACTGCCCTCAAAACAACAACAACAACAACAACAACAAAAACCTGATAGCCTAACTGATGTGAAGTGATATCCCATTGTGGTTTTTATTTACATTTCTCTGATGATTAGTAATCAGAGAAATGGTCTGTTGGCCATTTGTGTGCACTCTTTGGAGAAATGTCTATTCAGGTCCTCTGTCCATTTTTTAATTGGACTTTTTGGGGGTTTTTTGTTGTTGAGTTGTAATAGTTCCTTTTATATTTTGAATATTAGCCCTTTATTGGAGACGTTGTTTGCAAAAACCTCCCATTCGGTTGGCTACCTCTTTATTTTGTGGATCATTTCTTTTGCTGTGCAGAAGGTTTTTAGTTAGATTATACAACCAAGTGGTGTTCATCCCAGGGGTACAAGGATGGCTCAACATACACAACTCGATCCAAGTGACACATCACATAAAAAAAAAAGGACAAAAATCATATGATCATATCAATAGATGCAGGAAAAATGTTTGACAAGATACATCCATTTATGATTAAAACACTTAATAAAATGGGTATAGAAGGAAAATGCCTTAACATAATAAAGGCCATATATAACAAACCCTCAGCTAATATCATAATTAATGGCGAAAACTGAAGCTCTTTTCTGTACGCTCAGGAATACGGCAGGGTTGTCCCCTATCACCTCTACTTTTCAACATAGTATTGGAAATCCAAGCCAGAGAAATCAGCCATAGTATATTTTAAAAAATAGGAATTTCCATGGGAATGAACCTTGAAAATAAAACCACATCCTTTTTCCAGTCTATGGAGATTAAACAAGGCCACATTTTTTTTGACACTTCTCTCATCAAAAGGAGGAATTTATGTCCACTTGCTTTAAATCTGGGTGGGTTTGTGACTAATATAATACAGTCATGTGCCATAAATGATGTTTCAGTCAATGACGGACTGCATATGTAATGGTGGTCCAGTAAGATTACAATGGAGCTGAAAAATTCCTGTCGCCCAGTGATGGTGTAGCCATAGTAACATTGTAGTGCAATGCATTACTCAAGTGTTTGTGGTGATGCTGGTGTAAAACCTACTGTGCTGCCAGTCCTGTAAAAGTGCAGCACATACAATTAGGTACAGGACATAATACTTGATAATGAAAATAAGCGACTAGGTTTCTTACTTATTATTTACCAAACTTAACCGTTATTTTAGAGTGTACACTTTTTACTTATAAAAAAGTTTGCTGTAGGGCCGACCGAGTGGCGCGGTGGTTGGGCGCTGGCTTGGGAGGGCAGCGGCCCTGGTTCGGGTCCCACATGTGAGGGCCAGTGACACTGCCCTCAAAAAAAAAAAAAAGTTTGCTATAAACAATATGCTGTTATACCAGCAGCAGCCTCATACTCATGTTTATTGCATGTCTTTATTGCATCGTTTTCTCTTGTGCTTGATTTAACCTCGTGCTGTTTTGTACAGTAACATGCTGTATAGGATTGTAGCCTGGGAGCAGTAGGTTATATCTATATAGCCCATGTGTGTAGTAGTAGGCTACACCATCTGTGTGAGTATATTCTATGAAGATGTTTATATAACAATGAAATTGCCTAATGATGCATTTCTCAGAAAGTACCCTCATCCTGATACCGTGCAAGACTGTACAGCAGAAGTGATGCTGTGATCATTTCTGGGCTCAAGCCTTAAGATACTGACAGTTTCAACTTCCTGTTGGAATATTGGCTTCTGGAACCCAGTTGCTGTGCTGTGAGGAAGCACAAGCAGTCCTGCAGAGAGGCCCACATGAAGGACGAGCGCATGTGTAGTGGACCGTAGGTCCCCAGCCAATAGCCCTAGCTGAGCGTGCAGCAGAGCTAGTGCAGCTTGCGGGCTTTGTAAGTGAACCATCTTGGAAGTAGATTCTGCCCCAGTGAAGCTGCCTCAGCCGATGCTGTGGTGAACAAACACAGCATTCCAACAAAGCCATGTCCAAATTTCAGGCTAATGAGCAAAAGAAATGATTATTGTTGTTTTAATTTACTAAGTTTTAGGTGGTTTGTAAGGCAGTAACAGGTGTCTGGTAGCTAGTTTCAGAACTATCATAGTACAAGCAAAGAAGAATCCTTAAATAAAATATATGCATTGCAGTTTTAAAAGCACATGATGTTATACAACAAGGTGTTTTTGTTGTTGTTGTTGTTGTTTAATGGTTAAATCAGTTCTCTTATCCTATACATACATAGTAGTTGAGTTACAACTTTAATGTTTGGGCTTAGTAAAGTGGAAAGTGTAACTCTGGGTAAATCCAAGAGGTATAAGAAATGCACACAATAAATTCAGAGTACTACACTGACATGCACTATGTTTCCACACATGCTAGCCATATTAGTTTAATTCCACTGGGCATGCACTTTTCTCTGTCCCTACAGTAATGGCTTCACATGGGATCATTTTCATTCTGTAGCTCCTAGCTGGAATCCACTCAGCAAAACTTTAGGATCACCAATTGGGTCAAATGATAAAGAAATTAAACAAACTTTTACCTTAATCACCATTTCATCTATATAATACTTACTATTTCTTGGCCACTAAAATAAGAGTAGTACACTTGTGTGGGACTAGACTGTGGCCATAGTTGGCAAACAGAAAACTATTGTAAGAATTCTATTCAAAGCAATAGTTTAAAAATTCTATTACCAATGAAGACATATTGCTAATTCAAACTGAGGTCTTGGGAGAGAGTGAGGAGGCAGTATATGCAGTGGTTACTATGCCATGCTAATCCTATTCCCTTTCATCATTGATTGTTCCAGAGGTGGGCATGTGAACCAAGTCTGGTCAAAGAGACATGGGGAAAGGTATCTGAGGATATTTGGAAAAATGTCTTCCCCTATAACAGAGAGAGGCCCTGAGGGAGAATACCTCTTACTGCTTTTGAAGTGTTTGTGTGACTACCCAATAACAGAGAAAATCCTTTAACAGTCTTGCAACCACAAAATTGGAAGAGGGGAAAGATGAAAAGCACCTGTGTTCTTTATGATATCATTAAAACGCTTCCTTTATTCTTAAACTACCTGCCTCCACATTTTTTTCTGAATGATATAACTAGTTGTCTCACTATTGTATACAAAAGTTATAATATGGAATTTTAATACTTATAGCCAGCAATCCTAATTGATTCGGTAGTGCTATAAACTGTCTACTGAATGCCTGAAAAATGGCATGTGTTTAAAAGCTGTAGTTATTACTCCTGTAACTAAAATATAAGGTAAAATATAAAGAATGAATATGTCAAAATCACCATTGATTCCCACTAGCTACTCATAATCCTTTCCTATTCTGAAACCTCAAAATATTTTGTCCTTTTTTTTAAAAACAACAATCACATATGCTTTGAATCATTTGTATACATGATTTATATTGCCTAGTAGACTGCAAGTTCTCTTTTGTACCACCAATTAATTGCCTTATATCCAGTAGATGCTCAAAAACTATTTATTGAATTGAGTTAGTGATTAAGTCAGTATATTTAAACTATGTAAATATGCAAAAAGCAGACATCATAATTTACAAGAAGGACTGTACCCTTGGTTTGTGTGTATGTGTGTGTGTGTGTGTGTGTATGTGTTTGTGTATAATTTCATAGAATGACACAATAATTACTGTTTTCTCTGGTAGTTTTATTTCTGTTTTTACTTTTGGACTCTACCATTGAATATAATTCTAATTCTGACCTCAAGAGGGAAGTTACACAAGAAAATTTAAAGCCATTTGTCGGTCTCACCTAGGATTTCTCTTAGGAAATATAATAGAAGTCAGCCTAGCCCAGTGAAGTTTTATTGGAGGTGGACAATGGGGTTTCTGTTAAAGTGCTGCCCTAAGCTGCTTTTCAGCCCTATTTATTTATTTATTTATTTATTTATTTATTTATTTATTTATTGCTAATCATGAGTAAAACTTCATTCTTTTGTGGGTTGTAAACAATGGTTTCCACAGTGATGATTATCATACAGTTATAGTAATACAATCCAAGTACAAATTCTTATCCAAGGATGGGTGTGGTTTCCAGTGATGTACAAAACAGCATATTAGATTATGAAATGTCTCTTTTTAAATTAAATTTATTGGGGTGACATTGGTTAATAACATTATATAAGTTTTAAGTGTACAATTCTCTAATACATCATCTGTATATTACGTGTGTGCTCACCACCCAAAATCTAGTCTCCTGTCACCATATAGTTGACCCCTTTACCCTCTTTAACCTCCCCCCACCCACCTTCCTCTCTGATAACCATCATACTGTTGTCAATCAGCCTAATTTAAATTCACTGCCTTTGGATACAGTAATTGCAGAAACATTTTGGCCATAAAATCATGACCAGGTAATTCTAGACTTTTCTAGCTTTTAAATATTAGGAAAGAATAGTTACCTAATAAGAAAGTTTTCAAAAAAAAAAGTTTTCAATATCATTTGATTATTGTGAAGCAATGAAATGCAAGATTTGATGAAGGGAATCAGATTTTAGTATGGCGGTGGGTAGCTGGGGATACAGATCAAGGCACGTTTGCCCTGGGTGACGAAAAATGAGGGGCCAGCTGAGTGGCTCAGTTGGTTAAGAGCTCACTCAAGAGTGCGAGCTGAGGGCCGGCTGAGTGGCATGGTGGTTAAGTGCTGGCTTGGGATGCCAGTGGCCCTTGTTCGGGTCCCACATGTGAGGGCCAGTGACACTGCCCTCAAAAAAAAAAAAAAGTGTGAGCTGAGCTTTGAGCAACAGCAGTTCGATGCCCAGCCCGAGCTGAGCTGCTGCTGAGCTGCCAACAGGTGGCAGGATGGAACAGCTTAAAAAAAAAAGATCTATAAAATACCATTAATCTAAGGCCATGTCGAAAATATCTTGGGATTATAGATTGGTTAAGAGAAAAATATTTTTCATTTGTGTCACAGACCTACATGTTTTCTTAGCAAATCAATTTTTGAACCAGAGCAGATCAGAAAGGCTGCAATTGTTTAGAGCTTTCAAATCATCTGGAAAGTTATTCTGCAAGTAGGGTCAAACCCATTAGCAAAACAGATGTTTTCCTCTGTGGCAGGAAAACACAACTTTCTTATACGTATTGCATGTGGTTCAAATCCATTTCAGAAATAAGATTCCACTTCTTAAAGGGCCTTGGGACTTGAGGGCTCTCCTAGACTTTGCCAATAAAAGCATGGCCAAGGCCATTTAGGTGTTTGAAAGTCAATATTTTATAATGACCTTTTAATCTCATTTTATAAAACAAGAGAACAATGTTATTGAAATCTATGTTGCTTCTCCAAAACCTCAGTAAAAAAGTTGGAGTTGGATTAAAATCAACTGGCAATCATTCATAGGACTCTTGGGAGCTAAGAGTGGGGAAGGACAAAAGGTCATTAGAGAGAAAGTGGCCTGAGAGTTCTTCTGGCCTCTCTTCCCAGAAAAAGCAAAGGAGAGCTACTTCTCACCTACCATTGGGAAAAAGCATCAAAAGCTCTAACAGATGGGTTTTGTTGAAAAGCCAAAAACTATTGTGTCCCAGGAATATAGGAAATGGGTCCATTCGAAAAGTCATTTAGGGAAAAATTTTCCTCTTACAGATGACTCTCAGAAGCAATAAATACAGATTAATTCTCACTATTAAATAGCATAAATCACATCCTAGTTTTTCTTTAGCCTTTGTAAAAATAGATCCAAAATTTTAATAGACAGAAAGCATTTGCATTGGTCATTTGCCAATTAATTGTTTTAACCTCAAACGCTCCATATTCTTAGCCAATGGGACATTTTCCTGGTTGATAATTAAGTTTTCAGCCTTCTTTTCACCAAGAAAAAAACAGAAATAGGGTAAATAGAAATAATAAGGAATTACTTTTTTTTTATTGTACCAAATAATGTAAAAATATTTTTTTACAGAGTAAAATGAAGGAATACTTGCTTGATTAAGCTGATTAAATTAGTTTAGAACTATCAGGGTTGTCAATATTTGAAAATGTTGCTTAAATATATAAAGAAATACATTGCTGAGTGTTCAAAAATAATTTATAGTTTCAAAGGCACAGTCTGTAAAAATAAAGTGTGTACAACACTATTTGGATTCAGATATATGGAGATTTCTACTATTTCTAGAGAAGGATTGCCCGCTGTCACAAAATGTTTTAGGTCTCTTTCTAATGGGGTGTTATTATAGTATAGGCTACAGCACTGACACAGGATATTTGCGCTCTGTTCATCGTGGCTTCATGCACTTGCCTGCTAAAATAGCTACTATTATGAACAATGGGGTTTGGATTCACATTGTGTCAGGGAAAATGTGAATAGAGTAAATCATTGATACTAAGCAGACACGTCTTATTTTCAACTTCTTATTTACATCATAACCTGATTCACTTACGATATCATCACCAGCTCTGTTTAGTCACATTCGTTAGAAATTTTATAGCTAAATTCTTTTGAACCTGAAACACTTTAATCATAACTTTGCTTCAGTAAATTGTTAGCTAGAAAGATACCATGCTTTAGAGAGGAAAATAAAGATCTCTCTATGAAGATTATTTGCATTTGTCTAAAGATAACACTATTCATCCATTGTATGGAAGGATGCCCAGAAAGAAATGAGAAAGAAGGAAAGATTTGCTAAGAGGATGGCTTTCTAGTTCCTTCTGAGACATGTCTTCCAAGTATAGCTTTACTTTGTGTGAAGTGTTGTGATTTTCTGAAACGGGGTATGTACCAATTTTGATAAGTGTGAAAACACATCCCAAAGCCGGAAAAGAAATGAGTTCTATATTTTCTGCAGCCATCTCTCTCCCATCTTACAACGCTATTAGTGTGTAGTTGAAAACTGACATTGTGTGCATAGGAAAAGGAGCAACTGGAGATAGGAAACTTGTGCAAAGGTTTTTTTAAAAAATAGGAACATGTGCATTTGAAGCATGTGTCGGGAGAAAGGGCTTTGTGCAGTAAGTATAGAGGTAAATGAGGTTCTAGTGTAATTTCTGGGATTGATCTGTGTCCACACCAGTTGTTCTTAGGTGGAGGAGGAAAGGGCAAGTTTAGCATAAGAGAAAGATATAAGGCTGGGAGAAAAGCTGAGGTGTTTCAAGAGATAATTAGCAGAGAGAATTGTAGGAAACAAAGCCACTAGTCATTACATTAGTTTTTGACATATTGTGAAAGAAACATTATGGCATTTCTATAACTGCCTGCACTTTAATTATTTCTTTTTTCCTGTGGAAGGAGGGGTGGGTAGAGTACAACAGGGAAAAGGCAATGGAGAAAAAGAATATGAGCCCAGATGACCTTGACTCCTTTGCTAACCTTAGAAAGGAAAGCAGAAACATGTCATTAGGCCAAATCTAAAGACAGCAAAAACTTTAGGTCTCTCATAAGTACAAGAAATGTCACAGACCAGGATGGGAAAAAATTAAAAGCTTATAAATTACAGGAAACTAGAATAAACAGTCCCTTAGGTTTCTACTTAAATACCTCTTTAAAAGTGTGTTCAATTGTTTTTCCAACTATTTTTACAGAGTGAAATCTTCCATCTGGCTGTACTGAGAAAGAATTTCAAAGTTGTGGAATAGTAGACTCAGAGCTGGAAGTAACCTGCATCTCTTTTCATCCATCCCCCTCATTTTTCTTTTAGCAATTATAGAGTGTGATGTAAACAAATCTATCTAGTCCACATGCTCCCAGAACTTGCTGATTAAAAACACAAAACAGCTTTGCTGCTCTTATGTATCCTTCCAGCTACTATTCTATCCCTTTGTCTTCTTAGCTCAGCTCCTTGCAACAGCAGTCTCCATGTGCTCTCTCCACTTGCTCACCCTCCTTCACCATCCCAGTCCACAGAGCTGCCACTGCATCGAACTTGCCCTCACTCGAGTTCTCTCCAGAAGCATGCTCTTCCTTCTGTACTTTCATCTTGACTTTGTCACTTAGTTCCTGTGTAACGCTGGGCAAGTTCACCTCTTTTGTGCCTCCTTTTCTCATCCAGAAAGAGGAAATAATAATAATAATAATGATCCTTACTTCACAAAGTTGTTGTGAGAATCGAATGGGTTAAGCCCTGTCAACCGCTTGAATCCATCTCTGGCATGTTATAATCCCTTAATAAAATAAACGTGAATTCTTAGCTATCATTATTTTTCTTGATACCTTTGCAGTACGTTAGCCAATTCCCTCCTTCCAAACTTCCTTCCATCCTTTCCTCTTTCCTTCTTGCCCTGCTCCGCTTGTTTACAAGTATTTGAGAGTTTCTCTTCTCTATGACGGGACGCAGGACACTGAGCAAGACAACAAGTACTTGTTCTCACGGGGCCCATACTCCTAGCTTTCCTTGTATCACTCTATTAGATGCTTCTCCCTTTTCTGTGGAGGCTCCTTTCTTCTCTTTGCCTCTTGACCCCTTACATTGTCCTTAAGTTTTGTGTCCTTATTCTAATATATTTTCCTGAAGATGAAGGCATCCATGCCATCTTCTGTCTTGATTTGACTCCTAGGTCTATACTTTCAGCTACATGTACTTGCTTCTCAAATGTGGTCTCTTTTTATTCCCGCTTTCCTAGTTCAGTCTTCATTATTTTTCTCTTTGTAGAAGGCTTGCCTTCTAAATTGTCTTCACTTCCTGCCTTCTATTCCACCACCCTATGCTTACACATTTTCTAAAACACAAACCTGATCATTAATTCAATCATGTATTCACTCACTCACTCACTCATTCACTCATTTGCTTATTTATTTATTTATTTATTTATTTATTTATTTAATAACATTTCATGAAAACCCACTGTGTGCCAAGCACAGACCATTTTATTCCCCCTCTCAATTTCTTCAAAGGTGCCTTGACTCTGTTTTATTATTCTGTGCCTATGTACATTCTGTGTCCCCTCCCCTCCCCCTTCCCTTAACAAACTGCTGTATAACTCAGCTCAAATTTCTCTTCATTCATGCTCTGTCCAGCCCTGGGGATATTGCAATAAACACGACTGACAAATCTTCACTCTCACACAATTTACATGAGGGAAACAGACAATAAACAACTGAACAAGATGATTTCAGATTGTGATAGGTAAGGCAATAGGAAGGGAAAATGGGAGAGAGAAAAGGAGAGAGAGAGAAGAGATTTTGTGCATGTGTGTTGGGAGTACAATTCCAAACAGTGGTTGGTCAGGAAAATCTTTTCTGAGGTAGTGTTTCAGCTGAGACCTGAATGAAGTGAGAGAGCGAGCTGTGTAGATATCCGGAAGAGCACTCCAGGGTGAGGGAACAGCAAGTGCGAAGGTGCTGTGGTGGAAGCATGCCAGCGCGCTCCAGGAATAGCAAGGAAGTTGGAAGACAGTCAGAGAAAGGCAGTAGAGTGAGCCTCCGCGATGCCAGCCTGATTCTGTACAGCAGAGTTGGGCATTCGTTTCTCTGTGCAGAGATTGTGCCTGGGATTACCTTGTGCTGTTACAACATGGCATGAGGTTGTCGCTATTTGTTTCTGTCTGTGTAATCACTAATACTGAAAATCCTTAAAGGTGGGGACAATTTTGTACTCATTTTTGTATCCCCAGGCCTATCCCTGTGCTTGGCAGGTGCTTAGACCTTCGCTGAATGGATGAGTCACAGGCCCTTAAAATGCTTTCTTATGCTTGAGTCAGCAGATTGGGTCACTGGGTTCCCACTGCTCTCAATACTCTCCTTTCATCGCCTCACTCTCTTAGCTCCTTGTATTGATCTTTTACCAGCTTTGGATACTTCCCCCCTGGAACCTTGATTCATGAGCATTCCTATAGAGATTTCCAGCCAGGACCCTCCACTCCTCCCCAGGGTTCTTACGTGTTGCAGTGATAAGTGCAGCCTGTGTGGGCAATGCCACCAAAGAGCTCCCACCAGGAAGATGAATATATGAAAATCAATGCGTAGGGTGGGGTCAGAATATCGGATGAGATGCAAGTTGAGCAGAGAAGAGAAATATTGGCAACTGATTTGTGATTATTTAGAAATGTCATCCTGAGATTGTACTTTAAGGTTTTATAAATACTTTAGTATTTATCGTCACAACGTGTGTGTGTGTGTGTGTGTGTGTGTGTGTGTGTGTGCAAGAGTAAATCAACTTTAGATTTTAGTGTATTTTCAGATGACCAAAAAGTCATATATTAAAATACCATGGGGCCGGCCGAGTGGCGCGGTGGTTAAGCGCTGGCTTAGGAAGCCAGCGGCCCCGGTTCAGTCCCACATATGAGGGTCAGTGACACTGCCCTCAAAAAAAAAATTAAAAAAAATAAAATACCATGATTTCACAAGATGTAAGTTCCTGAAAGTAGGTGACAGCTATAAAATGAGATGATATATATATATATATATATATATATATATATATTCTTTTTAGAGCAAAAAGTTGGAGTTATTCTTTTAAAGATAACAATCTCAAAAATTGTGAACACGGGTGACAATCATTAGCAAACAAAAAAGCCTCCAGGTCTGGCTGGGTGGCTCAGTTGGTTACAGCGCAAGCTTTTAACAACAAGGTTGCCTGTTCAACTCCCTCATGGGATGGTGGGCTGCACGCTCCCCCCTCCGGCCCCCCCCGCCCCCCCAGCAACTAGATTGAAAGTGGCGACTGGACTTGAAGCTGAGCTGGGTCCTTTCACAACTAAGAATGAAGGACAACAACTTGGCTTTGAGCTGATGGGTCCTAGAAAAACACAATGTTCCCTTCCCCAATTCCCCAATAAAATCTGTTTTTTTTAAAAAAAAACTTCTAAATTGTTGAGATACGTTATCAAGAATGTGAGCAAAAATTATATACCTTATGAAGTAACTTATAGGTTCCCTATGCAAAACCTACTTACTCTAATTTCATATGTGATTATAAAAATTTGGTTATCTATTTTTTAAGTCACAGAAGATTAAAAGTAATAAATTGTCAGAGCAGGAAGGTCTTAGAGGAAGTCACAGCAACAAAATGGATGGAAGGATGCCTGACTGCACAGAAGAGGCAGAAAGACTTAAAGAAGCAGACATTACTCAAAATGGTAGGTTTTAGGGCCCCCCAAGTCCAAGGCAAACAACACAGTTACCCCTTGTGGCACTTACTATACAGATGCATAACACTTTACCTGCAAGGTCAAATTAAAAAACTCTTAATTTTTTAAAAAAATTTGATTTTCAAATTTCATTTGGTGACAGACCTGACCTGATTTACACTTGTTTCACAGCAAATCTGATCTGAACTGATACGAAGCTGCTGCTCAACTTCATTCCAATTGTATAAATATGCTTTGCTGCACAAGTCATGTGTTAATCACAGACCCTGCTGACGGTGTTATGAATATAAGCACCACATTCCTTCACAAAACCCAAACTTCCGGTTGCATGGGTTTGGGACAAGGGATTGTACACCTGTGTGATACAGTCATGAACACACATAATGATAACTATAGTTAATAAGAAACACTATGTTTAAGAGATTGTGTGTGTGTGTCTGAGTTTTGTGGTTTTTTTTAGATTTTTATTGGGGAATTGGGAAAGGGGAACAACGTTGGGGCCCCGGGGAAGGGGAACAGATAAGTTGCTGTCCTTTTGTTCTTCAGTCTAGTTGTGGAGGACGTTGCTTCACTGGCCCATGTTGGTATTACCATTGCACTCTTCTCAGGTGAGGCAGATCGGTCACTGGACTCTGGATGGCCGCTCACAGTGGCTCTTGGCAGCTCACACCAGCTGCCAGCTGCTCACCCTGGCTGCTGGCCACTCTCTGTAGCCTATGGCAGTCCATTGTAGCAGAGGCTGCAGCTATGTCGTCGCCAGGCACTCACGGTAGTCCAGCTCCAGGTGGAGCTGTTGTTCACCATCTTAGCTGTAGAGGGCAGTGTCACTGGTCCTCATATGTGGGATCTGAACCGGGGCCGCTGGCATCCCAAGCCAGCTCTTAATGCCCCTGTCTGAGTTCTTTAAGATGAAATTAAACTTAGAATCTGAGGCATGTATTTGCTCTTGCCTTGCTATAACTTGGAATTAAGCACTGTTATTAGGAAAATTATCCTGAAGGTTGTTGCGGTTTTCTTGAGCACCAGGATATCTGAGTGAGAAAGATATTCAGAGATGTGAATTTGCTTTTTTAAAGCCTTCCAACTTTGTAATAGAAGTTTTGTTTTGTTTTGTCCTCCCTCCCACCCCACCCCACCCCCAGGATTCTGCTGCCAATGAAGACAAAAATTTGGGTGCCAACTTAAGGAAACAGAGTCTGTGTTTGCAATGCCAATGAGCATTCCCCAGGGGAATTAAATAGCCTGATGGTTATTCTAGCCCAGTAAACCTAAGGACACAAAAACACAACTTTAGACATTAGCAATGGACATTTAAAACATCTAGCTGAGTTCTATCAACAGTAAATAATTCAGAAACACACAATAGATAATAAAATATTACTATTTAATTTGCTACAAAATAATACAGGTTCACAGTTAAAAATTCAAATATTATAGAAATATATTAACTAAATAGTGAAAGCAATTTCTAGCTACATTGTCACCCCCTCCCCATAAAAATGTTGTTAAAATTTTGGCTTATATTTCTCTAGCTGTTATTCCTTTTTACATTAATTTATGCTATATGTGTAGTATTTTGCTAATCATCTTTTCACCTTACTTGTTATATGTTGATGTCCATCCAAATTACTGGTTAATATCACCACTTAATTCTCTTCAATTATGAGACAGAATTGCATTTTATGGCTACACTATAATTTAAAATTAATGATTTTTTAAAGGTTTACTTTTTCCCATGTTTATTTTATCTTTCTCCTTGATTCTTATCTGGCTTAGACACAAGTAGAAAAATAAAAAGCCCAGATTTGATTCAAAAAAATCTGTAAATAGTGAAACAAGTGCTGTTTTCAAATAACAAATTTCTAGTTCTATGGAATGAGCAGTACAATTATCTCAAATAGATAAAACATATAATGTCCCTTTTGTATTCTCCCGGTCTGTGACTTGTCTTCTCATTCTCTTTACATTGTCTTTCACAGAGCACAAGTTGTTCATTTTAATGAAGTCCAGGTTATCAATTATGTCTTTCATGGATCATGCCTTTGGTGCAATATCTAAAAGGTCAAACCAAGGTAATCTAGATTTTCTCCCATGTTTCTTCTGGTTTTCTGGATTTGAATTTTACATTTAAGTCTGTGATCTATTTTGAGTTAATTTTTATAAAGGTGTAAGTTCTGTGTCTAGATTCATTTTTTCACATTTGGATGTCCAGATGTCCCAGCACCATTTATTAAAGACACCTTTTTTGCTCCACTATATTCCCTTTGCTCCTTTATTAAAGATCAGTTGACTATATTTATGTGAGTCTATTTCTGGGCTCTCTATTCTGTTCCACTCACCGATATCACACTGTCTTGATTACTGTAGCTTTATAGTAAGTCTTAAAGTTAAATAGCAGTCCTCCAACTTTGTTCTTCTTCAAAATTGTGATGGCTGCTTTTTCTGTTTACCTCAGCATTTGAACTCTAGAATCAGGTTTTTAATATCCATAAAGTAACTTTCTGGGATTTTGATTGAGATTGCACTGAATCTATGAATCAGGTTGGGAAGAACTGACATCTTGACAATATTGAATCTTCCTAACCACAAACATGGATTATCTCTACACATATTTAATTCTTCTCTGATTTTGTGCATCAGTTTTGGAGTTCTCCTCATATAAATCTTGTTCATATTTTGTTAGATTTATAATCATTTCATTTATGGGGGTGCTAATATAAATGGTATTGTGTTTTTAATTTCAAATTTCACTTTTCATTGTTGGTATATAGGAGAGCAATAGACTTTTGTATATTAACTGTGTATCCTGTAACCATGTCATTATTGTTTAGTAATTCCAGGAGGGGTTTTTGGCAATTATTTTGGGTCTGATACATAAACAATCATTTCATGTGTAAATAAAGACATGTCTTTTTTCTCAACCTGCATACATTTTATTTCATTTTTTTGTCTTATTGCATTAGCTACATCTTCCAGTATGATGTTGAAAAGGAGTAGTACTTGATTTTTGTGAGAAAGCATTAAGTTTTTCACAATTAAGTATGATGTCAACTGTAAGTTTTTTGGTAGGTATTCTTGATCAAGTTGAGGAACTTCCATTTTATTGCTAGTTTACTGAGAGTTTTTATTATGAATGGGTATTGGATTTTGTCAAAGGCTTTTTACGCATCTATTGATATGATCATGCAATTTTTCTCTTTTAGCCTGTTGATGTGATAGATTACATTAATTGATTTTCAAATGTTGAACCAGCCTTACATCCTGGGTTAAATCTCACTTGGTCATGATGTATAATTCCTTTTATATATTTTTGGATTTTTTTGCTAATATTTTGTTGAAGAGTTTTTCATCTATGTTCCTGAGAGCTATTGGTCTGTAGTTTTCTTTCCTTAATAATTCCTTTACAATTTTCTTGTATTGTGTTGCTTGGTGTTGGTATTAGGGTTATGCTGGCCTCATAAATTGAATTAGAAAGTATTGCCTCTGCTTCTATCTTCTGAGATTAGAAAATTGTATAATTCCTTCCTTAAATGTTTGGTAGAATTCATCAGTGAACCCATTTTGGCCTTGTGCTTTCTATTTTGAACTGCTATTAATTATTGATTTAGTTTCTTTTCTTTAGTTGATAGACCTATTCAACTTGTCTGTCTCTTCTTGTGTGAATTTTGGCAAATTGTATCTTTCATGGAATTGGTTCATTTCATGTAGGCTATCAAATTTGTGGACAGAGTTGTTTATATTATTCCTTTATTATTCATTTAATGTCCATGTGATCTGTAGTAATGTCCCCTCTTTCATTTCTAATATTAGTAATTGTTTTCTTCTTTTTTAAAAAATCTGGCTAGAGGTATTGATTTTATTGATTTTTTTTCAAATAACCAAAGTTTTTGACTTTTGATTTATTTCTATTGTTTTCTTTTTTCAATTTCATTGATTTATGCTATCATTCTTATTATTTCTTTTCTTCTGCTTACTGTGGATTAAATTTGCTTTTTCTTTTCCTAGTGTCCTAAGATGAAAACCTAAATTGCTGCTTTTCTGTCTTCTTCTTTGGCATATACATTTAGTGCTCTAAATTTCCCGCTATACACTGCTTTTTGCTGTATCCCACATGCAGCAAAACATTTTGATGTTTTGTTTCATTTAGTTCAAAATATTTTAAAATTTATCTTGAGATTTCTTCTTTGACCATGTGCTATTTTGAAATGTGCTATTTAATTTCTGTGTAATTTGTGATTTTCTGGTCATCTTTCTGTTATTGATTTCTAGTTTAATTCCATTGTGGCCTGAAAGCAGATATATGATTTCTGTATCTTTAAATTACTTAAGGTGTATTTTATGACCCAGAATGTGATCTCTCTCGGTGAATGTTCCATGTGAATTTGAGAAGAATGTGTGTTCTGCTGTTGTTGGATAAAGTAGTCTATCGATGTCAATTATATCCAGTTGATAGATGGTGTTGTTGAATTCAGTTATGGTATTATTGATTTTCTACCTGCTGGAACTATCCATTTCTGATAGAGGGGTGTTGTCATTTAATTATTTTTGACTAATAAAGTGTCTTGCAGAGAAAGTAGAGGTTATACTTGGATAATCTCTTCATTAATAATATTTCACTTCCTTCATGCCTCAGAATTTTCACACTTCTAATTATATGAAATAAAATAAAGCATTTTCGCATTTGTGAATTTGTTACACTCAAATGAATGTATAGAACTATAATAATTATAATACAGTCAATATACAACAAACAGTAAATCAACATAAACATCAACTACAAAGTAAGAAGCAGTCCCAAGCATCTCCTAAATGAGAGAAAATATAATAATCCAAGCAATTTTGCTTTTTCCCCCCAACATGCCAAATAATAATGATGGCAGCAGCCAAAATGCTGAATGAAATTACTTGTCAATCAAGACATGCTTAGAAGATTTAGATTATAAAAATAATATTCTAAACTACAGTATACCTTTTCTATATTTATCCACAGATATGCTTTGCATTACTAGGCTTTAAGACTCTGAGTTTACAGAGCTATACACAGTAGTTCTTAAATGATATTCATATATCAGACTTAGGTACTGGAGTCAGGAGGAGTGTTTGAAGAATACATTTGACTCCTAAATAGTTTAGATATAGCTCTAATTTTCCAGATAACATTCAGCCATTATAATTTCTTCACATTTTCCGTACTTAGCCTTTATACCCAGCTGTAGACTCTATCTGTTCCTCAAGTTTTGCAACTTCATTCCACATTTTGGATGCTCCATTCACTCCATGGACCAACTTGCATTCTGTCCTACATCATTGTCATCCCACATAACAATATTAACAAAAGTGAAAAAGAGATTTCCAAAAGTGAAAATCTTGTATATGGTGACACAATAAAGAGATAAGTTTGACGTTGACTCTTACAAAAGTCTAAAAGATTATTAGGAATGGTTCTAAGCACTTAGAAAAGAAGGTAGTGGGGATCACTAATACCGGAACGGGTTAATTTGAAACAAACCCTGTTTAACTAGCTTTGCTCTTGTTTTCTTTTTAAATAGTTACTTGGACTGGTAGATTTAGGGATGCTAGAGACAATGCATTTTTCATTTCAGTAAAGCATCTAGAAAAACTTTCATGAAGTCCTTATAGTATGATTACATGAACTAAAGTGCTTGATCTTGAAAAGTGTTGGTTAATCAATGATTGTTTTCTTGGAGACCATTTCAGGTGGTAGGCTGTAAGGCTTTTATCTAATCCTGTTGTTTTTTTTGTTTGTTTGTTTGTTTTGTTTTGTTTTTGAGGGCAGTGTCACTGGCCCTCATAAGTGGGACCCGAACCGGGGCCGCTGGCCTCACAAGCCAGCGCTTAACCACCGCGCCACTCGGCCGGCCCTCTAATCCTGTTTTATGTTACTGGTTTTTTGTTTATTTGTTTTGTTTTTAATTAGACTTAAATGGAAACAAAGAAAGCATGTTCGTTAAATTTATAGATATTATAAATTAAAAGTGATCACTACTATAACATTTCTTTATCTGAAATGGTGTCCTAAAACAAATAAGATGAAATTTCATAAAGATAAAAGAAAAAAATTAAGTTTAAACTTAGAAATATAGAAGTATAGACTATGTAAGTTGGAAGGCATGATTTAATTGTAGTCCATGTGTAATTGATGGGGATTTTTTTTTTTTTTGACTCTAGGTAATATGTTTGCTAAAAGAAAAACCTAATTAATATAGGTTTGAGATGCCTTATTGGCAGAGTATGCTTGATCAAAGGGGCTACTAATCAGTCCATGACCTAATTCTTGGCATACTGTATTTGAATATTGTGTTTTTTTCTGAGTGTACAATTTAAGGAGAATGAAAAATCAAAGAACAATCAGAGCAGGTAAATGAGTGTGTTTAGAAGAGCTCACCATGCCATTTAAGGAATAGTGAAAAGAACCAGAGATTTTGAAGGAGAGAAAAGTATTAGCAGATCTTCTGGTAGTTATGTAACAGCTTGCTTGAAATATTTCCAGGCTTTCAAAGTCTATAAAGAAAGATTTATTTTGTGTGATTGTTAGGGCCAGAACCCGTACCAGTTATGTAAGTTAAAGGAAGTTAATTTGATGTTCACAGATCAAATGACGTAGCCTTTAGAGTTAAGCAGATTTAAATTTTAAATTTGATGTCAGCATTGACTTTAGCAAAAGGAATGGAATTTCTGAGCTTCATTTTCCTAATGCACTAAATAGGTATAATAAGCCCTATCTCATTTTAAGGATTAGAAATAATATACTAAAAAGTGCATAGTTCCTGGCATAGGTAAAATATTCAATAAATAATCATGATATCAATATACACAAATTGATAAAAAGTAGAGATTTCCAACATTGGGAAGATTCAAGTGGAAGATGGTGTAGAGGGACTACTGGAGAGACAATTCCTATTTAAGCTAGGGGACTGGAGTTAAGATTTATTCCAACTTTATATATATATATATATATATATTTTTTTTTTTTTTCCCCCCAAAGATTTAATTGGAAAATTGGGGGAGGGAAACAGTGTTGGGGGATTGGGGAAGGGGACAAGCCAAGTTGTTGTTCTTCAGTCTTCGTTGTGGAGGGTGCCAGTCACCATCTGGCTTCCCATTGGTAGCTCATGGTCTCTACGCTCAAGGTGCTGTGTTCAATCTTAGTTGTGGTTGGGCGTAGCCACCATCCCATGCGGGAGTCAAACCGGCATCCTTGTTGTTAAGAGTGCATGCTCTATCCACTGAACCGTCTGGTCGGCAGCTCAACTCAAGGTGCTGAGTTCAGTCTTAGTTGTGGATGGGCATAGCCCACCATTGAACAGGCAAACTTGTTGTTACACCAGCTGAGCCATCCTGCCACCTGTTGGCAGTTCAGCAACAGCTTAGCACGGGTGCAGTGTCACTGGCCCATGTGGGAATCCACCCGGCTGCCCTGTTGCTCAGAGCTTCAGAGATTGCGCTCTTAAGCCAACTCAACTAACTGAGCCACTCTGCCGACCCAAGATCTATTCCAAATTTTAACATAATGGTTTTAATTTCCACCTTAGCCTGAAATCTTCTTTCCCCTCGCTGCTTTATCCTTGCTTCACAAAGCAAGCAGGTAAAATCTATTTTAAGTAAGTTTACTTTATAGTATTTCATTGATTTCTGGAAGTCAATTGACTTTAAAGAAGTTAGAACAGGAGGGGAGCACAGCTATGAGAAATGAGGTGTTTTAACAGTAAGAAAATACAATGTTCACAGACCAGAGACTTCTCATTCAGTGGCCCCATGAGTTACTCAGGGAGAAGGCGAACAGGGTTGGATAAGTTACTAATTGAGGCACTAACTGAAAGAAGCCTCCACTATTTCAAACCACATCAAACTCTTGGCAAGAACGACGTGAAAAATGTGTGAAGCAGGTCTGGACTTGCTGACTGGAACCAAGGACAGGCAGTTTGGAAACTCACAGGGACGGAATGGAAGACCTTGGATGCCACCAGTTTACAGCATGAGTTGAGGAGACAAAAAAGGCAAGGACAGCGACAAAAGTGGTGAAATCGGTTAGAGGGCCCCAGAAGGAGGACGAAAGCTGGTGGGTCCTTGGCGGGTCCTATGGGCTTACAACCTATAGGATGGATAGTGGCCTTCAGTTGTGCACCAGGACTTTGGGTATCAAACCTTGCCTAAGGGCAAACCTCTCCCAGGTGCCTGTCTGTCCTGCTAGGGCACTTCTGGAAAACCTGTCGGCATCCTTGGCCCGGCTTTGATCGCAGTCTAGATACCTGGGCGCGGTGCCCTGCCTCCTTCCCCGCAGCCCCTCTCCCGCCCACCAGGTCCCCATCAGCGTGTTGGCCTCCAGCGCTTGGGGGTCGACCAGATAGATACTCCCGGGCTCGGCTGCAGGCAAGACCCGGAGAGCGGAGTTGGCTCCTGGTGGCCGGGCGCGCTCGCGCTCGCCCGCGCCCGCGCGCGCCTCGCGAGGGGGACTGGGCATGCGCGGCGCGCGACCGGCTCAGGCTGCGAGCTGGAGCGCGGGCTAGCCGGCGGGCACATCCCCACTTCACAGGCTGCGGCCGGCGGGGCGGGGTCGCTGCGCGCTGGGTCCGCCGCGCTGCGCTCGCCGGGGAGGTCGCTGCTCGGCAGCCGGGCGCAGAGAGCGGCTGGGCGGCTGGCGGAGCACGGGGAGCGCGCCGGCCGGCTGGTCAGGTCGGAGGCTTTCTCCTGGCCACGTCCTGCCTGGTCTGGGCTGGAGGCGCCTCCGGGTCCGAGGTAAGAGCCCCCTCGGCGTAAAGGCGCCCGCCGGGGTCCGACGGTGTGAACTCTTGCCTGGATGTTTGAAAATCCGGCTTTGTGCGCGTTGGGTGGAGCGGCGCCAGGCGGCCGCGTCCGCCTTCATTCACTTTGACTGCTTGGCGCTGGTGTCGGCGGCCAGGTGTGCGCGCCCGGAGCCGCTCCTGCCGCGCCTCCCGCCCGCCGCGCCGCGGGCCCCGGGAACGGTGGGCAGAGAAGGTCCCCCCGCGTCCCTGGCGTCCCCTGAGCTTCCGCGGAGACACCTGCGCTGGTCTGGGCGGCGGGGCGGCCGCACAACCAGGCTTCTTCTCGCCGTTTTTTTTTTTTTTTTTTATTTTATCTGATTAGATTTGGGGGTTCGAGGGCTCCCCTCCCCGCCCCCCCCACGTGGGGGGAGCGTCTTTTCACATCGACCCTTGGGGGCCAGGTCCCCCTCGCCCGTCTCCTCCGATGAACACAACTCATCCTTTCTGGTGCGTTGTCACTTCCAATTCCTGTGGACTCGCCTGTCTTCCTTCGCGTGCCGCACTTCACTCATCCTTTGACTTTTGTGAAGATGGCCTTTCCGGCGTCTCGGGCGGTGGATGGCTTTGGAGTGTGTGCCCCCCACCTATGTGGCCCCCGCTCGCTCCTCCGAAGCCCGCTCTCCTGACTTTCCTGTCAAGAGCTACCTGTGTGCACAGTCTTTGCACCGATCGTTCGCCTCCTGTTTCATTTTTTCTCCAATCCTCCTTTTCCCCGAGTTCCCATACTACTGCTGGAATCTCTTTGGGGATAGGACGCTGCAGTATTATCCTTTGATATCTAAATGTCTAGAGCGGTCGAGCATTAGGCATTGGAATCCTCCTTTACAAAATGTGTTTCAGCGAAACACATTATTGCTTTTTTTTTTTTTTTTTTTTAAAGGCTTCGCTTCTTGCTTCAGATACTAAGAGGAATAGCAGGTATCTTAGGAGTTCCGGTAAAACTTGGTTCCGGATGCATGAGAATAGTTTGATTTTTGGCTTTGTTATTTTGGGGAGATAGGAGAAAGGAGTTCCAGAAGGCTGCTTTATATCTATGTATATAACAACAAAGCAACTGTGTTGCGTGCTGCTTCAAATTTGTTTTCAGTGAATGGATACCATTCTTTTACAGAGACTTGGGTTTTGGAACGTGTACACTAGTACTTTAGATCATGTGGTCTTTGAAATTAAAGTCAATGTCATCCCCAGTCACCTAGGATAGACTTTCTGTTTGACTTGGAGTTGCTGGTCTGGAAAATTTTTGCTCATGGGTTCACACTTTTACTTACTATTTGAAAAAATAATGCATTTTATAGACTTGCCTGGGAAAGGGTAGGCTAGAATGTATCACAAATGTAATGACATTTTATAGACTGCCTTTCGTGCAGAATTCATAGGTTACAACTTTCTACAATTCCATGTCATTCACTTCACAAAAGGAAAAAAAAGAAAACTTGCTTTTAATTCCACTATTCTGAGAGAACCACTTTTTAAATAACATTTGGTACATTTTCTTTGAAATCTGCTTTTCCTCCTACGTTTCAATGTCATTCAATATTATTATATAGTGATTTTCAGCCTTTTATCAGTAGTGGGGGAATACTTAAAATTAAGTTGTATTTAGGATGATGTTTTTTCAAAATAGTTTATTCTTGTTTGTTCCCTGTCAGGAATCTAACGGTTAATTTTGAGCACTTTCCTTGTTAATCAAATGTAAAGACTTCATTGTGTTTTTATTTCTAGCTTTTCTTGCTTTTACTTTTTTATCTATACTGATACTTTGCAGATATCAGCCCTTTTCTTTTCTATGCTATGACATAGATAAATTCTTTGCTTTTAATGTTTTAATTTGATACATTTAAAAATCCTAGTCCTATCCTTTTTTTACACTATACTACACACATGTTCACGACTACTTTTTCTTACTTTTCTGCTGACTCTCCTGTTTTCTTCAATTACCTATATTAATTGTGCAGCAGCTCACTTGAACCGTGGTTTGTATAAGAAAATATAGTATCCAGAATAAAAGATAATAGATATTTTCCAGTTCCCTCTTTAGATTGACATTTTGTTGGATAAGTATTTTAGCACTGATTTGATTTATATAAAATTTAGGTTAGCTTTTTTGAATTGTAGTAAACATATTTGGTAGTTATTTAGATCATCAGAAAACAACTTAAGTTAATGATTGGCTATAAACTTTCAGACATCTGCAATGGTACATAACAGGGGGAAAGTGGAATTTTAGTTGAAGTACTTCAGCTATAATATATCCCTGCTGGGAATTACTGCATGAAATTGTTTGCAGCTGTTATTGATTGAAAATACTTTCTTAAGAAAAATCCTGTAATGGAATAGTTGTAAACATTTGAAGTTTAATATATGCAGGGAAGGTGTGAAGTTCTTCAGTGAGTGCTTCACTATCCAGTTTCTTCAGTGTGTTCTAGATACATTCTTAAATGAGATTTTTACAAATATATTTTATTTTTTAGATCGGCTTTATATTTGCAGAAAAAGTGTCAAGTTAGTACAGTGACTTCTCGTATATCTCCATACCCAGTGTCCCTTTTTACTAACATCTTACATTAGTATTTGTTAAAATGAATGAACCAGTATTAATACTAACTAAAGTTTATACTTTATTTGGATTTCCTTAGTTTTTATGTAATGTCATTTTTCTGTTCTAGGCTCCTACCATCTAGGATATTATATTACACTTAGTTGAGATGACTCCTGGCTTCTCTTGCCTGTGACAGTTTGTCAGACTTTCTTTGTTTTTGATGACTTTCACAGTTGCGAGGTGTATTGGATAGGTAGTTTTTAGAATGTTCCTTTATTAGAATTAATCTATTGTTTTTCTCATGATCAGACTTAGTTTTTGGGTTTTGGGGAAGATCATAGAGGTGAAGTGCTATTTTTATCACATCATATATATGGTACATACTATCAGTATGATTTATCTCTCTTGATATTGATCACCTGGCCGAGGTAGTGTTTGTTGGGTTTCTGCATGAAAAAGTTAATCTTTTCTTTATTTTCAGGCTTAGAAAGAAGTCACTGTGCACAGCCCGTACTTAAGAAGTGGAGAGTTATGCTTCCCTTCCTTGAGTGTGGAGTATTTGTGTAAATTATTTGGAATTCTTCTGCATGGCAGATTTGTCTCTTCTCTCCATTTATTTACTCAATCATTTACTTATATTTGATCTGGACACATGGATATATATATATTACACTTGGATTATAATCCAGTACTACTTGTTGCTCAGATTGTTTCAGCTTTGTTTGTTTGTTTGTTTGTTTGTTTGTTTTTTAGAGGGCAGTGTCACTGGCCCTTATATGTGGGATCCGAACTGGGGCCGCTGGCGTCCTAAGCCAGCTCTTAACCACCGCGCCACTCTGCCAGCCCAAAGTGTACGTTTTTCTTTTTGTTTGTTTGGGTTTTTTTTGTTTTGTTTTTTTGAGGGCAGTGTCACTGGCCCTCATATGTGGGACTGAATCGAGGCCGCTGGCTTCCCAAGCCAGCACTTAACCACGCGCCACTCGGCCGGCTGTTTCAGCTTTGTTCATTGGGAGCTCTTTCAGTTGGCTCCATAATGTGAGTTTTTTTGTTTTGTTTTATTTTAATCACTTCCTTACTTTCTAGCATAAAAGATGTTCCAGGCTCCTCTTGTATATTTCCATTTCCTCCCCAATCCTAGATTCAGCCAGAAAGAATCTGGTTCATTTTCTTGGGAAATGGTATTGGAAACTAAGATGTGGGTGCTAAGTATTCATGTTGCTACTATGGTGTCATTGCTTCTAGGCCCTCTCATTTGACAGCAGGAAATAACGTGTGTACACAAACCTACATGTATATATACATATTGCTCTATGTAACCATGTGTATCGTATTACGCTAAACATGAGTTCGTGTGGATGTCTTTTACTCTACCTAATCCATTACCATCTATATAATTCCAATTTTCTCTCCTCGCTTATCTGTAAACTTAACCCAACAGTGAGAAGAAACCTGGCTCCCACCATCTGCCATCCATTTACTTAATTTTTTAATTGCATTATTAAAATCGTTAGCCTTGCCTCCCTTTACAGAGAATGGAAAACAACTTTATCAATTAGAGTACAATGCTTATGTGCAGTTTTTTTGCTTTTAGTCTTACAGATCACTCCTTTTACCCCTTTAGTGAGGTTGTTGCAGAAATGTATAATACAGTTGGATTCTTTTGTCACAATCTGCATTTCATCCTGGGATCCCCTGACCTTCTAAATGATTTTTAAAAATCTGAATACATTAAGATTCACTGTTCTGTAAAGTTCTATGGATTTTTGTAAGTGCATAATTTCACATATCCATTATTGCAATATCAAAGTATCATACAGAATAATTTCAACATGCTAAAAATCCCCTGTGCTTTACCCATCACTCCTTTAACTCTCTTCCCTGGCAACCACTGATTTGTTTTTACTAACTCTATAGTTTGCCTTTTCCAGATGTCATATAATTGGAATCACACAGTCTTGTCTGACTGCCGCCTTTCACTTAACAATATACATTTAAGGTTCGAGATTTTCTTGTAGTTTGATAACTGATTACTTTTGATCACTCAATAATATTTCATTTTATGGATGTAAGACAGTTTGTGTATGTATTCATCTGTTGAAGAATATCTTTGTTGTTTCCAGTTTTTCACAACTATAAATAAAGCTGCTAAGAATATTTGTGGGCAAGATTTTGTGTAGATGTAAGTTTTCATATCAGTTGGTTAAATACCTAGGAATGTGATAGTTGGATCCTATGGTAAGATTATGATTAGCTTTGTAAGATACTGCCAAACTGTTTTCTAGAATGAGTGTACCATTTTGCATTCCCACCAGCAATGAATGAGAGTTCCAGTTGCTCCTCATCCTTGACAGCATTTGATATTGTCAGTGTTTTGTATTTTATGCATTCTAATAGGTGTAATATCTCATTGTTGCTTTAATTTGCCATTTCTTAATGACATTTGATGTATTTTTTTTCATCAAATGTGATAGAAAAGCATCTTTTCATATCTATATTTCCTTTTATATATTTTCTTTGGTGAGATGCCTGTTCTGAACTTTTGCCCATTTTTCTTGTTGAATTTTAAGAATTCTTTAATCTTTTTTGATACAAGCACTCTACTAGATAAGTGTTTTGGAAATATTTTCCTTCCAGTCTGACCTGTCTTTTTAGTCTCTTATCAGTGTTTTTCAGAGCTAATGTTTTAAATAAAGGCCAACTTATGGATTTTATACATAGAATTTTAGTGTTATATTGAAAAACTCATTGTCAAACTCAAGACCACCTAAATTTTATCCTTTTTTTTCCCCTAGAAGCTTTATAGTTTTGCATTTAGTTCTATGATACATTTTGAGTTAATTTTTGTAAAATTTATAAGGTCTGTGCCTAAATTTATTTTTTTGTTTATTGACTTCCAGTTGTACCAGTACTAAGTAAATGTGATTTTTAAGTCAGGTTATAAAATAGCTTTAGGATTGAAAGGAAAGTTTTATTTTATTTTATTTTGTACAAAGCTGCTTAAAAGAAACAGCAGCTCTAAGTTGAGAAATGACTTAGAAATTTAAATGTAATACTACATAGACTGTGTTGAGATTGGTTCTTGTACATTGTACAAACAGTCGTACCTCTGTATCTGTGGAAGATTGGTTCTAGGATCCCCCAAGGATACCAAAATTTGAGGACACGCAAGTCACTTATATAAAATGGCATAGCATTTTCATATAACCTGCACACATCTTCCTGTATACTTTAAATCATTTCTAGATTACTTATAATACCTAATACAATGTAAATGCCATGTAAATAGTTGTTATACTGTATTGTTTAGGAAATAATGACAAAAAAAGGCTTCATGTTCAGTACAGAGGCAACCATTTTAGGTCTAACTACATAGTAAATGTCAGCAACAACATAACTTTTTAAAAAAATATTTTCAACCTACTGTTGGTTGAATCAGTGGATGTGGAACCCACGGATATTGAGGACCAAATAATTCATTTCCCACTTCCTCACTAACTCAGAGATTCCTTTTTGTGGAAAATAGAATTGTTAATACAGATTAACATCTGTCATTTCTTTTGGATCTAGCCATGGGAAATAATAAAATTTCCTTTTTCACAAAAAGGATCTGAAATAGGGGATTTACAGGGTGTATGCTGAGAAGAGGTGGATGATGTGTGTGCCATCTAGAAACTTGAGACTTAACCAAATGTCTTGAGTCTTATCCCATGTCATTACTCTTGCAACAAGTGTTTTTTTTTTTTTTTCAAGTAGCTTTCTTTTGATAAACACTTTGTGTTACTGACATTGGGGCCAGAAGTGTTTGTTGTTATACTACAGTTAAAACCAGCAGACTTATGGGCCGGCCGAGTGGCGTGGTGGTTAAGAGCTGGCTTGGGACGCCAGCGGCCCTGGTTCGGATCCCATATATGAGGGCCAGTGACACTGCCCTCTACAGCTAAGATGTTAAACAACAGCTCCACCTGGAGCTGGGCTGCTGTGAGTCCCCGGGTCGGCATAGCTGCAGCCCCTGCTGCAGTGGGCTGCCATAGGCTACAGTGAGTGGCCGGCAGCCAGTGTGAGTGGCTGGCAGCCGGTGTGAGCTGCCAAGAGTTGCCGTGAGCGGCCATCCAGAGGCCGGTGACAGATCTGCCTCACCATGATGATACCAACATGGGCCAGTGAAGCAACATCCTCCACAACTAGACTGAAGAACAAAAGGACAGCAACTTGTCTGTTCTCCTTCCCCAGTGCCCCAGCACTGTTCCTCTCCCCCAGTTCCCCAATAAAAAAATATTAAAAAAACAAAAACAAAAAAACCCAGCAGCCTTCAAGAAGTATCTAGAGAGATCTCACATAATAAAACTAGCACCTATGGTGTAGTAGACAAGTGTTATATACATTATCACTTTTAACTCTTACAAGAACTCTTAAAGGCAGGTCTCCTTATTTCCTTATTACAGGTAAGAAAATAGGATCATAAAGATAAAGTGACTTGTCTTTGAAGTCAGAGACCTTACCTGTCTTAGATTTCATATCTAAGAAGTGGAAACAATAATAGTACCTCCGTGACACAACTGTTGGATCGATTAAATGAGAAAGAAATATATGTATATATCCCAGCCCATAGGTGAATGGAGAGGCTCCCTGTGGCTGAAGGAGTCAGAAAAGTCTTTACTGTAGGATGTGACATTTGAGTTTTATGAGTTTCTGAGGCCCAGAATGAGAGTATGAGATGGGACTCTAGGGTATTCCAGGCAGAAAGATGAACACATTTGAGGTGTGGGCAGAATGGGTGGGCGTAATGGGAGTGGTGGGAAATTCTGTACAATCTCACAAAGCCTAAAGGATTATTAGAATGAACTGATAACTAGTTGTATTCCATTTTTATAAGTAATACAATAAAAGTATTCATTACATTATAGTTGGAGAGAATAAAGATATCAAACTTGTTGAATGTCCTCTTCTAATCATATGCCTTTCTGAATATAGTCCTTTATGTAGTAAATCAATTCCTGTGTTCTTTTTCAGTCCTGTACTACTCAATTGATATTTATTAAGAAAGAGGACTTGTGTGTTTTGGGGTGAAATCAGAGGCCCTGTCTCAAGTCATGCTTTTATTTTGTAGAGTAGCACCATTAGAATGCAACATCCCACAAAGGCACAATCTCATCCTACTTGAGCCAATTCAGAATTCTAAGAACCATGAACAGTTTCTGATAACAACCTGAAACATAACCTTTAGGAAGGTACTAAAATAATTTGTTAGTGAATGAATTATGTGCTTGATAAAAGATCAGAGTTCTACAGTTAAAAATTATGTTTTCAATATAAGGGGAGAAGAAAAAAAGGAAACAAAAATTGAAAAAAATGATCAATAAAAGGAAGAGAAGTCAAATTTAAAGTGAGGGAAGAACACTTTTAAAGTCTTTTAATGAAGTCTATTGATATGAATTTAATTTTATTTATAAAACTTTATTAACACTTTTAAAATATTATCTCTATTAGAATATTACTGCTAGAATTTCTTATTTTAGAAATATATGTGTATTATTGATATATTTATTTGTTTACTAAACAATAGAGTGTTTCCATTGCCTGAAATATGTTTGACCATCAAACACTAATTTTTTTCTGTTGATTCTAGTATTTGTAATGTTTTGTGATATCGTGTTTCTGTTTTTCTGTAGAAAATAAAATGTTTAAAAAAGTACAACTGGCAAGACAAATCTGTAAAGAAAAGTATGTGTGAAGTTTGTCACTTCTGAAAAGACATTGAATATAATTTATTTAATTTTCTACAATTTTTACATTTGAAGCTAATGGAAATTTTAGACATGAAGATACAATAAGATGGCTGTAAGTATGTTGACTTTGAAATTTGAAGAAAGATATACTCCTGGTGATAGAGAGGGTAGACATATTGAGCTTTCATAAGCAGAAGAAAATAGAACATTGTTATGTATCTATATAGGTTCCCCCACCCCAGCCATTATAGCATGCTCAGTTTGTTGTGTGTGTGTGTGTGTGTGTGTGTGTGTGTGTGTAAGTAATTTCCAATTTCTCCTTCTAGTTTGTTTTCAAAACTTTAACTGTTTTCTGACTAACTGAATATTGAGATTTAAAAATATTACTCTTTAATCTAGAAATATTGATTTAGAAACCCTATCTTTAGGTCGAGTTGTCGTTATTACTTTAGTGTGTTTCTCTACATTATCAGAACTTCTGATGTATACAATCTGTTCTCAGTACTGTGTACTATAGCTACTTTAATTTTTTATTTTTATCATTTTTTATTTTTTTACTTTTTATGTCTCAGGATCCTTTTAGTCAAGAGACAACATTAATTTTGTTGGTAGTTCTTTTATTTAGCTCTTTGTGAGGCCTTGTTAGATTCTGAATAATTTAAAAGCAATGGAATTCTTTCTCTGATAAAAATCTAGTCATTGCGCCAAATCTTGTAGCATTATTCACATGATACTCATGCATGTAAAGGTGTCGAATTCATATGTATGCCTGAAGGCGTGTATTAAAGAGGGTGTGTTTATTAAGGAAAATAACCTTCCAAAGATTTTAATGTACATTAATTCACAGATTTGCATAAATTCTAATCTTCATTTTTTAAATGAACAATGATAGTCAAACCTGAGCAACAGCGTAAAAGAATAGTATAAAAAATTATGACTTCATTTAAATTTAAGAATGATCAGTTCTATGTTTTATGAATATTAGTATGTTTGCTATCTTTGTTGAATTACAGAATAAAGTGTTTAAAGCATCTTTTTATATTATTTTAACTTTCCTATTTTTTTAGTCCAAATTATTGAAACAAAAAGTTTAAGCAACATTTTTACTACAATATGCATGCACTTGGCCATATTTCACATTTTTCCATACAACCTTAAGACTTGATACTTTCTGTGGTCTCATAAAGAAAATAGTCTTATAAAAATCTTGAAGCAAATAAGTGACCATGTGGGTTTTCCTTCGACACCCGTTCTCCATCCTGTGTCCCTCCTCCCGGCTTCACCCCACCTTCTCTAGCCCCAGTGCCTGACAGCGTTTTTCAGTCCTCAGACAACTTCAGTTGCTAATGTATCTTTCATCACTTTGCTATCTTTCCAGTTACTGTTCTAACTCAAACTGCCTGGTGAGATCTCAGTCATGGAGAGGGAAATCTGAATAAAAGACACATTCATGGTGGATATGACAGTGAAGGTTAAGTTTAGTCTGCCAAAGGGTTTAAAACTAAGGAATGATTGAAGCTCTTATCACCTTCATCTTATTTGGGTAGTAAGTAACTATTTTGGAAGTAATGAAGTCTCATTATGAAGATAATTAAATCTTGTCCAAAGTAAATACATGAACAGTGATTAACTTTAACTGGAATACATCTTAACACCATTCAGTTTTTGTGCTAATTAGAAAAGATCTACCATGGTTTTATGTGTATGTTAGAGTTTATGCTACTCATTTTTTTAATAAACATTTTGTAGGAGACTCTTAACACTGTAGGGAATTTTAGAATTTGAATTCAAATCTGTCTCAAGTGAATTCATGTAATATAAAAAATAACTTTATATGGAGTACTCCATGGCCTGCTAAAGGGTTTCAAACAAGAATAAAATTCTCTTCATCTTAAGTCCTCCCCACCCACCTATATTTGTTATCTGTAGTTATTTCCATTTTCTCTCTCTGCCAGGTAGTTAATAGAATATTTGAAGAGTGAATTCGTGAGCTATCACTGTACTACAGAATAGAAGACTTGAGAATATGGGTTAATTTAACCCAGTGGCTACCAATTATATTTTGTGTTACATTTATGGTTTTCAATGGCATTTGTATGATCAAACTAAAAAAATTCAAATTATTAGATAAAGTGGTAAAATGGTAAGGAAAATTAGTTGTGGTCGTATCTGGTAGGTAATAGAAATAGTTTGATGGTAGTAAAAGTAGAAACACTAATATTTCTCAGGAACCTATAAAGCCATTTTTAAAAATTAAATTATTGGGGGGTGACAGTGGTTAGTAAAATTACATAAGTTTCAAGTGTACATTGTGTTGTAAAGCCATTTTTATCACTAATGGTGTGGTTCATGAGCTACATACGAGGAACTTTGATTATACTAGTACATACTGTAAAGAAAAATGTATTTTTTGATAGAAGTATATATTAAACATTTATTCAATAAATAGATACAAAGTAAAAGGCCTTGGAATCCAAATATGAAAATTATTGTTCTTGAGAGATCTAACAGCCAGATTGTTCTAGCTAACATTGAGTTTTCTTAGGCTAATGTGGACATTAATTGGGTTTTAGACATTAGGGGAAACAAATGCTTGCTATCCATGGAAGCTGATCTAGTTGCATGTGTGAGAGAACATGTGTGAATTTGGGGGGAAGCATTTTAGATGAGGTACTGATCCATACCTGCTGAGTTTTTCTCTCTTCCAAAGAGGGCAGGAGTCTAGAGTTTTGCAAGAAATTGATTTGAGAACATGGCTTAATTGTTAAGGCCAAAGAAGCTAATTCAGCTAAGAGTGTTTTTTGGTTTTGTTTTGTTTTTTTCTGAAAGAACTTTTAAAAGCTTCTATCCGTGATCATTTCAACCTCCTATTTTTCCCCCCTCTCTAATATTCTTACTAAATTTTTGTTACTGTTCTCATCATAGCAATCACCAGGATAGATAATTTCTTTAAAAGAACAATTGTAGAAGAGGAATGTGTACACGAATGCATACTGAATACAGTAAAATATGTATTGAACTATCCTTTGTATGTGAGAGTATTTTTTGTTTGTTGTAGTGGTGATAGATCTTGTTTGTTCTATTTTAACTTTCCCCAGTGATCCTTTTTGTGATATGCACATATGGAATAATTGTGTGAGATTAGAGATTTGGCTCAGCCAATGCAGGCCCTTTGGCTTATAGCTGTATGCTGTTAGTTTTGGCTTGATTCAGCCCTATCTAATTTCTTGATCCAACAGTCCTGGACATATACAGCTTTATTTAATGGAAAATAATTTTTTTCAGTTAGTGAAATTTATCTGTCAATAGAGAAATATTAAATAAGTGCCTATTAAGTGCTAGACATATTATTAAATAATGAAGATACTATAATTAACAAGAAAGACAAGATTCCTATCCTTATTTGAATTCACAAAGGTAGAAGCCTAAATTAAAAGAAGCATAAAAACTTAAAAGAAGTATTAAATTCTAGGAAAAAGGTCAAAAATGTGGAAAATAAGGAATAATCTTTCTGGCCTCTCCCTCCCTTTTTTTTTCCCTCCTCCCCCCCTTCTTTCTTTTTAATTTCTAGTTGAGTGAAGATACATTATATTTTTTTACATGTACTGATACTGTGGATTTATAAAGTAAGTCTGTTTCCAAATTATATATATTTTTACAATAATTCCACAAAAAAAATTGTTACTTATGAAAAACTTTGGGGAAAATTACAGTTTAACCAGTACTCCCTTTGAAAGATTTTTAACTATTAAGGTCAATTTAAGATCAGATCTGACTGAAACTTTTAGGAATCCAGAAGCCATTATCAATAAAATGGAGTCATGCCAAAGACCTCAGGCTGATTGTAAAGTGTTAATCTGTGGTGATGAGGAAATATCTCTTATCTTGAATTTGGAATGTGGGTAGCTTTAAGACTGCCATATGAAGCAACACTGCCTTGCACTTTACTTAGAAGAAAGAAACATGTGGACCACTTCTCCCTTAGTGGACCAAGAGCTTCCTTATCTCTCAGATTACACACAACTGAAATGATCCCGCAATGTGTTTGGCGTATGTGTTCTAGTTAGCTGAATGAAAGATTCATAACTATTTCAAAAACAAAACAAAACAAGACAAAAACCAAACTTCTTTATTTGCATTGTAAAGAAAGAGCTTATTTGTTTGGAAACAGGATCAAGAGTTGCTTTTAAACAGTAAGTCAGCATGCATGGTTTGGGCCATGAGTGGCACTGAACTTGAAAAAAAATCATTTTTGTGCACAAAGAGGGTTCTGAGTAAACACTTATCAAACCATTGATTGCTGTGTTGACTGTGGAAGGATAAGAGTGCCTGAGTTTCCCACATTCTTAGTGATTTGAACCAAATATTTTTGTAGCTTTTATAGAAAGCCCTGCTGATCTTGCCCTTATCTGCCTATTGGACATTGTATTGTATAATGGAGTCTGAGGGAGGAGGAAGTCATACAAACTTTCCAAACGGGTGATTGGAGTCCCCGTGACCACCTTGTGACCTAATTTTCCAAGCTCTGTATATTTAACTGAAGAGTTATGGCTGTATGCTGTTAGCTTAAATACAATAGGCTTGTATACATGTTGTGGGGTTGGGAAAAGAAGGAGGATATAAAGGTAGATACATAAATCCGATTCTGCTGCACTGTACACCTGGGGCTGATGTTGTATAATATTGTATGCCAAACTGGTTGAATGCGTATATGATCATGGGATGTGGAGTATAGTGTGGGGTGGGGTCAAGGGACTTGTAATAGATATGTATGATATGGGGGTGTGTGGCACATTGGGAGAGGGGAGTTGTCACTTTGAGGGGTGAAAAGTATAACTATTGCACTGTGTTGTACACCTGAAACTAATTCTTCAAAAAATGTTTATTTTACAATAAAGAATTAAAAACAAAATTCATATGGAATCCCAAGGGACTCCGAATAGCCAAAACAGTATTTAAAAAAAACAAAGTTGGAGTACTCACACTTACTGATTTTAAAACTTATTGCAGAGATACTATACTTAAAACAGTGTGGTACTGACATAAAGACAGATATATAAACCAATGGAATACAATAAACAGCCCAGAAATAAAAAAAATAACAAATCCAATTCTGCAGTGCTGCCAAATCAATAACTTAGAAGCACTTTCATGGGAAAAGAAAACTTAATTTATTATTTCCTCCTTTTCCCCATTCCTTCTTATATGTGTTTCAAACAAATCATTACCAGAGGATCTGATTTTTAAAAAAATGATGACATACTAAACGTTTGTTGTTTTTGAAGACTTTTTTTTTTCCCTAAAGAAAAAAGTAGTATGTGAATTTATTGTTAAAGAGATGGTGTAATTGTTTCCATGGTTTTCTTCTCCAGTAAATCAGTTCGTGTATCTCTGGTGGCAGTTCCTCAACTATCCAAATAAAATGAGGCAGTTTTTCTGTCATTATTCATTTTATGAATATATGTAGATGATTATGTTTATTAAAGTCACATAAGATTTCAGCCTCTGTTATAAATTGTTACTGCAAAAATAAGAATTTTAGACACCAATACTTCTAATTGCCATCTTGCCTATATATATGCTAGCTAGACATGGATAGGAACTTTATTCTTCTCATGGATATGGTTCATATGATACATTGAAATATGTTGTGTTGACATTTATATGCTGGAATGATTTAACTGATACAGACTTATGTCAGCTAGCCTTACTTAAATCACACTCTTTTCTAATAAGGACTTGTTCTTAGGATAGTTTCTTGCTCCTACCACATTATATTTCTCTTCCCATACTTTCTTACTCTCCAGCATTTCTTGAAGGAGCTCTTAAACCAAGTTCTGAAATATTTCATGTATCTATGCATCGACCTTTAACAGGTAATTGGCCCATGCATATCTTTAATACCAAGTTCATCAAAGTATCTCATTCATTTTCCTTCTTCTGAGAATGACTGAAGTTTTTTGACCTCATGTTTATTTTTCTAATTATCAACTTGACTTAAATAAAGCAAATGAAGTCAGAATCATTAATAATAAAAATAACATTGGAATGTAATTTTAATAATTTAGCTTTCTGTGCCTTATAAAATGTATTATGGAGTCAGTTTCAATGGTGTTCTTCTCTCTCTTATATATACATATTTATGTTACAGTGTTTTCACACAGTAAGTTCTCGGAGGCCCTGTGTCTCTTGGTGTGGTACTGTGTATATCTGGAAGCGATCCTCTGAATGTCCTCTTACTGCTGCCTTGTTTCTATCCAGTTCCCAGCTCAGACTCTTGAGGAGAAGCTTATGTCTGGTGTTCCCCCTTCCTTGCTTTTCTTCCATTAGTGAGCCTACTGTATGTAATTCAGTGCCTGAGCTCACATCTCTAGGTCATCTGTAACCTTCTGAAAACCAAGCCAAAAGGAAAATTTAGTTTTTATCTTTGTTGATTTTGTTGTAGCATTGGCTACTATGGTGCTATCCTTTCCTGGTTTACATTCTATGTTTCCTGTTTATCCATCCTCACTTAGATGCTAATTCAGAAGCTCTGCTCTTTGGAGTAGAATAAGTACCTAAAAGGAGTTCCAAAGTGATAATCTTCTCAAGCTCTAGCAGTGTTGGTAGCAGCGAGTCAGTACTTTATTTTATTGGGTTGTCAGAGAAATCATGATGTATTTTGTCTATGTTTTTCAAAAGTCATTTATTTATATAAAGAACAAAGATCAATCAATGATATATTGCCTGTTTTGTTCAATAATGTTTTGCCATCTTTCAAGTGAGCTTCATAAATTCCTCATGGCAACACATCCCATCCAAGCTCTAATAATTTTTGACGGGTGATCAAACTTGTGTGTGGTCTTGCATTGTCGCAATGGAATACAACTCCTTTACAATTAACAAGCTCTGGACGTTTCTGCATGATGGATTCATTCAAACTGTCCAATTGCTGACAGTACACATTCCTTATTTATTTATTTATTTATTTATTTTATTTTATTTTTTAGCTGAGCCAAATTGCCACCTGTTGGCAGCTCAATGGCAGCTCAGCTAGGGCTGGGCATCGAACTGCTGTTGCTCAGAGCTCAGCTCGAACTCATGAGCGAGCTCTTAACCAACTGAGCCACTTGGCTAGCCCCTGACAGTACACATTTTAATTGATGTTTCGTTCCTTGGTAGGAGCTTGAAAAACACGACACCTTTAAAATCCCACCACATTGAGAGCATAACCTTCCTCCGAATAATGTCTGCTTTCAATGTTGTTTGAGGTGAATCACGTCGGGACCAAGACTGTTTGCACACCACATTGTTGTAAACAATCCACTTCTCATCACCAGTTATCAGTCGCTTCCAAAAAGGATGGTTTTCCTCATGTTTAATGAGCATATTGCAGATGTTTATACGCGCCATCAAATGAACTTCTTTGAGTTCATGCAGAACCCAAATATCGAGCTTGCTTACGTATCCCAGCTTCTGCAGGTGGACATGAACGCTTGAATGATGGATGTTCAATGTTTCTGCAGTGTCTCGTGTCGTGTAACGTGGGTTTGACTAGATCAATGCCTTTATTTTGTCGTCATCAACCTCAGTGGGCCTCCATGACTGAGGAGTGTCCTTGAGATCAAAATCACCAGCACAGAATTTCGTGAACCATCGTTGGCCCTGACATTCTTGTAGAGCATGGTCACTGTAAACTTTATGCAACTTTTCACAAGCTTAACGCATGTTCTTCCTTTTATGGAAGTAAAACAGTAAAATATGACAAAAATGCACAGTTTGGTCTTCCATCTTCAATTTGTAAAATGTCCAAAACTCAGCCAAATCGCTCAATTTTTTTTTCCAGAATGAAGCTGGAACTGTCAGCTGTCAAATGACATAGCAATAACATAGATGCGAATGACTCTAGGACTTCCAAAAGTGAAGTAGTGCCATTTGTCGCAAACATGCATCATGACTTTTACTACAACATAATATTTTTATTTATTTATTTATTTATTTATTTATTTATTTATTTATTTATTTATTTATTTTTGGCCTCAGTTCATGGTGTTGTTCATAATCTGAACACTCACAAATTGAGAAGTTTCTGAATTTTCCACAGCTCTTTTCTCAGCCTTCCTCTCATTTTTTTTTATGATCTTCCAGGGTGACTTCAAGCCCTCACGTTGTTTCAATTCTAACATTGACTCTCAATCATTTATCTTCAGCTGATGCTGTTGTTCTCCTGAGCTCTAACCCTTTATATCTGACTGTACCTGAAGGTTGCACAGGCTGCTTAGACTTCGTATGTCCCAAAATATTTTTATTGCCTTTTTCTTAACCCTACTCCCCTCTTTTTTCCCCGTCTTCCTCTAAATGGAGCCACTTGTATCAAATAACATTGGGGATCTGTGAATCTTTCCGACTCTCTTCCTTAGCCCCCTCTCTACCCCACCTTTAAATGATCAGTCACCAAATCCTACTGATTCTTATTACAAAATGGCTGACAGAACACTCTCGTCCCCCTATCCTCATTGCTAATCATATTACCACTTTGCTTAAAAGTCTTCAGTGGTTGCCCATATGCTCATTATAAAGGCCAGTTGATCCTTATAGCGGCACACAACGAACACTGTTTATGACACAGCCCCTACTTTCCTTTCAGGCCTCATTCTTCGACTCTTCTACTCCACAATGTCATAATAATTGCAACTCCCTGAGTATACTTAGCTTCACTTTTCCATGACTTTGCGCATGCTGTTCCCTCTGTCTGGAGTTCCCTCTCTGTCAACCTCATCATCCTGTCTATATCATTATAGAGTTGACTTAAAGAACACTATCCCAGAAAAAATTAGTCAGCCTCTTCTTTGTGCCCAAGTGTTATCTTATACTTATTTTAACTTAGTAATTATATTTCATTTTATGATTTAGTTACTTCTTTTTCTTGCTAAAAGACAGGTAGAAAATATGTCTGAATAATCTTTGTCTTGTGCCCTAGCACAATGCTGAGTGCACAGTATGTACTTAGTTTTTTTTAAATACATATTCAATGAATAAATGCTTAAACTGCTTTTGGTATTAGTGAGATTCCAATTCTTGTTCTGCATGTGAGCCAAGTATGATAGAAAACTCAGCAGGATTTATTTGTTCACTATATGACTGTTTTACCTGCTCCCTTTCCCTGAACATTCTGGAGGTGAATTTGTAGGGTAGACACAGTTTGTCTGCAATATCATTCTATTTTGCTATCTCTTGTCATTCTTCCATATTTTGCACCAGAGATGCCTCAGGTTGTCTTCCAGCTACCCAAGACATGTCACTGTTACCATCCCTCTATCCTTGTAAAATTCATCATTCAAGTTATATCTGACTAGAGAGGCTGTGATTTACAGATAAAATGCTGGGATTGGGTCAGTTGGAAGTTTTAAAATTGAACTTTTGCTTCCTGCCACCACCCTTAATAACTGTCTTTTCCACTAAAAGGAGACTTACACTATTTGCCCATAAAAGATCAAAACTTAGCTGGAGGTGACTTATTTTGTAATCTTAATTATTTAAGAAACCTGAATTCTTTAAGAAAAAATATGCTGTGAGTAATCAAAATAGATGATAAAGAATCTTAAAATATAGGTATATGAGAAACTTAAAGATTGTATAGTCCAGCTCTCTTATTTTACTGGTAAAGAAAGTAAAACCAAGACAGGTCAAATGATTAGTCCTAAGTCACACAGCATTGTTAGTCCTAAAATCTAAGCATCCTAAGCTTTCATATGACTGTACTGTCATATGCCTGATGCTCTCTTGAACTTGGTCACAATGTTGAAAATTCACTTATTCAGAATATTTATCAGCTTTGTATTTTTAAACTAGATATATAATGCTAGGCACTGGGGATACAGATGTTAATAATGTGGCCTTCCATGGCTAGGATGAAATCAGGGAGTGAGGGAGGCGTAAGAGAAGTATTAAAATTATATAATGGTAGTCCGTCTACTCAAGTTACAGGTGCAATACTTAGGCCCTTATTTAAAATCTCTTCATTAAAATTTTAGAACAAACTTACTTAGCTTTTTTCCAATTCCAGAGCAAAGAGGAAAAAAGAAAATAGAAAGTGATGAAGAGGTTCTAGAGAGGTATATAAACAATGCAAATGGACAGCTGGCAGGCTAGGAAGAAAGAGAAAAAAGAAATCCACACATTATATATTATATACCTCTATATACCATATATATCAGGCAAAAGAACCCAAGTTATTGCAGACTAAACCTGTTTAATGAAAGGTAAAAAAATGTGTTTTACAAGCCTAAACAATTTAAAACTTTTGTAACACATTGTGCTACTTGATATTGTCAACCAATGTTTATTGGCGCCAATTCAGTACCAACAGGAATCCCTAATTTGGAGTGTGGTGAAGAAGAAAACTTTATGTAGTGCAAACAGCTCAATTGTGATACAGCATGGCTGTGAGAATGGCACATCTGCAAGGTGGCCTGGAATTGAGGCGGCCCTTCGGATAGACAGCTCTGCTTTGCTCTGTCTCCACCTGCTATGGTCTAGCCTGCTCCAGCAAGATACCTTTGGTGTTTCAACTCTAGGTAGGGAAACATAGTCTTCAGTCTTTGGTGGAAAATGAAAGTGTGCTCTTTGAGCCAGAGGGGAGCTGCTTAGATAGACCGAAGTCCCCACTCCTGGGCCCTGAATGGTCTGTCCTCATGCAAATGAAGATTCCAAATTCTCCCAGTTTGATTGGTCCAAAGGCACTGTCCTGATTGGTCAGAATGAAGCCATCTGATCAGTGAAGATGCTAATGGGGATATAGCTGTACAGCTCCAATTGATTGGGGAAAGCCTCAGTCGATTGAAATACAATTCTAGGAACTCCTTTATAAGATCTGGCTCAGATAGCAGGATCACAGCACAGGCAGGCAGGCATGCAGTTCAGTGCAGGAGTGCAGGCTTCTCCCTGAATTGCAGCTTGCATGAGAGGCTCCAGTGTAGAAATGGCTGGTAGGCTGTTTTTTTTTTGTTTTTTGTTTTTTGGTTTTTTTAGCCCAGTTAGGGGAGTCCTTCTTAGTAGGTATTTTCTTTCTCAGGGTCCACAGTACTGAAAATGTTTAACCTTAAAATATCCATCAAGAAATGATTATGAACAAACCTGAGCAAAGTGTCAGTGGGTGAGTGCTCTTTGGACTGCAGAAGAGTGATATCATCATGGTAGAATAAGAGTTTTCTATAATTTTCTCCCCAAAGAATACAGATTTTGACAGTCACTTATGGTCAGTAGTGTTCTGTGGGAGTCTGGGAGTCCAGCAGAGAAGTTTTAGCCCACCATTGGAACAAAAAACATCCCACATCCCATTGTAGAATGCATGCATTTCTGAGAGTAACAGGAACAGTTTCACTTTATTTGTGTCACCCTTTCTCTAAGGTGCCACAGCTCAGAAATGTGCCACAACAACAGAGACGTTGGCCCATGATTTTTCCCATGGAGGAAAGTGAGAGTGTGTGAGTACCTGGCTTCCCCAGTGTGTGGGATGCTGCCAAAGAGACCCATTTCTTTTAACTCCATTCAGAATATTGTGTTGAGAATTGCTTGAGGGGCAGTGAGTGGCTGAGAAAACAGCAGCCAGGGCTCAGAACAGAATGTATCAAAGGGACAGAGATCCTACTAACAACTTTGCAGACCATATCAGGAAGCCCACCCATGAGCCTCTAAGGGTACAATGCCTATTGATCCCTATAATTGGCCCACAGGCACCCCCAATACTCTGCAATACCTGACCCACACACAACCCCCCTCACACTCTACCTTGTGGCCAGCTCTCTGCACCCAAAGCAGTGAGAGTGAATCTTTACAGATGGCTAGTGAGCACATGAGAAAGCCTGCCTAACTCTGTAGGATTGGGAGAAACCGCAGAAACTTGAATATGCAGTACAGCCCTAGGGAAGGTAAAGAAGAGACTGTTAGTCTTACTGTGCAGAATGTGCAGAAGGCATACAATCCTAAGAATTGCTCCACAAAAGAGAACAAGAAGTGTGGAGCAGGTGTATTCATAGAAAAGATTTGAGAAAGCCTCAGAATCCCTAATAAGGCTAAAGGAAGGTTTTCTTTCCTGAAGCCAGTCAGTAAAGACTAGAGGGTGTGACTGCTTTTCTCAAATGTAAAGACAGCAATGCAAGACTTCAAGGAACATGAAAAATCAAGGACAAATGACATCACCAAAGGAACATAATAATTTTACAGTAACCCCCTTCCCAAAATGGAGATCTGCAATTTTCCCAGTAAATGAATTCAAAATAGTTATTTTAAGGAAGCTCAGGGACCTTGAAGAAAACACAAAAAGACAATTCAGTGAAATTAGGAATATAATACATGAACAAAATGAGTTTAACAGAGAGATAGAAATCATAAAAAAGAACCAAATAAGATACTGGATATCATTATCATCAGGAAAACGCAAATCAAAACTACACACCTCACACCTGTCATAATGGCTAGTGTCAATAAATCAACAAGCAAGGATGTGGAGAAAAGGGGATCCTCATGCACTATTGGTGGGATTTTAAATTGGTGCAGCCACTATAGAAAATAGCATGGAGTTTCCTCAAAAACTTAAAAATAGAACTACCGTATAATCCAGCAATTCCACTTCTGGGTATTTATCTGGAGAAATCTAAAACACTACTGTGTAATGTAAAGATATATGCACCCCTATTTCATTGCTCCTTATTTATAATAGCCAATATGTGGAAGTAACCTAAGTGTCCACTGATAGACAAATGGATAAAGAAATTGTGGTACTTACATACAATGAAATAGTACTCAGCCATAAAAAAGAGTGCAATTTTGCCATTTGTGACAACATGGATGGACCTAGAGGGTATACCTAAGTGAAACAAGACAGGAAAAGGAAAATACCATATGATTTCACTTATAGGTGGAATCTAAAAAACAAAATAAACAACCAAACAGAAACAAACTCATAGATACAGAGAACAAATGTGTGGCCACAGATGGGAAGGGGGTTGGGAGGATGGATGAAAAGGATGAAAAGGAAGAAGTACAAATTGCCAGTTATGAAAATAGTCATGGGATTGTATTGTGCAGCATATGGAATATAGTCAATAATATTGTAATAACTATGTATCATGTCACATGGGTGCTAGACTTATTGGGGTGATAACTTCTTGTGTTTCTTTTTCTTTTTTTTTTTTTTTAAGCTGAGCCATCCTGCCTCCTGTTGGCAGCTCAATGGCAGCTCAGCTCGGGCTGAGCATCGAACTGCTGTTGCTCAGAGCTCAGCTCGCACTCTTGAGCGAGCTCTTAACCAGTTGAGCCACTCGGCTGGCCCTTAAGGTATATAAATGTCTAATCGCTACGTTGTACACCTGAAACTAATATAATATTGTATGTCAACTATAATTGAAAAATACATTAAAAAATGGAAATGCTGGAGCTAAAGAATACAATGAATGAAATTTAAAAAAGAAAATGCAATAGAGAGCACCATTTTCAGACTGAACCAAGCAGCAGAAAGAATCTGTGAGGTAGTAGACCCATCATTTCAAATAGTCCAGTCAGATAAGAATAAAGAGAAAAAAATAAAATAAAATAAAGAGTGAAGATAGCTTGGGTTACTATGGGATACCATTAGGAGAAACAATCTATACATTATTGAAGTCCCAAAAGGTGAAAAGAGGGAAAAAAGGGGCAAAAAGCTTATTTAAAGAAATAAGGGCTGAGAACTTACCAAATCCAGTGGCAGAATTGGACATCTAAGTTCACAAAGCTCATAAATGCCCCCCACCATCAAATTTCAATCCAAAATGTTTTAATCCCATACATATTATAATAATACTATCTAAAATCAAATACAAAAAGAATTTCAAAAGCAGCAAGAAAAAATTTCTTCATATGCAAGCTATCAGCGGATTTCTCAGCAGAAATCTTGCAAGCCAGGAAAGAGTGGGATGATATATTTAAAGTGCTGAAAGGAAAAAAAGCTGCCAACCTAGAGTATTTTACCCAGTAAAGTTGTCCTTCAGAAATGAAGGAGAGATAAAGACTTTCCCCAACAAACAAAAGCTGAAGAAATTCCTCACCATTACATCTGACTGATGAGAAAGGCTGAAAGAAATTCTGCAAACTGAAATGAAAATCGCTAATTAATATCATCATTATCATATATAAAAACCCTAAATACTCCACTAAACCACTGTTAGAACTAATTAATGAATTCAGTAAAGTTCCAGGATACAAAATCAACATACAAAAATCAGTTGCATTTTTTTTTTTTGAGGGCAGTGTCACTGGCCCTCATAAGTGGGACCCGAACCGGGGCCACTGGCTTCCCAATCCAGCGCTTAACCAACGCGCCACTCGGCCGACCTTCAGTTGCATTTTTATACACTAACAAAAAAGTATCTGGAAAAAAAAAATAGTCCCATTCACGATAACATCAAAAACAATAAAATACTTTGGAATACATTTAACCAAGAAGGTGAAAGACCTGTACACTGAAAACTAAAACATTGATGAAAGGAATCGAAAAAGATAAAAGAGGAAAGAGTAAGTGTTCATGGATTAGAAGAATTAATATCATTGAAACACCATTACTACCCAATGCAATTTATAGATTCAGTACAGTCACCATGAAAATTCCAACAGCATTTTTCACAGAAAAATGAAGACCTGAAAAATATAGGGAAAAAGCTCCTCGACATTTGTCTTGGCAATGTGTTTGGATATAACACCAAACGCACATTCAACAAAAGCAAAAATAAACAAGTGAGAGTGCACTAAACTGAAGCTTCTGCATAGCAAAGCAAACAACAAAATGCAATGGCAACCTAAGGAATGGGAGAAAATATTTTTAAGCCATATGGCTGATAAGGGGTTTATATCCAATATATATAAGGAACATATACAATTCAATAGCAAAAACAAAACAAACAAATAATCTGATTAAAAAATGGACAGAGGAATTGAATAGACATTTTCCCAAAGAAGACATGTAAATGGCTAACACATACATGAAAAGGTGCTTACCATCACTAATCAGGAAAATGCAAATCAAAACCACAAGGAGATATTACATTTGTTAAAATGGCTATCATCAAAAACACAAGAGATAAACGTTGGTGAGGATGTGGAGAAAGGGGAATCCTTGTGCACTCTTGGTGGGAATGTTAATATAGCCACTATGGAAAATAGTATGGAAGTTCCTCAAAAAAATAAAAATAGAATTACCATATGATCCAGCAGTCACACTACTGGACAACTAATTGAAAGATGTGAAATTAGGATCTTGAAGAGATATCTGTACCGCCACATTCACTGTAGCATTATTACAATAGCTAAGAGATGGAAATTACCTTGACAGATGAGTGGATAAAGGAAATGTGGAAAGAAGGAAATTTTGCCATTTGCAATAACATGGATGGATTGAGGGCATTATGCTAAGTGAAATAAGTCTGATGGAGAAACACAAATGTACTCTATGATCTCACATGTGAAATCTAAGAGAGTCAAAACCATAGAAACAGTAGAATGGTGATTGCCAGGGGCTGGGAGATGTGGGGAGATGTTGCTCAAAGGGTAGAGACTTCTTAGAAGATGAATAAATTTTTGGAATCCAATGTATAACATTATGACTATAGTTAACAATATGGTATTACAAAATTGAAATTTGGTAAGAGTAGATCTTAAATGTTCTTATCATACAAACAAAAAAAAAGGTAAAAAGGAAATGGTTATGTTACATTTAACATTATGTAGAAAGGTTGGCAAATAAAGGCATTAATAAGATTGTTTAAATGATTAAGAAATACCTTACAAAATACTATACAAATATATAAATCATTACAATAATGCATTTTAAATTTATATATAAATAGACATAAAAATAATCAAAATAATTAAGAATTATTTTAAGAGGTACTCTGTTATATGGAAAAATCATTTATGTGGAAAAGCTGCATGTTGTAACTGAAATCAATTGAAAAATGATATATAATTTCTGATACCGAGAAGCTTACTTTTTGACTTATACCTATATCTCACTAGAAGTATAGATATAAATTCTTTTTTTAAAAGATTTTATTGAGGAATTGGGAGAGGAGAATAGTGTTAGGGAACTGGGGATGGGGAACAGACAAGTTGCTGTCCTTTTGTTCTTCAGTCTAGTTGTGGGGGACGTCGCTTTACTGTCCCATGTTGGTATCATCATTGCGCTCTTCTCAGGTGAGGCAGATTGGTCGCCGGCCTCTGGACGGCCACTCACAGTGGCTCTTGGCAGCTCACACTGGCTGCCGGCCACTCACTGTAGCCTATGGCAACCCACTGCAGCAGGGGCTGCAGCTATGCCATCCCGGAGACTCACAGCAGCCCAGCTCCAGGTGGAGCTATTGTTCACCATCTTAGCCGTAGAGGTCAGTGTCACTGACCCTCATATGTGGGATCCAAACTGGGGCCGCTGGCATCCCAAGCCAGCTCTTAACCAACGCGCCACTCGGCCCTCCCCTAGATATAAAATTTTGAAGAGCAGTAACTTAAAAAAACCAAATACTTTTTTTTTTTTTTTTTGTCCAGTGCCAAAGTTAGGTCTGGTTTATGGCAGAGACCCTATAACAGTGTTGACTGAGTTGAAGAAAAGTCTTATGCTTGAAATTACTTTCCCAAACATTGTAAAAAAATGTTATATTCTCAGGTGAGTTTGCAGAAATTTAGTTCATCCTCAATAGAGCTGAATTATAGTGACTAAAGTTTTCTATTTTCACAATGAAAGCAAAAATCATAAAATCCATCTGGGAACCTGAGAAATGTATCCAGCCCTTATTGTTGCCAAAAACTCTTGAATAATATTCTCTCTAGCTTTTCTCATGTGCTTAAACAATCTATTTTCTCCCATGAGAGTTTTCATTTTTCTTTCCCATTGCTGATTCAGGGGTAAAAGAACTCCTTCTCTTGCCAAAAGAAGATACTCTTTTCTGCATGATAAAGTGATTAAGTTGGTTTATGTCATTTCAGCTCTCCTAATCTTAAAATATGTTTATGCTGTTTAAGTTTGTATTATGTCATTTTTTTTAAAATTTTTTTTTTAGTGTCCTAAACTATTCCCCAAAGTTTCTAACATGCTGATAAATTGATTCCTTTTTCAGATTATCTATTAAAGTGATGTGACTGAAATTAAACTGAATTAGGGACTGGTGGTAAAATATTCCAAAGTTAAAATAAAAAGGCAAAAAAAGTGAAGGACAACAGTTCAGCCATGCTTCATGGGATAGTTTTGCTCTTTCTGGTGACAAAGTGTTACTGTGGATGGCTTAGGCTAGGACTTGCACTTTGGCTGCTATCCAAAAGTCGAGCTCCCTGTTCCTGGTATGGAGTGAATTGGAATCCACAACTCTCTAGAGAGCAAAGTTTTTCCTTTCCAGAATGCTAACCTTGTGCTTGCGCCAGCCCTCACTTGGTGTTTGGACAAAGCTTACTCTTCTTATATTCAGTGGCTTGTTGCCTAGAGTTCGAAAACAAAGTTATGGTTGGATGGCACTTGAGTTTTGTGTTTCCTTTGTCACTTCAATGACTTGTATGTATGTGACAAGTATGTTTACCCTAATTCATTTCCAAAGGTTTAAAATAAAGAAAGAAAGAATGAAGGGCATTTGGTATAACTTGTTTATGTTAGCTCATTTGAGTTTATGATTAAATTATACAAAATAGGTTTCTTTCTTTTTATTTTGAAATTAGTGCTTGGTAATGGCGCAAATAATCATGGCAGTGAGTTAGCTTCATAAATAGTTCAATGCTAGGAAGAATTTCTAGCGCAATAGAAGAACATATCTTTGACCCCTTCTCCTTTTTTTTAAAGATTTTATTGGGGAATTGGGAGAGGGGAACAGCATTGGGAAACTGGGGAACAGACAAGTTGCTGTCCTTTTTTTGTTCTTCAGTCTAGTTGTGGAGGACATTGCTTCACTGGCCCATGTTGGTATCATCATTGCACTCTTCTCCAGTGAGGCAGATCGGTCGCTGGCCTCTGGACGGTCGCTCACGATGGCTCTTGGCAGCTCACACCGGCTGCCAGCCACTCACGCTGGCTGCCAGCCACTCACGCTGGCTGCCAGCCACTCACTGTAGCCTATGGCAGCCCACTGCAGCAGGAGCTGCAGCTAAGCCGTCCCGGGGACTCACAGCAGCCCAGCTCTAGGAGCTTTTGTTAGCTGTAGAGGGCAGTGTCACTGGCCTTCATATGTGGGATTTAAACTGGGGCTGCTAGCGTCCCAAGCCAGCTCTTAACCAATGTGCCACTCCGCCGGCCCTGACCCCTTCTTCTATAACTGCTATTTCCAATTGGTTGTCAAATCCTGCTGCTTTTACATTAAAATCAACCCTTGCCTTTGCCCTGTCTTTCATACATTCCCTATTTTAGGGCCACATAACTATTTTCTTAAATTATTACCCGCCCTAAATTGTCTCTACATTTGCCTCAGTCTTATTTCAATTCATTCCAGTTACTACCTCCAGTTCAGTTTTGCTAAAGCCCAGCTCAGATGATGTCCATCCACTTAAGTCCATTACTTTAAAAAACTGCCAACAGAAGAAGATTCAGTTTAGGCCCTCTACAATCTGCTTACTTCCTTTCACTTTAATTTTAGCTTCATTACTCTTTTTCCTGCAAATTACGGATTAGCCAAAGTGAAGTACCATATACTTCCCCCAGAATACTTCAGTCTTTCTAATTTCTCTGCCTTTAGTGTCTCTCCTTCCTCAGTTGCTTTATTTGGAATGTCTTTTGACTATGTCTGCAAGTCTAATCTATCATTTGGCAAATCTATTCTATGCCATTATAGAATAATCTTTACCTTCTTTGATTACTCTTCCCCCAACATGTTTTCTAAGGTCCTTTGGCACTTATTTCTAGTGTGTGTGTGTGTTGTGTGTTGTGTGTTTGTGTTTATTTGTAAAATGTGTCTTATCTGCCACCAGGTATTAAGCTTCTCCAAGGTAGGCATATCCGATTTTTACTTTTGGACAGGGCCCAAGGCTTAGAGTGGTGATTTTTTTGTGTGATAGAAGCTCAATATATGTTTGTTAAATGATGAAATAAATGAATCTCTTGTATATTCCATCATCAGTTTTGTACCAATAGTGCCTCAACTCTAAGTCTGAGAAGGAAAATTATAGTACTAGCCACAGTTTTTACTGAGCCAAAATTGAAATTCTCTGAAAAAGTTTGATCATAGAGACAATTAGAATGTACTCTGTTATTTAGGATCAAGCCTCTGGCAAACATGCCTGTTTTTCAAGTTCCTCTTAGTCTTTTAAATTTGGACTATTATTATTCTCTTTAAACATTTCACAGTTTAATAAGTGAGCCATTGTTTTAAAGTGTTTTATAGCTTACTCCATGAAGAAACTGAATCCTTGAAAAAAAAAAAGATGCATAAAGGAGAGAGTATTTTGATTTCACACTTTACTTTTCCAACCATTCCTGTCATTAGAGTACAATTTTAAAAGTTTGTGTAAAACACCAACCTATGAGTGAGACAATGAGACTTTTCTGATACTTTCATTTGCCAAACCCTCAAAACAGGCCTGAAAAGCCATTCTTCAGCACATTGCTTTTATCAAGCTCCATGGTAGTTATGAATATTTTTAATAATGAATGATGGTATCTATTCTTTTTCTATTTTGTACAATTTTCTTTGGTAAAATGAATTGGATTCACTGTAGCCTGTTCAGATATTATTTTTTAAGTGTTTTCTTTTTTTTCTTTTTTTTTTTTTTTTAAGCTGAGCCATCCTGCCACCTGTTGGCAGCTCAGCGGCTGCTCAGCTCGGGCTGGGCATCGAACTTCATTGCTCAGGGCTCAGCTCGCACTCTTGAGCGAGCTCTTAACCAACTGAGCCACTCGGTCGGCCCTATTTTAAGTGATTCTTAATCCAGGGTTTTATAATGAATAAAATCCAGTTAAAAAATCAAAATTACAAATAATTATGGCACTGGACCTATTTTTGGGTATTCAGCTGCTGCGAGTAAAACAAGTGTAATGCAAAAAAAATACGAAAAATTATGAAACATGGCTTTGGTCAGCATACTCAGGAAATTTGTGTACTGTGTTCAATTGATTTTGCTCTGTATTCAGAATCTGATGTATGCCAGCGTTAGACAAAGGACTGGCAATTTGGTGACTATTTAGAGATGTTCATTGTTTGAGAGAAATTCAACAGAATCTTGAATATTTTTATGACGTGTGGAATAATTTTATAGAGACCATTTTAAAACATAACTATTTTATATGTTAGTGTCTCAAAATGTGTTGTGCTTTCGAGATATGACACTTAATATTTTTCTGTGGAAATGTTTTATTCTAATTTTCGCCAGCAATAATGTCTTATACCATATTTGTTAAATGTTTGAAGTCGATTGATAGCTATAATTTGCTTGTTTACTTAAAATTCTGAACGATTCTCTTAAATTTTCATGAAAATTCATTTTCCATTTATTTTTTTCTTGTTTTATGTATACACCAAGCATGGCTTTTATTTTAATGAGTCTTTCAATAAAATTCACAGTCGAATTGCTATTTTGTATTAATGATAGAAGAATGACTTATAATATTGCCCTGGTTGTATCTCCGTATTTTGTTTGCTTTTTGATAAGTATACATCAATTTATTTCGTCAATATTATTGTATAGAAAGAGAACTACTGTTTGAGGTTAGTTCATGAAAATTTGGTTAATGGAAGATAAAGGGAGATATGAGGTGACAGAGTTTGGTTTAGCTTGGGGCACATAGAAAAGAAAATGGGATATCCCTTCACAAAGAATTTAAATATAAAGAACTTCTTGCCACTGCAATTATGAGCAACTGTAGTTGTGCCTAATTTTTATTTTATTTTTTATATGCCCAAGTGATTTTAATTTCATCTATTGTGTTAGAAGTACATTCAGATTAAAATAGTATGTGTCTAAGAAATGGTTTTGGTTCCTTTAGTGTTTCCTTTTTTATTTTCTCCTGAATCAAAAAATGTGTGAAGCTAGAAACCTGCAGGGTGCCAGACCTTTTCCTTTGTCTTTTCTCCCCTTGTATCATATTTTCCTGGTATCACTAAGATGACTTCATGAAACAACTGTTAATATTATTTAATGGTTGCCATCCACCTACAAGAGGTAGGAAAACAGTTTTTCTTCTGTATGGATGTATGTGGATAGCTAGATCATTATTATGATGGAAGGAGATTATTTTTGCTTGATATTAATATTAAAACATATTTTCTCCTCTTAAAAAACTGATAATTCTGTGACTTAAAGTATCAAGGAACCCAACTCTTAAATTGATATTATTTAATTAACATTTGGTAAATACTGCACACCTAACTTTGTGTAACTTGTTGGGAAGCTGTTATTACCTCTGCTTTTAAAATTCATAAATCTTAATTGCCTCCCATTTCCCCAGAATTATTCAACTATTAATTGTATAACCCAGAAAAGTCTCTTAAAAAAATGGGTATCTCCAAGACTCCTTCCAACTCTAATATTCTGTAAGTACTTGATTTTAATTTAGGTCAGTTCTCAACTATAATGGAAGATTAGTATGATTCTAATTTTAAGGTAATATTTACTATTTCTTTAAATTACCCTAAATTGAGTGGAAAACTTTATTTGTAAAATAACAACCAAAAAGTATCTTGCTTTTATTCTCTTGGGGAAAGATGATTCCATCTTTTTTGACTTGAAATGTTTTTACTTTGGGAGATCCTTTTGAAAAAATAGGTTCTCAGACAGCTTAAAACTGATTCTCAATTGGGTAGTTTGAGAGGTATTCCTGGAAGGAGAGCTATAGCCACCAGCCATTTCAACTTCTTTATTATAGCAACCAGAGAACAAGACATATCACAGTTTGTAACAGATATTTAGTTTTGGGGGATGTGGGAGCATTTGAAACTTTTTTAATGTGTTGGAAGAAGAGAACATTTAATCCACTGTTATGAAGAAGAAACATTTTGTAATAAGCTGCAGGCAGAGTTCTTCAGCACTGATTATGTATCAGCACTGATTATGTATCTCCTAGAACAGGGACAGTCTCCTACATAACCGCTATACCATTTTTATGTTTAGAAATTTTATCACTGATTCAATACTACCATCAACTCTATAGCCCATTTTCAAATTTCTCCAGTTGTACTAAAATTGCCTTTCATAGCTTTTTTGTTTGCTTGAGCTAGGATCTAACCAAGGCAAATGTATTGCATTTGGTTATTCTGTCTCTTCGGGACAGCCTTCCTTTGATCTATACCTGTGCTGTCCAGTATAGTATCCACTAGCTATGGTACTGTACTGTGATTATTAAAATTTAAGTAGATTAAAATTTAATAAAATTAAAAATTTAGTTCTTCACTCACACTAGCCAAATTACAATTGCTCAGCAGTTATATGTGGATAGTGGCTACACTATTGGACAGCACAAATATAATATTTCCATCATCACAGAAAGTTCTATTGGACAGATCTGGGACATACGACACCTCTTTTTATCTTTCATGAGATTTATTCTTTGAAGAATTCTGGCCAGTTGTCTTGTTGAATGTTCCATGTTATGAATTTGTCTTGGTTATTTCTTAGAGGTTCAATTCAGGTTGTGGCAGATTGATCTTCCAAAAGTAGCTGCATTAATATAGTTAGCCCCTCCAACATTCTTTAAAAAAAGGGAACTGATACTTCCTCAATTGAGAAATGGTCTTTGTTCTCTACGCTTGGTTGTGAGCAAGGACTTGTGACAGACAACCATTAAAGTAAGGTACAAGTCATGCTGTATATCTTAAGACTCTTTCTTGGGATGCTTCCCTTTGGAACCCTGCCAACACACTGTGAGGAAGCCCATGCCCTATGAAGATGTTACATACGACCAGCTATGGTGTCGGCTGACAGCCAGATGTGCCAGCGAATGGGCTTTCAGATGACTCAGTTCTTCTGGCTGAGGCTCTAGGTGGAGTACGAGACATATACTCCCATGTGTGCTGTGTCTGAATCCTGATACACAGAAACTGAGAGAGCTAACAAATTATTACTGTTCTTTCAAGCTGCGAGGTTTAGGGGAATTTGTACACAACACTAGATAACTAATACACAAGTTAAATGGTTTTGGCAAGAGTACTACATATGTGTACATGATGGTATTCAGTTCCTACTGCGTCACATCAGGAGGCATGTAATGTCAGTGTGATTTATTACTGGTGATGTTTGATCCCCTGATTCAGGTGGTGTCCATCATATCTCTCCATCATAAATAGCTTTTTCCCTTTATAATTAATAAGTAACCAGAGGAAAAGTTTAATTTTGCAAAGAATATAAGCTTCCACCAAGTTTCCTTGTCAACATTTCACTCACATCACTGTTTTGGGTGGATTTAAAAATTGAAACAGTCTTAGAAATAATTTTACTTGGTCTCTTCATTTTGCAGCCTGATTTAATAAATGTTATTAGATTTCCATTAGAGGTATTGTCTTGAAACTAGGGATGTAGAAATACTTGAGATGTGATTTTACTGACTTGAGCTTATGGATAAAAACTAACATGACTGGAATTCAAAGGGATTGATTGGGTGGTACTGAATTTGTATTCCAAGAAGATTTGACTTAGAGGTGTCATTTTCCACAAGACTAAAATGATGTCATTATGGTAACTATATATTTTAGGCTAAGACTGGTCAGCTGTACTTTCTGAATTATACTCCTACCATATAGAATTAAAAGATAAAAAAAGATTTTTTACAGTACACTTTTACATTAGACGTTTTATGGGTCCTGTATTGTAGCCATTTGAATGTATCTTTTTCTGAATATATAAATATATGTATTTTATTTTATTATTTTTTTAAGACTTTATTGGGGAATTGGGGGAGGGGAACAGCATTGGGGATTTGGGGAAGGGGAACAGACAAGTTGCTGTCCTTTTGTTCTTCAGTCTAGTTGTGGAGGACATTGCTTCACTGGCCCATGTTGGTATTATTGTTGCACTCTTCCCAGGTGAGGCAGATCTGTCGCTGGCCTCTGGAAGGCCACTCATGGCAGCTATCGGCAGCTCACGCTGGCTGCCGGCCACTCACTGTAGCCTATGGCAGCGCACTGCAGCAGGGGCTCGCGCAGCCCAGCTCCAGGTGGAGTTGTTAGCTGTAGAGGGCAGTGTCACTGGCCCTCATATGTGGGATCTGAACCGAGGTCGCTGGCATCCCAAGCCAGCTCTTGACCAATGCGCCACTCGGCCGCCCAATATATGTATTTTAAAACATAAATCTATCATGACCCAGATTTCTTATTATTAACTTCATAAGTAACTCTTTGTTACTAAATAACTAATACTGAGCTAAATGAATGTTTATTAATTAAAGACTGCATGGATACTGTTGTATGATATTTAAAAACATATTGGGTTAAGGAGCCATGGTAGCATCTAACATAATGCCTCAAATGGTTGTTGATTAGGTTCTATACAGATGAACCATGCTTTGTAATCCCTGTTACTTGATTATGAATAGAATACATATAAATGAACTATATGGGATTTTAAGTTTGAACCCATGGTTTTCTTCTTTTTTGATTATTTTGAATGGGATATACAAATATGGAAGCACTTTATTTTGTTTGTTTTGGTTTTATAATGGTAAATTTACCTAGATTTCTCTGTCCGCAATTCTATTTAAAGTTCTTAGTAGGACATATAATTTAAGGCAAATAGGAAGGAATAAATCTGACACTTTAAGATCCTGAAATCATAAACGGTTTTCTAATTAAATAATGTGAAAAAATTACTAAGTGTGCCAAATTATATATTGTAAAATCAAACAGTTATACATGTGGTTATTGAAATGGTATTAAATTTTCCCCCACTGAATGATTTCATCCCTATGTATGTTATAGAAATAAAGTAAAAAATTTCAAACTTTTTCAGCAAAATCTTATTGCAAATCTGTGATGCTGAGGATTCCCTCTGTGTAAAACACTCCCTTGTAAGCCTTTTAAGGGCTGATTTCTGTGTATATCTCTTTAATCGTCTTAATGTATAATTATAGGTCTACTTAGGATATTTCATTGTCTCTTTCTGGTGAAACCCTGTTGGTTAGACTACATTGTGAATATTGTCAAGTTCATGATATTTAATTCCTTTGTGTAAGATACAGTTTCACTAGTTACTTTCTCTCAGACTGAATATTTAGCAACATTTTCTTCCATATAACTTTAGTTACAGGAAACATTTCACATCAAACAGAATAGATCAATCAACAATATAGAAAAGTAATCAGAATACAACTCTTGCTAAGTAAAATGGTGTATCTTTATAAGGGGGGGAAATGTGATTGCAGCTGCTTCAGAATCATATGAAAATATATGAGTAATGCTGTCTAGCTGGGAAAAGAGCAATCAAAATATAAATGAGTTCTGAAGCGTGTAAAATTTTAAGAGGGTTGTGATAGGAAGGCCTACATGTTTAACTCTGGGAATGTGAGATAAATGTGAAAGAATATGGGGCTATTTAAGAAATGGAGCAAAGTTGCAGAGAAAAGTCAGTGTAGGGGCAGGGGCAGAGTATGAGGGTAGGCTGGAATGCGGGCAGACAGGAAAGGAGTGGGGAGAGTAAGCTTGTTGAACGTTGAAGTGGAGGCGTGTGTTTGGGTGGTTAGGAAAGAGAAACCAGTTTATTGATTTACTGAGTGGGAAACCTGTAGAATGAGATGCCACTTCTTCAGGTGGTTTCAAGATGAATACTTTTTTTTTTTTTTTGAGGGCAGTGTCACTGGCCCTCATATGTGGGACCCGAACTGGGGCCGCTGGCGTCCCAAGCCAGCTCTTAACCACCGCGCCACTCGGCCGGCCCAAGATGAATACTTTTAAGTGTCAAGGAGGAAGGGCTGGTTTTCCAAAATCCTGAGACAGAGAACATTGGCTGACAGACTTTGAAAAAAGGCTCTGAAAGTGTGACTAAATTAGTGATGCCATTATACCATTATAGGTGTCATCTATGTACAGCTGCTCTTCTGACATCTTTAACTGACGAGGTCAGGTAGACTTGACCTCAGGACCGATCTTTGCATATGCACTTGCAGACTGGTGGAGAGGTTAGTGCAAGGGAGGAGCTGCAGTCCCTAGGGCTTCGGCTGTAGAGGTAGAGCAGCCTTCCCTCCCTTTGTACCTTGGTAGGCGGAGTAGGAAGTGGCTGGATGGTAGAAAAGCCCAGGGAGCTGAATGGCTGCTCTGGTCTCTTCACAGTAAATCATCACTGTTCTTCAGCCATCCTACACCCCTGCCTCTAAATAAAAGTTCATATATTTTTTTTTTTTTGCTAATATTTTTTTTTCCCCTAGGGGGAGGTGGTCTTGCACACATTTCATTCACATTTTTAGCTAAGTTGTATAGACAGGTTGTTTGGAATATATGGGGTTGGGTGTTCGAGGAAAGGAGTGATCATTCCCATTTCTGTGAAAAGGGTTGGAGAGTTATTTGGATGCCTTTATCTCTGTTAGGATACATGACTGTTCCTCTGTTTGCTTGGGATCTAAAGAACACCTATTCCCTTATTTCCCATTTACTCCCAAGCCATGCTGACTACTATTGGGTTGTCGGAAAAGTCATGATGTATTTTTTCTATGTTTTTTGTTGCTAAAATGTGTCATGACTTTTCCAACAACCCAATAATATATCCTCAAATCAGCTACTAAATAAAATAGGAATATGTTATTATGTGACTCATCCTTCTTGAGTGGTGTCCCTTGTATTTCAGATTTATAACGGTGTGATGTGAAGAGATTCAGGATTTCCATTCCTGCTCTTCCCTTTCCAGACAAGCTCATGACCCCTGTCAACCCCATCCTTTTCTTCTTCTGCCTGCAGTTTGGGTGTGGACTCTTTCGGAGTTTATAGAACATAACTCATTGAAACTTTCCCCCCACCCCCCTGAATGGGACAAGTGTCTTAATTGAGGTCAGGCCAGCAGCCCCCATGACAATCTTCTCCTCATCTCCCTGGCACAGAGAGGGAATCATACAGTAGAGGAATGCTGGGAAACCACAGCGTCCATTGGGATAAAGCTAATGCCCTGTCGGGGGCACAGCACAGTGACTCCTTTGCCCAGCTCTGTTGTTCTGCTTGGTCCCAAGCCAGGTGGCAACCTGGTGGGTGAACCGTTGGCTCTGGCCTTTCCCCAACCCCCTCGGGTCTAGGAGAAAATGCCCAGCTGTTCCTTCTCTTGCAGGACTTGCCCTGTGGAAACTAAATGCCTCAGTGTTACTTGATATTCACATAATTTTATTTAGTATAGAATTGCCAATACGATTTTATTGGTAGTATGAAAGCTTCAAATTCACATGCTTGCTAAAATTCAAGAATAGAATCCCAGGCTGTGTAAGTATTAAAAGAGATTCTGGAGTGACTATGGAAGAGGAATTGGGAAGATTTGAATTAGACCAAACTAATGTAGATTTTGTACTGTATATAGTTATTTTGCTCACTGGGAAACTTCTAACAAGGTTTGCATTAATTAGTTTTAGTATCTTTGATCTTTTAGCCTCATTTTGACATCTGTAAGAAATGAACAACTGATGTCTCCCTCAAATGGAAATACAGCCACTATGACATCTGGTGGTACTTTTGCTTTTTGTGCCTGGATTATACTATCATATTAAGTATGCCTTATATGAATAATGGTTATGGAATTTATAGCTGTTATGGTTTGTTTTCAAGTCTCAAAGGTAGTGGGAAGTATATGAAGAAGTTAGGAAGGAGTTCTGAAAAAGCAACAAAGACCTGGTCGTTTCACAGAGCATCACCTGTTCCCATCTTTCATTTCAACAGGAGCATTGCTTTCTGTGATTACCATGCATTACTAGTAGCATTCTTACAATTGAATTTTATTTAATGTTTGCTTATTTTTTAAAAATCTCTTTGAAAGTAAAAGAAGTCCAAGAACTTTATTGATGATGTTTCTGAGACATATAAATGTTTCTTAAACCTTCATAATTTCAGTAGGTTGTGGGGAAAACACTTTCTTGTGAGCCCAGACTGGGGTCTCTTGTTCACCACAGGATTTACAGCTCGAGGAAATACCCTGATATCTTAAGGATCCTTTACAGCCTGAGTCACATTTCTGTAAGACACAATGCTATACATTGTCCTACAATTGCTTCTTGCACCATGATGTAACTGAAATGATGCTAGCTGACGATGATGTCATTAGAGAAGTAATGATTGCCTTGCCCTCTTCACAGGATTTAATGAAATAAAACAAGACAGTAGATTGAAAGTATATTTTAAGATATTAGGTGATAAATAAAGAGGTATTATGATTATGATCAGTACGATTATAATAGTTAACTTTTGTGCTATTACTTTTACCACTACCCACATCACCATTATTACTTCTTCACTGTTGGAGTGTAAATTTTTAGACCTATTTCCTCTACTTCCTCACTAACTTAACCACAAAAGGGAATGGAAACCATGCCAACTGGTAATTTGAATTGGTGAGAGACTTTTATTTTGTTTTTCTTGGAAAATCCAAAGCCTCAGTATAATATTCCTGACTCTGGATCCCTAAACTTCTTTCCCCACCAGGTTTTATTGAGGTATAATTGACAAATAAAAATTGTATACGTTTAATGTGTACAATATAATGGTTTGATATACACGTATAGATTGAAATGATTACCACAATCATGTTAACACATTCATTACCTTATATACTTTTTTTTGATGTGATGAGAACACTTATGATCTATTCTCTTAGCAAAGACCAAGTATATAATACAGTATTATTAACCTTAGTTACTGTGCTGTACATTGGATCACCAGAACTTATTCATCTCAGCTGAGAGTTTGTGGTACTCTTTGACCAACATTTCCCCATTTTCTGTGTTTCCCAGTCCCTGGTTACCACCATTCTACTTGTTGGTTCTAGGAGTTTGACTTTTTAAGATTCATATATAAGATCATATAGTATTTGTCTTGCTCTGTCTGGTTTATTGCACTTAGCATAATGTTCTCCAAGTTCATTCATGCTGTTGCAAATTGCAGGCTTTTGTTCTTCTCACTGGCTGAATAATGTGTGTGTGTGTTTGTGTGTGTACATCTTACTTTTTCTTTATCCATTCATCCACTGATAAACACTTAGGTTGTTTCCATATCTTGGCTATTGTGAATAATGCTACAAGGAAAATCGGAGTATATTTCTTCAATACTGATTTTATTTCCTTTGGATATATGCCCAGAAGTGAGATTGCTGTATTGTATGCTAGTTCCATTTTTGAGGAACGTCCCTACTGTTTTCAATCATGGCTGTACCAATTTATAGTCCCACCAACAGTGAATAGGGTTTCTTTTCTCTACCTCCTCACCATCACTTCTCACTTGTCTTTTTGGTAAGGGCCATTCTAATAGGTGTGAGGTAATATCTCATCGTGGTTTTGATTTGCATTTCCCTCATGATTAGTGATGTTGAGCATCTTTTTATGTACTTGTTGGCCATTTCTTTGTCTTTGAAAAAATATCAGGTCCTTTGCTAATTAAAAAAAAATCTGCTTATTTATTTATTTTTGCTATTGAATTGTATATGTTCCATATATGTTTTGGATATTAACCCCATTATCAAATGTATTGTTTGCAAAGATCAATTTCTTTTCATTCCATTGCTGAGAGTGCTTATCTCTGCTGAAAGACTCAGTTCACCCCAGGGGGGACAGCTCTGTCCTTAGGAGAATTTTTTTTTTTTTTTTTTTTTTTGAGGGCAGTGTCACCGGCCCTCATGTGTGGGACCTGAACCGGGGCCGCTGGCTTCCCAAGCCAGCGCTTAACCACCGCGCCACTGGCCCTGCCCTTTGGAGAATTTTAAGAGCCCTGATTCATTAGCTGCTCACTTGCTATCCAGCACCATTGCTGGTGGTTCTTTATTAACTTTGAGCCTCAGTCTGGTAACTGGGTTTCTGTCTTGCTTTTATGACAAAATCTTCAACTGTACCCCAGGCTAGTCACGGATTTCCTGCATTGACTCTTTATCTTGGCCTTAAAACCTGCCCAGAATTTTTTAATTCTCTTTGATTTCCTAAATGTAGCTGACCCTCATCCCCACTCAATACCTCCCACCACCCCCACACACTTCAGATTTGAGTCTTGTTTGAGTCTCAGCCTCTTCATCAGTAATTTAATTCCCATCTAACATGTTATGTCACCTATGGTATAAATGGAATTTGGTAGGACTGATACTAAGGCGAAGAGCAGGTATTGGAAAGGTGCAGAGGAGAGAGGGGAAATGAACACAAACATTGCATAAAGGTAAGAAGGGACAGGCATATTTTTTCATTCACAAGATTGTGAATTTTGTAAAGGAAAGAAATCATGTCTCTTTATGTACTGCTATATCTCTAGTGTCTGAAAATGTGTCCAGCATTTAATCTATCCAGTAAATATTTTGTTGAATGAATTTTTGGGGAACAACTGAATTGACTGGTTTGCCTGGAAGCAACTTTAATGTGACCTTTTATGGATTGGGATCATTGTAACCTTGTTTATTGCTTTAGCTCCATATAGTTTCGTTGAGTGAATGAATAAGTATTGGTATTAGTGAAGTTGAGGCCAGAATGCTGAAATTGATAATGCAGAATCTTTTTTTAAAAGATTTTATTGGAGAATTGGGGGAGGGGAACAGCATTAGTGAATCGGGGAAGGAGAACAGACAAGTTGGTGTCCTTTTTGTTCTTCAGTCTAGTTGTGGAGAATGTCGCTTCACTGGCCCATGTTGGTATTGTCATTGCACTCTTCCCGGGTAAGGCAGTCACTCACTGGCCACTGGACGGCCATTCTCCGCGGCTCGCTGCAGCTCACGAAAGTGCATGCCCGCTGCCATCCAACCCCACTGCAGCCTGTACTGTCACTGGCAACTCATGGGAGCCAAACCCCAGGTTGAGCTGTTGTTTACCATCTTAGCTGTAGATGGCGCAGCATCACTGGCCCTTATGTGGGAACTGAACTGGGGCCCTGCTGCTCTGAGCTGGAGTCCCAAGCCAACTTTTAATCAATGCGCCATTCGGCTGGCTTGATAATGCAGAATCTTGAATGCCAAGCTAAGGATTTGGTTCTTATGAAAAGGAAAGAAGCAAAGTTTTGGATCTTACTGTTTACTTTTACTGTTTAATGTAATATGAGCTTTGTTCTAAGTATATGAGGTATGATCAAAAAGTACGGTGAATGTTTAAATAAAAAAATTTATTACAGTGAAAGATACATTGCCATTACTCCCTCTCAAAATACTCCTCCTCACTTGAACACACTTATCCCATCATTCTTTGCCACTTTCTGAAGCAATTCTGGAAGTCCTCTTTTGTGTCTTTATTTCATCCTCCATCATGACAATGCTCTGTCACACATCTCTTCTGGTACGGCAACTTCTGTCAAATAACAACATTACTCTGTGTCCTCTTCCACCTTATTCACTGGATCTGGCACCTTGTGACATCTGGCTCTTACTTAAAATCAAAGTGATCATGAAAAGTAAACGTTTTGAATCAACAGGACATCGAGGCAGTAATGACAGCACAACTAAAGAAACTCACAAAAGAGTACTTCCAGAACTGCTTCAGAAAGTGGCACCAATGATGGGATATGTGTGTTCAAAGCAGTGTGTCTTTGGCAATGTGTCTTTCACTGTAATCATTTTTTTTTTAAATTTAAACATTCATTGTAGTTTTTGATCACACCTTGTACTCTTATTTGAGTGAAGTGTTCAGAAAGAAAGTCCTTCTGTACTTAAGAAAGAAGGGATATTTTTACATATGCTCCCTTTTGAGTTAATTTAAGTCCAATATCTGAATAGTTTGGTATGTATCTAAAACATGCTTTTAAAAATTTGCCTGTATGGATAGTCAACATGTTTTTACACATCAACACAAGAAGTATATTTCTCTTCAACATCATATGAATAATAGTGGTGATTTTAAATACTCAATAAAGTGATGAAAGGCATCCACTGTTTTCATTTTGCTGGTCTATTTGGCATCCTGTAGTGTTAAGCAATTATTCACTGAGACTCCTTGAATCTGGGCAACAGTATGAGTGTTTCTAGGTATCAGATTCACCTCTTTCTACTGTATGTCTGGACTCTGGCATGGATATTTTAGGCCATAAGGATGTATACATTTGAAACACTGATACTCTGGGGAATTGAAACCTATCCAGATTATAAACCAATTGATCAAATTGAGGAGGACAGCTTATCTTGATAGATATACACTTAGAGGAATTTCTTCTTGAGGTTTTATCTTCATCGACTGCTTGGACTGTTTATGGGATCAAATCACCACTTGATTGTGATAAACACAGTTTCATGTATAAATAGGAGAGTTTGTTTAGTTTTGTTTTGTGCATGTGTGTTTGCCATAGGATAGAGTGTAAATGCAGGCTTGTTAATCAAGGACAGTTGCCTCTGCCAGCTATGAACTAAAACTGGAGTTGGTTTTAGAGCAGGGCCATGGCGAACGTACACTGAGCACCGGAGTGGCAGGTGTGTCCTCTACAGGATGGGAGATCGTCATCATTCTTGGCTCCCTACTCTCTCCTTATCTTCATCCAAGCACCCAGCAGGTTCAGAAAGGTAGAGTCCAATTCTCAAGGCAGCCATCCTCAGAGGGAGGAATTACAGGAAAGATATCTGAAATCATGGATGTAGGTGGGCGCAAAAGGCAGGAGGCTTGAAGCTTGAGGTTCCTGAAGTGTAAATATCTTATAGTTGATTGATTTTTCTTTGGTGAATTACTAGAGTTTAGATTTTGTTTATATTAGGAACTGATTCTGTTTACGCTCCCATACTGGTGTATGGGAGCACAACTAAAATCCCCTAACCAGTATTGGGAAACTTAGAAAATAAAGAGGGGGAGGCCGGCCGAGTGGCGCGTTGGTTATGAGTCGGCTTGGGACACTGGCTCTGAGCAGCAGGGGCCCGGTTCCGATCCCACATGAGGGCCAGTGATGCCCTCTGCAGCTAAGATGGTGAACAATAGCTCAACCTGGAGCTGGGCGGCTGTGAGTAGCCAGAGATGGCATAGCTGCAGCCCCTGCTGCAGTGGGGCTAGCCGGCAGCTGGCGTGCACTTTCTTGAGCTGCCGTGAGCCTCCATGAGCGGCCATCCAGTGGCTGGTGAGCGACTACCTCTGCTGGGAAGAGCGCAATGATCATACCAACATGGGCCAGTGAAGCAACGTCCTCCACAACTAGCCTGAAGAACAAAAGGACAGCAACTTGTCTGTTCCCCTACCCCAATTCCCCAATAAAAAATCTTAAAAAAAAAGAAAAGAGGAGAGTAACCATACATAATTTCAGCATAAGATAATCATTTAATAGTTTTATATTTGATTTTAATAATGAATAATATGCTATATGTTTTGATAAGGATAATTTGTTTTACTGCCACGACTACTATATAATTGTTATTGTTGTCATCATCATCATCATCAAATATTTATTAATTCCTTGCTATGACCAAGGCAAGTTCCAGGAAGAGTGGAGAAGATAAATAAATGCAAGATATCAGATCAGGAGATAATTTTCTATTTAGGACTGGACATATGTCCAGGAGAAATAAAATTATAGTGTATGATTTATTCATTCAACAATTGACTTTTGAGCTGTGTTATGTGCTAGGCACTGTACTCAGTATTTGAGAAATAATGTTGAATAAGATGAGGTAATAGACAAATAAATAAGAATTTCAGTAAATTATAATAAGTGAATTGTTGGTGAAGTGTCACAGACAGCAAGTGCTATAGGAAGATATTGTATTGAAAGAGATACTAAATAACATATTGGATTGTATGAGAAGCCAGAATAAAAACATTCTTTTAAGTCTTATGGTGGCCTTCAATGAGGGCCTAAGTTATAACTTAAAATAGTTAAATAATAAGTGTGTTGTGGTAACAATGAAAATAATGTAGCTCAGGTATTTTATATCCAGCTCTTCCAGAAGAACGCAGGAGGTAACTTGTGAAATTTAGTTAAATGGGCCTTAATTTTTCCCTAGTATTAATTGTTTTACTATTTGCTTTTGTCAAGAGTTTAAATGTTCACATTTGACAAGTGCATCAAGTGCTGATGTTCTGTGGTATGGATTGAAAAGAAGACCATATGTTATATGCTAGGTTGGCAGGTGTCAAGGTTAGTTCTCCGTTATGAAATCGGGGAAATCTGATCTGCATTTTTTTCCCTTTTGCCTAGGCAGTGGATGTTTCCGTCTCTGCAAGGAAGGAATTAGAATGAAAGAGAAAACGCTTAGGTCCAATATATCTTTGAATATTTTGTCTTTACCTACCATAAAACTTGTTGCAGAATAGGATTTTATATCCAGTTATTCTGTTTTAAACCAACTTGGTATATTTTATTTTCTTTGTATCAGATGAAAGAAATGAGAACTCACTTGTTTACACCTTATTTGAGTTGTTCTGTTCCAGAGTGAAAAATACCAAGTGAGCTGTGGAATTTGTCTCCCTGGAGAGCTTAAGAAAAGGTGTTCAGACACTTAACTGCCTGAAATTGTAGAGTTTTGTGTATCCTACTTTAAAAAAGTAAGTGGTATAAAAATCTAGACTTAGAAATTGACATTATGAAGGACGATTGTTCTTTCTAATTCTAGTAACTTTAGTTTTCCTACCAAGTGAATTTATTTCACAGCAAACAAATACTTACAATGAGTGAACATTTGACTTACGAATATTGCTTACATAATGTCTTAGTTTGTATTTATGAAGCATTTGTCAATTTTCAGAACATTTTTATGTTGTGTCATTTGAGCCTCGGTGGTCTTATGTAGGAGTCAAGGCTAGTGCAGTGATTGTCGTCATTTTGCTGATGGGAACCTGAGAATGACAGCTTATGAGATTTGCCTGTGGCTGTGAGATATTAAGTGGTGAGGTCTGGAGCAGGTCCTAAGATAGCAAATTCTTTGATCTCTCTCTCTCTTTTTCTTTTATCATCTATTAGGTCCTACGTTTTTCTTAAATAAGTATATATTCTATTTTAAATCAAAATCAGGTCAGTGAATTTTCTGGAGCACTGGAAGATATCTCTGAGCCATTAATTTCTCCTTTCTGCAAGCTGAATGACTTCTGGGGAAAGGGGAAATATTTTTTGGGCTCCTCCCAAGTTATTATTTCATTAATTGCCACGTTTCTTACCAATGCATATTGTAGATGATAATCAGGGATTCTCAAATCAGTTCTTAAAAATAATTTTCCTTATAAAATGATCAAATAGATATTATTGGCATTAACTTGCTGCTCATAAGCTAATATGGCTTGATACTTAAAAATAGATTGAGTTTCTAGGAAACCAAGGAGCGTATTTGTTAATGTACTAAGATTAAGAACTTTGATATAACCACAGTGGCTACATACAATATCCATTTCACTCGAGTATTGATAAATTAGACTGCGCACTTAAGAGAACCAAAATAAAGTCAGTTCATTACCTACTGAGTCCTTACATTGGAGCCATAGTTTACATAGATTTTTGAAGTTAACAGGGCCAAATGTGTACAGAAAATGAAAGCTCTAGGAAGAAAAAGAGGATAATTATTGAGGGTTACTAGGTTAGGCTTCAAGTGTTGAGATAATTTTACTGTAGTTCTGGTTGAGGAAGTTTATTATTTTTCTCCTGGACACTTACTAGCACAGGCATAGTGACTGTAGAGAATTTGCAAATGTCAGCAAAGGACAAGAAGAAAATAATTTCTTGTAACCCTTCTGTTTGAGAACATTTTTGGTGAGAGGAGAAGGGTGAAAGAATTAGTACAGCCCTAGAATAACTGACAAAATTTAGGAGCATGCAAAGAGCAGCTGGGAGCAGGAGAATAAGTGTTTGGGGGATAGTTAGAGTGAGTTTGATTAGCTACATTATAGTGGACCATGAATTCCAGGATAAGAGATTTGCTGTTCCCAAAGCAAGGGACCACACAGCTTTTCTAGCCCAGGAATCGTATTTTCCAGGTAAGGAAACTAAATTGCATTACTTAAATTAGTGGAGGATTTGCGGCTTCCTGATTATCATGCTTATGTTGCTTCTATTATGGTATCTCTTGTTGCCATTGGTGGTTCTGGGACAGAGGACAGCAAAGTAAAAGCAGTGGTTTTTACGAGTAAATTTTCAGTCTTAGGACAAGGATTAGAAGGGGAAGTTATTTGAAATAGGAAAACCAGTTAAACTTATTTTAATAATCCTGGCATGAGGTGATACAGGGTGAGAGATGCAGGAATTAGTAATTACTAGAGTTTCAAGTGGGATGAAAAGGAGAAAGGAAGTGTTATTAAAATAAATGAGTAAATTTGGAGAGTAAGCTTGTTTTATGGGGAAGAACAGGTTCAGTTTTGAATAAATTAAAACATCAAAGAGAAATGTTTTATTAGGCAGACAAGAATATGGAGCTGATATTATAGATGTTAGAATATATTTTGCAGATAATGATGATTGACTAGTAGGATAACATGGGGGCAGTTTAATTATGGAAAGACTGTTGCTTCAAGAAAAAATAAGTTATCTATTATATGTGTCACTGAATGAAACATCTGGTTAGTTAACTCCTATGAGCAAACTTACCTCAAAAAGACCTCTCCTGGTCCTATTGTGTGATTGTATGATGCTTCTTTTTCTCCAATTAAAATATTAGTTGCATATGCCACCACATGTAACACACATTTTTCTGTGTTACAGAAAACAGTGTTACCCTTCTGCCATTGCTAGAGTGGCTTTGTGATATTTTACAACATGACCACATATGATTATAATTCAGTTGCATAATGTTAACTCATTTGATTTGGTCAGTGTATTTGCCCTAGTCACTCATCATTTTTAAAAAAAAATTATGTGTATGGGTGAAACCAAATATAACAGCTGTTGACTTTTCTAAGAGGTGGTGAACCTGAGCTATTATCTACATGGTCTATGAAAAGTTGAAAGATGGGGCCAGTGTCTTTGTTTACCTTTTCTTTGTGGATTTCTAGACTTTCTAAGTATACTTGTTGACTTTATTCATTACTGACCGGTTGGCTTAAATTCTTGGTCCTAGACATTCCCATAACCTGTATTCTAGTGTTTATCATGTATGTTGTCATCGTCTGAGCAGGTTTGAATCCAAGCTTCACTGCTTAGGAGCTGTATGAATTTGCAAGTTATTCAAATTCTTCATGTTGGAATTTTCTCATCTCTAAGATAGGACAGTGTTTCTACCTACCTCATGGGCTTGTTGGGAGAATTAAATGATTAAGTATGTCAAACTTGCAGAAGAGCCTGGCACATAACAAGTACTCAGATATTAGCCATTGTTGTTGTTACTGATTTACTTTACTCCCTTTCCTGTTCAGGGTTCATCATTGTATGCCCTGGGCCTAGAACAATGTCTGCATTCAATAAATTCTTAAGGACTAATTGAATGAGGAAGGGGACAGAGGAAGAAGGTGCCACAGAGTCTTGTAGGTGAAACAGGAAGAGGCAACTTTTTTTATTTATTTTTTTATTTTTTTATTTTTTACAAATGCTATTTCCATTCTTTTTTTAAAAGATTTTATTGGGGAATTGGGGGAGGGGAACAGACAAGTTGCTGTCCTTTTGTTCTTCAGTCTAGTTGTGGAGGACATTGCTTCACTGGCCCATGTTGGTATCATCATTGCGCTCTTCTCAGGTGAGGCAGATCAGTCTCTGGCCTCTGGATGGTCGCTCACCGCGGCTATTGGCAGCTCACACTGGCTGCCGGCCACTCACTGTGGCCTACGTCGGCCCGCTGCAGCAGGAACTGCAGCTATACCGTCCCAGGACTCACAGCAGCCCACCTCCAGGTGGAGCTGTTGTTCACCATCTTAGCTGTAAAGGGCAGCGTCACTGGCCCTCATATGTGGGACCCGAACCAGGGCCTCTGGCGTCCCAAGCCAGCTCTCAACCAACGCGCCACTCAGCCTGCCTGCTATTTCCATTCTTGCTTAGCTTCACTCTGGGTGAAAACTTATTTTTCTTTAGTCACTAAGGTTCAATGTTACTGATCCCAATATGGTGTAATAAAGAAAACAGTTTGATTTAATCCAAGTTAGGAGTGGCTAACAGTTGTCCAGTGGCTTCTATACTTTAAAAAATGTGCTAACCAGGGCCGGCCGAGTGGCTCTTGGTTAAGAGCTTGCTCAAGAGTGCAACCTGAGCTCTGAGCAACAGCAGTTCGATGCCCAGCCCGAGCTGAGTTGACACTGAGCTGCCAACAGGTGGCAGGATGGCTCAACTTAGAAAACAAAAATGTGCTAACCAAACATCTCCCTTGTTGGTAGAATTTTTGTTGCCATCATGAAGTGAAGGACAGAGCAGGCTAGGTAATCTGCAGGGCAAACAGCAAAATGAAAAGATGGAGATGGAAGTTGTTCTAGCTTGGGTGGGGAGTCCAACTTGCCTTTCCCATGGGCTGCCACCCCAAATTTCAGATGGTCAGACTCCAAGGGGTCATGCCTGGATTTGCTTGGTACCCCATTTGGAGGTGGGCAAGAGGACTCCACTGAGTCCCCCACATAATAGATTGTGGTTCTGCCAGTTCAGGGTGGGGTGGCCAATGCCTCCCCCCGCCCTCTCTGCAAACTAGTTCCTGTAGCCTTGTGATGGCCCTGGTGTGGAGGTGGTGCAAGGCAGGACTGCAGGCGAACCAAGGCCCTAAGCCGAGCTTCATTGTCACGCTGAGCTTCACCTGTGAAACACAAAGTCAGAGTACAGTTATTAAGAATTTCAAGAATGTAACCTTTTTCCTATTGTTATCAATCCACATAGATGTGCTCAACTTTATGATTTTGGAAAACATGATGCTTTAACTGTTTTTCTCATAATTTTGCTACAAGGTAGGTATTATTTTTATTTTACAGACCTGGAAACTGAGGCTCAGAGTGCTTGATAAGTACCTTTCCTGAACACACAGCAATTGGCAAAGCTGAGATTTTAAATTGGGAAAGACTTTCTTATTCTGTAGCCTGTATGGTTTCCAGTTTCTAATGAAAATTTTAGTGTTAAATGTACATGATACGTAGCTGTCTGCTTTTTCGCGGCAGTTTTAGGAACGTCTTATTTAGTGAATTAGTGTGTGTATTTCTAAGTGCTCTGTAGCTTTTAAGCTGTATAAAACTTTTAATCATTAATAGGGATCTAGTCCTTTATGCAAGAATTTGTGCATCTACTTATCTTTCCCTAGTCTTTTGTTCACAAGATATCTAGACAGCTCAGACTTCTTTCTCTGAGCATGATTTCCAGCCTCAACTCTGTCTGCTGTTATCTTACAGTGGCTTCTGTTGGTTCCTGTTCTCTGTATTGATGAGTCCCTGTGTGTCAGAGAACATAAAAGGAAAAAATGAAGGACTCCCAAAAGGCTACTAGCATCACTTTTTAAATATCATTTAAAAAAACACCTGAAGTGACTTCAAGGGATGTTTAAAGCCTTTTTTGAAAAGCTTTGTTTACCAGTAGCCTTCTGTTCAGGAGACTCAGTGATTGAGAATACAGACTGCAGTCAGACAGACCTGGTTCAAACCCTGCTTCTGCTCTATGACCTTGGGACTTTGGATGTGCTTCATAAGCTCTTGAAGCCTCAGTATCTTTGTGAAATAGGAGTAATAGTAACACTCACTCCCAGGTTATCTGAAGATCACATGAACTGAGGCATATGCTGTGTTTAATGTGGTACCTGGCACATAGAGTGCTATCAGTAAGTGTTAAGTAATATTGTAGATTGAAGGCGATGCTTGGAAGAATAACCCAGGAATACAGTCTGTGCTGAATGAAAGTGATCTACAGTAAATGTGCCCCCTACGGACTAAGGGGTAACAATAAGACCACAGTGACAGTCCCTTGAGGTCCTAGTCCCAGGTTTGGTGGATTCAACTTCATCATGAGTATTTAACTATGGGGTATTTAATGGTTTGATCCAGAAACTCTTGAGGTGAAGGTGTACATACTCACGTGAATTCAACAAACATTTATGAAGCACCTTCTACTGCCAGGCGCTATGCAGGTACCATTGATTAAAAAACGTCTGCCTCTGTGTTTGTGGAGCTCATATTCCAACTATGGATAAATGTACTGATATAATGTGCTGTACTTTAAGGTACATACAAAATGCCCTAGGGCATCAGATGTGTTAGATGGAGGCCGTTCTTTATCAACACTTTAACTTCAAGAGTGAGAATTTCCTCGTAGTGAAGTGTTATCAGTGAGTCTAATGAATTCTTTTGATAGTTTTCAGTGTAATTGATCCTTAACCAAACATATTTAAAATGTAACTTAACTTTGATTATTTAACTGAAAGCATGCTATCTTTAAACTTTTCCAACAATTTTATTTATCCAAAATCTTCACAACTTAGATAAATAAAAGTTATAGGCAAATTCTTATTGTCCTGTTGATTACATAAAGATACTCATAGCTTCAGTGTACAAAAGGGTTTCTTAGCCCAACAGAGTGGGTGTGTTTTAGAAATGAATGTTTACACTCATGGGAAATACTATTGGGATTTGGGGAGAAGTGAGTTTAATAATAGCTAGCATAACAAAAATATTAACTAGCACAATAATGATTAGATGTTGACAATGAAGAATATTAGCTCCACTGTGTTAAACACTAACAGGAACAATGCTAGGAAATATATATACTTCTGTAGTATATATAAAAGACTAAACTATATTGAACGTATTGTATATATAATAATTCAAATCCATGTATCACAACATTGTGTGGAAGAAATTATTTTCCTCATTTTGTAGATGAAGAAACTTGAACTTGCTTGAGAGTATATAAAACTACTATGTGATAGAACCAAAACTGAATTTCAGAATTTTTGTGCTTTTCACCTTTTTATGTTGAATATAACCATTCCTCACTTAACAGAACTGATAATACAGTAACTTAAATTACAAATGCATTATCCAAACTTGAGGAATTTGAGCCAAAAATCTATGCCACCATTTTAGCTCATGAGTCTTCTAGTGCCAGTTGAAGCGAACAAAAACTTTGGAAGTAAAGCTGTCTAAAGTCTGGCAGTTTGCTCATATTTGTAAACAGTCATGACTTTTCCAGTTTCAAAGACATGGCTGTTTTCATTGTACTACCAGTACCTAACAAAGAGATCAGGTTACTTGCAAACAAAACGACATTTTATAGGTAAGCAATGGAGAGAAATATCTACTAGCTGAGACATTAGGTAGTATTATTATTTAGTCAAAAGTTTTTTTCCTATAGTAACATGAAGTTAAAATTTAAGTTGTTCTTAAAAGTACTTATACACTTGAGGTACCATTTTTTGATATACAACATTTGTCAGGTTAAACAAAATTGAACTGTGGAAAATATCACATATACAAAGTACACAGAATAGTATAATGAGCCCTGAAGTAGCCATCGCCTCGCTTTAATAGTTATTAACTTTTGGCTACTCTGTTCATTCATCTGCTCATTTTTCTCTCTTCCTTGTGAAGTAAAGCTGATATCAGTCATACCATTTCATTTGTAAACATTTCAGTATGTTATTCTAAATAAATAACACTTTTAAAAAGATATAACCATAATTTAATGATTATACCTGAAACCAAAAGTTAATAATCCTTTAATATTATGAAGTATTCAGTTGATGTTCAATTTTCAAGTGGTGTCATAAAAATCTTTTTACATTTTGTTTAAATCAGGGTCCAGATAATGCCCTTGATGATTGGTTAATATGTATTTTAACATCTCTTTTAACATATAGATATTCCCTTCCATCTTTTTTGTTTTCTCCTTGTAATTTATTTGTTGAAGAAACTGGATTACTGGCCTTGTAGAATTTCCCACAGCTAGATATTGCTGATTATGTCTCTGTGGTGGTGTTCAACATCAACATGTCCCTCCGTCCTCTGTATTTTTTTTATAGTGGTAGAAGGTTTAGGGGCCTAATCCATTCACATCCTTCATCTTCCTTCTTCATTCCTCCCTCCCGTCCTCTTCTTTCCTTCCCTCCCTTCTCTCTCTCTGTGATCCTCATTTCCTGCCTGCTATGAGAAGTATTTCTTCTTTTTGTCAGGAGACATATAATGTGTAGTTGTTTTTCTTCGTTTGATGCTAGCAGCTGTGATTCCTAGACACTTTAATTCATTAGGAGGTGCAAAGTATGATATTTTAATTGTCATTTTATCTCAATTTATTATCTGGACAACTTTACAAAGAAAAACTTCCCCTCATCTATAATTTGTTTAGCTAATTGTACAGTTTGTATAAAAAGTTTGGATAAATGCTTGCTTCTTTCTCAGTTTCTGAGTTTTTAATGGTATAAATAATTGGGGAAATTTTGAAGTACATATTCACAAAATGCACTTGGAGAATATAGAATAGTTACAGAACCAAATCCTAAACTAGCAAAAATGGAAAATAATTGCTTTTGCAATGTGGAAAAGTTTTTTATGATAATCGCTTTTAAAACCAGCTTTGAGAAGCATACCTTCTATAAGATGGTCACGTCACTGGGCATTTAGTTAATCCTTAGGAGTACAGTGGTGAAGAGCAGGGGCTCTGAAGCCAGGCTTCCTGTATTAGAACTTCGGTTCTTCACTTAAACCAGTGTCACTGTGGCGCATACCGTACTGTCTCTGAGCCCCAGCTTTGTAATCTGTTAAATCAGGATAATAATAGAGCCTCTCGTAGAGTGGTTGTTGAGGATTGAATGAGTTCATACATGTTAGACACTTAGAGCAGACCCTGGCACATAGTAAGTTCTCAATAAATGTTAACTGTTACTGTTGTCGTTATTTGCCTTTGCGCTTATAGCAGAAAGGAGGAGGGAGGGAACTCCTGATGCTCATTTTTATCCATGTCCCAGAGTCTTTTCATACATTTTTTTCTCATCCATTTCATATGTTCCAGACTTCTTAAAATCACATTTGTAACCCCTACTGAATTAAAGTGTCTAAGCATTGCACATCAGCAGCTGGCAACAGCATCAAAAAACAGACAACCAAATATTATGTCTCTCGCTTTTTACAGCTAAATGGTATTTAATTTAGTTTAGATATATTGTGGTGTTTTCTATTGAACTGTGAGCTTTTGAGGGAAGAGACTTTATACTGTTGTATCTAATATAGTGCTTAGTATTATTATGAAACTTAAGCCCCTAATATTTGCTCCTTTAACTATATTAAGATTTCATTTGTCAGGTTTGCCTAGTAATATGCTTTTCAAATTCACAAACAAGAGAATTTCCTAGCTGTCTACTACATCAGTTAAAATATAATCCTTTAAATATTAGGATTTAAAAATTTGTTTTTAAACTATTATGATAATTTTTAAATCATCCAACACTTTCCAGCCTTCTTTTTTTTTTTTTTTTTTTTTGTAAGAGGGCAGTGTCACTGGCCCTCATATATATGTGGGATCCGAACTGGTACTGCTGGCTTCCGAAGCCAGCTCTTAACCACCGTGCCACTCGGCCGGCCCAGCCTTCTTAAACAGAATATAATTCATCACTATGCATCCTACTTACTTGGGTTGTAATATAGTATATCGTTGGAGGCTATTGATATATGCATAGTTATTTGGTTTTATATGAAATGTTCTCTGGATGGCTTGTATATTCTTTTTTTTTTTTTTTTTTTTTTTTTTAGGGCGGTGTCACTGGCCCTCATATGTGGACCCGAACCTGAGCCGCTGGCTTCCAAGCCAGCGCTTAACCACCGTGCTACTCGGCCGGCCCCTGTATATTCTTTTTTTGCTCCTTATGTCTTATTTTTCTCTTGTTGTTATAACTTACCAATTTCTTTTTGCTATCATTTCTTTCTGCTACCTCTATCAGCCCTAGCTCCCCAAATTTGAATTTAATCCTTTGACCAGCCCTTCTAACCTGCTGCGAATTGATTTGATTACCAACTTCATTAGAAATTCTTTAAAAATTACGTTAAAAAAGATCTAAACTGAGCTTGAGTGCATCTTCTCAGAGTAAAATACAGAAGTTTAGCATGTAGACTATGTTGTATCTATTTATCTAGCCATGTAGCTTTTTAATGTACTTTATGACATTACCGAGGTTGATGTGTGGCCTTTAGGCAAATGAGATTTTACTACATTCAGATCTGAACTGAAGAATGAAATGCTGATGTTCAGCATTTCCAGTGTTAACTTACAGAGCTGGGATTCAAATTCAGACCTCCCCTACTCCAAAGTCCATTTTCATTGCTGTTCAACTCATGCGACAAATATGTCAGTACTGTTAATTATTACAGCTTTTTAAAATTACGTGGTGTTAGTGGTAGTATTTGATTTAAAACACGAATTCTGTCCATTCCCAATTATTGGCGTTTTTCTCTATCTTAGTTTAAAAAAATTTTTCATACATATGGATGGATTCTTTAAATACCTAATGGATAGGTTACATAGTCAAAATGTATTTTACAGCATTTTAAGTTATACAGATACAGGTCATTTTAATAACATGCACTTTGAATATGGGTCTGCATTTTAAATTCCTTGGTTACTATGTTTATTTATAGGCCTTGAACTGAATATAGGAAGTTTAACTACATATAGGAAATAATTGAATATGCCTATTCAATTTATAGATTGTAAAATGCTGGAAAAATGTAAAAAGATGTAAAATAAAGTACCTTTGAGGGCTTCTGGGTTAGACATGGATTCACATCCTTGTTTGTCTTAGAATCTTAGTTTGTTCAAAACTTCCAAGTTATTTCAAGGATTAAATCAGATAGTGTGTTAACATGCCTACCACAATATTTGATCCTTTATGATCTCTTTTTCTCTTTATCATTTCAATCCATATAATTTTGGATCTAGATAAAAACAGAACAAAAATGTAAGTAAAAGAGAACAAAATGTATTTATTAAGCAAAAGTAACTACAGCTTTCATACAGTGCTTCAAAATGAATGATATTTTACTTTTATTCATTTATCTTTATTTCAGGTCACCTTTAATACGGCTCTCATTGGACTGAAGTGGAAACAGAATTAGAGCATATTTTCATTTCTGAGGTGAGTCCATTTGTAGAACAATTAGTGTGTTTAAAGCAGTCTGTTGTTCTTAAGGAATTTTGTCATTTGCATGTACTCAGAGAAACCTAACGATTGTACATGAAATGCTGTTAGCGCGGAGTGGTGATGAGAACCCTGGGCACACAGGTGCTTCCCCCCAACACCTGCCTGCTGCAGTTGCCCTGGTTACTTCTCTGTGTCCGTTTGTTTCTTTTAAAACTGGGAATGATATGGCTTTTGGCCCTGCTTACCTTTCAGATTACATGTTGTAAGACTAAATTGAGATCATGGCTATGAAAGTGTGTTATTAAGAAAAATGTAAGGTAGAGGCATTAATATTGTGAACTGTCACAGGGAATTCAATGAAAATCAATGGTTAGATGCAGAGAATCTTTTTAAGTGTGAAAATTTTGAATGCAATTGTAGCCTAATGTTCCTGGCACAGTCGGTGGTAAGACAGAGTCATCTTATATATTGTTTCTGAAAAAAACCGGCATGCACTAAAGGAGGAGAAGAAGAGGAAAAGTAAGAGGAAGAAGTGTTGGAGAAAAGGAAACAAAACCAATTAGATGGTCTTGAAAGCGTTGGAGTTTCTAGATCTACAATTTTCTTTACTTACTAGGAAACAGTTGAAGGAATTATTAATCTATGGATTACTAAAAATGTAGTTTCCATTAAAAACCTGTTTGCATTGTTTTCAGTATTTTTACATTCAAAATTTTACGTTCTTGCTGTGGACTAAAAAAAAGTCTATGGATTACTAAAAATGTAGTTTCCATTAAAAACCTGTTTGCATTGTTTTCAGTATTTTTACATTCAAAATTTTACGTTCTTGCTGTGGACAAAAAAAAAGTCTAGTCCCGATTTTTCCCTTGTGTAGAGTTTTCGCCATTCATCTGAATGTCTTGGTGTTTATGATGTAAGGCTTAGTAAAACTGAATGGGTGTTTCTTCTAACTCTATCAGGTTTTTTGTTTATTTGGTTTTCTTTTTAACGTTTCATTATTTCTCTTGTTCATTAACTCACCAACTACATGTCATCATCTTACCTCTTTTAGGGCTGAGGTGTTTTCTTTGGTTTGTTTGTTTTTTTACGTATCATCTTATTCTTGGTCTCCCAAAAATGTATACCTAGGCTTTGTAAAGGTACCAAGATAGTATTTACCAAATGTGTTACTATATTTCCTTCCAGTAACTATGTTTTGAGAGTATTGCCCTATACCTTCAAAAAGAAATACTGGTTAGATGGTAGTAAAATTTCTATTTTCATGTACATACCCTTGGTTAGGTATTATCTGATTCTAGTGCAGTGTTCGTTACTCTGTAGCTAGATGATTTGCTCATCTTTTGTCTAATGTTGCAGCTGTCTAGAGGAAAATGTTATATTTTCCTCATACAGTTTACTTATTCATTCTTCAGTTCCCTGTGAAATGACTGAGGAGGTTGTGTTCCGGGCCTTTCACAATGATTAGTGACCTGTCCTTTAATCTTCAGACCTAGCTCAACAGTTTTAATTCCCTGGCAGCCACTCTAACCTCTGATTTATTGCTTGGCTCAGTCATCTGGTTACTACTTTTGTGTTCTCTTTATGCAATTGCAAATTATATCCTTTTGTATCTTTAAGAAATGTTGCTTCTTACTTGGTAAACAATGGCTTATTTAGTTTCACTTGTAAGTCATTTCTTTGACTTACCAAAAAAGTAATTGACCAGTGCAAAGAAAGATAGTTGTAAGGAACTTTTTTTTTTTTTTTTTTTTTTAATATATAGTGGGTACAGGAGGAGGTAGCAGAAATGCCTGGGTTCATACTCTTTGCTGTCTACTTCTTGTAAACTTTTGGGCATGTATCCTCTCTGAGCCTCAGACTTCACAGCTATAAAATGGGAATAGTGTTACCTATATTATAGAGTTGTTAGGATTAAATGAGATAGCACACATGGAGCACAAATATAGCAGGTTCTGGAATAATATGTTTTTGTTTTGTTTCTTTCAGCATTATTCCATTATAGCACTCATGAAATATTGTCAGAACTTAATTCTTGCTTATATCAATTTGCCTGTGATAAAATTGGTTTCATTAGATGTTGTTTGACTTAAAGCCACAGAACCCATCAATAATGTTAAGTGAAGACTCACACTGTACATGCCTCGATAATTCTTGTCGTTGCCTATTTATCCTTCTTCACCTTGTTGTTCTCATTATCATGATTATGTGTGAAGCCCAAAGGGAGTTTTATACAGGTGACCTCAAAACAGAGTGCAACATTGATAAAGGTCCTTGGTTTTTTCAGTAGATGACCTTTTGAAATCATGTGTGATCTTTGATACACCATTCATCTTCATTAAGATGAGAAAGTCCAGGCTTAGTGATAGGTCAACATATCTGACTGAGATAGACATATGAAAATGGGTTAAGTGGTCTGGAAATAGTGTAAGAGTTTTCTGAAATACACCGTTTAACTTCAGACTTAGCTGTTTTCATAAGTAGGCGGTATTTAAACTATTTACCTTTGCAAAAACAACATAAAAAAGTATTAACCACTTTTAAACATTTTATTATTTTCAGTGTGTGCATCTGTTTTATGGCTATGATGAAAAAATTCTACCATGAAATCAGGTTTTAAAGACTATCACTCTGCAGTTCACCCTATGGTAGTAACGTTGGCGTCACCTGTCTGATCAAGTCAGAGTCACTTACTCTGTAGACAATACATCACTCTTTGTTTCATTTCCTTGAATCGTTGGTTGATGCAAGTTACGTAAGTTCAACAAAACTGATTATCATTTTCCAGGGTATTATTTTGCATACAGATATCATTATTGATTTCTAGAGTTACATTATTAACTCATAAGCATAAATAAAAGAATTAAAAACATTTACGTATTTAGATATGGAATTAGTACTACCAATGTATAATACGCATCCTTATTTTTCCCTCACAAATTTAGGCAAAAAAGTGCTCATTATACATGGCAGAATATGGTAATTTTCCTTAGTAACTCAGAAAACAAATGTAGAGATGGTTGAGTAGTAGTAGGCTAAAGTAAAGATAAGGTCCCTGCCCTCAAAAAAGTTCACAGTTTCATTTTCAAATTAGAATTCTCTGTCTCAAAGACGCTTAGCTCCCTACCAACACAGGCAGACTAGTTCCAATGTATCTTATTGAATCTTTATTTTTCAGATCGTCTTAAAGTGCCTAGCTCAGTGCTTGGAATAAACATTGGTTAAATTAAGCTGGCAGTATGGCACCAAGTGCTAAAGGGAAAGGCTGAGCTTTCATTCTTATAGTGGTTAAAGCACCAACATCTCTTATCTATAGAGGAATTACGTTGGTCTTCTCTTCAGAAACCAAACAAGAAAAGAGTATAGTGTGAAATACTTAAAGTGTGAGAAAACCAAAACCACCAACCTAGAAAGCTGTATCCAGCATAGTTATCCTTCAAAACTGAAGGAGAAATAAACTTTCTCAGATAAAACAGCAGTAGCACAACTGGGAATTTGTTAGCTGTACACTTGCCTTGAAAGAAATGTCGAAAGAAATATGATTTGCAAATATCCCAGTCTGTGCCCTGTCTTTTTATATTGTATCTTGGAGCACATTTTTATTGGCCTGAATATTTTGCTACCAAAGCTTGGTATTAAAATACAGTGTGCTTCAAATATTTTTGGAAATAGTATCTCTGAAATGATCACTTTCAGTGAGCATTATTCATAATCTTAGATATGTATTGTTCTCTCGTATTCAAGTCACGGAGCAGCATAAGCATTGGGCTTGTATTTTCATGCAAAAGGTATGAGCTCTTCTCAGGTAGATACAGTTGTGCTAGGAGTAATGCCTGACCTTTTAAATTCAATTAATGACTCAGCACCCAGGAGAATGTTCCAGATTATTGTCGCTGTGTTTTTGTAACATCCTCTAAGGTTCTTTGTCCTGAGGAGCAGATTCCCTTTCCATGCCTCAGAAATCAATATTGTTTTTAAAAGGGCCACTGTTGTAGTTACTTTAAGCTTCATCTCTTGGACTGTTACTAGTTTGGCACTAGACACTGTGTAAATTATATACATACATGCACCCCCAGATTACTCCCTGATTTGAAAATGGAATCTATGAATTGGTTTCTGTGTCTGTTTTAAGAGTTATTACCATGGTGATGAATAGTCTGCTTAGTTTTATGGTTGGCATGATTCTTCCTGGTTAGGTCACCTGTGTTTTCTTACTACCAGTTGCCTACACTTTGGGTTAATTTTTCCATTCATTTAAATTTCCATCACTAAAAAGGAAGTAGTTATAATGCAAAACTAGCTACATCAGTGCTTTTAATCTGTTGATTATTTCCTTTCAGTGCCAATTAATAGGAGTTTACTCAGTTCACACAGCTTTAAACCTTTCCACTGTGTTTGGAATCAGTAGAGAATTATACTATGCTACAGTTGTAAACTTTTCATCGTTTGTTGAGGCATTATGGGAGGAGGAGAAGAATACCATCAAAAGCATTTTGATAAGGGAAATTAGACTTATCCATTCTTGATTTTAATGAGTCAACATTTCAAATACTTTGCTTTACTATATTTAATAAGCTGTGGCAATGGGTTAGCCATCTTAGAGTTAAACCTGTAGGTATCTACAAACATTAAAAGAGATGTTAAGGTGTTTCAGTTATGTTTAAAATATAACACAAGAATGAGGAGGGATGGACACAAGTGGAACAATGAATGTGGGATAATAAAATGAATCATTGATTTGGAGATATATACTGCATGCCAAATGGTCAAACTGGATATAATGACATTTCCTACTTGGGGTCCCTGCTCCTATAGCAAACCCAGCTATATAAAGTCCTAGATGTTTAGAAATTAAATCAGCCAGGAAAAACAGGACTAGATGCCAAAGGCCCTGTGAGAAATTCAAAACAGTGGTTACTAGTGCATAACTCAGGTTTAACCAAACAAAATAATAATATTTCCTGAGTAGAACGATGATTTACATGAGTTAGTGAATTTCAAAACCTGAAAAAAATACCACTTACTGAATTATAGTCATTCTTATTTATTTAATTATTTAAATCTAAGGAGTCATATGAGACAAAGTTTAAATTAGTTTAGTTCTGGTTATGATATGTCTTCTCTAACTCATAACTCTTAGTAATCAAGATGATTTTCCATTTAGTCTGAATTAAAGAGATTTTCTTCTCATTTATTTTTACATCATTAATAAAATGGCAATAATTATGTATGCTTCTAGGATGACTATATGATTTCATTTCTACCTGTCTAGCACACACCATGTTGTTGGCACTCATAAATCTTTATGCATTCATTCTTTTAGAAGGCAAAGGGGTCTCAGACAGGAATAACTAATCACCAACTTACAATAAATTAAAAAATAATAATAATAAAGCTACAGAATGTCATTTCAAAACCTGCCTTTTATTGCCATCTATTTTGAGGAGTGCCTACTGTATCAGTCATATCTCCAGGAAGAAAGCATCCTGTATGTATGTATGTATGTCTCTTCACTGTTTATTTGCTGTCTCTTCATGGATGTCCAGGCTTTTGACAAAATCTGGCACTTCCCTCTTGACTGTTTCATAAATTCGCCTGGCATGTGTCACTATAGAACTTTTGTTCCAGTTCTTTTACTTGGATTCTGGCACATGCAGTATTTGAATTCTACTAAGCTAGTGCAGCCTTCTCTAGGTTAGTTTTCTTTTTCTTCAGATTTTCTTCCCTGCCAAACACAGGAACTGAATTTTACAACCAATAGGTGAATACAAAATTAGTCCCCTCCCCAAATCCCATCATTCTATCATCCTTGACAATAATTATCTCTCTCATTTCTTGCTGTTTTTCTGCTTGTATCCTTTGTTCTTCAACTTGTTCTTCTTACGAAAGAAATACCTAAACCTTTTGCTTTGTTGGGCTCTTTAATTTCTGCTTTGCTCTTCATATATCAGTCGACACAAAGCCTTTGTAATCTTACTGGAAGAGAAGTGGCAGTTTGCTTCCTGAAAACGTTGTCTGATTTTTCAGTGTTTTTTTCTTTTAAAGATTTTTATTGGGGATTTGGGAGAGGGCAACAGTGTTGGGGAACTGGGGAAGGAGAACAGACAAGTTGCTGTCCTTTTGTTCTTCAGTCTAGTTGTGGAGACATTGCTTTACTGGCCCATGTTGGTATCCTCATTGCACTCTTCCCGGGTGAGGCAGATCGGTCCCTGGCCTCTGGATGGTTGCTCACGCGGCTATTGGCAGCTCACTCCGGCTGCCAGCCACTCATGGCAGCTCATGGCAGCCCACTGCAGCAAGGGCTGCAGCCCACACCGACGCTAGGACTCTTGCAGCCGAGCTCCAGATGGAGCTGTTGTTCACCATCTTAGCTGTAGAGGGCAGTGTCACTGGCCCTCATATGTGGGATCCGAACTGGGGCTGCTGGAGCCCCAAGCCAGCTCCCAAACAATGTACCACTCGGCTGGCCCTGATTTTTCAGTTTTGTCTTTTTTTTTTTTTTTTTAGCTGAGCCATCCTGCCACCTGTTGGCAGCTCAACGGCAACTCAGCTCGGGCTGGCCTCGAACAGCTGTTGCTTAGAGCTCAGCTCGCACTGAGCCACTCGGCCGGCCCTGATTTTTCAGTTTTGATGGCTGATTCCTTACTGGCCATCATATTAAATCTTATAATCTTTATTTTACACTTAAGTATAATTTTATTAGATTATCAGATTTATTAGATTATAAATTTATTAGATTTATGCCATATTCTGTATGTATACTATACCTGTGTTACTTGTATGTGTTTAGGTTAATATCTGTTACAGATACAGGATATAGAATCTGTAACACAGATTAACCTAAAACGCAGATTTTCTGTCTTATGAGCCAATCAGCATTCTTGTGTGAGACAAGTTTCGATAAATGCTTAAGACACAATAAATTTATAATAAATAATAATAAATGCTTGCTTACTGATAGCTTATGAATTTTAAAATTTGTATATTTTTTCCTCGTTGATATATTTTTTTTCCTCATTCATCTCTGTTCTTGATGATAATTCAAGGCTGGGCTGTTGTAATGATATTTCTGCAAGTCTGATGTCCAAGATCATTACTGAGTTGTGGATGAGTCACCATATGACTAAGAGTCACTGGTGTGATCTATTGTATACATTTTGATTAGTTGAAAAAAGGATGAGAATTAAGAATAATGCAAATTATAGTGTTGTGCAAACTGTATAATGTGTGCATGAGATCATACTCTCTGAGAATGGCTTCAGAAAATGCACATTTAGTGGTATGAGGTAAAGTATGTTGCTGTTATAATTACTGACTGCCCCCATAAGTGAGGTAGAAATTGGTTTACAAATCCAGCAGGTAAGTATCAGACCTGCTGGCTTATCATGACTTATTGGCATGGATCCATGGGTTAGTGTTATTCTAATGGATGCAGAATAGTGTTTGCCTTGAAGCAAAGGAAGTGCATTTTTAAAAGGTTCCTAACAGGATACCTAGGATTGAGTGACCTTTTGTAGACATTGAATTTTATTTCATTGTTAAATGAATCAAAATGATATAAAGTATATTGAAAACTCATTATTTTCATGCATTGTATGCTATTTTAATTTTTTTTTGGGTGGGGGGACCTTAAAGATTGATAGGTTTTAAAAATAAAGCAATATCCATTACTTGCAGATACTGAGATGTCTATAAACAGGCCCCCTCACAAAGCAGATCCATGCGAGGAGAATTTGTGTGGGATTTATGCATGTGTGTGTCTTTCTAAAAGACCTATGTAAAAATCTATTTAAAATCCATGTAAGTGCCTATTTAATATATACATATTATACCATGGCAGCCAAATTTTAAAATAGAATTATAGCTGATTTGAGTTAATTTCTATATTATCTTATATATAAGATATCTATATTTTCTTATATATAAGAAAACTTTTGATGACATTTATTAATATTCAGAAAAGCTACCTTGTTCTTTCTGAATCTTAGCCTTCTCCAATGTTGAAGTGCATTATTAGAGACTTTCTGGTGGTTTTTAAAACATGTCATATATGTCAGATGCGCATATGGGAGCCTGGGAGGAGGATTTGGTTTTGACATCAAGTTCTGAAGGTTTATAAGGGATTTATAGGGATTGATTGACTGACTGACGGGTGATATTTTGATTTCATATTAAGAAGCTATGGATCTTTTTTATTATGTCAATGAATACTGTAATATTCAAAGTCAGTAAGAAACAAAGATAAAATAACAGGCATCACTAAATACATGAAGGGATGCTTTAAGTATCAACATAGTCCAAGTATTGGTTATCTTAAAACTTAATTCTCTATTCATTGGAAAAATAAAGGTGTAGCTTGTTTGGGATAGAAGAGGTAGCATTAGGTTAATGTATATGTTTTATCTTCTGAAGTATAATATCGCCTTATCTTGGGAATTGGTCAAAATGGCATGTTTTGTTTTGGACTAGATATAATTAGAATAATCTAGGCAGGTATGTAGAAAGGGTTACCACATGCATCAGATTTATAAAAAGATAAACAAGTGGTTTTTATTCAGAGATAATGTCTGACATTATTCTTGAGAGCATAGAAAGATCTAATCTATTTTTAAAAAGAAAGTCATAGGTTTAGAATTGACAATGAAAATATAAATCCAAGATATATGTTTATTTTGGTCTAAAGGAAAAAATTTTATACATGTTTATGCTTTATACACACACAATAAAAAAAAATTCCACACTGACAATGAACAGAATGAATCTTGTTGATCTAAAAGGAATAAAACGGTGAAAAATCATCAAGAAAATGTTGGAAAAGTTATGGGGAAATGGTTTTAAAGAGGAATGAATATTACCACTAAACTAAGGGATGTATAAAAAAATGTTCTCCATCCAATTGTAATAGATTTTTTTAAAACAAGTGCTATGCAGTATTTTGGTAAGAGTATGGAAGGCCAAAAAAATCTCTTAAATTACTGATAGAGTGGAGGGAGGAAACAGTTTTTCCTCAGACTTTTTAGGGTCCCTGGTTAGATCTGCAAATTAAACTGACAAAGACAGGTTAATAGGAGAAAAGCATACACATTTATGTAATAAAAGTTTTTCATGACATGGGAACCTTCATAAGTAAATGAGGAAATAGTTAGAGGTCATTATTTTTAGGCTGGGTTTGATGAAGAGTGGACAGACAAGGAATATGGTAGGACATTGAATATAAGGTAAGTGCAGTAAACCAGGGGAAATGGAGCAAGGCCTGCTTGTTCAGACCTTTCTCAGGATGCGCCTTTCCCCTGGGTATAGGGAGAGCAGCTCTTAGTGAGGGTTTTATGACCTGTTTTGGGAAAGAAGGGCTGGGGGAAGTTTACAATGACCATTCTGCTTCTGCCATTTTCTCAAACTCCTTCCATTTAGAATATTCATAATGCCAAGGTGCCATATTTGGGGTCATATGTCCTGCCCTGGCATTCACCCCCTGCCTGAAACACCCCCAAGAAGTTTCAGTGTAGAAACTGAGTGTTAGTAGATCATCCCATAACCCATTGAACCAGTCTCTCAGTCCCGGACATTTTTATGGAAACAAAAGGAAAAACAAGGTTAATGGTTAGAACAAACTTTAAACTCAGTTTTTTTAGTCCACACAATGGCCAATCAAGAACATTTCTAGACGTTGGACTCAAAGCATCTTCAGGTGGTGTGACGACAGGCAGTGCTATGGCTGATTTTCCTGGTTTGTAGTTTGCATGTGTCTGGTGATGGCATCGGGTATACTGGTGAACTTTCTGAGTGGCTCCCACATGAGGCATGAATGTTGTCAGCACATGAACTGTGGTGATTTCTCTGAAATTTATATCAAGTTGCCCACCCTCAGCTTGCAGGGATTTGGGAAAAGCAGTTTTAATTTTTACTGATTCTAAGTCAGAAATGTGGGAGAAAAATTGGAAATGTTAGTTTAGAGAGCTGCAACTAGATGTTGGAGGAGAGTAGATGGATTCCGGATTTAGTCCAGCTTATAGCTATGTAACAAAACCGTAAAGACAATGAATAGCACTAGAATTCAATACCCACAAGGGTGTGCCATAGTTTTCCACTGACACATCATTTTTGTTTCTGTAGTCACTCTCATTTCTGTCAAAGGTAGATAAATTTGTTTGCACTATAAACCTAGTCTCATTAAATCTGATTATTTATATCCATGCAGTAAAAATAGTGATTGACCATATAGGCTCTTTTCAAGTCTGCTTTGCTGGAACTTCTGATAAGGAGTCTCAGGTTGGGCTTTTACAAGCCTCATGAGGCAAGGAAGTCACACCAGTGACTCACCACCAGACTTTGCCTATAATTCTTCCAGGGTTGGGTAAACTCCTCTCTTCTGGAGATCCCCCAAATATCCTGAGGTTTCTGGATCTTCCAGGAAGTGACTTTCCTTGCTTACCTGTTAGGTGAGAACTCTGTAAGCCAGATACCAGGCAGTTTGTTTGAAGGGGAGCTTTATACTCATATGCATTGGCTCCTTAAAATCAACCATAGTTCCCTAAAGCTGTCCAGTCAGTCTGATTCTGTGCACATCATTCTCAAATGTGATATTCCAGTCAAAGCCTTGGGAATATAACCAATATGTACAATTGTGTTCTGTCACCAGGAGAATAGATTCTTATTGAATTTATGCAAATAACTATATTGCCATGAAATTACAAATACTTACTAAGAGTTTCCGAATTCTCAAGGGATCAGACAGGGAGAAAATATACATTCTTCAATTCTATTTGTAAAGATATAATTTACCAAAATACTGTATGTTATAAGTAGCTTAAAGAGAAAAGAGAAAAAGGATTTCTTAAATCTGCAAAACAAAACATTAAAGAACCAGCAATGCTTCAAACAAAAGTCATACAAATTATAGTTATCTATAACAATTTATTCAGTTCCATGTAATTAATTCTTGTACTACTTGATCTTTGGTTAGCAGTTTTATGAATCCATGGGCTTCTTTATTAGTTCTGGAAATTCTTACTCAGTCTGGTGGCATGGTCTGAAAGTTATACAAGTGATGCCATCATGGCACATTCTCACAGTAGCTGATTGTAAACATATTCAGGGAAGAATCAGAATAAAACAGAGTTGTTTGTGGATGACAAAAGACTTAAAAATAGTCATGGTTATAGATCTCATGAAAGTTTGATAAGGAAATTTAGTTATTTCTGTGGTGTACAACAATTTAAGGTAATAATTGGACAAAGAGGGTATTGAGAGATATCTATGAACTTCATCGAATTTCTGGAATACCTGTATTAGTAAGATATGTAATATACATGTAACCTATGAAGGTTTATCATCACTTTTTATTTGACAGTGCTTCTCAGGTAATTTAACATACCAAATAAACCTATTATTTTAACATCTCTCTTTTACAAAGGTGAGAAACAAATCCTTGGAGATTATCCAGGGGCCTCCATGAAACCTCAAGATTAATCTGAGGTGAAAAAGGTTTTGTTTAGAATTTAATGTTGGAATTTTGTCAAAAATATAAAAATGTTTGGAATTTGACCAGAATCACAGATCTCTATGAAATAAGGCCTAGTTATCTATTTAACCAAAGTGAAAAAAGATTTTCAAGGCAAATACAGAAGGGTACATAGTTGTGAACAAAACTTAACTGTTTTAATATGGAGAAGACTCAGTTTTCTTAAGTAATCAAAGACTTGGTAAAGACAATGTGAAGCATAGGAAATTATTCTAAAATACATCTTGGTTTCTGAAGCAAATGACTTCAAAGGTAAAGAACACTCAGAGAAGTAATGATTTTTTTAAGCTACCACTTACAACTTACATTAATACTATGCTGTGTTCTTTACATGCATTATTTTATTCACTCTGTGAAGAAGATACCATTATTTTTGTTTCATAGACAAGCAAACAGACTTAGTGGAGTTATTTGGCCAAAGCCATACATCTGTAAGTAACAGCACTGGTATTTGAACTTGTTTCTCATTGAACCTGAGTTCTTTACAACTATATTCCATAGTCTATATATTAATGATTTGTTTAAGGTCATGTAATTCTAAATTTTGGAGCCGGGGGGCGGAGGGAATCAAAATCAAGGTGCTAGTTTTCAAATCAATGGCTCTTTTGACCACAACATGCCATCTTTTAATACAGGTTTATTTAATCTATTTTCTGTAGCCCCATGTCAGGAATACAACAGAATTAGATACTGCTATTAGAATTGTCACTAAAAAACTAAAAAAATTAAGAATTGGTTTGGAGAATCAACATTTTATTAACTGAAAATAAACTTGAAAGTGACCCTTAATATTTTGCTTAACCTTCATTATATTAACATTATATTAACCCTTTTCAGCCAAAGACCATAACTAAATGCTGCTGCCTGGGCAAACTCTAGTTCAGTGATATTAAAAGATGTGAAGGGCTGGCTGTGTGGCGCGGTGGGTAAGCGCTGGCTTGGGATGCCAGCGGCCCCGATTCGGGTCCCACATAGGAGGGCCAGTGACACTGCCCTCAAAAAAAAAAAAATAGGATGTTAGATCACTCTTGGATTTTGAGACTATCATGCCAAGTGAAATAAGTCAGATGGAAAAAGTCAAGAAACATATCATTTTAGTCATATGTGGGATATAAAACTGAAAACAACATATAAAGAAGACAAACAAAAACTCACTGACACAGACAACAGTATGTTGGTTACCAAAGGGAAATGGGGTACGGGGGAGTAGAAAAGGGTAAAGGGGGTCAAATATATGGTAATGGAAGGATATTTGACTTTGGGTGGTGAATACACAATGCAATTTACAGATGGTGTATTGCAGAATTGTACACTTGAAACCTATATACTTTTATTAACCATTGTCACCCCAGTAAATTTAATAAAATTTTAAAAACCTGATATATCCTTTGACAATTTAATATTAGTGTACCTGCATTCAGCTTCAGATCACGTTGAAATGTTGCTGGAATGGCTTCTCTTTATATGACTGCAGTTCTTCTGTGTGCTACTGACATAGCTTGTCTGATTTAAGCCCCCTCTCACACACATATTGATCAGTAACATACAATCCTCAAGGATCATTTGATATGCAAATTTAATAGCAGGTTTTATTTTCAAATGATGACAAGCTATTTATACAGCTTTTTCTAAAAGACTACTCTGAAAACGCATTTCATTCTGTATATTGTAATACCTCTTGATTTAATTTTTCAAGGCTGCTTGCTCAGTATTAGATTGTTAAGGTCTTGTGGTATTTCAGTAGATACATGCTTTCAAATTAAACAGGCATTTCTTTTGATTTTTTTGATAAGATAGTACCTTATCAACATTCATTTTCTGTATTTGCTGATATACCCCCTCCCTTTCTTCCTCCCTTGCTTCCTTCCTAGTGCTAACACATGATTATAGTACTTAGAAGAGGTTAAGTCTCATTATCATATGTGATAATTTACTGACTGTATTACAGAGTTAAGGTAAAAATGCTCTGAGAAGGATTGACACTTATATATGAAAATGCCTTTTTCTTTCCAAATGACACTTAAGAAACCAGAAGCACCCAGGATTGTTATAAGCTAAAATAGACCAATCACTTTTTTAGAGTTTAACTTTTTGTGGAAAGCACAGCTTTTGAGGATGACGTTATGTTTAAAAAATGCCGTTTTTTAACACAGCTTTATCGGTTCTTTTGATATGCATTCACCAAGCCAATTATGTGGACTTCTAGCTAGCACTCAGTCTGGTGAAATGTAGAAGCTCTAAGTGAAATCTTAATGATGAAAAATATTGGTACTATGTTCCCAAAGCTTCCATTTTCCATGTCTCTTAAAAATTCTTTGTACCTATTGTGTTTCAGCAGGGTCTGTATTTAAATGGGAATTTTCAGCAGAAATTGGAGGTTCTATCAGAAATGTTTGATAATGTATGAGGTGAATTTGCAGATGTTCTCATAGCAACTACAAATTTCTCCTCATTTATCAATAAGTTTTCTGACTATTTGATAATTTTATTTTTCTGGAAATTTACCATTTTGTATTGAAAAGAGTAAAACTATCAATTACTATGTTTTAGCCAAAATCTAAGTGGATTTTCTCCTTTTAAATTTGAATTAGGAAAACCTTCTAGCATATTAGATCTGAATGAGATCTCACAAATTTGTCTCACTGCTATCATTTTACAGGTGAGGAAATGGAGGCTGGAGGTTAAGTTACTTGCTCAAGGTTACAGAGCTATTAGATGGCAGACTCGGTGCATAAAAACAAGCCTTCGGTTTCCTAGTGCTGAGGTCTTCACACTCTACATGTCCTTAGTTATAGAGCATATATAGAAATGAGAAATCACTTTTTCCCCTTCCACCGTTTTCTTCAAAATTTTGTTGGTGTTTTGCTTGGCATTGCCAATAAGATTGTACTACATCAGAACTATACAGTGATTCTTAGATTGAAAATGACATTTAAAATCTATAATCAAATATATTTGTGTGGTGTTTCTGTTAGTATATACCTAAACTTTGCCAATTTAAGACAAAATTACCATTTTGTTCACTTGTATGCTCTGTTACATCATTTTGCAGTTCATCTTTGTCAAAGCAGTATTTCCCTCATTTGTAAGAGACCCAAGCCATCTGTACACTTCAAGATTTAATTATGATCTCACTCTTCTGCTCTGTGGGAAGAATGAATAATATTGGCCCTGCTATTTTTATTTATTCAACCCAAGAAGGGCCTAGCTGTATGTTTTTTTATTATTTTCTGGTTTTAATCCAGTTTTGATAACCAAACAGTAGCTCCAAACTATTGCTCCAAACACATAGTGATTCACTTTATCTTTTTTAACTTTTTTAATTTATTAGTTTCAGGTGTACAAAAAAATGCAATAGTTATACTTTTCACACCTCACAAAGTGACACCCCCCTACCCAACTCACCTCCCCACCCCCGATATCATACATATCTATTACAGTTCCATTGACTCCACTCCCCAAACTATACTCCACATCCCATGACACTCTCTCTCTCTCTCTCTCTCTCTCTCTCTCTCTCTCTCTATATATATATATATATATATATATATATATATATATATGAAATTATATTTGACATACAATGTTATTCAACATCAGCTTCAGGTGTACAGTGCAGTGGTTAAGGCTCTACACCATCTGTGAAGTGGCCTCCCTAACAAGACATGTGACCATCTGACACCCTAAACAGTATTTACAACCTTATTGATTATATTCCCCAAACTGTCTTTCATATCCCTATGGCAATATTGTAGTTATCAATTTACTTAATCTTTTTTATATGATCAAATTAGTTTTTTCTGTCATTCACATGCCATGCATTTTTGCCCTTTTGCAGGCTCGAGAATGTATTAGTAGTTAGATATGATTCTCCCCAAATATGAATTACATTGTATCTCCTAGCCCTTCTCCATATAAGTTGTTAAAGCGTTGGATTGGTCATTCTGTCCAAACAAATTTAGCTGGTTTATCTTGTATGTAATTGGGGTTTGGCAATATGTGGTTTAGAGTTTCTCTTAGAAACCTCTTTTGGATTCTGTCATGTTAATAGCATGTTAACTTCTTACTCCTATTTTAAAAAAGATTTTAAAGTTAGATAGAGAAGAAGTGTTGGTTTAGAGATGACAAAGCAGATAGTGGATCTTAGGAGAGGAAGGAATGATAGGCAAATGAGGAACTGAGGTTGAAGTGTACAGGAACTGAAACTGAAGTTCTGCTTATATTTCCAAGATAAATGGATTGTGACATTGCTGATCCGTCTTGCTTGGCTGTCCTAACAATTTGTGTGAATGACTTCATGTCACTTTGGATCCGATGCTCTTAATTGATAGGTTTTGCTACAGCCTATCTTGCCTGCCAGGTTACTTTTGGTTACAAAGTGTGGAATGTAAGGCAAAGTTAATAGTAGAGATGTATGGGTGTGTGTGTGTGTGCACGTGTGTGCGCATGCATGTGCAATTTCCAGCTCCCCTCAGTAATTATGGAAAAATGTACAGTAACCAAATCTATAACATTCCAAATGTATAGCATTTCTTAGGCCTACTTCTGTTAACTGTCCCACCACTAGAAGGGTGAGGAAATCAATATATACCCATGAACCTTGCTTAGATTTGTCCCATGACATTTGTGTACTAAATGTGCATATGAATGATTATGGTTTTAATCCATGCAGTTTTTTATGAGTATTCTGGACAATTATTAGTCATATACCAGCATGTCCCAGATTAGCCTTTTATAAAGCTATCATTAACATCTTTATCAGTGATTCAGAACCAAAAGGTATATCAGAATTCTTTTACTTTAACAGCAGGGTATGAGACATACATTGTAACTTAGGAAAATGACTGTCTTAGAAGAATAAATGGGCCTATTTCCAAACAGCAACATTTTTGGCATTTAGCAGACTCAGGCTTAAGAGATGTCTTCAAAATTGACAGGTTTTGGAATCTCTAATATTTTTTTCCGTTCAACGATATAATGAAATGTTGGGTTGGAATTTTGTGATTATATTTTTCATTCTGAAAAAGTTTTTTTGATCTGCTACTGTTCTCACCAAAGAGATTATATTAGTACTTTCTGCTGTTCTCCCCATTTGTTTTAAGACTAAGTCTCCTCACTCCCTTGCTAATGCTGTCCCATGTCCTGCCCATTTTTTTCCTGATGCTCTTGTGTCACAGGCAGTCTGGGTTCCTCAGGACACACTCTGAGATGGAAATTAGTGTACAGGAAGGTTATTAGAAAATGCTCTTGGGATCAACCCCTGTGGAAGGAAGGGAAGGAAGAAACCAGTACTGGGCAAAAGGGAAATTCGGCCACTATCCAGCCTCAATGGAGACCTGTCCCTATGGGGAGCTCTGAGGCTGGAATGGCTTTTCACCATTGTCTCTAGCTGGGGAGAGGGGACCAAGCCTTTATATTTTCCATGTCAACCCATCTTTGGATGTAGGCTGCCCTCAGAAGTGAGCGTGAGCTTGTGTGAAGAGACTCTTCAGCCAAAGCCATTCTCCAGAGAGCTGATAGTTGAGAGCTGTTTGCTGGCAGCACTACAGCAACTGGGGAATCAAATCCCTCAGCTCTGAAAAGGGGATCTTGGTGACACATCACAGTTTCCACTCTAGCTTTTTTTTTTTTTTTTTTTTTAAAGATTTTATTGGGGAATTGGCGGGGCGGGGGGGGAACAGCGTTGGGGAATCGGGGAAGGGGAACAGACAAGTTGCTGTCTTTTAGTTCTTCAGTTTAGTTGCGGAGGATGTTGCTTCACTGTTGGTATCATCATTGCGCTCTTCCCAGATGAGGCAGATTGGTCGCTGGCCTCTGGATGTCGCTCACCGCAGCTATTGGCAGCTCACGCTTGGCTGCCAGCCGCTCACGCTGGCTGCGGGCCACTCACTGTAGCCTATGGCAGCCCACTGCAGCAGGGGCTGCAGCCCACACCATCACAGGGGCTCGCACAGCCCAGCTCCAGGTGGAGCTGTTGTTAGCTGTAGAGGGCAGTGTCACTGGCCCTCATGTGGGATCCGAACCGGGGCCGCTGGCATCCCAAAACCAGCGCTTAACCAATGCGCCACTCGGCCGGCCCACTCTAGCTTTTTTATAAAGGTGCTCGAGTTGGTTCGGAATGGCCTGGGAGCCATGGTGCAGAATTTCCAGGAATGGGGAGTTGCCTGGCAGAGTGTTCAGGATCTAGAGAGATGACAGAGAGGAAAAGTTGGTGTGAGATAGGCCCTGCCAGATAATTGAGTGCTGGCATTGATTATTGCTTTTCTAAATTTTTTTTTTTTTTTAAGATTTTATTGGGGAATCGGGGAAGGGGAACAGGCAAGTTGCTGTCCTTTTGTTCTTCAGTCTAGTTGTGGAGGATTTCGATTCACTGGCCTGTGTTGGTATTATCGTTGCGCTCTTCCTGGGTGAGGCAGTTGCTCGCCGACCTGTTTGGTTTTTGTGAAACCTGTGTTTTCAGTTAGTTTGCTATTCTTTATAAGGTTCTTTCCCTGCCCCCCTATCTCTTTAATAATTATGCTTTTTGGCGGGGCATCTTCATATTGAAAAAAATAGTTGAGTGCTAAATTTTCTTTTTGGTATACCTGTTAATGCTCAATCACAGTAAATCATTTCCCCCACATATTTTGTAATTTCTCAATTATAAATTCATCTTCAGGGGGATTGTTTTTTGTTTTGGTTTTGGTTTGGTTTGGTTTTTCTAGCCTGTAGAAATCCCATGTGACCTTCTTTGTGGGGCGTTTCTTTAAAGTTGTTTTATGTTTATTTATTCCAGATACTCCAGGGACATCACTAGCCTAGGACTCAATTTATCTTACCTATTTAACTTGGATATTCTTGTATAAATAAGATTCAAACTTCAACACTGTTGTAACACAGGCTAAGGGTGTTGGTATTTTAACATTTCCCTGCCCTCTCACCCTGATTCTCAGAGACAAGCTCCCTCTTGATACCTTCACTATACCTTGTATCCCCAAGACCTCTTCTTCTGTCCCTACATGTGCATTAGGACTGCTACATACAGATGTGCAGGTAGTGTACTGGGTTGAAAAAAAGCGGGGCAGAAATCTCGCCTTACTCTGCTCTCTTGAGAGAGCAGTTTCTTCTGATGTCTTCTCCTTGAGGGGGCATCTCTGTACCAAGTTCAGTTAGCCATAAGCGCTGAAAAGACTCCACTGATCATTCCTGGCAGCCATAATTGGCAGTGTTTGCTGTTGTGCTTACCGCTTTGGCCATTGGTTCTAGCTTTGGATTTGTACCAGGGGATTTTCTTTATTGCAAGTAATGCTATGTATATGATTTTAAAATGTTGTTACATTCCTTTAAAAAAAAATCTTTTCTACATGTTTATAGTGCAAAGTCTTTTTCATTAGCTTAGTTGACCACATTGCTGTATCTGGAATTCCAACAAGTTGCTTATTAACCTCTATTGCTCAGATTGCCCCTCTTTAAAAATGGGAGAAATAATAGTCTATCTGTATAGTGTGAGCTTGGAGCGCGAAGTAAGCTCTCGATCAGGGTTAGCCATCATTTGTACCATTTGAAGCTTTATTTTGCCATCCTAGGGACGAGTTGGAAGTGTAGTAGTGGCTGTGTTTACTTACTTAACAAGAAGAGGAAGTCTTAGTCAACGCCCTAGAGAAACCAAAGGAGAAACTTTGTTCACTGTAGTATAGCTGAAGCTGAGGCGTCCAGTCCCACCCTGTCTGTTGATATGCCAAAGGTCACTTGGCACAAAGAGTGATCTGAGACAAATGTTCTGTCAGTTGTGCCCTGGAGGATTGCTTAGAGGAGTTTTGCCTGGACTGTGTGGATAGGTAAGTTTCAGTTTATGGAATATTTTCTTCGCTAAGGAGGGCTCTCAAAGGCATAATTATTATAGAGGGTATTTGTAGACCTCAAAACATCTAGTAATACTTTTAGTCCCTGTAAACCCTTTCACAATCTTTTAAATTCCCATTTGACATTCCAAGTGGATTCTGAACTTGGTGACATTGGTACCACAGTTTCCACAGGGTCCTGCCTCTTGCCTCCTGTCTTTTTGCTTATGGAGACGGGGATTTAGAGGATTTCCTTCCCTTTGGTCATGGTGTTTAAGAGAATATTTTTTCCCAGAAATTATTGCTAAGAAGAAATATGTTGACTGTCAATAGTTCAGAAAGCAAAGACATATCAAGTTCCCATGAAATTACTTAAAAATTGATATGCAAAATACTGTGATTATCCTATAAATAACTGCTTTGGATTGTTTGTACAATGTTAGTTGTACTGTGAAAATTTGCTTATTAACCAAGTTCAGCCTTGTGAGGTTGTTATTGGCTTTGAGTCCACAGACTTAACACTGCCAAATTTCTGTGTAAACATTTTTCTTGGGACCTAAAGTGTAGTGAATATGTGTATTTAAAGTTTTTTTTAAATCCATGTATATTGATGGAATTTGTAAACATTTAAATAGTCAATTAATGGAAGTTTTTAAAGAACTCTTTCAAAAAATCCAATTTTATAATTATGATGTTTTAAATATAACATTTGAGCTGAGTGACAAACATATGTAATTCTTAATATATACAGATTATTTTTATAGCTCTTATTGATTTAATTGTTACATTTAATTTTATTCAGGAGGAACCTTTTTGTTAATATTCTGTTACTAATAATTAGGCGGAAGGCTTAATTTATACTATTTGAAAACAAACCAGAGCTAATAGTATTATATCAAAATATACTAGGTGGAGAACAAAAGTAACTGGTTATATCATTGTTATGGTGCTGGGAAACGTAATGCATTCTTGGGTTCAAAGGTCATAGTTATGGCTGGATTAGATGAACCTTCCTGAAATACATTCTTGAAAATGTTGATTTTCCTATAAGTGTCTGTTATGTGTTAATTAAGACTGTGTCACCATAAGGAGATTTATCAATTTATGCAATTTTTAACTGCCCATACAAACACTGTATGTAGTGTTTGGGTCCACAAATGGGCGCCTTGAGATGTTTATCGCCTGATTTATTACTTTGGTGAGTTTTATAGGCCAAACTCCAAGGCAAATGTTGGTATCATGTTGATACCAACTCCATATATACTCTGGGAATGGTATACAGGATGTTTTATATATACTCTGGGAATGGTATACAAGATGTTTTGTCCTTTGACCCATGATTCTCACAGAAGAATATCCCTGCGCCTACCGCTCCTGACATGTTTTAAAAGAAGTTTCTGTTTCTTAGCAGCTAGACTTGGAAACAGTTTCTTCAGTTTAAGTAAATTGCATATAGTAGGAGAGGACAAGATGTTTAGACACATTTTTTGAGTAAATAATTATAATATTATGTAGAGAAGTCTCCTTTGTAGTTTGTTTTTCAGTGAAATCATGTTATTAATTCATCAAGGTGCCTATGAACTTTACTTAAGGGAACTACCTTGGGAATAAAAATCAGCTTATTATACTTTAGAATTTTAAATAATAGTTTAGTTGAATTGTATAAAAATTTTGTGCAGATGATATAATGAAGTACATTATCATATAGTCTTTTGATTATTTACCCTATGGGATAACTCTAATTAAGCAATTAAGTATTCTTTGTTAAAATATTTTTTATTAAAAATATTACTAACATACAATTTTGTATTAGTTTCAGGGGTTCACCATAGTTATTATACATTGATCTACTTAGAGAAGTGATCACCATAAGTCCAGCAACCATCTGACAGTGTACTATGCTATCACAATATTATTGACTATATTCCCCATGCTGTATATTACATCCCCATGAGTTATTTGTTTTCTACCTGGAGATTTGGACCTCTTATTCGCCTTCAACTTTTCCCTCCCTTTTTTAATATTTCAATTACAGTTGACATTCAGTATTATTTTATATTAATTTCAGGTGTACAGCATATTGGTCAGACATTTATATAATTTAAGAAGCGATCCCCCTGATTAATCTAGTATGCATCTGGCACTAGCTATTACTATGTCATTGATTATATTCCCTATGCTTTACTTTATATCCCGATGACTATTTTCTAACTACCAATCTGTACTTCTTCACCTTTTTCTCTCTGCCCCCCACCCCCTCACATCTATCACCCAAACAATCTAGTACTCATCTGACACCATGCATAGTTATTACAATATTATTGACTATATTCTTTATGCTATATCCTACATCCCCATAACTTCTTTGTAGCAACCAATTTGTATTTCTTATTCCCTTTCCCTTTTTTTACCCACACGTCAACCTCCCTCCAATCTGGAAACCATCAAAATGTTTTCTGTATCAATGAGTTTGTTTTTGTTTTGTTTATTTATTTTGTTCTTTAGATTCCACATATAAGCGGAATCACATTGCATCTGTCTTTCTCTGTCTGACACTCCACTCAGCACAGTACCCTCCAGGTCCATCCATCTCACGGCAGATAGGAGGAACCCATTCCCTTCCATGGCTGAGGAATATTCCATTTTATATATCTACCACCTCCTCCTTATCCATTCTTCCATCAGTAAACACCCAGGCTGCCTCCACATCTTGGCCATTGTAAACAATGCTGCAATGAACATACAGATGCACACGTCCCCATGAAGTAGCATTTTGGGTTTCTTCAGATAAATACCCAGAAGTGGGATTACTGGGTCCTTCATTGTCTCTTGTTAAAGCTTTTGTTTTAAAGTCTATTTTTTCTGGTTTAAGTATTGCTACCCCAGCTTTTTGTGTTGTTTTATTCATTGCCATTTTCATGAAATATCTGTTTCCATCCCTTTATTTTCCTTCTGTGTGTGTGTCTTTCAATCTGAAGTGACACGTTTGTATGCAACATATGTAAAGGTTTTGTTTTCTTATCCATTCAGCCCTCCTATGTCTTTTGATTGGAATATTTAATCCATTTCAGTGAAAGTAATTGTTGAAACATATGTAGCTATTGCCATTCCCCCCCACCCCCCATCTTAAAGAAGTCCCTCTAACATTCCTTATAATACTGGTTATGCTGCTGATGAACTCCTTTAGCTTTTTCTTGTTTGGGAAGCTGTTTATCTGTCCTCTGAGTCTAAATGATAGGTTTACTAAGTAGAGTAATCTTGGTTGTAGTTTCATGGTTTTCATCATATTGAATATTTTGTGCCATTCCCTCCTGGCCTGCAAAGTTTGTGTTGAGAAATGAGTTGGCCGTCTTATGGGAGCTCCCTTATAAGTTACTAGTTGCCTTCTTCTTGTTGTTTTCAGGATTTTCTCTTTCTCTTTAACCCTTGCCATTCTACTTATAATGTGTTTTGATGTGGGCCTCTTTGGGTTCATCCTGTTTGGGACTCCATGTACTTCCTGGACTTTATGTCTATTTCCCTCACCTGCTTAGGAAAGTTTTCAGTCATTATTTCTTCAAATAGGTTCTCGTGTCTCTTGCTTTCTCTCTTTTCCATCAAATACCTCTGTGATGCAAATGTTGCTACACTTGAGGTTGTCCCAGAGGTCTCCTAAATTATTTTTTTGGATTCTTTTTGTTTGTTTGTTTTGCTGTTCTGATTGGATGTTTTCTCGGATTCGATCCTCTTCATCTAATCTGCTGGTGAATCCTTTTCGTGCATTCTTCATTGGAGCTCACCAAACCAATTCAGATTCATATTTTGCCATGTGGGGGAGGGCTCAACACAGGACAGATTGTTCCTGCTAGCTAGCTGCACAGGAGAAAGACCCCACACAGGGAGAATAGCAACTGTCCTCCAGCCCTCACTCCGCAGCCACACACCTCTGTTTGCCACCCCACCACCACTTTACACCCCCCCCCCCCCCCCCGTGCCTCTGAGGACTCCAAAGTCACCGTCCCTCCACCAGAGCTCAGAGTGAGTGCCTGGGAGAGAGAGAGAGTCTGTGCGGGCGCTGTTTAAGTGGACATCTGGTTTTTCCACAGCCTTCTGTCCTCACAGTTTTTCACAGCCAGATGTGAGGGCTTCTGTTCCTGGTACCAGGACTCTGGGCCGGGAAGCCTGGTGTGGGAATGGGCCCCTTGCTCCTCTTGGGGGAACCTCATGGCCAAGATATCCCTTCTGATTCTCAACTGCCACATGGAAGTTTGGGGCCGGCCTGTTTCAGGCCTTCGTCCCTTCTACCATTCTTAACGTGGTTCTTTTTTATATCCATAGTTATAAAACTTCTGTTTGGCTAGACTTCATGTGGTTCTCCAGGTTTATTGTTCTATAATTTAGTTGTAATTTTAATGTGTTCATGAAAGGAAGCAGGCACAGTATCTACTCTGCCATCTTGGATCTCCCCAGTAATTAAGTATTCTTTAAAAATGTCTTTTTATTTTAGAGTTAAGGTTTGTATATGTGTTAATTGTTTAATTTAATATGTAAGCACTTAAAAATGGACTTTTCAGCTATATGAAAAAAATTATACTTTTCTTTTTAGTTAAAACTTGTGTTATTTGTATGCAGAATTTTGTATATAAAACATATTAACTAGTTTTGGGGACTTGATTAGAAGAAACTTGTGGTAGTTTTAATTCTCAATATATTTTTAAAAATTTTAAAGCACCTTGTGAAATATTATCTCTGTGTTGGTAATATAAAATCTGAGCTGAAATATTAATGTGTGATTCTTAAGCTTACTGTACAAATCATATGAACATTTGTCCAAGAAGGCTTTGCTTTAGGAACATTGGTATATAGCATAGTTTCCTGAGTATTAAAAATACATTGTATTAGATATTTAGATGTAATGCAGAACCATATTTTTTTTTTTTTTGAGGGCAGTGTCACTGGCCCTCACATGTGGGACCGAACCGGGGCCACTGGCTTCCCAAGCCAGCGCGCTTAACCACCGTGCCACTCGACTGGCCCTAGAACCATATTATTTAACATTACTAATTATATGATCCTAATGATCAGATTTAAATATCTGACAATATTATAATTACTATTAAGTTGCACTGCATCCTTTGTCTTCTTTTGTTGTTTCTTAAAAAAAACAGTTTCTCCTCATTTTGCAGGTAATTTTTCTTTATTCCACTATTTTATACAATTTACCAGACCAGATGACACAGTTAGTATCTATTAAGTAGAGCTATCGTGAATATGAATCTTGGACACAAAGCCTGCTACTGTATTTGGGAAATGCCCCCCTGCTGTTCTTGCCTCTCATTCCAAAGACTCTGAATGTGGTCTCTTAATTTATTGAAAGTCCAGATTTGTGAAAGCCAATTGGACTACCTTCTGCCCATTCATAACTAATGTTGCACTCTTCTGGATAAAAATTTTCAGTGCCTTTCCTGTTTCCCATTATATAAAATTAAAAGTCTGGTATGTAACTTGACATTTGTAGTCATGTATCTTAATTTATGGCCTAAGCTTCTTGATCTTTAATGCTATACACCTCCCATTTCCTGCCTTTCTCTTTCTTCATACCATTATTAAAAAGTCTCTGCCTCGTATACATAATTTACCTCATCCTAAAGACCTACTCATCGCCCCTATTAAATTTCTTCTAATCCCCTCTTCCAACATTGAAAATAATCTATTATGTACTTTCTTCATTTTCTTAAGGTGTTTCCTATTCTACCTTTTGTTACAGTTACTTTTACATGTTACACCTGTTATATAACATTGACCGACTTTAAGTGATCCACTCAGTTAAATCTCTATCTCTTACTGTGATGCTCATTATAAATATTGGATGACTGAATAAATGGAATGACATGACAGGGAGTTATTGACTGCTAGACATTTCACTGCTCTGTTGGAATGGGCATTTGGGGACAGAAGATCAACTAGAGATCAACTAGAAGATCAACTAAACAAGCATGGCATGACTGTCTAAATCAGAGCTGTTCCCAGTGGGAAAACTGAAGAAACAATCAAAGTGCAGTTAAGAAGTCTTTTAGATTATGTTTAGTGGCTGTAAAAGCTTCCTGCTGAATAAGAAATTGAAGAGTAGCACAGGTTTTGTAAATAGTGACTACAATTCTTATTCAGAGAACATTTTTCTTGAATTCGTAGTTTGGGGAATAAATACTGTTAGTTCTGCTATCATGCTTGTTTTGAAAAATGAGGATTTATTGATAATAAGGAACAATTTGAGGATAGTGTAAATTTAGCACTTCTTGTGCATGATTTTATCTAAAGAGTAGATGAAATTATTTTATCTAATAGAAATAGTGGGTGAACAAAGTTAACTTCAACTAGCTAAACCCGGCTACATAGGAATACCTAAAATGCACAGATATCTTCCAGCTACCTCATTTCGCTGTGTATTATAAGCCACAACCATCCATATATTTTATAACTTTCCCTTCAATTTCAGATAACCCTCCTTCCACCATTTCACAATAACTCACAAGCTGCAAACCTTTGGACAGCTAATTCCACAAGCAAATTTCAGGTCTTTTTCACGGTAAGGTGCCTCATTCATTGTATTTTTTGTTTTTTAATTATTTGGTTTTTAATTCTTTAACATATATAAAACTGTATTGTGGTCCTTGTTAGGTTCTTCTCGTCTGTATGGCCATTTTCCCCATAAGCCCAGTGGTTTTAATAATGTGATTTTTCATAGGATCATGATATTTAGGAAGGCATGTGTTACAATATAACAGAACTGAATGTACTAATTGATAACATACAGAGTGTGACTGATAGCTGATTCTTTTCCTTTCTTTCTCTTTTTTTCATTTCCATTCTTCCTCTTTCTTTTTTTTTAAATTGTAAAAAACATTAAATAGTCCTGTATGGAGGAACACATTACCTCAGAGCAAAATGCCAAAAAAAACTTGTTTAACCCATGTTAAAAAAATGAGGGGGACATAGATTTAACAGTGGAAATAAATAGATAGGCTCAAGAAGCAAGTAGAGATAAAGAAGTTAATATAAAAGACCTGTGGCCCCCTGATATATATACATGCCTTACCTGTAAATAATAATAATTATATTTGACATTTTCTTTGCTCAAAAAATGTGCTAGGCACTATGATAAGTACTGGACATGGATTATGCAATGTCATTTTTCATAAAACACTGTCAAGTAGGTATTATTAGTGTCTTTATTTTACAAATGAGGGAAAAGAAGTTTACAGAGGTTAATTAATTTGCCCAAGGTCAATAACTCATAAATATAAATGAAAGAGCCTGTTCTTGAATTGTCTGACTTCTGAGCCATAGATCTTAGTGGTCTCTTAGAGTACTTTGTAGATTGTAAATAAATAACTTCCACATGTATTATTTCCTCTGCACTTAACTATGTCTCGTTGGCATCACAAACTGTTTTAACCCCTATGATAGATGAAGATACAAAGGTACTAGACTAAGAAATACACAGATGGTCAGAGGCAGAGCAATAACAGAAAATAATTCTGACACCTAATTCAGAGTTTTTTCCATTGGAATTAAACATAAAAATGAAAGAAAAAAAAAGGACAGCAATACGGAGGCTAGCTGAAATAAGGAAGAGAAGAAATGATTGTGTTGGAGAAGAAATGATTGTGTTCGAAGTTGGGGACAAAAATATGAATTTACAACAATATGTCAGAATTGAAAGAAGGGAGCCTAATGGAGAATGAGCAATAGGAGACCTCTGACTATGGCACATGAAGCCTAATCAGATTCTCAGATTTACACCAATTTCAGTATAGGAATATGGTAAAAGAAACCTGAGGCCGTGAGCATAAATTGACTGTGAATCCTGATTTGTAGTTGGCTCAGGAAAAAAAAAAAAAAATGAGGAAAGAGACAAGTGACACCAGAAGAAGCCTTCAAAAGGCTTTATTTGTACTCGATATAATCTTTCAAGCATATCATGTATCACTTTTTCTTTAGATAGTCAGTTACCTCATAGGCCTTACAGATGAACAAGTGTTTAGTCAGTGTTTGTGTAAGTCGTAGAGAGACAAGTTTTTTTAAAGACAAGTTGATTAAGAGCCAGCTATTATACTGATAATAGAATAAGTAATCGTGGAATTGATGAGGATTTATGGACTTAAAGTAGTGGGTGAGCAAAATATGCCTAATGGGCTATTTTTTTTTCCTATAAGCCAAGAATGTTTTTTACGTTTTTAGTAGGTTATTAAAAACAAAAACGAAATAAAGAATAACAACAGAGATCATATGTGTCCATCAAACCCCCAATATTTACAACCTGGCCGTTTACAGAAAGTTTGTCAACCCCTGATCTGAAGTATAGCCCATGAAACAAAAAATGTTAGACTTGTGCTCTTTTAGGAAATCAGATTAGGTAATGGAGTCTGTTATTAGATTAGAGGGCTACATTTTTAAACATGTACTTTCCCCTCCCCCTCCCACATGTAGGAAGAAACTGATATTTATTTGGTATGATATTTTACTAGGGGCTTTGTGTACTTTATATTTATTTCTCAAACCCATCTAAGATTATAACTACCTTGCAAATGAGGAAACTAGGCTCCTGGAGGCTTATAAGCCTACAGTTTCACATTGAATAAATGGTGGGAATTATGTTTGTCTCAGTCTCCTAGATAAGAAAATGGAGGAGACTTGTTTGTAAAAATTGAGTATCGGCTATTCAGAATTCTGACTTGAAAATGTCTAAATAGATATAGGATGTGGACATTTGTAATAACTTTAGCTAGTATCTAAACTATAAGCAAAACATTTAAATTTTACATCCAAAAATATGATTGGTTGGAGAACTGTAATTGTATTATGAAATTTGCATATGAAGGAAGGTCTTTGGATGAACTGTATTTAGAGTTATAAAGAAAATGTAGAGGAAAAAAAATTCAACTCTCATATTAAAAAGTTAATTGTCACCTAAAAGAAAGATAACACTTGGGCCGGCCGAGTGGCGCAGTTGGTTAAGAGCTCACTCAAGAGTGCGAGCTGAGCTCTGGCGGTTCGAGCCTGAGCTGAGTTGCCGTTGATCTGCCAACAGGTGGCAGGATGGCTCGGCTTAAAAAATAAAAATGAAAGATGAGACTTAAAATGTCTAATAGAAAAGTGTATTCTGCATCAATAGAAAGTGCAGTGCAGCGGCTTAGTTTTGAAAAGCAGATATTAAGCAAATATTGGTCCATATGTCTAATTGTAAAGTTTTCTAAAGAAGATTTCAGGGTACTAATGTAATGAGGGGTCTAATATAGGTTAGTGGGTCAGGGTAAGATTCTCCAGATGGGTCATTTAAGCTGAGATATTAGAGTTAGGCAGTCAAAGACAAACAGGATAATTATTCCAGACAGAATGTGATGGGCCTTGAGGATGGAAGGAGCTTGGCCTATTCAATGGAATATCAAAAAGAAGGCCATGATATCTCCTAACATTTCTGAGGGCAGGAATTATATCTGTTTTGTTCATCATTATATATCCAGATTCATATATATATATATAGTACTTGCTGTCACATAGAAAACTCTCAGCAAGATTTATTGAATGCTTAAATAGAGCATGGACATTTTGCTCAGCAATTTCATGGTATAATGATGAGTGCAGGGATTGCCTGCATGAAGGCTACCACCCTCCTTTCTGAAGCCTACCTAATTACATGAAGCTTCTCAAATTGTTGATAATCCCAGGTTTACCCTATGCCACTTGCAGCCCAGCTTTCTCAAACCTTAACTACTGTCAAGGTTTGGAACTTGACCTGGAGACATTCTGCACAGAAAAGTCAGGAAAAAGGAATGTGGATGCTTCAACTGGATATGATTCCGAGAAGAAAAGTGAATTTGCAGTATTACAATGTCAGGAGTAAATCTGACATTGAATGACTATAGCCATGTTTCTAAAAATAACCAGCTGAGGGGGAGGGTTTTCTGTATTAAAACACATGATCCCAGGTACTCCTGGTGATCACTGGGTGACGGAATAACAGGAAAATCCGGCTTAGAAGTTTAATTAAGAACTTAAGTACTCACATACTTATTATTTGTAGAGCTTATTTCTTCATAATCAAATTTGAATTTCTAAATTAAGATAATTTCACTTACAGGTTTAGGGGCATTGAGGAATTTATAAAGTAGAAAGAGAATGGTGAGAGGGTTGCATATTTCCCAAGTGTGTGAAATAAAGTGGTAGGAGACGTGGGAGGACTGTTTTACAAGATTTTACCATTAAATGGAGGTGAAATGGGGGTTACAACAATGAAGGAAAGAGAGAAGATAACTTTAGGTGGGAAGGCAAATGGAAATTAGAGACAGAAGGAAAGAAAACCTTGCAAGGTCCTTTTTTTTTTTTTTGAATATCCAATTGGCCCTCTTTAGAGATTCATGAATTGGGCACCATCCCATCTAGCAACTAGTTGCCATCCCATCTAGCAACTAGAAGGAAGCTCCCTCAATGTTATTCTTGAAAGCTAATCTTTCAGTTTAAAGACATAACAGCCAATAATTGGTAAAAACCAGCACATGTCCAGTTGATTATACAATCATTTAATAATGACACTTGTATATGCTTTACTTAAGCTTAAATGTTATTGAATTTTAGTTTAATGCTATCAGTTTGGAGATTTAATGTGAGGTTTCAGGAATTTCTCAGTGTCATAAATTTATGTCCTTACAGTATTGGTTAGCATAAGAGGTAAGTGTTTGCTAAGAACTGTTTTGTTTAGATCAGTGAGAAAAGAAAAAGATACCCTATGCCCCTCACAGATAAAATAAGGTTGTCAAAGGATGTGTTGGGAGGGGAGGACTGGTAGTATTGTCATGTGTAAAACTCTTTGTTGTTTTTTTGTTTTTAATGGATTCTTTTTTAAGTATTAAAATGACTGAGTTAGATATTGCCAATGTCACTTGGCTCATTTCCAGGAACAGAGGATATTCTATCTATTGCAGTTAAAAATTGATTTGTCAGAAGACATCAAGTTAATTATAACTTTTTAAATGAAAATTACAGACATGTTTCTTAAACCTTTTCAATAAGTCTTAACAACTTTTATTAACATCATTTTGTAATTCTTATTGATACTTGTGGAACTTAATAATGAACTAATTAATTATAAAATCCAGAACTAAATCTTTTCTTCTCTTATCACCTTAAACATCTGACCCTTGAAGCCATCTTATTGAATATATGTATTGGGTTGTCAGAAAAGTCATGATGTATTTTTTCTGTTACTCATTGCAAAAATGCATCATGACTTTTCCAACAACCCAATATATACTGTGCATTTACCCTATTAGGAATACTAATGGATTTTATTTTGTTTAGTGTATGTTTTCCTCACAGCTTGTATGCATATTAGATTGTTTAATATCTCAATTAAGAAGTGAAAAATTCAGAGGAATTAAAAAAATTATTTGAGCCATTTCATTAGTTCTTTTGTATGATCCTTTTGTAAATGAACATGTGTATTCCAAATCATTTTATCTTTTAAAGTAATTTTGTACGAAATTTTCTTATTTTATGCCCTCAGTACCCTGAGAGATTGGTGTGTAGGGGTGGAACATAGGGCCCTACTCCATTTGACTAATGAGAAAATTAAGGATAAGTGAGAAATGGCATCTGCAAGGGGTACTGCCAGATAATGGTAGACCTTCACCCCAAATCTAGAACTGGTAAAATCTGGACCAGTGCTCTTTGCTTTTTTCAAGACACAGTTTAATTTATTGCTTTTTCAAATTAGGAATTGTGTTTCTTGAACTTTAAGTGGAGTATTTGATAATCTAATTTAGTTCAAATTGAAATATATATATATATATATACGCATGTGCATATGCATATATGTATGTATACAAACACAGAGGATTATACAGATGGTTTTAATTTGTGTGTGTGTGTTTGCTATGGAAATTGTTTATGTCTCCGGTACATTATAGAGTCAGCTGCAATAATATCTAGCCTTCACTTTCCAGACCAGGCAGCTGCACCTGATGCACTTGCAGACATTCAGTAGTTTATTCTTTTTTTTTTTTTTTCCCCGAGGGCAGTGTCACCGGCCCTCACATGTGGGACCTGAACTGGGGCCACCGGCCTTCCAAGCCAGAGCTCAACCACCGCGCCACTCAGCCGGCCCGAGTTTATTCATTTTTTAGTTATTTTTATTATTGTGGTAAAATACGCACAATATAAAACTTACCATTTTAAGTGTACCATTTGAATGAACAGTTCTGTGGCATTAAGAACATTCACATTGTTGTGCACCCATGACAACCATCCATCTCCAGAACTTTTACATCTTCACAAACTGAAACTCCATACCCATTAAGTAATAACTGCCCATTCCTCCTCCCCCAGCCCTTGGCATTCACTGTTCTACTTTCTATCTCTATGAATTTGACTACTATAGGTAGTCATACAGTGGAGTCCTACAAAATTGGTCCTTCTGTGACTGATTTATTTCACTTAGCATAACAGCTTCAAGCTTCAACCATGTTGTAGCATGTATTAGAATTTCCTTATTTTTAAAGGCTGAATAATATCCTGTTGTATGTTTATACGACATTTTGCTTATCCATTTTTCCATCAATGGACACTTGGGATGCTTCCACCTTTTGGCTGTTGTGAATAATGCTACTAACAATATGGGTGTACAAATATCTGTTTGAGTCCCTGCTTTAAATTCTTTTGGGTATACACCCAGAAGTGGAATTACTGGAACATATAGTAATTTTATATTTAATTTTTTGAGGAACTGCCATACCATTAAAAGAATGGTTTAAATGAAAAACAAATAGAAACTAACCTTAAATTCCCTTAGTCTCTGGATTTTTAAAATGAAGTTTTCTAAAGTAGGATGACTATACATTGGATTTCTTATGTAACAAATAAATCAAAAAATGTGGGCTGTGTCCTTAAATTAGCTGAACTAGCTTCCTATTTCTCTTGGAGAACTCAGGAGTTTGAAGGAATTATGGAAGTACCATAGGTGAGTTTCAGTTTTTCCAAAAAGTTTTGTAGAGCAGAATACCATCGGGAAGATTCCAATAGGAACAAAAGAAACAGACAAAATACATTACTTACTATGCTTCCTAATCTAGTCTGTCCTCCACAACATCCCCATAGTTATTTCATTAAAAGTTAGTAATATGACTGTGACTTGGTTTACCCTTCCTGTAAAGATTAGGAATCTTACACACTCTACCAGGCCCCTCAGAATCGGGCGTCAAGCTTTTTTTCCTCACATCATCTTTTTATGTACCCATGCTGCAGCCACACCGAATGTCTCACTATTCCCTGAAACTGCTGTCCTTCCATGTGCCATGCTTTGCATGCCTGCGGGGCTCTTCCCCTGCTGTTGCATGTACTGATTGACATACCGCTCTGTGTCTTTCAAGACCTGGTTCTACAGTCTCCACCTGTGTGAATCCTACCCACAGCTGCCCAGGTCGATGCTTTCATAGTACATTGTTCAGAGTACAGTAGAATTTACTAAATTGCATTGTAATCATTTCTGTATATGTCTCACAAAACTGAAGGATCCTGAAGGGGGGAAACCATGTTGGGAAGCAAAGTACTTGATAGGTGTCAACAAAAAGTGCTGAATGAATTTCTTACGTGGTGTTGCTTACTATATAGGACGTTTGCCTCTACTAAATGATCATTCCGTATTATAAGCTGGAATTCCTTTCATAGTTTTAATAGCTGGATATACCTCATCATAGGCAAAAATGTCAAATAGGCAAATTTTTTCTTCAGTAGCTTGGTACTGCTCCATTTCTATGCAGATTTCTCACATTCCTGGCCACACTGACTTCTTAGGTGTTCTCACATTACCCTAGATTCCTCCTATCCTAGATGAAAGTATCTGATAAGTCATATTTAAGTGTTAATGACATAATGTATTATGACGCCTAGAGGTGTTTGTAGTTTAAAAGTGGTTACTGGGGATGAGAATGCTTAATTTCAACAGAATGAATGAATTTCCAATGACTTGCATTCACTGTGTTGTTTGGGTAAATGATATACTTCAGGAAGCAGGGTGACTTTGTCTTGGCCCTAAAATCACACTGGGCAGGCAGGCTTCTAAGAGCTCCTCTGAGCCTTCAGCACCTGCAGAACGGAGTTAACCCTGGGAATATTACCCTTCCTTAGGCTGCTGCTATAAGGGTTTTTCCTTTCTGGGGTTTTTGAAGAAATTTGCCCTTCTTACACTGTTATTTCAAAGTGCTTATTCTGCCTCATTAGAGAGGTAGGAATTTCTTTTTGAACCATTTAGAACTGGAAATATACAGTCATTTAATATTTAAATTAATTTACTATGATCAATAATAGATATGAGTGAACAGTTATTAGCTGACTTGACATATTAAAGGATGGTCTTTCGATGGTAAGCAAAATACTGCAAGAGTCATGTTTGAAATCTTTCCAGTCTAGATTACTCAAGAGGAAACAAACAGCAAGATTCTGTTTAATTGCTTGTTATTTTGAAGAAGGAAATGTTCTGTGTATTTTTCTCCCCCGAGGCCTGTGTCCATGGCAGTATCATTTTGGTGTTTTACAGTTCCATGAGATGTTTCCAGTGTTTTAGAACTAAAAACAAGTGAGATTGACATAAACGGATCTGGACAGTAGAATGTTTCAAAGCTTATCTAAGTAATTGTTCTTCTAGATTAAAGGTCTGGTATTATTTATACTCAAATCCTATTGCTATATTAGTCACATTAGAATTTATAAACTAATGTATGAGAAGGACATATATAAATTTTGGCACAGGTTTTATAAATGTGAAATGTCTATACATATGTACATATGTGTAATTTATACGTGTGTGCCTGTGTGTGCTTCAGCATAAGTTTTAGCAAGCACTCTAATGTGGAGGGTGGGGAACGCACACAGACATACCAAAGAAACTGAGAGTTTAGGCTCTTCCATTGTCTGCCTGGGTCTGAGGCTTTACCCTACTCACTGTGTGATACTGTGCAAGGATTGTTCTGTGTCTCACTTTCCTCATCTGTAAAATAGAGATAATAATAGTACCTACCTCTTAGAGGAATTGTGATTATCAGTTGACTTCATGGGTGCCAAGAACATATAAGAATATTTGGTATATCTAAGCACTTAATAAGTCTTATTTACTGTTTTTGTACATTATTGTTAAATATTGGCCACACAGTTGATTCAGAGAGCAAAAAGAAATACCTTGAAAAAAAGTGACTGTTTTGAAGCCAAAGACATTAGTTAATTTAGTGGATTAAAATCATAAAGTTGTTTCTTTATCATTAAGAGATTATAGTATAAAGAGGGATATGTGTAAATCGTCAGTGGTTTATTCATTATAATATACCTAGGATTACCTATTTTTGACCGTATTTAAAGTTTTCTCTCTCATGAATAGATAATATATGTTTATGGAATGGTCTCCACTGTGAAACCTGGTGGGCTTTAAGAAATACATGTCTTTTGTCCATTCGGTGTTAGACTTCAATTCTGTCTAATCAGTGTTTGAAAGAATTGGCACTTGTATAGACTTCCTTCCAAGAAAAACATTGGGTGTTTCAGGAAGTGGTCTTGGTGAGTCAGAGGATAATACTTTTTCCTCTGAGTCAGTTCTGAACCTTCTTGATATAAATAGGCATACTTTTACCAAAAGTTCTGCCTTTCAGATCAGATGTTAAAATCATTATTGATACATACCTCACCAACAGCAATACTTACACTCAGGGGTCTTATCTAACTGTAACTGTAGAAATTCTGCTAAATAAATTATTTTTTTTTTTTTCATTTCAATTCTGTACTTCTAAATTAGTTTCTGTTTTGCATCAATTTTGCTTCAGGTAGCAGTCATTTGTGTCAGGTGATCATTTGTGTCAATCTTAGAGGAAATTTATGTTGGTAATAATACCTATCCACTTGAGTCACTAAAATTCTGTGAACTTTCTTTAGAACACATATATAAAATTCTCTACAGCACTACTCTAGTACAGGAATTATTTTACAAAACACTGTACTACTTGTGAAACCCTGGAGCTGTGTCAGAGACACAAAGAGATAAATCATAGTGGTTCTTCATAGCCACATTAAAAAATACTAAAAATGATAAATAATTACCAAATGACTAGATGTTGTTAATGTTAAGTTGGTCAGGGAAAACTTTAAAAAAGAGGTGGGAGGGCCGGCCGAGTGGCTCAGTTGGTTAAGAGCTTGCTTAAGAGTGTGAGCTGAGCTCTGAGCAACAGAGGTTCGATGCCCAGCCCCAGCTGAGTTGCTGCTGAGCTGCCAACAGGTGGTAAGATGGCTCAGCTAACAAAAAAAAAAAAAAGAGAGATGGGAATTGTGTAATTGATAGATGGCTGGTATTTTAAAGTTGCTAGTGGGAAGGGTATTTAGGGTAAGAGCAGAGGCCTGCGGGTGAGTCATAAAGGAACTGATAGATGCAGACAGTAGATTTTTACTGATCTGTGTGCTTTTGCATATAATCCTCCTAATAATATTATTCACATTTTTTACAGATTAGTAAACAGTAGAGTCAGGATTTACAATCAGGGCTGCCCTTCTCCATAGTATATTCTTTTTACTATGCTATAATGCCACAATAAAAGCATTGGGATATACTCAGTAAGTTTTATTGTTTCCAGTAGCTCTGAAAAAACCACCCCAAAAGCATTTTCCTTCTTGGCAGAAATATTATTAATTTTTTGTTTGCTTGTTTTTTTAGGGCTAGGAAAGTGGTTTTTGGATGCTAGGAAATTTGCCTCATGGGCAGGCTTGCTCTCCCCTCCTCTTAGGAAGCAGCAAGTAGGACTGTCTTTGTTTTTGAAGAGTAGATTATTGTCATCTGAGCCTGTTTAAGGTTCGCAAGGGCAGTTGAAGATGTTTAGCGGTCATTTGTGGGTAATGATGATACATGCTGTGGATCCTCTGCCACTTACATTAGTAGATTGATGGCTGGTCCGTTTTCTTTTTTACATTAAGAATTTACTCTTGGTTGGAATCTTTGATTTTTCTGTCTTGGCACATACAGTCATTAAAAGACTGTGCACTTGATTTCATCCGGCTTCCTTCACAGCAGGGAAGCAGCTACTTCCAGTGCCTCTTGGCAAAATTGGCCTTCCTTGAGGTGGCAACAGTGGCAGTTGAGATCAAGCACCACTCTTGTAAACACTGAGTCTCATATCTCAAAATTCAAATGCTTCTTTCCTAGAAAAATTTCCATTTTAGCATCCCAGAATGAAATAGCTTCCGTTCTTAAGAGAACAGGGAAATTCATCTTTTTCTTCTTAGTTAAGTACTTGGAGTGCATTATTGTGTGCTTTTATGTGCTAGTCCCATGGATTCTTAGCAGCAAAAGAGAGGGGAAAGGGGAGAGAGAGAGTGAGAGTGAGAGAGAGAGAGAGAGAGAGAGAGAGAGAGAGAGAGCGCTTGCGAGCAAGGGAGAGAAAACGGCAACATTCCTTATGTCACCACATACTTTATTTGTAGCTAGGCTTGGAGTTTATGAGGGTGACTTATAACCAGTCCTCAAAGGTACTTAAGTAACTTTCACTTCCCACAAATGAGAGAATAGGATACCTTTCTCCTATGCTCTGTTCTGTAAGGTGGTCCGTATAGGTAAATTTATATGACTGGAAGCAAGTCGCTGAGCTAATATGCTGGCCTTTGTCACTGAACTAATGCACCACACTTTGGAGTTGCAAAGAGCTTTTGGAGATATCCTACTTTCCAGCCTAATCAGTACTAGTTGGGGACACACTAGTTTGAAAGACATGTCCAAGGGCACAGAGTTAGGAATAGTATTGGCAAAGCAAGCAATAGTATTGACTTGGGCAATCAGTGTTTTTAAACTCAAACAAACCTAAATCAAGTTGACAAGTCCAGGAATGATGTTTCCTCCATACTCACAGTGGATGGACTCTGGTAGGACTGCTGCTCCCCATCAGAGAGTCAGGACAGAATTGGAGAGGTAAGAAGGTATAGTTAGATGAGGATTTCATTTTCCACTCCATTGGGAAAAATAAGGAAGATGGCTGGTAAAAAGAGAGGTCAAGATGGGGAGACAGGAGGAAGGAGTTGTCTATTTTACAGTGGAGAAGGGGTAACTTAGTGATTTGGGGGAGTAGAGTTGACACTGCTTGGTCTTTTCCTTGAGTGGCTTTTGTTAGAAGCTAGTGATGCTAAATGTTTTCTGTTTTTAACTCTTCAACTAGTTGAAATATTTCATACTAATTTTCTGTTTTTGCTTTTAGAACATTATTTCCTTCTGTCTTTATAAGGAGACATCTTAATTTTTAAAAAAAATATTTAAGGGCATAATTTTTCATTCATTAACTAAATTTTATTGAGAATTCACTTCATGTTAGTATGGTTAGCACTTGTTATTCATTAAAATTATTTAGCCCCTGTCCTCAAGGAACTTACAGTCATATGTACAAACAAGAAAATAGGACATTAGTACAGTATAATAAGTGCATCTTAGCGTTAGACTCAAGCGAACACATGGGAACACATGCGCAAGGCATCTCTCCTACTGTAAAGAAATCACAGAGGGCCTCCCAAAACTGAGATCTAAAGTGTTAGGAACTGGCTAGGCGAAGGTGGCAGGAGTATTTTGGGTGATGAGTCTGCAAAATACTTCATTATGGCTGATGCATTGTGTGCTTATGTGAGCACGGGGAGGGGTTAGGGACGTGGGTCTGTGAGGGAGGAGGGGAGGTGGCAAGAAGCCAGAGATGGTGGAAAAGTCGCTTTACATGTATAAAGGGCCAGATCACAAAAGAGTACGATGCTATGCTTTTGAATTGGATGTTACCTGGAGGGCAGTGGGGAACTTTGATGGGATTTAAGTAAAAAATAACAAAAAATTTAAGTTTTAGAAGGGAGTAGTATTAGATTGATTCAGATTTTATCTATAAGAACTTCTGAAATGATTCTAGTTTAGATCATCAAAAGATCATTTAAAATCCTGATACTTTCAAAAAAATAAATAAGATAAAATAAAATAAAATCCTGATACTTTCCATTGATAGATTTTTACTGTGTATATAACACAAATGTATGGAATTTAAAAACTACTTTAATAAAAAAGACCAAATATAAGAAATATTATCAGAAACAATCCTGTTTCTCTCTTGAAGCGTAGTGTATTGAAACAATTAGAAAAGGTTGCTAAGTTTAAGTTATGCTGACAGTTTAGCAGGTTGAAGAAAACTGTTAACTCTTTTTCCCCATCAGATTCAGTAAAACGAAACAAGATTTTGTTAGAAAAAAACCAGCACATGTTTTTAAGTTGATTTGTTGAAGTTCCTGAGAGAGCATGTTTCTCATAGAAGTTGAAGGAAAATTACCCAGTATGCATCATTCTCTTTTAGAGATAAAAATGGAATATCTTTTCAGTGTCATAGTCATTTTTTTTTACATTTTCATATATTTCTTTCATAATAATTCATATATTCCCATGTTTGTATATAAAAGTCAATTTTAATTTTATTGATTGCCATTATACAATTGGAAATATGTTCCCATAAAGAAATATGCTGTAATAGGCATGGACTCAGCTGAACACAAGCCAAGGGGATGCTCTCCCTTTTACAAATTTGTGATCCATTTGAAACTCGAGGGTCTGTTGTCTTTATTTTGGTACTACCTTTGCCTTTATTGTGGTACTATTTCTAATAGTCCTGATTGTCTCCTGCCTTTACTTCATAAACTTCTAAAATCCAGATTCTTATCTTTCTTGTTTATAAGTAAAGCTAGACTGTTAGTTCTTGCTATACAAATGTATGGACTCATATAGAACAAACTTATAGCAAAAGAAAGAAATCCTTTTAGTTCTATTTAGATGTTATGTGACCATATGATTTGGGGTAAAAAACAACTCCCTCACCATTGTTTTGCTCTGTGTGTCAAAGTGGTTGGTTTTATTCCATACCTGTTGGCTCTTTGACATTGGGCATGCTATTCAACCCTGTACCTAGCTGAATTCATCTGTAAGGTGAGGATAATAATGGTTCCTACTTCATGAGGTTGTGACAATTAAAAGAAAATAAATATACATGAAGCTCCTAGAATTGTGCCTGGCACATCGTGTTATCTAAATGTTAGCTGCCACTGTCGCTCCTTCTCTTACTGCTGTTAGCAGTTGCAGGAGTAGATGAGCTCTCTTAGTGCACTGACTTTATAAAATCAGCAAGCTTTAAATGGGGACAGCGGTGATGCTCGCTAAATCATACAGAGTTTATTGATAAAGAGCTGTAATGAATTTGGGTGGATATTTAGAAATATTAAAATAGACATGTACATTTTAGTTAAATCAGATCATCTTTGAACATGACCCCCCTCCCCTTTTTCCCTACCTTGGTTTATAGGCTATTTCCCAGTTGCTTACAGATGGGAGCTGGGGGAATGGAAAGAAAGAAATGCAAATACAGCACCAACAGCCCTGCGATAATTCCCTCTTCAGAGTTCCTCTTCCTTCTAACCTCGAATATTCTACTTTCCCAAACAAAACTCCACACAATATGATCCAAGAACATGAGAGTTTTTGGTGATTCTCCCAAACCCTGGCTGATCCAAACACCTTTTTCCACTTATTAATTCATTATAGAGAGTTGTGTTTGCTCTGTTTCAATTCCAGGTGCTCACGTCCGGGAATATTTCTTGGCAAAAGAAATTTTGGAGGGGGTTTATAAATTGATACTTGCCCAAATGTGGATGTGCTACTATAAAAAACATCCCATTTCTGCCCAAATAGAATAGTAGTTCAATTGTGTTTCTCTCACTTCCCGACTTCTCATCAAATCCAGATTCTTAAACTTGAAGTATCTAAAGTTAGCATTTATAGATTTTACTGTTTTTATTTTTTGTGGTTCTTTTTCCTACTCTCCCATTTTATTTTGTTTAAATTTAGACTGCTACCTGAAATGGGATAAAAAGAACAACATTCTTGTTAAGAATTATTTTTGTTTGTATTTCTATCCAACAGAACACTGGTTCTGTGCATCAGTCTTAAAACATTGAAAGCACTTTCAAAAAAAAGCTGCATAAATTCTTTTTCTTAATGATTTTTAATGATTTACTAGTTATCCTAGATTTAAATGAGGAAATCTTGAAATAGCATTTTCAGAATGAATCTGTCAGTCCCATACTTTTTAGAAGTTCATAGCTAGATTTTATTCATTCTGCCTTTATATCCTTATAAATACTGCCTCTTCTTCTAAGCAATTAAGAACTAGTAATCTTTTATTTATTATTTTACTTATTTCATGTTGGATCCCCCACTGTAACCTCCATGAAGATAGGAACCATGTCTATTTTGTTAGCTGTGCACTCTATATCTAGAGCTATCCTGTCTAGCATGGTAGCCATTAGCGATATGTGGCTATTTATATTTAAATATAAACTAACTTACATTTAATAAAATTAAAATTTCAGGTCCTCAGTGGCAGTAGCCACACTCCAGGAGTTCAACACTTGTACTCGGTTACTGTATTGAGTCGTGATGGTATAGTGTATTTTCATCATCCACTTAAGTTTTTTTTGGCAGTGCTCATTTAGAGTACCGATAGACACATAATGGCTACATAGTAAATGCTTGTCAATGAACGAACGAATGAATGAATGAATGAATGCTGATATTGGCAGGTGCCAACTAACATTAAATGAATCTTATTTGAATAATCATCTACAAAGGTCATTTTGGCTTTTAGTTAATCAGTTTTGACATATCCCCAGTCAACTTCAAAATAACTGGATTTATCATTAGTTAAAGGGGAAAAAAGTATACAATAGAGATTAAAAGCATAACTTGTGGTCAAATCCTAACCATGGTAAGTAGGGGTCATGTCCAGGTTACCTTTACTGATAACTTCTATAAAGTCCAAGATTCCTCATTAAAATGGCGTTTATAAACTCTTATAACTTTATAAGGTGGTAAGAATTAAGTAAGATAATGCATATAAAGTGTTTGGCATAGTGGCTGCTTAACAAATGAGCATTAATGCTTAAGAAATGATCATTATTTTTTTTATAATAGTGAACAGAGATGTCTAAATTTATCCCAGTTCCTAGGTGATTTCAGGGTTATGAAGAACTTTACTGCTATTTTTGAAAACTTCCACTGTTATGATTTGGCAGACATTTTTCAATGATAGTACTATCCATGATCAAAACTTATATTTACTGTCTTTTCAATATGAAATTTAATAGCCTTAATATAAAAAAAAATTTCCCAGTGGACTTACTTTTCTTTTAATTTCTGTGACTTTATAGATATCTAACATCTTAAGAAACGAAACCGTCATAGTAGTTTTATAGGCAAACTGACTTTTGCACAAAAAGACTAATGCACAAGTGTCTCTGACTTTTGTTTTGGGGTAGCTCACAAAGAATTATTTCCCAGCTATACTCACTTAAATGTGCTTCTCCGTGGGGGAAAAAATCTGAATAATTAAAATGAATTAATTAGTGGCAATTTACCTAAAGATTCAATTCGGCTTTCATTTAGGCACCTAACACTATTGTACATTTAAAGCTATGATTTAATTTCTAGAAAAACAAAGTATTTTTCATTAATAATAGTGCCTGATTTAGCTGGGATATTGCTTCACTTTTACACACTGTAATGCTGTTTTTGTTTTTTTTTCGTTTTTTTTTTCTGGGATTTGAAAACAGTATTTGTTATTATAATAACAACAGGTAGTTAAACATATACTACCAAAATATCACCTGACTTTATGTAAGGTAAATTTCCTTCGTTTTTTGTGTTATATGTACCCTGGTTGTTATGGTACTTTTATTTTTAGTATAAACTTGTACTCATATTTCATAGTCTAAATTAACTTCTCAAGTTCATATTAGAGGTGACTTGAATTTTTCTCCTGAGTTTTTCATTAACAAAAATATTTGTCAATGTTTAGACAATGAAAAAATATAGTACAGAAAAACACACATTGAGCACATAGATTTATTCTACTCCCTGCAAACAAAATGACAGTCAAAGGATTTTGAAAAATACAGAAACACAGTGAGACAACGGGACTCTAGAAAGCCCATGGATGGTTGTAGCTAACGTAGAGTCCTGAGAAGGTGAAATCTCAGCTGCTAGTGAAGGACATTGAGAAGCAACCTAATTTTCATATCAGAAAATAGAGCAAAAATACTAGGAAATGAAAAAAAAAAAAGAAAAAGAAAGAGGGAGACTTGGGATCCAAGAAACTAAGATCTAAGACAGGAGAAAGATGAAACTAAGGAGCAGGATAATGTTGAATTTGGATACCATCTGTGTGGGAGGCCTAGCGAGTAGTCCGTTCAGATCCTAACAGAAACAAGTATAGGGATCAGGGAGAGACGCCTGCAGGAAGATGAAAAATGATAGTGTTTGACTAGATGGAAAGGTTGAGGGTAAGACAGTTATTAACTCTAAAGACAAAAGGTTGTACAAAAAAAGGAAATGTAATCTTAGTATACGTGAATAGCAATTATACAGATACAATAAGTAAACAATGAATTTTGGTCTAAAAAAATTTGATATAAATGTAATTTCATTTATCTCCGGCTTCACTTCATTCTTTCTACCTCTTAAGTTATTCCTTAGTAACTAAACCACTGATAGTCTCCTAAATGTACTAAACTGTATTGTCTTCGTTATTATCTTTTCTCTTCTGGCTTACTCCGCTCATCCATCACACCTGAAGGCTTTTAAACTGAATGCCCACCTCCTCCCAGCATGAGGTCCTACTGTCCATTCTGTTTTTCTACTTGCCATCTTGTACTATAAGTTATCCTTTTGATGTCTCCCTCCCACTGTAATATATATTTCTATAGATCCTTCTTAGGTTCAGTCCTCTGAAGGAGATTTGGTTCTCTAGACACCCCCAGTCTAGTTTACCTTGAACTTTATACTCTGCTGTTCTTACATTGCCTCTAATGTGCTCTTTTCCTAAATATGCATTTTCTTTTTTTCCTAAAAACGGAAACATGGAAAGGTTTTCCAGAAAGGTTTTGTTAGTCCCAGGCCTTCTGTGAATCAAATAAGGTGCCAAGGATTGTTAATTTTATATCCAGCCAAATGTAGATAATTACTAGAATTGATTTAATTTTTTTTGTTTTCAGTATTCTTTGTTGCATCACTAATAGTTATTAGGACTGCCTCTATTTTTTGAAGATAAATAAAAAGTGGTATTTTGAAAGGAGTGCATTTTTATCTTTGTCAACAAATGGTTAAGTGGTTTAGAATAATAGGAACAAGGAGCAGTTAAGAATGATTTGAGGGGCCGGACGAGTGGCGTGGTGGTTAAGCGCTGGCTTTGGAAGCTAGCGATCCCGGTTCGGTCCCACATATGAGGGATGAGGGCCAGTGACACTGCCCTCAAAAAAAAAAAAGAATGATTTGAGAGTTTTACCTTATCTGCCCAGTCATGAACTTTCCTTGGGCTTATAAAGTTATATACATGTTGAACTTGATATACTCTGATACCTAAAGCAGTATACAAAGTATTCTCTTAAAGCAGAACAGTTGCCCCATGTAACCATTATGCCGATCTGTAAAACCATATCTTGCTAAAAATGGACAAATTGAAACAATGAATAATCCTTGATAAGGTAACATACCTCTGTGTCTTCTTATTAAAAGAACCAATGTTTGGGTAGTATGGCAGACAGGAAGAGAGGAGGTTGAGATGAGAAGTAGTATCTTTTTATAAAATGTCTGAGGACAGTTTGGGGTGATGTAAGCAAGTGTGCTGTAATACAATAGAAAGCTAACCTTTATTTAAACAGAATTGAATTATTTAAAAAAGTCCTGTACTGTTTAACAATTAAGTATTTTTACTTCTAATCGTCGTAGGGAGATGTATTTATGATTCAGAAAAGTGGTATAAATTCAGTACAACAGTTGCTTAAAGGTGACATTTTCCACTCTGTAAGTTGTAACCATTTATCAAAATATGTTGTGCAGTTTGGAACCCACTGATCCTCTTAAGAAACTGTACTGAAATTGAAGAGTGAATCGCCCGCAGTATTTTGTTTACTGCTTAAAGTCCTTTGCTCAAGGTAACACAGAAGAAGGTAATCATGTGGCAACAGGGCAGTTAAATATTAAAATGTTATGGCTCATCTGTGAGTTAGAACTCCTCTCATTGTTCCTGTAAGATTTTATGATTTACTATTTTTAGAGGCCATTTAATACGTCATAATGAAATTTGAATTTGAGTTTCGATTTCATTAAAGATAATTGTAGAACATATTTTACTGCCTTTCCACCCAGTTGTGTTATGTCAGGCCTGGACCACTCTTTATCTGTTTGCCTTTATATCATATGCTGAATTGTACTAATTTAGCATTTGGCACTTTTATGGAAAAAGCATATTTAGCAATAAAAAATATATCATATGAGATCCTAATTTCCTCAGTGGCTTTTTTTTGCACCAGTCAATGACACAAAGTTTAATTTTGGAACCTTTTCACTAAGGTTTATAGACTGTCTGTGAATACTAACTCCTCAAGGCTGATTTATAAAAAGTAGAGATTTAAAAAAAAAAATTACTGTGGAGTGGGGATGGGGTGGATTAGGTAGGATGGTTTTCTCTAATTTTTATTCCAAAATGTTGTTCCCTGAAATGTGTTCAGTTGAGAACTGAATTAGCAGCAGAAGTTGGACTTTTATTCATATCCTGGGAGAAAATGCCAACAGTGAATATTCTGCTCCTTCTGAGAATCTGTACTCAACAACTTTTTGCTTCTGGGATGGTTTGAACTTCGTAGGTGAGGTTTACTTTTTAAAATTCAGATCATCTTTTGGTGGTGTTAAGCTAAGGTTTTTCTGTTAATGTCTGGAATCTCTCTCATGCCCTGATTTCTCAATCTTCCCTCTCCCCTCTCTACCCACTCCTACCCCTATACCCAGCACACAACCTAAGCTCACCTTAGGTCTTGTCTAAACCACTTGAAAAAGGTGTTTTTTAGGGGATGAATAATCAGGAGTTTCAATTTAATGAATTGGAACCCTTCCTCTTTGTTTTTCAATCTTTTCAGTTCAATTTAAAAAACACAGATAAATAAATGTTTGCAAATATATAAATCTTCCATACAGAGTAATTCCAAATAATTTATGCAGCTCCTGAAGGAGCTGAAAAATAACTCTTGATTTGTTAAGTGTGGGCTACATATAATGACTTCCTTCCAAAGAGACCTGTATAATGGTGGTGAGGGAAGCCACTTTATAGTGGAAAAATCTGACAAATGCTGCCTCAATCAATGACCAAGATTAGCATAAACAACAGTAAATCATGTTAATTACATGTGCTCTTGATATGATGTGATGAGAATGGCATATATTCTGGGGTCTTCCTCTCTCAAACCTATAACTCCTGTCTAAATCAATAAAAAACATCATGTAAACCCCAACTGAGAGACATCCTATAGAATATCAAAATACAGTACTGAAAAGCTGTCGAGGGCCGGCCAAGTAGTGCGGTGGTGCCAGTGGCCCCGGTTTGGTCCCACATATGAGGTCCAGTAACACTGCCCTCAAAAAAAAAAAAAGCTGTCGAGGTCATTATTGCGGGTTGAATTTTGTCCCTTAAAAAGATATGTTTAAGTCTGGTACTTCACTGCCCCTGTACCTATGAATTTGGATAGGACCTGATTTGGATAGGATCTTTGCAGGTGAATCAAGTTAAGATGAGATCATAAGACTGGGTTGGACCCTAATCCACTGACTTATATAAGAAGAAGGAAATTCGGACACAGATAGATACACAGAGAAGGCCACAGGAAGACAGAGGCAGGACTGGAATGGTGCATCCATAAGGCAAGGAAAGCCAAAGATTACCAGCAACCCTCAGAAGCTAGAGGAGGCAAGAAAGGATTCCTCCCCTGCAGCCTTCAGAGAGCTTAGCTCTGCCAACACCTTCATTTCAGACTTCTGGTCTCCAGAGCTGTGAGATAATAAGTTTCTGCTGTTGTAAGCTACCCAGTTTATGGTAATTTGTTACAGCAGCCCTAGGAAACGAACACAGTCGTCAAAATCAAGAAGAGTCTAAGAAATGGTCGCATTCTAGAGGAGCCTAATGAGACATGAGGACTAAATGTAATGTAGTATTATGGGTAGGATCCCAGAGAAGAGGAATACATTAGGTAAAAAAAACTAAGGAACTTTGAATAAAGTATTGACTTTAGTTAATAATAAAACACTGATGTTTGTTCACTCACTGTGACAACTATATATGCTAGTGTAAGATGTTCACAGTAAGGAAACGGTGTGGGGTAGAATTTTCTGTACTACCTCACAACTTTTCTGTAAATCTAAAATAATTCAAGAATAAAAAAGTGTATTACAAAAAATTTTAAAAACTGGAATTTAGCCGCAGTTTTAATTAGACGTCAGCTGCAGGCGATGGAGCACATGGCAGCCTCTCTAGGGTGGTGGCAGTGGTGAGGAGGCCCCGAAACTTCCTTTAGCTGATCAGTTACAGCACAGGGTGCTTTTGAATCAAAAATTTCCACCAATGAAGTATATGTCCCTTTAAAAGTCAGTTTATTGTGGCAATCATTATAGAAGGCCATCAGTAAATTCACTGTTAATCATGGAAATAATGCAACCAGAAAGACGTACATTTTGATAAAAGGTTTTATTCAAGACTGTATAGGCAAGGTACATGTAAGAAGGAAAACTCATACATAAATAAATATATGGAGATTTTAGTCAAAATTCTTCCTATCATGTATGAAATTTAATGGTATAAATTTAAATGGTATATATTTAAAGATATAAATTTATATCTTGCTGAGATATAGTTCAAGATCTGGTCCAACCACCATATCTCCCTACACCCGACCCCGGTGTATGGCTCAGTGTGGTAGGGCCTGGTAACAGAGAGAGGCTGAGACAGCTTCCTCTTTCTCCGAATTTCATTCCCTTTCCAACCATATTTTTATTGTTATTGGAAGATTCCTGATAAACTGGAGGCTTACTACTTCCCTCTCTTTAATATGTATTTAATTATAATGGAAGAAATGCATATGATCCAGGTAAATTTATGTTTGCATGGGGTGAAACACTCAACTCTACCTTTATGTTTAGAAAGCGTCTCAACTAGGATAAAAACAACCCACAAAAATAAGGCAAATCAATATTTAGATATTTAACCAGTGAAAAGTTGTTACTCAAAGTTAAATTCAGCTTAACTAATGCATTTTCAACATTATAATTAAAAGCAGTTTTTAATTTGTGGTATTTATTGACCTGATGACATTTTTTTTTTTACATTTTTCAGTGGACATTATATGTATGAAGCAATAAAGCCATTCCACAAAATGGTCAGCTATTGTTATTGTAATTTCCATAAAGTAAATCCTCTTCCCTTCTAGTTTTTACTAGCACTTTTTAGTACCTTATTTTAAGAAAAAATGTTGACTAAAATAAAGAATATCATTAAAACACTAAAGTGAAAAGAGCTGAAAACTTTCAGAGCACACAATGGTAAAACTAGTAGTGTCACTTACTGGAAAGAAAAATGGATATAAGTTAGCCAGGTCAGAGCTTGAATCTTGGTTCTAATTCTAGCTTTTTGTGTTACCACTTAGGCAAATGACTTAATTTATTTGAGGCTGTCATCTAACCTACAAAATAGAGGTAATAACCACCTCAAAGAGTTGTTCTAAGCATGGAATGAGGTGAGGTTTATAAAATGTCGTATGAAATGTGGACTCATTGAATTTCGTTTTCTTTTTCCCTTTTTGTTATGTGCCTGTGATTATATCTGATACAAGAAACAGGACATTACTATTCAGTTTTTCATGGCACTAGATGATTTTAAAAGTTTCAAGATAACACCCTAACAACACCCAGCCTCTTTAGCTCAATTTCTTCATTTATAAAATGAGAATGGAAGATAGTACTTCATTCCAAAATTGATGTGAAGATTAAATAAAACAATGGATAGAAAACGTTTAGCACAATAACTTGGTACAGGGTAAGTGGTCAATAAATGGCCATTGTTCTTTTTTAAAACGAGTGCATTTTTCCAAATCAGTACAGTATTAACAATGTTTTGAACTGAGATAGTGGTCATTTGTCATATATAACATATAAGCAGTGTATGTGCACTAATGATATCATTACAGCAACACGAATTAGAGGGAAATACTGAAACAGTAGTAATAGGGTACATGTGGTCCTTCTCTGTATTAGGCCTTTTATGAATTCGCTCACAATATTGAACATATAATTAGTGCTAAAGTGTTTCTTTTGTTGGTTATTACGTTTTAGTAATGAATATTTTTCTTCAGCTAGTTGTTAAACCAACATTCTTATTTGAACATACACTCTCCCCCAGATTATGTTCTAACTTATAAACAACCTAAGTATTTTCTCATAATTAAAAAAAAGGGGAGCGTAGATCATTATTTTAAGTGATTACAATGTATTGATTTAAAGGCATAAAATTACTCTTCCTACATTGATATTAGCCTTGAGAAAATACTGTGCTTTCATATGATCCAGAAATTATTGTGATACCGTCACAAGTGTTAGCCACTATCATTGTCATCTTCATTATTACTATTATCATAAGTTTCATTTTCTTATTAGTTTTCCCATTTTATTCATACACAAAAAATTTATTTCTAAGTATTAGACCAAATGACAGAGAAATAGATGGAGACATCTCTCCTGATAATACTGGTAAGAGGTATTGAAAAGCAGTTAATCCAGAAGACACTGCAGGAGACAATAGGTAATGATTCAGGTTTAAATCAGGCTCTTTGTCTTTTTATGTTTTTTGTTTGTTTGTTTGTTTGTTTTTTGAGGGCAGTGTCACTGGCCCACATATGTGGGACCCGAACCAGGGCTGCTGGCTTCCCAAGCCAGCGCTTAACCACCACGCCACTCGGCCGGCCCGTCTTTTTATGTTTGAAGCACTATCATTGGTAGACAGTGTCACAAAGTATTGGTAAAAAATAAATTTCAGTCTTTTTAGTCAAAACCTTAAATAATTAGGCAATCATCCCCCACCTTGGTTGTAACTTAGACTGAGAGACATTAATTAAATTGAAATTGAAGTATACATATTTCAAGATACTCCGTCAAACCCAAACAGACAAACAAGTAACAAAAAAGTTTGTGATGTTTTCTCAGACAACAAGTTGTTTTAAGGACAGCTCAATGTAAGAGAGGTACTACTTCCGTGTTAACCAGATTGGATAGGTGGTGTTCTAACATTGAGTCATGATGACATAGTCATTCGTTGGTTTGAAAATTGATATCAGGTACAAGGAAAAGCAAAGAAAAGGGATTCTAAATTCTATCTATCTATATCTATTTATCTATCTATATCTATGTATCTATCATCTATCTATCTATCTCTATATGTATCTATCATCTATCTATATCTATTTATCTATCTATCTATCTATCTATCTATCTATCTGTCTATCTATCTTTGAGGATCTTAAAACTTTCTAATACAGATTTAGCTGGCTGATTTAGCTTACTAGAGCCTCATTTATTTCTTCTTACAGTGACTTTTATACATCCTGTTTACTGTCCTTTTAAAATTTCAGTGTTTAACATTTTTGATGTACTTAACGTAGATCTTAATTTTTTTTATTTTTATCTTTGTAATTGCCAAATAAAATTATTATTATTACAGTAATATTACTGTAGAAATTATGAGGAAAATTATAGTACCTATGACTTATAAAGTGTTTTAATAAGGAAATTGATGCTCTATTTCAAATCTCTTGAAAGCTATCATGAGAATTCTAGTGTACAGTTTTAGCAGAATTAAGTAGCTAGTTTAGTAGAGTTAACTAAATTTGTGAGTCCTTAAACTTAACATGATGAAGAAAAACTCTCTTAGTTTTTAAGTTGTTTTGTTTAACAGTTAATAAAAATAAAAACACCTTATTTTTCAGTAAGAGTTGATGATTCTTCTAAATTTTATGATCTATGTAGATATAAATTGGATGTGTCTTTTAAAAGCCTAAAGGAAAACAAACAAGCATAGGTAATTGTTTCCTTTGCAAGGTGTGCATTGTATTTGCTATGTTTAAATATTTGAAAACCTCTATATTGCTACATAAGCATCTGTGACAAGTTAAACTATGATTGCCAAATGACAAAAGTATCTATATTTAAAATTCAGTTAAGCGAATCAACATTTTTCTATTCCCTTTTCTAGTGCTTCTTATTTTGACAGATCACTATTTTAAAAACAAACTCAAACCGTACATTTATTTGACTGGCATGAAGAATTAAACATGAAAAAGATGAGATTCTGTGGCTATCCCTTTTCATTAAAACCAGCTGCTGTTGTTTTAAAAGGCAAACCAGATCAAAATCAGTATAAACCCTGGGGTTTTAATTCTTAATGAACCAGCTTGTTTTAAAAGGGTTGTTCTCTCTTTTCCTTCTTCTCCTTTCCCCCCTTCTTTCCCCTCCTCCTCCTCTTCCTCTTCCCCCTCCTCTCCCTTAGAAATCAGTAAGCACTACAAATTGGAATTTTATTTTTTTCCCTAAGAATTTTAGCTGTTTACAGTGGTTATCTGTACACCACTACATCAAAGTATAAATTGAAAAAGGAAAATAAACAACAACAGTAAACCCAAAATACATCAATGTAATACAAATGTAATATAATTTTATAAATGCAGTACTTATCTAGGGTAAAGGTCAGTATTTCTTTGTTGTATAATTTAGAAATTTGCTTCTAAGCCTCAAATAAATATAAACAAAACTATAGGGAAAGCTTGAATTAAACTTGAGTGTTTATAAATTCTAACCATTTCTTAAGATCAAGGTCAATTTCCAACCCTTGCAAAAATGACAATTGACATGGCTTTTCCTTTTTCTTTCTTTTTTTTTCTTTTAAAGATTTTATTGGGGAATTGGGGGAGGGGAGCAGCGTTGGAGATTCGGGGAAGGGGAACAGACAAGTTGCTGTCTTCTTGTTCTTCAGTCTAGTTGTAGAGGACGTTGCTTCACTGGCCCATGTTGGTATCATCATTGCGCTCTTCCTGGGTGAGGCAGATCGGTCACCAGCCTCTGGACGGCCACTCACAGTGGCTCATGGCAGCTCACAGCAGCTCATGCTGGCTGCCGGTCCATAGCAGCACAGCTCCAGGTCGAGATGTTGTTCACCATCTTAGCTGTAGAGGGTGCAGCGTCACTGGCCCACCTGGGATCCGAACCAGAAGCCCTGCTGTTCAGAGCTGGCACTTCCAAGCCAACTCTTAACCAACGAGCCACTCGGCTGACCCTGCTTTTCCTTTTTCTGAATGTCTAGTGGGTTTCATATAGAGCCACATACATTGAGACTGACTATGTGTTTCAGATGGTTTAATTTGTCTCAAGAATATAGTAAACTTTTTGAAGAGTGAGACATGGATTGTCCTTCCCTTTTTCTTTCTTTAAATAAATATTTAATGAACACCTATTCTATGCCTGGTGCTATTCTTTTTTTTTTTTTTTTTTTGAGGGCAGTGTCACTGGCCCTCATATGTGGGATCTGAACCCCAAGCCGCTGGCTTCCTAAGCCAGCTCTTAATTATCGTGCCACTCGGCCGGCCCATGCCTGGTGCTATTCTTACTGCTTGAGAAGTAGCATTTATCAAACAAGTTTGTCCCTTATAGAGCTCAGTCAGAGTCTAGTGAAGAGTCAGGAATTGTGAAAAATTATAACTGGTAAATACTTTGAAAATTTGTTTATGGTGTTGAGAGTGTTTGATAGTGGGTTTGCATCTATTCAGGTCAGTAAAAGTTTCCCTGGGGACACTCTGATTGAACTGAGATCCAAAGGATGAAAAATAATTAATTTGAAGTTGCTAGGTTTTTAATATCCTTTCTTTATGTAGACTTTTCACGCCCTCCAATCTGAATTAAGTTCCCTTATTATATGGCTTCCACATCACCCTGATTTTTTTTTTCCTTTTAAAGGTCACAACTATTTTTAATTTTATATTTATTCACTAAGTGTCTGTTTGCCCCACTAGATTGCTGACCCAAAGCTGGGACTACACCTTGCTAGTCCCAGTACCTATTGTAGTACCTGACAGGTAATAGTCACTCAGTAGTTGTTAATGTTTCTATGCCCTTTGCCTTTGTCTTGTAATAAATTGGTGATATATCCTACACACTTCTCAGCTATTGAGAAGATGCAGTAATATGATATATATATATGAAAGTCAGAAAAATAAGACAATATCCAAAATAGTTTAGTTCTACCGAACCCAGGGAACACCAAGAAGTGAATGGAAATAAATCAGGGGTAGCAGTGCTGTCTAGGAGAGAAAAGAAAGAAAAGGCCATAGAATTTGGCAATAAAGAAGTTTTCTTTATTCTTCTTGTTTAAAGGAAATTTGTTCAATTTGTGAAATAGATTAAAACATTACTTCCGAAGTTAGCTATTTGTATTAGATTTTAAAATAGTTTTCCTGTGAAAAGTAAAAGTAATGTGTAAATGAACGTATCTTGAAAAAAGATGTACCCAAATGTGTATGTATAGGGTATTGTCCAATAATCTTTGGAGAAAGGGAAGGAGGGAGGGGAGGAAGGAAGGGAGGGCGGGAGAAAAGAAAACCAGATGAAGGAAAAAAGACTGGAAGGAAACTGGCAAGATTTGTTAAATCATTATCTTTAAATGATAGGACTCAGGGCAATGGTGATGTTTTCTCCCTTTATACTCTTACGTATTTTAAACTTTTCTATATTTCTCAAGTTTTTAAATTGAATTAATCTATAACACATTTATAATGAAACAATAAACAAAGTGCCATTTCATAAAACTGACAATTGATTCAGATTTTGGACTGAATATAGAATTATGCCTGTATACTTAGAGGATTCAGAACTATGTTTTAGATTTTTCACTCTTGGATAACAATTTTAGTATATTAATGTTAAATGTCAATTTGACCTTTGTTTATATGTCCATCTGTACTTTTCGTGCCTGAGCTCTTTGAGGGTGGAGATCTTTATCTTTGTGTTTGTAGTGTGATCCTGGCAGTGACACCTATCCGTGAATGAGTAACATTAAAAACTAAGGTGTCTTCTTGACCCTTCTGTTGCCTTCAATCTTTGTACCTTTCATTTTTTAGAACATATGAGTAAAAGACACGATGAATGGTCATATTTCTAATCATCCCAGTGGTTTTGGAATGTATCCATCTCAAATGAAGTAAGTTGGAAGGTTTATATTTTAATTTGTTCTTTTTTTTTGGATTTGATTTGGTGGTTTTATTTTCTATTTTTAATGAAAATATTAGTTTTATTTCTTTATGTAGTTCATTCTTCATTAACATATAATTTCTTTGTAACACTAACATGTTATCATAAAATGTTTACTGTGTCTGGTAAGAAAAAGATAAGTAATATCAACTCCAGTGATAGTGATTTAATAGAATATGTTTCATTCTGGTATTTTAAGTTATTATATAGTTGAGTATATACTCTATTTCAGAGCTTTCAATTTCTTTTAATGTGCTTCATAAAACATTGGCATTTGAGGAGAGTGAAATGTCATCCAGTTCAGTCTATCAAGATATTTACCATTGTGTAAAACAAAACAAAAGATCAGACACATAAAACAATCCCTATGTCTCCAGGTATAACTGGAAATCACCACCCTGACGTAAATGGCCATTGCCTTACATATGATGGTTACTATTGTTGTTATTGTATATTAGCCATTGTTTTACATAGTTCACTCATCATTTTTCAGAGCCAGTTATTCACATTGTCAAGAGTAATGCTTCCCCTTTTCTTTTCACTAAGATTATTGCTGATCTCTTTAGAGTTGGTCAGTAAAAGACACCCAATAAGGGAGTATGGCAGGTGCCATCTTTACCTCGCCCATCAGTTATTCAAGTCAGAAAGTTTGACCACACCCTCAACTTTTTTCCTTTTTCTCACAATAAATGCCCATTTAATCATGAATTTATAACAATTTCTTCTATTAAAGAACTCTTGTTTCTATCCCTTCCTTCTATTCTTTCTGTTCTAGCCCTGTTTATGGCCTTCATCTCCTACCTGAATTTTTATGGCACCTTTCTATCTGGTTACCTTGCCATTAGTTTCTGGATTATCTTCTTTAAAATTTTTTAGGATCATGTCACTACTTTGTATAAACATATTTACTATATGTAGAGAATGAAAAATTAATTCTTAAGCCCTCTATTTGCTTTCTCTTTTTCTTGAGCCATTTACCTGTTCTAGGCCCATTACATTAGATGTATTTTCCCTTAGAAACCATGCTAGTTCTTGAGCCGGTTCCATGTGCCTTTTCCTTCCTTAATTCTCCACTTGTATGAAGAGCTTCTTTCCTTTCTTTTAGACTCTGGTTAAATGTCAACTTGGCTGTGAATTCTTGGACAACTTGATAAAAATTTAACCATTCTTTGATCCTCTATATTTATACCTATTACTTTTATCTACACTGTAATATAATAATAGCACATTCTAGTATAACTATGTTACTTGTTTTATTAACACTACCCTGTTCCCTCAACCCCCATACTACTTATTCTTCTGTGTTTTAGGGCTTAATAAATGTTTACTGAATAGATGAAAATTTTTTTTTAATTTAAATAATGTTTACTTCACATAACATATTAATAACAGGAGGCTAGATACAAGGTAAGGCTGATCAAATTTAATGATAATGTGTTATTTTGGTTAACTGCATTTAAGTATTTGTGAAAATTCAAGCCATATTCCATCATAGCTTGAATCACTGAGAGCTTTTTATAGCAAAAACCCTGCTCTGAACTCAATTCTATATGGCAAACTTAAACTCTTCTACGATACTTTCAACCTTGGTGAATCTCCTTGGCTACAGTTCTGACTTAGTGTTTGAGAGGAGGCTGTGTTTTTCACCAACCTGAATCCTTGTTCAGCTAGTGTGGCTTATATTCTATTTCCTGACCACTCATCACAACAGGATCTGGTTCATTTTGGCAAATCTAGTTAGTGTGAATTCAGTATGTCTGTCTAAAGCACACGATGAGTGTGGTGCTTTGGAATTTCTATTTGAGCTTTGAATTTTTATTGCTTACTTTGGACTGTAACTCAGCACAATGACCATTTTTTATTACAGTGGCTACGGATCATCACCCACCTTTTCCCAGATGGACAGAGAACACAGTTCAAAAACAAGTGCAAAGGCCCTTTATGGTATGTTTATTTACTTCATGGGAGTCTAATTCTCTTCCTAACCACTTTTTTTTTTTGTTTTACAAATTATATTTTCAGAGTCATAGTTTGAAGCCATGCCTTGTTTTATATTCTTTGGAAAGGAGTAGTGATAGATAAGAATTATTTTAAAAAGAGTTTCTACAAAAGCTACCAAAGCTATGATCTCTGCTTGCTCACAAACAATTTAGAACTACAGATGAAATGTACATCAGTACTCTCTAAGGAGCCTTTTGCTTAGCACCAATGCCTTACGTGGCTTTTCCCACGTAAATACTTGTGATATGCTTGTTGATCTTCATGACTGATCCAGTTGACTATGGGATGACAGTTGACAGAACTTCTTCCTTACAGCCCTTGAGCTTTTTGGTAGTGTGACAGTATAACCAATAGCAATTATTGTTATTTAGTTCTGCACTGCAAAACAAGCAGGCTTTCACCCCAGTCCTATAACTTCTTCCATGGTTCTTTTTAGATTGTCTCCCATTATAAATATTGTTTTGTTGTTGTTGTTTTTTTTAGCTGAGCCAGCCTGCCACCTGTTGGCAGCTCAGCAGCAGCTCAGCTTGGGCTGGGCATCGAACTGCTGTTGTTCAGAGCTCAGCTCACACTCTTGAGCGAGCTCTTAACCGACAGAGCCACTCGGCTGGCCCTAATAATGTTTTTGCTTTTTGCTTTTTTTAAAAAGTCAATTATAAAATTGAAGTTATTACTGAAACGAAGTTGAGGACTTCTGAAATATGCCATATATACATATGCCGAAGAAGGCATTTGTTTTTATAGGGTCTTTATGGCCTTTTAATATTGTATAATAAAACAGAATCAGAATATGATTGTGGTTAAGAGCAATGACTCTGGAACCAGACTTCCTGGGTTCAACCCAGTTCTACTGTTTATTAGCTGAGTGATCTTGGGAAAATTGCTTTGCCTGCCTGTACCTCATTTTTGCTTATTAGTATAATGGGACTATCTCATAAGGTTGATATTAGAATTAAATGAATCCCTACATGTAAAATGCTTGGAACAGTGCCTTGGCTAGCAGGAAACACTATATTTTTGCTATTATTATTATTGACATTGTTACTTTATTATCTACTGTGGGAACCAACAGCATTCTCTAAATTTGGAATTCTTTTTCTTTTTTTTTTATACATTATCTAGATCTACAACGCCTTGGCTATGGTAAGAATAAACAATTCTAAGGTTTTGTGATTCTTTTTCTGCCTATATATTCAGTGACTACACTTTAGGACTCAAATTATGCATTGACAAAATGGATTTTATACCACACATGGATACATTTTCTTCAGGCCTTGTCAATCGATTCATGTTGGTTTCAGTTTTCCTGAGTACTATATTGTGACATCCTTACTATGGCCTAATAGCTGTGAACTGTAGATCTAGAGAATATATCCAACAAATAGTTATTTTGTGATTAAGACATGCACAAAACAGGGCCAGTGATATATGGAGCCTGACTTTAAGGCACTTATAGTCTAGAGAATGACTTCAAGAAACTGAAGAAATTTTTTTTTGTAAAAGTAAAGTAATTAATTCCTTCAATTTCTCATTTCTAGACAAGCATTTGTTAAGTGCTTCTGTGTGCTAGGCCTTGATCTTCATAGTCTCTATTTACTTGTTCTTTCATTCATTTCACAGATAAATAAGAGATGGTCATTGCTTATATACCATTTTGATGTGGTAGCCTAGTAAACACATTGTCATAATAAAGAGCTAAATAAGCTTGGATGGCAGTGTATACAAGGTGCAGTTCCTCTCTGTGGGTGGGGAGGTAGTCAGATAGGATTTCACAGAAGCATTGAGCCTTGAGGTGAACTCTGAAAGTTAAGTAGTGTTCTCTGGGCAAGGAAGGTGCTATAAACAGCAGTATTAACCCTTTGAAAACTAGACTGTAAGTTCTATGAAGGTGGGCCATATATGCCTTCTTTACTTCCTGGATTCCCTAAGCGTAGCACAGTAATTAATATATACTTGATACTCAGTAGGTACTTGTAGAATGAATATAATGAATAAATGAGCTGCAAATGGTTTGCTATTAACTGGGGGTACAAGGTAGTGCATTGGGAAGTAAGATTAGAAAAACAAACATAGACCATATTAGGAAGAAAGAATCATACTAGTGAATTCAGACAGTGTGTACAGGGACTATCCAGCCATTGAAGTGTTTTAATCAGAGGAGCAATAGATCATATTCATCTTGGGTCTCTCTCGTAGCAGTATTGAAGGTAGATTTGGTGTGTATGGTGAATCAGACATCTGATAATAGCCCTAAGACTTTTGTTAAGGAGAGTATTAATCCTCTCACAAATATATATCACAGGTCAAAAAGTCTGTTTTCAGAGAGCTAAGAAAGGAATAAGAGATAAAAAGTAGGCTCACCTGCGAATTTTAACATTCATGTTGTGTTAGCAGCCACTTCATAAAATTATAGATTCGGGGATTGAAAATCTTTAGCGTTTAAGCAGTAAATTTTTATTTTCCCCCTTTTACATATATATAGCAAGCTGAGGCCCCTTTTTAAGGGGAGATGATTGGTCAACATCACATAACTTTAAAAACCTTGATTGTAAGAAAATATGACAATTATTCATGTGTCCTGTGATGAAAGTGAACAGTGTATAGGCAAAACAGAAGACATGAAGGGAAGGATAGAAAGAGGCAACACCAAGAGGAAGAAAAGGAAGAAAAAAGACTTAGCAATGTATTGGACTTAGAAATTAGAAGGTTTTAAGTTCCTTGAAGTTGCAGATAATGTTTCCTCCTGCTCTCTATCTAATACCTACCACTCTCCTGAACACCCTGTACACAAACTCACACACACACACACGTACCTTGTCTCTGACAGGAACTCAGTAAATGCCTGTGGAATGAATGGATAGGTGAGGGCAATGGAGAAATAGCTGCATGTTTTGAACAAATCTTTACAGTAAACAAATTCTAGTTGAAGTTTTAGCTATATTTGGTTAACATTCGGAATATTTAACCTCTGCATAGTTCTTTTTCTTTTTGTAACTAGAAAAAGGTTGTGAAAGAGAAATTTGTAATGTAGTTTATTTTGTCAAAATGTATACATTTGTCAAAATGTATACATTTTCTTTATTCTCCTTTTACAATTATTAAACTAGTGGGATAAATCTTTCAAGAATCAATTGCCTTCATGGGTGGTATACGAACTTCTTTGGGGTATAAGGACCGTATGTAGTGTATTGGAACATGAGTTCACAATAATGGCCCCTGTGTTTTACACGCTGACCACAGGCCAGATACTGTATCAAGAGTTTCACGCCGCTTGTCTTTTTCATGAAGAACTCTTTTCAGATCTGATTGCTTAGTATCAGGAACATGCTCCAGAGAGGCAGTGCTGGGTTTTTGGAGGCCAAGCAATCGACGGCTGAGTCATGACATTCTTCCAGAGGGCTGGCACTTTGAGCAAATTATTGGCCCTGCTGTCCTTATCTATAAAATAGGAATTGATAATATAGTGATAAGTTTATGAGAAAATTGAAGTAATGTACTTAACATGGTAGAGGGGCATGGGTATAACAGAGTCACTTTTAATCCTGGGTCCTCAGCTTGTTCAAGGCCTTCATATTTAACATTTTGATGTTACATCCAAATGATGTTATATATCTAATCAGAGATACTTTTTTATTATTAGTTACAGATGTACAAAACAATGCAATAGTTATCCTTTTCACCCCTTACAAAGTGACTCCCCGCTCCCCCTTCCACATCACAGTGATACTTTGATAAGATCAAGAAGTAATCTTCATCATATACTTTTAAGCTTATGGTCCACAAATTTTTTATAAACTGTATATTGAATAACATAATTATGACAGTAAATTTGCTTCTTTTGGATGTGATTAATTTATTCAGGAAAAATAGTTAAAATATACTGCAGTTTCAATAACCCTATTTTGTCATTTCTTCATTATTATACAAGAAATTTTGCAGCTAGCATGTGAGAGGCTCTGTATCCCTAAAGTCCCTGACAACATAACACTTGCTTAGGAAAATAAATATTAATTTCTTTCTTCTCCACTTAATGACAGTAACATATCATTTGACTACTGTTATCTGGGAATTTAAAATTTTACATTTTTTCTGGCTAGGCTGTTTGCCAAAGTCTTTAGGCGCTAAAACTTAAAATTGTTTGTAAGAGAAATACTTGTAACATGTGTTCCACATTCCTTCCCTGTAAGGGTGTGGAGCCTGTAATCTCCTATCATGATTCACAGGTCACAGGTGTGCTCACTAACTTGTGGACTGTGATGTGCTCAAAGGCCAGACTCCACTTTTGCACCACAGTCAAGACCTTTTCACCTTTGCGTGTTTGGGACTGCTTTGTCTGTGCAGCTGGGTGGCAAGTCTGTCACTTTCCCCTGCTGTCAACATGCCTGCTTCTAGCATGGCCTCCGATGCGCGTGAGCTAACTAGATAGCAAATCTTGTTAGTAAATAGATTCTGAGAGGGGAATTGAGAATCTTTCTGGTTGGAGCCTATCCATTAAAACATGCATATTTTAATGCCTAAACATTGTGAAATGTCTATCTGCCATTCTGAGGTCTTATTTTGCTTAAGTATGGATTCTTTGCTGTGTTCTGAATGTATGAATTTTCTAGAAAAGTAACTTCTCTTTAAATTAGATAGTGCTGAATTTGGAATATGACCATTTACCATAAATAATCAGCTGTTTAAAGTCATAGTTGAGAAAAACTGACGTTTCAAAGAATTACCAATTAATGACACTTTGTTGTCACTACCATCATCTATAGTAACTTTGAGATATGTGTTGTTGGGAAGCCAAGTAATAATGGATAAATATGATGGACAGGCACTCTCTCAAGAGTCATTTTGCCTTAAGTATGAACTTTTTTGTGATATTAGCAAGTAAGAAAATATATTTGTGTTTTTCCTGCTTTTCTTTATTCTTCTCAGGGAGGTATTGGTAAGAATTGAGTATAAGTAACCTGTAAACTGCAGTCAATTTCTGTAAAATTGACTTGATTATAAACTTTACTATATTTTTACAGTGTTTGACTCACCTTTCTCATAGCAATATTCCTGAGTATACTATTCTTCTTAACAGAAAACAACCCCATATAGTTTTCTTTTTGTACCTTTCTCTTTCTGTTCCTATCTCCTATTCTTGGTTTACAGCGAGCCTGTTTTATTGTCATAATTGAAGCCCAAGCAATTTCTTACTGATTTAGTGACTCTTAAGAGTTAAAACCCATTTCTCTTTTCTCATCCTCATTATTTACAATATGCATTTTACTTATTTACGTGGAGAAAACATTTAAATATATTTTGTAAACAAACTTTTGGGGGAAATTCTTAAGAAGTAAATGGCCTAGGATTTTATATTATCAGGAAGTTGGGCAATTGGTAGAGTGAAAATTCAGCTTTATATAATGTGCCAGAGCATACAACTCAAAAGGATAGTTTGGCAATTTTCCCTAAAATTTATATGAGAAATTGAAAGCTTCTTTTGTTCTCATGGGATAAGCTATTTTAACAATTTGTTGAATCGGCAACTAAAATTAATTCTTAAATAATGTAATTTTGTAAAAATGACCTTGTTTTTTTTTTTTTAACAACAGTACCTTGGTTCAAATACTGATTTGTCAAGTTATGATTAGAGTTACCTAGATAACATTGCCTAGATACCAAAATGTAATCATTATTCAGTACTCCTTACTGATTGCAATTAAGCACCTGTTCTGAATTGAAATAATACACTAAGATAGTGGGAAAAGAATTCTCCTCTACTCTAGATGAAAGTTTTTAAATGTAAAGTCATATGAGCTGTGGCCCATTGTCTTAGAGAGAAATTTAGAGAGAAATGCTCAGCAGCTGCTTTTATGTTACATTCTTTTAAATTGCCAAATCCTTACTCTCTAAGCAACACTTTGCTTTTTCAGAGAAAGAGAAAATAAAAATTTTCTCAGGATTAGGTGTTTCACATTTGCTCCAGTATGCATAAACAGTAATACAGGCAAAAGGGAATTAAGTTTAAATACTGAGACCTATATATTGTTAGCTATAATTGTGCTAATTGAAAAGTTAAATGGAACCTGTTTTCTTTTTTAATGAGACCACTTTTTAGAGCAGTTTTAGATTCACAGGAAAATTAAAGGGAAGGTGCATGGATTTCCCACACATCCCCCTGCAGATGCATGCCTCCTTCACTGCCAGCAGCCCCACCAGAGTGGTTGGTACATTTGTTACAACCGATGAACCTATATTGATATATCATAATCACCCAGAGTCTATTGAAAACTAAATTTAATGTTCCTCACATGGAAGTTGAATATCAGTTGTTGGAGCAGCATATCAACTTAATAATGTTTAAATCTTAAAAGAGTTGGCATCTTTGGTTACTGAATTCACCCAATTTCTCTGTTTGGCTTTGTATATTGTGGTCCATTGGATAAAAGCTATTAGGAAAAATAGTAAAACACAGCCAGTTGTACTACAATCAAGTCAAGTTTGTTCCTCGTTCAAACTGAGTCAGAGCGAGGGAAGATACATATACATATGAGAGAGAGAGAGAGAGAGAGAGAGAGAGAGAGTGCGAGTGCTCTCTTACATGTATTGGGAGCTGAAAAACTTATAATACTAGAAACCTGAAACTCTACTGACACATTTATCCAGTTATTATTTAATATACCACTTGACTATGATTTACACTATAAATTTATAGAGAATACCTCCCATGTTAAAGAAATGAGATAGAGTAGATGAGCTGGCACCCGCAGATTCTGCAGCCGTAGCTTTCAGCTGCATGTCAGAGTTGCCTGGGAGCTTTTAAAAATCACAGTGCCCAGGGGGCACCCTAAAACAATCCCATTAGGGTCGCTAGAGGGTGGGGCCTTGGCACCATGTTTTAGTGTATTCTAATGCGCAGCCCGGCTTGAGAATCGTTAGAGAAGCTTTATATTATTATCAAGATGTTACTTAGGCTTTTCACACTGTTTTAAGGCTTTCGGTAAAATTTTTCAGCTGAGGAACATAATTACTATATACAACTGTACTTGAGAGTACATATGATTCTCATTAAAAGGAAACATACAATAATTGCCCTTTAGGAGCCTCCTTTCAAAATTTCCTATTAAAATGTTAATATTAATCTTAATTTATTCTTTGACCTAAATAACTGGAACTACTCATTTATTTATAAATCCATTTTATGGCCTTTCTACATTTTTAGGACCTTTAAAATGTAATTTCATAACACATACATCTTATTTATTGTGTAACATTAGAGACAAAGCAGCTTGTGAATTCCTAAAATGGATTCATAATTTGGAATATTAGAAATGGCACCATATCTTCTAGGCAATCATAGTATTCAGTTACCATCATACCATTTACAAATACTATCAAATAGTAAGTGTTTTCTATTCCTGTAAAGTATGTTTCTCTGGGATTGCAAAACTGTGTTAAGAAATTTGGGGGAACTAATTCTTACTGCTTCATAATGAGCCTATTTAATTACAACACATACAGTATTTTGACCTTCAACTGTGTTTGCCTATGACTTATCTGAAAGACAGTCAAGCATTTGAGCATCTCAGGGCTGCCGTATCATAATGGTTCCACAGCAACCATTGCCGTTTCTTTTGCTGTCCTCAGGTCAGAACAAATGGCACAGAACTATCCTCATGTTCTGAGTCTGCCATAGAGAGTTGTCCTAGAAGATGACAAATCAGTGATTCTGAAATAGTGATTATTTCTAAAAGGATTCTTGTCAGAGATATCCCTGAATTACATATTGTATTTCAAACGTTACAGTGGTTTTCCCAACAACATTATCCATTTATTAATATCCACTGGTTAATCCTTAACTAATAATCAGAAAATTCATACTTGTTCACTTTTCTAAATACGTAGAATACAGTCATGTAAGTGAAGGTTTTTGTTTTGTCATATTGTAACAGAAAATTTAAGGTGAAACCAGATCTTTCTTTTTGATCAAATTATTTTGGTAGGACCAGATGGATCATACTTCTTCAGGTCATCATCCAAACAAAAAAAGAAAGGTAGCAGATACTGAATTTTGTAGTGTGTGTGTGGTTTTTTTTATTAAGTAATTTTAATGCTGCAAAAGCAAAAATAGAATATATTGGAATAACATCAGAGTGATGTAATATAAGGCATAGGGATATTTTCATCTAAGTTTTAAGGGTAAATATAAATGAAAAGATAATTATTTTTACATGCATTATGAAACAAAAATTTAGCAAAGTTCTTAAAAAATTCTACATGTTATCATTCTAAGTCTGTATATGTGCTTTATAAATTTGTGCTTGCTTTGCTTTTACATTCAGCGTAACTTGCAACTTTCATTGTTGTAGGAGGATCTACAGGTTTCTATATTAACTGAAAGAAACATGTTATGTTTGGAAAAAAAATGGTTATTAGGAAAGCTAAGGAGTGTGTGTGTGTGTGTGTGTGTGTGTGTGTGTGAGAGAGAGAGAGAGAGAGAGAGAGAGAGAGAGAGAGAGAGAGAGAGAGAAAATTTTAGTAACCTTGCAGTTTGATCTTATTTAACCCTTTTATTTTACAATAAGGGTGCTAAGGCCCAGAGTTAAGTGTCTTGCCCAAAGAGACAGAGCTAAAGCTAGAATCCAAAATCTTCTGGTTCCCCACTTAGAGTTCTTTTTCTTTCTTTTCTTCTTTTAAAGATTTTATTGGGGAATTGGGGGAGGGGAACAGCTTTGGGGAATCAGGGAAGGGCAACAGACAAGTTGCAGTCCTTTTGTTCTTCAATCTAGTTGTGGAGGACATGGCTTCACTGGCTCGTATTGGTATTATCATTGCGCTCTTTCCAGGTGAGGCAATCGCTCACTGGCCATTGGAAGGCAGCTCAGGGCAGCTAATGTCAGCTGCCGGCCAGCCCCACTGCAGCTTACGCTGTAGCCGGTGACTCACGGGCAGCCCAGCTACAGATCGAACCATTAAGCACCATCTTAGCTGTAGAGGGCGCAGCGTCACTGACTTTCTATGTGGGATCCAAACCGGGACCCTACTGCTCAGAGCTGGCTTCCCAAGCCAACTCAACCAATGCCACTCAGCCGGCCTTAGAGTTTTTTTCATCAAAACATAACATTCTGCTTTAGAAGAAATAGGGCAACTGCGAATTTCCAAGTAAGCAAGTTGCTTGATTAGAAAGTAGTAACAAATACAAAATATTGCCTCTACGTATTTTATATTTTATTTTGGTTTTGCAGCATTTTACAAAAGAAAACTAAAGGTTCAGTTTTGCTTTTAAAATAGTTTGGTGCAGTAACTTTCTACCTAACTTTCTTATTTTTTCTAACAGCTTATATCTACAATTTTGAGTATCACATTTGTGTGTTTTTTAGCTGTGTGAAAAATGGTTAAAGTTTAATGGAAAAGAAAACTTATAATTCAGTCTGTTTGAAAGATGTTGTGAATCTCCTCTAACACTCTCCATAGTTTGGATGGTGTAAAAGGAGATGTTTCTTGCAGTGCCTATTTTAATGATGTAGTCTAACTCATATCATACAGTATCTATGACAGTATTTATAATTCTGTTTTGTTCTCAATATACTAAAAGATGAAATTTACAAGCCAGTTTTTATCTTTTTGCCAAACAGTAGGTCCCTGATTAATAAAGCCTTTAGACAAAATACCTTTTTATCTTACAACAGTAATAATAATCTTGTTAATAACCTTTCGGATTGTGAAAATTTATATTGGGTCAAATTGTTCTTACATTTCATTCAAGTTTTTCTGGTGGTTTTTTCAATTTACTTGAATAAAAAGTGTTTTCAGAAACACAACACAGTGTTGTCAACTACTGTATTTAAATGTGAGATAGACTAGTTTTAGAGATGGTCACAAGATACTGAAACATGAATTTCAGCTTATTAGTGGGTAAATAACAGCTTTTTAAACCTCTCTTTCAGAACAAAGGAAGAATTATGCACGTGACAGTATCAGCAGTGTATCAGATATATCTCAATACCGCGTTGAAGTAAGATGCTTTGATGTTTGCTAAAATTTAGAATGAAACTTGAAGGACATAAAAATTGGTAGCAAAATCAGAATTATGTTTTTATTTCATTCCTACAATGTATTCTAAATTGTATTGACCTTTTTCTTATAGGTTTTTGTAAAGCTGAGATGTTAAATATAAAAGTACCTTGTTCTAGGATTTATTTTCATAGAGAATAAATTAAAATTATAAGTACTCATTTATCATTGTCAACCTTATTTCTGTTAAAAACATGACAAAGGCTTCTATTTTGTATTCTAGAATTTTCTTGGAATTAAGCCTTTGACAGTTTCAGTGATTGTGTAGTTTTATCTAAAGTCATTATTTGTTGTATTGAAACATGGGTTTCTTTTTATTTTATCCTCTATTGTTATCTTTTAAGATATTTTTTATTTGGAATCTGGATGTCCTTTGATTATACTAGAAAATATTTAAGTAGGGGAGGGTGTTTTTTTTTATTTTGTATGAGATAATGGTTAATAACATTATATAAGTTTCAAGTATACAGCCTTATGATTTGACATCTGTATTTATTATGTCATACTCACTTCCAAGAGTCTAGTTTCCATTTGTCACCATACATTTGACCCCCTTAATCCATTTTGCCCTCTCCCCACCCCCACTTACGCCCCTGGTAACCGCCAATCTATTACCTGTATCTATGAGTTTGTTTTTGTTTTGTTAGTTTCTTTTGGTTTCTATTCCGTATATTAGTGAAATAATACTCTTTATGTCCTTTACCGACTGACTTAATTCACTTACCACAATACCCTCAAAGTTCATCTATGTTGTTGCAAATGGCCATATTTCATCTTTTGTTATGGCAGAATATTATTCTAATATATATATTATATATATTCTTTATTCATTTATCTATTGATGGGCACTTAGGTTATTTCTATACCTTGGCTATTGAAATAATACTGCAATGAACATAGCAGTGCATATATCTTTTAAAATTAGTGTGTTCAGATCTTCAGATAATTAGTCAGAAGTGGAACAGCTGGACCATATGGTTGTTCAATTCTTAATCTTTTGAGAATCCTCCATACTGTTTTAAATAGTGGCTGTTCCAATTTATAATCCAACCGACAGTGTACGATGGGGAAAGTCATTTTTAAATTGCTCTTATTTTCAGTTTCCTAGCTATCTCAAGCTCACTTAAGTAAGTAGTTTCAGCAAAATGAAAAGTTGACAATTGTTGACTAGAGTTGCTGTTGCTGCTCTCACTTATCAGTGTATAGTTTTCAAGCTGTCAGGTAGATTGCCTGCTATTGTTCAGCATTCAAAAAACCACAATGGAATAAAATGGGGGGGGGAGTGATTTTAAGAGGCTGTTGTTATTTAAGCTGTTGAGACTTTGTTCTTATGACATGTTATGTGGTTTAACATGGCTCAGTATTAAACAGATTTAGCCATTTTATGATTCAAGATATCATTTCCTGTATTCAGCAAAACCTGTTTGACTTTGTAATCTCTGTAAGATGACCGTGAAGTTCTAGAGTACTCTGTTCCTCACCTCTTTGCTAGCTGATGTCAATTAGGTTAGCTTTGCTCTCTTTTGGAAAATGTGTACTAAGACACAGTGTGTGTTACAAGTATTTTTTCTTTTTGCCAATCTTAAGCACCTGACTACCTTTGTTCTGGATCGGAAAGATGCTATGATAACTATTGATGATGGAATTAGGAAGCTGAAATTGCTTGATGCCAAGGGCAAAGTGTGGACTCAAGATATGATTCTTCAGGTGGATGACAGAGCTGTGAGCCTGATTGATTTAGAGTCAAAGGCAAGTTTGGAAAATTTATACTATTCTATTTTTAAGAAAGTTCTGCAAATATTTATGTTTACAATTAGGTCAGATTGTTTGAAAATGGGTGAAAGTTTGATTGAATAAAATATTTTTGTCAATGATTTTGAAAAACAAAGTACACTGTATATACATTATGTATGCAAAAATCAGTTTTTTAAACTAGAGATAGAGGGATACAGTATTTTTAAACCACAAATGATAAGATGGAAGAAGTGAGGAAAAAATACATAGTGCTAAAATAAGGCCCCAGTGGGGCATTATACTTTATGACATACATTAATTACATGCTAGGCTGAACTACATCCCAGGAAATGAGTGAACTGGGAGAAAGGATTGTATGTCTATTAACGTTTTACCAACTCCACAGGAGTAAACTTTTTTTCTCGTGACTGGTAGGTAAGATGTTCGATGGAGCTCTTAAGAGAGAGCCTTTCCAAGTCCTATAATCTAATAAGCACTTGCGCTTCTAAGATAAAGAAAAGAACCATATTGTATTCCAATAGGAGTTGGGGTAAAATTTTCCCTTTCTTTCGTCTTATCCATTGTGTACTGTAGAGAACAAATGAGTACTTCTCAGATCCTCATGGTTTGGAGTAATTATAGAGAAGGGATATTATTTAATTTACTTTAGGAAAGAAATAATATTTCTTATTTCTCTAGTATGGCTTAGAATTACATTCTCTTTTAATGTAACCTTCATTTCCTGTTTCATCTTCGCTGGATCCCAGGGTATTATGATGTAGAATAAATTTATCATGTGATGTATATGTATATGTGTTGTCCATAATAAAAGTTGTTTTTTATGTTCCACTTTTCAGGGATATTATATTTTATTTACTTAAAAGAAAATTCATGATTTCTCCCATCAGTTACATAATGACACCACTTACTATTTGTGTGAAGCCATTAATAACTACCCTAAGTATCTCATTAAATAAGAATTCTAATTGCAAGGAGAAAGTTCATTCATTTTAATAAGTATTCTAGTTATTTAATCTGTTGGGTTGTTTTTTTTTTTGCACAACTCTTTATAGGTGAGAGAGTAGTCACTTTTCTACCACCAAATGCCTTAATCATTTTGAGGAATGTATTTCTTAGTGAGATCCTTTTGATCCTGTTGTTTTACAGTTTGGGCTAGATTCTATCTATTAGTGAATTTTTGCATTTGAGAGATTCACTGAAATAAAAATATACAAATTATATATTATTCTTAGCCTAATGTTTATTATATGTACATATGTATATATGTATGTATGCATATTTGTATGACTATACAGTGCTCAAGTAAAACAGAAATCTGACATTACATAGCTAGAAGGAAAAGAATATGATGTGAGATGGTGAATAATTTTGGAATGAGCCCTCAGTTTACTTTTTTTGCTGTTAAAACCATCATATCTACCCTGTAACCTGAGGAAATCAGTAATTCTAAATTCAATATTCTGTTGATTAAGAATATAACTACATTCCTCTGTGAAATATGAGCATTTCCATTTTTGGTTCTCTTTCTCCCACCCACCGTCTAGCCCAGCCTTGTTTCTGCTCCCTCCTTGTACTTGCTCACCCTCCATATCTACAAGAGTTTACTAATATCCATTGTCAATTTGACTTATGCTCCTTAAAAATAATTTGTGCAAGGCCTGGAACTCCTTGTGGATTGGGTTTTATATATACAATAAAAGATAAGGCAAGTTATATTTTTACTTTATAGAATGAACTGGAGAACTTTCCTTTAAACACAATCCAGCACTGCCAAGCTGTAATGCATTCCTGTAACTACGATTCAGTTCTTGCCCTGGTGTGCAAAGAGCCAACTCAGAACAAGCCAGATCTTCATCTTTTCCAGTGTGATGAGACTAAGGTAAAGAATGGTGAACTGTCTTTTCCTTTAAGCAGATGTTTTGGCTGCTTTTGAGTTCTTTACTTCAGTCATGTAGCTAGTAGGTACTATAATAGATTTTTAGTTTCTTAGAATTTTGTAAGGAAAACTAATCCTTGAGCATCTTCCTTAAGGTTGCTAGGCCAAGTAAAGAAAGAGACGATAGAGTGGTATAGAAAAACATCAGATGTGTTCTATTTATTGAAGAAAAAGAAAATCTAAATAATATACTATATTCTTCATTGACTGACTTGGACTTACAATTAAACACTGAGTCTTTAGAAATCATGCTTCATGGGGGATAAATAATCATGCCATATTATTTTATTCTACACCAATCATATACCGTGGATTATTGCAATGTAGCATTTAGATAATTTCCATGATACTGATTTAAAGTTTACCATTTAATTATGTACATTAAATAATTGCTCAAGATTTGTAATCCCTCAGTGATAATGCTAAAATAGTTGAGCTTAGCTACCAGTAAAAGCACACTATATCCTGAAGATTTATATTTCAAAGTACACTGTAATTTTCAAGCAATTATAATTTGTGATGCTTTATTAGACATTAGAAGTTACCTTCAACCTTGAATATCTTTATTTTTTTAGCTGATTTCCCAAAAAGGGATATCATTTTGGGTTGAGTTGATGGCTACTTTACCCAAGTAATAGTGTATCACTATGTATATTATAAAATACATAGGTAATTTTTATCTTATAAAGAAATGCCGGGAGATTAGCATAAAGTGTAATTTGATCTTTTCTGTATTTCTTTGACATTAAAATACGATAGATAAATTAAGATTGACTATAAATAATATATGTTATAATTTTCTTATTCAATTTATGTCATAGATGACTTTCTAAAAATCTTACTTGAAAAGAACTCTGGCGTTTAGGTAAATTGTTTATGGAATGTTCATCTGATTTTTGTGTAGTGCCTTTTTAAAGTAATAAAGTATATTAAGAATTTTGCAATGTTAGATTTGTTAAATCAGTAAGTAATAAAAGTGAATGTTTTAACTCCCCCCTGGGAACTGAGACTTCTTGTGCTGAGTAAAGTTTCTGGATTTCAATTTGGGGAATAAAGGGCTTGCTTTACTTGTTAGGGAATGGTGATGTTGATGGGCCCAAAACCAATTTGCTGAATACTGTTTTGTCCTAATTAAAAGCTCAAGTGCTGGGCTGGCCGAGTGGCATGGTGGTTAAGAGCTGGCTTGGGATGCCAGCGGCCCGGGTTCAGATCCCACATATGAGGGCCAGTAGCACTGCCCTCTCAAAAAAAAAAAAAAAAAAAAGCTCAAGTGCTGCTCTGTAGCTACATGCATTTACTCATTGGTGCTATATTCCACATATAAGACTTTTTTTTTCTTAGCCCCATTGAAAATATAAATGCAGTGAAATATGAGGTGGTTTCTTTTATATGGGTCATATTGTAACATCACTTTTGAATTTTAAAGTTTCTTTATTAGGAACTTTATCCGATGCTCTTGCTCACATTTGTAGTAATTTTTTTTTTTGTAATAAAGTTTTTTTAGAAATATGATACTATGGGAAGCTCAGGGTTTCTAGGCATCTTCAATTTTAATCTCCCACATAACAGAAAGCCTTTGATGTGATGTTCGTAGTGTCTTCCTGAAATTAAGGTGGTCTTATGGAAGTGACACTGAACTGGGATGCATTAGCACTCTATTTAACTAGCAGTGTGACCTTGACTATGCCATCATATGAGTATTCCTAGGCTCTCTTAATTATAAAACAAGAACAGATTAGATAATCTTGGTGCCCTTTCAGCTCTCAAATGTTATGATTACCTGTGCTTATGGTAAAAGACTGTATATATATATATATTCCCCCTTTTTTTTTTGAGAAAAACATGCATAATTACAGAGTAAGCAGGAGCAAAAATAGAAAATGAATACATCCCATCAAGAATCCAATATATAGTAATAATCACTGCCTATAAATAAACTTCACAACCAAAGAAAATAAGCCTCTCTGCTGCTCATCTAACATTGATTCCCCAAAAAAAATGGAATCAGATTGTTCTTATTGGAAAAGTTGTTTGGAGAACATTAATTTTTACCTGAAATGACAAAGTGGTCATCAAAAAGTTTACAACCTAGTATTGTGATTCATCCCATGATTGTAGTGGATTTGTCCTAAACTTGAGGGCAGCTCCGCTGGGATTGACTGATTTGTTTCCTTGGGTGAATGGGTGTCCAGTGGATCCTAAGGATGAGAAGCAGAAGGAACCCCACTCGACATTCATGCCCTTCTAACTCCTTCATTCTCAAGCAGAGATATTTACCCAGTTACATTTCTAGCATGTGATGATAATGTTAGAATATGCAAATTCTTTTTATGCCATTATGCAAGGCATTTAAAGTAAAGCAATTTGGATTAATATTTTTAAATTCCTTCAGTTTTTAATCTTGTCATTATAAGTAAAGTTCATTTAAAAAAAAAGGAGAGTATGTTTTGAAAGCATATTAAAAAATCCCACCTTTCTTTTGCTTCTAGACACTCATTGTTTTAGACAGGTAACATATTCTCTTTTTCTGTTTTAACCTACATATCAAGACAAGAAAAATCTATAACCTCTGAGGTAACTTGTCATTGCAGGCAAACCTAATTAGTGAAGATATTGAAAGTGCAATCAGCGACAGCAAAGGAGGGAAACAGAAGAGGCGGCCTGATGCCCTGAGGTAAAAAAGAGGAAAAGAAATTAAGGGGTAGAATTGATTTGTTTTAAAGTCTTTTCTTCTCTAAAGATTTAGAAAAATTACTTTCAATGAAGGTATAGTTTACAGATTACAACCTGTAATCTGAGCTCATTTGCTCTCCCAGGTTTGTCAGTATGTGTGTGCACCATCTCTCTCCGTGTTTCTGGTCTTTCTCTGATACATCTTCTCCCCCTTTTATTGTTATAGAGAGTCAGGAAAGAGGCAGGGCATTTTGAGCGAAGGTAGCCTAAGGGAATACAAATAGGTAGTTAGCCTAAGGGAATATAAATAGGTAGTACGACTATAGTTAGCTCATAGCCTTCCAAATCACAGGAGACCCAGAAAAAAAGTTAAACCTAGCTTTCAGCTGAATTTAAATTTTTGTATTTTAGATACATTTTTAAATATACATAATATAAGGCCGGCCGAGTGGCTCAGTTGGTTAAGAGCTCGCTCAAGAGTGTGAGCTGAGCTCTGAGCAACAGCTGTTCGAGGCCAGCCCGAGCTGAGTTGCCGTTGAGCTGCCAACAGGTGGCAGGATGGCTCAGCTAAAAAAAAAAAAAAAAAAAAAAACAAAAAAAAAATATACATAATATAGAATAGTTAGAAAATCCTTATTGTTCTACCCCTTGACGATATAGTTCTTGAGGTTGGAGAACTAATACCATGAATTGAGAGAGTTGATTTATGGAAGTAGAGATGGTAAAAATGCAATTTATTTTCATGGTTTTTAGGATGATTTCCAAAGCAGAACCTGGTATACCGCCTCCACCCAGAGCTCCTGCCCCTGTGCCCCCTGGGACTGTTACCCAGGTAGATGTTAGAAGTCGGGTCGCAGCCTGGTCTGCATGGGCAGCTGACCAAGGGGACTGTGAGTATTTCTAGGAATTGATGCTAATGAACATTTATTTGGGGTTGTGACATATGAGTAATTCTTGCTTTCAAATTCTGATGCTAATTTCTGAGCTGAAACTTGAGCTTAGCTTTAAAAATAAATCTTTGAAAAAGGAAAGTTAAGCCTTGAACACTGTAAGATTATTATATATGAGAGTTCAGACCAGTCATTTAATAAATATCGTGTCTGGGCCGGCCGAGTGGCTCAGTTGATCAAGAGTGCGAGCTGAGCTCTGAGCAACAGCAGTTCGATGCCCAGCCCAAAGCTGAGCTGCCAACACGTGGCAGGATGGCTCAGCTAAAAATAAATAAATAAATATCGTGTAGGATTAGAGTCTTTTTTTTTTTTTAATAAAAAGATGGGGAGTTCGACTTGACTAACAATTTAAAAGATGGTAATTGAGACTATCAATACAAACAAGAGACTATCAGGGATTTTTGTTATTTTTTTCAGATTATACTTTAAACGATTTCCATTGTTATTTTTTATCACTGTTTTCTTTAGGACAAATTAGTTGTGGTTACATGGCAAGGATGTCAGGACAGTCTAGGACAGTGGAAAAGGGGTAAAAGGCATTCCCCATCTGGCTAACTCGGTCAAATGGGCCCTTTGTATGTACCATCATTTTTACTTGACATTCTTTTTGTAAAAACAAATAATCATAAACATAGACCCTTGTGTAACTTTTTATATGTCAGAATGTTTTACCAAATCTGAAATTTTTATGACTGGAAGATGCCTTAAAATATGCTTGGTCCAATCTCTTCATTTTAAGGATGAGTAAATTATGATCCAGCAAGTTTAAATTCGGTGAGAACTAGAGCTTTACTCTTTTGCCTACTACTTCATAGAGACTTCTTAAACCACTTATCCTTTATCTAATAAAACATTATTCATAGGACATCTAGCAGTATAGTTAAACAGTGGAACTTGATTGTGAAAGGGAGTGATTGTATTTTTGAGTGTGGTGTGTCAAAACCTGGGTAATGGTCCAAAGTCGGGATCTACCTATATGACCTTGGACAGCTTTCTCTCTATGCTTCAACCTTGTTTGTAAAATGGGGATAATAACTCATGGGTTGCTGTGAATCCAAAAGCAAATAATGTCTATAACGGTACCTAGTACAGTATAGTAAACATAATTTATGGTGGTTCTCATTTTTACCGAATTGAAATCATTTTATTTTCTGAATTGCTTTCCCTTTTATTTAAATTTCTCATATCCTTAAAGTTATGTTCAGATGTTATATAAGCCCAACTGCCAAACACATGAAAGAAATAAATTTTTGAAACATCCATTTTTCAAAAATAAAGGAATTATTACTTACTTTAACTTTGTAACGGTTTTTGTAGGAGCTGTATTGATTTTTATTGATCCATTTTGTCTATAAACTTTTCAGTTTAAAAAACCAGTTAGGAGTTTATGTTTACCACTTTTTGTGTACTTATGGTATTTTTGGTGTTGTCATTGTTTTTGTGGAGGAGATGTGGGTTTTATTTTGAGAAAGGTCAAAATGGTCTTCCTTGAAGTTGAAGACAGAAGGATAATACATTTTAAGTTTACAAACATTCTGAATAAAGTTGTAAAAATATCTGTAAAACCTAATACAATTTACAACAAACAGAAAGTTTATCCCCAGAGGTTTCAGGGCTCTCATTAAATTTTGTCTAAATTACTTCATGCAGTCACACCTGTATAAGGTAAGATTCTCAGAACTAATTTACCACTAGGCCAAACAGAACACAATACTTATCATGTGAGGTTCTGTCTAGATCCAGGCCAGTTGTTAGTTGGAAAGATCCCCAAAAGAAGTATATTTTTGGTCCCTCTAAAGGCTTCTGCTGACTCAGGCTGAACAATTCCTTTGAATCCTTGAGGCAGCTCTACCCCTGATTTCCAGAAGTGATCTCTGTAGAATAGTGACAGTGGCAATGGGGTTCCTAGTGGTGTCACAGACCCTGAAAAAGTCCGATAAATACCACATCTGCCCCTCACCTCACCTATCTGGAGTTCCTAATAGCTGTATTTCAAGTGCAATTTGCTGCTTTCTGTAGTATATACTACAGCCAAGATAACAACTAACCACATGTAAAACAGCTAACTGGCAAGATTTTATACACATACATTCTAATTATCTTAAAGCACTTAATAGCCATTAATTAAGTTTCATGACCCAGTGATTTCTTCTTCTTCTTCTTCTTCTTCTGTTTTTTGTTTTTTTTTAAACAAGTATTCCATTTATGGGGAAAGTTAGACCTAGAAGAGGTATAGCAATAGAGTTTTCAATATTTTTTGCAGTTTTCTGTATCAAACATTATGAGTCATGATGATATATCATGAGTTGTATTTCCATTAGTGATGATACATTTTTCCTGTTCCATCCATACATTTTTTTCCCCCTTTTCATCTACTGTGAAATCTTTGTACAGGTATCCGTATGTAAGGGTAGTGTTAACCTACTCATACCAGGAAGGAGTTCATTAACATCATGATCTCATTATTAATATCATGCTCTAGCCAAATGAGCTAACTTAACATCTTGAATGTTTTTAAGACATTCTTTAATTTGCAAATTCCTATAGATAGTTATATTTTTAAAGCATATGGCTTAAAATTAATGAGCCCAGCATTGAGGGTTTTAAATGTAAGGACGACAAGAATTTTAAGAAGCACTTTACTATCAGAACCCACAGTACTTCATTGTAATCACAATATTGGGATATATAAAAATTAGAAGCTTTGTTGTATTAGAATGAATTGCCACTATTTAAGAAGTAGGTGCTTAAATGTGGGTTTATATTGGGTTGTCAGAAAAGTCATGATGCATTTTTGCAACGAAAAACAGAAAAAATACGTCATGACTTTTCCAACAACCCAGTATTTCTCGTGTAGGAATTATAGGGTGCTAAGTTAGGTCTGGTTCCATAGGCAGCTGACAAAGGAAAGAGGGAGGAGAGGTGGGAAATTATAGGGTGAATCAGCATCATAAAGGTGGAAAGCAAGTACTTTAACTCTGCTCAGGTGCTTCTGTTAGTGGTGACAAGGATGCATGTCATAGATGATGAGCAGAGTTTTGATTGTACCCAGCGCAAATGACACTCTTTGCTAGCCAATTTGCTGGCCAATGCTTAAGCAACAGGTTGAAAGCGTTATGATTCTCCTTTCTTTAGTTGAGAAACTAAGGCCATATCATGGTCATGAAGAAACACCTGAGATAATGGCAGCCCGAATTGACAGAGACGTGGTAAGTACATTCATTTGTAGATCATGGGCTTTTTTTTTTTTTTAAAAAGGAAAGAATATTAACAAGGAAAATGAAGTTGATTTAAAAAAGATGTTTTGTGGAAACTGTATTTTCTCTTTCCAGTGGTAGTTATGCCCTTTGAGTTACTTTTTTCTTAACAATTTTTGCATTTATGGCAATATTTAATTAATAGACTTTATGTAAATATTTAATTAGTGATAGAAGAACTAACATATTAACTAGTTTACAAAGGAATTTAAATGGCATTATCAGATTTGAGCGGTATTGGTTTTATCATTGTTTGTAATTCATAATTGAAATACCTTTTTAATATGTCTTCCTGCCATTTATTAAAAATATTTTGTAATGCCTGAAAGATAAATGTTAAATGACATTTTTAAAGGGTCGATATGCAAATTTTAATTTCTTATAAAGGATAAGGCTAGTTTTATTTCTCCCAAGTAATTTACAAAATGACAATATCCTCTGATATAATCATAAAATATGATGTCAATATAATTACTTTTTATACTATACTTAGTTTCCAGCTTATTTAGAAAAAAATACTTAGAGGAATTTGAAGTTTGGAATTTAATTTTTACATAATACTCTTATTATACTTAGAAGGTCATTTAATCCCAGTTTCTAGTCTTTAATTAGAAGACCGTCAAGTTGCACGCATATTAGAGAAAATAAGACTTATAGTATATGAGATAATCAAAATTGATCTGATGATCCCTGATAGCATCGTTCAGCATTAACTCTATTTTACCATGTAGAAACTTTTATTAGTACCTATTATTGTAGATTATTTATGTGTTTATTAGATTAACACAGCATTCTATATACCATTAATTCCATGCAATAATAGTGCTGGTGCTTTATTGGGACATTTCTTAGAAAAACAAAATTGTTCGGCGCTCTTCTAACAAAATGTTTCTTAGAATTATTTTCCCCTGACTATGTGGAGAACACTATGAGAAAATTAGAGTAACTAAAAATAATCATCTGAGTAAACATTGTGGGTGCTTTCTTGATGCTATTTAAAATAGAGCAAAGTTAAAGAAAAATGTAAATGTCAGACTTTTCCACAGGTATATTTAGTTCCATTCTTTTTCTTAGAATTGATAAATGGGTTTTATTTACTAAGACAGCCACTCATTCTGCTAACAAGCATGTTAATTCAATGTACTGTTGCTTAAGTCCACTCCTCACTTTGTACAGCCAAGGCAAAAATAGTTTTGTTTTATATTTTAATTGTAATTTCTAATTCCAGCAAATCTTAAACCACATTTTGGATGACATTGAATTTTTTATCACAAAACTCCAAAAAGCAGCTGAAGCATTTTCTGAGCTTTCTAAAAGGAAGAAAACTAAGAAGGGTAAAAGGAAAGGGCCAGGAGGTAAGTTGGATTCTCTTCATCTTCTGAAGACTAATGCAGTCCGAGGCAGAGTTTCTGCCCTTGCCATTGACGTGGAACAAGCTTCCTTTTCTAGTTTGCACCAGAGATTTAGGCAGAGACTAAGATAAGCCCAGGGAAGTGTCCATTTTGGTTCCAAGTTGGCTACAGTAAAGAAAGACTCTAGGATACTTTATGGAAATCACAGAGGCTCTGAGATTCAGCTAGTGCTGGGTTAGTGTTTTCATCAGTGATTGTAAAAGTCATGTCTGTTAGAGAAAGTGAAACCTCTATTTTTCTCATATTTGGATTTATTTTTTTGTAAATGTAGAATCTCATTATTTTGTTAAATAAAAGGATCGACTTTTCTCATTAAAATAGATACAAATATCAATGGATATGAATTTTTTTAATTGCAAAACTTCAAATAGTACATTCAAGTCACATAGAAGCAGTTTTTGCATATGCTGTAGTTCAGCTATTTAAAATGGCCTAAAATTATAATAATACAACAAATTTCTATAGACTGAAATATATAAAAGAATAACAAATAAATATCTTTTTCATTACACATGATGTGTGTGTCTGGATATACCTCACCTCTATATATTTTGAAATTAAGTATTATTGCTTTCTGATGTCTCAAACCACTTATTCCTCCTGTATTTTTTATGAAAGGTATACTATCCCGTTGGTCACCCAAATTCAAAATCACAGATTCCTCTATGACTGCATTGTCTAGCTTTTAGCCAACATTGACTTTGTCAGTGTCTCTTATATCCAGTTTTTTCCCTTTTTTTTTTTTTTTTTACAACCAGCATCTGCTTCAAACTATTATTTTTTACCCAACTTTCTAAGCAGTGTTCAAGCCTCCAGTCTATTATTCTGTGAGGACAATTGTCTTAAAGCTCTAAGACAGTCAGTTTATTCTGCTAAAAAGCCTGTTAATTTCATGTTCTCCTGCTTAAGTCTACTCCTCACCCTAGCAGTCAAGGTCATCCACAAGCCAACCTTGGTCTACTTTTCCATTCTCAGTTCCTTTGCTTTAATATTTGTTGTTTCATGTATATGCAGTTTCCTTTTTCCATATTTTCACTTATGCTGTTTTTCATCCAATCATGATGTTTTTCTTACCAAAACCCATGATCAAAGCTACCTTGCCCATGAAATATTTTTTTACACATTTTCCTATCTCACAACCAGGTTCAGTGTCTTTCTGTAACACTTAGTTGGTATATCTTTGTGACTTACCTGAGTTATGTCTTCTATTAGATTTTAAGGCCCTTAAGAGCAGGGCTTTTAACTTACACATTTTTATGGTCTTCACAATGATAAGCACAATTACTGGCACCTAGTAGGGCTACATTATAAATTTATGGAATTGAATGAGTAATTGGTATTGCTAAAGGTAGAAGAGTCCATTTCAAATGTTGGATCATCTTAATTTGTTACAGTTAGACTATGAGATGTGATAGGGTAACTAGGTAGCATGATAACTGGGTGGTCATCAAACTTTACAGACGTTACTGTGTTTTACAATTTTTTTTTTAATATATTTTCTTAGTACTTTCCTCTCATCTATCCTGCCTCCTATTTATTTCTTTAGAGGGTGTTTTAACGTTGCGAGCAAAACCTCCACCTCCTGATGAATTTTTTGACTGTTTCCAAAAGTTTAAACATGGATTTAACCTTCTGGTAAGTGAAATTTATTTATGTATAATTAAAAGAGACAAATGAAAGAGATCCCGATTAGATATCCTAGGATGTCCCTGATTGAATTAAGAGATGAAGTTGTTCTTGTAGATTTTTTGTATGTACTTCTTAATTTGCCTTTAATTAGAACAACAGATTATAAAACATGTATATCTAGGAGATCTGATCAAAAAAAGAATGACTCATTGTTTTTTAAATCTAAATTTTCTTAATCTGACTCACTCTGCTAATTAATATACAAAAAGCGAGTCTAGTGGTAAAGAACTCTTCATCTGAGGCTATCTATGTTGGACCTTTTTGAATGTCTGTCTTTTGCTCAATTACATCACAGTAATATGTGTGTCTGTTTTCTTAATGTTACAGTCCAAACTGAAGGCTCATATCCAGAATCCCAGTGCTACAGATTTGGTTCATTTTTTATTCACTCCATTAAATATGGTAAGATTTTTATTAATTTAAGAAAGTGAGCATTCTTAGTATGTTTTTCAACTCCAAGAGTATCTTTAGATTATCTAGACAATTCTTCTTTATTACCTTGCATGTGTATTATTTCTCTTGTCATCTATATAAACATTGAGAATGTGACATTTGAGAGTTGAAAAGAACCTTAGAAATAATGTGGTTCAAACATTGAATTGTACAGCTGAGGAAACTGATGTCTCTGACAGAGCTAGGGAAATGAAATAGAGTGTTTTAGTATACACTAGGATGTAATATAAATGGGTTGAGTAATATAGAAATTTTTCTCTTCCTCACAAAATGGGCTAGGCATGAGGAATCCAGTGCTGAATGGATGGCTTTGTTCCATGATGTTATTCAGATTCTTTTCTTTGAGGTGTTCCTCCATAGCCTGAGCTGTCTCTGATTCAGTCATTTGTTCATTTATTTATCTAACAAATATTAATTGACAGCCTGCTATGTGCTTGGTATTATAGCTTACCAGGAAGAAAACAGACATAAATTCTTACCCTCTCAGAACTTATATGGAGGGGCAAACAGTAACCTAAATAAATGCATAACTAATACAGTTCACTCAAAATAAATGCCATGCAGAAAAATACAGCAGGGAAGGAGAACAGGGAGTGTTTCAGGTGTGGTGTGTGTGTGTGTGTGTGTGTGTGTGTGTGTGCGCGCGCGTGCAGTGTATTACAATTTTTGATTAGAGTTGGTTAAGGGAACAACTCACTGAGAAGGTGTCATTTGAGCAAAGGAAGTAAGAATGAGTCATGTGGATTTCCAAAGAAAGAGAATTCCAGACAGAACAACTAATGTAAATGCAGGTTCTTGGAATAAATAGGTATTGTGACTTGGACAGAGTAAGGGAGGAGATCTCAGTTAGAAGGAGATGAGGTCAACAAATTAACAGGACATATATTATTGGTCTTTCTGGTGATTGTGAAACGTTTGACACTTTTGGAGGGTTTTCAGCAAAAGAAGTTGCTCTGGCTGCAATATTTAGGAATTTGGGGAAAGAGGCTGAGATGGCTATTAAAATAATCCAGATGGGAGATTGTGGTGTTTGGACCAGGTAGCATTGGAGGTGATAAGAAGAAGTTGGATTCTGGTTATAAACCATAGAATGAACAAGATCTACTGTTAGATTGAATGTGCTGTGCAAGAGCCAGGGATATCTCCAAGGTTTTTGGCCTAAGACTGGAAGCATGGACTGATTATTAACTGAAATGGTGAAGACTGTGGGTAAAATGGGTTTTTGGAGGAAGATAAGGAATTCAGTTTTAGACATGTGAAAATTGAGTTATATCCAGATGGAAAAACTTAAATCGATAGTTGACTATATGAAATTGGAGTTCAATGGAGAAATGAAACCTAGAGATATAAATTAGAGGATCATCTGCATATAGAAGGCATTTAAAGCTATGAAATTAGAAGATGTCACTAGGGCAGTGATTACATATAAGGAAGAGGAACAAGTACTGATTGAGCCCTAGACAGTTTCAATGTTAGGACAATGGGAAGGACCAGCAAAGAAGATTGAGAAGAACCAGGAGAAGAAACACAAGAATATTGTGATATTCTAGAAGCCAAATGAAGAAAATGATTCCAAGAGCAAGAATTGATCAACTATGTTAGACACATATGGTGGAAGCTGATTTACCTCCATGTCCTTGTAACAGCTGAACAAAGGCAAAGGACAGCTTTGTCTTTAAGGAGGTGACTCTGAACTTATACAGATCATTTCTTCCATTATCCAGTTGGCCTGAACTTCCTGCTCTGGCCACACCTAACACCAAGGGAATACAGTCTCCATCTAAGTGGTTATGTGTCCATCTAAAATATAGAGGATTCTTCTAGAAGGAAGAAAAGAATGGACACTGGGGGACAATTAGCAATCTTTGGCATGCACACTGTTCCTGCTATGGTGATATGTGCATAATACAATTTTTCCCCCAGAAAATTTCCTTCACATACATGTATATTTTTTCATATACATGTTATAAAAAGTAAGTGATAACTTTTCAAGCTAACACAACAATATGATGGGAACAGTCTCCTTTGTGAAGGAGCGGGATGTTTCCATGAGTTTATCCAGCAAAAGGTTATACTACTTGTGTTATAGGCCAGGATCCAATATACACATCTTCATTTTCTAGATTTTCAATACCCAGGTATGCTTCTTTCCTTATACATTTAATGAAATAGGCATAGTAATTTATTTCCCTTTCTATTTTCTATTTCATATATTTGTAAATAGTATAGCATGATTTTTCTAAGCTGACATTTATGTACAACAATCTTGATCTACGGGACAGCTGGGAGAATTAGCTGGAATAATATTTAAGAGTACACAAAGGACAATGCTAAAGTTTGGGAAAAGCATGGCAACAGAAAAGCAGATGGAACAATGGCAGGTCTTACAAACAGGTCCCAAAAGACCCTGGGCTACAAATCACTCTTTGATGCAATTCCACAAATGTGATAGGTCATTCTCCTTTTGATGGGGAGGATAAGTGAGAGAGAAGTGGAAATGAAGCAGAATCTCTTCCTTTTAAATACTTCAGGAAGACAGAGCTTCCTATTTTATGGGCTGAGGCAAGAATGTGTAGAGTGGCTGTGAAAGGCTCACCTGGCGAAAGGGCAAATGATTGCTTTATAGAATTACAATAGTGGTGATCATAGTTAGTAGTAGTGTATGATTGCTCTGTGTGTTATTTCTGTGATTTTTTTAAAGAGTATAAATAGTAACTATATGAAACAGATACATTTCACTAATTGTAATTTAGAGTATATGAAGACTATGGTAATTGAGTTCTTCAATCATTATCAAAAATAGAGCAAATTCAGTATTTTTCATAGCTGTTACTTGACTATCAGAAAAACTGAAAATCTAAGTAACAAAAAGGAAAAGAAATCAATCACCAGGGGTAACTAGACAGGACCTGAGGTAGAATATGAAATGAATTTTGCTTTACAAACAGCAAAATAAGCAACATTATCAGTATGAATGTCAGAACTGGGCAGTAAGAGACTAGAAGATGAAAGTTCAAGACCACATCAACAATTTATGAATGCTTCCACATGTTGCTGCTAAATATAGAGCATCATATTTCTACTTGTCTAGTTATTATTGAATAATTCTTGCTTTATAAGCTCATATAAAAATTAAATCAAAGCCATCCATATGCAAAGAATAGATCATTGACAAAAGTTATATTCTTTAACACATTTGATACTTAGTTTGAGTATTAAGAAACATTGTTTATAAAACAGTTTTTGCCACCTCCTTTCCTTCTTTCCACACTCTTTCACAGGCCACAAGTAGATATCTAGTCATAACACAGAGTAGAAATATAAAATAATGAGACTGGCTTCCCTAACATATAAAATGTAGTCTTTGTGATCAGGCTATGTATCTGAAAACATTGGTTTATCTTATATTTTCTTTTCTCACAAAGGACTCCTTATTAATGGTCCCCCAAGTCATAGTACTTCTGTTGCTCCATTTAATGTTCTGCCTATAGAGCCCCAGACATTTTACTTGGACAAGAGAGATGGGAAGGAACATTTATTCAGGCCAACTACCAGCCAGACAAAATCCAGTGGCTTTAAAGCTTGTGAGTCACTCTCTGGACCCTCAGCATCTACACTCAGGCTTACCCACAGCACACTTGCACGAACATGTGCCTACCACATTTTTGAGAGGGAACTGTGGCCCATAGCCTTTTATTTACCTTCTTTCATTTTATTCCCTTGTCCCTCTGTTAAAACAAAGGTTTTAATATTCCTCTACCCCTTTACTTTACTCCTTTACTTTTTCTTCTTAGTCATCCCTGCATATTTACTGGAAATGCTTATAGGGCTTCGAAGTAAAAATTTACTGTGCCAGGTTGTCAAGGTAGAATTTGTTCTCAAATAAGAGTCAACTTACCTTCTTATCCTTCATCCTTTCTTTCATCTATTCTCATTCATTCCCCTAACACTGTGTCTTCCGGAATTCAATGTCAGGTAAGTCTTGGTCTAAGAGCTTAAGGGAGGATAAGCTGAAAAATAAGCCATAAGTTACAATGTAATGTGTTACTAATCTTTGTAAATGATTTTGGGGACACCAAGGTGCATCAGAGTTACACTGTGGGGTTAAGAAGAGCTTCCCAGAAGTGGTGTTACTTGAGTAGAGTTTGAATCGTGGAGGCAGGGCCTGCAGGGGAGCTGGAAACAGCATGTGCTAATACAGCCAGGCATGCAACAGCATAGCAGGCTCAGAACACCGGACAACTGGAGAGAAACTCACTCTTGGTCTGGCTCCATTAAAAAAACAAATCCGCTTTCCTCTTGTACCATATCTCTGGGAAAGCGAAATTTTTTTTTTTTAAAGGTGTCTGGTTTCTGCTCTAGGAGATAACTACCGTTCTTTAGCCAGGAAATAGCCCCTGAGAAGTAAACTTGGAGCAGTGTTTGGACATCCACTTATTATCACTTTGTTTATCATAGGATTGCACCTATTTGTTTCTGCTAGTCGTTAAATTATCCGTTTTAAATCAGGACAATTTCTTAGAATTAAATTCTGGAAAAAATATATATAGATTCAGAGTACCAGTTCTCATTCTTCTTTCACATTTTTCTCTGGATCCTTTTGTTTTTAAAAGTTCATCTTTATAGGCACAGCCACAGGCTGTTAACTTGAGCCTGTTTCTCTCCATCATTTTCATTTCTAGAACTGTATTTTTCAAGCATGGCGTAATAGATTTTCCAGTAGAGGTACATGTATTAAAAAAAGAAAAAAACTGACTTGATTAAACCATCTGACTTAGAATTCTCTGGATAGCCATTCATATTTTCCATGTAAAGTACAGTCACATGCAGCCAATAGACAGATCCTATGAAAATTGTTAAACTATAACTTTTCAATTTAGATTACAAGGCACCATTGGACTGGATGAATTGATTTGGCAAGCTATTTTTCATTCAGTAGTGCATTGTACAATATCAAATTTTAATTTAAATATAAAAACAGTGCTTGTTTTGGGCTTTTTGTCTTTTGTCTATATATTTTGAACCTATACAAATAATCATCATCTTCTTACTAAAAAATGATTTATTGTCATTTTAGGTGGTCCAGGCCACAGGAGGTCCTGAACTGGCCAGTTCAGTGCTCAGCCCTTTGTTGACTAAGGACACTCTTGATTTCTTAAATTATACTGTCAATACTGATGAAAGGCAGCTGTGGATGTCACTGGGAGACACTTGGCTGAAACCCAGGTAAACATATATGAGTTTAGCATTTAATACCTATAATACTTTAAGTGTTGTTCTTTGTTTATTACATGGATCTAACAAGACATTTATTTAACCTTCTATGTATGAAAGAACCTAAACCCTTAAAAGGCTAAAAGTCTAGTGGAGAAAAAGGAAGTGTACGGAATATAAGTCATGACAAATGCCAAGAGTGACTCAAAGATAAACTGCTGTGAGTTGGCAAAGTGGACCAGTCAGGAAAAGGATTGAAAGAAGAAGGCAGATATTTTTCAAAGAAGAGCTGACATTCAAAATCAACAGATAATAATATTAAGTGTGTAAACATAAACATGCACATACACATATTAGTATACATATATCATGACAAATGCCAAGAGTGACTCAAAGATAAACTGCTGTGAGTTGGCAAAGTGGACCAGTCAGGAAAAGGATTGAAAGAAGAAGGCAGATATTTTTCAAAGAAGAGCTGACATTCAAAATCAACAGATAATAATATTAAGTGTGTAAACATAAACATGCACATACACATATTAGTATACATATAGTATTGTATTGCTATTAACCCTTCCATTCACTTTATACAGTTACTCTTCTATTCCTATTTTACAGATGAGGAAAATGAGGCATAGAGATATTAAGTAATTTGTTCAAAGCCACATTCGTAAGTGGCAGAGCTGGGATTTGAACCTAGGCAACTTGGCCTTGGAGTTGATGTTCATAATTATTTTGCTAAGCTGCCTTTCAACAGGATAAGTAAGATTTCCATGAATGCAAAGCAGGAAAAGGGCTCTCCCAGTAGAGAGAGAAGCTCGAGGGAAGGCATGAAGCAAGAAGTCAGGAGAATGGAATATGAATATGGGTTTAGCTGGAATGTAGACTTTGGGTAGTGAGTGATTGTGGAAATGGGGTGGAGGAATGGTGTTCAATGAGGCTACAGAAATGAGCAGGGTTGGGTTGCAAAGGCCCCTGATGGTATGGAGAATCACTTTGTGAATAGGAGTGTGACATAACCACATCTGTGTTTTAGAAAGATCATTCCGGTAGCTGAATCTAGCAAGGGCAAGGACAAAAGTAACTAGAGGCAAGGAGCCCCTTGGGATGACAGTGCGATAGTAGCAGCTTCCTATTAGTCAGCACTCTCCGGAACTGGACAGTGGCATTGGGACTGGAAAGGACCAGGGGGCAATTTTAAGAATTCTATCTTGTCAATAAAGTGATTGTGGAAAACAAAACATTAACAATCGTGAAAGTTTGCTGTGCAAAGCAAGTTATTAAAACACTTCTTTTCATTATGTGTGAATAAATCTTTTTTATTTTTCTCACTATTTAAAGTGGGTTATTCACTATGGTCACTTAGAAACTTGTCTTCCTAATGCTTATGAAAACGCTAGCCTAAAAGTTTTGGACCAATTCATATATACTTTTTTCTCCTTCTTTTCTTCTATTGAAACACCTATAATTCGTTCCCACTTATATTTTGTACTTTGGCAGCTGCTTATGTTAGAATATGATGTACACTCTTTAAAAGCACTATAATTATTTTTATATTGAAAATAGTATTTAAATTTATTTACATCATTTGTATATTAATATAACATACTGTTTCATACTATTTATATATCATTCTATGTAAAAACTGGTTAAATATATTTCTTAAATCTTGTGATTTTATGATAAGCTTAAGTAAGATCTTTTCATTTTTAAGAGTACCAGGAAATGAATATACTAACTTAAAAACTCATAAAGATAAAAAGAGTCATTAAGGTACATAATAATAATCTGAATAAAATGGCTAACTTCATCATAGCATAAGTATAACCTGAAGAATTAAGTCATGTGTGTAAGATAAAACAATATATTATAGCAGAAAGCAAGCTATAACTTTTGTCCTGGTTATTTTTATAATTCATAAGTGATTTGAGCTTCTAGAAATAAGTCTCACTCAGAGTCATTAAATAATGAATGGGTAATGATTATGACTACAGATAAGTCTTAACTTGATTTTACTGATGAAAACGTAGCTAATACATTTAATTTATGAAATCGGTAGTGTTTTATTTTAGGGGACTTTATAACTTAAAAACATCGTAAACCTTAAGAACATTCTCTGCTGTTTCTCTTTGAAGAGTATGTGTATGTAATATTAGATCTCATAATGATGGGAGGGCAAGAGGGGGAACGGCAGTCTGAAACCACTTTACAGACTGGAGAAGTTTATGTTCTAAATACTTACCATGTTTCTAGCTTCGCATTCCCTTCCTAAAATTTTGAAAACCTATATCCACGTTTAAAAGTTGAATCCATGGAGAATTGAGGCGTTGTGATGAAAACAGATAAAGAGGCAGCATTCAATCTTCCTTTCATTTTATAGGTATTCAGTATGAATTGAAACATGTTTACTTTCCTTTTTTTGGTGGAGGGAGGGCAGATTAGGTATACATGGTTTTTGTGTGTTGTTTCTTGCATGAATACATTTCTTGATTTTACTTTGTATGTATCTTAATGCCATTCTACAGAACAGAGTGGCCAAAAGAGCAGTTTATCCCGCCATATGTTCCACGGTTCCGCAATGGTTGGGAGCCCCCAATGCTAAACTTCATGGGCGCACCAGGGGAACAGGATCTTTATCAGTTGTCTGGGTCTGTGGCAAGTGTACCAGAGCATCAACACAGACATGAACCGAGAAGATACTCCCCAGAGGTAAAGTTGTTTCAGCATATATTTTGTAGAAAATGCAGTGATCTGTGCGTTTTCTTGTAATTCTGATTGTGAGCTCTCATTTTATCTGAAGGTTATTCTAGAATCAGTGACTAAATGTCCTGCTGCCCTTGGTTACTTCTCTCTCACCCCTTTGTCATTGTTGTAATGGTTGCAGTTTCCTTGTGAAGCCTAGCAGGAGCCCATATCATTCCTTCCAGCCTGACAGCCCTTCCTACCCATCCTGCCGCTGCTCCCTGGGCCCCGGAGATCCTGCTTTTTGAAATCAGGGAATTGCCTTACTGCCACTTGGCTTATTCTTTCTATTTTCTTCTCTCATCATCAGACTCTCAAGACAGCCCTCAGAACCCAAGTCCTCTAAACCTGTCAGAAGCAGCTATATTTCCTGAATCTATCCATGCTTCCTCCTTCCCTCCCTTCCTTTCTTTTGTCTGCCTAGTTTTAAACCTCAGGAGCCCCATCCGCCTGGCTAGAAGGCCAGAGATTTTCCTGGACTCCAGTCCCAGGTTGAAGCAATGATTTATAACACTATTACACCTATAGTAGATGATAACATTTATTGTACCTTTTAAGCACTCAGTAAACTTCAGAGTAAGCCTATTCAGGGACCAAAGTAAGGGATTGAAATTGGATATGTGTTCACATTCCTTAAAGATGATTTTTCTATGACTCTACTTTCTCTGTCAGAAAAGAAAATGAAGCATTGCTTAATGCCAAACCAAACAAAATAAGATGATCAGAACCAAGGAATTAGATGGATGAGGTCTAGTCTGAAAAAGGAACAGTAAACGATGACTAGATCCTCCTTGAAGTCCTGTTCATTTCCTTTACATAATTTCTTAGATTATTTTTCTCAGACTCCTGTGGGTATTTATAACGTGGCAAATATGATACCAATGAATAAATTAGCAAACCAGAGTAAAAAAAAAAAGTCCTCACTTTTAAGGAAAAACATGTATATAAATTAAGTTTCTTAAAATTGTTCCTTTGGACAATAACCATGATACTATAAAAGATTGGTTAAAGTCTGAAACTTTACAAATAAGCAAACATACTGCTTCAAAAATAAATTTTTTTCTAAGGAACTCTTTTTACCTCTGGCTGCATATAAGGGTAGAGGTGGATTCCATAACTGCCCTTCCCTCTGACTGAGTGTTTAAGAAGATGACTTCATAGGTTGGCAGGCATACACCCCTATCTGTCATTTTACAGTTCAGACCTCATCACTATAAATTTTCTTTACTCATAGAGGGCAACGTTTCTAGAGGGAAAAAAAATGTAATCAAACATGAAATGATGATAAACTTGCTGTTGCTATAGTTACAGCTGATTATTTTCAAATCATAGAAATTTCTAGCTTACAGCCTTCATATCCTAAATCAGAAAATATATCCACTTTATAATGTATGCCTCAGAAATTCACTTTTGTGAGTTCTTTTTCAATTTGTGTGTTTAAGAAAGAATAATGTGTTCTGGGCTTCCAGGAAAAAAGTTTTATTTACTCTCACTGAATAAGTAATTTTCAAAGAATGATTGAGAATCTTTCCTTATAATGAGTTATCATTTTATTGTTGTAAAGTGTTTTCCATTTAATGATTTAAGTACTTATTCAGAGGTTTAAAAATAAAATGAAAGGCATCTGCTAGCAGTTTTAGGGAATTTTATGCGTTAAGATTTTGTTGGAAGCCAAATCATGCTGATTTAAAATATGTAAAAAAAAAAAAAAAAGTGATCCCCAGAAGAGAGATTTTATTATACTTTATTGCTACTATAATGAATACACTCAGGACAAGAATTGGATGATTCAGGATCGGGTGGTTTTGTTTAGCATTGAAAGGCGTAGGTGAAGTGCAGTGACAATTATGGTGGCAATACTCACCTTCCCTACTTCCTCTTAACCAGCAGCAGCCCTCGACTAGGTTGCATAGTCATCATAGTTAGTCATTTGTCGTCATTTCTCTCCTCCATTCTAAAATTCCCAATCACCCTCAGGACCCAGTGATTTCATACTAGCTGACCTCACCCTGTTATGTTCAGAGCTAGGCAAAAGTGGGGGTGATTTCAACTTTCTTCAACTCCTCCCTTTATAATAGCCTTTAATAAAAAATTGCCTAATCATCTAGTTCCTCTACTCTGTCCTAGGGAAATGATAAACTGAATTAACTAAGCCATTTGTTTTTTATTCTATTTTTAATTTCATTGAGATATAATTGGTAAAAAATTATAAGACCTTTAAAGTATACATTGCAGTGATTTGAGATATATATATATATATATATATATAAAATATATATATATATATATATAAAATATATATATAGAGAGAGAGGAATTTGCCCAATCTAGTTCATTAACATATCCATCACCTCACATATGTATCTTTGTTGTTGTTGAGAACATTTAAATTCTACTCTCTTAGCAGATTTTAATTATACAACAGTGTTAGAAACTGTAGCCACTATGTTTTACATTAGATCCTCAGACCTTATTATTTATAGCTGACAGTTTGTTTCCTTTTACCAACCTCTCCCTGTTTCCCCCAGTTCCTGGCAACCACTTTTCTACTGTTTCGATGAATTTCACTTTTTTTTTTTCTTTTTAGATTCCACATATAAGTGATTCGATACAGTATTTGTCTTTCTCTGTCTGGCTTATTTCACTTAGCATAATGTCCTCAAGGCCCATCCATGTTGTTGCAAATGGCAGGATTTCTTTCTTTCACATGGCTGAGTAATCCACTACAATGTATCTATCATCTATCTATCTATCTATCTGTCTCTCTATCAATCTAGTTATCTGACATCTTCCTTATCCACTCATCCGTTGATGAACATTTAGGCTGTTTCCATATCTTAGCTACTGTGAATAATGCTGCAGTGAACATCATGGTGCAGTTATCTCTTTGAGATCCCAATTTCATTTCCTTCAGTAATATACCTAGTATTGGGACTGCTGAATTACACACTAGTTTTATTTTGAATTTTTTGAGGAGCCTCCATGCTGTGTTCCATAGTGGCCGTGCCAGTTGCGATCCCACCAAGAGCACAAGGGTTCCCATCCCCACGTCCTTGCCAACACTTACTTTATCTCTTGCCTTTGTGATAACAGCCATCCTAACAGGTGTGAGGTGATATCTCATTGTGTTTTGATTTGCATTTCCCTGATAAACAGTGATGTTAAGTACCTTTTCATGTACCTGTTGACTATTTGTAGGTCTTCTTTGGAAAAAGTCTATTCAGTTCCTCAGATCGTTTTTTTTTAAAGATTTTATTGGGGAATTGGGGGAGGGGAACAGCGATGCTGTCGTTTTGTTCTTCAATCTAGTTGCGGAGGACGTTGCTTCACTGGCCCATGTTGGTATTATCATTGCGCTCTTCCCGGATGAGGCACATCGGTCGCCGGCCTCTGGATGGTCGCTCACCGCAGCAATTGGCAGATCATTCTGGCTTCCAGCCGCTCACTGTAGCCTATGGCAGCCCACTGCAGCAGGGGCTGCAGCCTACACCATCATTGGGGCTCGCAGCCCAGCTCCAGGTGGAGCTGTTGTTAGCTGTAGAGGGCAATGTCACTGGCCCTCATATGTGGGATCCGAACCGGGGCCACTGGCATCTCAAGCCAGCTCGTAACCAACGCGCCACTCGGCCGGCCCCCTCTGCTCGTTTTGTAATTGGATTGTTTAGTTTTTTGCTATTGAGTTGTACAAGTTCTTCATATACTTTGGATATTAACCCCTATCTGTTACATGATTTGCAAATGTTTTCTCCCTTTTCACTTTGTTGATAATATAAGCTAAGGTATTTAAATGGTAAAAATTGTTTATTTTTGTGTGTTAAGTGCAGTATCTTAATACATAGTCCACAGGAGTCTGTAACGTGGGTATTTTGACGTCAACACTGGTCTACTAAAGACATTTCACGTACATATCCACCTGTCTGTGGATAAACTCGGCCCTGCTCCTGCCAACTTTGTCATTAGAATTAACTATAGTGAACACATGTCAAAGACTTTTCTAAAACATTCCCAAATTCAAATATTTTGCCCCAGTGAATACATAAACAATGGAAATAGTCAAGGAGCTCCAGTGTTTTAGGGTCTATCGTGCATCTCCCATACAGCATTCTATATAAGGTAAAAATATAAAATCTTTAGGTGAATTTTCTTTTGTTCATTTCTTTGTTTTTCCCCATAGCTTTAAAACCATAATGCTCAATAGGACCCTTACACATCATGTCTCCCTCTTGGCTAGCCTAGTAGGCTCATGTCAGACTTGTGTTAACTGCCGAAGGAGGCAACCCCAGCATTGCCTTCTGGACTATGGACTGTCAAGATCAATGTGTTCCTCCCTTTCTGTGTTTTCTTTAACAGTAAATCTGATCATGGTGATGCCATTTAAAAAAATAAAAATTAAAAAATAGTGCCTGTATACATTTAAAAATGAGAAAATAATGAGAGAGTGGTATAATTTTAATGCAGAGTTCAGTTGATTTTCATGCAACAATATTTACCATGTTAGATGGTGAAGGACTGTTTCTTAAACATAGAAAGCAAGGACTAAGGGTTTTATTGTTGTTTTTAAACCAATTTTATTTTATACAAGTATTACAGCCCACCTAATACTAAAATCATTAATGAAATTTCTGAGGAAAGAATTTACAGGCACACTTCATTTTATAGTGCTTCGCTTTATTGTGCTTCATAGATGTTGCTTTTTTTTAACAAATTGGACGCCAAACTCTTCAGCAGCGAAAACATTACTACTTGCTTTATTGCAGTGCTTGCTCTATTGTGGTGGTCTGGAACCAAACCCACAATAGCTCCTAGTTATGCCTGTATTGTTTTTATACCTGGGTATTTCCAGAATTAAGATTTAGTCTTTACACTAATTTACTGTTCTCATTCTAAGTAGGTATTTGACAAAAATGTATCAATCCCATTTCATAATTTCTTCACTTAATGGTCAAGCACTTCAAAATGATTCTGATCACAAGTGGAGGGTTTTTATTGACTGACGTCAGTGCTCATTCAGTTAGTATTGGTGATCCTTTAATCTCGCCTCCTCTGTCTTTCAGCAGTCCAGTGTGTTAGAGTACATTCCACCTCCACCCGATGGATATGCATTCAATAACATCTACACAAGAGGGCCCCATCTGGACCAAGGGGAAGCCGCTGTTGCTTTTAAACCAACTCCTAATCGCCATGTGGACAGGTAACATTGCACGGGCATCATTTGGAGAGCTGAAGATCTAATTTAGTGCAGATAGAGGTGCCAGTGTCTGCACTGTTCACTTCTTTAAACTTCCCATCTGCCCACTATTTGATAAAGTTTCAGTTGTTCCTTTATAGAACTGGCTGAACAAAGCCTCCAGTCTATAATTCCAACTGGAGGACCTCCAGGCTCTAATTCTAACTTAGTACAACTGCCTTTGGATGACTTTCACTTCTTAAAAAGATGCCTTTGACAAAATCTGTGATTAAGAAGAAAGAAGAATTGTTTTGAAACTCTCTGCTAGTTTGTACCAGATGGTCTTTAGGATCTTTCCAGCTCTGTAACTTTTAGACATAATTTCCATCCTTCTCTCTCCCAACAAAAATAAACAAACATTCCTTTAGATAGAAATATTTAAACTAAAAATAAACTAAATATTTAAATGAAGTTAATGCCTTATTTGCCATTTTGTCTTACTGTATTTTAGTCTCACTTTATAGTTTTAGATTTCTTTGATTTTTCCATATTTTATCTCTTAATTAATTTTAACGTAGGTTAAGATGGAGAAGAAATAAAGGAATTGGAATAGACTCAGTTTTTCAATCTTATTTTCCAGCCACTACGAGTGAGGTTGACACACAGATCAACCTGTATACATAAGAGAAAGAAAAGGAGGTGAAATATTGGTAACAAGAATTTGCAGAGTAACCATTCACATGAAGTGGGGTACAGACTTTGTTCTGTACTTTTCTACCTCAAAGCCTCTCTCACTATGAGTGTTGTATGCCCTTTATTTATTTATTTATTTATTTATTTATTTATTTATTTATTTATTTTTTCAGTATGCTGTTTCTTAATAGAATCTAAAGAATATGGGATTTAAAAATTTTTGTTTTCTGTTGGGAATGATGACAGAGGTAATACTTAAGTAGAATACTGTGGAAATTATACAGGTTTTATTCTAAGGGCACTAACATGTAAAACTGAGTACAGAGAAAAGTCAGCAATGAATAATACATTTTGAAAATGCTAACATATGAAATACATTTTAATAGATTCAAGTGTTATAGATTCAAGTGTTAGTAGATATAGGTGAAAATCAGTTTTGAAGTTTAAAAATTATTTCATTGAAATTCTTCTTGACTAATTCATTACTCGTCCTAATTTCTTTTCCCTTTTTTGCTGAGATGTCAATATTTGAGAGATTATTTCAGATTATTGATTCTTACCTTATCTTTGTTCCATAATGCCTTGAATTGGGCTGGTTTTTCACAGCTAAATAGCTAGAAAACCACTTGAGTACATTTCTCTTGTGTGTTCAGAGTTGTAATATCCATTGATACTAGAAAATTTTTATTATGGTTCATTTTAAGACCACATATAGCCCATTGTGACCACTCAGTAAGTGTCCGTATGTTTATTTGATTGATTTATTGAATGACTAAGTATGTGATAACGTATCTAACATTTTGGACTCACTACCTCTTTTGTCCTTCACCCACAAATCTATAAGGTATAGTATTACTGATGGAAAAACCTCTGCCATTTATTTTGGGCAGCTTACCACAAAGACTTTTAAAAGTTTACTTTAGGGCTGGCCGAGTGGCGTGGTGGTTAAACGCTGGCGTGGGAAGCCAGCGGCCCCGGTTCGGTCCCACATATGAGGGCCAGTGACACTGCCCTCAAAAAACAATAAAAATAAATAAAAACAAAAGTTTACTTTGATTTTTATAGATTAGCAGGGAAGCTTACCTTTGACTTACTAAATGAGTTATATCTCTGTATCCAATCTACTTTCAAAATGGATTCCGGCAGCTCACTTAAATAATATGCACTTAAAGTAATGTCAATATTAAAACTTAAATAATGAAATAAAATACAAAATTAAGAAATCAAGAGTGAAGATAAGTTTTAAGATTTTTGAAGTATAGGTTGAAATTGTGATTGAATTTCAAATTTATCTTTGAGGTTCCTGGCTGGTCTTCAAAAATATTTGTCTCATGGAACTTTATATAGGATGTGAGGGATGATGTAAAGGACATTATTTTTAAAAATATTATATATATTTCCTCATTTAGAAATTGCTGTGGTGAATTTCATAAGGTTTATTTTATAACCTTTGATAAATAAAAGTTTAAAAGGAATTTAGTGAAGGAAATTCCATGTAGGGATAGTCAAGTATATACATAGGTTGTTAAAATTTAGCCAGAGAAAGAAATTTTAAAATATAAATTGAGTGATGAGTATATGGTATATGTCATGATGATCTCATCTTTTAGCTGGGTTATAACAATAGCATCTGGATAGTTGATAGAAACCAGGATCATTGATGTTCTATGTTGATAAGAAAATTTGTCATCTTATTTCGAGAACTATGTGAACATTCTGGTCTGATATGAAATACACAAGAGATTTGGTATTTATTTTTATAATATTATTAATCTTAAACTCTTTTACACACTAGGAGTGCAGTAAATACCATATGAAGTATATTCTCTCTTCAGTGAAATTACCGTGTCATTAGTGAAATCACCCTCACCTTTGAAGGGCTCTTAGTGTTTTAGGGAAGTCTCAGATCATTGCTCTCCCCATGTCTACTCTATCAATTGTATATCTATCATTCCAAAAGATTTGGTTGGGAAATTGGGGGAGGGGAACAGCATTGGGGAATCAGGGAAGGGGAACAGACAAGGTGCTATCCTTTTGTTCTTCAGTCTAGTTGTGGAGGACGTTGCTTCACTGGCCCATGTTGATATTGTCATTGCGCTCTTTCTGGCTGAGGCAGATCGGTTACCGGCCATGGGGACGGCCGCGCATGGCAGCTCACAAAATCTCACACCAGCTGCCAGCCAGCCCCACTGCAGCCTGTGCCGTCGCCGGCAACTCATGGCAGCCCAGCCTTAGGTAGAGCTGTTGTTCAGCATCTTAGCTGTAGAGGGCAGCATCACTGGCCCATGTGGGATCAAAACCGGGGCCCTGCGGCTCAGAGCTGGCTTACCACGCCAGCTCTTAAACAACGTGTCACTCAGCCAGCGAGACTATATCATTTTTCTACATTCTAGGTCTTTAAATAAACTTTGGTACCTGAAAAATTACAAAGTGTGACTTTCAGATTGATAGCTGTGGTCAGTGTGATATCCAGGTTTCATCTATGGAAAGCAAGAAACTGTAAAGATTTGTAAATTCTAGAGTACTTTATAAGTGCATGCTGGGCAATCACTTTTGAAGCACATCGGACAGCAAAGACTTCAAAGAGAAATGCAGTAAAATTTTCTTTTTTTTAGCTGAGCCATCCTGCCACCTGTTGGCAGCTCAGCTCAGGCTGGGCATCGAACCGCCGTTGCTCAGAGCTCAGCTCACACTCTTGAGCGAGCTCTTAACCAATTGAGCCACTCAGCCGGCCCAAAATTTTCTTTTTAACCTGATTCAGAGACACAGTGGCAGAATGACCACTTGACAAGAAAAGGATAATCAAACATTTTTAGCCCCTTTTGCTTTTTCTTTTGTAGAGATGTGTGGGGAAATGTGGGAATATACATAGAGAAGATCAGAGAGTAAAATTAGTTAGAAAAAAAAAAAGTTAAAATTATTTTATTATTGAAATGAAGAAAATATTAGCTCTTATATATCAGGTTTTATTGTATTATCTATAAAAGTATTTTTAATTATGCTGTTAAATTTATTGATGACAATTTAATGATTAAAAGAAGTATTTGTTTTTTTGAAAAACATTTTTATATTTTAAATATAGAACTCTTAGACACGTTCTTACTATTAAAGTAAGTTTACAGTGAATTAATTAATTGGGAAGTGAAATATTGGTGTTCTAGTTAATTCATACCTCCCCTTTCAGTTCAGATAACTGGGTAAAACTTTCCTGAAAATTGACACTTAGTCATAATTTTTAAAATGTATATTTGGTTAGTGAATTGAACATACTGCTTAAATTAGTGAAATCAACATATAATTTAAATTACCACTATGGAAATTATCTTAAGTCCCCTTTAATTTTATGAAAAGATGCTAACATTGATCTTTATCCTAATTCTTTCATTGTAGTGATGCTAATTAACAAAGCAATATCTAGTATGTATATTTAATGGTTAAAGAATTCATAGATTAGTATTCTAAACCTTGCTTAGTACCAACTAGCCTTGTGATTTTGCACTGTGTATTTTTGCCCTAGCCATAGTTTGTTCATTTTAATAGTAATAACTCCAAAGCTTCTTTTAGTTTTCTTATTCTATAAAATATAATAAAACTAAATTATCAAAATAATTTGTCAGAATGTTTTCTCCTAGGAATTGGCTTGTCTTAATGTTTGACTTCTGTTTTCAGGCTTTAAGAAGAGCTTGCAGAATAATCTTTTTCCTTTCTTTTTATAGAAATTATGACCCACTTATAACACAACCGAAGAAATATGCCAAATCCAAGTATGACTTTGTGGCAAGGAACAGCAGTGAGCTCTCAGTTCTTAAGGATGATATTTTAGAGGTAATAGAATTTTACCTTTAGATGCTCTTAATAAAGTGGATTTATTATAGTCCTCTTTTGGTATATATCTGAACCTCCCTCAAAGAAATGTTGAGGTCCAGATATTATTGGTCAATACTATTTTATTTAACTGGGGATAGAGCATATTATAGATATCTGTATTTAGGAGGGGAACCTGCTTTATCTGGTGTTTTGTTAGTTTGTTTGGGTTTTTGTGGGGCAGTGGCTTGGATTTCTTGATTTTGTGCTCTTCCTTTCTGGGATTTGTTCATTTTGAAATCAAGGCTGTTTATCAATTCAGTTGTAGATGCACCATAATAGATATTTTTAAATTTTTATTAAATATATTGGGGTGACTTTATTTAGTAAAATTATATAGGTTTTAAGTGTACATTTCTGTGAAACATCTTGGGTGTTCACCACCCAGAGTTAGTTCTCCTTCTATCACCATATATTTGGTCCCCTTTTCCCACTTCTATCACCTCCCCTTCCCCATTACCCTCTGGGAATCACTAAACTGTTGTATGTATCTGTGAGTTTTTGTTTCTTTGTCTGTCTTGGTCATTTTTTGCTTTCAGTTTTATATCTCACATATGAGTGAAGTCATATGGTTCTCAACTCTTTCTGTCTGACTTATTTTGTTTAGCATGAAAATCTCAAGATCCATCCATAGCAGTCTAGTTTCATTCTTTTGCACATGGCTTTCCAATCTTCCTAGCGCCATTTATTGAAGAAGCCTTTTTTTCTCCATTGTGTGTTTTTGGCTCCACTGTCAAAAATTATCTGCCCATGTATATGTGGGTTTATTTCTGCCTTCTCAATCCTATTCCATTTGTCTGTTTGTCTTTTTAGCTGCCAATACCATGCTGTTTTGATTATTTTAATAAGAAAAAACATTTCCTTCTTCATATCCTAGTAACCTGGCACAAATGTACCCAGCAGTGAGTGAACTAATGGGTGTGAGAATAATCTACCATGACTCCCAAATCTCTTTACCTTCTTTAATGTGGGATATGATGTGGGATAATCACAGTAGTTTTTGTAAAAAAAAAAAAAAAATGCTATCTGTTCAAAGGATGGAGAGAATACATAGTCATCTTAGTTATCTATAAGTTCTTCAGAAATATTGCAAGTAAACATTCTTGAGAGGTGATACAGATCATGGGTACGTTCACGAGAGTGGATCCATACCTATTTTATGCTAATAATTGTAATATTTAGTGTAATTCCTAGGAATCATTCATTCTACAATATGTTGATGCTAAGTAAACTTAATAGAAGTAAAAGTAGTTCTTAGTCTAGGAATAAAAACTGAATTCCTTTATAGACTGTTTTTTATACAGAAATGACACCTTTATTTTCTTGCATAATGACAGATCCTTGATGATAGGAAGCAATGGTGGAAAGTTCGAAATGCAAGTGGAGACTCTGGATTTGTGCCAAATAATATTTTGGATATCGTGAGACCTACAGAATCTGGATTAGGACGTGCTGATCCACCGTACACACATACCATACAGGTAATTACGATTTTTTAACAAAATTTAATGTTTTCCAATTTTCAGTTTCATCATTCTTAAGTAGGATTTAGACACCTTTTGTGTATTAATAATTTTGGAACTTAATTGTTTTACAATGTATACAGTTTTTCCTAGGGTAGTTCTGAGGCAATGATGAGAGACATTTGGAAGAATTATACACATGCTTCATGGTTTACTTCTTTAGGAAATGGCTCAAAATGTTCACCATTAAATAACTTTCTCTGGATGCTGTTTTTTCTACCCTACAATATTTCTGACATTTTGAGAAATAGTACTTCTGCCTATTCACTCTTACCCATAGCCCTCCTATTCAGTGGCTTCCTTTTGTTAGATGATGGCACTGAGTGGCCGGAGTGTACAGCAGTTCATCTTCTCTGGCCTTCGCCCTCGTTCTCTTAAGTGTTCTGCCACCAGCCTTGAACTTATCTCACCTTACACTAACACTTGAGTATATATTTATTTGGAATATAATATTTTTCCTTTCTTGATTTTAAGGTTAAATGCACTTATGATATAGGTTACATGGGTTAGGCTCTCTTTTCTTTCTTTCTTTCTTTTTTTTTTGAGGGCAGTGTCACTGGCCCTCACATGTGGGACCCGAACCAGGGCTTCTGGCTTCCCAAGCCGGCGCTTAACCACCTCACCATTCGGCCGGCCCCTCTCTTCTTGATTATTGAAAAATTCTTGAGTCCTATGCCACTTTTCCAGGATTTCAGTGACCTGGTTATCTATTCACCCTAACATCTGAATTCTCTTGCTATTAAAATATTGAGATTTTTGGTCTGTGACAGGATCTCTAGAGTTAGATCTGCCAACAAAGGTAGAATAGATCGGCTATCCTGTGTATAGACGCAAACTATGGGGTCTTCTTTCTCATGTCCTCAGGGAGAATTCTTTTAATTTTCAGAATGTTGAGCAAGAGATCACATCTGACCAAATAATGATGTCATACATTTGAGTAGAAGCTACATAGAATATGCAGAGAAACAGTTAATTTTCATGCCCAGGCTCAGTAAAATACATGTCGAAACCTAGAATGGTGGTCATGTGCTGCCATGACTATCCATGTAAGTACTTCTGGCTCCTCGTGGCATTAAGCCGAGTACAGGTCCTGCACTTATCCAGAATGACGTTTGGCCTTATTAGAATCCACTAATCAAGCAAACGTTTACCATAAACAATTAGGGAACAATTTATATATCTTCATAATTTAAAGTGATAGCAATGGAAATTCTGTTTGCTGTGCTTGTGTTTGGCTGGCCTGATGTGCATATATATTATGTACTTATTTTATGTTCATCATTTATCATTAGCTGTTGATGCCAAAGAAGGAGTTTGAGTTATTCAAGGTATGGTCTACTCTATTTCCCATGGATTTTTGAAGTGGATTTTCTCACTTAGTTTTAATACCTTTTTCTTTCCTAAGTTCTTACTTTTCTGATTTTGATATGTGGTTACCTGACATAACATACACTTCTGTCTGGTTTATAAATGCTAATTCTTCATGTTCTGTCTGTTAGAGATTTTTGACTGAATGCGGTGAACAGTGTTAAAGAGTGTATGTATGCTTGAAACGTATGCTGAAGAGTGGTAGAGCATATCATATCCCTTTGAGCTCTCTGGGCTGTTTGTAATATTTAACTCATGATAGACTATAAGAGACACTCTTCACAAAGGCTAGCCCTTTGTGAGCAGAGTCAAGAGTTTATATTTTAGGTGTTGGAAACAATTATCCAAGTTTATTTTTATTTGTGGGCATGATTGCTAGGAATGGGCAAACTCTGATAAAATAAGATACCTAAAACTTGTAAATAATGTAAATTCTAAGCATTTTCCCCCACCTGAGATTTCCTATGGAGTTTAACCTCTCCTACCTTTTCCTCTTCACTGTTTAGTCTTGTCATCTTCTTCACTTCCGATTCCTGCCTTGAGACCTAGGTGACTTTTCTGTTTTTTGTTTTTTGTTTTTTGTTTTTTGTTTTTTTTTTGAGGGCAGTGTCACTGGCCCTCATATGTGGGACCGAACCAGGGCCGCTGGCTTCCGAAGCCAGCGCTTAACCACCGCGCCACTCGGCCGGCCCTGACTTTTCTGTTTTAAAGTTGCTTCTGTCTAAAATTGAACCGAAATTATAAATACATATCATTGGGAGAGAGTACTTTTTGAAAACATAAACTCTATCCCTTCTTTCTTGAACAGAGCCTCATCTTGTAGTTTTGTCAACTTTGGCACTACCAAGAAGTGTTTTAAGTACTCACAGGTTTCAGGAGTTTGTTTTGCTACTTTATGTAAATAGAAGCTTGTGGGGATTGCCTGTTTGAGCTGTTTCTTTTTAAACTTTTTAACACTATATGACTGTCTTCTGAAAATTTCTGGATGCAACTCTGAAAGCAGTGCTGTATATGGAAATGTGTACAGAAGCTGTGTGTGTGTGTGTGTGTGTGTGTGTGTGTGTGTGTGTGTGTGTGTAGCTTGAGGGCCCTGATTTTAACAGGTATTAAAAGCAATCTATTTTTTTAATACTTCCTGAAAATTTTGGGCTGAGCCCAACAAAACTACCAAAATCTTATGAAATTTTAATAAGCAAGCTTGACAACCTGCCCTCTGCTATCTGGCATAAATACTACTCTAAAAGGATTTCTTTCTCAAAGCCTGTCTGTCTCTCTGTCTCTGTCTCTCTGTCTCTCTCTGTCTCTCTCTGTCTCTCTCTCTCTCTTTCTTTTCCACGCACACACACACACACACACACACACACACACACACACAATGATTAGAGTAAGATGGAAAAAAAGCATCCTTGCAAATAAATGTCAATCATTTTATATCTCTACAACAGTGTTACCAGATATTTTTATATAAAATATCGAACAAAAATCCTGCAGCTCCTTTGAGAGTGACAGGAAAGGTACCACCATATTTATGTAGATTCCAGTGATCCTAACACCCTAGCCTTATGGAACTCCACTGGATTACAAACATATCAAAAGCACTTCTGTGTCTTTTTCATCTTCTCATTCATTCACTCGACAAATATTGATTGAATGCCAGCACCTTGCACTTCGCAAACAGGGGAAACAGAAAGCCTGACACTGAGTAGGCCCTCCCTAAAAGCCTGCTCTCTAGAACCCAGTCCCTGAGCCACTGCCCTGGCTTTGTTCCTGCCTTTGCACTGGTCTTTAGGAGCAATGGCCCTCACTCTCCTCAGAAATGGCCTCACACATTTTCTCTATCTCTTCCTTCCAATGATACAAGAATTTTGAAGAAATTTAAAGCAACTTCTTACAGAAACACTGTATATCCCTGTTCCGTATTGTGCAAAGATACTTAATTGCTTAAGTTTCCTTCGCATTCACAGAGAGCAATGATATTATACTCCATGGTCAACAATGCCAGTTATCAGTTTTGCTCAGGTTGTGTGCCAGGCATAGTTTAAGCACTTTACAGATACTTATTCATTTAATTCCCACCATAACCTTATGAAGTAGGCACATTTCCTGTCTGAGGAAACTAAGGTACAGAGAAGTAACTTGTCCACAGCCACACAGCTGCATGAGGCCAGGATTGGGCCCCAGGACTGTGGAATGCTCAGACATCCCATGCTCTGATGGACTCAGTTAGCCTGGGGAACAGTGCTTAGAAAAGATGGCCATCTCATTTTGTGTAAACATATAGTTTTTTGCTGTGTGAGTGCTTAAAGGGACATCTTCTTAGAATAGCTTTACCACACATTGTGCTTTGATAAAAGTTGATCTGATCTTGGAATTGGACTTCTGCCTTATGCATCTATTCCTTGCATTTCAATTATTTTATTTTTTTTATAATTCAGCAAAATTATCTAAATTATATAATATACTTAGGGTGTAGACATTTTTGTGAATGGTAGGAATCAGGGAATTAGATGTAAACTATTTCCATGTAGCATCTATAAGTCACCCAGTGTTTTAAAAATGCACACAGTTGTGACTCTTATTTTCTTACCCTTATGTTTCCTGTAAAAAAGAATATAAATAACAGCAGCTCCTGGGGGAAGGACACAAAAGCAGCCTTTGCCTATTGTTCACACTTTTGGTTAGAAATTGTCTTCTGATGGCAGGGATGCTAGTACCTGGCACCAGTAGGGAATAGGTGTTGAATTGCCACCTGATGTCCCTGAGAGCCCAGGCTATTTAATATCCTCACCTTTGGAGTGATTTTTAACAGTTTTGTAAAGGCATCCGTTTCTGTGTGATGTGTTTCTCCCATGGCTTTAGCAAAGTTTTAAAAATAAAAGGGAGGGAAGTAATGAAGAATTTGTGAAAGATATAGAACATAAAATAAAAGATTGAATGAAATTACAGGGGAAAAGCAAGTAAATGCTTAGGAGAGATTATGGAAAAATGAAGATAAATGATGTATATTTAATAAAAATTCTGTTGTAGAGCATTGCAGGGCTTTGTAGTGATTTAGGTGAGCAACAGATGGACATCAGGGTGCTTTCTCCCCCATTGAAATCTACTTGCCACATAAAGGTTCCCATATTTCTTTTGATTTGATTCCCAGTCCTCTAGCTCTGGGACTGTTCAGAGCTGGAAACACCCTTTAGCCCATATAGATTCTCCTACTATATCCCAAGAACAGAAACCAGCTCTCCCCCTCTATGATTTCTAATATACTCAAGGGTTTGACTAAAGAAGCCTTGCATTTATTATTAATTATTAAGTCTATGTGCATATTATTATAGATATTTTGACTCTACCAAGATACAAATAATTATAAATGTCTGGTCAGTGTGGTCCTGTGAATTCAACAGAAATTTTCCTGCCTTCTCTGCGTCTTAGCAAGAGAGGTTATGATACTGTGGAAAAGCCCCAATCAGGGTGCTGGAAGACGGGGGCTGTGGTGCTGGCTCTGCCATGGACTAGCTGACAGACAGCATTTTATTTTTCTGTGCTCCAGTTTGCTCAGCTGTGAAATGGAAGCGGTCAAGTTTCATGATCTCCACAATCCAGCCTGGATGTAAAATTGTGTTATTTTCTGTATTCATGTATAAATAGCCCTAAATTAAAAGTGGGAATATTTTCTACAGGTAACTAACTACCAAACCGCTAGCTCTACTAATTGCTCCCATGTTATGAATGCTCTTTTTCAAGCTCAGTGCAGACATTCAGATACTGCTGGACAGTGAGTGGCCATGTTAGCAAAGATGTCTTTATGTTCATTCCAGCTGAGCAACTTCCTGATACTGCTCAGTTATTTAAAACATGTGTAAGTTAAGCTCAGAACACTCTACTCATCTGTTCGTTAGAGGTACAGTTTTTAGAAAAGGATGTTTACTTTTTATTCTGCCGCACATGTTGACATTTTTCCAAATCAATCCCGCTCTCTCGCTCTCTCTGTCTCTCTCTGTATGTACATATACATATATACTGCCCAACACGCACGTGTGCACAATTATACATTTGCTGTTAAGACTGCTTATAAGTTCAAAACTAAAGTTCACTAAAACCCACTATGATGTATATTTCATTTTGTAAACTCAGGTTTAAAAAAGAATTCGTCTTAACATTTAATGGACTCTAAGTATATTCTTTATAAGCTGTAAGAATAAGATGAACCTATATCTTACTATTTTAAAAACACAATACTCTAATACACAGATAGTTACTGAAATACTCTATTCTGTTTACAATTGTGTGAGTCTATATAATTAGTTTTCCATGGCTAGATAAAAGTGATGGAAATTAATTATATATTTACAAGCTCTTTGATTGGTTGATTTGTTTGTGGGCAGGTAATTTTACTGTCAAAAACTAATTTGCTCACATTTTCTGATATTTGATGTGAATTATAATTGATATTATTTTGGTTCCATCTACTGTGTTAATTTTCTCATTTGATGTGATTTGCTCCATTTTCCTAATAGCAATTACTTGGCGAGCTGTCAGAGGTAACCCACATTTGTTCCCTCATGACACTTCTTTTTAATATAATTTTTTGGATTCAATCTCTGGACTTAACACCCTCCAAATGTTCCAACTCTGCCTAGTTTTCACCACAGGGTTCCAAAGGGACCAAATTTAGAAGAAAACTGTATAGGTTAAATTTTTAAGAACATTGTTTTAATGGCCTTGTTGGGCTTGCTTGCATAATTTCCCCTTGAAGCAATGTCTTGCATGAATCAGAAGCTTATCTCTAAATAACTTTCTTTAATCCTGGAGAATGTCTACTTAGCTTTAGTGGCTAATGAAAAGTGACTCATTCCTATTTAATTATCAATAGAAAATAAATTTTCCATGGGGTCTAGTAACTCGGACTTCTTTCAGAGAAAGAGAGAAGGACAGATTTGGTTTTAAACAGAACTTTAAATATATTTGTGGGAGATAAAAGGCAAGAGATAGGAAGTCACTGTTACAGTACAAAAATAGGTCCACACGAAGGTGACCAGTCACCCCAGTTTGCTCACAGTGGAGGGGTAATGTAGGGATGTGGGCCTTTCAGTTTTAGTACCTTTGGTTCAAGAGAATAAAGTTCTGGGTACATTTCTGCTATTCAAAACTTTCCATAAGCTGAGGATATACTGGAATCTCTACCTCCAACCAAAATTAGCCAAGAGACAGAAATTCTGAAGGGAAGAGCAGTGTATTGGATGGTAGGTAAAGGGAAGTGGAGAAGATAGGGAGGAACATAGAAAAGTGAGTTCAAGAGCCAATACTGACTGATCCTGTTTCCTGCACACCAAGAATGACAATCAGTCTCCAAAGGAGAGAGGACTTGGTGGTCATTTCACAGAAGGGTGGAATGACCGGAGGAAGGCTCCTTCCCTCTTTTTATTCCAGGGGTTGGAAGCATGAGGCAGGAAGAGAGGATTAAGAAAAGGGGAAAATATGCAAGTAAATAAAATTTATGGCATAATTCATGAACATTTTTCATATGGTTTCTCTGTACTTTAATGAAATATACATGCCTAATATTTAAGCCTACTGTTAGGTGACGCCAATAAAGCTGCATCATATAGCAATGTCAGAAAACTGAAGGGAGGCATGGAAGATCTGGTGAGCCTGTCTTCAGGTTCGATTGTGACAGTGATACACAGTGTATTCAGTTTTTCACAGTGTGATTTGATGGACAGCAAAACACTAGCTGTTCTTGTTTTTATGAAAGCAGAAAATGCGAATCATATCATGGAATGCAGAGCTGATAGCATTTTTCATTTGTTTAAGCTTTAAAAACAGCAATTTAAACTCTGACCTTTTTGAAATCCTAATGTGAGAATTCGCTAACCCTTCATGCGATTACGTGCAAAGGACATTCCTGTGAAGGGAACACTGCATATATTTTAATCAGATGACTTTGGTGTGTGCTAAGTATTACATTTTGGTGATGTTTGCTGTATTTTGATTTCTTTAAATATTTTATTGGCCCAAATATAGGAACAATGTTTTGTGGGGAATAATAAATAAATAAACTCTTTTATTTAATATATTAGAAATGTTTCTAGGCCTTGAATGCTGAGGGGGTCAGCAATTGCAGTTTCTCTCTCAACTAACTCCATGGCTTGCGCCATAAAACTCAAGCCCCTATTCCTTTCCTTCCTACCTGCCTCTCCCCTTCCCACTCCCCTACCCCCTCCAATATTATAAACCAACATTATAAACACTTCTCTCAGTTCTGCTTTCATCATGTTTTATACACCCCCCTCCCCCACCTTCTCCACCCGCTGGCTGGCGAATGGTAGCATTTAAGGAGACAGCAGAAAAGACCCAGGACTCCTTCGCACGCTGCTTTCCACAGGTGTAACCATTTGCTGTGAAGGCGACCATGACGATGGTGTGGTGGTTTTTGAGTCATGATTTAACTTAAAAGTGATTTGTGTGTGTGGTGTGTATTTTTATGTTTTTGATCTCTGTGGAAATTCGGGAGGCCTCTTTTAAAATGAATATTACCTTATATTTGGGCCAATTTAAAAATGAGAAATAAATACTGTTCTTACCAAATAACCAGATTACCAAAAGGCCTGCTTTTTGCATTTTACCCGCTAATAGTGAATTTTAGAATAATTAAAACTGCAGTATTGAAATTTTACCTAAATTGTAAGTACATTGCTCTGTATCGTTGATTCTACCCTCCAAAAAAAAAATAAAAAGTGCCTTTTGAGAATTTGGAACTTGTTATAATGCAGTTATCTATTAATTAAAATTATTTCATTTAACATTTTAACTATGGTGTGTAGTTTAATAGGGACTATACATAACTGTTTTATAATAGTCTAACAATCATGATTTAAAAGTTACTAAAAGTTAATGTGTATTCTATTACATCCACCTTTTTTAATACAAATCCCCACATGGCCTTTTTTCTAATATATGTTTTTGAGTTGCACACATAATCATTGAATTAGACTATACCATTACCCTCACCACCGTTTATCCCACAACATTCCTATTTTAACAAGGAAAATTTCTAATTTTAATAAATTAGCATTAAGATGATGGCACAAAGTGTTATGACTTGAATAAATTAACTTTTTAAAATTAATTGTTTACTTTAAAGCATAGTCCTTTTATCTACTGAAATATTGCCACTCTTCTTAACAAATTACTTGGAAACAGAATTAAATATTTTTGAATATAACATACATTTAAAAGAATAAGTAATGTTTTATACTGTTGATATTTAGACTTCCAGTACAGTTAGAAGTTTTTATTATTGGAAATTATAAAATAATCAGAAATCTTTTGACCTACCCTGGTTGTGTCTGATTCCAAGTTCAACTTTAATTTTCTTGATATTTGTTATTGTTCCTAACACTACTATTTACTATTGGTATATCCTTTTGACTCCTTAATTAACATTTTGACTCGAACAAATACGTAGAGTATTTAAAAGATGATTTTTAAGGGCCGGCCGAGCGGCTCAGTTGGTTAAGAAGCTCGCTCAAGAGTGTGAGCTGAGCTCTGAGCAACAGCAGTTCGATGCCCAGCCCGAGCTGAGCAGCCGCTGAGCTGCGAACAGGTAACAGGATGGCTCAGCTAAAAAAATAAATAATAAAAAAAGATGATTTTTAATGATTATTATACCACATAGGATTGAAGATGTGTATGTACACACGCATACATAAATTTGCTATGGATTTGCAAGTAAGTTTACAAATAAATAGCCAAAACTGTCCTGTAAAGTATAATTTTGACAGGCTAAGTGTATATTTTTACAATTTCAAATTAATTGTTTGTCTTTTTATAGAAACAAAGGATGGAGCATGGTCCGAGACCAGCCGACCCTCCCTCTGCTCCATCACCTCCTCCAACGCCAGCTCCTGTCCCTGTGCCCCTCCCACCTTCTACTCCAGCACCTGTTCCTGTGTCAAAGGTCCCAGCAAATGTTACCCGTCAGAACAGCAGCTCCAGTGACAGTGGTGGCAGTATTGTGCGAGATAGCCAGAGACACAAACAACTTCCTGTGGACCGTAAGTCTCCCAGGGAGGCAAAAGATACACAGTTTCTTCTGCAGACTAAAAACACTGCTAAGTAAAATATAGTCTATTATTAGTTTTACTGTTATTAAATATTATTTAATATAAATAATAGCCCTTTATACTTGCATGATACTTGATAGATTGCAAAGGTTTTTACCTAGTTTCTCCTCCTCCAAGTAATTCTGAGAAACAGGAAGTTCTTTCTATTCACTAATGTACATATTTCTACACATACTCCATACATTGTGGTGGCTGAATGAAGACTCTGGAGCCAGAGATGCTTGAGTATGTACAATGAAACATCACTTACTGGCTGTGTGACTTTCAACAATGTAATAATAATCCTCTTTATACTTCCGTATCTGAAAAGTGAAGGGAAATAATACCTACTTCATAGGATAATTGTGAGGATTCAGTGAGATAATGCATATAAAGCATTTAGATCAGTTGCTCTCAGCCAGGGATGATTTTACCCACCTACTCCCAGGACATTTGGTATTATCTGGAGACATATTTATCACAGTTGGGTGGATGCTACTGGCATCTAATAGGTGGAATTCAGGTTGGTTTAGCAATGTCCTACAATGAACAGGACATCCTCCCCCTGCCCCCAACAGAATTATCTGACCCAAAATGTCAATGGTGATGCTAAAGATGATAGCAGCAAATAGTTGCTGACTGCTTACAATGTGTCATATTGGTCAAAATCAGCCAAGGCTTTTCAATCTCAGCACCATTGACATTTATATATGCAAGCACACTAGCTTAGTATAATCAACTGGTCAACAGCAGTTTCAAATTTGCCCACCAAATTTAGTTCTCATGTGATTTAGACTTCAACTTCTTTTTTTCATAAATTTAAATTTGATTTTTTCATATGAACGATTTCTATGAAAACCAGATTTAAATAAATGGAAAAAAAATACACTATGGCCAACTTTGGATTCTCCTTGTTAGTACTGGGAACAGCAGAGTATATAATTTGAAAACTGAAAGTGATTTTAAGATAATTTTTATTTTGTTTTACCTTATAGTACATGGCTTATCTGTTTAATCTTCAAATTATGTTTTTTTAATATTATAAAATTACTTTGCTTTACCTATATTTGGTATATAAAAATTCTTAGAAAACTAGAGTGGGGAAGATATTTCCTCAATATGATAAACGTGTATAAAGGGTATGTGTGTGAAAAATTATCTTTCATTCTCTCAGTATGGCCTTTCCTGGGCTCAGTCCTGGGTTCTTTTCTCCATAAACACATTTTTACTGTAGGTGATCAATCTCTTTCCATTTCTTTCAATACTATCTATATTGATGAAAAAGAAATGATTCCCAAATTTGTCTGCATATCAAATCTCATGTGACATCCAGATGCATGTATTGAACTATTCAGATTTGATGCTTAAGATTCAAGTTCAAAATCAAATTATTGAATCTTTTACTCCCATTTTACCCTCCTGTTTTTCTCATCTCAGTAAAGCCACATCTTTTCTCATCATAGCCACATCTATTCAGTTGTGGTCATTCTTGTTAAATTACAAAATAAAAAAAGAAAACACTAAAACTATTACTATTTAATTGTTCTAGAAATTCTGGTTAAATGCATGAAGCATAGGGCTACTTTTATGCATTACTATCTCTACCAAGGTGTGTCCGATTTAAAATCACCTCTTTATCTATATCTTGACTTTATCAAAAAGCTAATGGAAAAATGAAGTTTTGGGAAAACAATTCTTTATGTGCAGCAAAAGCAACTGTTAGTGTGTCTCTGTGTATATGAGAATTGGTGTATAAATATGCTACTAAATTTAAAAAGTTGTGTATTTTTTTAAAGATGCTTATTATTTTCAAAGACCCTAAAGACATAGTTTTGAGATGAGAAAGTTCTGTGCTTTTTATTGATTTCCCTAAGGAAAAATTTCCTGTAACAAATGACTGTTCTCTCTTCATTCTTACCACAAGTTTATAACATCTCCCTCCTGTGATACGTCAGCACAGTAATCTTTGACACTGTGGCACTCGTTTTCCAGACCTAGGATCAGAGTTCATAAGCATCCAGTCCCCTTTTGGAACAGTCTGTGGGTTGGGACAGTTTGTTCTTTGTCCTAGTCTAAGAAACTAAGAATAACCTAATGGGAAAGATGCATAGTTAGAATGCTTTAAAGATAGAGAACTCTCCTGATAATAGTGACTCATCGTTTTCAAGTCTGTTTTTCATAACTAGAAGGGTGACATTGGTATATAAAATATAACATCTCTCCCAAAATTAACACATGTACTTGTTTCCTTAAAATAATGAAACTTTACATTTATTTATATAAAGTTATTTTTAAAGATATATCAAAAGCATAGTTTGATATTAAATATATTTCTTTTTATACAACAGCTTTAGTTTTTGTTACTGTTTTGCTTTGGTTTGGTTTGGTTTTTGGTTTTTTTTTTTTTTTTTAAAGATTTTATTGGGGAATTGGGGGAGGGGAACAGCATTGGAGAATCGAGGAAGGGGAACAGACAAGTCGCTGTCTTTTTGTTCTTCAGTCTAGTTGGGGAGGACGTTGCTTCACTGGCCCATGTTGGTATCGTCATTGCGCTCTTCCCAGATGAGGCAGATCAGTTGCCGGCCTCTGGATGGTCGCTCACCGCGGCTATTGGCAGCTCACGCTGGCTGCCGGCCACTCACTGTAGCCTATGGCAGCCCACTGCAGCAGGGGCTGCAGCCCACACCATCGCCGGGGCTCGCACAGCCCAGCTCCAGGTGGAGCTGTTGTTAGCTGTGGAGGGCAGTGTCACGCCCTCATATGTGGGATCCGAACCAGGGCCGCTGGCATCCCAAAACCAGCTCTTAACCAATGCGCCACTCAGCTGGCCCTGGTTTGGTTTTTTGATAGCTTTTCTTGAGCATTTTTAGAGAACATTTTTTTCTGAATGAATGTTGGGCCTTCTGAACAGTCTTATAGTGCCAGGTAGACATGTTTTATTGATAGCCAGCTTTCTCTCAAAATATGCCTATAATGCTACCTATATTCTCTGCTTACTACTAGATTTGTGATAAAAATAAAATGAAAGGAGCTATAAAATGAATACTCACTCATAAAAATGTTACCAAATACCATGAACAAGGAACAAAGTCAACATGCCCGCTTTTAAAATGTACCAAGCAGCGAGAGCCAGATTCCTTTTGCTGAAGTGTTAACTTTGGTTGTCTATTCAAACTAACCGCTAGGAGCCATGTCATCTAAACGATTCAAACTGATTTATCACAGGGTTCAAAAGCTTCTCCCCTTATCACTCTTGAAGATATCAATGCTTTGGTTGTTTTGTATTTTTTCCATTTCCTTTGAAATGTTATACCTTATTATTTGAGTTTAATCCTTTGTAATCAGAAGTGTTACTTTAGAAAGGGGTATAAAGTGAGTCTGGTTTGTTGTGTAGAACATTGCAAGTGGAAACCAAAAGCCAGAGCGCATTACAGGAGGTTTTTGTACTCACTGGAGGACGGCTCCGCTGTGCACTGCAGATGGCTTTAGGGGCCAAGTCGGGAGATAAGGAACTAAATCTTTTAGTGTGGTGATCATTTTTCCTATTATTCCTTTGCAATGTACTTGTATGTTGTATGGCAGTATGATGTAGTGATTTAAAAGAGTTGACACATGAGATGCATGCCGTGGATTACTTCTTGTAACACTAATATTCCTTCTCGCTCTGTCAGCCTCCTCATTCTTCCTCCCTCCTTCTCTCCCTGCCCCTCCCTCCCTTTCTTTTATTTACTTTACTTTTTTTTTAACTTTTTCTTCAAAAGGTTCCCTGAATACTTAAAAGCATTAAAAAAAATTAGACTGAAACAACACTACATGATTATTTCACACTTTTTTATTTCCCAGGGACATCAAACACTCTAAAGCACTCTCCCTGAAAAAAAAAAAAAAAAATCATAGAACAATGGTCACCAAAAGCTCCCTTGGTGACCAGGTCATTGCCACTTGCCAAATTAATCAGTTAAGTGGATTACCATATCAGTTCTTTGAACTTAATCCTTGAAGGTATACAAATGTATCTTTGTGTTTGTGTGTGTGTGTGTGTTTATACACCTTTTCCACAAGTATAAAATGGGTAGGGGAGAGAGACAGTAGGTAATTTAACTAAAGCAATTTCAGGGATCTTGGCCATAAAACAGCCACAAATTCAAAGTCAAAAAAACCCAGTTCTAGCTAAATTCTGCTACTAATTAGCAATGTGATTTTAGGAGTTTGTACAGGATGGTTTTCAAAGTCTGTCAGTGAAAAAGTCAGCAGAATGCCTCCTTCATTCGTTTATTCAGTGATTATTTACTGAATCCTGAAACTGTTCCATGTATTACAGGTAAAGCAAACAAAACAGACAAAACTCCCTTTTCCCATCAGACATGTATTTTAATAAAAGGAGATAGACAAATAAACAATTAAGTTGATAACACGTATTAGAAGGTGCTCAGTGGTATGGAGAATAATAAAATCTGAGGCTAGGGAGTGCTATTGGGGAGGGTTTGCAGTTTTCAGTAAGGGATATGGAAAGGAGGAGGGGAGGGGACCTTGTGGATATGTGGGCAGAGCGCATTCCAGGCGAGGCTCTTACAGGTGAATAGCACCAGGGAAGCCATTGTGAGCTGGACTAGAGGGACCCAGGTGGAGGTCATCCAGGGCCTTTCCCGGGAGTAATGTGCATCATGTGGGAAGGGTTGGAGCAGAGGATGGGCAATATCTGACTTACATTTTAAAAGGATCATTTTACCTGTTGTGCTTAGAAAACAATGACGAGCAGGGATGGGGGTGGGTTGGTAGAGAGCATTAGCAGGGAGACCTGTAAATAGGCTAGTGGCTTAGACCAAGCTGGTAACAGAAAAAATGGAGTGACGTGGTTGGATTTTTTGGTATGTTTTGATGGTAGGATTAACAGGGTTTGCTGATAGATTGGATGTAACCCAGGACAAAGGGGACTCAGCATTGTGACATGGTATTTTGCCAGAAGAACTGGAAAAACAGAATTATCATTAACTAAGTTGGGAAGTCTAGCATAAAAGCAAGCTTCAGGAAAAAGATAAGCAGTACAGATTTGGACATGTTATATTGGAGATATCTAATAGACATCTACATGAATACAGGAAGTAGACAGTTGGCATATGTGGATTTAAAGGAACAGGCTGGCGTGGAGAAAGACTTTTGATAGTCATCAGCTTTTAAATGGCATTTAGAGCCAAGAGACTAGGCACAGTGATCTCTGGTGGAGTGAGGGCAGGCAGAGGAGAGGTCCGAGGGTTGTTTGTTCCCTGGAGCACTTTTTCACGTTACTTAATTGGGGAGATGAGAATATTCAGAAAAGTACTGAGAAGGAGAGGCTGCGGAAACAGGAAGAAAATCAGGAGAGAGTAGTGTCCCAAAGGCCACGAGAAGGAACTGTTTCAATGCGGGGGACACCTTCTTCAGATGCTGCTGACAGGTTAATGAGACAAGGACTGGGAATTGGGCATTGGAGTCTATTTAGCAAAATGTAGAAGAGGGAGGGGGCCAAAGCCCAATGGCAGTGAATTCAAGAGAAAATTGGAGAACAGGACTTGGAGTCAGTTAGTACAGACAGCTTTTCACAGAGTTTTGCTAAAAGGGCTGCAGAGAAATGGGCAGTAGCTAGGAGGGGACATGGAGCCAAGAAAGGGCCTATTTAAAGGTGAGAGAAAAAAATAACAAAATAACAGCATGTTTGTATGCTGATGGAATAATTCAGAAAAAGGACAACAGGATAAGTAGAAGAGAAATTACTGTCAAGTATTTAAATAAGGATATGGGGTATAGGCACACCATAGAAGGGTTGGCCTTAGGAGCGTGAAAACGGCTCATCTATAATGTAATAGGAAGGAAAGATGGCAGCGTGTATGGGGAACGTGCTGGTGGGAGAGAAGAACTTATGGAGGTTCTCTTCTAACTCTTTATTTTTTTCAGAAATTAGGAAAGTGAGATCATCAACTCAGGGTAGGTGGGGAATAGATGTTGGGGATTTGCAGAGAAAGAAGGTATCAAATACTTGTGCACCAGTGGCAATCAGATGGTTCAGGTTTTGGACAGGATTTCTCAACCTGAGCCCTATTGACATTTGGGGCTGGATAATTCTTTGTTGTAGAGAACGACCTGTACATTGGAACATTTTTTGTGCATCCCACCCCAAATGTGACATCCAGAAATGTCTCCGGCCATTACCAGACCCCTGGGGTCACAATTTCCCCCAGTTGAAACCACTGGTCTAAGGCCATGGATAGTATGACTATCAGGGAGCATTTACCGCCCCGCTGAGGTTCATAGTCATGAATTTAAAATGAGATCATTCAGCATTGTTGTGTTATACTCAGTGTGCAGGTGCAGGCACAGAATAAGCAGAAAGTTAGATTTAACAAGGGCTGGGGTTTTGCCAGATGAGTACAATGACGAGAGAGAAGTGCTATGGAGTGATGTTAATAATTGATCATAGAACTTATACTGAGTAAGGTTGAAGGTGAGGAAAGATAGTAGGAACACTAGATTGTAATTCCTATAGAGTGCAAGAATTATTGGCATTGGGCTTTTAGAGCGGTGACATGTTATTAGGGGTTTCCAAACTAACGGACTCCGCCTTGTCCCCCAGGAAGGAAATCTCAGATGGAGGAAGTGCAGGATGAGCTCATCCACAGGCTGACCATTGGCCGGAGCGCCGCCCAGAAGAAGTTCCACGTGCCACGGCAGAATGTGCCAGTTATCAATATCACTTATGACTCCACACCAGAGGATGTGAAGACATGGCTACAGTCAAAGGGGTTCAACCCTGTGTAAGTCCCTCTGCGAATCCTTTACAATTTTGTGTATAAGCATGCATCATTTTCACTTCGGTCACTAAGATGTCACAAGTGACTCTTCAAAAATATAAAAGCCCAACCTACATTTATTTCATGCTCAGGGAAGGACTGTAGCTATTTATAGCTAAAGAATTGGAAGAAGCAGAAATAACTAGTATTTATTTGATGGCACCCATTTTCTAGATGGTGGTGTCTGTTCATCATTGATCCCTTTAGCAAACTGTCAGCAGGTTTGAGGCTGGTAGCTTTCTTTCTCCTTCCTTGGGTGATGCAGGGTAGGACCATGGTCTTAGCTAGACTTCCCCAGGATGTACAGAACATGCACCCGAATCTTTCCTCCTGCTGCAGGATCCAGATTCCAGGCAAATAAAAGACTCCAAACAAATAAAAAATAGATAACATTGCCTAATATTATAGATGATAATCTAATAGAGTTTTTCCTCTAGTAAACCTATCGTAAAGTTTTCATTTATCTATAATCTAAAAATTTGTTAAGAGTTTATGTGGATTTGATACAGTAAACTATTTGAAGAATACATATTAAAGGAAATTTGAATATTATAAACTTACTTACCCAGCATGACTGAAAAATGAGATACACGGGTTAGTCCATTGCCTAGTTGCTAGAAAGCTATCTGTTCCTTCTATGAACACCAGTTTTCAAGGAATGTTAACAATAATGACATGAAACCCAGTTGGCTGCTGATACTGCCCATCAGTGTCCCATGTTATCGTCCTGACTGAGCACTGGAGTGCCATTTGATGAGTTCCAGTGTGAGGATGAGTTCCAGTGTGAGGAACACTTAGAAGAGAGATTATGGCAGGACCATAAATGATTCTTTTCTTTTTTCTAGACACTATTTTTAATGCTTTATTTCTTTTCCTTTCTTTTGTTATTTTAGGACTATCAATAGCCTTGGAGTATTAAATGGTGCACAACTTTTCTCTCTCAATAAAGATGAGCTGAAGACAGTCTGCCCTGAAGGGGCCAGAGTCTTTAACCAAATCACCGTACAGAAAGCCGCATTAGAGGTACGACTTGTCAACCTAAGGTGGTGGTCCGCATTTGTCAATAGTGCGAACTGCGGACTGAAAGCTCTGAAATCATCTGTTTATGTCCTTATTGATCAATTTCCCTTTCGTACAGAGCTGAATGAAATTTGACTCAGCTTTTGTCATTTGTCACTGGAGACCATCAGTGACCATTTGCAGGGAGATTAATTTGTTATAAATGCTCATGTAACATGAAGCTTGAGCTTTTAGACATTTAATGAAAAGCCTAGTATTCTCCTTTTGTATGCATTACCTACAGCTGTGGGAATTTTAATTTTGAGACAGTAGTACACATTCACTTGTGAGTGAGTAAATGCTTTATGGGGCCAGAATTGTTTTCTCTGGTTAATATTTAGTGTGGAGATTCAAGTAGGGTAGAGGTTATAAGATCTTAAAACCCTAGTTGTGTGTCTTAGGTCTGGTTATCCACCTAAATAATCAGAATATTAGGTAGGGGTCATAAAAAGAGGGAGCCCTGAATAGTAGTTATTTAGTGATAGTTGTCTGTATGGAAGCAGGACAGTAAATGTTTCCTAGATTGGATATACTTAAGCTTCCGGTATCCTACTCGTCTTAAAATGGACTTTGTAAGGGTAGCAGTTTCCAACTATTACACCTCACAGCTCTGAATAGCTTTCATAAAAATTATACTTGGACTCAAAAGGATATATAGGCTTTGGTGTGAAACTGATACATACAATAGAAGGTATATTATTTAAATTCAATAGTTAAATAACTCAGAGTAAAATAGTTTCGTGCATCCAACCCCGTAACTATTCTCAGTCAGAAGAAATTCTATTTCCCTTAGAAATTTTTCCTGTGACATTTACCTTGAGGGTTCTATATTAGGCTTTCTGCATATTGAATGTGAATAAGGATTAGATGTTTCCTGAGTCAGTTTTGTTACGCTTGTAATACATTCTAATTTTATTGACAGTGTATGAATGCGAACTTCCTAAGGGTATGACCAAAAGTTTCATATTGCCACCAGTGCTGGACGTCTTCAGCCCACCTCCCTGTCTTTGTCATTTGCCCTCACTGCCCACGTCCTCTTGGTCTCTTGGTCCTGTTTCTCTGGTTGGGAACTGAGGCAGAGACTGGCTCTCTGCGGTTCCTCATCTTCCATACCACCTCCACCACACTCTTCTCTTGCATCTAGTTCATCTTTTAGATTACTCATGTGTGTTGCCAGGAACTCCCATTGACAAGAGCAAAATAAGAAAGGTGCATCAGGGTTGAGGGGAGGCTTGGGAAGGAAATAGCTGACATGATCGCTGGGCGGGACCGTATGGAGGGAAATTTGGTGTATTCTGAGCCCAATCTTTGGGCCTGGTTTAGAATCCCCCAAAGGGAGCTGAGTATCTTGCCTGAGCTGAAGAGGGTTCTTTGATAATTTCCCATCTTATTATGCTTATTGTGCACATACCTTCTTTTTCCCGGGGACTCGAGGGTAGTCCACATACACTAGTGATTTATCTTTATCATGTTCAAATGAAAGGCATGGTGGAAGAATTTCCTTAAGACACTTTGTAAGTGAAAAAATTACTAATGTGACATGTGAGTGAGTCCAGAAGCATTCACTTATATGAAGGGCAGCCTTCATTTTTTCCTCCAAGTGACAATAGAAAAAAAAACACCAGACTCTGACACTGAGCAGTTTGATTATGTGACCTGCAGTCTGCACAAACCAGTAACCGTCATATTGGAACCATGTTTATTTTTCAGGATGTCAATGGCAGCTCTGAGTTGCAAGAGATCATGAGAAGACGACAGGAAAAAATCAGCGCTGCTGCTAGCGATTCAGGAGTGGAATCTTTTGATGAGGGAAGCAGCCACTAATTTCTTCATATGTTTGCTTTTAAACTCCATTTAAAGTTTTGGCATTATTCCAACGTGCTTTGTTTTAAGAAGCCATGAAGGGAATGTCAGATTCTTATCTCTTGGTATACTTAATTCATCGCCATAAAGTAACAATGCAAACATAAGTACGCAGAGGACTTGCTTCTGGGCCCGTTATTTTTACTCAAACTGAAAATTTTTCAATAGAGTTTTTTGACCTTGGGAACTATTTTGTTTACTTTACTAAACTGAGATTTCCTCTATCGGATTATTTCATCCTTATCTCAATTTATAAGCAGGCATTTTTTGACAGTGGTGAATTTATTTTGTGCAGCAAAACGAAAGACACTGCCCATGAAACAAAATCTAAACAGTTCTTGTTTTGCCTGTGACATAATAATGTCTTATTATTATGTGTGTAAGGTGTAGCTTACTTTAGCCTCTGCCTACTTAGGTCTCTTGTTTGACATACTCAGTGATAGAATATTTCGATTTATTTAAAGTTCTTAATGCCAACGTTTTTTAAAAAATCAAAACATTTAATGAACTGTAAAATGCAACAAGGCCTTGGATATGCAAATATAAACCTTTGGAGCATTCCCAAGACATTTTACTTGTCATGGCTCTGTTGATTACAATTCCTTGTATAGCTGTATTTTGATTTAGTTTATATTCTACTTATTATCTATTCTGTGTTCTTATATATGAGAAAGCACAAGTGGAAAAGAGGTCATATATATTCAAAATCTGTCACGGGAAGTAGCCTGCAGTGGTGTGAGTTACAGTACTTTGCTTAATAAAGGTCTCAGTTCTGAATATTGATATTAGTAGTTAAAAGAAAATTGGGGCCATTTTGTGTGTTTATCTGTATCAAGTTTTTCTGGTAATAAAAAACACTTAATTTACACATATATTAATCCTGTGAAAGATTCTAGATATAGAAAAGAAAGACACTTAACCTTCAACAAATGTTATTTTTGGAAACACAATTTTTGTCGTTAAATGTTACATTATTTCACATATATAAAACAGATGTTATGTAAGAATGTTGTATATTTTAACATAAGTCCATTTAGAGAGATTATCTAGATTCATTAATTTTCATAGTGCCTTTTTCACATGAGTCAGCTGGAAAGTCTGCAATAAACAGTATTTGCTGTATGTTAACAAACGGCTTCTGTCTCATTGGCCAGAGGTTATCTTTTGGTATGAGGATCAAAGTTGGATGGGAAAAACGGAGGCTCACTCTTTTTTTTTTTTCCCCCCTGATTTCTAGTGTATATTTGAGTGGGTAGAAAACTTTCTTCAATTATTTCTCTTTTTTCCATCTCTCTTATTTCATCATATTTTCCTTCTTCTGTCTACTCACAGTTGGTCACAGTAGTAAAAACACATTTACACAGCACTTATGATTACTAAGTGCTTCCACAGAAATTCTTTATTAGATACCTACAGTAACTCCTTGAGTTGTATTTTATAGAAGATGTAGTTTTCCCCAAATCATGAGGGATATGTGAGTTTCTCATCTTCTATTTCTCAGTCTCTCCATAATATTGCCCCTGGGTCATAGTGAAGCAAACATGTGAATGATGAAGAATTATTGTAGATCTTTTCCATTTCGTAAGTACTGATACACAATTATAACTTAGCCTTTATTGGAAATCTCTGAAAATGTTAGGGATAAGACAATATAAAATACATGTTAAAATAACCTGAATGTAATGTAGCATATCTGATATTTTAAAAATTGGCATAATTTATAAGTATGTCTTTATGCTTTAAAATTCTGAAGCAAAATGTCACAGGGATAGTATTTGTAGGAAGCAGTTAGCTCCCACAGACTTGTGGGGACAAAGAGTTGGGATTAATGGAATTCAGAATCTTGAGGGAGAGGCACCATAGAATTTGCATCCAGACATCTGAGGAGCTTGGTCACTGGTACCGAGAAGTTTGGAGGAAAGCCCCTACAGCTGGTAAATACATTTCTGAGAAAGGGACACAGCCTAAGGAATTTGCCTCAGGAATTCAGAAAAGAATTCATGTGAGAGAATAATTCAGTAGATCAATGGAGCTGGGACTCAAACCTCTGAATTTCTGAGGCTGCTTCTGGGAGTGTCGGGGGGAATCAACCTGATAACTGGAACTTACTGGGAATCAATTACTACTTAATATGGCAAAGAACCATTATTAGGGTGATGCTGATAGGAAGAGGAAGTAAAACAGAAGGGAGCAGGTCCTTCTCCCTCTAGCTTCTTTTCTCCGTTGCATACCCTTTGGGCAGCCTCTATTGGGCAAAGCCCCACATCACATAGATGAGAATAAAGGGGTGTATTTGAAACAGAGAAAAGCTCAATAACCTGTTCCAACCCTGGCTACTAACTTGTATACTTACTCTTCTATACACATTTGAAATGACATACAATAATAAAAAATGTATACTTTTACCTAACAGGATGCAGCCATCCTCTGTTATTTAAATAGTATTTAATGTAAAGATTTGGTTGAACAGGTAAAAAGATAACACCGAGACATCACAGAGGTGGTAATAATAGGAAGCAGCTCCTACCCCTTGGGCTGGCGGAGCACAGGGAAGGGGCTGGATTTCTCCTCATGCGAAGGGTCATAGGAAGCCTGGATGCAGGCCCTGTGCGGGGGACAGTCTGGTGATGATGCTGGCACCTGAGGAGCGCAGAGGAGAGATGCCCCAGACAGCTGTGTCAGGGACCCTGGGAAAGAGGAGTCTGCACCATTGAGGCTGGCATCTCTGAGGGGGTGAAATGATGTTCTGAAAATGTAGAGGAAGAAAATGGAAAGTAGAATCACATACTGTTGCCAGAATCAACTACCGCTGCCAAAGTGGGCATCTCTTCACTGGTGTTAAGCCATTTGATTATGGCGTGGCCTTGGTGTGGTTTTCTACTTGTTTCTTGTTCTTAGTGTTTACTGAGCTTCTTGAAACTGTGGGAATACAGCTTTTATTACATTTGGTAAAATTTCAGCAATTGTTACTTTTTTTTTTTTTTCCTGTCCCTCCTGCCTTCTCGCCTTGGGAGACTCCAATTTCATGTGTATGAGGCCATTTGATGTTTTCCCAAGTTCACTGATGCTCTGGTAATTGTTTACTCAGTCTTTTTTCTCTGTTTCATTTTGGGCAGTTTCTATTTCTGTCTTTAATTTCATTAATCTTTTCTTCTGCAGTTTCTAATCTTTTAATCTCTTGCATTGTATTTTTCTTCTCAGATTCTGGAGTTTTCATCTCTAAAGGTTTCACTTGATTTTTGAAAAATATCTTTTATGTCTCAACTTACTTAGTATTTCTTTGAGTTTATCAATCATATGGAAAATAGCCAAAATATGTCTTAATGTTTTGTTTATTGATTTACCATCTTCATAACTATAGGTCAGTTTTGATTGATTTATTTCCTTCATTATGGGTCTATTTTGTTGCTTCTTTTATGACTGGTAATGTTTAATTGGATACCAGACATTGCGAATTTTCCCTTATGAGGTACGGGGTACTTTTCTATTCCCATAAATATCATTGTGCCTTATTTTAGAATGCTGTTAAGTTACTTGGAAAGAGCTTGATTGTTTCTGATCTTGCCTTTACACTTTGTTAAGTGGCACCAGAGCAACATTTACACTAGAGCTAATTTTATCCCACTGTTGTTCCCAACCTATTGTTCCATGAATTATGATATTTTCCACTCTTGCAGGTGGTGATAAGAGCTACTTCTGGTCCTGTGTGAGCTCTGAGGATTGTTCCTCCGATCCTTTCAGGCAGTTCTTTCCTCAGCCTTGGGCAGTTTTCTCATACACATGCACAGATCCATACTCATCATCGCACTCTCTGAGGACCCTATGCAGATCTCCAGAGCTCTCTCTTCATGCACCTTTCTCCTCTCTATTACTCTGTGCTGTGAATTTTAGTTCCCTTCCCCTTGCCACACTGTAAGCTTTGTCTCCTCAACTCAGGGAGTCTGCTGAGTTCCACATGGGTTCCCCCTGCCTGCATGAAGCTTGGAAACAATCTCTAGGCAGAAAACTGTAGCAATTGTAGGGTTTTTCTCAATTAATTTCCATCTTTCAGTGATCGCTGTTATTAGTTACCCAGTGTCCACTCTCTTGAAAACTATTCTTTCATACGTTTTGTGTTGTTTTTAATTGTTTCAGGCTAGAGGGTAAATCCAGTCGCCCTGACTCCATCTGAGCCCAAACTTGCTTTTTAATGTATGTTTTTTCACTGAATATAGAAATCTAAATTGCCGCTTTTTATTCTAGAACTCTTAAAGTGTCATTCCATTGATTTTTATTCTTCCTGATGATAAGTTATTCATCATTAATGTTTTCTTCTCCTCTGGCTACTTTCAAGATTCTTTTCTATATGCTTTCATTTTCAGCAGCTTGATTATACAGATATAGTATCTTGATTATATATATATATATATATATATATATATATATATATATATATATATAAAATACTATATCTGTATAATATACATATATATATATATTTTTTTCCTCTCCTCAGCCTCCTATTACATGTATGTTAGACCACATGATATCCCAAAGATCCCTGAATCTCTGCTATTTTTTTTTTTTAAAGACTTTATTGGGGAGTTGGGGGAGGGGACCAGCCAAGTTGTTGTTCTTCAATCTTCGTTGTGGAGGGCGCCAGTGGCCATCTGGCTACCTGTTGGCAGCTCGTCGTGGCCTCTAAGCTCAAGGTGCTGTGTTCAATCTTAGTTGTGGGTGAGTGTAGCCACCATCCAATTCGGGAGTCGAACCAGCAGCCATGTTGTTAAGAGTGCATGCCCTATCCTCTGATCCATCCAGGTGGCAGCTCAGCTCAAGGTGCCGAGTTCAGTTTTTAGCTGCAGGTGGACAAAGCCCACCATCGAACAGGCAATCTTGTTGTTACACCAGCTGAGCCATCCTGCCACCTGTTGGCAGCTCAGCGACAGCTCAGGGCGCAGCGTTCACTGACCCATGTGGGCATCGAACCAGCAGCCGTGTTGCTCAGAGCACGTGCTCTAAGCCAACTCTTAACCAACTGAGCTACTCGGCCAGCCCCATCTCTGCTAATTTTTAAAAAATACTTTTCCCATTCTTCAAATTGGGAAATTTATGTTTATGTATATTTAGGTTCACCAGCTCTTTTTTTCTCCCCTAAGATCTGTTTTCCAATATGCTGTTGTTAATCCAGAGAACTTTTTTTTCTTTTCAGTTATTGTATTTTATCAGTTCTAAAATTTACATGTTGTTCTTTTATTTAGCTTCCATTTTTCTCCTGAGACTTTCCATTTGTTCACACAGTAAAATAATATTTCGCTTTAATTCTTTGTACAACTTTTGTTTCTGTAACACATAAAGGCTATTATAACCTTTGTCTGCTAAACCCAGCATCTGGACCGTCTCAGGCTCTGTTTGTACTGGTTGATTTTTTCCTTCCCTACTGTGGGTTCCTAGTTTCCTCTTTTTGCATGTGTAATAATTTTTTATTATATACTTGACATTGTAGATATGTTTTAGATACTCTGGAGTATGTTATCTTCCTTTGAAAACAATCTAACAAGCAGCTCTATACTGGCTGATCATTGTAGACCTTTGGCTGCTGCTTTTGTTAAGATGGATCGTGGTAAACTCAGCATGTTTTACAAGGTCTTCTATCTTGATGGGACTATCTATAAACTCTCTATCCTCTGCAATCTGGTCAAGCTTGATTTTAGGCTTTGTCTATACCTGTCAAAAGTAGTTTAGTTTAGTTTTGTTTTTTTACTGTGAAGTTCTTACTTCTGAGAGATACCTTTTTTTTTTTTGGATGAATTCCCAGAATATATTATGTCTCATCTGGATGGCTGAGGTATTAAAATGTGTTAAACAGGTCTCTTCACTTTTGCTGGGCTGGATCTCTAATGTTCCCCAGCACAACTACCTCTCCTCCACTTTCAAGCTTGTTGAGGCCCCTCTCTGGTAAGCATTGGGTAATTTTGCCCTATGTGAACGGTGGATTCACCTACAGATTTCTGTGCCTGAACTCTGGTCCCCTTCTTTAGCAATCCCAGCCTTTTCAAGTACCCTGAACCCTGATCTTCACCTCCTCAGTCCAGCAGGACTAACTTCCTCTGCTTGGATCGAGTTGCTGCACTGCAGTCAGGACATTATCCCCAAGCAAAGAGCTGGCGAATGCCCTTATCCCGAGGATTATAGCATTGTATTGCTTATAAAAGGTGAGCAGTAAATTTTCTTTCTTTCCCTCCCCACCTTAATAGTCACTGGGTTATGGAAAGCTAATGTGAGAGATACTCTAATCACTTAAAACTCTTCTTTTTTACTTTTCTCTTAAGAAAATGTATAGGAAAATGTGAGACTTGCTTGTTTTCTAAAATTAAATTTATAGAGGCTACATTGGCGGTTGGGTGCAGATATCACCAGCGTTGGGTCTTTTGTTTCTTCTCAACACTTGCTTAGGAACAGTATTAGAAAGTTGGTACAGACTCAGTAATGGGGTTTTTATAAAGACTGGTTGTTTCTGAGTAGGAGAAGACAGTGTTCATTCAATTAATATTTAGTAAGTGTCTACTTTTAGGATTGGTAAAAGAGAATCTTAGACATATCTCCTGACTGTCAGGGAACATATAATCTAAAGAGCTGTGCAGCTTGCCTAATTTTTCCCAGGAGCTAGTCTTCTTGATCTGGGGCAAAATTTTATACCAAAACCAGCAGTGCTGATTTCCCAGACTCTGATTTTATACTTGTGACATTTAGTTTCTCCCAAAGAGCATACCTTTAACAGATCTCAGTCCCAGACAGGAATTTCAGTCTGGACTCATGTCGCTTCCCCACCCCCACTCTCTCCCCACCACCCTGCTTCCTCAATCCCCTCTTTTCTGCAGGCCTCCCCAAGATCTACTCTCACATCACCTTACAGCCTCCCTTCCTGGACTCTTCGTTTCTTTCTATCTTCAGAGTTGAGGAAAGCGAGGAAGCTGAATAAGCCATTAGCCTGAGTTCAGTTTTATGAGAAATACTCAGCTTTTGGGTTTTGTTTGTTTGTTTTGGTGGATGGGATCATAGTTATCAGGGGAAAAAAATATTCTAATACCCAAATGTTGAGGTTTATCTCATCACATTTGTGAAAGACAGGTTCTAAAATGGGCGCTAGTAAAATTCTGATACGATAAAAGGAAGTGCTAAGAACTACCCTATTAGACTCTAAACTGAACTGGGTAAGATGGCAATCAGGTGCCCCAAGGGGAGTGAGGGCCTGAATCTGGATTTCCGTGTCAATTGGGATATGTCAACAGCTCAGGTGCTCCCTGAAGAGCCTCTGCAAATCACCTTTGGTCTGGTGCTGGGATGAGGTGGGCAATAACCCAGGGCTCCTGCCAGGCCCAGATGGCCTTGGTCTAGGCTGGTCCCAGGGCTTTTTCCTTCCTGACTGTAGTCCCAGGCACTTGGCCTAATTCCTGGTTCTTTTCAGGGCTGCCCTGGGTAGCCCTGAGCAGTCAATCTTGTCCCTAAAACTAGTTGTGGAATAGAACAATTTCTCCAATTTTAGTGATGCCAATGATCCCCTCAAATGAACACACAGTCTCATATAATGTAAAAACAGGGAATAATATACATACATACACACACACGCCCCCCCAAAACAAATAAACAAAAAAACAACTGAGAAATTAGTATTTATAGAGGTCTTCCACAGATTGTCCTATTTTAATGTTTTTTATTCTGAGCTAATACGATATGCTATGACCTCCTATCTTTTTATTTTTTTAAGACTTTTATAGCTACATTCTAGTTTGGTGCCAGTGCTGAGCCTGGAGCTACTCCACAAGAGTCTCAGAGCACACTGAGGCCAGTTGCCACCTGCCTGGGGCCCACAGACCCCAATAATTTTCCAAAAGTGCAATGAAGGAAGGGCTAGCTGCTGGCCAAGAAATTGCCCCAGGCATTGGGGGAGTTGGGTAGGGCGGTGTCCCGCCAGAGCTCACCAGACCAATCAGATTCAGATTCGGCCATGTGGGGGAGGGCACAACACAGGAAAGATGGTGCCTGCTAGCTGTATGGGAGAAGGACCCTACATAGTGAAAATGGCTACTGTCCTCCAGCCCTTGTTTCCAAGCCACACACCTCAGTTTCCCCCCTATTATGCCTCTGATGCCCCACCCACACCCCAAGTCACCATCTTAAGAGTCCAGGGTGAGTACCTGTGAGTGAGCCTGTGTGCAGACCATTTAAGAGGAAGTCTGGGTTTCCTGCAGCCTTCTGCCCACCTGGATGGTCAGAATCCCCACTGTTTTTCACAGCCAGGTGTGCGGCCTCCTCTTCCTGGCACCAGTACTCAGGGCTAGAGAAGCCAGCGTGGGGCTGGGGTCTCTCATTTCTACGAGGGGAACCCCTATGGCAGTTGAGTCAACCTGATTCTCAGCTGCCACATGGAGGTTTGAAGCCCCGTTCCATGTCTCCACCTCTCCTACCAGTCTTGCTATGGCTTCTCCTTTATATCCTTAATTATTAAACTTCTGTGCAGCTAGACTTCACATGGTTCTCCAGGTTGATTGTTCTATAATTTATTTGTAATTTTAATGTGTTCACAGGCGGAAGCAGGCACAGGATTTATCTACCCCACCATCATGGATCTGACTCCCATCTGTTCTTAAGGAAATGGAAATAGGAACTGAACTCATATGTGCTGAGAACTTTCACTGATATCCCCACTTTACCAATGGAAAAATTGAAACTCACGTATAAGTTAAGTAGCTTATACAAAGTCACAGAATAGGTGGAACAACTAAATTTGGACTCAGCTCTCGAACTTCTGTATATCTTGCAAATCTTCTTTTCTCTCAGATATCACAGGACAGTGTATAAAAAATTTTCAAGCAGAAAAGCATTTTTTCTAAATCATGAAATTTTATATAGTGTATCACTGTACAAAATAAAACTCAAGAGTTTCTCTTGTTGAAGCTGCAAAGAGGAGGCCTGGAGCCTCATTTAGAAGTCACTGGTCCAAGCTCATAGATTGCCTGTTCTATGAAAGGCCTTGTAGGTAAACATACAGGTAGTTTGGGAGCTGATCATTCCTTGGCAACAATTAGACCAGGAAATACAGTTCTCCGTCTCAACAGTCATTTACATCTATGGGGAATTTCAGAGGACTGACCACACCTTCAAAGCACCACTTTGTTTAGATAGGAAAATTGCCTTTGGACATGATATCAGAGTTCCACACTTAGGCTTCAGAATAGAAATTATATAAGATAGCAATACACCAGGACAACACTTAGCCGATCCTGGTCCCAATCTTCCCTGGGAGAGTCAGGTCAAAACCAGCAATAGATACACTTTTGCTGCGAGTTAATCTGTGGTGTTGCTTATTCAGTAGGGGTAACAATGGCAGAGTCTTCTCCAGCTCCTAGAAGGCACGTGGTAAAAGGATCGTTGGGTGACAGTGAAGGAATGAAAATGGCAGCACTATTGCCACAGGCTAAGACAATTGCCATGGTCTGTTGTCTAGCTTACAAAAATGCAGCCCTTTGCCAAGTGAGAAGGTCTAGAGTATTAATAACTTGTAACAATCCAGTATCCTGCAGCCAGTAAGTGAAGACACATTTTACATTAGGAAAACGGCACAGGGAAGTTAGTTTACTGTCTCATCTCTGCAGCCAATCTTACTATAGGGCAAAATTTGGACATTTGGGTAATTTATTTCATTTGTCTTGCAGCAATAGAAAAACAATGAGGAAATGACTTTTTATTTTATGCTTTGATGTCAGTGCCAAGACGGTACAAAATGCAAATGAAAATAGCTACCTAGGATTGCTTAGAGGCTCTCTCAGTTCTTTTAGCATTTGTCAGATACTTTTCCATACGCCTGTCAGACGTGTGTGTGCACATCAGGCCTCTTACAGGATTGCTGACTCCAAGTTGGGCAGCACTTCTCATGGAAGGTTGTCCCCACTATACTGGGGAGCGGGCCTCATGAACAGGGTGCTTGTGGTAAGTGTGCTCATGGTGGATCCTGGAATCCAATAGGCATGCTCACTCTGGAGGTGTCTTGGTGCTGGAATGAGTGGGAAGTTTGGTTGTCCAGGTGTGCCGTGAGCGAGAGAGAGATTCAGAGAATCGTGCAGCTATGACGACTCTGCCAGGCCCTCAGCTAGCACTTTACGTACTCAGGTCTGTGTTTTCCCACAACTCCCTAGGGTAGATGTGTGTGTGTGTGTGTGTGTGTGTGTGTGTGTGTGTGTGTGTGTGTATGAACACTTTGTCTCAGAAATAGTAGGTGCCTTCTCAAAGGAACATGGCTACTCAGGGTCAGAGCACTGGCTGCTGTGACACAGGATGTCACTCTGTATCCCCAAACCACCAGGTACCACCCCAGGGGCTTCACATTCCATCTTCACCACCACCCCCGTGCAGGAAGCGCTTCTTTTTCCCACTTACGAACAAGGCAACTGGCTCACAGAGGGATTAGGTAATATTCACAGCTGGTGCCTGCTCATGCCAAGCCTCTGTTCTTTACCCAGGCGTACCTACATATTGCCATTTGTACAGATTGCTTCTCTGTCTTCAAAGAAGTAGCCAGTTTGTCAGGCATAGTTTTAGTGCAACAAATTTGCATAGGCTCCCTGCACAATTGCAGGCATTTTCACTGAACGTGAATCACGCCCTGGCATTGCTTTGCTGGGAAACCCTCTAGTGTGGGTTGTGTGCATGGGACACGAAACACACACATTACCGATGTCCTTGATAGTAGAGGATTGAAGCAGAAAGCGTGGCCCAGGCAGCCTAGGACTCTGGTCCAGAGGGTCAGCTCCTGCTTCGATACCATATGCCTGTGCTATGACACAATAGTTCATACTGGGTAACAGGCTATACCTCCTTTCTAGTCCAAGGTCTGTGTGACTGTGTGGTGGGGGCGGGGATTAGGTGTCACCCTGAGGAAACTGAGTCAGCCCAGCTCAGGAACCAGCTTCAGATGCTCTTTTCAAATTTATTCAAGAATTCCAAGATGGCCCATGGAGACTATGAGAGGTTTCCTTGTACTGGGGAGCCATGTTAAATACTAAGTTATTCCAGGTGTTTTTTGTAGCCCCTTACACATGTCTTCTTTATCATCTTGAAGCCCTATGAGAAAGCTACTGTCACTATTTCCATTTCACAGGTGAGATGACTGAGTCAGTCAGGTGCAGAGGCTTAGTTCCAGCCTTTTTCCATCCACAGTTCCTCTTTCTAAACTGCTCCACTCTGCTCTCCTGCTGGTCCCTATGCTGTACTGCTGCCTACTGCTGGTTATTGGAGGATACGATCTAGTTTGGCTTTGAACATGAAGGAACCTTTCCAAGACCATTCTGTTTTGTATTTGTAAAGGCAGTAGCAGTTGCAGTTAACTTTTCCTAGTAGTTAGAACAGCCCTTTGGACTTTCTGGTGTTCTTAGAACTGCACAAAACTATTTTGTGTCAGCTGGCTTTGAACTCCTATCCGCCGCCCTGGAACTCCCCATGACACACACAAGGCAAAGGCTTGCTTAGCTTTGCCCACCTGCCAAGCCTCTTGGCCTCTTGTGTGTCTGGGCTTTTATTGATGTGAAACAATGTGGGGCCTATTGTTCACAGGAATCCAGGACTCTGATTCAGAGCCAATAGCCTCCTGTATGGCTAAAACATGCTAGTGGGTTTCCTAAGTAATGGTCTTGTTATGGGGTGTGGAAAGGGATGAGAGAGAGAGAGAGAGAGAGAGAGAGAGAGAGAGAGAGAGAGAGAGAGAGAGAGAGAGAGAGAGAATCTACCCCTGGAATGCATATGTTTTCATAGAAAAGATTATTTATTAAAAGAACCATCATTGTCCTTTGGTCTTTTCCTTAGTCCTTGTTTGCACTGTGGGTTAACCTTGCGCTGATCTGCTTTATCTTTTAACTTCTCTTCTGGGAATTTTATTGGGTAGTCACACACCACCGCCCCGAAAACCTCCGGTGTAATCAAGATGGAGCAGAGTTGTAAGGTGGTCCTCTTGCTGCCGTGTTAGCCAAGGACAGGTTAACTGCCAGAGCTGATGATACCAAAATCTCAGTGTCAACGTGATAGAAATGTTACTTGATCACGTCATGGGCCACTCAGCGCAGGTAGGCATTCCTCCAGGTGGTGACTCACAGACCCAGGCTCCTTCCAGCTTTTTGGCACCACCATCTCTGCCAGGGTTGGAGGGGAGGAAAGAGAGATGAAAGGTTGTTCCTGCGTGATGTTCAGGGGCCAAGGGCTAAGGAGTGGACTCTGTTACTTCTGCCCACCTTCCATTTGCCAGAAGTAACTGCAAGTGGCTCGGAAATGTGCCCCTGTATGCTCTGTGTTACACTGCAGTACATCCATTGAATTCTGATGAGTAACACAGGAGCTAGAGTGATCTGTGGAGACCTGGAAAGAAGTTGTCCCTTTAGAGTCAGCCAGGAAGAAAAGCTTCGGAAGGCAGGGTTGGGGGTTTGGTCATCCACATGGGCCCCAATGACTGCGGAGTGGGTGTTTCGTGAATGTCTGCTGAATGAGGCACGAGTTGTCCATCATTAGTGTACTTTAATGTGGCTCATAGTGTATAATACTTTAATGTGGCAGTAGAGTCTTCTTTGACACTGCAGAAAAACATCACCTGGCCTTCTCTTGGGCAGCCTACACTGGATGCTTTATGTATTTCTGTCACAGCATCTGTAACGCTTTGTTGCCCTTAGTTTCACTTCTGATTTCCGCCACTGGAATGTCAACTCCTTAATACAGGGACCTTCTCTCATCCATCATCATAGCCCCAAACCTTTCCACAGGGCCTGGCATGGGATGGTAATAAATAAATGATTTTCTTAGAGGGTTAGAAATGTACTATTCTCACTCACGTCAATAAATTACCCTCTATATTAAACATGTGACCTAAAAATGAAACTATTTATTCTATGTCACTTTATCAATGATAAATATGAGTGAGAAGCAGCATAAAGTGGTGGGGAAAAGGGGCATCTGGGCTGGACAGAAATGGGATTGAATCCTGCTTCTGTCATTTATATCCCAGTAGTTGTTATAGTTTACTTAACCTAACTGCTTCTCCATTTCTTCACTGTTAAGCAGGTATTCTGAAGAAATTAAGGGAATATGCACATAAACAGTTTAGCACATTTGGAAAAGACACCACCGTTACTCCCGTGGGTGTCGGGTATAACTGCCTAAGAGAGAAACCAGTCTCTGTTTAAGACTCTGGACAGCTTTCATTTAATTATTAAGTTGCATGCCCTGGGCGGTGGCATGCACACAGTGCCTGCCCTTTTACCAAAATGGGGAAGTAGATTTTGGCTTCAGGCCTATATCCATGAAAAGTATAAACTCATACATCCTCAAGGTTAGTAAAGTCCAAAGATGTATAAACAGAAGACGGAAATGCTTTCTGACAAATGAAGGTATGGGCTGCCTTGTAAGGCAGCAATTCCATATACTGGAAGCGTTCAGTAGAAAAGAATTAGCCACTGCTAGGTAGGTGGCTGAGGAGGGTCCCAAATGCTTTGGGTAGGAGAGTAGGCTAGCTTGGTACAAAAAGATTTGACTTGTGTTCTCTTGGTCCTTCCAAAAACAACACTATGATTCCATAACACAGTTTTAAAAATCAGCCTGTAACACCATTTTTACTTAGCATAGTACCTGGGATATTCCAAGTAGTGAAGAACTCTTTTACAGGTTGATTGAGTCATTCAATCAACAAGATTAGATAAACAAACATTTGTCCAATGAATGAATGACTGAATGAATGGCTTTCTTTACTCCAGGTTTCACAGCCTCATTTTTCCCAGATGTTGTTACTATGACCTGTTGTTTTCAGCATCCCTAAGGGTTCTGGTGACTCTGTCCCGGACAAACTTCAGCTTGTTAATGACCCTCTTCTAATGCAACACCCACAGCTAACCATTATACTCCATCTTCAATCGAGTGACCCAATAGGATCAGGCCTTGTGATAAGCATCAGCTGAAACTGAAAACAACATCCCACTGTTCTGGAAGGCCAAGCCTCAGAGATGTCATGGCTTAAGTTTCCTTCAAATGCATCCAAGAGGGGCTGTTAAAAAGCAGAGGTAGAAGTTTGCAGTTTTCACCTGTGTTATGTTTTTGTTGCTTTATAATCCCTTTGGCCATAGTGAATGTTGTGTTCAGTCCTGGGCATGGCCCCTGGAGTCTGAGCCTGTGCCAAGGACCAGACTAGAGATCTGTAAGCTAGGAAACGAGCCAGCTCATTTGAAGCACATTACATCAGACATTCCCCGAGGTGGAGAGGAAGGCCTCCTTGCTAGAAAGCAGGGAGGATTTTGGCTCTTAGAGATTGGATTTGGTAACTTTAACCCCTTGGCTAAGAGCCAACCCTCTAGTGAACAGCTATCATATGGTCTGCAAAAAATTCAGATGCAAAGCTGCCAGCCCCCACTTCACATGTTGACACCACAGCCTTCTCTGAATGGTGCACACCTTTGGGGGGCAGGGACAGCTTTTAGAAAAAGAGAGACATTATAAAATCTGATTGACGATGTTATGAGAGATTAAATAGGTTTCCTAAGATATTTTTTCTAATCTTACATACTTTTCTAATTTTAAATCTTATTGCGGGTGGGGGCAATGTTGACTTTGTAGAATATTGTAAACCCTGAATTAGGATGCTTTCCCTCCATAATGTTGTCATTCATCACTTTCCTTTTCAAGCTAAATAAAATCATATGATGTGCAGTGATGGATACATTGGTGTTGTTTAACTATTAAATTTATGAATCAGATCCTAATGGAAGTTTTTCAACTAACTTCAGAAATTGACTTTGCACCATATATGGTACCACCTGCACCATATAGGCTATTATGAACTGCCTGTGCGGATGCCTCTGTGTTCAGTAAAAATACTACTGAGATGATTTTTTAAAATGGATCAATAATACAGAGGCCCTGGCAGCTTCTCTGAATGCTGAAAGTTGAGTCCTAGGGTAGAAATTAAGCTGGTTAGAGTGGCCTTTTATGGTCCACGAAAGAACAAGCTACAAAGCACCTTTGAGTGAATTATTGTATCTGACACACACACCTTATACCTGCAAAACGTGTGGAGGTATTAAGTCTTTCTATAGTTTACTGACTGAGACTCAGGAGAGAGAATATCCAAAGTCATCTGTCCAGGTTAAAACCCAAGTCTTCTGACAAGCTGAAGCTTTTCCCATCATAAGCTCACAAACCGAGGGCGCCAATGTACCAGTGAACAGTGTCAGAGAAGCTGAGGAGCAAGGCCCTGCAGGAGGGACCGGAAAGCGCTTTAGTGTGACTTTCTGGAGTCTAAGCTCTGAATCTTCAGTCCGAAGTCCGGATACTTCATCTTCTCTTTTGGGAAAGTTGATCTGGTATTATTTGATCCCTACCTTGCAGGGGTGCTCAAGAAAAACATGAAACATTTATGAGGTGCTTTAAGTTTCAGGGGAAGTAATATTTCCAGTCTAAGGATATTGGAAATGCATTCTGGCATACCCATGGATCTCATGGGCTCATCCAAGCGTGCACGCTACCTTCCTGACCTGTCCATGTGTGAAAATCTAAGAATGTCACCTTTCTTTTGCTGTGCGTGTTCCTGAGTGGAGTGATACAATATTAACATGTGCAAGAAGGGAAATCAAGAGGTGGGAGTGAGAAGAGGAAGGGGCAGCACTGAGGTGAGAAGTGGGGGTAAGGGAGGTGAATAAAACGGACAATGCCTGAGGAGCCCAAGCTGTTAACCTGCAGGCTATGGGCAGCCTCTGCCATTCCCCTGCAAGGTGAACCTGAGACTCACTGGCCAGGACTCGCAAAGAACTGTGCCAAGGTCTGTGGTGGCCAGCTCTTCTCAGTGACAAGGGACAGTGGGGCGCAGAGCTGTTCACTTGGCATCCATCACCATTACTAAGGTCACTGATGAAATATTAAACAGTTCCTATGTACCTAGCTTCATGAAGATGATCAGGAATGGAGGGAAGCCAGGGCAGTAGGCAGTGATCAGATACACAGAGGGGAGCAGAGCCATTGGAAGCACAGGACAGCCATGCTGCCACAGTGAAGCAGCCAGCTTGTGTTTACTCTCAACTCAAAACATTTTTTATGTCCATTCTGTGACCTCTTACGTCTCAGGAAGGGACACAAAGTAACAGGCTTCAGGATGCCATCAATATCCATTTTGACAGTGTTCATGTCACAATACACAATCATGTACTGTAATTATACAAAATCTAAAGAATAGAATACAATATTACGAGTTACACGGGTTAAAATGAAACTGACAACCAAAAAAAAAACACACAACAAAAACAAAACAAAAAGAAATCTCTGTTGAAATTCATAGACACTTGACAGTATACCAAAAAAAAAAAAAAATGTAGCCAAATAATTGTCCTAGCATACCGCAGTTCACTGCCGTATTGCCGTAACTTCATAAATTCCCAGCTCTTTGGGGGAAGCAAAGTGTGTTTTCACAGCCTGTATAGTTCTCAAAGAAGTAATTTTCACAAGTATGCAAGTCAAAAGAAAAAGGAATGCACAGCCTGGGCATCGAGATTGCTCAGACATCAGTCGAGTCTGAAGAGTCAGACTTCAAACTCTGCTGAACCAGACCTGGTTTGTTGCAAAAGTACCTGGGCGGTGACATGAGTCCAAGAGGGCCAAAGAAGAAACACTTAACTGTTAATAAGGAAGAAAACCATCAAGAACTAGAACAATTAAGACTTAATTTTTTTTCTACTCTACTTTGAAGCTGAATTACAGCCTCTCATATTTGGAAAAGATAGGGGTTTGATCTGTGGGCAGAACCCTTCACTCTCCTCCTGCCCACCCTCCCTACTCTGCATCCACTAACGTAATGTTGGAGGACAGACAGGTATTGCTGGTTCAATTTTCAGAAGTAGAATTGCCATTTCTTCATATGTGGCCATGCCTCTTTTTAACCATGAGGTATAACTTTATATTAACAATGCCTCGTCCTTCCTGGGCTATGGGCTTGATCAATCATGTGGGCAGAAAACAATTCAACTTTCTGATAAAATCACATACATACAAAAATTATTGCACTTAAAAACAACAACAACAAAAGTACCCAGCCCAACCAGTGAAGGGCCAATGAAACTCTTCGGAAGGGCCTGTGCTTCCTGCCCTTTGCACCTTTCTGGTGTTCAGTTGGATTTGGTCCGTTTTTAAATGTCCAAAAGTGAAAGAATCCAAAAGACACTGTAGGCTCCTTAAGGCTAAGTCTTCCTGGTGCTTGTATGAGATAAAGTATCTCCTTAGCCACATATTACAAAGCAGGGGCTCCTTTTAGCAAAATGGCTAGCAGGGCCCTCCCAAAACTCAGGAAGCAAAGGAGGATGGGTGCACATTGTGTCCTCTCCTGTGAATAAGAGGGAGAGAGAGAGAGAGAGAGAGAGAGAGAGAGAGAGAGAGAGAGAGAGAGAGAGAGAGACAATAAGCAGCCTTCAGCCACACATCAATAGCCTTGAGGCTAGAAGTACAAACTCTTCCTCCTGATTCTACCAGTAGCTCTCATTACATTCAGCCCCACAGCCCAGGTGGATGTGGGTTCATCTGTGCATCTTTCTCTGTAATTCCTCCTTTGTGTGAATCTGAATGTTTTTCCTTTTACCTGCAAACTTGTCTCTCCTTATTCTTTTTTTTATTTTTAAGATTTTCATTGGGGAATTGGAGGGGAACAGCGTTGGGGAATCGGGGAAGGGGAACAGACAAGTTGCTGTCTTTTTGTTCTTCAGTCTAGTTGCAGAGGACGTTGCTTCACTGGCCCATGTTGGTATCGTCATTGCGCTCTTCCCGGATGAGGCAGCTCGGTCGCCAGCCTCTGGATATTGCTCACCGCGGCTATTGGCAGCTCACACTGGCTGCCGGCCACTCACTGTAGCTTATGGCAGCCCACTGCAGCAGGGGCTGCAGCCTACACCATAGCCGGAGCTCGCACAGCCCAGAGCTGTTAGCTGTAGAGGGCAGTGTCACTGGCCCTCATATGTGGGATCCGAACCGGGGCAGCTGGCATCCCAAAACCAGCTCTTAACCAATGCGCCACTCGGCCGGCCCTCTCCTTATTCTTTATCCTTCCTTTGTCCCTGTGATTTGTGTCTCTTTCTTGATTGATGTAAAGACACAGGGCTAGTTCTACCCTGCTACTTACTGATCCATATGCTATTTCTGCCACAATGTCCTCTCCCCACTTTGTCAATGGTCCTCCCCACCTCAGTATATTCAGATACATTCCACATTGTTTACTGAGTTGAATGAGCAGATTGTTACTTCAGCCAAGAGTATTCACACCTCCAGAATCTGATATTCTAGTCAAAATTAGAGCACACAGCACTGAATATGTTATTAATGTTTTACTGAAGTTCTCAAGTGAGCTCTCAGGGCATTTCTAGATTCTGCTATGTTGAACTTCTGTCAATATTTTCTTCTTTAGGGATGTCGACTTTAACTCATGTCTTCTTTGTAATCCCTTTATGACCCTTTGTAATCAATAAAATAGTTGCACAAAATATCTAAAGAGGGTGCCAAAAAATGTACACAGATTTTATGAAAGGAAAACTGTTAAAATTGTAATGCTCAATATATATCGATAAAAAAAGATGAATACAAGTCACGTTTGACTTCTGCCATTACGAGAGGTGCTCAAAGTGGTTATCCTCAGTGTCCAGACACTTCTGATTATGGCGAACTACTGCTTGAGCAACGTTGACCAAAGTGTCCACTTGTATATACATATTTTTGGCACCACCGGTAAATAAATAGGGTAGATGGTAATATCCTGATGTTGCAGACACAGAGCCAGTATCAGAATAATTTAAGGTTCAGGGTGGAAGGAATGAAGGTCAAATCAACATGAGCTGCCAAAGTTTCTTCATGTGACACCCACCAACCAATGTGCACCGAAGCTCTAAGATCTGCCATGGTATTTGTCTCTCCCTGTACCCATCTCCCTGGGATCACCTCTGTGGGGCCAGAGTCAGTACAATTGGCTTCTGCTGCCTTTTTTTTGGATACTATCACATCCCCTCCCATTGTTTGAAGACGATGCCCCACGATGGGCTCTTCCCTACTTACTGCTCCAGATTCTGAACTAGGACTTGCTAACATTCTCGTAGATGACATCACTGATGCAGAGCTGCTGCCTTTTCTTCATCCACATCAGTTGCACACACTGGTGGATAAAAATGTACTGCTCCTGGAGCAAAAGACAAAACTAGGTTTCAGAGCAAGATATTTTTGTTCAAATGTATGCAAAGATACAATATCTTAATACAGTGACAGTATTAAGTATAATGATCTGATGTCAAAGGAAATAGTTTTCATTATTGATGAGATAATTTTAGAGCTAGAAGATCAAGAGAATCAACTGTAAAAATGTTTTGAAAAAGAATAGAGCTTAGACCCTCATTCATTACTTAATGCTAAAGGCAATGAATATTCTATCTATAAATCATGGGGCTATTTTGTAATAAAAAAGGTCTGTCACTTCATAATATACCAAAATAAATTTCAGGAAGTTAAATAAATTAAGCCATAAAAACAAAAAGGAAAATATAGGTTAATTCCTTTCTGATTACTTTAAGAAAGGATTTTCTAAATTTCAAAACAATGGCATGAATTACAAATAAAAAATTCAAACTACTATATGTAAAAAAATAAGTGAAAAGAATAAAATAAAGGGCAAACCAGAAACTGGGAGGGAAAAATATTTTCTAGAATTATGACAAAATATTGATACTTTTATTTTTGTTTAAAATTCATCTGAAGCAGTAATGCACACACTTAAATTGACAAATATATAAATAAAAAACATCAACCACTAAACCAGATATTCCTGAAATGCACTGACTATGTCTTTTTTATTCATAATGCCTAGCACTTAAATGTTTTTGAGGGAAACTGAGGAAATACTAAATATATGCAAAAAAATGGCCAAGTAATCAAAAATGTAAACTGAAACAATTCTTTTGTTTTTCCTATAAAATGGGCAAAGCTAAAGGAAAAAAGTAAAATTCAATGATGACTTTAGTTTGCTGAAGCGGTCATTTTTAGCTGTCATTGGCAGAGGTATAATAAATAAAGTTCTAATAAATGACATTATGGACACAGATAATGGTGAAAAAGTGGGAAAGAATACAATTTAATATCCTATGAAAAGGAGAATGGTTTAAATCATCAATGGCATATCTATAATCAAACACTATTCAGTCTTTAAATGAGATTTATATAGTTTCGGGCAATTTGGGATAATAGCAAAAATGTTAAGTGAAAAATTAGAATTTAAAGTTAGCATATGTATGTATAGCATATGAGCATAATTATGTGCAAGTTATACAAAATAATTGAAGGAGATGAAATATGCTGAAATAGAGAATATCTGTCTTTGTACTATAAAATCAAGGTAGCTGCATGATTCTTTCTCCTTTTTCATTGTATCTCAGACTTCTCTATAAGTAATACCATTAGAAATAACCTTTATTTATTTATTTATATATTTTTTTGAGGGCAGTGTCACTGGCCCTTGTGTGTGGGACTGAACCGGAGCCACTGGCAAGCCAGCACTTAACCACCACACCACTCGGCCGGCCCAGGAATAACCTTTAAATTAGAACCAAAGTATCCACAGGAATTTAACAAGCCTTTTGAGTGACACCTTAATACAAAGGATAAGGTTAATACTTTAAAACTTACTGGGTTGATTCCTCAGCTTAACCTGTATTTTTCAACAAGATTTAGAGAAAAGATATGCCCTTATTTTGTGATAGTATCACATCAGTAACTGAGTTACCCCTTCTTATCACACATCAGTCCATTGTTTCCCATATTTTGTCAGAACTGGGCATAGATAAGGCCCAAGACAGCCTGGTTTCTCAACCCAGAACTACTCAGTGGCCAAACTCTGTGTCAAAAAAAAAAAAAAAGTAGGGAAACCACAGGAAGAACAAATAAAGACTATTTGAGTCCAAGTCCCTGAGAGTTCTTGAGCAATCTAACCTGCCCATCAGGAGGAGGGGTTACTTAAAGCAAATCCCTAACTGATCTCCAGGGAAAGCCTATTAGAGGAAAATCAAACAAAACATTCGATAAAAATAGAAGACAGCGGCCGAGTAGCACTTTCTGGCTTCAAAGTAGCACTTTATGGCTTCAAAGAACTTAACAAGATTTTATCATTGCATGGAATGTGTATTTTACTTAAGTAATGAATGTTGTCATTCACATTTTACAGATGAGGAGTGGGAGCTTTGAGAGGCAGAGTTGTGCAGAGGCCATGCTAGGACTCAGACCTTCTCTTGGGGTCTGGTCTGATGACACCTACTTTCTTTAACTACCCTTTGCTGCTCTTGTGGCCTAGCTCATAAGGAGGGGTCTGGTCAGGTGAGAAAGGGGAAGAGGGCATAAAAACAACCCATGCAGCTGGTTGTAATGACCTGAAATATACATCTGAGGACATGGCCAGTTTAATCAGCTACTTTTATTTATTTTCAGGGGCGGGGGTGCTGAGGGGGAGCATGGGGTCTCCTCGATCCTGAGACTATGCATCTTCTACTTGTGCCAGAGGGCTGCAAGCACTTAACCTTTCCCACCATTTTTAGAAGACGTTTGGGCGGTGGAATTCAGGTGATGGGCAGTCAAAAGGAGGTAGGAAAATTAGAAACCAGCCATGGGAAGAAACCTGGTGCAAATACACAGGTGGTTGATATATATACACAGAGTCAGAAATCAGTTAGAGAATCATTCTGGCCTCTTGCAAATTGTTACTAGTGTCAAAGGGGTCCTCTGGGATGATAAAGCTGAAGCAAATAATGTTTCACTCTGCTCTTTACTTATATTAATACCAGTAAAGTAGAAGGCAGCAGGGCTGGCATGGGAACGGGCTCAAGAAGGATGTTTAGAAAATCCCAACCTTCAACATACAAGTTGTATCATGAAGAGTATAACAACAAGGAAAAACAAAGGTAAATGGACAAGATGTTCTGGACATAAATAAATAACTCAAAGTAGGGAACATCCACTGTAAAATCCTGAGGGGACTCAAGAGTGAAGCTGAAATGTTGGGAAAACTAGTAACCTGTGGTGACCTCGCCTCTTTTGCCGACTTTGACTTTTCCCATGAGAGTTCAGTGAAGGAATCACATACTTTAAAAAGACTGTTTCTCTGGAGATGTCAACCTAAAATGCTGCCATAAACAATGAGGCCAAACAACCAAAATTTGAGGCAAGGAAGTCAGGGAGAAAACAACATTTTTGTCAGTTTTGCAGAGAGGTACATAGTGGCTGCTTTAGTTCTGTGTGATTACCAAACCTGAAGAAAGATCATGGCACTGAATTGGATGGAGGGTCTGCCGTGTGAAGGTAGTATTTAAAAAGGGATTAAGATTCTGTATTGGGAAAGTCGAAAGTGAATAGGCTATAATCAAAGTCTCTAAAGTTATAAAAGGTATAAATTAAGTCAGTGCAGCAGACAGTTTATCAAATTGTAAATTTATAAAATAAAGAGTGGCTCTTTGAAGCGTGGGGATTAATAGACGTAATGGGGAGTTTTAATCACATATTAGGATATAAATTTATGGAAGTGAAAGCCAGAAATATGGACTGATTCATAAAGCCCTGTTTAATCATTAGCTAGTGGGCTTCACTGGGAAACTAGGACATTTGTAAAGTATGAAAAGAAGGCAATGTCTACAGCAGTAAATTACAAGGCAGCAGGACTGGGATGTGAGTGGGCTGAAGATGTAAGGACACAAATACATGACTTCTTAATCAACCATGAGACATCTGAATGTGGATGGGTTACTCTTTCCAAAGTGGTATGATCCTACTTTGGCTCAGGAATGAACACGTTGGAATGTCTTTGCTAAGCCTTGATCAGATGAGAACGGGGAGGCAAGGACGGAAAAGTCAAAAGGGCCTAAAGGAGAAACCCCAGAGGCATTAACAGACTGCAGCCATTGCTGCAGCCCTCTTGCGTTATACTGACATCTTGTGGTGGTTCATAGGAAAAGCATGAGGAAGACCAAGGCAGTTTTTAATCTCAGAATTTAAGAGGTCAGGCCAAGCTGTGTTTTACTCTCTTCCTCCCACACACACTCCTTGAAGAAAAGGGATTATTGTGCGCCTGCAGCTAAGAAACTGCAAGTCTGGCGGGGTGACTGGGATTATGAACAAGCTATTGTGCATAGATTTTGGGGCCCACGCAGGTACACACATTGCTGCTCTGAGGCTGTGTGGTGCTGTCTGCTGGCTGTGACCCAGGCTGCCTCTCCAGCCCGAGTATATTCTGAGATTTCAAGAAGGAAGGAGAGGACTTGGGGGACGAAGAGGAAGAAGGAGCAAATAACACTGCTGGATATTTCTGGGGATGCTCCCATGTTGTTATAATGTTAAATACACCAATTTAGATCAAGAGAACTGTGAGGGTTGTAGGTTGGGGGCTGGAAATCTTTAAATCATAAAGGGGACAGAAAGCATAAATCCAACCCATGATCATCTAAAGTGAATTTGGACAGAGAATCACATGGGGGACAAACTAATGACAAGTTTTGAGTCAAGCATAGCATTTGGTATTAGTTCCACAGTCTCCACTTGGTGGCATTTACCCAGATTGGATTTCACCTGCATCAAACTCTCACTCTGTTCAAAGAGATTTTATTCTATTATAGATATATCTATGTGTTCTGAATTACTAAAGGGCATATGATGCTAGTAACAGTGCAAGTACTACACAGTGAATAGGTTTATAGAAGCTAATATCTATTTCTTTTATACCTTGAAGCAGCTTGAACATGCACAATAAGAAGCTGGGGATAGCAGATGCAAATAAGTCTTAAGCCGATTGTTTTGAGACATTAGATGGAATAATGGGAAGTTTTTTCCAGTAAAGGACAAATTTAAAGACAGATCCTGATGACATTCCTACCTCTGTCTGGACCATGGACATCCGGTAGGACCGCATTTCTGACACCAGCCCTAAGATGTCCACAAACTCATGATCCCGAATGTGCTGCAAGAGCCTGTCCAGGGCGATGAATGTTCCTGTCCGGCCGACCCCAGCGCTGCAAGAGTGTTCAGACAGCACATTACTCAGACAGCGCTTCTACACTGTGGAAAACAAATTGGTGATTTAAAAACACCAACTCAGGTAGTACCGTTGAGTAAAATGAAGACTAAACTCCTGGCAATATTTTCCACTTAACTGACTTTTTAAGCATGCAGTTGTGGTAGGGGTGTCTTCTAATGTCATATTTCTGACTATCACTGCTACTTCCCTTACAGAGGTTATGGGTCTGCACTGCCTCGGCCATACCCTCCCCTGCTCTGGAAAAGGAAAGTAATGATTCCACATGCAGCCAGCTGGTTGGTTCCTGCCTTCAGGGAGCTGAGACACATACACAATTCTAGTCTTCTGAATAGCCAGAGTGAGGCCCTCACACCCAGCTCCGAAGTCTTGTTGAAATGCCTACACTCTGGCTGTAGCTCTGAGGCCATAGCAATTAGTGTGCCTTCTCCCCTAGGCTGCGTTCACCATCTCAGGCTTTCCTTACAGCACATCTCTCCTTCTAGTGAATGCCGAGCCTGCTTCAATCTCCCAGTGGTCTAGGTAGTTGCCTCAAAATCAAATTTTAATATTTGGACCCATTTTAATATTTGGACCCATCTCTTCCCATCTCTAAACCCCAGTGCTCAGAGAAGAGAGGCAAGGGGAGTGATTTGCACCGACCAATTGGCCACCACAGATTTCCATGTAAAAGTCAGCTCTTCTTTTCTTCTAATCACTCATAGACTGAAGTGCCAAGTGGCTCCAAACTCTGAATTATGATGAAATGTCAGGAAAAAGGAAGTAAAAACTAATTTACATGCAGAATTTGCTGTGAGAGCAATCCAACAGTAAAAGCCTATAGTTCAAAACCCTAGTTTGCTTTTTCTATTGGACACCCTTCCCCTCCTAGGACTTATCTTCTCAGATAAAATGTTCTGCTCTTGTGACCTGTAAAGTCACATCCAGAACAGTCCCTGCTACCTGCTGAGAACTATTAGCTTGACCACACGGTTCAGCAGTTCTATTTTCTGCTCTTGGAAGGAACTGTGTGATAGCAGATAATTTCATCTGGTGAAACAAACTTTTTAACTTGTAAATGCCTCAGGTGGACTGACAGCATGGACACCCTCCCTGACCAGAAACTTGACAGCTTATGAAGCATTTTTCTTTCCAGGGAGACACATTTCTTTCTCTCTCTCTCTCCCTCTTTCTCCCTCTCTCTCTGCCATTCTAGTTCACAAAGGCCAAGGTGTGAGATCCAGATTATATATCCATTTAGTTGGATTGATATGGCTGCCTGTGCTTCCTCTAACATCTTTATCGTAGTTCTATCTCTGATATACAATATGAGCATATTTATATCCCCTGATTTTTTGAGGTTGCACAAAAATTTTACAATACTATGTCACACCAATGGATTTTGATGGAGCTTTCTTCACTTGGAGGGAAAGAAAGCTTAAATTCAAATATAACTTTTCCCCTAAAAAAATTAGTTTTGTAGATGTTTGATAATGCAATAGGTAATATAGTTCCTTTCATTTTAGCTATCTGGAAATTTAGAGACAATCTTGAAAAGCAATCATTGCAAATATGTTTTATCTTAATGAGTTGAATATTTTCATTTCTCCTTTCCCTCATCTGGCTTTTACATCTATTTATATCATTCTGGGTTGTGATTAGCTATCATTATTTTTATTTTTTGGATTATATTTTAATACATAGATTTTAAGAATTTTATTAAAAATAAAATTAAAAATAAAATAGCTAACATACAATATTATATTAGTTTCAAGGATATACCATAGTTATTCAACATTTATATACATAAATAAGTGATCACCATGATAAGTGCAGTAACCATCTGACTCCGTACCACACTTTCACAATAATATTTACTAAATTCCCTGTGCTGTACATTACATTCCCATGACTTATTTGCTTTATACCTGGAAATTTGAAACTTTTATTCCCTTTTCCCCCCTTTTTCAATTTATCAATTATGGTTGACATTCAATATCATTTTATATTACTTTCAGGTGTACAGCATAGTGGTTAGACAATTATGTAATTTAAGAAGTGATCCCCCTGATAGTCTAGTACCCACCTGGCACTATACTTAGTTATTACGATATCATTGATTTATATTCCCTGTGCTGTAATTTACATCCCGATGACTATTTTGTAACTATCAGTTTGTACTTCTTAATCCCTTCACCTTATTTCACCATACCCCAATCCCCCTCCCCTCTGGCAATCATCAACATGTTTTCTGTATCTCTGAGTTTGTTTTGTCTTTATTTGTTAATTTTGCTCTTAGATTCCACATCTAAGTGGAATCATATTGCATCTGTCTTTCTCTGTCTGACACTTCACTCAGCACAATACCCTCCAGGTCATCCATGCTGCCACAGATGGTAAGAACCCATTCCCATTCATGGCCAATCAATATTCCATTGTATATATGTATCACCTCCTCTTTATTGATTCTTCTATCGATGGACACCCAGGCTGCCTCCACATCTTGGCCATTGTGAACAATGCTGCAATGAATATATGGATGCACATGTCCTCTCCAAGTACCATTTTGAGTTTTCTTTGGATAAATACCCAGAAGTGGGATTACTGGGTCCTTCATTGTCTCTTCTTATAGCTTTTTTCAAAAGTCTATTTTGTCTGGTATAAGTATTGCTACCCCAACTTTTTTGTTTTTATTTTCATGAAATATATTTTTCTATCCCTTAACTTTCTGTTTATGTGTATCTTTCAATCTGAAGTGAGTCTCTTGCAGGCAGCATATATAAAGGTTTTGTTTTCTTATCCATCCAGTCCTCCTAAGTCTTTTGATTGGAGCATTTAATCCATTTATATTGAAAATAATTGTTGATAGATTGCCATTTTATTATTCATATTTTTTTCCCCCATCTTAAAGAAGTCCCTATAACATTTCTTGTAATACTGGTTTGGTGGTGATGAACTCCTTAGCTTTTTCTTGTCTGGGAAGCTGTTTATCTGTCCTTCGAGTCTAAGTGATAGCTTTGCTGGGTAGAATAATACTGGTTATAGGTCCTTGCTTTTCATTACATTGAATATTATGTACCAATCCCTTCTGGCCTGCAAAGTTTTTGTTGAGAAATCAGTTAATAATCTTATGGGAGCTACCTTTTAAGTTACTAGTTGCCTTTCTCTTGCTGCTTTTAGGATTTTCTCTTTGTCTTTAATCTTTGCCATTCTAATTATAATGTATCTTGGTGTGGGCCTCCTTGGGTTCATCCTATTTGGGACTCTCTGTGCTTCCTAGACTTTATGTCTATTTCCTTCATTAGGTTAGGCAAGTTTTCAGTCATTATTTTTTCAAATAGGTTCTCAATCTCTTGCTTTCTCCCTTCTCTTTCTGGGACCCCTGATTGCATGTTGTTATACTTGATGTTGTTCCAGAGGTCTCCTAAACTCTCCTCATTTTTTGGATTCTTTTTTCTTTTTGCTGTTCCAATTGGGCCTTGTCTGCTACCTTGCCTTCCAAATCACTGATTTGATCCTCTGCTTCATCTAGGTTGCTGGTAATTCCTTCTAGTGCATTAGTGCATTCTTCATTTCAGTTATTGCATTCTTCACTTCTGATTGGTTTTTATTTGTAGTTTCTGTGTCTTTTTTTATGTTTGTTAGCTCTTTGTTGAGGTTCTCGCTAAGTTCCTTGAGCACCTTTATAATCATTGTTTTGAACTCTGTCTCTGGTAGATTGCTTGCCTCCATTTTGTTTAGTTCTTTTAGTTCTGTTTAGAAAAACAGGATTTTTCTCCTGTTCTTTCATTTGGGACACATTTCTTTGTTTCCTCATTTTGGCTGCCCCTCTGTGTTTGTTTCTATATATTAGGTAGATATGCCATGTCTCCCAGTCTTGGCTGGGTGGCCTTATGTAGTAGGTGCCCGGTGGGGCCCTGGCACAGTCTCCCTGGTCACCTGTACCAGGAGTGTCCCTTGTGTGGTTGTGTGTGCTATCCTGTTTCAGTTGAGCCTTGACTGCTATTTACACATCAGTGGGTGGTATTGACCCTCAGGTTGACTGGTTGTGGGGTTTGGCCATCTCCACAGCTTCTGGGCTGCTGTGCAGGAGGCTTGCCCCACTGAGTGGGATTCACCCCAATGGGCTCAGGTGCCTGATGAGACCACCCTTTGTGTGTGCCACTTGTGGGGCTAACTGGGTAGTGCTCTGTTGTGATCTGAAGCAAACCTCCAAGTATGTTGGTTCCAGGGCCTCTTGGGAGGTCTCTGGTGCAGACCCAGGTCAGCCACTGCCTGTGACTAGCCTGGGCCTACCTGGTAGCAGCTACAAAGTGATCTGCAATTGTTTTCTGCCTGTGCTAAACCTGAAGGCACATGGGAGAGGCCACACTTGGAACCAAGAACAGCTGCCTTCAAAATAGTAGGGCTGAAGTAACTCTGCAAAAAGTCAGAACACCTGGAGGTCTGCTGCCACCTGCTGGTTTCCTTAAGGTTCAGCCACTGATAGAGCCTCATGTGGTGCTTGAGTGGGCGAGGCAGGGTGTCAGGGAATCACTAGAAGTGGAAAGAGTTGTGGTCACCAGGTTAGTATAGACTCTAGTTGGTGCCGGTACCGAACCTGGAATGACTCAGCAAATGTCTGAGAGCACACTGAGGCCAGCTGCTACCACCCTAGGGCCTTTGGACTACAATAGTTTTTCAGTGAAGAGTGCAATGCAGGAATGGCTGGCTGCTCAAAGTGAAATTGCCCCCAGCAGTGTCGGAGTTGGTTAGGGTGGGGTCCCAGCTGAGTCAGCAGGGGAAAGCAGAGGAACTCACCAGGCCAGTCAGATTCAGATTTGGCCTGTGGGGGTGGGCTCAACATAGGAAAGATGGGGCCTGCCTGCTGGCTGTGTAGAAGGCTGACCCCTCACTGTGGAAATGCTGACTGTCCTCCAGTTCTCTTCCTGAAGCCACACACCTCCGTCTGTCCCCTGTATGTCTCTGTCGAGGTCCCTCGAATCACCGTCCCACCGCTGGAGCCCAGGGTGAGTGCCTGCGAGTGAGTGAATCTGTGCACGGGCTGTTTTGGAGGACATCTGAATTCTCACAGCCTTCTGTCCTACCCAAAGGTCAGAATTCTCACTGTTTTTCACAGTCAGATGTTGTGGGGCCTCCTCTCCCAGAATCAGTACTCCACACTGGGGAATCTGGTGTGGGGGTGTTTGGGTCCCTCCCTCCGTTGGGGGGAACCTTTGTGGCTGAGGTATCCCTCCTGATTCTCAACCACCACAGGGAAGTTTGGGGCCATTCTGTGTCTCTGCCCCTACTACCTGTCTCGATGTGGCTTCTGCTTTATATTTTTAATTATAGAAATTCTATTTGGCTAGACTCCAGGTGGTTCTCCAGGTTGATTGTTCCATAATTTAGTTATAATTTTAATGTGTTCACAAAAGGATGCAGGCACAGTGTTTATCTACTCCACCATCTTGGATTTTCCATTTTTGATTTGCCCTTATATTTTGGTCATGTTTTAAGCCATTCAGAGTCCTTGATAGGACAGGGTAATATCACATAGTGCTTAAAGGCATGGCCATGGAGACTGGTGTGCCTGGATTTGAACTCCTCCACATTTGCGTTGCAGGAATTTGTGTTAATTCCTTAACCTCTCAGTTTGTTTTTTTTAACCTGAAAATGGGAATAATAATATCTATTTCATAGGCTGTAGGGTATTAGACAGCCATATTATAAGTAAATAATGTATCTAGAAGACATCAATTAATTATACACTTTTAAAAGTCATAATTCATTTTATTATTAATTGAATCTGATCAGGGGTTTATGGAATGGTGGGTTACTTCCTTTATGAAACAAAGCCTATGATGCTGAATAGACAATGCATTTGGTTAGGTTACCTGCAGTGCACGACCATGGGGCCTTTGCTCTTGGTAGCTTGCTGTCGGACCACATGTACAAACTGTAGGATACTTTCTGCAGCATTAGCTGTGGGCACACCGTGATCAGGCCATGCAGTGTAGTTAAAATGCATCACATCCTGCATCTCATCAGCCTATAGGAAAAAAAGCCAAAACAAGCGTTAATCTCTCAGCCACTGTCAGGATGGCTCAGGCCTCTACAGCAGAAGATAAAGCCACATTCCATTCTTGATCTGTATACTTCCCTTCCCAGCTCTGAGCATTGTGCCTGGCACAAAGCAGAGGCTTCAAAAAAAAAAAAAAAAAAAAACCCAACAAACAAAACGCCCCAAAACTGTCTAAAGCTTCAAACAGTAAAACAAATAGGCGAATCCATGCCTGTGCACAGATAAGAGCTTAAGCAAATTAGGGCTTGCTTCTTGGCTCCACTATTTAGCAATTGCACCAGCTTTGGCTCATGAAGTAAACACTGTGGAAGGCACCATTGGTGCTCCCTTGGGTCCCCTTTGCCAGGCTGGTGCCCCTTTTTCTCAGCTGCTGCCAGCAGCAGATAGCTGCTGTACCCTTCTCCTCTCAGTTGACTTCCATGAAGGGGAGCTGCTTTGCCTAAGAGGCTGTGTTCTCCCACTCAGGGCAGTCCACAGCTAACCAGTGACTGATACTCGAGTCATTCTGGTTGCCCAGAAAAGTTCATGAAAATGATCACTCTTTTCAAAGGCTGATGGCAGGCTTAGCACAAAGAGTTGAAATATATGCACGCATTCGAATACAGGTGATCTGAAAATGTATCCAGGTAAAATACACAAGATGGTTCAAAAACAGGAAACACTTAAATTGTCAGTCTCTTAGCGGCAAGGCAGAGAGGTCTTTGTATCAGGGTGATCTCTGTCAGCTAAATAGCAAAATAGCAAGACACACATCAAGGAAGCAAACAAGTTACTGTTGTTTTCTGTCTCCATTTCTTATTCAGTTCCTGCCAAATTTCAAGTAGTAGAAAGCGACAAATTGTGTACTGCGGTCACTTTCCTCCTTTTTGTTAAATGAGAAAACTCCTCTGCTTACATCTTATTGATTGTAAATTCCAAAATTTCCCTTACCCTGATTTCTTCATTTATGTAATTTTATTTTATTTTATTTTATTTTATTTTTTTTGAGGGCAGTGTCACTGGCCCTCACATGTGGGACCGAACCAGGGCCGCTGGCTTCCCAAGCCAGCATTTAACCACCGCGCCACTCGGCCGGCCCCCATTTATGTAATTTTACCTTGTTGAATTCTAAAGGTTTCCACATATCAATATGGAGGGAATAAAAAAAGGTATAAACAAAAAATGAAATTAATAGAAAAGCATATTCATTAGCACAACACAATCTTTTAGCAATTTAACCTTTATGGTGGAACTTAAATTTAGATTCTGTCTATGACCCTGGGACCAGGTGCTTGTAGCTACTATACAAACACCTTACCAGAAAACACTATTATTCAACTTTTTATTCCCATGTCTCAAGCCTTTCACATCATCGTCATTGAAAGGTTAGTATAAGTAATGAGAACACGTCCCTCCTCAGGCAGGCCCAATGAACTGTGATTCACTGTGTCTTCTGTTACCCTGGGCTACTCTGAGAGGAACAGTGCAGTCATTTTACCCCTTCCTCAGGCCTTCCCGGCTAACCATTTCATCCACGCCATTCTCCATGACATGGGAAATAAATACATTCAAAGTGGGAGTTTTCTCTGGAAGGTAGCAGTGTAGCAAAGCGCGAAGTGCTCATGATCTTGTATGATGATGGGTTGGTCTCCTGACACCTGGGGGTTCCTTCAGCATGAGATCAGCACCTGAACTTGTGCTTCGTGACTTACATAGTTGATCCGGAAATGTCTACGGGCCCAGTCATCCCGCTCTTCCTCTGAGATCATTTCCACAGTGATATCTCCGTACGCTATGGGTTCTTCTGTGAAGGGCCAGTAATGGTCGCATTTCACCTGAGGTGAAAGCAAGACAACATTTTCAAACAAACAGGCAAGGGAAGACATGAAGTCTGTGCTCACAAGGGAAAACAAAAGTACTTACTTCTAAAGAACTGTATACAATGATTATGAGTATGAAAAATGAAGCAAGGAGAACAGTTTCTGGTGTACAGTACACACTTGATCTGTGGGCGCATCTGGTGTGGGTTTTGCAAAGTGGGGACAGCCCTATTAGGTACTTACCCTCCTTTTCTCATTGCACTGAGTGAGCATGACTATAATCTGAGACTTCTGTTGTAGGATCATCTTCCAAAAGTCATTTCTGGTTTCAGGCAGTGGCCCCTGTGTGGCAATATACTCCTGGGGTGAGTTGTATCCCTGGAAGATAGGTGACAAAGTTCTCACTGAAGGAGCCACTGTCAACACCAAATGGTGTTCCACACAAATAAGAACAAACTGAAAATTTACTGGTGATAAACCTGGCAAAGGATCACACACTTGTGTAATGTATTCTCCTTTTTTCATGGAAAAGGCCAGCAGAGTAACTGGCTATAGGTCTGTGTGATTTTAAGCATGGTTCTCAGGAAGCCTATAAAATCACACCCACACCTTTTTAATTTTAATTTTAATTTTTTTAAATGATAGCAACCACTACCTTTATTGGTATTTTAAAAACACAGTTGCTCAGGTGAAACCCTTTGAGCTGCCGAAAATATTTAAACCTAAGAAAGGTGATCTTTAGTATAATTACCTCCTTTCACTTTCACTAGCCCTTTACAAAGAAATATGAAAACTAATCTCTAAGCTCTTTTCCCCTCCCCTCATTCTTTATTCTAAAATAAAATAAATAGAATAACTGAAACTGGTTTTTTAGTAGGAGAATGGCTCTGTTTTTAACTGTTTGACACATTCTTGTAGTCCTAATGTTCTTCCCTCTACCTGGGCTGGAATTTGGATGTCTGTTTTTTGTTTGTTTGTTTGTTTTTTAATTATTGTTTTACTTACAGGAATGTAGTTGGCATTGATGTAATCTGCTCCTTCATCTTCATTCATGGAGATTAATCTTACTCGGCTAAAGTCATCTGTAAAGAGTATGAAAAACAATTATTAAAAATCAGGGTGGAAGGAAGAATTGTCTTGATCCTGTCTTCCCAATATCAAGTAAAATTGTCAGTGATAGAGTAGGTAAAGTTTACTTTAACTAGATATTTTAGCCATACCTCAATCTTAGTCCTTTGTTTAAACAAATATATAAACATCTCTTAATCGCTTTTTCTCCCACTAGCTCTCCGGTCCTTGAAAGTATTTTCTCCATGTTTTGGGGGAGTTGTACAAAATATTTACAGAAACTAAAATTCTGGTAGATTGTATGGAAGGCTGCAGAATGGAGCCTAAATACCAGATTTCCATTTCACGTAGGTACATTTAGAAAATTCACTACCTTTGGGAAACCCAGAAGAGAAGATGGAGTTGTGTGGGTTTTTTGTGAACAGACTTCAAATAAGAAAATTCAATTCTGAAAAGTGCACAAATGTAAGGTATTATAATGATAATACTAATTATCATTAGTATTTTCTCAAGAAACTGTATTAAGGAAAAAGTTCTTTCTAGAGCTTTTTCAGTTTCCTTCTTCTACTTTCCCATTCTTTCTCAGCTGCCCCTAGAGTATAGCATAGAGGAAAGTTAAATCTATATTGAAATATATTTTAATTGTCCTGTTAGTAATCTATATGACTTTTTCTTTGAATATTGTTTTTATTACAAATTGCTAAGCAACAACAGAACTGCCAGAAATTAGAAAGAGGAGACGTTTTAACACATTACACCTCTTTTCCATTTGCCTCCTTTCGTTGTCAATGAATTAACTGAAAATATTGCATGAGGGCACAAATTATCATATCCCTAATTTGGTTAAGACTTTATGCTATCCAATGGTCAGTGTTTCCTATTCAGATAAAATTCAATTAAAAGCCTAATAATTGTATCTTCCTACATACAATAAAATCTAATGACATCAAAGAACAAATATGATCAATGCAATTGCAGAGATAGCCTTGAGGATCCAGACCACAATGAATCTGGCCAGAGATTGGTGAAATCAATTAATTTGCAATAACAGTCCTTCAACCTTTGAAAGACATGAGTCAGATTGGCACTATTGACCATCTTACATGGTAGAATGTTTGTGTAACGATTTTTACATCGATTCAGTGGTAGGTCTGCTGCAAAGTGTGGAATATCCAATCCAATCAATTTCAACTCCTGTAAATGACAGAGAATAGATTTGAGATTTCTGTACATGGTGTGGATTGGATTATTGTTTACATTGGATTATTCTAACTCTTTGTCTGTAATAGAATTATCACCTCCTTCCCTTCCCCCCTCCTGCCCCCCCCACTTGCCATATGATGTTGCAATGCAATAGCTCCCTTTTGTGATCGGGTGTACTTCTCCACCCCAGCGTTGTCTACTTGCTTTGGCCAGTGAACTTGGGTAGAACTTTGTTTGGTTTAGTTTGCCCTCTTGTGGTTCTGCCATATGCCACCAGAAGGACATGAGCAGAGAAGCTGTGAGTCCCTAAATGAGGAGACACATGGGACAGCCATGACCCTGACCCATGGACCAAAACTGTCCCTGCTGCCCCACAGACCCACAAGTGAGAAAAATGAATGTCGTAGGTCACTGAGATTTTAAGGCTGTTTCTTATATAGAATTATTGCAATCATAGCTGACTAATATAATACATTAATACCTTGGATAGCTTGGTGATCATTTGAAAAAGGAGTATAACACTATTATGTGTAGTAGCACTCAGGGAGTGTCAAATTTGTAAACCAAAATCCATTTCAGATTTTGGGAGGTATAGGGAAACTGAAATTTATGCAGTTTGCATAAATAGTTGCTGTTCTGTGAGGAAATGTAGGTCTTTCTCTTTCAGGCAATGAGCCTTAGAGAAGTTAGTAGAAGAGAGAGTGAGGAGCAAGGTAGGAGTATTTTCCAAGTATTTTCCATGTAATGAGACATAGGATTGACAGTCACTAAATATATCCAAGGAAACCTCAAAACTAAGAATGAATCAGTAGTGGTAGGCAAACCCTTCAGTGAAACTAAAAGAACATCCAGATATCTGCCTGCCTGTGTGCATCAGTACACTTATAAATTCTATTATCAGATGATGCACTTGATAGGAAAATTTTTATATAAACAGACAATCATCATACTTCAACAAGGTTACATTACTGGGAAAGGGAGTTTCTAAGCTGCTCTGCCATGTGTCTAATAGGAAACAAGGGGTTGAAGTCAGGCCATGTGGATTCTCCAAGGGGCATTTTTCACACACAGTCTATGTGAATGAATGGTGTTCCCTCGAGTTGTACAGTGCATTACAAATGCAATGGATGTAGTTAAATTCCTGGAAAATTTTGAGGGAAATATTAGTAAACAGCATGGGGTATATAACCATCTATAAGTGGGATTACCTATATAGTATGCACTTGTCTATAAGACTATTAAGTGAGGAAGTAAAGAAAACACTTGTAAATTTTACTTACTCATATAGGATATTAATATTATGAACAAATTTTACTCTTCATAATTCCTCTCCATTATTACTTCAACAAATCATAAGCTGAAGGAATATTTCCCAGGGGGAAGACTTTTTGAGAGTCTGAAAGACTCTTGAAGGGAGTTGGAGACATTTGATGGTGTTATAAGAAATTGAAGAGCAATATCTCTTTGGTGCCTTTTGTGTCTTGATTCAAGTGCTCTTTGCAAAACATAGGCTTTAGAGATCTAGTCCCTGGGATGTCTACTGCTTCCCCATAAAAGCTCCTTGGTAGCTCAGTGTGCGTGCTTAATGGCACTGGGATGCAAGCCTGCAGTCAACATGGATGAGCTGACCTAAATTGCTCAGATTGTGCTCCTCCTCTGCTTCTGCATCACCTGACTTTGCAAGCTCACAAAATCTCAAACTCTTTGGCCTAAATTGAAGCCAATTGTAAAGATAAACTATGCTCACTTTGATCCTCAAGTCACAAAAATTAGAAGTTTTTCCATCCTAGGCAAAACCTTTGCTTGACAAATGCCTTTAAACAGAAGGGTGTCACTGTTATTTTATTACTGTTTTTTCCATTTTAAAGCGTTTTCAAAGACTAACTATATTGTTCTTGTAAGAAATGAAAACTTAGTTTTAACAATTTAAACCAAATTAGTGTTATTTTTAGGTTAGTTCCTTTTGGCAGCTATAAGCATATTTAAATGATGTTTCGATTGCTTAAAATATTTTGGAAATCTACCTCCTTTAGAGAGTGCCTTTATAGAGAATGTGTCACAACATCTGACTTATTTTGGTGTGTCACCTATGAACTGTAGGGTCTTGAAAAGTAGTTTAAGTCTCATTAGCATCCGTTTAATTATTTGTAAGACAGGGCTAATCATGTCTCCATACTTCTCTGGTGTATAATGACTATCAAATGGAGGGATTCAACTCAACATTTGATAATGGCTGTAAAATGCTTCTTTATGGTTCCTTGTTGGTTTTGCTTTGCATGGCTCCATAATTTCTCCTTCCTTTGCCTTTTGTACTAACAGACCAAAACCTCTCTGCCTAAGTCCCCAGCTTTGAGGACAGACTGATAAGCCACAGGAAAAGGCCCCAGATATGAAAAAAAGAAATGGTGGAAACAGATTGAGGCTGAGCAGGATCACATATGGAAACTGACTAGCTGATAGAACTTTAATTGTGCATTGCCTCCCTGCTGTAAAAGCCCTAAATTGATAAGAGAGGTTTAATTGACTGACCACTGTAAATGCAAGTTCTAAAGCAGAATTGCAGCAAAGCAGGAACTACATGTATACACAAAATGCCTTGTAATCTTTTGTAATCCAGTCTGTCACTAAGTAGAAAATCAAATACAAAGTTTCAGTTCAGTAGCTTTGCAGTTATTTTCTTTCTAGCCATATGGAATCTCCAGAGGCTTAAATCTTCAGAAAGTTAGAGTATGAGGGAATGGCCTGAAACCAACATAAATCATTTTAAATTTTTTTTTTGCCAGTCGTGTTTCTAATATAATTTATTATCATGTTGCTTATCTAGGCCACGTAGTCATCCATAAGAATGGTGGTCCCCCAAAAGATATGTTTACATCCTAATCCCCAGAAACCTGTGAATGTGACCTTATTTGGAAAAAGGGGTGTTTCAGATGTAATTAACTTAACGGTTATGAGATGAGATCATTTTGTATTATCCAGGTAGGCCCTAAATCCAATAACAAGTGTTCTTATTAAAGAGAGAAGACAGGGAGGTCATATAAAGATGGAGCTATACGAGTAGATCTGAGATATGCAAGTCAAAAACTGCCTGGAGTCACCAGAATTGGAACAGGCAAAAAAGGAATCTTTGCTAGACCCTTTGGAGGGAGCATGGCCCTGCTAACACTTTGATTTCGGACTTCTGGCCTCTAGATTGTGAGAGAATAAACCTTTGTTGTTTAAAGTCACCAAGATTGTGGTAATTTGTTATGGCAGCCCTAGGAAAATAATAGTCACCAAGGTCCAATAGCAGTGTATGCCATGTGGCTGTGTTTGAAGCACGAAGGTCTTGAAAAGCTAAACACAAATATATGCACTGTATTAAACTGCTAGGACTGCCATAACAAAGTACTATAGGCCGGGTGGCTTAAACAACAGAAATTTATATCTCATAGTGGTAGAGGTTGGGAAGTCCAAGAACAAGATGCTGGCAAGGTAGGTTTCAGTCTGAGGCTTCTCTTGGCTTATAGATGGCCACCATCTCACTCTGTGCTCACATGACCTTTTCTTTCTGTCCTGGTGGAGGGGATGGGGGAGGAGAGAGCAAGCTCTTCAATGTCTCTTCTTATAAGGGAACAAATCCCAGCATGAGTGCCCCATTCTCATGACCTCGTCTAAAGGTAATTGCTTCCCAAAGCCCCCATCTCCAAATATCATCACACTGGGGAGCTGGGGCTTCAACATATGCATTTGGGGGCACACCTTCAGTGTACCACCATCTTCTGAGAAAAGCACAAGCTATATTCTGGCTTCAATGTCAGGAAGTGATCAGTGCTTGATGTTTGCTTTTACATAGGTTGGACGTTAGAGTCAAATGAGCTAGATTACTAGGTTACAGAACAAGTGAGGAGAAACCATGTGACCAGTGCTGCTGACAGAGAAGGTTGCATGTATGGCAAGTAAAAGTCCAATGGAGGGCCGGCCGAGTGGCTCATGGTTACGCACTGGCTTGGGAAGCCAGCAGCCCCGGTTCGGTCCCACATATGAGGGCCAGTGACACTGCCCTCAAAAAAAAAAAACAACAAAAAAAGTCCAATAGAATTAGGTAATGCCTGTTATGTTTCAAGTAAATAAAAAGGGAGGAGAAAGGATTTATAACAAGGTGTTTAGTGAGGTTCTGCATTAGTTTCTGTTTCTGCCATAACAAAGTAGAATAAACTGGGTGGCTTAAAACAACAGAAAGGTATTGTCTCACAGTTCTTGAGTCTAGGAGTCTGAAATAAATGTGTCAGCAGGGACCTGTAACCTATACGGGAATCCTTCCTTGCTTATTTCTAGCTTCTTCCTAGCTGATTTTTTGGCAATTTTGGTATTCTTTCACTTGTAGCTGTGTCTCTCCAATCTCTTCCTTTGTCATCACATGACAGTCTCTCTGTTTGTCTCTTAATCTTCACATAGCTGTCTTTCATAAGGACACCAGCCATAGTGAATTGAGTCCACCCTACTTCAGTATGACTCATCTTAACTAATTATATCTGCAAATGACCTTATTTCCATATAAGGTCACAGTCTGAGGTACCGAGTGGTTAGGGATCCAATATACTTTTGGGGGAACACAATTCAAGCCTAACAGATACTGTAATGGAAGAATGGGGTACAGTAGTGATGGCAATCTTGGGCAAGTGATGAAAGATGGCTAAGAAGAAAATCAACCTCAAGAAAATCTAGGAATAGCTCTAGGATGATATTCCAGGGCAACATTCCAATCACTGAACCAATTACTAACACAGGTGCTTGTTGGAAACAGAGACTAAACCTAGGAAATTAGAAATGAGAGGAAAGAAAACTCAGGCCTGGGAACAATTTAAGATCTTTGGTGTGAGAACTGTGGGAGAGGATTCAAGATGACTTATTTCAACAAGGACTGAAGGTAGGTCTCCAGTGAACTGGACTGAAACACAAGTAAAAACAGCTACAAATAGAAACTATTACCAGAAATCAGAGGCCATCTCTTGTGAACTGTGTGACAAGTAGTATAGTGTTGTTTTTATCTTTGCAGACACATTTCTGAACAAAGATGATGAGGGTTTCCACCAGCTTCCAGATCAAACACAAAAGTACAGAAATTAATAGCAGCATGTCTCATGGGCTCTCAAATTTCAAGCTCTAAAATCTGGCTCTTCAAAATCTTTTCCACATGCAACATAAGAAATGAGGAATATTATAGCATCTAATCCCTGGGTCCCAAACTTCCTTAAGAAAAGATGCATATTTTTGTTAGAAGGATAATTAGTTTTTCTAGTAGATTCAAAATCAGATGCAGAGTGAAAGAGGAATTTATTCAGTGAATGCAAATTAGCAACTTGTATAGCTTCATGTATGAGTTACAGTTATATTGGTAATATATATAAATCCAGATATTAGTTTCAATTTCTATAATGCTTATCAATGATGTAATTTCTCAGTATGAGTGTGATATTTCAATGTCAGAATCAAAATGAATATAGGTATCAAGCATTAATATAAACAGAACAAATAATCATTCATCTACTGAATTTAGCTAGACCAGCTGATTCAGCTATCTTAACTAACACCCTCTTGGGTGCCCATTAGAGCAAGAAACATATTTTTTCCTTAAGCCTCAATTAATGATCAATTTCAGGAAAATTTGAGGGCTGCCATGTGAAAGATCTGACATATACCCTGAAATCAGATATCAAAGATGCACAATGCATCTTTAAAAATAAATCAGGATACCCTGATACTGAACCCGAGGATGTGGGGGCGGGTAGGGTTGGGGATTGGCAATATCTGGGAGCTTGTCAAATGAAAAAGGAAATGAGTCAGACCAGTGGGTCACTGCTGGAGCAAATGTTAGTCTTAAATAAACAATCTGAGCTTGTGATTTCAATAAAACAGACTTCCCGAGAGTAATTTGTATTTTCTTAACAAAGATGCAATATCAGGACTTGGCATCAAATAAATTACATTCAATGGTAGGTTGAACTAAATCAATGGTTTGCAAATCATATATGACCAATAATGTTCTAAGAACAAAGATATATGAGAAGAAGCTTCATAAATTAAAAATACTAAACACTTCTTCAAATCATGGCATAATGGTTAACTTTATATGTCAACTTGGCTAAGCTATAGTGCCAAGTCGCTCGGTCAAACATCAAGTCTCAATGTTACATGGAGGTATGTTTTTAGATGCAATTAACATTTTTAAATCAGTAGATTTTGAGAAAGCAGATTACCCTCCATAATGTGTGTGGGCCTCATCAAGTCAGTTGAAGCCTTAAGAGAAAAGACTGAGGTCCTCTGAAGAGGAAGGAATTCTGTTTCCAGACTGCCTTCAAACTTGAGCGGCAGCATCAACTCTTACCTGGGTCCCCTGCCTGCCCTGCAGATTTTGGACTTGCCATCTCCTGCAGTCATGTTACCCAATTCCTTAGAATAAATCTCTCCATCTCTCTTTAAATCCAATTATCTATCTATCTATCTATCTATCTATCTATCTATCTATCTATCTATCATTTTTTATTGATTCTATTTCTCTGGAGAATCCTGACTAATACACATGAGCTATAAAAGCTTAGATGTATTGTATCCTTGTCCCATAGTTGGTCCACTGTTTCTCAGTGGAATACTGTTGGCTTCGGACAATTCTTTGTTGTGTGGGACTGTCTCACTTATTGCAGAACATTTAACATCCCTGTCCCCATTAAATACCACTAGTAGCTTAAGCCTAAGTCATTATGACAACCCAAAACACTCCCACACATCTTCAAATCCCTCCTAGGGAACTGCTTGGTATTGGCCCACTTGGAAACCACTGATTTAGTTCAACCTACCATTGTAGTTACCAGTCTTTTTTTTTTTTTTTTTTTTTTTTTTTTTTTGAGGGCAGTGTCACTGGCCCTCATATGTGGGACCGAACCGGGGCCGCTGGCGTCCCAGGCCAGCACTTAACCACCGCGCCACTCGGCCAGCCCTCAACCTACCATTGTATAGATGAACAAACTGAGGTGATAAGAAATAGTGATTTTTTTTTTTCCTCCAAATTAATTAGTAACAAAATGGTAGAGAGGACCCAGGTTTTTGGATTCCTAGGGTAGTACATTTCTATCTCCTTTATAAATTCTATGAAATAAGCCTAGGTGTATTCATTTATACATCAAATGTATAAAAGCTCTGAGCATATTATAAATTGAGCACTTAGCACATAAAATTCATGACTCTACTTTTTGTGTTTTTGAAGTATCTGCAGCTAAGATCTAATCACTTATTGCTTGGTTCTCCCAGTGTTGTCTTTGAAAATAACGCTCTTCTCTTTTGATATAGCCATGTGCTTCCAGTAAGAGCTGTCCTGTTCTTATACGATTCTGCTCTCTCTCTGGCTATGGTTGGTTTGAGTGGACATCATAGCCCAGCCCAGCCAATCAGAATCCTCCCCTGTGATTTTTCAAACTATGAAGAAGAACGAGAGTCAGTAGTTCCTTTTGGAAACTGGGGCAACTATAGGATGTAATACTCAGGGATTGGTGGTGGTCAGGTTTTCCACTTTGAGAAAGAAGTTGGTTTGCAATGAAACAAAGTGAGGCCAAGACAGACAAAGAAGCAGAAATGAGAAATAAAAAGAGGGATTTCTGCAAGGGTCTGGTCCTGGGTCCAGTCATTCTTGTGACTGAGCCGCTTTCCTATCCTCCTCCTGGTTTAGCTACTCATCCTTTCCTTAGATTATATGACATATATATCTTTTTTATTTATTTTTTTTACCAGAAAATAACTCATTCATTTTTTTTATAATGATGCAATTTAGAAGCACAGAAATAGTTACAGTGGGGTTTGATGGCATAAACTGGGCAGCCAGTTTCCTAATCCTCCCAGCCAGGGCCATGATCTATTGGGTTGTTGGAAAAGTCATGACAAATTTTTCCATTTTTTTTTCATTGCAAAAATGTGTCATGACTTTTCCAACAACCCAATAGTTCTGCCTCCAAGGTCACATAATCTTGTAGGAATATGAAGGCTGTAGCTTAAGTGAGGCTGAATGTGTACCAACATGATAATTTTCATCACCATCATCAGAATTATCTAGATATTTATTTTTTTCTGAGTTTTGGCTTATTTTTCTCCTTTCATTGATATACTTTTCTGAAATGCCATCTTCACCATAAATCTCCAGTTCAAATCAAATTTCTCTTCTTTGAGATAAAACATTTGGTGTAGCATCTATGATTTCTTAGGCACCTGCCTGCAATGGGTAACTGAGCAAGGCTCTATGTGGAATTTCTCATGACACAGGTAGTCTTTAGGGGCTTTGTATTTGATAGGTATAAGGTTCTTCTCATCCTTAAGTTCCCTGTTAGAATTTTTGGTCTGCTGTTTCTTACAGACCAAAGCTGTCCTTTGGCTGATAGGCAGAAAGGGGAAATAAATATGAATAATGAGAAGAAATCAGTTATATTCTACAACCTGGTTTTTCATAGGAAAGACCACCTTTGAGGCTTTTTAAAAAACTACAGTGTTTAGAAAAAAAATCACTTTATCTTTCCCTTTTCCCTGGTTTCCTGGAATCATGGGCCACTGTGTAGAAACCTGAAGAATGTGGGGCCATCCAATGTGCTGTGAAGTATGTGGGATGAAAACCTAAGGACCAATTGTGGTCCTCACACTGCTGAGATCCTAGACTTACCGATTACCATCTACTCTGACACATGGTCTTGGACTCAAAAAAATATGTATGTTTCAGAAAGGGCAGGTGTTGCCAATTATTCTCTTATACACAAACCATGTGTAACTCTCTTTCCCCAATTTCTCTAAGAAAAGAAGACAAAACCTCACAAAGAAATATTAAGTAGAGTGCTGAGAGTCCTATAGCTATAAGAGCCCTACCTCAGACTCTTATATGCCCAGAAGATAAAGGGGTCCATTTCATCCCACCCTTGCTGTGGCCTAAATGGCATGAAAACACACTAAAAATCCCTTGAAAGTAAAATTCTGTTTTTAGATCTGAATCCTCAGCTTGTTTTTTCCTGCACTCTTGATCGCAGTGATTTTCAGTGATGGCTTCTCCTATAATCATATTTGTTCACCCCAGTATCTGCATCTCCTTTCCTTAATTTGTGCCACCCAACCCTGACCTAACTAAGGGTTGACATCCTATTGCTGTACCAGCAGATTAGACACCCCTGAGCCTGATTGCCATACTGCTCATTATACAACCATAATGCAAGCACTGCCCAGTAAGCAGGAAAATGATGCCAACATGAACCTGCCAATTCCTATGCCGTATCCACCACAGAAGGCACAAACTCCTTTATTCACTTACCTCAAATTGGAGCGAAAATTTGTAGTCAGAATCTTTGGCCATATCCTTGATGTAGGCATCAAAGTCATCCAGTTGAACTGGGCTTTGTTGAACACAAAGAAACACATGTTCAAAAAAATGCTGTTGATAAGTATTGTATCTTGTTTAACACCATACTTCTCAAACATGAACAATTTTCTTGGAGAAAATAGAAGCTTTACTTAAAGGTTAGCATTTTGTTTTTTCTTTCTTTCTTTTTTGTCTTTTTTTTCTTTGTTTAAAGTTATCAGTTCTTAATATATTGTAATTAAAAAGAGCCATATATCAAGGGTGCCAATAAAAGGTATACACATTTTAAGAAAGGAGAAAACTGTATTAAAATTATGCTGACAGTAACCACTTTGAGCACCTCTTGTAATCGCAGAAGTCAAACGTTTTATATTCATCTTTTGTTATTGGTATCTATTGAGCATTACAATTTTAATACAGTTTTTCCTTCCTTAAAAGGTGTACACATCTTTTTGGCACCCTCTGTATATTAAACTTCCTTGAGACAGAAGAAATAAACTATATAGATCATAAATATTTGCATATGTCATCTTGCTCCATTGATGGTTGGAGTCCACGTGGGCACATTAATGTCACACTCCAGATGACAGAGCCAAAGGCTAAGAGAGTCAGGTGAGTAGTCCAAGATCACATGGCTACTCAGCTGCAGAACCATGGCTAGAATGCAGGGAAGATGATTCCTGGTTAAAAACATTCTCACTTCAAACTTATCTCCCTTCCAAAATATTGGCTACATGTGGGACTCCTGTCCTGGCATAAACTCCATTAGAACTGCACTCCCTGGAAGCTATCTTTGAGCAGTGCATTGACCTTAAAGTTGGATTTAATGGTTTTAGGTTTCATCTCAGTACCAGGAATATGGGAGCATCCATAGGGAAAGCAAACAAGACAAAATATGTATAGGCTAGAAAATGCAAAAGCAGAAAGGAGAGAAAAAAGAGAATGAATGTCAGGGAGAGAAGGAGAATGGTAAGGAGGAGAAAAAGAAAGCTGTGAGATCAGTAGGACAAAGATTTAGAGGGAAGAGGGGAAAGAGAAGATAAGTGAAAAGGTTGGGGAAGGGGGTAAGCCCTTCAAAAAAATGGCTTTTAGAGAAGGAGGCAGGATTAGAAAGAAAATGAAAGGAGGGAATGAGGAAGCTGTTTGACATGAGTTTTGGTTTTGTGGTCAGTTTCCACCACTCCTACGCCCTACCCACATTTTGTCCACATCCTGCTTCTCCTTTTTCCCTCTGACTACATCTTGGGAGGAACAAGCCCTGATAGAGTATCCCCTTTTGGACCCAGACCCGGTCCTTTAACTGCTGAAGTCTATCTCTCTCTACCTCACTTAATAACCCAACGAATAATTTTGGGCAACAAAGTCTTTCTGTTTCTGTCAAAATCATTTTTTTCCCCAGGTGACAGTCCCTCTCCTCTGTTTAGGCTGGTCTTGTCTCTCTACATCACTTGATGTATGCCAGTGTAATGTGTACTGTTTTAAAATAGATTTAGGAAAAATATTCTGTTATCCATATATGCCCAAAAATGTCATAATAAATTTCTATTTGTCAAAGATAAATAGAAATATTTTTGCATCAACTTTTCTTTTGTATTACTTACTTGATTTCTTTCCCCATTGACATATGTGCCATAGATCTGGGTGGAACCCCTAACGCCTCATATTAATTCACCAATATTCTATCCTAGGCAAGTATCAAGGATGAACTTTATAAGAATGGCCCATTCTTCATATGTAGAATTTTAACTACGTGCCTGGAGGTGATAATCTAATTACACTTTTGAAATCAACTGATGGTTAATTTTCACCCATCAGAATCTTAATTCTTATGACTGAACAGTTCAGTAGAAAAGTGAAAACACACGCTAGCAAGAGTAATTGCCTTTTTCTACTTATTATAAAAATTTCCTGAGACAGCATTTCTCAAAGTGTTTATTATAACACTTAATATAGTAAAAGCCTTCCCTTGCAATAAGCACAGAACTTCAAAATACAAAATGGCAAAGGTTTTTGTACAATTTTGATGTAACTAAAAATTAGATTTTTTATAGTTTAGAATAACAGACTTCTTGTGCAAGGCTTTTATTATTCTGAACAAGCCATTTTTTCTCAGGTTTCATATGGTGATAATTTTTCTTATTCCTAGTTTCTGTGATATACTTTCTTAATACTCATTGGGGTCCATACGTGTAAACATATCAACACATAGCAGCTTAGCTCTTTTAATATGCATTTGCCTCTTTTTAAAGCATACTTTCTATTTAAATACAAACAATCTTTTTGCTTTGGAAAGGTAAGATCATTATGGAGAACATTTTTAAATGAAATATTTTAAAATGAAATAGTAAGAAGAACTTACTGTATTTATATACTTCAAAGTTGTGAAGAGACTAACTCTTAAATGTGCTGACCACAAAAATAAAATGATAATTATGTGACATGATAGAGATATTAGCTAATGCTTGATGGTAATCATATTGCAATACATAAATGTATCAAGTCAAAACATTGTACACCTTAAACTTACACTATGTTAAATATCAATTATATCTCAATAAAAAAGAAACTTACTTAGTCAATTTTCTCTTCTTTAAACCATTTTTACTCCTGAGTATTAAAAACAAAAACAAAAAAAACAGAAAAAGACAAATTTATCAGGGCAAAAGAATTGATTAACATATAGATTAATGTTGAAGAGTTTTAAATAATTACTTCAGACACCCCAATTTTATTTAATTTTCATTAAACATATCTCAGGTTTGTTTGCTTTTTCTTAACTAAGTAAATGATAATTTCAGATTCTTTTTTTTTTTTTTTTTTTTTAGGGCAGTGTCACTGGCCCTTTTATGTGGGACCGAACCCGGGCCGCTGGCTTCCCAAGCCAGCGCTTAACCACCACGCCACTCGGCCGGCCCTCAGATTCATTTTTAAAAACTCTATTAGATTGCAGGAACATACCTTTACTTTATATTTAATGTTTGCCAAAAATTGAATTCTGAAAATATAATTTCTTACCACTAGTGATTAAGTTGCTAATTTGTAAATATATAAAAGTATCTACTGCATGAATACTTTAGTGTCTACAGGCAAGAAGTAAAGACTTGGGATAAAAGTGAGAAATAATGGTGGGAAGGTGGATGTATTGTTCTCTTAAAGACTAAAAATTGACTCTTTTGGACATTTTTTTTGAGCATGTGAATTTGTGCCATCAATGTTGGCTTGTATCTTATATAATTCTACTATGGCATTGTTCATACCCAATTTTGAACTGATTTTTAAGCTATTTGAAAAGCTAGACCTATTACCTGCTTGTTCTTAATTCATTATTACTTTGTAAGCTCAGACACATGTAATGCTAAGGTATGCTTCAGTTAATTACATTTAACATGGTATTTAGAGTAATTGTTTTCAACCAACAAGATAAGTTAGCTGATGTTAAGATAGTATCTGCTGAAATACTTTATTACTGTATTTTATTGTCTCATATAAATAACAGATATTGATACAGGATTGAGAGTGAGAGCCAATTTTTATAAGTAATTTCAAAGGTTTAAATATCGATAGAAATATAAACAGTAAACAATCTATAGTAAATAATTGGTTGTGATTTGGGTACTCTCATGTGCCAAACTATTTATAATGCAAATGATGAGTGTTTGGCTACATTGGTTTCCAGAGAAAGCCCTTAGCAGTATAAAGAGCTACTTCCTCTGTGCCATCATAGCACTTTAGTACTTCTCAGGTTGTCTGACTGTCCATTGCACGTGCGTTCCCTGCTGGACTGTCTTCCTCCCCGCACCCCCCCCCCCCACAGCTGAGCGCAGATAATGCAACATATTGTGAGTGGCCAATACATGCTTATTTAATTGAATTGAAACAATTCAATGTTTGCCACGTTACCAATTGCTTAATGATTCAGTTAAGAATTTGATGCTAGGCTTGGACTCATGAGGTCCCAGTGGGGAAACGGGACTTGTGGATGAAAAGAAAGTAATGCAGGAAAGAAACTGTAGGGAAATATCCATAAAGGCAAGTGGCATTTCCAGTTTTTATTTTTCTGTTTTCAGGTAGTTTTTATGTCAATTCCGAGTGAAGACAATCCATTCCATAGTTCTTGTTCTCCCTCATCTGCTTATTGTCTTCCATACTTGGGATTTAGAGGGAGTAGATATTTCAGTTTTTACTTTACCTCTCCCTCATCCCCTCAAAAACAAAACACAACACTGTGATATTAGAGCTGTATCGTATAAACATTCGGGAACTTAAAGACATACCTCTTGGATAATTTTTGCTCAGCTCTTGCAATGACAATTTCATTAACTTTTGGAATCCCACATTTATTTGGTGTAGCTGGAGTCAATTACTTGAGTGCTTTATGAAAGCGGAATGTTAGCACAGATAACAAACAGTTCTGGTAAAATCAGTAGGCTGCCGACATGTTTAGAGATTGAGAGTGAATTAAAAAGAGACAAAAAAGAAACATTTCCTATCCAAAGCAGACTTCAAGGCAAACTGGGAAGAAGCAAATGTATGTGGGAGGGTGACACTGAATAAATTCAGTGCTGAAATCTTAAGCTGCTACTATTCAACAGCTGTGTAGAAATCTGATTTATGGAGGAGGGACACTTTTTTTTTCTTCTAATCTCAGTCATTAATTGATTGATTTTTAAACACAATATAAAAATTTCCCACACATTTTATATGACTCATTGTCATATATTTATCGTCATAAGTGTATGCCTTCATGATTTGTGTACAACTTTCATTGTTCTGCCTACACTTTTCTGAATTCCTGTAGATCCCCAAAGGTTCCTGTATGCTAAGTCTGTGGGGCCATGACAGGGCAGAATTAAGAGACTCCACAGCCACACTGATAGAATTTTCCTACATTTCCAATTGCTGTGCTAATTCTAAAACTAAAGTCGGGGAAATTCCCTTTGAAACATGTAAGTTAAGGCTTTGCTAACAATTTTAGCTTCAGCACATTATGGAAAGAGCTAGTGTGTATGCGTGTGCATGTTACAGTGAATACTTTGAGCGATGTTTAGGGTATCATGTTGCCATTACAAAAGGTTTCCTGAATAACTGATAAATAACATCCATCAGACATACAGTATATATATATATATATATATATATATATATATATATATATATATATATATATATATATATGGATATAGGATTGTGCACTTCTTTTAATTTTTCCTTTTCATTTATATTAGGTAAGGTTCAAAACTCTAATGACTTCAAGAAGTAAATATGCATTCTTCATAAATTCTTTAGGGTTATGACACTCTAAGAAAGCTAGCCAGATTAGAATTCATTGCAAAGGAGAATATGAAGCAATGGCAGAGACATGAGATTTAGGTGGTTAAAACAAACGAACAAAAAACAATATCCCCTCCCCCCAAAAATGCTATATGTCCCCAATTTCATAAGCACTACTTATTTTCTGATGAACTAAATGGAAATCACCCCCAAATCTTAAAAAGGTCTTTAGAGTGATGTCATTCTCCAAATAGAATGTGCAATAACCATGTGCAAAGTTGAGCATTTTAAACTAAGTGTTGCTTCATGTTTGAAATGTCAACTGCTGAGGATTTGAAATAGGCAGATGAATAACTTGAGTACAGCATGAGGGTGATTATGCTAGCAAGCAAAAAGAGAGTAATGATACTGAATCTAGATAGAGCAAGTCCAAATGAGATTGTTTTTCTTGAATAGGAAACACGATCTGAGATCATTCAAGTCAGAAATCCTGGCAGAATACAGCTTTAGACTAAGTCAGCTGAGCACTAGCTCTCTACATGGATTCTGCTATCACCCCAGGAGAAGATTCAAGCAACAATGAAAGGGAAAATATCTTGATTTCCATGTGAACCACTAAAGGCATCAGGAGGGTTTTAGAAAATCAATAGGAACCTATCTTTCCAAGAAGTTGACAGTTTAGAGAAGAAGCTGGGCAGTGTGTTAGGAAGGAGGCGAGTGGGTGGCTCTGTTATTTGTGGCAGTTAGCAGGGTAGGTGAAATATAAAGACAAACACATCTAAAGGAGGTTTAAAAATGACTGTTTCACAAATGAATGCAGAGGATATATCCCTGTTATTCGATAAAAAGTAGCAAATAGTAGGGAATTCGGGTGATTTTGTGAGTACTGAGCTGAACTTGAAGGAGCAGGGACCATGAATTGTACTTCTTTTACATCTATCATGGCACAAACCTAGGGATGAAAACATAGATTATGCTCAGTATGTTTCATTGGTGGATACGTGTGTAGTTACTGAAAATGACAGAAAACCTAGGTTCTATGCTTTGCCTTCTCTTCTCACCTGGAGATAACCATTTACAGTTTTAGGACTGTTCCTCTAAAAACTACTAAAGAGTTGTTTTTGTTTTTGTTTTTTGTTTTTTTACTTCTAACTTAGGTCTCATGTTATTTGATTAATACTATAAATAGTGGATCTTGAAGGGTTCCTGAAATTTGATCTTGTGTTCATCAGACAAACCTATCAAAAGACATGCAAATAAGCACAGCCCTATCTGATAGAAGCTTAAATTGAATGGTGGAAAATGAGAAAGTCAGAGAATTAAGCAGGGAAATGAATATAATATTATATGCATCTTTCTTTCCTTTGTTGAAATCTGTGGAGGATAACTTAAGGGTATTTGTTACAAGTATTCTAATGATAGGTAGAATACTGGAGGGTGATTCGATGTTGAGTTAAAAGTAAATTTATATTTTGAAGGACAAATTGGGATTTGTGTGTACTTCTCATACCTGAAAACTATCTGATGTTAAATATTTAAAATATTGTGTTGATGATGGTGAAGTCCTATACTGAAAACTGTTATTAAAAACAAACTTGAGGACCGGCCGAGTGGCACGGTGGTTACGAGCTGGCCTGGGACGCCAGCAGCCCCGGTTCAGATCCCATGTGTTAGGGCCAGTGACACTGCCCTTAAAAAAAAAAAAAAAAATTGAAAAACATTGAATGGATCCTCATCATCCAATACACTCTCCTCTGACTTTATTACTTACACTTTGGTGTCCACCATGTTTCAAAAGTTTTTCTCTAGTCTCTCTTTTTAAAAGAAAATACAATTTCTGGTAATAACAATCTCGACTATGAGAAAATCCTTTTTTATATTTCTTCCATTGCAACATGAAGTCCTAAATGTTGCCCGCTGTATTTATTCTGTCCTCAGAGGAGCTGAAGGACATTTGATCAATTGTCTTTTTGGATAAATAACTGTTCAGGTTGCTTTTCATCTTTCCCTCTTCTGCCCCATAGACCTTTTTTTTTTTCCAATCCATGAACTATTTTCTGAATCCTTTTCAAGTTGCCCACATTTCTGAATCTGTCTATACATAATTTAGTACCTAGACACCATGGACTAATACTTAAGGACAGTAATTTTTTTGTCAGTTCTTTGGGAAACCACTACTTTTGTTGTTGTTGTTGTTTGTTTGTGTTAGTGGCTCAGTTAAACAAAGAGTCCTTCTAGGCATTTTAGTTTCAGAATTCAAGATATTATGATTATAATTTATAAAAACTGGAAAAGAAACTCTTCAAGATTTGATTACTAAAATGACTTAAAAGTGAAGAAAATAAAAATTTAAAGAATGCTGTTCTTTACAGAGGAAAGAGTAGGTTTCAGACAAACTTGGGTTTGAAACCCAAATTTTTTATATAGTGTGATGTTAAAAACAGTTGCTCTCCGTAAGCCTCTATTTCCACATCTCTAAAATGAGGTGATAATACCCTCAGCAGAGTTGTGGGGACAATTAAATAAAATAATTAACAGAGAAGCTTGCACTTCATCAGTTATTCTATATTCAATGGGTTAGCATTATTACAAAAACAAGGAGGCCGCAAACAGAAGATATTGTACTCTGGGTTTCACTACTTTAATGTAATGAAACTCTCAAATGGATGGAGGTGATACGGAAAATGGAAAGCATCATTTATAAAGATGAGAGTCCAATGGATTGATTCAAAGAGAAACAAATGACTAGTAATAAATGGAAAAAAAGCATGCCAAGCACATCACAAGAAAAAAATTTAATTGGAAAACATTGTTAGCATATTGGTACTATTAATTACTTTAATCCATTTCAATGCATGATTAATAATTTCAGATGCTGCCAACACATAGAATAATTAAAAGAATTTTTCATTTCTGTTTACTTCCTGGAAGCTAATTTTTTAAAGACTTTGTGTTAGGTAAACAGTAAAAAATAAAATACATCACTTACCAAGGATTAATATAAAATGCCAAAAGATAATCAGTCCAAAGACATGAGGGTAGCAGGGTTAAGAAAGCAAATATACTCCTACGCCTGTGAGCATTAATAGATAACAGATGTAGAGATGAAAAAGTGGCAAGAGTTAGTAATATAAACTGTGAACAGATATCAGTAAATTACTGACTGGGGTCAATTAAAATAAGCACCTTAATTATAATTACATATTATTCCATTCTGTGAAATTTAAACCTGAGGGCTTAAGTGCTATAATATTGTCAAAATCAGTTTGATTCACACACAGCCATATTGTAATCAGACACATTTTTTTTCCAACTTATTTTGTGTTAATTAGTCTACTATTAGGTGATTACATTTGCATTTGGCTAAATGAGGCTCTTCAAGGCTTCATTAGTTATCTTGAGTCTTATTCTTGGATATTACCTTTGCAGTGCTTAAGCTTATTTTAAGGAACCTGTGCAACATCATTTGTTAGTTTGTGGGAAGAAATATAAATGGTCAGTTTCTATATACTGAATCCAGTGAAGACTCTTATGTTTTGGGGACACATTCTTATAAAGCTGCACTGCTGTGACTTTCTACATTAATTTTATTTTAACTTATATATCATTTCTAAAAAACAACCCTTAAAAGAGAGTTATGATATGACACTTGGGTACCATCCATTCAAGAAAAATAGCTCATCAACTGCCTATTCTGTAATCTTACCGATATTTAGCTAAGTGGGAACAAAATTATTTGTTTCACTGTAATTCTAATTCAGGCTATTGACTTAAAATGCATGGTTTGAAACCAATTCCAGATATGCAAACCAGATATGCAAGATAGAACATTCATTAATGCAGATTTAAAAACACCTCATGGCTGCATCTATAGTATTCTGAGAATTAGGGGGGAAATTGCTATCCCTTGTCATTTAAGTTATGACAAATCTCCACTGAGATATCCATTCTCAGCTAGAAAATGCTGGTGCTGGCAGAACTGTCTTTGCCAAGAGTGGCAGGAGAATTTTCTTGATTATATAAAAAGGTCCTGAAGTGGGTTATCTTTTGCTCCAGTTCTCTCATAACTGGTGTTCCATATTATATAAGTTGTGACTGGTTGTATAGTTAGTCAATACACAGCTCTCCTGAGTGACAGGTATAAATGAATTATTTCCTATGTGGACCCCTCATCATGACTCTGTAAGGGTGGGCCAGACGAGAAACAGTCATCAGTGAACTAGTCTTGGAAAAAGTCTAATACATTTGCATAAACCTAGAAATATTTCCTAATTTTTTCACCATCAAGGGTTTATGGGTTTCTCTTTCTTCACAGTCGGATTAGTAGTATTGTAATAGCAAAATTCCATTCTGGTTAAAATTAAAAATGGCACAACTTATTGTCCTGTTAGAAGTAATCCTGTTTCAACTAGCGTGAGCAGCAATTTAGATGCCCACATAGGGAAGTAGAATTTATATTTTAAATAAAGCTCTCCCTCCCTCATTGATTCTGTAGAGTAAAATTTCCAGTCTCAGATATCTATTTCTTTAAGATTAACCATTTTGGGGGATTAGGAAAACAGAAAAAAAAAAAAAAAGAAAAAAGATTACTTACCAAGGATTAATATGAAAGGTATATATTTAAATGTGGTTTGTATGGCTGCTTGCCAAAAAGCCAAACTCAATCATGTAAGCAGTGCTTGTTTCAAATTAAAAGGTTACTTAATTAGTAGTTTTGTTGGGTATTGATTTCAATGTATTGTTAATTTTCATATATCACCTTGTTAGATACAATGTCAACCAATTTAATCTCCTGACAATGCTTTTTTTATTCTCAAAAGACCTCTTCCCTCCAGGTCTTTAATAGTCAAGCCATGTTTTCTCAGGGGGCTTTCCTGGCTTTCCTTGATAGTTATTTACCTGTAAGTATAAGAGCTGAGAGCACTGGGCTGTAAACTTCTACTTGCCTTTGAACAGCAGTGGTGGCTCATGTCCCCAGGCACTGAAATGTGAGTTCTAAGTAGAGATGCTGTTCTGTCTCATGCTGCTTCAATGGAGTGTCCCCTGGTGCCTTAGCCACCACTGACTTGTTCATTTTGGCTCCTGCATTTAAGCCCTTCATCGGCACCATGACAGACTATTTGAATAACTGATGATTTAGTCCCTTGTTTAATGTAGTAAATACAGAGCAGATTATACAACATGTTCTCTACTTCATAATTGTATTAAACTAATATATACAAAATACACTCCATGAAGATCTAACCTTTACAAGCCCACTGCCTAAGAGATTATGAAAGGATAATCAGACAAAAACCATTTATCCCCCAAAGACAGTAAAATAATGTTTGGAGCACACACAGCATAGCTAAGATGTCAAGAGGCTCGTTTCAAAAGAATACTCACCAGTTGTATGGAAGCTTTCCATCCCTCTCTAAGGATGCAAAATTGACAAAAGTTCCTGCTCCACATTCCCTGTTTGAAAAGAACCCCCCCCCGCAAAAAAAAAAATCAAGGTTGCGGCTTGATGAAATGCTCTTTTACCTTGATGTAATAGTCTTTACTGGCTTATCATCACAACATTAGATTTTTAAAAACACTAAAATAAGTTCCATGTGTTCCCCTTTCACATACTATGCAAAATATAAAAATAAAGCAAAACTGAACAGTTTTTCACAAGGTTGCACATCCCCATATCAAATTATTTGAGGTCAAGAGGTTTGGGTTCACAGCCTTTCCGAAGGGTACTTATGATCCTAAATAAATCTTTGAACTATTTGGGGTAATATATATATATATATATATTTTACAAAGTAAGGTATAAAAACTCTCCTAGATAAACTGAGGGTTTTCCATTTTTAGTAAATATTCTTTGTGGGGTTCTGTTTTTATAGTATATTGATTTCCTCTCTATAATTATGGTGGGTCAGGCTGGATTGTGTTTTTGCTCCAAAATTTTTCCCTTATGTTGTGATGCTCATATTATTCATCACTTGAGATGAGAGTAAAAGAACGATACATATTGAAAAAGATTGGCAGTAACACCATCATAGTAGGGGACTTCAACACCATTGTCACCAATGGACAGACCCTTTAGACAGAAATTCAACACAGAAAGAGGGGCCTTAAATGATACTTTAGATCAGCTGGACTTCGTTGATATTTTTAGAGCATTTCACCCTGAAAAAACAGAATATACATTCTTCTCAAGTACACATGGGACATTTTCCAAGATAGACCATGTTACACCACAAAACAAGTCTCAGTAAATGTAAGAAGATTGAAGTCATATCAAGCAGATATAAAGGAAAAACTGATGGTTGCTGGCTGGGAGGGAGTGGGGAAGAGGGAGAGGGGGAAGGTTTTGGACAGTGTATATGGAACTACAATGTTGCCGCAGGGATATGGGGGCAGTTCTGGGAATGTAATTGATAATGTTGTGAAGAGACTATTATGTTGCGAGAAATAAGTCAGTCGGAGAAGGACAGGTACCATGTGATCTCACTTGTGTGTGGAGTCTGAAGAGCTGAGTGAACGATCAAAGTAAACAAACTCATAGATGTAGAGGGAAAACTGAGGGTTGCTAGTTGGGATGGGGGTGGGGATGGGGGGAAGGGGAAGGGATTAGACAGCATAAATAGGCAACTACAATATTGCCACAGGGATATGAAACACAGTTCAGGGAATATAATAATGTTGTAAAAATTTTGTGGCGTGTCAGATAGTCACATGTCTTGTTAAGGAGACCACTTCATGGATGGAGTAGAGGCTTGATCACTGCACTGTACACCTGAAGCTGATGTTGTATACTATTGTATGCCAACTGCAACTGAATATGTGGGTGGTCACGGGTTGTGGAGTATACTGTGGAGGGGAGTCAGGGGAGTTGTGATGGATATGTATGATATGGGGGGGGAGTGGGGTGGCGAACTGGGGGAGGGGGTTTTCACTTTGGGGGGTAAAGAGTATAACTATTGCATTGTGTTGTACACCAAAAACTAATAAAATAAAAAAAAAATAATAAATTTAAATTAGAGGGACTTATTTTTCCCCTCTAATGTAAGGGTTCTTACTCTGGGGTCCAAGGGTAGAATCTGGGGCTCTATGAACATATGTGCAGAAAAAAGTGCATCTTTGTTTTCACAACTTCTCATGGAAATTTAGTAGTTCCTTTAACTATTAAAGTAGACAAGAAGTCATAATGTCACCAATACTTGTGAAATTTTCTAACAATAGAAATTGCAGACATTTTTCTGTAATAGACTTGCTGCAGGTATTGAAATGTTGTCCATAGTCATCCCTATGTTGAACTATAAGAGTTATTAGACACCCTACTGATTATTGTTATCTAATGTATTAATCAAGAAGCATACAGCACATTCGTTTCTTCAGTACTTTCAGGACCATGTTTTAACATAATCAGTTTCTTTTCAACCCTATGTATTTGATGCTCTTGAAAAGAAAGCAATATTCTTGGAAAAGATCCTCAGGCTTCATCAGACTGCCAGAGAGACGAGATCATGGCACAAAACATGAGAAGAATCTGTTCCAAGGACCAGCTGGCTGATGTAGAACCACTCCTCCTAAATATGTTGCTGTATGCACCACAGAAAATGCTCCTGCAGTAATACCCCCATAAACCCCACTAGTTCCATTAGCGTATTACTGCCCCTCCTCTATTACTATTAGGAGCTAACATTCATGGCACACTTCCTATGACTTGAGTATTATGCTATTACTGCATTGTCGCTCTTCACTCTACAAATGTAGGCGCTATTATCATGGTCTTGGTATACATTCTTTCCCTGGCTTACCTCACTCTTAGTTTCCTTCCATTCCACTCTATGTCTCTTGTCATCCTCTTTTGCCACTATCTTTTTTATTTTTCATGAAAATCTTAGTACTAGATTGTTCTGGGGCTTAATCCAGGGCCCTATCTCTCATTTACAATTGCTTCCTAGATTTCATCTAATCTACAGCTTTAAGAGCCTTTGTTTGCTGACAAATGTATATCCTCAAACCAGACTTCTTTCCCAAACACCAGATTTTCATGTTCAACTGCCTGCTCAAACCTGCACTTGCAGCCATCTCACACTTAACATTTCCAAAACTGAAGTAAGTGTTGATGTTCTCCCAGCTCTGAAACCCTTTCATCTGGAATCCTGTTTTAGTTGACGGCAATTCCATCTTCTTTTTAAAAAATTTTATTGGGGAATAGTGTGTTTTTCCAGGACCCTTCAGCTCCAAGTCAAGTAGTTGTTCCAATCTAGTTGTGGAAGGTGCAGCTCAGTGTCCCACGTGGGGATCGAACTGGCAACGTTGGTGTTATGAGCACTGCACTCTAACCAACTGAGCTAACCAGCCACTCCCGTGAGCTAACTGGCACCCCTGCAATTCCATCTTTAAGTTGCTAGGGCTGAAAACTTTGGAGTTATCCTTGACTCTTACTCATATCAATTCAGCATGCAACTTGTTAGCAAATCTCGTGGCCTGTATTTTCAGATCACCTCTCTCTGCTGCTATGGCCACTGCTCTAAACTCAACCAATGCCATCTCTTACAGCCTCCCCCGGTTCATACGCCTGCTATTGTCCTTGCCTACTTACAACCTGTTCTTTACAAAAATATCAAAATGGAAACGTTAAAATGTAAGTCAGACATTGTTAATCTTCTGCCCAAACACTGAAATGGCTGATCATTTTACTCAAAGTCAAAACAAAGTCCTTACAACAGCTTATAAAACACTGTATGATCTGACATTATCTCCTGTTCCTAATCACTTCATTTCCTCTGCATTAGCCACACTTAACTTCCCTGTTCTTCTGTGACCATGCTAATCCCGCTCCCGCCTTGGGGCCTTTGCACTGGCTGTGCTGTGCTCCCTACTGGGTACCCTCTTCCCCCAGATAACACATGGCTCACTCCCTCATGTGCAATCTTTTCTCAGATGTCATCCTTTCAGTGAGACCTCCCCACCTACCAGAACTCCTCTCCCTAAAGTCCCTCCCCATACAGGTACTGCCAATCTCCCTTATTCGGTTTTATTCTTCTTTTATCATCTGCTGACATACAGTGCAATATTTTAACTTTTATCTTTATTACTTATTGTCTAGCTTTTTCACTAGAATACAAGCTGTATGAAGGCAGAAATTTTTGTCTGTTTTGTATATTGTTATATTCCAAGTACCCGGAAGAGTCTTTATACATAACAGGTGTCCATTAATATCTGTTCAATGAATGAATGAAGTTTCAGTGAACTGCACATGGTTACTTAGGTTGTAAATTAGGATTTGACCCTGAGGAGTGAGATTTCAGAGCTCTGTACTCTAGCCATAGTGAAGTACCACTTCCCTCCCCATCGTTTGAGATTTGCTCAAATGCCAACGTTTAAGAAGCTTGATTTCTATATTCAGAACTCATTTCTTTTCTCTACTTTCATGGTATCCCATTTTTATTTCCTTCCTGGTACAAGTCAGTTTATACCTTTAAATATATTTATTTCTGTACATCTTTCTAGCTAGGTTCTAAGTTCCTAGTGTACACCTTAGATGCCTGATTTTTCTTTTTTTTTCTCTTTTTTTTCTTTTTTAAGCGGATCCATCCTGCCACCTGTTGGCAGCTCAGTGGCAGCTCAGCTCGGGCTGGGCATCGAACTGCTGTTGCTCAGAGCTCAGCTCGCACTCTTGAGTGAGCTCTTAACCAACTGAGCCACTCGGCTGGCCCTCTGATTTTTCTTTATACCCTATAAGGCACATCATATAAATTCTTATTGGATAGATAAATTTGTTTATGAATAGGTCAATGATAGAACTCTGAGAAAGGGAAGAATGTTGACTGATAATTCAGCAGGCTAACACTGGGCAAATACAAATTTGAACCAAATTTTCCAAACCCAGTAGTACTGAACTAGGCAACAGTTTTTTAAGAGAATTGATGATTATTCTGATCATATAAGGGACCATAGAAAGCTCTTGACAATGCACTCTGATAAGAAATGCAGCAGTGGTCAAAGGAGTAAGGAATGACCGAACCATAAATCAAAAAGTTGTTCTAACTGCAAGAAAAATGAAACTGCTTGCAAATCTGAGTCATAAGAGCAAAACTAATAGGGGAACCTCTAACACACCTAATCATGCACTCTACAAATCCTTTCTGACAAAACAGCTTCAACAGAATTAACGAGGACATGGGTTTTTTCTTTCTTGTGGTCTGCACATATTTTACTCCATTTATTAATTATACTGAGTAGACATAGATCTTTCTTTTACTCTCAAACCAGTGTGAAAGTATCCAAATGTCAGGAATTGATGCCTGGGTGAGGTCTGACTTTGTATAAGTCAGGTGTCAGCAAACTGCTGCTTGTGAGTCAATTGCAGCTCTTTGGGTGCAATCCATCTCAAAAGTTTGCCAACCCTTGGAAGAGCCAATCCTGTCCCTCACAACAATTTAAAAATTATTTGAAAGCCATAAATATATTTTTACATAATCACAATTATGTGAATAATATCTTTTAAAAATTGTATAAATGAAACTATGATAGTTTTATTTTCATTTTCCATTTTATTTCAGAGCCACATGTACATACTCAAAAAGCCGCATGTGGCTCGCGAGCCGCAGTTTGCTGACCCCTTGGCAGCTCTTCCATCTCAAAAGTTTGCCGACCCTGGTATAAACCAACAATCCTTTGCTTTACCATTTCAATCATAGTGTTTTCTAAATTAATATTTCAAATCTTCTTAGAAAACACGTAACATAGAAATAGACACTGAAACGTGAAAGCAAACTGACCACTGTAAAATTTAGATCTGCAAAAGCATACATGTATTATCAAGAACAGTATTTGAAAGGCTGTGGGAAAAGGATCAGCCACACTTCACTTACCTAGCCATCTGCAGGTGCTTTTTCCTGAGAACAATCAGGGTAACGAGCAGCAGCCCAATCAGCAGCGTGCTAAGGATGGCCAGCACTGAGATGACGACCACGTTGGGGTTCATCTCTGTAACTAAACACATGAGCCACACATTTTCATTACAGCTTCCACTACATGGACACTAACAGGACCACTCAATGTTTTCCATCTGATTTTAAAAGCAATGGATTTAGGATGACAACAAGCAGCAACAATGATGTTTCTCCAAGATGACCATCACCTCTTCCTGGTCAACTATTAGTACAGTAAATTGACAAATGGTATCCAAGGCCTACATTTGGGATATTCTTATACAGGAAAGCTATAAATTATGAATAATTCCTGTGACACAGTTTAAATTAGTTTTTAAAAAAAAATCTAGAAGTCATTATCATGTATTTTCATTTTTTAATATTTTCAGAAGCTTAGAGAATGGCAAGTTCTTACGTTATGCCCATGACTTTAACGTCAGAAAGCACAACTGTGTATTTCATTCACAACTAGTAATGTGTATGAAAAAGGCATTAGCAAGCGGCCATCTGTTGCGGCACTTAACACGTCACTAGAAGCAGGCATGCTGATGATCTGTAACCATATGTTGAGAGGTTTTCCATCTGTACATCTCAAGAGATTAAACCTATCAATAAGTTTCAGGGCCCCTAAGAACAAGGGTTATGTCCCTGTTCATATACTTTATATAATGATTGGTTTGCTATGACACTTACACATTGCCTGGTTCATCCTACATCATGGAAGAGCAAGACAGTAAAGGTAGGATTGTATGTAAAATGTTTTGTAAAACTCTTAAAATGAACCAGAGGAGAAGAGGAGAGTGATGCCATCCTCCATATTGATGATAAAATCACTGGACTGGCTGGTACATACAATCCCTAAGGCTTTGGGTATTGTCACTTTCCATTTGGGACAATGTGGCTCCAGTTCATAGGCAGAGTACTTCAATGGAAAGAACATTAGACTCATGGTCAAAAGAGCTTGCTCAAGTTCACTTGACTACTATCTGCCGTTTGGGGAGGCTACTTTATCTGTCTCTCTAGGCCTCATTTTCTTCACTTTGCAAATAAGTTTAATAATATCATCTGTTTCACTGGCTTGTGGTAGAGATGACAAAGAATCATAAACTTTAAATAATTCTTAGTAAGTGTAAAAGGATGAAGGAATGAGAAACCACAATATTCTTTTCGGGTCCATTTTTGTCCTCTCTTTTGAAAAAAACAAAAATTAAGAAACAAAAACAAAAAAGTCCATGCTATTCATCATTGATATAGTGGCTAAATATATGACAAATGTTACAGAAATGAAAGTGAATCCAGCAAAGGGTAATGTGATAATAAGAGTGGTATTATAAGCAGTTTCACAGACGATCTCAGATTGCAGAAACAGACTCTAACAATTGAGGCTTGTCATTACTTGATCAGTGACAGCAAAGGGCCAAGGCTGAAATACATGAACCAGAGTTGATTAGGATACTGTGACTATTACTGAAGAGGGTAAAGAAGATGATGAAGTTGATGATAACAATTAGCATTATGTACATTACTCCTGAGCCTCATAACAACTCCACAAGGTACATATTGTAATTCTAATTTTACAGATGAAAAAAAAACAAAGGTTCAGAGGTAGCAAATATCTTCCCCTAAATCACATAATTATCAAGTGCAGTCTGATATTGAAATTAGGCACTTGCTGACCTCAAAGCTTGGAATTTTCCAATAGAATAAACATGGTTTCCATTAAAAGGATAGATTATATATATTTAAAAAGGAAACTTAAGAACATTTGGAAATATATAATTTTCAAAGACATCAGATTCCACTAATGCATGTAATTACCCATTGTTGAGACGGCTATAAATGTGGGGACACTGGGGCTGTTATGGCTAAAGCTGGTGACACTACAGTTGTAGGCAGTGGCTGGAAGAAGGCTGGAGATGGTCACAACATGAGAAGACACAGAAATTGGTTCCTGGGGATGCAGAAAATGAAATAAATGTTATATAATCTTCATCTATTTTGATTTAAAGTTTTTTCATAGTTGGGTAGATAATATATGGAGATATGTAAAAATATAAAAGACTAAAAAGGATACGAGTAAAAAATAAGTTACAAACAATGCTACAGTGGACATAATTTCACAATTATGGGAACATATGTATCTGTCCACAAACACACTTAATATACTGTGTATGTGTATATATAAATCTGTGTGTCTGTGTGTATATATATATTCCTAGCAGTTGAATTGTTGTGTTAAAAAAGTTGCATATTTTTAATTTTGGAAGCTATTCACAAAGTGTCCTCTGTAGAAATTTCCAAGTTATCCACCCACTATCAGGGTCTGACAATGCCTGTTTGCCCATTCTTATAACACAGAACAGTCTCAATCTCTTTGAGCTTTTCCAATCTTATTAGTGGAAACTGTACCTTGCTATAGTGTAATTTTGCATTTCTTGCATCATGAGTAAATTGATCATCTTTTCATTTTCATATGTTTAAGAGACTTTTGTATTTATTTTGTATGAAATGTTTGCTTTGAGCTGTTGGTCTTTATTTTTGTATCTGTAGCAGTTCTTCGTATATTAAGGACACTACCCCGTTTGTCTACATTCTCAGGTTTTTAAATAATATCCACCAAAGGCATAGGGACTTTGCATTCTCAGAAACATTTAATATTAATCTGTTCTATGTAGCACACATTGTTATTTGGTGAGCCAATAGACAGAGTAGTGACAAGTACAACAATACAGAAAGTAATGACAATATAAAGAGATGAGCCAGCAAAACACTCTTTTTCAAAACAAGGATCTGAAACAGCCCTGCCTAAAGAGATGAGATGCATCAGCACTGATTCCTCACTCACATCTCTTTCATTATTTTATAAAAAAATGCTCCTAAGGAAAGACTTTTGCTGACAGGACTCAGTTGCAGTAAGTAACTGCCTAACCATTGTTTTCTTAAAGGAAGCTATCACCGCAGTTGCAAAGAAGAAAACCCACTACTGGCAGAGTAGTTATTTTCAAAAAGAATTCTTAGAATAGAAAAAAGATGCAGCTGTTCAGTACTGATCAAAAAGAGATAACTTAGTAGAGGGAATATTAAAAGGGGAAAGGGGTGAAGCAAGTTATCTTAACACTCAGTCTGAGTGTCCCAGCAATACTTTTTGCTTCTCAGCCTCATGAACCTCATTATTTTAAAAGCATCAATTATTCATGTTCATATTACTAGTCTATGCATTGTATTTCATGATATTCCCTCACAAACTTGCCCTTTTTCTTCCATATATGATCGTAAAATTTTTTTTTTCCCTTATAAAGAGACTGGTTCGTCTCTTTCCTTCTATTCATCTTGACCTGGCAGACAATTCAGTATTCATATCTGCTATTTGTGATTGTAAAGCTTTAATAGTCACCTCTCTCAGCTTTCATTTTCCCAAACAAAACTGTCCTTCTTACTAACTAGACAGGGACAGTTTTTTTTTAATTGTCTAGTAATATGGATCTCTTTTGTGGCACTTATGTTTTACTTTAATAATTTCTAGACCAGGGGTGGCCAAACTGCGGCTCGCGAGCCACATGCGGCTCTTTGGGTATGTACATGGGGCTCTGAGGTAAAATTGAAAATGAAAATAAAACTATCATAGTTTCATCTATAAAAATTTTAAAGGATGTATTTACATAATGGTGATTTCATTTGTTTTATGGCTCTCGAGTAATTTTTAAATTGTTGTGAGGGACAGGATTGGCTCTTCCGTCTCAAAAGTTTGCCAACCCTTGTTCTAGACTAATGCAATATCCACAACTACATGAAAATATTTCTTTGAAGGCTATTATTGATTCTACCATTTGTGTTCTCATATACGGTGACTTTCACATAACTGGCAGTTGGTTCATATTTTTTAAATTATGTTTTCTATAACAGTGTCTTCATCCTCTCAATTAATTTAATGTCTAATAGGAAAAGCAAATCACTTTAATCCTTTAGTATAAACTGGAGTGGCTAAAGGTTAGGGATAAAAGATAAATACAGAGATAAAAATAAACTTGGCAATTTGGCAAGTCGGTCCTCATAACATATTTTAGGCTTATTCTAAGTATATTGTTAATTTCTATTACAAAAACTCAAAAGCATAAATGAACAATTTTCACTTTTTATAGTTCAAAGAAATGAGATTTTCATTTTGCTCAGATAATTAACCTTGATCAAAATTAACCCAGAAACATGAAAATCAAAATGTACAGTACCTGGAGTTTTGTTTCCTGACTAGTGCCAACCTGTTGACAGAAGACTTCAAAGAAATCGGCTATCCCCTCTTCCACCCACAGCAAAGTCACCGAAGTCTGGGTTTTGTTCACTGCAAAGAGTGATTTGGGAGGAGCTGGTTCTGAGCAAAGAAAAAGGTTTTAAAACTTAACATATTCTCTCTTCTTTCATTACACAATAGGATAAACTAGCCCCCCAAAAAACCCCAAAATCCAAATATAAACAGTTAAGAGCACATAGCGATTTTATATTACTTTTGAAATATGTATTTTCCCAAATATGCAGTCATCCAACTAGGAAGATAGAATATGTTTGCCTCCCCTCCTCTCTTCTATTGTATACTTCTCTTTTTGGAGCACTTCTGTTTTCTACTTCAGCTTTACTGGACATAGTTTATTAATAGTTTTGATATCATCTACCGTGGAATGAGCATTTCCGTGACAATACAGAACTTTATGGATGAGAAACAAAAACTTGCACTTAAAAGATTGAGAAAAATGAAAGTGATGTGCTCCCTTCTAATGGAGTCTGGTGCTTTTTCAACCTGTCTCCTTTTCTCTGGAGATAATTTAAAATAATTTCATTAGGAATGGTTTCTTGAAAATATGGTCAAAATTAAAAGAAGTAAAGCTAAATAGATGATGTGATTTTTTTTTTAAAGTGAAAGGCTGATGGACGTGAATTAGATGTTTAATAAAATGTTAGAGGACTGATTTCTTTATCTTCATCTTTTAGACATTTTATCTTGATCAATAAATTAGTAATCCATTAGTCACAGAAGCCGTACTGTCCATGTCCCTTCATACTCTTTCAGTAATTGAGTTGCTGAATTTGTTGACATGAGACCAAACCCATGCCTGTCCCCCAGTTCTAGGAAGCAGTCTGTTGTCTCGTCCCCCACTCCTGAATCTTGGCTGATCACCCCCCTGTGCCTCTCTCCTTGAGGCATTCCTTTCCTTTGACATCCTCCAGTACTCACAGTGCTATGCCTGAACCCAAGTTCTTAAACCAGGGTCCCTGTTACTGGCTGTTAGATCTCCTTGACATTGCTTATTTGGACATATCATATCTTGCTCTTTGGTTCATATAACCTACCCACCTGCATGACACTGTCAGGCAACTACTCATGGTGTTTGCATTTTACTTGGATTTCTTTTTTTGAGGGCGGTGTCACTGGCCCTCATATGTGGGACCTGAACCGGGACCGCTGGCTTCCCAAGCCAGCACTTAACCACTGCGCCACTCTGCTGGACCTTGGATTTCTTTTTATTATCTTCCACAGTCTCCCAAGTCTATCTCCAGTCCTTGGCTTTTAGAAGTGCTTACAAAAGTCCTGGAGGCCATTTTACTTCTTTGACAGGCATATGTCTCTGTGTGGGAAGATTTGGCCATTTTTGTAGAATAGCATCATCATGTCCCCACCTAGAACCAAGTAATATGTTGGACTTATCCTTGATGTGATTCATCTCAGATAACGTAAATTTCTGTCAACTAAGACGCCTTTTTTCTTTCCAGAGGCAACTTGACAAGGTTAGGCAGAGGATTTGAAGGAGCAAAGAGATGAGTTAGGCTTGGGCAACCATAATTCACAATAGATGACAGGACCTCTTTTTCATTTTCAGTGAAATGTCGACTCCTCCAGACATTGTATTGTCTCTTTTCCCTTCTGATGAAGACTCTTGGTGAAACACACAGGTTAACTTGCACTTCCCACATCCTTTATAACTGTCACTGGTAATAGGACTGCGAGTCAGAGATGAGTGCTCCAGTGATTCTGACTTGGGCAGAACTTGTATCTTTGGAAAGAAATATGAGGTTGTATGAGGCAGAGATGGAGGATTTGTTAGGCTGAGCCTGGGCTATTTCTCTTTTAAAAAATACGTGCCACTGAATTGTTCCTCAGAGTGTGGTAGACAATGATTATTAATAGAATCCCTAGGACGTTTCTCTCTTTATTTTTTTCTGATGGGTAGATAAAATTAGTTTAGTTATCCAATATGAACTTTGCTCAAATCCTAATCTCCAGATCTGGGCTTCTTACACATGTATTTCCAATCACCTATCACCTGTGCTTACTCAATATCCTGCTTTTACCTCAAACTCCATATGGTCAAAATGGAATCTGGAGTCCTCACCTTCCTACAAATCAATTCTGCTTTCCAACTAATCCTGATTCTCTCAGGAGCACCATGAGTCTTTCAGTTGTCTAAGCCAATCATTTTGAGGCTCTCCCCTTGCTTCTCAGTTCCAGAAGCATCTTTTAATGATTCTTGTCATCTCTTTCTTTTATCTATTCTTTTCATTATCTTACATGTCCAGGCTTTTGTCATCACACTTATCGATCATTACATTAGTCCCTTACTCCCATTCCTTGCCTCTAATTGGCTTTTCCTTCATTTGTCAATGATGGCTTAACTTGTCTGAAAACACCACTTTGTTCATGTTACATCCTATCTGTACCACGGTCTATTGTGATCAATGGCTACTGTGTCAAGTCCAAACAGGCCAACTTCTATGAAGATCCTACTTACATTGGCCAGATGCTGCTCATTTAGTGTCATCACTATCCCTCCTGCACAGACATGATGCCCCTGGTAAAACCAGTCTTGTCACTGACCATCATACAGGCAGTACTCTTAATTTTTTGGAGGTGGGAGGCAGGGGGCAGTCCACATAGTTTCCTTTAATTGAGGGCCTATAAATCTGCAATGGAGCTTCATGTCTTTCCTTGCATGTATTTCTATTAAAAGCAAAAACTTGGGTGGAATTTAAAATCTACATCAAATTCAGATGTCCAGTTAAATTTGCATTTCAGATAAACAAGTAATTTTGCATTATTTTTAGTATAAGTATCCTAAAGCAATATGTCTTAACATGTGCTATAGGAATATATTTATTTTTTAAGATTTTTATTAAAAATATAGCTAACATGCAATTTTATATTAGTTTTGGGGGAACACCATTGTTATTCAACATTTAAATACCTAAAGAATTGATTACAATGATAAGTCCAGTAACCATCTGACACCATGCTATGCTATCACAATATTATTGACTATATTCCCTATGCTGTATATTACATCCCCATGAATTATTTGTTTTATAGCTGTAAATTTGGACCTCTTACTCCTTCATTTTTCCCCTCCTTTTAAAATTTTTCAATTACAGTTGATATTCAATATTATTTTATATTAACTTCAGGTGTACAGCATAGAAGTTACACATTTATATAATTTAAAAGTGATCCCCCTGACTAGCCTAGTACCCGCCTGGCAGTATACATAGTTATTACTATATTATTGACTATGTTCTTTATGCAATACCCTACATCCCCATAACTACTTTGTAACAACAAATTTGTATTTAACTCCTTCCTCCTTTTTTTTTTTTTTTACCCATGTCACATCTGTATTTCTCTGTCTGACACTTCACTCAGCAAATACCTTCCAGGTCTATCTATGGTGCCCCAGATGGTAACAACCTATTCCCATCCATGGCCAAGCAATATTCCATTGTATATATGTATCACCTACTCTTTATCCATTTTTCCATCGATGGACACCCATCTCCACATCTCTCCACATTTTGGCTATTGTAAACAATGCTGCAATGAACATATGGATGCACACGTGCCCTCAAAGTAGTGTTTTAGGTTTCTTCAGATAAATAAATACCCTGTAATGGAATTATTGGGTCCTTCATAGTCTCTTCTTATAGGTTTTGTTTTAAAGTCTACTTTATCTGGTATAGGTATTGCTACACCAGCGTTTTTGTTTTGTATTTACATTTTTATGAAATATTTTTTCCATCCATTTACTTTCTGTCTGTATGTGTCTTTTAATCTGAAGAGAGTTTCTTGTAGGCAGCATATGTAAGGGTTTTGTTTTTTTATCCATTCAGCCTTACTATGTTTTTTATTGTTTTTTGTGTTTGTTTGTTTTTTCTTTTTGGAGGGCAGTGTCACTGGCCCTCACATATGGGATCCGAACTGGGGCTGTTGGTGTCCCAAGCCAGCTCCCAACCACTGCGTCATTCAGCCAGCCCAGCCCTCCTATGTTTTTGATTAGAGCATTTAATCCATTTACATTGAAAGTAATTGTTGATAGATATGTAGTTATTGTCATTTTATTATTCATAATTTTGATTCTTTTTTTTTTCTGTCTTATAGAAATCCCTGTAACATTCCTTGTAATACTGGTTTGGTGATGATGAACTCCTTTAGCCTTGTCTTGTCTGGGAAGCTCTTTATCTGTCCTTTGATTTTAAATGATAGCCTTGCTGGGTAAAGTAGTCTTGGTTGCTTTTCATCATATTGAATATTTTGTGCCAATCCCTTCTGGCCTGCAAAGTTTCTGTTGAAAAATCAGCTGAAAGTATTATGGGAACACCCTTATAAGTTACTAGTTGCCTCTCTCTTGCTGCTTTTAGGATTTTTTCTTTGTCTTTAACCTTTGCCATAATGTGTCTTGGTGTGGGTCTGTTTGGGTTCATCTTGTTTGGGACTCTCTGTGCTTCCTAGATGTCTATTTCCTTCACCAGATTAGAAAAGTTTTCAGTCATTATTACTTCAAATATGTTCTCAATCCCTTGCTTTCTCTCTTCTCTTTCTACTCCTATGATGCAAATGTTATTCTGTTTGATGTTGCCCCAGAGGTCTCTTAAACTCTCCTAATTTTTTTGCATTATTTTTCTTTTTTGCTGTTCCAATTGGATCTTTTCTGCTATCTTGTCTTCCAAATCATTGATATGATCCTCTTCTTGATTTAGTCTGCTAGTAATTCCTTCTAGAGCATTCTTCACTTCTAGAGCATTGTATTCTTCACTTACTGATTCTTTATTTATGGTTTCTGTGTCCTTTTTTATGTCGGCAATCTTTTTGTTGAAGTTGCACTAAGTTCCTTGAGTGTCCTTACTACCATTGTTTTGAACTCTGTCTCTGGTAGTTTACTTGCCTCAATTTTATTTAATTCCTTTTCTGGATTTTTCTCCTGTTCTTTTATTTGGAACGCATTTCTTTGTTTTCTCATTTTGGCTGCCTCTCTGTGTTTGTTTCTATTATTAGATAGATCTGCTATGTATCCCAGTCTTAGGAGAGTGGCCTAATGTAGTAGGTTGCCTGTGGGGCCTTGGCACAGTCTTTCTGGTCACCTGCTCTTGGTGCTCCAGGAGTGTCCCTTGTGTTTGCCCTCCTGTTATAGTTGAGCCTTGATTGCTTCTGGCACATCAGTGGGTGGGATTGACCTTCAGGCTGACTGGCTGTGGGGTTTGGTCATGTCCACAGCTTATGGGCTGCTGTGCAGTGGGCTTACCCCACTGTGAGATTTGCCCCAGAGGGCTCTGTTGCCTGATGAGACCACCCTTTGTGTGTACCACTTGTGGGACTAATTGGGCAGTGCTCTGTTGTGGTCTGAAGCAAACCTCCAAGTATGTTTGTTTTGGGGTCTCTTAGGAGGCTTTGCAGTGCAGATGCAAGTTACCTACTGCCTGTGACCACCCAGGGGCTACCTGGTTGGAGCGACAAAGCAATCCACAGTTGTTTGCTGCCTATGTTGTGCCTGGAGGCTTTTGGGGAGGCCACACTGCCAATCAAGGAAGTCTGCCACCAGTACCTGGTCTGGGGTAGCTCCACAGAAAGCTAGGACACCCCAAGGATTGCCAAACTCTGATAGTTTGCCAAGAAAGAGTGCAATGCAAATGGGGCTGGCTACTAAAGCAGAAAATACCTCCAGTGTTATGTGAGTTGGGTGGGGTGGTGTCCCAGTAGAGCTCACCAGACCAATCAGATTCAGATTTGGCCTGTGGGAGAGGGCTCAACACAGGAACGGTGGCACCCACCTGCCAGCTGCATGGAAAGAGGACCCCCCACAGGAAAATTGCAACTGTCCTGCAGCTCTCACCCAGGAACCCCACACCTCAGTCTGCCCCCATATGCCTCCAGTGCCCCTGAGTCACTATCCCTCCATCGGAACCTTGGTTGAGTGCCTGCAAATGGATGAGTCTGTGGTGCAGGATGTCTAAGAGGACTTCTAGGTTTCCTGCAGCCTTCCATCTCACCTGGATGGTTGGAATCCCCACTGTTTTTCACAGCCAGATGTTATGGGGGCTCCTCTTCTCAGCACCAGTACTCTGGGCTGGAGAGCCTGGTGTGTGGCTGGTGCCTCTTGCTCTTTTGGGGGGAACCTCCCTGGTCGAAATCCCTCCTGATTCTCAACCCCCACATGGAGGTTTGGGGTCCTGTCCATGTCACTGCGCTTCCTACCAGTCTCAATGTGGTTTTTTCTTTATATTTTTAGTTAAAAGACTTCTATTTGGCTAGACTTCAGATGGTTCTCCAGGTTGATTGTTCCATAATTTAGCTGTAATTTTAATGTGTTCATGGAAAGATGCAGGCACAGGGTTTATCTACTCCACCATTTTGGATCTCTCTGCCGTACTCCGTTTAGCCCCTGTATTTCCCCTCAGTGTGCTGTTTCTTCTATTCTGATCATCCTAAGCTCAAGATAAAGTCTTACCTCCTCCTTGATGTCTTATCTGATGGCTCTCTGTCTCTTGGTGATCCATGCCTTCTCTGACCCTCTATTGCCCTTAATTCTTTCCTTTTTGATCTATGGGAGTGAAGTCCTGATTCTACCAGGCCCTACTAGATTCTTTAAGAACAGGGGCAATGTGTTAAAAAAAAATTATATTGTTTTCACCTTGACTGAGGCACCTGTAGGAACTCATTATATCTTATCTATTGACAGATTTAAAACATGTCACAATTCATTAATCAGAGGTGTTAGGATTCAAACATCAATCAAGACTAGACATATTGGGGTTGGATTTTGATAGTCTGCATTTTTATAGTGATCATGTTTATAAAAATCATCAGTTTTTGAATTACAAGTATTCTCAGTGCTCCAAGGAATATGACTTGGATACTGGAGTTGGGGTTTCTTTTGGTCTAGTTGAGAATGTGGGTGTAGGTGACAGCTAAATTTTGCTTAGGTAATTTCCTATGATAGGCGACAATGACACACAAATTTTTTTTTTAGTGGGCTCTGTCTTCCTGAATTGTGGTCCCCCAAATTCACAGGTTGAAGCCCTAAGCCCTCAAAATATGATGGTACTTGGAAATAAGGCCTTTCAAGAGGTGATTAAGTTAAAATGAGGCTGTTAAGGTCCTAATCTAATATGACTGGTGTCCTTATAAAAAGAGGATATTTGGGCAAAGAGACACCACAGATGAACCGGTACAGAGAAAAGACCATGTGAAGACACAACTAGAAGGAGGCCATCTTCAAGCCAAGGAGAGAGACCTCCTAAGAAAACAGACCTGCCAACATCTTGAACATGAAATTTGAGCCTCCAAAACTGTGCGAAAATAAATTTTTGTTGTTTAGGCAGCCTAATTTGATGTACTTTGTTATGCAAATGCTAGCAAACTAATACAGTCTTTTATTAGTCAAAATATCACATATAGTCTAGCTCATAAAAGGAAAGGATAGGAAGACCTTCTTCATGTTATGAGGAGTAAATGAGCTTTAAGATAATGTATATAAAATACTTTATATAATATAGTCATATAGATATTAATTATAGAACATCTTCTATTATATAATTTTTTCTCTCTCTAAATCACATTTTAAATCTTAACTTCTACAAAATTCCTCTGCTCCATAATGTCAGATTTCCTTTTGGTCAAAATATTTTCAGAGTCTATGATATTTGATATGAGAACCTATGGGTATGGGCAAAAGAGAAAGACAGGCTATTTTTACAAAACAAGGTATAGCTATAAGATGTCTGCTTTTAAATACTCTCTAAAAGCTTTCTAACATTACTGGCATTGTAATCAACTTTTTGGCCCTCCCTATTTCCTTCTCTTCAGTGCCTCTCCTGTATCAGTTGGGAATCCCACATAATTTTATAAGGAAATCAAGTACCATGGGCAGAATGAAAGCCGAAAAGCTCTCTCTACCCTTTAATTTAGATGGGATTTGGAGGGCTCAAGCTGTTGCCCAGGATCTCTAGGTAGTGAAGGTGACCTGGGATTCTTTTTCTCTGCTCTGACAGCAAATCTCTTCCTTTCTTAGGGAATTCCAAAGGGAGCCAGGTGTGGTATTTAGCTTTGGAGCAGAATAGAATGTATTTATTGTCTAAAATCCATCTTTGTCTGACAGTTATTATTGTTTCTTATGTTAATATGACCCCTTAGTTTAGCTCCAATAGAATGATGTTAATGAGGTCAACATTATATCCATAAGAGCCAAGCAGATTCATTCTGCTGATATTTTATACCTCTAAACTTGGTAAGTTGTTTTACAAATGTGTAATGTTGGGGGGCCGGCCAAGTGGCGCATTGGTTAAGTGTTGGCTTGGGATGCCAGCGGCCCCGGTTCAGGTCCTACATATGAGGGCCAGTGACACTACCCTCAACAACAACAACAAAAAAAATAAATAAATAAAAAAAACAAAAACAAATGTGTAATGTTGGAGATAAAGGAAATTTAATAGAAAAACACTAAAAAATTATTGACATAGCAAAATCTATTTTCAATCCTCAGCCTCACTAACAGCAATTTGTTAATATCCTCTTCATGTACAAAGGATGCTCTTTAATATCTATGTTATATGTCTTTAAAATCTATCTTTATTTTCCTCCATTCAGGCAGTTCAACTTTAAACAGAGTAAACCATATAACATATTCAACTTGGCCAAAGAAAACATCTGTGACTTAAGAAGTGTAAACTGCATAAATTATGTTCAGCTTGGTCAAAAACAACAAAACAACAAAACAGCAACTACAACGAAAAAACGATTTGAAAGAAAAAAAAAGAGGTAGAGAAGTTATTGAGGATGAGTTCGTATGAATATGTAATGAAATTAAGAAGAGGAAAATCTATATTGAAGAGCAAGAAACCTATGTTAGACCTAAAGTTCATTAGGAATACCTTCTTGTTGACTTTAGGAGATTCTCTTCCTAGATACATTTAATAAGTAATTAGATCATTTAAAAACAACATAGGCAATTTTCTTTTAATTCAGGCAAATACTTAGCATTAAATTATAATTAGGCCCTATTCATAAAAACAAAAAACAAAGTTTTGTCAGGAATTAGAAATACCTGTCATTTCCTTTAAATAAATTCAGTATGGCTTAATGATAGTGAATATAATATCCCCTCTGTGAGTCAGTGGGTATGTTTATGGTTTTACTAGCTCTAAAGATTAGTAGGATTTTTCAGAAAAAGCTCTCATTTAACTTAGTTTTAAAACAAAATGTCTAACTTCCTCCTTTTTTGGTTCCAGGAATATGTATTTCTACTTAGCTTTTTTATTTAGTTAGGAATTACATATTGTGCAATTCTTACAAAATGATTACTGACTTTATTGTATCATTAACCTTGTTGCCTTAACTCTGAACTAAGGTATGAACTAAATTCTAAAATTTGAAGGAAACTTAAAGACTATTTAGTTCAGACCCATATTTTATAGACGAAGCAACTGATATCCAAGGGCCTGAGCTACTTTTCTAAGGCAACTTAATTTGTCTGTGAGAGTAAGAACTGCAATCCAAGCCTCTGAACCTCTTGCTGAAGGTCTTTCCTACACCTGGCTTCCTCCCCGAAAACATAGGTGTTTACAATGAAGCTCCATATTACTGTGGAAGATAAGGGGTCCTGAAAAGCTCCTTTGCCCAGAAGACCAACTTATCTGGAGTAGACACTTGCTTGTGTATTGAAATCAATGCCAAACAACACTGTCACTGTCCTATGAGTCCATCATCCAAATTCTTTTAATATATTGACAAGAAACTTGCAAAACATCAAGTCACTTCATGGTGGGCAGAAGAAATGCTTTTAAGGAAGTGCTAAAGTTGTGTGGCATGGCTGTGGACAGCTGGCAAATTACAGTGAAATGCAAAAAACCACAATGGGAAATAGGAGAGATGTGTATTGAGAGGAGGTATCAGTTAGCCTCATGTGCAGGAATGGCGCCATGGGGCAGTGACATGCCTGGCAGCCTAACAGAGAAAACAATGCTTGCATGGGGCTGCTGGCCATGCAGGTCAAATAGGAGGAGTAACACAGCAATTATGATCCTCTGCAAACCTCAAGAACATGCACGTGTTTATAACAAGTCAATAGAAAAACATTTCATGAGCTCCCCTCATCACTCCCATCCTACTCACTTACCCTTTTTCATGCCCATATACTCTATCACTCATCATTGTACTACAGGTTCACCCAGTCTAAGGTCACCCTTCCCCTGGCACCCTGGGTGCCATCTCCTCTGGCTCAGTCATGGACATCACTCTCACAAGTCAAACTATTCTGCATCATCAATTTTTTTCTGCTCTGTTGAATCGTTCTGATTAGCTCATTGACAGCTGTTTCCACCCATGTGAAGGAAAAAAAAAAAAACAGAAAGAAGAAGAAAAACAAAACAAAATCCAACCAAACAAATTAAAACTCTTGGATCCTTTCCTTCAGCTTCTGCTCATTTCCTCTCCTCTTTATAATAACATTCCTCACAAGTTTTGTTATTTCAGCTGTCTTCATTTTTTTCTCTTTTCATTCTCTCTTGAACTCCTTTTAATCATACATTTTTTTCCTCACCATTCCATCCAAATGCTCTTCCCCAAATCACCAATGAATTTGGGTTGCTAAGATCAGTGGTCAATTTTTTCTCCTCATCTTACTTGACTTACAGCAGTCCTGACAAGTTGATCATGTCTACCCCTTAACCTTCTTTGCTTAGCTCTGAGCGCATCACATTTTCTGTGCCTTTTCTTATTTCTTTGGCCATTCCTTGTGAGGTTCTTTTGCTGGTTGCCCCTCAGAACTTCCACTTCTTACAGTTGGAGTGCTCCTGGGCTTAGTCCTTGGATAGCATTCTTTTTTTCTTTATTAATTCCTTGATAACTTCATCAAGTCTATCTCCTAACTACCTTCAAATTTATATCTCTAATCCTAAAGTCTCCAAGCTCCTACTGCCTCTCTGGTATCTGCTATTTAATGTTTAATTGTTACCTTCCAATAATGACACATCCAAACTTGAACTTCTTATCTTTCCCCCAAACTTGCCTCTGCTATAACCTTTACTGGCAATAAATAGGCAATAAATAGCACCTCTAGCTTTCCCATTGCTCAGGCCCCGGATCTTAGCATCTCCCTAGACATTTTTCATTCATTCATTCATTCATTCATTCATTCATAAATACCATCTAAATTCATCAGCTAGACCTTCAAAATAAAATCTGTGTCATCTTCATGGCCACCACCTTGATACAAGCAAGAATCATCTCTTATCTGTATAGATCCAATAGCTTCCTAACTTAAAGGTGACCATGTAATTTATTAAGTGTCCAAATTATAACATTTTGGGGGAAGAAAAGGATTGCTGAAGAGGATGACCAGCTTTTAACTGATCCATAACACGGTGTAGACTAGTATTTGAATAACTGAGGTGTATGATCATCTTACCTAACTGGCTTCCTGCTTTTACCCTCATCGCTGAATAGCCTAGTCTCCTAACCAAAGTGATCCTGTGAAACTTGAAAGGTCATGTGACTCCTCTGCTTGAACTGTCCAATGAAGTGTCATCTTACTCAGGGGTGGAATGTCTTCTCAATAATCTTACATGATCTGCTCCCTTGTCACCTTTCTGTTACTCTTGTTCACCCCACTTCAGCCACCCTGTCCTCCTGACTGTTTTGGAACTCCCCAGGTCCATTGCATTTTCTGGAGCTCTGTATCTGTGGTTCCCTTTGCCTATAGAACCTCCTCCCAGTTACCTGCGTGGCTCACTCCCTCTCTCAGGCTTTGACTGAAATATCACCTTTACAATGAAGCTTACTCTATCCCACACTGCAAAAATTGTACCCCTATCCCCATCACACTTCCTTTCCTGCTTCATTTTTTTAAATAACTCTTATCACCATTTGGCATTCTGTATTTATGTTTATTGTCTCTTTTTCCCCATTAGAATAAGGGTAGAAGTCTTTGTCGGTTTTGTTCACTTCTGTATCCTCAGCATGTAGATTAGTGTGTACCACATATTAAATGCTAAATAAATGTTTCTTGACTGACAGAATAAGTAATTTTTTAAATATAGTGTTTTAATTATTTTATCAGTTTCTTTCTGACTGGTGGTGTGTGTGTGTGTGTGTGTGTGTGTGTGTGTGTGTGTGTTTGTGTGTGTGTGTGTGTATTCTCACAATTTTTTCTTTTCTCATTTCCTTCCTCCTCTCTTTTCTGTGTTACATTGACACAATTTATTCACACTCTTATTTTATTTTTCGTGGAGGTAAGGGGGATAAAATGTTAGTCACTTTAGTAGAAAAGGATTCAAGAAAACAATATGGGTAGATAGAAAAGGAGAGGAACTTTAGATTTTAGTATGCTATGACTCAACACTTAACTCACTTCTTACCAAAAATAAAGTCTGCATATACCCAAGTAAATATTTCCCAACTGTAAGCTCAATGATTTCAACATAAGAATAAACAATTTTTTTCAGTTGGAAGGGAGACCATGAAGGGCAAAAATGTGTAATGGCTGCACTTTTATAAAGTCAGAAATCACATTTCATCAAAATGTATATAATTATTTGCAATCTACTGAAATATTATGAGAGAGAGGGAGGGAGAAAGAACAGATTCTAACACACACCCCCACCTCAAATTCCTAACATCTGAAAGTATTTTAATTCTTCATCATCTGTAGCCAAATTATATTTTAAAGATTTCTAGTCTATATAAAGGCTTTCATGACTGAGATTAAGCAAATCAAACCAATATCATTAATACTCAAATTTCAAAACAGGAACAGAAAGCCACACAAACAGGCATGAGGCTTCTCCATACTGTGTTAAATGTGTTAATAGAAAAAAAAAAGTTTTTAGAAAAAGTACACCCCAAATCCAAGAAAACATAAACAACAGATGGATAAAAAAAATTGCTAGGTCCCTGTTCTACACCCAGGCTCAGTAATGTGTAAAGTGAGCCAGATGTCTCTAGGGTCCAGCTTGCTCAAATGAGGACATCACACTAAATGATCTCCAGTCCTCTCTCAGGAATCAGAAGCTGTCTGATTCCTTATCTTGAACTTGCCTGAACACGTTCATGGTCAGGATAAGGCTGAAGTTTGGGAGTGCTGGTGTAGACATTCTGCTTTTTGGCTTTCTCTGACCTCATTGGCTGTTCCTTCCCAGTCTCTCTTGCTGCCTCCTCCTCTGCTCACTTTCTCAAACTGGGGTGCTTCTTCTAGGTTAGACCCAGGACTTCTTTTCTCTATTTCTATAGAGTCGTTGGGAAAGTCATGACGTACTTTTCTATGTTTTTCAATGCAAAAATGTGTCATGTCTTTCCCGATGACCCAATACTTACTACTTGGTGCTCTTATCCAAATACCCCCAAATTTATATTGCCAGCCTAGAATTCTCCCCTGGTCTCCATACGCTTATATCAATAATCTCTTGACAACTGCATTTGTATGTTTTCTCAATATTTTTATGTCCAAAGAAGAGCCTCGATTCTCATCTTACCCCAAAGTTCTTCCTCCTCTAGTTTTACTAGTCTTTCAGCTGCATTCAGTTGCACACCATCCACCCTAGTTGCTCAAGAGGAAACCCTGAGTCATTCTGAATTTGCCTCTCTCACTTCCTCTGTTCACCCTATCAGAAAAGTCCTGCGGACACAACCTCCAAAAAAGCTCCTCAATCCTGTCCACTATTCTGCATCCTCATTACTACCACATTAGTCAAAATTACCATTATTTCCCATGGCACTTGTTTGAATTAGAATGCTGTTTTTAAGGCTAAAGACCAATAGTCCCTTAATTATCTCTCTACCTTCATTGTTGACCCAATAATCCTTTCTCTCTTGAGCAACCAGATAAATTATTTGAAATGTAAACTGGATTATTTATTTTAAATTCTCTAAATGGCTTCAAATTGCACTCAAAATGAAATCTCAACTCCATGCCATACAAATCCTATATGACCTGACCTCTGCTTAGCATGTGCTGTCCCAACCTTTTCATGGCTGATTCTTTCGTGTTATTCAGATATCTTCTCCTTATTGCCTCCTCAGAAAAAGCTTTTGCTACATAGTACTCTGCACCACTCAATCCCATTTTCATGCTCTACAACATTTATTACCATCTCCTCCCTCACTAGATCAGAAGCTCCTTGTGAACAGCAAGTGAAAGGAGCCCTTTGGATTCATTATTACAAGTAGTCTGGCATCTGAACCATGAAGAGGAGGTTCTCAGTATATACAGAAGGTGCCAAAAAAATGTACACACATTTTAAGAAAGGAAAAAACTGTAATAAAATTGTAATAAAATATATACCTATAACAAAAGATGAATACAAGTCACGTTTGACTTCTGCAATTACAAGAGGTGCTCAAAGTGGTTCCCATCAGTGTAATTTTAATACAGTTTTTTCCTTTCTTAAAAATGTGCATACATGTTTTTGGCACCCTCTGTATTTGTTAAATGAATGAGTAAATAGATATTCTATTACCCTAGAGCTATTTTATGATATTTCTAACACTTTTTCATTCCTATTTCTTATCCTTTCATTTTTTTAAAAAAATTGGAAAACTGATTCTCTGGTATAAACATATCAAATTCTCCTAAGTTTGACTGGAGTTTCAGAAATTTATAAAGATGAAAAGTTATGTCTGTTTGCTAGTTGACTCACAGTTGCATGCAGACCAATGAATTCTCATAAAATGACAAGTCTTAGTGCATATTTGATTGACATTTGCATTGAATGCCAAAAGGAGCTGACATCCCATACCATTATAGTACTATGAAACTTCTGGCAACCTAAAATTCATAATGCGATGACTGGCTCAAAGCCCTGAGAACACAATACTATTGGTACATGTCATCTTGTGGATGTTTAATGATGATATAATAATTGAAAATTCTTGGCAACTGTTTTGAGGTCTCTCTACCCTTGAACATGCCATCTTGGATTAATTTATATTATACTGGATTCACTGATAGTCTGACTTCTTTCCACAGATGTAGATCTTGCCTTCCCTGATGGCAAGTAGAGCCATTCCAAAGTGGCCTCTGTCACAGAGAAACTGACTTGGAGTTAGATCAACTAGTTTTGGTCCTAGATTCAACAACAGCATTCTGATTCAAACAAGCCCTGAAAATCTGTGTGCTGGAGTTGTAGTTTTCTGTAAAGTATAGTTAATTTGACTTCTATGTGTGCCAAATGAATGCTGTAAAGAAACATAAAGTAACTAGAATGAAAGTTTTATAAAAGAAAAAAATAATTGCAATTCAGTTATTACTAAAGCAAAATGTTTTCATTTCTCTCAAAGGTGAAACTTATTGGGTTGTCGGAAAAGTCATGACATATTTTGTCTGTTTTTCAAAGGTCATTTATTTAAAATTGTAAAGAACAAAGATCAATCAATGATACATTGCCCATTTTGTTCGATAACCTTTTGCCATCTTTCAGTGAACTTCACAATTCCTCATTCATAGGACCTGTCTTATTTATGAAAAACCGAACAAGGTGCTGATTTACAGCCTCATCTGAATTGAATGTTATACCATGCAAGGAGTTTTGAAGAGAGTGATACAAGTGGAAGTCTGATGGCACAAGGTCAGGCGAATATGATGGGTGTGGCAACACATCCCATCCAAGCTTCAATCATCTTTGATAGGTGATCCAACTTGTGTGTGATCTCGTGTTGTCACTATGTAATACAACTCCTTTACAATTAACAAGCTCTGGACGCTTCTGGATGATGGATTCATTCAAACTGTCTAAATGCCAATAGTACACATTCGAATTGATTGTTTGATTCCTTGGTAGGAGTTCGAAAAACACGACACCTTTAAAATCCCACTACACTGAGAGCATAACTGTCCTCTGATGAATGTCTGCTTTTGATGTCGTTTGAGGAGAATCATCACGTTAGGACCAAGATCGTTTGCACACCACATTGTTGTAAACAATCCTGTTCTCATCACCAGTTATCAGTCACTTCAAAAAAGGATCGCTTTCCTCACGTTTAATGAGCATATTGCAGATGTTTATACGCGCCATCAAATGAATGTCTTTGAGTTCATGCAGAACCCAAATACTGAGTTTGCTTACATATCCCAGCTTCTTCAGGTGGTCATGAATGCTTGAATGATGGAAGTTCAATGTTTCTGTAATCTCTCGTGTCATGTAACGTGGGTTTGACTTGATCAATGCCTTTATTTTGTCATCATTAACCTCACTGGGCCTCCCTGACTGAGGAGTGTCGTTGAGATCAAAATCGCCAGCATGGAATTTTATGAACCATCATTGGCCCTGACGTTCTTGTAGAGAATTGTCACCATAACTTTATGTAACTTTTCACAAGCTTGATGCATGTTCTTCCTTTTATGGAAGTAAAACAGTAAAATATGGCAAAAATGCAGTTTGGTCTTCGATCTTCAACTTGTGGTAAAATCTCCAAAATTCAACTAAATTGTTCATTTTTTTTTAGAATGAAGCTAGAACTGTCGCTGTCAAATGACATAGCAATAACATAGATGTGAATCTAACATAGCAATAACATAGATGTGAATCTAGTACTTCCAGAAATGAATGAGTGCCATCTGTTGCAAACATATGTCATGACTTTTCCAACAATCCAATAGTTTGGTTAAATATTAATTGGAGTATTATTTTCAACTGTGAGGTCTGTAATTTTAATTCAATTCATTCAGTATCTTTTGAGCATCTATAGTAGGCAAAGCATTGTGTGTTACAGGAAATTGAAAGAACTTCTAAAACACAATAATATGATTAGCAGAATAGAAAATAGACCTTTAGACAATGAATAAGAAGGGAAGTTATTTAGTTCTGGGGGCAAAAAGACTGAGGACAGACACATTACATACTCATGGTCTCGTTTTCAGTGATGAATAAGATAGAGACAATATTCTGTCTGATATTAAGATACCAACAAGGAAAAGCTTATTGATTCTAAGGGTTATGATTACTAAAAATAGTTTCTATGGGAACTTGCTTTTGCTTCTTGAAAAGTTTAAAGGAACTTTCTAAACAGGTTTAAGAAGTCCTATCTGTTAACAGGGAGATATGGAGGCTCAAAACCTCATGATAAGTTTGGGAAATTACCATGGTTTTTACTTACACTCCGCTGTTGTGTGCATATAATTGTACAGTTCATGACTTTTAACCCATACTTGCTTTGTAAACCATCCATAATGTCACATAAAAATGATAGTGAAGCGTGCAATAGGCCCGCTTTGGTAAGACCACCTCTGAACTTGCACTTTAAGGGAGACTAACAAACCCAGTAAGTTGAGGGCCGGCCGAGTGGCGCGGTGGTTAAGCGCTGGCTTGGGAAGCCAGCGGCCCTGGTTCGGGTCCCCCATATGAGGGCCATTGACACTACCCTCAAAAAAAAAAAAAAAACCCAAACCCAATGAGTTGGATAAAGCAGCAAGGACCTGAGAAACACAGCTATCAGTAATAATAAAGCTTGGAAAAAGAAAGGCACAGGGAACATGAGCAGAATCTCTAACTCATTCTAGTTACCTGGAAATGAGTTTTGAACTGACATTTTTACAGAGGATAAAATTACAGACAGTGATGGGAATTCATAGGCAGGTGTTTTTTTATTTGTTAGTTTTGTTTTTCCTTAATAGAAAGATCATGCAATGTTGAAAGCTGGTGACATCCACATTCCTAGAATTCAAGTAGACTGCTAAGGAAGAACAGACTTGCTGCTGTGCCTAACGGTACCAGAGGCTCTCAATAGGAGCAGTACCGCCCTCTTGAGGGTGTTTTCAAATTTGCAGAAATGTTTTTAATAGTCACAATAGAAGTTTTTAACAGGTCTGTGAGCAGGGCACAGAAATGCTAGATGTCCTGCAATGATCAAGAAAGCTCCAAGGAGAAAAACTGTCCCACGTCCTACATGCCACATGACTTTCTAATGTCACACCAGAATAAATCCAATATAAATATAATTGCAAGTTCTTTACCATTGGAAATTTTTCAATAAGTTAAGTAAAATAATTGAAAAGAAAACTGTCATTAAGAAGGCTACTTAAATGGAATTAAATGTTATTTGAAAATTACTCAACTATTTACTTTTTCTTCCCCTAGTGTCTATTTAATACGTCATGTATTTCCAACTACCTATTTAATTTTAATGAGTTTCAGTGCAGGAATTTAGTTTTTGCATAGCAAATATGAAACAAAAAAATTTAAGACCATGTCTTATGCATTGACTTACAGAGAAATGCAACTATTGGGTAAACTAAGGAAAGACTATGTTTTGTTTGGGATTTTATGGAGTTTTCTAAAAGCACATCACTGCCAACAACTCTACTCATGGTATTTAAGCAGCTAATAAAACACCCTGGATAGGTCTTTACTTACAGCTGCACATATGAACAAATGGAATAATGGAGATGATGACTTTTATGAGCTGAGTCAGACACAGTATAAATTAACTGTGTATCCGGAATAGTGAAGTACGATGCATTAAGTGTTTTGAAAGTATTTTTATTGCCATTTCGTGTAGTTTTAATTTTTAAAATATAAAAATGAGATCTCTGTTGTGAAAATTACATATTGAATTGAAAAGCATTTATTTTTGTATTGCCACTCTGACACTGACACTGCTAAAGGGGTCTGCTACACAACTTTTTGCCAATCTATCTTGTTTTGCCTGCTGCTGATTATAGAATATTATTTTTGAGGCCCTCTGAACTATCAGAAACTAAATGCATACTTCAATACATGGTAGGTTATTGAATGCAGAAGCTGTGTTTTTTGTTACATAATGTCACTTCCTAGTTGTATTTCATAATATAGTTATTTTGACAGTATACCATACAATAAATTTCAGCTTATTTTCAGGGATATCATCCTTTCCTTATTTTCCCTCATCCACAGCCTAGCATTCTTGTTGGCATGTTATCTCTATTTTAATTAAGGTTATTTCTGTCTTTCTTTCATCAGATGCAAATATGTATAGTCTGTGTAGTCTGTTATTGCCTAATTCTAGGTTTTATTCTAGGATCCATCTGTACTTATGCTTGCTCAGTTATTTATAATTAATCAATATGAATTTGTTTATTCCTTCATTTATTTTTATACATCTTTTTTTTTTTTGAGGGCAATGTCCCTGGCCCTCAAATGTGGGACCCGAACTGGGGCCGCTGGCTTCCCAGGCTAGTGGTTAACCACCGCGCCACTTGGCTGGCCCTATTTTTATACTTCTTATATGGAAGAACTACTGATCCTTTTACTTCTTGTGAACTCAAACTTATTTGTTTTAATAAGTTTGTGTAGTCCTTAGGCAATTTCATTGACTTTTGGAAGAGTTGTATCTGAACATTCACATAGGGAATTTTATTATACATTAGTTTTCTTTTATTTTGATTTTATATTATGGTTAGAACATTATATCAAATTTAAAAAATCAATATGTGAGCTATTTTACCTATGGATTTTAATTGAAGATATTAAAGGGGACATCATATAACAGTTATGTGAAAGGGACTGGCATCTAATAGGGCTGAATATCGTACAGTATATAATCTCTAAGATCTTTCCATCTCTCCAATCCTGAGCCTTCTTGCTTTCTCTAAACTGGCTATGAATGGTGAACACTTCTGTCTCCTAAAACAGTAAACATTGCACTCACAGAAACTAAGTTGAATGTACTCTTTGGTAGTATGAATGACTATTTTGCATGTGTAAAAGAGAGAGAGTCAGTTTTCTCTTCTTTTATTGAGTTGAGAAGCCCATGCTAAACCAAGAGAAGCAAACACTGGTGCTCCCAGCATAACTATTTACACACACACACACACACACACACACACACACACACATCTGTGTACTCTTCTTACCTAGCTTGACAAGGCGGAGCATAGAGGTATTACTCCCCCTTTCAGTGCAAGCAGTTACTGAGAGATTGTAGATATCTCCTGGAGGCAGGCTGAGAATTGCAGTCATGACATTGCGTGTTACCTGCAAGATCATCAAAATTGAGGATTTAAACTTCTAGTGCACTTGAACCAGAATACCATTCCAAACAACTATAGGGCTATCGCAGGCATACCCTCTGCTCTGTGCTGCAGTCTACAATTGATTACAACCTTATGAATATGTTATTTCCTCTGCAAAGGATATAAATTCCTCAACTGAGCCAAATGCAAGGTAACTCTAAATGTGCATAATGCATATCAGAGCATTTTTGCAGTTAATCCCCTTGTGCATAGGTATTACTCTAGTGTTTTTCCTCATGTTCACAGCAAATTTTAGAAAAGGCAATTGCTGGGTTGTTCCTGACACGTACATTTCTCAGCCTTAGCTAACACTCAGAAGCATCTTAGCCATATCTATAGATACCTGGCTTCTTAACTAACGGCCGTATTTCTCAGCCTCTCCGATAGATAGAGGGGGCCACGTGACCCAGTTCTGACCAGTGGGTTGTAAGTAGGTAGTCACATGGGCAACTTATAGTTCTGTTCACGCCCTGTAAGTGCTGGGCTTCCATGTCCTCTTTTTCCCTTTCCTGCAGGCTGGCATATTAATGTAATGATAATGAAGGTTCACCTGTGCAGATGAGGCCTACATGTAGTGACAGCTGGAGCAAAAAGAGAGAAAGAGTCTGGACCCCTATATTATTCCTTACAGCAGAGGTGCCTTGTTAGTCCTGGGCAAGCATAAGAGAGATATAAACTTTGATTTCTTTAAGCCATGATCTTTTAAAAAAAAATTATTATTATAGTCTCTTAGTCTGTATTCTAATACAACATCAAAAAGCTTAATAAACCAGGAGAAAAGTAATCAATATTCCCAATGTACTCACATATTTCAATGTTGGGATATACAGAGAAACTATTGAAATTTAATAGCTGTGCTTTTCTTGAAAATATTCTGAAAACAAATTAAATTATAACTGAATACAAGTGAAGCCAGTAGTTGCAACTGTTATAGCTCACTATTAAAGATGAAAAGGTAAGCTCTATGGAAGAAGGAATTTCATTTTTGTTCACTATCCTATCTCCAGAGCCTAAAACAGTGCCAGTCGGTATAAAAACATTTGTTTAATGTCTCAATAAATGTTTGCTTAATGGTTTCCTATAATTTATGCAAATACATGTTCGGATGCCCCAAACTGGGATTCAAAGAAACATACGCTCTTTTTAATTTTCTTCTTTCCTTCTGCAAAAACCATCCAGTGCAGCATTCTGGAATGGGAGAGGTCAGTTGTGTTGTCTCCATACGACCAGCTGATGTATAACAGACTGTTGAAATATTCCACAGAAGTGATTTCCGGGGCAACCGGGGCTATAAAAGAGGAAAGGGGAGCACTTTACTGTAAGAGACTACTACTAATTAAAGCAGTTATCAATAGTGCATGAAATTCCATGTAGAGATTAATTTAAAGTATTAAAGTTCACACCACATGATGGTCCTAGAACTCCTGGGCCTCTAGTACCACAGTGGAAGTTGTTGGTCCAGGACGGCCACTTGCTTCATGGGATCCCACCTGTATGGCTCAGACACCAGACAGCCCCATCTGACCTGAGGGTATCAAGGTCTTTATACAAATTTCGCAGCTATAATATTCCCAAAATGTTCACTTGTGTGGGTGGCTTCTTGCACCAATACATTAATATTATTAGCTATTGGGAAACTTATTTTCAAAGAAGCACTGGAAACTCTGGGATCCTATAAAAGTAAATCTTTTTCATTGTAGTGCAGCAAAGATGTTTATGGGTATAAAGGTCAGCAGGATCAATGAACAGAGGGACAGAAAATGAACATTATTTCCATACGATAACAAGGCAGTGTCACTGGCAGTGTCCAGTTTAGTGCTTTGCAGGAGGTAGGCTCTTAATAATGCTACTGATGCAAGTATTAAGGGAGGAAGGAAAGGATTTTTTATAATGCCACAAAGCTAAATTCTCTCTAACACTAATGATATTATTTTTTTTGTTTTTTATTTTTTTGAGCGCAGTGTCACTGGCCCTCATATGTGGGACCTGAACCGGGGCCGCTGGCTTCCCAAGCCAGCTCTTAACCACCGCACCACTCGGCTGGCCCACTAATGATATTATTTTATTTTATACTCTTACACATTTAAACTTTAAAAAATTTCCCAACTAGGGAGGAGAGCTCGTCACAAGACTTAATAATATATGAGCTGTGGGGCCGGCCGAGTGGCGCGGTGGTTAAGAGCTGGCTTGGGACGCCAGCGGCCCCAGTTCGGGTCCCACATATGAGAGCCAGTGACACCGCCCTCAAAAAAAAAAAAAAAGATCTTTCTGAAAATTTGTTTTCATAAATAAGTAACTACAGTATTGCCACAGGGATATGAAAGACAGTTCAGGGACTATAATTAATAATGTTGTAAATATTTTGTGGGGTGTCAGATGGTCACATGTCTTGTTAGAGACCATTTCATGGATGGAGTAGAGGCTTGATCACTGTACACCTGAAGCTGAAGTTGTATAATATTGTATACCAACTGTAATTGAATATATAGATAGTCACGGGATGTGGATTATACATGTGGAAGGGAGTCAGAGGAAGTGTAATAGATATATATGATATGGGGGGGAGGAGTGGGGTGGTGAATTGGGGGAGAGGGGTTGTCACTTTGAGGGTTAAAAAGTATACCTATTGCACTATGTTGTACACCTGAAACTAATTAAAAATAAATAAATAAATAAATAAATAAATAAGAAAATAAAAAAAAGAAATGTAAATATGTCACAATTGCTAAAAATAAACATATAATGTAGACAATAAAAAGTAATAATAATATATGAGCTGTGAAAGCATGTTTTGATTATTTTTTAAATAACTGATAATTCTGAAGATTTTGAGAAATAGATACACCATTGAATTTAAATTCCATGTGTATGGTGGTTCGAAGACAGGCAAACATTCCATTCCATGATATAGCATAATACCAAGTAAAATATTTGGAGGAGAATTTCTACAAATCATAAAGAATTATTTTCTTTAATATGCTACTAATACTCAAAATAAACATTTATAACATAACTAATCTTGAAATAGCAACAATAACACAAACCCACATCATAGTTCATAATATTCTAATAAAGGATAATAACCCTGGCTTCTTTATAGCTTCTTAATATATTCCTGCACACTTTATTATATACAAGTACCTATACTTACGTTTCTTCAAAGGCTATTTTCCTGTATTCTAATTCTAGTGAGGACAACAAACCTTTAAAATTAGAAATCCAGACCTCACAGGTAAGAGGTCTTCAGATTCTTATACTCCATGTTGTTACTTTTAAATCCAGCATATTTCTGAAGGACCACAAGATGTCACTACTTGTTTATTAAACACTATTTGATACACCAGTATAATTATAAACTTGACTTTCAGACAAAGTAAGTTACCTAACAAAAATAATAAATCATGCCTTATTCAGGTATTTTGTTTCTGCTTCTGTTTATACCACACAATTTGGCAATTTGGGTCACAATTGGAAGTATAAGATAGTGAAGTATGAGATCCTTATTTGCTATAAAACTGAAATGAGGGAAAGAAGCTAAAAAAAAAAAAAATGAAAGCTAAGATTTTACCTAGTTTTAAAAATAAATATAAAGCTCAGCTACTATTATGGTTTAATTGTGATTTATATTATATAATTTAATTCTCACACTACCCTGTGGGGTGTTATTATGTCATTTTATAAATGTGAGCATTGATACCATTTGTATCAATGTGCTTAGCTATGACTGTGGACTGCCAGTGTCAGCATGACTTAGTAGTTTGTTCCAGAGAAATGTAAGAAATTACCAAAGATCAATTTGTTGGAGGCAATAGACTGCTCACTCAGGCACCAAGCTTGCTTATTAATCACAGTTGGCATATCTGGACTTGCTTTGTTTACCTAAACTGATCTTTCTCGCAATCTTTCCCTAGTCCCAGTCAGCTCCCAGCTTTGAAAGGCACACCTAAACCACTTGAGTCCAGAACTCCAAATCCTGTTACTATTTCATTTCCAATGTTCCCTTTCTGAGACCCTGCAATGACGTCAGGGTGGTGTTCTGCCTTACTGTATTGAGTTCTAATGCATTTAGTTTTGCTCTATTAGCCAGTTGGTAGTTAATATTTTGAGTTTTACCACTAAGAAAATAGAAGTCCAGAATAATTAAGATAATTTGCTCAAAGCCAGAAATTAGTAGAGCCAGATCTGCTCAATCAAGTGTCCAGATGCACAGTTTGGGCTTTTTTAAGACACTGCCCTGTCTGAGAAGGGAAGAATATTCTCAGAGAGATAATCCCAATAAAATTAAACCGTATGAATTAGTGATACAGGGAAGTTTAATTATAATTAAATATACAGTTAATAATACAGTCAAAAGTATAACACAGGGATTGTTTCTAATTGGTATTTTCTCCTTTTTTGAACAAAGGGATCTCTAGACGTTGGCTAGTAAGGACAAGTGATGAACTGTGTAAGTTGATTGTGTAAGAATTCACATATGATTAATTTCTTTGCATTGTGTCTTAATTTATGTATTAATTTCAACACAGCAAAACTAGACGTCCAGTGAGAAAAACATTTTGCCAACATTATTCTTCATCTAAAATTATTTTTCTCTTTTCTTTTCTCAACACAACTCTAATTACAGTCTTTTAGTCCAAGAAAAATTCTTGAAAAATCTTAATTCAAACAAACAGGGTTAATGTCTCTTTGATGAGTTTCCCCTTTTCATTGCTACCTCTGATCATCTCTGCTGAATGATGATGAACTACATAATTAAAGACTCTGAAATCTAACACAAATAATTTTTTTAGTTAAACTTTGCACCATATATTTTGCTAAGTGGCTTATTTAATTCATAAGTAATAATAGATAATACACAGATAACAGATACTATTATCATCCCCATTTTCCACATGAAACAAACCCAGGCTTCAGAAGTTCACTTGCTCAAGGTTACATGTGGTATGCGGCAGAGCCATGATTGAAACCCAGGTCCACCTCCTCCAAAACCTGTTTTAACTCCTGCAGTGGACAATGCGGCAGTCAGCCTGTGATTTTTTAAATGGCTTCATTTAATAAGGAAATGGAGGCACTCTAGGAACTATAATTATCAAATGAGTGAAGTCAGCTGAGTGCAGCATTAAGCTGAAAGCTCTGCCTGCTACATCTCTATTCTAATCAATTTCAGGCCAACACATAAATCAAGGACAGTGACTCAGAATAAAAATACTATTTTAATTTTTAAAGGCTATCATTTAAACAAATGATGAATTTTCAGAATCAAGCATATTATCTTCCATAAAATCGACGCCTCATCAGTCTTGAGGGAAGGACTACACTTTCTGGTGAGGTGTCTCTTCAGAACCTTCTCGAAATAGTGTTCTCTCCTCAGGAAACCATTTCCCACATACCACTCACCTGTTATGAAGCTTATGGTGGAACTGTCACAACAGGTCAGTTCTGGGTCTCCCCATGTCACCATGGTCACTCGAAAGTTGTAGTACCATGCTGGCAACAGATCAGCTATTCTCTAAAAAAAAAAAAAAAAAAAAGAAAGCAAGGAGACAAAAGACTAAGGGAGAAAACATATTTTTGGAATAGAGTTACTTCTTTTAAGCCATAAAAAAAAACTGATAGTAATTTTTATTTTCCTTTCTGTGCCTTTTTGTATTTCCCAAATTTTCAATAAAAACAACAGAATAAAAAACAAAAAAAAATCTCCTTTTGGATTGAGATGAGGTGGAATAAAATTATATACAAAAATACAATATAATTTTTAAAAAGTGAGTCAAAGGTCTAGAGTCAAATACTTCTTCGACATTGGTTTCACTTCTCAGTTTCCTAAATTATATTGCAAGGTAAAACAGTACTGATTTGCAAGTGACTGTATGTACACATCTCATTATTTCTAAAGCAAATGACTTTTCACAACTCTGTACTCTTCAGCTTGGACCATAAGCATGTGTCCTTGATGGGTGGCGATTGCCAGTCATCAACTGGGTAGAGGGCAATTGTGTACTTCATGTGTGACCTGTAGACAACCACACTTTACAAATTATTCAAATTTTAGGAAGGGCAGTCTTTACCTGCTCTCTTGAAACGCACCCTCTACTGAGCTGATGTTATAGGTATTTAACTGATTTGTAGATGTGAAGAACAGTCATCATTACAGTTAAGCAGTGTCAGCTAATTATTAAATGATGAAAGGTAATTTCTCATGTTGTTCTCCTCAGAAGGAAACAATAAGTGCTTGATAGGGCTACTAAAATGTGAATTAGCAAATAATTCATTTAGGGGGAAAGCGAGTTTCACACAGTTTTCCTTCTTTCTCTCTCTCAAAAAAAAAAAAAATTTTACAATAATCCAAAAAGTAAAAACAACCAAAAAGAAAAAAGAAAAAAAAAAAAGAAACCTTGAAAGTAGCAAGCTACTTGTGTGTATTTTCAAAACTATCTAATTTTCAAAACCATCTAATTTATAGATAACTTTTACTGACATTTGGTACATACAGTACACGCATATCTGTTTACACAGGAAAGTGTAACAGCTGGTTAAGGAAAGGTTACCACTGATGCTGTTAAGGAGACAGTCGCTGCTATTTCATAGTAGGTTGTCCACTCTGATGTCATTGTTGTAGGGTTGAAATAAAACATTTCAACCACATATTTTCTGAACACTCCTAAGTAAGGTCTGGTCCAGCTCAAAACCACTGCTGTAGGACCCAAGGGGTAGAGCATTAAATCCTTTATTCCAGTTGGAACTAAGAAGAAGGGAGAGGGGGTGGTGAAAAAAGAAAGCCAGTAAGGAATGTTTAATACCTTAGCAATGGTTTCAAACTTTTACTTAACTAGGGTTTTCACTCTTCTGATCTGATCATTGAAAACTGAACATATTTGCCTCTGATTTTTGCCCCCAGGTAATAAATGTTAAGGATGTCCTCCAGCTATACTATTATAGTGCTTTATTTCTCTGAAGGTGGGTTATTGGGTGAACAAGTATGAGTCACCCATATATGATGATAATGGCTTGACATTACATCCCTCACAACAATTCTTTTTTTTTCTAATTAAAGTTTAGTGGGGTGACAATTATTAGTAAAATTACATAGGTTTCAAGTGCACATTTCTGCAATACATCATCTACATATCATGTTGTGTGTTCACCACCCAGAGTCAGTTCTTCTTCCATCACCATATATTTGATCCCTTTTACCCAAACAATTCTTTAATAAAGTTATTATTCTTGTGGCTGGCAACTTACCAATGGCAAATGTCACAGGATCTGAAGGTGGTCCAATCAAAGGGCCTTTTCGTAGGTACATCACAACCTGGTATTGGGCACCAGGAACCAGATTTTCAATAATAGATTTGCTTGAGTTCACCTTTAAATCAAACACCCAGTAAGATTCATTCAGAGCTGTGCTTTCAGAAGGAGGCACAGGCTAAAATTGAATTCAGAGACTTTGTGGAACCAAAGATGACTGAAATCCAAAAGCTTTTACTCATGCTGGGGAAGGTCAGATTTCAAAATTAGGATGATTTATAGTTTCTGGGAACACTGCATTATCACAGAACATTCAAATTCTATGACTGGATTTAATTTCTATGATTGGATTTAATAAGACCCGTGAACCACTTTATACCCATCAATGTCAATTGTAACTATGTACACTGGAGACACATCAGCTTCTAACCATAATCAAATCAGCAATACCATAAGGATAGTCTGACATTCTAAATTGTAGTGTCAGCTGATTACATACAAAGATCAGTGCAGGAATGTCTTTAGTCCCTGGTCACTTACAAGCATATAATATCTAATTATAGAGATGGAAATGACTCCAGAGATCATTTAGTCCCAATCTTTCATTTAATAGATGAAGAAAGGAAAGACAGAGATTGGTCAAGGTCACATATTTAGATTCAGTGCTGGGACTAGGAGCCTGGAGTTGTGAGCTCTAATCTACATTATAAGCCAGTTACTACGGGGTCGAGCATGGAGACACAGCAGTAGGCCCTTTGCAAGGTTATTATGACCCATGAAAAAAATGCGATGGGGAACATTTCTCACTTAGATGAGCTCTTCTTTACTGTCCTTTATTAAATACCATAAAGAGAAAAATAGGGAGAGCAAATAGGTGAATAAAATATATCCATTAAAGTAGAATGTTGGTGTGCACAAGGATTGATAACTCGACAGACAGGTTAGGAAGCACGCTGCTTTAATGTTTAGTGCTTCTATGGGGCTGTGGGAAAAGTCATGACACATTTTTGCAAAGGAAAACAGAAAAACTACGTCATGACTTTTCCGACAACCCAATAATATTATGATATTAGTGGAAGAAACACAGGTTCTCTATTCACACTGCCTGAGATCAAATCTTGACTCTACCCTTATAAGCACGGGGATTTATTGATAACTTATAATTAAAAAAAATAATTCTTACCTTGTTTCCTCATTGGTAAACCATAGATAATACTATTACATACCTCATTGAATTGTAAGGGTGCTTAAGCTGGAGTACCAGTAAAGTTAATTCTTATCACTCCTCAACTTTTGGGCTTCTAGGGTCCATAGCATTGTAAAATTGCTGCAGGTAGGAGCGTGAATCAATGGAGAAAAATACTGTTGACAGCTTACCTATGCTATAATGTATTTTTTTGGTCTCATCTAAATTTACAGAATAAACATAGTATTGGTGACATGATATGAATTAAAACTTTTCCAATACCAGAAACTGATTCTACACAGTAGAAATTGTATAATTTGAATTGGTATAACTTGTGCTACACCTAAGTAGGGGAAACAGCATATCAAAATTTCTTTTCCATTTATTTCACAGAAATCAGATTAAACTGAATTAAAAAGTTAGCATTTCCACCTTTCCTTTCCTATTTATACTCTTTTATATTAGGGTTTCTTGTCCATGCTTTAGAATTTAATTCTGCTACAAGCCATCTAGACAAAGCAATTCGACTAGATATACTCATCTGATAAAGCACTTCCTTAAAAAAAAAAAAACTATGGGCCGGCCGAGTGGCGCATTGGTTAAGCGCTGGTTTTGGGATGCCAGCGGCCCCGGTTCGGATCCCACATGAGGGCCAGTGACACTGCCCTCTACAGCTAACAACAGCTCCACCTGGAGCTGGGCTGTGCGAGCCCCGGTGATGGTGTGGGCTGCAGCCCCTGCTGCAGTGGGCTGCCATAGGCTACAGTGAGTGGCCCGCAGCCAGCGTGAGTGGCTGGCAGCCAAGCGTGAGCTGCCAATAGCCGCGGTGAGCGACATCCAGAGGCCAGCGACCGATCTGCCTCATCCGGGAAGAGCGCAATGACGATACCAACAGTGAAGCAACATCCTCCGCAACTAAACTGAAGAACAAAAAGACAGCAACTTGTCTGTTCCCTTTCCCCGATTCCCCAACGCTGTTCCCCTCCGCCAATTCCCCAATAAAATCTTAAAAAAAATAAAATAAATGTACGAATCCACACCAAAAAAAAAAAAAAAAAAAAAAAAAAAAAAAAAAAACTATGCACAAGTGCATATATGTTTTGCACAACTAAGCAGTACTGGTTTATTTCCTTAAAATACATTTTTAAGTGATAAAATTAAGGTTTGCTCATTGTAAAAGTTATTCACATAGCAGAAGAGTAAATAAAGCAAATTGGAAGTCTTACTGTACTCCTCCCACCATTTCCAACATTTTGGTGAGCAATCTTCCAGATTTTCCTCAATACCTGTACTCGTATGTATAACTATTATGATATTGAACCATATAGATGTTATATTTTTAAAGATTAGTTTCAGGTGTACACCATAGTTATTCAACATTTATATACCTAAAGAAGTGATCACTATGAAAAGTCCAGCAACTATCTGACACTGTACTATGCTATCACAATTTTATTGACTATATTCCCTATGCTGTATGTTACATTCCTATGACTTCTTTGTTTTATACCTGGAAATCTGAATCTCTTATTCCCTTTCACTCCCCCTGCCCCTTTTTAATTTTCCAATTACAGTTCACATTCAGGTGCACAGCATATATATATATATGTATATATGGTTTGAGAAGTGATCCCCTGACTAGTCAAATACCCATCACCGGGTCTGGGGTAGCTCCACAAAAAGCCAGCATGCTCCAAGTGCTGCTGCTACCTTCTGGCTCCTCTAAGTTTCAGTTGCTGATAAAGCCTTCTGGGTTAAGCAAGTCTGGTAAGGCAGGACCTTAGTGAATCAACAGAGTGGAGCAGCAGAGCTCACCAAGCCAATCAGATTCAGATTTGGCGTGTGGGCACTGGCTCAACACAGAAAAGATAGCACCTGCCTGCCGGCTGCATGGAGAAAGAGCCCCACACAGGGAAAATGACCATCCCTTCAGCCCTCGCCTCAAAGTTACACAACTCAGTCTCTCCCCATATGTGTGCGATGCCCCCAGAGTCACTATTCCTCCACCAGAGCCTAGGGTGAGTGCCTGTGTGGGTCCTTTAAGAAGATGTCTGGGTCTCCTACAGCCTTCCTTCCATTCCACCCACATGGTCAGAATCCCCAATGTTTTTCACAGCCAGAAGTTGTGGGGGCTCCTCTTCCTAGTCCAGTACCCTGGGCTGAGGAGCCTGGTGTGGGAGGCTGGTGTCCCTCATTCCTTTGTGGGGAACCTCTGTGGCTGAGATACCTCTCCTGATTTTCAACTGCCAGAGGGGGATGTGGGACCAGCCTGTTTCCCATCTTCGCTCCTTCTACCTGTCTTGATGGGGCTTTCTCTTTACATCCTGAGTTATAAAACTTCTGCTCAGCTACACTACAGGTGGTTCTCCGGGTTGATTATTCTATAATTTAGTTGTAATTTTGATGTGTTCATGGGATGAGACAAGCACAAGTTTATCTACTCCACCATCTTGGATCTCCTTCCAATTTTTGAGACTTTTTGAACTGATGTTTCCTCATCTGAAAATGTGTGAATGCACCAATGTGTGTGTGCAGTGAAGCAAGGGATGATGGAGGTATGATAATAACACAATACTCAAAACGTTCTTGTGGTTATTGCCAGATAACACCTGGCACAGTGGTTCAGCGCCTATCCTCCTTTTTAAACACTGGTTTCCTTGCCTATGATCCTAAACAATTTCATGTTTGCACTTCATGAACGCATTGTCAAAGTACACTTGGACCAGTCTTTTCTGGCTCATTATAATTCACACCGTCTATCCATACCTTTAGCCTTTTGCTTCTATGCAAAAGATATGTAATTTGTACATTAGATGGGGCAAGGAAGAAATGTACCTTGGAGCAGTCAAGTTCAAGGTCACACTCTGTAAAAGAAACACATTTTTCTGTCAATGTAGAAAGCCAGTTGTCTTTGGTATGCTCAGGGAGGGAAGCTAATAAGCTACACAGTGAGCCATGATTACTTGTTAATTGGTTCAGCATGTTTACTCTGTAATTTAATTCAAGTCAGGGGGTAGCCTCATTTTTAAGTAAGGGCTTATCTCAGCACTCTAAGGCTTTCCAGTGCTCCAAAGACCACAATTCCTGAATTCATTTTATCAATTTAAAATTTCTCACTCTTTGAATTTCACTAACTGCTGACTTTTTGTGGGATAAATGGAAATATCCCAAATAGCTTTCGTATAGCAAACATCATCTTTTGAGTATTACATTTCCAGTGTATTCCACATGAATTGATAATTTTTTGCCTTTAGGGAAGTAAATATTGTGTTTGTAAGGCACCAAGAATCAGCAAATTTGATCTAATGAAATAATAAAACCAGGTTTTCAGAAAATAGGACTGGGTTCCAGGCTTCTGGTGGACATTCAGGGCATCGGTCAACAACTCTGCTCTCGGGTCACACTGCTTGGTTTCATTCAGGGCTGATGACCGGGCTTTTGCACTCATTTTGGTTGCCACTCCCACCACTACTGATTTGCATACTGTCTCCACTTGCCTCTCACACTCTATTGTGCTTGGCTAACTCCTATTCATCCTTCAAAATTCTTCTCAGTTGTGATTAGTGGGGTTTTTACTTTATGTACTTTTAATTTTTCAATTATGATTTCAGTGAGCATGCATTCCTTTTATAGTTAAAATAGCAAGAAAAAAAAAAGCAAAAAAAGTAAAACAAACAAAAATTCCCCAAACCCTCTGCTTGGTTGTTGCCTCCCCTGTGGGAAGCTTTTCTCACCAGTTTCTCAATGCTCTTGCCCCAATTCATATTTCCTCATGCCTAACTCCTTTCTGTGAACTCATACGGCCTCAATCATTTACTTTTGGCTTAGGCCTTATTTTATACTCTGCAGTAATTATGTGTCCATTTTTCCATTGTTCTCACTAAATTGTAAACTCTGCAAGGGCAGGACATATAAAAATTATCTAGATTCCCCAACACCTACGTTAGTACCTGGCACACTGTTAGTGCTTAGTAAATGATCTTGAATGAGGGATAAAAGTGAAAGGAAGATGACCATGCTAAGAGGGAAAAGGAAGATGACTAACCAAAGAGGCATGTACACTCATTTCCCGGCCCCTTGGGACTCTGGGTAACAATGCACCCAGGGGACCCGAGTGCGGCTCCTCGCAATGGCCTCCTTGCATTGTCCACGAGGCTTGGCTGCAGGCAGTGAGTGAGCTGGCACAAGGTCCCTTTCCTTTACCTGAGTGCAGTACTGTTTTTCTAGCCTCTGGCTCTCCTTTTGTTTCTGGCAGGTGAGCGACACTACAGACACGATGGTGCCATTGTAGTTCTCTTGGGAAGATGTCCAGGACATCAAGGCAGTGGTTGAGCTTAAAACATGGACACTCACATGCTGGGGCTTCTCAGTTAGTTCTTCAATCCATTCTCCAGAAGGACCTGAACATTTCAAATGAGAACACAAGGGATGTTTTGTGCTGAACCAGTTGCGATCAAGCATTCTAGGTTTAAAAGTCACGTTGTTTTCCTTTGCCCTTACAAAGATTTTCACAGTAAGACTGGCAGCCAGGCCGGCAGGCTGTACACTCTCAGCTTAGCGACCGTCCTTGAGCCTGGCGACTGTCCTCCACTGTGTCACTCACCATTCACCTGAACAATAGCAGCAGCAACAAAACCCGCTCTACTGAGAGGCAGAAGCTCCACTTCAAGTGTTAACGTGTCTCTGAGATTAGCCTGGTAAATTCTTCACCAGAGAGAGTGTACTTTTCTTTCAACAAAGAGTAGACATGGCAGCGTGGTATTTCATCAGTGTTTATAATGTCTTTGCTGTTAGGATCTTTGGTCTCTAGAAATAATTACTTTGAGAATCAAATTGGCCTCTACTACAATTGTGTGGGGGGAAAAAGTTCAAATGTGGTAACAGAAAGATCAAAGAGGCAGAGTGTGACTCTGTAAGAGAAGACATGGGCAACAGCCTGTTCAATTACAGAAGCTGGCTGAAACTGGGGTGAGAATCTGAGGACATGGTGGGTTCCTCATGATAAAATATTTCCATGGAAGTACCCACCATTAGCTTTCTTCTTTTAAGTTTTTAAAGTGGTTATTCGCATAGTGCCTGACCCATAGTGAGGATAAAGAAATGTTAAGGTGATTATTACTACAGAAATTCTCTGTCACAATGCAAATATGCCACTTCCTTTTATTTGCTCAGGAAACATTTCTGAGTCCCTTAATAGAAAGCTGTATTCCTAGGCTGGAACCCCGGAAAGGAAAAGGACCAAGTGGCTCTGATGGGGAAAGGCAATCTCAGGCTCAATGTAAATGGGGCAAAAGAAATAACAACAAGAAAAAAATGATAATAATACTGATGGCAAAAAGATACAGCACTCATTATATACCAGGCTCTGTTTTAAGTCTATATGTGTTTATATATTTCAATCCTTTAATTTTCATAACAAACCTATGAGATAAATACCAGTATTAATCTCACTTTCAGATGAGGTAACTAAAACAGAGATAGGGAAATTAGAGCTGGGATTCACACATAGGATGTCTGGTTCCAAAATCCAAGCAGGGGTTCAATAAATATTTGTTGAATGTACAACAGAATTAATAAATAAGCAAATAGTACAACCCCAGGCTAGGATTTTATAATTTGGTACGAGAAGCACAATAACAAATAAAATAAGGGCTGGCAGAGTGGCGCGGTGGTTAAGCGCTGGCTTGGGAAGCCAACGGCCCCGGTTCGGGTCCCACATATAAGGGCCAGTGACGTTGCCCTCAAAAAAAAAAAAACTAAACAAATAAAATAAATCTAGAAAAATACCATATACATAAGCTCTGTGTTTGGTGTTGTGAGCTATAAAACAGTAGAGATTTAGAGAAGGGAGGAGCCAGCATGGCCAGAATAGTTGAAGGAGTTTTCTTGGAAGTCATTATTACTTGCAGTGGATCTCTATGAGCAGACAAAGAAATCTTTTGGTTGATGAAACATTTTTAGCCTCAGGGGAAGAACTGAATACTAAACTTTGTTCTCAAATGATCACTCTCAAGTGACCTCACGTCAAGGAGTCCCCATAATGGAAACACTTGCATGACATTTCTGACTGTTCTTTCTGCATGCCTAACGGATCCTTCAGGTCTTTTATCACCGGTGATATTTTTGGTTTCTTAGGTTTCTGTCGTGGGACATTTTCAGCATTCTTAAACTGCTAGGTAAACTGACCTCTTCCCTCTACCCTCCTCATCTTTCTCCTGCCCACCTTTTTGAGAACGATTTCGTGAAAGGTAGTATTTTGCCCTTGGTGAAGGTGGTCATCGTTTTTGGAGAGAAATTTTTATCCATTACTTTTCGTTTTTTCTTTCTGCTGATGAAAGGCACATTTAACACCTGATGAGCTACTGATTTTTGGCTTCTACACTTTTGGTCACCATAATCACATTAGCTAAAAATATTACAGACATGCATTATTTGAGCAGCTTTTAGAGGCTAATTGTTGCTCTGTTATTGCTCTTTATGGAATCAATATAAACCACCTTAAGACTTGACATTCGGGCTGCTAGGATGCTCTAGCTTTGTCTTCTTGCACCAATTTTATGGTTACCGGGTCTTACTACACTTCAGCCTTTGTCTTTCTTTTGAGCTCTATAAGTTCAAAACTCTAATGAGGCTTTCACATAGTTCAACAATATCAATTTTCACCACAACCTCAAGCAAAAGTCGTATTTCTCAAACGGTGTGTTCATGTCCTTTGAGAGTTTTGGGGGCTAGTGTGAAAAGTCAGCTTCATAATGCTGCAGTTATCACAATAATAAATGAATAAATAAATCCTTAAGTTAAATGTCTGGATAGGTTTGTGACTATTAAACATACATATTTCCTCTGCTGTCAAAATTTCATGTATCTGGGACTCTCCTGACCTTGAAGAATTCTCAGGATCTCTAAGGTTCGATGAATAATTGATGCCTGAGCATCACTAATCTCACCAGATACATTGTTCTAGCTTCCCTATAAGTGCAACATAGTCTCTTTGGTACTTACTGATATAAAAACTGAGTGATTTTGCTGACTGGCTTTTTCGAGTTTCACAAGATCCTGAGGAACTAAAGGTTGTCACAGATAACTTATATTTCCCAGGCTCCTTCAGTTCTGCAACAAATTCATGTGCTTCTTCATCCACTGTCAAATATTCAGTAAAGTTTTCTAAATCGTATGTAAAAAAGAGAATATATATGAATTGATAACTGGAAAGGCTTTGAATATAGACAAGTCAAGTAATAGAAAACAGTGTTTTTTTATATTGCCTCCTTCCTTTTATCAAATTCAATTACACCTCTAAAGGTACTATAGAGTTCAAATTGATTTTCACAATACTTTTATAAGACCAAACTAAAATATGATGTCTAAACCAACAAAATGAAGGTGAGTATATACTGCGTATTCTTATACACCGTTGCCCCACAAAATCATATGCACAAAATAGAAGTAGAATATTTGGAGAAAAAAGCAATAATTGAATTTTTCGTTTGGATATAAGGGATAAAAATTAACCAGCAACAAATATCCTGTAAGTTCTTTGTGGTATGACTAAATACCTAAACAATGACTTAAGATATATTGAATTATTTCTAGTTAGAAATAATTCTTCCTCTGGATATATTTTCTGACACTTGTAATATTTTTTCCTTGATCTATTTGCTTCCAGAGCTGTTAAAAGTAAAAGTAACTTTTACACAGCTTCAAAGTCCATCTCCTGCTGCTTATTACTTCATCTGAAGTGGTTGTCATCAGTTGGTGAATATAATAGTCTTCAACAGAGCACACTGCAGTCAGATAAAAGCATGATTGAACCTTCATGGAAATAGGTATTAAAATTCTGAGTTACAAGATCCTATTTTCCACAAAATATATTGAAGAACAGAAAAAGAAAAACCAGATTAAGGAGACTTGTTTTTTTTAATACAAGTAATTTTGAACAAATCTTAAAGACTTTTGACTCAAATAATTGGAAATGACAAAGGATTTCAACTTTATATAATATTTGGGTATGATTTACTGGCCTATTATCTACTATAGAGGAATCCATAGATTTTTGTATCTCATTCTACTAAATTAAATAGAAGTAAACAATATGTTATATATGAGACTACATGATTCTAATGTTCTACCTTGAAAATAAATTTGTCATTTTGACTTTGAATTTTGACAACTTGACAAACTTTATCCTCCAAACTACTAGACAGGAAAGTTTAAAATGAAGTGTTATTGTAAAAACAAAACAAACAACTATAAAAATCTACCAAACAACAATTCAGATATGATTCATGACCCAAAGTAACTGACTGTCACGACCTTGCTTTTTATAAATTAGTGTGCTAAAATATAAAAAATGACTCTCAGGTGCTAGATAAGTAGATTCAACATATAATAAAAGTAGCTGTAGTGGAAATACCAGTTGCTGTGTATTTTGTTTTACTACCAGCTCCTCTTTGGGAAAATCTGAGTGGTGCTGCTTCCAGAGGAGCACACCCGGAGGGAAATAAGAATTGCTGGATAAGCACGACACAGGTTTGATACTCTTGGGAAAGCAGCCATTTTGTTAGACAGATTCTTTTGTTGCAATGCTTCATAAATGTATGAAAACACAAAATTTATCCAGGATATTTTATAATTTGTGATGCTTAGGCCTATAGTTCAAAATCTTTCCAAATATAAGGTTTCCCTCAGTAGCCTGGGGTACGTGAAATTTGGGGCAGTGAAATGCGTGCAGTTGCTGATACTCGCAACTTATGAACGATTCAAACCTGCGGATTTCGATCTGTTCATTTTGTTTTCTAGCCTCAGTTCACATTGGATGTTTAATTAAATTCCTCCTTTTCTTTATCATTTTTCTTTAGATATTAACTGTCTCTCATCCATCTTTCTTTCTAAACTTAAATTTAAAAATGTTTCAGTTTCCTTTTCTTGAACTGTATCATTTATTCCCTCCGAGTTGCTATTGCTTTTACCTTCTCTTTCTATGTAGACATGGAACCCATCAAAGGCAGTGGGCGGCTTTGGTGGTAACCAACTCAATATCATTTGCACAGGGAAAAAAGAGAAAGAGCCTGATGTCGACTTCTCTGTTTCACTGAGTGTATTGTTATTTTCGTATCCCATGGGAAGTACACTGACAAATTCATCTTCACTTTCAGGAGTTGCAGATGCACTGTCCCACCAATATGGCTGGGATGTAGTTTCGTAGTCACTGCTGTTAAAATCAAGCCAATCAGAAGAAATGTTGCCAGAGGGAATTTCAGGAGTTTCATCTGTAAAATGGAAGAGCTTGTCTTTTCTCATTGTATCTTGTGATTTCATGAACGATTCCTCTGGAAAACTGCCACTCTGTTCTTCCCAGTTGTTTTTGTTCAAGTTTACAATACGAACTGAGATATTTCGAGGTGGATAAGGAGCTGTAAGAGAGAAAATTTTTATTTTATTTTATATTTATTTTACTGTAATTCCAGTAATTTTCAACGCCATTACTTAATCTATTGAGTCAAATGCAGAAGCAGATTTACAAAATAAGATTTAATTTGACTTCTATATACCTATATTCTAATTACATCAAGAACAATTGTGGTTTCAAGTACATGTACATCTAAGATTTTGTGCATGATCTATACACATAAGCATATCAGCAGTCACACCTCATATACATTAACTTATGATACTACGCTTGTTCAAGTGGTAATTTAACCACTTTCAAGGCAGAATTATGTAAATACCTTCAGCTTATCACAGTCTCCTTTTTTAAAAACTGAGTCTCTGTCACTGGATCCTTCGTACAAAAAAAGCCACTACATGTAGTGTACTTACAGCTACCAAGACAAAAGTACTCCTTGTAACATAGTTGCACTCAGGAGTGTCACATATATGAGTTGTCTTTAGAAACATTAACACACATGTTGGAAATAGGGCTTCACGCCTAACCTCGCTAAAATGAAACATATGAGCCCAAAATGAGTCTATGAATTATAAAAGCATACTTTTCTAGAGGTAGAAAGTTATAAAGGCACACTGCATGGTCTCTACCTATAACACTTTTCACCTATCCTTCAAAGAGCATCTCAAATATCACCTCTTCTATGAACTTCCAATAAAAATTAATCGCTCCCTCCTTTGTGTTATTATATAGCTTTGATCCTCTTTTATAACATTTATCATATTCTTCCTTATATTATTTCCATTTGTATAGTATTTCTACCATTTTTAAGGACAGGGAACCTGTCTCACCAGTCTCTGTCTCCCTCTTTCTCAGTACTTAGAACAACTCCCAGGTAAAAGATGGCTCAATTAATGTTTCTTTACTTGAACTGAATAATGAAAAATACAAATAGAATCTTAGATGTTGACATGAGGTGAATTACATAGTTTCCTTGTCTGGGCCTAAATTCATGAGAATTATGACACCTGAGAATTTCAAATCAGGAGGGTCTCAGGAGTGATTTAATATAACCCATTTCCAATGTTCGTGTGAATGGCCTCACCAGCATTTCTACTGCGTACCAAGGCACATTAGGCACAGTTATACTGTCTAATAATATTGGACACTTATATTGTTATTGATAATGGATATTTAGTAGGTGTATATTTTACGCATCTATTCTTCCATCCATCAATCCATCCATCCATCCATCGCATCCATCCATCCATCCATCCATCCATCCATCCATCCATCCATCCTACAATAGTGCTTCATATTAGTGATGCTACTAAAATTAAGCACTACAAGTTTTATTTACATCTGATTCCTAATATTTTCTCTTATGAATCTGATAATCTGTACTAGAACATCTTCCATCTGTTTTTCTACAATATGGGCACCTAATAACAGGTGTTTATCCAGTTAAATTATTTAGTTCTACCTTTTTTGTAATATCATGTATTTTTTATTCAAAGATTGTAAATCTATGATTATATTGACATATTTTAGATTTTTCTTACTAAATATTTTCTTCAGTTCCTTTTACATTGATAGAAAATTTGTTTGGATTATTAAAGTGTATATTTTCTTTCTTAGCTTTGTAATAGAATTTTTCTTAGAATGATAAAAACTATTATATGACAACATATAATTTAATTATTTTTTTCACTAAATGTTACTCTTCAGAAGACTTACCAGTTCTGTGCTGCTTGGGTTCATGACTGACACCACTATACTCAACAAGAGTACTTTTATTAAAAGTTGCCTCAGATACTAGCTGAAAGGTGATATTACTATAACATATTCCTGGCAGCCAGTGATTAAATACTGTTTTTCCCTTAAAGAAATCTGAAAAGAGAAAAATCAACTATATTAAAATTTTGGTCTTCTAAATGACACACACTTCTAGGAAGTTGTAAACTATATGATTAAATATCCACAAACTAATACCTCCTTCAACTCCTGGCATGAAGAGTAATAAAAAAAAAAAAATGGCATAATGGTAGAGATGAGAATTTAGATCCTATGAGTCTAAACTTGAAAGGCTTTTTCCACAAGAATTGGATACAATTGTAGTTAAATTTTTATTATGGGAACATTTGGTGAATTAAGTGGAGAAGGTTCATATATAGAGATTGTAGATATTAGGTTTATGTTAGCCATTTACTTTATGATAAAAACCCAAGGTACTTTGCTACTTTATGACTTAGAGAAAAAGTAATTTTACAAAAATGAGGCTCGCTTGTAAAAACTAGCCTATTTTAAAAGTAGAATGGCTTGACAGTTGGCAGACAAAACCTCAAAAAAAGAAGAAAATAAAAATTTGTATTTAATTTGGAAAACATTAAAAAAAGTAACAAATTTAGAAATCCAATCCAAGTTAGAAAAAAAAATGAGGGAAAGAAATGAAAGTACCACTTAGTGAATTAAAAGCCAAAAATAATTTTAAAAATTAATTGAAAAAAGAAAGCACATTAATTCATTTATTTTAAAACTTGTGGATTTTAATCGACAAAAGTTCCAGTGATTGCTTTTCAATCAATAAGCAAATAAGGACATACTTATTAATTTGCAGATAATGTTTTCATTGAAATAAAAATGCAATGATCTGTGGAATCTATGTTTATATTTAAATGTTTTAAAAGTTAAAAAGACTGTAAAATTCACTGCATCTGTATTAAATAGTGTAACAAGAAAAAAAAAAGAAAAGGAATAATAATCTATGGAAGAAAGGAATTCATAAAGGTAACAAGTCAAAGTGGCATTTTTCTGGATACCATGCCCTGTGTGCTTCAGTGTGCATTCTCCTCACCAATACATGTTTCCGGTTACAACCAGTAAACTTTGACACCATCATCTAAGCCTCCTGCACATAAATGTTAGGGTATTGTGTCCTCAAGTATTTAAGTTCCTCCATTTCAATTCACCCCCAATGAAGCCAAATGTCCTCTCTCCTTCTCTCCCTCTCCACCCTTCTCACCCGTCCCCCCTTTACTTCGGTCCACTCAGAGAAACTGACTTGGTTCTTTTGAAATTATTAATTCCCCTGGGCTCTCTTCTTTTTCTCTATTCCTCAGAGGTTCTCCATCAAGCAGTGAAATCAGTTTTTGTATATTAATGCTTTTAGCTGCTCATACAGTTAAATGTATATAAAGGAACCAAAAAGCATTGTCTTTTGCATTTTAGAACAATCTTGGAGCGTTCTAAGCAAAACTTTGTGAAAGGCATCTCTCTATCTTCCCAGTTTTAGAAATGCCTTTCTAACACACCGAGAAGGAAATGGTTAGGTGAAGTGCTTCTGAAAGTTTGAATTTATTTCCTGCACCTTTGGCAAGAATAACATGTAAGTGACAATAATTTGAGTATTTCATATACTTATGCAAGGCACGGACTCTAAATTAATGAACCAGATGTTCTAAGAGTCCTGATAACAAGATTTTCAGGAATCAGTAACTATTTTAGAAGGTTCATTTATGGTCAAGTAGTGAATTATAAGATCTCTTTAGAGCAAGAGACAAAACCATTTGGCAAAAATCATGTAAAAAGTGATAGTCATCATTTAGTCAATCATCCTTTTGCCTCTTACCTTTATATAACATTGTCCGGAAGTCTTTACCCTCCCAATAGCTTATGTTTACTCTTGTAAAAACATTATATTTTTCTGGATAATGAATTTCAAACAGGACTCCTGTTTCAGGAGAAGGTTTATAGTCATATATTGAAACACTGGTTATAGGTAGAGGTCCTGCAGAAAGAAAGTAAATGAAGAAAGGGGAAGTGGGGCAAAGGAGAGAAAAGTCATTATCTATACTTGAAAGTACCAAGGACTACACCTATCAGAGCTTTACATGTATTTTTTATCATTTGTGAGCACTAAATTCCTTAGTACTCATGAGTTGAGCGTTCTCCTTAGCAGTAGTTGAAGTATATTTTATATGGTGTTTTCTGCCTTTCAAAGAACTTGCATATTTATTTTTTTTATTTGCCTTTTGCAGCAACCCTGAGATTTAGGAGAACCAAACAAAACAGATAAAAATAATGATAACTCAGAGACTTTAAATTACTTGTCAAAGGAAATTTAACAAGTATGTTAAAAGAAATTTAACAAGTGAAGTCTATATCTCCAGATTCCTAATTCAGTTTTCTTTTCCCCAAGCCAATAAATTTTGATATTAATAACAGACTAGTAACAGAAAATACATTTTGGCTTTGACCAAGGATAAATGTTTATGTGATCATTTATTTCTTTGAGTGAACTTAGTGCTAATTTTTCTATATTGAGTATAAGATTACAAACTATCCTATGTTTTGAGAATTAGTTTATGGTATTTATCAAACTAGTCTTTCTACAGAAGTTTAAAAAATGTTTATTTCTATTTTGCTTGAGTTGTTAATTTATCACAAAGCTTTTTAAGTACTCATTTTTCAAAAGCTGTGATTGATGTATGTCTGTATCTCTCTGTATCCCATCTGTATCCCATCCTTTAGTGAAAGTCTTATAAAATGACAGCTCTCCCACCCTTTTAAAGGAACAATTGGATAAGTTTCACTTACATTTATTTTATTCAAGAAAGTCTTTTTAATAATTTGGTTTGGAGCTACCTATTGTAATACAGAAAAAATTTAATTTTGATTGAAAGATTTAGAATAGAGAAGATTCTTGGACATAATATATAAACTAAATGAAAGCAATGTCCTTAGTTTAAATTTTACACTTTTAAAATTTCAGTTTCAATAACATAGGAAACCAAAATTTGACTTAATTTGTTCCACAAATAATTATCGAGTATATAGTTTGTCTCAATGTATAGCTAAATATCTTTCATTTTATTTCTCAGGATTTTAACCAATTTTCGCTTTTGCTTTTGATTGAAGAGATCCAGGAAGTATTGAAGCTACATGTTAAAGCTATGATTTTTTTCCCTAGAATTTTCTTTAAAAACAAACCAAAATCTATAAAAAATTAGGAAGGCCTTTAGATTGTACAATATATTGTGTTTATATCTCTGTAGACTATGTGCTATATTCTATTAAAATGTTTCTATTTTATCTTTGCCTCCATCCTTGGTCTTACTTAAAGGCAACAGTTAGAGAGTGAACTCACATGGGTGTCACATAAACAAACAAACAAACAAACAAACAAACAAACAACCTCTTGAAGACTGAGTATTTCTCTTTCATTAACCCAAAGAAGTTTTTGAACCACTGAAGGTCTTTCTTTCAATCCAGTCTAATTACAAACCCAGGGAGTCTACCAAATCCAGCTATCAATTCTGGATCTAAGAGAAACAAAAAGAAAGCTAACAGCAAAACACAGCTACAGAGTGGTAACTCTTCTATTGCTGCAGTCCAGTTTCACATCTCACCAGGGTTCTGCCTACTGAACAGAGAATTTAGAGGTCCATGCACTCATTCTTTCATGCCCTGAGACACAAAGCCCACATGACAAAGCCACAGTCAAACTTTGAAATTCAAGAGATACATGAGCAATTAGAGCAAGGATATTTTATTTTGTGATTCATTTTGCTGCTGCAAGCTACTAAAATTTTAAATGAGAGAAATTTTTAAATGCCCACTTACATGTTTGCTTCGTATATTTCCCTCGGCTTCAATATAAGTGACCCGGGTCAGCTGTAAATTTTGAAGTCGAAGCCCGGGCATTACTGAAGCATCTTCAATCCAAGATTTACTGTGTTCAGTAGAACTCAAGTGCATTCTCTAAAAGTATTTCGCTATTTCTCCAGTTACTTCCCTCGTTATTATTTCAGAAATTAATAATGTGCCATAAACCAGAGCTGTTATTACTCATGTGTTTTCCAGTGATAACAAAGTTAAATCTTGAACTAATTCATTATTCCTTTCTGTGCCAGCCACCCCATTACACTCCCATTTCTTGTCTCAGGATATCAGGATGGGCTGGATAAAGAAATGGGCTTGTTAGAAAATGTAATCCTTTTTATCTTTGTTTATTACTTTTTTGTTCTTATATCTTTTTGTTTTTCAAAAAATTAAGCTTTACAGACATAATTGAAGCTTCCCCATATAATTTACCCAGATCCCATTTGCTTTCCACCATGACCAGTGGAAAATTACTACTCTGAATTTGATGTTTATCTTTCTATGTATGAGTATGTTTTTTATTTTTATATGTGTATGTATCCAACACCCATATGGAATGTTATTTCACAAGCTTTAAAATACATGAATGGTAAGATATGTATCATTCTGCAGCTCACTATTATCACCTAACTTTGCTTCTGAGATCTGTCCTATTTTGATACAAGCATTTCTAGAAACTTTATTTTAGTGTTCATTTTACAACCATAAAAGCTACAATTTATTTGCTATGCTTTTGTTATATTGTTTATTTTCAATCATTCATTTTTGCAAATACCACTGCAGTAAACGTTTTGGGAGATGTTTCCTTAGACTGGAAATTCTGGATAGTAGGGTATGCACATCTTCAACTATATAAGATATTGTCAAAATGTGTTCTAGCTTTATGTCAGTTTACATATTTATCAAAAGTATATAATTCATCTTTCCCCATATTCTTTTCCAGCACTTTTTAATTTTTCTATTCCAAGGCATGTGAACTTTTGTCTCTGCTTTACTTCCCTGTGCATGAAGGATGTTGATGTCTTTTGGCATATTTATTGATCATTTAGCTTTCTTTTTCATCATATTATTTAATTCTTTTGCCTATTTTTGAGTTCTTTTTTAATATTCTCCTGCAAATTTGTTGTGCAACCTTTATCATATACCACATTCTCACTGTAATTTTTTTTTTTATTGTGTCCAGTGTCTTCCTTTCAAATTCACCTTTCTTCTTATTGAAACACATCATTTAATAGTTAGAATATGGGTGTTAAATTCTCCTAGGCATTGAAACAAAGAAAATTTCTTTGTTTTACCTTTATTCTGGATGTGGTTTAGCTGGGAATGAAATTCTATGTGGAGAGATTTCCCCTCAGTACTTTGAAGATAGTGCTCTATTGTCTTCTTGCACCAATTACTGTGTAACAAAAAAATTCTGTCAGTCTAATAGTTATTCCTTTGTAGATACTATGCTTTTTTCCCCCTTTTGGTGCCTTCTAAGCTTTTAATTTATTTTTTATTTGTCCTTAATAATCTGCCATTTCACCATCTCATATCTAGTTGTGTGGTCTTATTTTAGAATTGCCCTACAAGGTATGTGGAATGCTTTGTCAATCTATGGACTCATGCCATTCTTCAGGTCTTGGAAATTCTCATAACCATCTCTTAAAATATCATGCCCTTCATTTCCTCCATTCTCTTTTTCTTGAACTCTTAACCTTTTAGTTAGAGGCTCTGTCACCTCCACACTTATGAACTGTCTCACTGTACCAAAAAATGGGGCAATTGCACAGTATTATCTTTCACTTACTAACTCTATTTAACTGTTACCAGTATGGGATTTATACCATTTAACTGAAGTTTTTCACTGAGTTAACATTATTATTTTTTTACATTCAGAAGATTTGATTTTCAAATTTTATTTTGTTAACTGAGATCAATTAGTTAACTTTAAATTTAATTATTAAATTAATTTCACCTAGTTTAACCAATTAAAATACTAGATTAATTTAAATGACTATATTTTTATTTCTAAACATTTTAATTTTTGTTTATGTGTTTTTTTTGTTTGTTTGTTTTTTATTTTATTTTTAATTAGTTTCAGGTGTACAACACAGTGCAATAGTTATACATTTTACCCCTCAAAGTGACAACCCCCCCACCCCCAATACACCACCCCACTCCCCCCCCCATATCATATATATCTATTACTCTTCCTCTGACTCTCTTCCACAGTATAATCCACATCCCGTGACTATCTATATATATTCAATTACAGTAGGTATACCACCTCCACTTTAGTAATACAGTGCAGTGATCAAACCTCTACTCCATCCATGAAATGGTCTCCCTAACAAGACCTATGATCATCTGACATTCCACAGAATATTTACAACATTATTAATTATATTCCCCAAACTGTTTTTCCTATCCCAGTAGCAATATTGTAGTTGCCTATTTTTGTTGTCTAATCCCTTCCCCTTCTCCCTCATCCCCATTCCTCTCCAAATTAGCAACCCTGATTTTTCCTCTATATCTATGAGACAGTTTCTGTTTACTTTGCTCATTCATACAGTTTTTCATATTCCACATATAAGTGAGATCATATGGTATTTGTCCTTCTCTGACTGACTTATTTCACTCAACATTATAGTCTCTAGGTCCATCCATATCATTGCAAATGGCACGATTTCATTCTTCTTTATAGCGGAGTAATACTCCATTGTATAAATATACCACAGTTTCTTAATCCAGTCATCTACTGATGGGCATTTTGGTTGTTTCCAAGTCTTAGCTATTGTAAATTGTGCTGCTATGAACATCGGGGTGCATAACTTTTTTTCAATAAGTGTCTTGGTTTTTTCAGGATAACTAGGAGTGGAATTGCTGGGTCAAACGGTAGCTCTATTTCCAGTTCTTTGAGATACCTCCATACTGACTTCCATAGTGGCTGCACCAATCTGCAGTCCCACCAACAGTGCAGCAGGGTCCCCTTTTCCCCACAGCCCCGACAGCACTTGTTGTTTGTTGATTTGTTGATGATAGCCATTCTGACTGGAGTGAGGTGGTATCTCATGGTGGTTTTTATTTGCATTTCCCTAATGACCAGTGAGGTTGAACTTTTTTTCATATGCCTGTTGGCCATCTGTATGTCCTCTTTAGAGAAATGTCTCTTCATATCTTCTGCCCATTTTTTAATTGGGTTGTTTGTTTTTTTGGTGTTGAGTTTCATGAGTGTTTTATCAATTTTGGATATTAACCCCTTATCAGATATATCGTTGGCAAATATATTCTCCCATTCAGTAGGCTTCCTTTTTGTTTTATTAATGGTTTCCTTTGTTGTGAAAAAACTTTTAAGTCTGATATAATCCCATATGTTCATTTTTTCTTTTACTTCCCTTGCCCGTAGGGATATATCAGTAAAAATATTGCTCCGGGTAATGTCTGCAAATGTACTCCCTATATTTTCTTTTAGGATTTTTATGGTTTCAGGTCTTACATTTAAGTCTTTAATCCATTTTGAATTTGTTCTTGTATAAGGCGTAAGGAGATGATCCAGTTTCATTTTTTTGCATGTGTCAGTCCAATTTTCCCAGCACCATTTATTGAATAGACTATCTTTACTCCAGTGTAAATTCTTGCTTCCCTTGTCATAGATTAACTGTCCGTAAATACTTGGATTTATTTCTGGGCTCTCTGTTCTGTTCCACTGATCGATGTGCCTGTTTTTATGCCAATACCGAACTGTCTTGATTACTGTGGCCTTGTAGTAGGTTTTGATGTCTGGTAGCGTGATCCCCCCGACTTTGTTTTTATTCCTCAGAATTGCTGAGGCTATTCTGGGTCTTTTATGATTCCATATAAACTTTAGGATTATATTTTCTATTTCTGTGAAAAATGCCCTTGGTAGTTTGATAGGAATTGCATTGAATCTATATATTGCTTTAGGCAGTATGGACATTTTAACTATATTAATTCTTCCTATCCATGAGCATGGTAGGTGTTTCCATTTATTTGTATCTTCTATGATTTCTTTCTTCAGTGTCTTATAATTTTCTGAGTACAGATCTTTCACTTCTTTGGTTAAATTTATTCCTAGGTATTTTATAGTTCTTGACGCAATTGTAAATGGGACAGTTTTCTTAATTTCTCTTTCCATTAGTTTATTATTGGTATATGCAAATGCCACCGATTTCTGAACATTGATTTTATATCCTGCTACTTTACTGAATTCGTCTATCAGTTCCAATAGTTTTTTGATGGAGTCTTTGGGGTTCTCTATATACAGTATCATGTCATCTGCATATAATGACAATTTTACTTCTTCATTGCCAATTTGGATGCCTTTTATTTCTTTCTGTTGTCTGATTGCTGTGGCTAGAACTTCCAGCACTATGTTGAATAAAAGAGGAGAAAGTGGACAGCCTTGTCTTGTTCCTGATCTTAAGGGGAATGGTTTTAGCTTTTCCCCATTGAGTATGATGTTAGCTGTAGGTTTATCATATATGGCTTTTATTATGTTGAGATATGATCCCTGTATTCCCACTTTGCTAAGGGTTTTTAACATAAATGGCTGTTGGATTTTGTCAAATGCTTTTTGTGCATCTATTGAGATGACCATGTGATCTTTATCCTTCATTTTGTTGATGTGGTGTATCACATTAATTGATTTACGGATGTTGAACCAGCCTTGCACACTAGGGATGAATCCCACTTGATCATGATGTATGATCTTCTTAATATATTGCTGAATTCTGTTTGCTAATATTTTATTGAGAATTTTTGCATCTATATTCATCAGGGAGATTGGCCTGTAGTTTTCCTTTTTTGTGATGTCTTTATCTGGTTTTGGAATCAGGGTGATAGAGGCTTCATAAAAAGAGTTTGGGAGCCTTCCCTCCTTCTGGATTTTTTGGAATAGTTTGAGAAGAATAGGTGATAGTTCTTTTTTGAATGTTTGATAAAATTCACTTGTGAAGCCGTCTGGTCCAGGGCTTTTGTTTTTTGGGAGCTTGTCAATTACTGATTCAATTTCCTTGGTAGTAATCAGGGTATTTAGATTTTCTGTTTCTTCTTGCGTTAGCTTTGGAAGGTTGTATGCTTCTAGAAAATTATCCATTTCATCCAGATTTTCAAATTTGTTGGCATATAGTTGCTCATAGTAATTTCTTAGAATTTTTTATATTTCTGTGATGTCTGTAGTCATTTCCCCTCTTTCATTCCTGATTTTGCTAATTTGAGTCCTCTCTCTTTTTTTTTTGATGAGCCTGGCTAGAGGTTTGTCAATTTTGTTTATCTTCTCAAGAAACCAGCTCTTGGTTTCATTGATCTTTTGAATTGTTTTTCTGTTCTCTATATTGTTTATTTCTGCTCTGGTCTTTATTATCTTCTTTCTTGTACTCCCCTTGGGCCTCTTTTGCTGTTCTTTTTCCAGTTCCCTTAGTTGTAAGGATAACTGTTGATTTGAGATTTTTCTTCCTTCTTTAGGTAGGCCTGCACTGCTATAAACTTCCCTCTTAGGACTGCTTTCGCAGCATCCCAGAGATTTTGGGTCGTGGTGTTTTCATTTTCGTTTGTCTCGAGGTATCTTTTGATTTCCTCCTTGATCTCATTTGTGACCCACTCACTATTTAATAGCATATTGTTTAGCCTCCACTTATTTGTCAGCTTCCTGGATTTCTTCTTATAATTGATTTCTAGTTTCATAGCATTGTGGTCAGAGAATACAGTTGAAATGATTTCAATCTTCTTAAATTTATTGAGACTTGTTTTGTGGCCTAACATGTGGTCTATCTTAGAAAATGTTCCATGTGCACTTGAAAAGAACGTATATTCTGTAGCTTTGGGATGAAATGCTCTGAAAATGTCTGTTAAATCCAGCTGGTCTAATGTGTCATTTAAGGTTGCTGTTTCCACATTGATTTTCTGTCTGGAGGATCTGTCCATTAGTGACAGCGAGGTGTTGAAGTCCCCTACTATGATAGTGTTACTGTTGATCTCTGTCTTTATGTCTGACAATATCTGTTTTATATATTTAGGGGCTCCTATGTTAGGTGCATAGATGTTTACTAGAGTTATGTCCTCTTGTTGGATCGATCCCTTCATTACTATGAAGTGTCCTTCTTTGTCCTTTGTTATATTCTTCAATTTAAAGTCCATTTTATCTGATATAAGTATCGCTACTCCAGCTTTTTTCTCAGTACCATTTGCATGAAATATTTTACTCCATCCCTTTACTTTCAGCCTGTATGAGTCTTTGGATCTGAGGTGAGTCTCTTGTATACAGCATATACTGGGGTCTTGCTTTCTTATCCATTCAGCCACCCTATGTCTTTTTATTGGATCATTTAATCCATTTACATTTAATGTGATTATTGATAGGTGTGTATTTATTGCCATTTTCTTATTTGTGTTCGTAGTCTTTCATAGGTTGTTTTTCTTTTCTACTTAAAGAAGCCCTTTTAGCATTTCCTGCAAAGCTGGCTTGGTGGTAATGAATTCCCTTAACTTATTTTTTTCTGCAAAGCTCCTTATCTCGCCTTCGATTTTAAATGATAACCTTGCTGGATACAGCAATCTTGGTTGTAGGCCTTTATTTTTCATCACTTTGAAAACCTCATGCCACTCTCTTCTGGCCTGCAAAGTTTCTGTAGAAAAGTCAGCTGATAATCTTATGGGGGTACCCTTGTAAGTAACTTGCTGCCTTTCCCTTGCTGCTTTAAGGATTCTGTCTTTGTCCTTAACCCTTGCCATTTTCACTATAATGTGTCTTGGAGTGGGCCTGTTTGGAATCATCCTGTTTGGAACTCTCTGCACTTCCTGGGCTTGTATTTCAATGTCCTTTGCCAGGTTAGGGAAGTTTTCAGACATTATTACTTCAAATATATTCTCAATCCCTTGCTCCCTCTCTTCTCCTTCTGGTACTCCAATGACCTGTTGGTTATTGCGTCTGATGTTGTCCCCCAGCTCTCTTAAACTATTTTCCATGTTTTTCATTCTTTTTTCTTTTTGTTGTTCCGCATGGGTGATCTCTGCTATTTTGTCTTCTAAGTCACTGATTCGATTTTCTGCTTCATCCAGTCTGCTAGTGATTCCATCAAGTTTGTTATTTAATTCAGTAATTGTGTTCTTAAGTTCTAGCTGGTTGCTTTTCATGATTTCTCTATCCTTCTTTATATTTTCATTAATTTCCTTGAACATTCTAATAATCAGTGTTCTGAACTCTGTCTCCGATAGGTTGGTTACCTCTATTTCCTCTATTTCCACTGATTCAGGAAGTTTCTTCTGTTCTTTTATTTGTGTTATGTTTCTTTGTCTCCCCATTCTGGCTTACTCTTTGTGTTTGCTTCAATATAACAGATAGATCCCCCAGATTTCTCAGTCTTTTCTGGGTAAACTTATATGGTGTGTGTCCTTTATATTTGAATTACTTAGTCTCCCTATTCTCCTGTGCTTGTATCTGAGGTGTTCCTTGTGTCGTGCATCCTCACTTGTTGAAGTTTTAGTTTTGATTACTTTTGGTTTGTCAGTAGGTGGGATTGACTCCCAGATTGATTAGCTGTGAGGATCAGCAGCTTCTGCAGTTTATGAGCTGCTGTGAGAGGATTGACCCCTCTGATGAAACTTGGACCCTATGGGTCTTAGTACCTGTAGTAACTTCTTTTTGGATGTGGCTCTTGTATGTCAAACCCAGAAATGCTCTAATTTTATCTAAAGTTGGCCTCCGGGTATGATGATTCTTGTGTCTGTTTGTTTGGACCCACTGCTGCAGAGTGATTTTAGAGCATAACAGATCAACAAGAACAACCTCCACAGTCACCAAAGGAAACCAAATGCTCGCACAAGTAAAAACAACCAACCATCAAACTACAGTCAACTTGTACAGAAATATCAATCATACTAATGAAGAAAACAAACAGAAACAAAACAAAAACCACATACTCAATAATAACAGAAGAGGAAACAAAATAAAATACAATATCCTAAAATAAAAAATAGAATAAACATGAGAAACCGATTAGCTATACCTAAAAAATAAAAAATAAAAAATAAACTAAAATAATAATAAAAAAAGTAAGAAAAATTTAAAAAATAAAATTTGCAGAAAAAAGGAAAAGAGGAAAAGTATAGCAGTGAGAAGAATGAATAAAATAAGAGAGAAAGTGTGGGTGGGGAAAAAAGAAAAAGAAAAGAAAGAAAAAGAAAAAGAAAAAAGGAAAAAAAATATATATATATATTTGTCTACACACCCATATATATGGACATATATTCACCTATATACACCTATATATATATATATATGCCTATATTAAAAACTACAATATGATTAGAATGAAATAGAAATAAAAACCAAAAACAACCAAGATAAGCAGCCAGTAAAGGGAAAACAAAACAGAATAAAACCAAACAAACCAAAAATACCCATGCTGGTCTAGGCTAAAGTCCACCAAGCTCTCTTCAGTTTGTCTGCTGTACAAAAATTCCTGTGCGTCTTGTGGGAACAGTAGGCCACCTGATGCCTAGCGTAATCCTGGCACTGCAGGTTTGCTGTACTTGAGTGTGGTTGTGACGTGTGATTGGTGGTTTTTACAAAGTCACTGCCTTTTTGCTTTTGCCTGTCCCAAGGCAGGCTGCACCCCCAAAGGCTCAATGAGTGTCTCTGGGCATCCTTTGGGTTGACAGCGGTGGAGAACTAAAGAATTCCTCACTACCAAAAGCGTGCTGCTAAGAATCTGTTAATTAGTGCCTCAGCAGATGAACCTGCCCTGCCTCCCAAGCCTTGCCTAAAGGTGGGGGCGGGGTAGGTAGTCTCACTCTGCTGCCTTTACTGGGTGGAAATTCTCAACCCCCTGCAGGTAAGGATATCTTCCTAGTCTGCCCCCATTGCTCCCTTCAGGAGTCAGTTTAAGACTGTCTTGGCGGGGGACAAAGTTTGTGGGAGTGGGTGAGTTATTGGGTTTTTTTTTTTGCTTTCTGTTCAAGAGTAGAAAAAGGGAAAAAAAATAAAAAACATAAAAATAAACAAAGCCACAGTTCCAACACTGTTTCAAGCTAAGGCCTTTGCCTCTTATGCTCCAGCGGAGTTCCTGATGCTCTCCCAAAGGGTCTGCCGGGATTTAGGGAATTGTGCGCACCCTACCGTGTGGCCAAGATCCCCGTTCCGTGTCTCTCGGGGACCTGCGTCTCTGCCCGGCGCGCTGCGTGTCCGAGTGAGCCTTCTTTTTCCCCTGCTCCCGGGTTTCAGGCTTCTGCCTTGGAGCCAGCGCGCGCCCGCGGTGCTCCTGCTGCTCTCCCAAAGAGACTGTCGGGGTTTAAGGGACTGCAAGCCCCCTGCCCCGAGGCTCAGATCCCTGTTCCATCTCTCGGGGACCTGCGTCTCCACCCGGCGTGCTGCTTGTCCGAGCGAGTCCTCTTTTTCCCCTGCTCCCGGGTTCCAGGCTTCTGCCTCGGAGCGGGCGCGCGCCCGCGTGGATCTCCTGCTGCTCTCCCGAACGGTCTGCCGGGATTTAGGGGACTGCGCGCACTGTGCCGCGAGGCTCCGATCCCCACTCCGTCTCTCCGGGACCTGTGACTCCGGCCGGCGCACGCTGCGTCTCCGCGGGCGAGTCTTTTTTCCCCTGCTCCCGGGTTTAAGGCTTCTGCCTCTGAGCCGGCGCCCGCGCCGTTCTCCTGCTGCGCTCCTGGAGGGACTGCCGCCGGGGTTCAGGGGACTGCGCGCACCTTTCCACGCGGCTCCGATCCCCGCTCCGTCTCTCCGAGACCTGCGTCTCCGCCCAGCGCGCGCTGCTTCTCCACGGGCGAGTCTTCTGTTTTCCCCTGCCCCCGGGTTTCAGGCTTCTGCGCTCCGCGGGACCCGGTGGGCACAGAGACTGATCCCTGAACCGGGAGGGTGCAGGGACTGATCTTGCCCTGTCGCTGCGGGGCTCTGCACCCTGCTTCCTGGGGACCGCGGGTGCAGCTCGTACCTCTGCACAGTCGTCTCCTCTCTCTCCTCCCGCACTTGCCCGGCCTGAGGCTTCTGCCTGAGACTGCAAACCAACGCGCTCTTGCTGAACTCCAGGTGGGCCGCGGGCCGCAGGGAGCGAGCAGGGCAACACTCACCGTGACTCAGCAGCCGCGGGTGGGGCTGCACCTCACGCGTCTCGCCGCCTTCTTCCCCTACTCGCCCGGCCTGACCACCTTCCAGCAATCCTTGTGTGGAACTCTTAGTCGCTCTGTGTGATGAGTAGATGTCTCTTTGAAGCTTATTAGAAGTTCAAATTGTGGATATTTCCAGGGGAGATTTCATGGAGCCCTCCTCACAGCCGCCATCTTGCCCCTCTGTTTATGTGTTTTTGTTTTACTTCTGCAAATGTTTGCTTCATAATTCCTCGATTGTTTTTAACATGTATCATTTGAACTTTATAATATAGTGTAGATTTTTTATTTTAGATTGCTATATAAAATATAATCTGAAATGTTTGAGTTTTTGTTTTGATATCTATCTTTTCTTAGCATAGATTTCTTTATGTATTTTGAAATACACACCCTAGGTTAATTTTATGTTGTCGTATCTCCTACTTTCTTGCTTCTTCTTTGCTGTTTTGAGGCACTTTAGCCATTGCTTTCTTTCAGCTCACTGGAACCCCTAGTCTGGAACCAGAACACCTAACATTATTTTGGGGTTCTTGATACTGTGAGTGATATAGCGGCTATCACAAATTCATTCCCTGAGCCTGAGGGTAATTGAGCTTGGTCGTTGACAGTAAGATTGAATGTGTCTTCCCTGAATCCCCAGGCTTCCATATATGCTTTTTCCATAAATGGGAAGAATATTTGCTCCAAGCAGAGAGCCCGTCTCTGTGCCCTACCCAGTGTGAAGCATTTCAATCCTTCTTACTCCACCAGGGCCCTGACTTGGTACTTTCTTTTTCCAGATTGTAGAGATCAGAGGCCCCATGACTTCAGGCTACTTCCCTACTTTGAGTTTCTGTTTTGTTTCTGATTCACAGTGTCAGCTCCCATGATTTTTTTATTTTGTTTTGTTTTTTTAGCTGAGCCATCCTGCTACCTGTTGGTAGCTCAGCAGCAGCCCAGCTCAGGCTGGGCATCGAACTGCTGTTGCCCAGAGCTCAGCTTGCACTCTTGAGCGAGCTCTTAACCAATTGAGCCACTTAGCCGGCCCTCTCATGCATTTTTTGAACCTAGCAACATACTTCTGGTTTTCCTTTAGCTGTATCATAAGAGCCAAAAGCGTATGACAAAGTTGAAATTTGCTGCATTATTTTTACTAGAAATCTTAATATTAAATTCCTATTTTTTTCTTTTAATAAATTTTTTTTAAATGACCTTTAATGACATTTTTTTTCACCAGGTATTCCACATAATGAAAACTGGTGTTAAAACTGAAGAGTGCAGAGGGTGCCAAAAAAAAAAAAAAAATATATATATATATATATATATATATATATATATATATACATTTTAAGAAAGGAAAAAATTGTATTAAAATTATAATGCAATGAATGATGCTAGCATTCATTTGATTACACCATCTTTTGAGCAAATGCCATACTACACATTGCTACCATAATTCAATTCAATTTCGAAAAGTAATACGTAGATAACATCTCTTAAAATGTGTACATTTTTTTGGCACCCTAGGTATTTTATATTCCTTAATTACCATTGATCATGAATAGGCAGTTTTTAAAAGATCTGGATATGACTATTTTGGACAGGAGATGAAGACACAAAAGGAAAGTGAAGCAAATACTGTGGAAAGAAAGCAGAGGTGGCCTTCTGCTTATTAGCAATTGCTCTATGCTAAGAGGTGCTTCCTTCTAAGATCCCTTTATCATGAACTAAAACTGAAGACGCTATTGGGTCAGCTATCAGAAACCTTTGCTTTCGATGTGACCAACCTAACAATGTGTTTCTTCTGACAGAGTACTCTCAAGGAAGAGAAACCTGGGTGTAGTCACTCATTTCTGATGGCAGGAGTAGGGAAACGGGATCAATCCTGGGTCCCAGGCCAGAGCTTTCTGCCTTGTGTTTAGATTTGAATTTGAGACCTGACTTAATCCCTCACCCATATCCAAGCAGGTCCATGAGGTGAGCTGGGAGCAGCAGCCATGCTTGGTCCAAGACGGGTTACTCTCACACCCACTACTTTAGTTCAAGTCTTCATCATTTCTTTCCTTGAATATTTTGACAGCTTTCTAATTTATTCTTCCTGTCTCTAATCTCATTTTATTTTTTCTAATTTGTTTCTCAAAACTTCTAAGCCTGGAGACTCCCTGAGACTCTCACTTTTGTCAGAATCAGTCTTAAACCAGTCACCTCCAGCTTGCTTACTTTCCCCTGCCCAATATGTTTTGATGCTCCTTTGCTCTCAACCCCTGGCGTAGTTATCTATTGCTTATATTTATTTATCTTACACAGAGCTACACATTTTGTTAAGGAGTTTATTTTAAGTTTTTCACATTACAAAAATATTTACAGTATTTTATAGCACCCTCTACCAAATCAGCAAACCACGGCCTGTACGCCAAATCGGGCCTGCCACTTGTTTTTGTCTGACTTGTGAGCTAAGAATGGCTTTTGTATTTTTAAATGACTGACAAAAACTAACATAAGAATAATATTTCATGACACATGAAAATTATGTGAATTCAAATTTTGCTGTCTTTAAAATTTTGTGGAACACAGCCAAGCTTGTCTGTTTGTGATGGTCTATGGCTGCTTTTGTGCTGCAACAGAGCAGAGTTGAATAGTTGCGACATAGACTGGATGCCCTCCAAGGTATAAAATATTTATTATACACAGAACAGGAGCTCTAGGCCTTTACAGAAAATGTTCTCTAACCCTTGAACTAGGTTATAGATTTGAAAACTAAGATTTCAAGGAAGTAATAATCTGCCAAAGGCTACATTATGGTTTCCAGATATCTTTGGCTCTAAAGTTCATGCTTTGAGCCACTATGCAAGATACCTGCTTGGTAACTGATCCATTTCAATGCAGGATTCAGGATCCTATGGTTTGTAGCTCTGTTACTATAAGAAAATTTCCCCGAATCAAATCATACTATGTCATTTCTTTGTATAAGACCTGACATCATTCCTCACTACTCATAGATTAAGGTCTAAACTCTTTTGTAAACTATTCAAGGTTCTTCCCAACATTTCTAGCCACCTTCCCTGTTATTTTCGAGAACCATGATGCCTGCAACCTCAACTTCTTACAGTTCACAAGTGTGCCATGCTGTGCAGTTCCCACTCTTTGCACATAGATTCCCTTTCACTCTGATTGTAACACTTTCCAATCTTTATTAATTTGGCAAATTTTCAGTAATTTTTCAATGATTTTTTTTTTTCCTATGGTGCCTGCCCAATATTCCCAAAGAAGGCTAGGCACTCTCTCTTTCATAATTCTCATGTAGCAATTATCATATTTTTGTAGTGGCTTGTTTATTTGTCTTTTCTACTTTAGCATGCCATTGATGAGTGTGGGTATTATCTTTATTTTTCTGGCACCTAGGATAAAGCATAGAGAATGTAAATAATAAATAAGATAAAAACTCATAATTTTTATTTAGAATAGATGGATTTATGTAGAACATTATGTTTGTAGAGTGTTCTTCAGTATTTACAGCCACTATCTCCAGGACTTTACTAATAGAAGAGATAGCTGTATGTAAAGAATATTTCCCCAGTTTCTAAGCAATTGTTTTCATGTATTATTTGATCTATTGAGAAACTACTCCACTCTGAAGTATGCACAATATATTGAAGGTTCTCAATCAATTAAATATTAATCAGATGTCAGTGCCTAAGCGTTATGAACTGGCCAAATAACTTATTTATTCTTTGCCATGTTTCTCAGCTTTTTCTGAGAGCACCAGACTCATAACTATAGAGAAATATCAAAGGATGTCCCCAGGCTCAACTGCTTTGTCATTGCTTATTTGATCAAAAGAAGGATCCAACACAATAAATGACTGAAACAAATGTACCCTTATATTCTCAAGAGCAGTGTGTCAAGTCTGTGGGTAGATACTACAAATGTTTCCTAAACTTTAAAGAAAAGCTTCCTGTTAGAAAAATAAGGATGGCAAAATTACATCATTAACTGACAAACCATGGTAATTTCAGAGCTCAAAAGTAATCTCAGCCATCATGTATTTTAATTCCCTCATTTTTGAAGAGAAAGCAAAAGCCCAAATGTCACCTCATGCCTAATGTCACAGAAATATTTGTGCATTAATCCCAAATTCTTTATTCCCAACCTATTATCGCATTCAAAATCTAAGATGATAGAATTGAGTCTTTAAAAATGAGATAGAAGAGGAGAGACAGTAAACCATAATTCATTTTTACTTTTTAGAAAGCAATGCAAATTTCCTCTTCTGCTTAGAATGTAGGAAGCTGTAAGTCAGTACCATCCCCAACACAAAGGAAGAAAAAGCCAAAGATTCCATGAGTCCATAACTTTTGTTGCATCTTTCAAAGAGGTGAGATTACAAGACAATCAAATGAAGTAAATTCCAGAGTGACAAGGCCCTCTGAGGACAGAAGGGACACACTAACGGTTTTACCAGTAGTAGAGCATGGCAGGAAGAGGGGGGCACAGTTAAAGCAGGAAAGAAGAAAACACCTAAGGTTTTAATGAATTCATAAGGCTGAATTTGTTTCTAAATGTTTAGAACTGTTCTGTCCAATGTATTAGTTGCTAGCTACCTGTGGCTATTGAAATTAAATTTATCATGAATCAAAATTAAATAAAATGAAAAATTATTGGCTAATTTTAACTAGACAATGCAGATACAGAACATTTCCATTATCCAAAAGTTCTAGGATAGTGCTGGTTTAGAAAGATGGGGAGTCCCAGACAGAGGTGGACGAGTTCCAAACACTCTGCACCTCCTTTTATGAGCCTTTATCAGGTGCTCGTGAGAAATACCCAGGGCAAGAGAGCCACCCTTGGGGCAGAGGTATGCAGGGGAGAATTGGTGGCCACTAAGAGATCAGGGACAAACCTTTCTCATTTCCCTGGACCTTTCTTGAATATAAAACAAAAACCTTAAGGCATTTGGACAGGGGCAGAAAAATCTTTCCCTCCAAGTTCTCAGGTGAAGACACCCCCGTTCTGAGGGATGGGTCGAGATGAAAGGTGTGTGCTCCTGGAAAAGGGGCAGAAACTCTCTTGGGCCCATTGATCATGCACTGATACAAAGTAGAGTTCTGCCACTACTGAGCGAGAGGCGGGAAACACTCCAACCTAAGATCTTCCACAGATTTAAGGCAGACCTTGGCTGGCAGTGTATAGTGAAGGGTAGGAGCGCTGAGAATGCCCCACTTAGGTTCATAGGGTCTGCCTAAGCCTGAGGCTGGACCAGAGAACCGAGAACCTCCCGTCCCTACCAAACACTTAGCACTAGTCAAAATCAACACTAGTCGATGGCTATGCAAGGGGCAAACTCATGGAGCCCTTCTGTGGTGCAGGTGTGCAGGGCTTGCTGAGCACAGAGGGTGGAACCGCAACACTGAGAAATACCCTCTACTACTGCGGGCAGACTTGAACTGGCAGAATTGAAATCTATGATGAACTGAAGGTGACTAACACCTTAAGCCCAATTCAATTATTCACTAGATTGACTCAACCCCACACACTAACAGCCTAGCAATATGGTAGATCTAAATTAAATTCAACAATATAAATCATTTCATTAAGTACAAATGCTCTAAACTTTCACTGTCAAAATTGGTAGCCACTAGGGCCGGCCAAGTGGCTCAGTTGGTTAAGAACTCGCTCAAGAGTGCGAGCTGAGCTCTGAGCAATGGCGGTTCGATGCCAGCCTGAGCTGAGTTGCTGTTGAGCTGCCAACAGGTGGCAGGATGGCTCAGCTAAAAAAGAAAAAAGAAAAAATTGGTAACCATTAGCCACTTAAAATAAGCTAGTGTAACTAAGAAACAGAATTTCTAATTTTATTTAATTTTAATTAATTTATGTTTGAAACTAAAAAAGTGTTATAAGCTGTGTTATTAAAATTAATTTCACTTTTTCATAAAGTTTTTTTAATGTGTCCATCAGGAAATTTATTATTACATGTGTGGGGTTAACATTCTATTTTTATTGACTAGTGCTGGTCTAAACACTCCAGTTAAAAGGCAGAGATTTTTAGATTGGAAAAAAGCAAGAGCCAACTCTGTGCAGTTCAAAAGAAACCCATTTACATATAAAGACATCAGTAGTTGAAAGTAAAAGAATGAAACAAGCATTTAATGCAATACTTAATAAAAAAAACACCCTAAAATGTCTATATTAATATCAGATAAAGCAGACTTCAACACACAGCATATTATTTGGGATAAAAGGAACATTGCATATGATAAAAAGGTCAGTTCATCAAGAAGACATGTTAATCCCAAAAGTGTTTGCACCTACAACATACCAACAGGGCTTCAAAATACATAAAGCATAAATTAAGAGAAGTGAGAGGAGAAATAGACAAGTCCACAAGCATAACTGGAGACTTTCACACTCCCCTGTCCAGCATTGTTAGAACTAGTAGATAGAAATCAGTCAGGGTACAAGAGACCTGAACAGTCAACTTGACCTACTTGACATTTATTAAAACTTTACCCAACAAGTGCTCATAGTATACACACCAAGATGGACCATATTTGGGACCATAAAGCAAATCTCAACAATTTTTAAGTAATTGAAATCCCACAAAGTATGTTCTCTGATCACAATGGCATTTACCTAAAAAGCAAGAAAAAGATCTCGGCAAAAAGCAAGAAAAAAATCTTGCCAACTTTTTGATCATTTAACAACACACTTCCAAGCCCACATGTCAAAGAAGAAATCACAAAAGAAAATGCAAAATATTTAACGTAGAACTAACTGTATGTGCTAAAATGTCAATGAGATATTCTAGAAATCTTCTAATTATTTACTTAATTATTGAATGTCCTCATGAACCATTAATTAAGCTGAGTGCTCCAGTTTTGTCTGGTTAGCAGGGGCTGAGTGCCTGCTAATAAATGTTGGGTCAGCACGTCACTGAAGTTCTGCTTTGCTTTGTGTTTTAGTCTTTTTTCCTGGCTTTTCTCTTATTATTTGCTCAACTAAGTTGAATTAATATTTATTGATCACCTACTAAGCACAAGGCTCATAAAATTGTGAGTAAGGCAGAGCTTCTGATTTCAATGAGTTGGATTATAAGTATTATATATCTTGGTCTGCTGTCTGGTTCTATAAACTTGCAATTCACCTTTTCTGGAACTTGTTTAAGACAGTATTTTACCAGGCAAGTTCTTCCTTTGCATGAACTAGGTCCTAGATGTATTCATTATGACTATAAACTTTGAAGGTTTTAAGTGTGTGCTGTTCCTAACTTTTAGGAATCGCTACTGATCCTGGGAGGCTGCCAAGGGAAACTTATATTAATTTTTGACAGACATGTGAAAAGTATGCCCTCTAGCTTGATTTTGAGTTTTTGCTTTGTTGGTGTTTCTCTTTCCTTTTATCCCAACAGAAAGTATCACTGTGTTCTTTTCCTTAACTCTTGACAGAATGATCATATATAGCTGGTATCTTAAAAATTGCAGGCCTCTGGAAAATGTGTCTTGATGAATAGTGAGCAAAAGTCACTTCGCTGAGCCATCAAATTGCTCTAGTGATAAACTCTTCTATCGTGCAGATGACAGTTTGTCTTCCATATCTCAACATATCGAGGAGAACTGCATTTTACTTTAAGATTAGGTATTAAAGTCAGAGTAAAGTGGAAATCACATATGGTTAAAGCCACTCCTAAAAATACCTATATCAGCATTCATTTTTTGGGGCTGCTGAAGGTTAAAATGCCAATGATTTTTTTTCCCCCCTTGGGCAGGGAAAGCCAAGCTGTTTTGAAGGTTAAGTTGGGCATAGTGACTGATAAATGATACCTTTTTTTTTCCCTCTTAAAAATGTATAATTGATTTGAACAGGCTAACTATGAATATAAGTTCATTGTCTCAAAAACCCAAATTGCTTAACATGAGAGTATGGGTTATGGGGGGGAAAATAGTGTAATTATGACATATTAATAAGTTACACTGCATGGTCAAATCATAAATCTAAAATTGTCATTCAGCTCAGTGACAGCTCAGCTCGGGTGCGGCGTCACTGGCCCATGTGGGGATCGAACTGGCAGCCCTGTTGCTCAGAATTCGTGCTCTTAAGCCTACTCTTAATCAACTGAGCCACTCAGGCAGCCCCAACCGCATGGGGTGGTGGCCACGCCCACCCGCAACTAAGATTGAACACAGCACCTTGAGCTTAGAGGCCACGAGCTGCAGACATGAAGCCAGATGGCGACTGGCGCCCTCCACAATGAAGATTGAAGAACAACAACTTGGCTGGTCCCCTTCCCCAATTCCCCAACACTGTTACCCTCCCCCAATTCCCTAATAAAATCTTTAAAAAAAAGAAATTGTCATTCAGTCTTAAAACATGCTATCTCATTGAGGTTTACCTTTTTTGGCTTAAAACAAATTTTTGTTTAACAAAACATTATCAAACTTCAGCAAGAACTTGTGTTCCTGGTATGAAGCAGAACTTTGAATTTCTGTCACTTCAAGGCGATTGACCTTGCCATTCTGGGTTGACTCACTTTCGGTGAGATGCCCATAGAATACACTCAAAGAAGAAACACTGAAAACAGTATTACACATGATGCTTACTTGTTAACACAGTGATTGATCTGGATGGCTTGGTAACCACATGTCCGTTCACCACGACAAGAGTGATTATATAATAAAGGCCATGATAACTGGCCTTAAAGATAACAGGAGGAGGCAAAGTACTGTTGAATTGCTCAAATTTGAAGAAGTAATTTTTTGATTCACCAGTTATCTTCACAACATACATGGATGATGGACTCATGACATCTGAAGCTTCTAAAGAGACAATGATGCTGTTATCATCTTGAACAGTTACATGGAATGTTGTAGCATTCTGTTTTAAAAAAGAGAAAAAAAGAAATGGAGGTCAAATTCAGATTATTGGCAATAAAATTATACTGAGATCATTTTTACAAAACTGATGTTTGTGGTAAGCATTACTTTATAAATAGAGTTACATCGTTTACAAGGAAAGGCAGAAAGAGAGAGATTAACTTTTATGTCTAATGATTTTCTCAGGATTTTACTTTGAGGATTCTTCTCCATTGAACAGCTGCTAGCAGTTCATGGGTGTAATAAGCACAAAACCAACATCATGGAAATAAGTAAATAATGAATGAACAAAAAGTATCTTGACATTCAACTTCCAGAGAGATCCTTGGTTTCAGCTATGCTGGAGAATCTATACATGCTCGTATGGTTTGAAGAAGCACTGTATTTTACTTTCCAGGGAGGAGTGCTGTGATATTCTAGGAGAATATGTCAAGGCAATTATTTCCTCTTGCACATCTCACCTCTCATGTTTGAAAATAGTAATAAAAAAACAAACAAACCCAGCACTGAGAAATCTGTGATAATTCTCATTAACAGTGAGCTAGTCTTTAATAACAGAAGCTAAGATGCTCTTTGAAGAAGGGATGAGACTGAATATCCACACTATCCATAGGAAAGTGAGCAGTTAGCAGACGGAAAATTTTGCTCCAAGTATCCAGATAAATGTTTATGGTCAGTATTTGAAAGAGCATTTGTGTAGTTGGTTTTTGTGTAGTTTTTCTTCTCGACCTTTTTCCCCACACTCCACAGGCAGAATTAGTCCTTCTGCTCTCTGGTCTCAAACAACTCACACACTTTGTACCACGTGCTGCTTTGTTTTTAATTTGTCTTCTGGATACACAGTATGTTGGGCAAGTGATTTCACAGCTCTCAGCCTCAGATTTCTCTTCTATGAAAGTGGGACCGAATAATTGCTGAAACCTGGTAGGGACTTACAAGGACCCAGATACTAAGCCAGGCAGTCTGTAAACAGAATTATCTCGTTTAATATTCAAATAAACCCATGAGACAGGAAGTATTTTCAATCCAATCTTAGTTTGTAGTTGAGGAGACTGAGACTCAGAAAGATTAAGTCACTTGCCCAGGGTCATACATCTAGCTTGGACTCTTACCCACTGATCTACACAAATACCAAAATTGAGCACCATTATTTTTCCATTTGTCTGTTTGTCTTCCCCACTTGACTTACTTTGCTAACCTTGAGTCTAACTCACAGCATATAACTGATAAGTGTCTGATAAATGAATCAAAGAGTTACTGACTGTATTAATTATAGATGAGTATTTGCCTCTTAGAATTAATGTACTTATGGATTTTAGTACTTCACATATTATCAGCAGACAAATCGAGCATACAATACATATAGTACCCTAAAAGAGACTATATAGGCCTAAAAATGCATGGATATTTTTTCTTATTATTTATTTATTTTTTTAGAAATCTAGTTTTCCAGACCCAAGTACTCAATGGAAGTTTAAATCTATGTTAACATTTAATGGACTTAATTGTGTGCGTGATATTCTAAGCCCACTAGACCCAGGTCCTGTAGGGGCAAGGACTATGTCTTATTTCTAGAGGCATCTCCAGCTCTAAGACCAATGCCTAGCATACCCTAGGTGTTTTGTGAGCTGGGTCACCCTTAACAGGTTTCTGTAATGTGGGATAAGTCAGGATGAGCTGACTTAAAATGTCCCTCTATCCACATGGTCTCGTCCTCAGACACATGGGCAGGCTTCCAATATTGAGTTCTGTACTTGTTGGGGGAGGTTATTGAGAGGATAGGACCACCACTGATCCTCAAGTTGAACCCGGGCACCTGGAGGGTCCCCACCGACTCCTTTGTCTTTGGAACTTGCATGCTACTTGCCTTTCACCTTCCCAGAAGCTGCCTCCAGGTCCCAGCCTTGCGATATAAATGCGGTGCTGAGACCATTCCATTGGTCTGCGTGGCTGAACCCCAGTGGAGGCCTCCTGTGTATGTGACTGAGCTCTTTCAAGGCCTCTATCTATACCTTTAAGATTTGATGGGCTGCGCAGAGGTCTACTTGTCTTGTGCCACCTGAGACAAGCTTCATCAACAAACTTCAGAAACCTAAGTGAGTCCTTTTGCTTATGAAACCTGCCACTTACCCATCTAGAATATTCTGTCTTTTTTCCATCTCTGCCTGCCCTTTTGAACCAGGGAGGTTCCTGACCAATCTGCAAGCCAACAGTACTTCTGGGACCAAACATAAAATGTGACCCATTCTATACCCTTATGTACTACATGATGACATTTTGGTCAACAACAGACCACATATGCGATGGCGGTCCCATAAGACTATAAAGAAGCTGAAGAATTCCGGTTGCCTGGTGACACCATAGCCATAGTGGCTGGGAAGACCGCACGCATTCCTCATGTGTTTATGGTGATGAGTGTAAACAAATCAACTGTGCAACAAGTTGTATGAAAGTATAGCATATACAATTATGTACAGTGCAGAATATGTGATAATGATAATAAACTGTGTTATTGGTCTATGTATTTACTATACTATACGTTTTATCATTTAGAGTGTATTCTTTCTACTTATAAAAAGTTTGCTGTAAAACAGTATGCTGTGTAATGCCAGCAGCAGCCTCATACGTTATTTTCTCTTGTGCTTGATTTAATCTCATGTTATTTGGCACAGTAACATGCTGTACAGGCTTGTAGTCTAGGAGCAATAGGCTGTACCAGGTAGTCTAGGTGTGAAGTAGGCTTTACCTGCTAGGTTTGTGTCAGTGCACTCTGTCATATTTGCCCAATGAAAAAATGGCCTAATGGCACATTTCTCAGAACATATCCTGGTTGGTAAACAGCACGTGATTGTATTGCCAGTAGTCCTGGTGGAACTGGGAGGCTAAGCCAAGCAATGAATGTCCAATAGCATTGAAATCTGGCTTTTAATTCATTAGTGATTATAGAAGCTGATTCTCTTACTCAGAAAACAATACATTTAAAAACATCGATTTCATAATTTTATGAAATTTTTGCTCTATGTTTTAGCAACCAATTAGCTGAAAGTTTTGGTGATGATAAAAAGAAGAATAAATACAATAGATTCTATTTTGTTAAGCGTTTAAGAAATATATGTCTAATGTGTCATGATGCTTCATAAATAGTGAATTTTCCAGAGAAAGGGGCTAATCTTCCAAAATCTAATGATAGCTTGGGGGATGATTGTATCATCCATGGAAATAAGCTTTGGCCCAGGTGCTCCCAGGTTGCCAAGAATAAATCAGGGTGCTAATCAGATTCAGTCAGCGGGACTAATGAGAAGGCAGCAGGCCAAGTGAGATCTAGGCAGTGCGCCTAGAAGAAATGTCATCTATGCGATTTCTTCTCTGTTCTCTTTGCTTCAGCTTTTCCTGGAACCCATATTAAGGGGAAAATTCTGAATGTATGCTGCAGGCATGTAATCCCTGCTGAGAAGTAGAGCAAGAAGGAAGAGTTAAAAATAACAGAATTGGATCTGACAAACGTAGTCAAGGCCAACACTGATTTATTTGGCGAATTGAAAAATACTTGAAACTCTTTTTCTGAGACTGGGTATTGCTTGACTCTGCAGTGAATATATTTTCACTACAATTTCCTTTGCATAACAAACTTTAATATAGAAATTTCTCCGGTCCAACACCCTCATTTCACACTTGACAGAACGGTGGTGCAAATGTCCCACAGCTAATAGATGTCAGAACAAGGTCTGGGATCCACATGTCCTAAGACGATTGCATTTCTCTTTCCTGAACTACAGGTGAGCTGCTTGAGGCAGAGAAAGGGGCCTGGGTGCAGCAGGGAAGGGGGTGCCCAGGAACCTGTTACGTGTTCCAGAGCCAGTCCCGGGGGCTGTAGAACATACTGGAGACAGAGTGGGCATCACCGAAGAGTAGAAAAATGAGGAGGAGTCCCTGGAGTGTGGGACATGGAAGAGGACTGGCCACAGATACATACCAGTCAGAAATCCTGGGCAGTCTTCCACCATCCCTGATAAATGCAGCAACTCTTATCTATTGATTTCCTAATCTGAACCAGGCTTTGCACTGGGCATTTTAATTATGTTTTTTCTTTAATTCCTTATAACAATCTTCAGAGATAAGTGTTATTCTCCCCCATTTTCTCAGAGAGGTTGAATAATTTGCTGAAGAGCACAGCAATAGACTTGGCATTAGAATCCTTAGTTTCTATTACTTCCCTGCAGCTTATTGCCTGTGAGAGCCTGGGGAAACCCATGGACCTCTCAACTTCATCTTAAATTATAAAATCGGGGTAATTCTTGTAACTCATAGGATGTAAGCAGAAATCCCATGAGTTGCAGGAATGACCCCTACTTTATAAATGGCTTTTATAAAAATTCTAATATTATGAACTCTGTAAATATTAGTTGTATTTCAAAGGTTATTGTGTTTTAGTTAAGTCTTGAATCACTGACCTTTTAATTATTGGGTTTCTATAAACATTCATTTAACTTCAAAACACTATGAAATTCTGTAATTATGTCACTGGCTATTTTATTCCCAAAGCGTTGGAGAGCTGTCCATTTAGTAATTCAACAGCAAACAAACACTAACTAAGTGCCAACTTGGTGTCAGGCATCATGCTAGGTGTTGGCGACAGGCAAATGAGTAAGAGAGGGTACTTAGACTGCAGGGGCTCAAGCTCTAATGAGAGAGGCACACTCAAGGGCATAATTATAACATGATCTGAGTGTTATTAGTTACAGACTTCAAAAAACTGTCCAGTTGATCCCTGTCTGGAATCCTAAGAGTATACCCTCTTCTTATGTAGCATTGCTTCTTTCCCACTATCCAGCCAATAAGGGGTCCTGATGGGCATTGCTAACTATGATGCCTCACTCCCAGGTCAGAGCAGGAGGTACTGTGACTCATTCTGGGTGAATCGCTGTACCCAGTCTCCTCCCCATGAAGACAAGTACAGGGATGCACCTGTAGACCAAACCTGCCAACCAGAATGCTTGCTCTGAAATTTTATGACTAGCATTAGTGGGAAGGGGCTTTCTCCTCTAGCTTCAATTAGGTATGGAAAGCTGGATAAGTAAGTCAACATCTAGAATTTCTGCCCCATGAAGATAGCTGCTTGAGGCAGAGGCTGTGGTCTCAATCATTATAAGGCCCAGCTATTGTGCAGTGTAGGGACAGGAGTGAACAAATTCCAGTTCATAGTTTAAGTGTTCTAAGCTGGACTTCCAAAATGTGCAGCCAGAGGTGCTGGTCAGTACAAGAGAATTGTTGAGTGCTGTAGACATAGGAGAAAGAAACAATTGATTCTGCTTCTGCAGAGGGATATGGGGGAAGGCTACAGGGTGGAAGTCACACTTGAAAGATGCTCAGGAATTTACCAGTGGGACAAACGTCAGAAGAGTCATCTGGAGAAGCGGGGGGATAACCCACACTCCTCTGGGGTGTTTAGACAGTGGGAGGATGCTAAAAGACAAGGTTGATAGCCCCATCTAAGACATGTCTTGTTAAGGAATTTAGGTATTTTTAGGCCAAAAGAAATCATGAATCCTTTTAATGTAGAAAAGCAACCTGATTAGATAGATAACAGTTAGGAGTATGGACCAGCATAGTTAGAAATTGGCTGACTGGGCTCATCTAAGGATAGAGGACAGTAAGAAGGCTGTGGGGACAGTTCAGGTAAGACACGATGAGGGTTCGAGCAAGTGCTGGCTGCTCTGAAGCTGCCTGAGTGATATGTCTCCAGAACATTATTAGGGCCCGAGCTGGCAACTCAGTCAATGATTAGACTTATTAGAGGGCATTATAGAAGGAACAGTTAGCAAATTCTGCTGTGCTAAGGTTACCACACGAGAAGTAATAGGAAGCTCAGTTCTTTTAAATAGTAATATTAACGATGTCCGGTGCTTACATAGCACTTAACAGCCATGAGCCTCTGTGGATGTTTTGTAATTCATCCACTTAGCCTCCTGTCCAGCTCCCAGGAAATCTTTTCAAGCTAGATGCCCTTTCCTTTTAGTTTCTTCAGGAAGATCAGAGTCATGGCGCTGTCGTGTCAGGGCATGGCTCCTCTTGACACTTTCTTAGATTTCTTCATAACTCTCTTTCAAAAATTGTCAGAGCAGAATTTGGATATTGCTCTCAAAGGCTGGGAATGGCCTCCCCCAATTTTCCATTATTTATTCAATAGTTCTTCACTTGTGCTTTGAGCAAAAATTGTATATCAGGGACTTTGTGCAACACTGGGAATACACTATTTCTGAGTAAAGAAAGAAATAGTTCTTATGTGCCTTTGTCCTTCCTAGAATTGTGTCTGATTAATAACAATAGCAATGATGATGGTAAGGATGATGATGATGATGATGATGATGATGATAATGATAACATACTAAAGAAAATTCACTTATGTAGTAGTTCTTATTATGTGCTGCCAGGAACTGCTCTGAACCTCCTGCAGCAGGCTCTTGATAAATACTTGCTCAATGAGTGTATTTACAGTCTGTTGTGTAGTACCAGACTTGTTTATAAGGGTCTTAAATATATCTTTGCAGGTAGAATATGTCAGTTCTCCCTCCTTGCCTGAGTTCCACATTCACACCAGTTCTGCCTTTCATCTTTGACATGCTCAGATACATTCATTTCTGTCTTTATGATTTCATAATACAGAGCCCTCATCTCTTATGCCTCTCATTTGGTAATGGGGACCACACTCAAATGTCAAGCAGGTAATATAAATGTGAGAATCAGTCAAGTGGAAGAGCATTGAATGATGAAATAGTTGGAAAATGGGAGGGTAACTGCATTGTCTAAAAGCATCATTAAAAAAGCACAATTACAACAAAATAAAGCTAGACTGGCCAAAGAAAACCCATTTATAGGCCAGTCTCAGCCCATAGGCTGTCAGAATACAGCCTTTGAATTTGTTACACTGCCATTTCTTTGATCAAATTGCTCATTTTAGGACTTTCACCTACTGATCCTACTCTGTTTGCTCTGCCCAACCAGAATATAAAATAACTAAATTCTGCTACCCATTAAGCATTCATTTAAAATAAATACAAGTGATATTTTATTATCAAGTTGCCATATATGTGTGTGTAAAAATGTAATTGTATTATATATACTAAAGCACTGATTATTTCCTGACCTCCATTGTGGACTTGGAGTAGAAGCTCAGCAGAATTCTTGATTTTGGGAGATTTAACAAAATATGCTTGAGGAAAGAATTCAGCCTGCTATTTTTAATTGGAAAGGAACCGTTATGCTAATGAAATATGCCAAGATTTTATGTGATATGTAGGACAGTAATATTAGCCATATAGCACATTTTATGTTTTATAAAGCATTTTCAAATACATTTTTCCATTTGATCCTCAAAACATCCTATTATTATCTCAGTTTACAGATGAAAACACGCAGGTGCAAAGAATGTTTCCCAAGGCTTCTCTATGATAACATGGAGGAGCTGGCACTCCAGCAATACTTTACTACACATTTTTATGACTCTGTTATACTACAGTCTGCACACGGTAAGATCCTGGAGCCAAGATTTCCCAAATGCCACCTTCCATATCTGTACTTAATTGATGGTGAGCTCCCTCAGCACAAACCATGATTTAGTCTTCTAGGACATGATGGTTAGAGGCTCAAAAAACGTGGTACCATGCAAAAGACCATTTTGGAGATAGAAAGAAATTTTAGAGATTGTTGAATCTGGGTTCAAATCCCACGTAAGGGATAGTCTCTCATTTGAATTCCTTGAGCCTCAGTTCCTTGAGGTAAATTATAGAAATATTAAAACCTATTATGACTAGGTTTCTGTGGGGAACAAGAGAGATTACATGTATATATTACCTACCCCAATACCTGATATTTAGTAGATACTCCAAAAACAATAGCTACTTGTTACTACACAATTTATTATCTATGTTTTCTCGTTGATTTTCTTTGGCACATATAAATTTCAGAAGTTGTATTTTTTTGTGGGTAACACCATGATTCATATATGGTTCAATACCATTCTGACTTTCAGCCTACTTACTAAATAATCAGTATTACCGCTTTGTGTGGCATCACGAACCAGAGCAGCCGGCATTTATTTTTCTATGCCTGTGTGTGGCAGGCTGAGCTAACCTGTTTGACTGAAGGTTACCATGGGAATAGTTTCTAGGACCTACTGTGCTGAGAAGTTTGGGGGCCTGTGAAGTTGTGGCTGGCTGATGACTGACTTGGAAGGAGGTGAGCCCACCATCCAGAAAGCCACAAAATACGTTTGTTCTCAACAGTTCAATGACCTGGCAAATTCTAAAAAATACACAACATTTTCTCTGTATTTTTCTGGCTTAATGTGTTATGAAAAATAGGGATTCCTGACGGGTTAATTCTGCTGTGAAACAAGTGTTATTTTCATAAAATGAAGCACTGACAAACATAATTTCATCTGACTTTTTAATTCCTTGTCCCTCTTTTCTATCCTTGCCAGTATTTATAGTTTTAAAGTGGTTTTATCGGGCCGACCAAGTGGTGTGGTGGTTAAGCGCTGGCTTGGGAAGCCAGCAGCCTGGGTTTGGTTTCCACTATGAGGGCCAGTGACACTGCCCTCAAAAAAATAAAATAAAATAAAGTGGTTTTACCTCAGAAAGAAGCTTGTAAACATGTAGCTATCCCACTTATTGAAAGATACTGAAGGATGATGGTGCTAACCATTTATTTAGAATGGATGAGTTCAGTCAAATTTCCCCACAGGCATGAAGTGTCTCTCCAACTGTGACACCAGTTAATTAAATCCTGATGATAGCTAACAAAGAATGCAGTCTCCTTCCCAAACACACAGCTCATAGCATATTTAGGTGTGACTCTTGTGACCTTTTGTAAACACTGCCCTTTAACTCCCCTCCTTGTTGAGTTGTTAATATCGTCAACAACACTGTCAGATGTTTAAAACAAATAGTTCCTGTGTCCACTGTCCCTGGGGTTTTATGGTTTTCCTCAAGGCTGATCCCTCTGTGCTAGATAACTTAGAGCCTAGAAGTAAAGGGAGATGAAGTAAAATACTTTACACACATGCATTGCTTAATGTTTACCTTCATGTCATTTTTAAAAATTGAGTGCCTACTATGTTCTTGGTGCTAAGGATATGATGGTTAAGAAAACAATTTAGTCCCTATCCCAATGGTGTGTGTAGTCTAAGCAAAAGAGAGGAAATATACCATTTTAAATAATTAAATAATTACAAGTGGAAAAGGCACTGTTAAGAAATGCATGGCATACAGAATACAGTCAGTCATGTTACAACAACTCTGCATGGTGCCAGGTGGGTGCTAGACCAATCGGGGGGGATTGCTGCATAAATTATATACATGTCTAACCTCTATGCTGTGCACCTGAAACTAATATAAAATAATATTGAGTGTTAACTGTAATTTAGAAAATAAATAAATAAAAATAATAAAATAATGGAAAAGGAAGGGCATGATGGTAAAAGAGGACCTGGCAGGAGGATCTAAGCAATAGGAAGTGGGAGGCTACTCTGGCTACAGCAAGAGTTGGCCTGATGATGAGTTGGAGAAAGGATAGGATCCGTGAAGAAGAATATACATGAAAACCTGAGAGCTGGTGAAAGCATAATGTGTTTGAGAAACCAGAAAAACATCAGCATAGCCAATAGTGGAGACTAAGCCATAGGATATCTTGTAGGTCCTTTGAAAAAGTTGAGCCTTATTGCCACAGACAATGGGAAGCCACTTATGGGTTCTTAAGCAGGGGAAACAAATGATCAGATTTGCATTTGGTAATAGAAGAAAAAAATTTATGATAGTAACCACTGGCTCCAAAATTCCTGGTTAGGGGAATTTTAATGAAAAATACATGATAATGAAGCATTTGAAACAGAAGGGAACATGCTAACAATGTGAGCAGAGGAATCTCAGCAAACAAAAAGACAGCCAAATTAGTATTCAAGTTACAAAGAAAAGAAAGGCTGTATTCCAGAAAGTAAGCGGGAGAGAGAAGAGGGAAGGGGCTAGAAAAAACATGGAAGGAAGAGCCAGCAAGATGTTGTGATGCTGGGAGATAGAAGGGACAATTGGCTAATGGAAATATCCAGATGGTGAGGAGGGCAAAGGGCATTTTAAAACTGGAAATGCCTAATGTTCCATTGAAAGTGCATGTTGAATAGCAAACTCTTCTCCACCTCCCCAAATTTCAATCTGTACTAATGTTTGCTACTCAAGGGCTCTGTGTGAGTGGATCACTGGTGGGACTTGGTGAAGAGGCCGAGTTGCATATCTATGTGTTAGAGCACAGAAGTGGTATTTGAGGGAGTTGGAACCTGAAGGAAGAGGAAATTGTGAGAATTAAAACCTCCCTCGAATTGACAAAAATCCCAAGGGGTTTTGAACTTCCATCAGAGATGGGAAGGGATTTAAAGCCGATTTCATTTAGGTCTCATGAGCAGATATTAACAGGGTAAGAATAAGGGCCATGTGTATTATTAATTAGTTCAGTTTGCTACATAACGAGTGTGAGATGCCTGTGGGATATACAAGTGTGAAGGAGGCCAAGGAGGTGATCAGGAATATGCATCCAGCATTCAGAAGAGAGGTCTAGATCTAATATCTGGAAGAGACTGACTCAGAGATGGTCAGCTGGAGCCCTGGGAATTGAGGAGGTACCACAGTGTGGCAATACAACTACTGATATTAATAGAGCTCACTTTTATTAAGTATCTACGTTGTGTTAGGAACTTTTTAGGCATTACTTTGATTAATCTTCTTTTAAACCCTCTAAAATAGATATTACTGTTATTTGCATTTTCAGAGTAGTAACAGAGCCTGGAAAAAATTCAGTAACACACCTAAGGGCACATACCTTTTCAGTGGTGGACACTAGAGTTAAATCCAGGTCCCTCTGATTTCAAATCTGGGCATTAACATTGATGCCACACTGCTCTAAAACTGCCGTGAGCTGCGCTCCCATTTTGTGCCACAGACTATCTTCATTCCTCTGCAACCATGAGGCATAAATGTCGTTTTTAAGAGCATTCATCTTTATTACATGGGAAGTTTCAGAGTGTTCAGGTATAGTGGAAAGACAAGTGACTTAAAGACAAATACAGCTGAATATTAACATCAGTTCCATCGCATACAGACTATCACTTAGAGACCTCTTTGAATTTTCCTCATCGATGAAATGGAAAAAGAATGCCTACCTGAGAAGGTTGTTATGAGGTTAAAACAAAAAAATATAGTAAAGACCCTTGCCATATTTTATGCCTTGCACATTCTAATTTTGATGGAAATTATACTTAATGAATCTGGCTAAGAAGCTCTTGTTAGGCGCATTGCAAAGCTTTCTGAAAATCATAAAAAATAATAAAAGAAATTTAAGTTTTCACTTGCCTATGAACTCTCAACATTTAAAATAATAATCATGCATTTTTTCAATGTGCATCCTTCAGGAACAGTCATAGCTCAGATTTGCTGTTACCTGAACTAGTTAGAAATATAATTCAATTGAAATATTGTTTTTCATTACCTTATTAAAATCATTTCTAAACTACTCTAATTCTCTCCTATTTCTCCCTTCTTCAAAATACTGAACTATGTAGAGTAACAGAATTATGAGGTTATAGGATCTTGGTAAAATAGTAGGATTATGAAAACAAGGTTATAAAGAGTAAAAAGCATAAAATTTAGGGTAAATTTCTTTTTTGCTTACTAAATTGTTGAACACAGGCAAGTTATATAGCCTCTCTGAGATCATTTTCTCTTCTATAAAATGGGATTAATACTTTTTCAACTATACTTTTGTGATGACTGTATTGGATAGTGTTTGTCAGCGACCTAGCACAGCTCAAGTGCTCAAGCAAAGCACTCTTTTGATCATGCGAATATTCTGGGTTTACAAACTTGGGGAAAAAGTCACTGAGATTCCTATTTTTTACCAAATAAAAACCAGGCTCTTTAGCTTGACACTCAAAACCCTCCACAGTCTGCCCCCAATTAACCATCCCATCTTATCCATCACTACTTCTCTGTCATGAACTCCATGAATCCTACAAAGTAATCAACTTGCCCACTCCATGTGCCCCACTGCTTTCTTCTCTGTGGTTCTATGACATGTTCCTTCTGCCTGAAATATCCCCTCCCCCACCTGAAGCACCCAACTCTGTTACTGCATCTCTACCAAATGCCACCCTCTTTGAAAAACCTTTATGACCACCCCAGAAAGAATCAGTCTCTTCCGGTAATCCCACAGCCTTCTATCTAAATCTCTCCCCAAGACACGTCACTGTACATGGGATCGCACGGATCTATTGGGCAATGAAAAACATGGAAAAAATACATCATGACTTTTCTGACAATCAAATAGTTAACAGGCAGATTGCTCTTACAGTAAGAGGTACAAATGATTCTAAATGGCTCTTCACTTTTACCAAGATCCTGCTTTCCTCACATTAAGTATTTACAACATCTACTTAAACCATTTAAAGTTAACAGTTTGCATATTCGTCTTCATTTCACAATGTTAACTTTAAATTGCCACCAGTTTTTACTTTCTACTGTATGAGTAATATGTTCAGCCAGCACTGATGCTATTTTGAATTACCAGAAGGCCGGAACAACAATCTGATATTTATGTTTTATAAATGAAGCTCAAAAATATCTTTGTTTTTGGGGAACAGCTGTAAAAAGACAGTATGCGATTTACTGCACCAAGTGAAAGGATTCTATTCTTTGGGAAAGGGTGGCATTTATAAAAATCAGGCTGTGGTATTTGGTAAGGAAATATCATTACTTTCACTTGACATACTGCATTTATTGTTAATTGGCATTTCATCATCAAATGTTTTCTTCTTGTCCTGCACAAGGTATATTTTAAAAGGTTAAAAATATAAACGTTTGCATCATTGAAATAATTCTAAAAAGTAGTGTTTACCATTTGAAAGTTTTGATGGTACAGAATCTAACCACAATGGTGAAAATTTTTCATAGGATTCTTTACAGAAATGTCTAAATCTCTTTCCACACCTTTCTCTGTTATTTTAAAGTTTCTGTTCTTGGTGGCCTGACACAAGTACCTTATGCCAACTTTCAATAATCTACAGTTTACATTAAATGATTTTTACTTATGAAGCTTTTATTCAGTTCATAATGAGAACTTAATAAAGTCATAGTATGAGTACTTTTACTAAGGCGTGAGTGTGGGAAAAAAATCCATATGATTTTTTAAAACCAATATCAGTGTGCTTTAAGTTCTGAAACATGCCTTTCCTATCTTGAATACCCTGAAATACAATACTTACAATCAATATTAATTTTCTACTTGCTAACTTCTTTATTTCTATTTTCTCTTCCCGAATAACATTCCGCTTCTCTTTTCTTCTCTATTTCTTTTCTGCTTTTGTTCATTTCTAGCTTTCTTTGTATTGCTTCTCATAGTCTGCTTTGTGCTATGTTTGGTTAGTTCTATATATAGATTTCCGGGTAGATTTAACCTCCTTAAGGACAGAGAGCCAGATCTCATGTATTATCTATCATAAACCCTAACCCAATACTTTGCTACCTGAAACTTAAAGTGAATATTTGTAAACTTAAATCCATACATTCATTCATCCCCCCCAACTATCCATCTATCCTACATTTATTGAGCCTTTAACCACATATTCTTACTGTGTCGGTTCAGCTTATTCTTATGTGTGAGAGCATTTATTATTATAGCTCAGTTCCTGGATTATTAAGGCAAAGTCATATCACTGTATTATAGAAATAAAAGAATACTTGGCCAAACAAAGAGAGATATTAGGGAGGGAGGCAAGGAGGTAAGTGGGAAGAGAGAAGCAATCAGGTGAAGAGGAAAAATTAAAGTAATGTAAAGAAAGAATGGGTGGGAGATGATGAAGAAAATTTGTACATTGAGAATAAGAGCAATAGTGAACAATAAAACAGTGACAGGATAAGACTGACATTTTGCTTCTTTGCTGGTCATGACTCTGTGTTATTATTTAATATCTAACAGAGAAAAAAAATCAAGCTATATTTAGATTAAGATCTTTTTTTTAAAAAAAAAGATTTTTTGGGGGGAATTAGGGGAGGAGAACAGCATTGGGGAGTTGGGGAAGGGGAACAGACAAGTTGCTGTCTTTTTGTTCTTCAGTCTAGTTGTGGAGGACGGTGCTTCACTGGCCATGTTGGTATTGTCATTGCACTCTTCCCGGATGAGGCAGATGGGTCGCCGGCCTCCGGATGGTTGCTCCCCGCAGCTATTGGCAACTCACACTGGCTGCTGGCCACTCACTGTAGCCTATGGCAGCCCACTGCAGCAGGGGCTGCAGCCTACACCGTCACTGGGGCGGGGCTCGCACAGCCCAGCTCCAGGTGGAGCTGTTGTTAGCTGTAGAGGGCAGTGTCACAGACCCTTATATGTGGGATCCAAACCGGGCCGCTGGCATCCCAAAACCAGCTCTTAACCAATGTGCCACTCGGTCAGCCCTAGATTAAGATCTTAATTGGTTCCTTATCTACTGTCTATCTTCCTTTTTTCTCTTATGACTATGTCATAATTTGTTCCTGATTTGCAGAGAATGCATTCTTAAAGACTCACAGATAAACCATTAATAAATCATATGTTGCTATGGGAACTAATAGAGATTTAATCTAACTACCCAAGCAGAGACCTTTTATCCACTTGGCTAAGATGGTGCCATGCAGATTCAAATATTAGATGGAGTTTGAACTTTAGGACCTCTTTCAATTCATAACTTTGAGGAGTTATGAATTAATAAAAATTGAACTTATGAGTAATTTCTAAGAATTAAGAGATGCATGCCAGGTTTCCTTTAGGTCATAAGTATCCAGGATCTGTTTTCTTCAAATTGACAATTTCTCCCAAGCTTTTTCCATTAGTTTAAGCTTCAGGAAACAAATCATTGAACAGTTACTGGAAGAATGTAATAGTTTATGATAATTCAATACAATATTTCCCAAATATGTTGCTGAATAATTTATAATAAATATGATAAATTACATAGATTTAATATATAACAATATGCTTCTCTCTCATTGGAATAAGTAATACCATTAACCTGATACATCTTGGTTTATTAATGTGTCTATTCCTTTCTGTATTCCCTTTAGCATCCAAAGTGAGAAAGAGATGTTTAGTTATTAGGAATTCTAATTAAGTCCATACCAACTGCTATCATTAAAGAGAGAAAAGACTAATAACAATAATAATAGCCTAGCATATATTAAATTCCTAATATATGCCAGGGTTTGTTCTAGGTGTTTTTATTATATTTTACTATTTTTTTTTTTTTAAAGATTTTATTGGGAAGTTGGCGGGGGGGGGGTGGGAAGAGAACAGCATTGGGGAACCGGGGAAGGGGACCAGAGAAGTTGTTGTCCTTTTGTTCTTCAGTCTAGTTGTGGAGGACTTTGCTTCACTGGCCCATGCTGGTATCGTCATTGTGCTCTTCTCGGGTGAGGCCGCTCAGTCGTTGTCCTCTGGACGGCCACTCACAGCGGCTCTTGGCAGCTCACACTGGCTGCCAGCCATTCACACTGGCTTCCAGCCACTCACTGTAGCCTATGGCAGTCCACTGCAGCAGAGGCTGCAGCTATGCCGTCCCGGGGACTCACAACAGCCCAGCTCCAGGTGGAGCTGTTGTTCACCATCTTAGCTGTAGAGGGCAGTGTCACTGGCCCTCATAAGTGGGATCCAAACCGGGATCACTTGTGTCCCAAGCCAGCTCTTAACCAATGTGCCACTCGGCCTGCCCTGTTCTAGGTGATTTTAGATTAATTATGCCTAATCCTTAAACAATAGTTAGTTTATTATTATAATATTATCAATAATTGGGAGCCAGAAGAGAAGAAATTCGAATAGGAGCCATTCAAACAATAATTTGTAATGTATCCTCAGTGTTAGCTCAAGAGCATGATTGTGAGCAAGGAAGAATGGTTTCCGCCCTCAGGAAGATTAATTCTAAAGGAGCAGTAACAGTAGGAAACATCTCATCCTATGACAAGAAACACCAAGGACTCTGGTAGCAAGAACATCTGAAGATGATACTGGAAAGATTAGTAGGACACAGCTGGCAAAGAGGCTGGAGTGTGGGAGATGTTTCAGGCAAGAGGGGCTGGGAGCAGCAGTGTGTTCAGGGACAGAGGGCAGCACAGCACCTTCAAAAAACAGGAAGGGCCTTGAAGGTCATGTCCAGGTGTTTGGGTATTACCTTGGGGATGACATGCTGTAAAATAATGGCCATAATTAGATTTTCTTTTGAGAGCAAAAAAACTAGTGGTAATATGGAGCCTGTATTGGGAGAGGACAAAATTAAGCAGGAGGTCAATTAGAAGGCCACAGCAATAACTGAAGCAAGACTTATCTGGACTGCCCAGTGATGAATGAGACGAGGGGCAATGACAGGCCTATTATGGAAGTATTAGTAGTGTCCTGACAAGTGCTGAGAGTGGGAAGGAGCCTTGGAGATTATATTATCCAAACTCCTTGACGCAGATAAGGAAACCAAAGGCCCAGAGGTGGGAAGAGGCCTACTTAAGGGCTTGTGGCTAGTTAGAGGAAGACATTCAATGCAGCTCTTCTTGAACCCATTCAGTGATATTTGCATTACAATGTTTTGCCTTCCCAAACCTAAGAGATCAATTAATTCACTGTTGTTGTTGTCCCTTTCTGACAGAAGTAGAGCTTAATTACGTGGGCTTTCTGTGAATGCTATAGAGGTTACAAGGCAATTTTGGCATTTACATGAAGGGTTGGTGTTGTGAGGCTATTGTTTTAAACAAGTGATTGCTTTCTAAGAGGCAGTGAAGACTCCTTTCAGAGTTTATCATTTTCTGATAAAAAAAAATAAACAAATGAAAAACAAAAAACAAGAAATTGAGTTTTTCACTCATTCAGTTACAAATATACTGAAACAATTATTTTATCATAAGAGAAGTATATTTAATGCATACAGTGCTTTAGATTAGGGCTTTTCCAACTTAAAAGGCATATGAATTCAGGTGGTCTGAGGGAGCCCAACATTCTGCAGGACTAACAAAGCTTCCAGGTTGTACTAATGCTGCAGCCTCTCAGAGCACACTTTGAGCAGCCAGGCCCTAACTTTTCAAAGTTCTACTCACAGGTTGCAGGAACGAATAGTTTATCAGCTAGATAGGCTAAGCCAATTCTGAGCAAGGCCCTCTAACTGGAAGGCAACTGCAGTGTCAAAACAGGTGACAGAGTGGACAATGTAATTTGCTGGTAATCCATTGTGAAGCCATCTTCTGAAGAGGGTAGCTTCCCCCACTGGAGCAACACACAGATAAGGCTCAGAGGCTTTAAATGAACCAGAGGAAGTACTAGCCAAATGTCACCATAGTTGACAAATCTTGACACCCCGGGTGTCATCCTGGAATCCCAGCCTCTGCTTTAGGTACCTGATTTCAAATCCTTTTACTTGCTTTATGACCTAGGTTGACCCATTAAAGACTTTGAGCCTAGTTTTACTCAATTTTATATTTGAAGCTTCAGTTTTTATTAACTTTATGTTTAGAATTATTCAGGGATGGAAACGAGATAATAAACATGGGAATTGTTTGTTACGCAATAGGTGTTTAAAAGAATTAGAGGGATGTATATTTGAAAATTGTGTGGGGTGCGCCTCTTTCAAGCCTTGGATCTAAATATTCTTTACCTCACCCATGGTCTGGAGAATTCATGAAGCCACTTCCATATCAGTCAGGTAAATGTGGTGATTCTTTTCACTTGCAATGGTGTATTTATTAAAGAGTCCGAAAAGAGTGTTGCACTTGTACGTTTCTGGGTTTGTGTGGATTGCAAATCAGATTTAGATCTAGAATGGGCACCAAGTTGATTAATTCATGTAGCAGAGGCAGGAATCTTGGACTTCTAAGAACTAAAACTTTATCAAACAATTATGGTCAGAAAGACTTAAAATTTGTGCACTTGATACAACAGCAAGGTTTCTGTAAAGCAGTCACATCATTATATATGACATAGGAAGAAAGGCTGAGGTGACAAAGGCAGGAGAGAAGTAATACTAGGAAAGAGCCATTTCCCTGAGCTACTACTCCTGGCTGAGGGTTTTCATTACCCAGGAGAGGAGAAACTGGTAAATAAGCCAGTAGTATAAAACTCCTGCATTGTCAAGGGCGTTGCTTAGTAATTCACTGCAATTCAATAATTAGAGGGAATTTCCTGACTGCAGAGTTCTGGCATGGGGCTAGAGGAGACACAGGGTTAAAAAAAAAAAAAAAAAATTTGCAGCATTGCTCAGAGAACTTGCAAATACAGCAGGGAACATAAGACATGGACATGGGTGTGTGACATACAGAGTGTGACATGAACAGTAACAGAAGGGACCTAAACAAGAAAGATTATATTCAGCTGGGGGAATCAAAGAATGTTTCACATAAGAACTAATAATTGAGGGCCGGCCGAGTGGCACAGTGGTTAAGCGCTGGCTTGGGTAAGCCAGCCACCCTGGTTTGTGTCCCACATATGAGAGCCAGTGACACTGCCCTCAAAATAAATAAATAAATAAATAAATAGTAATTGAATCATAAATCATTAAATTTAAAATTGGACCGGATCTTGCAAGTAATTTAGCCTGATCCTTTGAGCTGGTGAAAGCTTGTTACGGGCACACAGTATTAAGGATAGGACCCATTCAGGTAAGTTCAATTATTTTTTTTCAGTGATAGCATATGGTGCATAAGAAAGAATGAGAGACAAGGCCAAAAGCTAGGTTAGAGCAAATGAAGAAGAGCCTTGAATGCCAGACTAAGAATTGGAACATTCTTAACAGGAAACCAACAAGTGTTTGATGAGAGCCAGTTGTGCCAGGCTGCCTACAAGTGCAGGCAGGTAATGCCAATTCTCTATTCCTTACCACCCTTCCTTCACAGTCAATGCCTTTTGTTAGGCAGCGGAGGACAGAATAGGCAAAACTATAACCTCAGATGGATTTTTTTAGATAAGATTCCATAAGGAAAATTCCTAGTATTAAAAAAACATCCTTTTTAACATAGGCTGTAACCAAGTTACATTGTGACGTGCTAAGCAGGGGAAGTATATATGTATATAATGTTTGGCATTTCAATATCTTGCAGGCTAAAGACACGTGCTATACATCATATGTTTCAGAGTAGTTCTACATTGCTATAACATTGCTGCAGATTTTTGATTCTGTCATAGTCACCACAAGTAAACACAATCTGTAATTTTTATAAACTGATATTCTTAATGACAATGGAAACAATTTTCATTTGTTTCTGTAAGGCAGCTCACCTGGAATTATAGTTTGAATAAAATAAATATTTCCTGACAAGATTGACAAGAAATCCATAATTTCTCTCTTATAAATGGCAGTCCTATTGAAAAGAACCTGACATAAGATACTGAATCATTAGTTTCAAACAACCCAGCAATCCAAAATACCTATAATTGTCCTTTTTGTCTGAGGACAAGAAGATACAACCCACTTATGTGGCAGGCAAATCTAGCTCTCAAAACTTTGCTTCTTAGATCTTTTGTGTGTGTACGTGTGTGTGGAAAATTATAGTTATAAGGCATAGGTTGGTGGCATATTCAAGAACCAACTTTTAAATGGACCCATAGGAACTCTACCAGAAACCTATTAGTTGTCTTCAAGTTTAGCAATTCCTTCATCACAGAGTGTGCTTTTTTCTTCCTAGAGATAATGTTCCCTTGCTCATCTAAACCTTCTCCATCTTTCTTGATGGAGCCAAGTTAGATCAGTCAAGGCTGGTGGTAAACAGTTAATCATACATGCAATAGCATTTAAATCTAAGGTGGCAAATTCCTGCTGAGCTTGACACCTTGCTTTTCACTCACTTTGCTTTGTCTTCTTATTTTCTGCAAGTGGGCTAGGATTGAGCAATAAACACTGCTATTGTTTCTTTTTCTTTTCTTTTTTTTCAGATTTACTTAAGCACAATTTTGGAGCTGAATATTCATTCTTTAATGACATTTATACTATCTACTGCCTTTCTTTTCCAAAACCCATTCACAAAGAGAAAACCGTGACCATTTGTTGTTAACCTATTTCACTCGTGTGGTAAGAACCAACCATCAATCCATAGGGCTGGTTCTCTAACTAAAATCTTGTTCTTTCCAGGCAGTCCTCTGCAAGGGGCTGGATGACTCATATGTTGAATGTGGGCTGCAAGAAGCAAATAGGAAGAGTCACTGGAGGTTGGGCGGCAAACCGTGTGCTAACATGCAGGGAAAGGGGGCGTGCAAAGGGGCATGGTAATTACCCCATGCATGAGTAATGTGGGATTCTAGCAGGTGTTATTTTCTGGCTTTTGCTTCGTTTTTTGTCATCTGATGATAAGAAAAAAGAAAAGGAGAAGTGCAACTTGGCTTGCTGTCCCCTAGCTTCCTTACACAGGAGAGTCCTTTCCTTAAACACTCATCATTGGTGCAGCAACATGAGTCTCTTCCTCCTTTGCCTTTGGGCCCTAGGTTAAAAAAAAAAGACTCATGCTCCCATTATTTTAGCTGTTTCAGCAGCTGTTGCTTTGAGTACCTTGTTGGGGCCTCTTTGCCCTCCACTGCTTTGGTGGGCAGGAGAAACGGCTAAAGGATTTTGAAAGGTAATTTTTCCTGATTCTGCGTTTTCTAATAATTCCCTTCACCCTGACCAGGAGATTTTCATTACAAAGCTGTGGGTGTATTAGTAAAATTGAAACCTCAACGTAAAATACATAATTTTAAACACAAACCCAAAACTGTAAAGGAATTGTTTGGGATTATTATTGTTTTTATTAGAAGAACACTAAAATAATCTACGGAGGAAATGCATAGCTATTATGCATTGCTCTAAATAGATTAATACCATATTAAAAAGGCATTAGAGTACTAAGTGATTTGCTACTTTAAAACCTATGTATCTAGTACTTTTATTAATATGCTGTAAATTCTACTTTACAAATATCAATTTCATAAGTGCTCTCTGTCCTGGAAAAAAATAAATTTGTCTAAATTGGATTTGGCTGATATGTTTCAGTTGAACTGTTTCTGTCCCTCCTATTTTGACATTTGGCTGAGCTTTGTTCCAGATATGTCAAAGGCCTGCCCTAGGGAGATAAGGATTAATTAATTGAAGGTAACTTACAATGCAAAAACCAAGCAGAGATTTTCCAAACTTGTTGTTCATGTCAGTTCAAGGTGGTTCATTTATAGTGAAGGACTTTTTTTTTCTAAATGGAGATGCCAATGTATATTTTGTAAAATGATTATCTATTTGTTATGGGCAAATGATTAAGTGTTACTTAGAAGAGGAGGAGAGGAAATATTCCTTAGATATAACTCCATTTACTATTAGGTTAATAGTAACCTATCAGCATATGAAATTGCTAATACTTAAGCAAATACATCTTTGGAACTAAATGCTTTGAAAATAAAAACCAAATAACATCAGTCTTTCTATTTCTATACAATAAATGCTTCTTAGATAACTATATTTTGTCATGCTCTAAGGCTGTGTACTTTATTTATGGGGGCTCCAATCCCGCCACTTATCAAAGCTTATAGAGGCACAATGATAGACCCTGAATTGAATTATAAAAATATTGAACAATTAATTTAAAAATAATAATCCATTTCCATGAGTTCTAATATTTTCATAAAAGAAATACATGATCATGTTACAAAAATTAGGATATATAAATTAGAAAATATTAACAACGAAGGAAAAAAATATCCTTCATAAGTGCATCACCCAGAAGTGACCACTGTTACACTTCTTCTTTCACCATGTTATTGTTCTCTAAAATTAGGATTATACTTATTTCTAACATGCTTTCTGAATAATATATAGGAAATATCTCTGTACACCAGTAAATATTCTCTGCTTGTATTCATTTGAAATGCCTGTATAGTATTCCACTTTTGTATGCTTGAAAATTTAGAGTGTTTGCCCATTACAGAGCCCACAATGAGATAGGCAGTCCTATGCTTCTTGGTCATTACTATTCAAAGTGTGGTCTGTGGAACAATGCCAGTCTGAAAGCTGTTTATTAATCATCTGTGGCCAAAGTAAGCACATCAATTAAGGGTAATCATTCAAATCATTTACAATAATTTGTCACAGTATGCTATGTCTGCTGTCATGTAGTAATAATAAATTGGGACTTATATTTTAAATGCCTGTTATAACTTAATTTTTCATGCATTTAAAAAGTGAAGCCAAACTACCTAATATGACTAGAACTTCTTGGTCACAAATCACAGTCTGAACCAATGACTGGCTGATAGGGATATGTTTATAGTGATATAGCAACTGAAATATGGGGGAATATGGGTTAGTACTATGGAAAACAAGTGCTCTGCAATCCATGGCACTTAACCATCATTTCTCACTAGAGCATGGTTATTTCTTCTGACCTTGGCTAGTTGGTTACCTCAGACCAACCTTGCTCAGAAATTCTGAATCAGGAGAGAGAAGAAAAAGTGGTAATATAGAAATGGGCAATGTGGAGGGCAGAAAAATTGATAGAGGTAAAAAGGAATTTCACAGAGAGATTGCCAAGAAGGAAGAGGTGCTTTGCTAATTCATTTACTAAGAAACTACACTCAACCTTAGCCAAAATGCCAAAAGAACTACAGATTTATATACCATGCATTGCAAGTTGCATTGGGATTGACAGTAATAAATAAGTTCTTTCTACAAGAATGACAAAATACTAACCAAGTAAGACTGCATGACCCATATGTCACGTCAGTACAGTTACACAAAAATTTTCATAAGTTTCTTTCAGTTTTCAAGATAGATGAAAATTGAAAACCATGCCTTAGGAGACATTATTTGAATGGCTTATTTCACATATTTTGAAAGCTCTGTCTTATTTTGGGTAGTTATAATTACTCTTATCTTCTGATAGTTGGAAAAGTCTATTATCCCATATCAGCTTCCTGCCTACATGTTATGATTATGGGTGATGCTCCATGTATGATGGTAGCTGATCAAATTAATCAGAGCTTCTCTGCTTATGTAAGTTAATGTTAGAGAGAAGCTAGGGACCCTGGTATCTTCAGGAACTATTAATATATCAACGAAGACCCTTGAGAGGATGGAAAGAGAGCTAAGGATGTGTCCCACAGCACAGCTGCTAATACTTCTTTGCAATAACTCTTTTTCTTTTGAAATTGGCCATCTGTGTCTGGTTCTTATAACAGAAAAAGACCAAGTTATAGACATGCTATAATTTATTTAATCAAACTCCTATTTTTGTTTATTTAGGTTGTTTCACATTTTCACTGATATAATCTAGTATTGAGATTATGAACATACCTATAGCTAAATTTTTGCACACATTCAGTAATAGCTCTTTTAAATTTCAAAGAATTTCTCAGACATTCACCTGATTGAAATTTTAGAAGTTATTGAGAGAAATAAACCAAATTTGGTCACCTTATCAAAAGGCTACCATAAATTGTATTTTATTAATCATAATAGTGCTTACAAAAATTGGAAAAAAATCACATGTATATATGTGTAATACTTTTTATGTTGTCTGTGAACAATGTTTGATGCTCAACTGTATTTGCTGGCTCCTGGCAAAAGCATTAAGTTTTCTCCTATTCTCAACTATGGTGAAAGCTACTGTAGTTACCTATATGGAAAAACCCAATTCTTCATTTATAAACATGAATGTATATAAATAAGAATGGATAACCAATGTGTCACTGGAATTTGAGGGTCACCTATACCTTCATGTTAAAGAAGAAAGCTGATCAAACAGAACCAATCTTAGAGGAACCCCAACTAATGCAACAACACAAAAGAATTTTAAAAAGCCATAGAACAAGAACACAGTCCTATGAAAGGAGAATAACCTGACATCAAGAAAAAATTCTTAGAAATTAAAACCATAATAGCTAAAATTTAAAATTTTATTGACAAGTCTAAACAATAAATTGATTTGGCCAAGACAGTTCCCAAACATAAGACATAAAAGACAAAAACATATATATTTAATAGAAAAGTTATGAGAAATACAGAATAGATTCAGAAAACAAGGACAGAGAGAATAAAAGGGAAAAAAACCTAATAAGACAAAAAACAACCCTACCATTTTTGTCCTATTCTGTCATGTAAGTGTTTTAGAGCCTGAGACACACAACCAAATTAAGAACAGCTTCTCTGGGGGATAAAAGTAGCACTATATTCAAATACAGAATGGTTTTAAGAACCAGTTTTCTGACCTAATACAAAGTGTGAAGACTTAACAAAAAAATATCTGTCTGAGCTGAAAAAAGACTGTAGTTCAAAAATCTCACTAACTGCCAAACAGTAATGATAATAACAACTCTGAGTATCCCATAAATATTGTCAGATTTACAAATAAAAATGCATACATTTGAGAAGAGTTTTAATTCAATGCATTAAATTTAACTGGGTGTCTGATATTTTCTAGCTACCTTAAGTACAAATCTATATACTTTTAGATGAAATTGAGATGGAATATTTGAACTCCCAGGATGAAAACAATTCTAGAAACTAACTATGAAAAGAGTAGAGAATCCTAACAAGTTACCACAATGGAGTGACTCTCAGGTTGGCATCAGACTTCTCCTCTGAAACACAGGACACTATGTTGGGAAAGATGCTAGAAAGTTGAGCCAAAGATTGTGAACCTAAAGCCCTCTACTAGCCAAAGTGTCTCTTGAATGTGTGGGTGAAATAAACTACTCAGAATAAAAATCAAGCTTCTGTATAAGGCCATTCTAAATGATGAAACATCAAAAGAATTTCAATTAAAATCAGGAACTAGATAATTAAGAATATTATCACCGGGCCGGCCGAGTGGCGTGGTGGTTAAGCGCTGGCTTGGGAAGCCAGCGACCCCGGTTTGATCCCACATATGAGGGCCAGTGACACTGCCCTCAAAAAAAAAAAAAAGAAAAAAAAAGAAAAAGAATATTATCACCAATAGTTTTCATTATACATACATACAAAATGAGACAATATAATTAAAATGTATAAATATTGCAGAAGAAGAGATAAAGCTAACAATTTTCATGGATATGACTAAGAAAAATTCCAAGATAACTAATTAAAAACTACAAAACTAATACAAGATTTTAATGTGGCAATTATATACAAGAAAGACATAGAATACTAATAGTTCTTCTATATATCAGCAAGATCCAATTAGAAATTTTAATGGAATTTAAGATCTCATTAAAAGTGGAAAGCAATGAAAAATGCTTAGAAATAAACTTAGCAAATATCGTGTAAAAGTTTTAAAAAGAAAATTAGAAATGGAGTGAAGTATCAGAAAGACTTTAATAAATGAAAAGGCACACCATATTTTATTGTAGTATGGAAAAGATAATCATTTTGATGTTTTCAGTTTTCTTTAAACTAATTTATAAGTACGTTTTATTCCAAGTCAAAATATACCCTCTCAAAAAAAAATAATAAAAACTTTATAAAATTTTGGAAGCTGATTCTATATTTCTTTTTTTTTTTTCTAGAGGAGTAAATGCATTAGAAGAGTGACAAATATTTTGTAAAAAGAGGACACTTACTCTAACATTTATCAACATCAATGTTATAAAGTTACAGTAATTAGAACAATGTGGTATTCGGGAAGGAATGAACAAATAAAACAATGAAATGAAATCAAGGAGCTATAAAGAAATCTATGTACATATGAAAACCTATTTTAGAATAAATCTATTATTTCAAATCCATGAGGGTAATAGTGGCTAGTACAATAAATTGTGTTGTAACATTTGAGGGGAAAAGGAGATTTCTAATTCTAATTGTGCAAAAGAATGAATTACAAATTGATTGAAGTTTTGGATCTGAAAGTCACAGAACGATAAAAGTATAAGAATGTCGTAGGAATTTGTTTTTTTAAAAAGATTTTATTGGGAATTGGGGGAGGGGAACAGCATTGGGGAATCAGGGAAGGGGAACAGATAAGTTGCTGTCTTTTTGTTCTTCAGTCTAGTTTTGGAGGATATTGCTTCACTGGCCCATGTTCGTATCGTCATTGCGCTCTTCCTGGATGAGGCAGATCGGCCGCCGGCCTCTGGATGGTCGCTCACCGTGGCTATTGGCAGCTCACTCTTGGCTGCCAGCCGCTCACGCTGGCTGCTGGCCACTCACTGTAGCCTATGGCAGCCCACTGCAGCAGGGGCTGCAGCCTACACCATTGCCGGGGCTCGCATAGCCCAGCTCCAGGTGGAGCTGTTGTTAGCTGTAGAGGGCAGTGTCACTGGCCCTCATGTGGGATCCGAACCGAGGCCGCTGGCATCCCAAGCCAGCTCTTAACCAATGCGCCACTCAGCCTGCCCTTAGGAAGTAATTTTTATAACCTCTCAGTTGCTTAAGGTCTTGTTTAATGATATAAAACACAGGTACTGACAAGGAATAGAGGGTCTAATTTTAAAGAAAGCAGCTTAACGCAGGCTCACAGCACAGGCTCTGGGGCATACCCTGGATTCACACTTACTACCAAGCCCTATGACCTCTCCTGGTATGGCTCAGTTTCCTTCCTCCCTGTAATTTGGGGATACTAATACCTTCTTCCTAGGGTTGTTATAAGGAGTAAATGTGCTAACATTTTTAAAGCACATTAGAGTAACTTACCATGATAAGTGTTTGCTCATCAAACTTTAAAAAATAAAGCTTGTATACAGGATAAAATCATAGACAAAATAAACAAAATACTGTTAAAGCACAAGCAAAAGATAAAAATGACAAAAGATGACTATCAGTAATTGTAAAGAGCTTCTCTACAAGTGAAAAAGCGAATAGCAACAAATGAGAAAAATAGGTGAAAGATATGCATCAAAGAAAATGAAAGCCCAGTGGTTCCATCTTACCATAGTCTGTGGTCATTGGGAAACAGGAACTTAAACAGCAGTGAAATAACTGCAGCCCTAGGAAGGGAGTACTTGATGCCTGAAGGACAGGGACACCTATGTAGCCTCCCAGATGAGACCAGGTGACCTGTGGGGTAACATCAGCACTAGTGGCCTGCCTAGTGGAGCTCCAGCTGACCCTCACCATTACACTTGAGCTGCCTTGGCCTGTCAATCATCCCCTAAATACACGCCTCCTTGACATCTATTGCTATTTCCACGGGCTGAAACGTCCTGCTTCTGTCTCTTCATCAGGGAATATTCTCTGTGTCCCTCAAGAGTCAGCTCAGATGTTTTCTCTTCTGGAATATCTTCCTTAGCTTCTCAGGAGAGATGAAACCCCCTCTTTGATGCTCTCATGCTTTTTTTGTTTATATAACAATTACGTGTCTCTCACCATCTTCTGACTTGTTTTATTATTCTCCGTGCCTGTCTCCCAAATGACCGTATGCTCCTTAACGGACCAAGGCCATTTTATTTCCCAGAGTTCGTTTCTCTGGAACCAGCACATAGTAGGGACTTAATAAGCGTTTGTAAATGATCAATGAAGAGTTATTTAAAAATACATCCTTTTTATTTTCAGGAAAAATTATAAGTTGATTCCATGTCTTTCACAGATCGATTCTTACTTAAAACACAATCATATAGTATAAAAATGTTAAAGGAAAGTGGGATATTTTTATCAATTGATGTCATTTTTTTTCATCTTCACACTCTAGTGGAAAAGACTCTTAAGAAAAAAATTATTTTGTCAAATGTGTGAATTTTGATGTTCTATAAATACAATATTTAAAATAGAATGTGCTGTATGTAAATAAGAATATATGTCACTGAAAAGATAATGTATGTGCTACATTTCATATTTTTGCAATATTTATTTGAGAATATTCAATTACAACATAAAGTGCCAGAAAAATGCTGATAATTGGAAATGCTGCCCAGGAAACCACAGGTCTTCTCCTTGTGGATTTGTCTGTCCCATTAGCCTGTCATATTTTAAAAGAATAATGAATTCCCTTTTGATGACCAGGCTCTTCTCTAACTTGTGCCCTTAAATTCTCAGATAGAGGAAAAGTAAAAGCTGAAAGACAGGTAGGAACTACAATAAGCTCTCTCCCTGGCTTCATCTCTTACCATCAGAATTCATGGCATTGGCTCTGAGTCATCTAAATGGATTGGAGAAGTAATTAGCATATTGACAGGCAGAAGCAAAGAATGCAAGAGAACATATGATTGTCCTATTTCTTGCCTTTTTCAGCATGATGTTGAAAGCAAAGAAGCAACTCTAAAACCAAATAAAGCTGAGATGTCATTGTACCCATGGGGAAAAAAAACCCTTTTAGGTCCCCCAAATTGTGTTATCAGAATCAAAATGTTTGCTTTCATCTTAAGTCTTAAGCAAGTAGTAAAACACACAAAATGGTGAATTACATCTAATATTAGAAAAATATTTAAATGTTTAGTAATTTCTACCTATTTTTTTCACAGGCTGGTCTAATATTGATTTAACTATAACCCACCTCAGTTTGCATTGCTACAAGAAAGTAGCTATAATTAAATATGGAAAGTATTTCTGATAACAAGCTAATTCATGTTTTACCATGTTATTTATTCCATCTTAACACTGCAAAGCATACATTTAAAGATATCTATTGGTCTAATTTTACAATATTATTGAATTATAAAAAGTCTATGAAACCTCAGAGAGCATCTAGTCGAGCCATCTTATTTTATCCAAGAGGAGTTTCATAGCAGTTAGAAGTAGGTCAGGAGCTCTGCTCTCTTCTGTCCCAGCTAGGAGCACTTTCCACCAGGTGACCCTTCCTTCCACCCAGTTTTTGTTTCAATTTTTTAAAATGACTCTTTTCCTGAATATGTAATAATTCCTCTTTCTCACCTCCCCTTAATAAGTTAAGCAAACAAGTAGGAAATTCTCTTCGCATAGCAATATGATTATAACTCTTTAGGCTTTAGTGAGAAGGAATGTGGGATGGAAGGCACAGAAATTGATAGATGGCAATTATCTCATTTCATGGAGAAGAAATGTTCTTTTCATTATGTGACATAGATCTCACATCTTAATCTATATCTTCTGCTAAAACAGCGGCATGCTTTGCGCTGTCTGTGTTTAACCACTAAATATTCACCCTCTTTTAAATATTTAATATCTTATTGCTCTCATTTACATATATCTCAAATACAATAGCAAGCATTTCTTACATATTGTATTATTCATGTGATGGGGAAATATGCAAAGAATGTTGGAATTAGCCACTAATGAGATGAGCCCCAAAACCTGAGCCCACAGCCCCATGCTGTCACTTAGTAATGCTGTGGTTTAGGCAAGTGACCTAATCTCTCTAAACCCTGATTTCCTTCCTGAAAAAAAATAAGAATGCTACTATTTGGAGGAATGGAAAAAATATATTTAGGCTAAATCTCATTCCATGGCCATTTCTCAGATTGAAACTAAAATTGAAAACATTTGGCATATAGTAGGCTCTCAATTATAGATAAAATAATTATTATAATTATTTTTCAAACTTTTTTTGCTATTTCTTTCATTAGAAAGTTGCCTTTGTACCAAGCCATCACCTTAACATTTATGTAGTGAATACCATGTGTAAGTTTTTAAGATTACCTCAAATGCCCTGAAATGCTACCAGCCAAAAAGAAGTAAAAAGTAAAACCATTTCATGTGGTGATAATGTCTTTTTTCTCCCTTTGCAATCACATTTGACAGAGGTGAGAATGAATTACAGCCAAAGAGTATCTTAAATCCTCAGTTTAGCAATATCCAAATTCTACTCCCTGGATAAATTAATTTGGAATTGCTGCAAAGCTTTGTTTAGCAACTCTCTGGGAGAGAAAGTATCTTAAGTGGAATCATTTTTTTTTTTCCTTAAATAGAAAGGGTCACAATTATTTCATTCTTCTCTTGTAACTAGTTAATAATAATACTCAATTTTTTTTTTTTAATTCTTATTAATCAGCTATGGTCCTACTCATGTCATACACTCTCAACAATCCCATGAGGTGGGTGCTAATACTGTTCCACTTAAAAAAATAAAGCACAGAGAGTGACTTGCCCAGGTCACAGAGCTATGCATCTGAACTGACCCCCTCTGGCAGGCACTCCGGTCCCACAGTTCAGATGCTCTTTTTAGTGGGCAGCTTTACTACTATATCGAGCTTTCTCCAAAACTCCTGAGTCTGAAAAATGAGGTCACATCACGTAGTCCCCCTCTTAGCATTACGAAAGCATCTTAAAATGAGAAATAAACTCGTTGGCTCGAATGAGGGGAAAGGAGGCTTTTCTCAAGGTGCGTGTGAATACCTGCTAAAAATCATACCTAATCTGTGCCTATTCAGTCTGTGATTCCCGTTCACCTTTGTTCCTTCAAAATTGCATCTATTTTGATCTTCTGTGTACTCTAGCTTGAAAATCTAACTGACTTAATATGCATTAGTAACGCTCTAAATTTTACATTGTAGAAAATATGGAATCAGCTATGGAATATCTTCCTCTTGAAGCTTTCAAAAGTCTCACAGTTTTTTTACTTTTATTACAATATTTGATTCTTTTGTATGTGTGCAGTGTGACTGGTCCCTACAATCCCTTCTGCTGAAGGCCCTTTAAGCCTGACTAATCGTATCTATACCTCAGGAAGTTTATAATCCAAGCCACAAGAAAGAAAACAACAATAACAGGCATTGAGCCAGGCAATTCATTCATTTAACAGACATTGATTGAAGCCCAACTCTGTTCCAGGTCCTGGGAATCTAGCAGGGAATGCAGTGGACATTATGGGCTTTACAGAGAAGTGAATCTGTATTGGTAATTAATTTGTGCTATAATGTGAAGAGCTTGGAATGATGAAGCATGTTCACATAGCAAGTAGAGAGGCCCTTTGTGTTTAATCTCTTGGCCAGTGCTACTCAAAGTCCTCATCCATGAGGAGGGCTGTCAATTTGTGTTTGAATGAAAATCAACACATTGCTGCCTTCATGGGGAAAGTCTTACTAAGAAAAAAATAACAGCTGAAATTAAGATCATGCTTTGTGATGAGGGTAATTTACATTATCTCATCATGCCCATCCTACCAAGGTCCTTATCTGGCTTCAGACTATGGATGGGCCGCCAGCCTTCTCACCTCACTTTGGATTGCATTTCTCTAGGCTATATTCTCACCCTGTTGAGAACTACCAACTGTAGACTCAATTCACAAAGGCTATAATCTAAATGCATTCTTAAGGAAAGGCTAAATCTGAGTATGAAAGGCTCTGAAAAATCCAAGTTCAGCGTAGACTTTATGAGCACAGTCACAAAAGAGAATTTAGGACAGACCAATATTCCTGTCCTCTGAGCACATTCCTTTAATCACACTGGGTAGGACTCGACCATCAGTTCCTTTGTAAAAAAGAATTGGCGTGTGATCAATATATTCTATGTACTCTTTACAGTAGCTTCTCAACCATAATTTGCATACAAACCTTCTGGGGACCTTGTTAAGAATGTCATTCGGATTTAATAAGTCTGGGGTAGGCCCTAGTTTTGACATTTTTAACAAGCTTCTAGGTGACTCCAATTTGCCTGGACAGTGGGTCACTTTGAGTAGTACGGCTTGGTGCTTGTGGTATTTACAGTTCATGTGTGCATCCTTACAGCAAACGGGGTCCAGCCATTCTCCATATGTTCTTTTGTTGTTTTCATGAAGACATGAATTAAAGATCCTCTATCTAACTATTGTATCAAGATTCTTCTGTTCAGGGATATTAAAAACATATGCTTAGAATTTACTCATTTCTTTCTTGATATCTTATATGTGCACAGGTAGTATTAATTATTATTTATTTATTTATTTTGCCTTGTGCTGGGTACCTTTGCCTTTGATGGACTGTGTGGGACTAAACGCCCTGACCTTTCCCAGAAAGTTGTTCAGATACGAGTAGTTCCACAGAGCACAGAAGTCTAGATTCATCTGCCTCTTGGGTAGGCACCAACAGGGCTAAGATAAATAGGAACAAGAGGCTCTTGCAATTACTTCCAATCTGTATAAGTGTGTACAGATAGGAACTTAATGTAAAATTTATATTTTCCAATGACTTTCCCACTTCTCCTTATGGAATATTGATTTTGTATTACTATTTGTTTCTGGACAACCACTGGCACAAGGGCAAATTCACAAAGGTAATGAAGAGAAAGCCAGGGAGCTCAAGCGTTACTGTTTACAACTTACAGAAAAAAATCTGCAAAACTCCACTCAATCACAGAGAAGAGCATGTTTGTTGCCAAGGAAAGAGGGAGTGGTCAAATCACTCCCAGAATTTAAAGAAACTGCTCACTTTCTAGCAGAGGGCTATCAATAAGAATCCTGGGAAACTGGACTAAAAGAGAGGATTGGAAGTTTAGCTTGACCATTAACCATGGAATGTGGGAAATGTTAAGTAAGCTTAACACTCATGGTTCATTCATTCTTTCATTTGTTCAGCATCATGGCAAGGACATGGCACTGGGAAAGGTTTCAAAGTCTTAATCGGTGCCTTTTGGTGCCTCTCAGTCAAATGTGTTCACTAAATATGAGCTGGACACTGTACATATGCAGGAGATACAAACCTGAATAAGAAATAGTCTCTGTCCTCAAGAGATTCACCTCTTATGGGACTGACAGACAAATAAATTAGGGATTAAAATATATAAATGGCATTTGTCCCATGTCTGAGTTATACAATCCCTGAATTTAAATAGGAGATTTTATTGGGATTCTGATTTTAAGAAAACTCGATATCACATTAGTCAAAGATTTTTCTCTTTGTGATTGTTAACTGTTGATATAATTTTGGTTTTTGGTACAAAAGAGGAAATGTTCACTCTCTTCTTCATGGTAACCTTTTCATATTTGAGGCTAGCTATCATAATTATATTTAGATAGTTTTCAAACTAAATACTTAATTTCATTTTTCAAAGAATAGTAGATATATAGTTAATTCTTAGCACATTATTATACTTATATAATCAATAGAGTGTATAATAAATGCATTTCACCCAATAAAAGCCCTGATTCATATGAGACAGGAAAGAGAATGAGAGAGCAAGAGCGAGAGAGAGAGAGAGAACTGGGAACAATGTGAAACAGTAAATTTTGCTTGCCTTTTCTTGAGCAAACTGCTGATTAGCTGGAAGAATGCAAAGAGGTCAGTTAGGATATTTGCCTTTGGGAAGCTAGATGTGTCCGCTAAAGAAAACAATTTGGGTTATTTATGTATTTTCCAAAATCTAAGAAAACCTGAGTGTTTTCCTTGAAGTATGCATGGCAGTTCTCTCCATATTCTGTCTCTCAGGGTTCTCACTTAGCCTCTCTACCCTAGCTATGCCAGTTCATTACCACTCTGATTATTAGAACTTCTCATACACAAAAAGCTTTCTAGTTTCTATACCATCTTAGTGGAGTTAGCTTTTGAGCTTTTTCTTGGAGAATTAATGGGCCGTATTGGCCTCATACTCTCCATGGTAACCTTATAGGCTTAAAAAAATAATTGAGTAGATTTAGAACACTTTTGCATACAAAAGCAAGTACTCATCCAGAAATGGTGTTTTTCTAAATGACTGTATTAGATGATGAAATTTCCTTTCCAAGATGAAAAATAATAATCACATTTATTTCCAACTTCTTTGTGCTTTTCTTTTTTTAGAGGGCAGTGTCACTGGCCCTCATATGTGGGATCTGAACCAGGGCCGCTCGCGTCCCAAGCCAGCTCTTAAGCACCATGCCACTCAGCCGGCCCAAACTAACAGATTTTTTTGTTTCTTTTTTTCAGTTGAGCTATCCGGCCACCTGTTGGCAGCTCAGCAGCAACTCAGCTCAGGCTGGGCATCGAACTGCTGGTGCTCAGAGCTCAGCTGGCACTCTTGAGCGACCTCTAAACCAACTGAGCCACTCGGCTGGCCCTCTTTGTGATTTTTAAAACAAAATGTCAGTGGCCACTTTGTTCCTCTTACATATATTCAGCTAACTGAGTTTCTGGCCAACATAGTTGTGAGGGAGAGAAGCCATTCTGAAAGGTGATTTATGGAGGTGATTGAAGCAGCTAAATAAGTTAAAATTTAAAATAAATACTGCCAAAAGTATGAATCAGACCATTATGACTCAGGATACTCAGAAAAAAGGGCACACACCTCCAACAAAACAAACGTTAAGTGCTCAATTTATCAGGGTAAAAGAAAATAGTTTCTATGCAGAATTGAGTTAGGGCAAAGGAGAATAAAGGAGGGAAGAAAAGGAAGTGTATTATGTTCATGTGCCTGGCTCTTCTGATTGAGCGATAAACATTCATTGAGGACCTGCTAGCTGAGAGACCCTGTGCATACTTCTGGAAGGCTCTGCTGTTCAGTGTGTGGAATGCAGAACAGCAGTATTCATATCCTTGTGATAAGTGAATCTAAATCTGCATTTTAACAATATTCCTGAATCTTATAAATATTATTCATCTGGAATTTAAAATTTGAGGAGTACACCTCTTATACAAACAGGCGATCAGCATTTCCTAAATGTATGTCACAAAGTGTTAAATTACTTCTGTGAACTAGTATTTTAACAAGGGACCCTTGTGATTAGAGAAGTCTGGTAAACATTGAACTAAATAAATATCTGTACAGATGCAGATGAGGCAAGGATCAATTTCTTCCCTTTTAATTACTTTGTAGTTTATGTTTTGTACTTATTCGATTAATGGAAATATTTATTTAGCATGTTGACATGTTACTTGGTCCCAAATCAGTAGTTTTTCTTTTTTTAAAGATTTTATTGGGGAATTGGGGGAGGGGAACAGCGTTGGGGAATCGAGGAAGGGGAACAGACAAGTTGCTGCCTTTTTGTTCTTTGGTCTAGTTGCAGAGGACGTTGCTTCACTGACCCATGTTGGTATCATCATTGCACTCTTCCTGGATGAGGCAGATCGGTCACCGGCCTCTGGATGGTCGCTCACCATGGCTGTTGGCAGCTCATGCTGGCTGCTAGCCGCTCATGCTAGCTGCTGGCCACTCACTGTAGCCTTGGCAGCCCACTGCAGCAGGGGCTGCAGCCTATACTGTCACCTGGGCTCGTGCAGCCCAGCTCCAGGTGGAGCTGTTGTTAGCTTTAGAGGGCAGTGTCACTGGCCCTCATATGGGGGATCCGAACCAGGGCCGCTGACATCCCAAAACCAGCTCTTAACCAATGCACCACTCGGCTGGCCCCAAGTCAGTAGTTTTAAACCTTGTTTTGTTTCTGTTTTTTTCTTTTAGTTGTGGAACCATTTGCTCAAATGAAATATTTTTCCCACTTAATATAATCATTTAAACATTTTAAAAAATCTTTTAGTCTCAGAAAGACAGATTTAAAATCTATTAGTGTATTCTTATTCAAAGCACATAGTAATTTACTATAGCAATCACACCCATTAGTTTTATCTTTAAGGACATCTATTTGCCTGTTATTTCCAGAAGTACTAGAGGTGTTTTATAAAATGTAATACTGTTTTCAGTAATTAATGGCTAGCACTTCAAAGTGTAATACTTTCAGGAAACTGCAAAGATCATTAAATACTCATTTATAAGGAGATACAGAATAAAACATTATCCAAAACAATTACTTAGGTTTGCATGTTGTCACTTTCTTTCTTTCTTTCTTTCTTTCTTCTTTTTTTTTTGGAGGGCAGTGTCACTGGTCTTCATATGTGAGATCCGAACCAGGGCCGCTGACATCCCAAAACCAGCTCTTAACCAATGTACCACTCGGCTGGCCCCAAGTCAGTAGTTTTAAACCTTGTTTTGTTTCTGTTTTTTTCTTTTAGTTGCGGAACCATTTGCTCAAATGAAATATTTTTCCCACTTAATATAATCATTTAAACATTTTAAAAAATCTTTTAGTCTCAAAAAGACAGATTTAAAATCTATTAGTGTATTCTTATTCAAAGCACATAGTAATTTACTATAGCAATCACACCCATTAGTTTTATCTTTAAGGACATCTATTTGCCTGTTATTTCCAGAAGTACTAGAGGTGTTTTATAAAATGTAATACTGTTTTCAGTAATTAATGGCTAGCACTTCAAAGTGTAAAACTTTCAGGAAACTGCAAAGATCATTAAATACTCATTTATAAGGAGATACAGAATAAAACATTATCCAAAACAATTACTTAGGTTTGCATGTTGTCACTTTCTTTCTTTCTTTCTTTTTTCTTTTTTTTTTGGAGGGCAGTGTCACTGGTCTTCATATGTGGGATCCGAACTGGGGCCACTGGCATCCCAAACCAGTGCTCAACCACTGCACCACTCGGTTGGCCCTGTTGTTGCTTTCTTATAATGACTCAACTTGTTATAAATAGGATGACAAAGAAAAACAAAAAACAAAAAACAAAATACCCACACAGAAGTCACAGGAATGTTAGTTAATTAAGGGTTTTCTTTATCTTAAAGGTAGCAACAGCTAAACTAGTCTTAACAAACAGAAAAAACATTTTTGGTTACTTATCCAGTGACCCCATGATAACTTTTGTCACAGTGAAATATCTTATTTTATAATATTTAAATAGCCAGGTTAAATATTATATTATCAGCCAGATAAAAAAGTCTTGTCTTGAAATATGTATATAATGTTGTAGCTGACATTATACATTGGTTTAAGAACCTATCAAATATCGAAAAAGTGTAATTTCTAAAGTTGGTATTCAAGAACAACAGTATCCCTTAGGGAAAGAAATAATAACACTTTGTGCTTTAAAGTATTGTAAGGCATATTTGAAATGCTATTTTCACCAGAAAATTTGGCATTTCCAGATTAAAGATTCATGGTGTCAACCATGTGTGAGTGACCACAAAGATATTTTACAATTTTGCTGACAGGTGGATCTGACTGGGGATCTGGGAGGAAGCCTGGTGAATGAAAATAATAAACATGGTTAAACGATCTTGGCAGAACATCCAACACGCCCCCCTGAGAGGCTCTTTTTTTTGTCTTATTCAGTGATAATTATTTAGATTGTTTTTGGACTGCTTGAGGCACACTGCTTGGCCAATATAACTTATTTTTCCACAAGCTGTGGTAGGGCTAGGTTACATAAAGTAAAATGACCCAAAATAATGTTCTGAGTCTTTGTGGTAAATCACAGACTATATGAGGATTAAGCTTTTTTAAAAAATGGAATAACATGATATCACATTCCAAGAAGATTGTATTCCAATTGCCTAATTTAAACATTATGGTAGTATTTAGTATTGTCCTTTAGACCCTCCATTTTAAAGGTCAAATGCGTCCACCAAGCTCTTAGACCAGGGTTGCATGTGCTGAAGTGTCTTGCTCAGGCTTGGGAATGGTATGAGCTGTATTAGGGCATTCTGTATCATCAGTACACAGTCAAGACTGATGACATTGACATCCTAGAGCCTCAATACTTTGCTTTTAGCTTCTCCCTAATCATTCACACGTTTTCTGTTCCCTTTCTAAAGGTAAGACATTTGCCCAGGAGGAATAAGGAAAGTAGATTATTTAAAGAACTAAAAATAGTACTGTATTCTCAGAAGCAAATCTGCTTCTGTCACCAGGAAAAAGAGCTGCACATAACTCTCTATTTCATTTTTACATGAAACAGCACCTGTTTTTTTGTTTTGCTTTGTTTTGTTTTGTTTTGTTTGTAAACAACGGAAGCAAATACCCCCCTCCCCAAATAAAATTAGGTAAATAATTAACTTGGACCATATATAGGAATATACCAATTAGGACACGGTAGGAATAATTGCTTTAATTGATTCTAGGAGTAAAGATATATTCTGAATTACCAAACATCGTTTTTACTATTTATTTATTATTATTTTTTTTTTAAAGATTTTATTGGGAAATTGAGGGAAGGGAACAGCGTTGGGAAATCGGGGAAGGGGAACAGACAAGTTGCTGTCCTTTTGTTCTTCAGTCTAGTTGTGGAGGACGTTGCTTCACTGGCCCATGTTGGTATCGTCAATGTGCTCTTCCCAGGTGAGGCAGATCGGTCGCCAGCCTCTGGATGGTTGCTCACCAGGGCTATTGGCAGCTCACACTGGCTGCCGGCCGCTCATGCTGTCTGCCGGCCACTCACTGTAGCCTATGGCAGCCCACTGCAGCAGGGGCTGCAGTTCACACCGTCACCGGGCTTGTGCAGCCCAGTTCCAGGTGGAGCTGTTGTTAGCTGGAGAGGGCAGTGGTCACTGGCTCTCATATGTGGGACCCAAATTGGGGCCGCTGGCTTTCCAAGCCAGCACTTAACCACTGCACCACTCGCCAGGTCCCCTTTTTACTTTTTAAATTAATATTTTAAATTACGAAATGACTAAAGGGTATTCATTATCTTTAAGATACAGTTCAAATATCATTTTTATAGTAATCAACTTTATATTTCTCATAGCAGTGTATTTCCTCAGACTTTAATTTAGGGAGCTAACATTTCCTCATTACCAAAAATACTGCATAATTGTCCATGTAATTCCTTTAAGAAGTTAATTGCTAGCATCCTGATCTCAGCTTGAAAAATTAGCTGTCAGGGACACATAATTTGTATTTGCCAAGATTTAAACTACTATCTTTCCAATTTTATTGTCCAATATGAAGAACTATGTTAGATGAGGAAGTCAATAATAAATCACTCTTTCAATAAGGAACCTGTGGTTTCCTTATTATGAATGATCCTAAACTCCAATCCCCTGACTACAGTATTCTCTATCAAAATGCTTACGTTTCTATTAGGATACAATAATACTTTAATAATTGTCAGGACTTTCCATTAACTGATGATGACAAGCAAATTTGAACCTCATTTATAGACACCAACTCTTTACATAGAATAACTTAAATGTATCTTTGCATTTATACCTGGAAAATATTAGTGAAATCCAATTTTATCAGGAGTATATATAATTTAATTTATACAGAATATATAGGGTCATATTGAACTTCCACCTGTTTTTACTAGCATGTTTTTTTGCCTTTTTCACTCTCTCTGTTTTTTTCTTTTGGTAAAAAGGATCTAAAAATATGCGTTCTTATGAGCTACAAAGGAGTTTTATGAGCTACAAAAGAATTTACACAGAATCACTTCTATATGTTTGAATCTCTTCCAGCTCTTTATTTTCCCATCAAAGCACTAGTTCAGTTCAAAACACCAGCAGGTATTATTTGCTGTCCCTCAAATAATAATAAAATGCTAAATAATCAAAATGCTAACTTTTATTATCATTCTTTAAGTCCAAATTCCAAAACTTCTATACAAATCCAACCCAACAGGAGTCACCACATTGAATGTCAAACACTGCACAGTTGTTTAGAAATATTCTCAACCATCAGTAAAAAAAAAAAAAAAAAAAAAAATACATTACTACATTAGGACACTGAAAGAGTAATTTGCCATAGCTATACATTATAAAAATGAAAAAGAGATACTTGATTCATATTCACGACCATCAATCTTTGCATACTTGTTCTTTCCCCTGACAACTGATTTACAATGGTAATATATTCAATAAAAATCTTATCGATATAATTATGCACCTGTGAAGAAAAAAAAAAGGGTCATGGAGTTTAACTATTTTGTTTACTGATTAACATTTGCTCTCATATCAAAAGAGGACCCAAGTCCTTATTGTATTTAGGGAATTGTTTTCCTTATGTATGTTCACTATGTGTGTTTATTGATATGATACTTCTTATGTCAAATTGTGCTATTTTAATGCAAACATATATATCTTTTTCTTATATTTTGAAATCTTTCCCTCTCTGTCTTTCTATCTGACTATCTGTCTTTCTCTTGTCTTCTTCCATTTTCCTTTCACTAGTAACTCTGGTATACCTTAATCAGACAGGAATCATTACCATGGAGCTCTGTCTCTTCTACTACATTTTCCTGAGCTTGTTGAATCTAGAGGTCTCTACTCTGAGAGTAAGAGAGAGAGGATCAGCTCTTATAAGCTGATGGAAGGATACTTCCTGTGGGTTGTCACTACAATCAACATCACTTTTACATTCTTGTTGACTACTTATAAAAAATATAGATGTTGCATTGGCAAATGAAAGCAAATACTCTCGTGGCTTGTTCTATTTCTGGCTTGTTCTATTTCTTAACTCTAAGTGCCAAGGAAAACTCCTGCATAAACCCATGTTTCTCAGTAGAGGTTACCAACACAGCATGGGGCTATGTAAATTGGCAATTCCTCTGAGCCCTTTGTTGCTGGGCCTCTCAAAGCTGGAACATCTTGGGGAGGTTAATTGGTGCAGTGAGAGACAAAGCCAGGCTGTGAAATCAGCTACAGTGTTTTGACACAGTTGTGATATTTATTGGCTGACTTCTACCAGATCCTTTTTTTCAATAGATTCTGATCAGAATTTGACTCAGATCACCTAAGTTAGTTATTATTATAAAATATTATTTTTAAAATAATAATTCTGGGAGGTTAATATAGAAATTCCCATTCAAAAAAGTAAGGAAGTAGAAATATAATTGGATTAAACTCAGCTTTAATTGAGAATCTAGTCACAGGACACTCCGTTAGATAGTTTCTAGAAAAACAAAATGGCATTATTTATCATCAGTTTTCTATTGAGGTTTATAATCTAGCTGGGGAGAATAGATAACATATAAAAAGGAAAAACATAAGAATAAAGTACCATGTGTCATAAGATATATGTATGACAAATACAGAGAAGTGTTTAGAGTAGAGAAGAATCACAGAGTTGAATATTTAGGAAAGATTTTCTAATAGGAACCAGGACTTGAATTCAACCTTGAAGCAAAAGGAGACAAAATATTAATAATAATAGCAAGTACCATTTATTGGGTCCTTCTATGTCAAACTTAGTTCTTTATAAGTATGTAACTCTCTTAACTACCCAAGGAGGTTGATATTAGTGTTATCATGTCACAGGTAAAGCAAAATAAAACAAAACAAAACTAGGGCTATGAGAATTTACAGTGTGATAAATCACTTTAAAGTGGAAAATAAGGTACATTTTTGTTTACTTTCACATCTCAGAGATAATGTTTGTGGGGGGAAAATATCCACATAGAAAATTTGACTTCCATCAAAGTTAAAAACACTTTTTAAAGATGACATAAAGAAAGAATGGAACCTCACATGACTGATCCACTCTCCAATACTTGGTCATTTTATCAAACACAGGATATCATTGATTTTCTTTGGGGAGAGATGCTTGATAATACAGCCTTGCACAGAGTATTAAAGTAAACATGAAATTTATCTCTCTTTTTCTAATATAGGATAATAAAAAAAGAATAGCAATGATTCTAGCAGAGACCTGTAATTACTAACATCATTTAAAATCGCCCCACATAGAGAAGCATCCACGCATATCCAAAGGAGGGAAATATTTATATGGTTAATATAAAATATGTATTTTTGCTTGGAAAAAATAGTATCTCAATCTCAGAGACTAAAATTAAATAACAATAAATGAGAATACTTAAGAAAATAATCTTGAGCTAGAGGCTGGGCTTTTAAGGAGATTAAGTCAGCTCTTGCCATCAAATGCTCCATCCCATCCTATCAGAGCCTGCTCTCTCTCAAAATTTAATGTCCTCACCTTGTAGGAGAAGTCAACTTTGAAATTGCTAGGAAGGCAAAGTAAATGAACCTGATAAATAAATAGATTGTATCAAGGGCCAGTTGAGTGCCACATTGATTAAGAGTTGACTTGGAATGCCAGCTCTGAGCAGCAGGGGCCCAGTTTGGATCCCACATGAGGGCCAGTGACGCCGCGTCGTCTACAGCCAAAACGGTGAACAACAGGTTGACCTGGAGCTGGGCTGCCGTGAGTTGCTGGTGATGGTGTAGGTGGCAGTAGGGCTGGCTGGCAGCTGGCTTGAGCTTTCATGAGCTGCATGAGCCACTGTGAGCAGCTATTCAATGGCCGGCAAGCGACTGCGTCACCCGGGAAGAACGCAATGATAATACCAACATGGGCCAGTGAAGCAACGTCCTCCAAAACTAGACTGAAGAACAAAAGGACAGCAACTTGTCTGTTCCCCTTCCCCGATTCCCCCAATAGAATCTTAAAAAAAAAAAAAAAAGATTGTATCAAGACTCTCACAAAAATAAAAAATAAATTTGAAGGAATGGTCATCTATATGTTTTCCCTTTGTAGTTTCCATTTTCCCTCATTCTTCTAAAAATTCTGTAGGTCTAATTTTCATATTTAACAAACCTTATAAAGAACAAGATAAGATAATAATGTTTTAGGTATTCACCACCGAGTCAATTGTTCGTCCATCATCATATATTTGACCTCATTTACCCTCTTCTACCTGCCCCTGTAAAATACTTTATGTATCAAAACCACTGACTTTCCACATCTTTATTTTAGCTTCTATTTTAATCAGGATAATACTATGTAATCTCTAAATCCACTTTAGTGACTAGAAAAAAAAACCAGGAAAAGCAAAATATTATACTGTTTCACTTTATGTTGATGCAAAATTGTTCTAGTGATATGATTGGTTTTTAGTCCTTATCCTGTTTTGTCAAATGTAAACTGAAAGAAAGTAAAGAGAATATCATACTGATTCTTTCTCAGCCTCGATATTTATGGCATTTTGTGCACTCTCTATAAACACAATTATATCAGGACTCTTTGAATTGATAGCATTTGTTTTGTACAGATCTGAATTCAAACCCTTGAGGAAACAGTCATAACTAAACTTAATCTAAGAGCATGTCTTAGTATTAAGACTTAGTATTAGTATTATCTTTGTGTAACCCAGGAGATTCACTAAAGAAAAAAAGGATATAAAATAGCCTAATCAGAAAGTGAGTAAACGAAAGGGCTATAGTACCAAAAGAAGACTAAAAATCAGTATCTAGGGCCTGCCAAGTGGCACGTTGGTTGGGAGCTGGCTTGGGACGCCAGCGGCGTCCACATATGACCCCACATATGAGGACCAGTGATGCTGCCCTCTGCAGCTGAGATGGTGAACGGTGGTTCTGCCAGGAGCTGGGCTGCTGTGAGTCTCTGGGGACGGCATCGCTTCAGCCTCTGCTGCAGTGGGCTGCCATAGGCTACAGTGAGTGGCTGGCAGCCAGTGTGAGTGGCTGGCAGCCTGTGTGAGTGGCTGGCAGCCTGTGTGAGCTGCCAAGAGCTACTGTGAGTGGCTGTCCAGAGGTCAGTGACCAATCTGCCTTACCCGAGAAGAGTGAGTGGCTGTCCAGAGGCCAGTGACCAATCTGCCTTACCCGAGAAGAGTGCAATGACGATGCCAACATGGACCAGTGGGACAATGTCCTCCACTACTGGACTGAGGAATGGAAGGACAGCAGCTTATCTGCTCCCCTTCCCAGGTCCCCCAATGCTGTTCCCCCCAATTCCCCAATAAAATCTTTAAAAAATAAATGAGTACCTAAATTACTTTAAAAGTGACAATTTTTCAAGATGGACATTGAATATAAGACTATAAGAAAAAAAATGATGCTGATCAAAGCATGCTCTTCAACTGAAATTTCTGGGTTCATGGTTGATTTGGCTGTTCCAGAAACACAAATTTTATTTGAAGTTTCATGGCTTTTTATATCTTTTCTGGGCTTACAGAAATCACTTCCCTGAAAGTAACCTTACAGATGCTGTGCAATCTGTTTGAACAGTATGCATATACATGACTGTGTACCCAGTGGTAGCAGAAGATAGATTATATACATTATTGTGATAATTCCAAGTCAAACCATCCTCTGAGTTATACGTAATAAGTTATGGTTCCATGAATATTACAGTGGACTCAGGAATCTTTGAATTCTGGTCCCAATGATACCACTAACTTCTTACGGTGTGGTAGGCAAAAGACAACTCAGCTGAACCAGAGATTAAAATCAAATAATTAAATCATACAACAAAAAATTAAATTTAATGACTTTCATATATGAATGTGTAGTAAAATTCCTTTTAGCGACTATACAGAGGTATTTGGAATTTGCACTTAATCCCACAATTGTCAGTATCATGCACATCCTCTTCATTTCTTTTTTTTTCACTGTACCTCATGTCTTGCTCCTTCAGTTCTGCTCTGCTGGTAAGACAACAGACTGCCATCATTCTTCATGAAATGGAGCAGTTCATTATTAACTCATCTGCTAGTATGGAAAAAAGCTTGTGGTTCAGGGTATATTATTTAGAATAATAATTAATTGACTTTCAATAAATTAAAAGTGAGAAGCAGTCACTTTAGAATCCTTCCTTTTCTTTCTTTTTTTTTTTCTTTTGAGGGCAGTGTCACTGGCCCTCCTATGTGGGACCCGAACCGGGGTCGCTGGCATCCCAAGCCAGCGCTTACCCACCGCGCCACTCGGCCAGGCCCGAATCCTTCTTTTTCTTAAAGGGCAATACTCTGTACAGCGAAAGGACAATAATCTTGGATAATGGTTTACCAACAAGAGGAATACTATTGGTTTTCTTCTGCTTTCACGGATTTCACATTAATTAGGAAATAATACATTTTCCCATTTGTATTTACCAAAAATATATAGGACTATCAATTAGAGTTTTTGATTAGTATGGGATACATTTGTTATCACCTTGCAGTGGTTAAAAAGTTGGCCCAAAGCTCAGAAATGTAAAGTTTCAGTTAGCCCAGTCTTACTGCAAGAAAAAGAACAATTTCCATTAGAAACAACAGGATAGCCTCTCTAAAATTTAGAGTCCGTGGATGCCGAGAACTTTTACCAGTTGCCATTCATGATATGTTCATGTGAATGTGGCAATAAAGCAATAAGATTTATTTATTCTCTCAAATATATGCAAAGAAATACATGTTTAGCTAACTATTTGCAGCCAAACACTGAGACATAATGTGTCTCTAAACTGCAGAAGTCAGCTGACATGTAGAATGCAAAGAATATGGATTTTGCCTTAGATAGATCTTGTTAAACATGAGTCATGTGTAAATTACTGTCTTTTAATGTCAGATTATTCACCTGTGAAATATGATTAATAACACCTACCTGAAAAACATTGATAACTTTCATGCCATAAAGAGAAAGTATTGAGTACCAAAGAAATCATAAAATTTCGAAAGCCTCATTCTTAAAATACATGAAATGGTTAAGAAGTCAATGTCCTGATTATATAAATAACAATAACAAATAAATGAAAATATTCCCCAATAGAAAAAGTGGGCAAAGTATATAAAATTCACTAACAAAAATACATATGGTCAATAACCATTTAAAAATGTCCAATGCAAGGCCGGCCGAGTGGCGCGGAGGTTAAGTGCTGGTTTGGGAAGCCAGCGGCCCTGGTTTGGGTCCCACGTATGAGGGCCAGTGACACTGCCCTCAATAAAAGAAAAAAAAATCTCCAATGCCATGAGTAATCAGAGGCAAATTAAAATCGAAGGCTTTTCTCTTATGAAATTAACAAACTTTTAGAAAGATAGCATGGAGACTAGTGAGGGATGCATTTTGTTATTCAATCAAATACTTCTTGTATGTACCAGATGCTCTTTTAAAATGGGGGATAAAATGAAGAATAAGAAGAAGGGATCACTATAATCATAGACCTTACATTCTGGAGAGGGTGTGTGTGTGTGTGTGTGTGTGTGTGTGTGTGTATGTGTATGTGTTTGGTGTTTAAGGAAGTCAGGTAATAATTCAGTAAATAAAATAAAGAGTTATAAATTGAGCTAAGTTCCATGAAGGAAGTGAATGGGGGACTCTCATAGAAAATAATGGTAGAGGAGATGGGGGGCGGGGGGACGGTCGGGGAAAGCCACTCAAAAACCTAAAATTTATTAACCTAAAACTGGAGTGATGAGAAGTAATTAGTTTGTTTAGAGCCTGAAAAAGTCTCCAGGCAAGAGAAACACCAAGTGAAAGGGCACTGAGTTAGGAGAGGGCTGAATGTGCTTTAAGAATTGTCAGAATACCAGTGGAGTTGGAATATAGTGGGCCACGGGTAGTAAGGCAAGGTGAGAAGGGGCCAGGTCGTTCCGGGGCTTACTGATTAGGTAAGGGGCTTGAATGTTATTCTTAAATGAATAAGAAAGCAAATATTTGCTGTCCATAAAGAATATAAAATACAAATTTAACAATCTAATAGAAATAAAACTACAACACTGATCAGATTTAAATTGTCAGCATTGATTTCATGTGACAGATCATCTTTGCTGACACTACATTGTATCTGATGCATGTATTTAGTACTGAGTGTAACAGGGCAGGCTCTCTATAGTGATATGTACTTATAGTAGCACCAATCTTCTTATTTTGGTTATTTTAAAACTATCCTTCCCTTAGCTCATCATGTATGTCTTGCTTGGCTTGAAGCCACTATATTCTTATCCCATAACTATTTTCTTTCATCCTGTACATCAATAGTTAGAATAATTAAAATAGTACTGCTTGGTGATAGTGAAATAACAGACTCCAGGATAAGAGGAATTAGTAGTCCCATAGTCACAATAGCTAAGACGTGGAAGTAAACTAAATGTCCATCAACAGGTAAATAGATAAAGAAATATGTCACATGCATACAATGAAATACTATTCAGCCTTTAAAAAAAGGACATTATGCTAAGAGAAATAAGCCAGACACAGAAAGACCATTGCTACATGATTCCACTTAGAGGAGAAATCTAAAATAGATTCATAAAGTCAAAGTGGTGTCTACCAAGGGCTACTATGGGGAGGGTGAAATGGGGCATTATTAATCAGCAAGCGGAAAGCTTCAGTTGTTAGATGAATAAGCTCTAGAGATCTGCTGTCCAACACCGTACCTGTAGTCAGCAATAATGTGTTGTAAGAGGCTAGATCTCATGTTGTGTTCTTACCACAATAAAATTTTTTTTCCAAGTCAGACATAAAAGAAATATCAGCATTTATCATCTTGATTATCTAGAATAGTTTATATATATATGTATTTACATGCATTTGAATTGTTATCCCATAAGAACATTTAACAATTTACATAGAAACTCTCCGTCTCCCAAGAGTATGTCCAGACTCCAGGAGGGAAGTCCTGTTCTGAGGCCTAGTACCATGGACAGTTCCTTCAGAAAGGGCCTCAGAAGTCTCGGAATTTGTAGTTGAAAATCCCACTAAGCTAAGGCAAACAAATTTCACAAAAATCTTATATCTCAAGGAGGAATTTGTATTGGGGTTTCTTCTTGCTGGGCGAAACCTTCAAATTTAAGTCCCCAAAGCTCCTTTCATGTCTTAAATTAAAGACAGAATTCAGTCAAACAAATACCAAATCCCCATCTGGGCACCAAAATGATACTGGCAATTCATCTACTTCATGTTGAAATAAAATGCTAGGGTTTTCTGTGTTTAAAAAGCATGATTCATAGTTAGGGTTCAATGAAATGTGAGATACAATTTATACTCTAATGGAGTTTAATTAATTTTTAATTAAATACAGAAAATTGAATGTTCAGGCAAAATACAAAATGATAGTTGGCAAGGAAAACAAAATGTGCAATAAATAGGTCTTGCTTTTCAATCAACCCTGCGGAATGCAGAATGTGTGTAAGTCTGATTTGCAAAGCAGTGCAAAAAAAAAAAAAAGGAATGTGAGCCAGTCTAATGAAATCTAACCTATGAAATATTTTATAGTTCATTTGAAGAATCAATTTTTAATATATAGTGAATTCTCAGTTGTTTGCCTGTAGGAAGTTTGCTTTATATTTTGTGCATATTGTCATCCCTGGTTGAATTTAATCAAGTTATAAGTAGATGATGTGAGCAGAAGCAATGCAAGGTCATTTTATCATTAGCCTAATCTATACATACCACACACAGCATACGAACACATATATATCACAGTAAATTCAGACAGAGAAAGAGACATGGCTTTCACCCATATCACAATTATTCTTTATTATGATTCAGTCATTTTCTCAAATATTATATTCTCTCTGTCACAGTCAGTAGAGACATCTGCCAAATAATTATGGTTCCTCTCTTTGGCCCCTTGTAGTTAGATATGGCCAGGTGACTAATTTTGGTTAGTAATTTGTAAGTGGAAGTGTCTTGTGCACTCCTGGGCTGGAATATTTAACTCCTGGTTAAAACTCTGGACTCTCTCTCTCTCTCTCTCTCTCTCTCTCTCTCTCTCTCTCTCTCTCTCAATGACCAGCAATATTTAATATTTGAGATGGTGGCTGTTCTACTATGATTGTGATGGGAAGATGGGAAGAGACCCCAGTCACATAATGATCAAAAACTAAACCTGCATTTCCTTAAGTCACTAAACTTTCAGAGTTGTTTGTTTCCATGTCATTACCCAGGCTATCCTGATACAAACTGTGTGTAACACATTGTGTTAAGTGCAAGAGACGCATGTGTGAGCAAGACAAAAATAGTCACTGATGACACGGTGCTTGTATTTTAGTAAGATACTTCTCTCTTCACTGCTAAAGTGGAAACTACAGCAGGGTAGGGATTTTTGTACCTCTTCTTCGTGACTGTATCTTAGGGCTAGAAAAGTACCCAGTGCAAAGGAGATGCTGATCTATAAACATCTGTTGAACAAATGAACAAGAAATTGAATGAGCTAATTAAAATATTGATTCTTTCCACAATAGAAATGTACAAAGTGTGATGACAGCCTGTAATGATGATACAAGGTGCCCAGTCTACCTACTGGGACTAGAGGCCACATCTTCATTAGAGAGTGACTTTTGAGAAGTGGGAATTAACTAGGTCAGGGATGGCCGAGAGGGAAAGGAGAGCATGTGCCAGGCAAATTGAATGACATGTGCAGAGCCATTGGCACAGGAATGACACAGGCATGAAGAAGAAATGGCCGTGATATACTAAGGGTAGGAACAATAGGCACAGTGGTTCAAGATGCGGCAGGTAAAACCACAGTGACCTGTGGGTCTTGTTAAGGGTTGAAGGCTTCAGTTTAGGAAAACAGGGAGACGCTGTGTGAATGGATTCAAAGTTACACTCAGGTTGCTGTGAAGAAAACAGACTGGGAAGATTAAAAAATAGGAGTTTATATAGAGTATTGTTTCAATTTATTGTTATTTATAACTCAGAATCAAACACAATGATTTGGGCTTAGCAACTGACCTCAACCTTCTGACCAGTTACAGAGGGAGAACCTGCGGTCTGCACAGCTCCCTGCCTACTAACGAGGCCGGTTTGATGCTTCCATTTCATGTGAAGAAGCACTGTAGAGAGGACGCACACAGAATGCTGTGGAAGACATTGTTCATTTCCTTACCATGGTCTCTTTGGAAGATCTTTGGAAGGGATTTCTTCCTAGTTTGATACCAAGAATATATTTGCTTCTCCTTAACACTATTCTTTTTATATTTTAAAGACAGTAAAAATTGAAACTAATCAATTTCCCTTGCTCTGTGACTATGGAAAAGCTTAGAACAAATGTGTGACCCACTTGAAGTACTTGTATATGCTAGCATGTATATTTATATTAACACATCTCTGTGGTGTTTTTATGCCCTTGGTTTTGCTTTTCATTCTTACCTACTTCTAATTTAGATCCTCCTACCATGTTTTATACACTCACGTTATATCATCTTAAAGGTCTTGTGGTACTAAGTATACTATAAACAAGCATTACTGAACCAATTCTTACCTCTAATTAGGTAAATGATAATCTTGGTATAAAAGCCAAGCAACACTCTTTCCTATGATTACCTTTTAAAAGACATGAAAAATAGGGACCAGATTAATCTTCAAATCATTCACTGGTTAGCTATGAAGTGTTAGGCACCATAGGTTCAATGGTGAGTATAAACAGCTATGGTCTGTGCCTTCATGGAGCTTCTAGTTTAATGGAATAAACTCTGGATCTGTAAGAAATAGGACTGTATTGTGTGAAACACTTGTACTGAATACTTATAGGATGTTGAGCTGGACTGCCTGGGTTTAAGTCTCAGCTCCGTCATATACCTGACCTTGGGCAAGTTACTTTTCTGTGCCTTAGATTGCACATGTGTAAAATAGGGATACTAATAGTACCTACCTCATAGAATTGCTCTAATTTAATTAACTGAGTTAATGCATGTAAAGAACACAGAAGAGTGTCTGGCAGCGTGATATTATTGTTAGATAATATTATTGCCTATAAAGAGAATTAGGGATGGAGTAATACTTAATGTGTCCCTGTGAAACATACAGTGGGAAATCAAGGTTCTGTTTTCTTGCTTGCTTCTAAGTGAATCACTATATACTATATAGAATTATGAGATCATTGGGAGAGAAGAGACATTAGAAATCATCTTGAATAATTTCCAACTAATTTAGAAATCTCTACCACTTTCTTGATGGATGCCTCTTTGTGAACATTTGCAGATATTTGGAGCTTACCTCTGAACCAACCAATCTATTCCATAGTGTGGCATTTCTAATGGTTAGAAAGCTTAGGTTTCAGCCAAACTCTAAAGAAAAAAAAAAGAAAATTCTAAGAAGACTGGGTTTCCACCTTGAATTAATACACTTGTGGTACGATAATGTGATATGCCTAAAACATGGTAATTGCTAAGTTACATTTTCATTTGAAATATGAAATGTAAACATTCAATCCATAAGTATTTACTGAGGGCTTACTTTGAATCAGGAACACAGGTAAAGTTCTATAAAAGATTACATTCATATGGTATTGAAACAGAAGAGATATTCTAGGGATTTAGCTAAATTTACTAAATGCCTATTTAACGTGACAGGCCATTTAAATTTCATTTAATTATCCCAACTCTCTGTGATAGGTATTATTGTTCTTATAGTAAAGATGAAGTACCTAAGAAACCAAGATTCAGAGAGTTTTTTTCTGAAGAAATATAGATATAGCTAGTATATAAATAGCAGCTCTAGAATTAGAACACATCTCTGTCAGTTTTTTCCACTATACCCAAAGGATCAAATGATAAAAGGAATAAAAGAGGATAAAACTGCACATGGGAAGAAGACATGGCTCAGGGTGGCAAAGAACTGATATTTTAAAATAGTAGGCCAGAAAAAGGGCAGGGGGGGGTAGTTATAATATTAAAAGACTGTTTCTGAACATATGAATGCTGTGTTTCTGTGAACAACTGATTTTACCGATACAATAAGCATCCTATTTAATGTGATACTAGTGATATTGTTAGTATTTAAAGTGCTCACCATCCACTTACACCAGTCCACTGTGACCATTTTAGATTTCTCTTTACCTCTCTCATATGAGTGTTTCTCTTCACAATAGAGATGGCAGTAAAACTGTGTTGGGAGCATCAGTTAATTCTTGCCTGGCTCCCGTGCTGCCTTTTTTTTTATTGGACATTGGTTTTGATTTCGGGTTTATTCCTTTTACTCTTAATTCTTTAGGGTAACTAAAAGACAGGATTAACGATGCATATTCCCAACTTCCACAAAGCTATCTTAGAAGGATTTAAGTTCTTAAATGGGTGCGTTTTTGGTTACATAGGTCAATTAGCATTCACATCTTTCTTGTATATTATCGGCACCTCCCCCTCTTCCCTCATATAACCCAATAGAATGAAAGATCCTTGAGGGCTTGAATGTTTTCTGTTTTGATCCTAGTTCCTAAAACAGTCGATTGCACATAGGTGTTTAATAAATGTTGGTTGATGGATGAATAACCTAAGACCGAACCCACAAACCCTACACCCTGTGTGCCATTTGGCCTTCTCAAGGGATGGCACTGAACATTGTGCATATTCATATTCTTACTTAGAGGTGAAATGGGCTCATGAAATCTAAGTTCACTGAAATGTGGCTATTTTGAAGAACACTGGATAACTGAGGCCAATTCAAAATAATCTAACTGAAGTCAATCCTCATTCTGTCTGTCAGCCCAAGGTGGGAGCTATTCATTCAGGAAGATCAGGTTTAGAACCTAACTTCTTCATTGTATTGTCTATAATATGGGAATAATTGTATTAATCTCAGTGTTATTGCAAGGAGTAAACAACACATGTGAAAACATATTTCAATGATTGGCATGTAGTTGTTGCTTAATGAAAGCTTATTTCTGTTCTTCTTTTGTATAAATAAAACACAGTTGTTAGAGATATAAATATTATCAGTTGCTTCAATCTTGGTGGCTAAAGAAAGCAAGTCTAATTAGAAAGAAATGTTATCGTTGCATTACAACTTTTGAGAGTAGGCCAATGATTAAAATACTATACCATACCTTTCTATTGAGGGCAGTTGTATGGTCTTAGAATTTAGTGATGCATTATAAACAAAGAGAAAAATATCCAATAACTCATGTTAATGCCCAGCTTCTGAATATCTAAAAATGGCAAAATTCCCCAAGATTGCCTTAATTACATCAGTAATAGAACTCAGCCAGTTGCTGGGAGAGTAATTTCTAAAAACTATATCTATGTGATATTTGGTCCTTCTAAAATTCCATTTTTTTTTGTTAGACTCTCATGCGAGGGCAAAAGATTAAATCTGTTTTATTGTAAATGCTCAAAAGAAAGGGTCATGTTAAGAAGAGTAAATGATCTAATAAAAATGCTTCTTGACTTCCATTTTATTTTCTTCCTCTACAGAATCATAAACTCCCATACTACGTTGAAGAGTGAGCCTATGTCAGATGAGAAACATGATGAAATGAGATTCTAGATATCTGATCTGACCTGTGAATTTTCGTTACTGGTTTCTTTGTTCAATTAGGGTTTCTTTTTGATATTTTCCTAATCATAAATTATTATTACATAATGTTAACAATCATATTTTGGATGCAAATTTTGAGTTAGTTCTTAGCTACATGAAGAGTGTTGACTCAAAGCAATTTCTTTCCAGGAAATCCAATTTTGAAGTATAGTAATTCAGTAACATTGAAGGCTATACTATTACTAAGGATATCTATGTTATTTTCAAAATTAATCATACATGCCTAACTGAATTATTTTCCCACATTTTAAAATCACAGTTGATGGGCCGGCCGAGTGGCATGGTGGTTGAGCACTGGCTTGGGAAGCTAGCGGCCCCGGTTCAGATCCCACATATGAGGGCCAGTGACACTGCCCTCAAAAAAAAAAAAAAATAAAATAAAATAAAATCACAGTTGAAGACACAAAAGTGATTCAATAAGTCCAGCACCTATGGTTAAACCTTAATTTGCACTGTAAAAATACAAATGTATATACCCAAATGTGTACATTTACATATATAAACCTGTATAATTTATGTGCAAATTCACACACACATTTGTACATCCCACATCACATATTCAGACACATTTCTATAAGAACATATCAAAAGAGGGATCCTACTTGTAGAAAGAAATAAAAGAACTTCTATAGAATATAGGACCCTCTGGAAATGGTATACTACACACACGCATGCACACGCACATGCACACACATACACACACACACACACACACATTGGTGTTCTGTGTTCTCAATGGTAAAAAAGACTCAAGAGGAATTAGACACCTGCTTCTGTTTATAACCTTAAGTAGTCCCAGAGGACTGATTACTTTGAAACAACTATGCACTTGTCTTGGTTCATTGCTTAATCAATCTTTTCAGGCACACCAGAACATCCCATTTTCCAATACAATGGCTTTCATCATCAGTGTGTGTGATCTTTAATTCTGCGGTGCTGTCATATATGGAGAGACAATGAAATGAAATAGGTTGTTATCTCTTAAAAAGCACTAGTAATTCAAATTTGGACAGCTTCAATTTGGGCAAGGTAATTGTGGAAATATGCCTTCCTTCTGTCATGCTGCTGTCTAACATTTAATAGTTTTGTAAATCTTACTGCACTAAGCTACAAGCAATAAGAAAATAAAATTAAGATGTTGGTCATAAAATTAGCCAATATAAGAGACTAAAGATTCAGTTCCAAGAGGGGAATAAGGAAAGACTTTTTATTATTCACACTACAATTGGAAGCATGAAGGCTTTTAGGGGAAAGGAGAATATTTTTTCACTCTTTTATATCTTTGATTTTTCTCTGTCATCTCACTAAAACTCATTCATACTGTCCCAATTCTAAACACTAACAGCCACTACCTAGCTTTGCTTCTTCTTCCCCTGCAAGGCATCATCCTTTTACTCTGTCTTTCCAAGGGCCAACTTATTAAAATAGTTTCAATCCATTGCCTAAATTTCCTGTTTACCTATATTTCTCAAACTCCTGCAATTTGATGTATGCCCCTGCTCTTCTGCTTCAATTGCTTAAGCAAAGGATAATAATGTCTTCCTATTTTTTTTTTTTGAAAGATTTTATTGGGGAATTGGGGGAGGGGAACAGCGTTGGGGAATCGAGGAAGGGGAACAGACAAGTTGCTGTCTTTTTTTTTTTGTTCTTCAGTCTAGTTGCGGAGGACGTTGCCTCACTGGCCCATGTTGGTGTCGTCGTTGCGCTCTTCCCGGATGAGGCAGATCGGTCGCTGGGCTCTGGATGGTCACTCACCGCGGCTATTGGCAGATCACTCAGGCTGCCGGCCACTCACGCTGGCTGCTGGCCACTCACTGTAGCCTATGGCAGCCCACTGCAGCAGGGGCTGCAGCCTACACCATCTCCGGGGCTAGTACAGTCCAGCTCCAGGTGGAGCTGTTGTTAGCTGTAGAGGGCAGTGTCACTGGCCCTCATATGTGGGATCCGAACTGGGGCTGCTGGCATCCCAAAACCAGCTCTTAACCAATGCGCCACTCGGCAGGCCCAATGTCTTCTTATTTTTATTCTGTTGGCCTCATTTAACTCTTACTGCCCTTGTTATTATACTCAGCAATATTTCACATTGACAACTGCTTCTCTCTCGTTAAAATATTTTCTTCCCTAGGTTCATATCTCACTTTATCCTTCTTTTTGATCCCTCATGTCAGTAGTATAAAGAATAAAATTTGGATGGTTTCTCTTTGCTAAAAGCAAATAAAGACCTTTGACAACACCTATGTCTGTAAATGTTGGGATACTTGCTGGTATTCTGAGTATCTTTATAACTTGTTTAATGCCAGGACAGAGTGAATGAGAGCCATGACCACATTTTTAATCTAATTTTGATATGTGTATTATTAATCAATCTGGTTTTATGATATTTAGAGCATATCTTTGCAAAAATGAAACACCCTATGGATATTTAAACAGGGTTATAACTCAGAGTCATCCATGGGTCTAAAAAGCATATTATGTCCTAAAATAAATAGAAGAGATTAGTTTTTTTAAAAAAAATCCAAATGACACAAGTAAGTTCCATAACCAGGTACTAAATGCCTAAATCATCTGTGTGGTACCAGTACCACTCCCACAACTCATAGCTATGGCATCACAGGCTTTCCTATAACTAAATGAGGAAGGAGACAATTGAAGTCAGACTCACAGATAACATGTTAGATTTACTGAATAATTGTTACACTCTAGGCTTACTTAGGGTCAGCTCTAAAGGATATGGTGAGGGGAGAAGATCTTCAAAAATAACATTTGGAAGTTTACTTTCCATGGGAGGATAAGTGGCGTGAGTTTGGGGCTCCTGGGCAGAGTGAATGGTTTGGCTAGTTGTCAGGACTCAAAAGGAAGATAAGAAACAATGAAATCTTAGGATGGTGCATGAGACTGGATGATAGGCGTGGGCATAAAGTGTTCATTTGTTTTAGTCTCATGTTAATGCCCACCATGGAGCATTTCTCTCAGAAGAGGCACTCAGTAACCAAATAGATAGGAAGACTTGTCCTGTGATGTCAGCTACCCTCTTTCTTTGGGAACCCTGGTGCCAGCAGAATGGGACCATGAGCAGGTGACAACAGTGGCCCAGATATAGCTGTGCAGATTCAATTGCAGAGCTTCCTTTATCTAAAGTTTATCTAGCTATGGCCAACTAGTCAGGAGCAGAGAACATGATCGAGCCCACATTATGACACCATCCTTCAAGGACCCGTCAGACACTTGATAGTAGATTGATTTTTATCAAACTCAATCCCCCTAGAGCAGCAGAAATTCATCCTTTCAGAATTGACACCTTCTCTGCACATGTATTTGCTTCCTCTGCCTCTAGGGTCACAACTAACATCATTATCATCCTAGGGCTTACACAACATCTGGTATATATTTTCATGGTTTCTCACATTCTTATCTCGGTTTATGATATAGGAGATTGAAAAATGGGCACATAAACACACAACCTACTTGTCTTACCAGATACCTCATCATCTAGGAGCAGAATCATTAAATGGTCAGTTAGAAGCCCCAGGAAGACACAATTAGGTATAAACCCTTTGGATTGGCATGCTGTAGTATGTGGTATATGCACTAAATCAATGTCTGATACGTGGTGCTGTCTCCAGTAGCTAGAATATGTGGGTTCCAGACCCAAGGGGTAAAAATAGGATTGATTTGTCTCATCATACTTTTCAGGGACTCACTTGTGGAATTTGTGCTTCCCATCTCCACAAACATCGGTTCTATAGGATTAGTAACCTTGATTTTGGGAAGAGGACTATTTTTGCCAGAAGACAGAGTGGAATAACTTACTGCGTTATACTTTAACTTGAAATGACAGCTACCATTTAGTCACTTGGGCTGCCATGTCATTGCAGCAGCCAAGGTGGGGAATTACTATTCTGATACAGGTAAATTGATTCTAATTTCTGTGAGTGCTGGGATTGGTGCTACACATGGTAACAGAGAGGAGTATGTGTAGAACCACAGCATTCATGAGGGGTGAATATTTATATTTCTGTGCCAAAGGATAATGTGAATGGGAAATTATAATAAATGTTGCCTTCCAAAGGAAAGAAATTATGGGCTCAGATTTCTCAGGTGTGAAAATCAGGGTCATCTCAGCAGACACAAAAACTAAACTAGCCAAAGAATTGGCTAAGTGGGAGGGAAGTGAGTCGAATGAATAGTAAAGACGGGAGATGATAAATATCAATCATGACCTTGGTACTGGCTGCAACAGTGAAGACTGGAGTTTGTTCCAGTAACTCCTAGAATTAAATCTTGTTTCAAAGGTTAATGTTGATCATGACCTTGAAGAGAATTCTGTGACAGGTTGTACTTAACAGAGGGTATGGTGCACTTGAGTGGTTCAAGTGATGGGCTGTATTGGCCATTTCATATCCTCTCAGCTTGTCTCTTAGTCCAGTGGCTGCTGTACTGACCAGTTTAATGAAATGTTTCAACAAGCTTTACCCTGATTTAGCCACATGGTACCTCATTTTAGGTCTAAACCATGTAACTTACTTCCTGCCATGGGACTTCTTGGCACAATGGTATGGGATACTCATAAGACCATATTTGGTCCTAATGTATTCATATCCAAAAGTGCATTACATAAGTTCCAAACTTAATGGTGATGGAGACCAATGGATGAATGCTTTCTCTATTGTCTCCAAAGCATCAGCCTTCAAACATATTTTATAAGGCCCCCTAGAAGATCCTGTGAGACTGAACAATGGTTTCTTTTGTGGCAGTTTATCAGTAACACATTTTATTTATTTATTTTTTAATTAGGTTCAGGTGTATAAAACAACAAAATGATTAGACATTTTCACAATTTACCAACTGATAACCCCACCAAGTCTACTGCCCCTCTGACATTGTACATAGCTATTACAATACCATTGACTATATTCCCTATGCTGTAATTTATATCCTGCGACTACGTATTTTTTTTTTTTTGTTATAGTTGACATTCAACATTATTTTATATTAGTTTCAGGTGTATAGCGTGGTGGTTAAGCATTTATAAAATTTATGAACTGATCCCACCAATAAGTTGAATAACACATTTTCGAATTGATTTTTCCTCTTTCCATATTCAAAACCATGGCCCCTCATGCTTGTTCTCTGATTATATTTCCAAATAAAATAAACTATCTTTATACCGGCTTTGATCTTCAGCTCTGTTTTGGGGGGAAACCTAGATTAAAACAAGACTTGAAAAAGCTTTTGGAGGAAAATTGTATTTGGAGACTCCCTAGAAACATGAAATGAAAGGGCAGCTGGGTTTCGCCTTCAGTTTCTTGAGTCTGGATAACCAACTGGCTGTGTCAATGGAAAAGAGGCAAAGTTGCTAGGGGAGCTGCTTGTTGGATTGGAGAGAGTAACAGTTTAATCTTACATTGTGGAATTGAATATAGAGTTCCCCCAGAAAGTGTTTGGCACTGCAAGCCTGGATTTAAAGCGAAAGAATGGAATTGGATAATAGTCAAAGCTGTGCAAAAGAATGAGCTTATCATACTGAACAGATAACAGCAATTTACTAAATGAGACAGCAGTATTTGGGGAACATGGTTAGACCAAATTTCTTCATTAATAAACTGAGCTCCCTGAATGTGAAACTAGAGAAAAAGTTGTTCTGGAAGTCATTCTTCACTTTCACATTCACTCTATACGATTCACTCTGAGATTCTTGTTACCTGGCTATTTAAAGATTTCCTGGAGAAAAAAGAAAAACTGTCAAAATAGATCTTTCTTTAGGAAGACAAAAAAAAAAAAATAGGCCTTTTTTTATGATCAGTCAGTGAGAGCAAGGAAAGAGGTCAAACGAGCTGAGATTTTTATAGGATGGAGAAAAGAATGAACACGTCTTTCGGATTTCATTTATTTTAAAGAATATAATATATCTTTTTAACATGAGAAACTACCAGCCAATTATGGCAACAAATTTCAGAGAATGAAATTATTTCAGAAACTTTACTGTTAACATTACATGGATACGGGGCCTGACAATTAAGTTTGCGAACTTATCCTGGAAGAAGTGCTACGTACCTCATTGCTGAGTATCACTGTGGTCATCTTTCAAGTATACCCCTTGGGAAGCTGTGCACTGACTGACTCCAGAGCCTAGTCCATCCTTGAAAGTAATTTTGGAACTCTTTTTCTGGAATGGCCATCAGAGCTGTTGTCGTATTACCCTTGATGTCCTGAATGTCATCAAAATGTCTTCCTTTCAATATTTCCTTTCTCTTTGAGTAAAGAATGAAGTCACTGGGGGCCAGATCAGGTGAGTAGGGAGAGTGTTCCAATACAGTTATTTGTTTACTGGCTAAAAACTCCTTCGCAGACAGGGCCCTGTGAGCTGGTGCATTGTCCTGATGCAAGAGCCATGAATTGTTGGTGAAAAGTTCAGGTCGCCTAACTTTTTCATTCAGCATTTCCAAATAGTAAACTTGGTTAACTGTTTGTCCAGTTGGTACAAATTCATAATGAACAATCCCTCTGATATCAAAAAAGGTTAGCAAGATCGTTGCAACAATTTCACAAACTTAATTGTCAGACCTCGTATGCTCACTGATAAAAACATTTTTAATTCCTCTGAAACTAATCAGATTGAGTATTTTAGAGTAACATACAAAAATTTCCACTAAATTTACATTAAAATTAGACACATTATCTATCCTAAAAAAAAAAAAAAGCACATGATGAATCTATTAATCTCCTCTTATGGTTGAATACTAAACATGACCTTTTTTCAATCAAAGAGTTATTCAGTTCAGACGCAAGTATCTTATCATTTTATGTGTTTCATTATTCTTTTGGCATTTGTTAATGGCAGGACTCTCTGGCTATTACCAAAGGTCTTTTAAATCTTATAATTTCTGAGCAGTTTAAAATATGGGGAGAAAAAAAGCCCCAATGCCTTTTTAATTAAAACACTGAATTTTACAATAAAACTGGGAGTGGGTGGGTAGGTGGATATGTCTTCTGTATTATCCAAAAGAAGTATAGAAAATTTATATGTAATATGTATTCTTGAATTCACATAATTTTTCCTTGACTTTTAAAATTAAAATTTTCTTGGGTAATTCATATATTGTTTCCTTGCAATGTGGAAATTAATCATACTTCCACTAAGAGGACAAACCTGCACGTTGCTTTTTATAGTTAAAAAATAATCTGCGCTTGCAAGAGAAAAATCTACTCTCTTTCTGCATCCCCTGAGGGCCTCTGCACTGGTCTGGCTGGAGGTTGTTCTATAATGAGCATTGTTCGCAGCTAAGTGGATCTCTTTCTGCTCTCCTTAGAGAGCACCGCAATTCACATAAATTAGACTGTGAGGTCAGGCGAATAATCAACTGTAGATGGACAGCGATAGTTTCTGGAAGAGCCAGAAAAACCCACCAAATTCTGGCATAGCAACAGTAACACACAAACTATTCTTCTAAGATTGGTATCATCAGGGAGATACGCTTTTGAATTTGAAAACCATTGCTTAAGATTTTTCCGGTTTGTTATGCAATAAAATATCACTGTTCCAGCATTATTCCCTTTGTTTACTTAACTTGCATTATTGGCCTTTCATTCATTTGTGTGTTAGTCCATTCATTCATTCAGCAGAGATACACAGTACCAGGTTTTGTTCCAGATCCTGGCATACTCAGATGGCATGACCCCTGCCAAAGTGAACTTATGGTCAAATGAAACAGACAGGCAGAGACATGAATAAAGTATTAGGGGAGCATAAATGAAAAAACGTCAAACTCTGAGAGGGATGGCAGAGAGGGCTTCACTAAGGAAATTACATTTGAAGAGGAGGAGTAGGTGTCACCAAGTGACACCTTATAGGCACAGGAATAGCATGAGGATCAGCATGGGGCTGGAGCAAGTGAAGACATGGGAAATTAGGAGTTCTGTGGGGTAAGGAAGGCTCCCTCCCCAGCTTTTCAAACATGTTAAGTAAGGACTGTGAACTCCTTCCTGGGGACAGTAACATTTTTTTTTTACTGGAGGAAGCTAAAGATCGAGTTAATTTTTGGGGTATTAACTGATGGTCATGTGTTAGATGCTTCCGTTACGGGGGGTGATAAGATTGGAAATGAGAACTGGAGACAGGTTCAAGAAGAATCTGAACACTGGATAAAGGGATCTAGATTGGATCATGTAAGCAATGAAGGTTTTTTTAAGTGTTTGAGCAATGGGGTGGCATGATGAAAGCAGTGTTTCTCTTGGTATACGTGTATACACAGAATATTTTTTCTTTAGGTTGCTCGAGTTATTTTATTTCTGAATCAGAGTTATCTTACAAAAGTTTTCATGGGCTATCTAATTTGAAAATAGAAAAGCTTTCTAATGGACATTTCAAGACAGTCTTCATCTTAGATGAATCTACTATCCGGTATTACTAATACTTGGTAGCCCAAGATATTGGGTTGTCTGAAAAGTCATGATGTATTTTTTTCTATGTTTTTCATTGCAAAAATGCATCATGACTTTTCTGACAACCCAATAAAAGGCAAGGAAGACATAGCTATTTACACAAGCTGTTTCTGGAGAACTGTTTCAAGGAGTCTTTGGATCCTTGTCTGTTCGGGAGGAAAAGGCGGAGATAGGCAAGTGCCTGCCAAAGGCAGTGAAATATTGAGCATCACTAGCACGAGCAGAGGGAAACTGTATAACCTTGTGTGTGGGTTTTCATCCTGGTGAAATGTTACTGTTATATAGGCTACTGGTTATGAGACAAAAACTAAGAATCCTAAGAAAAAAGGGATTTTTTTTTTTACCTTTCTATGGAAAACCCATAATATATAGTGTATCCTCAATCTAATGTATGTGTGTTTGTGAAGTTGCCTATATGTGACTGTTTTTGACACGCAAATCAGCAGTCATATGGCTCAAAGTAATACACATGCACCCGTGGGGGCACACGCGTGCGCGCGCGCGTGCGCGCGTACACACACACACACACACACACACACACACTTTGAGACAAATCAAACAATAATTATGCTCTTGGGATGATGATGAGATTATTTGAGGAACCCCAAACTTGGCCTTCCCCCTCGATGGCTCCAAGGCTGTTGGTTTTCAAAGCTACTAGAGAAGAGAGGAGTGGAGGATGGGCGCAGATCTATTAGCCATAAACCTTATTATTCTTACTGAGGTTCAGCAGTTTTCTTGAACAAACATTCTTTAGATTGTGGCAAGCCTTTGGTAATTTCTAGAGCTCTGAAGAAGTTGATTTGGATAATTATTTTTCTGTGTTTTCATTGCTTTTCTGGAGGAGTGAATTTATGGAACTTCTCATTCTGATAACCCAGAAGTTCCAAGTCCCTTCAGTGACTCTTCTTTTTACTTTACCCCCCAATATCTTAATGACCCAGATTCTGTTTGAGGGGAAAAAAGTCCTTCCTATGGATATTATACTTGCCTTGGAATTGTTCTGTGCCATTCCAAAAGTAGGCAATAAATATTTCATGTTTAAATATTTTCAAAGCACAATTATTAACAAACGTCTGTACCAAGCAGCATTTCCTATAACGTACTCAGTATTTTCATTCATTTTCTTCAATCAATTGTTCGTTGCATTTTGAGAGGAGTAGAACCTTTGTAAAAATATGATGAACATTATGGACTCTCACCCTCAAGTATGCACACGTGAGTACAAAACCACATACTTTAAGAAATGTGTTCATGAGTCTGAATCTCTCAGATCTCTCTGGAACACAGACTAAGAATTTCTCTCTCTTAGAATTTTATATACATTTGTTTATAATCATTGTTCTTGTTTTCTTTCTTTTTTGCTAATGTTTATTATTATTATAATTATTATGTTACAGATTACAAAACAATGCAATAGTTATCTTTTTCACCCCTTACAAAGTGACTACCCTCTCCCCCTCTCCTGCCTCCCCACCCCTGATATCATACATATCTATTACAATTCGATTGACTCCATCCCCATACTATATTCCACATCCCATGACTATATATGTGTTAAATTATAGTCAACATCTAATATTATTCAGTGGCAGCTTCAGATGTACAGTGCAGTGGTCAGGCCACTACACCATCCATGAAGTGGTCTCCCCGACAAGACACGAGTCCTTCTGACCCCCTAAGAAAAATATTTATAACCTTATTGATTAAATTCCCTAAACTGTCTCTTTTGTCTCTGAAATAGTATTGTAGTTATCAGTTTGTATTGCCTCATCCTTTCCCCTTCTCCCTCATGCCCATCCCCATCCCATCTAGCCCTCATCAGTTTTTTTCTTTGGGTCTCTTAGACTATTTCTGTTTACATTGCTCATTTATTCAGTTCTTTAGATTCCACGTATAAGTGAGATCATATGGTATTTATCTTTCTCTGACTGACTTATTTCACTTAGCATAATGTTCTCTAGGTCCATCCATACCATGGCAAATGGTACAATTTCTTTCTTCTTTATAGCTGCGAAATACTCCAGTGTGAAAATGTACCACAGTTTCTTAATCCAGTCATCTACCGATGGGCATTTCAATTGTTTCCAGGTCTTGGCTATTGTAAATAGCACTGTAATGAACATAGGGGTGCAAATATTTTTTTGAATTAGTGTCTTGGGTTTTTCAGGATAAATACCTAGGAGTGGAATTGCTGGGTCAAACGGTAGCTCTATTTCCAGTTCTTTGAGATACCTCCATACTGACTTCCATAGAGGCTGCACCAATCTGCAATCCCACCAACAGTGCAGCAGGGTTCCCTTTTCCCCACAGCCCCGCCAGCACTTGTTGTTTGTTGATTTATTGATGATAGCCAGTCTGACCAGAGTGAAGTGGTTTTTATTTGCATTTCTCTAATGATTAGTGAGGTTGAACATTTTTTAATATGCCTGTTGCCATCTGTATGTCCTCTTTAGAAAAATGTCTCTTCACTTCCTCTGCCCATTTTTAATTGGGTTGTTCGTTTTTTTTGGTGTTGAGTTGAATGAATGTTTTATAAATTTTGGATATTAAACGCTTATCAGATATATTGTTGACAAATATATTCTCCCATTCAGTAGGCTTCCTTTTTGTTTTATTGATGGTTTCCTTTGTTGTGAAAAAACTTTTTTAAGTTTGATATAATCCCATATGTTCATTTTTTCTTTTACTTCCCTTGCCCTCAGGGATGTATCAGTAAAAATATTGCTCAGGGTAATGTCTGCAAATTTACTCCCCATATTTTCTTCTAGGAGTTTTATGGTTTCAGGTCTTACATTTAAGTCTTTAATCCATTTTGAATTTGTTCTTGTATATGGTGTAAGGAGGTGGTCCAGTTTCATTTTTTTTGCATGTATCAGTCCAATTTTCCCAGCACCATTTATTAAATAGACTATCTTTATTCCAATGTAAATTCTTGCTTCCGTTGTCATAGATTAACTGTCCGTATATGCCTGAATTTATTTCTGGCTCTCTGTTCTGTTCCACTGGTCTATGTGCCTGTTTTTATGCCAGTACCATGCTGTTTTGTTTTTTTTATGCTTACGTATGTCTTTATTAAATAATAAAAAAATATGTAGCTTTTCAAGTGGTGGTGTTACACACACACATGCAGACAGACAGGCAGACAGGCAGGCAGGCAGACAGCAGATGGCATGACTGACGCCAGTGAGTACTGTGCTGTTTTGATTACTGTAACCTTGTAGTATGTGTTGATGTCTGGTAGCGTGACTTTGTTCTTATTTCTCAGGATTGCCGAGGCTATTCGGGGTCTTTTATGGTTCCATATAAATTTTAGGATTATATTTTGTATTTCTGTGAAAAATGCACTTGGTAGTTTATAGGAATTGCATTGAATCTATATATTGCTTTAGTCAGTATGGACATTTTAACTATATTAATTCTCCCTATCCATGAGCATGGTAGGTGTTTCCATTTATTTGTATCTTCTTTTACTTCTTTCTTCAGTGTCTTATAATTTTCTGAGTACAGATTTTTTTACTTCTTCAGTTAAATTTATTCCTAGGTATTTTATAGTTCTTGAAGCAATTGTAAATGGGATAGTTTTCTTAATTTCTCTTTCTGTTAGTTTATTATTGGTATATGCAAATGCAACTGATTTCTGAACATTGATTTTGTATCCTGCTACCTTACTGAACTCGTCTATCAGTTCCAATAGTTTTTTGATGGAGTTTTTGGGTTTCTCTATATATCATGTATCTCTATCTAGTATCATGTCATCTGCATATAATGACAACTTTACTTCTTCCTTGCCAATTTGGATGCCTTTTATTTCTTTTTCTTGTCTGATTGCTGTGGCTAGAACTTCCAGAACTATGTTGAATAAAAGAGAAGAAAGTGGACAGCCTTGTCTTGTTCCTGATCTTAAGGGGAATGGTTTTAGCTTTTCCCCATTGAGTATGATGTTAGCTGTAAGTTTATCATATATGGCCTTTATTATGTTGAGATATGATCTCTATATTCTCACTTTGCTAAGGGTTTTTAACATAAATCGCTGTTGTATTTTGTTGAATGTTTTTTCTGCATCTATTGATATGACCATGTGATTTTTATTCTTCATTTTGTTGATGTGGTGTATCACATTAATTGATTTATGGACATTGAACCAGCCTTGCGTACTAGGGATGAAACCCACTTAATCATGATGTATGGTCTTCTTAATGTATTGCTGAATTCTGTTTGTTAATATTTTACTGACAATTTTTGCATCTATGTTCATCAGTGATATTGGCCTATAGTTTTCCTTTCTTGTGCTGTCTTTATCTGGTTTTGGAATCAGGGTGATAGTGGCTTCATAAAAGAATTTGGGAGCCTTCCCTCCTTCTGGATTTTTTGGAATAGTTTGAGAAGAACAGGTGATAGTTCTTTTTTGAACGTTTGATAAAATTCACTTGTGAAGCCATCTGGTCCAGGGCTTTTGTTTGTTGGGAGCTTGTCAATTACTGATTCAATTTCCTTGGTAATAATCAGACTATTTAGATTTTATGTTTCTTCTCAAGTTAACTTTGGAAGGTTGTATGCTTCTAGAAAATTATCCATTTTTTCCAGGTTGTCACATTTGTTAGCATATAGTTGCTCATAGTAATTTCTTAAAATATTTTGTATTTCTGTGATGTCTGTAGTCATTTCACCTCTTTCATTCCTGATTTTACTAATTTGAGTCCTCTCTCTTTTTTTTTTTCATGAGCCTTGCTAGAGGATTGTCAATTTTGTTTATCTTCTCAAAAAACCAACTCTTGGTTTCGTTGATCTTTTGTATTGTTTTTCTGTTCTCTATATCATTTATTTCTGCTCTAGTTTTATTATTTTCTTCCTTGTACTCCCCTTGAGCTTCTTTTGCTGTTATTTTTCCAGTTCCCTGAAGTGTAAAGATAACCTGTTGATTTGAGATTTTTCTTCCTTCTTTAGGTAGGCCTGAACTGCTATGAACTTCCCACTTAGGACTGCTTTCCCTGCAACCCAGAGATTTTGGGTCGTGGTGTTTTCATTTTTGTTTCTTTCAAGGTATCTTTTGATTTCCTCCTTGATCTCATTTGTGACCCACTCGCTATTTAGTAGCATGTTATTTAGCCTCCATTTATTTGTCAGCTTTCCAGATTTCTTCTTATAATTGGTTTCTAGTTTCACAGCATTGTAGTCAGAGAAGACTCTTGAAATCATTTCATCTTCTTAAATTTACTGAGACTTGTTTTGTGGCCTAATATGTGGTCTATCTTAGAAAATGTTCCATGTGCACTTGAGAAGAATGTATATTCTGTAGCTTTGGGGTGAAATGCTCTGAAAATATCAGTTAAATCCAGCTAGTCTAATGTGTCATTTAGGTTGCTTTTTCCACATTGATTTTCTGTCTGGAGGATCCATTGGTGACAGCGGGGTGTTGCAGTCCCCTACTATGATAGTGTTACTGTTGATCTCCATCTTTATGTTTGACAATATATGTTTTATATATTTAGGAGCTCCTGTGTTAGGTGCATAGGTGTTTACTAGGGTTATATCCTCTTGTTGGATCGATCCCTTTATTATTATGAAGTGTCCTTCTTTGTCCTTTATTATATTCTTCAATTTAAAGTCCATTTTATCTGATATAAGTATCCTACTCCAGCTTTTTCCTCAGTTCAATTTGCATGAAATATTTTATTCCATCCCTTTACTTTCAGCCTGTATGTGTCTTTTGATCTGAGGTGTGTCTCTTGTATACAGCATATGCCGGGGTCTTTCTTTCTTATCCATTCAGCCACCCTGTGTCTTTTGATTGGAGCATTTAATCCATTTACATTTAATGTGATTATTGATTGGTGCATAGTTATTGCCATTTTGTTATTTGTGTTCCTAGTCTTTCTTAGTTAGGTTGTTTTTCTCTTCTGCTTAAAGAAGCCCTTTTAACATTTCCTGCAAAGCTGGCTTGGTGGTAATGAATTCCTTTAACTTATTCTTTTCTGGGAACCTCTTTATCTTTCCTTCAATTTTAAATGATAACCTTGCTAGATACAGCAATCTCGGTTGTAAGCCTTTATTTTTCATCACTTTGAAAACCTCCTGCCACTCCCTTCTGGCCTGCAAAGTTTCTTTAGAAAAGTCAGCTGATAATCTTATGGGGGTGCCCTTGTATGTAACTTGCTGCCTTTTCTTTGCTGCTTTAAGGATTCTGTCTTTTCCTTAACCCTTGCCATTTCACTATAATGTGTCTTGGTGTGGGCCTGTTTGGGATCATCTTGGTTGGAACTCTCTGCACTTCCTGGGCTTGTATTTCACTGTCCTTTGCCAGGCTAGGAAAGTTTTCAGACATTATTACTTCAAATATGTTCTCAATCCCTTGCTCCCTCTCTTCTCCTTCTAGTATTGCAATGAGTCAAAATTTGTTGCATTTGATGTTGTCTCCCAGCTCTCCTAAACTATTTTCAATGATTTTCATTCTTTTTTCTTTTTCTTGTTCCGCATGGGTGATCTCTGCTATCTTGTCTTCTAAGTCACTGATTCGATTTTCTGCTTCATCCAATCTGCTAGTAATTCCATCGAGTTTATTTAATTCAGTAATTGTGTTCTTAAGTTCTAGCTGGTTGCTTTTCATGATTTCTCTATCCTTTATATTTTCATTAATTTCCTTGAACATTCTAATAATCAGTGTTCTGAACTCTGTCTCTGATAGGTTGTTTACCTCTATTTCCTCTAGTTCCAGTGATTCAGGAAGTTTCTTCTGTCCTTTTATTTGGATTGTGTTTCTTTGTCTCCCCATTCTGGCTTACTCTTTGTGCTTGCTCTGATATAACAGATAGATCCCCTAGGTCTCTCAGTCTTTTCTGGGTAAACTTACATGGTGTGTGTCCTTTATATTTGAATTACTCAGTCTCCCTATTCTTTCGTGGGTGTATATCTGAGGTATTCCTTGTGTTGTGTGTCCTCACCTGTTGAAGTTCAGCTTTGATTATTTTTGGCTTGTCAGTAGGTGGGATTGACTCCCAGGCTGATTAGCTGTGAGGATCAGCAGTGTCTGCAGTTTATGAGCTGCTGTGTGAGGCTTGACTCCTCCGATGAGGTTTGGACCCTTTGAGCCCTAGTACCTGTAGCAACTTCCTTTTGGGTGTGAGTCTTGTATGTGAAACCCAGAAATGCTCTGGTTTTATCTAAAGTTGGCCTCTGGGTATGATGATTCTTGTGTCTCTTTGTGTGGGCCCAGCGATCTGCTCTCTAAAGCTCAGTTCCTCAGCAGCCGCGGGTGCGGACTGCACCTCATGAGTCTTGCCACCTTCTTCCCCCTGTTCTTATGTTTTCTATCATCTTTGTCTCTGACAAAATTTATCCTTGGTAGTAAGAAGGATAAATCAACATTTATTGACTGTTGATTAAATGTCAGTCACTTCATTATACAAAATAATTGTGTGCATAATAGGTGTTTAATAATTACATTTTGAATAAATACTACTTTACCTATATTATTTCAGCTTCCCTGTTTCCTCAACTTATGACAGATAAATATTGCCCTCAATAAAGTGCTAGAACAGTTTGATAATATGTTATGCTCGAGAAGCAGCAGACTAATGGGAAAGAAAAGATGAAAAGTACTGTTGAAACTGAGACTAGATTCAAAATAGACTTTGGGAAGCTGTAGAAATTTCTCAATTCCCACTATTTCTAAGATCTCCCTCTCTAAGAGATCCTTCAGTATGAAACAATATAAAACCACTGATGAAGATTTGCTTTCAGGGGCCTCAGTTGTGATGCCAATCTCAGCACACCCAAATTACTTTCTCCTCCTGTTCTATTGTGTCTCTCCCAGGACAATTTGCCATCGTCATACTAGCATTAACGATTCAAGGCAGCAAAGCCTGTGCTCAACTTCATGACTTCATAATTATGTTTCTACCAAACCCCTTTGCTCACATTACATAGCATTTTAGATAGGGATCTGCCTATGGTAACAGCTTCTTATAGGCACTGTAATTGTTTCTATTTTAATTTTTCCATGTATTTTAACAAGATTCCATGTAAAACATCTGGAGACACTAATTACTGCCTGTCCTATAAACTTACACTCCAATTTACCCTTGTGACAGTCATGTCATTAACTTACTCAGAACCAACTCTAAATTAATCAGCCAACATGTATAGATGGTCCACCTGCCTGCACCAGTTTTAGTCTGAATCCAGCACAAAATAATCCTTTGCAGCACCGCCTATGAAAATTCTTGGCACTACTAAGCCTATTTATTTCTCAGACTAAATTACAGAGGAAAGCTGAATATTTTCATCATATTAATTAAAGCTTATTGCAGTGACAGTGGTTGGTAAAGTTACATAGGTTTCAGGTGTACAAATCTGTAATCCATCATTCATATATCACATTGTGTGTTCACCACTCAATCATTTCTCCTTCCATAACCATATATTTGATTCTGTTTACTCTCAGTTTTTTAATGTAAGCAAGTTCTTGCATGGTATTTCACTTTCAAGTAGTTAGCTTTCTTGTTTCGCTACATTGCAATCTGTACAATTACACTGTTCATCCTCTTAAAGAACAATAAAATAAGTGATTCATATATACAGCAACATGAATATACCACAAATACTTGACACACACAGAAGAATTTTTGAGGAGAATTTGGTGAACAAAATGTCTTTTAAGGGAGCTCACAATTTAAAGAATTCTGCAAAATCAAACTCCTTAAAAGACATTATTAATTAACAACAAATAAAAAAGCAAAATCTAGTTCTTCTTAAATCTTACCCTGGGAAAGTGTTTCTTTTCTTATGCTTCTCTCAACTTTGTCTTAAACTCAGACTCTGTGCTGAAATCTTTCCATTTCTTTTGCCAAACTACAAAATTTAGTAGTCACAGCATGACATAGCCAATAGCCAAAAGCAGGGTTTGGTAGCAAGATCAGAGCTTGCAATTTTCCATAGGGAGGGCTTTTGCTTTCTGTAGCAGCCATAGAGCTTGGACAGTCCTAGTTAGCATGTGGAGCTGGTGTGGGTGCCTCATGGCAAGTGGAACTGGGGCTCATAGAATGAACAACCAAGGGATTTGCTCAGCTATTTGAAGCTATTTTGAGTTGAAATCTAGTTTAGCTTAATGAATTTTTCTTAAACTGTCTTTCCTTTTAATGTAAATGTATTATTTCGATAAAACACAATTTCCATGTGCTTCCATTAGCCTAAGGTAAAGTCTAGCTTTTTTAGAAGATTCATATTAAAATAGTTTTTCAGTTATTTTAAAACCACTCCCTTCCACTTAAGCAAAAGAAAAAAACATGTGTAAATAAGCAAGTGTTTGAATTCCAAAGACCTGAATACATTTCAGATGGTAATATTCAAAATCCTGGATGTTTTTACTTTATAAAAACAAAGTTTTGATACTTTTGTTTGAAACTCACTTACATAAATTGAATGATTGTGTGGATTGGCCAGGTTTGGGGGTAGGGGAGAAGGGATGGAAGGAGAAGAGACCAGGACATCCAGAATCTAGGGTTTCTCAAGACTGCCACTGAATGGTAAGGGGATGTCTCTGGTGTAGAAAAAGTATAGTCAAAATTAGATTCAGAATTCTTGTCAAAGATAGAAGCAAATGGTCAAAGCTGGAGAAGTGATACAGAATGGAGGCAAAGCTTAATTGTGAAAAGCAAAATGAGTCAAGTTCAGAAGGAAAAAAGACAAAAAATAGGTCAAAATGCAGACATCAAGAGATTTAGCAATTGACTCTAAAATCTCAGACTCGAGCATGTTCATATTGTTCAACTGATGGGACCAGTGACTCTAGGATTCAAGTGTATGGTTCAGCAGCATCAATATGCACCACTGGATTGCAGAACAGAGTTATTCAGTCTTTTCTTTATTCAGACAAATGTGTACAAACACTGCAAAAATTAAGAGAAAGTTTCAGGGCAGGTATCCAGCATTATTGCTAAAACTTAATAAGTCCTGCAAATCATCCTACTTCCTTCCCTGTCAAACAAGGATAACTCCCCTGTACATTTAATTACAGTCACGAATCTAGACTGCTGGGCGGGTGCATTGAATGTGCTTCTTTCCTTCTGACACAGGGCTCTTTGTGACAGCACTGCTTTGACCTATCACTATTGGGTTGTCGGAAAAGTTTTTCTATGTTTTTCGTTGGAAAAATGAGTCATGACTTTTCCGACAACCCAATATATCCAGGGGTGCCAAAAACATGTATACAAGTGGACACTTTGGTCAGCGTTGCTCAAGCAGTAGTTCGCCGTAATCAGAAGTGTCTGGACACTGATGGTGACCACTTCGAGCACTTCTTGTAATTGCAGAAGTCAAATGTGACTTGTACTCATCTTTATTGGTATATATTGAGTATTACAATGTTGATACAATTTTTTCCTTTATTAAAATGTGTATACATTTTTTGGCACCCTCTGTAGTAACAGAAAACTCTGCAATTACAATGAAATAGATGGAAAGATTATAAGTGAGGTTTTGGACTAAAGCATTTAGGAACCCACAGAAATCAATTATGGTAAATATTTCCAGAAAACCCACCTATCATTCCTTTGAGAGTTTTTACTATAGTGGTTTATGTGGAGAGAAGCCAAGAAAACACTTTTTCCATCTGGGAAATGTACTGATTGTTTGATAATGAATATTCACAAAGGTGCTAATGACGTCTCTCTTTTTACACAGGCCTCGAAGTTTATTTTATCTCTTCGTACATGTGTCATGTTGCAATCTTTATGCTCTGGAGTGAAGCCTCAAAAATGTCTTGTATGTCATATTCTCAGATCCTCTTGTGACTTTTAGGTGGATAGTATTTTTCCTTCTGTGTTGTACAACAGTAGGTTATCAGTGTTTGCTAGGATTATGCAAGTAGTATAGGTTGAACAACTGTGGCATAAATTAAACAGATAATTCTACAACATAATCTCATTTTAGCTGAACCTTGTTTTACTGATTTATGTATGGGTATATGCTAATATTTTACTATACATAATATTCTGATACCACCAAGTATCTATGAGTTAAAAAATTCTGGGGCCAGTCAAGTGGTTCAGTTGGTAAAGAGCTCGCTCAAGAGTTCCAGCTGAGCTCTGAGCAACAGCAGTTCGATGCCCAGCCCGAGCTGAGCTGCCGCTAAGCTGCCAACAGGTAGCAGGATGACTCAGCTAAAAAACAAAACAAAACAAAATTCTGTCACAAGAGGAACTCTTGGAGTTTTAGTAAAACTAGTAAAATGAACATTACATCAGGCAGATCCTTTGATCTCTGAAGAAATTTTAAATTAATAGTGATGGCATTTGTTTACGAAGAATCTTAAGTCCTTTGTAATGAATTTTGTGTGTCAACCTAAGTTAGCTCTAGAATATGATTGCTTTTGCTTAAGTAGTATGAATCACATTCTTTTTCTTTTGTGTTTTTTGTTGTTGTTTTTTTGCTAATCAAATCAAACCACTGACTCATATTTAGCTTCTTGTCAAACCTTTTAAATTTTGTGGTTTTTAATTCACTCTGCCCTTCTGCTGCTATTAAGTCATCTTTCCCACCCTGTTTGCTCATTTGGTTTCTTGGACCCAAGTCTAAGATTTTACATTTATCCTTGATAACTTTCACCTTGTTTTCAGCCTATAGCTGTAGCCTGTTAACATCTTTTTGAATAAAGATCCTGTCACCCAACATATTCATTATGTTTTAAATCTAGGCAAGTTGAAGGAGGTGTGTTTAATTTGTAGCCCAGCCAGTGTTGCACAGCTGTTCTTTGAAAAATAGAACATGATTAAACACCATGTGGAGGAGAGGTAATTACTTTCTTTTGTCCCTGGAGAAGATAGTTTCAAAGTCTTGCAAAAGTAAGATATTGAGAAGCTCAAGGAATTACTCTTCTAAATATTTACTTTCATTTCACATTAATTTCAAACTTCATTCCATACAGAAACTACACTCTGTTTTATTTTAAGAGAGTGCCAATTTTCCTCCCTAGACATACTCAAGATCAGCACAGAAATTAATTTTCTGCCATCTTGAATTTATAGCCTATTCCTTTTTCTAAGTTTCATTCCAATTACATTTAGCAAGGTTTTCCAAGCTTTGTTTGAATGGTTAACCTTTCAAAGCTCAAATAATAATAAAAAATATATAATTTTTAAAAATATTTTTTTGCTTTAACTGCTGTGAGAACTTGAACAATTCATTTAACACTGAGTTTCTTTCATTTATGCAACTTGCAGATTGGATTAGAGATTCTCTAAGATCAGACTGGGCAGAGTTGACTCTCTGAAGTAGGAAGAAAGCCAGGTCATCTCTGAGTCTTGTCTGAAATGTTTGGAGACTTGGAGGAATAGCTAAGAGCTGAATAATTGTCTTGACCAAAATCAGGCAAATTGGACTCAAGAATGGATAGATGGTCTTAATTTCTATGATGGTTCCGTTTCCCTTTATACAGAGTCAGTCCACAATGAACATCTGCTGATTTGAAAATATTTTCTTGGTGATCATTTCCATTTTGTTTAGACCATTTGGCATATTGAAATGAATCAGTCAAGTCACTGCACACATCATTCACGGGGCTGGAGGCAGGATGAGGAGAACTCCCTTGAGCACAGTCTGAAACAATCACCCAGAGCCATCAGTTGTTGACAGTAGCAGTCAGAATACACTGCCATGCAGTAATTAGAGATGGAGAGGCATAATTTCCACTAACATGTTCTATTATTAGTGTGTTTCAGCAGCAAAGCTGCTAAGAGAACAAAGACAATAGGCTGCCTGCTTATAGTGAATTACTTGAGACAGCAGGACCTGGTTCTACTCTGCAGTAGGCCAGCGTTCACACCACATGCGCTGAGCAAAACTGTTGTCACTAAGGTGACTGCCACCCGCACAGTGACTAGAGGGATAAACAGTGGAATGAGGGCGACAAGGAAGCTGGAAACATCTCTTAACTACAACCTTAACCATGACTCCTCAAACCTCTGTAACTAAAACCACACCCTCTACCTGTCTAATATTGTACAGAAAAGGGATATATATATATTTTTTAATTATCCCTTTTCTTTTATTCTTGTATACACAGATATAAGAATAAAAGAAAAGGGATAATTAAAAACATAATCACAGAGGGATGAAACAAAAAAGGAAAAAAAAATACATAATTTTGGAGCAAACACTATATTTAAGATTTAAATGTGGATTACCCCATTTCATCTTTTTAGAAGAATGAACTGATTTTCAGAGAGGCTTTAAGTGCCTTACCCAGGTTACAAAGAAGATAAAACATTTTGTTTGATAGGAAGCCTAGGGAACAATGTGCTACACTACTCAGTTAATAAAAGTAGAAGAGAGAAGGGGAAGTAGAAGAAAACAATATTCCAAGAATTAAGTGCTGCTTCATTTCCAGTGAATCCTATCTCACAGTCAGAAGCATTTAGATGGAAAGGAACTGCAGGGCCTGGGGATACCCGCTTTCCATTTATAGCCTTTACTATTACAGCATTGAAAACAAAAAAATCAACAAATATAAAATATCTTTTTTTCATTATTAATAGAGCACTTAGGATCAAAATTAAAATTGGGAGTGACTTCTTTGCACAGAATGGAGAGAAAATTTGGGGAAAATAATGTAATTCTTAAAGGTATCTGGAAAATTCACACGTGTGGAACATTTCTTTCTTCAAGACAAAGGCACATGCATGAAATATTTTGGTCAAGTTCAATATAAGATGGTTATTGTGCACCATAATTTCTCTATACATGTTACACTGATTTTATTTAAATTTTCTTTGGCTGTTTAAAATTCTGAATTTTAATTTTATTTTAGTCGCTATTAACATCTATAAAATTTTGACACCAAAAAAACCCCAAAAACAAAAGGCTATTTATTAATTCAATGAGCCTCTGAGCAACATTTTCGCCTATAACAATATCAGGCAAGGCTCCAGTCACAACTTAACGCCTGTCATTTTCTGTAATTAAAGTACACAGTCATATTATGCATTCTGCCTCCTAGCAGCTGCAGTTAGAGTAACTGTGAACAAAGAAAACATTTTGACACAGTTAATTATATGGCAGTTCTCCTTTGCTAGCAAATACCAGCTACCTCCTCAAAGGAATAAAAGAACTTTTTTTGTTATTTTTCTTTAATATAATAATATAAACAGCCATGAAAAACTTCATTTTAAACTCACAAAGATAAAAGAAAAAGAAAGAGAAAAAAACAAAAACAAAAGAAAAAAGAAAAAACTCGCAAAGAGTTTTAATCTTAGCACTTCAGTCTAAAAAACACTAATCTGGTAACTTTTGATGATGATACGGGATTATCAGATTTAAAAGATCTGGTCAAAATGTTCTCTTGTGGGGCAAGATTTCAAGCTTTTTTTTTTTTTTATTTAATTTCAGGTGAGGAGAAAGATGGGAATAGGATTTACTTTCACCTTTGCAATTTATTAGAGATCACAAATAAATTCCTACGTCTCTTGTCCTGTACATGAGGGCAATGTCGCTTCTCAGGAAGAGTCCCACCAGGCAATAGATGTCCACACTGGAAGTGTTTTCTTAATAGTGGGAACTAAAATTGCCCAGCAAGAACAATGCTGTTACTGGGCAGAGAAGGGAGATTGGCAGCTGAGTCACCTGCCTAAGGCTGTGAAGCACACACGGAAATCAGTTATAGTTTATTACATGAAACTCAAAAGGACTTGTGACTAATGATGACGAAGATGGTTTCTGGTCACCACCTTCAGTCCTTCATAGGAAACGAGGGTGGGGAGTGGAGTGGTGAGAACTGTGGAACAGAAGCTCCAACCAACTGAAAAAGGCTATCCCTGATGACAGCGTTAAAAGGAGGCCAACAGGGCCGGCCAAGTGGCGTGGTGGTTAAGCGCTGGCCTGGGAAGCCAGCGGCCCCGGTTCGGGTCCCACATATGAGGGCCAGTGATACTGCCCTCAAAAAATAAATAAATAATTAAAAGGAGGCCAACAGCTGAGTGGCGCGGTGGTTGGGAGCTGGTTTGGGATGCCAGCGGCCCCGGTTCAGATCCCACATATGAGGGTCAGTGACACTGCCCTCAAAAAATAAAATAAAATAAAATAAAAAAAAATAAAAAGGGAGGCCGAGAGATGTCGCCAACATGAGTCAGAGTTGCCTTCATTTCTAAATTCATTTTAATCAGTGTGCTGCTCTCTTCCTTTCTCCCTTCATCCTCCCTGTTAATTTTTTTTACTACTAAGAATTTCAAAACTAATAGAATTGAGAAGATAAATATAGACTAAATGAGAATGTATTGGGGAAAAAATATGTAGAGCAGTGAAATGGCTGTGCTTATAACCACGTGCATAGAGAATTTTGGTTTTTAGAGATTCTTTATAAATTTCCATTAAATTACATAACAATGTACTGAAATTTACTCAGTAGTTATGAGGAGGGGTTGTGGAGTAAATCCCCTTTGCTTTGTTACTTTTTTTTTTTTTTAAGATTTTATTGGGGAATTGGGGGAGAGGAACAGCGTTGGGGAATCAGGGAAGGGGAACAGACAAGTTGCTGTCTTTTTGTTCTTCAGTCTAGTTGCAGAGGACGTTGCTTCACTGGCCCATCTTGGTATCGTCATTGCACTCTTCCCGGATGAGGCAGATCGGTCACGGGCATCTGGATGGTCGTTCACCGCAGCTATTGGCAGCTTACACCAGCTGCCAGCCGCTCACGCTGGCTGCCGGCCACTCACTGTAGCCTATGGCAGCCCACTGCAGCAGGGGCTGCAGCCTACACCGTCACCGGGGCTCGCACAGCCCAGCTCCAGGTGGAGCTATTGTTAGCTGTGGAGGGCAGTGTCACTGGCCCTCATATGTGGGATCCGAACTGGGGCCGCTGGCATCCCAAAGCAGCTCTTAACCAATGCACCACTCAGCCGGCCCTGCTTTCTCTGAAGCTGTTTTCCTTGTTTGCAAAATTGGGGTCAATTTACTTGTCTCATAAGGCTGTTGTGAGTATTCAACAAGATAATGTATGTAAGGTGCTTAATATAGAATATAGCATGCCCTCTTTCAATGGTGCCTCTTATTATTATTATTCATTAATAAATAAATGCACACTTTAAAATATAAGACAAATTAGCTTTCTTACTACCCCTATAGTCACATAAATGCTTGTGAATCTTGTTGATGAGTAAAACTACATAACTTGAACAATTTTAGTTTTATGGTATGTGTGAGTGTGTGTGTGTGTGTGTGTGTGTGTGTGTGTGTGTGTGGTGATGAAGCAGACATCTATGTCTAATGGATATTGTAATCTGCATATAAGTGGGAGTATTAAACTGAAGCTGTCTACTTTGGGCATATTATGAGGAGGCAGAGTTCTTAGGAAAAGACAATAATGCTGAAAAACAGAAGGCAGAAGGGAAAGGGGAAAACCAAATATGAGATGGACTGAGTCCATAAAATAGCCATAGACATGAGTCTACAGGAGCGGAGCAGACTTTTGAGGACAGGACATTGTGGACATACTCATCCATAGGGTCTCCAGGAGTCAGAGCCGACTCAATGACATGTAACACATTAAGGTGAATATCTGGAAAATGAGCTATTGCATGTGAGAAAACACATATTGATAATGATGCTAGAAATAAGACCATGCTAAAAGCAAACAATTTCTTCAGTAATCAAATCTGATAGGAGGTAGACAGTATTTATTCCTAACAATGTATTTTCTGGATGACTGATGGAATTGACTGCACAGAGAAATGATTACGTTTCTGTGTGGATTCATTGCTATGCTAAATGAAAGTAACTAAACCTGCTTATGTAAGCTCTTCTTGCAATTCATGCATATCAAGGCAGAATCACATTTCCTCTGTCTTTGGGATGATCTGAGCAGTACACCTTCATGATCGCAGAAAACACACAATTCCCTTGGGGTTTTTTACCCTTCTGGAAACCCCGTTTCTTACCCTCCATCCTTGGTAGGAACTTCTCAGAAAATAGTGGCTTCTGTAGCTACAGTTCCTAACTTCCTCAAATAATTTAGGGAGAACTGATGTAGTGATGGCAGACAGTCAAGTGGAGGGAGCCCTGTATGTAACTCCCTCTCCCTGTTGTCAGATCCATTATCAGGGCTACATGCTGGGCTCAGACCCCATCAGTGTGCTCAATAGGCAGGAGCCAAGAGCCAAGACGGTGGGCTGTTTCTTCAAAGTGCATCCACACAGAGGGGCTTCCGCTGGCTTCCCCTTTCCTGATACAGCAGAGGCCTGGAGACCCTGCGTGCTTTTTGTTCCCTGTTAGAGTGCAGATCATCCACAGTGATTTGCAGATTACATGATTTCCCTGAAGCTACTTATTTAGAAAAGTTTCAGTATGTATAGAACTGGTAGAATGTGAGGGTTTACATGGGATGAAAAAAATACATTTTGTTAAATCTCTATAGGTTACCAATTATAGACACTCAACTCAAACAAGCATAACAATAAAAGGGATTTATTTTCTTTCATATTGGGGAAATCCAGAAAGGCATGACTAGATCCAGGTACCTAAATGATATCATCAAAAAATGTTTTTTCTTTAATAACATTACTTCCCTATCTGTTGGCTTCAGTATTTTTTGTCATATTTTCTCTACATGGAAGGAAACTGTTCCCAAAGAGCTAAAAGTTTTGTAGTTTTTCATCTCCTGATGTCTCATGTCTTCGTTTCCCTGTGCCCCTATAATCTTTGAAATAGTATACACTGATTATCTTTCCTTGGTTCATATGCCCACCTCAGGACCAATTTTTGTCCAAGTGACCTTATAACAGAGGCAGGACTCTTGCTGACAGCCCCACCAGAATCACCTGGCCTAGAGAAGGCACAATTCCTATAAGAAGAATATAAGATACTTATTCATGACAGGCTTCAAATATTTACTGGAATATGTCATTTGTAAATGAAATGTTGGACTTGAAAATTTTATGGTTTCAAAGTTGTTTACTTATATTTCCAGGGTGACTGGGAAGTTAAACTGTTAGCCTGTTCCCTGGGAACTACAGCACTTACATGAAACTATTTTGTCAAGTTGTTGAATCCAGAGACTTGGAAGGTCTCAGTGTCTCCAAATCCCTCATGTAGTTTACTGTGTGCAAGGAACCCATTGCAGCCAGTAGTTCCTCAAGTTTCCATTTTATATTTCAAAAGCCAACATAATGAGATAAAAAGAAAAAGGAAACCAAGAACTCCTCTCTAAAAACTCATATGCTAAGAGATGCAGTTCTGAAGTTGTCAGCATGAGCAAAAGAATGCCAAGCCTTGCAGCTCCGTGGGCCAAGTTCTGTTCTCAGCCACATGCCTGGAGCGTCTACTGATATCAATGGGAGTTGTGTGTGTATGTGAACTGAGGACATAAGTTGGCTGTGTATAAATAGCTCTGCCATGATGAAAAATCTCTTCTTGTGTGTCTGGTACAACAGAGGTAGTCTTTTGCAGTTAGTGGATGCTTCTCCCTCTAATAAACTAATCAGGCAGTTTCAAGAAATTCTATACCAGCATATTTGAATGAAATTATTTTATTTAAAAGATTTTGGTCAGGGAGCATGGAGCAGTATTTGCCTTAAATTTCTCTTATTTTCCACTAGCAAACTCAGCTAGGTTTAATAATTATTTGCAAACCTGTCCTTCCCTATTCCCTTGGCTGAGCTGTCAATCTGCTAATTGACTGATACCAGCTAATTGGGAGGTGGGGTGTGAAAATCAATATGTTTAATAAGGTGTTATACAAAATTACCTAAAACAATGTGCTTACATTCTCTTCTGTTGCCGATGCAACAGAGCTGCATGGCACAGAGTATCTGCCATGGGAACAGGGCTCTGGCCCCATCAGGCAGGACACATGAATTGGATCTGAGACCCTTTGGTCATCTGCCATTCTACTGGCAGACCCAGTCTGGAATTCAGCATATTGATGTTAAGCTGAGCCATCTCTAGCCTCAGATGAGAATTTCTCTCTGGGCACAGTCTCATACACTATCCCCTGGAAATAGGAAGTTTCTCCAAGGTTTTTATATGAAATATTCTAGTCAATGAAAGTTATCTATAGGTAGATGATTTTCAAGTCTTCTTCTTCAATCTATGTCCTTCTTCTAAACACCAGACTCATATCTAACTGGCTTCTGAACATCATTACTTGGATATCCCATTCATACTCTGAATTCATCTAAAACTTAACTTGTATCTTACCCTGTCCCCAACCCAGAAAACTTCTACTATGGCCTCTTTGTCTAATAGCGCCATCTTTAATCTAATAATTCAAGTCAGAAAACTGGCAGTAAGCCCTAACTTCTCTCTGTTCCTTGTTACCACATCTAATCAGTCAACCCAGCTGATTTTGGCCATTAAATTTATCCATTCTATTCTCTTATTTTGGTCTGTTGCTCCTGCCATGGAGATAGATTCAAGTGTAGGTTCTAATCCCACTGAAAACTGGGTTTGAATCCCATTTTTTTTTTTACCTCCCTGGGGATCCATCTTTTTGGAGGGGGCATTTGTCAAAGTTGTGGTTTCTTAATCTGTGAAATGGAGATGACATCTACTTCACAAGGCTGATTCACAGGGATTAAATTAGATTATATATGTACAGTGTTGTTATAGTTGTTAATGCATAACAAAGTTCTAGTAAATGGTAGCTATTATGACACAGAAACTTCATCACGTTTTATTAAGAATATTGTAGCATTCTCCCTGAAGGCAATCTTTCTTCTTCTCGATTCTCTAATCTACATATGGCAGCTAGAGTATACTTTCCAAAATGCAAAATCTTTCCACACTACTCATCCAAAAATATTTTGTATGATAAATAAATCCTTGTGTCATTTACCCATGTACTTATCTCATCTCACATGGTACCCCTTCTTAGTCCAACATTTTACCAACTTGTATACTATCCATTTTTATCCAGCCACTCATTTGGACAACTAGCATTTACTCTCTTAAAATTGTCTCTTCTCTGAAACTTTCCCCAATCTCACTCCAAATAGAATTGACTCCTTTCTTAATTCTATCACTGTGTTTTGAAGTATAGAACATATATATTTCTATTATAGGTTTAATCGCACTGTACTGGCCTTATTTGTCCATAAATGTGTTTTCCTGACCAGACTATTCTGCAGTCTTCGAAAATGATTTGAATAATGGACTGTAATTAAGAGTATGTCTTAATTATTTTTGTTTCCCAAGAATTTAGTCCAGTGGTGAATTAGTTTTCTATTGCTGCCATTAAAAACTTAAAACAACACACAGTTATTACCTTACAGTTCTATGGGTCAGAAATCTGGAATGCAACTCGCTGGGCTAAAAATCAAGCCCTGTTGGCAGGGCTTCCTTTCTGGAGGCTCTAGGAAAGAATATCTTTGCTCATTCAGGTTGTTGGCAGAATTCAGTTCTTTGCAGTTGTAGGACTGGTTTCCATTCCCTTGCTGGCTGTCAGATTCTCAGATTATAGAGTCTGCCTGCATACCTTGGCTTGTGACCCCTTCCTTCATTTTCAAAGCCATCAATGGCAGAGTCTCTGACTGCATCCTGATCTATTCTTCTACCGCTTGGTCCCAGTTTTAAGGACTCATTTGATTAAGTTGAGCCCAAGTGGAAATTCCAGGATAATCTTGCTATTGTAAGATCTTCAATCTTAATAACATCTGCAAAGTCACCTTTGTATATAGGAGTCTATAATATATACAAGAGTGTATATAAAGTCGCCTTTGCACATATAATGTAACATATTTATAGGTTCCAAGGTTAGTGTGTAGACATCCTTGGGGGATCATTATACTGCCTATCCAAAGGAGCCCTAGCATATTTCAGGTGATCAATAAATAGTGTTTGTTGAATGACAAAATAAATGTATGCAGAGGACATTAACTATTTAGGTCTTTTGAGTATATTAACTGATTTTATAGGGCCATAGATAAATTAGATAATTTGACATTCTTATCTGCTTGCTTTCTTTGCTATAACTTTTTATAAGAATCCTAGATATTATGTTTTCTAGATCTTTGCCCTTCGTGGTATCATGCATATGAAATTTAACCAAATAGACCAAATGAATCTTTTTATAATCTCTGATTTACCATAAATTATAAATATTATTAGTACTAAAAGCTAGGTAAAGCCATCAAGAGTCTCTTGTTTTGTCCTTTTCATGACTCCTTACAGAAAGATTTATCATTTGTATGACGTTAATATGGATTCATACGTTTATTTTAAAAGTGAAAGAAAAGTGTATATGTGCCAAGCTTTGTGAAAGGTGGTAGGTAAAGGGTGGCAAATAAAACATGGTCCATCCCTTACAGAGTAATTGGGAAACAGATCATTAAAAAGTAATTGCATCTGTAGGATTAACAGATTAGAAAAGAATATGTTTGGGGATACAACAAAAATAAAGACATATTTTATGCTAAGACAATCTCTTTTCTCAAGGTGTTAATATTTTGTCCATGTATTTGTATCCTGGTCTAGAATACAAATATATGGACAAATATTACCAGTACAGTGTAATTAAACCAATAATAGATATATTTTCAAGTTACAGTGATGCACTAAAGAGGGAGTCTACCACACTTGGAGTGAGGCTGAGATGGTTTCAAAGGAGAGAAGATTTTAAGTTGTGTCTTGAGAAATAAACAGGACTTTTCCAGATGGACAGATAGAGATGGAGTGGGGAGTCATTCTAGGCAGAAGGGAAAAACTTACGCACTTCTCCTAGTTTGGGAGGAGAGAAAATCAGGAATGAATTGGTGAATAAAGGGTCATTTTAGCTGAGATCTGGAGGATGAGTATACACTTGTTATGTCAAGGAGAGAGTGTAGGAGAAAGGAATTTTTCAGGCAGAGATGATGGCATATACAAAGGATTGGAGGATAGTGAGAATGAGTATCAAGTCTGAGGAACTGAGAAAAGTTCTAATGACCACAGCATAAAAAGTGAGGAAAGGGAAAGAAATGATACTAAAGAAGTCGACATAAACCAGATCAAGAAAGAATGCCAAGCCCATGTAGGAGCACAGGTTTTATCCAAAGAATCATGGAAAGCCATTTATTTATGTGTTTAAAATAGGGAAATGAGATGATACCTTGCTCAATTCCATCATCCTTGACTCACTGAATTAGCTGGTAGTCTCTCATCCCCATGATCAAGTAATCTCTTTTTTCTGTATTAAGGGATCTCTCTTTCACTGATCATCTCATTTCTCTTTTTTTGCACAACAAATAGAACATGAAGAATTCTTGGGAAAGATGTGCTGATAATCTGCTAGTCTATAAAATCACACCTGAGGGAAGCATTAAATTTGTTTGGGATCAATATCAGATTGGGTTGAGCAGAGATTGTTCCCTCAAGTTCCTTCTGTCTCTGACAAGCTGTGGACACCTTGGCTCCACATCTGAGGGAATGAGGAGTATGTCTCCACATATAAAAATGCTGCATGGGCCGGTCAAGTGGTGCATTGGTTGGGAGCTGGCTTGGGAAGCCAGCGGCCCCAGTTCAGATCCTACATATGAGGGCCAGTGACACTGCCCTCAAAAAAAAAAAAAATGCTGCAGGTACACTGTTATCATATCCAAGTCGGGGATGCAATGGGAGAAATAAAATCACACATAAGATAGCCTTTTGAAAACTTAAGCAAAAAGGAGATTTGAAATCAAGTTTCTGGAGGCAAATTTCTATGTCATCGAGTTTGTTCTTACATGGTAGAATATCCATGATAGTCAACTACTGCTAAATGAGAAGAAAACCCTAGCAAGTACTTAGGCTTGGTATTCAAAACATGGCTTTAAGGATATGGGCAGTTTATATGTTTGTCAGAGAATACAGAGGCACTAAAGCCTGAAAGTCAAGAAAAAGAAACAAAAGCAAAACTTTAGACACTAAAATCCAACATGTTGAAAGGAAGATGCTCAGGGCACCAAAGAAATGAGAGCTATCATATCTGTGATAGTTTCTGACTCACACTTTGGTCTTCAACACTACATGGCTGGGAGATCTGTAAATTTATGAGAGGGGCTCAGAGGGGAGAAGAAGGGGAGGGAATGGAGGAAGACTTTCAGGTTAGAATTGATCTCTAAACTGGAAAAAACAGAGTCCTTTCCATGTCCTTGTCTCTCATGACTTCTCTAGTGCTGCCCTGATATCTATAAAAACAAAAGAAAGGCAGAAAGGCCTTAAAAGCCTCTGCATGGGCAGCAACTTTTAAATATGTAGTTATTCTATAAAATAATTGACACAAGCAATTAAATTTCTTGTGACAAGATATAATCAAGATGCATGCTAGATCTAGGAAGATAGTATCCCTCACACAGTGCAAAGTTATTTTCTGAAATGTATATATATGAAGAAAGGACTCTCTATAGAAAGTATAGACCATGGAGTAGAGAGGAGAGAAGTGGTAAGAAGAGAAATTGTAGAGAGGCTGATAGGAGGCTGGTGGGTGTACACAGCTGGAATCACTTAATTCCTCTGTGCCCCCAAAACAGTTTTGCACCCAGTTGAAATCATATCCAATTTCAGCCTTGGGAAATGAAATGGATAATTATGAACTGGCCTTTCATGACACGAGCTGTGGAATTCTTCCTAAATAAGAACATTGTATCAAAGCATTCCAGGATTTATCATGGAGGTATGGTGCCATGGAAGCGAGAGGTTGGTATGTGAGGCCATCTGGTGAGATGCAGCTTGTCAATCTCCCAGATGGTTTGTGAAAAGAGAGAGACTTGATATTGAACTGAGATCAGCATATGAAAAGAGCCATGAAAGCACAAACTTAAAACCCATTTTTTTTCCATGTAGTATTTCGAAAACTTTATTAAGGAAATTTTATATAAATTTTGTATGATCTGAAATATCACATATAAAAGTTTTAATTTATAACATGGAACTACTTCAATAATATATACCACATTTGCTTTTACCTTTTTTAATAGGTGCTTTATAAGTCTTAAGTTATTGAGTTAGGAGGAATAAATTGATATTATTTCCATAGATTTACTTGCATACATCCATATTTTATAAGACTTTGGTGGAAGGAGGTCTGGTAGAATTTGGCTAACCTGAATTATTCTTTTGAAAAAACATGCTCTAAAAAGCCAGTGCCATGTTTATGAAATACATTTTATTACTTGAAGATAATCTGCTTTCTGAAATTTAAATTTCCAAATAAATGTAAAGTAATACCTTGGTTTGTGAGCATAATTCGTTCCAGAAACAAAGTACTCATATTGCAAGACATTGATCATTTACCAAGTTAAAATGTATTAGAAACGTTTGCTCATCTTGTGGAACACTCGCAAAGCAAGTTACTCACAATCCAAGGTTTTACTGTATTTTAAAACCATTTGGATTATGGTCATCAATGATCCTGAAAAATAATGTAATCAGCAATCATTACACTCACCTTATGACATATTTCCCATGTCTCCATAATCCTGGGATTTTTAACATTAACAATGTACAAAAGTGGGAATTTTTAAATGTCACAAATTTCTTCTTATTTTCTGTTTTTATCAAGATATAAAACCTGGTTTTTATATTTACTGTCTATTTGAGTTAGAACATAATAATGATTACATAGACTCAAATAAAACTTCTTCCTCAACCTAGAATGTGTTCATAAAACAATAAGCCTATTTTTAAATTGTAATTGTGAATTCATGTAAAATGGCTACTGACTTGGGACATTTAACGTCAAATGCAAATACTTTTAAGGTAAGTAGAAGTTTTAATAATTTGTAATATAGCTCAGTGACTGTGGACTTTTGAAATAAATACCTGGGATAGAGTATCAAACCCAAATAAACTTTTGAATTTCTATTTTCATATTCAGTTAAAATGTCAAACTTTTATAAAGTTTATAAAACAGTATGGATTTAATATAGGCTTTTTTTTTCTCTTTAGTTAGGTTGTCTTCAGGTTTTTTTTAATCTTCCTGACTACTATCAAACATTAGATTATTTCACTGTCCACTAGTTTATTCAATTTCATCACAAAGTGACACAAGGTAAATTAGAGGAAAATCAAATTAGATAAGTAATTTTTGTTACTGTTAATGTGATGGAGGGGGGTGAGGAAAGGGGATCCCAGCTTTTGTCTGAATAGAATTTAGACATGCTTGAAAAATTAGTGGGACAAGAATTCCAGAAATCTATTAGCTCATAACTGACAAGCTCCCAGGGAAAAAAAACAACAACAAAAATATAATCTTGACCCAGTAAGAAAGCCTGTTATCAAGTGGAGGAAAAATTTGGAGTGTTTTGGGGAAAGTGTTGGGGTTGACAGTGGCAGTACCTGGTGCAGTGGGGGAGTCATCTAACAGGGGAATGTAGGGCCTGGAAAGGCAGAGGTGGCACCCAGGGGTTCTATAATAAATACCCCACTGACAGTCTGAGAAGTACCTGAGCGGGCACTTTACAGGAAGAAGGCTGATGGCACGTGTGGACTGATGAGGCCAACTGCTCCGTAATTGGAGTTATTACTGTAAATATACACTCATTTATACCCACAGAGGAGTGAAACTTAAGGAATCAGTAAATGATTAGCACAGTATTTGGCATACAATTGTTACTCAATAAATGTTCATTCAAAAAAAAATGAATGAATTATGGTTGAACATAACCTAGGAAAGATGATTAATGATCATAGACATTGTATGAATAGAATGTTTGGCAGTAATATATGTATGAAGTTAGGTAAACATTTTTTATGTAAATGAACTGAATACTATATAATAGGTGAAGTTGATCTGAAAATACTTTTGCTATTAGACATATTTTATAAATATTATATATTAAGTCATTCTGGTCACATAATCAAGTGACTACAAGTGACCCAAAGTTAACTTGGGTATGGCAAACTGTATTTTTTTTTTTTAAATAAGAGAGAATTTACTGTAGTTTAATTATAGCCCTCCACGACACACTACATACACGAATAGATTCACATAAATGTGGAATAAGAAAAACCTCTATATCAGAGCAAATGAAAGAGAGGAATGCAATCATTTTTCCTAAGATAATATGTACTTAAATTGTGCTTTGCAGTTTACAGAGTGCTTTCATAGATTATCTCATTTGGATGACACAGTATAATCCGGTGGGGTAGAAGTGATTATGATTCTCATTGTCACAGACAGATGAAGTGACTAAGTGATTGTGGACAAGTTGTCTTTCCTCTATGCTATCTTGCTTCATTGGTTCTTGGTTTCTTTTTGTCATCAGCTACTTGGTTTTCTCTAACCTGGGAAGTATACTACACTTTATTAACTCTCTATTTAAAACTTAGAAAATATGCTCATTAAAAAATTCTTCCCAACCATCATTGTGCTTCAAAGTGATAGAAATCTGTAAAGGCAGTCCACCTTCAAAAATAGCACATTGTGTCATGAGCCGTCTGCTCCTTCAAAAATTATCATGAAATAGATTGAGAGCTAAACATGAAATGCTGAGCTCTCCAGTTAAAACAGCAACTTCATTTCATTCAGATCAACTCCAGACAGATCAGATAGAAAAAAAGTAGCTGAACAAGTCTTCTGGGTTTTTTTCAGGCATGGTAGTACATGTCCCAGCTCAAGACTGACTCAACTTATTATGGAGGAGATGGTATAGCATAGCGTGCTTGGCTAATAACGTTCTCGGCAGGATGTGTCCTAAAGCGGTAATAGTCACATTCTGGGGCCTTCCTTCTGCAGAAGCATCATCATTTTTATAAGTTTTTATATACAGAGTTTAGTATCTTCATGAACAAACAGAAAAACTTCTTAAAGGAAAAATATCATACCCTTGGGCAAATGAAGTAAGTTCCTTAAAATTGTGCTAACAGTTAATGTTGTTCATTCACATCTCTTCGCAGATACTAGAAAAAATTAAATAACACGAAAGGGAAAACAAATAAAACTCTTATCTTCAGGTATGCTTTTTCTTTGCAAAACTAATTTCACAGAACAGTTAGATATGTAATAAGGGGCCTCTCGGGGATGTAGTTTTTCATACAACTTGACATGCAAGTCATGAGTAATTAATTATGTCTTCTATTTACACTTTGTCAGATAAGAGTATTAAACAGAAGAGCTGAGAGGAACACAGAAAACTACCATTAGTCTGTTTAATTTGCAAATCTAATGCAATGAAAAGGAAGACATTAGTGTTAAAATTGTTTTTGTCCAGGTGGTATCTGTCCTGGACAGAAAGGCACGTCGAGGTGTAAATGTCGTGTAAGGTCTGCCAGCCACAATATCTCATACAGGCTTCTGAAGCCAGGGTGAAAATCTTCCTGGGCACAGATGTCATTGACTGTAAAAGTTCTGGACATACAAAAATGGAAAGCACAGGTTCTCCGTGTCAGCACATTATGTTATATTCAGTTCTATGCAATTATCTAACAAAGTGCTACAGCCCCAGAGCCATGAAACTAAAGAAGGTTAAACAAAGGTGTAACCCTGGCACTTGTGAATTGACGGAATTCCTCTGACAGTTAGTGGGCTTTGGTCTGGGACTATGTGACGGACAGACTGACAGAAAGAAGGAACTGCAAGAAAGATTTTGGATGAGCAGGAATCAACTGTAACCCTGGAGTAGCCCATACACCATTTCTGCCCAAATGACAGCCCCTCCCCAAGGACTTAAAAACTGATTTAGTCCCCTATGTCTCAGGATATTTCTAAAAGAAGAGGAAGAGGCAGAAGTTATGAATTAGTGAATGGGAATCAAAGCCATGTCAGAGTTTTCACAAAGCAGTATGGTATATGCGCACAGGTTCTATGTTCAAGCAGACAGGGCTTCATTCCTAACCCCTTTAGTACCTCCAAAACTCAGTTTCCCCATTAGTGAAAAGGTGATAATGATATACAGAAGCATATAAGAATGGAATAAGATCATGTGTGTAAAGTCCCTGTGACAGTCCCCAATAAACAGCAGCCACTCAATCAATGGTAATGATCGTCAATATCGTCACCCTCATCTCCAGTCAGGCAGGAAAGTCTGAGGGAACTTATTTTCTGATTTCTGCCTAAGGGACTCGTATTGGTTTTTTCCTTTGGGACACACTGTATATACAAATACGGCACTATTGGTAGGACTGTGATTGCTGAGTTGGTAGGATGTCTATGTATATAACAGGGTTAGATCGTCTGTTTAGTTTGGGCTAGCAAAATGTAATATCAATGTGTAGTTTTAAATAAAGTGTTAAGCTGTAGAAGAAATCCTACAAGTGTGGGTGCATAGATATGTGAATTATAATTACTGTAATAGACATAACAATTTTCGGTCACATGCAAAGGATATAAATTTGAAAGTAGGCTGACAGTTACAATTTGTCACTGAAAAAAATTCATTTATTTTTCATTTATCTCTAAGAGTGCATACAGATTCATGCATAAACAACATGATCCAGGGGAGCTGAAACCTAGGGACTAATTTACTGAACTACCCAAGCAACAGAGGATTATTTTATCTAATTAAGACAGAGCACACGTACTTACAATTAAGCATTTGCATTTAACAGCAAATTCAAAATTATAAAAGCAATTAAAGCTAAAATGAGGTATGATAATTTTTTTCCTGCACACCACTGCTGAGCTAAAGCTCATTTTAGTGTTTGCCTTTGTGGCACTGTTGAACAGAAGGTTATGAATAGAAGCCGATGGAGGGGCAAAACCACCTTTTCCATTCCATTTCTAACCACCTATCCTCCTCGGGGCCTCTTACTCAAGCCTCTTAAACATGACTTATATTTTCTCATGCTCCAATTTTTGATCCTCTGTTTCTCTAATCTAAATGTTTCTCTTAACCGAGTTCATTTATCTGAAGTCTAATCAGGCCAGATTCAGATTGAAATTTGTCTTTCTTCATGCAACCAGTGTTCCTTCAAGCCTAAGTACTCCCTCCCTTATCTGAAAGCAAGAGCACTTAGCAGAATATCATGGTCTATCTCATTCATTTGCAAATTAATATATTACTACTTCAGGCTTCTCCTACAGCATGAAGACATATATTGCCCTCTAACTTGTTACATGTTTATGTTATGTTCCTTTATAGTACAGCATTCCTGAGGGCATAGCTTTGATTTATATTCTTAAAAACAATGAACACAGTGCCTTCCTTACATGTCCAGTTTAATACATGTTTGACGATTGACTGGTTGAAATATTTGAACATCTATTCACCTTGGTATATCTTTTATTCACCTCCCCTCTTTAATCAAGCCTCTTAAGCTTGTCTTATATATTCCATTTCATTCTAATTTATTTTCATTATTTCCAGATATGTTACTTAATAATTGCTAAGAGAATAAAAGAATCATATTATTTCATCAATCAATAAAGTATTTTGTCCTTACCTCCCACAGTGGTAATTTCCATGACTCCTTTTTAAACTGATTCTCTAAAGTCATTAGATATTTTTTTTTTTTTGAGGGCAGTGTCACTGGTCCTCATATGTGGGACCTGAACCGGGGCCGCTGGCTTCCTAAGCCAGCGCTTAACCACCGTGCCACTTGGCCGGACCCTAAAATGTTTTCTTTAACATTGGTGTTCTGGGGATTACGAATGGGAATGCTTTAATATTTAGTCATTTCCAGAACTCAGAAGATAAATCTCATAATATAGTTCAATATGGAACCTTCCTCATAATGCATTTGAGTTTGCAGTTAATGGTGTTTTATTGGGGTCCTTGTGTATTTCATGTACTTTCCTGAATTCTTCCACATTTGCTTAGACACCCTTACTTTCCCTGCAAGTGTAATTGCCTTTTAGAGACAGTCCTCATAAAAAAGAGACTACATCAGTCAACTGGTCTATTAAAATACTTAGCAGAGTGTCAGGCACAAAACAAAACATAGCGAAACAAGATAAAATAAATTTAATAAACTTTTAAACCTTCTTCTGAGACAATTATAAATTTATAGAAAGTTTCAAAGAAATGTATAGGAAGGTCCCATGAATGCTTCATCTTATTTTCCAAAATGGTGACATGTTGCATGTCACAACAAGAAAATATCCCAACTATGAAATTAACATTGGTACAATCCATAGAATTTATTCAGATTTCACCAGTTATACATGTGCTCGTTTGAGTGTGTATATGGTAGCTCTATATACTTTATTATATGTATAACTTCATGTAACTATCACCACAATCAAGATACACAGCTGTTCCATTATCACCAAGCTCCCTCATGCTACCCCTTTTTACAGCCATATATGAGTACATCTCCTCAACACCCCCGCCCAATCTCTAATCGTAATCCATGAATTTGTTTTCCATCCCCATAGTTTTGTTATTTCTAGGTTATTATATAAATCATATAGTATGCAGCCTTTTGTGATTGGCCTTTTTCACACAGCATAATTGGCCTGAGGGTCATTCGAGTTGCTGTGTGTATCAATAGTTAATTCCTTTTCATTGCTAAGTGGTATTACATGGTCTAGAAGTACCAGTCTCACAGTTCACTTATTGAGGGACATTTCCATAGTTTTCAGTGTTTGGCTAATACAAACAAAGCTGATATAAACATTCCTGCACAAGTTTTAGTTTTTGATGAAGATAATTACAGTGTTATCTTATATGGCTAATTTGTCTTGTTAGGAGCAGAGGTTTTCAGAGATGGGTGAGATGGATGAGGAGCTAGTGACTACACACTGCATCAAACATATTTGCTAGCATATTCCGAAGGAATAACCATTTGTCCTGTGTTTTCCAGAACAGGCCGATTTATGTCTGCTGTCCTGGCATAATGATCTCTTCACTCTCAGGCATACTCTGGCTGTTATGATAAATTATATAATCACTCTGATTCAGATTGCTTAAAGATTCCAAGCATCTCTAATATGCCTGCTCAGCTGTTATGAATTGAATTGAATTTTGGTAGATTGCTGTTTTGTAATCTTTCTGAGTACCTGTGAAATGACTCTCTGGAGTCTGAGAAATGAGATAGTCTTTTTCCAATGAAAGATAATCTTGCTGAAGTCTCTACTGTCCCTACCTCTTATTTTTCTGTGTTTTCTTGTGAGTCATTTTTATGGTTGAGCACAGCTTCCAAGCTCATATCTTAGGTTGACAATTGGAGAAGAGTACAATTTTCCCCACTATTATCAATTAGCAAACAACTGAAGGATAGATTTTGATAGGTCTGGCTTAGATCACATGCCAATCTCAAAGACAGTGGTCAGTGAGATGCAGTCCCAAAATGGGCTTAGCTCGGGTCACAGTTCACCCTTTGGTTGACCACTCTGTCCAGAGTACTGAGGTCAAGTAGGAGGACAATATTCCCCTTTCAGACCATATGGATCAAAAAAGGGGAGATTTCCTCTAAAGATAGCAGGTGGTAGAGAAGATGGCAGACTTGGCCATTGGAGGAATGGTGATCTGCAGCCACCATAATTTGTGCCTCCTATGAAGAGGTCACTATACTGCCAAATGCCACACAACTAGCAATAAGCACAGACAGAATTCAATCCTGTATCTTTTAGACTAGAGAACCTATATTCTTTGTTTTTTTTTTCCTTTTTTTGAGGGCATTGTCACTGGCCCTCATATGTGGGACCGAACCGCGGCCGCTGGCTTCCGAAGCCAGCGCTTAACCACCGCGCCACTCGGCTGGCCCGAAAACCTATATTCTTAATGGTTCTTTTTTTTCTGCACAGTGTTTAGTCATAGAGAAATAAGTATCTGCCAATATAGCATCTGAAGATTTTCATTAGGTTCCCAATTAGCCTTCAAAGAATAAACAAATTTAAAGGTATTGCATCAATCAAACAAAAAAAGACTTTAAAGATATAGCTGTCATTTTTTAGTTGCAAATACAGTTAACCCTTGAACAACATGGGTTTGAACTACATGAGTCCATTTTCACGTGTGGATTTTTAAAATAAATACTATAAATTTTCTTCTCAATCTTATTTTAAGTTTTTCTATTTAACTAATAGTCACACTGATGGGATATATATATATATATATATATATATATATATATATATATATATGATGTTCCCCAACACTTCATGGTCATGATCAATATCTATGATCATCCATGTCCTTAACTGATGCAAATACAGTTGAGAATTGGATACAATTTACCCACAGACCTATGGCTTAATGTCCTTAATTGCAGAGAGAACTAAAAATGTTCAGGTCTTGAAAAAATTATCATAACACATTTAAGTGAAAAGACACGTTAAAATAGTGGGACAATTTTTTTCCTTATTACATACACCCTCAGATACACAGACATAGAAAAAAATTGGAATGATAAATCCTCAGATGGTAGTTGTTTTGCAATGGAGTGTGTAGGAATGACCACTCCTTATTCTGTTGTATTTTATACATTTTCCACAGTGAAAATGTATTAGTTTTCTAATTCTAAATACATGATCATAAAGTACTTGTGTATGATGTATACCTGATTCAGACTTACTTAAAAATTTCAAATTAAGAACTCCCTACTTCAGAACCACAAGAGGCGACACAGTAAAAATGCTAATTGAAGGCCACAGCATAGCAACAATAATTTCAATAGAAATAGTCTCATTAGATTCCCAATTAGCCTTCAAAGAATAAACAAATAAAAAGATATTGCATCAATCAGATGAAAAAAAGACTTTAAAGATACAGCTGTTTTGATAATTGCAAATATAATTGACCCTTGAACAACATGGGTTGGAACCACATGGGTCCACTTATATGCATATTTTAAAAAATAAATACATACATTTTCTTCTCCCTAGCTTACTTTTAACACACAAAATGTGTTAATTGACTGTTTATCTTATCAGGAAGGCTTCCAGTTAGCAGACAGCTAGCTAATAGTAGTCAAGTATTAAAGGAAGCAACCTGCACTCCTCTAAAGTGTGGCTGATTTTTAGGAGATTTAACAGTTTTAGCTAATTTAAAAGAAACAACTTATAAACTAAGCTTCTAGACTAAAGTCCATAGTACTTAATTCTAAGTCTTGCCATCATTTTAGCACAGTTTTGACAATACCAGAATTTCTATATTACAAATCCTAAGCATCTAACCATTTTGAGTAAGGCCTATGGTCATTTCTGAGAGATTAATTGAAATGTATAATTTAGTTACAAGAAATCATAGAGGAAATTCCTCATGATTATACAAAATGAACTTGGCCAAATCACATCACTACATTTATATGTAAATAACTCTATTGTATCTGAGTTTTTGATAACCTGTTTTTTTCTGTAATCCTTTAAGGAAGGACCAAACAACTCACTGTTGAATAATACATTACAGACAAAATACAATTCCCTTGGCCTTTGATTATTCACCTTATTAATCAACCATACATTTAGAACCTTTAGAAGCCAATTTTTCTTCCTAGATAAACTCTAGGAACTTTAAGTATATCCAAGTAATGAGGCATTTCTTATGATAATGGTGGAGGCATTTATTGTAAATATAATGCTTATACTTTGTGGTATTTGGCAAGAACACTCCCATTTTTATGATTACATTTTAGTTTTTGAAACAATATCAAAGTGAATAGAAATCCCACAGCAATATTATTTGAATGTCTATTTTTATGGACCACCAACTTGACTTAAGTAGGAAATCCCTGGTTCATCTGGGAGAAAGAATGATGTATGATAATTAGCTTAATTTTGATGTAGGAATGTAAAGATGGAAAGAGAATTGTATAAATGTGTTCTTGGAGGTTTCCAGAAACTTTAATTTGATATTAAAAAAATATCAAACTTAAGAAAAATAATTTATTAATAACAGATTATTAGTGTTATTTTCATACTCTCCAGATGTACTTCTCCTTATCATAAATTCAAGGAGGGAAGATCCTTCTTTTAGCCACATGTGTGAGTGTATAATTGGATCACAATTTTTCCCCTATTTTTGGTTCTAAAGCATACGCTGATTTATCAACAAACAAAATTAAAGCTGTAGAAAAACAGTTGCCCAAGCATAGAATAACCACTTGCCTGCTGATGATAATTTCACCATTTATGACCAACTGGCAATAATATTACAAAGTCTAAGTAGCAGCTTACATTTTAAACTAGATAGTCTTCAAAAAGTATAATTTTATGATTCAATGAAATATACTGAACAAAATATATTGTTCTTTTGTCATATATTAAGATAATCATATTGGGGAAAAAAGTGTTAAAATGAATTTTTCCATTTTTTTTGTAAGATTGTAATGTTTTCTGTATTTAGGAATTTTTCTTTTTTTAAAGATTTTATTGGGGAATTGGGGAAGTGGAACAGTGTTGGAGAATCAGGGAAGGGGAACAGACAAGTTGCTGTCCTTTTGTTCTTCAGTCTAGTTGTGGAGGACGTTGCTTCACTGGCCCATGTTGGGTTATCATTGCACTCTTCCCAGGTGAGGAGGTCGCTCACCGACCATTGGACAGCAGCTCACGAAAGCTCACGCTAGCTGCCGGCCAGCCCCACTGCAGCCTACGTTGTCACTGGCAACTCATGGCAGCCCAGCTCCAGGTTGAGCTGTTGTTCACCATCTTAGCTGTAGAGGGCGCAGCGTCACTGGCCCTCATATGTGGGATCCGAACCACTTAGAGCTGGCGTCCCAGATCAACTCCTAACCAACGCACCACTCGGTTGGCCCGAATTTTCCATCTTTTTAATAGCCAAAAGCCAAAGAAATATTTTGTATGTACAATAATCAAACCCATAGTTAGCACAATCCATAACATAAGAAGAATATGTACATTTTTTTCCTTCTAAGAGAGTTTCTTGAACATCAGCTTTTTATAAGAAAGTTGAGAATGGCTGTTGCTCACCTTCATGCAAATTCTTCTGATTCTTAGATTGAAATTATAATTGATCTTGCTACTATGTTTTCCTTATCATTACAATTATATTTCTCTTTTAGAAAAAGAGAAATGAATAAAAAGCATCTAGTGTACAAGCATAGATATTGTTTCCTAGAGTATATTCACTATTTCCATAAATCACTTTTAGAAAAAGGATTCTTCAGTCAAACTTGAGAAATGTTACACATTGTAGTTCCCTTTTGGAAGACATAATGCATATTAACATACTAAACATTGAGAAAACCTGGTACAAAAAAAAATGAATTAATTAATACTAGTTTAAACAAAGTCAAACAGATTATTGCCCAAATTCATGTCATCACAGAAGTGTTTATTTTTAATAACATCTGCTAACATTTCATGTCTCTAAGGCCCACTGACCTCATTTAGAAGGTGCAGCTATACACACATTTTCATTGTTCTACCTACTGATTTTGCTTTGGCAATTTTTGCTGTCCTGTTTCTTTCCTTCTCTTTTTATTTTTGCATGTAACACTTATTGAGAGCTTACTGCGTTCTAAGCACTATTTAAAATACTTAATGGTTACTATCTCACTTATTCCTGCTAATAATCTTCCGAGATAAATATAACAGATCTGCAAAGGGGCTCCAGAGAGGTGAAATAACTTTCCCACATCTTGCTGCTGGCAAATGGCACAGCCGAAACCTGAGATTGAAATCAGGTCTCTCTAACCTGATGTCTATGCTCTTAACAAATAAGCACCCAGCTCTACTCCTCAGCTTCCAAAGCAAGCTACTCCTCGCAAGCTCCATGGAGACAACAGCCTACCTAGTTCCCAATCCACAACTGTCTTCCAGACCTTAGTTTATAGGACCTCTCTGTTGCATTTGATATTGTTGGCCAATCTCTCCCACTTGAAATTTCCTAGACCCTGGGTTTCCTTGATTCAGCTTTCCTCTTGTTCCTTCCTCCCTGGCTTCCCTTTTTCATCTTTTTTGCTTCCTTATTAAATGACAGTGCTCCTCAAGGCACCATCCTGGCCCTTTTCTCCTTTGCCTTCTGCTGGGGTGTCCCCATTCACATCTCCAGGTCTGCCTCTCTTGTAGATGTCAGATCATACTCAACTATCTGTTTTTAGGCACTTCAAATTCAGGAGATCCACCACTAAATTCATCATGTCCTATGTCATTTGGGGTCTCAGCCGGACACTCAGTGGAAACCCTAGAGACTTTATTCAAGGGGCTATTGATAAAAGTGTGGAGCAGGAATAATGGTACTGAGCAGGGATGGGAAAGGATTCAGTGACAAATAACAGTGAGAAATTATTACCCTAAAGGGACAAGGGGAGCAAGCTGTTTCTGGAACTTGACCAAAACTTTTTCTTGTAAGAGGCGCTGGGCTACAGGATTGGAAGAGGAAATGAAGTCACTGCTTAAGAAGGGCCAGCTGAGGTGGAGATTGCTTTCTCTCTCACCTTCCAGTAATCTGCCAGTGCCTGCTATTAGTCAAGCTCACTACAGGCCAAAGGGCAAGGGAGCCTGAAGAAGCAATCTTACAGGGCAGCTTCCCTGCATTGAGCAGAGTGGGGAAGGGAGTAAGCTGATCTGGGGCGAGACACTACCCCGTACACATGCTATCTTCAAACTGCAATATCCCAAGCAATGGTGTCCATTACCTGGAAATTACCTTAAAGTCATCTCTCCCCAATTTCCCACATCTAATCAGTCTTGTCAATTTAGCTATTTTAACATTGTCATTCTTCCTTTAGTTCCTTTTCCCACCACCGTAGTGTAAATATTTGTCATCTCCTAACTGGACCATTACAATAGGCTCCTAGCAGTTATGTTTCCAGGCCTGTTTCACCTTTGGGATAACCTTTTAGGCTCTATCTAAAATGCAAATCTTACTCCATTGAACCTTGACTAAGACGTCCTTTAATAATCCTCTTCATCTAGAGCATGAAGACCCTACTTTCTGGGACAGCATGCATGAGCCTCATTGTTCTGGCTTTGGTCACTTGATTTTCTTTTGTATACATTTGTATTTTCCTAAAACTGTCATGTTTTTACAGCATTGGGTCTTTACTTATGTAGTTTTCTCTGCCTGTATATCCATATTTTTAAACCTAACTCATATCTATGCTTATGACTCAGCTCAGGCATCATTTTATAAGAAATCATTTCCCAAATCATTAGATGTAGTTAAATGTTTCACCTCTAATACCCCATATTTTCCTCAATTAAAATATCAACAACAAACATGACCACATTTTAATGACATTTTCTTTTTCTATATTTATTTTTCCACGATGCCATTTGTAGGGATTCAACAGATTACATATCTGTACCTACCATATCTAGTATAATTCCTGGCACCCAACAGAAGCTCAATAAATGTTTGATAACTGAATGAAATCAGGCAATAAATCATTATCCTGGGATCCAAAAAAACAGACTTAGTATTGAAGAAAAAAAGCAACTTCTCAATATGGCCATTATGGCTTTCAGGAAAGATTGGTCAGCCAAGAAAGTTTAAAGGACGCTCAAAAAATTATAAGACAAAGTGAGATTAATTCAAAATTGTAGCAAGGATCAAAAAGCAAGAAAGATAGAGTTAATCAAAGTACAATCCTGAATCAGAAAGCAAGGTGCAAAGAGTTAGGAACAAGGCCTTAGTGAGGACCAAATATACAAAGGGCACTGAAGAGTCTATGGAATGTTTAAACGGCTGGTTTGTATATGCTAATCACAAACTCATTTGGGGGGAACCAAGAGGGAATCATAATAGGGACAGTACACAGGCCTACAGTTGGTCTCTGATATGGGCAAGGGCAGCAAGGGACAAAAGTTCCACTCTACTTGATTTGGTCAATAGGGGGAGTCAGAATGAAAGAATAAGATTAAGGTAGACTCATGCTATTTTCTCACACATCAATCTATTGAAAAGAAGTAGGTGGGCAGAAAGAGAAAAAAGTAACCAAATTGTCAGTTATATGAAAAACACTAAAATGAGATGATATAAAAAAAAAGATGATATCAAAAAAAAAAAGGAAACATGCATCATTTAAATCACACATACACTAGTATTAAAATATAATTCTGATTTGGGGCCCCTATGTGATGTATTGTATCCCTCTTCTTCTTTGCTAGCAAAAGTACAAAAATCACCAGATTCATTTGGTTTTAATTTAGTTTATGATAGGAACAGGTTTGTTAAAAAAAATGAACTGTACATCATTTCTATTTAGAAAAAGTGAAAAACCAAATAAACAAAGAGTATTTGGTGAGGAAATACATTTATTTACATGTAAATAGGAAGCTAACAACACATTGGTTTTCATCAAACTTTGTTCATTTGATACCCTAATTTTCACTATATTCATTTTCTTAGAGAAATGTCCATGCATATTTATAATTTGTATCACAATCTCAAACACAGAGTCCAGAATTTCCAATTCTGGTCTCTCTGTTTCTGACATATTTTTACATGTGTATATCATTTTTCTCTCTTTCACATCAATTTTCTAACAAAAATCAAAGGAAAAACCTTTATTTCATGAAATCTCGACAACCTTGTTTCAAACCTCCTCTGTTTAGTGGTTTTAATATATTCAGAAGTAAAAGGAGTTTGCTTTCTAGGTAACCAGAATGCCTAAGGAAGGTAAACATATTTCACTGGAGAATTCGATTCTGAAAGAATGAGCTGAGGATGATTTTATAACACAGGGATAAGATATGGTTCTACTTATACAAATAAATTTGAAGCCACCATGTTCAGAGTTGAAAAACAAAACAAACTAAGGATCAAGCTTGCAAAAGGCCAAGCTGACTAATAAGGAGTAATAACTGATCACAGACTACATGAGACATGTGTAAGAAAGTTATTCACATATTCTTCTGAATGGCTGGTAGAAACAACACGGGGCCTGCGGGAGCCAATAGTGTACCAGGAGAGAAGATAAGAGTCTTGTGTTCTGCCTCCAGTTTCATCTCACCCCACTTACCTTCTTGCTCATTCTACTTGTGCCATATTAACCTTGTTTCAGCTGCTCAAATCAATGACATGAGTGCACACAGAAGTCTTGCACATATTTATTTAAGCAGAAAGAGTTGATACCAATGGGTCTCTAAGGCCACAACAGAAGAGTTCTTTAAAGCATTGGTTATGCCCTTGGATTAAACACCGCTATAGATATAACCAAGACCAGGGTATAGAAAAGGTTTCATCTCTTAAGGACAAAGTTCTGGCAAAAAGTTAGAGGGATTTCTATTAAAGTAATGCAGATATCTTTGTCAGTTCTGGTTGGTAGCGGTCACAGAAGAGGGATCCTATGGAAGAGGAAGCAAAAATATTACTTGCATATTTCAGTATTGGCTGAAGTTGTAGGTCACATATAGAGATAAGGAAAGCTATTCCCCTAGCATTTCAGCTCTACTTTTTAACTGATGACAGTAAATAGCAGTTGAGGTAACACTGATGAATAAATGCACACTTAGGAGTATTTCTTTTGGGGGGAAAATAACATCAATATTTTGATATAAGATTTTAATAAGTTAATATAAGGAACTGGTAACATTTTCAAATGTAATGATTGTATTGCAATTGTAAAGATATAATTCACGTAACCATAATTTTCTCCTGTTTTCCTTAAAGATGTATTCACAAGTCAATATTATGATATTTAACACTTCTCAGTCAGAAACTATTTCTATAATGCCAAAAATTTGAATCCTGTTTATTAAGCTTCTCTTACATGCCTAATACCACACACTAGGCACAGTGGAAGATAAAAGCATTACAATAAACATCCCTTTATTTCAAAAATATTTGGAGTAATCAAAGGAACACACTGAGTGCTGTCCAGTAAAGCTCATCATTGCATTGTAGCTATGCAACAGCATTGGAAGTATGTGCCAAAAGGTATTAATTTAGGAAGAAATAAGTATCTGTTGTCATTGCTGTTTTGCTATACTGCTGCCACTCAAAATATTTTATATAGGTAAACCAACTGTATCCAACACCAAAGATCCTTTGTGCACCTTCAGGGCTCAAGTTAGAATTATATTTATAAGACTCAGGAGTCTATGTGCTTACAAGTTTAAATACCATTAGTTGGATATTTAGATGCTAGAAATAGTGCTACATCTAAAAATAAAGTACAACACATATATTGCTTTTAATTGCCTATGTATATAGCTGTGTATTTTTTTTATGAGCCAAAATGAGGCCGAGGTACAATGTGAACTTTCTGTTCTTTCACACAACAGTAATATTTCACATAACAAAGAATAAAAACAAATAGATGTGCATTGTCGAAAAGATTATCACCAATCCCCTATAGAAGCCCAGTGAACCTTTCTCAACACATTGGGGATGTACACGTAAAAGGGTTTCTCTAAAACGTAAAATGTTAACAACAACAGTTATCAAAGGAGTCACTTGACAGAGGAGCAAACTGTATTGCTAGGAGTAAGGTGGATGCTGCTCCGAAAGATGAAAAGATTATGGCTCATCTGCCCACATTGTATAATATGGAATGTGGATGAACCCTCAACTAGGAAAGTGAAATATCTTGTGTGTATGTGTGTGGGAGAGGGAGAGGGAAAGAGAGAAAAACAGAGAGAGAGAGCCAGAGAGACAGAGAGAGAGAGAGAGACAGAGACAGAGACAGAGACAGAGAGGGGAAGCACAAGAGAGAAAAAGAAAAGGACAGAGGGCACAGGGAGGTGGAGAAAGGCAAACATGGCCCATCACTAAGCCATGGATAAGGAATGATACACAAGGACATCCATGGCCAGGCATGTTGGGGCTATCTCAATGAAACTGGTTATAGCCAATCATACAGATTCCAAATTTCAGACTTATCCACCACTTATAATAAGCTACTTGTTTCTGAGTCGTGAAAAGCATAAAACCTGTAAATCAAGCCTCATATTTGAATTTCTCTAACTTTATGGCTTTTAGGGATTTTCATTCTTATATGGAGGGTAATTCATATGGAGTAGTGAAAGATTTATTGACATAATGAGAACTACAAAGATTTCTGGAGAGTAGGGGGAATTGTTTGTTTCTGACTCAGCACACATAGTCTTTAGATCTTACCATTGAGATTCAATTGACAATTTGGTATTTAATAATGGAATTATTTTCATGTTCTTATCACTACCTGCATGTTAAGCTGATTTTACTGACACTCATTCAGGACCTTGAATGCAAAAGTATCTCCAAATTGTAAATGTAGTATACTATTCCCAAAATGTGAATGCTTTACCTTATGTGCCTCATTTGCCACTTTAAACAGCTTTTGTCAACTTTATAAAAATAGGATTAAATGAAATAACATGCAAAACATCTGGAAGGCTGGGTATTCAGCATACATATATGTCTATATATTTTTTTCTTCCTCTGGTATACTTTATATTCAAGTAGCATAAAACACTGCATCTACATAAAATAAAGAGTAATGATTTGCATTTAAAAATTATTTGTCCTATTATACTATTTATTTAAATGACAAACTTTATTGATGTATTTACTATGCAATGCAGTTTACATAACTGACACTAATCTGCAAGTATGCAGGACTATGCCTATTATGTACACCTCTATTACAGTCACTGAGAATACCACTATGCCATCACTGACTGTATTTTCTCATTCCACTATCAAGTTTTAATTATAACTTTGGTCACATGTTTTACATTTTATTTGCAGCACTCTACCCCATCTCCCACACTCCTTATTTGACCATTTCTGGAATTCTCACTCATTATGAAGAATTCAAATAAAAGCCTGCAGTTTGCCAAAGGTTGGATTTGGATCAGATGTCCTACATGTAAGTCTTAGCTGTTACCTATTAAAAGTGTAGTGATTCAGCTTGTCGTTTTGGATTCATAACAAGTGTTGCATGTACAAATAGTCATGACAGACTATGACAAATAGAAAAATTTATAGAAAACTTTATATCTAATATATTGTGAAGTGTGCTAAAAAGCAGCAACCCCCCAGAGTGAGAACATATGACCAAGCTCATTATTTACCAGATTTTAAATAAAATTATTATTTATAACTTAAGAAGAAATATAAAAACATATTAAATACAATTTAGAATCTTCTTTATGCACTCTATTGCTGTTTCTCCCTCTAACTATTTTCCTATTGTCCATTAAGATAAATCAAAATATGGGATATATAAAATTGACACTGTTCTCAATCTATTAGCCCTGGTCCACAATCTCCTTGTCAGGTATTCATAATTAATGGTACATGTAAGCAAGAAGGGATTCTTTGATAAGAAAGCATTTGCACTCATTAATGTTTCATCCATTTCTAAGGAAGACTGACACATAGTGGGTATTCAGTATATATATATTCTTTTTTTCCTCTGGTATGCTGTATAGTCAAGTGACATAAAATACTGCATTTACATAAAATAAAGAGTAATGATTTGCTTTAAAAAATTATTTGTCCTATTACACTATTTATTTGAATGGCAAGCTTTATTTTGCCATTTGTATTTGTATTTACTATGTGATGTATTTACAACGTATTTACTATGTGATGCAGTTTACCAAAATTGACAGTAATCTACAAATGTGCAGTAATATATCTATTAATGTAGACCAAGATGAACCTCTGTTATAGTCACTGCGAATACCATTATGCCATTACGGTGGTGCTGAAAGAATAGCTCCCTGTAACCAGTCCACACTTGAGTTTGCTTCACTGAGAATGCAAAGAAAGGACTAATGAAAAAACTAAACTAGACCCAGCGAAGACACAAGCGGTAGACAATTACCTCATAAGTTCACACCACTTTTCAATAAATCATCCAGCTTACATTTCTTTGAATTCTTTTAAGTGTAGTATAGTTGTCAAACTAGGAAATTTTTTTCTTTTTTCTTTTTTTTTTTTTTATAAGCAGCCCCTTTCCTTTTCCTTTTCCTCAAAGTAAAACCCTGAAGCAGGATATTCCAAAGAAGACACGAAAAAGTTGATTACACAGATTTTTCTGCCATTGAAATTTAGAAGTAGCGTCGTCCTCCGTAAATACGTATTAGTGAAATTAGGGAAAGTCTAAAGACTTTGTAAAGGGTATTCTCAGGTTGGAGACGAGGACTTCGGGTGGGAAGGGAGTCCTCTCCAAGCTCAAGCCGACACTCCTTTTTTAAAGAAAACCATGCTCACGACGCCCCCATCCTCACCGACCCCCACCCACCCCATCAGTCCATTGGCATCCAGGGAGCTCAGCCCTTGGTGTATAATTCCAGCGGAAGGTAAATTAAAACAAAGCAGGCGCACACTCGGTTGGGGCGGACGGAAAGGTTAAGCAGCAACGGGGTGCAGTATGGAACGACCAGAGGGAAAGTGACCTCATTTTGCCCAAGGAAGCATTATCCCACAAGCCCACCTCTGATCCGTACAAGAGCACAAAGGGTGAAAGCTGGCAGCAGCAAACTTCCGTATTCTTCCACCCGCTCCCTTAAGACCGCCGGGAACACGCACACGCGGGGACAACAAAGCGTGCCCCCGGCTGCACCGTCAGAGCTGCCCGCGGCCCGGCCATCGCTCCCCGGGGCGCGCGGTTCTCTCGAGGCAGAGCGAGGACGCGGGAGCGCGGGCGCCCGCAGGACCACGCGGGCGGGGGTGGGGGAACTCCCTACCTTGAGCAGCACAAAGAGCCCGAGCAGAGGCAGCAGGCGGTGGCCGCTGCGTGTCCTCGTGGGCAGGTGCCCCATCGCGGCGCGGACTGGGACCCGGAGCGACGGCGGTGCGGGAAGGCTCCCCAGGCGGCGGCTCACAATGGCGAACTAGGGCTGCAGCCTCAGACCTTGGGCGCCGAGGCTGCTCCCGGGGGGCGCATGCTGCCTTTCCAGTCTCCCGGCGCCTGCTCCCTTTCGTGTTTTCAGTCCGGAGTCCTGCGGGATCCAGCGCCGTGCCAGGCGCTGCTGTTCTTTAACAGCTAAGGATGGAGAGGGTGGGGATTGGAGTGGGCGAGGCTCTGCCACCGCCGCCGCCACCACCACCGCTGCCGGAGGCGGTGCAGAGTCCTCGGGGTGCGTGGTGAGCGACAGGCGGGGACCCTGCGCCCAGCCTGCCGGGGCCCTCTGGACTCACAAAGTGACAGCAGCCCCCAGCCCTCCCACCAGGGTCTGCCCGCCGCCTCTTAGAGCTGGACAGCCCGTCTCCAGGCTCCGCCCCAACCCTCCCCACAGTCTCTGGGACTCCGGAGTTCCATAGGGTTTCCCTGATTCCTCGCGAGCAACTCGGGTATCGGATCCCAACCCCCTCTAATGTTCCTACACCTACTCTCAGTGCAGTTATGAAGGACCAGTAACACTTGGAAGGGAGTATTGGTTGTAACTGTGGTGATGGAGTGCATGGTGTGCGTGTGTGTGTGTGTGTGTGTGTGTGTGTGTGTGTGTGAGAGAGAGAGAGAGAGAGGATAACCCTCCCCTCTTCCCTTCTCTCCATCCCATTAAACACTCCTCTCCATCCCATACTCACCAAAGAGGAAGTAAAACAATTATATACAATTTCCATTTGAAATCAGAAGTTCTTATAAATTTCAAGGGCTACCCTTTGATACCAAAGTCTCACGTCACCTGAAGTGGAATATGGGGAGGGGGGAAATCACAACATATGACATATGTTTATAAACAGATGTACTTTAAAAAGTGTATATTTGGCCGGCCCAGTGGCTCAGTTGGTTAGGGGTTGGCTTAGAGCGCAAGCTCTGAGCAACAGGGCTGCCTGTTGGATTCCCACATGGGCCAGTGATGCTGCACCTGAGCTGAGCTGACGCTGAGCTGCCAACAGGTGGCAGCATGGCTCAGATGGTATAACTACAAGATTGGCTGACCATGGTGGGCTACGCACACCTGCAACCAAGAGTGAACTCTCGGCACCTTGAGCTGAGCTGCCACGCAGATAACTCAGTGGATAGTGTGTGCACTCTTAACAACAAGGCTACTGGTTGGACTCTTGCATGGGATGGTGGCTACGCCCACCCGCAACTAAGACTGAACTCAGCACCTTATGCTTAGAGGCCACAAGCTGCCGTCAGGAAGCCAGATGGCGACTGGCACCCTCCTCAACGAAGATTGAAGAACAAGAGCTTGGCTGGTCCCCTTCCCCAATTCCCCAACACTGTTCCCCTCCCCCAATTCCCCAATAAAATCTTTTTTAAAAAAATGTTTATTTATTAAAGAAACTGTAGAACTTTTCCAGAGTAGTTATGTCATTTTACTTTCCCACCAGTAATGTATCAGTGTGGGGAGGGGAAAAGGAGGGTGTGTAATTACAAAGCAGTAATTTTAGGGCTCTTCGTGGTGATGAAACAGTTCTGTATCTCAATTGTGGTAGTAGTTAAAAAAATCAACCAAGAGGGAGATTGCATAGAAGCTCACATGTGCTTGCGCGCACACACACACACACACACACACACACACGAGTAAAACCGTTGAAATCTGAATAAGGTCCGTGAACTGTACCAGTGTCAGTTTCCTGGTTTTGATACTGCACTAACTAGGTCAAAGGTACGTGGGACCTTTCTGTACTATTACTTTAACTGAGATATAATTGACATACAATATTATATGTTTCATGTGTACAACATGATTTAATATTTGTATACTCATGTATCGTGAAATGATCACCACAGTAAGTCTAGTTAACACCCATCACCACACATAGTTACAAATGTTTTCTTGTGATGAGAGCTTTCAAGATTTACTCTCTTAGCAACTTTCAACTATACAATACAGTATTACTAACTAGAGCCACCATTCTGTACATTATATTCCTGTGACTTATTTATTTTATAACTGGGAGTTTGTACCTTTCATCCACCTTCACCCATCCAGTTTTTAACAAGTATGAATTAGTCATGAATAACTAATGTATAACTTTTTAGAAGTTCCGGCAACTACTTCCAAGCTATGTATCTCTAAACTATTTATGTCTCCTTGGTTGTTATATGTATTTTTGAAAGATATCAGTCAAAATAAACATGGAGTACACTATTCAAATATAAACCATTCCTTACTATTGCATAAATTATCCTTGCTGTTCCTTGTCAGTAATGGGATTTCCTGTTTGACTCTGAGACATGCCTGGCCACTAGCAGACAGGCACGGTGATGTTAGTCATGAATACAGGAGTTTAGGCAACAACTTTGTCTCAGTCACCCAGCTGGGGAGTCCTGGCCTGGAAAAGGGCTCAGAGCTATGTCTATTCAACCTTTTGCTAGATGAGCAGTGACCAAACACTAACCACATGTATATGTGTGTCTGAGAAAGGTATGGATTGAAAATATTTACGTGAGTTTATATGTGTACTGAATCCTCATGTGCATAAATATGCACATAATAATGGTCTGAATTTATGTAAGAATATTTCCTTTGGTGTCTTCTTTCAAAAGCTTTCTTTGGTTGTCACCTCCATTCCCTCATGTGCTGCTCACTTTAGTGCACATATTACCCACTCTGTTGGCCTGGGCTTTCTTTTTCTTTAGGAAAATATTATTTGCTTCTCCCTCCCTCTGGGTCAGACTCATGGACTATCTAAAAATTTTATCCTTGGGACTGAACTTGTAGAGGCTTTGATTTGATATATTTTCCTTTTATTTTGAAGCTCCTGAAAGCAGCATTCTATTCCCACCCACTCCCAAAAGTGGCATGAAAGCTATCTAATGTCTAGAACTAAAGATATGTTTAGACCAGAGGCAAAATCATACATATGAGTTACCAATAATTCCTCTTTTGAATAGAGTTTGGTTTTAAAGTGTGTGGTGCCCATGTTGTGGATTACAGACATATATGAAGATATTCATATTTTTGTGTGATATGCATGTGTTTGGATGCATGGATCTAAGCTTAACTGATGTATGTAGGACTTAGAAAGCAATTCCACTGATCATACATTCATCTTGTAAATTCAAAACAAACTTTCAGAGTGATGCATATTTTTATGTAATTATATTTTGCTATGTTGTCATTCCTCATTTTCTCCACCACTTATATCAAAATTTGCTTAGCTTTTTATGTCCTTGTACATATATATACACATATGGCCACTTTTAGGGAAAAATTAACAGTAAACAGTAAGCAATAAAGAATTTCTCAATGAAGTATTAATAATTAGTGTTATTAATACTTTATTAATATTTCATTAAGTAACACTATGATTAGATGGCCAAAGACTGAGGTATTATTTCATAGTCACAGAAAATTTTCTCTCCAGAATAAAGTATTTCACATAGCTGTTGCTGGATAAATAGTTTCTTTTGTTTTTATTGCACTTAAAACAATAACAGTCTTGGCCTTCCAAGTGGCTCAGTTGGTTAAGAGTTGGCTTAGAGTGCGTGCTCTGAGCAATGGGGCCGCCGGTTCGATTCTCACATGGGCCAGTGAATGCTGTGCCCTAGCTGAGCTGTCGCTGAGCTGCCAACAGGTGGCAGGATGGCTCAGCTGATGTGACAAGATTGCCTGTTCAATGATGGGCTACGTCCACCTGCAACTAAAGACTGAACTCAGTACCTTGAGCTGAGCTGCTGCCCGAGCTGATGGCTCAGTGGATAGGGAGTGTGCTCTTAACTACAAGGCTGTGGGGTTCGATTTCTGCATGGGATGGTGGCTATGCCCACCCGCAACTAAGATTGAACACAGCACCTTGAACTTAGAGTCCATGAGCTGCCCACAGGAAGCCAACTGGCGCCCTCTACAGAAGATTGAAGAACAACAACTTGGCTGGTCTCCTCCCCCAATTCCCCAGTAAAATCTTTAAAAAACAAAACAAACAAAAAAAAAACAGTAACAGTCCTGTGAATCTTCCTAGGAGAGACTCCCAGAAGGATATGAATGCTGTATCATCAGCAATGTGGAGTTTTCAATCTATAGAGTGTGCTGTATGTTTCTTTGAACTATTGACTGTTTTTCCAATGCAGTAATTTTAAAGTATGGTAAATCTTATGCTATTTTCTAGATTCCATATCAACAAGAATGGCCATGGGCAACATATAATGCATATAGTAATGTATGCTTCCCCAATCACTTCAAAATGTTTGTTCTGATTTCATTATTCCGACAATACTGTTAGAAAGAAGCTGAGATCGTTATCACCGACTATTTCCCCCATAATGCTTATTCTCCTGGAGAAAAGATAAATGCAGAAAAAAAAGAGTTTTTTACATGCCCCAAGACAGGCATTTAAAAGTGAATTCTCACAAACTGAAATAAAGCTATTTCCTTTGGAAATAATAATAAGATTTTTAATGATCAGGAGACTGGAAGATCTTTTTTTAAATCTGTAGGAGGCTTTGTTTTTGTTAGGAATAGCATCCTTTTCCTAAATATATCTAAAAATGTACCTATGCCTATGTCATTCATTCACATCTATCTCTCTATGGAAAGAGAAGCAATAGGGGCCACACAGCAGGAGATCTAATTCCTCCGAGAGATTTAATGAGGAGTCAAATGGAACCTTTACAGTGCCCTTGCCAATGATGCTCAATTCTGTCCTCCAGGGACCAACTCTAATGCAGTCCAATGTGTTCAGTCCTGGCTTCCACTACTGAAACCGCCTACCAGGCTGTCAGCAGTTTCTGCATTAGAGAGTTTTATTTATCGTGGTTGCTCAATGACAAATAGTTTACTTTATGTGGAATGCAGAAAAAAACCCAAGCCATTGGTCTCCAGACTATATTCCATTATATTCCAAAAGCACAGTGACCGCCCTGCAGTTTGTCATCCATAGCTCACATATTACAGTTATTGTCACATATGAGCTGTAAATCAAGTGCTATATGTTCTTAAAATCAGATGACCAGGCAGCATTTTGATTTTCGATTCATTTGAGAATTTGTTTTAGTCTTTCTCTTGATGAACACTGAGTTCTCACCTAAAAGACATGTTGATAATTCATAAATTCTGTATCTTTCAAAATAAGAATGATTGGCAGTCAGCTCTCAGGTGATTAGCATGTTTCAACTGCAAAGACATAGCATTTTTTGCCACACTTGAGAAACAGTGAAATTCACTACGGGTCATTTTTGCTTTTGGAAGCTCTCCTCCCATTGCCTCTTTTTTCTTCCTAAATAATTCCTATTAAGGGATCTATCTTTTTTTTTTTTAACTTGACTCTTACATAGTTTTAAGGACAATCAAATAAGAATATTATATTACAGGGCATATGTTTTATGACACAAAATCATCTGCTCAAAGGGATGAAACAATCTGAGTAGATATTTATCGTTGGACATAAACTGCAGACTATAGAATGAATGATCCTAAATTAGGAAGGCAGAAAGCTAATTTTAGATACTCTTCTCTCTTTCTGTTATATCCTAGGATTATTGTGTGTTGTTAATTTCCATAAAAATGTAAAAAATTAAAGACATTAAATAGCCTTAAGTTATGCAGGTTTATCTCATATTTTGTTTATATGTGATGCATTGGCTAATTGGCTTTTATAGTATTTTTTTTCTGAGCCATTCCTGGCATTGTTATCATTCACTCACCTAGGTTTTCTTCATAACTAGGTTTTTTGACTGATTATAATTTAAAGCATTAAATTATATTCTGCATGGGAAGAATTCACTTTAGCCTGGCAGAAAAGCATAACTGGAACTTATATATAATTTATCAGTTAAGCAAGACATATTGTTTGCTAAGTGGATATGGTGCCTGCTGATCCTTCCTTACTGCCCTTCAAATTAAAGATGTAATACAACATTTTCTGTCCACAATGTGTTACACATACAATCTGCACATCTATGTCATTTAAAAAGTGGCTTCGAAGGTATAATTATGGAAAAATTGGTCATGGTGATTTCATGTGCTCTGTAGGAACTATGAAAACATTCATCACATATTTTGAAGACGCATTGCCTTAAGTACTAAGAGTTTTACAAATAGGCATAATGAATTTGCATCGACAATTTTACTTCCAATCAATCACACCACATCAATTTTCACACAAAAAATTACAGAGTAATATTCTCAACCCTGTGAGCAAAGGGGTGAAGATGTCTACAGCCTAAAGAGGGGTAGGGGACCCACTGATAGATTGGTGCCATTACCTGTGTTAGCAGAAGAATCTAGAAGTAAAAGTTTGAAGAAGGCATGAGTGTTCTGCAAGAAATTCCAGTGACCAAGGAAAGAACACCCTCCTCATTAAGGGACATAAAGAAAATGTACTGGGAAGCTGTGCTTTTCTAGATAATGCTTGTTTAGTGCAGCTATCTGTAGGAGGAGCAATTTGGGAGAGGAAGTTGAATGTAGAGATTCTATCTGTTTTGTTTGGTAATTTGATAATGCCTAGAAATTATCATGGCAAGCATTTAACATACGTATACAGGGTGATTTGAACCAAACCTAACCAAGGATCAGTATATATTAAGCCTGTGGTCATTCTCTGTTAACTCCCTGTTTTATGCTATAAGAGTCATTTCCAACCTTTTCTACTCAGCTCAAACCTCCAAGCCTCTGCCTGCAGACCCTTTCAGTGCTTTGGCTTTACCTTCTACTTTACAAAGGACATAGAGGCCACCAAGTGACAACTCTTTCATCTTCCCTGGCAGTAAACATAACCCAACTCATATCTGTTCCCATCTTTCTTTATAAAAACAAGGAGCTCTCTCTCAATAACCATCTAAAACTAATTCTACCACTGATTTTCTAGAGCCTATTTCTTCCAGCTTTCCTGCCCTCTTATTTTTAACCTCTCCCTTTTAATGTATTCCATTTCTTGGTTTTTAAACCATGTTCACATCTTTATAACTGAAGGAAAGAAAGCCTTCACTGAATCATTCATGCCCTTGGCTGCTTCCTTACCTTTCTTCCCATCTTTCACCCCATCCCCATCACTGCCCAAATAGTTTCCAAAGTGTTGTGTATACTCTCTGGCTCCATTCTTTTTCATTACCTACTATCTCTTCAAAACATTGGCCTGGCTTCTCCTCCCATCATCTTACCAGCATGGCTCTCACTAAGGTCACTAGGAATCTCTTAGTAGCATATACCATGCTAACTACTCCCTCCTTCCTGGCTCACTTCTCTGACTCCATAAACCTACACATCTCTGGTTTTTCTTCAGTGCCTTTGGCTGATCTTTTAAAATCTCTCTTGCTGATCATTTCCCCCTCCCCATGCATTTAAAGTTCCAATTTTCAATGCTTAATCCTAAATGCTCCTATTTTCCACTGTATTCTTACCTTAGCTAGTCTAATCTATGGCCAATCCCTACCTATGCAGATGACCCACAGGGTTATAGCAGCAGCCTTCGTAGAACAATCTTTTGACCCATGTAGACCCATATAACTAATGGCACACTTGATTCTTTGTTTGAATGTTTAAAACAGCTCAAAATTTAAATGTCTGAAATTGAACTCATGCTAATTGCCACATAATTTCTTATCTTCATAAATGATACCAACACCAAACCATATGCACAAGCCAGAAACCAGGGAGTTGTCCTTGATTCCTTGTTTACCTCCAATGGCATCATATCCAATTTGATTCAATGTCCTGTCATTTTACCTCTGAAGTATTTCTTATATCAATTCACATCTCTGTATCCCAAACACCTCTATCCCAGTTCAAATTACCATTATTTTTTGCATGAACTATTGCAATACCTTCCTAATTATAAGAGTCTACCTGTAGCCTCTACAGCTCCCTCTATTTCACCCTGAAGCACAACAGAAAAATATTTCTATCTGCAGCCAGTTGGAACCAGTTTTTGAAACTCAAATCTGATCACTCTGACTCTCTTACATAAATCCAACCAACAGTTTCTAAACACTTCTAGGATAGTGATAAAATCCTCAACATGGTCAATAAGACCATCAATCCCTTATCTGCATCTCAAGCCTCTCGTTACACCTCCATCCCTTTGCTCTCTGAACTTTTAAAACATGCATACCATGTTCCGTCCTGACACTTAGACATGTGCTGTTTTCTCTGCCTGGAATGCTCCTCTCCTCTCTTTAATCTGATCTCTGCTCAAACTTTGTTTCCTCACCCTAACCCCATAATTTAAGGTTTCACAGCACATCTAGTATTTTTATTTTTGACATTATTTTTATCACTGTTTGCTTAATGAATGTCTCTCTCATTAGAATGTAAACTCTGCAAACACAGGATTGGAATCCTGGAAGCTGGAAAACCCAGGGTATGTCCTAAAATAAGAGTACAGTTAGAAGAGTTGGGGGTAATAAAACTGATGGGCAGAAAGTCCTTTGTTCCATAGCTATACTGTTTCTTCTTCCTGGGAGCACACAACTATGCTCCATTTCCCCGTTTCTCTTGCAGTTAAGTGTTGAGATAAATCTGAATCGGCCCATGGAATGTGGCAGAAGTGATGCGTACTGCCAAGTCTGGTCCATAAGAACCTCCATGCACAATCCTTACTCTGTTTTTCCCATTCTGAATAGAAAGACTCCAAGGACATAGAGAAGTGAAGAGCCACAAGATGGAAGAAGCCTTGATTCCTGCTTATCTGCAAGAAAAAAAGAGCACCAGCTAACCCAATTTAGACCATGATCTGAAAATTGGAAAGGTATATTTAAACTAAGAGATCATCTTTAAAGGCCCAGGTAAGGAACGTGTGTCTACTGAACTGTTTGAAACAGAGGCGTGACATGATCAGAACTGGATCCTTTGGAAAAACTTGTTTGAGTGCATTTTTCAGTAAGATGGATTGGAAAATCAGATCAAGAGATTGAAAGTTCTAGTAAAAGTAAAATTTAAATGATTGGCATATTTGGAAAGGAAGTGAGTGAATACATAAGAAAGATAAGATCTGTAGGTTAAGGGCATATGCTCGAACCTTCCCTGAGCCCTCAACAACTTACTAAAACCCAAGAGCCATGCCGTAGATAGCATCCTGGCCACATGTTGGCACCAAGAGAAACCCCCCAGCATCCACCTGATACTTCTGGAATCTACTTGCTCTGTTGAGGTTTCAAGTTGTCTTATACCTGCTCATCATCTCAAAACTGTCACTCATTTTATTTGTCTGCTTGGTTTTCCCTCCTTTGTGGCTTCACTTCTACACACTTAGTTCATGTCCCCTGGAACTCCATGCCTTGCAGTCACAGTCCAATTCCACCCCTCAGCTCCCCAAACCCAGCCAAGCCCTTGTCTAAGAGTCATGCAAAGAGGAATAAAGCTGCTCTAATCACTCATGTGAAGGTCTTTGTGTGAACATAAGTTATCTACACAATTGGGTAAATAACTATAAGTATGATTGCTGGGTCATAGGGTAAGAGTATGTTTATCTTTATGAGAAACTACCGAACTGTCTTCCAAAGTGGCTGCACCATTGCACATTCCCACCAACAGTGAATGAGCATTCCTGTTGCTCCACATCCTTGCCAGCATTTGGTGTTGTTAGTGTTTTGGATTTTGTCCATTATATTGGGTATGTAGTGGTATCTCATCATCACTTTAATTTGAAATTCTTAATGAGATAAGATGTTGAGCACCTTTTCATATGCTTAGTTATCATCTGTGTATCTTCTTTAGAGATGTCTGTTAAAGTCTTTGGCCTATTTTTTTACTTGGGTTGTTTGCTTTCTTATTGCTGAGTTTTAAGAATTCTTTGTATAGTTTAGAAACAAGTCCTTTATAAGAAATGTGTTTTGCAATTATTTTCTCCTGGGCTATGGATTGTCTCTTCATTCCCTTCATAGTGTGTTTTACTGAGCAGAAGTTTTTAATTTTAATCAAGTCCAACTTATACATTTTTTCTTTCATGGATTGTGCTTTTGGTGTTATACCTAATAACTCATCACCAAAAGGTCCTCCAGGTTTTATCCTTTTAATATGTTATTATCAATCACCATAATTATCCTTTTGATGTTTTTATTGTTGCCATTTAGATTACATAAGCCTCTTCAATATTGTTTCTGAGTCATTTTTATAGGACCCCATTGATCTTTGAGCATGTCCTTAAGCTCTGGTACTATATGAACAATTTCAACATCTGTACTTTTGATAAAACAAATTCAATTTACCTGGGTCTTAAATTATAATTCATTAAATTATTTGACAAATATCTATTGTGCACTTACTATGTCTCAGGCTGTGTCCTAGTGTTCAGATTCAGAGAAGCATTTAAACAGAAGGAACAGAACCTAGAAAGCGGTGATGTCCCTAACATACATAAGAAACACCAGCAGCCCCGGTTCGGTCCCACATATGAGGGCCAGTGACACTGCTCTCAAAAAAAAAAAAAAAAGAAAAAGAAAAAAAAAGAAACAGCAAGGAGGCCAGCGGTGGAAGGTGTATGGGGACATTGGTAGTAGATGAGAGTGGGCAATATTCGGAGAAGATTGCATAGGACTGTGGAGATCAAAGGTTGCCTAAGGACTTTGGCTTTTTTTTAAAATTTATATATATATATATATATATATATGTATATATATATATATATATACATATATATACATATATATATATTTAATTAGCTTCAGGTGTACAACAAAGTGCAATAGTTATACTTTTTACCCCTCAAAGTGACAACCCCTCTCCTCCAATTCTCCCCTCCCACTCCTCCCCCCATATCATACTCTCTATTACAATTCCTTTGACTCCCTTCCACCATATAATCCACATCCCATGACTGTCTATATATTCAATTACAATTGGCATACAATATTATACAACATCAATTTCAGGGAGAGGGGTGGAGATGAAGGAGAAGGGGAAAGGATAGGACTTTGGCTTTTAACTTAAGCGATAGGAAACCAGTTAAGAGTCTTGAGCAGAGGAGTGATGTTATCTAACTTAGATGTTCACTTGGCTTTTGTTTTGGGAGCATACTCTTGGGAGTAAGGTTGGAACACCAAGTAGAAGACTATTGGATAATACAGGTAAGAAATAAAGTGTAGAGGAGATGCTGAGAAATAGAAGTCTAGGTAGGTTTTTGTAGGAAGGATTTGCATGTGAATTATATATGGATTCGATAGAATGAGCAACAGAGAGGAATTAAGATGACATCCAGGTTTTTGGCCTAGACAGAAAGGATGGCCTTGCCATCTTTTGGAAAAAGAAATACTGAGGTGGTGCAGGTTTTGAGGGATGGTTAGGAGCTCAGTTTTGGATATGTTAATTTTGAATTTTTATTAGACACCCAAGTAGAGATGTTGAATAAGAATTAGACAAATCATTCTGGAAGTGAGGTTACTCCAGTCTGGATTGGAGTAATACATTTAGGCATCTTAGTATTTAAAATGGCATTTAAAATGGAAACTGTCTGAGATCACCAAGGGAGAGTGTAGATACAGAAGGGAAAAATCTAAGGACTGAGAATTAGCCTGAGTTTCATCTTCTGGCTTTACAGAAAGCAGCAATAGTCTCTCTAGAAACAGAGAGAAAATCCTTCTTTAAGGTAAATTTTCCACTGTACATAAGTTTGTGGAGAGCTTCTCTTTAATATCTATGTGATAATATAATCAGTTTATAAAGTAAATATCATAACTTAACTTAATGGAGAGCAATCTGAATATGTACATAAAATATGGACCAAAATAAAACTTTTTGTATGTATATATGCTTTAATAAACATTTTGTCAATAGTGTTTTCAGTCTTATTTGGCTTAGTATTTATGTTATCATTAGCTAATCCTTAATTACACAAAATCTTTCACTCATTCATTTATTCCTTTATTCAGTAGCTATTTATTATGTGTCTATGTATCAAGTATTTCTGGCTAGGTCCTGTGGTTATAAACATTATTCATTTTTATTATTTTTCTATTCTGTATGTTTTGAAAAACACTTATCTGGGTTTTTTTTCTCACAAAACAAGTGTGAAAATTATTTTTAGAGAGTTGAAAATTGATATACAAAAATGAAACATACGGGCATCTACTCTGTTTTGTAACCACAGTGTAGTCACAAGATTTCATGTTCAGACACTGTTATAAAAATGATTTCAAAAAAGCTCACTACTAAGACATCCAAAGATTTTATAAAGTCAAGTGAGTTACTTTGAGTTTAGGAAGCCAATTAAATATTGGCGTCATGGGGTCCTTTGGCAATGACCTTGAATAGCTGTACTCTCTGCTTTACTCTCACTGCTCAGCTCTTGAATCTACTAATTCTTGCAGGTATCCACTGATTCATATCAACTACTATTGGGTTGTCAATCCTAAACTAAATACACTGGTCTATCCTTGATACTAAGAATCCTTGTTTTCATTTGCTTAAATATAAAACCTCAGTGTTGTGTATAGTCATTTTAAAGATGATACTGCGAGGTGAGGTAAACATTGAAAAGAAAAAAAGTTGTTCAACCTCTTTGGTAATCAAGAAAAGGCTAATTATAGTGTATGTATTAGGTGTATATTATATATCTCATTAATTTAAATGATAGTAGCCAGTGTTTCTAAGAGTGTAAAAGAAAACCTCTTTTAAACTGTTGGTTATAGTGTAAATGTGGGGATCATTTTGGAGGAATTAATCAAAATATGAACTATTCACACTTTTTGCCTCAGCTAATTTACATCTATGAATCTATCCTAACGATCCTCTACATATACACAAGATGGATGGAAAGAAATGGCCTCAGCAGTGTTGCTTATTATAGTAACTTATGGAAAGTGAAGGGGAGCAGAGTTTGCCACCCAAAATATGCCTCTTTGGGATATTGACTATTTTAACCTGGTTACTTTTAAGAAGCAAAAGACTCAGAAAGAAACTTTGACCCTCCCCACTTTACCTGCTTGAAAGGGATTTAGATAGGGGACCTGCTCCAGGAAGGAAGATATTATCACAGACAACTACAGTTTAATATAAACTAGTATCTGATAGAGAGTAACCTAGAGAGGCCCATTTGTTCCAACTCCTCTCTCTGTGTCCCATTGAAAAAGGTGGCCCAGCAAACATTTACCAGACATTTGCTTTTCCATCTCCATGCAAATTGCCTTCCTGCCCTTTGAAGTCCCAAACCATCACCCTCCTTTTCTCCTTAGCTCCAGAATGGCATGGAAACCTCAACTGCCCAATACATCCTTGGGTCTCATATTTTATAGCATCCCCACATGTACATCCATACTAAATTTTGGACATTTCTTTCTGTTAATCTGTGTCATGGTAATTTGATTGTCAGCCCAGCCGGAAGAACTTAAAAAGGTGGAAGGGACCCCCACAAAAACAACCCATATAGAAAGCAACCCAAGTTCCATCCCAGGGAGATGATCAACTACTTAGAATATCTCATATTACTAGAGTAATTTGTTGAAAAGAATGCTCTTAAATGTCCCAAAATGTAAAGATCCCTAACATATTGTTAAGGAAAAGAGCAAGTTGTAGAACAATATATATTGTAATCCCACTCATGTACAAAAATATACACATGTGTAATGGATAGGAAAACCTGCCCAGAGTATTGATTTCTGAAGAGGGCAGTACAATCCACAGAGTGGATATACAAGGGAGTTTTCACATTTATTCTGCATACTTTTATAATGCTTAAAAAATTTACATTGAGAATATGTTCCATGAGCCCATTAGCATTGTAATATATAAAAAATGTATACAAAATAGTAATGTACAGAAAGGCCACCAATTTTAAAAAGATTTGTAACATTTCAGATTAATTTTTAAATGAATGGCTGAATTACTTACAAAGATCTGGAAATATTGAGGATAGAAATGGGAACACAATGAATGCATTTGAAATAGATATTAAAATGTAGTCATATATTATTTTATCAGAACAAACAACCTAGAAAAAGTCCCTCAAACTAGCGCCACATTACTAAGAACAATGCCATTATCTTATTTGGCCAATTCCACTTCAGAAGCTATAACAAAATATAATACAAGTATAACAATGACTATGAATCTTTGAGTTGTGAATAAGCTATTCTCTGTCTGTGTTTTAAAAATCTATATATATTGTTACAGGATATTACATTGGGGTGGTGATAGCTTAGAAGATAAATGTTATTCTGCATAATATCTAATACATTTAATTCTTTGTCAGTCCCTTAGAATAAATTTCTTTCTATTTAATATTATTAATTATGTCAGTATCAGACATTCATACTGTGTGGTATTCTGCAATAAGCCAGAAAGATCCTTCAATGAGTTTACTTTCCCTCAGGATCATGAATTTCATTAGAAACTAACAGCAATTAAAAATATGTCTGAGAGAAGTTAGTGACATCTGTATCAAAATAATGGAACTAGAAAGATGTCTCCATTAACTCATAGTGGTTAATAGAGATAAGGATGATAGGAAAACAAGAAACACATCTTAATTGTTTCCCTTCACACAAACACACCCAAATCTATATATGATTTGATTCCAAAACATACAGGAATAAAACAATTTTATATTTCTTATTCAAGCAAGCACAGATTTTTTTTCTCTAGGGCATTTTTTTTTTTTGTCATTTGTCCTTTCTATATTCTAAATCTCAGAGCATGATAATTTATTCCATCACAAAGGGAAAGACTTATTAACTATTATCTACCCTCAAATCATATCAGAGAGAATTTAAAGTACTTTAGCATCTATATATTTTCTGAGAAATAATGTTTCTAAATAATTAACAAAAATTTCCAGAAAATCGGTGCTGGGGAATGAAAGCATGTATGCAGTTTAGAAACAAGTGTTATATAGCTAAGTTTTCTTTAAAAATAAATATTTAAAAATCCGTGTGCATCATTTAGTCAGGTGTTGAAATGGACTCAGTTTTGTTTGTGGGTGATATTTCATACCCCAGAGCTAGGTAATATTGTGGGTCCTGGAAACTTGAATCTGAACAATTCTATTTCTGGTTCTCTAGAAGTAACTAAAATCAAGTTCCCAAGTCACCTCCATAGAGCTAAGTAGAATGACCATCGGGGGCCCTTTATGTGGTGACAGCCTGACAGTGTGTGTTGGTGAGAAAGAAGTGATCCTGTCAACTGACGCTAAGCAACTTCAGAGCCCAGAGATAGATCCACGGCTTCAAAGCTTATCTGATTTGGGGAACCATTTTAAAGAAAAAGAATAAAAAATTGAAAATACAAAGTTAAGTGTCAAAGTAAATATGTATTTAGAATGAGAAAAAGAAATCACAACAAATTACAAAATTTTAAGTTAATAATTGGCACAAACATCGTAAAAATCCAGAAAAAAGTCTATACTTTAATCTGTTCTATCTTTATAACATTTTTCTACAGTTTGGTGCATACTCTGGTTGACTCTTTGTTTGAAAATAATATTGCAATGCCATTTTCAATTGAAGAATATACGTCAGCATGGTTGATCACAATTTTTATTTTGTTACTAGTATTTGGCATACATAAAACATTCATTTCACACACATATTCACTTTATGAGTGTGGTTTGGTTTGGACCCTAAAAATATAGAAATTCTAATTCCATTTTGCTTAATCCCCATCAAAAAAGAAAAAAAAAGTGTGATCTGTTTATAACTGTGCAAGCTACATTTTCAGAATATTTTTGACAGGAGAAAACGTTCTTTTTAACAAGGTACTAAAGATACTGGGAAGCCATTCTTATACAAACCATAGCTTTCTATTTCATGGAAATGACTGTGACCTACACAAATATGTCCCTGAATCCAAACTAAATGCCTCTCCATCTCAAATATCCCTTAGCCAGATCTCAAAAGCCTGCGGTTACTACCAAGCCATGCAAGATGATAGGTAGATTGTATGATGAGAAGAAGTCAGTGGAAACAGACAGTTGTTGTAACTAATTAAATTTAAAAATCTTACTTTTGCAAAATTTGTAAGAACATGTGACCATGACAGCATGTTAATAGGACCCATCCCAGAGTTTTGAAAGGGGTCTTGGAGCTTAAGCTTCATTATCTTCAGAGCCTCTGCCAGCTACTCAAGCATATAGTCAGCTGATACCTCCCCCTTCGCTCCCCACACAGGGGAACAGGGCTAGTGTTTCACTACAAGGCCTTCCTCTAGCTCCCTATGTACTCTTTGGCTTTAGCCCCCAGTGTCCTAAAAAATATTGATGTGGTTAATAGTGGTTAAAAGCAGGTGGCACAACAGAGTGATCACAAGTGAATGTTTTTATCTATGACTGCCCAGCAATCATTTTAAAAACCCAGAAAGCATTCATCAGGACTATACAGAATATATCATCTTCAATATTTCAGTGAAACATCTACTATGTGTGCTTGTATGTGCTAAATATTTACTATAATCTATTCTGTGAATACATGGCAAATGGTTGTTTATTAGGCCAAGTGCAACCCAACCCAAGTGAGGGCATTTCATAATTAAATTAACACATTGAGGACAGGGCATTTAAATTGTTTAAATGCATGTTCCTGGGGTTTAAACCATTTAAATCAACTTTTATACTGTGCTTCTTTAAACATTTATAACAAATTCACTAACTATTTTTGTGAACTGAAATTTTCAGGAAATACTCCCTAAAGACCCTAGTAGTGCTTGAGGGTGTGATACCTCTGGAAACATTCCCCCTTAATGTATAGACGCAACTCTGCATCACCGGTCCACTATGTGTTAAGTAATAGCAATCACTACAACTTTAATGCTAAGAATGGTCTTAATTTTATATCTTTATCCATCATTTTCTTAAAATATTTCTGCCTGCTACTCTTTTCAAGTTACTTTTATGGCTACCGTATAATGAACATGGAATAAAATAATTTCTGAACTACTGCTGCTAGGAAGCTAGATAATGAGACTATGTAAGACGTGACATGGAACTACACAACTGAAATGGATCAATTTTCAGCTTGATCTCCAAGGAAGAGGTAATCTTTTCAAGCACCAAAGGGAGCCAAACACATTTTTTGCTTCACCCAAGCATCATAGAAAGCTCTCATCCTTCAGAGAATAGAGAATATGTTGGAAATAATAGAAAGGAAAAAATACATATGATATAAAAAAAGAACAAGACAGATAACATTTGGATCTGAAGAAAAGAAACCAATTCGGAGAACAAAGTACTGAATGTGCCCCCCAGGATGGGAGCTCCAATGTGATCAACCTGCCACCAGGTAGCCAGCTCAGTGTGGATGCCGGTGCCATGTGAAGGATTCAGCATTGACCTCATGTGGTTGGCAGGTTGGGCACTTGGCAGTGGGGTGGTATAGCCAGTAGCCAATCTTGGGGAAGGGACAGTTTGCTTGTTGAAACTATGCATAGCTTCTACCCCTGATGAATTGGTAGAAACAGTTCCATATATTGTTTTTTGATTGGTTGACAACACATACAAGATTCCACTGGACAGCATCCCAACATCTAAGGAGCTGTTTGCCAGCTGGTGCCATAATGAGTCCTCAACACACAATTCTAGTTCTTGGTTTTTCTGGGTGATGGGATACATGAAACACCAGTGAATTGTAGGGAGAGTTCATTGCTGTATTTCCTAGGCAATAAAGGTATCCCGTTTCATGTGATGTTGGATAGGATATCAAAGTAGAGACTAATGTTTATTAAGTCTACAAATGGTTATTGGATAAAAGCCCTGCAGACAGAAAAGGCATTTCCATAGCCGGAATAACCGCATACTAGGAGCCAAGGGCTGTGCTCAATTTCTCTAATAAAGACGCCACATTCTAAGCACAGCAGTTATTAGCATCACCTCCTGATTAAGTCTGCAATAACTCCCTCTCCTTTCTCTCCGAACCTGTCTTCTGCACCAGCCAGGCAAGCAAAGTAGACAGAATTACACTCCTGCTCCCTGCCAAAGCTATATTGAAACAAAAGGTGCTCATAGTGTTCTTATCACGTGGGAATTTACAAGGATTTGGGGAGCATTGTGGACTATCTCCAACCCTGTGTGAGCATTGCCTATTGCTTTTCCTAGTTCTTTCAGGTGGCTCTTTCCCAGAAGTGGAAAGAAGAGGAAAGTAGTTTCCTCACATGAATGCATTGATCCTGTTCTGTTGATCACCTGAGGCTATGTCTTCTGGAATATTTAAGGTCCCCTCACTTTGAGCTCTCCTTTCTCTGCTACTGTCCTACAAACTCAAGCCACTTTGGTCTCCAAAGATTCTCAGTTTGTTTTCTCAACTCAAGGAGTTCACTTGACTCCATCTAGCTTTTTTCCCCTTGAGCTGCCAGAAAACTTTCTTAAGGAAGGAAGCAAGCTTGGGTAGTCACAGGCTTACCTTATTTCCCATTTGTCAGGAATCACTGTTCTTTATGCCTGAATTCCAGTGTTATGAAAACCATTGTTTTACTTATTATGTCTATTTTTAAAAATAATTTCAGGCTGGAGGGTAAATCTGGTTACTATTATTTACTCTTTGGCAGAAGTGGAAATTCCCAGATTCAGTTTATTTTGAAAATTGATTTGAATGGCTGTCACATCTGAAAAAGATCCCTTCAGCTATACAGATACAAATGAATGAAGTGCATAGTTTTCCACGTTTATTATATTATGATATTGATTTTTCTATTCTATCCATGAATTACACAAAAGTATTTTGTTTAAATGCAGTTATTGTATTTCCATCTTCTCAGATACCAATTCATCGTTCATCAAAATAAGAAGAAAAATGTTGCATTGTTATATTTAAAAAAATAACCCCAAATCCATCAAATATATCTCTTTGGAAACATTGGGAGAAGTTTAAATAAATCTGTGGTTATATTTTTAAGTGTGCAGATATGAGAGTTTTCATAGGCAACACATCATTTTCAGTAACAAAAACACAGTGATGCAAACATTAGCAGATATCAGCTCTCAAAATGTGCATGACAAGCTCTTTTTAGAAGCAGGTAGGTTCTCACTCTTGGTTAAAATCTCACCTCTACCTTGAAGGAACAGATGAAATCTGTTTATTTTGGGAAACTGTCTTATGGTAGCATATTACTGAGAGTCACCTGTTCTCATGGAAAAGGTTAGCAAATTGGGTTTCATGAGGTTTGAAACATCAGTGGAAAGACTTATAAAGGTTTGTCTGCATTTTCTGGGTGCTTACATTCTAAATGTCTTACTAATTGTGATGGTTCCCCATGATCATTAGCAAACAGTTCAAGGCAGAAAACATACCAAATGGGAGATTCCAATAGCCTGGATCATTTTGAATTGTTTTGGCTTCCTTCGTGTCATACCTGATTACATCCTCCTTGTTTCTGCCTCTTGATGTGCTTGATAGAGAGCTCAAACGAGGAACAGATGTGCCTGCCAGTTTTTAATGTTTATCTGTGAATTCTTAGTATTATGTTTAGGCCAAGTTCTTTTTCACAGGATGCTATGAAGTCCCTGGCATGAAGCCATTACTACACCTCCCCTGAACTTAGAGCTGTCCTTCCCCCAGGAGGCCTAACTTATAACAGGTGACCTGTGTCTGTCTTACGTACAGAATATATTAGGGCACCTGTGTCTATCCTTATGGGACATGTTAGTAAAGCTTTATTTTCTATTTTTAAAATTTAAAATATATAATTAAAAGTTCTATTATTTTAATCCATATCCCACAACCCAGAGGCAATTGGATTGGCTTTTGGGTACGGTGTTTACTTGGCTAAATTAGAGGACTACAAGAAAGGAGAGAACTAGATTCTGAAAGCCATAGCTATTGGGTGAGGGAAGCAAAGACAGACACTCAAGCCACTATTGCAACAATTAAGAGCCTGCAAAAAAATAATCCACCCAGGACTGAAACCTTAATACTAAGGACATTTCTGGAAATGAACAGGTAAAGGGATCATACTGAAAATGTTAAGCTTTTGTAACCACTGGAGATAAAAATGAATCCCTTATAAAAGAAAACTCCTTGCTAATTCAAGATGAAAAATCAGGATAAGACCAAGATGATGTACTTTTGTGCACCAGGAAAACCCACAGCCAAAGATCTTAATTGATATATTGATGGAGCTCAAGTTTGGCTGTCAGCACACCTTATGAATTTCAGTGAGGCATGCACTGATAGATAAAAACTTCAAGTAGTATATTTTTTAAATAGGTTTTTATTTTCGAAAGGATTTGAAGGTTCAGTTAAGTAGGAACTCTTTTACCCATGTTGCACCCATTCTCTCAACCTATAGGTGCTACTTTTTCTCTGTCTGTAATTTTAAACTTGTCCCATCAGTTTTGCCATGTGTGATTTTGGTAATCTTTGCAAGTGTACAAAGCTTGCTTTTCAAGGTATAGTGGATCTCAGGCTTCTATCCCCTCAGTACTAGATTTTTTCCAGAGGGAATGTATGAAGGATGAATAGAGGAGAAAGACCCTCAGGCTGGAGATGAGATGCAAACGTCTGACCCCCAAATATTTTGTTGACAATTGGCTCATCACCTTCCACATTGAAATACTCTGTGTTTCTCAAAGGAGCCATTAGAAAAACCAAAGTCAATGCAGTCAAGATGGAAGAAATCAGGAGGAAGACACATCATCTCAGGTCCTGTGTCATCTGCATGCCTTTGGTCCCCCATACTCATGATAAAGTGGTCCATAGTACATGCCTGTCTTTAAAGATTATGTCTTTGACATCAGCCTCCATCTGTGAGGATCATGACTCCAAGCATGCATTGTGATTGCATTGGCACAGCTCAGAGGAAAAGGATGCAGATCTCAGGAGTCTGCACTTAGGACTATCAGCAAGATCAGAGGCTAAGAGGAAATAAGAAAACATTTACTGAATTTTAAGAAATCAACAGGAGTTTATTCCATGTTCAATATGAGTGCAGCTCTGCACTAGTACTATAAAGTAATAAAAACAGAGTTTACAAGTCAGACAGAAACATACTGTTCATTTTATCATGTTTTTAAAGATATGGCCTGTGTGCATATGACACAGGGTGGTTGATGGAATGATATTAAGATGAACACATATATTTTACTGTGTATTTAAATTTTAATTAGCACTTCAAACTCATTGTTTCAGAAATATTTTAAAGGGTAAAGTTTTTGCTTTCTTTTTTTAAAAAATTATTAAAATATAGCTAACATACAATATTATATTAGTTTCAAGTGTACACCATAGTTATTCAACATTTATATACCTAAAGAAGTGATCACCATGATAAATCCAGCAACCATCTGACACTGTACCATGTTATCACAATATTATTGACTATATTCTCCATGCTGTACATGACATCAGGGTTATAGCATAGTAGTTAGATATTTATATAATTTAAGAAGTGATCCCCCTGACTAGTCTAGTACCCACCTGGCACCATACATAGTTACCATATTATTGGTTGTTATTTCTTATGCTTTACTTTACATCCCATTGACTATTTTGTAACTTCTAATTTGTGTTTCTTAATTCCTTCACCTTTTACACCCTGTCCCCAATCTCCCTCCATCTATCACCCCAAAAGATCTAGTACCCATCTGACACCATACATAGTTATTACAATATTATTGACTATATTCTTTATGCTGTACCCTATATCCCCATGATTACTGTGTAACAACCAATTTGTATTTCTTAATCCTTTCTCCTTTTTTACTCACCCCAAATCCCCTCCCATCTGGCCACCATCAAAATATTCTCTGTATCTATGAATTTGTTTCTGTTTTATTTGTCTGTTGTGTTCCTTATAAGTAAAATCATATGATATTTGCCTTTTGCTGTCTGACTTACTGCACTCAGCACAATACCCTCTGGGTCCATCTGTGTTGTCACAGATGGCACGATTTCATTCTTTCTAATGGCTGAGTAATATTCCATTGTCTATATGTACCATCTTTTCTTTATCCATTCATCCATTCTGGGACAACCAGGTTGCCTTCATATCTTGCCTATTGTCAAGAAAGCTGCAATAAACATATGGATGAACATGTCCCTTTGAAGTAGTGTTTTGGGTTTTTTTGCATGAATACCTAGAAGTGGAATTACTATCTCCTTTGTTTTAAAGTCTATTTTGTCTGCATAAATATTGCAACCCCAGCATTTTTTGTTTATTTGTTTCCAGTTTCATGAAATAACTTTCCCCATCCCTTTACTTTCAGTCTGTTTGTGTCTTTTAATCTGAAATAAGTCTCTTGTAGACAGCATATGTAAGCATCTTGTTTTCTTATCCATTCAGCCACATTTTTTTATTGGAGCATTTAATCTGTTTACATTTAAAGTAATTTTTGATAGATATGTAGTTATTGCCATTTTATTCTTCATATTTTTTACTTATTTATTTTTTCATCTTAAAGAAGTCCCTGTAACATTCCTTGTAATACTGGTTTGGTGGTGATGAACTCCTTTAGTTTCTTCTTGTCTGGGAAGCTCTTTATCTGTCCTTTGATTCTAAATGATAGCTTTGCTGGGTGGAGTAATCTTGTTGTAGGTGCTTGCTTTTCATCACTTTGAATATTTCCTGCCAATCCCTTGTGGCCTGCTGAGTTTCTGTTGAGAAATCAGCAGTCTTATGGGAGTTTCCTTATAGGTAACTAATTGTTTTTCTCTTGCATCTTTTAAGATTCTTTTTTTGTCTTTAACCTTTGGCATTTTAATTATAATGTGTCTTGGTGTGGGCTACTTTGGGTTCATCTTGTTTGGGACTCTGTGCTTCCTGGGCTTGAATACCCATTTTCTTCACCAGGTTAGGAAATTTTTCTGTCATTATTTCTTCAAATAGGTTTTCAGTTCCTTGCTCTCTGTCTTCTCCTTCTGTTACCTCTATTATGTGTGAATGTTGGTACATTTGACGTTGGCCCAGAAGCCACGTAAACTGTTCTCACTTTTTAAAAAATTTTTAAATTTCTTTTTCTTTTTGCTGTTCTGATTGGTTGTTTTCAGCTATTTATTTTCTAAGTCGCTGATTCATTCCTCTGCTTCACCTAATTTGCTGTTGATTCACTGTAATGTATTTTTCATTTCAGTTATTATATTCTTATATCTCACTGGTTCTTTTTTATATTTTTTATCTCCATTTTTATGTTTCCTATTTCTTTGTTAAAGTTCTTGCTGAGATCATTGAGCATCCTTATAACTGGTGTTTGAACTCTGCATCTGGTAAGTTGCTTTTCTCCATTTTGTTTAGTTCTTTTTCTGGAGCTTTGTTCTGTTCTTCTATTTGGGACATGTTTCTTTGTTACCCCATTTTGGCTGCCTCCCTGTTTTTGTTTCTCTATATTAGGTAGAGCTGCTGTGTCTCCTAGTCTCAGTAGAGTAGCCTTATGTAGTAGGTGTCCTGGGGGACCCAGGGGCACACTCTTCCTGGTCACCTGAGCTGGGTGCTCCAGGTTTGTCCCTTGTGTGAGTTGTGTGTGCCCTCCTGTTATATAGTTGAGCCTTGGTTGCTCTTTGTACATCAATGGGATGGATTGACCCTTGGTCTGATTGGTTGTGAGGACTGGCCATGACTACAGTGAAGGATCTGTTATGGAGGGACTTACCCTATGGAGCAGGATTTCTTTAGCAGGGCTCTGGTGCCTGCCCAGTGTGCCCTTTGGGTGTGTTGTCTTTGGAGGCAGACAGCTGATGCTCCAGCTTGGTTTGAAGCTGACCACAGAGCATGCCAGCCCCAGGGCCCCTGGGAGGGGACCTGCTGCAGGCCAAGTTCAGCCACAGCCTGTGTCCTGACCAGTGCCACCTGGTATGAATCACAAAGCAATCTGAAGATGGCCACCACCTGCACTGTGCATGAAGGTGCCTTGAGAGGCCAAGCCGAGGGGCCGGCCGAGTGGCACAGTGGTTAAGTGCTAGCTTGGGAAGCCAGCGGCCCCGGTTCGGTCCCACATGTGAGGGCCAGTGACACTGCCCTCTAAAAAAAAAAAAAAAAAAAAAGGCCAAGCCGCAAACCAAGGACAGCTGCCGCTAGTGCTGGGTTTAGGGCTACTCAGCCAGAGGTATGGGATGCACTGAAGTCAGATGCTGCTTGTTTGGGTTTTCTGAACTGTTGAAGTACTTTAGGAAAAACTGCAGCATGAGCCAAGGCAGGCAGATTGTATGAGAAAGCCACTGGAAGCAGCTTAGGTATGCCTGAAAGTTGGGCAGGGTGTGGCCTCAGAATCCAGGACCAGGTGAATAAAAGATTGATGGAGACTAAGATAGGGCAGCCACCTGCGTGCATGGAAGAGGGTGGGCTCAACAAAGAAAAGACAGGCCTCCACCACCTCCTCTGTCCATCAAAAAGCTGTCCTTCCAGCCCTCACTCTGAAGCAGACAACTCGGTTCTTCCTCGTACATCCCTTTCACCTTGCAAGCTGCTGCACCAGCACTGGAGCTCAAATGAGTAAGTCTGTGTGCTGACCTTTTAAGAGGAGCACCTGGAACTCCAGCCCCACCTCTGTCCCACTCAGCCACAATTTCCTCTGGTTTTCACAACCAGGATTTATGGGGACTTTTCTCCCTGGCTCCGGGGAGATGCTGGGACCCCTCGCTCCTCTGGAGGGGGGTGGAGGGGTACCACCTTAGCCAAGATATCCCTCCTAATTTTTAACTGTCATACGTGGGTGTGGGACCAGCCCATTCTGCGTCTCTGCCCCTCCTACCAGTCTCAAGGTGGCTTCTTCTGTATGTCCTTCATTGTAGGGCTTTGGTTCAGCAAGATTTCAAGTGATTCTCAATGATGGTTGGTTTGTAGTTTAGTTGTAATTTTGATGTGGTAATGAGAGAAAGTAAGTACAGCGTTTACCTACTCTGCCATTTTGACCAATAAATCAGTTTGTATGTTTTTAAAATGATTAGTATGAAAACTATTTAAAACAACTGTTAGGTAAATAATTGTATAAGTAATATACACATATGAAACAATAATGCATAGTATTTGGTTTGTGAATAGTTCAGGATTGAGTAACATTGCACATTGCATTATATTCCTTATAGTGCCATGTATACAACTTACGGTCTTTGTTGACAAAGATCTTACATGCTGTTTTAGGATGGGTTTCCAGGAAGCGGAGCCTGAGGCAGGAATTTTTGTATAGGTGACTACTGATGGATGCTTTCAAGAAAAACATATAAGGAAACAAGGGAAACAGGATGGGGCAGGAGAAGAAGCACGGAAAATCATGATTTTAGGAGAATATTAGCTTCAGACTGATCCAATGAAGAATTTAGGTGTGTAGACCCAACAAAAAAGTTGCCCTGCTCAGAGGCAAGGAGGCTGAGCTGTTGTAATCCCACTTCAGTCTGTCATTGACTATAGGATACTTGAGGAGGAGGGGTCAGCATAATTTCCCAGGCATCTCCTCATGTGGTGGCCATCCTCTAGAGAAGAAAGCAACCAGTCATGGAAACTGGAAGATAGGAACACTGGCTTGGTAAGGAGACTCTGGAGGGGATTGATTCTAAGAGCATCTGCCACGTACTCTTTACTCAGGAGAAAAAAATACTCAAGAGAATAGTAAATACCCAAAGTTCATTGACATAGCCAATGTTAATGGTTACAGTCCAGGCAGATCTTGAAGCCAACTGGCAATAATGACAACACATCATTTGTGGGAATTACTGGCAGAAAGGGAAGCTCATAAATTCCCAGGGTCATCTTGACCCTCTCCATACTGGCGCCATGTTTCCGTGCCAGCCTCCCTGGGTCTGATGTCATCAGATGACTTTAGCAGTGTTGTAACCTGCCATAAGTAGGGCACTGGCCTTGTCTGATGGGTCCCTGGCCTGTGTGCTCCATGGAGACAGTCCTCTTAGCTTACACTCTAAATCTTTGTTCACTTATCACAAGAAAGAAATATATCCTCTTCATTAGAGTGTCTATTATATAGGGATAAAATGTGCAGAACCAATTGGATGTGTGGCAGGCACTCAGGGGAGAGAAAAATTAGGTTTCAACTTACAAGAGACCTGGCTTCCGGCAATGGCTGGCCCACTTCAGGCCATGCCAATTCATTGCAGTTGACCACATAGTTCCACTTCATATCTTGTGAACACAAACTGGATGCATCTGATTAAGTGCTCCCGGTTCTGGCTGTAATAAGTGACTCACTGGCAGTGTGCCTGCTTGCAGCTATTCTGGGCACTAGGCTTGGAGTGGCTGAGGTTTGGCATTCTCACCTCAGAGGCTCTCTCGGCTGGGCCAGGTGCCTGGCAGTATTCCTCTGCACTAACTCATTCTCCTCCTTTTATTAGCTTCTTCTCCTCCTACCCTCCACCACTTTTCCCTCCATGCCAAGACTTGCTTAGCAGACATTTCCCCACTTAATTCTTTTATTTTTTAATTAAAATTTTTTTCATTTACAGTTGACATACAATATTATATTAGTTTCAGGTGTATAACATAGTGATTCAACATTTATATAACTTTCAAAGGGATCACCCCAATAAGTCTAGTACCCATCTGACACCACACATAATTATTATGGTATTATTAACTATATTCCCTATGTTGTACTTTGCATTCCCGTGACTATTTTTGTAACTGGTGATTTTTACTTTGTAATTCCTTCACCTTTCTCACCCATTCCCCTAATTCCCATCCTATCTGGAGACCATCAGTTTGTTCTCTGTTTCTATAAGTTTGTTTTTGTTTTGTTTGTTCATTTATTTTATTCTTTAGATTCCACATATAAGTGACATCATATGGTAGTTGTCTTTCTCTGTCTGTCTTATTTCACTTAGCCTCATTTTGTTCTTAATAGATGCTACATATCTCCTTTTGGCCCAGCTATCTAATTTAGTGCAGCACAGAGAACTCCATGCCAAGATCATATGGAGCTCTACTAGAAGTGAGAATGTTTAGTACATTTGGTCAATGGCAGCTAGTTTGGGTCCTTGACAACCTAGTCTGCATGGAGTATTTCCTGTTGGACATAATGATATACAGTTTAGTGATTAACAACCCAGGCATACAGCCAACCTCATTGCAATTTGGCAGTTTCACTTATTGGCTGTGTTACCTTGAGCAATTTACTTCCTTTCCTATACCTCAGAATGATCATCCATAAAATGGGAATGACCACTTCATGGCAGATTATTGCTGCTATGCATACAAATGGCTAGAAATAGTTCCTGATACATAGAAAGATACTTATGAAGTATTAGAAATGTTCATTATTAGCTATGTAAGTAATATAACTTTCATCATATTACTTTTATACCTAATATAATTTATGTTATTTATATACACCTCTATTCTACGCAGCTGAAGGCCTCTACTATCTTAGCTGATGAATTTACATCGTAACCCTGAATTATTCATAGAATTTCCTTTGTGTAGACTGTAGAAAAAGACTGTGTTCAGCTTCTAGTTTGGAAAGGTGAAGAGACAGGGTCTTACTTGGAGACGGCCAGCCTCTGAGTTATATGTACAGATATATGGGGAAATGTATGTATATGGACGCATACACACAACCCAAAAGCTGGAACAACACACTTCAGACTGTCATGTGGCTACTGATGGAAAGGGGGCATAGGGTCATGGAGTAAGGAGGATTCACAGTTTAAACTCTCTCACTGCCTGTATTTTTTCATATCTACCTGTCACAAGGAGCATGTGTTCATGTTATGTTGGTAAAACAAACAAGCAAACCGCTTGTTTCCATGCCTCCTGAGAGAGGTGCTTCTGTCTTTCTCAGGATTGCTGAGCCCAAGACATCAGTGCCACCCTTAGGAAGAGCTGTGGGCCTGAGGTGAACAAGTGTCTGCTTTGCGTGCCTAGCACAGGGTCTCTTGCCTTCCTTATATTTTCTGCCAACTTTTATAAAGCATTTGACAGAAGTGAAACACTTAATGCTCTGTGATCAACAATTGTATGCCAGGCACATTCACATATGCTTCACCTCTAATATTCTTACGCACTTCCCGAGTTAGTCATTGCAGTCTCCGTTGGAAAGATGAGACGTTGGGGCTTAGAAAGATTTGACTGATTGCTAAGGGTCACACAGCTAGCCAGTCCTGGAGTCTCTGTCAAAACCCAGGTGTCTCTTTTGTTGTGGTTATATTCTGTTTTTGTTTTTTATTCCAATCTCAGTGTTCTCCTCACTGGGGGTTCCAATTGACTTACGAATGTTAAACTCCCAGCTCCCCAGGGTGACTTCATTTTCTAACCTTTTATTTTATCTCAGTTCCCTTTTCTTCCTTGTTAATCTTTGTCTGCTGTCCTCTTTATTCTTCACCTACCTGCAATTTGGCCAATTTCTTTCCCAGTTGTTCTTGTACTTTTGTGTTTTGTTTTAGTCTAATTGTCGTATGAAAATTTTTATTTTTCTCTGTCATTACTAGATACAATCTAGTGGACTGATTATTTGAGGGCAGAACTATACCTTGTTCATCTATCCATTCCTAGGGAATATCCCACTGCTTAGTAAATCAAAGGCTTTATTAGGTGGATAAAAAGTGGAATAAATGTGGTAGAGATGTATCAGTATCCATGGTTTTCTGCCAAGCTGAACCCACTTCTTTGCTGCCTTTTCATTCCCTCCAAGTGTGAACAACCTCCCCTCTCCCACAACCTTCTCCTTCATCTCTACCATCAAAGTTTGCCTCCCTTCCTCTCTCCCCAGGTTGTCCTGTGGGAGCTGCAAAAATTGTGTGTCCCCAGTGGCAGCATGCCTTGCTCCTTTGAGAAAGCCTTAGCAAAGGAGAACAATACCCAGGTGTTTCCCCCAGGCCTCATCCAATGAGAGAATTGAGAGATCCATTAATAAATAAAACCAGAGCTTTTTCCATAGTTTTCCATTTGTGGATGCCAGCTATATTATGTGCATGGCTGACTCTTAACATTTTAAAACTATAAAACATAAGTCCTTGAGCCATATTTGTATTTCATTTATGAAAGTGTGAAATCTCTTGGGAGTAGAGAATCATGCAGAAATTACTATCTATTAACCTTGATAATAAGGGAGAGGATGCCATGTAGCTGCAGGAATGTGCTGAAATCCCGCCATCTTGTGGCCAAACGAGACAGGACATTTGTTGATTTTTCTAAATTCTAAATCCCCGAGTGGGGAACAACAGCAAGTTGACATAAATTGCCTACTTGAGAATCATTCTTCACCACAATGCAGGACAGACTAGCTTATTTCCTTCCAGCTCGACCTTTTGAGGCTCAGCATCTCTTCTGGAAAAAAAAATTTTTAGTCTTTCCAAAAATACATTTATCCTATGAAAGATTAGATCCTCAATCCATGTAATCAAAGGACTTTTGCTACCAGAATGTGTATGCTAGGCTTTTTTTTTTTTTCTAAAAACATTTGAGATATTATGGTTTCTTTGAATCTTAGGAAACAAAAGCAGGCAATGAATTTCTCACGTGTGTTTTTCTTCACTTCCCTTTTTCTGGTTGTACTCTCAATAGAAACATTTCTAAGAACAAATATAAACCAGGATACTAACAAATCTTTAATAGAAAGAGGGTAAACAAAAGATAAATAAGTGATAAGGTGGTGATTCTGCAATGTGACTGTGGAAGACCTAAATGAAACTCCACTTTTGAACCTCAGCTGATGTGAAAGCCCAGCTTAGTGGGATTCTCCCTGCTGCTTCAACCTCCTTGTTTGTCCTAGGAATGCTCAAAAAAACAGGAGGAACTTTCCACTGAAAGCCACTGTCACACACCCCCTGTAAATGTAGAAACCAAAGGGGGCACAGGAACAATTGATTTGATGTCCCAGTCAGTAGGCAGAGTGTACAGTGACCAGGTTCCCTGCAAAAGTAGCATACATTTATTATAATTTGATTAGAGATTTGGTTCACTTTGTTGATACCTAAAAATTGCATTATTTTTAATTTTTTTTAATATGACAACTAAATGCATATGAGCTATATATCTGGTTAATTTTTAAAACAACGCTAAACCTGGTCAGAGAAATCAAAATCCTTCTAAATGATTCAAATTATTTAGTAGCAATTAGTCACATCTCTTTTCCACACTTACAAAAGCAAATTCTTAAACAGTAATAGAGATTGGGAATTGTTCTGGGGAAATTGTCTTTTTCTTCTCTAACATATAGCAGTAATACACTGAAAGGACAGGCAAAATCAGGTTGCTAATGAAACATGTTTAATGGGCAGGATCATTTTTCTTAGTAAGAAGTCCAGTTGCTTGTACTGGTTGTACTGTGTATGAATGACTCATTCTTGGGACTCAAAATTCTGTAAACACCTGAGTTGATGTAGGACTTTCAAGAAAGAAAGGTCCTATGACATTAGAAAGGTACATTTGGCCATATCTGAGGTGAAGTCCTGGGGCCTGTGTCTGAAGCACTGGTGTGATTGTGTGGTTCCTAGGCCCCAGGCCAGACCTTTTGGACCTGACTCTCTGGGGTCTGCACTTTCAAGTCAGGTCAGGTGATACTCATTGTCATTAATATATGAGAACTCTTGCTCTAGAACAGTAGTTCTCAACTTTCTAGAGATTTTTTTTTTAATGATTTTTTTAAAAAGTGCCTGGTCCTACTACCCTTGAAATTCTGAATTAATTGGCCTGGAGCATGGCTTGGGCATTTGGAGTTTCAAAAGTTCTCCAGGTGATTGTTACTGCAACCAAGATTGACAGCCAATGCTCTAGGACAGGGATTGGCAATTTTTTTTTCCATAAAAGACAAGATAGTAAATATTTTTGGCTTGGCACTCCATATGGTCTCTGCCACAGCTGCTCCACTCCACTGTTATAGCTTGAAAGCAGCCATAGGTTGTATGTAATCAAATGGGTGTGAACTGTGTTCCAAAAAAAACCCCAAAAACATTATTTACAGTAACAAGCGTTGGGTTGGGTTTGGCATGCAGGAAGGAGTCTGCTGACCACTTGTCTTCAGACTAAGGCAGACGCTCAAGACCCACCCTAGGCCTACTGAATCCGACTATGCATTTTATCATGTCTGCACATAAAGCTCTCGAAAGCACTGCTTTAGAAAGCACTGCATAGTGTCATAGCAGCTCTTTGTCACACTCTATGCCACACTCATGCCTGGTATTCTGTTACGTCATGGCACCCTCTTAAGTAATGTCTACAAAAGATTTCAGAATCATTCTTAACACAGCATTACAGACAGTATCCTTTATTAGCTAGGTAGTACAGGGCATAGCAATCGGCTCCCCTGGTCCCTCACCTATTAAATGAGATAGTCTAGAACAGAAGTCGGCAAACTTTTGAAACGGAAGAGCCAATCCTGTCCCTCACAACAATTTAAAACTTATTCGAGAGCCATAAAACAAATGAAATCACCATTATGTGAATAATATCCTTTAAAAAGTTTTAAAATGAAACTAAGATCGTTTTATTTTCTTTTCCAATTTTACTTCAGAACCACATGTATGTACCCAAAGAGCCACATGTGGCTCACAAACCGCAGTTTGCCGACCCCTGGTCTAGAAGATTTTTAAGTTTCTTTTTTCTTTCGAATGTTCTGTAATTCTCACTAAATGTGGCCTAAATAATTGATATAAATTAGCAAAGAACTAAATTAATTGAAGAACAAACCAGAAAATATTATTTACTTTAGTAATTGAGAAAAATATTCTAGTGCCCAATTACTAGAGGAAATTAGACAGAATGTTTGGAGTAGAAGATAAAAACATTATCTGAAGAAATATAACTTCTATCTCTTAGAAAACATGACATAACTGTCAGGAGACAAAGAGGATGTTAGAGAGCCCTTTTTTAAAGATAGAAAAAGAACTCTTCCAAAGGATCAAAAGGTAAATTCATATACAGGTGAAGGGACACATTCCCCAGAAATGAGGATGAAATTTGAATACATGAATTTAACTTAAAAAAATATGTTTTCTCCACATATGTGAAAGAAATCTGCTGTTATAAGTTAACTGTCACAAAGTTCATTGATGTATGGTTCCGTAAGCAAGCACCTTTTCTACTCTTCAGCTGTTTGGATTAGAAACCAGACTACACGAAACCCCCTTCAAGTGTAGTTCATGTTGACATAGGTCACGCCTGTGTGGTAATTCCAGGCTGACTAAGGTCTGAAAAACCAACATGTGTGCTCCAACCTAAGAGCTAAATGCCCCTGGAGACTTAGATGAGGCCAGTCTTACAATTGCTATGATTTTCACAGGAAGGAGTAGTAGAAATTAAAGGACATTTTGGTCAAAAAAGACTAAATTTGAATCCCCTCTTTACCATTTACTATTGCTTTGACCTGGGCCAAGACACTCACCATTGAGGACCTTGAGTTTCTTCAACTATAAGACAATAACATGCGATTGTTGTGCGAATGAAAGGGAATAAAGAAGATTTTTGCCCAATTCACAACACATGTTGATAAGTATTAGCTTCCTTTCTGGGCCTCTTTTATTAGTTTTTTCAAAAAAATGAAATTATTTTCCCCTGGTGTGTGCCCAGTGATGAATATATTATTTATACAAATTTATGAACCTGCAATGATGTAAAGAGACCATAATGCGTACAAGTCACCAGTTTAATGAATGAGCTGAACTTGAAAGGCACAACCTGAAAATAGCTTTCTATTTTTATTCCAACCACCACCTTCAAGTTTGCTGTGTCTGATCTCTCTCTTCCCCATTCCTATCTTGGGTGATTCCAGTTTTCCAGTCACTTTTAGGTATTATATGAACATTGTTATTTTTCCAGTATGAACATGCCCAGTTAAATCTAAATAAAACTGTAATCTCACCTTCAGTTCAAAGCTTGATTCCTTCTCCCAGCTCAGCCCTGACTCATAGCTTGGGGACCCACAATGGAGAAGAGGGTATGATTGGGGTCACTCCTAGCACAAAATATACCTAAGGTGAATTTTAAAAGGTGACCTTTTTGAGGCAGACCCCCAGTCAAGATGGGTCAGGAGGAGAGTTGGCTGCATTTCAGCTATTGCTGGGGCCATCTGACCAGTAACCTTTGTGCACAATCTATGCACTGACCTGGATGGTGTTAAATGCATTACTTTTCTCGTTATTTGTCCTGTATTTTCACTTCCCCTTCTCCATTTTCTCTTTTGCTTTTTGCTCCTTTGTGTAGTAGGAAAAGTGGATGGCATTTGTTAATCATAGCTTAGGAAGGCATTTCAAATGGTGAACAGCAGGGAGACGCTTTGTATATGAAGAGATAGCGTAAGACCCTGTGCACTTGGGGAGTGAGGAACATGCAAAAGTTCCAAAGTCATGTGAAATCAGGTCAGACACCTGATGGCGCATTATTTTGAGGGATTTAGCTTGGTTCTCCCGACTTCATCATGAGCTCACATGGACACAGGCTCAAGCACAGGAATCAGAACTCATCACAGAGCTGAAGCACGGAGAGAAAAGAATGAAAGCAATCATTCTGAGATAATAGGCAAAGCAAAAGATTCACATTTTCTGGAGCCCATTGGAGGGAGCAAAGCCTTCTAAAGTTATTGATGAAAAAATCTTGAAGCAATTAAAATTGTACATACTGAGAATCTTTTACAAATTGTGATAAAAGTTCTGATATAAGAAAAATGGTATTGCAGCACAGACCACATGAGAACACCTGGGAAACCTGGAGAAAATAAAGTCTCATTTAGAAAGCAAAGAGGAAAAAAAAACAAATGCAGATTGGTGAATAACTTACTGAGACATTCTCTCTGCTACAGTATATTTTTACTCATTCCTGATTTATCAGGAGTGAACAATTTATTTTAAAATCTCACTATATGTAATGAGCTTTTAAAATAAATTACTTACATATTATGCTCAACATTCTTTTTTGCACATCTATTTAATTCTATGCACATTTTTTTGGCTCTATGTAAAGTCTTTCAGTAATGAAACATTTTGAAGAAAACAAATCTTGTAGCAGTAGAGAGTTAAGATACAGATATCTGTAGTGATAGTTTGAAGTAAATTGCATATGTGTGTGTGTGTTTATACACACACGTATATATACCTAAAAATGAATATGACTCTTCTTCTTTCATAATAAGGGTTTGATCTTTCTCAATCTTTCTCAAGACATCACTATTTTTATGCTAGCAAATCCCACATTAATGAATTCCTCCAGGTATTGCTATCAAATGTCTGGATTTGATCGCAGTATCTGGATTCCTTACTTGAGTATTGCAGCCTAATTCTAATAACAGTATAGACAAAATTAACATCGACTGGAATAGTCTTATAACAAAGCGTATATCATTATTTGCTGGCAGGGTCTAGCTAATGTGTTAGTTTTGTACTGCTGCTACAACAAATTACCACAGATTTAGTGGCATAAAATAATACAGATTGATTATTTTTCAGTTCTCTAGATTAGAAGTCTGACATGGGTCTTGCTGGACTAAAATCAACATGTGGGCAGGGCCACGTTCATTTCTAAAGGCTCTTGGGGAGAATCTGTTTTGTTGCCTTTTCCAGCGTTTATAGGCTACCCTCATACCTGGACTCCTAGCCCTCTTCTCATCTTCAAAGCCAGCAGGGTGATGCTGAGTCCCTCTCATGTTCCCATCTCTCTGGTTTACTTTTCTGATTCTTTTTTCACTATTAAGGACCCCTGTGATTACATTAGGCCCACCTGGATGATCCAGGATAATCTCCCTATTTTAAGGTCAGTTGATAAACAATCTTAATTCCCCTTTGTCACTTAATATACTATATTCACAGATTCCAGGGGTTAGGATGCAGACATTATTTTGGGAGCCAAAACCCAATAAAGTGTTATCACATTTTATAGTCTCATGAGTTTGAAATACATGAAATTTATATAGACTAGCTTCTTCGTTGTGAATATATATATATATATATATATATATATATATATATATATATATGTTTAAGGCTAATAAGTGAGATTTCTTAAAATGGGAGATATGGCATCAGGACTATTGGGCTCAAATAAAAGTTTCTACTGTCTCTTTATTCCTACCCCAGGTCATTTCCAGTGTTAATTATCCTTTAAAAAGCATTATAAGTTCTTTTAATTGGTTGTATAGAAGCTTGAGATTCTTAAATGGCATTTATGAAAAAGTAGAAAATGTTTGTGGAAGATGATGTTTGATAAACCTAGCACCTGAATACTTTTTCTCAGCTGATGCATTATGTTTGATAAATTAAGGAATACAATATAGCAGAAAAGTTGACTTAACAGCAAATTATTTTTTAAATTCATAGACTTTAAAATTGTCTTTTATGAGCATATCATGATTCTCATACAAAGGAAGAGAAATTACATTATATTATATCTTCATCTAATCAGAAAGTATGCAACAGGGTGATGTCCAGCATAGAAGAGAATAATTGTTGATCAGAGAACCAAAGAGAAAAGCAGCTCATTGAAACCATAACATTAATTTATTCATAAATTATGCTTAACATTGTTTTTTGCACATCTGGGTAATTCCACATGGATTTTGAACATTGACTCTATGCAAAAATTTTTAGTAATGAAGCACTTTGGAGAAATCAAAGCTCACAAGCAGTAGGAGAGGTGGACATAATGTAAATGATACCAACATGAACCAATTTTGATAAATATGATGACAGAAATAAAAATTGCACTAGAATACAAGCTCTTTGAAGACAGAAATTTTTCTAACCCCCAAAACTAAGATATATGCCCAGTAGTATGAATGAATGGGCTATGGGAATATGAAAAAGAAAACACAAAATTCTGTAACACTATAGGGGGGAAAAAAAACAAGACTTTAGGCTCCTTGATTTCTTTTCAAGCCTTAAGTTCTTAAAGATTGGTAATAGTGTCGTTGAAATGGGTTTCATGCCCTCCCCTTGGTTTGATTTCTTTATTTTTATGTTTTTAAATTAAAGTTTATTGGGATGACAATTAGCCAAGTTCTGAAAATGTTATTGTCCTTCTCTAACAGTAGGTGGCACCACAAATGCAGGCATTCATTTAAGACCTGTTTCAGAGATTTGTGCTTACCTACTTCGAATGGGACTCATTTATCTTTTCCCTGGGACTTTTTCCGAGTTAGCTTGAGCTACAGGAAGGAAAACACTGAAGGCAGTAATACAGGTGAGGATTTTGTCCAAGAACAGGAGTTCCAGCAAATGCTTGGATTTTAATCAATATTTATTTGATTAAACTTAGCATTTCAAAATTAAATTTTCTTAAGACTTTAAGTTTGCATTATCAATCTTATTTTATTTTTAATGCATAGTAATTGGGGAGGAAATGCTTTTTTGAACTTGACATCAAATCAATTTTTTTTCCCAAACATCTAACATCATCAGCTGTTTAATCAAATTGCCTTGGCCATGTTAAACTATGACAATTCTAATACATCTCGAATGTTTAATTGCCTAAGCATACGGATTTTATTTGAATCACCCAAATACAGATCTAACAGCATCTTACTAAGCTCTGAACTTATAAATAAAATTAATCAGACTTACAAATATAGTAGATCACATCCTTGTAAGCATTTCAAATAGCCTGAGTCCCAGACCACACACACAGCATCATAATGGTCCCCTCCTAACAGGACGAAGCCAGCCGTGTGGCTGTGGGCTCTTTTGCATTGTCACATTTTTTATTGTCACGTGATCAGAAACTTGCTAAAATTCTGTCTTTTCCTCTGAAATTAATTAGTTACTTACATTTATATGATTGCAACCTGGCGCCTTGCCCAAGTAACCAGTCCCCTAAGTTCAAGGGGTTTCAAGTCCTCTGGCTTAAAATCTGTTTTCTGTAATTATTCTGTGATATCCTCCTCATCAAGGTGTGCTGATGGAATTCAGAACCTCTTTCTTAATACTTTTTTTTTTTTTTTTTTGAGGGCAGTGTCACTGGCCCTCATATGTGGGACAGAACCGGGGCCGCTGGCTTCCGAAGCCAGCACTTAACCACCGCGCCACTCGGCCGGCCCAGAACCTCTTTCTTGAGCTGGGGTTACTCGTCTTTTCACTTTCATAATTTATGTGTCTCACCCCTACTTCAGACTCATTTCATTGCCACCAGCTTGAGACTTCCTCTTTGTCCTAGAGCAAGGAAAGTACCTGAGTTCCTGACACCAGGTATTGGAGTCAAGATATGCAGGTTTGAGCCTTTGATCAAAGTTGTGCCAGACATACAGCCTCAGCAGTTAGGTTATGGAATATGGTGCCAGTCAAATGAACTCCTCTAACTTTCAACTCACCTCTGCTTTCATTTTCATGTTGTCTATTTGCCCACCATGACCAAATGAATCAGAGAATTTTATCTCAACCCAAAGTATCAGACACTGTCAGAGATCTTCAAAGTCATGCAATGCCATAGTTTTACACAGAAGGAATGCTGAGGTTCCTCTGTTGACTTGCCCAAGGTCAGTTAGCTGGAGGCAGAACTGAGCTAGCACCCAGGGGTCATTCTCATCCTCTGAAGCTCCACTGAATGGGATGTGGGTTTATAATAGGGGCAACCTGTGTTTTATATAGTTATAGGATGTAAGGAGTCATTTTGTCTGATCCACTTTTTTTTTTTTTTTTTACAGAAAAGGAATCAATAACCTCAAGTTCACATAACTAGTGACTTTAGAAAGTGGCTTTATTTTATGTACTTCAATGAAAGCTACTATTTTTTAAAATAAATACCATGTACCAGAATTAGAATCTCTGTTTCCATGTATAACAAAAATCTTTTACAGAAGGTGTTATTAACTAATTTAACATCTGCGGTAACTGAAACTAAGATGTTAAGTCACTTTTCAAGGTAAAAAATAAAATCAGAAACAAACTTCAGGAATACCTGCTCCCAAACCAGTGTTATTTCTTGGGAATGGGAAGGCCTCTTCATTGCTAGCATTTTTGTTTAGTTCTAGTTTATCACCTGCTTTTGTAAAAAATATGAAACAGTAAAATTTTATTGTTCACTAAGAGTTTATTTCAAAATTGCTTTTGAAGTTATCTTTTATCTGGGTATATTACTGATTTTAAGTTAAATTTCAAATGACTGTTGGTCAATGATTTATATGACATGGGCTATAGATGGGGCCCTACAGCAATGGTTTCTGTTTATCTCCTTGTAGTCAGAGTGAAAAATAACTTTTGAGAGTCAGTATTTTGGAACTTGATTTTAGCGGTGTAGCCACTGCAGTTGACTAGGTATGTGATGTCAGGAGCCCAGAGGTAGGTGGTTCCAAGCTAATGCAGCCTTGCTGACAGGTCCAGATTTTTGCTCCACAAGCTGTGCTATGTTTGCTTCAGAGCAGAAAGCTACACCTGCCAGCATCTCTACCACACCCCAAACAAGGGGAAAGTCCCATTGTATCAAGAAAACAAAGTTTTCCAAGTAACCCCACACAGCAGACTTTCCCTTTGTTTCCCTCCACTCCTGTGAAGCCACCCTTGGACAGAATACTAGGGGAAGAGGATTGTGGCTTAGTGTTGGCTCAAATAATCCACTGAAAATGAATCACCAAAAAAACCTCTGGAACTTAGAAAAAGAGTGGACAAGAGATGAAAACTCAATGACAAATCCTGAAAAGTATAAGCCTGTTATATCCTTAGGATTTCAATAGAGCCAAGAAATACTTCAGGGCCTGCCATGCTCCAGAACATTAGGCCAAGTTGGGGGAAAGCTAAATCCTCAAAGTGGGATCGTCTACATCTGTCTCACAGGGATTAGTGTGAAAGTATGCATATTTTCTCTTGAAGCTCCTTGAGAAATGAATCAAGTTAACCACTGACATATTAATTCTCAGTAAGTTCAATGCAGCAAATTTCTACTTCAAGTTTTGGAACCAATCTTTATTTTTGTTTGACCACCAGATGAAATAGTTGGCTTTCGTTTATGCACAGTGTTGTATGAAAAAAAACTACATACCTTTAAAGCTATAATTGCACTCCAGTATTGCAAATGATGGAGAGCACATGTATAGCAGACACTGCTAACTCCTTACCAAATACCTGTTTTCTTCTTTCTCCTTAAACGAAACCACACTGTTACCATTGTTGTTGTTTTTTTACTCTCTCAGGCTCAACTAGGGGTGGCCAAGTGACTCATTTCTGACTAAAGATTGAGGCCATTGAGTGCCTCCCCCAAATGAAAAAAATTTAGATATTTTATTGTAAAATGTAATTAAAGAAAAACACATAATGTGTACACTCACTTTAATGAATAATTATAAAGCAAGCACCTGGGTAACCATACCTATCACATTTAAAATTTTTGTTTGGAATAGTCATCCATGTTTTTTATGCAGCTTTCGTCCATTTCTTTTCATTGTTGCAAGGTGTTCTCTTGTATGAATATACCCTGATCTGTTTATTTGCCTATGTCCACTTTGTTTCTCATTTTGCTTCTTATTACACATTCTATGTATGAAAGGTGGTGCGTAGAAATCATTACATGCACTGATTAACCGCTATGTTATATACCTAAAAGTGGAATTGCTGCATTAAGGAGTCATGGAGCCATTTAACCTTACTAGATGATATCAAGTTGTTGTTCCAGACTGTTTGAAAGTGGTTGTCAGCTTACTGTATGCTAGTTCCTATTGCTCTATGTTCTTACCATTAATTAGTAGGTGGTGTTGTACTCTGCCAATCTCATTGGTGTGTAGAAGCAGATCATTATTATTTTAATTTTCCTAATTACTAGTTTGAAGGCAGTTTCCTTGGTTTAGTGACCAATGCTTTAACAAAGTTCCACAAACTGGATGGCTTAAAGAGGAACTGATTGTCTCGTGGCTTGGAGGCTAGAAGTCTGAGATCCAGGATCAGCAAAGGTGGGTGTGCTCCTTCTGAGGGCTGTGAGGGATAATGTGTTTCATGACTTTCTTCTCTTCTGGTAGTTCACTGGCAAATCTTTGTCTGATTTCTTGCTACTTTGAGAGGAAGTTTAAAACCAAACTTTAAAAATTTATCCATGGAGCTCCAAAGAGTAATTTTCATGAAAACGGAATTGGCTTAAAAGAGTCCTAGAAATGTAGCTTTTGCTTTATTGAAACATGACCATGTTAATTGTGTGATTCCATTTGTATGAATGTCCAGAACAAGCAAACCCTTAGAGACTGAGAGTAGATTAGTAGCTGCCAGGGGCTGGGGAGAGATGGAGAAGGAGTAACTATGGGACAGGGTTTCTTGTTGGGAGGATGTAAATGATCTAAAATCAGATAGTGGTGATGGCTGCACAACTCTGTAAATATACTAAAAACCACTGAAATTGTACACATTAAATGGGTGGTATTATATGGTGTATGAATTATATCTTAATAAAGCTGCTATTTAGTTTGGAAAAAAAGAAAAAGAAACATGACCATGTTAAATCAATCACAGAAGAATGCTAGAATCTCTTCCTGTGTCAGGGATGAAAAGGTTGTCTACCTGCCCCAGAGGCTTAGATCTTTTGCTTCATAGGGGAGATGATTCCAGAGAAGTGGGTGGTGATTCTGCGCTTGATCCCTGATACAACCAACACCTCTTGAATGATAGCACCATGAAGCAGGGGACTTTGCTCCAATTCCCTTTCGCTTATCTCCCTCATGAGCTCCTAGCAGAGGGCCACAGAAAAGAGCTAGTAAATGCTCATGAATTTTTCCTTTGTCTGAGTCCTCCAGTTATCCAAACTGATATGCTAGCTGAATTCAGCTTAATAAATAAATCTAGGCACCAATAATCAAACTACTTTCCAATAGGTGTAAAATCATCTACAATAAGAGTGAGTCATTTCTCTTAAAATGCCTATTTGTCCCCAACTGGAAAACTATTAGGACTAATTTTATATACAGATTCAGCAATAATGAAACTCATTTATTTATTCATTCATTTAACACATATAAAAAGTCATTGTCTGCCTATTTTCTGCCAGGCTTTGTTCTCATTGCTTCAGATACTATTTCCCAATATAGACATGACTCACTTCTTCAGCTATTTCAAGTGCTTACTCAAATTTCACTTTCTCAGTGAGACATTCCCTAAGTCTTTGTAAATTGCAAACTATCTTACTCCTGATTCCCTCTTCCATGTTTTGTTTTTTTAATATCACGTATCACTTAATACAATTGGTAATTGCTTTTTGTAAATTGGGTATCTACACATTAGAAAATTTTCTCTTTAAAGAAATAAATGTTTGTATGTTTTGGTATTGCTATATCCCAAGGATGAGAGAGAGAGTGTGTGTGTGCATCTGTATCTATATGTGTGACAGATCCTGTAAGACCTTGTAGTTTATTGTAAGGGTCTTGAATTTTACCCTATTTAGGTGAAGAGCTATTGGAGAGTTTTGACAAGGGAGTGACACAGTCCGAGGTACACTCTAGCAGGTGACAGAGCTGGGAACAGAATCCAGTTCAGGCTTCCAGTCCAAACTGTTCTAGAATGCACAATGCATATGCTATCCATGGTGACAATAAATTCCACCTGCTTAGTGGTTCTGCTTAGGGCCAAACTCAGCTGGGTTCATTGTACATTGCAATCCACTAGCTGATGTTTTGCTGGTTGATGAAGTCATTTGTTTGTTGAGCTCCAGGAACCCTGTGGGTGCTCAATATGTGTTAATTCATTGATTGATTCTCAGAGGAGAGTTGTAAATCCCAGCATGTTTTCTTTATTGAAGGATATAATCACAATTCACACATAATCACTATAGTCGCATATTTACTCCTCAAACTGAGATCCTTTTGATTTTCTCAGTGACAACTGGGGACCTCATTTCAATTGATGCCTGTTGTGTAGCATCATCCAAAGGGCCATTATTGTCATAACTAGCATATAAATTTAATTTAATGTTTATAGCCGGGAGAGGAAGTTATTCAAACACGTAATATTCTTCCTTGGCCCCATGCAATTCATTTTGTATAGGAAACTAGTTAAGTCCAAATTAATGGCCATCAGCTATGGAAGGGATGTGTGCCAGAGATATGTGTAAATATGCATTTATGTTCTTATGTTGCAAACAAGATTTTTATGCGAGTCCACCAGACCACCAAGTTAAATTGCTGGATAAGTTTTTGTGTTGCTGTACTCCAGCTCAGAGGGAGGAAGCCATATATCCCTGGAATGAAGGGGTCAGTAATACTAGGAAAATGTTTAAAAATGATAAATGATAATGCTATAGAAAAATAAATGGAATTATCCCCCTAAAGAATTAGACAGAAATACATGTTGAGGGCCTGCCACGGTCCTATGGGTTCCCAGGTGCTTAGATATGAGTACTTGGATCTTACAACGTCATACAGGCTTGTATTTTACCTCAGAGAACCAAGGTAGAAATATTTCAGTGGAATTGCACTATGCTTGGGGTTATAGAGCTGAAATCAAAGAGCTCTCCTCAGCTTCTAAATAGTCAGAGAACTAGGAGAGTGGGTATTAGAAGTTTGCAAGCACACAGGCTCGGGAAGAATTCCTGAGCATGATGATGTTCATGACACTTAGAAGGGAGACAGATGTTTGCTTGAAAGAATGGGTTCCCAATGTCCATGTGTAATTCACAAATATAATGTTTCTGTTGATTCTATAATCATATATATATATATATATATATATATATATATATATATATAAACATACATCATACGATTATGTATGTTTTCTATGTGTATCTCTTTATATTCACAGTACTTGTAAAGAGGGTGTGAGTTTCCTTTGTAAGAACGGTCACATTTTTTCTTTTCCTTAAATTAATTTAAATTAAATCCCAAGCACTTATGCCATAAGTCTCTCTCACTAAACCCTGACTAGTCCTCTAGGATTGTGCAAAGGTCCTGGAGTTTTATGCAAAGCAAATATTTGAGTAGGCACTGGCAGTATCAGATCTACACTGGTTTCTGCTCAGATACCCATTGTTTATAAGCCTTCTTGGTCCTTTGAAGTCCAGAGCCCTGGTGCTCCTTTATAGCCTGGGGCCTTGGCAAGTGCTGAAAGTGCCTAGAGCCCCAGAGCACCACCAGAAAGCAGTGAGTTCCCATTCCTCCTGCTTACTGCGCTCCATCCTCTTTCCACCCTGGGAGACACTGGGTTCTTTCTTCTCACCCTTGCTCTCTCCCCACAAAGATGCTTCCCCAGCTCCCCTCCACATTCTCTTTCATGACTTAGACTTTTATAAAGCACAGGATTGATTGGGCTCATACAGTTTCTACCATCTACTGGTTCGATTACAAACCCCCCGCTTGGAGGCAAGGCAAGATCAACTGCCATAAATGCAAGGTAGAGAAAGGAAGAACATTGCGAATCCAGTATATTAGATTTTCTAGGAATACTTGGAGAGATTATGAGATGAAAGGGATATCCTATAGATTAGCTCTGAGCTCTCTATGGCAATAATATTTGACTCAAAGACTGTATAGTTTTGTTAATCCCCTCACAATAACTTCACTATAGCTCATTTTCAGTGTCTTTTTTTTTTTTTTTTTTTGGTTGTGGGGCATGGGGAGAAGCAAAAGAAGGATTCCACGGAGATAGAATGTGAGCATAGGTGAGGGAATGGGAAGGTCACAGAGAGTTTGTGTCCAGTTACTTGCTACCGAAATCCTAGAACGCTGCTTCTGTAGCAGCATTGCATTGGAAACCTCACTTGCATTTCTTCCTTTTGCAGTGCTTTTTCAGGTGATAAATGGTAAGGGCCAAAGGAGAAGTGGAGAAAACAAAAAACATTATAAAATTAGAGGAGGAGGAGGAAAAGAATATTTTTACCTCTAAATCTTTTGGGAAAAAAAAATGCTGTGAGCTGTCTCTATAGCCTTCTTTTTCCTGCCTCACTTCTCTTCTTCCTCCTTTTTTTCTTTTGCTACACACACACACACACACACACACACACACACACACAAAACCTCTCTCTGCCCGTATCCTCCCTGTCACACTGCTATCTGTCTCTTTCTTCCCTGATTTCTAGAATCTTTCAACTTTACTAAGTATTTATAGTTTTACTGTAATATATTTCTGAATAATAGAATTAAAAATAAATTCTTAACTTGTAAGATTCCAAATATCTTCTCTATTTTTCTATACTTTGGTTTTAACCAGATCGTCAACCAAGTGGATGAGAAATCCAAATATAAGGACCCAAATGTTTCTGGATCTTGTTTTATTATCTTGTAGACAGATAAAGTATATACTGTCTCCATGTGGAAGAGAAAACTAACTCCAAACTAACACTGACCAAAAGCCAAATCTGGTTGAGGGAGAGGCAATCCTTCAGTTGATCTTTAACAAAGCATTTTCTTGTGGTTATGTATTGAGCCACTACAATCAAACTGAGATAAATTCAACTGGTTTTAATTTGTTTAACTTTATTTTTTAATTAGAAGGAGAGTTCCCAACAGATTGTGCTCAGAAAAATGTGTAACATCATGATGTAAACATTTTATTCCTTGTTTCTCTTAATAGTTTCTTTTCCTAACGCAAGCTGATTTACTAATTTTTCTAAATAATGTTTTAAAGAAAGAGGTCTTATGTAACCTGTGAAATATTCCTATAAGGTGGGAATGCAATTTTACTCTAAACTGTAGAGAAATTTAGGTACAAGTCAATCGGGCACATAAATTTTTGAGATCATGATCCATTCTGGGACAAGAGCATTTTTTAATTTAAGATCCATAGTATATGTCCGTTTTAGTTAAAATACCATTTCAAGCAACACAACTGAAGAACCCTGAAGTGGTTGGCAGCACAGTGATGAGAAAATTGGCCAGGTAGGTGGGGAAAGAGTAGGTGCATATAGTTGGATGGCGTGGGAAAGAGAGCATCAGTGGGAAGGAGGACAGATTATCAGCTCAGAGAATCAAAGTGGTGGAGTTGATTGTTTATGTGCTTATTTTACCCTCTACCACTCTACATAAGAGATTTCAGGCAGTTTATAGAAAATAGATAGTATATATTAGCACAGTAATTCTTAAACTATTTGTGGTAAAGAGACAGCTTTCTTTCTCTTCCTTCCTCTTCTGTCCCTCCCTCCCTCCCTCCCCCCTCCCTCCCTCCTTCTCTTCTTTTCTTCCTCCCCCACCTCTTTCTCATACTAACAGACTTCTGCTTTTGAAAAAACAACAAGAATGAATTACCAGAAAAATGAAATATAAAGAAAACACCCAAACCAGCTTCTTCCTTTTTCAGCAAGTTCACTAATTACATGTCTAAATATCATGGTGATGCCACATTGCTCTCAATTTTAAATGCTTACTCTCAATTTCTGCACTCATTCTGCCATGGACCATGCTTTTAGCAGCACTGTACTACTCAAATACAAATTAAAACAAACAAAACACAGTGGGCAGACAAGCGCTAACCCACAGCCCCCAGAGAGACACGTATTAGAATAGGATGTGCTCCTGCTGAGTTTGCTCTTGCACTTGGTTTTTTATTCCGGTTGCATTTATATAAATCTGTGGGCTTTATATTGCAGCAGTAGTCACTATTTTCTGGTTTGTGAATGGTAGAAACTTAACTAAACAGGCTTCAGTTGAAAAGGCGTTAGTTTACATAAATCCTGGGAAGACCAGGGTTATAACCAATTTCAGAGATTCTTGGAACATGGTGATGTGGTTGTCACATAACCTCCATTTTCTTTTCCTTATCCTTCTTCCATAAGCCTGAGAGTGTATTGGGAAAGGAGAAGCAGATGCAAGGAGAGCCCCACAATCTGGACTTGGTTAAATGGAAACTTCACCAGTGTTTGATTGGCCCTGTGTTAGAAAGAAGGGGTATAATGGATTATAGGGAAGTGCCTGTTGAGCGCCTTCATCCCCCATAGGTTCTCAGTTTCTGAGATGTGAGGAACTTGGATCTCTCAGCTCCATGGAGAGCTGCCAGAGGTTTGGAGAAAACGTGGGACTGTAGGCTTGCCAGGGGATTGGTATGGAACAAGAGGGTGTGTGTGCCCTAAGAATACAGTGTGGAGCTGCAGCAGCAGGGTGACAGCCAGGAGACATGGCGGAATGTGACAGGGGACTGTCAATGTCCAGGAGAGTGCTATTTCCTGTCCCCCGCAGGGCATGGACAATGAGCTAGAACATTAGCTACCAGGCAAACAAGGAGATGACTGGCCTTGCCGAGGTAGTCACAAAGGAGAGACCCTGCCATCCTTATCTCTTCTGCTTACCCCAGATCCAGGGAGGACAGAGTCAGGAAAAGCCATAGGCCCTCCGCTCAGAGCCACGTGAACTGCAAGTGCCATGTGGGCTGATGGGGTGGGAAGAACAGCTGAACTGGTACAGGTGAAAGTCTTCAAATAAACAGCAGAAAGTCTGGGAAGCTGAATGAGATAAAGTGATAAAACAGGACAGAAAACACGGAATTAAGCTGAGATATTGCCCAGGAAAATGCTACCTAGCAGGAAACAGCGGCTCAGCAACTATTGGGAAAGGAAAAACCTGTTTTGTGTTTATACTATAAGAGTTCAGACGTCTTAATAAAACGGTTACATAATTGATCACTGTGGCTGCTATGTTGAAAAATCAAGAAAGGGCCACCATAGATGTGGAGAGACCAGTTAGGGCACTATGTTAGAGTGGTCTGGGCAAAAGATGATTGTGTCCCAGACAAGGGTTATAACAATGTACGGGTAGTATGAGGATGTATTTTGCACATAGAATCAACAGGACTTGCAAAAATATTGGGGGTTATGGTGGAAAGGGGGAATGATCCCCCTTGGTTTTTTTGGCTTGGGAGAGGGGATGGATGATAAAGCCTGGTAAGAAGGTGGGAAAGGCTGGAGGAAGAATTTGATTAACATTGAGAAGCTGCAGTCAAGTTTTGGACCTGCTAAGATAAAAATGTCTACAAAGCATCTAAATGTAGATGTCAAATGTTCAGCTAGATATTAAATTCTAGAGTTCAGAGGTCTTCACCTCTGGGTACAGCATAAAACCACAACCATTATTTGGAAGAACCTCACCCAGTTGGATAAAAGTAGAAAGCAGTTCATACAGTTTTCCCAACCTGTCTTTTTAACTCCTTTCTGTTGAATTGTTCTTTTCCTCCACTTGAATGGAGAAATCTCATATTTGTTTTTTGTTTTCCAGATTAGTATCAGGCAACATAAAAATTCATTGTATTTTCTCAGTTATTAAAGTTCCAGATTGGGCCAACTGAGTGGTGCGGTGGTTAAGAGCTGGCTTGGGATGCCAGTGGCCCCGGTTCGGGTCCCACATATGAGGGCCAGTGACACTGCCCTCAAAAAAATAAAAATAAAAATAAAAAAATAAAGTTCCAGATATTCATCCAATTTGAAATCTCTGCTCTGTCCCATCTATCCCATATTTAGACTCTGAGCCCTGCAGTGGGGCCTGCTTTCAACAATCAGTAATTATGATTGTTCTGGGCCTCTGCAGGACTCCAAGGAGCTTTAGTAATAGAAAAGAAATAACTGCTATGATTGAAATGCAGCATCAGTGCCCTCTGGGTAGGGAGGAAGTGAACAGCAGGTATACACTGAGCCAATTCCTGCAGAAGTCACCTCACTCTTGGCAAGGAGACTTCCTGAGAAGGGCCTGTTTCAAGAGAGCTCAGAAAGTCCACATTTGACACCTGGAAAACATACATCTTTACACTAAGTCTGAGAGCTTGCAATCCACCCCGCTACAACCTTCTTTTCTCTATCCTCTATCTGTAGAGCTTATGTGTCCTCCGAAGGAGCCTAATAATACTAGTTCTTATGTGTTTCAAAAGTTTTTTAGCTAAATGTTTAGCTTGTTGTATCACTAAATGGTTCCCACAGACCCTGACTCATGTGGTTTAAGATGAGAGAGGAGTACCCCCCAACCCTAATGGCTGAGTGGAGAACATGGAGGAAATCTATAGCCCACTGACAATTTCCTCCAAAGAAACCCACACTACTGGCTTCTGCAAACTCCCATGCTCCCACTGCCTTCCTTTAGAGTTCTGAAGGCAGGCAATGGGCTAATGCTAGTAGTGCTGGGTTCACAGCCCCCAGGCATGACTTCCCCAGGTGACTTAGTCTCTTCTCTAGGCTATGGATGTCCTTGTAAAGAATTGTGTTGTTCTCAGCCTCTGGGGCTGGGGAACTTTACAGTTCTAGTGTTATGTAGATGCAGGTGTCATCTGCACAGAGATAGCATTTCAGCTACAGGACTGCCTGAGAAAATTTAGGGAGACAGAAGAAAGAGAGGCTCAGGTAACACTCCAAGAGGCACCAATATTCAGAGGTAAGGTAGAGGAGGGACCTGCAGAGGAGTTTAGGAGGGGATGAAGACAGAGATGTGAGGAAAAATAGATAATATCACGTTATTTTAAAGAGTAGAGTTACCATCTAGATCCTTCTCTATCAGAGATGAAGTTTGCTTTTGCTGTTGTTCCTTGACAGACATAAATACATTAGTCAATGTTGGGATGTACTGTAATTTATAATAACATTAAAAGCATTGGTGAAGCAAATACTATAAAATGACTTTTTAAATAGAAGTAAATTGCTTTTAGTTAGTGTGATCAATAACAAAGTCTAACCAATGGAAAGTAGCAGTGAGCATTTATTAGTTTTAAAGTCTTGTGGGACAAGAAGGAGAATTTAAATGAAAAAGCAAAAATGAAAATAAAAACAGAAAACCCATCAATCAACCAAACAAAAAAACCATTGGGAAAGCAGCCGGTATTCATTTTCACTCCCGTATCTAAATACTAGAACATAATAGCTGGCTCTTTTATTTGGCTTTAAGAAGTTGACATTTGAGCTGAGACATCCATTTCTAGGTTGAAGTAGAATAATCATATAGTACACTGACATTTTTTACTGTTCAAATACATTTCAAAAGAATAATCTTAAAATTATTTGGCATGAGTGAAAATATAAATGAGTTAAAAACATACATAATAATGTTATTGATGTAGGAGCATCCAAACCTGTAGGAAAATTTTATAAGAGTTTATTAGTTTATTTGAGCTGAACAGAGGATACACCTGGAAGCAAGATTTCAACAGACTCAAAAAAAATGCTTCCCAGAATGATAGTTTGCAGGTTTTTTTTATGTATCTTAAATTAAGGAGAGAACATAAGGAAGATTACATGAAGGTGGGAGAAAGAAAGGTGGGGATTCGGTTATAGGATAGTTAAAAGATTATGTGTTCTCTTGAGTGTGGTTCAACTTCTGAGGGGTCTGAAAAAGAGGCTTTCAAAAGTGTGTTAACCTAGATGCACAGAAACAATCGACAGGGCTTGCTTAAGGCAAAGATAAAGCTTTTACTAAAGAAGTTCTGTGCCTGGGGGGTGACAACCCACCATGACCTGCCCAGGTAGGAATTTGTGATCAGATCACCCATGAGGTGACTTTCGGTTACATTTATTACAGTGTCCCTTTTTCATACACAGTACCATCTCCCAAACAACATGAAAAATTTGAGAATGTATGGAAAGTCAAGTTAATTTTTGTCCACCTGCTTTCCAAGCAAGGCATCATGTTCTAGTTAAGGAATGTGCTATAACGTATTCCAATATAGTCTATGCTCAAAAACTTTTCATTACAAATTGTGTTTTGACCTTGTAGTTCCAATTATTTTAACTTCTGGTGAAGATGACACTTGTGTATATAATTTTAAAGAGAGGTTTAGCTGTTAGGGTTAAGAATTAATTTTTTAGGGGTGGTCTGGTGGCTCAGTTGATTAGAGCCCATGCTCTGAATAACAGGGTTGCCGGTTCAATTCCCACATGGGCCAGTGAGCTGCGCCCTCTGCAACTAGATTGAAGACAACTACTTGACTTGGAGCTGATGGGTCCTGGAAAAACATACTGTCCCCCGATAAAGTTTAAAAAAAAAAGAATTAATTATTTTAGATTTGTTTAGCTGTAGTCTCTCCCAAAATTTTTTTTAAAAAAGACTCAAAAGTTGGGCCAGCCAAGTGACGCGGTGGTTAAGCGCTGGCTTCGGAAGCCAGCGGCCCAGGTTGGGGTCCCACATATGAGGGCCAGTGACACTGCCTTAAAAAAATATAAAATAAAATAAAATAAAAGACCCAAAAGTAAGACAAAGGGACTTAAATGATATTTTATGCATTACTGGAACAACAATTATTGTCTTTGAAGCTATTTTGGACTAAAATATAATTTTTTTGCCATTTTCTAAACTCTAGTAAACAACTTTACACATCGAAACCTAGAAATTTTAGCTAACCCATCAACTGTTTTTCTGAGCAGTGGTAATTAGAACGTGGTGCCAAGTAGAAAAGGGGCTTTCTGGCACACAGATATGCTTCTTAATCATATAAAGTAGTAATTCTTTCCATTCAAGACTATTTTTAAGTTGTTTGCACCTGCTTTCATATTTGTGAAAATCAGCCCTGGCCACAGTAAGGCTTGATCTAACTAGATCAATGTCAAAAAAATCACTAATGACTTGCTCTGATAAATATGAACAGAAAAAAAGTGATTCCCGTTTTCTTTAAAATTCTTTATCGTAGGAATTCACATTTTAAATGTTGTTATCCTTTGTTCTCAAGTCATTCATTTGCTAATCGAACAGCTCAGTTTACTTCTACACGTTTTGTACACGTGTGCTGCACTGGGGCCAGTCATCCAGAAAGCGTGGCTAGACTTTCAGTCTCGGAAGAGTAGATCCAGGCACAAGCAGTAAATTTGGGAGGGTTCTGGTTGGTGCTCAGTCCACCTGGACGGTTCAGTTGCCAGGAAAAGCGGAAGCAGAAGCATGTCACAGAATTGTTTATTAGCAATGGAACCAGGGTCAGTGTCCCCTAAGGTTGCTAGGAGTCACTCCAGTTTCAAGTCAGAGGGAGTCAGGCATGTTATGCTCACAGGCTACCGAACAGCCAAGAGTGTGGGCAGGAGGTCACTGCACTAAGTTCTCTGCAACCTCGAGTAAGAGCAGCAATTCTCAAAGGGTTATGGTATCTTCTGGTACCTTTTTGTAGTTTTATTTACATTTTTAAGTTTTTATAGGTAATTTCATGTGCAAATTAAAATACTCAAAAGGTATAAATGGTATGTAATGAAAGGTAAGTACCTCTCCAAGCCCTCTGCACCCTTTCCCAGAAGAAACCGCTGTGCCAGGAGCCTGTGTATCCCCGTTCCAGAGATAATCCATGCATACATGAATACTCACGTACACATGCATAAAGACATTAAAACATGCTAATTGTATCAGTTTGCTCTTTCTTTTCATTCAATAACATATCTTGGAGTTCATTATCAGCGCGTGAAGAGGTTATTTATTCCTTTTAATGACTTCTGCTGTCTTTTCATTCTATTAGTTGGGGCTCAGCTTAACTTTATTTCATCTAACTCATTTCACTTACAGAATCTTTGCCTTATATTTAAATTAAATCATATGCATTCAGCATCTAGAAAAATATCTGGCATGGAACAGGCTCTTCTGCTTCTATTTGTATGACATTGAGGAAGTTAGTCAATATCTGTAAACTGTATTTTTCTCACCTATATAATACTATCTACCTGGATGATATGGCCAGTATGGCTGGCTGTCTATCCAATGTGGGCTCTGCCTTTCAAAGTACAAGGTTATTTCTGGGAAGAAGCTGTCTAGTCAGAGACTACATTTCTCAGAGCCCTTTAAATGTAATGTTACTATGGAACTGAGTTTTGCCAATGGAAGTTAAGAAGTAGTTCATACGTATCAATTCAAGGTGATTAAAACCATAACAACACCCTAAAGTATATCATTAGGGTAAAGATTAAATTCATTAAGATAATATAAGGAAAGCATTAAGGCATAGCAGTGCTCAGTAGCATCTATTATTAACATTATAACCTTTAGATGGCTCCCCATATGAATAACCCATAGTTTTTCCTGTACCAGCTTAATAAGGAAGCAATACTTGGTCATGCACTCTAAAGTCAAGTGCACTTCCCAGTAGCATTAAGGAGCAATACAGATTTTAATTGAAGAAATAGAGGAGTGAATTTACATAGCACACCTCAGAGCAATCACTTACTAATAATCTCCTTTAGATGGTTCTTCTCCAAGACTGATTCTTTAGCCAATAAGTGTCCCAATCTTGATTTTTTTTCCTGTAAATCTCTAAATTATTTACTAGTGGCCCAACAAATTCAGATTCCACCTAAAACTTAAATGACCTCACTTAAAGAACTACTCAGGGTAACTGGACCTACCTTCCTTCAAAGGTAATTTATCATCAATCCATTTTTACTCAGCTTACCTTTTGAGAGTCTCAGCTCTTATTTAATCATATTATTAAAACATTCATCCAACAAAAGTGAGCCTTTATCCAGAAGGAGATTTTTCTGCTAAGAAAAATAAGATTTATTTCTCCCACTCCCAATTTCATTGGAATTAAAAAGAGGTCTCTCATTTGACTAATTGCATTTGGGAGACTAAGAAATACTCTGTCAGACTAGAATCGACAGCCCCAGAGAAGGCTCTCAAGGGAATCCTTGTGTTATCCCATGAAAGGCAACAACGGCCAGCCAGCTACCACTGTCCTTTTGAGATTCACTGTGGCCTTTGCTTCTGACCCTCCCTTGGTCACCCTTCACCCTTTTCTCATGAATATAGTTTATGGACTCTGCTCCTGCATATGCTGAATTTGGTCCCAATGACATACTCCTCCTCCCTGTCCTATCTTGGGCATTCCCACCTTTGTATTCTTGCTCATGTCCACTTCTCTAAGCCTCTGCATTGGAACTCAGCTTCAGAGCCTTCCCATTTCACTGAACCTCTGGAACACTTGATTTCAATCCCTGTGCCTTGAACATCATAGCTCTGTTTATGTGTAGCTGATGAGTTGGTTCTTTCAGAAGTTCCTATCTTAATGTCCAATGAATCTGGGTCTGCCAGTAGGTTGTGGGACACAAAAGGCCAGTGGAAAGATACAGACAATATCTGTGACGAACCAGGGTGCAAGTGTGAGAAAAACTCCTTGGAAGTGTTTTGCAAGAATGGAAACATTTATAGTAACTGTCTTCCCCCAACATACTGTAAAATCTCTAAGAAATGAACTGTGTCTGAATTATTTCCTGAAGTATCCTAAGAATCTAGCACAGTACTTTAGATATATCAGGGCCTCAATGTTTGTTAAATAAACAAATGATATAGATAACCTAAAAGTAAAAGATTACATGGTCAAATACATAGTATTTTACAAAACCAAATCCATATTGCATATTTAAGAAAATATAACTAAATAATATCTAATAATTACTATTAAAGAATAAAATTTGAAAATCTAATTGGCTTTATTAAGTGAGTCATGGATCAGGAAACATCCCATTTTGCAACTAGATGGGTGCTCTGAGGGACTGTACAAAATGGAAGGTTTTATAGACAGAAGGGTGTGGCAGGGGAGTTGTTAGAGAAAGAAAAAAACGGATTATTTTTAGGCCAGGTCATCTTTGAGGGGAAGGGAAGGCCAGGGGTTTCATCCTGCAAATTGCCTCACTAGTTAGTCCTGATCAGGAAATTCCAGACTGACTGGTTTCAAATTCCACTCCTGGGAGAGGCTGAAACTCCAATTAAGTTACTTCTTAAGTTTTGGCTTGGTGATGTAGCTTAGCAAAAGTGACTCCATTTTGGCCTGTTGTTTCTTTCTCTTTTTTTAGCATTACTAACTTTGTGTATTTAGACGAGATACTCTTTGGGCCTCACCTTCTTTATCTCTAAAATGAAGCTAATGGTAGGCTGAAAGAAATTGCAACATCATTCAAGTGCTATCTGAATGTTAGAAACTATTGCTTTTTCTCATATTGGCAATATGAGGTTGATAATCTGGTTGTTATAGTCTGAGGATATTAATTGTCTGGAAGTTTGTTGTATGATAATAAAAGTAATGTGTCTCAATGACAACTTTATAGGCGCTCATCTCCTGGCTTGCTGCCCTTGATATGCTGAGCACAAGAGGCATTCCTTACCTTTAAAATGAGAATAATGCTTATCTGCATCCCAGTTAGGTTACATATATTAATTCAAGTATGTGTATCACTTCATCTATCCTAAGATTTTTCTTGTCCTGGAGCAAGAATGTGTCTGTGGTTAAAAGAACCAAGCAATTCTTTTAATCTGTTATCTGTGTTTTAGATTTTAAGCCTGCTGTTTTATATCAAAATGTAGAAACAACTGTTAAAAATTTTATGAAGTTTATTTAATGCAGAGTTGAAAACTCAAAATTAAATAGTTCCGTAGTCTATTCTTGCTGTTAATAAATCCTTGTTAACTTTACAAATAAACTATTTCCTGAACTAAAAGTAAGTTAAGTATATTGTCACAACATATTAAAAGCAAAGCCTTGTAATTGTTTTTATCCATGTAGAGTAAGCCTACGGGTACTTCCATAACTAATAAGTAGCTCTAAAGTGACGGTCACTTCATTATAAAGTGAAGATTTATTTAGATAAGTAATGGACAATGTCTTCCAGGAAGCACTCAAATCCTAAACTCTTTTTATTCCACCAAAGTTGCTAGAGAATTTGACATCCCTGAGTAGCCTCCCTTACCATAGCAATGGGAGGGATAGTGGAAAACCTCCCTCCTTATAACTGTGAAAGCTTCATGGAAAAGGAACACTAGTCTCCTAAGACTTAAGGTCATTTCCTACGGAATGTTTCAAGGTAATAGATGATGGAATTCAAGTTCAAAAGTGTTTCTTGAAAGCTGCTGTTAAAAAAACAAAATTCAACTGAGTAAAGTTTAAAGAACTTATTGGCTTTATTCCAAGATTCATGAATCAGGCACCATCCCATCTAGCAAATAGAAAGGAGCTCTGAGAAGCTATACGGAATGGAAGGCTTTTATAGGCAGATGAGAGCAGGAAAAAGAAAGGTATACTAGCAAAAAAGGGATGGGTTATGGCAAAGTCACCTTCCTTTAGGAGATGGCAGGGGTCTATCAGGCAGATTACCAAACTAGTGCTGACCAGGTAAATTCCAGATGGACTGGTTTAAGAGAGCATTCCTAGAGGAGGCTGAAATTGTAATTAAATTAGGTATTCAGTCTCAGTGTGGTGATGTGGGGCTTAGCATAACTGACTCAGGTTTGGGCCTGTTGTCTTTTTTTTTTTAACACTGGAGATTCAGGAACATAGTTATGTGACAGCTGGAGGTACCATGCAAGGCTGAGGCTTTGAACAGGGGCCAGCAGCACCGGCATCCCTGACCCCAACACAGGTGGAAAGATGCACACTCTAAACATTATACCTTCAGTATACACAGCTCTCATCCTGCTTAGGTTTAATGATTATTTCATGTGTTCTGGTATTTTCTTAAATAAGTCAATTTCCTATTGTAATGTCTCCTCGCAAGAAAAGGTATGTTTAATGAAATAATTCCCACAGAAGTTGATATTCCAGCATTTATGTCATGGAGTCTCTATAACAAGGCTCATATGTATTGCCAGCAGCGCTGAGGCATCCCATGAAAAGCTGGAGAGTACGGGAAATAAATTTGCCCTCTGGGAGTTAGACTAGTGAAATTGGCAATAGTAAATAATAGATGTGACAAGAAACCAATGGATTGTCTATAATTGAGTGATGAAAGGAGTTTGAAAAGTATTTTAATTCCAAACTGGGTATAAAATTTGATGGTAACTTAACAGCAAACTGCCTAATCAAATTTATTATATCCTCTCCAGGGAAATAGAACAGATGAGAGTAAAGATGGGGAAAAAAAAAAAAAAAAAAAGAAGCTGGGTTCTCTTTTCTGGGTATATGGTGCATTTTAAATATACAAAGAAATCCTCCCACTGCATATGCACAACTGGTACATATTTCTCAATTTAATAAAAAATAACATAAAAAACATAATTAAAAATGATAAAGAATGAAGTATAATGTGCCATGGTCTACTCCAGATGAAATGTTCCCTTGTGCCAATTTTATGTTATTTGGAATCCTAGTGAATATTATTATTTTGCTCCCCAGATACACAAGAAAGAGAGTGAATGAGGAATTCAAAGTTTCTAGCCACAAGAAATTGATGTGCACCATTAAAATATAATAGTCAGCCCAATGTATGTATGTCTATATCTTATAAGTTTTAAGTAATGTGAGTCAGCTGACCTCAATCAATTCTGAGAACTGAAGCTGAAAGATAGACCATGGTTTATTATAAAGTCTAAAGGTAATGCTACTCTTAGAGGCCTCTTCCTAAGTTGGTAACTAGAGTTATTTTGATAACATCCCAATCTCATTGCCTCCCACTTTTTTTTTTACCTTTATAAACATGTGAGTGATATTCAGCTTCTATCACATGCACCATATACTTGGCCCAAATGATCAAAGTCATAGATAATTCACCAAATTGAACTAAGACTCCTGCTCTTTTCTCTTTCCTAGAAGAAACTGGGTTAGGAAATACAGTGTATACCCAACTTCCCTAAGGTCTATAAAGAGCTAGATGACAAGAAATGAGTTCCAGTTTACATTCAACTTCTGCCCGAACTGACTAATGTAAAGCCAGCTCTAACCATCCCTGCCTAATTCCACTTCTTTGCCCGCCTACTGCCAGCTTCTTAAGGTTGGGAACTGTGCCTTCATCCATAGAGACTTCCCAGTTCCTGCCCAGTTTCCAGTTCATTGGAATTTCATGCACACAATGCCTAAACAGTGCCCCTAGTTCAGGCAGTCAGCCCAGATGTTCCCATGCTTATGGTGTTTCCTCTCAAGAGCCTGATGATTCTTACTTGCTTTTCCAGCTAGGTCACCCCAATTCATCAGTCAGGCTCAGTAACTTTGAACTTCAAAAAGAATGAGGTCTTGGGCCGGCTGAGTGGCACAGTGGTTAAGTGCTGGCTTGGGTTCAGATCCCAGATATGAGGGCCAGTGATACTGTCCTCTAAAAAAAAAAAAAAGGAATGAGGTCTAGTTCATAATGCCATTCTCCCCTGAAGGCTCCATTTACCTCTATTTTAAATTCATGGATGCAAAGAGATCTGTAGGAGAGACAACCTTTATGATCCCTTAGGACAGTAACTAAAGCACAGGCTCTTGACAAGCAAAAATAAGCAAATTTACAACAAACAAACTAACTCCTCCCTTTAAATTATTTCCCTAAAACAATGCCTTATTACCCAAAATGCCTCTCAGGCAGCTCTTCCTAGAACAGAAGGATTCTGCCCCACTGATGTCACCACAGAAAACTTTAGCAACTTTAAATGTTAGCTTCACCTTCTATCCCTCCAAGGTATAATTGAAATTTGATCAACATCCAGAAATCCATTTCATAACTTATCTAATGCACTCCTCACAAGAACCTCATAAAAACAAGTATTATTGTCCTCATTTTACAGGCATAACAACCTGTAGCCCAGACAGACAGCTAAGTGACAAAGCCTAGATTCCAACTTACGCTGTTTCATGCCTTATGGATGACGTTATTGTCCCAATTAACACCTGGCAGGAATTAATTTATCAAAGTGCTCTGTCACTGAGCCAGGAGATAAGAAATTGAGACATCAGACAGGTACATGTGATAGAGGTATAAGTGAGGGGAGGAGGGCAGATGGAGATGAGCCACTCAGGTGTTCTGCTCAGAGAACACAAACTCAAGCTATGTTGCAGCTGAGAGCATGTGGCCTTGAGCATCTGGGAGGAAGTGGAAAAGGGGATTCCTAAAATAAACACTTGTCAAACAGATGTATTTATTTATTTAGCACCTACCAGCATTTGCTTTTGCATGTCTCTGGGCCCCAGACTCTTGCTTCTGTATTTTGACTTTAATAAAACGCACCTCTCTGTCCCTCTGATTTGACAGCTCCTCAGGCTTCAATATCTGCATATTTTCACCTTGTCTTGTCCTGCCTGCTCTATGCAACCCAATCCTTGCTGAGCTTCTCTGGTTGGGCTGGCAAATCAGTTAAGATTAGATGGATGTTTCCCCAGCGTTTTGCTGAATGCTGTAAGAATAGATACATGCTATAACACAAGGGCTTCTCTTCAGTGTGCATGCCTCTTCTCTTCTACCAGCCTGGATCAGCATACTTAAAGCCTCCGAATACCCAATCTGCCTCTCTTGCTGTGCATTCATCAGACTATACGATGCAAAACCACACAAAATTATTTTTCAAATGTTTAAAACGTTTTTAAAAATAATTTTGATTAGAGGTCTATTTACTCAATCTGCAGAAAGTTAACAAAAGGACTAGTGAGATTTTACCTAGTCTAGATCTTCTTAGGAGATTCTTTAACTTGAGACTTTATGATGAAAACAAAAAGATGTAATCTTAGAATGACTAATGTTGTAAATTTACGAATAATCACATACATTTGTTAGTCAGAAGACTAACATTACTTTCTAATTTTTTTCTGCTAGGGAACTAGTTAAAGTCTTAGTGGCAGCTGAGACTCCTTGATTCCCCATTTATTACATCATCCAGACTCTTCAGCCAGTATTAGGCTATTATTGTTCCATTCTCAGCTGAGAATCACTTCTTTGTATCAGAACTATAGAATTCTCAGTTCTTGCGTAGTTAGAAGTTCACTTTCATTACACATCTTTAAGGAAATAAAATATGAAGGAAATTGCTTTCTTCCAATGTTTTAGGTAAACACTTAGAAATAACTTGTTGGTCTGTCTTGTCCACTTCTGAAATGCTGAGCGCTGTGCATACTAAAAGGTAAATTGTAAAATTTTGGGTTTGCTTTTCAATAAGCCCCAGCAATACTACCTCCTGATAGTACCATCCTAGCTAAAGGGAAAAAAAGGGAAAAAGGCAAATTATGTGTGAAATGTAGCAAAGGGTACTTTCAACAAGGTAGCTGGAGGTGGCTATGTTGGGATCAGCCTTTTATTATACAAAAGTGAGCCCTTTGTGCAGTCAGCCTTAGGGTAGCACTAATGTGCCATGAACCAGCAGGACTGACAGCGTGGCTCCTGTTCCCACTCTCAGAGTCTGAGATGAATGACAGCTTCTCTCAATTTACTTTCATGCCTTCCCATCATCACCCTTCATGAGCAAGCTGGTTACAATATTATTCACAACCACCAGAGAAAAGCGTATGAGGCATCTTGGCAGCATTCATGTAAGAGATAAAACTGCAAAATCCAACCATTTATTCATTTTTACACTGATGATTTTGCTGCAGATGGACCAATGTTCCTTGTTTTTTAAAGAAAAATATAATTTTTGTTTTCTAACTAATGCAACACATATATGTTCATTATATGAGAACTAAATAAAACAAACTAAAATATTATATATAAGCTTAACGCCTCTTTACCTACCAGCACCATCCTGAAAAAAATGAAACAAAAAAACAAATGTTTCATTTTTTTCATTTTTTTGCTTTGCATCCTTCCTACATTTCCTATGAAGTCATATGTATATGTGTCCATATAGTATTTAATATAGATTTTTGGTTTTACACACAAAGGGTACTGTATTTTATATATTGCATCTTGTTTTGTGTTGGAAATATTTTTATTTCAGTATATATGGATTTATTGCATTTTTAAAAGATAATGGATGATAGTTATAGTTTTAAAATATATTCCTTAGATGGTTAAATCAACTAAATAAACTGTGCTAATACATAGTTCCTTAATACCATGACAAGGTTGGAATCAGTGAGGCACATGAGTAGTTAAGACATGAAAAGATCTCTAAAACATAGTGAATGGAAAAAAAGACAATTTGTAGATTATGATCCAGTAGGTCAATTTTTTTAAAAAACATGTATGTTTTGATGTACATGTGTTCATGTGTGAGTACATTAAAAAAGGGTGGACGGATACATCCTAAACTGTTAAGAGTTTTGTTTTATTTTAGTGTTGGCTTTAGATTACGGTGTTGGTGTGAGCTTTCATTTTTGTGAATGTCTTATTTTAGCTGGAATTTTGGAGATGCTCAGCCAAGGACAGCTTGGCCAGATAAAATATATTAAACCAGAAATTACTATGTATTTATCATATATGCTTAATTATCCATAGATTATATATATGCTCTCTTCATTCCATTTATTTTGATCAACAGTAATGAAAATGAATTCTGATCCATCTCAGTGCCAGGCACTACGTTAAGCTGTGGATAAATGGTGAATGAAGTTGTAATATTTTTCACCTTCTATAGTTTTCCCTAAGTTAGCTGCTTATCTGAATCAGGTGATGGCTGTTATTAAATTTTTAAATTTCTAGTAGCTGGTGAAATATTTTTAAGTCTTTGTCCCTACTCTCTCATTTTCCTACTTCTCTACTTTCTCATTCCGGTCCACAGCCATAATATCAACTATATTCATAAAATTATCATTTCATTTAAGAATAGTTCCTTCTTCCAACCCGATATGAAACAGAACAGCTAGGAAAATGACCCCAGTGCATATGGTTTCTTAACCTTTTCTTAACCACAGATCATATGTCTGGTTATTTCCTTATGGTTTGTGAGGTTTGAAAAATGTTCCAGTTCAGAATTGTTTTCATGTATCAAGGTAAAGTCAAAGTGGAAACCCATGGACTTTCCTAATTTAGCTTTTCACATTGACTATGTCGTAGGCCAGTTTTCATTATTAAGGTGGTATTTCATGTTCCGCAAATTGTCAGAACGTTGCGAATGTGTTTCTAATTTCCTACCAGTTTATTCCATAAAGATCATCTTATATCATCTGAGCAGTATTAACGTCTAGTAAAATATTTTGTTATTCCACTTTAATGTATTAATTTCTTCAAGTTCAGCATATATAACTATCATGGCTCCATTTACTATGAACAGATAGTCTCTTTCTCTCTCTCTCTCTCTCTCTCTCTCTCTCTCTCTCTCTCTCTTTCTCTCTCTCAATTTTTCTTTCACTATTAATATGCATACACACAAATAATCTTAAAACTATTCTACTGCCCCCTCAGAGAAAAGTGATAGAATTCAATAAAAATTCCAATTTTACTAGGACAAGTTAATCTCCAGTGGTCTGGAAAAATAGTTTAAACAGAGATGGACTACTGAGAGTTAAACCTGGTTTAGGGGCTATGATTCAAAAATCTGCTCAACTAGAAATTTGCTCTTGTAGCCACATATGGATATTCACTGTGTCTTCCATTTCCTAATAAAGGAGGGTGTCATTACAATAATCCTGCCCACCATGGCGGGGAGGGTGATTCAGAGTGAGGAACCCATGCTAAAATGGTACGGGATATTGGCCATAGCTTACTTTCCTCTAAGCATCCTCATTCCTAATATTCCTGTTGTCATGATCAGAACACCAGCTGGGGAACTGAGAATGGAAAAGAGAATGGAGGAAATCAGTCTTGGCCAAGGCAAGGAACTCTTACAAAGAGAGATGAACTCAGCAATATTATAAAAGTAATAGAGCATAATGATTAAGAACATGGGTTTTGGGCTGACTTTCATGTATGTAATGTTATGGGGAAAAGCTCAATTGCAGAACTGCCCTTTCCTGTTGATTACTGTTTTCATGGCATATCATTTTTCACTTTTACTCCAAATCTATCTATGTCTTTATATTTAAGGTGTGTTTCTGTAAAAAATATATATATATGTATATATATATATATATACACATATATATATTTGCATCATTTAATTGGATATGTTTTGTCATTTAATTAGTGTGTTTAGTACATTTATATTCAATTTAATTACTGAAATAGTTGGATTTCAGTCTACTATCTTATTATTTGCTGTCAGTTTGGTTTATTCCTCTTTATTTGCCTTCATTTTTATTAACAAAATATTTTTATTCATGTAATCTTCTCTATTATTATATTTTGGGATCCTTTTAGTGTGTTCCTAGAAATGGCAAGTGCATTTTTAAATTATTAGTCTATCTTAAATTAGTAATTTTGCTATATTTCAGACTATGGAAGAAACTTTACTTATGCTTTCCCACTTTGTTTGCTATTATATATTTTATTTCTGGAAATTTATTTATCCTCATAAGATACTTTAATACTTGTATATTTTAATAATCAATATTCATGTATTTTTACCCATATATTTACCTTATCTGAAGTTGCTGATCACTATTTGAAGTTTTTTACATCCATCTGAAATAGCTTTCCTTTTTTTAAATTGTTATGTCAATGAGCTCTCTCAAATTTTGTTTATCTGAGAAAGATTTATTTCAGTAAATACAGAATTCTAGTTTGGCACTTTAAACATTATTCCATTGACTTATGTCGTTGGTGGTTTACAGGAGAGGTTATTATTTATTTTTATTGTTTTTGTCCTTAAAATTAATGTGTCATTTTTGTTTTCCTGGCTGTCCTAAATTATTTCTGTACCTTGGTTTCTGGTAAGTTGGCTGTCAGGTGCATAGCTGTCATTTTCTTTTTATTTATCTTGCTTGGCATTCAAAGAGCTTCTTGAATTGGATGATTACTGTCTTTCATCAGATTTGCAATTTTTTCAGTCATTATTTCTTCACCTATTGCTTATATCTCATATATTTTTCTTTCTTTCTAGAACTCCAATTACATGTGTGTTAGACTTTTTGCATGTTCAACATTTCCTGTGCTGTTCAGGTCTTTCCATTTTTCCCCTCTATAGTTTATTTTGGATGTTTTCTAATGGCACATCTTTGCATTTCCTAATTCCGTCTTCTGATCTTTTCATCTTCTGTTAAACCCATTAAATGAGTTCTTAATTTCTTTCTTTTTTTTTTTTTTTTTTTTTTTTAGCTGAGCCATCCTGCCACCTATTGGCAGCTCAACGGCAACTCAGCTCAGGCTGGCCTCGAGCCGCTGTTGCTCAGAGCTCAGCTCGCACTCTTGAGCGAGCTCTTAACGAACTGAGTCACTCGGCCGGCCCCTGAGTTCTTAATTTCTTATTACATTATATAGCTCTAAAGTCATTTTTTAAATAATTTTCATAGGTTATAATTCTCTGTTGAAATAATCAAATGAATAAAAATTTAATAAATACTTAATATTTTATCTACTTTTGTCTAAATTTCCTCTATTGTCTTTAGCACAATAATCCTAGAAATTTTGAAGTCCTTGTCTACTTGCTCCAATGTCTAGATTATCTATTGGTCTACTCCTATTGACTTTTTTCTCTTTATTATTGGTATTTTTTTTTCATGCTTTTGCCTATCTAGTAATTTTTATTCTATGTGTTATGGACTGAATGTTTGTATCCCTCCAAAATTCATATGTCAAAACCCTAACCCCTAATGTGATTGTACTTAGAGATAGAACCTTTACATAAGTAGTTAAGGTTAAATGAGGTTGTAATCTGATAGTGTTAGTGTCTTCATGAGAAGAGATACCAGGGTGACTGGTTACCTCAGTTGGTTAGAGCATGGTGCTGATAACACCAAGGCTGCCGGTTTGATCCCTGTGAGCTGAGCCCCCCTTAAAAAAAAGAGTCAACTGGGCCAGCCGAATGGCGTGGTGGTTAAGCGCTGGCTTGGGAAGCCAGTGGCCCCAGTTCGGGTCCCACATATGAGGGCCAGTGACACTGCCCTCAAAAAAAAAAAATTATATATATATATATATATATATGTCAACTATGCCATTGTAGCATGAAAGCAATGTATAACCAATGACCATGGCTGTTCCTCAATAAAAATTTTTTTTTAAAGTTACCCAGTCTTTTATGGCAGCCCAATCTAACTAATATAGTATGCTTGATATTATAGAAGATAGTTATAGAGGCTCTGGATTATGTTATCTTTTTTCAGGAGTGTTGAGTTTTGTTTTGATAGGCAGTTAATTTACCTGTGGATTAATTTGTTCCTATCAAGGCTTCATTTTAGTCTTTGGGGGAGAGGGTGTATTTCAGATTCAAGTTACTTCTAGATAATAGCCCTTACTCATAGTCTTTTTTTTTTAAGATTTTTATCCGGGAATTGGGGGAGGGGAACAGCGTTGGGGAATCGGGAAGGGGAACAGACAAGTTGCTGTCCTTTTTGTTCTTCAGTCTAGTTGTGGAGGACGTCGCTTCACTGGCCCATGTTGGTATCGTCATTGCACTCTTCCTGGATGAGGCAGATTGGTCGCCAGCCTCTGGATGGTTGCTCCCCGCGGCTATTGGCAGCTCGCGCTGGCTGCCGGCCATTCACACTGGCTTCCGGCCACTCACTGTAGCCTATGGCAGCCCACTGCAGCAGGGGCTGCAGCTTACACTGTCACCGGGGCTCGCAGAGCCCAGCTCCATGTGGAGCTGTTGTTAGCTGTAGAGGGCAGTGTCACTGGCCCTCACATGTGAGATCCGAACTGGGGCCACTGGCATCCCAAAACCAGCTCTTAACCAATGCACCACTCGGCCGGCCCATTCCTATTCTTAAAACATGGTCCACACTCCTAGAATAAGGTCTTTCTGAGGTCTGAATCAAATGTCCAATCAAATGTTCACAAAGTTCTCTGAACTCTGACTAGGCTCAAGTCCAGTGTCCTCCCAGGACTCTGAGATTTCTGGAATCTCCATTTCTCTTTCAGACCCTAGGAAGCTGCCCTTTTACTAGGCGTCCCAGAGACTCAGCAGACAATGTACAGCCCAAGAAATCGCCAAGGTCCTAGGGGTGTTTCTATGCAAATCTCTGGAGTTGTCTCTCTGTGGATGTCCTCTGGAACACTCTAACCTTCTGAACCCAGCTGTATTAGTAACCCTGAACTCTAATCTCTTAGTGATGTGCAGGCTCCACTTTCATGGACCAGGGTTCTTCAAATGCCCCCAAGGAAAAAACATGCGTGCATGTGAGACTAAACCCGAGCGCATTCCTTCTGTCAGGGATTTCAGCCCTGCCTTGGTTGTTTTCCAAGTCTTCCAAACAGCTGTTTTGTATATTTTGGTTAGCTTTTATAGTTGTTCCCCATCAGAGGGACAGTCCAATCATGGCCCAGATCAGACTTTTCCTCGCCTAATATTGAACTAACTAAACATTAACCACAGTAAATCTTCCACACCCCACACACAACCTCAAGTCAAAAAATAGTCATTAGAAGCAGCAAAACAAGGGAAGGGATATGATTTCTTGCCATAAAACTTCAAAATGAAACTTCTAAGAAAATAAAAGATCATGGTACAGACTACCGTGTCTTCCAGAAGCAGAATTGGTGAGTTATAAAATCCTGAGTATTCTTTCTCACCAATAATGAATACCTCCAAATTTGGAGTGCAATGAACTGAGCAACTATTTTTATCCTTTTGTCGCAGCAAGAAGGGACAGAGGGAGTAGTTATAATGAAAATGGTTTAGGGCTCCAAAAATGAATGGGGGGGAGCCATCAAAAGATTCTGAGGAAATATTTTCTTTGGAATGTTGTCTGATCCTGACTAGATCCTGGTACAGCATCTTTAATAAAACCTCAGAGAAAAGCAGATCATGTAACCTTTAACAGAGCCTGCACAGAGGCTCGGATGATCTCTCCTCTTTGCTTTATTGTTTCATCTTAGGAGGTACACAGAGTGAAATGCTCAGCCCTCAAACCACTGCTTCCTAGACACAACAAACAGGTCTCAGATAAGGTAGGAGCAGAGTCAAGTAGAATTCACTTATTATGTGTCACAGAAAATATATCTGATTAGAAAATAAGCAATATAATAAATAGAAAATATATAGAAAAAAGGGGGAAAGAGTCATAGTAAGGTAAGGACAAAATAAATTAAAAACAACAAGGAAAGGAAAAGATGAGTATTCTCGGTTATACAATGCAGCACCTATAAAACCATGAAATATTACTTAAGGGAGACATAAGGGCATTAATCAAAATAATCAGTAATAGAAAAACTGCTGTAAAATAATTAAAGGAATCTATCCCATTTAAATATAGAACTACATTTTGACCACTTTGGGAATTTGAATTACAAAACAAATGCAAGTTTTATAACTCTTGATGAAGAATAAATAATACAGAAGTAAAAGTATGAGTAAGAAGCATAAGAAAAAAGCTAATTTCTATTTAAATAGTAAGAAGTCAAGTGATACTGACTAAAACAAATACATGGCTAAATATAAGCCATATAAATATATATATATATATAAAACCCTATAAATATAAACAAATATATGGCTAAACATAATGTACTCTGATCAGAGTTTACATAATAAATTTAACTTTAGAGGAATTTTTAGGATAAAGTATCTCATGACGTAAATAAAGACCAAAAGTTCAGTCATCTTTTAAGATTCAGTTTAATTTCTTTATGTTCTGCTAAATTAAGTGTATTTTTAAATTAAAAATAACATTTATTCATTTATTTAAAATGGTATGATAGCACTTAGCATAACCATATACCATTTAGCATATCTAGCGATTCATTTGTGTTCCACAGATTTTGGAATGACTGTTCTCTCATGATAACAATGGTTACTTCTGAATACTGAGATTTTGGGGGTGATTTTCTACTTCTTTGTATTTTTTTCTACTACTTGAATTATTTACAATGAACATGATTAACAACTATAAACACACACACACAATTCTAGTTTTTAATGTTCTGGGATTATACTGCCTCTTCATCTACCAGTTTTGTGTTAGAAGTTTCAGCTTAAGCTTAAAGCCAGGCTAAGAGACTGGAGAATGACAAGACCTCTTCCCAGAGGAATTCCTGCCCAGCAAGCAAATATTGGGAAGTATTCTCTGTCCTTCTTACTGATCCATGAAGTAGGCGGTACAAGGGAGAATGGCTCCTTTTTGCTGCTTCTGAGACAAAGGAAACATTCCCATTAGATATAGGATGCGTACTAAAGATATAGCACTGGGTATCCGGCTCTAATATAGCAATTCATTTCTTTTGGTATACCCATCAAGAACTGCAGGCTGCCAATGCAAAGACTTCCCTAGTAGAGAGAGAAGTGCTGGGCTATATGGGCTTAGAAAGAAAATGGAGAGAAACAGGTGCCATAGACCAGGTCCCAAAGAACTGCTACAAAAGGGGACTGGCTTGAGCCTTCAATAATTCCAATTAGATAAGCATGGCCAAGTGGGAATTTCAACTTAAGTCTGTAAATATGAAATCTAGATCTAGATCTAGATCTAGATCTATCTATATCATCTGTATCTATCTATCATTTATCATCTCTCTATCTACCTATCTATCTATCCATCTATCCATCTATCTACCTATGTATTCAGAGATATTTTGTATTAAATCCTTCCGTGCATACATAAGTTGCTAGGGAAAGAAGGTGACATGTGAGACCTGTCCATCTTAATGTCACAAAATTCTATGTAATTGGATTTCTATAAAATTCTACAGAATTAACCTGGACAATTCTTTTAATACACCAGCTTCAAAGACTTCGTGCATGCTGAGACATGAAATCTTTTTTCCAGGCCTCTTACCTGAACTTCAGACCCATATGTTCAACTTGTCACTGGCTATTGCATTCCAAATTCAGCATGTAGGAAAATCAAACTTCTCACGTCACAATTTGTTCTTCCTTTTCATTCTACAGTTTTTTAAACACCCACTATGTGTCAGACACGATGGTGGAGGCTGGAAGTACAGAGATGCATGCTTTATGTCCCTACATTCAGGTAATTCAGGTTTAGTGGAGAAGACTGAGACATAAACATGAGTACAATGTAGACACAATGATAGATAACAGGGTGCTGATGCAGGTGTGTGTTGCGGGGAGGGAGATAGCTTAGTGATCAGGAAAGTCATACCGGATAAAATTTAAGCTTTCTCAAAGAATTAGCTGGACAACTCCTGTACAGGTAGGCAATTCCACCATCTACCACCCATCGATCTGCACCATTCAGCCTGGCTCAAACTCGTGGCTGTGGTGTAGCTCCAGGTCAGCGCTGGCCCTGGAAACTGCTTCTCTGGTTACATCTTTTCCAACAAGGACGCACAGCAGATTGTTCACTTAGCCTTAGGCTCCTGTCTGCTCAATACTAGAGTCCACCTGGCATCTTGGTAAGAATGCCCAGATTCTTAAGGAAAAAAGGTGTTTCTGTTCCTTTGATAGTCTTTGGTAAATCATTTAACTTCTCTCATAAACTTACCTCCTCATCTGTGAAAGGCTAGCAATTACAATACTAATGCTTAACTCAAGGGAGGATACACGTATAAAATGAGATGAGAGGTAAAAGCAGGTCTAGCACATAAAGAATATTAATCATCTTTGTTAGGCTTTGAGTATCATGGAGTATGACTTTGATTCAGATATTATACATGCTGATCTTGTAAGGAGAATGTGAAGCTTTGGGAACTTTCTCAAATATATAAGTATAAATTCCAATTGAATTCCGTATTTATGACCCTTCTAACATCTCTCAGTTTCCAATCTGGCCTAGACTTCATTCCGACAAGAGACTAACCTTGAACAAGTTATTTATCCTCTTTCGGTTCCCTCTTGGGTATTATGGAGATAATTAAATGTACCTCAAAGGGATGTTGTAAGGCTCATTTGAAGTGAGGAATAGAAAATACTACGTAGCGATGCTTTCACACGCCACATTTTAACTAAGGAAAAAGCTCCTTGTGCGAGAACCTAGAGGTGGGGAACTAAGCAAGGGAAAAGGGGAGCCTGACTTGGGTGCAGCACAGAGGAGGCTATTGCAGGCTCCCCTGGGGAGGCAGTGCCGCGGGAAGAGCGGGCTCCTGGCCCCAGTAGGGGTCGCCGAAGCGCCGCACTGCAGCACCCTGGCGGCTGAGCGCCGTGGCCTCTGCCGGGCTAAGCTCGCGTCCTGCCGCAGTCTCTCGGCCGCTAGTGGGAGCGAGCGCGAGCGAGGAGACCCCTGTCCGTCCGCCCATACTTGCTGCTGCTGCAGCCTCTCCCACCCGCGATCGCAGCAGGAAACGCAACCTGCACTCTGGGCTGTGCAGCCTGGGAGGGCTTTCAGGTCCCAGGGACCGATTCTGAACTTGCAGGGGACCGCGGCTCTCCTGGGCCTGGAGAGTGTGAACAGGTGAGTGTCACGCACGTGCCCAGGTGGCTCTTTCTGGACGACTTCCGGCAGCCCCTTCTGTGCCTCTGAGCCCTTCGCTTCTGGGTTGGCCCTCCTGGTTGCTGGGTCCCTCCAGGGTGGCTCTGGGGTTCGCTGAGAGGGAGACGTGAGCGCTGGCGCCCAGAGTTTGACAGCTGCCTCCGAGCTGGAAGGAGAATGCCTTTTTGACTTAGGCTGCATTTGTCCTCTAGGTTGAGAGCAAATGACCAGCAACCCAGTCCCCAATGGGCTTGTTTTTCATTCCAGGATACCTGTTGCTTTGGGAGCAACGCCATAGCCAGGGGTCTTGAACAATTATCCTCGTCTCTGTGGGTGGTACGCATTGTAAGATGAGGGAGAATTTCTGGTAATGAGACCAGGAAAACTTGAGTTCAGAGCTAGAGAAGGAGCGGCCCAGAGAGAATCTCATTCCCACGACCAGGCTAGATTCTTTGCTTCCCTAAACAGCTGCACTTTATTTTAATGATAAATACAGAAGTTAAAAAAGCCATTACCTTATAAAGATGCTTTTTTTTTTTCCCCCCAAGAGGAAGTGGAAAGCATGGGCCTTGGTAAGTATAGTCTTCAGAATGATTTGTTATGAATAAAACCTTATTTTAAATAAAATTTAAAAATCAGATTACTAGTGACCTAAATGTCACAAGTCTAACAGGTTGTGAAGTCCTGGAAGGTAGCCACTTTATTTGTATGCACTTAGCATAAGTGTGGAATGAATCAGTTAATGCATTAATAATAACATAAGATTTGGAGGCTAACTTCTTTTATTTCTTCTTTCTAAGCTTTCTTTTGGTTCCTTTATGTTTAGAAAAAAATAAATCACCGTACCTTTAATCTTTTAAATATCTAAATGTGATTTTAGCTGTAGGAATGATAGGGACTCAGAAGTTTTTGTATTAATAAAGTACTGTCCACAAAAGAAGTGAATGGCAACTTCTAGGCTAGGCCAGAATATTTCTGCACAACAATATTAAAGCAAATGTATTTTTTTTAAGGTCAATGTTATGGAAGTCCTTGGTTTATGAATTATTTTGAACATCAGAAATTTGGTAACAGGTCACTTATTACAAAAATTTACACATTTATCTGTTTTATCTTTGTCAAATGTAACTTCACAGTTTCATGTGAGAAATAAAATGTTGAAAGATGTAAGTCAGTTTATGTATTCCTTTAAGTCACTTTTCTAAACATGATATAAGATTGACAATAACCAACTGTATCTTTATTAGGTTATAAATGAAAAAACCCAAACAATTTGTCTTTCTTATGTGAAATTCCTATACTTCTGAGGCCATTTGGGAGTTACTGAAATATTTGACCTAACAAATGTGTGTGTGTGTGTGTTTTTTTTGTTAAATCACTTTTGAGGCTACTTTCATGAAACATCCATCACATAATTACTTAGATTTTATGTGCACGGGAATGGACAATTTTACATGAAATAACAAATTGTTGTTTATACACTCTCCAGACACTTTCATGGACTATGTTTTAAAGAAATGCCATTATTATTTAGAATTTGTATAGTTAATATATCTCCATATGTTATGCTTCTGTGAAGCTTCTATGATGAAGCACTAAACAAAGAGGCCTTTTCTTAATGAATGCATATAAAATGACAAATAAGGAAGTCCTTTTATCTTTAGCCAAAATATGGGACTGGACAAATTACAGATGTTAAAGCTTCTGGCTTTTGTACTATTAATGGTTACTAAGAAGATTTTTCATTATTGGGGATGAAGTAAACAATAGCTAATGTTAATGTTGACCTTTTCATCTTTCAGAGGATGTGCTGGCACTTTGGAAATCAGCAAATACAAAATACGTTAGGTGAACACACAACGTGATATACAGATGATGTATTACCGAATTGTATACTTGAAACCTAGGTAGCTTTACCAACTATTGTCAGTCCAGTAAACTTTAATTAAAAAAAAATTTGTTAGGTACAGGTTAGCGGCTTAGATGCATAATGATGAAGACAATTATGCGTTCATATCTTTGTAGGAATACTTTTCCAGGAGGATTTTTGCTTTTATCTTTCGCTCGAGATGCTGTTTTTGGAGAACATGAGCATTCATATGAGAGGCCACGCAGTCGTATACCACAGTGCCCAGCTAAAGAATAGGGAAAACCTCAGTGAACTTTGGCTGCGTCATTTAGTCAGGTCAAGCACCAAGTGGTGAATGCAGTGGGTGCCATGTTTTTAGAGTGATTAAAATGGCAAGTTCCAGAGGGACAGAGCTGCCTATGGTGAAGAAGGAATGTGAAGGTCAAAAACCATAAATAAGATGACACATCCCATGAGGAACAAAGGAAGATGCTGGGCCTCATTTACCTAGAAAGTAGAGCCTAGGATGGAGCAAAGTGTCCTCATAGCAGCTAGGCTAACTTGAAGGGTTCTGAGTGAAAGAAAAAAACAAAAACAAAGAAAAAGTTGACTTCATGCCCCTTCTCCCTCCTCTATACTAGGAAGTGGTAAATTAGACACAGGATGATTGTTGGATGGTTGTCCTATCATCAGGAAAGATTCCTGCGGCAGCTGGAGGATTTCTTTGGTTGACCCCAAGGCTCCTACCAGCTTTACATCTCCATGGTAGTGAGAACCTAGGTGTCAATCTTAAAGCACCTATCAATATAAAATGTGCTTACATTGTATATAATGTAATTTCCCAAAATGTTAGGACAATACCATAAACTTATTTGCTTGAGGTTGTCATAGAAAAGGAATCAGAAGTCAGGGTATGGCATTTATCTTTTGTGTACCAGGGCATTGTGCCCAGAAAAACATAAGAATATGATCTAAATGTTATACATCAATTCTTGGAATATGCATACCTGTCACATGAATTGATCATGTGATGTAGAGTGAACTGAGATCAAATTTAAACCTTTAAATACAAATTCAATTGTATTGCATTGGGGTTGGCTAATATGAATGTATATTATTCAGCCCAAAGGGAAATGAAGAATTCTAAACGTGACTCTCCCCATCACATGTTTGTATATCCGATGTTTACAAACACAGGGTAAATACATGTCTTCACATGCTTCAAATATTTATCAATTGTTGACCAAAAAAAATAATGTTTCCATGAAAAATTCTTTCAGAAAATACTTTAGAATACGCTATTGTATGTGAAAATGCACATGTTTTAGAACCAAAACAGATCTAAGTTCAAGCCTTGGATCCGTCATTTAATTAGCTGAATAGTTTGCAGTAAATTACTATTAGCCCTCTCACAGAATTGTAGTGAAGATCAAAATGGAAAATGTTGATAAAGTTGAATGATGGCTGGCATATAGGAGATGCTTAATAAATATGAATTCCTTTTCCAGTCACCTATGAATTCCCAAACCTCCTTTGTTTTAGGATTGCAGATTTACAATGATATGGTGAACCCAAAGGCTGGAACCAAAACTATTTTCTCAGCTCTTTAATTGGAACAACAGTGAATTGTCTGCCAACACCCAGCATGGCTAAAAGTGCAGAGGTCAAACTGGCAATATTTGGAAGAGCAGGCGTAGGCAAGTCAGGTAAGTTGTGTTGTGGTTGTTTGAGAGAGTGAGAGAGAGACAGAGAGAGAGAGAGAGAAAGAATTTGTTACTGCCTCCTGGGATTGGGCAGGAGGGTGGTTGGCATTTCTCATATTCTCATGTGTTGTTCTTTTAAATGAAGTGTCCTTCTCTTTATCTAGAGCTTTTATTTTGCATAATCAAGTTCTATGTATTCTTGCTTATTTATGATAAAGTTATCTCTGTTGATATACACAAGGCAATGGATACATAGGTCTTTGTTTTTGGAGAAAAGATATTAAATAAACCTCCAAAGAAATCAGATTATGGAAATTAAAAATATATTTGCAGGGCTGGCCGAGTGGCGTGGTGGTTAAGCGCTGGCATGGGAAGCCAGTGGCCTGGGTCCCACATATGAGGGCTAGTGACACAGACCTCAAAAAAAAAAAAAAATGAGATCCTGAGGGGCCAATTTTATATCTCATTCATCTTGATATTCTCAGCAACTAACTCAAGGTCAAGCATGTGTCGGGTGCTTGGTAAATACTTGTTGAATGAATATATCTTTACCAGAAACAGAATTGCATTATTGTTCAACACTTCTAAAATTGGGAAGGACTGGTGAAAACTTAGAGTGACCAAGTAAGACAACTATTGCCAGGGCCTCTGGGGTGAATTTAATTATCAAAATCTGGCTCACATTCGTAATTCTTACAAAGTAAGAAAGGCTTTTTTATTCCCCACCTAAGAAAAGGCTTGCAGACCTTTAAAATTAAGGGTGAACTGGTGTAAGTGAAGATGTATCTAATCCAATTTGAAAAGTAGATCTCAGATTTTATAATTAAAGAATACTAAAATAGATGTTAGTAAAATGTCAGGGCAGCTTGGCTTTTCAGATAACGTCTTGATCTCTTACTGGACAAACAACCTGTAATTGACTTTACTTGTGGAGCCTTTGGTTCTTAGGAAAGGACTCAAAAAGCTATCTAGGAGTGTGTGTGTGTGGAGGGAAGCCTGTTGGGATCATCCTGTACCACAGGTAATCCACATAATCTTAAATGAACTCACATTGAACAGATTTTAATTCCATGATCGACCTCTCTTACTTAACCTGCTCTTTGCTTTAATGGCAGCAGTAAATCTTAACTATTCTAAATCTTTCTTTTTTCTTTCAATTTTCTCAAGGGTGCTCTTTTCTGCCATCACCCTTTTCTTCTGCTTGCTGCTTGCTCTTGCCTCTGGCAGAAACCAAGCAAAGAAAATAGTCAGCAAGGCTAAGAAACTGCCAGCCTGCAAGAGATTGAAAGATAGTTAAACTCCTCCCCATTAATCTGCTCCGTGTTTCCTGATAGCGTGAGAACCTAATTTCTGTCCCTGGTGGAAGGACCTGGAGAATGAGGAAACTGTTCCAGTGAGTGCAGGATGAAGGCATGGGCATGTGTGGGAAGGCCTGGGCTGCCAACAGAGCTCATCTAAGTCCTTTGTGAGTGAAGGCTCTCAGCCTGGAGCAACTCTTTATTCATTCATTCAAAACTTACCATAGGCAGTAAGGGAAGGGCGTTTTTAACCTCAAATCATTTACCAAAACAAATTCCACATGGCTTGAAAAGTAAAAAATTCAGTTGAGAGAACCACTTAGCTGTATGTATACCCATGTCTTTCCCATCTATACTCTCTCAGTGCAACCTGTGTACTTTCTGTCAAGGTTCACCCATCCACCTGAGCTTTGTCCCAGTTTCCTTTGTCTTCCCCCAAATTGTTTCAATTTTTATTTCAATTATTCTTCTCATTCTCTACTGACCATTTTTCCTTAAGCATTTCTTTGTCCACTGCTCCATCTTTTTCTTTTTCTCCAAGCATATTGAATGGCGGCTCTGCCCTTATTGTCATAACTTTTTTTTTTAACTTCTCATTCATTGCTTAAAACATGGCAATCGTCCACTGCACTCATGCTATAGAAACTCCTTTTGCAAAGGTCACCATCAATCAATAACCAACCAACATAATGAACTTTCCCAAGCTCTGGTCTTCTTAGGCATCTTGTTACCATTCAACATAGCCACTTAATCTAAAACTCCTTCCTTCCCAGGATCCAAGGTCATCACACTTTTGGGCTTTCCTGATTCCTCCCCATTGTCCCTAACCAGTGACCTTCATGGGCTCCTCTCCATGAGTCTACCTCTCAAAAAATGGGACTCCCCAGGCTCTACATAGCGTCCTCTTATCTTCTCACTCCATTCACTCTCCCTGGGGCTGAGGAGAACACAAGCCCATGAGCATGAGTTCTGCTGACCTTGGCTTTATGTAAAATGCAGAAGCTGAACTTGTTCATTAAGGTCCTTGCTAACTCTAAAATTCTATGAGTCTTTTGATTAATACAGACTTGGACTTCTTTGGAATGGTTTTTCTATCCACCTTATATCCATCCTACCATGCATATTTATTTTCATTTAGGTGAAATGACAATGATAGACTACACGCCTTTAAACAATTGCCTTTTGTCTGTCATGTATGCACAGATCGTGTTTTCCTATTTCAACATTAGACTGTTCTCCTGGGACTTGTAACCACACCCTCACATTTAAAAGTCTGACTACCACTTTGACTTACCCATGGGAGACAATTCTGAGACCTGCACCCACAGTTCAGTAAAGACAACCACAGAGTACTTCATATCTATCAACTTTGAAACCAGGCTGTAGTAAGACTGAATTTACGTTTATTCTAATTCTTTGTTAAGATGGATATATAATGTCTCTGCCTCGTCATTATTCACTTTCTTATTGCATAGACTGTACCAGTTATATTGGTAGTTTTTGTTTTTTTAAGTCTGCAAGAAATTATACCTGCTGGAATTCAACTGCAGCTCCTCTCTTACTCATATGCCTCCCCACAAAATGGACATGATCTTTGCGGGGACTTAAATAATCTCTTTCTCTCTAAACACTCAGCACACAAAGTATTCTTCAGGAAGTTTGAGATGTTGGAGTGATAGAAGCTGAGTGTCTCTGATTTTACTTGGAACTGTGTGAATTGTATGAGAGGCCTTAAGTCTTACCTGTCTCATCCACTTTGCCCACAATCAATACCAAGTTGGAATTTGGGTATATAAGACTATATTGTCCATTTGCTTAGAGTCAAAAGAATGAGCTGTTTGACTCCCAAATCTACACTTAGCTTTGGGCAACTTTGGCAAGTTATTTCACTTCTCAATTTCCTCACCCATAAAAAGGATATAACAATGCCTGTCTCAAAGAGCTGTTGTTAGGATTGAAAGAGTTATTACATGCATGGTTACTGGAGCAGCACCGGACACGTAGTATACGTCCTCAAAAATTAGGTTAGATTATAATTATTTTGAGTTATGCTCATTTTAATTTGTAAGTTATTTAGTGAAACAATCAAAGATATGTTTACATTCACATGGGTATTTTGGTTTTTAGTAAAAGTCAGAAAGTTTATAAGATGAAAATTCTCTATTGCTACTCAGCACATCCAATACACACACACACACACACACACACAACACACACACTTTCTCTATCTCTCTTTTTCTCTTAAATTGTCTGGTTCATGTCAATAATAGCTTGACCACTGATGATCATAATACTTCTCATGGCTTATATCTTGAAAATCTTGGAAAACAGCCAGAAATATGTGAGTGTCATCAAAAATTAACACCCTTAAATTTAAAGTGCTTCTGGTGTGTAATAGACAGCTTCCTAAGCCCAGATAATAGATAGGCTCTCTGTGTTTAAAACAGAATTTAACATTAACCAGAATTTTTCTTTTGATGGGTTGACCATAGAAGTGACATCACAGGCAGAATTTAATAATGTATCTGTTACTAAGAATAATGTATCAGTTACTAAGAAACACTGATAAAACGAGTGAGGGATGCACACATGTGTGAGCATGTGCATGCCAGTGCACACACGTGTCAGTTTTTACATGGTCTTTTGTATTGGGAAGATTCTTCTTCCCTCTGTCTAATTTGACCTTGCAGTTCCGCCTTACAGTGAGCTTGCTGGCTGGGAGCTTTCTGGCTCAGCCTGGTGGGGACGCTTCTGCAAAGCACAGAGCCACAGTTTCCCAGCCCACTCCATCTTCTGCCCCAGCAGGGCAAATGCTTACCTTCGCTGGCTACAGCAAAGCCCTAATAACATGGCATGTGGACAGAGATTTCCTTACTTGTGTGTGTCAGCGTATACTTTGACAGGCATCAAGTAATTAAAACAATAAAACCTAGAATGCACCACATTTATTTAAATGCTTCCTGGATACATATTATTAAAATTTATAGTGAGTGTAGGAGGGGCTGAGAGAAAAACAACTGAAATTTTACATTTAGTTTCACAGTTGACATTGTCATTTTAGAGCTGAAATATTGTGTGCCATAGCTAAATATATTTCTTGAAAGGGCTAGCATTTCTCAAAGTTAATTGAGTAATGCTATCCTCTAATTCAAAGCCAATTGATGCAGTTATCCGTGAAGGCTTAAGTTCGTGGCTTCAGATTGCTGAGCTAGAAATTGGGTGCGAAACACAAACAAATAGTGATACTTTTTCCTTTCACACAAAAAGAAGTAATTTACCTTTTCCTCCCTTTTCTTGTCCTTGCCTGTGCGTGCATTCTCTCTCTCTCTCTCAATATAAAAAGTTTTTAAAAGAGTGTTCAATTTATTTTCAAGTAGAACAGGGAGAATTTTGATTTTCAATATGACTTTTCCAATGAACACCAAGTGTTCTGTAACATATACATGTATTTTATGGTTGGGGTATGTTTATGAGATCTCATTTATTCTCATGTATATTAAATAAAAATAGTATCAATAATATCTTAGGTAAATTAGTTTCCTTATGTTATAAAACTAACTTTTGGGTTAGAATTTTTCCTCTACTTAGGTAGCTATAAACCAGTTTGTTCCCTTCACTTAGATTTAATGGTGTAGTATGATACTTCTTGGACATTGTTTTCAAGGTACTTCTAAAAGAAGAGGAGAAAGATCTAGGGTAATTGGGGCATGTTACCATCTCATTACAATTGTGTAGTTGTTTTGCATGCTTTATTAATTATATAAAATGTATGCAAAATTTCATATTAATCCATAATGTATCTATGTTTGTTTGAATATAAAAACTATTTCCCCAAAACCAGGGACTAAAATGCACTCTTCAGGAAGCTGTGCAGGTGGACCTGTAGCTGCAGTAACACCTAGGCTTCAGGTCCAGTTTAGGGACCACAGATACAGGAAAGAGCCTCACCTGCATGTGAGCGCTGACAACAGTCCTGTGCTTTTCCTGCTTATGGCCCCAGTCAAGTTCTTGCTCATCCTTGTCCTAAGATTATATATAATCCTAATGCTAAATTTAAAAAAAACACAACTGTCTAGGTCAGAAGAGAGACAGACTGTGTGCGTTTCAGGTGAGTGCAGAATTCCCACAGCTCCTTGAAACAGGTGTGTGTGTGTGTGTGTGTGTGTGTGTGTGTGTGTGTGTGTGTGAAGAAGCCTTTCCTAGGTGCTTGTTGAAAATGAAGGATTACCAGAAATGAGGCCTTTGGTTCCTTGTATAGTTAGTGGTTAGAGGGATAACCTCTAAAAGGTTTTCTAAAAGATTGGGCCAAAGGAAGAAGGTAGCATTGAGACAAGTTTGGATGGAGCTAGAAAAATAGCCATTCTGTTGTCATAAAACATGGTCATATGGTTACCTGTAGCTTTAAACATTTATATCGTTCTTTACCTGTAAAGATAGAAAAGCAAAAAGAGGCAAACAGCATAGGTGAGTTGATTTCCAGTGTTTCTTCCACCCAAAAATGAATAAAAAGGTATTTTCAAATTGCAGGTATATACCTATGGGCATGTGTAAAAGTCTGTGCAAAGCATAAGTCACACTTACCTTTCTTGCATCCCAGAAAGCAAAGCAAAAGTGAAGAACGATGTTTATGTTGGGCTTAGAAAAAGAAAAGGAAAGGAAAGGAAAGAAAAATTAAAATCATCAAAGTCAGTTGTTCATTGGTGGGTAGTTAAACATTTTGTAGGTTGGCAATGACCAATTCTTACGCTGTTCTCAAGAAAAATAGAATTAGAAAGGAAGCAATACTGGAAAACAAAATAAAATCACAAACTGTTTTCAAAGCCAAAATAACATATCTCTGTCTCTGCTTTTCTCTATTAGACTATATTATTAAAATTCAGTTGCCCTTTATTGTTAACTGATTAACAATTTATTCATTGAAATATTTTCCTGTAGATATCAGTCTTCATTCGGTTCCATTTTGATGGTGACTTGTTTTCTTGGCAACTGACAAGGACTAACTTTGAGGGAAGAGAGTAAAGAAAATTGTAAATCATCCTTGTAATTCCCCATTTTATTCCTGGTATTTCTCCAACTTATGGGTTTGGGGAAAACGGCCAAATTTTCAAGGTGGTACTGGCCTGGAAGCCAAAATTCCAGTACAAACGCATCTCTGTTGCTACAGCTGCCTTTGAAAATTGATGTGGTTTCAGAAAAACAGCCATAATTCCTTCCATCCCATTAAAAATGGAAGTAGTTATATTAGAGAGAAAAGGCAATCTGAAGTAGGTAATTTCACCATGGAATTAGCAAATATGTTAAGCTCATATACACACATACATATAAGAGAAATCTTTACCAGTGTCAGCGCCACAACCAAGTCTGGGGTCTTTTGTTTGTGACTCTGTGAAGATGCTTGCAGCTTTGCTACGAATGTTTTCATGTATCACTCCATTCTTTTCCACATCCTTTCAAATACCTTATATTCGGAAATGAGATGATCGTTAAAATTTTATAATATGAACCTTATAAAATGGGTGAATTCTGTTTTTATAAAAATTTCCCAGTAATCAATAAATAACCAGTTTCTTAACAGTATTAGGTATGTTGCTGGTCAATAGAGCTAAGATTCTCAGCAACCTGTATATACAGAAAGTTCTCCTGCAATGTAGTATTCCATTTCTTACAGCTTTGGATCAAGCATAAGGAAGCTGATGAATCGTTTTCTGCTTAAGAATGAGCTTCTTGTTTTATCAAAAAAGAATATGCTGCACTATGTCCTGTCAAGATGATGGGACAATAAAAAAATGTACCCATTGTATGTACTGGAAGAATTGGGGTTAAAACTTAAGCCTCATCCCAATTATGTCTCTTTGTATTCAACTGTCAAAAGATACTTTCATTTGCTTATTTATTTATTTACACTGATGCAGGTAAGATAGGCTTTGAAGGTACCTTGAAAAATTACAAGAGGGATACACATGCGGTCTTAATACTATGATGTTCCTGTTATTGCAATCCGTACAGTTCTCTCTTTGGAAGAGCAGTATGGGCATTCTCTGGAGGCCAGGGGGACATGCTCAGTCCAGCAGTGACAGTTAGTGTTCCTTCCCCAAGTCCCATCACATTACAGGCTACACCGAGGTTTTCATTTCTATGCTTTGTAATTTGCCCTTTCCAATAAGTGAGATGAATAGATACTAGGTTGGGGTTTTCTTTTCCTTTTCTTTTTTTTAAGAACAGTAGGTAAAAGGGGAAGAGAGTTTAGGAAAATAATTTAGTCTTCTGCCTTATTGGAAAAGGAGTATGACATGTTATACAATTTTTTTTGATAATCAAATCTTACCCTTATTTAAAAAAATTAAAGCTTTAAACATGTAAATATTTTTGATGGAAAGATTCCTCAAATAATATACTATAAATATATGTACAGTATCTATTTCCCTATCATCATAAAATATGTTCTTATTTATTCATTTAATTATGCATTCAGAAGTATCTGCTGAGCACCAGCGTGGTGTTCTAGGGCAGCTTGCCCATGGTACAGAATTCATGTGCATTCCCAAAGGGTGGAGCAGTGGCTGTTTCTCCTCATGGTTAGATCCCTAGAGCCTCAAACAGCATTTGACACAGACTGAGGCCTCAATGAAACAAATAAATTGTTAGACTATATGGCCTATCCACACTCTATAATTTTATTAAGGGGCATGTATTTTAAATAGACTCCCTATTATAACCAAAGTGGTTTCCTGGCCTGCACCTGAATATCTCCAGTTACAGGAACTCACCATGACTAAAAGCAGATCCATCCTTGGATAACTTGTGTGAGTCACAGCCCTCCAGAGAAACAGAATGAATAAGACACACGCATGCTCTATCTATCTATCTATCTATCTATCTATCTATCTATCTATCTATCTATCTATCTATCATCTATCTATCATCTATCTATCTACCTACCCACCTACTACCTACCTACTTACCTACCTACCTATCTACCTGGGCTGGCAAGACTGAAATCTGTAGGGCTGGCTGGCAAATGTATGCAGGAGTTCATGTTACAATTCTATGGCAGAATTTCTTTCACTCTGGAAAACTTCAGTTTTTGTACTAAAGGCCTTCCAGTAATTGGATGAGTTCCACCCACATTATTAAGGCTAATCTCCTTTATTTAATGTCAACTGATTGTAGATTTAACTGCATCTACAAAATACCTTCACCTACCCTTACATTCATGTTTGATTAAATAACTGGGTATGATAGCCCAGCCAAATTGGCTCATAAAACCATTGCAACAACTCTTTCTGTTTGTTGCTTTCCCTTCATGGGAACCCAAAGCTGTTCATTAGTTTCTACTCATTGACTTTAAGTTTAACAGAGTTACACAGAGCAGTTTAAATTCCTCTTTCTTCTAACAGCTGTTAACATATTTGAAGATAGCTAGCTAACTAACATGCCTCAACCCATGCCTAAGTTTCCCCTTCCATAGTCTAGTTAATCATACTGACTTAATTTGCCCTACAGAGACCATGGTTTCTAGTCACAGCACCATCCCTGCTCTTCCACTCTACCCATGTACGCTGCAAGTGTGGGGTGTGGAAATGAATGCAGGCATTTCAGATGTGGGAAAAGACCAGATCAGAGCATAACTGTGCTTTTGCTATTGGATGCTGTGCTTTTGCTAAGACAACCTAAGGTCACTGTGGTTTTCAGGGTGACAGAGGGTGATGCAGTGTTGACCCCTGGGGAGTTTACTGCAAATGAAGTCTTTTTTTTTTTTTTTAAATATGTGCTGTTGCTGAGTCAAATCTTCCCAAAGCTGTACCTGAATATGTGTATGTTTCACCCAGGTGCAGAAGTTTACTTTCAGCCTCTTTCCTTCTGGCTTGTCAGGAGCCTCTTGGACCCAACATAGGTCCCATCCTTCTGTCATCTAGAGATATGTGAGTTTGGGAATATTATAGGCCCTTGATGCTCTTATTGAATCATAGAATTTTCCACTTTGGTATTATTGAGCTCATTGAAATGATGAAGAACCCCAGTGGGATTTTTTGGATAATAAAGTTAGTAAAGAAAAACAAAGATCTTTGACTCTTGGTGTCAGGGCATTCACACCCTATCACATTATTTCCGTATCCATTAAACAAGTTCTGTTTAGATTTTCCATGAAAAGGGTGACCTGGGAGGAAGCCTCACAGTTATAATCCCTTGTTTAATATTTTCTTTAACATCGGTTGTTGCTGTCTCACATTCTTGTCTTAGGGTTCAAGGTACATTGCTATATAAAGTGCGTAACAGTGATCAATGTTTATTGGTCCAAATATCTATTCTGTTTGGAAAGCCATTTTCCAGAAACTCATTCCAAGATATGTATATATACTTCTGTGCTAACGTGGCTGAATTTATGTGATTTGGAACTGTTGCTGCAAACTCACAGCTGAGTGCAGGAAAGGGTTTTCTTCACTGGTTTATGTTGTTAGATATCCGACTGTAGCCTGCCTCAGAATCACATGGAGGGCTTGTGAAAATGTATGTTTCAAGATCCTATCCCCAGAGATTCTGATTCTGTAGAAGGGTCAGAAAATTTGTATTTCTAACAAGTTCCCAGATGATGCTGATGAACCACATTTTGGGAACCCTTGTGTTAAGTTTGCTAACTACTCAATTTCCATTTGAAATTATGTGTTTTCAGCTTTGAAAAAGCATATAACTTTTTGTGAGCCTCATGTAATAAACATGGAGTATTAGACACTATCATGGCACCGACAATGCAGTGGAAAACAAAACAGACAAGCTCTCTACCTCCATGAAGCTAATATTCCAGTGGGAGTAGGTGAAATGAGCCAAAAAGTATTCCGTGGGGTGGAGCAAATGGGAGGCTTTGCTGTGGTGCCATAAGCCTAGAATTTTTCATTCACATCATAGTAGGGGAAGTTTTGGTTTAAGAAAAAAAAAAAAGTGGAAGCCTCAACAACTGTGACATGCTGAGCTTTGTTTTTAAGACAATGCTTCGCACTGTTTGGCAATAGCAAGGGTGAGTTGGGCTAAACTGCAGTGTTAAGTGTCTGGGGGTTAAACATATAGTCCAACACCATGGTACCACATTTTCTACTGAGAGAAGCTAAGTAGACCACATAGGAACTGCACCCATAACATTCAGCTTATTAACACCAAGCTCCCTCCAGTCAAGTTAAGGCTAATGTAGAACTAAAGTAAAGTAGGATAGTTGTTCTTTCCCCAACATTTAGGAAAAAAATGATTTTAAATTGCTCTTTGACAGTGTCATTTGTAAAACTTATGCAATGGTTGTGTAGACAGAACTGTAGTATTAAGAAAAGTTCATAAGTTTCCACTGTTTAGGGTAGAAAGATAACATCTTTTTCTTGATAATACATTTCCCTCGCTTTTAAAAAGTATTTTTAAATGTTGTTTTTTGTTGTATTCCATTGGGCAGTAGTAGAAGAGGTAAAGTCAAAGTCAAAAGAGAATAAAATATTGTGAATGTTTATCTGTCTGAAAAGTATTTGATTTCTTTTTGTATTAAGGATCCCATAAATTATGACTGAACCTAACAGCTGAGCCAGCCTCCTAATCATTTGGTGATATATGTTGAGTTAGATGTTTTAAAGGAAGACAGCTACACATGGTAGTCTGAGTAATGATTATCTGTTCCAATGCCTGGTACTATTTTTTCATTCAAATATTTTATATCTGGAATCTATTTTTCTAGCAGTGTTCCAAAAGAGGTGAAATCAGAAGCACAGTCACTGTGCATTTAAATCCTTAAGTCCCCAAATTTAACCCATTAGTTATGTCCCCCTCTTATTCATTTACAAATATTTATAAAATTCCTCCTATGTTCCCAACTCCTCCACCCTCTCCGTCCTCCCTCAAAGGCCCAATACAATGTGAATATTTGTGGAAGGAACCCAGAGAACTATATGATCATCCTTGTTTTCAAGGACCTTATAATATTTTGTCAGGCATATATAACTTGCAATTAGAAATCATGTGGTGATAGTTTTTGTTCCAGCAGAATGGTTGATTTTTACAAATTTTTATCTAAAATATATTTTTAAAAAATTGTCAGAGTTGCAAGAACAGTACAGATAGTTCTTTCATACCCTTCACCTAGCTTCCCCCAATGATAACATCTTACATAAGCACAATACATTATCAAAACCAGGAAATTGACATGGACACAACGCCAATCATATGGCATGAATACAGCTAAGCTGCAGATCTCAGAATGATTCATTTTTGATTCATTTCAGGCTCAGGGCACACTTGAAAAGATAATTGGGGGAGGGATACAGGAAACCCTTCAAGGAAGGTTAGAGTTCATCATGAGTTTTCAAAAGCTAAAATCTAATCAGCTACGCATTATCAGTAATTGATATGTTGAGGTATGTGCAAGTTAGTATTTTAGATCGTACATCAGACAATGGTCTGGCAATTTAGTTCAGGCCATAAATGCTATAGGAACTGATGAGAGGAAGAGAAATCAGTCAGGAATACTTGGGAAGGCCTTGAAGGAGGCAGTGAAATTCAGATACTGTTAGCTCAGTGGGGTTGTTATGGTGAGGAGCAGAACAGCTTTCCCTCTTATTTTTTATCTTTCAAAATTCTGATGTTTTCTTCATACCAATTCACATATGTCATTACTATTGGAATTAGAAGGGGAAAAAGAACAACAAAGTGATAAAAGCAAGGAATAAGAACTAAGTAATGGTTAGGGCAGGAGGAGAGCTTTTAGGATCTTGCTGATTCAGCCACAGCAAAAGGCCTTTTAAAGCTTCCTAGAGTTAGCTCCTGGGCCCTCATTCCCCTTCAGTGGCAGTTGCACAGCTTTGGAGTCCAGTCTCACAGGCCATTTAATTAACTGTCTGCATGGTCAGCTCACTTAACTTCGGGCAGTGCACTACAGTTTTCTGTTCAGGAAAATGCAGATGATAATAGCCATCTTACATTAGGGCCTTTATGCACCAAAACCAAATGATGTATAATAAAATCAGCAATCAAAATAATTAGCTAATGCTTATATCATTGACGATAAGCCAACAACTCTTACAGGTCTTGACACATGTGAATTCAGATAATCATCACAGCCAATAAATCTGGCTGTCTTATTACACCTTCTGTACAGATGAGGAGTTTGAGGTCCAGAGGAGTGAGTAAGTCAGTAACTTGCCAAGGGTCCAGAAGATAGCGATGGGGTTCTGGGAGAGCTAGGATTCAAACCCAGGCAATTTGCCTCTGGTGTCTGTGTGTTTATCCACAATGCTCAGAACATTTCTAACAAAATGCCATGTACAATTGTAGGTGCTCAACAAAGGTTTACTTCTCTTGTCTTCTTTCTTGCTACTGAGGGACATTCATTTAGATTAATCTGTAGCTATGAAAAGTACTTTACTTCACTCGAACCATTACTGGAGAAAAGCGAGGAGCCAGAGGAAACTGTGATTAAACTACTAAGAGATCTTATAGTCTCCTATTACATTTTTGTTCAACTCAGTTTTAAAATAATATTTCTATTCCCAATTCTGCCTATGATTTCATTCTAAAGCCTCTTATTTAGCTTTTGAGGCCCAGTAGTATGTGAAGGAGGTTGTAAGGGAGGAGGGTGGGAATTGTAAAGAAAGATGGAAGAGCTTAACATTTAATATGTGAAAAATGTGAAGTGCGTTAAACATCCTCAGTGGAAAGGGAGGATACATTGATAATTTGACCTGGAAGAGGCCCAAAAGCAAAACTCAGAAGCTTTTAAAAACAGGAACGTCCTAGCATGTCAACATTTAGGAAAATATATAGTCAAGTCAACAATTTTAAATGATGATACGTGTTAAAAATATTGGATTACAGAGATTTCCTTCATTATTTATCACAATAGGAGGGTGTTATTTCTTCACTGAAATACAAGATGTTCTTGTGAACCAAAGAATGAGGCTTCTACATAGGGCAAAATGCCAGAAGCCCTCAAACATTTTATGAGAAAACATTGGGTAGGATTGGATCCCATCAGATAGCTAGAGATCTTTTATCTGCCATGAATAATTCATGACTAATTATTGCTGGAGACTTCTAGGTCAATAAATATTGTTAAAGCCTATGATACTTCTCATGAATGCAAGGGGTCACTATCATCTTAACTGAGGACTGCTTTCGATTCCATAATTCATTATTCAAAATTACATTAAGGCGGTGCGGTTTTAGACAACATAAACAGACTTGATGGCAAAATGGAAACTTTACATATCGTTTTCTCATGTCATTTTTTTCAGATTCAGTAAAAAGAAGGTTTTGTTCTGTACAAATTAAGGAATTCCTCAAACCAACCATCATGAGAAAACATGAGCCTTTGTAAAAGTGTTTAAGATATCATGAAACAAAAGTTTAAAATTATCTTTTCTTTATGCAATGTAGCTTTGTCATAGCTAGTAAGTAAACACTTTTATCTTACCTGGTCACCTAGAGTATACTCGTATTCATTATAGTCTACCAAATACCCTTGTCTGTCTGCTTAGCCAAGTTTATTTTAAGTCCTGTGCTCCTTGTGCCGAGTTCCAATATCATTCACACTCTTGGTAGGTTTTATTTCTAACATGTTCTGGTTTGAATGACCCAAAATTTACTGTAAAGTAATTTTATTACAGCAAAAGGGTTTCATTTTATTGAGGAACAAATGCAAACAAAAAGAAAGAAATTTCCAAGAAATATCGAGTTCATGTTGAAGTGCTTTTTCTATGAAGAAAAAGGTAGAAACAAACTGAATTTCTCAAGCTCACATTTTAAAGATACAGGATGAGCCATTAGATTAAATTAGATAATTTTCAAATCTCCACTGTTATTCGATGAATATGCATGCATGCGTGCATGTGTACATGCACGTGTGCATGCATGCTGGCTAAGAGTGCTACTCCAGAAAATCAGAACCTAAGCCAACTATGAATAGTAGTGTCTTCAGTATTTTAAACCTATGGAAAATGTTGTGATACTAATGGGCTAATAGTTAGTCTCTATTTAGTCTCACGTTTAGCTTTTTCTCCATATGTGGCAAACACTAATTAGCATATAGGAATATAAGGAAAACATGTGACTAGTTCCACCCTAAGAGTAGAGAATTGCAGTAAGAATGAGGAGATTGAAATGAGACCTAGTAGGTAATATTGGGGCAGGCAGAAAAGAAAAAGCACTTACGGTCTTTTCAATAAAACATGCCTCAGAATGCCATTACCAAAAGGAAACATTTGATTAAAATGTGTACACTATGGAAACAACAATGCATTATTTCTAAACATTTGCATTGAGAGACTCCTACTTTATGTTGCCAACCAAGACCTCACCCATACCTGATTTAGGTAAGGTAAATCATGAGATTTGGGACTTTTGAGTGGATGAGGTCTAGATGAGATTTTGAACTTTGAGTATATACTGTAATGGGTTGAGAATACTGAGGACCTTAGGATGGCATGAGTGTACAGTAAAACCTTGGATTGCAAATAATGTGGTTTGCGAGTGTTCCACAAGATGAGCAAACATTGCTAATGCATTTTAACATGGTAAACGAGCGATGTCTTGCAATATGAGTAGTTTGTTTCCAGAACAAATTATTTTCACAAACCAAGGTATTATGTATTTGGATGTGGAATACCCTTTAGTGGCCAGAGAGAGGAATGCAAGGGGCCGAATAAACTGCTCCAAATATGTTCATGTCCTAATCTCCAGAATCTGTGCACATGTTATCTTACATGACAAAAGAGACTTTGCAGATTTCATTGAAGGTATGAACCTTGAGATGGGGAGATTTTCCTAGATTATCCAGGTGAGCCCAGCCTAATCACTTGATCCTCTAACAGTGAAAGACCTTTCCAGGTGAGGTCAGAATCTGAGGTCAAGGGGAGATGTGACAAGAAGGAATGGTCACAGAGATGTAATGTTGCTGGCTGTGAGGATACAGGAGGGGACCATTAACGAGGAATTGTGAGTGGAGTCTGAAAGGTGAAAGAGGCACGAAAAGGGATTCTCCTCAAGCCTCCAGAGAGGCCATGGTGACCTGTGTCACACTTCTAACCTACAGAAGTGTAAGTGCTAAACTTGTGTTGTTGTAGGGCACTCGATTTGTGATAATTTGGATTCTTATGCATGAAAATTGAGTGTAGCTCCCAGAAGCTTTGATTTCACATAGTAAGAGGTGCTGAGAATCAATATGCGCTTTCACAGAATAAGGTCTCTGAGTCTGTGCATACATTTTCCCCCTTCCCATGAATGTCAAAATATCCTGTGAAAACTCAGGAATGGAGTCCAAATCAGACTTGGGGAAAACCACACGAATGGGGATGACCAACATCCTGAGTCAGTTTCCAAGTCTAGTTGATCACACTGAGCAATCACTTGAGTGAGACGTGGCCCGAGTGGACTTGAACCCTGCACCCCTCTTGGCAAAAAAAGGTGGCTTTCAGAACTGCATGTAGGAGAGGAGGCTACTAAGAGTAGATCAGATCATATGGATTTATCAATGTACACATCCTCACAAAGACAGAGGATAGGAAAATGGAGATCAAAGAAAATAGAGCCAGATTTTGTGAACTAAAGAGAACTGAGGCACCAGATGTGGAGCAGCCAGGCCAAGTGACATCCTCATGGACAAAGTAGTTTGTCTTTAGACATCTTTGCTTTCTGGGGTCCCTGGGTAACCTGGCCATGCTGAGGGGACAGACCTAAAGGAAGCAAAGCTGGTGATACAGGATGAGAGACTCAGGCTCCTTGATAAAGGAGGCATAGTATCTGAGGTGGGCTAATTGGTGCCCGTAGGCAGTACAGGGCAGTCTGCCCCTCTTTCTCTCTACATTGCCTAACCCGTGCATGCACACACTGAAGACAGATGGCTGCAGACTCCTGTTCTGCTTCAATCTGTGTAGTCAGGAATGTATAAAGTACAGGCCTCACATTCCTAAGGTAACTTAAATTAGCTTCCGATATCCTGTTCTCTTGGTTTCAGGGCCCATACACAGCAAATAATAAAAAATGGTTTACTTTATCTAACACCAGGCACTGTGCAAAGTATTGGGTTGTCGGGAAAGTCATGACATATTTTTTCTATGTTTTTCACTGCAAAAATGCATCATGACTTTTCCGACAACCCACTATTCTATTTATCATATCTCAAATAGTTCACCATGATGCAATAAATTAGGTTTTATTATAATTTTTCTCTTACCTGTAAGAAAATTGAGGCTCAGAGAGGTTTAGCAACTTGCCCGTGTAATAAATAGCAGAGCCAGTACTTGAAACCAGCTGTTGTGACTCCCATGCTACCTCTACCTCTTTGCAGTTTCAGGCCCTGCTCATACTATTCCAGTCAAGGATAGCTCCATATTGGCACTCAGGTAACATTAACCACAGAACATAAATGCCTCCCGATTGTTTCGCATTTAGCTTTTTTATGATTTATGAGATTCTCGGGAATCTCTAGAAGAGACCGCATTTCCCTGCTAATAACTATACTAACTTTGCAGCCCAGTAGCCAGACTTCTTGGATGCAAATGCTGACCACACTGCTTCCTGGCTGCACTAGAATGTAAGCTACAGAATGCAGGCATTTTTTTGTGTGTTTTGGTCAGTGCAGTAGCCCCTGCACCCAGACTACTGTTTGACACATTTTAAGTGATCAATAAATATTTAGAGAGTAAAAGACTGTCTCAGTGATTTGTAAGTATTGTTATTGTAAGTATAATGTGGAGTAATCCATATACATCCTTAGAACAGTGCCTGACAGCTAATAAATGCTCAGTGTTAGTGATTGTTATTATACATGAGATTGAAGCACTTGATCTATGACTGAAGAGGCCCGTGGTCCCTTGAGATACCAAAGATGAGGAGGGTTGACTGTCATGATTAGAATCGTTCTCTCTCACTCTTGACCTTTCTCGTTTCTCTTCTCATTCTCACCTAGGACTGTTTTGTTTCAGTGGCAGCAATTAAGAAGGATTACACAGTATTTATAAAATATAAATTGTACTACGAATGGTTCAGAACAGCCTTTCCTCTCTAGCAGAATTATGTATAAAATACCTGTCTCTGAATGAATTATGGGTAATAATTGGGGAATTGCCACTTCTAAAGGTCTTTAAAAACAATTTCTCACCCCAGAGAGGTGATATGGGTATTGTTTTCCGTGTAAACGAAATGCTCACTAGTTATCAAAAGCTTTCCCTTCATTCATGCATTTACTTAACTTTGAGCATATTTTTGGTGCAAGGTCCACAGTGTTCGAAGCAGAAGAATCCGATTGACCTTCATACCAATGCTTTAAACTTGAACACAGTCGTTAATATGAAGCCCATGCTTGGGGTTGCATCTATCTGCTTGAGAAATACTTCTTCAGCGGAAAAGAATAAGACAAAGTGTCATTTTCTAGCATGTTTCTGCCAGCCTGGTAATAAGCTTGTAATGTTAGTTATCTCTGTCCAAGAGGGTCATCTCTTCAGTCAGAAAAGCTGTTCCTGGGTAAAACGAAATGTTCTTTTTTTTTCCATAAATAAATAAAAGCTGTGCACCCACACCATTTCCCTGGGATGGGTGATCTGCTCGTTCCCACATATCTGTACTATTGGGCTGCTTTCTCATTTGACTTAAGATGGATCCTGTTCAACAAACTGTTGAGTAGAGAGGGCTCCCTCATGTAAACTTGTGGAGGAAGCACCAAACCTTTTCTAAGTTTTGATGTCGTGAAAGTAGGTAAGTTATCGGATCTTGTTCATCAGGTAGGCAGAGGTCACACAGTCAGCTCTGGGGGTGTCTTTCTGGATGAGGCCTGTGTACAGCCCAATGAGCACTGGGGTGGGTGGCTATGTCCCTCCCACCCCAGATGCTTGTCCATTCAGCTTGCCTAGTATTGCAAGATACACAAAACAGAAAAACATCTGGCTGAGTGGCTCTTCCCCTTAAGCTTGTCATACATCCAATTTAAACCATGATTCAGGAACAAGAGCGTAGGATGAGAGCTGAAGCTGTGAGCCGTCTGGGGAGGAGGATGAGGTATTAACAGTCTATTTATCATTAGTGGTGCACCTTCTAGGTACCTGCTTGCCTCAGTTGGTGCCATATGGCAGCCGGCGCTCTTTTCCTCCCACCTTCCTGAACTGATTTTCTTTGGACCTCTGTTCAATTTGAGACAAATTAATGCTAATGGATTTAGGTAATTAACCAAACCAACAGGGGAGAAACAAAACAAAACAAAATCACAGCCAAGCTTGCTGTGTATTAACAAGATGAGTGGGGATTTTTCATGGGTGGTTACAGAATCATTCGTGGAACATGGCGAAGGCCACCTAGTTAGCAGGAAGTAAGTGAGTGGGCAGAACAGAGAGATTAACAATGGCCTCTCTTTGTTAATCCAAGTCTTTGTTTCCTAATTAGATACCCTTGGCATTTGGGGCAATGCTACTAGTGTACGAGGCAAGAAGGGGAGGGGAGGTGGTCCTACAAAGCTTGCACCGCATTCCATTTCTGCCACCTTAGGCTCATCTTCAGCCCTACTGGACCTTACCCAAAGCAACGCTCCTGAAGGCATTGTAGGAATCTCCAGGTGGCTAATTAGAATCTTTCCATTTCAGCAGTGATCTGTTCACTAGCCATGACTATAATGATGTTCAAAAGAGCTTTACGCAAGTCACTTTGCAGGCATCAATTTGATAAGCTCTCTAGCTTTCTGGCTAGTACATTGAACTTTTCCAGAAAGTGTGTGCTGGAAGCGAATACACATAGATATTTTTAAAACAAAACAAAACAAAAACTCTCAATTTCTGATGGATGTGAAGGGGTGAATCCTTGATATAACTTATCATATGCCACCTGGCAACCCGGAAATTGGTCTTGCAGAGATAGTGGATATGGAGATTGTTGTAGAAATCATACCTGAAAAACCTAACTCCACCAGTTAGAGTTTCTCTGTGGATTTCATCAAATTCTCAGTGGTCAGACAACACGGTATCCTACAGCAACCAGAGGGTGAAAAATGGACATGGCAAGAGATCCTGCTGGTGTCAACAGAACTGCCCTTAACGAATAAAGCAAAATAGAACATCTTTCTTGGCATCTGTGCACTGGACATCGTGTTAAGTGTTCCTGGAAGAGATGGGCTCCAGGCTTTGAAACAACACCAAGGCTGTATACATAGTGTGTGAATCTGAGGTAATGGAATGCTAGTAAAAGAGCAAAGCATTCCTGGTGCAGATTTCACTGAACAACTTTTTTCAGGAGCTCAGGATTTTTTGTTGTTGTTTTTTTAATTAAAACCATTCAGTCTAATAAAGCCTATGCTCAAAATCATAGGTCCTAAGGGGAGAACGTATATATTTTGGGAACTGGGGAGCCACAGAATACGTGAGCGAGTAGGAGAAGAGGACATCAAAAGATCAGTTTCTCGTGATTTCTGAATGATCATTTGCCATCACGCTTAGTGTCTTGACCTTTGTTCCCTAACAGCAGGCCTGGAATGTGCTGTTGAAGGAAGTCACTGTTTGTTATTTAGAGTCCAGCCTGGCTCCTGTGAATGTGAATCAGGGAAGCGTAGATGTCCTCCAGCTGCATGGTCTCTCCTTCTCACCCTTCAGCGTGTGATCTAGCATAATCCCCTGAAGGTTCTCCAAACAGGGAAATCATCCGCAATCCTTGCACCAAGTTTGTGAGTCATTGTTTTGATTGTTCTTGTAAAGGTACTTACTTTTTCTTCCTCCTAGCAAAGTGAAATCTTAGATTCAAATCCGTGGGGGAGGAGGGGTGGGAAAGTAGAGAATAAAAAGGAAGCCAACCTCCTTTTTATAGCATAATAACCTGAATCATTTGCCTACCACAGAAATTTGGGAACATGAAAACGCATGCAGGGGAAATAATAGCCAAATGTTCTTAGGCAGTTTTCTCTCGTTTGGAATATTTATAATTTCTCTTACCTACAATATCTTTTCTATCTAAACCAGACCCCGAGTCAAAATGTCAGATGATCAGGATTGTCTTCCAGCTCTAAATTCAATACTCTTTCCGCCATATTGTATTGATGTATGTCAATTATTATGTCAAAACCCATATAGGTTTCTAAAACTGTCATTTTATCTTCATTTGAGGGAAACAGAAGACAGGACTCCAGTGTGGGAAGCATGGGAATGGGTGTAGAGTTAAGACTATAACAGTGTTCAAAGAGGTGGGCGTAAATGTCCAATAAAAATAATCAGAATTCTTAAAGAAATGGTTGGTTCCAAGGCTGGGGCAGGCAAATGAAAAATGAGCATGAAACATTTTGTGGTGCCAGAAAGTAAGGACGTGCTGAAAAATACTCTTATTTTTCTAACAAACTGAGGGGCTGCCAATGGCCAGAGTTGGAATAATGTGAGCAAACTACATAACATGTATCCAATAATTGTATTGATTATAACCCAAAGGATAAAATGGACATCCTTCAGTTCATACTGATATAAACAAATAACTGAATAAATAAATAAAAGAGGAAGAAATGACAAATTTTCCTTATAAAACATTTCCAATTAATAAATACAGAATGAATGAGGGGAATAAAACTTTAGAACAACCACAGTAATAATTGCTACAGACAACCATTGATGGAGTTAGTGGGTAAACTTTAAGCAGAAACGGGATATTTGCATAATCTCAAAGTATCACTTTAAAAATAAACACTTATTAATTACAAAGGGAAAAATAATAATTTAACAGTGGAGAAACCTGGCAGATACCACCGACCCCAGTACCAAAGGTCAGCATCACGAAGAATAAGGCGTATCGACATGGTGATGGGAGGCACTGAGCAGGGCACCCAGCTGCTGGCATTCTTTCCAATAATGTGTAACCCCAATCTAATCATGCATAAATATCAGAAAAACCCAAATGAAGGGTCATCTTACAAAAAAAAAAGCTGTTTGAAATGATCAAGGTCTAGAAAGATAAGGAAAGATTGGAACTGTCACAGATTGGAGAAGACTAGGAGACATGATAACCAAATACAATATGGGAACCTGGATTGTATCCTGGAAGGGGCAGGGGAGGAGGACATTATCGGAAAAACCAGTGAAATCCATATAAAATCTGTAGTTTAGTGACTAGTATTGTACCAATATTAATTTTGTAGTTTCTTTCATTGCACTACGGTTATATAAGATGTTCACATCATATGAATGTGAGTGAAGGATATATAGAACATTCTGTGCTATTTTTACAACTCTTGTCAGCCTAAAATTATCTCAAAATAAGAAGTAATTGTATGGGTGAGAGTTATCTCTCGATACTTTTCAACTCTGGAAAATAAATGGAGTGTAAGGCTCTGGGACAGTGGCAAGCTAGCTGCTTACAATAAAACTTGGCATCTGTTCATTCAACAAACACTCAGCAGCCACTAGATTGAATCGCTGTCTTAGGGGTTGAGCAGCAAACCAGGCAGACAAATCCTGACAAAGCAATAAGTGCCAGGATAAAGGTAGTGTGTAGTGCTATCGGAAAACACAGAAGCAACACTCATCTTAGGTTAGGGGCATCAGACATCACAAAGCTGAAGATGACTATGAATTAGCCAAGTTGGGATTGGCTGGGGGCGAGGGGGTGCAGAGTGGATGTTGGGGAGTAGGAATGTGTTTCAGGCAGAAAAAACAGGATAGCAAGAGTAGAGGCAAGAGAAAACATGGAACTTTTGAAAGCCAAAAAATAATAGTTAACTTGACTGGATCATGGAGGTCAAGGGGCGCTAAAATGGTGAGCAGAAATCAGGTCAAGAAGTTTATAACTTAACTTAAATGTGAGGGGCTGCTAGTAAAGAAGCTCTAATCAGGGAGTGATGTTATCAGATTTATATTCCTTCTGTGTGAGGAATAGATTATACAGGGGGTGGGATAGAGGCAGAGGGGTAGAGAGACCAATTAGGAGCCTAATTACAATAGTCCCAACAAGGGATGGTGATGGCCTTGACACAATGGTGAGTGCTTTAAAGAGAAATTAGACAGATTTAAGAGGTTTTAGGAAAGTATAATGAACAGAAGTTAATGCCTCAATTGTATGAGGGTGGTGAAGAAGAGGGGAGGTTTACTGTTAAGAATATTCATTTCCACATCTGGAACCTGTAAGTCACTTCTTAGTCTACACATAGATCCATGATATCATGTATGGCAATGGACTGTGACTCAATATGATTGGAGATCTATGATGATGCTTATGGGGGTGTGACAGACACATACTAAGAGGACCCCTAATGAGTCACGTCCCTTCCCCTTGAGTTGAGGCAGAAATTGTAACTTACTGCTAACCAATAGAAAATGGCAATAGTGATGGGATGTCACTTCTGTGATTAAGTTTCATTATATGAGGCTCTGTCTTAGCAGACTGGAGTGAGACAGACCCCCTTACCTAACTTTGAAGAAATAAGGTGCCATGTTGTAAGAGGGCTACATGACAAGGAATTATAGGTAATTTCTAGGAGCTGGAGCTGAGTAGCCACTGGCCAATAGCCAGCAAAAAGAAAAAGAACCTTAGGCCTACAACTATGAGGAACTGAATTTTACCTACAACCTGAAGGGGCTTGGAAGTTGACCTTTCCCACATCAAGCCTCTGATGAGACCACAGTCCCAAATGACAACTGACTACAGCCTGATGAAACCCTGAGCAGTGTGGTTCAACTTCTGACCCAAGAAACTATGAGATAATAAAGGGCGTGTTGAGCCACTAAGCTTGCTGCAACTTGTTATGCAATCACAAAAAAATGAATACCCTTGTTCCAGGTGCCTTCATTCCCTCTTTTGTATTTCCTATCTTTAGCTCTGTCCATTAAACCAGGAATCTTTCTTCTTGCTTTTATCTATCCTTATGTTTTCAGTCGTTTAACCTGGATATTCCACATATTAAAATGCTCTTTGGCTCTAGTACCAGAACTGGGTTAATTTACAAATTAAGGAATATCTTACCATCTTTGCACAAACATACAATTATGATGTGGCCATAACCCATTACCAATGACATTTGTTTTGAGGTGTTGGAATGCCTAAAGGTCTTCCTACTTACTGTTTAAACCCTGACGACCCACTGTAGACCCAAGTTGGCTTCTTCCTACTGTTTAAACCCAGAAGGGATACAGCCCTCCTGACACCTTGATTTTAGATCCATGAGACCCATTTCAGGCTTGGGACTTTCAGAACTGTAAGATAATAAATTTGTGTTGTTCTAACCTACTAACCCTGTGGGGTAACCTACTAACCCTGTGGGCCATAACCCATTACCAATGACATTTGTTTTGAGGCATTGGAGCGCCTAAAGGTCTTCCTACTTACTGTTTAAACCCTGACGACCCACTGTAGACCCAAGTTGGCTTCCTATGTTCTCCTAGGTCCCTTATGGTGGGTCCTGTGGACCTAAGGTGCTTTCAGCCTTTATTTAAGCTATCATCATCTGCTTTAATTCTTATAGTTCTTTGAAGCACCCCTAATCTCATTCCTAAAATGGACTCTATATAGTGTATCCTCAACTCCTTCCTGTCTTACTAAGACAAGTAACATTTTAGATTGCTACTAGGAAATGGATAGATGATTATGAAAATAGCATATTTGGGATGTACATAGTCTAAAAAAAAACCACACAGATTTCTTAATATTTTGTATTCTTGCTAAAATATGTGGTAATTAGGAGGCTGTGGCTTTCTTCCTTTTCTATGAATTTTTGAGAATGGGATTCACCATGCTCTCTACTTCTGAGTCCTCACTTTTAGTGAAGGTCATGCAAGTTCCTTTCCCAGAAACCCCTTCTTTATAATACTCTAGCTATAGAACTATTTATTCAACCAATATTTGTTTACAACAATCCAAAGCTCTGGGAATATAGTAATGAACAAAATAATTAAAAGCAATAGAACTTGCATTTTAAAAGGGAAGAGTTATAATAAGAAAGCAAATATCTACAATGTATATTATGTCAGATGATGATAGCTATAATGGGAAAAAAAAAGATGGGAATAGAAATAGTGTTGAGGGCTGCAATTTTAAACAAAGTGGTCAGAAAAGATTTCAATGATAAGATTGCACTTAAGCAAAGATTTGAAAAAAATGAGGGAGTGAGTCATGTGGTTATCTGAATAAAGAGCATTCCAGCCAGGCAAAGGGAACAGCAAGTGCAAAGATCCTATGTATACAAGGATACCAAGGAAGAAGTCCAGTTTAGTTGAAGAGGAGAGGAGTGGAGTGGAGTAAGGGAAAGAGGTCAGAGGCATTCTCGGGAGTGGTGAAACCATATAGATTCTTATAGGTCACCATGAGACTTTGATTCTTACTAGAATGAAAGCTATTGGAATATTTTAAGCAAAAGAATGACATGATATGACTTATGTTTTAATAGTACTACTCTAATTTCTATGCTAAGAATGCAATATGGTTTGCGTTTGAGGGGAAGGGATTGAAAACAAGGGTAAGAACAAAGGAGACAAGTTAGGAGGGTATTTCAATAATCCAGCTAGGACAGTGCAAATATAAAATATTTCCATCATCACAGAAATTTCTATTTGACATATTGGGAGGAGGTACAATGTGGGATGCCATGGCTTCCTCTACTGACTGATGTCAAGAGATCAAGGGATCGCTCTCTTTCCTCTGAGGGGACATGGGGGTATGGAGTGTTTTCTTAACTCCTGCCAATGGAAAATGAAAAGCTGTGGAAGCAATAATAGATTCCTCCTTCTCTCAAGTAGAGCGTTTATTTTTCTCTAAGAATTTTAATTTTGGCTGGGAAAGCCCTTTTAAAGAAGAGCAAATAAAATCTTATTACAATTTTAATATGATGTTGGCATAAGCACACATTATAGTTCACCCATGATGTGCTAAATATTTAAAATTTAAATGTTATCTTATTTTTATCTTCACATGTAGTATGTAAAATATATCTCCATGTATTGGTGAAGCCAAAATTGAGAAAAGATCAATGACATGCTCAGGGTAGGAGTTAGTGTTGGAGCAAGAACGGATCCCGAAGACCATCCCCTTTTCATTGACATAATTTACACTGCCTCGTTTCTGGGCATTTCTTTATGCATGATGATCAAATAAGAACATTAATAGATTAGAAATCTTTGTATATGTGTTGGTGTAACTTCTTGAATATATCTGCAGAGACACTGTGACCTCTCCATGTAACAGTGGTTACCCAAGCTTGGAACTTGGAGCAGAGTGTGCTTTCTTATCCTTTGTGAAAGTCTATTCTATGACAGCATGAAAGATAAACACCTTTTCATCAAGGAGGCATTAAAACTGGCCATGTGAGAAAAAGAACACACTGGTGGGAATACATGAAGATTGAATTGGGTGGGGGTAGGGAACAGAAGTTCTGGTCTTGACTTTGCCACTAATTAGCCTTATGACCTTGGGCAAGTAAGTAATCCATCTTCGTAGATATCCTTCATCCTTAAAATAAGACTGCTGCCTGTTTAAGGGTTCATTCCAGCTCTGGATTTCTATGCCCCAACATGGTGTCCTCTCTTATTTATTCTGGTGGGATTTTCTAGGTCCTTTGGTATTTGTTTCCTTGTATCTCCAATATTTGCTTATTTCCTCTTAATTCAGAAGAAAATAATATGTAGCCATATGATATTATAGTAACGTCTTACTTCAATTGTAATTCTCCTAGTACAACTCAAAAAAAGGTCTTAATGTATTTAGTTTTGCAATAAAAATAGCCAAATGGCCAAGAAGCAATAAACATGCATGGCTTTAATTCATATTTGTATTTAACAAACCTAAGGGCTAACAGTTATGGCTGGTCACTGAAGTGTGAGCAAATTAATAATAGTGCTAAAGAACTTCCTGGCTGCCAATCAAGTCACATTTAAATTTTGTAATAATATGTTAATATTTAGCATTTGGTTGTGCTGAATATAGTGCATTTATTCTCAGGTACATTGTAAGCTTTGCCCTCCAAAAGAGTAGCATCTTTACTTAGATTTCATCATTGTGCTTTCATCCTACTTGTTGACTTGAATGCTGGTTCTATCACCTCTAGAAAGCTCAATTTTTATAAAGTCTATTCTTCTTCCATTCCCACCTCTAAAAATTATTTTGGTCATAACTCCCAGCTTAACCTAGGGTAGAGGAAGAGTTTTATCCAAAGTTAAGAGATTTGAATAGCAAGAGGTGAGCTAGACAGTCTAATTATCTCTGTGGGAATCTTACTTGAAATCTATCCCCTCTGGTAATTTTTTTTTTAATAGGAAGAAAAAGAAGAAAACAAAACAACGCCCATGTCGTCTTCCATTTTCTGCTTAATAGGAAAGTTAACAAGAGGCTTTTCCTGGTTATTATTCATTGACTGGGATCATTTAGACTGTCCCCAGGGCCATCGACTCTTCCCAGATGCTCCATTAATCTCTGGGAAATCCCCACCACTGCAACTGTCACTATATAATTAAATACTTTGTTATTTTCTGCACGGTCCTGTACTTTGGCAGCTTCTTTTCACTAATAGCAGGGCCTGTTCTTTGTCACTTATGCCATATGGCTGTGAAGAAGTAGCTTTCAAATCTTTCCTCTTTTTTACTTATTCTTCTACTGAATCAAGTAGTTTCCTCCTCATCCTCCTTCTCTTCTCCCTTCCCCTCTCCTTTGCTTCTCCTGTTTCTGCTCCCTTTCTTTTCCCCGTCTCTTTGGCTCAAAGCCAGGTTCTCTAAATGACCATATCAGATGGATGTCAACTATTTTTTATATTCATTCTAACTTCATCCTCCTCAGAAGCTTTAAAATTTTAGAATTAAATGTGCATTACTTTTATTTTTTTTCTTTAAATATTTTTTTGGAGGAGGAGACACCACACTTCTTCTCAATTAAGAGAAATATTTTTAGCAGCACAGAGGTTTTTTTGTTTTTTGTTTGTTTGTGTGTTTGTTTGTTTTACACTTATCATGCCATAAATTCATAGGGACTGGGTTCCAGCAGCTCAGGCTCCTTTCCATTGGTTCTCACAAAGTGTGCTTCTCTGGGTGAGGTAGGCTGTCAAACCCAGGTAATGTTTCTTTTTGGCTCCCTTCTTTTTTGGATCATTTTCTTTCACCCATTTCAGGAAGCTGTCTCAACTCTTAGAGTGCTTAATATGCTCAATACATACATTAGTTCTCTTGGCAAGAATCTTGCCCTACAACAATGCCCACTGCATTCTGGGTAACATTATAGCCCCTTCCAGTTTTGCCACGGTGACATTTGTGGGGCATTCCTTTTTGAAAAGTGCCCATTCCCTTGATGTATACAATATCAGTTATCTTGTGGATTCGTATGTATGTGGCCAAAGGAACAACTCCATGTTTTCTAAAAGGCCTAGAGAAGCTACAGCAGGGGTCTCCCCTCTTTCCCTTTGTGCTGGTCATTTTGACAAATTACTGGAAGATGGCAGTCCTGGCCAAAAAGCAAATGTGCATTACGTTAAAAAAATTTTCCCCATAACGGTAAATCTTTGGCTTGAGCATATGGTCCAGCAAACATCCAGGCAATATGGGTTGCTATAAAAGATGAACAGGAAAAAGAAAAAGCAATTTCACTTCTTGATGTTGTTATCATGCTAGTAATTGCATAATTACCACACCCTGATAATACACAAAGGTATTTGAAAAATCATCGTTTTTCCTCAAGAGTCAGCACTCAGCATTTCCCTTTAAGATACCCTATTACTATTTAAAAATGATGCCATTGCTTTCACACGTGGGAAGCATCTTCCCCTAGGAGATGGCACTGTGATCCCAGGAGATCTAAGGGAGTGAGGAGTTCTAGGAGCAGATGGTCACTGAATTGAATTCCAAGGTCCCTAAGGGGCTTCCTTACCCATTTTTGCATCCCCTGTCCATCGATTCTTAGCCTTTGGATGCACATTAGAATTAGGTGGGAAAGATTCAAAATCCTGAAGTCTAGGTCACCCCCAAGACCAATATGTGAGAGGGTATCGTGATGGGGAGAGAGCATAATTCAGTAACTCTGAAGAAGAAAATAATGGGAAGTGGCTAAGAGTTCCCCTTGGAGGTCAAGTTATTACAGAGTTATAAATTTGCCTTGGTATTTCATTTTCTCCTTAAAGGGAAGCAGTGTAGTGGAACAGGCAATCCTCGAGCTCTGGAGTCAACCCTAGATAAGGACTGGCCCCCCTGCCTACAAAGCTGGAGCAACACTCTTGACCTCTCTGAGCCTCACTTCTCTTATTTGTAAATGGGACTAATTATATCTAGCCCATATGCTTGCCGTGAAGTTTAAATAGGAAAACACTAATAAAGTGTGCAGATAATGTGGGCATTTCCTAAGACCCAAATATGGGTGACCTGTGGTCTCATGAAGGTGTTTAGCAAGATTTTTCTGCTCCATGCCTCATTTCTCTTCCACACTCCCTCTCCTCCCACAAACTCACAGTATATTGCCCATCACTCACACTTCTCTTTCATGCATCCATAGTCTTGTACATGTTTTTCATTCTAACCACAAGAAGCCATCCCCTTTGACAGTGTACTTGTCTAAGTAATGTTTATCGTTCAGGGCTTAGCTCGATTTCTACTTGTGAAGCATTCTTCAACTTACCTAATCAGACCTAGTACTCCTTAAGTAGCTTCCCTCCTGAACTTTGTCCCTACCTCGTTAGGGCAAAAAGCATGCCAATAGTTTGAAGTCCCAGCTATTTTCCCATTAGATTCCAGTTATTAGGTTGGGAACTACATCCTTTTGTTTTGAGCACCAGAGTAGGTGTTCAATAAACATTGTTTTTGAATGAATAAACAAATGAGTTCTTTTAATATCTCCTTCACAGAAAGTGTGGCATTTGCCCAGAACACTATCAGGAGTCAGAAAGGAGAGAAGGCACTGAGAATTAGTCCTCCTATGGTAGTCAGAGAAAAGAAGCTTGGAATGTGAAAAGAGGATGGTCAGGAGCCATTAACTTCTCAAGGAAGAGTGTTTTGATTGTTTATTGAGGGTTCAAATTTAATTCATTAAATTGAATTGGATTGCAAACTTCCTGAGGCTCTTCCATATCCATATTGCTTCCTATGTCCACTGACTCTCAACCTGGGGTTGCATATTGAAATTACCTGGAAGCTTTTCAACAATTATAGGAAATGTCCTCGACCAGGCATCGGCATTTTTTAAAGTTCCCCTAGTGATTTCAGTGAGAAGCCAAGGTTGAGAGCCATTGCCCAGCCCAGAACCTAGTTTAGTTCCTTGCCCACAATAGAGGCTCAAAAATCTGTCTTCTAATTGCATAACTGAACCTTTCGCTCCTTGCCTGACTCCCTCATCTTCGCTGAGAGTGAAAGCAAATAGCAATGTTTTCCCAAATACTGAATTTTAATCAGCACAAGCCTTTAAAACATCCAGGAGCAACTAATTTGTAGCTTCAGGGACTGAGTCTTTGTTATTACTGGGTTTTCATTATATGCTCGTTTTTTTGCTTTCAAACTAATATATTATGTTCTTAGAGTGGTAAGGCAAGTCTAAAATTATTGTGGCAGAAAATGCTGTTTCAGGGAGGGAACTAGAGTGCTAGGGCCTGTTTCTGCCAATTGTCCATTCAGACATCATTATCTTGTCTTCAAAGCAAACAAATGATTCTCCCTTGTAGACATTGTCCCATTCAGCACACAAAGACTGCTAGGCATCCCCCACACTGTTGCTCTGAACTTAACTGTTGACATCAGTGCAGAATTGCACAGCATCATACGGTAAAGGGAAGAATCCATGAGGATCAATATAACCTGCACTCCAAGATGTGAGAGAAGGCTTATTGCATATTTCGGGACAGGGTGTGAAGAAATAGAGAAGATGAGGAGAAAGATCATTTTTAATTCTGACTTGCCTTACCATCTTGAAAGTCAAAACAAGACTAATTTCCAACCAAGCCTCAGAGCCTATGGATTCGTGTTGAAACGTGCAATGCCAATATGCTGCTGATTGCTTCTGGAACACTTGCATGCCATATAGAGAAACTGTTAAAAGCTCATCTTTCATCAGCATTCCGTAAGGGGGTAGAAAGGATGTTGCTTATAGATTGGCACAGATGAGTATCATTAAGCAGATTGACTTCTAATTGTTCAGAAGTGCTTTGCCATAGAAGAAGCAGTTTAACTCTTTAATCTTCATAGATGTTTAATGTAGTACCTTGTACCTCGTGTGCCTAGGACTCATATATTATAAAGATAGCTGATATTTGCATTCATTTTCTATTACTGCATAACACATTACCACACATTTAGTGACTTAACACAACACCCACTTATGATCTCACAGTTTTCATGGGCCGGAGTCCAGTATCATCTTATGTAGGTTCCTTGCTAAGTGTCTCAATCAAAGTGTCGGCTGGAGTACATTCTCATCTAGAGGCTTGAACAGGGAAAAATCTGCTTCCAAGCTCATTTAGGATTTTGACAGAATTTATTTCTTTACAGTTGTATGCCTGAGGTCCCCATTTTCTTGCTGACTGTCAGCCAGGGATGTGTCTCAGTTCTAGAGATACCTACAGTTTGTTGTCACGTGGTCTTCTCTCAACATGGCAGCTTACTTCTTCAAAGCCATCAAGGGAATCTCTCATTCCAGTCTTATATTAAATAACATAATTAGGAGAGTGATACCCCATCACCTGTGCCATATTCTGTTGGTTAAACGTCAGTCACAGATTCCACACTCAAGGGGCATGAGGGGAGAGGTGTATGCAAGGTTGTGACTTGTTGCTGTGAGCCTAGAGTGTGTGTTCACCACAATATTCTAAACAGGCATTTCACTAAAGTTGTTAATTTAAAAGAACTAACTTGGTTAAAGTGGCATTGTGTGGAGTAAAGGAAAAAGCATTGGGATTATTGTGCTCTGAGGTTGTGTAGCTCCATGGCCTTTGGCTAGTTAAACTTTGAGACTCAGTTTTATCTCCAGTAAAATGGAAACAACAGATATCTACTATATAGAGCCGTAAATATAAAATTATACATGTATTTGAAAGTTTCTGTAAATTGTTCAATAAATCTTAGTTTCCATTAAGAAATTATCAACAGAGATTATTTTAGTATGTCTGTGTCCTTTAAGCCCAAGATCACATCACCAAGATTAAATCCTTCTTCATTTAACTCAATTTTCGGAATTTTAGCACCTCTCTGGAAACAGTGCTTTCTAACTATTTTTTCTAGCAAGTATGAATTCCTATATGTGGGGTCAGCCTCCAGTTGAATCCTCCAGGGACAGACTATATAGAGGGAAATAAATCAGACAATTCGAGATAACTTAATTACCATAAACTTTTTCCCTTCCTACAAAAAAAGATGGAAGAGACACTTTTGTTAATATGGAGAGATTATGAAGGTCTTAGAATATCAAGCTGTAGGTCAATTTCATCCCAGCTCATACTGCTCCTATTTAGGGAATATGTTTGAGGTTTTGTTTACTAACGAACACTATTTTAGGAATACAGACCCTATTTCAGGAGCAAAGAAGCTAAATATTTTGTGTTCTATATCCTAGTTGATGAAACATTGCAGAACTTGGGTTCAATTTATGTATATTCTGGCAATCATGGCAATCAACACGAGATCTAACTGTTTGGGGAAAATGAATATTATATAAAGATAGCCATCAGAAAAAGGGTGGGACCTTGTCTGCTTAGGAATGAAGTAAATGTTGGGGAAATCACATGGAGGCTATTTGGGCAGTTCTTAGTTTGTGTTTGACAAATCACTGGGGCAGCTTTTCTGTCACTTTCCATCAGGTGTTATATTAGGTTGAGGGAAAATAAAATTACAGCTAAAACAGAATGTCTGTCTTTATGTCTGCCCCCACTCTTTTTTGTGTGATATTTCAAATCACTCCATCTAAGAGAGACTTTGTAAATTCCTCAGCTCACATCCTGAAACAGCTCCTGAAGGTTGGCCCACTTAAGAAGTAAGAAATACAGGAAAATCACAGAATTGCCCCCAAAGTGACTTGGTGATATGCATTTTTCACAATTCACCTCTGACTGCTTTTATGACACACCCTCTGTCATTATGATTTGTTGTCGTTAGATGCTATTAAATTCATCAGTTCAAACACATGCTGTTCCCAGGTTTACAGCTTGTAATAATGATTTGAATCTTGGTGCATTCCTGATAAATTAAGCCCATATGATCACATAACATGCATGGGGAAGAAGGCTGACTGGATTAAAACATTTCAGACATTCTGGTTTATTGTATCTTCTCAAGGAAAAAATTCTTATAGGTTATATTTCTCCTTCCTTCCTTCCTTCCTTCCTTCCTTCCTTCCTTCCTTCCTTCCTTCCTTTCTTCCTTCCTTCCTCGCTCCCTCCCTCCCTTTCTTCCTTTCTTTCTTTTTTCTTTCTTTCCTCAAGCCAGAAGTTTCGCAAAGCAAATGACATCTATTTGAGCATAAGTAAGACATTCTTCCCTGTATACAACAAGTCCTATATACAAAGAAACATCTTTTCCTTTTGTTTGAACTAAGCCCATTTGGATTAACTACCTGTCACTACTGTGCTAATATATTATTCACATTATTTAAAAATATAAAATGTAGAAATGTTTTAAACATGAGATTCAAATTAATAGAAACAGAAGTTTGACTGCTTGCTTCCTGCACCCCTTTGGGGACAACTGATACAGATGAGGAACAGACAAAGGCGTTAAGTGATATCCCATTTCTTCCCTTCTCCAATTTGTGCTCACCTTTGCATTCTGACTCATGAGTGTCACTGGGTTTGACATGTGTATCTGTTAGTTGCAAGAGTTGGAGAGTGACAGCAATGTAGAGTGGGTTTCCATAAATTCACACCACCGATGTTACTTTTAGAAGTTCCTTGGCCTTCTACAGAAATTTGATAGGCAATCAGAGATACTGTTTGCTTACAGCCTCCTCATTATACTCTTCATAGAAGATGAAGAGATATATAGGTCTGATAAAATTGGGCATTGTTCCCAGCTGGATTCATGTCAGGCTAACCCTGAAATGTGTGAGTGTAGGCTTAATCAGGATAAGTCTTTGCTTTCCACGCTACTCATGGGCCTATGTAAGAGCTATGCTTTTTATGAATTTAGGATAAACTATAATAAAATAATTTTTCTAAAATAATAAATGAAGGCCAGTTATTTAAAGAGAAGAAACTATGCTAATAGCTTTCTAATTCTTTGACATCTGAGAATGACAGATTGTAAAATAAACATGCTGTAGGCATGAAACTTTACATAACATCAGGGAAAACATTCTTCCTGAGTTAGAAATTATGCACCTGAACTAGAAGTTTGGATCAAATACCATTATTTCATGCCTTCACTGATTTTTTTCTCTCACTTAAAATCTATAGATGCGTATATTTTTTGACTGACAAAAAGAAAGACTTTATCAGTATATATTTTAGGAAGAAGACACAAGTTTTGAGTTTCAAAATGGTGTACAAAGAGTATGCCATTACACATTTAAATTTATAAACAAAATTATTTTTATTTGGCATTTATGTTTTAAAATTCTAAACCAAGGTGATTATTCAATTTTAACATTCCAGTACTTTCTTGATCACAATTATATGTTCTGTCTCACAAGCTTATATTAAAAAGTAAAGGATATCATGACTGAAAGGACATTTTCTATTAAAGATGGTAGATAATGAGTTATTATTATATTATGTTTTAGTACATAATATTGTATTATTATGTATCAAGTTATTATTTTTACATTCATCACAATTTAGGTCTTCTATTCCACACATCTTCCCTCCCACTTTTTCATAATGTTTGGCCAGCAATCTCCCATTAATACTTCCTTAATGAGATAATGTTTGTAAAGTATTTGCAGCCATCAGGAAGTGAAATATCATTATTAAATCAGAATGTGAACATGAACAGTTATATCACTTGTTGATATCATTCTGGAATCAACATGTATATGTAGTAAGTATATATTTTGCAATTTAGCAATTGGCTCGTCTCTCCTAGAATTATATATATGTTTTTAATGGCTTCAGATGGGGAGAAAAGAAAGAAGACATGTACTTTATGATGTGATCTTATATCTATGAATCAATATTTGATTGTTTTTAAACCCTGAAACTCTTATTAGCCACTAAGTTATCCTTTGGTCCTATTATGTTTAAGACTTGGGAGGAATTACCTGGTGTGGATGGCTAATTCTTTTAGCAAGAAGCCAGGAGACCCTGTCCAAGCTTAACCTGTCAGTTGTTTTCTTCTTCTGAGATAAAATTTTATCATAAACCGTAATTTAATTCTTCAAAGTATAAAAGAGAAAATGAATTTCCAGAGGGCTCCTGTCAGCGGCCATAATGACATTCTTCCAGAGTTTACTCTGTGACTAACAAAGCCATTCGGCCACACCTTGCAATGACCTCACAGGACATTTTGCGCCTGCCTGTATGTGTGACATCACCTATGACCTTTTCTCCATTCGCCACTCTCTCCTCATTGACATAAACACAGTGGGTCGCCCCAGCAGACTTTAATCATTTCCTTTCTTCCAATGTGGATAGAGACAAGGTTCACCCAGACATAATAACAAAATAATAAAATCTTCTGATGATCCAGGAATTGTTCTAAACATTATACATATATTAATTTCTTAACCCTATGCAATAGCTAACATTATTCCTGCTTACAGATGGGGAATTTGAGGGGCAGAGGTTAAGTAAGTGGCACAGCCAGGATTTGAAACCTTGCAGCCCTGGCTCCCAACACCCTACACTGTCCCCTGACAATAGCTCACTGCTCTCTCGCTAAGTCTGCAAAGCCCAGCTATTAGCAATCTTGATGAATGGGGTGTCTGTGAACACAAACAAGGAAACAAATCCCATGCCAGTTTTTTGAATTGGATGTGGAATTTCATAAAAGCATTCTACCTCAATATTTCACATATTGTTTGGATTATTAAGATTTTTCAGGATGAAGACAACTGGCTTGCTGGCTGGTGGGTTTCTGGGTTCAATCCACATGATTCAGTCATTATGGGACTCATTCAGGGCCTCCACTGTCCTGGGAGGGTGGAGGCTTTCTTTGAACTGCTGTAATGTTTTCTAAATGAAACCAGAGTCTCATATGCAGAAGGTGAACCAAAACCAGATTTTAAAAGCTATTGATGTTTATGTTTGGTTTCTTCCTGGCTAAAGGATGTTTCCCAAGAAAAAAGAAATCAGTGGAAAAAATGAATGTCTGGATGCAATAAAATTGTCACTATTAATCATTTATACATGTTAGAAGAATTGAGACTGAGAACATACGAAATATCTTTCTATACCATGGTCTGTCTAACAACCAGAAGCAACCTAGCTGTGTGGTCTTATTCCCCAGTTTCGATGAAGAATACTGGAAAATTCTGCTTTCCCCTCACAGAGCTGGGAGCCCCTCCGCTCACCCCTTACCACATCAGAAGGAGAAGATATGTCCCCATGGGGTAGGAATGAGGTTTTCATCCTAGGAGTGAGGCTGACAGGTCCACCTCAGAGATTTCTTTATCAGCAATGCAAAGGATGGAGGGGGCGGTCAGCATCATCTAGTTCCTAGCAGACACCAAAGTCCACATCATCCCTACTGACTTCAGCCCGTGTGACTTCAGTCTCAAAGCCTGTGCCTCCTGTTAGAGGGAGCCGTGGATGATTAATGGGATTTGCCTGAAGGGGGGGGGGGGGTTGCATTTGAACATTCTTGGCCACAGTCTTCAGAGCTACTGCTCACAGGAGGCTTGGCTGCCAGGCCTGTGCAGAGAGGCAGGGCTCCCCCTTATGCCAGAGACATAGGCAGTAGCTCTGGCACAAGGCCCCCAGCTTTCCCACCTTTCCCTCCAGGAAAAGAAGGCTTCTGGGCAACTGAATGGCCCAGCGCAGGGGCTCCCAGGGCCCACAGCAGATATCCCTTGTGGGTTCATTTCACACTGGAAATAGGGCTACATCTTTACTTTTTAAAAAATTTTATAATTCAAACCTTTGTTCACTTCCTCTGTCAGTCCTCTGCAGAAGAATTCCAAGGTCTCAATTGCTTGTAGAATAATATTTCTCTCTCCTTGAAAAGACAGTATTACATTATATTTCTTGAATTTCCCATTTAGAAAAAAAGGTAAATTGCTAACTAAAGAATACTATTATCCTCTCTTTTTTTTTCTTTCATTTTGCTCTACTGGAAACCTCTCCAAATGGATTCATATATGTGAATTTCATGTCTCTTCTTCCTCTTTCTTCTTAAAACTACTAAACTCAACCCACCTGCTTTTCATTACAACTTTGGCCTGGCCACTGACCCTGATGATCTGTGGTCACGCTTGTGAAGTTCCATGTACTTCATGTATCATCCAGACATGATTTTTGGATGCTCCCACTGTGCTGGGGAATAAGCTATAAGAAAGCATGACTATAACTGGAGCTGCCCACACTATATCCCTCAGTGTCTCATTTTGCTTTTTCTGTTCATGGGTAATTTTCTCTGTGAAAAGCCGTGAATCACTCTGTTGTGGCTTTCAGGAATGGCAATTGGGATAAGAAAGCCTGGAGGCATTTTTTCACATGTCTCTTAATGCCTTGATATTTTTGGATGTTACATAGCAGCAAGCAAATGTTTCCTAACAATTTTTTGGAGAAAGATGCAACCTAAATATGGAAGATAATACATTCAGGGGAATAAGCCAGATATTTCCAAAACTTTTGGTGGAGATTCAGAAAATCTGCACAGTTAATTGCAGCGCTGTGGGCAGGAGATTGCTTTTCAAGCAGGTACAGAACTCCCACCCTGGACATGAACAGTGACTGATGGCAGAGATCTTAATGCGGTTCTCAGTTCAGTTTAGACACATAAAAGCAGTCCAGAGACCCAGCTTTCAGGCTTTCTCCAAACTGTATTGACTTTTGAGACCCTTTTGTTGCAAACTGCCTTTGAAATTGCAAAAAGTTATGACCGATCACGTAAGAAGAAAATCACAGCTATCTTTGGAAACAATTGTATTAACTGAAGGACAATAGAGGGCTTTAACTTGGTCTCAAGATAGCTAAGAAGTATAGACACCCTCACTCTTGCCCCCCCCACACTTTCCAACCCCACTCTTCTTCACCCCCACATAAACACACATTCTCTCTTATTCCCCCTCTTCCTTTCCTTTCTTTCTTTTATTAACTTCCACATTTCTGATGTCCAAAATCTTTGTTTAGCCAGGAGAAACAATTGTTCTAGGCAATACATCAGCTACAGAAAATAGTAAGTTATAATTTCAACATAAACTCTTAGTAATTAAGAAATTCCTAGTATAGTTACTCCCTTTGTGTAACTGAGATAAAAGAGTTATAGCTGATTTTTAACACAGCTGTAACTCTAGAAAACAGGTTTGTGCTGATAGAAGGAAACTCCAGGGAAGCAGATTTTCTTTTTTTCCCCCACATTTCTAATGGGATGATCCCTTTACAAAATCTCCATGTAAACTGGAGAACTTGGAGAACAATGCTGTGGACATGCCCTAGGTGAATGTCTTGGAAGTTTGTAAAAGTCAAACTTTTCTTTCAATGCAGTTATTTAATTTATGTTTATGATTTGGTCCTCACAACAGGTTTCATTATCCATCTTTTGTAGATGAAGAAATTGAGGTTCAAATATAATAAGTAACTTGCATAAGGTCACATAGTTAGTAAGAGAAGAACCTGGAATGCAAATCTAGGACTCCATGTATTCAAAGCGTATTCTCTCGCCAAATAAAACAATGGTCTATTAAATTAATGGAAAAAAAGAAACAGATATTATCTTAGGCGCCTGATTTGATATTATATTGATTATTTCTGATATTTTAATTTTGCAGAGTATAGATGAAGTCCATTCAGTAATGCCAAGGTCTCAGTATTCATATTTTTACTAGAGACCCGAAGAAATATATAATAGTAAACATTGCAAAAAAGATAATGATGTCATTGTTAGTGGGGTGGGAAGGTAGCCTGTGTCAGTCAGAAAAATGGTTGAAATAAAGAAGAATATAGTTAGCTATTTCTAGAGAGCTTAGAGCTAGTCTTGAAGTTATTTCATTATATAATCACATTTTTCTTAATACATAGTCAAAATGAGAGAGAATTGCAGAGTATTCCTCCATTATAGCAATTATCTTTCCCCTTTCCTTCCACACTTCAGCAATAAAAATATGAAATGTGTTCCTTTAGCCACCTAGGGAAGGATTTCAACCTATTTGGGATAAAAGCTAAGAAGGAGAGACCTGGAGATTATAGAATTTAAATGTCTAAATTTAGGCTTCCAACTTCCTTTGTTCCATGTGCTCTGTGCTTCTGGTTAATATCACAAATAGTAAGTGTAATATTGTAGTTATAAGCAGCAAAAATAACTCAATAGGGAATGCAAGATGAAAAAGAAAAAGATGGGATCAGAGAGATCATAATTTTAGTCTCTCATTTTAGCTCTCACTTTTTCATTCCTCATGTCCTTTACAGGCTTCACATTCAAAAACTTTTTTTGTGTTTATAGCATAGAAAGTTGACAACAAATGTTTCTCTTTAAGCTGACAGATTAGGTGTCTTCAATGTTTAAATATGCTGTGATTATTTTTAATGTTTTTTGTGTTCAAACACAGAGCCATCAAACTTATCAAAAAGAAGTATACTTTGAGTTCTATTAAGCAATGGTATGAATTTCAGAAGAAACTCAGAAGTTAGTCAGCTAAATTATAGAGTGAGAATTTTTCTGCATGAGTTTTGAAGTTCTTAAGAAATTAAAAATTATCATTCCAGAATATATTCTTATATTTATTTGAAAATAAAAAGGATTTTGTACATGTATATATCATTTAGATCCAGAAAAATTGACTGAGGAAATTTTCAATAAAATCCATGGTTTTCATACATTATGATAATATTTTAATAAAATATCAGAAAGGGGTATATGTGTATATGGCTAGTTAATGAAAGTGAGTTCTTTTTTTTTTTTTAAGATTTTATTGGGGAACTGGGGGAGGGGAACAGACAAGTTGCTGTCCTTTTGTTCTTCAGTCTAGTTGTGGAGGACATTGCTTCACTGACTCATGTTGGTATCATCAGTGCGCTTTTTCCCAGGTGAGGCAGATCAGTCGCTGGCCTCTGGACGACCACTCACAGTGGCTCTTGGCAGCTCACACCAGCTGCTAGCTGCTCATGCTGGCTGCTGGCCACTCACTGTAGCATGTGGCGGCCCACTGTAGCAGGGGCTGCAGCTATGCCATCCTGGGGACTCACAGCAGCCCAGCTCCAGGTGGAACAGTTGTTCACCATCTTAGCTGTAGAGGGCAGTGTCACTGGCCCTCATATGTGGGATCCGATCCAGGGCCGCTGGTGTCCCAAGCCAGCTCTTAACCAATGAGCCACTCGGCCAGCCTGAGAGTGAGTTCTTCTATTGAAAAATCAAATATTAGAAAGGTGCTGTAAGGTAATACATTTCCCAATGCAAAAAGGAATCTTATATCATTGTAGTTTTTAAAAAAATATTAAAATATCTTTATGGAATAAGAAAATAAAATACCAACTAAACTTCTGTGTACTCTGGTATTTTAAATTAGATCCTTAAAATCATGAAAGATGGATGGATTTTTTTTCTTTACATTGTTTTCTAAAGTATTTACGGGCATCATAGCAGGAAGTTGTAAAGATATGTTTCATCAGCCTAGCATTCTAGCCATTTCAAATTCCAATGTACCCAAGTACCTTATCTCTCATAGCAAAAAACTAACCTATTCAGCATCTGTTTTACAATGTTACCCACTGTCCTACTTCAAGTTGATACTAGGCTCACATACTCAAGCAGATGTGCACACTGATAAACAGCAAGAATATAAGCATAGGGACGGCTGAGTGGCGCGTTGGTTAAGAGCTGGCTTGGGACGCCAGCAACCCTGGTTCGGATCCCACATGAGGGCCAGTGACATGGCCCTCCACAGCTAAGATGGTGAATAACAACTCCACCTGGAGCTGGGCTGCTGTGAGTCCCTGGGATGGCACAGCTGGAGCCCCTGCTGCAGTGGGCTGCCATAGACTGCAGTGAGTCGCTGGTAGCCAGTGTGAGTGGCTGGCAGCTGGTATGAGCTGCCAAGGGCCGCTGTGAGTGGCCCATTCAGAGGCCAGCTACCGATCTGCCTCACCCGAGAAGAACACACTGATGATACCAACATGGGCCAGTGAAGCAATGTCCTCCACAACTAGACTGAAGAACAAAAGGACAGCAACTTGTCTATTCCCATTCTTCAATTCCCCAATACAATCTTAAAACAAACAAACAAACAAATAAAAAGAATATAAGCATAATACCTATAAACAAGAAAGATGAAAAAGTCCTGCTATGTTCTGCAAAGGTCTGATTGCATAGGAATATTGTGTTCTGTTCTGGATACCAATGATAAGGGGCATAAACAAAATAAGGAAATAGAAAGGAGGGTCACTTAGGAAATTGAATTTTCTATGTAATATGAGGAACTATGTTATAAGAAGGGGCTGAAAAGAAGTAGGAAAATTTAGGTTTCTGCCACATGTCATAAACTCATAAATTTTGAACTAAAATATGTAGTCACTGAAATAAGGTAGATAAAACTAAATATGAAGAATCACTTATAACACATGACATGTTTGATCAAATTCCATTTCCCTTTAAGAATAAATTATGGCAGGAGACTTCTGGAATGGCAGAATGAGGACCTCTATAAATGTGCCCTTCCATAAAAGCAATGAAAATACTGGCGAAATTATCAAAATCAATGTTTTAAATCTCTGGAAATTAATAAAGTCTTGTAACAATCTGAGAAGAGTTTATTTAGGGAAAACTGATGAACCTCATTAAGAACTCTAGGGTTTCTGATATTTTAACTAGATCTATTATCACTCTTTTTCCAGCTCTGCAGTAGCCTTGAAAACCAGCAGCCACACAACTATGGCAGCTATGAAAAATGGCAGCCTTGCACTCACAGCAGGGGCAGGCAGATCAAATTTTGAGATTCACAAAGAAAGTTCTACCTGCAGAACATTGTCACTATTTAACTTATCTCACAGCCTCTGGGAAAGCTCATTCAGGCTGCTTGTGATTTGATCTGACTCAACACCTAATGGAGAAAAAAAACCCTATCCCTAGGGCATTTGACAAAAAAAAAAAAAAAAAAAAAAAAAAAATCAATGGTGATTGTTTAACATCACAGACAAACAAGAGCCTGGCCAGAAACTTAAAAGGAAAGAAAATATGATGTCCATAGGATGTTCTGAAAACAGCTCAAGCTTGAAGGATCTAGAGGTAATCATGTACAAAGCTGTATGCACGCCCAGGAAAGACTCCCAATCTCTCACCTCTGGCTGACCTTGAATCTCTGCAAATAAAATCTAAGGCAGAATAGTAAACTGACTGACTGAGCATTGAAATTATGCCCCAATACATACATAGAGCCTGATAGTAAAAGTTGGAAGACATATATTTTTCAAGACATTTAAAGAAATCCCTGACTAATCATTAGCTGATTAATAAGTTAAATGAACAGAGACTTTAGCAGTTATACACTACAGAGAATACAGACTTTACAGGATTGGTCCAGGAAAGTTACAAAACAAACAGACAGCAGCAGAAATAACAAGAAAATAATATAACAACAACAAAACTTGGGAGGGGTGATCTAATTTCCAAAATTTCCATGTTATATTATTTTAAATGTCTGATTTCAACAAAAAATTATGAGACACATAAAAGAATAATAAAGTATCATCCATACACAGGAAAACAAGTAGTCAATAGAAACTGTCCCTGAGGGAATCCAGACCTTGGACTTACTAGACAAAGACTTTAAATCAGCTGATTATATTTATTCAAAGAACTAAAGGAAATCCTGTCAAAACAATTAAAGGGAAGTATGACAATGAAAGTTACCAAATAGAATATATCAAAAAAGGAATAGGATTGGGAAGCCAGCGGCCCCGGTTCGGTCCCACATGTGAGGGCCAGTGACACTGCCCTCAAAAAAAAAAAAGGGGGGATAGGAATTATAAATAATCAAATAGAAATCCCGGTTTTGAAGTTATGAGAACTAGAATGAAAAATTTACAAGCAAGGCCCAACAGCAGATTTTGGCTGGCAGAAGAAACAATCAGTGAACTTGAATATAAGCCAATTGCGATTATCCAGTATGAAAAAAAGGAAGAAAAATAGAGCCTTAGAGAACTGTGGGATTCCATTAAGAATTCCAACATATGTATAATGGGAGTCTCAAAGTAGAAGAGAGAAATAATCCAAAAGACTGTTTTGAAAAACAATGGCCAGAAACTCCCCAAATTTGATTTTTTTAAAATCCCATTAATCTAAATATCCAGGAAGATAAAAAAATAATTTCATTAGGATAAACTCAAGGAGATCCACACCTATACTTATCACAGTAAAACTTTCAAAAGACAGAGATTCTAGAAAGGAGCAAGAGAAAAATTATGCATCACTTGCAATGAAGCCTCATTACGAGTACAACTGACTTCTCAGACATCATGGAGACCAGAAGGCAATGGGAATACATATCCAAAGTGCTGAAAGAAAAAGACTGTCAAGTGGCAACTCAGTATCCAGCAAAAATGAGGGAGAAATTAAGATACTGCCCCAAAAACAAATCAAAGAGAATAATTACCGATACATATAGCTGAGATTTTGACCCTTAACACTGCAGAATCCTTCAGACTTTCTAATAAGCTGGCTGTCCATCATAGATTCTATAAAACATGTTCATTTAGAACAAAGGTCTGTGACCATAAATTAAACTAGAGTCTAGCCTCCAACCCAACATATTGTTTCAGAGATTGGAAGTAATTTGTCCCTGCATGTTTATAAAATGCACTTGATAGCAATGATTCTGAAAACTACAATTCCAAAAAGCGTGCCTTAAAAAAATATATATGAATACTTTATTTTTAGAGCAGTTTTAGGGTCACAGATAAAGTGAGTGGAAAGTACAGAGAATTCTCATGTAAACTCCTGCCCTCTGCCCCCAGCCTCCCTCACAACATCCCACACCAGAGTGGTACATTTTTTTACACTGATTCAACCTACAGTGACACATCATTGTCATCCAAGTCCATAGTTGACATTAGGGCTCACTGTTTTAATATTTATTTTTAAATAATTTAGAGCATTAATTTTATTTAAATAAAATTTTATCTTTATAGTAAGGTAATCCTAAATTGATTTCAGTTATGAGTGTCATTTCTATATATGTATTTCTAACTTATTTTAAATTTGGTGGGGTTTACAACAATTAAAAATATAAAACACTTTGCAAGCTGGATCTTGATTTCTGGTCTCCCTAGAATTCCTGCATTGTAAATTACACACACACACACACACACACACACACACACACACATTTTTAAGTGGATAATGTATAGATATGTGCCCCCTGTTTCATTGTTTATGTGGTGTCTTCTGTGAATGTTCCCACCTGCTCTCTATAAAGCATGGGTTAGTCATTAAAACGGGGAGTTTAGTATGGGCCAGGGATTGATGTCACAGGAATACCTGGCTAGGAATATATAAAACTAAAATACTCTACACATTTGAGAGGGAGCCCTTTATAGCTACAAGGAATGCTACAGACCTGTCTTTATATACTGCCTCTTGTAGAACCTGTTATGAGCTGAAACCATTTAAACCTCACCACGTAGGTTTGTTTGGGTTTATGGCTCATTTCACTGGCAAACCAGGGGGAACTCCCATTATCTTGTTTTACTTTCCTGCCTTGGGATCCCTTTGATTTGTAAATTAGAACTTTCCTTCCAAAAGTCATTAAATATAATATTCTCATATGAAAAAGAAACCTTTAGTGTATCAGCAGAATATATCTTTTGTTTGGCTATCTGTCTGTCCATCCATCCATCCATCCATCCATCCATCATCTACCTACCTACCTACCTACCTACCTACCTACCTACCTACCTGTGGGTTTATTTAAATTAGTTTCCCAAAAGAGAAGCGTCTTAAGGATAGAAAGCCCATGGACTTTTTGAGCAGACTGGGTTCTGCTCCTTACTATGTACTTGGGAAGACAATAGGAATCTGTATCTTTGTTTTCTACTTTGTAAATTGGGGGAAATAGTATTAAGTGTACAGGGTTTTTTGTTTGTTTGTTTTAAAGATTTTATTGGGGAATTGGGGGAGGGGAACAGCGTTGGGGTATCAGGGAAGGGGAACAGACAAGTTGCTGTCTTTTTGTTCTTCAGTCTAGTTGCAGAGGATGTTGCTTCACTGGCCCATGTTGGTATCTTCATTGCGCTCTTCCCGGATGAGGCAGATCACTCGCCGGCCTCTGGATGGTCGCTCACCGTGGCTATTGGCAGCTCACGCTGGCTGACGGCCACTCACTGTAGCCTATGGCAGTCGACTGCAGCAGAGGCTGCAGCCAACACCGTCGCGGGGCTCACGCAGCCCAGCTCCAGGTGGAGCTGTTGTTAGCTGTAGAAGGCAGTGTTACTGGCCCTCATATGTGGGTTCCGAACCGGGGCCGCAGGCGTCCCAAGCCAGCTCTTAACCAACGCGCCACCCAGCCAGCCCAAGGGTTTTAAAAGTCAAGAGAGATCATGTATTTGGAAGTGCCTTTATTACCTATACTGTATACAGAAAAATGTTATGTGGGTATGGAGCCATCACGTCTCATCCGTCTCCACGTAGGAACCAGCAGCACACATTTGAGAAACCACTTACTGTGCACAAATGTGCCGCCTGTAAGCACAGACTAGGGTGTACTATAAAGCCATTACTGAGAATACACTGTGCCCATAACATGACACCAGGAAGGAGACTTGCCATTCTTAAGGCTTAACAGTTTCCTAAGTGCTCTCACTAATATTCTCATTCTTATTTTGAAGATCAACACTACCCTCTGAAGTAGTCCAGACACAGATTATTGGCTCCATTTTACAATTGAAAAAGCTTGGGGAGTCAAGGGCTTCCTGGAGGCTCTGGCATCATGAGCACTAAAGCTGTATGGAGGCTGAGCGCAGACTCAGACCAAGATGCTCTCACTTGCTGAGCTGCTCTGTTGCTAACAAGGCAAGCAGCGTGTGTGAGCACAGCGGCTGGACCATGATTATGCTTCACTCCTGGCTTGTGGTGGATGACTGAAGCTACAGAGGATGCCTCTGTGTCGTTAATATTAAACCTGAAGACAACACAGAAATCTCATTCCTAATCTTATTAGGAAAGTAGGGAATTGTACAGTTTTTGTTATGAATGATGTTCTATTCAAGTGGAGCCTTGGAGCGCTGAGTGTGACAACAAAAAAGCTAAGAGCTTAATTGGTGAATTAGATGAGAAGCAATCATAAACCAGACTTGCAGATATAATGTAGGGGAAAACTGAGGTTTAAAATTGACCCTCCCTTCTCACGGGGCATAGTTTCTAATTATTATTCAACTTTCACAGGACAAATTGTAAATCCATGTTGCCAATCTGAAAGCCTTTTGCCTTGGTTTGGGCAAAAAAACAACTAAAACTTTACTTTTATAGCCAGAGCAGGAAAAAGATAAAACAAACAAACAAACAAACAAACAAAATATCAAATGATTTGTATCTTTATAAAAAATTTAAAAGTAGAATCTTACCTGAAAAAAGAATATTTACTTAAATGCAATTTATACAACTAGATTATCTATTGTTAAAGTTTGTGCCCTTCACGCTTCTTTTATTTATTTATTTATTTATTTATTTATTTATTTATTTTTAGCTGAGCCATCCTGCCACCTGTTAACAGCACAGCAGCTGCTCAGCTCGGGCTGGGCATCGAACTGCTGTTGCTCAGAGCTCAGCTCACATTCTTGAGCGAGCTCTTAACCAACTGAGCCACTCGGCTGGCCTTTTCACCCATCTTTTAAAAGCATCTGTTTCTATGCAGCCTCCATCAGAACTAGCTCACAAGACTGTTTTTGAGGCACATGTACAGGATTATTTTATTAATTTTATTTTTTTATCATTATGTTTTTAAACTTTTTATTATTATTATTATTATTATTATTATTATTGTTAGTTACAGATGTACAAAATAATGCAATAGTTATCTTTTTCACCCCTTACAAAGTGACTACCCCTGCCTCCTCACTGACCCCCATAACTCCCAATATCATACATATCTATTACAATTCCATTGACTCCATCCCTGCACTATATTCCACATCCCATGACTATATATGTGTTAAATTATAGTTGACATATAATATTATTCAGCGGCAGCTTCGGATGTACAGTGCAATGGTCAGGCCACTATACCGTCAATGAAGTGGTCTCCCTGACAAGAAATGAGTCCTTCTGATCCCGTAAGAAAAATATTTACCACCTTATTGATTATATTCCCTAAATTGTCTCTTCTGTCTCTGCAGCAGTATTGTAGTTATCAGTTTATGTTGCCTCGTCCCTTCCCCTTCTCCCTCAGGCCCGTCCCCCTCCCATCTAGCCCTCATCGGTTTTTTCTTTGTGTCTCTAAGACTATTTCTGTTTACATTGCTCGTTTATTCAGTTCTTTAGATTCCGCATATAAGTGAGATCATATGGTATTTATCTTTCTCTGATTGACTTATTTCACTTAACATAATGGTCTCTAGGGCAATCCATATTGTTGCAAATGGTACAATTTCTTTCTTCTTTATAGCTGCATAATACTCCATTGTGTAAATGTACCACAGTTTCTTAATTCGGTCATCTACTGATGGACATTTTGATTGTTTCCAGGTCTTGGCTATTGTAAATAGCGCTGCAATGAACATAGGGGTGAATATATTTTTTCGAATTAGTGTCTTGGGTTTTTCGGGATAAATGCCTAGGAGTGGAATTGCTGGGTCAAAAGGTAGTTCCATTTCCAGTTTTTTGAGATACCTCCATACTGACTTCCATAGTGGCTGCACCAATCTACAATCCCACCAACAGTGCAGCAGGGTTCCCTTTTCCAAACCACAGCCCCACCAGCACTTGTTGTTTGTTGATTTATTAATGATAGCCATTCTGACCGGAGTGAGGTGGTATCTCATTGTGGTTTTTATTTGCTTTTCCCTAATGATCAGTGAGGTTGAACATGTTTCATATGCCTGTTTGCCTTCTGTATGTCCTCTTTAGAGAAATGTCTCTTCATTTCTTCTGCCCATTTTTTAATTGGGTTGTTTGTTTTTTTGGTGTTGAGTTGCATGAGTGTTTTATAAATTTTGGATATTAACCCCTTATCAGATATATTGTTGACAAATATATCTCCCATTCAGTAGGCTTCCTTTTAGTTTTACTGATCATTTCCTTTGTTATGAAAAAAACTTTTAAGTTTGATATAATCCCATATGTTCATTTTTTCTTTTACTTCCCTTGCCCGTGGGGATGTATAAATAAAAATATTGCTCAGGGTAATGTCTGCAAATTTACTCCCTATATTTTCTTTTAGGAGTTTTATGGTTTCAGGTCATACATTTAAGTCTTTAATCCATTTTAAATTTGTTCTTGTATATGGCGTAAGGAGGTTGTCCAGTTTCATGTTTTTGCATGTGTCAGTTCAATTTTCCCAGCACCGTTTATTAAATAGACTTTCTTTACCCCAGTGTAAATTCTTGCTTCCATTGTCATAGATTAACTCTTCGTGTATACATGGATTTATTTCTGGCTCTCTGTTCTGTTCCACTGGTCTATGTGCCTGTTTTTATGCCAGTACCATACTGTTTTGATTACTGTAGCCTTGTAGTATATTTTGATGTCTGGTAGCATGACATCCCCGACTTTGTTCTTATTTCTTAGGATTGCCGAGGCTATTCGGGGTCTTTTATGGTTCTATATAAATTTTAGGATTATATTTTCTATTTCTGTGAAAAATGCCCTTGGTAGTTTGATAGGAATTGCATTGAATCTATATATTGCTTTAGACAGTATGGACATTTTAACTATATTAATTCTCCCTATCCATGAGCATAGTAGGTGTTTCCATTTATTTGTGTCTTCTTTTATTTCTTTCTTCAGTGTTTTGTAATTTTCTGAGTATAGATCTTTTACTTCTTTGGTTAAATTTATTCCTAGGTATTTTATAGTTCTTGAAGCAATTGTAAATGGGACAGTTTTCTTAATTTCTCCTTCCGTTCGTTTATTATTAGTATATGCAAATGCAACTGATTTCTGAACATTGATTTTGTATCCTGCTACCTTACTGAACTCATCTATCAGTTCCAATAGTTTTTTGTTTTCTTTTTGTTTTTTTTTTTTGTTTTTGAGGGCAGTATCACTGGCCCTCATATGTGGAACCCGAACCCGGGCCGCCAGCTTCCCAAGCCAGCGCTTAACCACTGCGCCACTTGGCCGGCCCCCAATAGTTTTTTGATGGAGACTTTGGGGTTCTCTATATATCATGAATCTCTATCTAGTATCATGTCATCTGCATATAATGACAATTTTACTTCTTCCTTGCCAATTTGGATGCCTTTTATTTCTTTTTCTTGTCTGATTGCTGTGGCTAGAACTTCCAGCACTATGTTGAATAAAAGAGGAGAAAGTGGACAGCCTTGTCTTGTTCCTGATCTTAAGAGGAATAGTTTTAGCTTTTCCACATTGAGTATGATGTTAGCTGTAGGTTTATCATATATGGACTTTATTCTACTGAGATATGATCCCTATATTCCCACTTTGTTAAGGGTTTTTACCATAAATGGCTGTTGTATTTTGTCGAATGCTTTTTCTGCTTCTAGTGATATGACCATATGATTTTTATTCTTCATTTTGTTGATGTGTGTATCACATTAATTGATTTATGGATGTTGAACCAACCTTGCATACTAGGGATGAAACCCACTTGATCATGATGTATGGTCTTCTTAATATATTGCTGAATTCTGTTTGCTAATATTTTATTGAGAATTTTTGCATCCATGTTCATCAGTGATATTGGCCTATAGTTTTCCTTTTTATGTGCTGTCTTTATCTGGTTTTGGAATCAGGGTGATAATGGCTTCATAAAAAGAATTTGGGAGCCTTCCCTCCTTCTGGATTTTTTGGAGTAGTTTGAGAAGAACAGGTGATAGTTCTTTTTTGAATGTTTGATAAAATTCACTTGTGAAGCCATCTGGTCCAGGGTTTTTGTTTGTTGGGAGCTTGTTGATTACTGATTCAATTTCCTTGGTAGTAATCAGACTACTTAGACTCCAGTTAGCTTTGGAAGGTTGTATGCTTCTAGAAAATTATCCATTTCTTCCAGATTGTCAAATTTGTTGGCATATAGTTGCTCATAGTAATTAAAATTTTTTGCATTTCTGTGATGTCTGTAGTCATTTCACCTCTTTCATTCCTGATTTTACTAATTTGAGTCCTCTCTCTCTCTCTCTCTTTTTTTTTGATGAGCCTTGCTAGAAGTTTGTCAATTTTGTTTATCTTCCCAAAAAAACAGCTCTTGGTTTCGTTGATCTTTTGTATTGTTTTTCTGTTCTCTATATCATTTATTTCCATTCTAGTTTTTATTATCTCCTTCCTTGTACTCCCCTTTGGCTTCTTTTGCTGTCCTTTTTCCAGTTCCCTGAGGTGTAAGGATAACCTGTTGATTTGAGATTTTTCTTCTTTCTTTAGGTAGGCCTTTACTGCTATGAACTTCCCTCTTAGGACTGCTTCTGCTGCATCCCAGAGATTTTGGGTCGTGGTGTTTTCATTTTCGTTTGTCTCGAGGTATCTTTTGATTTCCTCCTTGATCTCATTTGTGACCCACTCACTATTTAGTAGCATGTTATTTAGCCTCCACTTATTTAGGATCATTTTAGATACCAGCATATATGATGTCTCCTCCGGCGCTATGATTCTCAACATGTGGTCCTCAGATTACCAGCATCAGCATCATCTTGGAAATGCAAGTTCTCAGGCCCCACCCCAATCCTACCTAGTCAGAAACTCTGAAGTGGGGGTTCAGCAATCTCTGTGTTTCAAGCCCTCGAGGTGATTCTGAACTTTAAAAATCACTGCTCTAGATGAGTCAGGCATCGACCTGGGAGTGCAGTAGGGTTCTTCTAACACAGATCTTAAATCCCCTCTGATTTCGCTATGGAAAAAAAGGGAGAGCCAGTCTAGAGGCTGGACTCATCCCATAGCAACTAGGCAGAGAGTCACATTCAACCCAGGCTGGGCCTTGTCTCTGGAAAATTCTGGTGTGTTTGGGCCTCCAGGTGGGCCCAGCTGGAAAAGCCAACTCAGGCTGTCCCTCAGGAATCTTTTCACATGCCCTGCAGTAGGTAAGAAAAATCATCCACTGCACTTGGCAGAGGGAATATCCAAGGCTTGTTTATGCATTGTCTCCTTAATAAGACTTGTTTTCCTTGTAAGACATCATGTTCTCAATGGTGTTTTGACCTTAAAAGATGAGAGAGCATGACCCTTAGGATAATAGAATCTTAGGGTCAGGAGGGTTCTTAAAGGCCATCTGGTCCAGCCCTTTGTCAGGTAGTATAGTGGTGGATTAAAGCATTCTGAGTAATAATACTATTATTAATAATAATACCTGCAAAGTACCATAGCTTTTATAATTTCATATATTTACTTAATGTGATTTTCAAGTAACCTCCTTATTAGGGAATGTGGGTATTATCATCATCGTCATGATGATAAGGAAACTGAAGCTCAGAGAGGCTATGACTTTTCCAGAATTTCAAAGTTCAATGGGAGCGTTGGGACTGGAATTCATATTTTTCCCATCTTCTTTGCATCACACTCCATAGGATCAAGGAATTAAATTAGATTGAATGAACTGCATGAATATGATTCTCCTTGCAAGCCCATGAGAGTGGGTATCCCTTTTCAACATTTTTTGGACCATAAGCATCCCTGGGATCACTAACTATGTTTCCTTGCTCCTCTGCCCTTGGTAGTCCCTCTCCTTCACTGCTTCCACCACACATCCTTGTACTGGCAGACAGCAGGGCAATGTGTCATGCTTTTTAGAGACTGATAACAATAGAAATGTTTTTGGAATTCTTGCCCAAATTAGAAATGATGGGTTCTCATTTCTAAGGTGCTAAGGTTCTCGTTTCTGAAGGAGCTAAGTCTTCCTTCACCCTGTACATACTGAAATAAATGATTGCACACCACTTACACGTCCTTTTCTACTTCTCTTATAACTAGTGAGTGACCTACCCTTAGGAGATGAACAGGGAAGCTCATTGCAGTCGTGGAGCAAACTGTTATGCAAGCACCTCCTTGCTTTGTCCTTCTTCTATCTCTAAAAGATTGAGATGGAAAGTGGAGAGAATAAGGTTCTAAGATGAGCAAATTGCAGAGTAACCCTGGGGGTGATAGAGTGAGGGGTTAGGTGATCCCTAGCAAAGTTAACTTTCAGGGAACCCTGAAAATGTGCTGGGAGTTCTACAGTTATTGCTATTATTTTTTTAACCTTCTTGGATCTCCCTGGTACCAACTCCAGGGCATCATGACCCCAGTTTTAAAAATGCATTCTGCTTGTGAAAGCATGCCCAACACAACTGGGTAGGGCAGTTATTTAAAGCCACTCCACAGCATACTGCAAATGGAGGTATCTTGTGCATAGTAATTCTTACCATCACTTATGACAAGATAATTTGCCCAAGGGCAGGTAGTGCATGAAGGAAGGAATCCCAGAATCCCACATCATCCACTCTGTGAGGTCCCTTAAGGGAAGCACAGACTGTATATTTTCAGAAAATACAGTTTATTATGTTGTTTGAAAATGTTACTCTGAGCAACAGATGTTATTTTTGGAGCCCAAGCAACTTTATTTTCATGAAAAAGTCCTTGGCAGAAGTTAAAAGATTGTTGGTTAGAAGAAATGGTTGGTATATGGGGTTCCGATCTTGTCTCCTTAGTTGTACTATGACAGTTTACATGCAGAGGCAGAAGTTCATAATTTGCAGCCTTCAAGTGGCTGCCGCCCTGCCATGTCTAGTGCTGCCAGGACTCAGCAAGAGGACAGGGAGAAGGAAAATGGCCGAGCATCTGTGTCCTCAGAAGCCATGTGGGTTTTGGTGCACTTCATGACCCCTCTCCATTTAGCTTGCCATCTGCTCTAGAGGAGCAGTTTGGAGCCTTGAAGAGAGAGCATAATCCTCAGTGCCAACAGGATGATGTACAATTTGCTCTCCCATGTACATTTTCAGAGTGGCATGTTGGCTTGGTGAAGAGAGCACTTCACGGGGAAACTTCAATAACACCCTTTTTGGGATTCTCTTCAGGGGCAAAAGGTCCAGTTTCCAAAGGAAATTTGGTCGTATTTCTATCTTATTCTCATATATCTTTCCCTATTTGGTGCTAATTAACATCTCTCGTGGGAAGTAAATTAATGAGGGGTCTAGAAGAGGAAAACTCAATGTGACTGCTTAGTGTCCCAGGGGTGATCCCAGTGCAAGGAAATAACTCGTGGTTCTGTTTCCCCAAACTGATAGTCTACAGATGAAGACATGGTGCCTCATGGGAAATTCCTGTTGACCACATCAAGGAAGTCCAATCTGGTGATTGGGGACACTCACTGATGGTAATTAAGGACATCTATAGATGGCTGTACTGAGGCGCCAGATGATTAATCCATTTTGGATCAGCAGCCTGACTCAGAGTTGAGGGCTCATGTCCTCCAGAAGAGAGAATTAGTAAGACCTATTTAGGCTGCCAGGGTCTTTGAAAAATTCAGCAGGTTCATAGTAGGCTTTTGTGGCGAGAGGGAAGTTAACTTTATGTTGGCCCAAACACTTTGGTTGTTTAGGGAAACTCTAAAGTTTGCCAAATAGAAAATGAGTTTGGAGCTGACTTCAGAAGCACTAGAGAGGAGGATGGACCAATCTAGGCCCTCTGGCAATGCAAGTGCTGATGTGAAGCTTGCTTCAGTCATGATTGGCTCAGAGATCAGTGGAGCAGGATCTACTGGGGTCCAGCCTCATTCATGATGGTGGGTGCTGGTCAACTTCCTGAGTAATTTCTGATTCATTCCCAACCTTTCCCTGCTCTTCTCTGTTTGAAATGGAACTATACTTCCTTGGCCCCCTTGGCCTTGGCCTTCCTAGTATGCCTGGCCAATGTGTGACAGAAGATGGAAGGATGGGAAGGAGAGAAAACCACAGCACTTCTCCCTCTTTCTTTCTCTGTTTCCTGGGGCATCTCCTGCAGTAACTGCATCTCTTGTAGAGTTCTAATTACCTCCAAAAACCCTCTCCTTCAGTGACCCCATCTCCCACAAGGCAGCCTCCACTGATTTCAGCTTCTTCCAGAAGGCTCCAGGTGCTCTGGTTACTAACTTCCTCCTTTTTTCCCTTCAGCACTAGTTGTATTTATAGCTTTCTGCTGTTGCCTCCCCATCTCCTAACTGGCTTCTCCATTCTTCCATCATTTTGGATGACAGTTTTCTTCTATTAAATGTTCTCCATTTGAAAGATCAAGAGTGGTTTCTGTTTTCCTGGCTGGACCCTATGATACAGTCCCACTGAACAGATCCAGAATTGTATCAGAGACCATCTGACTATCAAATTACTTCCTTTCATCTATTCCAGATTTATGTCCTATTATCTACTGGAAACATTTCCCCTTTCTAGCCCAATTCTTCACATCCATGTTGAATTTTAGTTCTTTTGGGACATCATCCCTTTTGTCTTAAATCTGTATATTCATATTCATCTTAAAATTAACTGGTACTGTTTGAGATACAATCTAGGAAAAATGGCTCTATGAGTCACAAAATTAAATTATGAATGTTAATCTTCATCCCTTGTCTTCCCTCCAGACTGAGTCATCCACTTTTCCTAGTATGTTATTCCTTTCTCGTTTTGTCAGGCCACCTGGCAGAGACAGGTTTGCATACTGCTTCCGGCATTGTTGGCTCACAGCAAAAGAAAAGTGCGCTGGATCTCCACGTACATCTGTCACATTTCAACAAAAGACAGGAATGCCATGTCACCAGGAAGCCAGGGATCCTCATTAACACAGCCAGGGGCTCAAGAGCAAACAATACTTGTATTGCTCCAGCAAAGCATCTAAAGTCTTAGCAAAAACTTAGGCTTAATGTGAATAACTCTCTGTGAAGCTATTGCAAATTAATGGTAGTAATTTACACTGTTCACAATACACACTCATATTATAGGCTTCCAAGGGTGGGTGTGATGTTGTAAGGAGGCCTGGCCTTCATTCCTCACTGCACCAGTCATTACCTATGTGACCAGAAGCAAAACTTTTTCTCTGGCTCCATTTTCACATTTGCAAAAGAAAGGAATTGGACTAGATAATCAATAAGAGCCCAGAAATATAAAATTATAACCATACAGTCCATTTGGTTGTGATTATTTTTTTTCCTTCATGCTTTTATTTTCCTTCCTTGTGAACAGAAGAGATCCTCATGAGCAGAGAAAGAAAAACCTTGTCTGCTCTCTTCTCCCACTCCAGTCTTAACCAGATGCTTCCTTATCCCTTTGCTCTAGAAGCAGTGCTCTAGAAGTCGGCTTTACAAATGGGGAAAAAGAGTCATGGGGTTTTTGATTTTGGATTTTCATTTATGTAATAAATATTCATGTCCTCAAGCTCTCCCACCTCTCTGAGCTGGAGGATGAATTTGATACATTGGAAGAATTGATCTGATCTTTTTTCTTTGTTCTGATTGATTCACCCCATGCTTTCTTCTGGTGGCAGTGCCCTGTATGGGCCTCGTCCTCTTTGCACATGACCAAGGAAGGCAGCCTTTTCAACAATAAGATTTGGGTTCTTCTTCCCTCAAACATTTCTCTTCCCATCCTCCTACCTTTGTCCTGTATAAGAACGCTATCATCTTCATAGGAGACTCATTTTGATTAAGGCAGTTTCTCATTTTTCAAGCCTCAGCTTAGACAACACTTTGTCAGGAAAGCTTTTCATTTCTACCCCAAGTGTGGATTAGAGTATGTTTCTACAATTCCTCTACTTTCCTTACCAGAGAGAATAGATATCAGAACCAAACTGGGTTTAAATTCTCCCTCTGCCACATAGTAATTGTGTGAAAGCTACTTAAGCACCACAAGACATAATTTTCAAAATTGTGACATGGGAATGATAAGAATATATACATCCATTTTTTTTTTTGGGGGGGGTCAGTATTTAATGTTAAACACTTAGAACAGTGCCTGGCAATTAGTAAGCGCTCAACAATATTGTTTGTTATTATTATTATAATTGTTATTAACATGATTGATTAATTATATGTCTCTGTCACCAGATTCTAACTACATTCAAGTAGACTGTGTGTGTCTTAGACACAGTCAGAGTCCAAACTCCTAATACAGGGCCTGATACAGAACCGGTGCTACATAAATATTTATGGAGTGAATGAAAGAAGGAATTAATGAATCTCTAAAATCTCTTCCTAAAATGCATGTACTTCTAGGAGAAACAATTGAGAACATAGGCCATGCACATGGAGTGAAGGGAATCTGGGTGGCTCCTAAACAGGCAAAATAGAAATAGGAGGAAAGTGGAAGGGAAATTCAGAGCATATGAAGATGTCTGTGCTCTGTGGTGAGGGATTTCAGTAACTAGCTCACACCTGAGATAGATTACTTAAAAGGAAGATGAACAGGCTCCAAAGAATACACTTTCATCAACTCTGAGCTTTTCCTTAGAATAATCCACACATGGAGGTTTTGCTGTGTGACAGTTGATTTGTACTGGATAGACCTGAACATTCAAACATGCCTCTGCGTGTGAGAAACATTATTCCCTAAAGATGTTAAATTTTCTGATATTGATAATTGTACTGTTATTATATTACAAAATATCTTTACTATTAAGAATACATATTGAAATATTTAGAGGTAAGGATGCACAATATCTCTAACTTACTCTCTAATATTACAAAAAAAAATGTGAAATACACACACACACACACACACACACACAAAGAGAGAATGATAAAACAAATGGGATGAAATGTTAATAATAGGTGCATCTGGATAAAGAGTATGTGAGAGTTATTTATTCTATTTTCATAGTTTTTTTTCTGTTTGACAATACATTCCAAAAAAATGACCAAAAAACATTGGAAAGCAAAATTTCCCCAATCATTTGCATTTCACTGGGATAAGAAAGGAAAGCTCAGCTTCCTGAAATAAGCAGCCAAACCTCTCACTTCCTAGTCATCAGTTATCTTTGTGTCTGTGTGTTTTAGAGTTAGAGTTCTGTTTTAACTTTTTTGTTTTTTTTGTTGTTTTTTTCTTTTTGCATTTTTAAGTATTATATAAGGTGGGAACAAAAAAAAACAAACAGGAAAAATGGTAGGTTCAGCCATACCGTTTAGGGACAGGAAGCAGTTGATCAGTTTTAGCACAATATTTTCATGAAACAGGAATATGGCTGTTTCCCAAGAATGACCATAAATTACATCCTTCAAGTCAGCCCCCACTGGTGGGAATTCATATGACAAATTACTTGCTAGTTCTCAAGCTTCTTGCACGTCCCTCGTGACATTTTGGCAAAGCAAATCTGGGGGTGGCTGGATTGTAAAATATTTCCCCAAATTACAAAATATTTTAGAGCTGATACCAGACCTACACTCTTATCTGCTGACTACAAATAGTTTTAAGCTATTCCGGTATGCTTGCGCATCTGCATTGCATGCAGTCTAAGTGGCCTCTCCCTATTTCCTCCTGTCATCTTGTACTGAAGACACCTAGGGTCCAGAATGAAAAACAGAGCCTATCCACTAACGGAGAATTGAGAGAAGGTTGAGGAAAAGAAGGTGAAAGAGAAGACAGGCTGAGAGATGACTGACAGATCTGTACCCTGTCCTCATTTTCTTATTTCACAACAGGCAAGGGATACTTTATGACAGGCAAAGGGTTAGCATTTGTCATGCATTATCTCTTTTAGTCCCTTACTATTTCTAAGATGGGTGCTATTTTTATCCCCTTCTGACAGATCAGATCACTAAAGTTTAGAGAAGTAAAATGACTTACCAAATATGAGTGGCAGGGTTCAGATTTGAATGAAACTTTGCCTGACATCAGAGTCTCATGAAGCTTTATCCTGTTTTATTAACTATATTGATCACCTGACTCTCTTTCACCTGAGGACTCATGGTACACTGGTAATGCCATTCCATACTCTTGCATAATTTGTTGCATATTGTAGTTTAAAAAGAAAATACCAACAATTATTACAGGTTTTCTGAACCCAGAAATTTCATTAACAAGCTTCCTCTAATCTACAGGACAATAGTATTTGACACAGTGTTACCTCCTGGCATACTGTAAGATTTTGAAGTGACTTCTGAATCATCGAAAGATAAAGATTAACTTTTTCGAAGTTGGTAATCGCAACACAATAGCTAAAAACTGATGTGGTATTTGTGGTAAACTGCTGTTTCAGGACAGGTAAACCTCTAGAGTAGAGTTCTATTTTTTCTTTTTAAAGTTTATTGAGGTGACAATTGTTAGCAAAGTTACACAGATTTAAAGTGTACAATTCTGTAATTCATCATCTATATATCACATTGTGTGCTTACTACCCAGAGTCAGCTCTCCTTCCATCACTATATATTTGATCCCTTTTACCCTCATCCACCACTCCCCTCCAGAGTTCTTAACATGAAGTGAGACCCATGAAGGACTCTATGGATAGATTTCAGGGGGCTGTGAACTTGGATGGGAACACATTTCATCTTCTCTTTCACTAACCCTTAAATTTTATTTAAGTGAAGTTTAGCACCACCTCCCGTGATGAATGTAGATACAAATCACAGTATTGAAAGTCACATCTTGGATTTTCTCACCAATAGGAATCACAGACTTTTCAATCATATCAATTGTTGCTGATATTTCAAAATGTCATTTATACTCATCATTAATTTGGAATTATAATTATTTGATAATTATTAAACTTGTGACTAGATCTTATTTAATAGGTAACAAAGAAGCATGTAATTGCTACATCACAAATTTGGTGTTTACCATATTTTTATAACAGTATGCCAACATCTTACAATGTTTTAATAGTGCTATTTCAGCTTAGTTGGTTTTATTTGTAATTGTGTGTTTGTCATGTTACATATTTTTCAATATGATCCTGAGGTCATTGGTTTACAGGCTATGCCAAAATGGTGTATGGTACAAAAATGGTTAAGAATTCTTCTCTGTAGCATGAACCCATCAGAGCCTAGTAGGAAATACCCTGGTTTAACAACTGGCTGCTTTCAGTGTCAGCTGGGCATATTGCAGTGACCCCAGGAATGGAGAAGGGCTCTAACTGCTCGAGTGAGATAACCGTTAGGCACCAGTAAGGCTTCCACCGAGCGCTTCTCAGTCAGAAGACGGAAGCTACCCTCCCCCACCCAGCCCCAACTCTTCCAGGCCCCAGAAGGTGGGGCAGTTCCTTTGCCCTACCCCACTGCCTGTTCTCCCCACTCCATTTCCATAAAAGCAGCTCTCTGGCAGCAACTCCAGTGAGACCCCAGTGCTCTGGGGACTGGGCCTGTGTTAGCAGGCCACAGAGGTGGACCAGAGCCAAGACTTTTGTGATTCTCTCCACCCTCATTTTCTTGTGAAAACACAGCCCAGGAGGACTATGCTGGAGGGTTGATCAACTTAGCTATATATTTGCTTTGCTGGAAACTTAAGTTGTCCTTTTATGTGTCATTTTGTCTAATTTCTTTCTTTTTTTTTTAATCCTTTATTTTCCAACAGGCAGATTCTGGTCACACCTACACAGGTGGCACCAGGTGCGTGCATATTTTTCTGATAGTTACAAAGCATCACAGATCCTTAGTAAAAAAAATGAAAGATGAAAAAACGTAGTGGTGTTGGATTACTTTATATATTCTAATACTGTACTTGCCTTTTTCTCTTTATTTTTCATTGCTTGCATTGTACACTTCATCTAGTTTTCTGGTTGGGTCTTTTCTTTTTTTTCAGTCTGAATATCTCTTAGCTGAGTTTTTCATTATAGCCGATCATTTTATACATATATGAAGTGTGATTAAACAATACAGTGAATGTTTAAATTAAAAAATATATATTACATACAGTAAAAGACACATTGCCATTAATCCCCTCAAAATACTCCCCCTTGCTTTGAACACACTATCCCATTGTTCTTGCCACTTTCTGAAGCAGCTCAGGAAGCCCTCTTTTGTGAGTGTCTTTAGTTGTGCTGTCCTGGCTGCCTCGATGTCCTGAATCATTTTGACTTTGGGGAAAAGTCAGAAGTCGCACGGTGCCAGATCCTGTGAATAAGGTGGATGAGGACACACCGTAATGTTTTTATTTGACAGACATTGCCATACCAGAAGCGATGTGTGACACAGAACACTGTCATGATGAAGGATGATTTACGGCACACTTTAAAACACACCTTCTCTCAACCATATCTTACACCCAACTGCACTAACAAATTGAAACTTGTCACACACTGTTACAAAGTTTTGACGCGCCTCTTTCTGTATTGAAGATCCCTGCCTTTCTGTTGGATGGCACTCGGCAGCAGCATTTACTGTATCTTTTGATCACAAAGGGAAGGCTGTGTCACACATCGTTTCTGGTACAGCAATTTCTGTCAAATAAAAACATTAGTGTGTCGTCATCCAGCTTATTAACCCGATCTGGCACAGTGCGACTTTTGGCTCTTGCCCAAAGTCAAAATGGTTCAGGACATGGAGGCAGCCATGACAGCACAACTAAAGATACTCATGAAAGAGGACTTTGAGAACTGCTTCAGAAAGTGGCAAGAAGGATGGGATAAGTGTGTTCGAAGCGAAGGGGAGTATTTTGAGGGGGATTAATGGCAATGTGTCTTTTACTGTAATACATTTTTTTTTTTAAATTTAAGCATTCAACATATTTGTTGATCAAAGTTGTTACTATTAGGTTTCTTTTCCAAGTCTCTTTGTGGCGCAAGGATCAACACAGCATGGTGTCAGTGTTTAAATGCTTAAGCATGAGTAACTTACATTTCAAAAAATGAGAACGTGTGGTACTATAATACCATTTAAATTAGCTTCTCTAAAGCTCCTTCATGAACTATCAGGACAGGTCCATTCTAAAGTTTAATATATTTTAAAAATTATAATTGTAAAAATTCTGTTTGCATGATCATTTTAAAGTCTTTATCTTACCTAAGTAATACACAGAGGTAACATTTATAAACATCATTGTCAAGTGTGACTGACGCAAGTTCTAGCCTCTAGTGCTTGCCCTGTGGGGTAGGGGACCAATGGGCTGCCACATAAAGAAAGCACCAAGAGACTTGCTATGTTCTTTGCCCATCAGTGGATGTCCATGGTCACTTCTTGTAATTCCAGTGTTTTTGACATTTTGCAAATTCTTATTAATCAGACTACTCTAGCTACTTAGCCAAACAGTCTTGGAAGGAAATGCAATCAACCCTTGGTTCTTTCTGATAATTGAGGCCACTTCTTCCTTCATGACGAGCAATAACCAAATTCGACTTTGTCTTTACAATGCAATGTGTGAGTGTTTAAAACAGATTTGCCCTCCTGATTGCTTTGGTCTGGCAAATTTTAAGAGGAACTTGCTTTCTGTGGATGACAGTGTGAGATGGTCCAGAACCATGTGGCCAAATCTGAGAACAATCTGGACACAAGTTCTATGCTCCATTGATTGCCAGGGAGACTTAATGGCTAAATGGGAGGCAAAAGACAGGGATTAGGAATACTCATCTGTCTTTGTTTCCTGCAGCTGCCATAACAAAATGCCACAAAACAGGATGCCTCAAACAACAAAAATTTATTGTCTGACCATTCTGGAGGCTAGAAGTTTGATGTCAAGGTGTCAGCAGCTCAGTTGGTTTCCTCTAAGGGCAGAGAGGGAGAATCTATTCCAGAGCTCTCCTAGCTTCTGGGAACCTCAGGTGTTCTCCCTCTGTCTTCACATCATCTTCTGTCTGTAGATGTTTGACTCTGTGTCCAAATTTCCCCTTTTTATAAGGGTGTAGTCATATTGAGTTAGGAACCACCCTAATGACCTCATCTTGACTTGGACATCTGCAAAGACCCTGTTTCCAAATAAGGCCACATTCATAGTTACTGAGGGTTCGGACTTCAATATCAATATCAATTTAATCCATAACCATACCTATCTGAAAAATCACGAGAGAGGATAATTTGTAACTATTACAGAAATTTATGTAAATCACATTATTTGCCTTCAGTGAATTTATTTATTCTAGGTGACTTATTTAGATGATAGAATGCCAAAAGTAATGCACCATGAATATTCTTTTTCTATGAATTATAAATGTTGTTCAATCATTCCTACATTTTCCAGGGACCATGGTTCTCTATTATGTCCTCATGGACCTTAGCATTTTTCTGAATTTCATTGCCTCTCCTTCATTTATAAACACCAGGCCCTTCACCTTTTATGCTGTATAAGCAAATATCTAAAGATTGAGGTAAAGGATTTCTTTTGTAAGCAAAGTGCTTGTCTGGGGCTCTGTTATTTAGGAAATTTAATTCAATTTCATTGGTTTCAGACATTCAACATCTATACCACTGGTTCATATTTTTCACTTTCCAGAACAGTAGCCTTCATAGTGGTTAGCTGTGTTCTCTTAAAGTGGCAGAAAATTGTTATCAAGTTTAAAATTAAACACCTGTCACACTCCTCTCATTCCTTCTTTTAAGAAATCCTAAAGAAACCTTGGGTGACAGTAGGGCTCTGTGGAATGTCTGGAAAAACACTGACCCAGAAAATAAATGTGTAACAAGTCACATTTTTTCCATTACTTAAGGGAAATTGTGGTGTTAATTCTTTTCTTAATCTCTGGGCTAAGTGTAAATATGTGACTCACCCAAACTAGCTCATTCTTAGACCATAAATATTAGGAGTGATGACTTAAAAGGAGGTCATGTTGCTGTGGAGTGAATAACTGCTTGTCTGCACATATTAATTTAACAAGAAAATAACATTTTCCTGAATAGCATCACATTAAAAACAGTAGAGTGTTCAACATAAGTAAAAAACAGTGTTATTTTTGAAGAAAAGTTATTATGACAAAATAATCTTTTTCCCCAAAAATAATAATGTAATTGTATTAGGCTTTAATACCTAAGAACATGTGTGCTAGATCTGGTTCCAATCAAAAAAGTTCTATTAAATTTCAAGTACTACATGAAAACTAACTTTAAAAAATTTATTTGTTCATAGCAAATTTCTATTCCATGGAAAACCACAGGGAGACCTTCCAGCTGAATTGGTTTCCTCAGTTCAAGTTGTCCGCCTCACTCCTAGGGCCCTGCTGCATGACTGAGATGTTCAGTGGCACAAAAGGGCGATGCCATATGTTCCTTATCTTAGAGCAAACCCGTACTATGTCCAGGATCAGGCAGGACAAGGTGAGGACCTCTATCTCCAAGAGGTGGCTTGCTTCAGAGTCTATTCTGTTAGAAAAAAAAGACCACTAGGGATAACAGCTGCAGAAAATATGAAAACCTACCTATTACTTTAGGTTGGGCAGGAATATTACTCGGTCTCTCAAGCAGGTGAATTGGTGCATTTAGAGGTTTTCCAAATTGGTATAGGACAGCCAGAAATATTAAATGAGAGGCATTAATTTTCCTTAGTAATGAAAATTCTACTTCCATGACTTTGCTAATGCTGGTTTCTGCTTTCATTTCTCCCTATTCTAGTGGCAGGCACATCCTTCTGTGATTCCACCATGGCTTTCCACAATGGCTGTGGCCAATATTCTCATCACTGATCAATAGTATTTAGCAGTGCAAAACAAAATAACATCAACCTTCTATATTTTATAGTTCCCAGGTAGTTTAATGTGCCTTGTAGTTATGTCAGGGCCCTTTATTTATATCCAACCTGCAGGCAAGAAGGTGGTCTTGTCATTAATAATGACCATCATGGTGACAAGCTCAGTACTTAGCACACGGGAAACATTCAACATGTATTGTAAAATAACGTTTTTACAATCAAATGGTTACACCAATTTAAGGCAGTCATAACAGTAAGTATAACATATGGATCCCTTCATAAGGAGCAAAAACCTGACTTATGCAGGAAAAACAAGCACAGTAAAAGTGGAATTCTCTTGACTTCATCACACTAGCTTTCTCTGCTTAGAAATGGCGGGTAAAGGGGGTGTTCAACTTTTCCTGAGTTTTGTATATACTGGTAGCGCCCTCTGGTGGATGGTAACAATTTTCTGGCAGCACGCAACTCGTGGATATTCCATTTCACCTGAAAGATTTGTATGTTTTGCTACCAATTAGTACTTTTTCCCCCATTTGCCCCCCAGAGTTAGTAAGGTTTGCCTTCAGAGTGATTTGGGACGCTACAGTCTACAACCAAAGTCACTGGTATGTGGTTGAAATGTCTAAGGTAAATTCAATGGAAGTGAATATCAGTTTTTACCATTACACTTCAAAGTCTTTCAGTTGCCAGTTTGGGTGCAATTTAACTGTTGCGTGCAAACGCTTGGCGGGGGTGTGTTTATGTAAATGGTTCAAAGCTGTGGATTGAGTGTCTGGCAAGCTGCATCCAAGAAACAAAGAAGAAATAAGCATGTTTTCCATATAAAAGACATATGGTTCTTATTGCCTTACAGAGATTGATTTTTGTTTTCACTTGATTTTATTTTTAAAGTTAGTTTTCCACTGTGAAATAAAGCATGTTCATTATAGAAAATGTTGGAAATACAGAGGGGGGAAAAAATCACCCATAGTTCCACCAAAGCCAAGACTGATTTTAAATATAGCCCAACAAGGTAGACTGTTTTCCTGGAAAATATTCTAAGGGAGCAGGCTCTAATTGGACTGAGAGTGATCGTGTCACTTACCTTCCACGCAGCTGTTTTCTCTGTTTATCAAGTGTGATGATACATTGCATGTACATGCTTCCATTTTCTGTCTCAAATTAGGCACGGTAATTGCCTATAATAATAATAGCAGCCATTTATTCAGCGCAGAATTTCAAAGCCTATCCCTAGAGCTGCCTGCCATTTGCCTCCTGCAGAAGAGCAATTTAGCCCACACTCAATTCTTCCCTAATAACCTCCCACGTCTCTTCCAGTATTTGTTCTTGTAATAGTAATAACTACCATTCATTAGGTCCTTATAACATGAGATAATACAGTGGTTAAGCATGTAGCCTGATTGTATTTTAATTTTGATTCTTCCCCCTAATCGCTATGTGATCTTGGATGAGTAAGTTAAAGTCTGTGCTACAGTGTCCTCCTTTGTCAAATAAAGGCCCCGCCCCACAGCATTTGAAGGAGAAAATTAAGTCCCTAGAACAGAGCTGGGAACATCAGGCGCACTCTGTAAGTGATAGCTGTTATTATTAATATATTATGATAACATATTAGACATTTTACTAGTTCTTGATACCCATTATGGCATTTAACCTTCATAACAATCCTATGAATTAGATAATCTTATCCCTGTTTCAAATAAGGAGAATTAAGGAGTGACCCTCAGTGACTTGTACAAGTTACCCCTTAGGGGCTAAATTCTAGCTCAGATCGGACTGGCTAGAAAGCTTGAATTCACCATCTCCTTTTCGATGTGGATGGTTAACTATGAGTTTGTTCCTTTATTTAATTTTTATTGAAGCATAAGACGTACAGAAAAATGCACACATCATAAGTTAGAACCTGTGCAAATTTCCACAAATGAAAACACCTGAGAAATCATCACTGCAGCTGTGCCAGATACTCACAAGTCCCCTCATGCCTGCATCCAGTCACCAATGCCATCAACAGTAACCACGAAGTTCACTCCCAATGCACAGATTGCTTTGCCTGGTGTTGAACTCTACAGATATGGACATATACAGTATAACCTTTTTTGTGTCTGAGTACTTTCACTAGATTTTATATTTGCAATATTTATCCAAGTTGTTCATTTTTGCACTACATAGTGTTCTATTAGTTGGCATATCACTATGTATCCATCCTACTCTTCTTGGACATTTGTGACATTTCCAGTTTGGGATTATTATGAATATTGCTGCTCTGATAATGTTTGTATGTGACTTTTGGTGTTACAAATATCTCATGCCCTGCCATTGAATAAATATAAAAACAGAATTTCTGGGTCACAGGGTAAGCATATTTTTAGCTTTAGTAGATATTGCCATGTCATTTTCCAGAACGGTTGTTATCAGTTTATACTCTGTAGCAAGTTAACTTTTAACCTATATAAGAGAATTACAGGTCATCTTTTATTTTTAAAACACAATTAGAACAAAAGGTATAGTTTGATCTAAATAATTTTTGGATTTTAAAAATAAAAATCGGTTAATAACTATTTGCTCCTGCAAAGCACTTGAGTTTAAATTTACACACATAGTGGAAATGATTCATTTTAAAGATAAATCCTATAGTATGAGTGAAATATCATAAAATTTAAAAGGATAAAATCAAGAGTAAGCAAGGATGTGATATTTCGGACGAAGAAGTTCCTAAGTGGAATAGATAGTTTGCTTGCTGTGTGCTTAGAAGTGTATTATATAGTCATTATTTTATAGTCACCCACACCCTGTGTGTAATCCACATAGGATAAACTATTTAAGATCAGGGATCTTGTCCTTATCAATTAGGGAGATTATAGGAAGATAGAAAGGGCCCACATGAGACAGTTTTAACAGTTTTCAACTTCTTAGTAGCAAATCCATTGCTCCAAAGAAATCTTACTCTGAAATGCAAAATGATAACCAGGGGAGCTGTTGTGGCAGAAGCAAATGTGACAAACCTCAAATTTCCACCCGCCCTGCCTTCCTGTCACTGTTCCTAGCAGACCCCAAGCCCTTCCATAGAACTAAGGAGCACGGTATGAGGAGTACCTGTGTCCTGGTAATAAAATGTTTTCCTCTCAGTCACCTCAGTCAGTAAGAGCACCTCTTCGGAACAATAGTCAAGAAGGAAGGATTGTAATGCCATAGTGGGCCATCATCGAATAGTAATGTCTGTCACAGGCGCAGAAGGAGCAGAGTGAGAGTCTGCAGGCTGGTCCTAGATATCATGTATACATATATACACTTTCTTTTAAGTATTTTATTTTCTATTTCCTCCAAATCCAGTATTAGAGTGATTGACATGTTGGCACAATCAAGCAGGTGGTTAACTGTTCAGTACAAAGAAGCTAAATACTGACATAAGAATCATTAGGGTACATGTACCTTTCCACATTTGACCAGTAGATATTTGGGAAATAAGTTACTAAAGGTGGAATTCCCTCCAGTAAAGTTAAATCTCCTATCCTCTGCTATAGAGTAGCACTCTGCCCTTCGATATATAACACAGGCCACATCCTGCCGTGTTCTACTGTTACTTGTGAACACCTGCGCCTCCCATCCTAACTGAGAAGACAGAGGATGAGTTCTGGTTTCTGCTCCTATAGTTCATCGCCCTTCCTGGCCAACAGGGCCTAGCATGGTATTTCCTTTTTACACAGTAGATATGGATACATATTCTTTGCTTTAATATAATGACACATTTTAATATATTTTTTAAATGCAAAGAATTAATTAGAATTCAGCTTATATAAGGGAAGCCTGACATGAAGTAATAGAAACAAACAGGTGAAAATTTTCTTGATTTGAAGAAAGAACAAAGAAACACAGCCCTGTTTTCCTCAGTCACTATGAGAGATAACATTGGCAGCTAAAGGGCTGCTAATGATTTTAAGGGGATCAGTGGCCAAAGGACTGATATTCATGTAGTGGCCAAAATTTCAGTGCTAACTAGACACATTAATAGTGGAGATGGAATAGATGAGCACTTTTAAAAATCTCTAAATTTGCTGATGGAATAAGTAGTTTAATAAAAGTGACCTTCTCTAATTCACTCCGTGTCCCCGCAGTGCCTTTGCCCTTGGAATCGGTGGCGGATTTATGAAGTCATCTCACCTAAAGCTTATTCCTTAGTAATTGATACATGTCGACTATTCCTTACAAAGTGCCTTGTGCTGCCATGAATGGAAGTATTTTTGCAGTGTCTTTCAGTCTGATGCTTGCAGCACTCAGCTCCGCATTCTTTCAGAGACAGGAGGCTCACTAAAGGAGCCCATAGCAGGCATTTCCTTCATCTGCTGTTTGTTTTCTAGGCCACTTCTCCCCACCCCCACCCCCATTCCACCCTCCCAAATCTGCATTCTTTTTTATCCCCTCTTGTTTTTTTCCACTTAGCATTCACAGTGGTCCTTTTGGAAATCCCCAAAATCCCCATGAAGGCCAGTCTGCCTGGACTTCAACTTGATTACCTACACTACACTTATTTGTTTTGAACGTACCTGTGAAGTTGTCTTCAGGAAAACGTCTCCCTCTGGCTTTTTTTCTCTCAGTTCACTTTAGCAAAGAATGTACTGGGCTATATGTCTGTCTGCTTTCATCTTCCCTAGCATTGTTTTGGATCTACCTAATCACTCTCTCTCTGTGAGTGTAGATCCCAGATCTGGACACTCCTCTGTGTTATTCTTAGAGAAGCAGATGTACTATATATTACGTTTGACATGTTTTATGACTATTCTACATCAAGACTCATAGTCATGCTGTTTGATCCCTGAGATGCATTTTTGATCCTACAGAATTTGTGGAAGGATTAGCCCCAATTTTATAAACATACATTTTCCCAAGCAGAAAACAGTTCAGTGGTTTCTTCTTTCTAGTTCAGCATCTCAATGCATACATTTCGCACAATCTACCTTCTACTGTATTCAAATGTCGTCTTCATTTAATCATTCTAGGGTAATACTTATTTAGTTAAATGTTCCTAAACAGTTCATCACATTTTGATAGAGGTGCTCTGGGTCAGTGGGCTTCATTTCAGACAAAGGGTCTACATGTACATATATTTTAAAACAAAGTTTTTGTTTCCACATCTTTTATCAGTATAAAAGGAAGCTAACTTATGCCTTCACTATTCTGAAGAATAAATATACCTGTATAATTACAATTATAAAATGATTCCACTTTTCCTCCATCTTTATTCAGGTTAGTTCAGCTTGAATTAACTAAAGACCATTCCCTCCAAAATACATCTCATTTGGCTTGTAAAAACCCAGTTTTACTTAAAGAATGTTGCAAAATGCCTTTTTTGCTTAAAGCAGATTTTGCAATAGGAATAATGTTCATTTTCAGACCCACTTTTTGATATATAAGATTAACTTAAGGTCATGTAATTCTGAACAAAAGCCGGGGAGTCTTTCTGGTCACCAGTATAATTATAGCTTTCATCCAACATTGACCAGGGGGTAGTGAATTCATTTGGTTAAAATGAGATCTGGGGGCCGGCTGAGTGGCGCAGTGGTTAAGCACTGGCTTGGGACGCCAGCAGCCCCGGTTCAGGTCCCACATATGAGGGCCAGTGACACTGCCCTCAACATAAAAAAAAAAAAAAAAAAAAAAAAATGAGATCCGGCATAAACCTTTACCTCAGGCTTCACTGAAGCAAACATAGCCTTTTGTTTTTTTGTTTGTTTCAGATTTCACTAAATTAGATTTATAAACTGGACACTATTAAAAGCTTTAGAATGCTGAGAAAAAGGCAGATTTGAAGGAGATGTCGATTTTTCTTTTAAGAATATTTGAATAAAACCGAAATAAAAATAAAACTGAAGAGAGGGGTTATTAATGTAATATTTCTAAATTGATTTGCTTAAAGCTAATTTGCATGCTTTTGTGCTGCTTGCCAATCCAATGCAAATGCCAAATCATGGAAGGTAAACAGGATTTGGGAGGCTGCCTGGTGGGGAATGCAAGGATTAGCCTCTACTCCTGCTCTTGACTTGCTGCTGTCAGTCTAAATGGACCCCATGCTCTGTGCTTCAGAGAAAGTGCTTCATTTTATACACACATAGTTCCAATGCAAATCAAAAGAGTAATATTGTGCCTTATATGGTGGTACAGTAGATAGAATACACAGACTTTCCATGTTGGTGGACCTAGATTTGCTTTCTTTTTTTTTTTTTTTTTTTGAGGGCAGTGTCACTGGCCCTCATATGTGGGACCGAACCGGGGCCGCTGGCTTCCCAAGCCAGCGCTTAACCACCATGCCACTCGGCCGGCCCCTAGATTTGCTTTCTGATAAAGCAGCGTAACTATAATAGCTGTGAGAACATCGATAAATTACTAAAGTCACTTAAACTTTAGATACTTCACCTATGAAAAGAAAATAAAAATACCTACTTTACCTTGCAAGGATATTGTATAGAAAATATATATAGGGTGACCATGTAATTTATCACCAAAAACAAAATACTCTTGAAAATGAAAGCGGCATTAAAAATTATGCCAAGACAATAACAGTAAATTTATTATATTATATTTTAATTATATTCCTGGTTTTTATAATATAATAAATATAATATATAATATAATATAACATTACAGTTACTATATAGTATATATTAAATATAAAATATTATATAAAATACATATAAATTTACCATAATGCAAGGAGGTTGGGACATTGTTGCATCCAGTGTCAATATCTTTACCCTTTATTTTGGAACATTTAGAGTTTATAAAACACTTTTATGTATATTATGGCATTTGATAATCACAACAGTCTTGTAAGGTATATTTCCTTGTCCTGCTCTTATAAGTAAGGACACAGAGCTCAGAAAGCATAATTACCTTGCTTGAAATTCCAGGGAAAGTAACATGGCTGGGACACAAACTTAGTTCTTATCATTTCAAATATATTGTGCTATATTTCCCTATACCATAATTTCTCCAGAAGAGCTTGTGAACATATTTTCTATGCAACTGAGGTCTCATGGGGCTCATAAATTTCTCTAAAAAACCTAATTTTGATCTCAAATCTTATTCTGTGCTTTGACATGAAACTTAAAATCATCAGTTTTATGTGAGTTCAGTCTGAAACTTGAGGTTTTTTTAGGGGACTAATGGTCAGGTCAGCCACTTCAGGGTTTGCTGCCACCTCTTTCCTCACTGGTGTGAGATATAACTAACCTACATCAGTTTATATCAAGCGCTGGAGGTTCTTCATCGCCTTTCCATGCAGGTGTCTTCCAACATTGGTCTTCAGGTGGCCTTTCCATTGTGCTGTCATCCACTGATAAACCTGAGCGCATCTGCTGGTGAAGTCCCATCAGACTACAGGATCTGCTCAGGCCCGCTGGCTCTTGATGGCACATCTGTGGCCCTTTCTGAGTCATAGAGCTAGCATTTGGTTGTGCCCTGGGTCCTATGTGGACAGTGGCTCTGTGGCCCCATTTGAGATTTATCTAGCCGGTCATGCCATTAGCTCGCCCTGTTCTTCCTTAGCCATGGGGGATTCTGTGAGGGCTCTCTGGGCAAGACAGGCTGTGAAGGGAGAGATTCCCCTGTGTTCTCAATGTCCAAGAACTAACAAGGGATTCCTTTGACCTTTCTTCTCCAAACCCACATCACTGCCTCAACCCAGGAGGGAGGAGATATAGGTCCACATCAAAATTTCTCTCACTTGCTTTTTTCTCCCTGCCTGTTCTCTCTCTTCCTAATCCAGAATGCATATTTATCTCTGGCATCTGAGGACTGGGGTGTTTAGCAGTTGGTGGTGGGAGGGGGTTCTGGCTGTAACCTCATGTTTTTTTTTGTTTCTTTGTTTGTTTTTTAATTCTTTTATTGTGAAATAAACATTTAAAAAAAAATTAGTTTCAGGTGTACAACACAGTGCAATAGTTATACTTTTTTCCCCTCAAAATGACAACCCCTATCCCCCAATTCGCCACCCCATTCCTCCCCCCATATCATACATATCTATTACAATTCCTTTGACTCCTTCCACAGTATAATCCACATCCCGTGACTATCTATATATTCAATTACAGTTGGCATACAATATTATACAACATCAGCTTCAGGTATACAGTGCAGTGATCAAGCCTCTACTCCATCCATGAAGTGGTCTCCCTAACAAGACATGTGACCATCTAACACACCACAAAATTTTTACAACATTATATTCCCCGAACTGTGTTTCAAATCCCTATGGCAATATTGTAGTTGCCTATTTATGTTGTCTAATCCCTTCCCCCTCTCCCCTCTCCCAACCCTGCTCCCAACTAGCAACCCTCAGTTTTTCCTCTGTATGTATGAGTCTGTTTCTGTTTATTTTGCTCATTCATTTGGTTTTACAGATTCCATACATAAGTGAGATCATATGGTATTTGTCTTTCTCCTACTGACTTATTTCACTTAACATAATAGTCTCTTCACAACATTATCAATTACATTTCCAGAATTGTCCCCCCATATCCCTGTGGCAACATTGTAGTCACCCACCTATGCTGTCCAAAACCTTCCCCCTCTCCCTCATCCCCAACCCCTCCCAACCAGCAACCATCAGTTTTTCCTTTATATCTGCTTGATATGATTTCAATCTTCTTAAATTTACTGAGACTTGTTTTGTAGCCTAACATGTGGTCTATCTCGGAAAATGTCCCATGTGCACTTGAAAAGAATGTATATTCTGTTGTTTCAGGGCGAAATACTCTAAAAATATCGACGAAGTCCAGCTGGTATAAAGTGTCATTTAAGGCCACTCTTTCCATGCTGATTTTCAGTCTAGAGGATCTGTCCATTGGTGACAATGGGGTGTTGAAGTCCCCTACTATGATGGTGTTACTGTTGATCTCTGTCTTTATGTCTGTCAAAATCTGTTATATATAATTAGGAGCTCCTATGTTGGGTGCATAGATGTTTATTAGGGTTACAGTGCCCTTCTTTGTCTTTTATTGTAGTCTTCATTTTAAAGTTTATTTTGTCCAAAATAAGTACTGCTACTCCAGCTTTTTTTTCTCATTTCTATTTGCATGAAATATCTTATTCAATCTGTAAACAGCATATACATGGGTCCTATTTTCTTATCCACTCACTCAGCCACTCTCTGTGTTTTGATTGGAGCATTTAGCCCATTCACATTTAAAATGATTATTGATAGGTGCATATGTATTGCCATTTTATTTGTATTCCTGGTCTTCCTAGGTTAGCTTGTTTACCCCTTTCTTTTGTTTAAAAAAACTCTTTTAACATTTCTTGCAATGCTGGCTTGGTGGTAATGAATTCCTTAAGCGTGTTTTTTTTTTGAGAAGCTCTTTATTTCTCCTTCAATTTTAAGTGATAGCCATGATGGGTAGAGCAATCTTGGTTGTAGGCCTTTATTTTGTGTCCCTTTGAATGTCTCCTGCCACTCCCTTCTGGCCTGCAGAGTTTCTGTAGACAAGTCAGCTGTTAGTCTAATAGGAGTTCCTTTGTATGTAACCTGCTGTCTTTCTCTTGCAGTCTCTAGGATTCTGTCTCTGTCTTTAACCTTTGCCATTTTAACTATGATGTGTCTTGGTGTGGCCCTGTTTGGGTTCAGCTTGTTTGGAACCCTCTGCACTTCCTGGGCATGTATGTTGATTTCCTTCACCAGGGTAGGGAAGTGTTCAGTCATTTTTTTTTCCAAATACGTTCTCGACCCCTTGCTTCTTCTCTTCTCCTTCTGGTATTCCTATGATGCAATGGTGGTTGTGCTTCATCTTGTCCCATAGAGCTCTTAAACTATTTTCATTGTTTTTTATTCTTTTGTCTCTTTGTTGTTCCAACTGGGTGATTTCTGCTATTTGTCTTCCAAATCGCTGATTCAATTCTCTGCTTCATCTACTCTACTGGTGATTCCTTCAAGTGTGTTCTTCATTTCAGTTATTGAACTCTTTAGTTCTAACTGGTTGTTTTTTATGATTTCTCTATCCTTCTTTATGTCCTCATTAAGTTTGTTAAACATTCTTATCATCAGTGTTCTGAACTCTGTCTCTGATAGACTGGATCCCTCTGTTTCATTTAATTCCATTTCTAGAGGTTTCTTCTGATCTTTTACTTGTGACATGTTTCTTTGTTTCCCGATTCTGGCTGTCACTCTGGGATTGCTTTCATGTATTAGATAGAACACCATGAGAGCCCCGGCTGGATCACGCAGGCACACAGCTCACAGCCCAACACTCCCAGGAAAACTCCCAGTCTCAGCCTGCCCCAATCAGCCGCTCGCAGATCAGGCCAAGCAGCCCTACAACCGATCACCAGCCTGGCAACTCTGCAAGCACAGTGCGGAGAGCGGGGACCCGAGGCAGCTTGCGCACTCCAGCATCTCAGTGAGCAGCCTGTTGGAGCCGGAGCACGCCCACCAGGCGTTCCCTGGCAACGCGGCACAAGCCGTGCGGAGGGTGGGGATCCAAGGCGGCTTGCACACTCCTGGGTCTCAGTGAGCAGCCTGTTGGAGCCGGAGGGCACCCGCCCTGCGTTTCCCTGGCAACGCACTATAAGCCGGGCGGAGGGTGAGGATCCAAGGCCGCATGCGCGCTCATGCACACACGCACTTCTGCGCCAATTTCACCAGACCAATGAGGTCTCGGACCTGATCCTCCATGGGCGGGCCCAAGCCCGACAAAATGGCGCCCTCCCTACACCGCTTGCATGCAGGCTCCACACCACGGGAACAACAGTCCAAAAACCTCCAGCCTTTGCACCAAAGGTGCTCAGAGTTCAGTCCATGTGGGAAGTTGATAGCACCCCAGTGTCTGACAAGGCCACATTGCCCTGCTCAGCACTGGATATTAGGGATGCTGCCTTATGGTTGGTCAGGTAATATCTCCTGCCTCTGTGAACCCATGTGCCTTTTCTCCTATAGGAGACAATATATTTACTACACTTGTGACATGTTCCTGTGGTACCCCAATGAGCTAACTATGCAGCCAAAGACGGGTAAGATCTCCTAAAAGTGGGGAGACAACCCAAGCCAGGCGGTAGTTCCGTGGGGAACCCCTGAACTGAGATATTGGGGACTCAAGCCCCTTGGAAACTGAGGCACAGACCTCTGACAAACTCAGGCCAGAAAACTCAGGCCTGTGAGAAGCTGATGCATTTGCCTAAGGGCTCTGCTGTGAAAAGTCTCCTCAGAGGCCAAAGGTCTCCAGGCCATGAGAGTTCCAGGCAGCTTGCTGACCATGAGTTATGTTAACAGCCTTGTGTAAATTCCTTCTGTTTGGTGCCTTGTTATAGCAACAGATACTGAAGCTTTAACTAAGAAACAGATACAACCCTCTGTAAGATAGAGTGGTGTGAGACCCTTTTAATTGCTAGGTTTTGTATTTACATAGTAATAAAACTTTAGATGCTTTTACCCTAAAACAAGGTAAAAGCTAGTCTTTAGTAATAATTCAAGTATACTCCCTGAAAGTCTAACTGTTGGAATTTGGGATAATGACTAGGTAGTCATGGTAACCATTATTTAGGAGATATATAGAGACAAGTCTATCCTTAGCATAAGATAGTTATGATAAATATTCTTTAGGTGACAGGCAGAGACTGGGTCTGAGTCTCAGAGGTTATCACAGTGTAAAACAAGATAAATCCTTTAATGGAAGAGCAAGTCACAGTGCACCCTGGAAAGAGCACTTACAGGGGAGTAGAGGATTGTGTAAATCCTGAGAACTACAAACCACCGTTAATGATTTGTTGCAGCTTGCATCCTTGAAAATTCTCAATAAAAGCTATGCGCTGACCCTATTCGGGGCTCAGTCGTCTTTGGCTGAGTCCCTTGGTCTCGCTCCTATCTTTCTTCTGTCTCTTGTTTTTCCTTAATCTGCGTCGCCCCTCTCGTGTCCCACTCGCCCTTGCCACGCAGGACGTGACAACTGGCGCCTCAACGTGCGGCTCGACGACGGGAAGTAAGACTTTGAATCTGGGTGAAAATTCAAGGCGCAGACCTCAGGGCAGGCCGGCACTCTACTTGGTAAGGAGTAGGGAATAGTCCTGAGGAATTGCCGGGGTATCCGGAAAATAACGTAACAAACTTTGTGTGAAAGTGTGTGATTGTGTGAGTGAATGCATATAGTTCCACGGCTTTTCGCTACGGAACTTGAGTGGGCTCTAATCTGCGGTTCCGTAATCTGTCGTAAGGCATAACGGCGACTGACTCGTTCACCTGTGCGGGGCTTATACCGCAGCGCCTTAGCCAAGACAGACTTAGTCCCGCGAGGGCGCGCGGCCAGACGAGCATCTGAATGAACAATTGAGTGAAAGTTTTCTTCTCTTTTTTTTTCTTTTCTTAAAAACTAACATGGGAAATTCTGAGAGTCGATATAGATCGTATATTTGCCTCCTTAAGCAACTTTCTAAGAAGGGAGGGGTAAAAGTCTCAGAAAAGAAATTAGAGGAACTTTTAAAAGTTATTGAAACGCATTGCACTTGGTTTCCAGAGATAGGAACCATAGATCTAGACCAATGGGAGATGGTAGGTAAAGATATATCTGAAAAGCAACTTCAGGGAAAAGAGATACCAGCTACAATTTGGGAGACTTGGAGACAGGTCCGGTCAGTTTTAGAACCTTTACACACAGACACGGAAGATGAAGAGGGGGATAAAAATCGGGATTGTAACATCAATATTGAGTCATCAAAGGATGAAGGAGAGGAGGAATCTGTGGAAGCACCCACGGTAATACCAAAACCATTATATCCCTCTTTGCAAAATCTGCTAACTCCTGATCATTTGCCTCCTCCTCCAACAACTAGAATGAAGGAGTGGGGGTTATCTAAAAACCCACCAAAACTAAAACAACCAGTTTCTCCTGTTATATCGGTACCTCCACCTTATACACGAGGTCCATATTCATCAATGTCAGCCATAGAAAGGGCAATTCAACAGGCAAGGTTGGAAGGAGATTTGGATGCTTTAAATTTTCCAGTCATAATTAGGGAGCGTCTTGCACCCAATGATGAACACCCCAATGGTTTGCAGATATTAGAATACCAACCTTTTCCTTTTAAAATTCTTAAGGAACTCAAACAGGCAGTTATTCAATTTGGTCCGACTTCCTATACTATAGGACTAATTGAGGTATTGCTGATGGAAACAGGATGATTCCAATAGATTGGAATGCTTTAGCTAAGTCCTGTCTTTCTCCTCGGCCCAATTTCTACAATTTAAATCTTGGTGGATTGATGGTGCAGAAATTCAGAGTAGGCAAAATCAGGCTGAAGGGATAGATATTACTAAGGATCAATTAGTAGGTGATGGAGATTGATAAATACCGAACAGCAGGTTTTAATGACTCGTCAGGCCCAAGACCAGCTTAAAAGAATTTGTTTGATGGCTTGGGAGAAAGTAGAAGTGGAAGGAAAAGTTCCAACTTCCTTTCAAAATATATTTCAAGGACCCCAGGAGCCTTATTCAGAATTTATAGCTCGCTTGCAGGATACTATTAACAAACAGGTATCCAATGCTCAAGCCGCTGATATTATTTTACAAATCATAGCTTATGACAATGCTAATGAGGATTGTAAAAAGGCAATAGGAGCTCAAAAAGGAAAGACAGATGCAATGGGATACCTCCGCCTCTGTCAAGGAGTAGGAACTGAACAATATAAAGCTACAATGTTAGCTCAGGCAATTACAGGAATGACAAGAGAAAAAAGTTTCCAGGTACTTGCTTTAATTGTGGAAAGCCTGGTCATACTAAAAGGGAATGCAGACAGAAAATTAAATATGTTTCTAATATGCTTAATGACTCTGCTCCTACAGAATCAAAATCACCAGGGACATGCCCTCGGTGCAAAAAGGGGAGACACTGGGCATCAGACTGTAGATCATTCTATCATAAGGATGGAACACCCCTTCAGGGAAACGGGAAGCGGGGCCAGCCCCAGGCCCCGACAACAACAGGGGCATATCCGACATCAGCCACTCCTCAGAACTATCAGGCCGTACCTCCCCCAAACTTTCAGTACAGCAATTAAGTTCAGGAACAAAAGGGAGTGCAGCAGTAGACGTTTGCACCACCCAAGATATTTTATTACTTCCCCGGAGAAACCCCTCTCCGTGTACCTACAGGAATTTTTGGGCCAATTCCACCAAATACTGTCGGACTTATTCTTGGCCGGTCCAATTTAACTTCAAAAGGAGTCACAGTTCATACAGGGATTGTTGATTCTGATTATGAAGGGGAAATTCAAATTATAATATCTTCAACTGTCCCCTGGTCAGCTAAAGGAGAACGGATTGCACAGTTACTTTTGCTTCCGTATGTTTCTCCAACACAAAAAGGAATCCAAAAACGAGGAATGGGTGGTTTTGGGAGTACAGGAAAAGCAGGTATATTTTTAGTAGAAAAATTTCAGATATTCGACCTATTTGCCAAATTGAAATTCAAGGAAAGAAATTTAAAGGTCTTATAGATACAGGAGCTGATGTTTCAATCATCAGTTCTCAACAATGGCCAAAAAATTGGGAATTGCAAAATCCAGATATTAATATAGTAGGAGTGGGAAGAGCCTCAGGCTTACGTCAAAGTATTCAGATTTTACCATGTCTAGGACCAGAAGGACAACAAGGATTTTTACAACCTTATGTTGCTGACATCCCTGTTAATTTATGGGGAAGAGACCTGTTGACTCAGTGGAACGCAGAGGTCTGGATTCCACCAAATCAATATAGTCCCCAAAGTCAAAAATTATGAGTCATATGGGATTCCAACCAGGAGAAGGTTTGGGAAAATTTAAGCAAGGTATAACTCAACCTCTCCAGCTCTCATCTCAGCAGGGAAAACTAGGAGTAGGTTATCAGACCAATCAAAATAACCCTTTTTTGTAGGGGCCACTGTCGAAGAGCTACGTGCTTCTTTGCCTCTTAAATGAAAAAATGACACCCCGATATGGATTGAACAGTGGCCCCTTCCTCAAGAAAAATTAGAGGCTTTAACAAAATTAGTACAGATCCAACTAAAACAAGACCATATAGAACCTTCTACTAGCCCTTGGAATTCTCCAGTTTTTGTCATTAAGAAAAAATCAGGCAAATGGAGAATGCTAACTGATCTTAGAGCGGTTAATGCTGTTATTGAACCTATGGGTGCACTTCAACCAGGGCTTCCACAACCATCTATGATTCCTAAGGATTGGCCTCTTATAGTTATTGATTTGCAGGATTGTTTTTATACGATTCCGCTACATCCTCATGATTGTCCTCGATTTTCATTCTCCATTCCATCTATTAACAATAAAGAACCTATTCAGAGATATCAATGGAAAGTACTACCAGTAGGGAATGCTTAACAGCCCAACAATTTGTCAGTTTTATGTAGCTCGGAGCCCTTACACCAGTAAGAACTAAATTTCCTGATTGTTACATCATTCATTATATGGATGATATTCTCTGTGCTGCATCATCTATGAAACAACTAGCAGCTTGCCTTAAATCACTTAAACTTCACCTGGACAAGGCAGGGCTATGTATAGCCCCCGATAAAATTCAGACGACCACTCCAGTTAAATACTTAGGAACAATTGTTGATCGACAAACTATTAGACCACAAAAGGTTCAGATTAAAAAAGATCAGATTTCTACTTTAAATGATTTACAAAAATTGTTAGGCGATATCAATTGGCTACGTCCTACTTTGGGCATTCCTACATATGCTCTCAGCAATTTGTTTAGCCTCCTGCGGGGACCATCACAATTAAACAGCCCTCGTAAACTGACTCCACAGGCAATTAAGGAACTAGAATTAACAGAACAAAAGATACAGGAAGCTCAGATTCAGCGTATAGATCCCTATCAACCTTTGCAAGTTCTGGTTTTCTCCACACTGCACTCCCCGACAGCGGTTATAATACAACAAGAAAAACTGGTTAAATGGCTTTTCCTACCTAATCATTTTGTTAAAACATTGCCAACTTATGTTGAATTGATTTCTGAATTAATATCCAAAGCCCGCACTCGAGTCTTACACCTTAGTGGGCGGGAACCTAATCAAATTGTAGTTCCTTTTAAAAAACAACAAATTTGTCATCTAAACATTCATAATGAATCTTGGCAAATTGCAATAGGAAATTTTTATGGAATCATTGATAATCATTACCCAAAGAATAAATTATTTCAATTTTTGCAAAAGACTAATTGGATTTTACCCAAAAACTCCGACAGGAGCCGATTCCCCAAGGAATTACTGTCTTTACTGATGGATCTAATAATGGAAAAGCTGCCATCGTTAGTGAAAAAGAAAGTCAACTTATTCACACTAACTGTAATTCAGCACAAAAGGCTGAACTGGTGGCAGTTTTAACTGCTTTGCAGACCTATTCTGAACCTCTAAATATTGTTTCTGATTCGGCTTATGTTGTGCACACGGCTCAAAACATTGAGACAGCGTCTCTCTCATTTAATTCTAATCAGTCTCTTCAGATTTTGTTTCATCAACTTCAGCAGGTTGTGAGAAATCGTCAACACCCATTTTTAGTACTCATATTCGTGCTCATACGACTCTCCCAGGTCCATTGACGCGTGGAAATGCTATTGCAGACTCTTTAGTAGGAAATGCTCAGATTGATGAGGCAACCCACTTTCACTCTTTAACCCATATCAATGCTAAAGGTTTACGATTTAAATTTCCCATTACTCATAAACAAGCTAGATATATAGTTCAAACTTGTCCTACTTGCCAAATTCTTAATGCTCCACAAGAATGTCCGGAGGAAACCAACCCTCGGGGCTTAACTCCTAATGATCTGTGGCAGATGGATGTAACTCACATCTCTTCTTTTGGAAAATTATCATTTGTACATGTCTCTGTTGATACTGCCTCAGGGTTTCTAGTAGCCACTGCTCAAACTGGTGAAACTGCAGCACATTCCTGTCGTCATCTTTTGACTTGTTTTTCTATTATGGGCCTTCCAAAAAAGGTTAAAACGGACAATGGACCAGCTTACACTAGCACTAAGTTTACAAACTTTTGTGCAACCTGGCAAATTACCCATAACACTGGCATTCCTTACAACCCCCAAGGACAGGCCATTGTCGAACGTGCTAATTCCACCTTAAAGAAACAATTGTTAAAACAAAAGGGGGGAGATGAAAAGGAACCACCTCAGGTGCAATTAGCAAAAGCCATGTTTACCTTAAATTTTTTGAACTCCTCTGGCTCTGATCCACATTGTGGACGAACTGCAGCAGAAAGGCATTTTAACACCAGTTCAAAGAAAATGCCGCCAATCCCCATATGGTGGAAAGACATTTTGACTAATCAGTGGAATTTAGGGACCTTGTTGACATGGGGACGAGGTTTCGCTTGTATTTTTCCAGGCAAAGAAGAACGTCCTCTGTGGGTGCCTAGCAGATGCATTAAACCTTATCATGAGCGACTCACCCAAGAAGGTCATCAAAAAGCCAAATTGGCCTAAGGTTGCAAGATATGAAATGCCTCCCAGTGAGTTTACACTGGAGGCTACCTCAGCTGAAGAAAAAATATATACACCTCCTGTAAGGGAGATGTCTAAATTATCCCTACAATCTAGTAGGATGAGGACAGCGGTCCTACCCACTCCTGCTGTTTCAGCTGTTACGCGAAACACTAGGAATGTTCCTTTTCCTACCTGGACACAAATAAAAAACTTGATACAGGTAGCAGAACATCGTCTCCAGGAGGAAAGGCTGCCTAAGACGAAAGGCAACCTGATGTTGTCCCTGATGGCTGTACTTACTATTGTAAGTTGCTTTCCTCCAGGAGCCATTGCTGATAATTTTACTTATTGGGCCTACATTCCAAATCCTCCATTATTAACTCCTGTCACATGGAATGATGATCCTCCTTTAATTTATCTTAATGATAGTTCATGGTTCCCTGGGCCTGAGGATCCCCGAGGACCTGAGTTTCCCGAGGAGGAAGGGAGACTCTTTACTTTACTTAATCACTCTGCCCTTGGATATTTACATACTCCCATGTGTATTGGCTCTGTTTCACCATGTCTCTCTCTTGCAGAGCAAACGTGGGCCATTCCAACAGAGAAAGAAAATAATACATTTAAAGATTTATTTATGATTTCTAGCAAAGGATTTGTTACTCAGCAATTGAGCACTCATAGTTTCCCGCCTCCAATTCCTACATGCCCTCTTATTAATCATTGGGACAGATATCAATCAAAAATTCATTGGGATGAATGTCGTGGAACTATAGATAGAATAATTATAAATAATACATTGGAAACAATTGTTGATTGGGGACCTTTTGGTCTTGCTCTTCAAATTTGTAGGAATAAAGTATGTGCAGAACCACGACAACTAAAAAATCAAATAATTGGCGGTAACTTCTTTCAAATTATCGAACATCTTTTCAATATTTCTATTCTTTGGAAAGAAAAGGTTTTAGCTCCACCTCAATTGAGAATGATTAGACCTATTAGGGGTCCTTTTCAAAGAACCCTGTGGAAAATTGCTCTAAGCATTGGACCTAATAAATTATGGAAAGGAAATCTTACTTATAATATCAATAATGGTTATACTTTCCGGTATGAAAAAACTGGACAAATTTATTTACAAGTTTGTATTAAAAATCCATTTGTGTTTTTAATAGGAAACTTTACCATTGATCAAGATTTAAAATTGGTTGAGTGTCCCCTATGTCGTTTATTCACTTGTCTTAATTCCTCAATTCTTAATTATCCCCAAGATCAAATTATGATTTTGAGACGTAGAAAAGGATTGTGGATTCCAGTCCAAACCTCTAGGGTTTGGGAGGGTTCTCCAACAATTCATATTGTCCTCCAACTTCTCCATAAAATTTTACATCGAACTAAAAGATTTATTGGCCTTTTAATAGCAGCAATTTTAGGAATTATAGCAATCACAACCACTGCTGCTGTCTCTGGAGTAGCTCTCCACCAGACAGTTCAAACTACTCAATTTGTGCAACAATGGCATAAAAATGCTAGTAAAACTTGGAACCAACAATTAAAGATTGATCAAGAAATTAGTATTCGTTTAGCTGATTTGGAAACTACTGTGGTTCAATTGGGAAATCAATTAGAAAGTCTCCGGACTGTTATTAATTTAAAATGTGATTGGAATACCTCAACTTATTGTGTAACTCCTTTTTCATATAATCAGACACGTACCCGTGGTCTGAGGTACGAGCTCATCTTGGGTCATATGCCCAACCTCTCTGTGGATATCCAGCAATTACAACTAGAAGTAGACCAAATGTCATCTGCTAATTTGCAGCTCCTCCCTGGAGAGGATGCCCTGTCCGCTGCTGCGGAAGGATTATCTAATTTAAATCCATTCAATTGGATCAAAAGCCTCAGTGGAGGTTTTGCTGGTGCATTTGCATTGCTAATCATTCTTTTATTTCTGTTTTGCTTAGTCCTCCAGTGTGGCCAACAAGCGCTCCGGCGGGCCATAGATAAAGAAACTGCAAAATCCGTGTTTTTCCTTCTACAGCAACAGAAGGGGGGCAATGTTGCCCTCACAGCCGATTCCACGACAGCCCCCTCTGCATGAGCCTCTGAAGACAGAGCATTGGTTTTTGTGTCTGGTTCTGTGCCTACTCCACGTCTTTATTAGATGATTTGCCCCTAATCTTTAGTAAGGACAGGCTAGCCAGAGAAGGGTAAGGACCTCCTTGAACGTAACCAACCTAAGACAGGGCTTGATCGCTAGAGGATCAAGTGCCTATGACGGGTAAGGTTACTATTTTACTGGAGGACACCCAAAACAGGCACTGTGACTATACGCAGCCGCCTGGGGTCACAGGCGTGCTTTTTATATCATAAAGAAGGGGGATATGTGGGAAGTTGATAGCACCCCAGTGTCTGACAAGGCCACATTGCCCTGCTCAGCACTGGATATTAGGGATGCTGCCTTATGGTTGGTCAGGTAATATCTCCTGCCTCTGTGAACCCATGTGCCTTTTCTCCTATAGGAGACAATATATTTACTACACTTGTGACATGTTCCTGTGGTACCCCAATGAGCTAACTATGCAGCCAAAGACGGGTAAGATCTCCTAAAAGTGGGGAGACAACCCAAGCCAGGCGGTAGTTCCGTGGGGAACCCCTGAACTGAGATATTGGGGACTCAAGCCCTTGGAAACTGAGGCACAGACCTCTGACAAACTCAGGCCAGAAAACTCAGGCCTGTGAGAAGCTGATGGCATTTGCCTAAGGGCTCTGCTGTGAAAAGTCTCCTCAGAGGCCAAAGGTCTCCAGGCCATGAGAGTTCCAGGCAGCTTGCTGACCATGAGTTATGTTAACAGCCTTGTGTAAATTCCTTCTGTTTGGTGCCTTGTTATAGCAACAGATACTGAAGCTTTAACTAAGAAACAGATACAACCCTCTGTAAGATAGAGTGGTGTGAGACCCTTTTAATTGCTAGGTTTTGTATTTACATAGTAATAAAACTTTAGATGCTTTTACCCTAAAACAAGGTAAAAGCTAGTCTTTTAGTAATAATTCAAGTATACTCCCTGAAAGTCTAACTGTTGGAATTTGGGATAATGACTAGGTAGTCATGGTAACCATTATTTAGGAGATATATAGAGACAAGTCTATCCTTAGCATAAGATAGTTATGATAAATATTCTTTAGGTGACAGGCAGAGACTGGGTCTGAGTCTCAGAGGTTATCACAGTGTAAAACAAGATAAATCCTTTAATGGAAGAGCAAGTCACAGTGCACCCTGGAAAGAGCACTTACAGGGGAGTAGAGGATTGTGTAAATCCTGAGAACTACAAACCACCGTTAATGATTTGTTGCAGCTTGCATCCTTGAAAATTCTCAATAAAAGCTATGCGCTGACCCTATTCGGGGCTCAGTCGTCTTTGGCTGAGTCCCTTGGTCTCGCTCCTATCTTTCTTCTGTCTCTTGTTTTTCCTTAATCTGCGTCGCCCCTCTCGTGTCCCACTCGCCCTTGCCACGCAGGACGTGACAAGTCCATCCCCGCAGGCTCCCGGCTCACACAGCCACTCCCTCCGCCAGGAACCAGGTAAGTGCTCACCGGCAAGCAAGCCCGGGCGCCGGCCCCACTGATTCTCCAGCCGCTCTTAGCCTCACTGAGCTGAGCAAAGAGAGTCCTCACTAATTTACTGCCGGCGATCTTAGAACTCCTCTTCCCGCAAAGGAACTCTGGGCTGGTGAGCTTGGTGTGCGGCCGGAGGGTCTCTCCCCCAATCGGAGAAACCTCCCCACAGCTGGGGCTTCCCTCACGGGGCTTGCCCTCTCCCGTCTCTGCCTGTCTTACCAGACCCAACACGGCCTCCTCTTAAAGTTCTTCGTTTAGTGGTTCTGTTCCTCCAGGGTTGAATGTTGTATAAATTATTTGTAATTTTGGTGTGATCCTGGGAGACAGTTAGCACAGCGTCTGTCTATTCCACCATTTTATTCTTGAATGTAACCTCATTGGTAATGCCAAGATCCTGGCCTCTGGGATGCTAAAATCCAGGAATAAATACCTGGTTTCTCTTTGTGTTTGTGCTCTGGCTTCCCTTCCCTTGGGTGAGTGGAGGTCAAGGTCTAGTTTAAAGGGGAAAAGAAAATGGCGGAAAAATCCAAGAAATTTCCTGCTTAAAAAAAAAAAAATCACTTAAGTAAATGCTTTACCACATTATCCTCCAATCTCATTATACAGCTCTCTGTCATTTTGTTTTAGTCTTGTTTCTATAGCATTGCATATTTAAACTATGTTTGTTAAACTACTGAATAGTTGCTGAATATACGTATCATTAAATGTGCATGGTTCACAATAGTGTCTTCAAACAAAATGATGACTAGTAAATATTTAAGATGGCTACATCACCATGAATTATTATGTGATTTAGAACCATTTGATAATAGCTTAGAAGCCTAGACAGACTTCTCCATTTCTTCTTCCCTGTAATCCTTGAGCCCATTCTAATTAAGTTGTCCTCTATACCAATCCATTGTCAATGATTTCACACAGCTAAATCCAGTTCTTAATCCTCCTCTTAATTATTTGCAACATATGAAGCAGTTGCTCAGTTCTTTCTTCATAAAAACCTTTTTTTTTCCAAAGCTTCTGGGACCCTAATCGCTCCTACTTTTCCTCCTACTTCGCTTTCCCAGTCGCCCCCCCACCCTGATTTTTATCTCATCAACCCAACTACTAAAAGTGAGAGGTGCCCCAGAGTTCAGGATGCTCCTATGTTCATATTGTCTCCAGGTGGTTTCATTCAGTCTTGTGTCTTTAAATACCATCTTTATACTGACATTTACAATTTTATATCTCTAGCCTGGATCTCTGCCCTCATTTCCATGCTCTTATATCTTGCTGCCTCTTAACTCTTCATGACATATCTAAAAGATATCACAAACTTATCTTGTTCAAAACTGACTTCTGGTCTTTCCTCTAAAATCTTCTCTACCCAGTCTTTCCTCATCCCAGGAAATTGCACATCATCCAATTTCTTAGGCCATAAACTTTGGAGTCATTCTGCACAGCCAGTCCAGAAGCAAATATATTTCCTGCCACCTCCACTGTTGCTCATGGGCCAAGCTGCCATGATCTCAGTTATCACAATAACCTCCTAATTGTGCTCCCTACTTCTTCCCTTGCCCTACCCACATAGTCTATTATCCACACAGCAATCAGATTGCATCACTTCTTTCCTCACAGTGGTCTGGTATTTCTCTGCCTCCAGTCACCATCCTTACACTCGTCTCCATGGTTCGGCATGACCTCCTCCCCACTCTTCACTCCTCTCCTTCCACTCTTTGTTCTCTCTACTCCAGCTACAATGGCTGCCCCCTTTTATTTAAACATACCAAGTGTGTTTCTTCAGGGCTTTTGCATTTGTTCTTCCTTCTGCCTGGAACATTCTATCTTCAGATAGTTAGCTCCGTTACCCACTATGGGTCTCGACCAAGATGATGTCTTATCAGTGAAGACTGACTTGATCACTGTTCTTAAAATAGTGCATCATTCCGATTCCTCCATTCCTCTTTCTTTTCTCTGCTTTATTTTTCTCCATAGCATTTATCACCATATAACACATTATTTATTTACTTGTTTTTTGATTTAACATTTCTCTTCCTGTATAGGAATCTAAAGATCATGAAGCTTTGGGGATGAAACTTTAGTCTGTTTGTTTACCTCTCTAGGTCCTAAAGAAGCCTGGTGCTTTATTTATAGTAGCTCAATAAATATTGAATGAATGAATGAATGAATGAATGAATGAAAACTCAGGGGTAGTACGGTTACTCAGCTCAATGTTATGCACATTATAGCTATGAGTAAAGACTTGTTACATAAATGAATGAAATAGGTTAAACCTATGAACATTTGTCTCAAACTTTAAAACTCACAGAAAAAAAAATATATATATATAATATTTATATTGTTAATTTATCTTTTCTATAGTTGTTCTCAGATATTCTATGGAAGAAATCATTAATTACTGTTGAATTCATTTTGGAGGGGCTTAAGCACAAGCCTAGTGTATACACAGGGTAAATGCATTTGGTGGAAGCTACAAATATGACCTACCACTTTAAAATACCATCCATCCTCCACTCCCCCACCCCCACCCCCACCAGAAGAGCATGTACCAAAGAAGATCACTGAACCACATCCCTTGGATTTGAAATAAGGGTTTTGTGAAGTCACTCTATTTTTTCTGTATCCACCCTGCTATGGTGCAGATTGCTTTTAAATCCCACACTGTGAAGACTGAATGAGTTTGGAATAGCTAGAAGAAAGCTGGTTAAGTTGTGTGCTTTTGCCAATACATGCATCAAAATCTGTGCCAGTTATTTCAAAAAGAGAACATAACAGATGATGATAGAATTTCAGAAAGTGTGCATAAAGATATGCCTGTGATTTTTTTTAGGAGGTTCAATTTTATCTAATGAGAGAGACTGGTATTACATTTTTTTATTTCTCCTCTTCTCTACCCTTAAGACCTAAAATATAATTATTATCCAGAGAAAATGCTAGAAAAAGCAAAATAGAAAAAGAAACTAATTAATAAATCAAACCAATAATCTATAATTGACATTCAAATCACACCACATTAGCCTTATCAATCATACATCCATATTAGGATCATGTATATAGTAAATAAACGAACATGACAATGGTTCAGTTAGCTTTTAAAATTAATGTATTTCAGAACAAAGGGAATAAAACAGATGAAGTATAAAGTGAAATCTTCTTATAAAATACTCCAGTGAGCTGCATGGAAACATAAATTTCTATCAGATTTTGATTTTGTCTGATAATTTACTCTTCGAAAAATCGCTAGCAAGAGAATATATTTGTGTCATTTGTGGTGAAAACATCTATATAGAAAATCTGAAAGAATAGTCCAAAGAAATGCCCTGAAATGAATAAGTGACTATAGAAGGTTATAGGATATAACATCAATATACAAAAGTCAATTGCTTTTCTATATAGCAACAATGAACAATTGCAGGCAGCCAGCCCCTGCAAGACCAGGGATTCCCTCAGGTGGGACGGTGTCGGCGAGGAAAAAGAAAGATGGAGACACTGGAAAGAGTTTCACAGGAGTGTCACACTTTATTGTTACAGCATGTCCCCTTTTATAGGGGCTTCTGACCATTACCTCAATCACAAGTTATGTTTCACATGATCATGATGTTTTTTTCTTTCTCAGAACTTTTACAGTCTTTACTTTTTTGTAATTGTATCTTTCCAGGGTACACTGTGGCCTATTCTATGTCAAGGATTTTACTTATCGTCTAAAGAGTGGTTACCATGACTACCTCACAGGACGCATACTTGAGCTATTGCCAAGAGAATAGCAGTGGCTGAGTATAGGGCAAAAACCATCTAAAGTCTATTTCTATGTGATTATAATACTTAGTAGCAAAAGGAGTCTCAAACTTTTCTTATCCTATGAAGGGCTACATATTATTGCAATAGAGGGGGACATCTGTTTCTCAGTCAAAGCTTCAGTATTTGTTGCTACAGCAATATACAAAGCAAAGAGTTAAAACAAGGCTGTTAATTAATATACCCTATGGTCAGCAAGCTCTCTTATCAGAACTCTCATGGCCGAGAGACCTTGGTCTCCAGGTCTCCAAGGAAACATTTCACAGCTGCATAGGCAAGTAAGCTCAAGGACGGATGATATCACCAGTTTCTCACAGGCAGGCTGTCAGTTTCTCACAGCCAGGCTTTTTGGCGTATGTGGCCAGAGGTCTGAGCCTCTGTTTCCAAGGGGTTTGAGTCCCCTATTTCTCAGTCCTGGGGTCCCAAAGGGGGCTGTAGTCTGGCTTGGGTTGTCTCCTCTCTTAGGAGATCATGCCCGTCATTGACTTACGCAGCCATCTCTCATTGGGGTACCACAGGAATTTGTCATAAATGCAGCAAGAGCACTGTCTTCTATAGGATTGGAAAGGCACATGGGTTCATAGTGGCAGGAGATATTACATGACCAACCATAAGGCAGCACCCCAAACATCCAGTGCTGAGCATGGATCTTTATTTCAATGTGGCCTTGTCAGACACTGGGGTGCTGTCGGCCCCCAACAAACAATTAAACTAAAAACACTGTCATTTTCATTAGCACCCCAAAAAGAAATACTTAGGTACAAATCTAACAAAATAGGTATAAGATGTAAATGAAGAAAACTAAGAAACTCTAATAAAATACATCAAAGAGAACTAAACAAATTCCATATTCATGGATGGAAGTCTCAATATTGTCAAGATAATACTCTTTCCAATTTAATCTATAGCTTCAATGAAATTTCAATCAAAATCCCAGCAAGTTATTTTGTGGATATAGACAAAATGATGTCCAAAGCCTATTTGGAGAGGCAAAAGACCCAGGGTGGCTAACACAATTGTGAAGGAAAAGAACAAAGTTGGAGGACTGACACTACCTGACTTCAAGATTCACTATAAGCCACAGTGATCAAAATAGGGTGGTATTTGTGAAAGAATGGACAAATAGGTCAATAGAATGGAGTAGAGAACTCAGAAATAGATCCATGCAAATAACGTCAACTTTGCTCTTTAACAAAGGAGCAAAGGCAATACAATGGAGCAAACACTCTTTTCAACAACTGGACATCCACATGCAAAAAAAAAAAAAGAAGAAGAAGAAGAAGAAGAGGAAGAGGAAGAAGAAGAGGAAGAAGAAGAAGAAGAAGAAGAAGAAGAAGAAGAAGAAGAAGAAGAAGAAGAAGAAGAAGAAGAAGAAGAAGAAGAAGAAGAAGGAGGAGAAGAGAATCTAGATACAGAGCTTATACTCTTTACAAAAATTAACTCAAAATGAATCATAGCCTTAAATGTAAAATGTAAAACTATAAAACTCCTAGAGAATAACATAAGAGAGCATCTAAGTGATGTTGGGACGGCAATGATTTTTTACTACAACACCAAATGAAAGAGATAATTGATAAATTGAATCTCTTTAAAATTAAAAATTTCTTTGTGAAAGACACTGTCAAGCCACAGTGGGAAGACAAGTGACAGACTAGGAGAAAGTATTTGCAAAAGGTATTTTAATAAAAGACTGTCATCCAGAATATGCAAATAACTCTTAAAACACAAAAATAAGAAAACAATCTGATTAAAAATAGGCAAAAGATCTGATCAGACACCTCACCAAAGAAGATACACAGATGCCAAATAACTACATAAAAAGATGCTCCACATCATATGTCATTATAGAATTCAAAATGAAAAGAATGAGATACCACTACATACTTATTAAAATTACCAAAATCAAAATGACTCTAAATGCTGGTGAGTTTGTGAATTCTCATTCATTGCTGGTGGGAATGCAAAATTGTACAGCCACTTTGGAAAACAGTTTGACAGTTTCTTTCAAAACTAAACATACTCTTACCATACAATTCAGCAATTGTATTCTTGGTATTTACCCAAAGGAGTTGAACATATATGTCCACAGAAAACCCTGCACATGGATGTTTATAGTAGGTTTATTCATAATTTACAAAATTTGGAAGCAATTAAGATGTTGTAGGTGAATGGATAAATTAACTGGCATATCCAGACAAGGCGATATTATTCAGTACTAGAAAGAAATGCTCTATCAAGCCATGAAAAGACATGGAGGAAACTTAAATGCATATTACTAAGTGGATAATTCCAACAGGGAAGACTACACACTGTATGATTCCAACTATATGACATTCTAGAAAAAGTCAAAACTATGGAGACTATGAAAATATAATTGGTTGCCAGGAGTTATGAGGGACAGAGGGATGAATAGGACAGGATTTTTAAGGCACTGAAACTACTCTGTATGATACCATAATAGTGAGTATATGTCATTATTCATTTGCAAAATCCATAAAATATACAACCCCAAGAGTGATCCTAATGTAAACATGGGCTTCAGGTGACAATGATGTGATAATATAGGTTCATCAATTGTAACAAATGTACCATTTCTGTATAGCGAGGGAGGCTGTGCAGTGTAGGGGCAGGGGTTATATGGAATTTCCCTGTACTTTCTGCTCCATTTTGCAGTGCTCCTAAAAGTACTCTAAAAAAATGAAGCCTATGTTTTAAAGATCTGAATAGACAACTCACCAAAGAAGACATATGAATGGCAAGTAATCATATGAAAATATTCCCAATATCATTTGTCATTAAAGAATTGCAAGAAGACAACAATGAGATAACAATATGCATTTATTAGAATGGCAAAAATCTCCACCTCCAAATCAAAACAAAACTGAAATGCTAACAAGGATGTGAAACAACAGAAACTCACTCATTTCTGAGAGGATAATGTAAAATGGTATAGGCACTTTGGGAAACAGTTTGGCAGCTTCTTATAAAGCTAAACATAATCTTACCATAATTCAGCAATTGTGCTTCTAAATATTTACCCAACCAGTCTGATAACTTATGTCTACATAAATACCTTCATGTGAATGTTTATAGCCAAAACATAATTGCCAGAAATGGGGAGCAATCAAGATGTTCTTTAACTGGTGACTGGATAAACAAACTGTCATATATCCATACATTGGAACATTCAGCAATAAATAAAAATTAACTCTCAAGCTAGGGTAGGACATGAAAGAACCTTAAATGCACATAGCTAAGGGACAGAAGTCAGACTGAATGGAACACATACTGCATAATTCAAATTATGACTCGACACATTTACTAATGGATAAGAGTGAAGGAGGAGCCATTCTGTCTTACTGTTTTGGGTTTTTTTTCCTCTCTGTAGTTTTGGAATAACTTCTTAACAGCTCTTACTATCTCTGGCCTTACCTGTATTCCCCCAGTTCACCTTGGCACTGATACAGTAGTGACCTTTATAAAGCAAAAAGATGATCATGTCATCTTTGTGTTTATAATACTCTAATGGTTTCTCATCATTTTAAGCATAATTATAAATTCCTTAGCTTGATTTATAAGCTCTTCATAATGTGGATACATTTCCAATCCAATCTCCCACAATTCCTCTCACAGTCTTATTTTGACAGGCTCTAATTCTCCATATACTAGTCTCTGTGTTTTGGTTTTTTTCTAATAAGATTATGAAGATAGCAGTAGGAGTGGTTATGGGGCTGCAAATGGAGATACCCCATTGCTACAGGTACCCCATTGATACCCCTTATACCCTTCAGACTAGAGTCATAGGTATAGCCTGTTAAACCTATACGTGCCCATATAGGTAGGAAGCAAAATGAGCCTGGAGCAGAGGGTAGGTGTAAGCGGAGTAACTTGTAAGATCCCTGGTTCTTTATTAAAGAAAGCATCTAGTTGGGTTATACAAGACATGCCTCTGCTTCTCTGGGATACTTAGTCACTCTGACTCACTTTTATGCCCCAACAAAATCTAAACATTTTCAGTTGCCAATTTCTTAAGTGCTGTAGTAATAAAGGCATAGGGGGAAAATTCAGATATTAACACATGTGTTTCCTCTTCCAGAAAAAAATAAAAATTAGAAATCCAAATTTCATATCCAAATCCTTGAAATTTTAGAAAAATACTTCATACAAATAATTATATTTAAATATGATGCCTTGGTATAAAATATTATTTTTCATTAAAAATAAAAAATTATAAATTATTAAATTCAAACCTCTAGTTTGGAAAATTTAGTAATTTATTTCTTAAGCATCACTCATAATTAAAATGAAGAATAGTTTCAAGCTTATATAAAACTGGTTTGAATTCTTGGGCACAAAATCCATAGCTTTTGATTTATTAACTAACCTTCAAGATACAAATGAAAAGCCAAAACCAAATGAGTTGATTACCATATTCTAAAATTCATTCCTCTTGTCTCTACTTTCAGTTTAACTCTAGAAGACTTAACTCTAGAAGACTTATGTGGGATCCGGTTTGGATCCCACATATGAGGGCCAGTGAGACTGCCCTCTCAAAAATAAATAAATAAATAAAGTCTATTTAAAAAAAAAAAGTTTGAAGAGTTATTCAATCATACAAGTTAACTTTTTAATTTAAAATAAATTTTTTTCTTGATTTTACATTCTTTACTAAGCATTCCCATACCTCTACTCCCTATCAAACATGTTAGGAATTTCAAATCATGGCCCTACTATTTTTTGCATTCTCATTTGTCATTATAAAACACAGTTGCCACTATCAAATTAACTCTTACCTTACCATTCCATAACAAAATAAGTCAGTTTTCAGTACTTGAAATGCACTGAAGCTAGACTACCAGGCTAAGTTTTCAGAGACATGAGTGCTTTCCTGATAATTATTGGAGATTACACCACTTATCTTTAGGAAATTTTCTGCACAGAACAGTGACATTATTCTGTAACTCTTTCTCAGTGTGATATTTTTGTCAGAATGCAGGATATGTCAATATTTTCTGGCTTAAATACAGTAATTTAAAAGCAATCCCTAGACCCCCATCTGAAACTAATTTACTTCTTATTTTAACTTCTGACATAAAATGTCCACTTTTACATTGTATTAATTTTACATTTCCATTAACTTGCTCACTTTCTATGTTTTATGGGGCTTCAGGGTTTTTAATGCCAATTTATTTTGACTGTCACAAGAATAAAGCAAAGGAGCAGATGAGATACAGGATGAAAGATGGGTCTACTTCAGAAACTACAGCGATATGAAGAAATTTTGTCCCATGGCTGATCTGTTAATATTTTTAGTTCAGCTAAAAAATTTGAAGAGTTGGCCTGCGATACCAGCGGCCCCGGTTCGGATCCCACATATGAGGGCCAGTGAGACTGCCCTCTCAAAAATAAATAAATAAATAAATAAAGTCTATTTAAAAAAAAAAAAAGTTTGAAGAGTTGAGGTAGGGAAGGATATAGGAAGTAAGGGAGGTGCCCATGAGTATGAAAATAGAGTTCTAAGCTAGGTCCTCTTCTCTTACTGTAAACTACCCACAAGGGACCTCTTAACCATGCAATGCACTTACCAACCACTAGAAAGTGTCACCTTAGCAATGACCACTTCCTCCCTCTTCAGGCTGTTATGTCAGCTGCCAATGGGACAGTTCAAGCAATGCCTGGGACATGATAGACATTCAATAAATATACATTAAATGTATGATAAATGAAAAGATGGAGGATGGATGGATGGATGGATGGATGGATGGACGGACGGACAATATTTCTACACCTGGATGTTTTCATTAATACCTCATGTTCAAAGTTCAAATCCAACCTCACTTGTTTTTGACTCATTTCCCCATTATATTCTGCCTCAAAGAATAATACTACACCCAGACTTTTATTCCATATTAACTAATCCCTCTCCCTCACTCTCTACATCTAATCAATGAACAATTTTTATAGGTAACCAAATCAAATCAAGCCATCCCCCTACTCAGAACCCCTCTGTGCCCATAAACTTCAGAGTAAAATGCACACCCTCAATGTGACATATAAGCTCCTTCATAGTCTAGGCTCTGAAGAACCTCACTACCGACCCCCAACATGGCTCCACCATACAGCACTCAACCTACCCTGAACCACATGCAATTTCTAACTGATCTAGTCTCTCCCATGAATAGGCTTTTGAGCATGATGCTTTATGCTTGGAATTCTTCCTAAATTAACAGATCAATTCATCCAAGACTCAGCTCACAATTTAACTCTAATATGAAGTCATTTCTAATATCTTGCTTAGGGCATTCTCTCAGTATTGCTTTTTTCTGGTGCCTAACACAGTGTTGAATAATTATCTATTCATTGAATGTGTGTGAAGCTCATATATGTGGGGAGGAGAGAAAGATTTAATGAGAACACCAAATGGATAAACATTTGGAGATTCTTAAATTTAGATATCAGTTTATCTATCTGAAATCTGATTTTTGTGCACACATCTTTGCTCTTAAGACCCTCTTCTTCAGATTTGACATTTCAACCCACACAATTTGCTGGAATTTTTTTTTTTTGTCATCTCATCTCCATTCCAGCCATTTCTATCCCTGTTAGTCCAGCTCCTCAGTTCATATTGGACTTTTATCCCCATTCTCCTAGGGACCCTGAAATCCAAACTGGCACATTCTTGGTCTCAGCCATCACTGACAGCTGTTAAGCCAAAACTTTGAAGACCTGTCCTGGCCCCCATGTGACCTACTAGACCAGGGCTCAATGCCAAGATCTCCTTTCTTTACTCTTTGATTTGAGGCACAATGGTCCATGTTTCTTGGAGGAGGCTAGAGTACTTACAGAAAAGGGAGGACTGCTAAAAGGAAGACCAAGACCTTGCAGGTTGGGCATTAAGGAAAGACCCAGAAATAAAGTATGATGGAACAGAAACAAGTGTTGGACCCAGGGGCTAAGGGAGGAAGGAAATTAAATCTGGAGGCTTGATTTGACAAGAGAATGATAGAGGTCCAAGTGAGGGAGGGAAGAAAATGAAACTGAACGTTCTCTTATGTTTTAGATAAACCCCCTGATTTGTGGTCTCTGAGCTGGAACAGAAGTGGTCATATGATTGACGTTTTTACGTACATATTACTCTGATTTTTGCCTAATATATTTTCTCTTCCAGAAAACACAAGTGTTTCTCCCTCTGAGGAACTAAAGTCATTAGCCTGGCCTCAGTCTGGCCTTCCTTCTTTTAGGCAGATGTCATAACAGGACTTATTGGATAATATTCTGAATGACCCATGTATCCTTTTGTTTTTCCCAAACATGCAAAGGTGCGGACACTCAACTCTTTAAGAAGAGGAACTGTATCTTATTTTCTTTGCTGTCATCCTCATTGCTTAAATAGTTTCTGATATCTTATTTTTTGTTGGTAGAAAAATGAACTTATTAATGACTGAGGAAACTGGGGAGAAACAGCTGCCCATCACATACAGCTTTATGTCTATAGCATTATATACTTGTTTCCCTCTTTTGCTGCATCCTTAAAGACTTTTTCATGAGAAAACCAAAAGTCTTGTTTGTATAAAAGTTTCCTTTTTGCTCTTGAAATTCATATTCACTTTCTGTGTTGCCACGGTTTCTGGTCATGGATATTCCCTCCACTAAGAATGAAGAAATCTAGTCATGAACAAAAAATGCACTTTCAAAGCATGCCTCTCTGTATGATGAATGTTCACATGGAAAACAATTTCAACCATTCAGAATTAAATCATATTCATAAAAATAGTAAAATATAGTGGTAAGATTGAAAAAAGTATGAGTTTTTAAATAAACAAACCTGAGTTCAATCTCAGTTCTGTCACTTAACTGCTCTCTAAAGTACACACATTTATTTACTTTTCAGATCAGGTTTTTTAATGTATAAAATAGAAACATTAATTCCTACCTTTGAGTGTTGATAAGAAATAAATAAGCTTGTAGTCAGTATTCAATACAAACTCCTTTTTTTATATTTAGCATTAGTGTTTTTATTTAAAACATAAATAAAACCTACCTAACTATATTTTCTAAGAATATATACACTTTAATCCTACAGCTAATATGATTAATAAATGGATACTTGGTTCAATGAAATTAATCAGGAATAAATTATCTACAAAAATCTAGAGTAGAAATCCCTCTATGTTTGTAAGTATGCTCACTTGCACTTCCCTGAAGCTTTTTGACCACTGAAGGGTTGGAGTTAAACTTAGGGCTCTTATTAATAGTGTGAGATCTTATTAATAATATGAGATCTGGTCTAAGAGAAGGAGCATGGTGGATCCTGCCCTTCTCAGTCAATCAAATTTGCAATGTGGGTAGACCAATTAGGTTGTCAGTGGACATCTGAACTAGGCACTGAACCTGACAAGTGGTGATATACGTTCAGTGGAAGCTCCACTTTAAAGATGTTTTTCAAACAAAATCACACTAGTGTACAGACCTGAGTACAACAGGAATATGGGAGCCAAATAATTTATTCAAATTTTAATTTTTGCCTCATTAAGTTCTAAATATTTATTGAGCACTTATCATATATCAGGAAGTATGCCAGCCACTAGAGGTAAAGATGAACAAAGTTTGATGTCCAACCTCAGATCATTCACAATTTGTAAGACATACAGGAATATAAATGAATATGCTGTTAATAAGATTATTCATGAATTGTATAAATGAAAAATAGTGACATAACACGACATTTTATTAGAACATGAGTCTAAAAAGTAACATTTGAAAATCTATCTGAATTTCCCTTGGGTGTATATCTCTTAAATTTTTTTAGAGTGTAAGAATACCATGTGTTGCACTGTGTTGTACACCTGAAACTAATTTAAAAAATAAATAAATAAATAAAATTAAAAAAAAAAAGAATTAAAAAAAAAAATACCATGTGTGTTAGTTTTCATTTACCTTGAAATTGATTCAATTGAATTACCTTTACGTTGATTCATGGTACAAATCATATCTAATCAATTTTTATTTAAAATATTATTCTGATCATTCAGGCTGGTACTTCTGATGTCTGCCTCTTCTTGATAATGACATCAGGGGTTATTTTCCATAACTAGCCCATTGTTACCCTTTAGAAACAACATGGCTATTTTAATGTAAAAATTTTGCATTTTAGCTCTTGCTTATGAATAGAACCTCTTTCTTTTTTGAATTATTACATTGAAATAATAGTGCAGTGAATTGAATTCTACTTAGTGAATATTTCATTTTTTAGAAACCAGCTTTTATTGATAATAATGAAATTCAGTGCTAGTAATACCAAAAATGGACGACATATGATGAAGAATTATCTAAGTAAGTTACAAATCAGGCAACATGAGGAAAATGTTCTTCTTTAGATTAACCATGAGACATGTTTGGCTTATTTGGTGGAAAGGTATGAGTTTTTTGTTCTTTGGTATTTTTGTTTGTTTGTTTGTTTTTGTAGCTCAGCCATTGGCAGCTCAGCTCAGGCTGGGCATCAAACTGCTGTTGCTCAGAGCTCAGCTCGCACTCTTGAGCGAGCCCTTAACCAACTGAGCCACTTGGCAGGCCCTATGAGTTTTCAATGGGAAGAAAATCAAATGTTTCAGAATGCAGAGACTTAAGTGTAAACAACCAACATGTTAAACCTTAAAACTTCTGGAGAAAGAAAACTTTATATCAGACTCCTAGGGGAAGTAAAGGTTAATAACACCACCATTTTACTTCAAAAGAAAACCTTGCTCAGAATAGTTGGGATGGAGAGGACAGGATATTCAAAAGAAAATTAGATCAAGTCTATAGTAACTATTTTAATAAACTATAGAAGTATAATTTGTATAAGAATCATGAAATAGCCATTATAAGGTATTTCAGATTATACATTTATGTAGCCTTTTAAGAAAAAGTTATAGAAAGATGCCATGGTTCTCCTATGAGTTCTGTAGTGTTAATTTTTCTGCTGATTCTCTCAATGACTGGTTATTATTTAACAATTAAGGAGATGGGGCAGTGACATGGGTTGATATATATTTTTCATCTATTCAGCAAGTATTTTTTTAGTCTTCTGTGTGCCAAACAGACACTGTTCTAGACACTAGTAAACAGTGATGAATAAAAGAAATTTTATGTCCTCATGAAATATACATTCTAAAGAAGGAATTGAGTATAATAATTACAATAATAACCATAATGATAATATATAAACATTTCAGTTGTTTTTATTATTACTGTTATTATTATTATTGGTGGTGGTGGTAGTATTAGTATGTTTATGGAATGCCTGAGTGGGTGACTGGTGGCAGTAAAATGACCTCATCTCAATACACTGGCTATTACTCATTCTGCTTTAGCCACACTGGCCAGCTTAATGTTCCCGGAGCATATCGAACCTGTATTCCTACCTTAGGGCCTTTGCAATGGCTGTTCCCTTTTGCTGGAACACTATTTCCCCAGATGGCTTCCCTCATCTGTCATTTATCGCCTTCTCAGTGAGGATTACCCTGGTCGCCCTATCTTAAATAACAACTCGATGTCTTCATCCCCCAATGCTGACTCCCCCTTTCCCTGCTCTACTTATTTTATCCCATAGCACTTATCACCTGCAGTCTACTATATGTTATTTTTATTCTTTATCTGTCTCCTTCTATTGAATATAAAAAAATGTAAGGTCAGGGATCCTAATGTGAATTGTTTACTGGATTAGTCCAAACACCTAAAACAGAACTAGCACTGAGTAGGTACTCAATAAATGTTTATCCAATGAGAAAAGGTCAGGGAGGATTGAGGGCAAAGAAGTAACACAAGTTAGTTTAAATGTTAATAGAGTCATTGGTTGCTGAGCAGAGAATGGTTTAAGGGGTTTTGGGGTGCAGTTGAAGCAACACCACTGAGGGATCCATTGTATTATCATTAACAGGTAAAACCACAGGATAAGAGTGGCAGTGACAGAGGTGAGATGTGGTAGAATAGGTCACATATGAAAATTGTATGCCTTAATAAAATTATAATAAAATTGGGTGCTAAATAATACTGAAGTTTTATAATTACATCAGTAAAAGGTGAATGTCACCTATGCATCTCATACACGATTTCAATAATAGAGCCTTTAACAGATATCACATCCAAAGATGTAAAATTACTTTCATTTTTTGTTTTGTTTTGTTTTGGTTTTTCTTTTGTTTTTTTGTGTGTGTTTTTTTTTGAGGGCAGTGTCACTGGCCCTCATATGTGGGACCCGAACCGGGGCCACTGGCTTCCCAAGCAAGGGCTTAACCACCGAGCCACACGGCTGGCCCTTTCATTCTTTAGACTAATAATTTACATTAAAATATGATTGAAAACTTAAAAATAGAAAATGCCTTTGTCTTTTCCATGAACAACCTGACAGCAAGAGAGATGAAAACACAGCTTCAAAGAATGAACGTATAACATGTCAATTTTTCAAAATGGTTTTTGATTGTTTTTTATTGCATTTGAAATAGATTGAATTGTTAAACAAATGTGTGATTCAGTTGTTAAAACAACCACCAAATAATGATGTGTGTCTTTTAAAAAAGAACATAAAAAATGTTTATATCAATTAAGCCCATTGATGAAGCCCAGCAGTACTGTTTCCACTGGAAGCCAGCCCTCTGAAACTGATCCAGTAACCCAGAAGTCATCAGAAAACACTTATCAACAACAAACATTATGTCTCAAAGGTGTACCAGAATCATGCTTATATTAATGAGCATGCTCCATAGCAACAAACCCCAGAGCTAATTTACTCCAATATTGGACAAAATTCGAACATGGTAGCATTGTTAGTATGGCTTATCAGTCTTTGGAATAATGAAAGTAACAAAGTAGATATACAGATAGGTTATTAGAGAATGTCTCAGTGGCTATGGCAACAATGAGAAAGCCATAGTATTTGAGGGAGGGAAAAATTCTATTTGTGTATACATGAAAAAAATACATATTGTATGTATATACTTATACATACATATATACATTCAAAAACTAAAAATACTTAAAAGCCCTACCATTCTAGAGTCTTTTTGCTATAACCACACTACAACTTCTAAAAGTATTGCCACATAATTGCACAGGGCACTGGTCAAGGTTCTTAACTAAGATCCAGACATTTTAGAAATGATCGATTATGTTCGGTATACTCGGTTGTGAATGACGAAGGAGTGTCTAGTGTATTTTACAACGATTTCTCTGAGAAATGATTAAAGTTTAACTGATCTTGCATTCAGGGTTATTTTCAACTTTCGTTATGTGAAAAAAAAAGTTAATTTTAATAGTGCATTGCTTGAAGATGCCAAAGGTTGTAACCTGTAGAGTTAAAACTCTGAGAGTTAATTCTGAGAAAAGATGAAATTCTTTGATTATCACGGACAGTTATGTATGCTGTCTGGTGTGTACTATTTCTTGCATGCAAAAATAAAAATAAAAAGACAGACTCAGTCTCAAGAGAGTGAACAGTGACAGACTCTGAAAATTGAAGATAAAAACACAGTGTGCTCGCTCACTGTGGGAAGCACTGTAGGGTCAGTGGCCTGCTACTTTAGGCACTGCAAACATTTTGGCTCAAATCCAGCCTTACACTCTGTAATTAGAAAGAACATCGCTACTTTTAGTCTCCAGCCAAGCCACGTATACTTGTGGTCTGTTTTATGAGGTTTTCGTTGCAATTTGCACTGTGATCTCTCCTGTAGGACACTAGGGTGGTGGGGATAGACGTCTGTTGATTCTAAAACAGGGAGAGACTGACAGTAAGTTTCAACTAACTAGTCTTATTTCTTCAAGGAGTATCTTTAGAATACTATATACAAGGCATTTCTGTAAAACTAAAAATACCTTAATGATAAATATTTTCTAAGCTATAAAATATAACAGACATTAATTCTTTAGTTAGGGTGGGTGAGATCCCAGGAAGCCTATCCCGGGTCTTCAAAGGGCTCATGAGCCTGCTGAAATCATATGCCACTGTGTATACATCTGTTTTTCCAGGGAAGGGATCTAAAGCTTTCACTCCATTTTTAAAGCATCTATGATACTCCCCTCAAAAATAAAAATTTTTTAATATTAAAACCACTGTTTTTCAACACAAGTATAACACGAGCATAGGAAAATGTTCAGCATGTTTCCAATCCATTTTTAAGGACAATAGAGTTCACATTTTAGCATTTCTCTTTCTCCAACCCATCTTCTAGTTAAACACTACCCAGATGGCTTAGGCTTTAAATTAAGTTTAGGCCAATGAATAAATTACAGGCTTTGGAAACAGACTTCTTGGATTCAAATCCTGACTCAGCCACTAACTAGCTAGGTGAGCTCAGTTAATTAACATAACCCCTCAGATCCTCAGGTTCCGTAACTGAAAAATGGCACCAATCCTTGTACCTGCCACTTGGGGATGAAGTGAGGGTTGAGATCATACAAATAAAGTCCTTAGCAAGGCTCCAGATCCTAACCCTGACTTTAAGTATTTCATCAGCATTACTTTTGATGAGTTTTAATGAGTAACTAATGAAATCCTTAATGTGGAGTGTTTTTTGTAATATGAATAACCACCTAGTGGTCTTTTTTTTTTTTTTCTTTTTTTTTTCTTTTTTTTTTTTTTTGTCACTGGCCCTCATATGTGGGACCGAACCGGGGCCGCTGGCTTCCCAAGCCAGCGCTTAACCAACTGCGCCACTCGGCCGGCCCCCTAGTGGTCTTTTTATTACAGGAAAAATTATCACATTTTTAACTCATCTTTATCAATCATTATCAACATTGAAACGTTAGACACCTGTATTGTGATGCATCATGTCTGAATTCATTGTTTTGCTAAAAGTTTTATATGTGAGCATTTTCACACTGTAATTTTTTTTATTTGTTTTTAACCATGTGACTAAAGGAAGAAACCTAAGCTGTTGATCAATGCACAGTAAACCTATTAAAACATTACCCGTTTTTAGGCCACAATAAAATTGAAAAGTTATTCATATAAATATAAATAAATGTATTGGGTTTATATGCAAAGGAAATATAATGCATATATAGTTTTATGGGCAATTTCTCTTTCCTTGCAAGGATAAGAACTGTAAGAAAGGTAATGAATTTATTTTAAATGTTTCTCTTTTTTTCCCCACAGCTCTTGTAGTGAGATTTCTGACCAAACGTTTCATCTGGGAATATGATCCCACCCTTGGTAAGACAAATTTTGTTTTCTCCTGCTTTTCAAAGTTTATGCCCCATAAGAAAGAATGACATTTTCTGTTGCAACATTTTTAAGCAACTTGCAGATGTTTTGAAAGTGCTTTGTTGAGTCATGCAAAGAATTTCTCTAAGACGCTAGACGTGTGTGTGTTGCATGCTGTTTGTGCTTAGAACCCTGAAAAATTTTAATGCGTGTATGAAGAAATCAGGTCCAACCAGAGACAAGAAGGCAGTGGGTATGACCTGATGCTCTTCTTTTAGGAAACGTGGCATCACTCTAATGGGAGAAAGAGGATACAGTAGGCATGGCTAGTTTGATGTGGGATAGTATGGCATGCTGAGGAGAGTATAACAGTAAAATTAAACTTGTAAATAATGATTCTGGGAAAATGTATATATAAACTGTGTTTCTTCCCCTCTTCTCTCCAGTGAGTCTGATTTAAGCCTATTTAAACATACAAATGAAGGAGCAGAAAATAGATATTTGTGCATCTTGAAAGTAGCAATAATGACATATGAAGTGTTCATTACATGTATTTTTCATAACCCAAAACAGAGTATGTATTAGAAGTATATTTTGTTATCATCTTCAAAATAATGCTGAAAATCTAAATTAAGCTTCAGGTTTTACTCCGAATGAAACCTTTGAGTATTTGTTTGTTATGCTTTAGGACCCCAGTTGATTTTATAAAAGTCAATAACTTTGAAATCCAGAGGAAGAGGGAAAAATGTACATCATTTCACTATGAGGAACAATGTTTCCCGCTGGCCTTACTTCAAATGGTGAAATTAGCAAAGATGATTCCTGCATCGTTTTTCTGTTTGTTTGTTTCATTACATACATTCAGTTTAAAAGGGAACTGTTTTCTTTTCCCTTGTGCCTCCTTCCGTTGCTTTTACTTATTCATTCAACAAATATTTGTAAAGTGCCTCCTATGTGTCAAGTTCTTCTAGGAGCTCAGGATAAATCAATAGGCAGAAAGAGAAAGCCATGGCTTGTTTTGAGCTTATAAGTCTAGTAAAGAAAAAAGAGTCAATAAACAAATAAATATATGTCAAATAGTGATAAAAACTATGAAGGAAAATTGAACAGAGAAGGGGACAGAGTGATTTTATTGTTTATTTGTTTGACTTTTAACTTTTTAATCTATCTGGGACTTATTTTAGTGAGAAGTAATGGTGAAGACCCATTTTTTCCAAATAGTTGACAAGTTATCCTCCTATTTATTAAATAGTCCCCACCTTTCCCTACAACTTCCAATTCTGCGTTTTATAGAGTTCTCCCTCAGTTTCTTTTTTTTTTTTTTTTTTGAGGGCAGTGTCACTGGCCCTCATATGTGGGACCCGAACCGGAGCCACTGGCTTTCCAAGCCAGCGCTTAACCACTGCGCCACTCGGCCGGCCCATCTCCCTCAGTTTCTATAAGGACTGGTTCTTTTATATAAAGTACTTGCATATAACTTATACACACCCTCCTGTATAGCTTAAACCATCGCTACATTACTTATAATACCTAATACAGTGTAAATGCTATATGAATAGTTGTTATACTATATTGTTTAGGGAATGACAAGAAAATAATCTGTGCATGTTCAGTACAGATGCATAGTACTACATAGCACATGTCAGCAGCAACGTAACATTTTTTTCAAGTGTATTTGGTCGGCAGTCGGTTGAATTTGTGGATGCAGAACCTGCAGATACAAAGGGCCCACTATATACTGGCTCATTTACACTAGGATGCACCCTAGATTTGCTTTTCATATCCTACACCAGTATCACTCTCTTTTGATAATAGTATGCTCTTCAGAACACATTGATTCCCAGTAGAGAAAGTCTTCCTCCTTTACCTTTTTACAAAATTATCTTGGCTACTATCTCCAGTTTATTCTTCCAGGCCAATTTTGAAAACTCCATCATGACATAATTTTTCTTAGAATTGCTTTAAAACTATAAATTACTTTGAGAAGATTCACATGTCTATGATATTCAATCTTTTAATCTAAGAGAACAGCATGTCTCTACATTTATTCATCTTTACTTCTCTGTTTTTGCTTCTAAGTGAATTGTTTCTCAACATCAATAATTTTGAACATGTTTTTAATATAGTTACAATCTAATCTTAAGATAATATATTTAGATCTAAAAATATATTTGGTTTAGAACAATCACTCATTATCTATTGTTTATTCCGCCTAAGTAAATACTTACCCTCCTCTTATATTTCTAGTACTTATATAAGCTTTACAAAGTTCCTAAAACTCTTAATGATTTATGGGAGTTCAGGAGAAAAATACTAATGTTGTTTTTATTATACCAGTGCATTTCAATGAAAGATGAAGCTTATAAAAAATGATTTCATAAAAATTTTGAACTCTTTCTAAATATGTTCCAATAATTAATGTTACTATTTTCAATGTCTTTGGTGAACCACTTTCCCTTTTGTTTTATTCATTGTAAAAAAAAACAAAACTGCTATTAATAGAGCTCTGCCTGCATCAGTTATCTGTAATGCAGGTTTCCTTCACTAACAATAATGAAACTTTATTGAGTGACCTTGTACTGTACCACTCGGAAAGGATTTCAGCTGCTAAGCAACAAGAGTGTTGCTCAGACTTCAGGAATATCAGATATATAACTCACTCCCAGGTGAGGGTTTCATTAACTCAGGATAGAAACTGGATTTGTGTGTGTCCTCACATGTGCTAGAAGTCACTAATGTTCTAGCCTCGAGGAGTTCCCAATCCATTTAATCCAAGAGCAGTCAGTATTTCTCAGATTTAGTCCTACCATAGAGTTTCAAATTCACAACCAAAAGGGAAAGCAACATTAAAAACCAAAGTTGAGTATCTGCCAAAAAGTAGTCTTGAATTCTGAATTCAGTGCCTTCATTAGAAACATGGGGCAGTTTTTTTCAATATGTAACAGAATTATTGCTCCATGAAAAGCTGAAGACCATGAACACCATTCAACATACTAACAAAATTGAAATATTTACTGCTCTGAAATAATTCTATGAAGGCAATGTTTGCTACTATAGCAGCATGTGATTTCCTAACTTGTAGATTTCAGGACCCATTTTTTGTTTTGTTTTGTTTTATTTTGGTGTTCTGTGTGCATGTGCTTGTGCTTGTGCTTGTGTGTGTGTGTGTGTGTGTGTGTGTGTGTGTGTGTGTGTTTTATGGAGAGGTAATATCACAGGAATTACAATTAGGGATTTAAGCAAGGGGCAGAGAGTAAGGAAGAACTTAACATACTCTACAGGCACTTGCATTTCATAAGAGAAGGAAATATTTTTAAATTCAAGAGTTTTGAAGGATGTCATCTAAGAAAAATGTTCAATCACTTACATTGAACAATTTTAGTTTGCCTTAAAGTTGTTTCATTTCACTGTGGATCAGTGAAATCTTTGTCAGAGGCCAGAGCTGGTCTGTGAATGGCATTTGAAAATCACCACTGCAGCTCATAAGATTTGGGACTTAGACCATCTAACCAAGAAAACCTCTTAATGGTGGTGGCAGCCATGTTCTGGTTGCAGAACAAGATCTATGTTTTTTTGTTTTTAACTTTTTTTATTGTTATTATTAGTTACAGATGTACAAAACAATGCAATAGTTATCTTTTTCACCTCTGACTACTCCCTCCCCCTCCTCTGCACCCCCCACCCCCAATATCATACATATTTATTACAATTCCATTGACTCCATCCCCGCACTATATTCCACATCCCATGACTATATATGTCTTAAATTATAGTTGACATATAATATTGTTCAGTGGCAGCTTCAGATGTACAGTGCAGTGGTCAGGCCACTACACCATCCATGAAGTGGTCTCCCTGACAAGAAATGAGTCCTTCTGATTCCCTAAGAAAAATATTTATCACCTTATTGATTATATTCCCTAAACTGTCTCTTCTATCCCTGCGGTAATATTGTAGTTACCAGTTTATGTTGCCTCGTCCCTTCCCCTTCTCCCTCATGCCCATCCCCATCCAGCCCTCATCAGTCTTTTCTTTGTGTCTCTAAGACTATTTCTGTTTACATTGCTCGTTTATTCAGTTCTTTAGATTCCACATATAAGTGAGATCATATGGTATTTGTCTTTCTCTGACTGACTTATTTCACTTAGCATAATGTTCTCTAGGGCCATCCATATCATTGCAAATGGTACGATTTCTTTCTTCTTTATAGCTGTGAAATACTCCAGTGTGTAAATGTACCACAGTTTCTTAATCCATTCGGCTACCGATGGGCATTTTGGTTGTTTCCAAGTCTTGGCTATTGTAAATAGGGCTGCAATGAACACAGGGGTGCATATATTTTTTTCAAATTAGTATCTTGGGTTTTTCAGGATAAATACCTAAGAGTGGAATTGCTGGGTCAAAAGGTAGTTCCATTTCCAGTTTTTTGAGATACCTCCATACTGACTTCCATAGTGGCTGCACCAATCTACAATCCCACCAACAGTGCAGCAGGGTCCCCTTTTCCCCACAGCCCTGCCAGCACTTGTTGTTTGTTGATTTATTGATGACAGTCATTTTACTGGAGTGAGGTGGTAAGGAAGATCCTACCTGGGATCTAATTGGATCCCAGAAGAGAATTGAATCTCTCTGAGAGTCATATTACCCTCTGAAAATACGGATCATGGCTGAAAATACAGACAAAAACTTAGATTGTATTCAATTGTGTGTGTGTGTGTGTGTTGGGAAAACACATTTAGAGAAAAACAAATGGCATTTCAGAACCTGCCACATAGGAGGCACGCTGCTCTCTGTTTAAATGGATCATGGTGTCTATCTGGTTATAAGGACTCAGACAAGAGTTAGGGTAGGAACTGGGAGACATACTAGACCCAAAGTTGACTCTATTCTCTGATTGGTTCTTCCTGCCTGCATTGCATGCAGCTTCCTCTGCTTGGAAAGGCTCAAACAAAGGAAGGGACACACCCACAACAAACTCTCTCAACTACATACTGAAGCAGAAGTGCTTAACCGATTCAAAGAATTATTTAATGTTGGCACAGCAAGGAACTTTGAGATTTTCATTTGACAAGAAAACTAGTCCAATAAAGTAAGTTTATCCATGATTATGTGGCAAGTTTGTGGTTAGACCAGCAATAGCACTCAAGTCAGTACAATTTCCACTCTACACAAATCAACATTACTAACTGCTGTTGTTACTGTATTGACCAAATGTCCATATTAATATGTTGAAATTTCCAAAACAAAAAAGCTAAACTAGTGAAAGGATTAACCATAAAGACATCCCTTTGAGCATCAACTTCTCTTAGAATATACAGAATATACTTCTGTTTATAAAAATGTTATTGAATGTGGATTTAAAATCATATACAGTGAAATTCAGGTATCATTTTTAATATGCCTAATGCCAACTTGACACTAATATTGGTCTTACAGTATATAATATTTTGGTTCATTTAGAAGTATCTCTTAAACAATCATACCCCTACCCTTCATATAAAAGACTCAAAATGACCATTTCCTGTTAGAATGAGCAAAATGAAAAGAATTTCTATCCTCCATACACATGCACATTTTCTCTAATGTTTTAAAATGGATAGTCAAGTTTAGTTCCAAAAAGTGCTTAATACAATTTTTAAAATTATCTTTAGAAAAGGTAGTACATGAATGTACAACATTTTGCCTCTGTGGATAATGCTTCCACTTTTTTTTATATGGAGTCAGGGGTTCCTAAGAAGAGAGAGAAGAGAGACAAAGAAAAAATGCTCAGAGTGGCTTGCAACCAGGACCTAGCTTGGATGAATTACTGCTGCCACCCGCGGCTATGTCTGTGGCAGACATTCCCTCATTTCCTGCATTTCATCGTTTTCATTTCACTTAACAAACAGCCAAAGAATCACACAACTTCACACAATTTCCATTATAGTCTCTTTCCCCTTACTGCAGTCTTCTGTGGTTGAAATACATATCCTATTTATCATGGAAGCAACAGAGAGAAATGGCCCTGTCTGTCAGACTTTTGGTGCAAATAGATGGAAGAGAGCCCAGAACTCTGTTTTCCAGGCTCCAGAGTTGATGCCAGTCCTTTTAAAAGGGAAGGCAGAACAAAGGTCACTACAGAACAGTGGAGGGAGAACCGGAAAGGGCATGGATTCTAGCATGTGTGCTGCCTTCTGGGCCTCTCTTCCTCAAGCTGGAACTCCGAAGATGAAAAAGAAAACAAATGACAGAACACTTGTAGATGAGTAGTTGCTGTAAATGGTATTGTAGAGCATTAAATCACTCAAAACAATAATCTCCCATTTACCATAAAAGACTAGGGGATGGAATGTTCTAGAATTGAGAATCATTGTATACACCATGTATGGATTACATATTTTAGGAGAAAGACAATAATGTAAAATATGCTTATTCAAATATATTGAACATAATCTCATTTTTTAATTTTAACTTTCACAAAGTACTTCAGCAATGGGCCATGCCTGTAGCAATGACCATTATACAGTGCTGATGACAGGTAGAAGGCTAGGTCATGCTACTTAGTTAAGCCTCCTCTCTGTAATTCATATTTTCACTAGATTATATTTACAGCAAAGTACATGAAACTGGGGTCAAAAAAGAACTGTAAAATAGTTGATGAGATGAAGAAATGAAAGTTAGGAACATGAGACAGATAGGAAAAAATAAAATAAAAGCACTGACGTAGTGGCTACCCTGATGGGAGAGAAACTGCTTAGTGATGTGGGTAGTTTAGGTGCAAATAATCGAGTTAATGCTTACGTTAATCATGCTGCTCTGTTCCTGGCACCATGTCACATGTACGTGAAGCATTTATTTCCTTTTATTTTTCTCACATTCCCTGTTCTGACACCATAGCCCTCCTCTTTCCCATAGGTATATAATGTAATATGTTTGATACTTACCATAATGGTTAAAAGTCAAAATTCCTAAAGCCAGACTTTCTGGGTTCCAATCTCAACTCTACCACTCACCACTGTGTAACCTTCAGCAAGTTATTTAATGCTATTGTGCCTCAGTTCCCTCATGTAAAGTGGAGCTCATGATAATAGAGACTTCATGAGATATTTGTGAGGATTAAATAAGTTAATATGAGTAACATTTAGAACAATCTTGTTCAAATGGTAAGCAGCACGTGCTAGCTAATATATATATATATATATATATATATATATATATATAAAAGTGCTTTTTTGTGTATGCATGTATTTTAAATTTATATACATTTTATCTTGCTATAGATCTACCTGTAAAGGTAATCATGTGATTTTTTTTCCCCTTTAGTCTTTTAAAGTGTTAAATTGCGTTGATAGACTTTAAACACGCTTTGCATTCCTGAAATAAACTCTACTTGATCATGATATACTGTTCTTATTACAGCTCTAGGATTCAATTAGATACTATTTTATTTAGAGTGTTTGAATCTATGTTTAAGAATGAAAGAAGCCTACAATTTTCTTTCCTTTTTTCTCTTATTACCTTTGTAATACTTCTAGAATCAGCATAATGCCCCATAAAAGGAATTAGGTAGCTATCCTTTTTTCACGTTCTAGAACTTGTTTAATGTTTAGTAGAAATGTCCTATAATGTCAATTGGATGTAGTTGCTTTTTATGATTATGAGAGATCTATAATTAGTATTTTAATTTATTTACTGGCTATGATCTAGTTAAATGTCCTATTTCTTATTGCTCCAATCTATGCATTTCTTTTCTGCTAGAATTTATCAGGGCTTGAAATTTGTCGGTATATAGTTCATAAGATTATTTTATTTTTATTTCATCAGAATGTGTAGTTATTTCCCTCTTTTTGTGCTAAATTTTGTTTGGTTGCACCTTCTCTCTTAATTTGCTAGTTAGTATTGCCAGATGTTTACCTCTCCCCTGCCTTTATTTTAATCTTTTCAAGCACCATGCATTGGTTTTGTTAACCCTACCTAATTTTTCTGCTTTTTTCTCCTTTATTTCTGTCCTCATACCTTCTTGAATATATTCTGTTTTCCTCTTCTAATTTGTTGAGTTGAATACTTAGCTCTCTTTTTTTCTATTCTTTCTTTCTATAATGTCATCTTCTGGAATAAGATAAGTACATTAAAACCTGCCTCTGATCTCTTCCCCCACCTCCTCCATGATATATGGTATTATCTAGAGTTGTAATTCTGTATTGCTTCTGATACAGTTTTATTGCTTTGCTTCTCTCCACTGGGATCTGGAATTCAGTTTTTCTGGTGAGAAGTCCAATGTTAATCGGAATCACGTCTTTTTGTAAAGTAATGTGCTTTTTTTCTCTAGATCCTTTAAAATTTTCCTCTTTGCCATTGATATCCTTACATTTTGCTGTAATGGGTTGAGATATGGGACTTTTTTCCTCTTGTGTCCTGTTAGTACTTTTGATCTGATATTTTTCAGTGCCTCTTATCCTGGGAAATTCTGTTATTACAACCTCAAATGTTTTCACTCCTTTATGTATCTTATTTTCTCTTTGAGGCTCATTTTATAAGAGATAATATGTCTATTTCTTTTATCTATATGTCTTATATTTTACTTTTACATTTTCCTTCTTGTTATTTACTGATACCTTCTGGGAGAGTTCCTTAACTGACCTTCACCAACTCAGTAATCATTTGTCGTGTTCTTTATTTCAACTATTCTAGTGTTCTTATAGAGCAGCACCAGTTGGTCTTTATTTTAACCTCTGGTTTCCATTTCACGTGATAAGGAGCACATTCAGAGCCATCCATATATGTTGCACCTGCTAACTTCTCACTCCAGAAGAGCTTGGGGACACTTCTGATGTTTATCTACCAGTCTCCAGCTTGTACTGAGCTATCATCATTTTTCTACCTTAAAGAAGCCACATGAGCAAAAGAACTCTGCTTTGTTCTATCTTCTCTCCATGCTGTTCAGCCTCCTCTGCTTTTCTCACCAACCCCCAAGCACTGGGATCCAACCACCTTCTACTGCCACAAGGGTTTCAGTAGGGTTTCTAGTAGCTTTACATGGTCAGTTTTTACATGGATAACCATCCACCTCCTTCCATGTCTGTAACATTTCCAGGGTTGAGGTCTGGAAAGAAATTAGCAACTCCTGCTTATGTGTCATCTTGTGAAGAACAGGAATTAACAGTGATTTTCAGAAACTAGGTTTTTAGGAGTATCAAGATAGAATTAATTTGGTGGGAACCACTTTCTCAGTTTAGGTTGTGGAGACTTCATTTTAGAAGGAACAGCCCACCAGGAAGCTGGCTTCATAGGAGAATAAAATGAGCAAAAAGACTCTCTCATGTTATATCCTGAAAGTCTACAGCTCTCATAGTATTAGGTTGGTGCAAATGTAATTGCAGTTTTTGCATTGTTGAAATTTGCCTTTGACGTTGGAATACAGTTTTAAATAAATGTGGTCGTGTTATACATCATTTTAGTGTGCATTTATCGCTTTATTATTTTTTTTTTTTGCTAATGACATTACTTGCTGTTTTATATGTATTTTAGACTATGGAAATGATGTTAGACAAAAAGCAAATTTGAGCAATTTTCTTTTTATTTTTTAAAGATTTTATTGGTGAATTGGGGGAGGGGAACAGACAAGTTGCTGTCTTTTTGTTCTTCAGTCTAGTTGCAGAGGACGTTGCTTCACTGGCCCATGTTGGTATCATCATTGCGCTCTTCCCGGATGAGTAGATCAGTCACCGGCCTCTGGATGGTCATTCACCATGGCTATTGGCAGCTCACGCTGGCTGCCAGCCACTCACTGTAGCCCATGGCAGCCCACTGCAGCAGGGGCTGCAGCCTACACCATCGCCAGGGCTCGCGCAGCCCAGCTCCAGGTGGAGCTGTTGTTAGCTGTAGAGGGCAGTGTCACTGGCCCTCATATGTGGGATCCGAACCAGCGCCGCTGGCTTCCCAAGCCAGCTCTTAACCAATGCGCCACTTGGCCAGCCCTCGAGCAATTTTCTTATTTGAGTTCAAAATGGGTCATAAAGCAGTGAAGACAACTTGCAACATCAACAATGCATTTGGCCCAGGAATTGCTAACAAACATACAGTGTATTGGTGGTTCAAGAAGTTTCACAAAGGAGATGAGAGCCTTGAAGATGAGGAGCATAGTGGCCAGCCATTGGAATTTGACAATGACCAATTAAAAGCAATCATCAAAGCTGATCCTCTTACAATTACACGAGAAGTTGACAAAGAATTCAACATCAACCATTCTACAGCTGTTTGGCATTTGAAGCAAATTGGAAAGACGGAAAAGCTCAATAAGTGGGTGCCTCATGAGCTCCAAAAATCAAAAAAAGATCATCGTTTTGAAGTGTTGTCTTCTCTTATCCTACACAACAAAAATGAACCATTTCTCCATCAGATTGTGACATGCGATGAAAAGTGGATTTTTTACAACTGGCGATGACCAGCTCAGTGGTTGGACCAAGAAGAAGCTCCAATGCACTTCCCAAAGCCAAACTTGCACCAAAAAAAGGTCATGGTCACTGTTTTGTGGTTGCTGCAGTCTGATCCACTGTAGCTTTCTGAATCCCAGCGAAACCATTACATCTGAGAAGTGTGCTCAGCAAATTGATGAGTTGTATCAAAAACTGCAATGCCTGCATCAGGCACTGGTAAACAGAAAGGGCCCGATTCTTCTCCACAATGCCCAACTGTACGTCCCACAACCAACGCTTCAAAAGGTGAATGAATTGGGCTACAAAGTTTTGCCTTATCCACCATATTCACCCGACCTCTCACCAACCAACTACCACTTCAAGCATATAGACAACTTTTTGCAGGATAAACACTTCCACAACCAGCAGGATGCAGAAAATGCTTTCCAAGAGTTCGTCGAATCCCGAAGTGTGGATTTTTATGCTACAGGAGTAAACAAACTTTTTTCTTGTTGGCAAAAATGTATTGATTGTAATGGTTCCTATTTTGACTAATAAAAATGTGTTTGAGCCTAGTTATAATGATTTAAAATTCACGATCCAAAACCACAATTACTTTTGCACCAACCTAATAGAACCTGTTACTTCCAGGAGTTCTAAGAATACAAAGTTGGCACATTTTTGCAAATCCATCCTTTCCTTCCTAGTGTGCACATTCCCTTAAGCTACAAAATCAGACATAGTATACTGTGACTAATTTGTAATTTTAAGGATCAAATCAAACCATGCACTTAATTATCTTTTTATCTTCTGTTTTTTTGCTCATTCCCTCAGAATCAACCTACCGACACCAAGCAACTATTGATGATGAAGTTGTCACCATGGAGATACTAGATACTGCTGGTCAGGTGAATAAGAAGAGCAGCTAAAATATTTTCAGTCAAATAAAAATTAGACATGCATAATATGAACAAAAGATACTTTTCTACAATTAATCATGGTGCCTAAAGACTTTATTCTTTAGTTATCTAAGTATCAATATGTTAACATATTTGCAATATCCCATGTATGCATCCTTATGTAAATTACCCAATACTTCAAAGGGGGTTGTGAAAATACCATAACATTCACATGATATGATCTAGAATACAATTGCCCACATATATTTTGGGGGATTGCAAGATATTAGTAGATTTTCATGATTAAAAATGTTTTGAAATTCTCTGGAAAGCTAAACAGATATCTTTACTGGAAAAGTTGTCAGAGCCTTTAACATGCTTATGTAAGGTTGATCCTTAAGGGATTTAATATATATTATATTCCAAGCTTAAAGGACCTCAGAATCTTTTTTCAGAATACTTTCTTTTTTTTTTTGAGGGCAGTGTCACGCCCTCACGTGTGGAACCCGAACCGGAGCCGCTGGCTTCCCAAGCCAGCGCTTAACCACTGCGCCACTCGGCAATCCCCAAGAATACTTTCTTTTAGGAACCTCTGTTGTAATATTCTTTCCAGACCTCACCACATCCTATTGAAAATTTGAGCCATATCACTGAACAATAACAGTTTATTTAAAATGGAAACTAATATAAATTAGTTTTAAGTTCAGTCGGTTCTGAGATTACAAATGTGTTCACACATAGGTTTAGTTGCGAAGGATAGGAATGACCACTAGGAATGAGAATTAGGAAGCCGAAGGATTCCATGGTGCTTTGCAGTGACCTATGACCCCAAGAAGGCTTGAATTTGAGTATTTAATTCAAAAAGTATTCTCATAGCTAATTAAACACTTTTCTTTCTCATTGGCACCTCTTTCCTATATATGCTCTCACCTTCTACCCAGAACTGATTCTACAGAGAATCAGGGAAATACGTACATACCTACAGAAGTCATTTGAGCCCATGAAGCAATTGCATTTTCTAATCACATATGCCGCCTTCCTAGGAAGGCATAACCACCCCTTTGAAGATCACTTCAAATAGATTTCTATCATTATTGGGACTGCATCATATTTTTGGAATATTGAGATAGGGGAAAAAAGCCAAAGTCCCTGGCTTTGCGTTTGACTCTCTCTACAATTTTCCACAATTTTTCTGCTCCTGGTGGGCTAATTGTCTATAGCCTGAAGAGAGAGGAGATTAAAACAAAACAAAACTAAAATATCAAAACCACTTCACTAAGCTGTGCCTGCAATTCTGATCTCTAAAAGGCAGAGTAAGGTCTACTTGTCTGTTACCTATTTGTTAATCCTTTAATTGTGATGAAAAGTCTCAAAGGCAATGCTTAACTAAGATGATAATTTCTTTACAGTCCTTGTGATTCAAGATTTAATGATATGGCAAGAAAAATATCAAAAGCAGAAAGTTAAGGTCTATGCAGTTAGAAAACTTTGAGTTCCCCGACATAGTTCGCTCTGAATAAGTCATGCTTCTATTCCAAATGGATTGAGAAGCTACGCTTGTACAAGCAGATTATCAAGAAATTTGAATGACGCTGACTGTAAGAAATAGTAATTAAGGGACAGCCATTAGCATTAGCAGCATGGATAGACTGTAAATTCTGCCAAGTCTCCCAACTGCCATTTCTTTCTTGCCAACAGGAAGACGCCATTCAGAGGGAAGGACACATGCGGTGGGGGGAAGGCTTTGTGCTGGTCTATGACATTACTGACCGAGGAAGTTTTGAGGAAGTGCTGCCACTGAAGAACATCCTGGATGAGATCAAAAAGCCCAAGAATGTGACTTTCATCCTGGTTGGAAACAAAGCTGACTTGGACCACTCCAGACAGGTCAGCACGGAAGAAGGGGAGAAGCTGGCCACAGAGATGGCGTGTGCTTTTTATGAGTGTTCTGCCTGCACCGGAGAAGGGAACATCACCGAGATATTCTACGAGCTGTGTCGAGAGGTGCGTCGCCGGAGGATGGTCCAGGGCAAGACAAGGAGACGCAGCTCCACCACGCACGTCAAGCAGGCCATTAACAAGATGCTCACCAAAATCAGTAGTTAGGTAGCTCCATTCTCATGAAGGCCCTGCTCAGGTGGGTTGGGGAATTGGAAATGCTTTCTGGCCCTTTTTCCCTTTTTTATCCTCCAAAATAAAATACTCCATTCCTTGTTCTGGCTCTGGGAAATGTCTGGGCTTCCTTTTGTTCCCAGCCTCCTGTATGTTGAGAAGTTACCAGTGTTTTATGTTTTATGCAATTTCAGTGCTGACAGTTACTCCTTTTCCTGCTTGAATATGATACACTTTATTGCAGTTTGAACATGTAATCTCCAGAGAGTCCTAAATGGCAGGGTTCATATTAAGCTATTTTTAAGCATCTTCACCTTGCTTCCGTAGGTTGACGTTTTTTTCAAAGGCATTTTAAAATTCTATTTCTTGTGAACGACTACAAATGAACACCTTAAAAGTCTAAGATAATAGGAAATACAGTAAAAACCCAGGAAGGGTAACTGAAATAGTGGAGCCCTAGTTCCTATTTAAAGCAAGGATTTTTTTCTGAGCTATCTTAAATTATCTAGTTTTTCTTTAACCTTTATTTTGTTCTTAAACTCAAACACGTTCTCACAAGGCTTTCCATTGTGTAAGAGAGTTCCATTTCAATTTGAGTTGGTTCTCTCAATGATCAATTGGTCATCACACCCTAATTCTTCTTCCATAGCTCCAATGAGATTTAATTACAATAGGGGCAGCAGTACCATCGATTCTGTTCTGGCTAGTCCCTTTCTCACCAAGCCCAGAGTGATATAAAGATATTAGGAATCTTTTCACCAAACCCTGACTTTATTAAATGCTAACAGTGTATCATAAGAAATGTCTGATTCATTTTTCTCTCCCTGCTTATCAGAAGAAAGACAACAGACCAAAAGCAAGAAAAATTAGGAATGAAGCTTAATTACCCTTCTGTTGGGGAGCCAAGGCTCTTTGCCAGACACAGTAAGAAAAACTAACCCCTGTTTCATTAATTTGGTTACATGATTTCTAATATTTTGGATAAATTGAATCACTGAGGAGAATTTAGAAAAGAATAGGTGAATAACGTTCACTATACCTGAATAAATGTGTATAAAACAGATTCTTATATTGTGAAAACAGCCTATAACTAATAAAACTTTATGATTCTTTTTTCCTTATTATCCCCCCATATATCAAGATTTAGGCACTTTATTTTAGAAGAAAATATATATCTTTTACATATGTGTGTATTTATAAATGCATAGATATATGTATAAAAATTTGTAAGAGTTGGAGGCTTTAATTCACCAATGCATTGGAACAACTTGGTGTAACTATTTTATGTGATTATAATAAAAAAGCATAATTTTCACATTCTTTCACATTAGGGTGGTCTTTCTTGTGATAACATGAAATGTTTGTAATTTTAGGAGAGACTTAAGGGGATAATTGAAATGCAGAATTGATGAATCAGTGAACGTGATATTAAAAATAAGCTTTCTTTTATAATAATAGCTAGTATTTTCAAATGCTTAGTTGCTATTTTCTTATCTAATCCTCACAATAACCTTATGCAAGAGATAGTATTATGATTACAGTTGTAGGGATGAAGATATTGAGCCATAAGAAAAAACAAGTTTGCACATCTATTTAATGGGTAGAGCCAGGATTTAACCCAGAAAGTCAAAGTCTGACCCTGGAGCCCATACTGATATCCATAGGATATTAATAGACTGAGATATATGGCTCTTGTTCTTGAGCTATGGGGATGAAGACACAGGAAGGAAAAAATTTAGGAAAGACTTGCTTCATTTATGCTTTCTTTCAAATATTAACAAGCATTTCTATATAAGTTAGACATGTAACTTGACACAAGTTAGTCCATTTGATTGATTCTGAGCTGAACCTTGAAGAATATATACAAGTTATTCAGGAAAAAAAGATGGTGAAAATATTCTAGGCAAAAGGACTAGCATGTAACCAAAATATGGAGACACAAAAGGTGATGGTAAGTGTAACAATTCAAAGCAGTTTAGAGGGCCACATATACCATTCTTCAGGAAAAAAGGGAAGGGATAACAAAGGGAAGGAATTAAAAGAAAGAAAAAGAATAAAGGGTTTGGAAGTAAGAAAAAAAAGGCAAAAATTCATAAAACTGCACTAAATTTAGGTAATTACATATTAAAGGACCAAGTAGGTAACTTAGCTGTGATTGACTTTCAGTAATGTCCCTGTAGACAGGGTAGGGAAGATGAAAGCTGATTAAGATTATTTTTCCAATGTTCCCATCTTCTAGAATCATAATCTCTTTTATTTTCTCATACTTATACTTGAGGATGACACTCAGCCAGTTCCTATTAAGAGCAAGCTCCTCAAAAGACATAATGAATACATGGGTGCCATCTTGGGTCGAACCCTAAGGAAGTAAAATTTATAGTCACCAACACCAGCAACTTCCCTAGACACATGCATACAAATCCAGACCTGTTAAAAAATCATAGAAGCACTGGCTTAAGTCCCAACTGGTAATTACAGAAGAACATGATATTGCACAATTACAAATTTGTTATCCCTTTCGTGCTCCTAGCTTCTCCACATATAAAGGTGATAAACAGTTGTTTTTTTAAACAGTTGTGTTCTTGAATAATAATGGTGGGTTGTTATTACCACAATCAACACACTACCACTACCAGTGTTTGCTGTTTCTAGTTGCTTTCCTTTTCTTTTAAGATTCAAAAGACTTTATTTCCAGATATTGTGTTTGTACTCAAATGCCTCAGAGCACTGAGAGAAGGAGCCCATAATTCAGGACCTACCTTTTCAATAATTTGTGTGATGGTTACACATACATAAAGAAACACAACATCTTGGGATGTAAGTACATATAATACCAACCAAGCTTTCTTATTAAAAGAGCATATGCCCACTTTGAAGATAATAAAAAAGTAGACAGTTCATTGAGTCAAATTTAATCAGAGTAACGTTGAATTTAGTTGTCCTAAGCTAATAACCTTGTGGGAGATACTGAGGGAAATAAATAAATAAATAAATAAATAAATAAATAAATAAATAATAAATAACAAAAAGACGATATAAATATCTTTACCCGTAGGTTTGAAATACTACATTTAGCAAATTCTGCATTCCCATATATATATATGGTTCGATTTTTATATTATACTTCCTGATTTTAAATGCTTATTATAAAGCCACACTAATCAAGATAGCATGTCATTAGTGTAAAATAGACATATAGATCTATGGAACAGAATAAAAAGGCCACAGACAAAACCACACTTATATGGTCAACTGATTTTTGACAAAAGCACCAAGACAATTCAAAGGGAAAAGAATATTCCTTTCAACAAATAATGCTGGAACAATTTCATATCCATCTGCAAAACAAATAAACATCAACCCATACTTCACATCATATATAAAAATTAATTCTAAATGGATCATTCACCTAAATATAAGCTAAAACTATGAAACTTCCATAAGAAAACAGAAAATCTTTGTGACTTCAAGTTAGACAAGGATCTTTTAGAACAAAACAGGCACAAATAAAAGCAAAATTTAAAAATTTATCATTTTAAAAAGCTAAGAAAATGCCACAGCAAGCCAGACTGGGAAAAGCATATGTGGAAAATATATAAGTAAACAAGAATTCATTTCCAGAAGATATAAAGAACTCTTAGAACTCAACAAGATAAAAAATATGGTTAAAATATTGGGCGAAAGCTTTGAATAGATAATTCACCAAAGAAGACACACAAATAATCACATGAAAAGATATTCAACATCATTAGACATTAAGGAAATGCAAATTAAAATAACAATGTATTACCAGTAAACACCCAGTATAAATGCTAAAATTTTAAAAGGCTGACAACACATGTGTCAGTGAGGCTGACTATATCCAGGAACTCTCATACATATCCATTGGGAATGCAAAATGATAGTCATTTTTTATAGCTATTTTTCAGTTAATTATAAAGTTAAACATATATTTAACATACAACTCAGCAACCCTGATCCTAAGTTTGTCCCAAGACAAATGAAAATCCATGTTCACATAAAGACCTGTCAGCTAACATTGGTAGTAGCTTTATTCATGATTGCCATAAACTGGTGATCAACTTTCAATCAATGGGTGAATGAATAAACAAACTATGGAGTATCTTCACCATGAAATATCACTAAGCAATAAAAAGTACAAACTATTGGATGTTTTCACAAAGCTAAGTAAAAGAAGCCAGACACATGATAATATTCCATCTATACAAAATTCTAGAAAAGGAAAACAATCGTAAAAGCAGATCTGTAGTCACCAGAATCTGAAGGTAACAGGTGGGAATACAGCACAGAGGGCTCGAGGGAATTAAAATATCCTATATCGTGATTGTTGTGGTAGTTATATGACTATATGCATTTTCTAAAACTCTTCAATGTGTAAAATTAAAGTTGGTTTATTTATTGTATGTAAATTATATCTCAAACATTCTGATTAGAAAAAGAAACGTTGGTCATTTGAGAATTCATCAAGGAGGGCAAATCAAAGAAAGTTATGCTGACATCTATTTAAAACAAATGTTCAACATCTTAGAATAGGTTTATAATTTGCATCTTTTCTACTCTTAACAAAATATCAATATTTTATTTTAAATTAACAGTGTTTCACTTAAATTCTCCATGCTCCTGCACTATTTCAGGCTCCCTGGCTGAAATACCTCCAGCCCATGGAGACCCATTGCAGGTGAATGTGTCCTTCTGTTCTCTTGTAAATCCAAACCCTTTCATTTTTTCTTAGGAACCATGAATGAGTGTTTGGGCTTTTTGAGTTTGGGAGCATGTGTGTGTGCTTGTATCAGTCTACTCCTTCCATGTTTTATGAGAGGAGAAAATAATTTGGTTTATTCTATGAAAGAGTGTTTTGAAAAATAAAAACCTCACTGTTTAGTAATCTAGGGAAGTGCTTGAGGATGCTTTCTTGATGTTTCTTTCTGATTTGTGAGATCCTATGTTGTCATAGAAACTTTTGTTCTATCATCCTCTTCATCTCGCTGCTTGGGGAAGCGAAGGGCTTATTGAGAAAAGCAAGGTAGGGCACAGAAACTAATGCAGGGTATTGATTTCCTCTATTTCCTGAGCTTCTGGGTCAATCTATATACTGGTAGTGTCCAACTATAATTTATGTTTCTAATATTTGCTTCTAAATTGGCTTTTTGGAATGCTGAATGTAATTTTGCTGGAAAACAAAGCAGTAAATCATATTTAGGTTTTCTAGCTATTAGTCCGCAGTAAACTGTTTAACCCATAACATAGCACTTTTGTTGGTGAGGAATATATTAAACATCACATTTCAAAAAGGACAAATATGTTTCCAGCATCCTCTCATCTCTCCTTCTTTATCTATTCCACACATGCTAGTGTTCCCCCTCCCCCAAATCCCTTGAACCCTTAACAATATACCTTCTTTGGGGAGTGGGAACAAATTAAGAAATTTTAAAGAAGATGATTGATAACACAAATACATGTGACTGGAGATATTTCAAATGGCCTAGAAAAGTGAAAGAAAATATTTTATGTAGACTAGAAGAAGGCATTATTAGAAAAGAGGCACACATACACAGAAGCAAGTACAGTTTACAAAAGATGAGTTCCTATAAAGTGCCTGTAACTACAAAACAGACAAAAGGACTTGGTGAGTGTCTAATCCACCAGCATTTCCTAAAACAAATGGTTTGAGTCTCTAGAGTGCTACTACTTACCATTAAAATAAGAGAGGGGCTGCATTTTGTTTCAGATGAATTTGGGAAACAGTGGATTAATGCCAGAAAAGCAGGTTCACTACTTCATGGCTTCTTTGAACTTCATTATGCTAATGACATGTTGTGCATCAGTAGGAGGGGTTTAATAGCACAGTGTTGTCTAATATCACTGGGCTACGGTGATGCACCTTACAGAACTGTATTTCGGGAAATAATATTTTCATCTTACCTTCAAAGAATTTCTCCTATGTCATCAAGGCTTACCCTGAATAACACTAGTGATGGAGAGGTCTTTGCTCCTCAGGAGGGCTCCTTGTAGCCTAGGTTCTCCTCTGAGTAGAGCTGCCCAAGAAAAACATAATGTGAGCCATATATGAAAGTTGAAATTTTCTATTTTAAATTTATTAGATTATTATTAATTGCCTAAATTTAAGTTTTTGAAATTAAAAAGGCTTACATTTAAAGTAAAAAAGAAACAGAACTCATTTAATATGTTTTAGTAACCCAATATATCTAAGATATTACCATGGCAGCATGTAGTCAATATAAAAGTTATTAATTCATGGGATATCTAACAATTATTTTTTACTAAGTCTTTGAAATCTGACACGTACTTTACACTTACTGTGCATCTCAATTTGGAGCAAGCATATTTCAAGAGCTCCAGAGCTGCATGAGGCCAGCGACTACTGTAGTGGATGATGAAGCTTTAAAATATTTTAACATCTTTTGAGTCTAAATTCTCCTTTATTTGAACAAATTGAGTCACTACAAGATCTGAAATTAGAATCCTGGATTTTAGATGTGAATGTGTTCTTAGAAATCACTTAACCTAATCCTCTCAATTCTATAGCAAAGTAACGAAATAGCAATGGAATTGGAACACGGGTCCCTGGATGGCTAGGTTACATTCTCCTGGTCTCTGATGTACTATCCTGTTTTACAATTGAAATATTAGGATTGAATTTATAAAAAGAAGTGTTAGCTTTACCTTAAAGAAACAATCACTACAGTATTCCCCTTAAAAGCTGCCCACCTCCAGAAAATTCAATATGTATTTTTTAATAAAAATTCAATTTGTGGACACATTTTCCAGACTTCCTCTACTGCATCAAGTGATGCCACCTGCTCATTTTTAGTGCCAACCTAAAAACAGGGCATATTTTGTAGATTAAAGAGCAAGGCTTGTCTGTTACTACATTTTTTCTGTATGAAGTCCTTAAGTCGGCAGTATAAACATATAATAAACTCAACTAGCACAACCAAATTAGCAATGTGCTGGTCCTTCTCCATTTCTCTTAGAAGAAGGGACATTGGCTCCCATTTAGCAGCTTTTGTCCCTAAGCCAAATAAATTACAACTTGAATTTTAAAATTCACTTTGCTAGTTTTTCTAGCCAATATATTCTATTGGACCTTGGGAAAACAATAGAAATAAGCAAACTGAGATTTAATTATCTACCCAATCTTTCCCAAATGATTTTTCTATGGATAATTGGGACATTTCACATATTGATTTTTTGATTTTTTGCAAAAAAGTGGGTCTCTGGTTTGCTAGCTTAGCTTCATTGCTCTAATTTCTCATTAATAGTAAATATTATGCACCCAGTCAACCAGAGTGCCAAATGAAAACTTTTATGGGAGACAAGAAATACAGCCAAAAGATATGTGAGAACAAAGCAGGCAAAGCACTATCCATCCAGGCTTCTCAGGGACGATGACAAAGAAACAAACACGAGGCATGCTGCTGTGGTTGTCTTCCCTGTCCAAATTAATTAACGGTGAATCAACATCCTGTCCAGCCACCACCTTGGCTAGAGACAATCCATTAAAATCACAACTCGGAGCGGGGAACAGAAATTATGCCGGACAAGTGTAGGATGCTGATAAATGATCCGATCGTGACCATAAAACATCATGAGCAATTAAAGCAGATGGGAACTCTTCTCACCAACTGTAATTACTGGGCACCAGCCCACAAACCACACTGTTGTATCTGAATTTTGCTTAGTCTAAAACTAAGCTACACTCAGGACTGCCAACCACCAGATGTTACGTCCATGTTGCAAATCATGTTCTTTCTTAAAGAGTCAAAAGTAAATCATGAGGAGGAAAATCTGAAGCCACAAGTAAATAGCCCCTTCTCCTGGAACCATCTTGGTCAAAATCTATTAGGAATATGCTAATAGGAAAGCAGCATATCCCATCTCTACACAGCTTGGGGAACTGTAAGAATTCCCAAGTTATCCAGACACAGCCGAGCACTCTATTCCCTATGGCAACGTTTCTCAAAATATGGTCCATGGAACACTCTGTAGAGTCATCTGGGACACTTCTTTGAAATTTAAATCCTAGACCCACTGCAGACCTACTAAGCCAGAATGAATATATGGGAGTAGAGCTCAGAAATCCGCATTTTAAGAAGCTCCCTAAGTGATAATTGTATACATCAAAGCATGACAAGCTCTTTTGCAGGACCAGAGAGATAGAACAAACAACTTGTGTCAAATGCATCAAGCATCTATTTTCTGAAGAATCTATGAATTTTGTAGGGGAAAGCATCTCTAAATTTTCAGTTTTCTGCTACCCTATGAAGGGATATGTGAGATCTTTATATTGCTGGGCAGGAGACTGGGTTCTCCAATGTTCTCAGAGTTATAAGAGCTTTGACTGAAGCCCCTGACTAATTTGTACAGCTCCTGAAGAAGGGATAAACCTGAGTTTCTAATGAAGCATCTTACGTCCAACTTTATAATAATACTTTTTTAACTAAAGTGGTATAAAGAACTCTAGACAACATTGTGCACCTGAATACCAAAGTCTCCATGATCATCTAGCTATTTTATATCCAGAACACGTATTGTCTTGAAATAGCCTTGGCATCAATTTATCAGGCTCTTTTAATGCACAGACCTCGTTTACTTTGAGCTGAAATGCATCTAGGGCATGGGGGAAGGAGATAGATACAGTAATTTCTGATGCCTAAGGCAGCAACCCAAGAGATCACTTCCCCCAGTAGCCTATGGCTAAACTCCTAAATGACCTCAGTGATCTCAGAAGAACAAGGACTTCAGTTTACTCTGTGGAGAGAAAAAGAGAGCTTGTGAGGAGGTGCCCAAGCTGAATCCTGCCTAGAGAGCATGGTGATTTGTGCTATAGCCTAAAGTTCTCAAGGGTAGAGTGAAATTTGTTTAACTGGGGTATTGGGAAAGGCCTGGGGAAATAATTACAAATATCTGAAGCTTTTCCATCTCAAGCATCTGATTACATCATTGGAGGGATCATGCATCTAGCCATCAATGGCTCAAAATCACATCATCTAGAAACTGTTGAACATTTGGAAGGAGGCTTAGATTTAACATCTCTTAGCATGCAGTAAAGCAAAACAAATTTACAACCACTTTATTGGAAGTGTAGAGGAGAGATAAACATTTTAGCAAGCAATGAATAGCATATGGAAATTAATTGTAAGATATTAATTACACTGAAGCTTGCTTTATTTTTCTCCTCAGGTGAATCTTATTATTTTAAACTGAAACAAACATATTTTCAAGGATGGTAGCATAGTCAGGGTTACAAGTATATTAAAATGTCTGTTTTCTTAGAAAGAATATGTTACAAGTCATGCTATTTTTATTTTCAATAGCATTCTGGCAAAAATTAAAGACAATTCCAGTCGTGCCAAACACTTACTGACTGATTAATTCTACTCTCTTCCTTTGGGTAAATAAATGGTGTGTTTCAGTGAAGTGGTGAGAAACAGATAATGTGAGCGCTCCTTCTTAACACTGCCCTTTGCTCCATTGACCAACAGCTCCTTTGGTTACCACAGAACTTCTCAGCTATTTTCTTTAGTTCCAAATGCCTCACAGCCAAGTTTTCAAGTTCTTTTTCATCTTCCTCTGTCAGAGTTCCCTGGCCAGCCCTGTCCTTTTCATTTTCTGCTGCCTGGTGTAGGCTCATCTGTTCCTCCGAGTCATAGAAGTCTGGAAATTCAGTTGCCTTTTTCCTGTAGTTAAGGAGCTGGTCCAGTTCAGCGAGTCTGTCATACTATGCTTTTAGATCCAGTTTGGGGGTGAGGTTTCTCTTCTCACACCCCAAATTCACATGCTCCTGAAAGGGCTTTATCTCCCTTTAGTCACAGTTGTATTCTAAGAAGAACTTCTCATTCCAGGTCAATCCATTTTCCTTTTCGCCCTCAAGAAAATTGTCATTCATGTTCTCTTCTCTCAAAATGGCTGCTGTCCCACTGGGGAGGGTCGTAGTATGGGTTGAGCAGCTCTCCTAATCTCCTCCTCTCATCAGCGGTGTAATGGGGAGCATACTGTTTGCCTGGAAGCCCGGCTTCCTCCCTGTTCTCTGGTGTTGCAGGTCCTCTTGCTGCTGCCACTTCCCTTGGGCACCTTCCTCACCCTCACAACAGTTTACTTTAAAAATCAATAATATTTTGTTTACTCAATGTTTAATTTGTCTGGTTTTTGTGAATTTAATAAATCCTCATAAGGGTATTTGACCATCTAGTCTTGTTTTTGTTACTCAGGGTCCCTGAACTTGTCTGAGGCATGTTCTTCTATCATGGGGATTCTCAGGACTCGGATCTAATGGCTCAAGAAAGAATACAATGTATTTTACTTTTTCACTATAGACTCTTCAAGATAAATATTGCTTCTCCTTTAACAAACTCATTTCTTTGGCAAATAAGAAATACATGACCTGTATTAGTCAGTACATTTTCAGTCATAGTTGACAGAACGTATGCCGTGTGGCATAAGCATGATTGGGAAGGTCAAGGATGAGGGCTTTAGGCATGAATGAATCCATGGGATTAAAGTACAATAGGATTCTGTCTCAATGTCAGAAAAAGAAACAGCAACTGATCAGCCCAGGGAAAGAGAGTTTTGGGTGAAATTTTCTTCTAGGAAAAAGTCTATAAACCTTGAGTGTCCTGATGTGGGTATTAGATCCACACTTAAACCATTAACTGTGGTCCGTAGGTTGGGTACTATAATTGCTCAAGACCATGTTTGCTGTCAACCCCTCTGGCTGGAAAAACCAGTGCCACCTAGATAATATGTACTAATTTCCCTATAAGAAAGGAGTGGCTCTAATTCTTGGAGAATGGGGACCTAGAACTGGGTGTTTATTATTTTGGGGGTTTTGTTTCTAAACCATTGAAGCAAACAAAACTGCTGGTGTACTGGTGGATGTGTTTCTCTTTGCTGCTGTCCCCCACAGGTAAAAAAAAGGATCATTTCTGGCTAAAGAACATAGCCTGGCCTTGTGTTTTTCTCTAATTATGGGATTCTCAACTCTCCATTCTTTGTGAACGGGTTGGGGCACACTGGTATTTCCTGACCTGGTAAAAGATACCTCTATAAGATCTGAAGTGGTTTTATGTCACCAGTAGTCAAGCTCAGTTCCCTTTGAAAGATTCTATAAATTCTTCCCAAGGTTGTTCCTGTAATCCCTCTGTTCTCACCAAAAGAACTACCTAGAGGCCCATTCCTGGGTTGCCTTGCATTTCTCCTCTTTTATTCCTATTATTTCATCTCTAGGAAAATAAGATCCTTTTTAGATTCTCTGTGTGAATTTCATTTGTCCAGTGACCTCATTGTTAGCTCTTTCTTTTTGTGATTTTAGAATCAGAGCCTCTGCATACTTTGTGTTTAACTATCTGGATTCTCTCCATCAGCAACTTTTGGAACTAGCAGATTCTCCATCCCATCTTAAAATCACTTTTTACTTATCTCTCTGCCCACTTAGACTAACTGTAAATTTCCTCTTTCTCCAGTTCTGAGACATCTTATCTTTGTAAAATACTATATTCAGGGATTCACAAAGTTTTTTATAATTTAAAATATGCTTGCAGACTTCTGCTTAATTCTTGTTTTCATATATAGTAAACTCTATATTCATATATTAACATAAGATCTATGTGGAAAATCATCTCTACATTCACAATCCTCTTTCTAGATGAAGTTTATTTTTCCACAGTTATTTTTACAAGTGGGGAAATAGCCTGCCTGTGATTATTCTGCTACCTGTACCTGGAATACTATTTCTATATCTGCCCCTTTATACCTTAAAGTGTTTATACTCAAGAGTCCATTTTAAGAAAATTTTTTAAAAAGACATAATAATATCAAAGATATTGATGGCACTGTTAAGTTTCATCACAACAAAAAAAAAACACAAGCAAACAAAAAAATAAAATAAAATAAAGAAGGCACTACATATCCAGTTCTAAGGGATTTGTTTAAAATTATAGTATAAGCAAACATGTTTACATAGATATTGCAATATTATTGACAAAATTTTAAAATACATGGGAACATGCTTATGACCTTTTTAAAAAAGATAAATGGAATATATTAATAAATTATACAGATAACCCTCAACCATGAGATATGTAAAATATGTAAGAACTATGCATAAAAAAGACAAATGAAACTCTAGTGTTGTCTCTTGCTGGGTTATGGAACACTAGTTTTGGTCTGCCAAATAACCTGCACATGCATAACTTTTAGGATAAGAAAAATGAACTATAGACAGTATTAAAAATACATACTACCTGGGCCGGCCGAGTGGCACGGTGGTTAAGTGCTGGTCTTGGGAAGCCAGCGGCCCCGGTTCGGTCCCACATGTGAGGGCCAGTGACACTGCCCTCAAAAAAAAAAAAAAAAAAAAAAATACATACTACCTAATATTAAAGAGTCAGCTTATATATCACCTTTTCAATGAACTTTTTGCTGACTTTTCTCCTCTTCCTTCTTGGTTTTCATACATTACTTGTCTCATAATGGTCACTTTTAAACTTGCATTGTGGTGATTTATGTTTTTGTCAGTCTCATGAGCCAGATCATCATTCATTTAATTGTAGGATTCATGCCTTTTTTTGATTTTTGTTTCAATATCCCCAAGGACAGGGTCTTCTAAAACCTTGATATCATTTGCAGCAGTTGTATTCAATTGAAATGTAAGAATTGTAGTTCTCCTGATCTGTAGTTACCACAACGTCTACCTTCTATATTAATGAGCTCCTGAGGATGCAGCTAGGAATTTAAAAAAAAAAAACAAAAAAACACTCAAACTAGCATCTAGCATCTGATCCATAAATAAGAGACATTTGACATCAGCTACCTGGATATGTTTAATTTCTGGATTAAAATTGCCCTGTTTCCAGAACAGAATGGGAGTGGAGGGGTCGGGGAGGGAGGAGCAATGTATCAGAACTAGAATGATAGCCCAGTAACAAAGCCAAGATTTAAAATTTGGGAGCATATAATCTGTGATCTTTGTCCAAGATGAAAATGTCACTTTTTATTTGACATGTTGGCATCCCCTGAGTCACAATCAAGGTTTGCTTTTGATCCCTGGTTCTAGTGACTACAGAGCCAAAGCCACCAGTTTAAAAATGTCCGGTTAGTAAAGGCAGTTATTTGTTTCCATGAGACCCAAAATAACGCAGTTGTTAAGACTTTTTAAAATCTGAGGTTAGCAAATTGATCTGTGGTTTTGCTTTGCCTAAAATATGACCTTAATGTGAACTCTGAGTAGTTGAGTATGGACACAGCCAACTCATATTGCATGTTTCCAACTGTCAGAAGTCTGAAAGAAGCAGTTTGTCTTATAACTCCTTCCCTTTCCCTATTTAAACCCAGTCTTTCTTTCAGTGTCTCTTTCACTCTCTGTCTTTCTTTCCCTCTCTCTCTCTCTCCCTCTCAGTCTCTCTCAATATCTGCTGCATAGCAAATGAATAGGTTCATAACTAAAATCTAATTTCAAAATAATCACTTCTTAATTGTATTTCTCAGTATTTTAAAGTGAATACATAATTCATAATAATACTTTTTAAAATCCTCTTTCTCCTTTGTACTTCTACTATAGTTCCTTTGGCACATTTCTGCTCAAATCCCCCCCTGCAAAAAACAACTCCCCACACTTTCTCCTCCCATTCCTCCAGATTCTGCATTATAAAAGCTCAAAGAACAAATCTAAAGGTGACAGATCTTGATTCTGATGGGCAATAAAGAGAAGGAAACTGATAACAAAGAAAAAGACAGCTGAAACTATCTTTGGTGGAGAGGAAAAGGGGAGACACCTGGAAACTTGACATTTTCAATTGGTTCACCATAATTGCTTCCTATAAAGGCCTTTGGGTCTTCACACAGGAAAAAAAAACTCATTTTCACTAGTTATTAATAATCTAAATTATTCCCCTTTCCCATTTTCTTCATATAAGCCATTTGGAAAGCTGAAGACAAAATATAACAAAAGTTAAATATTGAGTGCTTTATGCGTGCTAGACATTGTGATACATGCATTTCATGCATTATTTTCTTAAATCCCCAAATCAAATCTATAAGTTAGATATTACCACCATTTAACAGGTGAGAAAATGAAGGTATACATCAGGTAACAATTTCCCAAGATCACTCAGTTAGTAAATAATAGCAAAGCAAAGGTTAAGCCCTGAAATCCTTCACTGTGAAACCCAAATTCTGAAGCACTGTTTCATATTGTATGAATATAACAAAGTAGAATATGTATTGGATATCTCCTTATTTCCCATGCACTGAGCATAACTGGCCTCTACATACCTATTGGGGAAAAGTAACATACCATGACAAAAATTTCTGTGTACTCCCAAATTATATCATCAGTTCATCTTAGAACCAGCTCAATAAGTGTGACTTTCAGAAATCTTAGAATATGTCATTGATCTCAGCATCAAATTTAGTATCATGTATTAAATTTTTACAACAAACCACTCAAGATAAGGGCAGTGACAGTAATATCTCCATTTTATTGTTAAAGAATTGTCTTAGAGAAAAATGTGTCCACAGGTACTATGGTAGGCAGAATAATGACCGTCATTATTGTAAACCTGTGTATATGTCACCTTACTTGGCAAAAGGGACCTGGCAAGTGCAATTAAGTAGAGGACTTTGAAATAGGGGAATTATCTGGGTTGTCCCGGTGGGTCCAATCGAATCATGTGGGTCCTTAAAAGCAGAGACTTCCCTGGCTAGAGTCAGAGAAAGAAATATGACAACAACAGAAATGGGGTCAGAGGGATATAGACCAGACCCACCGTTGCTGGCTTTGAGTTCGGAGGAAGGGAACCAAGAGCCAAGAAATGCAAGCTGCCTCTAGCAGCTGAAAAGGACAAGGAAATATATTCTCCCTTAGAGCCTCCAGAAAGGAATGCAGCCCACTGACACCTGGATTTGAGCCCAAAGAGAACGGACTTCTGACCTCCAGAGACAGTACTTAGTGCTGTTTTAAGTCATTGAGTTTTTGGCCATTTGTTATAGCAGCCATTGAAAACGAGTACAGGTATGCAGTAATAAGTGGCAGAGGGAGGGCTGGGTTCCTATTATTACTGATATTTGGGTACTGCTATCTGTCACTATATTAATCACTTCAAATATTACCATAGTTAGTCTATAAAAATAACCTATGAGATATATCATCCTTATTTTTCAGATAAGAAAAGTATGAATGGTTACATTACTCATCTAAGTTCATATAACTACGGGTCAAAGGAGCTGCCTTTGCGCTAGACAAATACATCTTGTATGTTTCCAGCATCCCATACTGCTACATGGCTTTGAGCTCTTGACTTCTAATAGGAACTGCCTTCAAGACTCAGCCTGTTATTAGCACAATCATGAACTTCTTTATGAAGTTCGTTCCAAGCATTCCCAAATGGGCAGTGCCTGCAAGCAGCTCAGGGATCCCCTGAACTAGGACTTTCTAACCCAAGTTATGAGCTGTTATGAGCTGAATTGTGTCCCCACACAAATTCGTGTGTTGAAGTCTTAACCCCAATATCTCAAACTGTGACTCTATTTAGAAGCAGGGCCTTTAAAAAGGGAATTAAGGTAAACTGAAGTCACTGGAGAGAGGAGGCTAATACAATATGACTGATGTCCTTATAAGAAGAGGAGATTAGGAGACAGACAACACAGAGAGACTGATGACTGTGTGAGAATATAGCAAGGCGGCCATCTGGAAGCCAAGGAGTGAAACCTCAGAAGAAATCAAGCCTGAAGACACTGTGACCTGACTCCTAGACTCCAGAACTGTACAGAAATAAATTCCTGTTGTTTAAGCCTCCAGCCTGTGTTATGGCAGCCCTAATAAACTATTATACTACTCATGCCCTCCCAGTAACAAGCTTTTGCTCATTCCCCAGAGACAGATTTAATTGGTCTGGGCAGGTTTATGTACCAGGTTCATGTTTGTTTGTTTTAATTTAGATCAGTTCTGTTGGTAGGGAATACAGAGCTGGTTCTTTATATAGTAATAGGATTTTAACAGATGGAGAAGAATCATCTCCAACCATTTAGGTGCATTCACGCAATGTTCATTGCAGTATCATGTAGGGTAACATTAGCTTTTCAAACAGAAACTAGCCCTATCTAGTTTCCATGCAAATATTTCTACTGAGAATTTTCACATACCTGAGCTGTGGAAGGTACTTACATAGAGAAAAGTATGCAAGCTTAAGAGTTGAGAGCCCAGTCTGAGTTCTGGCTTTGCTCCCATCTGCGTGAGCTTTAGTCCACCTAACTTTCCTGGCTCTTTGTTTCCTTCAGTATTATGCTCTTACCTTTCCTGGAGAGCTCAGACCCAAAAAGGCCTTTGGTAATAGACTTCTATGGCTGTTCTAAAATCATTGAACACAACCTCAAAATTTCCTACATTGAACTTCACAGCAAGAAAAGCTTGTTTCCTTCAACGAGAAAATGAATATTTTCTAGTTCGTCTTCTTGCCTAAAATTCTATAAATAGGAGTCCTTTCCTCAGTGAGTATCCCTTGAATGCTTCAAAAACACATTATTTTAGTAGCTTTTTATGACAATTGTGTGTATGAAAAGTGCTACTTGCTAACCTGGTCTTGGTAAATGGAAAAAGAAAAATTACTACTTCTAGGAAGCGAGGATAAAGAAGCTAGAGGCTACCACTCTGCTGATGCCAAATTCTTTGCCTGGTCAAGTTTAACTACTGTCATCCTGTCAGGAACATGGAAGGCAAAGGCTCCCATAGTTCCATACTCAATGTTTTAATATCTTCCCGAGGGGAAAGGGGCTTTTAAAAACTCCCAGAAGATACATACTTGTTTTCCTATTAAATATTTAGCCTTAAGAAAGACAATTATAAACCTGATAGCTATTTGGATTGTTCCAAAAGGTGATATTTAATGCCAGTCACATCAATCACAATTTCTTCTAATGTTCTCTGAGCATTAGTTAAAGTCTCTTCTTCCCTCTCTGTTCCTATGCCCAGAATTTCCAGAAAGCAACCTTGGATTCCATGCAGAGTAAAACGGCCCTGCCTCTGAAAAACAGACTCATAAATAAAAAGGAGGTTCTTTATTGGGCCATTTGTTTAATCGCAGTGCAAATTTGGCAGCAATTTGGGCATTTGGCGTGAGTGCTTCTCAAGTTGACATTTGGCACATAAACATTGAGCACAGGCTTTGTGTACATCATTTGAAGGCCCAAATAGCAAGCACGTTCTAGTTGTCACCACTTAAATGCCTTTAAAATTTCACAAGTCATGCCTTCTGCACCATCATCATATATCCTATTTATTTCCAGTCTACATTTATATAATTGTTTTATGTTTCTTTACTAAATTTTCAATTATTCTTCATAGAATAAAGGGTTTAAGACAGTACTAACAAAGTTGGTGCTATTTCATGTACTTGAAACCAGAAAAGTGCTTGTCAAAACATCATTTTTATGACAAAACTATGACATTTATTGATCCTGGGAGATAGTATCTATGACTTAAGTAGATAATAAACAGAAGTAGATAAAAACAAACATTAATAAATAATGAACAGCAGAGGGAAGACCCCTTTCATTGAGAAACATTCTCCTCTTCCTTACATAATGGACCCTCTTATCTATAAATATCACCCATAACAATTCCTTTCTTTTTCCTGAATAATTCAGCACTACAGACAGCAATATTAATAATTCAAACTGTAGTAAGTATAATGTCAAGGCATGTTCTTCCATGTATATAAACAATCAGTCATAAATGTCCAATCATTCCTGATTGGACTGGTCTCCTAGATGCCATATCTTGTGTTTCATGGCCATTATACCTTCTCATGGGGACCTTCTTTGAGTCAGAGGCTGATTATTTGCTGATGTAAGCGCTTGTTTCTGTTCCAATGTTTTAGAAACTATAAGCATAGAAAAAAAATCAGAAAATGTTTACAACTAATTTAATATACATACAAAAATGTGGTTGTTTCAATATGGTTCACATTTGCTAATAAATAAGTTGATCACATTTCCCATCCAAACTGAAGCACTTCAGAGCAACAGACAGCATTATTAATAAGTTTATCAAGAAAATACAAATACACACACGCACATGTGCGCATGCACGCACGCGCGCGCGCGCACACACACACACACACACACACAGAGGCATAAGCCAAGATTGCCCCAGGTAAAATGGCTTCTATGGTCATCCTACTCATAAATACACTTTTGTCATGATATCAAGCAAAGGTAATTTGTGTCTAAAAGTATGTGATTGCTCTGAGTCCCATAATTTTCATTAAAATGTTGCTGTCTGTTGCTGTCCACATCCTTTCCTCCTGCCTGCCAGAATCCCAATGTCAGTCCAATGCACAGAACTTAAAAGAATATAGAACAGGAAACTCAAAGTTAGACCTGTTCAACATCAGCGTGACTCCCTGATGCTTTTCAAGTTCCTTCTACAAGGCATGCGCACTTCAAACCATAGGAGGCCAAACTTGGGACTCTACCCCTTTCAAAGCTCTATGCCACACCAAATAATAGAGGGAGAAACAGAATCAATTTTGTCTAGATGCTATGAATCAATGTCAGCCATTAAAAAAAAATTAACAAGCATCTAGATTAATGGTGAGAAAATACACTGAAAATTGCTTACAATTAGCTAAATCGCATACATATCACCATCCAGAGAAGTTCAAAATTAATCACTAGGCCCTGTTAATGCCTTCAAATTATGGGATTGTTATAAATTCACAAACCAACCTCTGCATATACAGAACACCCAAAAGGCATTCTGACTCTAGAGAATTTGATCTTTTTGAGAAAGGAATACAATAAAATATCTTTATCCCATGTGGCTGAATTTAAAACATGAACTTTGTTTTATAACAGAAAAGACACTGAGTTTGAAATGTTTTTACTTCAAGTCCTTGGGGAAGGGAAAAGTTATTTCATTCATGCTGGATAGCTGTTCTATCTACACTAATATGCACAGCCCCCATGAGCTAAGGTGTTCCTTAGGTATAGACAAAAGAAGTCAGCTGCTCCATTCCCCATGCAGCCTGCCCTCACATCATGGGGAAGGAAAGAGACTATGCCCTAATCTAAATCAGGCACATCCAGTATCCTCATAGTAGAGAAGGCATACAAGACTGATCAAGGTCAATTTCTGGTTTTAGTTATACTCAATATTGGCATACTTTTCCAGGGGTGTTACTTTTCCAGGGTCTGGCTGATGATAGAATATTATAACAAAAGCTTCTGGGAGAAAATGTTACTGAATCACTAGAGCTTAGTTAATGCTCTTCATAAAAGACTTAAGTACTTTCAATTCTGTAGTCAGAGAGTTTTCATCCTACAAAAACTGGAAAGAGCTCATAGAATATGAAAGTTGCCATGTACCTCCTCATAAGAAGAAGCTTAAGTACAAATAGATTTCGTGATTTACCTAAGGTCACACTGAGTGGGTGGCAGAGCTCAGGATGTACAATATGAGTACCTTCTGCTTTGTGACGCTACAGGGCAGTGAGGGATATTTTAGGCCTTTCAAAAACAAAGTGTTCCTGCTATGTTTTCTGTGAAGAGCACTCTGTTTTAATATGTCACCTGGATCAGTGGTTCAGAGTGTGGTTTGCAGATCAACAGCATCAGTGTTTCCTGGGAACTTGTTAGAAATGCAAAAGTCTTAGGCCCCACCCCAAATCTACTGAATCAGAAACTCTGTGTGGAACACCCAAAATCTGTTTTAATAAACCCTCCAGCTAATTCTGAAGCATGGTAAAATCTGAAAACTACTGGTCTAATTGTTTTCCAGAACCTATATTATTAACAACACATTTAGAAGGTTCCCTTCCTGTCCCTTATTTTTTTAAAAGTATTTTAGGGTCAGCAAATTGGCGCATTGGTTAAGAGCTGGTTTGGGACGCCAGCTCTGAGCAGCAGGGCCCCGGTTCAGATCCCACATATGAGGGCCAGTGACATTGCCCCCTTACAGCTAATATGGTGAACAACAGCTCCACCTGGAGCTGGGATGCCATGAATCTCCAGTAATAGCTAGGCTGCAGCCCTTGCTGCAGTGGGCTGCCATAGGCTACAGTAAGTGGCCGGCAGCCATCATGAGCTGCCAAGAGCTGCCAGTGAGCGGCCATCCTGAGGCCTGCGACCGATCTGTCTCATCCGGGAAGAGTACAATGATAATACCAACATGGGCCAGTGAAGTAACTGTCCTCCACAACTAGACTGAAGAACAAAAGGACAGCAACTTGTCTATTCCCCTCCCCCAATTCCCCAATAAAATCTTTTTAAAAAAAAAACAGTGGTAGACTGCAGCTGTCACTACTAAAAAATAAAAATTAAAAAAAAAAGTACTTTGAAGTCAAAGTAAATCTGATCATTTATTGGCTCAAAAATGTGATGAAATAGCATAAATGTATTAATTTATTCATTTCCTTCATTCAAACTGACCAACTGTAAACTTCATCCTGTAAATTACTTGTCTGTGTTTTAGAGATGGGAGAAGAAAAAACAAAAAAAGGTATAAGATATGATTCCATCCTTGAGAAGATCAACTATACCAAGAAAATAAGAAACTACAATTCACAATCATTTTAAAGTGGTACTTAGCAAATGCTACTGTTATCTAGTTATTAACTGAGACCTTCCCTGCTATCAGATTCAGGTACAATATTATATTTCAGGATTCCCACTGCCTATGGAAGTCTACAGCTCTTCCCAAGATAACTGTGTATTGTTCTTGTGGCCACATCTGTCTCCTGATACCTGATCTCTCTTTTCCTTGATCTTTGGGTCTCAATGTGCAACACAATCTTTTTCAAATTCTAAAGATCAAAGTAAACCAAAATATGAAACATTTACCCAAATTATTCATGAATGCAGTCAGTTTCAACTGGAAATTTGTGGGTGATGAGAAAGGGCTCTACCCTGAAGCAAGGCAAACAGATTCCAGTCATAGAAAGGATTTTCCTGTACCTAAATCTGCATGCTTTCCCTCTGACATTATTCCTCACAGCCCCCAGCCTTCCAGTCTCCTGACTCCTATCACCTCACTCTCACCCCTTCTTTTGCAGAGAAAACTGTCTTATTTGTTGCTTTATCTTCCTACTTGCTACCATGCCCGGGAGTTCCAGTTTCTAACCTTGAGCAAGGTTTTCTTTTCTCTGTAAACCAATAAATATTCTCTAAGAGATATATTTGTGCTAGGTGTTTATAACAAAATATTCAACTCTTATAAGAACAAAACGGGCATCCTCAAAATTTAATTGGTGACTGGCATACAATTGTACTTGAGATACTAATAGGACTTTCAATCTGATGTGAGTGATAAATAATTACTCAAGAAAATATTTATCAGCTGTGTCCAGAGCACTGTAAAGTCTACACAGATGAATCAGATGCTGCCTATGTCTTTACGGAGCTTATGAACTAGTAAATACTTCTTGGGGAAGAATTTGGGAGAAAACAAGAAATTTCCACAGATGTTGGGTAAATTGCTCTCAGTTTTCTACAAAATAATAACAGAAATGCTTAGCTCAATATTATTTCAATATCTCCATAGTTTCAAAGAAGCTGATATTTGAGACACAACCCTAAGAGAAAGTTTAGGTCCACAACTCCAGACCTCTTCCTATGTGCTCTGTTGGCCACAATACTACATATGATACAAAGATAAATGAGACAAAGTTCTGCCCTCAGAGTTCAGAGTCTACTGGAAGGAAGACAAATTATAGCATTTTATTGATGCTGATGCTATAATATTGTGTTTTGATAGAGGTAATTATAGATAAGGGACCTGATCCACACAGCAGGATGGGTGTGAGAAGGACTCAAAGCTTTGGGGCAGAGAATGAACACTGGAACTGCACCTTGAAAGCTGACCAAAACAGCCAGTGCAGTGTGGCTGTTTGGGGGATGAAATAAGGGCAAATGTTTCTAGAAAGATCATGCAAAAAAAACCCATGCAGAATTAAAATGGCAGGCCATCTGTCATACTGTACAGATTAGGAGCAAATAATAGGTACACATAGGCAAAGCTGGTTTGGCACAGAATTTTGTCATTGTTAAATGTAATTACAGCAGGTCCCCAAATAACACAATTTTGTTCAATGTCATTTCATTATAACATCGATGAGATGCCAGAGGAACTTAATTCTTGTTTATATCAATTAGCCTGTGGTAAATTGGTTTCGTTATACATCATTTCACTTAAAGTCAAAGAGCCTATCGATGATGCTAAGTGAGGACTTACTGTGGTTATTCATGAAATGATATAGATACACATGTCTATATTGGCTAACAAAACCATAAATCTAGTATAAGGTAATTATAGCAGAATGCCTTTGGGAATAATAAAACTGTCAGATGCTTTGGAAATTAGCTCCAATCAATCTTCTTTTTAAAATCTCTGATAGAAATTTGGTCCTCAAATCCTGCTAAATACTCCTTTCATTTAGTTATACATTGTAAACTACACTTCTTCATAAAGAGGATTATAAAGATCCTATTTGTTACAGTAAATTGTGATAGAAGTATTAAAGATTATAAGTGTATGGCAGAAAGGACATAGCACTGCTATTTCTCTACAGTCATTAGAAATGTACTTCTTAGTAGTCAAGTAGTCAATTTCTTCTATAGTTTTCCTGAGCGATCCAGATATAGATTCATTTGGGTTTGGGTAATAACAGAAGACTACACAACACCCACCGACTCTTCCCATGTCCTAAATCACTTTATTTTAAGGTCACACATGTATATTTGTATTTGATAGAAAGCTGTTTTATTCCAAACATTGTGGAGAAGATAAACACTGCTTTCTTGAAATAGTAAAACTCCTAGCCATTTTTTGTTCATAATGACTTAAACACAATCCCTGTGCATTTCTATTTCAATCTTAATTTACTCATTAGTCAAGTAAAAAAGTTAACATGCCAGAATAGATAAATAAGAGAAGGGCACTGGAGAAGGGCAAGAGTGAGAGTCATTTGATACTTTAAGATAATGATGCACTTCTATTTACGGGCTAGACATCACCACTGGGAGTTAGGATAGTTTGTTTCCTTTTTCTGTAAGTTCCACTACAATAGTCACCAGCTTCAAGCAGAATTGGGTTCTTAGTTATATTTTATATCTATAATTATATTTAACAGAAAAATGAGAATCTCACTTTCAGGATTGGTAGAAGTAGCCATTCTGGTTCAAAAAGTTTGTTGTTGTTAACAAAATTAGGCCTTTCCTAAGCTAGATTTGAAATCTAACATATTTAGCACGTTTGTCAAATGCTCTTGAAATTTCACGAAGAACTACATAAACTCAAATGATCAAAGTTGTGACCAGAAAGATTATAGACACCTTTCCTATGAAACTCAAAATACAAAATTATGTACCAGAAAGAATCTAGATCACCTACTCTAACATCCTTGGTTTATAAGGAAGGATACAGACCAGAAAGGATATGTGACATTCCTGAAGTTCACAATGGTTGATTCAGAATGCTGGATGATTCCATAACTTAATCTTTGAGCTGGTATGCTCTGGTATACACACATTAAACCAGCACCAGTTTATATCGGTAATATTTAGCATTGTATTTAAGTTTATAGCAGCAATATTTAACATTGCATTTACCCATGCATCATTTTCTTTTTAGTTCTTCAGAAGGCTCCAATAACAGTGTTACATAGGCATTTTTCAAAAGGGGAGATTAACACACAGAAAAGTCTTAAATTTAATGAAGGCAATCATATCAAGTGTTCCTCACTTCTTTTGGTACCAATATCACCTAAATCAACTCTTTCAATAGATTATTTTTTCCATGTTTATAAGAATTATAATGCATTATAATGTATTATACTTCTTTTTAGTGAATTAATTTTACATCTTCCCCCAGAGGCTCAAAGTTTCCAATACCTTTCTATAAGTACTTCACAGAACTCTGTAGAATATTAAGGAGAGTAGAAGTATTAAGTAATCAAAACAATATGGAAAATATTGTATATGTCTCTTATTTCTAAAAGCATTGTTTTTATTATGAAGATTTTGACTATCAGGGCCAAAATAAACAGCTAATACAATTTTACTTCAAACTTCATTTGTGAGGGTTTCTCTTAGCAATAAGTAGAATGCATCTGGTTATTGCTAGCTGATTTGATTGAATTCATTTCAAGAAATATAGAAAATCCCATATGCGAGTGGTGGTAATGTCAACATCAGACACTCATCAACATGCTATAATTCTCATAAGAAAGAAACATCATTTTCCATTACAGTCAGTCAATTATCTTTATGAGTCCTTGTGATACCAATAAACCTATGACTCCACCCTTGAGAGCGCAGATTGACTACAATCAATCCTTCCAAAATTAACTTTGACAACAAAGGAAGTACAAAAAACAGTCTTTTCAAATAGGACAATGAATACATGAATTTATAATTTTATTTAGCAATTCAAATGAAAGGTCAAATCATATCCTTGGGCCAGGAAGTAGGAATGACTATTGTTAGACAGTAATTTAATAAGTGAATGAATGGACAACTAATCTTGCAGTCATGGTAACCAATTTCTCTGTAGCCATACTGAAAACAGATTTGCCTGAGAAAGTAAAAGCTCTTCTTTAATTCATACAGCCTGGATTTCATATAAGGAAAACACTGAGGCATAAACAAACCTTTGCTGTTAACATTTTCAATGCTTGCTATTAAGAAAATGATAATTAGGATGTCTATAGCAATGGTAAACATTTGATTAAATATTGTCCACTGTGGTTACTTTTATCAAAGCAATAAATTGGCATATATTAAACTACAAAGCATAAAATTTTCCAACAAGGCTCCCAAGCTATGGTTCTGAAGCTGCTGATATTAGAAGCAAATTTGTATAACAATGTGTCCACCTATAAAACAAAGACTTCTGATTACATTTAGAAAAGACAAAAGGTGAAAGGTAGATTTGAACATGCAGACAGTCCACACAGAAAAGTCAGTAAACTGTACACCTGAAACTAATACTATATGTCAACTGTAATTTTAAAAGTTTTTTAATAAAAAAAAAAAGAAAAAGCAGTTAACTTCCCACTTTCTAATGGCATCTAAATATATACTACATTTTTTTGAAAAAGCAAATATGTCCTTATTGGTAATAAAGGTGAGAACTGATCAATGCCATAGCAGTGTGTGAAATTCTGAGGCTACCAGGTTAGCAAAAGGATACTAAATATACAACTTAAAATACATTTAGGATTTACTAGGATTCATGACAAGATTTATGCTATAGGTTGAAAGGTTCCCATTCCTTCCTCTTTGAAGTCAGTTTGAATGGAACAAAGATTTTTCAACAGAAAGAGAAACAACTTCTTGGAGTGGTGGGGGAGATACAAGGTTAAAAAAAAAGAGAGAAAGATGAAAAAAAATAGGAAATAATGAAAAGTCTGTAGGATCCCAGGAATATTCCAGTCTAGAAGAAGAAATTAAAGATCCAGAAGAGCAAGCGAAGGTGCAAGAAAGCTGCTGGAAAACAGTTTTCACATAGGAGAGACCCAAAACATCTTTATTTTACAGATAATACAACTGAGGTTAAAAAGGTTCTGTCACTTCCCCATAGTAATTTAGCTTAGTGCCTGAAACAGACCCAGAATCCCCACCACACAATATCTGAAAGTGCTTTCAATCACACTGAGGAGACGTTTCTTACTGTCTTAGTCCCTGAGACACTATGATGCTATGACCCTATTTCCAAGACAAAAAAAACCAAGCAACTATATTGTGACGCATACTTTTTCCAGCTGGGCCTGGTCTAACTGCAACTGATAAAACTCTTGAAAGCAGAATTCCTTAGAGAGGGAAGTTTTTCTCCTGTCTGCTTCAACCTAAGAGGAGTAATCAAATTTAACACTACAAAGATAATGCTTTTTTAAATAGCTTTACTTCATAAAGAAATTACCAGGTATCTCAGTCAATTTTTCTCTCTGTGAAGGAAAAGATGTGAAAATCTCACAAAATGAAACCAACTAGAGTCATTTTAAAAAAGTTTTTTTCCATGTTTCAAAAAAACCTTGGGAGAATATATGGGCCCTCTGGAAGAGAAGGAAAAAGAATCATGCTAAGAAATGGAGGCAAAGCATGTGACACAATTATAGCACAAGAATTCAATTTTTTTTATCAAACATCAATTTGGAAATCAGATAAATATGTGACACATTTTCTGTTTTCACAGAACTTAGCAGGAAACTAAACAATCAATCAAGTAATTAGATTAAAGAATGCTTTATGGAGACAATAGTAGGACACTGAAAGGGTAGTAGCTAAACTTCACTGCACATCAGAATCCCTGTTCCTTGTTTCAAAACATAAGTAGATGGTCCCCAAACCCACAGTTGTTTATGTAGCACATCTTGGATGAGCCCAGTACATTTTTATTTCTAATCATTCTCCCAATGATGTTGATGCTACTCGTCTAAGACATATAGTTTGAGAACCACTGTTCTAGGGAAGCAAGAATATTCTCCTGGAAATTTAAGCTTATTTAAGTTATGCATCATGGAAAAGATGAGTAGAAAGTATGGTTGAACACTTATTTTAAGCTATTAATATCTATTTGGAAAGAATAGCTCAAAAACAATCAATGAGTAAAACTTCTGTTCCTTCCCATGATAGATTTCCACTCCTGCCCATGATGAAGTAACTGGTACCCAACTAATGTTTTCAGGGTGAACAATTGTAAAATGGAACAAAGTATAGGAAGAATCTATTTCCAGATGATAGAGCACAGCCAGCACAGGCTTGTGATTCCTCAGAGAGGAGACACCCTCAGAGTGAAAAAATACATGAGATAAGCCCAACAATGGTCTTAATTTTTTGACCAGGGAACTTTCCTGACTGAAGTACAGGAAGGGGAAACCTCAAGGAGTTCCCGTGAGTCTCAATAAACTGATAACAGACTTTGATATTGCCACACTGGGTGGAATTTGTACGGCAAGCTACCAGAGAGAAGAATGCTATGGAAGGAAGGAAGGAAGGAAGGAAGGAAGGAAGGAAGGAAGGAAGGAAGGAAGGAAGGAAGGAAGGAAGGAAGGAAGGAGAGAGAGAGAGAGAGAGAATAAAGATAAGTGACGTCTTCCAGAGAAGAGGTGCTAGGGAGGCTAGGAGTCTATGAGCTGAGTGGAGAGTCTAGAGCTATGCAGAGGGACATAGAAATTCTGACCAGCAAGAACAATATGAAAGGTGATAAAATCCAGATACAACTACATAGTACCCAGCATGTGCAATACACAGTCAAACATTACTTGACAGACAAATGAGCAAGAAAATGTGACCATTCACCAGAGAAAACAGTCACATATAACAAATGAAACAAGATATTGCAAATAGCAGACCATGGTTTTAAAACATCTATTATAAAAATAGTCTAGGTTTTAAAGAAAAAATTGTTAATCGATTCAGACCAAAAATGAACTTGCAGCAGGAAAAAAGAAAAGGAAGCTATTTTTAAAAAAGAAGGAAAAGAAAGTAACCAGAAGAAATTCTAGAACTGAAATTGACAACTTTGAAAAGAAATAGTCAATCAATGAGCATAAAAACAGACTAAAGGAAATCAAGGAAAAGGTTAGTAAGTTTGAAGATAGAACAATAGAAATCTAAAAAGCAGGATAAAAATATAGAGCCTCAGTGACCTGGGAGACAATAGAAAATAGCCTTAATATACATGAAATTCAAATTCCAGGAGAAAAGACTGTGGAGGAAGAAAACAAATTTGAAAATATAAAGGCTAAAAATTTCCCAAATTTTATGAAAAACTATAACATAGAAATCCAAGAATCTCAACAAATTCCAAACAGGAAAAATACAAAGATAACCCCAGCAAATACATTATTGACATACTGCTGAAAATAAAGAATAAAGAGAAAATATTGAAAGCCACCAGATAAATGTATTACATGCAAGAAAACAATGATATTAATCACAGACAAATTATCATCAAAACAAAGACCAGAAAACAGTGGAATGACACAATTTTTAAAGCGCTAAGAGGAGGGACAAGAGATGGGGTGAGGTAATCCGTATTGTAAATCCAGTGAAAATATTTCACTCTCTTAATAAAGTAGTATTAATATAGAGAAAATTGAGAGAGCCCATTGGCATTTCACTCCATGTAAATTTTACCTTAACAACAATAACAAAAACTAAAGCTACAAATATGATCAGTGTGGTATCATATGGTAGAAAGAACCCTGCCCTGATATCTAAAAAAAAATTGGAAATGAGTCCAAATGCTACCTGGTGACCTACAAACTTACTTTAACTTCTCAGTTTTTAATACCTGTTTTTAAAAATAAGCCATTAATATCTACATTTCATTCAGCTGATATTAAGAACTACATGCCAGAGGTTCAGTAAGTGATTCTGTTGTTTCATAGGCTTATTATAAAGTCCAAATGAGAATATGTAAGTGATTTATAAACCATGAGACAGTATACAAATGTTATAATTTGTTACTGAGTCAAGTAACAAAAACCACCTCACAGGAAAAAAAAAAAAAGATATATTTAGAACTTCAAATTAGAGGGATATCCTATGTAGCAATGACTAATTTCTGCTTTTTTAACATGAAAGAACATGATAGATCTCAGATGAGAGGGAATATTTTAAAAAGCAAACTACAAACAGCCCTTTTAGTTTATGATCACAGAAAGAACTCATTTGTGCAATTAAAGCTGGTCGCCAAGGGAAATGGCAAACCTAAAAGCCTTTAATATAAAAGGCCTAAAGATTAAGAATTTAAATTTCTGAGGTAGAACAGTTGACCCAAATGAATCAGAAAAAAAGGTTTTTTCAAAGAAGAAAATGGAGGTAAAACCAGGGTTAGACTAGATCAGTCCCATTCTCACTCATTTAAAATTTGTTCCATATGTGCAATAAATTCAAATATAAAGTTCTCTAAATAGGAATAATAATTTATTTTTTTGAATTATTTAAAGTTAGAAAATATGTGGTTTAAATCTACAGCTCACAGTCAGACAGTCCATTATGGTAGCTACTTCCATTTAGTGTTTAGCTTGAATTAGAATATCAATTTATGTCCCTAAAATGCAAAAGACAAGTCCCACACCATCCTAAATATGTTTTAATAAATGCCCCCAAACTCAGCTCATTCGGATCGAAGCTGAATTTGTAAAATAATTTAGCACTTAAATTAATTTAGTCAACATTATTTTAATGAAGATTATTATCCATATTAATTCCAATTCTGACAAATGCATTGAATAATTTTGAGAGTACACGAGGCAGTGGTGATGACAAAATCCATTTGAAAATAGAGTGAAATTATTGCGGTACTGCTCCCTTCTCTGTCCTTTCCTTGTTTTGTTCTTACAGTAAATATTTCTAAAGTAAATGCAAATGATAAACCCTACAATAATGTACATTATTTACATTTATATGCATCTAATTGATGCTTAAACCTTTTTTTTCCAATAGAGCAGTAATGTCGTGGGACATTTTGTGAATTTAGGAAACCAACAGCCATTGAATAAAGATTTTAACAGAAATATGAGCCAACTTATTAAGTTAAAATAATATAAACTATTAGAAGATTCCAAAGTCCATGGGACAATACCCCCATACATGTCTTACAGAGCAAAGTATTTTGGAGAATTCCACATGAATATTAAATATCTTTATGTTGACAATACAGCACAACTTACAAAAAGGAAGGCTACTTTTGTACATTTTCAGAATAATGAGATCTAATTAATCAAGTGTATGGATAAAAAGCAAGTAGGGGCTGTGTAGAATCATCATCATGGTGATAGATAGTAAGTGGTTTAAAAAAATTAGGAATCTACAACCTTAATGTTAGTGCCTACTATTTACTGAAGGTCTACAACTCACCTACATTTCTCATGTGTTATTACCTCGTTACACTATCCTTTGAAGACTATTTTCGTATCTGTAGGTAAAGAAGAGAAACTGGCATTCAAAGTTTAAGCAATTTGCTCAAAGGTACATAACGACTAATAGCAGGGGTGAGATTTGAACCTTAGGCAAACTTCAAGACCCACATTTTGCTATTTGTATTGTGTGTTTTTTTACCACATCCACAAATGAATGAAGTTTTTAACCTACAGTGTTCACGGTCTATCCTATCTCCTTCCAGATACAATTCATGGCCCCAAAGCAAATCCAACCTATGTATGACTCCACGGTTTAACCAGCCCTAGTGGAGTCAGTCCCTCTGTATGAAAGTATTTCTCCACGTGACAGAAGCATCACATGGAGCCAGATGGCTAAGAAGCTCTTTTACCTGCTTGTGAACATAATGGCTCAAAAAGTATATTGCTCTATCTTTCTAATCAGGACAGCCTTAGCTTATAGTTAAAAAGGAAGAAACAAAGAAAAACCCTAAGACCCCAAAAGACTGGTTAGAGATAAGACCAATGGCTATATTACAAATTAAGTTATACCAAAACACAAATGCTTTCCAAAGGCTAAACTAAAACAAGAAAAAGTTTAGTTTTCATCATTGTTAATTATTGACTCAACTGAGAATATATGGAAATAAAAAGTTTTGAATAATGACTATTTGGTTGATCAGTCTCTGGTAGCTGGTTATGAACTGGACCCTCAAGAAGTTTGCAGAGACTTTGTTAATTTTCTTCTATACTTACACTTCATTGGCAACAATAAAAGATAGAAACAAACGGCATCACTTTTAAAGAAACAAAGGGATAATTTACACTTAAACAGTGAGTAGTTCCTCTACCCTTATTTTCCATTAAGTGAACTTTTTTTTTTTCAATTCAATATCATGGACATTAAGTGTTAGATCATTTCCCAAAGGGAAATAGCCCTGTCCTTGCCTCCGTTGTAATAGTCTTTGGGTATAGCTAATATTGTTTGGTTCTTATCAGTCATGATGGTTTCATAGTCTAAAAGGTAGCCATCACTTGCCTGGTAACATAGTGAAGCTTATGCTGAATCGATCTGCCTTCAAAGAGTTTTAGAAATAAGGGAAAACAGAAGCTCTTTAAGCAAGAATCATTTGGACAAAGATTAATTCAGGTGCCTCTCTTTCCGTCTTGCCTTGCCTTGCCTTGCCTTGCCTTGCCTTGCCTTGCCTTCTCTCTCTCTCTCTCTCTCTCTCTCTCTCTCTCTCTCTCTCTCTCTCTCTCTCTCTCTCTCTCTTTTTCTCTCTCTCCAATCTTTCCTCTCACTCAACTGAAGTACTCTAATACACTGGATGTTTTCATGTTTCCTAATTCTCCCTGGACAGAAGTAATCTAACTATCTAACTTGCTTTAGATGCAAGTCTTTGCTGTTTTCCCCAAAAAGTAATTAGTAAAGGAAGAGACACAGAGTAGAGGAGGGCAAAGGTGGGTATGCTTTGGACAGAGGGAAAAGGCTTTCTGGTGCCCTTCAAATCGTACAACATAAAACTCCACTGTGTGAGCCCAGCTCTGCACAAGAAGGAACTTTCTACTGCAATTCTAAACTTTGCAGCTTATGTTTGAATATTAGACATCTAACTACTTGGCTGACATTTAAACATATGGCTAACATATGCCAAATTTGTTTAAAGTTGAGTCCAAAAGTTCAAATGTGGAAGAATAAAGTCCTTATTCATGTTTTCTTATTATATTCTCCTGACGATAAATCAGTGTCAATATATCTGTGTGTGGTGGGATGAGAGAAGGAGGGAGATGAAGGAGGGTCAGAGAGATGAGAGAAAACCCTTTGCTATTTCTGCTCCTTTAGCAAACAGGGAAGCAAGGTAGAACACTGAAAGTCTTGCAGCAAACCAGGCCTTTGTAACTAGTAGAATATACATTTTTGATGATAGCTGAAGATAAGGACACAGTTTATCCAGAGCAATGTAAAACTACCACAATTCCACCAACGGGTGAATATAATAGGGTGAATTTAATCAGCAAATGTGTAAAGCTTGTCAACATTCATTTAAAGTTTTGGCAATTCTATTTATCCTGCATAGTAGTGAATTTTCAGTGGTAGAGAAAATATTAGAAGCTAAAAATGTGCAACTTTATAATTACATAACAATTTGTGTTCTTTGTGCATTTTTTAAAAGACACAAATTAATTATTTGAATCTCTCAGAACAATTCAATAAAGTAGATATTTATCATCTTTATTTTAGAGAGAAAAGTACAGATGTACTGAGAAGCTAAATATTTTGACCAAATCAATAGTGCTAGAAAATGGTGGAGCCAGGATTCAAACTAAGGCAATTTGGCTCCAGAATTCATACTCTTAACCATAATGTCATATTGATGCTTTGGGCTGAAAAAAGGGTTGAACTAATTAAGTCTCTGCTACTATTACTTTGAAAAAGCAGGAAGGAGGCTCATTCTCAGAAATCTAAAAATTATTTTAAAATTTTCTTATACCCATCTGTCCACCTCCACCCAGTTATTAGAAGTAGAAAGAGAAAAAACAATGCCACATACGACTTCATACAAGAGAACCATGTTTATCAGCAAAGGGCAATAAACAGCCTCATATGGGATAAAAAATGAGCTCTGCAGCATCAGTAATGTGACAAAAACACAAAAGCAGGTTGAGGGTAAACAGTGACTAGTGAAAACATAGTCCTCAGCCTTCTACCACTACAGAAAAGATGGTCCCAGTGATCGGTACCAACTAGCATTATAAACATTTGGTGAAAAAAGTTAGGATGAGAGATATGTTCTTGAAGTATTGGGTTGTTGGAAAAGTCATGACGTATTTTTTCTGTTTTTTGTTGCAAAACTCCGTCATGACTTTTCTGACAACCCGATACATTATCAGAAAGGGAAATTCAAAAGATTTTTGTGTTGGTGAGTAGGATTTCATCAGAAGGGCAAGTAAATTCATAAACGTTTTTCTTTTCTTTTCTTTTCTTTTTAAGATTTTTATTGGGGAATTGGGGAGGAGAACAGAGTTGGGGAATCAGGGAAGGGGAACAGACAAGTTGCTGTCCTTTGTTCTTCAGTCTAGTTGCGGAGGACGTTGCTTCACTGGCCCATGTTGGTATGCTCATTGCGCTCTTCCCGGATGAGGCAGATCAGTCGCCGGCCTCTGGATGTCGCTCACTGCTGCTCTTGGCAGCTCACGCTGGCTGCTGGCCACTCACTGTAGCCTATGGCTGCCCACTGCAGCAGGGGCTGCAGCCTACACCGTCGCCGGGGGCCTGCACAGCCCAGCTCCAGGTGGAGCCGCTGTTAGCTGTAGAGGGCTGTGTCACTGGCCCTCATATGTGGGATCCGAACCAGGGCCACTGGCATCCCAAAACCAGCTCTTAACCAATGTGCCACTCGGCTGGCCCCATAAACGTTTTTTCTTAAAAGGGATCTTAAATTGAACACAAATCTTTCCTCCAGCTGACATATCTAGTCACTGCTTGTGATCATACCTAAAATTCCTGTGGCAATACCTTTGTCCATTTCATTTCCATGTGACAATAATCTCACCAAATACATAAAACCTTCTCTCCGAGGCTTTTCTTCCAAGCCATTCCTTTCCTTGAAGCCTTATTTGATCATATGTCTTGTCTTTGAAATTTGTGGCATTGAATATTTATTTATACTGTCCTGTATGTTGTCCATATTGTGTGTGTTATCTTGTTATCTAAACTGTAAACTCATGTTGGTCAGGTATTTTATCTACTTAAGTGCTGATATTATAAATTTATAAATAAGAGAAACTCAGCATACTTGAATGATTTTATATTTCTATAATGACCATGTAATCTTTAAAAGAAGGACAGAAGATATAAAAATTGATTGTAAATTAAGAACTAGCAACTCAGGAAATGACACTGTTCCATCAAAGTAGATTGAGAAAAAGAATTTTACAAATACAGCTACACATTTGTACTCTCACCAAGATATATTTAAAATATTCTGTCCCACAATGGTCCGTACTCAGGGGGAATTCACAAGGTTCTATGTGACAAGTTTCAAACTCATGTATTTACTTTTTAAGCCAATACATCAAATAAACCACAGTACTTGTAACTAGCATTGAATGTTAGCCACTTATTTACGTATTTTGCAGGCAGCCATTGGAGTCATGAAGCTGGCCAACAGAGGCTCTGTAGAGACTTTCAAAGCCTCTACCTCAAAGGAGCAGCATATGGCCATCTTCACAGGTTTCAAGTTTCCTAAACCACAATCCTACCCAAGAGGCAGAGTCCCAAACATTCAGCTTACTCTATATGCAGGAAGAATTTGTCAATTCTGCCAACACTCATGAGTTTTCACACCTGCAGTCAAACTAGGTTGGGTTTGTGTTCCACCATAAAGAAAAAATATTTGGGTAGCTTGCAATACATTTAGCCTAGGAAACTTTATTTAGGCTAGTAGGCAGTAACAGCTGTTGCCTGAGAGGATGAAAATGATGAGTAGGGGTAGAGCAAAAGATGAGAGCATAGGTAGGTTAGTGGGAAAACTTTAGTATGCAATACCTAAAACCAACAATCCAGTATAATTAATAACATTCACACTTAAACAAATGTGAAAAAGAAGCTATATATGTGATTCTTCTCTAAATCTTTTAAATTTTATAGTGTGTAAGAATGTTTCCTCAATTATACAATTAGAAAACACTAGATTTATGGGGAATAAACAAAATGATATTAGCACTTAATACAGTGCCAGATCTATAGTATATGCTCAAAAACATTCAAATTCCTTATAAGTTTTTCAATGACTAAACCCTTCATCCATTAAAGGGTCTAGAATCAACTTGTCCTATGTGTCTTCCAGTCTAGTGAAGAGTATGTTAGTAAAGCACCATTGTAGTAACATAGTATTTTTACCAGTTCATATATTCATTAATCAACACAAAGGTCATCACTGACATTTGATTAATTATGAGGCTGTTCACAACACTTAATTTATATTAACAGATTTAATCCTCAGAACAAAGGAAAAAATATCCACACTCTTCAGATGGAGAAATTGAGGTATACAGGCATAAAGTAAATTTCTTAAGTTTACACAGAAAGCAGGTCTGAAATTTGAAACAATGCAGCCTGGCTCCAAAACCCATGACCTTTTAACTATTAAGCTCTACCACCTCTGGCTTTTGGGGAACTAGAAGTAATAATTAAGGTGAAATTGCACCCTTGACTTACAACTAAAAATAATGGAGTAAAGGAATTTTTCCTTTTTTCATCTTCTTAAACCAGGGGCAAATAAGAAACAATTAAATAAAGATACAACACTAAAATATAAACTTTAAAAACTATTTAACGGGCCAGCTAAGTGGTGCGTTGGTTAAAAGCTGGCTTGGGATGCCAGCAGCCCTGCTTCAGATCCCACATATGAGGGCCAGTGACACTGCCCTCTACAGCTAAGATGGTGAACAACAGCTCCACCTGGAGCTGGGCTGCTGTGATTCCCCAGGACGACATAGCTGCAGCCCCCGCTGCAGTGGGCTGTCATACACTACAGTGAGTGGCCAGAAGCCAGCGTGAGCGGCCAGCAGTCAGTGTGATCTGCCAAGAGCCGCTGTGAGTGGCCGTCCAGAGGCCAGCAACTGATCTGCCTCACCCGAGAAGAGCGCAATGATGATACCAACATGGGCCAGTAAAGCAATGTCCTCCACAACTAGACTGAAGAACAAAAGGACAGCAACTTGTCTGTTCCCCTTCTCTGGTTCCCCAATGCTGTTCCCCTCCCCCAATTCTCCAATAAAATCTTATTTACCAAGTAAGTTTGAAATAAAATAATGGAGTGATACAAACTGACCAGTGTTCTAATCCTATTTTTCCACTTACCAGTGTGGCCTTGGGGAAATTATTCTACCTTTAACTTTTGATTCTTCAAAACTACAACTACTGTGGTGATGATTAAACATCTGAGACTATACCCTGTACAGCTCTTGAAACATATGAAGTATATAAATTATTAGTGATAGTTCTCCCCCTCTTCCCTAATGATATGAGGGTGAAGACATGGAAAAAGAAAAAGGAAGCTTAAATTAAAGTAGCATTCTTATTACTGAAAACTCTGGTTCTTTGCCTGTTTCAGGTGAAGTAAAAGTATTTGCTGTTCAGCTTCTAATTTTATTTGGGTCTCAAATCTGGCTGCATAGAAATTCTTAGAGCTTTATAAAAACATTGATGCTGAGACCCCAACTCAGTCCAAATAAGTAAAATATCTGGAAAGTAGGCCAGGAATCATAATTTTTTAAATGCTCCAGATGATTCTAATCCAGGATTGAGGCGCTCTTTGCCATATGCTCATCAGCTTGACCTACCAAGGTGCCTACAGCTGTGGCCATATCGTTGGCAGTAGCTCAGGTTACAACAGTCACTCAACATGTTGGGAAGCTTTGGGGAAAAAATGGTTAAGACTCATCTTCCAAGAAGTAATAGGGAATAAGTACAAGGAGATTATAGCTAATGAAACTCAAAATGTCCATTTTAGTTATGGTCAGTCAAGTGCTCATTTCTCTTCAAAAGTACAGTGGTTTTTGGCAAGACTGACTTTAACAATATGGTAGGCCATTTTTTCCCCAAGCACAAACTGAAGACATCAAAAGTAGTCACAACAAACCTGATGTACTCAACGAATTGCAGACTACAAAACAAGAGTAGAGAAAGAGGGAACTGGGGGTGGGGGGTTTTCCAGGGAAAACTTCTATCTTTCTCTTTTGTCAGGGGTACTAGGAGAGCAAGGTAAGTCAACTGCCTATTTGACTGAGTGTGCCATTTTTCTAGTTTTAAAGCAAAGTACTACACTTAATGGATAAAAATCCATGACCCAATGAATGCACAGATTCTGATTATTCACCCCCTATCTGAAGAGAAGAACAGATACGGATGTGAAGTAGGACTTTAACACTCTTCCCTATTTCCAAAGTGTAATGGAAAATTGAAATATCCTTGTCTCTGGGCCAAAACTGCAATGTAGGGTCATGCGATGCCATCAAGATTCCACAAATTTTTGTTTTATCATAACCAGACTTTACAAGCCAAGCCTCTGGTCAACCAGGAGTGTGACTGGCCCTCATGGCTGTCCTTCCTGATGCCATGCCCCACATCCTCCATTGCCCTGGTACACTCTCCTGAAATTCATGAAATGGCCACTTCAGTGGTTGCCTCCAAAATGCCTTAATATGGATCAGAACAGAACATTAACTAACTCAATATTATGTTATCTACATAAAAAGTCAACTTAATTTTATTTCTCATTTCAAATTATGCTCAGTAACTTTATCCACTGTAACTTATCCAAGGTTATATGTGATACCCAAAGGACATCAATAATATTTCCAAATGATACAGTACCCTAAAAATCAATACTATACACATCATCCAAATATGAAGTTGCCAGAGAGAATTCAATTCCTAGATAGAATATCCTTCTTATGCATTAAAAATTTTAAGTGCAAAATTAATTTTGTCTTTAGCTCAACTCTGAGGATAGTCCCTTAATCTGGCTTTCCTCAGCAGCTGCTGCACCTTGTGCTATCTTCCACTCGCACCACCTAAATTGTTATTTCAACTTCAAAATTTGTGTGTACCTCTTTTCCAGTCATACTGAATAGGATATAGGCTATCACATCATTGGTTCCCATACCCATAAAACATAAAACAAATCCTTGGTCCCTATGGCCAAATTCTTAGGGGGAAAAAGGTATGTTCAAGAACTCAAGACTACCCATACCTATGAAAGTGTACCAAGGCCAACGCTCGGTAGAGAGGAAATATAAGAGATAAAGGGTAACAATATCTTGCCTTCAGGGGATCAGGATGCCATTCAGTCTGTGAACAGTCGTCTAAAGCTCACAATCTATGAGCTGAAACTCATTTCCAAGAAACTTCCCACTGAGAGGGAAATTGTCATAACATGCTTTCCTATCCTGGGGGGGGGAAAATCTATCAGTATGCACTGCCTTATCTTCAGGCAGAGCGCTTGAGACATTCCGGTCTCCATGAGCATTCATTTTTGCCCCTTGACCCCACGTATTTAAAAAGCCTTCTTTCCCTTTTCCCTTAGAGTTGTATGTACTTAGCACCTCAGGCATGAATTCAGTGCAAATTATTTCTCATACAACCACTGATGCTTCTTTCGTTTTTATTTATTTATTTATTTTTTTGAGGGCAGTGTCACTGGCCCTCATATGTGGGACCCGAACTGGGGCCACTGGTGTCCCAAGCCAGCTCTTAACCACCGCGCCACTTGGCCGGCCCTTCTTTCATTTTTAACGTGCAACTTCTCTAAGCAACATTTATCGCCTTTCCTTTTCTGCAGCCTTTTTACTTATCTCTGCATGTCAGTAAGATCCCCAGCCATTTTAACCCTAAGCCACCTGCCTATGATCCTGCCTTCTAAAAGCAGTCTCCCCATTGAGCCCACATACATACCAGCTGAGGAGCTGCGCTCAGCCAGTTCCTGAACTGAAGCTATGGTTGCAGCTTCTTCCAAGCCTGTGCCCTCATGTTGGGATGATGGGGATGCGGAAGTACATGGGAACAGGGTGTAATATAAAAGGACTAACTCTTCACTTCCAGAGTAAGAAGCCATCACACAATATCCAAATTTGAAAAAAAAAAATCAAGACATAACCAATAAGCATACTACCCAGAATTATGGAAATAAATACTAGAAGAAATAGCCTAAAAATATTGAAAAACAATTTTCCCTAAGGAATAAGATTCAGGGATGGGAAAGTGGGCTGTGGGACTGCTCTGTGCATATATCTGTGTTTACTACATGCCTTTGTGGCTATCTGAATTTCTTAATCATATACAGGTACTAAAATAAATAGTAAAAATTAATGTATAATATTACACAGAGCCAAATGAGGAAGTCCATTTTTCCAATTTTTGTTTTTGTCAAGCCGCATCGCACTGGTTGCTTAAATGCACTGCATGTGAAGCACTAAGGGTTTACTGTCTAAAAACCAACTCACAAATATTGAAGATAGCATATATTTCCATTCAGAACAGAATAAGGACAGATTACTTTGGTTCCCCTCCCCCATTTTTCTTCTCTTCTGTATGTAATTTCTCATTCTTCAGACGAGGAAAGGTATACATAATTTTCCATTTCCATGAAGCAAAGAAATAAGAACCATCTGGAACACCGTGTCTCTCAGCCTAAACACTTCAGGAAAGCTTTGCTGGCTTAGGCTTCATAGTACGTTCAAGTTGAAAAAGAGGCAAAAAAAAGAGATCAAGATGGGTAAGTAAACACTCCATGAAAAAAGAAGTTTCTGGATTTGAGGCAATGGAAGAACAAAAAGCCATGTCTTAGAGATGGAGGCAGAGGCTCCCCGTTTGGAAGGAGTAGACCCTACATACAAATCCAGTTGACAAACCCTGTTGAGTCTGCCAGTAACTTCACACGAGCAAAAACTTTTTCTTCAGACTCTGTATTCTAATTTTAAAAAGAAAAAATATATCATTTCTACCTCTGGATGCAGGACATAGCATTTTACTGTTTAAAAGCAGTTCCTCTTTGTTGAAAATGCCAGTGTAATTTGAGATGCTATCTTTAGTGACAGGGCGATTCCATGCACCATCTGTCCACCTGACTCCTAAGACTCCTATTTAATATGCAGAACTCTTGCTCTTCATTCAGTCCCTGTACCTTCCCTTTAAGATTTACTGACATTTACATGGTATTTAGATGTGCTCTGTAATTAAAGTTTACATCTGGAGACTTGGAAAGAAGAAAAATAATGAAAGGGTTGGGGAAAAAAACATAAGAAAAGGCTAATGGAATTCTAATGTTTGAATCTGAGTAGAAGGTTCAAAAGTAAGTTCTTTTAATATATAAGAAGTTATTGTAAAGGAATAACAATCATAATTAGTTTCTATCTGATTGAATAAATGCCAGAAACAATTGCACCTTGCTTCAATTATGAATTGAATACATAACATTATTGGTTCATTTTATTTTATTCTGAAATAATCAAACAAGGACAAAACCTTATTTAAAGCTTGGCCACATTATCTTCCTGCCTCCAATGGCCTCCAGTGCCTGTTGAAAGCAGCTTTGCCATAACTTCCAGTGGTATTTGTCAGTATTGCACTGTCTTTAGCGCAGCTGCACCCCTTCATATGCTCCCTGATGGCTGTGGCCAGGCTCAGCCTTTATCATACTTGGTAGTCTGCATGGTCAGCAGTCCCTGGCCAGCTAGCATCCTGGGCCTGGGCTCAGGCTCTTTCTCTGCCCCTGCTTCCTGCCTGCCTCCCATTTTTCTCCTCAGTTCTTGCCTGTTCTTAGTGGATGATGATACCTCTTTTAAAGAAAATTTCAAACTCAAGGATCTATGGTACAACAAAAATAGAGTCAAAGCATCAACATGTATCAACATGTTGCCATATTTGTTTCCTCTCTTTCATATATCCCCTTTTGATATAAGTTTTTTATAAGTAAATCACAGGCTCCATGAGATTTGATCATGACCTACTTTAGAATGAATCTCAAAATAATAATGATAATAGTAATAATAGCCTGAATGACATTTTATTACCAAAAGAATACCATTTTTATACCTAACAAAATTACCAATGATTTGTTAATATCTAATACCCAGCCTACTTTCAAGTGGATCAAATTGTTCCAAAATAATAAATTTAGAATTTTTTTGTTTTTATCAGATGCAAACCAGGCTTACTCCATGTATTTGATTGCTACCTTGAAAGCTAAATCTCTTAATTTAGAACACTCCCAACCTTATTATTATTTTTAATGCCATTGACTTGTTTGAAAAACAAGGTTATTTGTGTTGTAAAATACCACACACTCCAGATTTGGCTGATGGCTTCTTCATGATATCATCTAATATGCCCTTCTTTCCCCATATTTCCACCTGATCATACACTGGATGTAACCTATTGGTTTTCATTGTTGAATTGTTAGCCTAGCAACACCCAAGAGCAGCCAACGAGTTTTCTATTTTGCCTTTTTTTTTCCCATTGGCATCCTAGTCTTCATGCTTCATATCACTTACAAATTCATGATATTTATATATTCAATATGTTTTAATCAGGTGTAGTCATTGGGGCTGCTGCTGAAATGGTCTCATTTTGGGCAGTGGGAACCCCTTCAAGCTGGTTTCTTTGTCCTTTTGATACAACCTCATTAACATTCGATAGCTTTCTTGCTTTCTGGCATAAGATATATAAATTTATTTTGTATATTTCCTGCTCCACAGCTGGAATCAGTCATTTCCCTAAAAAAATCCTAACCCCTTATAGTGAGAAATATTACTTAGAAATCACAATTTGGGCATTATGTATGTTTTTTGTTTCTGACTTATCATTGTTTTTTAGGTCTTTTTATCAAGTGGAGTTAAGAAATATATATTTATAAAGAAAAAATATGTATTTATAAAGAAAAAAGTATTTTAGTGATATTTCCAATTCCAATTTAATATTAACCTCCTTGTATCTTATTCTAAATATCTAAATATCTCCTAAAAATATTAATACAATTTTGTGTGTAAAACATAAAACTTTCAAATTAATAATACAATTTTTTAAGTTAATGATAAAACTACTAAATGAAGTTTAAAATTCCTTTGCAGCTTTTAGTTTTTAAATTATATAGCTGAGGATTTATAGCCATAGTACTATGTTCTAAGGTCAGAAGGAATAAATCTTTTCTCTGTAAGGTTTTTCCACCAACTTAATGTATGATAATGTTCATTTGTTTCCATTGTTTTGAATTTTCAACAATACCAAAGACATCTTTTTCTTCATTACCAGCTTTTTATTATGTAAAATATTTACATGATTCCAAATTCAAAACTTAATGAGATACTTCAAAGAATTCTTGCATCAACTCTACATTTCCCTCCATTTTTTCCTTTGGCAAACATATATATTTTGCAAATCATATGTATTTTCCTCTGTCTTCTTTTTTTATACAAAAGCTAGCATCCTATATATATACTTTTGAACTTCCTCTTTTCACTCAAACATATATTTTGGAGATGACTTTACTTTAATTTATAGAGATTCTTCTAATACCACTATTCCTTTTTATAACTACATAGTATTCCATTGAGTGATTGTACTCTAATTATTCAATCAGTTGAGTATTGATAACCAACCATGTGAATTATTTTGAGGGTTTTGCTATTACAAATAATGTCACAATGAATAATCTTATATATATGTCACATTTTACTTTTGCAAATTTATGTTTGGAATGGAGTTCCCAAAGTGACATTTCTAAGTCAAGGGAGAAATTTTAGTTGGAATTTTATTAACTGCAGTCAAATTCTCCTGTATAAGAGCTGCACCATTTTGCATTCTCACCAGAAAAATATATGAGTGCATTGTCACCAGAGAAGTATCTGACTTCCTAGAGCCAGACCAACAGACAAAGCTGCAAAACTGATGGTTAGAAACACTATCTCAGCTTGTTTTAATTTACATTGCTCTTTAAGAGTAAGATTGAGGAGCACTTTTTCTTATTCATCATTCATCAAGGGTCACTGTCATTCTTTTTCGATAATTGTCTGTATTTTTGCCCATTTTCAAAATCAAGTTGTTCTTTTTCTTATTGATATTTAGGACATTGTTACCTATTAGGCTTATTAGCCATTTTCTGTGACAAAAGTTGCAATAATATTTTTCCACTGTGTCATTTGTCTTTTGTCTTTTGCCACACAGAAGTTTGTTTTGTTTTATTATGATCAAATTTATCAACATTTATTACTTTCGAATTTTGACTCTATTAGGAAGTTTTCCCCTATACCTTGGTGAAAAAAAGGAATTTGCATAGAATTCCTTCCAGATCTTGTGCAATTTCATTTTTATGGTACTAATCTTTTTGTAATTTTTCTTAGTTTATAATATATGATCTGGATAGGATTTCACCTTTTTCCAAATGGCTAACAGTTGTTCCAATATCTTTTATTAAAAAATTAGTCTATTCATCTTTGAATTTGAGTTTCTGAGTTTATCATATACAAAATTACCATATTCGTTGTTTATTTTTATATTTATTTTACAACATTAAATTTATATGCATTAAACTGAACAAATCACTCTTTACATTTTACAAAGATTAAAACATGTGTGGAAGGTGGATTGAAAGGACATCTATTAGAAATACTATAGTGGGTACATATTGAGAGGACAAGTAAATGGAATTGGGCTTGCAGGCTAGTAAAAGAAAAGATAATAAACACCACAAAATAAACATGAAGTGTTAGACAGAATACTGACCATAATTAGCCATAAATAGGAGTATGATAAATTCTATTCTATTTTCCCAAATTGAGAAAAAAAGTAGTATTCAGTGTGTTTTTAGGAAAAGAAGCTGTGGTGGGCAGTAATAAAAGCATAATATAAGAAACACTGACTTTATCATTCACTATCTAGAGTAGAACATCCTGACAGACTGGCCCATCAAATGTCCCATCCGCCATCCAGATTGAGCTGGTATTCAGCAAGTACGCACCATTTTGGTAGATTATGGTCCTAAATGATGACAGTCTGTATGGTTTGGGGCATGTGTTTACCCACTGTAGAGGCAATTCCATTGTGGAGACTGCAGCATAAAATTATCAGAATTTGATTATATTAAATAAACATTTAGATCAAACAATTAATTCCTCTGTTCTGGGATCATGCCTCTGGGTAACATCATCATTAGTTTGCCTACAAGACAACATACATAGATTAGAAGAAAAAAAAACCCCACTGTTGTACCTGATAGCTTTATTTTTTAGTGTCACCAACCAATATTATGATTAACTTTTTTTTTTTTTTTTTTTTTTTTTTTTTTTTAAGAGGGCAATGTTCGGCCCCTCACGTGGGATCCAAACCGGGGCCGCTGGTATCCCAAGCCAGCTCTTAATCACCGCACCACTCGGCCGGTCCTATGATTAACTTTTTATAACACAATGTCTTCAACATACAAAGTTGAAGATGAGATCCTGGCTCCTGATAAATTCATCGAAATGAGATTTTTTTTATGTTTACTCAATTTAAGAAGTAAATTTAAAATAAGAAGTTTGTTTGAATTTTTAAAAAATGTTTTCTAACCCGATTTTAATTCTATAAGAAGTCTGAAGTTAAAGTTGAATGATTAAACATGGAATTTCCCAGTAAGTGTTCACTGTTGAGGAAATCTTCCAATTAAAAAAAGGAATTTTATTACCCAGACCATTGTCTAAAATGATTCTAATTTGTTATAAGAATCAAGTTGTCCTCTGCATGGACATGCAAAACAAACTGTGACTCCTGCCCCTTCCTCCCAGAATATCTCATAAAAACAAGGAATGATATTTGATCAACTGCCTTCTTTCTTTTAATACTTTCTTAGAGTTGACATTTTAAGTACACATTCAACCATTTATATTTTGGTCCTGCCAGAAATGATTTATGGTTCTTTTGCCATCAGAAATACAAACTAAAGGGCCTTCAGGCTGCAATCGTATTTCCCTTTTCCTTGATAGAACCTCCTTGACAGTGTGTGACCTGCCCTCTCAAAGATAGAAAGGTCCCCAGGAGGTCAAAACCCTTGCTACCTAAAGAGTGATGTTCTTGTTCTAACCCACAGCATCTGGAACCCCTGGGATCTCCTTAGAAACACAGTCTCAGCACCCATCCCAGGTCTACAGAATTAGAATCTCCATTTTCACAAGAACCTTCCGTGAACCACATTCACGTTAAAGTTTGAAAAACACTGGTTTCCCCAAATCTGGCCAATCATCAAAATCGCCTTGGAGAGCTTTTTAAAATATTAAGTGTTGGATCTTGTCCGTGGAAATTCTGATTTGCTTAGTTTGGGATGGATCTAAATCTCTGTGTTTAAGACTTCCATGCTTGGTCAAATTCAGAACCAATGCATAAAATGTTTTCATCAGTAATGCCCAGAGATTAATTCCATCAAGTGCAAATAGCTGTTTAGTTTCATACAGGAAATTGCTCTCCTCTAACATGAAAGATGCAGGTGCAACTTTGAAGCACCTAACAATGTACCTTTTGAGGAAAATATTCTCTTCTATAGAAGAGAAAATTGTGATTATTTGGTCAAACTTTCATTTTAGTACATAATTCCAGGACCAGGAATTGAACATATACATTCTATCTAAAAATACTAGAATCTTTCCACTATGCCAGAGCTGTCCTTTCTTTCTTTGTCTTTTACAATTATTGAGTCTATATTGAAATTTTTCTTATTGCTCTGTGGTAGGGGAGAAGATGGGCAAAAGACCCCACTTCCATAATGAGTCTTGTGTTCCCCTCTCTCTGGAAGAGGGTAAATGAAATTACAGTTACATCTTTGTTTTTCTTACCAAAGCTTTAAGGTACACAATTTACTAACCTTCAAACTCTAAATTGAATATTATTTTCAAAATTCATAGGGATAGAAAATGCCAGAACCTCACCACTCTTGCGTAAGTTCTCTATTTGTATTGTCACTTCTAGGCTTGTATTACATGCATTACATATATCTATATAGTGACAATTACTAAAACTTTAGGTCCAAGAATTCCTCAAAACCTCCTCTCCTAAAATAGATTGTAATCATATGAAAGTCACTGGATTCACAGTGGTACAGGACAGCAGCAAATGTAGGGAAAGAGAGGACTGAGGCTCACAGAAAAAACTTCCTGTTTGTAGTCAAAACTTAGATATGGAGATATCTTTGATCACACTGACATCAGTATAATTTCTGCATAAACATTCTCTTTCTCCAGTCCTGCACATAATTGTGTTGTATTTTGGTTCCAAAGATTATTAGAAAGAGTGACATTAGCAGTGACTTTGATTAGCTTCCCATCAGAACTTTAAAAATTATATAATTCTAAGAAAAAAAGAAATTATCTTACTTGAGTATTTCCTCTCTCCTCAAGCAATTCTCCTACATATTTTTCAGAAGAACATGGGTTAGAAGAGTGGTTTATAAACTGTTGGCAGAGACAAAGGGATTTGGCTTGAGTCTCCTTCCCAGCTGTCCCACTTGTTTCTACCAGAACAACTTAGATGTATATGTTTTATTTATGTTGCACATCCATGTTAAAACTTTATAAAACAAATTTCTCTGATTTTAAACATTTTAAAGATTGTTTTGGCCATGGGTCTTTCATGTACTATGTGTTAATAATGAGTGAAAGATGGGAAACACAGGGATAATTGGTAGCAAGGAGGAGTGACAAATGCCCAACATTTACACATGTGGCTATTCATAGTGGCCAAAATTAGAAATGTCTGTATTACTACTTTCCCCAACGTTAAAGCCTGCCAAATATTTTTCCCATAGGTGTTTAGTATTTTAAGCTATTTATTTCCAATTGTAAAATAAAATAATTTGTCCCCTCTTAAAAACTTCCAGTCACCAACAAGCATGAGAACAAGTATGGAGGGACCCTTTTCAGTATCTCTAAAATCACATTTCCTTCACACAAGAAAGAAGAAAATAAAATCTGTCATAAGTTCCACATATCTAAAATTCTCACATTCTATTGAGAAGCAGAATTCTGGAAAATCAAAAAAATGTTAATAAGTGTAATCAAACATTTAATAAAATGAATAATACAAAACAACCAAGTGGCATTTATTTCATGTATGTAAGCTGGTTCAATATTAAAAAATTAATCAATCTAATTTACATAATAACCTGCTAAAGAAAAAAAATCATGTAATCATATCAATTAACACAGAAAAAAGTTGACATACTTTAACTTCCATTCATGATAAACTATCGTAGTACAGCAGAAATAGGAGGACTCCTCCAACCTCATAAAGAACATTTGCAAATAACCTAGAGCTAACACCATATTAAATGGTGAAAAATAGAATGCTTTTCCTCTAAGACCAAAAACAAGTCAATGATATCCATTCTCACCACTTTTATTTAACATACTCGTAGAAGTGGAAGTTTGAGCCATTGCATTAATAGGGTATGAAACAAAAGGCATAAAGATTGGAAAGAAAGAAATAAAATTACCTTTATTTGCAAATAGCATTATGTGTATAAAAAAAATTCCAAGGAATCTACAAAACAAAATAAAACCTCCTAAGACTATTTAGCAGAGTCACAGGATCCAGAGTCAGCATATGCACGGAAACAATTTATTTCTATGTATTGACAGTGAGCAAGTAGAAACTGAAATAAAACATGCAATACCACTTACACTGGCTCAAAAGAACAGGAAATACTTAGATATAAATGTAATCAGCTATGTATTGAATCTGTGTGTGAAAATTATAAAATGCTGAGAAAAAAATCAAAAAAAACTTAAATACTTGGAAGAAACATACCATGTTCATGGATTATAAAACTCCCGATAGTAAATATGTCAATTCTCCCAAAATTTATCTGTATATTTATCAAAATTTCTATCAAACTCTCAAAAGGTTTCCTGTAGACATAGACAAACTTACTCTAAAATTATCATGGAAAAAGAAAGGCTCTAGTTCTTATTTTTCAAAACAACTTTGAAAGTTAAAAATAAAATGGGAGGAATCATTCTTTCCAATGTGAGTGAAATAATCAAGAGAGTTAGTTCATAGCTTACTACATAGCTGAAATAATCTGGTACTACATAGCTGAAATAATCAAGAGCGTATAGTACTGACAGATGGATAGACATAAAGATTAATAGAATAGAATAGAAACTGAGAAATTGACCCACACAAACATGTCCAATTAATTCTTTTTTTTTTTTTTTTAGCTGAGCCATCCTGCCATCTGTTGGCAGCTTAGCAGCAGCTCAGCTCAGGCTGAGCATCGAACTGCTGTTGCTCAGAGCTCAGCTCGCACACACTCTTGAGTGAGCTCTTTACCAACTGAGCCACTCAGCCGGCCCTCAATTAATTCTTGACAAATGAGCAAAAGCATTCAATGGAAGAGAATTGCTTTTTCAATAAATGGTGGTGGAGCAATGAGTATTCATTAGCAAAAAATGAATGTCTATATTTCACAATTATATAAAAATTAATTTATACAGAATTGAACTTATACAAACATGGATCATGGACTTAAATGTAAAATTATAAAATTTCTAGAAAAGAACATAGGATAAGATATTTAGAACTTAGAACTAGCCAGAGAGTCCTTAGACTTGACACCAAAAACACATTCATAAATGGAAAAATTAATAAATTGGATCTAATCAAAAATAAGAACTTTAATCTGCAAAATCCCATGTTAGAAGACAGAAAAGCCAAATTACAGACTCAGAGAATATATTTATAAATCACATATCCAACAAAGGCCTTATATCCAAGAAGCACATGAAAATATGTTCAACATCATTGGCAATTAGTGAAATGAAAATTAAAATCATAATAAGATATAGCAACATACCTTATCAGAATAGCTAAAACAAAAATTAGTGAAAACACCAAATTCTAGTGAGTATGTAGAGAAATTGGATCACTCATACATTTCTGATATGAATGTAAAATGATGAAGCCACTTTGGAAAACAATTTAGAAATTAAGTAAAAAACTAAACATAAAACTACCATGCAGCCGAATGCTGGCACTCCATGGCATTTATACCAATGAAATGAAATCTTATATTCATACATTAGCCTGTACATAAATGGTCATAGCAGCTTTATTCATAAGAGCAAGAAACTAACAAAATTCCAGGTGTTTTTCAACAGCTAAATCATTAAATAAATTGTGTTATGTCTATACCATAGAGTACTACTAAGCAACACAAGGGAATGAACTATCGATACATGCAACAATGTGAATGAATTTACAGAGAATTATGCCAATTTAAACAATCCAACCCCAAAAGAATCATACTATATGATTACATTTGCATAACATTTTTTAAATTCTAAAACAAAATTTTAGAAATGGAGAATAGATCTATGGTTGCCAGGGTTTAAGGAAGAGGGAGGAGGGAGGTTAATTTCAACAAATCTTTCAACAAAGGTTTATTCAAATTTTTAAAAAGAGGTCTTCTGATATTACCTCTGATGCTCAGAAAACGCAATTAATTATGATAATATACTCTGCTTTTCCTTTCAAGAATGAGATTTCCTATGCATGCTCTTTCAATTCTCTCCTCCCACTATTGACTTTTGCTAGAGATACTATGGTATAGACACTGTCAGTACCCACCCACACCTCTTATGATCTTATCATTGGAGTAAAAACCACCCAATTTTCCACTTTTGGAGGGCTTTCTCTGCAGGCTGGAACCTGCATAAACCTGGCAACAGGAGCTGGGAAACCAATGTTCCCCCTTTACACTCATCTATCTCTACAGCATCCCTTAGCTCTCATCCCTTGAGCAAAATATAAGTGCATTTTCTGCATTGACACCTGGGAAGTCCCCCAGTAGAATTAAGCTCCAGTAACAAAGAACAGAGATGGGATTATCACGCACCCTTTATTGACTGACATGCCTTCCTTTTCTCAGTTTCCCACTCAACAACTGATTTTCCCTGGAAACATCATCTCCCAATCAAACTTCTCACCTTGAAATCCTTATATGAAGGTCTGTTTCTGAAGACCCCAAAATAAGACACTTACTCCACAAATCTAGGAATTAATTTTGGTGGGTTTGGGATGGGCTTTTTTCCCTGTACATTTATTTATTTTTTTTTACCTAATGAGCAATGAGGACAGTACCAGTCTAAACATTTCTGGTTCTAGTACAATTCCCACTCCTTCTTAAGTCCCTGAATTCAGCTGAGACAACTTCACCAGGTCTGTTCTTCTTCCTGGATAAATAGGGATAACATACCTGCTTTATTGCCATCACAAATTTGTCATGAGGATAAATTGGCACTGGGACTGAGACAGAATAAAGTCTGATAAAATGTCAGAACATTCGTACCTTTGTTCTCAAAGAGAAAGATCTCTCTGAAACCCCATTGCCCTTGTGTGCCCGGCTGCAGAAGAGGCCTGAGTCATCCATTTAACTGCCCCCTTCAAGGCTTTCTCTGCGTTCCAACAGCGCCAAATGGCTTTTGTAAGCCGTGTAAGTCTGCTTATGTTCTATCTTGTTAGGAACATCAAGATAACTAATTTCCTTTTCACAAACACTGCCCCCAAATCATTCCATTTTGTATCCAGCCTACACCAGGAAAGGAGTTTCAGTTCTGTAAAGAAGCAGTCTCACGTTCACTTTGTTGTTTTGTGTGCATCTCCAACAAAAGGATCCGAGTTTTATGCATTTTCCCCTCCCCACATCCATAACAGACACATGCTCTTTTCTCTCTCTTTTAAATTCAAAGGGAAAGTGTTGCCCAAGGCAGAGAATACTTATTATCAGATATTTATTTTTCATGAAGATTCCCCACCACCACCACCACCCACTCTGCTCTGTAGAGATGATGAAGCTATCACTCCCTTATAATCTGCATTTTAAATAACTATGCCAAAGGTCTCTTGAACACTGTGGCTGAAGTGGTACAGGTCTCTTGAAATAAGAAACTTTATGAGTAAAGAAATGAAAAACATTTGATGTTTCTTGTTCTAAGAAGTTCTGAACTCCCTGTGTCTACATTCTCTTAGAGGCAGTAGTAACTATAATGCCGAAGTCTTTTTTATATTATAGTCTTATTTAAAAACTGTGTGGCCTTCATCAGGAAAATGGAGATAAAAGGGATGATACCTACTTCATGGGTCAAAATGCTAAGCTCTTGGCACATAGTAGGCTTTCAACAAATGTTCACTGCTGCTATCATTATCAGCATCATTACTGGTATTAACACTGTTTTTTGGGTTTTATTTTCAAAAGTAATATTATAGCCATTAGGATTTTTCTTTTTAGAAGATGTACAGTTGCTAACAAACACTTTTTCTTGTCTTTAAATGGCACGTTATTAATTTGCTGCCAACAATGTGCGGGTGCTGGCTTATTGGAGAATCTATCCCACTTCATAGAAACACAAAACTTTCATGAGTGTCCTGAGAATCACCTAATCTTACCCCGTAATGCTTGGCACTGACGATGAAGGCCAAGAAAAAAGTGTCTGCCTGTGTCTCACTAATATCATCTTTAGTTTCTTAATGTTATTGTATTCAGCACTAACACAGAAGGTGCTTAATAAAGCAGATAAAGATGATAAATACACTTATTACTTGCCTGTTTTCAGAAATTGGAGTATACTTTTAAATAAATAATTAGTAGACTATTTTTTGATAGCTTTGGTTTGTGGAAAAATTGAGCAAAAAGTATAGAGTCCCCCTATATTTATATAGTTTTAAAATCACTGAAATAATAAAACAAGAGTCATGAATCATCTACAAATAAGACTCCATATGGCTAAAAAAAAGTGCATCCTCTTTCATAAAAGATTTCATTAAACAAGTTTGCAGGAAAGTATTTCAGCCAAAGGAAATAACATGTAGTGGCTCAGAAGTGAAAGCAAGCCTGGAGTGTCTCAATCTAGAAAGGTCAATTTTGTTTGAGAATAGGATACAAAGGTAATTAATATAAGTAAGATGGTACTTGAGAAGAGGGCCAAAAGAGAATCCAAAAGACATGGAGTGTAAAAATTTTATCTTATAGGTAATGAGGAGCCACTAAAGAATTTTACACAGAGAAAACAACATGATCAGATTTGTATGCCAAGGTCATTCTGATAGCAATGTGTCATGTGGATTAAGGGATGTCAAAGTTAGGTAAGCAGAAACTAATGAGTCTATTGAAATAATTCTAATGAGATCATTTAATGAGAACACAAGCAGTGACAGCAAGATGAAGGAGATGACGGCTCATATTTAAAAATTGGTAGAGATGAAATTAACAAAACTGAGTCATTCTAAGTGAGGTTAAGATAAAGGAAGAAATGTAAAGTGACTCCTGTTTTCTGACTTGGGCAATTGAATTAATGATGCCATTTTCTCTTAGAGAGCATGTAAAAAGAGAAGGACATCCCAAAAGAGGCTAATTGAGTTTTTAAAATGTTGAGTTGGGGATGGTCAGGTAGGGCTATATCTAGTAGTATATAAGATGTAATATTCTGGAGCCCAGAAAAATAATTTCGAGCTGAAGATAAGGTTTGGCATCATTGGCTAACTGATGAAATTTCCGAGGGAGTATGTGTTGAGAAGAAATGGGGGCCTAGGATCAGAGCTTGAAGGATACCAATATTCAGGGAGCAGGCCAAGGAAGCAGCTCTAGTGGGAAAAGAACTGGGTGAGGATGATGTCATGGAAGCCAGAAAAGAACATTTTAAGAGTGGGGATATAATCAATGGGGCTCTGTAAAATATGCTTCTAATTATTTAGTTACTAGAAGGTCATTGACAGCCTCAGCGGGGGTGGGGGAGTGATTTGCAATAGACTGAGGTGTGAAATGGAAGTCAGTCTTTTCATTGATGAATCCCCACTGCCTCACACAATGATGGCCACCACCCACACACACACACACACACACACACACACACACAGCTGTTCAGTAAATAGTTATTGAATGATTGCATATCTTTTTCTAGGTCATCTAACAGACACTGACCAGCAGAATTGTTGTTCTTTCCTCTCAATGTACTCAAAATTTAGTGACTTTCTTCTCTGATCCGAAAGCTTTATCTGATAGACTAACACCATCACACTCGTTCAGCTACAAACGCTGTGTTTTGTGCTCCTACTCAACTATTCTTGCCAGGATTTGTTAAAAAGTCCTTTTCTTTGCCAACTACCATATATCATATGCTCCCATGTGTGTAATGCACACCCATGTTTTGGGCCCAAACTTTCAGGGGAAAAAATCTTTTGTTTTAATTTTTTAATTCAAATTTTTATTTGGTTACATTTAGGTTTTTTGCATTATAAAGGAATTTTAGCATTTATTTTTGTAACATATTATGGTACAAGAAATTTTATGTAACAAATAATTACAAAACACAAGAACAGATACAAGATATAAGAAATTTTATGTACCACTAACAAATTTATGATATTTACGCAGCATAGAAGGCCAAGAACTCTTGTTGTAAGCTCATCTTAGGTTCAACAAAACTGATTATCATACTCCAGGGTATTATTTTGCATATGGATGTCATTATTGATTTCTAGAGTTATGCTTTTAACTCATAAGCATAAATAAAAGAATTTAAAACATTTATATACATACGGAATTAGTACAACCCATCTATAATGTGCATCCTTATTTTTCCTTCACAAATTTGGGGGAAAAAAGTGCACATTCTACACTGCAAAATATGGTAGTTTGAAATAAATTTTAATACTTTTTCATTTTTAATTGTAGTAAAAAAATAACATAAAGTTTACCATATTAACGATTTTAGGTGTACAGTTCCCTAGCGTTAAGCCTATTAACATTGGTGTGCAACAAATGTCCAGAGCTTTTTCATCTTGTAACACTGAAACTCTGTACCCATTGAAGAACGATTCCCTATTTCTCCTTCCACACAAGCCCTGGCAACCACCATTCTACTCCGTTTCTATGAGTTTGGCTACTTTAGATACCTGTAAGTGGAATTATACAGTATTTGTCTTTTTCTGACTGGCCAATCATCCTCAAGACTCATCCATGTTGTACTACATAAAATATAACTGTTTTTTAAACATGGTTTCAGTGTTTTTCTCGTATAAGTTCTAAGAATCCAACAACACATATAAATCGGACAATTTCAAGTTAAGTAGGAATCACAAGGGTTTGTCCATCTACTCTGTGGGTTTCCTGAACTTGGAAGAAATTGTTGTTATTACAAATCACTCAGTGATAGGAAACTCACTCACTTAGAGTACCTACCCCATTTTTCAACTAACCTCACCATTAAAAGCTAACACTGCTCTACTCCATGGATTGTTCTGGGATGCATTTATTGAAATGCTAGCATTTGGCAGAAATAAAGCAAATGCCTAATGTCGGTTTAGAGCACTTATTTTCCTTAAAACCTTCTAACATTCTTCAAATCACCTTTGTTTTGCTGGCAGCAAGCCGTTCTATTCCTTGTATCATTAAACTGTGGTTACTTATTAATGATCCCCCACAAGATGAGTACAGTAACAATGTTTTACAGATACATTAGCTCTCTTGTTTGGGAAATGAAAAGAGGGAGAAGTATACAAGAGAAGGGTTAGAATCAACCTCCAAAGACCAGAAACAAAGAAAAGCAGTCTGCCATCTCAGTGGCTGATGTTTACTTCCTACACTATAGAGTTTACTATAAATTAAGCTCTCAGTATCCAACTTAGTATGAGTGCAGTTTCCAATGGCATTTCAGAAATAGCCTAAAGCACATTTCCATACATCTTTATTTGTAGCTTGGTCAATAAGAAAAAAAATATTGAAAATGAGAAAGGATCATGTCTAAGTTCCCATGTAAACAGAAGATGGGATAATCCAGTCTTTGTGCTTAGACTTGCATCCCTCAGTTCTGCTATGCAGATATTCTGGTAAAAGTTGAGTTAATCATAGCTGACGTGGTTCTTCCTTTGGTCAGGTACAAAAGTCTGGACTCCCGAGGGCAAATATGTTTAGTTATTTTTACTAGGGTTGAGCAAATAAGCACTAAATCTTTCCTTAAAAGTTGAACTGGGCTCGCCGAGTGGCACGGTGGTTAAGTGCTGGCTTGAGAAGGCAGAGGCCCCGGTTCAGGTCCCACATATGAGGGCCAGTGACACTGCCCTCAAAAAAAAAAAAAAAAGGTTGAACTGACTCTAAACATAACCTTTTAGGAAGTTCAAAAAGGTTTCGTTGCCTTAGGTTTTCAACCTGGTGCTTTCACTTGTTAACAAATGCTTTGAGAAAGATTTTATCAGCTTTCCATACAGGATCTGAGGGGGGAAAAAAACACAACAAGATTCTTCTGTGTACAGAAGTACCTAAAATATCTTGCTAAGTTTTTGTCAGGCAAGCTCTTCTTTCCACCACAAGTAGTATAGATAGTACTGTGGTCCTACGACAAAGACTTGTTAGTATTTCCTCTTTGGGAAGACCCATAGTGTAAGTTGCAATGAATAGAAACTCCTTTATATGGAAGAAGCTAACAGTTGAATTTTACTCTATCTGGTCAGATAAAGCTTTATACTCTTGGATGCCTTTCATAATGGTTCCTGATGCCCAGGAATCCAGAGTTAGATTATAGAGCATGGCCTGGGTTTTCATCAGACTCCATGCTTCTATTCTAGAATGAAGATGACTCTCTCTATCCCCAGGCCCTCTACAGTTTTGAGTTACACCCTATTAGCCTTCCAACTTATATGTGAGGCACAGCTGTACAAAAATAGTAATTTTTGACACTTTTATAGAGAACGCAATTACAAAGTATGTTCTCACTACAATCTTAACACAACAATCTGAGATAATCAGGTCTGGAAATATAGCCACGTTTTATAGATAAGGAAGCTAAGAATAGCCCATGATCTGAAGACCAAGAGGTGAGTGGAGACCAGATCCTTGGTTTTCTGACGGTCTATTGTGGTTTCCCCCTCTAGTTATCTGGGTAAGCCCTGTAGTGAAGGCCATATTGTTCTCAATATTTCGTCTTTCTTTTAATTGTCTTTCTTTATGTTCTTCATCTCTATCTTCCCTTCATCCAGTGTTGTTTTGGCTCCCTGGAAGTTACCTCTGCCCCATAAGAGCCAGCTCATATTTACCCTTTGTAGATACTTCCTGAGGCTTTCTGAGCTACTGATTTTTCTGAGCTCCAGAAATCTCTGATTCTCTCAATGCCCTGCTAGACTACTGGAGCCAATTCACAAGGATCTAATGGGAGAGAATACTTAAGTGCAGTGGTTCTCAACCAGAGAGATTTTGCCCCACAGGAGACCTTTCATAGTGTCTGGAGACATTTTGTGCTACTGGCATCTACTAGGTAGAGACCATGGATGTTCCTGCAATGTACAGGACAGCCCCCCAAGACAAAGAATTCCCTAACCCCAAATGTCAAGGTTAAGAAACCTTGGCTTAGAGCAACATCTCAGCCACAATGTTTATTACAAGAGTTTATCCAAAAGACTAACTGATGTCAAGCCTTTTTGTTACCCTGCTGGTCAGGGAAGATAATAGGTTTCAGCAGGGTGGTGAGCGTGATGTGGTTTACAGTCAAGTCATGAAAGCAAGAGCCTACTGGGATTGTGTTAACTGATCATTCTTGACACCATAAAGCCACATGAACTTTGTGAGGTTGTTTCATGGCACCATGGCAGAGACTTCCTGTGAGAGCAAAGCAGAGAAGTGAGTGTGACTACAGAGCTTGCCATCTCAGAGACACTGAAGGTTCGTTATGTGTGTACCACAGTGGGCCTCCTGCTTCCAGAGGTGAGCTCTGGGAGAATGAGTCCCAAGCAACTACATGAGACAATTATGTGACGGACAACAACTTTGAGGATTAAAAGACAAAAATATTTTTTATAGAGTAGCCTGTAATGAGGAACCCATTGCAGCCATAAGAACTTGAACATGAGATCCAGTTGTCTACTCTTACCTCTTACTGGATCTATCAGAACCTGAGTCACCTAATGTCATTCCATCTAAAGAATAAAATGTTCTAAACATTCATCTTGAGACCTGTGCCATTTAAATTTCTAACCAGCAGTGCAAAATTTCATTTTTTTCTCAAGGACAAAGGACAATTTGTTCTCAGCTACAAGCTTCTATTCTTTTTCTGACATCATCAATCCTGTTCTTCTCAGTTCCTCCTGTGTACCCTCATGTGGGACTAGCTCAAAGGACAAAGACACCCTCTCACCCCACTGTCTCTCCACTTTCATGTTCATGACATGTAGTTACAATATTTTGAATGAGCTGTCATCACTTAATTCTAACATGTTTTTTGTAAAAACTTTGGTCTTAAACTTCTTACTTTCCATCTCCAATTCTTTTAATCCAAAGAAATGTCTCCTCTCCCATTTAGTTAAATTCAGGGACCACTCTGCTGTCTACATTTTGGTCCCCTGCTTTGCATTTGACACTTTTCTGTGCTCTCTGCCTGGTCATGTTCCAGTTTTAGCTGCAGTGACACTTGTGTTTCTACTGTGCTCTCTCACTGCTTCTTTATGTTATAAAAAAACTACATGTACCTCACATCTTCCTTTTCCTTTTGTACGAGGATTGGAACTATATGACAATCGAAGTTCTAGTTGCCACTACCCATGGAAAACCGAATTTAATTTGAGTTTTTATCCCAATTAACTGTAACCCACCAGTTACAATCTAATTCATTTACTGAGGTAAATGGGATTGAATTCTCCTGACATTTCTCCTTTATTACATGTAGTGTGTGTGTGTGTGTGTGTGTGTGTGTGTGTTTCTGTGTGTGTGTGTGTGTGTGTGTGTGTGTTTCAAAATAAGAGAGAAAGTAGGAAATTATTTTCAGGTAATATTTAAAAGTGCTAGAAGTTCTTTTTCTTAAATTAGGTTCTATCTGTGACATTGGCTAGTGTAACATAAAGAACATAAGCAATTTCTCCCTGTTTTTCTCATTTCAAGATCAAAGTTTAAGGATCATACTAAGAAAACAGGGATTTAGGGCTGTATTAGTTTCAGTTCACTATTGGAGACTTTTCTAATGGTTGACCTTTTCTTAATCCTTCGGCAAACACAAATTTTTGTTTTTCTTTGAAAATCCTTCACTATTGGCAGTAGTAGATATTTCAAATGAGGATAAAATGAAGGAAATGGAGAGAACTATGTGGTAGGACATTTTTCTTAATATTTTTCCTCAAAGTAGAAAAAAAAGGGTCATTAAGGATGAGGGGAAAAAAAGGTGTATTTTGACCTCCATAAAGTAAATACCATTCCTATTTTTTCTTCCCACAGAGTCTGGTTAAATCTCTGTCACTAGTGAGTGTCAGGTAAGTATCATTATCTGACTGTTTTTGTCCTGAAAGTGTAGTCAAAATACTCATACAAGAACTTCATGTGAAAGTATACATTTTCCCTTTATAATACATTACTGTGGTTAAGTGAATCCACTCCAAGAAAGAGTTCGCAATGGCTTCAAACCTTTCAATGTGCTGCTCCCTAGTGAGCATTTGTTAAAAAGACAGCTCTGCTGAACACTGTACTTACGAGCCAATGGCAGGGCCACTGTCTGTGGGGCCAGGTTGGTGATGACTGTGGGAGCAATTTGGGGAGGAGATCAGGAGAGACAAGCAATTCACCAAGGAGCCTAAGACAGAAGGCCAGAGATCTAAAATATGGAGACCAAAGTCAGGTGTGGGATGACTGCTTGTTAGAGGTACCTCTGAGGCATTAAAGATTTTGTGGATAAAGCCAGGCACAGGCCTAAACCATGGCAAGTTCCAATGATTACCTAGGCACACTATTTTAGAAACAAGAGACGAATGGGAATGACTGAGAGGCAGTAAGAAAGAAGTTGGCCTACCAGCTGGTGGAAAAAAGAAAAAACTGAAGTTTGTATATACACTCAGAAGCCTGACCTGAAATGCTGGCTGGCTGCTTAGAAATACTCCTATTTGTATACATTGCTTTCTCCTTGTAAGAGGCATCCTCTCACCTTCTTTTAATCTTTAGAGCTGCCATCTCAACACAGTAAAATTATTGTGAGAAGGGAGGCCCACATAGTGGAATTTGTGCCATGTGAGGGAAGGGTTAGGCCTGGACCCTGGGAGTTAATACATCAACATTAGTACTCTGCCAAGGGTGAGATGCTGGTAAGCTGAACCACAGTTTACAAAGGAGGTTTGGCCATCCCTGTAAATACTGAGTCTTTTATTTCAACATTCCCAAGCAGCCAACTGTTCCCTTCTAGAGTATGGAATATAGGATTAAATTCCTCAAAAATATAAAAAGGTAAAATGTGCTTTAGATGTCATCTCTTCGTATAGCAACCTTACTCCCTTTTGGCATTATTATAATTATTACTAGAAGCATACTAGCCATTATTTTTCAATACCTACTGCATCTTTCTTTAACCCTAAAAATAACTAACCCTGGATGTAAATTTAATTGCCCCAAAGATTGCTGCTAAGAAAGTTGCCCATGATTAGGAAACTCAGCACAAGGCCACACTGAGATTGAACTCCTGGTTCTGACACTAAAGACTCAAATATTTCACTATGGTCAAACTACCTTCTCTTCTTCTCTTTAACAATCATTTTCTTTCAATTCTGTTTGCTCTTCCGGAAGATAATTCATGAAGTTAAGGTAACCCTCCTTCTTCTCTCCAGTAACACGAGCATTTGTCACTATGGCTTTCTGAGATGATGTCAGACCCAAAGAGTTCATTGGATATTTTCAATCAGCCATAAAGGGAGACAAAAACTATGACAAAATAGTAGAACTAGTACAGGACCAACAAAATCTTACAATTCCTCCCAAATGAAACCAATATTTATTTTGTTGAGAAGACTTTCCCTCCTGCCATCTCACATTAGCCCATTGGACCGGGTTGAATCCCCCAAAACTCATGTCTATCTAGAACCTCAGAATGTGCCATTATTTGGGAATAGGGTCTTGGCAGAAATAATTAGTTTCTGAGGTTATACTAAATTAGAGTGGACTGTAAACCCAATGACTGGTGTCTTTATAAGAGAAGGGGGAAGGAGATTTGGGCACAGAGACAGAGAGGAGATGTTGGGCAGAAGGACACAGAGGCTGAAGGGATGCTGCCACAGTTAAAGAACACAAGGACTGCCAGGAGCCACCAGAAGCTGGGAAGAGACAAGGAAGTCTCCTTCCCCCGGAGCCTTCAGGGGGAGCACAATCCTGCCAACACCTGAACATTGGATGTCCAGCCGGCTGAACAGTGAGAGAATAATAACTTCTGCTGTTATAAACCACCCAGGTTGTGGTACTCTGTCCCAACAGCCCTAGGAAACCATTATACTCATCATCACTAATTGATGTATCCATATGATCATCTCTTTGAATACTCTGAAAAATCATAAAATGGGACAGGATGAAATAGAATACAGAGTGAAACTTCAGTGGCAGCTGGCAGCATAGGAGCAAGACATCCCGTGGGGTTGGAGGACAAATGCAGCAATGCAGGAACTAAGGAGAAAGCACACAAGATGAAGCAGACAGATCAAAAATAGGGTATTAAAAAGAGAGAACCCGCTGCTCACTTTTGTCTAAGGGTCCAGGTTGATGGTAACCAGCCCTCCTGATGTTGGAAAAATCACTTAGGAAAATTAACATGCTTAGATAATGTTTTAAAAATTGGCGTATTTCTTTTAAAGTATACTTTAGATATGTATGTAACCAACACCAATTTTCCCAATAAAAACACTATTTAATGAACTTTGATTCTAATGTGCTAAAGTAAAACATACATTTTTAGATGCATGATTGATTTTTTTTTAAAAAATAAATAAATTTCACGAACTGATATTCATATGGAGGCCATCCTAACGTCAACAGTAAATGTAGGTTTATATTAGTTCTAGCCAGAAAACTCTTTCAAGATAGTATTTGTACAAACAGTTCTTCGCTCCAGGTTCCATAAAACTCTTAGCAAATACTTTTCAAGGCTCTTTAGAAAAACAAAGTTTGAGTTAAAGTTGATTGCTTTTTCAGGATAAGCAAGTAGGAGTCTTGGATAGAGTGTGGAAATCCCTTCTAGTCCCATTCATTATTAAGGAGAAAACAAAAAGACTTCATAGTTTAATAAAAGGAGCCTGGTGCTGAGAGCTAAGGGACTCCAACTGAATTACAGCCCAACCTTTGGCTCAGTTTACTAGATGACTTTAAGGCAAATATTTTATCTCCTGCTCTCTCTAGGTTCCATTTATGTTTGCTGTCTAACAATGAACATGTTATTTAATAATGCTCTACCTCAGTTTCCTCATCTATTACATTAAATCACAATGACATCTTCTGTCAGGTTTGCTTCGAGGTTTAAATGAGTTAATACATCTAAAGCCCTGAGCACACTGCCTGACACAAAGCAATCAGTGTTAGTAATTGCAGTGTTACATTTCTTAAGTTTCCCCTTTTTAGTCTTAAGTTTCTTGAACACAAGGATCATACCTTACTCACCTTAGTATCTTTCAAAATACCTAGGAAAGTATCTTGCATATAGTAGCTGCTCTGTAAATATTTACTACCTGAATTTAAACTTCAAGGACAAAATCTATATACCGGGGTGCCAAAAACATGTATACACATTTTAAGAGATGTTATCTATGCTCAAGCAGTAGTTCGCCATAATCAGAAGTGTCTGGCTGCTGATGATAACCACTTTGAGCACCTTTTGTAATTGCAGAAGTCAAACATGACTTGTATTCACTTTTGTTATCAGTATATATTGAGTATTACAATTAATAGTTTTTTCCCTTCTTAAAATGTGTATACAATTTTGGGCACCCTCTGTATTATCTAGCTTGTTGGGGTTGTACTCATTTTTTTAAAAATTGTTTAAATCCAGTCATTTGCCAGGGGGCGGGGGGAGAGAGAAAGCATCTTTGGGGAAAACATCTGTGAGTAAAGCATTCCTGCAAGAAAGTTTCTATCAGGTTGGAAAAATACTTGGGGAAAAAAAACAACATCCTACCATAAGGGCAAGAGACGTTTGTTCTCTAGGCACCAGTCTCTGCTCTCTTAGAGCTGCCTGAAGTAGACCCACTGTGTGGAAGAGCCTAGTCTCTCTCTTGATCCCCTTCTCTCCCTTCTTTCCCCTTCTCAGCCCCACGACTCACCCCAGCCTCTGTCTCATTATGCTAGAGGCCTCCTTCTCCCAGGAGAACTAATAGAAAATCCTTTATTGCTTTAGTTTTATTGCTTCTAGCTCTGGAAACAGCATGCTCCCAGGTGGTAATTATATTCCATTTATAAATATTATCTCTAAGAGAATAGCTGATAGCTGTTTGGTAATGCTATCTGTAATTCTGTAGCTCCTAGATTTATGTGTCAATTAGAATCTTCAAGTAAACAAAGTTTTTAAATTGATTCCTGTAGCATGATGTAAGATCTTGCTAGACCCTAAAACTGCTCAGATGAGAACAATTGAGTTCATCCCCTAAGCCAGCAGTGAAATTAAAAATACAACTCAACAAGCTGAGCAGCCTTCAAGAACCATGACAAATTCAAAAGAAAACCCAACGTGTGAATGTCAGTTGCTTTATGAAGAAGTCAGGTTACAGGTTACTCAGCCTCTGGAGATTTGTGTGTTTTTTCTCTTCAAGTTAGTGTCAAGTTAACTTTTCCCATAAAAGCAGTTCAGGTCGAAAGAGCCTTTAACCTTCACAGCAGAGTTCAAGGAATTGTATAGAAGACTGTAAATCACCTGTAGCCCTTACATGTGATCAGTAAATGGAAATGTTTCTCAAAAAGAAACTAATGTCCATTCTGACATTGTAGCTGTAATGACAGTGTCCTGTTGAGGATTGGATCGTGGCTGGTCCCATCTACATTCAGAGGGGCTACTATAGAAAATGAAGTGCAACGGCTTTCTGGCACTAAGGAGCATGAAACATTAAAAACACCTGCATACGTTAACTGCTGAGAGCCACTTTCTCTGGAGGGTAGCATTATGTAACGATCAATCACACACACTCTGGGGACAGGACTTCATGGGTTTATATCAAAACACCAAGTTGGACATGCTGTGTCAGTATGTTCACTGGTAAAATGGACGGTAGTTGCGAAGACTCAATGAGTTAATACAACTGACGGACCTCGCACACCATAAGAGAGCAATCAGTGCTTGCTATTATCATGTTACTATTATTATTCAGATTTATTTTTATTTAGAATAATGATTAGGATTATTTTATTTTGAATTCTTACATTATTTTGAATTATTATTTAGAGCTCTCTTAGCTCTCACTGTCTTACTGCCACCAGCTTTACTGTCCTGAAGAGGCATTCTGACAACTTTCTCTCTATGACCCCACTAAGGACCATTCTATCAGCTATAGAAGGTGGAAACATTCTCTTTCTCTCTTGATCACTCTCTCTTTCTCTCTCTCAAATTAAAGGACCAAACAAGAATAAAAACAATTGCAATTTAAGAAAAAAAAGAAAATACAAAACAGAGCAGTCCAAAAGTGACTTGCTACTACTTCTAAGGAACTCAAATTATTCCATACATTTAAAAAAAAATGTTTTTATCCATCTGGGATAAGGATTATAAACCCATAGGAAGTTTTTCTCTCCTCAAATATCATAGATAGGGATGCTCTCAGAATTTATGGACCATCGAGTTCTTTATGTTGCACTTACGAAAAGAGGTGTTTTTAAAAGAGAACATGAATCCAACTAAAATGTGTTAAAATTGATAAAGGGGATTATGGCGTTTATATTCTGTACATACCTCCATTTGTTTTATGTGTTTAAATACCCACCATCAGAAAATCACTTTTAAATAAAACTATTCTACAATTAGAATTAAATTAAATGAAAAAGAAGTCCTGAAGCCTATGGCAAATTGTTAGAGCTTCGAAATACAGAATTTGTAGAAACACACATAGCTGTAGGATAAAGAACATAATGAGAATCTTGATCCATCAGAGTCCAGCTCAGAAATCATACTAATTACTTTAACAGATAAAATTTATTGTAAGTTATTATAATCAGCTATAAGAAATTGGCTAAATTGGGCTAAAAATGTAGAAAGCGGACATGGAGGTAATACGGAGATCCTTTGCAGAAGCGGGGACCACCCCAGGGAAGGTAGCATCTGGAAAGGAGTTGCAGCGGCCAAGGCGCCCTTGGGAGCCCCATCAGGCAGGGTTTGGCTGTGCCTGGCTGGCGCTGACACCTCCGCAGACAGTAGGGGGAGTGAGGAAAGAACTACAGAACAGAACTAGGACAGCTGTTGCTGCCGAGAGAGGGGAGCCACTGCTGGGTGATGCTGCTGACAGGAACAGGAACACCTCCCTTCCTCCCTCTCCCCGCAGCGCCTCCTCCTCCAAGAAGTCCAAACAACGTTTCCCAGCCTCCCAGCGCCAGAGTCACAGATCTGAGTCTGGAAAAGGGGGTTGGTGTAGACAGACAGTAGCTTCATAAATTATCACAGTGTCTTCTTAGCAAACCCAGTAAACTCAGGCAGAGTCACAAGTCACAGCAGGTGCTCCCACTGGCACCTGCAGTTTGCAAACAAAGAATAGCATTGCGATTTCTGGAGAAGGGAAGCCTCTGGTTATGCCATATTGATGTTTGCAGCTATCCACAAATATTTGTCTCTTTCATTTACTCATGTATGTATTCAACCAAGAAGTATTTATTGACAGACTTCTCTTTTTAGACATTTTTCAAGATGCTGAGATGGCTGTAACAGTGAATAAGACAAATCCCCGATCCATGTAGAGCTTATATTTTTATGGGGCAGATGGACAACAAACAGATATGTAACCAATGGCCAGTAGTGCTAGATCCATGGGGAAAAGGGGGCATTCAATCCACTTCCTCTTCTTAAGGTGACAGGCACACAGGAAATTTTATAAAAAGAACTAATTGCTCCAATTCACCTGAATTGACATTTTACATTAACTTTCCAGCTTTCATAACTCATCATTTCAGCTGTCAGTGGCTCATATTAAGCAGTCTGGTTGACATCGTGTCCCTGATAAGACAATGAGACCTAAGATTTATTGCTTCCTGGAAAAAGCCGAAGAACAGACATATCAGCTCAAGCCCAGCACACTGAGGCAGGTGGGCTACAGAACAGTCTTTTGGGGCTGTTTTTGTGTCCCAGACTTATCCTGTGGGTATCTGAAATGACCCCTCTCACAAAGCTAGAGTGATGAGCTGCAGGCACAGATTTTGTAGGAGAAATTAAAACCCAGAAGAGATGTTTCAGGGGCTGGCCTTTTTCAAGCTTCAGTGGCAAATCATGTATTTGTAGCTTAGCATATGGTTAAGTTACGGAGATCAAATCATATTCTAAGGTAGTTATTCTAACTGCTATATTTTCACTGTGAGAAAAATGTTACAGATACCTTCACTCCAACTTGTGACTACTGAAACATGAAGAATATTACTCAAATTGTGTGTGTGTGTGTGTGTGTGTGTGTGTGTGCATTTACCAGAAATCCAAAGAGAGCATGTAGAGACTAGATCAGCCTGTTTCTGAGGGCCTGAGCATTAAGGAATATAAGATGCCAGGTCTGCAAAACATCTAAGAGACTCCTGTTTTAAAATGGACTGAAAAGCAATGATTCCTGACCCTGGTCCCTGGTCCTCAAGACCTAAAGAGTAGAAGAATTAAGGCAACAGAGGTCCCTATCACACCTCTTACCCCACTTGTCTGTCTCCTTCCACTGGATGGAGGGTTTCTTTTGTCTTTATAGTCCCCATATATGACAGTGCCTGCTGCATGCTGTACTTTCTCCCATTCTGTCCCAACTTCCATCTGATTTAGGTAGTCTCCCTTTATTCCAGTGTATCTGTTCCCCAACGGAAACAGACTATGTCTTATTAACATTGTGCATAGTCCCTGACTCTGAGTAAGGTTTGCCATATTTGTTGAACGGATAAGTGGATGGATATCATTCAATAAACTACCTGGGAAAATACTTGTGGGGAAAATCTGTAAGAATAAGAATTTATTTATTCTAAGAATGCTGCTGATTTGTGAAATAATGGGGCAGAGATTAGTTATGGGCTACCCAAAATCCATCCTTGTGGTCTCTGTATAGCAACTGAAAACCTTTATGGTCTCCTTCGCTTAGAGGTAACCATGTGACACAGGTCTAATCCATAAGCAAAAGTGTACTGGGATGAGAGCAGGAGTAGGTGTTCCCTGGCTATTATAGCTCTTTCCCTTATTTTCCTCATGAATGTGATGGCTGGTGCTGAAACAGCCATATTGCAGTCTTGCAAAAAAGGACATGAAAATCCAGAGTTATCAGCAGTGACATCTTTTAGCAACCCTGACATCTTTGAGCTACTGAACTGTCACGAGCATCTGCATATCTTCTGTCTCCTTTTTTATGATTAAAAAAAAGTAAAATTTGTTTTAAAAGTTTAAATCAACATACAGATTTCCTGTTATTTGTAGCTGAATACATTACTAATCAATAACTATCAAATGTCAAAGCTATACAATTGTAGAATAGATTATAGTTTCCCTGATAAGCACATTAAGGGGGTAGGTAATATAAATGAATTTGAAGGCACTTTGGATCTGAGAGAAGGGGCTGTTAGAAATCAAGGTATGCTTTCTGAATTTTCTCTACAGTCTTTAGATGATTTCCCTAGTGGACACACACTAAGAATTAGCCTACCATGATGGAAAAGGAAGAAACAGACAAATTTGCTTCTCTGTTTCTCTGGGATGAGATATTGATGCCCCTAATTAAGCTCCTTTCCACTACAAATTGCTAAACTTCTGGGTATGACCTCCCTCCCTTGCCCATTTCCCCAGTGCTCTTTGCACCTGTTTGATCAGTTAAGGAGTAAGTTTAGCCCTGTCCAAATCCACAGTGCTTTTATGTTTTCACAATGCAATTGTCTTAGTTATTAAGTGCTTTAATGCCGTGTTACAATGTTACAAAATCAATTCCAATGGTGAAAAGATTAATCATTATATTGCTATTTAGTAATAGTTATCATATTACTAAATCATATCATATCATAATAGAAAAAACAAACGAATATTAATTAATTCAACTCTGCACAACCTTGCCATTCACGTCCAACAGTTTGAAAGCTTCTAGATCCAAAAAAGAATAGACCGACAAGGTTAAGTATTTCTAAATGTGATTTTTAAAATAATAAGTTGTAATCATTGAAAGAAGGCTTACAGATGCTAACACTTAATCGAATCACCCTATTTTACAAATGAGGAAACTGACAGACCTAAAATGGAGCGGTCTTTACCTATGTGCCCATGCTTCCATTAACTGTGTCTATTCACATAAACTGGTAAGGTATATGAATTGCTTTCACACATCTTTTTCCCTGTTCTACCCATTCAATGTCTGACACAGTACCTTGCACACCAGAGATGCTTGATTAATGTTTATTGGCTGAAGACGTGATTCCACACATTTGATTGGCTTTTGTCTCACTTATTAGACCATAATAGGCTAGACTCCATAGTTGCCTCATGTGCTGCATGGGCCTCTGGATGTGCCTTGATCATTCCCATCTGCCCACCTTCTCTTCCCACCTCCTGCCATCTCCGGATTCTCTCCTTTAGAAAGCCATCCACGCCGTCTCCAGTCCTCTCACTATGTTAAAAGAGCTTACAGGACAATCAGCCTATTTCATACAATTTAGGATTTAATTATGTGATCTCTTTTATTGATTTCTTTTTTTCTTGAATAATTGTGTCCCTTCTACTGTCATTTAAACTCCTCGTGGCAGCAACAATATGCCAGATTTTCTGTGTACCAAAGTGCACATCATTCCAGAACATATGGAGGTCCTCAGCTAATTATTGATTTATTAATTGGAAGAAACAAGAACTAGCTCCGAGTTTCTTTGTAAATCCCTATTCTAAAAAGTAGATATGAAATGATTTCCATATCATGAAACCAACATCTTAAAAGCAAATGGAGGAAAGAGTATTTTATTTAGAGTTAGAAAACCATACTAGCACTAATGAAATAGAACATTTTAACATCAAAGGGAATCTAAATTGTTCGAGATGCTGGGCTGGGTACGTGCATCTATATTCTGCACCTCCCAGAACACACTGAAATAGTTCAGAAACACACACACATACACACACACACACACACACACGAAAAGGCAAGGATAGGGGATTAGGATAACCAATAGATGAGAGGTTTCAATAAATTCCTGCATAACAGAAAACAGATGGGAGTACATTGATAGACCATAGAAAAGGAAGCCACAGCCTGGAATCTTGCATGAGGGGGCTGACTGTGGGGATGGGAGTGACACAATCTGCCAACTAGAATCTCAGAGGGAAAGACTGGTCTGGAACCGGGAAAAAAAAATCACTGAATATACAAACAGAAAAGAGGTATGCCAGTTAAAGTTTCCTTTCTCCATCTCTCTCACTGCAGACATTTGCAACCCATCTGGGGAGGTAAGGCTTCTAGTGGGATGTTGGCACCCAGAGTAAAGTCTCCTCGCTCTGACTTTTGGGGAAAACCCCACCTGTCAGCCACCTCCACATCTTCTCATTAGAAAGCTAAGCTTGCCATTCCACAAGCTCCACCTGTGTAAACAGAACTCCCCACTTAGAATTTCCACTCAGTGGACTCAGGTCTGGAAACCAATATGGAAACCAATGTAGCAGGGAAGGAGACTATACCAGATCCCATCTGAAACAAACCAAAGATGACTAGACATGTAAGAAAAACCAGTAGCATAAAGAAAGAAAAAAAGATAAACAAAAAAATAATCACAGAGAACTTGGTTATTTAAAAAAATTTACATTCATGAACAGGAGGTGAAGGAAAAGGAAGAAGCAGAGAACAGGAAACAGTTTTAAAAAGAATAGAAAAAAATCAATAAAATGATAAGAAAATAAAGGATAGGAATATCTAAAAATATATGCAAAATGATACAGAGAAATATGAGAGAAAATACAAAAGAAATAGAGAACTCATTTTTTTTTTACCTAGAATCCCAGAGAGATAAGGAACAGAGACAATGAAGGATAGGGTATTATCAAAGATACATTGAGGGGAAAAAAATCCTTCAAATTGAGAAAGTCAAAAGTTTTCGGCAGAGGGCCGGCCGAGTTGCACAGTGGTTAAGCGCTGGCTTCAAAAGCCTGCGGCCCCGGTTCGGGTCCCACATATGAGGGCCAGTGACACTGCCCTCAAAAAAAAAAAAAAAAAAAGTTTTCGGCAGAGAAAGGTTCCCTGATTGCTGAGAAAGATGAGTTGAAAATCCTTGTAAATTTTAGAGCACCAATGGTAAAACATATTCATAAACATCTCCAGAAATGAAAATACAAATGTGATCTAGAAAAGAGTGTGTCTGGGATGACACAGCTATCTACAAGCTTGGACAACAACCAGTTCTCTGTGGCCCAGCAGGAGAGAGGCTCCGATAGGGACATCTCCCCACAAAAAAAGTCAGAGGTATTTGAAATATACAAAATAATCATGAAGCTAGGCAAACTTGAGATGACAAAGGCTTATCTTTTTTTTTTTCTTTGCCAGAAGAGAGAAAAAAAAGGACAATTGGAAAAACAAGAGAGAAATAAACAAGTAAGCAAAACAAAAACTTTACAGGATTTTAAGTCATTGATAACATGTAAAAACAGGGATTCATTTTTTGAACTTGATGCTGAAAAGACGTTCCACTGAGCAGCCCAGAAATGTAGACATTGAATGGATAGACTAGGAAATGTTTCTAAGCACACTACTTGGCCGTCCTTTGAAAATAATAATAATAATAATAATAATAATAATAATAATCACAGTTATAACATAACTGCTGCTAATTAAAGTTTTGCTTTTAGAATCAATTTATAGGAAAGATACAGAAGGTTCATGTAAGGCTAATGAACAGAATGTTATGCTAAAAATCAGAGTAGATAGATAGATAGATAGATAGATAGATAGATAGATATAGATTTTTTTTTAAGGTGTGGCTGACAGAGTGGGGAAAGGAAGAAAGATGGAGGGAGGGGTAAAGACCCTAATAGTCTCATCCTATTAAGCAAAGATGCAAGATAATGACTAAAGTTGATGGAAGAAGAAATATCAGTTGAACTATATAATTGAAATTATAGTGACAATCAACAGGAGATCTAACAATTGAATTTAGGCAATGAGAATGGATAGGAAAAGTAGCCAGTGGGGTAAGTTAACATCTCATCTTCACAGCAGGGAATCTACCAATATTTATAAATATACATATTTATTATCAATGAATGTAAGTCTATTATTTAAAGTTATAGTGGTAACTACAACAAGATAAAAAATGGAAGCAGAAGAAGAGTTGCTTCTAGAATGTGGAGAACAGAAAGGGTATAGTGGACACTTTGTAATAAGCTCTTTATTTCTATTAAACGTGTACTTTTACCCTGATACATAACACTAATTTTGTAATAAAATAATGTATTAAGAACCATCCCTCAACCTCATTCCATTTCTGAACTTCATCCTATCTTTATCCTCATCCCAAATCTCCTATCTGTCTAACCTGTGACTTACCCCATCTTACTCCATTACTGAGCTTGGAAGGGGCACATAGCTGTAGTATCAAAATGGCCCATCAGGTTGGCCAAATAAAAATATCATGAATGATCGGTTGTTTCATCCTTTGGACGTCAAGTTTTTTCTTCTGTAAAATGAAGGCATGTGGTGAATAAAAATCTAAAGTTTCTGTTAAACATCCACAAGATGGCAGTCTAAGTCCAGTTATACAGATTTTTTTTTTTCTTTCATCATGTTGGTAGAAATTACAAAGCATAAACAACGAAGAGAAACATTTTGAGCAAAAGTTCAATAAGGCCAGAAGTAACACCCAGAGACAAGGCTAACCTCTCAGCAACCTTTAAGCATTTACTAAATCTCTCCAACAGCATAGAATTTGCATTGCCACAAGTCAGAGCACCTTGAGTATTAACATATTTTCAAAATAACAATCATAGGATCAAGATGGCAGAGTAGGTAAAAGTTGTGATAACCTCCTCACAGGACCATGTCAATTATAACTAAACTACAGAACAACCATCATTGAGAATTACCTGACATCCAGTTGAACCAAAGCCCTACAACTAAGAACATAGAAGCCACCTTGAGACTGGCAGGAAGGGAAGAGATGGGGAATGAGCTGGTCCCACACCTGTGTGTGACCATTAAATATTGGGAGGGATATCTCCACTACAGAGGTTTCCCACCCCCCCACACACACACCCAGAGGAGCAAGGAGTGCCAGCACCACACGAGGCTCCCCAGCCCAGGGTTTCAGTGCCAGGGAGAGAAGTCCCCATAACTTCTGGCTGTGAAAACCAACACACATTGTGGCTGAGTGAGACAGGGGGCAGCTGCAGTCCTAGGCACATGAAAGAGCCCACAGATGGACTTACCTGCTGACAGATTCACCAGCTCTGAGCTCCAGTGCTGAGGAAGCAGTGGAAAGGCACCAGGGACATACGGAGAGGAACTGAATTGTTTAGTCTTGGGGTGAGGGCTAGAGGGGCAGCCTTCTCCCAAAAGGAGGACCTGGCAGAAGCCATTGTTTCTTTGCTGAGTCCTAGCCCTGCCTACCTGCAGATGCAGGTGGACACCATATCTGAATCTTCATCAAATCAGCTATCACCTTTCATCTGCCCCGCCCTAGTGGTTCCCTGAGACCCCACCCTACCCAGCTTTTGGGCACACCCAAGTTGCTTCCAGTGGCTTTTCTGTACAACCTATTTTAGCTCATGCTGTGGACTTTCCTAAAATCTCTCAAAGGTCACAAAACCCATACAAGCAGCATCTGGCTTCAAAGTGTCCCATGCCTCTGGCTGAGCAGCCCTAAGCCCGGCACTAGCAGCACCTGGCCTTGGCTTGCAGATTGGCCTCTCAAGGCACCTCCAGGCCCAGTGCAGGCAGCGTCCATCTGTGAATTCCTTTGTGGCTCATACCAGGTGGCCCCGGGCAGGGCACAGCCTGCGGTTAAACTTGGCATGCAACAGGTCCCATCCCAGGAGGCCCCAGGCCTGTCACATCTGGTGGCTAGTTTTGAACCAAGCTGTAGCATCACCCAGCCACGTCCAAAGACAACATACCCAAAGGGCAGACTGGGCAGACACCAGAGCCCTGCTAAAGTGAACACTACTCCTTAAGATCAGCCCTTGCTCCACAGCTCCTCCAACCCATACCTGTCTGGTTTGGATCTCCACTACTACTGTGGGAAGTTCAGTCTGCTGCCCACTACCCTAACCCCTCTATCTATTTCTGACATCCCTTGCAGATGCTTCATCAACCAAGCCTCTTAGCAACTTCATTTCTGTATTAGCACTCCAACACAGGATCAGTAGGACATAAACATGTTAAGACATTTATTGCAAGAAATAGACATATGCTATTGGAGGGGCTGGTTAAGCAAGTCTGAAATCTTTAAGGCAAGCTGTCAACAGGGTAGCCTAGAAACTCAGGCAGAAGATGATGGTGTAGTCCACAGGACGAATTTCTTCTACTTCATGGAAACCTTAATTCTGCTCAGATGGCCTTGCAACTGATGGGATCAGGCCTGCTGATATTAACAAGGATATCTCCTTTATTTAAGTCAACTGATTGTAGATGTTAATTACATCTACAAAATACTTTCACAGCCATATCTAGTTAGTGTTTGATTGAATGACTAGATAATGTAGCCTCGCCAAGTTGATACCTAAAACTCACCATCACAATGTCTTCGCCATTTTCCTTTCATCTTGCTTGGGCTCTTGGGCCAATGTCAGCTCCCAGGGATGCAGATGTTGCTAGTGTTGCTTATATGTGGTGTTTCCGGGGCACTCCCTCTGAGCTACTGTAGTTGCAGTCACCCAGGCTTTGAGTATGTTCATGCTCCCTTGTCTTCTTAATGTTTCACTCAGATTTCAGTGGCACAATATTTGTTTAGAGCCTCTCTTCCCTGGGTCTTGAAACATAGGATATTCTGAGTAGGATGTATTTATGTACAAACCCACCCTCAGCTCCTGGCTGTTTTCTTTGGACTAAACTTGTATACTATGACTTTCTCTTCCACTCTCTTAGTATGGTTGAATAAAGGTCTAATTCTTGACATGGCTTATGAGGCACACACTGTCTGACTCCCTCTGTCTCCACTCTCCTCTTGCAATGTGTTCCCTCTGCTTCTCTACATCTTGCTTCAATGGTCTTTGTTCAGTTCCTTGAACTTGCCAAGCTCACTCCTTCCTTGGGCTTTTGTATGTGCTTGTCCCTATGCCCGGTGTATTCCCATCTACACCACACCTTCATTATCCCATCATCTACATAATTATACTTTTCCTTTGGCTCACACTTTGTCATTTCTTCAAGGATGTCTGTCCTGACAATCTTACATGGTTATTTATTTCCACATTGTATACACTTATAGTTTTATATACCACCAATAATTATAGCCCTTACCATAGTTAAAATTTTATTTTTCTATGTCATTTTGGTTAACGTATTTTTCTCCAACTAGATGTAACTGCCAGGGGACCACTTCTGTTTTTGTTCCTTATTATGTCTGTAGCACTTAGCAGGAGTACCTGGCACAAACTGGTGCTGAAAAAAATGGATGAATGAATACATAATAAGACTTTCTGTCCCTTTTAAGACATAACAGAATATGTCCATTTCCTAATACACTCCTGTAACAAAGGCAACTAGGGCTGCCAAAACAAAGTACCACAGACTGGGCGACGTATAACAACAGAAATTTATTGTCTTGTAGTTCTGAAGGCTAGAATCTGAAATCAAGGTGTTGACTGGGCCATGCTCCCTCCAAAGAATCTAGGGAGGGACTTTTCCTTGCTTCATCAAGTTTCTGGTGGTAAGCCTTAGCTTAGAGCCTCATATCTTCAATCTCTGCCTTCATCTCTGCATGGCCATGTTACTGTGTGTGTCTGCATCTATCTCCAAATTTGCCTATTCTTATAAGGACAACATTCATATTGGACTTTGGACTATGGGCCTACGCTACTCCAGTGTAACCTCATCTTAATTTACTTACATCTACAAAGATCCTATTTCCAAATAAGGCCATCTTCACAGGTACCAAGGGCTAAAATTTCAACATATCTTTTAGGGGAGTATATAATTCAACTCAGCACACAGAGTTTCAAAAACTGTTGATACTAACATTGTTTATTAAATTTACAATAATTTCTCTAAACTTCAAGCAGAAATGTCATCTATAATAGAATATGTTTTAACTAATGCCATATATATCTTATTCCCAGAATATCTCCAAACAGTATTACTTTTTGCATTTTCATGGAACTGATAATTTACACTTTACTGTTTAACCTAGTTTAAGTCCTTTTTAATCTTGTACAAATAGTAGATATAATAAAAAGAACTTTTTAATTGCTGTTGAAAGACCAGCATTTTAATCATCGCTTTGCTATTTTAACCCCACTAAATCTTGCTCTCCTGTAACATAAAATGGTGTTAATAATTTATATATTGCATTGTTATTCTCAGGACTTAATGGATTAATCTAAATCATCAGTCATCTTGGATGTGTTAAGTAAATATTAATTTCTTCTTCCCCTCCTACAAAAATTTTTCTACTGCCTCATCTGAGAACACACATACACACACACACAAATACACGTACATACTATGTATTCATATTTGTGTTTATATAGTGTATATGAATATGTGTATATGTGCATACATATACATATGTATATATCGTTTATATATTACATATACATACATGATGTATACATTAATAATACATATATATGCACATTTTATTTATGTATGTGTATATATATCTATAATATTGTGTGTGTGTGTGTGTAGAGATATACATATATATAGTTGTTTGTTTGTTTGTTAATCCTATCTGTGTTTGCTATGAAAAACATGGGAAAAGCCATAACAGGAGCTGAAGCTTTAAGCCAGGAATTGGTCGTCTCCCACATTCTCATTCATGGCCCATCCTTAGACTTCTCTGTGATTCTAGAGGATGTCACTCATTTTCCTGGGAGTTATCTTTAAACTGAGACTGCCCCATTTCAAAGTACAGATATGTAGAACCACATAATTAAAATGAGAATGATTACAACATCAAGGCAATTGGTCACATCAGATTCTGAAGTGTGAGTCAAAGTTAGCCACCACGGGCGGCTCCCGAAGCATGTTCAAGGGTATTAATAGAAGAGTTGGGCATTAGAAATGCAAAGGACAAAACCAGAAACTTGGTGAATTCACACCACAATTAATCATCCCCAATGCCTTTCTCTCTTTCTCTAGACAGTATGTTGTAATATAGAGCTAAATGAATATGCTCTAAATATGCTCTAAATCCTGTGGTCTCCAATAGAAAACAAAAAGACGAATTTACTATATGAGAATTCTTAAAAACACGGAGCAATAGAATTCTACTAAGCCAGTGAAGAATATGCCAACAAGGTGCTAGTAGGTATGTCTCTAAAATTTCTTAATTTCTTGACTTTTGGGGAGAGAAAGAGTGTATGTGGAGGTTTCAGCTGAGCTGACAAATGCTGAACCTCCAAAGATCTAGGTCAGCACAGTATTTTGTCAGTTTTGCCAAGTGAGCGCTCATGAACACAAGGCCAACCTTTAGGCTAAGAGAGGAATGTGAAGTCCAGAGCCTTTTAATTCATTACTTATTCCTTCATTTGGCAAGTATCAATTGAGTGCTTACTATCTGCCTGGCTCCATGCCAAACACTGAGCACAGAGCCAAGAATAACACTGTGCATGGAAATATGTCTATGCACAGATTGTCTCTGGAAGTATTCACAACAAACTGATACCAGGGATTGACTGAAAATGGGAGTGGGCCATAGGGCATTGGGTGGAATTAAGGTTCACCTTGTACTATGTTTACTTCTTTATGCTAATCTTTGTCTTGTGCATGGATAGACATGGAGAGCCAAGTAATAGTACAGCAGTTTAAATTGGTCAATGAGTGGGAACAAATGCAAAACTAGCTCAATGGATTTAAAAGTCTTCTAAGAGACATGGTTCCCTCTTCCAAGCGTTCATGAAGTGTTCATTCATTACAGCAGGTGGCAGTACTGTACATGATTTGATTTTTATTACTGGGCCCTGGAGAAATGTAGGAGAAAAGGGGTTAAACACACACATTCTTAAAAAAGCTAGAAACTGGGTTCAATGCCTTACGACTACTGACCATAAAGAGAATGGCTTGTTCATCTTGGAGTTATGCTTAGATTTATTACTTGGTTCCTAGAGACCTTGGTGATCATTTAGTCCACAATCCTTGCTTTATTTTCAAATGTTGAGGCCAAAGAAGATAAGGGACTTAGCTGACCATCTAACAGACTGTATAACGGAGCCAGGAAGAACCCAGGCCTCCTGGTTGTTTTGCCATAAGGAAATGGTGTGACTGGTACAATCAGTTTATGATTCCTGCTTTTACATTTTAGTGTTCATCAGTCTGACTCTGCCTTCAGGAAGTAGGAAGAAAGTCAAACAACTCATTTGGAGTTGCAAGAGCATTATGCCAGTTTATACACATGCGAGCACGTGCGCGCGTGCGCGCACACACACACACACACACACAATTTTGTGACCTGTCTAAGACTTTCCCACTAGCCTTTATAACACATGTTCTTTTCTGTTTCTCTCTTTAAAACAATTCAGTGTTCTATTCACTTAGTTCTCATAATCTTAGTATTTGTGTTGTTCAGCCTTGTGTGGTAGTTTTTCCTCTTATGCTAAATATCGATCTTATTGATCATTCCTGTCTATGGTTTCCCTTCACTTCTTAGTTATTGAGAAAATATTTTCCCTTCTCTCCTCAATTTATGGTGATTCTTACTTTTCTCATTGTGCAAAGAAAAAAAAAGTCAAGGTCAACAGCACAGTGGCAATGTTTAATAACAACTGTGTGTACGTGCCTAGCGTAGGACCCTCCAGAGGAGCATTTTCTCCTTCTGTACTGATTTCTGCTCTGCCTCTAATGCTACTGAGCTCAAAAATGGGGGATATACCTGCACCACCAGCACCATCAACCTCAACTTCTACCCAATAGTGCAAACACATAAGAAAGGGGTGGAGGGTAAGTGATAGCCACGGCCTCCACCTGCTGACACAAAGCTCTCTCCCTTCCTGGTGCCCGCTGGTCCCAATGAGGACAGAGAGTGGCATAGGCTACTGAGGGGGTGGCCATGTGAGGCGAGCAAGAGGTCAGCCCTGGGAATAATGGTGCTGCTTTGGCCCTAAACTGCTTGGAATTGTTTCAGTCCAACACTTGCATTCTAAACTCTCCCACGTGCTTTGTAACTGAAGAAGCATTTAACTGCGTAAGAGAGGTATGTCTATTTTAGCAATCAACAAAACAGAATGTCAGAACGCATAAATGTTAGTCCCTGTTCTCACACATATTACATGTTACTGAGGACACGTAGAACTGGTTAAATCCATCACTGGGTGGTAACAAGTTAGGAATTAACTAATTCCTAATGTTTAAAATGTGGGCTTGGACCCCATCAGTGTTTTCAAACTGGCACAAATACAAGAATCACCTGGAGCCCTTATAAAAAATACAGATTCTAGGATCTCTCCCTTTGAGATTCTTATTCAGAAAATTTGGAATAGATCCCAAATTTTGTGTTTTTAATGAGATCTTCAGTGGCTCTTATTATCAAGAAAATGTCAGATGATTTCCAGAAATCCGCCACACCAAACCCTTAAATACTATGATAATTTCCTTCTGCAATTTTCTCATTTGTCTATTGTGTTCTTCTTACCTAATGCTGTCCTTTCACTACTCCAATCATTTGCATCAGAATCAATTTTGGAGGTTTTAAACATACCCATGTTATTTCCCAACTCTAACTCAAAATCACTGGCTGATGAATAGCATCTGTTCTTCAACAATATTGCTCTGCTGGATGTTTCCTGTTTGCCTCTTCACATCCCTTCTCCACCCTTCGCTACCTGATATTTGCTATGGAAGTGAACTTAACTGACCATGTCAGTGGGCTCCTTTGCCTTCTGACTTCCAATTGGATTTATCCAATGGGAGGTATCAACAGGAGAGTAGAGAATAAAAGAAGAACAACGTTGAGGGTATTTATTATCCTGACCCCTGTTCCTTCCTAATTACCCATGGTATCACTGTGGGTTGGCTGTGTCCCTCTACTGAAAGCCACAGCCATCTCACGGTGTTCTTTTCTAGTCAGGGTTGCTGAAGTACCTTTATAGATACTCCTTAAAGGTACTTGGAAAGAGTTTCCTGAACCTTTGTAAAAAGTTTCTTTGTTAAACTTTCTCTCAATTACTCTTAATATGGTATCTCTGCTGCCAGGACTTTGATGGGGATAATGATCTCCTCTTTCATATGTGCTATTTCTATAATAAGAGTTTCCTTGTTTCTTGTTGGAAGTAAGAGAAATGGTAGGATTTCAAAGGAGAAAGAATAGAATCCTAGAATTTGAATGGGCTATAAATTACATCTATTGTAGCTTACCACTAAACTCCTACATCAAATAGTTCTGCTTCGTCCTGTTCGTTACAACTTTTTAAATATTGACTGGCAATTATCATTTTCTCCTCTAGGTTAAATATTATCCATTCCTTCAACAGTTCCTCAGGTAACATGGCTAGATCCTTCTCCCTCCTGGCCACTGGATGTGTTCCTTTGGGTGCATTCTGTTTTGTCAGTGCTATTGCTTCATGTTTAGAGAAACATTTGCAAAGTAAGGCAAATGTGGACCAGAGCCTCACCCAGCTGAAGAGCTCAGGCCTCCCTCACTGAAAGGCACACCAGAATGAGCAAATGGAAACTGAGGACTCCAGTGCTCAAACGGAGCTGCTGACTGGAAAACAGATGCCTGGGTGGAGGCAGGAGTTCTTGCTGGAAGCATTGTCGCCACACTCCTCACGTGGCATGGTTCCACGTTTGAATTTATACATTACCTTTTGTACTTCTTTTGTACTTCTTTTCCACTAAGGAGGGGAAAAACGTGAAATTTTAGTCAGGCCCAGGGCAAAATGAGAAATAGGAGTGCTTTAAATTCCCATGGTCTGGAGTTCCTCAATCTCCTTACCCTCTCCCAATCCAGACATGTTGGGTGGACATATAGTTTTCTGGCCAGAAGGTAACTAGGTCAGTTGTGCAAAATAGCGCAGACCCTGCAGCAGAAGAACTTTTCTTGAGTGCCGAGCCTCAAATTCCCATATTTGGACTCTGAGGAACTCCAAGTCACAGAATGTCTTGCTACCATGAACCTTACATTATCGAATTCAGGTAAAATAGAAGTTTCAAAGGGTGAACTCTTTGCCCAAAATTACAGAGCCATATACTGGTAGAGCCAGGATTGAAAACCAAATCTCTTTCCTCTCCATCATCCTGCCCCTCTTTTCAGTTAATTTACTCCGTTCTTTAACCACAGATTACAAAACTGGAATGAAGAAATAAATACTGCTAGTACCCTAAGCATCCAAGTCAGACAGGCAGCATCTGAATTGCACAATTGCCTTGAAAGTATTGGGGGAAGATAGCTATGTGCACATAACATTTGACACAACTTTAGGGGTGAAGCAAACCATCATTTTTTTTTTGGAGGGTTCTCTACCTATGTTTTGCATCTGAGTCTAAACTTTAGAGTATGCCATAAATCTTTTTGATCAACTGAATCAAGGCACTAAAAAGAAGGCCCACATAGTCAGAGCCCTGAGTTTACATCTCCAGGCTTCCACCAACATAGAGCTGTCCAGTTTGAAGCCATATAGGACTTCAGGGCTGGCCTAGCTCAAAAACATTTAGAGCTAGAGAGTATGTGATTTACAAAGTTACAAAGAAGAATCAGGACTTGACTCTTAATCCTATGCTGTTTTGCATGCACTGTGCTACTTCCTGCATGACTGTGCCTTCTTTGTTTAATTTTTTTTTTAGAACAGGGCATCAGATATTTGCATATAGCATTTAACACAACTTCATCGTAAAAGTCCAGGTAAATATCTCCTTTATTAAATGAGAAGGGGAGGGGAGTGACATAAATGTTATCCTCAAAGCCTCCTACTAATCAGAAAGAATCCCTAGCAAAATGAGATTTGAAGGACTTAAAAAACAAACAAAATTTAAACAAATATTGATGACTTGTAACCAGTAGATAGGAAAAGGTTGGAACGTTTGAAATGCCCTAACAAAAGGTGATTTTCAGCCACTCTTCTGAGCTAAACTATGCTGCATGACAGAGTCTGACAGGAAGAGAACTCCGAACAGTAACTTATAGGAAATGGCTGTGTAAACCAAAGAAACCTCTTCGCAACAAGACTGAACGTCAAAATTCCAGCAGATAGATAAATAGGGCAAATGCAGCCAAAGTTACAGCAGATACTCATGAGTGGCAGAGCGTCACATGCCTCAGATGATTCCAAACTGAACGAGCTCATGCAATTCCAGGTGGCTGAATGCCTCCCAGGGGCAAATCACTGTGATATCTGCAAGAGAGGGAAGAAGAACTTATAAGCCAACCTCACCACCAGGAGACCCTTTTCTACTCAGCAAGATGTCCTTCAGGTGGAGACACCTCATTCCTCTCTCCCATTCATTGTCCGGGTGACTGGGAAATTATCTAGAAAGGCCCTGAGGTCCAGGAAGAATTAGAACAGTTGCTTCATTCATTAATCCTCTGCAGGGCCCTGAGGCGCCCAGAACATGGCCCTCCATGTATCTCTGTTGGTTGTATTCTGCGTCCTCTTTGGGGCAGTAACCCAAGGCTTTCGACTGGGGCTACCCTGTGGGGGTACATCTCACTCATCATGTAGGGCCTCCCAAAGCACAACCAGTAGGAGGGAACACAAGTGGAATTTTTGTCAAGCCAAGGATTAAAATGAAAAATAGGAGTGCTTTAAAAATACTGTGGTCTGAAAACTCACCGTCTCCTTACCCCCTACCAATCCCTATGGGTTCCTTGGGCTTCTCTGACTCGCTCTTCAGTTCCTTTACCTTTTGAAATGCCTACATCCAAATGCATATTAAGAGGTGATCTCAGGGTATCCATTAATCCAGTCCCTTGCATAAGGCAATAAGATATTATTGTCCCCGAGTTACACAGAAGCTGGCAGACACCCAGAAAGGTTAAACACCTAGCACAATATCACACAGTTGTAGAGATGAGACGAGAATGAGGTAAAAGACCTCAGACCATGTCTCAACACAAACCTCTTTCTATTATTCCAAACATGTTGGCAAAGTTAGGCATATCATCCAGAGTCCAAAGTGAAATTTCTGGTCTTAAATAGGGCTGGCCAAAATATAGAAGCAGTTGATTTAGAAAAAATAGTACATCAGCTTCATAAAGTGGCTAGAAATGTTATTTGAGAACCCAAAAGCGACATTTGACTGCAAATAGCCAATACACTGAGAACGGCCTGGTAAGGACACTACTCTGAGTGCCACCACTTCTCAAAAGTGTGTTGGATGAGTCGATAACTTATGTCCACACAAAAACCTGCACAAGGATATTAGAGCAGCTTTATCCATAATTGCCAAAACTTGGAAGCAACCAGGATGTCTTTCAGTAGGATAAATAAACCATGATACAACCATACTATGAAATATTATTCAGGGACAAAAATAATATTTTTGATAAATATTTTGAAATAATTATTTTGATAATAATTTACATGAGCTTTCAAGCCATGTAAAGACATAGAGGAAATTTAAATGAATAAATATTGCTAAGTGTAAGAAGCCAGTCTAGAAAAGCTAATTTAAATGAATAAATATTGCTAAGTGTAAGAAGCCAGTCTAGAAAAGCTATGTACAGTATTATTCTAACTATATGACTTTCTGGGAAAGGCCAGATTATAGAGACAGTAAAAGATGAGTGGTTGTCAGCAGTTTGTGTGTGTGGGGCGGGGGGCAGGGAGAGGAGGAACTGCTGGAGCACAGGGAGTTCTGGAGACCGTGAAACTATTCTGTATGAACCTGTAATGGTGGATGCATGACACTGCATTTGTCAAAATCCATAAAACTGGATAGCAACACAAAGAACGAATCCTAATGTAAGCTATGAACCTTAATTAATAATAATGTATCAATATTGATTCATCAATTGTAACAAATGTACTATGCTATTGCAAGATATTAATAATAAGGAAAGCTGCACAGAGGCGGAAGGTGGCAGAGGGGGTATATAGAAACTGTACTTACTGCTTAATTTTCCTAGAAACCTAAAACTGCTCTGAAAAATAAAGCCTGTTAATTTTTTAAAGGGAATATATGGTAATTTGCATTCATTATCTAATGACTAAAATTTCTAGGCAACTTAAAAATATTGTGTTGGGTCCTTTCAGCATGTAGGGTCCTGTTCTGGGTGTGTGTAAAAAGAGGAAGCTGGTAAGGGAGTGGTTAGCCTGGTAGAGTGGAAAGGTTTTCCAGGCCCCACACTTGTTTCCAATACCTCATTCATGGCCTCAGATTGTCAATTCCTCTGTCTCAGATTTCGCTTCTGAAAAATAACTAAGTTTGTCTAGACTGACTCTGAGAGTCTTTCTACCATGAAAGTCTGCAATTCACCATTGTATTCCCTCAAGAGTTGTTCAACAAAACAAGAGGATTCGTTAAACTTTGGGCCTGCCCTGATTTCTTTTAGAGTATTTGTACCTGAGCACACACATACTGACCTAGGGGGTCAAATTAAAACCCCACATTTCAGGCCGGCCGGGTGGCGCGGTGGTTAAGCGCTGGCCTGGGACGCCAGCGGCCCCGGTTCAGATCCCACATATGAGGGCCAGTGATACTGCCCTCTAAAAAACAAACAAACAAAAAACAACCCACATTTCTAGGTCTTCAAAGGATCTGCTGCCTTAGGTTTTCCTGGTCACTTTCAACTGCCCCTTACAGCCTAAAGCAGATGAAAAGAAGAAACCTCAAGTGTAAAGTCTTCACTTAATTCTTTGTGTGGCTCACCTGTTCCCAGCCCCTCCATGCCTGGAATGTCATCTCCAAACCTATGGGAACAAAGAAAAGAAATATTAGCTGAGATCAGAGCCAACAGCTCCTGAAATGACTCATGTGGAGAGTTTCCTGACTCAAAGGGGGAAGAAGAGGTTTAGGCTTTTGTATGTGAGAAACTCCTGTTGTTTGCATTGAATTAGGGCAAAGAAAATGCCACTCAGGCAGGTTTCAGACTGTGTGTTCCAGTGCAGAAATATGTTCCCCCCTGTAAAAATTTAACTTAAAGACAATCGAGAGCTAGGAAGAATTTTCAGTGGGGCAATTTAGTCAATCTCCACTTCTTTTTCTTTTTCCTTTTTAGAAATTTTATTGGGGAACAACTCCAAGTCAAGCAGTTGTCTCAATCTAGTTGTAGAGGGCACAGCTCAGCTCCAAGTCCAGTTGCCATTTTCAGTCTAGTTGTGGGAGGTGCAGCCCATCCTCCCATGTGAGAATCGAACCGGCAACCTTCTTGTTAAGAGAACACCCTCTAACCAACTGAGACACCCGGCTGCCCCCAAGCTCCACTTTTAAAAATAGAGATTGAAATGAGAGAGCAATGCGAATGCCATTAAAATAATTAATTCATCCATTCATTTAGTTACCCAAAAGCATTTATTAAGCATCTACTATGCTCCAGGCACCATGTTAGACATGGGGCGTTAAGGAAAAAACAAACAAATTTTCCCTGAGAGAGCTCAGTTTCAGAGAACAGATGAAAATAAACATAACATAAAATATTACAAGTTATGATAGCTGAATGTACAAAATGCAAACATGGAAGTAATAATAATGTTTGTCTAAGAGAGTCAGTAATGGCTTCAAGAAGAAATTAACATATAAATGGTGTGTTGAAAAACAAATAAGACTTTGCCAATGGAAAAAAAGAGAAAAATAAAGAACTTAAGACATTAGATTTGAAGCCATAAAAATAAACTGTGGGTTCTGGAAATGTCCAGTGGTTCTGTATTCCAGATTAAAGCATGGGGTTATATTAATGTAAGAGAGTGGTCAAGAAAAGTTGGGAAGGTCAAGTCGAAGGTTACTGTGAAAGGCTCCATTTGCCATGTTTTTGGCCATAGACCTGGGAACTGACAGAGCAAGTATTCTAGGGTTAAAAAACCATGATTTAGCAAAGATTGTGGTAGAGAGGAAAACAGAAGATGTGGTGGACATTTTTGTAAGTCTATTTAATATTGTGAGTATTAAATCTCAACACCAAAGCAGTCTTGTGGGAGAAAAAAAAAAGCAATAGAAAGTTTATTTCATTTTGGTCTTACCCTTTCACACCTTTCTTGGGAGGTTTGCTCTTGAATTGGCGGGTCTGCCTCTGCTTGAACTTGGGTGGCCCTTTGTGTAGAGTAGTGGGACCCTGGTTTGAAGCTGGAGGAATCAAAGCAGTATTGTCACTCATTCTGATGGCCCTTGAATAGCTGATGGTTCTCCTTCAGCCTCCTCAGACAGTGAGAGAGAAAAAGAAGACCTGGCAAGGTATCAGGGACATTGCTTATTAAACCTTCACTGTAAACTGGAAAAGAAAAGCACTTTGATAAAGTGCTAAGTATTTTGCACTGACACAGTAGGGGGAAAGTTATCTTTTAAAGGGATTTTAAAGCAAATATGGTACACTCAGGATGTAAAGTACAGCATAGGGAATATAGTCAATGGTATTATAATCACTATGTATGATGTCAGAGGGGTAGTAGACTTGTTGGGATTATCATTTTGTGAGGGGTGTAAATGTCTAATCATTATGTTGTTTTGTACACCTGAAACAAATAATAAAAAAAGAAAGAAAATGTGGTATAAATCAATAGAGGCACTCAACATAGTAGAATATAAACTGACAATGGATAGATTTCAAAAATCTAGATACATATGTTGTTCCAAAAAAAATCTGCCACTAGCTTTCCATGTGAATTTATTAGAATGGTCTACTGACTCTCTGTGATTACCAGTTCGACCATCTGTAAAGGGAGGAAAAGGAACTAAACGATACCTACATTCTTTACAGCACTTACATGTTATTTAAGCTTTATATATTTTTCATCCAGGTGCAAAATAAACTGACTCTAAATGTTTATTGACCCATTTTTTATGGCCTTTACTCTTTATCATCTTTATTTTAATCCTCACATGATCCAGAGGTTTCTCTTCCAGTTTTGGGGGATGACAGTATAGTCATTTGGACAGGGGAGCTCTGACTCAGGTATGCCAATGCCTGTGAAAGTATTCAATACCTCCCAGTACACACACACACACACACACAAATGCAGAAAGTCAATGCATAGTGAGTAAGTAGTAAGTTTGTGATTGAACTCCAAATCCAGACATGAGGTTCTTCAGCCACACATTTCTCAAAAACTTTTAACATTTTCTTCCATCCAAATCATGGACGTACCCATATGGTTTTCCCAAACTTTTAGCTACAGAAATGTACATTGTCATTCTTCAAGTACAAATCAAAGAACATGGTTAACAAAGGTAAGTTTAAAAACTAAATATGCTGGGTCGGCTGAGTGGCGCAGTGGTTAAGAACTGGTTTTGGGATGCCAGCGGCCCCAGTTGGGATCCCACATATGAGGACCAGTGACACTGCCTTCTACAGCTAACAACAGCTCCACCTGGAGCTGGGCTGTGCGAGCCCCGGCGAGGGCTGTAGGTTGCAGCCCCTGCTGCAGTGGGCTGCCATAGGCTACAGTGAGTGGCCGGCAGCCAGCGTGAGCGGGCAATAGCCACGGTGAGCAACCATCCAGAGGCCAGTGACTGATCTGCCTCGTGGGAAGGAAGATTGGGGAAAGCTCCAAAGAACTTCCAAATAGCTTTATCTCTCACCTTGAGCCAAATCCTTCCATAATCTACGGCCTGGAAGCTTTGTTGTCATAGCATTCCTTATTTCTCCCATTATAGATTTATGCTAATATTCTTAGCCTCAATTGTCCCTGACAATCTTTAGCCTGTGATAACCATCTTCCTTTCTGCCACACTGCACATTCCTCAAATCTTATATTGTTTAACTTCATCAACTTGTTCTTATTGCTTTCAAAATCATGTTAAATTATTGGGTTGTCGGAAAAGTCATGCCGTATTTTTTCTGTTTTCCATTGCAAAAATGCATCATGACTTTTCGGGCAACCCAATATTATCATTGCCTGCAAGATTTTTCCTTATTTTCTTTTTCCCAATTACTATTTTCATTCTCTCCTCTGTCCTCAACTTATTTAATAAAAACACTCTGATTAACCTGGAAGCTGGTACAGGGATGCTGAAGCTTGCCCAGTCCCCTGAATCACCTGCTCATGGTATGGATTTTCTCCTAATTCCCTGCCCACCCCACTGGACTATGCTCCACGAGGCTGCTTTATCAGTTTTTGTTGATTTCTCTAGCCACAGAACTTACAACAGTGCCTGGCACTTAGTAAGTATGCCGTGAACATTTGTCAAATGAGTGGATACATACGTTAAGAAATTGCACTAATGCCTTCAGTGTGAGATTGTGACCTTTTCCATCAAACCATACAGAAAGCATCAGCTGATCTTCACCTTACAAAGCCTTCAATGGCTTCGGGAAATGTGCTGCCAGCTCCTCTGCTCACTGAACCCAACTCCTGTGCTGTGGGCCCTCTCCTGCCCAGGTAAACAGGCAATATTGTGCCTCTCCCAAGTGTGGTTCAGACCATGTGGATCACTGGTGGCAGCCAAAAGCAGCATTATTCTCAGAGTGACACCAGTAAGTGACACATCCCAGCTCTGCCAAACCCACAGAGAATAACTAGAGAATGTCTCTTACATCAAGTTTTTGGGATTTCCCAATTCTGTCAAAGTAGTAAGAAACCACAAACTTTCCTTTCTCTCATCAGGAGAGCCCAATGGGATTAGGATTGTCAATTTTAGCAAATAAAAAATACAGGACACCCAGTTAAATTTGAATTTCAGGCTCCATAGCTCAGTGGTTAAAGCACTGGTCTTGTAAATTTGAATTTCAGATAAACAACAAACAGATTTTTTTGGTATAAGTATATCCCAAATACTTAATGGTACCTACTTATACTAAAAAAAATAATAATTTGTGAGGGTCTAAGGTAACCCTATTTAGTCAAATGACCCTTTGGGAGTTAATACTGTATAACAAGGGTATGCTTTAGAATCAACTAGACATTGCTTCAAATTCCTGCTCCACAAACCTGGCTATCTGACCTTGGATGTAGTATTTCAAGGCATAGCTTTGTGGGGAAGTGGTATTAGTGTCTCCTCAGACCAGAGGCAGCAGAGCTCGGCTGTAGGAAGCAACAGGAAATGATCCACCATAAATTCTAGCTAAGGAAAAGCAGTGACCGAAGGTTCTTGGGTCAGCCTTTCTGATGCTGCTATTATCACCCTAGACTTCCTGTTCCCTCTTTCTTAGCAAAGATATGGGCAGATAGACAGTTTTAATGTTGATGGACTGAGAGAGAGAGTGGGGAAGAAATAGATCCAGAAGTACTGTTTCCTCTACTGATGGGGTTGGGCCCACAGATGTCACCCAGGGTCCTGCTGAAGCAGAGAGAATCAAATAATTTGAAGAACCGAGGAAGACCCAAACCAAAGCCATGAAGAAACAAAAACAAAAATCCAGCAAGTACCTTGCTTCAGATTGGAACAAACACATTGACCTCGGAGGGAGCAGGCTAAGCTGGCACTGCACTGCAGTCACTCCCACACCCGCCCTGGCTCTCTTTGTCCTTATTCTCACACTCTCATGACAACCTCTCGGTGCCTGAGCCAAGTTTGTAAGCACATCCTGGGAGTAAAAACCTGTTTGCTCTGTGGTTATTTAGTGCCCTAAATCACTCCTTTCCCAGAAAACTGTTTTCTATGGAGCCACAAAAAAAAGGGGCGGCCTGTCTTGGGTTCCTTCTAAATGAGTTTAGTAATCAAGGTCTGCAGTGGCCTTGTAATAATAAAGCTTCACTTATTAGCTGGTCACATGGCATTATGAGGAAGTTTGGGTGTATTCCCCTCATGTTTTCTTCCGTTTTCATTCCCAGCCCCAGGCCAGGCCTACAGGTTCAGTGTGTTCCCTTCTTCCATTTCTGTGTTTTATAGCTAACCAACCCCACCCCACCCCAAAATCCCTTTGATTATATTCTGCTTAAACTCACCAGAAGTTGAGAAATACAGTGTTGAATGCTGCTTCTATAAGCTGTCCAGTTGCCTTCTTCACAGTAGATGAATAAAGGATCTTTGTATCTTGATTTATCTCTCTGTAATACCCTCATGCTACCTAATCTCACCATCATCAGCTTAGCAACCCATGTGCAAAGAAGTGGAAAGAGTATGGGGTGAGATTGGGATAGGCTTAGGAGTTCTCTGATCATTGGAGACTCTTACAAAACTGACTTGGCCTCTCTCCTGTCAATAAAATGGTATTGAATTCATAAACACACACAAAGTGTTAATATTCAAGAGTAGATTTGCAGTTTCTGATGCAACATCTTTTGTCCTTCTCCACCTTCAGTTTTCAGCCTCCATGCCTTCCTTTTCCTGACACACACACGTATACAATCTCTCTCTCTCTCTCTCTCTCTCTCTCTCTCTCTCTCTCTCTCACACACACACACACACACACACACACACACACATTCATCATGACATAATATTTATGGGACTCTAGATAACTAGAAAGAAGAGTGTGAACCACAGTGTCCCCTGCTGCAGTGGGGACACTGATCATGTGAGCAGTGACATTGCGAAATATACAGTCTCTCTCTCTCTAACTAGCATTGTATCTATTTCCTCAGAGAGACAGAACCACAAATCAGCAATGACATAAAATTCAGTGATACTTGACAGTGAAAGAGCCTAAGTGATAGCAGAGAACTCTTCACTGATGACATATATTTGAAAATTAATTGCTAGATCTTCCATAGCCGAAAACTTCAGGGTATAGGGCCCAAACTATAATCCAATTCAGTGGGACACTTGGCTTCAGTCTTACAATTGCATTGAGCCACTAGTATTTAAATAGTTTTAATACCGTTTTAAATAGACCTAGCTCATATGTCAATATCATTAAGCTCTTTTGACAAATACATCATAGAGATATTAAGTGGTTTATTCGAGGTTGCATATCAAGTTAGTAGTAGAGCTAGAAGCCAGGCCCAAGCTTAGAAAAACCTTGCATATTCAGATGTCTTTCTACTATACCCCAGCGGAGCAGACAGGGACAGAGAAGCATGTATGGCTGGTCACTCTCATGCCTTGCCAGCGAATTTCGGAGTGCGGTCTGTAAATGGTTACTTGTTAGACAATTGCACTCCATAAGATTATAGAGAAAGAAGGTCAATTCATCCCTCTTAAGCAGGGAAAGATTCTTAACCTGCAGCCCCAAGCAGATTACATGGACAGCTAAACAGCTTAAGGGTTTTCTGGGTTTTTTTCATAAGCTTCCCCATGGTCTTTACCAAAATTAGAGTAGTTTTGAAGGCAGCAAGCCCCTTTCAGAGCCAGCATGGGTCTTTCCATGTCCTTATCCATGTCTCTATTACCAATCTCATCTTTCTTTGCTCCTACCCACAGGCCATATGGATATTTAGATGCTTATCTGCCCAACCCTCACACATTTTTCACTTCTTTGAAAATGAAGATGATGAACTACAATTTATAAAGGCAGTGGAAAGAGCAACGATGTTGCTAGAATGTTACTACTCCAAGTGCAACTGCATCAGCAGCGCCTAGGGACTTGTTAGAAATGCAGGATATCAGACTTGTCTCCAGGCTTACTGTGTTAGAATATGCATTTTAACAAGGTACCAAGGTGATATGTGTGCACAGTAATGTTTCAGAAGTGTTATTTTTAGACCCCTGTGTAGGCTTGGATTTACCACAGTCCCTGCTATGTGAGAACATTGTCACCTCTTTGAGTCTCAGTTTCCTCATATATAAAATGAATGATTTAGCATGCCAGGGTTCTCAATTTTGTTGGCATCTAACACTCTTGAGAGAGATAAACTGCATTTATCAACAACAGGCTTTGTAACCCAGTGATTCTCGATGTTGAGGGAGGGTGCTTTGCCACGACTCTTGTCCCTCCAAGGGAGACCCAGGAGAGTGGAGAGTGACAGGAATATGGAAAAAACAAGTGTTTATTTTGAAAACTTTCCTAACGTGAATAATAAAGGCAGTTCTTGAAACAGAAACTAAATGATAAAAGAAGGCATTTTTGAACATCTAGAAAGAACAACGAAAAGAGCAAAAGTATGGGATACAAGGGAAATATGAAAGACAGAAAGCTCAAGAACCCTCAAGCGAGGCTCTGTGGAGAATGACACAGTGTTCAAGCCACTGTGAAGGTCTAAAGATCTGGTCATCTTGTATCTTCAGAAAATGCATCCATTGTTCCCAATTGAAAGTGGCTGCTCATTCCGACACTACTAGAGAATTTGAGTAAGCTGGCCAATCAGCAGTCAACACACACTGCCTCTGTCGGACAGAGCCCTTCTGCCAGGTCATTTCATTGGTCATTAGCTAGCCTAGTGATGGCTGACTTTTGGTCAGTCGTCTACCTCTGATCTCATCAACCAGGTAATGAGGTCACATTGCTCTACACAAGGTGATCAATCACCCAGGAATTTCTCTAGTAGAACTTTGGGTGTGTTGGACACGCCAAGATTTCACAGACATGAGAAATGTGGCCAGCAGGAAACTTGTTGGGCCAAAACCAAAAAAGAATAAATTAATAAATATAGTGACATAGATGAATATTAAGCATATTTTATTAAGTTAAAGAATACAGAGTCAAAAGTTTATACTGTCTGCTTTTGTTCATGACATTCTGAAAAGGGCAAAACTATGGGTTGGAGAACAGATCAGTGGTTGCCAGGGATAGAGGGAAGGAGTTGACTATAAAGTGAAAATGCAAAGGATTTTTGAAGGATGATGGAACTATTTGATATCTTGATTGCAGTGGTGGATATATTAATACAACTCTATGTATTTATCAAAATTCATAGAACTGTACACCACAGAGAGTATTTTACTGTATACAAATTGTAAAACTAAATATCATAAAATGCTTTTTAAAAAAAAATCTATATTCCATAACTCTATAATTCTTGATTCTTTCTGAGAGATGGAAAAGTATTATTAATTATACACAGGAAGAGTTAAAGGGCAGTATTTACAAAGTGAGTAAAATTTTAGCTGTCCTATAAGCTGTTTACACAAGTGCTAATCTCTAATCTTTCTTTAGTGTTTCTTAAAATACCATTGAGTAGGAAGGCACACATCAAAGCTACTTTTGAAATCTCCTAGACTGAGTTTCCAACTCTGACTAATGCACAGTGGACTCCAGAGAAACACTAAGGTGAAATAAGGAGAATGTATAAGACTGACCCTGCAGTTCCTTAATATCCTACCATGGATTCTCCAAAACTCCACTGTTAAGCTTGAAAAATAACTTATTAATTAAAAATACAAGATTCTCTTTCAGAATATAGAGAGGAAGGAACACTCCCAACTCATTTCATGAGGCCAGTTTTTACTGTCATAAATTTTTTGACACCAAAACCAGACAAAAACTGTAAAAAGGAAAAAAATACCAATCAATATTGCTCATGAATTTAGATGTAAAAATCCTTAACACTAACAAATTAAATACAACAATGTATAAAAATAAAAATACACCATGACCAAGTAAGATTTATTCCATATACGCAAGACATGTTCAATATTCAAAACTCAATCAGCATAACTTTCTATATCAACAGGCTAAAGAAGAAAATTTATATATTAATTGATGCAGAAAAAGCATTTGACAAAATCCAGCATCCATTCACAGTTAAAAAAAAAACAAACTCTCAGCAAACTAGAAGTAGAGGAGAACTCACAAAGAGTATCAACAAAAAACCTACAGTTAACATCATACTTCATTGTGAAAGACTGACTGTTTTCTGTCCAAAATCAGGAACAAGTCAAGGCTGTCTTCTCTCATCACTCTTATTCTAGATGGTTCTGGAAGTCTTACCCAATATAATCAGGCATAAAAACAAAATTGAAAGCGTATAATTGGAACCGATATGAAAAAATAAATAAATAAAGCTGTTTCTATTTACAAATGGCATGATACTCTACATAGAAAATCCTAACAAATCTACATTTAAAAACCTTTCTATAACTAATAAGTCAATTCAGCAAGGTTGAAGGATACTAAATCAATACACAAAAAACGAATTGCACTTCTACATAACAGTGAACAAGTGGAAACTGAATTTTAAAAAATAAGGAAAGGGGCTGGCCGAATGGCACCTTGGGACGCCAGCAGCCCCAGTTTGGATCCCACATATGAGGGCCAGTGACGCTGCCTTCTACAGCTAACAACAGCTCCACCTGGAGCTGGGCTGCGTGAGCCCCGACGACTGGTGTAGGCTGCAGCCTCTGCTGCAGTGGGCTGCCATAGGCTACAGTGAGTGGCTGGCAGCCAGCGTGAGCTGCCAGTGGCTGGGGTGAGCGACATCCAGAGGCCGGCAACCGATCTGCCTCATCCGGGAAGAGCGCAATGATGATACCAACATGGGCCAGTGAAGCAACGTACCTCCACAACTAGACTGAAGAACAAAAGGACAGCAACTTGTCTGTTCCCCTCCCCCAATTCCCCAATAAAATCTTAAAAAATAATAATAAGGAGAGGAAAAACTGGATAACCATCTACAAAAGAATGAAATTGGACCACTACCTTACACCAAACATAAAAGTAAACTCAAAATGAAGTTAAGGGCTTGAACGTAAGACCTCAAGAAACGGTAAAACTCCTAGAGAAGAAAACATAAGTGGTAAGTTCCATGACCTTAGTCTTGGTGATGATTTTTTGGATTTGACTCCAAAAACGAAGACAAGAGAAACAAAAATAGACAAGTGGGACTACATCAAATTAAGAAAAGGAAACGATCAGCAAAATGAAAAGGCAGCTTATGAAATGGAAGAAGATATTTGCAAAACATATCTGATAATGAGTCAATATCTAAAATATATAACGAACTCATATAACTCAATAGCAAAAAAACAAACAATCCAATTTAAAAATGGGCAGAATATCTGAATAAACATTTTTCCAAAGAAGATATACAGATGGTCAACAGGTACATGAACAGATGCTCCACCTCACTAATCATCAGGGAAAAAATAAATCAAAACCACAATGAGATATCATTTCACACCTATTAAAATGGCGATTATCAAAAAGATAAGAAGTGCTGGCAAGGATGTGGAGAAAAGGGAACTCTTGTGAGCTGTTCGTGGTGCACTCATCAATGTAAATTGGTACAGCCACAATAGACAATACTGAGGAAGTTTGTCAAAAAGTTAAAAATGGAACTACCACATGATCCAGCAATTTCACTTCTGGGTATTTTTCCAAAGAAAATGAAAACACGAATGTAAAAAGATGCATGCCCCCACATCATTGCAACATCATTTACAATAACAAAGATATGGAAACAGCATAAGTGTCAATGGCTGGATAAATGGACAAGGAAAATGTGAGTGATTATATATACACACATACATACATACAATGGAATATTACTCTTCCATAAAAAAAGAAGGAAACCTTGCCAGTTGTCACAACAGATGGATCTTGAGGGCATTATGCTAAGTGAAAGAAGCCAGATAGAGAAAGTCAAATACCATATGATCTCACATATATGGAATTTGAAAAAAAAAAAAAAAAAAAGCTCATAAATACAGAGAACAAGTTGGTGGATTGATGGCTGCCAGAGGTGGGGGGAGGGGATTGGGCAGAATGAATGAATAGGGTCAAAAGGTACAAACTTGTTATAAAATAAATAAGTCATGGGGATATAATGTTTAGCATGATGACTATAGTTGATAACACTGTACAGTATTGCATATTTGAAATTTACTGAGAGTAGATCTTAAAAGTTCTCATCACAAGAAAATATGTTGTAATTATGTGTGGTGACAGATGTTAGCTAGACTTATTGTGGTGATCATTTCTCAATATACACAAATAGTGAACTATTATTTGTGCACCTAAATTTAAAATAGTGTTGTATGTCAATTATACCTCAAATTTTAAAAAGGAAAGACAAAGATGATTGAAATAGGCAAATGGCCTCCAGATATGACATATTTTTAGGGGAAGCAATTGTTCTCATGTGTAAATAAATTCTAGTATATATATTTAAATTTTAAAATAATAATAATAGAAGTAGTGCCTTTATAATTGCTCTAAATAAAATAAAATACTTAGGTATAAGTCTAACAAAACATGTATAGGATTTGTATGATTAAAAACTACAAAATGATGATTGAAAAAATCAAAGCCCTAAATCGTTGGAGAAACATACTATGTTTACGGATTGAAAGATTCAAATTACTAAAGATGTCAGTTCTCTTTAAATTGATCTATGTTTATTGCAATTCCTATATAATTCCAGCAAAGTTTTCTGCAGACATAGGTAAATTTAATCTAAAATGTATACGGAATCAGAAGACCCCAGAACATCCAAAACAATTTTGAAAAATAAGAAAGTAGGATGGGAAGAAACCACTCTTCCTAATGTTAAGGCTTACTATATATTAATAGCTACAGTAGTCAAGACAGTGGAGTATTAACCATGAGACAGACACACAGATCAATGGAACAGAATGGAGAGCCTAAATACAACCCACACAAAAATGCCCAATTAATTTTTGACAAAGGTACAGAAGAAAGTCAATGGACAAGTGATGGTCTGTTCAACAAATGGTGTTAGAGAATGAGCATCGGTGCCAAGTGTGGACATTTCGTCCATGGGCTTCCATAAACAACAGCAATGACAAAACGCATCTTAATCTAAACCTCATACCTGTGCACCTAAAACTCCACACCTAAAATCAACCTTAACATCCTATACAAAAACTAGCTCAAAATGTATCATAGGCTTAAATGTAGAATGTAAAACGATAAACTTTTAGAGAGAAAAAAAATAGGAGAAAATCGTAGGGCCTTGGAATAAGCAAAAAGGTCTTAGACTTGCCAGTGAAAGTATAATTTGTAACAGGAAGAAACTGATACATTTGACTTCATTAAAATTAAAAATGTTTGCTCTCTGAAAAGCTATAAGAGAATGAAAAAATAAATTACATACTGAAAGAAAATATTTGCAAATCACATACCCCACAAAGGGTTTGTATTTAGAAATGAGTTTTTATGCTAAGGCTGTGAAATCTTGCATAATGTACTTTAATATATATATAAAGTTTTCCTGGATCAGTAGTGGAAGGCATTAAAGAAGGAGGAGGCAATATTTGAGATGTATGCAGGCTGATTGTGAGTGCTTAGATGGAAAAGGCTCTTTTCTAGTCAATCTAATATTTGCTCTGCAGTAATAATGATCAAAACACGATGAGGAAATGATGATGACAGCGATGATTGTCTTAGCCTGGACCATTTATCGAGCTCTTACTCTCAGAGCAGAACCTTGCTGGATGCTTTCTCATACATTATGTCCAACCATTCCAGCAATACTAAATGTTGATAGCACCCCTCTCTACAGAAAACTGAGGCTCCGAGAAATGAAAGCATTGACAGGACAAGACAGAGGCAGGATATCCGCCTGAACTGCAACGCAGCGCTTCGCTCCCCTCAAAGCTACCGTTTACGCCTCAGGGACACATTTCAGAACGGACAGCCTTCAGAGTAGAAAGCCTCCTCTCAACGTGTCTGATCTGTACTTGTAGCCTCTGAGAAATATATCTGTGCAGAAAGGGGAAGTCTCAGCAGCCTGCAGTCATGTGTCACTTTCTGAGGCCCATGGCAAAGGTACTGACCACCCCGTGGAAGGTTTGCCTAGAACGTACCTTTCAGTCATATCTTTAATAAGAGCATAGAAAAGCTGGAAAATACTTCAAAGGTTTGATCGTTTCTCTGGAAATTCCTATGCAAGTTTCTAAGTTCTGTTGATTTTGTTTGGCGTTACAGGGCTAAAATCCTTAAAGTAAGAGCATTCTTACCACATCAGGCATTCCCTTACATTTGCAAAAGCTTAGATATGGGTAAGGGAGCACCAGTATATAGTGCATCCTTGTCAGCATGGGATAAAAGAGGAGTGTCTGCCATTTTAATCTTCTTTAGGGAGTTTCTTAATCTCAGTTTCCCATCTGACAAATATATGTAAACAACGAATAGCAGCAGCCAAAAACAAGAAATGGCGATTTCCAGTAGATCCCTGCCCTGTGTGATGCTGGGAAATATTTTAGGAGAACATGGCCATTATCCTTCAACTTACTGAAAGTCTTCGATAAATCAAAAAAGGCTCTAAATTAGCAATTCTTAATCCTTTTGAGGTCATAGGCCCCCTTGAGAATTTGATGAAAGTTATGAATGCTCTCTCCTCCCCCAATAAATGCACACACGCCATACACACACAAACTGATTTTACAGATATTTCTTAGGGGCTTCCATACCTTCCAACATGTGTACAGAAAGCAGTGCATTAAGAAAATTGTGAAGATACACTGGATTTAGCAGGAAAAAAAAAAAAAAAAGCCCTGTTTGACTAGTGAGGTCTTTTTCCCTAATAGCATGAGAAATGGCATGAGAGTAGCATATAGACCATGAATGTATCACTTTGATTTTTAAATCTTTCTTGTTCCAAATAATTTATTCTACCTATGTTATTTTTTTAATTGTCTGTCTCCTTTAGGATGTAAGTTCCTCATGAGAGCAGAGATTTTTTTTGTCTATTGTCTACTGCTGTCTCACCGGTGCCTAGAACAGTACGTGAAGAAAGGAGGTGTTCAACTAATGTTACTGAAAGAAGAACTGTGTCCCCTCTTGAGAATACTGAGCTCCAAAATTTACTGTCTTCTGTGTAAATTAATATTCACTTTTATTTATAATACAGTTAGATACCTTGTTTAAAGGGCTATCTTCTACCAATATCATTCTGAAATTTATAACTAAATTTGTATTTGGTTTTCAAAACTTTTACTAATTTTTAATTATATATTGCTTTCCTTTTTATATTTGTATAGATTAATCTTTTTTTCTCTCACCAAATGACCACCATCTCCTTGACTGTTTCAGTTCCATTGACTAAGGATAGAATATATCTGGTGGCATCAAGTTACAGAATGAAGTCAACAAAATGCAGTACATTTAAATGACAAGATAAATGTCAGTTTCTCCAAATGTACTTGTTTGATTAGTCAGCTCCACACATGTTGAAACAATGTAAATATTGATATTGAGATATTAGTATAAATATGAATTGGTTGGGCCGGCCGAGTGGCGCATTGGTTAAGAGCTGGTTTTGGGAGGCCAGCGGCCCCGGTTGGGATCCCACCAGGATCCCATGAGGGATCCCATGAGGGCCAATGACACTGCCCTCTACAGCTAACAACAGCTCCACCTGGAACTGTTGGTGTAGGCGATGGTGTAGGCTGCAGCCCCTGCTGCAGTGGGCTGCCATAGGCTACAGTGAGCGGCTGGCAGCCAGCGTGAGCTGCCAATAGCCGCGGTGAGCGACCATCCAGAGGCCGGCGACCGATCTGCCTTATCCGGGAAGAGCGCAATGACGATACCAACATGGGCCAGTGAAGCAATATCCTCCACAACTAGACTGAAGAACAAAAAGACAGCAACTTGTCTGTTCCCCTTCCCCAATTCCCCAAAACTGTTCTCCTCCCCCAATTCCCCAATAAAATTAAAAAAAAAAAAAATTTTTAAAAATTTAAAAATAAATATGAATTGGTTAATGGCAGCATCTATGGAAATGTGTAGAGGGAATGTGGCTTCGGTGCTTAAAAACTTTGTTGCCTCGAATGGTTTAAATATAGCCTCTGCAAATTGTTCCCACTTAAAATTACTTCACAAACCATTTCCTCAAATATGGTACAAAGTCAATTTTAGCACTTGTTAAATTATCACAAATTCTGAGCTAGAAGACTATGAATTAATGAAGTTTTACTTTATTTTGTAATCTGCATTCTTAGGTTTAATTCAAAGCAGTATTTTGGCACGTTTTTTTTAATGTAAAAGAAAAATTAGTGAAAAATGCAACAAATAACATTTAGTTGTTTGCGCTGCAATACAAAGCTGCATCTTGAAATTATGACCAACAAAACTCTAAAAATCTGTTGAAGGACAAAATTTAAAACTTAGGGCAAAATATATGCAGTTAACGTTCATAATTTCTTAGCACCCTACATTCCCTGCCAGCAAACTTTCAACATATCTGGCTGATAAAGAAGCTGGCAGGGACCCCACAGGAACAGAAGTTAGTGATACAAAGTAAAGCCTGTGAATGAATTCGTTGCTACTAGTTTTAGACTAGTCGCCTCGGTATGCTTAGGCACTGACATGACTTGATTTTTAGATATATCCGCACAAGTATTCATAGCACTCGTGGCTATGGGCTCCACGCTCTTGCGTGAACATTCACGCATATCAATGTTCACATGGGCAGTCATGCCCCCACAAGTGCCAATAATTGACAGAATGCTGCTCAGAGTTAGCTGATCAAGAGATATGCAGTGCAGAACAGGATTTGAGACAGCCGAGGGTTTCCTCTTCTAGTAGGTTTAAAAAAAAATTTTTTTTCTCACTAACTTCCTTCCTGTTCTAACTGCCAGTACTCAGAAGTCAGAGTTGAGAGACAGAAGCACCCCGGCCAGAGACGTGAACCGCTGAATGTAAGTTAAAATACCACAGGGTGGGGGGAGGCTACAGGTCGGCACAGAGAAATGTTGCAGATCTTTAAACTAGGCTACAAGCCTCTCGCTACAGTTCATTTATTTATTTTTTTATCTAGAGTGGTGGTGCCTCTTTAAAACAAACTTGATGATAAGAAAATACTAAGAAAGCTGCAGGGACAGTTCTGCGTAGAAGGGGAAGTCAGAGCAGAGAATGGTAGCAGTGACTCAGGGGAGGCAGGTCGGTGAGGGAGTGTGTGCTGCAGCCCAGAAGGTGAAATCCTGAATGTCCTGGAGAGGGGCGATGAGTAAAGCCACTGGAGAGTGACTGGAGGGGCTTCCTACAAGGTCTAGCAGGCATCAGGCAAAACTTAGAAGCAAAAAGGCTGTAGATACAAACTGATATGGAAAGTGTTGGTGGATGGTGGGTTGGTGCTGGGGTGGAGATGTGTGGTTTCCTGTTTTTATTTAAAGAGACTGGTTAAACAGGAAAAAAAAAAAAAAGTATGGTCCAAAGCTGTCAAACATTAAACTGTTTTCCACTAAAGAATTTTCTGGTGATATAAGAGAAATGCATAATGAAAGCCTCCCTTAGAGTACAATGGGATTTAACTATCGAGAGGGGAGTACAGTAGAATGCACTCTTATTTGCTCATCAGTCACACAGGGATAGATTTTCTGCCCCTAACAAAAACCGTGCATGAAATTCCTGCAGTGAGATGGGCAGAAAGATAATTGCTATTGTTGCCAAAGTATATACAGGTCTTTACATCGGAGAGAACTGAGAACAAACACAGAAGACGCCAATTAATTTATTAAGAGATAGATTCTAGAAAAATCCAAGTGGTCCCAGCCAGGACACCTAGTGAATGGGCTCTCAAAATGTCAAGATCTAAGTTTGGCCGCCATGAGAAGTGCTTTAGGCATGACCTGAAATACTTTCTTCCTTTTTCAAGGACATCCTAGTCAACATGTTTTATAAACACCATCTGCAATTCAACTCTAGGTGTAGGGTAACCTGTGGCATGGGTTTGATAAACCCTGAGCTGTCCGTCTGTTCAAGGTTGGGGGAGGCAGGCTGCTCTCACATGGAGTCACCCAGGATTAGCATGTTGGATCCTCACTGCAGGAATGATCAGGCAAGGAACTTCGAGAGCTCTGTGTTAGCTCTGGGGGGATCGGTCACAGGTATCATTCATCCTTGCCACTGCTTTGTTTTGCTAAATTGACAAGAATGTATCCCTTCAAATCCAGATATGACACAGGTGGTAACAAGATCATTTTACCCTTTTGTGAGCTGTGTAGAATCCTAAGAGAACAGTTTATTCTCCATCCATGTTCCTTACACAAACCCAGCCCATGCCAAATACCACGTTACAGCCAAACAAAAATTGGCTGGCATCTCCTACGCATGGGAATTTGGTTCTTCTTTGTCTGGGAGAGCATGAGTTTGTTTCTAGGGAAGTATGTTCCGACCAACATTAAGGTTGTCTTTTTAGCGGAAGCTCCTCACGGCCAAGTCAGTGTGGCAGAAAAAAATGAAGGCCTGGGCCAATGGATGTGGGCTCAGCACAGCACAAACTTCAGCGGTCAGGATGAGGGACGCCCTGAGACTACACATTAAGCAGATGAGAGAGAGCTAACGTGTGTGGAGTGCCTTCTGGGTGCCAGGCCTGGTGTCAAAAACTTTTAAATTTGAATCTTGAGAGGACACAGGGAGGGCAAAATAAGCCTCAGAAGTGTTAAGTGATTTGACTGGTGGAAAAAAGAAAAACAAGAACTACAATGCCTCAGAAGGACATTTTAGGAAATGTCCCATGGGACCAATGTTCTTTAATCCCACATTCTGAGCATCCTTGTTCCTGGGTCAATGTTATTCCTGTCCGGGATCCTAGATTAGAGTCCACACTGGCAAACCAAGAAATGGGGCTCCTGTTCCTCCTGAAATTTCAACACATATCCTTTCAATAAACACTTTCTCAATTGCTCTGTGCTGTGTTGCACTCTGGTTTCCACACCTACAGCTGATAAAAATCCACTTGGCTTTTCTTAAAGGAGTTGATATTCTACGTACAAGTGGTACTAAAAATTCTTTGCTTCTCTCTGATTTTTCATGCTTCATTTAAACTGTATTGAGTTACTGAAGTATAATCTTCCGCCTAATAATGGCTTCCTCAATGCAGTTTTCTTGAAGGATTATTCAAAATAAATATTTGTGAAAATACCTGACACAGTGACTTCTGTTTAAGGATATGTGAGTTCTCCCTCCTTTTGCATATGAATTGGGGACAGAAGAGTACAGGACTGTGAGTGCTCGGGCAAGTAATAGTGGATCGTTTCTCTGGCCAAAGGAAATGTTCAAGAATTCTGCTTCTAGTAACTTGTAACTTCCTCAGGGTTGATTATAATGTTTATCATATCTAAAAAGACACTGCTGTTTCAGGCACTGGGTTGGTTCTTCTTGTTCAGCTTTGCAGCTTCAAAAGTTCTCCATGGGGCTGAGGTGGTAGAGAGGAGCCCTGAGGACCCCAGGAAGCACCAATTCCTGCATGTCACTAGAGAAACCTGAGACACCTGGGGAGAACTCCGGAACCCACACAGCTTCTGCTTTCCTAAGGGATATACTTGGGTTCCCCAAATAAACCAAATCACCAGGCAGGCAGCAATGCAGACCCAGATCTTGGAGGAGCCCTGAAATGTTGGCAGTCCTTCAGACATGGCTCAGCTCTCCATGACCTGCTCTAAAGCTGCAGCCCCAGATATGGAGAAAGTAGCACAGACTCTGGTCAGTGGGGCTGGGGGTGGGGGTGGGGGGAGGGGAGGGCAGGGTTTACAGGGTGCAGGAGAATGCTGGTATTTCCTTACATAGGTACTTCTCTGATGGAAATCCCCTACTTCTGGTACTTCCACATTTCTCTTCTCCCTCTCTCTCATCTCTACCTCTTTTATCTAATATTCATGGCCTGTGCGTGCCACTTTCAGACATGAATCAAGTCTTCACAGTATTTTGCTCCCAGAGTCAGAGGGAATTCTCTACATTAGTTGTGCCTGTGTTTTCTGTCCTTTCTCATCATTCACAGAGTGACCTCTGGCTTCAATTAGGAAAGAGAGCAATAAATAGAATCTAAAATTAAATTGTTCATGTGAAAGTTTTTTAAAGAAATAGAATAGTGACAGTTCATTTCAAGGTTGATTCAGTTAATAAACAATGCTTGCAATTCCCAGAATTTCTTGTCTCTACCGTACTCCTCAAAGAAACACAATATCTGTATTTTAAGGAGGAAAAAGTGGACATGGTCGACACTGCAAATCCAAGGGAAAGCATTTGGTACCAGGGCAGTCAGTTACTTCGCTTCACTAAAACTGCACAAAACAGACAGCATCGCAGGGAAGGGCGGAGAGGAAGAGGACAGAGTTATTGAACATCTACTGTTGACCAGTGTAGTCCTAAAACTTTTCAAGTTTTCTCCAGCTCCTCAACACCATAAAGAAAGAATATCATTCCTGGTGGGAAAACTTGGGCTCGGTGAGATTAATAACTTGCTTAATTCCTGTAATGAATCAAGTGCAAAACCACATTTTGAATGTCTTGTGCATCGGACTCAAAGTACACGTTCCAATAGACATGAAGGTCGCCTTTCTCTAAATTAACCAGCTGGTTAATCTAACTCTAACTTATTTATTATTTTAATTTATTTATTATTTAACTTATTTATTATTATAAGTTAGCTCTAACTTATTATTATTGACTTATTAATTTAACTCTAAACTCAAGAGTTTCACCTTTTTTTGCCCTCAACGTATTTGCAACTGCATTAATGAGCCAGACAAGTGTGCTCTATCCTGAAATTGGGGTAAATTCATAAGTCTATTTTACTTTCAGTGCCTTAGAAATCACACTGAATTTGCAAAGGAAAGCACAAATTTGTGGTAAGTCATCCTCATGCCATAAGCAGCCATCTTAATTTAATATGGCATTTTAATTGAGCTGGAGAAGATTAAGACTGTACCTCAGCACATCTAATCCTTGACATTGTTTCACTGAATAGCAGACATGAGAGTACGAAAGTTCCACTGTGAAAACCCATCTGTGTAAGCACCTGGGGCGCAGAAAACAGAGATAACTGGAGCAATAAGCACATGAAAAAAAGCCAGATGTGCTTTGGGGCCTGACAGAGTCCACATTAACCTCAATATAATGGCTAATTCTCCATTTCACCTTTCTTGTATAAAGACCTAAGGTCAAAAACAACATACAACGAAACAAACAAGCAAAACAACCCTGCACTTTGTGGAATAGTGGGCAACTGGGAGATGAGAAAAGCCCAACCAAAATGTTCTGTGCCAATGGGCTGGGTTCTCCCTGACCCCACCTCCACTTCCTCTTTTCCTTTCTCTTTTGATAAAGACTTCTTTGAAGGAGCATTAGAGTCATTGAATTAAGAACGGGTCTCAGAGATCTTCTAAGGCAACAATTTCATTTTGCAGAGGACAAAGCTAGAGCTCAGACAGGCTGTGGCTTGCGCAAGGTGACACGGTGAGGGTAGGGGAGGAGAGAGAATTGCACTGACTCTTTTCAGGACACTTCCCTGCTTTGCTAAAGCTGTTCCTGCAATGTTGCAAAGAGTCATTTACCTCTGCCTGTGCACCCCCAGAGAGATTCCCAAAATAACGCGAGCTTTATGATTTCATTCTTACTTTTTGATAAAGACAATGGAAGCCACCGAATATGGTGCCTAGAAGTCAGACAAGCTGGGCTCTGCCCTTTACACACTATGTCTTTTTGGGCAAGTTATTTGCCTGACTCTGTAGATGAGATTCCTGATTTGTAGTGAGGACTAAGTGAAATGATCCTCATGAAAGCATTTGGCACAATGTATGATGACCACTATAATTATTACCTGCAATAATAAAGCCAATTGTTATTTAGATGATATGATTAGAAAGTAGCCTATAGAATTTCCATAAAATTTCTATTTTCACTTTAGCAAGTACCCATGAAACAGAGGTATAAAAAAAAGAAAACTGACATTTGTGGCTAAACATACAAACATATATAGTTTGGGAAATCATTGTCAAACTATATAAACCCTTTATGGCTGGGGCTTTGGGAGAATTCATGGGTGCCCAGAGATGAACTGTGAAATTTAAAATGCAGCATCTTTTGAGAATTCACATGAATTTGAAATACTAAAACAGAAATAGATAGTCTCTTGTATACACAGTAACAAAAATAAGGGAACTGAATGGAAACTTAGCTGACATTGACTGCACATCAGGAGAAACAGCAGATAGAGGCCTTAGAAAAAGAAAGCACCTAGAGACAGTCTGCTCTTACCTCGCCCCCCAAGGTGAGGAAGAGGAAAGAAAGATCCACAGTAGTGGAAACATTTACTGGCATGGGGTTGAGGGTGGGGGGGTCACAGCTAGTTAGTGGCAAAGCAAGAACCAAAAACCACACGTGGTGATGCCTAGTTCAGCCAAGAGATAATTATTCAAAATCAAGTAGATTGACCACAGAACTCTTCTCCTAAAGAACTGCTCCCTGGGCACCTTGGCTCCTCTGCCAGGCTGTGTGGTCATGCCCCCACAGATGCAGGTCTTACCTGATATTTCCTCCTGCTTTTACATACCCAACATTCATAGACATGATCCTTAGTTTGAGGCTAAGCTGTGTCATTGATCTGACAGGGCCTTAGGGAGAAACAAGTTTCCTCAACTTTTTGCTTCATGGTTCCAAAAGTTACGGTTTTGAGGTCATGTTCCCAATCTTAGAGTCCAGTAAAGTCTCTGAAGGACTTCAGGGATCCATGAACCCCTGGATTGCATGCACAATTTTGTGGGCTTATTCCTTTTCTTCTTTTAAAAGGACTATGACTTTTATCAGATGTTTAAAGAGATCTGTAATTTCCAAAAATCAGTCAAACCATCAGGGTCTTTTTAGGATGGTTAGATTGCCCATCCTCCAACCCCAACCCCTCTCCACTTTGTCCACTTTGCAGAGTAACTTAAACATCAGTATGTGTTAATATACCGTGTTTTGTAAACAGTAGGTGCTCACCAAATACTCGTGACCCTAATTTTGCTTTCAAATGGCTTTCCCTGAGAACTGCTTTTCCAGTCCTTTATTTGCCATATTATGACATTTTCATCTCTTTTTAATTAGCCTTCCAGAGTGAGCTGGTTTGGGCATCTGGTCTCACATCTCTTTTTCTTCTGCTATACAATTAGACCAAATTATTTTAATGTGGTCTTGAATTTCCTCCTTTGACTGCAACCATTTTGTACAGTAATCCCACATTATCCTCTACTCTTTAATATCAATAAATAAATCGGTATCTCATTTTTATGGAACAATTATTGTATGTTTGCAATGAATCAAGGAAATTTTCAACTTACATAAATCTCATATTTACTAATAAGAAGATCAATATCTAGATGACAGATCAATTGACTTACATAATCACTTACATAATCACCAGTAATCACACTGTTAGAGGTTAGCAGATCCTGTCCTAGACCAAATCTTTCGCTTGCGCTCTCTCTCTCTCTCTCTCTCTCTCTCTCTCTCTCTCTCTCAATCTCTCCTTCATTCTCCTTTCAAAATTGAGATTTAAGGGTACAGAATTACAATTCCCTGCACCTTGAGCTAGGTAGTGGCTGGGTGTGTTGTCATCATCTGATAGTCAGACTTCAAGCAGATGACTTGTTAGAACCAAGCAATATGTTCCAAAAAGGCCTATCCATCAGGCTGAGATGCCCTCACCTGTACAATAACCTTCCTGTATGTATGCCATAACCTTCCTGATGCTCCATCCACAGGTGTGTTACGTGACCTCCACCCTCAGTATCTGGCTAGGCTCCTGGGTATCACCAGAAGAGAACCTGTCTCATCTGATTAGTCTTTTCTGGGTTGCTCTTCGTCTGCCCCTTTAATGATTGTCTTTAAGCTACCCACAACCTAAAACCTCCATCTGCTGCATCCATCATTGTTTTTCCAACCAGTTCATTCACTTTCCCTGAGTGTTGTTTGGAATATAAGTTGAGTTAGTCACTATGTTTATTGTGCTGTTCTCTAGAAGCTCAGCTTTGAGTGGTGCTGGTTCTTCAGCTGAAGCAAGAGTTGTCATAGGAACAGGCCTACATGTTTCCTTCCTGCACAGGAAGTGGACCTGGGCATTACAATGCTGTTTCAGGGTTGATCAGGCATAGCATTTGGCTTGCTATTTTGCTCAAAGAGAAGAGATGAGCCAAGAGAAATCATTTTTCTTTCTCTTCTTTTTTCTGTTAAAAGTGTTTTTTCTTGGCTTTACTTCCAAATTATTTTTCTTCCTGTTGCCATTGATAGTGACATTGAAACTCAAAACTACAACCAATTTTGGTCAGAGATAATTTCACTCTCAGGGCACTTTATATGGTTTTGCAAAGACACTCAAGATGAGATGTGATGGATATTGTCTTTTAGTTGTGCCACTTCGGAGCAATGAAGCCTTTACCTATAGGCAGGGTAGGAGTTACTTTTAGGGTAGAACTGAAGGAAATCAGGAAATTATCTGCTTGCCCAAATATCTCCCTTGTTTCCCCAAATAGCTCCATTGTTGCCAGCAACAAGGGCCTGAAATTCTTCCAGTGGTTTCTTCCTCTTCATTAGGACACCTGCATCTCATCCAGCTTTGTGAACTTGGGCAATTCTCTTAACCTCTGGGCTTTAATTTTCTCAATGATTAAATGAGAGATTAGAATATATCACCTCTAAAGGTTCATTTCAACTATGAAGAGCTCATGCCCTGAGAAAATAATTTTTAAATCTATTATTAGTCATTAACACTTAAGTGTGAATAATTCTATTAGATCTCCCCTCAATTTTTTAAACACAAAACAAGTAAATGTAGATGATGAGAGGCGAAGACAGGCTCCAGTGTATGCCCAGGTGAGGTCTTAGAGCATGGTCATTAGAAACCTGAGGGTGGGGGAGGTAGCAAAATGGATGTGGGTCCAGAAAGAGGAGATAGATGGAAAGGTATTAAACACAGTTTTGTCTAGAGAAATTTAAAGAGTACTTTGTTTTTGTGTCAGTTCAGAAGACCAGATGATCTTTACATATGGAACTTAATGAATCAATCAATGAATGTTTATAAAATTCTTGAAGTATTCAAGTGTTGTGGGAGATTCAAGAGAAACACAGAACCTAGTGCCTGTCCTTAAGGAATTATTAGCAGTATTGGGTAGAAACAAATTAGACACCTCGGCAGACACAGAGGTCCACATTTCTCATGAGTTACCTTCGAGGTATTGCAGGAGTTCAGGGAAAGATTAATGGGAAGAAGTTCATTAATTGGGCTTCTTTGGCAAGTGCTCCCTCTGTCTCTTGAAACCATCGCATCAGGGACTATGCATGCTGCCAGCTCTGACACTAGCAAGGCTGGCTGGATTTGGGGGACTGTGATGATTTCTATAGCTGTTTGAACTGGGGCTACTTGCTCAGGATTCAGTCCTGCTTGTGCTTTGTTACTTCACTTGCACTATGCAATTCACAAATGATTCATTTCTTTTTTTATTGGTTGTATTCAGTGACTAGGAGGTGCTTGTCACAGAATGTAAAAATTTAAGCATGTCAGAGAAAAGGCTGGAAAGCATGATATTCTTATTTCATAAAATATAATGAGGTGGAATTAAGGAGAAAGATCCTGGAAAATCTCTTACCATTACAGAAGTCCATTAGGGCAACGATGGTGCTAACAGAAGCCCCACAAACATCATTTATACCCACTGACTTCTGGCTAATGGACGATCATCCTCTCTCTCCGAAACAGATCAAAATGACTGAAAAGGCCCCAGAACCACACCTGGAAGAGGATGATGATGAGCTGGATGGCAAGCTCAATTACAAGCCTCCACCTCAGAAGTCCCTGCAAGAGCTACAGGAGATGGACAAAGATGATGAAAGTCTAATTAAGTACAAGAAAACCCTTCTGGGGGACGGTCCTGTGGTGGCAGGTGTGTGTGTATGGGATGGGGGCAGGTGGAGGGTCCCAGATAAGGCGAACCTTTCCGTTATTCAGAAGCCGGTATAAAGGCAAGACTACCAAATGCTTCCAGGGTTAAGTGAGTGGAGCACAATTGATATATGCTGAGTAAAGTTAAGGACTATATACTTAAGTCTTCTTCAGAGAGGAGGTTCAAGTCTGCATTGAAACAAGCAAAAATAACACATAGGGAGGACTCATTAATAAAAAGAATTTCAGACTACCACTTAGAATTCTCTTGTCTCCATTCTTGCTCACATTTTCTCTCCTTCTTCTCTTTCTCCTCCTCACTCCTTATCTAATCTTTCATCTCTTCCACATACACAATGGCAGACTAAGACATGGCCCAAAGATATGGATGGGCAATGCCCAACTAGTAGAATACCTTACCATAACCATAACCACTCAGGAAATGTTCGCTGTTGATAATTAAGATGGACCTATAAGTACCTGATGCAGAAATGGTATTGCTGTAATTTATTAAGACCAAGCAAGGTGAATCTGCCACTTCCATTTCTATTTCTACTGCAGACAGAGATATCAGTTTTCTTTTTATGTTCTCTCTCTCCTACTTGGAATGCACACACATACACACTGTACATGCATGTGTCTTCCTTGTGCTTACATTCTCTTTTGAATCCTGCAGACCCAACAGCCCCCAATGTCACTGTCACCCGCCTTACCCTGGTTTGTGAAAGTGCCCCAGGACCAATCACCATGGACCTCACTGGTAAGTGGACACACCTGTTCTGCTCAGAGGGAGCTAATGATATCACTGGGGAAAGTTGCCCTTTGTTCCTTATTCCAGCAGGAGGAAACTCTAGTAAGGTGAACCCCAGAGATACATATGCTGGGATCAGCTCACACATCACAGCTCTTACAGTACATAGCATTTGCTTAATGAAAAGCCCAACCTCTGTCTCTATTTCATTGAAGAGGGTGCAGGCATAAGTACTGGATATATTTAATTATATCATATTTACTTCCAATTTTTATCTGTACACAATAGCGGGAGAATTACTATTCATGTGAAAAGTTGGAAATATTAAGAAGCAAGCTATATGCTTCTGGACTTGTATTATTTATACAGTCTAAACATCAGAGTAAGTATTGGTCTTCTATCAGCTATAGAACTTACCTGAAGGCAAGAAACAATCTAAGACCTCCCAATTAATGCTAGGAATTCCATTGTTAAACACATATAATTTTAGCTTAAAGATCTGATTCTTTTAAAGAAACATTCACACACACACACACACACACACACACACACACACACACACACACAATGTACAAATTAAGATTTTAGGGCCGGCTGAGTGGCGTGATGGTTAAGCGCTGGCTTGGGAAGCCAGGGGCCCCGGTTCAGGTCCCACATATGAGGGCCAGTGACACTGCCTCAAAAAAAAAAGATTTTATGTGCTTTCACTTTATTGTGACAAGTCAAGTCCTTTCCTGAAACTTAAGTCTTGAGGAGATAAGGAGAGACTGGGAAGGTGGGCAGTATAGGAGAAATGGGCATTTCAGAGAAATAAAGAAAGGACCAAAAACTAGGAGGTGGGGCGATTTAAGGCAGGTCTTTAGTAGGAAATATATATATATAAAATCTCCAGATTCAAAAAGTGGATCATGACACACAGCAAAGCTAGACTCGAGAGCAGTAGGCTTAACGACAGCGACAGAGTAGTTCCCCTCTAGCAGGACAAAACCACTCTTTACCTTATATGGGCTTTTTTGTCAGAGGGAGGAAATCAGAGGCTGAGAAGACACACTTCCTCTTCAACTGAAATCATTAGAGCAGACACAAATTCAACTACACCCCACCCCACCCCAAGTGTAGCATCTCTCCAGGAGACAAACTCTCTCTCCCCAGGACTCAGGCCTCTTCCTGTGAGAAATTGTGTAATGTTACCAGGTACAATTATTTTTCAAGCTAAGGTCTGAATTAGCCCAGAGAAAATTTGTTCTCTTTAAAAGGGTTTGATGATATTGGAGGGAAAACTTGATCTCTATCGCTTTCCCAGCAGCAGGAAACCCAAATTTGGTTTTCTGTCACAAAAAAACCTACTGAGGTGAATCCCAAACATATATATAGTGTATATAGTATATTGCATGAAGCATGTACAGAACTGTGCAAAACATACACACACACACACACACACACACACACACACACACACACACTTATTCCTGAATGTCAAATTACACAGGATCACATTGGGAGAACAGATAATGATTACTTCTCTGACAGTACAGGAATTAAGGGCAGATCCCAGTTTTATGGGGCCTAAAGCTCTTATAACTTAAGTGACTTTCCTTAAGGAAAATAATATGAAATTGCAAATGCAAATTCAAAATTAAATACAAAAGTGAAAATTTATTTAGAATGATAAAAAAGAACCAAAACAAGTAAAATTTTAAAAGCTAGAAAAATTTTAAAAGCTATTTATGAACAAATCTATAAAAATGAATAGCCGGTACTATTACATAATATTTTCCCTATATTTCTTTATTTGAGATGGAGGGACATATTGTTTAATAGTCTTTTCCTTTGACCATAATATGTAATGTCATTTGCAATAGGAAGAATGGAGGGATAGTTCAGACTTTCCTCTGGGATGATTGATTAAAGCTTGTTTTATTATTGACAATTAGAAAAGACAAATTTTTGTACATAACTTATTACTGATAATGTCTTGTATATTCTTAGGGTTGTTGTCAAATGATATCCCATTTCTTTCATACATACTATAAGATTCCAAGTATTTCAAGTGTGTGTTTGTGCAGCCAGTAACCTCCAGTATTCTTTGAACTGGGAGCCCTGGGGACCACTCTGCCCTGAAGGGCCCAGCAAAGGGCTCTGGAGCTCAAACTTCATTGATGTCCTTGTGTATCTACTGCTGGGAAAAATAAACTCTTTCTCACTAAACTCCACTTCTACAGGGGATCTAGAGGCCCTCAAGAAAGAAACTTTTGTGCTAAAGGAAGGTGTTGAATATAGAGTCAAAATTCACTTCAAAGTAAGTACCTTGCCCTGTATGTTTCTATAAAGCTTAAATCCTTCCTATAATCAGAGGAAGAAAGAGTCAAATTTCTTGCATTATCATGTTGGTATATCTTTTCTTTGTTTGTTTGTTTGTTTGTTTCTCTGCATCTGGACTGTGCTCTCCCTGATTCTGGGCCCTACTGTTGAGACCCACTCTTGCTTCCTGCCTTTTCCCAGCCAGGACCCTCTCATTGAACTGTCTGTTGACCACTTAAGCCAATGGGATCCTTCTCTCTGTTAACTTCTAATACTCCCATCTAAGAGGCATGCACTGCTCTGTATTATACCATTTGTGTCCTTTCTCCCCATACAGCCTAAGTATCTTGAGATAGGAGAGATTATATATCCCTTCTTTCCAATATTTTACACAAAACTTTGTGAATGGTATATATCTAGTGAATATTTATTGAGAAATAGATAAATGAATGTATCAATTAATAGGGAAATAAAAGTAGAACAAATAGTACCTCAGCGCTATTTGCTGGGTAATTATATAAATCCAGGGAGTGTGGTCCTTAGCTAATAACTGGAAATTACAATTTAGTTGTGGAGCAGGTGAACATGTAAGTGCAAAACAAAATGGGGGATAAACTGACATGTAGTGAATAGACACATATAGTGAGCCGCCACAATCAAGGAGAAAAATAACCTTGACTTTGAAACCAAATAAGTTGGAAATTCACTGCCTGTTCTTAATGGCTTATATTTGCCGTGGTTGCCCCTCATTCCCACTCAACCATATCCTCCAGGGTCTGGGCTCCACCAAGGAAAGCCCCACCTACCCTCCCTATTTGCACAGCAGGCCTTTTTGTCCCTAGGTGCAGGCTTATGATTCAAGGTCCAGGGACAATCAGTCTTCACCATATACAAATAGGCCTCAAAATAATTTCATTCTGAAGATATGTATGGATACCTCCTCTATAATAGACATTGAACTATGGTTCACTTCCTTGTTTCCAGTAGTTCTATTTATTACCAAAGCACCTCAGAGTTTGGTAAGGCATTGTAACCAAATATGCCTAGAACAGGATACACATCAGTCCAATTTGTAATCATGAATGCTACTGCAGGAATGCAGTGGAGTGGGTCCTCAGTGGTCAGGATTACGCACTAAACTGACAGAGGAGGAGGAGGCACAGAAGGGGGTTTTCACATCCTGTTCACTGCGAGGTTTGGCCTGGTCTCTCTAACAGGAGAACGATCCTTCTTTGTGTGTACCCCACATAAATCTGAACCAGCCTGTGGCCTGTCCCAGCATGGAGCTGCAGTGAGAAGAAACACCAGTTAAAACTTGAAAATAATTGAAAAGCAATTTCAAGCTTTACTGATGTCTCTTGAAAAATATCCAAGAAGGTTTGCATTTGTAACACCAGCAACACATCCTAAAATCCTCTTTCTTTATCTCTCTTAGTTGTTCTCAGCGTTCTCTTTCTCCCCTGAGAGAAAAGTTTTCCAAAATCTTGGCCTGGGAGGGTTCGTTTAGTTTCTCCCCCTTTTCCTTCGGTCTCCCAAGGAAATGAAGCTCTGACTTCCACAGCTCTTACTTCTATTGGCGTCACCAGGGCATCTTCCTCCTGGTGTGGAAGAATCAATGCAGAAGGGCGTGCAAGAGAGGAAGAGAATGCTACAACTATTCACATTTTTCTTTTACCCATCTCAAACGTATTTATATTAAATGCACATTCCATGAAGCAATAGAAACACAAGAGGCTCTTTGTTTTGAAGTCTTTATTGCTACTCCGCCACCAATCCTATTTTTAGGTCTTTTTCCCAGCAGACCACATCTCCAACTGGGCCCAAGGGACCAGCTTAGAGAATTCTAGAAAGATCCATTCATTTTCCTTATTCCTATGAGCCACATGTGGAAGTCAGAGTAATTAGAAAGTTTGCATTTTGTTTTATCATAATTTCTTCAGTGGAGCTGTTTTCATTCTGTCACAGCTTTTACCGAGAGTCTAGAACCTAAACTGGCAGTAGTCACTGCTATGCTACCGCATTACCAACAAAACAAAGTGTAGCACTGACAGATTGGTTTAATTATTTTGTCCAAAGCATAAAGGGAGCCATAATTATTGTTGGGGAGAAATTATTTGAAGATCCTTTAATTCTTTATAGTGACAAACAATTAACCAAGCCTTCCAGGTAATGATGCAATGTCCACTTTAATTTGTTTGTATAAGCATGAGCGCTGAATAAAATTAACGGACAACCCAGTTCAATCCTAGGTAACGTGACTCATGGAAAAACAAAATGCTTGGGCTCTATATTTTCATTCTGCTCTAGTGAATTTTCTTTGAAAGGTTTGGAAAAGTAGCAAGACCTCAGACAACGTCTGAGAATGACAGACATCCGAAATACTTGCCAGGCACAAGTGGGTTTCACCCGTTATTTGTATATGTGGAGGATGTTTTCATGTGGCCCCCTCATCTCTAGACTCACTCCAATCACAGTTACATTACAGCCATCTTCTAGACGTGATTTTCCATTAGGCTTTTCTCCTTGTGCCTTGTTTTTCATATGCTAGGTGGGTCATTTCTGAGGTTAGGATTTTCACATGTTTACATAACATTTTCCATTGTTAACTTTGTAACCTCTCCTAAGACAAGGACGGTCGGTCTCCTGGCCAGCAGTATGAGGGAGGGGAAGACGATTAAAACCAGATTGGCAACATTGAGTCTTGTGAATTCCTCTCTCGGATTTCTGCCATACCACCACACTCAATGATAATGGTAACACTTATTCTGAACTAAATCTTCAGTCCTTTCATCCTCAGAGAAGACTTGGCTAGGTAGGATCGGAATGAATGATGAGGAAAAAAGTGAAAGAGACTTTTTAATCTGAATTGCTTGGCTCCTTCCCACCTACAGGTGAACAAGGATATTGTGTCAGGCCTGAAATACGTTCAGCACACTTACCGGACTGGGGTGAAAGGTAAGGGGCCTTCACTTGACACCATCCCAAACCCTGCTTCCCACTGATACTTACATTTCTGGTTATTAGCAATTTTTAGGCATAACTCCCTTAAGAGCCTGACAAAACCTGCAGACACTCACCCTAGGAAGGGGCACAAATACACTTTTGACCTTTAACGGAAAGGCCTATGTTCAGGAGACCTAGTTTAGACTGAGTCGGCCCTACGCTTCTGGAATTCAATCAACTGTATCGCTTACAAAGGGGAAGAGTAACCAAGATAATTGTGAATAAGCCCAAGTACATAAAAGTACTCTCAAAAGTTAAAAAAATAAATAAAGGAGTTCACAGGTATAAAAACCTGAGTGTCAGAGAAATCCATGACAGGAAAGACATGCATGTGTGCTTGCTGAGCATGGGAGTTGGGAGTAGCATGGAAGAGGGGGAAGCAGGCGGTGGGTGTTTAGTTCCTAAACAACAAAATAGAAAAAAAGAAAAAGAAAAACCCTTTCTAGAACTGAGAAACCTGTCTGATTGAAACAAGTAATGTTACATTGCCTAGGTGATGTGTTTCTTTTCCTCTATCAGACTCTTGCCCTAATGAACTTATCCTTCTTCCCAGTGGATAAAGCCACGTTTATGGTTGGCAGCTACGGGCCTCGGCCAGAGGAGTATGAGTTCCTGACTCCGACTGAGGAGGCTCCCAAGGGCCTGCTGGCCCGAGGCACTTACCACAACAAGTCCTTCTTCACCGATGATGACAAGCATGACCACCTCACCTGGGAGTGGAACCTGTCCATTAAGAAGGAGTGGACAGAATGAGCACATCCTCCCATCCCCATCCTGACTCTTGCCACCTGGAAGAACCCTCTTAGTCATGTCCCTCCTTCCTGATCACAGCTGGGCCCCCACATTCTCTTATTGATGCATCTTCTCCCACACGCTGTCTCAAAGTGGCCCCGAGCACTGGACGCTTAAAACCCAGGCTTTCATCATGCCCACTCTTTCTGATCCCTCATCCTGGCCAGGTCTTTGAAGTTCTCCACCTCAACATACAGTCATTTCATATATCTTCTCCTATTCCCATGTGAGCAACTAGAGGCCAAGAAATGGGCAAACGATCTATCACTACCCGTCTTTTTGTCTGGACTTCCAGTCCTCATTCCCAGCCTTGGATTGTCCTGTGGTTGCTGCTGGCTCAGTCAAGGTCCCTAGTCACATTCTTCTTGTAGGGTTCTTCTTTTCTAGGAGACACTGTAAACAGCACAAACGAGTAAGAATAAAACAATTGTATGATCTGAGACCCGCGCTTCCCTGCTTTCTTCATTTGAACAAATATGGTAACGGGATGGTTCACCTTAGTGAGTTTCCTCAGAGCGGGTGAGGCAGGACACAATAAACGAATCATTTACATCACTGGCAACAGTTTGGTCCCCCTGTTCCAGTGCCATAGGCAATGAACACTTAAAATATGGTACGGTAAACATCTCAATTTGTTTTATTTTATGGTATTATTATATAAAAGTTTTTCCTAACTTGAGACCTCTGTATCCCACGGCCTGTGGGAATCTTGGAGTTCTGTAGGCACCTGTGGGCCAAATCAGACATTGCTTCTCTTCTGCTTAAGATCTTTCAATAGATTCCCACCAACTACAAAATAATTAATTTAGTGGACTACTAAATGTAAATCCACTACACTTAATGGATAATGCTCACTGCAGTCTGGCCCCAGCATGCCTTTCTGCCCATATTTATCTTCTATTTGTATAAGCATGACCGCTGAATAAAATTAATGGATGATTACTAATAATGCCCTTACATGTCACATTTGCATCTCTGTGCTTTGGCTCTTTCCATCTTTTTTGCCTGGCAAAATTATTTACTCGGGATTCTGCTTGGGCATCCCCTGCAGGAAGAAAGCCTTCACCCAACCCCACCGTTGTCCTAAATGTCCTCAGTCTGTACCCTAGGAGTTTCTCAATTTTTTTATCACTTTCCATTTTATATTGAAACAATCTGTTTATTTGTCCATCTCACATTCACAATCTAAGCTGGGAGAAGCTGGATCAAATCATAATTATCTTTGTATCTCTGGGCTTATACTTGGCATTGAATACTTTTTCTTATTTAAATGAACTGACCTGACTTTGTGCTGGTTGGTTTTATCCTGAGGCCCCGTCACTGAACTTGATCTTTTATCTTAGAAGTTGAAGGTCCCCTTAGAGCCAGCTGCGGCGTTCCCAGGGCGCTAAGAACACCAGGGCCAGTTAACTGCAGAGCTGGCTGCCCTACTTGGTGTCCCCAAACACAAAGGCCAGGGCTCGGAGCAGGAGAAGAACTATGGATTCTGCCCCATCCAGGTGCCTGTTTCTATTATTTCTCATCACATGGGAGCTGTCCCCAGATATTGCTGCAGAGATTCAGGATTCCTCAGGTAAAAGGAAAAAAGCCCTTGGGTGACCACCGGTCAAAGTGTTGTTAGGAGAAGGGAAGGGGGCACGGGAGTACTCTGGGTACTTTTCCTCAAAACCTAGAAATATTTCCAGGAAGTACAGGCGAAAGACCTGTGCTGCTTACTGGAAGGCTGGCATTGTGCTTCAGAGAGAAGCCATAAGCTGGGGTCACCCTCCATATGTTGGAAAAAAGTAAACAAAGCTTTGGAGTGATCATTGCACCCCTAGATCTCGTTGGCCTTAGGGAGAAGAGAAAGTGTAGATGCCCTCATTATTTAGAGCTGCTTCTCTGTTCAGTCCCTAACACCTTCTCTCTCTCTCTCCCTCTCTCCCTTTTTCCCTCCCTCTCTCTCTCCCTCCCTCTCCCTCTCCCTCTCTGCCTCTCTCCCTCTCTCTGTGTCTAGATGGTCCTGGTGCTTCCCAGGAACCCGTGTGGCTCACAGATGTCCCAGCTGCCATGGAATTCGTCGCTGCTGCTGAGGTGGCTGTCATAGGCTTCTTCCAGGTTTGTCCAGATACCGTACTTGCTGTGCGCCCCCCCACACACACACACAGAACCAGAATTATTCTTTTTCAAAGGAGCCATGGCAGTCACCTGCTGGCCAGATGACACTACATCAGAAGCAAAGGGGCACAGAGTCTGCTTTCAGCTTTGTCATTCAAGATCTCTCAATTTCTAGACATTCCAAGTCTCTGAATTACATCTTTCTCAAGCTTGCTTCAAGAGTTCTGAGGCTGCTGGCTGGGTCTCCTCATCTAGGGATACTTTGAAGCTTAAGTCAGTATCTGATTGCTGAGGCAGGGCCAGAGTAAAGCCAACTTTTATCATCCCGGCAATGCATTAATCAATAGTTAGCTCTGTCTAAAGACTTACCAAATAGGTCATCCCACATTCTCCTTTCTCTGTTTTTTGCTCTGAAATGTTGAAAGGGATGACATTTTGTATATTGAAGGTGTTAGCCTCCATCTTCCAGACTTGCTGTCTGGCTAATGAAAGCAGCCATAAATGAGAGGGCATCATTCCAGCATTTTTATCTTTCTCCGGAGGTAACATCTGGTGATTCTCCGAGCTGATCAAGCCCTTTTCTCTCATTGTAGACCTTCATGTCTGTTTCCATTCATTAATTCCAACTCACCATCATCCTGTCCATTCTGTGTACACAGCTGGAAATAGCTGTGATGAGATGCAAGTGGGGAAAGAAGAGGGGGGAGCACATTTTTCAGTGATGAGAGATCTGAGCTGTAGACAAACAGCCACCCTCAGAAAGGCAGGGAGGAGCAAGGAAGCGAAACTGGAAGAATGTGCAATAACTTAAGCAGCCACCAGATGCCGTCATTTGATCTAAGAGCAGTTCCATCCTAAGGAGCAGGATAAAAACGATAATTAACAATTGTTCATGGCCTCAGATGAACTGCACCCACCCTTTCAGATGAGCAAGGTACCAGCTCCCTCTGCATGACCCCAGATGCAAGGCTACCCATCTTCCTTTCTCTTTGCACATCTCCTCTCAGCCACGGGAAATGTCAGGGAAGAATATGTTCACTACTGTTTATTACCTGGAGCTCCTGTGGGCAGTGGTCCTGTGACAGCAGGGAAAATGATACCCACTTGCTACAGCAGGACCGGACTCATCACTCAGAAGTGGCTTCCTTGCTCCCTCCTGCATGCCTGGGTTCTAGGGCTAGAGCAACACATGAACGGTCACTTCCATGGGCGATTCCTCAGACTTACACACAGCAGAAAGAGGAGGACGGTTCTTCCACACCCTGCACAAGCAAACCTTTGTTAACAAAACATCTGCGCTTCCATTTTAATTTCTTTTTTGGCCGTTTTGATCACACTTACTTATTTTTGCATTACTCTTTGCCTCCACAAATTGCTCCTAACACACTTGCCTCATCAGGTATATTAATGACAGTGCAGCCCAACTTTGCAGAGCCCTGTGATTTTGAGTCCCCTCTCAACTGATAATAAACCACAAGTTCTATGGTAAGACCAGGCAGGAGTCCCAGGCTTAGCCACAACTTTGCAGTTACCACCCAATCTGGAAGATTCAGCAATGCCACTGCAAATTTAGTCTGCATTCTTAGACGCAAGTGTTGTTTCCCTGGACACTAAATCAAGTCTATCTATGATTTCTGATTTGCATGAGCACAGTTCTACTCACTAGTCTGTTTCTATGTCTCTCCTCTCCAAAATAACCTTTGTGGGGTTTTCTTTTCCCCTTGTTTGTAGGATGTAGAAATACCTGCAGTGACCATATTCCACAGTATGGTGCAAAAATTCCAGGACGTGGCGTTTGGAATCAGCAGTGATCCCAAGGTTTGGGCCCACTACAACATCACTGAGAATACCATTTCTCTCTTCCGTCTGGTAAGTTGGTGGGCGGCTCAAGCCTCCACCCAGTTTTTCCTTAGGTTGTGGACACACAAAGAGGCTAGAAAGAAATCTGTATCTTTAACACTAAGGTGGATGCCAAAGTCAGGGACAACAATGATGAGGATGATGATTCAACTCAAGCTTCCCAAAGAGATGCTGTTGTGAGATGGAAAGAGGTCTGGACTGAAGGTCAGCCAACAAGATCTGTAGCACTGCTTTGTCGCTGACCAGCCATGTGACCTTGGCAGGTGACTTAACATGTCCTAGCTCCAACTCTTTGATCTATAAAATACAATGGTTTAACCTCATCATCCCTAAGGCCGTCTTAGGCTCTAAAATTTTATATTATTATATCTTTGGGAGTTCACTTACATTTGTCAAACATGTAATAAATAACTACTGTATGCCATATGGAAGATATTAATAATAAAAACATGGTAAGTATATGCTTTCATAGATCTTAAAAATATAGCAGAAATTGTAAACATATCTATAATACAAAGAGCATCACTAAGGATCAAGTATTACAAGGGTTCAGAGGATCAAAGTAGGAATTCTGACCAAAATAATTTTATGAAGGAGACAACTGAACTGGGATTTAAAGGATAGATAAAATTTCAATGATGTGAACTAGAATTTATGGCCAAGGTGGGATTTTAAAAAGTAGTTTAGGAAATAGTGCTCAGGCCAGTTTGACTGGATCTCAGGGTACATGATTTGGGGAAATGACTATAAGACAGATGCTTGATTGGAACCATACTGTAGAAATTTGTGTAGAAATTTGAATGGGTTTTCACTTAATTTTCTTGGCCCTGGGAAGCTCCTAAAGCTTTAGATCAGGGGAGTAACATGAACAAGAATGTGTTTTAGCAACATTATTTTGGCAGCGATGGGTAGGATGGATTGTTAGGCAAAAAGGCGAGAATGGAGAGAACTTTCGTTAGGCTGGAAAAATAGGTCATGGACTAAGGGTCTGCAGTAGAGAGGTAGCAATAGAAAGTGAAGAAAAGGCAGGTCTTGCAAGGATTATATATCAAAATGATGGAAAGGAGGCAAAGCTGGAAGCTAGGGTATCTAGGAATAGTGAGGGCGTATACAGAAACAGGGGTTTCTTATGCTGCGGTTGGTTGTTGAATTTGTAGTATTGGTGGACTATCAAGGCAAAGATGACCAGATTCCACTATAAATGAGAAATTGAGCAAAAGATAAAGTTACAAGATTTCTGGACTGAATGTCCTTCCCCATCTAGTTTCCATCCTATCTATCTCTTCAGCTTCTCATCCAAATCTCTCTTATGTGTATTCAGTGTCTCCAACTTTTTTTAAGCTCTTAAAATACATTGCTGTCCAGTTTATATCCTGCATGTCATTAAAACCGCTGTCACACAGGTCAGCATGTGTCCATGGTTCCAATCCAATGAACAGTTTTAGGTCGTATTGTACTGAACATCTCTGCCATATTGATATGTTGACCACTCTTCTGCTTCATCTTCTCTCTTTCCTTGACTTCGAGGAGCCTATTTCTCCTGGTCCTCCTCTTCTTTTCTTAGTCTCCTTGAGACCTTCTCTTCCTCCATCTACACTACTGCCTGGCCACTGCTCTTCAATCTAGGTTAGAGAATCTAGGCTTTGTGGAGGCAAAAGCTGTTTTGTACATTATTCCTTCCACAGAGCCTAAAACGTGCCTGCCATGTATCAGGTACTCATTAAGTGTTCACTGAATAAATGAATATGTGAATGAGTTAATTAATGAATGGATGTATAAACCTTAGGGAATATAATTCTTTCTTGTGTTTGCTGAGAATGTGGTATGTTTTGTCTCTAGCCTGGACCTCTCTCTCATGATTCAAATGCTTGGTGATGTATGTGACTATCTGGTACCATCACAAGCACTACAGCTTTGACATAAATTTATCATCTGCACCTGCGGAATCATATTCTTCCCTCTAAAACACTATTTTATGGAATAGCTATGTTCATCCAATCCCTAATTTTTGCCAGTTGCACCTCTTATCTTATTGAACCTATATTCTCCATCACTCTTTCTGCTTCATTCCTCTTTTAGATTCATGGCATCTTTGGAATAGACAATTTCCATAGCTCCTTAATTGATCTCTTTTCTTTTTTTTTTTTTTTTTGAGGGCAGTGTCACTGGCCCTCACATGTGGGACTGAACTGGGGCCGCTGGCTTCCCAAGCCAGCGCTTAACCACAGCGCCACTTGGCCGGCCCAATTGATCTCTCTTTACTACCTCATATGTAATATCTAGATTAGTACAATGATGGATTTAAAATAGAAATCTGACTATTGCATTCCCTTCTTAAATAGTCCCCATTTCTTAAAACATCAAAATCAAGATATTTAAACAGATAGTCTTTCATGACCTGGCCACTACCTGGCCTCTCCTTTTTCCAGCACATCCTCACCCTGGGCTTTACCCTCTCAGGACCCAACTATACACAGTACAGTATGAGGATACAATTTCATTATTTCACACAGGTTATTTCCTTGCCTAGAATGCCACTGCCTTCAACTGTCCCCTTTCACTTAGCCTCACCCAGCTAACTCCTCCTCACATTCCAGTGAATCATTAGGCATCTTATCCTTCAGAAAGCCTCCCGGGAACCTCCACATTGGCCTAACTATTCCTCTAGACTTCCGTATCTCTGTTTTCATTTACCACTTTATAGTTCAGGTCATGTATTTCTGTGTCTATCTCACCTTTTGCCCCACTAGACCAGGAGCTATTCAAGGGCACAAACCATGGCTTACTCATCATTGTTTTCCAAAGGTCTACAATATGTCTCTGGTGCCCAGAAGACACTCAGAAAGTGTTTGAGGAACTGACTCACCTCCAAAAGTATGTCTGAAAGGGCATGAGTCCCTTCAGTAACCTTTTCCCTCCAGGACACCAGTTGCAGGTTTGCATTTCCACCATTTTGAAATAGGATGATATCAAGCACTTCTGTGCAAAGTGTTGGTAAGAACAATATGGAAGGTTAGGTTAATGCCTTTCGTGTTACTGGTGAACCATCGGTAGTAACCCTTTGGGACAAAAATCCTAACCAGCTACAGCTCCACAAGCATTTCTTTCTCAGTATTTTGCTTAGAGATCTTTTGAAGACCTGCTTTGAAAGTCTTGGTACCACCAAGATATGCACCCGGGGCAGAAATACAAGTGCCACTGTTCCCAGTGTCTCTATAGACTTTACAACCGCTAATGGGCACACTGGCTTTGCTTACAATGTATTCTTTGTTGATGACTTTGCAGAGCTGTCCACTCTTCTTTAGCATCTGTTTTTTGTTTACCACTAGACACAGGCCTGTTCTGAATGAACCCTTGGGACCTCTGTGGCCAAGATTATTGATGTGCCATACCAAAAACAAATACAGTGGTTCCTGCCCTACTCCATTTGCAGGTTTGGGAGAGATTCAAGTTATGCCTTGACAGCTTTTAGATAAACATTTTATCCTCAGTTTACACTTTCAAAAGCTGAGTCCATGTTTTAGTAGAACTGTTATTCAGGAGTTTGGGATAACATTTTTTTTTTCTTTTTTAAAAGAGAACATCAACCACAACCATTTTTCTTTATATTGGGGAATGTAAACCTGTTGCAAATTTTCTGGTACCTACTTTCATCTTAGATTGAGAGTTTGTTCTGCTCATTTGTTTGTTTTAGTGCCTAATTTATGACAGACACTATGCTCAGTGTTTTTCAATGTTCTGCCATTTAATCCTCACAAGAATCTGATGCAATAATTATGATCCCTGCATAATCAACAAGAAAATTAAAGTTCCATGAGATCAATTCAGTTGTCCAAAGTGTCACAATGATGACACAATAGACATCTGATTCTTACCCAGCATTGCTAACTGCAAAGCATGCCTTTTCTACGATACCATAGTGACTTTCTAAAGCACTTATTCCTAAAGAAAATCTTTTTTGTTTTGTTTTGTTACTCCAGAATTCAATCTATTCTAATGCCCCTCTCATTCTGAAGCCTGCTTTTTTTAAAAAAAAAAAAACACACCACCTTCTCCTAAACCATTTTTCTATCCCCTGGCATGATTTGTCAAACCTCAGGATTATTTCATAATGTAGGCATTAGATATTTTGTCAAAGAAATTTCAGAATTTAAACATATAGACTATTCAATTGTAAGAATGTATTTATAAATAAATTGAAATGATGATAAGTGAAAAAATAATAAGATTAATGAGGTGACATTATGGGATGCTTGAAATACTGGAGCAGTAAGAAGCCAGCAAATGCTATATTCAGGGAACATGTCACTCCTCAGAAATAAGACAGGCTGATTACATAAATGTCAGCAGGAAAAAATAAGAAAAGTGGAACGATAATAAGCTGTGTATGACAGACAGCCTGTTTGTCATGTGTGGCACCTTGACTTTTGTGAGACCCTCCGGACTCTCCATCAGGACTCTGATTGTTGCCCTAACAGAGGGGTAAACCCAGGTTAAATAAACCATGAGCCTGTCCTAAAATGCCATTTCAGATATTATTTGTATGTATAACCTGTTTTGGATTTTCTCAATCACTTCTATTTTAAGGAATATAATTAGCCTAACTTTAACCCAATGGGATAATAATGGAAACACAGTAGAGGCATTCTTCCATTCCTTGTTTAAGTATTTGTTGGATACCTATTATAAGAAACACACCTTGCCAACCAAAGAGAATCAGCAGGAACTAGTGCATAAAAATAAATGGATAGGAAATGCAAAAAGTAAGCTATGTCAAATTATTAAATATTTTTTAAAATATATATTTACCAAATATATGGTAAGCTAACACAAGTTTGTGTTTGTTATAAACACAAACTCAGGGACATGAGGGCACTTTTTTTAACAAATGACTTCTCAGTGCCATCCAAGATATTTAATACTATAACTGCGGTGTCAACCAAGATGATTTTAATAAATTTTGTGAAAAACTGGGTTGTTAATGAGAGAAATACATAGGAATTCAAACGAATATTGCTGAAATATTAATGAACAGGAAATTAATGAACTTCTATCGGTATGATAGAAGTAGTGTCAAAACATAAACTAATTCACTTCAGATACTCTTTGGGAACTTCAAAATGATATTTTATGGTCCTTCTGGTTTACTGTTTATGTTTGTCTTTTGGTGACTTTTTAATTGGAGAGAAAAATAATATATCTGCAGTAAAATTTTTTCCAAAAACTCGAAAAATATATTTAAAAATTACTTTTCTCAACTCTTGGTTCTAGGGTCAGATTTTCTTCCCAGTGAATTATGCAAATAATTCCCTTTACAGGAGGGCGATATCCTGTTCAGATGTTGTTTCCAGGAACCCTATACATGAATGTTCCAGAGTTTATTAGTTTAAGAAATAGTGAAATAATCAGGCACATATCGTTAAAAGAAGCAGTACAGACTGGACAGACTTCGGGAAGATGGTTTTTATTAAAGCTCTTTGCCTCTTAGAGCATGTTATCACTACTGAACATCATCCACCTCCAACAGGCTGCATTCCTTAGGTCCAGAAACACCTGAAGTAACTGGCGTTTCCTGTTCTCCCTGTTCTGGGAAATGAGGGACTGCCTGGAAAAGGCAGCCAGATGGGGTGGGCTCCTGGCCCAGAGTGGAGCTAAGTCAGCTGAGGCACAGGCGCCAGGTTTGTGAGCTCCTAGAAAAATAATCAAGAAGTATTCAGACACATTAAATATTAAAAAGGCCTTGATTGTGATTATAATAATGACGATTTTGATGGTTGCAATTAGCAAACCCTTAAGTAGGAAGGAGACATGCCAGCTGGCAAACCCAGCCTCAAGCAGCAGCTAAGGTCTGAGTGCTGGTTTTATGTCTCTCCTCACTCTTATTGACATGGGGAGGAGGATGGTCGGGTGAGCAAAGACTCCACCTAAGAAGACTTTTTCTCTTGCTTTCATATTTCTGCCCCAAGCCTTCTACTCAGAACTTTGTGAATTTTAAAACAATTACATACACAAAGGCAGTACACAGTTTAAAATATCCTGTGATTTTGATGAATTTTTTTCAAAATTCCATTTTTAAAATACAAACATTTTCTGTACCTCAGCATTTGTTTCATAAATTCGAGTTGCAAAAAAAAATCATAAAATAATTAAATCGCCATCTGAGTGACTGTCAGCACGTCTGTGCGTCAGTGGGTAACATATTGAAGGCGTTCAGTAAATAATTCATAAACAAATGGATTATAAGAGAATGACTGGATATACAGAAAATTAATAAAATTAACCATAAAAAGTGCATCGAGGTTCTCGGAGGTTTATTTTGCTTTTAACTAACCCATTGGGAGACCATCTTCAACAAAAGAGGTGAAAAACAGGCAATTGTAGTCATTGTAGGGATAACAATAAAGAACAATCTTGGACTCTTACTGTTTAGCGACTTTCATTTACCTTTGTCTGAATTCCCTCATGCATAATAAACTAATGTGATACTTAACTCTGACTTTGCTGGCTAGGCAGGGAGAAAGTATCTTGGGGGTAGAAGAATGGTTCAGATCCATGGCAAGATCTGATTGGTAGGACCCATCTAATATAGCAGATGTAAGGGAAAAAGGTTAAAGAGATGTCCAAAGGTTGGTGGCCCAAGGATCTTAAAAGTGATGACCCAAACTATTTTAGGAAACAGAATTTTTCAGGACCTATCCCTGATCATTTTATCTATAGGCATAGTTGCGATGGGTGACGGGAACATCACCCTGTGTCTTTATGGGCATGAGTAGAATGGGGGAGAGGAATAGGAAACTCTTACAACAATGATTGGCCATATGAAGCCCAATCTTTTAATATATCTGAGTATGGGGGAAAGGTAGTTCTAAAATGCAAATCTGGGGCTGGCCGAGTGGCGAGGTGGTTAAGTGCTGGCTTCGGAAGCCAGAGGCCCCGGTTCAGATCCCACATATGATAGCCAGTGACACTGTCCTCTAAAAAGAAAAAAATAAATAAATAAAATAAAATGAAATGCAAATCTGGGGTAATAGACCAGGCAACTAGACAATCCCTTCCAGCAAAGACATTTTTTTTTAAAGTTAGTCCAAAAAACAGGAGATTTAAAGAATTAATAAGAGATGGAAATGTGTTCAGAGTAAGATCTAGAAGACAGAAACCCACAAGATAAAACCTGTATTGGGAGTGCTTTTCATCTGGGAGGCTTTTGTGAATTCGAGAAGCAGCCAAGAGGCTGAGAGGTTTATTAGCACTTTTGAGACCCTCCAAGAGCCAGAAAAGTAAATGTGGAAGTTCAGGGCCCAGAAGAGGGAAGCAGGAGGTAAAGCTAGCAAAACACCTTTTGCTCCATTTTAGACCCTAAAGAGCAATACTCTAAAAACAAGGATGAACCGTAAATTGGTCAGCCCCCTCCCACCAAGGGCTGCAGCACAGATTCAAGTGATTGCAGTTCCTGAAATTGGATTACGATTATTATATATGAATCTACACATATAAATATATACACACTTGCACACATATATAATTATACATATACCTATAATTATATATAAAATCACACACATAATCTACCCGTAGTCATACCATAGTATAATAGCTGAAATTCAAATAGGAAGAGAAAATTCTTAAATCAGAGAAAAGAGATTACCCTCAAAGTAATCTCAAAGGGGTAATATTAAGGTTCACAAATGACTTCTGAATAGAAAGAATGGAATGCAGAATATAAAGAACTTTATCTTGCAAAAACTGAAAGAATAACTGTCAACTGGGAAGTCTACCCTCAGCAGAACGACCTTCAAAAGTAAAGGTGAAATAAAGATATTTGAAACAACCAAACTGAGAGAATATGTCACCCCAGAAAACTAAATTATACTAGAGGAAAATACCTATAGGCAGAGAGTGGGGAAAAAAATCTCAAATAGAAGCTCAAAATGCAGGAAGAAATGAAGATAAAACAAAAAACTAAAATATAAATATGGGCATGAATGTAAATATATACTGAATATATATACTGAATATAACAATGATAATAATGTCTTGTGAGGTTTAGAATTAAAACACACAATAATAATCTCCTGTAAATCTTGCATGTGGGCCAGGAAATGGAGTTGGAAAGAGGTAAACTGTATTAAAATGTTCTAATGTTTATGTTTTCCAAGAAGAGGGTAAAACTGCCAATTAATATTAGATTCTGATAAGTAAAGATTAATTAATGCATGCTAGTAATCCCTAAGAGAATAATTAAAGCCTGTGTAACTTCTAAGTCCATAAAGGGAAAGAAGGAATAATACCACGTTCTCAATCAATTCAAAATAGGCCAAAAATAAAAGAAGTTGGAATTTGGAACAAGCAGAGCAAATGAAAAATGCATATTTAATTAAAGATATTAGTAATTACATTACACAAAAATAATCTAATTAAAAGACACAATCAGACTGTATGGTGTTTTTTTTTAAGATTTTCTTAGGGAATTAGGGGAGGGGAACAGTGTTGAGTAATGCGGGGGGGGGGGCAGCGGGGGGGTGGGGAACCAGCCAAGGTGTTGTTCTTCAGTCTTAATTGTAGAAGGCGCCAATCTCCGTCTGGCTTCCCAACGGCAGCTTGTGGCCTGTAAGCTCAAGGTGCTGTGTTCAATCTTAGTTGCGGGTAGGCGTAGCCACCATCCCACATGGGAGTCAAACCAGCAGCCTTGTTGCTGCTGTCAAATCCAGGCAGCTTAGCTCAAGGTGCAGAGTTCAGTCTTAGTTGCAGGTGGGCATAGCCCACCATTGAACAGGCAGTCTTGTTGTTACACCAGCTGAGCCATCCTGCCACCTGTTGGCAGTTCAGCGACAGCTCAGCTCCAGCGTAGTGTCACTAGCCCAGGCAGGAATCGAACCAGAGGCCCTGTTGCTCAGAGGTCGTGCTCTAAGCCAACGCTTAACCAACTGAGCCACTCGGCCAGCCCCACGATCAGATTGTATTTTAAAAATATAACAATATGCTTTTTATAAGAGACACATCATTTTAAAACATAATGACACAGGGACACAAGTAAAACATAAAGATAAGAAGACAGATATAGCCTGCAAACACTTCTAAAAGAAAGCTGGAATAAGTATATTAACATTAGACAAAGTAGTCAGTCTTTGAGGCAACAAGTATCCTTAAAGATAAAGAATGACCCTTCATAATGATAAAGTTTCAATTAGCCCAGAATATTTAACAATTCTAAGTTTGCATTTATCTACACAACCTGAAAATATATAGGCAGAATTACTAGCAGAATTATAAGAAAAATGGTTAAATCCACAATCATAGTGGGAGACTTTAACACTGCTTTCTTGATAGAATAAGCTAGCTAAAAAAAAAGTCAATAATATAGAAAATTTGAACTACAAAATTAGCCATGTGACCTCATGTGCACATACAGAATATTGCATTCAAAAACCGTATACTATACATAATCTTAAAGACACATATACCATATATAGAAGTTGACAAAAGATATGAAATGTAGAAAGTAAGCTTGAAATCAATAACCAGAAAATCTTACTTTAAATTTAAGAAATACTTCTAAATAACCAATAGTTTAGAGGAGAAATAAGAACAGAAACTAAAAATATTTTGAACTGAGTGATAAGATCTACATATAAAATTTATGGATACTGGTTCAGACTACTACAGGAGCTATCTCTCCTGAAAGCTCTTCCGCTCTCCCTCAGATGACATATGGGCCTGTGATTTCCCTGTGATGGCACTTGCACCTTCTGTGGGACATTTCTGTTCCCTTCTCTATATTCTATGGGACAGTGTGTTCATCAAGGGAAGGGAGCATTACCTGCTGTTTACCTTTTTGTTTTTGGAGCTTTAGTCAGTGCCTGACACATGGTACATAGTCCAGAAACATTTATGAAGGAATGAATAAAGACAGAACAGTGACAATTTTTATCCTTTTTGTGTTGCCCAGGTGGACAACGAACAACTGGATTTAGAGAGTGAAGACCCTGAAATTGATGCCACCAAATTAAGCCGTTTCATTGAGATCAACAATCTCCGCTTGGTGACAGAGTACAACTCTGTGGTAAACAACAGTCCTTGTCTCCAGCCCCTAATATGCCTGGATCAGGGAGAGGACTTGTCTCCATTGCTGAGACCTTTTCCTCCAGGAGTTCTGACCCTTTGATCAATAATATCAGTAACTGCCATTAATTGAACTCCTAGTTTTGTATGTTGCTATTCTTACTACAGCCTTTAAGATTGACAGACTTGGCCCTATTCAACAAAGAAAGGAGAATCAGAACAGTTAAGTGATCTATCACATGACTGATAAGAAAGAGAGCCATAATCAAAGTTCAGGTGACTGATGCAAAAACTTCTGAGATTTGATGCCTGAGAGTGTTCAGTGAAGGCAACGCTGACCTAGCAACAGTCTAGACTACATTTCTCAAATGAGATTGCAGTCTATGCTGTAGGTCCATTTTTTTATTCCCCTAAAATATCAAGAACTAATGTTTTGTAAAATGCAGTAAAATAAATTAATAGAGAAAATAGTCTTTAAAAATAAAGTCTCCTGGTCACAGATTTGGATGTCACAGCTATGTAAAATTTCTGTAAAAGTGTTTACACTCTTTTTCCCATTTTCTGTGTCTACATCCTTGTGGACCAATCACTAACAAGCCCAGTCTGTCACCACCTGCATGCCCCAGACCCGCACAGTGCCTCAGCTTTCTTTCTAGGTTTGTCTTCTTTGGGTGTTAACATGTTGCGTGCAGCCAGGGCGAAGGTGGCACACCACCTGTCCTCATAACGTTCAGGTCTTCTACAGCTCTACAGCTTATAGAATTACCTTATATGGCCTGCCTTTTATGTTCCCTGATATAGACCATAGAGTGATGGAGTATTAATTTCCAGTGATCTACATCAGCTCAGAACTGCTGTGCATTCTCTAATAATGGTATTTTATATGCAGGTCATAATTTCCAGAAATTACAGTGCCCTTTCCCCCCCATATTCCCATGTAATCCTCACATTGATTTTTTGAGGTAGAAGAGAGGAAATTAGTATGTCCATTTTATAGAGGAGAACATTCAAGATCCAAGTTACTTATTCAAGATCACACAATGAGTCAGTAGAAAAGGCATAAATGAAGGCAGAAATTTTAGCTGATGATGCAATCGTTCCTATTGTGGATTTCCATTTTACAGGAGAGGAAATGGGAATTTAGAAAAGTGAAGTGACTTCCTCAGGGCCGTATGACTAGTAATTGAGCTTCAGAGATGGCCCTCTGCACTTGTCCCTGCTTTTTTCATGACTGGTCTGTCTGACTGAATCCTGTGGTTTTTCCATGGCCCTCCACAGCCTTCAGTAGAAAACACCCTTTTTCCTGTTGACTAAATTCCTCTCCACCTCTCACACCATGTTTGTCTCTGTAGAATGGTGATTCCATTTCCACTTTTGCTAAGATTCCAAACACATGCACCCTGGGGGTGTTGGCAGCAAAAATTGAAAAGGTATTTTTCTCCTAGACCATCGTCAACCTGGTTCTTCTGTCTACAGAGCTGCGAGGAAGGCATGTTGGACCAGAAAAGATGATCATGGTCCCTAGGTTTGTGGCCCCAGAGGCCTGGAGGCTTCAGCCTTGCAGGCTGAGTAAGACAGGGGCAAGGGTTGTCTCTCCTGAGTTCTTACGTCTGGGCCATCTCTTACCTTAGAGAACAGTGACATAATTTTTTTAAGTTCCACATTAGCAGTGAAGGCAAACCACATCAAGAAGAAATTAGGCAACAATTTCTTTGTAGAAGCAAGTTCAGCTCAACTTTTATTATGACGTTTTCATTTCCCAAAAGTAGCACTTTTCTCATTTGGAAACCTGTCTCCACCACTATTTCTCATCAACTTCTGGTTCAAAAGTTTGCACCAGTGGCAACTGGGCAATAGCTCACAACCATATATATTTGGCCTAACGCACACACTCACTGCTGGTTTCAAGGTGAAAAACCAGGCTGTGTCTATTAGAATTAAACTAATCCCTTTTGCTATGCCCAACCGCTTTTGCTAAGACAACTGCTCCTTCTGACTCCCTGGCTTTCATTTCTTGACTCTTCCCAAGAATTATTTTCCACGTCTGTTCTAGGAGGGTAGATACATGCTCTAAATTTAAGTAGTGGAATCTAGTAAAACAAGAGACAATTATTTAACATCTAATCTCTCAAATTTAAAATCTAAGAACTGGTTTTAAACTCTAGGGAGAAACATTTGGGAAAGAACCCATTGAGGACTCCTTGACTACATGTTGGCCAATAAACCTACAGAGCAGGGTGTAGCTTCTGGAAGGATCCTGCCTAGCTGCTCCCCTTCCCACTACCCTGGGACTCTGCCCAGTGGTTCATTAACCCACCATCCCCTCTCTTCCTGTGCACATGTTAGTTGTACAGCAATGTTTTCTGTATTTAGAACAGAGAGGTGGAAAGGAATGGGATTTGTTTAAAATAGACATTTGCAGCACTGTTTCAGGAAAGAGTAGGGAAGGGAGCCAGTGTCACAGTTTCACTCTCTTTCTCCTCTCCTCACTCCAGCTCATAGCTATCCCACTCCCCTCCATCAATGACAACTTCATGGGGAATCATGAAAGCACCATTTCTAATCAGAAAGCAAACAAAAAAAGCCAATGTTTCTGTTTTCCTGAAGAGCTTATCTTATTGCTGACCCAAGACAAACTGATTCAACCACGTTTAGGTTAGAACTGGTTTAAACAGGGTTTTGGAATCAGCAGTGTATGAGGCAATATATCCTGATGGTTAAGAGCATGGACTCTGGCGCCCAGCTGCCTGGTGTGAATCTTAGTCCATCACTTATGTGACTTTGAGAGAGTTTGTGCCTCAATTTTCTCATTTATAAAACTGGGATTTGAGCATTAAATTAGATACTATATGTAGAGACCTGAAAACAGTGCCCAGCAGATAATAAGCACTCAAAAGCATGCACTACTGATATGTAAAGAGCCACATTTCAAATGTATCTGACTGCTCTTGCAACATAAGAGGAATTGAAAAAAGTGACTAATAGATTACATAGTATATTTGCAATTCTATTGATACATATCAGATTACCCCAAAATTTAGCATCTTAAAACAGTATAAAATGATTGTCTCATACAGTTTCTGTGAGTCAACAATTTGGGAGTGGCCAGGCTAGGTGCTTCTAATCTGGGGCCTCTTGTGAAATTGCGTCATTAATCAGGGAGGCAGTGTCATCTGAAAGTGTGGCTGGGGCTGGAGGATCTGCTTCCAAGATGGTTCAGTCATATGACCAGCAAGTCAGTGCTGGCTGTTAGTTAGAGGCCTTAGTTCCTTGCCATGTGAATCTCTTCATGGAGCTGTTGGAGTGCCTAACATTGGGGCTGCCTTTCCCCAGAGTAAGTGATATAAAAGCAAGGCCGAAACCACTATGTCTTTAATGATTTAACCCTTGCAAGTCACACTTCATCATTTCTGCAACATCTCACTGGTTACTCAGCTCAGCCTTATTCAGTGTGGGGAAAAGGCATGTACACTGTTACGTGAAAACCAGAGGGTGAGCCTTACTGAGAGCCATCTTGGAGGCTAGTCACCATTTGTGTTATTGATGGACAGCTCTCATTTATGTTTCAGTCTACCTATTTGCTGGGTTGCTATTGATGGGCTGTTTTGTTGCATTGGGTTTTTTTTTTTTCTCCCTCTCTCTTTCATTCTACTAAAATGCTTTTTGATTTGCCAGACTGTGATTGGCTTATTTAACAGCATGATTCAGATTCATCTTCTCCTGATAATGAACAAGGCCTCCTCAGAATATGAAGAAAGCATGCTCAGATACCAGAAGGCAGCTAAGCTCTTCCAGGGGAAGGTAAGTCTGCTGTGGGAGACACCCTTTTGAAAACTCAGCACCAGGACACTAGAAAAAGGATATGGGGTCAGGGAAGTGAGATAAATAAGGTAAACAAGTATGCTTAAAAGATAAAGTAAGAACTGGGACATAATAAATCACATTTCTCTTATTTAAAATGAAAGATAAAGTATCTTAACTATTAAAGACCTGTATAATCATATCTTCTATTAGTGGTAAGTCTACTGCTTTTTTTCTGCATTGAAAAATGGAGTGAAAATAGAGACTCAAAGATAGTGAAAACAAAAATCACTTCTCAGCCACCATTTGTTTTCTCCTTGCCATACCTCTTAAAATTTTAGACCTCGGAGCTTATTTCTCGTATCAAACACCCCTGACCTACCCTATACCTACTGGACACCCAATAAATATTTATTTTTTTCCCTTCCCTACTTGGTGTAGTTCTGCTTGGTAACACTGTACTTGTTAAACTTCCACCACTTTAAGGTTACTGCTTTGACTGAATTAAGAGACCTGTTCGATCATGAGAACTGTCTGGTGATAAAATAAGCTGATTTTCTGGTAGCTGTTTCCTTAATATTGGAAATTTTCAGTGTTAGCTAATGTAGTTGATCCTCTAAGCAGAACATCAAAAAAGATTTCTACGTTGGGTAGAGGTTTGGTTTAATCATACATAACAGTTAACATTTATCAAGCACTTAGTATATGCCAAAAACTGTCCTAGCAATACTAAATGCAGCATCCTCTCATTGCATCTCCCCAGCAAAATCCCCTTTTGCTCATGAGAGCACTGAGCCTCAGAGAGGCTGAGTTATGTGCTCAGTCACACAGCTAGAAAGTATCTAAGGCAAAATTCAAAACTTATTCTTCCCTTTTAATCATTAGGCTTTACTTTCTCCCTTAGTTAATTATTAAAGTCTCTTCTAATTCTATGTTCTTAAAATGAAATTAACCTCACAATCCATCCATTGGGCATTTCGGTTGCTTCTACATCTTGGCTACTGCAAATAGCACTGCAATGAACATAGGGGTGCATATATCTTACTCTGCCATAAAAAATAATGAAATCCTACCATTTGTGAAAATATGGACGGACCTAGAGGGTATTATGCTAAGTGAAATAAGTCAGTCAGAGAAAAATCAAACACCATATGATCTCATGTATACGTGGAATCTAAAGAACAAAGTAAATGAACAAAAAAAAAAAAACAGAAACAAACCCATAGATATAGAGAAAAAACTGATGGTTACTAGGTGTGTGTGTGGGGGGAGGTTAGGGGGCTGGGTGAGAAAGGTGAAGGGATTAGGAGGTACAAATTGGCAGTTACAAAAGAGTCATGGGGATGTGAAAGACAGTCAATAATGTTGTAAAAACTAGGTATGGTGTTGGATGGGTACTAGACTTATCAAGGGGATCACTTCATAAATTATGTCAATGTCTAACCACTATGCTGTACACCTGAAACTAATATAAAGTAATATTGGATGTCAACTATAGTTTTTAAAAAATAGTCACTAGGATATATACTCCAGCATAAGAAATATGGTCAATAATATTCTAATAACTATGAACAGTGTCAGGTGGGTAATAGACTTATTGGGTTATCACTTTGTGAGACATATACATGTCTACCCACTGTATTGTTTTATACACCTAAAACTAATAAAAAAAATTAAATCAACCTGATCAAAGGGATAAAATTCTTAAGCAACACAAAACAAAGACAAATTCATTCTAATTTAATTGAGATTCAAATTATGTGGCACAAATTTCAGTCAGTGCCATCTGCCACAATTACAAGGTATCTCTATCTCCCCAGGACCTCAAATAGATCTTTCTCTTTCAAACTTCCCCAACTGCAGATTCTCTTTATTCTGGTGGACAGTGGTGTGAAGGAAAATGGGAAGGTGATATCGTTTTTCAAACTAAAGGAGTCTCAACTGCCCGCGTTAGCAATTTACCGGACTGTAGATGACGAGTGGGCTACACTGCCCATGGCAGAAGTTTCAGTAGAGCGCGTGCAAAACTTTTGTGATGGATTCCTAGAAGGGGAATGGCCAGTAAGTATGAGACTACAGGAAAAATCAGTCGAGCTTTCTTCCTTTCTATGTGTCTTGTCTTTCCAGTTGAATAAAAATTCTTTGGGCTCCACTGGATTTGATTAAGAGCAAAGGTATATGAGGATATGGTGGGCAGGCTGGATGCTTATCAGAATAAGTCGTGGGAATAGAGCTACAGAAAATTTTTGTCAAAGGAGCTGAATTTTGGATTTCTTCATTCCATTCTGTGTACAATAACGATGAAAAACAAATCAAATTCTATACAAAGAGTTCATGAGATAAAAATTGTCAGTAGATTTAGGACTTCCAGGAGTAACTAAACAGCTCAGTTTGCTAATCTCGGAACTCAAAACAAGAGTGGACTCCAATCTAAATATCAGTGTCATGATGTTTTCCAGAGAGAAAATCATGAATCAGAAGAAAAGTCTTCAAAAGTGGAACTCTGATGTCTCCCTGATACTCCTGCATACCACCAAGTATCTACTTTAGCTTGAATAAAGAGGTTCAACTCAAAACTCAGAGACACTGAACATCAGCGTCATCAGGCCCTACACACACACACACACACACACACACACACACACCTTCATTTTGTTCCATATATTTTAATTTCCTCTTTTTGTCCTTTCTTCTAATTTTCCCATACTCTCTCACTACCCATCCAGTTTTCTCTTTTGCATTCATACCATGCAGGCCCATCAACTATCGAACCACTGTAGGCCAATGGATGAAGGCTTTAGTAGAAATATTGTAATACCACTATGAAGGAAAGACATGCCTCAAGGGAGATTTGTTCTGATTTGTCATTTAATATTGAATTTGGACTCTATACATGACTTAACAACACAACATAGTTTCTTCTCTATTAGGGTTACCTAAGGGTTGAAACTCTACTTTTCTCATAAGCACAGGTCCCCATCTCTTACTCAGGGCCAAAAACAAAAAGATGGTTTTAAACATCTTTCTGGAATTGTCTTTTTGCCAGAAGTCAAATGATGTTCTCAAGTTTCTGAGCTCAGCAGAAACAGACCATGTAAAAATTCTATGCTTGTTTAGAGTTCCTAACTCCCCATGTAAATCAACAACCGCATAATAAATAAAAGGCAATCATGTTATAGGAAACGGCTGGCATCTCTTTGCAGGGCAAACCTTTTGTAAATACCCAGCTGCCCAACTAAGCAATATGTACCTCACCCTTTGGTACCAACTGTTTAGAGCCAGGCCAACGAACCACTAATGTGTTATTGTTCACTCTGTGGGTGGGATGCGAGGTGGGCAGAGACCATCAGACATGAGGATCAGGATCAATGTGGCCAAGGAGCTCATCATCAAATCAAGTAACAGGCTGGGGAAGGGGCAGCAGGCGGGAGCCACTTGGCCCTGGGGCCCGCTAGTGCTGACTAAGCACTTAGATTATTGCAGGTGAGGTGTGCAGTCCAGCCCGTGTGGGAGGGAGAGTTGGACTGAGTGTCTCTGGCTCACAGGCTGTTACTATCAACACACAGATGCTACATTGTTCCCAAAAGGCCCTTGGCTCAGAAGGAAAGCATCTAAGTGCTGAAGAGCTAAAAAACCACGGTGTACACCTAAGGACTGGTCAGAGAGTGAAAGGCTCTGTTGTTCTTTTCTGTGGGGAAAACTCCACAGCCTCTGAGCTGGGAGTCAGCATCTGGCAAGGGCACTGTGAAAGCAGCAGTGTGTACGGCACGCCTCTCAGCAACATGAGATTGAGGGAGACGAAGGAGGCCATCCAGTCCATCCCCAGGGCTGAGGAAACCACCCAAACAGTCTCTTGCTTGAGACTGAAAAATACTCCAAGGGCGGCACATCCCAGAAGCCTCCCTTTGATCCTGTAAGCCAGAGCTCTTGACATTTTACAGTCAGGAAATTCTTCCTGACATCCAGCTGAGGTCCCCCAGCCATACAAGCTTGCTTCTTCTTACCCACATTCTATGGAAATTCTTAACAGCTGTCAATCACCATCTCCAAAGGGCAATTTCAACCCCATGCTGCTTGCTCTAAGCCCCTTATCCAGTCTTTTCTCCTCACTCACAACCCATCTCACCAATATTTTTTTTTATTTCCAAGTCATTTGATTCACTTTATTGTTTTTCTCTCTCAACTTTTCCTCTTTCTTATTTAAAATAGTGAAATTCCAAAATATATATCATAGAAATTTGGTAAATACTAATGAATAAATTTCTATGAGTTATCTTTTGTTCAATATGGGGTGAATTTTTCAAATATTTTATTTGAAGTGTTTCTCCTAATAACGATGGTCAACACTAACCACACAGCTCTTAACATCTTTACAGTGTATTTTGCTACTTGATGCCATTCAATAATAATTTTTCCACATATTATCTTTATGGTATTGAATTTAAGTATTCCTTCTCAGTGTATGTCTTTTTCAAAACTGCAAGATACCTTTTTCCTGCTTTCTTCACAGCCAATCCTGTTCTTTGTAACTCTGAGGAATCATGACCAAAGAACGCAATTCCTTCAAAAAAAAAAAAAAAAGTGATTTCTAAATGTTTCCATTCCTACATTAAATATCACACTTAATATTATAAGTTTCTATAATTTCTGGATCTTCTGTCTTTCATTCATGTTCTTAAAACTCCATATTCATTTCCCCAAGGTTGTATTATTGCTGAAATTATCTATCTATCTATCTATCTATCTATCTATCTATCTATCTATCTACCTATCTATCTATGTATCTATCTATCTCTCTGTTACTTTTTATTGTGGAATCATTTACTGGCCCTAGTTGGAAAGACAGCCATACTTTAAAGTATGATGATGCTGTACAAGAGAACTTTGTAAAAGGTACTGGAAGATTTCGAAGATGCTGATAGAAGGAAGGAGTGGGAGCAGGGCATGAGTCAGAGGGATGCCAGGAAAGTTTGTGTCTGAGTCTCACCTCTTCTGTGTGTGTGGCTCTGTGACCTTGAGAAAACCACTTTCTATCTTTGAATTTCAGTTTTCTGAGGGTAAAACAATAATTCATAGGATTTTTTTGAGACCCCAGGGTGATAATATATATTAAGTAAAGCCTGTCATTACTTTTATTTTCTTTATTTAATGCCATCCTGCCTTCTCTGAGTAAAAGTCATTTCTCCAATTGTCAGAACTTATTGGAAGGGAGGGGCTTCCTTCTGGATCTTAAAAGAAGTAGCATGGGAGACCTCATACTTGAGATTAGAGGAGTATTTGAGATAGCTTTTAAAATGTAGGTTTTATTATTATTCAGGTGTGGTAAGGCCAACAGATCAGGAGGCTATTGCCATTGAAAAGCTAGTCTGTTCCAATTCCCAATAGGAGGGAGCTGCCATGTCACAGGGCCACATAGGGAAGTACCAGGGGTGGTCAGGAGGCAGAAGGACCAAGGGGAAATTGGAGGCAAGAGCTGTATTGTGGTTTCTGGAAGAAGGAACAGGCAAGGCAGGGTAAGCAAGGTTGGCTACTTTGGATACTTTCAGCAGGCTCTCAGGCTCTGAGTTGTCTGGCACCTGGCTCTGGGGTGCGTAGGGCAGGTGGATGGTGGCCCAAAGTGTAAGAGCCCTATGAGAGCAGTAAAGAAGGTGGTTTGGGTGGATTCTGGATTGGTTGGGTTTTCCTAAGAAAAACACTCTAGCAGGTGAGTTGTTTATCTCTAGGAATTATTAACCCAGGAGGAACAACCTCTCCAGGGTCATCAAGGCCCCAGATGTCAAAACATCAGAAGCTCGTAGTTAATAGAATACTCTAACCACTAATTCCTCCTGGGTTCCTCTCCCAACTCACCTAGTTTGGTCATGCTTTAAAGGAAGGCATGGTGTCTTTATCAGGCCCCTATTAATACACACACAGCTTGGGAGGGTGAGGGTGAGGGTAGGATGGGTGCTAAGTGGTGTATTAAGAGAGAGCAGTTTATTTATTCATCTACTCATTCATTCATTTAAATATTTACAAATCAACTGAAAGGGTGCTAGGCAAAATTGCCTCCTAAGAGAGCAAAGTTGGCCTTGGGTGATGACCTGTGGACAGGGATGTTTCAGTTGTAGAGACAGCAAGCAGCATGAAAGCCATCACTGATTCTGGGTCATGAACAGAGAGCAACAGAGCAGGGATCAATGGGTAAAGAAGAGGGATGCTGTGAAGAGGAATGGACAGGAGGCTGGTAAGGGGCTGAGGAGGCCCCAGAGTTGAAGGAAGAGAAGCCATAAAAGGAAAGAGGCTCCGCAGGAAGAAATTTTATTTCACAATTGACTTTGGAACCAGCCCTATTTATTTCACCTTTCTGAAAGTATCTGGTTTTCTAAGCAGAGAAAAACAAAACAGGAAGTGGGGTGTATCTGACTCACACTCCTAATTGCAGTACTTTTACTTGGAGAAACCTAGAGAATAGAAAAAGGAGAAGTTAAAAACTTCTTTTAAGTTTCAAATCTTTGGAACCAAGTTACTCTAGAAATCAAAGCAACAAATGAATTTTAAAATTATACCTCTGCAAATCTGAAGAAGGCTTACCCTCCTTCAAATTATTTCTAAGGTAGGTCAGTGTGTCATTCTTTTCTTTCCATTCTGCAAGCACAGATCATTGTTTCTATGGGTTTGACAAGGAAATATCTGTGTCAACTAGGAGTGGAAGGTAAGAGAGCACAAAGGGTTAAGAGGTTAAGCTACTTCTATAGGTTATGAAAAGTTGTGTGGAATCCAGACTTTAATGCTCTATTGTCCACACAATTGCACTAAGTCTTAATAGCAGAAATAAATTTCTACATGAAGCCCTCTGGTCTTAATACGGTAATGTGGTATTAGCCTCAGCCTGAGGAAGAAAAAAAATAGATGAGATTTGACATCATTCTAGCTGTGGTGAGGTAAGAGTTTTAAAATTAACAAACATGTTGTTAGAGGTCAAGTTTCCCAGGAAGAATCTGAGACTAAATTTCCTCGCAAGAAGTTTATTAGGGAGTGCTCCTGGGACTTGTAGGGAAATAAAGAAAGCGGGATCGGGCAGAAGGAAAAGTGGAGCTGAGATGTAGTCACAACCAAGGCTCAGATCACCCCATGATTTGTCCTTGCAGAGAGATGGGGCCAGGCCTTCATGCCCTCTCACTGACTGTTTGATGCAGGCTGCACCCAAAGAAGGTGTGTGATCATGGGCAAGATGGCTCACTTCAGCAGAGAGCAATCTCTGGGTTGGAGGTTTCTGAGTGGGATTCAGTTAAGTGCAATCGTCTGTCAACACACCCAGCAGCAGTGGTGCTGTAGTCTCAATCTGTCTGTGTGGCCCCCAAATTCACACGTTAAATCCTAATGCCCAATATGATGGTATGAGGAGGTGGGGGCTTTGGGAAGTGACTAGGTCATCAGAGCAGAGTCCTCATGTATAAGATTAGTGCCTTCATAAAAGAGACCTGGGAGAGATTCTTTCCTCTGCTCCAGATGAAAATACAATCAGAAGTTTGCAGCCCAGAGGAGGCTGTTCACCTGCCAATATACTGGTAACCTGATCTCAAACTTCCAGCCTCCGGAACTGTGAGAGATAAATTCCTGTTGCTCGGAAGCCACTCAGTCTGTGGTATGTTGTTATAGCAACCCAAACGGACCAAGATGGGGGAGAGTGCTTCAGATCTGGAGAAGATGGGGGGGTGATCACTGTAGCTCACCCCAGCTCCTACTACATATGCAAGAGAAAAGTACCTCCTTTCAGGCTACCATAGTCATTGCACCAATGCTTTACAAAAGAATGAGGAAAGAATATGTTTTTTTATCAAATAAAATATGTAGCACCTTCATTGATTGGGGTTGGGGAGAATATGTGCCTGTATTTTCTTCACAAAAAGGATCAGCGCAGGCTTCCGGGGACAGCATTCTCAGTCATTCACTCATTCATCCCTTCATCAAGCATTTACTGAGTGTCTCTACCATGAGATGAAGATGTGTTAGGAAACAGACAAGACTCCACAAAGCGTAATTTTGACTTGAACCCTCCAAGCCTCAGCCACCTCGTTCCCCAGTGTAGGACAAGTATGAAATTCACTGGGAATGTGAGGAATGGTGTGCAAACTTGGGAGCTCCCCAGTTGAGATCTGAAACTGGGCCCCCAACACAGAGGGCGAAAAGAGGCTGAAGAAACAGGCAGACCACTCCAGATCGGTTAGGTGGCAGGTTTAATGAGCAAGGGAACTGATGAGGCTTGTCTTGGGTGGCTGTAAGATGAGTAGATATCTGCACCTGCCCACCAGAATCTTAACAATTTATGTAGAGGCCTTAACAGGGTTGAGTCACGTTTTCATTCCGGATGGTCTCAACATCACCTTGCTGTTTCAAGGTTATGTCCTTGAAACAGCTCTGGCTATGGGAATGCTGAGCAGTATGTACATCCCAAGGACAGGGGAAGGAGTAAGGGGAACCCAGGTCCAGCTCGCGGGTCATGCCCTCTCGATGACCTTTTCCGACGTGTTCTGAATTTTTAATGTACCTAGTAGATATTCAAACATTTAATGATGATGATGACCATAATGTATACTCAATACAGAGGAAGCACAGGCTTGAAGAGTAATTTATGAGTGAGCAAAAACTGGTTGAATTTAACTCTAATTTCTGACCATAATGCTTATTTATAACAGCTAAATTTCATGGATCCTATCATATTTCTTGTTAAATATCATTTCCTTTTATGTCCAGACACAGCAGTACCTTACCTTCTTGACTTCACTTCCTGCTCCTCCCTCCTTCTGGCATGCTCACCTTCTTGCTAATAATTACTCACCAATCCTATCAATTCATGGTCTCTGTCTCTACCTCCTCCTCCATCTTCACCTCTTCCTCAGATGTTGTTCCAGGCCACTATGTGAGGCAGAGGTTGCAGCAGACTGAGGGCTGAGCACAAAGGGGCATGGTCAGGGAAAGAAGTGTCTGGAGGGAAATGAATACATATTGAACAGTATAGTGAAAGTTCTGGCATTGTCCTGCAATCTTTATCCTTTGTACATGACCATGAGAATCTTATTATTAATAGTTCCAAAGGCACTCCAGTACGTTTTGGTAAACATGCCACAGAATAAAAATGGGAATTACTTGTGATTTAACTCCTTAGACCTGCAGCCTCTCTTGGAGTGACTAGTGCTGTGCCCTCCCAGTGCTCTTTTTCCTTTCACACCACTAATGATATCCCAGGGCCAGAGAAGGGAAGAGGCTAGGTCAGTCAACGAGTGGAAATGTTAGGTGTTCATGCACAGCCATGTGGTTTGTGGTAAGGTATTTACATGATTGTGAAATGCAAGAATGGTAGTGGCCAATGATGTGATGTTGATTTGGAAGGTGAGGGCTAACAGGCAATCATTGCTGCTGGGGCCAGCTACTGTTTGGAAAAGAATAGCAGCCAGTGAGTCTAAGGCTGGAGGTAATTATAGAAGCCAGAGCAAGTGTTAAAATGGCAATTTGCTGAGGGCTACAGTTTTAGAACTGTCATCAGCTTATGAGGGCTACAGTTTTAGAACTGTCATCAGCTTTGACCCTCTTGCTCTTCTTCCACATTCTCATTTTCCAATTTGTTAAATTTTAGAATGTTCAAATTCATCAGTTTCCTCAAGGAGAAAGTCACCATTTCCCAATCTGTGTGATCCTAATGACATCTTAGTGTCTTAGCATAGCCATTTCCGAAAAGCTCAAGTCACAAAATACAATTTCCACACAGTTCTTAAAAATGTCTAGTTTTAAGCACAATGTTTTCAAGTTCCAAGAAGCAATATAAATTTTAAGAATAAACTTAAAAGGACTTTGTTGCTAGATAATGAATGAATGAATGAGGAAAGCTGTGATAACCATCACGCAAGACCTTAAAGGTATGCATTTGGAAGAGGCCATATATTAAAGTTCTTAGTCACCGAAAACAGAATAGAACCCAAACCACAGCAAAGGCTGTTTTCTTTTTGGAAGTAACATTAATTTCTCATGCACCAGAACAAATTCTTGATTATGTTTCTATAAGAGACAAACCCCTTAAATAAACAGGTACTCAAAAATCCATCAAGATAAAAATTTGTGTTTTGGGGGGTTTTTCCATAAAGAGATCAAGCCTCTAAGATCTGGGCAAAATGGTCACAGTTGTATGAAAGGGATGAAACTTCAAGGGAGCAAATCTACTAAGGAAAAAGCCAAGTCTCCAAGCAGCTATCCTTTCCACTAATTTCTCTGCTCAGCACATAAAAGACTGTCATCAAGTTTCATTTATTTAAGACGTCAAAGTAAAATGACTGTTCATTAGAAGAATCAGACATGGAGGACCATTCATCATATAGAGGCAATGAAAGGATCTGTCTCTTTAGTCTAGACATGAAAAGTTAAATTTTAAAACAACAGGATCCAGAGAAGTGATCATTAGGATTCCAAATGCCAAACATCTCTTCAAAATTAGCCCGCACAAATTAACTAGAATCATCTTTTGTAAAACTGAAGATAGGAACATATGTGTCTTCCAGTATTCATTTATTATACAACTTCTTTAATTCATATTAATAAAAGGGAGTGGTGGGAAAGATTCAGTTTTCTGAATAGCAGAAAACTGAATCAAGAGAGGATATTTGGGTTCAAATCCAGACTTCCTCATTAAATTCATCATGTCATCTTGGGAACATCACTGTGTCTCATTTTCCCTCCATGTGAAATGGAGTTAATTTTCACTTTCTATCTCCTCAGAAGTGTATATGGTAGGGATAAAATGAGATAGAATGGAAAGCATTCTGAAATGTAAAAATACACATTGACTTTTTGGCCTAGACTCAGAAACTCCTATGAACCAGCATTACACACATACACACACACACACACACACACACACACACACACACACACACACACACCCTTGCCTACATGCTGAAGCACCATAAAAGGCAACCTAACATGGCTAAGAAGGAAATGGGAGAAAACTGGAAAATCCTCATACACAGAATCTGCCCATTAAGAGAGATGGCTCTGTGAATGTATCCTCAATTGTGTGCAAATCAAATTGTTCCCACATTATTTTATCCAACCCAGAAGCCCAAACGGAATCTTCCCTTTTGTAGGAATCTCCCCTTTTGTAGGTCAAGTACTTCAGCAGTATATTGTTTCCTCTAATGCTATGACTGAAAAGAGAACATCTCATTTCTCTGAGTCTCAGTTTTCTCCACACAAAATAAGGTGATGGGAAAAATGACTGTAAGGATCCTTTTAACTAACAGCTTGAGTTTTGAAAATTGAAGGAAAAGGAGGACAGAACTGGTGAACTAACAAGTTCATGTCCTGGGCACCAGGCCAGGCGTTTTGCCTCCCCATTGTCTCCTCATAGTGAAAATAACTTTGGTTCAGTTAAGGCCAATACAGCCTTAATCTACTACCGGTTTGTAAATCAGCCACTAGACTCAACTCAAAAGCAGATGATTCTATTTCTGTCTGAATCTCGATGCCAAAAATCAACCCCCAGTTTGTTTGGTTTTAATAAATTTATTCTGTTGTTGCGGACATTGTGTAAAATGGAAAAAACAAGTCTAGACTGGTTTGAGTTCAGGAAGTTAGGGCAGGGTCTCTTTATTAAAAATAAACATCCTCCTCCTTACTTCCTCTTTGCTCTTTTCTCACAAATCCACTCCCAAAAGCCCTCGGAATCCGGGACTCCCACATGTGGTTATTGCCCCAGATCCATCTTGAACACCTGACCCCTTCGTGCATAATAAAGCCAAGACTACAAGAAGTTCTTAAAGACGTCCAACAGTAATACAAGTTGAACATGACAAAAAATTAAGTAACTGAACCCTCATTTCTTTTATCTTCCATTTATAAGAGTTGGCACATTCACCCTAGGGGATGAGACACATTTTTGTCTGAATCTTGCATTCCATAGTTTTTGGCACTAATTTCCCTGCTGGCTTTAAGAGTGGTGAGCCTTGGGCTGGCCGAGTGGCTTGTTGGTTAAGAGTTGGCTTGGGAGCGCGAGCTCTGAGCATCAGGGCTGCCAGTTCGGATCCCACATGGGCCAGTGATGGTGCGCCCTCTACAGCTAAGATGGTGTACTATAGCTCAACCTGGAGCTGGGCTGCCGTGAGTTGCCAACAACAGCGTGGGCTGCAGTGAGGCTGCAGTGGGCTGCCATAAGCTACTATGAGTGGCCGGCAGCTGACGTGAGCCGCCGTGAGCCACTGTGAGCGGCTCTCCAATGGCTGGGCTCCGCCTCACCCGGGAAGAGCGCAATGATAATACCAACATGGGCCAGTGAAGCAACGTCCTCCACAACTAGGCTGAAGAGCAAAAGGACAGCAACTTGTCTGTTTCCCTTCCCCGATTCCCCAACGCTGTTCCTCTCCCCTAACTCCCCAATAAAATCTTTAAAAAAAAAAAAGAATGGTAAGCCTTTATCATTCCCTGTGCCAACAGGGTATTCAGATCTATGACAAAATCCAGGATCAAGTTTATTATCAGCTTTCTCCCTCCACCTTTTAGGGTTTTCCTTTCCTTTTGGGCCTGCTTCTTCATTTTCTCCTAAGGGGACTACATTAAGTGTTATTAAAATAGAGAGGGTTACAATTAATGGAGAACACAAGTGCTTGCAAAAGGAACTGCATTAATAGTTATTTCTAGATCTTCAGCAAACACTTGGAAGAACCTGACAGAAGGCAATATAACATGGCATATAGCTCTGTGGTCAGACAGGCTGGTTTTACTACTTAACAACTGTGTAAACTCTCACAAATTTCCTAATTTCTCTGTGCCTCAGTTTCTATAAGGAAAAATGGGAATAATAACAGAACTAACCTGCCAAATTCATTGTGATGAGTAGATGAAATAGCACAAGTTAAGGACTTGGAACATCACTTGGCACAGAGCAAGCATCAATTATATATTGGAGGAGTGTCCCAAAGTGGGCAGATGTCACACATTGCACAAGCTTTCTTTGTTTTGGTCTTTTTTCTTTTTTCCCCTCTTTTGTGCTAGCTGTTCGTTCTACTTAGATTATCAACCCCACCTCCCTAGTTGGCAGCCCCTCAAGAACTATCAAGAGCCCTACTCAAATGGGTCTCTCTGCAGCCTTCCTCAGGCCTCTGAGCTCCCTTAGTACATGGTACAGGCCTCAGCTAATACAGCATTAATCACGTCTGTTGCCACTATTAATTTACAGAGAGAGAGAGAGAGACAGACAGAGAGAGAGACAGAGGGAGAGAGCCAAAAACATGTATCTACATTTTAAAAAAGGAAAACAACTGTATTAAAATTACACTGATGGTAACCACTTTGAGCACCTCTTGTAATTGCAGAAGTCAGATTTGACTTCTATTCATTTTTTGTTATTGGTATATGTTGAGTATTACAATTTTAACACAGCTTTTTCCTTTCTTAAAATGTGTATACATTTTTTTGGCACCCTCTGTACACACACACACACACACACACACACACACACACACCATATATATATATATATATATATATATATATATATATATATATATATATGTAACTTTTTTTTAAAGACACCTAACACACAGTGAGGGCTCAATACATAGTTTGTATATGTCTGAGAGACACCCAGAGACCTGTTTCCAATAGTTTATTTCCACCACTGGATAGTTTATGCTGATCTGAAAATGTGTGAGCATAGGACAGTGAGCAGTCAGAGAAGGCTCACTGGTCCGTCTGGGGCATAAAGTTTTTGAGCACAGAGTTGGAGGACAGCAAGGGTCAGACCTGAACAGTTCAAGGAACACCACAGAGTTTACCTTTTTAGAAAATTAGCTTGGTTCCCTGGAAGAATAAATCTACTGAAACCTATTGGTTTTCTCCTTTAAGAAACTATGTCTTTTTCTTTCCCCCTAGGAAAGTCATTCAAATTAGCCCTTGCTGGACAAATTAACTCTTTGGAATTTAGCTAGTTACCTAAAGAGCCTCTGGCAAATTGTAAACATAGATTAAAGCAGGCATTTCCTGAAGGAAAATTACATCAGGGAGATGAGAGAGCGGGTTGAAGTATGATATAAGAAAACTCATTCTTCAAATAAATCAGTGTTTATGAACAAGGAAAAAGATAAAGAATAGTGAAGTCAAAAAAGAGAAAGATGAAAACCAAAACCAGTAGAAACTGGAACTTTTCTTATATGAAATTAGGGAGCACAAAATGTAGGGTTCTCTCTCTCTCTCTCTCTCTCTCTCTCTCTCTCTCTCTCTCTCTCTCTCTCTCTTTCCCTCTCTCTCAGTGGTTTCTATGTAGACTGGCTCTGGAGAAGTTCATAAAAGCTCTAGGAGATGGGGGACATAAACTATGTCACCAAAAATTCAGATTAGTAAAATCAAGAGATATTCCAGTGGCAGCCTGGAGTAGTGGAGAGAGCTCAGATCTCCCCACTGTCTTAATCTTAAGGCAACTTCAGCATTCAAAGCCCCAAATGGGGATGACATGCATGCTTGGAAAGGTTTTTATGAAAGATAAAAATAATATAGGTGAGGTATCTGGAATATAATTGGCACTTAATAAATAATAGGCTTTATTATTAAAAAGTATATAAAACAATAAAAAAAACATGATTTCTAACCTCAACTTGGTTTATAAACAATAAGAATATGATACCTTAAATTTAAACATATGACTCAAATATCTTTGGTAATTGTTTTCTGAAAGTGGAAAATTTTCAGAAGTATAAAAAGAGAAAAACTCTCTTCAAGTTCTGGGGAAAAGGAGGTGATATGCTTAGACGCATGAAAGGCTGCAAATTTTACCTCCTAAAACAAACACATTACATTGACTTGCATTTTTATTAGGCAATAGATTTTCACCCGATTGTTCTCAGACCAGTTAAATATCAGTGGTCATATAAGACTTTGGACTTGAGCTGCTCCACAGAAAACAGAAAAGATTTAGATAGGCAAAGGGAGATTAAAGCATTCCAAAAGAAGGGAGTGTGCGCAGCAAAGGGACACAGATGTCTGAGACGGTCTTCACTCAGCCCTTAAACTCCCCACTTTTCCAGACCCATTAGAAGAAACTCCTGGTACCCTTGCTTTATCCAGAGCTACATTCTGGACCTTTGTCCATATTCTTGATTCCTTGCATGTTTCTACTAGCTCAGAGACCTACTGCTGGTCCCTTGACTTCTTGCTGCATTTTTCCCATCTACCATCCCAAACTCTGCCCTGGGACCCAACATGTAACATTATGCCTCTGGTTTTATTCCTTGACTCCTTCCCTTTCCTTGATAATAATTTGAACTTGCCCCTTAAGTACTGTCTTTTTCTGGTCCTTCCAGCTGATTACTCAGCCTGATCCCATGAGGCTATTAGAGCTAGGATTCATACCAAGTCCTTGGTCCTTAGAGAGGGAATGGAAAAGGACATGGAAAATACAAGATATTTGTAAATGAATTTGACTGAGGCACAGTATTTGGGAAGGTGAGTGGTTAAAAACATTGGCAAAATCTTTCTTCAAAATTAAAGAGTTCTTTCCACATTGCCTGTCTCATAAAACACTTTGTGTTTGCCAAATTACATTAGCTGAGAAGGCCCATGGCCCACCGAAGGATAAGTGACAGGCTGAAACTTTGGGTGTGAGGTTATGCCAGGTCACTTAACCACTCAGCCAGAGTCAGCCTCTCCAGAGCGGGAGGGGCTTTCTCTTGTCTTCTTAAAGGGAGAATAAAAGTATTTATGGTCACTGTCATCTTTCTTACAACAGACTCAACGATAAGCCATCATTAAAATGGTTTAGTAACAACACTTTTAGTGTGACTTGGTCAAACAACAAATATGTATTAATCGCCTACCCTGAGGGAATCAACCCAAACTCTCTCTATATAACTTAATTTTGTTGAGATTGTGCAATATGTTGTTTGGTTTTATGACTATGACTCACGAAGAAGTTAATAATATTACTAAGAATATGAAAACGACAGGCACTTAACCCTAAAGACTCATCCCCTTCATCCAGTCATGAGGACAAAGCAGTTCATTCTATGGAGGAAGACATGTGGGAACCCATTTAGGGAAAGGTGTATTTCCATTTTTTTTTTAAATAAATGTGTTTTATTTGCATTGACTGATGACTCCCAAATTTATATTTCCTGTTCAGATCAGACACTGACCCCCAACCATTTCCTCTATATTTCTAGCTAGATGTTACAAAAACATACCAGCTCATTATACCCATTTTCATTTCTCCCGCAAACTGTGAACTGCTCTAGATTAGCACCAATTGTGCAATCCAGAAACAAAGGAGCCATCTTTGACACAACACTTTTACCTCTACGTTCATTGATACAACATTAAATTCTAAGTAACTTTCACATATCCCTCTTGCCTTCTTCCTTCTCAACGTCATCTGAGTTTAAGCTACCATAACCTAGCACTAAGTTAATTATAATGACTGCCCCTAAGTCAGCCTCCTGCATTAACTCTTGCCATTTTCCAATCAATACTCTACAATGCAGCCAGATTCATTTTTAAAAAACATAATCTGATTAAGTCTCTCTTCTTAAAGCTAAACATGATTCTTATTTTTTTAAATCTTGTGGAACCACTTGTATAAGATAGAAACTATTTCTCAGGTTTGTAGGGTTGCACTGGAAAGCCATCTAGGCTGGGGATTTTAGATGGGAGCTATTTGGTGGCCATTTTTATTTCTTTGGCATTTATTGATCCATCCAAATTTTCTATTTCTTTTGTGCCAGTTTTGGGTTTAATACTTTTGTGTCTGCAGAGATATCTTTCTTATTTGTCTTTCAAACAATTAGTTTTATAAATGTCTTCTATATTACATTTTGTTCTCTATCTCATTGATTTCTTACTGTATATTTTTCCATTCTTTCTTCTCTTGGTTGTTCTGCTGTTCTTTTTCCAACTTCTTGAGTTGCAGGCTTAGCTCATTTGTTTTCAACATCTTTTGTTTTCTGTTTAATGTATGTAAAGTTATGCATTCTCAGCACTAATTTGATTGTCTCTCACAAATTCTGATATGTAGTACTCCGTTATTATTCAGATATAAGTATTCCTTTATTTCCTTTAATACTTTATTTCATTTTTTCCTAGGGATTCTTTGGTAATATTTTTAATTTCTGATATAAATGTATTATTATATGTTTGGTTTTTTAAAGCTATTCTTTTGACATTAAATTCTAAGTTTATTGTTTTATGGTCAGAAAATGTAGCCTACATTATATTGATACTTTGAAATTATTGAAGCTTCCTTTGTGGCGTGATATAAAATATTTTGAAAATATGACAGAAAAATGAGTGTTCTTTGGTGAGCAGTTTCTGAATTTTAAACTAAGGTATGTTAAAATAACCAGTTTTAAAATTTGTTTATCTCTGAACTTCTGTAACTTATTACTTGAGTAATTTTTGGGTTGCAAGGTGGGGTGCAGATGCATTGAAATGTTAAGTGTACCTCTCATGGTACTTAATGATGGTTATATTTTCCTGTTCTATTGGCATTTTTTTCCAGCATAAAACATACTCCATTGTCCTTTTTGACATTTTTCCTTGACTCCTATTTCGTCAGACATTAAGACTGATACTCCAACTTTCCCTTGGTTCAAACTGCTTGAAATAGTTTTTCCATTCTTTTATTTTAAACCTTTCTATATTTTTTGTCTTAAATGTGTTATTTACAGACCACATATTAGACTTCTTTTTAAAAATTATTCTGATAGTCTGTATTTAATTGTTTAGTTTTGTCCATTTACATTAACTAGAATTATCACTATATTAGGACTATTTTCTACAGTATAAATTTTTTTACACAATAAATAATTTCTCACAATATTTATAATTATTTGTTTAAGTGTTTGTAAAATAAATGAGCAAGTGAATCAATTATTATTATTGTGCATAGAAATTGCCCTGTCCCTGATATGTTAATTTGTTTTTATAAATTTTATTTAGCAAATAATTATTACATGCTTGCTATTTGCCAGGAAAGTTGGCATGTGTTACATTAGAATACAGATCGGAGTTGAACATAATATTTACTTTTTAGATATCGAAGACCTAATGTAAATGATACGCAATCTAGTACAAATGATATACGAGTATACACAAACATAAATGTGTACACAGAGAACTGTTCTGAGTCAGGGAAAGCCTAAGGCATGCAAGTCTATGGCATCCCTTTGGACAAGTCAGTTGACAGCTCTGAGCTTCCACTTCCCCATATGAACCTTATAAAAATAAATTATATTCTCTATATCAAGATAATATTTTAGGCTATATTTTATATTCATATGCATATATGAATTTTTTATAGATTTGTTCAGTTGTTTACATACATTTTATTTCTTGTCCTCTTTGAAGAGTAATAAGGATTGCCTCTTTCGTTAATGGGAATTTTTTCCTTAAAGCATCATTTCATCCCCAGATAGTTTAAATAATAGGCTATATGCCTATGTAAGTTTACTTACAGAATCACTGAAATGTTTCAGTATATTTTTTCTCTCTGATCTTTTCTTTCAGGACATTCAAAATGCCTTAGGATTCTTTAACTGTCCTGTGTTTGAATAACCAATCCTAATCTTACACCATATGGAAGTCATTCCTACAAGTCAGGCTTGCCAAGTGTACTCATGGCAGCCTATGTTGTTGCTTTCTTTTTGTGCAACAGAAAGACATGCTGGCAAGAGCGGTGAGTCAGTTTTTGAACTTATCTTTTAGCACACACAGGAAAAATCCCAGCCAGATGAACTCTGCCTGGCCCTAAAAGGGGTGAGACCAGGCACAAAACACAGTATGTAGGCCAAATACGGCGGCTGAGAAATCCAAGTTAAGGTTGCCAGACTAGTTAAGGTTGAAAATTACCTTCAGTTGTTCTGAGAACATTTTTACTTTTCCATCACTGTCCATTTGATTGATTTCTGGCACCAAAATTTAAAGACTGCATTTCTTGAGGGTCCGAGGTATAGAGAACAGCCAATATCTGTATCGGAGTTCTTTTTACCAAGAATCTCTGGCTTCGAAACATGTATCACCACAAATCCTCCAGCTCTGGCTTCTGACCTAGTGAGGAAGTTCACATGTCTTCATCATCTGAGGATGGGAAGAAAGTTCTGAAATACTTTCCAACAAATACAATACAGCTTCTGGGAAAAGTGAAAAGGGTACAAGGTTTTCTTCCTTTCAGCTATTCAGTAAATGTTCACTGAATGTAAAAAAAATTGCATGTAGAGAGGAGAAGCTTTGGGATAGCCGTGGCCTCTCTTTTTCACGGATTAACTTTTTGTACATTGCTTATAGATGGACAGTCATATTTTTCCTTCCAAACTAAAAAATGTGCTTTGTGTTAAGCTATGGGCACAAATGAGAGGCTTCTTTCGGTAAACCAGGAAAAAAGTGGAGAAAAGAAAGAAATGAAACACTATTAATAAAAATTTTTCACTTTAAATTTAATAAAATAATTAATTGAATGAATGAATGAATGAATTCTGCCCTTTAGCAATCTTTCAGATACTCTTGTTTTCTTTCCCTTGACCTTCTTGTATCTATAATCTGCAAACATTTGGCGCGATGCATGTAGTCAATTTCTTTATACAATTTCATGGTGCATAAACAGGCCCACTCTGGTAGATCAATGTGGAAAAATCCAGAAGTAAAGACAAGTATGTAAGGGGAGAAGTTACATCCCACACACAATAAGGAAACATTTCTTGTTTTATTCTTCCATAGGAATTCTTGATATTCAGGTGGTTTACATTGAAGAGAGACTATATTTCTTCATGTATTTACACTATAATTTAATTTAACTTAATTTTACATGTTATTATCTGGAAACTTCTGGGCAATATTGCTATTTCACAAAGAGGATAGTAAACTAACTTAGTAGTTGAATTGCTACATAATCCAATATTCAGACAAGAACTGGTTATAGGACTGCTTAAGCGAAAACCACTGGGCAGGGCTGAAGTAAATTTCCACAGGTCATCCCAACCCACATGTCACTGCATTCTTTTCCATCACAATTCAATCAGGAAGACATCAGGTGTGGAAACAATGACTTATTTCACAGCCTGTTCACTTTGTAGCTTGATCAGCAAAGACATGTTGTGCACTAAGCTCTCCCAAATACTATCCTGAAAAGCTTTCCTTTGTCCTCTGTGAATTTTTTTTTTTTCTAAATTTCATCTTATTTCCAGGGTTTGCAATGACTAGACGAAACAAAGAAGAGGAATTGCAGAATTTCAGATCTCTTCCACAAGATTTGTCTCTCACTGACCAAACCCTAGCTACAAAGATTGCCTTTTTTGTCCCAAGCATTTCAAAGCATTATTGACTTCCAACTCGAATGAAGTTATCTAACTACACTGGGAAATACCAGCAGACAGGGCCCATTCAGCAGGTGGTGATAGGACCTGAGCTTTTGCAAGGCATCTTGCTAGTAGTTTTCAGGCCCAGGATGGACATCCAAAAACCAGTCAACAGCCCGAGCCTTAACAGCATCACTTGCAAAACAACATTAAGAACAGCGTGTTCCTTCAAATACTAAATTACGTAATAACTTATCTTGTTTATCAATTCCGAGGATGAAATAACCTAGAAGCATAAAATTATAGAAGTCTATTCAAACTCATGTTTGAAAAGAAAATTAAATGATTTGGCAATGTCAGAACTAAACTTAGTTCTTTCAGCGTTCAATTTGGTTCCTATTGGAGGAGGTCCTGCTGATTCAATCACTCCCACTTTTTGCATTTTCCCTCTGCTTTGGTCATCCTCAGCAATCAATTATTCCTCTACTACTGGGGGAAAATGGAAGTCACAGTAAACTAACCTTTTTTGAAATAACATTTGGGGTGTGTGTGTGTGTGTGTGTGTGTGTGTGTGCACGTGCACACGCATGCACTCACTCCATGGCTTTACATGCCAGACATTAAACTAGGAGAGCTACCCTTATTGTCGTACTTAATCCATCTAACATTCTGAGAGTTTTGCTTTGAGTTGAAGAAGCATGTCATTAACTGAACCTAGATTTCCAGTTCTTGGGGTCTAAATAACTGTAGAATTGACTTTGTAGACACTGCAGAGCCTGTATTCTTATATCGAACCAGAGTTAGTGTCAGATGACAGTCAGCAAACATGAGTGTTCATAGACTGGGATAAGACCTGGTTATTCCTGGAGTAAACTGCAAGGTTTGGGAAAGCAACCTATTTGACTTGGAGCTTGTTTGGACAGATAATTTAGTATGGAGTGCTGGACAGAGAAAAGGGGATTTGGATTCCAATACCAAGTTCATCCTTGCTCTAATTTTTAAGTCATTTAACTATATGGGCTTAAGTGACGATATGCAAATCTTTAATTCCTATTGTCCTGTTTTAAAAGATATTGAAAAATATGTATATCTTTGTATAATTTTAAACATGTATATCTTTGTATAATTTTATCTTTAGCTCTGAAACTGGGGACTCAAGAATCCCTGTAGACACCATCACAGTATGATTTAATCAGGTGACCAAAACTTAGGAAATGCTACATGATTGTGTCAGTGATTTAAATTATATTCTTTGAAATCACACAGCCCTAGTTCTGTGTTTGAATCCTGCTTTTGTCATTTGGTTGCTGTGTGAACTTGGATAAAATATATAACCTCTTTGGGCCTTAATTTGCTCATATATAACATGTGGGTACTTATACTCATTTTGTAGGGTAATTATGAGAAGTAAATAAAACAATGAATAAAAAGTGATTCTCATGGCACTTGATAGCAAGTGACAGATAGCAAGCACTTGATGTATAATAATATTACTTGGATGGTTGTATAATTTTTATTTGCTATCTGCTGTCTTATTTAAAAACTGAAGCTTTTAATAGAAAGAGAAAGGGCAGAGAAATGATCTGTAGGGGAAGAAAAATTATAGCTGTTCCCAACTGCAAGCTCAGTTTATTTAATATGCAGGCTTTTCCACCCATGATTTCCTGCCCATGATTCCCTGCTGCTGCTCCCACACCTGAGTTTGATGATGATCTATTTTCACTTAGTTCGGCTAAAACAAATTAAGAAAAAGACTGGAGAACTGGGTGCATGGGAAGCTATGTCAATCAAGAAACCTGAGACACAGAATCCATTCAAGGGGCTTCTCTTAAAAGAACAGAACTAAGAGGCCAGCACCATCCCAGGAACTTCGCTGGATTCCTGTCTCTTGTGTCATTGTCTTTTGATGTCCTAGAAAGTGATTTCTGTTTCCATTTTCAGGGCTGCTGCTTCCTAATTGTTTTCTCCTTTGCCTTTTTCTTTTTCTGGCAAAAAGAAGGGTTTTAGTGCTGCCAGTAAAATAATAATATGAATTCCATAAAACCAGCATTCTGTAAATAAAGCTGAATCTTGTGAAATAGGAAAGAAAAAAAAAAAATTGGGCCGAAGCCAGGAAAATTCCTCAAAGAAACAACATGCCTAGCAGTCTGAAAAAGAGTGAAAGAATAAGGGAAGAGAAAGGAGATAGAATTGGTAGGGAAGTACATTAACTTTATTATTGCTGTGCCATTATTTTCATCATGGAAATATTACAGAAAAGGGATAACCTTTCTGGTGTATCCTCCAGGAAATACACTTTTCTGAGAAGCTTCTCACTGTGGTTAAGTCTTGGCAGTTCTGCCAATGTATCCTCTCATCCAGTCTCTCCCTGAGTTCAGAATTATCTGAGTTTGTCCTCAGTGCTTTCTGCAGTGTTCTTCAAACAAAGGAGGTAAGCCCAAAAGGTAAGCCCAAAGAGAAAACATATCACTTGGTCTCTAGGGCCAACTGGCTGCTTAAACAATTTTTTAAAGAGGAACACTAATTAAGTTTGTGATCTAAGAGCACACTTGAGTCATGAGAAAAGGCTCCATATCTGTATTTTTCCTCCACTACATTTTTAGCTCAGATTTGGCACACAATAGATGTTCAAATACATTCATTAGATGGGTGGATAGATGATAGATATAGATAGATGATAGATAGATAGATAGATAGATAGATAGATAGATAGATAGATAAAGAAGGACTAAAATCATGAGGCTATTTCTGGCCCTGGAAGGTGTGGTCATGCTTCTCTTTTCCTCCTGAGGGCAGGTGGAATAGGTGACCTTGAATTACTCTGTGACTTTGTTGCCTGGGTTATACCACATTGCCAATATCACATGAGATTCCTAGACAATAACAAAAAAACAAAAAACAAAAACAAATAGCAATCATGTCAATGTGTCTTTCATATCTTTGTTGTTCACTTCTGGGAGGGTCTTCAAATGTTCTTCCCACTGAAGAAGACTCCTCTTTAGTTAGAGGGAAATATCTATATAAATACCTTCTATAATGATTTGAAATTGAAATACAAGTTGGAGCTTCATGTGGTCTAGTCTTTACAAGGTATGCCAATTAAGAAATTACAAACTAGCAACCAATGTTAATTAGTCAGTATTTTCTGGCAATTCTCAACATTTTACAATGGCAAACAGTCCTGTGCATAACCAAAGCAATGCTTATTTGTCTTTTCCCGTTTCTCACTTTTAACATGTCTCACCTTCTACAGCTGCCTCAAAGCTTTTCTCTTTACATCTCAGTCTCTACCTAAAACTCTCCCATCCAGCAAACCAAATCTACAAGGCTCTTCTCATTTCTTACCCTCCACTGTTTTCCTACCTCCGTTTTTGCCTCTTCTCACTGATGAGTCAACCTTAACCCTTTCCATCCCCCATCATGAAGCCCCCAGCCTGACTCATCACAAGTCCTCTTCATACAAAGCTGGAGTTGGGCCTCACGAAATTGTCTATGAGATGGGGAGTGACATGGGAGAAGAGGAAAAAAGGGCTCTGAATTTTCACATGTTAATATTTATGAATCATGTATAAATGGGATTTAGCATAGGAGAAGCCAGGAAATGATGGAAAACAGTAAAAAAGAAAGATGAGTGGCTGGTGAGAGAAATCTCCCAACAGAAAATGTTAGCCATACAAAAAGCAAGACGATACAGAGAAATGCTTAAATTTTTAGGAAATCCAGTGGAAGCGGTGATAAAAATGACTTTTAAAAATCAGTGAAGCTTAAATTGGAAAAAGAAGTATAAGATTTTCAATTTTGAATTCAGAGAGTGTAAAAATAAGCAACTGTGATGTCAGAAGGCTGACAGAGCCCAGCTACCATTTGAACTTGAGAGGAGAGGAGAAGAGATATCCAAAATCTGGCTGAAAGAGATTGAGCTAATGTACATTACAAAGTACACGATGGCAGTGGGAAAAGAGGGGCTTCTATTTAATTCTGGAGAGGCAGTGTGAGAGGTGAGTAGCCTAATCATTTTAGGGGTGAAACACTGGAACTAAACTTGTTTTATATGGTGCTAATTGGGGATTACTGAACTGAGCATGTATAAGTACTATATGAACAAGCCATGGCTTGTTTGTTTCCCCCCACCCCAACCATGCAGTGTACTAAACTGGCTTTGCAGTTTAAACTATTTATTGACAATATAATGATTTCAATGATTTATTTTGGCAATAGGGCACAGAAGCCAACACTGAGAGCAAGTCTGTGATTTAAAGACAAGAACAACCACAAATCTTGTGAGTGGAAATCATGATGATTGAATTTAACAGAAATGGACGTATGTTGTCTTCTTTTTGAGGTCTTCTTTAAGATTTTATCACAAATAATATATCTCTTAATATGAAAAAATCTGGGGGGAAAATCTGAATTGTGTTGGTCCTTCAGAGCTCATTAATCCTTCAGATACAAATGAGCTGTTTCCTTTAACCCGGAATCCTTTAGAATTTATAAAAACGCTTCACAGGGTATAAGTTGGGAGGGAAAGTCCAGCCCAATAAGGGAATGAGACATGAGGCCCCACCAGGTTATTCGTCAGTGCTCCTTGAAATAAATCCTTATTGAAAACGATACCCACCCATCCCCAGCCCAGCGCTTTTGCTGTTCATGCCCAAGAATCAGAGGCCCTGCAGTTTTAGCTTTTCTACAATCTGCTGCTCTGTGACTCAGGTTTATTTGTCTGCTAAGAAGACACCCGGGTACCCAGGCAACAGAGACATATCTGATAGAAAAGGTTTACTAACTGGTGAAGGAAAAAAAAAAAAAAAAAGCTCTGCCTATAGCATAACCAGAGGCACCAAATTGCAATCCCCCTATAAGGAAAGAAACAGCACTTCTGATACTGGGGGTATAGTGGAAATATGTGTTTGTGAAAGTCTGTGTTTGAGGACATCTGACAGCTGAAGAACAGAGTGGATAGTAAGTAGCTATTATTTACCTCCTTAGGGACATGTCTTGGATGTTTCTAAATCCCCTACAGTGCTTTGCATCTTATGTGCCACTCACTAAAAGCATACTGAATTCATTAGTTATCAGGATAATGTCTTCAGAAAACGAAATGGGTACCCCCTTATCCATGCTGCACTTTAGATAGGTGATATCCAGCCCAAGGGAGCGTTGGGCCACAGGTTTGGACTCAAGTCACCAAACTGGATGGACAAGTTACAGCAGAGCCAGAGGAGGAAACAGAGCTCACTGGCAGGGTCATGAACATCTCTACCCCAGAGAGCACTTGACAAATGCATAAGGTGCGTATCACCAGGCGAAAGCCCCATGGGTCCAGGCTGGATGGTTCAGCCTTAGTGTGAAAGTAAGTCTAAATTAGAACAGCATGAGAAGTGAAGTCCTTTCTTCCCCAGAACCTCTCATCCACCCATCAGGGGAATGAGCAGAACACTATGGCTCTGTTTGAGGACCAAACCTGAAAGGCCCGCTGTCAGGGCCCAAAGGGTAGATCTGAGAAGGAATTAGAAAGGCAAACACGTGTGTGCGGTAACTCCCTTCTCCGTGGACCTTTGCCCAAGTCTGGCCCCAAACCTAGGACGGCCACAACTTCTGCACCAAGGCAGCATCCTACATAGCACAGTCACTCCAGGAGTGAGGGAAAACTGCCCACCCCGAGCTGATAATATCTGGAAGGAATGAATATTTGGGAAAAGTCCCAGGGCTAGTTTAGTGCCAACCAGTCCCCACCTTCTCAGGCCCCCTCCCACTGGTTCCTCCCCTTTCAGCTTCTCTAGTTCTTATAAAAACTCCACAGCCTTTCACCAACAGCCTGTAGGAAGCTCTCTCCCCTCGGCTGCTGCACCAGGCAGTGAGACTGGCCCACAGGACCATGAAGAGTCTGTTGCTTCTCTCCGTGCTGGCTGCCTTGGCCGTGGCAGCTTTGTGTTATGGTGAGAAGCCTTCCTCCTGCCATCCCTCTGGTTTTTCTTTTCTGCCCCTGACTTCAGTTTACTTTGATTTTCACTCTCCCTCCTCCTCTTCTTGCCCCTTTCTCTATTATAATCTTAAAATATCATTAACATTTCCCAAGTCCCAGGTCTGTTCTGTCAAGCCTCTTCTATGTCCTAACTATCCAGACTCTTGTGTGTAACTAATTAGGCGAGTCTGTTCTGTGGTAAGTCACGATAAGCCTGGAAGCTTTGCTATTTCAGATAGAAGATATGAAATTTCCAGCCCTTGAGTTCTCATCCTTAAGGATGTTTATTTAGATTTAGGTAACAATTGGATAAGGATCTTGGTCGAATTATTTACCGTTAAAAAATCAGTTCCACGTGAAGTGTTAAATATTAGCCCTCTCTAGGGACAGGACAATCTCACAAACTGACTACATGTGTTTGGTGAATTCATTTAAAAATGAAGTTTTACATTTGAAGAACCTTGGGAAAAAATAGATTTCATAATTTCTACTGTCAAAAGATACATTTTGCCTGATTTCTATGTGTTGTTAAATATATGTCTGTTCAAAGTTTATAAAAGAAAATCTGAAGCAAAATTATTTAGATCATTCAGTCTTATGTGTCAATAATCTGGATATTTCAGCTGTTCTTAAGCCTAAATTATATGAACAACTGTATGTATTTTATTTCTAACTCTTGAAATTCTTCACAAGCTTTCTGTATCGGAAGATTTGGTTTCTTCATCTTCTTTTGAACTTTTCAAGCAAATTCACTTGCTTACAGATATAAGCCTCTTATTGCCAAATTTACCTGCAGGGAAGGTAGAAAGAAGGAAAGTGATAGAAAGAAGAAACCTTCTGCTTTGGCATCATCTCAGTTCTTTCTCTGAAACTGGCATTGTGCCCAGTGTGAGCTGGGAACTGGAGCCAGTGGTTTCTGTGGCTGCCAGTTTAACACAGGTTCTTAAGAGGCTTTTGGAACCTCCTAGAAGCCTGTCCTGGTAAAGCCCAGCTGAGCATCTGCCCAGCCTGCCTGGAGAAACTGGGCTGTCTTCTAGACCCTTCTGTTCCTTCCTCAACCCTGCCTCAGACAGGCCCCACCTTAACCAGAGAAGACGGCTCTCTGGAGACTTGTGTACAGCACTTGAATGGTATGATTTCAGTAGCCTGCAAACCTCAGAACCTTGGGATATTTTAGCCAAGCCTGTTAACTAGTTTCTTCAACATCACAAAAACTAAAGTGTAGACATATGCACAGCAAGGACAGAGTTAGAGGAACAACTCATAAATTCTAATTGCCTGTAATTTGTTATCACCATATTGTTAAATATGTGCCTCACATCTTTTTGACTCTTCCTTATATTTAGACTATTGCATTGTGTGACAAATAACAATAAAATGAATCTTTTTTTTTTAATTCCAGAATCTCATGAAAGCATGGAATCCTATGAAATTAGTAAGTGAATGTTTGACTTCCTTATATAAATCTCCTGTATTAAAGAATCTCACCCTGCTCGTAAACAGACAAAATGGTAATACATATAACAGAGAGGAAAAGGAGGGACTCTTTTGGAAAACTAAAGTAAATTTTAAAATTAAATGACTATAAAAAAAAATCACCAAATGAGCAATTTTTTTAAGCTTGAAGTAGTGTAATATGGCATTTAAGCTGCGTTCAACATACTTAGGAGCCATAAAATCTCATTTGGAAATTTTAAGTTGGCACCGCACCAACCACGCAGATGGAAAACAAGGAGTAATGACAAATGGCAAAGTACAGAATTGGAGGCCAAGTCAGCTGGGAGACCACAGATGTCAACATCCTGTTGAATGCTATTGAATTTCTGAACTTATAAAGACTGAGTATAGGAGGAAATAACATATACCTCTCATTTTCAATTTGTTCATTATTTTTATCATGTTTAAACTGTTCATTTACTATTAATCTCAAGGTATGCTTTACAAGTCCTCAGGACAGAGAATTTCTCCTCAAAGGAATTAAAAAACATACTGAATAGGAATACCAAAATAGAGAAAGGCAAAATGATTGCCAAAAGGCAAAACAAACAAACAAAAATTGCAGTGGCTAATGAGACAAGTCTCTAAGATACATCTATGGGTTGTTAATTTCTTTTTATCAGACAGTTTATGAAATCCATTTATCTTCCTCTTTGATTTTTATGTATCTCTAGTTACAGAAGATGCATGCATTAATGAGCTTTTAAATGTACCTGTGTTAGGGAATATTCATGGACATATTTTCAGCTACTGTTTCCCTAAAACTGTAATTATTTATTTCTGTTTCAAGATCCCTTCATCAACAGGAGAAACGCTAATACCTTTATATACCAGCAACAGAGATGGAGAGCTAAAGCCCAAGAGAGGTGGGTGACAAAATATAATGGGGAACTCATTATTCCCAGTGTAGCATCCCAGATCTGAAAGGAGTGAGAGACGGGCTTTTTCAATTATATATATAATTTCTAGTTGTATCTCCCAAATGAAAGAATTTAAGAACAATATACAGAAAACAACTGAATTTCTAAAAGACTCAGAAATGAGAGGGATGGAAGATGGAAAGGCAGAAAATTTCTGTTTTCATTTTTAAAAATTCCCCGTTCCACCTTTCCTCCCTGTTCTTCAAATATCTCTTTATATTGGGGAGGGGGTGGAGCAAATAGGGTCTTCCTCTGCTATTTTCTTATTATTTTTTTCTTTTCCTTTTTCTTATTTCTCCACTCTCTTTATGCTTCTCAACCTGAGTCTCTTTGTTTTTCCACTTTCTAGAATCCGAGAACGCACCAAGACTCCCTATGAGTTCAATCGGGAAGCCTGTGACGACTTCAGCTTGTGCGAACGCTATGCCTCGATTTACGGGTACAATGCTGCCTACAATCGCTACTTCCGGCAGCGTCGAGGCAGCAAATGAGATTGGAAAAGTCTCTCTCCAGAGCCTGGTGCCTGGTTTTGTATTCCCTTGCAGTAGCATCACTGAACCATATAGACATACACATTGCTTGTTTCTTAAATGTTGCCATCTGGCTGCCACGCCTCCTTCCTGCTCCCAGATTGATAAATTAATGAAAGTGCTGTGTAGTGAAGGTCCAAGGGGAGTTACAATGTGCGATTATTAACATAATAAAATTCTGATTGGATACTTTCATTTTGTGAGTCTGATTTCTTTTGGAAAAAATGCTGATATATTTAAATCACAGCCCACTTAACCCTGCATAGAAGAGTCTGTTCATGATGTTCTAGTACTGATGAGGATCATTACTGCACAGAAAGAATGAACCCTGGAAGACATTCACCCAACCATAATTTGTCTAGATTCTCTAACTTGGGGTCAGTGAATGATTAGTTCCTATTAGGTGTTTTCAATGATTTTCAACCACAGGCGAGTCATCATATTATGTTCCTGCTCCTCAATTTTAAATGGCCCTTAAATTCCATTTGTGTGGATTCCTGACTCTGGCTCATCATCACCCTCACCTGAATGTTGTTTCCTAAGATGCCACAGTTTTGGATCTTGAGCCAAGAAAATGTTTAGTTTCAGAATCATCGGGGATTTTAAAATAATGCAGTGGTGGAATTTTGGAGCCAGAAAATGTTAGAGCTCCTTTCCGCCTGGCTTGCTGTCAAGGACATGAAGCTCCAGGGTCTTCCTGCTTGGTAGTCAGGGACAAAGACCAGGACATCTCGACCCCAATTCCTACCTTGTTCTTCTCTGCCATGAGAACTTGTTCATGCCCACCCTTTCTATCCATCACTTCTGGTAGGCCCACAGACTTCATCACCCCAGTGGAGTATCTTTCTAGTCCTTTAAAACCCTGCATAAAACTCAACCACTTTATGAAATCAGTGATGATTAAATCCACCCAGTTTCCATCACACTACTCAAGCTAGTATCCAGCTCTTCAAGAATTTATGTATCGTCAAGTGCAATTTTATTATTCAATTCATATTTTTGATTAAAATTTCTTTTTATGTATATTTGTTTGCATTGTGGTCATTTTTTTGAGGGCAAACACTGTAACTGCAATTTTTTTTTTTCTCTTTATAGCCTTCGTACTATTTTCTGTTCACAAAGATTATTGAGTGAAAGCTGAATAAACAACAGATTAGCCACACCTAGGAGTGAACACCCAGTTTTGAAAATGTTAGATTCATCACAATAATGTATGTTGTTTAATTTAAACCATTGTCATATTAATGCAATGATGAGTGTTTTAGAATTTTCTAAGCTTTTTTGGGTATTCATTAGATCGTACAACAACTCAGAAGATGGATAACATGTAATAGATGGTAAAATTGAAACTTAAGGAGGTAACTTCCTGAAGTCATTGCAGTAGATGCAGGAGTGTGCTGCTCAGACTGAGGAATTCTGCCCCTGGCCACTGGAAATATTGGCAGCTGATGTTTCCTAGCTAAGGACTGCAACTCTCTACAGATCTCTAGAGCCCTCTCTGTATGCATCTTTGTCTTCTCTGGTACCCTTCTCTGAATTTGCTAGCCACCTCTCTAGATTCCCAGCTCTGTCTCCTTAATTTAGAGGGTGAGTTTGCCTGGTTTCTATTTTCTGTCCCATGACCTCAAAACTCTCCAAGAAGTAAGTCAAGCAGCTATAGGGCTCACCTCATTTGTTTCCCATCTTTTATGTATCAATGTCAAATAATCTAAAAGAAGGGAAAATATGGAGGAAAGGGGGAACAAAAAAAAAATTATAGAGAAAAATTGAAAACAAATGGCAAAATAGACTTAAATCTATCTCAATAATCTCATTTATGTAAATAGTCTAAACAATTTAATTATTTTTTTACTTCTATGTATGTCATAGATCTGTACATTTTTATTATTTTTGCTTTAAATAGTCAATTATTTTTTAAACATTTAGATAATACAAAAATATCTCATACATTTACCGATAGTTTCCACTCTAGTGTTCCTCATTCGTGTGCATCCAGATTTCCATCTGATGTCATTTTCCTTCTGCCTGAGTGAGTGCCTTAAACATTTCTTATACTGCAGGTATGCTGGGTTCTTCAAGTTTTGAAAGTTTGCCTTCATATTTGAAAGATACTGTCATTGTAAGCAGAATTCTATGTTGTCAGGTTTTTTTTTTTAATTATTTTAAGATATCCCACTGTCTTTTAGCTTTCATTGTTTCTAATATAAAATGTGTTGTAATTCTTTATTTCTCTGTATGTACTGTATCTTTTTACCTCTGGCTCCTTCCAAGGATTTTATCTTTATCATTGTTTTCGGTCAAATTGATTATAATATACCTTGGTGTGGTTTTCTTTCTTTTTCTTGTTACTGGGATTTATTGAGCTTCTTGTGTTGCATTAAATATCAAAATTTTTCAGTCATTATTTCTTCAAATATTTTCCCTCATTCCTATCTTCTTTGGACACTGCAATAACATATACATTATGTCATTTGAAATTGCCCCACAGTTCCCTGATATCATTTTTATTTTTATAAGTGACTTTTTCCTGTGTTTAATTTTTGATACTTTCTTTTAATGTGTCTAAAAGTTTACTAACTTTCTCTTCAGCAATATCTAATTTACTATTAATCCTATTTAGTTTATTTTTCATCTCAGACATTATAGTTTTCATCTCAAGAAATTTGATTTGAGTGTTCTCATATTTTCCACATCTCAACATTTGTTATGGTAACTATTTTAATGTCCTTATCTGCTAATTCCAATATCTGTATCACTCCCAGGTTGATTTTAATTGGTTGATTATTCTACTCATTATGGATCATAATTTCCTACTTCCTTGAATACCTGCCAATCTTTTCTTTGATGCCAAATATTCTAAACTTTACCTTTTGTGTGTTGGATATTCTATAAATATTCTTGAGCTTTGTTCTGGGATGCAATTAAATCACTTGGGGAAAACTTGATCATTTCAAGTCATGCCTTTAAAGGGGTACCAATGCAGTATTTGTCTAGAGCCAATTATTTCCCCCACACTGAAATAAGACCTTCTGAGCACTATACTCAATGTCACACGACTGGGTGGTAGGAATAGGCAATAATCCCAGCCCTGAGTTGGGCTCAATTCTTTATAGGTGGTCATTTCTTCACATAAATGGGCCTATCAGTTCTCTGCTATACACACGAGGGATGCCTTCCACAGATATCCAGAGATCCCTTTCTCTGTAGCTCTGTCCTCTTCAGTATTTTGCCATGTGAACTATAACCACCATATTCTTCCAGGACTTTCAACTCCATCTCAACTTCCATCTTGGCTCTCCTTCCCTGGGACAAAGGGAATTTTAAGGGATTGGAAAGTGTCCTGATGTCCAGTGCCTTGAAAACTATTGTTTTTTTGTATTCTTCAGTTGTTTCTGAAGAGAAGGTGAATCCCATCCCTGAGACTCCATATTGGCTAGCAGCCCATTAAATCAGGTGAGCATACTCTAAATGGTCATCCTAGCCTCAGTGTTTCCCCATAGAATTGGCTCACACATTTATTTTAGCTGCATAACATTTCAAATACTCACTCTGCCTAGCCCTGCTTCCCCCGTCCCTCTGTTATACCTAAGGGTACTCTCCAATAAACCAGCTGCATACAAATCTTTGAGTCTGAGAGTCTGTTTCCCAGAGAACCAGATCTATGACAATCATTCAGGTGGCAAATAGTGGGACCAGGATCTTCTAGCTCCAGACTTCTAGATTCATTACACAGCACTAGATTCATAGTTTTTGAGCTGGCAAGCAGTTCAGCAATAACCCAATTCAATGTCCTTATTTGAGATTGAGGAATGTGTGAGCTTAGAAACTAACGGGCAGGTAATTCTATTCTCTTGAGAAATTCCCTTGTGGTGACCTCATTAAATCTAATTTATTATATATATATATACATTTTGAGGGCAGTGTCACTTGCGCTCATATGTGAGACCCGAACTGGGGCCGCTGGCTTCCCAAGCCAGCGCTTAATCACCGCCCCACTTGGCCGGCCCTAAAACTTCTCTTTTTTTTTTTTCCATTTCTTTTTTTAGAGGGCAGTGTCACTGGTCCTCATATGTGGGATCCGAACCGGGGCCGCTGGTGTCCCAAGCCAGCTCTTAACCAATGCACCGCTCGGCTGGCCCTAAATCTAATTTCTTAAGCCAAGTTTTCAGGGTTTTGTGTACAAATGGTCCAAGTATTTGTACCAATTCCCCATTATGAATAGTCACACTTTCCCATCTGATAAAGCTATGTTTAATGTAGTTTGCACCTTAGTCAAAATTTTAGAGTAGCCACATCCTCAGTTCTATTAATTTTTTTTTAATATATATATATAATCTGGTTTTTCAGATCTAAGGCACAGGAAGTGATAGGTCACATGCCTTATTTTCTTCCCCTTTCTTACCTTGGTAAGGTTTGTCACAAATTTTAGGAAAAAATGAGTGTTTAATCACAGGCAGAATACTCTTCTACCATCCCATAAAATTAATTTAGCATTTTAACATAGTACTTGATATTAAGGACTTTGGAAGCAGGCCTCCCAGCTCTACTACTTAGACCTGTGTCATTCTTGGGCAAGATAATTAATTTCAGTAGGACTCACTTTCCTTATATGTAAAATAAGGTAATTCTAGTACTGACCTTAGAGTGTTGCAAACATTAGATATTGGGTTGTTGGAAAAGTCATGACATATTTTTTTCTATGATTTTTGTTGCAAAAATGCATCATGACTTTTCCAACAACCCAATAAATGAATACATGAAAGGTGCAAAAACACTGTCTGGTATAGAGAAAGTGATCAATAACCATGAGCTATTTATACTGTTAGCTTCTATTGTATTATTACTATTATTGTAATGTACTATACTCTGGATATTAATAAATGGCAAGACACTACCTCTATGGGGATCCCCACTTATACCTTAAAAACAGCCAGCAGGACATAAAACGAAAAACTATTGATAGCTTTGGCCAACTTGTACTCACCCCATCATCCTCTCTTCTCCACCATGCTCTACCTACCTATGCTGATGAAGCATGCAGTTTCAGAAGACTAGGCCAAGGAAGTACATTTTGGTTTAAGGAAAATTGATGATTTTAGCTTTCATGTTCAACTGGGTTTGTAATTCATGGAGCCATATTTTTATGCAGTTATAAAAGTATCCATATTAGAATGAAGTTAAAGTTATATACTTGTATAGTAGTAGTAGTATATTCAAACACTGTTTGCATCCCTACCTCTACCTTTTCAATAAAGGAAATCTGCAAGTAATCTATTGGTCTGTATCCAAGTTCTTGAGTACCTTGATTATCCATTATTTGTTTATTATTATTAGTTTCAGGTGTACAAAACAACGTAATAGTTAGACATTTACACACCTCACAAAATTATAACCCCCCCTTCTCCTAATTGGTTATCCATTATTAATAGCCTACTTCAATTCTTCAATTCTACCTTTCAAGCCCAGGTTCCTTGTCATAATTCAGAACTCTAATGAGAGTAAATTCTACCCTGAACTCATTTTGTTTTTGAACCCTGATCTTTGCCTAGATTACCTCTATTCTTTTATTCATAAACTAGGGTTCTCAATTTTATCCTAGATGGTCCTCCTCTGGACCTGTCTGGACATTACAATCTGTTTGACTATTGGCAGATATACTTTCTGTTATGCCCCCTCTACCAGTAAGAATCCCTGGCAGTTGATATTAATTCAGAACAGGACATATTAATCCACTCTGCTTTTCCTGTAAGAACAGGGCACCTATATCCAGGCTGTGTTACACACCCTAAACTACCAAGAGATATATATTAGTATGTTTCCAGTAGGTACAATACATGGGTCTAAAAACTAAGGTATGGAAGCAGGAATGGCTCTATTTATCATATTCTGTAAGCTGCATGAGGAATTTATATTTTCCTTTCCTAAAATTCTGATATCTTTAGGCCTGGAAATCCTAGTTCATACAAAACACTTTCACCATGGGGCATTAGAAGAATCTCATTTGCACTCTAGATGCTGCCCAACCACTTCAAACCCTTGTTTGTCAAATATTTCAAATGCCTGCTTGTCAATAAAGCAAAGTTCTTCATACTAAGAGACTCATTAACGAGTAAAGGAGTCATCTTTCCTAGTTGAACATGTTCATCAGGAGAAGGTAGGCCTTCTGAATCTAAGAAAGGAAAACTGTATTTGATATCCAGGTAATCCATTGGAATATCTCTTGTTATTTCTCTACCCAATCATGAGAGTAAAGGGACAAGTCTATCAGTCATGGTCTTAGAAGGTCATAGTGACCAGGAGCTCACAACTCTCAGAAATGGAGATCGATTTCACTTACCAAGTTAGACATCTAGACCACTAGACTAACTAAGAGTGAGAGAATCTAGAATGGGTAATTGAAGAGAAAGACAATGAGTTTTAGTAGTAGACTTGCAACCAGCTACAGAGGCAGGGACTGTAGTTCGTCCCACTAACCTTCACAAGTGTTCTAACTTGCCCCTAGGAATGAACTAGGCTTCAAATAAGAGAATACACAAAGGAAAAATTATAGAGCTGGAAAAGAGGGGACAGTTGTTACACTAAAAATGGGAAATGTACTTCTATAAAACAGCCACAGCATCCAGGAAAGTATGACTAGAATCTATCTAGTATTGTAATTTTTTCCAGAAAAGAAACCAACCAAATCCTGGAGAAACTGTCCCTGGAACATACTGTATGAAGCAAGTGGATGTCACAGTGCAAGCGTGGACTGTAATTGATGCTATGATGCCTCGTCCAGATCCCATCATTCATCCATTTCCTCAGATGCTGGCAGGGGATGGCTTTCAGCTGGCTGAGTTTCTCTCCTAAAATTATCCTTAGCTGAAGAGAGCAACTTGTCCCAAGTGACTTCCCTTTCCAGAAACAGCCCACATCCAAAAACTAGCCAATGTAAGAGTATAAAGATCTAGCCCCTTCCCTGACACTGGCACATTTTGGTCTTGTGATTGCTTCTTCTATATTGTTTTTCCCTTGCAAGCACAACATTTAAAAGCCAGAATGTGTCATGGCCTAATTGTTGAGTTTATGAATATAGGTACACACATACACACTTAGGATATGGGAACCTCTTAGTGGTCTCTAAATTCATCCTAAGATTGAAATTGGTCCCCATTTTTCTGATTTGAAAATGCAATCCCCAACTATCCTCAAGTAAGTCAATGTTAGAGACTATATCATGATATTCATCTGTGAATTTCTTTAGAGAAATGAACTGGGTGACCTGTTGGCGTTTTTTTCCATCTTTCATGTCTCTGAATTCAAGCATTGAAAGCTAACCAACAAACAAGAAAGCCAGGAACATAAGTCATCTGGGGTTGTTAAAACATGAGGTTAAGCTTTGAAAAATACTGTTCAAGAAATGTACTCTTTTCTCAGTTAATACAGATTTTTATGGTGTTTGCCTAGAAATACTCTGACTACTTTAGAGAGAGCAATACACAAAATGTTCTCTACTCAATTCATCTAAGGATAATGACCACTCCTTTTGACCACAAACCTGTAATAAGGTAGGAAAATGATTTGCATATATTTGGATACATGATTTAAACATTCTGAAAGAGAATTTTCTACCTTACAAAGAGTCTTGGAAAGGTTCCTAAGAATGATGATTTTGTATTAAAAAGTATTCTAAGAAAAATGATAAGTGCTGTGAATTACTCCTAGAGTGAATTAGACTTCAAACATGAGAATATATACCAAGAAGAAACTATAGAGCTAAGAAAGAGGAGATAAATTTTCACTAAACTGGTAAATACATTTCTGTTGAACAGCACAGTATCCAGAAAAAGGTGGCTAGAACTACAAAGTTTCATAGAAGCGTATGTACAAAAAAATTCATCTTTTTGAAAACATAGAAAGAAATTAAAAGTCAAAGGAAATAATGGAGCAAATTTTGACCAGTGTTTCCCAAACGAGTATTCTAAGTAATAACATTCCAGTCAGTATCTTGATCACCATTGTTACACACCCAAATAAGTTCTATTGTCTTTATGTATCTCCTCTTGGAAATGTATACACGTGTGTATGCATAAAATTTTATACTTAATTTTATATTTAAAACTATATGCATATAAGGGCCAGCCGAGTGGCTCAGTTGGTTAAGAGCTTGCTCAAGAGTGCAAGCTGAGCTTTGAGCAATGGCGGTTCGAGGCCAGCCCGAGCTGAGTTGCCGTTGAGCTGCCAACAGGTGGCAGGACGGCTCGGCTAAAAAAAAAAAAAAAAAAAAAAAACTATATGCATATATAGTGTGTGGTCCATCAATAAAGGAATCTGTTTAAGTCTATTTAACACTGGGGTTCACAAGATAATTTGACAACAAAACATTCTTTCAAAGGTCATTACTCAACATATTGCACAACATTATTTTAGATTTACTAGTTCAAGTCCAACCTCTTGGTCTTTCTTTTTATAGCATGCCTCGCATGTATTTATTTGACAAATATTTGACCAGTTTATTTGACAAATATTTATCATATACCTACTCTATGACATACAATATGCCCACATAGTAGTAGATGGTCATTCAGTTTGCACTTAAATCTCCAGTGCTATAAAGGTCTCTGTGTGACATGATATCCCATCTCATTTTGGATGACTAGTTGTTAGGACAGAAATTTTTCTTATATTGAATCAATTTAAACATTTTGACCTTAGCTCTTCTCTCTAGAAAAAAATAGAATTATGTACTCTACTACATCATTTATCTTTTTTCTTTTCAAACTTCCACATTTGATATGTTGCTCAGACACCTTTAAACTCCCAGGCATCTTTTCATCTTTTTTTTCAGCAAACAGAAACACAAATTCTATTTATTTGTAAAATAATCTCTTTTTTTTTTTCTTGAACGTGGTGACTTGGTATATCAGCCTTGGTCTGAGAAGGGCATGCTGACCAGGAACTCAAAACTCTCAGGTGTACACTTTTTTTTTTATTTAATTTTTATTGAGTAACAGTGTGTTTTTTCCAGGACCCATCAGCTCCAAGTCAAGTCACTGGCCTTCAATCTAGCTGTGGAGGGCACAACTCACTGGCCCAGGTGGGAATCGAACCAGCAACCTTGTTGTTCAGACCACGAGCTCTAACCAACTGAGTCACCCGGCTACCCTCAGGTGTACACTTTTAAAAATTGGTTAAAAGGGTAGATCTTATGCTAAGTATGGTTACCACAGTGAAAAAAAATAAAGTAAAAAAAAATAAATTGTATAGCTTTGCTATCTTAGAATCGTGGCAAACACAACATACGGAATTGGGTCATTTTTTTTTTTCTTCATTAATATGAAAAGAACATTTCAAATCATTTCCATATTTTCCATAATGGGAATCTGTCTGTAAATTGTTGCTGAATTGATGTGTTTGTGGGGAGAAGGAGGGTACAGGGCTTCTTACTTTGCTACTTTGCTTACATCACACCCCACTCCCATGCATCTTTTTCTGAATATATTCTAGTTTATCAGCATCTATCCTGTAGGACCTAATGTGAAACACAACACATTGTCTAATGGTCTCAGAGTACAACTAATCATGACTGCAATGACTGAAATCTTGTTGCATCTATGGGGAGTCTAAGCCTGCATTTGTTTCTCTCAAGCCCTATGAAAACCTTCAGGTATTTTTAACATAAACTTCTAGCAAGCCACATCATCCCCACCCTATCCTGTGAGTACATTTTATAGTCTAAATGAAAAGTATATTTTATCCCTTTTTAAATGTCATCTTGTTGAATTCAATAGTTGAGATAATTTTGTCATTTATTTGAATATATTAGCTCTTCTTTGGAAATGTGACTTACCTGAAAATTTGATGAGAATGTCTTCATCTATGCCTTTGGATAAATTATGCTAACCAACAGGAATTAGGATCAGATTCATCAGGAGGAAAGAGCCAAAAGGGCGGAGTGAGGGAAGGTCTGGAAGGCAGCCCTAGAAAAGAGTGCTTGGCATTAAAGTTCACTTTGAAACAACTGCATTACCCGCTGTGGAGCGTGCATCCCCATTAGTCTAGCTTGCTATACTGAGATCCCAAGACACACGTGTAGAGAGCCGGTAAGTTTATTACATGTGATATCCTCAGTCAGTAACTTGGCCTTGCTTGCTTTATTCTTTCATCATTCAAAATGTCTAATTGAGTTATCAGGGGCTACATAATGATTAGCTAATATATGTAAGTATAATCCATTATAAACCTAGCTAACTGGGCCAAGAGGACAAATGGCAGAGAAAGTTCACTAAAGGTTTATAATGAATCAGATAAAGTCTCCTGGATGAAGTGCTATTTAGAGGACTTCCCGGGCCAGGCCTGACTCACTCCTACCCATTCCAGAGCTCTGAGTCCATGAGAGGCAGGTACTAAATGTGCTTTGGCGTAGAAGACCTGATCTGAGGGCAGTCTGAGATAGAACTATGACAAAGAAGGAAAATATTGTCTTAAGCATCCACACTTTTCCTTCCCAGTTTCTCTTTTTCTATCGGCTGCCTCTCTCTACTACTGCTGGAAACAAGTTTGCCTTTGTCTTTCCAAGGAGGTGTTTGCATTTTAAAAATAGAATTTGGAGAGGACTAGGTTGACACAAAAAAATTAGTCTCAAATAGTGACCTCAAAGGCAGCAAGACCAGCTCCTGAACAAAATGTTGTGGGACGCAGCTCCCAGAGGGCCTCTCAAATTATATTATAAAGAAGCAACCCAGTCTACCAACAAGGAAAGAGGCTCTTCTTTACCAGCGAACAGCTAGGCAGGTTTCTCCAGCTGTGACCCAGATGGAATGGAAACAGAGACCCAGACAAAGTTGATCCTGGAGGGATTCTCTAGATGAGGCGGAACCCCTGGGAATCCTAGTTTCTGGGGTCCCCTGCATATTCCCAGTATCTATAAGAAGTCAAGATTAGTTTGAAGGAGAAGCATGCTAGACCTACCCTCTAGAATGACAGCTCTGGACACAGACCTAGAATAGAGATATTCGCACTCACACAAGTGTGTATATATTTGTTTGTGTGTGCGCGTGTGGGGGGGGCGGTGCTGGGGGTGATGAGAAAAAGAGGAGGGGCAATAACCATTCACTGACCCCACTCAATGCAAACCCAATTCAAGATCTCACACAAGTTCTGCCTTTACTTCTGTCCTGGGAGCCCTAAATATATGGTAGTAATTTTCCATATTTATAAATGGATGTATTTTAAATGCCTTCACAAACATACATTATTTCCATTTGTACTAACGGCATCTATGGGTTGTAGGCATAGCAGGTATTATGATTCATAATCAAGAGGTGTGAAAACTGAAAGTTAGAGAGTTTCAAGTCAGTAAGTTAGTAAGATAAAAGTAAAACCAGTGCTGGAACTCAATTTTCAATGCCTGAATATCCCCTTGTCCACTACAGGGAAGGTGCTTGTGAGTCTCTTTGTAAAGGCAAAACTAGAGATGGACAATGTTTGCACACTGACCAGACTTTCAACAGCACAGAAGAGAGAAGACCCAACCGTAGTGTTAGTAGATGTGTTGGGAATGAAAAATTCCTTCGCAGTCATGTTTGAGTGTCCGATAAGACTTCCTTGGGAATCACAAAGTCACATGTTTGAAATCAGCCTAAAAAAGCATCTTTAAGTGCTAGAGTCCATCTGCTGTCTTGAAACAAACTAGATCTCTTGAACCAAATCAAATAATTCAATTTTAGTTTTGCAAGAGGGAAAAATAAAACTATGCTTCCAAACTATTTACAATGTTTTGGTTTTTTTTCTTCTGCACTCAGTGACCTGGAAGATGAAAAGAAGGCTCTGAGTCAAACCAAAATATGTCCATGGTTTTCCACAAGCTGAACTGGGTTTGCAAACGCTGCAGTTAGAAAGCTTCAAAGTCATAACGCAGGTCTGTGCCTGCCTGGTGTACAAATACCTTACAATTTTAAAGAACGACATGATTTATTTCTTTCATATTAAAAGCAAACAGATATTACTTGCAGATGCTAAATACGATCTTGACAGGATAAAGTAGGTATTTAGATATTCAAGTTCTAGAACTAGCCCTATGTATATTACAAAGTTTTTCCAGTATCCATATTTATAAGCCTCTAGGTTTCCAAGATTCATGAGATACAACTCCATATACTTAGTTTATCTACCAAAGAAGCTTTTCTGATTCTGCTAACCCTGGTACAAACCTGGGCTTTCAAAAACGATTAACAAAATGTATTTTTTCTGGCTTCAACTACCAAATCAAATGCAAAATAGGTCAAAAGAGGTGGGTATGGATGCACTAAAATGAAGGTTTCTGGAGTAGCCATTGGGTGGCTACTCCCTTCTTTGTTTCCACAATATTAATTGATGTTTTACTGGGCATAGGATTCTTGGGATTGGTGGGTTGGAAAGCTTACTCCTCCCAAAGAGGGCATGAAGTGTAAGTCACCTTCACCCTGCCTGTACCTCTCTAAACTTAACTGGGGCTTATTTTCAACATCCCTCTCCGTGTCTTGTTGTGTCCCAGTAACTAGAACCAAAGACAGCTAAAATTAGAAAATCAGCCCCTCCTTTGCTTGACCTCTCTTTATGCCATAATCTCACATGACACACCCCTCTCCTTTAGAAAGCTCAGAATGACTGTCTTTATCCTGACTCATTTTATGGCTCTATTTTATCGCCCAAAGATGGACTGAGGAGATCAGGGCACATCTAGAGGGGAAGGAACACAAAAAAGAAAGGGATTTAAAACTAAGCTAATACGACCTATGGTTGAAGAAATGAGTATTATTTGCCTTGGAGCAGAGATATATGTCTAACACCTAGGTGCAAACATGCAAAGGTAAAACATGAAGGGAAGAAAAAACATTTATATGTTACCCTGAGGGTAAGAGTATGAAGAAAGGGTAAAAAACACAGAGAGAAAATTTTGTTTCAATGAATGCAAAATCTAAGAGACAAGTTCAAGTTTGAAAAGGGCTGTGAAGTGAGCCCTTTTCTCATTGTGGGATATGTTTAAACATGGGGATAATACCACTTGATAAGGCCAAAGGGGGTCCCTGGAGTAGACTGTCAGATAGACCAGATGAAACTTCAAACCTTAATATTCCATGATTGTTTTTTTAGTTTTTACATTACTGACTATATGCCTCATGCTGTATTTCACATCTATGACTACTTTGTAACTACCAATTTGAACTTCCTTCACCTTTCTCACCCTTCACCTTTACTTCACCTTTCTCACCCATCTCCCCAACCCCCCTCCCATCTAGCATCCATCAGTTTGTTCTCTGTACCTATGAGTCTATTTATGTTTTGTTTGTTAGTTAATTCTGTTCTTTAGATTCCACATATAAGTGAGATCATATATTTGTCTTACTCAGTCTGACTTGTTTCACTTAGCATAATACCCTCTAGATCCATCCATGTTGTTGCAAATGGTAAGATTTCATTCTTTTTAAGGCAGAGCAATACTCCACTGTACAAATGTTCCACACTTTCTTTATCCAATCGTCTGCTGACGGGCATTTTGGTTGTTTCTATATCTTGGCTATTGTAAATAGTGCTGCAGTGAACATAGGAGTGCATATTTTTTTCGAATTAGTTCTTTGGATTTCTTTGGATAAGTACCCAGGAGTGGATTTGCTGGGTCATAAGGTAATTCTATTTTTAATTTTTTGAGGAACCTCTGTACTGTTTTCCATATTGGCTGCACCAATTTGCAATCCCACCTATAGTGCATGAGGGTTCCCTTTTCTCCACAACCTCGTCAACACTTGTTTGTTGATTTATTGATGATACATTCTGACAGGAGTGAGATGGTGTCTCGTTGTGGTTTTTATCTGCACTTCTCTAATGATTAGTGGCACTGAGCATCTTTTCATATGTCTGTGGCCATCTGTATGTCCTCTTTGGAGAAATGTCTATCCAGATCCTCTGCCTGTTTTTTAACTGGATTGCTTGTTTTTTTTGGTGTTGAGTTGTATGAGGTTTTTTTAATAAATTTTGGATATTAACCCCTTATCAGATATACTACTGGCAAATATCGTCAGCCATTCAGTGGGATGTCTTTTCAGTTTTGTTGATGGTTTCTTTTGCTGTGAAAAAAATTTTTTGTTTGGTATAGTCCCATTTGTTATTTTTCCCTTTGTGTCCCTTGCCTGAGGAGATACATGAGTAAAAATGTTTCTAAGGGTAATGCCTGAGAGTTTATTCCTCTATTTTCTTCTAGGACTTTTATGCTTTCGGGTCTTTCATTTAAGTCTTTAGTCCATTTTGAGTTTAATCTTGTAAATGATGTAAGAAGGTAGTTCAGTTTCATTTTTTTTTTTTTTTTGCATATGTCTGTTCAGTTTTCTCAGCACCATTTATTAAATAGGCTGTCTTTATCTCAGTGTAAATTCTTGCTTCTTTTGTCATAGATTAAATGACCATATAGGCATGGATTTATTTCTGGGCTTTCTATTCTGTTCCATTGATCTATGTGTCTGTTTTTATGCCAATACCATGCTGTTTTGATTACTATAGCCTCATAGAATAAGTTATCAGGTAGAGTAATACCCCAAGCTTTGTTCTTTCTTAGGATTGCCATGACTATTTGAGGTCTTTCATGGTTCCATATAAACTTTAGGACTATTTGTTCTAGTTCTGTGAAAAATGCCATTGGTATTTTGATAGGGATTGCATGGAATGTATATATTGCTTTGTGTAATATGGGCATTTTGACTATATTAATTCTTCCTATCCATGAAAGTGTATATGTTTCCATTTATTTGTATTTATTTGAATGTCTCTCTTTAAGGTCTTATAAGTTTCTGAGAACAGGTCTTACTTCCTTGGCTAAATTTATTCCTAAGAATTTTATTTTATTTTTTGATGCAATTGTAAATGTGATTGTTTTCTTAAGTTCTCTTTCTGGTAGTTCAATATTGGTGTAAAAAAATGCAACTGATTCCTGAATATTAATTTTGTATCCTGCTACTTTACTAAATTCTTTATCAGTTCTAATAGTTTACTGGTGGAATCTTTGGGGTTCTCTAAATATAATATCATGTCATCTTCAAATAATGACAGTTTTGCTTCTTCCTTTCCAATTTGGATGGCTTTTATTTCTTTTGCTTGTCTGATTGCTGTGCCTAGGACTTGTAGTACTATGTTAAATACAAGTGGTGAATGTGGGCATCCTTGTTCCTGATCTTAAGGAGAATGGTTTTAGCTTTTCCCCACTGAGTATGATATTAGCTGTGGGTTTGTCATATATGGCTTTTATTATGTTGACATATGTTTCCTCTGTTCCCACTTTGCTGAGTTTCTATCATAAATGGATGCTGGATTTTGTCAAGTGCTTTTTCTGCAACTTTTTCATATGACCATATGATTTTTATTTTTCATTTTGTTAATGTGGTGTATCACGTTAATTTATTTGTGGATATTAAACCAACCTTACATATCAGGAATGAATCCCAATTGATCATGGTGTTTGATATTTTTAATGTATTGCTGAATTTGGTTTGCTAATATTTTGTTGAGGATTATGCATCTGTGTTCATTAGGGATATCAACTTATAGTTTTCTTTTGTTATGCCTTTGTCTGGTTTTGGGATCAGGGTAATGGTAGCCTCTTAAATGAGCTTGGAAACCTTCCCTCTTGGATTTTTTTTTAACAGTTTGAGGAAAATAGGTATTAATTTTTTTTGAATGTTTGGTAAACATCACCTGTAAAGATGTCTGGTCCAGGACTTTTATTTGTTGGGAGTTTGTTGATTACTGATTCTATTTTGTTGGTAGTAATCAGTCTGTTCAGATTTTCTGTTTCTACTTGATTCAGCCTTGGAAGATTGTATGGTTCTAGGAATTTATCCATTTCATCCATATTGCCTAATCTGTTGGATATATATCTGCTCATAGTATTTTCTTAAAATTTTTTGTATTTCTGTAGTGTTGGTTGTCACTTCTCTTTCATTCTGATTTTATTTATTTGGGTCCTCTCTCTTTTTCTCTTGGCAAGTCTGGTTGAAGGTTTGTCAATTTTGTTTATCTTTTCAAAAAACCATTTCTTGGTTTCACTGACCTTTGTATCTTTTTTTTTTTTTTTTTTTTTTTTTGCCTCTATTTCATTTATTTCTGCTCTGGTCTTTGTTATTTTATTTCCTTCCTTGTACTCACTTTGGGCTTAGTTTGCTGTTCTTTTTCCAGTTCCCTTAGGTGTAAAGTTAGACTGTTTGACATTTTTCTTGTTTCTTTTTATTTCCTTCTAAGGACTGCTTTTGCTGTGTCTTCTAGATTTCGGGCCATTGTGTTTTCATTTTTGTTTGTCTAAAGGTATCTTTTGATTTCTTCCTTGATCTCACTGTTGATCCATTCATTGTTTAGTAACATGTTATTTAGCCTCCATACATTTGTGTGTTTTTCAGGGTTTTTTTCTTGTAATTGATTTCTAGTTTCATACTATTGTGGTCAAAGAACATGCTTGATATGACTTCAATCTTCTTAAATTTATTGAAACTTGTTTTGTGGCCTAGCACGTGGTCTATCTTAGAAAACGTTCCATGCGCACTTGAAAAGAATGTATATTCAGCTGCTTTGGGGTGAAATGCTCTGAAAATATCAATTAAATCCAGCTGGTCTAATGTGTCATTTAAGGCCGATGTTTCATGTTCATTTTCTGTCTGGAGGATGTGTACATTAGTGTCAGTAGGGTGTTAAAGTCCCCTACTGTGATTGTGCTACTGTTGATCTCTGCCTTTATGTCAGTCAATATTTGTTTATATATTTTGTTACTGCTATGCTAGGTTCATAAATGTTTACTAGAGTGATGTCCTCTTGTTGGATTTACCCCTTTATTATCATGTAATGTCCTTCTTTGTCTCTTATTATAGTTTTCATTTTAAAGTCTATTTTGTCCAATGTAAGTTGTACTATGCCAGCTTTTTTCCCATTTCCAGTTATGGGAAATATATTTTTCCATCTCTTTACTTTCAGTCTGCGTGTGTCTTTCAGTCTGAGGTGGGTCTCTTTGTAGACAGCATATGTATGTGTCTTACTTTCTTATCCATTCTGCTACCCTATATCTTTTTTTTTTTTTAATTGGGGAATTGGGGGAGGGGAACAGTGTTGGGGAATTGGGGAGGCAGATCAGTTGTCGTCCTTCAATCTTAATTGTGGAGGATGCCAGTCGCCATCTGGCTGCCCATCGGCAGCCTGTGGCCTCTAAGCTCAAGGTTCTGTGTTACAATCTTATTTGTGGGTGGGTGTAGCCACCATCCCATGTGGGAGTCAAACCAGCAGCCTTGTTGTTAAGAGCGCACGCTCTATCCACTGAGCCTTCCAGGTGGCAGCTCAGCTGAAGTTGCTGAGTTCAGTCTTAGTTGCCGGCAGGCATAGCCCACTATGGGACAGACAGTCTTATTGTTAGGAGCACATGCTCTCACCAGCTGAGCCTTCCTGCCACCTATTGGCAGCTCAGCAGCAGCTCAGCTCAGATGCAGTGTCACTGGCCCATGTGGGAATCGAACCAGTGGCCCTGTTGCTCAGAGATTGCACTATTAAGCTAACTCTTAACCAACTGAGCCACTTGGCCAGCCCCTACCCTATGTATTTTGATTGGAGCATTTAATCCATTTACATTTAGAGTGATTATTGATAGGTACATAGTTATTACTATTTTACTATTCATATTTTTCATCTTCATTTGTTTGTTTTCTCCTTTCTTCTGCTTAAAGGTGTCCTATCAACATTTCTTGTAATACTGGCTTAGTGGTAATAAATTCCTTTAGCATCTTCTTGTCTGGGAAGCTCTTGATTTCCCCTTCAATTTTAAATGATAGCATTGTTAAATAGAGTAGTCTTAGTTGTATGCCCTTATTTTTCATTACTTTGAATATTTCCTGCCACTCACCTTCTGGCCTGTAAAGTTTCTGTTGAGAAATCAGCTGACAGTTTTATGGGAGCCCCCTTGTAGGTAACTAACTGCTTTTCTCTTGCTGCTTTTAAGATTCTCTCTTTGTCTTTAATCTTTGCCATTCTACTTGTAATGTTTCTTGGTGTGAGCCTGTTTGAGTTCATCTTATTTGGAACTCTTTGTGCTTCCTGGGCTTTTATGTCTATTTCCTTCACCAGATTAGATAAGTATTCCGTCATTATTTCTTCAAATAGGTACTAGATCCATTGCTCCATCTCTTATCCTTTTGGTGCTCCTATGATGTGAGTGTTGTTATGCTTGATGTTGTCCTAGAGGTCCCTTAAACTATCTTCTTTTTTCTTTTTTCTTTTTAATTCTTTTTTCTTTTTTTTGTTCCAACTGGGTGTTTTCTGCTACCTTGTCTTCTAAATTGCTAATTTTATTCTCTGTTTCATCTAATCTGCTGTTAATTCCTTTTAGTGTAGTCTACATTTCAGTTATTGCATTCCTTATTTCTGACTGGCTCTTTTTTATGGTTTCTATGTCCTTCTTTGTTGAAATTCTCTCTTTGCTGAAATTCTAAGTTCCTTAAGCATTCTTATAACCACTGTTTAAAACTCTGTCTCTATTAGGTTGTGTTGCCTTCATTTCGCTGGGTGGGGCAGGGCCCCAGGGAGTCACAAGGCATGGCCAGTGGTTTTTACAAAGTTAATGCAGGTTCAGTTCTTGCACCAGTGCCTGGCCTGTGACCACTTCACAAAATGCCCTGAGAACACTCAGCCAGCCACCACTTGCCTCAAGCTTGCAGATACCTGAGAGCAGCCCAAGAGAGGCTGCAGCACAAGTTGTGGCCCACTGTCCACCACCAAAAGTTCCCTGGACAACCACAGGCTGTCCACTGCTATACAAGGCTTCCGAAGCTTGTGGGGTGTGGCCAGCTGCCCAGATGCTAAGAGTACCCTAGGCAATGCAGCTCTAAGTGGGTGGGGCAGGATTCCAGAGAGCTACAGCATGTAGGCAGTGTTTTTTACAAAGATAATGCAGTTTCAGTTCTCACACCAGTCTGGGCCTGTGACCACTTTACAAAAATGACCTGAGAACACCATGGCCAGCCACAGCTCACCTGAGGCCTGCAGATCCCTGAGAGCCTCCCAAGAGAGATTGGGGAACAGGTTGTGGGTCACCGTCCACAACAAAAAAGTTCCTTGGGCCACGATGAGCGGTCCGCTGCTGTAAAAGGCTTCTGCAGCTTGTGGGGTGAGGCCGGCCACTCAGTAGCCCAGCGTGCCCCAGGCGGTGTAGTACTAGCTGCGCAGGGCAGGGACACAGAGCATACCATGGTGGTGCACATGCGCGGATTTTACCAGACTGGTGCAGTCTCAGGTTTGGCCCTTTCAGAGAGGGTTTAACATAGAAAGATGGTGCAGTCCTCTAGGCTACACATGAGGCAGGCTCCACAGAGGGAAAATGGCTGCTGTTCCTCCAGCCTTCGCTTGGAAGACACACAACTCAGTTTTTCCCCATATGTCTCTGGCGCCTCTCAAGTTGCCACCCTTCCACCAGAGACCAGGTAAGTACAAATGATTGAGTCTGTGTGCGGGTCTTTTAAGAGGGCGTCTGGGTTTCCAGCCACCTTCCATCTCAACAGGATGGGCAGACAGAGTCCTCACTGATTTTCACTGCCAGATGTGGGAACTCCTATTCCTGGCACAGGAACCCTGGGCTGGGAAGCCCAGTGTGGGGCTGTGACCCCTCCCTCTTCTGGGGGAACAACGCCACCTAGGTGTGCCTCCTGGTGTTCAACCATTATCTGTTGGTTTGGGGACAGCCCGTTTCGCATCTTTGCCCCTCCTACCAGTCTCGATGTGACCTATTCTTTATAACCTTAACAATTGGGGCTCTGTTCAGCTAGTCTTCATATTGTTCTATAATTTATTTGTAATTTTGGTTTAATCCAATGCAGTAGGCTTAGCATTTACCTAATCTGCCATCTTGGCCCCTTCTCCCCCAATATACTATGATTTTTATCTGTGCTCAAAGAGGAGAAATACATGAAGCCAATACCTATATTCATAAAACTATTTGTTAGCTCCTATTTTGTTCAGAAGGGGGAGATGATTATACAATATAAAATGCAAAAAAAAAAAACCCAAGATGAAGGAAGTGAGGTATCCCAGGGCAAATAGAATGAGCATGTAAGGATAGGTAAATAATAATATGATTATAATTGAGCTATTAGATTGGTGAATGAATGGTCACAGAAATGAAATTAAGTAACTATTTGGCATTTTAGGCCTAATTCTTGACTCTTTGTTAATATGTACAAATAGCATATAATTTAGTTGAGAATACTTAGAGCTTGGATTTTATTTTTTGAATATCTAATATAATTCTTTAGGCCTTGTTGTAACCATAGCCCTGGGTTGTGAATTAAATGTGGTCAAATGAAGGTAACAATTTAGAGTTTGACAAGGAAGGAAAGAAATTTCTGTCACTCTCTAAGTAGCGCATGTCTCATAATCTCTAATGTAATTAAACTAATATAAACATGTATTACATATTTTATTTTTGCTGTGGTGTACTAGAAATGATTTAGGGGTTAAAAACAGTAGACAGTAGATGTGGGTCTTATACCTAATCCTAACACATACTAGTTACATGTTACTTACAGTCGTTTAGCCTATTTAACCCACAGTTTCCTCACCTAGAAAATAAGGTTAATAATATCTGTTCTACCTACCTTATGGGTTATTATAGGGATTAAGTTGGATGATGAATTTTTGAACTGCTAAGTGCATATTTAGTACATGAGGGGGGGGGAAAGCATACATAAAAAAATTCTTGACCCAGGTTAGATATTTTTATCTACACTATTACATACTTCTAGATATAGAAGGCGTAAAAATATACACTAGTAAACCACTTTTTAGCAACTCCTAAGTCGCTTTTTAAAAAATTTCTAACATTAATCTTTAAAATAGGAATTTCCTATATGTTATACACATCTATGTGAAAATATACTAATTTATATATCTCTATGTTTTCTAATAATTCAATACTTCTAACCTAAATCTGAGGTTGGAGGATTCTTCATTATATAAAGGACCAACTCAAGGGAAAATACTAAAATAGGTTTGTTTTTCTCCAGTGTCTCTCATTTCCCTTTGTTTGCCCTTCCTTCCGCTACCACCCTTTCCTTCTAGGTAAAAAGTAACCCTGTGTCAGACCCTGCAACCCATACCCCAACCCAGAATCTCCCCTTACGAAAAAAATCTGCAGTCAGTCATGTATAACCTGATACAGAAAAGTCAATGTATCAACCTTTCCATAGATAACTGCCTTTTCAGACATCTCCCCAGCTATAGGCTATAAGCCCCTATTTAGTTTAAGGAAAATCAGACATACGTGAACAAGTAGAAAGGGTCATATGCTTAGTCGTCTGCTTCTTCTGCCCCAGCTGGCTCCAGAACCTCAAAATTCAAATTGAGAGAATCATACCAAGTTGTTCTGCTAGGCCAATAAGAAAACAACGCTAACCCTGAACTTTTGGTGTGACTAGCTGTTTTCCTGGTGATTAATCACAAAATGTCAATGTTTATGTAACTGTAGTCAAAATCCAGAGGTACCAGCTTGACCAAAACTTTCCTTCTCAACATTACAGTACAGTTCTGTTTTTGTACACAATTTACATGAATGTAGAACTGTGTGGTTATATTAAGCTGACTGGAAAATTATGTTTTCCTTGAAGGCAATTAGGGTTTTACCTAAGATCTTCCAGCCTGAAACAACATTTAATGGCACATTTTTTTAATTAAGGGAAAAAGTACTATTAATTAAGTAATTAAACTGTATTCCAAGTCCAGAAAACCTATGTTATATCTCAGTTAAAATATACTTATTACTCTCTACATTTGAATAATAATGTGATATCTATCAATTAATAGTTTTACAATCAAATATATTAAATATACATTGAAATTACAAAATATTTATTTGCAAAATGTACATGATTGTCTTCTATATATAAGAGAAAAATAATAATCTTTACAACATTCATAACTGCTTTTAAAAAAGGAAAAGTGAACAATAATAAAATGCTGAGCAGTTGCAACTTAAAGGAATTATGTAATTTTAAAAAACACTAAAGGTCTCTCATTGCTACTTAAATCTCTTTTGCCTCCACCCCAAGGTCTTTGTTAAGCAGTCAACTGATGGAATACAACTGAAAACCTAGATATATGAAAAGTGAGGTCATTTTCTGGAAACCCTCATGCATAGATGATTTTGGCTGATTTGATCTGATGACTAGCCTACAGTACTAACAACAACAAAGACATCAATTTGGGTCTAGCCAACTTCCTTCTAAACAATAATAATGATAGTAATAAAAGCTATAGTAGCAATTGCCATTCATGGAGCACTTTTTATGTAACAGACACTGTCTTAAATGCTACAAACTTATTGGGTCGTCGGAAAAGTCATGACGCATGTTTGCATTGAAAAACATAGAAAAATACATCATGACTTTCTCGACAACCTAATAGTTCATTCAATCCTAATAATGACAATTTGAGGTTGATAATATTAACTCCATTCTCCAAACGTTTAAGCTGAGACTCAGAGAAGGTAAATAATATACCTCGTGTCACCAGACTAAAAAATGTTAGAATCAGGGGTGAAGCTCCCATCCACCTGTCTCCTTTTTTTAATTTTTTTTATTAGTTACAGATGTACAAAACAATGCAATAGTTATCTTTTTCACCCCCTACAAAGTGACTCCCCCTTCCCCCTTCACTGCCCCCCCACCTCCGATATCATACATATCTATTACAATTCCACTGACTCCATCCCCACACTATATTCCACATCCCATGACTATATATGTGTTAAATTATAGTCAACATCTAATATTATTCAGCGGCACACCTGTCTCTTAAACACTGTGTCCCTTGATCATGCAAGGACTTGAAAGAGATAATGCCATTGAGAAATTAAACATCCAGACTGTAGAGCTGGCCAAGAGTTGTTAAAGCTGTGTCAGGAATTCATCTAAATGGGATCAGAGAATGTTTGTCAACTTGACAAACCCTGTCAAGTTCAGAGAAGTATGCTGAGTCAGAAAGGAGCCACTAGGTACCATAGTTTCATATGGACAACAATCAAACATAGAAAAATCTTCTAGATAAGAAAAAAAAGCATGCTGGTACCACCACGTCAGGAAAGTAGATTCAGAGCACAAGGGGTCATAAATACAAGTCAGGAGTGTGAGGACAAAAGGACAACATACCACTCCACTCCCTTCACCCCAACAAAGCATCTGGAGAACAAGAGGTAGCAGAAATAGGAAGGAAGCCTGAAAGTTACTTTAGTTACTTTAAGCCTCAGTTCATCAGGAAACTGGGAGTAATGATAATACTATTCCAAAAAGGATGGCTGAGGGGAATTAAGTGAGAGTAAATATATACAGTACTTGGCACAATATCTGGCATATAGAGAGGATTCAATAAATGTTGGTGGTAGTTCTGTTGGTTTACAGGGTCACCTTCAGCTTTTCAACATAGTGCAGTTTAGTGCAAAGACTCACTGACTGGGAGTCAGAGACCTGCTTTAAATCTATTGTTTGCTTTGAACTAACTGAGCAATGTTAAAACAAGGCACATTGTCTACCTGAGTGCCAATATGGCCATCTGTAAAAAAGGGATTAGAATACCTACTCACAAATTATTGGCAGGATTAAGTAAGAATATATTAGAACATGCTTAGCTTAGTATTGGGCATGCATAAATTTATTCACCCATATTAAAAAAATGTATACAACAAAAATTGATTTAGGGTTTATTTCAGGGACAGGAACTATTATAAGCATAGGTGACAGAGTGAACAATAGATATGGTTTCTGCCCTCACCAAGACTACACTTTGAAAATGCTATTTAAGTAATAGTTTGATCTGAGCTGCATATTTTTAACACTTTATATCAGAATCAGGATTTATGAAGTCATTGACAAGTTAAAAGAAAAAGTCTAAGTATGCATAAATTTAAGGTCCTAAAATTGAGATGGCTAAATCTACTTCAGATTTGCAGCTGCGTGGGATTGGTGATATCTGACTTAATAATAGAAGTTCATGCGGGAATGACTTATGATTTTTAATAGGTACAAATTCAGTGAGTCAAAAGAATGACAAAATTGTCAGAAAAAAAAGCTTCTTCACCTTAGTTTGCAACAGTAGAAGGAGAGTGTTCAAAACAAAAGAAGTCGTTAGACATGTGTGGTGTTCTGTTGCCATATTTCTCAAGAGTCACTGACTTACTGAAATTCAGAACGAGGAAGATGGCCAGGATGATAGAGTCTGAGGAACAGCTGAGTCAGAATGTTGAGCCTGGAAAGGAAAAATTTGAAAGAACAGAATAGCATCTTCAAATATTAGTAAAGAACAGTGGAGCGTGGAGGAAATTTGGCTACCACAGATCAGAGATTATTCAAAACGACAGTGACTGAATTGGGATTAGATAAAACTGATGTGATAATATGTGTTATTTGATAGTTATTACATTTGGGATAAAATAGACTGAAACATTTTCTCTGGTCAGTGAAAAATAAAATAGGGTAACAATTAGAGAAATGTGATTCATTTGTACCATTCATTGTTAGTTAATGTAAGAACATTTGTAACATGTCTCAGAGCAAGGGAAGAGTAAAAATTCTGTTAACATAATGCCAGGGTTATAAATTTTATAGAATAAAACCAAAATCATGTTTGAATTGAATATTAATATTTCAAGTAGATGAGAGTTTTCCAAAGAAAATTAATCTTTAAGTTGGTAAAATGGATTTGATGTCAGATAGTCATAGAACCTAGAAGAAAAATAACTGTAGCACAGATTATTCTCTGTCCTCACCACCATTCCATGAAAGCAAAGTCACTCTTCCTACTTCTCAAGAACAACAATGGCCAATAAACCCAAACTTCTCGCTGTTTGCAGAGGCAATACCTAGGTTGAGGAGAAAGGCTATCAATTTTCAGTACAGGACAGAAGCTACAAATTTCTCAAGACACAGTCAGGACTGAGGGTCCTGGAAGTTAATTATATTTCTAGGGAGTACTTTGTGATCCCAAAGAAACAAGTGATGGGATAAAAGCCAAAGTCACTGGTGGGATAACAGGTTAAAAGAAAGCTTCAAGAGTCACTCTTCTGAGCCAAAGGAAGCATTACCTCACAACAATCAGATGAGAAGTAGGGGTCATCCTCCATGAATTACAGCTTTCTGTCCTCTGGTGAGTAGAGGCACATCATGTAGGAAATAAAGGAAGGGGATGACCACACAGGGTACAGATACAAACCTGGTAAAAAGGCCTCCAGCTCATTGCATCTTAATGAACAAAATGGAAAGATTATTGAATGGAAAACCATTATACCAGAACCGAAGTGTCTTGATTTCAGTGGAGTCTGGGAGTTAACACAAGTGTGGAAGTGAACTGACAACTGCTAATCCATGGAGTGCTGTACATGCAAGCTCGATGTACAGGAGAAGCCATCAGGACTTCAATCCAAACATGGGCCAAAGTGGGAAGGTACAGAAAGTGAAGGCACACCATTCAGTAGAAAACTCTACCTCATGGAGAATATTTGCCCCTCAAATATTGTATTATCACACACACACACACACACACACACACACACACACACACACATACACACACACACACTCACACACACTTTTTAAAACCTCAAAATAAAAATATCAGAAAGCTCACTAGGGCTTCTCATGTCATGATGCAGCTCTTTTCTTGCTTCCTCTCCCATTTCTGCCATCCTCACCTTCCCACAGATGGGCCCGCTCATTCCACTTCTGAGAAGTACAATCTTGCTCATTTCCAGATGGCTGCATAGGTACCTGGCACCTCGGAAGGACCTAAGGCTCGGGGTCCTGGTGTTGGATGTGGGTCCTTTCAGTTGCTACTTTCTCTCAGGATTCGTCTGGGGTCACAGACCCCTCTCTAGAAATATAATTAACTTTTAGTACTCTCAATCCTAACTATGTCTTGAAAATTTTATAGCTTCCATTTTCTACTAAAAATTGATGATCTTGGGACTTTGCCTCCATTGTCAACTTCACACTCTAATTAATCTGACTAGTATTCTCTTTTGTTTTCTATCTCCAGGAAAATGGAGTTTTGGCCTGAATCTCCTAACTGTTAAGCCTCTGTTACCTATCAGCTGAGCTTCAATTATATAGTGTAAGTCCCTTGAAAGCCAAGACCATACCTGGTTGATTACTGCTGAATGCCCAGGGACTTAACAAGCTCAGAAAATGTTATAAACAAATGCATGGATGGAAGGTTACTCCTTTGCGGAATAGTCTCAATCCCTCTGTTCCACCCAAGTTTTGAGATAGCCCCAAAGTTATGTTGGACCTTCCACTGCCCATTGTGTACCTGGAGTTGTAGACAGACCCAGTCATAGTACTTGGACGTATGCCTTGCATGTGGGCTTGGGTCTCAAATCCTCTTCTGAACCACCAGAAATTTTGTCCTATATGCCCTTTCTGACTTCTCCTGTTCGAAGTTTCCTAGTCATCAAGTCTCCTTCCATACATTGCTCCATCCTCAAAGACAATTCATCCCAGTCAGAGCAGGTATATGTATTAGCAAAGGAAGAAGTGGATAAGATTCTAGCAACTTCATAAAATGTTGTCCAGTAAATTTTTTAAAGTTAACTTTTGTGTATTTGTTTCTTTTCTATTACTTTTTTCCTTTTATTTTCTCTTCCTTCCTTCTTCCTTCCTTTCTTGTTCTCTTTTTACATATTCATTTTTTTTATTTTTCCATGTCCTTTGAGAGAAATTAACTTGAACAAATGACTAGAAGTTGTTGGAAATATCAACTCTTCCAATTTGTACTTCTAATGAAAATGTAAACTTTCTGGGGTGGTAGAGAATGTCCAGTTAATGAAAATTTGAAAGCATTTATTCATTCATTCATTCATTCAGCCAACACTTACTGAGTGCCAACTGCTATGTGAGGATTGCAAAGGAAAGCACTCCTCCTGTGTGTCTGCTTACTCTCAATATTGTGCTACAACTTCACTTCCAAAACCAGATGTGTGGGTTTTCCACACTTCAAGCAATTCTGCAACACCAGTGGGGTGTCCTACAATATAGCTGAATCTACTTGGAGTCCTACAATCTACCTGGAGACAGTGTCAGATCCCACAGGTTAAGGGTTGAGTCCAACTAGGCTGACTTCCCCCATTTCAGACACGAATCACAAGTCCAGGTTGTTATCTGTGCTTCTTTTTTTTTTAATTGGGGGAGGGTAACAGCACTGGTGGGGAATTGGGGAAAAGGAACAGACAAGTTGCTGCCCTTTTGTTCTTCATTCTAGTTGTGGAAGGCATCACCTCACTGACCCATGTTGGTATTATCATTGCGCTCTTCCCAGGTGAGGTAGTCGCTCGCCATCCATTGGATGGCCGCTCATGGTGGCTCACAGCAGTTCATGAGAGCTCGTGCCAGCTGCCGGCCAAGCCCCACTGCAGCCTAAGCCATTGCCAGTGGCTCATGGCAGCAGCCCAGCTCCAGGTCGAGCTGTTGTTCACCATCTTAACTGTAGAGGGTGCAGTGTCACTGGATCTCATGTGGGATCCGAACTGGGTCCCTGCTGCTCAGAGCTGGTATGCAAGCCAACTCTTAACCAACACGCCACTCGGCCGGCCCTGTTACCTGTTCTTCTAACCTACTGGTTCTTAATCAGAGGTTCCCACGACCCCCTCCTTGAGTTTGATTAGTTTGCTGGAGTGGCTCACAGAACTCTGAAGAACATTTGCTTACATTTACCAGTTTTATTGTAAAGAATACAGATAAACAGCCAGATGAAGAGGTACATAGAGTAAGGTCCAGAAGGGCTCTGAATGCAGAGCTTTTGTTGTGACACGTAGATGTGTACACGTGGAAGCTCTCCAAACTCCATCCAGCGAGCTTTTATGGAGGCTTCATTACATATGCATGATTGATTAAGTCACAAGTCATTGGTGATTGATTCAACCTCCAGCCCCTCTCCCCTCCCTGGAGGTGGTGGGACTGAAAGTTTCAATCCTCTAATCCTGATTGGTCCCCACTAGCAACCATCTTTAGAGGCTTCCAACTGTACACTCAGGTATGATACAAAGGGGCTTGTTACAAAAAAAAAAAAAAAAGCCACACTTTTCACCTTTATGGCTCTGAAGCTATTGCAGGAACTGGGAACAAAATATGTTTTTACAGCTTTTATCACTTAGAAAATTACAAAGGCGTTACTGGCGCCTTGGGTTCTTGAGATCTCTCAGGATGCAAATCAAGAACGATTACCACAAGAAAGTTCAGGCAAGAGGCAAAGATTTATTAGCTGGTGCACAAGGAAACCAACACCAAGAAAGGAAAGGTTCGGTTGGCTCTTCAAGAGAAGTTGGGATAGGGTTTTCAAGAGAGCTAGGCAGCCTAAAATGTCTGTCTAGGCATGTAAACGCGGAGGTTTCTTGGCACCTGCGCAGTAAGACTACATGCTTCACGCATTGCATGTCTTATTAGCATTGTAAATCTCCACCCTCGGGCTGATTTTTAGTATTAAAATTAGGGGAAAGGTCACCTTAGGGACCCTCTTGGGCCTTATCACACATGTGTAGTGATATGGACAGTCCCTCAGTGATGGTAAACCATCTTTGTGATTTGCCTCGCAAGGCTCCTTGACACCCATTGGTGGTACCTTAGGGCAGATATTCCTGTGAAACTTATGAGGCTTCAGCAGCTTACCTTGCTGACTAACTCAACAGTAAGAAGTTGCCCTCCTGTCTCACATGGACTATGGATTAGATAACAGTATTGTATGAATGTTAAATTTTTCTATATTGGTAATTGTATTACAGTTGTGTAAGAGAATGTCCTTGTTTTTAGAAAATAAACTCTGAGGTATGTAAGCATAAAGAATATGAAGGGGAACAGAATAAGCCACCACAAAATGTGTCACTTAGGCATGTGGATTATTTTGAGCTGAAGGCAATCAAGACCCAGCAGACTCAGGAAAAACTTTTACCTCTCCTTAACTGTCTAAAAGAACTTAGATAAGGGGCTGTACCAGTAAGAAAGCGATTACCAGAGACAGCATTTTTATCTGACAGACCTGCACAGCAGGGCAAATATCTGATTACCAAACATCTCCTCTTCTCTTCTGGTGAATTGTCCTCCTCCCCTCTATAGCCCCAGACCCCTATCCCATTTCTTAGTTCAGGATGACGTATAGCCTCAATTACCTGACTGCCTTTGGCTCTCATTTTTATGGGGCTCTGTACATACAAAATTAAATTTGTTTTCTTCTGTTAATCTGTCAATTTCATTGTTAGACCAGCCAAAGAACCTAAAGAACAAAGAAATTTTCTACCCCTACAGGTGTTAAATTAATTAAATAAGGAGGCCATTAGACTGAAGAGGTTTTAATGTTTATTAGTCTACACAAGCAAACAAAAATGTAAGCCTGTAAAAGTTAAGAAACCAAAACCTAAGAACCAATCACTAGGCTTTTCTAAATAAGGCAATTGCTTAATCTATAGCTGATCAAAAACAGTTAACCCTTGAACAACATGAATTACAACTGCACAAGTCTACTTATGTGCAGACTATTCTCAATAAATATATTGGGAAATTTTTTTGGAGATTTCCTTACTACCCCAAAGGAATCGTATCAATTACACTAGGCTACCACAAGCAATCATATTGCTGCTTCTTCTTTATCAATGTACAGCTCAATTCAAATTGCTTTTTGCTCAAATAAACTCAAAAATTTTAATATGCCTCAGTTTATCTTTTAACAAGGAGCATGGTGTTTTCAACTCACAAGTGGTTTGGAAAAAGAGAGTGAATAATAGAGCAAATGGGGAAAATATAAGCAATCAATGAATGTGAAGAGGGCTGAGAGTTCTTTGAATAAACGAGTATGTTCCTTGTATAGCAACTTGCAATGTTTCTGTAAATTTAAAATTTTATCTAAATAAATTTATAAAAAATATGACATATTTGAGGCAGTTTTGCTCACTTCTGTAAGGGTAAGGATATTGAAGGTAAAAGAGAACTGACAAGTTAAAATGTTAACAACATTCTATCAAAATTTGGGATCTCTATCAAACTACATTCCTTTCAATTACAAGGATCTCTGGCAGTAAAATACCCCCATTAAATTGACATGAGTCGAAGACGTTCAACAAGATCCAAACAGGAAACATTAAGAGACATTTCCAACCCTTAAGGCTAGTGGCAAAAGATACAATTCCCTCCTAGGCAAATCTCTCTAGTGACTATTTCAATCCACACTCTGAAAATAGCTTTAGAAAACTAGTCTAGAATGTTTACAATTTATTCTAAAAAACTGGCAGAATTTTTTCGTAAACAGCTGTTTACAAAAAAATGATAAAAATTAACTTTCACTCTGTTGGACACTTTATGAGTTCTTGGTCTTCAGACACCTGAGTAGAGTATAAAGACAGCCAACATGCTCTGAGGACCTGCTAAATGTCAGTGGCATTAGGGAACTGAGGAACACAGAGGCAATTTCCTTGCCCAGGGTCAAACATTAAGGAAGTGAATCAAGGTGTCTTTCTCAAGAGCCCACATTCTATTCACTAATCCATCTTTTCCAAGATAGCATAGTTCATGGATCCATTCCATGATATTTTATAGAGCATCTCAATGTTATTGTCAACATAGCCCTGCAAGATTGGTGTTATCATCTCCACTTTTACATATAAAGAAAATGAGATGGAGAACTAACATGACTTGTTCAAATTCACAAAAGCTAGAAAGTCATGGAGGCAAAGTGCCAACACAGTTCTGGGAGACTTCCAAACCCATACTGCTTTTACCCGCCGAGAGAGCACAAATGGATTGCATTTGGAAGAATTGGGTATCATCAAGAAAATTATAACCGGGGCTAGCTGAGTGGCATGGTGGTTAAGCGCTGGCTTGGGAAGCTAGCAACCCTGGTTTGGTTCCCAATTGTGAGGGCCAGAGACACTGCCCTCAAAAAAAAAAAAAAAAAAGATAAGAAAATAGGACACATGTATATGCTGTTTACAGATGGAATAAGATATTTCATGCAAATGGAAATGAGAAAAAAAAAAGCTGGAGTACCAATACTTATTTTGGACAAAATAGACTTTAAAATGACTACAATAAAAGACAAAGAAGGGCACTATAACCCTAATAAACATCTATGCACCCAACATAGGAACTCCTAATTACATATAACAGATTTTAACTGACATAAAGACAGAGATCAACAGTAACACTATCATAGTAGGGGACTTCAACACTATTGTCACCAATGGACAGACCCTTTAGACAGAAAATCAAGACAGAAAGAGGGGCCTTAAATGATACTTTAGACCAACTGGACTTCACTGATATTTTTAAAGCATTTCACCCTGAAAAAACAGAATATACATTCTTCTCAAGTACACATGGGACATTTTCCAAGATAGACCATGTTAGGCCACAAAACAAGTCTCAGTAAATTTAAGAAGATTGAAGTTATATCAAGCAGATATAAAGGAAAAACTGATGGTTGCTGGCTGGGAGGGAGTGGGGAAGAGGGAGAGGGGGAAGGTTTTGGACAGTGTAGGTGGGACTACAATGTTGCTGCAGGGATATGGGGGCAGTTCTGGGAATGTAATTGATAATGTTGTGAAGAGACTATTATGTTGTGTGAAATAAGTCAGTCGGAGGACAGGTACCATGTGATCTCACTTGTGTGTGGAGTCTGAAAAGCTGAGTGAACCATCAAAGTAAACAGACTCGTAGATGTACAGGAAAAACAGGGTTGCTAGTTGGGAGTGGGGTGGAGATGGGGGGGAAGGGGAAGGAAAAAAAACACAAAAAAACAAAAAACAAAAAAAGAAAATTATAACTGAGTGAACCCCAAGCTCTAAATTTACTAAAATTAGATTATCATAAGACAACTTTCATAAAAGAGCTCTCAAGGCAAAAGGTTTTTTTTAATGGCTCTAAATATTGTTAGAAAACTCCCTTTTTAAATTTAAAACTGTACACACATTCACACCCCAGATCTTTGGCCTTTCCCTACCCCAGTTTATTGTTGGTGTTCTCTCTCTCTTCTCTCCCCCACTTTCTCTCTGCCTCTTCTCTCTCCTTCCCCCCCTTCCTCCCTCCCTCCTTTTTCCCCATCTTCCTTTCTCCACTGTGTAAAAAGATTACAAAGGTCCCTTCTGCCCCCTCGTGGTCTGACTCTAGAAATCACAGTCACATTGGAAAATTAGCAAAATCATTATAAATGGTAATAAAATGATACTTACACTCCAGAATTTCTGGAGACAGTGGGCACAGGGGTGAGAGGAAAGAGCCTATTAACACTGACAAGTAATTTAATCTCACAGGAATTCAGCAAATGCACTGGTGAATATCTTCTTTTCACAGTTGCCTTACAGGTTGAGATAACACAGTAAAAGGTCTTGAAGCACAGTACACACTCAATAATTATTATTTCCTTATTTACTTCTGACAATTCTATACAGTTGAGGAAACTGAGGCTCGGCACAGCTTACTCATTTTATTAACTCAGCCAGCAAGTTGTAGAACCAGACCAATACTCCAAGTTATCAGACTCTAATTCTAGTTCTCTTCATGATACCTCAATATCTCAAATTAACAGTTGATAAGGAGAAATGTTAAAAATGTTTAAAGTCTTAAAAGGATGTTTTCACATACTCTCATGTTTTCCACTAAGTCCAAAAAATACACATTTCATTGGTTAGTGGTCGCATCTCTAGAATGTGTCTTAAAATTGGAAGACGCACACAAAGATTTAATGTGCAAAATGTTCACAAATCATTACTTATTAATAAGACAAAGCTGAAATAAACTTTGGTAAAAATGGATAATTGTTGGCATTTATGGGACAGTTTCTTGGTGCCAGATACTGTTTTAAGGGTTATGAATGTATCAAAGCATTCAATGAGGTAAGTACTATTATCATCTGCCCTTAACATATGAGGAAACTGAAGAACAGAGAGGTTAAGGACCTTGCCCAAGGTCAAACATTAAGGAGTAGTAGAGACAGGAATTAAACTGAGGTCTTTCTCAAGAGTCATTAATCTAGGCTTCTGAGGCAGAGTCCATGGATCCACCCCGGATTCCATTGCATGGGTAGCACCCATGGTGGAATATGGTGCAACCATCAAAAATTACATTTTCAGTAAGTGTTAAAGTATATGGGAACATGCTTACATTAAAATGTTAAGGGAAAAAACAGCATGCAAAACTGCATATATCGTTTCAGTCCTAGAATGTGTGTGTTTGTGTGTGTGCATATGTAAACCCAAAATCTAAATCTAAATGATACCTTTTAACAGGTTACAGGTTATAGGTAATACTGTTTCCTCCTTTATACTTTTCTAGATATTCTGAACTTTTGTACTGAGACAGAACTGCTATGATCATCAGAAAATTTGGATTAAAAAAATATTTCAGGGTGCTTAAAAAAATGCCAGAACTTCCAACAACAGCATTTAGTTTCCCTTTACAGTAAAATAATGAATCAGGAAGCGTGGATGGAAAAGATCTGCAAGAAAAACAAGTATCCCAGGGGTTGGGAACAGAGGAAGGATGTTCAGACCAGAAAGGGAAGCGCCTGAAGAGAGAATGTTCAGCAGCACACCAGTGCTGGAATAACTCAGCACACTTTTGATTGATGTCAGCTTTTCAGAGGCTGTCTTTGGACGGCAGTCATTAGGATTCGCTACAGACTGAAGTAGTGTGGATGGATCTAATGCCTTCCCTGATGGGAAGGGCTCTGAGCCCAACAGGTATAACGTCTGGGCTGGAGAGTTTCAAAGGTGCTGTGGAAAAGCAGCAAAGAGAGCCTTCTTTTGGACAGTAACCCAAAAAGGTACACTGCTTCATGACCACCCTTTCCCGGCAGGGTCTATCAGCAGCCCCGGATAGGGCTGGCCCGCCCTGAGGCGGCAACCTACACCCACCAATCACATCTCTTGCACTGAAAGCCTGCCACTTAAGATAATACCACTTGGCCCCAAACACTGTAGAGCGTGTGCCTTTTCCTGCCTTCTGAGAAAGTTGAGGCTGAGCTGCTGAGCCTGACCCTTAGCAGGCCTTTGGAATTCCTCCGCATACAGTTTATCAGGGATTTTTTATTTTATTTTATTTTTTTAAATTGGAAACTAACTTCAGTTCACTTTAGAACCCCTGGTTTGGTGCACAAGTCTGACTATTTCAGAGATTTGGGCTTTGCAATTAAGTTGGAGTTGATTTGGAATTCCTTCGCATACAGATTATCAGGGATTTTTTATTTTATTTTATTTTTTTAAATTGGAAACTAACTTCAGTTCACTTTAGAACCCCTGGTTTGGTGCACAAGTCTGACTATTTCAGAGATTTGGGCTTTGCAATTAAGTTGGAGTTGATCTCTGCCCTCAGAAAAAAACCGCTAGCTAGTGGTGGTCAGCAGAACTCTCCACATATCCATTAGCAAGGAAGGTTCTTGCTGAGACTCACGCAAAGAAAAGCCCAAAGAAGGACTCTGAGAATTCCTTTTCAGGATGAAGCTGCCACAGCAAAGAAATGCTTCTAACACGGACAAACGCTGTCCATTGACCAACAGATTCAGGAAGAGTCTTCTCCCAACCACCGCAGCTCCTGTGAAGGGAATCTGGCGCCTTCAAGTGCAACTTCCCCTCCTGCTGCTGCTCTCTGGCCTGCAGAGACCCACGGTGAGTCCCAAGTGGGGGCACAGTTGAGGAGGTGATCTCTTATCATCAAAGCTCTAATAGGGCGTTCTTCTGGTGACAACCTCTCGGAGAACTTTAGGCACCTGGGATCTGATTTCTATGCAGCTATTTCAGCAAGTAGTATTAGTGAAGAGTGTGGGAAAGAATTCTTTTAAATTGTGGAATTCTTTACAGTTTATACATTTGGCATTATGAAAGCTGGAGGTATAGCGTTATTTTCTTGACTGTAAAATTTAAGTGAGACACCGCTTTTGTAGGACAAATAATGCAAAATAAATCAAGTCTATTTGGGTTTTTTTTTTTGCTTTTAACCCTAACAGCCAGCGAGATTTTGGGGGTTTTTTTAGAGGGCAGTGTCACTGGCCCTCACATGTGGGATCCGAACCGGGGCCGCTGGCGTCCCAAGCCAGCTCCTAACCACCATGCCAGTTGGCTGGCCCCAAGTCTATTTGTTTTTTAATTAATTTTTTTATTAGTTTCCAGCGTACAGAACAACATGGTGATCAGATATTTACATAACTGACAAAGTGATAACCCCAACAAGTCTATCACCCACCCTACACTGTACAGTTATTAGAACATTATTTACTACATTCCCCATGCTGCATGACTCATCCCTGTGGCTATTTTTTTAAATTTATATTTGACATTCAATATTATATTAGTTTCAGATGTACAGCGTACTGATTAGACATGTATATAAGTCTAGTACCCATCTAACACTATAGTTTTCACAATACTATTGACTATATTCTCTACACTGTACTTTACATCCCTAGGACTCTCCTGTAACTACCAATGTGTACTTCTTAATCCCTTCATCTTTCTCGCCTAGTCCCTCAACCCCCTGCCCGTCTAGTAACCATCAGTTTGTTCCCTATGGGTCTGTTTCTGTTTTGTTCATTTCATTGTTCTTTAGATTCCACACATAAGTGAAATCACATTGCATCTGTCTTTCTCTGACTTATTTCATGAAGCATAATACCCTCTAGGTCCTTCTATGTTGTTACAAATGGTAATATTTCATTCTTTTTCATGGCAGAGTAATATTCTATTATATATACCAAATTTCTTTACCCAATCATCTGTTGGTGGACATTTAGGTTGTTTCCATATCTTAGCTATTACAAATGCTGAACATAGGGGTGCATATATCCTCCACAATTAGTGTTTTGGATTTCTTTGGATAAATACCCAAGTGTAGCTCTATTTTTAAAATTTTTTGAGGAAACCCCGTACTTTTTCCATAGTGGATGTACCAATTTGCAATCCCACCAAAAGTGCAAAAGCAGTCTCCACATCGTCATCAATACTTGTTTGTTGATTTATTGATGATGGCTATCCTGACAGGTGCCAGGTGATATCTCATCGTGGTTTTTATTTGCATTTCTCTTAAGATTAGTGACATTGAGTATCTGCTCATATGTCTACCGGCCATCTGTATGTCCTCTTTGGAGAAATGCCTATTCAGGACCTTGCCCATTTTTCAATTGGATTGTTTGGTTTTTTTGGTGTTGAGCTATATGAGTTTTTTAATAGATTTTGGATATTAACCCCATTGGCGAATATCTTCTCCCATTCAATAGGATGCCTTTTCATTTTTCTGATTGTTTCCTTTGCTGTGCAAAAGCTTTTTAGTCCCATTTGTTTTTCTTGTGTTTCCCTTGGCCGTGGAGAAATATCAGTAAAAAATATTACTAAGGGTAATGTCTGAGAGTTTACTGCCTATGTTTTCTTCTAGGGAACCAAGTCTATTTGGCTTTAGGCTCTATCATATAAACCAACTCAAAAGAAATACCATTTAAAGTTCTATATAATGAAAAGGAACCTAATGTTAAGTGATAGACTATATATTTGAGATGTTAAAGTTTTAAAGTTTATCACGAGATTTGACAAAACATGATATTATTGATTTTGTTTTGTTTTAGCTTAAATAAATTCTCTGGATTTATTTGTAAACCTGCTGTAAAGAGTTAATCGTTAGTGCACATGACAGTAGAGTCTTATCTTCCCCTTTCCACTGTCTCAAGAGGTGTTTCAATGACTAAAATGACCAGGTTGGAGGGCATTGTTGGTTGCTTCCTTACAAGGGTTTAGAAAAAATTCACTAACAATACATATTGTAATTGCACTTAGAACAGAAAGCCAGGAGTAATAATTAACTGCCAGCTCCAAACAGCAGAACAACTTTACACAAACCCCACTTATCCAGAAATCTGAAAAACTTGGTCTTTAACATTATCATCATCTCTAATAAAACAATTGACTTATGAATGATCATATTTGTACACTTAAGGGAAAGTTACTGGTTAAAATTGTTTAAGCAGTCTTAAAAATTTGTTCTAGTTTGTACACAACTAGATGGTTTTAACAGTTATTTGAGTCCAAAGGCACAAATCCTTGACACTGACTGGATAGAATCTTACCTCTTAATATATCCCTTAATGAACATTGTTCATTAGAAAAGCATCATTTGCCAAGCAGGAAACACCTTGGGATGTAGATCAGTAAAATATAGCTCTACATGATGAACAGATGGTACTTAATGAACTTGTATTCAAATCCCTAACTCCAGTTTAACAAACACTAGATTATCAATAAGTAATATTCAATTGACTACTCATTAGAAAATGTGCTTTTCCTGGTTCCCAAGAGGAGGGACTTTCTAGGCATATTTCCAATGACTGTTCAACTGTTTACTCATTCCGCTACCCTGGAGGTGGGCAAATTTACTTGATTGGCTCTATCAGGAAGAATGACTGGATATGCTGTGTTCAACTCTATTTTTCCTCCTCCTGGGAGCTAGTTTGATAGCAAAGGACAGGAGGTCTGAGTTCCTCCATGAGAAGAACCTTACCTGGGCAAACCACAGTCCAGTACTGCCTGGAGCTGAGTGGGCAAGTCTGCCTCATTCTGGGGTTTACTCTTTTTTTTTTTTTTTTTAGCTGAGCCATCCTGCCACCTGTTGGCAGCTCAACGGCAACTAAGCTCCGGCTGGCCTCGAACCGCTGTTGCTCAGAGCTCAGCTTGCACTCTTTGAGCGAGCTCTTAACCAACTGAGCCATTCGGCCGGCCCTTCTGGGGTTTACTCTTAACATGCCCACTCACCATCAGACCTAAAGATGTATGCCCAACATGACATTATTCAGTAATAAAAATAATATTTTAGCCTTCATATTTGCTCTTTTTTTTTCTCAATTTTTTTCAGAATGTAGGCTGAGGAGAGGTCTGTTCTTTACTGGGGATCCCCTTGGAGAACCCAACCTTACTCATCACCTAAGTCTTTTCTTAAACAGAGTTCAAAGGTTTACTCTAGCTTTTAGGTATTTATAAAAGAGATACTCCTTCAAACACCCATTAGAGAATGTGAAAGGGGTCAATAGAGGTAACAGAAAGTATAATTAAAGTTTAAGGTTTTAAGGCTTTCTTCAACATCTCAATATGCAAAAATAAAAAATACTGAGACTTTGGTGATACAAAAGGAAAGGGTCGGCTCAGCCTCTGGACGTGAATCCACTGAGCTAGTACTGGCATCAATAAATGCTGTTTCCCGGTCTGAAAAAAAAAAAAAAGGAAAGGGTCATTTCCTCCCTGGGGAGATGAGTGTTTTTTGAGCTCTCAGTGATATTTATCAAACCAAATTCAATCTCTAACACAAGTCACTGATGCAGGAAGGACTAGAACAGTATAATGATTATAAGTGAAACTTACTTCAGCAAATATTGGTTTGGAGGGTACCTGGCCTTATAGAGTACAGTAAATCTTCTATCACATTTACTATCTGATTTTAAAATTAAAATCAAGATTTTTTGTTTCTTACAGGCTGCAATTAAAATCAACTTTGACTTGGCAGAAGATTCCTTTGATGATCAGTATCAAGGCTGCAGCCAACAGGTCATGGAGGAGCTAAGTCAAGGGGATTATTTCACAAAAGAAGTAGAAACCCACAAGAATTATTCCATGGCCTGGAATTCTGCCTACTTAACCTGGTTGAGCCGAAGTAAAGCTCTCCCTAAGAACATGACTATCACACATGCTGTGGCCATCTTAGTTTATACATTGAAGAAAAATGTTCACTCCGACTTCACTAAAGCCATGGCCAGTGCTGCCAGGTCTCCATGGCAATATAAACATTCATTCCATTTCAAATATCTTCATTACTACCTGACCTCAGCAATCCAGCTGCTGAGGAAAGGGACTGTCGTGAAGAATGACTCTCTGTGTTATGAGGTGTATCATGAGGCTGATTACGTGAAAGCCTACATAGGTGACACCATTCGATTCGGCCAATTTCTATCCTCCTCCCTCCTAAGAAAACAGGCACAGAAGTTTGGGAACCAAACTCTATTTACCATACTTACCTGCATGGGTGCACCTGTACAAAACTTCTCTCTCAAGAAGGAGGTCCTGATCCCTCCCTATGAGCTGTTTGAAGTTGTAAACATGAGCTACCACCCAGGAGGAAATTGGTTGCAACTGCGGTCAACAGGCAATCTGAGCACATATAACTGTCAGCTGCTAAAAGGTACTATTATTGATCAGAATTGAATTCATATCAGGATCACAGACTACTATTCTTTTTTTTAATATTTTATTGGGGAATTGAGGGAGGGGAACAATGTTGAGGAATGGGGAAGAGAAGCAGACAAGTTGCTGTCCTTTTGTTCTTTGGTCTGGTTGTGGAGGATGTCACTTCACTGGCCCATGTTGGTATTATCATTGCACTCTTCCCAAGTGAGGCAGTTGTTTGCTGGCCATTGGATGGCCACTCACGGGGCCTCACGGCAGTTCACATCCACTACCGGCCAGCTACACTGCAGCCTACACCATTGCCGGTGACTAACGGCAGCCCAGCTCCAGGTCAAGCTGTTGTTCACCATCTTAGCTGTAGAGGGCACAGTGTCAGTGGCCCATGTGGGATCCGAACCAGAGGCCCTGCTGCTCAGAGCTCAGGCTCCCAAGCCAACTTTTAACCAACAAGCCACTCAGCCAGCCCTCAACTTGGTTTTGAGTTAAGACTTAGCTGGGGTAGCTATGCATATTACTAAAGTTTGGTTGGTCTTGATTGGATATTTAAAGTCATGAACCATACTTAAGGGAATCGATTATTTTGTGTTGCTCTGTAAGCTCTTTGTGAGCAGGAACTTGACTACATAGTGTTTAAGAGCTTGGTATGGAATCCAGGCAGTTTGACCCCAGAGCCATCCTATCTGGATTCATATCCAGCTTGTACCACTTTGTGTTCTGTCAAGTTGCTGAAACTCTCGAAGTTTCTTAATGAGCATCATAATAAAAACCCAAAGGGCTCTTGTGAAGATAAAGTAAAATAAAATAATAAATTATTTCTACACTCCTTAGCATACCATAAATGGTAAATAAGTGTTAACTACTGTTAACTTTAGTCCCCTGACACATAGAGATACTCAGTCTATATTTGTTGAAAAAGTGAGTGAATAAATGAAGCATTCTCTTTCATGGCTCTGAGTGAGCTGGGCTTTGGGTCAGGTGACCATATAACTCAGTTGATTAAAAATGGTTTCAACATTTGCTAGAAAGGGAAAATATTCTATTATAAAAGGCTCAACCCCTGGTCAAGACTAAGGAACTGTAGCCACAATGTAAATGACCTGAAATGTGGTCATTTGCAAGTGAGTTACCATATCTATATTTTTCTTAGAAATTTGCTAATTAGTAGTTTGTGCAGTCTTGGGAAACGAGATTGTAAATGGAAGAATAAAATTAACACTGGTTTTGGAGGGTGATGTTTTGCTCAGATATTGTATGATAGGCCAAGAACTGAAATTAAAGTGTCTTCCCAGGCATTAAAAAAAAAAGTGTCTTCACAGCTATAAAACTACCTGGGGGAGTTGAAGAGAGAGAAGAATAAGCTTGAGCTGCAAGGATGACATTTATCCTTTGACTCTGGGCTCTGACTGAAAGTTGCAGAGAAGGCTGCTCCATCCTCGGGTTCCACCTTACCTAAGCCTCATCTTCCATTGGCTGATGTTAGCACAGACACTTTAGTTGAGGACAAAAGGATTATATAGACTTGGAATAGTCAGAACGAACACCCACTTAGCTCTACTGATTCAAAAAAAGCAAGTTTGATTGGCTTCAGAATTCTTTCAGCTATTAACTTCAATTTTGTCTCAATAAGTAAACTATGTTTGAAACCTTCCTTAAGTCATTTCTGTGAACTGATAAATAATACTCTTTATCCCAACATCCAGGAGCAGTACTGGATTGATCTATACATGAACAATGGGAGGAAGGAATGACATGTTTTTCTAATCTGGGAGTCCTTCAATGCAATGGACTAAGATCAATGTACTGCAGGGGAAGAAAAATAGTTTTCCCTCTACTCTTCTAGGTTCTTGGCTGAGACCCTCCCTACTCTAATAAAAAGACAGATTAACAAGGGGAAAAAATTAATTTCGTATATTCAAGAGCCCCATAAAATTATGAGATTCAAAGGCAGCCAGAATATTGAGATTTATATACCATATAGAACTAAATAAGGAAAGGGACAGGGGTCGGGGGCTTCAAAGGGGAGGAAAGCAATTCACAGGAAGAGAAAAGCAAATGTTTGGTAAACAAATGTTTGCCCTGCCATGCAGGTAAGTCTCTCAGATGGAAAAGTTATCTCTGGTAGTAGCACTCTTCGTGGTACAGGGCCTATTTCTAAAATGTTTTAGGCAACTAAAGGGAAGGTAAAAAGCTTTTCCTGAGTCTACTCTCGATTGCCTTCATCTCAAAATAATCCTATGCCAAAGAGGCATATTTTAGGGTGATATATTCTGTTCCTCCTCGTACCCTGCTCAGACTTGATTTTCTAGGTATTAATAACTTCCACTTCCCACCTCACCTCTCCCAATCACCTGGACTATACAACTCACCTCAGCCTAGGGAATGCACACATGGTGTTCTGAAGTACTGATCCCTAATTCTTCATGAAACTGAAATCCTTTCAGGAAACTGTTTCTTATCCATTCACTTTTTTCACTAGCAGAAGCCACAAGCTAGTTTATGTCCCCAAAAGTCCCTATGAGCCAGTGACTCCTGGTTCTTTTCCTATTTCCTCTTAATCTGGCAGACATGATATTTGAAAGACAACATGAAGATGTTTAAAATTGGCCAGCCAAAATACTGTAATTCTGCCAATGAAGAGACAGTAGATTAAAGAGTAGTCGAGTCCTTCAATTTATTTCAAAATTGGCTGTTAACTTGTAACTGCACTTCTCAAGTTCACAGGGTTTTCAGGAATCTGTCATCTTCGGAGAGTCAAGAGGTCAATTATAGCATAATACATTTAAAGAAGTGATTTTGCAAAAGAAAAATTGTTTAAGACATTCTAAACCAACAGCTTTCCTTTTTAATTCTTCTCTCACCCCTCGCATGACCTATGCTGGTTACCATAGAAACAGATGTTTTCATGCCCATTGAAAAACTCAAAGTATGTTATGTTAGTTATTTGCCCTTAAATGTTGCTCCTCCAGCAAAATAATCTGTGCCAAAAATCTGTAGACACACAAATACATACTCTGTTCTGCATCACTGAATTCACAAAGAAGAGGGATTTATTTGTTAAAATGTTTCACATAATCAAAATTCTTAAGCATGTTTCTAGAAAAAATATAGTCAATTGTTTGTAGTAAGCCTGGTTTTACATGCTAACCTTACCAGTTACTAGCAGTGTGAACATGGGCAAATGGCTTAGTCTCTCTGTGCCTGTTTCTTTATATGTAAAATAACAATAATTTTTAAATAAAACCTACCATATAAGAATCTGGGGAGGATAAAATGAATCAATGCATGTAAAAGCACTTAGAATAAAATAGTATGTGGCACATGTAAGTAAGCACTCAAAACTTTTTAGCTACTATTATCATTATTATTTATTTTTACTTCCTGTTTCCTGTTTTCTTTGACTCGGGGCTTCATCTTTCTCAAATTAGTTTTCCCTATTTGTGGCATCACATTCAGCTTGAAGTAGTGTCTGTCTTAGACAAATGAATGAAACAACGAGCACAGAATTGAATGAATCTGGGAGACCACATAACACAGTGAAAAGAGAATAGACTTTGGAGCCAGTAAGAGCTGGGCATATGTTAGTAGCTACGTGGCCTTGCACACAAATGACAACCTCTGAGCCTGTTTCTTCATTTATTAAATGGGGGTAATACTTTCCTAAAGGGAATGTTGTGATAGCAAGCGGTAGGCACACCCTCTCAAACACAACTGAAAGACTCTAGAAAAGTACTTTGCACATGGAGAAAGGATAATAGTTTAATAGCACATATGTGTGCATCAGTGGTATTGACAGTAAGACTAGAAACAAAGGACGAGACAGAAGAAATAATGCTCACCATTTTTTGAATGCCAACTTTTTCCTAGATAAACGTTCTAAAACATTAATGCTCATTACTCTCCGCATTTTAACAGAAAGAGCCTATAGATAGCATATGTCTCCAAATACTAGATTAACTAGATATACTGCATGTCAGTGTTACCTTTTTTGGCTTTTTTTTCAAGAGATTGACTATTTCTTTCTGAACAGTTATATAATTTACAGATTTAGACTTCATAAAATAAAAGGTATAATAATTATATGTTTCTCCCCAGACTGTATACCTTAAGGCAAAGATGACAAAAATTAGGTTATAACATACCAATAAAATGATATTTGTGCAGCAATTTAGTTTCTAAAGACTTTAACACACATTATCTGTTTAATTCTTACAACCACCTTGTACATTGGGTTATTGACCCCACTATACTAATGTGAATACTGAGATTTAGAGAGGTTAATGGTTTGTGTAAGATTATTCAAATAGTTTATAAATTAACAGAAGTAGGACCCTTTCCCATATTTTCAAACAAAAAGTCCAGGACAATTTTCTCCATAGATTGCTTTCAGAATATTTATCTGTCCATTCAAAAATGTTACTGAGAAACCTATCATTAGTTTCAGTCTTCTGTGGCTGTGACTATTCACGTTATAACTCACTTCACATATACATAAATACACACACACAAGACAAATATGTAACAAGACAATAGTTAATCTTTATATATGCAATGTAACTCTAGTGCTTTTTATTCTAACCTATTTTATTACATTATTAAAGAATGATGGTTTTGGCCTACAAAACTGATGTCACAAACATTAATGAACTACAACCTCCAATTTGAAAAATACTGTACTAGGGTACAGAGGAAATAAAAAGCACTAACTAGATGGGTTGTCTAGAAGAGAAGTAAAGACAAATACAAAAGTAAAATTGATGTGAAGCATTCTCAAATAAAAAATGTTGTAGATTGTAATTAATTTGATTCACAGATGTTTTTCACTTATATTCCTAAATACAGAGGGTGCCAAAAAAATGTATAAGCATTTTAAGAAAGGAAAAAAAACTGAATTAAAGTTGTAATACAATGAATGACTCTGCTAGCATTCATTGGATTAACACCATCTTTCGAGCGAACATTATACTACACATTGCTACCATAATTCAATTCAACTTCAAAAAGTAATATATAGATAACATCTCTTAAAATGTGTATATTTTTTGGCACCCTGGTACATTGTCTGTGAAAAAATAATAATAATAGAGGTAGAAATGATAATGACCATAAGAGAGGTTGAGAAAAAGTAACAAGAGTTAGAAAAGTTACTTTAACCTGAGAAAATAAAATTAAGATTTTTTAATACCCTGCTTATTATAAAAAGGGACTTATGAGGTGTTTTTGAAAGATGAGTAAAATTACAACACAGTAATGTCTATATGTTTGTCTCTTATTTGAGCACCATCATAACATTAATTAGCAATGATGTAAAGTGAAGAGTAGTTGTGGTGATCACAGTACCAAAACCTTGAGATGTTCTCATTCTACAAGAGAGAAAACTGAGACCCAAAGGAAGTAACTAGCATGACCAAGTCAAACAGCTAGGGGCAGAGTTTCAACACCAAGACCAATCACTTCACAATCTCTCTCTGCTATATTGCCTCACTGTGGATCAGTATTTTCTGTTAACTGTTCAGTAGAATCTTATCCCATTAAAAAGTGAGAAAAGGTGGGGTTGGAGCTCCTTGTGATCTCTAGCCTCAGGGAAGAGAAAACAAAACAAAATCTTGAGAATCATTCTAATGAGTGGCCTGCTAAAGTGGTATTATTTGTTCCTAGGTCCCTGTGAGAATTCAGATAATACAAATTTAACACAAACTGAAAAAATCTTAGAAATATGTATGTACTATTAATTTTCCTTGTCTACTTTTATTGGTGAAAATTGAGGGGAAGTGAAAATTTCTGTTGGTATATATATATATATATATATATATATATATATATATATATATATCTATATATATATATATATATATATATATATATATATATATATATATCCAAATAGAAATATGTATAATTCCAAACAGAAATTCCAGGAAACAAAACGTTTATATATTATGCAAAAGTAATGGGAAAATATTTCTTCATTGGTCATCTCATCAAAGAATACAGTCAAATATTGAGGCAATCACAGAGTTGCGTGTTTTCCTATCTCAAACATCTTTTCTATCCTAATAATCAGTGAAGTCTGGTTGAAGAGGAGATTCCTTTATTTAGAGCATTAAAAAAAAAATTTCCATCTTTCATCTCATTCTATATCCACACCCCACTGTATCCCTGACAATAATTTCAAGTTTTGCTTCCAACAGCCATACCTAACTGGCTAATAATCTTTCCCTATTTCCTGTGAGGACCATGTATGTGTAGACAGTACACACACGCACCAAGCAAGGCTGTGTGAATACTTTTTGCCCACCTTATAAAAAAAAAGTTCTATGAAGACATGCACCACATGGAGAGAAAATACTGTGCTTGAAAATATAGAGTTGGGCGTGAGTTTCAATGCTGCCTACGCTACATACTGGGTGTGTGATGTTTGCCAAGTTTCTTCACATCTGTGTCACAGTTTTATCCAATAAAAAATGAGGATAACGAGAATAATTACCTCATAGGTTTTTTGTGAGGATTAAATGAGTTAATTTATAGCGAGTGCTTAAAACAGATCTTAGCACAGAATAAATTACTTAATCAATGTTAGCTTTCATAATGGAGATGAAGATGATAATTAAGATGGAGATAATGGTGATGGTGATAATGCTGATGATAATAATAAAAGATTGAAAATCAGGAAATCTCTACCACCAACTAGCTAGTTAACCTGAAATAAATCTCTTAACCTCTTGGTGCCTGTTTCATCATGTGTAAAATAAGCAAGCTGAGTTCTGTTAGTTAGAAACATCTAAGAGAATACTTTTTTTAAAGTAGCTAATTTCAATTATTTTTATTAGGAATTTTCTATGTTGAAAATTTTAATCAAAGGAGAAATGAGGTAGTTAAAAAAAAAAAATTCTGCTAGCTCAACCACGTCTAACTTTTTTGTTTGTTTTTACAGCTTCCAGCATAAGGTGTATGCCTGCTCCTGTAGTTACTGCTGCTCTCTCTGTTTTGATCAGTGCCATCATCTCTTCTAAAAGTGGAGTATAAAGGAAACTGACATTTGCTTTTCCTGTCCCCTTTTGCTTTATTCCAGTCAGGGCACCCTGAACACCCTTGGGGAATCACTCTGTTCCTGCCACCCCCACCCCCCCAACTCATGCAGAGCTGGCTCAGCCCACTGTCTTTCAGTGGGCCCGTGACGCAGTATATTTCTTCTCCATGGACAAGGAGATCCGTGCTGGCATAGAAAATGGGCCAATCAGAGTCTGTGAGATAACTTCAGGGTACTTTTTTGGCAATGGGATTGGGAGTGAGGTGGGAATTTCTTTTTTTTTTTTTGAGTGGAGGTTAATGAAAACAGAGCATGAGCCTAGAGCTGCTGGCAGCTATCTTGCCCCCAGGAAAGGAGACCCTACCTCCCTGAGAATGGAGCCAACACAATGAAGGAAGAGCTGAGAAGTGAAAAGAAACTGAGTCCTGAAGAGAGTGCATGAGTTGCTACATCCACCTGTGCCTGAAACGATACTGTGGGCTTCTTCATTACATGAATCAATATACTATATTTTTGCTTAAATAATTTGAATTAAACTTTCTGTCTCAAGCAATTGAAGGAGTTATGATGACTATAAAGACACTCCTTTATTTTTTATTTAGTCTTAAATAGGAACAAATCAGAGAAGCTGGAGTTAGAAAGCAAAGGGCAAAGTCTTCATCAAATGGAAAAGCTTTGAGCCCCAGAGACATAACTAAGGAGTGAATTTTCATCAGAGACTTTTTTATCAGTATCCAAGATCAAATTAGTGTAGTCTCAGATGGGAGGAAACATGGAAACTTTAGAAATACAAGGGAAACATGTTAGTGCAATCTCACTCACTGCCAGTAAAGGGGTGCTGCACACATTTCTAAACCATTACAAAAGTTAAAATTTAAACTCATGTTAATTTACAGAGAACTTTGTGGCAAATTGGATTTTAAGTATCCATTGCAAATTTACACACATTAGGAAAGCATGTGGATGTATGTGGAGATAAAGTCGAAAAAAACTCCATCTAATTATCAAGCAAAAATCAAAAATAAATTGAGTGCCCACCATGTGCAAAAAAATTAATGAATAAGAGGTATAAGTCATCGCACAGTTGGGAATGTTCTCCAACTCTTCTCTCTGGTATTACAATATCGGTGGGGCAATGGGGAACAGATTGCTCTATCTCATCTCCAAAGAATATTGGGCTAAATGGAGTGAAGGGGATAGCTAGCTTCATAACCTTGAATTTCCAAAGTCCACACTACCTAGACCCTCTGAGATCTGCATGAGAAACAACAAAAGTGAAAATCAGCTCGCCTAGCCCCATGTCTGTGCCATGACAGAACAGGCTCGATGGGAACTTAACTGCATAAAATCACCTGGTAGAGAATTCAGCCATTTAGTGTTATCATTCTTTACATTGGGATTTTGAAAACAACAGTGCCAAGTGCACATCTGTCACCTATCTTGCATTAGCCTCTACACCCAATAAGGCAAGCACAGAATTTCCATAGAGATAATTTCTATGATAATTTCATTGCACAGGGACTTGGCAAGTCAGTGACTACCTAGTAATGAGTCCTAGGGCATGGCTCCAGGAACAAGCTTGGCAGTGAGCTTTTGTGGTGGACTGTGTTAGGAATGGCCTCCCAGCATCTTGTATATATTTATTCTGTGCCATATAAATGCATTTATTGAGCCATACGTACTATCTACAAAGTATCCTGGGGAATACAATTTGAATACAATAGGCCAGACCTTCCATGAATTTATAGTCTCTTGGGAGAAATTAAGAAATGAACACAGAGCCGGCCGAGTGGCACATTAGTTAAGAGCTGGCTTGGGACGCCAGCGGCCCCGGTTCGGATCCCACAGATGAAGGCCAGTGACACTGCCCTCTACAGCTAACAACAGCTCCACCTGGAGCTGGGCTGCGAGCCCCAGCAACGGTGTAGGCTGCAGCCCTGCTGCAGTGGGCTTCCATAGGTTGCAGTGGGCTGCCATAGGCTACAGTGATTGGCCGGCAGCCAACATGAGCGGCTGGCAGCCAGCGTGAGCTGCCAATAGCCATGGTGAGCGACCATCCAGAGGCTGGGGACCGATCTGCCTCATCCGGGAAGAGTGCAATGACGATACCAACATGGGCCAGTGAAGCAATGTCCTCCGCAACTAGACTGAAGAACAAAAAAGACAGCAACTTGTCTGTTCCCCTCCCCAAGTTCACCAATTTAAAAAAAAAAATCTTTAAAAAAAAAAAAAAGAAATGAACACATATAAGTTATAAAAGAAATACCAAAAGAAAGGGGAAAATCAAGTCTTCCCGTCATGAAAGTTCAGAAGACAGATTCCTTCCTGGCAAGAAAAGCCAGGAAGGTTTCAAGTAGGAGGCAGCACTTGAGCTAGTCCTTGGGACACTGGGGTAAGATCAAAGGGTGACAAGGAGGAGAAAAAAACAGTAGGCATGAGTATCTATCAAGAGCTTAGTGCCAAAACTGAGTACATATAATAAGCACTAGATTTTAGAGAAAAAATGAGATTCCTCTGGTCTGGGGTTGAATATAGCATTCTATCAAAGAGGCTTGGGGGAGGAGCCTCAGATGGGTGGGAGAGAAAGCTGAGTAGAAAAAGAGAGGTGGGATACAGAAATGATCAATGTATGTAAAGGTCAGAAAATAGACGAGTCTGACAGAATGAACGAGTAATGTGGAGTGGGGTGAAAGTTGAAGCCACTCAGTTAAGCTAAAAAGCCAGCCGAAATTGGCATTTGATCTCCACGAGTAATCAGTTTTCTGAATAAGACAATTCTCCTAAATCAGTGACTCCTAAAGCATGCTTCCAGTATCACCAGCAGCAGCAGCCCTGAAGAACATGTTAGCAATGTGAGTTCTAAGGCCTGAACCCAAATCTGTGAAATCAGCAACCCAGAAATCTGTGGCGAATAAGCCCTCCAGGCTTCTGACATATATGATTATAATCCTTAAGGGAATAACCTAGTTTTTTAAAGATAACGTAGTTTTCCCCCCTGCTACTGCTGCTTTGCAGAACAAATCTCTGGAGACAGAAATGGTTCTCTTGAACCAAGTAGATTTGTGGGTTTAGTTAAGGAGGAATATACATGGTTTGCATTCCCGTGATCTCTGCTTGTAGTCCCAAGTTTTTGGACAAGAAGTCTATAAAATGACTGCTGATTTAAATTGATTAAACATCTAAGTTCATAAAATTTTAGGAGGCCAGTTACAAAACATTCTCTGTAATTTCTGCTCCTTTTTTAGTCTGGGATATCTTCTGAAGATTAATGGATATGTGCATAAATTCACATGGATTGTTAAAAGGGATTACCCTGTGAGGTTTCATAGTATTTATCTCTATAGTAATTTTATTAAAATAACACATATACCTCTCCTTTTGTGTATATGAAAACTGCTCTGGCTCCATTTATTACTTTATTTTTACCTTTATAAGACAGTGTTCTAATATGCCTTCTGCTTGTCCTGAAGTCCTCTATTTACTCTTTTTTTAAAAATCAATTCAGTGAAAGAAAATTTCTACAGTTTGATTTGCTTGGAGAATCGGGATTCTTGGCTTAAGTTGTCTAATGATTCAAATCAAATGGACTTACACTGAATGAACTAGTTCTTAATTTGGTAAAATTCACCAGACATTTATTTAGGTAGATTAGGTGCTTTCAAGGATACCAAGATGTAACATGCATTGGCCACTGATAAAAAGGGGCAGGAGGGGTAGGTGTTACAAGTATTACAGGACTTTCCGTCTTTCTTCCTTTTATTATTTTGTAGTAAATGACCATGTGTTTTGTTTCGTTGTGCTTTATGACAGTTATCTTTTTTCTCCCCACTTATATCTCATTCAAACACTTAGGCCATACTGTGCTCATGGCCTTAGAGGAGGAATGAAGTGAGGTATAAGATAAAAAGTGTACCTTCCCCACTTTGTTCTTTAAAACCTGAATGAGTAAATGAGAGGAACCCAAAACCAAAGTATTTGAGACAATAATTATTTAAGAGGAACAGGTTTGAGAATACGGCTTTCCTCTAATACTTCCGCAAGCTGGGAAGCAGCAACAGACAAGAAGTCATCAGGGGGGCAGATTGGTGGTGCCCAGTGGTAGGAAAATGTCTGTGAGAGGCACTGTGAGTGGTGGCCAGCCTCCCAGAGCCCCCAGCATCTGAAACCACCCATCTTTAGTGAAGTAGGCACCACCCGTCTCTAACACCAGCCGCTCTTCCAGTTGGCATATGGTGTGACTGCCCTTGAACTGCCACCCGCCATTGTTTCAGTCATTTCACAAAAAGATTCCCCCAGGATTTCTGTTGATCCTTGTCCCACTCATTTCCATGTGAATCCCCCAGCTGTTAAAATATCCTGGGACACAATCCTAAGACCAAGAGGAGAAGAAGAAACCCTGGACACAGAGATTCAGAAAAAGTAGAAAGGGAGCACTGCACCTCCTCCTCCCATCTATAGATGTGGACTTTTGAGGGGAGGGTAGCAAATGGATCAGTCCGAGGTTCTCCTCAAAATAAGATAGCTATTAGTCAATACCTAGTGCAAATGAACGAGGTATCAGCACTGGAGCTAAGGCAAAATGCAGACTTAATGTATTCAAACTCATGCTTTCCCAAGCCCTCTAAACCCTGGAAATGGTCAAAATCCCCTTGAGCCTTGCCAAATGGACTTTCTGAATGTCTTACTATTAGGGAACAAGGGAGTCCTTAGTTAAGATTACAGTAGTAATTACAATAACAGCTCTGGCTTGGGAGCTGAGCTCTTGGCTGGGGCTAGCAAAAGTGCAACTTGAAAGTAACCATGACTAAGCAGGTTATCTGGCAACTGTGGTGGAAGTGATTGCATAGCAGGCTAAAAAGGACATGAAGTACTTTCTTCCTCCCTCTCCATCAAATGCTCACACTCAAGGTCTTTAGTTCTTTCCTTTTTAGTTTCTCATGCTTCAGACTTTTTTCTTTGAACAGAGGATAGGGAAATGATTTCTTTTTAAAGGATAAAAATGGGATTTAAAATTTTAAATGAGGAAATGCTTAAATAAGGAAAACAACTTGGGCATTTTCAGAAGGAAAATTCCAATATAGAACTACAGGTATTGATTTTCTTATTTTGAACAAAGTTTATACTGGGTATCATGTGAAATAGGACAACCTTGTGAGAATACAGTATTTATAGTGCGTGAAAGCCAAAGACTTTAGGGTAGGCAGATGGACTTGTCTAACTTTTCTTCCCCAATACAAGCACCTCTCAGACCACGTATAGAAGTATAAATGTTACAGTCTTTCTACTGTGAAAGGTTTCTACCATTTTTCAGCCTCTAATATCTCCTAATCATAAGACCTCAGTAGGAGACAAGTGAGAATAAATCATTTACTTTGGTCTTATTCATTTAAGCAAGAAAATTCTATTACTCCTCATTCATTGTTTATATATATATATATTTTTTTTTTAATTAGCTTCAGGTGTACAACAAAGTACAATAGTTATACTTTTTACCCCTCAAAGTGACAACCCCCTCCCCCAATTCTCCCCTCCCACTCCTCCCCTCCATATTATACGATCTATTACAATTCCTTTGACTCCCTTCCACCATATAATCCACATCCCATGACTGTCTATATATTCAATTACAGTTGGCATACAATATTATACAACATCAATTTCAGATATACAATGCAGTGATCAAGCCTCTACTCCATCCATGAAGTGGTCTCCCTAACAAAACATGTGACCATCTGACACCCCACAAAATTTTAACATTATATTCCCCGAACTGTCTTTCATATCCCTGTGACAATACTGTAGTTACCTATTTATGCTGTCTAATCCTTTCCCCTTCTCCCTCATCCCCACACCCCTTCCAACTAGCAACCCTGTTTTTCCTCTACATCTATGAGACTCATTGTTCTTTATTTCTGGTTAAATAACATCAAAAGTATTGAGTGACTGTTATGGTAGACAAGGACTTGGTGTATATAAAAATTGGTATAAGAGTGACAAAAATGCAAAGGGTTATTTTATATGTTTCTTAACCCTGAACAGTTGTTTCTGCCAGGTTATCTAATGATAATGTTTACATTTATGTGGACTTTGTACTGTAATAACTAGAAATAGAATTGCTAAAAGAGGAAATTAGTTTAAGGTTATTTCAATTATCCTTTAGGGTGAAATATGTCTAGAAACATTCTCAAATGTAATACTACAACACCTTAATTTTTTAACAATATACATATTCTTTTTAGTAACTACCATTTCAAGCAGGATTTCTTTATTTTTATTTGCATAAAGCAAAACTTGAGGTAATGGTTTGCCAAGTGACTACCCTTTGCACCAATGTCCCAACAGACCACATGTCTGACCTCAAAGGTCTTAGAAAGCGCTGTGAAAACTCGACAGGATTTGAATGGATTTCCTGACAGAAATGAGCACTTTTGTGGCACTCCTACTATTCATCTGCTTTCTTAACCCCAGAAATACTGGTATCTATAGTCTTTATGACTGTTTGGAGGACATCTAAGATTGGTCCCATAGTTCCGACAATTTGCTCTAACTAATCTGCAGCTGACTCCATGATATTCTTGGCCTTCTCACGTTTTAGTGTATCCTGCAACTTTTTCAAGGCATCCACTGTAGTGGTTTGGATGAACCTGCACTTGGGCTGTTCTAAGATGTGGCGGCATCTGATTACTCTTTGGTGTGTTTTCTATAAAAGTCATGTAATTGAAGATTCATGATGGGACACTTCATCAAGAGTGAAAGAGAAGATTCCAAACTCCCAAAGTTGTTACCACCATTCAGCAAAGAGAATGACTGGTATATGGACATTCTGGAACCCTTCTTTGGCAAACTGATGCAACGCCTTTACTTAATTGGTGCTTTTCTCAACCACTGCACACAAAGCTGTTGCAATTTGCGGGGGAAAAAGTTCCATTTGCATTTTGTCATCTTTTGCATCCGCTACAGACTGCATCTCCTTAAAACTTTTAAGCGTTTGTTCAATGACATCCTTAACATAACCATCTTCTTCCACAATCACTGACATGATCTGAGTATTCACTCTGCTGTTAAACAATTCGGTAAGTGTGTTTGTGAAGGAAGCAAAATCTTACAAGTGAAAGAATGTTTCGGCAGCTTAAACCAGCCTCTCTTTATCCTTTTCTGACTCTGAAGACACTTCTCTAACAAAAATGTTTCAGCACTGCAAAACAAAGCACTAATCTAAATGAAAACTCTAAATATGTGTATATCTGTTAACCATAAAGAGACTCAAAGTATAATCTAAATATGACGATAACTCCTGTCAATGGTTGGAAAACCACACAAGCTTTAAGGCAGAAATGATCCTGTGCTGTAATAAAAATAATACTAAAAGTTATGAAAACATTAGAATGGGGGTGTTTCATTGAATTTGAACCACATATGTCGCATCCTGCACAACAGGGCCATGGGCGTTTGGAAGGGACAGCAGGGGTTGAGAAATAGAAAAATATAGACAAGAGACAAAGGATAGTTCAAAAGCAGTGCTAGCCAGGGCACTCAGTGCCTCTAGGACAAAGAGCCCCGAATCGGGCCTGACTGTTCCTTTTATTGGGATACACATAAGGAAGTAGCCTGCTCTGTGAGTCTCATACATCATACCAGAGAATTTAGCTCAGGGTCAAATCACCCATGGTCTGCAGGCTGCCTTTACTGAAAGTCCCATGATATGTTCACATGCACCTCCTAAGGGACAGAAATTTCTCATGCAGATACTCACCGATGGGATTACACGGAGGACAGATGTTATCAGCTTTTTAAGGTCATTTCACAGGCAAGCTGTCAGCACCTGAGACAAGGGGTCTTTGCCCATTTTCCTCAACTCCGTGGTTTCTCCTATGGCACCCCTGCGACTGTGTCTGGCTTGGGTTGCCCTATATGCAGCTAGGGATGTACCTGTCTTTGACTAACCAGCCATCTTCTGGGGTCACATAGGAAGATAGAGTAGGCATAATGTTGAAGTACTGTCTTTATGAGGATCTGTTGTTATGGGAAGATGCATGGGGGCAGACGGCTAGACTGCTGTATGACCATACACATATCAAATATTGTGTGCTGGATCCAGAAATGGCTATGCTGATATATAGAGTGACACTATACTCAGGTATTATCCTCAATAACTATCCAATCTCATGGAGCAGACTAGATAAAGTATTAAAAATTACACAGAGAGGCTCTGGTTCTAGTTCAGATGGAGCAAGCACACTCCATACAATCTTTCCTAGTGATTACAACTAACACAATGTATAAAGCAACTATCAGATGACTCTGAAAGGTAGATAACAGCAAGCTGAGGAGGTAGAGAATGCAGCATTTCAAAGATCAAGGTCATCTGATGAAAACTCCCAAAATGCCTCTCATGTCTGAAAGTGTTTCTGTATTTTCATTACAACTCTTCCACTTCTGCTATAAAGGGGAGTATTTATGTTGCTAACCAATGTTCATGATCCTATCTTTCTGTATATCCTCGAGAATTCTGCTCTATCAATCATCTCCCCTTTCTCTTGTGCTATGGACTAAATCATGTCCCCCCCAAATTCATATGTTAAAGCCCCAATCCTCAGTATGATTGTTTTTGGAAATAGCGCATATAAGGAGGTAATTAAGGTTAAATGAAGTCACGAGGGCAGGACCCTGATATGACAGGATTAGTGGCCATGTAGGAGGAAACACCAGAGAGCTCTCTAACTTGCTCTTTCCTCCATATGAGGGCACAGTGAGATGACTGCCTGCAAACCAGTAAGAGAGCCTTTCCCCAAAACTGAATGGGCTGGCACCCTGATCTTAGATTTCCCAGCCTCCAGAACTGTGAGAAAATAAATTTCTGTTGTTTAACCACCCATCTATAGTATTTTGCAGCCCAAGCTGACTATTAAATCTTTTATCCTCCATCTCTCCCCCTCTTAATTTTTCCTTTTTCTTAAAAAAAACAACAACACACGAAGCTTTTATTTAGAAAGACCGAAATGATTGCATGTTAATTTTAATTTTATGTTAATTTAAATTGTACAAGAAATGACCTGAAAATTCCCTTTTTGATGTCCTCCAAGAGTTGGCGCATGCTTTGTTCTTTCTTTAGACCTGGAAAAAATACACAAATTTTCAACAAGTGATTTAATCCTCCCTTCCCCATGTTCAGAAATCCTTATGATCCCTCAGACAGTTCCTTCTAGAATGTTCCTTTTTCTTTAACTATATACATACTCAATTCCCTACTCAGTTTAAAAAAAGAAAAAAAGTTTTACCTGATTTCCCTTCAAGTAATGATTCCATCTCATTCCTTCCTTTAATTCTCAAATTTCTCAAAAGAGAAATTTTTTTACATCATTTTAATGTATTCTGTCCCCCATTATTTTCCTATAAGGCACCAATAACTTCTAATTACCAAATCTATTGGCCTATTTCCAGGTCTTAACCATCTTGAGGTCTCCTCATTACTTAAAAGTACTGAATACCTCTTTCTACTTTGAAATTTTCTCTTCCTGAGGCCTCCATGATGTTATACAACTCTGGTCTTTCTATATCCTAGGCATTCAAATTTTTTTTTCATAGGCTTCTCTTCCTCCTTATACCACCAATAGCTTTCCAGCCTCCTAAGCTCAATAAGTCTCCTAAGCTGTATGGTGTCTTTAGCCTTCATTATATTCTACATTCTCTCCCTTGGAGATCTCAACTGTCCCCATAACTACAAATGCCATCTGAATACAGATGACTCCTAAATCTCCTACTATAGCCTCAGCAGTTCCCGTGATCTCCAGGTTTACATTTTCAACTATCTATTGATCATCTCTACAGGTGACTACGCCAGTATATTCCACATAATATATCTAAAAACTACACTTTTCTTCTCAAAAAACACTTCCTCTTCTTAACATTTGCTACATTGTTGAAGCTAAAAATGCATTTTCATTTTCTCTTCTCCATATCAAATCTGTCCCTAAGACTTGTTAATTCTCTCCGAACTTATTTCTACCTATATCCCCTCTCTGGCAGCCCCATAACTACTATTCCAGTTAACTCTCTTCTAGACCATTTTAATAGTCTCACATTTAGTCCAGAGGTTACAAGTGCAGTACACAGGCAAAATCCAACCAGCAAATATGCTCTGTTTGACCATCACAATGTATTTTCAAAATTCATATATCAGTTGCCAAATTTAAAAAGTGAAAGACAGATATTTTGATTTCTATATTCTGAGAAAAGATTAACTGGCAGCACTAAGCCCAGGTTCTGAGTTGAAAAACCTACTGAGAGCTGAAGTTGTCCCGTTTAGACTGGACATTAACCCTTTACATCCTTTTGTCTTATACTAAGTGTTTCAGTTACTTACATATCTTGTCCAGCTACTGTGGGCATTGGAGTTGGTGACCCACGTTTATTGTCCATGCCAACTAATCCAGTTCAGATAGTGACCTCTCTGAAATCTAAACCTCCTAGTGTTAACCCGCAATCAAAAACTTTCAATGGTTCAGTATTGCCTAGAGAATAAAATAAATTTCCTAGCATGGCATTTGAGACCATCTACAAACTCCTCTCAGTGTTTCACTATTTGCCTTCTCTTCACAGCTCTCATATATACCTTGTACCACCAGCATAGTGGATTAATTTTGTCCCTGAAAAGTCTCTACAATTTTTTGTTCAGCTCCTTTGTTCACAGTATTCCCTGAACCTATAGTATTTATTCCACACCCTAACCCCTACACATCCAAGAAATCTTACTTATCCATCCTTACCTAGTTCAGATCTACTGACCACACGTTATTTTATTTTTCTTCCATGTCCCTACATGATGGGTCCTAGGATACATTGATTGCAAATTGACCCACTGGGACAAAAGTAAAGTAATACCCCACTTAGCCCACCTTTAGGACTATAATAAAACAGCAGCTTTAGATTTTACAAGTCTCCTGGCTAGCATCTAAGTTCCGTATCCTCTAGCCACCCAATAACAACAGAAATTATTACTATTAATAAAAAGAAAAGCTACCACTTAGTAAGTTTTTGCCATATATCAGCACTATGCCAAGAGCTTTCCATGTGTTATCTCATTTAATGCTTATGACAATCCATAAATTATGTACTCATACTCACATTACACCAATGAAAATATTTAGAGAGATTAGGTGACTTTCCCAGGGTTACATGGTTAGTAAGTGGTACTTTGGGTTCACAAAATCAGGACTATCTTAATTCTAAAGCCTGCAGTCTTGCTGCAAAATTATACCAGACTAAGTGATTTCTCCTGTTTCTGAGGTGTCTCTGTTGTAGAGAAATCAATGGGAATTAGGACAAAATCCTAATTTTGAGGATTTAATTTTTAATCTTTCCTTTTAAGGAAGAAGCATGGAAGACTCTGATCTAAACTTTCAGGGAAAGGAGTCAAGTTGGTCTTTCAGGTTTTTATATTGTCAAGACAATTCACCAAGATAACAAGAGAGATAGTGATAAAGAGCAGAGGAATTAATCGCACACACAAAAACCCCACATTTGACTGGAAATATGTTTGGATTTATATCTCAGGAACCTAAACAAGGTAATCAGCAACAGACAGAGGTACGAATGCAACAGAAGCTGAAGGAATCAATATCTGGAATAGCTGACAAGATGAAATCCCTAAATCTGAGAGGTGCCATCAAAGAACCATCTTCTCTACTAAATTCAATTAGCTCAGTGGTATAGCACTTTTCAACATTGAAGAACAGAACATTACATAAGTTTTACCACTTCACGAATCTTTCAAATTACATTATTTAAAATGTACTAATTTTATATTAATCTAGGAAATAGAAGCATTCTGAGAACTAAACCATGCAGAAGTAGTCTATAAACCAGACTGGCAGAGGGACCCAGCAGAGACTAGCAAAGTCTTTAAGTCATCACATTCCACCAGAAACATCCAGTTGAAACCAGATGAAAAAGCGCATCAACAATTCTGCTAAACAACTGCTGGGAGTGCTGAACTCAGAAACACAGCAAGGTAAGCAATATGGGTATTTCTATTAGTACTGATACAATACTCTGTTTCTCAATACTATAAACAATTTGAAATAACATGTCTGTCTTGAATCCTAGCCATTAAGTATAATTAACAAAACAACTTTGTTTAAGAAGGTCTCATGGCATGTTCTTTTTGATTATTTATTCCTCTGAAGACACCAAAGATAAAAGAAAACAGTTTATATAACTGATTAAGTCAGAGAGGGAGATAAAGCAGTAGACATCAATTTTAGAAAGGATTAAGGATGAAATGACACCTGTGTGACTGTGTGCTGTTTGCAAAGATTGTTAAATATCCGTTTATGTCTTTAACATTAATATAAGCACTCAGTATCTGTAAAAGAATGTGCAATCTAATACTAGTTAATGTATGGTGCTTGTGTTCCTTCATAAGTTATTACATTTAAATATAATTGGGACTTTACTGTGTGTCTCCAAATAGACTGTTCTCTTTTTGAAAGCAAGAAACATTGTCTACTATGTTCTTTTAATGCCTCAGGCATATAGTAGAGGTTTCTCAAGTAAGCATTTGATAAATGCTGATGAATATTTCTAATCAGAAATATTCTTTAGAAAAATTTACATCAGAAAGTGTGATCACACCATGATCAACTTATTTTTTTTTAATTAAAGGCCATGATTTTGATTTAAATTAAAGGAGGAGGTTCAAAACTGGTTAGTAGCTGTTATTTTTTCCTGAAAAGATTCTGAGTTTTCCTATATCCCATTACCACACTCCCAAATAAATGAATGCTGTATGATAGCTGGACCTAATATAGTGAAAGGTGACAGCAGAGAGAAATGTAAAACCTCAGAGACCACTAAAAATTAAACATCAGAGGTTTAGACAGGTCATGATTTTTTTTCTTTCTTCCTTCCTTCCATCCACCCTTTCTTCCTTCCCTTTTAAAATTGTTATTATGGGAAAAGTTGAAACATACACAAAAGTGAAGATATTAATACAATAAACTCTCATGTACCCATAACCCAGCTTCAAAAATTATAAAAACAAGGTCCATCTTATTTCCTCTATAACCCTACTCCTCTCTCCCTTCAAGATTACTCGAAAGCAAATCTTAGAGATCGCATCATCACATTGTTAATATTTTCAGTATTACTACACAGGCAAGAACTCTTCTTTTTGAAATTTAACTGTATGCTCCCCAAATCAATATTTAACAGAACCATCTTTGACTTTGAAACACATCCAGTGTCCTCCTGTAAAAACTTATTTTTGATGGCAATGTAAAAGTTTTGGGAAAGCAATTTCCAAAAGCAATAAAAATTTTTATTGCCATTAATTATATAATTTTTCAGTAAATTTACCCTGAGGAAATAATCCAGATAATTGAAGAGGGGGAAAAAACTGTGTATTAAAATGTTCATTAGAATATTATGATAGTGAAACAATTGGGATTTATTAAATTATGGTAAAGATATCATGGAATATTTTATATAACAATAAAATGATTGTAAAACTAAAATTATGGAGAAATGTTTAAGTAAATTAATGTGACATGAATATTTTATTTCTATTATTACAAATTTGTGAAAACACTTATACATTCAAACAAACTTTAGAAAGGAATAACAACAACAAAAACACCAAGATAGTAGGTTTATGGGTGTTTTTCCTCCGCTAAAATGTTTATATGTTAGTGCTATTGGCTTTATATTTTAAAATACTTTATCAAATCTTTTAATTTCATGTTATAATTCTACCATCCACCAAAGCATATGTCACATGTCCCTTTATCCATGAAGCTTCCACAAATCACTTCAATATTAATTTCTCTCTGTAAATTTCTATAGCACTTGAAAGTCAATGCACTACTATTATTCACAAAAGTATCCTGGGGATTTTTCATTCCAATATTTGATAATCCATATATTTTCATTTTGTAACGTGGTTCCTTTCCTGAAAAATTACAACTTCTGTATAGTATCACTAAATAAAGCTTAACTTTTAGATATAATCATCAATATATGTCTGCCCTACCTAATATGCTCTTTAACCTTGAATGTTTCTCAACAAAATTGCCATGGATTCAGTAAGAATCCATCTGAAGCTAGTCTCCAAATTTGTTTAGTTTTTTACGAAATAATAAAATACATGTGATTCCAAATTCTTTTAGCAATAGAACACTCATCAAATTTTACCGGGCCAAAGCCCAAATACAGCAACACAGAAAAGCACACTGCTGCTTCGGCATTGGCTAAGCTGAAATAGGCGTGCCAGACACCAACAGCTCCCCCTGCTGGCTAGAAATCACCCATCAGGCCGCCGAGGATTCTTTATACTCTAGTTAAATTTCAATGAGCCACTATAATAAAATACACAAGTAACTTCACAAACTCTGCTGTACAGAAGTGGATGGTAACGTCCCAGGGTGAATTTTACACTGACAGGGAGTACTATCATGTGAAAGCAAATAATGTAACAGTTCACATTTACCATACAAAAGCTGTAGGTAATCAGAACTGATTAAGTAGACCACTTAAGCTACCTGCTAGTGCCAATCTTGAAAAGTCATTTTTAAAATGACTTTAATATGATATTTTAAAGATTGCATTTTAAAGTCAATATTTAAAAGGTCATCCCTGAAAAATTAACAAGATACAAAAAGTATATGGTCCAGAACTCCTTTTAGGTACGGTGCTATGCCAGGGGTACCAAAAAAATGGATACAAGCGGACACTGGTCAAGCAGTAGTTTGCCATAATCAGAAGTGTCTGGATGCTGATGGTAACCACTTTGAGCACCTCTTGTAATTACAGAAGTCAAAAGTAACTTGTATTCATCTTTTGTTATTGGTATATGTTGAGTATTACAATTGTAATAATTTTCCTTTCTTAAAATGTGTATTTTTTTTGGCACCCTCTGTTTATTGTTAGTAAGATATCACTTAGGCGTGCCTAAGTAACAACTAGAGTCTTCAAAAAGGGTGACTGATTAGTTGAAAGGTTTTTGTTTTGCTGAGTGAGGAGTCAGAGCTAAGTTGTCAAGGGCAATAGTGAAAACACTGCACATTACCAACAATGGTTTTCCATGTGGTGTATACCCTCACGTCTAAATATCAAGCACATATTTAAGAGTAACAAATTGAAAGGGTGCAGATTATTAACCCTCCCTGCATGACTGAATGTCTCCATATGGACCCAGTGTCAATATATATTAAAGTGTAGGCTGTTTAAAATTTGAATTTGCACAAATCAAGCACCACTTCTATCTGTAATTTTGAATGACATAGTACTTGCAATTTGACATATAATTTTAAATGTCTTAACTTCTTAACTAGATTAGAAATACCATAAAAGCAAGGACCATGTCTTCTTCATTTTTGTGTGCTCTACAAAGCCTATCATACTACCTTATACATTTTAAAACAGTCAGTACTCCATTAGATAAATTGTTACTGAATTATTCAATTGCTTCTTTCACCAGGCTCTTCAAATTTCACTTGTCCAAGAAATAATTCATTAGTTTCACCTTAAAACCTTACCTCTCCTCCAACGCATTCTCTAGCATCTGTCTCCCTGTTGGGATGCAAGCAATCTTGAACTGTATTCAGTACTGGAGGAGGTATGGTGGCAAGCCTGCTGAAGATATTTGCATAAGGAATCCTCCTAATACCCTTCCCCAAGGAAAAAAGAGCTAGGAAGGTAAGCCTGATTCAGAAAATAAAAGTCCTTTTTCATTAGATGTGAAAAATAATTCTGAGCACATCATGATGTCTCTTACTCGAACTTATTGGCACAAAATTATGGATTGATATCTGGATCATCTGGGAATAATAGTGTATGTGCAAGGGCTTGAGTATGTAAAGAAAGAAAATATTACTGTTGCAGTTAAAAAAGTAGTTTTGATTTCTGCTAAGATTGAATTTTTTTCATCAATTAGCTACTATTTCTTCTTTTACTGTTTGTTCAATGTTATTTACTCATTTAGCTATTAGATTACTGTTTTCCTTATAAATAACAAGTCTTCAGAAGAAATTCATACTTCCATTTTTCTTAAATTTTTCCCAATTTATTGTTAGTTTTTACATGGTTGTTTTTGTTAGTCAAATTTTTATGTGACTTTTTTTCCATTTGTTTCCATACAGACATTTGAAAATGATCCATTTCCTTTCAGTTAGTAGTTGATTTTTTTAAACATATATTATGCCAATAACATTTTAAGTTAACTTTTTACCACCCAAACTTTACGCCATTATGCCAGGATCATTTATGAATCATAATTTCAATTTCCATCAATTTGAGATTCTACATTACATAGAAAATCAGATGTATAGAAGGATCTGCTTGGCAGACTTTTGTTCCATGATTCCATCTACTCTTCCACCTGTACAATAATGGATAATATTGTGTTTTTATAGTGTTTAAATATTTGTGGAGGAAAAAGTCCCATCATTATTTATCCTAAAAACATAAGTAGTCTCACCTGTTCAGCCTTTCAGACATATTTTATGATTAATTTGCCAAGCTGTGTTAAAACAATAAATTAATTGGGAAGAAACTGATCACTTGGAAGCATTCAACCTTCCATCCAGGAAGAAGGCTCATTTGTGATGCCTTCAGATAATAGCACATGACAGCTGCTGGAAATATTTTCCACTTTTTTAAAGTAAGAAGGACTCCTCTTAGCTAAATATCTGAATAGGTATGTAGTTGGTGATCTTCTGAATTCAGTCAGAAACTGCAGTTTTCATTTCATGGTAAGATCTGAAAACTAGGAGCCAAAAAAAGAAAAAAGTTTAATGGAAAATTCCTGGAAGAAAAAAGACACCAATGTCCAAATTTGTGGTTATCAAATTGCAGTTTGCAACCCAATGATGAATTTGGGGAATATTTAATAGACTCTCCACAAACAATTTCTTTATATAGAATTGAGATGTTTTTCTAAGTACTGTCTTAGCAAAATTTGTGTTGTGTGGGCGCACACCTGCGAGCGCGTGCCTGTGTGTGTGTGTGTGTGTGTGTGTGTGTGTACTGGATCTGAATCAAAGATAAAAATGAATTTCTGACTATAATAAAGTTTATTCCACCAAGAGTACCTGTGCATTTTTCTAAATTAAACATCATAAATGATCATGTTCCTAATCTATTTTTTTTAATGTTCCCCTCTCCATTCCCAAATTATATCTTTATGACTTGGAGGATAGATTATTTTCATGTTTATTTTCTTGAGAGAAAAACACCTTCACTCCTTCATCCCATGCTTCTCAGGTTCCCCATATCTAGGTTAGGAATGATGGTCCTTAGATAGGGCCCAAAGTAATCAAGATATTGAAACGTGGTGACCAGAAGTTGGAGAAATAAAGGAGCATTGGTTATCAAGAATTCACCATTTCAAACTGTGTTCTGTTTCAAATGCCATTAAACACTACTTGGAAATAATCATGTTTATTTATTAATAATCAGATGCTTGACAAACACAAGTGTTTTCCTATCTAGCACTTCCTCACCACAAAATGTAATGCCTCAATTAATGCATCAATAGGTTATATTCTGTTATCCACATTTCTATACACTGACTCCAAGTTTCATAAAAGTATAATAATTGTTTTGAAGAACCCATTGAGTTTTCTAAGGAATTTTTTACATAGTATATTGCTACTATGCTATTCATGAAGTAAAAGATTTCCTGGTCAAATCTAAGCAGACAGAAGACATTTTTCCAGATTTTTATTGAAAATTTACCATTTTGTTTTTCAGAGATCATATTGAAATATGGCTCACAGTGACCTCCTCTACCCAGAAAACCCAAGGAGGCGGGAAGAAGTAAACCATCTTCATCAACAGCTCCTTGACTGCTTATCTGACAGCTTCCATGCCACCAATAAGCTGATTGAGGTTTTAAATATGCATTTGGGGTGCAGGCTGGCCTCCATTGAGATGAAAAGAGATGGGACCATCAAAGAAAACTGTGATATCATCATCCACGCTGTGATGAAAATCCAAAAGGAATTGCAAAAGGTTGATGAAGCACTCAAAGATAAACTAGAGCCAACCCTTTATAGAAAACTTCAGGATATTAAGGAAAGGGAAACAGAGAAAATTGCAATAGTACAAAAGGTTATTTCAGTCATCCTAGAAGAAGCTACTTCTGCTGCCAGTGCAGTGGCTGTTAAACTTGTGGGCTCAAATGTCACAAGTGGCATAATTAACAAGCTGGTCACTGTGTTAGCTCAAATTGGTACTTCTCTCCTTGGTAGTATAGGAGTGGCTGTTCTTGGCCTTGGTGTAGATATGATCTTCCGTGCCATCCTGGGAGCAGTGGAGAAAACACAGCTTCAAGCAGCCATCAAAAGTTATGAAAAGCATCTGGTGGAATTCAAGTCAGCCTCAGAAAAATATCATCATGCCATCACTGAGGTCACCAATGCAGTGGAACACCAAATGAAATAAATAGCCGCTTTATTTGCCACTGGAATATTTTCTGCTTCTCTCTCAATAATAGTGTTTTGTTTCTTTGATTAGGTTCAAACATAGGCATAAATATGGTAAACAAATTGGAAAGAGAAATTAGAGATGCTAAAACTAGATGACTCTAGAGTTGTGCATCAACAATGAATGCCTGGATCACTTGGTGCTAGATCGATCCTGTGAGACAGAAGATTATATCCCAGGATGTCTTCTCACTCTGCTCTACCAGTTCAACATTAGGGTAAATGATATTACAGAGAAGCAGGTGTAAGGGTTACCTTTTTATTTTCTAATTTCCAGTCAAAATACTTAAAATTTTCATTGAATGCAGAAATTTTCATTTCTACTTCAGACATCATTTAGTTCTATGGGGACATATTTAGTAACTTCTGCCTGGACATAAACCATGGGCCTTCTAAAGTAATAGAAATACTACCATAATTTTGACCACCAGTTTAAATCCAACTTTCAGTAAACTGGAAGAGACCGAAATATGGCTTGTAGCAATCTACTTCAACGATGAAAGGAGGCAATGGTTCTGGAAACGTCTATAATTTGGATGGATTTTTAAAAGATAAAATTTTAAACTAAAAAGATAAAGGTTTTGTTTCTATAATTGCAATCAACCTGACCAACTGTGGTGTGATGATTAAATATCCCTCAAGTGACTGTTCGAACACTCTGGAATATTTAAAAAACAAACAGCAAATCCCAGCTACACATGCATAAAATGCATCTAGGATACAGCAGAGGAAGTAGCTACTCTTTTAATTGTCATTTAGAGAAAAGTCATAATTTATTACCTTATGAATTTTCACAAAAAAAGAAATTTCATTTTCAAAACTAGCAGAAAGAAGGAAGCTGTCGTCATATATAAGGCTTTAGATGGCCCATTTCATTAACTACCTACTTTCAGAAAAATCCAGAGGCTATGGAGGCCTAATGGTTCAGTGGAATTTCTGCAGATGCAAGTGTTCATTTCCTAAATCCTGCACCAACTTTTAACTCCCATTGAGACTCTTAGATTCTACTTATAAAATACTTAGTAAGCTGTTGATGCAAGAATGTGTTTGTTATAGTTGAATCTGGAAACTCGAAAATCTCAGCATATCTTAAAAATTAAAACTTAGATGCAATACTTTAATGTTTCAAACGTAATAATTTTCTTTCTCTTCTACCATTACTTTTATTTATTTTTTATTTTTTTATTATTTTAGATGCAATACTTTCATGTTTCAAATGTAATAATTTTCTTTCTCTTCTACCATTACTTTTATTTTTTATTTATTTATTTTTTTTGAGGGCAGTGTCACTGGCCCTCATATGTGGGACCCGAACCCGGGCCGCTGGCTTCCCAAGCCAGCTCTTGGCCACCGCGCCACTCAGCCAGCCCTTCTGTCATTACTTGTAAAGATTCATTGCAAAACAACACAATTTAGTTCACCTGCAAAACTAAACTTTTTTGTTATTACCTGATTTATAAGCTTTAAACTACAAGATGTTTTTGTTCTTTCTGGGACTCAAAATTCAGTCTAAAACCAAATCAAGAATCTCCTACGACAAAGGTTAGTTTGGGTAAAGGACAAATCTACAGTTAAGTGCATATTTAAATATTCTGCTAAAAGTTACTATATCTCCATCAGTATTTTGGTGTATTTATAATTGAAAGTAAGAATTGGCCTTTATTGAACATATTTTCCTATAAAGGATATTCGGATTAAGGTTGGAAATAAAACCATGTCCCTTTCGGGTAGAATTTGAAAATATTAAAAATTACCTTCAAGGTGAAAAGACAGTGGGGAGTCTTAGAGAAACAGCAGTTGGAAAAGAAGAAAAGGACTAAGACTGGAGCTAAGGGCATAATCCCGCACGTACAATGATATCATAAAGGATTTGGGGCTGGTGAAAAGACCAGAAGCCAATATAACCTCGCCCCTCGTAAATTTAAAACTGACAGCACATGTATCCCCACATTTCCTTTTCAAAAAACTAATCCCATAGATTAGCAATCTGGGACTGTAATAGGGGCACTGATTTGCTCAGGTCTACAAATGTTCTATGTGCCTACAAACTACTAAACTTTCTGATGATCGTGACGCAAAACCACAGAATACAACCCCAGGAGGCCGAAGGAGCACAGCACACACCTCCCGGCTTGTCCCCGCCGGTCCAGCGCAGCGCAATCAGGGGAACTCCCGGAAATTAAGTCAGAATGCCTCTCTCCCAAGGGCCGATCCTCTAGCCAAGAGGCTTCTTTGTATTTCCATTGGCCTATAGAAATGTCAATCAACGTGCTGAGTGACGGGGCGGGCTCTTAGTCGATAACCAACCAATTCGGTACTGAATCCGAGCGGAAGCGACCTGGGGTTCTTGGTCACTTTCTAGGGTTGCAGGGCGGAGAAACCCTGAGGTCGTGTGGGGGGGGGGTCACCGGGAGAGGAAATGACGTAGGCATGGCGGAGGGGCGCGAGGTTTCAAGATGGCGGTTGCTGGATGGCTGATCGGGAGGCAGGGGTGAAGGCCCCTACCAAGTAAAAGAGGCCGAAAATCGTCCCCTCCCCGCTTCTTGAAGTCCCGGAGCCCAGCAGACGTGTGAGTGGGCAGGACTGTGCCAATCGGATTCTTCCTCTTCCCCGTTCCTTCCTGGGGCACGCGCGGTGGCCTCGGGGACACAAGGCCTGTCCGCCCGGTTGCTCCTCTCCGCGGTTGGGGTTTCCCGGGTAGCGGACTGGAGGGGCCCCGAGCCCCGGGCGGAGCGGCGACTGCCTCGCCCAGGTCGGCGTCGCGCCGCCTCACCTCAGCCTTCGGTGTGATGTGTGTGCGTCGCGTCAGGTTCCGCCGTCGCCATGGTGTCGGCAGTTGCGGCCACTGTTGCCTTGGGCGGATCTGGGTCGCGTCCCGTTGGAGCTGCTTTGGCTCTCTCGTGCCCCCCCCCACGGTTTTGTGCCTCGACTTCCCAATCGCTTCCGTTTCAAGACCAAAGAGTAGTTTGCGCAGACCAAGACCCCAGTGTCTTGTGTAAACATGTTTTGTAATTCGCTTGGGGAAGGCGGGTCAAAACAAGAGCTTGAGGGTAATTGAGAGAGGAAAGCAAAAAAAGATGCGGGCCAGCAAAGATCTCAGAGTTAGTATTCGTATTAATTTTGCTTGCTTCTGCCTCCCTTCTCCCCCACTCCCTGTTTTTATAAGATGGAAATCCTTGACAGGGTAAATTAGTCGCCATTGGAACAGCTTTGAAGCCTTTCGCAAAAGTCAAGGCAACTGACCACTTGCCGAAAGAGACATTAACTAATAATAAACTAGTCTGATGAAATCTTCATAAAGAAAGGAAGGTATAATTGTATGGTCTGCTAAAAATTTTACCTCGAGCCTATACCTTCCCCAGTATCTCGGCGGTGAGCAAGCCCAGTCCATTGTTTCCGTGCATCTAGGTTAACATACTTTTGATATTGCTCTTTTCTTTTTAGACTAATCAGAGGCTTAATGACCCACAAGGGAGCACATAATCTTGATAACCATCCTCTAATCCAGGTATAGAAAGTTCCCTTTGCCTTGCTTTCTCCCACCTGACTGGAATCCTCCTTAGTGATTCCATCCGTAATTCTAAAGTATAAAAGGGACTGTCATTCTCCAGAGCATTTTCGAAATCTTGAGGCCAGGCAGGTTGTCAGTTTGGCTCAGATAAGCTCTAATAAACTCATACAAATTTTCTACAGGCTTGGACATTCTTACTTTGAGGCAGCTTTTGGTTGTTTTTTTTCTATTTAATGAACAAGTGAACCACACAGATTGTCAACATGGGACGGAGATCTACATCATCCACCAAGAGTGGGAAGTTTATGAACCCCACAGACCAAGCCCGTAAGTATCCATGAATGTGGAATGATGAAGAGGAGTGGTAAAATTTGCAAGCATTAAGAAATCTATTTCATGATGGACTAATTACAAGATTAAGAGTGCTAGGAGTTGGTTGTAGTGGGTTGTTGGAAAAGTCATGATGTGTTTTTTTCTGTTTTTCGTTGCAAAAATGCGTCAATGATTTTTCCGACAACCCAATATAAATAAAATTATACAGTATTCTTGTGGGCACATGGTTAAAACTTTAAACATGCAAAAAAAATTTGTGCCCATATTTCTAAATTGATGGACTTGCAAAGTAGAATTGACTTAAAGCTTTCTTTTTGTATTTGGAATATTGAATAAGTTCTGCAAGCTCTTTAGTGTTTCATGACATATTTTTTCATCAGGTTCCTAGTTCTTTCCTAAGAAGCTTAAAATTTCTTGAGACATTTTTGGTTGACAAAATTAGAAGGGTGATACTAACATCTAATAGGCAGAGGCGAGGGATGCTGCTGAATGTCCTACAGTGTGTGGGACAGCCTCCCACAATAAGAATTATCTGTATTAAATTGATCATTTATAATAAGGTTCAAGGTTTGAAAGTTTTATTTTCTCTCTCTCTCTCTCTCTCTAGGAAAAGAAGCCCGGAAGAGAGAACTAAAGAAGGTATGGTTTCACATGCATCACAGTAGCTATTAAGTATTGTTTGGCACATCTTATCATTGGGGATTTGTGGGTTTCCAAATAACATTTCCAATTACTCGCCAAAACCATAAAATCTACTAAACCAAAGTACTATATAGATGCTCCTTGACTTACAATGGGGTTATGGCCTGAAAACCCCATTGTAAGCTGAAAATGTCTTAAGTCAAAAGTGCATTTAATACACCTAGCCTATCAAACATCATAGCTTAGGCTGGCATACCTTAAACCTACTCAGAACACTGACATTTAGGCAAAATCACCTCACTATCACTGCTCATTATCATGAAAGAATATCATACTGTATGGCTAGCCTAGGAAAAGATCAAAATTTGAAGTACAGTTTCTATTGAATACGAATGGCTTTGGCACCTTTATAAAGTCAGAAAAAAACTGTAAGTCGAATATTGGAAAGTCTAGGACCATTTGTACTTGAAGACTAAACTAAATAACCTTGTCTATAAGCTCATGATGAGTTATTGTAACATTGTTAATTTGAATACCTTTCCCAGTGAGTTAAGTAAATACTTTTGAAAGTAATTCCTTTTTGTTAGTTATTAAAACATACTGCTTTGTTAAAAGCTACTGAATTAGTGCCTGTAAATAAATGTGATGCTAACTAGCTTTGTGCATTCATTTTCCTGGTTATGTAGCTGTTGAGTTGGTGACAAAGTGCTTCCCCAGAATAAGAAAGGATTTACTTTTTAGTGTCATATTAAGGACAGATTTTTAATTGTTTCCAATTGTGTGTTCTTGTTACATTGTTTAGCATTAAATCCTTTAACAGTTTAATATATAATTTTAGAATGGTGCTGAAACCTTTGTTTAAAAAATAAAGCTGCTAATATTGTTTATAGTAACTGCTTTAGATCTCACAAATACTTGCCTCAAAAAGCACATTTAGTAAATAACGTTTATTTACCTTTTTGTCTAAAGTTGAAACATTTTGAAGAATAAAAAATTACATAGCTAGTTTCTGGTTGAAGCATGATAAAATCAAGAAGTTCAACTTCAATTTAAATAGATCCTTAAAGCAAATTGAAATAAAAACTCATGAGTGTCCAGCTCCTTGACACACTGCTCTTTGCTTTTTCTAAGAACAAAAAACAACGCATGATGGTGCGAGCTGCGGTTTTGAAAATGAAGGATCCGAAACAGATTATCCGGGACATGGAGAAATTGGATGAGATGGGTAAGAATGTATAAAAAGGCTAGATTTTACAGCAGGGATAACAGTCTGATACATGGGCAGGCAGGCGAGTAATGAATGGAGGGGTGCAGCATAAGAAAACCAGAAAAGCATGATGGCATCTGACACTTGGATTTAGTTTTAGTATCCGGAGAGCAAAATGGATAGATGGGGATCTATTGTGACCTGAATATCTCAATAAAAGGGTAGCCATGATTTGTCTTGAGCTACTTGTTGTTATGAGGTAATGAAAGCTCACTTTGGCCAGCTCATTTTTTGAGAGAAGACCAAAATCTGGTTTTTGAAATCACCTTGGGGTTTTTGTTTCTGTGTTGTTTTGTGTTTTAATGTTGGCAGCTACCATGTAAATCTAAATATTAGGCCACCATGAGTATATCAGCTTGCCATTTTTTTCCAATGAGAATCTAAAAAGATACTTGACCACTTAGTAAGGATGTAGAAGAAATCATCAAATAGTTAAAATCAGATTTTATAAAACACCAGATTACCCTCTTTTTCACATTTCATAGAATGATTTCAATTCAGTCTCATCATATGCATCTTCATTGTCACTGTTTGTCATAACTGGAGTCATGAGGTAATTGCATGTTTTCTTTCCTTGCATCTAAGGTTGATTAACAATCATCTGCCACTAGAAATTTTATCCCAACCCACAAATACCTATTTCTTAACATTAGAATGTGGGTTTTTTAATTTTTCTTTTTTTAATAGAAGTTTTCAAGTATGCAAAAATAAAAGTCTAGTTAACTCCTGTGTGCTTTTCAGCTGTCAAGTTTTTTTTATTTAGCATATTAAAGTGGTCTTTACAAGTTTTGTTTACAAAGGTACCCAAACAGTTTTAGTGGTTTGCCCAAAAACAGTAAGTGAAAGAGTTATAGTGGATCCCCTAATGATATATTAATTGAGGTTCCAAAAAATTCAGTTATGTGGGGTGGGGTTGCGGTATTACAAGCTTTCTGAAATGTGGCAGAGTCTGTGCAGCTAGCCTGGGCAGGAGTTCTCAGTCAGGCTGCATGAGGCCAAATTTTTCCCAGCTCAGCTGTAATTGATCCATTTGTTGCCTCTGGTATGAATTTCAGCAGGGACAGTTGCTATCCCTAGAGTATTAGGATTTTAACTATTAAATGACCCTAAATTGATCTATGTGGTTTTTGTATTGGCATAGAAATACCTCTGGTGATTCACAGAACATGAAAGAATTCACAAGATTCAGAAAAGGAGGAAAGCAGCAAAAGGTTTATTGAAAGTTGGGCAGCAAGGATTCCTGGCAGTGTCTAGAGAAGAGGGCTGTGCCCATTCAGCAGGGTAGAAGTCAGACAGAAGCACCAGTAGAGGAGTTGCTGGGGGCATAGTCTAGAGTAGACAGCTACAGTGGGTTTGTGTTAACTGGGGTTTTATATTTTTCTATGCAGGATGTAGGGTGCTTGTCAGCTTGCAGGGGGCTTCTTCCCAGAACCATTCTGTTCCCATCTATGATGGGTGTTTGTTGGCTTGCAGGGAGTTGCCATTGTAATTGGCCTCCCCTGGGAACTGTTCTGTTCCCATCTATGATTGATGTAAGGTGCTTGTCAACTTACAGGTGCAGTGCTAGCTGAGCGATTCGGAGCCAAGCGATTAATTTTTAAGCTTGTTTCTGCTAACTCACAAGCTCACTCCTGTTAACTCTTTGCCTGTCCCATCCTGCCAGCTCACAAGCCTGCTCCTGTTAACTCTTTATCTGTCTCATCAGTTTTTCTTTTGTTTTTGAGGGCAGTGCCACTGGCCCTCATATGTGGGACCGAACCGGGGCCGCTGGCTTCCCAGGCCAGCGCTTAACCACTGCTCCACTCGGCCGGCCTTGTCTCATCAGTTTTAAAAGGAGATAATAATAGTAACTGAAGTTTATTGATCTCTTACCTTGTTGTGGACCAATTTTTTTTTTTTAACAGTTCTCATTTAATCCTCACAACACTTTTTTGGGGTAGGTGTAACTGTCCCTGTTTTACACATGAGGAAACTCAGACATAGGGATTATGTACCTTTCTCAAGGTCACACTGTAAAGAATTAGTAGCAAAGCTGGGATTAAAACTGAGGCATTCGATAGTTTTATTAGTGACATTAGGGAAAACTGGTGTAAGACTGTACCTTCTGATTCTGAATAACTATGCTAGTTAATAAGATTTAGGGAAGAAAATAATTAAACTTGTTATTCTTTAAGGAAAAGGGAGAAGGGAACATTGTTTATGAGCACTCTAGTTACAATTTATAAAACTGAGTTTAAGCAGAATAAAAGATACATTGAGTTATAATTGGGAAATCCCAGGGGGAAGCTAGCCTTGAAAATGCAGATATCATTATCACCACTGTCCATTTATCCATATGACTGGTCTTTTGTCTGTTAGCTTTACTCAGCATACTGTTAATGAGCTTCTTGAGATGGGAGGTGGTATGTATGTGGAATTAGTGGTAGGTAGGCTACAAGGCCACAGATAGCTCTAGGTTTATTTCATCCTTGCTTGTGAGAGCTGCTCTCTCACACATCTGTGTTTAAAAATCTCCGAGAGGGATCTGGTCCCAGTTTGGATCATATGCCATGTGATCTCTGAGTCAGTCACTGGCAGGAGGGATGGAGGAGAGCAAGTGTGATTGACCAGGGAGGTCCAGGAGTCTTGTGCTGATTGCTCTTGGGGCTGCACACCTGAAATTAAGCCCAATGGTGAACACAAGGGAAGAAAAAGGCTTATATGGTAGTGAGAAAAAGAACACCATTCTGTTGTAAAAATAATAGTAAGTGGTGAGCCAGACTCCACTAGATATTTTATTTATGATCCCATTTAATCATCAGAGTTCTGTTATAAAGCAGCTAATGTCCCCATTTTTCCAGATAAAGAAGCAAACATGAGAATTCAAATAAAGTGTCCAAGATCTCAGAATTAAATGACAGAGCCAGCGTAGTATGTAAACCCAGGTCTGTCGTGCTGAAGCTTCACTATATCAGCTTGTTAGCATAGAGGAATAAAAATTGATTTCTATTACAATGTTAATGAATATTAGTTACTTAGGTGACTTTTCTTAGAAGAGAGTAAAATTAATGGCCATATTAAAAGGGTAGAATTTTAATAAATATCTATTGCAGTTCTTTTGAAATTGAAGAGTACGGTAATACCTTGGTTTGCGAGCATAATTTGTTCCGGAAACAAACTACTCATATTGTAAGACATCACTCATTTACCACATTAAAATGTATTAGAAATTTTGCTCGTCTTGCGGAACACTCACCACGTTACTTGCAATCCAAGGTTTTACTGTATATCTGGTGTCGAACTCCCTTTTTAAAACTTTAGCATATAAGGAGATTTTTTTATTAAATGATATACCTATTGATACCTAAATGAAGTAAACTTCTTGTGTTTAATTCCATAATCTGCTCTTTTCTCTCAGAGTTTAACCCAGTGCAACAGCCACAGTTAAATGAGAAAGTGCTGAAAGACAAGCGTAAAAAGCTCCGTGAAACCTTTGAACGTATTCTACGACTCTATGAAAAAGAGAATCCAGATATTTACAAAGAACTAAGAAAGCTAGAAGTAGAATATGAACAGAAGAGGGCTCAACTTAGCCAATATTTTGATGCTGTCAAGGTATTCAACTTTCTTTTGATAAAAACTAAAATGTTAGATTTGTTCTTAAAAATTGTTGGTGGAAAAATTAATCATGTTGAACCTCTTTTGGCAATTTCTTGTCAAACTAAACATACACGAGAGAATCCATCTGCCAACACAGTAATGGCCAAAAACTGGAAACAGCCCAGGTGTTTTTAAATATCAAAATCATACTGAGTTTCTTTTGTAGTTATGATTCCATTTGTATAAAATTCTAAGACAAGCAACTCTAATCTGTGGAGGGAAAAAGTTGTTAACAGTGCTTGCCTCAGGATAGTGTTAAGGATCAACTAGGAGAGAGTATGACATGTGCATTTATTGAAACTCATTGAATTTGTACATTTCCTTGTAAATTTTGCCTCAAAATAAAAATGTGAAAAAAACAAGTGCTATCATTTTTATTAAGTGGGTAATATAGGTCCCATTTTACAGAAAAGAAAACTAAGGTAACTTGTTCAGTCATACAGCTAATATGTGGCAGAAATAATTTCAGAGCCCAAGTTCTACCATTGGATATATACTATTTCTAAGTTAATTGATACTTACCAGAATATTAAATAGGGTGGCTTTGGTGCTAGATATTTTAATAGTTGAACTTCTTTAAACAGCACCTATTTCAAACCATAACCAAAAAGAATTAGTTGATAAGGGGAGAAAAACACTGGGCTTTGGTTTTCTTAGAGAAGCTAAAGATTTTTTTCAGCTCATTGATAGACTTTAGAAATATTGATGAGGCTAGCTGTTCGTTCTTTTTCATGATAGTTATGTTAGGTGGAAAGTAGATTTAGGTTATGAAACAGCTAACACTGAATTTTAGTGTTGAGTGTGGATTAGTTATCCTCCCATTGAAAGGGTCCTTCTGTTGCAGAATGCTCAGCATGTGGAAGTGGAGAGCATTCCTTTACCAGACATGCCACACGCTCCTTCCAACATCTTGATCCAGGACATTCCCCTGCCTGGTGCCCAGCCACCCTCCATCCTCAAGAAGACCTCAGCCTATGGGTAAGGAAGTGGTAGCATAATCAAATAGCATGTATTAGAAGCACCTCTTGATTGTCCAATGCCAAAATTAATGCAATGGGAAATAAAAGACAATGTGAATGTAAGCAGTGCCTCATTTGAAATAAATATGAAATAAGAGATCCCTTGAAAATTGTTTAGAAGAGCAAGCAAAGATCTTATCACTGTTAACGTGATTATGGTGAAATTGTCTTTACAGACCTCCAACTCGGGCAGTTTCTATCCTTCCTCTTCTTGGACATGGTGTTCCACGTTTGCCCCCTGGCAGGAAACCTCCCGGTCCTCCTCCCGGTCCACCTCCTCCTCAAGTTCTGCAAATGTATGGCCGTAAAGTGGGCTTTGCCCTAGATCTTCCCCCTCGACGGCGAGACGAAGACATGTTATATAGTCCCGAACTTGGTAAGGAGTGACTATTCCTTTTGCTCTTCTAACCTTTCCACTATCGTTTCTTATGTGGGCCCTGTTTGACAGCCTGTTCACCACCCTCAGGACTTGGGAAGTAAACGATACCATGTACCTACTAACAGATGAATACATCTTAGGATCTACCCAAGTAAAAGCATCATATGTAACGAAGTATAAAAATGTTTGCTGTGTTTTAAATTGGGCTTTTCTTAGAGATGTCACTCTCTTACTGCCAGTTCCCTAAGATTTGAATACCTGTTTCCCTTTCAGCTTTATTGTCATCAAACTAGTGTTATATAGTCACACTGGTTGCATATGTATGTGTATACAACTTTCTAAGCGGAGTGTGTCTTCAAGTTTGAATCTTGTAAACTACTACCAAATGAAAATATTGTCAGACTGTAGGCATAGCTGAGATCATATACAGAAGTTTTAAGAACAATTATTGTAAGCTATATAGCATGATTTTGTGTTTTGGCATGCCGTGTAATAGAGAATCCAATCATATTACTTGTTCCCTGCCTCCTTTTCAGCTCAACGGGGTCATGATGATGACATTTCCAGCACCAGTGAAGATGACGGCTACCCTGAGGACATGGATCAAGATAAGCATGATGACAGTACTGATGACAGCGATACGGACAGATCAGATGGAGAAAGTGAAGGGGATGAATTTATGCACCGTGATGATAACGAAAGAGAAAACAATGAAGAAAAAAAGTCAGGTACGTGCAGGTGAAAGTTCCATGGTATTGATTAATCATTAGCACAGCGCTAAAGGTCCTGATTTATTAATGCATCTATGAAAGTAATTGTGTTGTGAGCTTGAAAAAGAGGGATCATAGCTATATTCATCTTTATATCTCAGCACACTCAAAAGTTCTTGACATATACTTGATGTAAAGAAAAAAATTAAGCAGTGTTTGTAATAAAAATGTCTAATGTTCACTTTTGGGGAAAAAGATAATAGCTCTTAACAGTTTAAAGATGTACTCTCAAGGGTGTGTATAGGAAAGGAGAATAACCACATAACTATTGAGAAAACCATATTCACATTGTTGTTTTTTAATAATTCTATTTAAATGTCTACATTTGATATTTAAATTTTACATGTTTGTGGTATATTACAAGAACCAGAACCATAATTATAGAAATGCCTGTGAGTAGAGTCATGACATAATGGAAATATAATAAATCCATAATGTACGTTACATGTTATAAATTTAGACTTAGTTACATGTACTTTTAAGTGGTTATGACATTCATCAAGAAAATTTTTTAAGCATTGTTATAGGCACTGAGCAATATAAAAATGTATAATCTGTCACGCCCCGATAGTCTTGACTTCCTCTGGAATTGGTTTTGTAGGCTACAACACAATTTACAGAGAGGGTGCCAAAAACATGTACACACATTTTAAGCAAGGAAAACTGAATTGTAATACTCAATATATACCTATATACCGATAACAAAAGATGAATACAAGTCACGTTTGACTTCTGCAATTACAAGAGGTGCTCAAAGTGGTTACAATCAGCGACCAGACACTTCTGATTACGGCAAACTACTGCTTGAGCAACATTGACCAACGTGTCCACTTGTATACATTTTTTTGGCGCCCCTGGCATATGTGTTAGTAATACTACTGATATTAGTATTTATAAAGGTGATAATTTTTCTCCTTAAGCTTTTGGTTGTAAACCAAAAAACTAGTTTTAAAGGGTAGATAGAGAAAGCTGGTACTGAAAACTGACAGCAGGCTCTTACACAGGAGCTAGTACTAGAAAGTAGGAGGAAGCCATTAGCGCCACAGCAGCTCCCTTTCTTGTGGGACTGTGGTCTGCCTCATTTTCCTTTCTGCCAACTGGTTTTCCTTAGCATGTACTCATCAGTGCACACTTGCTTAAAATGGCTCTCCTGATTCAACATTCACTCAGCTAATATTTATTGAGTTTTTACTATATGCAGGGTATTTTTGTAGACACTAAGGATGTAAACAAAACTAAAGAAAGCCCTGCCCTCATGGAACTCCTATCCTCCTGTACATGTTTACCAACGAAGAATGCACCGAACATTGCACCATCTAGCATGACGTTTAAAAATGTCTAGACTCTAGAGGATATAGTCTTTGTCAGCTTAAGAAATAGAGTTTGCTAAAAGGTTTATCATATGTAAATACTTTTTAAGAGTCTGTTGGGATGTTATTATGGTTTTTCTTTAAGTTGTTTATTAGAATGGATTGCATTGATGGCTTTTCTAATGTTAAACCATCTTGCATTTCTGGGACCAACCTTAGATGTTCATTTTTTTTTTTTTTCTTTTTTGGAACACCATCTCTTTGATCTTATATTTTATGTTGGCCAATAGGTTAGTTTTGGTACCAGTGTTATGCTGGCTTCGTGAGTCTAGATAGCATTCCACCGTCTATACCCTTTACAGAAAATTTCTGTAACTTAAGGTTTGGCTGAGTTTCCTTGTAAAATTATTTCAGCCAGGTGCCTTTTAGTGAGTAGATCTTTGACTACCATTTCAGTTTTGTGTATTCTGGTCTTAATCATTTTGGGGGCCAATTTTAGTAACTTACAATTTTGTAGAAAATCGTTTATTGTTTCTATCTGGGTGCTCAGTTTTATTGGCATAAAGATGTTAGTATTGTTGAAGTTTTTTTGTTGTTGTTTTTTTAATTTTGAACTTTTAAATCAGTACAGCATATATTTACCACCAATTGGCATTTTATTTACTATCTTTAATATGACTGTCTCTTTTCCATGCTTATTTTCTGCCAGGTTTTACAGGAAATTTACAGGCAACACTCATGTCTAGTAATTTATAGTATTTGTTACATAGTAAGCATTTACTGAATTTTGCTGATGGCAGTCCACCTCTCCCCCCCCACCCCCCCCGGCTGCTTAGGTCTGAGTGTACGGTTTGCAGATATGCCTGGGAAATCAAGGAAGAAAAAGAAAAACATGAAGGAGCTGACCCCTCTTCAAGCCATGATGCTGCGAATGGCGGGTAAGGCAGAGACAATAGTGAGTCACCTTTTGGTATTTTCTCGTGCCAGTTTCCTTCCATACATTTTCCCATTTAACATCCCAGCAACCCTCAAGTAAGTAACAAATCCTTGTTTTATAAAAGGTAAGGTTTGAAGACATTATGGTAAGATGCCCAAAGTTACACAGCTAGTAAATGGTTGAACTGGCATTTAAATCCAGGTCTGTCTTATTCTAAAGCCTGGGCTCGTTCACTGTGCTACACTAGCACAGATAAGTGGAATACTATTTGATTCTTCCATATCTTGAGTATTTTATTGAAGAAGACTATTTGGTTGTTAATTTTGAGAAAGTGTTATTGAGCATGTGTCTTCAGGCATCATTGTTTTACAGGCTGTAAAAAATGAATCAGCTCCATTTACCTGGTGTAAAATTTCTTTCAGGTCAGGAAATCCCTGAGGAAGGACGGGAAGTAGAGGAATTTTCAGAGGACGATGATGAAGATGATTCTGATGATTCTGAAGCAGAAAAGCAATCACAAAAACAGCATAAAGAGGAATCTCTTTCTGACGGCACATCTGCTTCACAGCAACAAGGTCCCCCGCAGTCTGTTCCTCCTTCTCAGATACAAGCACCTCCCATGCCAGGACCACCTCCTCTTGGACCACCTCCTGCTCCACCTTTACGGCCACCTGGGCCTCCTACAGGCCTTCCTCCTGGACCACCTCCAGGTAAGTATCTACATACTGGAGAGAAATCAGTAAGTCTGGATGGTTATAATGAAGTCATTCCAAAAATATACATCATTAGTATTTCCTTGTTTCCTCCTCATGCAGTTCCCTAAGAAATCAAAGATTCTCAAAGGATAAGTACAACTCACTTATTCTTACAGCACCTTTTGCAGCTTGTAATGCTGCTGCCAGCCATCTTTCTCTCCCAAGCTCTTCCTTTTCCAGCATTCTTTAATTCTGATTTCAGCAGGAAGAAACTGGAATATGTAATAAGAGTTTCTATAATAGTATTTTTTAATATAACAAGTTTGACCCAGTTCTAAATTGGGAGGCAGTGGGAGTAGGATACAGTAAATACTGTCTGATATACTTCTTTGGTTTGGGGATTATTGGATGTCAGTGTAATCTTTGTAGTTAGAGACAGAAGTGATTGGTGTTAATCAAGTCTTCAGCTTAAAAGTATACCAAGTTTATTTATAGTCTGAAGTAACAGACTGTAGAACTTCTTGGCTCTTTATGGTTTTATTCCTTCCACATTCAGCCAACTAAGTTTTTTTTCAATTGAGTTCATCCTTTTCCTATTGATGATGCAAAGCAAAGTGACCTATCTTATGTCATTCTCAGTGGTCCTCTATCTTAATGAATTTCAGGAGATCATTGAAGCACTTTATAGTCCATTTAAGCTCATGTTGGAACAATTTAAGAATTTTTCTCATCTTTGTATGTTTCCAGCCCAACAGAGCTGTGATTGAGTATCCTTTTTGTCAGTGCTGGGAAAAAAGAAATGATCCATAAGAAATTCAGTACCCTATCTCCGGTGCTTAGATACTTGTTGGATGAATTCTACTTCCACATATTTCAATCAGTTTCAAAGTTATCTCATTTCAGGTTAAAATGATAAGTCAAACAACATCTGAGTTTATCTTTATTTATGCCACAATTCATACATATTTGTTTGACATTAACTTATCATTTTTCTCTTTTCAGGAGCTCCTCCATTCCTGAGACCACCTGGAATGCCAGGACTCCGAGGACCTTTACCCCGACTTTTACCTCCAGGACCACCACCAGGCCGACCCCCTGGCCCTCCCCCAGGCCCACCCCCGGGTCTGCCTCCTGGCCCTCCTCCTCGTGGACCCCCACCAAGGCTACCTCCCCCTGCACCACCAGGTAAAGCTTTTGATTGCCGTAACAAACATTTGTCTACTATATATATATTTCATTTGCTGTGAGATGTGCTTTCACACTTCAATATCCTGAAATGAAGGGATATCTTAAAATGGTGTTTTTATAATGTTATTGGCCTGGATTGAACTTGAGTTCTTTTATAGAGTATTTGCATTGATTCTGCCTGTCAGTCGAGAGAACTTTCCCAGCCAGAGATCACTTTGGATTAAACTCTACATTTGAGATTTTTTTTTTTTTTTTAAGCTCTTCATTTGTAATTGTAAAGTCATTCCATACATCTACATAAGTACCAGCTTAAAATTTAAAATCACAAGGGAGGGTTTTTTTTTCCCTCTACCCAATGTCAATGCTCAACAAGCAAGTTTCCTTGTGTCTTGTTACTTGGGCTGAGCATATTTCTGGTTTACTCCACCGACCGTCCCAATTTAATGTGCGCTCTTTTAAGCTCCCCAGCTTGGACAGTTTTTTCTTCCTTTTAGTTGTGTGTTGAATTTTTAAGTTCATATAAACAGTAGCACCTTAGATTTCATGTAATTGGGGATTTTATCTTCAGTCTTATTGGGTATTTTATCTTCAGTCTTACAAGTGACATTTGGAGAAAAAGCTGCAAGTCTAGGTAAAATAATGGTATGTGAACTATTAATGGGACATGAATTCTTTTCCAGGAAGGGTGATATTGTGATTAGTTACAGTCTCTTATTCCCTGCTCCTGGAGTAACCATTTGGCGGGGAGGGTATGGAAATCAGTAAATAATACATAGGAATCAAACCCCCAACCTTGACCTTGATAGTATCTGCACTATACAGCTAGTAGACTCTTGGGCTGTCAGATTTGAAATTCAACCATTTTGAAATCATGTTTGAAACCAGTTGCTTTTTTCAATTTTAAAGCAGTACATTATTTAAGAGGAAGAAAACATTACTATAAGTACAAAATACAGACTGAAGGTAAATATTGTTTTGTAATAAAATATTCTTTGCTATCAGAATATATTCCTGAGTTTCAAACAGCCATTATTTCAGCTTATTTTATGTAAATTGTCCATTTTTTAAAATATGTCAACCTCTGCTTTTAATATCCTTAATCGTAGTTCCATTTTGTTAGTTCCTGTGGTGTTGATCAGCCTATTTTCTCCTTCACTTAGGTATCCCTCCACCTCGTCCTGGCATGATGCGCCCACCTTTGGTGCCTCCACTCGGACCTGCCCCACCTGGGCTTTTCCCACCGGCTCCTTTGCCCAACCCAGGAGTTTTAAGTGCTCCACCCAACCTGATTCAGCGACCCAAGGCGGATGACACAAGTGCAGCCACCATTGAGAAGAAAGCCACAGCAACCATCAGTGCTAAACCACAGATCACTAATCCCAAGGCGGAGATTACTCGATTTGTGCCCACCGCACTGAGGGTCCGTCGGGAGAATAAAGGGGCTACTGCTGCTCCCCAAAGAAAGTCTGAGGATGATTCTGCTGTGCCTCTTGCCAAAACAGCTCCCAAATCTGGTCCATCTGTTCCCGTCTCGGTACAAACTAAGGATGATGTGTATGAAGCTTTCATGAAAGAGATGGAAGGGTTACTGTGACAACTTTTGATGCCTGAACACACTTCTGTTTATATCTTTGGTCCGTGGAGAAAAAGGCTCTTAGGAAACTTAGGCAAAAGAGCTACTTTCACTGGCAGGGTATTTTTTAATTTCAGTTGAAGGACTATCTTAAAGTTTAGCTTTGTTTGGAATTCACTGCATATGAGGGGGTATTTCACTCAAAAGAGAGTGGTTACTGAAGCAGTGCTGCTAACATCCATTCCCTTTCATACCACCATTTTCATCCCATTTCTTCCTCTCCCCAATTCTTTGGAAACTTGTGATCAGGGGGAGCTTTGTTTCTTATTTGTTTTGATTCTCATTTTGTGTGCTGTGGGCACTGGAGTAGAGATTTTGCGAAAAGTTTATTTTACCCCATCTTGTCTTTTGTGTTTGAATTATTTTTATTATTTTCTTGTAAATATTTTGTAATATTGTAGTGAAATGGATCACAATGTCATTTCCTAATACAAAGCAAGATGTGTGGGAAGAAAATGTACAATTCTTTGATTAAAATTATTTCCCACTGACCTAAACTTTGAGAGTTTCGTGGAATAAATAAATAAATGTTCTACACCAAGATCCTCTGTGTTCCTGATCATGTATATATAAACATGGTATCTGCTTTCAGGTCAAAAAAGAAGCAAGTAATTAAAACTTTGGTTTTAAGGAACTACCATTTAAGGTACAGAATGAGAATCTTGTTGAAAATGTGGTTAAAACTAAGTCTTAAATTTAAGGGATAAAGAAGAAAAATAATCCTTTTCCTTGAGTGTTATATTGAGAGGTTTTATTTCTTGCTAAGAACATGGCAAGGCTTATCCTCAAAGATGACTTCTCAGGGCTTTGTGAACTAATGCTAATTGAATGGCAAAAGATTCTTGTAAACCATTTCAAAACTAAGAGAATCAGAAAAGGATGCTTTTCTTTTTTTCTGAATTTGTTGGTTTTACAAGCTTTTCTTCTTAAAAGCACATCAAATAAGAATCCCTAACGCTGTTAATTGGTATTGATATTTTCTTTACAAAGTGCTTTAATAACTAATTCATCTACCCAGAAACCTTGGGGATGACTAACATATTTTCCCCGTGTTACAGATGAGAGTATTGAAGCTGAAGGACTTGTGGTTTATCCAGTGGCCCAACAGTATTTCATACACACACACACACACACACAAAATGAGACAATATGTGTTATATTCAGGCTAAGCATACCTATGAGGTCAGACAATAAAGTTTGTGAACTCATCCTAGATAAAGTGCTCCATACCTCATTGCTGAATATCACTACAGTCACCTTCAAAGTACTCCCCTTGGGAAGCTATGCACCGATGCCAGCACCTAGTCCACCCTTCAAAGCAATTCTGGAACTCTTTTTCTGGAATGGCCATCAGAGCTGTTCTATTACCCTTGATGGTCCTGAATGTCATCAAAATGTCTTCCTTTCAATATTTCCTTTATCTTTGGGTAAAGAAAGACGTCATTGGGGGTCAGATCAGGTGAGTAGGGAGGCTGTTCCAATATAGTTATTTGTTTACTGGCTAAAAACGCTCACAGTTCCGTGTGAGCTGGTAATTGTGATGCAAGAGCCATGAACTGTTGGCGAAAAGTTCCCGTCGTCTAATTTCAAGCAGCCTTTTCAGCACTTCCAAATAGTAAACTTGGTTAACTGTCCAACTGATACAACTTTATAATGAATAATCCCTCTGATATCAAAACAGGTTAGTAGCATTGTTGCAACAAGTTCCTGAACGTGTCAGACCTTGTATTCTTTTCATTGTATCTTAAATACCTTTTATGTGAATCCTATATTAAAGTTGGTGGTATTCTAAACAGTACAATAATACCAAGTTTTATTTTCTTGCAGCAGATTTCTTTCATGGATTTTAAGAGCTTGAATCTGAGATCTTTGTGTATGTGCCTTTGCTTAGAAGTTAGTTATTTCACATTAAAGCAAATCCTGCCAAAGCACTCAACAGACCACTTTGGATTTTTTTTTTTTTTTTTAGTGTAATCAATAGGTAAGCTGGTGAATTGAATCTGATGGTTCAAATGCAAGAATGAAACACAATTACATCATAAATCAATATTTAATCTCAGCATAAACAATTGCTCCTCAGTATTTGGTCTGCAATATTTCTAATGTCCTTGCTTGAATTTATTTTGTTGTTTTCTGGGAGATCTCCTGCATGTTAATTAAGAAAGCTGGTGACAATTTATCATCAAATCTATTCCCCCCCCCCCCCCCGGAAGCCAGCGACCGACCGAACCGGGGCCGCTGGCTTCCCAAGCCAGCGCTTAACCACCGTGCCACTCGGCCGGCCCTATAAAATCCTTTTCTAATTTTGCTAGTTTTCTGAAAATCCTTTCAGTGGTAAAATCAGAGACATCACATATGTTAGCTGCACCCACAGGAAAGGGGAATGAGTTCTGATTCTGGGTAGGCATCGCTGTCATGATCCTAATCCCATGCCATGGTTTCATAAAAATACTCGTTCCGGTTAGATCACTTCTCTGAAATCACTGCTTGATACAAATCTTCAATCAGGTATGTATAGATAAATATTACCATTTCCTTATCATTAATTACCTCTTAAAATCATTTTGAAATTCCTTCTTTTCTTGGGCTTATGGCACTATAAAATGTGAATTAAGATCACCGCAATAATATTCTGCCATGGCATGGTGTCAGCATAAGGCCCTACATGACTTCCAAGGTTTTATTTAGTTTCAATTCTCATTTTGTATATTCTAGTTTGTGGTCTTAGTATCTCATATATAGCTGGGGGTATTTTTTAGTATTTACTTTTTGTCACACTCAACACTTGAGACCACAGAGGTGCCACCATCACCACCCCGCATAGAACTGCACATTTGTGTTTTGTCCTGAACTCAAACTGGAGCAGGTCTAATACCTGAAAAAGTTCCTGAGCCAGAATCAGTTTGGATGACAGGTCTCACTGGAGCTCAGAGGTGTCACTGAGCAGAGCTGTAGATAATCTCTGCACATCCAGGCCCTGACCTTAGGAAGGCATATCAGCCGTGAGGAAATTTTTCTTTACATCCCTGGAAATAGGGGCTTTTGGCAAGATCGGAGCTGGGACTTCTGTGAGACCAAGCTCACTGTCCCCCTACTTCAGTTCCCTTGTCTCTCTCGAGACTTTATGGTTTGGCTGTGATGGAAAGCAGAGAAGACAGGGCAGGTGGCTGAGGACTGGGTGAGCAGAGAGAGGGGCTCTACTTAATGGGCTTGCTCGTTTTGCTGAGAGGGAAAGGTTGGAGAATGACAGCATAACTGATGGGACAACATAGCTGAGGTGAGGAGGCGTGAGAGAGAATACACCATTCCACAGTTACTGAGAGCCTACTGTGGGTGAGCAAAACCACATGAGGCCCCTACTTGCGTGCCCTCGTGGAAATTTCAGCTGACAATGCCCGTATCACTTCAGTTTCATACCTTGAATATGGTATTTACCAATACCAATTTTTTTAAGACAATTTTTTAAATCTGTGCTAATGAACAATTTGGACAACAAATAATCCGATGGCTTTATATGCAACATGACAGTGAAGACATTCGTCACAGCTTCACAGTTTTTGTGTGTTCACTTTAAAAAGAGGTTTGGAAAAAAACAAATGGAAATGTTTCCTCTGAAAGTTTAAAAATACTAACAACTGGTTACCTGCATGGTGCTGCAACCAAATAGAGAAAACATGTTTAAAAAGAATCAGAAGTTTGCATAGAAAAGACCATGGATCCCCAAATACATATTTTTCCTTGACCTTTTATCCTATTCAGAGTATTTCCCCTCGTTAGGCATCTGAAGGCGAAAAACAAGCTAAATGGGTTTTTTTTGTTTGTTTTTTTGAGGACAGTGTCACTGGCCCTCATATGTGGGACCCAAACCGGGGCCGCTGGCGTCCCAAGCCAGCGCTTAAACACTGCGCCACTTGGCCGGCCTGCAAGCTAGATATTTCTTATTGCAATGTACCATCTTGAATCCAAATTTAAGAATTATACCACATATTTCAGCTGACATATAGAAGAATTAAGACTTTAAAAAGTGCTCTGAGATGCAAAAATGTGTTTTTATACATTTTAAGGTTTTATAACAATGTTTTAAGGTTTTTATAACAATATTTGTAGAAAAAATTAGAATGTAATAATGTTTGTATCCCAAGAATCTCAAGAAAAGTGATAGAGTCCAAGGAAGAAGAGAATGTAGTACATTATTCATTATGACAGCACCCAGCAACCTTCACCCTATTAAAATGGGGAGCGAGGTCAAGAAAAAAGGCAAGTGACAGCCAAAGTTTGGGTAGGAAAAGGGGAAAAAGAGAGATTAAGATATCTCTGAAACCTTGTCTGGTTTTAGAAAACACACCACCCATAATGCCAAGATCACGTTATTTTTATGAAGTCTTAAGTAGGCGGATGAAGGATGGAGCTCAGGAGGCAGGTAGAGGGTATAGTCATAAGCACTGAATGAAAGACAAGAATTCCAGGGGTAAGAGAAAAGTGAAGTAGAAATTATAATGATAGTAGTCACTTATTGAGCTCTTATCATACGCTTGTCACCAACTGCTCTATAATAAGGGATTGTTACTATTGTCCTAATTTTATGAATGAGAAAACCAAGGCTTAGCAAGTATATAAATAAATGCCTAGATTTTGATTGGGTTGAACGTTTTTTTTCTGACATGAGTTCAAATCAGAATAACTTTTAGGTTCTATTTGGGCTGGGCATGTGGGAAGCTGGATTTTAGAAGGGAGGAAAGTGAGGTCATAGTATTTACTTAATATGGACATATAAAATTAGACAGAGGGTGCAAAAAATGTATACATGTTAAGAAATGAAAAATTGTATTAAAATTGTAATACTAAATAGATATCGATAATAAAAGATGAACACAAGTCGTGTTTGACTTCTGCAATTACAAGAGGTGCTCAAAGTGGTTCCCATCAGCGTCCAGACACTTCTGATTATGGCAAACTACTGCTTGAGAAATGCTGACCGAAGTGTCCACTTGTATACATTTTTTTGGCACCCCCGGTATATAAATATATGTAGATAGAATATAAATTTTAATTTAAAACATAATTTATTATTAGAAATACATGGATGATCATATTAAAGAAACTAGAACAGTCTTACACTATATGAAGACACACACACACAAAAATAAATTCAAGATAAAAAGTTCCTTGATGAACCTGAAAACAAGGGGATGTTATTGGAGGATTTAGATGTTTAAAGTACATAAATGTGGGACTGAAATACTCCCTCTTGCATGGTACTTGCACAGAAACAACATGTGCTTTGAGATGTGTTTCTTTTCACTGCTCAGCAAGCCCTCTTCTCTGTGTCACATTTCTTCTTTGTATGGAGAAAGGGGAAAAGCAGCCTATGACAACTCCCAACTGGCCTGGACTACCAGCTGGGCCCTGGTGTTGCTAGGAGTTGCCTGACATAGCTACACTGTGGTTTTTTGTGGGGCATAAACAATTTCAGGGAACAGCAACACCAGACAAGGCCACAAAAAATCAAAACAAGAGTCCTCTGTAATCATGCCTGAACATAAAAACAGACTTGTCCAAACCACAGGAAATGACCAAACAGCCCTCTATGCTGGCCAATAGGCATTAGCATATTTACCAATTACAGCTTTAGCTTCACTCCACTCCTTGTACCTTATTAGATGTATGAAACTACCCAAATCATAGGCTTACCTCAACAGCATGCAATTCTGGGCAAAGCCCCAAATTCAATGAGCACAAACCCAGAGGCTATAATAAATCCTTTTTAATACCCTCTGAGACACACATCTCCCCACAGTATGTAGCCTCCCTTTATGCAAAGAGCAATAAACGCAACTTGTTCAACTATAGGTGTCTTCTTGGTGGTCTTTGGCCAGAGAGCATAGACAAAAACACAGATTCAGCTAATGCACTCATTGCCTGGACCAGGATTCTCAACTCAGTAACAATGTGAACACCTGAAGCCACTGGGGATTCTGTCCCCCTACAGCCACCTGCTCAGGGCTGGGAGGTGCTGAACTGAGTTCCTGCATTTGGTTCAAACACTTCAGTATTGAGTTTAGTATGTTTCCCCAGGAATAAGATCTCTTGAAATTTTTTGTCTGATGAGATTAGTATTCCTCAGTAAAAGTGTTTTTAGTCTTCTATTCCTTGTTTTCATTGCTTGTTAGCTTGCTTAATAATATTGTCTATAAGGGGCAAAATCTGTAGAGGATGGTCATAGGCCTGACAAGTCTGTTCTTTGAGGTGACTCCCAAGGCCTGAGGAGTTCAGAAGTTTTCCCCAGACCAACGACCTTAGGACAAACTTTGTTTCAGGCCACCATTTCTAAATCCTCACTCTTGTCTTCATGTCCCTGAGAACTGGTTTGTTTGGTTTTGTCTGCCTGGACCCATGCTCGGTAATGACTGGCCATTGGCCAAGTTCTGGGGATCCAAAGTTACACATCTTCATAAACCATGTATTTCTCCTACTTACCACAATCTAAAACTGCAGTTCTTCCAGGCAAACACCTGCTTCCTTCACATCTTCTCCTTATAACAGTAACTTGTACACCTACCTCTGTAGTAGGCACAATTTCATCAGGGATATTTTGCAATTGCCATGGCCACTTCGGCTTTTGGCATGAACAGGATAGTTCATGTGAAAAGTACTTTAAAGCAGGAAACAAATAAGCCCTCATGAGCAGATTATTTGTCTGGTTTGTCTAAAAGAAAAAAATTTGTTCAATGTAGGGTTTATCCCTCTTTTGTTTCCATAATTTGGAGTTAAGCAGTGCTGGCTTTTTAATAATTACATAGCTTGATAAAATTATCAGGGATGCCAAGTTACTCCCCAAATGTGCTGTCATTCTCTTTTGTGTATGTATATTCTAAAATCTGCTTTTCAGCACCTAACCTTGCCTTCCTTGCCTTGTAGAAAAAAACAAAATAAAGCTTTACAGTGGTAATTTCATATCTGCCTGAAGCCAGCTGGCTTACTTTCATTATCTTCTTTTTCTTTTCTGTTCCTTTACTCTCCATTTCCCTCCCTTGGGAAATTAAACATCTGATTTATAAAAATTTGGTTTGTCAGGGTTAAATTTTTTAGATTTTTAAGCATTTTAAAATACCTACATTGCTTTTATGAATTAATAAGTTTCCACTGACCTGAAACCTATGTAATTTTTCTAATTGTCACCCCCAATAAACTTTAATTTAAAAAAAAAAAAAAGGTGCTATGAGTATAGACAAGTGAGATTCCCTAAACTGGAAGATCAAAAAAGGATTTTTGGAAGTTGGAGCTAGTTTCTCCAGGATGTTGTATTTGAGAATATAAAGTTGAATGGAGAGATAAAGAAAATGAATAAAGATAAAATGAACCAAGATATGCTGAGATTGTGAAAAGAGCATTCATATACAAGAAGTAAAACAAGGATTGGACAAGACAACTAGTGGAAGAGTATAGCTGAGAGTGGTTTCAGAAACATTTGAATGGGATTATAAAGAGTTTTAAATTCTGAGATGAATATAGAGATTATATTGATCTTGATTATATTGGGGATGTATAAATTATTGTCTTTGGGTCATAGTAAGGGTTAATTTCAGTTGTGAATACCATCCTTACTTAAACAATATAGTACTTTATTTCCCCTGTAGGAAAGTAGTCTGGGTATGAGCAGCCAAGGCTTGTGTCGTTGCTCCATTGTGTGATAGTCACATGCCCTGTGGTGGTTGTTCTGCTCTCTTTCATAATCCAAGAAGTCAGTTGAAACCCCAATCATCAAATAGAGTAGGATGGAAGAGGGTGAAAAGGCAACTTCAAGAATGTCCAATACAATACTTTGGCTAACATATTTTTACCCAGACTTTAGTCACTTGGTCATCAGACTATAAGGCAAACTAGGGGAAATGTTCTCTTTTATCCATTTCGCAGTATGCCCAGATGATAATTGGAGATCACTTACTGAAAGCTAAAGAGAAAAATGAATGTTCAGTTAAAGGCTATCCATTCTCAGCCAACAGATATTTTTAGCTTAAATTAATTTTCTCAGAATAATAAGTATCTTGTTATTGTCTTTAAATTTCTCTCTCTCTCTCTCTCTCTCTCTCTCTATATATATATATATATATATATATATATTTGTGTGTGTGTTTCTTTGTCTCAAACTGTAAATATTTTGTGTTCTCACTAAACTTTATCTTGCCTAACTACTATCAAATATTAAGGTATTCAAATATTTTGGTTTAGATTATTTTGGTTTCACATACACATAAGCACAGAAAAATAAATTTTGAAATGCTTTCATCAATAAAGTATTATTACATGAACATAAAAAAAGTTACAACTGTTTCTATAACTTCTTTAAAATTAAAGTTAATTAAAATATGTAAAAAACTATATTCAATTAAATGAATAATAAGGATATATTTCAAATGGTTCTCCACCAATATTCTTCTCAGCCCTTTTTTTTTTAAGTTGCTCTTGTCACCATATATACTTCGAATTTCTGTATGCGCAATGTCAAAATGCAAAGGGTAAAAATCCAGTACCATTAGGAAAGTCAGCCAATTTGTCAGTATTTGCCGTGTGGGGAAAATGTAATAACCTGTAAAGAAGGTTTTTTAGTTATAAGCAAATTAGGGGTGTCAAAGAAGTAGCGAACTGAATTGTGAAAAATCTCTATCCCTTTACACTCTGTCTCCTGGTGGCCTTCAGACCATGTCCTCTCACCTCCTTAATGGCTCCTCTTCCTTTGCCAGTAGATGAGATCTCATAGGTCCTCACATCCCCTGGTGGCTATGACTGGTTTCCATACATTCACTTATACATCTATATACATGGTCTTCGTAGGTATATTCCCTCTGGATGATTTTGTCCACTCTGACCATTTTTAGTCATGACTCCCAAATTCCTATCTCTTGGTCAGACCTCTCTTCCCCTGGATTCAGTCACATCCAGCTGCAGGTATTGTTTTTTTGACCCCTGTGCCTGTGTGTGCGCTGCTTGTCTGCCTAGAACATTCTGTCATGTCAGGCTTGCTCTTATACCTAAACCTATGTCAGGTGCCATTCTCCCCACCAGGCTGAGAGACACATGGAATGCTATTTTGTTACCATAATACCCTGGGCATCTGCCTTTCTTTACATGTAATCTGCTACATTATAACCACCTTTTTTAATACAATAATTTTTCTTGGCAGTGGTTATCAGTCATAGGTATAACATATATTTTCAATGACTTGCTGAACAAACAGGTTCTATTTTTAATCTGCATGGGTGCACTTAACAAACCATTAATTCCAAACTAGATTGTCTTGGGGGAGAAGTGCAAATTATAGTTCATAAGCATTAATGATTTATTACTCCCTTTTCTATTATAGATCGAGTTGTGGATGTCCTATAATTAGTAAAACAGCCACTAAATTTGTTTTTATGATTTTGTATCAGAAAAGTCACAGGATTGTTAGAATGCCATGTTTAGCTATTTCAATAGACCCCATAACTACTGATACTTGCTCTAAATCCAGTTTCATATAGAAATAAGAAGAGTTACTATTCACTGAGCATGTTTCTATATGGGAAACTTAGTGACCTCATTCACATTATCTCATTGACTCCTCCCCCAAAACCCACTGAGTAAACTCTATTATTATGTCTGCTTACAGATGAAACTGAGGTTGAAAGAGATTTGAGTAAGTCCCAAAATCACCTAACTAGTAAGGAACAGAGTGGATTTGAACCTGTCTCATTCCAGAGAGCCTGAGTTCTTAAACACCACAGTACATGACCTTTCAACCACTGGAAGGGGATTTGTGAAGAGTTTGCATATAGTAGGCCAGTCATCACCAATTATGAGACCAGACTAAACCTTTTCATTCCAGCAGACAAAACTAACCAGGCCATTTCTCAGAGACACAAAGTTAAGACTGGCCCTGCAGAAAAAAAAAAAAAAAAGAAATCCTGCCCAAGTCACAGCCAGCCACACTGAATGGCTTATCTCTGCAGGAAAGAATATGTGTGTCATAAATACAACTATGGATTATAAATCTATTGAAAACCAGAATTCAGGTCCCACCAGTTTTTGTACTGTCTTCTGCCAATATGGCCTTGTATTTGATGAAATACTGACCTTTTAAATGAACAACCATACACTAACAAGAACCATTTGTCTGTCAAGGATCACAGGCTAAATTGATTTTGTAGGAAGTATGCATTTTTCACTGTCACAAATTATTCAGGTTTTAAAAAAACCAAAACCCTCAGAAACAGAAATGGTGAGGGACTGATTGAACCTTGCAGCAGGGGATATATCTGAGGGGATCCTAAGAACCCCAGGGCAGTGGCTGTGGAATGGGGGTGTTGATGGGGGCAATCACTGCACTTTGTCTTACTTTTCAGGTAACAGGGTTAGATAGATTCATGTGAATATCGGAAGGAAAAGAAAAAGTGTTTGTTCTTATAAATGTCTTGATGGCCCTGGTCCTTATTTCTTTACCATTTTGGTAACAAGCCTTAAATCTTTTAGGAAATTAAAACTTAAATGTCAAAAGCACCACTTGACATTAGTAACACTGAGAACTATCTTAACAACTGGGCATTAAAAATAAGAAAAAAAAAATCCTATTAGTTATGGTTATCTATACCTTAACCTTTAAGGGTAAGCCATATCTGGTAGGAAATGGTACTTTTTTCAACCTAGTAAATGCTTAATATATGCCTCATATGTGTAATAAATGAACAATCTCAGTCTTCAAAAGGGGAATTATGACTATTTTACATATGAAAAGGTCTTCTGGATGAAAGGTGAGTAGTGGAGTAGCTGGACATCCTGGAACCTGCCCATGGTACCTTTGGGATCTATTCTCCTCAGGAATTAGGGGCAATCATCTGCTTAAGAGAGGTGTGTGGGGTCTAACCTTTGTATACTGCAAAGATGACCACATGGGCAAAGTAACCCCAACATTCATTCCACAAGCAAGAGACACACAAATACTAACAGAAGCTGAAGGGGAATCTTTTCTGTATTACTTTATTTATTTGTTCATTGTCTTGTCTTCAGTCACCAAGAAAAAAAGTGAGCTCCAAGAGTGGAAATCTAGTTGGCTGTATTCAGAACTGCGTTCCCATCACCCGTCACCTGGTACTGAGCGTGGCATATAGAGATGCTCAATAAATACTGGAGAAGAAATAAAGAAAAAAAGTCCACGTGGAAAAATGGGCCAACCACTAACTATTAAGGGTGAAGACATCCCCGATTCTTTTTTTCCAGAAAGGCTTCAACTCTGACTCACAGGAAAGATGAATTCAAAGACATAAAATCTAAGCTGGGATCTTTTTTGTGGGCCCTGTGGGCCAGGGTGAAGCTTGTGGAAAAGGGTGAAGTGGAAGGGTCAAGCAAGGACAGAACAGGATTGCTAGTGTTTCAATCTAAAATGGGATTCCTGATCTGCACTTAAATCATTTGTCCTTATCTTTTCTCTTATCTCACATATTCATTTAAGCATTGCTGTGCCATTAAGCAACGTAACCCCTAGAGACACTGTTGGAATGAGGTCATTACTTCAGGCCAGTGGAAGAACATAATGGACTTCAAGCTGGTTGTTTGTTGTCATAAAGTAAAATCAAACCTATTACAATCCCAAAGGGATGGATATAATATGATGGAGACAAGACCATTATGATGCTAGAAACTTGAGCAAATCATTTTAAAAGCTCATAAGCCTATGTAACTCGATTAAAGACGCTGCACTGTTATGCAACATGAGTGTCTGGAACAAATTGCCAACTTCATGACTCATGCTTCTGTATTGCACATATTACTGGGTTCATTTCATAGAAATGTGTATATATCAATATCTGATATACAAAACATAAAAACACAACAGATATTAGGCTAAGAAAAATCTAAGTGGGCACAGTGTCATCAGAGCCACTCTTCCAAGACAGAAAGTTGCTCCACCTTTTGTAAAGTACGTCAGGAGAGACAACTTTCTGTCCGAGACCAGCTCGATGCCACCGTCTTTTTGCTACAACCGGTTTCAGAACCGCCCAGACAGGGCAGGAGAGCTCAGGCCCTGAGAAGAGACCGTAAAAATAATTCCTCCCACCGCATCCGTACCTACTTTGCCTTTCCTTTGCCAAATGGCGAACAGGGAGCTCTCCCAACTCTGCCCACCTCCAGGCCAGCGGGTCCCTTCCTGGTCTCCCCCATCGGCCCAAACTCCTCGAGGGTGGCCTGCGGGCCAAAGCAGCCCAGAAAGCAGCTCAAGCCGACCCACCAGTACCAGCTCTAGAGGTCTCCGGCAGGCCCCCGCGACTACACAGCTCTCTCGACCACACGATTTTCACCGACTTTATTAGCCCCCGACCCCGGTGGATCCCTCGCAGCCCATCTCCCCACTAGATCGCGCCGGCTCTCCAAGACATCCAGCATTATCAAAAACACTTCGGAGTGGCTATGAAAAGAGCCTTTGCTCGGGAAACCAGCTCCCCGGTGGCGGCGTCAGGTCACTTGCTCTTCGTCTTCTGACTCTCCGTCTTTTTGGGCAGCAGCACGGCCTGGATGTTGGGCAGGACGCCGCCCTGCGCGATGGTCACTTTCCCCAGCAGCTTGTTTAGCTCCTCGTCGTTGCGGATGGCGAGCTGCAGGTGGCGAGGGATGATCCTGGTCTTCTTGTTGTCACGCGCAGCGTTGCCCGCCAACTCCAGGATCTCCGCGGTCAGGTACTCCAACACCGCCGCCAGGTACACCGGCGCCCCAGCGCCTACGCGCTCCGCGTAGTTACCTTTGCGCAGCAGTCTGTGCACTCGGCCCACCGGGAACTGCAGGCCTGCGCGGGAGGACCGGGACTTGGCCTTTGCTCGCACTTTGCCACCTTGCTTTCCCCGACCAGACATGTTCACCTCTCGCCTAATACTCCAGCGAGAGAAAAAAATCTCAGCCACCGGAGTAGAGGTATATATAGTATGGGAAGGCAACGCACCACACCGGAACTGCCTCGACCAACACTTTGGGGCTACTTGGCAGCGGCTTCCCATTGGACATCGCAACATTCTTGGCTGGAGTAACCAATGAGAGGCAGGCTCCACTCCCAATTAGCGCGCTGGCAGAGGGACCGCCTTCTCCAGCTTTGTCCAATCAAAAAGCAAACTCCAAGTTTGCCGGGACCAGCGCTCTGCGTTTAGAGCTCCTTTCAAGTTACTGGAGCCTGAGGGTTTCGTTGTCCACCTTCGGTCTCAGGAAAATGAACTTTAAGAATGAAGGAACTCTGGGTCCGGCTGAGTGGCGAGGTGGTTAAGCGCTGTCTTGGGAAGCCTGAGGCCCCAGTTCGGGTCCCACATATGAGGGCCAGTGACACTGCCCTAAAAAAAAAAAAAGAAATAAAATAATAATAATGAAGGAACTCTGGTTAGAAACAGAAAGATTCGGAAGAAGAGCTACTCCGCCTCCACAAGTACGAAGAGCTCAAAGAAGAAATGTCCCCTGAGATCGCGCACAGTGGGCCAAACGTCGCTGTGCCCTCTACGCGGATTTTCTCACATACTACAGCATCCTAGCCAGGTAGTTACCTAACTCGAGAGCCCGCGCTTGTGGGGAACACTGCTCCCCAAGCCAAACCACAAACGCATACCCAATTCTGCCTGCTCAGCAAAGGGTGCATTGCCTGTTCCTTTCTTTTTTTTTTTTTTAAAGATTTTATTGGGTAATTGGGGGAGAGGACAATGCTGGAGAACAGACAAGTTGCTGTCCTTTTGTTGTTCAGGCTAGTTGTGCAGGATGTTGCTTCACTGGCCCATATTGGTATTGTGATCATTGTGTGTGGGAAGCCGACAGCCCCCAGTGTCTGACAAGGCCACATTGCCCTGCTCAGCACTGGGTATTAGGGGTGCTGCCTTATGGTTGGTCATGTAATATCTCCTGCCTCTGTGAACCCATTTGCCTTTTCTCCTATAGGAGACAATATATTTACTACACTTGTGACATGTTCCTGTGGTACCCCAATGAGCTAACTACGCAGCCAAAGACAGGTAAGATCTCCTAAAAGTGGGGAGACAACCCAAGCCAGGCGGTAGTTCCATGGGGGACCCCTGCACTGTGATATTGGGGATCAAGCCCCTTGGAAACTGAGGCACAGACTTCTGACAAACTCAGGCCAGAAAACTCAGGCCTGTGAAAAGCTGATGCATTTGCCTAAGGGCTCTGCTGTGAAAAGTCTCCTTAGAGGCCAAAGGTCTCCAGGCAGCTTGCTGACCATGAGTTATGTTAACAGCCTTGTGTAAATTCCTTCGTTTGGTGCCTTGTTACAGCAACAGATACTGAAGCTTTAACTAAGAAACAGATACAACCCTCTGTAAGATAGAGTGGTGTGAGACCCCTTTAATTGCTAGGTTTTGTATTTACATAGTAATAAAACTTTAGATGCTTTTACCCTAAAACAAGGTAAAAGCTAGTCTTTTAGTAATAATTCAAGTATACTCCCTGAAAGTCTAACTGCTGGAATTTGGGATAATGACTAGGTAGTCATGGTAACCATTATTTAGGAGATATATAGAGACAAGTCTATCCTTAGCATAAGATGGTTATGATAAATATTCTTTAGGTGACAGGCAGAGACTGGGTCTGAGTCTCAGAGGTTATCACAGTGTAAAACAAGATAAATCCTTTAATGGAAGAGCAAGTCACAGTGCACCCTGGAGAGAGCACTTACAGGGGAGTAGAAGACTGTGTAAATCCTGAGAACTACAAACCACCAAATGTTTTGTGATTGAGATAATGGTCAAAAGCCCCTATAAAAGGAGCTAGGTTTTAACAATAAGGTGTGACACTTCTGAGAAACTCTTTCCGGTGTCTCCGCTTTCTTTTTTCTGCCTTTACTGTGATAAAAATTTTCTGTCTTTCGTATCGCCGACTCCGTGTCCACCTTCTTGAGCCCTGGTCAGCGGGGGCTGGCCCCCCCGCGATTGTGCTCTTCCCTGCTGAGGCAGATGGGTTGCTGGGCATTGGATAGTGGCTCCCAGGATCACGGCAGCTTATGGCAGCCCACTCACTGCCCCATTGTAGCCTACCCTGTTGCTGGGTGACTCATGGCAGCCCTGCTTCAGGTCCAGCTGTTGTTCACCATCTTAGCTGTAGAGGGACCCAGCGTCACTGGTTCATGTGGGACCTGAACTGGGCCCGGCTGCTCAGAGCTTGCACTCCCAAGCCAATTTTTAACCAACGAACAACTCTGCCAGCCCACCTGTTCTTTTAAGCAGATGCCTTGTAGCAGGTAAACCCAGAGGCTCTTGCTGATTACGCAGCTGTGAGGAGCTGGCTCCAAGAGAGGCTTCTCCTGTGGAATTGGTGGTTTGAACTTACCTAGACCAGATGACACTGGACTCCCCGGAAAGCTCTGCCACTCAGAGGCTGCCAATCTTGGCTCCTAAGCGCTATGAAGCTAAAGTGCTAGATTGATGTGAATGCTTTCTTCACAGAGGGCAGGAATAAGCTCACTTAGCCAAAACTTAACATTTTTTTTCTTGGAGGTTATGAGGCTCTGGATTCCAGGAGAGTCTCTGGATTCCTGGTCCTCCCAGGAAGGCCTGCAGTTCCCGGTGGGCCGAGTGCACAGACTGCTGCGCAAAGGTAACTACGCGGAGCGAGTAGGCTCTTGGGCGCCGGTGTACCTGGCGGCGGTGTTGGAGTACCTGACCGCGGAGATCCTGGAGTTGGCTGGCAACGCTGCGCGTGACAACAAGAAGACCAGGATCATCCCTCGCTGAGGCTGAGTCTTAGCTTTGGCTTTAAGCCTTGTTGGTCACTGGCCATCTAGGATCGCGTTCTCCAGGAAGACAATGACAGCCTCCTTATAGACCAGCCCAGAGGTAGATAAGGTCATGTAAGACATTCCGGTCGCGCTCAGAGGTCATGAAAAGACTAAAAGAAGAAAAAATGGCAGCCATTTTCCTTGCAGAGCCACAGCATTTGGAACATAATTTTTATTGAAGTAGAAATTACTTTCTACTAATTCACAGGTTATTTCATTTACCGTAACATTTTACATAATTATAAAGTTACATGGCTACGTGACATAATGTTAAATACTTATTAAAATAAACAATACCTTATGTGGGTTATCGTATCCACTTAAAAATAAAACAAATTTACCCTCTCGCCATCCTAATGAAGACTTAATTTTACTGAAGTGATGTTTTCAACCATTTATGTATGTATGTGTCCTTACTGCCTAGCATTATAATTAACCTATGTATACTTGGGACTCAATAAATGTCTTTGGACCCGAGAAGCAATATACTGTCATGATTAAGGTGGTCATCCCGGATCCAGACTGCTGGGTCCAAATCCTGGATCTACCGTTTACAGCTGACCTTGGATAAATTATCCAACCTCTGTATGTATCCCAAAGTGTTATGAAGATGAAATATGTTAGTAAGCATCCCACAACTGTTAGACAAACTGAATAAAGGGACATACAAATCTCTGATGCAGTTTTTAACAAAATGTGCCTGGAGTGTGTTCCGTAAATTTAGCTTAAACTTTTGCCTATATCATGAAAAATTTTAACATTATTATTATTGGCACTATTTTTCTTTTTCTTTTTGTAAGCAAGAGAGAATTTTAACTTGGAAATGTTCAAATCTTGATTTCTTAGTCATAGTAAATATAAATATAAATAAATGAACCTATTTTACCATTACAAGAATTCTGACTCTTCAAGATCTGATAGACTTTTCTTTCACTGAGTCAAGGATTAAAATCATATAGTACTATTTGACTATTCAGGATTTTTTTTTTTTCAGCCATCTGGTTCCAAAGGCTTTTTATTTGAGGGTTTTTTGTTGTTTTTGTTTTTGAGGGCAATGTCACTGGCCCTCATATGTGGGACCGAACCGGGGCCGCTGGCTTCCCAAGCTAGCGCTTAACCACCGTGCCACTCGGCCGGCCCTCCAAGGGCTTTTTACATTCATTTTTACCCCACCCACCCCCCCAAAAAATACTTTTTGTGTTATGGAGATGGGTAAGGGTGGATAAGTTATAAGCATTTAGATATATAATAAATATTTACCATAAAGCTTTCACTCTAGGAAGGCTTACCTTTCAAGATGGGACAGGGAGCACAATTTACTCAAGATGTTAAGTACTTGGGAAAGAGTTTTAAATCATCCTCGAAATACTGCCTTTTTTCACAACAAAACCTTTTGGAAGGCAGAGAGTTCTGTCTTCTACAGCGGTGACACAACCAAGTTTTGTTTCTGTTCAGGGATTCTCTTTTTTTTTTTTTGAGGGCAGTGTCATTGGCCCTCATATGTGGGACCCGAACCAGGGCCGCTGGCTTCCCAAGCCAGCGCTTAACCACCATGCCACTTGTCTGGACCTCAGGGATTCTCTTAAGAATAGAATTGAGAGCCTCCTAATTGGGGATTTGTAGTATAAACCGCTGTTTAAAGCCACAATCGTGGCATCCATTACTTTACAAAAACTTTGAATTTTTAAGTGGAAGTGAGAACCTCAGATTTCAGTGAAATAAGAAATTTACAGTATTTCAACTAAATAACCATAGAAATAGATATTTGACCAAAAAGCATATAGGTACTTGGGGTGAGAGGGAGCAGAGGAGGCAAGAAACTGCAAATCTGCAGATGAATCTGCAAGGGAAAGTCTGGAGAGGGGAAGAGGGGGAAGGTTAGACATTTTGAGAGAATTTTAATTTTCCACTGGGCCACAAAAGAGAACCATTTAAAAACTTCCTCTTTCCCCACTAGTGACTTGAAAAGATCCACAGGTGAACAGCTGTAAAGCAATTGCTTTGAAATCTAACAAGATGTAAAGCATTGCTAGTTACTGTTGATTTTCACATTAGTCTGGCAATGGTTGTTATAAGAGTAAGCATTCCATTTGAAAAATATAGAATTAGAATTCGAGCACAACTGACAGAGAGTCAAGGGTGAGCGGGGCAGTTCGGGACAGAGAGAGGGAAGGAGGGAAGGAAACTAAGCATGCAAAGGATGTGGCCTACTGTGTTTTAAGTGTTGAAAAACGGCAATATAAGTTCAATTGAGTCCTCAATTTTATGGCAAAAATAACATGAAGTTTTCCCAAAAACATAAACAACAACAAAATCAGTCTAGTTCTGCTTACTGCTTACTGGACTCACAATTGTAGGGAGGGGAAAAAAAAGTTCTCCCTAGGGCCTAGAGCTCTGCCCACTTTCTTGAAGTTTTAGAACCTGTCGGCTCCAAGGAACTACAAGACCTAGTCTAATCTCACATAACTGTTGCTAGCTGTTTGCTATTCAGGTGAGACACTGCCACAAAGATGTCTGGTCTAGGTGAAGGTGTCAAAGGGCTGGATAAAGGAGGCATCAAGTCTGACTGAAAGGTCTTACTGGAAAATATTCAGGGCATTAGAAAGTCTACCTTTGGCCATCTACCCTGCGGAGGTGCTGTCAAGTGCAACTCTGGGCTCATCTATAAGGAGCTTCAGGGAATGCTCACAGTGTTTGGGGAATGTGATCCATGGTGCTGTGACTTACATGGAGCTCGCCAAGCGAAGCCAGTCATGGTCATGGAAGTGGTATATGCTCTGAAATGCCACGGCCGGACCCACTATTGTTTCTCCCACTGGGCTGTCCCCTGCGGCTTACCTCCAGACTTTAAAAGGCTCTTTTTATGATCCCCCAAAAATATCAAGGAAAGAGTTGTTAATACTATTTACTGTGTGACTGTTAGATCTAAATGCAGAAAGGTGCATTAGATGAAGGGCTCCAGATGCATTAAATGTAGTAAACTTGCCATCGAAGCAACTGTATGTAACTGGGTGATTCCCAGTTATAGGCTTAATGTTTGGGGCTTGGAAGAGGAGAGGTGTGAGCAGTCAAGCTCTGAGTGGCAAACCCATCACCACCTGTGGTGCCTGATGACTTTGGACTCTGGGCGAAGGAAGCATCTCAACAAAATCCAAGTTTTAGCAGTGGTAGAGGGCTTCTAAGAACCTAGCGCTCTGGTTCTGAACTTTACATAGAGTGGCTTCTGTGTACCTCAGGGCTAGAGAATTTACCTCCTCCAATTAAACCGGAGGGGCACTCGTCAAAGGGGGCGGTTCTTCACCAGTGCTGCACTCAGGCCTGACCTCCTGAAGCTGGGATGTCTCAGCGTCCAATAGGAAAGCGCTGCTGCAGGCAAGTCAGAAAGCGCCAAATGCAATCACTGTGTGGCGTGCTGGAGCATTGCTGGGTGTGAATATTTTATTTCTTCGCTGGCGGTTTGAATTAGAGGTGACCAAATTCAGATTCTGAATGCAAGGCGGCAAAGTGCAGGCGAAGACCAAGGCTGGGTCAAGTTCGCGGCCGGTGCACTCTCCATGGGCCATCTACACAAAGCCGTGGAGTGGGTGAGCGTCTGGATCCCAGAGTACCCCGCGACGGTGCTCCGGCCCCTGGGAAAATGCAGGAGTTGGCCCACTGTGTGGCCAGGGGCACAGGGCAGCGTCCTGCCTAACATCTAGGCCCAGCTTTTGCTCAGGAGACTGTGTCGTGTGATCTGGTCGCAGCCTGGCTACCGCCCTTTACAGAGCGGCCGGCTGGGCTGTGGAAGGGTGATGGGAGGCAGGTGGGTTCTAGCAAGTTGGGTGAAAAGGGTGTGCGCGGAGGAGCTGTATAGTTGTGGGTCCAGTCCAGCGATCCCGCTGTGAACCAGACAAAGCGCAGCGCAGGGGAGCCCTGTTTGAGGGCGCTTTCCAGAGGCAGCTGTAAGGGCTGGAGATGGGGACCCATCTACCGTTGAGGCCAGCTGAGGATGCTAGGGAGTGGAGGCAGGACTGAACTCAGTTTGATGGCCTTGTGCTATTCCTGGCTTTGTCACTAACTAACCTGTTTACTTGAGGGTTAGGGAAAGGGCTTAGAACCCCCGAATGCGGTGTGATCTCATGCAGCTGTGGTAAGGTCATAGTGCAAGGCATAACTCAGGTGTTTGTGGTGATGCTGGCGTAAACAAATCTATTGTGTTGCCAGTCATATAAGTATAGTACATATAATTTAATAATAATACATGACTTACTGGTTTATATATTTACTATACTATACCTTGTATCATTATTTTAGAGTGTATTCTTTCTACTTATATAAAAAAAACTTGTAAAACAGTATTACACCATCAGCAGCCTCATATACCTGTTATCATGTCTCTTGATTGCATCATTTTTCCTGTGCTTGATTTACCCTCCTGTTGCTTAGTACACTAACATGCTCTACAGGCTTGTAGCCTGGGAACAAAAGGCTATATGCCATATAGCCTAGGTGTGTAGTAGGCTATACCACCTAGATTTGTGTAAGCACTCTATGATGTTTGCACAACGGCGAAGTTGCCTAACAACACATTTCTCAGTGAGTGACTATTATTAATTACCACTTTACAGATGAGGAAAGTGATAGGGGGTGGAAGAACTGGAACCAGGACTTGAACCGAACCCTGTTTGATCCCACACACTTTGACCTTAACCCTTATGTGCCACTGTTTCTGCCATGGAGGCCTCCTGCCCTATTTGTTGACATTTTACATTCAAGTACTTTTGCTCCTACTCCACAAAGACTCAAGTATGTTCATGATGTTGGTGTTAATTAAATTTCTAGGGCAGTGAGACAGTCCCAGAAGCTCAATTTTCTATATTGCAAGTGAAAAAAAAAACAAGTTACTTGAAAGGAACAGCAGAGTCTGGCACACTTCTGTGCCTTTATATTTGTTGAGTGTGAACATGTGAATTTGAGTAGGCAGAAAATGTACCTATTAAATTCTCAATTTAGTATGAATCAAATTATTGAGGATGAAGGTTAGAACCCCAATGAAGCATAGAAATAAATACTCTTATGACACTTTAAAATATCTATTCCTTAAGCATTTAACTTATCTGGAATTTAAAAAAATTTTGTTTGTATTTTTGGTAATGGCCTCAATTCTTTGTACCTATGTAACAGAACTTATATTCACTCATAGCATAGCTATTTTTATTCATGTTGGGTGCTCTTTCTGAAACATAACCAAATTATCAGAGCAAGGAAATATTTATTTTTGTCTGAGTCCCATGGTAGTACCTAGTCCTGAAATAATCATATTTTCCAAACCAAAATTGAGTCACAGAATTTGAGAACACAACAGAATATCTGAAATTTTTTTTGAACTTGACTAATAAAATGCCTTACTACCAATGTTTGTTAATAACTTAATTTATAGCTTCTCTATGCATCTCTTACAATGTGAATAGATGGCTGATGAAATTAGATCCTGTAGCAAAGTCACCTCTTCTGAATTTGGAATATTTAATGTCTCTTTTGGTTCAAGTACTGTTAACTTTTTTTTTTTAAAGATTTTATTGGGGAATTGGGGGAGAGGAACAGCACTGGGGAATCGTGGAAGGGGAACAGACAAGTTGCTGTCCTTTTGTTCTTCAGTCTAGTTGTGGAGGATGTTGCTTCACTGGCCCATGTTGGTATTATCATTGTGCTCTTCCTGGGTGAGGCAGATCAGTGGCCAGCCACTGGACTGCGGCTCACGATGGCTCTTGGCAGCTTATGTCAGCTGCCAGCTGCTCATGCTGGCTGCCAGCCACTCACAGTAGCTCATGGCAGCCCATTGCAGCAAGGGCTACAGCCTACACCATTGCGGACGACTCATGGCAGCCCAGCTCCAGGTCGAACTGTTGTTCACAGCTGTAGAGGGCTCAGCGTCACTGGCCCTCATGTGGGATCCGAACCGGGACCCTGCTACTCAGCTAGTGTCCCAAGCTAACTCTTAACCAACGTACCACTCGGCCGGCCCCAAATACTGTTAACTTTCAGAGATTCAGAGATGAGCACAGTTGTTTCTATCAGGAAGCTTCTATTTTCCAAGTTCAGAGAGAGGGAGGGGAAATATATCTGTGTAGTTGTACACATGTGGTTTGCGCTAATAAAATGGTGTGAATGAAATTCTGTTGGTGTACAGAACCAATTTTGTCAGGCTTAGGGATATCTTCAAAAATCAGGTAACATTTGTTCTGAGCTGAGAGCCTGTTGGAGAAGAAGGCCACACCAGGCTTGGGGAACAAAGAGCATGAACAAACGCCAGAGTAGTTTCCAGGATGTGTCTGGGGAAGCTCCTAATGTTGGCTTTTTAATTTGTCCTGTTGTCCAAGAATAATGCAATAGACTAGGTAAACAGTTGGATAAAAATTGAAACCTCGTCCAAACAAGCCAACAGAAAAACAGGCAAGGGCCGTCCGAATGACTCAATTGGTTAAGAGCTCGCTCAGGAGTGCAAGCTGAACTCTGAGCAACAGCAGTCTGATGCCCAGCCCTAGCTGAGCTGCCACTGAGCTACCAACAGGTGGCAGGATGGCTCAGCTAAAAAAAAAAAAAAGGAAAAGCAAACAGGCAAAAGACAGTGGGAAAACATGGGCAATGAGCATAGGAAGAGATGTTCAGTTTGATTCATCATCAGGGAATTGCTAATCAAAACCGCAATGAAATGTAATTTTTCACTCTCTAGACTGGTAAGAATTTGACAGTACCAAATGTTGCACAGAATCGCTTATATTGCTAATAGGAGTATATATTGGTTCCACTGTTTTTGAAACAAAGGTTGTCATTATCTTGTGAGCTTGAAAATAGATTCACATATATGCCAAACCAGCAATTCCACTCCTGAGAGTTTGCCTAAGGGAAATTATAGCACTTATGTACCAGGACACGTTATCACTAAAGGTCTTGATAGAATGGTTCACAGTAGCAAAAACAAAGAAACCAAAAGCACATTGACAAGAGAGCAGATTAATAAATTATGGTGAAATATAATTTGGCAGCCAGAATGAACTGGTCCACTTTTAGTGTTCGGTTTTGTTTTTCTGCTGACACATATGAAGACTTGGGGCTTTATGAATCCAGCAAATATTTATTCTGAACTAATATATGGTTGATGATCATCTGAGTGAGTCGTGAGGAGCTAGACTGAGCATGCTGCTCTCCAGAGAAAATTAGCATTTGCTTCTCCTTTGGGCCAGCTGCTATCAAACTGTGACCTCTTCAGCCTACTTTGAGTGGCCCGGCTTGGTGAAAAAGTCTCAGATTCTACATCTTTGCCTCCTTACGGGAGGCCTAAGACTTATTCTCCGTTGCTTACCCTTCACCCTCAGTTGTTACTTCATTGTCCTTTTATTTTCGATTTTTTGCCTTATTTTCTTGAGACCACAGTAATGCAGCATTGGTGTGGAAGATTCATTCAGACTGTGTAGTTTTGCTTGAAGTGGATTTCACCAACTTTATAACATTTGACTTTATATGTCATCCCTTAATAATTTGTGAATTCCTTGAAAGCAAGAATCTGAAAGCCTAGAATCTCTGCCCTATAATTTTGAATACATACAGGCACTTGTTAATGTTTTGGGAAAAGTATCTAGTATTTATTTGATAATATAGAAAGATATCTCACTAAAATACATTGAGGGGTTTTTCATGTATTTTTATTTTCTGCAAAGATTATATTCCATGACAATTAAAAAAAAGCCAATCCCCAAAGGATACATACTGTATATTTCCATTTATATTACATTTTTGAAATAACAAATATGTAGAAAGTGAGAACATAAGAGTGGTTGCTAGAGGTTGGCATGGGGTAGGGGTGAGGTGGCAGGAGGGAAGTGGGTATAACTATAAAAGGGCAACATAGGGATCCTTGTTGTGATAGAATGTTCTGTGTCTTGACTGTATTGGTGTCAATATTCTGGTTGTGATACGTACTACAGTTTTGCAAGATATTACCATTGGGTAAACTGGGTAAAGGGTACATGGGATCTCTATTATTTCTTACAACTGCATGTAATCTTCAATGATCTCAAAATAAATAGTCTAATTAAAAAAAAATAAGAACAATTTTTAAAAATGTTCCAGAGTAGTACTGCCCCAAAGACATCAGGCATAAAATAATCTCTAGGTTAACACTCTTTACATGTAAGCCTCAAAAAAGTCACAGAGAAAAATTCCCACCCTCTACAACCAAAACAAATATAACAATAAAAAAAAAATCACTAACCACACAGGCAAACAAACCTCATAAACAAGTAGCAGAAGAAACAAATGGCAGAATCAGGTCGCAAAGTTTGCAGACACTGGATTTTGCAGTTATAGAGCATGCAATAGGTGAATTTATTATGTTTAAAAAATAAAAGAGGGGTTTAAAAACATAGCAAGAAAAATAAATAAATAAACTACCAAAACTTATTTGGCAGATTAGGAAAAAAAACATAAACTTATGGAAACTAAAAATACAAATCCTAAATTTCAGTTCTTTATGGACAGGTCATGCATCTTTTTTGGCATAGCTGAAAAGAGAGTAGGGAAGCTGGAAGATAGATCTGAAGAAATTTTCCAGAATGCAGCAAAGATAGGGAAAAAGAAAAGAAATACTAAGAATTATAGAGGATAAAGAGAGAAGGTATATCTGTGTCTAATAGAAGTTTCAAAAAGAAAGGAGAAGGAGGCAGTATTTGAAGAGCTGGTAGTTGGCACTATTGAGAAATGATGAAACCAGTGCTCATAATCAGGATTATCTGTGAATCCCAAGTGGAATAAATAAAAATAAATATCAACCTAGAAACTTGGTGGTTGAACTGTAGAACCCAAAAGACAAAAAGACAACTTTAAAAACCGAAAATTCAAAGGGATCAGGATTAGACAGATGACTTCTTAACAAGAACAATGGAAGCCAGAGGACAACAGAATTTGTCTTGAAAGTACCATCACCCTAACTAAAATTGTATAAGTAATGAAAACGGTCTTTAAACTTATAAAATGATTCTTAATATAGCTCTTAATAAGAGCAATGTGATTAGAACTCCACTGAAATATGATTTCTTACCTTTTAACCAAAAGTCTAAAAACTTAACAAGTTCCACATGAGGGGCTATAAAGAACCAGTATTCTCACATTACAGGTGGGAGTACCTCACATGAAAGGCCAAAGTGGGTAACATAGCAATATCCACTAAAACGATAGCCTGCATTTACTCTTTAACCCAGATATCTCCCTTCTGGGAATCTATTTCTCAGATACACTTACACAGCTGTACTATAACGTGTACAAGTATATTCATTGTAGCAATATTTTAGTAGCCAGAAATTGGGAAAAATCCATGTTCATAAAATAAGAGACTGTTTAAATAAATAATTTAAAAATCTATAAGATTAAATACTATGCAGCTAGAATGAAGAAGGTCTCTATTTACAAATAAGGAAATATTTCTAAGATTTTTTACCATTAAGTGATAGCAGTAGATAAGAATGTGAAATAAGTATGGATTTTCAACTATGTATTTAAAAAACTGGAATGAATAAAATGAAGAGCTCACTCAAGAGTGCGAGCTGAGCTCTGAGCAACAGCAGTTCGATGCCCAGCCCGAGCTGAGCTGCCGCTGAGCTGCCAACAGGTGGCAGGATGGCTCAGCTAAAAAAAAAAAAAAAAAAAAAAAAAAAATATTCTTTAAAATGAAAATAATAAAAGAATTTCCTACATAGGGTAGATGGGACAATGATTAGAATGAAATTATATAGATCCTTTTTTTATTTGATTGTTCTTATTGATCTGTAGAAGTTTTAAAGTAATCTGCACATATTAGTCCTTTGGTAGTCATGCATATTACAATTATTTCTTAGTTATATTTTCACTCTGTATAATGCACTTAATGAACAGAACTTTTTAATTCTAATGTAGGAGGGAAAAAAACTTTCCCTTTGTGAAGTTTACATTTTTGTGATTGTTTAAAAAAACATACCCACCCTACACATTCAAGAACAGATCATTCCAATCTCATACAAACTCATCCAAAGAACAGAAAAAGAAACAAGATTCCCCAACTCATGTTATGAGATTAGTACAACCTTAACACCAAAACCTGACAAAGGCAGTTCTTTCTTATATTATAAAGGTAAATTAAAGACCAATATCACTAAAGCCATAGATGTAAGAAACCAAATGAAATATCAGCAAACCAAATCTAGCAATATATAAATAAGAAAATATAATGACCAAGGGGGGTTTATTCCAGGAATGCAACTACTCCGGGAATAGTTCAACATGATAAAATATGCTGACATAATTTGCTCGTTAAAAGTAAAGGAAAAAGCATTTGATTATCTCAAAAGATGCAGAAAAACAACACAATTAAAGTATCCTTTTATGATTAAAACTTGGAAAACTAGAAATAGAAGAAAATATCACCAACATGATTAAAGAATCTAAAAAAATAAAAACTAAATCCCCACAGTAAACATCATACTTAATGATGAAATATTTTTTAAAAAATACCTTTAAAATAAGAAACATAAGATATATACTGTTAGGTGCAAATAGTGGATAAGAAAGGAGAAGAAATAAGAATATAAAAATTGTCTTACCTCCCACCTAGGCAAACTAAGATGCACAATATCCTCATTCCTATTTAAAACAACACAATAAAAAGTGGGAAAAAAAGAAAAAAGTCATTTAGTAAATAATAAGTTTTCATTTACAGAAAACTTCTCTTATCTATAACTTATTAGAATATAATAAAAAAGTTTAGTAAGGCTGCCAGATACAAGATCAATATAAAAAATATTAAATTTCTATCCATAAACAATAAGGGATTTAAAAAATACAACTTACAGTTTACTTATAATAACAAACATATGTAGATATAAATATATAGTAGTTGTACTTCTAATAAATAATGTACAATATATTTATATAGATAATAGAAAAACATCATTTAGATATGCATTAATAAAGGGACAGACCTACCATGTTCCTGATAACAAGACTCAATATACTAAAGATGTCAGCTATCTCCAAATTAATCATGTTCATAGATTTTAACTTCTACATTAACCTCTAAAGAAGGTTTTAACTTCTACACTAACCACTATAGAAGAAATTATTATAGATTTTTTACAAGTAAGGAAAGGAGGATTATATTAAGTGCCTTTCTAGCTTCTTCATCTATTTCTTAAAACATTTTGCACTCCATCCAAGTGTAATAACGGAAGGGAAAAGTGAAGAATACAAATTCTATATTGGTGTGGAGAGACTATTAAAGTCTAATTATAATAACATGAAAAATGGGAACATAATAGTCAGGAGATAATGGTCATTGGGAGATTAATATTGAAAATTATAATAAACCACCTTATAAATCTTTGTATTTTTCAAATTACTACCACATCCACCTTTTCTTCTAATTCCTCAAGGTCCTTTTAAAACTGTATTTATTCAATAACTATTTATTGAATGTTGGCTGCACTGTTCTATGAGTAGGACATGGAGATACAGAAATGAATAAGACAGTTCAATTCCTTGAAATTATAGCTTTTAAATTCTAATTGGGGGAGGCAAATTAATTAATAAACAATTAATAAGCAAATTAATTAATATCAAATGATACCTTTTATAAAGAAAATAAAGCAGGGTGCTCTAACAGAATGACTAGGGGAAAGAGGTGTTCTTTAAAGTGTGCAATCACAAGAAATACCTGTAGGAGGTGCCATTTGAGCTGAAATCTAATAAAGATAAAGACATAAAGTGGCAGAGAGCTGCACACTGACAAAACAGCTGAGGCAAACGCCCTTAAGTGGGTGGAACTGTGTGAGCAAGGCAGGGAGTGACAGGATATAAGACCTGCAATGTGGCAAGATCATTATCATGTAGAGTAGTAGTTCTCAACGTGGGGCCCAGAGACCCCTTGGCCGAAGGTCCCCAAGACACTTCAGGGAATCAACAAAGTCAAACTACACGCATTTTCCTAAGAATCATAAAATGTTATTTGCATTTCCCTTTGTTGACCTTAGTATTAATAGATTAAAAGCAGTGGTGAGTAAAACTACCAAAATCTTGGCACAAACCAAGGCAATGGTGCCAAACTATACTGTAGTCATTGTTTTCTTCTCTCAGCACATATCATTTGTATGATTGTTTCAATTGCAAGATGAACTTGTCACCTTTGTATGGAAACTATTATTTTCACTTGAAAGACAAATTATGGTTATTCAGACTTGGGTGTTTGGCAGACATTTTCTGGAAAAAGTAAAACTAGTGAGCTTTTCATTTCGTTCTTGACAACATTTGTTCCCAATGCTAAAATTCAAGCATACAAGTGAAAATTATGTTTTGCATCTGCTACCATGAACTTAAATTAACATCTTCCTGACTTAGAGCCTTTTCCAATGAGATCAATGGTGATATAACAAATGTGGTATTTTGATATCATATAATGAAATGTGTTAACATTTGAAAGATTTCCATAATGCAGTGAAACAATATAATCAAAATTCACACATGCATAATATTAAAAACCATGCATGTGGGAAAGCTTCATTCCAAGTGCAAGATAGACCAATAGGTTTTTACTATATCAGAGTATGAAAGTTCCTTTAGATGGTTCCAGATTTCAAATTGCAACCAATCTTTAAGAAATCACCACTTGTCTGGCATTTGAATATACCAATAACAAACTAAAAGAAGGAGAAATTTAAAAAACTGTCCCATTTACAATTGCTTCAAGAACTATAAAATACCTAGGAATAAATTTAACCAAAGAAGTAAAAGATCTGTACTCAGGAAATTATAAGACACCGAAGAAATAAATAAAAGAAGATACAAATAAATGGAAACACCTACCATGCTCATGGATAGGAAGAATTAATATAGTTAAAATGTCCATGCTGCCTAAAGCAATATATAGATTCAATGCAATTCCCATCAAACTACCAAGGGCATTTTTCACAGAAATAGAAAATAGAATCCTAAAGTTTATATGAAACCATAAAAGATCCCGAATAGCCTCGGCAATCCTGAGAAATAAGAACAAAGTTGGGGGTATCACGCTACCGGACATCAAAACATACTACAAAGCTACAGTAATCAAAACAGTATGGTACTGGCATAAAAACAGGCACATAGACCAGTGGAACAGAACAGAGACCCCAGAAATAAATCCATGTATATACGGACAGTTAATCTATGACAAGGGAAGCAAGAATTTACACTGGGGCAAAGATAGTCTATTTAATAAATGGTGCTGGGAAAATTGGATTGACACATGCAAAAAAATGAAACTGGACCACCTCCTTACACCATATACAAGAACAAATTCAAAATGGATTAAAGACTTAAATGTAAGACCTGAAACCATAAAACTCCTAGAAGAAAATATAGGGAGCAAATTAGCAGACATTACTCTGAGCAATATTTTTATGGATACATCCCCAAGGGCAAGGGAAGTAAAAGAAAAAATGAACATATGGAATTATATCAAACTTAAAAGTTTTTTCACAACAAAGGAAACCATCAATAAAACAAAAAGGAAGCCTACTAAATGGGAGAATATATTTGTCAACGATATATCTGATAAGGGGTTAATATCCAAAATTTATAAAACACTCATGCAACTCAACATCAAAAAAACAAACAACCCAATTAAAAAATGGGCAGAGGAAATGAAGAGACATTTCTCTAAAGAGGACATACAGATGGCCAATAGGCATATGAAAAAATGTTTAACCTCACAGATCATTAGGGAATGCAAATAAAAACCACAATGAGATACCACCTCACTCCGGTCAGAATGGCTATCATCAATAAATCAACAAACAACAAGTGCTGGCAGGGCTGTGGGGAAAAGAGAACCCTGCTGCTCTGTTGGTGGGATGGTAGATTGGTGCAGCCACTATGGAAGTCAGTATGGAGGTATCTCAAAATACTGGAAATGAAACTGCCGTTTCACCCAGCAATTCCACTCCTAGGCATTTATCCTAAAAAACTCAAGACACTAATTCAAAAAAATATATTCACCCCTATGTTCATTGCAGCGCTATTTACAATAGCCAAGACTTGGAAACAATAAAAATGCCCATCGGTAGATGACTGGATTAAGAAACTGTGGTACATTTACACAATGGAATATTATGCAGCTATAAAGAAGAAAGAAATTGTACCATTTGCAACGATAGGGATGGACCTAGAGAACATTATGTTAAGTGAAATAATATGGCAGTCAGAGAAAGACAAATACCATATGATCTCTCTTACATGTGGAATCTAAAGAACTGAATAAATGAGTAATGTAAACAGAAATAGTCTTAGAGACACAAAGAAAAAACTGATGAGGGCTAGATGGGATGGGGATGGGAGAAGGGGAAGGGACGAGGCAACATAAACTGATAACTACAATACTACTGCAGAGACAGAAGAAACAGTTTAGGGAATATAATCAATAAGGTTGTAAATATTTTTTTTTAGGGAAATAGATGGATGCATGTCCTTTTAGAGAGACCACTTCATGGATGGTGCAGTGGCCTTACCACTGCACTGTACATCAGAAGCTGCCGCTGAACAATATTATATGTCAACTATAATTTAACACATATATAGTCATGGGATGTGGAATATAGTGTAGGGATGGAGTCAATGGAATTGTAATAGATATGTATGATATCGGGGGAGGGGGTAGTCACTTTGTAAGGGGTGAAAAAAATAAATATTGCATTGTTCTGTACATCTGTAACTACTTAATAATAATAAAATAAAATTAGAAAAAAAAAAGAAATCACCACTTGTCAAGTTTGGGTATAGAAGCAAAAAATATTTACCTGTATCTGAAAAGGCTATTAAAACACACCTCCCGTTTTTCAGGTACATGTTTATGTGAGGCCAGGTTTTCTTCATATACTTTAACCAAAATAATAAATTAACATAGATTGAATGTACCAGTAGAAATAAGAATCCAGCTGTCTTAAAAAAAAGAATCCAGCTGTCTTGTATTACAGAAACATCAAGGAGATTTGCAAAAATATAAAATAATGCCATTCTTCTATCAACTTTTTTGTTTTAGTAAATAATGTTATTTTTCATAAAAGCATATTTATGTTAATATCTAATGGGCTTAATGTTATTATTTAAGATGAATTAAATAAATGTCTTTAATTTTCTATTTTATTTTTACTATAGTAAATATCAATAGTTAAAGCCCACTAAAACAAAAGCTCTTGAGGTCCTCAGTAATTTTTAAGAAGGGGTCCTGAGATCCAAAAGTTTAAGAACTGCTGATGTAAAGTTATCATCTCAGGTTCTATTGAGAGTTGGTATAAGTATACTGCTTAAAAATATAGCTTAGGTTTGAATCCCAGAACCAACACTCAACATATGTATGACCTCCGACAAATTGTTTAATCACTCTTGCCTTAGTTTCCCTTTATGAAAAATAGGGATAATAATGAAACTGACACCATAGATTTTTATAATATTGACTTAATTTATATAAAGTACTTAGTTTATGTTTGACCTTTGGTAAATGCTATAAGTATTTATTATCATTATTATAGTAAACATACTGGCAAGCTACTGAGAGTTTTAGGAAGGAGTAATACATAATCTGATTTAGTATTTTTAAAAAATCTGTTGGCTCTTGTGTAGGAAAATAGATTGGAATAGGGCAGAAGCTGAAGCAGAGAGACCAGTTAGGAGTCTCTGACAGTATCTGAGGCAAGAGATGATGGTTGGACTAGGGTGGTCCTAATAGAGACGGATAGAGTACACCTTTTTTAAAAACGTTGTAGCAGCAGAGCCGATAGGATTTGCCTTCCTATTGGATGTGGAGGGTGAGGGAAAGAAAAGAATCAAGGATGACTCCTAGGATTTTAACTGAACAACAGAGAAGATGAGGACTCCATTTGCTGGGGTGAAGACTGGGAGAGGAGCAAACTATGGGGGATGCGATCCAGAGCTCTGTTCTAGACATGGTGTATTTGAGACTTTTGTTCCATATCCCAATAGGAATTTTAGGATTGTTGGATTTTAGAATCTGGAGCTCAGGAAGAGATCAGGGTTCAAGATGTAAACCATGGATGAGATCCAGGAAGAAAGTGTAGACTGTGATGAGTAGCAGAATATGCCTCCCCAAAATATGCAGCTTTGGTATATTGATTATTTTGAGCTGTAGGCACTTGAAAAATAGCAAATGCAGGGAGAGGCTTTCTCTGAACCCCACTTATCTGCTTAAAGGCATCTTCCAAAAGGAACTCAATTGTCATAAATCCCCTCCCAGGGAGTTTCATTAAGTAGAGATGATTGACCCTTATCACAGGAAAGAAGATTAGAAGTTGACACCACACCAAAACAAACTTTGTCACACTGTCACAGCCTCCCACCTACTCTTCCTAGGGCCCATTCATCTTTCCTAAAAATTATTTACTCTTCCCTAAGTGGTCTACATTCTCCCTCTCCTTTCCCTGCCAAGATGGTATTTAATCGTGAATTCAAAGCCACCTCGAAAATTTACTCATTTCTCTCTGGGTCTTTCCCATGTATACATAAGGTATGCATGTTAATAAACTTCTGTTTGCTTTTGCCTTGTTAACCTGTCTTTTATGGCAGGAGTCTCAGCTAAGAACTCAGAAGAAGTCAGTTCCAAATTGCAAAACTGTCATTCTGGAAAGCATTTTTTTTTTTTTTTTAAAGATTTTATTGGGGAATTGGCGGAGGGGAACAGCGCTGGGGAATCGGGGAAGGGGAACAGACAAGTTGCTGTCCCCTGGCTCCTCAGTCTAGTTGTGGAGGATGCCGCCCCACCGTTGGCATCGTCACCGCGCTCCTCCCGGACGAGACAGATCGGTCACTGGCCTCTGGATGTCGTCGCCCACCGCGGCCATCGGCAGCTCACGCTGGCTGCGGGCCACTCACCGCAGCCCACGGCAGCCCACCGCAGCAGGGGCTGCAGCCCACACCATCATTGGGGCTCGCACAGCCCAGCTCCAGGTGGAGCCGCCGTCAGCCGTAGAGGGCAGTGCCACCGGCCCCCACGTGGGATCCGAACCGGGGCCGCCGGCATCCCAAAACCAGCGCCCAACCAATGCGCCACTCGGCCGGCCCCTCGAAAGCATTTTTGAGATCTTGCTTCTCAGCATGTCATCGAGTTTGGCTCAAATAAGCTCGTATAAAAATTCTCTTAGGTTTGGACATTCTTAGGTTGTTGACACTCTGCTTCTGAGTATACTGTTTCTAGGAGCCCTTCAACTGGACCAGGGAGAACTTAAACTTGTCTCAACTGCTGTCATCTTTTTCTCCCTTCCTAAAATTAAACTCAAAAGCATTAAACTGTAACACTATTTTGTTATTTCTACCATTCTCCTTTCAACATCAGATACATAAACCTCTTGTTTTATTTTTTTTGTCTCCAGTTTTTCTATGAGGGTCCTGCAGACTGTCCTGCCAATAGCACCACACACCCTGGGGGGCGGTTATACAGCAATAATACACAGGAAAATTGACACCAGAAGCTTCTTGATCTGACTTCCTTCTTTCTCTCATGATAAAATCCAAACCTCTTGCATCATTGATATCATTCCTGCTAATTTCATGTTTCAGTTTCAACTCACCCTTGCAGCGTTCTCTCTAAATTTTTGCCAGGAATCCTCACTAGCCTCCACATTCACAAGTTCAGTGTAATTGTATTTTCTTTCCTGATGAATTTACAGCTTTGAACTTTGTTTTGTTGACTCTTAGCTTCTGCTTCTCTGGCAAACACCTTAATGTAAATCCTCTCCTCTTGGTTTTTATTTCACAGGCATGTTGTGTGTGCCAGCTATGAATGGGCTTGGCTTTTTTCTCACTGTCTGTGTTACATCCTTACTTATAAGGTCATTCCATCACTATCTACAATAGATCTCTGAGAGTTTAAAAGCCTATAAAGACTTTTGAGACCTAAAAGAAAAAAATCTTCGTTCCAAAATATAAAAAGACAGCTGCAATGTCAAAATGAATATAGTATTTCAATAGCGAAACTATAAAACTCCTTTCAAATTTTAAAAGAAAAATTATATGTGTGGAATGTGGTTCCATTTAATACATTTAACAGGATGTGTCTTTGGGTAAACAGTTTTTACAATCTTGAAGGATTAAGTAGGCTTTTCTCCCCGCTGGTCGTCTTAAATCTAATCCTCTTTTATTAGGCATTTCTTCATCCTTCAAATAATTTTGCCAAGTTTTAAACATTTGAAAATTTGATTTTTCCTAAAGTGTACATACTGTAAAAAGGAATACTACCACTCTACATTTCAGAACTTCTGTTCTTTCTTTCAAATATATCCTGCTGCTCTCTGCAAATATATTTTACATAATAAAGAGGTATGTCCAAATAAATGTAGTTAAAATTCTTGTTCCTGTGGTAGGTTCCAAATATTTGTTTTAGGGGTTATTTGAAAATGATTTATTGAATACATCTGAAATTTCTTCCTACTACCAATCTTTTCTAAAATAGTAAAGTTGGCATATACTTAAAATTTTCAATTAAATTAATTTCAATTAAATAAATTCTCAAATAAAGTTAGAGAAGACATACCTACTATGCAGTAGGTAGCACAAAGAAAGGAGTAATCAATGCTGCTATTTAGAGAATGACATTAAGGAATAACAGTAAACTAAGAGTTGTTAAGCACTTACCAGATGCCAGGAACTTTACCATTTTCTATTTTAATTAACTCAAACTTCGCCACATGGGAATCTGCACCGTTCATAACAACAGTAGTAACTTAATTTCTACTTGTTGCTCCTATGAATATGTATTTCTAGAAGTCGCTAGGCATGTCTTGAATGGTGTCCATAAAACCTATATTTCCTGTACTGTTATGGGCCCACTGAGCATGAGGGCCTTCAGCAGGTGCTGCCCCCTGGCAGGTGCAATTTCTTAATGCGCTGAAGTCCCACCCTCATCCCCCAGGTGCTGCCACAGCTCCAGGAGGCCTTGACACCACCATGGAGGACCCTCTCAGTATCAGAGCAAGGTGCCAATATTTGACCAAGTGGGGAATGACATCCCCTCTCCTTTATGTGATGGAGCTTGTCAAAGGGCACATAGACAATAATATCTATGACAATATTCTACTAAGTACTTTATCACATTCTTTCTGTTTTTTATTCCAGGTCTTTTTCTCCCTTGAACAAAGACATGCATGAATGGGCTGGAGTGGAGACAGACTTGAGTAATATGGCAACTAAGCTCCACAGTTCAATGCTTGGCTGTTTCCCTGAGAATGAATTGCCTCCAACGTGGCTCTTCAACCCCAGGTAAGTGAATATTGTTTGGGCAAATCACATTAATCACCTGACACACCTACTCATGTCCAAACTCCACGAGGGCTGCAGCTCAGGCTTATTGGCTAGAATAGAAATTACATTTATTTTAGAAATGAGAAAACCAAAGATCAGCAAATTTAGATAATCTGCCAAAGTTCATATGCTAATTAGCAAACAACCAAAACAAGATTCAAATCTAGCTCCAAGTTTGTGAGTTTTTGTTTTTTTGTTTAAGAATATTAGACTGCTTTTTAGAACTCAAAAGAACTTTTCTTTACCTCAAGATGTACTATTCTGTTCTTTAACTGCTTGCCCTGCCTTTCCAACTATCTGCTAAAGATGCATCAATAAACAAAGCTGACAATTATGCTGTTTTTGAGAAGTTTACACTTCAAGGAACTGATTACTATCTTCTGTCCTTCTTTCCCAAGCTATCATTTCAACTTATATAACTACAGCATGAGGAAGCAATCCTTTAGCAGCACCAGGGGAAAATAAAACAAAACACAACACGAGTAATATCTGGCTTCTCTACAGGAAAACAGAGTTCCTTTTTTGGGATCGAAATATCAGCCAAACTAAACACTCTTTGGCAGCCTAGGGGACGGACTGTGCCTGTTTCCTTCTGCTGTGTTTGAAGTAAGAGAAAACAAATAAAGCTATTTCCAGGGCAGAGGGAACTTCCTCACAGCTGAGACACATTACTACTATCTCCCAATACATAGTTCTCCTAGTCTATAAACACTGCCACCTACACAGAAGTGCTAATCCAAGAGTCACTAGGAAACTTCACAGATTTCCAACTACTTCCAGCAAGTGTGTAACAGTCACCTGCTCTAGCCCTTCCTGAGCATATAGGAATACTGTACAAAATGGACTCGGGAAGGTGGGGGAGGAAGATGTTGTTCAAGGATCAAAAAGAGTTGCTCTTGGAATGGTGGAGGGGAAGACTCCAGGAACTAGGTATCATCCAGAAGAGAAACACACATGTCAGCCCAAAGCATCCCGGGCACTGGTGTTGGATTTAGATAGACAGCCCTCATCTACCACAGTGATTTGGGTATCAGGAGAGTCACCCTGCCTTGTCATCCAAATAAGATTACATTAAATCTCATTAAATACTTGTGGAAAATCCTCCCCAATATTTCATCAAATCCCGAAGTCTTGAGTTAGTTACCATGATCATCTCTGACTTGAAATTCCTGCTTCTGAGAGTCACCTAGCCACCCCGTTCCTGTTCTTATGCCATCAGCCTAGACAAAGACCTGAACACCTTTCCAGAATTCCCGCAGTTAGGCAAGTCGTATATGACACAGAATTGACTGAAGGTTTGGGAAGAGTTAACCAGTTTTATCAGTTTTAAATGCCCACTAGACTGGTTATCGTGAAGGCAGAAATCTGTTCATTGGTGTTATAACTCCAATTCTGAGAACAATCAGAAAGCACTCAATGAATAGCTGTTGTATGGATGAAATGAGGCATCCCTTCCTCAAGGAAAATACAAGTAACCTCATATTTATTTTATACATCCTTGTCCTTAAAAGTCTTCAGCTCCCATCCCACTAGGCCTTTCTCACTGGCCATTTCTTTCTGTGTAGCTCCCTGCCTCTTGCCATCTTTTTGGCCCCTCTTTCTCTTTTTCTCATTCTACCTGTCCTCCTCACTCTCTTCTTCCTGGATTGGCCCTGGGAACTTCAAATTTTCCTCATTGTATTATGTAAAGCAATTTATGTATTTCTATGCCTTATTCAGAAGGTTTGCATCTCTAAACCTGTTTGCATGTTCAAGAAAACCAAAGCCGTTTAGTTACCTGAATCCACCTGGCATTATGTTACCCAAATGCAGATAAGACCAGTTCAAGCAGGCATCATTAAAAGTTATATAATTAGAACTTAAAATATTCATTGTATCTCAAAACACATTTATACTCACTTATTCAAGTCGAGGAATTTTCTTTGATTTGAGATTGAAACTCTGAATCAGCTTTCTTAAGTAAACCACATCCCTTATGCGTCTTGTACTATTTTTAGTGTTTGATATTTTAAGGCAATTGACAAGCTTTCTAAAGACAGAACTTTTTATTATTATTAGTTTCAGGTGTACAAAACAATGTAATAGCTAGACATTTATATCCCTCACAGAGTGATAACCTCCCTCCCCCAATCTGCCACCCCCTCTGACATCGTATAAAGTTGTTACAATTCCATTGATTCCATTGACTTTATTCCCTATGGTGTATTCCACATCCTGTGAATATATATATATATATATATATATATATATATATATATATATAAAAGGACAGAACTTTTTTCTTTTTAAAGATTTTATTCAGGAATTGGGGGAGAGGAACAGCATTGGGGAGCCGGGGAAGGGGAACAGACAAGTTGCTGTCCTTTTGTTCCTCTGTCTAGTTGTGGAGGACATTGCTTCATTGGCCCATGTTGGTATCATCATTGCGCTCTTCTCGGGTGAGGCAGATCGGTCGTCGGCCTCTGGACGGCTGCTCACAGTGGCTCTTGGCAGCTCATACCAACTGCCAGCTGCTCACGCTGGCTGCCGGCCACTCACTGTAGCCTATGGCAGCCCACTGCAGCAGGTGCTGCAGCTATGCTGTCCTGGGGACTCACAGCAGCCCAGCTCCAGGTTGAGCTGTTGTTCACCATCTTAGCTGTAGAGGGCAGTGTCACTGGCCCTCATATGTGGGATCCGAACCAGGGCCGCTGGCGTCCTGAGCCAGCTCTTAACCAACGCACCACTTGGCCGGCCCAGACAAAACTTTTTAAATGTCTTTTTCTTATTCCTCAGTGTTTTATAGCAGTCTTGCCCCCAACATATTTCTTAGTAATTTGTTTTTTTTTAAGATTTCTAACAGTTTTCCTAAGTATTTTATAAAGTTACATAACATTTCATTAAGGACATAATGTGATACACAAATTTAGGCATAAACACAAAGGCGGGGGGCGCTGGTAAGCAAATGATTTAACCTGAGGGAGCAGCAGTACAAGTGTCCTCTGATTGAGGGCATTCAGTGATTCAGTGTGTATCTTGTGGGTCTATTAAAGCATCAGTTAAGAAATACTTTACTGTAGTAATTTTTCCTCATAAATTCAGGTCAGAATCTCTACCTTTGTGCTTAGTAAAAAAAATTTTCGTGTTTCAGTTCCATTAGTTCTATTAGTTGGTAAAATTCCTTTTGAAAAACTCATTTTTGCATCTCTACTGAGATAAGAGACAAAGGAAACCTACGACTACTATGAAGTGTGGAGACACAGTGCATCCCTGTGGTGGGAAGAAGGTGAGAAGGGGATCTCAGTAGGAAGCACACAGAAGAGACCCAAAGGGTTGCCAGAAATGAAGGAGTGTCACATGCAGGTGACTTGTTCAACTGCCCATTCCCTTCTTTTCTCCTGTCTTTAGAGGTTTTCTGTTCCACTGAAGAGCGTGTCTAATAAATTTGCCATCTCAGATGTTCCATTTTTTGCTTTTGACCTTTGAAACTCTCCCAGCAGAACCTGCCTCCCTTTAATTATGACCTACATGCTAGTGCTTTTGCAACATAAAGAAGACATAATTTTTGCCTTGAAGGATCCAGGAAGGACTGTTGTCTTGATCCTTCACATTTGAAAATCTTTTCCTAGTTACACGCTATAATCAGAGGATTCCCAGAGCTGCATCTTCCTTCTGTCTTTATATCTGAATTAAAAATACATGGCAGTGGGCCAGCCGAATGGCATGTTTGTTAAGAGTTGGCTTGGGATGCCAGCTCTGAGAAGCAGGGCCCCGGTTCGGATCCCACATATGAGGGCCAGTGACACTGCCCTCTACAGCTAAGATGGTGAACGGCAGCTCGACCTGGAGCTGGGCTCCCATGAGCTGCCAGAGACAGTGTAGGCTGCAGTCCGTGCTGCAGAGGGATGCCATAGGCTACAGTGAGTGGTCGGCAGCCAGCGTGAGCAGCTGGCAGCTGGTGTGAGCTGCCAAGAGCCACCATGAGCGGCCATCTAGAGGCTGGCGACCTATCTGCCTCACCTGGGAAAAAGCGCACTGATGATACCAACATGGGCCAGTGAAGCAACGTCCTCCACAACTAGACTGAAAAACAAAAGGACAGTAACTTGTCTGTTCCCTTCCTTGATTCCCCAATGTTGTTCCCCTCCCTCAATTCCCCAATAAATACTTAAAAAAAAAAATACCTGGCAGTTAGCTACCTCAACCACCCTCTGACATGAGTTCCTTTTTTTTTTTTTTTTTTAAAGATTTTTATTAGGGAATTGGGGAAGGGGAACCGTGTCAAAGTGCCGTGTTCAATCTTAGTTGTGGGTGGGAACAGCCCAACATCCCATGCAGGAGTCCTACCGGCAACCTTGTTTTTAGGAGCATGTGTTCTCACCAGCTGAGCCATCCTGCCACCTGTTGGCAGCTCAGTGGCAGCTCACCTCAGGCACAGCTCACTGGCCCATGTGGGAATTGAACCAGTGACCCTGTTGCTCAGAGCTTGTGCTCTTTAACCAACTGAGCCACCCATCCAGTCCCTGTAGTTTTCTTTCTGGATCTTTTTATCTGACTTTGGTATTAAGGTGATGCTAGCCTCGTAAAATGAATTTGGAAGTGTTCCCTCTTTTATTTTTTAGAAGAGTTTAAGAAGGATTGTTATTCATTCTTTGAATATTTGGTGGAATTCACCTATGAAGACATCTGATTCTGGGCTTTTTTGTTGAACGTTTTGTTTGTTTGTTTTTGCTAAGCCATCCTGCCACCTGTTGGCAGCTCAGTGGCAGCTCAGCTCGGGCACAGCGCCACTGGCCCATGTGGGAATTGAAGCGGCAGCCCTGCAGCTCAGAACTTGCTCTCCCAAGCCAACTCCCAAGCAACTGAGCCATTCAATTTTCTCATTTTTTATTGGTCTGTTCAGACTTTCTATTTTTTCTTTATTCTGTGAAAGACTTTATCTCTTATTTTTGAAGCATAATTTTACCAGGTATAGAATTCTTGGTTGTCAAACTTTTTCCTTTCAGTGCTTAGAGATCCTCTGGTAGTCTGTAGGTATTCCCTTACATGTGATTAGTCACTTTTCTCTTGCCGCTTTAAAATTCTCTTTTTCTCCTTGAAGTTTGACAATTTTATTATAATGTGTCTCGGTGTAGTGTTTTTATGATGTATCCTAGTTTGGGGCTTTTCAAACTTCATGAATCTGAGTGTACATTTTGTTCTGAAGCTTTGGGAAGTTTTCAGCCATTAATCCTTTAAAAACGCATTCTGGGGCCAGCTGAGTGGCACGTTAGTTAAGAGCTGCTTGGGATGCCAGCGGCTCTGGTTCAGATCCCACATATGAGGACCAGTGACACTGCCCTCTACAGCTAAGATGGTGAACAACAGCTCCACTTGGAGCTGAGCTACTGTGAGTCCACGGGATGGCATAGCTGCAGCTCCTGCTGCAGTGGGCTGTCATAGGCTACAGTGAGTGGCCAGCAGCCAGCGTGCGTGGCCGGCAGCCAGCATGAGTGGCCAGCAGCCAGTGTGAGCTGCCAAGAGCCGCTGTGAGCAGCCATCCAGAGGCCGACCGATCTGCTTCACCCAAGAAGAGCGCAATGATGATATCAACATGGGCCAATGAAGCAATGTCCTCCACAACTAGACTGAAGAACAAAAGGACAGCAACTTGTCTGTTCCCCTTCCCCAGTTCCCCAACGCTGTTGCACTCCTCCAATTAAAAAAACAAACAAACAAAAACGCGTTCTGCTCCTTTCTCTCTGCTTTCTCCTCTGGGATTCCATAGTTCATATGTTAGTTCCTTGATGATGTCCCACAAATCCATTCTTCACTCTTCATTCTTTAACTCTCATTTGACTGGATAATTATCTTTGAGTTCCCAGATTCTATACTTGATCGAGTCTGCTCTAGAAGCTTTCTACTGTGTTTTTCATTTTATTCATTGTATTCTTCAGCTCCAAAGTTTCTATTCGGTTCTATTTTCCAAATTTCTACCTCTTCTTTGAGCCTCTCGTCTTGTTCATGTTTTGTTTCGCTGATGTGTTTGAGTTGTCTCTTGTATCTTGTTGGGCTCCTTTAAAACAATTATTTTGAATTCTTTGTCAGGCAGTTTATAGAACTCTTATTTCTTTAGGATCAGTTACTGAAAATTTATTGTATTCCTTTGATTTTCCATGTTCCTTGTAATGTTTCTTTGATTTTCCATGTTCCTTGTAATCTTGCATTGATGTCTATGCATTTGAAGGAGCAATCACCTTTTTCAGACTTTATAGATTGGCATCATGGAACCTTCCTGATTTTAGTGTTTCACTAGCTTGCTGCAGCCTCTTCATTGTATACCAAAACTCTCTCAGGGCTGTTTTCTTCAGTGCATATTTTGTTTTGTTTTGTTTTAAGATTTTATTGGGGGATTGGGGAAGGGAAATAGTGTTGGGGAATTGGGGGAAAGGACCAGCCAAGTTGTTGTTCTTCAATCTTCACTGTGGAGGGCACCAGGTGGGCGTAGCCACCATCCCATGTGGGAGTGGAACCTGGCAGCCTTGTTGTTAAGAGCACACACCCTATCCACTGAGCCATCTGGGCAGCAGCTCAGCTCAAGGTGCCGAGTTCAGTCTTAGTTGCGGGCAGGCGTAGCCCATCATCAAACATGCAATCCTGTTGTTACACCAGCTGAGCCATTCTGCCACCATTGGCAGCTCAGCTGAGGAACAGCATTCACTGACCCATGTGGGAATTGAACCGACAGCCCCGTTGCTCTAAGCCAACTCTTAATCAACTGAGCCACTGGCCATCCCCCATAATTGTTAATTCATTGTTTTTGTGGAGGTATGAGGGCTGGCCCTTCATCTTGTTGATGTCACTCACGTTAAAACATGAAATCTGCCATAAGTGGTCATCAAGTCAATGATGCAAACTGACATTATTTGATCAATCATGCTACACCTCTGACTCTATTTCCAAACCACTATTTAGATCCCAGTCCTCTTCCCAAAACTCCATGGGAACTATTCCCACACCCGCATAGTTTCCTTACAATCAACATATACAAAAACAGAAGTCATGATGTCCTCCCTCAAACTTGCTCCTCTTTCAGAATTCTAGAACTTAGTCAACAGCTTTCCCATCTACCCAGCTGAGCATACCTCTTTGTCTCTAATGCCTCAAATCTAATAGAATATCAAGCCTCATTCATTACACCTTTTAGATAGCTCTTGAGCCCATCTCTACTGCCACTGTCCTCATCCAGGCCTCCTTTACCTCTGAATTGGACCATAGAAACAGCCTCCTAACTTTTTTCATGTCCTCACTCACTCCTGCCTCTCTCCAGGTCATTCCTTGCTTAGCAGCCTAAGTGATCTTTACAAAATTCACCTGATCACCTCTTTTTCTTGATTCCTATAAAGTTCCAAATCTTTAATGTATTATAGGAAACCCCTTGACCTATCTTGCCAACTCCTCTGGCATCCTTTATTGCCACTCCTAGGTATCTCCACTCCAACCATGCTGTATCTCTTTCAGTTCTTGAAACATTCATGCCACTTTCCATATCTGGCCCTTTGCACAAGCTGTCCCTTTGCCTCACATGTCCTCTCTCTTTTTCCATTCAGCTAATTTCTGTCCAGTATCCTTTCTCAGGAAAGTTTCCTTTAGATTCTAACATAGGTTATGTTAATCTGCCACATTTTCCTACAGCACTGTGCACTTTTTCACTTTGTTGAGTTTGGTTATTTGTAATTATTTGTTTAATGTTTGTCTTCCCCACTAGGATGTATGTTCCATAAGGACATTAATATACAGTAAGTCCCCAACTTACAAACATTTGAGTTGTGAACTTTCACAGATATGAACGGATCTTGCAGTTAGTAACTCTCTTGTCAGTTCACTCCATGCAATCCCCTGTATGCCAGTTGTACTGTACCACCATTTTAAGGTACCTGTAAAAGTAAAAATAATTTATTTACAGTATTTTTGTGTGTGTGTTTAGTTTTTTTATGCTTTACATTGTATATTTGTGTCAAAGGTATATAAGACTCACTTTGTCAGACTTACGAACGAGTCAGACTTACGAACGAGTCGGACTTGGGAACGGATCCAACTTACGAATGTTCTTCTGGAACAGAACTCATTTGTAAGTTGTGCTCCTGCTGTAATATTATTCATGACTATACACCCGTTGCCTTGCCAATGACCAACATATAGTCAAGTCTCAATAAATGGTTGCTGACTGGGTGATTGAAAAACAGCTCTTCATAGTTAAGGATTCAGTTTCAATGTGCAGTTATAACCTAAACAAAAGTAGTCCACTGTAAGCCCTTTGACCTTATTTTCCATTTTACAAAGCTTTTTATGTATATACTCTACTTCCCTCTTCTATCTTCCCAGTGATGTGTCATAAGTTGATGTATCTTTATTGGGTGAGGCCTAGGTAATCTCCCTGTTTATAACTCTGATCTTTCTGTGAGCAAACACACAAAGTGAACTTTGGTTTATCGCTTACTATAATGTAGCAGCTAATTACTGGCAAGCAGGCTTATTGTATGGTCCACGTGACTAACGGGGCATGACCAGAAAGGAGCGTGGAGAAGAGTGGACCAAGGAACCCAGCTAGAGGCTGTCCAGTTGGAGTTCCTGTCTCCCTAAAAGCCCAAAGTAAAGCAAGCGAGCACAAGGAGTATGGTTCTGAGGTGAGCGAGGTCATGAAGACACCACTGTGGGGCTTGGCTTTGTGTTCATTGCTCCTTCTTCCAGGATTCATGTCCTGGAACTCCCAAGTGAGTCAGAACTGCAAGGATGGCACATACGAGATCAGCGTCCTGATGATGAAGAACTTGGCCTTCTCAAACACGTCCCTGGACAGCTTGAAAAAGGTGGTGTATCGGGGAGTGGACATAGTGCAAAACCGCCTGATTAGCCATGGTAAGAATATCAAAACAAAACCTTCCTCTTCCTTTATACCACTTCCTTTATACCACTTCCTTTATTCCACTTCTGGGGTTGATAAGTGAAGACCTTGTGTTTTTTGCCAGATCACCCAGCCTTCTCTAAGGGCCTGCCTCACACTTGCTTTCTATTTCAAGGCAGAGAGAAGGATTTGAGACCTACCACAGTGAGTTTACTCATAATCCACCCTGCTCTGGGAATAGCTGCCATTCAGGGAATGATGACCACAGCAGTGAAATGCCCCAGATGGTATTTCAGTAAAATCCAGATTTATTGTTCAGTTTCAAAGAGGCATCATGTTTCCTCCTGCTGCTGCTCAGAGGCAAGATTTGGTCTGGACCTGAGATTTCACAGGGTTACCAGTTGAGAAGATGAATGCAGAGGGTAAAATTCATACAGATCCTGAATCTTTCTCTGGGATTTTTAATCCATCTGTTCACTCTTTACATCTCTGGTGGCTATTGTTGTAAGACATAGTCAATATATTAAATTTGCAATAAAATTCAGTGTTGCAGTTCTTCACTGTATATTTTAATTAGTAAAGCAAACTTTATAACATTAGATAAAATATGTAGAATAAAGAGAGAAAAAAAATCACACCTGATAATTTTATAGCCACGTGGATGTTTCCAGTGTCTTTTCTCATGCTTCTGTTTCCTGTTTTTAAGAACGTGGTTGGGATCATTATGCCATAGAAAAAATTTTATATCCTTCTGATTTCACTTTACATTACTTTACAGGTGGGTTTCCTATAGCTGCATAATCTTCATAGCACTATGTGAATGGATGGATAATAATCCTTAAAGTAGATGTTCTCCCAGATCATTTAATAATTCCCCATTGTAGGATATTCTGTTATTTTTAATGTTTCACAATTATTTAAAAAATAGCACAGTAAACATTTTCATGTTTTGGGTTTTTTTTTTCCCATTCTTCTTGAGACTAGATTGCCAAGAGTATCATTACTGAGTCAATGCTATTTCATACATCTTAATGGTTATTTATGGTTTTGAGGAAGGTATGTGTAAATTTTCTCTATTTAAAATTCTGTGGTAATAACAACAGGTATCATACATATGTGTAATAACTTTCTTCTGTGCAATATACATTTTTTTCAATTCTGCCTGAGATCAAATTCAGATGTAAACAGATAGAGCTAGGAGGTCATTTAATAAAATCCTCTTGTTTACTGAGGCAGTGTGTAATAAAGGAAAGAACATTTTGATTTAAAGTCTGAAGACCTGGGTCAAGTCTCTATCTCAGAACCCTCTCTCTGTGGCCCTGGGGGAATGATTTCCCTTAGTTTCTCTGAGCCTTGGTTTATGGAATTCCTATAAAGTGTTTATAGAATACCTATAAAGTGCTAGGTAAGACATATAACCTCTTTAATCACCCCAGCTCTGTAAGATTGGCATTGTTGGCAGTGTTTCGCAGTGGAGGTTTAATAACTTTGCTGAAGTCATACAGGTTGTCTGTTTCAAATGAGATTCAAACTCATATCTGTCTGATTCCAGTGTGTATCATATTGCCACTGTAAGATCTTTACCCACCATGAGCAAACTTTCTCATTAAAATAAGGCAGTGGAACATTGTGGTTAGAAGCAGTGGTTTGGAATCCAACAGCTCTTGGTTCACATTCCAGCCTTTTAGCCAACCATTTAGCACCAGCGACCTTGAGAAAGTTACTCAAGATTTCTGAGCCTCGGTACCCTCACCTATACAACTACAATAGATAGTAGTTACTTCATGTGGCTATGGTGCGAATTAAACAAGGAGATTCATATAAAGTACTGAATACAGTGACTGAAACATAGTAAGAACTCAATAAATGGCAATTGTTTTTATTGTTGTCACTGTTATTGTTGGTCTTGAGGACTTTAAGCTTATGGATGTTGCTGTGCTGTTGCTGCTTTTAGAACAAGTTACCAGGCACATAAAATAAACAGTAGAGTGTATTGGTAAGATCTTGATCTCTGAACTCATATAAACTGAATTTCAATTTCTGCTTCACCATTTACTAATTGAGTGATTTATTTACTCTCTTCAAGTTTCACTCATATCGCTTGTAAAATAGAGTCATTAATGGTGAGGTTGTTGAATAGATTAGAGTGGAAGATTTGGGGGATTGAAAGAATTAACAATGATACCCAAATTTTTGCACTTAATGATGCATTTTATTGGATGGATATTCATGTATAATGAACTCTAAAAGGGCAGGTTGTGAGGAAAAGATAGGTTCATGTTCTAAATATTATTTATTATTTGGGAAATATTATTATTATTATTATTTGGGAAACATTCCATGACAATATACCTAAGGGCTAAATTGTCGGAAATTAAGAGTTTATGGGCTGGCCGAGTGGCGCTGTGGTTAAGCACTGGCTTGAGAAGCCAATGGCCCCAGTTTGTGTCCCACATAAGAGGGCCAGTGATACTGCCCTCAAAAGAAAAAAAAAAAAAGAGTTTAAATGTTGTGGGTGATGTCCAAATGGAAGAAATCAATGTATTTTTCTAGTACTTAAGAAACCTTTGTGGGTTTTGAAAAATAGATAGGATTTGGTGGAAAACGTGGAAAAAAAAGAAATTCCTTTAACTTTAGGACACCAGCTCCTCAAGGATGTATGTTCTATAGTTAAATATACCTAGTCCACACCCTCCACATGCTCTTATGTGCTGAGGGGATCCCTTTCCTAGACGCCAGCACCTAAGGCCAGATTTACTTTGATCCAACCCCATCCTCAAAGCCCTAGATAGGAGAGAGAGGGTTCTGAGATTACTCTGTATGTTTTGGCTTTCTACTCATCCTCCCAGAACTGAGATATCATGGTAGGGTAGGAGGGCAGGCAGGCAGGATAGGGATAAGAAACAGCACTTAGGGTAACTTCTTATTAGAAAAGTTAAGCTTTGACTTGTTGTTCCATGGAAGTCATTCCATTGTCTGAAAAACATTCAGTATTTTATTGAGAAATCATTTAGGATTGGGGAAGATAAAAGACATATGAAACAAAAACAGTTCACGTAACCATAAAATGTTGAGAGGCAGCAGCATACTACGATATGTTCTACAGAAGTGGATCTCAAACTTTTTGGTCTCAAGACCTGTTTGGACTCTTAAAAACAATTGTGGGCTCTGAAGTTTTGTTTATGCAGTTACATTTATCAGCATTTACTGTATTGGAAATTAAAACTGAGAAATGTTTTAAATATTTGCTTATTGATCATTTAAATAAAAATTATAAACATTTTAACCTAAATAAAATTTCTTAGCCAAGAAAACCTATATTTCTCAATCCAAAGAATAAAAGTAGGTGAGAAAAGTGGTATTGATTTACATTTTTGCAAATCTTTAATGTCAGGCTTAATAGAAAATGGCTGAATTTTCATATTGGCCTCTGCATTTAATGTGTTGGAGTAATATATATTATGTAGCCTCTGAAAACCCCCACTATATGCTCATGAGAGATAGAGAGTAGAAAAAGCAAAGAATGTCTTCATATAATTATGAGAATAGTTTTGACCTCCTGGACCTCCGGAAAGAGTCTCAAAGTACCTCTGGAGTTTATGGCCCACACTTTTGAGAACTGCTGTTCCACAGCATATCAGGTTCTAGAATCAGACTATCCTAGGTTCAAAACCCAGCTCCCTGCCAAGCAAGTTCATATACCTCTCCAGACCGCCATTTTCTCATTTTTAAATTAGGAAGATAAAATATTAATTAGCCTCATAGGAGTCAGAGGAAGATTAAGTGACATGATGCATGCAAACATCCATAGCTCAATGTTAATCATATAGTAACAGAGATCATCCAGTCCTGTTTTATGACTAATGGATGAGAAACCAGGACCCCAGAAGTGAAGTCACTTGTCCAAGATCACATGCGTTAGATATCAGTTCCCCTTCTCCCAGGCCCTGTGCAGGATTTATACTTGGGTTTTGCTATGCCCTTCACAGGACCCTAGGATTTTAAAGTGGGTCATCATCAGTGTCCCTCACAGTGACAGGAGGTTGAAGGAGAGGCACTACCTGATAGGTTAACAGTGAAAGTATGCCCATGTTCCTGAAGCTCTGTTTTCATCATGTGACTGTGCACTGGCCTCCACTTCACTTCCTGGCTCCTCTTGCTGCTTTCACAAGCCTTCTCCCTCCCAATTTTCTACTACTTTCCACATGCACTCTCCATTCCTCTGGACCCACTACAGCCTCACTCATACTATTCCCCTGGCTTCATATACCCTATATTCTCCCTATTGTTATGAGAGTTGAATGTGATAAAGGGCATAACGTGCTTAGTACTATGGCTGTCACATGGCTACACTCAAGCGTTAATTGCCATTAAACCTATCACTGACTCCACGTCTTCCTTTAATTTTCTCTGGTTGGTCTGATTATATTGACCTCTCCTATTTGGCTAGTCTTACTGAACAAAGTGCTGCCATCTTTATTTATCAGAATAACTGTTCTTGAATTTACCGCCCCCCCCCCAAAAAAAAGCCAAGAGGGCCGGTTGAGTGGCTCAATTAGTTAAGAGTGTGAACTCTGAGCAACAGGGTCACTGGTTCAATTTCCACATGGGCCAGTGAGATGAGCTGCCAACAGGCGGCAGGATGGCTCAGCTGGTGAGAGTACGTGCTCCTAAAAACAAGTCTGCCGGTTCAACTCCAGCATGGGATGGTGGGCTATGCCTAAAATTAAACACGGCACCTTGAGCTGAGCGGCTGCGAGCTGCCAATGGGCTGCTCAGGCCGGATGGTGACTGAACTTGGAGGTGAGCTAGCTGTGTCTTCCACAACTAAGATTGAAGGACAACTGGGCTGTTCCCCTTCCCCAATTCCCCAACATGGTTTCCCTTCCCCAATTCCCCACCAAATTTTTTTTAAAAATAAAAATAAAAAGCAAGAGATAAAATGTTCTCTAGTTGGTAGACACCTCTCTGAGGTGGCTGTAGAAGCGCAAAGACTTGCCCATTTTCCAAAAGAACAGGTCTATATCTTTAAAAATATTATAATTTGGATGTTCAGAAGAATAATAACTTCTGTTATTGAAATTCTTTACTCTTTTTTGTTTGTTTGTTTGTTTTTATTTTTTTGCGGGCAGTGTCACTGGCCCTCATATGTGGGACCCGAACCAGGGCCACTGGCTTCCCAAGCCAGCTCTTAACCACCGCACCACTCAGCTGGCCCGAGATTCTTTACCCTTTTGAAGAAATTTAAAATTGTTACATTTGACAAACCTGGTTTTAATCCCATTTTACATGTGAGTTAACCAAGTGAGAAAAATTAAAAGGCGTGTGCAAGAATACCTAGATATTCACTTATACCGCCAGACTAGCAACTGAGGTTTCCAGGCTTCCTGTATAAGAGCTGGGCAAAATTCAGGACATCTCTGCTTAGGAGTCAGACATTTGTCCTGATTGGAAAGAGAACAAAATGTAAGAGACAGAGCTTGGTCAAATGGTTCTGCCATCTCTACTCCCTTCCAAAATGTGGTGCCTAGCAATACCCAACGGTATTACCATCGGTGCTCTTGCCTTCATCTAAAGATGATCCATTATCCAAAGATCCTGGACCTGAATGGGTTGGTACAGTTCACTTTGGCTCTGAGGACAAACCACAGAGGTACCAATGTGCACACTGGCAACCAGCACCTTGGGAACATGAAAGAACAGGTATCATAATGTCTGTGTCATTGCTTTCCTAACACTCCTTAGGCCCATGTAGGAAATTGCTGAGTCTAAAGTTGTGAGAAGAGAATGAAGAGAATGAAAATCTTCTAAAATGGATTGTGGGATTGTTGCATATATAAATTTAGTGTGTGTGTGTGTGTGTGTGTGTGTATATATATACACACTAAAAATCATTGAATTGTGTACTTAACAGTGGGTAATTTTTAGGGAGGGGTAAATTATACCTCTCTGTTCAGAGAGACAGGAAAGAAGTTACAGGGAGTAATATAATAACTCAGAACTAAAATATCCCTAGGTCTGAAGATGGATATCCATTTTTCTGCAGGATCAATTGGCAATAGGTATATCTCATGGCTGGTATAAACTACTGAACAATAACACTAGTTTTGTCTTTTCCCTCATTTGGATAACAGGCATAAATGTGACTGTGCATCCTAGCTTCATCCATTCAGATAGTGATATCTATGTGTCAAGTGACTGTCGGAGTAGCACCTGTGAAGGCCTTGACCTACTCAAGAAAATCGCAGTAAGTATCTGCCTTTGTCCATAGAGCTCACACCCTCTTTGACGCAGGACCATCACAGTGTGAAACTTGGGTACGTGCCCACGAGCATCTTCATGTCACCCCTAGCCACACAGCTGAGTGATTTGAAGACTTGGTCCTCTAACTTTATCACTATATATTTCCCAAGTGACGAGGGCCCTTCAGGAATCCAGGAAAGTGGGGAGAACCTTAGCTGTGTACCATCTGTACACTTCCAGTGGTATTATTTTGTTTAAAAATTTTTTTAAATTGAAATGTTGGTAGTAACTGGTTTGCTTTGTGTCCCTTAAGAAATACCTGAAGTGCCCTGTTAAAAATATATTTCAAAGCTCTACAGCAGAGATCTCTGTTTAATGTCATTAACATATGTTTGGACACAGGTTCAATGCATAGGGCTGAATCATAAATCTAACTTTAAAGTAGTAACTGTAATGTCAAAGGGTAGAGATGAGAAGAGAGAGATTCTTGCATAGTCCCTCCTCTGAACTCCCAGCCCCAACCAGAGCTTTATGGAGCCAGAGAGTGTTCCAAGTTCTCTACAGACAAGTAGGTGAGCTAGACACTCCCTTTATGACAGAAATCTAAGGAAAGACTCTCCTTGAAGCAGGGTACTGGGTGCTGAGCTATGGTTTCAAAGCTTTAATCAATAATATCATGCCAACCAGATAGGCCACACCCATGTCAGGAAGAGTGGTTGATTTCAGCAGTCTCAATCTTGGGAGCTCAAGTAGTGAGCAAGGGCTATTTAATAAACACCATATTACGATTCTAGGAGCATGTGCTTATTCCCTGGATCTCTCCAGAGAGATGTATGACCTGGTTCTCTAAAACCAAGGATGGGATGTTCCTTATCACATTCCCCTTGAGAAATTAGTAGAAAATAAGCTCTACTGTCGCCCAACTAATCACACTGCATTTTGTTCTCTTTAGTCCTGCTTTGTAGCTCTCCCAGAAACTGAAACTTGCCCACTCCCTCCAAAGCATCTCCAAAACTAGTTTCTCCCTGATCTGGCCTATCGATATTGCTCATGAGCCCATCTGCCAGGCCCTGTTCCACCACCGTATAACCCCCTCTTGATAAAGAATCCTGGTTCACCTGCAGTTAGCTCACTTTCAGTGGAATATTTTCCCTCCACCCACTGGAGCACCTTTCTGTCAGGTTTTTTTATCCCTTCACAGCCCCTTGCCCAATCCAAGGCCCCTTATGTTGCTCCTTTCTGCCCTGAACTTGAGCATCTAAATTGGCCCACTTCCTAACCTTCTGAGAATCTTCCCCTTGGCCCTCCTTTTCCTTTGATTAATTTTTTTTTTCAGGTATTAGTTTTTTTCCCTTTTTTTTTCTCCTACAGACTGAAAGAACAATGGGCTGTGTCCTCCTGGGGCCCTCGTGTACATATGCCACCTTCCAGATGTAGTAAGTAGTTCGTTTTGTTGTTTTAATGCCACTGTGAATTGAAGTCAAGACATGACATTAGTGTTTAAATGATTTTTCAGACAACAGTCTAGTCAAGGCAATACAATCAAGGGGGTTAAGGCCCTCGAATTTTGTCACATGTCCATAACCATCATTCGTCTATCCAGGTAACTCTACCTTTTTCTCCGTATAGGGGGAATGACAGCAGCTGTTTGGGTTTAGTTGCTAACACCTGACCTTGAGAGGCAACACAGTATAGGTTAAAAAAAGTCAGAGTCCTGGAAGGGAACAGGGAAGACAGTGACTTCGGATAGTTTGAGAATTTAATCAAGGAAATAGTCACAAAGCAATGAGCAGAGTATGGAAACACAAAAAAGGGCAGCCTCCTAGGGCATTAGCTGGGCTGTGGTCTAGCCCTCAGTCTGTAGGAGTAGGGAAAGTAGCAGGGCACTTATTTCATAGCGTTATTTGTGGATTAGGTAAATAAGATATTAAGGTGCTTTGCACAGTGCCTCTATCAGCTTAGAAAGAAGCTTCCAACATATTCTAGAATGAAAAAATCTATGCTGAAGGACCCCTTGAAATGGGTTTTGGAGGAAAAACATTCAACCTCTGAAATTTCTGTTGCAAAGTCCGCTACTCACACCCTGACACCCAGCTGTACAAAAAGAAGCAGATGCTCTGGCCTACAGTACATCGTAGACACACCACAGAAGCACTTTTAAAGCCCATCTTCCATACCAAAATGTAGACAAATACAGAATCTTACTCTGTTGTACTCATTCCCAATTGTCGCCTTGCCTAACCACTTTTTTCTTAAATCGTTAAAAAAAAATTTTATTAAATATATCAGAGTAACATTGGTTAGTAAAATTATATAGATTTCAAGTGTACATTTCTATAATACATTGTCTATATATCACATTGTGTGTTTACCACCCAGAGTCAGTTCTCCTTCCATCACCATATACTTGACCCCCTTTTCTCTATTCTACTAACCATCTCCCGTCTTAAACCCTCTGGTAACCACTAAACTGTTGTCTGTGTCTATGAGTTTTTCTTTGTTTGTTTGTTAGTCTTGTATGTTTGTTGCTTTCAGTTTTATATGCCACATGAGTGAGGTCATATGGCTCTCTGACTTACTTTGCTTAGCATAATTTCAATATCCATCCACATTATTGCAAATGGCAGTATTTCATCTTTTCTTATGGCCGAGTAATATTCCATCCCAATTTGGATGCTTTTCTTTCTTTCTTTTGCCTGATTGCTCTGTCTAGGACTTCCAATACTATGTTGAATAACAGTGGTGAGAGGGGGCATCCTTGTCTTGTTACTGATTTTAGAGGCAAAGCTTTCAGTTTCTCACCATTAAGTATGATATTAGCTGAGGGTTTGTCATATATGGACTTTCTAATCATATAATGTTCATCCTTTATTTATTTCTGTAGTGTATTCCACCGATCTATTTGTATATGTTGAACCATCCTTGTGCCCCTGGCATGAACCCCACTTGATCGTGATGTATAATCTTTTTAATGTATTGTTGTATTCGATTTATTAGGATTTTGTTTAGGGTTTTTAAGTCTTATTCATCAGAAATATTGATCCGTAGTTTTATTTTTTTTGTCTTATTCTTTTTCTTTCCAGTAAGTACTGCTGGAGTGTTTTATTTTCTCTTACCCTGTTCTGGCTTCTCACACAGTGTGAGATTTCCTGGGGAGGTGGGCGTCTCTCTGTGACCAGGTGGCCATGGTCTCAGGGCACCCACCCCCATGGGAGGATGTTGTGGTTGATGGAGTTCTGAGCTCCTGAAATCCCAGTGCTGCCCCTACATCCAGATGCATAGCTGTGTACCCCATGAGCTTTGGGTACCTCTACTGTGATCAGCCATGTGAAAGGTGGGGGTGTGGTGGGCTGGGAGAGGCGGCAAGTATGTTTGTGGCTTTGTTCTTCCCTGAGTAATGGTGACTGCCAGACCACAGCTGCCTCACCTGTATAACTCCTTCCTTTTTACTGGAATTAGCCTCTGTGTGCGTCTGTTGCTCAGGAACTACCTCTCCAGTTCTTAGGTCTGTAGATATTCTGCTCTTTAACCTGACACTGCTACCTTTTTTTTGGAGCCCGTTGCTAACACTGGGAGAGTGTGGGAGAGGCAAACTCTGGGAGGGTGTGGGGGGTGGTCAGGCTCTGTGGCTTTGTCTTCTGCCTGACAGTAGGGACTGTTAGACCGCAATTATTGCCCTCCTGTATTTGGCCACTGCCCCTACCACTGGATCAGCCGTATTATACGCTGATTTCTCATGCAGAATTGCTGAGGCCACAGAGCTCCAGACTGCATCCTACAGTCCCTGTCTCTGTTCTTCCTTCTTCCCTCCTCTCCTGCTCACCTCAATTCACTCACCTTCAGATGTTTCAGTGCGTGGGTCTCTCAGATGTGTTTGTGTGTTGCATAAGGAATCCTTTGTTACATTATAGCTGTTCAACTTATTGTGATTTCAAGGGGAGACATTAAGGAGCACCCCTCATACTGCCATGTTTCTGATATCACTCCTGACCACTTATTGATACTACTATAGAGCGTGCCCAGAAAGAAAGGAGGCTTAAGGAAATCGATTCACCATTCATGAGGACTTGCAATATGCAAAGAAGCACTTTCGTTTTGCTGATACTCAGAGAATTAAGTAAAACAGCCCCTGTCTGGTGAAATTAAGAAGGTGACAAGGACACTGGTGACCAATACAAGACACAGTGAGATAGGTTCCATCAAAGAAGCACAAACAAGATGCTCTGTATGTACAGGAGAAAATGGTCAACTCTGGCTGGGAGAGTTAAACTTCAAGTGAAGAGGACTTTATGAAGGCAGTGGTATATAAGTTGTGTGTTGAAGAATGGGTAACATTTTAATGAGTAGAGATGAGGGGATAAGCACACCAGCCAGGAAGAGGGAGATATATATGTAAAAGCAAAGAAGCAGGGATGTGTAGAAAATTTGTGAAAGTCTGTATTAACTGGTATGCAAAAGATGTATTGGAGAATAATAGACACAAAACCAGAAAAAAAATAAGTAGGACTATATTTGGGAGGTCATAAAAGAGTCATATTTAATTTGATTATTAGTCATGTATGATTTGTTGTATTTAATGAACCACTAAGGTTGAGCAGGGAAGTCCCATAAGAAATATCTCAACTTTGGGAAGGATAACTGACAACAGTTGTAGGGAACACTGGAGCACGTAAGGAGAGACTGACGACGGGGAAGTCAGCAGGGGAGAAGGAGGGCCTGTTCAACCTGAAAGCAGCTGACATGACAAGGAGGATAGCTTTTAAATATAGTTAAAGGTGGAATCAATAGCATTTGATAATGATTGCATGTTGGGGTAAAGGATGGAAAGTAGTCAAAAAGTTTTTGAGATCTCAAAACACTAAAAGAAATGGGAAAATTAGGATAAGGAATAATTTTGAGAAATAAAAATACAAGACACATTTAGTTGTGAATAAGAGAAGATTGAGATGTAAGCAGAATACCCAGTGAAACCTTTTGATGGCTCACTGAAGATGGAAGGGAGTATTGCTGTCCTTCCTTTATCAAACACATATTGAGCACCTGCATACGAACCGGGCCAACTGGAGATACTGAGATGAAGAGGCCAGACAGGATCCCTGACTTCATGGAGCTTGCGGTCTAGTGAAGGAGACAGTTATTAAACAGATACTCACCCACAGAAGCACCTGGATTTAGGTATCAAGGAAAGTGTTCCAGATGGATAGAGGGATATTTAATCTAGGACCTGATGGATATGCAAGAGTCAACCAGGCAAAGGGGCAGGGGAACAGCATTCCTGGCATTTGTCAAAGCCCTGATGGAGAATGAAGTTTGATACATTTAAGGAACTATGTGAAAGTCCATATGCTGAGCAGGGAAAGGAAAACTCTAAAATCCTCATCTGACATCTGTCTCAAAGATAGTCCATTGGAGAGCAGGAAACAAGGCAATGCATGGAGGGAAATATAGAGGGCATCTTTTGGACTTTACAGCAGCTATGGTACCTACAAATGCCTGCCCTCTATTTTCCTAGCCCTACTCCCCAAAGTTCATGTGACCCAGCATGGATGTTATGACAGCCAGAATGACAACTAATTTTAGCATAAATCAAAGTAACTTACCTACAAATATATGGAAACACCGTGAGTTGTGCTTAGGATATAGCAAAAGCTCAATAAATGTCATTTTAAAATTCACCTTTGTGGGAGGGACACCTACACAAGTCAGAAACCTACTTGAATGACCCTATTTCATTCTTACCATTTATACCCATGTGCTGAAATAAGTTAAACAGGGATCTTACTTGTGCTACTTAAATTAATCCTGATACTGGTTTCTTTTCTCAACTCTTGGCATAGCCTTGACACATATTTGGAGTTTCCCATGATTTCAGCTGGAAGTTTTGGATTGTCGTGTGACTACAAAGAAAATTTAACCAGGTTGATGTCTCCAGCTAGGAAGTTGATGTACTTTTTGGTTGACTTTTGGAAAAACAATACACTCCCATTCAAACCTTTTTTCTGGAAGACTGCATATGTTTTCAAGAATAGTACCGAGAGTGAGGACTGTTTCTGGTAAGTAGAACCATTAATATTCTCTGGCACTTGCCATGGAGAGGAACCATAGACTTGTAGCAGGCCACCTGGTTACTATCAGATGCACTTTCTATCTTTAACAGCCTTAGGAATGGATACCAGCCAACTTTCATACACACAAATAAAAAGAAAGGAGCCAAAGGAAGCATAGTATCATAAATATAATCAGCATGTATTGCATTTGCAATACTCTTCCTAGTTTGCAAAGTACATTCAGGTTTGTTTTTATTGATTCCCCACAGTAAACCCTCTGAGGACAAGAGAATAGGTACTATGATCCTCAATTTACCAATAAGGAAAATGAAAGCCAGAGTTAATGCTTTCACATTACTGTGAAAGATATGACACCAGAGAATGTACAGTCTGCCTATATGTACAAGTAGTTAGACATCATTTCTCTCACAGCTTTTCAGAGGAATAAAGTAGGGGTAGACCGAGAACAGGATAATGGGCACCATTGCTAACATAAAATTGCAAGGTTCACTCAACTCCACCGAAGGTGGCAGAGAGAATCTTCTCGTTGGGTTACTGCCTTTACCTGCAGGCTGCTGCTTAGTTCTCAGCTTCTCTCCACAAAAGTACGTGGAAGACTGAGGTAGGGCACCACTGGGATTGCACATCTGGGGAAATCAACCCTAAGGCCTCATCCTAGAAACTTTGGGGTGAACTTAGAACACACATAAGTTCATTTCACACAGGAGGAGAAATTATACCTATCAACTCTGAATTTTTGTACTGTAGATTCAGAGGTTTCAACTTATCTGTGATAATGGGACTGATTTATAGAGCAGAGTAGAACCTTCCTTCTGCAAGTGGCAGGAAGCCATTATAAGGAACCCACCCAGTGTCCACTATCTGTGTCTATACATGAAGATTCCTTAAAACTTCCCCTATACTTTCACTAACTTAGATGCCCACAATCCTAACCAGTGTTATCACACCATGTATTATCTATTGTGTTAATAGTGGAAATGAATTTTAGATGAACAAGCCCCAGGGAGATCTGTAAATAATGAGCAAATGGCATGGAAGGCTGTGAAGAAACTAAGCTGATTTCTTAAAGAGTTTCTCTTTTTTCTGCTTTAGGTACCTCAATGCTCTGGAGGCTGGAGTTTCCTATTTTTCTCAGGAACTTAGATTCAAGGAAATGTTGAGAGGAGAGGCCCAGTTTCAGGAGATCTTAATGAACCCGAACAGGGAAAGCAATGGTAAGAAGACATGAAGATAATTTTTGCCCACTTCTTTCTAACAATTACCGCTTCCTTATGAGTCATTTTGACAAATCTACCACCACATTATTATCTCAATTGATTTTGTATCTTTTGGGAGATCTGTAGTTGCATGCAACTCCATTATCTTGTTCTTTTGTTGATTTAAAACTTATTGTCTGTGAGAAATTAGAAAAGTAGAGTTGCAAGTAAAGCAAATATATTAACATCATGCAAGTAATGATGATGTTAAAATCCAGCTTTTGTAAACCAAAATGTTATCACTACCCACCATCAGTAAACTGGTTTTTAAGTTCACCTCAATCCAGTGTATTATTGGATTTGTGACAATACCTCAAACATTCTGAACCCTGGTCCCCTGGTGACCAAGAGGATGTATTTACTAAAGTCTAGCCTTAGGCAAAATACAATGTAAGCAAAGATTGTCTCACTTCCCTTTAATCTCTTTGTATCTCACCTGCCCAGTGATCTCCCAGATATAGGCCAAGTGTGAAAGGCTAAGGGGAGAAAATCATCATCGCTAAGTTATTAGCTGATTTGCTTTACTGTCTACAGAATTTTCTTTATAAGTAAGAATATATCAGGAGCAAAGGAATCAACTGTGGGAATTTTTCTACAGGAAAATGCTTTCTTGGCAGGATTTCCTGGTATCACTCAAATCGTCATCTGTCATTATTAAGCATTTGCCCAATTAAGAACCTACCATTTGTGGGCTGGCCGAGTGGCTCAGTTGATTAAGAGTTGGCTTAGAGCACATGTTCTGAGCAACAGGGCCACCAGTTTGATTCCCACATGGGCCAGTGAATGCTGTGCCCTAGCTGAGCTGTGGCTGAGCTGCCAACAGGTGGCATAATGGCTCAGCTGCTTATAACAAGATTGCCTCTTCAATGGCGGGCTATGCCCACTAGCAACTAAAGATTAGACTCAGCACCTTGAGCTGAACTGCCTGCCGCCCAGGTGGCTCAGTGGATAGGGCCTGCATTCTTAACAACAAGGCTGCTGGTTTGACTCCCACATGGAATGGTGGCTATACCCACCCGCAACTAAGGCTGAACTCAGCATCTTGAGCTGAGCTGCTGCCCAGATGGCTCAGAGGATAGAGCCTGCGTTCTTAACAACAAGGCTGCTTGTTCAACTCCTGCATGGGATGGTGACTACCCCCACCCGCAACTAAGATTGAACACAGCACCTTGAGCTTAGAGGCCACGAGCTGCCATCCGGAAGCCAGATGGTGACTGGTGCCCCCCACAATGAATATTGAAGAAAAACTTGGCTGGTCCCCTCCCTCAATTCACCAATAAAATCTTAAAAAAAAAAAAAAGAACCTACCATTTGTAAAACATTGGCCAAGATATGAGAAAGAAAGAAGTACTAAATTATTCATGCCCCTAAAGAGTTTATGATTCACCTGCACAATACAGTATATAAAAAGATCTAATGAATTGTCACCCAACTCCTCTTACTCATAAAATCATGCATTTGGGAAGTCTGGCTGCAATTGTAGAATCAGATTGGACTCTTATCGTTAAAATCACTCAGACTGAGTTCTGAGTTAAGAAGCTACAAACAAAGCCCTTAGGAAAACTTAATAAATTCTCATATTAACTTATAATATATATTTTTCAACCACTTTACAAATGGTGAAGTGCATTTCACTTATCAGCGAAAATGGTTTTTGTAATGACTGCAGCCTGGTGTGATGGAATAAGCACTGAATTGGACTCATAAAACTTGAATTTAGAGCTAGTCATCTACTACTTTAACCCTTTGACACCTGGGCTTCAGTCTCCTCAATCAGTAAAATTCAGGGTATGGACTAGATAATCCTTTTTGAGTTTCCATGCAGCTCTACCATGGCTGTAAATTTTTAAAAAGGAGCGGGGTAGTAATTTCAGGAATTGGTTTTAATCTTACTATGTAAACGTAGCATGGGCATACTGGATTCAGATTCAGGCACCTGGCTCTCTCCTTGTTTGTGTATAGATCGTTGTATATTTCTCTCCTTGTCTTGCCCTCTCTCCTCCAGTGATTGTTGTGTGTGGCAACCCACAGTTCCTCTACGACATCAAGGGTGACCAGGAAGTGACTAAAGACATTGTCATTATTCTGGTGGATCTATTCAAGTAAGTATAATATGTGGAAGAACTCTTCTGCTTTCAGAAAGAAAATACTTCAAGGATTTCCAGAAGACACATTCTGTTTTCTCTTGCTTTGCACAACAGCTTCCTAAGAGGCTCAGTATGTTGATAATATTTTAACTTTGTTTCATTCCTTCTTCATCACACTCTCATTCTTACTAAATTAATTGTAGCCATAGCAGGGTATATTTCTTTGATACCACTATTATGTCTAAATACCAAAGTTTGATGAAAACGCCATTAAACCCACATGTCTGTTCATGTATGAGGATCCAGGTCTCCAGCCTGATTTTAAGGTCTTTTTGCAGGCAGTGATAAATCAACTGCCTTCAATTATATGTGCCATACCTGTGCCTTCAATTGCTAGTCGCCTTTGGTCCTAGATTATTTTTATTTCAGCCACCTTTGGTATGATGGAAGTTTCAGTTAAATGAGTTTGATTCACACAGTTATTCTTTGCCCTCTGTGGCATAGTCACTGGGTAGTGATCTTTTCCTCTGCACTTCTCTGGAACTAAGTAGAGAAAATTCTAGAGAACAGAAATCACTTTTTATCACATCTCCTCATTTCACCACTCATCTTCTAATATGGTGGAGACCCACAAACTAACTGTGCCAAGATAATATGTGTGCCAGATTAAGCTTAAAGAAGGTATTACTGGTGTGCCTGTGCCCTTTGTCCAGTCAGCAAGGTCACATGATTTCACTTATATGACTACATCATTAATTATTACCTGTCTGTATTCAGACCAGAAGTGATCATGGCTCTAGATCTTTCCCATATTTGCCTAGTCATTTAACCCACACTAAATGTACTTTTCACAGTGAAATGAAGTATAGGAACTGCCAGCCTGTTTGACTACAAGTTGTTCATGAAGGTAATTTAATCAATCAAGTTAGCCTTTTAGCTGCAGAATAAAGGAGGGCAAGTTATCAACATGCCATTCCACAACCACATTGATAGCTGCTTTCAATAACTGTTTTTGCCATTTGTGAAGTGTCCTCAGTGTAGCTAGGATGGTGTGATTTTAATTTCACCAAATGCCTCCAAAGTGTTGGCATTCCTTTGTCACTGTTCCCGAAGGACACCTGGCTATGTTTTGGGAGAAATGATGAGATTCATTTGAAACTAGACATAACTTGGGTTCAAATTCTAATTCTGACACTCCTGGTTCATTTGACTTTTGGGTATTACTTAGTAGTATATTGAAACTAAATCTGCTCATTTGTAAAATGAAAATAAAAATGTACACTTTACAAGGAGAACTTTTAGGATTAGATGTGATCATATGAGCCAAATATTCAACACAGTTCTCAGTACACAGGTGTGCTCACCTACTGTTTGCATATGAAATGATGGTCATCCTAGTTATAGCAGTTCAAACATGCTAGAGTCTTTGCACCCTAAAACATTCAAATGATCAGGAAGCTTAGAAAAACCATTTGATTTGCAACACAATCTAAGAGAGTATTCAGAGTCCACAGTGTGCCAAGTATTTTTTTGGAGCTGAGCATATGAGGATCAATAAGCGAAGGTCAAGAAGTTTACAGTATTAGAAGTTTACAGTATTCCATGCTTCTGTTTTCTCACTTGATACGTAAATTTAATTAATAATATTTTTCTCTATCATATCCCAATACCTCTAAATTGTTATAAGCACTTAAGGAAAAGAAGCTTTCCAGGCATAAACCAAGGCTCATGAATATTTGAAAGCGAGCACCAGCTCACATGTCCAGAACCCCCCAAAAAAATCTCCCTCAAATATGTGGTGTTGGAAGGAGAACTGACTCTGGGTGGTGAGCACACAACATGATATATAGATGTATTACAGAATTGCCCACCTGAAACCTGTATAACTTTACTAATCATTGTCACCCCAATAAACATTAATTTTAAAAAAAAAACTCCCTCAAAGAAATAATTGTATTATGATTTTCCTTTGCCTTTGTGTATGTTAACCATAGCTGCCTAAATTCTCTTATTCAACTTAGCAGGTATAGAAGAAAATATGCCTATTTTGGAAAAGTAGAAAGTTTTGCAGGCTAGCTACTGGAAAAATAAAATGTTTTCAACTATTTCAAAACTGATATTATAGTTTGTGCGAATTGTAGGAGCTCCATCTCTATTTTCAGAGAAACATAATTTTCATGAGGAACTTGTGCTTTTATTATAGTGATGAGTACTTCAAGGACAATGTCACAGCCCCTGACTATATGAAAAATGTCCTTGTTCTGACACTGCCTCCTGGGAACAGCTCCTCAAGTTGCTCTTTCCCCCAGGATTTGTCACCGGTAAGCTTCGTGTGTGTGTGTGTGTGTGTGTGTGTGTGTGTGTTGTTTTCTTTGTCAAAGTACAATATTATTCTACTCTTTGGACCCCAAATTCTAAAATGAACAATGTTCTTTGATTCATTCCAATTCACTCAACAAGTGTTAACTGAGACCAACCATGTTTAATAGCAGGATTCCTGCAATTAAAACTCTTACTATAAGTCACTGTGCTGGGCTGCAGACCTGCACAGCCACGCACACTTCTGTAACATCAGAATGGAGGTGAGCGAGGGCAGGGAAAAGAAGCCTGGCTAACTCAGAGGAGATTAGAATTCACCAATGTCGAATCAATGAAGCTCCCTATATCCTAAAGCAACTTTCTGCTGGCATCCACACCAAACTTTTACCTTTCAAAATGTATACCCTAGGTTAAGACATTGTCCTCTATTATAATTAGGTTAACCATTGTCCAAATTTGTCCTGGAGAGTCCCGGTTTATTCCTCTTGTCCCAGCTTGCCACCTGGGTTAGCATTTGTCCCTCAAAAAAAGAAGCTCCTTGGGGCCGGCCGAGTGGCTCAGTTGGTTAAAAGCACGAGCTCTGAGCTACAGGACCGCCAGTTCAATTCCCACATGGGCTAGTGAGCTGTTCCCAAGCTGAGCTGCCAACAGGTGGCAGGATGGCTCATTGGGTGAGAGCACATGCTCCTAACAAGTAGGTTGCCTGTTGGACTCCTGCATGGGATGGTGGGCTATGCCCACCAACAACTAAGATTGAACACGGTGTCTTGAGCTGAGCAGCCAGGGAGAGCTGCCGACAGGCTGCTGGATGGCAACTGGACTTAGAGCTGAGCTTGCTGCACCCTCCACAACTAAGCTTGAAAGACAACAACTTGGCTGTTCCCCTTCCCCAATTCCCCAACACTTCCCCTCCCCCAATCCCCAATAAAACCTTTAAAAAAAAAACAAAACTCCAATTGGACATCAATCATTGTCATCTTATTATAATGCAGGATCTGTGACTAATACTGCCTCAGACTTTGTCAGTCACTGCCCCTTAACATATTCTGCCCTCAGACACAGTGCAAAACAGGTTTGGAGTGGGAAGTGGAAGGAAGGAGTAGTCCTACAAACTGCGGAACAACTTTGGGATGGCAAGCAACAGCCAGGCCCAAAGATCTTTAAGGGAAGCTGGGTGCCTTTGGGAGCATCATGGTTTTTCCTAGACCAGCAGTTCTAAGTCCTGTGTTTTCCAAGCCTGCCAAAATGAGGGGCTCCAAAATGAGGGGCTCTTAGGTGGGGCTGGGTCTTAACCGGAGTCTTTTCATCTCATGAAATGATGATTTCAGCAAGAGACACCAAAACCAGTGAGAGGTGTTTTAGTTTTTCCTTTTTATATTTTCTAGCACATATACTTTGAGGTGTAATATTCAGATACCACTTGCATAGCTTCCAGACTCTGGCAAAAATGTGATTCTTCACAGGTGGGCAATCCAAAATGCCCTAGCTGACAGAACTCACTTGGTCTCAGGGAGGCACAGAGCTTTTAATCTATAGCCCAACTATGTGAAGACCAGCATACAACTGTTCCAGAGGAGTTTTGAGGCTCTCCTTTATGTTCCCCGGGGCAAACATCTGTGGCCTGAAGTAACACCCAATCAGAACTGTCTTCAAAGCAAGTTCAATGGTATCATCCAATCAAAATTCTTCCTTCCCCTTTTCAGGATACTTGAAGGCAGGGGGCTGTTTTTGTAGTTGTTCTCTTTTACTCTTTAATGAGAACATTAAACTACAAGTCAGAATTATTTTTGTATAAAATCTTACAAGAATAAAGAAAATGCTGTATGTTGTCCTTCCTGGTTAAAATGATATATTTTATCATCATGGGAAGGAAGCACAACAGTTTTAGTTACTTCCATAAAAGGCAGTGTTCTCGGTTTATTGATCCCAAGAGAAGGCAGAATTGTGACACAGGGATAATAAAGACCCTCACCCCAAGGAAATATTTTCCAAAAGTCTCCCTTAGTACCATCCCTACCATTCCCCTAATATTTCTTTACCTTTCCAGTTACACTGCTGATTCCAAGAACATTTTGCTCTAGGCTCAAGATTAGAATCTCTTTTCTGGAACTTGTTTTAAGATTTTGCTTTTTCATTCAGGTTGATAATGACTTCTCTCTTGCCTACTTGAATGGAGTCTTGCTCTTTGGACATGTGCTGGAGATATTTCTTGAAAATGGAGAAAGTGTTACCAGCCCCAAATTTGCTCAAGCTTTTAGGAACCTCACTTTTGAAGGTACTGGCACATAAGAACAAACACCACCACCTAACTAACACTTCCTACAGAAAGCTGAAAAAATATGGATTTTGTGGGTGGACTTTGGGAAGCAAAGAGGGAGGTTGGCAATAGGTGGATCAATCTGTGGAGGCAAACATCACTGTATAAACTTTGAGGGTGCTGGTATTGATGAGGACCTCAGTTTATACAGTAGAATTTCAGAATCTTTGGATGTCAAAGAAAGAACACATAGCTCAGGCCCTGTGTTTATGAACAAGCTCATCATGTCTCATTTTGTGCAGTGATGTCATGACTGAGCTTGGAGATTAGCAAGAAGGGAAATATTGCTGGTTTTATTTTGGTCCTTCCATACTTCCCTTTCTATCCTTCAGAGATCAGGGAGCCTGTGTTACCCCTCTAACTCTAACTCAAAACCTCTCATAATACCACCCAAAATTTCTCAATGCACATCCCTCTGAACTACAGGGATCAACACTCTATTTCCACACAAGTTCCTATTGAAACTCCTTTCATTTCCCAGATCTCATCCAGATACTATGAAGAAATTTTCTTTTAGATTTAAAGTGTATTAAGAAAAAGACCAATGATAATTGACTCCTCTAACCAGCCCTAAATCCTTACTCTGAAAAGCCTTTACCCTACTGCGGAATGGCTCTTTTCTTGGCTTCAGAAGACAACAGACAACCAGCACTAGAGCCTGAGGGTTGTGTCAGTGTTTGTGGTATATGACAACGATAGGAAGAGATCATTTCTGCTCCCCTGAAAAAGACAGAAAAGAGGGAGAAACAATCATTTACTGACATTCCCTTGTGTCCCAAGTTCTTCCAGGCACTTTATGTGCATTCTTTCTTTCCCCCATTTTTTTTTTATTGTGCTAATATAGACCTTATATAAAATGTACTATCTTAAACATTTTTAGGTAGAGTTCAGTGTCATTAATTTCATTTGTATCATGTGCAACTATCACCACCATCCATCTCCAGAACTCCTTTCATCTTTTAAACTGAAATTCTATACCTATTAAACAATAATTCCCCGTTCTCCCCTCCCCCTAGACCCTGGCAACCACCATTCTATCTTTTGTCTCTATGACTTTGAGTACTCTACATATGTCATATAAATGGAATCATACAGTATTTTCATTTTTGTGACTGCCTTATTTCACTTAGTATAATGTCCTCAAGGTTCAATCCATGTTGTAATATGTCATAAAGGATTTTTGATTGATAGCTTTTATTTTTTTCTTTTAGCGTTTTGAACATATTAACCCACTGCCTTCTGGCCTTCAGAGTTTCTAATGAGAAATCAGCTAGCAATCTCATTGAGTAGTCCTTGTACATGACAAATCATTTCTCTCTTGTTGATTTCAAAATTTCCTCTTTGACTTTGTCTTTTGACAGTTTTATTATAATGTGTCTTGGTGTGAGTCTCTTTGAATTCACCTTACTTGAAGAAATTCACCTTACTTGAGGAACATGTTTCTATTGTTTCTTGCGTGTTTTTATTTGTGTCTTTGATCAAATTGGGGAAGTTTTTGGACATTATTACTTTTATTCTCTCTACCCCCTTCTCTCACTCTCCTCCTGGGACTTCCACAATGCATATGCTGATCTGCTTGATGATCAGGTCCCTTAGGTTCTGTTCACTTTTCTTTGATCGTTTTTCTTTCTGTTCCTCAGGCTCAATAATTGCCATCATCTTATCTTCATGTATGCTGTGTTTTCTGCCTGGTCAAATCTGCCTTTGAATTCCTCTAGTGAATTTTTCGTTTCCGTTATTGTACTTTTCACTTCCAGAATTTCTTTTTGGTTTCTTTTTTAGATTTTCTTTCTATTTATATTTTCTTTTTGTTGATGCATAATTTTCTTGACTTTATCCATATCTTCTTTTAGTTCTTTGAGCATCTTTAAGATCGTAGTTTTAAAGCCTTTGTCTAATAGATCCACCATCAAGTCTTTTTCACGGGCAGTTTCTGTTACCTTATTTTTCTTTTGAATTGGCCATATTTTCGTATTTCTCTGTATGCCTTTTGATTTTTTGTTGTTGTTGCTGAAGACTGGACTTTGAATACAATAATGTGGTGATTCTAGAAATCACCTGAGGAATGAGAAATTCTCTCCTGGGGAATTCCCCATTCCCCAGGGTTTGCTGTGTTTTCTTTTTGGTTTTGCTTTTTGTTTTTTTATTGCTGTAGGCTGTCTCTGTGCTGAGGATCTGCCTAAGGTATAAAACATAAGGTCTTTTTCTGAGCTTCTGGCTTCCCCGGGCCTGTCCCGTGACTTTCTAACTTCCCCCATATTTGCAGTTGCTTGAATGTCCTACTTATCAATGCCTGACTCTCAAAGAGGAAAAAGAGAAAAATTAAGGGGTTAAAATGGGAATTAGCCCTTTATCCCCCATGAAAGTCATATCAGCAGAGGGAATAGGATTTGCAACAATGGGTGGGGGAGGGGGGAAGCTGCAACAACAATAGCTGCCACATCTTTGTCTGCACCTCTGTGATCATTAGCAACAACCAGCAATCGGAGCACACAGATCTCCAATATTTGGAGGACAGAGTCTTTCTTTTTTGTGCACCCTGGCTCCTACAAGCTGTGTGTGAGCTGCTCCAGGAACACATGCACAGCTGTCTGCCACAGGATTGAGGGGTGGGGGAATCAGTAGGTGCTGCTGTGCTAAGAGCTGAAATGGACTGAAATTAATCACAATGGATCACCTAGGCCTTCCCCCTGGAAGTTGCAAGCCTTCAGTAGACCTCAGAATTCCAGAATAGTTACATCAGACAGATTCTGCTAGTGCAATGATTGTCTAGGTGAGGAGACAGATTTCTGGTGCTTCCTACTCTACCATCTTCTCAGAACCCCTTATGTGCATTCTTAATTTTATCACATCTGTAATCATGGTCAAGCATTTAATTGCTACTCACACAGGCTTAGAGCCAGGAGACATTTGTTTATGTCCTAGTTTAGCCACCTACTAGCTGTACAGCCTGGAGCAAGTTACTTAAATCTCTGACTTCAGATTTATCATCAATAAAATGGAAATAATAATTTCTGTATCATGGTATTTCAAGAAGAATAAAATGATAAATGCATATAAAGCACTTAGCACAGAGTCTGGTATAGTAAATACAAGAGAAATATTAGCTATTCTGTTGAACCATATGAAATTGCTCATATTCGATCTTTTATTTTTACCTAAACAGCCATTTCATAGGTGTCCTATACTGCTATTATTTCATAGATGAGAAGCTAAGAGGCAGAGAACTTAAGTAATTTTCTCAATGTCTTCATCCAGTAAGTGGCAGAGAAAGGATGTTGATTTTACAATCCAAGTTATATTATATAGTGACCTACATATTGTGATACTAGTTTAGGAAATATTCTTAGCGTAAACTTCTCACTAATAATCAGGAGGAGTCTATTGACTTTGTGCATTTAGCGCCACCATAAATGCAGTGAAAAAGATTTTTCCTTTTTGCTAAATAACATCTCTCATAAATGTATCCTTTTGAGATCTTAAGGCCAAGAACCAATCCAGATGCCCTCAGATTATAGATTATTTAGGTCAACAATTTTTCTGTAAAATAAAGCATTTTGAACCAATTTTATGTCCTCTATCAGGATCTAACTGGTCTTTCAGTCAAGAAATTAACAAAGGCCTCTAACTCTTTCTGGTTTTGCTCTAGGGTATACGGGTTCTGTGACCTTGGACGACTACGGGGATATTGACAACCGCATGGTGCTTCTGTATACCTCTGTGGAGACCCACAAAGTATGTCTGACTTCTTATCAGGCATTTGGGGAGAAGCGACTGAATAAGGAGTGATAATTTGGGAGGCGAGTAATAGTGAAAGAATTAGAGAAGCTATGTTTAGAATCTGGAAGTTACTTTATTTCAGATCCACAATTATGCCCCACTTGTGGCAGTATACCTTAAACATTTTGACCCATGAAACTTTTTATTCAGAATATCCACTCTATTTACTATATTAAAAAAATACCACCTAGAATACATTGATATAAAGACCAGACTGTTGATGGGGTACCAATGACAAAATGACACTTCTCTCCTAAGAATTGTTTATTCATTTCCACAACGAAAATTTTCAGTGAAACATTCCCTGTTCCCTCCATCTGAACCCTCACAAAAATCATTAATTGTGTAATCCCTCTGGCACATATAAACAGCCTTACAATATTATGTTTTTATTCACATTATATATGTCTTTTCTTCTCACCTACATAGTAGGTTCTTTAAAGAAAAGAAATGAGTCTTACCTAAACATGTCTCCAGTGGCTAGCTTCTTATTTGGCATATATAGTTGATAGCTGATCAGCATTTCATTTTAAAACAAAACACCTGTCTTTATGGTCACCCAAAGTTGTGCCCATCACAAATTATGAAAGCCACTGTTATGGCCAATCAAATGGTCAGTAGAAGGCTTTTGTATTTAAGGGGTTGGTGGGGGCTGGCTGAGTGGCTCGGTTGGTTAAGAGCTCGCTCAAGATTGCAAGCTGAGCTCTGAGCAACAGCAGTTTGATGCCCAGCCAGAGCTGAGCTGCTGCTGAGCTGCCAACAGGTGACAGGATGACTCAGCTAAAAAAAAAAAAAAAAAGTATTTAAGGAGTTGGGTCCTGACATAATTAGGACTCTAAGGCAAAAAGTGATTCATTTTAATGGAATTTTTCAGTGTGAGCATTATGACATCCTTAGTCATACATTGAATGTATATATTGACCCAGCTTTGTAAAAGATAGCTGTAGTAGAAAACATAGAAAGGTAGAGAAAATGTGCCCAGATTGAGAAAGTTAAACCAGAAACTCATATGCAGTATTTCAGAAAGGCAATCCAAAGTTTTCAGTTCCTGTAATGGACCTTTAACATAATGTTATGTTTAGCTTACATTCCATGGGAATACCTTAAAATAAGATCCCCTCCATGCTTCAGTAACTAGCAGTAATAACAAAGGTAACTACACTCCCTTCTAAGTTATTTGCACCTGGGATGAGAGGCAGACACTTGTGATAAGATCCTATGTCATCCTGATGACTGTTCTTCAAAATTAAAAAATGTTCTGTGCATTTACTCTCTTGAAGGCAAATCTAGTTGAATTTTTCAGTAATCTAATGTTGTCAATTGTGCTATATAATATGTGTATATGGGGAAACCAGGTATTAATTTTCAAAACATATGGCTATAGATAAATTATTCTGTTTCTAGAGTAGGTCTCAGCAGAGATTCGATGCACCATACCCTAATATATAGCAAATTTCCTATCCTCAACATATGCAATTATAGATTCTGCTCTCAAGTTAAGAGTATATTTTTGAGGATGTAAAACTTTTGTCTAGAATGTTTTGAAGGAATGATGGCAAATTTACAATGGAAGGATGGTTATTTTTCAGATGTCTTCTATAAAGCTGTTTCAGTATATGCAGCAGCAATTTAAGGATATATTAATATTACTATTAGCAGATTACTTAAAAAAGTCTTTTATTTTAAAAATCTAGTGTCATGTATAAGAAAGCACATTAGAAGAAAGCGATAGAAGAGATTTGAAAATTATGTAATTGATATACCTTAAGAAATGTAGAATTATTTTAGAGCCCCTTGAGAAGTATCAAAATGGATAATGAATTTTAGCTGTGGTACATTTTCTCAAGACATCATTTTCAACAGCAACTTAATATTGTGGCAGACGGTGCTTCACTCGTTGTGTGACTTGGAGCTAGTCATTTAATTTCTCTTGGCCTCTATTTTAACCTTTGTAAAATGAAAGACTTGAACCAGTTCTCTCAAGACCCAAAGAATCAGTGTTGGACAGGCATAGTGTATGGTCATAAAAAAGGACAGAAAACTAATTGACTCACATGGCGTTTAAATCCATGTTTGTGCTGTGAAGCAATAAATGGATCCTAACTAGCTCCCTGGCTGGTTAACATTATCTTGTTTCACTGAGAACTGTTACTATGAAATGCAAATGTCATTGGACAGGGGCCAGCTGAGTGGCGTGGTGGTTAAGTGCTGGCTTGGGAAGCCAGCGGCCCCAGTTCGGGTCCCATGTATGAGGGCCAGTGACACTGCCCTCAAAAAAAAAAAAAAAAAAAGTCATTGAACAAGATGGTCAATTTCATCAGAACTTATTCTAAAATGCCTTTTTCTGTTCATCCTTCTTTTTCATGCCCGGACACAGTACCACATACTTTTGACCTATGAAAGGAATAAGACTAACTGTGTGGATAAGAACCCCACATTCATGTGGAACACAAAACTTCCTTACGATACTCGAGACAAGGGTAAGATATCCTTAGGGAATTTTCTTTTCTTAAAATTGTTTTTCTGATAAGGAGAGTAAATTCTATAGTTTATGCAATTAGCCTGTGTTTTTTGTTTTATTTTCTGAATTATATTTGCCAGGTTTGTAAATGAGGACTTTACTTTCCCACAGAATAAATGATATTATAGTTATGATCAAATACTGAAAATATTTCTATTCTAATTTTGGCTATATCTATCATTATTATGTGTCCTACTCACCTTTTGACCTAAATTATCCTGTAGAAAACTAGGTTTGACAATTGGCAAGATGAACACAGAGACATATATTCTTACTCCATGTACATGTTATTGCAATCAACTCAAAGAATACATATTTCAGCAAGGAATACTTGATGTCATCAGGCTGAGGGGTGGTCAGTAAGCATGGCCACTGAAGTCTCCCCCCATTCCCTCATAGGACACATACATGGGTTATAATGATGGCTACCCACCTATTTAAGATGAGGTCCTATCATGTCATGGAAAGCCCTAATATGACCAGGCCTTCACCCATGCAGGCTACAGTACAACATTGGCCATCACTGGACAGGGCCTGCCAAGTATGTCTTGGGCAACAAGGCCTCAGGACAGTTTTCCTTGACAGGCTTGGTCAAGGCTTACCACAGTGAACAGTAAGCAATTCCATGTTAACTGATCTTTTAAAAAATTTGGACAACTATTTATGCCCAAAGATGCCAAAAAAGAAAAATAAAGTGGAAACACCCTTAGTAGGATGACTTAGAAAATTATAATCATAAATGGAGCATCACACAAACAATTAAAAATAATTATTTACAAGGAGGGAAAACTTATAATGTAAACTAATAGGAAAATAAAGTTTTTTTATTTAAGATTCTAACTTTGCAAAACAATATATAGAAATACGACTGTAAAAACTATGCTAAAATGTTAATAGTGTTTGCCTCTGAGTAATAGGAGTCTAGAAGATATTTTGGGTTTGATATTTTTCTTAATTTCCCAAATTTTCCATAGTGAGTTTGTATTAATTTACCATTTAAAAATATTAAAAATTATAAACTAGAAATATTTCTATCACAGCCCTGCTCTATAGTCAGCAACTTTGAAATGTTGATCTGACTTAAAGAGAACAGTTCTCGTTTGATGAGTTTACTTGTGTTAAAGCTATAACTAAGTTTCCAGTCCTATTGAGCTCCATGAGTCAAATTTGGTTAAAAATGATCCCTGTGTTTTTATCCAATAAGCATGAGCCGTTGATTGGAGCAAAGAGGGAGATGGGAAGTGGGGATATTTTCTTCTAAACCATAAGCAATCCTGAGCTGACTTCAGATTTACTGTTATCATTACTTTTAAAGTTGATTTCTTTTCTATAGCAAACTTAAAAAATATTTCTAGAACAATCTTCAAGCTTCCTAGGTTTCAAACCAAACTTGACTTCCGAAATATGTCTCTTTTCTCACAGACTTCAGCAATTTTCTACTTCTTTTGTAATTTTTTGAGTGAGAATTATTTTTTCTTTCTCCTTCATTATCACTCTCAGTGGCAATATTAGGTTTGGATTTTTAATCTGTTTCTTTAAGAGGTTGAAGATATTTTGGCTATTGAATAGAAGGTCTGTGCTTTGTAAAGTACTAAACTTCTCAGAAATTTTTGAGGGAGTTCTCATTATTTACCTAAAAGAGATCACATTAAATATTCTTATTATATATGACAGGAGCACTGCATCATCCTGGGCAATTTCACTTCATCCTCAGTTAACTAGAAAATTCAGTTACCCAAAGCTTTTCATTACTCAACTGTTACTACATTTAGTTTTAAACTTTACAAATAAAGTAACTCAATCTTTCAAATAGTATGCAAATAAGATAGTCATGTCTGTTCTATCTGTGTACACAACTGCCAACTGAGTGACAAACTTTCATCTGGAGTTTATACAGTCACAGTCCTTTTTTTTTTAGAGGGCAGTGTCACTGGCCCTCATATGTGGGATCCGAACCGGGGCCGCTGGCATCCCAAGCCAGCTCTTAAGCACTGCGCCACTCAGCCGGCCTCCGTCACAGTCTTTTCAGTCATTCAGCAAGGATTTACCCACTGCCAGGTGATGTTCTAAGCACCCGGGACAGCAACGGACAACACACATTTAGTTCCTGTTCCCATCCAAGCCTTCGTCATCTGCCTCCTGGGTTATAATAGCTTCCGTCTGACTTCCTGCTTCAGTCCTGCCTCCTGCCCACCTCCAATCCCCGCAGTACTGCCACCAGAATGACAGCATGACCCCATTCAGATTACCGCACTGTTGCTAACACTTCATTTGGCAGCACTACTTGTCCTACAGAATAAAGTCCAAGTGATTTATTACAGCACAAAACGTTCACAATTTTCCTGCATCTCCAGCCTTCTCATCATATCTGAAATCCCTTCCCCACTCTCTCAGCTTCCTCGTACTTCCTTAAAGAAAGGTACTTGCACCTTCATGCCCCTATATCCTTATTGATGCTCCTCCCTCTGACTGAAACTTATCACAGCCCCATGCAACAGATAAACAAACACTCATTCTCAGTATTTAACTTGGAATTCACCTTTCCTAAGCTTTTTCTTAGCAGCTCAGGAGTTTATTGGCCTTGTCCTTATCCTACCAGACATCTAGCATAGTACCTTATATCCCACTTATTTGTTTACACATCTTTTTATACCATACATTATATGTGTATGGTCCATTCTTTATTTATAGCTTCTTGCCCCAACACAATGCCTTAGAAGGAAAGAAGGTAGGTAGGTAGGTAGGTAGGTAGGTAGGTAGGTAGGAAGGAAGGAAGGAAGGAATCTATGCAGTGTTAATTTTAATCAGTTTACTTCTCTAAGGAGGAGTATCTCCATCTGTTAATTCAGGAGATTTGTTAACTGATCCAGAGATTCTTTCTAATCATCATGTCATATGATCTTGGGGTTATCAACTCAATCTGCATTCATTGTGAATCACATGAAATAGAATGTGATAACCACAGCAGCCACCAGAAAGCAGCAGAAGCTTAACCTTAGAACTAATTTGGGCCTGTGACTTATCTAATAAACAAAACTAAAAAGTATGCTGAATTAAAAATTACTACATTTAGGTAGTATATTTAAATACCATAACTATATTTAGTATAGTGAGATGTTCACACTGTGGAAAGCAGATAGGAATTGAGATGGGCTGAAGACCCATAGATAGGAGCCCACCATATTCCCTCGAATTCATACTCTAGTCTAGGGGTTCTGTGCTTTTATAAGATTGATGAGTAGAATCACCTGCCTTGTTGAAACTATTTCTCATGCTCACTTTTGTTTTCTGTGTGGGGTTGAGGGTATGAGAGTGGTGGTAGTGGCAACGGTGGTGGTGATGGAAATGGTGATTATGGTAATAAACAATTGACCAAAGTCAGATGTGCCCACAGTGCTATTAATGCTTTTAACTCCAAGCTACTAATTTATTTCTGTCCTGATGAGAATAGAAATCCAGAGCTCATGCTTTCACTGTTAAAAGTTTCCCCTTAGCAGAAAACAAGATACTAAGCAGAGGCAAAATCATATGTGAGCAAAGCATTAATTAACCCCAAATAGAAAGGTACTGGGTATTAACCCCACGCTAAACCCTGTACCTCAAAAAAAATGGTTAGTTCATTTAGAAGGACATAATGTGATGAGACAAAAACAGTTTAAAAATACATGTGACATGTGAGATAAGTCTAAAGGCACAAGGGTGTTTTTTTAAAGTATAAACTTATTAACATATTTTAACATTTGGGCATTTTTCCCTTGCCTCTTCTCAGACAGTGACATAAGCAGGGCCAAATTTTTCTTCGAGCATTTATGTATTCAACCATTGTTTATTGATAATATTACCAGGGACCAGGTCTTGTGCTGGGTGCTAAAGATACCAGGATGAACAAGTAGGGCATGGTCCATATCCTCAGTCTATATTTTGGTGCCATGCGACAGAACAATGTTAGGTGCTGAGGTGCTACATTTTTGTTTTGTTTTGTTTTGTTGTTTCAGCAGGAAATGCTATCTTGCCTGAATCTTCTAGCACTTAATATCATGGTTAGGGCAGGTGTTTAATAACTATTTGTGAAATGAATTAATCTGAGAGTGAAGGGTGATATGGATGTGAAGGAAGAAGGAAGAAGGGGGACCCCTTGAGGAGAGTTGAATAGCTACTATGATGTGCCTAGCATTGTATTCATTGTATTCATACTCGTACATGGTTTCTGCCTTTAGTAATCTCTTAAAGAGAATATTGCTAGAACTCCATTTCCAAGAACATGTTGAGCTAACTATCCTGAATCACACTCCTTCTAAAACAATTAAAAATGCTAGATTAAAAATTTATTTAAATCTTTTTATTTTTTTAAATAATTTGTTTATCTTTCAATTAAAATTGACATACAATATTATATTAATTTCAGGTGTACAACATAGTGATTAGACATTTATATAACTTATGAAGTGATCATCTTGATAAATCTAGTACACTTCTAACACCATGCATAGTTATTACAATAAGATTGACTATATTCTTTTTTAAAGATTTTATTGGGGAATTGGAGGAGGGGAACAGCATTGGAGAATTGGGGAAGGGGAACAGACAAGTTGCTGTCCTTTTGTTCTTCAGTCTAGTTGTGGAGGACGTTGCTTCACTGGCCCATGTTGGTATCGTCATTGTGCTCTTCCTGGATGAGGCTGTCCAATGGCTCACTGGCCTCTGGATGGCCATTCACGGCAGTTCACAGCGGCCCATGGCAGCTTACAAAAGGGCATACTAGCTGCCGGCCAGCCCTACTGCAGCTTATGCCATCGCAGGTGACTCACAGCAGCCCAGTTCCAGGTCGAGCTGTTGTTCGCCATTTTAGCTGTAGAGGGCACAGCGTCACTGGCCCACATGTGGGATCCAAACCTGGGCCCTGCTGCTCAGAGCTGGCGTCCCAAGCCAACTCTTAACCAACGCACCACTCAGCTGGCCCTGACTATCTATTTTCTTTATGTTATACTTTCCATTCCCGTGACTTTTGTAACTACCAATTGGTACTTCTTAATCCCTTCAACTTTTCACCCAGAGATACTACTTTAATAAGGATGTCCTGAAGTCTCTCATCTCTCCACAGGCACCTTTATTAATTATATTGTTAGTGAGGAAAAATTCATGCACATGATTTAAAATCCAATGGTGGAAATATTCATAATAGAAAATGAGTGGGCCTGGTCCTGCCTCTGTGAATCCCTAGTCTCTCAGTCAGTTCTTTGCATATTTCTAAATCATATTTGTACATTTCTTGATTTATAAGCTTTAGCTATTATCTGTTTATTTTCTGTATTGTTAAATGGAAGTTTAGTTCACCTTCACTAATGCTATTTTTCTCTAACTTCTTGATTTGGTTATCTCTTGTTCTGAGTACATTCATTGGGTACCTTTGTAATTTTAATTAATATGCATGAGATTCTAGTATTGTTCAATCAACTGTATATGAAACTTCTTGCTTCCCAACATTGTAAGTTATGAAGATGTTAGTGTCCCTATCTTTCCTTCTACCTTCTTCCCAGCTCCCAAATTCTTCTGTATTTTTTTTTTTAATTTGTCAGGGCTGAGAATATTTGTTTAGTAATCATAATGAAGCTCTCTGTCATTTACCTATAAGTTAATTCTCTCAGTTGGAAACTAGTAAACATTTTCACTATTATTATTTTATGAAGCTAAATAGCATGCCATAACATTTTTCTCTATAGAACTCCAACATCCCTTTGTACCACCCACTCCCACCCCGCAAAAAAAACTTTAAAAAACCTCCAAATTCTCAAAATCAGGCACAATTTTACTTTGTTTCATTTTTAGATTATGCCTTCCTTGAACATTTAACCCTAGAATTTCTAATTGGGTCTCTTATTTTTTTCTATAAGAAGAAACATATCTCTTTCACCATATTACTGTTGTCTTCCAGCTTCTGACACACTCTGTCTATTGCTTGGAATACATTCCATTTTTTTCTTCTTGAGCCCACTAACTTCCTAGTCTAATAGAGACCCATTGTGACGTAAGAGAACCATGAGTTCCTTGTATCGTCCTTCTCAGTGTAGGCCTAGTCTTCTGCACACTCCGATTCTGCTTCAATGTTTCTCTGGGTTGGATCCACATTTTCCTGGATTCCACTTACTCTTCTGTACGTCTCTCAAATTACCCCATCTACAAAACTGCACCCACATACTAGTGTTCTAATCAATAGAATCACAGCCATTCTTCATTGACTTCCGGCAATGATCTAGCAGAGCTTACAATGGACCCTCAGGCAGCACTGTAATTTAGCATTCCAATACCGACTTACTTTTTCTTCTGATCTATGCTCTGTTTTAAAACATATTTGTCTCTTTTTTCCTCTTTTAATTCACCTTAGGCATATTGGCTTCAAAGATACCAGGTAGGCTTCCACCACCAAAATTAGTTGTGTGCGGAAGGCTATTTTATGTCCTGTTCCATTGGGCAATTCCCATAAGAACGAAATGAGACGTATAGACTATAAGGGTAGATGAAATTAAACCACTTCCCCTGGGCAATTTCCACACAGTTCACTTCAGAGACCAAGGATACAGGACCTATATTTTCAATGAAGAAGTGAATAAAGGAGAAATTTTTTTTTTTTTAATATTTTATTGGGGAATTGGCGGAGGGGAACAGCATTGGGGAATCGGGGAAGGGGAACAGACAAGTTGCTGTCTTTTTGTTCTTCAGTTTAGTTGCGGAGGATGTTTCTTCACTGTTGATATCGTCATTGCGCTCTTCCCGGATGAGGCAGATCGGTCGCTGGCCTCTGGATGTCGCTCACCGCGGCTATTGGCAGCTCACTCTTGGCTGCCAGCCGCTCACGCTGGCTGCTGGCCACTCACTGTAGCCCATGGCAGCCCACTGCAGCAGGGGCTGCAGCAGCCCACACCATCACCGGGGCTCGCACAGCCCAGCTCCAGCTGGAGCTGTTGTTAGCTGTAGAGGGCAGTGTCACTGGCCCTCATGTGGGATCCGAACTGGGGCCGCTGGCATCCCAAAACCAGCGCTTAACCAATGCGCCACTCAGCCGGCCCAAGGAGAAATATTTTTTAAAAGTTCTCCCCCTTTTCCCTTCCTGAAATTACATTATATAACTACAGTCTTTCCTTACTAATGCATTTTCCACTGTCTTTTTGCTGCAGGACCTCAAATCCTGATGATTGCAGTCTTCACCCTTGCAGGAATTATGGCCCTGCTGCTGCTTGTTGCTCTCCTGGTGTTGAGGTACCTGTCACCCCGTCTGCCCTGCTGTGCTCATTATTCAGAGAGAGAGGGAGGGAGAGAGGGAGAGGTCTAATATCTGCTGATGATAATGTGTGTTCACAAAGAGGCCTCTAGACAGAGGCGATGAAGGTATTCTGCATCAAAGATGATAGCAAGGGCAGAATATTATTGAACAGATAGATTAGAGCTTTGAAATCAGAGACACCTGAACTCAAATCTCAGTTCTGAAACTTACCAATTGTATGGTCTTAAGCTTATTACTTAGCAATTTAATGTTACTTGGCATTAGTATCCTCTGAACTATTTGTTGTAAGGAGTTGAAATAAGGTATGTATAGTAACTACCATAGAATAGTTATTTTATAAGTGGAAATAGTTTATTTTTGCTGCTTTATTGGTATAGTGTGGAAAATTTCAAAGTCTCTATATTGCATAATGTTCAGGCTGGAAGAGGCTTTAGAAATCATCTATTCCAAACTTCCTATTAGCATGGGGAAAGAGAGTCCCAGAAAGCCAGAGGGCTAGTCTGGAATCACATCCCTAGGTAGTATGTCAGGCCAAACTAGAATTCAGGTCTCATGACAATCAGTTCCATAATTCTTCTACTCAACTATGAAGTACCTAGCACAGTGTATATTCAGAAGTATTTGTTGAAGATATAAATGAATTAATGAGTACCACACTACATCATCCTAACTGTGTATGTTAAACACCCAGAACTTTCTATCCTATTATATTATCAGAATCATTTCCATTTCCATTTCCAGACAATAATTTTCTTTATATATCACATGCTTTGTCACTATATGTCACTATACTTTCTCATGGTGAGTGTCCAGCCTGTTTATATCAGTGGAAGTTTTCTCTAGGAAAGGGAGCAGGTTATTCTCTTCAGTCTGAAGGTTCTTGTACTTCTGTGTTGCTTAGAAATATAGAAGATGATCTATAGTGTGTAGTGACAATTTAGTTGAGGGTGAGCAGAAACCATAATTTTGGGAGAGTAAAGCCAGTCAATAGTAAGTCCTAGAAACCAAGTCTAAATGAGTATCAGCTCAAGATAGGGTAAATCACAAGGTAATAGAGAGTAATAGGTTGAAATGGACATTTTCCATTTTCTGTAAGCATAGGAAACAGACAGGGTTTCCTAATGGCCAGAGAAATAGTGTGTCCATGAGGAGATCTGGGAGAGATGTTACTCTTGTGGTTTTCCATTACAACAGCCTATATAAGAAAAGCAGTGAACGATTTATGGCATCCCCTAATTCAGTATGAATGACAGTTGGCTCTGTTGGGTCCCAAGAGTTTTCTGGGGTACAGAGACGAAAGTCTGGGAGCCTTCAAGGCCTTAACAGTCACCCTACTTTCCTCCACGTCTTAGGGTCACAAGTATTGGTCAATAATGTGCTATTTTATATGTATTTAATAGAGGATGACTCAGAGTTAGATGGAAGCTTAAAAAGGGAATAATCATTTCCGCTTAAGGGACTTTAAGAAAGGCATCATGAACAACCTTGAGAAGGTGAGTAGGGGTTTGTCAAATGACCACAAGCAAAGGCAAACTCATGGACATACAAATAGGTCTATGAAAAAGAATAGAGATTCTAGAATCAGACACAAGCAAGCATGAGAATGTGGAATATGAGAGAGGTTGACATTACAAGTCACTTGGGAAATGATGTTGGGCAGTAAGCTTTCAACATGAAAAAATGAAATTAAAACCCTACCTGAAACCATATACAAAGATGAAGCCCATTCCATAGGGAGTTTTAAATAGATAAGGACCTAAAGGTGAAAAACAAACTTCAAAACTTAGAAGAAATGAATAGAAAATGACTTTGTGATCTGAGGTTTGGAAAATATTTCTCAGTCAAGATAAAAAAGAAAAGTCATAAAAGCAATAGATATAACGATGGCCATAATAACATATACAACAAAGTTAGAATTAACAAACTAGAAGAAGTTATTTCTAACACATATCAGGACAACAGATTTGTTTTCAGACTATATAAGGAACTCACATAAGTTAATAAGGAAAAGACAATGCAATAGAAAAAACAGGCAAAATTATGAATAGACAATTCTATATAATTGTATACATTATATAAAATAGCTAGAAAATATTTGAAACGATTCATAATCTCTCTAGTAATCAAGAAAATAAAAGTGCAGAGCAACAATTAAATATCATTTCACACACATCATAATGTTTTAAAATACATTTAACAATACCAAGCGTTGTTAAGAATATGGAGGAAACAGGAAGTCACATAATGGCAGGGGACTTTGGGAAGAAATTTGGCAATATCTATAGATTTGAATGTGTGCATCTTCTATAACCTAAGAATTCTACTGTATTCCTACTTTCTGGGGGAAACAATTACAAAATTTTGGCATTTTGAATATGGGGTGTATGTTGTTACAATTTCTCTGTGCTTTTGTATTTCCTTTATACCTATTTTTTTACAGGCAAAGATGCACTACAGGAACTGATTTATTTAGGAATTTGGTGTATACTCTGGTGGTTTAAAAATTAACACTTTTGCCTTTCAGGTTTATCAGTTTAAAATTTCTTTTCTCTTTTTTTTTTTTCTCTCACTCTTTCCATGTCATCAGTTCAGATACTTTATTACAGTGAAGGACTGACTGCCTTAGTGAAAGACCTGAGAAAGTGAAACAAAAAGGAGGAAAAAAAGAATATAAAAGGCCATTAGAAATCCTTGCAAGTCCACTAATTGCCAGCACCCATCAGATTGGAGAACACAGACTTACACCATTGGACTAGCCTTACTTACCATGTGTCTACCCGAGAATATCAGGGTTCTAAATTTCTCCCAGTTGAATTGCATGAACACTAATAAAAACCTATTGACTGGTTCTATTCCTTTCACAGAAAATATAAAAAAGAAAATGAACGTCAGAAAAAATGGTCTCACATTCCTCCTGAAAACATCTATCCTCTGGAGACCAATGAGACCAACCACGTTAGTCTGAAGGTAAGGCATACCTTACCTTTTGAAGAATTCTATCCCGAGCTGGTGCAACTTGCCAGGTGTTTGACAAGACATTGATAACGTGGTAGGAAATATGCCAAGACTCAGATGTTTTCTAATTCTCAGCTTCCCAACTTTCCCTTGATTTTCTATTGCTCTGAATGTCACCTAATTGATCCAATGAACACTTCAGTGGAGGCTGAGATATGATGTGTCACTCACTCTTTGCATCTGGCCCAGAAGAGACGTGCACAGAAGAACACTGAGAATCTGTCATGAAAGGGATGTAGGAATGGGTAGGGCATTTGAGTTTCCCTAAATCTTGGCTACTGATCTACCTATACGAGCACCTATGACTTATCTTGCTTATTGCTGAAGAAGAGGCCTCTGCTGGTATTTGCCCACATTCTCCCTCAGCCAGGAAACATCAGCAGTAGCCAATAACAGCAATTCACTTTCATTGGCCACAGTCAATACTATGTGTTTTCTCATCTATTCCTCACATGAGTTGACCTTTATCATCAAAACTTTACTGAAGAGAACAAAGGGTTAAGAACAGCACAGGGTCACATACAGCTAGTGAGGAAGATTACTGGAAATAATAAGAGTTTGCACTTACTGAGTGCTTCTTATATGCCAAATGCATTGACCCCTTTTACCTTCCCCCGAGCACTGTGAGATGACAGGACTAGAATTTCAGTAACATGGCTGTGATTTGAACCTAGTTTAACTGTTAAGCCTAAGATTCTAACATCTACCATACGCCATATTCTTATCAAAGTTTTTATACTAAAGTATATTAAGAGGAGATGGACACCCAGAACCTCCACATCAAGGAATTAGTGGGGTCAAGACAACAGGGTAGGACAGTGTGACTTATGATGCCTAAAATCAGCAAAAGGAACATTGCAGCATGGGTCAGGGTTGTCCTGGGAGTCTCTCTACCAGCTCTCAGCATTCCATCACCGGCCCTGCATGCTACACTCTAATGGCTCAGATCCCTCAGGGCTGTACATGGACTAGGTCCCCCTTTCCTCCAGCCATGCCCCATGCTTTAAAGTGACCCTCATGTTGTATCCTGGACCTCACACATAAGACTGCTGTTCCCAAAGACATCTATCTCAGGCAAGTGTCAGGGTGACGTAGATCTTTTGGTAATTCACAGTAAGGTGGAAATGACCAGAGAACTACTGGATTTCCAAAGGGAGACTTTGTTGACCTAAATGACTAATTGACAGTATCTAGAAAGGGGAGAGAAGACCTTTAGAAAGTGTGAATGCTCCCCGCCTCTGGGACACACCACGCTGGGCTCCCACGTGGTTCACCTCTGCCCAAGCCCAGCCATGGCTTTTCACACACTTTCTCTACTACCTCATGAACCCCAAATTTCATATTTGTTCTTTTGGATGAAACCTAAAACATTGTGTCTCTGGGTGTTTTCTTAAAATATAAACATTCCTAGATATACGTGTATAACCCATTTATCTTCAGACACTACAGAATTTTTAATGAGTTAATTCATTAATTAACCACTCACCAGGCTCAGGAATAGGTCTTTGGGACAGGAAACCAAAAGGAGGGAAGTTAGAAGTGATTCAGAGTATGGGGAGTCACTGCTACTCTGAGTGTCAGACAGGCTGGGGAGCAGGCAGGCCAGGAACTGGCTATAAGGAAGGTCTTCAGAAAGGGTCAGCAAGAGGGGAAAATGCCACCCAGCCAGATCACTGAGGGCAGAGATAAGGAAGCAAGACTAAGGGACAAGCTGGAAAGTCACACATCCCTGTACTCGATCAGAAAGAGTCAGGAAGCCAAGGCAGCCAGACAAAAAGAGAAGTCAAGAAACCAAAGGGATGGAGTTTGACAGAAGAAAATGATACGGATGATGATAACTCATCTGAGGATAAAACGCTGTAGTTTGCAAGGAAATTTCACAAATTTTGTCTCATTTGATCCCTAGGTATCCCCATAAATTAGGATTATCCAGATAAGGTACTGAGGTTCAAATAGTATAAATGACCTAATCGAGGCCTGAGACAGTAAAAACAAAACAGGAATAAAAGGCAAGATCACGTGCTGATACACGCTCATGTGACATTTAGCATCCTTTATCCTGTTTGTACTTCATTTGTAAAATGAAAAGAAGAAGGGAAGAAAACTGACATTTACTTATCTGCGTTGTGCAGAATCATACTTGCCACTTGACATAATGTATTTCACTCATATTTCAAAGTGTCCTTAAGAGGTAAAATTTAGCTAATATTATAATACATCACAGGTTTTTATGAGAGTCAGATTGAAAGAGGCAATAGTTCTCAACCGTCTTTCGGCGTTTTGACCAGAAGTCTGGCAGACCAAAAGCTATTTCTGGCCTGCAAGTGTGTGTGTGTGTGTGTGTATGTGTGTTTCAATATTTAACAACTTTTTTTTTACTGTCATAAATCTTTTTTTCAATAATAGTTGACATTCAATATTATTTTATATTAGCTTTAGGTGTACAGTATAGTCATATTTACCATCTTTTAAAATTAACTGCCAAATATAAAAACCTTGGAATGGTATAGAAAATCCATATTACCAGCTTCTTTTGACAAATCACGTAATCTGGCAGCTCTAGAGCAGATGGGGCTGCCCCGCTCAGACACCTGACCCTGTGTCCTAGCTTGCATTGCTCCTTGGGCCCTGAAGCATGAGTTTGCAACTCAAATGCACAACGTGTTCCCCTAAGAGCATCTGTGTGTAGCTACAGGCAATGATTCCCAACAGAAGGGGAGCAGGGGGTGAAGGAAGCAAAGAAAACCCCTGGCTGAAGTAGACCACACGAAGAGAGGAAAAATGGAACTCTAAGAGGAAGGGAGGAAAACCCAGAGTTAAGCATGAGAGTGGCAGATACCTGGAAAGAAGATATTGTTGTAGAGAAAAGGCCAATATTGAGGGAAACAAGTGAATTGTAACAGTTTTTCTGGGAGCATGCCCACTGTGCTATGACCAAACAACAGATACACCCCACCTGGCAGAGCCTCTCAGCCTTTGACTGGCAGTGGATGGAACAAGATATGAAGCTTCTGGAATAATTAGCCTTTTCTTGTGCAGATCGATGAGGACAAGAGACGAGACACAATTCAGAGACAACGACAGTGCAAATATGACAAAAAGGTAACTATAGTCTCCCCTGCTTCTCTGAACTCTCAGTTATAGGTGTGTTCTGGGCCTTCTGACTCACCGTTGCCCCACTTCTGATGTTGGCAGTGCCAGGGTGGGATGGGTGCCTGGGTTGCTTTCAGGAGCTGTTCTTGGAGCCTTTCACAAGGATGGGCAGGGCTCTGCTTCAAGGGTTACAAAACTCACAATCCTGGGAAAATTAAAGGCTACAGAGAATTTTTCAGAGGGGTGGAGTGTAGGAAACAAAATGAAAAATAAAAGATTCAGAGCAGCCCAGATAACCCTACTATTATATTTTGGCTCTTTGCAGTGGGAATATGACAACTCTACATGGGGACTTGTATGTATCTTCCTCCCTCCCTTCTTTCCGTCTTTCTTTCCTTCCTTCCTTCCTTCCTTCCTTCCTTCCTTCCTTCCTTCCTTCCTTCCTTCCTTCCTTCCTTCCTTCCTTCTCCCTTTCTTTCCTACCTTTCTTTCTTCCTTCCATTTAGTTGTTCTTAGAGCCTCTCACATCCCACATACTAGGCATCAGAGATATAAACATCAACAAAATACTGTCACTCTCTCAAGAGCTTACAGTACAGTGGGAAGATAGACACACACATTATTATAATATGCACATAAGTATTCATGCTATATCATCTTCTTAATTCAATTGATCTTTGCAGAGAGTAATTCTAAAGGATCTCAAGCACAATGATGGCAATTTCACTGAGAAACAGAAGATAGAATTGAACAAGGTATGTGTCCCCTGCTTGAAACCTTTAAGTGAGAATTAGCTTCATTCCATTTTTCCTAAGCACTGAGGTCCCTGGTATAGAAAGGCATTATTGAGGATGCTGACAGAGGAGTCCTCAGGTCAAGAAATGGGTTACTATACTTCTTGTTGAACATTCTACCAACAGATGTTGAAGAGCGATGTTTGATGGTGTAAAACATGTTAGACATCTACTAGCATGTCCTACAAAATGGTCCTGATATTATTTGATAGTAGTCAGGTTTGTAATCATGTCCCCTTGCTGACAAAAGGAAGACTGTTTAGTAAGATGTAATACAAGGTGTAATAAGAAACAAACTGACGGGGCCGGCCGAGTGGCTCATTGGTTAAGAGCTCACTCAAGAGTGTGAGCTGAGAGCTCTGAGCAACAGCAGCCCGATGCACAGCCCGAGCTGAGCTGCCGCTAAGCTGCCAACAGGTGGCAGGATGGCTCAGCTAAAAAAAAAAAATAGAAAAAGAAAAAGAAATGTACTGACATTCCACTGTACAAAGAGCAATACATTTTCCCAAAGATCTAAAATATGACTTGTTCTAATAGCATATTAATTTTCACTCTGGCACTCCTTTCTGGTTGACTTGCTTTATAAATAAACATGTTTTCTTAGCTGCTTCAGGTTGACTATTACAACCTAACCAAGTTCTACGGGACAGTAAAGCTTGATACCATGATCTTCGGGGTGACAGAATACTGCGAGAGAGGATCCCTCCGGGTAAGGAACTGTGATTATTTCCGATTTCCTAACTGGTCAACCATATAGAAAAAAATATACTTAATAGAAACTTTAGATGTTTGCCCAGTGAAATAATATCAAAGAGTTATTTGGAAAAGTTGGTAGTTCCATATGTTTCCAAACAAGATCACTCAGGTTTTGTCAATCGATCCTATTATATCTTCAGTAAACAAACAAACAAACAAAAAATATTTCAGAGCATAGACTTAAAAAACAGAGATCAGATGGGGAAAAGTGATAGATTATACCTAAATTCATTTTATTTTACTTGCACACTTGCATTTGTATTCAAAGAAAAACGGATGATCATTATGATAGCACCAAATAAGCATTAGGAGACTTGCTCATAAGTCCTGGTTCTGCTCCTGTCTAAATCCCTACTATCCTTTCCTTTATGAGGGATTGAGGATGGTCAGGTGTGGTCAGGTATTCTGGCTGAGCAAGTCCAAGGCAGACAGAGAAAGTAAGAAAGAACTAAGTCAAGTTCTTGGGAAGAACTAAGCATCGACCTAGGAATATCAAATCATTAACTAGTTCAGAAGGGCAGGAATATACGAGAAACAGTCATTTACAAGAAACAACATCAGTTGTGAAGCAGAAATAGGGCTGAACAGGAAAAGCATGGGAGGAGGAAGGAATTGAGTTCCTTCAAGGAGCATTGAAATATTTGAACCTCACCTTGAGCAGTTTCTGGGCATGCATTCATTATAAGGGCTTTCAGCCTTTTAAATACCTTTGTGTAGGTGACCATATAATTTATCAGGATACTTTGTGAGTTAAAGAGGGTACTATAATAATTATGTTGGAAACAGCAGACATAAACTGTAACTGGCCTCAAGCAAACCCGGATGTGTGGTCCCCCTGCCTTTGGGCTATTTTCAGATCCAGTATCTCAATACTCTTTCCTATAACATAGCCAGAATCCTAAGATTGGGGGCAGTAGCAGCAGCTTTAAAGAGGTCCAGATATCCATAAGTCAACAAAATTTAAAAATATTTTTTTAATTTAAACTAATCACTTCGAAATTTTTAATTTTTCAATAAACTTCAGTATAAAAAAACATGAATACTAGCTTTCAAAACATATGCCATAAACTCAAATCTATCTTCAAAGGAAAAGATTATAGCCCTAAATGCTATGCTCTCTTTTTTAAAATAATAAAATAAAATGAAGTAATCTAAGTATTCAATATAAAATTTGGAAGAATGACTATAGCCTAAGGAAAGGACATTTTCAAACTTCAATCATTATAAAACAGGTAGAATTTTAAAATGTACTCATGAGTTTTTTATTTTTTTAAAAAGGTATAACACATACAAGCCTCTCATATTTATAATAAAACTTTTGAAACAATCAAAAATACACAAAAGTGGTAATAAAAAAAATAAAGCTATGGAAAAGTTGCTTTCAACTGTGAAAGAATACTCCATGACTACTAAGATATAAAATCAAAAAAGAAAAAATTTTAGGGCCGGTCGAGTGGCGCATTGGTTAAGAGCTGGCTTGGGATGCCAGTGGCCCCGGTTCGGATCCCACATATGAGGGCCAGTGACACTGCCCTCTACAGCTAACAATAGATCCACCTGGAGCTGGGCTGTGCGAGCCCCGGCGACGGTGTAGGCTGCAGCCCCTGCTGCAGTGGGCTGCCATAGGCTACAGTGAGCGGCCGGCAGCCAGCGTGAGCTGCCAATACCCGTGCTGAGCCACCATCCAGAGGCCGGGGACCGGTCTGCCTCATCCGGGAAGAGTGCAATGATGATACCAACATGGGCCAGTGAAGCAATGCCCTCCACTTCTAGACTGAAGAACAAAAGGACAGCAACTTGCCTGTTCCCCTTCCCCGGTTCCCCAACGCTATTCCCCCCCGCCCCAATTCCCCAATAAAATAAAAAAATAAAAAAAATTTTAGAAGCAAAATAATCATGAAAATTTGACTCAAATAGTAAAAATGAAAGTATGCCAATAACAATAGAAGAAATTATAATTTCATTGCAAATAAAACCAGATTTAGCTTAATTATAAACGTCAATGAATAATTTTCAGTTTCTATATAAATACTGCTCTAAAGTTAAGCAAAAATATGAACATCAAAATTCATTCAACATTCAAAGATAGCATAAATTTAATAATAAAATAAAGACTATTTATGAATATTGATGGAAAACTTACAAATAGAATACTAGTAACTCAAAGCCAGTTGTATATAAGGAGCATAGTATAATAAGATATGGTTAATTCTATGAATGGGAAAAAATATTACTTTAATGCATCATATCAAAAAGTCCTAGGAGAAAGACATGATCATTTTAATCGATATTGAAAATGATTAAAGTTTATCATTTCTAATAATAACAACTAAATGAGGGCTATAACCATACTTTAATTCATTTAATTTCAATAAGACAGCAGTTTTAGAATACCAAGTATCAGAGTCTGGTCAAAGGGTTTCACAGGATCTTTTATTCCCTAACATGCCCAGTCAACATTTAAATATCATACCCAGAGTGGTTTTGGCTCTCTACTCTCAGGTAGGAAACTTCAGGTATCTGAGTGGTCCTGGGCCCCTTCTGGCATTGCTTCCTCACAGAAGCTTCTACAGGAAACCACTCCCCAAGGCCAAAGGCAGTCCCCTCCCTGTGTCATCCCTTTAGGCTTCACCCATGGCAAATCCCATGAGAACCAACTTTTGTGGGGATACGCATGAGAAGGTTTCTCTCTAGACAGAGTAAAGACAGTATGCTTCCCATCTTATAAATACGCACAATTACCATGGCTGACCTTGTTTAGGAACAACTGATTCATCCATGTGACAAATATTTATTAAACATCCGTTCCATACCAGGCACTAAACAAGATGTTGCAGAGATAGCAGTGAACAAAAATTATCACAGAGTGTATATCTTCATAGGGAGATGAGATAATAAAACATGTAAACAAAAATATAAAATATGGCATGTCCTAAGGGAAAGAATTACTTTAGAGTCTGTCTGCTCATAAACTCCCCTCCCTAACTTGGCCTGGTACCTACAGCCCAGCCAGCCTTATCGGAAATGAATTATGACTTTGAACACTTTATTGAAAATTATTGGTACAAGTGCCTGAGTTAAAACCAAAGGTCAAATTGGGCTTTTCCCCAAAACAAGAAACTATTGTTAGGTTATTAATTAGAGTTTTACTATGAAGAATAGTTATTATTTTAGTTAAAACCCCGTATCTTGTTAGAACCATCACCATGTTAAAATACTGAGTTCAAAATTCTAGGTCATACAATTCACACAAAATCCAAGAACTCTGTATTATTGAAAGAGTACTTAGTATTAAAACAAACAACAAACAAACAAAAAAACCTTGGAGTTATAAAGCCAACAGGTGCAATTCTTCATGTGCGTAAAAACAGAATCCTAGTGAATGAAGTTCCTAACAGTAATTCCTTGTTTAAAATCAGTAGTGTAATTTTGATGATATGGGACCTCTAGCCCAAAGACTTGTGAGTCTGACTCACCAGCCCACTCTCCAGGCAGGTGTCTGCTCATTCCTTCACCCCTGTCAGGTGGAAGGACTGGAATTTGGGATACTATGGGTATGTCCTTGTAGGAGAGAAAGTAGGAGAGAAAAATATATGTTCAGGGAAGCCAGGACAATGGAGTTCCAATTTGCTCCTGAGCCCAAGGCCTCATGATTAGAAGATCATTATTTGCCTGTAATAGTCTCTCCGCAACATCCCTCCTTATGACAACTCATCTTCTTCCTTTCTTTTTTCTCCTGGTCAGGAAGTTTTAAATGACACAATTTCCTACCCTGATGGTACTTTCATGGATTGGGAGTTTAAGATCTCTGTCTTGTATGACATTGCTAAGGTAAGAGACCTACAAACACAAAAGACATTTATAAAAATTAAATATAGGAAAAGAGGTCTAGCAAACGATTCAACTCTGTGCATTGGTTTCTTCATCTGTAAAATAATAATAAAAATAGTACCTATGTCATAGGGTTGTTGTGAGTATTGTATGAAATAATACATATGCTTCACATAAGGCCTGGTACAAGTAAGTGTTTAATATAGGCTCTTATTCTTATTATTATATTCTTTCTACTCTGGGTTTGAGGCACACATTTTCATATACTTGTTGGAAATCAAAATCAGATAAAGCTGCAGGGAAAACAACTGAATCTTCAGTTGTATAAATAAAATATTAAGGACAGGCAACCATCTTGCACGAAGCAATTATAAATTAGGACATTTATATTCCCAGACATGATATGAGAAAGGAAGTGGTAACCGTAACCAGAGCCTCATTCAATAATGAAGAAGAGTGGGTCCGGAGAATGAACTCTTTGATACAGTCTTAAATCACCTGAAAGTGACATAGGGTCAGAATCAGTTTGAAAAATGTTACATAACCCTATTTGTAGGCACATTTCTCTCCTGTGATCCAAGCTGAAAACCAATTTCTGCAATGACATTTCTGGCCACCAGAGGGAAGCACACTAGCTAAAAACAGGCTACCCCTTCAAAATAGGATGAAACCCATCAAATTTTAGGAACTAATCTAGCCTGGCCCCTCTCTTCAGAAAGGCAAGGCTTTATTATGCATATTTTTGAATTGAGGCAGCAGAGGACCAGACATACCCAAAGTCACAGACCAAACAAGTGGTAAGCAGAAAAACTTTAAAAAAAACACACAAAAAAGACAACTCTTTGTTTTATATAGCTACTTAACCAGAGTCTTTAGACAATTACCTTTTACTGTGTCACCTACATAGATGCAGTGCTTAGCAAATATTAGGGCCTTAACAATCTTTTTAAAGTAAAATTAATGGAACTAAATTTAAAATTTAATGGTATGATTCTATCTGCATGCTGAAATGATTCAAAATGTTATATCTTTAAAATAATCAAGCAGCGGTATAGTATCTTATCTCTTTGTTTCCTTGTCATCTAAAAATTACAGGGGATGTCATATCTACACTCCAGTAAGACAGAAGTTCATGGTCGTCTGAAATCCACCAACTGTGTGGTAGACAATAGAATGGTGGTAAAGATCACTGATTTTGGCTGCAATTCCATTTTACCTCCAAGAAAAGGTCTGTAATTAATGAAATTGTTACCACTTTCCCAGTATTTTTTTTTCTTAATTTTATCTCAAATCCACATAAGGCACTCAGGAAATAGTGATACAGATCAGAAAATGAGTACTTGGAGCCACAAGAGGCAACAGCTGGCTCATTCTCCAGCACTTTGTCCTTGTCAGTTTTTAACCAGTGCTTCTTGAGTTGAGCAGATCTCTGTGGATACCCTTCATCTATGTTTCCCTTGATACTATCGAGAAATCAGGAAGAACTTATTAGCTTATGGAAGGAGAACTGGGTGGAAAAGTAGAGTAGTAAGAGGCCTCAAAAATCATCTTTTTTTTTTTGTTAGCTGAGCCATCCTGCCACCTGTTGGCAGCTTAGCGGTAGCTCAGCTCAGGCTGGGCATCGAACTGCTGTTGCTCAGAGCTCAGCTCACACTCTTGAGTGAGCTCTTAACCAACTGAGCCACTCGTCCAGCCCTCAAAAATCATCTCTTTTAACCCTCTTCCTCTCTAAAACACAGAACTGAGGTTCAGAGAGGCAAAGAGATTTACCCAAGAAGATAGAATATAAGGCAGAAGACCCGTTTCCAAATTCTAGACATCATTCATTTATCTGTAATAAGAAATGATAATAAGAAAAAACTCTCATAAGTAAAAATATATTCTTATCCATTTTAGGATTGTCATAAGGTTCCAAATAGCAAAAAAAGTGATTTGTAAAGTATAAAGAACTTTTCCTGTTGCATGTTTACCCATTCTTTACTACAACTTGGGGTTAAATGGCCTCAGAACTCTAGTACTCATTTATGCCTCAAAATACTAACTAGATCCAAACAGTGAATTCTATTTCTATTTAGCAATCCTTTAGTTTTCCTTAATAAAATAAAAAAATACAAGTCTGCCCTTGCTTCTTCAGTCATGTCAAGCATGCTAGCTTGAATCAATCCAGTAAGTGTTTGTTGAAAACCTACTGTGTGCCAAGCATGGTTCATCATGTAGAACAAATCTCCTTCACTAGATGACTCACCATGACACAAAATCAGAGGAATTGCAGGTCAAATTCTATTCTTCTGAACATCACTCAGTTATATCTACCTATCTGTGCTGTTGGTTACTTGAAGTTTTAGCATAAGTAGATCTATTTACCTTGCCTACAACCCCAAACTGTTAGGATCAATTGTACATGAATCACAAGTCACATACATTTAGAAGACGTAAATTGAAAACAGCAATGAGTTGAGTTTGAATGGAAAAACCAAATGAGGAAAATGTTCCTCATCATAAGCCTATCACTGTACCTAACAATAGGAATCTATAGATTTTTTTTCATTGTTACTGCTGAAGATAGAAATCTCAACAAGTTTACAAGGAGCTAGGTGATCCTGGAAAACTTCCATGGGATGTTGGAGGAAAATCATCTGTTATTATCAAATGGAATACGTGATAGGGGTCCAAAACCCAAGTGTCTAGAGGAGCCAAACAAAGGAGCACTTCACGTGTGAGAAGTGAACCAGTGAGAAAGTTAGGGAAGTAGCAGGCACAGCAGTAAAATGTGAGCAAATTGTATGCATTATTATTTTTTTTTTAAGACTTTATTAAGGAACTGGGAGAAGGGAACAGCATTGGGGCATTGGGGAAGGGGAACAGGCAAGTTGCTGTCCTTTTGTCCTTCAGTGTAGTTGTGGAGAACGTTGCTTCACTGCACCATGTTGGTATCATCATTGCACTCTTCCTGGATGAGGCAGTCGTTCGCTGGCCATTGGACAGCCACTCACTGCAGCTCACAGCAGCTCACACCAACTGCCGGCCTCTCACGCTGGCTGCCGGCCGCTCATGGTAGTTCACAGCAGCCCACTGCAGCAGGAGCTGCAGCCCCACTGCAGCCTACGCAGTTGCCAGCAACTTATGGCAGCCCAGCTTCAGGTCGATCTGTTGTTCACCATCTTAGCTGTAGAGGGCAGAGCATCACTGGCCCTCATGTGGGATCCAAACTGGGGTCCTGCAGCTCAGAGCTGGCGCTCACAAGCCAACTCTTAACCAACACGCCACTTGGCCAGCCCTATATGCATTATTTTTAAAAAATTATTATTAATAGTTACAGATGTACAAAACTATACAATAGCTATCTTTTTCACCCCTTACAAAGTGACTACCCCCTCACCTCTCTCATGTCCTTCCACCCCCAATATCATACATATCTATTACTATTCCATTGACTCCATCCCCACACTATATTCCATATCCCATGACTCTATATGTGTGAAATTATAGTCAACAGCTAATATTAATGAGCAGCAGTTTCAGATGTACAGTGCAGTAGTCAGGCCACTACACCGTCGATGAAGTGCTCTCCCTGACAAGAAATGAGTTCATCTGGTCCCCTAAAAATATATTTACAACCTTATTGATTATATTCCCTAAACTGTCTCTCTGTCTCTGCAGTAATATTGTATTACCAGTGTATGTTGCCTCGTCCCTTCCCCTGCTCCCTCATACCCATACCCATCCCATCTAGCCCTCATCAGTTTTTCCTTTGTATCTCTAAGACTATTTCTGTTTATTTTGCTCGTTTATTCAGTTCTCTAGATTCCACATATAAGTGAGATCATATGATATGTCTTTCTCTGACTGACTTATTTCACTTAACATAATGTTCTCTAGGTCCATCCATATCGTTGCAAATGGTACAATTTCTTTCTTCTTTATAGCTGCGTAATACTCCATTGTGTAAATGTACCACAGTTTTTTAATCCAGTCATCTACCGATGTGCATTTTGATTCTTTCCAAGTCTTGGCTATTGTAAATAGTGCTGCAATGAACATAGGGTTGCATATATTTTTTTCAAATTAGTGTCTTGGATTTTTTAGGATAAATACCTAGGAGTGGAACTGCTGGGTCAAAAGGTAGTTCCATTTCCAGTTTTTTGAGATACCTCCATACTGATTTCCATAATGGCTGTACCAATCTGCAGCCCCACCAACAGTGCAGCAGGGTTCCCTTTTCCCCACAGCCCCACCAGTACTTGTCGTTTGTTGATTTATTGATGATAGTCATTCTGACTGGAGTGAGGTGGTATCTCATTATGGTTTTCATTTGCATTTCCCTAATGAGCAGTGAGGTTGAACATTTTTTCATATGCCTGTTGGCCATCTGTATGTCCTCTTTAGAGAAATGTCTCTTCATATCCTCTGTCCATTTTTTAATTGGGTTGTGTGTTTTTTTGGTGTTGAGTTGCATGAGTTGTTCTATAAATTGTGGATATTAACCCCTTATCAGATATATTGTTGACAAATATATTCTCCCATTCAGTAGGCTTCCGTTTTGTTTTATTGATGGTTTCTTTGTTGTGAAAAAACTTTTAAGTTTGATATTGATATAATCCCATATGTTCATTTTTACTTTTACTTCCCTTGCCCGTGGGGATGTATCAGTAAAAATATTGTTCAGGGTAATGTCTGTAAATTTACTTCCTATAGTTTCACTCAGGAGTTTTATGGTTTCAGGTCTTACATTTAAGTCTTTAATCCATTTTGAATTTGTTCTTGTATATGGCGTTAAGGTGTTGGTCCAGTTTCATTTTTTTGCATGTGTCAGTCCCATTTTCCCAGCACCATTTATTAAATAGACTATCTTTACTCCAATGTAAATTCTTGCTTCCCTTGTCCTAGATTAACTGTCCATATATGCCTGGATTTATTTCTGGGCTCTCTGTTATGTTCCGCTGATCTATGAGCCTGTTTTTATGTCAATACCATACTGTTTTGATTACTGTAGCCTTGTAGTATGTTTTGATGTCTGGTAGCGTGATACCCCCAACTTTGTTCTTATTTCTCAGGATTGCTGAGGCTACTCGAGGTCTTTTATGGTTCCATATAAATTTTAGGATTATATTTTCTATTTCTGTGAAAAATGCCCTTCATAGTTTGATAGGAATTGCATTGAATTTATATATTGCTTTAGGCAGTATGGACTTTTTAACTATATTAATTTTTCCTATCCATGAACATAGTAGGTGTTTCCATTATTTGTATATTCTTTTATTTCTTTCTTCAGTGTCTTGTAATTTTCTGAGTATAGATCTTCTACTTCTTTGGTTATATTTATTCTTAGGTATTTTATAGTTCTTGAAGCAATTGTAAATGGGACAGTTTTTTTTTTTTTTTTTTTTTTTTTTTTTTTTTTTTTTTTTAAAGATTTTATTGGGGAATTGGTGGAGGGGAACAGCGTTGGGGAATCGGGGAAGGGGAACAGACAAGTTGCCGTCTTCTTGTTCTTCAGTTTTAGTTGCGGAGGATGTTGCTTCACTGTTGGTATCGTCATTGCGCTCTTCCCGGATGAGGCAGATCGGTCGCTGGCCTCTGGATGTCGCTCATCGCAGCTATTGGCAGCTCACGCTTGGCTGCCAGCCGCTCACGCTGGCTGCGGGCCGCTCACTGCAGCCTATGGCAGCCCACTGCAGCAGGGGCTGCAGCCCACACCATCACCGGGGCTGCAGCCCACACCATCACTGGGGCTCGCACAGCCCAGCTCCAGGTGGAGCTGTTGTTAGCTGTAGAGGGCAGTGTCACTGGCCCTCATGTGGGATCCGAACCGGGGCCGCTGGCATCCCCAAACCAGCGCTTAACCAATGCGCCACTCGGCCGGCCCTGGGACAGTTTTCTTAATTTCTCCTTCTGTTAGTTTATTATTGGTATATGCAAATGCAACTGATTTCTGAACATTGATTTTTTTATCCTGCTACCTTACTGAATTTGTCTATCAGCTCCAATAGTTTTTTGATGGAGTCTTTGGGGTTCTCTATATATAGTATCATGTCATCTGCATATAATGACAATTTTACTTCTTCCTTGCCAATTTGGATGCTTTTTATTTCTTTTTCTTGTTTTATTGTTGTGTCTAGAACTTCCAGAACTATGATGAATAAAAGAAGAGAAAGTGGACAGCCTTGTCTTGTACCTGATCTTAAAGGGAATGATTTTAGCTTTTCCCCATTAAGTATGATGTTAGCTGTAGGTTTATCATATATGGCCTTTATTATGTTGACATATGATCCCTGTATTCCCACTTTGCTAAGGGTTTTTAACATAAATGGCTGTTGGATTTTGTCAAATGCTTTTTCTGCATCTATTGATATGACAATGTGATTTTTATTCTTCATTTTGTTGATGTGGTATATCACATTAATTGATTTACAGATATTGAACCAGCCTTGCATACTAGGGATGAAACCCACTTGATCATGATGTATGATCTTAATATATTGCTGAATTCTGTTTGCTAATTTTTTTTTAAAGATTTTTATTAGGGAATTGGGGGAGGAGAACAGCATTGGGGAATCAGGGAAGGGGAACAGACAAGTTGCTATCTTTTTGTTCTTGAGTCTAGTTGCGGAGGATGTTGCTTCACTGGCCCATGTTGGTATCATCATTGCGCTCTTCCCGGATGAGGCAGATCGGTCGCTGGCCTCTGGATGTCGCTCACCGTGGCTATTGGCAGCTCACACTGCCGGCCAGCCACTCACGCTGGCTGCCGGCCACTCACTGTAGCCTATGGCAGCCCACCGCAGAGGGGCTGCAGCCTACATCGTCGCTGGGGCTCGCACAGCCCAGCTCCAGGTGGAGCTGTTGTTAGCTGTAGAGGGCAGTGTCACTGGCCCTCACATATGGGATCCGAACTGGGGCCACTGGCATCCCAAAACCAGCTCTTAACCAATGTGCCACTTGGCTGGCCCTGTTTGCTAATATTTTATTAAGATTTTTTGCATCTATATTCATCAGGGATATTAACCTATAGTTTTCCTTTTTTGTGCTGTCTTTATCTGGTTTTGGAATCAGGGTGATAGTGGCTTCATAAAAAGAATTTGGGAGACTTCCCTCCTTCTGGATTTTTTGGAATAGTTTGAGAATAACAGGTGGTAGCTCTTTTTTGAATGTTTGATAAAATTCACCTGTGAAGCCGTCTGGTCCAGGAATTTTGTTTGTTGGGAGCTTGTCGATTTCTGATTCAGTTTCCTTGGCAGTAATCAGGCTATTTAGACTTTCTGTTTCTTCTTGAGTTAGCTTTGGAAGGTTGTATGCTTCTAGAAAATTATCCATTTCTTCCAGATTATCAAATTTGTTAGCATATAGTTGCTCATAGTAATTTCTTAAATTTTTTTGTATTTCTGTGATGTCTGTAGTCATTTCACCTCTTTCATTCCTGATTTTACTAATTTGAGTCTTCTCTCTCTTTTTTTTTTTTTTTTTTTTTTTTTTTTTTTTTTGATGAGCCTGGCTAGAGGTTTTTTTCAATTTTGTTTATCTTCTCAAAAAACCAGCTCTTGGTTTCATTGATCTTGTTTTTCTGTTCTCTATATCATTTATTTCCACTCTGGTCTTTATTATCTCCTTTCTTATACTCCCCTTGGGCTTCTTTTGCTGTTCTTTTTCCAGTTCCCTTAGGTGTAGGATAACCTGTTGATTTGAGATGTTTCTTCCTTCTTAAGGTAGGCCTGCACTGCTGTGAACTTCCCTCTTAGGACTGTTTTCACTGCATCCCAGAGATTTTGGGTCATGGTGTTTTCATTTTCGTTTGTCTTGAGGTATCTTTTGATTTCCTCCTTGATCTTATTTGTGACCTACTCACTATTTAGTAGCATGTTATTTAGCCTCCATTTATTTGACAGCTTTCCGGAGTTCTTCTTATAACTGATTTCTAGTTTCATAGCATTGTGGTCAGAAAAGACACTTGAAATGATTTCAATCTTCTTAAATTTATTGAAACTTGTTTTGTGGCCTAACATGTGGTCTATCTTAGAAAATGTTCCATGTGCACTTGAGAAGAATGTATATTCTGTAGCTTTGGGGTGAAATGCTCTGAAAATGTCTGTTAAATCCAGCTGGTCTAATGTATCATTTAAGGTCACTGTTTCCACATTGATTTTCTGTTTGGAGGATCTGTCCATTGATGACAGTGGGGTGTTGAACTCCCCTACTATGATAGTGTTACTGTTGATCTCCGTCTTTAGGTCTGACAATATCTGTTTTATATATTCAGTAGCTCCTATGTTAGATGCATAGATGTTTACTAGTGTTATGTCCTCTTGTTGGATCGATCCCTTTATTATTATGAAGTGTCCTTCTTTGTCCTTTATTATATTCTTCAATTTAAAGTCCATTTTATCTGATATAAGTATCACTACTCCAGCTTTTTTTTCAATTCCATTTGCATGAAATACTTCACTCCATCCCTTTACTTTCAGCCTGCATGTGTCTTTTGATCTGAGGTGTGTCTCTTGTATACAGCATATGCAGGGATCTTGCTTTCTTATCCATTTAGCCACCCTATGTCTTTTGATTGGAGCATTTAATCCATTTACATTTAATGTGATTATTGATTGGTGCATAGTTATTGCCATTTTGTTATTTGCTTCCTAGTCTTCCTTAGTTAGGTTGTTTTTCTCTTCTGCTTAAAGAAGCCCTTTTAACATTTCCTGCAAAGCTAGCTTGGTGGTAATGAATTCCCTTAACTTATTCTTTTCTGGGAAGCTCTTTATCTCTCCTTCAATTTTAAACGATAACCTTGCTGGATACAGCAATCTGGGTTGTAGGCCTTTATTTTTCATCACTTTGAAAACCTCCTGCCACTCCCTTCTGGCCTGCAGAGTTTCTGTAGAAAAGTTGGCTGATAATCTTATGAGGGTGCCCTTGTAAGTAACTTGCTGCCTTTCTCTTGCTGCTTTAAGGATTCTGTCTTTGTCCTTAAACCTTGCCATTTTCACTATAATGTGTCTTGGTGTGGGCCTGTTTGGGATCATTCTGATTGGAACTCTCTGCACTTCCTGGGCTTGTATTTCAATGTCCTTTGCCAGGTTAGGACGGTTTTCAAACATTATTACTTCAAATATGTTCTTAATCCCTTGCTCCCTCTCTTCTCCTGGTATTCCAATGATCTGCGGGTTGTCGTGTTTGGTGTTTTCTCCAAGCTCTCTTAAACTATTTTCAATGTTTTTCATTCTTTTTTCTCTTTGTTGTCTGCTTGGGTGATCTCTGCTATCTTTTCTTCTAAGTCACTGTTTCGATTTTCTGCTTCGTCCAATCTGCTAGTAATTCCATCGAATTTGTTATTTAATTCAGTATTTGCATTCTTAAGTTCTAGCTGATTGCTTTTCATGATTTCTCTATCCTTCTTTATATTTTCATTAATTTCCTTGAACATTCTAATAATCAGTGTTCTGAACTCTGTCTCCGATAGGTTGTTTACCTCTATTTCCTCTAGTTCCACTGATTCAGGATGTTTCTTCTGTTCTTTTATTTGGGTTGTATTTCTTTGTCTCCCCATTCTGGTTTACTCTTTGTGCTTGCTTGGATATAACAGATAGATCCCCTAGGTCTCAGTCTTTTCTGGGTAAACTTATATGGTGTGTGTCCTTTATATTTGAATTACTCAGTCTCCCTATTCTCTTGTGCGTGTATATCTGAGGTGTTCCTTGTGTTGTGTTGAAATTTAGCTTTGATTTCACCTATTGAAATTTAGCTTTGATTACTTTTGGTTTGTCAGTAGGTGGGATTGACTCCCAGACTGATTAGCTGTGAGGATCAGCAGTGTCCGCAGTTTATGAGCTGCTGTGTGAGGGTTTACCCCTCTGATGAGGCTTGGACTCTTTGGGCCCTTGCACCTGTAGTGGTTTCCTTTTGGGTTTGATTCTTGTATGTCAAACCCAGAAATGCTCTGGTTTTATTTAAAGTTGGCCTGTAGGTATGATGATTCTTGTGTCTCTTTGTGTGGGCCCAGTTGCAGAACGATTTTAGAGCAAAACAGATCAACAAGTACAACCACCACAGCCACAAAAGGAAACCAAATGCTCTCACATGTAAAAAAACCAACCAACAACCTACAGTCAATTTGTACAGAAATAACAAACATACAAAAGAAGAAAACAAACAAAAACAAAACAACAGCCACACACAAAAACGAACAGAAGAGGAAACAAAATACAATATAATACCATAAAATAAAAAATAGAATAAACACGAGAACCCAAATAGCTATACCAAAGAAAAAAAAATGAAAATAAAATAAAATTTGCAGAAAAAAGGAAAAAAGAAAGTATATTAGTGAGAATGAACAAAAGAAGGGAGAAAGTGAGAGTGGGAAAGAAAGATATATATATATATATTTGTCTACACAACCATATATGTGGACATATATTCACCTATATACACCTATATATATGCCTATATTAAAAACTAGAATATGATAATAATGAAATAGAAATAAAAACCAAAAACAACCAAAACAAGCAACCAATAAAGGAGTAAAGAAAAAAGAAAACAAACCAGTGCTGGTCTTGGCTAAAGTCCACCAAGCTCTCTTCAGTTTGTCCTCTGCTGTACAAAAATTCCTCTGCGTCTTGTGGGAACAAAGATGACCACCTGACGCCTAGCGTGATCCTGGCACTGCAGGTTTGCTGTACATGAATGTGGTTGTGATGTGTGATTGGTAGTTTTTACAAAGTCACTGCTGTTTCTGCTTTCGCCTGTCCCAAGACAGGCTGCGCACCCCGAAGTCTCAATGAGTGTCTTTGGGCACCCTTTCCGTTGACAGCCGTGGAGAATGAGAGAGTTCCTTGTTGCCAAAAACCAGCTGCCAGGAATCTGTTAGTTAGTGCCTCAGCAGCTGAACCTGCCCTGCCTCCCAGGCCTTGCAGGAAAGGTGGGGGCGGGGTAGGTATCTCACTCTGCAGCCTATTCTGGGGCAGAATAGGAATACCTCTGTAGTCTGCCCCTACTGCTCCATTCAGGGGTCAGTTTAAGACTCTGGCTTGGCGGGGGTCCAAAGTTTGTGGGGGTGGGTGGGTTCTTATTTCTGAAGTTGTTGTTTTTTTTTCTTTCTGTCCAAGAGAGGAGGAAAAACAAACAAACAAACAAACAAACAAGAAAAATAAAACAAAACAAAAAAAAACAGAGTCCCAATACTGTTTTGAGCTAAGGCCTTTGCCCTATACGCTCCAGAGGAGTTCCTGCTGCTCTCCCAAAGAGACTGCCAGGGTTTAGGGGACTGCGTGCACCCTGCAGCAGCCCAGATCCCTGCTCCATCTCTTCGGGAACCTGTGTGTCTGCCCAGCGCACACTGCGTCTCCCTCTGCGAGTATTCTTTTTTCCCCTGCTTGCCCAGTTTCAGGCTTCTGCCTCAGAGCCTGCGCGCCGAGGTACTCTTGCTGCGCTCCACGGGACCTGGTGGACTCAGAGACTGATCCCTGAACTGGGCGGGTGCAGGGATTGATCTTGCCCTGTGGCTGCCGCACTCTGTACCCTGCTTCCTGGGGACCTGGCGAGCCACGGGTGCAGCTGTACATCTCCCCTCTCTCCTCCCCCACTCTCCCGGCCTGAGCCTTCTTCCTCAGGCTGCAGATCGTTGCGCCCTTGCTGTACGCTAGGCGGGCCATGGGGCACAGGGAGCGAGCAGTGGGAACACTCACCTATCTGCTCTCTGAAGCTTGGTGCCTCTGTAGCCGCAGGTGCGAGCTGCACCTCACGCGTCTCACCCGCCTTCTTCTCCACTCGCCCGGCCTGCCCACCTTCCAGCAATTGTTGTGTGAGACTCTTAGTTGCTCTTCCCTTTGAAGAGTTACAGAAGTTCAAATTGTGGATATTTCCAGGGGAAAACTCAGGGAGCCCTCCTCACAGCCGCCATCTTGCACCCTTCCTGTATGCATTATTTTTTAAAGAATACTGTGGGAACCATCAAAAACACCTCTGTGAGCAATAGCTGACTTGGAGGCTGCCAGGAGGTCACAAATGTGCTGTCTTTATTTTCTTTTAATAAATATATATGTTTTGTATTATATAAAATATAAATATATCTTATATTACATAAAAATATATATTTATATTATATAAAAATATATAAATATTTTTTGTATTAAGAAAGGCTTTCATAGGTTTATGTTGTATGTCCCATACACTGTTAAATCCCCAGCCTCTCATACTCTACTGCATTCATCCAACAGATCTTCACAAGCGCTTCAATCCATGAGGCACTATTCTAAGTAGACCTTGAGGGTGTTCAGGGCTATGATTTGAGTAGTTTTAGAAAAGACATTGCCATATGACCTCACCCAAATCCTGGCATTACATAGTCAGCTTAAATGGTAACTGTGTGTTCTACCCTTATCACCATTATTAGCATAAATTCCTCAAAAGTCTGAGACCATATCAGTTCAAGGCCACCTATATTCAGGGGGTATGGGGTAGGGACTTAAAGAATGAAAGCAGGTTGGAGACCTATGAGCTTGTCCCCTCTGAACTTGGCTGTCTCAATGCTGTACGCACAGACCTGTGGACAGCTCCAGAGCACCTCCGCCAAGCCAGCATCTCTCAGAAAGGAGATGTGTACAGCTATGGGATCATCGCTCAGGAGATCATCCTGCGGAAAGAAACCTTCTACACGCTGAGCTGCCGGGACCAGAATGGTAAGAGTCTGAGCCCTTCACATGCACACTCTTGGAACCAGCCAACCTGCATTCCAGGCTGATGGAGCCCCTAATCTGTGCTAGCACATCTCTGTCCCTCAGCTGCAAAAGTGATGACATATTTGCATTACACATTTCACGGGGGGTTGGGAAGGATTAAATGACATTATGAATGTTAGTGTGTTCTGAAAAGTGTAAGGCACTATAGGGCCACTGCTGTCAGTATTCTCATGAAAGAGTCTTCCACTTGAAATTCCCTCTTTCCGATTCCATTCATGTGTCAGTTTAATGCCCGAATTAGATCACTCAAGTGGGACAGCATCCATATTTTAGCTCTCACTAAGATCTATAGGTTTTGTCACATGTACTGGGATTGGAGTAGGGGGTGGTGGAATGTTTCATTCCATTCATTCAGTCCTGGCTTACTGAGCTCTGGTGCCTGCTCTAAACTGTCTGGGAGGAGGGAATGACTGAGGGATGTCAGGATAACAGGTCAGAGCCTCTGTCAGAGAAAGCCTGCTGAAGGCAGTGGTATCTGTGTTGACTTTTATAGGGCTAGTAGCCTCAGCTTGAGTTATAAGTGGGTATGAGACCCCTTACCCTGGTGGCTCATTGCTTCAGCATCCATCTGTGAAATGCTGGCTAGGCTCCATACCAGTGTCACTGGGCACCCATCCCGGGCTGGTGAACCAGTTCAGAGTCTGGCTGCTGCTAACCTTTCTTCATGCTGCATTCCTTCTCATAATTTGAATTATTCTCATCCCATCAGAGAAGATTTTCAGAGTAGAGAATTCCAACGGAATGAAACCCTTCCGCCCAGATCTGTTCCTGGAAACAGCAGAGGAAAAAGAGCTGGAAGTGAGTTTCTTTGGGCTGCTATTACACATTACCACAAACTTGGTGGATCCAAACAACAGAAATCTGAAGGCCAAAAGTCTGAAATAAGGACATCAGCAAGGTCACACCCCCTCCAGGGATTTAGGGGGAATCTATTTCTTGTTTCTTCCAGAAGTATCTCTGGTGGCTGACATTTCTTTGCTTCTGTTCGCAACACTCCAATCTCTGCACCTGTGGTCACATTCTCCTCTCCTCTCCCTCTTCCATCCGTCTAATCTCTCTCTACCTCCCTCCTATACAAGGATATATATGGCTTTTCTGGATCCTGACATTCCTCCCCACATATCAGCATATCCCTTCTCAAATGCTCCTTTCTCATCTGAGCATATCCATGTATTGCTTAAAATCTTTTCACTTGCATAGTTGGATGGTTCTGGAACTGGAAATCAGTAATAAGATTTTTAAGCTAGTAGCTGGTTCCAACAGAATTCAGGCCTGAAATGAGATGACTTGGCAATGCCACAAAAGCACCCGCTATTCCACTCTGCGGTGCTCTATCAGCCCATTTGTCAGTTGCTTCTGCCCATTCCTCCCTAAGGCTGTCAGCGCATCTTTCACTAAGGCAGGGGCATCCTTTAGTGGTGAATACAGGCAACCAGCAGCTATTGCATGCATCTGGTCCTTCCCCAGGGTCTTACTTGTTAAGTCCAAGAACAGGGACAGGGACTGCATCTAGTACCATTTGTGATCCTGTTTTTGGCCAGAGTGAAGAACAAACTTTACATAAAACAAATGGTCTTAACCGTGCTCTTTGATCCAGCAAAAGCTGCAAACAAGTGGTAGCAAATGAGATGATGTTTCCATGGACTTCCTCATGTCTCTTTCTTCCTCCCAACCTCCCCTTCCTCACTTCATATATATATATATATATATATATATATATATATATATATATATATATTCATAACAATTATAACATTATTTTATATTATAATAATATAATTATAATTGCATTATAATTATTATATTTTATAAATATTACATATTGATATATAATAATTATTATATATTGTTGTCCTTTGTCCATGCAATATTTGGGATATATGTGAAAGCAATCATTCATTGTTTATCTGAAATTCAAGTTTAACTGGAAGTCCTATATTTTTATTTGCTAAATCTGAGAGCCCTACTAAGGCCCCTTCACAAACCAGTTCAATCAGAATCTCCTGGGGTGGAGTCTGGGTAAGAGAAATTTTGTAAAGGGTCTCCAGGAAATTACATTCTTAGCCTCTGTTAGAAATGGCTCCTGAAAAGCCTCACTCATTTATGGTCACTGTCTCATACTCACTGAGCCCATCTATTTCTTGTCTGCCCCAATGTACACCCTACATACGCCTGTAAAGAATTTTGTCTCTCCAACCCATCCTCATCCAAATGAGTATTACCTTTTTCATTATTTCATTGCCCAAGGTAAGGACTTAGGCAAGACAGTCAGTGCAGGTGGCAAGACGCACTGCAGATAACTGGGGCATCTCACCCTCATTGTCAGAGTTGAGATGTTTTTAAAATATCCCCTGCCTTAATTACTCCTATCATGAAAGACAATACGATAGGATACCCACCCTTCCTCAAGTTAATCTACCCCTTCTTTCTTTCAGGTGTATCTACTTGTGAAAACCTGCTGGGAGGAAGATCCGGAAAAGAGACCAGATTTCAAGAAAATCGAGATTACACTAGCCAAGATATTTGGGTATTGCTGAAATTTTTACTTTTTCTGATTTCAGATTTTTCTAATAATAATTGACATTCAGTGGCACCTAAGAGTGAGAATGCCTATTCTAATGAAAAACAAAACACAAAAAAAAACAAAAAACAAAACCCAGATTGCAACACCTGTCCCAAAAAAAAAATTAAAATGATATGGAGACTAACAGACCATTTTCTCAGGAAAATAATCACTTGAAAATTTAAATACTCATGGGCAAACTTGCCTGATTAAAAACTATATTCTGGGCTGGCCGAGTGGCGCGGTGGTTAAGTGCTGGCTTGGGAAGCCAGCGGCCCCGGTTCAGGTCCCCCATGTGAGGGCCAGTGACACTGCCCTCAAAACAAAACAAAACAAAAACTATATTCTAACTAGTTATAAATATGTCTGTTAAAAATATAGTTCCCTGACATGCCTGCAGGTAATTAGGATTTAGAAGGCTAGTATGGGTTCTGGGAATCTGTAAAGTCCCTGGATAATTCTTAAGATCAGTACGTTTCTTAAAATGTTTAAATCTTAAAAAGATCAGCAACTTTGGCCCTAGGTACTTAAGACTTGAGCCACAAATCAGAGTATAATTCAGGATCAAGAAAAAAAGAAAAGTAACACTATTATCCAGTAAGATCGAATTCTAGATTGCTCTGTTTTCTGTTACATATAGTGCAGAGTGAGAAAAACAACACTGGATAAGAGTTAAGAGATCCAATTTGTAGACTAGAATCTAATAATAGTTTGCTGTGGGACACTGGGCAAAACTCTTACCCTAATTGGGTGTCAGTTTGCTTGTTAGTGAAATTGGGCTGGATAAGATCATTTCTACAGTTGCTTCCAGCTCTAATTTTATGTAGTTCTCACGAAGTCATAAAGAGGCTAAAAGCCCAGGGCTGGAGATGAGGTAGAGTAAAGTTAATGAAAGTGTGGTCATTGATTTGGTAGATCTAAACTGTCATTTGGGAGAAAGGAGCAGGAAATAAATAAGCAATTTAATTCTTTCCTATTTTTCATTCCTTCACAAACTTGTTACTAAGAGCAGATGAGATTGTAAGTGTGACAGGTGAAATGTAAACTCTTGAAGATAAACTGGGCCCTTGAAATTTTACTAAAAAGTCTAATGTAATTGATCTTGGGGAGCAGGTTGGCACCAGGAGTTTTAATAGCTCCTTAGGTGATTAAAATATACAGCCAAGGTTGAGAAAACTGTTTAATTGAATCAATTCATCATGAAGTAAAATAATCCATCTTCATCCCTTACATCTGCTCCCTCACCCTTTCCCCCAACTAGACTCTATACTAGTGGTTTCAAGTAAGAGTCTCGTGGGGAATTTGTTTAAAATTCTGTTTCTTAATCCCAAATCTAGCAGTTTCCAGTCATATAGGTCTGTAATAGGACTTAGAATTGTATTGAATTTTTAACAAAAATCCCCTCCCCACTCCAGGGGATTATGATGTAGTCCATCTTCTTGAGCACAGAAGTGGTAATTTATAATTGTTGTTGTGGTAATAATGAAATGGTATGATTTGTTCAGCCCCTTCAATTGTGCCATATAGCTTATGAATATTATCTCGGATCCTCACAACTCTACAGTAAACCAGTGTGCCTCTGACCCAGCCCTGTACCAAGCCTTGTCCTATGCCCCAGCGTCACAGAAAGCTGGCCTTACATCTAAGTCTCCTTGGTCTAACAAAATAATCCCGAGTTAGGTTTTTTGCTTTAGGACCCTCGCTCTCCATTCTTAGGAGATAATATAAGACTCTGCTTTGCTTTTCTTGGTCCTGCTTTTACACTTCCATTTATCGCCTTTGGAGCCTTTTTTTTTTTTTTAAGGTTTTCCCTTTATTGCAAATTATGATTAAAATTTTGGAAAATGAATAAGCAAACAAGACAGTAAAACATCACCTGTTAGTACCTGACCACCAGCTTTCAAAAATTTAAAATGGGAGTATCAGTTTTTCTGTTTTATGAACTGATTTTTTTTCACTGAGCAATACAGAGGTAGTATCTTTCTGTGTGTTTATTCTGATTCATATTTAATGATACGCTACTATTCCATTGTATCATAATATTTTCACTACTTTTTTGTAACGTATTTAGATTATTTTCAAATGTTTGCTGTTGTAAAGAACGCTGTGACTTTCTTTGTAGTTAACTTTCAGCACGTTCACAATTCTTTCCTTAGAATAATTCTTAGAAGTAGAATTGATGGGCTGATTGGTATGTGTATTCTCAAAACTTATGACAGATTTTTCCAGATTGCCCTCCAGGAAGGTTGTACTGTGTATTTTTCCTCCGTCTTACCTATACTGATTGCCACTATCCTAACATTTGTTTTTCTTATTTTTTTTTAATTAATCTTATTTCTATTTCTTTGATCTTGCCTGTAGTTGAATTAGTTTTTGTTATGTTTTCAGCCATTTTTATTTTTTCATTAATTACCTGTTTATCATATTTGCCTGTTGCTTTAATGGATATTCATGTTTTCTTAACAACATGGAAGGGCTCTTCATCTATTTCTACCTACAGACTTTTTCACGACCAGAAAAGTGAAAGTTATATGGATACCTTGATCCGACGTCTACAGCTGTATTCTCGAAATCTGGAACATCTGGTGGAGGAAAGGACGCAGCTGTACAAGGCAGAGAGGGACAGAGCTGACAGACTGAACTTCATGTTGCTCCCAAGGTAAGGCATATGCCCTGCTGACGTGCTTTCCCACAACTCCGCAGCTCTGCCTCATACCCTAAGAGTGCAAAGCTTCAGCGTGTTTGTCTAGATTGTTTTTCTTTGTATCTATTTTGGACTGTTCCTTTTTGCATATGCTTTAACAGATTGAGTTTTTTTGTTTTGTTTTGTTTTTTAAGATTTTATTGGGGAATTCGGGGAGGGGAACAGACAAGTTGCTGTCTTTTTGTTCTTCAGTTTAGTTGCAGAGGACGTTGCTTCACTGGCCCATGTTGGTGTCATCATTACGCTCTTCCCGGATGAGGCAGATTGGTCGCCGGCCTCTGGATGTCACTCACTGCAGCTATTGGCAGCTCACACTGGCTGCCAGCCACTCACGCTGGCTGCCAGCCACTCATTGCAGCCCATGGCAGCCCACTGCAGCAGGGGCTGCAGCCTACACCGTCGCCGAGGCTTGCAGCCCAGCTCCAGGTGGAGCTGTTGTTAGCTGTAGAGGGCAGTGTCACTGGCCCTCATATGTGGAATCCGAACCCCTTGGGCACCACTGGCATCCCAAGCCAGCTCTTAACCAATGCACCACTCGGCTGGCCCAACAGATTGAGTTTTAAAATGCAGGTACCTTGCTAAGCCTTGTTCTGGTTTGCACTCTAAATACCCAGAAGAGAAAGGTTATTTTTAAATGGCCAAGTGGTGCCACAGAAGGAGCTTGGGCTGTGGAGTTAGAACGACCTGGGTTACAACATCTCTGTGCCACTTTTACTGTCTGGGACCTTCGGCAGGTCACTGTCTCTCCTCAGGCTCAAAATGGAAATTAAAGTTTTCCTAAGAATCCATGAGCTACAAGGTACTTTCAGGCACTAAGTGTTAGTTTCTTTGCTTTCTTCTTTCTTTCTCAAAATGGAAGCCAAATTATAAGAAGTACAGTCTTCTTTAGTGGAGGAGGTGAAGCCAGGCATCAGATGTCTCATCTCAGAGACACATATAGGCTGACCTCCATTTTGTGAAATAATGTAACAGTCATGACAGAAGAGAATGGAAGTAAGGGAGAAATCCTCAAACAGTTTTAAGTTTTGTTAAGTGTTGGTACTTGGGTAGAGAAATGTTAAGATAAGCAATAACTCGGGCCGGCCCAGTGGCTCAATTGGTTAAGAGCTTGCTCAAGAGTGCGAGCTGAGCTCTGACCAACAGCAGTTCAACGCCCAGCCCGAGCTGAGCTGCTGCTGAGCTGCCAACAGGTGGCAGGATGGCTCAGCCTGGAAGGAAGGAAGGAAGGAAGGAAGGAGAGAGAGAGAGAGAGAGAGAGAGAGAGAGAGAGAGAGAGAGAGAGAGAGAAAGAAGAAAGAAAGAAAGAAAGAAAGAAAGAAAGAAAGAAAGAAAGAAAGAAAGAAAGAAAGAAAGAAAGAAAGAATGAAAGAAAGAGCAATAAATTAAAATGTGAAGAGCTAGGAAATAGGCATAGGCCAAGGCTCCCACAACTGTCACAAGAGAAAAGTAATGTTCTCTTCCCATTAAAGTATAACAAGCTGTCCTATTAGATTAAGGATAAGCTAAGCTGTCTAGCATTCGATGAAGTCATGGAAATCATGGAAATTGAGGTCAGCCAGGCCTAACTTCAAATCATGGTCCTACTATGGATCTGCAGCCTTGGGCAGGTTACCTAAATGCCCCAAGCCTCAGTTTCCCATCTGCCTCACAGGCTGGCTCCAAGAATCCCCTGAAATTATGTGCAGGATATAAGGTACTGAGCACAGTGCCTGGAACGTCCATGGTTGCTCTTATTATACATAACAGCTATGACTTATGTATGACTTGTATTCGTTCTTGTTTTATTTGTACCCATGCTTAATTTAGAATATCAGCTTTACTTTAGTAAAGGAGCGATTCTGAGATTGTATGAGCTGTTTTCTAAATAAATAGTTTTTCTTCTACAAGTCTGAGTGAAGAGGTAAGAGTTAACACACATGCTCTATTGAGCCACCAGGCCTCAAGAGAGAGCCTAATGTAGCACCCACATATCCTAGGAGAGCTTAGGAATAGCCTGGGAATGGTATATCCTTGGAATAGGCTGGAATCCTATTAGGCAATTTCTGTCAACACTCCATAAATGTTAGTTACATAATGCATAATTCCTTGTCTGGCCTTTAATGCTGAGTTGTGACAAAAACAATAACCTGATTATCTGGCTGCCTTCTCAGGGTGTCATCATCAATGGGTTTAACTAAGAATGCACTCAAATGATTTCAAACAGATGGCTCACCTGACCCCCAGCATTCTTTTTCTTCCCTTTGGTTCAGTGTGCCACTTTGACCACTAGATGGCAGATGGTATTTTTGGATTGCAAGAGGTTACAGAAAGAAACCTCTTCAATGGCTGCAATACACCGTGACTCTAGTGCACCTCACTTTGATAATTTATGTAAAAATTATTTGTGTTTGCAAAAGAAAACTAAAACGTACCTGAACAATAACTAGGAGAATCAAAAGGGAATATTTACAGCAAAATTATTAATAGAGTTAAGACTGCATGTAGGAACTAGATACTATTTAAACACTCATTTGAACAGTTCTATTGGGGTTTTTCAACAGGTTAAAATAGAACTTTTTCCTTCTTGGGAAGCCCTTGTAAGACATGTAGTCTGTACACTAATTCTGACTGTATCAGCAACAACCTGTAATGAAAGCTCACCAGGTTAAGTCATAGCCCTTCATTAGTTTCTCTCTCTGGGTAATAAGGCACTGTTTTCCAAGCTCATAGGACTTTTCAGATATAAGCAATAAAATGAAGGGTAAAGATGGTGACATACCCTATGTTATCACTATATCTATGTAGTCTCCAAAATAATCTGCACCCTTAGACTGGGTGTGTCACGACAACCACCCCAGAAGTATCCTTGCCAATCCAAACAGCCACACTAAAGGGGTGGTTTACAGAGGCCCCGAGTTCCATCACTGCACCAGTTGGAAAGCCTTCTTCCCTTGATGCTGTGGAGGTTCCCTAAATGGGTATTGTGAATTGTGAATTTTTGTGGTTAATTGGCTGTTTGCAGGGAGAATACCAGACATTCTCCCTTTGCCAGAGCCGGCATGCCTCCAGATGCTTCCTCTCTCCCTGACTACCCAAGGCTTGGGTTGTGGGGAGAATGAGGTGCAATGAAAGCCCAAAGCACTGGGTGCTGCTGAGCTCTAGGACTGGCTCTGCCTTTCATGGCTGTGGGACCTTATGAAAGTCAGACTTTATTTTAAGCCTCAGCTTCCTCTTCTGTCAAAATGAAGGATTTATTCTCAGTGAACTTTCTGGCACCTCCCTGCTTCCAGGTTCTGTTTCTAGTAGTTTCATACTCAGGTCCTTTACAAAGTGATCCCAAGGGCAGAAAAATGGAGCATGCAGCCTCAGGTCAGCACCCACCTCATTTTTTTTCAATGGGAAAAAGGCAACTTAGCACATAAAGGAATACAGAGTTCTTTCTCGTGGTTCTCTCTTAATTCTGAGTCTGATATACTGCTCTTTATTTCTCTTTAACACACATATTCTAAGTTGCTTCACTTGACTTCTTCAGTTTTAGCATAATTTTAACTTGTTTACATGGTAATTGACTTTGCTTTTTATAAAGACCCAATTCTGGTTCAAAGTATATCAAATAAATTGTGGTTCAGATTATATCAAAATAAATTTTTCAATGCATATCCCTTCGTTGTGATAATCAACAATGCCATGTTAAATATGTCAGGAGGTAAAACTATTGACTCTGGTGAGAAAAGATCTCATAGTTATTGTCATTCAAGCTCTTACATTGATGACACACTCTCCTCAGTTTCAGGATATAAAGCTATAACTAGAAGAAACTGACTGTCAATAGAGAGGTAAAAGTGGGCAAGTGTGTATATGTATTAGGGCTATATGTATATGTGTATTAGAGTCAGTAGTCAATTATTAGGTTAATGCTGAATCTGCTTATAATCATCTGAGTTCAAATACGTATATGCGTATCTATATAATATGGTCATATATACAGTATATGCAACTTACCTTTGCCTCCTAGCCACCCAGTTCACTGGAAAGTCCAAACTCTAGAATTCCTGGTGGACAATTACTACTGTCTCAAAGATTTATATCAAAGAGGAAAAAATGTACTGTAGCTGAAGGCATTTTTTTTCTTTCCATCTAGGCTAGTGGTGAAGTCTCTGAAGGAGAAAGGCGTTGTGGAGCCTGAACTATATGAGGAAGTTACAATCTACTTCAGTGACATTGTAGGTTTCACCACTATCTGCAAATACAGCACCCCCATGGAAGTGGTGGACATGCTCAATGACATCTATAAGAGTTTTGACCACATTCTTGATCACCATGATGTGTACAAGGTAACCATCTCACCTACCAGGCTGAAATGATCGGACCACCCCAGGTCAGCAGAGCGGGAGTTGGTTCTTCCTGTTACTGCTCAGGTCTTGTCCTCTCAATTTAAGGTTTAATGAATTGGTAATGGAATCTGAGCTAGAAGTGAAGGGAAGTAGAAGAATAAGCAGGGCCGTAAGTCAAATGTCCACGTGATTTTAAGAAGCAGTATGAAAGAGACAACATAACGTTGAGCAAGAATGAATTTGGGGTACTAAATTGAAAGAAAATGGCATAATCTTCAAGCAATGGATTGTGTTTAGCCTGATTGCAAAACGAAGCAGAGAAGACTCTGGAGTGATAATAAGTAGAACAGGAGTATCTTCTTGTTACTGTTGTTGAAATAACAACCATCATTCAAATAGAACTAAAAAAAAAAAAAAAAAACCAGGGAGAACATTCTGTAAGCTCAGAACTGTATCTATGACCTGACTAGAGTGCTGATCTGCTCCAGACTAATAATGTCTGAGTCAAGAGAGAGTGAATTCCTACATTTTCATGTTGGAAAAGCAGCAGAGCATATGGAATGAGTAGCTTTAGAAATAGAGCCCTTCATTAAAATCCCAATTTGCCTCTTAACATGCATTATATTTAAAATATATTTAATTTCCTCAAGTCTCAATTTACCTATCTGTGAAATGGGATGATAATAATACCTAACTCAATGGGTTACTCTTAAGGTTATTGAGATAAACAGTATTCCTGAAACACTGTAACCTTAAGGAAAGTTTACAGGTAATTCCTATAACACTCTGTCATGTGATTATTACTCACAGAGGGGACTTCCCTTGTACGGTTTGTCTTAGCCCAGGTCTCACCCTATTTGGGTGAGAAAGTCATGGTAACGACAGTTCTTATTGGATAGAAAATGATTATGCATTTTAGAGGTAGTTGGGAAAAAGAAGTTAACTAACCAATAAATGTGAACTATGCATATGATTATGAAAATAAAATTAAAAGGGAGGACATTTATCAAAGAATAATATTTATAGACTACTGTTAATATAAAAAATACTACTTATTACAAGAAAAGCGTTTGGCATCACCATACAATAAAAATGTGTATTATATCTTGGAGAAACCTACAATTATTTTTTTTAAATAGTATGTGAAAAATGATAAGTGCTAAAGATGACTTTCTCTGGTAATTAAAGGTATTCCTAAAATTATGTAAAACTAGCCAGATTATTTAAACATTCACAGAATTGTCACCACATCTGGATGATTTATATTATTATGAAGTACTTTCACATGGTTAAAATCCTTTATAGTTGTTTTATCATCCATTTAACTGGACTATAAAAACCCTGAAGAAATTAGCATGGAACTGGTCTTGAACTGGTCACAGAAAAAGTGTACAGGGCCATGCTCATAGTACATTCTGAAAAACTTGTATTTGATTTGTGTTTAATTGCTTGTGCCTTTTGAAGGGGCAGATGCACTGATGAGAAACTATTTCCACAGGTGGAAACCATTGGTGATGCCTACATGGTAGCTAGTGGTTTGCCTAAGAGAAATGGCAATCGGCATGCAATAGACATTGCCAAGATGGCCTTGGATATCCTCAGCTTCGTGGGGACCTTCGAGCTGGAGCATCTTCCTGGCCTACCAATATGGATTCGCATTGGAGTTCACTCTGGTATGGAGTTCAGCCTTGTGGCAAGTGGGAACTCTTGGCTCTGTGCACCAACTAAATCAGAATGGATAAAGGGTTTTCAAATGTGACCAGTTTTCACATGAGGTTTACTCTTGAATCTCTCTGCCAAAAATTAGGTCTCATTACATATCCTGACATAATTTGACCCAGTCCCTAGAAAGTTCTAGGAAACAACATCTTTATAGCAACTTTGACTCCTGGAATGATAAACACAAAACATACAATAAAATAACAAGCTCCAGATTTCCTATTTAAATCACTGTATTTACTGTTTCATTTATCTTCTCCCTATTCCCTCCTTCTCCCCCATCCCCAACTTCTGTATTTTTTTCCACTAAAATATTATAGTATCTTAAGTAGTTTAGATTGTCTACAGGGGGTGGGGGGGAATAGCTATAATTCCTATAATAAATGGGCATTTATCTCCCCTCCCCACCCTTTCATGTGACTCAGGGAAAGTACCTGGGTCACTTCAAAGATCTTGACAGTTACGCACCTTGAATGTAGAGATTCGAGAAGATGTGTTATGAATAGAGTTGGAGAGGAACTCATAAATAATCTAGATTAATCCTTTACAGGGCATAAACTATCTTTTAGGTTCTAAGATAAGTAATAATATAGCCACTTTTAGAATAATCCCAGGATTCCCTGAAAACATGATTTCCAAAGTCAACTCACTCCGTTATTGAATAGTTGTAATTGTTAGACAGCCTTTTCCTGTGTTAAATTAAATCACATCTTCCTATAATTTCACGGCATTGCTCCATTTTTCTGCCACCTGAGCCTCACAGAAAACCCAATAGATCACTCCAGGCTTTGTGGCAAGGACCAGACAACTATATTTGCAAAAGTCATCCTGTATCCACAGTGCCTCGCACAAAGCCTGGAGCTAAATATTTATTGAGTAATGAACTGGTGAGATTCTCTAAGTGACAGTAAATAGAAGTTAAAAACTGGGCCACATCTTTGACATCCAGGAACATAGCTGTGGACTGTCCCAATCATGTCCACATGATCATTGATGTTTCCGTACATATATGCGGAAACTTCTGACCGTCTCCCTCGCCAGCAATGGCATACTGTCTCTCTTCTGATCCATCAGAAATGCCCAGGCCTGGAGGAAGGGACAGCACTGAGCCAAGTCAGGGAGAATGGAGCTCTGGGGTCCTGGCCCAATCTCCTTTCCCCTGTGAACCTACTCAGTAACTGAGCTGACCACCAGGGCCCCGGCGCTACCATACTGGGCTAGAAAGAGAATAGATATTAGGCACACATACCTGATATCTAGGTATGAGCGCCTTAGGGTTTAGCCCTAAGAAATTAAAAGGTTGCCATTAAATACTAATAGTCGAAAATGAGAGATAATATCTGCAGGATTTTCCACTTCTAGGCCCTTCCCAGCTTTATCACTCCATTTTTGAAGTGAAGAGTCACTTGGGATTAGACCTAAGGCACAGATCAGAGGTCTTCTGATCAAGTAGCTGCCTCTACTGCACCTTCCCTTCTGTAGGTTTGTCCTGCTTTTGTTTTTCAGTTGTTTCTTTTTTATTTTGTATTGTTTTGCATTGAACCTAACAGGGATGGGCTCAGCACTCCGGAGAATGTCCCATATTTTGATTTTTTTGTGTGTTCATAAACACAGAATATTTGTAGGATAAATCTATAAAGAAACTCATACAGATCAAAACCCAATCAACCAACTAGAAAATCAGTAGTTATCTCTCTCCAAAACCGGTTTTGCAGTTTCCGAGTTAATCTTTAACTTCTAAAATCTTTAACTTCTTGCATTTAGCTGTTCCATACAAATAGTTGATTAAACAACCTTTTCTCCCTACCTCATGTGCCATGGTGCACAGTTTTACTTTGGCTTTTGTTCTTCCTATTACAATGTCCTTGTGCCACAGGCTCCCCATCGCACTGCATTCAATGGTGAGTGAAATACTCAGGGAAGATTATGCCAAGTCCTTGTTTTCTGGGCCTTCCATCATGGTGCCACTAATCCCAGAAATGCTACTCAGACTAAAATAAAATTAAATAAAACAAATTTGACCATTGAGCCTTCAAGTGTACTGTGCCGACCAACAGTTCAGAGCTCTGGGCTGTGTGTCTCAACACAGTAAGCAAGCAGTGGGGTAACCTTCATCCTTCCTGAGAGCTTCTATTTAAAAATATTAGAAAGGATGTCCCACCTTTGCAGCCTGGACCCCTGATGCCTTCTTGGTTTGTGCAAGTGTACTTTTCTGTGCTAGAGCAAAATACTTTTTGAAAACATGCATCGAATAAGGATGGTTCCCTCACTGAATATGCTCATTTAAAGCAAAAATCAAAGCTCACTTTTTACACCATCAGACACTTCTCCATAAAGTGAAGTTTTCAGCATTGTGACCCGAGAAGAGACTGACCCACCTTAACTCCACCCTGCAATTTCCGTGGCCTCCACTTCCTGCTTTCTGTCCGTTTCAGGTCCCTGTGCTGCTGGAGTTGTGGGGATCAAGATGCCTCGGTATTGCCTGTTTGGAGATACTGTCAACACAGCCTCTAGGATGGAATCCACTGGCCTCCGTAAGAAGGGAAATTGCTCTTCTTAGAGGACAAAGACTGTCTTTCAGCAGAAGGGAACTAGCTGTAGGGTAAAATGCATAAGTGCCTGTGAGATCAGGGAATGATCTTCACATTGACTGAACGTGAGCCCGTGTCAATGCAGTCCTTGCCACATTTGCTTTTGTTGTTCTGTTTGCTGATAACTAGTTCATGCTTCCTTTTTGGCTTCAGTTTTAGACTGCTTCTATTAGTTTGGGTTCATTCGCAGTGCATGCAGGCATGCTCTACCTGGAATAGTCACAAAATTTAGCATAGATCCATGTAAGTTAAAGAAGATTCAGTGGGCATGGTATAGAACATAAGCCCTGGTTCACTTTCCTGTATTATTTGGTTTCCCTGGAAATTGGTTCTAGTAAAGAAAAATATAAGTATTTTTTATATGCAAAAACCTATATTACATTTGCCTGGCACGGTAGAGGTATTGTGTGACACCTGTAGTAGATGCCCAGTAAATATTGATGACAGTGATACCAGTAGAAACATACTAGAGAGAATGAAAGCATTAGTAGATGTAGGTGGGGCTTACAAAAACACTGGTGGTAGAATGGTATTTTGGCAGTCTACTGACAACCTGATTCTAGTTTATACTGAAAAATCATGATGTAAAGGAAAGAATAAGGTTGGGGCAGACAGACTTAAACAATCATTTCTATGTAAATCATTATCTGTGTAAACTAGGGGGGAAGTTACCTCATTTTTAGGCATCAAAAGTTAAAAATATAGGGCCGGCCGAGTGGCGCAGTGGTTGGGCGCTGGCTTGGGAAGCCAGCGGCCCCGGTTTGGGTCCCACATATGAGGGCCAATGACACTGACCTCAAAAAAAAAGAAAACTTAAAGATATAAATTGAGGATGGGATACCAACCTTACTGGAAGGTTTCTGGAGGGCTTTGAGATGATGTAAGTTAAGCATTCAGCAATCCTCTGAAACATGGTAGGCATACAATATGGGGTTGTCATTATTCTTACTATTGTTATTGTCAGTGGCATCCAAAACTGGAAAGGTAATATACAGCAATGGACCTAGGAATGGGAATATACCCTCACTACTTATTTATGAGAAGGATAACAGTATCCCAGAAGAGTAAAATTTGAGAAAACCAAGACCCAAAAACTCTCCCCTGAGTGTTCAACCTGCTGCCAACACTTAGGCTACTTATTGGAACTTTTTTACATGGGGACCCAAAACCAAATTCCAGCTCTTGAGCTCAGCACTACAAGCTAAATCCAAAAGCAGACCCAAAAGCCTACCTCTCTGAACTGGAATGAGAATCTGTGGAGCCAGACCTGGGAAGCCCCATCATTCAGGACCCTGAAACACAGTGCCAGACCCTCTTTCTTCCCATGTGTGATAACACTTCTTAAATCACAGATTGTATTTTCAGGTATTCTTTCACTAAAATATCTAAGCTGTCAAGAACACCTGAAATAAATGTCCTGAATCAAGGGGAAACAAATGTGACTATAGAATAGATTTCAAAATGAACAAGATTTTCATTGATCTAATGATCTAAATTTGCATTTCCAGCCTTGAGGATTCATGTGAGCGGCTCCACGATAGCCATCCTGAAGCGAACTGAGTGCCAGTTCCTGTATGAAGTAAGAGGAGAAACATACTTAAAGGTAAGGGATCCACAGAGATAATACCCAGAAAAAGCACTCAGTTACACAGGTGGGCCACTTCCTTTGAGATTGGACACCCAGAGATCAGGTAATGTGAGGATCATGAGGTGGAGAATCTTTTTCTGTACTCCCCACATTTATCAGTCACTATCCCCCGATGACCACCCACCATCTCACCATGATCACCTACTGTCCCCAGGAGGACAAGCCACCACTGAAGAATGTGAACTCAAAACTTTTCTTTACTTCAAAGAGCCCATTTGATATTTTGAACTAGGACCACTGTGTTACAAAATGCTGCCACCATTTCTTCCACATGTATCCAAGTTTTGCCCCAATTCCTCCTCCATACCAGAGAGCTACATCTGGTCTAAGACTAACTTCAGTCCAAGTTCCCATCTCCTTACTTCCTTGCTCTTACTGCAAGAGGCTGCCACTCACTTAAGACCACCTCTCTTGCTTGTTGCTTTATCATTCTGAAGCTCTGGACCAAAAAATCACAAGGTGTGGCCTCAGTCTTCTGACTCAGCATCATCTGGGTGCTTGTTAAAAGGCAGATGTCTGGACACTCCACCAGGCCTAGTGAGTAAGACTCTGAGAGTGTAGATCAGGAATCTCTAGTTTTAACAAAGATTCAAAGTGATTGTTTGAGAATCACTGCTCTAGACTGTCCATGCTTTCCTCACATGTAAAACAGCCATATCACACTCGCTTTTTCAATCCTCCATAAATACATTTTTTTTTGCACAGAGTATTTCCCCTCAAACAAAAGTAGTTTATGGGTTACCACAGTTCAAACATAACCAAAAAAACCCACTATTTTAAAAAATGAGTGATTTTTTTAAAAATACATAAAAGTCTCCTTTTCAAATACCAGCTCCAGCAAAAACAGGATTTCCAGTAAGTTTCCATTCATTTTATAGCCTCCAGATGGGCTCAGCAAATATCACTTAATGAGTGTTTATTATAACACACATGTGTGTATAATTTGCACACTTAAGGTGGGGGAACTGTGGCAGAGTTTTGTGGCAAACTTTGTGACAAAAAGAGATAGAAGAAAAGATAGACAATGAAAACCTGTTGGATTTGTTGGCACAGCAGGACTGTCAGTGAATTTTTTTTCCTTTTGAATGTAGAGTCCTTGGGATGTTTCTATAGTGATATTTTGAAATGCCTTTTGGGAAAAAGGAAAACTCTACTTTGAAGGGAACATGTCTGGTGAATGAGAGCCTTGTGTTTAAAAAGGCTCTTGGAAATAAAGATCTGTCTAGTGACAATGCAGATCATGTCAGGAGCGTGTGCTATACTGAAACATGGGCCCCGGTGAGAAAGGCAGAGGTGAATGTCCTTTGGAAACGGACACCTGTCAGAGCAGTGGGCTAGGGCTGAGCTGTCTCATTGGCCGTTGTGTGTCTATACACCTTTCTTGTCTCACTAGGGAAGAGGAACTGAGACCACCTACTGGCTGACGGGGATGAAGGACCAGGAGTACAGCCTGCCAACTCCTCCTACTGTGTAAGCGCTGGGTGTGGTGGGGAAGCACAGAGGGGCAGACGGCGTGGCTTTGGCACTGGTGCTACATACAGCCAGTTTAATTGTTGGCAGGTGCTTTACCAATGGCAATGATATATTGAGTACAAGGCCAGGGACTACACATATGAGAAGTTAAGAAACCTCCCTTCTCTGGCTGCTAGAAACTGGGGGCATGCTCAGAAGAGGGCAGTTGAGAGCTCACCTCCTGCATGTCTGAGGTATTTCCACCACTGCCTGCAGCTCTCTGCTGCACCACCTGTTGAAAAAGGGGGCTCCCTCAGCCCAGGACTACAGCTCTGGATCTTCCCACAGAGCTTGTGTTCTCCCTGAGGTGTGGAAGACAAGGTTTCAGGTCTAACTTTCAGTTCCCCTAGAGGTGACTCAAAAGGTCGTAGAGTTGTTACAGTCATTCATATGGCTGTTGCTGAGGTTTTTGCTATGGTAGAGAAATCCTGTCTTTGCAGACTTCTACAGCCTGAACCCTGACAGGTGGGAAGCCTGTAGAGATGCCAAAATAACCCAGATCTTCCCGGGGGTGGGGAGCTGGGGACTGGGCCCCTTACGAGGAGAGCCCCAGGTCGGTCTATTCCAAACTGTTGAAACCTTCCATCCATTTTTTTTTTCTAGTTTTTTGTTTTGTTTTTTTTTTGAGAGCAGTGTCACTGGCGCTCATATGTGGGACCGAACTGGGGCCGCTGGCATCCCAAGCCAGCGCTTAACCACCGCGCCACTCGGCCGGCCCGTTCCATCCATTTTGAGTCCTCCCCAGACCAGCTCCACGTGCCTAGGAATGTGTGGGACCAACAAGTTTTCAGAGTTGTGTTGCAGGGCCCTCGCGTTGTCCTGGCTTCTCTCCCCTTCCCACAGTGGCAAATGTAAACTTAACAGCATTTCCCAATTCTGGCAGTGTGGTGTTTCACTTTGAAACTGAAATATCATTTTCTGCTTGAAATATATTCTGCTTTTTCTACAACTACACAGAGCGGGATGACAGTCTGTTAAACTCATCCGAGGCAAGGCTCTTTCTGTATTCTGCGGACTTCCTGTGTTTAGCACAGAGGAAGTCTTCAATAAGTATTTGGTAAACTGAACTGATGATCGGGAGCTAAGGAATTTTCTGTATGAATGGCTGAGAAGTTCTGTTTTCCCTCTCCACTCACTTTCTAGGGAGAATCAACAGCGTTTGCAAGCTGAATTTTCAGATATGATTGCCAACTCTTTACAGAAAAGACAGGCTGCAGGGATAAGAAACCGAAAACCCACGCGGGTAGCCAGTTACAAAAAAGGCTCTCTGGAATACATGCAACTCAACACGGCTGACAATAAGAACACCCATTTTTAAAAACCTAAAGGAAGTCAGAAGACTCAGGCAAATGAAGTCAGCTGCACTTAGGCTGCAGCCTCAAGGTTCCTGAACACCTCCAATTCTCTAAGAGCTCAGTGGAATAGAAGACGACTCAGATTCATTCTATGGAGCCTTGGCTGCCCTGTCTGGAACATTTTGGGGGAATATTCTGGAACATTCTGGAAAAGTAAATTATCTTCTACTCTGGAGCCTGATCTCAATAGCTGCTCCAGGGAACTTTAAGCTGGGGAAGAAGAGGAATGAATGTACTATGTCAAAGTTGAGGAGATTTTGTTCTCATTTATTTTGTTTTTGATTTGTTTACTGGCTCTTTTTCCTTCTGTATTCATGATAGAATTTTTTTAATTGTCACAATTATATTGTAAGTACCTTATCCATTAAATTATATTTAACTCATATTTTTTTTTGCAGAAAAATATGCTATATATAAGTCAGGACTAAAAGGTAAACTATTACCGAGTCTGTGTGTGTGTGTTTCTACCTGTTGCACCCATTTTCCTGATATGCCCCAGCCACCGTCTTGTGCTCACTGAGAAGCTGACTGAATTCCCCCACACTGAAGCAGGGCAAAGCTGTCATTGTTGATCAGGACTCGGAACCTTGACATTCAATATCGCCTTTGCACATGAGGGGATTTTGTGTCGAGCTCTCTACAGTGGGAGGCATGGCCTACAACTGTCTCAGATCTGGGATAAAGTCAAACCCTGTTTACTCGTAAAGACAGTAGTACTTTAAAGTGCAAATACCCCTCCTGCCATCCAGCAGCCATCTCCTGCCCCTACTTATGGTACCCCAGTACGCCTCATTTGCTTGAAATCTGTGGGGAAATGGCAAAAGTCAACTGGTGTTGCATAGGCTAGAATCAGCAAAGGCAAGACAAGCATTTCTGGCACTATCTTCAGAACTAAAACAACTGCTTCAAATATATCACTCCTCACCCAGGCCTCTACCTCAAAAACCACCCTAGTGATTAAGAAACACGTATCTTCATCACCTAGAAAAGCAGAAAGCCAAAAAGTAAATTACCTCCTGATTTACAGGTTGAGAACTTAATATGAAGTGAGTCATTACTTAGAATGTGGAGTTTTGTAATCTGTGCCTCAGTGTCCAGCACAAGAAGACATTTTGCATGGGGATGAGGTTGTGACGTGAAAGGTCTTGGTCATTCATTTAATAAACATATATTGAGCATCTTATTCAAGGAACTGGGCTTAGTGTTAGAATTATGGAAACATGGTCTCTGCTGAGCTTTGAATTTTATAAGGGAGAGAGAACTGTAAAGAGATAAGTGGGTTTGGGTACAAAGCAACATTCTTGACAACAGGCAAACCCAGCAATTCTAAGACCTACCAGGAAAATGCGAAATCATCTTTAATGCTCAGGGGCATTGATGAAAACAACTCAATTGAAGGCTCATGTTTGTCTTCTATTATAGAATCCACATGATTGTGAAACATTTCTTTGTCTTTAAACAGATGTGTGGCTCAGCTTTTCCACTTAACAATGTGATATATGATGCCAGTGACTAAGGATGGGACCCAGGCAAGGGTTAAATTCTTGCACTGTTCTTTTCTAGCTCTGTATTAAGTAATGTTTCTAAGTTCCTGATATTTCATTAGTAAACCATGAATCATAATATCTACCTCAAGAAGTTATTATAAAGATTATTTTTTAAATGAAATTTGTCAAGCACTGAGACAGTCTCATCCACATAGTAGGTTCCCAACCAATAACCTCTACCTTCAACTTTTCCCCCTTCTCTACTTGCTTTATAAATCAGAAGTAAAACAGTTCAATCCTAGGACTTCCATGTACACAAAGTATACATAATGTGATGTATTTTTAACATTTGATTATAAAATTTTTAAGTGTATACAAAAGTAGAAGGAATACTTAATGAATCCCTATATAGTCATCATTAGTTTCAAGAATTGTCAATATTTCCCTGCCTTGTTTCATCGATCTTCCACCAACCTTGTTTGTTTTGACATTATTTTAAAAGAAATCCCAAATATAGTAGCTTTCACCTATAAATACCTCAATATATCTGTCCAACAAAGGATTGATAAGCTGTAAATGGTCATATAGTAAATATTTTAGCCTTTGCAGGCTACATTGTCTCTGTTGAAACTACAGCTGACCTTTGAACAACATACGTTTGAACTGCATAGTTTCATTTTTTCTTTTTTGTTTTAAAGATTTTATTGGGGAATTGGGGGAGGAGAACAGTGTTGGGGAATCAGGGAATTGGAACAGACAAGTTGCTGTCTTTTTGTTCTTCAGTCTAGTTGCGGAGGATGTTGCTTCACTGGCCCATGTTGGTATCGTCATTGCGCTCTTCCCAGATGAGGCAGATCGGGTGCCGGCCTCGGGATGGTCGCTCACCGCGGCTATTGGCAGTTCACGCTGGCTGCTGGCCGCTCACTGTAGCCTATGGCAGCCCACTGCAGCAGAGGCTGCAGCCTACACTGTCACTGCGCAGCCCAGCTCCAGGTGGAGCTGTTGTTAGCTGTAGAGGGCAGTGTCACTGGCCCTCATATGTGGGATCCGAACCAGGGCCGCTGGCATCACAAAACCAGCTCTTAACCAATGCGCCACTTGGCCGGCCCATGCATAGGTTCATTTTTATGTGTGGATTTTTAAAAATAAATATATTGGAAAATTTTTTGAAAATTTCCTTACCACCACAAAGCAATCATATCGATTATACTAGGCTACCATAAAGCAATCATATTGCTGCTTCTTTTTTATCAATTCCTGAATGGTTATACCTGGAAATAAACACAAATTTCTTTTTCACATTATCTTTTTATTTTTTATGTCTAGTGTTAGTAATATGTATAACATCTAGAGTGTTTTGTATCATGTAAGACAACATTGATGTAGGTACTGACAGATAGATGATTCATCTTGTAACCAGATGATGTAAACTTAAGGTATCTATAAATATAGCACAATGCTGTAAATGTATTTTCTCAAAAAAAGGTGAGAACTTATTACCAGTAGGCCTACCCTATAATAAATATTAAATGAGGTTCTTCAGACAGAATGAATATGATACCAGATAGAAACTTGGATTTTCACAAAGAAATAAGGAATACTGGAAATGTAATGTATAGAAGTATAATGAATTTTTTTTCCTATGTTTAATTATTTTAAGACAACTCATGTTTACCTTCTTGTTTTGAGTTTCCTGTTGGATAGCACAAATTTAGAAAATGAGAGCCTTGTTTTGGTCTGTTGTCTCTGGAAAGCAACTCAGTATTTTGTTAAACAGGATAGGGCCATTTTGAGCTGGTTCTGCAGTTACCTGTGGAGGGCAGCTTTCCCTGTGAGGCCTGGCTAGGTACAGCCCCTGTAATTTCCTTTTGTCGGGGCTAAAAAATCACACATAGGTTTTTATCCAAAAGCCAACTTCCTCAACGTTAAAAGCCAAAACACAAAAACAATGAACTAGAAGGGATGTTGTGCTAAGGAAAGCGTGAAGTTGGGTGAAAATGATGGGATCTCTTCCCAGCCTTCCTGCTAAATTATTAACAGAACCTGAAGCTGCAGGAAAAACAACAAATATATCTTTAACTTTTGAACTTTCAAACCTTCCTGTAACTCTTCAATCCTGCCTTAGACATTATACAGATTATCATCAGTATGCTAGTTATGCATTGGTGCCTGGATTCCACTCAAGCATAAGACTTCCTCAAGGAAAATCTCTCCGTTACCAACCAGACTGCTTGACGCCTCTCGTGACCACCATCTGAAACCCATCATCATAATTATCAATACTAGTTGACTCATCTTAATGAACACAATAACTAAGAATACAGGACTCCTTTCTCTCTTGTGATTCACTTACGCTATAAAAACGAATGATTTTCCTTTGTTCCTTGGAACACTTCTGGGTTCTGCCTAGACTTGTTTCCAGTTTGCAGACTCGAAGACCCATGAGTAAATCTCTGTCATTTATTTCTAGCCAAAGCCTCCAGATGCTTTTTGAGTTTGACACTGCTCTGCCTCTTCCCAGGTTTTGCAGGGAAGGCAAATGAAGCATTATATCCCTCTAGTGACAAATTCCTGACAGATGAGTCGAAACCTATAGACTAACTTAAGTGAGGAAGGAATGAATGCATACTCTTATAGTAAATTAGGAAAGATTGACAACAGTGTGACCTTGAATTTATCTATACCTTGGAAAAATGGATGCAGTTCATCTGTAAAAAGCAAACAAAAGTCAAAGTGTGAGTTTTTTCTCCCCACCACTGAACATGTGGTGTCTTTTCCAACAACCAATTCTCTGACACCAGCTGGGTGACCAAGATTTCAATTCAGTTCTGACACTAGTGGGAGTTAGCATCAACTCTGCACATTAAGGGTTCAGTCCCACAAGATTTCTTCCACTTCAGGTGCCAGTCACATGTCCAAGAGGGCTACCCTTACTTCTGATTGAACAACCCTAAATCAGCGGTTCCCATTACCCCCTCCTCAGTTTTGAAAATTTGCTTGTATGACTCACAGAACTCAGGAAAACATTTATTTATGTATACCAGCTGAACATATATGACACAACTCAGGAACAACCAAATGGAAGAGAGGCATATAGGAAGGTAATGGGGGGGAGGGGGGGAGGAGTGCAGAGGCTGTGTAAAGCGTTTAGGCCCCCTCCAGGTATGCCAGCCACCCTTACAGCATTTTGATGTGTTCACACATTAAATTTGGGGGATTTTTGTGGAGGTTTTATTATGTAGTCATGATTGATTAAATTATTAGCCATTGGTCTAACCTCCTGCCCCACTCATCTCTCCAGAGGTTGGGTGTCAGAGCTGAAAGTTCTATGGCTGGTTTTTCTGGCAACCAGCCCACTAGGGTCCCCCTGCCTTGGGTCATCTCATTAGCATACAAAAGACAGTCATATCACTCAGAAAATTCTCAGGTTTTGGGGAGCTCTGTGCCATGAACAGGGAAAAGACCAAGCATATTTTTTATTATAGTATAGTCAGGCTTGCTGAAGGCAGACAGGTTGGGAATAAAGAGCCAATTTGCAGTTTCCAGAAACTGCTATCTTGAATGCAATGTTCCATAGAAGGCAGCTATTGTTATTATTAGTATAACACTACATACTCATTATTCACAATTGGTGTTGATTGGATACTGTCTTGATTTCTAGGACTGTTTTGTGTGCTGTTCTTGGGGCCCCCATAGTAGAGGCCTTGCTGGGTTCCTGGCCTCACCTTTCCTTGACCCATAGCTTAACAATAGATCAGCCCCTGCCGCCTGAACTTGGAATGTCCCTGTCCAATCCAGTTCCCTGTTTCAGAAAATTACCCTGAAATTTATGATTAATATCCTTAGGCTTATTAATCACAATCTCTATGGTCTAGCATTCTTCCCAGGCTAATCCCATCATTGTTCCTGGGTTCCTGACTCCACCAGAGAATAGTGTGGCCAGAGGGAAGTCTCCATGCAGACCTCTGAACCACCACCATTACGTAGCCCTTAGAGGAAAGCCCAGATTTCCCCCCAAGCCAGACAGAGCATGTTAAGGTATTTAGTTTTTAGAGATGTTAATCCACTGCCTTCTCAGACCACCAGTGCAGAATAAGCACAACTCCTGTGTTGATCTATTGGCTGAGCAGCACAGGCAGCATGAGCCGTGGGCTTGGTTGGCCTCTTAGGTGTGGCTGGACTGGTCTTTGTGGCTCTTATTATGATTGCAAAATACCCTTCAGCAAAATCATCAGGAAACTTTGGGGGAAAAGTTTTATTATATGGGGAAGGAATAAACTTTCCTCTACCCTAAAAGTTCGTTTGGGTGGTCTAATACTCAAATAGACATGAGACAGATTAGCAACAAAAAATAACCAAATTTATTACATACATATGTATGGAAGCTCCACATACATGGAAGAGCCAGAGACCACATATACACAGAGATAGAAAGGGAACATTGGTATATAAGACATTCTGAGCTAGAGAGGAGGTTAGGAGGTTTGGGGGCTTCAAAAGGTCATTGCAGGGCTGCGTGGAGTGGCTCAGTTGGTTAAGAGCGCAAGCTCTAAGCAACAGCATTGCTGGTTCAATTCCACATGGGCCAGTGAGCTGCGCTTGAGCTGAGCTGCCAACAGATGGCAGGTTGACTCAGCTGGTGAGAGCACGTGCTCCTAACAACACGGTTGCCAGTTCTACTCCCACATAGGATGGTGGGCTAGGCCTACATACAACTAAGATTAAACACGCCTTGAGCTGAACTGCCCTGAGCTGCCGACAGGCAGCCAAATGGCGACTGGACTTGGGAGCTGAGCTAGCTGCGCCTTCCACAACTAAGATTGAAAGACAACAACTTGGCTATTCCCATTTCCCAGTAAAAATCTTTAAAAAAAGAGGCAGGGGGGGTGGGGGGATGATAAGAGCAGATGCTCGGTAAACAGAAGTTTGTCCTGCACTTTAGGTAGGTTAAAAGAGGTGATTTAGAATAATCTCTTATTATGGGCAAGGCTCCTAATTCAAGTTCTTCTAGGGAGTTAAGGGAGGAGCAGAAATTTCTCTTGAGCCTCAGGCTAAAGTTGTCTTTAGCTCAAAACAATCTGTATACCACAGAGGCACATCTTGGGGTGCCTCATTCTGAACCCCCATAATTACTTACCTGTCCTGGAAATTACATCCACACCTATAGTCACACACACACAGCAAGGTCACAGAAAGGGGGCCAAGGAGGGGAGAGAGGAGAGGGGAGAGGGGAGAGGGAAGAGGGGGGAGGGGGGAGAGGGGGGGGAGAGAGAGAATGAGAGAGAGAAGAGAACATGCCATGAGCTTGGGTCTGGGGTTCTGCTTTTATTTTATTTTATTGGGGTCAAGGATGGGGCCTATGGTTTCACAGACTCACTGTTGGTGAATTTAAGCTATTAGAGCAAGAATTTAAAGCACAGGAAGAGAAAAAACAAGTGGCCCAGAGGGTCAGTTATCAGTCAAGAAACTCTCTAAAACAAAGGTGCATGCACCCCCCTCACTTCCCCAAATGGCCTGGGGCCTGGCTCTTCATCAGGTCTTGTGATAGCTACAGCCACTGTGGACTAGATGCCTCTACTCTGAAGTGAATTCAGCCTCAGCAATACAGCTTAAGGCAGGTACTTGCCTTACAAAAAAGAAAAAAAAAACAACTGTCAGGACTTAAGCTACAGGCTGCTTGTAACAATCATAAACTTGATGGCTTAAAAAAACAGAAATTTATTCTCTTAGTCCTAGAGGAGAGAAGTCTGAAATCACGCCCTCCGAAGTCTGCTAGGGAGAGTCAGTCTTTCTTTACTCCTTCCAGCTTCTGGTGGACCTCATGACTCCAATCTCTGCCTCCATCTTTACATGTACATGGCCTTCTCCTCAACTCTCCTGGCATGTGGGTTATGAGTTTAAGGCAACTAAGGCCCAGCAGACTCAGGAAAAGCTTTTTTTTATTTGTATTTTTTTAAGCTGAGCCATCCTGCCACCTGTTGGCAGCTTAGCAGCAGCTCAGCTTGGGCTGGGTATCGAACTGCTGTTGCTGAGCTCAGCTTGCATTCTTTTTTTTTTTTTCAACTGAGCCAGCCATCCTGCTACCTGTTGGCAGCTCAGTGGCAGCTCAGCCGGGCTGGGCATCGAACTGCTGTTGCTCGGAGCTCAGTCAACTCACATTCTTGAATGAGCTCTTACCCAACTGAGCCACTCGGCCGGCCCAGGAAAAGCATTTTACCTCTCTCTTAACTGCCTAAAACAATTTAGATAGAGGGTCTGTACCAGGAAGAGAACTATTACCAAAGATAACTTTTTGTGTCAGAAATACTTACCTGCATGGCAGGGCAAATATGTGTACTAAATATTTGCTCTTCTCCTCTCGCTGTGCATTGTCTTCCTCCCCCTTAAAGGGACAGACCCCTGCCCCTTTCCTTAGCTCAGGATGGTATATAAGTCCCAATTGCCTGACAGTCTTTGAGTCTCAAATATTTTTGAGACACTTGTATGTATGAAACTAACTTTGTTTTTTTTCTGTTAATCTGTCTTGTGTCAATTTAATTATTAGACAAGCCATAGAACCTGGAAGAGAAGGGAAAAGTTTTCTGTCCCTGTACTATTTTCTGTGTCTCTTGTAAGGACATTTGTCATTGAATTTAAGGCCCAGCCAGATAATCTAGTAACCTCTGGAGAGCTTTCATTTAATTGTATCTGCAAAGATTCTTTTGACACATAAGGCCACATTCACAGGACACAGACATATGTTGGGGGGCGGTCATTATTCAACCTACTACAGACACATTCTGCCCAACTCGTATCATCTCAAAAGGGAGGCACAGACTTCCCCTTTTACTTTATTCATTCCCATGGCAGAGAAGCTTAGGCACACATCTGGGTGAAAACCAACTAGGAAATAGAGCGTCCCAGTGGGAGGAGTGAATGTATGTAGATTCTTGGTCTTTTCTTCTTCTTTACTCTTTGCTCTGGACTGCTGTGACCAGGAAGGCGCAGGGGACAAGAGTAAAATCCACAGAGCGCTGGCTGCTGGAGATAGGAACTGCTGTGGCATTAGAGGAGAAGGGCCAAAGAAATTGAGATTCTTAAGTCCAGCTCAACTAATAAGAGTGACAGGTCAGATAGAAATGTAAGCACTTCTATGGCACTTGATCAACATTACCTCATAAATCCTCATGACACTGCATTTTGTAACTGAGGAAGCGATGGCTCAAAGGACTTAAAGCTACTCACCACTACGTATTTGTAAGACAAGATTTGAAACCAGGTCTGCCTGGCTGCAAAGTCTCCATTCTTTCTGTCAAGGCCAGCAGGGAAATGAAATAGCATTCTCTGAAAAATGGCCCTACTCAGCAGAAGTAGCCATCTATGCTGTTTGAAGGGAGAACTTCCTAACCAGGAGAGTTCTAAGATATGGGATAACCATCTCCCCTTTTCTGGAGATCCCACAGAACTAGAAACCTTTTCACAACTCGTGCATTTCTCTCCGTGACTCCAGCTTTCTTTTATTTTCCTATGTTCATTCAACACTACTAAGTTCTAGGGACATCCTTTAATGTAATCCACAACCATCTCTGCGGTAACTGTTATCCTTGCTTTACAGACTTTGTAGCAATATAAATGAGCAGCTTGCCTAACATTTCATGACTACTGAAATTCAGGACTTGTATTGGGACATAGGTTGGCTAGACCCCAAAACCAATTATGCAACTGAAACCTTGGGGTTATTATTTACTCTATCCTGTCAATACCACTCATTTGGTATTCGTATTTATTCTCTCTTTTTTTTTTTTTTTTTTTTTAGCTGAGCCATCCTGCCACCTGTTGGCAGCTCCACGGCAACTCAGCTCAGGCTGGCATCAAACCGCCATTGCTCAGAGCTCAGCTCGCACTCTTGAGTGAGCTCTTAACCAACTGAGCCACTCGGCTGGCCCCAGGTATTTATTCTTTAGTCATATCGGAGCTATGTCCTCATTGACTAGTCTTAAAGTTTCTTGCAGGCAGGACATTTGCCTTATTCCTTCTTTACTCTTCTGACACTAGATACAGAAGTTTATAGAGATAAATATCTCCTATATTTATCTGGGCTGGATATCTTCTTTCTGCTCTTCAGATCCAATCTGTACTCTGCTCTGTATACCCAGGAATCTGGCTGTCAGCAAACAGGCTCCTTTGAGTTCTGGTTACCAGCTGGGTTAGGCAAATAGAGAGCTTCAGCTTGGAAGGGGGTGTGACCTGTATTGTTACACAAGGTCTCATGCTAGGAAGAGTTTGGCTTAATGTTCTGCTGTCACTGTCTTGAACTCCTTAATGATTTTTGAACAAGGATCCCTGCATTTTCATTTTACATTGGATCCCAAAATTATGTAGCCAATCCTAGAGGTGAGTTTGGAGTGCCAAGATCACAGCTGCTGTACCCTCTCCGTGCAGCTCTCCCCAGTTACTCCTTCAGGTCTGGGGGTGATAAGACAGCTGCTGATGTTACTAATCCTGGGGTACTTCCCTATACCATGCTCACACTTTTTAAAAATAATCTCTTTGATCTGAGTATGCTATACTGCCAGACCCCTGATAACAAAGAAGGAAAATGTATTTTTTAATATACTCAATAAGTATTTACTGAACACTTACATAAGGCAAGCACTGTTCCAGGTGCTAGAGATAAAAGAAAATAAAGCACAAAACAAACAAACAAGGCCATTTTCCTGCTCTGTTGGTGTTTAGATGCTGGGGGGGAAGGGGAAGGAGACAAAAATACAAGTCCATACATACATGCACACATACATTCCTAAATGATACATCAGGTGGTGATATATGCTATCAAAAGAATAAACCGGGAGAAGGGCTGGGGTGCACTAGAGGAGTGCTATTTTAGGTGTGGGTGGTCAGGCAGGGCCACTCTGACAAGATCTGCATAAACTGAGGGACAATTTTGTGTAGCTATCTGGAAACAGAATATGCATAGGCAGAGAATAGCAAGAGCAAATCCCTTGGTCAGTAGCTTACTTGGCATATTAGAGAAACACCAAGAAACACCAAGAAAGCTGCAGCAAGGGTGCAAGAAAGAGAATGGTGGCACCCAAGGGCCAAGAGGAAGCCAAGGGCCATGCCCCTCTAAGATGTGCCACAGATTTTAGCTTTATATTCTGGGTGAGATAGGAAGTCAAAGGGAGATTTTTAAAAAAGAGTGACATAATCGAATTTATTTTCTTTATTTGAGGATCCCTCTGGCTGGTGTGTGTTGTATGGATGGTAGAAGAGCAAGTGTAGAAAGTGTGAGACCATATAGGATGCTCTTATAATTGTCCCGATGAAAGCTGTAGTGCCTCAGCATCATGTGGCAGCACTGGGGAAGTAGTCAGATTCTGGGTATATTTGGAAAGTATATCCAACAGACGTGGAGATGAAAGATGTCAAAGCCCACTCTAAGATGTTTGGCCTGTGGAACTGGATGAAAGGAGTTGTAGTTTATTTGGATGAGGAAGAATGAGGGAGGAGAAGTTTGAAGCTGGGAAGGGATCAGCAGAGGTGATAGCCGTACTTGGGAATGAAACAGGAAGACTGGGGTCAAATCAGGGAAGGCCACGAATTCTAGATTCATGGGATTTAACTTGTTTCTTGTAAAGTCATGAAAGATCAGAGAGAAGGTGTATTAATAATGAAGCCTATGATTTAGGATGATAAATTTACAGCATGAAAGAGGAAATGAAATGTCAGGGAACAAAAGCCTCTCCCATTTTAGACATCAATTAGGAGACTTTTGTAGGAATCTAGGCATGATAAGACATGTATCTAGTATGGTAGCAATGAGAATTTGGAATCCAAATACAGAATCAACAGAATTTGGTGGCTGATTAGAATTTAGGTACAGGAAATGGGAAAAGTCAAATAGAATAGAACGCCAATGTGTTGACCTATATAAATGGAAGAATGCCATATTGCTGGTAGAAAAGAGAAGTTGTGAGGTGGAACTACCTCAGGGAGGTGATGTTGAATATGATTGTGTGAGCTTTTGGAGGGTGGGTACCTTGTCTCATTCATCCACATATATCCCAGGCACATAATAGGAGGCCAAAAATATTTGTAAAATATTTTTGAATGATTCAGTAAATGAATTAGCTGATGATGGAGCATACAAATGGAAGTACTCAACAGATAGAAACTTAATACTAGAATGGAAATGATATCTAGACTCTTACTATAGATTTAGAAATAATATATACACAAGTAATAGGTGAGGTCATTAAAACAGAAAAAAATCCTTTGAGGAAACTAAAATACGAAGGACAGAAACTTGAGGTCATCTGCCTGTAGGAGACAGAAATCAAAAGAAAGATTAATGAAAATGAGTGAAAGAAACCAAGAGGTGGTATCTATCATAAATACCAAGAAAGGAGGATGTTTGAAAAGATGGAATTATTACCTGAACCAAACATTGCAGAGGGCAAAAAGAATCTAGATTTAAGTAAAAAAAAAAAAAAAAAAAGTTAATGCTGTGGCGATTAGTAGTAGAATTGTGAACCTTAAGAAATTTCTGGGGCCAGCCGAGTGGCTCAGTTGGTTAAGAGTTGGCTTAGAGCACGTGCGCTGAGCAACAGGAACACCGGTTCGATTCCCACATGGGCCAGTGAACGCTGCACCCTAGCTGAGCTGTCACTGAGCTGCCAACAGGTGGCAGGATAGCTCAGCTGGTAAAACAGGTAAGACTGCCTGTTCAATGGAAGGCTACGCCCAACTGCAAATGAAGATTGAACTCAGCACCTTGAGCTGAGCTGCCACCTGGATGCCTCAGTGGACAGTGCATGTGCTCTTAAAAACAAAGCTGCCGGGGTTTGACTTCCGCATGGGATGGTGGCTATGCCCACCCAGAACTAAGATTAAATACAGCACCTTGAGCTTAGACGCCACGAGCTGCCGACGAGAAGCCAGATGGCGACTGGCGCCCTCCACAACTTGGCTGGTTCCCTCCCCCAATTCTCCAACACTGTTCCCCTCCCCCAATTCCTCAATAAAATCTTTAAAAAAAAGAAGAAAGAAATTTCTGGAGAATAGGACAAGGAACGACTTGGTATCGAATCAGAGGAGACTCCTGCCTGCTCTGAGACCTTTGTGAATCCTTAAAATCATAAATTCAATTTTAGCAAATAATTTCCCCTATAAAATGCCTACCCACAAAAAATTACAAAGTCATGCTGAGATGCAAGGATTGTTGGCCCATCAGCGGACCACATCCCACTTGATCTATACTTTGTGCCTCAGTGAAACTCCTAATGGCTATATGTCATGGATATTTGGGACCTTTCTTTGACAATTTAAACTATGATTACTGAACCACAAATGGCAAAGTTCTTCTGTATATCAAAGAAAACCATGCTGGATCCTCATAATTAAGATGTAACATGGGTGGGGTAAAGTCTTTTGCCACATGCCCCAACAAATATATTGGGTTGTCGGAAAAGTCATGATGTTATTTTTTCTATGTTTTTTGTTGCAAAAATGCGTCATGACTTTTCCAACAGCCCAATATTTAAGTCAATGTATTTTGACTTCAATTCTTTTGTTTTTTTAAAAGATTTTATGGGGAATTGGGGGATGGGAACAGCATTGGGGAACTGCGGAAGGAGAACAGATAAGTTGCTGTCCCTTTGTTCTTCAGTCTAGTTGTGGAGGACGTCACTTCACTGGCCCATGTTGGTATTATCATTGCACTCTTCCCAGCTGAGGCAGTGGCTTGCCGGCCATTGGATGGCTGCTCACGGTGGTTCACAGCAGCTCTTGAAAGTGCACAGCAGCTGCTGGCCAGCCCCACTGCAGCCTACACTGTCGCCTGCGACTCATGGCAGCCCAGCTCCAGGTGGAGCTGTTGTTCACCACCTTAGCTGTAGAGGGTGCAGTGTCGTTGGCCCTCATATGTGGGATCCGAACTGGGGCCCTGCTGCTCAGAGATGGTGTCCCAAGCAAATTCTTAACCAATGTGCCACTCTGCTGGCCCAGGACTCTGCTTTTAAATAAGGAACACAGGTGATTCTGATGCTGGTAGTTGTTAGAACTGTTATTTGTGATACAATCAGAACTTGTCACTAGTGTTTATTATTTTTAAAATGATACCCTGAAAGTTGTGTCTTAGTTTCTGTTTTCTTACTCTAATTTCAACCGTAGTTCAGTGACCACTCTTTACTATGCCCTGTAGAGCCTTCTTGTATACCAAAGAACTGAGTGGTTTCCTCTTGGCTCCAAAGCCAGAGAGAGGATTTTGAGGGAGGATGCAGGGTGTCCCTGAGGCCAAGGGAAAGTCTTAGGCCTGAGCTCAAGAATGCCTCTCTTGAGCATGCACTCCACCAACCTAGAGTCTGGGCCTTTCACACAGCTCTGCTAGGTCACATGGTCACCTACTTTTCCACCAAGATGAGGATCCCCTGAGCTGAGCCTAGGTGTGAGGGCTCAAAAGGGCCAGTGCGAGATTTACATTACTATCAGGGCCGTGTGTCACAACCCTTTCAACTTGGATTTTTCTGAACCACAGAATGCAGAAAATTATTTCGTTGACATTTTCTTAATTCCCCCAAAGATGGTACAAAAGTAACTCTATTCTAGATGCATAAGAGAGATTAAGTCATTACATACAAAAGATGTCTTTAGGGCCAGCCGAGGGGCTCAGTTGGTTAAGAGCTCACTCAAGTATATGAGTTGAGCTCAGAGCAACAGCAGTTCGATGCCAGCCCAAGCTGAACTGCCGCTAAGTTGCCAACAGGTGGCAGGATGGCTCAGCTAAAAAAAAAAAAAAATGTCTTTGACCATTAGGGCTCAGTTTCCTTAAGGAATCCTGTTGAAAAAGGCTAAAAGATGTCCAAGATACAATCCTACTTACTCACCCTTAGCTAAGCTTCTAATTTCCTTAGAAGTGAGTCCTAAGAGAGTGCTCACTGATTCCCATTGGAAAATTAAGACAGTCAGATAAGTGTCAGGCAACTTCTAGCTGAAATCAGAAATTAACATCAGTAATTGCCCTTTAAAATTCATTTTTAATTTGACAAAGTTATAGATACCAGGCTCCATTTCATATGTAAATATAAATAATAGAGACAATTAGAATGAAATGGCCTAAGTAAAACACTTAGTGCACACTGAGAACTCCAATCTACAATTCCCCTGAGGGAAACTTACGCAAAAATAATTAATGGCTGCATCCCACAACTTGTGAGAAATATTTTCAGTATCACTCATTGAATTCTAAGTATTTTCAAAGTTTACTTACCACTTCTATAAATGAGTATTTTTAAAGTGTTTAAATGGGGGAAATTTTTGTTACCCTTTTATTATTGATTCTGATTTAATTCCATTGTGATCTATATGCTATTTAATTCTCTTTAAGTTGTGGATATTTGCTTTGTGGCTTAGAACATGCTCGATTTTCATAGATGGGGAGGGGCAGAGTGAAAAAAGGGAAGGGATTAAGAAGTACAAAGTGGTAGTTACAAAATAGTCATGGGAATATAAAGTAAAGCATAGGGAATATAGTCAATAATATGGTAATAACTATGTATAGTGCCCGGTGGGTACTAGTTCAGGGGGATCACTTCTTAAGTTATATAAATGTCTAACCACTATGCTGTACACTTGAAATTAAAATAAAATAATACTGAATGTCAACTGGAACTGTTGACATTTAAAAAGGGGAGGAAAAGGTGAAGAGCAATAAGTGGTCCAAATTTCCAGTTATAAAATAAATGTCATGGGGATGTAACATACAGCATAGGGAACATAATCAATAATATGTGGGGCCAGCCAAGTGACGTTTGGCTTAAGAGCTGGCTTGGGACGCCAGTGGCCCCGGTTCGGATCCCATATGTGAGGGCCAGTGACACTGCCCTCTACAGCTAAGATGGTGAACAACAGCTCCACCTGGAACTGGGCTGCTGTGAGTTGCCGGGAGAGGGTGTGGCTGCAGCCCCTGCTGCAGTGGCTACAGTGAGCGGCTGGCAGCCAGTGTGAGCTGCCAATAGCAGCAGTGAGTGACCATTCAGAGGTGGGCAACCAATCTGCCTCATCCAGGAAGAGCGCAATGATGATACCAACATGGGCCAGTGAAGCAACGTCCTCTACAACTAGACTGAAGAACAAAAAGACAGCCACTTGTCTGTTCCCCTTCCCCGATTCCCCAATGCTGTTCCCCTCCCCCAATTCCCCAATAAAAATATTTTTTAAAATAATAATAATATGTGATAGTGTGGTACAATGGACTTATCATGGTGATCACTTCTTTAGGTATATAAATGTTGAATATTGTTTACACCTGAAAGTAATATAATATTGTATGGTAACTATGTTTTTAATAGAAATCTTTTAAAAATAAATATTTATTTTTCCCTTTAATAGAAGAGTACTACAAAATTAGCAAAATATCTCACATTATTTAACGGGTTCTGGAGGACAAGCTTCTCATGTGGTCTGTTCAAGCTTCTCACCCGTTTCTTTAACCACTTGCTCTCTGAATGTCTCCAGGTAGCTTGTGAAGGGGTTGCGGGGCTTGTCCTGTGGCTGGTCTGCGTCCGGAGGAGCAAATGGAAACGGCTATGCTGCAGACTCCTCGGACTTCATGTCTGATCCCAAGGCTCTCACAAGTGATGAATGGGCTTCTTCCCGGCTTTTGCAACTGGTTATTTTTCTGCTGCTGGGGGTGGGACTTCATCAACAGCATAGTATCTTTCATGGGCTTGCATCTGCAGTTGCTCTCCCTGCGTGACTGTCATCTTGAGTGCTTCTCCATACGTTGCTTGACTGTCGTTGGACACCTCTTCATTTTCCTCCTTCAGACATTTTATTTGAATAGTGTGCGGATCAAAAGAAACTTTTACCATAGCTTCGACATTAGCCCAAGTTGTATTTTCTGGATCGGAAACCAGGAAGCTTTGGGTTTCATTTTTAAAAGTCACATCTAGGGGGTCAGCCGAGTGGCGCAATGGTTAAGAGCTGGCTTGGGAAGCCAGCAGCCCAGGTTCGGATCCCACATATGAAGGCCAGTGACACTGCCCTCACAAAAAAATAAAATAAATAAATAAATAAATAAATAAATAAATAAATAAATAAATAAATAAATGTCACATCTAGAGTAACCTGCGGTTCCATGCTGTGGGACAGGTTCCCACCCCTGGGGGGCGCCTGCCCCAGGCCAGTGCAGGGACCCATCGCTGCCAACTCTGCTGCTATCCATGCAGGGTGAATCTCCATATGTGTTTCTTTATATAGGGAAAACCACTTATAATAGTTTATATAAGCGTCCATGCCTTTTTCTATGCATAAACACGCAATTATTTTACATGAATGGATAATATGCATAATACTATGAATTTATGTTAGTGTAATTTATCTAGTTCTCAATCAAATGTTCAGAGATTCCCCCATTTTCACAGCCTATATTACACTAATTCTGTGGCAGGTGTGTGTTCTAATGCCATCTTCTTTCCCCTGATAACATGACCTCAGTTTATGATGCTGCCTCACCATGTACTATTTGTGCCTATTCCAAATGTATACTCATTAGATGTTTATCAACCTAAGAACTACCAGTTTCCAGATCTCATCTCTGAAATAATTGCAACAGTGAGAACCAGTCCCTGAGAGATTGGTCATCTCTTATTAGCTGGCAGTCAACTTCCTGTACCGTCAAAGCTGAGGCCCACAGGATATCACCTAAGCAATTTCATCATTGGTAGCAGCCCTAGCTGGACTCCAGTTTCCTTAAAATACATTGCATCTCTCTGCTACAGCAATTCCTGCTGTATTCCACTCCCAATGAAAAATAGTTTTGCCTTATCCTTGTATTATCATGTAATACCTTGTTCCTTACACATCATTCAAAGGCCAATTAGTTTCAAATAACTTTTTAGTAGTACAATTTTTTGAATTAAATAAAGCATGGAATTCCCATGCCCTTAGGTTGAACTTTGTGGACAGAGCAACTTTAAAATCATTTCTCCACCTGTCTTCTTTCTTACTTCTGCTAACACCTATTCACTTTAAGAATCAGCTCCAGTTTCACCTCAATCAGGAAGACTTCTTTCAGGCACCTCACCCAAAGCTATGTGCTTCCTTCTTTGAATTTCCAAAATACCCTGTATTTATCAATCACTGCACTTACCACATTGTGTTATAATCACACGCTTTGGTTTGACTGCCTTATTATTATGAAAGCATTGAGAGCAGAGATTTTATCTTATTCTTCTTTGTACCCTAATGCCTAGCGAAGTTCCTTTTACACACGTTTCTTTATGAATAAACAAATAATGAATGAAAGTCTAAAGCACTAATTAAACTTGTAGGTCAAAAACAGCTATATTACTTTAGATTTTTTACCATACTGAATAATGTATGCTTTCATATTTGGTTGCACAACCTGCCCATCTGACAACATAATTACAACATATAATAGATAACATTTATTGGGCTTGTACCATGAAAACTAGCTACATGCTCATTAGCTCATTTAATCCTCAAAACAATGCTGAAAAATAATTATTATTATTTCAAACTTTCAAATAAAGACACTGATTCCAGACCCACACTTATGCCATCTTGCTTTTATTGCCTAGTTCACCAAGCCACAGGCAAGCATATCATATGTGTCACCTATGGCACCCAGCTCCTCAAATTAAAGGTAGCCCCAAAGCCCAGGTACACTGGGGTGGTCTGCAGCTGTCCCCCAATTTCTCCAAGCTCTCACTCTTTTCAGTGTCTACGCACTTCTACGTCTGTAAGGGTTCTCTTTATTGAGCCTCACAAAATCCTCTGATGTAAGAAATTAAGCCATGAAGGAGAGAGATATGTCTATTATTCGAAGGGAAAATAAAGGATTTTGTTTTTAATGATAGATTGCAGCAGGTTTACATGTTTTACAAAAGGAAAGAGTAAAGACAGAGAGTCAAAGATAGAGAAAAAAGTAAACGCTTCACAGTATTAGATTGAATTAGGAGTAAAAAAGGAAAAGGAAGAGAAGGTGGAGAGATGATCAGAGGAGGAATTCCTCCTTTATTGAAACAGGCTGGAACAAAGAGCTCATGGGTGGAAATGCAGGTACTAGTATAGTAACTAGAGACAAGATGAGGGAATTTCCACATTGTGACTTCTACTTTCTCTCTGTAGTAAGAGGTAGGGCCATCTGCTCAGAAAAGGGGAATGTGAAAAGAATTGAAGTAATCTTTGTGGAAGGAAGAAAGCAAACTCATTAGAGAAACATAATAGCATGGCTAGGTGGAGCTGAGGACCCATGTGAGGTTGAGACATGAATGCTAAATGGCACCAAATTTTTCTACTTTCTCCCTTAGAGCTCAGATAGTGGAGTGGAGGCCACAGACTAAACAGATAGCTGGATTCATCCAGCTAGCAGTCAGTGGGGTTAAACTGGTAATTGTGATACTCTTAGTGAAACTGAGATCTTTATGACTTTGATTAAATTTAGTTTTAAATCCTAGCTCTAGAAATCATATCTCTTTCTCTCTATATATACCCCCCCAGGGACCTAGCCTTTCCCCTGGAAAATCAGCAACCACCAAGGCAGCAGAAGACAGTAGCCCAGACCTGACTAATGGTCTCAGGGTCCGGATCTCTGGCAGGCTAAAGATAACCTCTTGACCTAAGTTACATTTCAGCTCCTGAGCCCTAAGCTGGAAGAACCCCCTGGCTACTTTCCCTTAAAACCAGACAGAAGAACTCTGAAAAAGACCTCAGAGCTGTCCTCAAGACCTGAAGTAATGATTCATTACCCCTACTTCACTTCCAACCAATCAGCTTCCAACACAACCCTGAACCCCTAAGCCATGGTGTCTTATGATTTTGCTTTAAATAATCTGTAACCAACATGCAACTAGGGAGCCAGGTCTGAGCAACTAGCTCACCTATGTCTCCAGGCTTGATGCCATTTTTTAAAAAAAGAAACCCTTACTTTCTGTGCTACAAACTTCTGTTTATATCTCCATTGGCCTTGATGCATGCAGGCAAAATGAACCCCTGAGTTCAGTAATACCAGGAGTGGCCTCGGTGGGTCCACCCTGATGCAGGGTAGTCCTATCGAAGCTCCAGCAGCTCAGTGATGTCAGCTCAGCCCTTTTCAAAGCAAACCATTATCCAATGTGAAAAAGTTTGATCTGAAATTCATTTTATGTTTCAAAGTGTAAGATTTTAAAATGAGGAGTTTTAAATTGTCTACTGTACACTTTGAAACATAAGTGTGCAATAGGTTCTAGTTACAGTCTAGTAAGAGGATTTGTTCAGTCAAGACACCTTCAAATATTTTTAGTTTGTTTATATAAAATGAAATATCCAATGGATATTTTTTTTGTTTGAGGGCAGTGTCACTGGCCCTCATACGTGGGACCTGAACCGATGCCGCTGGCGTCCCAAGCCAGCTCTTAACCACTCCTATGGATATTTTTAAATAAAATTTTTAGAGGAGAAAACTACTATATGCTTGTCATAAAAATTTTGGAAAATACTGACATGTGGGGAAACTATCACTCCAAATCCCACGACACAGAGATATCCATTATAACATGCTCACTTAATTCTTTCCTTTGCTTAGCCTACTTTCCCTCCTGCACCCCTATTTAAAAATCGTAAACATTTGGATATATATCAATCAATATATAAATATGCATACAGTAAAACAAATTTGGTTATAATACAATTGGCAATTGATTCCCATCCTTCACTTAGCCACCATTTTTTTTTTTCATTAACCTTGCAAAAGTGTGTCCCTTATATCAAACTACATAGTTTTTGGACTCCACTCATGGCTTGATGGTGGGGTTTTACCATACATATTCATTTTATCTTAACAGTGTCATTGCAATTTGGCCCTCCCTGTAGGTTTTACATAGCAAAAGCGATGCTGATGTGGAAAGTATACTTGTCTTCCCCACTCCACAATTTTGCTGTCATCTGGCATCAGAACAATGCTCTAATAGCCCCCAGTCTCATAATCTCCTTGAAATCTGCATCTTCTGCCTCTGCCTGAAGCCCCGTTCTCCTCCAAGAGCCCAAAGCAAGGTAACAAGGAAGGCAAGTTAAGGAAGAGACACCATGGTTTTCTCTCCATCCCTCCTACCTTCTCCCCCTCCACTCTGCTTTCCTCCAAGTTCCCACACACAAACCTACTTCTCTAGTTTTCTTTCTCAGTACAGACCAACTCAGATGGTAGATACATGTGGACTCATGCATTCATCAGACACCTCATCCAAACATGAATTCTAGTTCAGCTCAGCCAAAGCCTACTTAATAAGATCATTCCCTAGAAGGACAATAAGAGGATGAGCTTCATGAGTATTGATAGATTGCCCCTGAGTCATTTGTTTTTTGTAGCTGTCGTCACACGATAGCCTGCCTGTCCCCATGCACCTTTCCATTAAGACAGATCAGTACTTCAATATTATGCCTACACTATGTATCCCTACTTGGCCCCAAAAGATGGCGGGTTGGTCAATGACGAATAAGATTCCTCAAGGGAGGAACAACCTAAGACAGGCACAGTCACATGGGGGCCATAGGGAGAATCACAGAGTTGAGGAAATAGGGCATAGACCCCTTCTTTCAGGTTCTGACAGCCTGCCTCTGAAATGACCTAATGATGGGATATTATCTGTCCTCTGTGCATTCTTATCAGTAAGTCTCAGCAGAGGAAATGTCTGTCTCTTAGGAGGTGCATGACAATAACATCATGGGACCTTTGGTAATGGCAGCCTACAGGAATGGGTGATTTGGCCCTGAGCTATATTCTCTGGTATGAGACTCACAGATCGTGGAAGATATGTTGATCTTTTCTTATGTGTGAGACAATAAAAGGGGCAGTCAGGCCCGATTCAGGGCTCAGTCCATGAGGCTTGACTCCTCTGGCACCAACTGCATTTTGCGATTATTTGTGTCTCTTTCTTACCCTTTCACTGTCCCTTCTCCACTCCCACTGCTATGTCGTGCGGGACGCGACAGGTACCCAATTTTTTAAAACATGGCTCATTATTCAAGAGGAGTGTTCAGGATATACAGAAATCATTGCTCAATTTATTTGGCAATGACAATGGCCATTATGGCTTTGATGCAACTTCACTTCTGTTATGTAACTTTTGTTGACACTGTGTGTCAAGCCAAGTTACTTGGTTGCAAATGCTGAACAGAAAAGCACCTACTAGTGCTTTAAATGGTCTTCAACCAGAGTAAGGAATCAATCTGCACTGTGCTGTAAAGAACGCAGCTTGAGAAATGAACCTGGTATCACCAGGCAAGAAGAGGAAACAGAAAGAAAACACACTTCTGCTAATGGGAGCATTGAGGTGCTGGGCAAGCTGCCCCTTTGGTTGCACCTAAGAATGAAGAACCAACTTGATTCTCGAACATGAGACCCTCAATTTACTAAATTGAGTAAAAGATTCCCCTCTAAATTTTTACATCATGACTTCCCTGTGCTTCGGGCCCTAACTGTGACTTGCCACTCAGTCAGTTGAAGAACATCAAAGTAATTATTTCAAAAATGATTCATAGAAATTCTATTTTCTGAAATAATCCTTGAAAATGTGTTACCTTAATACATGGACTCAGTATAAAATGTCACGGTCACAACATTTTCCCTCAAAATGTCTGTAGGTGATGCTCCATTGGCAAAGTCAATCTGATTTTTAATACTTTTCAGAATGTACTAATAGAAAATTCTTTCTATTTTCCCCCCACTGGAATGTTCACAGTGGGGTGTTTTTTGTTTGTTTGTTTTTGTTGTTTCGCATTTGTCTCAATTCAATACTTCCTATTTTCTTAATAACTGATATGCAATTGCCCCTATGGAGGGATCCACCTTGGTTGAGAGAAGGCTTTGATAAGCCTAAAAGGTCAATGTTTTTGCCTCTAGTGCACTGATGGATCTAAGTTTGAGAGACTCTGTGCTTGAAAGAAGGGATGTGCTGGCTGCTGAGAGAGGAGAGGGAGGAGGTTCCCAGGACTTAGGTATTGGTGGCAGCACAGAAAGGGAGATTCAGGAGGTGTAAAAAGCCAGCTGGCTAAAAAGCCAATGGAAAAAATAGCTATTAAAAACTACACCTTTAAATTTTAAAACAAATTTGCTGAAAGGATTCTTATGAAGTTTTTTTTTTATCACATTTTATTTGTTTATGTAAGAAACATCCAAACCTGTAGAGAATTTTTATGAGTTTATTTGAGCTGAACTGATGACATATACTGCAGAACAAGATCTCAAATGTTCTAGAAAATAAGTTTTTCAGCTCCTTTTATGCTTTTGAAATTAAGAAGGGAAATTAAGGATGATTATGTGAAGTTGGAGAAAGCAACAAGGGAATGGGATTACAAACAAATGTCACCTTGATAAATTAAATAAAAAAGATTATGTGCTCTCTTCAGGGGTCGGAAAGGGGGCATTTCAAAGGTGTGTTAACCTAGATGCACAGAGACAATGGACTGGGTTTACTTAAGGCAAAGATAAACCTTTCCCTAAAGAAATTATATGCCTGGAGCACCACTACTCACCATCACCTGCCCAGTTAAGAATTTATGATTAGATCACTCTGTGAGGTTACTTTCCATAGAACCCCTTTTTTTCATCCACATACTTCTGTATGTGTGTGTGTGTGTGTGTGTGTGTGTGTGTGTGTGTGTATATATATATATATATATATATATATATATATATATATATATACATATTTTTACCAAACCATTTGAAAGTGAGTTGCAGACACCATGACACTTCACTACAATATGTATGTCCCCTAAAAACTAGGACATCCTTTTGCATATTCACAATACTATTTTCACAACCAATAAATTCTAAAAATATATAATAATATCTAATATACAGTCCTTATTTATTTAAATTTCTCCAAATGTTCTCCCAAAAAATATCATTTGTATGTATCTCCACACCCACATGCCCCATTCAGGATCCAATTAGAGACAAACACTGTTTTGGGTTGTCTGTCTCTTTAATTGCCTTTAGCCTAGAGCACTTCCTTCATGTCTTTTCAGGGGTGTGTGTGGGTTTTTGGGGGGTAAGTCTTGTCTATTAAGTAACTGACATTTAAAAAAACAACAGTGTAGGCCAGTTGTCTTATAGAATGTCCCACAGTCTGGATTTACCAGATTCAGGAATAGCTCCATAGTTTGTGAGGCCCAGCGCAAAATGAAAATGCAGGACCCTTTGTTCAGAAATTAGTAAGAATTTCGCACAGTGAAAATAGACCATTAAACCAAGCATGAGTCCTTTCTAAGGGTAGAGAGAATTTTACTGTACATGCCACATGCCCATGAGGCTGGCCCTATTAGATTCTATCCTTGTTTTGTGATTGTTCAACATTTTTGCCCAACTACCTCATGGGTGATGTGCACCTACCATCACATCACTTCAGGGAAAACACTCATATTTGTTTATTGAGCTTGGGAAGGTTTTCTTGATACTGTTTTGATCAGTGCTTCAATTGTACTTAGTTCGATTTCATCTTCAGCAGTAACATATCATTTTTAGGTTGAATTGTAATGTCTTTCGTGTCTCTCACCTTTACCTTCCTTTTCTTTTTTATCTTTTCCCTCTATTTTTGGAGGGCCCCATCAATTTGTCCTTCAAATTACTGGCTCAATCTTCAAGTGCTGATTTCTGCTTTTAACAATTAGCTTCCAATGGCAATGTCAATTCTACTATTAAATTTTTAGTTTTCTATCAACCCTTTCTTATTCTATCCATTTCCCTTTTCATCTCATGCATTTATTTTGAAACTGTTTTTCTTTATAAACTTTCTTCTCTTAGTAAATAGTAGCTTTGTTTTCTTATATCTATAGATGATGCTAAAACACTCTTAATAATTTCCTTTTGATTCCCCAAATTGGTAGTTTTTTGAAATCTGATATTTCAAGATGATGTCCCCATTTCCTCATCTTGCAATATTTTTTAAAGACTCTGTGTTGCACTGATCCGTGTTTCTGATCACTCGTCTTTAAATTGAAAAAGCCAGGAGATAGTGTTTCTCAACAGAGAGGGTATTCAGATTGTTCTTGGCACCTCTCCCTCAGAAAGAACTTCCTTCTCAGACTACAGTTGTCTGGAAGATTGATAGGCACACTTTATACTCAGTTCCCTGTATCCAGGAGACGCTCATCTACTTTACTCAAGTAGACTGAAATAGAAGTTTTCCTAGTAAAATTTCTTGGAGTTTTGACCCTGGATTATGTTTAAATGTTAATTTCTAGCCACTTTCTAAGAATTAACTGCCTAGGAATTGTTTCCTTATTGTCTTCATTTAAAATGATCAGTAGCAGCCAGATTCATCGAATATTTAGCAAGCACTTTTTATTTATTCATTGTTATGTACCATTCAGGCTTAAATCCTTTCTTATAAACTGAAAGAAGAGTGGGGACATTTAATACAGGAATATTTTGCATCTACAGTCAAGGTTAAACACATCTAAGAAAGAATTGTGTTTTACTCATTGTTTTTATTTGGTATTTGTTATTCTGTCTGTACAATGAGAGAAGATACTAAGTTATTAAGAGTGGGAGAAGAAAAGTAAATAGAGGAAGTTGGTGACAGCTACTCCATTAAGCCACTGTTACAGCCACTCAACTTAGGAAAGAGGTAGAGAAAGAAGTTTAGAGAACTTATGAAAAAAAGAACTGTCAGACAAAAAACTTACATCCCTTAAACAAAGCAGAAAAATGCTCTTGGCCCTACAAGTATTCCAGAATGCGTTTTCCAGTCTCTTTGGAGGTAAAGATGGGGATGCAGATGCCTATCCACAGGGTGAAAAAGTTCATGTTTGTCATGTGTAGGAAAAAAATTAAATTAAATCACTTAACCAGTACTCAATTGGTACAGAAATCTCTCTTAATCTCTACCTCTCCTGCTGTAGCCAATCCATTCCTGATTCACATCTCACCTTGGTCCTAAAGCCAAGACATGCTAGTGGCCTTACAATCCTTGACCAATGGCAGACTCTCTTTTGTGTACCCAATTTACAAGACATCAGCAGTCTGGAAATTATAGTGGATGACAGCTTATATAAAAGGCAGGCAAGTGAGAGGAAGAGAGGCTAGGGAGAATACAGAACTGTGTTATAAGTGCTCAAAACAAGCTCTACAGGCATCAAGCCCAAGCCTAGGATTTCCCAAGGATGTCCATCCTTTGCTTGGATCTGTAGCAATTTGAACTCAATATTCTGATATGCAAGGAGCAAATAGTAAGCTTAAACTACCGAAACAACCTACACACACTAATGGAATAAACAAATAGAAAATAAAAGGAAAATTAATTACAGAAGTAAATATACAGAAGAATAGTTGGATAGTAGTCTACAGTATTATCCTACTTATTTTTCTTCTGAGAAGTTCTTGTTTAACCTAGTAAATCTTCCACCACTAGATTTATTCCAAGAGTCTAAGGCTTATCAATCAAGGAAGTAGAAAACAAAATATTGAAACATTAAAGAGTAACATTCGTGGTGTTTTGAGTAGACAGAAGCCATAGTTTTCAAAACCATTAAAATGTAAGATTTTATGCATCTGACAGAGAAAAATATTTTCAGATATTCAAAGCTTGGCTTGAAAAACTGAAAGACACAGATAGAAATAAAAGGACATAAAGCATATTCAAGAACAATAAATTAGAACAAGGATGTACAATAAGGTTGAATTAGTTCCTATCCAACAAGTAAAAAGTCTGAAGCACTGATCAGAAATTACACGCAAGGGCCACAGCCACACTTCCTCTAGGAGATGAGTTGCCTACTCGATGGGTGGGGTGGAGAGTGGAAATATTTGGTAATAGAAACTCAAGGTAGGACTAGAATTACCAGAGTAGAAGAGATTATGTTTAAACTTTCCAGGATGTAGCCATGAACTTGCAAGCTTTGAGAAGGAGTTGTGTGTCCCACACACACCTGAGTTGTACAGTAGCAATGAGGGAAGGAAGTGTTTGGGGAAGTGAATTTGAGGGTAGACTCACCGATTGACACATGCTAGATCAGAGTATCTTTGAGTCCAGACTGCCACACCCCAGGGCTTAGAGGGGCCTGAGACTGAGCCAAAGAACCCAATAGAATCCAAATCTGGATGGAGAGGTTGCTAAGAGTATCTGAAATAGGAGACTGCCTACCAAAAATGTGTTCTTGTTTCCACACTGAGAGGTGACATCCCAGCTGGAGGTTGCATTTCCCAGCCTCTTTAGCATATAGGTATGACAATATGTCTAGTTTTTGTCAACAGAATGTGAGCAGAAGTGATTAAAAAGCAGGAGTGCTTTCCCTTTACTCTTTTCCCTTCTGGCTGCAAAAAAGATGCCAAGGCTGTAGGGTCATGGTTCCTCATACTGTTGGACAACCACAGTGAATTTACAAGGAGTACCTAGGATATATTAAATATTGACAGGAAATAGTAATGTCAGTTAGAAAACAACATAGTGAACAAAAAATGGTATTTGGAATAGAATAGTCCCCCCTTACCTGCAGGGGATACTTTCTAAGACCTACAATGGATGCTTGAAACTCCAGATCATACCAAACTCTCTATGTACTATGTTTTTTTCCTACACATGTAAGAGATTAACAATAGCTAATAATAAAATAGAACACGTACAACAATATGCTGTAATAAAAGTTATGTGAGTCGGCCAGCCAAGTGGCGCATTGGTTAAGAGCTGGCTTGGGATGCCAGTGGCCCCGGTTCTGATCCCACATGAGGGCCAGTGACACTGCCCTCTTAAAAAAAAAAAAAATATTTCAGGGCCAGCTGAGTGGCGTGGTGGTTAAGCACTGGCTTGGGAAGCCAGCAGCCCCAGTTTGGTTCCCACATATGAGGGCCAGTGACACTGCTCTCTAAAAAAAAAAAAAAAAAAAAAAAAAAAAAGTTTTATGAATGTGGTCACTTGTTGCAGAGGATCCCTTACTGAAATCTTTGTATAGGCTCAATGTTTTTTGGCACAAGTTGCCGTCAGTCAGAACATGTGTTATGTTCACGTCTTCCCACACATTTAATGCCTTACCATGCACTTACCATGCACTGTGGCTGTAATTTTGAGTTGGAGGTGCGAGAGCCAAACTAGCACAAAGTTCTTTTTCCTTCTTCACAATTTCATGAACAGAAGATTCGTACCTACCATATATATCTTAGCAACCTCAGCATATGATTTTTAAATTTTTCTTTCCTTAGTAAGTTGAGAACTTTCACCTTTTCACTTAAACGAAGCACTTCACAGCTTCTGTTTGGCAAAGTCTAATTGCCAGTATCCCTATTCATGCACTTTGGGGCCATTATTAAGTACAATAAGGGTAACTTGAACACAAGCACTGCAATACTGTGACAGTCGATCTGATAACCAAGACGGCTACTGAGTGACTTAATGGACAGGAAGCCTATAGAGTGTGGAAACACTGGACAATACGATGATTCATGTCCAGGCAGGACAGAGCAGGGAGGCATGAGATTCCATCACACATACCATCACAGAATGGCACACAATTCAAAACTTGAGAATTGTGTATTGCTGGAATTTTCCATGTAATATTTTTGTGCCATGGTTGACCACAGGTAACTGAAACCATGGAAAATGAAATTGCAGATAAGGGGGGACTGCTGTATTATAAAATTTTGAGGAAAACAGAGTACTGTCCAGGGCACTGAGCAAATTACTATAATTACATTTTTTTTGTGGCCCTAACTACTTAATAAAAAGAACTGTGAGAGATTTCTTATGGCCTGCAGCCCTAAGGATGTATTATTGACACTCTAAGGGTGCTATTAACCAAGAAAGTTTGGGAACCTCTGCCTCAGGGAATGGTGGAACCACAAAATGAAAGAAGGCTGGGTTCCAAAATTTCTACATGCAGGAAAGCCACCTATCAATTAAGAACTCCCACATTGAATGGTATATGAGCCAGAAATAAACTTCTGTTGCATGAACCCACTGAACTTTTGGAGTTTATTTGCCATAGAGGCTAGTGAGGACTTATAAGAACTTTAACATCATAACTTGTGACCCAACATTTGGATTATTGCAGCTTGAGCTCTGAAACTACTCACAAGACATAATTTTGCCCTTTAGGGCTCCAAAAATGCCTGTAGAGCAAACAGCCCCCCTGTGCTGATTGATAAATAGTAGCCCCTGGGCAGTCGATAAGCAATACCCGATGTACTAGAACTGCTCAACCAAATACCTTTGTTCTGTGAACCAAAACTGAAACTAGGACATTCATAAAAGCTTAATCATATATTACCCATTGTTCTTACCATTGAAAGGTCAGTTGCCCCACCAATCAGAAAATGAATGATGCAAGTTTATAACCTTGTTTCCCTAGCAACCCTTCTCCTTTTAAAAACCATGTTCTTCTTCCCTCCACCTTGGAGTGTGTGTTTGATTCATACCTAGGGCTACATTTTCTGATTTCCAAAGCATATATGAATAAAGCTCTTTTAATTTCTTTTGGAATTTTTGTTAATTTAGTGAGCATTACTCTAACTAAGACACAGAGCATGTGGAAAGCCAGACCTGAGGTCAAGAACTGCAGATGCCAACAATCGATTTCTGCGCATGACAATGAGGACCAGAAGAGATAGTGGAGGTCGTAGTGGAGGCCACCAAACCAAGAGGATGATACACAATAGATGCCCCTTCTCCAATACCAGGCCAATGCATAAGCCCTCTGAAACGAAGATCAATCTCAAGGAAAGGGGGAAGGATAAGGAGGAAGCAAAGGGTGCTAAGGATTTAGCCCAAACGAGATTGAGTAACCTTAAATTTGTCATTCTAAATTTTTTACTATCAGTAGAGAAGTGTTTGAATGCTAATTGCGCCTTTTAGAAAAGAAACAAATTTACATTATATACATATCACTCTGGAACTGGAAAACTTGGAATCTACTATACATGTTACAGTAAGGAAAGATGGACAGAGTCCCCTGCCTGTGTTTCTACAACTGGTCACCTGGCTATAGATATTCATGACTTCTCCACCTCCTCCCCCTATTCCCCTTGCTTTGGGCCAGCATTTCAGCTTGTTGGGGGTTCTTTGCCCCTTGGGGTGTGGACCCCGAGTTCCTGTGATGCGGTGCTTAGGTGAGGTGACAGCACTTTTGTTAACCATTTAAGTAGAACAAGGGACTCCTCTGAGCTCCTTCTACTGCTTCTTCTTCCTGCTGGAGCGGTGTTGATTCTATTCAATAGCTAGGCGTGATCACTCTAAGCAACACTATAATCCTATTCTTGCCTATTTTCCCCCCACCAGAGGAACCCAATAAAGACCAGGCACTAATTTCAAATTCCAATTCAATGAAATCATTATTGCGTCTCTGGGTGGAAACATACCTCCTCCCTTGAGCACTGAAACTTCTAAACCAGTGGAATCCAGATTCATGGAAAATTAGTACCAGGAAAAAGGTAGTGGATGGTAACCAGTCCCAAACCACACATGTCTACTACAGAAGTGATAAAACTATTTCACAGTCAACATGTTTTTTGGTCCTCCACCCCTTGGCTTTCATATAAGTTTTGTTGCTCATTTCTGGCCCAGATATATAAACCGTGCACAATTTAAAGAAGACAAAGTTTATTGCCATCTAATTCAGTGATTCTAACTGAGGGCAATTTTGTCCCCTAGGGGAATATTTGGCAACGTCTGAAGCTGTTATTGATAGTCACAACTTGGGGGCAAGGGTCATATGGGTATCCAGAAGATCAAGGTCAGGGGATGCATAGGACAACTCCCTTTCTCCCCAATAACAAGGAATTGTATGAACCAAAATGTCACAGTGCTGGGCCAGCCGAGTCACACATTGGTTAAGAGCTTGTTTGGGTCATCAGCAGCCCCAGTTCGGATCCCACATATGAGGGCCAGTGACACTGCCCTCTACAGCTAACAACAGCTCCACCTGGAGCTGGGCTGCGAGCCCCAGTGATGGTGTAGGCTGCAGCCCCTGCTGCAGTGGACTGCCATAGGCTACAGTGAGTGGCCGGCAGCCAGTGTGAGCTGCCAGTAGCTGCAGAGAGTGACCATCCAGAGGCCGGCGTTGATCTGCCTCATCCGGGAAGAGCGCAATGATGATGATACCAACATGTGAAGTTGCCAGTGAAGCAACATCCTCCGCAACTAGACTGAAGAACACAAAGAGAGCAACTTGTCTGTTCCCCTTCCCCAATTCCCCAATGCTATTCCCTCCCCCATTTCCCCAATAGAATCTTTAAAAAAAAAAAAAAAAGAACAAACACAAAATGTCACAGTGTTGAGGTTGAGAAACTCTGATCCAATTAATTTGTTTATATGTATGATTTGCTTCCCCCACTAGAATGCTAGCTCTGTAAGGGCAAGGACTTTGTCCATCTTGTTTACTGTTCTACGCCTAGAACATGGAAGCCAACAAATATTTGATGACTAAATAATAGATGAATGCATGTCTTGTAGCTCACATCAGGCATTCTTACATGATCGCATCTGAACATTTGGCTCCTAGGATTGGAAGGGTTAATAAGGTGAAAGAGGGTGGTAGAGGGTAACATGATTAAAATATTCAGGGTAGAACAACTTCCTTGGATGTCCAAAGTATTTCTCTTCCCAACATAGCACAACTAAAATGTTCATAATTTTCCTTCACTTTTATTTTCTAACTTGAAGAAAAATGTGCAGTTTTAACAATGTTCTTAATTCCTTCATTCATTAAATAATACTATCATACAGATGCTATGATACGTGCTGTCACCAACCAGAAATTATGGCTCAGGACTTGTGTTTAACAACTTGCAGAGATTTGATGTAATTGTTCCGTATCTTTTCTAACAATTACAAATATAGTTTCTGCTCTAGGAAAGGTGACTCTTGTCCTCCCTTCCTATCTCTCCTTCACACCTCAGTTAAGCTTGGAAGAAAGACCAAGAAAGAAGGGTGGGAGCCTAGGCCCCAGCTGTGTGGTGGCTTGTCCAGTCCTGGGTTCCCTTACTGTACCTTCAGCTTAGCTCTGTTACAGCACTGATGGCAAGTTCCAAGTACCTGTGTATTTATATGGGATTGTCCCCTCTTGTCTGAGGTAGGGACGCTCTTTATAAAATCTCTGGTACCTGGCCCACAAGTTGGGCTCAGTAAACGCTTATTGAATGAATAAAATGCCTTTTGCCTACTTCACAATGTCACCTAGGGCACCCTCTGCCAACTTCACAATGTCACCTAAGGCTTGGTTTTGCCTACTTCATAATGTCACTGTGAACTGACCCTGTACAGATATGCGGACTTCATGGGTGCTCAGGGATATATCTAGCTTCGGAACTGTCTGAATCACTCTCCCAGTGGAGGTTCCAGCCAATGAAGAGAAAAGCAAGGAATCAAGTCCTGAGCAGCAGCAAAAGGATTTAGGTTCAACAGCCTGGGATGGAGGGGCACTAAAAACCCTGAGAGATAAGGGACCTGTGAGGACCTCTCCAGAATGACAAAGGATCAGAGCTGTGTGTAGGCAGGGGCATGCCTTTTCTCATCGCTCAGGGTGCCTCATCATCCCCCTCCGCTACAGAGGAATGGCCGGCCCTGAAGACAGAGACTAGCCCTGTTGGTGTGAACTGATTTGTTCAAAGCTTGAGCTGCAAAACTGCCGGAAGAGTGCAGAGAAAGTGGCGCGTAACCTCGGCAGATTCCAGAAGTGCAACTAGGAAACTTTCCCAGCCCTGCCCACAGGGCGCCAGAGGGTCAGAAAGGACCCGCCTTTCCCAGACGGGGGCCCAGCAGGGCGAAGGTTGCTCCCAAGGCCAGGTGAGGCTTCCTCGCCGCCTCCAAAAGCCCCAAACAAGCAGAGCTTAATGCAAGAGGAAAGTTAAGGACGCCCCACGCTTTGAGGCAAGGCGCCCTGCTGCCAGCGCAAGAGCCGGTCTTCCCACAGCTGCCACCACCGGTCGCCGTGGCCGCCTAGTCCAGCCGAGCCGAGGTCGCGGCCGCAGAGCGATGTCCCGCCGCAGCCTGGACGGGCGCCTCCTCGGGCTGCCCGCGCCGTCGGCGCCGCCGCTGCGGTCGCAGCTGCTGCTGCTGCTGCTTTTGGCTGCTGCTGTGCCGTGGAGCCTAGCAGGTGAGCAGAGCGCGCCCGGGGGACAGGCCCCCCGCCGCCCGCTGCACCTGCCACTGCTCTGTGCGCTCCCGCCGGGCCCCGGGTCCCACCAAGTTGACTTCTAGAGGGTGTCCGGGTTCTGGGTGGGCGCCAAGGAACGCGCTTCTGGGAGGGGACTGGGCAGGCTCTCTCCAGCCCTGCTGTGGCTCGGGGACAGCCGCTGAGAAGGGCATGGGTGTGCTCCCGAGAACTTAAAAAGTGGCCAGAATTCTTGGCAGGCAAATTGGTTCACTCCTGCACGACTTGGCTTGCTGAGCCTCGGCTGCTCCTCAAAGTGCCAGCCAAAGGACATCTAAATATATTTACTCACATCATAGGGAGGTACGATTCTGGGCTGCCGGGGTTTTTCCCCCTTAACTGTCAATGACTGGTTTAAAATGATAAGAAGTGCAAACTGGTATTGTCAGCTGGATCTGTGCCAGGCAGTGTGCTAAACAGATCTATATATTTTTTTTCATATAATGCTCATTATAATTCTAAATAGGATTATTATCCCCATTCTACAGATGAGAGCATTTTAAATTGAGAAAATGTAATAATTTACATAAAGATACCAACCAATGAAGGAAGAGCTGAAATGCTTAAAGGGTGTTTACTTAACTGCTCCCCTGTTAGTGAAATAGGTTTTATTCCCTACAGATATTGACACTTAATCTATATACCCTTTGAGAAAAACAAAAGCAAAACAAACAAAAAAAAACTTTGGACTTGTAACTTTCATTCCCAATGAATAAAATCAACATTAACTAAAGAAACTTGAAAGACTTCAAAAGTAGTATTAAGATAGGATTAAATTTGTTTTATCTCATAGTCCTTTTCCTGTTCTGACCTTGTGTAAAAATAGGGTGGCATTTAGGAGAGCATGCTGCTTCCCAAGTAAGTGTACTGATTCTTGTTACACCATCTTCCATCAACAAATATGTGTCATTACCAGGTTTCAAAACCTTTGCTTCTGCAATTTGCACACTTACTACTATTAAATTTTTTCAGTCTCTTAAGCTGCCTTGGCTTCTGGCATCAGTAGTGATGCACCCCCAGGCTCCTGACTCTCCATTTACCTGCACATTCTCTTCCTTCCCTGGACTATGAAGATGGCATCGGTGCCGCCTTTTAGCCCAGGGAGACTGCTCATTCAGACATTTTCTGGAACAGGCTGGAGTGCCCGAAAAATGGGAAGGGCTTTTGCAGCTGCAATGCCAGCTGAAACGTTTCTGCCTTTTCTGTTCTTTTGGATTGTTGGGGTTGTTTCAAATGTACCTATAAATGGAGTGGGCAGCGTGAGCAGTGAGGAGGAGACATTGTTTTTCTGAAGATGGGACACTGTTTATTCAAGAAGCTATCACCTGGGAAGAAATTGCTTCTTGAACTGACTTCCCTCAATAAATAAACAAGCTAACTCCATGCCAGGTGGTTGGGAGCCAAGGCAGAAAGTGAGAGCATTTCTGCTACAAGTGATCCTGACAGCAATGTGCCCAGCAGCCCAGAAAAGTCTTCTTTTTCTTTTCTTTTTTTTTTTTTTTTTAGGGCAGTCTCACTGCCCCTCACATGTGGGACCCGAACCCAGGCCGCTGGTGTCCCAGGCCAGCTCCCAACCACTGCGCCACTCAGCCGGCCCTTTTTTTTTTTAGCTGAGCCATTCTGCTACCTATTGGCAGTTCAACGGCAACTCAGCTCAGGCTGGGCATCGAACTGCTGTTGCTCAGAGCTCAGCTCACACTCTTAAGTGAGCTCTTAACCAACTGAGCCACTCGGCCGGCCCCAGAAAAGACTTCTTATAGATAGCATTCACAGATGGCTGGCGATGCCCACACTGACTGTTTCAAAATATGTGATCTGTATTTCCTTTGTTCCGCCCTTATTAACCTGTTTTCCAGTGCAACTTTTGGCACTTCATCTTAGCCTTCTACTACAATGCCAACAACTGAGGGCAGAGAACGGGGTGTTGGCCACTGCTTGCTTTTCATGTTTTCTCTGAAGTGCCCAGCTCAGAGAATTTAGCAAGTATCCAGGGAACCTTAAATCCATCTGGAACAAATTTTATATCCATTAATGTGCACCTATGTATCCACAAACAATTTTTTAATTTTTCAAGATTACTTTGTACTTTCATTATTCTAGAAATTGACAGTTGCACGTTCATCCTAGCCATATATCTTTCAAACTATTAAAGACTTCAGGCTGGTCGAGTGGCGTGGGGGTTAAGAGCTGGCTTGGGATGCCAGTGGCCCCGGTTCGGATCCCACATATGAGGGCCAGTGACACTGCCCTCTAAAAAAAAAGACTACAGACATATAATAGCATTGCCTTTATCTTTCCAGACTGAAAAACCTCGTATTTGTTTTTAGGATGTCTTGTATAATTTTTTTAAGCCATATGTATAGTAAAGTAAGGTTGTCAGTAGGGAAAGGGATAGTTTGGTTCCCAAGAGACTCGTAAGATGGCATAAGCCTTGGTATAACTGGTTCCAAATCTGGACCTCAGACTTGCAGTGCTAGACTCCAGAAATTCATTCTTTCCAGTGCTCCAGAGCTATCAGATACAAGGAAGTTGATTCGCTCTGATAAACCCACAAGCCTATTCACCAAAGTACCAATTGCTAATTTTTAGCAGACTGGATATTTGTGTGGCCTGCTCTAGACATGTTCTTGTAATCAAACTACATGGGATAGATCAGGAGTCAGCAAACTGCGGCTCGCGAGCCACATGCAGCTCTTTGGATACGTACATGTGGCTCTGAAGTAAAATTGAAAATGAAAACGATCATAGTTTCATTTATAAAGTTTTGAAAGGATGTTATTCACATAATGGTGGTTTCATTTGTTTTATGGCTCTTGAATAATTTTTAAATTGTTGCGAGGGGCTAGATTGGCTCTTCCGTCTGAAAAGTTTGCCAACCCCTGGGATAGATGCTATGAGGGCTTCTCAGGATGGAGGTCTGATTCATCTGCCTCCCAGTGGGACTGCACACTGCAATCAGCCCATGGGTACTTCTCCATGACAGTTCACACCTGGCACAGCTGGCACCCGACGCTGAGACACTATCTTTTCTAGGATTCTATGATTCGCCAGCGCCCACTTGAGACTAACAGATTGCCTCTCTAGATAGGCTGGTACCTTTATGTAGTTGTTGAGGAGTTTACCTGTCCTGGGAATCATTCAGTCTCCTTAAGGGGACTTAGCAGATTTTTGGTTGAGGCCAATCTCAAAGGATCCTTTAACTCTAAGGACATTCTTAGTTCCAAATTCACTTGAGATGCTCCATATGTTCACCCTATGGCTGTTCTTCATTTTTGGAAGTATAGTGTTAGAGAGGTAGTACAGAATTTCAGAAACCAACCATGGAGCCAGACTGCCTGTATTTGAATCCTAGCTCCAATATTTACTCTGTGACCTTCAGTAAGTTATCTGATCTCTCTATGCCTCAATTTCCTCTCTGAAAAATCGGTATTATAATAGTACCTATCTCATAAAGTGGTTGTGAGGAACAGTGCCTGACTAACAGTAGGGGTTATATATAGTCATGCCCTGCATAACAACATTTCGGTCAGTGGTGGACCACATATACGTTGGTGATTCCATAAGATTGTAATGGAGCTGAAAAAGTCCTATTACCGAGTGATACAGTAGCCATCATAACCTTACAGAACAACACATTACACAGATACTACTGTGTTACAATTACCTACAATATTCAGTACAGAAACATGCTGTACAGGTTTGTAGCCTAGAAGCTACAGAGGAACAGAATTTGTCACCCCAAAATATGTCTGTTTGGCATAAGGATTATTTTAGGCTGGTTAATTTTAAGAAACAGCAGACATGGAAGAAGCTCTGAAAACCAAACAGAAGTTAACCTTTCCAAAAGACATTTACATTTGTAAAGGAAATCTCCATTTGTAGAAGTGTCCCCTTCACTGTACCAGGAAGAGGGGGATGACCTTATCTCCAGAAACTCTCATCAATGCAGAAGGCAACAATTTAAATCTGCATAGTGACCTTACTCTTGTTTCTTGTACTTTTCCTGGTAACTTTCCATAACTGACTCTTCTACCTGCAACATTGTTTGTCTTCAGCTGAAGATGGTATTTAAAGTGGTGGCTTCTGCCATTTTGGTGAGTTACTCAGTTTCCCTGGGTCTCTCCCACGTATACAGGAGGCATACATGTTATTAGACTTTTGTTTGGTTTTCTCCTGTTAATCTGTCTTTTATTTCTGGGATGTCTTAGTCAACCCTATAGAGGGAAAATTATTTTTCCTACCCTACAGAGCAATAGGCTATCGCACATAGCCTAGGTGTGTAGTAGGCTGTATCATCTAGGTTTGTGTAGGGGCACTCTATGACACTTGCATAATAACAAAGTCGCTTAACAACAGATTTCTCAGAATGTTTCCCCATCTTTAGGGGCTTCGTGACTGTAATTGAGTGGCTCTTATTACTGGCCATTGGAGTTGCTTTGCTCTGAAAAGTCATCATGGAGCACTTGGTAAGGTAACCAGGATTCCAGATGACCATGTATGTGCTGTGAAGTAATAACTTCTTGTACAAGTAGGGTTTGCTATACAAGCCCGGTTTTCCTCAATCATGACTCCGCATTTGGGGTACACAATTTAAGCAGCTGTTTCAGAAAACAGGGAGCAGTGTTCTTGCTCAATTTCCTGGGTTTTAGCTGTGACTGAAGCCACCCTGATTACTTTTTCCTGAGTGCAATTTTATTAGCCGTGGCAGTTTTAGAACTTCCCAACTCTTTTCTGTCTTTCTGAGCTTCACTAAGTCTTCCTACAGCTCATCAATGGCATTGTCTTGGTGTTTCAGACCCAAATGAAGTTCTCCTTAAACTAGAACATTTTCCTGTGCTCTCCTTATATCAGTTTGTTTAGTAATTTTACAAGATAAGTTCCAGAACAACTTCTGGAGAAGTGCCCATTTATCTCTATTACTAAACTTCATTTCCTGGTCGTGAATCTGATAGCAAAGATAAAAATTTTCTCCAGAAGAAAATTAAAAAGAATGCTGAGATAGAACATTAAAAAAAATCTTTTTCATGGTTATTTACTTTTTATAATATATAAACTATGAATCAACAGGAACTTCATCTTGGAACTTTGTTCTAACATGCAGAACAGAAATTTTGTTCTCATACTTCTTTAGTCACTATTTTTACTTTTATCACCTGTGACCTTTTGTTTTCTTGGATTCCAAATTATAAAGCATTACTTATCGAGATAGCAAATGAGGTAGTGGCACCAATAATAGAATGAATCTCAAAGGATTTATTTTGTTCAATATTTTAAGGTTTTGTTTAATGCATTTAAGTTTCATCTTTTTTTATTATTATTATTACATGGAGTAAGTTCCAGTTGTTCCTAACTTATATTTCACAATCTTTTGAAAGCTTAGCTTTAAGATGTGGCTGGAAAATATATTAGTAATGTTATTATGTAGTTTTTTTTTGTACTACTGCAAAACAGAAATTTACTCAATGTGGTAAGAAATAAAACTCATAAGAGGAAGTGAAATTATGAGGAAATACTAGTCTAAAACTTAAAGCTGTGTGAAAGCACAAACAACAGATATCATATTATAATCTTCCAAAGGCAAATTATGAAAGTCTCTTGATCGAAAGGCTTGCTCTGAAAATTGTCAGTTAGCTTTGCAAATGCAGTGACAATTCCAATCTAAGGTAGTATCGAGTTATTCAAACCAGCATTTGCAAACAAACCTAAGATACCAAAATTCTAATTCACAATTAGAAATAATGAATTAATATACTATAGGGCAGGCAGAGTGGCGCAGTTGGTTAAGAGTGCGAGCTCTGAGTAACAGGGTCACTGGTTCGATTCCCACATGGGCCAGTGAACTGTGCCAGAGCTGAGCAGCCGCTGAGCTGCCAACAGGAAGCCAGATGGCTCAGCTGGTGAGAGCACATGCTCTTAACAAGGTTGCCAGTTCTACTCTCACATGGGATGGTGGGCTGTGCTTCCCGCAACTGTTAGATTGAAAGTGGTGACTGCACTTAGAGCTGAGCTTGCTCCCTCCACAACTAAGATTGAAGGACTGGGTCGGCTGAGTGGCGCGGTGGTTAAGCGCTGGCTTGGGAAGCCAGCGGCCCCAGTTTGGGTCCCACATATGAGGGCCAATTATTGAGGGTCAGTGATACTGCCCTCAAAAAAAAAAAAAAAAAAGATTGAAGGACTGGACTTGGAGCTGAGCTTGCTCCCTCCACAACTAAGATTGATTTGGAGCTGATGGGTCCTGGAAAATCACAATGCTCCCCTTCCCCAATTCCCCAACACTGTTCCCTTCCCCCATTCCCCAATTTAAAAAGAGAAGAATTAATATATTATAGACTTGATACAAATCTGCCTCTAAGTGTGACCTTCCCAGCTAGTGGGAAAGTTTGGGATTTAGGCAGCAACATAATCAATAAAGCATTGTGTTAGGCCCAAGGGAGTCAATACAATGGAATATGAGATATATCCCCTGATTCTCAAGGAGCTTGTAATTAAATTTATTGGACCAACTACATTCAAACACACATAACTGAAGAGAAATCAAGATGAGGAGGGAGCTAAAGGGGCTGAATAAGAATGGGGCAGAGTTGACTTTCTGTTGGTAGGACTTTTGGCAAGAGCTCTAAATTAAGGTAGCAGTGAAGAACAGGTTTGTTTGGAGGGGATAAAAGAAAGGGACCATTCCAGATTCAAGAAAACCTCCAGCATTGTTCTGCATTAATGTTTTGTTGCTTTGAAACTACTTTTAATAAGTTCTCTCCCTTTCTACATACCTAATGTATCAAGCACATTATGCATCCCATCTCACATCCTCTCGCTTGCCTTTTATTCTAGCTTCATGCAGGTGTAACCTGGGGCACCTTAACTCAGCGGCATTGCAAGAATACCTTGCTTTCTGACTCAGAGCTTCTCTGAAATCATAACCGTTTAGCACTGGAGCACATGCAAACCTGGGAGTGAGGGATTCAACACTTTATAGGACAGCCTTTGACCTATGTGGAATGGGAGCATGTTGATAAATGCTCCCTATTCTGTCCTTGGATAGAGGCTTATTCACACACCTCCTTGGACCACCTTAGAATGCACCCTTGAATTAGCTTCCCCTCCTCTGTTTCACTTTCCCAGTCCCCCATTCCTGATCCCTGGGAGCACTTCCCAAAATAATCCTCCTTTTAGCAAGAGTTCTAGGCTCCGATTTCTGTTAGGAGTGAGAACTAAAACACCTACTTATAATTTTGTTGCCTGGAGGTTGTTTATTCATGAATCAGTTATTTTTTTTTTAGTAACTCTGATAGTCAAAGCAAATCTAAAAACTAAATATTGATCTATTGAAAAGCCTTTCAAAGAAAGAAAGTGCAATGTCAAGGTACAGACAGAGACCCTGAAAGACTGCATGCTCAGTGGCCCTAAAAGAGAAAAGCAATCTAAGGATCAGAGTAAGTGAACTATTCACTAAATTCAACCTGAATAAATTAAGTTGCAATCTTAATTTTGTAATATTTTCTTACATATTCTGCCTCTGCTCTTTCATGTTTCTTTCTGTCTCTATCTAACTTACTGAATATGTTAGCCAAAAATGTGTTACTCAGGGTTAAATCAACTTACTCTTTCGTAAAGGAGGTGCTATGAAAATTAGGTTCCAAGTATGGGATAGAGTGACGTAGGTCACTTATGACTATTTTGCAAATTCTAACACAGGGTTAGGAAATTTTTTATTTTCTTAAATCTTTTAATAGTTTTTAAGCCATTATAAGTTTTCATATATATATATTTACAAATGTCTCCATGTTGGGAGACAGATGGTGTGAAAAGTATAATAGTGAAAAGGCAGAAAAACATTCACAGAATTTAGTCTAAAATAACTCAAATCATTATGTCTTCAAGCTCAGGCAAGGAGCCTAGAGGATGGTTCAACTGAAACCAATTAACTCATAGAAAATATGAGAATATACAAGTAAATAAAATACATTTTAAAACATTGGGCTTCTTCCATCTTAATTTATAAAAGAAAAATATCTCTTTCTATAAAGCAGTATTCCTACTTATCCAACAAATATTTATCATGTGCATTGATTTTGAGAGTGTTGTTAAAAATATTTAAATCTTATTTTTCATTTTCACAACTCTAGAGAAAATATCAACACATGGCACTTGCCTCTTGGGCATCTGAACCATCTCTTTGATGACCTGAATATTAAGTTTGCCTTTAACCTGAGCATCTGTGCAATGGTTTCTTAGAAAAACAAATGCATGATATACCTTTTCCTTTCTCCATTTCTTTTATCTGTTTTTTTTTGTCTCTCTTCGTAAGTCTCCCTTCCTTTCACAAGTATGTATTGAGTATCTGTTATGGGCCAGGCACTATACCTAATGCTGAGGAAACATTCTTTGGCCTCAGAATTTCATAGGCTAGGAGCAGGGGCAGACATGTAAGTTACAGTACAAAGTGATATGACCGAAAGAAGAAGTACATACAAGGTACACTGAGCTTGAAGAGCAATTCGGCCCCTTCAAAAGTGGTGTTGTTTCCTGAGTCTTAAATAGCAGTTTTGAGATTGCTAGCTGATTAACAAGAAACTCTCAGGCAGAGGAAACAGCATATGCAAAGTCTGAAGGATTGAACCAGCTCGTGGCAGGTTGGAGAGCAGTATGTAATGGTTTCTAGATCACAAAGTGCATGGGGTAGTGGATGAAGCCAGATAGGTAGGCAGAAACCCAATCATGAAGGCCAATAGTACAAGCTGAAAAATTGTTATTTCTAGGAAATAGAATCCATTGAAGATTTGTGGTAGTCAAGTAAAGAAATCAGTCTTGCATTTTAGAAAGATCACTCTGGCAGAGCATGAAGAACAGACTAAAGGTCAGAACAACCTTGAAAAAGACTAACGCTAAGGCTTGTTGTGATATTTAAAGTAACACAGAAATGTAGAGCTAAAGAGGTAGAGACTGGTGGGAGAGAGATATAGGAGGTTTTGCATAAAGATGGGGCGGGGGGAGAGAGCCTGCATGGACTTGGGTTTTCTGGCTGAAAGATCACTGAGATAGCAGAAGATGGAGGATTGGTTGGGAGAGAATATGAGTTTTGTTTTTGAATTTCTAATACTTATGGAATCACCCAGATGTTGTTATCAAGTGTGCTGTTAGGTCTACAAAATAAAGAGGAACCCATGGGGAGAATGAGGAAAAAGACAGGCAAAAGCAGGGCAGATTCAGAAGAGTGTTGTCCCAGATGCATGGGAGGAAAGAGTTTTAAGAATAAGTAGTCACCAAAAAGACAAGAAACAACAAGTGTTGGCGAGAATGTGGAGAAAATGGAAAACTTGTGCACTGTTGGTGGAATTGTAAATTGGCACATCCTCTATAAAAAAACAGTATGGAGGTTCCTCAAAAAAGTAAAAACAGAACTATGATTTAGCAATTTCAGTTCTAAGAAAACAAAAACACAAATTTGAAAAGATAATATGCATCCCTATGTTCATTATTTACAATAGCCATTATATGGAAGCAACCTAGGTGTCCATTGACGCATAAATAAAGAAGATGTGAGAGATATATAAAATCTTACCATTTGAAACATGGTTGGACCTAGAGGGAATTTTGCTAAGTGAAATAAGTCAGAGAAAGACAAATACTGTATCATTTCATTTTTATGTGGAATCTCAAAAACTAAACAAATGAACAAACCAAACAGACTCATAGATACAGAAAACAAACTGATAGTTGTCAGAGGGTTGGATGGTGAGGGATGGGCAAAAAAGTGAAGGGGGATTAAAAGATACAAACTTATAGTTGTAACATAAGTAAGTCACAAGGATATAATGTGCAGCATAAGGAATACAGTCACTATTGATTGTAACTTTGTATGGTGACAGATGGTTACTAGACTTCTCATGGTAATCACTTCATAAAGTATATAAATGTCAAATCACTATGTTGTATGCCTGGAATATAATATTGTGTGTCAACTATACTTTAATTAAAAAGAGATTGATATTCTCCCCATCCCCCCAAAAAAGAATAAGTGGTTGCCAACCAAGGTCAAATGCTTTCAGATGTTCATGTGACATTGGGATTCAAGGATTTCATTAGTGACCCAGCCAGAGCAGTGCTGGAAGCATGGTGAGGATAGATGCCAGCCTGCCACAGCCCTAAGTGATGAAAATGAGGAAGGGAAGTGGATGAGGTCTGGGACCGTGCCAGTCATTGTGACAGCTCTACCACCCACACCTAGCCTACTCCCTAGTACAGTGTGCTCTAGAACATCTGTAATAATTTCATGAAGAGAGTGAGAGATTCCAGCAGTAGCCAGATCTGCTCACAGGATCCAGAAAGAGAGCTTCTGTGGTTGTTTTGCTATTAGCTGTGAAACAATGGAATATGTTAATTCACTAAAGGGGAAGGAGCCAGTACAGAGAGAGAGCTTTAGGGTACAGGGGCAAAAAGATATAGGATGGAACAAAACTCCTAAAGAAAGTGAGAGGGGTCGGATCCAAAGCACGGGTAGAGGGATTGAGGTGAACAAGACCTGGGTACAAGATTTGTGAGGATGAATTCACAAAGTTATGAAGAGCTTGAGGACATCACAGGTGACAGTTTCTATTTTGTCTGCAAAATAGGACTAATGTCACGTGTGAAGAATTAAAGCAGGAGAGATAGGATAAGGAGCCAGAGAATATGGATGCTTGGGCCCAACCGCTGAAGAAAATGCTGACCAGGGATGTGAACCCTATCTTTGCTTGAATGAAGAAGTGGGCAAGGGCTCCAGCTCTGGCCTTGCTCAGAATCTTATCTCTAAGGATGGAGCTCTTAGACCCATCTCTATGATGCTCTCACTATGGCCCTACCTTTAACTTGTTCTTTTCTGTGGGCTCTTCCCCTTTGATCAAGGCTCTGGTTTTTCTCCACTTGCAACAAAGAGAAACAACAGTGGCAGATTTCCCTATGAACTCTTTAAAAGCAAATGTTCTAGAATTGTTGGTTACATGGAAAGCCGTTCAGTGGCATTCTACCATTATTTCCTTTTCTTCCAGAAGTCGTCTATGCAACTGCCTACTGGATGCCCACTGAAAAGACAGCACAAGTCAAAAACGTACTGGACCACAGTGGGGATGCCTATGGCTTTTACAATAACTCTGTGAACACCACAGGCTGGGGCATCCTGGAGATCAAGGCGGGGTACGGGTCTCAGGCCCTGAGCAATGAGGCCATCATGTTTGTGGCCGGCTTTCTGGAGGGTTACCTCACTGCCCCGTAAGTATCCCAGTCATGGTGGAGAACTATCAGGCAACGTCTGTCTCTTCCTTTGTCCAGCAGTGGCCCTGGTCTTCCTGGCATTGTACTTTCATCGCTGAGTTTCTCCTCATAGGAAAGAAGCATTATCAGAGTTACATTTGTACCTATACCAATACCTGCCTAGGAGGAACAAAACCGCCAATGGTGGCACTAATTCTTATGGCTTTTACTTTTAAAAATTTTTCCTTCTCCTGAAACTATTTTAAGAGTCAGTTAAGCTGTCTCATGCTACTAGTCATTTATTGTCTGGTAGAAAGCAAATGTGAGGTGGAGTGACAGAGAAGATTAATTAAAAATAAAATGTCAGAGCATTTATTTACAGTAGTCTTAAAAACAATACTTTCAAGTAGGTAAAGAGGTTTTTAAATTGAAATTTTAATGTCTAATATAAATGTTCCTTCTGGCTCTATTGTTGCTCAATTCGTGTATCCTTCCCTTGTCTTATAAAAATAACAAAAATGTAGTTAATGATAATGCAATCAGGACCCATCCTTTTTAGAAAAAAGCTCTTTAAGGTAAAGAAAGTTGCAACCTATTTAATCAAGCCTCATCCTTTCTTTGATATAAAGTGTCATGATGAGTTGGCTTACTTTGTTTCTTTGTGACCTAGATTGCTGAGTGCAGTTTAACCAAACTTTATTTTGTGTTATTATCACCTTAGTCATAGTGAGCACCGTGCAGATCTTAATCTGTTTCTGCATTCCGAAGATTCTCTCTCAGATGTTGAATGACTAGTTATTGGGTTCTGGCTGGTTTTTCTAAATTTAAACTAGAAATTCCTGTTTTTATTTTTATACCAAATTTTGGTTACCCTATCATACAAGTCTCCTTCATATAGTACACTACTCAAAGATGTATAAAACTCTATAAATGGAATAAGGTCTTATGAACATGTCTACAATTGTGTTATACATGTAAACATCTGAACTTTTCATCTTGCACTCAAAATCTTTATCCCCGTTTATATCCACTCATTTGATTGCATTATTTAAATTGAGTTGCAAATTTGTAGAAATAATTTGGACCGAAGTTGTGTCACTGCAAATAAATATATTAGATGAAATACTGGTCGAACTCCTAGACCCAATCTCTGATGCTATCTTCTTGACTAAGCTTTTTCTGATTCCATTCCCACTGAATTGGAGCCCCATCTCTCCCTTGTACCATCTTTTAGTGCCTCGAGGGCAGGGTCTTTTATCTTATTCATCTCTGTATACCCCAGACACATGGCACAGTGCTTCTGCCTCCAGCAATTACTTGGTTACACACTTATTAGGTTTAATTGAATCTTGTTGTTCCAGTTCTATCAGAGATGAATGAGAATGTGAGGTACATATTTCCATGCAATGCACTGTCTGGCAACCTCTGCCCAATGGAGCTTCTTTCTTTGTTCTTAACTCTATGGGGTGGCTCCCTAAGAGCTGCAGATTCAGAGTCCCTGATGTTTCACTAATGATGTTAAAGCTTCTAAATAGTCATAGGTTGATTTTTAATAAAATGAGTCATGAAACCTTTCTGGAAAGAATGGTGATGAGGGTATGGGGACCTGGTCTGCTCTAGTTTTTAATAAAGTGACTGACAATTGTGTTGCTGAAGCAGCTGCGGAAATATGACCTCCTCCAGAATTACCCAGGTGGAGTGAGCCAATTCAGTGCAAGAAGCACTTACTGCATTACGTGTGCCAGGCTCTAGTGACACGGAGAAAGGTAGTGGGAGCGTTTGTTCCTGAGCAGATTCTTCAAAGGGGACTCATTTTAAATTAATATATTGATACAATGGTTGCTAAGACTATGATGACAAGAGGTTGTAGCAAGATTATGGCACAAGGAGAAAGTAGTCAAAGGTGGTACCTTTTTTAATCTCAGGCCTACCGCCAAGAAATATCTTAAGAATTTCCTCCCCTCCCCCTACTCGCCCCTTTTGATGTTAGAACCTGAATATGCTTCCAGGTCAAGGATGTGGGCAAAGCAAACACACAATCTCGCCCTCAAAAATATCAAATGGGGCCTGCCGAGTGGAGCACTGGTTAAGAGCTGGTTTTGGGATGCCAGCAGCCCCGGTTCAGATCCCACATATGAGTGCCAGTGACACTGCCCTCTACAGCTAACAACAGCTCCAACTGGAGCTGGGCTGCGAGCCCTGGCGATGGTGTAGGCTGCAGCCCCTGCTGCAGTGGGCTGCCATAGGCTACAGTGACGGGCCGGCAGCCAGCGTGAGCAGCTGGCAGCCAGCGTGAGCTGCCAATAGCCGCAGTGAGCGACATGCAGAGGCCGTGGACCGGTCTGCCTCATCCAGGAAGAGCGCAATGAGGATATCAACATGGGCCAGCCAGTGAAGCAACATCCTCCGCAACTAGACTGAAGAACAAAAAGACAGCAACTTGTCTGTTCCCCTTCCCCGATTCCCCAACGCTGTTCCCTCCCCCAATTCCCCAATAAAATCTTAAAAAAAAAAAAAAATCAAATGACCCATTAACTAGTCATTACCTGGAACTTTATGTGAACCACAAAATGATGATGATGATGATGATACTTATATAGCACTTGTATAGCATTTAAAATGTACCAGACACTGTTCAAAGCAAGTTACATATGTTAAATGATTAAGTCCACAACAATACTCTGAGGTATGTATTATTTATTTATTTTTAAAAGATTTTATTGGGGACTTGGGGGAGGGGAACAGCGTTGGGGAATCGGGGAAAGGGAACAGACAAGTTGCTGTCCTTTTGTTCTTCAGTCTAGTTGCGGAGGATGTTACTTCACTGGTCCATGTTGGTATCGTCATTGCGCTCTTCCTGGATGAGGCAGATCGGTCGCCAGCCTCTGGATGGTCGCTCCCCGCGGCTATTGGCAGCTCACCGCTGGCTGCCGGCCACTCACTGTAGCCTGTGGCAGCCCACTGCAGCAGGGCTGCAGCCTACACTGTTGCTGGGACTCACACAGCCCAGCTCCAGGTAGAGCTGTTGTTAGCTGTAGCGGGCAGTGTCACTGGCCCTCATATGTGGGATCCAATATGGGGCTGCTGGCATCCCCAAACCAGCTCTTAACCACTGCACCACTCGGCCGGCCCAAAGTATGTATTATTATTATCCCCATATGACTGACGTGAAAATGGGCACAGAGAAGTTAAGTAACTAGCTGAAAGTCACAAAGCTAGTCAGCAGGAGCGAGGACTGAAAACCATGCTTCAGAGTTTACTGGCACACACACAAATGGATTAAACACTGTGGGAAATACTAACGGGGCCCAACATGGTATCTGTCCTCAAAAAGTCAAAAGAATTGAGGTCTGAAGTCAAAACAATTAAAACACAGTAGGAAACAGCAGATGACAAGTGCTAAGTAATGTGGTATTGACATAATGCAGAGATTCAGGAAAAGGTGTATGCCTTCATGATTCTCACATATGAATGCATGTGAGAGATGCAAAGGTGAGCAAAGTTTTGGCCTACTTAGGAGGAAATTCACCGACTTCACGCACCACAGGAGCTGAAACTAAATCTATCATATCCATGACATGGACACTAGCGTCAGCTCTGTTTGATAAGAATTCGGAAATGTGGAGAAATTAGCAATCAAACAGCCTAAAAGCAGTAGAGTCAAGCTCTACTCAGTATTCAGAGCCTGAAGTTTTAATGTTATACTTTATTACCACACAAAAATGTGGGATCCCAGGCCCAGGGATCAGAGAAGGGCCTCAAGCTGAGGAGCCTGCAGGTGATTGTATCCCTCAGGGCCCTGAATGGAGCAGGATCATTTGAGGCCTGCGCTTCTGATCTCAAGGTAGAAGTTTCTCTTCCCCTACTCTGAATGTCAGAATTGAAAAATCTAGTCTCCACCAAAGAAAGAAAAATTTTCAATAATTCTAGCCCAGTCACCCTCCCACGTCTCCATCTATCTGTCTTGTCTATTATTTTGGGGACATCCTCAGGGACTACCCACAAGTCAAGATTAATTTTTCCCTGTTTCAGGGTTTCTCAACCTTTGCACTATTGACATTTTGGGTTGAATTCTTTGCTGTGGAGTCTGTACTATGTACTGTAGGATGTTTAGCAGCATCCCTGGCCTCTACCCACTAGATAGATGCCAGGTGCACCTTACTCCTTAGTGTGACTGAAAAATGTCTCCAGACATTGCAGATGCCCGTAGAGGGAAACTCACTCCAATTAAGAAACACTGCCCTATTTTGAAATAGACTGAAAAACTGAGGAGCTCTGGAGCTCTGGATGGATTTACACAGGGTGCAGTGACAGAGACTTTGGGTAAAATGTATGAATTTATTGTTTCCTTACCTGAGTGAGCATTGTAAGTCAATAGCCCACAATTTGTTTTTTTCCAAGAAATAGAAATTTATTTTCATATGAATCATTTTAATTTTAAGTGCCCATTCATCCTGATGGCTAGAAAATATTACTATAGTCATTCCTATATAAACAAAATATCATTTTAGCTGGGTCAATTCAGAATAGTCCACTCTTTCCCAGAATGGATTGGTGTTACTGCAGCTGCTTGGAGGGAGGGGAAATGTTTAATCAGTGGTTGTCCTGTGTCTTTCTCTGGCATTCACCAAAGGGTGAATTCACCAAGCCTTTGGCTTGGGTGTAGCCCCATCTGACATCTGATGAGCCTTCCATGGTCCCCAGCTGCATAATCAGTGCCATCTGAGATTGCAATATTCACTGCAAGTATAAGTCCTCTGTCCCCATGCTCTTCTAGTGTCCACTTATTTTACCTTAGGCCACACTAGAAAACATTTGTCTCATGAGCCCACAGTCCAGGCAGCCATTTCTTCTTCCATACACAGTCTTAGAGTGGGAAACTATAGGGTTCTTGTCTCCATGAGCAACTAAATCAAGTCATTAAACTCACCTTAATTTCTGCATTCATTCATTTGAAGTGTGAGACCAGGGCAGAGCATCCTGTCCTTGTCACCCGCATACCTGTCTAGCTTTATTGCTATTAGATTGCTCAGTTTTAGAGGCGGTGGAAAGGGAAAAGTGACCAACTTGATAGTAGAATAGATGTGACAGCATGAAAGATATGTAAACAAAAGTTAAATGGGATCAGGCCAGTCGAGTAGCTCGTTGGTTAAGAGTTAGCTTGGGAGCACGAGCTCTGAGCAGTAAGGCCACTGGTTTGGAACTCACATGTGAGGGCCAGTGACACTGCGCCCTCTACAGCTAAGATGGTGAACAACAGCTCGACCTGGAGCTAGGCTGCCGTGAGTCCCCGCACCGGCGTAGGCTGCCCATGAGTGGCCGGCAGCCAGCATGAACAGCCAGCAGCCGGCGTGAATGGTTGTCCAATGGCCAGCGACCGATCTGCCTCAGCCTGGAAGAGTGCAATGATCACAATACCAACATAAGCCAGTGAAGCGGCATCCTCCACAACTAGACTGAAGAACAAAAAGGACAGCAATTTGTCTGTTCCCCTTCCCTGATTCCCCAATGCTGTTCCCTCCCCCAATTCCCCCAAAAAATCTTTTAAAAAAAAGTTAAATGTGATCTTTCAATTTAAAAAATATATTTGCAAATAATTTGAAGGAAAAGCTTCTTGAAGTGAAGTTTATTGAATCCAAGGACCATATAATAAAAGACTTAAAAGGATTTTCACGTGTTCATCTAACTGGCAATAAAACGATTCTCATTTTATCAGTTTCCATTCTGGAAAGTATATTAAGTTCTCACTTACCGTCGTCAATAGGTTCTTGGAACTGCAGTGAAATGACTTATAAGGAAGCCAGTTTTATGAAAGGCTAATTGATATAAACAAGAGTTAAGTTCCTACTGCATCTCATCAATGTTAAAACAATGTTAAAGGAAGTGTCATTATTCGAGGACCTGCTGTACTAGGTAAAGGATATCTAAAGTTCCAAAGTATGGGGAGCCAAATTCCCAATTTTGGAATCTGAGTTACTTCCTGCTTACAATGCTGACCTCCTTGTAAGCATCAAATGAAAACCAGAGCTAGGGCTTTAGGTATACTTTCAACGCAGAGTGCAAGGGGGGTTCACAATTTGATTGATTTTGCTCCAAATTTACAGCAAATAATAGATAAAATATATAGAAAGAGAGCACCAGAATAATATAGTTGGGCCCCCAAACAAGATTAAACATCTCTTGAACAAGAAATGGAACAGAAAACAAAGTGATGAAGAATGGATATGCTGGGCCCTCGGCCTGGATCAGGCAGACAGGCATGCCTGCGAATGGCTGAAGGCCTCAGTGCCCTGGGGGAGCTGAGGCAAGGCTGGGAAGTGGAAGTTACTGTGCTGCTTTTGACTGCTTGTAAATTAGGCAGTGAAGAATAACCGCTGCTGAGGTGCATCCTAGCCTATAGATTTATACGAAACGATGAGCCTGGGGAAAGGGGAGTGGAGGGAGCAATCAAGAATCAAATCATTTCCATGCTGGTTCAATTGCACGTACAGCTACAATATTCCATAGAAAAGAAGTCCCCCAAAGCACTCTAAGACCTAGTTCTCAGAGAGTCAGAGGCAATTAGGGGAAAATGGGAGGAGAGAGAGAACAAATAACTAACTAAAAATGCCTTTACACCAAAATTCCAAAATACACAAATGGAATGCTAAGAAAAACAGTCAACAAAATCAACAATAATATCATGAATACACTCCAGATTAATTTTATAGAATGGTTTAACAAAGACTAAATATGCTTATGGTACTCTAAGATATAAATGAAGGAAAACTTGAAGAATTTATGTAACAAAAAGGAAGAAATGAGAAGACGTGTAGATATTTAAAAAGAACCTGTTTGTAATGCTATAAACAAAAATTATGGAAATTAATTTTTAAAAACATCAGTAAATGGGCAAACCCTGGACTGGGCACAGAGAAAATATTCTGAATCAGAAATTACTATTGAGTGATTTATATCATATGCTGCCCAAAGAGACAAAGGAGTAAAAATAATGAGAGCTGTTAATAGAGGAGTTTGACAAACTCAAATATATGTATATTAGGAGTTCCAGAAAATAAGCTGGAGGGGATTGCAGATAAGTAGTAGTTGACAGTGTAAGAGCTGAGAATTTGTCAAAATTGAAAAAGACATGAGTCCTTAGTTGGAAGACAGTTTATCGAATTGTTACAACATAATGGGTGAAACTACAGAAAATTGAAGATAAAGATAATAATCTTAAAAGCTATCAGAAGGGAAAGAGACTACAAAGGAGTCTCAGCTAGAGTGACAGCGTACTTCTCATCAGCAACAGTAGAGCCAGAAGACAGGCAGGTAATATCTTAAAAGTACTGAGGAAAAATAACTAGAATTTTATAACCATTTAAATCATCCAAGAGCAAGGGCAAAAAAGGATACTTTCAGATTATATAAATGCAATGTTTCACCATCCACAGATGTGCATTAAACAAAGAAGTTAATAAAATTTGATTGTGAAAGTTAAAAAAAATTAAATAGAAAAATTTTTTAATTTTTATTAAATTTACTGTGATGACATTGGTTAGTAAAATTCTATAGGTTTTAAGGGTACAATTCTGTAATACATCACCTATATATTGCATTGTGTGTTCACCATCCAGAGTCAGTTCTTCTGTGACCATATAGTTGCTCTCCTCTTCCCTCTTCTACCCTCTCCCCTCCCCCCTTACTCTCTGGTAACCACTAAACTGTTGTCTGTGTCTATGACTTTTTGTTTGCTTGTTTTCCTTGTTTGTTTGTTGCTTTCAGTTTTATAGCCCACATATGAATGAAGTCATATGGTTCTCAGCTTTTTCTATTTGATTTATTTTGCTTAGCATGAAAATCTCAAGGTCCATCCATGTTATCGAAAATGGCAGTATTTCATCTTTGCTTATGGCTGAGTAATACTCTTCTTTACCCACATCTTCTTTACCCAATCATCTATCCAAAGTTACTTTGGTTATTTCCATGTCTTGGCCACTGTAAATAATGCTGCAATGAACATAGGGATACACATATCTTTTCAGATAAATGTTTTCTGTGTAAAGATTTTTTTGTGTAGATACCTAGAAGAGGGATTGCTGGTTTGTATGGTAATTCTATTCTTATTTTTTCTGAGGACTCTCCATACTGTTTTCCATTTTCTAAATTAAAAAAGTAAAACTAAACCTTTGAACAATAACATGGTAGAGGATGTCAGTGGGCCGTTAAAGCTTGCTAAAATATGCATTATGTTTGAAGGAGCAGAGAAATCCAAAATTCATTTAGACTTTATAAGAAAATGAATAGTTAGAAACATTTTTAAATTTTAATGATCACTGAAAGGAAAGAATTATATTTTACAGCTTTTAAATCAGCAGAAGTAAAGAGAAGGATTGCTAAAAGAGTAGGTCTTAATAGTTCTCATCAAAAAAAGAAATGATAATTATGTGACCTGATAAAAGTGTTAGCTAACACTACCGTGGTAATCATATTATAATATGTAAATGTATCAAATGAACATGCTTTACACCTTAAACTTACACAATGTTATATGTCAGTTGTATCTCAATAAAAAATGCTTACTGAAAGCATATGAGACACATTCAACTTTTTAAAAGTAAGTTGTAAAATAAAGAATCCCAAATAGCCAATAATCCTGAGAGGATGGAAAGTAAAACAATGAGAACCATTTAAAACCCACCAAATATTTGAAAATTAAAAGGTCTGACCATACCAAGGGTTGGTGAAGCTGTGGAACAAACATAAGTCTAACATGTAGCTGGTGGGAATGTTAATTGGTACAATACCTGTGGGAACGGTTTGGCAATATCTAGTAATTGTAGATATAAATAATATCCACCCCAGCAATTCTATTTTTATATATTATGTATATCCTAGAAGAACATCCAATTGTGTGAAAAGAGACATTTACAATATTTAAACATGCGTTATGATAGTGAAAAAATAAAAAACCCCCACAAATTATCCATCAAAGATATGTATACATGAATTGTTGTAGCTTAGTCATACCATGGAATAGTATCATCAGGTAAAAAGAATAAATTTAAGCTGAGAAGATGATAACATAGATATTTCTTTTTTAAAAAGTCATGTTGAAAGAAGCAAGGTTAAAGTCATAGATAGTATGATCTTATTTATACTTTGTCCTGAAACATGATCTAGTACTGTGCATTATGTATAGTTCAATATACATGTAGTGATGGTATGAAAACATGCATGAGAATAATAAATCACTGATTCAAACTTGTAGTTTGAGATTAATTAATGTCAGGAAGGTGTATGCAGGGGCTTGAAATATATGTAATGTTTATTTCTTTTTGAAAATACATGCAGTAGATATGGCAAAATAGTTATTTACTAAAGCTGCATAATGGATATTTGGGTGTTTGTTATAGTCTATGCTTTTCTATACATTGAAACTATTTTCCAATTTTAAATTGTGTGTTTGATTTATTTTTAAAAAGTAGTAGGGAAGGTTTGCAGTAGGGGACATCCTGGTTAGCCAGAAAATTGGGTAAAAGACTGTGTGGAGAAATCCAAGGAAAAAAAAAGAAATGTAACACTTTTGATCTATCATTTCAGACACATGTATGACCACTTCACAAACCTCTACCCACAGCTGATTAAGAAACCTTCCATCATGGATAAAGTACAGGAGTTTATAAAGTATGTATAATAGCTTTTCTCTTCTCACTGTTATTGAGGCTGCGGGGCCTGAATCTGTCAATTCAAACAGTAATTTTTCCTTCACTACTTTCTTTTTCTGTCTCTCAGGCAGAATACTGGAGTTGCTTTTGCAGTGAGGCATAGCACTGTTTGGTAATAGCAAGAAAACTGGGGGCAGACAACATGCCCTCTAGTTGGCGCTCTTTTGGAGGTCAGGTTGAATATCACACTATCAATTGCTAACCCAGCTGGGGGAAAACACCATCAGTGTAAGGCAGGCAAAATTAAGTCTCTGGATCCCTTCCACCCAAGGACCCCTCTCCTTCTTGCAGAGATCCTTCCTCCCCCTCTGTAAGATGCTTCCTTTGCAAGGGTCTGATGACTAACCCTAGCTGGGTGTTAGCTAGTATCTCAAGTCATAATTCTTAATATCCTCTGAGAATGTTTCCATTTTAATAACGTTTTCTGAAAATTAATAATTCTCAATATTGAGGAAATATGTTACATGTTTGCAGGATGATGGACTATGAGATTAATTTGGGGATAGAAAGGCACTTATTTTGGTTCTCCAAATTACACAGGAAACAACCTCTTCATTGAATGCTAAAGTCCTACAGACTTTAGAACCATTGAGCAAGATCCCATGAAGCAATGACACTGTTTTCTAAAGTTGATCTAGAAATAGCCTGAACAAATCAGAAATAGCTTTCAGTATAGTTATGTCAGATAATCCCCTATGAAGTGCAGAGAACTAAAAGAAGAGAAACAGAATGAAAGAACTGTGACAAATAAGACTTTTTTTTGGCTAAGTATGCTGGGACAGAGGTATTAAGGCAGTTATTAGCAACAGCTGAAATAGAATGAACCATAAACTACGAAAATGATCTGAAAGAAATATGAACATATACAAACCATCCCGTACTTAGGAGATTTTCTTTTTTCCTGTTATTTAACTTTACCTCTTCTTGATATAACAGTGAAGTTAATTAACATATCCTTACTGATTGAGTGAGACATTATGATTTGATGTGAAATGCATTTGGATGGTCTATCCTTGACTTTCTTAAGTTTCAGTATCACAGGCAGGTAAACATTACACCTGTGTTTTGGTTCCAGCTAGAGCATGGAGCAAGCTATAAAGGTAGAGGCATAGTCCTGGGGAGAAATTAAAAATTATTTTGGGGTGGCCGGTTAGCTCTGTTGGTTAGAGCATGGTGCTGGTAACACCAAGATTGCTGGTTAGATCCCTGCATGGGCCACTGTGAGCTGCGCCCTCCTTAAAAAAATTATTTTGGATTTGCCCTGATAGCCTTGCAAAGAGATTAGAAGGTTACAAGATCCAGAATTTAAATTATACTAACATAATTATCTGAATATATAGTCTCTAAATGCCTGGGTTTACTTTAGCTTTATACGAGCAACCTCTAGAACAAATCCAATTTCTCTTCCAGAAAGCAAGAAGACTGGACACGGAATAACATAAAAAATTACAATGATGACCCATTTTGGAGACATACAGGCTATGTTATAGCACAAATGGATGGGCTGTATGAAGGAGCAAAGAAGAGGGCACTATTAAGTGGGGCAAAGGTAGGACTTTTAAGAAGCTACTGAGGATTTATTGAAAATAATCTTTAAAATTTATACATTCCACTTTACAAGCAGATGAAATTAGGACTACAATATAAATTCCTTGCACCCAAGTGCTGTCTTATTTATTGTACTGCTAGCACTTGACTCACTGAAATGAAATTCAAGCTTACTTGTTTCTGCATTTTTCTCAATCTCTTTCATTATACTGTGCTCTGGAGTAGGTTAAAGAGCCTGGTATGAATGTATTGGCTATCTAAATAACCTAATAAGTGTTTTAGATGATGTGCCATTAAAGCAAAATATCTAAGTGTACAGATTCTAAGTTTCCCATCCTCCACAACATACCTACACACACACACACACACACACACACCCCATACATCATAATTTTTTTAAAGCTTTACTGAATCATTGAGGATTCAAAGGTACCATTTAATATACTTCCAAAAATTATGAAGATCTTGTATTCACACACATATATTGGACAAAATATACAAAAAGACAGTTCACAGAAAAGTGAAGCATGGGCCGGCCGAGTGGCTCAGTTGGTTACGAGTTAGCTTAAGAGTGCAAGCTCTGAGCAACAGGGCCACCTGTTCGATTCCCACATGGGCCAGCGACACTGCGCCTGAGCTGAGCTGCCACTGAGCTGCCAACAGGTGGCAGGATGGCTCAGATGGTGAGAGCACATGCTCCTAATAACAAGACTGCCTGTTCCATGGTGGGCTATGCCTGCCAGCAACTAAGACTGAACGCGGTACCTTGAGCTGAGCAGCTACCCTGATGGCTCAGTTCATAGAGCGAGCACTTTTAACAACAAGGCTGCCAGTTCAACTCCCGCATCGGATGGTGGCTATGCCCGCCCACAACTAAGACTGAACTCGGCACCTTGAGCTGAGCTGCCACTTGAATGGCTCAGGGGATAGAGCGCAGGCTCTTAACAAAGCTGCTGGTTCAACTCCCCCATGGGATGGTGGCTATGCCCACCCCCAACTAAGATTGAACACAGCACCTTGAGCTTAGAGGTCACGAACTGCCGATGGGAAGATAGATGGCAACTGGTGCCTTCCACATCTAAGACTGAGGAACAACACCTTGGCTGGTCCCCTTCCCCAATTCCCCAACTCAAAAAAAAAAAAAAGAAAAGTGAAGCAAAAAACTCTTAATCATATGAACTCAGCCCGCTCATAGATTTGAGATACAAATTAAAACCACACTGAGAAACACTTTGTCACTTATTAATTTGACAAAAACTCCAAAGTGTGACAGCATAATCTATTGGCAAAGCTATGAAGGAAAGACACTTTCTTAAAATACTGGTGAGAATGCAAAATGGTATATCCACTACAATAAGGATTTGGGCACGCAGTACCAAAATCACATACTTATTTATCCCTTGACCCAGGAATCCTACTTTTAGGATTATCACAAAGGTTCACTGGCAAAAATACAAGTTTATTTATTGCAGTTAATTTGTAATAGCTAAAGACAAAATAGCCAAATACGTAGAAGACTGGCTGCATAAATGATGTAGCTGCAGACAGGAATGAGCCCTATATACTGTTATGGAAAGACCTTCAGGAGCTGTTATTAAGTGTAAAAATAAAGATGCATTGTGTGCTACCTTATACATAAGAAATGGAGATGATAGATAGATAGATAGATAGATAGATAGATAGATAGATAGACAGATAGATTTGCTTGTCTTTCAAGTAAAAATGACAATGAAAGAATAAAGAAAACACTAAAAAATAAATGATTACTTACAAAAGAAGGGAGAAAAGAAAAGTGTAGAGGACAGAGATGAAAGCTACATTTTTCTCACTATAACTTGCTTTATATATTTGACTTTAGAACCAGGTAAGTGCTATTCATAACTATAAATCAAAATTTAATCACGATGAAGAAACACAATCCCTTAAATCTGAAAACAATATAGCACAAATATATCTAACTATATATCAAGTTCATGGCATAACCAAATGGATAGCAGTTATTGCAGACCTTAAAACACAGGTATTGCTGTACATCCTTAGTGGGACAGATCGTAAGGACAAGAAAAATCACCAAAAAACAAAAAACGAAACAACCTTAAACTGTATTCACTAATTTTACTTAGTAATATTGGTGTTGTTATTTTGAAATCTGATAGAGTTCGGTGGATATAGTAAAATAAAGGAAATGAGTAAATATGTTCAATATCAAGATTTTTCAGCATTAAAAATCAGTAAAGATCTTGTTTTTAAAGTTAAATAATTAGGTTGTGTTTTTGTGGTTTTGTTTTTTTGATTAAAATGTGTTTTGTGTTTGCCCTCCCACCACCTCTGCCTGAAAACCAGTTTGTATGTAGATGCCCAGCCGGGGCTTCTCTGGTGGATTGAATTTTGTGGTAGCACTGCTCTCTCTAGTTAGCACAAAGTTCATGTTTAAGTCTGCTGATAGTTGTTCTGGGGTTAAATGCTGTCAACTCAGTCCTATGTTAAACACACAATCAAAATAAATAAAAAAACATCTTAGTTGGGGATGGCCGAAAGGTGCGGTGGTTAAGCGCTGGCTTTGGGAAGCCAGCGGCCCCGGTTCCGGTCCTACATATGAGGGCCAGTGACGCAAAACAAAAAGAAAAACCCATCTTAGTTGAATGTTTTTGCTGTAAAGCAGTAATTCTCAACTAGGGGTGATTTCTCCCCAGAGGCTATTTGGCAATGCCTGGAGACATTTATGGTCGTCATAAACAGGGAGGTACTACTGATATCTAGTGGATAGAGGCCAAAGAGGCTGCTAAACATGCTGCAGTGCACAGACCCACACAAGAAAGAATTATTTGGCTCAAAATATCACTAGTGCTGAGACTGAGAAAACCTGCTGGAGAGGAATGAAAACAGAACACTGTTTTACTATTAGGAGACTCTCCCTAAATTTGTGAATATCAAAACATGCTAAAATAGCTCATACACTATAATGTAACAAAAATTATTTTATAAGTTACAACAAAATCTAGTATGTCTGTTACATTAGGGACCCTTCACAAAAGAATAACTTAATGAATCCCTAACAAGAGGAACAAAAGAAAATGACATCTGTCTGTCACAAATAAGTACTAAGTGCTGTCTCTGTCTTTCTCTAGCCCATGACCCTGTTCCAGATTCAATTCCTGAATTCTGTTGGAGACCTGTTGGATCTGATTCCCTCACTTTCTCCGAGAAATAACTCCAGCCTGAAGGTTTTTAAGAGATGGGATATGGGACATTGTTCTGCTCTTATAAAGGTGAGACTCACAGCAGCCTTTCACCTTTTCCTTGTTCTGGTCCACACAGGATTTTTCTATATATCACCCAAGTATGGCAACCTCTCATCACCCCTTCCTACAGCTATAGATCAGCTGATGGGTCCCTCTATTGTAGACGTTAAGAGCTGGGAGGAACTGATAAAAAGAATTGGATGTAATGATGTTACATCTGTTTCTTCCACCATTCTTCCCATGCTCTATGTACCTGCCACTCCCAATTTCCAGAATCGTCTTCCATTTTGGATGCTAGGACAGTGTCTATCTGTTTTGTGCACATTAAAGGTTAATTTTCCAGTAATAAATATAGCAATAGACACCTGAATTGATGTAATCCCTGCACACTTGCTTCACTTGTAGTCAGTTACCTATATATCTCTGCGTCATTCACTATGATTCTGGCTATAGGTTCTTCCTGGATTTGAGAACATCTATTTTGCTCACTCAAGCTGGTACACGTATGCAGCCATGCTCAGGATATATAAACACTGGAACTTCAACATCAAAGATAAAGACACCAGCTGTAGTCGCCTCTCTTTCAGCAGTTACCCAGGTAAATAAATTTAGAGGGACATCTGAGAGCTCTTGAGTACTATTTCAGGATAAATGGGAGTAAGAGGAATGGAAAAGTGCATAAGTGGTTAGTATACATTAATGAGATTTGATTTTCAGAATGCTTTTTTGAAGAAATATAGCTCTAATGCTTTTTTTTTAACAGAATGACAAACTAAGCTAATAGAGCTGCTAAAAATTCACTTCAAATGCCACTGAATATTGAGTACAAGGCACTTTCTTATGCTCTGCTGTGGAAGCAAAGATGCTCTCTTTGAGAGCCTGTCTTTTTGAGGGCCTGTCTCTGTTTCTCTTATTCATTGCAATGTCCGCAGCACTTAACCTAGTGTGTGGTACCTAGTACTTAATACATTTTTGCTGAATGAATGGATGAATGAATGTGTAAGCTTATAAACGTTACACCAATAAGGTAGAGATCCAAGATGGTGGAGTAAACACCATTCCTGTTTCCTTCCATGAACACATTAAAATTACAACTAAATTATACAACAATCAATCTGGAGAACCATCTGAAGTCTGGCTGAACAGAAGTTTTATAACTAAGGATATAATAAAGCCACGGCGAGACTGGTAGGAGGGGCAGAGATGCAAAACGAGCTGGTCTCACACCTGTGTGTGGCGGTGGTTGAGAACTGGGAGGCATATCTCAGCCATGGAAGTTCCCCCTTGAGGAGGAAGAAACCACAGCCTCACACCAGCCTCCCCAGCCCAGAGTGCTGTTGCTGGGAAGAGAAGCCCCTACAACATTTGGCTGTGAAAAACAGTGAGGAATTCTAACCATCCAGTGTGGAAGGTTGTGGGAAACCCAGACATCCTCTTAAACGGCGTATGCACACACTTACTCACAGGCACTCACCTTGGGCTCCAGTGGAGGGACAGTAGCTTGGGGAGTGTTGGAAGCATACAGGGGTGTAGACTGAGATGTGTGGCTTCGAAATAAGCGTTGGAGAGAGTCACCATTTTCCCTGTGTGGAACCCTCCTTTTGTGCAGCCGGCAGGCGGGAGCCATCTTTCCTGTGTTGAGCCCGTCCCCACAGGCCAAATCTGAACGTGATTGGCCTGGTGAGCTCCACTGATGCACTCTGCTGACTCACTGAGACCCTACCCCAACCTACTTGCCCAACACCAAAGGCACTTTCTCTGAGAGCAGAGCCCTGCCCAGATTTCACTCTTTCTTAAAAAATTATCGGAGTCTGCAGGACCTAGACAGGCAACAGCTGGCCTCAGTGTGCTCTGAGATTTTTGCTGAGTAGCCCCCACCTGAGCATTGGCACCAAACCAGAGTCTACATTAACCTGTTGACCGCAATTCTTCCTAATACCAGTGACTCCCTGAGACATTGCCTCACCCAACTCGTATACGGCACGAGGCTTTATGAGGGGTTGAACCTTAAGGGAGCCAATAGGTAGCAACAGGCCTTGGGGTGTCCTGGCTTTTTGTGGAGTTATTCAGGCCTGGTACTGGTAGCAACCATCCTTAGTTCATAGTGTGGCCTCTCCCACCCACCTTCAGGTACAGCACAAGGAGCAAACAACTGCGGATGGCTTTGTAGCTCCTATCAGGTAGTCCCTGCCTGGTCATAGGCAGTGGGTGACCTGGGTCTGTACCAGAGTCCCTCGCAAGAGGCCCCAGAACTAAGTTATATTTGGAGGTTGGCTTCAGACCACAGAAGAGCACCACCCAATTAGCCCCACAAGCAGCACACACAAAGGGTAGTCTTAATAGGCACCAGAGCCCTCCGGGGTGAATCCCACTCAGTGAGGTAAGCCCTCCGCAAAGCAGCCTATAAGTTGTGGATATGGCCAAATGCACAGCCAAACAGGCTGAAGGTCAGTGCCTCCCACTGACATGCCAGCAGCAATAAAGACTCAACTATAACAGGAGAGTACACACAACCCACACAAGGGACACTCCTGGAGCACCTGGATCAGGTGACTGGGGAAACTGTGCCAGGACCCCACAGGGCACCAACTACATAAGGCCACCTGGCCAAGCCTGGGAGACATAGCAGATATACCTAACACATGGAAACAAACACAGAGAGGCAGCCAAAATGAGGAAACAAAGAAATATGTCCCAAATGAAACAACAGGAGAAAACTCCAGAAAAATAACTAAACAAAATGGAGGCAAGCAACCTACCAGATACAGAGTTCAAAATAATAGTTATAACTTAATAAGAACTTCCACAAAAGATACCAAGCATAAAAAAGGACATAAAAACCATAAAAAAGAACCAGTCAGAACTGAAAAATACAATGACTGAAATGAAGACTGCACTAGACGGAATCACTAGCAGACTAGATGAAGAGGAGGATCAAATCAACAATTTGGAAGACAAGGTAGCAGAAAACACCCAATCAGAACAGCAAGGAGAAAAAACCAGTCCAAAAAAATAAGGATAGTTTGGGGCTGAGTGGTGTGGTGGTTAAGAGCTGGCATGGGATGCCAGCGGCCCTGGTTCAGATCCCACATATGAGGGCCAGTGACACTGCCCTCAAAAAAAAAAAAAAAAAAAAAGGATAGTTTAAGAGGCCTCTGGGATGTGTAATAAAATTCACACCATAGCGTTACCAACTGGAGCAGAGAGAGAGCAAGGGACTGAGAACCTATTTGAAGAAATAATGAGTGAAAACTTTCCTAATGTGGCCAAGGAGGTAGACATACAAGTCCAGGAAGCACAGAGTTCCAAACAAGGTGAACCCAAACGGGCCCACACCAAGACACATTATAATTAGAACAGCAAATGTTAAAGACAAACAGAAAATCCTAAAAGCAGCAAGAGAAAAGCAACTAATAATTAATAAGGAAGATCCCATAAGATTGTCAACTGATTCCTCAACAGAAATTTTGCAGGTCAGAAGGGATTGGCACAAAATATTCAATGTGATGAAAGCAAGGATCTACAACCAAGATTACTCTACCCAATAAATCTAAAGCTATCATTTAGAATTGAAGGACAGATAAAGAGGTTCCCTGACAAGAAAATGCTAAAGGAGTTCATCACCACGAAACCAGTACTAAAAGGAATGTTAGAGGGACTTCTTTACGAGGAGGGAGGGAAAAAAAAGATAAAAATTATGAATAATAAAATGGCAATAGCTACATATCTATCTACAATTACTTTCAATGTAAATGGATTAAATGCTCCACTCAAAAGACATAGGAGGGCTGAATGGATAAGAAAAAAAAACACCTTACATATGCTGCATTTAAGAGAATCATTTCAGATGAAAGACAGACACAGACGGAAAGTAAAGGAATGGAAAAAGATATTTAATGGAAAAAAAAAAAAGCTGGTGTAGCAATACCTATACCAGACAAAATAGACTTTAAAACAAAGCCTGTAAGAAGAGACAAAGAAGAACCCAGTAATCCCACTTCTGGGTATTTATCTGAAAAAAAACCAAATGCTAGTTTGAAGGGACATGTGCATCCATATGTTCATCGCAGCATTGTTTACAATGGCCAAGATTGGAGGTAGCTGATGGAAGTGGGGGTCCGCTGATAGAAGAATGGATAAAGAGGAGGTGGTACATGTACACAATGAAATATTGCTCAGCCATGGAAGTGAATGGGTTCTTGCCATCTGTGGCGGTATGGATGGACCTGTATGGTATCGTGCTGAGTGGAGTGTCAGACAAAGACAGATGCAATATGATTCTGCTTATATTTGGAATCTAAAAATCAAATAAAGAAACAAAACAGAAACAAACCAGTAGATACAGAGAACATGTTGATGGTTGCCAGGTGGGAGGGGGTTTGGGTGAATGGATGAAGAAGGGGAAGGGATTAAGAAGTACAAATTGGTTGTTGCACAGTAATCATGGGGATGTAGAATATAGCATAAGGAATATAGTCAATAATATTGTAACTATGTATGGTGTCAGATGGGTACTAAATTTGTTGGGGTGATAGATGGGAGGAGTTTGGGGGGCAGGGTGAAGGGATTAAGAAGTACAAACTGGTAGTTACAAAATAGTCATGGGGATGTAAAGTAAAGTATAGGGAATATAGTCAATAATATGGTAATTATGTATAGTCCCAGGGAATACTAGTTTAGTCAGGGGTATCATTTCTTAACTTATATAAATGTCTAACCACTATGTTGTACACTTAAAATTAATATAAAATAATACTGAATGTCAACTGTAATTGAAAAACTTTAAAAGTGGGGGGAAGGTGAAGAAGAATAATAGGTCCAAATGTCCAGGTATAAAGCAAATGTCATGGGGATGTAATATACAGCACAGAGAATATAGTCAATAATATTTTGATAGCATGGTACGGTGTCAGATGTTGCTGGACTTACCATGATGATCACTTGTTTAGGTATTGAGTAACTATGGTGTACACCTGAAACTAATATAATATTGCATGTTATCTATATTTTAAAAATCTTAAAATAAAAAAATGTCACTCTAACAAGGTAAGTACAATACAGATAAGAATAATGTTATTACTGGATATTGTGTATGCTACAAAAGAAGTTTAAGAAATGTTGTGTATAGTTAAAAGAGGGAGAATTCACAGGTGATTCCTGGGGAAAAGAGAGGTTGACATTTGAGATGAACCATGAATGACAACTAGCATTTGAACAGATAGAGATGGATAGAAAGGACAGTCTTTGCAGAGTAGGGGATTGGAAAGTCCTATGCCTAACGGAGACAGGCAGGTGATGTAAATGAATAAAGGGTGCAGGTAGAAGAAAATACAAGTGGAAGTAACTGTAGCAAACACATGACCCATTGAAAGGTGGCCAACTGCCCAGCTCCCATTGTCTGTTGTCACCCTGCAGTGTGGAGATCAGTGTTTCTAGATCTTCCAAATACTCGAGAGAAATATTGATGTAAAAAACAAAACCCACTGTGTGAACCTAAGAAAGCATGTCTGTGAAGGTAAATTGCCCCCTCAATTGCTAGTTTGAAACCTCTTCAGGGGACATCATGAACAAAGGCAAGGGAAAAATTCTTACTAAACACTCAAAAGAGTCTAAGGAAGATGTGTTGTGGAACTTTTGACCTTTAATTACATATCTGTAGCTTACAGCGTTGTTATAACAACTACCTATCATATTTATCTACTGTTGTCATATTTATCAGAGTATTATTGCCCCTTATGGTATTATTGCTCCTGAGAGTACTAATGCTATCCTATCAGAAATTCTGACCAGGGACATAACTCAGTATTTTTCTGTCCTTGTGATCTGATTCTTCCTTTGAGATCACTTTGGTTTCTTCTTTGTCACTGTTGGCTTGTTTTAGTAATGAGTAGACCTGGGAACTCCTCTCACTGTGCTTTGCTTTTGTGTTCCATTAGACCTAAATTTGAGGATAGCAAGAGACTGAGACCCATCAAATATTCTTACTTTTCCTCTTATTTACAATAAAATGCACGTTCACTTGTTACCTGCACTTCTTGGAAATCTCTGCAGAAGGGTGTTCTCCCATGGTCTTAATAGTCCTGGATCTAAAGGTGGTGTTGGGGTAGGACATGAGGGATTTCTTATGCAACATGTGACTCTGTTAACATTTGGATATGGATCCTTCCAAAATAGATAGATACATAGATAATAGAGATTTTCTTTAAAGCAATTAAACAGAACAAAAGTAATCTTTTTTTTTAACCCCAAGGTGTTTTAACAGGAGTCAGTGGAGTAATGTGATTCATGTTTTCTCTAACTGGACAGCTTTGTTCTCAACACAACATACATGTAGAATTTCATTTATACTAAAAAGAATTGTTTGATTAAGAGATCTGCCACACTGGATTTATCCAATAGATGTGGAGCTAAGCTTTGCGATGACCATCATGCCATGTGAGCTGTTGATCCCAGAACAGAACTGGATGACTTGTTGGTTTCTCTTTGGTGAAGGAATGCCATGGTAGACTGCATGGATTAGAAGTGTGGTGTTGGTTTTGTATTAATGGGGGCAGGACCGGGAGGCTCTTTATGATATAGATGAGGATATAAAGAGATGCTGAGTCAGAACAGACAGATCAAGTTAATACACATTCCTGACTTGGCTGAGGCTCATGTTAGAGATGATGATAACTGCGACAGTATAGATACCATCATACTAAAGGTATGGGTAACTCTGATGGTCTCATAGGTTCCTATCCATACTTTTATAATAAATACATCATGAGCCCCCCTTGCCAAATTCTGACCACCAAGATGATTTTCAGGAAAAACTCTAAAACTTTAAGACAAAATGAACTTTTTTTTTTTTTTAAGTTTCCAAAAAGGAAAAAGGAAGAGCTTGGACAGCTGCTAAAACTGTTCCTCAACATATGAAGTCCAAATACTTTCCTTCGGTGAACCTGTTTTCTTATTTGTAAAATGGGCCAACATAGTGCTTACTTCATAAAGTTGTAAATACTATGTAACTTATTCATTCATCAACAATTTTCTGTTAAATTGTGCTGGCAAAGTATTTACAATGGAGAACAGGACAGATACAATTTCTACTCTAACAAAATTTCCATCCTGGTGAGAAATAGAGACAAATAAAAAAAGCAATGTTAATAAAGTTTAATTTGTGTAATAATAGGGAAGACTAATTTAGGGATGTCGAGATAGCTTCTACGAGAAATTACAATTTCAGGTGAGGCACAAAAGACGAGTGAAAATTAGCCAGGCTGTTGGGGATAATTGGATGGTAGAATGTTCCATGTGGAACAAACAGCATGTATAAAGGCCTGTAAGCAAGAGAAAGTGTGGAGAAGGCCAGAGAGAGGAAATGAAGGGCAATGCAGGGCCATTAAAGTGACAAGTGGTAGTGGCACTAATAGAGATTTGCATTATAAAATTATCTGGCCCATGAAAGGAGGGCAAGAGAGGCTGCCAACAGAATATTTAGAAGGCTGATACAATAACCCGGGTGACTCAAACCACATGTTTCACAGATGGTCAATTAATGTATGAGGGGAAGATTGATATCCATCTTCAAGAAGAAAACAGAATGTCAAAAATGGCTGAATTACGATAGCACATCATGACTTTCTGTGCGCTCCTGTCGTCCTAGCCAGAATCCTTGAGGGATAATTACCTCATAGAAATATCCAGGAGAGCACTCCCACAATTGTAGTCCAGCACAGGAGAATAGAAGGAACAGTAGTCATCCTTCACAATACATTCACCAGTATCACTAAAGGTTTACTGTCTCCAGCACACCCAGACTTATCTAAGCCAATCGCATGCTCTGGGTTCATCAAAGCCCAGACTGACTCCATAAAAATAGAGATGGTTAAGTCAAGGAAGTAAATTAATAGGACAACCGCCATCTTAATCTAGAAAGGATTTCAGGGATTTGGTAGCTCAGTCTTTTTGAGTTAGTTTTTAATACCAGAGTAGGAGTTCTCTTTACTCAATGCGAACATGAAATGTCCAGAGGAAGTCAAAAGTATACCAGGTGCTGATAACCTTAGCACCACTCTTAAGCCCTGGTGAGTAAGGTTCCAACCTTGAAATGCCTTCCTCAAAATTTTCTAAGCCCTCCTCCAGTATGCTGAGACCAGCTAGGCTGGAAATACTGGGGCATCCTGGCCCTAGTCTGTGTCCCATCCCATGTGTATCTGATTTAGAAAGCACCTTTCCAGAAAATTGTCTGCATATTTTCCCAGTGCCCAAGACCAGCCAGCATAGCAGAGCCATCCAGGTGGGGCTGAGCTCAGACAGGGACCCATGTGGGTCCTGGTTCCTTCCTGTATCTCCCTTTTTGGGCAACTTTTTTCCTCTACCTATACGCACAGACAAGTTCAACAAGATGCTGTGAGGAGCTTTGGTTCCCAAGCCTACGAGGTCCTTGAGAGTAGATCCTTTCTGCTGGCCCTCAGAGTGTATTTTTTACATGGTTGGGCTGACAGAATGTTGGTAACATGGTGAGCTGGATTACTCTCATGTCAGTCAGACACAGTGTGTGTTCAGGGCTCCAAGCCACCAAAGGTCACGCTTACCTTTGAACTTAAGCACATATGTAGGCCTCAGCTTTCATCTGTGTTCTAAATGCAGAGTCACCTTCCTTCTACAGCACCCAAGGGCAGTGTGGGGGGGGGGAGTGACAAGTGAATTTACTCTGTGTGCTCCCCTGTCGTCCCCTGTGGCGGTCACCTCATCCCACTGCAATCCTCTGAGGAGAGCTGGGCCTGGTCCCTACCAGGGCTTTTGAGGACCTTGTTCCAGAGCACAAATGGGCCTTTTAACAGATCTCATGCCTCCTGAGAATGAGGTGGCTTCCCACTCCCACGGGTCAGTCTTAAGCTGCGTAGATAGTCCCTGTGCCATTGGGACTGCTCTTCTGGTTTTGCCCATAGGCTTCCCACCTATCCTGCCCAGTGGCGGGGGTGTGTGAAAGGTGAGGCTATGAAAAGGCATCACATTCTAGGAATGCAAGGATTAAAGCCTATGGAGTCCATCCAAGAGAAGACACAACTGGAAAAATATGCTGAGCTATAAACAGATCATATGCTCTGAAATTCTGAATCTAATTTTAATGACCATAAAATGAATTATCATTCATATTTCTCTTAATGCTATGGGTAAAACGTGCATTTGTGGTCATCATGAACAGATCACAGTAACAATCTTTGAGAGTCATTAGCAGCCAGTATGCACAGTGGCATGATAGATATAGCAGAGTCATTAAGTAAATGGTGTTAGGGAACCATAGAGGCAAAGAAATCTATGTTGTTTCCATACAAACAGGCTACAAAGAGTCATAGCTTTGTGAATAACAACAGTATGCAACCTTTTTCTCATGGTGGGAGGTATAAAATTATCCAGGAGCAATGCATTTGATAGAGAGATCAAAGAGATGGCATAGGCTAATACACTAGTACTTTTCTCTACCCATTATTCTGGATCTTTATTGATAAATCACTATTCCTCACATGGGCCCATGAATTGTAGAATATATTTCTTAATCAAATTGTCTATATACAGGGGGTGCCAAAAAAATGAATACACATTTTAAGAAAGGAAAAAACTGTATTAAAATTGTAATACTAAATATACAACAATAACAAAAATGAATACAAGTCATGTGTACACATTTTTTTGGCACCCCCAGTATAGGCAGGGGCCCTGAAAAACATACTTGCAAGAGGCTCTGAAAACCCTATGGTAAGTGGCCCTGAATGACCTGCTGTGGACATGGTGGGAACTGAAGGGAGAAAGGGGGAAATGAAGTGAAAGGTGGAGGTGAGGGCTGCCTAAGAGATCCTGTCTCTGTCACAACCTCATTGTTTTCCCTTCGTGCTGCCCTCCCTTTTAAACCTTTGATTTGAAAACATCCAAAATGTCCAGGAATTGTTGTCAAGGCATTTCAGATACAGACCTGTATGTTTAGCAAAAGATTTGGACCTTAAAGTGAATCCTTTGTAGCCACTCCGATATTATTAATAAATGACAGAAATAGGACCTAATTAGTTATTTTTATTTATTTTTTATTTTTTTGAGGGCAGTGTCACTGGCTCTCACACATCGGACCCTAACCAGGGCTGTTGGTGTCCCAAGCCAGCTCTCAACCACCGTGCCACTCGGCCAGCCCAGGACCTAATTAGTTAAATGGGAATTAGGCGGCAACCAAGTTTTTTAAATAAATTACTATAAACTTGTTCATGCTCATATGTTATTGAAATAAAAATTAAAAAAAAACACACAAAAAACCTAATACTATTTGTTTAGTTCCTACTTATAAGCCTGGCATTTTTATTGACACTATACTATACAGTATATTAATGTCACTTAATTTTCATAGAAAGCTAACAAAGAGGATATTGTATCTGTATTTTTCATATAAAGAAACAGGTTTAGAGAAATTCAAAAGCATGCTCAAAATCATACCAATCAGAAGTTGGAGCCTGGGGTTCAAACACAATATATCAGACTATAAATATCCATTGTTTTACCCACAAATGATTCAGTTTGCATTTAAGTTTAATGGTTAAAACTTAAAGGGCCTCCTAGCATGCCAGGTGGGTGGAGCTTTTGTGTGGGAACAAAAGCTGGAACCTATTCGAAGTGTTTTGATTGAGGATTCCAGTAATGATCCCTATGAGGCAGAGGTTTCCAGTTTAACTATCTGTAAGGGAGGCTCCCGGAACTGCCTTAGTGTGTCTCACCAAGCATGCACGTGTTCCCACTTTGCTTTACATCTAGGCATACCATCACCTCCCCCACACACTTATACGACACCCCGTAAACTTAAACTGTCCTGTGGAGATTCCTAAGTGCCATCCATAGGAATTCTTATTCAGTTGACCTGGACTGGGACATTTGAAATGAGCTTCCTACACGATTCTCACATACTGGGTCCAAGCCCATCCTTTCTTACTCTGACAGCTCTCCTGGTCTAGGTAGCAAAGACTCTGCTCAGCCTTTCCTGTAAGAAGTTCAGATACGTGAAAGTAAGTGCACAGGAAGACAAAAATAGTCTCAAAGCCCGAAGATAATTTACTCGAGTCTCCTTCATAATCCATACTATTACTTTCATAGGTTATAAAACTGTCTATGTATGTTATAAATATTTTTATGGCATTATTACTTTTATTAATTTTATATTACCTCTTTTGTCTTAGCTACCTTGGTCATAAAGGTGAAATCTATACAAACAATTCATACCAAGTTTCATGTCTTCTGCCTTTAAAAAGTAGAACTAAGGGAAGAAAAGAACTAGGACACCAGTTTCAAAGGATTATAGATAGATTGTATAGCACTTAATTTTCTGCTTTCTTAAATGCCTCTCTTTTGTTCTTTATGTCCTCTTTGTCACCATTCCAGGACATTGATGGCTTCTGCCTGGCCACACCTGTCTTGATCATCTTTTCCCACCCAGCTCAGGAAGCTTCCTCCTTTTTGTCTTTCCAGAAATCCAACCTTATTTTCCATACTTCTCCTGATTAACTGGTCATGAGGTGATTTTTCTCCAGCTCCTCCCTGTCTGCACATACAACTCCCAGTGACTCACTCTCTCCTGAATTGCTTCTACTGCATTCGCCCCATTGTGTCTAAGTGTGGTTGCCATTGGCATGACTACATACATATCTCTTCCCATAACATGTCAGGCACATGGTATAGTGGAAATGTGTTCAGATTTAATCTGAGATTTATCCTGGACAATGCTGTTTATTCACTTTACATAGCTAAATATATACATTTTTAAAAAGAAGAACTCATCTAAGTGCTCTTTGGAAAGATCAAATTATAGTATCCATCCTTCTAAAGCAAGGTATCTGGTGTGTAGTAGGTGAACCACCGTCTTCTCTTTCTTCTTTAGATTTAACAATGATTAATTGTACACCTACTATGTGTCAGAAAAATTCTTTTCTTTGTGCTGGAGTGAACAAGACAGAAGTTCCTGTCCTGATGGAGCTTACATGCTATGGGAGAGACAGAAAACAGTAAACAAATAATATAATCTAAAGTAAATGACATAATTTATCACTGAAGAAAAACAAATTTCATTGTTGATGTGGATAACAGAATGTTGATCAAATATAAACCCACCTTCTTTATATTTACCCCACATAACCTTTAAGAGACCTACTCATTCCTGTAGTGGACCACTGTAGGATACGCAGACTTCACAGCGTGGACTTCATGTGCTTGCATACGTAGTAGTCTGAATTGTCCGTTGATCACATTCCTACAGCAGAATTAAGCAGAGGTGTCCTCAGTGAATAGCTGGCAGAGGAATAATCACTGGGAGAAGTGGAGATTGATTGGTCCCAGTTAGGATCTTGGCAGGAAGGGAAGCCAATAAATGCCATGCTGGGAGGTGGGAAGATTGAGTCCGCTGTACAGACAAAGACATAAATGGCAGTAGGATTTCGTGTCTTGGGATAACAGGGTGTCCACAGGCTTCCTTTTGTTAGAGTGAGGAAGCAGCAGAATCTCCTGCTCAGACCTTAGAGCAAGGATGGCGGTGGAGACTCAGAGGGGAGCAGAGGTGGGCATGGAGTTCCTGAAGGAATTCTGATACAGTCTCTTGGCTGGCAACCGTTACACAGGGCTTGGGATACAGTAGGTATTTAATAACATTTATTGACTGACTGTCAGGCTGGCTTGTTGGTGCTTTCCACAGGTCTGAGAAGTGATACTGTCCCTCTTTAGCAGTGGGAAGAAGCTGAAAGGCTGAGTATGGCACAAATTTGTTGCTTTATTTTTTCTATTTAAAAAAAAACACACACACAAAGAAAGAAAGAAAGAAAGAAAGAAAGAAAGAAAGAAAGAAAGAAAGAAAGAAAGAAAGAAGGAAGGAAGGAAGGAAGGAAGGAAGGAAGGAAGGAAGGAAGGAAGGAAGGAAGGAAGGAAGGAAGGAAGAAAAGAAAGAAAGAAAGACAAGGGAATTCCCAAAGTGTCCCATCCTTCTGTGTTAAAATCAAAGGGCAGTTGGTCTGGCCAAGTGGCGCGGTGGTTAAGCGCTGGCTTGGGAAGCCAGCGGCCTTGGTTTGGGTCCCACATAAGAGGGCCAGTGACACTGCCCTCAAAAAAACAAACAAACAACAAAATCAAAGGGCAGCAAAACATTTCAAATCGAAATAGTTTTATAAGTGGATTACTATTATTGTGTGTTAGCTATTGCTATGTAAAAATAAACTTCAAACCTGTGGTTGGAAACAATATGTGATTATTATTGCTTTTGAGTCACAGGTTAGCTAAGTGGTTCTTTTTAGATAATTAAGCTGGCACATTTCATGCATTTGTGGTTGGCTGTGGGTTGGGCGGGCGGCTCTACTGTTCTTGAAAGAACTCTCTTGCATGTTTGGAGGTTGACTGGCTGGAGGCTGGCCCTGGCTGAGGTGATGACCTGTCCTCCTCCAGACAGGGCTTGTGTAGAAGACAATAGCAGGGTTACCAAAGAGTGAGCAGAAGTGTACGAGACCTCTTGAGGTCTAGACTCAGAACTGGAACATTCTCTCAAATGAAGCAAGTTCCAAATGCAACCCAGACTTGTGAGATGGGGAAACATCTCTTGATGGAGATGCTGCAAAGTCACATTGCAGAGAATATAGAGAAGAGGGAGGGGGTGAAAAAATGAAGCACAGCTGTTTTTACAATGATATTCCATACCACTTACCATGAGTTATACGTTATTTATGTCCTTGGTCATTATTGAGCCTACTCTTTCTTTCGTAAGAAAGGTGTTTGGTCTTCGGAGCTTTGCAGCAGCTAATGAATGCAGGAGGTGGACAAATGGGTACATGTTAAATGCACTTTATAGGCTAATAAGGGTAAACATTTCTGGGTCATACTGAGCAATAGGTCTAAACAGTCACTGTTTACTTTCGTGATTCAAGTAATTTTTTTAAAATCTAGAAATATAATTTATTAACTGTAAGAGTTTCCTTTTATTTCTTAATTAAGTTCACAAGAAGCTTACTATGAAATATTTGCAGGCTGGCTTTTAGACTGAAGTGCTTCATTTTCTCCTGATCTAAAATAGTCTGCCTTCCAAAACTGCCAATGACAGATAAGAACGAGAGTATAATTTTACATAGTCAAAGAACATTTGTTTCTCTTATAAAGCAATGTTTCCGGACTTTGTCCCCTCTCTGAGCCTTTTCCATTTTTTTAACCTTAAACACAACACTATAGAATTAACATCCTTGACTAGAGGTTTTTGCAAGCCAATTCATCCTCTTTGTTCCAGAACTCTGGGTGGTCCACATTTTTCCCTCTTTAATAAACAGCCTCGCTCTCAAATGAAAGACTTCTTATATGGTCATATTATTCACGCACACATATCAAAGAATGCCTGCCCTCTTGTGGCCATAGAGGTTGCTACAATAAGAAGTGAATTAGCAAGTTTATCATGCCCAAAACAGAGCATTCTGCCCCACAAAGATGGTTCTATCAGAGAGCTTGCTCCAGACGGCCAAGTATGGTTGTACAGCATGAACAGTGCAAAATGACCTCTGCCCAAAAGGTGAATGAAGGGCCACTGCAATCCATCCCACACTTTGCTTGTCAAGTCACGCATCCTGTGTCCAGGCTATATCTTCCCAGAGGGGTTGCCCATTAAAATTTCATTTAAAGGTGCCTGCCATCAAACTCTGTGCCACCTGGAGTGTGCAACCTTCTCTCCTTTATACAAACCTCTGTATGGGCTACTAACAGCTTTGTTAGGCTCATGATGAGTTAGTTGAACACCACTCTTCACATGGAACTTTCCTACTCAGAGATTTTCAGGAATTAAAAGTAGACAGAGCTGAATATCACTAGTCCGAAGTTACCAGAGGAAGGGATAGGAACAAAGGCAAAATGAAATGTGCCAAATTTGTTAGCAGCAATTCAGGGAAGTAAAATGCAGGCCTTCTGACTTCCAATCCATGCTTTGAAGTCTTCCCTTTAACTTCAGGTGATCCCTTTATTTGACCCTCCCCCATCCCCACCCCGCCACCTAGCCACATGCTTCTTGAGTGAATGAATGAATGTATTTTCTAATGTTTCTTTGCCCTGCCTCCCAAAATCTCCACTCTCCTATGCCATATCTATTTCCACTGTGCATCTTTGTTCCTATTATTGTTCCTACCTGTAAGGCTCACTGCTCTCAAGCTGGTCAGTGCTTCCATAAGCTTCAGGCTCAGTTCCAGGCCCACTTCCTCCTGGAAGCTCTCCTCCTCCAGCCTTCACTAAGCCAGAAGACAGAGGGCCATGAAGGCTGAGCATAGGTGTTCAGACTTAGTGGAAAGAGCGCTGGCTTGGATCAATGGCCTGCACTCTAGTCCCAGGTCTGCCAGGAACTGCCTGTATGACCTTGAATGCATGCCCTCCCCTCTCATCTTGCTCTCCCCAATAATGAAAGTGTCAGACTCCATTGGTGCTGCTCGGTGTGTGGTAGGCAGTGCTGGTGAGGTGGTATTTAGGTGGTTCATGGACAGGTATTTTGGGCAAGTTAGTAGAAATGTGTTTGTTTAAATGTATTGGTTTTTGGGGAAAAGAACCCAAAACATTAAACCTAGAGTTCCCTGGATATTATTATATGTGACAAGGCTAAGAATTTTAAGTTTGAAAAGAGTTGATTTGAGGAAAAATTTAAGTAAACAATAGAACAGGTAGTCATCAGATATGGCAAAGGTGACAAAAGGGGGGAAGTTTGTGATGCACCAGAGGAACTCACCACTGTGCTCCCGTCTAACTCTCTCGCTGGGGCCCTTTCTCGCATGTTTGTTAGTACCGACAGTTTGTCCTTCACTGTCAGTTGCTGATGACAATACATCCTCTCTCTCTGTACAGCTGCGTCCGATAGTCCTTGATTCCACCATACTCATTACAGTGTAAAGCACAAAATAGGCCTTTAAAAAAGATTTGTGGCTTCCCTGATTTTCCTGTATTGCCTCTAATATTTATAAAAGCATTGACCCCCCAGTGTCAATATCCTAGTTTCAAAACCATGTTCATTTTTTTTTCTATTTATAACAATCATGTAGACTCATTATGTAAAATTTGGAACACCATAGAAAAGTAGAAAAAGAAGAAAGAAGGCATCCATTCTCTAACAATCTAATAATGAACCCTGCTAACATCCCTCCCTAATTTATAGTTTTCCAGCAAAACCTAGCAAGTGGAGATCTATTTCTGTTCATCTTTTTGGGAAATTCGAATATTCCTGATATATTTTTGTCATTCCGAATCATAAAATCAAAAAATGTCAGTGGAGGATCTGGAGATGGAGGCCCTTTCTAAGCAGCAGTTGCATAGCTGCCCAGAGGTGAGCCAGTCGGAGAGGCTACTGCAGCTCAAGGATAAGAGTAACTAATACTCTTTGCAAAAGGCATTGTGTATGTCAAGCTCTGTGCGAACGATGATTCAACATTTTATGCATATGTAATGCTGATTTGTATAATTGTCTTTCCTGTAGGGTTTTTAGAGTCTTTGGATGACTTTTACATTCTTAGTAGTGGTTTAATATTGCTGCAGACCACAAACAGCGTGTATAATAAAACACTACTCAAGCTTGTGACACCCCAGTCTCTCCTGGCCTGGCAAAGAGTCCGTGTGGCCAATATGATGGCCGATAGTGGCAAGCAGTGGGCAGAGATCTTTTCAAAATACAACTCTGGTAAGTGGCCCTGCAGAATCACTTTCAGGCACGTACATATGTTCAGATTTTGCGTTAACCAGTCAAGCCATACCCATGTCCCACTTCACATCTCCCGATATTTCAGGCACCTACAACAATCAGTACATGGTTCTGGACCTGAAGAAGGTAAAGCCGAAGTGCAGCCTTGACCCAGGCACTCTGTACATTGTGGAGCAAATTCCTTCGTATGTAGAATATTCTGAACAAACTGAGTTTCTACGGAAAGGTACATTTTTCATGAAGTTGGAAGCGTGATGAGTACATGTGTCTGCGTATGTGGTGGGGAATGTTGGTGTGTGCATGTATGATGAGGGAGGGTGTGCTGGGACAAAAGCATGGGAATGCCATAGCTAGTTATACTGGGCAGGAATGACCAGGTTCAGCATAATGTGTAAAACCTGCCCCTCAGGCTCTTCTGTGACCGTGTGTAGGTTGGAACAAAGCCAGGCATTCAAGATCTTTTGACTTCTCTCAGCTCTAATATCCCCTCCTATCCTGGGTTCCCAAGTTAAGCTTTTGGTTCAAGTCAGTAAATATTTATGGGAGTATTACGCCGGGACTATGCAAGGACTGGACAAGCACAGATGCAGGTCTGACTTTCCTGATCCCAAGAGCTCGCAGCCTAGTAGGGGACGCAAAGCCACATCGAGTAGCCACTGGAACGTAGAAAGGGAAGAGTGGTGATAAGCTCTGGTGTGACCAAAGGTTTCACCAAGCCCAGTGGTAAAACCAAAGAGGGAGCCGTTTTCAGTGGGAGGGGTCAGAAAAGACAGTTCTTGGGGGGCAAGAACGTAGCCCAGACATGGAAGCCCAAGTTTTGGAGTCACACTACCTAATTTGAATCTCTGCTTCTCAAAATCTCAGGCAAATGATCCACTCTCTCTGAGCCTCACTTTCTTCATTTGTAAAACACAATAGTAAAGGTGTAGGTCCATGATCACTTAGTTGTAATTTTTAAATAATCTCCAAACCTCAAAACTCTAAAACCAAATGTTTGTTTGTTTGTTTTAGTCCTAGCTCCCTTGGTAGCAGAATATGACCTGATCTGAACTCGTTTGGTAGCAAAAGCTAACTTGAAGTGTCTATTTATAGTATTTATTTGCTCTCCTCTAGAGAGACTATTTATACATGAGGCTACAGAAATATCAGTATCTTTAATTAAGAGGTGCTCCCCCAGAGACTGCAATGCCATATCTACAATAACATATGCATTCCATTGCTGCTCTAGAATTTGAAAAACCATGAATTCTGAAACACATCTGGCCCCCAAGAATTTTTGGATGTGGGATTGTAGACATTTACAATTTCATAGGGTTGTAATGAGAGAATTCTTGTAAATTCTTGAGCGTATTACCAACACTTAGCATCTACTGTTATCCTGCATTAAACATTGTGCTTAGCACACACAGTAAGTCCTCACTGAATATTTGTTGAATAAACGAAAGGGAAGCTGATGTCAGCATGGAGGATTAAAGGCCCAAAAAGGAGCTCACTAATTTGACAAGGGGACAGGGTCAAACAAATGGAAGCATGAAAACTGTGGTGTGATTGAGAACCTATTAGCTCAAGACAACTAAAGGAAAGGCTGTGAAGAGGGAGGTAGGTAGTGAAGCAAAAAATATTAACCTTGTATATCATCCTGCTAAGCAGCTTAGCTTTTATCCTTTAGGACATGGGGGTTTCTGAAAAGAGAACAGGCTTGAGGTCAGAGAGAAAACAGGAGACTAGTTAGGAAACGACTGAAATCAATCAACTGATAGATGAGTAGGAACAGAACCACGGTAAGGTACAGACAATGGGGATCAGGGCCTGGTCCTTAGTCCCCAAGTCGATTTGTAATGACACCTGGAGTGAGCCATCTCAGGGGGAATGGCTCACACTGACTAAATGCACATCACATGCATAAAACAGCATTCAGGTAGAAACTTCAATTGCCCAGCCGAGTAGATCCTGCCAAGTAGCAGACCTACCTCCCTCTGTTGTAGGAAAATTCACCTGAGAAGTCAAATCATTAGGTGGTTACTTGGTTAGCAAGGCAATTCAATCCTGAGGCCCTAGTGATCTGACCTTGAAGGCTGGTCCATCCAGCTCCTAAGAGCATCACCATAACAGCATATCTCCAGAGGGAGATGCTTGTTAAAGAGGACTGCTTATGCAGGGCTTTTCTTTTTTTTGGACTGGCTCATAGGGAATGGTGGATTCGAGTTCTTTGCAATGCCCTTTCTGGATCCCATGAAGAACACTACCCTGAAACTGAAAAAAGAGCTCATGCTGATCTGTCTGTAGTTTTTTTTGCCAGAGGAGGAAAGAACAGAGATTTAAGTTCACTGAGTGTCTACTGTATACCACACACTCCTTCTGGACCTTTTACTTGTGTTCTTTTGCTTGATCTTTGTAACATACTTCCAGATAAGTAGTATTGTTACTGTTTTCCTCCAAGGAAAAGAAAGGTTTAGAAAGAAACATGTGATTTGCCTAAATAATTAAGTGATATCATCTAGGCATTAAAAAAAAAAAAAGTCCTGAAAACCTCCTAGCATTTGGAAGTAGCCGTGGTATGTCTATTGGTGCTTTTATTCAGAAGAAAGGCATTTGACCTGTCTGAACCTCTATTTCTTCCTTTTTAAGGACGGGTGGTAATACTTATACATCATCAGGCAATTGTGAAGTTATATGAGACACACTATTTTAAATGCTTTTCTAAATTATGATACTTTATGGAAATGTGAAGTATAAAGCATCTGTTTTTTTATTTTGAGATGGTCACAGAGAAATTTAATTATAACGGTAAATATCCATCTAGTGCTCAACAAGTATTAGGCACTACTGTAAGCACTCCATCTGTTTGAATTCATTTAATGCCCACAGTCATTCTTATAAGGTAAGTACTATCATTGTTCACATTTTATAGTTGAAGAAACTGAGGCACAGAGAGGTTAAGTAATTTGTCTAAGGTCACATACCTAATAATGGCAGAACCAGGCTGCAGATCCAAGCACTTTAACATCCAAGCGTATACAACCCAGATATGTTGTAGCAATAAATGGCACTTCAGCCTGTAATTTCAATATTGTCTTTGTCTCAGCTCTTCTTGATGCTGGCCCTGGGTCCCAGAATCAGCAAAGTTGAATGTCTTATCATTTGTTTTGTCTCAATAACCTCACCCCTGAGTAAGGGATCCTATAAAACATAAGAAGGGAGAAAGGCAGACAAGAGCCGAGAGAAGAATGTGGGGCTAGGAAATCAATCTCTAAATGGTAGGGATGTCCCGAAGTTTACTGACTGCCCTATAGGCAATAACCCAGGACACTTAAATCTGGGAAGTGCCTGAATGTTGATTTTACTAGAGTGTCACATGTTCAATGCTTAGTGACTAATGGGCTTTATGGTGCTGGTACACTATGAAGCTTTGAATGAAGCTGAGCCTTTATGAATGCTTCGAGTCCAAGGAGTTGAAAGCCTGCTGGTACGTTCAAGATCATCTCCAATGCCTTTGTATTATGGACTCTCCTTTTTCCTCCCACCGCTAAAAAAAAAAAAAAAAAAAAAAAAAAAAGAAAAGAAAAAGAAAAAGGTTAACTGCCTAGGATCTAGTTATTCAGCCATGAGCCTAGAATTCAGGTTTCCTGATCCCCAACACTGGGGCTCCCACTAGTCTGTGACTGGCACCTAGCATATTCCATTAGGGCCACATCGGGAAACCAGCTACTGGCATTTCGCTAACCAAGTCCACTCACATGAGCTCTGCAGACTGCTTTGTGTTATACTCATTGTGCTCTATAAACAATAAGATGATGTTCTGCTTCATAGATTAAGAATTTTGGGTGAAAACCAAAGAATTTTCCCCCCCAGTGGAATAATCTAAAGGTATACCAATTCTGTGAATTATAAGGATTGGTTTGACAGCCAGGGTTCACGTTCACAGTTTTATTTCCTATGTAATATCATTTTGTAAGTAGACACCTGTGCCGGTTTTCAAAATCAACTATCATTAATGACATTTCTTTTGTTCCCTCTCTTTCCTTTCCTGTCTCCCTCCCTGTCAATCCCACCTGTCCTTCCCTTCCCTTCCCAATCAGGATATTGGCCCTCCTACAACATTCCTTTTCATGAAAAAATCTTCAATTGGAGTGGCTATCCAATGTTAGTCAAGAGGCTGGGTTTAGACTACTCTTATGATTTGGCTCCACGAGCCAAAATCTTCCGGCGTGACCAAGGGAAAGTGACTGATATGGCATCCATGAAATATATCATGCGATACAACAGTACGTAGCACATTTCTCAAGAATCATTCTTCAAAACTCCTTTTCTTCCCCATGGATAAAGAATCCGTGTAAGTTTATCATCTCTGTACTAGAAGGAATTATAAGAGTTATTGAATTAAATCTTTACAATTCTATTAATACTATACATATTTTATACTCAACAGAATTTGTCCTTTATAAGCGATTCTACAGATTTTTTAATTGAAAAAATTATATGTAAAACACAGAAAAAAATAACCCATATAGAGTACTTTTTTTTTAACCACCCTCTCATCCCCAAACATAGGTTTCCTTCCAAGGACAAAAGCAGCCAATAGACCAAAAATTATTCAAAAATATTTTTGATGAACAGTATCATAGTCAAATTTGTATTTATTTTGACAAACAATTGATGCACATTTATCCCGTTCTCTCTCTTCCATTGACTCTTCACTGAGCAGGCTGAAGGGACACCAGGAAGTTGTCCCTTCCTAGTACACGTCAAGGGAGACTTGTGTATCTGGGAGCAGGCTGGGCTGAAGGCCTCTGGGGTATAGGCTCTCTGATCACCTAGGCTTTCACAGGTCCAAAAGGCTTATTGCGGATAAGCATTCTCTCAGACTAGCCAGTACTCACTCTTGTCCCCATCTCTGTCTCCTAGATTATAAGCAGGATCCTTACAGTAACGGTGATCCGTGCAATACCATATGCTGCCGTGAGGACCTGAACTCACTTAACCCAAGTCCTGGAGGTTGCTATGATACAAAGGTAACATGCCTGGCATTTTTTTTTTTTGTAATAGTCACCATAACCATAACTTCTACCCGTACTTATGCCTATTCAAAGGCAAATCAGTGTTTTTGTGGCATACAGCACAATGTTTCTAACCATTCACACAATTCAGGATTCTGCTTTTTTCCGGTGATAGGTCCGATTGCCTAACTTCAAGTTCATGCTCTGCCACGTAATAGTAAATCACGTAATCTTGTAATGTTTCTGTTTCCTCATCTGTGAAATGGAAATAACAGCACTTGCCTCATAAAGTTGTTGTGCAAAGTAAACACTTAATATCTATAAAACGTTTAGACTAGTACTGAGTGGGCTATTTGAAAATGTATACATTATGATGATGATGGTGATAATGTTGATGTCTCAAGTTTTACCAAACTGACCCAAAGTCCAAATTCCAAATATTACTGAGAGCAGTGTGATTTCACATGAAACAGAAATTGAATTTAACTGAAGGAACAAGTATTGGATCAGCTGCCAAAGCACAAAAGGGTCTTTACCATGTTAGAACTGATAAGTGCTGTAATATATCTGTTTGTTTTTGTTTTATTATTTTGTTTTGTTTCTTTGAATTTAACTGAAGGAACAAGTATTGGATCAGCTGCCAAAGCACAAAAGGGTCTTTACCATGTTAGAACTGATAAGTGCTGTAATATATCTGTTTGTTTTTGTTTTATTATTTTGTTTTGTTTCTTTGAGGGCAGTGTCACTGGTTCTCATCTGTGGGACCGAACCGGGGCCGCTGGCTTCCGAAGCCAGTGCTTAACCACCGCGCCACTCGGCCGGCCCTGTAATGTGTCTTATAAGTAATACGTTTGCAGTGGTGGTCTGAAGTCAGCTCATACAGGCTTGTGAGAACCAGTTAAAATCAGTTAACTTTGCGTTGATAGCTTGATATCAGCTGTGGTGGGAGTATTTACACTATGGAAATGGGCAAACAGTGCAAATCAGTGCCTTTTTTCCTCAGAGAGCTGGTTGTTAAAAATTAACCTGGACACTACTCAATCTGGGGTGTCCAAAGGTATGAGTTAGTCATTTTAGATGATGGAGAGAATCCTTCTACCACATTCTTTTGTACTTTTGCTTTGGGCATGTGTCTTCTCATTTACAATCCATCCTAAATTCTGTAAGAAATCTGTTACAAGTGGAGTTAACTGTTCTATCATCAGCTCTGAAACTGTAAGAATGCCAACTACCCTACACATTTTTTCTATCATTCTAATGCCTAAATAAGAGATACTTTAGAATAGTCTGAGTTCCAACTCACCCTTCACCCTACTTTTTAGCTAATGGCAAAACTTCACTCTCAATATGTTGTATAATGTAAAAAATAAAAAATGTGCATAGACATGATAGACATTGGCACACAGGAAGCCGCAATTAATGGTTTTTGTATTTCTTTCCAATGGTATTTGCAAACATTCAGTCTGTGAAAACTGTTATATCCAATCCAGAATATAGATTTACTTGTGCTGCCTTACCTAGTAGAATCCAAGTCAAGCTGCCCTTTTTCAAATTTTGCTTTCTTCTGGAAACAGGGGCCTGCCAGTTTCTCATCAGAAAACTTTCTGTTGAAGATATACTTTAAAAATAGAATTTCCCCTTGGGCCGGCCGAGTGGTGCAGTGGTTAAGCGCTGGCTTGGGACGCCAGCGGCCCTGGTTCGGATCCCACATATGAGGGCCAGTGATACTGCCCTCAAAAAAAAAAAAAATAGAATTTCCCTTTAGCCATTTTGAATACAGAAAGAATCAGAAGTTATGAGACATTTTCTTCTTTCCCCTGTAAGGTTACGGTCTGCTGCTACCCCGTGTTCAGGTGTTTTTGAGAACCATGGACCCCGCTTCTGATACTGAGTTCCACTTTAGAACTCTTGTTACTGTCCTGATTAATAACAACAGTTGAGGAATTAGTATTTTCTAGCACTGCTCCAAGCATTTCCTCTCGTTATACCTCATGACAACTTTTCTGTGACGTAAGATTAGTAGCCTACTTTTCAAATGAGAAAACTGAGTCAGAGAGAGGTATTTTAAAATAAATGTTGGAGGGCCGGCTGAGTGGCACATTGTTTAAGAGCTGGCTTGGGATGCCAGCGGCCCCAGTTCGGATCCCACATATGAGGGCCAGTGCCCTCTACAGCTAAGAGGGTGAACAACAGTTCCACCTGGAGCTGGGCTGCTGTGAGTCCCCGGGATGGCATAGCTGCAGCCCCTGCTGCAGTGGGCTGCCATAGGTGGCCGGCAGCCAGCGTGAGCTGCCAATAGCTGCGGTAAGCAACCATCCAGAGGCCTGTGACCTATCTGCCTCATCCGGGAAGAGTGCAGTGATGGTATCAACATGGGCCAGTGAAGCAACGTCCTCCGCAACTAGACTGAAGAACAAAAAGACAGCAACTAGTCTGTTCTCCTTCCTCGATTCCCCAACGCTGTTCCCCTCCCCCAATAAAATCTTTTTTTAAAAAAAAGGAAAGAAGTTTTAAAAAGATAAAATAAAATAATGTTGAAGCTAGGTTTCTGATTAATCTGACTACAGACCTCACATTTTTGGCTACATGGTTAATACCCTTCTCCCAGTCAATTCACATTTGAATGCCAAATGGATTCAGAAAAGCATATATTGTGGAAGCTCGCATGATTTTATTTTTTTAGAGGGCAGTGTCACTGGCCCTCATATGTGGGATCTGAACCGGGGCTGCTGGCATCCCAAGCCAGCTCTTAACCACCACGCCACTCGGCCAGCCCAGATTTTGTTTTTAAGAGGTTAATCCTATGACTTTGGAAAAAGGACGGGAAAAACAAACAAACAGGGATTTAGTCAAGTTTTTTCCAAAACTTCTAAAATGTTCCCCTTCTTTCTCTTTCTAGGTGGCAGATATCTACCTAGCATCCAAGTACACAGCATATGCCATTAGTGGCCCCACAGTACAAGACGGCCTCCCTGTTTTTCACTGGAACCGGTTCAACAAAACTCTCCATGAGGGCATGCCAGAGGCCTACAACTTTGATTTTATTACCATGAAACCCATTTTGGACCCTGACCTAAAATGAAGGAAGAATAGGAAATAGAAGGCTGCAAATCAGATACCAAAGGCATTATTTTAGCTGTTTTCCATTCAAAATTAGTCTTAATAAAATGTATTAGTCTGTTACTCTCATTTCCCACTGTTGATTTTGTAGTTAACATGAACAAACATTCACTGTAGCAAGCACTGGAGAGAAAACCTTATATATGATCAACAATACCAGGCTCCGGCACATGAGCTTATAAACAAGAGGGTATGGCAGAATCTGCTCCCTCACTCACCACAATCCATACTCTCCTTTCATGCCTGGCCACGCAGACCACTCATCCCAGGCTCCTTAGGTAGCTGTGCCCTGTGATGAGGAGTTCCTGCCAATGGAATCTGAGAAGAGTGCCTTTCAGGCCTGGCCCCTAAGAAGCTGTGCTCCCTCCATGCTCTTTCCCGTCCCCTGGCTGGATGTGCTTAAGGACAAAGCCCTCAGGAAAGGTGGAGCTTTGTTTTCAAAGGAATCTCTAATAGAAAGGCAGTTAGTGATTTTTTGGGGCATCAACAACTCTCAACTGAGTCTTCGTGGTGCAGACTAAGCACATGATAGAGCAAGCCTTAATGTTGTTTTCCCATTAGAAAAGCAGCACAATGTGGGAGCAACTCTGAGTAACGATGTTTCTTTCAAAGCTGGAGACTGTATTGTGTGTGGTTTGGGCACTGTGGTAGTGCTAAATGAGTTAAATAAACCATATCGTACAGTCTAATAGGTGATTTTTAAAAAGGTGAGTGACTTTCAAAAGAAAGAAACACAAGGGCTGACAATAATCAGAATGAATCAGAGTACTCAGAATGTTAAAAACCCAGTAGTTTATTTCAAAGTATAAATTTCAGGCTTACTGGACAAAATCCCACTACAGTTAACACTTATACAGACGCCGCCAGTCTACTGTACATTTAGAAAAGAAAAAAACAAAACACAAAACCTTTAAAACCTAATAAAAATAGGGCAACTTGCTATAGCCCAGTTTAAATTAGACATTAGGAAGGTCTTACACTGTCTTATTATTTACACTTTCAACTGCAATAAAGAAAGAATGCAAGTTTCCTACAAAGGAGTTATATTTATATTTAATTTTGAAATGGCTGATGAAATACTAAACCCAGGATCCCCAAAAGGTAAACGTTTGATTGCCCAGTTACCTTATTTACAAACAAAACTTTAAAAAAAGACAGCATTTAAATATAAATGATGGGTATTTAGCTGAGTCTACAAATTTTTTTTTAAAAAAGAAAGGATTATTTAGCATGTTAAAACTGTATTGTCCTATTCCTCCCCACTGGCTGGGGAATAAATTTTAGGAATTACATAAGTCTGCCACACTAATAAAACACCTTATAAGGATTGTTCTAATCCCAAATGTTAAAAAAAAAAAAAAAAAAAGCAGAAGGGCATTATTTGCCCAGTATGGAAGGCAGAATCATACATTGGTTTTAGATAGAGTTATTTGCAATAATCTAATACTGGGACATGGTTTTATGGAAATTAGAATAAAAGGGGCCAATGACTGGTCAATGATAAAATAACAAATGAATCCCAGGATACTGAAATAGCCCAAGAAGGAAAGTCGGCAAGAACACTTGGAAGGTCTTTGCAGTATTCTACTGAGTTATAAGATCGCGTGTATAAAAGCGAGAGGAAGATACCACAGGCATTGTTTGTTAATTTTGTACAGTACTGGAAAATTTGTGGAACAAGATAAATGCATATCATGCAATATTAACACTCACCTTGCTGCATAAATGATAATTTTGAAAATGTAAGCAAAAGAGCAAACAACAAAAACTAAGTTAACACTTCTGCATTCCAGTTAAGAGAACTGTATGGTGCAGCCTGCCTAAGGAGTTCTGCAGAGATCTACCTAAAGATTCTAAGCTCCTTGCTCTAGAACTTTTTATTCAATTAAAATGCTCATTTATTACCCAACAATAGGGGTGGATAGAGTGGTGAACATCTCTCTGTGAGGCAAATGGTATCCCAATAAACACTTACTTTTCAAGGAAGAAAGTTATACTCTTCACTTCTCTCATAAGTTTCTGTGTTAAACAGCACACAATATTCTGCATATTTTAAAAAGGGTGTCCAGTGAAATAGAGAGGTATAGTTACCTCATCAAGTTAACTGTTAACAACAAATGTTGTCTTTGTATGTAATTTATAAATTTACTGGCAATAACATAATTTTGAAAAGAGGCTTACTCACACTTAAAACAGGGTGAAAATTACTCTGACAAAGTGCAAAGTAGAGAGTAACAAACATCACTGTTACTGTTAAAGGTCATATAAATATCCTACATTTTGGGTTGAAATATTAAATAGTTTCCATGACTTCCAACAAGGCAATACTTGTCAGGGTAAAAAGTATTGTCAGGGTAAAAATGTACCAAACTTGCATTTCCAAAATGGGATAATCAAGCTTACTTGTAATACTTCGTGAAAAGGTACCAGGGGGTGTGAACTGCTACAAAGAAGTTTTTATCAGTAGCTATTTCTAGTTGAGTCCTCCCTTCTATTCCCGAAAAGAAACCACCCAAACAAAAAGTGCTCATCAATATTAAACTCTGCCCCAAATACAAGTCTAGAGTTCTGCCCTAGCACCGTTCAGTAAATCCAATATAGCTGGTACCTATAAATTCCATGGCAGGCTAATCTGAGGAGAACATCTTACAATATGCTTTCTCCTTAAATAATTACAGTCTTTCCTTGTACCTTCCTTCCACTATCTGGAATAAAAAGTTTTATTTTACTGTATGTAGTAAATCTATTTTTAGGATTACTATCTGAGAATTTTTTTCTTTGACAGAAAACATAGTGTAGGCTAAAATAATAAGCTATTTTCATTCTACTGGGCTTTCTTCACCTGATTAAGGCTATGAAAGCTTCAAAAAAAAGGATTAGTAAATATAAATAAAAACATTCACCAGGGTAACCTTTTTTAGGCTAGGTAAGCAAATTGTTATCATATGACCATAAAACCGGCCAATAAAGAACAATTTTGAACATGGGTTTTCCATTCAGTAGACAGGAATGATCTTGAACACATAGTCAACACTGCAACCCTTGCAGGTAAAAACGTATATACATGCAGATATACAGGGGTGTTCATATACATCTAGAAGGTATCTCCCTTTTGAAATTTTCATTGGCATGACATTGGCAACTTCTTTACCATTACCATTAGTCCTAGGATGATTAACTTCTACATAGTTGCTTGGCAAATTTGATTCATGGAAACTTTAATTCTCATTGTCGTATCATTTTCTGGAAGTGAAAGGAAGGTTTCGGAGCATCTACACTTTGGCAATCTGTAGGCTTTCTTCAGCATCGAACAAACTTCACACGCAACATGACAGTACACTGACCAGTGAAAGTCTCTAAAGACTTTACAACTAGAATGCTTCCGATTACAAGCCATCAAAGTTGCAAAAAAGCAGCAGGGGAGTGCACTCTATTTTGTGGTGATGAAGGGAAGATGAAGCGTGAAAGGCTGAAAGGGAAGAGTAAACAACAATGGACAAATGGCCATGTTTATTTTTGTAGTTAATCTTTAAGGCACAAATAAACATAAAAGTCAGATTAGGATAGGGAGGGGTGCCACTGCAGATTGTTTTTCCCCCAAATTACAACCCAGAAGAGACAAACGAAAAGATGAACAGGTAGGTGCTTTCCTGTGTTCTAATTAACCTATTTTAAACTATTTAACCATTTTGCCTTTTATTTCTTTCTTTGAGTTTTGTTTAGATTCTGGGTAAATCATTTAACTAATGAACCTACAGATCCCTTAGAAGCAGAATCACACAGGATACATACCTCAGATCCTTTGATCTACCTACTTTATATTGGAAGAGAGGTAAATCTGGGAATGAAAATGGAGATTCCACTGCAATAAACATATAAATAGGGGAGAAAAAAAAAAACACACACAAACACCGACACATATTCCCCAGCCTCAAAACTAGAGAAAGGTGCACATTTACATTTCAAAACCTTGAAGCTTGAATTGTCCAGGAAAAGTCTTGCTTTATGGGCTAAGTTTATTTTACTCCGATTATAAACAAATGTAGTGTATATACACACCTGTCCAAGAAATCTTGCACAATGTGGATTTGACAATGAGAATCATGCACAAGATTAAAACATGACCAAAAAGTAGAACTTTTCAAAGGGGAAGAGCTAAAGGCTCCAAGGTTTAACTGCTCTGGGAAGAAGAGATCACATCTGTTGACTGAGGATCACAGAAAGGTCCAAAACGTCCATAAATATCCTTGGCTCGTACTGCAAAGTAGTATTTGCTGCCAGATACAAACTGGGTGAGAGTGCATGCCATGGGCAAAGGAAGTGCCTTTACTTCTCCAATCTTTTTCCATTGTGAGGGCACAGTGGCACTGGGTTCCTCGTGGTAAGCATAGAGATGGTAGCTGTCAACCGTGGCACAGCTTCGATCCACTTCCAGGACACTCCATGACAGTACAATGCCATTTTGACTCTGAACTCGTGCTAACTTCAAGTGTGGCTTCTGAGGCAGAGATGTGCTGGCAGCTTCTGGGGGCAGACGCGGTGGCTGTGGGGCTTCCGGCAAGGGTGCTGGGTGCACAGGGCGTGGGGGCTCCTAACAAGAGAGGCATGTTGATTTATAATGATCACGGAAAGGACAGTGTCTGAGCCAGAACTAAAACTTTGAGAGATCATTTTATATCAAGAACACTGGGAAATACCAAATACCATACTACATTTGTCAAGTTTGATTTGGTGATTTGTAACCAATCATGCCCCAAGCAACGGTGTTGAGGTAACTCCTACTAGTTTCTAGACCTACGATACTGAGTTTTCCTTGGGAAATAAAAACCCCTTGCCGATGGAACATCAGCTTGACAGAAACTGAAATAATCATCTACTTCTAACACAATCATTCATGATTTAATTCTCTATCTATGCTGCAGATTCTCATTTCAGGATAATGTAACATTTTAAAATATTATGTGTGACAGTCTGTCATGGGATATTTGAGTATACAACTCTACTTTCATTTTAAGGCTGTTTCTCCATATAAAGACAGAAGCATATTCTTATAAAAAAAGCACATTTAATGATGAATGTATATTATGTTCTCAGTCAGTCTGCATGAAACAGGTGACATTTAAATTAGACCAAGAAAAATGGGATTTAAAAATGCAGAAAAAGTTGTGTACCTTTCTGCAAACAGGTAAAACATGAGCAAAGGCATGGGGATGGGAATGTGAGGGGATTTATAGGCAAACAAGTATTAACTTTTACTTAGACATGGGGTATGTGAAGAAGAAAAGATGAATTTGGAAAGGAAGGTTAAAGCCAGATGACGAAAAAGCATGAATACTAAGACTTATCTAACACTGGACATTATTATTATATCTAGGTTTTAAGATTACAGTGTTCATTTTTTCAAAAGAGTCAAGTGTGAGCCAGGAAATAGGGATATGAGTGACCTTTTTAAGTGAAACATATCATTGCTCACTGACTTTAGATTGGAAGTCATGAAACAAATAAGGTTTCCTTAACTGAAATTCATGTAACAAAATTTGTTTCAATATGCATTTTATTAAATGGATAATTTGCATACACTAAATAGTGAATTCTGTGACGGTGTGATGCTATCTTTTTAATTTCCATGCCTTTTGAAAGCTTAGTACCAGGAACATGCACACAGTAAGAGTTCAGAAAGGATATGCTGAATAATTTCAAGGAATGTAAATCTGTTGAAATTCATATGTCTAGTGGAAAAATTCACACATACATCTGGAAAAAAGTACAATCTACAGTTAAAGAGCTAAAATAAATTTAAAGTTAGAGGAAAAGAAATCAAATACAAAGACAAAACATTGAAAGCTGAAGTAGAAGTGATTTGAATACTAGCCATATTCCTGTGTTTCCTCTCTCAAATTGTCTTTTTTCCTAAAATGACTTAATCACTTTAATAAATAAACATTAAACAAACATATAGCTAACAATCCAAGAAAAGATAGCTAAAGCCATGAACTTGACTGGAGGGAGCACAGGAATTTAAGGAGTTTGACAATAGCTTAAATGACCTGCAATATCCCTTCTAGTTCTCAAAAATTCTAGTTTCTGAACCTGCTCATAACCCAAAACTAATTAAGCCAACTCAGTTATTGTTTTGTTTCATTTCTGCCATTGCAATGGAGGTTTTTACTAAAGTCTTACAGATAAAATAATATACCAGGGATTTGCTTCCAAATAATCTGGTATATACATAATTGTAGAAATAAGTGGCTGGCACCATTGATGAAATAAGACTGGCCAAGTACTGATAACTGTTGAAGGTGCGAGATGGATACGTATGGATTGTTATACTATTCTCTCTACTTTCATGTACATTTGAAAATTGCCATTTAAAAATATTTTTTAAATTAATTAAAAGAATGTTCCTCCTGTGAGATACACAATTTATTCCAAGACAATACACATGGATGGAATCAGGTAACAAAACCAAACAAACAAAAACTCTCATGGGTCAAAAAATTTGCAAAATTATGGTATAAATGAGATGTTTACTATATATTTTTTGAAATAAATTATCTGCAGCTACATTTGACAGTAATGCTATATTTGCCACATACTCCAGTAGGGCCAAATTGCAGCACTGTGAAAACACTGTGGAGGTGCTGGGGTCAGACAACCTAAGCTTGAAAAAGGCTCTGCCTCTGACACTAGTTTGGGTAATGACGCTGAGTAATGTCTTTGTAACACAGTATCCTTTTCTATCAAAAAGAGATTAATAACCCTCATGAAATTGTGAGGATTAAATAGAATACATGTAAAATACTTAGTAGAGTGCCAGGTATATAGTGCTCCATTAATATAAATTTCATTATAGTGGGATAATAAAAATCATAGCTATTAAGAACATAGGCTCAAGAACATGGGTTTTTACAAAGTATGACCTTGGGCTGGTTATCTAACCTTTGTGCATTAGCTGCCATATCTATAAAAAAGGAAAGCAAGAGTCCTAAAAGGTTCCTGTGTAAGGTATTAACAGTGCTTGGCACACAGTAAGCACTCCATAAATGCTACCATTATCATGTGTAATAAAAACAGGATGCTTTGCTTGGTAAAAAGTAATACCAGCCTCAACCTCCTCCCCTCCTCAAAAAGCCGGTATTTCTATTTACACTGTATGTCATACCAAGTACTATTATATTTACACTGTATGTCACATACCAACTACTATTATAATCATGTCACAAGATAATAAAGAAAACAAATGCTAATTATAATAGTATTTGACAGGTTTTTATTTTGTTTGGAGGCATCATCTAAGGAGAAATCTTTGGTTTTCTCTGTTACGTCTTGACCAATGAATTCCCAAAACCATTGGTTTATTAAAAACAATAAAGTGATGGCAGTGTAGCAGTTAGAACTAACTGGTATAAGGTTTTGAGGAAAAGAATACAGTTAGAACACCAAAAAAAGACTGTTTAAAATACATTTTTTAATACTCCAAAGTATTCTTTTTAATTTAACCATGAGTAAAATGGCCTATCAACCTTACATGCCCAGCTGTGCGCTCTTTCAGTTCACTGCAGGCCGCGAGCAAACTCAGTGCTCCTCAGTGACTACCATCCCTGGGGAGATTGGGAGATTGGCTCATAATGGTCTATTTTCTTACATAAACTTTGCAGGAAAAAACAGAAGACCTGTTATTTCCTTTGATATAATGAGTTGAAAGACAAAATACTAACTATAATAATATTTGACAGCTTTATTGTAGAATTTTGCGAAGCCAAGCATCAGTACTTACAGTATGCACTTGTGGTGGTCTGTGATGCACTGTGAGCTGAGGTCCTGTTGATCCCAGGGTCAGTCCATTGTTTACAACATATGTAGTTGCTTGAGGCACTCGAACTGTGACACCTACCCAAAGAAAATTAAGGGATAAATTAGAATTCTATTCCAAATTTTGTGGAACACTGATTAAACACTTCAAGTCAGTAAAGTGATGTTTTTTATTTATTTATTTATTTATTTATTTATTTATTTATTTATTTATTTATTTATTTAAGGGCAGTGTCACTGGCCCTCATATGTGGGACCCGAACCGGGGCCACTGGCTTCCCAAGCCAGCTCTTAACCACTGCGCCACTCAGCCGGCCCAGTAAAGTGATGTTTTTAAAATACGAAAGGAAAAATATTTCTACCTAGAAGTCTACACTCAGCCGAAGTGGTGCTTGAGCACGAAGATAAAGAAATTTTCATATATGCAAACAACAACAACAAAATCTACTTCCATGAGCCCCTTTTCAAGTAGTCACTGGGGGATGTGTGCCACCAATATGAGAGAGAACATAAAGAAAAGAGGAAAATGTGAGATACAAGGAACAGGTGATCCAGCACAGAAAAGAAATAAATAGAATCCCTACCAAAATGACTATGAACAAAATTCCCAGAACACTGGAACACTGGTGGTACACCATATTTAGAAGGTAAACAGGTCAGAATGGAGCAGTGTGACTCTAAAGACAGATCTCTTCTGTCTCATCTTTTTAACCAGGACAGAAATCTCCACTAAGTTACTCTTGCCTTGTGTTAGGAGGTTCCTCTCTTTTTCTCTCCATGCCCTGCTGATCAGCTGAGGATACTCAATCCACCCAACAGAAAACTGTTTTGACATACAACAGGACAAGAGAAGCAGAAAATTAGAGCCACCTACTGCCCAACCATATTCCTTACTCAGTATGTGGTCCATACTATAGTTCTGCCAAGTACTCTGTGGTAAGCCCAGTTTCCCAGAACTCATTCAAGACCCTCTTGACTGATTTCCACAGAGAAAGCTCTTCAACTTGAGAAAGTTGAAGCCAGATTATGAACCAGAGATTCTGCTTAGTTTACGTTCTTCTGGAAGCCATCACTTAATAATGGCATTATTGTGGTTTCTTTAAACAGCTAGATTTGTCCTTGCTATCAAATTTTGCAAAACTAAATATTTTCAGTGGTACTTATGTGTAGGTGGCAAAACCGTATAGGAAAGCAGAAAGTAGGATGATTACCACTGATGGAAAGGCAGAGGGATGTAATTAAGGGCAGGCATACAATAGGCTTGTAGGTTACTAACAAAGCTCTATTTCTTAGCTTGGTGGAGAGTTCATAAGTCATTCAGTTTATTATTTTTCTTTAAACTTTAACTATACCTTTTATATAAGCTTCTGTTTGAATGATGTATTTTACTACTAAAAGAAGTACATACAGATGCTCTTCAACTTACGATGGGGTTACATCCCAATAAACCCATTGTAAGTTGAAAATACTGCAAGTCGAATATACATTTAATACCCCTCACCTACCAAACATCATAGCTTAGCCTGGCCTACCTGAAATGTGCTCAGAACACTTACATTAGCCCACAGTTCAGCAATTATCTTGAGTTTCATCTCAAGAGTAATTGCCTTTTTTTTAAAGATTTTATTGGGGAATTGGGGGAGGGTAACAGCGTTGGGGAATCGGGGAAGGGGAACAGACAAGTTGCTGTCCTTTTGTTCTTCAGTCTAGTTGCGGAGGATGTTGCTTCACTGTTGGTATCGTCATTGCGCTCTTCCTGGATGAGGCAGATCGGTCGCTGGCCTCTGGATGTCGCTCACCGCGGCTATTGGCAGCTCACGCTTGGCTGCCTGCCGCTCACGCTGGCTGCGGGCCACTCACTGCAGCCTATGGCAGCCCACTGCAGCAGGGGCTGCAGCCTACACCATCACCGGGGCTCGCACCGCCCAGCTCCAGGTGGAGCTGTTGTTAGCTGTAGAGGGCAGTGTCACTGGCCCTCATGTGGGATCTGAACCGGGGCCGCTGGCATCCCAAAACCAGCGCTTAACCAATGCACCACTCGGCCGGCCCGTAATTGCCTTTTTTTCTCACCAGAAGCAGGAGACAACGATGGGTATTTTGTAGACATGATGGAATGTGAAAACACAAAACTTGATATTAAAAAAATGCTGGTAACATAGTACATTGTAGTGTATCAACTATCTACCCTCATGAATGCATGGCTGACCGGGCTCTGTGGCTGGCTGCCCAGCATCATAAAAGTACCATATCACATATTGCTAGCCTGGGAAAAGATCAAAATTCAAAATTCAAAGTATGGTTTCAACTGAATGCGTATTGCTTTTGCACCACAATTAAGTCAAAAAATTGCAAGTTGAGGGCCATTTGTATGTGGAAAGTACAAGTTTCCTTTAATGTTTTCCTATCTTTTACTTCTCAGCCATCTTCCATACCTTTAAGGCTCTCTCTCATTGGAGGCTATCATTACCATTATTTCCATCATCTGTGCTAAGTCATAATTAGTCCTTCTCACTTTAATTAGGCAATTTATCTCTTAATAGAGTGGAGTGTAGACCAACATCAAATAGCGTACTATAATTATACTGGCCATAAAAAATTAAAGTGGAAGACAACATTCAGAGCGCAAATCACATAATACGCATGTCCAATTTTTTTGGTCAACTCTCCTAACAGAGGAAAAATGAAAAATAGTTTTTATATGATACTACAAGCACTTTTTGCTAAATCTAATGTTAATAAAAGGCACTTCAACTAAATGCTGAAGAACTACATGTAACTTGGGGCCCCATACAAGAAAATTCTCTTACTGTTTTGGGGATTGACCTGCCGAACAGCAGGAGCCTGCATAACAGTTCCCCGCAGGGGAGCCTGAGCTGGTGGTGCTGGAAGAGTTGTATAAACCACCTGGTGGTTCGTAGGAGCTCTTGGTACAGGAAGTCTTGTGGTCCCCTGAGTTACTGGACGCTGTGTTACATTCACGGTGGTTGGAGCTAATGACAAGCAGAAAAAGATATTAAAAATACGGTAAAGTCTATGGTAACTGAAAATGGTAATTAACTTTGCACATAATCTATTGGGTTGTCGGAAAAGTCATGACGCATTTTTGCAACGAAAAACAAACAAAAAAAATACGTCATGACTTTTCCGACAACCCAATAATTAATGTAATCTTGATAGGGCTACACAAAATTAATATTAAACGATCTAAACTTCAGAAGGAAAGAGCACCTCAACTGTGTCCAACGGCCTTTCCAGTCTTCAGTTTGACTAAATAAGCATGTGATAATAAAGAAAAGGTTTAGACTCAACAGTATGACCTTATAGGAGTGACTTAAAATAGTAAACTTTCCCTCCTCACTGTTACACTGCTCTTAGTAGAGTATCTTAGGAATTTTAGGCCCTCCAAGCTGTCTACAAATGGGTATAAATACAAAAGAGTAACTGCATTCCCACAGTTCAAGAAACTGGTGGGCTCTTGTAACTGACATTTTCTTCAGGTGAACCAAACCATTTTTACTCAAAACGATAAAACATCCATTAAAACACAGACTTCTTCCTTCTCTACTCTGGCATTCCTCCTAATTTATGTTTCAGAGAGCATTAATGCCTTGAGGGATGTTAATATTTATCAAAAATGAGTCCTCAGTGTTCACTTACAGCATGGAACTACAATACTGATTTTAGGAGTTAATGGTTTTTTTGTTAATAACTCTCTGAATTAGGATCACATTTTACAAATGACCACATATAAACCATGTAATAAAAACAATACATCTCCTTTCTTTTGGAAAAATGGGTTCTATAATAAAATTAATTTGGACATAAATGCTGAATATAACAAAGATAAAAAATTTTCTTTACTGAAGACTTTAGTTTTTACATATTCTAACTTTCAATATGAGCCTCTAGAAAGGGGAAGAGAGTCTGCAAGGAGGAATGCTATCTCTTCATCTCTTTATTCCCCATTTTATTATCTATACTGCGCATGGGTTTGCATAATGACATTTCCTTCTAAATTATCTAAATTAGGTGACTGTCGTTTTAATTTCACTGGATAAAATTCAATGTGAACTCAATGTTTCCCTTTAGTGACAAATGTGCTCATATAAGTGTTTTGCAGATAAATCTCTAAGCAATGAGCTATTTTATGAAGAAAAACTGTCTTGATTTGCTTCCAAATAGTTTAGGAGATATAGGCTACATCTTGAAAATGTTTGAATTTCCAACTTCTTGAGAGGTAGCAAGTAAAATATTATTGTATATCTCCTGATAGTACCATTAGGCCAGTTAAAACTAGTTAAGAATTCTCTAAAAATTCGTAGTTAATCAGTTAATGATAATTTGTTGGTTATAATCAGAATGAATTATTACACCCATTCCTTCTAGGAAAACTCTATTCATTTCTGCTGTACACAGTGGCAGGCGAAAAAGGCATACAGTTTAAGTCTTCTAGATAACCATTCTATATACATTGCTGCTACTTAAAGACGGTCAGCAAAACTGAATTATACTGCATTCAAAAGGACACACTGTCTTCAAAAGAACAATGAGAATCATTAATTTTCTATTTAACCTTCCACTTGATTCCATAGTCATATATCATTATAGGCAAAACTACAGCTTCAGTTCAATGATTCAGCAAGCTTACCTGTAGGTAGTAAGTGTATTGTTGTCTGAGATGGTCCACTCGTTGGCACCCCAGATGGCTGAAGAGGTGGCGCTGGCTGGATGGGTTGCAATGGTCGAGACACGGGCTGAGAACTCATGGTTGACACAGGAGTATGATTCAGCTTTTTGGGCTCTGTTAATTAAAAGAGAGGCATTATTATTATTGATACAAAAAAGGAGAAATACAGGTTTTTCCTTTACGGGTGAATTTTACTTTCGCTTGCCACTCAGTCACATTTATCGCTTAGAGAACAATTTCTTTCTATTTTACTTATGTGTATTTTTGCCAATTTGAAAACCAAGTCAGATCTTAAATAATCCACTGTAGGTTCTATCACAAATTCTAATTCACATGTATAGAAATACAGTTTTATGTTTTGTTTGTTTTCATGAAAGAATCCTACTTCTGAACTCAATGTCAATTAGAATAATTTATTTCTTACATTAATACATATCTATGTATCTATGTCAAGGACATTCTCCTAGAAAAACATCTATAAATTGATGAATTTCTCACCAGAGATCTTGAATTCCAATTACTCTACTGTTATTTACCCTTTATTTATTTATTTATTTATTTTTAAAGATTTAATTGGGAAATTGGGGGAGGGAACAGCATTGGGGAATAGGGAAAGGGGAACAGACAAATTGCTCTCTTTTCGTTCTTCTGTCTAGTTGTGGAGGACATCGCTTCACTGGCCCATGATGGTATTGTGATCACTGCACTCTTCCCGCCTGAGGCAGATTGGTCACTGGCCATTGGACGGCCGCTCACAAGGGATGTCGGCCACTCATACTAGCTTATGGCAGCTCAATGTAGCCCCACTGCAGCCTAGCTCCAGGTCGAGCTGTTTTTCACCATCTTAGCTATAGAGGGCACAGCATCACTGGCCCATGTGGGATCTGAACCAGTGGCCCTGCTGCTCAGAGCTCGCGCTCCCAAGCCAACTCTTAACAAATGAGCAACTCGGCTGGCCCTTTACACACTTTTGTTTAATAACACAGATGATTGCTTATTTACACTATCCAGTTTTTAAATAAAACACACAGTGTCTATCTCAAAAAGTTCTCCAATAGCCTATGAAATAGATGTTTGCATCTCAGAAAAGGCCCTTAAAAATAGGTAACCATTATATGGGGTAATATAAAGAGTGTATGCCAAATGTCCTTCCATCCAAAATGATCCCCATGAATTTCTGTCCTATGAAATTCTCAAATGTAAATAAATTTCTATGTAAATGAAGTTCTAAAATGTAAATAAAATTTAAGGTGTTAGCAAGTGATATTTTAATTGGTTGCTGATGGAGAACAATGCACTTTAGGACAGGAGAATTTAAGGTACACTTCAAGGTGGAGAAATGGAGAGAGATCCCAAGAGGCAGGGATGCTGGAAAGGGAAATGGCAAGAATACTGATAAAACTTTGCTTACTTTACTTTTTTATTCAGAATTAGCCCTACCGGTATCCTCTCAAAAATAACCTGTATTTATTTTCATCCTCTAGGAATTCATTATATTTAGACTTTCCTATAAAAAGATAGTGAAAGCAATACAGACAATTTGAAGCTTTTTAAGAATAATCATATGGTATAAATTCAACCCTGACAAATGATGGCATAAATCTAATTTTACAGTGTTTTATACCAAAAAAAAAAAAAAAAAAAAAAACTTTATCGGCACAGAAACAATTGCATAACTACTTAATTTTGTTTTCCTAAAACGAAATAAACTATCTTGCTCCCTAAAATACATTGTTTTAAATCTTTAAGTTTTTAAAATTTAATGTCTTTAAGGTCGTAATTAACTTACACCTGATCTTACTATAGTTTCAACATGCATTATATAATTATCACCACAGAGTTTTACAGATATGTCTGTAAAAAGTTATTTTGTGCAAATAAGTTTGAAAAACACTTTATATTTTGAATCATTCCTGGTGATTTACATTGTAAATTAACATAGTAAAGGCTCAGAGAAGTCTGTAGTTAAAAAGAAAAACAAGCCACTATAATTTTGTTTCCTGAGCATTACCTAAGCATATTTAACCATGGAACTTTTTATTCACAGAACACCTATTAATACTGCAGAAGAATAATTTGGAATATTGGCAAATATCTATCCAATATAATTTCTAAATATTATCACTCAGAATAATATTGAGGATTTTGAGTGTGCATGCTTTCTAGCTTTCTAACATTACTTTCATTTTTATTTAAAGAATATTCAGTAAAAGAAATTAATTCAAATAACCAAAATTAAATGTATGGACACGTAAAGGTACCAACATTAAAACACACACACACACACACACACACACACACACACACACACACACCCCATTTAGAGTCAGAAGACCTGTGTTTGATTCCCAGTTCCCTTACTGATTCATGCTCTCTGAGTCTATGATTAGCTCTAAAATGGGCATTACAGGTTATTGCAAGGATCAAGTGAAACAACAGATATAAAAAGAGAGGTGATCCATAAGTTAAATACTCTCCTAATTGCTCTGTTTTCCTCTATGCCTTGTTCATATTCACTCAAGATTTGATTTCTAATTTTTAATTCTAATCTAAAAAACTCTCATTCTATAATAATGTTGTAAAAATTTTGTGGCGTGTCAGATGGTCACATGTCTTGTTAGGGAGACCACTTCATGGATGGAGTAGAGGCTTGATCACTGCACTGTACACCTGAAGCTGAGGTTGTATAATATTGTATGCCAACTGTAATTGAATATATATATAGTCATGGGATGTGGAGTATACTGTGGAAGGGAGTCAAAAGAATTGTAATAGATATGTATGATATGTATGGGGGGGTTGTCACTTTGAGGGGTAAAAAGTATAACTATTGCACTGTGTTGTATACCTGAAACTAATTTTTTAAAAAAATGTTTATTTCACAATAAAAGAATTTAAAAAAATAAAATAATTTAAAAAATTAAAAATTCTCATTCTAGAACGGATACAAATACACCAGGTATAAGCGTAAGTGTCTGTCTTCACTGAATATTATACTGGATTAAGAGGGAAACATGGTATCAAAGCATCACTTAGTCTGATGCCTTGTACTTCAATACCTTGTGAAGAGGCTCCACTCTCTTCATCATCCATTGTGAGATCAATGACACCACCAGAATCACTGCCTGTGGCTTTTCCACTCTGAAAAACAAAACTTACTCATTTTGCAAAAGAAACTCTGGCAGACGTAAAGGAAAAATGAAATAATACTGAGGAGAAATGAGGATAAGGAATAGCCTGGTTCAATCTGGACTCCTAAATAGCTTTACCTAAAGAAGCAGTGTGTCAGATAAATTACTCTAGGATACTCATAACTACAACCTAAACATCAGCCACATAAAAACTAACTTTGAAATATTTTCACAAGAAAGTCTAGACACTTTTAAAATAAAGTTATCAATTGCTCAGAGCTATGAAATAGATACTTTAAGTAATAAGTGATTAATACAAACATCGTTCATTCTCTAACATTTAAAATACTGACCAATTCTACATTAAATTATCAATATTAATTCACAAAAACATCAAAGGCAACTGTAAAGCTAGAATTAGATTAGATAAAATAATCTAAATCCATTTTCCCCCCTAAAAAATGGTATGGCATAATAGGATATGGTACACTGTACTATTAACTGACATCCAATTTGACTAAAGTCAACATTGTCCAAAATCATTAGAAATATGATTTAAAAAAATTTTAAACCATACAATATCAACAAAAAAGGAAAGCAGACCTAAAGAACAAGGATCTTCAAGTCAAAAAGACCGAGTGCATCTTTTAGTTCCACTACTTATTAGCTATGTGAATTTATGTTAAAAGGTAATTTCCTCAATTTGCAAAATTTGGATATGGAGTGTATTATGAGGATTAATCTAAATATGTATATAAAGAGATTAATAACAGGTGTGACATATGGTCACTGCTTAATACAGTCATGTGCTATATAACAACATTTTGGTCAATGTCAGATTTAATACACAACAGCTGTTCCACAAGATTAAAATGTAGCTGAAAATTTCTTTCGTCTAGTGACATCGTGACCATCACAACATCACAGTACAACATATTACTCACATGTTTGTGGTGATGCTGGTATAAACAAACCTACCTCGTTGCCAATTGTATAAAAGTATAGCACATACAATTATATACAATACATGATTCTTGATAATAATAAATGACTGTTACTGATTTATGTATTTACTATAGAATACTTTGTATTGTTATTTTAGAGTGTCCTCTTCCTACTTATACAAATAATTTGCTGTAAAACAGTATGCTGTGTTAATGCTGGTAGCAGCCTCATATATTTTGTTTACCACATTTCTTGATTGCATCGTTTTGTCTTATGTTGTTTTGTACAGTAACATGTTGTACAGGCTTGTAGCCTAGGAACAACAGGCTGTGTACCACATAGCCCAGGTGTGCAGTAGGCTAGACATCTAGGTTTGTGTAAGTGCACCCACTCTGTGATGTTTGCACAATGATGAAATTGCCTAATGATGCATTTCTCAGGACATATCCCAGCTGTTAAGCGCAGCCCATGGCTATATATGAGTATGCAAATCATAATTACTTTATGATATATTATACTGTAGATTAACTCTAAATGATTAAAGTTTTCATCTGCAAAACTCAAATTTTGTGATGTTAAATAATTTCTTACAGTTAGAAAATTCAGGCCCAATTCCAAGATAATGTTATAAATTCTAAATCTTACAATTATACATCATTATGATAATGACTTCTTAAACACCACAGACCTGTAAAATCCAATAATAAAAGTTCTTAACAAATCCTCAAAGAATGTAACAGAATCCACTTGCTACAACATATCTATAAGATTTACTTTTAAATTTTACTAAATTTTAGAGAGTGATCTCCCAAGCATGGCAGCATGAGCGGGTCCCCTGATCTCTCCCCTTAAAGTTGCAGGTTGTACAACTATAATTCAAGAAAGGATTCCCGGCTCAACACACAAACATGTATTAGAGATCCGCTCATCGAAACATCTGAAGGGGCTAGCGCTAGGATTTCAGGGGCTGGGAGCCCCATTGCCTACCACATTCCCCCGTGGGGGTGGAGCCCTGAGACAGAGTCAACCTGGCCACAGAGGAACTGCCTGCCTCCCCAGGGAATATAAGGCATTTTCCAATGGACCTGAGAGATCCAAGAAGCCCCAGCACTGAAAGAGAAAAATAAAACACTTGCCCTCCAACACCATCTACTGGAAAACAAAAGAAGGATCTCTTGTCAACCTGCTAAAAAAGTGACGCTCATAAAATTTACTAAATTTTAAATGTATCAAAAATTACTAGAACAATATGCAAAGCCTAGTAAAGTAAAATGCAACCAAAGACAAAATATAGTCAATAGAAAATGACTCCAAATGGAGCCAGATGATAATTCAGCAGACTCCAAAACAGCTGTTAAATTGTCTGTTCTCCTTCCCCAGTTCCCCATTGCTGTTCCCCTCCCCCAATACCCCAATAAAATCTTAAAAAAAAAAACCCAAACAGCTGTTAAAAATATGTTCAAAGAATTAAAGGAAAACATGATATTAATGAATGTGCAAATAAGGAATCTTAGAAGTAGAAACTGAAAAATAAAAACAGAAAGGCAACAGAAGAATTGAGATAGAATACTGAAAAAACAAAAGACACAAAATAAAGAAAAAAACACACACAGAAATAAAAAATAGATAAAAGAAATTTTTAAAATTACAAAACAGTAGACCTAAATACAGCCATATTGTAATTATACTAACTGTAAATAGATTGCAATTTCCTATCAAAATGTAGGGATTGTCAGATGGAACAAGACATCAAGAAAACAAGAGGGCCGGCCGAGTGGTGCGGTGGTTAAGCGCTGGCTTGGGAAGCCAGCAGCCCCGGTTCAGTCCCACATATGAGGGCCAGTGACACTGCCCTCAAAACAAAACAAAACAAAACAAAAACAAACAAAAAAAAAACCCAAGAAATAACTATATTTTTTTTCCTAGATGCTCACTTTAAATACAAAGACACAAACATACTGAAAAACGTAAGCATAACTGCCATGACCATGTAAATACTAGACACTATACAAAGAGACGAACTTTATAATGATAGAAGTGTCAATTTGTGTATTTTTCCCATTAATTTTGTTGCCTTCACTTAATATGTTCTGGTACTTTATTATAAGGTGCATATTTCTCTATAATGTGTAATGTATAATAGAATAAGAAGATCTGCAATCAAATTGAATCTACTCAATTATATTTTTATGGGTCATAACCTGACAGATATAGTCATCTATCTATTATCATATACTACAGGTAGTTTCCTGAGTATATTTTCTTCTTGAGAAATAAAATTGGTAATTATTTTGACAATAATCATGATAGCTGGCATTGCTACAGGGCTCTGTGCTAAATGTTTTGTATTTGTTAACAAATTTGATCTTTATAATAATCCTATCAGGTGGGTAACAACATTAGTCACATTTTATAAGTGAGAAATCCAAGGTTTTAAATAACTTGCCCAAAGTTTATCCACTAAAAGTGACAGGAGCCAGGTTGTCTGACTCTAGAGCTTATTACCTTTATGCCACTAGGCGCAGATATATAGGCAGACATACATACATATATACGTATCTTTACATTTTTTTCTGACATCATCTCCAAGAAAACTTATCTAATCAGACATCACATGTTTATATCTGCATTTACACATATTACTGAAGTTCTCAACTGAAACTATAAAAAAAAAATCAAATAGGTTTTAATACTAAGAATCTATAAAAAGTTGCCTAATCAAGTGTACGTCCTCAAAATGACCACTCTTATTAAGTGAATACTAAGCAAATTTCAAGAGAGCAAAGACATTAGCTTTGTAGTTTTTTTTTTTCTGGTAATGAAACAAATAAAAAAAGAACATATATGAAAGGCTACAGTAGGCACTTCAATAACTGCGAAGAACATTAACACAGAAGACCTGGCTGTTTACTCCTTGCACATGTCTTTCAGGGAACTTGAACTATAACTGAGACTTGGTTAGCTACCAAGACTGTGGCCCTCAGAAAGTTTACATTAATGATTGATCATTTTCTTATGTACACCTTAAAAAATGGACTGTCATACTTGCTTAACAGGACTGATTTGCAGAAACATCTAGACCAGGGGTCGGCAAACTTTTGAGACAGAAGAGCCAATCCTGTCCCTCACAACAATTTAAAAAGTATTCAAGAACCATAAAACAAATGAAATCACCATTATGTGGATAATATCCTTTAAAAATTTTATAAATGAAACTATGATAGTTTTATTTCCATTTTCAATTTTCCTTCAGAGCCACATGTGGCTTGCGAGCCGCAGGTTGCCGACCCGATCTAGGCTGATGATGTATCCCTGATTTTACTGTTGGGGTCCTGAGTTTTGACTGTGATGGCTGGTTACACAGAAAGATGTGGCTATATGACCAGCCCTCTAAAATACCTCATACCTTGAGTCTCAATGAAGCATCTCTGAGCAAATAGGCTCTCTGGGCATAAGTCCCTGCAGTTAATAGAGAGAAAGCATATCCTATGCGATGCTGGACAGTGGAGGACTGAGAAGCCTGTGCCTGAGCTCTCTGAACCCCACTGGATGCATAAATTTTTCCTATTATTTTTGCTCTCTGCCTGTTTTGCTGTGTAAACTATAAACATGAGTATGAACTGCTATGGGCTTTATGAGTCCTTCTAGCAAATCAACAAACAAGAGTGAGCTTGAGTCCCTCAAAAGAGCACTATAACTACAGATGGCTACGATAGCAGCATAAAAAGAATTTTACATTGTTTTACAATGTATACTGATAATTTGAATAAATGAATAAGTTTATTTTTCACTATTTAAAATACATTAATGTATTATATAAAATGAGATATATGAATAAAATACATTATGTAAAATAAGTTAACAAATATTTATTTGGAGGACATTAGAGTATTTTCATTCAAGAGCTACACAAATATAATAATTTATATATTTAATTGTTTCCTAATTAGGTCTGATAGAACAATAATCATTTCCATACAAGCCATCCAGATTCCTCCTAACTTGTATAGATAGACTTCAAGTGTTGGAAGTACAACTAAGTAAGATTTAGCATAGGAAAAATAAATTAGCCACATGTACTTAGAAAGTGATATTCTAAAGAATCACAGGCCGTTTCACACTACTTTCTATTTGCTAGTAAGTGGCAAACAGCAAATGCTAATTGCTTACTATATCTTAAAAAAAAAAGTTATATTAATGAGACATTTAGCACAAGGACAAAAATTATGTTTGTACAGGAAAAATCAAGCCAGCAGAGCACGGATTTATAACTGGCAGCACATAGATATTTCCATAATAGTTTCTCATTATATAATGAAATGTGCATATTTATTATTCAAATCCATAACTAGCACTCATTCAAAGCTGAAATTTTGCTATTTTGGACAAGGCATTACTTTAGTATGTTAGCCGCCTTGTCAAATTGCTTGGTTGTGTTTTTCATTCTCTGGTACTGAATTCCTCTTCCTCTAAGCCAAGTAAAATATCTACTGAGAGCATAATATATTTGGTTGTACTGTGTCTTTGCTGTCTGTCACAGTCACTGTTTCAGGTGACTTTTGGATTGACTGATACAAGTTGTTTCATCAAATATGTCAGTTATATAGTACAGTATAAAGTAAAATATTTTAGATTCTAAAACATGTGAAGTGTGGAATAACACATAATGTTTTGGATTCTCTAGAATATAATAAGCAGTTGGGTATAATTGGATTCTATATTGTTTTGTTGTTAAATTTTTCTTAAATTTTAAAAGTATAGCAACTTTTGTATCAATTTTAATTTCACTTAAATTTTTACAGTATTGGATATACTTCATGTAAGTAATCCAATGTAATTTTTTGCAATGATGCAAATGTTCTATATTTGTGTTTTCTAATATGGTAGTCAGCAGACATGTGTGGTGATTGATCTTGAAATGGAAATTCTGTGGCAGAGGAAGTGAAATTTTAATTTAAATTAAATTTTAATTTTAATTTCATTTTAATTTAAAAAGTTACATTTGACTAGTGGCCACCATATTAGACAGTATAACTCTAGAAGAACCACCATTTGTAAGATGATAAAACACAGCCATTACAATGCCCATTTTCCTGTCCTTAAAATGTTCCTTAGCTCGTCCAAACAAAAGAAATCACAAAGCAAAATAAAGATGCTTGCAAATTCTTGGTTCAGTTTTAGGTTTACCTTATAAAGTAAAGCTATATTTCCTATAAATGTCACATAAAAATCAATGAATAATCAATATTTTCTATACCACGTCTTCTAGAAAATACCCCATATACCTTTAATTGAAAATATAGCAAAAATCCACAAGATGGCCTCAGAAATAATCACAACTGTGATCTTTAATATCATACACAAAGACTGATAAAATTTGTATGAAATAAAATATTTCTAATTTTTTAATTTGATTTGTAAACCAGCTTTGGTCAAATATCCATCATTTTAAAGCAAAACAGTCATAATTAAAAATCATTATACCCTGTTTTAAAATTCAAGTCATTTACTCATGCCTGACTTATTCAAGACTGTGTGTTTCTAGAAAAAATATGAGTTTCTTGAACTGAATTAAGAGGAAAGAAAATAAAACTATCAAGAACCTAATGACTTCTCTACAAATCTATTATACCTAAAGCAATATAGTGAAAGAAGGAGGAAGAACATTGTTAATACAGGAAAAAAGCAGTTACTCATTCCTGAGTCATTAAGATTTAACATGAAAAAGTATCAAGACCAGCAAAGTACTAATAAACTTTCAGAAAGACTAAGATTTTCTTTCCAAAAAGCTATTTCTGATCAACTTTGGAGAAACTAAACTGATGCCTCTGTATATGTGTTGAGGTGGGTAAAGGAGGGGATCCTTAAAAAGATGGACCAGAAGAAAACCACATATGTAGACTGAATATTTACACTACACGAAAGGCAAATAAATGGACTGTCTGATATAATCCAAGAAGTTAGTTAATATAATAAACTAATATTATCTCTATGAGAATTACTAAGCAAAAAACTCACTTCTTGCCAAATATTACAGAGAAGCTGTTTGAAAATCTTTGGAGCGTTACAAAACACACAGGATAATTTCCATTGCATTAAAGAATACTGATAGAAATCCATTCTCCTGTGTACTATAATTAGAATTTTAATATGAAACAAGGAAAATCTTACCTGTGATGTGCTATCAGCAGCTTTCTTATTAACAGAAGCATCTATTGTTTTGTTTGCCTGGCTTTCTGAGAAGTCAAAAAAAAAAAAAAAAAAGGTTAGAGCCATTTTTAAAAGCACCTACAATATGTACTAGTTTCGGTTTGCTTCATATACAGCAATTTATGTAATATTCTCCAATTTTTTTGTCTGTCAATATGTTACATACATAAATGGCCTTTCTCATGGGCCACTGCTAGAGTATCTTTCAGAAGGGCAAATCCACAATAGAGATCAAAAAGCTTCAGAGATCTGTTGACCCCCATATTTTAACTATATCCTAAGACATATCTTAGGGAAATAATTTAAATGTTGTAACTTAATTTAAATATGCATAACCTAAATGTTGTAACATGAATGAATGGTTAAAAAAATTTAATTCTTCCATACTATTAGAAAAACAAATATAATGACATTGGCAAAAATATAATAAGTTTATTAGAAAAAAATTACAAACAGTGATTCTGACAAAATACACATACATAATCTCAGTAGTTCAATTACAGATGATTTTTCTTTATTCATTTTTCAATTAAGTTGCGCTGAATTTGTGGTGTACATGTGTACACACACGTTACTTTCAGAACAGCATGGAGAGTAAACCAATACTTCTCTGCCTCAATTTCTAAAGAGAAGGTATTGAATTTTATCAAATGTCTTTAGTAACTACTGAAGTGCTTATTTAGCATTTCCTCTTTGGTAATGTGGTAAATTACACTGACACGAGTTTCCTAATACTGAAACATCCCATCCTTGCTTTCTATAGATAAAAACCTTCTTGGTCAAAATATGGCATTCCTTTCATTTGTAAATCTTCGGAATACATATAAAGTAAATAATTTATGTTAAACAAAAAAAAATACAGGAGATAGAACTATGTATTTCCATATACATACAGAGGATGCCAAAAAAATTGATTTCCTCAAAATATACACATTTTAAAGGAAAAATTATTAAAACTGTAATACTCAATATATACCAATACCAAAAGATGATAAGTCACATTTGACTTCTGTAATTACAAGAGGTGCTCAAAGTGGTTACAATCAGAGTCCAGACACTTCTGATTATGTCAAACTACTGCTTGAGCATAGATAACATCTCTCAAAATATGTATACATTTTTTTGGCACCCCGGGAAACAACCTGTAAATTTAAAAAAAAAATCAGTTACAGTAAACATCTACCTGTTAAAAGAGGTTTTTTCCAGGCTAAGGGAGTAAAAAGAAGGACCTTACAATTCCTCTCTACCCGATCTGAGTTATCTTAGTTCTTTTTGAAGGCAGAATATATTATTTACTTTAAAAAAATATCTTTAAATTACTTCATTTATAATGAATAAGTATCTATTTTGGACTGTGGAGTTCCTGAAACACTACTTAATAAAAAACTAATTCCAGGTTACTAATCTTACATAGTAGAGCATTAAAATACACTGATGACATTCTCAAAACATCAGGGATTTACTATCAAAGACTTTATATACAATATTAGACTACATTCTTTTAGATTTTTTTCTTTTTGATGGGTTTTTTTTTTTTACATTCTCACATTCTTTTAGATTTTAAATTTACATTCTCACTTTCTTTTAGATTTGAAACTCATTTTCATTTTCAAGTGAATATAAAAGGTAACCGGATGAAAAGCAGAAGGGAGTTTCATTTTTACTTTCTCTTGAAATATCTTCATAAAAAAAATTCCTCAAAACTCAGAAAAGATTCAGACTGCTTAACACAATGTCACACACACACACATTTTTAAATAACTACAAGTTTTGTTATCCAGCATGAGTCTCTCTTTGACCTAACTCTCAAGGCTAAGAGATAATTAGTCAAAGAACTGTAATAATGTTCCTTAATCTAAATTTTCAGTTAACAGTCTCCTCCCCCTTTATCAGAATATTTTCTTGATTCTTTTTTTTTTTTTAAAGATTTTATTGGGGAATTGGGGAAGGGGAATAGCGTTGGGGAATCGGGGAAGGGGAACAGAAAAGTTGCTGTCCTTTTGTTCTTCAGTCTAGTTGCGGAGGACGTTGCTTCACTGGCCCATGTTGGTATCATCATTGCGCTCTTCCCCGATGAGGCAGATCGGTCTCCGGCCTCTGGATGTCACTCACAGGGGCTATTGGCAGCTCACGCTGGCTGCCAGCCAGCCACTCACGCTGGCTGCCGGCCACTCACTGTAGCCTATGGCAGCCCCACTGCAGCAGGGGCTGTAGCCAATACCATTGCCAGGGCTCGCACAGCCCAGCTCTAGGTGGAGCTGTTGTTAGCTGTAGAGGGCAGTGTCACTGGCCCTCATATGTGGGATCTGAACTGGGGCCGCTGGCATCCCAGCCAGCTCTTAACCAATGCACCACTCGGCCGGCCACTCTTGATTCTTAATGTAACATTTTACAGTTTTACTGAACATTTTTTGTTTTCTTTACTATATTATCTACTTCAGTTGACTTTCATAAGTAAAAAGTTATAAATCAAGCGCTGGCTTGGGATACCAGCGGCCCCAGTTCGGGTCCCACATATGAAGGCCAGTGAAACTGCCCTCAAAAAAAAAAAGAAGTTATAAATCAATCTATTAGTCAGGTTATGAAATCAGAAATTGTACCTCAAAATCTTTCTATCATTTGGGAAATGTCTGTATCTCATTATTCTTAAAAGATAGTGTCACTTTTAACCAACACTGAATTTTTCACAGTCATCACAGGGTTTTATAGGAGTGCCAGTTAGTAGTGTCCCTGAGTAGGTGCTGTGGAATGCTGTATGATAATAAATGGAATGCAAAACTTTTAAATCATTTTCACAACACCATCTCTCACCTAGATCACTACAAGAGCCTCCTAACTGGTCTAACTCCATTTTCATCCCCTTCAAACCATCTCCTCACTGCGGGCAGTGTTCACGGATATCACATCCCTCGTAGCAAAAATTCCTTTAACCCTATTTTCTACCATCTTTCCATTTATTATCTCATACCTTTGCAGACCTCCCATATTTTCTGACCGAAATCTGCGTATCTTGATATTCATCATATTTATACTGGGTTGTCGGAAAAGTCATGACATATTTTTCTATGTTTTTCATTGCAAAAATGCATCATGATTTTTCTGACAACCCAATAATTAAGTACTTATTTTAAGAGCCAAGTTTCCTATTTGATTGTGGGCTTGGTGAAAATATAAGCTATCTTGTACATATGTTCAGAACTTTAGAACAATACAGGCATTCAATATTTCATGAATGGCTGACATTAGCTATAATTTAATCCCAAAATGTCCACATAGTCTCTGGGATGATTTTTACCTTACCATAAACAGAAAATACTGACCTACTCTATGAGGATATATGAACTATAATAAAATACATACAAATTCATACAGTCTAGTTAGATAGCATATATTCTCAGTAAGTCAATAATACCTATGTAAGTATAGGGCTTAAAAAGTTTTTTTTATATATCTAATTAGTTTATCACATTAGGGATGTATTAAATTTTGGTTTCAACCTCTACTTTAAGTCAAAAGTTGCTATTTGGTTTTCAGCTTACATTCTGGGAAGCCTAAATATTAAATGCCTATCTTAATGTCATTTATGGCACCCCTGAAATTATGCATGACCAAAGAAGTATCACCTCATAGGATCTCTTTCTAATTAACATAATAAATGACATATAAAAAAAGCTTATCATTCACATTCATGGTTAACATCTAATAATTTACTTTCAAATGTCTGTAAGCATTCTAAGTAGAACTTTAAATGAAAATTTTATAAAATTTAATAGTACATACAGATGTGTTATAGTAATATGTTAAAATATAAAATTTCAAGTGTAAGTATAAACATGTATTATCACAAAAGTAGAATGATGTACTAAGTAATAATGATTATGAAAACTTAATTTTATATACAAAAATAATTAAAAACAGTCAAGTAATTAAACAAATACAAAAGAGACTGACATAATAAATAACAGAGTGCATTAGCTAGATAATTGCAGAAAATATACCCTTTATGTCAACAAATGTTCATAAAAATTTAAGAGAACAGAATAATAAAATTATAATTGTTAAATTTATAGAGGTGTTTAGGGTACTAACATTTGTAACATTAAACAAAATCTTTTATTTATTTATTTTAAGCCCATGGTCTTTCCGGAAGTTCTATATTTAAGAATATGTCTTAACTTGTGGATATTAATTGAAAACAATGTCAACTTAGGCTCAATATTTCATAAAGAGGAAAAACTCCAAAATCACATATAATAATATCCATGATAAATCATCTTCCACCTGACATATTAAAAAATACTAAGGATCAAAAGAAAAAGAAATGAGAGAAAATTAAAGTAACCCTCTAAAATATTGCTCATTCATTCATTCATAGTTAAAAGTAACCATTTTTAGTGTTGCAGACATGACATAGAGTGTCTCAGGAATAATATGATAGCAGATAATGCTAAGAAATATTGTTATTGTACTATGCAAACATTTAATTTTAAATACTAATATGAATAACAATTGCACTTTTATATAAAATTTCAGATTTACTCTCACATGCCAGGTGTTAATTAAATGAGGGTGATGTTCAGGTTCAGTCCAATATTAATTTTGATTTGCCACTCATTTACTCTCTCAACAACTCTGGAATACCATCACTATTTTATACAAGAAAATATACTGAGAGGGCAAGTACACCACTAATGGCTACATAAAAAACAAACAAACAAAAAAACAAAGCTTGTATATCTCACTTATAAAAGTAACTTTGTATTTTAAAATATGTTTCTTATATTTCATGGTCACTTACTATATCAAAAAGACAGATACTGTAGTAATTTCACTATACACATGATGTCTACCCACTCTCGCTGTCTTTCCAAAAGCAGTGGGGATAAAGGTGAAGTCAGAAATGAAGAATAAGGAAGTTCAAGAATGCATACAAAATGCATGCTCTCTAAGAACAAGGAAGACGAAGTTGGACAGACTTTAAATACTCTCCTTTTTGCAATACTTTGAAGTCCAAAGATATGTAGAAACATAATCATATGTCATAGGAGAAAATATACAACAGAGAAAACAAAAAGCAACCCAACATTTTACAGTAAATTAGAGAGGGAAGAACTTATTTGTAAACTGTTCAAACTGGAAAGATGTGAGTGATGAATGCACAAAGGATTTTTCCAAATAGGTAGGGAAGATATGTGGTTTTCATTTTCCTCTTATAAGCATATATTCATCAGTTAGATACTTTAAGATAAATTTGTTCTAGTCAGATATTTCTGGCAAAGGTATAATAAAAGCTTTGCTCCAAAGCCTAACTGAAAAATTCACCTAGGTTAGGAGAATTCCTAAAGGATAAATTACAAATGCTCACTTCGGACTCATACAAACTCGCTCTCAATTTCCATTTTAACCACATCATTTCTTATGTAACTAAAAATTATTAAAAATAATCTCCAGGATATTCTATTTACTCTGTTTTTCCAATAATACTAGCCACTTCCACACACACGAACATCTATTATCTATAGGCCATTATCAGGCTAGCATTTCTATTATTAAAGCTGCATAGAGACTTACCAATTCTTGGGGTAGGAGTGCTGTTCTGCTCTGCAGGAGATGAAGTACTAAAGGCAGAAATTGGAATTTTCATCTGTATAGGACCTCGGTTATTTGATGGACTATAGAGTCCTGATGGGCCCACCGGGGGTAAAGAAGTCCTCGTGGCTTGTACAATAGAGTGTGCTGTTGGAACGGCCTGCACAGCAAGTGTGGTTCCTAAGGGTGCAGCACTGGCAGGAGAGTTCCTTTGAATACTAGAGCTGGGCACAGAAGGAACGCTGTTTGGTTTAGTGGGGTTTGGCAAGGATGGCAAGGATACTGGGTTTTTGGTAAGACCACTCACTGCAGGTGGGCTTTGGACAGAAATGAATTCAACGTTGCCAGACGGTTGATTGGTCACTATAGTCCCTGGATGGCTCTGTAGGAGCTGAGGCTGGGAGGATACCGCAACAGGTACATGCAAAATCACTGGTAAAGGTTGTAAAGAGATTGTAGGCTGGGGATTTCCACTAGGCACCTGAGTAGTAGCAACTACTGTGGCTGTGTTGGGTGCAGGAAGAATTGACGTTGCTGTCAGAGAACCCGAAGTCACTGGAGTCTGCAATTTAGGTTGACTACTGACAACTGTTGGAGAAGTGACAAGACTGGCTGAAGATACTATGGAAAGAAAAAAAAAGTTTCAGTTTAAATTGCTCTTTTTATTTAACAGCTATGACAAATACAACTTAAAGGCATTGCAGTCAATACAGTAAAATCCTTCACAATGAATTTTTTTCCAGACTTAAGTTCTTGAAATTCTTAGAATTAAATTTGTAAAAGCATTCATTATTGTATCTATGACTGATACATTATAAAAATACCACATAGTTTATGATTAACGTGGAGGACTGCTATCTCATTATAAAAACAGTCTCTGAAAACTAATAATCACTTCAAAGTAACTGGAAAAACAACTGAAAACTTGGTAAAATCGTATAGATATTTTTGAAACTACGTTAAAAACATAAATGCTTTAGGACACTGGCAATATATAAACTCAAGTAGAAATACTAGTAAGAGTCATCACTATTAGTAAGTAATAGATAAATTTGGTCATGTATTTATCATTTGGACCATGTGAAACCTGCATCTGTGGATCAAGTTGTATTGAATTGCCTGGGAGAGGATCTAGAGAGGGAACGCTAAGGACTGACTCTATTGACAGTATACGATATGGAAAACAGCAGAGTAAAGGTGGGAGATGAGCTAAGAAATAAGGGAACTGGTGCCAGAGACCAGACAAAATCAGAATGCTGGTCTGGTCACAGGAGTTTGACAGTAATTTGGGTTCGACTATTTGTATTTATTCTCATTTGAACAGGTTTGAAATAGATGACTAAGTTTCTTTCTCACGGTTTTGTAGTCTTTCTTCCAAAATCAAAGGCACACGAGAGCAGCAATTCTCAAGGTACAGTCCAGGGAACACTGGGGAGTTACTGAGACCCTTTCGGGGAGTTTGCAATGTCAAAACTATTTTTATAACAATAATAACATTATTTGACTTGTTCACCATGTAGGTATTTACAATGACGAAGTAAAAGCAATATTGAGTCAAACTTCTGATGCCTCAGTACAAAAATCGAGGTAGTGATACCAAACCAGCACAGATTCTTTACCACAACACATTCACAGTAACAAACAAAATCAGTTTCACTTAGGAATGTCCATGATGAAGTATTAAGTATTAATTTTGTTAAATCCCAACCATTTAGTACAGGTCCTAATATTCTGTGTGAAGAAATAGGAAGTGCACATAAAACATTACTGCTCCGTGCCAAAGGAAGATGGCTGGCTTGTCTGGCTCAAGGAAAAGTACTTGTACGACTGAGCTGTAGGCTGAGCTAACAGCCTTTTTCATGGAAATACATTTTTACTTGAAAGGTTAACTTACAAAGATACTGTGGTTGTTCAAACTTGGGAATTTCGCAAATCATTTTTTGAAAATAAACCAAGTGAGGCAGTCACTTCAAAGAGAACAACCAACAGTATTTATTGGCAATAATAAAATTTGAGTTTTAAAAACAAAAATTAGAACTTTGGAAAAATTTGTATCTGCCACTGAGAGCATGACAGCTTCCCAAATCTTTAAAAGACTTTTCTGAGAAGAATCAATAGTGAAATAAGTGAATGTAATTAAAAAAATAATTATTAACGAGATGTGTCAACATTTGGAAGATTTAGATAAGTCAGTGAGCATTTTCCAAATGATCAATGACGGTATTAGTAAAAGATCCATTCAAGTTCAAGACAGACAAATGGATTTTAATTAAAAATTTAGAAAAGCTCATTGGTATAGTTTCAGAGTCCACTTTGCAACTAACCTTTAATAAACTACTACTTGACTGTGTCAAAGAAAACATCCACAGTTCTCTAAAAGGGCTAGATCTTTTCTAACTACATATTTGTATGAGACCCTATTTTCTTCATATACTTCAACCGAAACAACAAATTGCAACAGATTAAATGCAGACATAGATATGAGAACCCAGCTTTTGTTGGTTCTCTTAATGTTTTAAATGAGACATAAAAGAAATTTATCAAAATGCAAGATACTGTTTTCACTACTTAAGCTTTGAAAAGTTATTTTTCATTAAAACATGTTATGTGTTACAAAAACATGTGTTTATTTTTAAATAAACATTTTAAAACTTTGTTTTAATTTTTACTATAGTAAATATTAATTGACATAATCCACATAAACAAAAGCTCTTTGGGGGTCTTAATAATTTTTTAAGATTATACAGGGATATGGTAACCAGAAAGTTTGAGAATCACTATAATAAATATGTGTATTTCTGTATTTTCATGTATATATGTAATCCTAATGTATAAAATTTTATACTTACCCCTCAATTTTAGATCAATATGCTCAGTTTCTTAGTACATTTCAACCTCAAGAGAATGTGAAAAGAAAACGAAAGCCTTCAATTACTAAGAAAATGTATTTCAGTGTTAAAGGATATTATTACCTGTATTCACAGGGGTTTGAAAGGATGGCGTTGCACTCTCGCTTACATTTCTTTTGGACTCCAGTAACTGTCTCACTGTGCCTGTATTTCTGTGGAACATATATACACACAAATAAGTTAGTCATGGATGTGCTGTTCTGAGGAACATCAATTTTACGAATAGAGAAAGCAGTGGCCCATAGGAAAAAAGGGTGGCTAGACTTGGGTATTGTAGCACTGAATTGCAAGTGAATATACTGAGGCAAAGGAACACACAGAACTTCAGAATGCTGGGGTCCATGGCATTAGAGAAGAGTTTCTCTAATATTCTAATGTCCTCGATACTTTTACCTGAAAACCAAAGGTAGGTCCGGATATCTGCAGGCATTAGTTTTTACCACCCTGACCAAAATATTTCAATTACTTGAGAGAATACTATTTAGTACAAGTGATTAAAGAAATCTGCAATGACCAAAGAGAGCCTTTTAATAAACCAACAAAATCAATATCTACAGATGAACAATTACAATAAAACAAAAAAGAAGGGAATATACTTAATCCAGTATACCATTCATCTCTACACAAAACATAAGATTCCACTTCAAGATTTTTCTGCTAAATAAAATCAGAACCTTGTTCTCTTATTTTAAAACTTAATAGAATTGTTATTTAAAACCTCTGTACACTACTGGTGGAAATGTAAATTGGTGCAGCCACTATGAAAAACAATATGGAGTTTTCCTCAAAAAATTAAAAATAGAACTACCTTATATAGTTATGTACCTTAAGTGATTCCACTTCTGGATATTTATTTGAAGAAAACAAAAATACTAATTAGAAAAGATATATGCATGCCCATTTTCATTGCATTATTTAGATTAGTCAAGATATAGAAACAACCTAAGTGTTCATCTATAGATAAATGGATAAACTTTTACACACACACACACACACACAAATATTATTTATAAAAAAGAATAAAATCCTCCCATTTGCACCAACATGGATGGAGCTTGAAAGCACGGTGCTAAGTGAAATATGACAAATACTCTATGATCTCTCTTACATGAGGAATCTAAAAAGAAAAAAAAGTATACAGAGAACAGTAGCAGCTGGGGAGTGGGAATTATATTTTGTTTTCTGCTTTTAGTCTAAATAAAATGAACTTAAAAAAAAAAAAAAAAAACAGAGAGGCAGAAAAAAGGGGAAGATAAAAAAACAACTTGACAAAGACCATAATTCTCACCTGTAGGACACATTGCTATTGCTGTTGACATCAACTACAGACTTGCCTGGTGCTACAGATACAGGTGGGTTTGGTGGATTCTAAGGGAGGAAAAAAATACCAAGATTAAAATAAAACCCAATATTCAATGAACCTTTAAAAAGTAGATCTTAAATACTTTGTCAATAAAGTATCTATTACTTCCATAATGTAGTAGAAAATATTACCAGTTCAGACAAAATTCTGAGTCTTATAATTACCACATAAAACAACTGCTTATCATATGAAAGATGAATGTAGTAATTATTATAACTCAGTTTTTTGAGATGAGTAAATAAAATAAAGAATTTGAAAATTGTTTACATGCTATAAGGGTTCAATAAATATTAACAATAAAAATATAAATAATAAACCAGACACAGTCATTCAATAAATATTTAGTGAATGCCTAGTATATACTAGGCATAGCAGGCAACAAATTACCATCAGAAACTCAACAAACAATGTATATATTTATTCTTCCCAAGAAGTGGTGGATTATCAGTTAAGTGGCAGCTTAGGTCAAATATCAAAATTCTCGAATCAAAATTATTTTTACAATTTTTATTTAAAAATGATGACTTGCCACTATGCAACATAATTTTATAAAAATATGTCTCAATTCTAAATTCAAGTAATCAACTGATTTCAATCTTTTCCCCAAAGAAAAAGGAAATACAGAAATGAAATTCTAATATCTACATATTAACTACCATTATTTGATAACGGTATTTATCAGTTATCCATCAGTGATAATACTATCATTATATATTTCTTAAATTGAGAAAAACAAAGTAACTTCCCTGAAGACTTAAAATAATACATGTTAAACCAAAGGTGATAAGTGCTTAGGATCACATCAAGCAGATGCCACTGATTACTCTTCCCTTCTCCACAACAAATGCATCCTGCTGCTTTTTATAGGATAAAAGGATAATTTTAAGCAACCAATATAGGATTGTACTAGTGATTTGTGTAGAATACACAAAAGGTGGAATTCAGACAAACTGCTCTCAAGATGCTTAAAATCTGACGGTGAACACAAAAGACATTTTGAATAAAAAAAGTTAAAGCAACAGTGTAGTGCCAATTGAAAAACTTTTTTAAGAAAGTTTTTTGGGTAAAGGAATGCATCTTCAAATAGGTCTTTGAGTAATTAGTATACTCAAATAGTTAAGATGAAGATAAGTAATATTTCAGGAAGAAAAACAAAAATAGGAGGAGTAAAAGCAAAATAAATAAATACAACTGGCTTAGAACATAGTATGCAGTTATCGCTTAGGATATCTTAAACATCACAGTGTGGTGACCTCAGCAAGATGGCAAACAAGGAGCCCTATACCCTCCTTCCCTCTCAGAGACAATGACTTAAGAATATGCAGTCCAAATTCCTTTGTGAGAATTCCAGAAACCGGTTGAGAGGTTACAGCGCTCCAAGCAAGAGCAAGGCCAAGAAGAGGTGCACTGCAGTGGGAAGGAAGGTCTATTGCACTTACCACCCACCATACCTCATCCCCTTTCCAACACAGTGGGGCACAATCAGGAGAAAATTCTCCACTTGCAGCTTTTCTTTCAGGAAAGAAAAAGAAGAATGGAACTTGCAGGTAACAGTCTGACTTTTTAAAGAACTGCTCAAAGCACTGGTTTCTGTCTCACCTGGTTTGAAGGAATTGGGATATACTGAATGTCTGGGAGCTGGATGAAAAGAAAGGCATAACTTTCAGCTTCATACAGCAACAGAAAAATTACAGTTACACAGACAGGCAGCAGGAGGGCCTCCAAAATCATGGCTTACAAAACCAAGAGTGCAATATGGAAGACAGATACCAGGAGAAGATCCCAAGTAGAAACAGACAAACCACTTCAAATGGCAGATTACGTGCACAAGCTCGGAGAAGATGCATCTTTAGAAAAGGTTTGAGAGGCCCAGTTTATCTACTTGGGTTGATTAAGGTCTTCCTCTGTACAAAGAAATTCCAAAAAGACAGGGAAAGGTGGCTGTTTTTTCCAATGCCCAAATTTTAACTAAGAGAACTAGATATACAGAGAGAAACAGGGAAATATGGTCCAATCGAAGAAATAAATTTCTAGAAACTAAATCTAAAGAAACAGAGATCTATGGATTATGAAACAAAGGATTCAAAAAAACCACATTAAAATGTTCAATGAGATAAAAAGAGAATATAGAAATAAATAAATAAATGAAATTAGGAAAACAATGCTGAAGAAAATAAGAATACTAAAACAGAGAAACTTTAAAATAGAACAAACAAAAATTCTGGAGCTGAAGAATAACTGAATTAAAAAATTCACTCGAGGTGGTCAACACCAGACTGTATTAAGCAGAATAAGGAATTAGGAAGCTTGAGTCATTTGAAATTATTGAGTTACTAGAGCAAAAGGAATAAAAAAGTGAAGAGAGCCTAAGATATTTATGAGATATCATCTAATGAACCAATACATGAATATGGGAGTCCCAAAATGAGAAAAGAGAAAATGGGCAGAAAGACTACTTGAATAATGGCTAAAAACTTCTCAAATTTGAGGAATTAAGTTGACAAATTCAAAACGTTCAAAAAATTCCAACCAGGTTAACTCAAAGAGACCTACACTGAGAAACATTCAAGCTGTCAAAGTCACACATAAAGACCTTTGAAAGTAGGGCCAGCAGAGTGGAGCGTTGGTTAAGAGTTAGCTTGGGAGCTCCAGCTCTGAGCAGCAGGGCCCTGGTTCAGATCCCACATGAGGGTCAGTGACGCTGTGCCCGCTACAGCTAAGATGGTGAACAACAGCTCAACTTGGAGCTGGGCTGTCGAGAGTCACCAGCAAAGGCGTAGGCTGCAGTGGGGCTGCAGTGGGCTGCTGTAAGCTACTGTGAGTGGCTGGCAGCCAGCGTAAGTGGCCAACAGCCGGCGTGAGCTGTCATCCAATGGCTCTTGTCTGATCTGTCTCACCTGGGAGGAGTGCAAAGATCTTAACACCAACATGGGCCAGTGAAGCGGCATCCTCCACAACTAGACTGAAGAACAAAAGGACAGCAACTTGTCTGTTCTCCTTCCCCAGTTCCCCAATGCTGTTCCCTCCCCCAATCCCCAATAAAAATCTTTAAAAAAGAAAAAGAAAAAGACTTTTGAAAGTAGCAATAGAAAGGCAACCTATCACATTCAAGGTAGCTCCTATAAGATTATCAGTGGTGGCTTTCTCAGCAGAAACCTAGTAGGCCAAAAAGGAGTGGTATGATCTATTTGAAGTGCTGAAAGAAAAAAAAACTGCCAAGCAAAAATATTATTTCCAGCAAAATAGTCATTCAAAAATTAAGGTGTAATTAAGACTTTCCAAGATATAGAAAGCTGGGGGAGTTCATCACCATCAGATTTGCCATACAAGAAATGCTAAAAGGAGCACTTCAAGTTAAAATGAACGGACAAAAGATAGCAATTTCAAAGCATAATGAAATATGAAATTCTCCGATAAAGGTACATACACAAATACAGAATCGTGCATTATTGTGAAGTCTATGCATAAATCATATTTAATTTTGGTATAGCATTTAAGCATAAAAATAACTAAATCTAGGTTAAAAGATATACAAAGTAAAAAGATAAAATGCACAACATCAATAACAAAATGGTAAGATGTAAAGAGTAGAGTTCTTCTATGTGATTGAAGTTGTTTTAAAATAGTTGTAACATGAGGGCTGGCCAAGTGGCTCAGTTGGTTAAGAGCTCACTCAAGAGTGCAAGCTGAGCTCTGAGCAACAGCAGTTTGATGCTCAGCCCGAGCTGAGCTTCTGCTGAGCTGCCAACAGGTGGCAGGATGGCTCAGCTAAAAAAAAACAAACACAACAACAACAAAAATAGTTGTAACTTTAAGATAATTTATGCAATCCTCATAAGATAATTTATGTAACCTCAGAGAAAATACTTATAGAAGAGACACAAAAGAAAATGAGAAAGGAATTAATGTTACTACAAAAAAAAAAAAAGCAATGAAACACAGGAAATAAGCAAGAAAGGAAAAGAGACAAAAAAGCTCTAAGACAAATAGAAAATAATTAACAAAATGGCAATAAATCTGTCTCTACACCAATTACTTTAAAACCAAGTGGGTTAAATTCTCCAAAGAAAAACATACATTAGCTTAATGGATCAAGAAACAAAATCCTGCTATACGCTGTCAACACTTGACAAACTTTAGATTTAAATACATAAACAGGCCAAAAACAAAAGAATGGAAAAAGATATTCCATTCAAATGATAACCAAGAGACAATAGAGGTCACCAAACTCATATAAGACAAATGATATTTTAAGTAAAAAACAGTCACAAGAGACAAAAAGGACATTATATAAAGATAAAAGGGTCAATTAACCAGACATAACATTTATAAATACATGTACATATAACATCAAGGCCCTCAAATATATCATGTAAAACTTGACAGAATTGAAGAAATACATAGCAACAAAATAAATACTTCAATACAAACTTCAATAAATACTTCAATATATTCTGTATAATGGATAGATAATCCAGACAGAAAATCAATATGGAAACACCAGAAATGAACACCACTATGGACCAAACAGACATATACAGAAATTTTCACACAACAGTAGAATACACATATTTCTCAAATACACAGAACATTCTCCAATACAGATCATATATTAAGTCACGAAATGTGCCTTAAGAAATTTAAAAAGATGAAAATCATATCAAATATCTTTTCTTACTGCAGTGGAATAAAACCAGAAATAGCAAAAGGAAAATGGGTAAGTCACAAATATGTGGAAATTTAAAAACACTTAAAAATCGTGCAGGTAAAATAAAAAAATCACAAAGAAAATTAGAAAATATCTTGAGTCAAATGAAAACAAAAACAACAACGTACAAAATATATGGGAAAACTAATGCAGCAAAAGCAGGACTAAAAGAAAGTTTAAAGCACTAAATGCTTAACATCTTGGGGCCGGCCGAGTGCGCGTTGATTAAGAGCTAGCTTGGGACGTTCAGATCCCACATATGAGGGCCAGTGACACTGCCCTCTAAAGCTAAGATGGTGAACAACAGTTCCACCTGGAGCTGGACTGCTGTGAGTTCCCGGGACGGCATAGCTGCAGCCCCTGTTGCAGTGCGCTGCCATAGGCTACAGTGAGTGGCCAGCAGCCAGAGTGAACAGTTGGCAGCCGGTGTGAGCTGCCAAGAGCCACTATGAGCGGCCGTCCAGAGGCCGGCGACCGATCTGCCTCACCTGAGAAGAGCGCAATGATGATACCAACATGGGCCAGTGAAGCAATGTCCTCCACAACAAGACTGAAGAACAAAAGGACAGCAACTTGTCTGTTCCCCTTCCCCAGTTCCCCAACACTGTTCCCCTTCCCCAATAAAGTCTTTTAAAAAAAAACACCTTAAATCAACAACCTAACTTTATACTTCAATGAACTAGAAAAAGAAAAACATGCTAAACTCAAAGTCAGAAGGAAGTAAATAGATTACAGAGAAATAAATAAAAGAGAACAAAAATATCAATAGAAAAAAATCAACAAAATTAAGAATTGGAATCTCAAAATATCAACAAAATTCACAAAACTAACCTAGATATCTAAGGAAAAAGAGAGAAGACATAAATAAATAAAATCATAAAGAATAGGCATTAGAACTGATGCCACAGAAATAAAATGATCATGAGAGACTACTGTGAGCAATTACATGCCAACAAATAGGATACCTAGAAAAAAATAGATAAATCCCTAGAAATACACAACCTACCAAGAAAGAATCAGGCTAACATTCCTGATAAACATAGATGCAAAAATCCTCAACATACTTCCTGATTTCAAAATATGTTACAAAGCTACAGTAATCAAAACAGTGTGGTACTAGCACAAAGACAGGCATGTAGACAATTGGAACAGAGAGTTGATAAATCTCACATATTTGGATAAATGACCTTTTAACAAGGATGTCAAGGCTACACAGTGGGGAAGACAGTCTTTCAACAAATGCTGTTAAAACAATGTCTAAATGCAAAAAATTTAATTAGATCATTATACCATATACAAAAATTAATTCAAAATGGATTAAAGACCTAAAAGAGTAAACTATAAAATACCTAGAAGAAAACATGGGGGGTGGGGGGGCAGGGGTTGGCAAAGCTTCATGACTCTGGGTTTGGCAATGATTTTTTGGATACAACATCAAAAGCACATGCAACAAAAGTAAAAACAGACAAAGGAGATTACATCCAACTTAAAAATTTTACATCAAAGGTAACCTTCATCAGAATGAAAAGGAAACCTATGGAATGGAAGAAAATAATTGCAAATCATATCTGATAAGGGGTTAATATCTATTATTATATATAAAGACCTTCTATAACTTAACAACTGAAAAACAGGTAACCTGATTTAAAAAAAAAAACTGGACAGACATTTCTCCAAAAAAGATATGCAAAATGTCCAAATAAGCATATGAAAAGATACTCAATATCATTAAACATTAGAGAATGCAAATCAAAGCTACAATGAGATACAGCTTCACATATGTGATAGGATAGCCACTATGACAAACCAGAAAATAACAATTATTGGCAAAGATATGGAGAAACTGGAACCCATATGCCCAGCTAGTGGGAACATAAAATGGTGTGGCCACTACAGAATGGTATGGAGGCTCCTCAAAATAACTAAAATTAGAGTTATCATATGATCCAGCAATTTCACTTTTGGTTCTACATCAAAAAGACTAGAAACCAGGATCTTAAAGAGATATCTGCACATCAATGCTTACTGTAGCATTAGTCACAAGAGTCAGGAGATGAAAGCAGCCCAAATATCCATCAACAAATGAATAGAGAAAATGTAGTATATACATACAATGAAATGTTATTCAGCCTTAAAAAAGAAAATTGTTACATGCTACAACATACATGAACTTTGAGGACATTTTGCTGAGTGAAATAAGCCAATCACAAAAAACAAAAACATACACTGTGTGATTTCACTCATAAGATATCTAGAGTAGTAAAGTCAAGTAAATAGAAAGTACAATGATGGGTGTCAGGGGTTAAGGGAAGGGGAAAATGGGAACTGTTGTTCTACGGGTATAGAGTTTCAGTTTTGCAAGATGAAAAAGTTCTAGAGCTCCGTTACTCAACAACGTTAATATAGTTAACACTACTGAATTATTGAATTAAAAATGGTAGATTTTATGTAATGTGTTTCTATGACAATTAAAATAATTTTTTATTAATAAAAAATTAAAATGCAGGACTTAGATTTAATCTAAAATTTGACTGAGAATTAATTAGGTCATTGTTTTTCATAGATAAAAATGACAACTATCTTGGCATTTCTTTTACAGTAAGAACTAGAAAGGATGAAATTAGAGATACCAGTTATAAGACAATAAAATAGATTACATTGTGATCTTAACAGCAAACTGACATGAAAAAACAAAATTGTTGATATTTCTAAAAATCTCACTCACAAAAACAAATATTAACAGGAATGGGTAGAAAGGTGGCCGAGTTTTAAAATTTAAAATGGGCTTTACTTACAAGCTAATCTAAGGAGGTACAAAATATGTTAAGATTTTTTTTTTTTTAATCTGAACTATCCTGCCACCTGTTGGTGCTCAGCGGCAGCTCAGGTTGGGTCAGGAATTAAATTGGCAACCCCGTTGCTCAGAGCTCACATTCTTGAGTGAGCTCTTAACCTACTGATCCACTCCGCCGGCAGGAAGTACAAAATTTGAAAGACTGAAGACCACCTTAACATTTTTCTTCAAGCATCACACCCCTAATTGTTTAAATTAATCGTTTCCAATCTTTAGGAATGACATAGTATTTATTCCTTGTTTCCATACCACATACAGCTCTCCACACAAACCTTTCAGGAATTGTAATATTTTCATCTTCATTCCTTAAAGTCTCTGCTTATCTCCATTCAATAAATAAACAAGAAAAACTGAGAATAAGTTGGACAAGCACAAACACTAGAAAACTACACAAGTTCAGACACAAGGACGAAAGAAAGAAAAATGAAAATTCATACTGTACAAAATTTTTTAAAATTTCAAAGCCCAATACAGGTTCAAGCAGAACAAATACAAATGGTTAAAAAAAGGTTTATACCAATTTTCTAATATAATATAATAGCTTATTTTTACACTATGACAAGAAAACAAAGTTGAGAACGTGAAGTTTAGAATCAGAGAATTATATAATTGAAGAAAACTATACTTAAAAACAACTTTGAGGGCCAGCCAAGTGGCTCAGTTGGTTCAGAGCTCGCTCAAGAGTCCAAGCTGAGCTCTGAGCAACAGCAGGTTGATGCCCAGCCCGAGCTGAGCTGCCGCTGAGCTGCCAACAGGTGGCAGGATGGCTCAGCTAAAAAAAAAAAAAAAAAATTTGGGTATGGCCAAATGAGGGTTTCATGAGATGAGTCTAAGTAGAACAAAGATAAAACTCAATTGTAGGTTGCTCAAGAAAAAAAAGAGAAACCAGAGTTTTAAAAGTTGAGTAAAAACAATAACAGACATGGAGAACAGATTAGTCATTGCCAGGGGACAGGGAGTAGGTTGGGGTGGAGAGAACAGGGTAAGGTTGAAATTATAAAAGGGCAGCATGAGGGAGTCCCTTTATGGTGATAGAACAGTTCTACGTCTTGTGGTGGGGTCATAAATCTATACATGATATCAAATTATGTAGTGCTACACACACACACACACACACACACACTCTCACTCACTCACAAAATGAAATCATGTAAAAATTGTGAGAAAGTGATAAAGTCTATAATCTAATTAACAGAATTGTACCAATTCTTTAATTTTGCACTTATGTTAACATTTCACCATTGGGGGAAGCAGGGGGAAAGGATCATAGACGTTTATGTACAGGGTCTGACAATTAAATTCACAAACTCATCCTAGAAAAAATGCTACATATTTCATTGCTGAATTTATCACTATGGTCATCTTTGAAATAACTCCCCTCGGGAAGTTATGCACCACTGCCAGTGACTCGTCCACCCTTCAAAGCAATTTTGGAACTCTTTCTGGAATGGCCATTAGAACTGTCATCGTATTACGCTTAATGTCCTAAATGTCATCAATATGTCTTCCTTTCAATATTTCCTTTATGTTCAGGTAAAGAAAGAAGTCATTAGGGGCCAGATCAGAAGAGTAGAGAGGGTGTTTCAATACAGTTATTTGTTTACTGGCTAAAAACTCCCTCACAGAGAGTGCCATGTGAGCTGGTGCATTGTTGTGATGCAAGAGCCATGAATTGTTGGTGAAACGTTCAGGTTGTTTTCGTCTAACTTTTTCACGCAGCTTCTCGGCACTTCCAAATAGTAAACTTGGTTAACTGTTTATCCAGTTGGTACAAGTTCATAATGAATAATCCCTCTGATACCAAAAAAGGTTAACAACATTGTTTTGACTCTTAATTTGGACTGACAGAGTTTTTTAGGTCGTGGAGAATTGGCTGACTTCCACTGTGCACTTTGACATTTTGCTTCAGGGTCATATTGGTATACCCATCTTTCATCACCAATGATAACATGGCCCAAACATCATTTTGTTTCTCAAAAAGGTCTTGGGAAAATTTGACTCGCCTTTGCTTTTGTTCATCGGTGAGCCCCTTCGCGACCATTTTTGCACACACCTTTCTCATGCCAAGATTTCCTGTTTCTCTATCAATTTTTGCTTGGTCGCTATGCTTCTCAGTCAGCTGACGATTTTGGTGCACAATTTTGATTAATTTTTCCAATCTTTTCATCAGTTCTGCTCATTACTGGCTACCCTGACCTCCCTTCATCAGTGATGTGTTCTCTCCCTTCAGAAAAAAGTTTAATCCTTTGTACACTGTCGTTTTCTTCATGGCATTATCCCCATAAACTTGGACTAACATGTCCCTGATTTCACTTCCAGTCTTGCCAAGTTTAACAAGACATTTAATGTTTGTTCATTGCTCTAATTCAAGCTCAGATATTCTCTCGACGGCACACAAAAACACATAACAACAATAATGAGCACCACTCAGCAAGACACCGCCATACATCAACATGAACATAGCTGTGAGACACTGATATACCAAGGTTATGAAACCTTACCGAGCTATTTGTATAGTGCTGCCAATGAAAGTGCACGGTGGCAAGTTTGTGAACCTAATTGTCAGACCTTGTACAACTATGTATTGTTGCAACTTTCCGTGTGTATAATTATTTCACAATAAATTCTTTAAAGTAGATATCAAAATGATTCAAAACAGAAAAATCCTATAAGAATAATGATTACTACTGAAATAAATATTATTGGCAATTAACACGTGCCAGACAACGGTGCTATCAAGACACAAAGAAATTTAACTTGCTCAAATGGGGAAAAAGTCAAGAGGAGGAGAAACAAATCCAGCTGAAAACTATAATGTGACATATAACCATTATATTAAAAACGTGTACTATACAGTAACGAAGGAAACAACAAAATGCAAAGCTAGGCCATAGGCTAGAGTTGATGCTATGCTACAATGTCTGGACTTAAGTAAACAGTGTAAGGAAGGACAAGGAAAACAGGGTTTCTGGAGGCAGTGGATACTAATATGCTTTGGAGGAAATTATAAGAGAACAGACCAAGACCAAGAATGTAAAAAGAAAGAAATATGGAACTCAAATCCCCCAAAACATAATTTTTTTTTTTTTTTTTTTTTTTTTTTTTTTTAGCTGAGCCATCCTGCTACCTGTTGGCAGCTCAGCGGCAGCTCAGCTCGGGTTGGGCATGGAACTGCTGTTGCTCACAGCTCAACTCATACTCTTGAGCGAGCTCTTAACCAACTGAGCCACTCAGCCGGCAACCCCAAAACATAATTTTAAAGATGGATAGAAAACAGTTTCAAGAATGCCATAACATAAAATTGACTAATATTAATTGTTGAAATATGAAAACAGTATTGAGGATTAGGAAATGGTTAATAATTAGTTCTAGAGCCACAGGAACAGAAACATACAGGCAGTGCAGTGTACGAAAGCAAATTTCAAACCTATAGTCAAGGAAGCTTCCTCCTAACTCAGCATTTCCTAAGAGTATCACTTAGTTAACTATGCAAATATAAGAATTCTTACTTCTTGTCTTTTCTTAAGATCTTCTTTGGCTGCTCCAAAGCGTTTGGTTAACCTGGCTATCTTGGCCTAAAAAAAGCAAAAATGAAACATAAATCAAGTGACATTATGGCATTAAAAGGAAACCCATGCATACATAATAAGAAATCCACAGATAAACAGGATCCTCAAAAAAGATAGCTATCGGGGGAAAAAAAAAAAAAAAAAGACAAGTTGATTGTAAAATACATATTTGGAAACTACAGAAAATCATAATGTAAACTAAAATAACCCTTGAACTTGATACACAGGTACACTCTTATTTTTTTGAAGGTTTGCTTTTTTCCTCCTAATACTGTGGATGCTTGCTCATAAACCAGTATGTTTCTGAACATGTACGTTTGTGTCTTTTGTTATTTTTAAACATACTTGTAACCATACTTAACTTTCTCACAGAGAATTATGTAGTAAGCATATCTGCAAGCCATAAAAGATCTCTTGCCAATACCACTTATGGGTATATGTATAATATATTGAATCATTACATACCATTGGTTATACACAAAAGTTGCCAAAAAAATGTATACACATTTTAAGAAAGGAAAACTATTAAAATTGTAATATTCAATATATACCAATAACAAAAGATGAATACAAGTCACGTTTGACTTCTGCAATTAAAAGAGATGCTCAAAGGGGTTACCATCAGCCTCCACACTTCTGGTTACAGCGAACATTGTTTGGTACACTTTTGTGGCAAGCATGTAAACTGTTCCAATACCATAGCAGAAGCAGCAGGACTTGTTACTGTGTGAGGCCTCCCGGATATGAGTGTCTGGCAGAAAGTAAGCACTCAAAAATGCAATTACTGGGCCAGCAGAGTGGCGAGTTGGTTAAGAGCTGGCTTGGAATGCCAGCAGCCCCGGTTCGGATCCCACATATAAGGGTCATTGACACTGCCCTCTACAGCTAAAATGGTGAACAACAGCTCCACCTAGAGCTGGGCTGTGCAAGTCCTGGCGACGGTGTGGGCTGCCACAGGCTACAGTGAGAGGCCAGCAGCCAGCGTGAGCGGCCAGCAGCCAGCAGCCAGCGTGAGCTGCCAAGAGCCGCTGGGAACGGCGATCCAGGGGCTGATGACCGATCTGCCTCATTGGGGAAGAGTACAATGATACCAACATGGGCCAATGAAACAACGTCCTCCGCAACTAGACTGAAGAACAAAAGGACACAACTTGTCTGTTCCCCTTCCTTGATTCCCCAACACTTCCCCTCCCCCAATTTCCCAATAAAATCTTTAAAATAAAAAAATGCAATTACTATGAGCAATAGTTCTTTGCCTCCGTTTTCTTCGACATCTGGCATCCAATATACTGAGAGAGCCAAAAAAAAAAAAAATGTATAGAAGTGGTCAATGTTGTTCAAGCAGTAGTTCACTGTAATCAGAAGTGTCTGGACGTGTACTACAATTTTCTCTAAATTATAACTCAAAATATCTGCCATAATGTGTCTAAGATTGGGTCTCTATTTTGGCAAGTATTCTGTGAGATTTCTTAAAAACTCTATAAACACTTTTTTTTTTTTTAAGTTTAGGCAAGTCATATTCTATTATATCTTTGATTACTGCTTCTATTTCATTTGCTCTTCGTTTCTTCCTTAGGCATATCTATAATTTGATAACGGCATAATGGTTTAAGTCATATAATTGTTGGAATTTAGACACACTGGCCCTTGATAAGCAAGCTAGGCAAACCAGAAATTTCTTTATGTACCAAGGAACCACTTAGGAAATAATTATGTCTGAAAAAAAAGAGTTAATCAGACATAATAACAAAGTATTAGTATTCAAAAAACTTAATGAATAAATAGGATTGTAGTATCCATTAGTCCAAACTGTCTCTTAGATTAGGAAGTCACAGATTTACTTGTGGGGGGAGGAGGGGGAAAGACTGAAAGGAAAAAGTGAAAAAGCTATTTTCATTTAAACAACTTGAAATGACATTTTATAAATAATAACCAATAGACTACTGTATTCCAGAGTATGCATCATTAAGATTCAATTGGCAAAATGTGTAGAGACACTACAAATATCTTGGCCAAAAACACTGCCATTAGACCTTCTAAATCTCAGGTCTACCAATAAACCCTCACCCTTTGATATAGTTCCAGTATCCACCATGCTAACCTAGCTCCTGTCTCTTGATCCATAGCCGATAAAAGGAGATACACCTCAATACTGTAAACGCCTTACTGCTTTTCCCAAGAATAACCATGCTTTGACAGAACAATCTTCCTACAGCACACTTCTGGGGGACCAAGGCCTTAAACAACACCTTGCAACCAGAGATTTCATCTATTGGAAAAGACATCTCCAAAAAGACTCTATTCAACCCTGTTAGGAAGGCCCCATCAGGTACTGCTAGCAACCCTTGTGTCTCCAAACTCCAAGGAACAGACTGTTAGATTCACGTGTCACTCCTAAAGAAAGCACAAAGCCCTGACTGCACCTGCAAACCAACTGGTGACCTGAAAATACAGATTTTCAGGCAACAGCTTTCCCAAGATGACAGGACCAGGCCTGTATACTCTTTGCTCCTGTTGTTTAATCTTATTTTCTCCCTGTGTTTGTAAGAAAGAACACTATTACCAGCATTTCCCAACCTGCAGAAAGCAGAACATTTCTGATTATTGGATCTGTCACCTATCTGTGTCAGAGATCCCTGGGTCTTACATGTAACCAATCTGTCTCTCTCTCTCTCTTTTTTTTTTTTTTTTTTTATGGCAGTGTCACTGGCCCTCATATGTGGGACCCGAACCGGGGCTGCTGGCGTCCTAAGCCAGCTCTTAACCACTGCGCCACTCGGCCAGCCCCCAGTCCCTCTTTAGACCCAAAAGCCACTGCCAATTATATCCCCAAACCTATGGATATTACCTATCAGGCTAGACTATTGCAGACAGATGTTCCCATATCTTGTTTCAACCTTTCCCCAGCCATAACTATACAGGTCAGCTAAACACCTCCACCTTTACTAATCCTTTGACCTTCATCCTCCCACATCCCTATCCTTACTTGAATACAATCCATCCTGGTGTACTCAAGGGAAACACAAACAGCACAACACTTTTACAGGGCTTTTAGAAAAGGTTCCTTTAAGGTGGGATAGTTTCTCACAGAATGTCACCCAACTGTCTAACCGCTAGCTTGAAAAGCCCAATCAGGAAATTCCAGGTGATGACGCATTCAATAACCTCTGCCTTAGCTGGAGTCCTCTGAGCTTACCTGGTTTCATTTTTGTCTGTGGTGGATGGCATTTCTCCATCTATATGTTTACATAGCAGGGGAATTGGAGGTTAGTGCTTACTGGGACATTTAGCTGTCCCTATTAACACCCACAACAAATCAGAGCTTCCCATCGGTCTACTCCATTAAACCTCCATAGATACCTTAAATGGGAACTTCCAGGAGGTGTACATGATTCCGGGTTTGCCTACATACAGAAAGCTTTCCTCTCCCGGGGAGGAGTAAGTGACAATGAAAGTGTGGCCAGAAATCTCTCCCTAACATTAGGACAGCTAGTCAACTCTGCAGCGAAATAGCAGATCAACAACAACAATCACCTGACGTGGCTAAAGTAGTTTTGGACAATCACATAGCCCTTTAAAAAAGTATTTTTTCTTTCAATTACAGTTGACATTAAATGTTACATTAGTTTCATGTGTGCAGCATAGCAGTTAGACATTTATATAACTTACAAAGTGATCTCCCCAATAAGTATAGTAACCCTCTGACACCACACATAGCTATTACAATATTATTGACTATATTCACTATACTAAACTTTATATCCCCATGACTATTTTCTAATTGCTAATTTCGTACTTCTTAATCACTTCTTCACCCAGGCTGCTAATATCGCTCCCTCATCAGGTATTGACGAGTTTTATTTCTGTTTTGATGAGTTTGTTTCTGTTTTGTTTGTTCATTTATTCTGTTTTTTAGATTCCACATATAAGTGAAATCATATGGCATTTATCTTTGTATAACATATTTCACTAAGCATAATACCATCTAGGTTCATCCATAAATGGTAAGATTTCATTCTTTTATATGGTCAGGTAATATTTCATTGAATATATGTACCACATCTTTATCCAATCATCTACTGATGGACAGGCACTTAGGTTGCTTCCATATCTTGCCTATTGTAAATAATGCTGCAATGAACATAGGGGTGCATATATCTTTTCAAAGCAATATTCTGGATTTCTTCAGATAAATACCCAGAAATGGAATTGCTGGGTCATATGGTAGTTCTACTTTTTTTTTTAAATTTTTTTTTTTTTGAGGTCAGTGTCACTGGCCCTCATATGTGGGACCCGAACACGGGCCGCTGGCTTCCCAAGCCAGCGCTTAACCACCGCGCCACTCGGTCGGCCCTTTTTTTTTTTAAATTGGGGAACAGTGTGTTTTTCCAGGACCCATCAGCTCCAAGTCAAGTAGTTGTTTCAAACTAATTGTGGAGGGCGCATCTCAGTGGCCCATGTGGGGATAGAACCAGCAACCTTGAAGTTAGGAACACTACACTCTAATCAATTGAGCTAACTGGCCACCCCTGGTAGTTCTATTTATTAATTTTTTTTTTTTTTTTAAGATTTTTATTGGGGAATTTGGGGAGGGGAACAGCGTTGAGGAATCAAGGAAGGGGAACGGACAAGTTGCTGTCCTTTTGTTCTTCAGTCTAGTTGCGGAGGATGTTGCTTCACTGGCCCATGTTGGTATCGTCATTGTGCTCTTCCCGGATGAGGCAGATCGGCCACCTCTGGATGGTCGCTCACCGCGGCTATTGGCAGCTCACGCTGGCTGCCAGCCAGCCACTCACGCTGGCTGCCGGCCACTCACTGTAGCCTATGGCAGCCCACTGCAGCAGGGGCTGCAGCCTACACCATCGCCGGGGCTCGCAGCCCAGCTACAGGTGGAGCTGTTGTTAGCTGTAGAGGGCAGTGTCACTGGCCCTCATATGTGGGATCCGAACCAGGGCCACTGGCATCCCAAAACCAACTTTTAACCAATGTGCCACTCGGCCGGTCCTGGTAGTTCTATTTTTAATGTCCTTCTTTATTTCTTGTTATAACCGTTGTTTTAAAGTTTATTTTTGGGCCGGCCGAGTGGCTCAGTTGGTTAAAAGCTCGCTCAAGAGTGTGAGCTGAGCTCTGAGCAACAGCAGTTTGATGCCCAGCCTGAGATGAGCTGCCGCTAAGCTGCCAACTGGTGACAGGATGGCTCAGCTATAAACAAACAAACAAACAAACAAACAAATAGTTTAGTTTTCTCTTAGTACTGTTATCCCAGCTATTTTTTTTCATTTCCATTTTTATGAAATATCTTTTTCCAGCCCTTTACTTTCAGTCTGTATGTTTCTTTCGATCTAAAGTGAGTCTCTTGTAGGCAGCATACACTTATGTATGGCTCTTGTTTACATATCGATTCAGCCACGTTATGTCTTTTGATTGGCACATTTAATCCATTTACACTTTAAGTAATTGATAGGTATGTAGTTATTGCTATTTTATTATTCATATATTTGATTCTTCCTCCTCATCCTCTTTCTTCCTCCTCTTCTTACTTCTTAAAGAAATCCCTTTATCATTTCTTGCAATACTGTTTTGGTGGTGGTGAACTACTTTAGCTTTTTATTGCCTAGGAAGCTCTTTTTTTTCCAAAGATTTTACTAGGGAATTCGGTGAGGGGAATAGCATTGGGGAACCGGGAAAAGGGAACAGACAAGTTGCTGTCCTTTTGTTCTTCAGTCTAGTTGTGGAGGATGTCACTTCACTGGCCCATGTTGGTATTGTCATTGCACTCCTCTCGGGTGAGGCAGATCGGTCCCCGGCCTCTAGATGGCCACTCACAGCTGCTCTTGGCAGCTCAAACCGGCTGCCAGCTGCTCATGTTGACTGCCGGCCACTCACTGTAGCCTATGGCAGCCCACTGCAGCAGAGGGTGCAGCTATGCGGTCCCAGGGACTCACATCAGCCCAGCTCCAGGTGGGGCTGTTGTTCACCATCTTAGCTGTGGAGGGCAGTGTCACTGACCCTTATATGTGGGATCCGAACTGGGGATGCTGGCCTCCCAAGCCAGCTCTTAACCTTAACACGCCACTCGGCTGGCCTATCTGGGAAGCTCTTTATCTCTCCTCCTTCTATTATAAATGACAGTCTTGCTGAATAGAATAATCTTGGTTGTAGATCCTTGCTTTTCATCATGTTGAATATTTTGTGCCAATCCCTTTTGGCCTGCAAAGTTTCAGTTGAGAAATCAGCTGACAGTCTTACAGGAGCTCTGTTGTAGATAACTGCTTTCGTCTTGCTGTTTTTAAGATTCTCTGTGTCTTTAATCTTTGCCATTTTGATTATGATGTGTCTTGGGTAGGCCTCTTTGGGTTCATCTTGTTAAGAGACACTCTGTGCTTCCTGGGCTTGTGTGATTATTTCCTTCTCCAGGTTAGGAAAGTTTTCAGTCACTATTTCTTCAAATAGATTTTCAATCTCTTGCTCTCTCTCCCCCTCTTCTTCTGATAATGCTATCATGTGAATGTTGATACCCTTGATGTTGTCCCAGAGGTCCCTTGATCTATCCTCAAATTTTTAACTATGTTTTTCTTTTGGCTGTTTCAATTGAGTGTCTTACAAATTGCTGATTCAATACCCTGCTTCATCTAATCTGCTACTGATTCCATCTAATGTGTTCTTCATTTCAGGTATTGTATTCTTCATTTCTGACTGGTTCTTTTTTATACTTTCTATGTCTTTTTTTTACACTTACTGTCTCTTTGTTGAAGTTCTCACTGGCCTCATCTACTCCCCCTTTAACTTCATTGAGCATCTTTATAACCAGGATTTTGAACTCTGTATGAGGAAGATTGCTTGCTTCCATTTCATCAAGTTCTTTTATGGAGTTCTGTCCAGTTCTTTCATTTGAGACATATTTCTTTTTTTCCTTTTGGCTGCTTTCCTGTGTTTGCTTCTATTAATATGTATTAGGTAAATCTGCTATGTTTCCTCTTCTTGGCATGGTGGCCTTATGTAGTAGGTGCCCTATGGGGCCCAGTGGTGCAGGCTCTCTGATCACCTGAGCCAGATGCTTCAGGTGTGTCCCTTGTATGCATTGTGTGTGCCATCATGTTGTAGTTGAACCTTGATTGCTGTTGGCACATCAGTGGATGAAACTGACCCTCAGGCTGATTGGCTGTGAGGACTGGCCAAAATTATAGTTAATGAGCTATTGTGTGGGGACTGACCCCATGGAGTGGGATTCACTGTGGCAGGGCTCTGGTGCCTGCAAGGTCCACTCTCTTTGCATATGTCATTTGTGGAGCTAACTGGGTGATGTTCTGGTGTGGTCTGAAGCAGGTCACTGGGTGTGTTGGTTCTGAGGACTCTTGGAAGGGGCTCCAGTGTAGGCCCAGGTCAAGCACTGCCTGTGCTGGGCTCACACTACCTGGTAAGAGCTACAAAGTGATCTGTGGTTGTTAGTTGCCTGTGCTGGGCTTGGAGGTGCCTGGGAGAAGCTATGCTGCCAAGCGAGGTTGTCTGCTGCCAATGCCCAGCTGGGGGCCACTTAGCAAGACGTACAGGGCACACTTTGGCTAGCTGCAGAGTAGCTGTTGCCAAGAGCTAGGGAGAAAAATAAATGTTGAAGAAATGGGGAGTGACCGTTTAATGGACACAAGGTCTTCTTTTTGGTGGATAAAAATGTTTTGGAACTAGATAGAAATGATGGTCATACAACAATGTGACTGTACTAAATGCCACTGAATTGTAAACTTGAAAACAGTTATTTTGTTATATGAATTTACTCTCATAAAAACTAAATATCAGAACACAGAAGGAGACAGGAACTAAGGGCTTAGTAAAATTTAAACAAATGTCATGGAAAGGGCAAATCATTATGGGTGAGTGAATAAAAGAAACAATATAAAGTCAAAAGCCAGGAATAAAAATACTATGAACACTGATACATTATAGGACAGTGAAGCAACTGGTAAGTATTAGGAAAAGTAGATAAAAAACTAGGAGATTTAAATTAAAAATTAGAAAATGAATACTGATTAAAACTGGTTCACAATTGAGGAATCTGGACTACATGAAGGAAAATGAAACAAACAGTATTTTAGAAAGATTAGTACAATGCTTGGGAAGGACCAGCAAGGGCTTAAAAAGCAGTACCAAAGGAGTCATGTAAAAGGCTGTTATTATAATTAAGGAATTGGATAATGATGGCCACATGAAAAGAGGAAGTAGACTTTCATAAGAAATAAAAAAGATGTGATTAGGTAACTCGCTGTATACGTGAAGTGATCGAGAGGAATCAGTTTCCAAGTACTCAGAAACTGTCAATAAGAGGAAAAATGGGATGATATTCCTTGAAGGTTTTTCCAAAAATTCAAGAATTGTAAGTAAGAACAACAACGGAAGAGGGGGTTATTTGTAGAGAAAAGGTTGGTTTGGTGTTAGAAACATTCAGATTCTGAGGCTACAAAGAAACATCCAAGTGCAAATGTTTACTAAATATTAAGAGACTTGCACCATAAGTGAGAATACAGAAGACAAAATTTCAGATTTTAAAAACACAAAATCAAAGTGGTAGCCATGGGACTGATGAGAGACAATGAATGAAATGAAATTACTCTCTTAAATCTTCAAGTATTTTTAAGTTCTAATTCAAAATTTTCAACAGTAGTAAATTAAGTTTAATAATTAGACAACGCTATCACTATAAAGACCTGCTAAAGGTAAGAAACAGGGCAAGGGTTGTTCTAAACAATGCATTACATAATTCCTACAAAAGAACTTATTATCAATCAAGTTCCACTTCAAGAAAAATTAACAATATGAAACCAAGTAAACTTTTAGGCTGAGAAATATAATACATAAATTCTATTCACTTTTGGTTGTAATTTGCTTTATAATTATGAAACAATGACTTTATTGTCATATACCACCTTCCTCTTATTTGTAAATTAAGGTTCTAAACGTAGTTTGCCACTCAGCATCTGTAGACTATGTTCATGTTTCAAACAGCCTAATAGAAACTACACATTTACTTATGACAGAATAAATGTACCGATGAAAAGTTCCAGTTTCTTCGTCTTGGAATAAAATGAATCACTACAGCATGTTATCATGTTCTTATTCAGTCATTTAGAAATTCTGGCACTATATATTAATATGTATTTAATAAAAAATGAAAAATAGTTATTAATATAGATTAATAAACTAATGTCTTTAAAACATGGCAGAAAGTTGATAAATATAAAATGAATGACTTACAACAAATATTTAGTAGTTATGACATGTTAGATGATGCGAGCTTTTCTTTGGTGACTAAAACAATATTTAAGAAAGACTAAGTTAGGTAATTTCTGAGGCTCTATAATGGATTGAACTTTGTATCTCAAAAGCTCATATACTAATATCTGAACCCCAATGACCTATTTGAAATAGGGTAATTGCAGAAATAATTCAGTCACATGAGGTCATATTGGAGAATGGTGGGCCCCAATCCAAATGACTGGTATCCTTATAAAAAGGGGAGATTTAAGCACAGACACACAAAAGTAGTGTGAAGATGGTGGCCAGCCGAGTGGCTCAGTCGGTTAAGAGCTCACTCAAGAGTGCGAGTTGAGCTCTGAGCAACAGCAATTTGATGCCCAGCCCAAGCTGAGCTGCTGCTGAGCTGCCAACAGGTGGCAGGATGGCTCAGCTAAAAAAAAAAAAAAAAAAAAAAAAAAAAGAAAAAAAAGTAGTGCGAAGATGAAGCTAGAGATCAGGGTGATGCTTTTACAAGGCAAGGAACACCAAAGACAAACCATCAGAAACTAGAAGAGACATATGGAACGTTCTTCCTCACAGCCCTCAGAAAGAGTGAAAGCAGCTAACACCTTGTTTTAGCCTCCAGAACAACGAGACAATATCGTATTTCTGTTGTTTAAGCCACCCAGTTTATGGTGCCTCTTTTATGGCAGCCCTAGCAAACTAATAGAGGCTCCTCTTACTTCTAAAATTTTGAAGTTAAATGTATTGTATTATGAAAAACTAAGTTATAAAAATGATGACATGCAGCTATATAATTAAGTCAGTTACAAACCTGTAGTTCAGTAAGAACTGTTTTATGCCTCTTGTTACATTCAATCTTTTCCACTCGTGTTTTCAATTCCGCCAAAGTTTTATCAAATACAGCACACTGCAGCGCACACAATTTTTCTTCCAGCAACCACTGTACAACCTAAAGAAATATATATTTCTTTGTTACACCAAGCAAAGAAGACATTTCAACAAGTAGCAAACAGTATGTATTCCTAAGTACTAATGAGATAATACTAATGTATTTCAGTTTACTGAAAAAACATGCTGGCATCCACAACACAATACTATTTGCTAAAGCCTCCACTTCTACATACATAATTTACTGCAAGAAAATAATATACACAAAAAGTAGAAATTTTCCATAGGGTGAAATTTAAAACTAATTTGAAATTGAAGTTTTAATATTTTCTACCCATACCCTCTATCATGATTTAAAGAAAACCAGTTAAAGGAAAAGACCAGTTTAAAACTTCTAATCTATTGCAGATGATATTTTTGTGAGACACTAAGAATGGCACTGCACTAAGAAATTTCTATAAAACATGTCTACATGCCTACTCACAATTTCCATATTTATCTCATTATGGACCCATAACAAAGGGGACACATGATGCCTGTCCATAGACCATATTTGAATAACATTGTTCTAGACTAGGAGTACACTCTGGTGCACAAAAAAGTTTTCAAAATTCTTTCATATAACTATCTCTATATTTCTAAAAACCCCACAAGAAACAAAATAAACGTTATTTGTCACCATATGACAAATGAAAAAGACTGGGAGAAAAAAAGCCACTTTTTCCACTGCCTCTCTAATTTCTTTTCCTAGTGTGGGTATTTATACTGCATCTTAGTGGAAGAATATGGGTCTACAACCTAGATTAGATTATTTACAAATTCATTATTAAATCTACAAGACTGTGAAAAATTAATTTCAACCAAGTTTCATATTCTTCTCTTCAATAAGCATTTATCATAAACATTTGTGAAAACATTTTGAAAAACATATTAAATACTGCATATTTTCAGTTCTACTTCTAGTTTAGCAGAAGTAGGGGTGGGGCGGGTAGTAGGTAGTAGTTTCCAAAGTCTATTCTTTAAATACTCCATTTCCCTAGTTCTCCTAAAGCCTTGTCCCGACCATATTAATACCAAGCCTAAAGTACATAACAAAGATTTTAGAATGTAAGAACTTACAACCATGAAACCAGCTTATTATACAGATTAAAATGTTACATATAAGACTCGAATGTTTCCACTAGAATAAAATTCAATATAGAATAAAAAATAAAATCTGAAAACTAATATTCAGTTTTATTACTACTAAAGCAAATTTTAAAAAAGTCATGATATATCTCTTTCATTTTGATAATTACTACCATGTCTTAAAAAAATCATGTAGCTTTTTTAATAATCAAAAGGAATTTTTAAATTAAATTATTAAGGATAGTAAGTTCAATCACTTTCTTCAAGTTCTCTTTTTCTATGAAAAACCTGAATATGTCAGTAAAATACAGAATAATTTCAAAACTAGAAGAATAAACATGATGGTACTTTTTACATAATATGATTTTTAACTGTATAATCTATAACACCTTTTGTAGCTTCTGGTTAATATCTCCTTTGGCTGTAATCTTTACTTGAAATTCTGCCTCATATTCTTCTTCCAAATATCGACGGCGTTTGGACTGTACATTGTCCATGTCCTCTGATTTAGAACGTTTTCTTCTGGAAAATTCAACTGAGAACAAAAAGCACCAGTCAGGTGTTTTTATTATAGACCTTAATGTCTATTCTCCATCCTTAGCAAAATATTATATTCAACTATCAAAATAGCATTCTCAATCAATTATTTTATGAATTATTTTTGAGATAAAAAAATAAATAGGTAGCTTCTAGCTTTAAACTGGAAACGATTTTCAATACACTAAATAAAAATTTCCTAATGGCTAAGCAATGTAAACACAAAATATTTTATCCTTGAAATCTTCATATTAAGATGGAGAATAATCTAAAAATATAAATATGAGAAGAAATCACCTCATATTCATTCTGTTTAAATTTTATAATGCACATGAATCCTGACAAAATACAGTTTTCATTATCATGTCACAGATCTCTCAGTATTCATTCTCATGTCATGTCACAGATTTTTAACAACTATGTATAGTTTTATTTAATTCTTCCTCCTCAGTACATTTAGGAAAAATTATTACTTAATCATCAGTCTTAGAAAAATAACAATAATAGCTATACTTGATATATCTTAATGAATTTCAAACATATAAAAATAATAAAATTAATGTCATTGTAAAAGTAAATTTGATAAAGAACAGATATCCAAAGATCTTCACTTAGAAAATTTCTATAACATAATGAGATCACAAGCAAATTTTATCTGGTTTCTTTTTCACTACATAAAAAGAGACGAAAATCTCCACACTTATTAAAGAAAAATATCCTTATTGACCATACCTATCCCTCTCCACTTCACTCTATATCCATAACTATGTGCTTTTTAAAAATCTAGTTCTAGGGCTGGCCGAGTGGCGTGTTGGTTGGGAGCTCACTTAGGACACCAGTAGCCCTGGTTCAGGGCTGGTGACACTACCCTCAAAAAAAATTAAATAAATAAAAATAAAATAAAAAAATAAAAATCTAGTTCTAGTCAATGACGTCTCTTGTAATCATAATGTAGATAGTCATACAGAGAGAGCAGTATGATGAGGAGAGTTACAGAACCTCACTTATAGTCCAGTGATCTTCCTATAAAACTAGTGATAATCAATCCCTTCATTTTCCCGTCCCACGAAGCTAAGAACCTTAAGTAGACTGAGATATATACTACCATTCACTTACCAGTATATCACCCCAGACAAAATTGTTATAGTCCCATGCTCTAAACATAAATCTAAAACAATCTCTCTCACAACAGTTAGATAGTACCTTACTGAATACTAAGCTTAAATCCTTCTTAGGGAACAATGAAAAGTATAAATAAACAAAATAAAACACTGAAGCTTATAAAATACTACTTTCAAAGATCCTTTGGTTAGCTATCAGCAAAATGATTTAGAAGTAGCTTACTTAGGTTGCAAAAGTTTACAATCATCTCATAGACAGAAAGTATATTCAGTGGCTTTTAAAAGTAGAAACAATGAATTCGTACTTTTTAAACTAGTAGTTTTATGCACATGCTTACTTTTCTCAGGAGGTCTTTCATCGTCCTGTATTAATTGTTCTTCTTCCTCAGGTTTGCTGTCCTTTTCATTATTTTCGACTTCTGTAACAACAAGAGAAAAGGAAATCTTACTTCCATTCGAATTCATTAACAGCTCATTATAATTTACACTTTTGGTGTAACTATCCAGTTAATAATGTTTTATGAAATTAGTCTACAAAATGTGAAATTTTAAGAAAAAGGGAGCATGAACTAGTAGAAATAAATGAACAAGTCCACTTTCAAATGTTCCTGCAGATTCATAATACACTCTTTTTTTTTTAAAGATTTTATTGGGGAATTGGGGGAGGGGAACAGCGTTGGAGAATGGGGGAAGGGGATCAGCCAAGTTGCTGTCCTTTATTGTTCTTCAGTCTAGTTGCGGAAGATGCTGCTTCACTGGCCCATGTTGGTATTGTCATTGCGCCCTTCCCGGATGAGGAAGATCGGTCTCTGGCCTCTGGATGGTCGCTCACCGCGGCTATTGGCAGCTCACGCTGACTGCCGGCCACTCACTGTAGCCTATGGTAGCCCACTGCAGCAGGGGCTGCAGCCTACACCGTCTCCGGGGCTCGCACAGCACAGCTCCAGGTGGAGCTGTTGTTAGCTGTAGAGGGCAGTGTCACTGGCCCTCATATGTGGGATCCGAACCGGGGCTGCTGGCATCCCAAAACCAGCTCTTAACCAATGTGCCACTCGGCCGGCCCATAATACACTCTTAACATGGAAAAAAAATTAATAGTACAGATTTTTCAAACAAAGAATCTTAGTAATTACTGCCATCAACAGATTAATAAAATATGAAAACAACAGCCATAAAAAACTTAGACTCCTTACATTCAATTACTAAAACTAAAATAGTGGTTGTGACAATCTCAAAAAAAATTACAAATGACTGGCAACCTACTGTCAAAACATGGGCTATTTTTATCAGACGGGTTGAATCTTATGTTATTTCAATGGTATGGGACAGTTAATAAAAGAGGAATGGAAAAGGTATCCTAAAGATATTTACTGAAAAATAACAGCTACTTTGATACCAGTGCCACCAACTGAGCTAGGTGCTTGACATATATATATATATATATATATATATATATATATATATATATATTTATGTTACTTCATGTCTTCAATATTATCCTACATTATAAATGTATTTTTGTCATCATACAGATGAGGAAAGTAATGTTCAGAAAGGTTATTTTCATAAGAAGCACATAAAATATAACAATTAAAGAGTACTACCAAAAAACATTACTAGAAATATTTACACAGTTGTATTGCTACAACAAATAAAATCCCAGAGGTACCAGAAATAGCCTTTGGCCAATCTATCTGTATCTCTTCAGCTAACTTAGTCATTAAATGGGAGAACCAATATGTTTGGGTTTCTATTTTTCCTCTTTACATCACTGCAACTGGCTCCTCAGTGCCTTTAAGAAAGCGTGCTATGTTTCATCATACTCTGCAAACAAAATTAAATAAGCAGTCATGACGTATATAGCATTACATAAAAATTTTGATAAGGCATTTCTCCAAACACCACTTTAATCCCAACAGCCCTGACAGGAAGTCAAGGTAAAAAAAACTTGTAAGATCTTTTAGTTGAAAATAGAGAGAGGCCAGAATCATTGCTGAACCTATTAAGGCTCTTACAAATATGTTTTTCATACTAGGATAAAACTGTAAAGCATGTAAAACATGACTACAGTAAAATGAAACAAAAAAGGTAACAAAATACATAAAGATTACTAAACTATTTTTAAACTTTAAAATAAATGAGTGTTGGAAAATTAACTTTCCATTTACCACCTTATGCTCATTAGAAATATTTTAAGATCTCATCCCTCAACCCCAGTTATAACTGAATGAAAATGTGTTTTGCTTCCTTGTAGACTGCAAACTCCTTACAAAGCATTTTTTTCTACTTGTATACAGTTTTCCAAAACTTCCTGATTTTAATAATAAAAACAATGGCTCCTAAGTTTCCTAGTCCCAGGATTTCTAGAGATACAGAGGAATTACACTGCTAGGAATGAAGGAACAGCCTTTACTGTCTACCACCCAAAGAACAAAATTTGCCATGGCTCCAATTAGGGCAACTACAAAACAGATCATCTAGAACACAGCATAGCCAACTGCCTGGTTTCACCTGCCTCTTTTATGCATGTTTTTTAGCTCCCTCATCTTACAGATACATCAAGCTTAGCTTGAGATTCCTTCGTTTTACTCAAAAACCTCTTCCTATCACCCAATTTCCATTTTCCAGATATCCTTAGAGGGTATAACTGGATTCTCAACACTTAAATCAAAATACTCACTGGGATTTTAGAATACACAAATAGAATTAAAATCCACGCTTGAGTTTTATTTGATGGAAAGAACCTGGGTTCTATAGAAAGGGCTAAGACCCTATATTTCTTTAATTTTTTTGTTCCTAAAGTCTCTAGAGAATCTGAGTGGACCTCCATCAACCCAGAGTAATAATCAAAGACCCTTGTACATAGGCATCTTTATATACAGAGGGTGCCAAAAAAATGTAGACACATTTCAAGAAAGGAAAAAACCATATTAAAATTGTAATACTCAATATATACCGATAACAAAAGATAAATACAAGACATGTGTTTACATTTCTTTGGCACCCCTAGTATAATTTCAAGCAGTTCCTGGGACTTCTGAAACTCATCCAAATGATTAGGTTCAGACCGCCTTTTTAAAAAACATTTGTCTTCATTCACAGTTTCTGCCATAATTCCTCTGGTATTGAGTATAGCATCATTCATTACAAGTTGGCACATTTTAATATACAGTTCTACATGTGATATTTTTTTCAATCAGACTAGACAGTAAGCTCACTAAGAGCACACGCCACATCTTGTAATTCTGGTAACCCTCAAAACTTCAGTAGACAGCTAAGACAAAGTAGATGTTTAATATCTATCTGATGATCATTATCTTAACAAAATTCCATTAATTAAAGATTGAAAAAGTGTGTTGCAGGGGATTAGAAGACAGAATTTACATGAGGGAGTTAATTTCCCCTTTTTAGTATTACACTTTATAGAACCTTACTCCAAGAAAATATGGACAAAAACTGTTGCCAGGGGTTGGCAAATACTTTTTATTTAATCAATGATAAACAATATGCAATATGTAAACAAATGGGTCTATGTTCCAATAAAACTTTATTGACAAAAACAGGGCCTACCAGACATAATTTGCCAATCCCCTGCTTTTGATTATTGGATTTATGAGATAATTGGAAAAAATTTCCTATAGATTAATTAAAGACATTAGAAAAATGGGCAAAAGAGATGAACAATTTATAGATAAGAAAATACAAATGTCCAATAAACATATAAAGAGACTTAACCACACAGGGCATATCAGAAAAATGTGGCACTAAGGTAATATGACTTTTCCAGAAAGTTTTTGAAATTTTACTTAACTAATACAAAGATACAAAAAACATCTTCCATAGTATATTTTTGTGCTCCTTTTAAGCAAAACTCGGGGGTGGGGGTGAGGGGTTACAGTTTATTGTCTCCAATTCTTTTTCTCCCATTCTGTCTGAAACCCAATCTCAATTAGGCTTTCAATTTTACTGCCCCTTGTCAAGGTGACAAATGATACCCAGGTCATTAAATATTTCTCTTTCATCTTATTTGAACAAATAGCAGCATTTAATACATCAATAGAGTTAACTACACCCTCCTACTTGAAACATTCTGTTTACTGGACTTCTGAGACAACAAAATCTGTTTTTCTTTCTCCCTGAAGAGCTGCTCTTGATTGGTTTCCCTTGCTGGTTCTTTCTTATATCCCCAACCTTCACTCTGGAATGCCAGGAGCTGAGTTCTTAGATCTCCTCTGTCTCCATTTACACTCACTCTGAGGTGATCTCATCTTGTTGCTGAACTTCAACTAATGTCTATATTCTATCTACTTCCAAATTTTCTAGATGGTCCAAGCCTCTGCCCTGAAATTCAGAGATATATCTAAGTTGGGCAATAATAGTAATTTCAAACTTATTTTTCTCCTATACTCACTCACCCTCCTTTCCAAAATCTGCTTCATTTTTTATCTTCCTCAACTCTGAAAAGAAAAATCTGCAATTTCTACACCAGTGTAAGAAATAAGAGGTCCCACAAAGAAAAGCCAAATACATAAACAACTGAATACAAATGGGTGCAAAAACTAAAGAATTTTTAGCTGAACGTAATAAATAATGGCAACAAATTATTAAATTTCAATTGACTTTTAAACCATGACAATTCTATCACTACTAACCTAGAGCAAAAACAGACAAAAACCTTGAATTCTATTCCCATGCAATTACCTTTATTAACATTCATATTCATCTTATATATCTTAAAGATCCACTGAACAGGGAAAAACAAATCAATCACAGATATTTTTTTAATCTGAAATAAAAACTATAAGGAAGCTATGTCAGAATATAATATAAAATGTGTCTAAAATAGATTTTTCTCTTTAGTACAATTAATAGCTATGTTTAAAAAATAAAAAAAAAGTGGAGGAGAGCCCTCCCTCCTATTTCTCCATAAGAAATAGAATGAGAAGGGCCAAAAAGGAGAAAAAAATGGAGAAAGCAGTAGCTAAAAAGCTAAGGAGAGTCTCAAGAGGAAGGAACTGTTTAAGAGGTCATCCAAGTATGAGAGAATAAAGACAAAAAAAAAGATGCCCCTGGAATTAAAAACATGAACATCAATGTCACTTTACTGAGAACAATTAGGAGGGGGGCTGGTAAGGTGGAAATCAAAATATAATTAAGTTGAAGACAAATAGGAGGAGAGGAATGGTACTAGCTTGTTAATATAGTTTGAAGAATGGCTCTAAAAGAGAGGAAAGAGGTGGAACGGTACATATGGTGTGGAGAGTACATGGAAGGTATAACTAATGTGTGTGCCTCCTCTAGTGCTGTTTGACTTTCCCAGAGAGAAATCTTCATTTTCCTAGGCTTCTTAGACTATGATTTTAATCATTTAGTGAGTATCCGTTGTATAGTAGTATTATGCAAACATATGATAGTGTCTTCAGGCCTACTACGGTATATATCTGCCATACATTTCTAGATCTTTCTTCTAAAATTAAAATCGCTTTTCTATTTGCTTTCTGATATCTTTCATTTTTTGTTGTTGTTGTTGCTGCTCAGATCCATCATAACTGCTATATTTAAAACAAATTTGTTGGAACTTCCAGTAAAATGGCGCAATAGACAGACACTGTGCTAACTGCCTCCCAGGATCACACCAAAATTACAATCAAATTATACAGCATTCAACCCTGGAGGTCCCCGGAACACTGGAGGAACAGAACCACTAAACGAAGAACTTAAAGAGGAAGCCGTGTAGGACGGGCGGAGACGAGAGAGGGCAAACCCCATGAGGTAGGTACCAGCTGTGGAGAGGCTTCCCCGGTTGGGGGAGAGACCCTCCGGCCGCACACCGAACTCACCAGCCCAGAGCTCCTTTGCCGGGAAGAGAAGTTCTAAGATAGCTGGCAGTAAATTAGCTATCTTTGCTCAGCTCGGTGAGGCTAAGAGCGGCTGGAGAAACAGTGGGGCCGGCGCCGGGGTTTGCTCGCCGGTGAGCACTTACCTGGTTCCTGGTGGAGGGAGTGGCTGTGTGAGCCGGGAGCCTGCGGGGACGGACTGAACTGAGCACCTTTGGTGCAAAGGCTGGAGGTTTTTAAACTGTTGTTCCTGTGGTGCGGAGCCTGCACGCGAGTGGTGTGGGGAGGATGCCATTTTGTCATGCTTGGGCCCTCCCACGAAGGATCAGGTCTGAGACCTCATTGGTCTGGTGGAATTGGCGCAGAAGTACGTGTGTGCGTGCGCGCGCGCCTGCGGCCTTAGATCCCCACCCTCCGCCCGGCTTATACTGCGTTGCCAGGGAAACGCAGAGCGGGTGCCCTCCGGCTCCAACAGGCTGCTCACTGAGACGCAGGAGTGCGCTAGCCGCCTCCAGTCCCCGCTCTCCGCACTCCGCTTGCAGAGTTGCCAGGCTGGTGATTAGTTGTCGGGCTGCTCGGCCTGATCTGCGAGCGGCTGATTGGGGACAGGCTGAGACTGGGAGTTATCCTGGGAGTGTTGGGCCGTGAGCTGTGTGCCTGCGTGATCCAGCCAGGGCTCTCCTCGTGATCTATCTAATACATCAAAGCAATCCCAGAGCGACAGCCAGAATGGGGAAACAAAGAAACATGTCACCAGTTAAAGATCAGAAGAAACCTCCAGAAATGGAACCAAATGAAACAGAGGGAGCCAACCTTTCAGAGACACAGTTTAGAACACTGATGATAAGAATGTTTAAGGAACTTAGCGAGGACATAAAGACGGATAGGGAAACCATAAAAAACAACTAATTAGAACTAAAGAATACAATAACTGAAATGAAGAACACACTCGAAGGAATCTGAGATGAAGCTGAGGAGTGGATCAGCAATTTGGAAGACAAAATAGCAGAACCCACCCAGTTGGCACAGCAAAAAGACCAAAGAATAAAAAACAATGAAAATAGTCTAAGAGCCCTATGGGACAAGGTGAAGCGCAACCACCTTCGAATCATAGGGATACCAGAAGGAGAAGAGAAGAAGCAGGGGTCAAAAATGTATTTGAAAAAATAATGACTGAAAAATTCCCTACCCCGGTGAAGGAAATCAACATACATGCCCAGGAAGTGCAGAGGGTTCCAAACAAGCTGAACCCAAACAGGTCCACACCAAGACACATCATAGTTAAAATGGCAAAGGTTAAAGACAGAAACAGAATCCTAGAGGCTGCAAGAGAAAGACAGCAGGTTACATAAAAAGGAACTCCTATTAGACTAACAGCTGACTTGTCTACAGAAACTCTGCAGGCCAGAAGGGAGTGGCAGGAGATATTCAAAGTGACACAAAATAAAGGCCTACAACCAAGATTGCTCTACCCAGCACGGCTCTCACTTAAAATTGAAGGAGAAATAAAGAGCTTCTCAGAAAAGAATAAGCTTAAGGAATTCATTACCACCAAGCCAGCATTGCAAGAAATGTTAAAAGGGCTTTTTTAAACAAAAGAAAGGGGTAAACCAGCTAACCCAGAGAGACAATTTAAGAAGATTGAAGTCATATCAAACAGATATAAAGCAAAAACTGATGGTTGCTGGCTGGGAGGGAGTGGGGAAGAGGGAGAGGGGGAAGGTTTTGGACAGTGTATGTGGGATTACAATGTTGCCGCAGGGATATGGGGGCAGTTCTGGGAATGTAATTGATAATGTTGTGAAGAGACTATTATGTTGGGAGAAATAAGTCAGTCGGAGAAGGACAGGTACCATGTGATCTCACTTGTGTGTGGAGTCTGAAGAGCTGAGTGAACGATCAAAGTAAACAGACTCGTAGATGTACAGGAAAAACTGAGGGTTGCTAGTTGGGAGGGGGGTGGAGATGGGGGGAAAGGGGAAGGGATTAGACAGCATAAATAGACAACTACAATATTGCCACAGGGATATGAAACACAGTTCGGGGAATATAATAATGTTGTAAAAATTTTGTGGCGTGTCAGATAGTCACATGTCTTGTTAGGGAGACCACTTCATGGATGGAGTAGAGGCTTGATCACTGCACTGTACACCTGAAGCTGATGTTTTATAGTATTGTATGCCAACTGCAACTGAATATGTGGATGGTCACAGGATGTGAAGTATACTGTGGAGGGGAGTCAGGGAAGTTGTGATGGATATGTATGATATTGGGGGGAGTGGGGTGGCGAACTGGGGGAGGGGGTTTTCACTTTGGAGGGTAAAAAGTATAACTATTGCATTGTGTTGTACACCTGAAACTAATAAAAAAAAAGATATATTATGAATACTGGATACAAAATAAAATTCAAAATAATTATAAAAAATAAATAAATAAAACAAATTTGTTAAAGAAGTGCCTGAAATAACAGAGATTTCCTATTAGTACCGCACATAAATGTTAGTAGAGGGAAGAGCCGGACTTCACTATTTCAATTTATCATTCTGTGTTCTAAAAACATTAAAAGTTAGTCAAGAATAAAGAATCTGATGAAAGCAACACCTCAGCAGGTGCACAGCAACAAATATGACATATAACAGATTCTGCTACCATATAAAGAGAACAGTGTATAATTTAAGAACTGATGAAAAAACTATATGTCAGCCCACAGTACACAAAATTTCCTTGGGGGAGAAACAAAAAATAAGTTTAGTAACTGGCTAAGAAATTAAATTAATCACTAAACTTATTCTGCTAATAGCATACAATCAGATAAAAGTCTAAAAATAAGTAACCAAAAATAAACCCAATTGAATTTTCAAAGTATGCAACATGAATTGCTTAATATTCATCTCTCTACATTTAACAGCATTGTGTGGGAGGGATGGTCTTCAATATCAAGATTCTGATATAAAAGTAAAATGTATAAACTCAGGAACTATTAAGCTGCAATTTACTATGACTTTCTCGTAGAGACTACCAAAAGGTTTTTTTAAGGACTTGACCCAAGTATTACTCTTTATTTAAATACTCAATGCATGAATGAGTTCTGTTCATTCTAAACACTATCTATTATTTTTCCAAAATATAAATTCATGTCATTATCCTCTGCTTGAAATCATTCAATGGCTCCCCTGTGCTATCAGGGGAGCTTTAACATTGTAACCAAAATGCTCCATGATATACTTCTCTAATTATTCATTCACTCAATAAATATTTACTGAGCACTTAACTGTCACTCAGGCATCATTTGTCCTGCTGGTGGTGGCTCAGCACTGGGGTGATAGCAGTGAGGATGGTAAGAAGAGACTGGCTGGATTCTGGATCTATTCTGAAGGTAAAGCCAACAGGATTTCCTGATGGATTGGATATGGGATCTGAAGGAAAAAGTAAGAATGGCTCCAAGGTTTTTGACCTGGGCAAGCAGGCTGAAGCTGTCTGTCCTTAAGAGCTATTACCCTATGCAATGCAAGGCATGTGCTTCCTGAACACATGTGATAGTCTCATCAAGCTCCCTTCTCTAAACTCCCAGAATACCAATTTAACGGTATTACTGTAGTCACAGCCTTGTATTTAATAGTCTGTGTTTTCATTCTTGTCTGCCTCCTGAGGGCAAGTACTAAATTTTATCTTTAAATCCCCGAACCAAGAAGAGCCTGGCCTGTCTCTCTCTACAGGTTTACTGAATGAATAAATGCTCTTTGGAAATGGAAGTCACCTTTTAATAATAAAAAATTCTATACTTCCAAAAGCTGGTATGACACATTGGGGGAAAAATCCTTTGTGTCTCCTAGGCCAGCTTCATTTCTATTTTCTTTGAGGAACTAGAAACCGGATGGTATGTTTCAGGCTAATAAAGTCACTCTTTTCAAAGCCTGAAGGGCACGAGATGCAATGAGAACATAAAGGTAGGTACTCATGCCCATCTGAATGGAACTGAGATAGGAATGTCTGAACTTGACTGTGAAAGCAAAGTAGGACTTGTCTCATTCTCTTTTTCTCTAGAGATTTACATTACAGAGAGATCATTCAGAAAATGAGGATAGAGAGTAGGTTGGGTAAAATCATGAGGACTTGAGGAAGTAAATGGATGATGTCTTCATCAAATAGATAATAAGGCTTCAAGGTTTCTGGCTTCCAGCAATAATGGGGTCATTTCCCAAACAAAGAATATTGGATGTCAACTGGAAAATTCATTGGAAAATGTGATTTGTAGCACTGGAAGCAAATAGATTAGTAGGCTTTTATATTCTAAGTTATTTGGTTGATAAGTGACAGCACGAACAATTACTAGCATTTGATCAATTACGTACTGACTTAAAATTGTTTTGTCATAGTGTTATGTTGGTCAATCTTCTCTCTCTTCCTAGACTACAAGCCCCTTAAGAACAAGAGCCATATTTTCTTCTTACTTTATCTCCCTTCTTAGCACTTCACACAATGCTGCTCAGAGCAGACAGTTTGTAATTCTGAATTCTGTGAAGTTAAGAATCTATGAGTTAAGAGAACATTAGAGTGACCATTGTCTCAACTTTCTTTGCAACTAAAAGAAATTTAAAACTTGATGGAATGTTTTATTAAACAGTCTGTTAAATCTAATAAAAAATTTTAAAGGTTAAATAATATGCTAACCTGGAGAGCGTGTCTCATTTTGTGATATTACTTCAGACTCATCTTTCTCGCCTGAAATATCCTCTTCATCAGAGAGCACCAAAAAGGCTTCTTTTGGCAAACTCTCACTGCTGTCTTGTTTGGATGGTGAACCAAAAGAACCTTCCATCTTCTCTTCCAAATCTGGATTTGTCTCATCAATTGGAAGAAGACAAGTTTTAGAGAAGCAAGTAAGTTCATCTTCAGCAGGTGCAAGCTTTTCCAAAATAGGAATAATTTCATCTGTCTCCATAGAATCTGTATTTTCTAAGATATTCTCATTTTTGTCATCTTTTATAACCTTTTCACTAATGGCTTCTGTAAGTTCTGTAGAATTTTCATCTTCATTTTTTTCATTTCGATCAATTTCCATACTGCTAGATATAGCCTCCTCTCCAAGAGCAGGTTCTGTAATAGCATCTTCCTCTACCTTCTTTTCATTTTCAGGAGGTAGATCTGAACATATAATGGTATCATTTGTTTCTAGAATTTCTTCATCAGCATCAATATTACTATCAGCTTTATTTTTCTCATCAGATGAGAAAACGGTGGTGTCATTGTCTAATTTTTCATCATCCCCAGTTTTTTCAAGAAAATCATCACTTTTATTGCTAGTAGGCTCTGTATTGTCAGTTTCAGGAACTGGATCACAAACTGGTACAGAACTTGGTTCAAAGGTGGGATCAAGGGCTGACTCAGAAGTTGGTTTATCAGAAGTTGGTTTATCAGAAGTTGTTCCATCAGAGACTGGATCACTAGAGGACTGATCACCAGAAGCCAAATCACCAGAGGCCGGATCATCACCAGAGGCTGGGTCATCATCAGAGGCCAGTGTTCCAGAGGCCAGATCATCAGATGCTGAATCATTAGAGGTCGGATCACTGGAGATTGGTTCACCGGAGACTGGTTCACCATCAACTGGTTTACTGGAGACCAGTTCATCAGAGACCAGTTCACTGGACATCGTTTCACCAGAGACTGGCTCACCAGGAACTGGCTCACCAGAGACCGGCTCACCAGAGACCGGCTCACTACAGACCAGCTCACCAGAGACCGATTCACCAGAGACTGGCTCACCAGAAACTGGTTCACCAGAGGCGGGATCACTAGAGGCGGGATTACCAGAGGCAGGTTCATCAGAAGTGGAATCACCACAGGTGGAATCACTAGAGGTTAATAGTGCAGAGGCCAGATCTCCAGAGGCCAGATCACCAGAGGCTCGATCACCAGAGACTGGTTCAGCAGTCAGTTTAGAGGGTAGTTCAGGAATTATATTATTAGGAGACAAAGGTTCACACTTTAAATCATCATCTGGCTTGTTTTTTTCATTAACATTTAAGGTACAAGGTGTTTCTTTCCATTCTGATTTACTTTTTTCAGGGTCAAAACAAAGATCTTCAATGCCATTCACCTCATCCTTGTCATTAACATAATCTGTATTTTCCAATGGTGAGGTTGGGTCCAAATCTCCATTTTCATGGTTGCCATTTAACAGCTTGACATCAGTTTTCAACAGTTCTTCTTTGACCTTGTACACGGCTTCAAGTTGTTGCCGATCACTCACTCTCATTGTTTTTCGAGCCTTAAAGACTTTTTTCTGAGGTTCTTCTATACTATCCATTTTGAATCTTTAAAAAAAGAGAGAGAGAGAGTTTATTTAATAATTGAAATAGAAGCCACCTAATTATAGACTTCCTGCACACTGATCTTATAAGTAGCACTTAATGTAATTTTGAAATAATGACATATACAAAACATAATAATCCCTGCTATATGTTAATTTTATATTTATTCGATTTATGTAACATAAAATTGGTAATAGTACACAGAAGATCAATTATTGGAAGTATTAGAAAAATGTAACTAATTTCTAATTTTCAGTCTCAGTAAGCTAATGGATTCAGTGAGTTTGATGATGATATATAGCCATAATTAAGTGGATGGAAGTAAAAAAATATAAATGGAGAAAGAAAAATAAAAGTGTAAGAGAATAAAAACAGTAGGAGAATGGGTAAAAAGTATAGAGATAAAGAAAAAGGAGAGAAATTAAGGAACACATAAGGAAAAATTATATTTATAACCAGTCATTCTAAATTAACAGAACTGTGTGTGTGTGTGTGTGTGTGTGTGTATGAGATTGCCATCAGAAAGTGAAAAGACAACTCACACGATAAAGAAAAATATCTATATATATTTGCAAATCACATATTTACAAATAATATATGTGATAACTTGCATATAGAAAATATAAAATACTGTTACAAGTGAATAACAACAAAAAAACAATTTAAAAATGGGCAAAGGAGGGCCGCCCAAGTGGTGCGGTGGTTAAGCACTGGTTTGGGAAGCCAGCGGCCCCGGTTCAGGTCCGACATATGAGGGCCAGTGACACTGCCCTCAAAAAACACAAAAAAGTGGGCAAAGGACTAAATACATATTTCTCTAAAAGATATACAAATAACCAATAAGCCAAGAGTCAATAAAAATAAATATGAAAAGATGCTCAACATCATTAGTCATCAGAAAAATGCAAATGAAAATCACAATGATAAAACACTTCACACATAGCAAGGTGGCTATAACCAAAGAGAAAAGCAAGTATTGGCAAGGATATGGACTAATTAGAGCTCTCATACAATGGTGGTGATAGGGTTGAAAATCGTGCAAAACCGTCTTTGAAAAACAGTCTGGCAGTCCCTCAATATGTTAAACATTACTGATTATTTTTCTATCTTTCCTTTTTTGTAAAGTATGTATATAAAGCTATAAATTTCCCCCTAAGTGCTGTTTTAGCTGCAGCTCACATTTTGACGTCATATTTTCATTACTGTTCTGTTAAAAATATTTTCTAGTTTCTACTGTAATTTCTTTCATCAATGAGTTATTTAAAAGTAAGTTTCTTAAAAAGTAAACATTATGACCACATGAAGCTCGTTAAAAAAATACATGGTTGGTTTCATATTGAAAAATCAAGCAATGCAGATTACAAGTGAGTCATGAAGTTTTATGACTTTATTTCAAGCCCAACCAAAGTGTCCACTTGATAAAAACATATTAAAGCCCTAAGCCCCAATATCTCAGAATGTGACCTTATTTGGATAGGGTCTTTGCAGAGATAATCAAATTAAAATAAGGTCATCAGAATGGGCCCTAATCCAATATGACTGGCGTTCTTATAAAAAGGGGGAAATTTGTAGAGACACATATAGAAAGGATACCATGTAAAGATTTGAGTTAGGCTGCCGCAAGCCACAGCTAGGAGAGAAGTCTGGAATAGATCCATCCTTAGCTCCTCCTACCACGGAGGCTACAGTGATAATTAAATGAGATTCTATACATTAAGCACTTAGAATGTAGTAAGCACTCAATAAATGTTATTTTAATTGTCTGTGTATATTCAGGATGTTTTTAGGCACAAACCAGATAATCTGAGGAAAATTTCTCTTAAATCTCTTATTTTGTATATGAATTAGAAAATCCAACATGCAAACATCACCACCAAATAACATTTAGTAAATTGCTACCACCAAATAACGTTTAATAAAAATAAATATAATCTTAGCAAGCTCGTTTTATCAACAAAATTGCCATTCAATTCAGAAATAATAAAATTCTGTACAGAATTACAGAATAACTACCATCTATACCCACAAGGGAGCACACTACAGCCATTTACCAGATCTTTCATGGGTTCTAAGTATAATGAAAAACAGACAAAGCAATAAGGAAGTAGCATGAACAACTGGTTCACACTAGTTCAGCTCTATCTGTGCAAACCAATCAGCAGTACGTTTTTAAAAATCTATTTTGCATAAGCAAAGCATATTTAAGAGAAACACACATTAGAAATGGGTGTGTTACCTGCAAACAAGTATCCATTGCTGCACTACTGGAACAAAACATTTCCAAGGATCATTTTGAAATATTATATGTAACTGAGATACCTTTCACAAAACAATTTCACAAAAGAAATAACACTTTTTTTAGGTGGCAACACTAGAATCGTGAAGTTCTCAAACGACTATAATTCATTTTCCCAGGAAAAAGCATTCATATTTTACAGTAGAAAACGTCTGCCATATCTGGAAGTAAATGTGTAAAATGTGATGAACTACTATCTCCTGAAAATAATTTTTCATGAGGAAGATAGTCAAAAAAATGTTTTTAAGTCCTTACTCTGTATATTTAGATTCAAGAACTCTGGGGAAATACCGTCTCTAATAAAATCTTTTTCTACAGCATTCACAAGAGTTTCACTTTTACCAAAGTACTTTATATTTAAGTAAGCAAGAAGGGTATGTTACCTGCAAATATATTCCTATGGCTTGGAATTTTTTTTTAAATTTTGGGTAAATTATTTTTAAGGAAAGCCCAATGAGCCTCTTATTTAAGTGTAAACATTATTTTCTTCTCTGCTTCATCACCCTCCACACATTCCTTTCACTCTTCTTTTTAGCAGAGATCACAGCTATGAAACAACAAAGGGAAGTATTACCAAAAGCTGTAACCTCTAAGCCTACAATCTGCCAGCTCAAAAAGGCTCAGAATTTAAGTGGCTGTTCAAGAGCTGCTCACAAACTCAGCCAATCAGTAGCCAGCATTCTGATTCCTGCCCAGCAACAAGAGACAGACAATAAGGTCAGAGAAGTATAGTTAAAACCTGGATCTGCAATACTTCAGTGAGGTTCTTTTTCTTTGTCTAATATAAGTCATCTAGAACATAACTACATAAAATCCTAAACCCACATACAATAAAATATACAACATAAATAAAAATTACACCTTTTATGCTATTTTGTCTTCCTTTAAATATCCATGAATGTTTCCGTTAATATAAATCAATTTCCTACTTGGGGAATGACTGAAACATGGACAATACATAACAAGAACATCCTTTTCTACATAATGGGTTAGAATCTGCAAAATTCAAATGTAAATTTATTTTTAAAAATCCATAGTCATTAATATTTATAAAACATTTATAACCAAAAATCCAGCAAAATCTTAAATTCAAATAACAAAATTATTTTCATACCCACCTATCACTATTGTTATAGATTTCCAATTCCAAAATTAATATTATTCTGAATGCAAAGGTTTACTGTGGATTGCATTATAAAGTGTTTTGTTGTCTAACTACATTGAACTGACTTAGTTTGATTCACTTAATGAAATTAAAATGTCTGGTTCTTGACAAACTACATTGTGTTGTGCGTGCAATCATTTCATCCTTTTCTCCTTAACTACCTTTCACAGCAGGTAACAAAAAGGTTATGTCAGCTCTCTCCCCTTTGGAAACAATAAAGGAAATGTGTGGATTAGAAATAAATATGCAAATTAAAGGGTAATTTTTCTTATTTACATCATTCTGCACTCCTTTAAAAGTAAAATTGTAAAATAAAAATAGCCAATCTGTCAAAATATATTTTTTCACAAAATTCACTACGTATCAAATTTTCTTAGTAGACAAGTTTTTAAAATAAACCTCATCTTTTTTTTTCCTTCAGTTACAGATGAACCTTGTAATTTTTCAAAACATACCCAAGAAGGAGCTTGCTGCAGCTATACTACTAATTTATACATAATCTCCCCATAGGCAAAATAAATCAGCAGCTGCTTCAATGCTTCAGTCCTGTGAGAGAGCTGAAATTCGCTGTCTGATTGGCTCAAAGCTGTAGTTGCCTAAAACCAATCAGACATCAGTAGCAGAACCTTGCCCAGCAACAAGGGAAGCAGATGAGGGCAACTGCTTTACCAAGAATACAAATGATGTGAAAATATACATGAACAATGAAACTGAAACATATTTGTAATATACCCCCAGATTCTTTCAACAACAGCTCTATTATTATAGTTTTTTTTCTGAAAATAAACAAGAGACTGTACTACTGCTTTCTAAGAACAGCCTTAAACTAACACAACAATGTGAGGTACCAGGACTGTTGGGTCAAAACGCACACACATACAAACACTTATTAACTCAAAGGTATGGATACCTGGTGAAATATATTTTAAAATAAAACTTAACAAAAACTTACAAAATGTTAAACAAAGCCATTTAAGTGGACCTGACACCTATCTTTGATACAAGCACTCCAATTACATTCATATTGTTACCTGACATTAGTATAACATTATTCTGAATAATAGCATGCAGAAAATAATTTGTATTTAAATTTGAGTTTTCATTAAATAGCTTAAATAAATGTTAGTCAATAGACCTAATAATGGTTTAGTCATAAACAATCACTTGATGCTGTTGATTCCTAGCCTCTAGAAATGCAACTAGATTCTTAAGTTTTCAGTTGAGAACTTCTGTGATTTTATTTTGTACTCCTAAACTGAGAATTTCGCAATAGTCTTGAAAACAAAATCATAAAGAATAATCAGTGTATTGTACAATAAATGTTAATAATCTACTCTACTGTTTACTGCCCACTGAGACTAGTGAACCTGATAATACAAAGGTTCATTCACTTTGATGCTTATCTGCTAAAATTTAGTGAACAGACTTTCAAAATTTTTTACTTAAACACTGGATATCTTATCTTTGTTAATAACTATTTTCTAAAACTTTCGTAAAACAGGATCACTAATTGCACTACTTCTGTTAAAAATCCCATATTCTTATGCTTTCTGGAAGTTCTCTCTCCCAGTCACTCATAAAGTACTGACAAAGATTTTCTTGAGGACCCAGACCACCTATAGTTAACAACAATTCAATTCAATTCTACTATGCAATGGTTCTTTCAGTTACAGAAAAATACTGTCAAGAGCTGCCCTATCAGAGCTGGCCCAGTGGCTCAGTTGGTTAAGAGAGTGAGCTCTGAACAAGAGGGTCGCTGGTTAGATTCCCACATGCACTAGTAAGCTGCACCCAAGCTGAGCTGCTTGGGGGTTGGGGAGGAAATAGATGGGGAGTGGTTGCTAAGGGGTACAGGGTTTCTTTATGGGGTAATAAAAATGTTCTAAAATTAAGTGTAGTGATGGTTGCACAACTCTGAATATTTTTAAAAGCCACTCACTGAGTTATACATTTTAAATAGGCAAATTGTATGGTATATGAATTATATCTCAATGTCTGTTATTTACAAAAAAATTTTTAAAAGGAATAGCAGAACTACAGTTAAATATTTTGCTCTTTGTTTTTAACCCAACCTCCCTTCACTAGGTTATACTTCTAATATGGACAAAACAACTACACCAAGAAAACTGAGTGTTGGTTCATACTTGAGAAAGGTTACATTTCCAGGCCAACAAGTACATCTGTAATTATACTGGTGATGAAAGGCTAAATATGTAAAATCAACAGCAGCCTTGTTTTCTATGTGCTTATCTTAGATAAGCCACTTTTTCCCTGTCCTAAATGGGACATAATTCTATAGCATGCTTATCTCGCAGGGTGGTAACAATGGACATGAGATACTCGTTAAAGACAAAACATTTTTATCAACAAAAGACAGTACTGAATATGGTGTGGATGAACACTCCATGTACATTTATTAATAAAATTTTCTACACATAGAAAATGCAGTTAACTATCTTTTACCAGAAGGACTAGACAGTCAGTCTTAAGTGAAACAGAAGCATTTTCTTCTATTACAAACTGGTACTATAACCAAAGACCTTATATGTAATCAATGCAGAAAATCTGTTTTAAAATGTGGTATACTCACTGAACTTTTGGAGTTACACAAGGCTTAGTCACATTTTATCAATATTATTTTTATTCATATGATGTGTCTCGCCACCATCTACTCTATTTGTCAGTAGTTTAAATGTATTTTTTTAGCAATAATTATCATAAATGGACTTTAATACCTATATTTGTGCATTGTTTTTTCAAACACTTTGGCACATCTCATCATGTAACTTGTATAAAATTAATACATTTTAAGTGTACAAAGCTTTGTTGTCAGAACACATATAAAAATATATTGATATCTTTATGATGTGCTTCAGAGGACATTTAACAAAAGAACGAAAAATAAAATAAATATTATGGTACAGTATTAATGAACCTCATATTGTCTGGCATATAGTATACAGTTAGTAAATACTGGCTAAAAGAATGATGCACTGGGGCCGGCCGAGTGGCGTGTTGGTTAAGAGCTGGCCTGCGATGCCAGTGGCCCCCGTTTGGATCCCACATGAGGGCCAGTGACACTGCCCTCTACAGCTAAGATGGTGAACAACAGCTTCACCTGGAGTTGGGCTGCTGTGAATCCCCACTACAGCACAGCTGCAGCCCCTGCCTGCAGTGGGCTGCCATAGGCTACAGTGAGTGGCCGGCAGCCCAGGAACAGCTGTGAGCAGCCATCCAGAGGCCGGAGACCAACCTGCCTCACCCGAGAACAGCGCAATGATGATACCAACATGGGCCAGTGAAGCAACATCCTCCACAACTAGGCTGAAGAACAAAAAGGACAGCAATTTGTCTGTTCCCCTCTCCCAATTCCCCAATAAAATCTTTAAAAAAAAAAAAAAAAAGAATGATGCACTGTATACATATAATTAGCATTTAAAATAAGTCTTAAATAAGAAAACTAAATTATTATTTTAGGAAGCAAAGGTAGTAATCTAGAATATTTTTGACAGAATTGTAAACTATCATGCTGGCATGTTCACATACAGTAAGTTTAAACACAGAGGACAACCTCTCTTTGGGAATTCAGGATGCTTATTCACTAACAAAAAGTAACAATATATGCCCACTTATACATAATGCTGCCTCTGACAGAGTGCAATATAGAGCACCATTAAAATTAACCAAATATGACACAAGAGGCATTTTTTAAGCCTTAAAACTCATTTAGATAGTTTGATTTCATATTTCAAAAAACAAAACACCATTTTTGAAAGAAATCTACTTTTGCTTATTACTACACATTGATGAAAATCTTCCTTAAAATAATAAACATGCCCCAAAAGAAGCCCCCTGCAGCCATCTTATCAGTCTCTCACAGCAACAGAAACTGAAATACAATTTGTATAGTCACTGTGGTTGGCTAAAGAAAGAAAGCTCTTGTAATCAATCAGAAAGCTAGAAATTAGGCAACCATAGAGAAAAAAATTTAAATCTGCCTGGCAACAGCCTAAAAATAGAAATAATATACTAGCATGAATCCGGGAATAGACGTGATTATAAGAGCAAACCTACCAGCAAAACCACTTTATTTTCTTGGGGAAAAAGATGTGATGTGCTCTGCATTTCATCATCTAAAATATTAACTTGGCACCTTGTCTTACTAAGTGGCAATTAGAGAAAAATGAATGCTAAGCTAAATAAACAGGCCACTTTCAAGTTACATGACATTATCTGTATTACTTTATTTATATATGTATATGTGCGTGTGTATGTACATAAATATTTAAGTGTTTTTCTTTTTTTTTTTCAGAAGAATAATGAGGCACTTTGATCACAGTTCTAGTGTCTCTCATCTCTAAAATCTGAACAATACTGCATTTTTTACTAGCACTTTTTCCCTGCAATTATTTGGGAATCTGAGTTATGCGTAAGAGATTGTTTGCTGAGTATTAAAAATACAAAGATTTAATAATTTATCACAGCAAATCTCTAAATAGAGTGAGGATTGTGTCTTATGTTTTTAACATACACTTGTTCCAACATACAGTAGTGTCTTTTATATAGTTGCATTTGATAATTATTTTCTCAAATTAAAATAATTCCTTCAGTGAGGAAAACAAATTATTGTTTATGTCAAGTAAAAGTTGAACCAAACACATAAAGATATAATTTGTACAATATGCTATTTTCGATTTTTCAATTCTATCAAAAGTAAGGTAATGTTAAAGTTCACAACAATGACATGTCTTATTCTGTTACTCAGATAAGAGAATGTACTTCATCACTCTGACTTTACAACCTAATAATGCTTAATATGCATGTTTCCTTGTACATTTCAAATTCACTCAAGTGGATTTTATTTTCTAAAGATGGCAAACAATGTAGTCTAATGTAATAACTATGAAGATTATGGGCCAGTAAGAAATGACCAAATCATGCACACACAAAAAATAATAATAAACTTTAATTTCAAGAATTTAAATTATACCTGCTAAACTAAAAGGATGGTTAGACAGTCAAGTCATGTTAAACAAATGCTGTTTATCAAAGTACACATTATATGCATTTCTTACATCAAACTCCATCAATGTGTTTTAATAAAATGGTGAATTAATTTTAAAATGTTTTCTTTGGTCACTATCTATATTCCAAAATGCAAAATGAATTCACATATTCAATACTAGATAAGTTTAAAATTTTAATTATTAAATTGTATGTAAAGGACTTACTTTAATCATGAATAAAGCTTAGAAACAAAGCCTTTAAAGCATGTAAGAACACACACAGTTTTAAGGAACAAAAAGAGTGTCAGTGAAGGATGGAGAAAAATCAAATGAGCAATCCACTGAGTAGCAATCCTTTTAATCTCAAGATTTAAGGATAGCTAGATTTTAAAGTAAATTTTCACCAAACATTTAAAAATATACTATTACTTTTAGGGCTGGCTGAGTGGCGCGGTGGTTAAGTGCTGGCTCCGGAAGCCAGAGGCCCAGGTTCAGGTCTCACATACGAGGGCCAGTGACACTGCCCTCAAATAAATAAATAAATAAATAAATAAAATATACTGTTATTTTTAAATACTGGTCTGGATGAAAAGTAACTTATTGTCCTATTTATTTTTCTTAATGTTGTATTCATATGTGACCTGGATATCCAGAAATCTAACTACAACTGTATTCACATCTTTAAGATAACTTAAATCTTATTTGTACATAGATCCTGTTTACTTATCTGAACAAATAAACCATAATCCTTATCACGAAGTAAAGTAATATGCATTAACCTATGAGTTACAATTAGTGGGGTAAAATCTAACAAATGGGTCAGATTTTATAATTAGGCACTACAAGTTGGAAAAATTATTTTATAATTCCAGGTATATAAGTCAAGTATTGCTTTAAATATAAATCTGAACACTTCCATTTTTCTTTTTCATTTAAAGTAATTATAATACTTCTTAATTTTTACTTATATTGTCCAGTTTTATTTCAAGAGAACAGAAAAAACATGATACCTGCAGAACAATATTTATAAAGTAGTCACATATTGTACCACATACGAATTTGAACTTGGGTAGACTGAATAATCAATAGTCAATGTGTGTTAACAATTAGTGTAGCAAATAAAATGCCTTGGAGAAGTTTAGATAGTTCCAGTAAGTTAACCCTCCATCTCTCCATTCTTTTCCCCCTCTCTTGGCCCTCTTCCTAAGAACCCACAGGAATTTAAAATGTCAGTTAAGAGCCAGCTGTTCCATGGCCATAACCTATGTGTACAGAAGTCCAATTTTAATAACAAATATAACTAAACTAAAGGAAATACCCTAATCTTTCATATCCAGGAAGAAACTCAAATTCTTCTTTGAACCTATTATTTTCCTACTATTTTTCTCTTCTGCAGCAAAGCAATATTGGTGTGTTACCCCTCCTTGTAGATCTAATAAAAATTACATTTACCACAACTTTTTGAGCTAATCCTATTTATAAATCTGTATTTTTCTTTAATTGGAATTTAAGAAAAAATTGTGCTTTTGATAACAAGATGTCTCCTGGGCATACAACTCAAAATGGACCAGCACTTCCCCAGAGAGCAAAAGAAGAAAAATTACATTCCCATTCTAAAATTTTCCTGGCAAACAATGCATAAGAATGTAATCCACTTGTTTTTGGCAAATGTTCCTAAGAAGCTTAGTATCACAGGTTGGGCTGACAGAAGCTATTATCAAAAGTTTATGATATATTTTAAGAAAATACAGAGTTTCTTTATTCAAAACTAAGAATTATCACTTTATTTCATCTTTTAGAGCCTAAAAAATTTGCAGAGATTTGACCAAAAAACACCATACTTTGGAAACTCTCTTGACCACTGTCTTCCTGACCATTATACCAAATAACGTCAAGTTCTCTATACATTCTGTAAACATATTGAGTGATAACTGCAAATACACTGAGATTTCATGCTCTTCTACTATCATCTAACCCTGTTCTTATTAATTGTGCTTGTTACTGAACTCAGTTGTACATTTTTACTATAAATTACGGAATACTATTAAATTTTGTGTAAACTGATGAAATATGAGTGCAAAAGAGCTGCTAGATATGCATCAGTAAAAGAGATTGCTGCAGAAAAAACACTGATTGGGGGTTTTGGTTTAAGCAAATTATTTAACATCTTTAGGTCTAAAGTTCCCCATCTGGAATAAATGGAAATTAAATTAGAAGATCTGAAAGGATCCTTTGAGCTTTGACTCTTAAATGAAATTTTAATAAATTCCAATCCAAAATACACTGCTCTACTGAGGAATAGTAAAGATAAGTTAGTATATTCATGTATTCAATACATGAATATGCTATTTAGGCTATAATTATAGAAAAATTTTCAATACATTCCAAAGACACAATGTGATTAAAAGTATAACATATATAGCCTAATAGTAAAGTGTTATGGCATGTAGGCTTTAATATAAATATAGAAGAGAACTATAAATAGTAATACAATGCATGGATATCTTCCTACATGAATAACCATGAAAATTAGCAGAAGTTCTCTATTTTCCATTAACTGTCATCTCTCCAATGTTTAATCTTATAATAAAAAAACATGCTTTCAAATGTGTAATTGCAAACAAGGCCTCTACAGAGCGCTTATCTTCCTGATAGCATTAGTACTCTCAATTCTAGTGAGCCAGATTTCTGAAAACCTTGCATAAAGAAAATTCAAATGGAGGGGGGGGAAAAATGAGTATGCCTTTCTTTCCAATCTCAATTTCAATTGCACTTCTGCTCATAATTCTATTTATAATTCAGTTATATCCACAAGACTTCACATGTAGTTGCCAAGCAACAGCAACATGCTCAGTTCAGGGCTATTGGAAATCTGGCTCTCTGCCACATGAAAATATTTAACTGAGCCTAGAGCCTCCAGAATTTTAAAAAAGAAAGGTGGGGGGAGAGGAAAAACATCCTAAAGAAATACAAAAATACAATGCTAAACATCCCAAAGAAATACAATAAATCATCAAGCTCTTTGCAAGGAAGGATTTACAAATTCAGATGGAAGACCTTATTTTGATATTTACAAATATTTATTATATTTCTCTTCTAAATCTTTCTTTTTTATGTTGAAATAATGACTCTGAAGCTATTCTACTAGAAAACAGAAGGCATATGATTAGCCACATCACTGTTAATGACATAACAATTGATTCAACAACTATATTGTTCAGGGCCGGCCGAATGGTGCGGTGGTTAAGCGCTGGCTTGGGAGGCCAGCAGCCCCGGTTCAGGTCCTACATATGAGGGCCAGTGACACTGCCCTCAAAAAAAAGAAAACTATATTGTTCAAATAATATCCTTTAGAGACCAGGAGAGCAGTCTGTGTGGGAAATGACTTTCTATGTTGGATCTTTAAGGCCAGGAGACAAAAAAACTATATATTTTCTTTAAATTCCTTTATCCTTGTTAACTACTAAAAGAAGGGATAAATTTTCTCCACCAAATTGCAATTTCTCAATTTTAAACTCCTTTTAATACTTAAAAAAATTAAGCATTTTCAGAAATTTATTAACCCAAAATAGTTCCAAAAATTAACTGTCATATTTCAACAGAAATTGAGAAGGCATTGAATATGGTTCAACATTCATTCACTGATAAAAATAAAAATTAACATAAAGATTGCTCCTTAAACTGATAACGACTACTTCAAATCAATAGGACACTTAGGATTTAGTAGTAAAACACCATAAGCATTTCCATTAAAGGCAAAAACAAAAAGTGTGATACTATGTTCAATAGTGTTCTAAAAATCCTAATCAAAGCAGTAAGAGCTCAAACAGTCAGAAGATATAATGAAGAAAATATTTGGTTCAGAATAGGAAGAAAAAGGTATCTAGAAACATCAACATTATGAAAAAATTCAGAGGTATGAAAATATGTGGAATATTAGAGCTATGTTGGATTTAAGACTGAATACAGAAAAAATACCAATTTCAAAGACACATTAAGTAACCACAAATTTTGAGAAATAGTTAAAAAATGAAAAGCACAGATATGGGATTAGTATCCAGAATAAAAAAGAACATCTATTAGTGAATAAAAAGGATAAACAATTCAAAAGAAAAATAAAGAAATGTAAACAGGTATTTCATAAAACAACAAATATAAGATGTTCTATCTCACTAAGAATTAGGGAAAGAGAAAATACATTTTTATGTATCAGATTGGCAACTATTTATGGTTAGCAATAATGTACGGAAATGAGTAGTCTCATACACTGTTAGTAGAAGACGTTACTGTCATAACCATTTTTAAAGGAAAATAGGCAGGATTTGTACATCACTTTGACACACCAAAGACAGTTTGAGATATATATCTTAAAATGTTTAAAAAGGTATAAAGTATCAGGAAAACTATTGCTGCACTGTAATAGAAAAAAACAAACAAGCAAATTTAAAGAAAATTTAAAGAAAAAAAACAAGCAAAATTAAATCCATCACTAATATTTTTTTTTAATACTGGAGCATCCACACTAAAAAATAAAGGAACTAAGAAATGAAGAATTTAAGTGTACAACAAAGCTGCTGTAGAACTCATAGTACTTAGAGTGCAAACACTGGAGCCAGATATACCTTTTTGAATACTGGAACTACCATTTCTTAACTAAGTTATTTTCCAAGATATTTACGCTCTTTTTGTTTCAGTATTCTCATCTGTGAAACTGAGACTATAATGTTTGCCCTCGTGAGAATGTTATGGGGGTTAAATGAGAAAATAAATAGAAAGTACTTAAATATATAAGCAGCCAATAAATGTTTCTGGTTTTTATGCCACTGTGTTTTAAAACACAAAATAACTTCTAGTTTTAAACATTTATATAATGGTCAAGTGGTATTTTAAAGTCTGGAAGGATAAATGCCAAATTAAATGCAATTCAATGGGGGTGAAGAAAAGAGGATATAAGTATAGACTTTCACTTAGACTTAACATGCTAGTTTCGGTTTTCACAATGAAAACACATTCATGTAGTAATTTGTATCGTAACAGTTAAGCTCATTCGAATTTCTCCTATCTCTTCCATGCCAATGTTAAGCCAGGGCAGTAGTGACATTTATGAACGTGGATAGGGCAGTGACCCAATAGTAGTGACACTAAGCTCCAGACAAGACAGAGAAGGATTACCATTTAAAAGACAAATTCACAGCATATCCAATGAGCAGTAAGTACAACTTGTCCACACCTCACAATCATGTGAGTCAGTATCCCGCTGAAGTAAAGCAGGAAATCTCAAATACAAAAATGTGGGCGACCAAGTATAAAAATAAAAAATTAGGTGACAAACCCCACAGGCAAAAAAAACTAGTTAATTAATAGCAGAATGGAAACAAGACATTTTAAAATAGTATATTAAGTATCCACTAAGTGTATGGGATGCTATTTCACTCACAAGTAACAAGCAGATGTAAAAGGAAATCAATCTGAAATCTTAAAAATTCAAAATATGAGCTTCATGGACACTGTTGAAGTGACCAAAGTTAATCAAGACCAGATGTCCTCTCAAAATATTATACAGAGGAAAAATAGAAAACTAGGAGACATGGGGGACATACCCAGAAGCAACAACTTTCACTTTAAAGGAGCTTTAGAAAAAAGAGCTGAGAAAAGAAATGACAGAAGGAAAAACAAAATCAGAGCTAAAATATATAGTATACATGTACAGAGGGTGCCAAAAAAAATGCATACACATTTTAAGAAAAGGAAAAAACTGCATTAAAATTGTAATAATATATACTGATAACAAAAGAGGAATACAAATCATGTGTATACATTTTTTGGCACACACACACACAAACACACACACACTTTCCACAGAAAAGGCCCACTGATTAGCAAAACAGACTAAATTAAAATAAGCAAAAAGAACAATCTTTAACATCTAGACCTACTGTGTTAAGATTTCAGAAAACCAATATGAGGAAATGCTAATAACTTAGAGAGAAAAAAAAACACACCAACATTTAACTACAAAGGAGTAAGATTAAACTGACATCAGACTTGTCTTCAGCAATACTTAATGCTAAAAGAAACAATATCCTCAAAGTCCCAGGGTAAAGTTATTTTTAGCCTAGAATTCTGTTGTCAGAAAAATTAGCAATCAACAAGGATAGAGAAATAAAGGTATTATTCTGAGTAAGGACTGAGGTAAGATAATTTCATAGATGTACCATACATATAAGATAGCAAAAGACCCTAGGAAGGAACTCAGAAATGGGAAACAGCAATGCTCCAGAAACCAGTGAAACTCATGGACAGGCTGAAATAATTTAAGAACCCATCATCTTCAAAATAAGTATTGTGAAATTAAAATCGCCGATAATTACAAAATGGGAATTAACAGATTTAGGAGTTGCAGAATGTGAGGCAAAAATAAACTACCAGTCTAAAAATAGCAGGTTTCAAGCTAGGTAAAATGACAAAAATACCATCATATATGTACTATAAGAGAAGCTTTCTAATAAAATAGCATAATAAAAAGTATAAAAATTGGGCCCGCCAAGTGGTGCATTGGTTAAGAGCTGGTTTTGGGATGCCAGCAGCCCCGGTTTGGATCCCACATGTGAGGGCCAGTGACACTGCCCTCTACAGCTTACAACAGCTCCAGTTGGAGCTGCGCTGTGTGAACCCCTGCGACGACGGTGTTGGCTGCAAGCCCTGCTGCACTGGGCTGCCATAGGCTACAGTGAGTGGCCGGCAGTCAGCGTGAGCTGCCAATAGCCGCGGTGAGCGACCATCTAGAGGCCGGCGACCAATCTGCCTCATCCGGGAAGAGCGCAATGAGGATACCAACACGGGCCAGTGAAGCAACGTCCTCTGCAAAACTAGACTGAAGAACAAAAGGACAGCAACTTATCTATTCCCCTTCCCCGATTCCCCAACGCTGTTCGCCTCCCCCAATTCCCCAATAAAATCTTTAAAACAAAAGAATAAAAATTAAGGGATGAAAATGATACACTAGGCAAATGCTAACAAAGAAAAAGGTTAATTAAGCAAACACATAAAACCTCTATGTAACATATAAAAAGGAATTCAAACTGAAAATCATGTGATGGTACAAAAACGATATTTCCTATTGATAAATGGTACAATCCACCAAAAACTTTGATGCACCTGAATATCACTTCAAATCACTTAAAGCAAAAACAGGTTTTAAAAATTGAGGAAATGATTAATAAATCCACAGTGAGATAAACACACCTTTTTCTAAAACCTATACATGAGAAAAACAAAAGTAATACAAAAAATACATTTCTCAAATAACATGCTGGAAAAATAGAATAGAATTACCGTATTTTGCCATGTATAATATGCTCCCCTGTACAATGCACACCCACATTTTTGGCCCAAACTTTCAGGGGGAAAAAATCTTGTTTTAATTCATATTTTTATTTGTTTACATCTAGGTACTTGTTTTTTTTTATTATAGAGGAAAAACTCTTTTGTTTTAATTTTTTAAATCAAAATTTTTATTTGTTTACATTGTGGTTCTTGTTTTTTTGTATTATAAAGGAATTTTAGCATTTATTTTTTAACATATTATGGTACGAGAAATTTTATGTAACAAATAATTAAAAAACATAAGAACTGATACAAAGTACAAGAAATTTTATATACTAGTAACAAATTTATATTTACGTATCATGGAAGGCCAAGACCTCTTTGTCGTTGAAAGTTAGCCGTAAGTTCAACAAAACCAATTATCGTATTCCAGGGTATAATTGTGCATATAGATATCATTATTGATTTCTAGAGTTACACTTTTAACTCATAAACATAAAAAAAAGAAATGTAAAACTTTTATATAGATATGGAATCAGTACTACCCATGTATAATGCCCACCCTTAATTTTTCCTCACAAATTCAGGCAAAAAAAATGTACACTATACACGGCAAAATACTGTATATATCTAACAAACCCAGAATATACATTTTTATGAAAACGTCCAACATACATTAATATTGATCATGCATGTGGTAACAAGGAAATATTAATAAATTCAAAGACAAAAAAAAATATCACACAAAGCCACACTCTCTGGCCATAACATAATAAAGTTAGATAAACAACGAGAGGAAAAGTACTTCCTTATAAATTAAAAAAAGAAAATCTTTTGGATCAAGGATAAAATCAGTGGTAAAAGAACAACAACAAAGTATTAACAGAAATACAACCTAGAGAATTCAACTAAAACGATAGAGGAAAACCTTAAATGCACATATTAATTTAAAAGCACCAACTCAATGGGCCAGCCAAGTGGCTCAGCTGGCTAAGAGCTTGCTTGCTCTGAGCTCTGAACAGCAGCAGTTTGATGAGCTGCCACTGAGCTGCCAAAAGGTAGCAGGATGGCTCAGCTAAAAAAAAAAAGAAAAACATAAAAAACATAAAACAATAAAAGCACCAACTCAAAAACAAGTAAAGGAGGAAAGGTATAATCCAAAGCAAGGAATCACAACAAAGGCAGAAAATTATAAAGGTAAACTCAAAACATCATTCAATGAAGGAAACCAAAAGCCAGTTTTTGAAGACTATCTAAAGGGGGAAAATGTAGCAAAGGAGAATGGAAAGAATGCACAATAAACAATATTAGAAATTATGAGACATAACCATAAATATAAGGTAATATGCTTGATTCAAATATTCAAGTACATTAAAGGCTATGTGAAGAAGACTGAGGGATTTAAATTTACTGCAAACTCAATAAAATTCAATAGTGCTAGGTGGCTGCCAAAAATGTCAATGCAACGTTAAATTGCAGAATAGAAGTATACAAGGAGAAAGGCACTTTTAAAAACTGTAGGTCAAACAAGAGTATGACCAGGCTAAACAATGAACTAGAACATGTTGTTTGAGGAATAGTTAGGAAAATAGAGAATATTTATCCAAGAAAACAAGAGAATTTTAATGGTTTTCTTTACATAGAAAAAAATCTGTCCTAAAAGAGATAAGATACATAGAGAAAGAAACAAACACATGTAGGGGATGCAAAAACAAAAACAGTGAAAGGCCAACTTTATCTCAAAAATCAACCAATGTTTATTTGTTCAGACATCCAACAAAAGAAGGAACTGCCTTCTGAAATTAGAGACACCCTCTTTCTGTCATTAGAAATGTTGAAACAGAAACTAGGTATTAACCTGTCAGGAATACCAAATAGTAGATTCCAGTGCAAAGTATGATGTCAGAACTACTTTACCACTTAGGTCCATTTCACTTCAAAGATTTTGTGATTCTTTTGCACACTCCTTGCTAAATGAATTTTGTTGCCTAAGAGGAACACAAAAACTAAAAACTCAGATTTATCCCCAGATTTTTGGATCATTTACACTCAACTTCAAGTCTCAAAGATTATATATCTTTATGCTCATCACTTTTGTCATTATCATACATGCTTTCTTTTAGGTTTGTCTATATATACAATACTTCTCTCTCCTACTTTCCTTCACCTTACTTTGCTATGACCCCCAATTCCAATAGCTTTCAATAAATTCCTGTTTTGATCTAAGAACTCCTTGCCTCTTTACCTACATGTATAAAAACCAGTCACTCCATCTCAACTCTCTTCCCAACCCAACATTCTCCCACACAATGGCTCAAGAAAAGTCTGAAAATATTTCCCAACAGTTTTAGATTTGTGTGTTCTATACACCAAGAGAAGTGTGACCTTCTCCCCATCCAATCTCAAACACGTTAGTCAAAATTACCTTTCTATCATTATTACTCCAATCTTAGTGAAATTATTTACGAAGAACAAAAACATATAAATTTTTATAGTTTAGCAAAACATATATTAAATTTTTAAAAGCCCAAGCAACACTGTCAAAAGGCCACAGGAAACAATTCGGCCCCTGAAACACAAGTGTGGATTCTTTACAGCTGGCCTCCAGCTTTTAAGTACCCAACCACAGTTGCAATAAATGTAATTGCCTTTCAGAATCAAGAGAACTGGAAATCCCACCTAAAACTAACACTTTTAGGTTGCATAAAGAGCCTGCTATTTAATATCTATATAGAAGGAGTCAAAGAGCAGAAAAGTGCCTCATATAATTCCTTTCCTCCTCCACTTCTCTAAGCTAACCTCACTACCACTCTTTACTTCATCCTATTTACTCACCTCCCCACATTCATTCTCCCCAAATTATTATATCAATCAATAATAGATTTTTATCATTGGCCACACTGATATTGACTGATACACATACTTGCATAAATATTCATATCTTTACAGTAATGATTATATATTTTTTAATTTTATGCAGTTCTTTATTTTTATTTCAATGAGATTTTTCTGTATGTAATTTTTCATGCATACAAAAAAAAAAAAAGAACATAACAGATGCCTGTGTACCCCTCACTTAGCTTAAGGAATAAAATATTAGATTCAATGGAATTTCTAATTAATACATTCATTTTACTTTTTGACTCATAAATTTACTTCTTTAAATGATGGTAAATTTAATGATGTCCAATATGTGGAAATGATAGGGGTGGTACTGGAAAACTTGACCATGTTATACATATAAGTATACATTATCTAATGAATGTCAATGAGCCACTTGTTAAAACATAAGCACTCTGATTTTGATGATGAATTCAAAGTGGTAAGTTTACACTAAAACTTTACAGTTCAGTAAGGTTATAAAATCTCATGTCTCTGTATGTACCTGTAACAAGACTCTAATGACAAGAGATCTAAAACTGATTTCTATATAATATAAATGTATTGTATGCATGAGTAATATTCATATTTGAAGCCCACTTTTAGTTCATTTTGATTCAAGCCTGGGGAAAATTATAAAATGAAAATAATTTTTAAAACAACAAATCTAAATATGGCACTCAAAATCTGCAAATTAACATTAAACAATCTACCAATCCTGGTATTACTAAAACTAAAAACAAAAAGCTTCCCAATAGTGAGAGATAGATATAAGGCCTGAGGGAGTGGGGGAGGGGGGTGTCACAGAAAAAGGACCTGAATCTCTTACCTGTGGCCAGCTTGATATTGAGAAAAGGACTTCCTCTTCTGTAAACCACTGCTACTTGGTTCATTTGTATGAACATTAAAAGCTAACGCAGACTTCTAGATCAGCTTTCTTGAGCCTAAATTCCTTATTTGGTTCATATTCATAAGAGAGACAGGAATACAGTAGATTGGCTACATATTAAAATTCCTTTCAAACAGTGGTTCACATCTGTTGTTTAGTTTGTGCAGCAAACATCTCATTAACCACAAAAGCCAAAAAAACATCAGACAGTATGTCAAAGAAGCTCACAGAACACACAAAGTACATCTTTCCAAAGGACTATTCCAAGTGAAGATGCCTAGAATCAGAATTCTTTTGTACTGCTTTCTATGCTGCCAACTATTAGGTCTGCAGCAACTGTGTGCAGTTAAGTACCTCCCACATATTATCCAATAGTATCAAAAGGCATAAATCTATAAAAGCAGAACTAAAAACTTAAATGGCTTATAGCTTCTCACTATTGCACATATTCATTGCCAGCTGTGGAGGTCTCAGTACTCCTATTCTAATGCATCAGCTCTGTTCTTTCACTCCAAAAGGCTGAATTCTTATACATTCCAAACAGAAAATCCATGACACGTATTACTTGCTGCCCTAGCACAGCCCTACAGCAGTTACAGCTAGCTGGCGCCAGTTGGGAGGATTTACATAAAGCAGTCCTCATTTCAAGACCAAACTGAAGGAGAATACTGCTGAGTAAACCCTCCCCCATTAGTTCCCCACGAGGCACTGACTGGCTCTAGAATATATCTAGTTATCTATTTACTAATATGATTCAAATCCAGGTAATACGAGAAAATCAACTTATAGTTCTTATATATAACGCTATATATAATTCTTATATAATTATATATAATTCTTATACAACTTGGAATTGTACTCCCACCACCCAAAAAAAATGTTTAGCCCCCAGAAATATAGAAAAGCCTTAGTTTATTTGTGGCATAGACCAATATGATTACATAAATCCAATGACTGCTATTTTTAACAATCATCAAAAATATAAAGTATAATTTACATTATTTAAAAGTTGTGCTCATTTTACTGTACAGCTACCTTTCAAATTTTGTTTACTAATCACCTGAATAGTAAATGATCATTGCACAGATCTGCTTTTAGAAACATATTGCTTTATGTTTCACCAAATAGTAAGACAATGCATCTTCAGGTATCACTATGTTGACGGTTAAATAATTCAGCATACTTACCACTAGTTAATATTACTAAAGCAGTCTCTCAATATCAAACTCAAGTACATTAAATTTTGTGTATTTTTTTAAACGCCAGATCTCACTGGGCAAGTGTTGAGTCATTATCTATAAAGTCCTTTAAATTTTTTAAAATATTACTTTATGGACTACTAAATCTGTACCTCTATATTTTTCCATGTATTTTATTGATAATATATATTAAATTTCATTTTCAAATAATAGTCCAATAACTGATTTAGAACCACACATCTAAAATGACAAGATGATAAGTAGTTAATATGCTAACTAGGGGTTATCCAAAATATGTTTCTTAGTTTTTAATCCTTTTTTCAGTCATTTTAAAACACAGTTCTTAAATTATCCTTAATACACAATAAAGAAAATGAGGCTCTAAATCAGGGGAATGGTAAAGATATATTATCAACAGGAATTGGTCATGTAGATATGTAGATAATCCTGAAGATAATCCTAAGTGTTACCTAGGTTATCTTTGATAAGCAATAATAGATTTCCTGAAACAACTTTATTCTCTTGTCAGGATCTGTTGTCCACCAAGCAGCAAATGAAAGGACAAGGACAAATATATGAGTAGTGCTCATCTGGCTATTGGCTATCTATTCCACCCTACCCCCAGCATTCTCAATTCCTCAGCATTTTAACTTGCTCCTATTTACAGTCTTCCCATTTCCCCTGCCCCAATGTAAACTCATTGAGGGCAGGGATCTTGTATTTCAATCATCGAAACAGTGCCTGACAAATAATAGGTGCATAATAAATATTTGTTAAATTTGTTGAATCAATTGATCAATTCACAGTCCATTTTTGTTTTTATTCTATCATGCTACCTTAGCTTCTTGTTTTGGCCCCTTTAGCATCTTTAAAGTCTTCCCTTTGAGATTTAAACACCTTGCTCTCTGGCATTTTTACTATAAATCAGCCAGGCCCCTAACAGCCTCATCTCTTTAAAGATCCTTTTCTAAAGTGCCCAGTAGCCCAGATTTCCCCAATTCCATAATGACTGAAAAAAAGCAAAAAATTGTGCTGGAGGAGAATGCAACTAATATTCACTCAAAACTTTGCTCTACACATTGCACGAGCATTTGTTATGCTCATTTAAACCCCAATAACAACACAGTATGGTAGACTTTAACCCCCACTTAAAGATATGAAAACTAAGGTTCTAAAAATAAGCAACTAGCCTCATCCCATAAAAAAATAATGCATAAGACTCATTGAGCACTTAATATAAACAGGCACTATACTTTGAGCACTACATACACTTCTCATACAAACTTCTAACTAGTGAATGGAAGAATAAGAATTCACCTTGCTTTGACACCAAAGTTTTTATTCTTCCCTGGCTCCTTATCTAGTCCAACTACCTCCCTCATTTAATGGTCAAGGAATGGCATTAAGAGCTTAAATAATTTATCCAAAACAATACAACTGCTTAATAATACCAGAACAAAAAATAATAGTCTCCTGATTTCTATGCTAATACTTTCCACTTTGAATGCCATGATGCTTCTATGGCAGCAAAGGAAAGCACAAGGTCAGATGGCTCTGCTGGGCCTTTGTGTTTGTTTGCTTCAGCAGGGAAGGTAGAAGCCCTTGCTTAGGCAGATGCAGAAGCAACTCTGCAGACTTCCCTCTGGCGTTCAACGCCCTCTTTCACTAAACTCACAGATTCACTGAGTCAATAAGCACTGTTTTCATCATTTCCATAATGACACATTAATAACAGACTGTTACAAATTATTAATAGAGAACACTTTGTGAAAGCTCTAAACTGAGCAATTTTTTTAAAAGCTCTTAGACTTTAAGCTTTCTCCCGAATCACATTCTCTTTTGGGAGTGTGAGGAATAGGAAAGCAGTGCAGTCCACGTTTCCTGTGCAAGTTAACTGCTTTTTCAACTTTCACTGAAGTTTTCCCTCTAACTTGGAAACCATTTTCCAACAAGGAATAACATTTTTTTAGCACATTACTAGAGTTACCACTGTTGTGGTATTACATGAATGCTAAGAAGCTGGCTTTCACTCTGGAAAATGTGGAATTCAAATTCACAACAGATCATGATTATAAACTACCATGTTTCATGGACCATTATGGTAGTCTTCACATAGTTGAGACAATGAATATTATTTAAACAGAAGCAAACTTTTAACAAAAATAAGTTTATAGTGGCCTATGAAATAATCTATCTAGTCTAATGCTGTTAAGAAAACTTTTTATTAGGAACTTACTTATTTTAAGCACTAAAACTTCTTAGCTCAACCAATTTACGCAAAAATCTTTTACAAAATATACTTCATTTACCTGTTCAGCAAACTACATATCTTGAATATAATTTAACTTTTTCTTATTTACTATCATAATTAAGAACAGTGATATCTTTGTGAAAACATTTAAAGACAACTTATATTAAAAGACCTCAAAGTATTTATATGTTTCTAATTAGTATTTCTTTAATCTGGCCACTTCAATCAATTGTCACTTTTGTTGATGTTGGCTGTATCTCCTTCCATCAGCCACCACAGTACTCTAATATAAAGATTTGGGGGCTGGACGAGTGGCGCGGTGGTGAAGCGCTGGCTTGGGAAGCCAGTGGCCCTGGTTCGGGTCCCACATATCAGGGCCAGTGACACTGCCCTCAAAAAAAAGATTTGGACAAGGTTAAAGCAAATCTTATTGGCAAATGTACCCTATCCTAAAGAGTAAAATGATTTTACATACGCTTGTCTCCTATCAAGTGAAGTAGATTCGATTTTACTTATGTTTACTTTCCTCTGGTTAGGAGCTGTATTTTAAATATTAAAGGCTGCCAACAATCTGTCAAGTAAGTAGGATAGGGATTTAAAAGGAACAGCTGCAAGGCCCAGCAGGTAATACGAATTAATGAAAAAGACCAGATGTGAGGACTAGGCCCTATCTGAAGGGGACAGTAGCTATTCAACTGAGATTATTTTTTGCAAACAGAAACACACTCCTACCATTGCCCAACCTTCTATTTTTCAAGAGGTGAGACATCCACATTTTTGTGTAATACCTGACAGCTTTAAACGTTAACAACTAAAGCAATAGGACAGTAGCTAAAGGATAAAATAAGTCTACTGGTTTGTGGCCACTAAAAGAGAACTATACTGTTCTTAAGATTCTCCTTTGTACTGAAACACAGAAAACTCTAGGCCCTGAATTCAAGTCACCTATTTAGAGAAATTATTTTCTCGCTGTATATTTGGAGAACTCAGCCAAGACTATAACTGAAACATTTCTCCCACTCCTCCATGTAATGCAAACATTCTATATTGGCTAATTTATTTAACAAAGTGGGACCCAGTAGAGAACATATGATAGGACCAAAACAATATACTTACGTTAGTTAATACTTGTTGCTTCTGAGCATAAGTTATATGAGAAATTTCCCATACTTTTTACACATACTACATTCTCTGATCTAATCACATCTAAGAAAGTATATGACATCTGAGAAGCAAATAAACTGAAATGCATTAAAATATTACTAGAAAATTAGTATACCTGATATTTGTGGAATATTTCATGGTACTATTCAGAAACATTATGTAAATTGATCCTCAGCATATCCTTTGCAAATAGATAGGAATTTTCTCCCATGTTATAGATGAGGAAACAAGAGTCAGAAGATGGAATACTTTAGCCAATATAAGAAAAGGGTAGTAAAAATAGAATCCACATTTAGGTTTGAACCCTTGATCAGTGTTCTTTCCACTGCCTCAACATTTCCCTTAAAGTCCTATGCTAATGAAATGGCTTATGAAAAAGGGTAAACAAATGGGGAGGACAAGAAGTTGACAGAATAGTAATATAAAACTTCAATTAATCAGCTCCCAGATTTATTATGCCCTCAGTTATTCAACGTAATACGTAACCTGGAATTCAGCATAGAAAATTTTAAACTGTCACCAATTCTAAAAGTAATAATCCCAATCGGGTCTGGTTTATGCTCACAGTTGCAAAAATGCAACATGGCACTGAAAGAATTAGCGATAATATCTTGAGTAACCGGAGCGTTAGTGTTTCCCCATGTACAAGTAATAATCAGTGGAGTCACCTTGAGGAGGGTGGAGATAAATGTTATAATTCATAGTAGAAGGCAAAAAAAGTAGATCATTAAAATTTCCCTCAGGTCCTCCTCTGAAGATGAAAATAAGTTGATCAATAATTTCAACCTAGCCAGTTTTTCTCCAGCAAGAAGGAATATCAAACCAAATACATGGCTTCTTGCATTGCATGAAATTTTTGAAACACAGTGATCTGTTCGAAGTATGAGAGGCACGAAAATAAGATTATGGTCACAGCACATTCACTTTCCTATGTCATACTCGCTTCAGGGCACAACCTTCCTGAAAGGCATGGTGGATAGAATCTTTCACATGCACTGAATTTCTTTTAATTTTTCTCTTTTAAGAGATTTACATAAAGTAATGTTCAGATTATGAACATCTACCCTATTCTATTTAAAAAAGTCACAACAACTTTACAAAGTTAAGAAAAGTGAAATAAACGTGCGAACGCTGTTGATGAAACTGAGCTAATGATCCTAAATATATTTTTGGCCACTGAACACTAAGTTAGGAAAAACATTTATTTTATTTTAAAAAAAACAAAAAACACAGGTATAAACACAATTTTGTGGCAAAGCAGCAATTTTAAATTGTTAAACTGTGTAAAAATAGATCTTATGCTCTATCTTCATGAAAATCAAAACAGAACATAAAGAATAGTATGTTCTAGAATATGCTGCAAACTGAATTCCAGTCCCTTAGCGCCTGGAGCTTTACAAATAAGCAACCTGGATCCTGTAATACAAGATTATAATTGTCATATGTCATCTATTTTTAAACTTTTGTTTTCATCATAGCAGCCTAATTGTTCTCATTTTACTAAATAACTTATAAGTAAATATTATAAATTTACATTATAAAATAAGTGCACAATAGTAAAATAACCTATATATCACTTTTACATACTGGGGTCTTCATAAGAATTTAACGTACAAAAATTGCTGTTTTTAAAAAGTTGACGTATTTAGAAAGTTCAAAACTTACTGTTCTATGTCCTATTAGTCAGGGATATATTCATAATACTCTATTGACAAAGCTGGAGAAATGTACTATACCATTTAAAAAAAAAATTTGAAGTACTGTGATTTAAACATTAGTGCTAAAAGTATAACGGTTCTGCATATCTGAAATATTATGTGAATAAGAATTTAATTCTCCCACCTTTCTGGGTCCTTGTGGATTTACAGTATCTCAATAAATGTTTCTATTTCAGAACAATGTTAAGAAAGCTTTTTGAAATTTTTGAAACTAAACTTACAAAATCAATGAGTTGCATTACTTTTAAACATATCACAGGTTTAAACTAAGACTAAAGGAGACATCAACAATTAATGTAAATTAACTTTAAAATCGAGTATTTACTTCAGTTTTGTTGCATTAGAATACATTAGCTATAAAGAAAAGGGATATCCTGACCTAGATGTAAACTTATTTCTAAATTCACAATCTGCATTTGAATGGTAATATAAGCAAAAGTAATTAGGATAAAAAGTTAGCACCATTAAAAATGTGAAATAATTGGATGGCCTAGAGGAGGCAGCACAATGAAAAAGAATTGGAACCCACAATACAAAAAGTCTAACAGTGTTAAAAAAATGTTCTTTCTGTAGCTATGATTTATGTACAGAGAATTAACATTGTTCCCAGAAAGCTACCAAACAATACCTCCAAAACACACACACACACACAAACACACACACACAGAAAAATTACACTCTTCATGGAAAACAAGGTTTAGTTATGCCTTCTTTAAAAAAAAAAAATCTATTCAGATTAATATAATATTTTTTATTTCTACAAATAAATATCAAGCAAACTAAAATATCCAACACAAAAAGAATATTAAGTTAATCAGAGCCAGAAAAGCACCACTGTGGTGATCAAATGTTCTGGCAATGATAGAACAGAAGATGGTGAGAAATTACAGGAATTTAACCTTTGACCTCACCATCCTATGCACTGTTTCCATAATAGAGGCTTAAAGGTTCTATCAGCAAACATGAACTTCCTAACAAGCATGCTCTAAGTTCGCCTTCCTATGTAAATTCAGTAAAATTCAAATGTTTTTTAATTAAAATGTTCAAAAATAAAGAGTAATTGGTCCTTACCTCTGTTCTTGATGCATGTGACAAGTCTTCACACTGGCACAGTTGCTGCCTAAGCAGCTACAAAGACTAGGTTAGCAGCCATTTTGAGACAGCTGCACTGTCTCAGTTGCACTAAAGTGTAATTAAGATGGCTGCAATGTGCACTCAAGAACTCACACAGTGAAAACTCAGTTATGTATCAAACAAAACCCCTCCCACTTTGTCAGCCTGCAGGAAACTGAACACAGACAACAGCTAATGCATATACTGCAACAAACAATGCAGCTACTCAGGACATAGAAAACAGAGAAGGCAGCAAGCCAGTTTTGTAACATAATGCCTGTGAGTCCGGACTTGCAATACAGACTTTGGGCACATCCAGATCCCAGACAGCTTGAAGTCCATGCCACATATTAGCAGTTACAGAGATGGAGCCAAATCACACATAGCAAACATTAGGGAATTTGCTTGAAAGAAAGCCTCCATTTCAGTCCAGAAAAAAAGTCAAATTCTGCTCAAGGCCTTTTTAAAAAATCTTTTGTAGTACTTTTATCATGAAACGAATGCCAATTTTTATAATTTCTGGAAAATTAAGCTGTTTAAATCCTAACAGTCAATTTCCATTTATAGAAGGCTAATTAAAGATTTTTCCACAGAACCTAAACCCCCAAAGTGCTCAATTTAGCAGAAATGTTAAAGATTGCAATCAAATATTTGAATCTTGACAATAATTTTAAATAACTGCTGGGGCGGGGCTAGATTTGTTAGAGCTATGATAGCAACAAAGCATATTTTGAGTAATCTGCCATAAAGGTGAAAACAATTTCTTCTCTTTTGTAGTCCAGATGGTCACAAAAACATCCCCAGGTGAGTGTTTGGTCCCAGGGCAAATTACATTTCATGCCCTGCCAGGGACCTCCCAACATTTTGATATGGGTGAAAAGCAAATAAAAATAACGTAGACACTCAGGGAATAAACAAATAGAATAAAAGGGAAAATTCAATCTGAAAGTAGGTATATTAAACAAATTTGAGAGTAAACCAACATGTGTCTTGGTATTAACCTAGCCATCAAGATAAGTGAAAGATAAAAGCAAAGAATCTGTTTGCATGATAGCTAACTTCAGCTAGGAAATTCACCTTCTCCTTCTCTCTTCCTTGGTTTACCTTCCTAAAAATTTAGCTGCCCCGTGCTGTCATGTCTGGATCCTCCATTTGATGTAGGTATTTATTAAAACTGTTGCAGGGAGAGAAAAGTAGGAGTATAGTTAAAAGGAGACTGGCCCCTAAATTGATTTTTCAAGCTGAGTGACGGGGCACATGGAGTTCATTATTTCATTCTATTTCTGTATATATTTGAAATTTTCCATAATAAAAGTTAAAAAACAAAACAAAACAAAAAAAAACTACCTAGCTTTTAAAAGGTCTTTATTCTCCAGGAGGCAAACTATATAATGTACATAAAAACAGCTTTATGTACTTTATCAAAAAAATAAGTTATGCTTGATCCAAGCCACATCAGTTCTTCAAAAATGTAACTGATTCTCTGGGGTAGCTCAAATGTGTCAGTTAAAAGCAAGAGGTTGATAAACTGGGAACGATTCTAACAGAATAGACACTAGTGCAGCACTGGAATGTGACTAAGGTTAATGGGGAGACAAATAGCCAAAACACTTAGAGCTATCTAATGAACAGCTTCTAATACTCAGTAAGTAGTAGACTCTTTTGGAAGCCCGTTCCACAAAGATTTCAATGACGCAACAAACCCTCAAATGTCCTTTCACAATTCAACCTAAATTATTTTACCACTGAGAATCCTTTCCTTACTCTTTCTCCTCACTATGCCCATCCCCAAACTAGGTATAACTGCTCTCTCAAGATCTTTTATGCATACCATCATTATACTTACCATATCTCATTACTCACATCTTTATATATGAGTTCCTAAAGGACAGAAATCACATCTTAATTAATTTTCTATTCACTTCCATAGTGTGAAACACAGTATTTATTTGCTCAATAGATGGTGAGTTGAAACATTTCCAGTGTTTGTTTCTACCACAAAAATCTCAGAAAATTCTACACCTTTATTTAAGTTTCTTCATTTTTTGGATCTCAACTCTTACTTTCCAGGAAGAAGCATAAGTCAACTAATAAGTTCACTAAGCTTTTATTTAGTCTTGGCCTAATAACTCCTGCACTTCAAAATCCAAGATGGAAAAAATACTTTTTGTGGAGCCTTTTTCAGTTTTTAGTGTTTGATAGGCACTACGTAGGAGCTACTAGGTGCTTGGAAGAGTTGAACTCTAAAAGTCTATAGAAAGTTATAGAACATATGTATATTATTTACCTCTAAATTTTTAATATTACTAAGAAAGAATATAGCTTGATTATATCATGGAATAGATATTTGCTTTTGATACGCTGAGTCATAATAAACCCAATCATTGTTTGTGTTAGGAACCTATTTCTAATTATTAGGAAGCTATTTCTAATGTTAAATATTGCCATCATTACCAAGTGTTTTAACTCTTCCTAAATAAAAACTAGCATTTTTCACATATTTTTTTCATTTCATTCTTAAAATGACCATGTAAAGTAAGAGTCCTATAATCTCATATGTTATGACCAGAAAATGTAATCATCTGCTAGGGGTTACACAAGTAGTAAAAACTAGAAGAGATTAACTCTAATCAAGTGCTGCACTTTTATATACAGAGGGTGCCAAAAACATGTATACACATTTTAAGAAAGGAAAACTGTATTAGAATTGTAATAATATATACCAATAACAAAAGATGAATACAAGTCACATTTGACTTCCACAATTACAAGAGGTGCTCCAAGTCGTTCCCATCAGCGCCCCGACACTTCTGATTACGGCGAACTACTGCTTGAGAAATGCTGACCAAAGTGTCCAGTGGTGAGCATTGGTAGTTCAGTGGTAGAATTCTCACCTGCCAAAGTGTCCATTTGTATACATTTTTTGGCACTCCCAGTATATCATGCTATTAGAAAAATTTTTATATTAAAATATTGAAAATTCCATAGAACCTAAATAAAAGATTTTACTGTATTGGGTAGGAATTTAAAACATTTTTCATTTATTTAGTTAATATACTTTAACTATACAGTTATTATCAATATGATACATATTAAAAGAGAAAAAGAATATTAGATGGGCATTAAGATGGTGAACTAAAAACACCTAACTTCATTCCCTCAAATCCCATTAAAACTATAGTAAAGGTATTTTTTGAAGCATAAATCCTCAAGAACAGGGAGAAAAGTAAAAAAGACAATAGCTGGAAAAGTTCTGGGAGCTGAAAAATAAGCAGAACTGGTTTACTAATGTAGCAGTTCCCAAAACATCACATTCCAAGATGCACTGGGGGTAAGTTAAGGACCAATTTGATTCACATGTCAGCAACTTCAAAAAACATAGGAACTAGGAGAACTAGGCATCTTTGCAAATTGTAGTGAACAAACAGTAGGATGGTGTGACTAAAAAAGGGAATACTAGTGAAAGCTATTTGTGTAGCATTAAGATGCCCTCACCACATTTCACTGAATACCTACCTGCTTGCCCCAACCCTACCTAGCAAAACCCTGAAAATAACATCTACAGTTAAAATGAGAGTAGCACACCAAGTAGAAAGGATTATATGCTAACTGCAGAGACCCCTTTTCCGCTTCCTCCATGAATTTCCCAGAATGATGAAAAATCACACTCTGATTTTCCATATATAAAAATGGAAGACCATTCTTCATTTCCATATATAAAAATGGAAGCCCAGGAGACAAGACCTTAAGATCTTGGGAGCTCTCCAAAAATAGCCTACCCAAATCACCGATAGTGAAGTTCAAAACTGACAAATTTAAATATTCTAATCAAATTTTTAATCTTCCACAGCCTATTAGCCAGTCAGACAAAAAAGAGAAAGACAACTAATAAAAGTCTACCATGAAAGACAAATACTAAAAAATAAATTAATAAAATAAAACTTTAAGAAACACAAAGCAATAAGACTACACAGGATGAAAACTTCAAAAAAATCATTAATATCCACAGATCAGAAAAGATGTTATATTCATGTGTCAAGTATAGAATACTATACGCAAGGAATGAAACAAATAAATTAAGAACATGATAGAAAAAATAAAAAACTCAGTAGAAGAACTGGATGACAAAGCTGAAGAAATCTGAGCAGAGAAAGTTGTAAATAGGGGGGAAATATGAAAAAAACTGGAGCTTCCACCCAAAAATTCTCATTGTAATGATAGAGTAGCAGAAGAAAGATATCACCAATGAACTCATTTAAGAAAAATATCCAGGATTGAAAAGCAAGAGCTGTCAAACTAAAAGAGCCCAACGAACGGCACCAGTGATAAATTTTCAGAATACTGGAGACTAATCAGATTCTACAAGCTTCCAGTGAAGGGAAAATCACAAATAAGAATGGCTTCATATTTCTCAGTAATAATAGAAGCAAGAAGATAATGAAGCAGTGCCTTTAAAATGCTGAAGAAAAATTATTTCTAACCTAGATTTCTATACCTAGCCAAACTATCAGTCAAGCATAAAAACACAGAATGGCAATTTTAGACACACAGTCTCAAAAAATATACCTCCTGTATACTCGTTCTCAGAAAGTTACTAGACAATATGGTGCCCTGCCCCTAATGACAGAAGACATGACATATGGAAAATAAGGGCTCTACACAAAAAAAGGGTAAAGCAAATCCCATGATGGTGAATAAAATTCCAGGAATGATAGTGGTGTACCAGATGTAGAAAGTAAACTAGGCTAGGCTGGAGCAATGAGACTTAAGAAACAAAAATGAAGTAAAAATCCTTGCTGCCAGTATACCTGAGGGGAAAAAAAAAATGTGTCTTCTAAAAACATCAAAAGATTCTTAGTAAAGGACTGTACCAAATCATCTTAACTATTATTACATGGAAGAGACTCATGGATACAAGCATCTTGGTATAAAGATGACATTACCTTCATGAATCAACACCTGTCATAACTGTATCAAGAGAATGGATCAGGATTTCCATGATTCTGTTAGGCTGGTGAAGGCATTTTGTAGGTCAGATAATTTAACCCCAGGTCAGTAAAACAAGAATAACCTAGGACTCAATTAACTGAGGTTAATATCTTATTTGTGGTTAATATTTTATTTTTGTGGTTAATATTTTATTTTTGTGGTTAATATTTTATTTTTAATGGTGATATAGGAAAATACTTTTCTTTTAATCTATTTTTAACCCTCAGATAAGGTATACTTTGTATAAATAGTATTTAAAATAGTATCTGGATCTGAATATATTCAGAATTCCAAGAGAAAAAAATCCTATGAAAGACCTTAATATAGTTTATGTTACTAAACCACCATAACATTTTAAGAATACTATATAAAATTACTGAATATACTGATTATTCTTGTCTAAAAAACTACCTAGAATAATGATTAAATATTGTATACAGCATCATAACTGCACCTCTTTTTTTTAAAAAAAAATGGTGGTGTGTTTTTTTTTTAAACTTTTATTGGGAAATTGGGGGAGGGGAACAGTGTTGAGGAATTGGGGGAGGGGACAGCCAAGTTGTTGTTCTTCAATCTTCATTGTGGAGGGCACCAGTCACCATCTGGCTTCCCAATGGCAGCTCGTGGCTTCTAAGTTCAAGGTGCCATGTTCAACCTTAGTTGCAGGTATGCATAGCCACCATCCCATGCAGGAGTCAAACCCTGCAGCCTTGTCATTAAGAACGCACACCCTATCCACTGAGCCATCCCAGCGGCAGCTCAGCTCAAGGTACCAAGTTAAGTCTTTAGTTGTGGGTGGGCAAAGCCCACCATCGAACAGGCACTCTTGTTGTTACACCTGCTGAGCCATCCTGCCACCTGTTGGCAACTCAGCGACAGCTCAGCTAGGGCACAGTATACACTGGCCCATGTGGGAATCGAACCAATGGCCCTGTTGCTCAGAGCACGCGCTCTAAGCCAACTCTTAACCAACTGAGCCACTCGGCCGGCCCTGCACCTCTACTTTTCATGACCAGTTCATATAGTTTCAATAAGCATCTGTTTCCTTCCTGCCTGGATAAATTTGGATAAATCAATTTGTAACCATGACCACAAGAGAAATGTTACCTTTAATAGCAAATCTCTTTTAATTAGGTATGACAGAAACCAAGGACTGTATCTCAAATGTATAAAAGATGCCTACTAAGCCTTCACAGGAAATCAGTTTATTATCTCCTCTATAATTTATGGATTCTCAGCTTTAATGGGATTACAGAATATCACTTTCTGACAGACAAGGAACATTGACAAATGTGGGCATCTCCAAGAACCATGATACCCTACACTTTTAAGTACTGCTGGTAAAAACTCATTGAGGTAAGTTAGATGGCTTTTGGTTCCTGATCTTGTAATCAACCTCATTAGACCTATGTAAATAAAATGGTCAAATAAAATAAAACATCAAAATAAATAATCAGAAAATTATTAAACAAACTTATATGGTCAAGTGGAGGTAAGCACTTGGCCAAGAAAAGGTTATGGAAGAAAACTGACACTGTTCTGCCTCAATTTTGAGAGAGCATATCCAGCAAGCTCCATAACTGGAAGGTAAACAAAGGGAGAGGGGAGCTCTTTGAAACTGAAATTTAAAAAAGAAAATGGGATAATCCTATGTGGATTTAGTGCCCAAAATAAATCACATTATATCCAGCTTTGGGAATGATGACATCTGAAAAAAATGTGACAAACACTGAAGGTAAATAATGTGGGAAATGCCTGCTTTTTCACCATGAAGGGGCTTACTGTAAACTTGGTAAAATTAGTAATCTTAGGGCTTTCAGTCTTTAAATACTGTTGTTGTTGTTTTAATATAATGAATCAGTCCTAAAGCTGGACTCCCTCACAAATCTTTGTAAATAAACTATTTTCCTAAATGCTTATTTTCCCTACTAGTGAGTGGTATTATCAAACCTACTTTTCTAAACTACTTTTTAAATGCATTTAAATTCTAGCTCCAGTAATCAAGAACACTGTTATTTTCTACATATTTTCTTGCAGTGCAGGGCTCCCTATAGTTGCATCTTAGCAAATATTCATGCCTGAATTGACTGAAGCCAGAGAAGAAAAATGTGTCAAAAACAAATACTAAGCATTTTATGTACCTAATCTCTTTTAATTGTCACACTAACCCTAGAAGGTAGGTGGTATCATCATTTTATATACAAGGAATACTGATGGGAAACTCTAACTGCCCTGGTTTCAATGCAAAATTACTGTTCTTTCCACTTCACTGTATTATTAATTGATTTTAGTAAAATTCTTTGTCTTTTCTTTTGTTCTTTCTTAAATTTTTATCTTCCAATTTTTAAATCACTTAAAAATAAGTCTGAGAGGGAAAGAAGAGAATTACACAGACTTAAAACACATCTTTTCGGGCCGGCCGAGTGGCGCGGTGGTTAAGCGCTGGCTTGGGAAGCCAGCGGCCCCGGTTCGGTCCCACATGTGAGGGCCAGTGACACTGCCCTCAAAAAAAAAAAAAAAAAAAAAAAAAAAACACATCTTTTCATCAAACCCTTATTAATTTGTGTGTGTGTGTGTGTGTGTGTGTGTGTGTGTGTATCTTTCAGAATTATATTTTCTTTTTTTTGAAATTTTTTATTTGGAGAACAGTTTGTTTTTCCAGGACCCATCAGCTCGAAGTCAAGCAATTGTCTTCAATCTAGTTGTGGAGGGAGCAGCTCCTTGGCCCATGTGGGAATCGAAGCGGCAACCTTCGTGCCATAAGCCCGCGCTCCAACCACCTGAGTTAACTGCTGCCTCCGGACTTACATTTTAAAACTTATTAATAGGTAAGCAGTGGTGTTTCCTTGTTTTCTTAATTTTCTTCTGTTTCTTAATGAATGAAACTTAAGAATTTTTTTTAAAAAATTACTTTACTAGTTATAATTTTTCATATGCAAAATGCCTCTTTTAACAATCTAGTAGGTGCTTGTTTAATTAAATTACATGCTCAATTATTTTAAAAACTAGAAGTTCTGACATCTGTGAATAATCATAAATTAAATGAAAGAAAGGAGCTAGAATATCTTACTCTGGTTTTTTTTCCACCTCCACTTAAAACAAATGGGTTTTATTCTTTCAATAAGCAAATACTTACTGAATATTAAGGTAGGTACTGTGGAAAGCAATCTTACAGTTTAAAAAGTGGTCTTATCAGGCCGGCCGAGTGGCGCACTGGTTAAGAGTTGGCTTGGGATCCCTGGTTCGGATCCCACATGAGGGCCAGTGACGCTGCACCCTCTAAAGCTAAGAGGTGAACAACAGCTCGACCTGGCGCTGGGCTGCTGTGAGTTGCCGGCGGTGGCGTAGGCTGCAGTGGGCTGCCATAGGTTATCATGAGTGGACAGCAGCCAGCGTGAGCAGCAGGCAGCCGGCGTGAGCTGCCGTGAGCCACTGTGAGCGGCCGTCCAGAGGTTGGAGACCGATTTGCCTCACCCAGGAAGAGCGCTATGATAATACCAACATAGACCAGTGAAGTGATGTCCTCCACAACTAGACTGAAGAACTAAAGGACAGCAACTTGTCTGTTCCCCTTCCCCGATTCCCCAACACTGTTCCCCCTCCCCCAATTCCCCAATAAAATATTTTTTTAAAAAAAAGTAGAAAGAAATGTCTTTAAAAGAGATACAGAGCAAAGCAAAATAAAAAGAGAAATTAGTGAACCTGAAAAGGTGAGAATAACAGATCCTTTATATGCATATTATGTATGTAGGCACCATGGCAGTCATGACTCTTATTTAAAAAAATCGAGGATTTAAATCAGGGAGTTAGAGTTTTCCTAACATACTAAGATTTCCTTGATCTCCCCACAAAGCCTTTTCTGTGCCTTACACAACACAAATACTTATTGTTTTACTTATCATCTACAGAAAGCTACTTTTAATTACTTACTTTTTAATCAGGTAAGTTCTATCTAATAAAAAGAATTTATGACCACAATCTTTTTTACCTGTGTATATTACAAGACCCTCAAAAATCAACTCTTCCATCCTGAAAATGTATATTTTATACATATGTTATAAATGGAAAAAAAAGATAATGCTAACATAAACTCAACTTTGAGACTAAAACAAGCAGTTCAAATAAATGTCACTCACAATCTACCTACAGTCCTTCATCCTTTTAAAATAAGTGAGTTAACTGGCAAGGTTCAAAAATACTATGCTCAGTTATAAAACTTAAGTTACACAAACTAAAGAGTATACAGTTAGTTATTCCTAACTCTTAGATACAAAATAACACAAAACATTTTTTACACTATTCTGAGCAATGAAAAATTGAAGACACTCTGAAAAAGTATTTCTGATGGTAATAGGTCATCTTCATTTCCCAGACGTTCATTTTATGTGGGTCCCATTATAAAGACTCTCAGGAAGACGCTATCAACTTATATCCTTAAGCCTGCCACATTTCTTTTGGAAGGTAACCAAGGAGATGTCTGAGTCATTATCTTTAAGGCTCAAAAATCCAAATGATTAAAATTCAAAACTGCATTCACATTGTATAAATAGGCACTAGTGCCCTCATCTCATTCTGTAGGACTTAAAAACCTGAAAGAGCTGCCCAGCCAGCACTCATACTCTCTGTCTCCATTACACCATGCAACTTGAAGTATACATAAACAAAAATTTAATTCTGTGGAACTCACTTTTCTGTTTTGAACAAGCTACCATGTCAGGAGAAACCACTGGATTTACTCTGTACATTGCAAGACAATCTGAGAAAGAATATTGTGAAGTAATTTTTAAAGTCTTGTGCTCTCTAAAGAACATAACAAGATCAAATAGGCAAGAATTTTAAAAAGAGAAACTCCAGTAATGGATAGGTAATTTCTAGATGCTTAGGGAACTGACAGGAACAATGACTCCCAGAGCTACTTGATATTTTTGAAATATATTGTGTAAATGGTATTTTTGTAATCTATTGTGTAAATACTAATTTTTATCTATAGTATGCTTCACCACTGTTAGGAACTCAAAGGCAAGAACTTTATCTTCAAAATTCCTTCTACATGTAACTCCCTTGAAAAGTTATGTATACCAATGTATGAATTTTCCAAACCTCAAAACTTAAAAAAATTATAATAGAAAACTTTCTAAACTGAATCATACACCTGTTTGCTTTCCTGAACAAGTTAAACATAACTAAATATTCTCTATGATACAGAATCATTAATGAGATTATCAATCATCATAATAAACATGCTATAAATACTGATTCAGCTCTAGGAATACTGATTCCCAAACTAAATAACCTCAAAACTACGATTTTAAATTCTTGCTTCGAACATTTGAAATCCACCACCTCTTCACTATCAAGATGCTAGCCATTATTTCTTACCACTATCCATATGTATTTCTCTAGTAGCACTTCTGTCCAAAATTTGCTAGTTCTCACCTATTACAGTCTGAAAAAAATCAAGTATCATCTGGCAGAACTAGGAATAGTTCTCAGGTAAGGGCAAAGGTGACACAAAAAAATGTAAAAAATACAAACTTCTGTAAGCACATTTACTTTAAAAAGACCCAAAGATGGGTATTTTTCATTAAAAAAAAAGAAAATGCTTAAGATAAGCCAATAATATTTTAACATTTCTACTTACTTCTTAAGTTTATTTTCATGAAGCCAATAATATTTTACCATTTCATTTCTATCTTTACTTCTTTGAATTCTTCTTTTCATGCCTCCATCAATTTGAAGTTCAATTAGTTCAATAAAAACATTTTGGCAATAACCTAACTTTCCTATACCCATTATGAAAATGGTAAAGTAGAATTACAGCTGAAATACATCACTATTACTAACGATTATACTCTTCAATGCAGTCAGCACAAAGAATAGGTTTGAAGTTATAATACTTTAATGTTACCAAAGAGACCAAAACCAAAAACTTTTACCTTTATTATAGTATTAAGTTCCATTCTGGCCAGAAAATGAATTGGATAACTTTTCAAAATTGCTCCATATAAAAAATTTTAAAAAAGTATGTTAACCAAAGAAGAAAAGTTGTGGTTTCAAATACTGTTGAACATTTATCCTAGCAACCTATTTTTCCCACTTGTAACTTCATGCATGCTCTCTCATGCTGTCACCATCTTCTAAAGCAAGTTAAAAATAGAAACGTATGTTGTCCTATAGTCTCTACCAATTCATCCCTATAACATTTTGTCAGCACTGGGAAACCAATAAAATAACACCTTAATGAGAAATAATAGGTATCACAAATTTTTCCAGAGTTCCTAAAAGCAGTACATTTTTTGTGAGATCTGCAGGAAGTGTATCATATTCACGATAAAGAAAAACAAACATTATGAAGACTTAAACTCACCCTAATTTAGGTTTAATGAAATTCTAAACAAAACGGTAAAGAGCTGGCTTTTTAAAAACTTAACCAAATGAATCTAGAGTTCATCTTCAAAAATAGGTTAGACTAGCTAAAAAACAAATAAAAAAACTGAATAGGAATTACAAGTATTGCTCCTGCATACATTTATATAGTCCATAGCAGTACAAAAAATAAAACACAGTGCTGCTATATGAATAAGGCCCCAATACAGTGGTTGTTAACCTGCTTTTAGATTTTATATTACATATTCCTATGAGAAGCTAATGAAAACTACAACTGTTTCCCCAGAAAAAAGTATATATGCACATTCGCATTAAATTGTGTACAACACGGAATCCATGGAACTCTTTCTTTTTATTTCTTTCTTTTGAGGGCAGTGTCATTGGCCCTCATATGTGGGACTGAACCGGGGCTGCTGGCTTCCCAAGCCAGCGCTTAATCACCGCACCACTCAGCTCCACGGAATTCTTTAAGCCTACCTATGGAACTCCAAGGGCAATGGACTCCCAGTTAAATAGCCCTAGTAAAAGAAGCAGAACTGATAGCTCAGACCTAGTAAGTTATGATCAAAAGAAGCAACTCAGAGCAGTAAGAGATGGATCACCAGCACAAACTTGTAAGAAAACTAGATTTGGAAAAAATGGAAACTAGCAACCCATCTTTACACTGCATGTCAAAATAAACTCCATATACATTAAAACATATTTTTTGTTAAGATCATTAAAACATCTAGAAAAAAATAAATAAAATAGATGAACATTTAGTTCATTTCACAACAGGTAGTAATTTTTAGGCAGAGAAGTTCTGGAAGAAATCACAAGTAAAAAAAAACAATGCATTTGCCTACATAAAAATATAACACTTCTGGGGGCGGGCGAGTGGCACGTTGGTTAAGAACTGGCTTGGGATGCCAGTAGCCCCAGTTAGGATTCCACATATGAGGGCCAGTGACACTGCCCTCTACAGCTAAGGTGGTGAACAACAGCTGCACCTGGAGCTGGGCTGCTGTGAGTCCCCAGGACGGTATACCTGCAGCCCCTGCTGCAGTGGGCTGCCATAGGCTACAGTGAGTGGCCGGCAGCCAGTGCAAGTGGCTGGCAGCTGGTGTGAGCTGCCAAGAGCCACTGTGAGTGGCTGTCCAGAGGCCGACGACCAATCTGCCTCACCCGGGAAGAGCACAATGATGATATCAACATGGGTCAGTGAAGCAATGTCCTCCACAACTAGACTAAAGAACAAAAGGACAGCAACATGTCTGTTTCCCTTCCCTGGTTCCCCAATGCTGTTCCCCTCCCCCAACTCCTCCCCCAATTCCCCAATAAAATCTTTAAAAAAAATAAAAAGAAAAAAGAAAATAACACTTCTAAATATATAAAACCATGAGCAATTTAAAAACTAATAAACTAAAAGAAAACTGCAAAAAATATGAAAAGCAAAAGGCTGATATCCATAAACAGCTGTTACAAATAAATAAGAAAAATATTAATATCCACCACAGAAAAATACACTAAAAAAAAAAAAGGGGGGGCCAGCTGAGTGGCGCAGTGGTTAAGAGCTGGCTTGAGACTCCAGCGGCGCTGGTTCACATCCCACATATGAGGGCCAGTGACACTGCCCTCTATAGCTAAGGTGGTGAACAACAGCTCCACCTGGTTGTGTCTACAGCTAACATGGTTTGAACAACAAACAGCTCGACCTGGAGCTGGGCTGCGGCAAGTCCTGGAGACGGTGTAGGCTGCAGCCCCTGCTGCAGCAGGCTGCCATGGGCTACTGTGAGTGGCCAGCAGCCAACGTGATTGGCCAACAGCAGGCATGAGTTGCCAAGAGCTGCCGTGACCGTCCAGAGGCCGGTGACCGATCTGCATCACCAGGGAGGAGTGCAATGATAATGCCAACATGGGCCAGTGAAACAACGTCCTCTACAACTGGACTGAAGAACAAAAGGACAGCAACTTGTCTGTTCTGTTCCCCTTCCCCAGATTCCACAACGCTGTTCCCTTCCCCCATTCCCCAATAACATATTAAAAAAAAAAGTTCCGTTTCACTAGTTATAAAAAAAAGAAATTAATGAGACACTATTTTCAACCACTTGATGGTGGTATGGGAAATGCTTTTCAAAAAAGCTAAATTTTTACCAATTTTGTAAATTTCTTTAAAAACCCTCTGAAATACTAATTTTGAAGAAATATTATGAGATGCAGGTCATGCCTCATGTACAAAGATGTTCACTGTAGCATTTATAATAGAAAAATGGGCAACAAACAGAATGGTCAATAAGAAAAGAAAGGTTTAATAAGTCACAGAACATTGTAATAGAGATATTATGTAGCCATTTAAAAACATATTTGAAAAATTTCTGATAATTTGGAATATTTTCACAATATAATGTACCATTAAAAACATATTTTAAAAGAATAACAAAATGGCAAAATATCGATAATACTAAATTAAAAAGCAGGAATAAGATTATGATCCAAATGAAAAACTGATCAATTATTACTGATCAATTATCAACCATGAAAAAGTCACATAAATCACCAGAACTTGTAGGGCAGTTATTTCTAGATGTAATTATTTTCAACATGTTCCAAATGTGCTATAAGCAAAAAATATTTAAATACATACATCGTGCATTCAAATTAAAATTTAAAGAAGAAAAAGACAATTTTAATGGTTTATGGCTTAATCAAACCTTTTCTTCCTAAACTAAATGCTATGATGCTTTAAACTCATAAAACTAAAAAGATTTTAAATTACCAGTCACTTTTATTCATGCATAGAGGAGCCTAGTTTTAATATTTATACATGCTGCATATGTGTCAAAATTTTGGGGCATCACAAGTTATCAAACTATGATTTCAAAACATGCTTGCTATTGATAGGGTACAAATGAACCAATAGTGGATATTCAGACAATTCTTCAATCTTAGTTTTAAGTTTATGGAACTGTATTTGCCTTTCTAACAAACATGACAGCAAAACTGACCTACCAATAAATATTAACATTGTATATTTTGTTTTTCAGGGTTGTCAACCTCTTACAATCCTAACATTAACCTTCAAAGCAGTTATTTGTATATTTTTTAAAAATCAGTTTAAATATATAAAATACAAACCAAAATATTTCACTTTTCTGGAAGTGCAAAGTCTACCATGCCCTAAGATCAAAGTTCTTTTCTTAACCTAAATATCTATGTGTATACACATACATACATACACACACACATAAACACACACACACAAATACAGAAAATACAACATATTTTCAACTCTGAAAAACAGCAGAAACAATATCAAAGGAGGTGGGGGGAAGGCTGTGCTGGGTAACAACCCCAGAAGCATAAAAGGGAAGATTACACAACTGCCCTCTAAATATTTTTCTGTGTCGAAGACTTCAGAAGTTCAGGAATTCCATCAATGACAAATTTTGTTAAGAAAAAAGAGAAATATTTCCTATCACTCCATTCTATCTCATACTTGTATATGTCATTTTAAAAAATCCACGAACTGATAAGTATTCCTGTCAATTACATCTTAATACTTAGTATTGGTACTTGTTTTAGGCAATAAAAGCATCCCTAAAGCAATCAACATTACAAAGCAATAGCCACTTCTCCATCTGACAGGTGACTGAATTAAACTTGAATTATATAACCAACCAAAAAAAAACAATTGTTATATACACAAACTACAGATGAAGTTTATGAAAACCATTTACAAGTTTTTAGACCAGTAAGAAATAATTTGCACAATGGCAGAATTGTCAAATGAAGTATAAAACTTCTCCCAGGAGTGTTATGTAAGATTTAAATATAGTGACACTACCATTTTAAACTAAAATAATCAGTAGCTAACTTAGAACTACCTTCTTTAAGAAAGTAAAAACAGGAACACACTTATAACTTTAAAAAATGATCAAACACAATTTTATCTCATATATATGTATGAGCCAGTTTTTTTTTTTAATAAACTGATTTTTTTATTTTTATTGATGGTTCACTTCCTCATAATGGCCTCAGTAGTTGGGAGATCTTTGCAGAATTCTTTATCAGAAAAATGTACCAAGTGTTATACTTTACATAACAAATAAAATGCTAAAACAATGGCTTAAAGAGTAACAAAAATAATCTAACTGAAGCAGTAATAAACAAGTGACCAGAGACTGAAAAAAATCTAAAACTCAAATGCAAGTGTGATCAGAGAAACACAAACTGATTAAAATTGAAACTTCATTGACTTAGCATCAAACATTTAAAAAAAAAATAAACACCCAAGGAGATTAAGATTACTTTTTCAACAACTCCTCCTCCTTATATTTCCAAAACTCAAACTGTTTCTGTTTTGTAAACATTCCATAACAGCACTGGTAAAACAGGGTTAAAAATATAATTGCAAATATGCAGTTCAAATAAATGCACTTCCTGTGTGTACACCACTAGGTGCTGATCTTTATCTCCCTAAACTGGAATCCAGCAACACACTAAAAGTGAAATTATAATCAAGAACCACAAATGACGATCACTTTTACAGAAAATTAAGTCCACAGCTTCTCAGAGAAGCGGAGAAATATAAGAAAACAGTTTAAGGTCAGTACAGAAGTACAACAGAAAAGAAACGTTTTTCCTGAAAAAAATGTGAGAATTTGAGGGTAACAAAACGTAACCCCTCTAGAAGGAGGTAAATTAAATCTAGAACCCAAATGGCGTCCAGCAAGAACATTAGATCTTGAAAATGAATATTGCGCTTGCGCAGCCACCGCCCCGCCAGCTGCACAACTGCAGCTAGAGCCCGACCCGCAAGATCACGTGCTCCCATGCAGCGCCCGCCCGCAGCTCCGCAACCGCGCAGGCGCAAACACAACTCCCGCAGCCGCCATAATGCGGTCTTGACTCTTCAGAAATACAATAGTAATTTAAGAAAATATGGTTCTAACAGCCCCTGTGTTGCACATGTACCTTTTGGGTCGCGAGATGCGGGAGGGGGGACCAAGATCCTTCTCAGAGAACCGTTTCCCGGAGCCGTCCCCAACGCTGCCTCCTCACTCTCGTACGCTTCGCTCGCCGCGCCGCCGCCGCCGCGCCGCCGCCGCCGCCGCCGCGCTGCCGCAGATTCAAAAACAAACCCGCTTCTTCCTTTGCACGCGCGGGGCCGTTATGCAAATTACTGTAGGCGGGGCTCAGTGGTCGTAATGTTGGCCGCGCCCCCTGTGCTATCTGCCAATAGGCTCATAGACTGGACCTTTCCCATGCAAATCACCGGCCTTTTTTTTTTTTTTTTTGTATTTGAATGAGGGCAAGTGGCCACACCTCCTGTCGTGGAAAAGAGACGGACGTCTGAGGTGGTGGCGCTGTGCTTTTCAGTTGCAGTGTGAAGTGTTTTTCAGTGGAACGTCCCTCGACCAACGAGTAGCACTTTCTGAGCGCCCTCTATGAGTCTTAGAAAGAAGGAAGGAAGGAAATAGGTAGATGAGAGTTCAAGAGCTGAGAGAAAGATTTTCAAAAATGCTGGAATATGTTGATTTATATGAAAAATTCACTAAGTATACTAAGTATAAGTAATGAAGGAATAACGAAAACACATCTTTCAGCTGTTCTGAATCATATACTTATAGCAAGGTGTTCCAATCATACACTTCCACCAGAAGTTGTATCCCTCATATTCAATTGTATATTGGGAGCCAGCCCTTAACAAAAGCCACTGGTGGTAGTGGAGAAGGTGCTGCTGCTTTGGGAGATCTGGGCTCACACCCAAGGACTTCTGCTTACTTGGCTGTTGCTTAGAACAAGTGTGCAACTCAGTTTTCGCATCTCTAAAATGGTGAGAATACCTGTAGTTCAAATCGGTTGGGAAGGCAAAATGAGACGATAAGCGTAAATGTGTTTGCGAAGTAAGAAGAGCTTGACAAATAGATCGTAAAGTCTGGTTATGGTTTTTTTCATGTAATTTCTCCCTTACATCTATTCATTTAGTATTTAGCAATCACTGGGTGCCAGATCTATAGTAAATGCCTGTCCTCAAGAAATCTATACTATCATGGAAAAGACAGAAAAGTACACAGGACATTTTTGTAAATAAATTAGTGCAGGGTGGTTAATACTTATTTTTATAATTTAGGCCTTTCAACTTAGTTGATACTGGGTGGCTTTTAGGAGTATCACCTAATCCTGACTTGGAGAATCAGTAATGCCTTCCTAAAAGGTTATCTGTAATGTGAAAACTGGTTTAATAAATTTCTTACCTAAAAGCTGAACTAATTTATTGTGAGAGCAACGAGGAATCACTTAAAAGGTTTAAGTCAGGAAATAATACAATTAGACTTACATTGCTTAATTGCTAAGCTTTGTAAAGTACTTAACACAGAAAATTGTACATAGGTGTTCAATAAATTTCAAACAGAGGCTCGATTATAACAAATTTGTGTTATAATTTATTTAGTTATAGGTGCTCAATTGTAAAATAAATGCTCAGTAAATGATAAATATTAACATTGATATTAAAAGTTACACTCTAATAAGAGAAATGGGATTGGGATAATAGAGTCCATTAGGTTTCTCTTCGTATATCTCCTATAAGCAAGTAAAAAGGAATCGGTTTTATAGTAGTTCACTCTCAATCGTCTAGGCTAATGGCAAAGAGAAAAATCATTCAGCATTAACTCAACAACTGATCTATTTTCTTAGATGTGCCTATATTCTAGACTTGCCTCCCTAAAACTCCAACTAGACAATTACATTTTATTTGAATATCCCCAAATATGTTCAACCACACATTTATAGTCTCTTCAGCTATTCTACCTGTTGGTTGACCTAACCAATTCATTGTTTCATTCAACAAATATAGTATTTATAATGTACTGACACACTATTCTAAGCACTGGAGATGCCCAAAGGAAATGACACTGCCTCTAATAGGGGAATGAGTCATATATACAGATAAACAATATGAGATCAGTATTGTCATGGAGATATACACCAGTATAAAAGAAATATCAAACAAAAGGACCTAAATTTTCCTCATAGTATGTGGGAAAAGTTCATAGAAGAGGTGATATTTGACCTGACTCATAATGTAGAACTAAAAGTGGTTGTCAGAGGAAGTACAAAACACAAAGAATTCAAATTAGACAAAACAGAAATGAAAAGACACTGAAGAATGAAAAAAGGTGTAATTTCAACTTCTAGGTCAGATTATATTCAAAATAATTATCAATCCCTGTGGCACCAGGTATGACCAATTAGTATGGAGGCAGGCTTAAACACTCCATACTTTGTAAGATGTTAATCTTCTAGTTGTAGGATTGTGGAGAGGTTCAGGGGTTCTTCAGTTGGGTACTGAGGCAGAGTCAATAGTAGCAGTAGTATTCAGGGGTGGGACAGCTACTTACCAATCAGTACTGAAGTATTTCCATACTTTATTCACCATTATGGCCTTATTTATACATACTTTCTGAATATGCTTCTAGGGAAAAAAAAAAAAAGCTGGAGTAAAACAAGATCTCAGAACTTCTCACAGGGAAAAAAAATCCAAAAGGCAAAACTACCTAAAATAATAAACATAAATAAATGATTTTTAGTTATAGCAATTGAGCAGAAATTAAACAAGGAAAACAGAACCTTTGAAAAATAGAATAAACTGGAAAAAGGAACAGCTGAAAATGAAAACTGAAGTTTCTAAGTAGTATAACATAAGAGACAGCCTAATAATAGTGCTTACAAAAATGGGCTCTGAAGGCTTACTACCTGAATTGGAATCTTATCTCTACTTCTTACTTGCTGTGTATTCTAAACTTCTCTATGCAAATGGTTCCTGAAATATGAAATGGGTATGATAAAAAAAATAGCTTCTAAATTATTTATTTTTATTGTTTTGAGGACTTGAGAAACTTCAAGGGAAGTTTACAAATAGCTTTTTTTTTTTCCTTTTTTTTTTTGAGGGCAGTGTCACTGGCCCTCACATGTGGGACCCGAACCGGGGCTGCTGGCCTCCCAAGCCAGCGCTTAACTACTGTGCCACTCGCCCAGCCCTGATAAAGTTTTTATGAAGATTAAATTCTGGTAAACCACTTTGAGCAATACTGGGTAATACAGTAATACAGTAATATCTCAATAAGTGTTAGCTAATAGTATTCATATTGTAGTAATAATAGTAGTAGCAATAGTAGTAGCAGTACTTGTCAGAATAGTAATAGTACAGACATACCTTAACTTGAGCACTTTCTGTCTGCACAGTTGACACTACCGTTAAGAAAGAATATTAATTAACCACAACCTGGTAATTTGTATTATTGTCCTCCAATTTGGAGAGAAGTTTGCTGAGGTGTTAAGTAGGCAAACCTGGGAAAACTCAAGAAACAACTCTTGGAAATAGAAAGTGTGATAAACAGACCTCTAAGATAATACTACCCATTTCTGTTCACATCTGTATAATCCTGTCCCCTGGAGTGTGGGCAGGACCCATGACTTGCTTTTAGTCAACAGAATACGGCAAAGGTGAATGAATTTTGCGGACGTAATTAAAGTCCCAAATAAATCATATTGAGTTAACCAAAAGAGAGATTATCATGGTTGGATTTGACTTAATCTGGAAAAGGCCCTTTAGAAAGGAATTGGGTCTTCCCTGAGGAGATTCTCCTTGCTGGCTTGATGAATTAAGCAGCCAATGTTGAGGAAGCCCATATGGAAAGTTACTACAAATTACTTATAGAGTCCTTGGGTAGCCTCTAGGATCTGAGGGTGCGCTTCAGCCAACAACCAGCAAAAAAGCCAGGAACATCAACTGTATAGCCATAAGGAAATAAATTCTACCAACAAAGCAAATGAGGTTGGAAGCAGATTCTTTACCAGTCAAGCTCTCAGATGAAATTGCAGCCCAATTAATACCTTGATTGTAGCTCTGTGAGACTATGAGCAGAGGATCCATCTAAGTCAGACCCAAACTCCTGATACACAGAAACTGAGATAATGAACGCACATTGTTTTAAGTTACTAAGTTTGTTTGTTACTTGGCGATAGAAAACAAATACAGAAAGTCATCAGAGAATGTAAGGGGTATCTAAACCATCTTCCAAGGTACATAGGTGACCTAAATAGATGAAATGGTTCCCAGTAGAAGATATTTAACTGCCACTCAGTAGAAAAGAGAACCAGTACTGAGATTATACCCAGGCAAAAGGGGCCTATGTCCTGGTCCCATATTTTAGAGAGCCCCTACATAAACACACATATACATTTAAAAGAACACATGGATGCCTTTGTCATTCAGAATCTGACACTCAGCACTACCATACTGGGAACTGTGACCTTAAATATCTATTCTCCTAATATTATTCAAAGCCTCAGGGAAATGTTGCTCCATATATCTTGCTCTGTGTCCTTAAAAGAAAAGGCAAGGGGTGACTGATTAGCTCAGTTCGTTAGAGCATGGTGCTGATAACATCAAGGTTGCCGGTTCAATCCCCGCAAGGGCCAATGTGAGCTGCACCCTCCCTAAAAGAGTCAACTATGCCATTGTAGCACGAAAGCAATGTGTAACCAATGACCATGGATATCCCCCAAGAAAAAATTTTAAAAAAAGAAAAAGAAAAGGCAACTATCAGAATGCTGTGAAGGTCAATGGGTTGAAACACACACACAGCTTCAGAGTCTGTAAATTTTGAGCAGCAAAATAACTCAGGTAAGAAAAAACTTAAATTAACTTTTCAGATCCTTCTCTATTATTAGAGATCTATTGTATCTCTAAGTCATTTGCCAGTAGTGTCAAGCCTTTTTCTTGCTTGTTTGCATGTTCCAGTTTGTGGTTCTGTAGGTACTCAGAACTTATTGCAGTATTCCCAACATTTGTATATAGATTTTGGAAATTTTTTTGCAATATTAAATCATCCATATTACTTTTATATTTGTATATCATACATGTCAATGCTGATGTAAAATAAATGAATTTAATTACATTAAATTCTAGACTTAAAAGTAATTTCATTTAATTTTATTTTTTTATTTTTTATTTTTTTTAGCTGAGCCATCTTGCCACCTGTTGGCAGCTAAGCTCTGGCCAGGAATCGAACTAGTGACCCTGTTGCTCAGAGCTCACACTCTTGAGCATAATTTCATTTTAATACAAAATATCTCATTCCAGAACAACCAATGGGTCAAATCAAAAATCAAAAATTAGAAAAATACCTTAAGACAAATGAAAATGGAAATACAACATACCAAAGTTTAGTGGGTGCAGCAAAAGCAGTTCTAAGAGGGAACATCATAGTAATAAATGCCTACATCAAGAAAAAAGAAAAGGGCTGGCCAAATGGCTCAGCTGGTTAAGAGTTGACTTAGAGCGTGAGCTCTGAGCAACAGGGCCGCCGGTTCAATTCCCACATGGGCCAGTGAATGCTGTGATCGAGCTGAGCTGTCGCTGTGCTGCCAACAGGTGGCAGGATGGCTCAGCTGGTATAACAACAAGATTGCCTGTTCAGTGGTGGGCTATGCCCACCCACAACTAAAACTGAACGCGGCACCTTAAGCTGAACTGCCGCCCAGATGGCTCAGTGGATAGGGCATGTATTCTTAACAACAATGCTGCAGGTTCGACTCCCACATGGGATACTGGCTACGCACACCTGCAACTGAGATTGAACATAGCACCTTGAGCTTAGAGGCCATGAGCTACCGATGGGAAGCCAGATGGCGACTGGCGCCCTCCACAATAAAGACTGAAGAACAACAACTTGGCTGGTCCCCTTCCTTAATTCCCCAACAGTGTTCTCCTCCCCCAATTCCCCAATAAAAATCTTAAAAAAAAAAAAAAAGGAAAGAAAAATAAAAGTGTTTAACAATCTAGTTTTACACTTCAAGGAACTAGAAAAGATAAACAAATGAGGCTCCAAATGAGCACGAAGAAAGAAATAACAAGTATCAGAATGAAAATAAAGGAAACCGTGACACCAAAACTAGACAAGGATGCCACAAGGAAAGAAACTTATAGGGTAATATTCCAGATGAACATAGATGCAAAAATCTTCAACAAAATACAGTAAAACCTTGGATTGAAAGTAGTTTGGTTTGCAAATGTTCCACAAGACAAGCAAACATTTTTACTACATTTTAACATGGTAAACAAGAGATATCTTGCTCTATAAGTAGTTTGTTTCCAGAACGAATTATGCTCACAAACCAAGGTATTACTGTATTAGCAAACCTAGTTAAACAAAATAGTGAAAGGATTACACACCATGATAAAGTAGAATTTATTTCAGTGATACAAGGATGATTCAACATCTGCAAATCAATGTGATACACCACATTAACAAAATGAAGGATAAAAATCAAATGATCATATCAATATATGCAGAAAAATCTTTTCAGTATTCAACATCTATTTATGCTGAAAGCTCAACAAAATGGGTATAGATGGAACACACCTCAACATAATAAAGGCCATATGGGCCGGCAGAGTGGTGCGGTGGTTAAGCGCTGGCTTAGGAAGCCAGCGGCCCTGGTTTGGGTCCAACATATGAGGGCCAGTGACACTGCCCTCAAAAAAAATAAAAAATAAAAAATAATACAGGCCATATGTGACAAGCCCACAGCTAACATCAGCAATGAAGACGAACACTTTTCCTCTAAGATAAGAAACAAGACAAGGATGCCCACTTTCACCACTTTTATTCTACATCTACATAGTATTGGAAGACTTAGCCATAGCAATTAGTCAAGCAAAAGAAATAAGGAGGGTATCCAACACAGAAAGGAGGAAATGAAACTGTCAGTAGTTGCATATGACCTGATATTATATATAGAAAGTCCTAAAACCTCCACCAAAAAAACTGTTCGAAGTAATAATCTAATTCAGTAAAGTTGCAGGATATAAAATCAAAATACAAAAATCTGTTGCATTTCTACACACTAATAACAATTATCAGAAAGAAAAATTGAGAAAAGAATCTCATTTACAATTGCATCAAAATAAAATACCTAGGAATAAATTTAACCAAATGAAGCGAAAGATTTGTTCACTGAAAATGGTGAGACAATCATGAAAGAAATTGAAAAATCATATACAGAAAACCTTGGATTGCGAGTAACGTGGTTTGTGAGTGTTCTGCAAGACAAGCAAACATTTCTAATACATTTTAACATGGTAAACGAGCAATGTCTTGCAATATGATTTGTTTCCAGAACGAATTATGCTCACAAACGAAGGTATTACTGTAAATGGAAAAATTGTTTGCCCTTAACGATTGGATGAATCGATATAGTTAAAATGCCCATACTACCCAAAGCAATCTATAGATTCATTCAATCCCTATCAAAATTCCAATATAATTTTTCACAGAAATAGAACAAAAAGTCCTAAAGTTTGTATGGCAAACTCAAATAGCAAAACAATCTTGAGAAAGAAGAACAAAGCTGGAAACATCATGCTGACTGATTGTAAACCATATTGCAAAGACATAGTAATCAAAGCAGTATGGTATTGGCATAAAAATAGACATGTAGATCAATGGAACAGATTAGAGAGCATATATGGTCAATTCATTTAGGACAAAGGAGCCAAGATTACACAATGAGGAAAGGACAATCTCTTCAATAAATGGTGTTGGGAAATCTGGACAGTCATTTGCAAAGGAATAAAACTGGACCACTATCTTACACCATACACAAAAATTAACTCAAAATGGATTAAAGAATTGAATGCAAGACCTGAAGCCATATAACTTCTAGAAAAAAACATAGGTGATGAGCTTCTTGACATCAGTCTTAGCAATGTTTTTTAAGATTCGAAATCAAAAGCAAAGGCAACAGAGGCAAAAATAAATAAGTGGGACTACATCAAACTGAAAAGCCTTTACACAACTAAAGAAACTATCAACAAAATGAAAAGTCAACATACAGAATGGGAGAAAATATTTGCAAACAATATATATCTGGTAAGGGTTAATTTCCGCAATATATTAAAAAAAAAGAAAAAACTCACACAACTCAACAGCAAAAATAATGAAACAATCCTATTATAAGACTGTCAGAAGATTTGAAAACACATTTTTACCAAACAAGACATACATGAAAAGGTGTACAAATCACTAGTCATCACTAATCATCAGGGAAATGCAAATCGAAACCACTTCACACCTATTAAAATGGCTAGTATCAAAAAGACAAGAAATGACAAACATTGGCAAGGATGAGGACAAAAAAGGAACCCTCGTGCACTGTTGGTGGGAATGTAAATTGGTGCAGTCACTATGGAAAACAGTATGGAGGAAGTTCCTCAAAAAAATGAAAATAGAACTTATGATCCAGTAATTCCACTTGTGAATATTTATCCAAAGGAAATTCAAACATTAATCCAAAAAGATATATCCACCCCCATGTTCCTTGCAGCATTATATACAATGGCCAAGACATGGAAGCAACCTAAGTGTCCATCAATGAATAAATGGATGAAGATGATTATGATATATGATATATATAATGGAATGTTATTAAGCTATAGAAAGGAATGAAATCTTGCCATTTGCAACAACATGGATGGACTTTGATGGCATTTTGCTAAGTGAAATAAATCAGACAAAGAAAATTGTGTATGACCCCATTTATATGTGGAATCTAAAAAAATCCAGCAAAATAAAACCAAACTCATAGAGACAGATAACAAATAGGTGGTTGTCAGAGGTGGGGGTAGGTTGTCAGAGGTAGGCCAAAGGGTGAAGGTGGTCAAAAGGTACAAACTTTCAGTTATAAAAGAAGTCATGGGGATGTAATGTACAGCATGGTGATTGTAGTTAATAATACTATATTATGTATTTGAAAATTGCTAATAAAGTCAATCTTAAAAGTTCTCATTACAAGAAAATTAATTTCAAACTATATGGTGATGGATGTTAACTAGACTTATTGCAATGATCACATCACAATACATACAAATATCAAATCATTATGTTGTATACCTGAAACTAATATAATGTTATATGTTAATTTATCTCATTTTTTTAAAAGTTAAAAACTTTTGTGCATCAATGTACACTATTAAGAGAATGAAAAGACAACCCACCTAACATGATGAAATCTTTGCAAATCTGAATTAATATTCAGAATTATAAAGAATTCCTATAACTCAACAACAACAAAACTCAATTCAAAAATGGGCAAAGGACTTTCATAGACACATCTCCAAAAAGGATACACAAATGGCCAATAAACACATGAAATGATGCTCAACACCATTAGTAATTAGGAAAATGCAAATCAAAACCACAGTGACATACCACATCACACCAATTAGGAGGGTTATCACCAGAAACCAAAGAAAAAGAGAAATGTTGACAAGAATGTAAAGAAATTGGAATTCTCATGTGTTTCTGGTAGGAATGTAAAAATGGGACAGACAGCCTCTATGGAAAACAGTTCAGCATTTCCTCAAAAAGTTGAAACATAGTATTACCACATATCCAACAATTTCATTCCTAGGATATATTCCCAATAGAATTGGTAGCAGGGATTTAAAGAGATACTTGTACATGAATGTTTATGTTAGCATTACTCAAAATAGTCAAAAGGTGGAAAAAAACTCCATGTCTATCAACAGGTGAACAGATAAACAAATCATGGTACATACATACAATGGTATATTATTCACCCATAAAAATGAATGAAACCCTGGTATATGCGATAACATGCATGAACTTTGAAAACTTTATGCTAAGTAAAATAAGCCAGACACAAAAGGACAAATTTTGTATGATTCCACTTACATGCATTACCTAAATTAGGGCAAATTTATGGAGATAGAAAGGAGAATAAAGGTTACCAGTGGCTTGGGGAAGTGGGGAATGAAGAGTTATTGTTTAATGAGTAGCGTTTCTCTCTAGGGATGATGAAAATGTTCTGGAAATGGATGGTGGTGATGGTTGCCCCCAATTGTGGATGTACTTAATGCCACTGAATTGTACATTTAAACGATAAAATGGTAAGTTTTATGTTATGTATATTTTGCCATGATTTTAGAAAAAAAAAACAACAGAACAAGAGCAAGATCTTGGATATTATAAATATTATTACCAAAATTTAAAAAATTAAAGTGTTTTTGGAATATTAAGTTGTCAGATTCAAGAAAGACAAAGAGTGGAAAATAGAGAAAAAGAGGATCAACCCAGGAGATCCAGGATACAACTAGTAGTTCAAAAACGAGAAAAGGTCTAAGAGAGGGGAGGAACTATTCAAGATATATGAAATGAAAATTTCCCAGAACTAAAGGATACAAGAGTCCAAATTCAAAGGGTTCACTGAAATTCAGTACAAAGCATAAGACATATATCTAGGCCCTTCGCTTTCAAATTTCAAGATCTTGGGAAAAGAGGAAAGATCCTAAAAGTTTATGGCAGGATGGGTAAAGGGGAATAATAGGCCACATATACATAGTATAAAAAATAAAAATGATATTAGACTTCTCAGCAATAATAATGGAAGCTAGAAGAAATTCTGAAGTATTATCTTCAAATTTCTGAGTGAAAAAACTTCTCAACATTTAATTTTGTAACTAAATTGTCAATCAAATATGAAACTACATTAGAAACATTTTCAGACATGCAAAATCTTAAAACTTTACCTCTCATATACAATTTCATGGGAATCTTTTTTTTTGAGGGCAGTGTCACTGGCCCTCATATGTGGGACCTGAACCAGGGCCACTGGCTTCCTAAGCCAGTGCTTAACCACCATGCCACTCGGCTGGCCCTGGGAATTTTAATCAAGGATACCACCTACCAAAATGAGGACATTAACCAAAAAGAAGAAAGTGGATTCCAAGGAAAGATCCCAATATAGTAGACAAAAATTAGGAATGAATAAAAAGGAAAAAAACAAGTCATGATTGCAATAGGATAGGAGAGATTACTTGAGAGACATCTCTAGATGGGAATAATAGATAATCGGATACATTGGACAATGTGAAAAACTGTTCTTATAGAATGTTTGAGGGTGTGGGAAGACAATTCTCTAAAAGAACAGGAAATGAAAAACAGCGTAGTTGCTAGCCATAAAAAAAATTAACTTAGAGATGGGAAATATAATTGTAGGTCATTATTTGGTTCAACAGCCAATAATATTTACCTTGTCTTAATAATGTAAATACTGGATGTTGAATTCATAATGCTTTAGCCATGTTGAGAGAATAAAAGGAAGGGTAATTTGGAGGAATTGGGTATAAGTGAGATGACTCCTAATCTACCATATTAGTATTTTAATAAATAAATGGTTGGATTAAAAAATGGTGATATATGAATGTCACTTAGAAACATGTAGTCAATTAACAGATAGAGCTTCAAAATTATAAGTGGGTGTTTTTGGAGAAAGAGGTGCAGTAGGGAGGGAAAGGGTAGCAAAGTGCTATTTTTATTATAAGACTTTTAGAATATAAAAGAATAACTAGAAAAGGTATAAAATATCTGAAATAAAATTTCAGAATCCAAATATCCCAGCACCAAAATCACCTCAATAAGAGCTATGTCAAAATGGCATCAAAGTATCTTGTACCTAATTTTCATATCCTAGATCTTATTCAATCTGTATTGATAATATCACTTTTGGAAAATTAAACGAATTTCAGAAATCAATCTCTGTAATTCCCCTTTGCAGAACTATAGTATTTGCAGTCAAAGTACAAATTAAAAATTGACAATACTGCTTTTATTTGGAACACTGTGGTAAATGAAAGAGGCTGCTCATAGTCTGGGGAAAACAAAGATAGCTGGGGTTCCTGCTGCCCCAGACCCAAGCTGACTGCACTGATAGCTGAGAGGGTCAGTGTATCTGCATGCCTGTAACCTATAAATGGTGCACTGATGCACCTTAGCATATCATTGTATCTTGAGACATCAGTTAGGATTCTCTGGTCTACAAGACCGAAATTAATCTTTCTTCTAATGAAGATCCATATTTAAAATTTTTAGAGGTAGAAAGAAACAAACTAAAGAAAAATAACAAATTTTCAGGATGTTAAAGAGGTATTCCTCTTTAATATATTCAGCAAAGCAGTAGTTTTAAACAGGGGAAGGAGTGAAGGAAACATATACTGTATGCTAGACCCTATTATATTGGGTGTTTCAAAAAACTGTAATGAATAATACTTAGTAGATATTATCCCCAATTTAAAATAAAGAACATTCAATTTCCATGGTAAATTAAGAGTGCTAATTTGAATCTGTCTTTATGACTGTAAGATTGAATTACAGATATTAAGCACAAAGCCAGCCAATCCATAATCCCTTCTAATGAAAATTTCCATAGTTCACAATAGTTGTTTTGTCTGTCCACAGTCATTCTCCCTCCTTCTGGTAGGAGAAGTGCATCATTCTGGGTTCAATGAAGAGAGAAGAAGCATTAATATGTGTTAAGATAGGATAGGCTAACAAATGGTCACATACTTGTAAATGGTATTTATAACAATTGATCACATGGTAGTAAATGGTATTTATAACTGCCTTTTTCTACAACTCATAATATATTGCCATTGCTCTCAAATAATTCTGTTTCCTTGCCTGATGTGACGACCCAAACCTTTATATCTGAAGGGTCTGTGCCATTCACAGTCCTGACATTATTGTTTTGTTGCAGTGTTCCACTAATTTTTTATCATAGCATTTAGGAGTATTCTGGGAGATACTCTGAGGCATCTCCAGAGCATCTCCTGTGTTCCAGATGTACTTCTCTTTATTTCATTATGTAGCAACAACCAAATTTCCCCTAAATAGTATTAATTACCCCCAAATAATACTGTAATTTCCTTTTGCCTGTTGGTTCACTGGCATGAGTTGCCCAAAAGCCAGGTAATTTCCAGTTTATCATCAATGTGTCGATTGGTGAAACATTTTTCTCTTGGGAACCAATACCTCTAGACCAGCATAGCTCAAAGTTGTGAGATGGGAAACAAAAAGTTCACTAGGGGAATCTTAAATGTAATTGCAAAAGGAGGTACTCTCATATCTAGTCCTTGATTTTGAGTTTTATGAATCCTGATTTTGTAACTGAATCAGAGCACATACCGCAAATTGGAGGACATATCTCAGCCCCACAATGTGTTGCCACCCAGTTAGCACCATAAATGAGACTTCAAAAGGACATTATTGGCTTCCAGTTTTAGCTGGAAAGCTCTTTACAGTAAGAAAGATAAACTGGACAAACTAATGCCTGAAATTTGGAGAGAGACAGAGAAAATCAATATCTAAGCACTTCTTTACCTTGGGCAGATGCTTCTGGATGCCTATCAGCCAGTAAGAAGATGCAGCTAAACTTTTTTTACCAATTTATTAAAGGCTAGATGTGGGCTAAAATAAGTATGAAGGTACTGAGGGACACAAACATATAGCAGATTGCACACTCTTGTAGGCTTTTCCTCTAAGAGACCAACCAGGCTTCACAAGGAAGAGTGGGGAGAATCCTGAGACAGACTCCTTCACAGTGCTGTTGGGGAGAGAGGAGCAGCAGCCATTGCTAAAACCCATCTCTCCTATCTCCTCTATGGAACTAAAACCTTAAAGTGGACAAAGCAACAAAAATTGTAGGACAAAAAGAATGTTCTATCCCTATAGGAGGAGCAGGGAGATATATTAGGCCTAGTAGTATATGTGCAAGAGAGACAGGAATACTTAGGAAGTCCAATCATCAAGACCTAACTTTACAATGCCTGCTTAAAGCTGACCTAATCTGAACATCACAGAATGCCCTCCTCCCTTATCCACCACCTCACGTTAAAATTAATTGATTTTAAAAACAATAGTAGAGGGCCAGCTGAGTGGCGCATTGGTTAAGAGCTGGCTTGGGACGCCAGCGACCCCGGTTCGGATCCCACATGTGAGGGCCAGTGACACTGCCCTCTACGGCTAACAACAGCTCCACCTGGAGCTGAGCTGTGAGCCCCAGCGAGGGTGTAAGCTGCAGCCCCTGCTGCAGTGGGCTGCCATAGGCTACATTGAGTGGCCGGCAGCCAGCGTGAGTGATGGGAAGCCAGCGTGAGCTGCCAATAGCCGCGATGAGCCGGTGACCAATCTGCCTCATCTGGGAAGAGCGCAATGACGATACCAACATGGGCCAGTGAAACAACGTCCTCCGCAACTAGACTGAAGAACAAAAAGACAGCAACTTGTCTGTTCCTCTTCCTCGATTCCCCAATGCTGTTCCCCTCCCCCAATTCCCCAATAATTATAAAATAAGTAAATAAGTAAGTAAGTAAATAAATAAATAAATAAATAACAAAAACAAAAAACAATAGTAGAATACAGATGGGAGAGCTACTACAAGAGACAGATTCTCCCTAGGAAGCAGTGCAAAGGAAGACCCATATTAACAACAACAATAACAAAAAAAACAGTAGCAGAGATGAAAATGCCTTAGATGAGCTTATGAATAGACTCAACACAGATAAGCAAAGAAAAAAAAACTTGAAGATAGATCAGTAGAAATTACCCAAACTACAATGCAAAAAGAAGGATGAATGAAAGAACAATATCCAAGAATGAAAGAACAATATCCAAGAGATGTGAGACAGCATCAAATGGTCTGATATATGCATAATTTGAATACCAGAAGGAGAAGGAAGAACAGGGAAGAATATTTGGATAAATAATTAATAAAATTTTTAAAATTAATGACATAATAATCACAGATTCAAGAAACTCAGAGAATAGCAAGCAGGATAAATACCAAAATTACACACCTTAGGCATATCATATTAAAATACCTGCAAACCAGAGCCGACTAAATGCCTCAGTTGGTTAAGAGTTGGCTTAGAGTGTGAACTCTGAGCAACAGGGCCACCAGTTCGATTCCTACATGGGCCAGTGATGCTGTGCTTGAGCTGAACTGTCGCTGAGTTGCCAACAGATGGCAGGATGGCTCAGCTGGTGTAACAACAAGATTGCCTTTTCGATGGTGGGCTACACCCTCCCGCAACTAAGACTGAACTCAGTACCTTGAGCTGAGATGGCACCCCGATGGTTCAGTGGACAGGGCATGCGTTCTTAACAACAAGGCTGCTGGTTCGACTCCCACATGGAATGGTGACTACGCCCACCCACAACTAAGACTGAACCCAGCACCTTGAGCTTAGAGGCCACGAACTGCTGACGGGAAGCCAGATGGCTACTGGCGCCCTCCATAACAGAGACTGAAGAACAACAACTTGTCTGTTCCCCTTCCCCAATTCCCCAACACTGTTCCCCTCCCCCAATTCCCCAATAAAATCTTTTTTCTTTTTTTGAGGGCAGTGTCACTGACCCTCATATGTGGGACCCAAACCAGGGCCGCTGGCTTCCCAAGGCACCGCTTAACCACCACGCCACTTGGCCGGCCCCCAATAAAATCTTTAAAAAAAAATAAAATAAAATAAATATCTTCAAACCAAAGACAAACAAAATCTTGAAGGCATCCAGAGGAAAAGATACCTATAGAGGGACAAGACTTAAAATTAAAACACAAGTCTCATAAATAACTATGCAAGCAGTCAGACAGTAAAGTGGTATCTTTCAAATGCTGGAAAAAAAAATCAACCCATAATTCTATACTCAGCAAAAGTATCCCTAAAAATGAAGAAGAAGGGGCCGGCCGAGTAGCGCATTGGTTAAGAGCTGGTTTGGGATGTCGGTGACCCCGGTTCGGATCCCACATGAGGGCCAGTGACACTGCCCTCTACCGCTAAGACGGTGAACAACAGTTCAACCTGGAGCTGGGCTGGCTGTGAGTCCCGGGGACTGCATATCTGCACCCCCTGCTGCAATGGGCTGCCATAGGGTACAATGAATGGCAGGCAGCAAGCCTGAGCGGCTGGCAGCCAGTGTGAGCTGCCAAGAGCTGCTGTGAGCAGTGGGTCCAGAGGCTGGCGACTGATCTGCCTCACCCGAGAAGAGCACAATGATGATACCAACATGGGCCAGTGAAGCAATGTCCTCTACAACTAGACTGAAGAACAAAAGGATAGCAACTTGTCTGTTCCCCTTCCCCGGTTTCCCAACTCTGTTCCCCTCCCCCAATTCCCCAATAAAAATCTTTAAAAAAAAAAAAAAGAAGAAATAAAAATGGCCTCAGACAAATCAAAATGGAGATAATTCATTACCAGTAGAACTATTCTACAAAGAAATGTTAAAGTTTTTCAGGGAGAAAGAATATTATATAGGTCAGAAACATGAATCAACATAAAGAAATAAAGAATGTCAGTAATGGAATAAATGAAGGTAAAATAAAATATTTTTAATTGCTCTAAAAGATAACTTAGTATTTAAATCATAAGGCCATTCTGCCATTTCATTAGAATAGTTATTTTAGTCAACGGAAACATGATAAAAGTAGTCAATTTTATAAGATGAGCATAAGATGAGCATATGACCACACTTCATTTGCTGTAACATTAGTTCCTTGTTTGAAAGCAACAGTTTTTGCAATAGTATGATTAAGTCATTTTGTAAATCTATGGGTTGTGGTGGTATGCACAGAAGCATTGCAGGAGTTCTGCTTCTGGGTAAGATGTAGCCAGTCTCACAATGCCTAGTCTCAAAAGTCTTGCTAGAGGAATGGGTACATTATATACACAGTGGAGAACTCCAAATCTCATCCTCAAGATGTCTGAGGAAATACAATGTTAGCTTTTATTTTATTTACTTGTTTATTTACTTATTTATTTATTTATTTATTTATTTTAGAGGGCAGTGTCACTGGCCCTCATATGTGGGATCCGAACCAGGGCCGCTGGCGTCCCAAGCCAGCTCTTAACCACTGTGCCACTTTGCTGGCCCTACAATGTTAGCTTTTAGATATACTATATTCAAAATGCAATAAAAAAATATATATAACACATGCAAATATAAAGGAAAGTATGACTTGTAATCAAGATAAAATATAGTCATTAGAAACTGACCCCCAGAGGGACCTAGATTTTGGAATTAGGAGACAAGGACTTTTAAATTGCTATTATAAGTGTGTTAAGGAAAGATACATAAAATGATTTTTAAAAATATGTAACTTAAACATCTCTTTAAAAAGTAAATGTACATTCTAGAACTGAAAGATACAGTAATTGAAATTAAGAAATTATTGCATAGGCTGAACATAAAAATTGGAAGGATCAGTGAGCTTAACAAAAAGTCAATATATAACACAAACTGAAGCATAGGGAAAAGAAGAAAAAAAAGGGATAAAAGACTGGAAAGAACAGGAAAAAAAAGAAATTGAGAGAATTTTGAAAAAGTCATTGCCATTCATTTCTTCAAATATTTCTTCTGTCACACACTCTTTCTCCTCTCCTTCCAGAATATCATTTAGATGCATATTAGGCTTTTTCATTGTTCCAACATTTCTCTTATGCTCTTTTCTGTATTTTCCTTTTTTTTACTTTGCTTCAGAAAGAATTTTCTAGTTTCAGTTCACTAACTAATAATTTTTTCTGCACTAATCTGCTGTTGCACACCTCTATTAAGTTAAGATCAGTTATTGTATTTTAGAGTTTCTGACTAGAAATTTCATTTGATTCCTTTATATAGATTCCAGTTTTCTGTTTAAATTCTCCATTATTTCATTGATTTTTTTTTCCATCTCATTTTGTTCCCAATTTTCTTGAACATTTTAAAGTCTTTGTCTGCTGTTTTCAATGCCTGGATCAGCTGTGCATCTATTTTTGTCCTCTATTTTGTCTTCACTTATCTATCTTATGGTCTTGTCTCTTGGCATACCTAGTAATTTTTGTTTGGATGCTAAATATCATCTATAGACATTGTAAGATCTCCAGATGATATTGTTTTCTCCAGAGAAGGTTTACCCTTACTTTTTCTTTGAAGACACAATAGGCTCTCATTTAATCAATGGGATATCATTAAGTAAGGTTCTTTGTCTACTTTGGTTTTGCCCCCTGTACCTAATGTACACTTCTACAGGCCTTTCAATGAAATGCCTGAAATGTTAACTTGAGTCCTCCCCGAGAAAGTTCTAAATTTGAATCCTTATCTCCTCAGCACCTTGGGACTGCAAAACCATCCCCTTTAATTCTTGAAAGCATTTTATTATGTTTCTTAGCTTAAAAATTGTGCATCTTAATTTAGCAAATGTCTTTAAGGGGAAACTCTCAGCATGTCAACCTCCATTCTCCACTCCTCTCTTCCTACTGGCATCTTAGTTCCTCACACCTTCAATTGTGTTTCTCTAGCAAAAAGCTTCCACAAAGTTCTGTTAGTTTCTCTGTTACCCAGCAGTAGCTCTCTGGATGAAACCTGGAATATCAACCCACTTGTTTTGTATCCAGAAATAGAAAATTCCCCCAGGGCAAAATATCAGTAGAGGATCATTGATCTATAATAAGATATTCTATTATGTCCCTTGCATGTTGCACTTTAACCTAAGAACAATAAAAAACAATTTAAGCAAAAGGGAAGCAAAATCAGGTTTATATTTTAATATTAATACTACTATTTTACAAATAGTAAAGAGAAATACTAGAGAAATAATAAAATCAGGGAATAATCATCAATGGCTGCTAAATCAATTAGCCCAGTTTTTCAACTTTTTATTCTCAAAAGATGTTTCACACTTTTAAAAATTATTGGTAATCACAAAGTTGTTTTTTTTATGGGCATTATATCTCTCAATATTACTCACACTAGAAATTAAAACTAAAAAATTTAAAACGAGACTGTCATGTAACCTCTGAACAACACTGCATTTCTTGGAGTCATGGACTATAGTTTGAAAACTGTGGCATTAGCTAAAAGACTGTTGGGAAGCTTGATGATAAATGGATTGGACTAACAATACTTGCACTCAAAGCCAACCTTGTTCACACAAAAAAAAAGAAAGACATTATTTGATTCATAATACAATAAAATATTAAGTATTATTTCTAAAATATTCTTGCCAAAGAAATGTGAACCTGAATCTAATCACCTCTAGATTTAACAAGTTTATTGGAAATATAAGGAATAAAAAAGAAAAGTTTGCAATCAGTGAAATCCATACTTAGAAAAATTCTACATGGAAAAACTCCCCAGCTTTTTAAACAAATAAATGGAAAGTGGATAAAAAGGGAGGCAGATATTATAGATTTTTTAAAAAATTATGAACATAATTTAAAGAAATGTGTGGACTCTATTTGGATCCTATTTTAAACAAATAATTTTTTTAACATGTGCACCCCCTATGGAAAACAATGTGTAGGTCCCTCAAAAAATTAAAAATAGAACTACCATAGATCCAGCAATTCTACATTTGAGTATTTATCCAAAATAATCAAAACCACTAACTTGTAAAGATAAATGCACCTATATTCATTGCAGTATTATTTACAGTAGTGAAGATATAGAAACATCTAAGTGTCTGCTAATGGATGAATGGATAAAGAAACTGGTATATATACAACGAATATTATTCAGCCATAAAAAAGAATGAAATCTTGCCATTTGCAACAACATGGTTGGACCTTGAGGGCAGATGCTAAGTGAAATAAGTCAGACAGAGAAAGACATACTGTATGATCTCACTCATATGTGGAATCTAACCAAAAAAACCAACAAAATAAAAACTGAACTAATAGGTACAGAAAACAAATAGGTAGTTGTCAGAGATGCAGGGGGTGGGGGGGTGGGGGATTAGGCCATATTAGTGAAGCAGGTAAAAAATACAAACTGTCAGTGATAAAATAAATGTCATGAGGATGCAATGTGCTATAGTTAATTATATTGTAAAGCATATTTGAAAATTGTTAAGACAGTAGATCTTAAAAATTCTCATCACGGGGAAAAAAATGTATAATGAAGGATGTTAACTAGACTTATAGTGGTGATCATTTTGTGATATATAAAAATATTGAGGGCCGGCCGAGTGGCGCGGTGGTTAAGCACTGGCTTGGGAAGCCAGTGGTCCCGGTTCTGTCCCACATACGAGGGCCAATAACACTGCTCTCAAAAAAATAATAATAATATTGAGTCATTGTTGTACATCTAAATAATAATATTGAGATGTTGTACATCTAAAATTTATATAATGTTATATGTCAATTATACCTCAATAAGAAATTAAAAAATAAAAATACACATTCTATCTATAAAAAAGTGACAACAGGGGCCGGCCGAGTGGCGCGGTGGTTAAGCCCTGGCTTGGGAAGCCAGCGGCCCCAGGTCGGGTCCCACATATGAGGGAAGTGACACTGCCCTCTAAAAAAAAAAAAAAAAGAGAGACAATAGGAAAACTTGAACAGTGATTTAATTCATATTAATTTATATCAATTTGTTGATATAAAGATATATTATATTTATAATGTAAATTAAGATAATCTAGTGAAGTAAAGGAAAGGAGGGACAATATATGAGACAAGAATGGCTATGCGGGCCGGCCGAAAGGCACGGTGGTTAAGCACTGGCTTGGGAAGCCAGGGGCCCCGGTTCGGTCCCACATATAAGGGCCAGTGACACTGCCGGCTGTGGCGGGGGGCAGGTCAAATGATCTGGAATCCAAACAAACAAACAAAAAAACCCAAACAAACAAAAAGAAAAAAAAAAAAAAAGAATGGCTATGCATTCTCCCTATTTTTATATATGTTTAAACTTTTCCATAAGAAACTGTAAAAACAATCCATATTTTTAAAAGATTGTAAATAAATTAATTATAAGATAAATATAGAAAAATAAATATCTCAAAAGAGCTAAGTCAGTTTTGAAAAAGAATATTAAAGAAAGGTGACTTCCCTCCCAGATATTAAGAAATACTAGATTGAGCCAGCCAAGAGGCTCAGTTGTTTAAGAGCACGAGCTCTGAGTAACAGGGTCACCAGTTCGATTCCCACATGGGCCAGTGAGCTGTGCCTAAGCTGAGCTGCCACTGAGATGCCAACAGATGGCAGGGTGGCTCAGCTGGTGAGAGCACGTGCTCCTAACAACAAGGTTGCAGATTTGAGTCCCACATAGGATGGTAGGCTATGCCCACCCGCAACTAAGATTGAACCTTGAGCTGAGCGGCCTGGAGCCACTGACAGGTGGCCAGATGGCTACTGGATGTGGAGCTGAGCTAGCTGCACCCTCCACAACTAAGACTGAAGGACAACAACTTGGCTTTTCCCCTCCCCCAATTCCCCAATAAAACCTTAAAAAAAAAAAAAAAACTAGATTGCCCACCAGAGTTTCCAGTCAAGATGATAGAGTAGGTAAACACTGTGCTTGCCTCCTCCCACAATCATATCAAAATTATAACTAAACTACAGAACAACATTATTGAGAATCACCTGAAAGCTAGCTAAGCAGAAGTCCTATAACTAAGGATATAAAGAAGAAGCCACATCAAGACTGCTAAAAGAGAGCAGAGATGCAAAATGGGTTGGTGCCATACCCATGTGTAACAGTTAAAAATCAGGAGGGATATCTGGGCTGCAGAGGTGCACCCTGAGGAGCTAGGGGTCCCAGCCCACACCAGGCTCCCCAGCCCAGGGGTCCAGTGCCACAGAGAGAAGTGCCCACAACTTCTGGCTGTGAAAACCAGTGGAGACTATGGCTGAATAAGATACAGGGCTGCTGGAGTTCCAGGCATTCCTCTTAAAGGATCCATGCACAGACTTACTCGCTGATGGACTTACTCACTCTGAGCTTCAGCACTGGGGCAGTAGGTCAAAACATGCCAGGGACACATGGGGAGGAACTAAACTGTCTGGCTACAGGGTAAAGGCCGGAGAGACAGCTTTCTCCCAAAGAGCAGTGCTGGCACAAGTCATTGTTCCTTTGTTAAAGCCTCCCCCTCACCAACCCTGCACAAACAAGCGGGTGCCATATCTGAGTCTCCATCAACCTAGTTAACACCATTCACCTAGTCCTAGTGATTCCCTGATACCCCACTCCACCAAGCTTGCAGGCCCACTGAAGCTGATTCAGGTGGCTTTTCCACACAAATAACCTCTCTTGGCTCATGATGCAGACTTTCCTAAATCTCTCAAAGGTTCACAAACCCCCAAAAAGCAGCATCTAGCCTCGGTGTGCCCCATACCTCTTGCTAAGCAGCCCCAAGCCTGATACTATTAGCAGCCGGTCTCAGTTCACAGCTTAGACTTTCCTAGGCACTTCCAAAGTCAGTATAAGTGGCAACCATCTGCAGATCACTTTGTAATTTATACCAAGTGGCCCCAGGAAGGGCACAATCAGTGGCTGACTTTGACCTGCACCATAGCCCCTCCCAAGGGACTCCAAAATGAACACAACCTGTAGTCAGGTTCAAATCACCCCAGAGACCACATCAGAGCACCCAACCACCTCCACAAAAGACACACGCAAAGGGCAGACTGGGCAGGCACCAGAGCCCCACTAAAGTGAACCCTGCTCCATAGGGCCAGCCCCTACACAACAGCTGAAAATGACAGACATGCAAATAAAATTTTTTTAAATGGAAAATCTGAATAGACCACACACACACAAACAAAACCCTCCAAACTTATATGGTGTCACTGATGAATTCTAAGGCACAATTAAGAAGAAAATACTAACATTACACAAATCCTTTTATTAAAAAAGGAGGAAGGAACACTTTCCAACTCATTTTATGAGGCCAGGATAACCTTAATACCAAAACCTGCTAAAGACATTGAAAAAACAGTACAGACAAATTAGAGAATATGGAAAATTCCTTAACAAAAATTAACAAATCAAATCTAGCAATATATAAAATGGATAATATCTTATGACCACGTATGATAAATAACTATATTTTTGAGAGAAAAAAATAAATGAGAGAAAAGGCATTGTTTTATGTTTTACATTTCTGCAAATCTGTTGACTATCTGACTTAACAAACAACAGCTGAATACTCATATCTGTTTCTACATTCAGTCTGCTGTAATACAACACACCATGTAGTCTCTGGAGAATTCTTTTTATCAATGCTTGTAAACAGTGGGCAAAAAGAGAAAGGAAAATGCAAAGAGAGTTAGCTAAAGGTAGATGTGGTCACAGGAGGCTTTTTTGCTTGTCTTTTAAAGATGGGAGTATGGTGAAGAGAAGGATTCAGTATACAGCAATAAGCTGAAAATCCAGGAAAGAGGATATAGTGAAATCACAATTCCTGAGAAAATGGCTGGTGGGAAGAATTGGAAGCCAGAGTAAGAATTGGCTTTGGATAAAAGGGACACCTTCTCAGGGACAGAGCCTGAGGCAACCAAGAATTCTAGGGTGCAAAATTTAAGTATATACTCATTCTCAGGGTCATGCAAGTTAGGGATCACGGATAAGAATGAGTGCCTCCTTATATTTGTACTCTACTTCCAGTCCTGCCTCCTCCTTAGTTCCATAGAGAAAGGAGGACATTTTAATAGGTTTGTAGATTTGTATCAGGAACTACAGAGGACTTCTATATCTTGTTTTCTATTTCGTCTAGGTATTGGACACTAAATTTGGCATGAAGGAAGAGAGAGGTGGTGGAGTATGAGGCTTGAGGAGACAGGGGAAGGTTTGGAATAAATTTTTTCAATTCTGAGACACACAAAAAATTAATACGGGCTGGCCAAGTGGCGCATTGGTTAAGAGCTGGCTTGGGACGCCAGTGGCCCTGGTTCGGATCCCACATATGAGGGCCAGTGGCACTGCCCTCTACAGCTAACAACAGCTCCACCTGGAACTGGGCTGCGAGCCCCAGTGACAGTGTAGGCTAAAGTCCCTGCAGCAGTGGGCTGCCATAGGCTACAGTGAGTAGCCGACAGCCAACATGAGCAGCTGGCAGCCAGTATGAGCTGCCAATAGCCGCGGTGAGCGACCATCCAGAGGCCGGTGACCAATCTGCCTCATCCGGGAAGAGCGCAATGACGATACCAACATGGGCCAGTGAAGCAACGTCTTCCACAACTAGACTAAGAACAAATGGACAACAACTTGTCTGTCCCCCTTCCCCAGTTCCCCAATGCTGTTCCCTTCCCTCAATTTCCCAATAAAAAAATCTTTTTTAAAAAAAAATTAGTACTGCTGAAATCAGGATGTTTCTTATATTTGTATATATTTAGTATGCTTATGTTCTCTTCTTCCAAATATTTTAGTAATGGAAAAGGCATTAGTAGTGATGTCTTAGAATTATGGAAGTATCGTAACAACTCACGGTGAGAATGGTGACCAGAAAAATATGGTAGGATTGTTGAGTTATGTTGAAAGCAGAGCTGAGGCCAGTAATCATTTACTAGGAGCAGTACAATCTGCTTGACTAGATGATTTTTCTCAGGCAATCAGCCTCAATTGCAAACAGAGAATGGGATAGGGAGTTCTTGCAGGTTTTTGCTATGAGTTCACATGAAGATAGGGAAGTAAATAGCTAGGGTATACCCACTTTTTGACTTACACATAATTTACCGATTTTTAAAAATAAGATATGATGTACAGGGCCGGCCGAATGGCGCGGTAGTTAAGCGCTGGCTTGGGAAGCCAGCAGCCCCGGTTCAGATCCCACATATGAGGGCCAGTGACACTGCCCTAAAAAAACAAATAAATAAATAAGATATGATATACATAGCCAGCAAGTGTATGAAAAGACATGCAACATCATTAATCCTTGGAGATATGCAAATCAAAGCCACAGTGAAAGATATCACCTCATCCCCAGTAGGATGGCCACTATCAAAAAAAAGCAGATAATAACAAATGTTGGCAAGGATTTAACGAAATTGGAACTCTCGGGCCCTATTGGTGGGAATGTAAAATGGTATGATCACTATGAAAATACTATGAAGGTTTGTCAGAAACTTAAAAATAGAATTATCATATGGTCCAACAATCTCGTTTTCTGCATGTATATCCAAAAGAACTGAAAGGAGGGTCTCAAAGAGATATTTACATACATGTTTCATTGCAGCATTATTTACAATAGCCAAAAGGTAGAAGCAACCCCAATGTCCATTAACAGGTGAATGGATAAAGAAAATGTTCTATATGCATACAATGGAATGCTATTTGGCCTTTGTAAAGGAAATCTTTTCACATGCTAATATGGATAAACCTTGACAACATGCTAAATGAAATAAACCAGTCACAAAAAGACAAATACTATATAATCTCACTTATATGAGGTATCTAAAGAAGTCAAACTCATAAAAATAGAAAGTAAAATGGTAATTGCCAAGGGCTAGGAGAGGGGGAAATGGGAAGTTGTTGTTCAATGGGTATATAGTTTCAATTTTGCAAGATGAAAAGGTCTAGAGATCTGTTGTATAACTGTGAATATACTACTGTATATACTATTATATACCACTACAGAATTGTACACTTAAAAATTATTAAAATGGAATATTTTATGTTATGGTTATATACAATGTCTAACAATTAAGTTTACGAACTTGCCTCCATGTGCTTACATTGGCAGCACTGTACAAACAGCTTGGTAAGGTTTCATAACCTTGGTATATTAGTGTCTCACAGCTGTGTGCATGTCAACTTGTGGTGGTGTCTTGGTGAGTGGCATTCATTATTGTTGTTGCATGTGCTTGTGTACCATTGAGATAATATCTGAGCTGGATTAGAACAATGAACAAACATTATATTTCTTGTTCTTCAGCAAGAGTGGAAGTGAAATCAGGGACATGTTAGTCCAAGTTTATGGGGATAACGCCATGAAGAAAACAGCAGTGTACAAATGGATTAAACATTTTTTGAGGGGAGAGAATGCATCACTGATGAAGAGAAGTCAAGGCAGCCAGTAACAAGCAGAACTGAAGAAAACATTGCAAAAATTCATATGGTTGTGAACCAATATGACCCTGAAACAAAGCATCAAAGTGCACAATGGAAGTCAGCCATCCATTTGTCCATGACCAAAAAAGTTCCGTGAGTTCAAATCAAGAGTCAAAACGATATTGCTGACCTGTTTTGATATCTGAGGGATTATGAATTTGTATCAACTGGGCAAACCAGTTGACCAAGTTTACTATTTAGAAGTGCTGAAAAGGCTGCATGAAAAATTTAGACACAAACGACCTGAACTTTTTGCCAACAATTCATGGCTCTTGCACCACGACAATGCACCAGCTCACAGGCACTTTCTGTGAGGGAGTTTTTAGCCAGTAAACAAATAACTGTATTGGAACACCCTCCCTGCTCACCTTATCTGGCCCCCAGTGACTTCTTTCTTTGCCTGAAGATAAAGGAAATATTGAAAGGAAGACATTTTGATGACATTCAGGACATCAAGGGTAATACGATGATAGCTCTGATGGCCATTCCAGAAAAAGAGTTCCAAAATTGCTCTAAAGGGTGGACTAGGTGCGGGCATCGATGCGTAGCTTCCCAAGGGGAGTACTTCAAAGGTGACCATAGTGATATTCAGCAATGTGGTATGTAACATTTTTTCTAGGATGAGTTCACGGACTTAATTGTTTTATATATATATGAAATGAGTAAAAAAGCATTTACAAATATATAGAAATTACTGACTTGAGAAAAATTTGAGATTTCTGACCAATTTTTTTGTTCTCCTACTAAAAGGATCTCGAAAGAAGCATTCCTCTTTCTAGTTGCTGCGTGTCTTACTTTCCAAAACTCATATGCTTTTGGAGTATTATGTTTATGGTTGTGCATGTGTGTATTTGTGTATGTGTGTATTAAGTGAAATAAAAACTAGGAATAATATCGACAGTGCTTACAGTCTTATTTTTAAAGCCTTGACTAACATTCTTAGTTCTTATTGTGTTAGTAGATGAAAAACTTTATATATTTGCTTACTTCTATATATAGCTTTCTTTTTTTTTTCTTTTTTTTTTTTTTTTTACTTTATTGGGGAATTGGGCAAGGGGAACATTGTGTTTTTTTCCCAGGACCCATCAGCTCCAAGTCAAGTTGCTATCCTTCGGTCTTAGTTGTGGAGGTGCAAGCTCAGCTCCATGTCCAGTCTCATCTCCGCTTTCAATTTAGTTGCCGGGGGCAGCTCACCATCCCATGCAGGAGTCGAACCAGCAACCAGCACTTGCTCTCACCAGCTGGGCTATACGGCCGCCTGTTGGCAACTCACTGGCCCATGTGGGAATTGAACCGGCAACCCTATTGCTCAGAGCTTGCGCTCTAACTGACTGAGCCACCTGGCTAGCCCTATAATTTGTTTTTTGTTTTTTGTTTTTTTTTAAAGATTTTATTGGGGAATTGGGGGAGGGAAGAGACAAGTTGCTGTCCTTTTGTTCTTCAGTCTAGTTGTGGAGGACTTCACTTCACTGGCCTATGTTGGTATTGTGATCATTTCACTCTTCCCAGCTGAGGCAGATAGGTCGCCGGCCATTGGACTGCCGCTCACGGCGGCTCACGGCAGCTCAAGCTTGCTGCCACTACTTATGGTGGCTTATGGCAGTCCACTGCAGCTCCACTGCAGCCTACACCGTCGCTGGCAACACACGGCAGCCCAGCTCCAGGTCGAGCTGTTGTTCACCATCTTAGCTGTAGAGGGCAGCATCACTGGCCCATGTGGGATCTGAACTGGGGCCCTGTTGCTCAGAGCTTGCGCTCCCAAGCCAACTCTTAACCAATGAGCCACTTGGCAGGCCCTGTAATGCTTTTTTAAGTGTGTTGATATGAAGGGGGGAAAAAAAGAATGTAAATTTTTTTTTTTTAATGTAATGAATATATCTTTTGTTTTTCTTATTAGAAAAAATATTTTAAGGTTTATTTAACTACCTTTTTAGGGCCGTCCAAGTGGTGCAGTGGTTAAGCGCTGGCTTGGGAAGCTAGCGGCCCTGGTTCGGGTCCCATATATGAGGGCCAGTGACACTGCCCTCAAAAATAAAAATAAATAAATAAATAACTACCTTTTTATTCCTGGTACCTAACCAGATAGTTAAAGAATGGGCACATTAGCAAAATAGCCCTTCAATCATTATACCTTACATCTGTTACCTCTAGGGAGAAGTAGGGTAAAATGAGATAAAGGAAAGTTGTCAGCTGGCATGAAATCATTAACACTAAAACACATCCAGTCTGAGTTTAATACTAAAACACCTCCAGTCTTTAGAGATTTTATCACAGTTCCCTGTATCAAATATAAAAAAGTGGTGTGTATGTGAATACTTATTTTATGTAATAAACCATGTCTGTATAAAATATATGTCACTGTTCATAAAAATATGAATAAATCTATCATTAGATACACTTAGAACTGAGGTGCTAGATTACTTAAGGAAACAGCTTTGAAAACAAAATGGTGGAGAAAGATCTAAAGAGAAGCTTAGAGTACAATGTTAGGTTTCAAGGTACTGGAATGCAGTTCTGTGGGGCTAATGCAAGCGGTTGTTTTAAAAGTGATTTCTCTGTAAATATTGCTGTGAGGGCCCAGGTGTTAGGGCCTCCAGGGTCAGGAAATGTTTACAAGCTTTGGAGACCAGCAGCCCAGACTCCCCAGGCCCAGGTGGGACTGCTAGGAAAACAGCTTGTTTATGTAAGTTGCTCTTAGTGCGCATGTGTGCTGGCACCATGACACTATTGTTATTGTGTTATAAAAACCCCAGTTCTACTTAACTCGGCACAGGTTCTGGCTTCTGCTACTGCGACCGGTAGGTTCTGAGTTCTGCCTTTGCTGCTGCTCTATTTAAGTGAGTTCGCTGCTGTTCTGTCTTTGCTGAATGAAGTATTGCTGCACTCATGTCAGAGACTCTGCGAGGTTTTCTGCCGTTTGGGTACCTCACGGTGGAAACCATCCCTGCTTGAAACACTCAGACCCAACAATTGGTAAACTTTTTGTTTAAATTACTTAGTTATATTTCACTTCAATTAGTACTTGTGTATGGAGGTGAGGGAGGTATTTGTTCTAAGTAGGCTCTTAATTTCCATGAGTAACGGTTGATCTAGCCCATATTTTGAACTACCGGGTAACAACAGCTGGAGGCACAGAACACCTAATTTAGTGGAACACAGCAAGCCACTGATTAAGAGTGAACATGCTCTGGCAATAAACTGTGACACTTTTTTCCTTTTCTCTTTAAAAAAAAAAAAAAAAAAAAAAAAAATGTCAAGCACAAAATATCCATACCTCACAAGTACTTCTGTTTAGCTAAATTTCGTCCAGACTCTGTTTTGAAAGTGCGTATTGTGCAGTTCTCCCCATGGTCTGTGCAAGCAAACAAACAATACAGTGAGTGGGACGGGAGAGGTAGCCAGAGCCACGGATCACGCAGGCGCAATGCGCTCACCAGGGGGTTCCCTAAGCAGTGGGCTGTGGTTCCCGTTCCTTGGTGGAAACACATTCAAGTAGGTGAGTTGGTGCAGTGTTAGTCTCTGACACATGGCCTCACTGGGATAGATTCCTTTTTCGTCTTCCTCCACGGCAGGTTTAGGCTCCGTGGACCCACAGCTGCAACATTTTATCGAGGTGGAGACTCAGAAGCAGCGCTTCCAGCAGCTGGTGCATCAGATGACGCAACTTGTTGGGATAAATGCATGGACAAGCCTGGGCCCAAGTTAAACAGTTGGCCTGAGGCCTGTTTTGTGAACTGCATTGATCGCTTCATTGATACAAGCCAATTCATCTTGCAATCCAAGCTAGCCTTTTCAGAAAACCTGTCTGACTGATTTTAGCATTATCTTTTTGGAAAAGGAAGGTAATTCAATAAATGAAAAGTGGTTGATGGGATGGTTGAAAAAAAGACTATGAAAGTATTGGCTCCCATTCTTGTCACTTTTGGGACATCCTGTAATCTGGGAATGAACAAAGTCCAATTTTTGTGTGTGTGCGTGTCGGGGGGGTGTTTGAGGATCATATGTGTATTTGTGGTTTGTTGTTTTTTTTTATGTCAATCTTGTGAAAACAATTGACGGATGGAAAACTTTACTAGAGGCATATTACTATATGTGGGACTATGTTTTTCTCAAACTCCCACTAACTGCTTCCTATAATTTGTGTAGTAGATCTACTTTCTATAATTTGATAGTGGAACCACATGGGTAAAATCGGTCATTTATGTGGATTCATGACACATTTCTGGAACATTGATATACATCTTTGTGTCTGAGAAAAGGCAGCAGTGAAGGAAGAGTAATTTGGTACTTAACTGTAGGCCTCCTTATCTAGTATTTTGATCAGTGCTGTAGATAGCTGTGGAATGTTCATAACAATACAATTCAGATTAATAAATTATCTCCTTTTCTTATACTGTGATCAAGGTAGTACAGGAGCTTCAGTGTCTACAGAGGTCTTTAGTTATAAAGGAATCTATAGCCAGTGAACATAATTCTCACTACTAAACTTCCACAAGGAAGAAGTTAACTTACCCTGTATATATCATGGTCCAAGAAATTTAAAGATGTGCCTAAATAAGTTGTAAAGATTTAGATCTGGGCCAGCCTAGTGGTGCGTTGGTTAAGAGTTGGCTTGGGACAACAGTTCTGAGCAGCAAGGCCCCGGTTCAGATCCCACATGCGGGCCAGTGACACTGCGCCCTCTACAGCCAAGATGGTGAACAACAGCTTCACCTGGAGCTGGGCTGCCATGAATCGTGGGCAGTGGTGTGGGCTGCAGCCCCTGCTGCAGTGCGCTGCTGTGAGCTACCCTGAGTGGCTGGCAGCCAGCCTGAGCTGCCATGAGCCACCGTGAGCGGCTGTCCAATAGCCTTTGAGCAACTGCTTCACCCGGGAAGAACTCAATGACAATACCAACATAGGCCAGTGAAGCGACGTCCTCCACAACTAGACTGAAGAACAAAAAAGGACCGCAACTTGTCTGTTCTCCTTCCCCAATTCCCCAACACTGTTTCCCTCCCCTAATTCCCCAATAAAATCTTTTAAAAAAAGATTTAGACCTGTCAAAAACTAACAGCAGTTTCAGGTAGAGGTGCATACCTGATGTTAATCAGTATAGGTTCCATTTATTGCATTATTTTGGTCATTGAAATAAAAAATGCTACAAGATTCAAAATACATAAATATAAAATGAGCCAAAGTTTCTGGCATCACTACATTCTGTGCAAAGTCTGCAATAGCTTTTCCACCTGGAAATTCTGATAACAATGTAGCTTTGCCCTTGTCTACATAATTTAAACCTTTGAAAGCCTTTTTTTTTTTTTAGCTTATACCTTCTCATGGGTCCTCCCCTATGTTTTCCATACTATTTATTTATTAGGAATTTAATTTATCATTTTAACTAAGCTATAATTTTTATTAGCCTTTTTTGTTACTGCTTATGTTTTTACTGCATTCTTTTGCAAATGGATGTATCTAGTTATAACAGAAATCCAAGTATAGTATTAGGCAGTAAGCACTATCTGGAGCTTCCTGGTCCTGATTTAACTCCGCCTATCTTTGAAGAGTTCTATGATGCCAGACTCATATGAATACTCTTTCCCACTACAGGAAAACAGTCTTGTTAATGTCAATTAGGGCTGAAATGTGATATCCCTACCATATATAACCAGGAAATGCTGCAGTAGGACCTGGACACAGTCACATAGGGCCTGCAGTCTACAGATGGCCAGAAATACAAATTTCTAATCAGAGATAAGGAGTTATAAAAGTTAGGTATCCCTTATTATTATGGTGCTATTACGCTTGATAGGAAGAGGACTTTTAACAAAATTACTTGTATTGAACTAGACGGATCTTGAGAACAAGAATTCCAATGGACTCCTGATAACATTTCATAAAAAGAGGTGGAAAAGATGGAAGAACTTTGTCAAATTTGTTAAACTTTGTGATTGAACATGTTTGTAGTTTTACCCTATCAATTTCTCTTTAGGAATGGCAATAAAGTCTTTGCTATATTCCATTTACTTAGGGCTTCCAATGTACCTATTACTGTGCTAAGTATTTTACATATATTGTGTCATGGCATCTTCACAACCCTGATAGATACACATGGCATCTTCATAGTGGAGGAAATTAAAGACCAGAGAGATTAAGTTACAATCACAAAGCTAGTAGTGGTAGGAATAAGATTTAAATACTTGACTCACTGTGCCATATCCTTTCAATACAGCAGAGATCTCCAATTATGGACTGCATAAGAACTAGTATGAGCTGATTGAGAGAGAGAGAACTCAGTTTCCACCTTTGACCTACTAAATCTAAATCTCTACTGACTGGCAGTCTTTTCCATATTTCAAACTCCCATAGTCCAAATTATACAGGAAGCTAGTGTGTTTGTCTTAGATATTTACAATCACTTCTACAGGTAATCTCGTAGAATATAAACTAGCATCCCTTGAATTGTGTACCTACTGATGTAATCAACAATACTGAAATGCAATTCAAAACAGCTTCCTGATCAGAGCGTGAGTTAAAAGGACAGTGGGTGTGCACCTAGTATGACTTTATGTCCAGCATATTTTACTTGGGTGTAATGCATGAATCGTTTCCTTTTAATTTCAAAGACGATCTATCACATAAAAAACTATAAACGTATTCAAATTGTTTTAACACATAGGAATAACTATTCTATCACAAAGTGATATTAAGGTGTATAGTAGGGAAAAAGCCCTTCCCCTTCATTCTCCCAAAAAAAGATAAATTCACTTCCTAATCCTCAGCCCCTGTGAATGCTACCTTATATAGCCAAAGAGTGAATATTACCTTTTATGGCAAAATATGTGATTAAGTTAAGGATCTTCACAGGAAGAGCTTATCCTGGATTATCTAGGTAGGCCCTAAATATAATCACATCTCCTTAGGGAGAAAGGCAGAGGAAGATGAGAAAGACACACAGAGGAGAAAGCAATGTGAACACAGGCAGTGTTTGGATGTGGCCACCAGCTAAGGAATGCCAAGGAACAGCACACAGCCACCAGAAGCTAAAAGACGCAAGGAATCAGTTCTCTCCGAGAGCCTCTGGAGGGAGTGTGTCCTTGTTAACATCTTGATTTTGTACCATGATCTCCAGAACTGTGAGAGAATAAATGTGTGGTGTGTGAAGCCACCGAATTTGTGGTGATTTGTTATGGTAGCCACACTAAACTAATACTGGATAATTTTCAAAATTATATTTTTCCCTCCAATTCAAAATCACCAAGTATTTTATATTAGTTTTCTAATTCCTTTGGGGAACCTATCCAGATTTTACTCCTTGTTATTCTTTAGTCTTTGGACTAAATTCTAAATGCAAATATCACTAACATTCCATACTGATAAGTGCCACAAATATTAGTGCCATAAGAATATCCAAGGAGGCTCGTCACTGGTGCAGATTCTTAGGCCTCACCATAGATTTTAGGGTAACATGTAAGAAACTCAATATTTGATAAGTAGCTTAGACCATTTTGATGGGCTTTGGACCACATTTTGAAAACCAATTATTTGAAATAATGGAGGAAACATGAGACATTGGTACATCAAGTAGAATTAGGTTTACTTGTGAGTGACAGAAACTAATACTGACTTTTAAAAGATAAGAAATTTATGTCTCTCAAAAATAAAAAAGTTGTCAGAGGTAGGCAGTCCAAGGGCTGTAACAGGCCTCCATTATGCAAGGTTTCTTCTGAATTGTGTCTTCTATCTTCCAGCTATTCCATCCTCAGCATGACCTTTCACCTCACCCAAGATAAATATGCTGGACATAAAATTTCCCACATTTTTCTTGTGGGAAATTACCTTCATGATAGGCTGAGTTCTTGACTCAGCTTGGCTGAGTTCTTGTCTGAGGCTCTGGGAAAAAATTTATTTCCAAGCTCATTCATCTTGTTGCTAGAATTTGTTCAGTTCCTTGAAGCTGCAGGACTGAGGTTCCCATTTCCTCACTGACTGTAAGCAAAGGGCTGCTCTTGGCTCCTTACCATGTGGCCTGCTCCATCTTCAAGGCAGGAATGGTGCATCAACACTTCATGCTTTGAATCTCTGGCTTTCTGTCTCTGATCTATAGACCCAGATTTAAAAGGATCTTGTAGTTAGGTCAGGCTCACCTGGCTAGTCTCCCTATCTTCACATCAGCTGATTTGGAACCTTAAATACATCTGCAAAATCCCTTCAAAACACCACCTAGTCTTCAATGAATAAGAGAAGATGTATATACACCAGGGGCCAGAAATTTTGGGGGTCATTTAAAAATTCTGCCTACCACAGTAGCCAATTTAGGGATGGCCTGCTGTCAGCATAAACTTTTGTCTGTACTTTGTGACTTGATCATTCCTCCCCTTCCTACTTATAAATGGCATTGTTTGTCCTGTCTTATATTCCATTATTTATATGTAATTTTAACATGTCTCACAAGTTACTAACTTACTTAAAATCTATATTTAATACATTTTATAAATTCTGTCCATTTCACAAGCTACTTGGTTACACATTCCCTATAGTTAACACTTGCTATGAATTTCACCTAAAATTCATAAGCTACAAGCATTTAGGCTTAATAATTCTTATGAGTTTCAAATATCTCATTTGTTTGTTTTATCCTGTGTGGAAGAATTTAGTATTCTCAAATAATAGAGCAAACATACATCATTTCAGTCAGCAAGAAAAAGAAGGAAGTGAAAATGGTGGGTTCCCCCTACCCCACTTAAGGGCTTTCACAAACAACATTTCTGCTTGTATGCCACTGGTCAGAATTTAGTCACATAGCTAGCTTAAAGAGAGATAAGGAAAAGCAGTCTGAGTAGTCTCATGCCTAGATAAAAACTGGGTGTTCTGTTACAAAAGAAAAAGGAGAGAAAGAGATTGTGAATAACAATTAGTCATTTCTAAATTTCTATTACAATTACTAAAAACCAAAAAAGCAATAATAAACTTGATGTAGAGACTACGGCTAAACCCTTCATGTCTGTAATTGATCATGAGGCAGTAGCTAGTATTTAAGATTTATGACTGACTTCTCCTTTTACCTAGACTGTATTCCTTGCCTCTGGTAGCACTTACGCTTATACAATTCTACTCCTCCCGCCTCTCTCCTCTCCTCTCTCCGCCTTCTCACCCCACCCCCACTGAAATGGCTCAGATCTTCAATTCTGAGGGCAATGAGTCATTTGTGATCCTGCCTGTACATGTCTCTGGTACTCTGATATCACTAGATAATAGTAAAAGGAGATGACCCCAGGAGTTCACTAGGATTCTTGCTTTACTCTTCATTTCTCCTTTATAATCATGATCCATCATCCCCTAAAGTCATTACTTCCTTTTCTGCTTCCTGCTTTGGTGGCACAAGGAGCCTGAAATAGCCAGGTAGTACTTTCTACTTCAAATTTAGTTCCACTGATACCACATCCCATCTTATCCTTGGTTACTAAGATTTGGGAACTGAGAAGTCAATGGTTTCAAGTTCAGGAGATAGAAATTCTGAAAGTGGATTTTTAAGTGTGAGCATAAGCAGTGCTGCTGTCAAGCACACTGCTGGTTTCCTAGACTCTTATTCCCTACTATGGGAGATAAAGTATTATTGGTCACTGGTTCAGAACATATATCTCCTTCTGCAAGCAGGACTAACTGCACAATGAGGTTCCCAGTCTGATACCCTGGGTAGATTTTCAATAAAATATTCCAGTTTCTTATAAGGCCAGCTTGTATAGATGATGGCACTGTAACCATGGAAATAAACACAGAGCCAGGGGGAGTCTAGGTGAGAACAAAACCCTGCCCTCCACATGTCAGGAAGAGCCCAGTGAAGTTGATCTACAATCAGGCAGGTAACTTTCCCGTTAAAAGTATGGATGGAGGGCCGGCCGAGTGGCGTGGTGGTTGGGCACTAGCTTGGGAAGCCAGCGGCCCTGGTTAGGATCCCACATATGAGGGCCAGTGACACTGCCCTCAAAAAAATAAAATAAAATAAAAGTATGGATGGATTCTCTCTCCATTTTCCTTTTGTTTACTGATCACTGTGGCTTGCCACTTAGAACTTCAGCAAGGCTAACAGATGAGTTAGCCTTGGTGAAACGAAGTCCAGGGGATAAACTTATGATGGCCTCCTTCACTGCTGCCACTGCTGTTTTGCTCAAGGGTCCCTGGTGCAAAAATAAGACCAAGGATGATTGACAAGCACAGTATGGGTCATACCATCCAACTAATTAATCGCCCATCAAGTTTTAAGCAAGGACTATCTGAAACCTCAGGATGAGTTCAGAATCTGATTGGGCAAACTATGCAACAAATTCATACTCAAGTTCCAGCTCTCTTGTATGATATGTCTAAGCCCATATTCTGACCAGTGGGATTAGAGATGGCCTGGATCCTAAGGACTTGTATGTCTGGTCACACTACTAAATAGTCTAAAAAAAGTTTTGCTGTTTGCCTTCCTCCAGTGTGTGATGTTCTATCATCCTCTGCGGGGTTCCTCATCTCCCATTAATTCAGATATTCTACTGTTATAAGTTTATTTAAGTCAGAGAACTGCCTAAGAGCCTGTTATTGTATTATGGTGGTTGAAACCATTCTTTGTTAGGTCCAGTATTTTTCTGAAATACACATTAAGCAACATTTTAGTGAGCTGATTGTCAATTTTTTGTTGCAATTCCTACGATTCTGTAGCTAAAACCATTGATACCTAGAGTGAGGCATCTTTTTGCAACACTCACATTACAGAGCCTAATTATCTGATGCTTTCCTTTCAATTTCTGTCACTGCTATGCCTGGATCACCACACCCATTTTCTTTTCTTTTTTTTTTTTTTTATCTGAGCCATCCTGTCACCTGTTGACAGCTCAGCAGCAACTCAGTTCGGGCTGAACATCGAACTGCTGTTGCTCAGAGCTCAGCTTGCACTCTTGAGCAAGCTCTTAACCAACTGAGCCACTCAGCCGGCCCTCCCTTTTATTTTCTTAATAGTTGCCACTTGGGCCACACCAACCCCAAATATGCCCAGTACTATAGTTACCAATTATTCTACTTTGGTTTTTGCCTCCATACCAGTTGGTATTGAAAACTAGATTTCAATCCCTATTCACAAAATGTGGTCTGAGGACCACATGCATAAGAATTCCCTGGGAGGTCTGGGTAAAAGTGCAGAATCCTGACCTACTCTCAGTTCTATAGAATCAGACCAAGCATCTTGATTTTTAACAAGTTTCTTAGGTAAGTCTTACGTACAGTATGAACTACTACTTGGATGCCCTTCTCTTATTAACTGACTCCTAATGGCGAGAGAGATGGATGAATAATTAAATCCTGATTGATGAATTTGGTGGGGCAGTAAAGAAACAGTATAATATTCCTGAGGAATACTTTGTATGCTTTTTCAACATTAGACCAGGTAAAGAAAGTGAAAGTCAAAGGGTTAATGCACTTTGAAATCACAGAGCTAGGAGTTATGCTGCCCTCTTAACCACTGTTCCATTCTGAAAGACATTGGGTCTTGGGGTAGACCAGAGAATAAATACCTCAAAACATATAACTAAGTTGTAATTGAGTAGAATAGCCAAAAATAAGTTTTGCATATGATACAGGCATAAGTAAATGCATAAAATTATTCATATTTATTTGTGGGGAGTCATGAAGTGTGAGAGATTAGAATCTGATGTGCTTCAAATTCTATTTCTCCATTTTTTAAAACTCAGCTAAAAGTGTTCCCATTGAAGAAATACTAGCATTTTTCTGTTTAACAGGAAATTAATGATATTAGAATTCTTTTTCTTTTTCTTTTCTGGTTTTGTTTCGTTTCTGATTCTTCGCCAAGTTTGGTTCCAGTTCTGGTTTGCATATAGCTGATAAATTATTTCCCATTGGTAGCAGTAGTGATAGGAAATCTGGTTTTATGATCTGACCATTTGATGATCTCTATTGATTTGGCAGAAATCTATTCTCTGTTGAATAGGATTTGGCAGAGAATTTAGCTTATTAACCTTTTTGCTTACCTAACAATTTGTGACTTGAAATTAATTAAGCAAATGTTTTTGTGTCCACTGGAAAGAATTGTCTTTGGACATCTGGCCTGGTGAATTTTTGTGTTCTGAGTTTACTTTTTACTCATGGGTAAGGCTGTAGAACTGAATCTGCAAGCTCTCAGTGGGCCTTTATGTATGTAATTAAAATAAACTATATGTCCCACTGCATGAGTATGAAATAATATCCTACCTTTGGTGTATATTAGTGAATTTAACTATAAAGTCTCTAAAGTTAAAGGAGCTCCAATTTGGTTGGTTTAATAGAGACTAAAAGAACTTACAATCTATACTCATAAGTAAACACAAGAATTCCAGGGGAAAAACCGCTGAATTTTTAATACTCTAAATATGCTGGCCTTTTAACAAGAAATAAATCTCATAAAAACTCCTAGCTCAGATGCATCATTTTTATATGAGAACCCAAGATCACAGCACTTTGGTGAATTCTTTGATAAATGGGGTTAGTTTGATAGCTTGGGTTTTAAAAGCACTATGTCTTCTTGATTTAATCCATGGGAAATACAAGCATTTAAGATTATGAAATATGAAAAATTATGTCTTCAACTAAATTGAATTATAATTCTGACAAATTTTTTCATATCAACAGTAGCTGTGTTCCATAGCATGTCAACTTAAAATTTCCAAGATCCTCAGTTAACTTTCAGATACTAATATTAGTTAATTAATAGTTCATCTTTAGGGCTGGCCAAGTGGTTCAGTTGGTTAAGAGCTTGCTCAAGAGTGCGAGAGGAGCTCTGAGTAACAGCAGTTCAATGCCCAGCTCTAGCTGAGCTGCTGCTAAGCTGCCAACATGTAGCAGGATGCCTCAGCTTGATGCCCAGCTCTAGCTGAGCTGCCACTAAGCTGCCAACATGTAGCAGGATGCCTCAGCTAAAAAAAAAAAAAAAAAAAAAAAAGTTCATCTTTGATTACCTGAATAATTTTTAACTATGATAGAATACTGAAGCATTGGTCATTATATATAATATATATATTTACATACTTTTGCTTTTTATATGTTATTAAACAGTTGGAAGTTTTCATTTTTGCACCTTAAGAAAGCGTTGAAGTAATGTGCATATGTGGCTTTGAGGGTCACCATAGATAGCGCCACTGATGTGCTAAAATACTTACATACGATAGGGATCAATACCCTACGTCCTGGTTCTTTTTATGAAACAGCAGTAAATTTGTTTAAAATGTATTTGTGATATGGGTAGAGACCACAGGTAGTCCTTACTTTGCACAGTTTTCACATGCGTGAATTTTAGTTATCACATTGTGTTTTATACTATGTGTATCATTTCAAATTTTAGTTACTATGAGATAATAGAAAATATATTGGGTTGTCAGAAAAACCATGATGTATTTTTTCTATGTTTTTCGTTGCAAAAAATCGTCAAAACTTTTCCAACAACCCAATATATTCATTTCTGCCCCTCAGTTCCTGGCACAGGGCTCCTGAAATCCTTGTGATTTTCTGGGTGACAGAAGTGTCTTTTGTTCTAATGAGGTGACTCTGGGTGGGCCTCTTGATGGCTCCTAGATGAAGGCTGCTCACTAGAAGGACCAAGCCATGATTAGATGCTCGGAATTTTCAGCCTTGCCCCCACCCCTACCCGCCACTCCCCATTCTCTTAAAAATGGATAAGGGCTGAAAATAGAGTTAATGATTGATCAGGCCTGCATGATGAACCCTCCATAAAAATCCCAGTAACATGGGGTTTGGGGAGCATCCAGGTTGCTGAACACATCCATGTACTGGGAGAGTGATGCACCCCAACTTCACAGGGACAGAAGCACCTGTGCTCTGGATCCTCTCAGACCTCACCCTATGTATCTTTTCTTCTGGCTCTTCATCTGTATCCTATGTCATATCCTTTAATAAGCTGGTAAACCTGTTTCCTTGAGTTCTGTGAGCCACTCTAGTAAATCAAATCCAAGGGGGAAGAGGTCATGGAAACCTCTGATTTGTAGCCAAGTCACACAGAAATTGCGGGTAACCTGGGACCTACTACTTGCCATTGACATCTGAAGTGGGGAGCAGTCTTGTGGGTTTGAGTGCTTAACCTATGGGATGTGACGCTACCTCCAGGTAGTCTTAGAATTAAATTGTAAGACACCCAGCAAGTGTAGTAGAATTGCTATGAGGAAGAAAACGCCACATATTTGGTGACCAGAAGTGTCAGAAGTGAAGTATTCTGTGTGAAAGTAAAGTAGAAAGACAGAAGAACTGTAGGTTTTTCCAATCTAGTTACCATGTGTATTCATTTTCTAGGGCTGCTGTAACGTACTGCAAACTGGGTGGCTTCAAACAACAGAATTTTATTCTCTCACAGTTTTGGAGACTAGAAATCTGGTATTGGCAGGACCTTGTTCCTTGTCTTTTCCAGTTTCTGATAGCCCCAGGCATTCTTTGGCTTCTGGCTGTGATTCCAATCTCTGCCTCCTTTTGCACACAGAACTCTTCCCTTCTGTCTTCACTTTGTCATCTTTTAAAGACACCAGTCATACTGGATTGATGGCCCACCCTATTCCAGCATGACCTCATCTTAACTAATTACATCTGTAACAGTTCTATTTCCAAATAAGGTCACATTTTAAGATGCAAAGAGTTAGGACTTCAAATTATTTTTCAGGGTCACCATTCAACCCGGAACACCATGGTTTTGTTAAATAACACCAGTTCCCCCAACAACATGTTTCAAATTTCAGTTACCATGGCAAATTAACTGTAATTGCGTAAAGTAAAAACTTTGCTGATAGGTCTTGTTAAAAACAAGACAACAGGCCCAAAATGAAGTCGCTTATGCTAAGCACCAGGTCACCAAACTGAGGCTTAACTTAATTATAGTTTCTGCTCTTGCAGAAATGGAACCTTAAACCAGTCAATCCGGAATCACCTGTTCAGCCCTAGTTAGGTAATCTGTCTGATAGACACGTGTTGTGTCATTCCCTAAAGGAAAGTGACCTTGCCATAACTGCTTTTTTGCCTAGTATACCTTCCTTGTTCCTGTTCCTTTGTGTCTATAAAAGTCTTTAATTTTGTACAGTTCCTCAGAACTCCTTTCTACCTGCTAGATTGGAGGTTGCCTGATTTGAATCGATTTTTGTTCAAATAAACTCTTCAAGTTTTTAATGTGTCAGTTTAACTTTTAGCAGTCTTTAGTACAAAAATTGCCATGTAAATAGTAGATGCACAGTGACCAATCACGTCATGTCTTTCAAAATATGTCAGTTCTTCTTTTTTTTTTAATTTTTTTTTTTTTGAGGGCAGTGTCACTGGCCCTTAGATGTGGGACCCGAACCGGGGCCACTGGCTTTCCAAACCAGCCCTTAACCACTGTGCCACTCGTCCCGCCCTAAAATCTGTCAACTCTTGATCACTGTGCATCTCATGGAAGTAACAATTACAATTAATGCCTAACACTCTTAATACTAAAGCAATAAAGGGAAGAGGTTGGGATTATTACAATTTAGAAATTTAAAGGAGAGGTTTTGTGAAGTTTAAATCTACATTTTCAAGGAAGAGGTGCTGAGGGGGCACCAGTCAGTTTTGCTGGTGTTTCTGAGGGTATTGGAGGCAAATTAAAATTCATTTCTGCCAATTTTGGAAAATCCCAAACTGTATTCAGCTCCTGCTACAAGAAGGAACTGCTGTGGGGTAAAGCTTACAGGAACCACAAGCAGACAGGAAGCCAACAGGAAGGGGCAAGCTCTTACCTCCAGCCTTGCACTCTCCCTCTAACACCCCTACTAACAGAGACTAAAATGGCAAAGTAAGCCATCTGGCAAAGTAAAAATATTGTTTGGAGAATCCTAGTTTTAGCATCACAGAGCAAAATATAGAAGGGTGGATTTGGAGCTGGAAGACAATAATTTAATAACTGTACTCTATTCTAAGAGCAATAGTGGCAGAAAAATATAACCAGGTATGCAAGGTAATGGGATGTGTTTCATTTATCTAGGAAAATTAAGAATGGTTTTGTCCTAATGTCCCTGTATGATTTAGAATGTGAAAGACCTAATGATGAAACTTCAGTGGTTACAGAATATTGTAAATGATATACAGAATACGAACTTTGTTTGCTGTGGTTTCTAATACCTACAATATCTGAAAAGTAGGAATGTGTCTGAAAAACAGTAATGAGTGTGTTTTTTTCCTGCAAAGTTTGCTCAGTTTTGATGGACTTATTCATAAACAAAATTTTAAAAGAAACTTGTTCATTATTTTTGGCCAAAATTAATGAAAAGTAGAGTTTGATTTTCTTTCTATTGCAATAATAAGTTTAGTCTTGGAAGGTTTAGAGATAGTAAAATGTTATTTAAATTAAAAATTTTTTAATTGTGATAAAATACACATAAAATACTGATTTTAAAGGGAAATCCAATCAGAGATATGGTCATATTGGTCCCCATTGGTGAAGCAGTGGGTCTAGCTGAAAGAGTACAGACACAGGAGTGAGACTGGACTCCATCAATTGCTAGCTGTGTATCCTTGAACAAGTCACAAATCCTGAGTCTCAGTCATCTGATCTATAAAATGGAAACAACTAGACATACTTCATAGAGAGCAATGAGGTAGGAAACAAAAAGTTATATGTACAGAGCCAAGCAGAGTACTTGGCTCAGAGTATGTACTCAGTAAAACAGTGGTTATTGTCATTATTATCATTATGTTATCTGAATACATGCTGTAGAACAATAGGCCTTCTCTCAGCTTGAGTTCAAGAAAGCCTTGACTTGGGCCGGCCAAGTGGCGTGGTGGTTAAGCGGTGGCTTGGGAAGCCAGCAGCCCCAGTTCGGGTCCCACATATGAGGGCCAGTGGCACTGCCCTCAAAAAAAAAAAAAAAAAAAGCCTTGACTGAAATCTGGAATATCTACTAATTATTCTGATAACCTTAGGCAAAACACTCAATCCCTTTGGGCCTCTGGTAGGAGATATAATCTCTATGATTGCCTTCAGCTCTTAAAGCTTTACCTAAATTCAGGGTATTTGTTTTGTCCTGGATATAATCATACCATATAAGCACATACAACTTTGCAAAGTGAATATACTTCATAAACTAACATTGAGTATAACATTCTGTAATCAATTTATAAAGGACCTACTTTGGGCCAGCTGAGTGGCTCAATTGGTTAAGTGTTGGCTTAGAGCATGAGCTCTGAGCAACAGGGTCGCGGGTTCGATTCTCACATGGGCCAGTGATGCTGTGCCGAGCTGAGCTGTCACTGAGCTGCCAACAGGTGGCAGGATGGCTCAACTGGTGTAACAACAAGATTGCCTGTTCAATGGTGGTCTACGCCCACCCCCAGCTAAGATGGAGCTTGGCACCTTGAGCTGAGCTGCTGCCTGGATGGCTCAGTGAATAGGGTGTGCGCTCTTAACAACAAGGCTGCTGGTTCAACTCCCGCATGGGATAGTGGCTACACCCACCCACAACTAAGACTGAACACAGCACCTTGAGCTTAGAGGCCACGAGCTGCTGACAGGAAGCCAGATGGCAACAAGCGCCCTCCACAACAAAGACTGAAGAACAACAACTTGGCCGGTCCCCTTCCTTGATTCCCCAACACTGTTCCCCTCCCCTAAATCCCCAATAAAAACTTTAAATAGATAGATAGATAGACAGACAGACAGACAGACAGACAGACAGACAGATAGATAGATAGATAGATAGATAGATAAAAATATAAAGGACCTACTTTATTCCCAGGTTGGACCTGCATTAAACCAATAACTCACTTTAAAAAACTTTTTTAGGGCCGGCCGAGTGGCGTGTTGGTTAAGAGTTGGCTTGGGACGCCAGCTCTGAGCAGCAGGGCCCTGGTTCATGTTGTCATGAAGCAGCCTACCCGTCTGCCCCCATGCACCTTCCCATAAAGAGTGGAGTGTCTATAACGACAGATCATTTTAGGGACATTGCTTTGACATGCCTACTCTGTTTGTATTCCTGTAGTCCCCACAAAATGGCCAGTTACTCAATGACGGGTAAGATTCCTCAAGGGACGAACAACCTAAGATAGGCACAATTGTGTGGGTGCCATAAGGAGAAATCACTGAGTTGATGAGAGTGGTCACAGACCCCGTCTTGGAGCTGACCACCAGCTTGTGGACTTAATGATGTGATAACATCTGTCCTCCGTGTAATCCTATCAGTGAGTTTCTGCATAAGAGGTTTCTCTCTCTTAGGGAGGTGCATGTAAGCAGATCATGGGACTTTCCATAATGGCAGGCTGCAGGCATGGGTGATTTGGCCCTGAGCTAAGTTCTCATGTATGAGACTCACAGACCACGGAAGATACTTTGATTCTTTCTTGTGTGAGAGACAATAAAAAGAGCACTCAGGCCTGATTCCGGGCTCAGTCCATGAGACTTGAGTCTCCTGGCACCACATGCGTTGTCTCTCTCTTTCTTAACCTTTCGCCGCCCCTTCTAGCTCTCCCATTGCTCTGTAGTGCTAGACGGGACAGGTTCAGATCCCACATGAGGGCCAGTGACGCTGCGCCCTCTACAGCTAAGATGGTGAACAACAGCGTGTAGGCTGCAGTGGGGCTAGCTGGCAGCTGGAGTGCATTTTCATGAGCTGCCGGTGAGCCTCTGAGATCAGCTGTCCAATGGCCAGCGATTGACTGCCTCATCCGGGAAGAGCACAATGATGATACCAACATGGCCAGTAAAGCAACGTCCTCCACAACTAGACTGAAGAACAAAAGGACAGCAACTTGTCTGTTCCCCTTCCCCGGTTCCCCAACGCTGTTCCCTTCCCCCAATTCCCCAATAAAATCTTTTAAAAAAAATTAATAATTTTAACCATTTTTGAGTGTACAGTTCAGTAGTTTTAAATATATTCAGATTTTTGTGTAAACGGTCTCCTGAACTTTTGCATTATGAAGAATTGAAACTCTATACCATTAAAAAATTCCCTATTCACCCTCTTTTCCCAGCTCCTGGCAGCCACCATTCTAGTTATTGTTTCTATGTTTTTGACTACTCTAGATACCTCATAGAAGAGAAGTCATACAGTATTTGTCTTTTTGTGACTGACTTATTTCACTTAGCATAATTCATGCATGTTGTAGCATGTGTCATAATTCCATTAATTTTTCAGGCTGAATAATTTTTCAATGTATGTATATGCTACATTTTGTTTATCAATTCGTCTTCTGACAAATGTTTAGATTGTTTCTACCTTTTGGCCATTGTGAATAACGCTGTTATGAACATAGGTGCATAAATATCTCTTTGAAACTCTGCTTTCAATTCTTTTGGTTATATACTCAGAAGTGAGATTGCTGGATCATATTTGTAGAACTATTTTTAATTGTTTTGAGGACCCGTCATTCCGTTTTCCATAGCAGCTGCACCATTTTACATTCCCACCGACAATACACAAGTGTTCCAATTTATCCACATCATTGCCAAGACTGATTATTTTTTTTGTTTTCTTTTTATTTGTTTGGTTTTGATACCAGTCATCCTAATGGATGTAAAATAATATCTCAGTGGTTTTTATTTTTTCATTTAAATTTCTCTAATGATTGGTGATTTTGAGCATCTTTACATATGCTTCTTTGGAGAAATGTCTATTCAAGTTCTTTGCCTATTTTTTAATTGGATTATTTGTTTTGTTGTTGTCATTGAGTTGTAGGAGTTCTTTATATGTTCTGCATATTTACCCCTTATTAGATATATGATTTGCAATGTTTTCTTCCATTTCATTAGTTGCCTTTTCATTCTGTTGATTGTTTCCTTTGATGCACAGAAGTTTTAAATTTTGATATAGTGAAATTTATTTTTTTCTTTTGTTGTCTGTGTTTTTGGTGTATATACATGAAATTATTGCCAAATCCAATGTCATGAGGCTTTCCTCCTTGTTTTCTTCTAAGAGTCTTATTGTTTTAGCTCTTACAGTTTTTATCATTTTTGAGTTAATTTTGTGTATGCTTAAGTTCCAACTTCATTCTTTCGCATGTGAATATACAGTTTTCCCAACACCATTTGTTGAAAAGTTATCCTTTCCCTACTGAATACCGTGGTATCATTGTCAAAAGTCATTTGAGCATATGTGCATATGTGAGGGTTTATTTCTGGGCTCTTTGTTCTATTCCATTGGTCTATATGTCTGTCTTTATGCCAGTACCACACTGTTTTGATTACTGTAGTTTTGTAATAAGTTTTGAAATCAGGAAGTGTGAGTGCTCCAACTTCGTTCTGCTTTTTCAAGGTTGTTTTGGCTGTTTGAGATCCTTTGAGATTCTGTGTGAATTTTAGGATGGATTTTTCTATTTCTGCAAAAAACAAAGTAATGTTTTACCGTCTGCTCAAATAGAAGACCTTTGTTATTTCACCCAAATAATGCTCTGTGATTTGTACTATACTTAATTGTTTTTTAATATCTCAGTTCTGAAAAGCTGAGGTTCTTTGCAATTGTGTTACCTTCTGCTATGCTTACTGTAAATTACTTTATTGATATTTTGATTAATAGACAGCCAAATTATAATCATTAATTGCTCTAAAGCACAATGATCCTATCAAGTGACCACATAGCCTCATCTCCTCTGAGAATTGTTTGTTGTTTTTTTTCTTCCAATATCAGAGTCTAAACTCAGGAGGGGAAAAAAGAAATCTCTAAATGTCTTTATTTATTTATTTATTTATTTTTTTGAGAGCAGTGTCACTGGTCCTCATATGTGGGACCCGAACCGGGGCCGCTGGCGTCTGAGGCCAGCGCTTAACCACCGCACCACTCGGCCAGCCCATCTAAATGTCTTTTACAATCACTATCTTAGGGGGTTCCCAGAGGGCGCTTTGTCAATCACAAAGATTTGTTCTTTTAGCTTATTTAAATAAAATGCGAAAAAATGAAAATCTTTTTGGTATGCCTTATATTTTGTAATATTTCAGCACTATTTTAAGAGGTGCATAGGAAGAACTTCCTGATTAATGCAGAAGTGTAAGTTAGTTTTGGTTTTTATAAATTTTTAAAATAAAAACTATATAAAGTGTACAACATGATGCTTTGATATACATATACATAATAAAATGATTACTACAGTCAAGCTAATTAACATATCAACCTCCTCACATATTGGGTTATCGGAAAAGTCATGACGTATTTTTTCTGTTTTTTGTTGCAAAAATGCATCATGACTTTTCCGACAACCCAGTTACCTGTGTGTGTGTGTGCGCGCGCGCGCACACGCGTGCAAAAATTTCTTTATTCATCATTTGTTGATGAACACTTAGATTGTTTCCATATCTTGGTTATTGTGAACAGTGCTGCAGTGAACATGGGCGCATAGATATCTCTTTGATGTACTGATTTCATTTCCTTTGTCTCTATATCCAGAAGAAGGATTGATGGATCCTATGGTAATTATATTTTTAATTTTTTGAGGAACCGCCATATTATTTTCCATAATGGCTGTGCCGATTTACATTTTCACCAACAGTGTACAAAGATTTCCTTTTCTTCACATCCTTATCAACACTTATCTTTTGTCTTCTTGATAATAGCCATCCAAACAGATGTGAAATAAAATCTCAGTGTGGTTTTGATTTGCATTTCCCTGATAGTGATATTGAGTACCTTTCCCTTGATTAATTTTGAACAGGTAAAATATTATTCATACAAATACGTTTCAGATACTGTTCATCTGGAAGAAGATTGTCAAAATGTTCTCACTCTTAATATGTTCTTATTTCAGGATAACATTGATAAGAATTTAATGAAATTTTTTGTATTTAATCCTACAAACAATTTTATTCTCCATTCTGATATCATTGGCTAATGTTACTAATTAATCAGAGCCATTCAGTCTGATCACCAACATATGGTTTCTTCTTTCCTCTCATGCTTGCCTAAGGGCTTTCCCATAAACTACAAGTACAAATTGGGTCTTCAGTAAAGAAAGCAACCTCACAGCCTCATGGACAGAACTGTACCAGATACTCTAATTATTAATACTGCAATGAAGAGACTCATTGGTACAGGCTTCTGAACCAGCATTGCCTACACCCTGTCAGACTATCAAAGGACTGAACTGTGATTTCCAGATTATTCTTAGAACAGAAGCCATGATTTTGTGAAAACATGTTAACCCAAGATCTTATGGTACATGATCTGCATAGTACTGAGTGAACTAATGAGAAAGATCTAATAGTGAGCGTTTGTTTTGAGGGGAATATTGTTGTATCGCTCATAATGATCTATTTTTTGATGGGTATATGAGGAAGCCCTTTTTCTTCAAGTTCTATCTCCAACACTGCATGTAGTAGACTATGCTTTTGCAAATTGAAGTGAAACCTTTTTTAAATGGTACTTCTTTCTCCCTGACCCCATAGCATTCAAGAACAAATACTTCTACTGAGTCTAATTATTTTTCATGCTAGTATAGTAATTAACATGCATTCAGTAAGAATCTGTCCAACTTTCTATCAAGATACAATTAAACAAATCAATTGTCCAATCAGGGCTATACTAGAGTGTCATATTAGAGAATAAATCTCGTTTTATTTGGTATGACAAGCCTACCATGAAGGAACTGATATAGTTCTTAATCTGTGAAAACCATACACAGAAATGAGTAAGCCTGAAATATAATTTACAAGGCCAGCTTTTAAAAATACATGGTGTGAAGACTAATCTTTAGAATTTTTTTATTTTTTTTTTATTTTTATTTTTTGAGGGCAGTGTCACTGGCCCTCATATGTGGGACCCGAACCTGGACCGTGGGCTTCCCAAGCCAATGCTTAACCACTGCGCCACTCAGCCGGCCCTCTTTAGAATTTTTTTATGATCATATGATAGACTAAGAAAAATTATCCAAAACTCAGAAACAAGACCAAAAAAAATGACTGTATGTTCCTTTAATGTCTAACACACTCTCCTACCCCTAGAATTATTTAATTTTCTAGGGAATATACTTTTGTGTAATTTAATTAGTATTGATTAGACTCCATACTTTGTGAAGTTGCATATTTTTAAGAGAGATGCAAATGACTTCTTTCCTATAAGAGGAAAAAAAAAACAAACTCCAAAATTTTATCTCAAGAGGTTTATATAGCAAATGTATTTTTATGTGCTTTTTCAGATGGGCTATTATATATCCTCCATTTTTCTAATTCTTCTTGGAACTAACTTACTATCTTACTTACTAATGAGTTAAATAATAATTATTGACACTTGTTCATTCTATATTTGTATTAAAGTCATGTTTGAAAAAATTAGACTCTTTTAAAATTATACTTTGACATTCCCTAATAGCTTCTCTGATTTCGCTATTCTAATTCAAATTATATACTGCTGTCAGTCTGATCTTTCTCAAATACTGCCTTTTGACATTTACTCCCCTCCTTGATAAAAACCTATCAACAGGATACATTTTCAAGACATTAGCCTTATATTCACAATCCTTCATTGTTGAGCTCCAAGTGACTTTCATATCTTATCTTCCACACAAATTCTCATTTCAGTCAAAGAAAAATACTGTTTTTGTTTTTGTTTTTGCCAACATGTCATGTTGAAACAATGATATTAAATTTTTTTCATCTGTATTGCTTTACCTGTCCTCTTCCATTCCTGGAATTTCTACTCCTAAAAGCCAGCTCATTTTATCTCAGCCAGAAACTCCCCTGGGAAGTGGATTCCTGAACTCTCATAGCATTTAACATAACATAAATAAAGATAAATTGTGGTATAAAAAAGACATATCTAGTCTCTGTCCCTGGTTCCTGGCAGAGAGTTGCAAAAACCCTTGGAACTTCCCTAGTGAGACAAGTGTCTGTGTATGCTCTTGGAGTGACTTCTGGTTATGGTGGGTCCCTAAATAGCCTCAGGATGGGGTCTGGTCACCAGAAAGACCAAGCATGTCATTAGAGGAGTAGATGATTGAAACTTTCAACCAGCCTGACTTCTAGGGAAGCAAAGGGGGCTAGAGATTGAGTTTAATCATGTGGCTAATGATTTACTCAATCAATCATGCCTGCTTAATGAAGCCCCATAAAAACTCTGGACACTGAAACTCAGTAGAGCTTCCTGGTTGGTGAATACATTGATGTGCTGAAGGGGTGACTCACATGGATTCCATGAGAAAAGGACACAAACTCTGCAGTCTCTCCCAAACCTGACCCTATACATGTCTTCATTTGTTTTTGAGTTATATCTTTTGCAATAAAACTGAGTTATGTCCTTTGTAATAAAACTGATCACAAGTAGAGCACTTTCCTGAGTTGTTCCAGTAAATTATGAAACCTGAGATTATGGATACCCCTGAATTTGTAGTTGAGTCAGTGAGAGGTTCTGGTGGGCTAAGGACCTCCAGGACTTGTGGCTGGCAACTGAAGTAAGGGCAGTTTGTGGAAGACTGAGCTCCTGGTCTGTGGGGTCTTCACTAACTCCTGATGGTTAGTATAAGGATTGTGTCACAGTATGCCCAGTTGGAATTAAAACAGTGTATATGTAAACTGTATTATGTTTATAGTTTATATTTCATGTGTGGAGAAAACATGTACTCCCTTTGTCTACTTTATCCAGCCATCTTCTCAGGAATTCTATATTGAGTAGACTATGTGATTTTTACCCTCTGGGCATAGCTAATTAGAGTGGATACATGATGTGCCCTCTACAGCTTACAAGGAATGTGTATGGGAACACTGAAATGTTAATCTGTTTGTTGGCCATCCTGAAGCAGGAGGTATCTGGCATAGTAAATACCTAATTGATTTTTGTTAAATGAATGAGTAAAAGATGTTCCTGTAACTTTGAGGCCAAGAGGCTTTCTCCCTATGTACATGGAAAAGCAGAGAAAATCAATCTGATGAAAGAGGGGAGAATGAAGCAGATGCAAGGAAAAGCAGAGATAAAAGATCACATGGATTAGAAAAGGTGGTGGAATAACTACTTTAGGTTCCTGAAGATTTTCTTGTTCCAGATCTAGTGAGGCCCTAATGTAGTTTTCATTGATATGGGGCTGAATATTCCCATTACATTTCCCCATTTGCTCAAGTTAGTTTGATAGATTTTTGTTACTAGTGTTAAAGGATAATTTTTTTTTAATGATAAAAGCATGATTCTCATAAAAATATGAAAATAACATATATCAGAGATTTTACTAACTCCTAAGTTGAATGAGGAAACCAGTAAGATGTTACAGTAAGTTCAAAGGAGAATCCAAACAGCAAACATTTATTGATCAGGCATATTAAAATGAATTTGCAAATGGATGCAAAACTGGCTCTTAGGAGAGAGGGAGTTGTCACCTCAGAGGACAGAACTTATTTGCATGGCTCTGCACAAGAATTTGCACTGCTATTTGTTTTTTACAAGTTAATTTTCATCTCTAAAGAGTTGTAAGATAGCCTAGTGAAAGATAAAAATGAGTATCATTATATGATCAGATAATTGCAACCTATAGCATTTCACTACAAGTGAAATCTTTTTTGCTTATTCCAGTGTCTTAAGTGTTTCCTCATACTAGTAAACAAATGATTCCAGTATAAAGGAGAGTGTTTTCATATCTCTGTGTAAGAAACGTTTCCTTTTTGTGAAACATCTGCACCTATGCAGGGACAAAAGGGAATCCTTGCTGCCTCAAACTGAATGAACCCTAGTGACCAAAGGATAACAGATCCCCTAGTCTCTATTCTCCTCAACCAGATTTTAAGCCATTTAGAGAAGGAAACTTGCCCTATGTATACCTTACCTTCACAGAGTTTGTTATAAGATGTAGATTAGAGAAATATTTGCTAATTGATTGCTTGAAGTTAACAAATTGAAACAAGAAATTTGTGACGCTGAAGTTTTGTTTTTTTTTAAATTGGGGAATTGGGGGAGGAGAACAGCGTTGGGGAATTGGGGTAGGGGAACAGACAAGTTGCTGTACTTTTGTTCTTCAGTCTAGTTGCGGAGGATGTTGCTTCACTGGCCCATGTTGGTATCCTCATTGCGGTCTTCCCGGATGAGGCAGATCTGTCGCCGGCCTCTGGATGTCACTCACCGCAGCTATTGGCAGCTCACGCTGGCTGCCAGCCGCTCACGCGGGCTGCCGGCCACTCAATGTAGCTTATGGCAGCCCACTGCAGCAGGCGCTGCAGCCTACACCATCACTGGGGCTCGCACAGCCCAGCTCCAGGTGGAGCTGTTGTTAGCTGTAGAGGGCAGTGCCACTGACCCTCATATGTGGGATCCGAACCAGGGCCGCTGGCATCCCAAAACCAGCTCTTAACCAATGCGCCACTAGTCTGGCCCGTGACGCTGAAGATTTAAAATGACAATGATGAAACAACAACATAAATGAAAAACAGGGCCGGCCAAGTGGCACATTGGTTAAGAACTGGCGTGGGATGCCAGTGGCTCCGGTTTGGATCCCACATATGAGAGCCAGTGACGCTGCCCTCTACAGCTTACAATAGCTCCACCTGGAGCTGGGCTGTGCGAGCCCCAGTGACGGTGTAGGCTGCAGCCCCTGCTGCAGTGGGCTGCCATAGGCTACAGTGAGTGGCCAGCAGCCAATAGCCGCGGTGAGCAACCTATTCCAGAGGCTGGAGACCCATCTGCCTCATCTGGGAAGAGCGCAATGATGATACCAACATGGGCCAGTGAAGCAACGTCCTCCACAACTAGACTGAAGAACGAAAAGACAGCCACTTGTCTGGTCCCCTTCCCCAATTCTCCAACGCTGTTCCCCTCCCCCAATTCCCCAATAAAATTAAAAAAAAAAAAAAGAAAAACAAATACTCTTCCTAGTCTGCCATCAGGAATAGTTAGAAACTGTAGATTCTTGTGATCTAATAAAAGAGTGTCAATGAACTCATTATCGAGGCTTTGTTATTATGTTTCAGGAACATTAAAAACCCTCTGTAAAACTTATGAACAACTATACAATAAAAATCTCTTAAGTTGGTCCGGCCCAGTGGCGCGGTGGTTAAGCGCTAGCTTCGGAAGCCAGCGGTTCCGGTTCGGGTCCCACATATAAAGGTCAGTGACATTGCCCTTAAAAAAAAACAAAAAAAAACTCTTACGTTGTATCTTATACCCATAAAAAATAGTAATGTGAGAAATGGGTATTTCTATGGACAAAATCCTAGGGGAAATAAGGTTGATCCTTTAGTGTTTTTTTTTTTTGAGGGCAGTGTCACTGGCCCTCAAATGTGGGATCCGAACCAGGGCTGCTGGCATCCCAAGCCAGCTCCCAGCCACCATGCCACTCGGCCAGCCCCCTTTAGTTTGTGGTTTTTTTTTTTTCTCCATCCCTCTCCCCAGCCCCAGGAAGTTATTGTTACCATAAAGGATAAAGGATAAGAGACTTGATAGTGCAGGTTGCTAAGCACCCATCTGAACACAACTAATATTGAGACCTTGAAAAAAGAGGGAGTTCTTCCAGGAGTCGACTTGGGGGAGGAAAGCGTGTCCTCCATAATTAGCCAGCCCAGTTTGGGTGAGGAGGCCAATCACTGACCACAGATCTTCCATCTTCAACAGGTGCATGAATGCTTAGGCATGCCCTGGGAGATAAATAGAAGGCTAATGATCCTAGATAATAAATTCAGAATGTATGACAGCTAGTTGAGAGCCCACGCATGGGCCTTAAGGAGGCTCCTCAGCCACAGGGCCCCATCTCAGTGCCTGCCTGTGTTCTTTGCTCCTCGCTGTGTAGGTTGAAGCCTTCTTTCTTGCCTTCAGATGCTGCCATGTCTCACTTTTCTGTCAGGCTCTAAGGATGACCCTATGACAGGGTGGTTGTTTTCTTTTCTCTGCAGGAATTTTGTTAATCAGCCCTAGTAACTGAATTAGTGTGAAAAACCATGACAGAAAATGGGAAGTTACCCTGTTCTTAGAGTAGCTTAGTTTCTGATTTATTAAATGACAAGTGGAAAACAGTTTTTAATTTTTCCCCTGGACTTTTATTTCTCCACTGGGGGGAAGGGAGGAGTATTCCTCCTGCCCTGCCCTTTTACTCCACATTTAGATATAAATGAATCTGAAGATAAAATCCTGGTGTAAGAGCCGGTGTCTCTTTGGTACAAGTGGTAATCTACATCTTTTAGCACCCCTAGAACTTTTCCTTGCCCAGGCAGAATTCTATTGCAAAATGAAGACCAATGTAATTTTAAGTAAGTTATCTCCTTTTGGAAAGAGTGGAAGAAAAAAAATGTCAGTTGCAGTTGAAATTTGGAGTACAAATTTTGGAAGAATAAAAAAGAAGTTTTTTAATTAAGAAGAATTAAAGAATGCTGATTTTGGAAATTTTTGCCTGATGATATGAGAATTTAATTTAAGAAATTCTTCACAAACTGGCAGGAAGTTGGCTTCTGAGTACCTAAGGAGAAGAGCAGTTCCCTTTAGGACAAAGAGGTTTAGTCTCCTTGACTTGAAGTCAGAAAAGCCCTTGTTCTTCTGGTACTAAATTAGGGGCATAACCTGATACTTGAACAACATGAAAACAATGTTTTGTGTCATTCTGTAGCAAAGGAAATTTCGTAATTCAAGACTGCAGTTTAACTACCAGGAAAGCTATGGATTGGATCATGAAGTAAGTGAAGCTTACTTTTGGCATCTTACCCTTTCTAATATTTTCATTCCTTTCAAGTTTCTCTAGTCTCCAACATCTTTTATTTTCCCAGTGCTCAGTTAGCTAATTACTAGTAATGTTATCCCTTTCTAAGGCATTCATAATTTAAAAATGGATTCTTCCACACCAAAAATACCTAAAGAGGTAAAGAAAATATTAGTGGTGGAATGTGGACAACATGGCAACCTGCAAGGGAGATAGCTTTTTCTGAATGCCTCATATTCTAATAAGTGATCATCACCCTTTCTGCTTCTTGTTTCTACTTAGGTTTGCTTACTCACATGTCTACAATTGCTATTGGCTCACTTGCTATTTAAAGTATTGAAATTTTGTTAAGTTCTTATTTTCCTTTCTTTTCAAACAAGATCTATCATCAGTTATTTATACCTTGACTGAAGGCTATTTATGTTATGCCTGCTACTTCCAGACTTGATTTCATTTATCTTTTACTTTTGATGAACCTTTACCTAACAGACCTAGATGCCTAGCCTAGGACCCCATGCAGACTTATTTTACTTATGAGTAACAATCCTGACTCATGTTAAATGAAATTTTGACACTCTAATCCCAAAGGGGAAACTCACCTACTCAGCAAAGGCAGTTGGGGTACTATAATCCTGAGATGGACACCAAATACATGATAGGTCACTTCCAACTAACTCAGTGCTTACACAACTGGTAAGCCAGAAATCACTAGCCAGTGATATCACTCAGAGAAGTTGTTTTCCTAATATGGGTGGGTATAGCTTAGATCTTTTGACTTCAAAGACTATTCAATTTTTCCTCCCTCAAGCCCGATTTCCAAGAACCTACATAGAATACCCAAATGCGTTCCTGCCATGGTGATAACACTTTATCACTAAGCTCTCAATTTTGGTCTCTAATAATATTTATTTTTTTTTCTTTAAAATCTTTGTGAAATAAAATGCATTATCTCTTTTAGGAGGAATTTCAGATGTCAAGGGACAAGAGAACAGTATTTGTGGAGTGATGAGTAGGGTAATACTTCCCATGGCCCCTGAAATGTTACCTGCGGGGAGCCAGCCCCTGTGAGGACCAGGGGTTCCCTCGGGTGGGACGGTGTCGGTGAGGAGAAAGAAGGAGGGAAACACGGGAAAGAGGTTCACAGGAGCGTCACACACACTTTGTTGTTAAAGCCTGGCCCCTTTTATAGGGGCTTCTGACCATTACCTCAATTGCAAGTTATGTTTCACATGATCAGGATGCTTTTCTCTTTCTCAGAGCTTTTACCTTTTTGTAATTGTATCTTTCCAGGGTACACCATGGCCCATTCAAGGACTTTACTTATCGCCTAAAGAGTGGTTACCATGACTACCTTACAGAGTGTATACTTGAACTTAGTAGCAAAAGGAGTCTCAAACTTTTCCTATCCTAGGAAGAGCTGCATATTATTGCAATAGAGGGGAACATCTGTTTCTCAGTCAAAGCTTCAGTTTTTGTTGCTACAGCAATGTACAAAGCAAAGAGTTAAAACAAGGCAGTTAATTCAAATATCTCATGGTCAGTAAGTTGTCTCTTATCAGAACTCTCATTGCCGAGAGACCTTGGTCTTCTGATCTCCAAGGAAACCTTTCACAGCTACATGGGCCAAGGGGCTTGAGTCCCCAATATCTCAGTTTAGGGGTCCCCTCAGGCTGTAGCCTGTTTTAGGGAGTTTCCTTTTCTTTTTTTTTTTTTTGAGGGCAGTGTCACTGGCCCTCATATGTGGGACCGAACCGGGGCCGCTGGCTTCCCAAGCCAGTGCTTAACCACTGCGCCACTCGGCCAGCCCTGGGAGTTTCCTTTTCTTTGGGAAATCTTGCCCCGTCGTTGACTTACACAACCAGCTATCATCAGGGTACCACAGGAACTTGTCACAAATGCAGTGAGTATATTGTCTCCTATAGGAGGAAAGGCACATGGTTTCATAGAGACAGGAGATATTACATGACCAACCATAAGGCAGCATCCCAGACATCCAGTGCTGAGCATGGATCTTTATTTCAATGTGGCCTTGTCAGACACTGGGATGCTGTTGGCCCCCAGCAGTTACCCTGTGATTGTACGCAGTTAAGAACTAAATCTCCTGTTTTACCATTTGCAAAGATTTGGTTATGTTTAACATGCTCTTCTCTGTGTTACTAGTATCTACTTTTATTTTCTCTCTGAATAAACAGTTATAATATAGAATATATATATATATATATAGTTTCTTTGTTTGTTTGTTTGCTTTTTGTTGTTGTTGTTGTTGTTTTGAGGGCAGTGTCACTGGCCCTCATATATGGGACCCAAACCAGGGAGGCCAGCACTTAACCACCGCGCCACTTGTCTGGCCCAATATAGAAAATATTTATTCACACTGCATATATCCTCAGAGGTACAATAAATATACTGCTGGTCTGTGCTTTGCTTTTATTCTTTTTTTTTTTTAAGATTTTATTGGGGAATTGGAGGAGGGGAACAGACAAGATGCTGTCCTTTTGTTCTTCTGTCTAGTTGTGGAGGATGTTGCTTTACTGGCCCATGTTAGCACCATCATTGTGCTCTTCCCAGGTGAGGCAGCTGCCTACTGGCCATTGGATGCTGCTCTGGTGGCTCATGGCAGCTCATGCTGGCTGCCAACTGCTCATGCTGGCTCCCATCCACTCATGGTAGCTCGTGGCAGCCCACTGCAGCAGGGGCTGCAGCCTATGCCGTTGCCTGTGGGCCCAGCTCCAGGTCGAGCTGCCATTCATCATCTCAGCTGTAGAGGGCACAGTGTCACCAGCCCTCATGTAGGATCTGAACCAGGGTCCTGCTGCTCAAGCTGTCATCCCTCGCCAACTCTTAACCAATGTACCACTTGGCCGGCCCTGCTTTTATTCTTTAACATTCATGAAATATGTTAATAATATAAACTTAAGAAAGTATAGAGAACATTGGCTTATTCCTTAAAATTCCACTTCTGTTTTCTTTATGTATATAGTTTGTACCCTAATATTTCTTTAAGTTGTAGTGAAGTAGCCTCATATTCAGAGTCAGCTGAGTTTTTTGTGCTGGTGATGACAACAGAAGAATATTAAGAAGTGGAAGGTTAGGTTTTACTTCTATACAGTGAACTTAAAGATGATATCCACTGAAGGTGTGTGTGGGCAGGAGGTATGTGGAAACTCTATACTTCCCACTCAATTTGCTATAACTCCAAAACTACCCTTAAAAATTATCTGTTAAAAAAGAAGTTAGCATCTTGTGTAAGGTCTTCCTTGGGTCACATTATGACACAAGTAATAGTTAACATTTATTGAATTTTTAACTATATGATAGATACTGTGCTATATGATTCACATGCCATTGCCAGGACTGCCATTTGTCATCAGATATCTATCTGTTCTTGGCTTTCCCTTAGTAATAAAACTCTCAATTTTTAACTGGGCATTTGGCTCCCTAGAATAAAATCTTTATGTTCTAGTTGCCCTTGCAGGTAGGTGTGCCAGGTAATTAAGTTTCTACCCATTGGGTACATCCGCAATTGGTGAGTACTTTTTCTGAGCAGTGGTACCCAAAGAGAGCAAGCATTCCTTATTTTGTCTCTTCTCTTGTTTTTTAAAGATTTTATTGGGGAATTGGGGGAGGGGAACAGAACAGTGCTGTCTTTTTGTTCTTCAGTCTAGTTGCGGAAGACGTTGCTTCACTGGCCCACGTTGGTATCATCATTGCACTCTGCCTGGATGAGGCAGATTGGTCACCGGCCTCTGGATGGTCGCTCACCGCAGCTATTGGCAGCTCACGCTGGCTGTCAGCCACTTACTGTAGCCTATGGCAGCCCACTGCAGCAGGGGCTGCAGCCTACATCATGTCGGGGTTCACACAGCCCAGCTCCACGTGGAGCTGTTGTTGGCTATAGAGGGCAGTGTTACTTGTCCTCATATGTGGGATCTGAACCAGGGCCACTGGCATCCCAAAACCAGCTCTTAACCAATGTGGCACTCGGCCGGTCCTATTTTGTCTCTTCTTAAATAGCTTCGTGATTCATCTGTATTCCCACACCTAACTGAAATCAGACCATGTGCTGACTGAAGCTGTAGCTTTACGGGAAATGATAGGAAAGATTAATGATTTTTGTGTGGCTGCTTCTTGACACTTTCAGCAAAGCCTTACAGGCTGGTGATAGGCAGTATAGAAGTAGAGATGGAAGGGACTACACCTTTGCTAAAAGAGCGGCTATCTGTCTGAGACTTGCAATCTAAGTTGATAATTTGGGCCTTTGCAGGGATGAACAGGATAACCGCTTCTGTACCCAAAACTGAAGTAGTTATAAGCAGTGGCTAAAAACCTGCAGCTTTAGCAGGAGATAAAACTCGTGCCTCATCATACAAAAGCATCTGGCTGGCAAAGAGTAGATTAAGGGTTCTTTCTTCCCACCCAAGTCTGTTTTAAATGACTTCTTGGAGGCTCCATTACATTGAGAGAGAAAAATAGATGGACAGAATACTACAAGTAATAAGTAAAAGACCAATATTTTGGCTTTTTTAAAAATGATGTCTGGACAACATCTTTGGCTGTGATTATAAGGACAGGAAATGGACTGAAAGTAAATAAAAAGGAATTCCTATTTGTAAGAATTATATTGCCTGCAAGGAGCAACTTTTGAGATAGCAAAGCTAGAGGCCATGAGGATTGTATTAGTCTTCTAGGGCTGCCATAGCAAAATACCAGTGACTAAGAGGCTTAAACAACAGAAATGTCTTTTCTCACAGTTCTGGAGGCTGGGAGACCAGGGTCAAGTTGTTAGATTTGGCTTCTCCTGAGGCGTCTCTCCTTGGAGAGCAGACAGCTACCTCCTGACTGTGCCCTCTCATGGCCATTCCTCTGGTGTCTCTCTCTTCTTTTGAGAACAGCAGTCATTGGATTAAGGCACCACCCTTTTGACCTCATTTAACCTTAATCACCTCCTTAAAGGTCCTATCTCCAAACACAGTCACATTGTGGGGAAGGTATTTTGGGGATGACACAGTTCAGTTTGTAACAATGTAAGTGAAGGAGTTCATCCCACAGAGAGCAGAACCAAGGGCTGCCTGGTAGACTAACTCCATTCCCAGGCCAGGGAGTCTTTGTAATTTTTGCCCAGCAGGGTTTGATCATTTCTATGGGCCAATGCCAGTGGGTGTTGTGTAAAAGTTTCCTATTTTTTTCTTATCCAATTGGAATTGTAACTAAGGTTGTCCTCGTCTTGTTTCAATATTGTGTATTATGATTGAGGGGTAGGGCAAATAACTTTTAGTTCATGGATTTCTGGATTGTGGGCAGCTACATCCTGCCATGATGGAGATGACTAAGTATCACCCAGTGTTTCCGAGCTTAATGTAGTAGCCAGATGGTACTTTGGAGTCATGTCTCAAAGGGACCTGATCTCTGTGTGGAAAGGAGCACACAGATGGGTAGACTGTGGCAAGAATGGCTATTTGTTCCAATACTTTCTTTCTGCCTCTTTTGAGTTTTAGCCGGATATAAGATTTCCTGAAGTGAAGTATACATTTCCCAGCATCCCTTGCAACTGTGTGACTTTTCCATGAAGTGTTTTTATAAAGAAAGGGCCAACCCTACTTTACTTTTTTTCTCTTTCCTGCTGGCTGGAATGAGGATATGAATTTTGGAGCTTCATTACTTATCTTAAACTATGAGGTAAAGCTGCCTGCTATAAATAGCAGTGCAAAAAGATCTGAAAATCTAGATCCCTGTTACTGTGGGGTGACTACCCCTAGGCTTCTTTTACATGAGAGAGAAATAAACTATACTTTTAAAGCCAGTATTATTTGGGGGTATGCTCGATTGTTTGGCTATTGATTTGGCTAATCTGGAAAGTGCATCTCCCAGAATTCCCTTCGCTGCATGATTCCAGAGTTAGAAGTAACCACAGAGGAATTTGCTCATGATTTGAGAAGCAGAAGTGAAACAGTAGCCATGTTTCTCTAAAGGTATTCAACTTTCCATGTGGCAATGAGCAAATGTCAATGTGCTCAGTGGGTTCAGCCTGTCTACTCTCCACTGTTCTACACAGGCTTTGCTAGCCCTGCTGATCAACAACAGCCGTGGGTCCACCATCAACACTTAGTGGAGTAGACACAGAGAGTGTATCTATGGAGAGGCATAGCTTTCCATGGAGTGCTCAGCAAGCTGTCCATTCACAGGCCCACTTTGACTTAGGGATGTGGTTGACTTCTTAGATTTCCTTGTAAGCTTCAACTTGTCTACCCACCACAAGGCTTCAGGAGGATTGCTTAGTGACCATTCCTCCAACTTACCCTTTGGATCTTTATTTCCTCAGTTCCTCCCACAGTTGTGTTACGTTCTAATTCCTATAATAAGTCCCTTGTCCAATAACATGTATAGTGTCTCTATTCTCTCAATGACCCTGACTGATACATTGGGTTTTAAGACAAATGTAGACAATCTTTATCCCAAGAGAGTCACATCTATTATCCTGTTCAATCTTCCTAAGAACTATTATTTTCTCTATTTTACAGAAGTGAAAACAGATTTAGAGAGGTTAGGTATCATTCTTACTGTCATACAGAGAGTAAGTGGTGAAGTCAAGTTTGTAACCCAATCTCCCTGGTAGAATCCAAGAGCTTAACCACTACATCCTAATACATGTACATCTTCTTTCCAGGAGTTCTTCTGATTCTTATCCCTTCTTGCTTTACGACCATGTTATATGAGCAACAATCAATAAAGATCGCCAATATGTCACCAGGGCATAGTTAATAGCTTGTGAAAGAATCAGTTTTAATGAAAGTCTGTACATCTATTTTCCACTTCAGCTCCTCCAAAACAAGACCCATGATTAGGTACACCTCTGCTCCAGGCAAGGACTATGGTCCATTTTTTGTTTTTGTTTAATATTTAAAAGCTGAGGAAAGATTAATGCCACACTCTTGACATGTTGCCTACTGCAGCAGAAACTTTAGGCTAAAATTGCCACAATTAATTGTGTGTGTGTGTGTGTGTGTATATGTATCAAATAGGCACTAATTCTCATAATGTTTATTAAATCATCCTGAATTCAAGAGTTTCAAAACAAGTCTTTAAAGAAGGCACATTTGAGAACAGACACATTTGTATTCATTATAGCCCTTTGTCTCAACATTTTAGTGTGTATTTCCTAGAACAAAAGGATATTCTCTTATGTTACCACTATACACTTATCCAGTTCAAAAATTTAACATTGATATTTTATTCTATGAATCATATTCTGATTTTGTCCGTTATGGTACTTTTTCTTCTTTGAGGATGGGGTCCAGAATCACATGTTGCATTTAGCTATCATGTTTCTTTCATCTCCTTCAATCTGGAAAATTCCTTAATCGTTCTTTGCTTTTCATAACATCAACATTTTTGAAGAATCCAGTCTATTTTATAAAATGTTTCTTATCTTGGGTCTGTCTGATGTTTCCTCATGGTTTGATTCAGATTATGCATTCCTGACTGAAAAACACTGAAAGTGATGAGTCTCTTTCAGGATAGCAGATCTACAGGAAACACTATCTAATACTTGGTTTTGTTTTTATTGTTTTCTATTGTGGTGAATATAATTTTTTTCCCCCAAAGCCAGCCACAATCAATTCTGAAAGAACAGGTTAGACCCTGATATTGGGGTGTAAAAGAAAATGAAGTCAGACCTATGGTACATTTTGGGGATTTACTATATACACATACTCACAGGGAACAGAAAAAGAAGTTAGGCAATGTGGAGAGTTGCTATAAAGTACTTTTGAATTAACTTGAATCTCAGTACTATAAGGAACTGAGCCCTCATTTTCTTGGCCGGTGTGGAAGACACTGTTAGTGCCATGCTCATATCCCCACAGCACTTACTGTTTCTATACATGCAGACAATGCCCTACTGCTAACACATGACTCTGCCTGATGGCTTTCTCTCGGCCCAGGTGTAGAGTAGATGCTAAGTGCTGAGGAGTTAACAACCGTGGGAGCAACACCCGTCAATTACTGATAAGAATTATGGGATAAATACCCCAGCTTCCCCTCCCTTTGGTGCGATAACTCCCAGAGGCTCCCAGCATGACTGAGCCTCAGTTGCCCTAGTGGTAACTTGCTAATTAATGCAACTGATCCACTTCCCTCCCTGCCCCATCTTACTTTCCCAACTCCCTAGCAAGGCTTCCTAGGATCACCTCTCAAGCCACTTGCATTGAATTCTTTTACTTATGGTCTACTTCTAAACAATCTGCCCCAAGACAGCTCAGTTATGGAGCTGTCCCAAAATAATTGGCTAAAATTCTCCATTTTGTCAAGCTTCAAATTCCTGCTATTAGAGATGCATATGGGGTGTCAGGTATTAACTTGGGAAATTCAGATACCCCTTGCATGATTAAAAAGTGACTGCCATATATATATTTATGTTTATATCTATATTTATATCTATCTATCTGTAAATATATCTATAGATAGATAGATAGATGGATACTGGGGGTGCCAAAAATGTATACACTTTTTTTTTTTTTTTTGAGGGCAGTGTCACTGGCCCTCACATGTGGGACCCGAACTGGGGCCGCTGGCTTCCCAAGCCAGCGCTTAACCACCGCGCCATTCGGCCGGCCCTATACACTTTTTAAGAAAGGAAAAAACTACTAAAATTATACTACTCAATATATACCTATAACAAAAGATGAATAGAAGTCACGTTTGACTTCTACAATTACAAGAAGTGCTCAAAGTGGCTACCATCAGCATCCAGACACTTATAATTATGGCTAACTACTGCTTGAGCAATGTTGACCAAAGTGTCCACTTGTATACATTTTTTGGCACCCCTGAGATTTTATATATATATATCTTAGAAAAAATTAGTTACGTTTTTTTTTTCTCCTATTAATATTCAACCTGGTCTCATTAGTGCTCAGAAGAACCATTAACCATCATGAAGTAAATTCCTACTGCCTCATTCTGGAGCAGGCTTAATAGAGTTGTCTGTGTCAGGAGGCGTATGGTTTCAACTCTACATGTGTAATTTGGAGCTGAGAGACTGAATATACAAATGGACAATGGCCACACCATTTATAAAAATGGTACTCTGACCCATGAAGGCGATCAGAACATGCCACTTAAAATATGTCATTTTGGCATATTGATAATTTTGAGCTGAAGACAAGTGAGAAACTCTCTGCCCTCCCCCTTTCTGCCTAAAAGCAGGTCATAAATTTCCCATTAGAAAGGTGCCCTCCTGGTACCAGGAAGAAAAGAGAACATTCTTATCACCAGAGACAGAGTCAACACCAAGATGAGTCTGCATGAACAAACATTACTAAAATAACCCTTATCTTCCTTTAGTTTCCCCCATATATTTTGCAGTTGCTTTCCCAAAATTTACTGCCCGTAGAGTCCAAACCTATTTCCTTTGTCTAGTCATTTCACAATTTAGAGCCTTTGGTTAATTAAAATGGTATATCAATCTCCAAGACTAACCATTTCTTTGGAGTTTTCACTTCTTCTCTAGGAAGCCTCTCACACCATGTGAAAACATAACATCAAATAATATTTGTATGCATTTCTCCTCTTAATTGGTCTTTGGTCAGTTTAATTCTCAAGGCTCAGTCACTGAACCTAAGAGCGTAGGGGAAAAGTATTTCCTTCCCTACATCCATAACCTGAAGCAATCTGCCCAGGAATCCAAGCTATTATTTACCACAACCAGCTTGAAAAGCAGGTATACTATAAGTCAGACATGTAGGAAGTCAGTTGGTTATCTCTAGTGATAGTCCAGGAAGTCAAACAATAACCCATGACAACCAGCCCCAAATGACCAAGACTTGATAAATAACTAATGTCTCCCTAATTTTTGTCCCCACTTGCAACTTAGGACCAATTAGAGAAAGCCATATACAACCCCTAAGCAATCACATAGGATTCTCCACTTTTCATTAGCCCACCTAGTTTCCCTATGTCAATAGCCTTCATTCAGGGCATATTTGAAGCTTTCCCTTTTTTCCTCTGTGAGGCTTTCCCACTCCTCTGGATGCCCTTGAGTCTCTGCCAAAACATAAGTGATGGCGGCTGACTCTCTTGCTACAGCCAGCACTGAGTAAATAACCTTCACTTGTTCTTATTTGGTTGGTCTTTGTTTATTTTCACAGAGTATCCACTCTTGTAAGTTTCTGTTTGGGGTTAGTATTTGAAATTATACCTTTCTGTCCAGTTACACTGTCCTAATATGCATGGCATGCTATTTTATTTTATTTTATTTTATTTTGAGGCCAGTATCACTGGCCCTCATATATGGGATCCAAACTGGGGCCGCTGATGTCCCAAGCCAGCGCTTAACCACTGTGTCACTTGGCTAGCCCATGGCATGCTATTTTAGAGTTTCAAATATAATGATGCTTTCCATCCCTGGATAAGTTGCATTTAATTAATTTGTTTATTTTTTTGGTGTGTGTGTTTAATTGAGGTACAATTGACACATAACATTATGTTAGTTTCAGGTGTACCACATAATGATGTGATATACACGGTGAAATGATCACCACAGTAAGTCTAGTGCATTTTAATTTTAATAAAGATAGCACTTCATTTTAATCTCAATGAGACAGAAATTTTAGGACATCAAGAGAAAAAGGTTTTCACATGTCCTTTCCCCCGCTATCAAATTCACTCCCCAAAACAATATTTACCACTACTGCTTTCATCCCTTACTCTTTGCCTGAAGGTGGAGATCTTCAATTGTCTGAAGTTTCCTAGTTCCCTAATAGAGTCTTGAGCCCTCAATGACTCTTGAGTGCCTGTTGTAGTTTTAATATTGAGTCTCTTGAGAGAACCTTCCAAGGGAGATGAGGGAATGTTTTGACCCCGTTAGGGTCCATGTGGGTATGGCTGCACTACAACCCTCAGGATGGTTATTTACTTATTTGATCTCAAACTGCATTCTCTCACTTCTGTGTTCTGCTGTACCTTACAGGATGCCTAGATTCTGTACTCTACATTTACCAGCTGGTTTATGATCAGATTCCGCCAATGAAAGGAGATCAAAAGACAAGAGGAAGGGAAATGTAACTCTCTTTTTCTAGATTCAAACAGCAGTTGAAACAACAAAGACTGAACCAATGATAAAAGGAAAGGAGGTGGCAACAGCACTGGTGTCAGAGGCAACAGTAGGAGGGATGTCTGCGGCAGTGGGAGAAGTGACAGGGACTCCAGCAGCAGTCCAGGCTTCAATGCTTCAGGGCTGCAGCTCAGACAGCTGGGCTCCAATTAACAGAAGACTTAGCTGCACACACCCTCGGCCTCTGCTTAAAGATTTTCATCCCACAACCTAGGAGTAGTAGTCCTTACTACTCGTTAAGTGGTCTTCCCTTATCCTCCAGACTTCCAAACAAGCTCAAACAATTCTTGTATTTAAATCTCTTCTGGTTAAAATAACTAGAATGATTTTTGTTTTCCGAATTGCATATTGAATGATAAAGATCCTCAGTAGTGACATCCAATTAGAATTCTACCTATGGTGAACTCTCAGATAATTTTTCTTTTGTTCTAATTGGGGTATTAAGAGACAAGTTTCTGTCTTATATCTTTGAAAAGGTATTTGCCTTAGAGAAAGAGTTTCAGGCAGTGAATTTACATATATTATTCATTCTCTTAGTTACAGATATGCAAACATATTCTAAAAAAGGACTCTGTGACCTTGAGCTATAAGAATAACCATCATGAGGGCTGGCAGAGTGGTGCATTGGTTAAGCGCTGGTTTTGGGATGCCAGCGGCCCCGGTTCGGATCCCACCTATGAGGGCCAGTGACACTGCCCTCTACAGCTAACAACAGCTCCACCTGGAGCTGGGCTGTGCGAGCCCCGGTGATGGTGTGGGCTGCAGCCCCTGCTGCAGTGGGCTGCCATAGGCTACAGTGAGTGGCCCGCAGCCAGCGTGAGCGGCTGGCAGCCAAGCGTGAGCTGCCAATAGCCACGGTGAGCGACATCCAGAGGCCAGCGACCGATCTGCCTCATCGGGAAGAGCGCAATGACGATACCAACAGTGAAGCAACATCCTCCGCAACTAAACTGAAGAACAAAAAGACAGCAACTTGTCTGTTCCCCTTCCCCGATTCCCCAATGCTGTTCCCCTCTGCCAATTCCCCAATAAAATCTTAAAAAAAAAAAAAAAAAAGAATAACCATCATGATACCTTAGTACTCTGTTTATAAATTTAAAAAATATGTTGGGTTGTCAGAAAAGTCATGACATATTTTGTCTATGTTTTTCAAAGGTCATTTATTTATATAAAGAACAAAGATCAATTAATGATATATTGCCCGTTTTGTTCAATAACCTTTTGCCATCTTTTTTTTTTTTTTTTGACTGGCATCGGACCACCATTGCTCAGAGCTCAGCTCGCACTCGTGAGCAAGCTCTTCACCAATTGAGCCACTTGGCCAGCCCCCTTTTGCCATCTTTGAGCTTCATAATTCCTCGTTCATAGAAGGACCTGTCTTTATTTGAAAAAAATGAACAAGGTGCTGATTTACAGCCTCATTTGAATTGAACGTTATACCATGCAAGGAGTTTTGAAGACAGCGAAACAAGTGGAAATCTGATGGTGCAAGGTCAGGTGAGCATGGTGGGTGTGGCAACACATCCCACCCTAGCTCCTAAATTTTTGGTGGGTGATCAAACTTGTGTGTGGTCTCACTTTGTAGCGATGGAACATAACTCCTTTACAATTAACAAGCTCTGGACATTTTTGGATGATGGATTCATTCAAACTGTCCAATTGCCAACAGTACAGATTCGAATTGATTGTTGGTTCCTTGGTAGGAGCTTGAAAAACACGACACCATTAAAATCCCACCACACTGAGAGCATAACCTTCCTCGGATGAATGTCTGCTTTCGATGTCATTTGAGGGGAATCATCACGTCGGGACCAAGACTGTTTGTACACCACATTGTTGTAAACAATCCACTTCTCATCACGAGTTATCAGGCACTTCAAAAAAGGATCACTTTCCTCATGTTTCATAAGCATATTGCAGTTGTTTATTCGCACCATCAAATGAACTTCTTTGAGTTCATACGGAACCCAAATATCGAGCTTGCTTACATATCCCAGTTTCTTCAGGTGGACGTGAATGCTTGAATAATAGATGTTCAATGTTCCTGCAATCTCTCATGTCGTATAACATGGGTTTGACTTGATCAATGCCTTTATTTTGTCATCATCAACCTCGTGGGCCTCCCTGACCGAGCAGTGTCGTTGAGATCAAAATCACCAGCAGGGAATTTCGTGAACCATCATTGACCCTGACGTTCTTGTAGAGCATTGTCACCGTAAACTTATGTAACTTTTCACAGGCTGATACATGTTCTTCCCTTTATGGAAATAAACCAGTAAAATATGGCAAAAATTGACAGTGTGGTCTTCCATCTTCAACTTGTAAAATCTCCAAAACTCAACCAAATCACTGTTTGTTTTTAGAATGAAGCTAGAACTGTCAGCTGTCAAATGACATAGCAATAACATAGATATGAATGACTCTAATACTTCCAAAAATGAAATAGTGCCATCTGTTGCAAACATGTGTCTTGACTTTTCCGACAACCCAAAATTAGCCAACCAACCCATCTCGAACAGTCTGAAATGTTAAGGAAAGATTTATTTTTTCTCACATAGCTAGTAGTCCAGGGTAGGTTGCAGGCTTAATAATGTCACTAAAGTCCTTTCTGTATCTATTCAGCTTTCCTTAGTGAGGAGGCTCTTAGGCTGGAGCCCCTCATAATTTGAATATGGCCACAGTACTTCCTGCTGTCACATTTGTGTTGGTTTAAAATATGCCCACAAAATCTTTAATAATCTTCCTTGCAAAAGTGTAGCCTAATTCCCTTCCTCTTAAATTCGGGTTGTATTTAGTGAACAGAATGTGGTGGAAATGACAGTCCTGAAGTTAGGACACAAAGTCTTACACTTTCTCTTGGATCCCTCACTCTGGGGAAAGTGTCATGAGGACTCAGTTAACCCCATGGAGAGGTCCACATAGCAGGTAACTGAAGCCTCCTGCTAAGAGCCAGCACTGAAGGGAGAATCTCTGCAACAGCTGTGTGAAGAAGGAGCCATCTTGGAAGTAAATCCTTCAGCCCCCATCAAGGCTTCAGGTGACTGCAGCCCTTGCAAATGTCTCGACTGCACCTCATGAGAGATCCTGAGCCAGAAGCACCTTGCCAAGCTGCTCCTGAAATCCTGAGTCATAGGAACTGTGGGATAATAAATTTGTTGAGATAATAATGTAAAATTTGTTGAGATAATGTAAATGGTAACATAGTGCTAGATAACTACTACAATATCTATATGACAACAGCTAGGGAAAAAAGGGAGCAACTCTTTTCTCTCTCTCTTCCCTCTTTTTGGAGAAACTTTTGTGAGGCTTCCCAGCAGACTTCTTTTCACATTTCACTGAGCAGACTTTGGTCATATTCCAATTTCTTAATCAGTGACTGGTAGGAGAACATTACCACGATTGGCTTACGCTGAACAAGACCAATACCTGGAGCTGGAGTCAGATTCTCTGAAACGGAAGACTGTAGAGGATAGCAACTTCTGTTCGGAAGGAAGCAGGGTAGAGGAATGGGTATTACTTAATCAAGGTAGTTCACCAGTTCTCAATGGTGTAACACACTGATGGTTCATTTCTCTCTCAGACTACCTGTACAATTTGGTTTGGCGAGGAGAAGCTAAAAGAGGTTTCAGCTCAAACACTTGCTTCTGTGATCTCCCCTGAGGTAGGATGGGAAAGTGGCAAATTGTTTACTGCATCCTAAAGCTTTTGCCTGGAAGTGACACATATTACCTTCTCTCCTGTCTTATTGACCGAAGTGAGTACTGTACACCTGTTTTCAAAGAGGTCAAATAACGCAATCATACCCATATGAGGTAACCAGAAACTGGAAATGCAGAAACATATGGTGAACATCATTGATGAGTTACCAGCAGGAGAAAGTAAATGTCTACAAAACCTGCTCGCTGAGGGCCCAGAAATTATGGTTGTAGTGTGAACTCAGGCTTTTCACACTACCCCCTTCTACAATTCCCCAAACCTTGTAAGCAATTTTTCTCTTCTTGGCCTTGTCTCTAAGAGCTCAAGTGGTTAAGTAGATCAGCTGTTATGCACAGGGCACAGGGAGAGATCCTAGCTTATTTGCTGCTACTAGATCTTAGTCTAGCATGTGTGCACAGGTCTTAGCAAAATACTTGAAAATTTCAATGAAAACAGCATTGACTCAGCTTCAGGTATTTATAATCGCAACTCTGATATCAGGTCCAATAATGCATAATTTTGTTAATAATCCTGAAGTTATAAATAACCTGGTGAAATTTAAAGTGCTGTGGTGTTGTAACCTGCAGGTCAGTAGCTCACCTTTTCTCAAGATTCTTCATGCTTGTGGAGTGCCTATTATTCTACTAGAATGCTTGGAAGCCTCCTGGCCTAGGAAACAGGTCAATTCTCCTACTAGGCTAGTCCTCTGTCTGTCAGTTTCAGGCCTGCAAAGCTCCTGACCTACTGGATTTCAGGGTCCTCCTTTGCCTTTATCTTTTAAATTCTTTTATGACTGCCTGATGGCTGACCTATTGATAAATTTGGAACTAAACCTCAGATTTCCTGATTCCTCCCTTTGCTATCCTTCTGGCTAACTCCATCTCATTTTTCAGTGCTTTCCAAGCTCTCCAGTTACCTTCACTGCTCCACCCAGCCTTACTCTGTTTTTCGTGTCCCTCCTTTCTTCTCGCACAGCATATTTTCTTGTTCCTATCTTTATAAAGCATATATCGCACCACTCCGCAATACCTGATTGCCTTCCCAGTCTGTAAGCACTTTGAAAGTAAGTTCCATGTTTTGTGTGATTTTTAAAATTCACAGGTCTAGTGGAGTGAGTAGGACCATAATGCCTGATTGTTAGGGAGTGTTCAGTGAATGCTGAGTGAATATCGACTATTACATGGATCAAACTCTGGGTAGGGGGATGATATATCCCAGCATCCTAGGAATTTCCAACACTAACAGAGTCTTCAAAATTTCACTATAAAGGGCAGGCCAAGTGGCACGGTGGTTAAGCGCTGGCTTGGGAAGCCAGTGGCCCTGGTTCGGGTCCCACATATGAGGGCCAGTGACACTGGCCTCAAAAAATATAAAAAATAAAATAAAAATAAATAGAATGTCACCATAAAGATCCATTGTTTTCACTTCCTAAAGCTGGGTAAGGTAACAGCATTTATTGAAATGTAAATAGTTGTAGGAAGGACAACAAATTTAAGCCTTAATTTAACAGTTCATCCAATGAGCTCCTTATAAAGGTAACACTGGCAGTGGTTCTGCCTTTGTTCAGGGTGGGGGAAGGGTGATACTGCCTATCATTAAATAATCCTGTAACAAAAGATCTCCAGGAATGTGGTAGCAAGTGTAGTTTGAGGAAGCCCCTCAGACAATTCGTATAAATTCACCCCAAGCAGAATGTGACCCATTTTCCTTTCTCCCTCATCACTTTTTCAAAGGGACTGATGTTGATTGAGTCCTAGACCAATTTGATTTTGGTCTTGGAGATTTTTATGTGGATTGAGCTCCCAGGGACACCCAGACTCAAAGAACAAGGCTTTTTATTACCACGAGGTTGCTGAGCTCTTATTCTTTCTGGTTCACATAACTGTTAAAAAATTACATTATTTATCGGTGAGGGCATTTATGGAAGATGGTTTGTTATTAAGTTTATAGTAACTGCCTTTGTTCTCAGTCATGCAGGTGGGGATTGACAACCCGCCCTGCTGTCATCTTTTCGGAGGTCATACCCTGGCTCAGCCAAGCTAGAGACAGTCTTCAATGCACAGGGTGTAGTCTGGCTGTAGATCACTTGAAAGCCTGGGGCAGTACAGTCACCCTCCGGCACACTGTCTTCTTTTAGCCCTCTTAGCAGGAGTTTCCCAACTCTCTGGAGTGGAGACTTGCAGGGGTGGGACTGGAATGTCTTCAGCATTCCTCCTCCTTCCCCTCCTTCCCCCACCGTCCCCCCTTCCCCCTCCTTCTCTTCCTCCTCCTCCTCCCACTTCCCTCCCCCTTCCCCTCCTCCTCCTTCCCCTCTCTCTCTTCCTTCTTCTCCTCCTCCCACTTCCCTCTTCCTCCTCCCTGCTCCAACTCCTCCAGGCTGCGGTTGCTGGTGTGGGGGAGGGGCTAGTGGCTGGAAGCTGAGAGTGGAAGGACCCGAATCTAGGGAGCCTGGGGAGGTCCCAGGCCCCTGAGCATGTGGGCCTGAACCCTCTTCACATTATCTGTAGGATTATAAAAAAATTGGCAAAAGGCAGGACCAGCTTCACAAAGCCTCCTCAAAGGACGCCTTGGGGTTTTAATTATAGTTATTCAGAGAGCAAGTCCACTCATGCTTACTAATCTCTCATCTGTAAAATGGGGATAAAATAAAAATTAAATAAATATTATCCAAAAATAGGAAGCTTGCAGAACAAAGCTGTATTCATTTCCTGTGAACAGTGGAGAGGAACTAAGTAACTGTGCTTTGTTGATTTTATTCCAGCCAAATACAAAGACAGAGCCTATATAACAAATGTTTTCCTTTGTTCTGGGTCTTGTAAAGAGTCATTTCTCTACAAGGAAAGAATCCCCTTTGTGCATTCCCTGGCCCAACTGGAGAGAAAGCTCTCTGGAGCTGTTTTCCTGGTTAGAGACATTGTTCTGGAAAGCAAGCTCGGTTGCCATGGCTACGATTCCCCAGCGGCCTCATCCTGCCCCTTTCCACCCGGCCTGCCTGTGCTGCCTGCTAGTACCAGGGCAGTACTGACTTCAAATATTCCTCCCGAACAGCACGGAAATGACAGGGAAATTCCAAACTATGTTACCCAGATGGCTTCAGAGGATTAAAGAAAAAAAAAAAAATCCCTTGTCAGGCACTCCTGAATTGTCTTTGAAAAAACGGCCATTAGATGGAAAGCTTGTTGAAGGTAGCAATCGTGTTCTTGTCACTGAACCAATTTCTGAAGTTCACTATGACCACCCTTCCCCGCCCTCCAGTAGACCGACACATAGCAGGATCTGTAAAAAAGTATATAACCATTTGCCAGAGGTGGCGGTTTAGCAGCGGGTTAAAAGCATGGACTTTGGAGCCAGAATCTTGGTCTCCCACTTAAATATATAAAATATGTAATCTTTTCAAGCTTCAATTTCCTCATCCCTAAAATGGGGACAACCTTGGGCCAGCCAAGTGGCACGGTGGCTAAGAGCTGGCTTGGGATGCCAGCGGCCCTGGTTCGGATCCCACATATGAGGGCTAGTGACACTGCCCTAAAAAAAATAATTAAAAAAATAAAATGGGGACGACCTACGGTGGGTATTGAATAAGATAATTTCGTGTATAACACTTGGTATTGTCTGCCTTATAGCGAGCTCTCAGTATTATGATTATTACTGTTATTATCTCCTCTGGAGCCTCCTGCGTGTTCACATCGGGAGAAACATTTTCCTCTACTAAACACGGACCCCAAACAACAAAAAACCTTCTAGCAAAGTCTATAGCAGCCCAGGTCTAATTGTTAATGAAATGAATATAGAAGTGCTGCGTAGGTTACTTATTTGTGTCGTAAGTGGCAAATACACATGCCAGTAACAAGTTTAGTTTATGGTAGATTGTCGCACATAAATAATGCAAAGTGGGTATGTTCCAATTTCCCACCCACACCTCTATGGTAAATAGATTAAAATAGCACTGTGACAACTTTTGGCTTGACTTGCTGCCTCTCCCCTCCCCCAGTCTCTTAGGGAATTTCTGAACTCTACAAACCAGGTTGTAATTTTGTGTGTGTTTCGTGGAATTTATAAATTCAACATGGGCCCCCACCCCAGGGCTGCCTTCCAAGTCCTAGAAGCCCTGGGGTCTGGAGGTACTTACTCGGTACCTCTTGAAGAGTCTAAACATCTTTGAACACTCAGGTGAGAGTGAATTTAGTAACGTCCCAATCCCAAGATTGCTCTGCTCCCCCTCTCCTTCCCAAGGCAGGCGCGAACTTTGTTCAGAATTCCTAGGGAGCCTTTGGAGTTAGGGGGAGAAAAGGGGGGTCAGGATATATAACTAGTCTGGAAAGGCTCTGGGCCGGACCTGGCCGCAGGATGTGCACACCCTCGACAGCTGCAGACCACGGTTCAGACTATTAGACTCTCAGAGGAGCCACTTCAGGGTGGGACTGATCAGATGTCAAGAGGTTCTGGCACCTGGGGGAGGGGAGGCAAGTACAGGATTATCATTCCACTGTTACCTAATACTGCTGTGCCTCTTGGTTGAAAAGGTATGTACAGTTAGTATGTATTTTAGGACACGAATGAAAACATGTGGACAGTATTGAGTATGTTTATTGTCACTAATGCATAGGGCTGAAGAAGCCTGGTAATTACATGTACACGTGTCAGTTGCTGTAGGGCGCCTCACACACACCTGTGTTCAGTGTTTTCTGAGGTTGTGCAGTAATGCGGCAAAGGTGCAGAAACGTGGTGTGAACTGCAGGGTGTGAAGTGTTCCCTCTCCTTCATATCCTCTCATATATTCCCCACTTCAGCACACACAATAAACCACCCAAGACACTTAATCCTCCCCTCCCCCACACTGCAGCAAGCTTTCTCTGAAAACTGATACCCTGAGGCCCTTTTCCCTTACCAGCTACAATTAGGGGCAGTGAGATAGAAAATGTGGACTGGATCATAGCACGGAGGCAGTGCTCTGTAATTTTTCCTCTTGTAACAGGCCGCTGTTCCGGCTCCAGGCCTTATATTTGATCTGACTTTGCTACTCCAGGAAACAGCTTTAGGCTCCTGAAGTGCGGGCCAAATCCACTTCTTTCTGTGAAGTCCATTTTGTATTTTGTATTTCACCTTAGTCAAGTCTCAGCCGAGGCTGTTGTTCTCAATCCAGCTCAGAAACTGGCTCAAACCGCCCTGAACTGGATTTGGTGGCTGTTGAGACAGAGTTTCTGCCTCTTTGTTAGGGCGGATCCGGCCTCATTGCTCTTCAGTTTCCCTGCCTCCTGTTTTCCCAGAGTCACCAACTGCAATTGAATTCCCCTCCCCCTGCCTCTCCAGTTTGGCATTTTTTTTTTTTTTACCCTTCCTTGGGCCAAGGCCCTATGAAATTAATAGATTAAATTCTTTAATAAAATAGTGGATTTAGGTTGTAAACCTTCGGCTTTTATTATATTAACTCTTTAGTTCTGCTTTTTTCGAATTATCTACCCTATGACTTGGTGCCCTTACAATTTTGGCTCTCATTTTTACCTAGAAATGAATTTTCACTGTGCATGGAAATAACTTTAAATTTCACATGAAAGGCTGTGAAGGGTGTTGGTGTAGTACATTGTTCATTTCCGTTTTGTAACTATATTTAATTTATTCACTTAGTTGCTGAGAAGTGACAAAACATAATGCGTATAGAAGAGACAGTCACCCATACTGGCTGCCTATTGCAACTACGTGATTCCTAGCGAAAGAATTGTGCAGACTTAAGATGGTTTTGGTTTTCGAACATGTAATTTTACCCCTGGATCAGATTCTGTGAATTTAGGGACGAAGGCTGTTTGGAGATTGCGCGGGGAACCATTCCTAACATGGTGGAGGCAAAGCCAGGAGTGTGACGGAATAAGCGTAGCACAGGGCTGGGCTTTTCTAAATTCTCTTTCTCTAAAATTGAAGCATTTCTTAGGGTTTAGAGCAAGACAGAGTGGTTGGTTGCACACCATTGTAGGTGTACTAAATGGCACTAAACTGAACACTTTAACAAGGTTAATTTTATGTTATTTGAATTTTACTTCAATTTTTAAGTTAGGCATTTCTTGAGAAGAGTTTTACATTTTCTTTTTGTGTTTCTTGAAAAAAATCAGAAAAGAGATAATAAGCAACCATGATCTGGGTGTGGCTCCATGTGGTGCTTGACGGCTCACTGGTCTCCCTCTGCTGGCCAAATTAAGCAATGTGTACCACGTCGGAAGGCCTTTTGAACATCTGTCATATATCAGGGCAAAACTACAGGCCACTTTACTAAGAATCGACCTCAGTACCTAGTTTCAGATGCATTTTATTTGTCTTATGTGCATTGTACAGGGCTGTTTTACTGAACACGGATCACAGACGTTTTTGCTTCTAGGGTGTTAGAAAGGCTTAATTATAAACTAACAATTTAAAATTCATTTCTAAATCTCAAAGCAGAACCAAAAATGTTGTTATTTCTCCTAGGCTAAAACCTGCAGTTAAATCGCTCATTTAAATGTTTAGTTTCAGTAGAGCATAAAGCCCTGGAACAAAGCCAATTATGACAGTAGATCTCGAAAAGCTATTTTTATATGCAAGAGGGAGGGGACTGGGTTTGTGGTATGAGTCAGTGCTCTGAGAAAGTCTCAGGTTTGGGCTAAGGTAACCTTCAAGATGTATATTGAGAAGATGAATCCATCAAATGAATTTGTTTCTATGAAATTTAAAAATCTTAAGTAATTGCTGTGGGAAGAAAAACAGTATATATTGTATTGGCCGTCAAGTAATCCAGGCCAACCCTCTCATTGTTAGATTAAATTGAACTTGAGGATCTTCACACCTTTTGTTTCACATGCTTGAGATACTTCTCCTACTCAGAGGTCAAGCCTCACCTGTCAAACCTTGCCTTGTATGTCACCTCCTCAGAGAAGCCTTCCTGAGTATTTGGTCAAAAGTGGATTCTTTACACCCTATTATCTTCTCATATGGCACTCTCGTCTTTTTTTAAAATTTGTTATAGTATCACTTTAATTTATAAGTATGTATATTTGTTTTCTTGTATATTCTCTTTCGCACTCACTAGCTTTCTAAATCTCCAAGGATAGTGTCTGTCTAATCAAAACTTTATAACCAGCTTGTGTAATAGTAGCTGGCAGAAAAGTAACAAGGAATAAATATTTGTTGAACAGATATGTTAAATTCAAATACCATATCTTTAGTCCTAGTCCACCACTTTCTGGATTCCTCTTTTATACTTGTAGCTTGTTCAAGACTTAGCCTGTGTTCTTTCTCTCTTGTGAACTCTCAGTAACTACTGATGTATTTTAGGACTCCTCTTTGGGTAATGTGAGAGCTACTGAATATAATGGAATCGTCACAGTTCCTTGAATTTTATCCCCTGAAAAGGAGAAACAGACTAATCCTATAATTCTTACAGTCTGTGTTTTCCATCTATAGTACTTGATTTTACTCTGAGATAGTTTCCCTGGGTTTTGATTTCTGAATCTGGAAATGGTGCTCCCCTTCCCACCCATCAAAACCTTCCCTGCCACCAGGGGAAATGGTCTACCAATTCTTGCTTGAAAAAAGTCTCTTCCTCCTGTTCAGAGACAGATTCATTTATGCAGAGATGTAAATTCCCTGGAATCTTAAGTAGGCAATTTGCATCCCTGAGAACCTGTAGACTAGATGTCAGTTACTTCATTGGATTTTAGCCCAACACAAGAATAATCCCTTTGGAACATTTCTTTACCTCAGCAAACTAGCTATTATTGCACTATTCCTAAAAGCTGTGCTAGGGGTTGGAGGACTTTTGTGGTATGTGGCTTTATTTTGTATTCACTGAATAATTTTGATTGACTGATGGTTGTGTAACTGGTAGAATTTCCCTAGTTGCCTAAAAAATGATGTGACTTTCACTCCTTTGAGATGGTATAGGGTAATAGTTAAGAAACTAAACATGGAAGTCAGAAAAACTCATAGCTCTGAAGTCTTAGTTTTTCTCATTCATTCTGTTTTGCACCTATAAAAAGCGTATGTCCACTTTACAGAATTATAATAATTATTATAGCATTTATAGAGCAATTACTTTATTCCAGTTACTGTTTTAAATATATAATACCACTGTGACACACACACACACACACACACACACACACACACACACACACACACAGATTGACCCCAACTTAATGATAATTCAACTTTAAATTTTTTAACTAAGTGATGTGCATTCATTGCAAACTGGTTAGACTTAGCTAAGTTATTTGCTAGGCTGGGTGTATTAAGTATATTTTTGACTTAATATTTTCAATTTATGATGGTGTTATTGGGACATAACCCCATTGTAAGTCAAGGAATACACACACACACACACGCACACACACACACACAATATAATCAGGAGCATCTGATTATACATATATATTCATATATATTATATATATAACATATATATTCCAAATATAATATGTAATATAATATAATATGATGTAACATATATTCATTTAACCCATTTGGGGTCGGTAACCAGTATTATGTTATGGCTGAGGACACAGAGTCACAGGGAAGTTAGGTAGCTTGCCCAAGGTATCACAGCTACTAGGTGGCAGAACACACAGAAACCTAAGCTGTTTGGGTTCCAAGTTTATGCTTATTATCTCTTTCCTTATTTCCATGAAAATAGTCATTACTTCTTCAAGGTATCTTAATATAAAACTATACAAATTTAGAACCAACACAGTCCCCTGCTTTTTCAGATGACGAGATGGAAACCCGAAGAGCTTGAACCATTTGTACTGTGTTGCTGGGCGGGACTAGATATTAGCTCTCCTGGCCAATCTGTGAGGCAGTAATGGTTCCTCATCGTCATGTGTTCAAGTTCCTTCCGCTTATCAGTTTTGAAAAGGAAGGAAAAACAGTTCTCTTTATGAAGCTTACTCCTACCCCCACCTTGTTTTCTGCAATTAAATAACACATGCTACACTAGCAGAGACTTAACTAAATGGAATGTGCTGCTTCTCGCCAGAGCACACAAGGAAGTGAGCCACAGCGTGCCCCTGGGAAAGGCAGGAGAGGGGAAAATTAGTTCTTTTGTTCTCCCTCACTCTTTTCCCGCTTCATATCTTTCCGACCTGTTTCTGGCTCCAGCTCTCTATTGCCTTCCCTGGATTGGGAGCATTAGGCTATCACTGATGTCCACCCTAATAAAATTTAACCCTGAACAGAGACAGGAGTAGTAAGCTAGGTTGTCAGTAGCTGCATAGTTCCGCACCCCATGAGAACGGTAGAGAAAGTCCTGAGTTCCTGTTTTGATTGTGCCATTATCTCAATACATGCCTAGGCATAAGTTAGTTAACCTGTGCTAGCCATAATTTTCTCACCTTTATATGAAACATTATCTTTCTCACCTTTATATAAAACGTTATGTTTTCTCACAAGGAATTTTGCCTTGGCCATGAGGTACTGTGACAAAACTCAATAAACCATAGTGCTTTGCTTCATTTTGTTCAGCTGAAATAAAAATTTTAAGAAGTGTCATATATGTATGTAGTTGCAAATGTGAAACATAGCTTCACGATGTTTGAAGAGCACTATTCCAAAAGCCCACAATATATAGTGTTATGCTGTAAACACAGAGAATATAAGTTTCAAAGGAAATTTATGCTTTTACTATCACAGAAGAGGAAATTGAGTTCTTTCCCCCCATCTCCCTTCTTCTTTCCCTTAGCAGTTTCCTTTGAGTTGAAATTTGGAGAAGTGAAGAGAACAATAAAGGGAGCTTCTGGATGGACTAATTCTGGATGTATGATGAGTAATAGTGAGAAATAAGTTTGAAAATGTACGTTAGGTCCAGATAATGGAAGTACCTGATTTTTACCATACTTTAAAAAATTGAGTTTCTATGACTTTTCATTGCTTTTGCTTTTGTGTATGGTGTATAATGTAATTATATAGATGGGGAAACTGAAAGATGGGGAAAGTGAGACTTAGGCAATTTGCCTGAGCCCTCACAGAGAAAGCACAATTCCTTTCTAGGGTGTTATAGTCTACCAAGAGACAGACAGAGACCCCAAATTGTAACTCATCCTAAGGGCTATAATTGTTAACGTAAGAAATGTCCAAACCTGTACAGAATTTCTATAAGAGTTTATTGGGGCCTAACTGATGTCATGTGCCAGGGAGCAAGATCTCAAATGCTTCAGAGAATAACAGTTGTAATTTTCTTTAAGCATTTGAAATTAAGGAGGGAGCATAAGGAAGATTACCTGAAGGTGGGAGAAAGCAAGGTGGGATTGGATTACAGGACAGTTAAAATTATTTGCTCTCTTGAGGGTGGTCTACTTTAGAAGAAGATGTCTGAAAGAGGACATTTCAAAGGTGTGTTAGCCTGTATGTACAGAAACAAAGGACAGAGCTTGCTTAAGGCAAAGATAAACCTTTCTCTAAAGAATCTATATGCCTGGGGCGTGAATACTCATCATGATCTGACCAGTTAGGAATTTATGATCAGATCACCCTGTGAAGTTATTTTCCATAGAACCTTTTTTTTTTTTTCCGGTCCACACGTAGAACTCCTTTTTACATCCACATAATAAAGACAGATTCAGACTACAGTGTCACAATGCAGAGAATAATGATCTCAGATGAGGAACTGAGTAGGCAGAAGGGGAAAGGCAATCTTGAGGAAATTTAACAGAAATCTGGGTGTTGAAAGAGAAGTAGGAATTTATACTAATGACAAGGCAGGTAGGGACACGTTGGTCGGAGGGAATGGAATATTAAAGGCACAAAGATCTGAAATAGAATGTTCTACCTGGGACTATAGGAAGCCATATGAATAGAGAGAGTATAGAGTAATAAAAAGGGGAGAGTGGAGAGACAGGCTAAAGAGGCATGCGGGCTAGGTGACCAAGGGTGGTGGATGTCATGGTGTTTGAACTCATTCCGCTGGGTTTTTGGCAGAGCACTCCTTGTAAAAAGTAGATATTTTGTAGAATTCCAATTCATTTGTTTACAGAAGCCTCTGAAGCATCCTCACAGTACCGTAGAGGTTTGATTAATATAGTATTATAACTATAGTTATAACTGTAGTCACAAGGTGTAATCAAAACATACGATGAATGTTTAAGTAAAAAAAAAATTGATTACAGTAAAAGACACATTGCCATTAATCCCCCTCAAAATACTTCCTCTCACTTCAAACACACTTATCCCATTGTTCTTGCCACTTTCTGAAGCAGTTCTGGAAGTCCTCATTCGTAAGTGTCTTTAGTTATGCTTTCGTGGCTGCCTCGATATCCTCAATCGATTCAAAACATTTACCTTTCTTGGTCATTTTGACTTTGGGGAAGAGCCTGAAGTCACATGGTGCCAGATCCGGTGAATAGAGTAGATGAGAACACACCGTAATGTTTTTATTTGACAGAAATTGTCATACCAGAAGCGATGTGTGACATGGAGCCTTTCTGTTTTGATCACAAAATACGGTGAATGCTGCTGCCTACTGCCATCCAACAGGAAGGAATCTTCAATAGGGAAGTGGCGCATCGAACCTTAGTAACAGTGTGTGACAAGTTTCAGCTTGTTCGGTGCAGTTAATCGGGTGTGGGCTACAATTGAGAGAAGGTGTGTTTTAAAGTGTGCCCATAAATCATCCTCCATCATGACAACGTTCTGTGTCACACATTGCTTCTGGTATGGCAATTTCTGTATTCCATTCCTCTGTGGTATTATAACTAGGCATTGTTTATCTTATCTTACTAATAGAGAAACTGAAACTCAGAAAGTTTAATTTTGTCCAAGGTCATGCAGCCATAGGTGGCAGCACTGGGATTTGGATCCAGGGCTGTTTGAATTCATGCCCCAAACCCTATTCATGATATCCAAGGGCAGGTTCCCTGGAGGCAGGGAGAGAGGACTACCACTTAAAACTGTTAGAGTGACAGGGCAAATGAAAATATAAGTGAAGAAGGAGGTGGGGGAAGAAACAGAATAGTGATGAATGTCTACATTTAGGGTTGGGAAGAGAAAAAGGAGACATATCCCATAGGATGCAAGGAGAGAGAGAGAAAGAAGCAAGGAGAGAGAATAGTTTAATCAAGGAAAGTGAGAAGGGTGATTTCATGAAGGAAAGTCCCAACTGTCAAATACAGGGTAGAAGCTGAGGACAATGAAGACTGTGAAAAGATCACTAGAATTAGTATTAGGTTGTTAATGAACTGTTTCCAGGCAGAAGCCACTTTGGACTAAGTGAGTGTAGTAGCTTTGAAAAGTTGTTAAGTTGGTAGGCTGAACTTTTATTTCTCAGCATTTCCTTCCCTGTGTGTTTCCCTTTAAGGGTAGGCCAAAAGAGATATTAATCTGGAAGATTTTGACAGCTGAAGTGAAACAGTAGCCATTTTGTTTTTTATTTCATTAAACAGGGGCAGGTGCTTTCTTAGCTCACATAAATTGTCTCTGAACTGCCTGCTCACCTCATTGGTGTGGGGCAGCAGCCAGGCCTACAATTGCTCTTAAGGTGAAGCAGAATTTGCTACCCCAAAATATACCTTAAGGATATTTTCAAGAAACAAAAAGACTCAGGAAGAAACTTTGACCTCTCCCCTAACTGCCTGCAAGAATTTAGGTAGAGGACCTGCTGCAGGAAGGGAGCTATTATCATAGATAATTATAGTTTAATATGCACTAGTGTGTTTTTGACAGAGAGGAATCCAGGAAGTCCCTTTGATCAAAGTCCTCTCTGTGTCCTGTTGTTAAAGATTGCCCAACAAACATTTGTTTACCAAACATTTGCTTTTTTTTTAATGTTTTTTTTCCTTTCTTTTTTAGTTTCAGATGTATAAAACAATACAATAGTTATACTTTTCATCCCTCATAAAGTGACAACTCCGCTCCCCCAATAAACATTGCTGTGAATTGCCTCCCTGCCCTTTGAAGTCCCAAACCACAGTCCCCCGTTCCCCTTAGCTCAAGGTGGCATGTAAGCCGCAACTTCCTGATTTGTCCTTGGGTCCCATATTCTTAAGGAATCCTCATATGTACACATGTAATAAATTTGGTAATTTCTTCCTGTTAAGCTGTATCATGTCAATTTGATTATTCGTCCAGCCAGAAGAATTTAGAAGGGTAGAAGGAAAATTATTTTTCCTTCCCCAAATCCTCCTCTAGCTTCTGTGACTCCTGGACCACTTGTGTGTTTAACTCTAATGAAGAGTATCAACTTCTCCCACTGGACACGTAAATCACCAGGATTGAAGGCAGTGAGAACTGACAAAGATGCAGCTTGTGCTCTGGGTTGCAGCTTGTCCTTGCTTTCCCTCACTTCGTATCCATCTTCCCTTTCCAATTGCTTGACCTGCAATTGTCACACACTGACATCAGACAGGAAGCCAATAGCCTTGCAGAGATTGTTTACCTAGATCTCACAATTACATAAGATCTCTCCATGTTTTTTGTGGTATATATATCTATATGTCTGTCTGTCTATCTATCTATCTATCTATCTATCTATCTATCTATCTATCTATCTATCTACCTACCTACCTACCTACCTACCTATCTATCTCCCTGATCTTGTAGTGATTCTACTTCTTTAGTTGCACTCTGATACAATGAGAGATGAGAAAAAGGAAACAGAAAGTATAAATTACTCTCTGGAAGAGTACAGTAGTCACACACTAAATATCTGCTGAGCCCCTGTTATGTGCCTATGCATGATTCAGAGAACATAGTGATGAACAACACTGATATGGATAGGAGACTATAATCTAGAAAAAGAGATAGATAATTAAAAAGTAAACAATTAAATATACATTACAAATGGTATGAATATTCTGAGGGCAAAAAGACAAAACAAAACCAAAAACCCCCAAATGAGGACAAGAGACCAAGACCAACACAGAAGGATATCTATCTATCTATCTATCTATCTATCTATCTATCTATCTATCTAGATTGAGGGGTCAGGGAAAGATCACACTTTCTAAGATGTGATCTTTAAGCTGAAATATGAAGGAAAGTAGGACTTAAGATCATTTTAGGAAAAAGGAATAGCATGTATTGGCCCTAAGGTAGAAAAGAGTCCCAGCTATTCAGGGAACCGCAAGAGGCCTGAGTGATTGGAGACTCGTAAGTAAAGAGAGTGACCTGTGAGACTGGAGATGAAAGCTTTGTGTCTAGGCAAGGATTCTGGAATTTATCCTAGAAGTAATGGAAAGACGTTATTATTATTATTTTTTAAAGATTTTATTGGGGAAGGAAAACAGTCAAGTTGTTGTCCTTCAGTCTTAGTTGTGGAGGGCACAACTAGCTCAGCTCCAAGTCCAGTTGCCATCCAGCCGCCCGTAGACAGCTTGCAGCAGCTCAGCTCAAGGTGCCGTGTTCAATCTAAGTTGCGGGTGGGCATAGCCCACCATCCCATGCCGGAATCCAACCGGCACGTGCTCTCACCAGCTGAGCCATCCTGCTACCTGTTGGCAGCTCTGCGACAGCTCAGAAATAAAAAGACTCGATGTAGCTCACTAGCCCATGTGGGAATCAAACTGGCCACCCTGTTGTTCAGAGTTGGTGCTCTCAACCAAGTGAACCACTTGGCCAGCCCTGGAAAGCCATTTTTTTTTTTTTTTGAGGGCAGTGTCACTCAAAGTGTCACAGTGTTAGGGCCCTCACATGTGGGACCCTAACTGGAGCCGCCGGCCTCCCAAGCCAGCACCCAACCACCGCGCCACTCTGCCGGCCCTGGAAAGCCATTTTTAATAGCTAAGAGTCTCTGGTTTCAGAGAACAGAAATACAAGTCAAAGTATCTTAGGAGAAAAATGGATTTTTATTGGTTCACATAACCAAACCACAGGAAGTGCAGATAAGGAAGTGGCCTTAACATACGATAGAATGAAGGATATTAAAACCATTAAAACTCTTTCTTTTTGTGATTTTCACTTCTCTTCACATGTCTATGTCATTTCTATAATTAGATTTTTAATGAGGCTGGATCTACAAATCACATCTTCACAGCATTCCCCCTAATTAGCCCACCACATCATCCTTACTACTAAATCTAGTAACTGAGTTATACTTAGAAGATTACTCTGACTAGGGAAATAGAGAAGTGGCTAACAGTAACTCATGTTCTTACAAAATCTCTTTTTCACAAAGAAGTACTCCAAATTTTGAAAAAAGCATAATTATGTCACTTTCTTCATGTGTGGGTAGTAAAGTACAGTTTTGTGCCAGACTTCCTGAGTCTCCTCCCTCCAATATTGCAGTCTCGCTTCACCTGTGTTGTGATACCAAATTCCTCTAAATACAGAATCTGTATTTGAATGAACTCAAATTTATTTTAAATCAATTCTGAGGGCTTCAATATTGTTAGAAACTAGAACTATAGTAGTTTCTTTTTATAGGATCAGAAATGCACTAGAATGATGGAAGCAAACTTGAGATTATACTGGTTTATCTGTATTTTCTGTCTTTTCTTTTGAGAAACAAAATTGGACCCATAGGCAACATTGAAAAGAAAATTGTCAATTGTATTCCTCCCCAGGATGGGAGCTTTACCTAAAGGACGTATTAATCAAAACTATTTTTAGTTATAAGTATCAGAAACTTCTCAAACTCACTTAGAAGTATGTTGGAGTATGTTGATTAATATAGCTGAAAAGTTCTGGAGTAGGATTGTTTCAAGCACAGCTGGATTTTGAGCTGAAATGACTTCACTGGGTCTCAACTTCTTCCAACTCTTGGCTCTGCTTTCATTCTTGTGGCTTCATTCAGAAGCAACTTATTTCCATGTGCTATCCCTCAGCTCTGCTCTAGACTTACGTTCTAACAGCAGAAACAACCATAGCAGAGGAAAGCTTTACTTTCCATACAGTTATAGCCAACGCCCAGTCCAGGCATATCTCAAACTTGAACTGATTGTGACTGGGAGGATGGAATATATGTAATATATGCTTGACCAGACTTCGGTGCCCTGCTGTGGAGTGAGGACTAGAAGTGGAAGAAGCCTTACTTGAAGTACTTGCACTGAAAGAGGAATTGGAGGAGTGCATTCCAGACAGCCAAATAAGAACCATATGCTCACGACAGTCAACTCCTTGGCAGCTCATCATCATGCATACCCTAGTTCTCCTATTTCACATAATGCAGCCATTCATATGAATAAAAAGAAACTGCCATCTCCAAAAGGCAATGACTCAAATTGTCATTTAGTAACCTTATTCAGCTCAAAGTTCACAGTATTTAGGTGTCATGAATTCCTCTTACTTGAACTCAGAGTTATTTCCTTGTGATTTTGGAATCTATAGCTAAATAATATACTTGATCATCCTGACACATCTATTGCACAGTTATGTAAAGAGAAGAGTATTGTCATAATTAAAAACTACCCTGTTCAAAGGAGAAGAAAGCGAGACAATATAGTATTAATATAATGGCTACCGGCCTGCGGCATATATAACATCCTGAAGAACAGGAATAGCAGAAACCTTTGCCCTAAAAAGAGTTCCTTGGTCAACTAGTCTTTTATGGGTCCTACTATCTGAAAAGCTGCCCCTACTCCATGGCACTATGTGGCCACAGCTGAGGTGATCATTAAGGGAGATGCTTTTTGCTTTTTTTTTTCCTTTGGCAGCCGGGTTCCTTTGGGAAAGGTTTTGGGGGACTTAAATATTAAATGCCTTACAGGTTGAGTAATCATAGGGCTTTGTTTATCAAGTTGTATTGCCTGGGATTTCTAAGGCAATACAACTCCCTTAATAATATTAGTGATTTTTTTTTTTCTTTCTATTTACATTCTCCAAACTTGTGCCCAAAGCCAGAATTCTTTTTCTCTTCTCTCTTAGAAACAAACATTGGTGCCTGGTCACCCACTAGCTCATAGCTCTATCATGGATCTATCTGAGGTGGGGAGGCACAGCTAATTTATTCCTTCTTTTCTGGCTACATTCCAGTGACTGGCTCTTTGCAGTTAGAACAGTTGTCCCTTTGTCAGGCAGGGAATGAATAACAGGAAGTGACTGGCAGTGATCTGTGGGTATCAGTATCCTGGTTCTTTTAGCATTCACTTAGCTTGAAATATAGAATGTGGACATTCTAAACCTGGAAGACAAGGACTGACTCCCCGCCATCTTGGATTATTCACCAAACTGTAATTTTGATCTTTTCTGTGTTTAGATAAGCCAGATTCAAAAAAAGCTGGCTTCTTCCTTGTTGGACTTCAGCAAAAAGTAAACATGCCAACATAATAAATTTTCTCTCCAGTCCTCTAAACATATTTTCTACCCAGTTTCTAAATATCCAGCCTTGTTTGTTTGATACATGGAGAGTCCCAAAATAAAACAGGCAGCAATTTAAGCAGTTACTTGCTTACCAAAAACCAAGAATTGATTATCATTCCTATCTGGGGAATGGGGGAATCCTCAACACCATGCACCTTACTTCAATTAACCAATTCCACATTTTACGGACTGTTATTTTTAAGAGCGATATTCTTGATACTATTGGATTGTTGGAAAAGTCATGATGCATTTTTGCAACAAAAAACATAGAAAAAATACGTCATGATTTTTCCAACAACCCAATATTTGAAGCAATTATGTCTCCACTGTAAGAGTCAAAACTCCAACTCAAATTGTATTATAAATAATGGTAATATATCTACTCTTGTATGTGAAACGTTAAGGGATAGCACTTCTGCTAGAGCTGCCATAACAAAATACCATAGAATGGGTGGCTTAAAAAATAAAAATGTATTTCTCATAGTTCCGGAGGTTGGAAATCTTAAGATCAAGGTGTTGGCAAGTTTGGTTTCTCCTTAGGCCTCTCTCCTTGACTTGCAGATGGTTGCTTTCTCGCTGTGTCCTCACATGGTCTTGTCTCTGTGTGCACGTGTTTCTGGTGTCTCTTCCTCATATTGGATTAGGGCCCATTCTTATGACCTCAGTTAACCTTAATCACCTCCTTAAAGGCCCTGTTTCCAAATACAGTCACAATGGGGGTAAAGGCTTCAGCATATGAATTTTGGGGATACAGGATTTAGTCTATAACAGTACTATATTCACAAGCATTTGGATTGAGGGTCAAAATGAGGCCATCGGGATTCTCTGTCCAATTCCTTTTTTTACTTTCCTCTCTGCTGGTGTTATGTTCAAACAGGCTTGCATGTGCTGGCTTTTTGACAATTATAGATTAGATTACATCATTCTGATATAATAACTCCAGTGGAAAGATAACATCTCTTTCTCAATGATTCCAGCAAAAATTCTGTGGTTTCCTCCTCTTGGCCTGGAGGGGGTATGTGCATAACATGGGAACAATCACGATAGCCAGGGCAATAGATACGTTGATTGTCCAATCTGGTCATATGGCCACCCTTGGGCCCAGGATAGGGTGAAGTACCCCAACTTAAACCATAGGAACTTGTGGTAGGGAAGGTGTTTCTTCAAATGAAAACTTAAGATGTTGATATAAACAGAATGGGAACAGATGATGGCAGGTAAAATCCAACAAATGCTGCTCTGTGACAACTAAATTTTCTTCTAATGCCAATAAGCTATGACTTAATCCTTAGTCACTGAGTATTTTGAAACATGCTGATCTATTGTTTTATAGGACAGTGCTGGCATTGTTTATAAAATTCAGAGTTCTTTCTATAATCCTTGGAAGAATAAAGGAAACATGTAATTAATTTTGAAGTACAGAAGTGTTCTGAAATAACTTCCTCTGCTGTAAATGCTAAATTAGACCCTCAGAGGAACCATACACCAGTTGTCATCTGAAGATGTACAAAGCTGAACTTCATTTACTATAAAGGATTCTCATTTGAGAGGGTTGTTTTCTAAGATGGCCCTTTTCTGGTAGCTATAAAAAATAGACTTCCATAAACATACAAATGACCACCTAAATAGAACAATAATCTTTACATAGGTAAGAACAATGAACTTATTTATTAATTTGAATATAATGATGTTGCTATCTTCTATATTCAGAGGTCATCTGTTAATTATTTCTCGGTTTTTCTGAAAGAAATCTCAGTGCTCATTTGTATAGGTAAAAGTTAATCCATTGTTTTCAGCTCCAGCTTCCGGTGAAAAATTCTGTGGATATTTGCTACTCCTTCATTTTGTAAAATTGTTCCCTATTACATCATGCTTTTGTTTTTGCTGTTCATAGCAGTATCGGTGTTCATTGGAAACCAGGAACAGTCATTAGGATATAGTTACTCTTTTTTACCACATATGTTGTTTCAAGGGTAAACTACTAGATAGAGTAGAATGGTTCTGAGGACCACAGATTATGTGGCAATGTGTTGGCAAACGTTTATAAATGTAGGTTGCTCCACTTCCTGTCCTTTGTGTGAGCTGTTAGTTTCATGCACTATCTCCTTTTCTTTAGTTGTGAATTTAATCACTAATCTTGTCATTTAATTATGTGTGGTCAGCGCCTTTCTCTTCTCTGCATGACCAAGGATAAGAGGTCTGTCTCTTGAATAAAATGTACTTTACCAAGCGAGCCTCCCTAATTTTAGGGAACTAATTAACATTATTTGGTGGATTATTTTTTTCCTGTTTTCTTTCTGCATCTATACTGACTAACAAGATGGTTAATTTCAACTGGACAGAAATGAAATTTGGCATAATGCCTTAAATAATACTTTGGAATAATCTGTGAACAGAAATGATGGAAAATATACTGTTAGTACTGGTTACTTCTGGGGATTAAGACTAGAGGTTAGGGTGGCCTGGAAAGTTGATAGTATCTTTTACATTAAAAAATAAACTTTCAAATTAAAATATACTTCGTATTCACAAAAGTATACACATTTGAAGTATACAGAAAAATGATTTTGTGAATTTTCACAAGAAGAGCACACCCCTCTGACTACCACAAGCCAGGAAATAAGACATTACCCCAGACTTCTCTTGTGCCTCTTCTAATCACTACTCTGTTCCCCAGAGGTAGACATCCATCCTGACTAGTAACAGTATAGATTAATTTGCCTATTTTGGGAACTCTTTATGGATTCTATTTCTTGTGTCTTGTTTTTTTCACTCAACATTCTGTTTGTGAGAATAGATGCATTTTGTTGCATGTACTCACATATTCATTGGTGTATAGTTTGGCATTGTAGCCACAATTTATTTTTTCATTGTATCCAGCTTTTAGTTTTTATAAGCAATGTTCTTAGGAACAGTTTTTTTGTTGTTGTTTTGTTTTTTGAGGGCAGTGTCACTGGCCCTCATATGTGGGACCCGAACCGGGGCCTCTGGCTTCCCAAGCCAGTGCTTAACCACCATGCTACTCGGCCGGCACCCCTAGGAACAGTTTTCATCATTTGATTTTATAAAGTTCTTTTCTAATTATTATTTTTTAATTGCAAACATGACTTTTTTTAGTTAAAAAAAAATAAAACAAAACAAACAATAATTGATAAGGATTGCTCCATATCCTTAACAATTCTTAACATTTTAACTACCCATTCTTCATATACTTTCCCAATTTCTCTTTTTTTTCCACTTCCCAAATGTGTTTAAACTTTAAGGTTGAGCCTTAGCCTCTGTTGCTTTTCTTTTTCTACAGTAGCTTCTTCAGAGAATTATTTGCTGTGAGGGCTTCTCAGGTCACTTCTAGAGAGATTTAAATCAGTGTCTCTTTCCCCTTCCCATCCGACTCTAACACTAATTTATTATTCAGCCCTTAAACCCTGCATTTCATTTCAGTCATCTTTCCTTTCTTTTACACTGTTCTAGTCCTAACCCAAGGCTTTATACCTGGCTTAATTTTAAAAGGAAAAGGTTTTTTAATGTGAGAGTCCCTGTCCATAAAAACAATTTGAGTTACTGCAGATCAGCATGTCCACCTTCTTCTGGCAGCTCAATCTTGTGGAATCCCACAAAATAATACTGCCCCTACCAGGCACCTTTCTAGAGCTGAGCTAGCTATGGGCACAGCCACGGGGTCCCTGTATTATCCCATAGGCATGATCCCAGGAACTCCTTTAGACATCTGTGCAACCCAATTTGGAGGAGGGGAAAAGAAGGGGGACATGACACGTAGGGTGTTGGAGAGTGCCTTGAAGGGAAGTAGTTGGCATGGGAGCACTGTAACCTTGGCTGGTCCCAGGCATTGGACGGGGACTTGGAAAGCTTGGAGAAGGCACTCTACAGCATGAGGGCAGGGCAAGGAGGCCAAGGCTTAGTACCCAGGGAAGGAGCTCTACTTGCTGGGGTTGAAGAGCGGTACTGGTCTTCCTGTTATCTACAGGGTCAAGTCCAACCTCTTTGTTTTATTTTTGTTATTTTTTTGAGGGCAGTGTGTCACTGGTCCTCATATGTGGGACCCGAACCGGGGCGGGCCGCTGGCCTCCCAAGCCAACGCCCAACCACCACGCCACTCGGCCAGCCCCAACCTCTTTGTTTAAGGTTTTAGTTCCTCCACAATCTGGCATAGTTAGTTCTCTAACAGGCGTGTAGGAAGGACCTTGATTCAGTAGTACACTAGAGCCAGTTCGCACTGGCTCCCAAGAGCCCGCTGTTGGCCTTTCTTCCCAATTCTATGTTCATTGATGTCACATTGGTAGCTTGAAATTTGCCATGCTGGCTTATTGGCAAATGCTAAAAATCATGTTGGTGTTTTTTTTTAAAAATTTTTGTTTCTGAGAGCCAGCTAAACATATAACCATACAGCACTGCTTACATTACTGTTGAAAGGATGTCTTCTTATTATAGTGAAAAGTATGTTTTACTAGCCCCTCCTTCCACTCCCAAGAAAAAATGTTTTCAAAGTGTGTCCTGAACAGAGTATTTTTGGAGTGGACAAATTTGAAGGAAGATCAAGGAAATTTACAGGAAAGGGTAGGAAAGTAGGTTTATATAATTACACTTAATTTTACTAAGGTCTTTGGCATCAGGCAGACATAGAAAAGTTGGAAATCTCTCTAATTTTTTATGAATCCAGCTGATTTGAATACCAATACCTGATAGGGATACCATTAAAAACAAAATTAGACAATATTATCACTTACAAATATAGATGCAAAAATTGTACAAAAATATTAATTAATTTAATCAATAAATATATTCTATTTGTAATAAAGAATGCCCAATTAGGATTTATTGTAGGAATGCAAGGAAAGTTCAACACTAGGGAAACCATCAATATAATTATTTATATTAAATTTTAAGAAATCATATATCAATAGATTTTGAAGAGATAATTGATAAATTTCAGTAGCTATTCCTACTGAAGGAAAGAATTGATATATTTTACTATATTAAAATGAAAATTTTGGGCCGGCCAAGTGGTGCGGTGGTTAAGTGCTGGCTTGGGAAGCCAGTGGCCCCGGTTCAGGTCCCACATATGAGGGCCAGTGACACTGCCCTCAAAACAAAAACAAAAACAAAAAAACAACAATTTTTTTCTTTTCATCAAAGGATACTGCATACAAAGTGAAAATATAATCTGCAGACTGGGAAAACAGGAGACATAAAGAACATCTACTGATTTAAAGAAATCAGCATGTAAAAGGCAAAGAACCTGAAAGAAAAACTGCAAACAGATAATTTACTGAATGAAAAGATACTCGGTCTTGCTGTTAATAAATGAAATGCAAATTAAAACAATATGAAATATAATTACATGTCCATCAGATTTGCTAAATTTCTGAAGCATGAGAATTCTAAGTGTTGACAAGAATGTAGAACTGGGATTCTTGTAGACTGCTGGTGGGTGTATAAATTGGTATGATCACTTTGGAGAACAACTTTTCAACATCAGATAAAGCTGAAAATACATATACTATTTTGGACACAAACCTTGTGCAGCTCTTCAGGTTCTTGTGACAACATTCTTTTTTTTTTTTTTTTTCATAATTATTGATACATTTTTAAATTTTTATTTATTTTTCACATTCTTTCTTTTTTTCTTTTTAAGATTTTTATTGGGAAATTGGGGAAGGGGAACAACCAAGTTTTCCTTCAGTCTTAGCTGTAGAGGGCGCAGCTTGCTCAGCTCCAAGTCCAGTCGCCATCTGGCTACCCTTTGGCAGCTCACGGCCGCTCAGCTCAAGGTCCCGTGTTCAATCTTAGTTGCGGGTGGGTGTAGTGCACCATCCCATGTGGGAGTCGAACCGGAAACCTTGTTGCCAAGAGCGTGCACTCTAACTACTGAGCCATTTGGCCGTCCATCGGCAGCTCAGGGCAGCTCAGCTCAAGATGCCGTGTTCAATCTTGGTTGTGGTTGGGCATAGCCCAATCTTGGTTGTGGTTGGGCATAGCCCACCATCCCATGTGGGAGTCGAAACGGCAACCTTGTTGTTAAGAAGCACATGCTTTCACCAGCTAAGCCATCCTGCCACCTGTTGGCAGCTCAGCGCCAGCTTAGCTCAGGCGCAGCACACTGGTCCATGTGGGTATTGAACTGGCGACCCTGTTGCTCAGTGCTCGCTCTTAACCAACTGAGGCACTTGCCTATCCCCACATTCTTCTTTCTAAAGGTACTGTCACCTTTTTACTGATATTGCTGCTTTTGCTAATGACTTTGCCAAGCTCCCAAAGCTAGCTGGAGACTGAGTTAGAAGCCAAGAATTTGATTGCCCTCATAATTGCTTATGCTAAGCCCTGTTCACAATGAGTGTCTCTCTACTTCCAGACTTAGATATAATGTTACACACAGGTTATAGGATTTAGCTTTCTGAGTCACTTGATGATGCAACCCCGAAATACAGGGATAGCAAAGGTAGTCTGCCCCTTGTGGTGTGAATCTTAACCTATGGGAAGAGGGAGAAGGGGAGAGAGATGGTCAGATAAATCTCTTCCTTTCTCATTCTATAAATTATGCTGTGATGTGCTTTCTTATTCAAGCATTCTGGAAAAGATTCACATTTTCTGTGAACACACTCTCATTGTGGCTTGTTGTGATGCAGAGGTGAGCATGATAATGAATTGTATTGTATTGTTTTGTTTCTTTTCTTCACTTCCCCTTCTCCTTTTCTCATTGGTCTGGGCTTGTACCTTCTAAATAAATAAAGTGTCAGTACCTTAACTCTTGCCTCAGGCTCTGTTTTCTAAAGGACTCAGGCTAAGATATTTACAGTTCTACTCCAGTTCCAGACCATAGGGAGATGCTTATATATATGATAAGGAGATATCTATAAGAATATTAATTACAGTCTTGCTTATAATAAAAATTTATAAACAATTAGATAGTACCGTGGTGATTTATACAAAGGGATAATATATGCCACTGAAAGTAAAGGAACTGGACAGGCATGTATAACATGTATGACATGCATGTAAGATCATACTCTTGTCAGAGAACAGGTTCTTGGTTATGCTGCAGGAGAGAATTGAAAGGTGCACTGAATAAGCTGAGCAAGTACTGAATTTATTGAAAGAAACAGGATAGGACAGTGAACTCCCTGAGTGGTGTAAGTGGGCAGGCTGGGAGAATAACCACTGTGCCAAAGAGGGTTAGGGCTTGGGAATTTATTATTTTCAAAATGAGCACACGAAATATTCAAGACTTAGGTGTGGCATTATAAGCTGTCCCAGGAGGGTCTGTGCTGAGCACTTCTTCCTGGCAGGAGGAGAGATTTTTTTGGTCCTCCTTTGGCCCTTGCCAGAACTGTCATGGCAACACAGGGGGTGGAGATTTTCCCTCCCTGTAATGCTAATAATATTATAATCCATTACAATTAGCTAAAGGTCACCTTAAGGGGCAAGATGGCAGTCTGGGTCTGCTTTCAGCCACTGAAATTGAGTTCTGGCCTTTCTGGTAGCTGCACCTTTTTTTTTTTTTTTTTAAAGATTTTATTGGGGAATTGGGGGAGGGCAACAGCATTGGGGAATCGGGGAAGGGGAACAGACAAGTTGCTGTCCTTTTGTTCTTCAGTCTAGTTGCGGAGGACATTGCTTCACTGGCTCATGTTGGTATCATCATTGTGCTCTTCTCCGGTGAGGCAGATCGGTCACTGGCCTCTGGACAGCCGCTCACTGCAGCTCTTGGCGGCTCACTCCAGCTGTCGTCCGCTCACATTGGCTGCCAGCCACTCACTTTAGTTTATGGCAGCCATGGCAGCAGGGGCTTCAGCCTACGCCGTTGCCTCATGGCAACCCAGCTCCAGGTCGAGCTGTTGTTCACCATCTTGTTTTGTTTTGTTTTAGCTGAGCCATCCTGCCACCTGTTGGCAGTTCAGCGGCTGCTCAGCTCGGACTGGGCATGGAACTGCTGTTGCTTAGAGCTCAGTTCACACCCTTGAGCCAGCTCTTAACCAACTGAGCCACTTGGCTGGCCCTATTGTTGTTCACCATCTTAGCTGTAGAGGACAGTGTCACTAGCCTTCATATGTGGGATCCGAACCGGGGCCCTGCTGCTCAGAGCTGGCGTCCCAAGCCGGCTCTTAACCAACGCACCACTCGGCCAGCCCTAGCTGCACCTTTTTAAAAGAATGCTCTTGGGCCAGCCGAATGACGCAGTGGTTGAGCGCTGGCCTGGGAGGCTAGCGGCCCTGGTTCAGGTCCCACATATGAGGGCCAGTGACACTGCCCTCAAAAAAATAAAAATACATAAAAGAATGCTCTCATGTCCTTCCTCCTTTGTTTTTCCTTACTTCCTCTTTCCGTTCTCCCTTCTCTCCCTGCAGCTCTATTCTTGCTGTCTATGGTGACTCTATAGTGAAACAAAAAAAGAAGTAGCAGAGAAACTCATATTGTACACCACCATTTATATGAAGTTTACAAACATATAACAGTGACGTTATGTACATTTCTAGATATGCACATTGTAGTAGAAATATAAAAATATTTTTGGGAATAAGAAGCAAATACTTCAAAAGAGTTGTTGCCTTTGGAGAGGGAGTAAGGGAAATAAGATCTGAGAGGAGTCTTTTGGGAGCTTCAATATTTCTTAAGTTGTGTGGTGTAAAACAGGTATAGTGATCTTAAAAAAGTTGTACCGAATATCTGTATTTCCCTCTCTAGATTCAGGGTCCTCTCCTCTAGCCTGCTGTGTGCCCCAAGGGCAGAAGCTGACCTCTGTGAACTGCATTAATGAGTTTCCTTACTCTCTGGCTTTCCTCTGGGTTCAGCTAGTGGGAACATCCAAAGGAGATAGGAGGGTGGAAGAAGAGTAAAAGTCAGGTATCTTCCTCATGTTTCTTTTTTGCTTTGTGTTTTCTCATTTACTTAAATATTTTATATAAGTATGGAGAAGATGTGGCAGATACTGATTAGATTGTTGACTTGGGTTATGGTGGAAGTGGGGTTGGATGGAGGTGTTGATACTGGTGAAAGGTAAGGAAAGAAGGAAAAAATATATCTGCCATTTGAAAAAAGATCTAAAGTTCAGATGTGGGCATTTTGTTAAAGCTCCTGTTAAAGAACAAAAATTCAACCAAGTATATTTGAAGAAATGATTAATTTTATAAAATGATTCATGAAATTGGGCAGCATCCCATCTAGCAAATAGAAAGGAGCTCCAAAGAGCTGTACAAAATGAAAAGCTTTTATAGGCAGAAATGGGGTGGGACAAGAAACCTAAGGTTGGATTATTGCAGGCAAGGTCACCTTCCCTTAGGGAAAGGCAGGAGGTCTTATCAGGAAGATTTACATCTCTAGTGCTGACCAGGAAATTCCAGACTGATTGGTTTAAAATTCCTGCAATTAGTTTAGTAGTAATTCTTGGTAGGATTTACCAGAAGTGACTCCATTTGGGGCCTGTCATTAATTTTTAACAAGCTCCATAGGGAATTCTGTTTTTCATCTAGATGAGACAGTGAATGCAAACTCTTTGAGGCCTGAAGGAGGCCAGCGTGTCCTGCGCTGAGTGACTGAGAGGCAGGGTAGTGGAAGCAGAGGTGAGGTGAGGGCAGGGTGGGTGAAGTGGGATACCATAAGAAAAGGAAAGGATTTAGGCTCTTACTCAGAATTGACAACACCATTTTGCTAATCTCATTTGCAAATTCTCTTATCACTTGGGAGGTCAACTTGGGAGGTCATTTGTCAGACCTGGCTGCCTTCTCTCCACCACTCTTATGAGTCAGTCTCACTATGCTTGAGGCTAAGGGGTGGAGTATTTTTTTTTTTTTTAAGATTTTATTGGGGAATTGGGGGAGGGGAACAGACAAGTTGCTGTCCTTTTGTTCTTCAGTCTAGTTGTGGAGGACATTGCTTCACTGGCCCATGTTGGAATCGACATTGCGCTCTTCCCGCCCGGATGAGGCAGATTGGTCGCAGGCCTCTGGATGGTCACTCACCGTGGCTATTGGCAGCTCATGCTGGCTGCCGGCCACTCACTGTAGCCTATGGCAGCCCACTGCAGCAGGGGCTGCAGCCTACACCGTCACTGGCCCTCATATGTGGGATCCGAATCGGAGCTGCTGGCATCCCAAACCAGCTCTTAACCAATGGGCCATTCGGCTGGCCCCGGTGGAGTATCTTTAACCTTCATTTAGAGACACAAAAGGTTGACTACTTACATAGTTTCCAAGTCAAAACTGGAAGAACAAGTCAGATCTGGATTACCAATCTAGTAGGATAAATAAAGAAAAGGCAGCCAAGATATGGAGCCTAGCGGACTTTGAGGCACCAGGCCCAGCAAGAGGAAGGAAGGGGCAGCAGTGCAGGCCAGTGAAAGGAGGGATTCAGGAAATGAAGCACAGATGTGGCTGTTTAACTTATACGCACCAGAAATCTTGAAATTACTTAGAGCAGCTACTTGTTCCCTCACACTCTTGTCATCAATCTTGGATTTCAGTTGCCTTTGTCCTATCTTCTGTTTATTTTTTTTTTATTATTCATTCTGAAGATATTTTCATTGATAAATGAAATACAAGAAATAGTTATAATTCCATTCTCTTTTGTCATTTCTCAACTCAGTCATCTGCAATCTATTGTCCTCCTGCAGCCATAGCAGTTTCTCTACTATGCAAATCTGATTGTGTTTGGCTTTCTCTCACATTTATGATTAAATCTGAACTTTTTTTTGTGTGTGTGCCAATGAGGCTTCTCTAATTTTGTGTTCTCATTATTTTGGCTTTTTTGCTTTCCCCTTACCTATTCACCCGCTGCAATTTGGCCATTCCAAGAGATGCAGTTTGCACTTAGAGCAGAATTTCTCAACAGCAGCACCATTTTGGGTTAAATAATTTAATTGTTGTGGGAGGCTGTCCTGTGCATTATAGATGTTAAGCTGCCATCGACTCACTAGATACCCGTAGCATCTACCCAGTGTGACAACCAAAAATATTTGCAGATATTTGGCAATCCAAATATCCCTTGAGGGATAGAATTCCCTTTGGTTAAACACTGGGATAGAGCATGCTGTTTCGTGTCTGGTGTTCTTTCTGCATGGAGTGACTTCCCTATGATCATCCTGGCAAACATCCACTCATCTGTTAACATCTCTGCTCAGTCTTCCTTCCTTGGTGAAATCTTCCATGACTCTCAGGTGCAGTTGGTGAGCTGGCCCTTCCAGTTACATAACACCTTGCTTTATCAGAGCAAGACCCAACTGTATTCAATTTCTTGGGTTTGCCTGTCCCCATATCAGACTAAAGGTTTAGAGGGCCAAGACTGTTTTTAACATTGTCTCCTCCGCACCTAGCTAAATACCTGGCCCCAAATATTGACAATTATCTAGGTGCATCTCTAAAACTTTACAAGTTTGAATGTTGGGTATGATTAAAACAGTTTAGAAATGACCTTTAATGGCAAATGAACTGTTTTCTCTTAGCTGATATGATGTCTATGATATCCAGGTTTTAATTTATTACTGCATTTGAAGTATGATACTTTGTATATATTTTGTGAATAGTTACCTCTAGTTATTAAACTTGCTTTTGAATACAAAATTGTAGATTATGTCTTGCATGTCTACAACCCAAGCTTTTAAAATTTAATAATGTATGCACATCTTATAAAGGAAGTATATACAGTAGTATGCTTTTGTGCACGGTTTTGCTTTCTACGGTTTCAGTTACCCGTGGTCAACCTCAGTCTAAAAATATGAAATGGAATATTCCAAAAGTAAACAATTCATAAGTTTTAAATCGTGTGCTGTTCTAAGTAACGTGATGAAATCTCCTGCTGTCCTGCTCCATCCAGCCCCAGACATGAATCATCCCTTTGTCCAGTGTATCCACACTGCATACACTCCCCATCCATTAGTCACTTAGCCATCTTGGTTATCAGATCAACTGTCAAGGTATCGCAGTACTTGTGTTCAAGTAACCCTGATTTTACTGACTAATGCGACATTCACATAACTTTTATTACAATATATTGTTATAATTGTTCTACTTTATTATTAGTTATTGTTGTTAACCTCTTACTGTGCCTAATTTATAAATTAAACTTCATCATTAATATGTATGTATAGGAAAAAAACATAGTATATATAGAGGGTTTGGTGATACCTTCAGTTTTAGGCAAACACAGAGGGTCTTGGAATGTATCCCCCATTGATAAGAGGGGGCTACTTAATACTATGTATATGTATAGGTATGTGTCTCTTTTAATTATTTATTTTTATTTATTTATTATTTATTAATTTATTTTTCAGAATTTATTGGGGAATTGTGGAGGGGAACATGGTGTTTTCCCAGGACCCATCAGCTCCAAGTCAAGTTGTTATCCTTCAGTCTTAGTTGTGCTGGGCACAAGCTCAGTTCCAAGTCAGTTGCCGCTTTCAATCTAGATGTGGGGATGGGGGGCATAGTCCACCATCCCATGTGGGAGTTGAACCTGCAACCTTGTTGCACACTGAGCCATGCGGCTGCCCATTGGAGGCTCCCAGCCGCTCAGTTCAAGGTGCCGTGTTCAATCTTAGTTGCAGGGGTTGAGTGGGGCACAGTCCGCCATCCCATTTGGGTGTCAAACTGGCAACCTTGCTACTAAGAGCATGCATTCTCACCAGCTCAGTGGCAGCTCAGTTTGGGTGCAGCTCACTGGCCCATGTGAGAAGCTAATGGCGACCCTGTTGCTCGGAGCTCGGGCTCTTTATCCAACTGAGCCAGTTGGCCAGCCCAGTATGTGTCTCTTTTAGATTTGAAAATTTTATCAGGAAAGTACTGGGATATATGTATTCTTTTTTTTTAAAAAAAGATTTTATTGGGGAATTGAGGGAGGGGAACAGTGTTGGGGAACTGGGGAAGGGGAACAGACAAGTTGCTGTCCTTTTGTTCTTCAGTCTAGTTGTGGAGGACATTGCTTCACTGACCCATGTTGGTATCATCATTGCGCTCTTCTCATGTGAGGCAGATCAGTCGCCGGCCTCTGGACAGCCGTTCACGGTGGCTCCTGGCAGCTCACACCAGCTGCCAGCCACTTGCACTGGCTGCCGGCCACTCGCTGTAGCCTATGGCAGCCCACTGCAGCAGGGGCTGTAGCTATAACTACCCGGGGACTCACAGCAGCCCAGCTCCAGGTGGAGCTGTTGTTCACCATCTTAGCTGTAGAGGCCAGTGCCACTGGCCCTCATTTGTGGAATCCGAACCAGGGCCACTGTCGTCCCAAGCCAGCTCTTAACCAACGCACCACTCGGCCGGCCCAGGGATATATGTATTCTTGAAAAACCACATTTCTAGAGCCATACCGTTATCTGACAATAATTTAGTATTTCTTCATTTCGTTATTCAAGATCAACCATGCATTAGAAAGTTATTTCCATTTAGGAAGCTTGTTATCTATCAGTGATAATGTGAAAAATCTTTTGAACATTTCTAAATAGTACTATACTTTACCAATGCTGCCATCTCCTGGATGCTATGAAGCATTGCAACAATCAAAGAAGCTTACAGTTAGTGGTTTCTAAAAGTAATGCGATATGTGGCTATAAAAAAGCTTTCATTTGTGTTTGTTTGAAGCTTGTTATCTATCAGTGATAATTGTGAAAAATGTTTTGAACATTTCAGTGCTGAAATAGCTCACTCCACCTCAGGGAGTAGTCGTCACTTCCTCCCTGTAATCTTCAGGCCTAAGGAGAGTAAGCACCTAGGTGTTAGGAAACCTAGAACACTTCACTGTCCTCTGTGGTTACCCTACATTCTGTCCATACCTTTGTAGACTATCTTTTTATTAACTATTCCTCAAATAACCTAGCTTGAGTATATTTCCTGTAAGCCCCTAACCAAAACAATGTTAATAATGATAGCAATTAGCCCATAGGTGTGTTATAAGGGTTCAATAAATTAAGACCTGACTAGTGCCTAAACAATGGCTGAGAAATGTGATAAAGGTAAAAGCAGTTAGAAAAAAAATGATAGTGATGAAAAGTAAAGGTGATTTAATACTAGGATAATTGCTATTTCTTTTTTTTTAAGATTTTTTTTTTTTTAAATTTGGGGAATTGGGGGAGGGGAACAGTGTTGGGGAATTGGGGGAGGGGATGAGCCAAATTTTTGTTCTTCAGTCTTCGTTGTGGAGGGCGTAGTTGCCATCTGGCTTCTCTAAACTCAAGGTGCTGTGTTCAATTTTAGCGGGGTGGGCGTAGCCACCATCCCATATGGGAGTTGAACCAGCAGCCTTGTAGTTAAGAGCACACGCTCCATCCTCTAAGCCTTCCGGGTGGCAGCTAAGCTTAAGGTGCTGAATTCAATCTTTAGTTGTGGGTGGGTATAGCCCATCATTGTACAGGCAACTTGTTGTTATACCAGCTGAGCCATCTTGCCACCTGTTGGCAGCTCAGTGACAGCTCAACTAGGACGCAGCATTCACTGGCCCATGTGGGAATTGAACCGGCAGCCCTGTTGTTCAGAGCACGCGCTCTAAGCCAACTCTTTTTTATTATTATTATTTTATTTTAATTAGTTTCAGGTGTACAACACAGTGCAATAGTTATACATTTCACCCCTCAAAGTGATAACCCCCACCCCCAATTCGCCACCCCACTCCCCCCCATATCATATATATCTATTACTGTTTCTCTGACTGTCTTCCACAGTATAATCCACATCCGTGACTATTTATATATATTCAATTACAGTAGGTATACAGCCTCCGCTTCAGTTATACAGTGCAGTGATCAAACCTTTACTCCATCCATGAAATGGTCTCCCTAACAAGACCTATGACCATCTGAAACCCCACAAAATATTTACAACATTATTAATTATAATCCCCAAACTGTCTTTCATATTCTAAGCCAACTCTTAACCAACTGAGCCACTCGACTGGCCCCTGCTACTTCTTTAGTGGTTAGAAACCCCTCAAAATGGAATACTTATATGGAAATATCTGTATAGAAAAGATTCAGAGATATAAAAGAAAACTTTCCTGATGAATAGCTGAATCAGCAGCCCAGAAATTCACACTATACAGGGCAAAAAATGACATAGAATGATCAATAATAAGATGAGAAAAAGAAACAATTCTTTAATCAGCCCTCTCCCTTGGATAAAAGTCACCTAAAAAGAGGGAAAATAAAAGATTGGCCTCATATGAGTATTTAATTCTAGAAGACATCAAGTTCTACAAAGTTCTAAGGGAAAGAAATGTGACACAAGATGATAATCAAATATGGCAGCTTTCCCTAGTGTCAGGGAATTCCTTGATTAAAAAAATGCCTAAAATAATATATTTCACAATAGTCATTCCCAAGGGAATCTTACTTTTATCTGTGTTCACCAATGAATATTTTACCCTAATGGTGAAACTTATCTATTAAACAGATCATAAACATGATTTTAGAACATACCTGGTAAGTAATAACATGGTTGTAATTTGTAAGCTAAACTATGTATGTGAAAGCATGCACCCCCTTTTTTTCAAACTTTAGAGACTTGTACCATTTGTTAGGAATATCATCCTTGGTTGTGATAAAAAGATCCAAAAGTTTACATGTGTTTTTACCCCTACTTGTTTATGCTCATGCATCTCCATTATATGGTATGTTAATATGGACCCAAATAAATGGGAGTACAGACACAAAATTATAGCCAGATGTTATGGGCTGAGTTGTGTCTCCCCATTCTTATGTTAAAGTCCTAACCCTGGTACCTGAGAATATGACTATATTTGGAGATAGGGTTTAAAGGAGTAATTACAACACTTCAAAATGAAGTTATTAGGGTGCACCCTAATCTGGTATGACTGGTGTCCTTATAAGAAGAGGAAATTCGGGCAGACCTGTACAGGGGAAAGATGATGTGAAGATACAGGCAATGAAGCAGTAGTAGGTACCCTGGAAATCTGCCACCACTGTTCAGGCAACTAGCTATTCCATCAGTACACTTTTGAGACTGATATTATATATGCTATGATGACCATTGTGTCTGCTCAACACAATATTGGTGATAGGAAGCTCCGTTCCCTTGGTCTCTGAGGGCTGAAGATCAGTCATTTAAACTTGACCAAGGCTCAGTACAACTCCAGAACATGTTTCTCCAAAGAGATACTATGTGCAGAAGAAAACATGGCTTTATTCCAACACTTTATGTGGTGGTTATGCTGTAATTTTCCTATTGCTCTGAATAGCATCCAGTCAGCTGTACAAGCTGAATATCATTGAATCTGCTAGGCCCTACGGCCTAAATGGAAGAACAACTTAATCATATCCAGGACCTGTTGCAGAGCTTTTTTTGATAAGGGCCCATTCAAACTAAAGCACACTCAAATATGTATTTATTGCCCTCTAAAATCAGGAGATACTCCCAAAGTGGAAAGTGCATTGTTCAGCAGCTTGTCCTTTATTTAAGAGGAATTATCCTAACACGACTAGACCTGTCAATCCGTAGAAACTTCACTAAGGTAGCAGGGCCCTTGAATTTAGTGGGGCTTGCCTAAACTCCCATCCAATGCTACATGTGTGTGTCACTATGGCAAATAGAATACTTACTATTTCTTGCTCATCAGTTCCCCTCAGCATGATGTCATCCATATTGGGATAGCATGATGTTCTGTGGTATTTCAAGACAATCAAGGTCTCTGTGAACTAGATCAGAGGTTGACATTCCTGGAACGAGCCAGAGTGTAGATATTTTAGTTTTTTGTGAGCTATCCGATCTTTGTTTCAACAATTCAACTCTGTGGTTGTAGTGTGAAAACAGCCATAGGAAACATAGAGAGCATATGGATGTATGTGGGTATGTTTCAATAATGCTTATCTATAAACACCAAAATTTGAGTTTCATGTACTTATCATTTGTCATGAAATAGGTTTCATCTTTGGAGTTTTGTCAACCATTTAAAAATGTAAAAACCATTTAAAATTTAAAAAATTCTTAGCTTGTGAGCTATATGAAAATAAGTGGCAGGCTGCATTGGGCTTGCAATTTGCTGATGACTGCTGTGTCAATTGACATAGACAGTTGAGGCAAACCATGAAAGTTTATTGCTGACCCTACCATATGAAAGCAAATTGTTCCTGGTTATCCTTATACATTGTTATGCAGAAATAAACATATGACCTGTCAATAGCTGCATACTAGATGGCAGGGGCTGTATTGATTCACTCCATTAAAGAAGACCAATTTGAAACAGTAGCTGCAATTGAAATCACCACCTAATTAATTTAATGATAATCCATAGTCATTCTCCAAGATACTTCTGTCTTCTTAATATGCCACATAGGCAAGTTAAATGGTAATACAATAGGAATCATTACCCGAGAACCTTTCAATTTTTTTTTTTTTTTTTTTTTTAGCTGAGCCATCCTGCCACCTGTTGGCAGTTCAGCAGCAGCTCAGCTCAGGCTGGGCATCGAACTGCTGTTGCTCAGAGCTCAGCTCACGCTTGAGCAAGCTCTTAACCAACTGAGCCACTCGGCTGGCCCACCTTTCAATTTTTAATGGTAACAGTCATCACTGATATTTCCCCCAGGGTATTTTAAAATACAATAAGAAAAGGGCCGGCCAAGTGGCTTGTTTATTAAGAGTTGACTTGGGAGCATGAGCTCTGAGCAGCAGGGCCGTCAGTTCAGATCCCACATGAGCCAATGAAGCTGGGTCCTTTACAGCTAAGATGGTGAACAACAGCTTGACCTGGAGCTGGGCTGCTGTGAGTTGCCAGTGATGGTGTAGGCTGCAGTGGAGCTGCAGTGCGTTGCCGCAAGCTACTGTGAGTGGCTGGCAGCCAGCGTGAACAGCCAGAAGCAGGTGTTAGCTGCCGTGAGCCGCCGTGAGCGGTCATCCAATGGCCAGTGACTGATCTGCCTCAGCTGGGAAGAGCACAATGATAATACCAACACCGGCCAGTGAAGTGACGTCCTCCACAACTAGACTGAAGAACAAAAGGACAGCAACTTGTCTGTTCCCCTTCCCTGATTCCCCAAGAAAATAAATGGAAAAAAAAATACAATAAGAAAAGCAATTAGTTATTGTAGAAATGATTATATATAGTATTATAATAATTTAAATATGTGTGTGTTTATATGTCTATACTATACATATAAATATGATTACATTGTTGAAATGATGATTACTTAGTTGTGTTATAATGGGTAATAATTTTTTACTTTTGACTTTTTAATATTTTTTATTGCTTATAGTGAAAACGTATTCCCTAACAGTCAGAAAAAAATCTAATTTGTTTTTGTCTGTATTGCTGTTAAAGTCAGAATATTAAATTTATTTAGATGAGGTATATGAACCTAATCCTGAGAATAGCTGATACTAGAGCTAACATCAGCAGATGTAAATATTTGAGTCATAAGGCACTGTACCAATTTCACAATTTAGTTTATTATTCTTATTTAATTAAATATTTAAAATAACACAATTTAGTTTTTATTATTATATGTATATTAGCAAAGAGAATTCTAAAAGCTCTAACTTCCAAATAAAAAAAGATAATGGAACCTATTTGTAAATGTTTTCAAATTTGTATTAATGATATATGAAATATATAACATTGAACTGACTAGATGATTCAGTAAAACTGTTTTCAACCACTGTTCTATAAATGAAGACGGTTTGTCATTGTCTTCCTGTGGTGAGACAGAGTTTGTGTAAACACTCACTCAGTCACCACTGTACACCTAGACACCCCTCTTAACACTACCACTATTTAGAGTTAATTGGAGAAAGAAGAAAAAGGGATCACTTGTTTTCCTTCTTTGAAGTTTCCTTCAGTTTTCCTCTACATCTGAGGCTTTAAAATTTTAGGCTTGGAAATCATAACTCATTTCTGGAGTCCCAGTGATTTTACTGCTGCTCAGCATAATGAATATAAGGTCAAAAGTATAAAGACTTCCAACATGTGTTTTCTTCATGAGTCCTTTTCTAGGAGTTTCTCACTTGTATATATTGACTGGTGCTCATAGAGGGAATGAAAGTGAGGTATTGTCAGAAAGGATAAATTCGGGGAAAGATTCTGACCACCTGCAGATGAAAGGGCCTTAGAGACTTGGACAAGGTACCTGAAGTGGAAAAATCCTTCCACAACCCCTTACGTTAGGGGGAGAAAATGTGTTGAAATAGGAAGTGTGCACCGGGCTGGGCTTAGGCATTCTTGGTTTTAGTCAGATTCTACTAATAAGTAGATGTGTGACCGTGAGGTATTACTTAAAATCTTCCAGTATCAGCTTCTCTATGTTCAAAGCTGTAATGAATTGTATGCTCCCTAGTGCCTTTCAGAACCTTTGTTCTCTGGCGCCCCTTTTCTGAACTTCTATTTGGGTTTATCTCTCCCATTAACCATGCTGTATCCTAATTATCCTGATAGACTGGTTGGCATGCCTGCCTCACCCTCCCTGCCTGTTCACCACACTGTAAACTGTGTGAGATCAGGACCATATCTGATTCAACTCTGTATTCCCAGCATCCCATAACTGGCATAAGCAGAGCATGTGAAAACAACTTATATAAAAGATCCATTTGTGAAGGCTGGTCTGTGGGGATTCTAGTCATAGCCTCCATCTTCCTGAGTGGTATGTGTAATTGGGATATGAGGAAGAAAAAGAACAAATATAGATTGAGCTCCTATATTTATCCATTACATATTTTTATTTAATATACTTAAGATGCAATATAGGTATAATATGACAATTTTATAGCACAAAGAGTGTATAATTTGCCTCAGCAAGTGGCCAATTCTGAATAAAACCCCAAGTTTCTCTTCACTTCCTAACCCAGGCTCTTTTCACTCTAATATGCCCTTAGTGGCAATAATTGGTGGCATTTCCTCTATAGAATAAGATTATTGCTACAGATTTAAGAAATTAGATCCTAGGAGTGTTTGGACTGGAAATAGCATTTTTTGAGATTTTATCTGTGTACAGCTTGCTTCAGCAGAGTCCTTATATCTAGTATTTTTAGGATAATAATCTCTAAACATCTAGGTCAGGCCAGATTATTCTTCATTTAAGGATTTCAGTTAAAACTAAAACATATATACAGTCTCAAATTTACCATGGGTTGTATTCTCTAAATCAGTTGTTTCAAACTGAAAATCAGTTTTCCATGGAAACCATGTCATATAATAGTAATAAAAAAGTTTGTTTTCTTAATACTGTACTTGATATACGGGTATAGTCTTGCACTATTATTACTAAAGCTGAACTTGGCTTTTATGTGCAACACGGTGTCGTCCCCTCATGTAGCCCAAAGACTCCCTTTTATGCTCCGCTTCATCTCTAGGGACATAGTAAGAGATACTCTCCAATTCTAACTCACTGCTGGTAGCTCTTAGTATGGCTGCAGCGGGGCAGAAGGTGGGTGTGGTGAGAGTTTCAGGGGCTTATGAAAAAGGAGCATATTTCTGTCAGGATGCCTTGAGAGATCTTAAATAAAAATTTTTATTATCGGGCCGGCCGAGTGGCGCATTGGTTAAGTGCTGGTTTTGGGATGCCAGCAGCCCCGGTTCGGATCCCACATGAGGGCCAGTGACACTGCCCTCTACAGCTAACAACAGCTCCACCTGGAGCTGGGCTGTGCAAGCCCCGGTGATGGTGTGGGCTGCAGCCCCTGCTGCAGTGGGCTGCCATAGACTGCAGTGAGTGGCCCGCAGCCAGCGTGAGCGGCAGGCAGCCAAGCGTGAGCTGCCAATAGCCGCGGTGAGCGACATCCAGAGGCCAGCGACCGATCTGCCTCATCCGGGAAGAGCGCAATGACGATACCAACAGTGAAGCAACATCCTCCGCAACTAAACTGAAGAACAAAAAGACAGCAACTTGTCTGTTCCCCTTCCCCGATTCCCCAACGCTGTTCCCCTCCACCAATTCCCCAATAAAATCTTTAAAAAAATAAAAAATAAATTTTTTTTTTATTATCTCTCATAACAGGAAGTCCAGGGACGTGCTATTCCATTGGCTTAATCATTTTAACAAGGACCCAGATGCTCAATTTTTATGCTTTGCTATGCAAGGTAGAGACTTTATTTCCAAGCTGGTAGCAAGACAAAAGAAAATCTTCCTGGAATTCCCACAGCAAACTTCCCTTCATGCCTCATTGGCTAGAATTTGGTCATAGTCTATTTCCAAACTGAACAGTAGCAAAGAGGATGGAATTACCATGACTTTATATTATAATCTGGTAGATAATGGCTGTTGGGGACTCAATCTGAATGGCTGTGTTAGGCCAGTTGCTGTTGTAACCAGTGATTACTTTCAATGGTAATTTACTTCTGAGGCCTCAGTCTTCTTTCTCTTTTACTACTATTGCATCTTTCACTTGCTTGCTACTGCAAAGAAAGATACAGAACTCAAACCAAAAACCTAAAACCTTTTTCCTACTTACCTGATCCTGAAACACTTCTGGGATTTTTCATTTTCATTTTTTATTATTTTTATTTAATTCTCATAACACAACGGTAAGGTAAAACAGGCTCCCTCCCCCATTTTCTCCTGTATTCTCACTTCCTTATTTATTTATTTATTTATTTATTTATTTATTTATTTATTTTTAATTAGTTTCAGGTGTACAACACAGTGCAATAGTTATACTTTTTACCCCTCAAAGTGACAACCCCCTGCCCCCATTTGGCCACCCCACTCCTCCCCCCTATATCATATATATCTATTACACTTACTCTGACTCCCTTCCACATTATAATCCACATCCCGTGACTATCTATATATTCAATTACAGTTGGCATACAATATTATACAACCTCAGCTTCAGGTGTACAGTGCAGTGATCAAGCCTCTTCTCCATCCATGAAATGGTCTCCCTAACAAGACATATGACCATCTGACACCTCACAAAATATTTACAACATTATTAATTATATTCCCCAAACTGTCTTTCATATCCCAGTGGCAATATTGTAGTTGCCTATTTTTGCTGTCTAATCCCTTCCCCTTCTCCCTCATCCCCACCCGCCTCCCAACTAGCAACCCTGATTTTTCCTCTGTATCTACGAGACAGTTTCTGTTTACTTTGCTCATTCATACAGTTTTTCAGATTCCACATATGAGTGAGATCATATGGTATTTGTCTTTCTCTGATTGAATTATTTCACTTAACATAATAGTCTCTAGGTCCATCCATATCATTGCAAATGGTACGATTTCATTCTTCTTTATAGTGGAGTAATACTCCATTGTATAAATATACCACAGTTTCTTAATCCAGTCATCTACCGATGGGCATTTTGGTTGTTTCCAAGTCTTAGCTATTGTAAATAGCGCTGCTATGAACATAGGGGTGCATAAATTTTTTTGAATAAGTGTCTTGGGTTTTTCAGGATAAATACCTAGGAGTGGAATTGCTGGGTCAAATTTCCAGTTTTTTGAGATACCTCCATGACAAACCTCTAGCCAGGTTCATCGAAAAAAAAAGAGAGAGGACTCAAATTAGCAAAATCAGGAATGAAAGAGGGGAAATGACTACAGAAATACAAAAAATTCTAAGAAATTACTATGAGCAACTATATGCCAACAAATTTGACAATCTGGAAGAAATGGATAATTTTCTAGAAGCATACAACCTTCCAAAGCTAATGCAAGAAGAAACAGAAAATCTAAATACCCTGATTACTACCAAGGAAATTGAATCAGTAATTGACAAGCTCCCAAAAAACAAAAGCCCTGACCAGATGGCTTCACAAGTGAATTTTATCAAACATTCAAAAAAGAACTATCACCTATTCTTCTCAAACTATTCCAAAAAATCCAAAAAGGAGGGAAGGCTCCCAAACTCTTTTTATGAAGCCACTATCACCCTGATTCCAAAACCAGACAAAGACAGCACAAAAAAGGAAAACTACAGGCCAATCTCCCTGATGAATATAGATGCAAAAATTCTCAATAAAATATTAGCAAACAGAATTCAGCAATATATTAAGAAGATCATACATCATGATCAAGTGGGTTTCATCCCTAGTACGCAAGGCTGGTTCAACATCCGTAAATCAATTAATGTGATACACCACATCAACAAAATGAAGGATAAAAATCACATGGTCCTTTCAATAGATGCAGAAAAAGCATTTGACAAAATCCAACAGCTATTTATGTTAAAAACCCTTAGCAAAGTGGGAATACAGGGATCATATCTCAACATAATAAAAGCCATATATGATAAACCTACAGCTAACATCATACTCAATGGGGAAAAGCTAAAACCATTCCCCTTAAGATCAGGAACAAGACAAGGCTGTCCACTTTCACTTCCTTCTTTTTTACTTAGGTTGAGTAGGGGAGATTTAAGAGTGACTCTTAAGGTAAAGAAAGGACTGCAATGACATTCATTTGCATCTTGGAGGAGAGCCAGGCCTCCGATTCCCCTGGGCATGGTACTGGGCACTCCAGAGTGTCCTGTGATTAGGAAGTATAATGGGGACTTGGTTTGTGGTAGATGTGGGTCAGGAGCAGGGAGGAAAGTTGGTCACACATTCCTCCTCCCTCCTCTTTCCTATTGTTCCCACTAGTTTCTAAAAAGCAAAGCCTGCCCTGGGGCATGTAAGAAGGGGAGCAGGGTTTTGGCTTCACTGATGTGGAAGTAAAAGGAATAGGCAGGGGACTCTCAGGCAAGGGAAGCCGAAAGAAAGGAGCTCCTGGGATAGAAATCAGAGGCTGATGTATGAGAAGCCAAATAGCTTTTCAACAGGCTGTATTGAGGTCACTGGGAAACTACAAAGCGACTTGCCTCCTTAAGAAGGAAGACATGTGTACTGACCCAGTTTACAGCCACCTACTCTGATTTTTCCAATCCCATCCAGACTCATATCCATGTTAGTTCCCCACAAACCCACACCCATGTTTCTAGAACAAAACAGTGTGATCTGAGATATTTGCAAATTCACACCTGCAATCGAGCTCCCCTTCCATTCACACCCTTTTAAACACATAAAGTACACATTTTATTGCCATAAATGCTCAGAAAAGACAAAACCCTTTAGTCTGCCTTGACTCAAAAGTAATTTGAAAAAGTAATCGTTAGCCAATACCTGGAAACAATGTGGGGAAGTCCTCACCTATACACAAGTTCAGGGATTATTGAAAGGTTCACCCAAAAAGAAAGAAAAATTGCTAAATCTAATGATGTAGGTTCTCATCAGTGGGGAACCTAATTTTGTATGTTAATATTTTCAGTGTAAATATATTGTTAATTGTTGAATGGCTGCCTCTTTGAGGGAGAGGGAAAGCTGGGCTTATAGGGACTCTCTCTTTCCTAAAATCAAGAGTGTGGTTTACATACAACCAATGATGAGGAGTGTAAGGAGGAAAGAGAACTGAACCAACCATCAAAAGAACTGGGTCAGTGATCCAAAACCTGGCTTTCTCTGTTACTTATTATGGTTTGCACAAGAGTTTTGAAAAGTTCTGAAGAACACATGTTCTGAAACATCAAATTTGTTTTCTAATGTTTTCAACAACACAAGCTGAAATGGAATTTTATTGTGGATGGGGAGAGAAGGTTACTTTGTATTTCCTTGGTGGTGCTCTGCAGACCATTTGCAAGTTAGTGGGTAGAGGAATGGGAAAGGAGAGGGTAAAGAAACAGGTATCGAAAGTGTGATTTGATTTTTCCCCCTTCCATGTTGATTTATTGTGAAATGTGTGGATGGAGAGAGATGAAGGGGGAGAAAGGTAATATTGGCAGGTAATGGTTGTAACACAAGATTCTCCCTGCTTTTCTTGTACCCATGGGGATGGCCTTCTCATGGCTATAGCTTTGACAGCAAAGTTACCCAGCATTCACTCCCCAACGTACCTATCGTCCTTCCTAACATATTCTTGATTATGTTCCCCCTTCCTTTCCCTTTCTAATTCTGGGTCAGGGGGTAAATCTTCATTAGTATAAGCCAATCAACAGATGACATTGGTCTGGCTACTACTGGTCCAGTGGTAAGCATGGTGACCTAAGTTTGCCCAGATTGAAGGGAAGGACTTACATTCCATATTTGGCGCAGAAGTTATCTTTCTTTACTGCCAGACTTAAAAAGAAAGCCTATAACCCAGTTGCCATTGGCAGCCATCTTTCACCCCCAATGGAAACCAGCCTTAGGGTGAACCTAATGCCAGGAGGAACAAACATCTGAGACCTTGATTATGTCATTGAGCTGCATCTGTAGCCTAAGTTAAGAGGACTTCCTGTTAGATAAGGTGTTATGGACTGAATTGTTATGGACGGAATATGAACAAATTCATATGTTGAAGTCCTAATCCCTGTTACCTTGGAATGGGACTGTGTTTGGAGACAGGGGCTTCAAAGAGGTGATTAAGGTTACATGAGGTCAAAAGGGTGGGCTCTAATCCAATGTCATATGTGTCCTTAGAAGAGGGAGAGACACTAGGGGTAAATGTGCACAGAGAAGAGGCCACGTGAGGACACAGAGAGAGAACTTCTGCACACCAAGGAGAGAGGCCTCGGGAGAAACCAGAGCTGCCAACACCTTGGACTTCCAGCCTCTACAACTGTGAGAAATAAATTTCTGTTGTTTTAGCTGTCCAGTGTGTGGTATTTTGTTATGGAAACCCTAGCAGACTAATGCATAAAGTCATACATTTTCTCACTCTTTAAGAATTGTGTTGGGATTTCCTATTACTTATTTTTAAAAAATAATTTAAAATATTTTCACTGACAGTTGACATACAATATTTAGTCTCAGTGTGGCTTCTTCTATTGATCCTTTGTTATAGGACATCTGTTCAGCTAGACTTCAGGCGGTTCTCAGTGATGGTTGCTCTGTAGTTTAGTTGTAATTTTGGTGTGGTCGTGCAAGCACAGAGTTTACCTACTCCACCATCTTGACCAGAAATCTCTCTAGAATCATCTTGACACAGGGTATTCATGATTTCCTTCCCTGCTCCTTTCTAAAAGTCTACTGTTTTCATTTGTTTTCTCTGTTTCTCAGGGTACAGAAGCCAGTTATTTCTGGGGCAGCCTTGGTTTTATTTCTGCTGCATCCTTGGTTTATATGGGGTTTCTAGACAAACAAATAATAATTTTAAAAAGACTTATTTGGGTCCATATACACCAGTTTCAAAAATCCCAGAAGAGAAAATCAGACTAGTGCAATGGGTCCAATTAGCATGTTTGGACCAATCAGCTGAGGCCAAGAGGACAGGAGATATGTAGAAGTTAGAACCCTAAGAAAAGATTATGGGAGTAGACTCTTAGAGAAGGAGAAAGGGCACGTTCTCTTATAGGAAATATAGAGACAGGGAGGAACTAATTGGCATTTCAAATATTAAAATCTTATTCATCATTATATACCTAGTGCCTAGCAAATGTCACATGTAATGGACCCTAGTCTGCTTGGGTTTCTCATCCCCACTTGGCAGCCTGGAAGCCGAAGGTTCTTGGTGTACAGGTAGCAATGTTCACAATCAAATAAAATTGGGGGAGTTGCCTGGTAGAGGTTATGAGCATGGGTGGAATATATAGGCATCAGAGGAAGTTGGGACAGTGGATTGAGGGGGTTGCAAGATTGATGGATAGCTATTTAGTGGAAGGAGACTAGATAATGTGTAAAAGCCTTAGAGAAGGTGGCAAATAATTAGAGGGTGGATTAAGGAAGGGAAATGAGCATGTATTGAGCATAACACTGGCTGCACAGGCAGACATGCAAGCAGTCCTTCAGCCAGCCCAATAATGATTTTGTCCCTAAATTCACTATATGCAATATGCGACTTCCTTTAATCACTCTTTCTCCTTATGAAACTAAGAGTGACTCTTAGAGGCTCCTTAAACATCACTGTGCTGTTGTCTAGGAGGGAGACAAATGTTAAGGCTTCAGAAGGCCATGATCCACTTAGGACTGAAGCACTTTTCTTTTTTTTTAAAGATTTTATTGGGGGTTGGGGGGTTGGGAACAGTATTGGGGAATTGGGGAAGGGGAACAGCCAAGTTATTTTTTCAATCTTAGTTCTGAAGGGCGCAGCAAGCTCAGCTCCAAGTCCAGTCGCGCTGCTCAGCTCAAGGTGCTGTGTTCAATTAGTTGCGGGTGGGCATAGCCCCCCATTCAGACCAGCAGCCTGGTTGTTAGGAGCTCCTGCTTTCACCAGCTGAGCCATTGGCAGCTCAATGGCAGCTCAGCTCAGGGGGCCTGGGGGTGGGAGGGGTGGGGGGTAGGGGGGTGGGGGGAGGAGAAGGGGCGGGGCATAGTCACTGGCTCCTGTGGAAATCAAACTGGCTACTCTGTTGCTCAGAGCTTGCGCTCTGGGGCAAGCTCTTAACCAACTGAGCCACTCGGCTAGCCCAGGACTGAAGCACTTTAAGAGCTCCAGGACCCTCTGGAATTGATTAGGATGCTACACGCCATGTCCTTGGCCACTGTATGTGGCAAGCCTGATCGCTCTTGCTTTGACTTCTCTAGAGAATCCTGCTCTTATATTGGAATATTAGAACTCAACATCCGCCTGGCAGAGCAGATACTTGAAGGCAGATTCTGTGCAGGAGAGACAGGCAAAGCACAGCCTTTGATGGGTGGTGCAAATGGGTGTAGATAGTTAGGCAGTGGCTATGCCATGGAGGCCCAACAAGTAACAAATGCAGCATTGGCAACAAGTGGGGCCCCAGAGGGCAATCCAGACAGGGAAGCATCAGTCTGTATCAGGGCTTGTTGATAACACAGAGGAAATCAAGATTAATTGCCCTCCTGGCCACCATGTTATCTGTCCCAGGTGCTCTGCCTATCATTGGCTCCTTGGATCCAGAGTTTTGGAGCACAGGATCATTGGCAGTTGGTGGAGTCTAAATTATTCATGCCGTCTTTGACTTAGCAGCTTGTAGAAACCACATTCCAATCTTTATAGTCCTTATAGGAGCTCTGTATTTGAACAGGAGATCACTCTTAATGTTAAAACTAGGAACACTGAGGGGAAATTAAGGAGAAGACAAAGGGAGCCTCTTCCCTTATGCATTATAAAACTTAAAACATTATTATTCAGGGATAAATAATGAGGCAAGAAATTGATACACAAACAGATTGTTTTTTCTTGAGTAAGCATGTGCTTCTTCTAGTGTCAGCATTTGATTACTTTGGGGATTATGCCTAATACCCTGTGTACCTCACTATCAGTGCATTTCCACATTGTCTAAGAATCATTTGTGGGCCGGCCGAGTGGCGCATTGGTTAAGCGCTGGTTTTGGGATGCCAGCGGCCCCGGTTCGGATCCCACATGAGGGCCAGTGACACTGCCCTCTACAGCTAACAACAGCTCCACCTGGAGCTGGGCTGTGCGAGCCCCGGTGATGGTGTGGGCTGCAGCCCCTGCTGCAGTGGGCTGCCATAGGCTACAGTGAGTGGCCCGCAGCCAGCGTGAGCGGCTGGCAGCCAAGAGTGAGCTGCCAATAGCCGCGGTGAGCGACATCCAGAGGCCGGAGACCGATCTGCCTCATCCGGGAAGAGTGCAATGACGATACCAACAGTGAAGCAACATCCTCCGCAACTAGACTGAAGAACAAAAAGACAGCAACTTGTCTGTTCCCCTTCCCCGATTCCCCAACGCTGTTCCCCTCGGCCAATTCCCCAATAAAATCTTTAAAAAACAAACAAACAAAAAAATCATTTGTACATCTGTCTTCTTACACCAGACTGATCTACTTGTGGATAGGAACTGAGTCTTATTAATCTTTGTATCTCTAGCACTTAGCAGTGATGAATTTATAAAAGGTTCATCCTTTTCTTACCAAACGTGTTATTCCAGAAGTGCCATGATCTTGGTAGAATGAATTAGATCTTGAATTAGACATTTTTTCATAGCAAATCATACCTTTTTTTTAGTGCAAGTAGGAAGTAACTCAGGACAATACCTAACAGGCAGTTAGTGAATGTTGATGATGCTAATGATGACACCTAGTTTCCATGGCAACATGCACGTATCCTTAAGTGTTTCTTGGACTATGTGAAATATAGGAAAAAATACACACTTTTTCCCACATTATGAGAAAATCTTTATATCTATCTTATCTTCTTTCTATATGTGTTTATCCTAAGTAGTTTACTCAATGATGTACATACTGTGGACTATAATGAGGTCAAATTTAGTATAGGTATTGGGGGTGGCAAGGGAGAAAAGCAGAGAATAAAGGAGGTGGGTTGTTGAAAATACATAGATGGAAAGGGCTGGCCGAGTGGCTCAGTTGGTTAAGAGCTCACTCAAAAGTGCAAGCTGAGCTCTGAGCAACAGCAATTTGATGCCCAGCCCAAGCTGAGCTGCCACTAAGCTGCCAACAGGTGGCAGGATGGTTCAGCTAAAAAAAACCCCACATAGATGGCAAACTTATTTCAACACACATTTCTTTTTTTCCCCACTCTGATCCTCATCAACTCAACTAAATCCAACTCTCTTTAAACCTTGAAATCAGTTTAATTTCTGGATAGACCATCTTGAAAACTGTGAAAGGGGGATTTAAGCTATTTCTAGAACATGTCTCTCCAGGATGAGTACTCAGTGGGTGTGCACCAGTTCAATTATGCTGGTTATTAAATACTGAAACACTGGCTGGTCATTCTCACTTCTGTCCTTTAGCCCACCCAATTCTCTTCTCTACGAACAATTACAGTTAACAACTTCTTTTTTTTTTTTTTTAAAGATTTTTTATTGGGGAATTGGGGGAGGGGAACAGCGTTGGGGAATTGGGGAAGGGGAACAGACAAGTTGCTGTCCTTTTGTTCTTCAGTCTAGTTGCGGAGGGCCTTGCTTCACTGGCCCATGTTGGTATCGTCATTGCGCTCTTCCCGGTTTAGGCAGATCGGTCGCCGGCCTCTGGATGGTCGCTCACTGCGGCTATTGGCAGCCCATGCCAGCTACCAGCCACTTACGCTGGCTGCCGGCCACTCACTGTAGCCTATGGCAGCCCACTGCAGCAGGGGCTGCAGCCTACACCATCGGGGCTTGCACAGCCCAGCTCCAGGTGGAGCTGTTGTTAGCTGTAGAGGGCAGTGTCACTGTCCCTCATATGTGGGATCTGAACCGGGGCCCCTGGCATCCCCAAACCAGCTCTTATCCAATGTGCCACTCGGCTGGTCCCAGTTAACAACTTCTTATGCACCCTTCCAAAAACATTCTAGAATTATTCAAATATAGAAATATGTGTTATTTTTCTTCCTCAGAAATGATAGCATGTTATAGATACTGCTCTGCACCTTCTTATTTTTACTTAACAGTATATCCTAGAGTTCCTTCTATGTCAATTCATCAAGAGCTACCTCATTTATTAGCTAGAGAATATTCCATTATATATGACTAACTACTGCATCAGTCAGCTTTTGCTAGGTAACAAATAATCACAAAATATCAGCAGCATAATAAGCATTTATTCCTCTCTCATGCAGCTCTCATTTATCTCACTCCATGCATGCATGGGTAGACTTGGGTGGCTACCCAAGGTCTGCAGGTCAGCTGAGGCAGTGTTGCTCCATATGGAGGGGCAGTGCATAAACAGGATATGTTATTACGGTGATGACAGTTGCACAAGTAGACAAGGTTAATCATTTATGTTCATGTCAAGTCTCTACTCACATCCCGTCTGCCACAGCAATTTGCATGAGCAAGCCTGTAGTCAAGAAGTGAGGAGGTATACCTCACCCGCCTCGAAGGCATGGATGTATAGTATTACTACAGAGAATGGAATTGGGACCAAGAGTTCAATCTACCATAAATTTTATTTCATTTTACCAGTTCTCTATTGACAGAGATTTAATTTGTTTTTATCTTTTGCTTCTTAATATGCTGCTTCTTAATTCCAACTGCAAACTCCCATTCTACCAAGATCATGGGAATTCACTCCCCATTACTGAGACTTACCCTAGCCTCAGTGTGGTCCCTGGCAGCAGGATCATACGCAAGTAAAATATTAGAGAAGCCCCTCTGATTCTGTTATTGATTCTTACTTGTTAGTGTGGAGGCAGAGTCCAGAAATTGAAGTGATTTCGAAATCTTTTTAGGACCTGTGACACTACTACTTTCATGTCACGAAACTCTTTGGCAGTGCTTCAAGTTCAATTTCCAATAACATCCCCTCTTTCCATAAATGCCTTGATACTAAGATGTGACTTATCAAAAGATGAATCTTTTGAGACATGTTTTGCAGAGAGGGAAATGGCTCTATATACTTGGGTTCCTTTTTTCATGATTGCAGTGAAGATGTGACTGAGGCAAAAATATTCAGATAAAATTGTCGGAAAAGAAGGTAAGTTACTACAAGTTTTCTCTGGTTTTACACATATTTATATACTGGGAAAGTTTCTCAGTGTATGAGAAGAATATTGCTATACAGCCTATGTCCATCCATGTATATCCAAAAACTATGCAGGCTTCATAAAAGAGAAACTGGGAGGTAGAACACAAAGGAGTTGACTGCAGTATTCTGCCATACTAACAAACATAACTAAAGCCCAAACACTGGGGATGCAAAGGTAAAAAGGTGCCATCTCTCCCTCAAGAAGCTCATGGGATGAAAGTGGGGACTGGCTGAATGAGCAGAGACCAGTCCCAGAGAATAAATGCACTAAGAGAAGCTTGTGCAAGGCATGAAGTTGGCACAAAAGAAAGGATGCCTAAGCAGATGGGGACAAATTTTACATAAGAGGAGACAATGATCTGGGTTTTGAAAGATTAGCAAAAATCCATCAGCAAGACAGTGGAGGAGTGGTGTCCGAGGCAACAGGGATAGAAGCATGATTATAGCAGAGGCATAAAACAGCATGGTGTGTTGGGGAAAGAGAAGTGGTCAGGTTGGCCACAGATTAGGATATGAGGAGGGTGACTGGCGGGAAAATCACTGTGAAAAATTAGGCATGGATTGTGTTTTAGGGCTTAGAGCAAGGGAATAATAATATGACTGTGTTTTGGAAAGACCACTCTACCAACTGTGGGGGATGGATTGAGTGAGTGGGAGGCTGAGGCCTGGCAAAGGCTAGGAGAAGAATCCTGTTGGGAGTGAAGAGGCCTAAGGGGAATATGGATCCCAGAATGATTGAACCTGATGTATTTTAGGCACATCCCATCATGCTGCTCCCCGCACTTGAAACTCTTTAGTAGCTCCCATTGCCTTCAGACACCATGTCAACCCAGCTGGACACAGCCAGCCCTTCATTAAAAGGCCTTTAGTTAGTTACTCTTTCTCCCATCTCTTAGCTCCTGCAATTTGCCTCTTATGTTCAAGTCTCTGAGCCTCGCTAGATAACCTAGAATAAGCTATCCCTTTTTCACCTGATTAGTTTATGTTTATATTTCAAATCTTACTGCAGACCTCACCCTCTCTAGGAGGTTACTGTGGATCCCCTCTACACCCCGGTTTAGGTGCTGCCCCCTGTACTGCAGGACACCTTGGATTCCTTGTACCTCTGAATTGAAGCTGCCATACTGTAAACTGACTCTCTAAGTGGACACTGAACACCTTGACAACAGAAACTGTCTTGCACCTCTAAATCTCCGGCCCTAGAACAACTTAGGGCTAATTGAGTAGGATCTCAGCTAATGTGTCTGAGTGAATGAGTGAAGTGGCCCAAAAATGTCCGGGACTCCTTGTGCTCAAGTTCTGCCTCTACTGGAGTTGTTTAAATACATTAGAGAAATGTGCTGTTAAAATTTAAATCCGTGGAAAAGTGTCAGAACATGTAGCATTGCTTCTAGGTCCAAATCTATGTAAGGAAGCATCTGCCTCAGGTCTTGGCAGATTTCCTTGCCTCCCTCTAATCTGTTTTTTTTATCCAACAGATAGATGCCTCAGTACTGCAACCACAACATGATAACTCAAGGGTTGGGGGAGGGGAATATTTTTGTACTTTTTACCGGGACTTAGGACTCAAGTCTTTTCATTTTCATGTGTGATAATTTTATTTTCTTCTATTGAGGTGTGTGCCTATATAGGCTTAACTAAGAGTAACTGTTAAGAATTTATAATTACTGGTTTTGGAAGAAATGACAGATGGGTTTAGGATCCTGGGAACCAGCAGAGAAAAAAAGGGACCAGGAGTCACAGCAAGGTGTAGAGGACATTCAGGAAAGGAAAGTAGTTGGCTTAGGGGAATCTGAAAACAAGAAGAAAGCAACCTAATATGTTGCAGCTGCCTTTGGCTGATCACCTATTGTTTTAGGCAGTGGCCCTAAATATATGACAGTGGCCCTCTGGGAGGCTTTGGAACTACTGTAAAGGACTTGAAATCCAAGTAAAAACTTGTATTTTCTATTTATTATTATTATTTTTTTAGATTTCTTTTTAAAATTTTTTATTGGGGAATTAGGGAAGGGGAATTGGGGAATTGAGGAAGGGGAACTGCCAAGTTATTGTCCTTCAATCTTAGTTGTGGAGGGCGCAGCTAGCTCAGCTCCAAGTCCGGTTGCCATCTGGCTGCCCGTCGGCAGCTCGCAGCCGCTCAGCTCAAGGTGCTGTGTTCAATCTTAGTTGCGGGTTGGTGTAGCCCATAATCCCATGCGGGAATTGAACTGGCCACTTTGTTGTTAGGAGCACGTGCTCTCACCAGCTGAGCCATCCTGCATCTGTTGGCAGCTCAGCGGCAGCTCCGCTTGGACGCAGCTCACTGGCCCATGTGGGAATTGAACCCGCAACCCAACACTGTTGCTCAGAGCTCGTGCTCTTTAAGTTAACTCATAACCAACTGAGCCACTCAGCCGGCCCAAACTTGTATTTTTTAAATCAGTAGATAGTAAAAATACAATTACTGATATATAAGGGTTTCCATACTTAATAGATTGGGAATGCATTTGGATGAAATGGTACTTCTTATCCTGGGCTGGAAGCACTAATTTTTATTTGTATACTACCTCATAATGTATAATGTATAAAGATCTTTTACTTACACTATTTCATTATATTCACCATAATTCTGTAGGGCAAGATTGGTGAGTATCCCCATTTTTCAGATGCAGAAACTGAGATGTAGGCTGTGACTTGTATGTTGTCTCATGATTTTAATGGAACCAGCAGAAATGAGCTTGCCAATTCTATGGCTCTTAGTCCAGTGCTTTCTCGTCTGCCTCACAAAGAAGGCTCTGTGGGGAAAAAATGTCTAGAACCAAGGATAGAGAAAGATGGGGCTAGACATAAAATACACTTCTAAGGAACCAAAGAACAAGAAGAGGGCTGGGAGCAAGGCTGGGTTCAATACAGTGGTATTGCAAACGAAGCGATTCTGGAAGTAAGACTTGGTTATGAAATTGAACAAAGGTACAGTAGGGCCAATTAACCATAAATAGTTGTACTTTAAAAAATCCTTCCTATTTGTTAAGAAGTGTAAGAAGTGGTTTCTTTTTTTTTTTTTTTTTAAAGATTTTATTGGGGAATTGGGAGAGGGGAACAGTGTTGGGGAATCGGGGAAGGGAAACAGACAAGTTGTTGTCCTTTTCATTCCTCAGTCTAGTTGTGGAGGACGTTGCTTCACTGGCCCATGTTGGTATCGTCATTATGCTCATCCATGGCTGAGGCATATTGGTCGCCAGCCACTGGATGGCCGCTCACGGTGGCCCTTGGCAGCTCATGCCCCTCATGCTGCCAGCCCCTCATGCTGGCTGCCGGCCACTCACTATAGCTTATGGTAGCCCACTGCAGCAGGGACTGCAGCCTATGCCATCTCTGGCGACTCATGACAGCCCCGCTCCAGGTGGAGCTGTTGTTCACCATCTTAGCTGTAGAAGGCGCAGCGTCACTGGCCCTCATGTGGGATCTGAACCGAGGCCCTGCTGCTGAAAGCTGGCATCCCAAGCCAACTCTTAACCAATTCATCACTCAGCCAGCCCAACAAGTGGTTTCTTTTTTTCTTTTTCTTTTTTTGCACAGGAGACAGACCCAAAATTATAGTGCTGAAAATTTATTTTGAGGATGGATATTAGAGATAATTGAAAAGGTTACATTCCCAGGGTCATAGATCTAAGACTGAACTTCAAACTTCCATTCAGGTATCAAAGAAGGGAACAGACGTGACACATTTAATAATAATAATAAAAAATAGTGCCTTTCTTGGATCATTAGAATATTTATTCTAGGCAGCAGCATAATAAAGAACATATAATTCCTGAAGGGAAATCTGCATCTATCAAACCCAGAACTGTTATGTAGGTATTTAAAAATTGATCATTATCTCCTGTTTAGTTAGAAGAGCAGGGAGTAGCAACCCATAGAAAAATGGATATTCTATGAAAGTCCTCCAAGTAGTTAATAATAGAAATAATAATTATTTTTTTTGTTAAAGCATAGTTGACATATAATATTATATTAGTTTCAGGTGTACAACATAATGATTTGACATTTATACCTTATGAAGTGATCACCATGATAAGTCTAGTCACCGTATAGACTTAATAGGATATTATTGACTATATTCCTTAAGCTATACATTACATCCCTGTGACTTATTTATTTTATAACTGGAATCTTGTACCTGTTAATTCCCTTTATCTTTTCCACTCATCCCCACATCCCTTTCCCTCTAGCAACTATCAGTTTATTTTCTTTACCCATGAGTCTCTTTCTGTTTTGTTTTATTAGTTTGTTTTGTTAATTTTAGATTCTACATGTAAGTGAAATCATACAGTATTTGTGTTTCTCTGTCTGACTTATCTCACTTAGCATAATACCCTCTAGGTCCATCCATGTTGTTGTTGCAAATGGCAAGATTTCATTCTTTTTTATGGCTGAGTAATATTCCATTGCATTTTTATACCACATCTTTATCCATTCATCTATCAATGGACACAGGTTGCTTACACATCTTGGCTATCGTAAATAATGCTGTGATGAACATAGAGGCACATACATTTTTTCAAATTACTGGTTTTGTTTTCTTTGGATAAATACCCAGAAGTGGAATTGCTGGGTTGTATGGTAGTCCTAGTTTTAATTTTTTGAGGAACCTCCATACTGTTTTCCATAGTGGCTGCACCAATTTACGTTCCCACCAGCAGCACATGAGGGTTTCCTTTTTTCTACATCCTCACCAGCACTTGCTGTTGACAGGTATGAGGACAAATCTCATTGTGGTTTTGATTTTCGTTTCCCTGATGATTAGTGATGTTGAGAATACTTTCATGTGTCTGTTGGACATCTATATGTTTTCTCTGGAGAAATGTCTAGTCAGGTCTTTGCTCATTTAAAAAAACATCGGATTGTTGTTTTTATTTGATGTTGTATTGTATGAGTTCTTTATATACTTTGGATATTAATCCCTTGTTAGATGTTTCATTTGCAAATATCTTCCTCCATTCAGTAGGTTGTCTTTTTGTTCTGTTGATGGTTTCTTTTACTGTGCAAAAACATTTTTTGTTTGATGCAATCCCATTTGTTTATTTTTGTTTTTGTTGCTTTTGGCCAAGGAGACTTACCCAGAAAAATATTGCTTAGACCAATGTTTACTGCCTATGTTTTTTTTTTTTCCTAGGGGTTTTATGGTTTCAGGTCTTACGTTTAAGTCTTTAATCCATTATTATTATTATTATTTTTTTTTTTTAGGGCAGTGTCACTGGCCCTCATATGTGGGACCTGAACCGGGGCCACTGGCTTCCCTAGCCAGCACTTAACCACTGTGCCACTCGGCCGGCCCTATGTGTGTCTTTTTGCCAACACCGTACTGTTGTGTTTTTTTTTTAAGTTCTAAAAGTCATGTTTATTGAAACATAATTTACATTTAAAACTCCAAATTTGACCAATGCAATTTACCACCATAATCAAGATCTAAAACAGTCCCTCAAAATTACCTCATGCCCCTTTGCAACCAATCCCCCCCTTAGGAATCCACTGATTGGTTTTGTCAAAAGGGTCAAATGTAACCATTGACGTGATATTATGGAAAAATCTGAAGAATATAAGACCCAATTTTTAAAGGGATACATTGGAATATATGATCTTTAGAATAGTAAAAAAATGGAATTTTAAAATAATTTTTTAAAATTAAAGCACAATTGACAAAGTTGTCTTAAGATAGTTGAATAGTGGGCCGGCCGAGTGGTGTGGTGGTTGGGCGCTGGCTTGGGAAGTCAGCAGTCCTGGTTCCGGTCCCACATGTGAGGGCCAGTGGCACTGTCCTCGAAAAAAAAAAAAAGAAGAAGAAAAAAAGATAGTTGAATAGCTAGTCTAGTTACTGTGTCAAGCTGCAGACTGGGACTGAATGGTAGAAAAACTCCTTTAAATGAGGGAATTGTGTTCTATGGAAACTCTCTATGGGGCAGATATATGTTCTTACAGATATTTGGCACCTTCTCAAAATTTACTCCTGCTACCATGAAAGGGAGAAAGAAAACAAAAGCTTCTTTGTATATTATCAATCATCACATGTTCAAATACACTTTATTTATGTGAAAAGCTTCTTTGAAGCACCAGCCCTGAAGTTAGTCAGCATCTTGAACTGTACTTAGTCGAGCCGTGCACTGAGGCTGAAAAGGATAGCATACTGTTTTGATTATTGTAGCTTTGTAGTATATTTTGAAATGAGAGAGTGTGATACCTCCAACTTTGTTCTTCTTTCTCAAGATTGCTTTGTCTAAATTTTGTGCTTTCATGTAAATTTTGGGATTATTTGTTCTAGTCCTGTGGAAAAGGCCATTGGTATTTTTGATTTGTTATTGTTTATTAATGGTTATGTAGTCTATTAAGCTTTCTACTATCTAACTATATCAATTATTAGGAAATTCTTATTAGGTATTAAAAATTAACCTACTTAAAAAATAAAACTTAAATATGGTAAATGACTTGTCCAAGGTCACATAGGAAAAAGTGGTTAAGAAATAGAGCAGGTATTTGAACTCACAAGTGTATGAACTCAATGTCCATATTATTAACCTTATGCTAGGTTCTCCTAAAATGAGCAGTGTATAATGTTCACTGGATATCTCTGGAGTTGAAATCTAGGTCAGGCCTTTATAAATACATTGACTGATATTTAGCTGTCAATTCTGTAAACGATCCAAACTGAGAAAGTTTGGGTGCATCCTGCCCAGAAGTCACTAGGTGGAGCTAGTGCACCGAACAGCCATCATAGACTGTTGGAGACTAGGTCAGGATTTATTCTAGGAACTCAGCAAAGGCTGGTTTTGATTGGAAAAGTGCTAAAAAGATCGCTCCCTCTGACAGCTGGCTTTTTTTCTTTTCTGGATAATGTAGATGAAGAGGAAGATGAGAGGTCTCTGGAGGTGTAGAGAATTGCTAGAGCCAAGAGCTATGTGGGATGAATGCATAATCAATGAATTCTGTTCTTTCCCAGGAGAGGCTTTAATAATCTGACTTGTGGCTTGGCTGGTGGGTTGTAGAAGCAGAATGCAATACCACCCTAACCTTTGTGGTCTGCTTTTTCTTAGGGGTTCCAGCCTTTCACATTATATAATACTGAACATAGTGTTTGTATCTCATGTTTCAAATGGAATATTTAAAATGATGATAGTGATGATGATAACGTTTATTATTATGTTAACATACATGTGCATGGTACTTCATAGTATGTTTTGGGTCGTTGGAAAAGTCATGACATATTTTTTCTATGTTTTTCGTTGCAAAAATGTGTCATGACTTTTCTGACAACCCAATAGATCCCTTTTACTTGCATTCATTATTGAGTGGTTGAACCCTCTGGCTGAGACTAGACCTTCCTGAATCAGAGGACATAGGTTAAGGGCAGGATGGGATGGGGTGACTCTTTTCTTATATGGTAGGAAATTTATTGATATTATAGCAGGGTTCTTCAGAGAAACAAAGAATGGATGGAACATCTCTCTCTCTCTCTCTCTCTCTCTCTCTCTCTCTCTCTCTGTATGTATGTATATATAACATATGTATGTTATATAATATGTAATATATATATTACAGTTCAACAATCACTTATTAAGAATTCACTGAGGGCCAGCCAAGTGGCTTAGTTGGTTAAGAGCTCACCCTATTTATAGGGCAAGCTGAGCTCTGAGCAACAGCAGGTCGATGCCCAGCCCAAGCTGAGCTGTCAACAGGTGGCAGGATGGCTCAGCTAAAAAAAAAAAAAATAAATGAAGTCGCTGAGAGGGTCAGCTGAGTGGCGTGTTGGTTAGGAGCTGACTTGGGACTCCAACTCTGAGCAATGGGGCCCTGGTTCGGATCCCACATATGAGGGCCAGTGACACTACCCTCTACAGCTAAGAAGGTGAACAGCAGCTCCACCTGGCTGCCTCTATAGCTAAGATGTCTGGCGATGGTGTGGGCTGCAGCCTCTGCTGTAGTGGGCTGCCACAGGCTACAGTGTGTGGCCCACAGCCAGTGTGAGCGGCTGGCAGCCAGTGTGAGATGCCAAGAGCCGCCATGAGTGGCTGTTCAGTGTCTGGGACCGATCTGCCTCACCTGGGAAGAGCACAATGATAATACCAACATGGGCCAGTGAAGCAACGTCCAATTCCCCAACGCTGTTCTCCTCCACCAATTCCCCAATAAAATCTTTAAAAAAAAGAATTCACTGAGCACCAAATTGTTCTTGCTCTTCCTGTTCCCTCCATTTTTTTTTTTTTTGTCACAGGATTGAGGAAAAACAATTAGCTCTTTATAGAGTCATAAACAAAGATAAGCCAGGGAACAATATTAAATTCCTTTTAGTACTCTTTCTCAATTTAGAGAAATAATGGAATCATTATTTGTCTTGTACCCTGATGCAGTGGTTGGTTGCAAGGTACATTTCAGAGTTCACTCAAATGCTGGTTTGTATTGTTTCCACTTTCTGTAACAATACAGGCAGTCCCTGTTTATGTCCACAATACATTTCTGAAAACCACACCTTATAGGGATCTGTGGTCACAGAGATCACTTTCCTCCTCAAGACCAGTGTTTTAATTGAGGGTCATAGTTCTTTTCTAGCTTCTAGAGGCTGCCCACATTGATTGGCTCATGGTCTCCTTTTTTCTATCTTTAAAGCCAGCAATGGAGGCTGGCAAGTCCCAAATCTTCAGGGTAAACCAGTAGGGTGGAGATCCAGGGAAGAGTTGATGTTGATATTGCAGCTCAAGTCCAAAGGCAGTTCACTTGCAGAATTTTCTCTTCCTTAGGGAACCTCAGTCTTTTTCTAAAGGCCTTCAACTGACTGGATGAGGTCCACCCACATTATGGAGAATAACCTATTTTTCTCAAAGTTTAAATGTTAATCCTATCTGAAAATTATCTTTACATCAACAGCTGGACATGTTTGGCTAAATACCTTGGTACTATGCCCTAGCTAAGTTGACACATAAAATTAATCATGATAAGTAAGCAAATAATTCTCTGCTGGACATGTTCCTTCTGCTATCTCTGCTAGGGTTCATTTCAACTTAAGCAAAAGCAATCTCACTTTTTTTTGCCTCTGAAATCTTGATGAGTTGGCAATGTAATTTTGGATAATTATATGAAATATTTTTATATAGATATATAAAAAAATCAAGAAATCTATAAAGCATAGCTTTGAGCCTTATCATTTTATGTTATGATTAAAAAGTAGTTTTGAAAATTTGTTTGTAGAAGTATCTAGAAAATGCATGTAATGAATAGAGTGCCTTTCAAGTGATGTGTAGAAGCATCAAATATTATTTATGAAAGGTGCCTAGAGATAATATGTTAGGGCTCTCTCATTTTACTGATAAATCACTGACCCCCCTTCCCACTCAGTAAAAATTCCATGTATAACTTTTGACTTCCCCCAAACTTAACTGTTAATAGCCTACTTTTGACCATAAGGCTTCCCAATGGAAGCCTAGCATATCTTTTGTATATTATATTATTATATACTCTATATAAGCTAGAGAAAATAAAATGTTATTAAGAAAATCACAAGGAAGAGAAATTACATTTATAGTACTATACTGTATTTATTGATACCATAAATTTGTGTCATCTTTCCAAATATACGTGAGATTTGAAGTCTTGGGAATGATGATTGTGTAGTTAGAGAATATTGATGAGAAACAAAGCCAAGAAGAAAGTCCCAGGGAGTGTTCACATTCAATAAGTAGGAATCAGATAAGTAGAATGAGAAGGACCAGAAGTGGAGAGGAGAAAAACTAGAGATATATGATGTCCCAAAAGCCAGGAAAGTGGTGAAATTAAAGGAGTGATTAACAGTATCAAATAGTTATGAATTTGTTGCTTAGTTCTAATAGGTTTTGGGGGAGTCATTAGGATTTCCCATATGTCAGATCATGTCATCTGCAAACACAGTTTTACTTTTCCCTTTCCATTTCGGATGCCCTTTATTTCTTTTTCTTGCTGATTGCTCTGGTTAGGACTTCTATCTAGTACTATGTTTAATAAGAGTGGTGAGAGTGAGCAGCCTTGTCCTGTTTCTGATCTTAGAGGAGAAATTTTCAGCCTTTCACGATTGAGTATGATGTTAGCTGTGGAGTTGTCATATACGGCCTTTTTTATGTTTTCTTCTATACCCAAATTATTGAGCATTTTTATGTCAAATACTATTTCTGCATCTACTAAGATTATGATATGATTTTTATCTCTTATTCTATTAATGTGGTTTATCACAGTTACTGATTTGTGTATGTTGAACCATCCTTGCATCCCAGGGATAAATCCTGTTTGATCATGGTGTATGATCCTTTTAATATGTTGCTGAATTCAGTTTGCTAATATTTTGTTGAGAATTTTGTCATGTATAGTCATCAAGGATTTTGGCCTGTAGTTTTGTTTTATTGTAGTGCCCATAGCGGGCTTTGGTATCAGGGTGATGTTGGCCTTGTCAAATGAGTCTGGAGTATTGCTTAGTATGTTGTGTTCCCATTTTTATTTGTTTCAAGATATTTTTAAATTTCCCTTTTGATTACTTCTTTACTCATTAGTTGTTCAGGAGTGTGTTAATTTCCACATTTTTGTGCATGTTTTCCAGCTTTCCTCCTGTTATTGATGTCTGGTTTTATACCATTGTGGTCAGAAAATATACCTGGCATGATTTAAATCTTCTTAGATTCATGACCTATTAATGGTTTATCTTGAAGAATGTTTCACGCTCTTGAGAAGAATGTTTATTCTGCTGCTGTTGGATGTAATGTTCTGTATATGTGTGGCAGGTGTATTTGGCCTAATGTATGGTTTAAATCCATCATTTCCTTGTTAATTTTCTGTCTGGATGGTCTATATCCATTGTTGAAAGGGATATTGAGGTCCCCTAACTATTATTGTATTTTTGTCAATTTCTTCCTTCACACATGTTAGTATTTGCCTAATATACTTGTATTTAGGTGGTCTGATGTTGGGTTCATATATATTTATATTGTTATATATATTGCATATATATTGTTATATCCTTTTGAGGAATTGACCCTTTATCATTATTAGTATTATATTATGATCTTTGTCTCTTGTTATAGTTTTTGAGTTAAAGTATATTTTGATATAATTATAGCTACTCCTGCTCGCCTTTGGTTTCCATTTGTGTGGAGTACCCTTTTTAAAACAAATTTATTGGGGAACAAACAGTGTGTTTTTCCAAGACCCGTCAGCTCCAAGTCAAGTAGATGTTTCAATCCAGTTGTGGAGGGCACACCTCAGTGGCCCATGTGGGAATCAAACCGGCATCTTTGGTGTTATGAGCACTGTGCCCTGTGCTCCAACCACCTGAACCAACCGGCCATCCCTGGAGTACCCTTTTTCAGTCCTCCACTTTGAGTGTATGTGTGTCCTTAAAGCTGAAATGAGTCTTTGTAGGAAGTGTGCAGTTGGGTTTTGTTTGTTTCTTCATTCAGCCACTCTATGTCTGTTGAATAGAGAAATGAATCCATTTACATTTAGAATAATTATTGATGGTAAGGATTTACTAATGCCTTCCTATTAATTATTGTTTTGTAGTTCCCTTGTTTCCTTCTTCTTCTCTTGTGGCTTTTCTTTGTGAATTGATGGTTTTCTGTAATAGTATACTTTGACTCCCTTCTTTTTATCTTTTGTGAGTTGACTGTAATTTTGTGTCTTGAGGTTACAATGAGGCTTACATAAAATATCTTATAGCTCTGATAATCTATTTTATGCTGATAATGACTTAATTTTGATAACATACAAAAACTATCCTTTTGCTATTTCCCCTTTTGTATTTTTGATGTCATAACTTACCTTATTTGATACTGTGACTTCATTAACAAATTATTGTAGCTCTAGGTATTATTAATAGTCTTGGACCTTTAACTTGTATACTAGCAGTAAGTGGCTAACAAAGCACCATATTACAGTATTTGACACTTTTACCTGTATGTTGTATATTTTTATCTGTTTTCATGTTACAATTACTGTCTTCATTTCAGCTTGAAGAACTCTTTTCAGCATTTCTTGTAAGTCAGGTGTAGTAGTGGTGAATTCCTTCAGCTTTTGTTTGTTTGGGAAAACCTTTCTCTCCCTCATTTATGAAGGACAACTTTACCAGATAGAGCCGTGGCAGCTTTTTTTTTCAGCACTTTACTATATCACCCCACTCTCTTCTAAACTATAAGGTTTCTGCTAAGAAATGCACTGATAGCTTTATAGGGGTTCCCTTATAAGTAACAAGCTTTTAAATTTTGATTCTATAAAGACTCTCTTTGCCTTTGCTTTTTGACAGTTTTTTTTTTTTGTTTGTTTTTTTTTAAGGGCAGTGTCGCTGGCCCTCATATGTGGGACTGAACCGGGGCCACTGGCTTCCCAGGCCAGCGCTTTACCACCATGCCACTAGGCCGGCCCTTGACAGTTTTTATTATAATGTATTTTGAATAAGATGTCTGTAAGTTGAATTTTGTTGTGAGCATATGAGCTTCATGAACTTGGATGTCCAAATCTCTTCCCAGATTTGGGAAGTTTTCAGTTTTCATTTCTTGAAGTAATCCTTCTGCCCCTTCTCTCTCTTTTTTTCTCTGAGTCTCAAGTAATTCATAGATTGTTTCTTTTAAGGGTATCTCATAGTTCACGTAGGCTTTATTCACTCTCATTCTTTCTGCTTGGTTCTCTTCAATTTCAAATTCACGTATTTTTTCCTCTGCTTGATCCATTCTAACATTTATGTTCCCTATTGCATTTTTAATTTCATTCATTGTATTCTTCAGCTCCCAAAACTTTGTTTTCAAAAATGATTTTATCTTTGTTAAATCTCTCATTTTGTTCATGTATTGTCTTCCTGATTTTGTTGAATTGTCTGTGTTTTCTTGTAGCTCATTGAATTTCCTTAAAAGAGCTATTTTACATTCTTTATCAGGTAAATTGCGTAGCTCCATGTTTTTGGGATCAGTTATTAGAAGTGATCCGTTTGCAATGTCATATTTCCTGATTTTTCACATTCCTTGCAATTTTGAGTTGCTGTCTTTGCATCAAGTAGCAATCACCTTCTCCAGTCTTTTCTGTCTTTGGATGAGAAACACTTTCTGTCAGCCCTATTAGGGATTCTGAGTCTTTCTCAGACACTCTATGGATCTACCTGCTCCACACGTCTTGCTTTATCTTGTATCAGAATTCTTAAGGTTGTATACCTTCTCCTGATCCTGTAACACACCAGGCCAGGTACTGACAGTGTTCTTTTTTGGTTCCCCAAGTATGATGCTAAAGCTCAAGTTTGTGGTCTCTCCCTCGCCCACAGATTCAGGTTGACTTTCTGTGTTTGCTTACTAAGTGTCTGCCAAAGCTCACTTTTACTACCATCAGAAATGTGCACAGGGAGCCAGGCACAGGTTGAGGGCATGTGGGTGAGATGTGTGGAGCCATGGGGGTACCCATTGCCCAGTTGGGGGACCATGGGCAAGGTTCCCCAGCAGCTAATGGGCAGGCTTCTTGATTTAGTCCATGACACTGTTAATAGGATCTGCATTCTTTTAACGCCCTGTCAGATTCCTGTATGCCATTCTTCCAGCCTCTTACCAGCCTCCCAGTCATGCAGATCACAACTCAGTACTCCAGATGAGGTGAGAGACAAAGGGGCCTCTTTCACAGAATCCTGCACATCTGGGGAAGCCAGGCATTCAACTCACATACTCTTTCACCCACAGTAGGGAAGGAAAGGTTTTCTTGGCATTGAACAACTGTGCCACCTTTGGGGAGAGGAGATATGGTCAAGTGAAATTGTCATTTTACCATCTCTAATGCATCCAAACTTATATTATTTTGTTCCAATAGTGCACTGAAGCTTCTCTGATGACTATCTGAACTTCCACAAGGCTCTCTCATCTGTGGGTGATTGCTAAGACAGTATTCTCCAGGGGCATCTGGACCATAGCCAAGGGGGGCTGGAGTCAGTTCATGGGCCACCACAGGGTCCACAGCCAGGACTAAGGTCTGTCTCCTATTACCTGGCACATAGGTGGGGGAGATTCCTCTAGAGTCCCTTGGGATATGGTGCCGGATCCCACTGTTCTTACAAAGTCATTTTTGTCCATGGATGACTACCAAATTGTTATTGTGTGTGTGTGGGGGGGGATGTGAGGGATATGAGTTTTAACAAGAATTAAGTTTGTGAACCTGTTGCAACGATGTTGCTAACCTTTTTATGATATCAGAGGGATTATTCATTATGAATTTGTACCAACTGGACAAACAGTTGACCAAGTTTACTATCTGGAAGTGCTGAAAAGGCTGCCTGAAAAAACTAGACAAAAATGACCTGAACTTATTGCCAACAATTCACGGCTCTTGCATCACGACAACTCACAAGCTCACACGGCACTGTCTGTGAGGGAGTTTTTAGCCAGCAAACAAATCACTGTATTGGAACACCCTCCCTACTCACCTGATCTGGCCCCCAATGACTTCTTTCTTTACCCAAAGATAAAGGAAATATTGAAAGGAAGACATTTTGATGACATTCAGGACATTAAGGGTAATATGACGACAGCTTTGATGGCCATCCCAGAAAAAGAGTTCCAAAACTGCTTTGAAGGGTGAACTAGGTGCTGGCGTCAGTGCATAGCTTTCCAAGGGGAGTACTTCGAAGGTGACCCTAGTGATGATATTCAGCAGTGAGGTATGTAACACTTTTTCTAGAATGAGTTTGTGAACTTAATTGTCTGACCTTGTATAAGTGAGCAATGTCTTTTTCAGCCATCTTGCTCTGGGATACTTTTTAGAGTCAAATGAGAGAAATTATTTGAATCTAGTAAAGCATCATTTATATTAATTTATTCAACTGTCTGTCCATTCATCCATTTAACCACCACCAATCCATATTGATCCATTTATTCTTTCCTTCAGCAAATATTTATTAAACATCTACAATGTGTCAATCCGTGTACTATGGCATGGACTCAATGTAAGGAATTATGAGTTTTCTGATGAATATTCCTGAATACCATTTTCTGAAGCAATGTTACTGAATTAGAATCACTACTCTCTCAAAAATATTTAACTGGTGTATATAAACTAGTTGGTCACCAAAGGTAACTGACTTTTTTTTAATGTTTGTTTTAGCTTCTTTATCAAAGGTAGTAAAATTTAAAAACCTTTTCTTGCATGCATTCTCAGAGCAATTCTGCTTTCTATAATAACAATACAAATAAATTCAAATAATCTACTTTTTTTGGATTTATCACAAATAGCAGCTATGTGCTTTATTTGGCCAGAGTTGTAGGTTTGTTATCACAGCATTTTTTTCATGTTATACATATTTTGGTGGGTGTTTTCCAACATATTCTTGAGATCACATTGTAGCACAGCATTACTCAGTTTATAAGCAAATAGAGAATTAATTATTTACATTTTATTTAAACAACAGTATTGTAGACACATAGTATGAGTTATAGTAGTCAAGATATCAAATTCTACAACTTTCTGTTGTTTCATTAATTACCAAATATCGTCTACACCCAACATCAAACAAATTCCATCTTTATACATTATAAAAATTCTAAGAAATTTTATTGCGGCTCAATTTATCCCCAGTCTCCACACAAATAGATGTTTGCCAGAGGAATGTACAGGCCAGTGTGATGAATAGTGGTTGAGAGCACGGCTCTGGAGTAAGACAGACTGGATTTTCATCATGGCTCTATAGATACTAGCTGTACAGACACTGTGTGACCTTGGGCAAGTTATTTTATAGCTTTAAGCCTCAGCTTCTCCATCTCCAAGATGTGAAAAATAATATTTATTTATAGGGCTATTAATGGGGAACCTAGATAAATAATGCCGATGAAACTCTCGGTAAAATTCCTTATGTAAGTTCTCCATAAATGTTTTTCAGAATCTATGTTATTTTGACTACATTGAGGTGAAGAGGTATTATATAGCTCTTATTTTTTCTATATTTGAGTTTATAGATTATTTTTGTGATAATATATTTTACATATGTTTCACATAAAATTAGGTTCAGCTGTGAGTTACGGAGGCCTAAAAATAACAGTGGCTTTAAAAATATACCTTTTTTTCTTTTCCATATAAAATCTAGGATGTCCAGGGCTGCCATAGTGGTTCTATTCCAGGAAGCCAGAGTCCTTACAGTTTACCCCTCTGCCATCTTGAGGCTATGGCCATTATCCCTGTGATCTAGAATGTTAGCTATAGCCCCATTCATCAACTGGACGTCCTAAGAAGCACAGGGGAAGAATGCCTGAAAAGAAAATTTGATGAGGAAGGCAAAGGATACACGACAGTGGCCCTTTACGGGAGATCTCCAAAAGCGGCCATATATTTCCATGTTTGTTCTATTGTCCAGACTTTAGGCATATGTTTAAACTTAGCTGCAATGGAGGATTAGAAGATGTATCCTCCGTAATGAGTGGATATTTGCTAAGCTCAGGATTGCATTCTTACTATGAAGGAATGGAGAGAATGGATACTGGGGGACACTGGCATCCATATCCCACAATATAGAACTTGTGTATCAAACAGACTCAGCTCACTGTGGTATAAATATAAATGATTCATTTGTCCAATAACTTCTACCAACTTTGCCAAACCACCATTTCTTCCTGAGAACCAGCTTCCCTAATAATATTTGAGTCTGATTCCTTGTACTTTGGTCATTTTGGGTTATTTGGAACAATCTTGTTTCAATTTGTAAGCCCCAGTCTCTTCATTAAAAGACATCTGTATCATATTTAATTCAAAGCTCTCCTCCTCCTGCCCCTGATCAGGCTAGACTAGTAGTTCCAAAGACCTAGAGGGAAGGGGTACTTAGCATTTCTTGCTGTCTTTCATCTTCCTCCTCCTTGCTAGCCTCCCTGAGACTGAGTCAGGGACAGGGTGAGGGACTCAGATGGTAACATCTTCCTACCTTTCTTTTGGCCATTTTCATTGTTTTCGCTGGTTGTTTGAATGTCCAGTGGGAGCAGTGGGGAGTCCTTTAGGCCCTGCTAACAAGATCCATCCAGCATGCTCCCATTGGCATTAGAAGTTCTTTGTAAGTTTCATGGCCATCTGCCCAGCATGGCTCCCTACTCAGGGTCTGCAGCCAGCTGTGGAATTTATCTTCTGCATGCCTCAGGAAACAGGTATCCGAGGGACCATCTGTTCTGCCCAACCTGGCTCTGCCCCTGTGCCCTGCTATGTGGTACTTTCTCCTGCTCTGGGGCAGCTCTTAGACATCTAACTGGGGCAATCTCTGCTTCCTTCCCTTCTTTTTTTTCTTATTGTGGTAAAATATATATAAACAAAATTTGACCATTTTAACCCTTTTGAGTGTTTTTTTTTTTTGAGGGCAGTGTCACTGGCCCTCATATGTGGGATCCGAACCGGGGCTGCTGGCATCCCAAGCCAACGCTTAACCACCGCGCTGAGCGGCTGGCCAGTGAGTGTTTCTTTTGGTGGCTTTAATTGCATTCAAAATGTTGTGCAACAATCACTGCTATCTATTTCCAAAACTTTTTTATCACCCAAACAGAAACTCTGTACTCATTAACAAAAGCTCCCCATTTCTCCCCCTCCCCCAGTCCCTGATGACCTCAATATACTTTGTGTATCTATGAATTTGCCTATTCCGAATATTTCAAATAAGTGAAATCATACACTATTTGTCCTTTTTTTTTGGCTTATTTCACTCAGCGTACTATTTCCATGGCTCATTCATGTTGTAGCATCTATCAGAACTTCATTCTTTTTTATGGCTGACTAATATTCCACTGTATATACATACTACATTCTGTTTATCCATACTTTTTGGCTATTGTGAATAATGTTGCAAAGAACATCAGTATCTGTTTGAGTTTCTGTTTTCAATTCTTTTGGAGATATATATATATATGGAATTGCTGGGTCATATAGTAATTTTATGTTTATCTTTTGAGGAATCACCAGACTATTTTCCATCATATCTACACCAGCAATGTACAAGGTTCCTAATTTCACCAAATCCTTGTCAACACTTGCTTGTGTCCACATTTTTGATTATAGCCATGTGAGTAGGTGTGAAGTTATATCTCATTGTGGTTTCAATTTATATTTCCTTGATGACTAATGATGTACAGCATATCTTCACATGCTTATTGGCCATTTGTATATCTTCTTTGGAGATATGTCTGTTTAAGAACTTTACCCATTGTTTATCTTTGGGGTTGTTTATCTTTGGGCTGGGGATCTTCCCTTCTTGCTTTGCAGCTACCGTAGGGAGAGAAGAAAGAGGAGAACTCTTCATGCTGTTGCATTATCCAAGTGATCGCCTTCTTATGCCTCTGGGCTTCCTCTTATGGCTGTTTGTTGGTGAATCAGTTCAGGCACTCTTGTGCCTGATATGGAGGAGGGTGCAGTAATGTGAGACTCACAGCAAGAGGCAGGCTTTAAAAACTGTGCTGCCAGTAATCACCTCTGGGGCTCAGAAAGACTGTAATCAGATCTTACACAGACCTGTTTCATTTATGCATAGAATAATTCCGTTTTAGAACAGGCAATGACCTAGAGTTCATTGGATCCAACTCTATTTTACAGATAAAGGCTCTGAGGTCCTGAAAGGTGAATTAACTTTGCCCACTATTTTGCTAGTTTAAAACTTATTTATTTATTTTTTTTTAGCTGAGCCATCCTGTCACCTATTGGCAGCTTAGTGGCAGCTCAGCTCGGGCTGGGCATCGAACTGCTGTTGCTCAGAGCTCAGCTTGCACTCTTGAGTGAGCTCTTAACCAACTAAGCCACTTGGCTGGCCCTAAAATTTATTTTTTTAATGCCTGGTTTATGTGTCACCATAGTTGCAAAAGTAATCTGGTAGAGGAACACATTAGAGGTACAACCTATTTCTGTTTTCCCTTCTCCATGTTACAGAGGCAGATTGAAGGGGAAAATATTTTGTCATAGACTCTAAAAATAGATGATTTATATGCTTTTTGGGATCAGGCTATTATACTAACAATATAGATGAGCATTACTCTAGCACTCTACAGTTTACAAAGTGGTATCATATTCTTACAACATCCTGACCATTGGTGAACAGGTGTTAATATTTCTATTAGGTGAGGACATGACCAAGATCATCAGTAAACTGGTAGCAGCTTGTTGTGCAGATCACAGTCCCTCATCTACGTGAGGGTGATGTGGCTGTCACCTTACTGATGACCAGCTAGCTGCAGTGGAAAGAACATTAGAATATGAAATGAGAGAACCCAGGTTGAATTCCTAGTTCTATTCATGACTGTTATCTTAGGCCAGTCTCTGTACTTTCTGAGTCTCAGTCTCCTCATCTGTAAAATGGAGACAAAAAGAACTGACCTATCCAATTGTTGAGGGAATCAAGACAGAAAATGGAATAACAGACTTTTGTGTATATAGAGAGTTATACAAATATTACTGATTGCTGTTATCCGGCTGTCTAGGTAGGGGGTCACTTTGTGTATTATAAATAAGGCTTTATAAGGTTTAATGGCATTAGAGGCTTAAGCGAGCTTCAAAGGGCTCCTGTGGAGTAAAAACTGATGAGCTTTTCATCCTTAGGTCTTATCCTAACCCATAGCATTGTTATTTAGAATTCGACACAACAAGCTAAGTCTTCTTGCAATATTCCCCACTTTGTAAATATAGCTTAGCTTTTACAGTTCTTTCACCCATGGGAAGATGCAACATTTGCTCATTTCACCTAGTGTTTGAAGGGTCAGTTGTGAAAATCCGAAAATCTTTCCAACACGCAAATCCAGTCACCACGTTCCTCTTATTAAAATCTTTTTACTCCCTGTGGCTCACAAGATAAAGTCCAAATGCCATTGCTGCAAATCTTTTTTCCTATCCAACTGGACTATAAATATGTAATGAATTTATTAATCAAAACTCTATCATGAACACCCAGGCCCAGTACAGCCCAGCTCCAGCCTGTGCTTTCAGCCTGAGCTCCTGCCTCCTTTCCCACACACGCATGCGCCACAGCCCCTCTTGCCAGGAGCCACAGACGTCCTGCTTGTGGTGGCCTCTCATTGCATGTGCTACCTCAGCTGTGTGGAGTGCCCTTCCCTTTCCATGCTTCCTGCTTCCTGCTTACCATTTTCATGCTTATCCTTTCAGACCCAGCTCAAAAGCCACCTCCTCTGTGTAACCATCTCTGAGCTCTTCTTCCCTCACAGGGAGGATTAATTATTTCTTCTCTGAGGAAAAAAAGCACTTCCTACACGATTCTGTCTTTTGTTTTGACCTGTTTCATTTGAGATTTTGCCTAGCCATTGGTGCAAAAGCATTTAGAGGGCTGGGCTGGAATCCATTCTTTGCAGCGTTGTACCCCAGTGCCTAATGCCATATGTGGAAATGGTAGGTGCTCAGTACCTTTGCCACATGGATGTTTGTTGAAGACCCATATAGGGCAAGATACATTGATAAGAGAAATAGGAACTTGTTTGAACTGTCTGATTTAAAGCTCACCCAGCAATCCTTATAACTTGGAACTATGCTCTTTATTGCTTTAGGTCTTCCATTCCCTCTGTCTGGGACTAGAAAGATTCCACCTTGCTCTAGCCATTAATTACACAATAAAACAAGGACCTCTCTTTTAGGCAGTCCATTACTTGGAGAGCCAGGGCCTGTGATACCGGGTTCCTCCCTCCTTATAACACTAACAAGCTATGTGACTTTAGCCAGTCTCTCTAGTTCCGGGCTCCAGGTTTTGGAATTAGGGAATTACACTACATCTTCTCAGAGGTCCCTTTTAGTCCTGACCATTTATCTTCTCCATAGTTGATCCTGGGAAAACTGAGGGAAGCAAATGAAAGGCAAATATATTTTAGCTGGGGCAGAAGGATATACCATAGACAAGACACACTGGCAGGAGAGGGGCTGGGAGTGGGGTAGGACAGGCATCAGCCTAAAAGCCCTGGCATTCCTTCAAAATCTGAGCGCCCTGTTGTCGTCTAATCATTTCTCCCAGCACAGAGGAAGCCCTCCCAGCTAAAATCACATCTGTTTCAGAATGTGTGCCCCCTCCGCATGCTGCTCCGTAACCCTGGAAATGCTTCCTCAAGCCTGGTCACAGAAAATCCTCCTTTAAATTCTTGTGCACTCTTCTGGCACCTCCCCAGAATTTCAACAAGTTACTGCCAGTGAGATCAGAATGGGAAACAGCAGAAGGGTGCAGATGAATCCAAGCATTTCACTTGAGTGAGAGCAGAGGAGTCAGAAAAGAGGCCTAAAAATGGCGTGGTCAGTGAGAGCTCTCGATTGAGAGGACGACGTGGGAAAAGACGCCGATTCAGTGATGGGAAGGGGGGCTTGGGAGCAAGATGCGTTCAGGAATTTTACTGCAGATCTGTTGTACTGCAGATATTTTTTTTTTCTAAGGAAGGAGCTTTCTGAAAGAATATATAAAATATGAGGATTGCATGCCAGTGCACAGGGTGAGGATAAGAGTAATTCAGAGCATAAAGTTAAATATATTTTTAAAAGGCATTGCATTAATTTTGATATGTCTTTTTATCAAGTGAGAAGTAGAGACATTTATTGGATTAAACTGGCAATGAATAAATTTTTTTAGATAAATTGTAATATTTATTGCTTTAAAAGGGCCAGGTCCCAAACTCAACCAAAACTGACAGCTCTGCTGTCAAGAAACAGGCTAAAAGAAACGTAATCTTCTTTTATGAAAATGGGAGGCAAAATGGATTAAGGAAAAAGAACACAAAATGAAAAGCATACACAAAATGTCCAGCATTGAGATGGCCATGGACCGTGAACCTCAGCTCAGCACTTCCTCCCCAACCTCCTATCTCAATAGTTTCCCCTTACGTAATAAGAACAGGATAACGCTGGGTAGTCAGAAAAATGTTGCTCAAAATTCAACTAAAGATAAGTAATAGCAAAGATATATCTAGTCCCTCGGCAAACTACTGATGTTGCATAGCAACAACTGCCTAGTTTTATTTCTGTCACAGAATTGCCATAAGGAAGCTTTGAAATTATTTTTAAAAAATTTAAACAAACAAGGTAGCATAACTTACTGCACCCATCCAAGTCACCTGCCTCTTTCTAATCTTAGAAAGGCAGACTCTCAAAGGAGGAGATAATTAAGGTAGTAAAAAGGGAAACAAAAATGTATTGGGCTCTTATTAATAATCTCCTTCTGATGTTATCTCATTTAATCCTGACAGTAACCGTGGGAAGTGGGTCTTCCTCCCGTTTTGCAGATGGGGAAACATACTTAGAAGCACGAGTAACCTGGCTAAGGTCACGTAGCCAATTGGGCAGATTGAGGATTTAAACATTCCCTCCCCCCTTTTTTTGTTGGACTCAAAATCCAGTGCTTTTTCCATCGCTCTGCCCTACAGGAAGCTCTATAGCTGGCTGTAGCAACAAGCCTTGCCCCTCCTAACAGTGTCTGGGATTGTGTCTGTAACAGGCTGGTCACACTTCCAGAAAACATCTGAAAAAAATTGGACCAATGTCAGACCCTCTGGATTGTTGTTTCATGACACAGATTTACCTGAGAAAATCTGAGTTTATGATTGGTCTAGTGCAAGAAACTTAGAGAAAAGCAGAGATTGTGAAAATACAACCTCTGACCTATATGAGGAGAGTCCCTACCATAATTCCTGGTATTGGTGTTTGCTGACAGGTACTTAGAAGTTATTCAAGAAATAAGTTCACTATAAATCAAGACAAGTTACTTTAATCTTTTGTCTTTTCTTAGCAGCTGCTTCAGTGTCTATAAAGCAAGAAATGCAAGAAACCCAAGTTGCAGCCATTTTTGAAGTCCCCTCTGCTTGCGACTTGGAAGTGTTTCATGGAAAGATCCCACCTCTGATTGCTGACCACCCATATGGCTCTTACATGTGTGTGGAGGGGTACAGTGGGGAATTTAACTGAACAAATATTCACAGGGCATCTATTGTATGCTGGTCATTGTACTGAGTACCAGGGATACAGAGCTATATTATCATGACCCCAACCTCAAGAAATTCTTTAACCTAATTGAGACAAATATCATACAATGTTAGCACTGTGTGATGAATGAGTGCTATAACAGATGTAGGCTTAAAGTACAGTAGGGGTGCAAAAATAGGCATCATCTATTTAGTCTGGTGCATCAGAAAAGCTTTTTTTTTATGGAAGAGGACCCGCTGATCACATTAATTCAGGCCTCAGGATCATTGGTGCATTCCAGATAGAAGAACAGCATGGGACCATGGAACCACAAGCAGCTAAGTAAGCCTGGAGTATAAATTGTTGGGAAGAAGATGAAGTTGGAGAGACAGGTAGAAGTCAGTGATGGTGTGCTATCTGTGTATGTTGGAGGTGGAGTTATAAAGTTAGAGAGGGATGTTCATTCTGCAGATGTTGGGAACCACTGACAGATTTATAAGCTGGGCAGTAACCTGCTAAGATTTGGGCTTTAAGAAGTCACATCTGAGGGCCATTAGAAATAGATACAACTGGGCAAGATTCGACGCAGAAAGGTCAGGAAAACACTGAGTAAAACAAATTTGAAGAGATTTCTTTCCCAGGGGCCTCTTACAAGTACCTGAATACGCAGATGAGTACTGTGAAGCGCCTTTGTTGTGGGGATTCTCTCTTTCCCCCTCCAGATCCACTCTCTACCCTTCTCTCTTCTGAGTCTAGGAGGCTAACACTCTGAAAATGTCCTTTGCACCTAGGCTTCTTGTTGGGTTCAGCCAATGGATGGCACCAGCAGGAGATTACAGGGAGGGCAGAGAGACAGGACAGGAAATTTACAAGCCCTTTCAGCTTGCTAGCGGCTCTCTCTGAGGTCACAGTTCTAGGTGGAGGTCCCTTTCTATAGTCAGCTCACTCGGTGTTCTAGAGCTGCAGTTTTCTCCCCCGGCTTGTTCCTGCAGACCCAGCAGCACCAAGGACTTCCTTCTATTGTTAGTGTAGGGCAGGAGCTTCACCATTCCCTGCCAGCTCCCTTAGCCTGCTCTTCACACCTTCGTCAATAGTCCCTTCACTCAAGTATCTTCACTTACCACTTTGGGGTGTGATGGTTTCCTGCTGGAACTCTGATTAGTACAATTGTGGAACCCTCTTCTTGAGAGACACCTGTCTGTTTCAAGGAATATGCTCAATCTGGGGCAGAGAGAATGAGAGTTAAAACCAAGACTGACATAAGTACAAAGAGGAGGACACCGATTTTGGAGAGAGATTCAGGAAGGAGAGCTAAGAGTGCAGAGGGACAGATTAGGGGTGCGGGAGGAAGGGACCTGTCTAGGATGGCTCGTTGGCTTGGGCGGAGTAAGGTGATATCTTTTCACCAAAGTCACAGAATAGGAAGGATGTGCACTAGGGAGAATGTAAATGATTATTTGGGGACATACTAAATTCAAGAGGCCTTGTGGGGCCTTTAGGAGTAGCGAGGGGCTTTTGCTCATCTACTGACTTGAAGAAGATGCATAGCTCAGAGTTTTTCATTGCTGCTCGGAATTTACCCTACGTACTTTTGCCAGTCGTTTCCTCACAGTCCTTTTTGAAAATAAACGTGTCTAGATGGGGAAATGTATAGTTTCTGATATCTTCATTGTGACTTTGTGACAAGAGAGCCAGAGAGTTAAAAATATTGAGAACCCTGGGCCATATTGATCTTCTTAAAAGGCTCACATTTGTCCTTATCCTCTCTTTATCAAGCTAAAACAAGGTCCTTGTAAGCCAGGCATGAAAGAGCCTTTAGCTGCCAGCCAGTCAAGCACTGCTAAGCTTCTCCCACCCCTCCCGGTCTGCAGCCTCCACTTCAGAGGTAGTGCTGCCCCTACCTGTCACAAGGTGGCAGTCCTGTCCAACTGACCCTTAGAAAACTGTGGGTGTTGGTATCAATCCCCGTGCTTCTGACACCCTCTCAGTTCTCATTCCTGATGCACCCTTACCTCAAAAACCTTCAACAATTATAGAAATGGAGTTCAAATCCTTTAGCCTAACAACCAAGTCACACTCCACAGGCCTGGTGGTATTGGCAGTGGTAATTAATGGAATCTTCCCAGTGGAGAAAGGGACTTTTAGGGAATAAGAATGGGGATTGCTAGGTCTAGATTCGATTGCCTGAGGGTAGGGTATGATTTTGCCCGGAAACAATGGATTTCTTTTTAATTTATTTTTTCTTTTTTGAGGGTAGTGTCACTGGCCCTCATATGTGGGACCCGAACCGAGACCGCTGGCATCCCAAGACAGCGCTTAACCAATGCGTCACTCGGCCGGCCCTTAATTTTTTTTTTAGTCTATAATTTTTTTTAAGTGCTTATTGCATATGTTGTTTCTACTGTCTATTCAGCAGGTGAACATACACTGATTTTACTTTGAGTTTTCATATTTGTCTGTTTTCCTCAATTAGATTTTTAAGTCACAGCATTTTGTATTCCTTACAACTCCTAGATTATGCTATGCTTACAGTAGGTGTCAAAAGAATACTTGTTGAGTAAATGGACGAATATATTGCTACATACAAATCACCAGCATAGCGCTTGCCTTGAATGGAAAGGCCTGAGATGAGCAACCCAGCTTACCTTTAAAGGACAGATCAGGTTTCTTTCGGTCTTCACTCAGCTAATTACCTCAAGGTCAGCAAAGCTTGAGAGTAGGAAAGATTATTATAAAGAATAGAATCATGTTCAATAGGTTAGTGCAGAGGCTCAGTTACTTGCTTGTTGTAGGATCTTGAGCAAATTCCTTAATCCACTTGGACCTTATCTCTTTATCTATGAAATTAGTCCATTATGGAGAGTCAGCACATAGAGCAAAAGGAGCATTGAACACAAATCAAAAGACACTGGTTCTAGTCCCTGCTCTGCTGTCAGTTAGCAGTATTGTCTTGACATCTTAAGCCTCAGTTCTACAATTCTACGTATATTAACTCTGAAATAAACTGAAATCATTCATGTGTATATGTGTGAGTGTGTATGGGGAGTGGGTACTTGGATTTGTTTGTTATCTACTGCTGTATAACAAATTATCCTCAAATTTAGCACCTTAAAAGAACAAATGTTTATGACTTCCTGCAGTATACCTCACCTCTTTACATATTAATATATGGAAACCAAGGTCCATAAAGTTCTTATTTTTTAGCAATGGAGCGAAGACTAGAATCAGGTCTCTAAACTTCCCATTCTCTGTACTTTCCAATTCACTCTCTCTTAACTTCAGCCTTTGCAACTTGGAATTATCCTTGACACATAATTTAGTAGCTGTGTTACTAACTCACCTACCTCGGCAGCGCTGCCTTTTGTGCCATTGCCTTAATTCCACTTCCATTGAAATATTCAGTAATGCTTTCATCTAGTTTCCTTCTGTATTATAATTTTCTTTCTGTTCACCTTCTGGTTCCCTGGCTCTAACCCTAAATATGCTGAATGGCCAAGGTTTCAAGGGTATTAAATTCTAATATTAACTTGTACTATCATCTTCCATGCTCTGTTTATTTTTTATTCTGGTAACACAGTTCATCATTGTGGTCTGAAATAGCTTCTAGTTTAAAAGCAAAACTCCTTTTGCAATAGGTCCTATTTAAATTACAGACCTCATTTTTGCTCCATTGCTCCATTTCTTTCCCTGAGCTAGTACTAGCCTCATTTAAAAAATTATTTGAGATCTCAGCATTTCTAGAGTGCAGATGTCCCCTTCACACTTACTGATATTTGAAACAGTCTTCTCCACGTTTCCTTCTCCGATGAGGGCACACAAAGCTATTATAGCACATACCACATTGCATTATTTACATATCTACCTCCCCTGCTAGACTTGGCACCCTGAGGGCAGGCATTGTGTCTTAGTCATTTTTTGTATATTCCAGTGTCTCATAATACAGCTCCTAAGAGGATCTCCAGAAATATATTTGCTAAGTTGAATCAACAAATTCTTCATGTCATTTCCAAGATTAGATAAAAGTATTCTTTTCCTAATAGTGATCATTCTTACATAAGATCTTCTTGTACTTTCCTGAGTTAGAGACAGGGATTATTATTTGTTCAGGCTGTCATATTCTATCACTGTTTCCCTAAGTCTGACCTGAACAGAGCCATTTGAAAGCCATCCTGCTCAGGGCATTGTAATTTGAGTTGTGCCTGGAAAACCTTTCCTCCACAGGTGTGGTCCTTTTTCAGATAAATCCAAAAAACCCTTTCATTAGAGATTGAAGATTTAGCTTCCACGAGGCTGCTTTTCATTTCTCAAGGAGAGGCTGTAACTCATCTCTCAGCTGCTGACACCTTAGCTGGCTTAACATTTCAGTAGAAAGAGCTAGAGGAGCCAACAGATTCTTGGTAGAATGAAGCGCTGAGTGGAGTTGGGGAGGAGGGAAGATGAAAGGGGGGGTGAGGAGAGCAGATGCAAACTGCAGGCCTGCCCTCTTCACTAATCCAGCACTTGGTATAAACAAGAGGGAGAAGAATGCCTTTTGTCCTCTCATGACTGCTCTGACTTCCTTGCCTTCTGTTTTTCTCTTGTGTATTTCTTGGGCCTACACCCAAAGCCAGGAAATTAGCCCTGAGGTTAACCTTGACTAAATTGCTCTGGGGACTAAAGCAGCCTGGAGGGTCCTTCTCCTGCACACAGCTCTAGGGATGCTAGAAGAAGCTGTGTAGGGGCACCTTTTGCTCAGCAGAGGGGGCTGTACTGGCAGCCTCCCTCACTGTAAAGGTTGGTCATTTTCAACCATTCTTGTTAACTGCTAGTTTAAAAAAAAAAAAAAAAAGTTTTTTTTGTGGTTTGCCACAAAGCGGAAGCCATATACTGGATGACAAATATTTATTTTGTAAATTAAAGGTTACAATTATTAAAATTATTTTTGAGAAATTAATTTTCAGCCCCTAAATCTGCAAATGGAGCTAAAGGCCCAGGTGATATCAGGAGGCAGAATTGGATGTTGACCGTCCTTGTAGCAAGTAGGTGTGTCTGCAGCACTTCAGTCTGACAGCTGAGTGTTCATGCTATTTTAGGCTACCCACAGAGCAGGGTGGATTTGGGGTCCCAAGAAGGAGGATATCTGTCTTTGAGGATTTTGGTGTTCTCTGGCTGAGCATGCTCATGATAGATAGTTCAATCTTCTGGGTTTCAGAAGAGCCTAGCTCAACGCAGAGCCTAGCTGAGAGATACTGGGATGGATGTGGTCCCCAAGGGGGTCTTCATGGCTGACCTCAGTAGTTCCAGGCACATTCTAGGTCTCACCAAGGTGAGTATCTGTGCAGTGACTGGCCCATGACCAACCTATTATCACTGACGTGCCTTGAGCAAACCCAGCAGCTGGCAGCATAACCCTCAGACAGTCTTTCACTTGTACTTTGGAACTTATGCCCTGTTATTCCTGGGTATTGTCCCAGGATGGATGCCAGATCCTTACCCCCTTGGCCTCTCAGAAATTGCTCTCCAAATCATTTAGACCTTACGAAGCAGGAACTGATGGAGCTGTCTAATGCTTCTTAGCAGTTCAATGTTGTTACATTCATAATGTTATTCAATTTAAAAATAAATGTATTTTCTACTTTGCAACTCTTATGTTCTCTTTCATTCAGCTGTTTAATAATGTCAAATGCTTAGAACCCAGATTAGAATTTCTTACAATGGTCTCTGATTAAACCACAATAAAAGCACAGTCAGGAAAATTCATAGTATAAGGCATGCTAACTAACTCTTTGGAGGCTCAATTTACATTTTGTAAGTCTTAACTAATTTGAGGATTATGCCTTAAACTTAAAAGCTTTATGGCTACTTTGGCAAAATATTAACAATAATAAATTAAGAAAAACCCAAACGTGGGTAGTTTTGTTCATTCATATATTACTTCAGCTACTTTCAAAAAATGATTTAAGACAATGTACCATAATTCTTTAAAACCACTGAAACAAAAATACAAGGATGAAGACAAAGCAATGAAAGGCATTGGATAATTATTCCAGAAAAGTTGGACGAAGGGAAATGTCTACTTTTATTTTTTATGTTTTTTTTTTTTTTTTTTTTTTTTTTTTTTGAGGGCAGTGTCACTGGCCTTCATATGTGGGACCGAACCGGGGCCGCTGCCTTCCCAAGCCAGCACTTAACCACCGCACCACTCGGCCGGCCCATTGAACATTACTAGTATTTTTTTTTTTTTTTTTTAGCTAAGCCCTCCTGCTACCTGTTGGCAGCTTAGCGGCAGCTCAGCTCAGGCTGGGCATCGAACTGCTGTTGCTCAGAGCTCAGCTTGCATTCTTGAGCGAGCTCATAACCAACTGAGCCACTCAGCCGGCCCTATTTTTTATGTTTTTGAGGGAAGTGTCACTGGCCTTCACATGTGAGACCCGAACCGAGGCCGCCGGCCTCCCAAGCCAACGCCCAACCACTGCGCCACTCAGCCGGCCCGGGAGATGTCTACTTTTAAATCAAAGACTTTAGTTCCGGGTTTTCCCATAGCTAAGGCAAAAAGAGAAGCACGTTGGGTTACATATCTTTCATAGCTAATATGAATATGTATATTGGACAAATGACTTCTGGGAGCTAAATTCTGAAAAAAGATATTTATATTGTGAATCTTTGGGGATGTTACTCAAGATAGTGGACATATCTTCAATTAAATAAGATGCTTTTTAGTTAGCATTATCTATACAAACTTAATTTTTTTTATTATTATATGGTTGATATACAATATTAGTTTCAGGTATACAACATAGTGATTGATCACTTATATCCCTTATGATATATACAACCTTTTATCCTAAAAGTGAGGGCATGGTATTAAATCATAGTTTGTGAAACCATTTCTATAAAGAACTAGAGCAGTATTCAGTATTTAACTTTCTGTTGAGATGACATCATATAGCTTAGGAATTCTAAAAGAAATACAGGGAGAATAAAAAGTTAAAATTGTCGTCGTCTGTCTTTCTTAACCATCAATGGTCTTCATTGGAGTTTTGACAAGAATTTGTAAAAGACACTTCAGAATTGAGGTTACTTGTGGGCACCTGAACCCCAGCTATCCAATGTTGTTTGAAATAATATTCATATGCTTTAAGATGTGTGGAACGGATGTTTTATCGTACATTTTAAAGACTCTGACTTGTCTTCCTATCCTGATGGTGAACCACTCCAACTCTTAATAGATGAAAAAATTCCTGTAAAAATATGAATAAAGTACCTAGCTGACTGTTGGGACTCAGAAGGCGCTCAGTAAGTGTAAGTGCTCAATCAGTGGAAGCAAGCTGTCGTGGGCCTGGAGCTTTCCTATACGTTTGTGCTGTGTGTGCCTGGTTGCAAAGCTCCCCCATTTCCTGCTACAGAATAGTTTTTGAAGTTAGTCACAGAGGCAACTAAGTAGGTCTAGGTGACTGCAGTATGACTACCCTGAAACTATTCATTTGCCCCTCAACATGCTCATGGCTGCAACTTTCATTTTAAATTCCTTTTAAATATCTTTATTTTCTGCTTGCTCCAATAATTGCTGCTTGATCAAAAAGTTCTGGGCTTTAGGCCTTAGGTTCCTCTCCTGTAAAGCAATCTGCTGTGTGTAGGTATCATTTGGTTCCATCATGTCACCCCGATTGGATGTGAACTGATGCAAGTACACTGAAGCCCGTTGCCCACTGTACTGTGAATAAAAGTCCATTGTCTCTGACCCAGAAATCTTTTGTCTTCTGCCCATGAAACTGTGGTAGATTACTGGGTTAGATTACATGTAGGGGAAAATCTCAGACTCTTTACAGCTTTTGACAGCCTTATCTTGTCATCATGCCTTAATCTTCCTTCCTTTTTAGACTGCTCCTTTGAGAACGATTCATTATTATCATTACTCTAAGAGTATTTCCTCTAACTGGAAAGCTTACTTTCCCTTTACTTTATATACAACCACAATGACTGGGAGTTACATTCTTCACCTTGAGTGAGAATTGTGATAGTATGAGAGACCCTGGGTGGGACATACGATCCATTTATATTCCTGTCAGCATGATAATGGTAATAATACTGATACTGATAACAATCTTTTCATCATCATTATATATGAAGCAATCGGCTCAGAGAGATTGTGCAGCTTTTCCAAGGTCACACAGCTAAGGAGCAGCAAAACATAATTGAAACCTTGACTCTTAGCCATTCCATTATTCTGCGTTACTTCTCCAACAGTAGTTTCCAGTTCACTTTCATTTATATATATGTATTTCTTTCTTTGACCCCTTATTCCTCCTTGCTAGGGACCAGTAACCTCTTTTTAATCTCAGCCCAAGCCTCATGACTGTTCCTGTATCATCATCCTTCTTCAGTGCTGACCTCACCCAAATTGGCCTGAGTCCCCTTCAGTCTGCTTTGGGCTGGAAGTCTAATCAAATAATGGGTAGGACTAAGGAAGTTACAGTGACCCAGAGAATCCTGAGCATTACTCATAGTGACTGGTGAAGTTAAAAAAACAAATCCTACCTCCAAAATACTCATTGCTGTTCCTCTTATTTTTTAATTTGTTAGATTTCTTTGTCTGATGTTCCAATCTACTTGCCTTTGTGTCTGCACACCCTGCAGAATGTTAAAACTGTTCTGCTTAAATGTGGATTTTCTTCATATACCATCTTACACATTTCTACATTGTTTCCCCAGAAAAATCTCATTTATATTCATGACCTCGATGTCTACCTAGAAACTAATCATTCCCAATGCTGCATCTCTAATATCTCTCTTTGAACTACAAAATCTAGCTGCATACTCAATATCTTCACTTGAACATCCTAAGTTAAGCTCAAACTAAAAATGAGAATGTGTGTGAATTTGAACTTATCATATTCCTTACATAATCTGCTTCTTCAGTAATCTGTATAATGAACACCTACCTATTTACTTCAAAGTTACAAACCTTAAAGTTAATCTAGAGTTATAGCATTCCTCACAACCTAATAAGCCCAATCCCATATCCACTATACACCACACATGTATGCCAAAGAGAAGGATTACATCTGGAGGTGAAACAGTCTTCATCAAAGAGGCAGTTCCCTTGAGATAACATCCTCCCATGCTACCCAAATTCTCTCTGATAGAGATTAGTGAAGGGTAGTAGAATATGCTTCCCCAAATGTGCCACTTTGGCATGTGGATTATTTTGAACTGAAGACACTTGAAAAGAAGCAGATACAGTTATGCACCACACAATGGCAATTTGGTCAACAGTGGGCTGCATATACAGTGGTTGCATAAGATTCTAATCGACCTGAAAAACTTCCATCAGCTATTGATGTTGTAGCTGTAATAATGTCATAGCACAACACATTACTCACATGTTTATAGTGATGCTGTTGTAAACAAATCTAATGTGCAGCCAGTCATATAAAAGTATAGTATATACTATTATGTACAGTGTGTAACACTTAATAATGACAATAAATGACTGTATTACTAAAAAAAACAAAACCTGTTCTGCTGATGTTTGAGAGATGGGGCCTTTATCTGTGATATGGGGACAAGTTACTGAGCCATCTACTTGGCAGACTTGGTGTTTCTGGTGGGCAGGACTGGTTTCTCACTGCTCCATGTGGAAGAACACTTCTGACCCACAGAAACAGAGCTTTCCTCCACTTCCTTTCTGTTTTCCACTTAGAAATAATTCACAGACACAACTTGACCCAAAACACCTGTCTCCAGGGCTGCAGGTCTTTCAGGCAGATTTCTCATTTTTGGTATAATGCAATAATTTCTAATGCCCTGATTGCAGTTTCTAAAACCAGCAAAGGAACAATAATATTGATAAGTAAGAGTTATAATTACTATACTACCACCACTATTTATTGAATATTGATGATTCACAAGGCTCAGTCTAAGGTTTACATATATTATCTCATTTAATCATTTTACCATTGTATCTAAGGTGGATAATATTATTACCAACCCCATTTTATAGATCAAGAAATTGAGGCTCAGAGGAGGTTAAGTAGTTTCCCAAGACTGTTCAGCTGGCATATGGCAGGAACAGCATTCCCATCCTAGGTACTTAGATGTCAGAGTCCTCTCTCTAAACCATATGTTCTAAAGCAGAGGTTTATGAAGTATGATTCTAAGAACAGCAGTATCAACATCACCTGGGAGCTTGTCATTAACGTAGATTCCGGGCCTTATATCTACTGAATAAAAAAGCAATCTGTTTAAATAATTCTTCCCAGTTGATTCTGATGTGTGCTAGAGTTTTATAATCACACTCTAAAGCTTTCTCCTTTTCACATAGGTCAATTCTGTTAATAAACAAAAAATAACTTACTTAAAAAGGGCATATTTGTTAAATATGAATTTGTTAAAATGCAGATTGCCATGCACAGCACCATCTATAAAGTATATTTGGAAAAAGAAAAAAGAAAAAGAAAAATCCCAAACAAAAAGCAAAGCCTGCCTCTGACGAAGCGTCTAGCTCTAACTGCCAGTTTACAGGGATTACAGGGGACAGAGGAACATGGTAAAGGACACCATGGGAGAGCATTCAGCAAAATCCAAACCGTGAGAAATTCGACAGGATTACTGAGCTCATTTCTTCAACAAATAAATTGTAACAAAAAAAGATATGCGGGAGAAAGGTATGGGTTAAATGAGACTATAAAAATGCAGTGTTTGGACTTTGGATCCTGGTTAAAACAAAATTAAAAAAAGAAATAAAACAATATAAACATTATATATGACAATCAGATATTTATGGACATTTAAATGCTGATTAGACATTTTATGATGATAAGGAATTAATGTTAATTTTTAAAGCTATGATAATGGTATTGTAGTTATGCTTTTTAAAAAGTCCTTATTTCTTCAGACATACATACTAGAGTATTTACTGAAATAGAAGTTCCTAGAGTCAAGCCCCTGAAATTAGTTAATATTATAGTGCCTCCCCAACATATTCCCCCTTCTCCTGGTGTCTACCCAAATTTTCATCTGAGTATTCATACCCATCTACCTTGTGTAGCCCAAATAATGGGGTATGTAGCTTGGGGTTAATTTAGCTCAATCCCAAGTCCTAGCAACACTTCCTAGTTTGAAGATGAGTCAATTAGGCAGGAAGAAAGTTTGCTGGAGATTTCCTTGTTCTTCTGAACAAACTCCAGGAAGCAACTCAAACTTGTTTCTCTGGACACAGATGTGGTAGGCACTCCCCCAGGTGGCCTCCTGGTACCCATGGTCTGTGTGTTATTTCCTTGCACAATGAATCAGGGCTGACTGGCGTGAAAATAGAATCCTGCAGAAGTAATGGTGTGTCACTTTTGAGACTAAAGGCATTGCAGCTTCCTTCCTACTCTCTTTGATTTCTTGCTCTGGGGAAAGCTAGCCACCATATTCTGAAGGCCCCTGAAGCCCATGGAGAAGCCCACATGGAGAGGAACCAACTTGGCAGCATCAATCTATCAGCTGTGTGAGCAAGCCACCTCAGAAGTGGATCCTCCAGGTTTAGACAGGCCTTCATTTTCTGTAATTTTAGCCCACATCTGACAACAACTTCGTGAAAGTTGCCTAACCAGAATCCCACAACTAAACCCCTCTAGAATCCTACACCACATTAACTTCAAAATTATTGATTATTGTTGTTTTAAAAGTACTAGGTTTGGTGCAATTTGTGGCCCAGAAATAAATAATGAATACACTAGATGAAAAAGCTGTAGCCCAGCAAGTTGTAAAGGAGGCATCTTGTGACCATGGGAGAGAGCCAACCTGAGGTGAGGGTTACATTTTGGAAGGCAAAGCAGAGACACTGGAAAGAAATTGATTCCTCATTGTCATCACCAAAGCTCATCTTACTCTGTACTTTGCACATCATAAGCAATAGATCTTTTTCATTATTAAAGCCGGCTTGGGTTTCTATTACTTCAGCCTGCTTGATTGGCTTAGAAAAATAGGAGAATTTGGGTGTTAGGATGGAATATAGGGAGAGTATGAGAAAAAACAGAAGGAGAATAAGTGAGTGGAAAGGGATCCTGAGGAGGCAGGAGATTGTATTAGTTTCCTAAGGCTGCCATAACAAATTACCACAAACCCGGTGATTGGAAGCCAGCAGCCTGCAACCAAGATGTCAGCAGGGTTGGTTCTTCCAGGAGCTTTGTGGGAGGATCTGTTCCATGTCTGGGGTGGTTGCCAGCAATGCTTGGTGTTCCTTAGCTTAAATGCATCACTCCATTCTCTGCCTCTGTCATCCTATGGCCTTCTTGTAAGGACACCAGTCATTGGACTTAGGACCTGCCATGATTCAGTAAGGTCACATTCGTAGGTTCCGAGTAGACATGAATTTTTTGGGGTACAAACATGGTACCGCTGTGCTTCATTCAACAAATACTTCTTGAGTGCCTCCTGCTTGCTAGCCCTGTGCTAGTTATTAAGGAAAAGAATGATGAATAAGAGATATAGTGCATGTCTTATATGAAGCTTGTATTCCTTACAGTCCAGTGTAGAAGACAGATATTAAACAAATAAGCATAATAAAAATTACAAAAGGGAAAACACTGGATGCAGTGGTATCACATGAGAAGAGACCTAAACCATCTGAGGTAGGGTAGAGGGTGAATGAAAAAGGCCTCCTTGTGGAAGGGATGTCTAAGCTGAAACCAAACAGCAAATAGAGATTAGCCAGGTGAAGAATATAAAGGCCAGATTACTACACACTAGTGCTGTGTATGAGAATTTGCACTTGTAACACGCACTTCAGTATTGCTCATACATGGTAAACTGTGAGAATCCCTGCTCTGGGGCCTCAGCTGATCCCCACCAACTGTTGGGGAGACCTCTCTTCCTCTGCTCTCCCACTCAGCCCTGTGAACTGGGGCAAGGTGGGGAGCCCTCTTAGTCCTGAGCCTCCCTCCCCATTTAAACATGTAGTCCCCTCTCCACTGCTGTGCGGAATCAAATAAAACATGTGGCTTATACCTGGTTTAGATTTTTCTCCTCCGTCAGTGAGTGTTCTCCAACTTTCCCGTTTCTCCAACCCTGCTCTATTTTCTGCCACATAGCAAACCTACTGCTTTGCATTGTAGTCGACAATTTATTTGCCATTGAATTGTGGAAGGCTATTTTTCTCTTGAAAACATCTTAAATTTATGTTGCCCTCATTCAGTGTTTTGTAGGAAGAAAAGGTGTACATTTTTTCCTTTCTCATCTTTATCAGCACAGAAAGTTTTTCTTTTTTTAAGTATCTTTCCTTCAGAATAAAAGACAGAGATAGTTCACAATAACAAATTCTCAAATATCATAACTGAAAAAAATAAACAAAAAAACCCCGCAACAAGATTTGGGGTTGTTTCTCAGGAAAACTCTAGTAGATTCATACAATTTGGTTCCTTTGCAAGGTTGTTAAAAATCAATATTTAAAATGATATGACCATAGATTTTAGAGCTTTAAAGAATCTTGGAGATCATCAAAAGTCTGAAAGTCCACCATCCCCTTTATTTTACAGATGAGGAAAATTGAACATGAAGGTGAGGCTTGAGGTACATGGTTGCTCTTAGCCAGAGAATGCAAAACTCTCATTCCTCAAAAATGGTTGCCTTACTTATTTTTTAATGACTTTGGATTTCTACCTTTGTATGTGTAGCCATGCTCTTTATGCCTGGCCCAGTCTCTCCAGGCTTATCCTCCTTATTTGTTGCCACTTAACTCATAAAAAATCCTGCACCCTCTTTGCTCAGTGGTCCCAGACCCAGAGAAATGAGTCAGCTCAAGTCAGGACAAGGGGACTGGCCCCTACACTGGAGCTTGGGCTTCTGAGCCTTTTTCAAAAGGTTAAGCATGTCTTAAACATACAGTAAAGAAAAAAAAATATTTTAAAATCGTTTTCATTCGTTGTCTTCAGTCTAAAAATAGGGTGACAGAGGGATCGTGGGATAAGCAGCCGGAGCAGGGAAGAGTCGGTTGCCACAGTAACCAATGAGCCATTTCGCTGCATTTGCCTTGACTGTGTGATTTCTGGGAGGTTTTTTTCCCCCCCTTTCCTTCTCTTGTGCGTGGGGGTGGGGGTAGGTGGTGGGGGCATTTTTAGATTACATAAGATGGAACCAGATTCCTTACTTCCGGAATCAACCAGCCTTCATGAAAATGCTTTTCCGTTTTAATCCATGCCCCCACCTCCACTGCAAACAGCCTAAGGTCACTGGCTTGCTGGGGCCCAGGAGAAAAGATTATGATCACACCCATCTCCATGTACACCAGTGCCTTTCTTGAACACGTCTCCAATTTTGACGGCCTAATGTCATAGAAATATTTCCCCCGCAACTCCAATCGGGTCCCCAAATGCCCCAGGCTCCAACAGCCCCCTACCTACAAGAAAAGAAAAGGGGAAAAAAGCCTCCCAGAAGTCACACAGTCTTCCTTCCCTTGCGCCCCTTCTCCCCCGCCCCCCTTACCTCTGTTCCACACAAGCGAAAGGCAGCCCCCTGTGCCTGTGCCGTTGAGTTCTGCTGCCATGACGGAAACCTTCACCTTCCCCCAGCCTGCAGACCCTGGGAATCTGCATATGGGTCCCCACCAGAGAGTAAAGACACACTGGCTTTGGAGTCCAACAGACCTGGTGTTTCAGTGAGAATTAAATGAGACAGTGAATCCCGAACCCACCACCTTGGGCTAACAATTACATTTTTTGAGCCTGCAGTATGGATGTAAAAGATCACATACCTTAAGCAGGCAGCACAATGTCTTGCCCATAGAAGGCACTTGAATAAATGTTAATCTTTTCCACTTCTGCCTAAATTTTCCTATTGAACTATACTCCTGTTCCCCCCGCCCCCCACCCCCCGCTGCCATTGTAGGGTTCTGATTGACCATTGCAGACTCACTCCTATGTAGCATTTTGAAACAGCTAATATATATTTCAGGGATCACCCTCTCCTGTATCTCTCTCTCTCTCTCTTTTTAATTTTAATTTATTTTTATTAATTTTAATTGTATCCTAATATCTTTTTCATATAAAATGATAATTGACAGCACAAACACAATTTACAATACAGATCTTCAAATTTAATGTACTTAGCTTCCTGTATCTCTTTTAAGGGACCCTTTTCTACCCAACTCTCTAGTCCTGGTAAGCTGCCTTGTGACCTCACATGGCATCCCTCCATGCTTCAGACCTTTCCCAACTCCTTTTCATCACAACACATCTGTTCTCTATCCCATTCATGAAGAACCCAGTAGGGGCCTGGAGAGCTAATCAGGTTTAAACCAAAATGTAAAAGTGTGTTCAGTGTATCCAAATGGGTTCAAATGACACATAAAAAGCTCAAATCTTAACTGCTTATTAGGGTGATCAGGTAGGAATGAGAGGTTGAATGGGAGTATATTCGTTAGAAATCATTTTTTTAGTTGCAGGGATGGAAATCCAACCTGAACTCACCTAAGCAAAGAAGAATACATTAGCGAAATTAAGTGGGAAGCCAGGAGTGGAGCTGCCCACAGGGATCTCTGAGATTCAGCAGCTAGCTAGCATCAGAGCTCTTTCTGTCCTTTAACTCTGCTTGTATCTGAGTGGCTTTATCCTCGCTGACCACAGGCAGGTTTTCTCAAAATTGGTAACATGGCCTTAGATTTACATCTTTCCAGCTTCTGTGACCCAAGAGGCAAGACTTTCTCTTCCAACTCCAAGTTGGGTTTTTAAATAATCTGTCTGGAAGGCACCTTGAGTTTAATTTTTTTTCTTTTTTTGAGGGCAGTGTCACTGGGCCTCATATGTGGGACCGAACCGGGGCCAGTGGCTTCCCAAGCCAGCTCTTAACCACCACGCCACTCTGCCGGCCCTTAATTTTTTTTTTTTTTTTTTTAAGCTGAGCCATCCTGCCACCTGTTGGCAGCTCAATGGCAACTCAGCTCGGGCTGGCCTCGAACCGCTGTTGCTCAGAGCTCAGCTTGCACTCTTGAGCGAGCTCTTAAGCAACTGAGCCATTCGGTTGGCCCTCAAGTTGGGAAAATACAGGGAAAGGCTTTGGTTAGCTTGGTTTGGGTCTTATGCTAACCCTGGACCAGTCACTTTGGCCAGGAGAATGGGTGCTATCATTGATAATGTCCGGTCTCATGCCAGGTAGGTGACAGTCTGCAATGGGTAGCCACCAGAAGGATCTGATTCAAATGGGAGAGGGTCATTTTCCAAAGGAAAGTGGAAATTCGGTGGAAGGCAGAAGCGACAGAGGTTCACTTCAGAAGAATAACAGGATAGTCCTGTCTGGACACTCAGAAGAGCATGTCGAGCGAGGCAGAGGTAGGTCCAAAGCATGTGCCTGACTGACTGAGGACAGAGACAAGGTTCCTGCCCTCAGGGAGCTCTGAATTCAATGCAGGTGAAAGGACTCAGGTCACAAAGAGAAAGATATGCGGAGTCCCAGGGATTCCTCAAATGCACGTCCAGGGCCAGAAAGGAATCGAGAGAGGACTTAACATGAAAACTTAAAATTGGCCCCTGTGTCAAAAAGAACTGACAGTTGACATATTATCATATCTCACTCAAATTAGGTGCTGGGGACTCCAGTATTCCATTAGATGCTTCCAGGTGCACCCAGGGAAAAGAAAAAATGGAAAAGAAGAGAAAGTAAATGGAAAGGAAAGGACTCCATGTCTATGCTTTTGAAATTGTGGCTTAAATTTAATTAGGTTTAAAAATGTTTTTCTTCATCAAAAGAAAAAAATTATTGAATTATTATGTCCATTTTGGATTATTGGATTATTATGTCCAATTTCACTCCACACTTGTTTGACCATAGAACCAGCCCTCTTTTTTTGTTTTATGTATTTACTTTTTAAAAGATTTTTATTAAAAATATAGTTAGCATACAATATTATATTAGTTTTAGGGGTACACCATAGTTATTTGACATTTATATACCTAAAGAAGTGATCTCCATGGTAAGTCCAGCAACACCTGACACCATACCATGCTATCACAATATTATTGACTATATTCCCTATGTTGTACATTACATCCTTATGACTTATTTTATACCTGGAAATTTGGACCACTTTGCCCTTCACCTTTCCTCCCCTTTTAAATTTTTCAGTTACAGTTGACATTCAATATTATTTTATATTAATTTCAGGTATACAGCATATGGTTAGACATTTATATAATTTAAGAAATGATCCCCCTGACTAACTTAGTACTCACCTGGCACCATACATAGTTATTACTGTATAGTTGACTGTATTCCCTATGCTGTACTGTACATCCCCATGACTGTTTTATAACTACCAATTTGTACTTCCTAATCCCTTCCCTTTTTTCATCCTGCCCCCCAAGCCCATCCCATCTGGTGCCCTGATAAATCTAGTACCCACCTGATACCATATGTAGTTATTACAATATTATTGACTACAATCCTCATGCTATACCCTACACCCCCATGATTACTTTGTAACAACCAATTTGTACTTCTCAATCCTTTCCCCTTTTTCACCCACCACCCCAACCCCCCTCCCATCTGGCAACCATCAAAATGTTCTCTGCATCTATGAGTCTGTTTCTATTTCATTTGTTCTTTAGATTTCACATGTAAGCAAAATCACATTGCATCTGTCTTTCACTGACACTCCACTCAGCACAGTACCCTCCAGGTCCACCCATGCTGCTGCAGATGGCAAGAACCCATTCCCTTCCCTGGTCTAGCAATATTCCATTGTATATATGTACCACCTCCTCTTTATCCATTCTTCTATTGACAGACACCCAGGCTGCCTCCACTTCTTGGCCATTATAAATAATGCCTTAGTGAACATATGGATGTATATGTCCCCTCGAAGTAGCATTTTGGGTTTCTTCAGATAAATACCCAGAAGTGGGATTACTGGGTCCTTCTTTGTCTCTTGTTATAGCCTTTGTTTTAAAGTCTGTTCTGTCTGGTATAAGTATTGTTAATACAGCTTTTTGTTTGTTTCCATTTTTATTAAATATCTTTTCCCATCGCTTTACTTTCAGTCTGTGTGTTTCCTTTCAATCTGAACTGAGTCTCTTGTAGGCAGCATATGTAAAGGTCTTTTTTTTTTTATCTATTTAGCCACCCTATGTTTTTTTTTTGTTTTTTTTTTAAAGATTTTATTGGGGAATTGGGGGCGGGGAACAGCGTTGGGGAGTCGGGGAAGGGAAACAGACAAGTTGCTGTCCTTTTGTTCTTCAGTCTAGTTGTGGAGGACATTGCTTCACTGGCCCATGTTGGTATTGTCATTGTGCTCTTCCCGGATGAGGCAGATCGGTCGCCGGCCTCTGGACAGCCACTCACCGGGGCTATTGGCAGCTCACACTGGCTGTCGGCCGCTCACGCTGGCTGTCGGCCACTCACTGTAGCCTATGGCAGCCCTCTGCAGCAGGGGTGCAGCCTACACCATCGCCAGGGCTCATGCAGTGCAGCTCCAGGTGGAGCTGTTGTTAGCTATAGAGGGCAGTGTCACTTGCCCTCATATGTGTGATCCGAACCGGGGCCGCTGGCGTCCCAAGCCAGCTGTTAACCAATGCGCCACTCGGCCGGCCTGACCCTATGTTTTCGATTGGAGCATTTAATCCACTTACATTAAAAGCAATTGTTGATAGATATGTAGTTATCGCCATTTTATTATTCATATTTTTGATCTTTTTTTCCCTCCCCATCTTAAAGAAGTCCCTCTAACATTCCTTGTAATACTGATTTGGTGGTAATGAACCCCTTTAGTTTTTTCTTGTCTGGGAAGCTCTTAATCTGTCCTTCGATTTTAATTGATAACCTTGCTGGGTAGAGTACCCTTGCTTGTAGATCCTTGCTTTTCATCATGTTGAATATTTTGTGCCAATCCCTGCTGGCCTGCAAAGTTTCTGTTGACAAATCAGCTGACAGTCCTATGGGAGCTCCCTTGTAGTTAACTAACTGCTTTTCTCTTGCTGCTTTTGGAATTCTCTCTGTCTTTAAACTTTGCCATTTTAATTATAATGTGTCTTCAGGTTCATTTTTTTCTGGGACTCTCTGTGCTTTCTGGACTTGTATGTTTATTTCCTTCACTAGGTTAGGAAAATTTTCAGTCTTTATTTATTCAAATAGATTCTCAATCCCTTGCTGTCTCTCTTCTCCTTCTGGTACCCCTATGATTCAAATGTTCTCATGCTTCATGTTGTCCCAGAGGCCACTGACACTGTCCTCATATTTTTGGATTCTTTTTTCATTTTGCTTCCCCAATTGGGTGTTTTGTGTTACTTTGTCTTCCAAATCACTGATATGATCCTCTGCTTCATCTAGTCTGCTGGTGATTCTTTCTAGTGCATTCTTCATTTCAGTTATTGTATTCTTCATTTCTGATTGGCTCTTTTTTTTTTTTTATAGTTTCTGTCCTTTTTTTTTTTTTTAAGATTTTATTGGGGAATTGGGGGAGTGGAACAGCGTTGGGGAACCGGGGAAGGGGAACAGACAAGTTGCTGTCTTTTTGTTCTTCAGTCTAGTTGCGGAGGACGTTGCTTCACTGGCCCATGTTGGTATCATCATTGTGCTCTCTTCCTGGGTGAGGCAGATCGGTCACTGGCCCCTGGATGGCCACTCACAGCGGCTCTTGGCAGCTCATGTTGGCTGCCAGCTGCTCACACTGGCTGCCTGCCACTCACAATAACTTACAGCAGCCCACTGCAGCCCCACTGAAGCCTACGCCGTTGTCAGCAACTCACAGCAGCCCAGCTCCAGGTTGAGCTGTTGTTCACTATTTTAGTTGTAGAGGGCGCAGCATCACTGGCCCTAATATGGCATCCAAACTGGGGTCCTGCTGCTCAGAACTGGCATCCCAAGCCACTCTTAACCAACGCGCCACTCGGTCGGCCATCTATGTCCTTTTTGATGGTTGTTATCTCTTTGTTGAAGTTCTCACTAAGTTCTTTGAGCATCCTTATAACCATTGTTTTGAACTCTGTATTTGGTAGGTTGCTTGCCTGCATTTTGTTTAGTTCTTTTTCTGGAGTTTTGTCCTGTTGTTTCATTTGGGACATTTTTTTGTTTGTTTCCTCATTTTAGCTATCTCTCTGTGGTTGTGTCTATATATTAGGTAGATCTGCCATGTCTCCCAGTCTTGCCTGGTGGCCTTATGCAGTAGGTGCCCTGTGGGGCCCTGGCACAGTCTCCCTGGTCACCTGTGCAGGGTGTCCTTTGTGTGGTTGTGTGTGCCCTCCTGTTATAGTTGAGCTTTGATTGCTGTTCGCATGTCAGTGGGTGGTACTGACTCTGAGGATGACTGCCGGTGGGATTTGGCCATGTCCACAGCTTACAGGCTGCTGTGCAGGCGGTTTACCCCACTGAGTGGGATTTGCCCCAGGTGGCTCTGGTGCCTGTTGAGACCACCCTTTGTATGTGCCTCTTATGGGGCTAATTGGGCAACGCTCTGCTGTACTCTGAAGCCAACCTCCAAGTATGTTGGTTCTGGGGCCTCTTGGGAGGGGCTTTGGAGCAGGCCCAGGTCAACTACTGCCTGTGATTGGCCAGGGAGTACCTGGTAGAAGCTACAAAGCGATCCACAGTTGGTCGCTGCCTGTGCTGTACCTGGAGGCACATGGAAGAGGCCACTCTGAGAACTGAGGACTGCTGCTACCAATAGCTCTGCAAAAAAGCCAGGACTCTCTGGGGCCTGCTGCTGCCTCCTGGCTCTCACATGGTTTAGCCACTGATAAAGCCTCCTGTGGTAAACAACTTGGGTGAGGTGGGGTCTCTGTGAGTCAGCAGGATGGAGCAGCTGAGCTCACCAGGCCAATCAGATTCAGATTTGGCCATAAGCGTAGGGGGAGGGCTCAACAGGAAAGATGGTTTCTGCCTGCCGGCTGCATGGGAGGAGAGTTCCATACAGGAAAAACAGGGACTGTTTCTTCAGTCCTCACTCCAGTTACACAACTCAGTCTCTCCCCATATGTCTCCATCCCTCTGCTGGACCCTAGGGTGAGTGCCTGCTTGGGCCCTTTAAGATGAAGGTTTCCCGCAGCCTTCATCCCACCTGGGTGTTTGGAACTCCCACTGTTTTTCATAGCCAGATGGTGTTGGGGGCTCCTCTTCCCGGCATCAGTACTCTGGGCTGGGGAGCCTGGTGTGGGGCTGGGGTCTCTTGCTTCTTCATGGGGAACCTGTGTGGCAAGATCTCTCTCCTGATTTTCAACCGCTACACATGTGTGTGGGACCAGCCCGGTTCGTGCCTCTGTCTCTCCTACCAGTCTCAGGGTGGTTTCTTTGTATCCTTAGTTATAAAACTTCTATTCAGCTGCACTTCAAATGGTTCTCCAGGCTGATTGTTCTATAATTTAGTTGTAAATTTGATGTGTTCATGGGTTGAGGCAAGCACAGTGTTTATCTACTCAGCCATCTTGGATCTCCTTTCAGAACCAGCCCTCTTAACCACAGACTACTTACTGGCATCTTGACGTGGACTCATATTCCACAGATCATGTTTTGGAAACTAATGTCATAGAGGCATCCACACAAGTCATGGTGACAATTAGAATGTCAGATTCAGAAGGACCTTTAGAAATGTCTGAGCAATCTTTATAAATTAAACTTTTTAATTTAAGATAATTGTAGATTCACTTGCAGTTGTAAGAAATAATACAGAGAAATCCTGTGTACCCTTTGCCTGCTTTCCCCTAGTGGTGACATCTTGCCAAAACTATAGTAGACAATGATTATCAGGTTATTGACATTGATATGGTCAAGATACTGAGTATTTTCATAACTACACCGTTCTTCATGTTGCCTTTTTATAGCCATGCTTACTTTTCTTCTGTCTCACCCTCTGTGTAATCCCTGGAAACCGTTAATTTGTTCTCCATTTTATAATTTTGCCATTTCAGAAATGTTATATAGAAGGAATCATACAGTATGTGTAACCTTTTGTAATTGTTTGTTTTTACTCAACATAATCCCCTGGAGGATTATGTGTACCAATAGTTTGTTCCTTTTTATTGCTGAGTAGTATTCTGTGGTATGGATATATCACAGTTTAACCATTTATACATTGAAGGACATCTGGGTTGTTTCCAGTTTGGAGCTATTATGAATAAAGCTGCAATAAATATTTCATGTACAAGTTTTTGTGTGAACATAAGTTATATTTCTAATATAAACAACCAGATTGCAATTGCTTGGGCTATAGAGTACTTGTGTGTTTAAGTTTTGAGTGCTCTTTATGTTCCAGATACTAGCCCTCTGTTGGATGTGCAGTTTGCAAATATTGTCTTCCAGTTTGTAGCTTGCTTTTTCATTTTCTTAGCAGGTCTTTCACAGAGTACATTTTTAATTTGAATGAAGCCAGTTTTTTCCTGTTATGGATTATGCTGTTGATGTCAAGTGTAAGAACTCTTTGCTTAGCCCTAGGTCCTGAAGATTTTTCCCTAAAAGTTTTATAGTTCTGTTTTACATTTAAGTCTGTGATTAAATTAAGTTTTGTATAAGAAATGAAACTTAGGGCTGGCCAAGTGACGCAGTTGGTTAAGAGTTGGCTTGGGAACATGAGCTCTGAGCAGCAGGGCTGCTGGTTTGGGTTCCACATCAGGGCCAGTGACACTGCGCCCTCTACAGCTAAGATGGTGAACAACAGCTCGACCTGGAGCTGGGCTGCGTGAATTGCTGGCGATGGCTTAGGCTGCAGTGGACCTGTAGTGGGCCGCCGTAAGCTACCATGAGTGGCTGGCAGCCACAAGAGCTCCCTTGAGTCACCATGGGCAGCCGTCCGAGAGCCAGTGACTCACTGCCTTAGCCAGGAAGACTGAAATGATCACAATACCAACATGGGCCAGTGAAGCAGCGTCCTTCACAACTAGACCGAAGAACAGAAGGACAGCAACTTGTTTGGTTCCCTTCCCCAATTCCCCAATGCTGTTCCTCTCCCCCAATTTCCCAATTAAAAAAAAAAATCTAAAAAAAAGAGAACTGAAACTTAGGTCAAGGTTTGTTATTAGTTTTTGCCTAATTGGATGGGTTATTTTATTTTGTTTATTTATTTTTTTGCATGGATGTGTAATTGTTCCAGCATCATTTGTTGAAAAAGCTATCTTTCCTCCATTGCATTGCTTTTGCACCTTTGTCAAAAATATGTTGGGCATATTTGTGTAGGTCTGTTTCTGTGTTCTGTTTTCCTGATCTGTGTGCCTGTCTCTCTGCCAATACCACATAGTCTTGTTTACCATAGCTAGATAATAAATATTGAAATCAGATCAATTGACTTCTCCCAGGATTTTGGACTGAATGTTTGTATCCCTCTCCCCCCAAATTCATATGTTGAAGTCCTAACCCCCGAGTCCTAAAAGGAGATAACTAAAGTTAAGTGAGGTAATGATGGTGGGGCCTGATCTGATAGGATTAATGTCCTTATAAGAAGAGACATCAGAGAGCCCTCTCTCTGCATGTACATGTGAGGATGCAGTGAAAAGGCTACTGTCTGCAAGCCAGGAAGAGAGCTTTCACTAGAAACTGAACCCTGCTGGAATCTTGATCTTGGACTTTTCAGCCTCTTGAACTATGAGAGAATAAATTCCCGTTGTTTAAGGCATGGGGTATTTTGTAATGGTAGCCCTAGTGGACTAACACAGTAATTTAACAAATTTTTAAATACATTAATTTTTTAGTCAAATTTGTCTTAATGGGTTTTGTTTATTTGCCTTTTCATATACATTTTAGAACAATCTTGCTGATAACTATGAAAGATTTTGCTGGGATTTTGATAGGAATTGTATTTTACTATGTTGAGTCTTTCCATCTAGGAATACAGTATATTTCTCCATTTATTTAAGTCTTCTTTGATTTCTTTCATCAGTGTTTTTTAGTTTTCAGCATACAAGCCCTGTACATGTTTTATTAGGTCTATACCTAAGTATTCTTGTTTTTAGTAACTGTAAATGATATTGTGATTTTAGTTTGATACCCAATGTGTTCATTGTTAGTATATATAAATACAATTGAATTTTGTATGTTTATTTTGTATCCTGTGACCTTGCTGAATTCACTTATTAGTTCTAGGTGGATATTTTGTAAATTCTTTGGGATTTTCTATGTATACAATCAATTCTTCTGCAAATAGGAAGTTTCATTTATTTATTTTTATTTATTATTGTATGCTTTTTATTTCTTGCCTTATTACATTGACTAGAATTTCAAACACTGTTGAATTAACAGAAATGAGGGTGGGGATCCTTGCTGTATTACTGATTTTAGTGGTAAACATTCAATCTTTTACTGTTAGCTGTAATTTTGAAGCTTTCTATGTAGATATTCTTTATCAAATTGAGAAAGATCCCATCTGTTCCATATTTCTGAAGTTTTTATCATGAATGGGTGTTGAATTTTGTCAAATGCTTTTTCTTCATTGACTGATATGTCATGTGAATTTTCTTCTGTAGCCTAATTTGGTGAATTGTATTTATTGATTTTCAAATATTGAATCAGTCTTGCATCCCTGAAACCAATCCCACTTGGTCATGGTATGTAATTCTTTTTATAAATTGCAGGATTCTATTTGGTTATATTCTGTTAAGGAGTTTTGAGGTTTTATACATGAGGTATATTGGTTTTTAGTTTCCTTTTTTAAAATGTATTTTTCTGGCTTTGTATCAGGCTATTATTAGCCTCATAAAAGGAATTGGAAAGTATTTTCTTCTTTTGTATTTTCTGGAAGAGACTGTGTGGAATTGGTGTTAATTCTTTAAATGTTTGGTAGAATTCTCAAGTGAACCATCTGAGCCTGGAGATTCATTTTTGGGAGCTTTTCAAATTATAGGTTCAAATTTCTCAATGGTTAAGGCTATTCACATAATTTATTTTATTTTATTTTGAATGAGTTGTGATTTTTTTTTTTTTAAGGAATTGGTCCATTTCATCCATATTGTCAAATGTATGTGTGTAAAGTTGTTTGCAGTGTTCCCTTGTTATGTTTTTGATGTCTGCAGTCTGTAATAATATTCCAGATTTTATCACTGATCCTGGTAATTTGTCTTTTTTTTCTTTTTCTAGCCAGTCTTTTCTAGAGGTTTGTTAATTTTATTGATTAGAAAAAAGTCTTTTTGATCGATTTTTCTCTATTGTCTTTCTGTTTTCAATTTCATTGATTTCTGTTTTTGTCTTTATTAGCTCCTTTCTTCTACTTGCTTTGAGTTTATTTTACTCTTCATTTTCTTAGTTCTTAAGATGAAGCTTTGATAATTGATTTGATACTTCCTCATTTTTTTTTTTTAAATATTTTATTGGGGAATTGGGGAAGGGAACACTGTGTTTTTCCAGGACCCATCAACTCCAAGTCAAGTTGTTGTCCTTCAATATTAGTTGTGGAGGGTGCAAGCTCAGCTCCAAGTCTAGTCACCTCTTTCAGTCTAGTTGTGGGTTGGGTGGGGGGGCGCAGCCCACCATCCCATGTGGAGTTGAACTGTCAACCTTGTTGTGAAGAGCATGTAACTGGCCCATGTAGGGTTCGAACTGGAGACCGTGTTGCTCAGAACTCGCACTCTTACCCAACTGCACCACCCGGCCAGCCCAACGCTTCCTCTTTTTAATATATGCATTTAATGCTGTAAGTTTCTCTCTCAGTACTGCTTTAGCTGTGTCCCACAAATTTTGATATGTTCCATTTTAATTTTCATTCAGTTCAATGTATTTTTAAATTTCCCTTGCAATTTCCTCTTTGACCCATATATATTGAGAAGTATGTTTGGGTTCTAGGTGATTTCTAGTTTGATTGTATTGTGGTCAGATAACACACTCTGATTTCAGTTCTTTTAAATTAGTTGAGGTTTGTTTTATGGTTCAGGATTTGTTCTATCTTAGTATATGTTCCATTGGCACTTGAAAAGAATGTATATTCTTCGTTTGGTTGAATGCTGTATAAATGTTTATTGATCCTGTTGTTTGATGGTGTTATTGAGTTTTTTGCTGTATCCTTGCAGCTTTTTGTGTAATTGTTTTATCAATTGTTGAGAGAGAGGTGTTCAACTCTCCAGTTATAATTTGGATTTGTTCATTTGTCTTTTCAGTTCTATCAGTTTTTGCTTCACATATTTCCAGTCCTGTTGTTTTGTGAATATGTACTTAGAATTACTTTGCCTGTTTGTCTTAATTCATCTCTACTTCCTCGGCCACTGCACTCTAGTATAGCCCTTCTATTTGCTTCTTGATATTTGTCCCAGTCAGCTTGGGATGCTATAAAACATTACCGTAGCCTGGGTGACTTAAACAACAAACAGTTATTTCTTACAGTTATGGAGGCTGGAAGTCCAAGATCAAGGTGCCAACATGGTCAGGTTCTGGTGAAGGCCCTTTTCCTGATTTCAAGGTGGCTGTCTTCTCCTTGTATCTTCACATGGTGGAGAGAGCAAGTTAGCTCTTTGGCCTCTACATATAAGGGCACTGATCCCATTTGTAAGGTCTCTACTCTCATGACCTAATCACCTCTGAAGAGCATAGATCCAAATACCATTACATTAGGGATTAGATTTCAACATATGAATTTTTTGGGGACTCAAACATTCAGTCCATAGCAATGTGCTAAGATCATATCAGCCTTGGGGCCTTAGCATTAGCTTTCCCCTCCTGCCGGAAATGCTCCTCCCCATTTCTTCACATGGCTGGGGCTGTCTTGTCATCCAGATATCAGCTTAATCTGTACATCTACAATGTGAAGGTTAGTTTATGTGTCAACTTGGCTAGGCTCTAGGGCCCAATTAGTCAATCAAACGCTAATGTAGGTATTACTATGGAAGCATTTTGCAGATATAGTTAACATTTACAATAGTTAACTTTAATTAAAGGAGATTTTCCTCAATAATGCAGGTGGGCCTCATGCAATCAGTTGAAAGGCCTGAAGACCAAGCTGATGTTTCCCTGAGAGGGAGGAGATTCTGCCCCAGGGCCACAGCAGCAGTTCCTGCAGAGCTCGGGTCTGAGGGCCTGCCCTGCAGAGTTTAGACGTGCCAGTCCTCACAGCCATATACGGCAATTCCTTGAAATAAATCTGTGTGTGTTTGTGTGTGTATGTATGTGTATCTCCTATTGGGTCTGTTTCTCTGCTGTTTCCTTGGAGAACCCTGATCTAAATATTCGGTAACAGCTCATCTGGCCTGCTGCTCTCTATGAGTCCTTTCCCATGTCACCTTTTACTGTATGACCCTGTTTTTTTGTGTTTTTTTTTTTTTGTCTCACTCACCTTTCTACACATCTCTCTTGGTCATTCATTTGCTTATTTATTGTTTGTCTCTCACATTTTTTTTTAATAAGGAACATGGAAACAGTGGTACCTTGTCTGCTTTATTCACTCTTCTGCACCCAGCATCCAGATGAGTGCTCTGACCTTTCTCAGTAAATATTGTCAGATGAATAGATGAATGCTGCCTTACCTTCTTCTCCACGAGGCCTGGTCTCCACTTTCCATTACCAACCCAGAGAGGAGTATGCTTGACTCTTGGTAAAACAGGATATAAAAATGGGACTCTTTGAATGTCTCTTTTACCCGAGGCTTAAAAAAGTAGGTTGAAAATATAATAGGCCAGAAGTAACTCCACATTCTTACCTGAATGCTCTGCTGCCTAAGCAGGGGTTTAAGAACCGGTCTACATCTTAACAGCCGCCCACTCCCCTGGCCAGTGGGGAGGGGCGAAGATGCTTCCTCTTCACTCAAGCCTGTTAGGGGCTTCAGTGGCAAAGAAGGACTTGCCTGCCTCCTACTAGTGAAACATGAAGACGAGTGGCTGTGTCTGGAGGTGCTCGCTGGGCTGGTAGAGCAAGGAGAGATGGCTCGTGAGGGGCTTGGTAGAAGAGGGAAGCAGAGTTTCTAGGATCAGACATGGGCCTTGCTGAGAGAGAAAGCTGGCTGGGGTTTTTTCTTTTACACCACCTGAGACGGATACCTGCAAGAGGGGTTCCCCAGGGTGCATGTTCCAAGAGACTAAGGCAGAAGCTGCAGGCTTCTTGTGATGTGGCTGTCAAAGTCCTGTCGCACCACTGTCTGTATCCTATTAGTCCAAAGTGAGTTAGGAGGCTGGCTCAGATTCAGGGGAATGAGGCTACACAGAGGTATAAATCCTGGGAGGTATGATTCACTAGAAGGCTATTTTTGAAAACCTACTTACCATGATTTGCTCTCTGGCCTGCAGTGGTTTTATCCCTCCCACATGCACCCCTCCACGAATTCCCCAAAGTCTCGTTCCATGGTGGCATTAAGCTCTAAGTCTAGGGTCTCATCATCTGAATTATGTGCATGAACAGATGAGGCTTGCTGGGTACTTTACTTGGACTTTACTTGGGTTTGGTTTCTTCTTCTTCTTCTTCTTCTTCTTCTTCTTCTTCTTCTTCTTCTTCCTCTTCCTCTTCCTCTTCCTCTTCAGCTTCCTCTGAAAGCATGGTAATTTTAGAGTATTTGTGTTTTTCACATGGTGACTATCTTTTTCTAGAGTGCATTTCCCAAGAAGTTAAGGTGGATGATACAAGCCTTTTGATCTACACTTGAAAGTTACAGAGCATGATTTCTATTACATTTTCTTGCTCTAAAGCAAGGCACAAATTTATCCCCTTTCAAGGGAAGGATACTACAAAAGAGGATAAACACTGGGGAGGTGGGAATCATTAGAGGAGGATATTTTTGATGGCTAGCTACATATAACCTTATATTTTACATATGTTAGTTGTAAATTGGTTATACTTGCTAACTTAAAACCCATCCTTTAAAAAAATCTATTTTTGAAAAAATTAAAATATTTAAGCCATTACATTTAATCTAATTATGGTTATATGTTGTGTCTTATTATTCCATCTTACTACTACTTTCTATTTATTCCACCTATTCTATATTTTTCCTTTTTTGACTTCTTTCGTATTGGATACTTTTTATTATTCTGCCTTTTCCCCACTATTAACTTGGTTATATTTTACTATTTCTGAGCGGTTATTAATGAGTTTATTGCATCTGAATTCTTGAAGGATAATTTTTCTTGCTATATAATTTTTGGTTGCTGTTTATTTCTTTTAAAATTTTGGAGACATAACCCCATTATCTCTGTTGGGAAGTTCTGTGAAAGTCAAATAGTTACTTCTTTGAAGATAGTCTTATTTCTTTGACTGCTTTTAAGATTTTTCTTTGTTTTTTTGTTTTCATTAATTTTGTTGTTATGTTCCTGAGTGTAGTTTTCTTCATATTTATTCCGCTTGGTTTCATAAGACTTCTTAATTTGTAGCTTCATGTCTTAGTTTTGGAAAATTACCATCAATATTTCTTCAAATATTGCTTCTGCCTCGTTGCTTCTGCCTCATATGTCTTATAAAGACATAATCTTGATTATGTCTTGGACATAGTCTTCTAGGATGAGAAGTAGGGAGATGTATACTACATAGTGGTAGGTATTTTTCTTTATTAGTATCTAGAGATTCATATCTATTTTTAAATGGCTATATAGTATTAAGTTGCACAAGAATTGATATAACATTTAAATAGCTCTCTATTGATGGAAATTTATAAACAATATCATACCTCTATTTTGTGAATAGAGGAGAAATATATTTCTCCTTTACATTTCTCTCATTTTTTTTTTTAACTTTGTGGTAACTCATGCCCATTTTTTATGACCAAGCTTAAATACAAAGTTCTAACAAACTCTCTCAGAAATATTTGCTCTTTCCCTTGTTGCTTTTACATACGCCTATTTTAGCAGTTATTGCAATTGATTGTGATCTTTTGTTTGAATGTCTATATTTTTCTTCACAATGTGAACATCTGATCAGAGGTCATGCTTGAGTTATTTTTGTCTGCCAATTGTCTACTGAGATTTTTGGAACCATAAACATTCAACAAAAGCTGAATAAATAAATGAGTTTTTCCCTCAGAGATCTTCTTCATGCCTTCCCATTCTCCTTGCTCTGTTCATTAATTACCTTAGGAGTTCAAATACTTATTGCTGAAAAGACTCACAGGACTCAAATAATTTATACTCATGGAACAGTTTTATTACAGGCAAAAGAACTGATACAACAATATCAAGAAAAGGATATGCATTTAAAATGTCTGAAGATTTAATGTCCAGGTTTTTATTGTGTATACCCATTGCTGGGTTGATGAGAAATGCTTTGTCTCTATGTCTCAAACCTCCACCATTGTGTGTGTGCAAAGCATCCTATTACTAAAAGGCCAAAAGACTGTTCTTGGTCCAGGTCCCTTGTAGTGAGCTTATCATACAAGCACATGACTTTTATGTGATCAGAGAGAGTTAACTGTCAAATCTGCCTGGCTCCACTAAAACCAAGTACGAATTATAAATCCAATTTTAATTAGTAAACAGTGCTGATAGGCTGGTGCATCCTGCCCCCAAACAACTCATAGACCCATGATTAAAGAGCATCATTTATCTTTAGTTAATATATTGCATATTGTAGGCAAAGGTTACTATTATGCACTAGGAAGCTCTGGAAATAAGCATTCCAGAGCAGCTGAGATTATTGTTAAATAACTGATGAGAACAATCATGCCAGGATGTTTCTCAAGTCTCAGACCACCAAAGATTCTTTTAAACCCAAACATGCGAAACATTCGTCTTTAAATGGGTTGAACATAAGCTTCCCTGCAAATAAACCCAACCAAACTTTAAAATACATTTTTGGAAAATCACTACCTATTCTTGAAATGATAGCTAGCCACTGTCTATTCTCAAACTAACTAAACATTTAGTGGCTCAGAGGAGATTAAGTCAGACCCAGAGGAAGTTAAAATTTAATTGACAAAACTTCAGTTTTTATTTAATTATGACCTCAACTTCCTTGTAACTCTTACAATTCCTCAGACCTCATCTTAGGCCCTACTTAATTATAGAATCTCAGGAGTGCCAGGGACCATACTTTGAGGCTTACTTGCTCTTAATTGTGTATTCATGCTCATTTTAATGCAAATACTGAAAGGCTGGTCTATCTGATTTCCACTGGGGGAAAAAAAAAAAGAAAATTTACTCTGCATAAGTAAAATTTCCTGCTCCTCCTCAGTTTTGTTTCTGTTAGGTGTTTGCTTTGGATCCTTAAAGCTATTCTATACTCATTTTTATTAAAAATAATAAAAGATATTTTTAGACTCACCTAATACATACAAACACACATGCACATTCATATAAGCATTTTTCCTATAATAATCAATTCATATTACACAACAACTTTTGTGAATTTTTATAGTAATATATATTACAGACATATTCTCTCATTTTCAATAGTTTTTATTACTTTAAAAAAATTCACACAATGAGTTTTTTTTTGAGTTTTTTGAGGCATATAATTCTATGAGTTTTAACACATAAATTTGTGTAACCAATGTCGTATTCAGAATTGAGAACATTTATATCACTCCAAAAATTCCCTTCTGCTGCCCCTTTGTAGTTAAGTTCCTATGTTAACGTTGGCAACTATCCCTATAATTTTGCCTTTTCTACCCTGTCATATAAATGGAATCAATATAATATGTGATTTTGAGACAGGGTTCTTTTACTCAGCATCATTGTGTCTTCATAGAAAATCTTAAGGAATCTGTAAACAGCTTCTAAAACTACTATATGAATTTAGCTAAATTATAGCATACAAGTTCAACATAAAAAACCGTATATTTATATCCTAGCAATGAGCAATTGGAAAAAGAAATGAAAAATATAATTTACAATAGTGCCATAAGAAATGAAATACTTAGGTATAAATTCTGCATCCTTACCAGAACTTTAAAATCAGATTCTTTCTTACTGCTGATTCTTGTTTCCCTTGCAAATTGTTGAGATTTTTCTCAATCCTTCATATGTCAAGAAATTTGGATAACACCATTGACATTTTGACTATTATGAGATGTCTGCAATTTAATTCAATTTTCAAAGCCTGTGCAATGCTATTTGAATCCATCCATATGTGCATCACTCCATGGAAAATCTGGGTCCTGGGTGGTGGTCTACCTCACAGTTTAATTCTTAAGCTTTGGTATACTGTTTAAGATTTCACATTTCAAGGATGAGCCCAGGATTTCATCAGCGCTACATTAGATTCTTTCTTGAGCTTCCTCTACTCAAGCTCCCAACACTCTTTGGCACACAGAGGTGACTCTTTCTGGTCCTTTGTCTGCAAAGCAGAGTATTTGATCACTCCACTCAGCCACACTGGGTCCTGAAGCTGGGTCCACCTCCACATCCAAGCAATGGGAGCATTTCATGTATTTTACATCTATAGAAAAAAGTGGGGTTTCTCCCCCAAGATTCTTCAGACCACAGTGTCTCTTGCCAGAGAGAAGGCATTCTCCTCCTCAGGGTTTTAGGTACAGGCCTGGCCTCTGCTGCTGCCACTATTCAGCTGCCACTCAGCTTTGGGATTTTGGTTTGTCTGAGGTCTTCAGTGTGAATAAAAAGAAAGAAAAAAGGGAGGAAAAAGGAGGGAGGGAGGAAGGAAGGAAGGAAGGAAGGAAGGAAGGAAGGAAGGAAGGAGGGAAGGAGAGAAAGAAACCATTCTCTCTGTCCAATAAAGTGCCCCACTTCTCACTCTTCAGACCAGAAAGTGAGGGCTTCTCTTGGAGCGTTTGTTCTCTGTGCCACGTCAAGGGTTCTGGATTTGGGTTTCTTTTCAGTATAAGCTGGGAGATGAGGAAAGAAACAAAACAAACCAATCTAGGAAATTCACTACCAGATCATTCATAATTCAAGTTCTCTTTCCTCAATCTGTCTGCTACCATTCACTTTTCAGAGTCTTCAGATAACTTCTCCATGCATTTTGTCTAGGTTTTTAAAAAAAGATTTTATTGGGGAATTGGGGGAGGGGAACAGTGTTGGGGAACGAGGGAAGGGGAACAGATAAGTTGCTGTCCTTTTGTTCTTCAGTCTAGTTGTGGAGGATGTTGCTTCACTGGCCCATGTTGGTATTGTCATTGTGCTCTTCCTGGGTGAGACAGATCAGTCGCTGGCCTCTGGACGGCCACTCATAGCAGCTCTTGGCAGCTCACACCAGCTGCCCGCTGCTCATCCTGGCTGCCAGCCACTCACTGTAGCCTATGGCAGCCCACTGCAGCAGGCGCTGCAGCCTACACTGTCACTAGCAACTCACAGCAGCCCAGCTCCAAGTGGAGCTGTTGTTCACCTTCTTAGCTGTAGAGGGCAGTGTCACTGGCCCTCATATGTGAAATCCAAACCAGGACTCTGAGGCTTAGAGCTGGCATCCCAAGCCAGCTCCCAACCAGCATGCCACTTGGCTGACCCTTGTCTAGGTGTTTGCTTGTCTTAGGTCTAGGCTTGTTATATAAAATATAAGACATCCTGTAACTTCTTAGTCTTCAGTTTATCTCAAGTATTACATGAGACATGTTTACCCTTAAAAAACATTGTTTATCTGAAAATGGAATTCTATATTTTGATTTGCTAAATTTGGCAATCTTAATTCAGTGGGAGACAGGGTAGAGCGTCTTACACTCTTACCCCGAATAGGAACTTTGCCTTATTATTTTTAACAGCAGCCTACCATTCCCTTGCATGGAGGAATATACTGCATTTAGCCACTCCATTGTAGATGGATAGCTAGGCAGTTTCCAGTTTTCTCCTCTTTCAAATAATGCCACAGTGACTTTCATTTACATTGATCTTCGCATACTTTGAGTCTCAGTTTCTTTATCTATGCCAAACAGGGAAGTGCAACTGCCTATCTCAAAGGGTTGTTATGAGAATCAAATGATATAATGAGTACAAATATGCTTAGTAAGCTGTTCAAGTCTAAAGAAAGTACTTCTCAGCACTTGCCTTGTACTGAGTTGTGATGGACTTATAAGCACACATGTTTAGCTTCCTATCAGATTTAAACAATTTTTTTGAGTAGATGGAATTTTGTCTTATACAACTTTCTCATCACCTCTGTCAAGTTCGATCATAGTACTTAATTTTAAATGACTCTAAATAAATAATAGTTGAATAAGAGAATGAAATTTGCTTATGTCTTCTAACATTCTCTTTTTCTTTGGTTAGGTATAGCTCTTTAATTATCCTAGTTCTCTTTCACCTTTTTTTTTTAAGAGCTAATTTTCTAAAATCGTTGACCTTCAAGTTTTTGCATGTATTTTCACTAAGTTTCCTGGTGATTCAGAAGGTCAGCCAAGATCAGGAATCTCTGATCTAATACATTGTCCCAGTAATACACGCATTGGAATTTCTTCCATTGCGTCACAGACTGGGCTTCATCAGAGCCTGCCTCAATACAGATCGGGAACTCACTCTCCCAGGATCCTCCAGGCTGCAAGTAACAGAAAACTCAAATTAGCTTAAGCCATGACGGTGGGTCCACATGGCTGAAGTAAATCCAGAGTTAGGACTAGCTTGATCAAATGGCTCAAATGATGTTACCAAGTACTCACATTGCTCTGTCTTTCTAGGTAAAAGCTTCATGCTTAGGGCCCCCCTTCTGGATAGCAAAATGGCTGCAGCAGTTCTAGATCTTACGTCTTCAAAGTACACATTCCAGGAAAAATGTCTCTTTAAGCAGTTCCTGAAGAGGAGAGAGGAATTTTTCTCTTCCCAAAATGTCCCGCAAACATCTCATTGGCTATGAGGCCTAATCAGATCACTATGGGGAGGGGCATGGAATATGCTGATTGGCTTAAGTCACATCAGTCTCTGGTCTGGGAGGGTCTCATGCTTCCAAGCCCTGGGCAAAAATGAGAAAATATCTTTTCAGAGGAAATTCTGAACTATTCATGAAGCCAAAAGGATGTCGGGGAGCCAAACAATGCCAAATTTTCTGTATAGAAACCTATATTCATTTCCGTTTCATATACCTACTGAAAGCACCTCATGATTTTTTTCCCCTCATCTCAATTACTTTAGTTCTCTGCATCAGTACCGAATGTGCTTGATAGAAGCCTGCTCAGTGGTAGTGTATTTAATGAAAATGTTTTTCTAAGAGTCAGGTAATTTCCTTTCAGACACATCTGAATTGTAATTAATCATTTAGAAAAAGAGGCACATTTCTTTAACCATTTCCACTGAAAATCTCTTACTATTGCACAACTTTGCATTTAGTACAAAGTGAAAATGCCAACTTCCTTATCCAAAAGCAGCCTTAACCTGTGGTTGCAGATGGGTTCTCACTTTTACATTGAATTTAATTATAATGATTTGCCTGGACAACAATTATCCTAAACTGAATAGGAATAGGATAACACATTTCAATAAAAGGCAGAATCAATGGGGCAACCAAAAGCAGCTGCTATTGATGAGAGCAGACAAGAAAAAAAAAAATCGATTTAAGAAAGGCCAACAGGCTGTAAGAAGTAAGTATGTTTTCTCACTCCTTGGTCCTCTTACGAATGTCTTTAAAAGTTATTAAAAAGAAAACAAAACTTCACTGAAACTGTAATAGATATGTATGATATTGGGGAGGGGCGGTGGATTGGGTGAGGGTGTAGTCACTTTGTGAGGGGTGAAAAGTATAACTAGTGAATTGTTTTGTACACCTGAAACTAATAAAAAAAATAGCCACACACACACAGAACAAACAAACAAACAAACAAACAAGCAAACAGCAGCAGCAGCAGCAGGGATTTGCAGACCTGGGTGAACATAACTGATTCCACTTTCTGAGCAATTCCCCTGCCTCAGGAAAATGGAGAGTGAACTACTGATAAGAAAACTGATGCAAATTAAAGGCATGGGGTGTTTAAAGCTAACCTCTGATTTTTCCCTTCACTCCATTTTTGTTGTTCATTAGATCATTTAAGGCTACAGTCTAGCTCCCTCTGCTTAGAAACAGAAAATGTCTTCTGATCTGGCAAAGAACAGTTAAGTATGGATAAGTCAGCATTTCTTAGAGTGCATTCATAGAACCATACTGGACTGTGGCCCTTGTTTCCAAATGAAATGTAGGCTAAATAGTAGCTTCTAGGTTATTGTTCTCTGGTTACTGAGCAACCGCGGAGTCTTTTCCAGTCCGCTCCCCCCAGATTAATCTCTTTGCATAATATCTAGTGATCTAAGCATCTGGCTCCCTGTTCCTCTCTCTTCTCTACTCCATCTTAGAGCCTCACTCTGCCTGCCATCAGGTCCTCAGTGCCCACCTCTCTCAGGCAAGGCTCATCTTCCATCTCATTCTCTTACTTTATCTCATCCTTCTTCAATCCCTCTAGAAATTTCTCTTTCCCTTACTGCCCCCCTTTCTTGCAATCACAGCCCTGTCTGAACTTTGGCAAAGGGAACAAACACTCTGAAAAACATAAATGATTCTGACAGAAACAGCTGGTTTCTCTGAGTTGGGAATGAATGTAGGGAATCGTGAATGGTACTTGTGAAAGAAGCAAGCAGAAAGGAAGAGTTCAAAAACAAAACGTTCTGTCTTCCCTAGTATTTTCCTGGATTTTTATCTCATTCTTTTCACCTCTCTGGTTCACCAGAAATGTAGCTAAGAGATTCATGAATACATATGTGCTAAAACACCCTCTGAAGTAGAAAGCTTTCAATGACTATTATATTATTCTTATAGTTTTCATCTCTAATGTGGGGATTTTAAAGGAATTATTGAAATGAAAAGTAAATCAATCCAAACATGAAATTGGTTGGAGCCATTTATAGTATTTTGTTTATCAGATAATTAATTAGGTCTATTTGATCTATAATCTATGGTCACTCTTTCTAGTCCTTTCTGCTCTCACCATCAAAATTTTACAGACTGCCAACATAAACTGGTAACTACAATACTACTGCAGAGAAAGCAGAGACAGTTTAGGGAATATAATCAATAAGGTTGTAAATATTTTTTTTTTAGGGTAACAGACGGACGCATGTCCTTTTAGGGAGATCACTTCATAGATGGTGTAGTGGCCTTACCACTGCACTGTACATCTGAAGCTGCCGCTGAACAATATTTTATGTCAACTATAATTTAACACAAATATAGTCATGGGATGTGGAATATCGTGTGGAGATGGAGTCAATGGAATTGTAATAGATATGTATGATATCGGGTGTGGGAGGGCAGGGGAGGGGGGAAGGGAGAGTCACTTTGTAAGGGGTGAATAAAATAACTATTGCATTGTTTTGTACATCTGTCACTAATAATAATAATAATAATAATAATAAAATTAAAAATTTTACAGACTGCATTAAATAGGGTCCCAGATGACACCCTCAAATTAGGAACACTTGGGGAGAGTTTAATAAAAGGACTATTTACAAAGGTGTGGGAAGGTATAAGGGAACTACAATGGGTGGTGCAGGAGCCAAGGGCTCCCTTACCAGCCCCAAGCCTGAAGGGACAAAAGAAGGAAACAATTGCTGGAATTTTCAGAGCGAGACTCATGAAGAAAGGACTTGTTTGATAGACGTTGTGACCTTTGGTTGAGGGACACAGCTTGTTCCCAACCCTCTTTTTCCCTCCTGATCTCCCACCAGGTCTCCCCATTTGTTGAACCCAACTAGAATCTGGAGGATACAAGAGACTGTTGATGTAGTCCATGAAAATCAGTCTCTCAGGGCAGAGATTAAGTTGGAGAAGGGTAGAGGGTAGCTCTGGTGTGACCCAACAGGGAAGAGGTAGGACACATGTGCATACCCTTTGTGAGTGGAAGGCAAACTGGAAACGGAGAAATAGTACAGAAAATTTATGTAAATTTGTCAGGATAACATTTGATGAGTTAGGAGCCACTCTGAGGATTCTTTGGTCTTAGACTTCAATTTTAATTTTAGACCTATATAATTTTTGCAAGCATATTCATACCAATGGGTACCCAAATCTTTAAAATATGTGCCAATATTTTAGGTCCATCTATGAATGCTACATTAGGGGTAGAAAAGCTTAAGTATACTCACAGTTAAATGTTTTATGTGTTGGCACTGAATACCTTTAATAAATGAATATAAGTATTTCTGGTTTTTGAAGAGATGCTCTAGAAGACATCTATTGATTTTAGGCTGCTTTTCTCCTTTCTTTTGGATATAGTTCCTTCAGTTTCTAGTGGGTATTCACCCTTCCTCTCTCAGTTCTGTGTCAGGTGGGCATGTGATTCCCCTTGGCTGAAGAGTACACTCAATACCCTTGGCCACAGAAATGTGACCAAGATGAATGCCTGAAACAAGTTAGGCCAATCAGGGTGGAACCCAGGACGCTTATTTTCAAATTCCCTTTGAAATCCAGAAAGCGAAGGACAGGAGTTGCTGACAGTCATTTCTGCCACTGAGTGGACTCTGACCATGAAAGCAACATGGAGGAAAGTGGAACCCAGGTGTGGAGAGACAGGCTTTGATGACAGAGTTTGAGCCCTTTGATTAGTTGGATCTCCTATTACTTGGAACCAAAAGTCTCTAAAACTGATACAAATGTATTATAGTTATCTATATAAGACTTTTCCTTAAGAGTGATACCATTGCCCCATTAACTTCCATTATAAAGTTCCCTCTGAAAATAAGTATTTCCATGGATTGTTGGAAATGAGCTCGGTAACAAGACATCACAGGAGCCTGTAGCCAGTCAGCAAGCATGCTGTTTTGCAGAGCATGGGAATTTCTCGCCTTACTCGTATGCTTATGGTGTGCTTTGAGTCTCATCTTTCTTTAGTCTGAAGACTTACAATGATTTTCAATGGACCTCCATCTGTAGCTGTTGCCGTGCATGTGCACACCCAGTGTGTTAACATTTGGAGCATCACACAACGTAGAACAAATTTGATCCCTCAGTAAGCTCAGTCTTTGGTATAGCTTACATGAATGAAGGTTGCTTGTTTTCATACACACATTTAGTGAGTCTGAGCATGGCCACTTTGTGCAGGAAAAGGAAGGAAAGACTGAGTTTTGTAGGGCTGTGAAAGTGACCGTTGGAGCCATTCTGCTTCCTTGGACAATGGGTAACAGCAGTGGTTAAAAGCTGGACCTGCGTATCTGCTTCTCAGTGTGCTGATCTGGGGACACGGATGAGAGTAGCGCTAGTGTGAGGCTCCGCAGAGAGCTTCCAGGCCTGAACTCAGCGTGGGAGAGGGTCCCAGCTGTCAGGATCCACAGGGGCAGGTACTCCAGGTGTGCTGGGAAGGCCGCAGCCACTGTTCTTTCTGGCTAACTAGAGCAGCTTTTCTCTTAGCAGCAACCCTGGGCCTGTTCTTAGTAATGGATGTTTCGGTCAGTGCAGGTAGTGGGACTTGATTCCTTTTTTCCCGTCAAAGAACAGGAAGTGGTTATCTCCTTTCTTCATCTGCAGTAACTGCAGTGATTTGGCTCCAGAGTCAGAGAGATTGCGTTCCAATTCTAGCTCCATCTTTACAAATAGCATGGCTCCCACAAGATGAAAACCATAACAGTAGCTACTTCATGGATTGTTGTGACGATTAAATGGAATAATGCTAGCTTGTAATGCAAGTAAATGTTAGCTTGCAAAGGAGAATGGGGTACATGATATAAGATATTTGAAAAGTAAAAAAAAATCTTTCTGTAATCAGCTTTTCTCAACTTCCATTTGCCCATGAGCCTCCCAGCAGTTACTTAGATACCTTTATGTTTCCTTGTCATACAGTTGAAAAATGACTGTAGATCACATTCCATTTCAGATAATCTTAAGAACTGTGCAGCAAGCTCGGGATCTGAAATTAACTTTGCCTTTAGATTGTTCATGCTAGTTGCTCCTCAAGTACCATTATAATCAGAAAGCTCACACTAAAAATAGCACCAAGTCTCATTTGTCCCCTGCGTTATCTGCTGCCGTAGTGTTTCCCAGGCATGTTTATTTACTTGATTCACAACAGTGAATCTTCTCTCTTATTAGCCTGACAGCATCGATTTGATTCCACAGTCACTCTCAGTGCAGCTGGTAAAATCTTTGTTGCTGGTGGAGCATGGGAGGCCCAGGTCGCTGTTTTCCCTTCAGAAGCGCAGGGGAAATGTGTGTCATGAAGAGATTTGCCTGCACAGTTTTGCTGTGGAAAAAAGGGAGGACAAGGTAGAACCTTCGCTCTGCCAACTCCAGGACTCTTTTTCCTCTGGGTAGAGTGACAATTTAGCCTTCAGGTTCCCCTTGCTCCCTTCTCGCTGCTCATCGGTGCTCTGCATGCATGTGTGGATATAGTGCTAGGCAGAGGGGCTGGAGTGACAGCTCCCAGCTCCCAGACATGTTGCCCCCTCTCTGATGTCTCTCCTTCACAGCTTGGCAGTGAATGAGGGGAGCCATTTGAGAGCTCTGTTTATAATCTTTTTGATTATTAGATGCCAAGATGTTGACCAGTGAGGTAGATCAACATGTTGTAACACTCAAAGCGTTTGTCCCTGGAGTATGTACTCCAAAAATGTCTCTAAGTGATCCATCACAAACCTGAAGAATTAGACTGAGATAATATGGGGCTTTTTTAAAAAAAAAAAATTAGTTTCAGGTGTACAGCACAGTGCAATAGTTATACTTTTTACCCTTCCGAGTGACAACCCCCCTTCCCCAATCTGCCTGATTTGGGGTCTTAATGGGGTTATTAGATGAGCAATCACTGTTAATTCTGTAATTATTCAATTCTTTCCATCTCCTCTAACAGCCCTTCCCCATTACAAAATTACTCTTCCAACCCTGAGAAGAAGCAACAGGCAGCCTGAGGACACAGCTCTGTAATCTGTGATCTGGGAGCTCCAAGTGTTGGCCGTGAAGCGGCATCTGAAACAAGCTAGGAGAGAGAATGTGTGAGGGAGGCAGAGGGAAGTACATGAAGGTGGGTACGAAGGGATAAAAAGTGACAAATTCTAAACAGGGATGGAAACAAAGAAAAAAAGCAAAACCCAATGAAATCAAAGCAAGCAATTTTATTTTCCAATTCCCTCAGCCTTGGGAAAGAACAGTGTGCTGTGACGGACCCTGCTGCTGGCGATGTACTAGCGGGAGCTGTGCCAGTCACTAGCTGTGGGATCCCCAGCGAAGCTTTGGGCTGTTCTTACCACATGTGGAAAGTGCAGAATACTTACAGTTGCCCGAACCATCTCATCGGGTTGATGAGAGGCTGAAGATATATGGAATCACTTTAAAAATGGAAAAGTCTTATTCCAAACATATTATCAGTTCTTTCCCAGAGAATTGTCTATCCAGCATGTCTCAAGCTTCTCTGTTTCTTCCCTTTCTCAGAAAATTAGTGCTTACTTTTGCACAGAATCTTCCATTGTGAAGTCATATGCCATTTTATGCTGAGCCAAGAACTAAAGGCATGGATGGACCTTGCTCTGCCACTAATTCCAAAAGATCAAAACAGTATCAGGCAATTGATCATGACTTGCTTTCAGCCAGGCTTTTCTACTGGAGACCACTGTGCAGTTGGCAGTCTCTCTTGGGCCAACCTCCACATATGACATGTAGGATGGTCATCCCTTCCTGCCATGTATTGGGTGGGAAGGGGAGTCAGTATGGAAGGATTTGGCTAGTGGGTTGGGGAGCTCTGGCCCTTAGAGGTCTTCAAGTGGCTTATATTTGAGCTATACTTAAAACCATTTTATGCAGTTTGAGGAGAGGGCAGGAAGCTTCAGCATCCATTACCATCCAGTTTTTGTCTGCATTGCTGCCAAATATTTGGGAAATCAACCATTTTTTACTGTGGAACTTGCTAAGGCACTGGGGCTAAAGTTCCATGGAGCCCTTATTCACACTGAAGACCAGAACAGGGACCCCTGTAACTCCTTGGGGGTTTCTGTTCTCCATGGCATCCTGGCACAGGGGGGTATAGCACCTCCGACGTGATCCTTCTTCATTAATCATGGCAAGAAAATGTATGTACATCATAATCACTCAGTACAGACTCCCCTTTTTGTTTAATGTCTAAGCTCTTCATTCACTCACACAACTTTAATATATCAAGTGCCTATTGAATGCATGGTACCACAAAACCCACCAATGTTTATTAAGCATTTGTGAGGGCTACAGGCTCTCAAGGGATTTTTCATTGTTGTGCCTGAGACATATGGGATGTTTCTATACAAATATGATATGGGACATTTCTCAGTGCCTAATAAGTGGCAGAGTAAAGCACTATAGGAATTCAGAGGATGAGGAGAGCCATGCATACCAGTGTGGTCTAGGAAGAGTTCACAGAGGGAGGTAACTTACGTTGTCTTTCAATGAGTGTAAGATTTGGAAGGCATGGAGAAAGTGAAAGACATATTACATGGGTGAGCCAGCAGGAGCAAAAGCCTGGCTGGAGGCAAGGTACAGAGGCACGTGTGACAGGGTTGGGACTAACTCCAGGGCAGAATGACGGTTCAGTGCAGGGCTTCAGAGTATGGCTTTGGAATCAGTCAGCTATCTATTATCTGTGTGACCTTGAGAAAGTTAGTGATCACCTCTTAGTCTTATTTTTCTCTTTTATAGAGTGAAGGTAATAGTATTGCCTGGAAGGGTTGTCATGAAGAATAAATAAGATAATGCATATAAAGTCCTTCGCAGAGTGCCTGGTAGATAGGAAGCCCACAGGAAATGGTAGCAATTATTGGTAATCCCAATAATAACAGTTGAGTTGTGGAATTCATCTTTTTTTCTGGGGAAAATGGAAAGTTGCTGAAGATATTTGTACAAGGGTATATGACATGACCAAAGCAATCTTTTTGGAAGGTGACTGAGGCAGTGGTATAAATAATTTGTGGAGAGACAAGAGGTTAGGTGTAGGAATTCCCACTAGGAACCAACTTTAATCATTCAGCCACCAAGTAATGACCTTTGTTATGGTGGAAGCACAGAAGAGATGGAAATAAGACATTTACATCAATTTTCACAATTGGATGTAAGGGATAAAAGACTAGAAAGTTTTCAAGATCATAGTATAAGCTTCTTGAGGATAGGAGCTGTATTTTAATTCTCTTAATCCCCAGTGCTTAGCACATTGCCTGGTATACTGCAGCCACTGGTAAATGTTTTTGAATGAATGAGTGAATAAAGGAGTAAGTGAATATGGAAATGAGTGAGTGAATGAATAAGTGAATAAATAAGTGAATAAATAAATGGATGAAAGAAAAATAATTCCTAGGTCATAAGCCTAGGTTGTTGAAAGAGTGGCAGTTACCATTGACCAAATTCCTCCTTTCTTGGAATATTTTCATGTCTGTATACTATATACACAAGGTTCTGATATCAGTATGAAATTGCTCCTTCTTAAGGAAATGGTTCTAACTTTAATGATTATGGCTAAAGGAATAGTTTTAATTTAGGGATTTTTGTTTGATTTTGTTTTTTAACTTGAATAGAGATTTTGCATATGCAGTCTCTTTAGGATTATTAAAACAAGTTTTTATTCAGTTTCAAGAAATTTCTTGTAAATGTTCAGACTTATAGAGTGTAATTAAGAGACTGCTTCCATTATTACATTTGTGTAATTATGCTCCTTTTTTCCTTTTTTCTATTTCACAAGAAATCAGAATACAAGTATTTGTATCTTTAGACCAATAACTTCTGTGGAAAACTCAACTTTTTGGTTTTTGAAAATGGAAGAAGAAATTCTAATATTATCAGAACTAGGGATTTTGGTCTCATCCAAAGGTAAACATTCACTGTCAATCTGTAGGTCCCAACCTGAAACTGTTTACTAAAAGACAGCAACTTCCTTAGATTTAAATTCACTCAAAGGCCTTGTTCTGATTTTTTGGAGAACCAAAAAGAGGCCCAGGCACAATGACACCTGGCAGTGACACTTGCTTTTATTCTTGATTCATCCTTTGCAAAGATTATCGAGACATTGTAAAGTTTTATAACCCTTCTTTGCTGGACATTTGCTAAGATCGCTTTCCCTTTTCAATAACAAAACTGAATAAATTCCCAGACTTGTCCTGAATGAAATGGGTAGGATTGAGCCATGTGAGTGAGTGAGTTCTTGTTGAAAACAAGATGCCCTCGGGAATGGTTCTGCAGCATAACCTTTCCCTGTGCTAATATAATAGAAAATGATTTTATTACATGCAGCCTTTTTTTCTGGGTCCTGAATGGTGGTAATTATGTAACATTCCAGCTCTTTTAACTAAGACTTATGATTTAAAATTAGGGTATTATAGCAATTTGTAGAGGAATATAGATATTTTTTTTTTTTTTGAGGGCAGTGTCACTGGCCCTCATATGTGGGATCCGAACCGGAGCCGCTGGCTTCCCAAGCCAGCACTTAACCACTGCACCACTCGGCTGGCCCGGAATATAGATTTTTGATGACACAGGGAACACATTTATATAATGGCCAAAGCTGTCCAGGTGGACAGTGGAAAAAGACCTTGTACATGGTGCCACAGATCACCAAATACACAGTTTTCTGAGAAATCAATAACAGGTATCATTGTCTACACCTTTTCTTCCTCCTACGGCCACCACCAGGCTGATCCTGACAGCATAGAGTTGATGTCCACGTGACAAATATGTGGGGCAGTAGGGGCAGCGAGAACTTTCATCAGTGAAATCATTGACAAAGACTTGCTTATATCTGATGTTAGCACTGATCTGTGCAGTAGGTAGTACCTTGAAGAAATTTAAGGCACAAGCTTCCCTGAGCTCATTGTAAAATGAGATGATCTTCCTGGGCGTCTGCCTCCTTCTGGCCCCCACACAGTAGAAGAGAAGGGAGGAGCTAGTGCCCCCCAAGGAACCCTGAGGAGCTAGCCTTGGGCTTTTTTATCCAGCAAAAGGTGGGAATGGGGCCTGGATTAATTTTTTTAGCAGCCAGCAACAAAAACCAACTGAAGGTACCTTATGTGGGAAAGGGGATTTATTGGATGAATGCTAGAATATGTCACAGGGTCTAATGAAGAGTTGAACATCCATTCTTCAGGTACGGTGAGAGGACCAGCGCAGCCCTGGGACCGGCCTCAGGGCAGTGGTCGCCTTCCTTCTAGAGCTCTACTGTTAAACAGCCTCAGTTCTGAAAGATTTCCAGTCTTTGGGTCTCCACTCAGTATCTCATATTCTCCACAGAGACTCTCATTACCCAGTTTGTAGTAGGTATCCATTCTTGGGCTAACTAGTTATGGCCATTGGGGCAGAGTCAAGAAACAGAAAGATGGCTACCAGAAATTCCCCTGTGAAGAGCCGAAGCAGTTCTGGGAGAAGTTAATATAACAAGTTAATGCTATCAGATCCCTATTACTCTGTAACAAGCCTGGGGAATAGAGCTAAAATTCCTTAAAAATGGAGGAAAATTCATCATTTTCTGAGGCAGTAAAGATAACTTCAAATCTTTGGAAAAATTGCCACTATTTCCACAAAATAATGGACTATGAAATCACTCATCAGCAGTGTATCAGTTATTTATTGCTGCATAACAAATCACCCCAACATCTAGTGGCTTAAAACAACAACTGTTTTTATTTTTTTCTTTTTTCTTTTTTTTTCTTTTCTTTTTTTTTAAATTAGTTTCAGGTGTACAACACAATGCAATAGTTATACTCTTTACCCCCCAAAGTGAAAACCCCCTCCCCCAGTTCGCCACCCCACTCCCCCCCCCCGATATCATACATATCTATCACAACTCCCCTGACTCCCCTCCACAGTATACTCCACATCCCGTGACCATCCACATATTCAGTTACAGTTGGCATACAATACTATACAACATCAGCTTCAGGTGTACAGTGCAGTGATCAAGCCTCTATTTCCATGCACAAAGTGGTCTCCCTAACAAGACATGTGACTATCTGACATGCCACAAAATTTTTACAACATTATTATATTCCCCGAACTGTGTTTCATATCCCTGTGGCAATATTGTAGTTGTCTATTTATGCTGTCTAATAACTTCCCCTTCTCCCCATCCCCACCCCCCTCCCACCTAGCAACCCTCAGTTTTTCCTCTATGTACGAGTCTGTTTACTTTGATTGTTCACTCAGCTCTTCAGAACAACAACTGTTTTTATTTGCTCATCAGCAGCAGTTTGGGATGAACTTAGCAGGGCAGGTCTTCTCCTTGTGTCTTTTAGTCACTCATGTGGCTCAGTCATGTGGAAGTTTGAATGGGGCTAGATAATTCAAGGTGGCTTCACTCACTTCTCTGTCATTTGCCTGGGCTCCTTTCCCACGGTCCTTCATCCCGAAGCAGGAGAGTGAGGTTTCCCACATGGCATCACCATGTTCATAGAGGCAAGTTGAGGTCTGGGCTTAGAAGTCCCACTGTGTCACATCTTTTGCATTCCACTGTTCAAAGCAAGTCACAAGCCCAGCCCAGACTTAAGGATGGTGGAAATAGACTTTCTTGATGAGAAGAATGGCAGAGTAATGAGTATCCATGGATAAGAGATTATTGTAGTGATGTTTGCAAAGAATTTACCATTCGTGGGACCTACTGCATTACACATAAAACATAAAGAAAGCAAAAAACATTCAAGCATTTATAGCCAAGGTAGAGAAAATTGAATGCCATGGTATTATAAAGCCTGGTGAGAAGTTAGTAGCCAAAATATGACTAATTCTCAAGACAACTGTGAATAATGCACATCCAAAAGCATAGTGGATTGAGATGAAGGGGGATTGGAGTATAGACACAGTTTTGTTACCAGCTTTCTGTGTAAATTTTAGAAAGTACTTAGGTTCTGAGCCTCGGCTTTCTTATGGATCAAATAAGAAAGTGTATAAATCACAACACTTTCATGAGAAAGAGCTCTGTGAGCTGTAAAGATGCCATTCAAATGAAAAGTCATTACAAAGAGTTCAAATTATGATACCTTGTTTTCCTCCTCTTCTCTAGTTATGTGGTTTAAAACAAGGAATGATCTCAGTCTTATGTTGCTACAAAAGACATGTTTTTATAACAATTTTCTTTTATCTAAATTCTTTTTGATGACTTCCCAGTGAATGTAGTATAATCTATGGGTTTTCTAAGTGCACAAAAATGTGCTAAATTAAAACACCCAAGAGAAGAGTAATTGGATATATCCATTTGGGGGGTAAAAAGGAAAGTGCGTGGGAAAGAAAATGAGCTTAAAAGCATACGAGAGAGACTGTGCAAGAATAATTAGGTGAGAGCCTCTGTGTGGACAGAGAAAATTATTTAAAATGGTGGAGTGTGTACCAAGCTAGGTATGAGAACTGAACACACTGTTAACTTTGAAGAAGTAAAAGAAAAAAGTTCTCTGAAATCCAACAACTGATGTTTCTAGGAAATGGGTCATGATGAATATAAAAACAACAGATTTTACTATTTCCAAAGGGCAGGATTAGTGAGGATTTAGAAGAGTCTTGTGAGGTCATTTTAGCAAGAAAATGAGCATGTGAATATATTTTCCAGAATTTTATAACTTCAGTTTGTCCCCTATAGCAGACATCTGTGATGCACTAAATCTACCATGTCCCCTTAGACTGTCTGACTCCAGCACACTCCATATATCTTTGTCAGCCAGGGCCCTACATCACACTCACAGGGCATCCATCTGCTGCTTTCTCAGTGTCTGTGCACACCCCAAAACGAGGGGAAGGTTATCCCTTCTTAGGGCAACCCTCAACCACTGGATGTAGGCATTGGTGGGAAAAGTCATGCCCAGCCTCCCTGACTGTGCTTTAGTGCAGGGGTTGACAATCATATTGGCCCATGGGTCAAATCCAGCCCACCTGTTTTTTTTTGGTAGGGAAATGGATAAATAATTTATTTAGGATATAATACAGCAAAGTGAATGAAATACATACTTTTTTTTTTTTAAGCTGAGTCATCCTGCCACCTGCTGGCTCGGCTTGGGCTGGGAATCAAACCGGTGACCCTGTTGCTCAAAGCTCACACTCTTGAGCGAGCTCTTAACCAACTAAGCCACTCGGCCGGCCCTGAATGAAATATATTAATGTATATGGATGGATTCCAAAATACCTAAGGTCTAAAAACAAAAGCAAGGGCAAGTGGTCTAAGGTGCCAGACTCAAGCTCTGCTTCCAGCCCACCTGTTTTTTAGATAAAGTTTTATTAGAACACAGCCATGTTCATCTGTTTACGGACTGTCTATGTTACAATGGCAGATTTGAGAAGTTACGATAGAGACTACATGGCCTGCAAAGAGGACAGTATTTAGTATTCAGCCCTTTACAGGAAATATGTGCCCACCTCCACTCTAGTGGAACGATTCTGAGGCACATTTTCTGTGGTTTCTCAGAGTGACCCTAACAAGATTGAGCCCCGGTTACCAACAGTGGTGAACAGCACATGAGTGCATGCCTCACTGTTTTTTTTGTCCTTCCTTCTCTCTCTCTCTCCTACTCCCTCACTTTTGTTTCCTAGGACCCCTTTCCAAATACAACCTAAGATAGCACTCAATCCTTCTTGGTATTTATTTTTCATGTTACACTTTTGAGACTTTGCTGTATTATTTTTACTTTGTGACTTGTCACACATACCATGCATAAAACTGAAACACACACTTATAACCTATCACTGAAATAAATGTTTTAGGAAATAATATTATCTTTGCTATCAGTAACATATGCTTATGTTTTCTGTTCCATTTTACTTTCTTATGTCATTTAAAAAACAGGCCGGTTATGATGGATTCAATTGATTCCAACCTGTCCTAGAGGTCTATTTATCAGCTTTTAGAGCCAGGGGTCTGTGTGTGACCACAAGCCAAAAGCATGGGCATAGGGTCCACAAGTCTTTGGTTCGGGTTGTCTAAAGAAATGCAGAATATGCATCTGGAAAGTGCAAGCAGGAACTGTTATCTGCAAAGGCAGAAATGCATTGGCTCCATTTGGAGAACAAAGCTCATGTATTGAGGGGATGAAGCAGTGAGGAAAGGGAAGATTGCCGTTAGGATGAAGGAGGAAGATGGAGAAGAGATAAAACCCACTGAGAGAGGACCCACGTGTAAAAGCAACAAATAATAACATGTGAATGAATATAAGTAATCACAGTCCTTCCTATTTATTTAAATTGATGTACTCCATCATAACCAATCTATGCTATCTTCATGATTTCGGATGACCTACCTCCTATTTAATACCATATGATCTGAATTCCTCTACCTCTCTGATTAATCATTCTTGGTCTGTTTTGCTGGATCCTCTCCTACTATTTGCTCGTAACAATTGATGTTTTCCAGGGGATTATGCCCTACTTTTCTGTTTTTGTTTCCCCCTCCCCCCATGCTACATACTTTTTTTTTTTCAATTTCACCTACTCTCATGGCTTAATGACCATTTCTGTGCCCCTGGTTCTACAAAATAAACACCTTCAAGTTAAATTTTTTCACCCCCAGATTTATTTACCCAGCTGCCTACTTACTGTCTAAACCACAAATTAAATGTATTCCAGGTTGAACTCATGACCTGTAATGTCCACCAAGTCTCCTTCTCCCCTCTTCCCTGTCCTATATCCTGTCTTTTTCACTTTCAGGGCAGCCACCTGGACCAGAAGTCTGGGAGCCTTCCTTAAACTTATGTTTATCCCCCACCTAAATGTCCTAAATGTTTTTAAAGTCATTTTCCTTCTTTTTCTATTGTCATTGTCCTAATTTTGAGTTTCATCGCCTCTCCTTTGTATTACTGAAATAATCCATCTATTGGTCTCTTCCCCATTCAAATTGTTCTTCACAAAGCCACTCGGAGTTTGGATCAGGGAAACAGAAAACACATGACATCTTTAAAGCAGGGATGGAGTTAATGCGGCTAAACGGTGCTTATAAAACATTGGAAAAGTTGGACTGTAGGTCAGAAAAGGTTGTCAGTGGCTCTGAAGTCTGCCACTGTGACAGTCAGCCTCTGGGGATGAAAGCAGCTATTGGTGCCCTGGTGAAGGACTTCAGGACACCACAGGTCAAGGTCATGGCTGTCTGTAGTACCAATGTGGGTACCTCACACACAGCAGAACAGTGAGAACAATCTAATGCCTGCTGAAGCTTACACATTTACCTGCTGTATTGGAGGAGTAATGGCGGCCTTTGGTTTCCTTCTTGTGCGACCTAGGACAAACCACATCCTTCATGAGCCAGCACCTTCCTACTTCTCCAACCCCCTCTCTCCACTCCCGTTTCTTCCTCTGTGCCATCCTTACTGAATTACTTACTTGCAGTTTCATGATTGCGTGTTACTTTCATGCCTCGGTACCTTTGCATATAGAGTTTCCCAGGTCTGGAAGTCCCTCTACCTTCCCACAGTGGCCTTCTTGGTGAACTTCTATTTATTCTTAAGACCCCAATGTAAAGGTTTCCTCTTTCATGAAGTTTCTTTGCTCATCCCCAGTAGAGCTGACCCTCTCTTGTACCAACACTGTGCCTTGCACTCACGTGTTTATTTAGTAGCTACAATATTCATTTATGTGCCTGCCTCCGCTGCCACACTTTGGGCTGTTTTATTGTTTCTTCTCTTCCTTTATCTCTCTAGTGCCCTGCCTAGCATTTGGCTGCTAATAGATGCTCAATTCACATGGCAGAGCCGAGTAGAAGAAAGCTTCTATAAGGCACTATGCCTCAAGGCAATAGTATTAATGAAATTGCTTACAAGAGCCATGAGGAACCAGGCCGCTTGTAATAGAGATACCATTTGCTAAATTCTACCCGATGGAAAACAGAGTTATATAGGTAGATTCCAGCTGTATTTCAACGCAGCCTATATTTCTTGTCGAATCTCAGGGATTATTCGGTAACTGCCTGTATTTCTACATTCCAAATATCTTTTCAAATGGATTTGGATTTTGGAAATGGTATTAGACTTTGGCTAGATATAATTCAGCTTTAAAAAAGATACACTCCTCTAGAATGCCTGCTTGCTTTGTTAGGCTGTGAGCTTTTGGAGAAGGAATTGGTAATGGGGTTAGGGATGGGAAAAGGGAAAGCTGGCCATCTTTCTGAACCAAGAGAATGAGGAGGAGTGAATTGGTTTCCTAGGAGATAAGCCTCTTTTTTTATTTAAAGTTTTTCTGTACTGGTGTCTTTTTCTTAGTCACAAGGCATTTACCATCAGAGGTGCAGCTCAGAATTGCATTCAATCAGCAGCTGCCAAAGGTGAGCCAAATCTTGTGGTCTTTGGTTCCTACTGTCTGTGCTGGAGCCTAATGAAGGTAACTAATAATCCTAATTGCAATAGACATGTTAGTTATTTAATCACCTATCCGTACAACAGGAACCTTTACCAGTAGAACCCACTGGGAGGTCATAAACTCATTCCCCCTCAGTATAATCTCTAAAGCAGTTGCCCCACATGCTGCCTTCTGAGCCACTTCTTCCCACCAGGTTTTCTCAGATTCCCTGAAAGGAAGGGAGCACAATAATCTGTCAACTCAAGGAGTTTCATATCAGTAGCATCTCCTGTACAATGGGTCTCTTAGCTGGCAGAGGAATTAAAAGTAGCACTTTATCAAAAAGGCATTGGGACTCTACTGCCTTGTGTACATGTGATCAGGCAGAGCCAAATTCCTTTGCACACAGCTTTTATTTGTGTTCGAGACAGTCTTAGGTAAAACCATACAGATGCTAGACATTATCCCAGTTCGTATGTCAGCATTTTCCCCTCTTCCAGTGATGACCACTCTTCCCATGGTCAAGGAAAGTCCATACCGAGAGCACTGAAGTATTGCAGTACAGTAATCACATTTCCAAGTGTCCATCTAGCTCACATCTCTCTTCTGAGGGCTGTACCCTCCTTCTCCCTCACGTGGACCCCCACTATTTATACTTGTTCCAAAAGTACCTGAGCTTCTGGTATCCATTGATTTAACCAAGGTAGATTTCTAATTCCAGCTGGGCTAGGTAATCCTCCCTCCCAGTGAGTTTAAGATGAGACCAGTAAATGCTCATTTCTGCCTGAGTTGGCTCTAAATGAAGAAGATGTGAAGAGCTGTAGAGTAGTAATGTAGGGGACTGGGAGAGAGTGAGATGGGACGTGGGGGAGGAGGGGAGAGAGCGAGCATGCATGCGCGCGAGAGAAAGGTAGAGACTGAGGAAAGGTGGTAATGTATAGTGCATCTTATACAAATTGCTAAACAAATGTGGTTTTTGTTACTGGTATTTCGTTGCAGAGTCACATTGAAAACTGAAGAGAAAAGGTTGTAGTTATTACAACCTTGCGAACTCCTCCTCATTCTTTTTTTTTTTTTTTTTGGACCTTGGAATAATAAACCAGAGCTTGACAGCCTCCACCTTAGAAAAAGCATATCTTGAGCAGGATAACATATGGACCCCTTGTGTAAAAAAATCCAGGGAGGAAGCTGTGCCATTTAATTACCCTCAGAGCCCTGACCTTAACCCAGAAAACATGTACTCTGCCTGTAGGTTCTGCTCAGGTTCCACTTGAGGCATCTATAACCCAGCGCTTGCCGTGGAAATTAGTATTTCCTGAAACTGCAGCAGGATTCCTATAGTTTTCCCAGTCAAGCAGAACCACAAACTTTTTTATTTCTTTCTCTTTTAAGATTTTATTGAGGAATTGGGGGATGGGAACAGACAAGTTGTTGTCCTTTTGTTCTTCAGTCTAGTTGTGGAGGACATTGCTTCACTGGCCCATGTTGGTATTGTGATCATTGCGTTCTTTCCGGCTGAGACAGATTGGTCACTGGCCATTGGAAGGCGGCTCACGGTGGCTCAGGGCAGCGTACACTGGCTGCTGGCGACTCACTGTAGCTTATGGAAGCCCATTGCAGCTCCACTGCAGCCTACGCTGTCACTGGCGACTCACAGCAGCCCAGCTTCAGGTTGAGCTGTTGTTCACCATCTTAGCTATAGAGGGTGCAGCGTCACTGGCCCATGTGGGATCTGAACCGGCGGTCCTGCTGCTCAGAGCTCAAATTCCCAAGCAATTCTTAACCAATGAGCCACTTGGCCAACCCCACAAACTTTCTTTTTCCTGGGCTTTTCAGCCTTCCCTTCACCCTGTCCTCTTTACTTACTTTTAGGAACTTATTGCCCATGCACTCCCTGAAATCTTCCATAGATCGGGATGGCAGTGATATTCACTATTGTTCGCGAGTGTGAGAGCTGTGTCAGAGCCAGAGCCACTAGAAGCATATTACTGGGGACTGCTCAGCCAACATTTGTGCCCAGAGGGCACCTTAGTACACATGCCCTGAGTCTTCTGTCAGCTGTGGCTTCATGACCAGATTCCATTGAGGGCAATTGCATGTCCTCTGATCTAACTGCTGTGTGTCTTCTTTTACTCCATGATGTTCTCCTCTGCCCCCAAACTGCCTTCTGTCCATTACCAAGAGTCCACATTGTCCATTATCCAGAGTCGACATTTACCACTCCCTCTGGCTACCCAAATAGCTCCCTCTGCCTGGCCTCCAAGCTCCTTCCTGGCGTTCTGACCTTCTTTCCTTCCCTCCCTTTTTCTTTGATGCGTGGTGATCAGGGAAAGCTGTCTATCCACAGCTTGCTTCCAAGTTCCTGCCACTGGCCCTCCAGGGCAGAAACTTCAAGAAAGGAGGAGTGAAAATTGCCCTGCTCTGTGACAAAGAGAAGGTGGGACAAGAAGAATGTAGAGATATGGCCAGGAGCACCAAATACTTCAACTGTGTGGGTTGTATTGAAGGGGATGAACTGAGAGGCAGAACAACATGGAGGAATAGCTTTGGAGCCAGGACTCTGATCTTTTCATGATGATGGGGAAGGGCTGTGTATGAATATGTACAAAGAATTCAGAAAAGCTAGGAATATTGGTGTAATTTGTTAATACCAGATACAAAAATATTATGCTAATTTTATAATTTATGAGAATGATTTGTCCTTAATAACTAATTCGGCATAGCTATTGTGCACTTGATAAATAGGTGTCAGCTTAATTTTATTGTAAGTTTTATATGATCACAGTGTAAATCCCAGAGTGTAGATGCATGGTCAGTCTTCTCGTCTGACATTGGTTTTTGCTCACAACTTTCAGTAATTTGGAGAAGCGTGATTGCAGACTGTGTTAGGACAGGGAACTCAGTCTGCTCTTAACAAGATCACATGAATGTGGCAACACCATTATTTGTTTAACAATGTTTTTATATTTGAAAATGGTATGGATACTACTACCATATGTTTTCTTGGACTTCATTGAAAATGTCACATTTGACCTCTGTTCCATTCTTCTAGACCTGCGCTTTCCACTAGCCACCTGTGGCTATTTACATTAAATTAACTGCATTAATTCTTCAGGTATACTAGTCACATTTCAAGGGGTCACTAATCACACGTGCCTAGTGGTTACCTACTGAACAGTGCATATAGAGAGCAGTCCCATCACTGCAGATTTCTGTTGGGCAGTGCTGCCAGAATCTTGATGATGGTGGAATGACTAGGTCAGCTGGCCCTAAGTTTTCTGCATCTGGGTAGGGGAAGTGGGGGATCAGGGAACCTCAGGGCCCCAGCTGTGCAGGAGAGGACAGTGAGTGTAGCAGTGACTGAGAAGAGCAAACTCTGCCATGAGAAAGCTGTGACAGCATGTCAGGGAACTTGGGCAGAAGTGGGAAGGAGCCCTCGCAGGTGGCCCGGATCTCACTCTTCATGGGAGCAAGATGCCATTCCTTTTTAATTTTAGTTGAGCCATCCTGCCACCTGAGGAGCAGCTTAACTCAGGCTGGGAATTGAAACGGTGACCCAGTTGCTCAGAGCTCACACTCTTTTTTATTTTTTTAAAGATTTTCATTGGGGAATTGGGGGAGGGGAACAGTGTGGGGGAATTGGGGAAGGAGGCCAGCCAAGTTGTTGTTCTTCAGTCTTTGTTGTGGAGGGTGCCAGTCACCACCTGGCTTCCTGTTGGCAGCTCTTGGCCTCTAAGCTCAAGTTGCTGTGTTCAATCTTAGTTGCAGGTGAGCGTAGCCACCATCCCATGCAGGATATAAACCAGCAGCCTTGTTGTTAAGAGCGCACTCTATCCACTGAGCCATATGGGTGGCAGCTCAGCTCAAGGTGCCAAATTCAGTCTTAGTTGCAGGTGGGCGTAGCCCACCATTGAACAGGCAATCTTGTTGTTACACCAGCTGAGCCATCCTGCCACCTGTTGACAGCTCAGCGACAGCTTAGCGAGGGCACAGCGTTCACTGGCCCATGTGGGAATCGAACCGGGGGTCCTGTTGCTCAGAGCTCATGCTCTAAGCCAACTCTTTACCAACTGAGCCAGTTGGCCGGCCCCCAGAGCTCACACTTTTGAGTGAGCTCTTAACCAATTGAGCCACTTGGCTGGTCCAAGATAACACTCTTTACTGCTGCCTTTTTCAGTGAGATACAGAGAAGCCACATCCGAATCAGCTCAATTTATTATTAGTCTAACAATAGTGGAGTGTTGTTTAATAAAAATTTACAGAGTGAATGAATGACATAACAGATAGCAGATTTTTATAATGTCAACAACTTACAGAGCTTTACACTTTATATACCTCTTTAATGCACTCTTTCTTCATAAACGTGTGAAGTGAGTAAAAAACCTGTTTTCTTTCTCTTGCTGACGAGAAAGTCAGGACTCAGAGAGTTTAGGATGTTTTTTCAGGGTCGCCCAGGTAATAAGTTACAAAGTTGTGACTCACATTCAGGGTTTAGGAATCCAAATGCCATGCTCTGTGGCAGTGCATTGGCTTTTTGGTCTTTCCAATGAGAGTATTTCTAGCAGCCAACTGCTGATGCGGTAGGATTCAAGGATGCCTTTGGTACTTAGAGATTGAACTTTGATAGGTTTTTTTTTTTTAAGCTGGAGGCATGAAGCGTGGTTTTCATTTCTCACGTTTCCCTGAATTTTGCTTTCAGGCTTTCACAGGCAGACAGCACGGCACTCTGAAGTAGCGGTTTTCACACTGTCCCACGAATCCCACAGCCCCACGAGGGGCCGCGCGCGGCGCAGTGGGGAGGCCTTGTGTTCCGGCTCTGGGCTGTTCAGGGCCTATCTGCTTTCAACTATTTTTATATATTTGACATTCCCCCCAAAAAAAATTCTCTTGAAAAAGAGTTCTTTTGCTAACTGTTAGAAAAAGAATCACCGTTCTAAAGAATTTTCTTGCGGCAGTTTGCTTCCTGTGACAAGAAAGTGGGGCAAGCCGAACTCTGCCCAGGCATCACCCAGGAACAGGATTTACTGTAGTAGACCAGCACTTCCTTTCCAGTGAGAATCCACCCTGAGAAGTTCAGTCTCTGCCACACCCCATGGACCCTGTCCTAAGGCAGGACAAGGGACCGAGGGCCACTGTGCTGGGACCAGAAGACCCGTGGTTGTGACAGAGCTGCCCTGTAGTCTTATTCCGCCGCTTTGCTCTCCTTCTCTTCTCATGCCTTAGCCCACAGCATCTGCCCTCCTTCCTTTATGACTTGACACTTGGTCCTGAGAGTTTGTTGGCCTCAACCAGAAGCAGCTGCCAGATTGCTTCAACTCAGAGACCACCAATTCTGGTCTTGCCCGGCCTGCCGCACTCTTGCTGCTCACCTATTTGTAAAGCAAGAGACTCTCAAAAAGGTCAGAGAACTCTCTGATATCAGCCTTTGGATTTCTTGTTCCTTCCTAGAAATGTGAAGACACTAAAATTAATTGACTAAGCCTGGGTTTTACATTATAGTTCTGCCCCTTCCTAATGTTTATTGTGTAATTAATCTTAAGGCTCTTAATTTTTCATTGACAGATTTGAATACGCGTGATGCTGTTGTCAGCACAAAAAGGGAAAAGGAGATGCATCACGTGGGAACTGGAAAATATGGTTAACATATGATGGTAAAACTCAAAAAAATCTGCACGTAATGGATGAAATCAGCCATTTCAAAAATTTACACACCTTGGAATAATCAAGAAATGTGTGTGCCGTGTCTAAAGGCCACATGGTGGTATATGTAGCAAGACTAGGGTATAGTCTTAGGAAGATGAAATGGTACCACGATTTTTCAGAGTGTAACCCAAACCATTCCAGGAAACAGATGAACAACTGAATCATATTCTACAGTAAGAAAAAGGTCAGAGCACTGACCTGACCAATTGTCTGCTTCTCTGGTTGGCCGTATACATGTCATATATTCTAATTATATGGTGTTGAGAGGGAATACAAACCTACAGAAGGATTTAAAGTCTCCAATACTGTCCCAAGAATCTAGGATCTAGACTCTAGGGTGTAGAACATTTGGATTATTGGGAGAGCTGTGTTCTCTGGTGGGACAGTAAAAGTTTATTCCTAGAGCCTAGGTGAATGTGTTTGACTGTTTTGGTTAGAAGGTATAGAGGAAACCCGCACAGTGTACTTCAATCAATGGGCTTTATTGTCAGATACAGGAGAAAACTGGTAGGCAGTTTATATTCAGAACATCAGCATGACTCTCAGTGGCTGGAGGTCTCTTACTCCACTGATCTTCCAAGTGTGTGATTCAGAGCTTCTGGCGTTGCCTCTTTTTCTACCTGTGCACATTCTACACTGCTGAACTATAATAACTCATGTCCATTTTTTCTGTATCATTGTTTCTACTAAAACATTGTTTCTTGTGTCTTAAGGCTTGTACTTATTCTCTCTCTCTCTCCCCATATGTCTTATATTCAAAATCTCAAAGAAAACTGATTTTACTAAGTTGCCATCCAATACAGGACCAACTCCTAGACCTCTATAGAGGGTGGCTTGTCTCTGTAGGCTCAAGTGGAACAAAGGATGAAAATCTACTTATCGGGGCAATTTCAAAAGGCAACACGTTGGAGGCTTCTCTGAAGGGTAGTGAATTGGTAGCACATAGTGGAATCTGACTGGTATAGTGAGTTCTTTCTCACAACTGTACTACTACCTTTCTTCCAGTTCACACTCATTAAGTAGCTTAAGGCTTATAGACTTAATCTACCACATGCTCTGATACTAAAGTTTTCTAATTAGTGGACATAGTTAGTTAAATCACTAGAAAGAAATGTCCCAAATTTAAATTAATAAATTGATACTTGGTGTTATGTGATGGTTAATTTTATGTCCATTTGGCTGGGCCTTGGTTCCCAGACATTTGTCAAACATTACTCTGGATGTTTTCTCAAGGGTGTTTTTTGGATGAGATTTACATTTAAACTGGTAAGTAGACTTTGAATGAAGCAAATTGGCCTCATAATGTGGGTGGGCCTCATCTAATCAGTTGAAGGTGTGACTAGCATGGAAGGCTGACCTTCTCCCAAGCAAGGAGTTCTGCCAGCACACAGCCTTTGGACTGGAACTGCAGCATTAACTCTTCCTTGGGTCTCCAGCCTGGCAGTCCCCCTGCAGATTGCCTTCCTAATCACAGAAGCCAGTTCCTTAAAAATAAATCTCTCTTGATTTATGTACACATCCTATTGGTTCTGTTTCTCTGGAGAACACTGACTAATACAGTTTATGTCAAATCTCTTGTGAGTTTATTTAGCGTCGCTCAGTTCTTCTGAGTTCCTCGTAGGGGCTCTAAAAACTCACATTGCTCAACTAGATGTCATCTTTAGTTAATAGCTTTCATCTTTTTGCTCTCTATCTACGTTGATCTCTTTCTGCGGCATTCAGTGATTTATTTAATGTTTATTGCAACTTCTTGAGATTCTTAGATGTGAGTTTCCATAGCACTATAACGTGAGATTCACAGAAATCTCCCAATAGGTTTTAAAGGACAGATAGATGCTTTTGTTCAGGGTATTAGTTCAGGTTGAACCCAAGGGTTATGTGTTGGATACAGGTAGCAGCAGATGAGGTGAACAGTTGACAGTTGTCTTCCAAAGTTGTGGTTATTGTATTCCTTTCCTATTGTTGCTTTAACGAATTACTACAGGGTTAGTAGGTTAGAACAACACAAATTTATTATCTTACAGTTCTGAAAGTCCCAAGCCTGAAATGGGTCTCATGGATCTAAAATCAAGGTGTCAGCAGGGCTGTATCCCTTCTGGAGACCCTAGGGGAGAATTCCTCTCCTTGCTCGTTCCAGATTCTAGAGGCCGTCCACAGTTCTTGGGTCATGGCCCAGTTCCGGCTAGTGATTGCATCACCCTGAACTCGGATTCCATTGTCACATCTTCTCTGACTCTCCTGCCTTCTTCTTTCATTTATAAGAACGCTTGCAATTACATTGGTCCACCAGGTAATCTAGAATAATCTTTCCATTTCAAGATCCTTAATTTAATCACACTTGCAAGGCCCCTTTTGTAATTGAAGGTAACATATTTATAGGTTCTGGATATTAGGATGTAGTCTTTCTGTCTAACACAGTTATATGATTTTCTGGTTACATACCTTTTAATAAGCATTTAATGGTTATAGTGTCACAGGATTCTAAAAATCGAAAATAAAGAAAATAGAGTCATTCATAGTCACATTTTAAAATCAACACATAATTTACAATAATAAAGAGGTGTAAAACCATCTGAGGAAGATGAGATTACTTGTAGGCAAGCTACCCTTCACTGGAACCTCTTTAATGCCTTTATATCACTGGTACAATTAATTCAAATGAAAGAAAATGGAGAATAGCATAGATACATATTGGCAGTGCTCACCTGAACACGAAAAGGGAAACGGGAGACTCAGATGCTGGACTTTGACTATTTCAGTTTTCGTGGTAAGTATATCCCTAAAGAGTAGATGATGCAGGATTTTAGTCTCTACATTTCAAGTACAGTAGGCCCTTTGGCATCCCAATGGTAAGATTATGTGGCAGGCTAAGAAATTTGGACAGTGAATCCTAGACTGTAGAATAATATTGTTTCATGAGATAGTAATAAATATTCTATAAAGACAAGAGTCAAATTCATTCTAGAAAAGAAGCTGCCTATCTAAACCCTTGGAGATTCATGATATACATCTTCAGACCAAAGAAAATATGCAGTTATGAAAGCTGCTTAACTTGGTTTAATCCAGCATTCCCCAAATTTATTTGATTACTGAACTTTTTGTTGTTGCTGAAAGATCTATTGAAATGTTTCACAGCACATAACACATTTTGGGGAACAATGCCTTAAAGATTTGGTTTATCTACCTCCTGTTGTTTTGAGTTCATGCTCACAAAACCACGTTTTGATTTCTATGTGATTGGATCACAAGAGACAAACATGTTTTGATCAAGCCAAGGTGATATTTCTTGTATGCGTGGTGTTATATTTCTCACTGTAAATTAATACACCAGCCTTTTGATGTTTGCTTTTATCTCATGTGCCTTTTAGTTAGTGTGAGTTTATCTCTTTGTCATCCAACTGCTATTTCCTTTTAAATGCCTGTCTATTCACTAATATCTCCAAAAGGAAGGGTAGCCAGACTTTACTACTAGAGTGACGGGTGGGAAATAATAATGAGTCTGGACTCCAAATACTTGTCCTGTTGGCCTGATATCACAGGAGTTGCCTGCACTACTTGGGAGATGAATCGATCTTGATGTTAAACATCAAACTCTTAATTTTGAAGACCTAAGATTACCACATATTTCTGTGTCTGTAGGCAATCATATTTTTTTCTTTTTTTTTCTTTCCTATCAGCTAACTGATGGATAATAGCATCAGTCTACTATACATGGTCACTATGAAGTGTATTCATACTACTGGTCATAAAAGGGTCCTCAAAAGCTTAGAGAGAACATGGGGTTATGGAGGGTCAAAAACAGATCCAAAATAGCATGTACTAGTTTTATTTTAAAAACGAACCTGTAACACAACAATCTTTTATAAGAACAAGTTAAGACGTATTAGAACCATTGGGTTTTCCTGTTCTTGCGTTCAGCTCTAGGTAGGCTTTAAAATATGTATTGTGATTTGCACTAAAATCCTCAACGTCGCAGGAGAGAAGGAAAGTTTAGGGAAAGTTGAAACAAGAGTAATCAGGTTTTGTACTATGACAATCATGAAGAAAGTTGGAGATACAGAATCACTTATCCTTAAGAAAATAATAAACTCTAATTGTTCTCACAGAAATATTTAATAAGCTATCATCATTTATTGACAATGGATACATTTAAACAAAGTAAATTCATGGTAAATAGACTTTGTAATAGCCCTGTAGGCTTTATTCTTGCTGTCTTTCCTTCTTAGAGTCCTCAATTTACTCAGAGAGTTTCCTTCCCTAAAGTACTCTGCCTCCAATTTCTACCTCCCAGACCCTCTCCATCTTCCAGTGGTTCTTAATTAGACTTCATGGGACAAGAGCCTAGATTTGTTCTCCATTTGCTTCTTAGGACCTGACATTGAAGAATTTTCCTTCTCCCAGTCTATCCTGGTATAGGCCTACAGTTCCTCTTTGATTAATTCTTACTAAACTTTTCCTTGTTCTCATCCCATGAGAAAAAAGGGGTTTCCCCACCACTTTTCGGAGGTTTTGGAGGTAAGAGAGGAGGTTGAGCAGAGAACTCCCAGGTACAGTCCTCAGGAAAACCAGGACTTGTAGGAAAAAGTTGGAATGACACAGATCTGAGTTAGAAGGATCTCCTTATCTCAAAGAGAAAGCAAATCCTAAGAAATGTTTTCTTTACTTTTCCTGTCTTTTGTGCATAAAAAAGTTTAATTTTAATGTTGCTGTAATAAGATTTTTTCTTTTCTTTTTACTTTAGAAACAGTGCAAATAAACACAAGGAATTCCACAAGGAATAAACACAAGGAAATAATAGCCCCAATTTATAATTATTAAATATTTATTTAATAATTTAATAATTATTAAATTTATTTAATAATATAGAAATAGTGCAAATAAACACAAGGAATTCCACAAGGAATAAACACAAGGAAATAATAGCCCCAATTTATAATTATTAAATATTAATATCAAGTTTTCATAAAATTTCAAAGTCATATAAACAATCAAATGACTCTAAGTCAATAGACTTCTGGTGTAAGAAATAGAAAAAAACAGTATTTTGAAATATTTTTATTAGATTTATTTACTAGAGTTCTTCTTGCAGTTATCTAGACATAGATTGAAACTTAATCTTTGAAAATTTGGTTATTTTAGAACTATAGCTTTGAAAATTAAAATTCTCTTGTTAACCTCAGAAGGGGCCATATATATGGTTTTAAGCAATCATGCTTCTTCCTCTTCTCCAAAAAAAGAAAATGACTATGATATTAAGGCTGCACCTAATTTCTGAGTGCTCAAGAAAATTTTAGAGAAAGTTTCTTCATAAATCTAAATTTTTAAAAGTTTTACAACTCTTCCCATCCCCTGACCAGGAATTAGTACTAACCTTTTTGCCTTGGTTATGGTTAAGACATATGAGGACTGGCAATTAGTTCATGAACCATGTTGCTAACCTTTTTGGATATCAGAGGGATTATTCATTATGAATTTGTACCAACTGGACAAAATGTTAAGCAAGTTTACTATTTGGAAGTTCTGCAAAGGCTGCATGAAAGAGTTAGATGACCTGAACTTTTTACCAACAATTCATGGCTCTTGCATCACGACAATGCACCAGCTCACATGGCATTGTCTGTGAGGGAGTTTTTAGGCAGTAAACAAATAACTGTGTTGGAGCACCCTCCCTATTCACCTGATCTGGCCCCCAATGACTTCTTTCTTTACCTGAAGATAAAGAAAATATTAAAAGGAAGACATTTTAACTGTGATTGAATATATATATATATATATATATATATATATATATATATAGTCACAAGATGAGTACAGTGTGGGAGTGGGGTCAGGGGAGTTGTAATAGATATTATGATATGGGGGGGAGTGGGATGGCGGATTGGGGGAGGGGAGTTGTCACTTTGAGGGGTAAAAAGTATAACTATTGCACTGTTGTAAAAAATAAATTAAAAGAAAAGATAGGAACCTAATATAATAAAACCAGCAGCACTGTTTTACACATATTACATGGTTAAGAAATGCATAGTGAAAATGTCTGATCACTATGTTGTACAACTGAAACTAATATAATATTGTATGTCCACTGTAACTGAAAAAAATTTAATTTTTAAAAAGAAAGAAATACAGGGCCAGCCGAATGGTGTGGTGGTTAAGTGCTGGCTTGGGAGGTCAGCGGCCCCGGTTCGGGTCCCACATATGAGGGCCAGTGACACTGCCCTCAAAAAAAAAAAAAAAAAAGAAAGAAAGAAATACATAATAACTGCAGTAAAATAAAATAAAAGGACATTTGATGACATTCAGGACATCAAGGGTAATATGACAGCAGCTCTCATGGCCATTCCAGAAAAAGAGTTCCAAAATTGCTTTGAAGGGTGGACTCAGCACTGGCATTGGTGTATAGCTTCCCAAGAGGAGTACTTTGAAGGTGACCATGGTGATATTTAGCAGTGAGGTATGTAGCAGTTTTCTATAATGAGTTTGTGAACTTAATTGTCAGACCTCATATATTAAATTCTTCATTTTTGTTTACAGAGCCTTTGGGGAAATTCAGGAAACGTATGTGGCTTGATAGCTCCATTTATTACAGTAGTTCTGGATATTGGATTGGAATCCTATGGTTATGTGTACATAGAGCATTAATTTCAGTTCTTCAGTAAAGCTTCTTTTATGGACAGCTGTGCCGTCCAGTATGGTAGTCATTAGCCATATGTGTCTACTGAGCATTTGAATTGTGGCTAGTATGAATTGAGATGTGCCACAGTGTAAATCATACCAGATTTCATAGATTTAGTACAAATAAAATATAATAAACTCATTAGTAAGGTTTATGTTGATTACATATTGAAATAACATTTTGATTATATCAGGTTAAATACATTTATTATTGGAATTAATTTTACTTATCTAGAAATGATTTTAATGTGTCTCTAGAAAAATTGAAATTACATATGTGGCTTCCACTTTTGGCTCACATTTATATTTCTCCTGAACAGTGGTCATCTAGAACTACTGTGCAGTGAAGCATTTTACATGTTTATACTTTCCAGATACATTTAAACACTAAAATGTTCACTGGGCCAATTATTCTTGTGAAAGTCTTATTAAATGTATTATACTCCTGTATCTTCTGAATCAGAGACAGCAACTCAAAATAGCATTTTCTTGATGAGTGAATGTCATCATTATAATGCTCATTGTTTTAAAAAATATTGTGTTTTATTGATGCCCTCATGAGTTAGTGAGGCTCGCAGGGTTAGTGCTCTCTCTCATATAAAATGGCCCCTGGTTGGTGTGTGATTCTAGTTGGGAATCCGGCTGTGTTTTCCTCAATGTTTTTAATTGCTTTAAGCATATCTATATATTTTTTTCCAGTGCAACCTGTACATTTTTTATAATTTAAGAAAACCTCACAATTTTCTAGAGAAAGCAGACAAGCAGCTTATGAGGTGTGTAAGCCTTTACAGAATTGTAGGTCTTAGAGCCCATGGCAGGCTCTGCTTTTTCTGTAGATAAAGTCCATGGGCTTTATTATAGCTGGTTTTCTTGCAAGGCAGAGATCTTTTAGGCTTCTGGATTAGTGGTTATGAATGAGATATCTGTGGCTGCCAGAAGTCTTACTACTAATCTATTACCTGCAGTGTGTGGCATTTTCAAATAGAATTAGAATTCATGTATACAACTGTTGAGAAAAACCATATTAAAATATATAAAGAAATGATAGGCAAAAGCTAAAATTATTCTGTTGACTTCGGCTCTTTTAAGACAATGCCGTGAGTCCAAGCTGCAATTGCTATGTTCAAGTGTGGCTAAGTAGGCAAATGTGGAATGAACTATGCACATGTGAAATTTGACCCTGGGTTGGCAGCTAGAGCCTATTGTTGTTCAGCTATTCACCTGAAGGTTTTCTTCATTTTCCTTACAGCTGCAGCTTCGGCTGCCTTGTGCCCTGCTGCTATTTCCCAGCAGTCCAAAGCCCTGTTGCATTGCTCGATGCTGTGCTTCGATGTGTTCTTATAGCATTTATCCTGCTCTCCTTGCTTGTAATTTTTCTGACATTGGCTTCCTTGTTCAATAGTACCTTGAGTGTCCTGCTGTCTTCCATTCTCTGCATACACACATTCCAGCGAGCATCAATATGAGGACTATTTCAGTGCCAGCACTGACAGTATTCCTTATACTGCTGCTGAGAGATCTGGTTTTTAAGTTAACATTCTTAGATCTGGGAGGTGGTATTGTTTTCTATCACATAAACATCTATTATGATCCATATAACATTATGTTGGAATTCTATCACTTGAGTGAGGGATTCGAGGGTGCCCCGTGCTGCCCAAGTAATGCAGTAGGTATTGTGTTGTAAATGTTGACTGAACTGACGAAACAGCTTAAGAAGCTCTGTGTGGTGTGTGCAAAAGACACAGAGCTTTCAGCACAACGGAAGTTCAGAATGTATTCTTGCTTATGGATCCTCAGTTTATAATGCCAGATAGAGTAAGAGAGTAATGCTGAGTTTGCCCTAAACTTGCTCTGTCGGGCTCATAAAAGACACAGTAGTGTTTTCATGTATGTCTCTACTTCTTTGTCAATAAGTCTCAGAAGTAAATGGCTCTTCAAGGCGTGCATCAGTCTATTGCTCTCTCTTGACTCTGTAAAGAATTTCATGATAAATCTGTGCCAGTTGCTTCATTATCTCTCCATGGCACTTGATAATGCTGTAACTCAGATATTACCCTTCAGCCTGAATCCACTGAAAAAGATGCACAAAGCAGAGTGTGGTGCTACTTTGTTTTCTTGGTAATGTAGAACAGGTTAAACAGGACACCATCCATTATTAGGTGACTGCGTAAGTCAATATTGCTGTGTAACAAACAATGCCAAAAATCTCGGTTGCTTATAATAATAAATATTCAGTTTCTTATGCATGCATCTATAGGACAGGGGGATTTTGTTGAACTTGGCTGACATCAGCTGGGCTTGGCACCAGGCCCAAGATTGATTATAGATCTACTTTATGCTTCTTTATTTTAGGACCAGTGATTATCTGAGTTATGCTCTTCTGGTAATGGATCACTAGAGTGCAAAAAACAAGCCAAATCATAAGAGTACATTTAAAATTTCTGCTAATATATCACTGGATACAGTAAGTCACATGTCCAAGCCCAACATCAATGGGGCAAAGAAATATACCCCTGTTACTTAGGGAGAGTCACTGCCACGCCATGTTATACAGGTATTTCCCACTGTTATAGCATGATGTGGTTAGTAAATCCTTTCTGCAAAGCAAAATCAAATATAAAACTGGACAACATTTTCAATAGCAACCATTTCAGGGCTATGGAAATTGACCAAAGACATATAATAATAGGGAAGTATTTATTCTTGAAAAAAAGAAAAGAACCTTTGGTAAGAACTGTGGGAATATGTGCTGTTTTTGCTTGGAGCTACGTCCATGCCTCCTCCAGGCCAGGCTGGTTGGTGGAATCTGTATTTTTAACAGGTAGCGGTATCACAGGCCATGGACCAGCAGGTTTGCTTCCTGAGTGGGAAGACTCACCTTGGGGCCAGAGACAAAAACCCAGGGCTTTGTTATCTAAAAATGGCAAACTCTGTAGGAAAGAAGTGGAAACAATCTACAGCTTTGCTGGCCTGAGGCTCTGATTCTATTTGGGGGAAGTGGCGGACTAGTTACTAACTTAATGAGGAGATTTTGAAAGTGAGAGAGCCAGAGAAGGACACAGTCAGCTTTCCAGACATTCCTGGCTGACTGAGACTATGAACTATGCACATGCCCAGAAGAGACTAAAAAGAATCTAGTGGAAAGTAAAAGCCAAGTCAAACTTGAGAACTAGATGAGCTTCTACATACAGATTGGCAGAGGGTGGAAGTGCTTTTGACTTGTTTAAGCAAATGACCACTAAGCTACTAGTGACACAGGGCAAGCACTAATAAGGCAAGCTGAAAATTAATTTTAAGAACAATTTCAAAACCTAAGTGGAAACAGTAGAGCTTCACACAATGTAGGAGACAGATTCTGCATTTAAGTTCACTCAAATTACTTTTAAAAATCCTTCAGAAAAATAAATCAATAGATAAAGCAATTGCAGAATTGCTACGTTATATTATGTAAAATACTCAGGACAACAAATAGTCAATAGAAACTGAATCTGAGATTCTAATTTTCAAATCTAAAATTTGAATTTAATAGACAAAGACATCATAGCAGCTATTATAAATATGTCTGAGCAACAGGGTTGCTGGTTCAGTTCTGGCCCAAGCTGAGCTGCCGCTGAGCTGCTGCTGAGCTTCCTACAGGTGGCACGATGGCTCAGCTAAAAAAAAAAAAAAAAGTAAAGAAATAAGTATGTCTGAAGAATTAAAAGATGTAAAGGAAAATATTGTGAAAATGACTAAAAAATATATGAAATCTAAATAGAGATCAGCTCATTAAAAGAACCAAATAGAAATTGTAGATTTGAAAAGTACAATAACTGAAATGAAAAGTTTACTGAATGGACCAACAGATAATTTGAGAAGACAGGAGAAATAATCAGTGTACTTGAAGACAGAGTAATAGGAATTATCCAGTGTAAAGAACAAAGATAAAATAAGATTGCAGAGAAATGAACAGAGATTCAAAGACCTATAGAGCAATGTCAAGCCTATCAACATACTTGTAATGATTGTCCCAGGAAGAGTGGAGAGTGAGAAAGGGGCAAAAATTTTTTGAAAAAATAATGACCATAAACTTTCCAAATTTGATAAAAAGCTTTAATCTATAGGTCCAAGAAACTTAATGACCACCAAGTAGAATAAACACAAAAATATTCATACCTAGACCCATGATAATAAAAAATTAAAAAAGCTAAGACAAAGTCTTGAAGCAGCAGGAAAAAAATTACTCATCATGTATGAAGAACAACATAGCGGCTGATTTCTCATAAAAATATGGGGCCTAGAAAGCAGTGGAAGATATTCAAAGTTTTAATAGGGAAAAATTTAAAAAGGCTGTTTACCAAGAATTTTCTATCTCAGTAAAACAATTTTTCAAAAATGAAGGCAGAATAAAGACCTTCTCAGATGAACAAAAACAGACCTACTGAAGGAAATGATAGCAGGTGACGACTCATTATATACAGTTAAAGCTTTTGACAAAATTTAATACTTATTTATCATAAAAACTCTCAACAAATTAAGAAAAGAAAGGAACTTACTTTCCCTGATAAAGGGCAGGTATGAAAAATCTATAGCTAACATACTTAATTGTGAATAACTAAAAGCTTTTTCTCAAGACTGGGAAAAAGGCAAGAATGTCCACCCTTACCACATGTATTTAACATTTTTTTTTTAAAGGTTTTATTGGAGAATTGCGGGAGGGGAACAGTGCTGGGGAATCAGGGCAGGGGAACAGACAAGTTGCTGTCTTTTTGTTCTTCAGTCTAGTTGCCAGGACAGTGCTTCACTGGCCCATGTTGGTATTGTCATTGTGCTCTTCCCGGATGAGGCAGATTGGTTGCCGGCCTCTGGATGGTCGCTCGCCGCAGCTATTGGCAGTTCATGCTGGCTGTCAGCCACTCACTGTAGCCTATGGCAGCCCACTGCAGCAGGGGCTGCAGCCTACACCGTTGCCGGGGCTCGCACAGCCCAGCTCCAGGTGGAGCTGTTGTTAGCTGTAGAGGACAGTGTCACTGGCCCTCATATGTGTGATATGAACTGGGGCCGTTGGTGTCCCAAGCCAGCTCTTAACCAATGCGCCACTTGGCTGGCCCTGTATTTAACATTTTACTGAATGCTCTAGCTGGTGTGATAAAGCAAGGAAAATGTCCTTGTATGGAGAAAACCCTGAGATTGTTTTTATGTATGTATGTTCACAGTGAGAGGTATAGTTTGCACAATCCTTGTGACTCCAAGTCTGACTTTCTTCTGAAATATAACCTATGGAAACTCTACTGTCACAGGCTGTTATTTACTTCTCCTAGTCTATTATCTCTTTGTTCCTTAGTAATACAATTCTTGCAGTGGGCTCAGCTGAGAACTTCATTTCCTTGCCTTCTTGCACATTGGTGTGACCAACGAGATATAAATAGAAGAAGACTTTAGAAAGTCTCCTTAAAAGTGAGGAGATGAGCATTTTTTTGTTCTTCCTTTTTCATGGGGGTGTAAAATCTGGAATTAATCAGCCATATTGGAATGGTGAATAAGCCTTAAGAATGACAACCATGTATTAGGTGGGTTGAGAAGAAAGACACGATGAGTCTGGGCCTCGAAAGATTTTGAGGGGTCACCATGATGGCTCGGGTCTGACCACATACACTTTCTCTTAGATTTAAAAGAGAAGTAAAGCTCTATATTGTTTAAGACACTCTTTGTTTTTTTCTGGAAAATATGGCCGAGTGTTATTTCTAAAGAATATGTTTATTAAACATGAGAGGAAGATGAAATGTTTCTGATATCAGAAGAAGAAAGCACCTGGTTATTTTCTATTGATGCAGGAATGGTTCCCATTATGAAACAACATCTCAAAAGCGCAGCTGTTACAGCATCCAGTTTATCTGAAGCATTTTAAATATTAGTTAAAAATAAATGTTTACGTTTATAAGTCACATAGTCATAAATGGCTCTGAAATGAAGCTGGGCTAAATACCAAACCTCTGAGATTGAAGTCAGAGAGGACAGTTCTGTTTCCCATGCTGTGTCTCCTGGGAATTTTGTTAAGAGCAATGCTAAATAAACCTCAGTTATGATCTACAAAATGGATCTCATATTGCCATATGTCCATCAATGTTAATTCTTCTGCCTTTAAGGGAGGGCTACTTATTTGTTAAAAAGTAATGCATCCATATAGTAAGAAATTCAAATAGTAATAGGATAGAGGGTATCCTTTAAACTGCTAAACTACTAAAAACTCCATCTGTTCTGTTCTATAGATCTTAACTAAAGAATTATTTTTGTCTTCATTGAGGTATAATTGACAAATAAAATTGTAATATATTTAAAGTGTACAACATGATGATTTGATATACATACACATTGTGAAAGGATTTCTCCCATTGAGTTAACACATTCATCACCTCACATATTTATCTCTTTTTTTTTCCTGGTGAGAAAATTTATGTTACATTCTTTTAGCAAATTTTAGTTATTTAATAATGTTATTAATTATAGTCACCATGTTATACATTAGATTTTCAGACCCTATCCAAAGAATGTTTTTGTGTCTACCACAGTGCCTAGTATATTTTAGACTATTTGTTTATTTTAAAAGTATTATTATAATAAATCAGTTATCCCAACTAGATTAATTCATAGAAGATGGGAGCTATATCACAAGTTTATAACCCAAGCCATTGGCCTATAATAATCATAATATGTCCAAGATAAATTAAAATACAATTAAATTTAAACCCCCATAGTAATATCACAGGACATTTTTGGATTTAGCTATTGTACGGATTGGAGTCATGCATACTTGGGTTTGGGTGCCCTGGCATCTGAAACAGGTGCACTCTACCTCACAGGTCTCTTTTGCATCTACAAATTTACATAACAGTGGAGGATTCTTTTAGGAGAAGGTAGGCTGTGACCCTGATCTTTAGTTCCAACTGAGGTTCAAATATATAAAATCATACCTGTTGTTTATGGGGGTGGCTCCAACTGAGGCTGACTGCAGGATAGGACAATGAGACTATTAAGAATAACATTTTCAAAATGTAGAGGCGGGTCTGCAACGAGAACTAGGTTGAGTATCCAGCTAGAAGTTATAAGAAGGGAGTGATGGTTCTGGGTGGAGTATGGATTGGCATAAATTTCCTCCTTGACCAGTATATTAGTTTCCTCGGGCTGCCATAACAAATTACCACAAATCTGGTGGCTTGGACAACAGAAATTAATTCCTTCACAGCTCTAGAGGCCAGAATTCTGAAATCAAGGTGTTGGCAGGGCCCTGTTCCCTCTGAAGATGGTAGGGTAGAACCCTCCCTGTCTCCTCCAGCACCTGGTGGCTATATAACCCCAATCTCTGCCTCTGTCTTAACATCGTCTTCTTTCTTGGGTCTATCTCTGTTTTCCCCTCTAGGCTCTTACAAGAACTAGTCATTAGATTTAAGATTTAGGACACACCTAATCAGGATGATCTAGTCACGAGATCCTTAATTTAAGTACATCTGCAAAGACCTTTTTTCCAAATAAAGTCACACATATAGGCTCTGGGTAGTTTACTTTTGTGGGAGACTACTATTCAGCTGACTAGAGTCCACCCTCTGTCCTCCCAAAATTCATGTCTAGCCCACATGTAATATACATTTACCCCATTATAGCTCCTCCCAAAGTCTCAACCCATTACAGCATCAAGCTTAGTCCAAAATCTCATGTAAATATCATCAGCTCAAAGGCCCCAAATCTCATCATCTAAATCATCTAAATGGTGTGGTGAGATTCTAGGTATCATCTATCCTGGGGCAGAATTTCTCTTCATCTCTGGACCTGTGAACTTAGAAAACAAGTTATTTGATTCCAAAACACAATGGTGGGACAGGAATAGTGAAGGCATTTACATTACAACAGGGAAAAATTGGAAGAAATAAGGTGTCATTAGTACTAAGCAAGTCTGAAATCTGGCAGGGCCAATTCCAATAGGCTTCAGGGTCTGAGAATAATCCATTGAGGCTTGAAGCTCCCCACTCTGTGCCTGTGGCTCCTTCATCCTCTGCTTCCTCAGTGACAGCTCCATTGTGCGCTGTGCTATTGGCAGTGGCTGCATTGCCCTTGGCTCCTGGCCCCATGACTGTCCTGCCTTCTGAGTCATTCTTCTCTTTTCTTGAAGGGTAGCACATGTTTGCAGCTGAGTAGCTCAATAAGCCTACTGCCTTTAGCATTTTAGGAGCAGACAGCCTTCTTTCATTTTATCCAGCCTCTGTCCCTGTCGTCCAAGCTGGCAATGTTTGTGCTGGTATCATATTATCAGAAACCTTGTGAGCCTCCTGCATATGTCAAGAGGATCCATACCATCAGACAACAGGGTTCTCCACAGATTCTCCCTGGATAAACTTATTTCTATTCTTGGCTTTTGCTGAGATGGTTGATTGGAAAAATGAGTGACACACCTACTAATATTTTCAGCAAAAGGTTTTCCAGCCACACTCTTGGCTTTCTCAAAAGAAAATTTCCCAATTTTAGCACCCTTTGCTATTTGGATAAGCTGATACCCTCTCAAATCATCAAGTACTAGTTCCTTTTTGTTTAACAGGTTCTTTCTCAACATATTTCTTTCCTCTAGCATTTTACTATAAGCAGCAAGGTCTTTCGACAGTAACGTCAACACTTGGCTTAGAAATGTCCTCAGCTAAATACTCAGATTCATCTCTTATGAATTCTGCTCCAAGACAGAAAACAGTTCAGTCAACTTCTGCCACTTTTTAACAAGGATCACTTTTCTTCCAGCTTCCAATAACAAACATGTTTCTCATTTGCTTCTGATCTCTCACTGGAAGTACCTTTAATGTCCATATTTCCAACAGTCATCTCAACAAAGCAATCTAGGGTTTTTCTGTCAAGCACCTCATAATTCTTTCAACCTCTATCTATAACCCAACTCCAAAGCCACTGCCACATTTTTAGGTATAGGTTACAGGAGCAACCTATTTCCCAAGGCCAAAATCTATATTAGTCAGAGTGTCACCAGAGAAAGAGAAACAATAGGAGATTCAGAAATCTTTCTTTCTTTCTTTCTTTCTTTCTTTCTTTCTTTCTTTCTTTCTTTCTTTCTTTCTTTCTTTCTTTCTGTCTTTCTGTCTTTCTGTCTTTCTTGTCTTTCTTGTCTTTCTTGTCTTTCTTGTCTTTCTTGTCTTTCTTGTCTTTCTTGTCTTTCTTGTCTTTCTTGTCTTTCTTGTCTTTCTTGTCTTTCTGCCTTTCTTTCTGTCTTAATTTCTGTCTTTCTGTCTTTCTTCTATGTATCTATCATCTGTCATCTATCTATCATCTATCTATCTATCTATCTATCTATCTATCTATCTATCTATCTATCTATCTATCTATTATCTATCTTTTTTCTATCTATGTATCTCTCATCTATCTGTCATCTATCTATCTATCTATCAATCATCTTTCTGTGTATGTATGTATGTATGTATCTATCACCTACCTACTTAACTACCTACCTACCTACCTACCTACCTACCAACTACCTATCTACCTATCATCTATTTATTTCAGGGAATCGGGTTATTGAGTTGTGCTGGCAGGCAAGTCCAAACCTCTAGGGCATGTGGGCATGCTGAAACTCTGACAGGAGATGAAGCTGCCGCCCATAGACAAATTTTCTTCTTTAGGAAAATATCAGTTTTACTGTTTTTTTTTAAGCTTTATTGACATATAATTAACATGCCATACTATTCATCTACTTAAAGTGGTTTTTAGTATTTTCACAGATATGTGCAATATCACCACAGTCAATTTTCCAATATTTTTATCAGCTCAAAAAGTAACCCCATACTCCTTAGCTATCACTTTCCATTTCCCCTGGCCCTGAATTTACCCTATATAATAATCCTTACAACATTATTGATTATATTCCTCGAACTGTATTTCATATCCCTGTGACTATATTGTAACTACTATTTTGTAGTTTCTAATCCCTTTACCTTCTCCCTCATCCCCACTTCCCTCCCATCTGGCAACCATCGTGTTTTTTTTCCGTATGTCTTGAGCCTATTTCTGTTTTGTTTGTTTGTTTATTCTGTTCTTTAGATTCCACATATAAGTGAGATCATATGGTATTTGTCTTTCTCAGTCTGACTTATTTCCCTTAGCATCATGTTCTCTAGGATCCATGACTTTTTGATTCTAGCCATCTCAGTAAAAGTGAAGTGGTATCTCATTGTGGCTTTAATTTACTAATGATTTTGAGCATCTTTTCATATGCTTACTGGCCACTGTATATCTTCTGCAGAGACATGATTATTTGGATACTTTGCCCATTTTTCTTATTGGGCCAATTTCTTATTATTCAGTTGTAAGGGTTCTTTATGAACCATAAACTATCTTATCAGATATATGACTTGCAAATATTTTCTCCCATTGTGTAGGTTATCTTTTCACTTTCTTTTTTTTTTTTTGAGGGCACTGTTACTGATCCTCATATGTGGGACTCGAACCGTGGCCGCTGGCTTCCTAAGCCAGCGCTTATCCACTGCGCCACTCGGCCGGCCCTCTTTTCACTTTCTTGATAGTGTCTTTTGAAGCACAGAAGTTTTAAAATTTGATGGAAGTCCAATTTTTCTTTTGTTTCCTGTGCTTTTGGTGTCCTATATAAGAATCCTTTGATAAATGCTAGGCCATGAAAAATTTCCCCTACATTTTCTTCTAGGAATTAAAGCATTTGACCTTACATTTAGGTCTTTGATTTATTTTGAGTTAACTTTGTGTATTGTGTGAGATGAGGTTCCAGCTTAAGTCTTTTGCATGTAACCACCTGGTTGTCCCAGCACCATTTGTTGAGAAAACGATTCTTTCCCATTGAATCTTGGCACCCTTTTCAAAAATCAGTTGGCCAGAGATATATGAGTTTATTTCTGGGCTCTCATTTCTATTCCATTGATCTGTAGGTTTCTCTTTATCCATACTGTCTTGTGTACCATTGCTTTGTAAATACATTTTGAAATTGGAAGGTGTGAGTTCCTCCTTTATTTTTCTAATAGTGGTTTTGTCATTCTGAGTCCTTTGGAATTACATGTCAATTTTAGAATCAGCTTGTCAGTTTGTACCAAGTCAGCTGGGATTTTGATAGAGAATGCATTGAATCTGCAGTTTAGTTTGGGGAATACTGCCATCTTAACAATGTTAAATCTTCCAATTTGTAAACATAGGATGTTACCTTATTTTTATTTAGATCTTTAATGATTTTCTACAATATTTTGTGGTTTTTCAGAGGGTAAGTTTTGCATTTCCTTTGTAAAGTTTATTTCTAGGTATTTTCTTTTTGATGCTATTGTAAGTGGAGTTATTTTCTCAATTTCATTTTCTGATTGATCATTGCAAGTGTTTAGTAATATAATTTACTATATAATCTTTATTTTTGTATATTGGTCTTGTATTCTACAACCTTGATGAACTCATTATTGGTTCTAATAGTTTTTTTTCAGTGGGATCCTTAGAATTTTTCTATACATAAGATCATGTCATTTGTGAATAGTTTTTTTCCTTCCTTTCCAGTTTGTAAATTATTTACTTCCTTTTCTTGCTTAATTGCTGTAACTAGAAGCTCAAGTAATATGTTGAATAGAAATGGTGAGAGTAGACCTCCTGTCTTATTCCTGATCTTAAGGGGAAGCATCTTTTCTTTTCCCACTAGGTATGATGTTAGCTGTGGGTTTAGTTTTCTTATCAGGCCTTTCAACTGATTGGAGGAGCCTCCACTCCCAATTATTCAGGATAATCTCCTTTACTTAAAGTCAATGGATTATAGATATTAACCATACCCATATTTCCAAAATACCTTCACAGCAATGTCTAGATTAGTGTTCAATTGAATAACTGGGTGCTATAGCCAAGCCAAATTGACACATTAACTGTCACATCCAGGTTCCATGCAAGTTGGGTGCACTCTAAGAGCAAGTGGATATGTGTGTGAAATAAAAGAGCATAATAGTAAAATCCACAATACTTTCAGGCCCCTTGGTGTAGAACCCTAAGAGGATTAAAAGAGAGGACACTCCCTTCCCCATTTCACAAGTGTTGTCAAGGACTTTGGCTCTGAGGTACAGCATCAAGGCTTTGCTTTTACTGACATCAGGTTTTCTAAGTGGTGTCCTAAAATCCATCTTTTCCTTGAGGTCCACCTTGATGAGTGTCCCACAATATCAAAACAATTAAAATATCAAAACAATTTATTTCTTCCTTCCATGCACTGCCTCCTCTTTCTCTCTATTTTTATTTCTGTTCTAGTCCCTGCCTCAATGCATGGCACCATCAGACACCTGATTTTTTAGTTCAGAGCCCTCAGAGTCAACCTAGATTCCACTTTCTTCCTTAACTTCTCATTCAGTTAATATTAAGCCCTATAAAGTATTTCCTTTCAGTTTATTTCAGACTAACTACTTCCTTTCCATCTCTTCCATTTTTGCTTTAAGTCAATCTCCAAGTGGCCCTTTCTGCCTCAGGCCATGTTTACCATCCAGTGAATGCTCCATACCATTGCAAGAATGATTTTTCTCAAATCCTAATCTGATAACCTATCATTAAGCTACCTATTGCCTAGAGGAGATACTCCAAAAAATGGGGTAAATAAGGTATCAATAGCCTATATACAGGTAGCCATTTGCAGCATTGTCTGTTATTCAGCACCATGTCCCCATCTTCACTACCTCCTCCCACCAAACAAGCATCAGTACTCTAGCTACACCCAAGTACATGTACTTTCTTAAACATGTTATGTTGTCTTATATCCCTGTACGTTTGTGCTGGCTCTTCCAATTGTGAATGTTCTCCTGTTCCTACTGTGCTCCTCTACCTTCATACATATACCTAGTTATCTTTTAAAACTCAATATCTAAAGGATATGGAGGGAAAGAAAAGTCTTCAAAGAAGGCCAAGGAAGAATTATACATGAGAAGAGAGAGGAAAAGTACTGTGTCTTGAATAGTTTTAGGAAATGACATAGTTACTCAAAACAGATTGTGATTACAAAACATCAAAATGAAATATTTCCTTGGAGCTCTAAGAAGCTGGCCAACTTTTGTTTCCTTTTGGACTCTACTTTTATATTAGAATGTTCTCTTATATAAAGATATACAGGTGCTTCATAATGTCCTGGTAAGGCTTTTTAAAGTTTAATAACTTGGGTTATAGGTATAAAAGAAGCACTGTATATATATATATATATATATATATCATATAAAGTCAAAATAAATTTTCTTCTAAAAAGTGCTATTGACTTTAATTTAACAACTTAACAACCAAGGTTATCCATTATCTTCTTGTTTATGGCAGCCATCTGTGTTATTTGTCACAGGACCTGCAATGAGTGTATATTGTTATTACTGAATAATATGGTTGTCCTAGAGTTTAATAAATTCCTCTCTGGACTTCTACATAGGTTATTTCTATCATAGTCCCAAACAAAGTTATTAAACTTTAAGATATACAAGGAAAGAAAATGGAGTACAGCGGGCTTTAGGAAGACTCTGCATGTATTTATCTGTGTATACATGCATGTCTAATATGTATGTCTGCATGTAAATATTTATGCATACATAACCCATTTTTCTGGTGCAATTTTAAGTCCATTTTCTTTTACTCTGCCCTGAGTGGAATGAAGTTAAGCTTGTCATTATCTTTCTTAGACTAAAACATTTATACCAGTGAAACTATTACTAAACCCTCTTTTAGCCTATTCACTGTGCAGAAATGATCTAGCTCTTTTCATTTGCCTTCATCCTGTTTCCCAAATGTGAAATAATCCCATTCCAGGGAATGCTGTCAAATTTATGGTATGCTTCACAGAGACAAAAATGGGGTTCTCTATTTCAGGAAATAGCACCAAAAGGTAAAATAGAAAAGGAGGATTATTCTTCCCCAGGAATTTCTAGGATGTGATTGTATTTCTCTAAATATTAAAATGATTGTAGCAATAATAATATCATTTTTCATGTTAGGTGTCATTCAAAGAATTTAAAAACACTTGAAAAATTTTTAACAGAACAATGGAATCTGGTTGGTTTGCATTTCAGGAAAACTGAAAGCCTAAAGATTCTTAATGTCCTGGCACTTTTTTTCTGAGTGAAAAGTGGCCCCTGGCTTCACCAGTGTATTGGATGTGACATTCACTGATAAGTGAACAAAAGTGAAGGACCCGTTATTCTGCAAGATTACATTCTAGTTACTGCTCAGGCACATTTTTTCATTATACAAATGTACTTGTGTGATTTGATATTTTGACTAGTTTTATTATTAGGAAGGAATACTTTATTCTCCAGAAAGGCTTTCTCAAAAAAAAGGTGATATATTCCAAGTGATAAGGTTCCCTTAAATCTGTGTTGAAATGAACAGACTGCCACTTCCGTGCTGCACAATTACTGCATACCAAAAAGCAGAAAGAAGGATCAGCTAAGCTGGTGGGAATTGTCAAGAATTAGTCTATGGCTTGTACATCTAAATTTTTCTCTGTGCCCATGTGACCAGATCAGGGTGACCTGAAAGGGAAATATCTTATATTTCATTGGCCACACGATCCCTAGATCCCAGATCCCAACTGGGAAGGAGGAGAAAGGCACTCCTGCCCATCAGGACACTGAGAGGTCCCTGGGCAGCACTGAGGAGCCAACAAGAAGCAAGAGAGGGAGGAACAATTGTGTGTTTTCACACTTCTGGGGCAACCCAGCTTCTGCTAACTTGGCTGTCCACAATAAGTTGTCCTCGTACCTACTGCGTAGAGACTTGGCTAAAGAGAAGGGATGTATGTGGAAGAGGTGATCTAAGGACACACGTTTAATAAACAGCTGTAAGAACACCAATGCATTCCCTTTGCTCCCAAAAAAGATGACAGGAAGTTGATATGAACATTAGGTAAGGGGAACTCTGTGTCCAAATCTACTTCCAGTAATGACTAAATACTTTAGTCTCAAACTCCTTGTGATTAGCCTTAGCCTTCCCATTCCATTCGAGTGTTCTGCAAGCTTTTTTCTTGCTTCCAAAAGATCATTAAAACAGATTTGATACCATAAAACTATTGAAGTTTTCCTTTTGCTCTTATAAAATGATATTAAAAAGGAAAGTGACCTCTCTCCTGCCTCCACTTCTGTACTGCCTACTCTTAACTAGCAGCTTGCTGCTACTGCTGCAGAATTTCTTCTCAGTGAGCATTTATTTAATGGCCCAGGAGTAACTTACACATGTTGGAACATGGTGACAGTGAGTCAAATCCTTGTTTCTTAAATCATAACATTTTAAATCCATGCTACTGAGCAACAGTGGTACTTCTTCGGTTAAAAGAAAAAAAAATCCAAGGAATACTTTCATGAAATGTTTATTTATAGATCAGAATTTTATTTACATCCAATTGTAATAAATAGGGTTTTTGTTTTGTTTTGTTTTGTTTTGTGGTTTTTTTTTTTTGGTAAACATAGTATTTAGAATAATCAATTATTTCAGGGAACTTGCCTAACTTACCGTATTCTATGTCTCCTTCATCTTCCCCAAACATAATATGACCTAACTGATATAGGCAAGAACATGGAGAAATAAATCAGGGAGAAAAAAATCCAACCTGTGTAACACCTTTCCAGATTAAGTGTAATAAAAATCTTTATTTCTTCTGCTAAAGGGAGACATAAGATATTAGGAAAGACTATTTTAAGCAAGGTAATATTGAGTTTTATGTGTGTTTAACCTGAGAGTTCTTCTAAAAATTGTTATTAATTCCACTTCTCTAAGGAATAGGGAGACGCAATCTGTAGACATGTTTTCTGGGTAGGATAAATGCCTTGGAGGGTTAGGCTGAAGAACACGGAACCAGAGAACCATTCATTTGGCTAAAAGTAATTTGTCTCTTCATTTGGAACTGACTGCAGCTCTGAACACAGCTGGTCCAATCTACGTAGGTGTCCAATTAGGAATGCCAATAGAGTTGATGGACTAGTGAGGCAGAGCCACCATCGGGAAGGAATTTGACTCTCCCAGTTCAAAGCTGGCACTGATAATCTGGTAATTGTTTTTGTACTTCGCTGAACAGAGCAAGGGGCACAGCAAGGACCTATTATTTCTAGTGAGCTAGATAAAACGATGACCGAGGGCCTGTGGACTCTTTTCTTTTCTCTTGGTCATTGTCTGGTATTCTTCCATCCAGGACTTTTTAGAAAGTGGAAAGAGAAAAGAAAAGGTTTGAGAGGATTTAGAAGGGTGCATGGAAGTGAAGTTAGTTCACGAAGGGAGGAAGACCTTTAAACTGATGTGAAAAAGTCTCTCTTCTTTGTCTTGTTTTCCTTCACTCAAGTCTGAAAGACTTTGGGGCTTAGGAGATAGCACAAGAGAGTGAGGAAATGGCCCACTTTTCTAGGAGGAAAGAGACCCATGTGGTTCCATCCAAGTCTTCTGCTGAAAACACCCTAAAAGTAAAAGAAGGCAAAATGGCTTTCCCAAACCATTATTAACTGAAACAGGGACAGAACCAGATTTTCTGTGGATTCATTTGGAAAAATTGCATACACTCTTCTGTTATTAAAAATGAATTTTGTTTGTTTTTCAAACATGACCTTAACAATTGAACACGAGTAAGAATCCTAAACATGTGGCCTTTTTGAATACCCTGCTGAAACATTGTAATTTAGTTTACAAGCCCAGAGCTGTTCTTTTTGCCAACTGTTTTATTTTTGCCACTTGCATATTTTTTTCATCTTTCTTTTTAAAATAAATATCAAATCAGCATTTACTATCAAATGTGTAAATGAAAAGGAGAACTGTTATAGGAGTTGATTTATAAAATTTATTGTGTGAATTAATATTTCTATTGGTCTTGGTTACACTCAAGGTATAGTTGGCCTGCAAACTTTAGGATGGTGTAAAAGCATGTGGGTTTCATTTCTCACTGTCAACTCCATCAGGATTTATGTTAAAATTATTAATCATATGTAGAGTAGGCCATGCTTATTGAAGACTTTATAACATTCCTTATTAGTTATTCTTCACATCACATCTGTGTAGTGAGTACAAATTACCAGGAAGATAATGTCCTCAGACCTGAGATAATTTCTTAAAGTGACAGAGAGTAATGTTCAGGACCAGGGAATAGTTCCAGCACTCTTAAGTGCAGGTTTACACCTTTTAAAAATGAAAACATGACCTTAGGCCTCAAAGATACCTCCAGCTTTGAATACAATTTTACATTACACCTATTAAAAAAAATTGAGCCTCAAGTCATCATTTGGAGAGTAAAATAAGAGTTGAAAAAATATTTTAGAAAAATTTGCTGAACCTTCTTAGAATTCTCAGGAAACAGTATTATTCTGTGAATGGGGAGGGAAGGAAGGTAGACCCTTGGTGGTAGAATGAAGAGGGCTCCTTCTTCAAGGCAAACAGGGAACAGTCTTCAAATACAGCAGGGCAGGGCAGCCCAGAGGGTGAGTGAGCAGGGAGGAAATCGCTGTAGGGTCAGCCTGAATTTTTATCTCTTTTAGATGCTCTGCCATCTGACTCGTTAAAATGAGCACAACAAAAGAAAGCCAAAGTGGCAAGAATATATAAAACCCTAGAAAATATAGAATAGGCCTCCCTACGTCTTTCAGGGACAAGTCATCTGAAAGATGCTTCCGAATATCCAAAATGTGAGTTTTAAGCACAAGAAGAACTTGATCATAGTCTGGTTCTTGAATGGTATGATTATGTACATGTTTTATTTAAGTAAAAAATACTAAAATGAACAATTATTAAAGTGGGAAAGGTTAAGGCTTGGAGGTGATCTTGGAATAAAATTTTATGAGGGTGAAGGGAGTTTTGCTGTTCAGAAATTAATATTTTAAAAGAAAAGTTTTACATATGTAAGTAACAATACATTTTTACACTGATTATTCCAGTATAAAGAAGGTGACAAGACACTCAACCAATTTTTAAAGATTTTTTTCTGAGCTTACACTTTCATCTAAAGACCCATTGATTTTGCTTTGTCACTGCAGTTAGTGAAAATTTTTGTGTTGTGTGATTCTGTTGTACTACATGCGAGTATGTCATCATAAATTAGAGCCAATGCATTCATTAGCATCTATAACATATTTAGTGACCACAGAATGAAAGCTCAATATGTTGACAAACACTGATCCACTATTGAATTCATAAAAATTATGATGTATAACATATTATAAGCTTGTCCTCCAAAAAATATAGAAATTGGATTATATAATATATCTGTTCTGAAGATAAAAGCCCAAAAATTTGGGGGTACAGTCATAAACCACATTCCTATTTCCACTTAGCCATAAAAGATCTGTATTGTTAACTATAGGAAAAACCCATGTGAGGACATGAGTTTAAGCCATCACCAAGGTGGAATTAACAGTCTAAGTCTTTATCTGCCCTTTGGTGGGATTTTGCAAATAATAATCATCCTACATAAATCAGTGCCAAGCTAAGCAGTTTAGACTTTATCCTGTAACTGATGAGAGATATTTAAAGGATTTTAAAGTGGGAAGTGTCTTGAGCAATGTGCATTACTGAAAGATCCCTCTGATGTGGTGTGCTGAATGACTGGGAGGGAGGTGAGTCTGGAAGCTGGAAGAACAATTAAGAGTCTATTGCAATTGCTCAGGGAAAAGCTATAGAGAACTTCAATGAAATGCTGAGGGTAGGAAAGCAAAGAATGTGATGGATTTAAGAGATGTTAACAAGAAAGACAGAATTAGTCTAAGAAGTGTGAGAGAGGGACAAGTCAGATTCATCCTCAAAATTTTGCCTTGGACCAGTAGGTAAATGTTGATATTATTCATGGTATAGGGAATACAGTAAAGGAAGCAGATTTGGCCAGAGAAGAAAGAACGTAGATAAGTATGGAACATGTTGAGTGTGCAGTGTTTGAAAGACATAAGTACCACCTAGGAGGCAATCTCCAGTGCATTTGAAAACATGGAGCTCAAGTCCATGAGAAAGGTTTGGCCTACAATGTAGATTTGTTATATAGTTGGTGTTTGAAACCTGGAAGTAGATGAGATCAATAGAAAATGAATTCTGTAAAGGTGATAGTATTGCTTCAGTTAATTTTCCTAATGCAGTATATATATTTATTATTATTATTTTTTTACCATTATAAGGATGGAAGCTTCAGAAAGCACTGGGAATTTCTCAGTGTGAGGCTGCTGTTCCTTCAACTTTGAAGTGGAAGATGACTATTGCTGTCAGAGAGAAGAGAGATCATTAACGCTGTTACAAGGAGGAATGTGGCCCTTTCCTCAATACTGCTTAATCATTGTGAATTTTTATTTATTTCTATTTCTAGCGAGATCTTGGCCAGGTTGCTTCTAGAATGACTTCTGAAAGTAATGCCCAATAATGTATTCCTGGAATAATAGTGTGGCTTTAGGCTGCTCAGTGGTACCATAAATTATATGATCTCTGCTCCATGGAAAGCTACCCTAGACTTGCTTTTTCTACACTTTATTTGCCAACTTTATAAAAGCATAAACCCTGGCTGTGTATCAGCTTCAACCTTACCAACATCTATAATACTGGCCTGCCTGGGTAATTCATGAAATTAAAATGCTAAAGTTGCATTGCAAGGAAAGTTGGAAGTCAAAATTTCAGCACTGAATTGAGACTAACTTAGGCTAATGTGAATTAAGTTCCCGGGAGTTTAGAGTATGGTAGTTAGGAATTTCTGTAAGTGCTACTGTGATAAGTGATAAATATTTTAAAATATTTTAATAGAAAAACTTTCAAAATTAAGATTTTAAATTAGGAGAAATATTCAAAACCAATGTGATGGATATAATTTGAATATACAAATATAAAGAGAACAGTTATAGATATGTAAAGTTAATATTTTTTCTGTACGGAATGATTGGCCAAAGAAGAGGAGCAAACTATTTGCATACAAGAAAGAATGAACAGCAAATCACTAAGCTTGATGATAGCTATAAAAAAATATATTAAAGGCCATAGGAGATGCTGCTTCTTACATGTTATACAAACAAATATGAATATAAAAATAAAAACCAAGTTTGCAGGGCAGAAGAGAAAGAGGTGCAAGTAAGATTTTGCAAACTCATAAACTCTTCCTAGAGAAAATTGGAAATGAAAGCAATAAATCTGATAATACTCAAAGATCAATAATCCCACTTTTGAAAATGCATCCCAAGTAAATATTTCTAAAAAAAAGTACTTTTATATCCAGATGTATTAATAACAGATTATTCATAACATTGAAAAACCGAAAAAAATTTCAGGGATGGATTAGCAAATTACAACCTTTATCTTGATAAATGTCTGACCTATATAATACTTAGAAAATTATGTAAAAAGTAGATAGAACTGAAAAGGAATACAAGTTACATAATTACATATATTACAACTACATAGAATTTACATATATACATAAGTACCTATAAAAATCAAAACAAATGATAAATAGCTAGTGTTTTAAGATTAAGGTATAAGCTCAAGAGTTCTTTAAATGTAAAAGTAATTAAAAATACTAATACAGAAGTAAATATTTTTGAATCCTTTTTTTTTTTTTTTTTTTTGAGGGCAGTGTCACTGGCCCCGAACTGGGGCCACTGGCTTCCCGAACCAGCGCTTAACCACCGAGCCACTCGGCCGTCCCAATATTTTTGAATCTTAATAGTTTTAAATTTAAGTTCCTTTCAAAAATTAAATGGGATGGTCGATATTTTTAGGGCTCCAAGGAGAATATAAGTCATAAAAGTCGATGTTCTTCTTAAGCAAATTCTAAGAGTCTTGGTGTCAAGGGTAAATGCAGTCTGTTTAAAAAATCCAGAAAATTTATAGTGTGATAACATGTTTCTTTGGAAGGTCTTAATTAAACCAAGCTATTGTTCCTTCTGCAATCATGTTAGTTAATTGTTCTCCCCTTGTTCTTTCTTTAGATGTTGACATTACTAGACAGTTGTTAAGTTTTTACTTCTAGCATTTATCATGATGTCAAATATGACTTCAATGTGTAAGAAAACCTCATTAATTCTGGCCTTACTAAGTTGAAATGTGTGATAATTTAGGAAAGATGTGTTTCAGTTTTCTACATGTTATTAATAGCATCATACTAACTAAGTAGTTTTACTAGATAAGACAAACTGCCCCATGGCAAGATTTCTCAGGCCAGCAGAGAGATTCTGAGGACTACCCCTCTCCAATCTTCCTTATCTCTTGTGTGTCCACATGAACTATCCCTATCTGGAATTTATGTTTCTGTAAGGATTTGCTGTCACTAACACAGAAATACCTTTAGGGGAAGCACTCTAAACCAGAGGCAGCAGTCTAGATACTGCCAAGGAGCTGTGTTTTGCTTGATCCGTACAGTTTGCATGTCCCCCTTGAAATCTGAAAGCTTTTTGACAGAGCATGCACTTTTCATTTCCCCATGGCCCATACCATCCTCACATCTGCCTACTCTGCACATTAGCGTTCTCCATTTCTTAACTGTTAACATACACTCATAAAACCATTTCAAAACATTCCGCACTTTTTCCTTCAGGGATCTCTGAAATAGTGTTTCCTATCAGAAGTGTCCATTGTCACATGTTTTCTACTGCTTTGTTTATGTTTATTCATATTTCAAAGACACAGCTATCTTCTTAATTAAACTATAACTCCTTGAGGGCAGGGATAGGTATTAAAAATTTTGTATCTTCGTCAGTTCCTAGTAGAATTCCTTTTGTTTAGGTGCTCCATGACTATTGACTGACTGGTTAATATTGAACTGAAGGTAAATAAAGATCCTTACATCAAATAGAATAATCATGTCATGCTTTGAGGTTTGCAATTCATATGGATTATATTATTTGATCTTTTCAATCCCCCTGGATGTGAATGGGAGTGGTGACAAGGAACAGAGCATGAAGACCCTGGGTTCTGAGGAGGGAGGTAGAGGTTAGGATGTGTAAGTATACATATGCTTATCCAAATACATTTAGTATTTGTGCTTTCTCTTGACTTTGAGAGTTAAGACCCAAATATCTAACTACTGATATGTTATGAGAGGACACATATTTGAGGGAGCGGATATCACTGTTGGTCAACAGTATTTATGGGTCCACTTCTAGAGAGGATTGTGTTTCCCTGCTCCCATGAACTTGGGCTTGGCCACAGGACTAGCTCTGATTGCTGGGTTGTGGGGGGGTAGGAATGAGATGTATTTCTTTAGGACAAAACATTTAACGGTCAACTCAAGAAATGCCATCCCTCTCCTTCCCGGTTGTCGCCATCTTGGTAGCACGTGTTGCTGTGGAAGTGATGTAAGATTGAGGCAACAGAGACTGTTTTGCTAACACATGGAGAACTATGTCTTGAAGGGTAGGTTGAATCTGCAGTGGATTTTGAGAGAGGGGGTAATCTTTTCTGTGTTAAGTCTCTGTGGTTTGAGGGCTGTTCATTGCAGCATAACCTTGACTACCCTGACTAACCCAGTTATCAAAAATGGGGCCTGACATGTTGGAAGGACCTTTATTGACTGATTAGAGAGTGAAGCCCTAGAGCTAGATTGCCTGTGTTCCTATTCAAGCAGTACTGCTACTTGGCAAAGTTCTTTAACTTCTCTCTTCCTTGGTTTCCTTATCAATAACATGGAATATTAATAGCGCTAACCTCATAGGGTTGTTGTGTGGATGGGTAAGTGAAATAATGCAAAACACCAAGAACAGTGCCTTAGAAGAGTACTCAATGAGAGTTATTATTATTATTATTACTAGTCAGAAAGTTTCTCAAGATTAAAACTAAAATTATTGTCTTTGGTTTTTTTATACTACCAAGCCTACTCTTCTTGAGTCTCTATCTTAGTAGGATTGTAACAATTCAGTTAATCATTCTCAAAAATGCAGAATCTTGTTATCATGCTCTGTCATCACGCATATTCAGTCAGTTGCTGTATCCTGGCAATTTTACTTTGGCAATATAAGTAAACACAACTGTATAATCTTTCAAAAATATATTCCTTCTCTTTTATCATTGCCACTGTCATAATTTGTTAGCACTGCCTAAAGTATAGCAGCCTTCTAATTTGTCAGCTTGCATACAGTATTTGGGAGGCAGAATGATCATATTAGAAACAACATGTTTTTGTCATGCAACCTGACCTTGAACCCCAGCTCTACCTCTTGCCAGCTAGGGGATTGTGGGAAAGTTACTTAATCTCACCATGTTTTTTTCTTCATCTATATGAGTGGATACCAATATTTATTTTGTAGAATTGTTGAGAGATTATATGATAATTAAGGTAAAGCATTTAGTACATAGTCTGGAATCAAACATTCAAATTATTTATTTATTTACTTATTTAAAGATTTTATTGGGGAATGGGGGGAGGGGAACAGTGTTGGGGGATCAAGGAAGGGGAACAGACAAATTGCTGTCCTTTTGTTCTTCAGTCTAGTTGTGGAGGACATTGCTTCACTGGCCTATGTTGGTATTATCATTGTGCTTTTCCCTGGTGAGGCAGATAGGTCGCCGGCCTCTGGACAGCCACTCACAGCGGCACTTGGCAGCTCACGCTGGCTGCTGGCCACTCACTGTAGCCTATGGCAACCCACTGCATAAGGGGCTGCAGCCTATGCTGACCGTCACTGGCGACTCATAGCAGCCCAGCTCCACGTGGAGCTGTTGTTCATCATCTTAGCTGTAGAGGGCAGTGTCACTGGTCCTCACATGTGGGATCTGAATCGGGGCCCTGCTGCTCAGAGCTGGTGTCCCAAGCTAGCTCTTAACCAATGCGCCACTCAGCCAGCCCTCAAGCATTCAATTTAATTTGACTCCTTTTTCTCCACTACATTTGGCCCAAATTGTTGCCAACATTATTTTCCAAAAGTCGAGTCCAGATCAAACTCCTCTCCTCCTCCAGAGCCAGAGAGTGTAAAATAAAATGCAGATTTCTTAGTATGGAATTCAGTAGCTTCCAGAACCTGCCTCAATCCTTCTATTACATTCCTCCTTGGACTCTGCATATCATCTTTTGCTATTACTTGATTGTGCCTCTGAGATTCTGGCTATGCTTTTCCTTTAGCTTAAAATGGTCTAACTCCATGGTGACTATAATTAATAATAATGATTGTATATTTGAAAGTTGCTAAGAGAGTAGATCTTACAAGTTCTCATCACAAGAAAAAAAATTGTAACTATGTGTGGTAATGGATATTAACTAGACTTATCATGGTGATCATGTTACAATATATACACATACCAGATCATTATGTTGTACACCTGAAAGTAATATAATTTTACATGTTAATTGTATCTTAATAAAAAAGCCTACTCCTAAGTTGAACTAGTACCTCGTCCTCTGAGGTACAAGATTTCTTTCATCCCTTTGTATAAGAGCTAGCTGTTACCATAACATTGCTGCACAACAAACCACCCTAAAACTCACTGGCTTAAAACATCACGCATTTATTCTCACAGATCTTGAATTGAGTGAAGTAGGCTGGGCTCAGTTGGAGTGACTCAGTTTTGCTTTGCATGTCTCTTTCTTCCTCATAGCACAGCACATTAACCTAGATATGCTCTTCTTGTGACAATGACAGAGGTTTGAGAGCTTAAGCAGAAATACGTAAGCTTTTTGAGACCTAACTGTAGAACTGGCACTCCATCAATTCTGTCTCATTCTGTTGGTTAAAGCAAGTCCCACTGCTAAACCCAAAGTCAAGGTGTGGGGAAAGATGCTCCTCCCGTAATGGGAGGGCACTGCAGGGTTACATGGCAAAATGTGTGGATATATGAAGAGATGAAGAATTGGGGCCAATAAGGCAATTATCCACACTCTATTGGAATGAATGGGCTTACTTCTGGGGTCTTAGCTTCTCCTATCTGTATTAGAGAGGTTAAATAGTTCTGCAATTTATTGTTTCTTTGTTTCTATATTGATTTGGTTTCCTTTCTTTATTATTATTATTTTTAAAAGATTTTATTGGATAATTGGGGAAGGGGAACAGTGTTGGGGAACCAGGGAAGGGGAACAGACAAGTTGTTATCCTATTGTTCTTCAGTCTAGTTGCGGAGAACATTGCTTCACTGGCCCATGTTGGTATAATCATTGTGCTCTTCTCCGGTGAGGCAGATCGGTCGCCGGCTTCTGGATAGCAGTTCACGGCAGCTCTTGGCAGCTCACACCGGCTGCCGGTTGTTCACTGTAGCCTATGGCATCCCACTGCAGCAGGGGCTGCAGCTACGCCATTGCCGGTGACTCACAGCAGCCCAGCTTCAGGTGGAGCTGTTGTTCACCATCTTAGCTGTAGAGGGCAGTGTCACCGGCCCTTATATGTGGGATCCGAACCAGGACCACTGGCATCCCAAGCCAGCTCTTAACCACCATGCCACTCGGCTGGCCCGGTTTCCTTTCTTTAGACTATCAACTTCTGAAGGCAGGGATATCTTTTACTTATTTTGGTTTTCCCAGTAATACTTAGCACTCTGCTTCACACATAGTCAGTGTTCGGTTCACGTTTTTCAAATTAGTATTTTTAAACTTAGAGTAAACTAACTATTTTAGAGATGTGCATTTCATAAAAAGAAATTTATGGAATATTTTTGTTCCAAAAAGAAATTCAGAAATTGCTCCTAAATTGAGGTTAAAGAATTTTTCTCTATAAAGTCACTAAATTATATTAAAGTCAGTGCTCATCGCAATCAACCAATGGATAAGAGAAAAATTTTGAAAAGAAGGAAATTTGGAAGGGTTGATGAAATGTATTAGTAAACATGGATGAGTGGGAAAGGGTATTTGTAAGATATAAGAGAATATCCATTTTGAGTTTTAAAAAAGGGCATAATAATTTTTACAGGTTAAAAGTAAGTGCCTTGTATAATTGTGGAAGGCCAAAGATCATCATCAAGAAAGCATTTATTAGTGTTCGTCGATGACCAGTTATCAGCAAGTCTTCTAATTTTATCATTTCTTCAGCATTTATTAATTAGAATATTTCTAAGGGAGAGGTTTCCTTCCTTCCACCCAGCCCCTCGTTTTCTTTGGGCATCCCTGTGGACTAATGGGTTCCAGTTTTATTCAGTGTGTCACAAACAATACTGGCCGTTATTCTTTTTTATGTTAAAATAGTCTCAAATTTGGCCTGTGGAGGACCCTGTAATCTGAATCCTATGTCTTTGTGATGTGCCCCTATCCATCTTAAGGCACTTTCTTGCTTTTAAGCTAAACAAGGATTCACCTTGCATTTTTCCTGACTCAGGCCTGGAATCAGCCATTTCTCCAAGGATCCCTGGTTCCTTTTAATGGGTGCTAGGTATGCTCATTGTTACTGGGATATCATTGTTTTTAGGCCCTTTAAATGGATAGGGTATATATATATATATATATATATATATATATATATATATATATATAATGAATACAAGTCATGTGCATACATTTTTTTGACACCCCAGCATATATATATATGCATTATTACAATTTTAATACAATTTTTTTCTTTCTTAAAATGTGTACACATTTTTTGGCACTGTGTGTGTGTGTGTGTCTGTAATTTTTAATTTCTGTCCAAAATTACTGCACTAATACCTCTACAAACAACACACACTTAATTTGAAGTTTAGGATTTCTTTTCAGTATTCCTTGTCTTTAAGTTATTTGGAAACAGGAACATGGTCACCTAGTCTCAAATTGTCGCCCAACAGATTACTTAATAATTAGAAAAATATCTTTACAATTGAGAAATCTGGTAGATGCCCTCAAAATCAATGATCAAATTTGGCATCATTAATAATGGGACAAACTAGCATTATGTGCTTCTTGACATCATGCACTGGAGAAGTTCACAATATCACCTTGCCCAAAATATTTATCCTTATTCTATTCATGAGGAAAATAATCAAACAAATCCAGATTGTGAAATGTTCTATAAGATAACTGGCTCAGACTCTTCAAAAATGTCAATGTTGGGAGTTCCGGTAAGATGGCGGAATAGACGGACGCTCTCCGAACTGCCTCCCAGGATCACATCAAAATTACAAATAATTTATGCAACATTTAACCTCAGAAGTTCCCTGAACTTAGATGAACAGAACCTCTAGACAAAGGACCTAAAGAGGAGGCCACATCAAGTCTGGTAGGAGGGGCGCAGACGAGAGAGGGTGAGTCCCGTGAGAGACTCCTCAGCTGTGTGGGAAGGCTTCTCCGGTTGGGGGAGAGACCCCCTGACCCCAAACTGAGCTCATTAGCCTAGAGTTGCTTTGCCAGGAAGAGGAGTTCCACGATAGTGGGCAGTGGAAATTAGTGAGGACTCTCTTTACTCAGCTCGGTGAGGCTGGGGGTAGCTGGAGAACCAGTGGGGCCGGCGCACAGGTTTGCTCGGCGGTGATCACTCACCCAGTTCCTGTCAGAGGGAGTAGCTGCATGAGCCGGGCCCAGAAGCCTGTGGGGAGGGACTGAACTGAGCACCTTTGGTGCAGAAGCGGGAGGTTTTGGGACTATTGTTCCACTGGTGTGGAGCTTGCACACCAGCAGTGTACAGGAGGCCACCATTTTTTCAGGGTTGGGCCCTCCCACAGAGGGTTAGATCTGGGATCCCATTGGTCTGGTGAACTTGGCGCAGGAGTGCGTGCGTGCGTGCGTGCATGCGTGTGCATGCTGCCTTGGCTTCCCACCCTCCACCCTACTTGTGTTGCGTTGCCAGGGAAATGCCTGGCACATGCCCTCCGGCTCCATCAGGCTGCTCACTGAGATGCAGGAGTGCGCGAGGGGCCTTGGGTCCCCACTCTCCGCCTGCTTGTGCTGCATTTCCAAGGAAACGCTGGGCGGGTGCCCTCCGGCTCCATCAGACTGCTCACTGAGACATGCGTGAGCCACCTTGGGTCCACACCCTCCACCCTGCTTGTGGTGTATTGCCAGGGAAACGCAGGGCAGGTGCTCTCCAGCTGCATCAGTCTGTTCACTGAGACTCAGTAGCAGACAACCTGCAACAACCTGTGAAGATTTTTTTTTTCTTTTTTGGTAGTGAGCATGGTTCCAGAGCACACAGCAGCTAATTGTGGAAAGCTCACTGCAACCCTGAGCAAGTGGTCTGCAGATTAAAGAGGACGGAGAGCCGCCCCACCTCTTTTTTTTTTTTCTCTTTTTTTTTCTTTTTTTCTTTTCTCTTCTTTCTAGGTGATCTATCTAATACATCAAAGCATTCACAGAACGACAGCCAGAATGAAAAAACAAAGAAACATGTCACAAGTAAAAGATCAGAAGAAAACTCTAGAAATGGAACTAAATGAAACAGAGGTATCCAAACTTTCAAAGACAGAGTTTAGAACACTGATGATAAGAATGTTTAAGGAACTTAGCGAGGACATAAAGAAGGATAGGGAAACCATAAAAAGCAACCTGTTAGAACTAAAGAATACAATAACTGAAATGAAGAACACCCTCGAAGGAATCACCAGCAGAATAGATGAAGCAGAGGAGTGGATCAGCGAATTAGAAGACAAAATAGCAGAAATCACCCAGCTGGAACAACAAAAAGAAAAAAAGAATAAAAAAGAATGAAAATAGTTTAAGAGAGCTCTGGGACAACATGAAACACAACCACCTTCGCGTCATAGGAATACCAGAAGGAGAAGAGAAGAAGCAAGGAATTGAGAATGTATTTAAAGAAATAATGACTGAAAACTTCCCTATGATGGTGAAGGAAATCAACATACAAGCCAGGATGTACAGAGAGTTCCAAACAGGCTGAATCCAAACAGGCCCACGCCAAGACACATCATAGTTAAAATGGCAAAGGTTAAAGACAGAGACAGAATCCTAAAAGCAGAAAGAGAAAGACAGCAGGTTACCTACAAAGGAACTCCTATAAGACTAACAGCTGACTTTTCTTCAGAAACTCTGCAGGCCAGAAGGGAATGGCAGGAGATATTCAAAGTGACACAAAATAAAGGTCTACAACCAAGATTGCTCTACCCAGCATGGCTATCACTTAAAATTGAAGGAGAGATAAAGAGCTTCTCAGAAAAGAATAAGCTTAAGGAATTCATTACCACCAAGCCAGCATTCCAGGAAATGTTAAAAGAGCTTTTTTAAACAGAAGAAAGGGGAAAACAAGCTAACCCAGGAAGACAAGAAATACAAATAACAAAATGGCAATAAATATGCACCTATTAGTAATTACTTTAAATGTGAATGGGCTAAATGCTCCAATCAAAAGACACAGAGTGGCTGAGTAGATAAGAAAACAGGACCCATGCATATGCTGTCTACAAGAGACTCATCTCAGATCAAAAGACACACACAGACTGAAAGTAAAGGGATGGAATAAGATATTTCATGCAAATGGAAATGAGAAAAAAACTGGAGTAGCAATACTTATTTTGGACAAAATAGACTTTAAAATGAAGACTACAATAAAAGACAAAGAAGGGCACTGCATAATAATAAAGGGATCAATTCAACAAGAGGACATAACCCTAGTAAACATCTATGCACCCAATATAGGAGATCCTAAATATATAAAACAGATTCTGACAGACATAAAGGCGGAGATCAACAGTAACACTATCATAGTAGGGGACTTCAACACTCTGTTGTCACCAATGGACAGATCCTCCAGACAGAAAATCAACATGGACACAGTGGCCTTAAATGACACGTTAGACAGCTGGATTTAATTGATATTTTCAGAGCATTTCACCCCAAAGTTACAGAATATGCATTCTTCTCAAGTGCACATGGAACATTCTCCAATATAGACCACATGTTAGGCCACAAAACAAGTCTCAACAAATTTAAGAATATTGAAGTCATATCAAGTGTCTTCTCTGACCACAATGCTATGAAACTAGAAATCAATTATAAGAAGAAATGTGGAAAGCTTACAAATACATGGAGGCTAAATAACATGCTACAAAATAGTGAGTGGGTCAAAAATGAGATCAAGGAGGAAATCAAAAGATACCTCGAGACAAACAAAAATAAAAACATCATGACCCAAAGTATCTGGGATACAGTGAAAGCAGTCCTACGAGGGAAGTTCATAGCAGTGTAGGCCTACCTAAAGAAGGAAGAAAAATCTTAAATCAACAGACTCTCTTTACACTTAAGGGAACTCAAAAAAACAAACAAACAGCAAAACAAGCCTAAAGGGAACATAAGAAAGGAAATAATAAAGACCAGAGCAGAAATAAATGAAATAGAGAACAAAAAAACAATACAAAAGATCAATGAAACCAAGAGTTGGTTTTTTGAAAAGATAAACAAAATTGACAAACCCTTAGCACGACTAACCAAGAAAAAGAGAGAGAGGACCCAAATTAATAAAATCAGAAATGAAAGAGGAGAAGTGACAACAGATACCACAGAAATACAGAAAATTTTAAGAAAATACTATGAGCAACTATATGCTAACAAATTCGACAATCTGGAAGAAATGGATAAATTTCTAGAAGCCTACAATCTACCAAGTCTGAACCAAAAAGAAACAGAAACTCTGAACAGACTGATTACTGCCAAAGAAATTGAATCAGTAATCAACAATCTTCCAACAAACAAAAGCCCTGGACCAGATGGCTACACAGGTGAACTTTACAAAACATTCGAAAAAGAATTAGTACCTATTCTTCTCAAACTATTCCAAAAAATACAGAAGGAGGGAAGGCTCCCAAACTCTTTCTATGAAGCCACTATCACCCTGATTCCTAAGTCAGACAAAGATACTACAAAAAAGGAAAACTACAGGCCAATATCGCTAATGAGCATAGATGCAAAAATTCTCAACAAAATACTAGCAAACCGAATTCAGCATCTCATTAAAAAGATCATACACCACATTCAAGTGGGATTCATTCCTGGTATGCAAGGCTGGTTCAATATCCACAAATCAATTAATGTAATACATCACATTAATAAAATGAAAAATAAAAATTATATGATCATATCAATAGATGCAGAAAAGGCATTTGACAAAATCCAGCAGCCATTTATGATAAAGATTCTTAACAAAGTGGGAATAGTGGGATCATATCTCAACATAATAAAGGCCATATATGATAAGCCCACAACAAACATCGTACTCAATGGGGAAAGGCTAAAAGCTTTCCCCTTAAGATCAGGAACAAGACAAGGCTGCCCGCTTTCACCACTTCTATTTACCATAATTCTGGAAGTTCTAGCCACAGCAATTAGACAAGAAAATGAAATAAAAGGCATCCAAATTGGAAAAGAGGAAGTAAAATTTTCATTATATGCAGATGACATGATACTATATATAGAGAATCCCAAAGACTCCCCAAAAAACTGCTAGAACTGATACACGAATTTGGTAAGGTAGCAGGATACAAAATTAATATTCAGAAATCAGTGGCATTTCTATACACCAATAATAAACTATCAGAAGAAGAAATCAGGAAATCAATCCCTTTTACAACTGCTTCAAAAACAATAAAATATCTAGGAATCAATTTAACTAAAGAAGTAGATAAATTGATTTCTCTCTTCAGTGTCTCATAATTTTCTCTCTTCAGTGTCTCATAATTTTCTAGTCAGAAAATTATGAGACACTGAAGAGAGAAATCAAAGAAGATACAAATAAATGGAAATACATACCATGCTCATGGATAGGAAGAATTAATATAGTTAAAATCTCAATACTACCTAAAGCAATATATAGATTCAATGCAATTCCAATCAAACTACCAAGGACATTTTTCTCAGAAATAGAACATAGAATCCTAAAATGTATATGCAGCCACAAAAGACCCCGGATAGCTATGGCAATGTTGAGAAATAAGAACAAAGTGGGAGGCATCACACTACCTGACATCAAAACATACTACAAGGCTACAGTAATCAAAACAGTATGGTACTGGCATAAAAGCAGACACATAGACCAATGGAATAGAATGGAGAGCCCAGGAATAAACCCATCCATATATGGTCATTTAATCTATGACAATGGAAGCAAGAATTTACATTGGAGTAAATATAGTCTATTTAATAAAGGGTGCTGGGAAAATTGGACTGACACATGCAAAAACATGAAAATAGACCACCTACTTACACCATATACGAGAACAAACTCAAAATGGATTAAAGACTTAAATGTAAGTCCTGAAATTATAAAAATCCTAGAAGAAAATATAGGGACTATGTTTGCAGACATTACCCTGGGTAATATTTTTACTGATATATCCTCTTGGGCAAGGGAAATAAAAGAAAAAAATGAACATATGGGATTACATCAAACTTAAAAGTTTTTTTCACAGCAAAGGAAATCATCAATAAAACAAAAAGGCAGCCTACTGAATGGGAGAAGATATTTGCCAACGATATATCTGATAAGGGGTTGACATCCAAAATTTATAAAACGTTCATGCAATTCAACACCAAAAAAACAAACAACCCAATTAAAAAATGGGCAGAGGATATGAGGAGGCATTTCTCTAAAGAGGACATACAGATGGCCAACAGGCATATGAAAAAAATGTTCAACTTCACTAATCATCAGATAAATGCAAATAAAAACCACAATGAGATACCACCTCACTCCAGTCAGAATGTCTATCATCAACAAATCAACAAACAAGTGCTGGCGAGGGTGTGGAGAAAAGGGAACCCTGGTGCACTGTTGGTGGGACTGCAAATTGGTGCAGCCGTTATGGAAATCAGTATGGAGGTATCTCAAAACACTGGAAATGGAACTGCCGTATGACCCAGCAATTCCACTCTTGGAAATCTATCCAGAGGAATCCAGGACGCTAATACGAAAAAATATATGCACCTCTATGTTTATTGCAGCACTATTTAAAATAGCCAAGACTTGGAAACAACCAAAATGCCCATTGGTAGATGACTGGATTAAGAAACTGTGGTACATTTATACAATGGAGTATTACTCCGCTATAAATAAAATGAAATTGCACCATTTGCAACGATATGGATGGACCTAGAGACTATTATGTTGAGTGAAATAAGTCAGTCGGAGAAAGACAAATACCATATGATTTCACTTATATGTGGAATTTGAAAAACTGAATGAATGAGCAAAAGAAACAGAAACAGTCTCATAGATATAGAGGAAAAACAGGGTTGCTAGTTGGGAGGGGGTTGGGGATGAGGGAGAAGGGGAAAGGATTAGACAGCATAAATAGGTAACTACAGTATTGTCACAGGGATATGAAAGACAGTTTGGGGAATATAATAATGTTATAAAAATTTTGTTGGCTGTCTAGTTAGGGAGACCACTTCATGGATGGAGTAGAGGCTTGATCACTGCACTGTATACCTGAAATTGATGTTGTATAATATTGTATGCCAACTGTAATTGAATATATAGATAGTCACGGGATGTGGATTATACGGTGGAAGGGAGTCAAAGGAATTGTAATAGATAGTATGATATGGGGGGGAGAAATGGGGGGGAGAATTGGGGGAGGGTGTTGTCACTTTGAGGGGTAAAAAGTATAACTATTGGGCCGGCCGAGTGGCGCATTGGTTAAGCGCTGGTTTTGGGATGCCAGCGGCCCCGGTTCGGATCCCACATGAGGGCCAGTGACACTGCCCTCTACAGCTAACAACAGCTCCACCTGGAGCTGGGCTGTGCGAGCCCCGGTGATGGTGTGGGCTGCAGCTCCTGCTGCAGTGGGCTGCCATAGGCTGCAGTGAGTGGCCCGCAGCCAGCGTGAGCGGCTGGCAGCCAAGCGTGAGCTGCCAATAGCCGCGATGAGCGACATCCAGAGGCCAGCGACCGATCTGCCTCATCCGGGAAGAGCGCAATGACGATACCAACAGTGAAGCAACATCCTCCGCAACTAAACTGAAGAACAAGAAGACGGCAACTTGTCTGTTCCCCTTCCCCGATTCCCCAATGCTGCTCCCCTCCACCAATTCTCCAATAAAATCTTTAAAAAAAAACAAAACAAAAATTATAACTATTGCACTTTATTGTACACCTGAAGCTAATTAAAAAAATATATAAATAAATAAATTAAATAGTCGCAAAAAAAAAAGTCAATGTTATGAATCACAAAATAAGCTGGATAGAGTCTGAAAAGAGACATTTATGGGACAACTGTTAACTCTGAACATTGATTTAAGTATAATTATGATGTATGTATATTGGAGGACATGAGGGTACAAATGGGCATATGTGGTACGCTAGTTTTTTGTTTTTTTTTGTGAGAGGCAAACCGTTATCTCCCATAGTAGGATGTCAATAGATAATGAATGAACTAAAAAATTAAGAATGTTTTATGACACTCGTGTGTCATTTTGAGTTGTGAGGGTGAGGGCCAGTAGTTTCAATTAAAAGAGCTGAAGGTGGTGGCCTCTAGGGAGTGGGAGATGGTGGTGGGAAGTTAAGTTACTGCTGTTGGACTATCTCATTATTTGAAACTCTTTGCTTATATAACTTTGGTAAAACTAACGTCTAAATTTAAAAAGAAAATAAACTTCAATTTAAAAACAAAGTAAAAAATGAGTTTTTCTGATTATTTGTCTTCATGTTATGAAGACATACAGAGGAGAGGGAAGTTGGGGGCAGCATGTCAAGGAAGAGTTTGAACTGAATCACATTAACAGGGGAGCCTGTTGAGAAGTTCAAGCAAGGTCATCACAATGCAGCTTCATAGAGGCAGAGAAAATCCTTCTTTAAGTACTGATCTCCTCCCTTAGGTTTGCTTTGAAGTCATTCATTCATTTACTCACTCAGGCACAACTCTGGGTGTTGGGAATGTAGAAGTGAGCAAAATGGACCAGGCTGCTGCCCTCAGGGGGCTTATATTGCATACCTCTCAGGGCAACTGTGTAGATTTGAGACATGTAAAGAATAACCACCCCTTCCATCAGATACCCATCTGCCTTAGAATTCTCTCAAAGCTTGTGTGTGTGTGTGTGTATGTGTGTGTATGTGTATATGTGTGTATGCCCTAATGAAATCCAGCTTAATTCACATGATTTCACATTTATTTTGTGGGACGCCTGTCTCCACACATGATCGTCACACATCCCTGGTATTCTATGTTCTCTCGGCAGCCTGTCCAGGCCTTGCTGCCAGCTCTGATCTTTCCTTGTCTTAGGCAGAAGATCCCTGAGGTGCTTTGTCTTTATTCTTTTTTTCTTATATTTATAAATCTTTTATTTTTTTCTTTATACATCAAACACTTTCTTTTCTTTTTCTTTTTTTAATTACTTTCAGGTGTGCGAAACAACATAGTGATTAGACACTTACACCCCTCACAAAATGATAACCCCACCAAGTCTACTGCCCCTCTGACATTGTACATAGCTAGTACAATACCACTGACTATATTCCCTAGGCTGTACTTTATATCCCGTGAATGAATATATATATATATATATATATATATATATATATATATATATATATATATATTTAATTATAGTTGTCTTTATTCTTTAACTGGGCTGCACATAATCTCTTGGCTGTCAATGGGAAGGCTACTGGGTGATGGGAGCAGTGGGGCAATATGAAGTGGGCAGGAGTCACTATCAGTAAAAGCTACTCTGAAAGATAAAATGACTCTCTGAAGGGGTATGAAAAAGAGGAGGTGTCTCCCTAGAGGATTATGACTGACTGTTCTAGGAGCAAAGGTCCACATGGAAGTAGGCAGATACGAAAGTGAAAGAATAATGCTGGGGGCACTGATATATTGCTCACACACACACAAAAAATCCTTAAAAAAAATCTCAGAGATGGGTATAAAGTGATGAGAGAGAAGGAACTAGTGAGAGAAGAGATACAAAGTTTATCTCCAGTTTGTTTTACCATTTGAATCATTACCCGACTGCCTCTGGTAATAAGATGTTTCAAAATCTTTTCAGATAGAGGAGTCTCTCATCCATGTTGTCTGTAGTAAAAGAAATTAGGGTACATTTCTCAAGAAGCTTGAACAATCGGATAGAGAAACACCCAAAGAGTGCATCTTCTCTATATTATAATGATGAGACTGGAGACAGGTATTTCTCAAAGTGTTTAGGTTGGGGGAAAAAAGGAAAAAGAAGCTCTATTCAGATAGATAAAAATCAAGATTCTAATGGATTTCTTAAAAAAAGAAAAAACAGCTGGGTCAGATACAGTGTTGTGGTATCTTTGCTATGCTGAAGGAGGGACAAAAACCAATAAGGCAGTGCCAACTCTAACCGTGCTTAATAGAGGGTTATTTCCATTCAGGGTATGTTCTTGTAGGAGTTGAGTGATGCTAGAAATAACACCATGCAGATTCTTTCCTTTCTCTGTTACAGAGAGCACTTGCCATCACACCACACCTTATATCTCCTACTTTCTAGATTCAATCATTCTTTCTGAAAGTCTTATATATTCCTCTCTTCTCTCACTCTTCCATTCTGCCCCTATTGTACAATTTTGAAAAGCAAAGGGTACATCTGCAGAAGTATTGAAGAATGATTCTTTGAGTGCCCAATGTAAATGTCTCTACATTGTTATAATGTATACAACAGGCTCAATAAGACAGTGTATCATGAAGTCTTTTTTCATTGTTAGAGGACGGGCAGGTTTTCAGACAAGGGGATGAAGGCTGTTTAACTGTCCCTTTGAAAAAAAGACTGCCTGAGTTGTATAATTAATATCATTATGGTAAGAACACAATAGAGATTCTTTTAAATGAGTAATGATGGTTGAGTCTTAGTATGCTTGTGAAAGTTATTAAAATTGAATGATCTGCCTCTGTTTCCTGTACACTCCAGGAATTGCAAAGCAAAAGAAGATGGATTAGATTCAGCAGAGGCATCAAGATGCATGTTGTCAACTGAGCCTCTAATGAATTATTTTTTCAAAGATATAAACATTTGGATATTTCCTCTAGAACCCAGGAAACCTGTTTTACATTAGGCAATGAGCAGAGGCAGACTGACTTTGAAGCTAACGCAACTTCAGATTCCTAGCCCCTCACTGGGGCCCTCCCTAAGGCTGTGGGAGAGGCCCTAAGAATGTGTCCAAACGTTTTAGTAAAATCTGCAAAAGTAGCACATTTTAATTGCCATCATTTAAGATTGCTGTCTGTTTCCACTCCAACTTTCTCTGTCTGATTTCCCCTCACACTGGATGTCATTGGAATGGCGGTGAGCATTTTTGAAATGAAGCTAAGAGGAAGTTGAGTTGGGAATAATTGAATTTGGGTTTAGTGAGATATATTTATGTGTCTTGCAATCTGTTTCCTATAGAGTGAAGTTATTGCCAGCTGACCCCATGAAGGGAAAGCCTCCAGGAAAACTTCACCTGCCCCTTGTGCCTACTTGCTCAACATTGTGACAAAAAGTGTCACAGGACATTTGATTGTGGGTCATTCCCTTATTCTAGTTGGAGAAAAAGCTGCCCCCAACTTACCTGAAGGTGTTGACCACTTTTGTATTTTGTAATTTTTGTAATCCTTTTATTCTTTCAGATTTGTCTCACAAGTAGAGTACATGACAACTTAGAATTTTCTTCAAAGAATCAAAATGTAATGTTTCCCTTTAGAAAGCTGCTCAAACTTTGTAACATGAGTACATCAACATTAAGTTTCTAAAATTTTTTGTAGGCTGGGAAGAGAAACCCAAATCTAGAGGTGTAAAAAAGTTTATTCAAAGAGTTGATACAGCTTGATTGTGCCACTTTTCCTGCAATTTGGAAAAACATTTTGGGACATTTTCATAAGATAAGTGAGAGACATTACAGACTGCTGCGTGGGACATATTTGAAGAGTTCCTTCTTTTATTATCTACATTTATTAAAGAACCAAGAGAAAATTCAAATAATAATTAATGGAATATGAAACAAAAAGGATAAAGATTAACATTGACATCAATAGAAATTAATCTGACATTGAGGAGCAAATTGCAACCTTTTTTTTTTTCAAATTGTAATTCTTAAAGAAAAGAGAAATTTTGAATAGAAGTAATGAATAAGCTTCTGGACTGTTTGATAATCCAGTTAATGAAGAGAAGTGAATCATATGAATATATTGGAAAACGATTTAAATTTCTGGCTGGCCTGAGACAAAATGCTGACATTGACGAAGAAAATGTAAAACTTATAATACATTACAAACTGGTTAATGATAGTCATTAATTCAAGGTATATTTAAGGTTAGTCACTATACTAGAAAACTTGAAGTCCTTGAAACCTTACTACTTATATATAAAAGAGATTTGATGAAGGTTTCCCCTAATTTGACAACTCTAAAAAAAATGAACATTGCACTACTACCAAGAAAACATTTTTCTAAATGATAATGAAAAACAATTTCAAACTATGATAAAGAACAGACTGGATTCTATTATTTCCATAGAAAATTATATTGTAAATCATAATGTGAAGAGATACTTAAGCAGCATGAATTACAAAAAAATAGAACAACAAGTATTACAGAAGAGTCAGGCAGTAACTGATAAAATTTTATTATTTAATTAAAAAAATTTGTGGCATTTATAAGTATCAAAGAATTCTTTAATTGTGATTTATTTTTTTATTTTTTAAAAAAAGATTTTATTGGGGAATTGGGGTAGGAGACCAGCCAAGTTGTTGTTCTTCAGTCTTCGTTGTGGAGGGCGCCAGTCGCCAATCTGTCTTCCCATCAGCAGATCGGGGCCTCTGAGCTCAAGGTGCTAGTTACAGCCACCATCCCATGCAGGAGTCGAACCAGCAGACTTGTTGTTAAGAGCACATGCCCTAAAGAGCTCACACCCTATCCACTGAGCCATCCGGGAGGCAGCTCAATTCAAGGTGCTAAGTTCAGTCTTAGTTGCAGGTGGGCATAGCCACCATCCTATCTGGGAGTCGAACCCAGCAGCCTTGTTGTTAAGAGCGCATGCCCTATCCACTGAGCCATCCGGGCAGCAGCTCAGCTCAAGGTGCTGAGTTCAATCTTTAGTTGCAGGTGGGCGTAGCCCACCATTGAACAGGCAATCTTTTTGTTACACCAGCTGAGCCATCCTGCCACCTGTTGGCATCTCAGTGACAGCTCAGCTAGGTAGGGTGCAGCTTTCACTGGCCCATGTGGGAATCGAACTGGCTGCCCCATTGCTCAGAGCATGTGCTCTAAGCCAACTCTTAACCAACTGAGCCACTCTGCTGGCCCCTAATTTTCCATTTTAAGTATTCACGTTCACTTCAAATTTTCTATTCTTTTCCTTAAAGAGGGGTCCCAAGTTTTACATTGCAAGCTCTGTTCTTTGGTACCAGTGTTTGATCCGAAACACGTGAGATAAATATGCTTTTTTTTTTCCGGGCTAGGCATGGCTTTGCAACCGCTGACTGAGCTATGGACAAGACTGCGTCTCCTGGGATCCTCTCCTGTGTTAAGTGAGCTAGCAGAATACCTCCACCAATGTTATCAGCAACCTCCTCAAGAGCTTCTACCTCAATAAACAATGCTCTGAAATATAACCCAACATCTTATCTTGTTACAATGTTGCTTCCTGGGTAGCCTAAGAGTTAGGAAATGTGTATTGGCAACATTGATAAATGGTGTTTCAAATTTCATGAATCTGGCTGATTCTTTTTTTTTTTTCCTTTAGTTTCAGGTATGAATCTGGCTGATTCTTTTTTTTTTTTTTTTTTTTTTTTAGGGCAGTGTCACTGGCCCTCATATGTGGGACCGAACCGGGGCCGCTGGCTTCCAAAGCCAGCGCTTAACCACTGCGCCACTCGGCCATCCCCGAATCTGGCTGATTCTTGAAAAAGCATTATTGAAAGATTTGTGGTCCTTGGAGGCGAAGGCTGTTCTTAAGAAGTGCAGGCTAGTGAAGGGGGTCTGAGAAGTAAGGAGAGTGGTCTTCTCCCATTGAACGGGCAATGGCGATGGATACCATGGAGAAAAGCTATCATCTTCCAATCCAGAGCTGTATGGTCCTGAGAATTAGCAAGACTGCTTGAGAAAGTAGTTTCTAATAATCATTAAAAACCTTAATATTTACTGAGCCCCCACAGCATGTCTGGAATTGTGCCAATTTTGGAGGAGGTTACTAGAAGATGTGACCACCTGTTGACCCAAGAGCTGGACCCAGACAATCAGAGGCTCCTTAACCTCTTCCCTGTCCTTGAAATGTACATTTTGCCCAGTGTTCCTACACTAGGAGCAGTATCAAGGATGCAGTCTTGAGACTATCTGGACTATATATATATGTGCCTGAATCCTGTTAAGGCCTCTATATAAACCCTTAAGATTCTGGTGGGAGAATGCAGAGATCTACTAATTCTGGGACTGCGCAAGGTAAGACTTGTATATAAGTTCCCTTGCTTATTAAAACCGTACCTACCAATTTGGAGTGGTCTGCCTTCTTTCTTTGGTCTCTACTTGCCCTTCATGTTTGGGGACCAATTTCAAATTTCACCCTGGGAATTTAAGAGGTTAAGAACCAATAGCCAGGTGGTGGGACTATATAGATAACCTAGCTGGTCTACCTATGTAATTATCTATCTATCTATCTATCTATCTATCTATCTATCTATCTATCTATCTTACATAAGAATATGATTTTAAATTTAACCTTATGAAATTACCTTTTTATTGCAGGCCAATAATGGTTATATCATATGATTGGCAATTTCACATGACGGAACACTAGTAGTTTCATATGGTTCAACATAAACAGCTTATGGAAGTACTATTTTCCTTTTGGCCAATACTTCATCATGCTGGTGTGTGTAGCATCTCTGGTGCCTGGATCATACATGCCAGTAGCATCACCCAATCATTTGAAAACTGATCATGCAAATTGCTCTGCACATTTCCAAATGCAGAGGGTGGGAGTTGGGGGATGGTGGAAAAGTGTGATAACCCCATTTAAAAATCCATGAAATTGTCAGAGAAATCAGCTCAGGCTTGGGTGAAAAATATCCTCAAGGAACTGGGACTTCAGCTAGAAACTAAAGGAGAGGGTGGAATTAATTAGGGAGAGGGGTCTGAGAGTTCATTCTTTCCTCTACACTTGCAAAAGTGATTAGGCTGGAACAGACTTGCTGGGTCCAGAAAGAAAAGAAAAGAAAAGAGAAAAGAATGTTCCAATTTGGGTGAAGGAAACTGGGGCTAGAAAGGAGAATTGTAGCTATGAGGTTAAAAAACAAATAGATTAAAGGGCAACCCTTGAGTGAGCTTGGATTTTATTTTGAAGGTAATGGGCATTCCTGGAAGACTGAGGAAAGGGTGTTTCAGGAAACACTGGGCCCTTGCTCACTGCATACTGCACTCCTGCTGGAATCCATGCTCTCACACCTGGAAACCTGCACATAGAGAGGCTTGGGTTGGGGCCCAGCCACTCTGTGGTGGTTCTGCAGGTCTCCACAGAGGAGGATGATCAGCCCTACCCCATTTTAGCAAAACAGCAATACCATTACTGAGATAGAATAATTTGTCCATGAACACCACATTTGTGTCTTTATGTAATGCTTATGTGTTTGTGTATGTCTTAAAAATCTTTGATTTAAATATAAGACTGACAAAAAGTAGGAAACATGAAAGAATTTGTCTAGATGTGTTGTGACTTGCTGCCTGCGCTGTAGGACTGCAATACACATCTGATGTATCCTGTGTAGACCAAGGTGCCCAGCCACCGGGTGAAACCAATTCACACAGGATGGTCACCTGTGTGTTTATATGGCTGCTTCTCAGGATTGTTGGTGAGAAGCTCATGATATAATCCGTGTGAAAATGCTTCACCATTGTAATGTTCTGGAAGAGACAATGGATCAGGAATAAAAATGATGTAAGCACAGTGATATTAATATTAAAAATAAATAATACTATAGGAGGTAAGTGCTAAGTGCTATTAAAATAGAAAAGAGCTTAGAAGGGAGAGAAATGAATGGATGTTTGCCTTTTACAAGAGGGTCGGGTTGTAAATGTCATGAAATCTAGTTGCATTTAAGGATTATTCACCTGTGTCATCATCTTCTCCCCTCAAGGTCTTTAAATAACAGGATCTACTTTAATAAAAAATTCCAAGCTCCTCGAACCTTCAACGGCAGTCAGCAAAGCACACGTATAATCTGTACACTACAATGTAGCCTTTAATTACACTTGCTTTGCTTTGTTTCCCATTGTTTTACGCATCAGCCTCAGGGGCTTAAAATAGATCTTAAGCTCCTTGAAGGCAAGAAGCCGGCTTTAAAACTGCGCCCAGCACACGGGATGCACGTACGAAGCAAAGGCTGATTTATGGAACATAAAGCAAGAGTCTTAAATTTTAAACTGCAGCTCCGCCTTTGAGATGCTCTCCGCAGCCCACGGCAGCCCCCCGAGGGCACTGTCTTGTCCCCCACCCCTCCCCTTAGCAGCCCTTCCCCATTGCGGTTCCCCACTGAAGCCAGCAGGAGGCGCCACGGCCTCGGGTTAAGCCGTTTCCCCCTTCTACCCCACTTCCCCCAGCACATGACGTGGGAAGCTGCCTCCGCTAGAGTCTTAGCAATAGGAGTGAGGGGTGAAGGGGTTTGGGGGTGGGGTGGGGTGGGGGGTGTGGAGAACGAAGACACGCGTGCACACACACACAGCATGGAAGCAGAAATCTCCCCCGGCTTTGTGGGGTTTTACTCCCACCAGAGCAGTGTGTGAGAGGTAGGTAGGTAGGGGTGTGTGTGTGTGTGTGTGTGTGTGTGTGTGTGTGTCACGTTTTGCGTGTAAGACCTAAATCCCGACCAGGTAACCTATGATCACGCGCCCCCCCCCCCCCCGCGTACCCGGTGATTAATACCCAATTTTCTTACTCCCCCTCCCCCTCCCCCTCCCTCTCTGGCTGCCTTGCGGTGGACTTGCACAGCCTGCCCCCGCCTGCTTCCCCTCCCCCGGCTCTGATCATCACCAACTGGGATCTCGGCTTCTGCCTCTCCACCCCCCACCTTTTTTTTTTTTTTTTTTATTTTTGAGAAAGGAAGGTGCCCCATCCCCTTTCAAAAACCGCTTCCCCTGGCTTCTTCACCTCTAGGAAATCTTGGGGCTTTGCTCTACCGACAGTGCTCGTCCGGGTGATTTTTTTTTTTATCACCACGGTCCAGAAGCGCTGGCATCCGAATGCATTTCCTTCTGCTTTGCAAAGAAGAGTCGTGAACTTCAAAACCCTCGAGACGGATTATTAATCCTGCTTTGCAGGCAAGGAACACCCTCAATCCGCGGCCACCGGCTACCCCTCTCCGGAGGCTCTGCAATCGCTGAGGCGCTGAGAGCCGGTACGTAAATATTCGCCTTGGAGTCTTGTCTCAGTTTGGGGGTTTGAGGTGTTAGGAAGATAAAGGGTCAAAGCAGTGGAACCGTTAACCAACCTGGTATTAGGTAAAGCTGTTGAATCCAGCAGAACCCGGCACTTGCTAATTTGGATGTGGCTTAAAAAAAAAGAAAAAAAAGAAAAAAAAATTTCTTTTTAGGGTGAAAAGGTAGGGCTCGCTCCAGTCTTTTTGGAGAGGTTAATCCTCTTACCCAGCGGAGAGGCTGGACATCAGTGCCCCGGGCCGGAGCCACGCGCCGCGACCATCCGTCCAATCGACACGTTTCAGGTGTAGCCCCAAGTGCTGCTGCACATCAGCGCGGCGGCGGCGTGAGTGTGCGCGGGGGTGAGTGTGCGCGGGGGGTGAGTGTGCGCGGAGGCGCGTGCGCGGCGGGGTAGTGTGTGTGCGCGTGTCAGTGTGCCCCTTCCAGGAAATGCCCAGTGTGCACCCCGTGCACAATCAGAGCCCATTCAGCACAAGCCCGGGGTGGGAGGAGGCGCTGCCGCTGGAGGCGATGGGGAGAGCCAGACAGACATGTCAGCAGCAATGCAGATGGGGCTGGGGGCCGCACTTGCTGGCGAGTTAAGTGGGGATTGTGTTTCTGCGTGTGTATGTGAATGTGTGTTGCTATGTGGTGCCGCTTCTCCCTCCCTGCCTCCTTCCTTCCCACTTCCCTCCTTCGCGCCCTCCCTCCCGCCCTCTCTCCGCTTCCATTCAGGTTGGCTTTCCCACCTCTCATCCATGCCTGTCCCAGGAATGGTATAGCCAGACCTTTTCTGAATTATTTATAGACCGGTGCCAGCTGTTTTCAATTCCTCTCGTGTGCACTCTGTGGGAAATGCGGGGTTTCCTCCCCCCTTTTTCTTAAAACGAATTGATACCTTTTTCGGAATGCATTTTTCTCACCCTCCGGGGGACACGCGACTCAAACCCTGACTGCCTCTTTTTCCCCCCTAGGAAGGGGACGCTTTGGGAATGACCACGCTCCACGGAGGGACAGAGCCGGCCCTCAGCTCCTCAACACAGAGCCTCCACTAAAGCTCCAAAAATCAAAAACCGTAATTGCCAGAAGAACCATTAAAAAAAAAAAAAAAAAAAGAGCCCGGCCACTAACCTCACATGCAAAGGGAATAATTACTCTGGATTCTGCATTGTGAGCTGCTTTCCGTACGCTGACTTACCTTTGAATTCAGCCTTTTTTTTTTCCCCTTTGAATTTGCATCTCTTCAAGATACAAGATTAAAACAAAATTCACGCTACATTGGATTTTAAATGATCTTCCTTTCATTTACCCTTCATCTTTCTTATGTGGATATGCCAGCGAGAAGAGGAGACTGGACATCCCCAACATGCTCACTCCCTTAATCCGTGCTAGAGGTTTGGCTTCTACAAACCCAGGTAAGGCACATTCTATTGTATTTCCTTCTCACTGGGGGTAAAGGATTCCTTGTTTATCTCTCTCTTCAAGTCCCTCAAGTGGGTTTTTTGAAAGAAAAGGTAAAACAATATTAAAATAATGCTGTTTTAGGGAAAAAGGCTTATTACAAAGGGAGGAAATCTCCCATGTTATTTCTTTTCCTTCCTCATCAAACAGGTTTTGGGGTTTTTGGAGGCAATGGGGGTGGATGTCTATAGGAATAGAGGATATTGGATGGCATAAGGGGTATATATGTATGCAGACACAGCTGGGAGACCTGTGTGATTTTCAAGTAAAATACCATTTTATTCACCCAGAGCTAAAGCTCTGATTTTTATGGAGATCTAGAAATCATTCCCCTCCCGCCCCCACCCCCCCCAGGCTGGGCTTTTCCCCTTGCCACTTCCATACCTCTATCTCTTGTGTCTACCTTCCTAGGCATCCTCTCTATGCCCTTTAAAAAATGAAAGCAATGATTGAGATGACTGGGGTTACTGCCCTGAAGTCCACTTGCTGTCTGAGGGTTGACACTGGGCCCAGAGATCCTGGGAGGCCTGCTGCAGAGAGGCAGGTCTAGGTGGGGAATCCGGCTGGTCTAAGAACACCTGGAACTGAAGATGCTGCAGGTTCAGAGGACTGAAATCTGAAGCTGGGAAGAAAGAATCCTGTCAATATTCTGCTTTTAATTCGTATTTTTTCATGTGCTATTATTTTTGAGCTGCAAATTTCTCCTTCTGTCTACACATCTATTTATACCCACACATCCTCCAAGCAAACTGTTACTTCCACACTCTTGCAAAATGGCTATCTTGCAGAGTTCTAAAATGCTGTGCATGTGGAAGGGGTGCAGAATTCGACACGTGAGTCTTTGTGTTAAACAAAGAGATGTGCCGTTTGCATGTGTTAGTCTTGTACCCTCAAAATAGAATTAATACTTTAATTTTTCCCCCTCCCATCAATTCCTACAGTATGTGAAATGTGGTTTGGCAGTATTTTCATGTACTTGAAAGGAGAAATAGCAGGAGAAATGGAAAAGACTTAGCTGATGACTCTTCAGCTAGTCACCCATGCAATCCAAGACAACTCCTAAGGAAATCCGAATATCCATGGCTGGAGGGCCATGATGGTGAGCTGGCTGCCGCTCTCCTTGGTCCACTGGCCAGGTATCCCCAAACTCTGAAGGTGCCCAAATGCAGGAGTCAGGTTGAGATAAAGATCTTTGAAATAATGTAGCAGAACCATTAGCATCATTAGTCTTCCTTAAAGTATTCTCCCCGCAAATCTTATTTTTCATGGCCTTTTTCTTTAATAATAATACTTTGAAATAATCCAAAATACTAAAGGGATGGGGGGGAGTAGTGGAAGGTCCTTGTTTCTCAACATCATGGGAGAAGGTAGTTCTTCATTGTCCAGAAAAGGTGGATATGATCCAGATTCCCTACTTCCCTCCCAGGTTTCCTTCTCTTGAGCATTTAACTGCTAATCTGTAACCATGGTGTCATCAGAGTGGGAGGGTGGGATCCCACTTTGAACCATGTTCTCACCATGTCTGCAAATAGCTGAGGTTATCTGATGTGTGCTCACTTTAGAGACACCTGAACTGGTTCCCCATGTGCTTCTACTCCTTCAAGTGGGAGATGCACTCTTAATTTTACTTCAAAATAGAACAGAGGTATGGGTGAGAAAAGCAGCTCCATGTGTGATGATTTCATACGTACAGAGAAGTGAGGCGAGGTGGGTATCAAAGGTCACACACCCTCTTTTGCATCCCTGTGCCTAGGAGAGTGCTGCTCTATACCCGGTAGGTCTTTGGTCATGTTTGTTGGTGATGAGGTGGACAGGGTCTCAGCCACATTGGCCTTGGTTGCTAATGAGATTAAACCAGGCTCCAGGCCATCATTAGTTGGTGGGAAGACTAGGCAAAGGGCAAGAGGTTAAAAGGGAGGGTTCTGAGGAAGAGGAGGACCAAGTGATGCAAAAGCTATAAAGAGAAAAGAATGGCATTCCAACTGGAAAGAGCTCCTTGGGATTCTAGGAGGAATCACCACAGGTGGTCCGTACCTTTTCCATATCCAAAGCCATTTTGGAGACCCTGGAGAAGAGGCAGGTGTTCCTGTCCTCCTGAGCAGATTTTGAGAGGCTGTGACTCAGTGGTGTTTTGGGCTGTCTCAGAGCCATTGTTCTCTCTTTTCCCCCCTCTTAACACAAAGAGCTGACTGGGTTCTATTTTGTCTTCTCTCCTTCTGTCATCCCCCCCTCCCCCTCTTACAGTGTGGCAGTGTGGGTTACATGGGTAAGAAATGTGGCTGCTGGTGGGAGGAAGAACAAATTTAATTTCCATCGAGAAGCCTTCGTGATGTACAATTAAGAAAAGAAAGGGAAATAAAGGCTACCCAGGAGAGCATGGTTAAGGATGTTAGGTTGGTGATTTCAAGGGAAACAGAGCGGCATGGTTGTCTTCTAGCTGTGTGTTTCAGGTGTAGCAAAGCATGATGGATCTTTGCTACACAGAATGATAAGGCACCTGAGAGATGGAGGTTAACATGCACAGAGAGGAGCAGCGTTCTTAAAAGTAAAAGAATTAAAATCAGAAAGGAACTTGTGTATTTAAGTTTAGCCATCTCTGGTCTCCATTGGTTCCATCTCTAGGAAGCCTGCCTGCCTGAAGAGTCTTGCTTTGCCAGTGTATCTGTGCAGTTTATGGCAGGGGTAGGTGCAGGCAAAGAGAATAAGTAAGGAGGCAAAATGACAGAAAAGGAGAAGGAAGAAAAAAATTGCTCTAGTCACTGCTTTGCACACCCGTGCCTTTCTTTTAGGCTGATTTTTAGGCTGAGTGAGAAGAGCGACTTCCTCTGGCGAAGGGATGAACAGCAGGTTCCTTGATTATATATTCTTGCTTCACCTCCAGAAATTTGGCTTTAGAACCATGATCATCTTCCTTGACCTTCACATACACACACTCAGCCTTATGTGCAGAGGGGCAGTGGGCATCGGGGAGGTGGACGCTGGGGCCAGGAGTATTGAGCTGATCCAGCCCTTGGCCACACCATCCTTACCTTGTAAAACATGTGCCCATCTCCCCCATCAATATGATGAACTCAGAATGCAGGGTTTGGTTCCCCTCCCCCCCATTTTGTTGTACAAGAATATACAGGTGACATGTTCACTACTAGTAACAGGTTAAAGCAAAAAATAAGTTAATATATATGGACTATGGAATACAGAAGGAGGCAGGAGAAAGGACAGGTTGTATGTGAAGAAACCATGGCAAAGAATCAGCCTATAGAATCCAGGGACAGCAAAGAGGCCAGGGTGGTACTTTCTCACCATTCTAAGGGCTGGAAAACTTGTTCTCTCTCAGCCTGGGGCTGTCGGAACAGCTCCTCTCCTGTAACTTGTTGGGGTCAGCAGTAAATAAGCTCATTCCTCATGGCCATTCGACACCCTCCTTAAGAATTCTAGAAATTTCTTCCTTTCAGTAAACTACATTTTCAGCCTCTGCCGCTGTGCAGACAATCGAATAGTAGTATCATCTCTCTATAAATAAATATAGATCAAAAGAGTTACTGGTCTAATGAATTGTTCACATTTATTAAAGTGCATCTCTTCTTTGCAACCACAATAAGAAGTCTCCAGGGAGAGTAGATTAGCGGTCAAATTGATATTATCTTTCAGGAGGATGCAGAAGACAGAACAGAATGGAGTCGGGATGAGGGAGCAGGCGTAACTCAGAGGAGGTGGGTTTCTGAGATGTGGCCAATACACCCGATCCATTGGGCGGATGAGTTCTTGAGGTTCTGTGAGCTCCGAGAGGTGTGCTCAAAACCTTTGGTTGGTTCCTCGTTGCTCCCCAACCATCTTATTTTTGTCTTTTCACTTTCTAGTGTTTTCAGCTGAGGTTAGCAGAGAAGGGACCTAGAGCATATGTTGATTCCCTTGTTGAAATTCTTCATGAAATTCTGCCCCGAGCAGTGATTGTTATGCCGCCTGTGTATCACCAGCGTCTGTGGTTATTGGTACACTTTATCCTAATTTTATTTATATGCTCTGTTTCTTTAAGAACTTTATGAGCTCCTCCATGGCAGGAAGGGATGTTTTTTAAACTTGATGACTGGCACATAATAGATAGTTGAAAAAAATATTAACCATGAATGGAGAGAGGAAGTGAAATATTTAATTAGGGGGTGGACAGTGCTCTTTGTGGTTTGTTCTTATGGGTCTAGGAAGAGTTCTAAGTTATGATGCTAGATGAGATCAAGAATATCAGAGCGCTAGGACATTTGGGAAAGCATCTCCTCTGACCTTGTCATGTAATAGATGAAGATGCGGAGACCCATGGACATTGAGTTTTTTACTTAAGGCTTAGTGCCAGTGGTTTTTACCCACTATTAGCTACAGTGAGGGGTGGAGGTTATCTGTGGATTTCAAATGTCGACATTAGCACTTCTCAAACTTGATTGTACATGGAGTCACCTACGGATCTTGTTAAACTGGATGTTCTGATTCAGGTGGTATGGAGTGGTACCCAAGATTCTGCATTTCTAACAGTGTCCCAGGTGATGCCAAAGTGGCTGGACCAGCCATCATGGGTCTACATCATTCCTGAACCTAATTCTGCATCATGGTCAACATCGGCAGTTCCACATATGTGTTCTACTTTGGGGACTTCCACCATTTCTGCTTTGTTCTTTTTTTTAAAATTAAAGTTTATTGGGGTGAAAATTGTGAGTAAAGTTACAATTGCTTTGTTCTTAAAAGTTAAAAAAAAAAGAAAAATTAGAAAGCCAGCTTTGTATTTAAGTTAACCCATTTCCTCTCTACAGTCACTCTTCCACCATGTACATCTTTAGTCTCTTTCCCTTTTATACTCTATTCATTCTTATTCTGGTCTTTCTCATAACTGATTTGTCTCTTTCTTTCTATATTCTCCTGCTCCTGGGTTTGTCTATTTACTGATATCTTTTATTTATTTATTTATTTTCTTAGGGCAGTGTTACTGGCCCTCATATGTGGGACCTGAACTGGGACTGCTGGCTTCCCAAGCCAGCGCTTAACTACCGCACCACTCAGCCGGCCCTTATTTACTGATATCTTTTGTTCTCTTTTCTTTCACATTACCTCTTCTTTTAGCTTTATTTTGATCCCTTCTGTACTCTCAATTATTCAGCAGACATTTGTTAAGAACCAGTATTTGTCAAACACTGTGTTATGAAAAAGAATGAGCTCTGGTCTGTACTTTTCAGTAGCCTGTGATTTAATGAGGAAGGTGTGTAAGGAGATCATATTATTTAGGTAAGATCTGCAAAGGAGAGAAGCCTGGGAGAATGCGGTGGGCTTCGCGAATGGCTTGACCATTAAACTATGTCTTTAAGACTAAAGAGGAGACTTTTTCGTGGACCGAATGGTAATTTTAGGAGGACAGAGAGCATGGTAGTGTGAAAGAGCAAGCCTCCTGCTCTTCCTTGCTTCCCTTAGGTTGGGGAGAAAAGCAAGACACGGGTGCGCTGGGTCCTTTATTAGGAATTTGGGATTCCAGTTGAGGCAGAGAATAAAGTCAGGGCCTGTGTCAAAGGAGAGGGAAGAGGCTATAATTTCTGCTTTAGTGTTCTACAGTTAATGACTTCTAGCCCTATTCATTAGGCTTGCCTCTAGTATGAGCAACTGATACAATTTTCATTTTAGACCACTGGATTGCAACTGACTTTGTTGATGGCCATTATAAAGAAAGGGACAGCTGCTAGTTGGTTTGTAGCCAAGGAGAGAGCTGGATCCTAGCCCAGGCCAAGCTACTCAGAATGAAGGACCAGCTCAGCCCCATGTGTTTCTAGAGTAGTGAAGTAGAGAGTTGCCATGCCTTTCACACACTAGCTGCTTTCTTTAATGGCAAAGAGGAGTGATGGAAGAAGGGGGGCTCAATTATTCACAGGGAATCTGCAGAATGGTTTTGGGTAGCCTTTTTAGATGGCCTGATATTTTAGAAGTGTTCTTCATGGGGATGCCCAGGTATAGAGATGATGGGAAGGCACCTTCAGCTAACTGCTTGATTAAATGGTAGCACTGGTGCCTAAGGGAAGATGGATTTGAAATGCATGTTCCTCTACATTTTATTTGCACCTTTTTCTGTTCCCTGCTCTTCTACCCCTTTCCCCCGACTTTCTTGTTTCCTCTGCATGTTGTGGGTTATATTGATTTCACTAGCAAAGGGAACCTAAGCTCAGCCTGAAGACTTTTTAAAGATCCACTACATATAAAGAGAGCATCCTGGGTATTAAGGGATGTGGATGAGCAAATGCCACCACTGGCAGACTTGAGGGACATTCATTCCCAGGTGACTTGAGGGGCAGGGTGGTGGAAACATGGGGACAAGGCTGTGCCTGGAGAAATGAGGAGAGGCGAGAGGAGGAGAAGCAAGGCCAGACCTGAGGGAGTGGCAGACCTGGAAGGAGAGAGAGGCTGCAGGCTTTGGCCCTGCAGCTTCATAGGGATGGGAGCATCTGCAGTAAAGAGCTCCTTTGACTAGGACGATTTACAGTGTCGACTGATTAACTCATTCGACTCCTTAATACCAAACTGTTCTCTACACGCCATCCTCCATGCTTTCGTTAGTTGCCTCACTCAGACCATGAATTTACTGCATTCTGAGTTCATTATATTGATGGGGGAGATGGGCACACGTTTTACAAGGTAAGGATGGTGTGGCCAAGGGCTGGATCAGCTCAATGCTCCTGACCCCAGTGTCCACCTCCCCGATGCCCACTGCCCCTCTGCACACAAGGCTGAGTGTGCGTAGGAAAGAAATTCTAGTTTAAATTTCTCATTAATCTTTATAAAGACCTTCTCAGGGCTTCAACTGGTTAGAATGTTTTAGGAAATCAGATCTTGTTTTTTTTTTTGTTTTTTTTTTTTTTAGAGGTGGGACAAAAACAACGGCTGGATGAAAGATAGGGGAAGGGAGAAGAGAATCTTAGAAGAAGCCTGAAGCTGAGGTGATGTCATCAGTCCTTTTCCCAAAGCAAACTGTAGTCTGTAAAACTGCTGAGATGCTCTGAAGCAGTGCCACTACTTTCTGGGGGCCTTAGCCTGGTCACTCAGCCACCATGATGGCTGGTGTTTTGGATGAGAGATCAGTGTATTGCATATGTGTCAAAATACACACACACCACATGCACACCCACTCACACTATGCTTGTGTACATATGGGTATGTTTGTGCAGTGCTTACCTACCAAATACAGTGGTCAAAAGTAATCTTAAATATATTAAATATGTTTGTGCAACTGAGGTACAGTAATGCTTGTGATGTGTGTGACATGAGATAATGAGAAGGTGCCTGTTGACACCTTCTATCTATCCTCCTCCACAACCGCCATTTTAAAGCTGTGAAAATAGTTCTAAGGTTAGCCACGTGGCCTAAAGTCACATACATGTGTCAGAGCCATGTCTGTGGAATCTCACTTCTGCCTTCCCCTCCACTGCCCTGGCCCACTAGTCTCCTTGGCATGCATGCCCCTTAAGTCATCCAGTGGTGGCCGTTTGCTCATCCACATGTCTTCAGAGCCTAAGGTACTTCCTTGACATGTACCATGTCTTACAAATGCTAAGTTTTTCCAGGGTATCCAGTAGTTGCCTAGATGATAATGGAGGAGGTAATAGTCTTGGGAGTCAGAAGCTTCTTTTTGCTTCTGTCTGTGTTATTTTGCTTCTGCCTGTGGCCACGTGCGAGCCATTGACGGCGGGCCTTGATTTTCTCATTTCTAAAACAGTGAACAAGGCTAACCTGGTGCACTTTCCCCCAGTGCAGTGACAAAATCACCTGTAGAGCTTCAACAAAGTAAATACAAAAAAAAAACCTAAACAACAACAATAGCAGCAGCAACAACAAAACAACAAACCAATTAGGTCCCTGCCCAGGCTCTACCCCAAACAGTTAAGTTAAAATCCCTCAGGGAGGGACCTAGGCAGTGGTCAAAAAAATCCCCCAGGGGACTTTAATGTGCAGTCAGTCGTATTTGAGAATCACTGGGCAAAATGATTGACAAGGTATTTATTAGCTCTAAACATCTTGCTGTCCTAGCATCGTAACGTGTAGAGAGAGACCCTATTGCGGTTAGATAAACTGTTACATGACTAACAGGGTCTCTGAACCAGAGATCTAAAGAAGCTGGACTATGAGGGGATTCAGTGTACAGAGTGCACACAAGAGTAGAACGGGTGTTGAATTAAGAGCAGAGCTATATTTACCCCATTCTTGAGCTCGCTCAACACTGACGTAGGCCTGGTGTCAAAAGTTAGGAAAGTTAGGGAGTCGCTTCCCTCAACAGCCTTAAAACAAGTGTGGCTGTAAAGTAGGGTGAGCGGCCCTTGGTTTTGCAGACATCCTGTGTTCCACTTAGTCTTTGTGGAGGGTGCCCCATTTCTTGTTTTGGAGGAAGCCTCATTTGTAACACTGCAAATGTAGGGAAATGATTAATAAAGGTGTCTGGATAGGCAGACCCTGACTGATGGATGAGGGCTGTGAATGGTGCAATAATGTTAGTGCTGGTTGGAATTCACTAACCATGGTACCCTCCTTCTCAGTGCCTGTAGTGTGGTAGTTAAGGCATGGAGAGAAGAAAAAGGGTAGGAGGCATTCAGCTTTGTTCTTCCCTGACTGTAACTTTAATCACTGATTATGAGGCTGGCAGCCTTCATAGTTTTCTTGCATCCTTCCTTTTTTGGCTGCCCATTTAAAAATAAATGTGACCCTAAATGTACAGCGGTGAGAAAAAAGCAGATTTATGGAGCTGTGTTCCCTTAAAAAGACAAAGCACAAGAAAGTAAAAATATTGGTTCTTTTTTTGGACATCTGCTAGTAGCAGTAAGAGACATGAGAGAAGGTTATGAGTGTGGTTTGAACTCTCACTGGTGTTTGGTGGGGTCTGCAGAGGTATGAGGCACTAAATGATGAGGGAAACCTAAGTGTACTCATTGATCTGAACTTCTAAAGATCTCTTGGTTGGCTCTATGTAAGCAAAACATCCAAATCATGGAGCTACTGCATCCTTTTTCCTTGGATTTGTTATACACATCAGCTTTACCTGAGTTCTGTGAGGCCAGAATTGGTATCTTCAGGGTCTGTGGCTCTCCTTTCTATCACCTTGTTAAAAACTCCAGGATTGTTTCTGGGCTTAAGGAGGAAAAAAAAAAAAAAAAAAGAATTCAGTCCTTATCTGGTTCTGTTAACATCCCTAGCCTGGCTTTTCCTTCGGCTCACATAGGGAGAAACACCGCAGAAGAAATCCTACTCTGGCCAAATATAGGTGTTCCAATCTGGGAGGTCTTTCTTGGGTAGGAGGATGTTGACCCCTTGGATTTCTGAAGGGAAAAATACTGGATGGGTTTTCTTAGAGCCTGCATGTAGAAGAGAAACCATTTTTGTTTGTTAATTTGTCATTTTTCCACGAGAACAAGATTCATGCTTTATGTCACTTGATGTCCTCAGTGTTTAGCAGAGTACTCTCTGTATAGGGGCAGTGCTCAGAGAGTGCTGGTTATTGATAAAGATGTAATGGAAATGAATGTGCACTGAGGATAAAGTTCACGTATTTATGCCTTTTATTATATGTTTCCACTTTTTTGCCATCCAAGTACCTCTTGATGCTTTGGGTGAATTTTACTGGAGTCCAATGGATGAGAGTGTCTTTCGTGCTAACTATAGGCGGACAGAATGAAAATATACCCATTTCTTAGAGCTTCATTTTATATTATGTTTAATATGGATACTTCTTCAAAAAGCACTCAATCATCACTAATTATGCTTTTCCCCTTCCCTTCAAATTCTGTGTAAATACTGGCCATTCTTCAAGGTCCATCCGTGTCAAAGACTGTGTCTCACCTGATCTTCCCAATTAGAAATAAGCTTTCCGTAAGCTATCTTTATTTGTCCGTATGCTATCTTTATTTTTCCTCCTTTTGTAGCACTTTTCTTGTGTTGTCTTTTTGGACAAATTCCTTGAGGGCTTTTTATCTTATATCCCCAGTCACTTTCACTCTGCTGGGCTTTTCTGGAATAAACAGGATAATGGTTACTTACCTTCTCGACCTTTCCTTTTTATTCTGTACCTATTTACAATGATGCTTTGATTTCAACATAAAACTCAAGGTTGTCTATGAAATGTATGAATGGTCTTTCAGTCACCGTAGCAGGGAATCTGGTTTATTTATATATCTGCATTTATGCAACTGAGACAGAGGTTAAGGAAGGGAGAGAGAAGGTCCTGGAATTAGGTGGCCAGGTTTTGTAGATGCTTTTGGAGATAAATGGTGGACTAAGAATGCTGAGAATTATTGCTGTCAATCCAAGTATCATAGTTATCAAAAAAGGAATTGCCTTGCCTTTGCTTAAGGCCATTTTCTATCGAAATTGGGCCTTGAATTGGCAATAGGTATTTGCGGTGTGCCCATTATATTTTGGCTTATGTGAACACATGTTATCTCATTTAATCCTTACAACAAGGCTGACATTGTTATTTTGTTTCTCAGATGAACAGAGTTGAGGATTAGAGAGCTCAAGGTCACACAGCTGTAAGCAGCAAGCCAGGATTTCAACTTATATGCTCTGATTCTAACCCCTGGCTTTTTAAATTCTACAGAGCCACCTCCATGTAAAAGAAGATAAGGGTTAATGTGTTATGTAGAGGAACCCATAAATAGCATGTACTTTGAAACTTCAGCTAAAGTGACTTTCTTCTTGATCCCTTCTCTTTGGGCTTTGCTTTTGGAGGAAGGCAAAGTTATTTTCAAATGGAAAAATAGATGCCTATAAAATAGCCAATTTCTGGACCTTAATTTAATTCAGTGAGGACAAAAGGTGAGAAACTCATGGCACTGACAATGAGCATCTTTTTTATTTCACACAATTGTTAAGGCTTGGGTACCATCTTTTTAGCCTCTTCCTACCATTCTGTAAATACGCTTCACCTCCAAACCTGAAGACTCTACTTCCTGGAGGAGGAAATAGTCCTCTTTCTACTCATTTAATCTTGGACATTTGGAAGAGCACCCATTTTCTTGTATCTATTTCTTTCTCAAACCCATGTATAGACTATTACTTTGAGTGGAGACTAATGGTTAAGAGTAAGAGAATGGTAGTCAAAAACACTACTTTGTTGTAGGGTCTTTATTATTTATTGTTCTATGAGTTATGTTCACCTCATTCCAAAAACAATATGAGGGAGCTAGTTTTGTTTCAAATATCTGGCTCAGAGGCCATTGTTATATACAATAAACATATAATACAAAGGTTAATTTTCCTGTCTTTATGTTTCTATCTAAGAAAAGAGGTGATCTCTTGGTGTTCCAGGTGCCTTAACTTTACCACATGCATATTTTTAAACTACTTTTCAGTAATTTGAAACAAAGTGATACTGAGGAAGGCGGGCTGGCCAGGACACCAGGTCCCATCTCAGTGCCACCTCAGCACTATATGATTCAGGCAAGGCACACAACCCCGCTGAACTTACTTCCTTGTCTATAAAATAAGGTCTTTAGGGGAGACAATTATTGTGCTGTGGATCACATGAGGAAACTTAAAAAAATCCCCTCAAACTGTAAGTTTAATATTCACACATACAGTATTATTACTAATAACTCCATCCTGCTTGAAATAACAGCTTTTCAATGGCAGGGCAGTACAGCCACTTGCCGTGGGCAAAAGAATAGAAGATAATTGATGGGAAGACAGGCAGCGATGGCCAAGCCACCAGTGGTCTGAACACAGAGCACCACCCAGGCACTGTGACCTGTGGTTTTTAATCTGTGGTCTGTGTCTCCTTCTCAGGTTCTCTTCCACAGCATTTCTCCAGAAAACTAGATAAATGTCAGAAAGGAGAGCGAGACTAATCTTTCTAGCTTTATATATAGAACCACTTTTTTCCAGGCTTATCTTTCATCTTTACATGATCCAGGAAGAATAGAGAAGGAGATGGCCACACAGGCCAAGGAACAGGTTAATGTGGAGGGCAGTTTGGCCCTCCAGGCCTGTGCTCATGCCCCCCGCTCTGTCTGCAGAGCCCTCCTCACCGTACTTCGCCTGCTGCACTCCTGTTCTGCCTTCCAGGTTCAGCTCAGGGATCCCCTACTCCAGGTCCTCCTGGTCCCACAAGGCTGGAGTCACTGCCCAGTTCCTGCTCCCATGCCCCGCCCCCCTTCTCCGCGCGCTGGTTTGAAGACTCTCGTTGTGTCTCTATCCTGCCTCCCCCATGATGTGAATTTTTCAAGGGCTGAAACAGCCTCTGTCCTGTATCCCCGTGTGTGCCTAACAGAATGCTGGCACACGATGGACATGTAAAAAATAGCTGCTAACATGGTACGAGCGCCTGTTGGCCCCACTGATTACCTGCATTTTGTGGACGGAGATACTGAGGCATGGAGAAGTTAAAACCTGCTTAGCTCAAGTGGCAGAGCCAGGATTTGAACCCAGTGGTCTGGCTCCAGCTCACACCCTTAAGCTTTACGCACTACAGCTCGACATAATGGGGACATCGGAAGGAAGAGAAGAGACTGCACAGCAGAACCGAAGGATTGTTAGGACCGGGACTTTTTGTGGACCTCATTCTCTTGATGTGCTTGTTAGATCCAGGACACACCTAGGGCCATCTTCCAGAAATGCATGGGAATGTGATTCATGTAATTACTGTTGAGTTTTGCAGAGGACGAAGTGGGTTCTGTTTCCGGCACTTGTACTTCTCTACTGCTTGCTGTCACTGTTGGTTCCTGAAGTTTTCCTGGCTGCCATTTCCTTTCGTGGCCCTTCAGAGGTGTTTGGGGGGCCTACTGGCCTGCATCCCCCTCCATCCTTTCTTACTGACATGGTGGCAGGTGTAGAAAACAGTAGTTGAGAGGTTTCTGTCAAGACAGCCAAGGTTCCTGTCCTGCCCCTTATTAGTTAACTGGTAGATGTCTTCACTTCTCTGTACCCCCTGAATCTTTATCAATTATATGAGGTATTAATAATTTTAGCTTTTCAGTTATTGGGAGAACTCAGTGAGTTATTTCACTTTGGACAGTACTTGTCCTAGAGTAAGTAAGTAGTAAGTATTAACTACTGAGATGGCTCCTGGTCCCAACCTAGTCAGTGCCAGTTTGGGTGGCAGGGGTGTAATGCATAATTCTCCAATGTATGAGGCAGTCGTTCCTGAATTAGAGGTTTCCAGATCGAGATTGGCATTGACTTCTTTGAGTATCCCATCAATACATAGCCGGCGAGAAAAGAAAGTATGGCCAGGACATGGCATCTTCCTAGAATATTGAGAAAACACGAATTCTTAGTACAAAAAAATGCAGCAGGTACCCACAAATAGGATCTATTCATCAAGGATTTAAAGGTTGAAATGAACTTTTGGCAAAGTGACCATGAACTGCTCAAATGTAGGATGGAATAAGCATCAGTAAGGAAACCTGCGAAGAAACAAAAATAAAATTTGAGAATGAAAGGAATGTTTTTCAGCAAAAGAAGGTGACAGAGGCAAAGACAAACCAAGTTGGATGTAATAATAACAATTACTTACATTTCTGGAGTGCTTTATAGTTTACCAAGGGCTTCCTCATGTGTTTTCTTCCCATCATAGTTTTTGGTCTTCCAAAGAACACACTAGGAGGAATTCTGGGCAGAAATTATAATCTCCATTTTATAGATGGAGAAATTGAGGTACAGAGTGCTCAAGTGATTGTCCAGAATTATGTAGTCAAGGAGAAGAAAGAGATGGAACTCAATCCCAGCTTTTCTGAATCCCGAGTCCAGGCTCTTTCTTCTTTGCCTCTGCTTTGATAGAGCCGAGGACAGCAGAAAGCTTGGAGGAAGCCTCATTGGATAAATTAAGAATTGACTCTCATGGATGGAGTAGAGGCTTGATCACTGCACTGTATACCTGAAACTGATGTTGTATAATATTGTATGCCAACTGTAATTGAATATATAGATAGTACGGGATGTGGATTATACTGTGGAAAGGAGTCAAAGGAATTGTAATAGATATGTATGATATGGGGGGGAGGAGTGGGGTGGCGAATTGGGGGAGGGGGGTTGTCACTTTGAGGGGTAAAAAAATATAACTATTGCACTGTGTTGTACACCTGAAGCTAATTTTTTAAAAAATGTTTATTTCACAATAAAAGAATAAAAGAAAAAAAAAGAATTGACTCTAAAAAGAAAATGAATTTGGTGGGCAGGTGAGCATATTTAGAAATAGTAAAAGTTGTGAAACCTGAAAAGGCAAGGTCAAACATTATGCAAACACTGTAAGGGTTTGGGGCAAGACAATTATTATTATTTTACTTCTTTATGTTTTTTTTTTAACCTTCCCAAATTTCCACACTAGAGTGCATTATTTTCATATTCAGAAAAGATGAGATAAGAAATAAAAAAAAATAAGAGCTTTCCTTATATTAGGAATTCAATAAAGGTGAAGGGGTAAGTCATTTCCATAAGGGCAAGAGATATAGCCTTACTTTCTTGGAGCTAAAACTGAGAACTAGTTACTTACATACAATCGTGTGTGTGTGTGTGTGTGTGTGTGTGTGTGTGTGTGTGTGTGTGTGTAATCTGGATTCTAGCATAGGTTAGGGAACACAAAACCAAGTGAAAATTGGAGAGGTTTTTGAAACACTAATTAAGAAGTATATAATAAGTCACCTCAGGTCTTAATGGCAGATTCTAAAATGATTCCAACAAGGAAATGGCCATTGAAGAGCCAAAAGAAATCACAGAGGAACGGACAGATATCTGAGGGCCAGTGTATAACCTTTTTAAAAAAAGAGATGATAGCTGGAGATTACAATCTCATAAGCGTAAATGCTAAACTGGAAAATGTATCAAGCTTCATACATAGTAAGTTCCCGACTCCTTGAAGAGACCAGGGCATAGTACCTTAAAATGGCTTTTTAGAAAACAAACTCTATTAGTATTAGATATGTGGTTTTAGGAGAAGAATAGGTATGGCAGGCTGTAGGAAACCAATAACATGTAATTAAGGAAAAGTAATGAAACTTCTAGATCTTCCCCTGAGATTCTATGTTTTAAATAGAGAAAATGGGGTGGGTTAAACAGCTGGTGCTCAAAATGCAGTGATGGGCAGAGGCTGCTGGCTAGGGCCCTGGAAGTCTGGTTGCTTCTTACCTGCGGGGAACTTGAACTTAGCCTCTATTAACATTCCCAACAAGGTGGGGAGGGTAAAGTACTCTGCCTGCCTCTCATGGCTGCATGAAAGGGCTGTGCTCCTGGCTGAGGGGTGAAGAGGTGTTCTGCCAGAGCCGGCTTTGCAGCTGTGGGGCACAGGCCCGCCCCGTTTTCAGCCTCTGCAGGCCATGCTGCCACCATCCCCACACTCTAGCTTTGTCACCCCTCCCACTCTCAGTCCATACATGCATGTAACCAGCAATTTCTAAAATGTGTGCTCACTTTTATGCAAACTCCCCAAGTTCAACCCAAAGTATTAGGGGGTTTGGGATCCCTGAAGCCTATCCATGGATATCAGGTTAAGGAACACTTGCTCTAGACCATGTGTCTAGGGTACAGCCTTGGGCCGGCCGAGTGGCGTGGTGGTTAAGCGCTGGCTTGGGAAGCCAGCGGCCCCGGTTCGGTCCCACGTATGAGGGCCAATGACACTGCCCTCAAAAAAACAAACAAACAAACAAAAAAGTCAGTAGGGTACAGCCTGGCCGAGACTCCTCCAGTTATTTTGTCTCTGGAAGATGGGGACTGTGGGGAATAAGTTTTCTTGAGACCCCACCTCCTTTGCTCTTCCAGGGTTAACCAGCCTCACGGCTTCATTCACAGATTTTCTGAAGGCTTGCCACCATGTGCAGGGCTCTGGGCTCCCTTTGCGATGGAATCAGGCAGAGTGCTTGTTCCCCAAGAGCCCACAGACCAGGAGCTGAGACTTGGGCAGAATGGCTGTAGAATGAGGCAGGACAGAAGTTCCTTTAAGGCTGTCTACACCACTGCTGCAGCACACTAGGCATCTGGCCCTGACGTGGGAATGCCAGCTCGGCCACTTGGGAGCTGGAGGGTTCAAGGGCTTTGAAAGGGTGGCTGTAATTCAGATGGAACTGGCCTGAAAGAACACGAGCTTTATTACTCTCTCTACTGTGTCCGTCTTTTCCTTATGTACCCCAGCCCACTCCCTGACTCTTGTCTAAGGCCCTGAGTACAAATTCTAGCCAGAGATGAAGTCTTGGGGAATCCCAGAGTGGGATTCACCTCCCCTCTCAGCAGAGTGGATAGTCAGTGGAGATGACCCTTTTGGGTTCCTTCCTTACCCTTCTCACAGTGGGAGTTGGGATTCTACTCTCTCCTGGGTGTCAGGCACAGCCTTTCCCGGCGGCCTTGGTGCCAGCATCCTTAGCATTTCGAGGCTGGAGCTGCTGTGGCTTTTAAACCCAGGCAGATTTAGACTCTGAATAGCATAAGTCAAGAAACACAGACTGAAGCCCCAGTAGCACCCCACCCCCCCGAAGCAGCCAGGTCTTTGATGTCAAAGGGACTTGAGTTCAGAACCCCAAGTTTGCTGCTTGCCGCTGAGTGACCTTGGGTAAGGCACTTTAGGTTTTTGGCCCTTGGCGTTTCTCTTCTGTGAAATGCAGGTTACATAAAGTTCAGATGAGGGAAAATATCTAAAGTGCCTGGAACTTAGCTTCCTTTTGTCTCTCCTCCACATTCTGTGAGCAAAGCTGGTGAGTTCTTGGTGGCACAGGAAAAATAAAAAGTCATGGCCCTTGCTGGCCTTCTCCATCTTCTGTGTCTTCTGTATAAATGCCCATCTCACCCTATTCCTCAGCATTCCTTCACCATGGCTCTCTTACGAAGAGGAGAAGAAATGGAACTGGTTACGTTTCTGCTTATAAGGGAGACAGAATGAAGTATATGAAATTCAGTGGCCCAGGGTGACCTCAGGGAATTGGGAACATTTTGAAATAAGTCCTGGAATTAGGTCTGTCTATGGGGGCATCTGGAGAGCCCTGGGGGCTGAGAGCCTTGCATTATTAGAGACTAGAGGCAGAGAGAGAGAGAAATAAAAGAAGCATTGATGAAAGGAAAGACAGGAAAGAGCCATATCCAGGACATCAACTTCAATCAAGTTCTTTGGCTTCTCCTCCACTTTGTAATTGGAGGAGGGAAGAAGTAGGGAGGGGTAGGAAAAAAGAGAGGAAGGGCAGCAAGGAAAGGGGAGAGGGCCAGTGGGCTGCCAGGAGGTTTCCATTTCCCAGAGAATGGGGGCAGGACTAGTGCAGACAGTGCCTGTCTGACTGTAGACCTGGAGAGACGGGGTCCACCGCCCGTCCACCTTCCCAGCCTGGCATGACGGATTCATCAGCACTTTTGGCACAGTTCTGGGGGACAATCAGGAAGCCACAGCTGCTCTGCCACCCTGGGAAGTTTTGTCTGGACTCCGGGGAGTTTTTGCAACCTCTCCGGGGAGATCAGCCAGCCAGCCCCTCCTGACTCACTTGGGTGTTACAGTTACTGTGGGAACTCAGTCAGTGCTGCCCAGCAGATCTGTGCTGTCTGGAACGTGCTCTGTGTACATCTCTTTGTCTTACGCCTGCCTCTAAATGGTGGCAAACAGACATTTTAGAAATGGAATTAAGCATTTTGAGTTCACAGAATCAAGCATTCAAATGGCAAATATCAATTTTGAATTGAGTTGGGTTTTAGGGTATTTGTACCATGGTGCCTACCAGCAGCATTGACAATTTAGGGTTAATTTTATATAAAATGAATGCAGTTTGCTAAAATCTGAGTTTAATAACTGCAGGCTGGTGGATATGGGTCTTTGTGAAACCCTTCTGTTTCTGTCGGAGAAAGGGTGGAATATATTCAAGGTTCTGGGCCCCGGTCTCCTTTTCGTATCACCATCGGGTGGGAATGAGGTGGGTGTGAAGGCAAGAGGAGCCTGCGTCTGCTCCCGCCTGGTTCCTCGGTGCAGTTGGGCTCCTGCCCAGATGCAGCTGGAGGACAGAGCTGCTGCCAAGAAAAGCCGTGCTCCCTGCTGCTCGCCCGCTGTGGGGAAGAGCCAGCTTGGTGTGCGTGTGTGTGCGTGTACGTGTATTTTACGTGTGTGTGAGAGAGAGAGAGACAAAGGGACAGAACATGAATGAGAAATCATTCCTTCACAGGGTACAAGAAACTTTAGAGAAGGTTTGCAAGAGCACCGATTCTGATTTCCTACTTGGCACCAGTGTATTTGAAATGCTGCCCGGGTGGTTCTCATGTCCAGCCAGGCTCGAGAGCTGCTGTCCCAGTCTCTGCTCTGACTCTCCCACACCTGCTCCTTTGTCTCACATGTGCACAGTTATGCCTCACCACCAACCGTGCTGCTTGCAACATCCACTGTAAGCCAGGAGGGCAGTCCCTGGGTTCTTGAAACGCCTGGCCATTCTTGTCTGCCTACCAATGGACCCGTTTCTAGAAGACATCGTGGGTTGATTAAATAAATGCCCATAGCCCTGTAATTTTATGCACACAGCTTCTCATGCTGTGGAAATAACTGTTCTTAGATTTTTCATTGTAAGTGGATTGTTCAGATTGTCCAGAGGGAAAGAACTTTCTCTAATTTTAATAAAACAAGTGTTTGTTTAGCTATTCTGTTAAAATAGTCAACATTTTCACTCTGTAGTCCTTTTCTTCTGCTATATTTCAAAATATACACTAAAGAAACTTTTTTAATAGGCTGGATTCATGAGTTCCTGCACATTTTCATTCCACATCAACCACTTAAACCAGCTAAGATGCGTCCTCTGCCTCATCTGTGTGACCCCCTCCATCCTGACTGCCAGCACCGTTCCTTCCCTAAATTACAGTCTCTTTCTGAGCCCCTCCCTCAAAGACCTGGGTTAGCCCTCCATGGGACCTTCGGGCTTTGCTCCCTGCACTTCACTTAGATCACTGACCCTTGACGTGTCAACAAGGAAGCCCTTGTGTCTTCCCTCCCCTCCCTACTCTGCCATTTTATGTTTCATCACACTCTAATTTAATTTCTCCATTACTGGCCCATCAACTTGCAGTCATATCTGCTTTTCTGTTCTGTCGCTCACGCTCCTATAGGCAGATGAAGGAAGTCCCAGAAGGGAGCTCACCTGGCTGCCTCAGAGTCCTTCCTTCCAGAACGCCATCGCTACTGAAAGACGGGGTGACTAGCCTCTGTTTATGAGGCCCAGAATCCCATGCTTGCCCAGTTCTTAAACACCCTTTCCCGGAGCTGATGCACTCTCCCCTCTGTAGTCCTGCTCACAGTGGATGCTCTCATCATACGTGGCCGAAAAAATCAACACTCTCTGATGTAAATGCCCCTAATCATTCTCTTTCCAGTAGAAACATTCATGTCTATCTTTTGTTTGGTAGAAACTGCAGAGGGGCCTTTGCTCCATCTTTCACAACTACGACAGCCCTTATTTCTGACCCACTTCATCTTTTCATTAGGAGTTTTGCTGTCACACTTGAAGCCCCTTTCGTCCCCGCTGCCCGCCTTTCCTGACATCATGAAATCTGCCTTCCCACTGCTTCTTTGCCACTGCACTCAATGTGGTTTATCCAAAACAAAATTCATTTCCGTCCCAACCCAAGCCCTTTTTTTCAGAGGTCATGATTTCTTGGCCAGTGCCCGCCTTCTCCCAGTGCCTCAGGGACCTTGCTGTCTCCCTAACACCCTCTCCCCAGCCCCTGGTGGATTCTGTGGAACCTGCCTTCCAGTGCTTTTGCATATGAGTCCTCCTTTTCACAAAATGTCAGTAAAGCCTAGTGGTAAAAATCACGGCCCTTGGAGCCAAACTGCCCGAAGTTGTCAAGTTCTAATCGATGGGACTTTTGAAAAATCACATAGCTCTCTGAGTCTTGGTTTCCTTATTTATGTAATGGGGATAATAATAGTACAGCTGTTTTAAAATGTTCTTTTGAGGCTTCCTTAAATTAATACCTATGAAGTACTTAGAACAGTGCCTGGCACACTGTGAGTGTTCAAGAAATAAATGTTAGATCTTACCTGTACATCAGTGGTTCTCAACTGGGGATCATTTTGCCTCTCAGAGGACATCCGGCAATGTCTGGAGACATTTTTGAATTTCATGACTATGAGTGATGCTGCCAATCGTCCAATAGGACAGCCCCTGGAAACAGTTATTCAGCCCCAATGTCAGTAACGTTGAGGTTGGGAGACCCTGCTCTCCATCCTGGCCCCAGAAACTGCCACCACTTCCTTAAGGCATAATCTGGTGCCCTTTTCTGTTTTTTTTACTCTCAGTTCTCAACTCTTTGGGAGGCTTGTTTTATCACATGGTTTCAGTTCCAAACTGATTTCGATGGTTCTGAAATCCATGTTTCCAGCACCCTTCTCCATGCCAGTGGCCTCCCCTTTCCACCGTTGCTAACGGCAGCTGGCCCCGGCATTGGCTCCCCCTGGCTGTGTTTGCTAAAGCCTGCACCTCCAGTCTACACCACTTGCTGCCAGCTCTTCCTCTGCATTGTTTCTTTTCATCCTCTTTTCCATTTCCATGGCTATTGCCTAGTGCCGGACTCTGGCTACCTTCCCCACCTCCCTTCCTCACCACCATCCTCCACACAGCTGCTGGGAGTGTCTCCATTAAACACTGTTTTCCTCTGCTCAAAAATCCACAGTGGCTCTCCATTACCACTGATTAGCTCCAGGAAATTCCCCAGGAAGCCCCCTCTCGCCTTGGGCCCTACCCCAGCAGCCACCAGCCTTTGTATCACCCTCTACAGGTGTCTGAACACTCACCTGGCTGAACTCCTCTTGTTCTTGTCTCTACACCTTGGCGTGTTATAATTGCCCTCCCTGGAAAGCCTTCTTCTGCCCTTTTTGCCAAACCATGTCTGTCACCTCTTACAAAAGCTGCCTTGATTTTGAACTCCCCCAGGAATCCTTCCTGACTAAGCCACCAGATTCTCCTTGGCCTGTTACTCAGTATCTCTCTCTGGTCTTAAGTACTCATTAGACTCGGCCTACACAACTTTACACCTGCTGATGTGTATAAAGAATCCCTAAGTATTTTTTAAAGCTTTTCCAAATGTGTATGTTTCATTCTCCCCACCTTTATTTTTATTTTTTAATTTTTAAAGTTTATTGAGGTGACAATTATTAGCAAAGTTACATAGGTTTCAGGTATACGATTCTGTAATACATCGTCTATATATCACATTGTGTGTTCACCCCCTGGAGTCAGTTCTCCTTCCATCACCGTATATTTGATCCCCTTTTCCCTCATCCACCTCCTCTGCCCCTCTCCCCTTACCCTCTGCCTCTGGTACTTCCCACCTTTTTTTTGCTAGTACCTCTAAAAAAAAAAAAATTTTTTTTTTTTTAAAGCTAATCCCACAGCCCCAATAAAGTGCACTGGATGGGGCAGGGCTTCAACAGATGCTGTCTCTGTCACTCTTCCCCCCACCCCCACCCCCAAAGACCAGGAGGAATTCCAAGGGCATAGTTTATAGATGACTTTAAAAGAAACTGCTCTTCTCTTTGTGGCTGTGTTGGTGATAGGTGGGAGGAGGAGGAGGTAAATCTGGGTCTGCCAAACACAGGCAACGAAAGGACTCTGCGAAGAGGCTGCCAGGGGCCAAGGATGAGGTGTGAGAACACATGAGGGCCACAGCCTGAGGACCTGCTAACGGAGATTCTTCATAGGGATAATGGAGAGAAGGGAGAACCTTAAAAGCACTGCACAGTCTGGATGTTTCAACTTATGAGGGTAACACGTAGCTATTGGTTAGCATTTCGCAGCAAACAGGGCGATCTTAAATGTATTATCTCATTTGATTTGGGAGGTGGTTGATCATATTCCATTCTGCAACTGAGGAATCTAAGGCCAGGAGGGGTTAGGTGACTTGTCCCTGGAACTCATGATTATTATGAATTCAGGGTTCTCCCCACTGCACCTGCTACCTCGTCTTACTCTGTAAGGTAAGGCTTTAGGGGCAGCCTACCCTGTTCAATATCCTTATTTTACAGACTGGACTGCTAAGTGATTTGCTGATGGCATTAAAACCCATCATAAGTAAAGCTGGGCTTGGAATTAACTCCTAATTAGTGTGCTGTTGACTTCCCACCAACATTACATTTTATTCCTAATTCAAGGTGCAAGTAGACCCCTTTCATAACAACCTGAGACCAGCACTGTCTAATAGAACTTTCTGCCATGACAGAAATGTTCTGTATCTTTGCTTTCCAGTGTGATAGCCACTAGCCACCTGTGGCCAGTGAGATTGGACAATTTAAATAGTCCCATGCAGCTGGTGGTTTCTACACCGGACACCACAGCTCTAGACTTATTAGTTTCTTGTCAGAATTAGTAGCTTGCCTAATGTGGGCTTTCACCTCATCTCCCTTCCCTTTTCACCCACTGGGAGTTCCCATTAAACATGGAGGAACCAGGATGTGGGGAGCCCACTGGAGCCTGGCATCATCAGAGCCTGGATCACGTGCAAGAGGGAAATGAGAGTACTGACTGCTGTCCTGGGTGGGAAGCATTTGTGGAGGAGAAACAGCCAGTTGCTGGCTTGTTTCCCTCCCAGCAGCCTCATGAGAGCCCAACACTCAACCTATGGGGCCTCAGCCTCTTCCCGAAGGAGACAGGCTGAGGGAGAGAAAGCCAAACTGATTCTCAGAGGTTGGGATGGAGGGAGCCCTGAGGTGGTGTCTCCTCCATGGTGTCTAGCGTAAGGTTATAAAGGAGACATGAGTGAGTTCGTTTGCGTTTCTGTCTTTAATTTCCACTGAGACAGACCCCGAAAGTACCCTTTGATTGAAGCCTCTCTTTACAGCTGTCTCCCTCTCTGTCTCTCTCTTGTGTGTTTGTGTGTGTCAATGTGGGTTCACACATACTTTTCTTTCCACATCTTGCATTGTTCCAAAAGTACTAGTTCCTGTATTTACCGAGGCTGGACCCCCAGGAGAGGCTCCCAAGGACACACTCGTTACAGTGAAGTCCAGGGGAAGCATCAAAAAAATGACAAACCCCCATGAGTACAGCTAATGAAAGCGATTAGGCTGATGGTATGGCCTGACCTTCGCTTTGCCTGTTTCTTCCCCCTTTCTTGTTCACATATTCTACTCAGTTTGAATTTTAATCTAATTTATTATTTATGTCTAGAAGAAAAAAAAAGTACTGAACTCTCTATAACCTGTGGGGCAATGGGAGCTCTCACCCTAGATAAATTGGAAATGAAGGGTAGAGGAAGAAAGAACTTTCCTTAGGAATCCAGCCTTTAATTACAGGACTAGAGGGAAAATTCTGAGCTCTGATTCTGAATTCAGAGAAATTGTGGAACAAGGTAACCTTGAAATTAACTCTTTAAGGGACATAGATGCTACTTATCCATGTAAAAACGTATCCTTTTGCTTGTTATTGACATGTACATTTATAGGAGCATAGAAGCCCATCCTTCCACAGCTCCGGGGCTTTCTGGGGGACCCTCAGGAGACACTCCAGGTTTTGCTCATGATGTCGCAGCTCATTGTTGGGCAGACAGATGTGACACCACACAGGACATCCAGAGTCCATACGGATTGAACAGTTGGAGGCAGTGACTTGGAGAACAAGGCGCTTGTTTCCAGACGGAGGCTTTTAAAACAGAGTGAGGGTAGGAGCATTCATTCAGGGCAGCCGTGACAGAGAGAAAGAGTTATTGTCCTGATAAGAGATTTTTGCAAAATTTTCCCTGATAAATATGGATTTTAAGAACATAGCTCAAGTTGCCATGAGTCGTCTTTTAGATCAGAGATCTAATCACATCTGCCTTCTCCCAAACCTTTAATGGCTCATTATTACCTGCAAAATGAAGTCCTTGCTGTCCCCCGCTGGGCTGGGTTCACTGACGCCCGAGGCTTGACTCTCAGGGCCTGTGCAGCCTCCTGCCCACTGTACCTCCTTCTTCTCTCTCCTCTGCGCTCTCATCTGTGTACTCAGCACTTGCCCTTGGCAGACTTCCTTGGCTTTGCTCAAAGCATTCCTTCCTTTTTTCAGTCAGGTTCGTCCTCCCTCCTCTTCCATCCCAGCTCTGTCAGAATTCTAGCCATTCTTCAATCGCACCTCCTCTAGGAAGCAGTCCCACAGCCTTCAAACAGGCGGCACGTTTCTCCCTCCTGCAGGCTATGTATCACCGTATTCTCCACGGCACTTGTCACCGCCAAGTCTTATTTCAGCTATTAATAGATGTGTCTGACTCCACCACCTGACGGTCAGCCCCAGGAGGGCCAGGCTGTGTCTTGGGCATCTTCATATTCTGTGCAGAACCTAGAAAAGTGCACTGCTACACTGTAGGCAGGGTAAATGCAATTGTTCTTTGTTTCTTAATGGAGACGGCTGACTACTCAACCTTTATGTCTTCATTTGCTTTTCCTACCTGGGTCATCATTTCTGTTAGGTTGTTGGAAAAGTCATGACGTATTCTTTCTATGTTTTTCGCTGCAAAAAATGCGTCATGACTTTTCCGACAGCCCAATAAGTAATGTATAAACTGTGTAGGCCTGCATGTGGAATCAAGGTGAAGAAACCTTCCCAGCGTACCCAGTTCTTCTCCAAATCATTGAGATCCAGAATGAATTGTAGCTAAGAAGAATAAATACATTTTGCTTCAGTTTGAACTGGTTCAGCTTGATTCTCACTCGTTCAAATCATTGAAGTCAAGTTTCAGATTTGAATACCTCACAGGTTCTGCTCTGTTTTGTCTGTGATTTTGGCCAGATTCTAAGCCTGGTGAGACTTCAGTTTTTGTGGTTAGCCTTTCAGTATCTTTAACGTTATTTCAGGGTATTGCTTTTGAATGTGTATTTTCCTACCTCATGTACCTGAATAGTACAGTAAAACCTTGGATTGTGAGTAACTTGGTTTGCGAGCATTCCACAAGATGTGCAAACATTTCTAATACATTTTAACTTGGTAAATGAATGATGTCTTGCAATACGAGTAGTTTGTTTCTGGAATGAATTATGCTCATAAGCCAAGGTATTACTGTATTTAAATGTATTTACAGGTCAAATCCTGTTACAAGAAGTAGCTTGAAAATGAAAACTTCTCTATTACCAAAGAATGTTAGGTGTAAACATGTAACTCATTTGTTTTAAATAATATTCAATTGAATAGAATTTTTGGACTTAAAATTTATGGTCAGATTGTTTATAGTTTCTTGTAGTTGTCCTCTCCTTAAACCATTTTAAAGATGTTTTGTGAAATCTACAATGAATTTTGTTAAATCCTCTTCTCCTGTGATGGGAAGGAGACAAGGGGTTGGGTGAGTTGAGGGCAAGAATCATTTATCTGCACCTGAAAGAATAAAAAGGTCCCCAGTCTGCCTTTGCCCCTCCATCCGCTCTATCATAAAGGCATGGCCTTAAAGTAGAAGCTTTCTCCTGTGGTGGGACCTTGGCAGGCTCAGCTGCAGTTTCTCTCCACTTTTGCAGCAAACTATGCGTCTTGTAAGACTTTTTCACTTTGAAGAAGAAAAAGTCCTTTTTTTCATATGGTTTAAATGTCTCCAAGTGGTTCTCCTGAACCTGGATGGAGTTCAGTCCACAGATGGCCAGGCATACTTGTAAGAGTCAAGTTACAGACACTATAGCCGAGGAGCCAGCCCTGCCCCCAGGACAGTCACGGAGCTCGCACACTAACCTGATGCCTGACTCCATCCCCTCTGTGTCACCCTCCATGCAGCATCAGGGACTGGTCATGCCCATGGACCTGGCTCGATTGCTGTCTAGCCTGGCCAGTTCCCTTTGTTGAGTCATGTGGCAAAATTACGTTTATTTGTTTGTGCTGGCATGTGTTTTTTTTTTTTTTAATTTGTTTTTGTGCTGAGGTGAGACATTCAGAATTCAAGGTTAGTGTGGGTTGGCCTGGACCTAGCGGGCAGATTGTATCTGAAAGATAGAATCCTAGAATGTTAGCGCTGAAAGGGACAACTGAGTGTGAAGTTGAGAACACGGAGGCCCGTGGACTAACAAGCAAATGCCAACGTATATATAGTGCCTGGTCCAGGGCCAAATCTCGGGCAACCTGACTCCCATTCAAAAACTTTCTAAACTACATCAGATGTCTACATATTTTATCCCACATTTTGATTAGTAAAACCATTTGGAGTATTTATCCCCCAATATGTGCATATTTATTACATAGTCAGGAAAACAGAGTCCTCATCAGTTAGTTTGAACAGGAGAATTTCATATTGGGAATGAGTTACAAAGGGACTGGAAGAGCTGGAAAGCTAAACAGGGCATAACTAATCCCATATGCAACCCCAGATCGGTAGAGCAGGAAGTCGGTATTGACCTTTGGGATGTAGTTGTCCATTGGGAACTGGAACAAGTGGTGTCTGCTTAACGGAGAATGGAAACCATGGAGGGCAGTGACCAGAGCTCACTGTCCTAGCTTCTTCTCTCTTTGGCACCTTCTCAATCTCTTGGCATGGCAGTACCTTCGTTATTTAAACCTAGCCAGAGTCTGTTTGGCAACAGTGCCTGGGAGATGTGGTCTGTGAATTGTGTCCCTTGCAAGACAGAGCAGTGAAGAGGGGTGGTTTGGGGGGACAGATCTCAGAGCAAACAGGAGAAGTGAGGTGGATTATTTTCCAAAGTGACTGCAACAATAGCTCTCATCCCACATGCTCTTCTGCAATGTGACCCAGCCACTCCGTGTCATGGGGTGGAGCCTTGTGCCCTCCCCTTCCATCTGGGCAGCTTTATGACTGCTTCTGCCAATCAAGGATGGAGAAAGTGACTCTAGGTGACTTCTAAAGCTATGTCAGCAAAGGCCATGCAGCTTCCATCTCGTTGTCTTGCTATGCTTGCCCTCTACACCTCCCAGCTGCTGTGCTGTGAGAGGCCACATGGAGAGACCATGAGTAGGTGTTGCCATGGATAGTCCCAGCTGAGCCCAGTGCCAGCCATGTAAGTTAAGAGGTAAGTTCTAGATGATTCTAGCACCCGGCCCTAGGAGTCACCCGCAGCTGTTTGAATCTTTCCAATGAGGCCCTAAAAGTTATGGAGCTGAGACAAGCATCCTGCCGTACCCTATCCAAACTCCTAACTCTCAAAATTTGCGAGCATAATAAAATGGCTGCTAATTCATGCCACCAAGTTTTGGAGTGGTTTGCTATGTAGCCATAGCTAATTGAACACAAGTGACCAACATGTTTATTTAATACCTAATTGTATGTGTGTACTGTTTAATATGTTGTGTGTATTGTAAAGCACAAAACCAGAAATTAAAAATGGGTGAGACGCAATTCAATGTAAGTAGAAATTGTAACATTTCCTTCCCACACCCAGTGAATATCTTGCCCAGCTCCAGGGGTATTGGAGACCACACATTATTCTGTACATTATATGCATGGCCAGAAGAGGATGGACTCTGATATTTCTGGTATTCTAAGTAGCCAATGAATATTTCAACCATCTATGAGGAAGCAAGATTGGGGGTGCAGTGATAGAGATGGGAAGGACTTACTGGGGCGTGCTCAGGGAAGGTGTGCAGTAAGGAGAGAGGCAGGTAAATGTAGGAGAAGAACAGGATCTGTGAGATAGAAAACAAGGCTTCTAGACAGGGTGGCAATTTGTCCTGAAGCAGCATGAGGCTTTGAGAGTGGTGTCATTTCCGTGATGCCATTCACGAGGACCATCAGCATATGCCCTTGAGAATTCCTGTGGATACTGCGTAATGGTTAGTGTGTAAGGCTGTTGTGTTACAGTTTCATTAACACAGTGGGAACTATTACTGAGAGCTGACTCTAGAATGGAGTGCCTCAGAGGTCTGAATATTCTTAGGAAGAGATAAGGCTGAGTCTTTTTTCTAATATCTCTCACTCACCTTAAGGGACTGCTAGGGTATTCCATATGTGCACATGATCTGCACATATAGACACATAATTAAGGTCCTTATGTGCATTTTAATTCTTTTATCATTGTATACAAGCAGGTCTTTTCCTTAATCAGCCCCCCCACCCCCCAAGAAACAATAACAAAAACTCAACAAAGGTATTTGGAGTTTTTCTTTCTCACTTCTATATATTCACAGATCTACTGTTAACATAAAGTGTACTTATATAGAACACCATACAAATAAACATATCTATTGAGAGTATTAAGGGGAGTTCATTTAAAAAAAATGGGTGTCTTCGCCTCTTCTCCACCCCCCATTTTCTTTTCTTATTCCCAGTAAAGTCTATGTATCACCTTCTTATTAGGAATTCCCTTGCAGGAACCACGCAGGCCAACCAGCTGTATTGTGTGGTGGCCAGCCACTGTGAGGGGTGTGGATTCACAGATGAATTAGACGCTCCCCTGCCCTTGAATCGCTCACAGTCTAGAGGGAGAGATGGACAGATAAATGGATATTTATATTCTGTGTGGGGAGTACTATGATAGAAGTAGCTATCGTGTGCTTAGGAGCAGGTGGGTTGGACAGTTAGTTTCCATGGAGTCTTTCTAGAGTTTTGACAAATAGGGGCAATTAATACAGCTCTACCAACCAAATTGCATGTGTTTGGCTTTTGGGTGCAGTGAGCTTTCTGCAAACAGACTGGATTATTTGGTTTGAATATCCAGTTAATGAGACAAGCTAATTTGCCCAAGGGGACCTCTTCACCCCTTACGTTTAGGATAAATGCTTTTCACATTGGATTTTCTTATCTTAGCCGCAGGGCTCTCATATTGCCCTGGAATTATTCTCTCTAGCCTGTCTACCAAGCAGACTGGGGCTCACTCTGTGTTTTCAGTATTTCTAGTTCATTTCTGGCAATGGTCAGTCTGCATGCAAGGTTCCCTCCACCATGTCTAGAGCTGCCAAATTTAGCAAGTTAAAATAAGGAACACTCACTTAAATTTAAATTTCTGATAAACAATTTTTAGTATAAGTGGGTTTTAAGTATTGCAATTTTTACATACTTATACTAAAATATTTGTCGTTTATCTTGAAATTCAAATTTAACTGAGTGTCCTGTATTTTATCTGGAAAGACATATCGCCATTCTCCCTTGGGAGTTGGAAGTGTTTGCAACTTTGATCTCTAGAAGCCCCACTTCGGGAGTGGAGATTTTGACCTTTGTTTTCCTCTTTCCTGGTCATCCTTAGCTTTTTTCTATGCTGCACATGGCTAGGTTTGTCAGCCACAGCAGCTGTGCTGAGCTTATTTCTGATATGGACTCTGGTGCTATTAAAATCCTGGCCATTGGTTGAACTGCTTCTACCAAAGTGCGATTTTACCTAAAACTTGTTTTGCTCCCCAAACTTGAAGTGAAAACTATGAGGAATGGTGCCCAAAGCATGAGTCAGAGGCTGGAGCGTAGGCTCAGGGAACAAAGGGCATCCACTGTCGTCCAGGGATCTGAGACATCAATCAGACAGGTCAGAAATCCATTTAGTTTATGTTTTCATTGTTGACTGTGATCCAGTAAACTAGATCCCTGGGCACATAATTTCTAGATAGGTAAGGAGTCAAAGATAAGCAACAATAACAATTTATTGAGCATGCCGTATGTGTCAGACGTGCCAAATGCTTTCCATACATGTTCTCTCTTAATCCTCACAATAATTTAATGAGGTAAGTAGTCTGAATCACCCTCATTTTCCAATGAAGAAATAGGCTTAGAGAAGTTAAATAATGGCCCAAGGTCGGATTGCCAGTAAGTGGCCACGCTGGGATTTGAACCTAGGTCAGTCGGATTATAAAGCTCCCACTTTCAACCACAATGTTACACTTGGCCTGGGGGATTCTCAGTAAACACTGTGGTTTGGTTTGTCTACTCTGTTTTAATGATTTCTAACAAGGAAAAGGATCCTTTCCAACCTCTTCAATAACTCCTTCTAGTGTGTGATATCCCATTTTGACAGGCTGTCTTCCATATATTAATACAGTGTTTTTCCAATGCAATATAAAACCATTCCTTAGCTTCAGTGGAAAGAGCAAGCTGACCTCCTATATAATGTAGCAACTTTTCTTTTTCCACCAGCCATCGCTCAGTCTTTCCTCTTAGGTTTTGTAATCAACATCATGATCGAAGATAATTCAAGTGCCTATTTCCTAATGTTTAGTACTCTTTGTTGCTCTCTTTTGAATTCCTCCTCAATTACATGTAGTAAGTGCATAATAAATATGGATTCAACGGGCTTGGTTCTTGCAGACTTCCATGCAGCATACACAGTGTAGCCTGGTACACAGTGACAGGTGTTTGCCGGTTCCCTGTGACGTGTAGCCATCTCTTGTCTGTCTTGATGCCCATCAGTATGCACTACCTTGAATATCTTCTCGATATTGTGGTGTGAGCTCAATAATACCAGCACATCTACAGGAGTAAAAGTGCTTGTTAATAATGCTGTGTCCACCGTGGGATGCCTCACTCTGGTGTAGAGGACAGTGTGAATGTCATATATGGCATGATCGCAAGACCAGAGAGCGCCACACAGCTGAGCCACCACCCCATGTCGGTGCTTTGAGCTGATTGCGGAATGCCCTTGCAGCTCTCATACATTTGGTCCTTGAAAGACTTTAGGAGGCCATGTTGTCCCTCTGGTAAAGTGGTCAGATTGAGGGTCTTGGAAACCTGTTTGCTACCCTGGGGAAGAAAAAGGCAGGAAAAGGGAGAGGAAAAGTTATGGCCATGGATCCCCCAAGGACCTGCAGGTTGCGGGAGAGCCTTGGGTTGGGACAGTTGGGAAGTCATCATTTGAGATTTGCCCATATCAGCCGGGAGCTTCTGAGGTGTCTCGGATATAATAACTTCTTCCCCTAGCTGGGGTTTCCTTGCTGTCCAGGCTGAAATGCAGACCAGCATCTGATTTCTTTCCAAGAGCTCTGGGTTCTTTAGCCACTGGACTCAGGCCTGAGTTGTATCCCTGAGTGCTTTAGGGTTGAAGTCAGGGTCGCCCCGTGTCCAGCAACCACAGAGATATTTCTGCCATCGCCTGCTGCAGGGACTAATGGCCTGCCATGCTGGGGACCTGAGATACAGGGAGAGGAGAACCTCTGAGAGTAGCCTCTAAAGGCCGATTTAGCCAAAGCCTCTTTTCCCAACCACTTAGTTCCTTCAAAGACAAAGAGGTCTGTACTTCATGGATGATGTAGATTCCTGACCACTGCACCTGAAGCTGAAACTGAATAATAATGAATGTCAAATATATATATATATATATATATATATATATATATATATATATATATATAATCACCTGATCACAAACATATATATATAATCACACACATATATAGTCACAGGATGTGGAATACAGCACAGGGAATAGAGTCAGTGGAACTGTAACAGCTATATACAATGTCAGAGGGGTAGTAGATTGGGGGAGAGGGGTTGTCACTTTGTGAGGGGTGTAAATGTCTTACTATTACATTGTTTTGCACACCTGAAACTAATTTAAAAAAAATAGAAAAAGGGGTCTGTAGTAATACAGTGAGCTTGTAGTCCCTGGGTTTCCTGAGTCTCTGCCCAGCAGTTTAAGAGGGATCAAAGTGCTGGTGACTCCAAATGGTCCATCTAGCCACAGAATTCCCGTTAGTCACTGATTTTCTGTCTGAAATTCAGCATGCCTGTCTGAGAACCACACCCCCTGAGTCTTCACTGTGAATCAGTCATCATCGGTATGCTGGTGGGATGGATGTAACTTACATTTAGAGGAATTGAAAATTTTGTAACTAGTGGTACAGTTGCTCCTTGCAGAATCCAGGCCTCTTATGTCTGGGCTCTTCTTCCTTTCAGAAACATAGCTTTTGAATGAGCAGTCTTTGTTAAGTCACCAGTGTTGGCTATGCCACCACCAGCTGGGTTACAATCTTTGGCATCAGAGCAGAACCGGATGACTCTGGCAAAAATGAATTTGAGAGGATATAAAAAAAAAAATCTAAGACCCAAATCTGTAGGACTGCACTTTGTCTGTGAACAAAGAAAAATTGGCCTTCTTTGCTATTTACAGTGCTGTCTCAGCAGGGCACACATTTCAGCATCTTTAGTCCCCCCTGAGGGCTAACAAAGGTTTGCTGTTCTTTGATCGCAGGACATTTTTGAATTTAGCGTTTAGACATGTGGGGCAGGGTTGGATTGATCCTTATAAAAAGAAAGCATTTTCCTGAAGGATCCCCCCTGGCGGGGACTTTCTTTAGGATTTTGCTATCTATGAGGCAATGTGGTCATATTTGTCCCAGACCTTTTTTGTCTCCATTCAGCAACAATTTGGCATTTTGCATGGTATTTGCTCTCTGCTTAGTTTTGGGTATCATCTTCTCCCCCACGAGCACTTTTTTCTACACGTAACTGAAAGATAATTGTCTTTTGAATGAATAAATGCCATACTTTCAGGGTTTAAGTGGAACTATGTCAACTTTTGCTATAGCTTTCTTGTAGAAATGTCTTGAGGAAAGTGAAAGAACAATTTCAATTTAAAATGTGCTGCTTCCTTGGTGCTGGGACAGGCCAGTAAGCCTCAAGGGTGATAGATGACATGAGTTCAACACTGTGGAAGTGATTTGGAGAAGAATTCATGCTTCATCCTCAGCTTTGTGCTGTATGTCAGTGATGGTTGCCATGGTGATGTTTTGGCGTCATCAGCAGAGGATTTGGGCTGCAGCTGGGAGCAGAGCCACAGTCACAGGTGGAGCCCTATAAGATCAAAGGCCACTTTCTATGCTAGGGTTTCAGTTTGAGAAGGACAGAATGGAATAGATTATTAAAAATGTACGATACACCGGGGAGAATGTCCGAGGAGATGTTGAAATATTATATATTGCAGGACGTGGGATGGGATTGCTTTTGGATGTGTGAGGAAGACATGTGTGGGGTAGTGGCTGTCTTTGTTCCCATCATGGACTACAGTCCTCCAGTGAGGGGAGCGTGATTTTTGGGCTGTGTCACAGCTGCTTGCTGGGCCAACTGTTGATTCTTTCCTATTGGGAGATAATGAGGAGACAAAATCAACAGGCAGCCTTGACTAGTGTAATCCTAGGAGAATTCACAGCCTTTTCCTGCTCCTTGGGGATATAGATAGTAAGGGGATATGTACATACAACTCCACATTTTATTAGCGACGCTGACCAGACCACAGTCAGTGGGAAAAGTAACAGGCCTGAACAGAACTTCTCAACTACAGCACCCTTCAACTGGAGAACAGATACTTCTGTGAATACATGATGGCTTCTCAAGGAGTATGAATGCATGGATAATTTTAAGGCACTTTCTTTCCAGATCTTCAGTTTTCTAGTGTAATTCTTTCCGAAAATTGACCTGCTAGAAAAAGTTCTGCCTCCACTTTTATGGTTGCCCTTTTCTCACTTTACAAAAGAAATGCATATCTCTCATTTACCCAGAATTGTACTATATAAATTGCTCTAAAGCAAAAAAACTTCTGGGGGACATGGAAAGGGTCATTAGAAAGAAATACTGGTGTTAGGGGAAATTTCCTTTATTCAAAACATCACAAACTACCCCTGTATCCAGCTTGCTAAAAGATATATCTCAAATCAGATTTTTTATATTTAGTTTTTAAATTTTGGTAAAATGCACATAATATAACATTCAATAAGATTTTACTATTTATGTTTAGTACTCATTGGTAAAATTTGTAAAGTATGTATTTTCCCAAAGGTTTATAAAAAATAATTGTAACACTATCTCAGTCTAGAAAACAACAGTTAAACATTTAGGGCCTTTGATTATAAGTAATACAAAATAATCATAAACTTCAGTTTTAGTTGCAAAGAAGTATGATAGAGAATGATCATTAAAGTACTTTCAAACATTATATATATTATATTATCACACAATCTTGGGAGAGGGAGAGAAATGAGAGAACTATAGTCTCAGGGGAAAAAAGGAATGATATAAAATTTATGACATTTAAAGAAGAGCTTAATCTTATATTTTAAAAATGGGTGGTGATAGATATCAATTACTATGGTATTTATAGTCCATTGAGTACATTTAAAGGAGTGATGTAACAGTTTATTTTAAAATGTTAATATTTGCTATATGCCAGAAATTGTATCCTTTGCAACCACTTAGATAAAAAAGAATTTAAATGTTAGTTTAAAAATGGGCACATGGGTACATAATTTTAAAGAATGCTTTTAGTGGGTAACTGAGCAAAAAAGTTTGAAGATACTTATTCCCACTACCACCCCTCCCTCAGTTTTATATAGTCATACTAACTTCAAAACCTGACTTTCCTTGTTTCCTCTTTTGGCCCAGCAATGTTTTTACTCAGTATCTCCATGGAGTGTTTTGCATCATTCTCTGGAATGTTCTACAGAGCTAGTTCCCTTCATTCCCAAATTAGGCTTGTTCGTCCGCCTCCTTGCATTTCTGCGTTGTTTTATTAAGAATATAGGCCGTGGTTTGGCATCTGCACAGTCAGTCACTCCTTGGAATTAAGTCTAGTGATAGGTGGTTTACTTCTAAGTACGAATGCATAAATTAGTATGCTCTTGAAATCAAAGTCAGGTAAAGAACCTGTTTATGACACCTAGTCTCATAGGCTTCAGTTGGGGTTGGACGGACCTGTTTTTGCCACCGCCCTTATACTGTTGATTCTGTTCCTTTGACAAAACTGACTGTTGTCACACTCATGGGAGTCTGCACTATCACCTCCACTGGCTCTGATACAGCCCATCTGACTGTAGGGTGGCCACACCCATTGGTACTGGTGTTGTCTACTGTTGTGCTTTGTGGAAAGGGAGCCCTGGAAAGAGACAAGTGGAGGTGGTATATATTATAGAACATCTGATGTCATTGTGTTTGCAGGAATGTAGCGCTGTTCTAATAGGTAAGGTGAAGAAAGTTCAGGTGTTAGCAGCAGTCATTAGCTCCTGAAGAAGCTTTCTGCAGTGTCACACAGGCAGAGCCAGACTTAAGCAGTAACACCCAGGAACGCAACGAGAATCTGTGCTGATACAGAAAACACAGCCTTCAGAAAGGAGGTGTAGGTTACTTAAAAAATAGTAACACCTCATGAAAATGCTTACCCTGCCACTTCTCACTCTTTCTTACGTCATAACAATGATAGGTTCAATGGATTAAATAGCCGAACAGGAAGAGAAGAAGGGCTTAGCTGCATTGTGTTTGGTGGGCCGATAGCTTTTAAAAAATTTTTTGGGGCCGGCCGAGTGGCGCATTGGTTAAGAGCTGGTTTTGGGATGCCAGCGGCCCCGGTTCGGATCCCACATATGAGGGCCAGTGACACTGCCCTCTACCGCTAACAACAGCTCCACCTGGAGCTGGGCTGTGCGAGCCCCGGCGACGGTGTGCGTAGGCTGCAGCCCCTGCTGCAGTGGGCTGCTATAGGCCTACAGTGAGTGGCCGGCAGCCAGCGTGAGCTGCCAATAGCCGTGGCGAGCGACCATCCAGAGGCTGGAGACCGATCTGCCTCACCCGGGAAGAGCGCAATACCAACATGGGCCAGTGAAGCAATGTCCTCCGCAACTAGACTGAAGAACAAAAAGACAGCAACTTGTCTGTTCCCCGATTCCCCAACACTGTTCCCCTCCCCCAATTCCCCAATTAAAAAACAACAACAAATTTTTTTTGGCCCACTCCAATTTATTTCAGACCTTAAACCTCTAAGCCCTTAGTTATTATTATTAATGTGTCAATTTAGGAACTTACACTGAATCCCTATATTCTTGAAAAGCACATAACACTGGAAATGCAGTTTATTTTTCCAGCCATAGCCATCTGATAAGTGAAGTGATATGTGATAAGCAACTTACAGCTTACAGGAGCCATACATATTGACTTACCCAATAATCCAGATCTTGGGAAAATTAAAGCTATGAGCATGTAAGAAAATAGTATTTGAACCGATGGTCCATAACTCTCCCTCTCAGCTGGGAGCCTACATACTTCTTTTGTATTCTAGATTCCCCGTCATGGTCTGAGGCACATAGTAACTGCATGAAAAATACTTGAAAAGTTAGGTAAAAGCCTTAATACTTATCTCTTAAAACTAAAAAAAATGTTTTTTCCTTGGAGTCAAGTAAGATCTGGGTTCATGTTACTGTCCCTAACTAACTTTGTGTCCATGGGCAAATTGTTTTATTTTCTGATACTCACTTTTATCATTTGTAAAATGAAGAGTACAAAATCTACCTTTGTAGTTGAGAGGACTAGAGAAAGAGAGAAAGAGAATATGAAATGGAAAGTTAGGTTCTGAGCAATTATTTCTGTTTTCCTGACAGGCACCTTATATACGAGTTTCTCCCTGTACGTGGAGCTGTGCTAGAAGATGGCGCACAGAGGTGGGCAGGCCACCCAGTGATAAGAAGTGCAAGTTAATGAGCACAGCTCTACTGCTGTGGGGAAGTTCTAGTGGGGCAAAGATTCCATGTAGTAGTCATTTGGTTATTTAGGCTGTGCAGTGTGGTTGAATGACTGAGTTAGTGGTCTTGAAATTGTCACCCCTCCTCAGCAGTACGTGGTTCGAGAAGGGTTCTAGGATGTCATAGAAGGTGCTTATGGGAAAGGGTGTGTGTGGCAGTTTACAAAGCATGACGTTTTGGCTTTGAGGAATGATGTAAGGAAAGACATAGATGGGAAGGGAGCAGATTAGATAATGTGAGTAATGAATAGGCCCATCTGAGTAAGACTGAGTTTGTCCTTTTCTAGATTTGTTTCATAAATGAAAAATTTTTAAAAAGCAGGCAAGTCTGGATGTATTGATAAGTGAATTAGTGTTCACTCATTTATGCATTAATTCAACAGATATTTATTGTCTACTATGTGCCATGAACTGTTATAATGCCAGCCAGGGAACAATAATTTTTAGCATTGTAGGAGATTTAAGTTTTGTATGTAGTCAACTATAAGTATTAATACTAGGCCTAGAATATCTTTGATACTATTAACTGACCATAACTTAAATACTACCTTCTTCGACCCAGCAGTGAGCAGGCGAAGCCGGGTCCCTGCCCTCATGAAGTTTTCACTGTGAAGGGCGAAATAATAAACAGATGTGAGTATAGTGATATCAGAGTGATAGGGCTTGTTAATATGATGGAAAGTGATGGAACTTTCTATTTTAGATAGATCAGGCAGGAGAGGCCTTTCGGATAAGGTGACACTGAGCATCAAGAAGGTGGGCCATGTATATATCTAGACTGAAAGCATATTAGGCAAGGGGAACAACAAGTGCAAAGACTTTGAAGCAGACATATGCATTTTTGTTTAAGAAAAAGCAAGGAGGCTGTGCTGAGAGGGCATCAAAGAGGGCAGAAAAAAGGGAGGTGGGTCATGCGGGGCTTTGTGAGCCATAGCAAAAACTGGAGTTTAATTCTAAACTCAGTGGGGAACCAGTGGAGAATTTTGAGTAGGGTGTAACGTGACCTGACTTGATGATCCTTTATGCAAGCAAATCGCCATCAAGGAAGTGATGTCTTGTCAGTGATCGTTTGATTGACATAGCAAGCCAGATCGGTTGGTTCCATTTCAGACAGGAAGGAAGTGGCAGAGTCCAGCTGTTACTGGCCTGGCCTTGAAGTTCAGACAGACTTCTATTTGAATCCTGACTCTACTTCTTTAGGTTTCATAACTTTGGGCAAAATGTATAAATTTGGTATACCTTTTTTCTCATCCCTAAAATGGTGGAATCATACTAAGATCTTCTTACAGGGCTGTTTTGAGGATTAAATGAGTATCGCTGAAGTGCTGGCATGTTGCCAGGTACCTGCACAGAGCAGGTGCCCACTTCTCTTCTTAGACAGGAGGAACAGCAGCTCTAAGACTGGAAGTCAGGCCCCCTCATCCCTGGGGTTCTGCTGCTCCACCGCCACCCCTACTGCCTGCCACTGAAGAGATGCTTTTCCATGGGCGGTGATGGGGGTGGGGGGCCTCTGCAGGGACCCAAGAGGTCAGGGGCATGATCAAAGTGCAAGCCGAGCAAGGTGACTGACAGTGGCTCTCAGGATCCTCTGTGATTTATCCTCAGGGGGAGACATGATAATGAGTTTGTGCTCTCTCCCCAAGTACAGTGCTGTGTGCGCAGCAGGGCAGGATAAATATTTGTTGAGGATGAGAAACCTTTAGAGTGATTAGCGTCTCTATTGAAAGATGCTGTATTATAAATTCCCATTAATTTGGATTCCTTGAATAAAGACCTGATCTTTATTCTTTGTAAGAAATGAAGAGTTGCAAATAAGTGACTTACCTTGGGACAGTATAAAAAATAGACCTAATTTAGGTCTATCAGGACACTGTTAATTAATTTGCCTCATTTTATTTTACTTGTTATTCATATATGTATCTTCATTTAAAATGTTATTGGTATGGCCATGAAAAGTCATAAAATCATTATTTCCAAAAGATTTGAGATTTCATTAATTTTGATAAGATATTCTAATCCTTAAAAATTATAAATGAATTAGATTTAATTACATTATTCAGTTGTATAAATTAGGTTCCAAAATAGTAAGTGCTGGGTCATATGGCTGAAGAGTTGACAGGGTAGGTGGTGGGATGAGGGTTGGAAGAAGAATTTCTCTTAGGCCCAGGTGAGCAAGTTCATTGCAATAAGCAGGGGAAAGGGTTGCTGCCCAGGATATTCTGAAGTCCTGGGCTGCCCTCCCTACTCCCATCACATCAGCTATTCCAGTGGACAAATTCCAGTCTCTTCTCCACAGCCACCTATGATCCACTGATCCACTGATAAAGTCTGTGACCTCAGAATCCTCTGTTCCTGTGGGAAAGGTAAAATGGAGGTAGGTGGGGAGAGAGGTTTGCATGTGGGAAATGGATCAAAGGCAGCCCTTTTTGAAAGATCTGTGGAAGATCAACTACCTTGGAGCCCAGAAACTTGAACCAATTGTGACTCACACATCTGTACCGTCTTTGACCTTTTGCCCAGGAGAGGGCAGTAACATGCTAACATTGAAGCTTTTCCAATTATCCTTAATATACACTGCAAGAACCAATGTAGTTAGTTACAGTTGTGCCTCATTTCGTTCTCACTTGATCAACGTTCAATCTTACATTCAACTGTTTTCACCCTTGGCTCCCATGGCCCTCACACACATAGATGTGGAAGTGGTTTTTTTCATCCGTTCATAGGATACTAACAGACTGGAAGTCTGCAGGGATGCTCTCCTATGTTTGATGCTGTGAGTGCTGCATGCCTTTGTGACCACTTTCCAGTAGGTCAAGTTTAACGGGAAGTTATGCCAAGCTCTATGTCAGCCATTGAGGTGGACATCCAGTCCCTGACATTTCTAGACTGGAGAATCACAGTACCCAGAGTTTACATCCTCCAAGCTACAATAGAGCTTTATATCTTAGACTTGGAAACAGAATTCATACCCAATATCGTGCCTTACCGAAGGTTTGAAATGGGAGCAACAAAATTGTATTTGTCTTTGTCCCCTGGTCCATCTTCACAGCAGGAAGATTTGCTAGCCTGACCCAGCCACATCATGCATATAACTAGGATTATAAGCTTTTCTTTGGGGGAACTTTTTTTTTTTTTTGAGGGCAGTGTCACTGGCCCTCATATGTGGGACCTGAACCAGGACTGCTGGCTTCCCAAGCCGGTGCTTAACCACCACACCACTCGGCCAGCCCGCGGGGGAACTTTTTGATCCCAAATGGGAAGTTGTGTGCTAGTTGTAGGCATTTTTAGCTTTTGACCAGACTCAACATGGGAACATAATATAGTCTCAAAGCACTGAAAATAGGAGAAGGCATTGGAATATAAGATAACCTTCAATATCTCGCAATGCTGTGCCTATCATTTTTGGTAATTGGCTTAGTTTTATCCAAGAGTCAAAGAATCAAGAGTATGAATCTCTTCGCTACTTACCCCTGCTCTCACCCACATGCTTGTGGGTTTGCCTGTCTTCTCTGGGACCAGCATAAATACAGCGGCTCATGAAAGAAAACATGAGAAATGAAGGGAAACTGTGAGAAAAAGAAGGTTGACAGGATGAGTGGTGGGAGGTAAGGAGGTTGATGAAATGGTGGATGCTTAGGAGAGAAAGAATCAGTGTGAACTGGAACCTCACAGGCCATATAAGATGCATGGTGACTCACCTGGTTTCAGCCATCGTGTTGGAGAATATGGTTGTTTGTGAGATGGATTTGTGTGTGTGTGTGTGTGTGTGTGTGTGTGTGTGTGTGTGTGTAGGGGGGATATTCACTCGTTACAGTATAACTTATTTAGCAAAGTGGTTCTAGGATATTATGAAATGTAAATTTCACCTCTGCTCCCTTCTCTCCATCAAGGCAGGCCACAGCCCATTGTTTCCCATTGTTGAGTGTTTAATGATTGCCAGCTATAGGGCTTCCCCGGCTTCTCCTGGGAGCATGCTTCACACTGTGTTGAGTTTCAAATATTTCTTGATATTCAGCCTACACTTCCCTTTGCTCAATTTCACCCCATTATCTCCTTGCTATACCACTTGTACCACCCTCATCAATCAACCTCTTCTCCCACTTCATCATTTTCGTAGTGTGGAGCCTTATTTGTTTTCGTGTGTGGTGGGGGGCTGAAAGGGAGGACGGGAATTGGTTGGAGGGCAAATGGGTAAGTGAGGGGGGAAAAACAACACTGGGAAAAAGTGCCTGCTGGCTGTGCTGCATGGAGTTCTGCTCTCCCATAAATCATAAAGTCGTCTAAGGTAAATCCATCACAATGGGTTTGAGTGACTGTGTCACTCACTCCTCCAGCAGATGCAGTAGGTGCCAGTGGCTCAGAGAGCTGCGAGGCGAACAGAGTGGAAAAGCAGACCTACTGCAAGGGATTTAAGTCTTGGTTTCATTTGTAATGGTGAAATCGTAAAAATCTCAGGGGACTGGCGAAAGTTGGTAATATAATCTGTGGATTTCAAGCTCTTTCTCCACAGATTCCTAAGCTTGCAGTGAAATTTCTACCGGACATTAAGCCTGTGTTCCTGGGTTGTCTGGTCACGGTGGTTGCATGCTCGAGGCTGGCGCTCACACAAAGGTGCCCTCAACTCTTTCTGGTTTTGTATTCTGTGTACCCCGCGTGTGGTGGGAATGTTACTTGGATTGAGAGCACGTTTTGTGTTTTTGCACTGTCCTGTATCCACAAGTGAATTTTAGAAACTGGATTTTGGGCAACTAAGCTCTATCACTGATTAATAAAGTTGACCAGTTACAATAATAATAGCACCTGGTGGTAATTCAAAGAGTACATTCAGAATAGACAGGGCGTGGGAAACAGTCCAGCTGTTTTTAGTTTGTTTGTTTTTTTGCTTTTTTTAAGATTTTATTGGGGAATTGGGGAAGGGGACCGGCCAAGTTGTTGTTCTTCAATCTTTTGTGGAGGGTGCCAGTTGTCATCTGGCTTCCCGTCAGCAGCTGGTGGCCTCTAAGCTCAAGGTGCTGTGTTTAGTCTTAGTTGCGGGTGGGTGTAGCCACCATCCCATGCAGGAGTCAAACCAACAGCCTTGTTGTTAAGAGCGCACTCTCTACCCACTGAGCCATCCGGGCGGCAGCTCAGCTCAAAGTGCCAAGTTCAATCTTTAGTTGCAGGTGGGCAACACCCACCATTGAACAAGCAATCTTGTTGTTACACCAGCTGAGCCATCCTGCCACTTGTTGGCCGCTCAGCAACAGCTCAGCTCAGTGTTCACTGGCCCATATGGGAATCAAACCGGTAGCCCAGTTGCTCAGAGCTTGTGCTCTAAGCCAACTCTTAACCAACTGAGCCACTCGGCCGGCCCCAGTCCACGTTTTGAATGTGGGTTTTTATTTTATTCTGTTTCTTTACTTGGTCTTCTTTCTCTCCTGGGTGGATGTGAGCTGCTCTAGTTTGATGGTGATGGCAAAAAAGAGGAGGGGGACATTTAATTACCTTTATTAAAAATATTTAAGTCAACTCTATTGAAGTGAAATTTACATAAAAGAAAATTCATACATTTTAAGTGTACAGGTCATGACTTTTTTATGCAAATATATGCCACCATGTAACCACCATTCTAATCAAGAAATAAGACATTTCCATCCACTCAGAAAGTTCCCTTATGCCCCTTGGCAGTCCGTTTTACTCCCCAGCACCCTACCCAAGGCAACCGTCAGTCTGACTTGTGATCCCTACAGATTAGTTTTTCCTATTCTAGAATTTCATATACGTGGAATCAGACGTTATGTAATCTTATAAATCTACTTTTTTTGCTTAGCAAAATATCTGATTTATCCATGTTGTTGCACATGTCAGTAGTTCCTTCCTTTTTATTGAGTAATATTTTATTTATGAATATAACATAATTTATCTATTCACCTGAATACATCCGTAAGAGCATTCATGTCCAAATCCTCATATACACATATTCGTATGTCTAGGAGTTGAAATGCTGGGTCAAATAGTTGCATGGTATAGATTTTCCTTTTACTTTCAACCTAAATATGCCTTTATATTTAAAATGCATTCCTTAAAACAGCAAATAGTTGAATTTTGCTTTTTTTTTAAATCTAGCATGACAGTTTCTGACCTTTAATATAATATATTTTAGTATATTTATATTTAATGTAATTATTGATGTGGTTGAGTTTATGTCTGCTGTTATGCAGTTTGGATTTCATTGGTCTCTTCTGCTTTTCTTTGTTTCTCTGTTGCCTTTTTCCTATCTTCTTTAAGTTTAATAAAATATGATTTAGTGTTTTCCATTTTATTTCCTCTGTTGACTTTTAATTTATACTTCTGCTTATTATATTATTTTAGTGGTTGCTTTAGGGCTAACATTATGCATTCTTAGTTATGGTAGTCAATTTAGAGTCATTATTGTATCTCTTCACACTTCATGTATGACATTGCATGTCTGTCACTTTCCAATTTCCACTTTCTGTTTTCTTCTATAAATTATAAAGCAGTATGAGGTATCCATCACATGCTTCCCTCTTCAGAATGTAATAACCTCACAGCAGCGAAATTTCATTTAACTGCCCACTTTGTCCATTGTAAGATTGTTGTCCTATTTTTTAGTTCTACATATGCTGTAAACCATGCCTTACACTATAATCATTTTGCTTTATAAACAGTGCTATTTTATGTAAATTAGGAGAAGAATGACAACATAGTCTTTTATATGTACTTATTTATTTTCCATTGCCCATGTTCTTCATTTCTTCCTGCAGATCTGGTTTTTCATCTGGTGTTATTTTTCTTCACCCTGAAGACCATCCTTTGAGTCAGCTTTGATATTTCTGAAAATGTCTTTTTTTGACCCCTGAAGGATATTTTTGCTAGTTATAGACTTCTGGGTTGACAGTTTTTCCCTCTTCCTTTTAGCACTTTAGAGATATTGTTCCATTGTCTACTGGTCGGCAGTCATTTTCTTTAGCTTGGTCTTCAGAAATTTAATTTTGGTGTATCTACATGTGATTCCCTTTACATTAATCCTGCTTGGAGTATGCTGAGCTTCTGGAACTGTAAGTCAGCGTTTGTCATTAAACTGTCATCCACCACTTAACAATGAGGATATGTTCTGAACAATGTGTGATTAGGATATTTGGTCATTGTGTGATTATCATATGGTGTACTTACACAAAACCTAGATGGTCTAGCCTATTACACACTTAAGCTATGTGGTATAGCCTATTGCTCCTAGGCTACAAGCCTATACAGCATGTGACTCTACAAAACAACACAAGATTAAATCATTCACAAGAGATAATGATGCAATCAAGATACACGATGTATGAAGCTGCTGCCAGTGTAACATGGCAAATTGTTTTACAGCAAAATTTCTTTTTTAAGTATAAAGAGTACACTCTAAAATAATGATAAAAGTATAGTAGATAGTAAACCAGTAATGTAGTCATTTATTGTCATTATCAAGTATTATGTACTGTACATAATTGTATGGACTATAATTTTATATGACTAGCAGTGCACTAGGTTTGTTAAAACCAGCATCACCACAAACATGAGAGTAATGTGTTGTGCTTTGATGTTACTATGGCTACAGCATCACTAGACCTTGGGAATTTTTCAGCTCCATTATAATCTTTTGGGATCACCACTGTATAAGTGGTCCATCATTGACTGAAATGTTGTTATGCAGTGCATGACTGTATTTGAAAATTTTTGGCTATTATTCCTTTAGATAGTTTTTTTTCTTCAATCTCACTCTCTTTATCCTTTGAGACTCCAATTATATGTGTGCTAGATCATTTGCTATTATGCCAAATATCAATGTGCAGCTCTTTCATTTTTATTCAACCTTCACCCCCTCCCCCATGTGTTCTCTATTTTTGTGCTGTGCTTGGTCTCTAGCTCTCTTTACTGCATCAGAAAATTGTCTCTAGGCAGAGAGCCAGGGTGAAAAAATGGAAAGAATAAATCAGTGATATTATTAATCTGTCTTCAAGTTCACCAACTCTCTGCCACCTCCAATCTTCTGTTAAGCTCATACAGTAATTTTTGTTTTCATTTGAATTATTGTAGTTTTTAATTCTGGAACATTTATTTGCATCTTTTTGTAATTTCTCTTTTTCTATTGAGATTCCCTATCTGTGCACTCATTAAGGCCATATTTTCCTTTACTTATTTGAACATATTTTTCTTTATTTCTTTTAACACATTTATAATAGCTGCTTTAAAGTTTTTCAATCATATTTTTCATTTTCTTTATATGTGTGAGTGATTTTTTAAAATTGAGTGCTGGACATTGTAGCTAATATGTTATAGAGACTCTGGGTTCTTTTATTTTCCTTGGAAAAGTATTAATTCTTTATCTTGCAGTTTAAAAACCTTGAACTTGTTCAGGCTGGGTTTTATGCTTTGTTATTGCATATATATGGACAGCCCATGGTATTTCCCAAGCCTGTCTAACATGGTAGAGCTTAATCTCTAAATTCTTCCTCCTTGTGGATCTTGGTGGGCTTTAGACTTTGTCTTTATTAGGGTGAGACTAGGGTAAGTCTTATTTTAGGGTGTGGCTCTTATTCCCAAGTAGTGGCCTTTGTGTTATCTCCACCCTGGCAGGGCAGGAAACCCGACAAGCTCTAGCATGTCCCTTTCCCACCAGTGCTCAATTTCTAGCATCTATATTTTACTTTCAATTCTGTAGCAACTGCTATGTAGAAAATGACTTTTGCTCTGAAGTATATACTCAGCCCTCACCCATGGACTCTTAGGGGACCTCAAAGTGAACTTATGGAGTCCCTCTCTGTACTTTTATCTCTGGTACTCCACTCTGCAGATTTCAGCCTCTTTAGCTGCCAGGAACTCTGACCTCTGCCTCCTCAGCATAGTGTGACCACTCTGCTGTGCTTGGACTTAAGCTCTTGGTACTCCAGTCAGGAAATTGTTTCTAGGCAAAGAGCCAGTGTGATCACAGGCCGATCTCATGAGTTTCCCTTTTCGCAGGAATTAAAACCCTGTGCTGCTTTTTGTGCACTGCCTATAAACAGTTGACACATATATTTTCTCCAGTTTTTCACTTGTTTCCAGTAGGAGGGCTAATCTGATACCAGGTATTCAATCAATGCAAAAAGCAGAAGCCCTCAACCTATTTTTATTTTTAATAATAGCTAGCACTTATTGAATATGTACTTTCAGCTGGCTTTTCTCCTACTTATTTTATTTATTTATTTATTTATTTATTTATTTATTTATTTATTTATTTTTCTGCTTATTTTATATGTATTATTTCTCTAATAATGCCTTGAAATATGTACTATTTTTAACACAATTTTATAAGTGGGGAAACTGATATCCAGAGAGGGTTAAGTTACTTATGGCAAGAACTCCAACCAGCAAGTGTCAGAGCCTGGATCAGACAATCTGACTTAAGAGTTCATACTTTTAAACTGTACTCATATGCTCCCTGACTTGACAATAGTCAATGCTCTGGGAATCTCTCTCAATGTCATTGTTACCACAAAGACCATGTTTTCTTCCTCTAAGGATGAGATGAAGTGCTTTGTGTAAGTATGAGTATTTGTTGGGAACCCAAAAGGGGGTGTAGCCATATTATAGTCCGAAGCTAGTGTGTAGTCAAGTAGTTTTGTGAATCCTATTTTAATATAACAGTTAGTAACTATTGCTTATAGTCAAGATTTGTATGACACAGAGGGCTTATAATTTCTTGCTAGTCACACACACTAGTCTTTCAAATAACTGAGGCAGAACCAAACTCATGCACCTATGGCTCTTGAAAACCCCAAACTTTATCTTGTGTTTCTATATGCGTTTCTTACCTATGGATCACCTGCTTCTTCTGTCACCTCTGTTTTAAAGTCCCGTGAGTTCCTAGCCATCCATTCTTAGATACCTTGGGTTTTCTTTTATAGAGCAAATGGGAACAAACATTTCATCTCTCTGCTTGGGGTTGTGTTGTGTTGTTGTTGTTGTTGTTGTTGTGTGTGTGTGTGTTTAGCTGGAGACATAGCAGAGTACCAGACCAGAGTAGACACTATTTTTTGCCTGCTCTTTACAGCTGTGTTCACAACAGATGACCTGGGGACGGGGATGTGTGAGCACACAGGGCTTTGGTTATATCAGAGCTAAGATCCATGCTTTCCATATAGAGTGCTGGTGGGCATTACTCCCAAGTGTGTGCAGCAGCAACGGAAGCCAGGATATAGGACTTCTCAGCCATGTGTACTGGGGTTTTGGCTCATCACCAGTGATGCAGCTGTGAACTATGGCCAGAAGCCCTGTTATGTCTCCCCATCATGTTGCAGTCAGTTAGTTGTCTTTGGAGAACAGGGGGTGCTAGCATTGGGGGAGAGGTGTGCTAACAGAGAAACAGTGTGGGACAGCAGACAGAGACCTGAGTCCTAATCTGAGTTAAAAATCACTTACAAGGGCCGGCCAAGTGGCGCGTTGGTTAGGAGTTGGCTTGGGACACCAGCTCTGAGCAGCAGGGCTCTGGTTCGGATCCCACATATGAGGGCCAGTGATGCTGCGCAGCTAAGATGGTGAACAACAGCTCCACCTGGAGCTGGGCTGCCATGAGTCTGCCGGCGATGGCCCCCCAATTCCCCAATAAAATCTTAAAAAAATAAAATCACTTACAAGCCCTGTAGTCTTGGCTAAATAACCTTTTTGAGCTTTGTATCATTAATTCTAAAATTGGAATCATGTTACCTGTTGTATTTATTGTGAGAAATGAAATAATTTATATGAAAACCATATTATCTAACTAGTTTCCAAACAATTTTCTGAGTGTAAGAGAGTCAATGGCATGCAAATTTGGCAATTTAGTTATTATGCACTTTCTGATTTTTGAAAATAAAATATAAACAGAACGAACCAGTTGGCAGAGGAGATTAAAGCATTCATAGAGGAAGAGCATGGATCGGCATGGGCTATCAAGGAGTGTTAGGATTTGAGTCTCTGAGACTCGGTACATGTAACTGAAAAGGGCTACTGAGATGAGGCATTGAGTGAGCAGACATTTCTGAAGGGCCCCTGGTTCTCAGCATTGTACCAGATGCTGTGGCGAACACAGCAGAACTAGAAGTCAGAGGTCATGCCCTGTTTGGTCGTACTGTCTCCTGAAGAGGTGAGACTGGATGATGGTAGCAGGTGTTTCAGGAGAGTCAGCAATTTGGGTAGGTTGGTGACTTGGAGACATTGAGAAATAAAGGAAAAGTTTGAGAAGGAGATAAGTATTTCCTGTTTCCTTGACCAGTCTGTTCACCTTCAGGCAGGCTGAACCTCATTCTGTCAGCTTAGATCAGTTCCTTTCCCAAACTGGGCCTTTTCAAGGCAGGTAATAGTTCTAACCCCTCCAGCCAGCAGGATCTGGCACAAATTGGGGGTCTGACAAACTGAATAGGCTTGGGCCAACCACCTATAGCCCTCCTTCAGCATTTACTATCCAGTTCCAGCATAGGGCTTCTACTTTGCTTTTCTGACGTTTGTTTTCTCTGCAGGGCCGGGAGCCCATCTCTGTACCTTAGTTGATTGGCTAGGGTGATACCATGTCTAAAGAGGTACCAGCAATACCTGAGCTATGTTAGGGGATGGATGTACAGCTAATCCTTGAACAATATGGGTCTGAAGTGCTCGGGCCTACTTATATGAGGATTGTTTTCAATAAATACACATAGTACTGTGAATGTATTTTGTCTTCCTTATGATTTCCTTAATAATATTTTTTTCTTTAGCTTACTTTATTGTAAGAATACAGTATATAATACATATAACATGCAAGATATGTGTTAATTGACTGTTTATGTTATCAGTAAGGTTTTTGTCAATGACAGACTATTAGTAGTTAAGTTTTTAGGGAGTCAAAAATTGTATATGGATTTTGACTGTGTGGGGGTCAGCACCCCTAATCCCTGCATTGTTCAAGGGTCAACTATAGTTGCATTTGGGAAGCCAGGGCAGGTGGATGGTGAAATTAGGATAGAATTGTAAATGTAAGAATATTTGGGTGGAGCTGTATTAATTAGGTGGATGCCTGGGGAAATAGTGATTCCATGGGCAATTAGCTGGAAACAGAAACAGATTGTTGTTAAAGTAATTTGCTGGTCTTGGAGTTCAGGTAGTGACCGGTAAAAGTGACCGGTAAAGGAGATAAATGGCTGTCACATTAAATTGATTGGATAAGAAGTGCGGCCCCATGGAAGGGAGCCATCTTTCAGGCCTTACTTAGTGTTTCGTCAGGATCCTAGCAGGAAGACAGTGGCATACTCAAAAGGTTTAAGTGAAGAGAATTTGATAAAGGGCATATTTACAGAGGTGTGGGAAGAAATAAGGGACCCCATATGAGTTGATGAGTAGTAGTCCAGAGACTAGCAACAGCTGGAATCTGTTATCACCCCTGGCTAAAGGAAGAAGGGGAGGGAAACATGTTTAAGGGACCTGGTGAGAGCTGTAGATGTAGGAGAGGGGCTGCCCAGCAGGAGCTGTGGCTACGCGCACACACACACACACACACACACACACACAGTGCCCCTGTGAGTACAAATGCCACTTTGCTATCAGCTTGGTGTATCAAAACCAAACACCAGTAGTTTTCAATGCAGTCTTTTTACTCATTTTATTCTGGATCAGGATAGGACAGAAATTAGGCTTTCATAGCCTAATGACTGACTACTTTCTATTTCATCCTGATTTTTACTACTGTGTCTAAAACCAAAGTTCTCCCAACCCTTTGGTTATTGACCCAGATTTCTCTGGATCTTTCCCAGTTCTGGAAAGCTCCCTACACTAGTCTTACTCTTTCTGGTAGAAGCTTACGATAGGCATCCAAGAAAAGGCTTCTGTGCCTTCCCTCCCTCGGGATTTCTCTTCCATGTTCCCATCCATTTTTTGAATGCATAATACCTGTAAAGTAGAGATTTTCATTAGAACAAAAACCAACAAGACAAAACAAAAAACAAACAAACACACACACACACACACAAAACAACAACAACAAACAAACAAAAATCTTTGCAGAGATTCATGACTGGGGCTTTTAGTTTCTTTCTCAGTTCAACACACCTCCTCTCTGGAAATCCTGGTCTCAGAGCTCAGACTTGTTGGCTACCTGTTGCCCTGAGCCCACACTGCTTCCTTACACCTTTGGGCTGTCTCTTTTCACCGGTTTCCTCTCTTCTGCTGCTTTTGAACATGCTTAAATCTCCTTCTGAAAATCTCCCTGAAACCTGACTTTGCCTTTGAGCTATCATCTTTTTACTCCCCACTTTTTTTTAAATCAACAAACAACTTTTGACTGCATTTATCATCTCAGTATCCACTCACCTGTTAATCACTTACAATATAGCCACTGCTCCTATCTGGTTATTGAAAATGAACTTGCTGTCATTGTCATTTGCCTTTACTCCAAATCTCACCTTCTTGGTGCTTCTTCTCTCCCACCTCTCTATCTCTACATCCTACAGAAAGGTAAGCAGTGTGCAACCTGGATGTTAGCCTTCATCTAGCCTCATCTTTCTCCTGATGCAAGAGCGCTTTGTGCACACCTCTCATGGATGGTCATTCAGCCTCCATTCGAGTGCTCCCCAGGATGATCACTGCTTGGAGAGGTAATAGTAATTGCTTGAACATTCTTCCTTATATGGAGCCAAGACAGCCTCCTTCCAACTTCCTTATTCATTAATTCTGGTTCTGCTCTCTCCCTCTACATAGAATACGTTATTCATTCAATTCAATTCAGCTCACTTTAACAAACATTGAGTGCCTGTTATATACAATATGTTATGTGCTAGAATAAGCATAAACATTAAGATTCCAAAAAGTACTGGTTAGGTTTTTCCTAAAAGGAGGAAGACAATTAAGGAACCAATTTGTTCAAAGATTGGGTAAGATGATAGAAAATTACCAGATAAATGAATTTGGCCCTTGAGTTGATGAGCTAGTTTGGCCCCTTTTATTTGGTAACCATTCATCATATAGACATTTATTACGGCCTGCTAAGTGGCAGACATTGTTTTAGGCACTGGAGATCCAATGATGAAGGAAATACACAAAAGCTGTGCTCTGGAGAACTGATTTGCTAGTGGAGGGCATAGATATTAATCATGTGAAAACATTATACAATTTTAGATTATAAGTTCCTCAAATAAAATAAAGAGGGGTTCAGAGCTCTTTTGGATAATATAGTCATGGGAAACCTCTTGGAGGAAGTGGCATTTGCACAGATACCTGCTAAGTCAAAAGGAATGAATGGTCTATGAGGGCACCAACAGCAAGGGCAAATGCCCAAAGACAGAAACATGCTTGACATGTTTGGATAGTAGCAAGAAGGTCAATGTGATTGGAATGTAATGAACATAAGAATATTAAAAGATGAGATTGAAAAGGTAGATAAGGACCAAATCATGTGGAGTCTTCTAGGCTGTGGTAAGAGGCTTAGATTTTTATTCTGTGTGATGGAAAGTCACTGAAGAACATGCTCTGACTTATATTTTAATCTAGCTACAGTGTGAACAGTCTTTTAAGGGGCAAGGGACATTTAGGTGGCTGTACCATAGTCCAGGTTAGAAATGATGGGGATTAAGGTAGCAGCTGTGGAGGTGAAGGGCAGTGTTGAATTCTAGATACATATATTCATGATAGAGCTGACTTGCAGATGGATTGCGTATGGAGGGGGTTTGGGAGGAATGAGAGAAATAGTGGATGGCTATTGGACAAATGGTGGTGCTCTTTACTGAGATATGGAAGACTTGAGGAGTGGTAAGTTTGGTGCAGAAAAATGCAGTCTTTTTTGGATTGAATTATGTTGAGGCATTTCTGATTTAGAAATCTATTTGAGCCTTCAGGTTGGAAGAGGTCAGGACTAGAGATAAAAACTTGGGATTCATCAGCATAAAGATGGTATTTAGTTGTGATCACTTAGGGAGGGAGTCTAGGTGGCTGGGAAACAAAGTCAGGTAGCGAATTCTGGCACATTACACTTGTGGAAGTTATGAAAAGGAAGAGAGGCAGAAAGGAGACAGCAAAGACTGACCACTGAAGGAGGGGGAATCCAGGATCCTGCAGTGGTATTCAAGCCAGCAACCAAAGTGGTTCACCAATAAGGATATAATCAACACAGCTGAATACAGATGAGAGGGGAAGAGGAGACGGTAAACGGACAATTGGACTGGTGATACCGGGGTCATTGGTGTCCTTTGTATAAGCAATTTCAGTAGAGGGTTAAAAGAGAGTGGAATGCGCAGGTACTGTGAGATGAATGCTGCCTCATCTTCTTTTGTACATCCTATAATTACTGCTTCCTTCAACTGTTCCTACCATAGAATACTTTTTTTTTTTTTTTTGAGGGCAGTGTCACTGGCCCTCATATGTGGGACCCGAACCAGGGCCGCTGGCTTTCCAAGCCAGCGCTTAACCACCACGCCACTTGGCTGGCCCTGTAGAATACTTTTTGATTGTTTTCAATTCCTCTTGGTCCAACCATCTCTAAATGAGCTCAAGTGTTTCTAATTAATGCCCAGAACTGAATATAGCACTTAACGTGTAACCTACCTCATGTAGAACACATCAGGAAAAAGATTTGCTTCATTCTAAATATTCTATGTATACTATTGCAGCCTAAGATAGGTTTTTTTTTAATTGACAACCACATTGAGCTTTTGATTAATATTAAGTTATCATGGAAGAGCTCTAAATATTTAACACACATGCCATTTCAAAACTACTTATCCATCTATAGTTATATAGACTTTTTTATCTTTTTGATCCAAGTGCAGGATCTGATGGTTGTCACTGTTACATTTCATTTTGTTTGATTTGGCTTTCCACGGTCTATTTTGGGTCCAAATTCTGTCAGGTAGGGATTGATGTCATCTTCTATAAGCAGGTTCCTATGCCTTCATCTAAGTCATTAATAAACATTTTAGTTGCTTCACATATTTTATGGAAGTGGGTGGGTATAAATTACTGATATATATAAATGTATACCGGCCAGAGGCTGTTTTAAAATACAATTCAACAGTGATGAAGGTCCCACAAAGTCAGAGAGAGGGTCTGGTTCTTACTTGCTCAAGATCAGAGCCAGGTAGATGCTGTTGACACCTGGATGTGTCTGGACTAGTGCCCTGACGTTCTTTCTAAGTTGCATTGATCTATTCCTCTCATCCGGTTGTGCACCTTCCTGACTGTACCACTATTCTGCCCACCATTCTCTGTCAAGGTGTCAAAGATCTCATGGGAAATTTGGCCAAATGTCTCTTGGAAGTCAAGGTGCTGATATTTACATTTCTCTGGATCACCAGTCTGGCAATCGTATTAACAAAAGTTATCAGGTTCTATTTAAAAAATAAGGTTAATAAAAATTTGTAGTATTTAATTTTTGTTTACCATATTGTGGTGTTCAGAGTGCTTTAATGTATGTTTTCTCACTTATCCATCACACAAAACCATCACAATAAGTCAGTGTTACCTAGGATGCTTCATTTTGCAGATGAAGAAGTTGATCATCGAAGAAGTTAAGTAGCTTACCTAGGGTTCATAACTGCTTATAAATGGCAAAGCTGGGATGCAGACCACTGACACAGGAGCCTGGAAATGGGGACCTAGGCAGGTTATTGAGGCAGCCTGTTCATAGATGAGGGAGAGAGGAAAGCTGAAGCTTGATGCTCCTGTGCACAGTCAGAGCTTTGTTCAGGCCTAGCATGGTAACCCCGGGTGTGTGGAAGAAGACTGCTTTCAGATACCCATCACTGGGGGGAAGGTTTTATTTAGCATACCATGGGCCTGGCTTTCCAGACACAGAGTTAGCACTGTGTTGTTAGGACACTATTATTACTGGCAGATAGGCGGGATTAGGGCAGAGATGGACCAATGGTGAACCTATGCTGATTCCTGGTGATCACATCTTTCTCTCTGTTTCTTTTTTTCAAGCAACCACACCATTTGTGTAACAATCTGCTTTAGAGCTTTTCTGTGAATTTGTGCAAGTTAGAGCTGGTCATATCCCAGTCTCCAATCTAGAGGTTCGATCCTCTACAGGATTAGTGATAATGATTCTTGAATAAATCTTCAGGTTTTTTGAATGTCCTTAAATGCAAGACTTGGGTGTATTAGACTTGAGTTTAAGACCCAGCTCTATACTTACTAACTGGAAACTTGGACAAGTTGTTTAACCTCTTATTTTTTCATCCATAAAATGGGAGAAAACAATAATGCATACTATATAGCATTGCCATGGGGACATATCAAGTATTTAACACAATGCCTGATAGATCCTAAGAAGTCAACAAACATTTGCTATTGTTGTTGAGTTGTTCTGGGTGTGTACCTGATTTATTTGTTAAGTCATTGGCTGCTGCCTTACTCTTTTTTTTTCCCAAATAAGGTTTCAGTTTCATCTTAGCCATGCTTGCTTTACCCTTTTCAGTTTGAAGATCATTCTCCTTAGTGGAAAAGATGAAAAGCAAGATAAAAGTTGGGTACCTCTGCCTTCTCTCTATCATCCTTTAACTTTTCCATCATCATACAACACTATTTCTGTTACTTCCTGGATCATTTTCCTTTGAACACAGCTTTAACAAGTCTTTTACCATTTTGCCCTAAACTTTAGCTACTTTTCTTACAAGTTTATCCTTATGTTTTTATGTATATTACATATATATAGTATAGTCCAGTTTTTATATATTATGGATACATCCTTACCTTCTATACCTTTTGTTATATAACCTAATTTAATCACAGAAATTTCTGGGTATCCTTATGCCTCTTTTAAATACCTTTTGCATTGGAATTGTTAGCTGTTATACAGCTAGAATCAAATCACATAAGCAGTGCATCTCTTTTGAATCACACTGACTCTTTAGAAATGTCCATAAGCTCAAATTTGTTATTTCCAATATTTAATTTTCCTTCAGAAATCACTTACTAAATTACACACCTTACTCTCCACAGTCTCCTCTTTCTTAGCTAGTATAAATTCTACTAGGATATGGTCGTTTTCTCACAGGAATATCATCAGTTCTATCTACATAATTATCTAGGACCTGGACAGATAAACTGCAGCCTGCAGGCCAGATCGAGCCTGCTATTTGTTTCTGTAAATAAAGTTTTATTGGAACACATCCATATCAATTTGTTTATGTATTGTCTGTGGCTGCTTTTGCACTACAAGGGCAAAATTGAATAGCTGTGACAAAGACAGAGACCACATGGCCTGTAAAGTGTAAAATATTTACTATCTGTCACTTTACAGAAAGAAATTGGCTGGTCTATTACTAGGCTTCCTTGAGGAGGAACTGTAAGCCCCTTGGGGTCGCTCTCCTCAAAGATTTCTTAACCTGCTAGGAAATACTGCTGTCAGAAGGAAAAATCAGATGCCCTGTTTTAAAAGCCTTAAACTGCTGGCATGTCTAAATAATTGAAATCTCGTATCGCTAACATATCTTGCCTTTATGCTAGTTTTGCGATCTCTTTCAGGAAGTCTTTTCAATATCCTCTGTCAGGCCAAGATGCTTGGTGGTGTGCTCTTACTGTGATATTATTTTCTGTCTTGTTTTATCTTTCATCCAAATGCTCTCAGCCATATATCCTGGTTCTGGAATTTCCATACAAGCCTACACCTCCTTAAATGCCTTCTATACACATTTGGCCTTTTGAAAATGCAGGCAGAGCCAGATAGGAGGTAAAGTCCCTGACTTTGTTCATTTGCCACAGAGTTTTGCTCTGCTCCTTATGCTTTATTTGTCAAACATCCGTCCCTGCTGTCATCCAGCTCCCACCCATAGAGAAGGATGGTATTGGGGAGGAGCTGAAGCAAGAGGGTCATTGTACAAGGTGGTCTCTGAGTATATGCTGTCAACCAGAGAAGGAAAAAGCTAGCCCGGAGGGCAGCTGCTTCTGTTGCCTGGGAAGAAAGGATTGGGTACATTTTTTAGGAGTGGATGGTGGCCTAAGAGGGCTGTAAATGTCTAACTAGTACATTGTTTTGTACACCTGAAACTAATTTAAAAAAAAAAAAGAGTACATCAACAGGCAAGGTTCAGCATTCCAGGCACTAAGCAAGGTCAGAACAAGAGAGATGAACCTGGAAGGTAACACATACAAACCAGGGTTGGATGTTGCCTTTTGTGGGTGAGTGTGCTCAGGCATGGCTTTTTTTAAAAAAATTTATTTATTTTTAATTAGTTTCAGGTGTACAACACAGTGCAATAGTTATACTTTTTACCCCTCAAAGTGACAACCTCCCTCCCCCAATTCTCTTTTTAAAAATGCTGGACCGAAGCGGTTCCCTAACCCAGCTGCTTCATCGCCATCACCTTCCCATTTCTGCCTTCAGAATTTGTGTGCCTCCCGTCCCTTTCTCCTCCTGAGTGTGCCCTTGCTGGATTTATTCCCTCTCTAAACCAGAGCATCATGCAAACAGGAATTCAGAAACTTACTTATTCTTGCCTCTTTTTCATTGCCTCCTCTGATTTTGTCACTAAAATTTATTCTTTTTGTGTACCTCAGTTTTCTTTCTCCATGAACCTTTCAAATTGAAAGAAGAAAATATTTTATTCAGGAAAAGAATTATGAGAAAAGAAGAGTTAATGGATTAATGGAAAAGCCAGTCATTCTGCATTTTAACAATAGGTCATTCATAGTACTTATTGCAAGAACCATTAAAATCATCAACAGGTCATTATTGTGGACTTTGAACTAGCTCATCAAAATCTCACTATTAATAGTAGCTTTAATAGCTTTGAAAGCTGTTTCAGAATGCTTTTCCTCAGTCAGGAATTAAAGGTGGAGCAAATGACTGCTGGGCTGCCTTGGTTTTACAGTATCAGAGAAAGTTCAGGGTGTGTGGGGTCTTTTCCAAAAGTGTGAGGCTAATGTTGTGGAGGGCGGTGAATTGAGTTTGCTCATAAAACATCTGCTGGCACCACTTGTCAGGGCAACGATATAGTGGATGAAATAGGGCTTTGAGCTGTGAGCCATGTACATGTTCGATTTCAAAATGGTGGAACTCGGAAAAGGGAGCCTTGCTTTGAGGATTCTGTCAGCAAATATCGCAAAAAATGACAGCTGCCCTACTTTTTTTTTTTTTCCCTTCAGTCTTTTCAGGACATAATAACTCTCATTTTGTTAGAGCCTTTTCTAATACAGCATTCCTAAATTACCTCTTAATTTCTTCCTGTTATGCCTACCCTATTATGTGCTGTGTAACAGGATTTTGTAGAAACTGGGGTCCTGGGTGGGTCAAGTCACACAGGAGGCCTTGAACTTTGTCTATAGTCAGAGACTGGGAGGTGCTGGGAGCCACTCCTAAGCTGGAGCCAAGCAGGCAAAGTGGGCAGCGCTACTTGAAGGCGATGCTGCTATTTCAGACACTAATGAAAATTGTCCTCCTAGCGTAGGGGTGGTTTTTGCTTCGGGTATACATTAGATAATGCCTAGATTTTGCCCTTCGCATATTGTCAAAGCAAAGATTTCCATTTTCATTTGAGGTATGGGGGGCTACGTTAGCATTTCTATCATCATCTTCATTTTTCCTTGATCATTATAGTCTTAAGAAAGTTCTGTCCATGTCTATGCCTGGGTATGGACGCTGGAGAAGGAGGAGATATTACTTTTGCACCCATACTCCTAATTTTATTACTGAGAAAATGAAGAAAATGTGGATTAGCCTAGAGAGAATATGTTTCACATAAATAGACTGTTAAAATGAACACAAAATGATATATCGGGTTGTTGGAAAAGTCATGACGCATTTTTGCAACAAAAAAACATAGAGAAAAATATGTCACGACTTTTCCGACAACCCAATAGATATCAGTATAGATTCAGAGATGGATATTCTTCTGTTTGCCCCTCCAAGTCCACTGCCCATCCTTTCACTCTGTGTTGACCATATCAGGGAGCTCCCGACTGATTTGGTTAGGATTGGCCAATGGGATAGATCGCAAGAGAGAGGGTCAGGAGGGTGAGGTTAGATGATCGTTCCCCAGTTTCCTTTCCTTCGTTCTGCCTGTACTGTGGGTTCAGAATGGCTGCCTTCTCCCAAAGACCATAGCTCTCTTAGGGTGGCCCCTCTCACAGGTCCAGGTCCTGTGGCATTCATTATTAGCTTCCTCACTTTGCCTCCCTAGTGGTCCAGGGCTGGTAACAAGCACCCCTTGTGGGTTTTCTTTGACTCTACCCATGTCTTTATAGTCTCTTAAACTCTTCTCAATCTTCCCATTTGGAGTTGCTGTCTGTTTTCTATTGGGACCCTTACTCATACAATACTAGATACCTTATATGTATATATAATATACCTACTACCATGTACCCCTTTTATATGCTGTATGTGGTGTATACCTCAGGTCTTTCTAAAACACTAACTATGATGTGTCACTAACAAGTTCTTCAGAGGCACTGTTTAGAGATTCTGGGAGGAAAGAACAATAGGGGTGAGTTTCCTGTTCTTTGTAGGCTAGGAAATGGATCTTGATTCTCTCTAATACTAAGAAGAAAGTTCCCCTTCCCTTTTGAATTCTCCCTGCAAGACAGTGGCAGCTTCTTCTCCTGACCCCAAAACAGTCTAGGTAAGTTGTCATGGAGGCAGGGTAGGGTTTGTTGGGAGACAGAGAACACCAGTTGGGCTGAGTTTAAGCAGGCATCACCCTTAGTATTCACTTCCTCTTTTGAGTCTGAGTGTCCACGTATTTTGTGATCAGCAGTATGGCACTGAAGCATCTTAGCCTTAGTAAGGAGATGGTGATCTCACATGTTCTCCACTTAGGAGAGTAGCGTTGTTGGAAAACAAAGCTAGTGTATCTTCAGCATTCATCCCTTCGCCCCTGGATAGCCTGATTCATTTTTATCATGATTCTCCAAACTCCACTGGGTTTATTCTCTCTCTTGAAAGTAAGTATGTACCTAATAATCCAGACAATGTACCATAGAGGTCATTTAACCATGGTTGTACTTTGCTAATGTGTTGTACTTTATGCAATATAGAGCTTTAATGGCATTAAAAAGTGCCTCATCTCATTGCAATCTCATGTCTGATCCTCTGCTTTCACCTTTGTTCTCAGGTTAGGTGATTTGTTCTGTTGTGTGAATACTATAATCATTTCTTCTTCCCAGAAAAATGTCAATGTGAAGTTTATTCAAGTTGGACCAAAACACTGTGATTTTTAAATTGCTTGCTTTGTTTCTTATGCTGATGTCTAAAAAGTATTTTGAGAATTGTTGAAGGGTCAGATAAACAGAATGTGTACCCCAGATTTAGTAGAAGCTGCATTTCTGGTTACAGTCCACAGAAAATGATATTGCCTAATTTAGGGGGGAAAACAAAGAAGTATGTTAGATTTAAAGGGAAATGTAAGGGTGGGGGAACAACAGTGCTTTCAAGATCTAGGAATTAATAAATATTTTTTTTTTCTCCCAGGGATATACTGCAAATGATGCTTGATAGTTCTTTGGCTTCTAAAGTCTTCATGATACTCTGCTTAAGACTCAGATTTCAGGGAGAAGGCACCTTTTTGGTTGAGCCAGGGCCACCTTGTTTGACAGTCCCAGATTGTATCCACCAGGACAGTGAAGGGCTTGTTACTCAGAGCACTACTTGGGTGTTTTTACCACCGACAGGAGAACAGATGCCTAGCAGGCAGAGCCACCAGATGTCCACTTCAGCATCTCTCTTTAGTCTTCTGTTTATTCCTCTTCCAGATCATTAAATAAGATGTTAAATAAAACTAGACTTACCACGGATGCCACAGGCTCCCCACCAGGCATTCCTCGGACTATGCACATTATCATTGATAATTGTTCATTTGCCTTTAGTCAGGCTCTCGCCTCTGTGATAGCTTCACACTCCTGCCAGTTTGAATTTCATGTAAAGGGTAAATTTTCATGAGCTGCTGTATCAGTTTTCTTTTTGAGTCAAAACGCATTATTTCATTGACTGTGTACTCCTCTCTACTAATCTTGTAATCCTACCCCAAAGAACAATTCAATTTGGAAGACTGCCATGTGGCCCAAATATCACTTTTTCTTAGCCAGCTTCCGTTGCATAAGTGAGGGCCCCAGTTTGGACAACCTGGGTACACTGCTATCTGCCATTCTGGTGAATGAAACTGGAGACACAATTTCTATTTCAGAGGACCTGCTGATGCCCGTTAATGCTCTCTGAACCAATGAGGAAAGATTGAATTAGACCCAGTGTTGTTGTATAATTTAAGCATGTTTTAGGCTAGTCAAATCCAGGGTAAATTGGGAATGATAATGAAATTGGTAATAGTATTTACAGGGAGCTTCCTATGTGTCAGAAAACTTGTGCTTTGCCTGTATCATCTCTCTCGAACCTTCACTCCAACCCTAATAGCCCTTTGAAGTAGGTACAATTATTATCCTCATTTTCCTGATGTAGAACCTAGAGGCAAAATAACTTGTCCAAGGTTACACATATAATAATGTATGTTTTATGTACTTTAAACTCAGTGCCATGTTGCCGCTTGTGCTTGGTAAATACCCACCTATCCATCTCTTCACTGATTCCTCAGTTCAGTGAATAAGATATGTATTCAGTACTTATTATGGGCCATGTGCTGTTGGAGGCACATAGTACGGAAGACACAGCTGTTTAATGGTGCCTTCCCTGCCATGAGGGAGCTTGCATTGTAGTGGATAAGAGAAGATGTATATGGAAACTCAATTCATTGAATACTGCGTACCCTGCCTTTGTTCACAGAGAATGTATAGACTTTCCCAATGCTATTGTTCCATCTAGAATCCTTTCTGAAATAGGAACACAGGAGAAGCTTGGGTGTTCTAAGGCAGGCAGGTAGGTAGGTAGGTAGGTAGGTAGGTAGGTAGGTAGGTGATAGATAGATAGATAGGTAGATAGACAGAGTATTGTGTCTCTAACTCTTCCACCAGTGTACTCAAAATGACAGAGAGTAGAAACATCCTTTAGGTTCTGAGAGTGTAGTGTAAAGTACCTTTCTGCAAGAGTTATGTGCTCTTAAGTTTTGTATTTTATTCTAAAATTTTATTTTACAATGTCCTTTCCTCCATAATAGTTCAACAATTATTTTAATACAAAAAAACTCCTAAAAGTAGATACTATACAAGGACAGCTCAAGTAAAAGTATGGCTGAGGCATATGTACCATGATTCTCTAATCTTTTATAAATCCCTGGTGCCCTCCAGGGTTGGTACATGGACTCTAATTTGAGAAGTGTGCAATGGACCAACATATCAGCCAGGATTCACAGGGGCCTTCTTAGCTATTTTGAATGGGCAGTGATTTAATACTGGGAATTCGAGGCTTATAAAACCTTCAGAAGGCTGGAGGAGTGACAGCCAGGTAAACACCATAGAGAAAAAAATGTAAGTGCAGCTGCAGTGCAGCAAGAGGGTGATCCTCAGGAGAGGCCTGATGTCACAGGCGACACTCCTTTGCCCTGTGTCGACGCCCAGGTACTTGCCTCCAGGTGTGCCTGGAGTGTAGTGGCTTATCTTTCTCTTCTGCCTTTCACATCTTACTCTAGTGCCTCTCACCCATAGAATCTAATCAGGAACTAGCAGCCAGGGCACCTAGGAAAGGTAGTTTCTATGCTTCATGACCTGGCCTACAAGGGAGAGCTTAGAGATGTGAGCATGATGCTGAAGAGCAACAAACAATATCCTGCACAATCACAACATGACATTTTGGCCTAGGATAAGTGTCATCCCACGCCTTTTTCCCTATCTCAGTCCTATCCCTTTAAACCTTCTCCTCGAGAAGCTGAAGTGCCAAGGAATGATGTTTCAGTGAGAAGCCTAACAAAGCTGGGGAAATCCAGTTTGACTCTTCTTTTTTATTTTACCTTGCTACTTACTCTCTACCTTCTTGGTTCTCCTATTCCCTTCTTTTAGGGAGGTGAAGGACTGTTCATCTCAGGATTGTGTTGGAATCCTTCTGGGGGCTTTTTATTACCCTAGGCCTCTTCAGACATAAGTTCTTTAGGGGAGACTCTGGGTGAAAAGCTGAGTAGATTGAAAGGATTTGTAGTGATTCATCTGTGGGAATGTGATCTTCCTTCTGTGGCAAAGGGAATAAAGTGCTCCAGCCAATTCATCTGCAGCATCACTGATCTCATTTCCAAGATGCTTCTGATACGAACCCAAAGAAGGAGGTTTGCTTTTTTTTTTTTTAATTTTTAATTTTAGCCCCTGTGCTCCCATCAGCCCTCGAACGAGGGACTTTCCATTTCTTTCCAAGAAAACTTTCTCTTCTTCAGTTCCCAATTTTCAAGCAAGCTCAAAGCTTTCTTTGGTTATTTTGGTGCTTTCCTAACTTTTTATAAATGGATGCCACCACTTTTAATGCAATGAATTAGTTTAAGTTGATAGACCTTCTTAAAATATCACATCAGATTTTTTTAGAGTTGTCATTAAGTCTATAAGAAAAAAAAAATGCCATATGGCTTCTACTTGGCATCTTTCATGTCAGACAAGGCCATTATTTCCAAAATGTTGAGAACATTCCAAAGTGTGTATTAGGGACTATTCGTTTAGAAAAGAGCTTGAATTTTAGAACATTGTAGGAGAAAAAAGTGATTTAATTTGTATTGAGTGTTTCATTGCAGTAGTTGGAATAGAGTCTATGAAGAATAGTAGTATGCAATTGTAAACTTGGCTTTCTTTGCTTTCTATATGGATTGTACACTGGGACTCCTAGAACTGTAAACTTTTAAACTACATTCAGAAGGTCACCAGTGCCAAACTTAGGCACGCTGACTGAGAAGATTGGAGGCAAGGATGTCGAGGGCTACATGACTTTTATGGGAAGATTTGGTTACATGCATGTTAGTAGGACATTGAAATCAGGCAGGTAATACATGTGGAAGAAAAGGATTGTAGGCTCACTGTGGGAATTCCCCAGCGTAGAGATTTGGAAGCAGGTAAATCTCTATTATTAGCTGAAGTTAGAAGCCTTAATTTCTTTTGAGAACAAATGACGTATTAAACCAGTGAAATAAATAAAAATAAGTTAGTTGGACTGCCAACAGTTTTGAGTGGGTGGAAAGACTGAGAAAGATCCTGGAGAAAGAAGGCTGACTTTTAAGCCAGTTGTTCCAAAAAGACATCACAGGAGGGAGGACCAAGGAATCCTTTTCCAGCTTTATTTTGCTAATGTCATTGATTTTGGAACCATCTCCATCCTGTATAAAAAAGGAGATCTCAACTTCATAATGGGCAGTCTATTAATCAGTTATGCGCGGGCTTTTTTTTGGGAGGGAGCAAATAACTATCCCTTTAGTACATTTTCTTTTCCTTTTATCAACGTCTCATTGCAGAATGTGAAATGAATAAAAAAATGAAAGGGAACTGGGCTGTTTGTAATTGATAATTAGCTAAAGGATGAGAAACCAGGATTTTTGATAGCTGTGTGGATATTTTACTTAACATGTACAGATTTCATGCTATCAAACTCCTATTAATGAATAAATGCATGGTATTTATCAGATTGAATTAAACTAAGATTTATTAACTACTCTTTTCTATATGCTTTCACTTACGTCCTTGTATTTAATATCCCCAGCAATCCCATGAGATATCACTATACCCCTTTTACAGATTAGAAAATTGAGGTCCAGAGGAGTTAAAGAGACTTGTCTTTTTAAGTGCACACAAAGACAAAAGGGTGGACTTGATATCAAAAGCTAAATCTGATGTATGTCTGATGGCAAGTCCAATGTTTTTTTCACGTTGCCGCCCTACTTGGTTCCAGTTTCTAGGGACCTGAATTCTATCATTGATATTGCCAGCTGACCACTGTGATGTCTTTATTTGAGAAAATCCACCCAGCATGTCCAAAAGGCTTAGTGAGGTGACCTAATTTATAAGAGAATACAAAAACAAAACAAAACAAAACAAAACAAAAAAACCCTACCAAAAAGTCTAATATTTTTCTAGCAAATAGAATAATCAGAAAGAAGCATTTATGTACATTTTGAAGTTGTTAGTTCAAATGAGATATTCCCACATTATGGAACAAATGTGTTTCATCCAACAATTTATAGGTTAGTTTTGAACATATATTTATCTGTAATATTAGTTTCCTATGAATATTCTAGCTTCTTTCTGCACTTTGGGCTAAATGTACCTCCCAGAAACTTGATGCCCTAAGCATGGCTTAGAAGATCAATTTTAAGAATCTAATGGCATACCAAAAAAACTTCCAGCTAGCCCACATTTACCTTAGTCATTGCTGTTTCCTTTTTCTCCTTCTGCATCACTCTGTTGTACTGCACTTTACAGCCGTTTTTAGCCTCTTGACATTCCTCTCATTAAATTAACTGTCATTTAGCATCTCTTCTCTTTTTTAAGTACTGCAACACTTTCCAACACAGCCAGCCCACCGTAATGGCCGCCAGCTCCCACGGAAATCTTTCCATCACCATCCTATAGCCAGCTGGCTACTAGCAATAGCAATGTCGGGTCTTTTCCATGGAACAGCAGACACTGTTCACATACGTGGTGGGTTGCTAGGTCTTTGTAAAGGAAGCAACAGCCTTGATTAGTAGGATCATGGGATTGTGTTTGCAGGGCCTGATTCGGAGCCTTCTTATAATGGGGTCTGACTCAGACAGAGGGACATGATGTTCTGAGACTGGCTGCATGAATTTGGAAGAGGACCAAAGGGACCAGGAAAGGCTGGGAAGACGAGAGGCTTCACTGTGGAAATCAGCCAGTTTTTATGACTGCCCCCAGTGAAGAAGGCTCGTTTCCCCCTCTGTGCTTTTGCCCTCTTCTCGCATCCTTTTCCTGAAAGGTAGCTAACCCTTTCCCATCTTTACGTGGCATGTTTCTATCCGTTCTTCAGTCCCAGCTCAAAGACTCCCCGTGGTAAAGCCTGTATTGACTTTCCTGTGGCACGTGCTGCACCATTTCCTGTGTTCCCAGACAGCTTGAGTGGACCATGTACCTTGTATGTGGTAATTATTTGTTGATAGATTGGTCTCCAATTGCGTTTGTACCCCACATTATCATCTGTGCCTTCTTGGCGTGTAGTAATTCATGATAGGTGTGTATCAAAAGAGTCGATGGGTTTTCTTCCTGTCCCCAACTTTCTCTGCCTTGGGTGAGGGTTGTTTAGTTTTGATTTTGTCTGGGACAAGTGGCTGAGAACAATCCACACAAGACGTTTAACCCTTTGGAATGAAGATCACGAAACTCACGCATTCCATATGAGAGAATGAGTTTTCTCTCTCTCAACCCCTTAGGGCCAGTCTCAGTTTGACAAAGATGATAAGTTGTGTATGATTTCAAACCTAACAAACTTTCTGATTTAAAGTAAAAGCTAACTTAATATTCTTAATTGCTTCTTGGAATCTGATCTTGGCAAGATTAATACACAAAATATTGTGAAGTAAGGTGATTCTTGTGGAATTTTAACTGAGTGAAATTGAAATGCCAGGGATCTCATCTTCCAAAGGTCCACAGCTTTTTCCCCCACCCCCTCCTCAGCCAGTGCACAGGCTTTTAGTTCCTGGTCCGAAAGTGCTGCCCTTTGGTGAGAAACCCCACAAAGCAAGGGAAACCCTCAGAGGCCATTAATAATATACTTGCAATTTACATACATTTCCCCCAAATACTCATACAGTTTACCAGAGGAAATGTTGATTTCACCTGTATGTTAAAAACAAGTCTTCTAGTTACCTAGTGATTGAAGGGGCGATGGAAATAGCCACTGAGTGACCTCATTTGCCTGCTCCACCACGTCAGCCTTGATTCAAGTAGCGAAGTCCAAACACAGTTAACAGCCAGGTGGCTGGGAGGTTCAGATGTCTTGCTGGGAAGAGTGGCCGGAGTTAGTGCTTTGGCAACAATTAGGGGTGGCTCTAAGGCGGTATTGTCCAATACAGGATATAGTAGCCACAGGTCATATGTGGTTATTTGCATTTTAATTAATTAAAATTAAACAAAATGCAAATTCAATTTCTCATTTGCTGAGCTGCTCAGTGGCCCCATTTGGCTGCTGTGTGGGACACCACAGATATAAATTGTAATCATTGCAGAAACTCCTATTGGGTAGTGCTGGCCCAAGGACCTGGAAGCCTATAAAATGTTACATCTGCAAGATGCCTGACTTTTCCAGAATGGCCAGGAGGAGTCCTGGGAGGAGCAGCTTAAAATAGAGAGGGAGGCGGAGAATAGAGTTGGTTTGCCTGTGGCCAGGGGTTGGGTGATGTCCTTGGGTACAACTAGCAGGTTTGAAACATAGATAGTGGCGGGGGAGGAAATGGAGTATTTTAAACTCAAGTTGAAATATAACTAAGTTGTTGTGTAACTAATGCATGTCAGGACCTGTGTTGGTTGCTTTAACCTTTGTTACTTTATTTCTGCCTCTAAGATAGTGGCTACTTGCCTGCTTTTTGCAGATGAGAAAACTAAAGCTCAGAGGCATTAAGTAAATGTAAAAGGCCATGCAATGGCAGGGTCCCAGGTGGAACCTGGTGCTTGTCACTCTTAAGTTTTGTGCTTTTCTAGTTTTAGGGGTGAGAGAGGAAGTAGGCTACAGGTGTGCAAGGGACCAGTTAAAAGGGGAGATGGTAACTTGAAGAAATTGACCTGGTTGCTCCAGCCACTTGTCCCTTGGAGCCTGGTTAGGGCTCAGCCACTGGCTAAGGGTCTGTTGTCACGGGCTGATGCTCAGGTGGATATTTCTTCCATGAGAAGCTTAATGAATAGAATGAAGATCTGCTGAACCTAGAATCAAAGATTAAAATATAATAACAATAATGATAATTATTATGTAGCAGGTACTGGTCATTTTGCCAGATACTGTTCCTAGCATTTTGGGAAGTTACCTGATTTTATCCCCATAACTACCCTATGAGGTAGATACTGTTTTCACCCCTATTTTTATAGACAAAGAAACCGAGGTTTGTAGAGATACATTGGACAAGATCACACGGTGAAGAAGTGGCAGCTTTCAAATTATCATCTCCATTTCTGGCCAACACAGATGGCCTTGGGGCAAGGTGGGTGATACAAATGCTTGCAGTTGCTGAACATAGCGAGTAGGGAAAAGTAGAGAGTTTGAGTGCACACTCAGCCTGATGGGTTATATTCACACCACAAGCAACAGCAACACCTCTGTGAGGCCCAGCCAAGACTCACCTGCAGGTGGCGTATTGCAGACTAGCAGAGAGTTTGCAACTATTCATTTTTCAGATGTCGTATGTAGCACAGGCCTCAAGCGATGAAATGACTCACCCAGTGCCTCACAGAAGAAGTGGCAGCCTCAATAGTACAGCACCCTTTATAAACCTGTCCTCGCCTCTGGTACTACAGCTCTAACTCCTTCTCAGGACAGCTGGTTCTCAAAGGGACACTGCTTCCAAATTTCTGGAGGCATTTGTGTGAGTCAGAGTATGAACACTGTTTTCTGTCATCCATTTCACTTCAGCCATTTCATGTGTAAGGTCTTGGGTTGTGTGGGAGTAGGGTTGATAGAGAAAAGGCATCAGTGGGGTCAAGTAGAAGATTCTAGTCTTTCAAATCATGCCTTAAGGGTGGTGTAGAGGAAAGGCATCAGTGGGGTCAAGTAGAAGATTCTAGTCTTTCAAATCATGCCTTAAGGCTGGTTTCTCCCTGTGCTTGAATGAGCCTCTAGTTTTAGAAAAAAAAAAAAATGTAAACATGGCTCCTTCAGGACTAAAGGTATATCTGGGGTCCTTCATCCAGACCATGTGGATTCTGGGTATTGAATTTGTATCTTTTTACATACCCAGTGCTTTACATACCCTTTTTGATACCCAGTACTACTGGATGGCCGATTTGCAGGACTCAGTCATTTCTTTTTGATGGGAGCATTGAGGAGTGAGGTGAGATGTTATCAAACCCACTGAGGCGTAGGGCTTTGATTCTAGCTGAAAGGACCAGCAGTCTGCCTACCTCCTCTTCTCAGCAGAGCCCAGGAGGAAGGACCCAGGGATTTGTAATGCATATCCTGATCCTCCTGCTTTTCTGCCTCTTGCTTCCCCATATTGGGAGGCACCCAACCTGATGCTTAGACTGCACTTTACAAAATGTGCATGCATTGACTCCTCCCAAATACATATGTGAAGGGTAGCATTATATTCAGCCCCATTTTACAGATGAGGAAACAGAGACTCTTAGAGGCCAAGTCATACAGAAAAAAATAGTTTGAACCCAGCATCCCCAAATCTTAAGGCCATGCTCCTTCTATACCTTGACTCTTGTGGAGGACAGTGTAAATTCAGACAGCTGCAGGCCACCTTCCTTTGGCCACATCTTAATCCTGTGACCTCGAGTGCCTAGCTCTGAGCAGGAGGCCCGGCCAGCCTGTTTCTCTCATAGACCTGCTATGCTCTCTGAAACCTTAAAGGTGGTTTCCTGCCAATCATATTGAACACATAGCTTTGAAAGGAGTATTAATTCCTTAATAGTGTTGTTCACACATCATTTCCTGTGAATGCTAACCATGTGAGAAGAAATTCACTGTCCCCTCTCACTTTATGCTGATCACTCATTCCCTCCTTTCTTCTTTAACCTCTGCTTTTCTCCCCTCCCTTTTACTTTTCTCATTCTTCTGTTTTCCTGTGAGTGGCAAGAGACCCCAGTTGGTTATTATGGACCACATACAGTTGTTAAATTGCACTCAGAGTGAATGAATGTCAGCTTGTGATGGAAAAGCTGTGGCATCAGCTCCATCTTAATGACCACCCCATGCTTCCTGGGGTGGGAAGCAGTCAGGAGCCATCCACGGGCAGACGCCTTCCCTGTCAGGTGCAGTTGCTGAAGGGAGAGGTGGGCAGCAGGGTACGCAGAACTCGGTAGATCCCTGCATGTCAGAGCTGCGTTCCTCTCTGCCTGCCCACCCTGCACACTGTGGTTGAGCATTCCCGTCCTGATGGCATGGGCAGCCAAGCCTACCACTTTCCAGCTACAAGATTTTTCCACGAGAAGATGGGGGGGAAAACAAAACAAAAACAACAACAGAGAATGAGAATGAAAGAGCTTGAAGTGAGCAGGTACTTGAATACCTTCCTCTGTGTGTCGGCAGCTGGTCCACCTCCCGCAAGGGAGAGACCGCAGCGATTGACCCCTAGCATCCTGTGTAAAATCTCTGCCACCGTCCTGTCATCGTAAGGGTGCCCGTGTGTGCCCCGGGGTGGAGAGAGAGCCTCAGGCCTAAATTAGTAGTCCTGACAAAGGGAGAGACAAGGGACCCTCCAGAAAGCCAGAAGATTGGATTTTGATTTATTACCTGATGTGAGCAGGTAGCCAAGGGGAACTGTGTAAAGAATGAGAAATATTGGCCCGCCTCCACAAAGGTTGTGGGTGGTTCCCTTTTCCTAGGGGTGGGGTCAGAGCAGACGTGGAGACTAGCTGGCTTCCCTGGCCAAGGCCCCATCGCAGCAGGCTTTCCCTGTCTCCTCCTCCCCGCCTCCAACTTCTACCAGAGAATGCCGTCCTTCCTGAAGGTCCCCGTGTGGCTGAATCACCTGTGTGATCATTCATTCCCTCTTTTATTCACAAATATCATTTCATTCTGCTTTAGGCTCATTTTCTCTCTCTCTCTCTTTTCTAATAAATTCTGTGCTAAATGCTAGATGTATAAAAAGGAATGGGATATGGTTGTTTTCTGGGGTTGTTCTTGGTCTAGTTGAGGAGATAGATGAGAGTCTGACCACGGGACTGCCACAGTAGAGGTATCTACAAGGAACAGATAGGGGCCTGGAGGAGGGCCAGACCAGGGAAGTACTGGAAGGGTTGGAAATGCCTTTAAAATGAAGGGGCTTGAACTGGCTAGATAAGGAGAGAAGGGTGTTTGAGGCTTCCTTCAGCAAGACTTAAGGCACGGAGATGTCAGAAAGCATGATTTTGGAAACCTTCAGGTAAGGAGCAATGGGTTAGGAGTGGATAGGGTACCGAGGGGTCATGCTGGGAGAGGAAAGTGAAAATCTATGCAAGATACAAACCACAAAGATCATTTTCCGTCATGCTAAGGGATTAATTCAAACTACATCCTGAGAGCTGCAGGAATCCATTGAAGAATCTTTAAACAGAGGAATAGTGACAGTGAGATTTACATTTTATAAAAAAATTTTCCTTGGGAAACGGTGTGCAAGAATGTTGCTCAGAGCAGTGTGAACTGGTGGCAGAGCTCATTTAGAGGCTCTCACAGTGATGCTGGCCTGAAAAGATGCAGGTGTGAGCCTGAGTAGCGGCTGGGAGAGGAGGTCACGGGGTGACCTGGGTGAAGGGACGAGCTGGGGGCAGCAGGGGTTGCGCCTTCTCTGGGACCAGAAAGAAAGGACAGAAGAGACTGCATATGGTGAGGATAATTACGTTCACATGGTTTTCCCTTTTCATCAAACAAGTCCAATTTAATTTCCATCCTTGCACCTAACACCAAGGCATTATAATGGCATTGACTCTTGTAAATAATCTCTGGAAGAAATTTTGGGGTGTTTATTTGTGTAGCCTATCAATTTTATAAGACTCTAAGCTCTTCCAGGGAGGGCACGCAATGTAATTTATCCATCTATTATGTGCTGCATTCAGCACACCAGGAATACATAATACGTATTTAATAATAATAAGATCTGAGCCCCAGGAGCATTATTATATTTGTCAGTGAAGGAATAAGTAGATTCAGAAGCAGTTTGCCTAAGTTTAAATTTTATAAGAAAAAAAAATCTCATCTTTGAACATATTAAAATCCATTCATGAAATATAATATAAAATGGCTTCTGTTTTTGGTTTTCCTGGGTAAATATTTTAGGTGGCTTAATTGTAGCTTGTTTCTTAAAATATAGGCAGTGGTATTTCTTTGTTGTTCAATAATCTCTGTCCATCCATCAATGTGTCTTTAGAAATAGAGCTTTTGACAAAGGTGGTTGATATTTTCTAACTCGGGTACGTTCCCTCTTTTCTGATATTTATGTAAATCAGAATAGCCACCATTAGTTTGTCTCTTATTTGCAACATCCTTTCCTATCTCGTATGTACCTCCTTGTCGTATTTATCTTTATTACTCCTGGGTGTTCCCCCACACCTCACGGCCCTCTTCTCCATTTTCTCCCTGAGTCCTTCTAGTCTCTGTTCCAACTTAATGATGAGGAAGATGCCAGCCTTCAGGCCACTGCATACAAAGTATTTTCACAGTGCCCGAGTGCTGGGCACAGACTGTGCTGTGCTGTTGTCTGTTATGATACATCCAGTTCAGATCTTTCCCCAGGACTCTGATAAGCCTGATCAGAAAGTCTTACTGGATTTAAGAACAAAGCTCAGTATTTCCTGCCCTCCTCTTACATTGGGCTCTATATCACTAGGACACACAACACATATCTAGCAGCTTAACACATAACCGGACAGTTGTTATTATTAAGCATTGCAATATGAACAATAGACTCTGACCTCTCTGTGTCAAATCTAGGTAGCGCTTATCAAAAATAAATTCTCATGAGTGGGTAGTATTCATTTTTATGTACTTGGGTTGTTCGCACAGCTAGTCCAAGGTTTTCATATGGACTTCTATGCCCACGAGAAGTAGTAATTCAAGTTTAAATGAAGCCATATTTACCATGGCCTGCCTATGCCATGGCATTTGGAGCACCAAACTTTTGCCTTTTGTGTTGCCCAAAGATCAAGGGCTTTGATCCAGCTTCAGCCAGGTAGAAGGAGAGAAGGAAGTACCCTTATGTCGCTTTCTTAGCGCCTGTCCTCATTACAGAGTATGATCCAGTGCCTGTTTCTACTAAGCATGATGTGTGTACACACAATCCCAGGGCTCCTCCTGATCGCTTCCATGACTTACCACGGATTTCTCGAGTCCATTAAAGTGGCCCTTCTCTTTTGGAGCGGTCCAGCAGTGTGCTTTGCGCTGTGCAATTAACAGTCCACTTTGAATGTACTTTCTTCAGTTCCAGGCAATCACTGAATACACGAATGCATTTTGTGAGAAGTTTCAAGTAAGAGGACATGACTTGAAACAAGTCATTTAAAAAAACTGTAGAAGGAAGTGAAGGTATTTAACTTGTAGGAGAGAAGGTCAGGGCAAGACATGACAGTTTTCTTCAATATTTGAAATGTTGTCATACAGAAGGAGATTAAAGTTGTTCTATGTCTCCCCAAGGAGCGGAACTAGATACAAGGTAAAGTTCAGTTCATTACAAGGAAGGACTTTAGAGGTGATAGTTAAGAATTTTTGCATTGGAATCAAGCTTCTTGAGTTTAAATCTGCCACCTGCCATTTACTAGCCATATGAGTAGAAATTTGGATAAAAGCTGTAACCCTTCTAATCTTTAATTCCCTAATGCATAAAATGGGGATAATATTAGTATTTGTCTCATGAATGATCATGGTTATCTAATGACGTGTGCCAGTTAAATGCTTTTATTCTGATGCACAGTGAGTACTTGATAATGCTGATAATTATTGACAATCTCAAGATAGTATATGGTTATAACAACAGATTTCAGCATTTCTCATTATAATTGAGAATTATAACATTACTTTTTTCAAATTTGGAATTCTTTGGAATATTTCTATATGGTTTTCTTATTTATTTATTTTTTTTCCTTGCCTAAGGAGGGTTGATGGAGAACTGGGAAGGCTTAGCTTCCAGAATAATTTAAATAGCATAAGTATTCCTGTGATCTTTAGGAAAAGGCAAGTATATAGTGTTATGAGTTCACAATAACTGGAACATGGGGTAAGATGAGTGAAATTGCCATTCTGACCCAGTTAAAGTTGAAACAGGATTTTTTAAAAATGAAAAAAAGTTTAAGTTCCAGGATTTTTATTTATTTTATTTATTTATTTTTTTAATTTCAGCCATACAAAGCAACATAATGATTAGATATTTACACCCCTCACAAAGTGATAATACCCCTCCCAGTCTATTACCTCTGACATCATATATAGCTATTACTATACCATTGACTATATTCCCTATGCTGTATTTTACATCCTGTGGATCTATCTATCATCTATCTATCTATCTATCTATCTATCTATCTATCTATCTATCTATCTATCATCTCTCTATCTCTCTATCTCTCTCTATATTTCACATTCAATATTATTCTACATCAGCTTCAGGTGTACAGTGCAGTGGCCAGGTATCTACACAGTCTCTGTGATTCCCCTGATAATTCAGTACCCATCTGGTACCCTATATAATCTATGCAACATTATTGCTATACTCCTCATACTGTACTTCACATCCCTGTGACTATTTTCTGACTACCAATTTGTGCTTTCTAACCCCTTCACCTCCCCAATCTCCCATCCCCTCCCATCTAGCAGGCATCAGTTTTTGTCTATATCTCTGAGTCTATTTCTCTTTTATTTGCTCTTTTATTTTGTTCTTTAGATTTTACATATAAGTGAAATCACATGGTATTTGTCTTTCTCAGTCTGATTTACTACGCTTAAAAAAATATTCTCTAGGTCCATCCATGTTGTTACAAATGATAAGATTTCATTCTTTTTTTTGTGGCAGAGTAATACTCCATTGTATATATGTACTATAATTTCTTTATCCAATCATATATTGATGGGCATTTCAGTTGTTTCCATATCTTGGCTATTGTGAACAGCACTGCATATAGAGGTGCATATATTTTTTTCAAATTAGGTGTTTTTTTAATTTCTTTGGACAAATACCCAGGAGTAAATTGCTGGGTCATAAGGTAATTCTATTTTTATTTTTTGAGGAATCTCCATACTGTTTTCCGTAGTGGCTGTACTAATGTACATTCCCACCAGCAGTGCATAAGGGTTCCTTTTCTCCACATCCTCTCCAATACTTGTTATTACTTGTCTTGTTAATAATAACCATTCTAACAGGTGTGAGGTGGTATCTCATTGTGATTTTTATTTGCATTTCCCTAATAGCACTTAGTGAGGTTGAGCATTTTTTCATATATCTATTGGCTGATTCTATGTCTTCTCGGGAGAAATGTCTGTTCAGGTCCTCTGCCCATTTTGAAATTGGATCATTTGGTGTTTGGTTTTTTTTTTCGTTGTTGAGCTATATGAGTACTTTATATATTTTGGATATTAACCCCTTATAAATAGGTGTTCATAAATATCTTATCCTATTTGATTGTTTGCCTCTTTGTTTTGTTGATGGTTTCTTTTGCTGTGCAGAAGCTTTTTTGTTTGATACAGTCCCACTCATTTATTTTTTATTTTACTGCCCTTTGAGGTCAAATTCATAAAATCCTCTCTGAACCCAAGGTCTATAAGTTTAGTACCTATGCTTGCTTCTATGCAATTTATTGTTTCAGTTCTTATATTAAGTCTTATATTAGCAGTCTAATTTCATTCTTTTGCATGTGGCTTTCCAATTTTTCCAGCACCATTTATTGATGAGGCTTTCTTTTTTCTATTGTATGTTTTTGACTCCTTTGTCAAAAATTGCCTGCCCATATATATGTGGATTTATTTCTGGGTTCTCAATTCTGTTCCATTGGTCTGTGTGTCTGTTTTTCTGCCAATACCATGCTATTTTGAATATTGTAACTTTGTAGTACAAATTGAAGTCAAGGAGTATGATAGCTAAAACCTTGTTCTTCTTTTCTTAGGATTGCTTTGGCTATTCATGGTCCTTGTGGTGTGATTCCATACAAATCTGATGATTTTTTTTTTGTTCTGTTTCTTTAAAAAATGCCATTGGGATTTTTATGGGGATTGCATTAAATCTATGTATTGATTTGGGTAATATGGCTGTTTTAATTATTTTGATTCTTCCATTCCATGAACAAAGTATCCTTTGATAGGTGATTGGATAAAGAAGATGTGGTATGGGCCGGCTGAGTGATGCATTGGTTAAGAGATGGCTTGGGACGCCAGCCCTGAGCAGCAGAGCCCCAGTTCAGATCCCACATGAGGAGTAGTGACCCTGCACCCTCTACAGCTAAAATGGTGAACAACAGCTCAACCTGGAGCGAGGCTGCCGTGAGTCTCCCGCGACGGTGTAGGCTGCAGCCCCTGCTTCAGTCGGCTGCCGTGAGCTGCCCTGAGTGGCTGGCAGCCAGCATAAGCTGCCATGAGCTGCCGTGAGCGGCTGTCCAATGGGTGAGCGACTGCCTTACCCGAGAAGAGCGCAATGATAATACCAACATGGGCCAGGAACCACATGACTTCAGTCATACGTGGGATATAAAACTGAAAGCAACAAACAAGCAAGACAAACAAAGAAACAAAAACTCATAGATATAGACAATAGTTTAGTGATTACCACAGGGTAAGGGGGAGGGGGTTGGTAGAAGAGGGAAAAGGGGGTCAAATATATGGTGATGGAAGGAGAACTGACTCTGGGTGGTGAACACACAATGCAATATATAGATGATGTGTTATAGAAATGTACACTTGAAGCCTATATAATTGTATAAACCCATGCTACCCCAATACATTTAATAAATTTTTTAAAAGTGTGAATTATTTAAATTACCATTTAATGGTACAAAATAATCCTATTCACTATTGGACTGGATTCTTGGGTGGTATACATGTTTTGACAATGACTTCTTTATTTATTTTGCTAAAATTATTATTTATTGTTATATAAAATATATAGATGTTTACTAAGAGTGAGGCACTTTTCTAAGCCCTTTACATGTATTATAATAGTTTAGTTAACCCTTTACAAATAAACTGGAGCTCAAGTACATCTGATTAGGAAGTGGCTGTAGCAGGATTTGGATCCAGGTGATCTTACTCCAGGTCTCTCTGCTAAACATTTTTTTGACAATTACATTGTTTAGAACAGTTAATTCTGATTTACCAGATAAGGAAATCATTGTCATCATGCCCATTCACGTAAGTCATAAAGCCCTATGTATAACAAAACAGAATTGATTTTGCCAGACTAAATCCTAAATGCACACGTTCTCTCTCTCTCTCTCTCTCTCTCTCTCTCTCTCTCTCTCTCTCACACACACACACACACACACACACACACACACACACACACTCACAGGTCACATACTGCACCTATAACAGATGTGAAAACCACACATTTCCAAGGATATAGCCATTGAGCTCTACATCATCAAGTGGGTATTTGTCTCCACAGCCCTGTGGTTTCTGAAACTCAAAATGTTGTTCTTTGGCTTGAAGAATGTAACAAAATTATATAGTAAGGAGATAGGAGGTGATGGAAGAGTGGTTAAGAATCGCCTGTCAGTGGGCAATGCACTTTCCACTTTGATATTGGAGGATAGCAGGTAAGGCTCAGAATACCTATGGATTTGTTTATATTAGGAGGCCAGGTTCAAGATGGTGTATGTTAAGTGACAGAAGTACAAAAAAATGCCATTCATCACTGGGAATATGGTAATCTGGCTATTCAGCCTAACCCTCAGCTGAAAACAAATTGAATACTGGATAAAAAGCATGTTTTAAAAGCATCAGATTGCTATAAGAAAATGAAAATCAGGAGGCTGAAATTCAAGAGAAGAAAAAGTACCGGGAGACCCATTTACCCAGTAGTATTTGCTGATCTTGGAAACTGATCCATAATTTTGATGGCCTGGCAGGAGAGGGCAGACAACAAAGCTTGGAACTCAGCCCAAGTGGGGAAGCTTAGGAAAACCCTCCCATATATGTTAGCTGGAATCTCTGCACTAGAAATAACCTGTATCAGATCCCTAGGCAACTCTATGGGAAGCTGCCTTTAGACCTAGCAGAAGGGGCTGGGAGTGGTTCAGACCTAGCAGAAGGGGACTGGGAATGGGGCAGTGAAAGAAAAGCTGTTCCTGAGAAGTTGTAACCACAGCTGGGTCTCAGCCTATCAGAGTACTTGCAACCCACATTTGCGTAGTCAAGAACCCTGCAAAAGGGAATTTAGTTTGAGGTGGTTCTGGGTTTACAGTACTCTTAAACACCTGGCAGAAGCAAATGCAAAAGTTCTTAACCGGAAGACATCTTTATCCTAGACAACTGGGAACTACCTCCCACCTCCATTTTTCAAGGATGGTGAGCAGTACCATCGCAGATGACTAGCACACAACAAAACCAGCATGAACTAGAAGAAACAATAGAGTGAAGAGACAGACCAGCAACACCTCCAGCCTTTGGAATCATCAGACATATATTATGAAACAATTACAGTTGGCCCTTGAATAACATGAGAGTTAGGGGTGCTGACCCCTGTGCAGTGGAAAATCCACATGTAACTTTCGACTCTCCAAAACTTAATTATTAACAGCCTACTATTGATTGAAAGCCTTACTGACAATGTAAACAATCGATTAACACATATTTTGTATTTATATGCATTATATTTTGTATTCTTACAATAAAGTAAACTAGAGAAAAGAAAATGTTATTAGGAAAATAAAGAAGAGAAACTACATTTACAGTTCTTTAAGTATTTATTTTAAAAATATGCATGTAAGTGAACCTGCACAGTTGAAACCCATGTTGTTCAAAGGTCAACTGTATACTTACCTTAGAAGTGAAAATATCTCCAGGAACTAGGGTAGTATAAAACATATTCTAGATTTGTGAAAGAACCAGCTATGGATGTCAGAATTACGGCTGGGGCTGTCCAGCAAGCAGGCAGGCACCCACAGTGCACATGACCCTGGCTGTGTCCCCCTCTGGAGTGGGCAAGAGGAAAGGGAGCCTGGATGCTCAGAGGCTGACCCTCAGCCTACCCATGAGGCAGGGCACTGGATCCGGGAAAGCCACACCTACCCAAGGTTCAGCTGCCTGCTCCGTGGTGGAGTTGCCGCCATTGCCGCTGTGTAATTTTTCATGCACCTCTATTTCCTCCTGCCCTTTCTCCTCCTCCTCAGGGTTCCAGTCAGGTGGATCCACTCTGTCCATAGTTAAATGCCTGCAATGAAACTGAAAAAAGACAGATTAACAGGAGAAAAGGAAGGACACCTGAGATATAATTTGCTGCCTTCTCTGGAGTCATATTTACTTAAGTGATAACTTACAGGAATTCAACTCTGCAACTTGATGGGTGACAACCCTTTCCAGCCAAAAAATAATTTAAAAATTGCAGAGCTCTTTAGGGTGTGTGAAGAAGAGCTCAAACCATGGCGAAGAAAATAAAAGAGGGTGAAGATAGTGACGATGATGATAAGCCAATCTTTGCTGGAGAGACATCAAGTTCAAAACCAGCAATTTCAAATATTTGGAACACAGTAAAACCCCAGCTCATATTTGAGGGGAATAAAGAATGGAGCATTCAGTCGAGGTATTACCGCTGCATTCAAGCCTGCAGGTCAACACTACATGAACCCAGTATCAAATCCAGTGTCCGCTCCCCAGAAAATTTTCATCCTTAATCTAGGTCTTCAGATAGTTGGTATTGTTTAGCCATTGTCTAAAGCTGTAAGTGTTTCTGAAACTACAAGTCAGCTCAGGGATACACTGGATTTTATTTAAACATGTGGACTATCATGGGTAGTCATCCAATAGAATCATAATCAGCCTCAGAAAATGTCACCATCTTTATGATAGCTCACCCAGAAACTACCCAACCTGTTCATAAATCAGATAATATGCTTAAATTAAATGGGTACAGTACTGAAAATTGTGCTATCAAATCATGAATAAAAGTATAATCTGGAATAAATATTATATTATAGCAAACTAAGATTGCAAATAGTTTGGTTCAAGTGTTCTTAGTTCTTAATTGGAAAAATTGTTGAGATGCTATTGTAGCTTTTTATTCTGAAAACATACTTCATAGTTTAGTTAGTTTAATAAACTCTTAACCAAAAGTAATCATTAATGGTAATACTTAATATTTATTGAGCTATTAATATCTGTAACACTTTGTGCTAAATGCTGTACATAAATCAATCTTATTTAATTCTTAATATCCCAATGAAGTAGGCACTATTATTAGTATTGTTTTATAGTTAAGGAAAGGCTCACAGCAATAAAATAATTCACTCACAGTCAATTGATAGATCTGAGATTTCAATACAGACTAATCCATAGTTTATATGTATATTCATACATACATTGTGTATAAATGTATGTGTAAAAGAAAAAAATGGAAGCATTGTCTTAGTGCAACAGTTTTCAAAATGTAGTTCTTCTCAATTCCCTAGGATTCCCTGGAGACTCTCTTACAGGTTTTGGAGTAAACACTAATAGTAATACAAAGATACTATTTTCCTTTTCAAGGTTGTCGACATTTGCACAGATGACACAAAAGCAATGGTGGGTTAACTGATAGTACCTTAGTATGAATCAAGACAGTGGTACCAAGCTATACTAGTAGCTTTTATATTAGTCATCACCATGCACTCACAGTAAAAATATTCCAGTTGTACTTAATTTCCTTAATGAGGTATTAAAATCTTATTAATTTTGTTAACTCTCTACCCTTGAATATGTGTCTTTTAAAAATATTTTGTGTGCTGCAATGAGTAGCATACACAAAGTACTTCTGTGTCTGCAATATCATGATTATATTGAAGAAAGGTTATACTAAGTGTTATACTTTAAGCATAAGGAACATGTGCCCAGATGAAAAGACTGAGATTCAAAATAGAGTGAAGGACAAGGAATGAATAGGTGACTGAATATAAATGAATATTAACCATTGACAAAACTCATAAAAATGACCAGTAGTGATAAAAATAATGGGTCAAATACATTTTGATAACAAAATGTATAAATTAAGTAGTGAGGTTGATGGGGTTAAAGTGCCTTAAGATTCTTTTATTTCTGAGAGACGGGCAAAGATATTAACTTTAAACTTCAATAAATTAAGCACACATTTTAATTTCTAGGATGACCTTTGAAACAATAGAAACTGAGTGTATTACTTACAATTAGAAGATAAAGACTAAAAATGATAAAAATATTCAATCATCCAAAAGAAGGCAAAGAAAGAGGAAAAAGAAAAAGAAACACAAGAAAGACAGAACAACTAGAAACCACAAAATAAGTAACATGACTTTAAACTATTGATATAAAAAATAACAGTTGCAGAAGGAGAAATAAAAGCATTCACAATTATGATAGGAGATTTAACAAAGAAATACTTTTCTCAATCACTGACAGAACAAGCCAACAAAATATCAGTTTGGATATATAGATTTGACCAATACAATTAACAAACTTGATATAACAGATATATACAGAACTCTGCAGTAGAAAGGTGCAGAATACAATTTTTTTCAAGCATATATGTGGAATATTTAAGAAATTGATCATTTACTAGAACTTAAATCACATCTCAATGAATTTCAAAGGACTGAAATAAAGGTAAAAAAGACCTTATTCTTTCTGACCACAGTGCAATTAGCTAGAAATCAATAACAAAAGGATAACTAGAAAATCTCATATATTTGGGTGAAATAAGTCATGTGTCAAAAGAGAAATCATAATAGAAATATAGAAACTATTTTGAATTGAACAATAACAAAAATGCTACATATCAATATATGTGGGATGCAGATAAATCAGTCCTTGGAAGGAAATTTATAGTCTTTATATTAAAAAGAAAAAGACTGAAAATTAATAAGCTAAACATCTGTCTCATGCAGTTTGATAACGAGAAATAAAATAAAGTAGAAGACTGTAGAAGAAAAGGAAATAAGACGTGAATATAAATTAAAGAAATTGATAATAAACATATAATATAAATATGTGAAAAAAAATCTTACACGTTTAAAAACATCAGTCAAGGCTGGTCATGAAAAAATGGTAAAAGGCATGTGTAATCAATCTAAAGATTAAAAAGAGGATAACACTGTCAATGCTATATAACATAAAAAGATAAACAGTTATAAAAACTATGCTGATGAATGTGAAATTTAGTTGAAATAAAAAAAAATTATTAGAAAATATAACTCACCAATATTGATTCATAAATAAGGAGAAAACCTAAATATTATGGTAAACTTTAATACATTTAATTGGTAGTTAAAAAAATCTTCCTAAAAAGAAAATGCTAGGCTTAAATGGCTTCATTGGCAAGTTTTGTCAGTTATCACAAGAACAAAAATTTCACTCTTATATAAACTCTTCTAGAGAGTATAAAAAGAGATGACAATACCTAGTTGTGTGTGTGTGTGTGTGTGTGTGTGTGTGTGTGTGTGTTTTAAATGAGGCTTACATAGTCTCAGTACCAAACCTCAGCAAGGGCACTATGAGAGACAAATTATAGGTCTGTTACACTCATGACATAGGTGCAAAATTTTTTAAAAGTATGTATATATACACACATATATATTATAGCAAATACACACATACACAGAGGGTGTCAAAAATGTATACACATTTTGAGAAAGGAAAAAACTATTAAAATTGTAATAAATATATACCGATAACAAAAGATGAATACAAGTCACATTTGACTTCTGCAATTACAGAGGTACTCAAAGTGGTTACCATCAGCATCCAGGCACTTCTGACCATGGCAAACTACTGCTTGAGCAACATTGACCAAAGTGTCCACTTGTATACATTTTTCGGCTCCCCTGATATATATATATATATATATATCAAAATCAAATCCAACAATCTTTGAAATCACTTCTATATTATGAGCTACCATTTTCCCAGGAAAGCAAGGATGGTTTAATATTATAACATTAATTAGGTTTCCATAGCAGTTTAAGAGAGAAACTGCTAACGATATTATAAGTTTAAGAGAGAACTTTTATAAGTTTAAGAGAGAACTTTATATTATCATTTAAATAGATGTATGAGAACAATTGAAAATATTCAACATCCATTTATGATAATGATAAACTGTTAGTAAACCAGATTTAGAAGAGATCATCCTTATTGTGATAAGTGTATTAAACAAATCTATGGCATGCATGACAATGACTTGTGAAATATGGAAGACATTATCTTTAAGATCAAGAAGAAGAAAAGAATGCACTACATTGCCACTTTTATTCAGCACTGTATTGGTAGTCTTAGCTTGTGCAATAAAGCAAAAATAAAACAACAAAAAAATAGAAAGGAAGAAACAAAACTATCATTTTTAGATGATATGGCTATATATATATGCAGAAATAAAAAGTATTAAAAATATATGTATTAAAACTAATAAGAGAATTTAATTTTGTAGTTCAATAAAATATGCAAATCAATTCTATTCTTACACCAACAATAATTACAAATAAAATTTTAAAATACATAATTTATAGTGCCATCAAAAGTATGACCTAGGAATACATCTAACAAAAATGTGTCTGTAAAACCATACAGATTAATATAAAGCATTATAAACTTAAACAGAGAGAGAGATATATTATATTCACACACTGGAAAAACCTACATTTTAAAGATATTTACTCACCCCAAAGTGATTTAAGATTCAATTTAATTCCAATAAAATAATGCAGCATATTTTAAAAAAAAACTTAACAAATGGATTCTAAAATTTACTCTAAAGTGCAAGCAGCTAACTATAGTCAAGATACTCTTGAAGATGAAGATCAAAATGGGAGAGCCTGCTCTACCAGACATCAAGACTTATTTTAAAGCTTAATGGTGCAATATTTTACAAGGATACACAAATATGTAACTAGAATGGAATAAAAACTTTCTGAAACAGAGCTCCACTTTCATGGATATTTGATAAATGATAGACAAGCATGGCAGATTGGTGGGGAAAAGATAGGTTTTTTTAATAATTAGTGCCAGGAAAATAGAGCATATATATAAAAAAATGAAGTAGATTCCTCACTTCACAGCATACTCACTTCACAGTATACAAAAATCAAATCTAAGTGGATTTGAGATGTAAATGTGAAAGGTAAAATTATACACCCATCATAGTTAGAAGAACACCTCATAAGCTTTGAGTAGGCAAATAGTTTTACATAAAGCAAAATATATCTAACAATGAAAGGTTAAGTTTGATATATTCAACTACATTAAATTTATGATTTTTTGTTTATCAATTTATACCATAAAGATAATGAAAATACAAGTTGTAGGGTGGGTAAATATATTTATGAGATATATAGCTGACAAAAGTATTTAGAATTGATTGTACAGCTTAGTGTGGTAGCCAGTAGCCATAGGTGGCTATTTAAATTGAGTTAAATTAAACAAACAGCACTTTACTTTTTTAAATTTGTTTTTCAATTACAGTTGACAATATTATTTTATATTAGTTTCTGGTGTATGGCGTAGTGGTTAGACATTTGTATAATTTATGAAGTAATTCCCCCAATAAACCTAGTACCCACCTGGCACTTATACATAGTTATTACTTTATTGTTATTATTATTATTTATTACTTTATTATTGACTATACTCCCTATGCTGTACTTTATATTCTTGTGACTATTTTGTAACTACCAATTTGTATTTCTTAATCCCTTCACCATTTTTACTCAGCCCTCCAACTCCTCTCCCATCTGGTAACCTTCAGTTTGTTCTCTGCATCTACGAATCTGTTTCTGTTTGTTTATTCTGTTCTTTAGATTTCACATATAAGTGAGATCATATGGTATTTGTATTACTTTGTCTGACTTATTTCGCTGGCATAACACCCTCTACGTCCAATCATGTCACAAATGGTAAGATTTCTTTTTTAGGGCTGAGTAATAATCCACTGCATATATGTACCCATTTTCTTTATTCAGTCCTCCATCAATGGGCACTTATATTGCTTCCATATTTTGGCTGTTGCAAATAGTGAACATCGCCGTACTTTTACTAGCCACGTTTCAAATACTCAATAGCCACATATATAATAATTACTAACTACCATATTGGATAACACTGATTTAAATTTTATGAACAAATATATATATAGAATTTGTAATGGATAGTGTCCATAACTTTGTTCATACAACATAAAGAAATGATTATTCTTCTATAAATTGATAAGAATGAAGAAGACAACTCACTAGTAAAATGGGTTAAAAGGCTGTTCCTGAAGAGGTTCTGATGACCAATAAACATATAAAAGTTGTCAACTTCTAGAGGAATACAAATTAAAACTGCTATAAGGTGCCGCTATATACTTAACTGATGAGCTAATTTTTTTTTAAATAATAATACCAAGTGTTGGTGAGAATATAGGTTAAGAAGAATATTTTACACTGCTAGCAGAAGTGTAACTGGCCCAATTTGAAAAAAAAAAATTTGCCATTATTTATGAAATTTGGGATACAGCAAAGGATAAATTTATATAAAATATATGTAGGCTAAATTTGAAATTCATAGGGGAATACATGAATCCTGCATGTTGGTAAAGATCTTGGAGAGCTTCATATATTATTATTGTACCAGGTTCTTGGATAAGAATTAACATGACAGAATAGCACCAAACTGGAATCAACTCAAAGATCTTATTATCTACACTCTAATGTAGATATATACATTGAAGTATGATCATAGAAAGGAACAGTGTATAGCAATTAAGATAAAGAATCATGGTGCACCCAACACCATGGCTAAATCTCACAAGTGTGATACAGAGTAAAAGGAGCAAAATGTGACATAATACATATGATACGATTCTATTTAGGTAATGTAATAAAACAAACAATTAAACCATACTACTTAGAGGTGTGTCATTAAGTGAAAATTACACAGAAAAGGAATCAAATGATTGCTCTAATACTCAGTAGGCTGATGGTTTCCATCACTGGTGAGGGAGAAGGTTATACAAAGGAAGGGCACACAGGAGACTTTGGGGGTAGCTATAAGATGCACAGTACACTATTTTTGATCTGGGTGTTATAGGAGGTGCTTGTTCCAGAATTGTTTGGAAGAGTGTGCATAAATATCTTGTAACTTTTTGTGTGTATATTCCACAATAATAAAGAAAGGAAACCCTAAGCTGTTTGTATTTTGATAATATTTGAAAAGAAGTTATAGAGGAATGATATGTAAGAGTGCTATAAATAGATACAACAAATAGAGACCAATAAAGATCATTCTAAGATTGGAACATCATGAAAACAGCATGGAAATGAGAAGACATGCTTGTTTAAATCCTTTCAATAGTACCTATATCCTTTAGGGCAAGGTGGGGAATTGATGGGAAAGAAGGTAGTTGCATACTATGTGAACTCTTCCTAGATTTGGAACTGTTTTGAAATTATTCTTCAATTAAAGAAAAAAAAAGAAAACTCTTTGTATTAATAGATGCATCATCTACAAAGTACGCCTGTGGATTTCTTGAAAGGAATCATGACCACCTAACAGGAAGTGGATAGTTGGCAGGTTCCCTGTTTGATTTATTTAATTACAGATGAATCATTTGGTTTAACTTATTGTTTTGACATAAAAAAGAATAATATCTAATATTTATAGATTTCTTAATGTGTGTCTGGCACATTTAACCACTATGCTGTGTTGCCTAGCAGAGCTGCTTGGGGCAAGAAAAGACACCTCTCTGACATTCCTGCCCATTTTCATTTTCATTTGAATTATTTATGTAAGGCACCCTCTGCCCGCCCCCCTCGCCCCCCCAATTGCTCTGCGACTTGGCAGTGGCCCACCCCACTTACTTCTGTCAGGTCATAGTGTCTTGTCTTATTTCTACTGAATGTTATCCAATCGTTTTGTCTGTTTGCTTGTTTGGTTGGTTGGTTGGTTTTTAGGACTGTTTATCCAGTTTAAAGAACCTACTGTTATATTTATGTTTTTACTTTTAAAGAGATGTAAAGCTTTCTATTTTTTCTACTCTGTTTCATTTGTTAATGCTGTAATTTTTTTTTTTTTTGATCTGCTACCTTTGGGTTTAGTTTGTTCTTTTTCTAGTTCCTTGAGGAGTAATGTTGGGTTGTTTGAGATCTTTCTTCTTTTTTAATCTCAGTGTTTACAACAGTACACTTGCCTTTTAGTACTGCTTTCGCTGCATCCTGTAAGTTTTGGCATGTGGTGTTTTCATTTCCAATAAGGACCACATTATTAAAATAACCTGAGCCTAGAACTAATTCTCCAGTAGAACTAAATAATTAAACCATACTTAATTATAGCAATTTTCTAAAAACATGTGCTCTCATTATATACCTATTATCTACCAATCGTCTATCTAAATATCTATCTATCTATCTATCTATCTATCTATCTATCTATCTATCTATCTACCTATCTTGGACCTTTAAGATTACCTAATACAACATTCTTATTTTCTAGAAGGGGATTGCAAGGCCCAGAGAGATTAGTTTTTTTCCTGAGCTCTCATAGCCAATTGCTTCCAAGGGTCTAGATTTAATGGGCAAACCGATGCATTCTGTAGCCTGAAAACAGAGTTAGAATGCACAATGCTTCAGGAGACTTCATTGGGAAATAATAGGTAGGGAGATTCATATTTTAATTTGTTTTCTGGTCAAATATGTTCAAGATTTGGGAATCTTTTAGCTGTACTCATCATTGTACTAAGGTGTTAGTCTCCTCTGTGCCTGCTCATTAGTAAATTTTGGCTTTACCAGGGCAGTGGGGTTGGGGGTTAGGAGTCTTTTCATAGTTTCTGCAGCAAGACTCCAACTGTTCTGAGGCTGTGATTTCCCTGTATGAGAGAGGCATGAGCGAGGCTTACATGAGAAGCTCTGAGCAAATACGCTCTGTCATCGAGATGCTTTTCTAAAACATCAGCTTTTCCCTAGTTCTTGTCCGTTTCTCAGAGGGTTCAGGAAAAGAGGGGAGGCAAAGGGATGATACTGGTTGAAAAGGGCAAGGGAAGGAGAAATTTAACTGTTTGCAATATTTTAAATAATACCCTCATCCTCATAATCATCATTATAAATAGCTTCTGTTATGGGGGAAGATGTGCCAGGCATCTTTTTTGGGTACCTTATATACATTATCTCATTTAATTCTCACAGTAGTTCCACAAGGTAAGTATTATTATCTCCATTTTACATATTTTTGGCTCAGAAAGTTTAAACAGCTTATTCAAGGTCACTCAGCTAGTATATGTCAAAGCCTAGAGGCTCTGTCTATATTCCTTGCTAGATGGTGAAATATGAAGCATATAACTTAACTTGCCCATAAAGTGGTAATAGTTCTCCCAAATACATTTTATATTCTTAACTTCTCTTTTCCAAGGACTTCACTTGTCCACAGAGCCATGAGATCACCATGTGAGTACAATCAAATAATGGAATGGCTCTTTTATTTTTTAGTATGACTTATGGAGATCATTGCCGTGTAGTTATACATGACATTCATTTTGGAGAAGTGTGTCAAATTTTATGCACACCACTATAGCCTTAATGACAGCTCTCTTAAATCATCCATATTTTCATAACTTGGGATTCTTTGCATGCTCTTGCTGGCCGGTGATGATACCCCAGGCCTTGTGAAGGACTAAGCTCACTGCTTTGCTCTTCTGCGTGGGCTCCCGATCCTCTTCTTGATTCTATTCCAAATGCCTGCCTTGATCTTTAATTACAATCCTCCATGGACTTGTCATAGCCAAGTTCATCCTGCACCATAGCGTTGTCAGCTCTGTATTTCTGTCCCAGTATTCCTCACTATTACTCATTTCCCTTGGCACGATGCTGCTGTTCTGAGTTTATTGCCAGTTAAAGGAGCCTCCGCATTGGTGAAGCCCTCTGTTCCACTTCACCTCTCCTGAATTCACACTGTGATCCTCTCTTTGCATACTTTATTTTCTACTGTAATATTGACTTCTATAAGTAGTAAATATTTGCATATGGAATCTGCCTAAATAGTAGATGACATATAAAATATATCCCATAATATGCATACTTATATCTGATAAAGGCACATGGGATATAAAGGGACTTTAGGTGTTTTGCCAAAGTGGTTTAAGGCATGGGTTAATCAACCTCTGCTGCACATAGTAAAACCCTGATTAATAGGCACAAGGATCTTAAGCCAAAAGATACCTCCTTAGAGCCCAAAGTTAGAGGAACTGACACAGCTTGAAAAGATTTAAAGATCTACATTTAAAAACTTTTCTGAAGCCCTCAGATATCAAGCCTAATAAATCACCTTGAGATACTTCACGTACACTAACCACAGACACTGAGCTTCACAAAGCAGGGATAGCTAGCCCAGTGTTCAAGAATAGTTAAATATTTATTATCTGTAGAGTTCAGTTTACATTATTAACCCACCTTTCTGTCATTTCTCAAGAACTTCTGAAATTTTTGACCTTTCAAATTTTGGAAAGAGCTGTTTTGGTTTTAGGACACCAATAAAACAAACACTCCTTTAGCCTCTACTTTCAGTTTATTCTGCTAATTGAGCGATCAGTGATCCCTCAGAACACTTCCACACAGATCCAAGAGGTCAGTTATACACTTCCAACAGCTTTTGAAATTCCTCCATTATACAGAATGGTTTTAAAGTTGAAATGCTCATTTCCTGAATAGGGTTAAGAGTTGGATGTAACTTTATTTCAACTTTATTTACTGCAGCTTTGTTTCAACTTGCAAGTTTCTGCCAGTCACAGCACTGAGGTATAGACTTGGCAATATAAATTAGTGGAAAACCTCCAAACTGGTAGTCTGGCCACACTGGCTTTCCTACGGCTGACCAAGTGACCCTGAGCAAATTTCTTAGTCTCATAATTTCTTTGGGCCTCAGTTTCTTCATTTGGCAAGAGAAACGATTGAACTAAATCAATCCAAAAGATTCTTTGTTGTTCTTATATTCTTTAAAAGAGGGTGCAATCCTTTAAATGAACTTGATAACTCAAGAGTTAGATCATAACTCTTACTTTATAAAAATGATTCTTTCCAAAATGATTCATTATGTGATTCCTTTAAGTCAATAGTAGGGTATGTGTAATCCTAGACAGATTTATACATTTAACTTAATTTTATTCAGTTAATGGGGTAAATATTTCTTAAGCTTGTAATTGCTAAATCACAACATGGCCTTAAAAATGTAGTGGCAGTACCTAAAAAGGGATAGGAAGAGGCTTATACTCAATCTGTTTTTCTGCCTTATTTCAGTTTTCTTCTTTCTTTCTTTCTTTCTTTCTTTCTTTCTTTCTTTCTTTCTTTCTTTCTTTCTTTCTTTCTTTCTTATCCTTTTCTACTAAATGACTGGTATAAATACTTGAAATATATGTAATATATAACTTTAATAATTTTTTTTCTGATTATTAAAATAACAAATGCCCACTGTGGAATATTTAGAAAAAATGGAAAAGTTGGCAGAATTTAGGGAAAAAAAATCACTCAAATTCCAACAAAGTAATTGCTGTTAACATTTTGTTATATGAGGTCTGACAATTAAGTTTACGAACTCGTCCTAGAGACAGTGCCACATTACCTCATTGCTGAATATCACTAGAATCACCTTCGAGGTACTCCCCTTAGGAAGCTATGCACCAAATGCCAGTATCTAGTCCACCCTTCAAAGCAATTTTGGAATTCTTTTTCTGGAATGGCCATCAGAGCTGTCATAGTATTATCCTTGATGTCCTGAATGTCATCAAAATGTCTTCCTTTTTTTTTTTTTTTTTTTTTTGAGGGCAGTGTCACTGGCCTTCATATGTGGTACCTAACTGGGGCCGCTGGCTTCCCAAGCCAGCTCTTAACCACCGCGCCACTCGGCTGGCCCAAAATGTCTTCCTTTTAATACTTCCTTTCTCTTCTGGTAAAGAAAGAAGTCACTGGGGGCCAGATCAGGTGAGTAGGGAGGATGTTCCAATACAGTTATTTATTTACTGGCTAAAACTCCCTCATAGTCTGCCATGTGAGCTGGTGCATTGTCATGATGCAGGAGACATGAATTGTTGGTGAAAAGTTCAAGTTGTCTAACTTTCTCATGCAACCTTTTCAGACTTCTAAATAATAAACTTGTTTAACTGTTTGTCTAATTGGTATAAATTCATAATCGCTCGATATCAACACAGGTTAGCAACATCGTTTTGACTCTTGATTTGGACTGACGGAACTTTTTTTTTTTTTTTTTTTTAAAGAGGGTAGTGTCACTGGCCCTCATATGTGGGATCCGAACCTGGGCCGGTGGCATCCCAAGCCAGCGCTTAACTACCGTGCCACTCGGCCAGCCCCCTGACGGAACTTTTTTGATCATGGTGAATTGGCTGACTTCCATTGTGCACTTTGACTCTTTGTGAATTTCAGGGTTGTATTGGTACACCCATGTTTCATCACCAGTGCTAACATCACCCAAAACATCATCTTTCCTCTCCAAAAGGTCTTGGCAAACTTTGACTCCTTCGTTTTATTCATCAGTGTGCTCCTTTGGGACCATTTTTGCACATACCTTTCTCATGCCAAGATATTCAGTTAAGATTTTCCTATCTGTGTCTCTGTTGATGTTTACTTGTCCTGCTATGCTTGTCACAGTTAGCCAATGATTTTGATGCACCATTTGATAAATTTCTGCAACGTTTTCGTCCGTTCTGCTTATTGCTGGCCTCCCTGGCCTCTCTTCATCAATGACACATTCTCACCCCTCAGCAAAACATTTATTCCATTTGTACACTGCCTTTTTCTTCATGGCATTAGCCTCACAAACTTGGACTAACATGTCCCTGATTTCACTTCTAGTCTTACCAAGTTTAACAAGAAATATAATGTTTGTTCATTGCTCTAACTCAATCTCAGATATTCTCACGACGGCACATAAAAACACACAACAACAATAATGAGCACCACTCAGCAAGACCCCCACACAATTCGACAGAAACATAGCTGTGAGACACTGATATACCAAGGTTATGAAACCTTACTGAGCTGTTTGTACAATACTGCCAATGAAAGTGCACGGTGGCAAGTTCGTGAACCTAATTGTCAGGACTCGTATTTCCTTCCAGCAATTTTTCTATACATTTTTTTTTTTTTTGAGGGCAGTGTCACTGGCCCTCATATGTGGGACCGAACCGGGGCCGCTGGCTTCCCAAGCCAGCACTTAATCACCACGCCACCTGGCCGGCCCTCTATACATTTTTATGTAGATGGAATCGTACCATTCTTTGTGGTTTTTTATTTAACATCATAGCATAAGGGTTTTTCTGTGTTATTAAAAATTATTAGTAAATGTAATTTTTGGGTTATTTAGCATTCTGTCATATAGCTCTAGCATAATTTACTTAACCACCTTCTTACTGTTGGCCATTTAATTACTTTCAATTTCCCACCATTATAAATGATTGTGCAGTGAACATTTTGATGTATAAAGCTTTTCTGTCTGTATTTTACATTATTTCTTTAGGATAGGATTCCCAGAAATTGAATTTCAGGGTCAAAGGTATGAACATTTTTAAGGCTCTTGATCCATAATGCCAAATGACTTTTCCAAATTGTTTTTTTTTTAAAATCAGTTTTCACTCCTTATATCAATATGTGAGAGTGCCTTTTCGTACTGTATCCTTGCCCTCTAAAACCTAAATAAAAGATATTTATGATTTGGTAGGTAAAACTTATACTGTACTGCAGTGTTCATTTTTATTTCTGTAATTACCGGTGATATTGAACAATTTTCCATGTTTGTCAATCATCTGTAGTGTCTCTTTTGTGAATTTTCTGCTCATATCTGCAATAAATTTTTTATTATATTCATGAACATAATTTTGCATCATCAATATATAAATCAGATGAATACAAACCCCCTTCTTCCTTTAAAAATGTCACATTATGTTGTTTTTTTTGTTTGTTCTCAGTTGATTTGTTTTCTATCAGTCATTAGTTTCTCAAAATCATAATTTTAAATAGTAAGCTGTCATGATGTGTTTATGCTATTTTTCAAATATCTGTGGAATAAACATATAGAATTGAGGTTTTTGTGTAGTTTTTCAGGGACATGACTATTAAATAAAGTGAGATATGCTTATGCATGCCATTTTACAAATATCCAGGTAGCTCATGTGTAGAGTCTGAAACCTTAAGTTTTTCAGGTTGGCATTAGTTAGTAATGATTAAGCAAAGAGTTTAATGAATGTTTTTCATCAGTATTTTGGTATATTTCTTCCTTATTTTCTTTCTTTTTAAAATTGTATTGGGGAACAGTCATGGTCATTCGTTCATGCTACAATGGTATAGTTGACTCTTAGGGAGGGCGCAGCTCACAGTGGCCCATGTGGGGATCAAACCGGCAACCTTGGTGTTATCAGCACCATACTCTAACCAACTGAGCTAACTGATCACTCCCTCTTTTTTATTTTCTATGGATTACTTGATTTGGAATTTCATGTTGCTCTTTTCGTTGACATCACAATTTAAGGATTGTTCTATGTTACCAAAAACTCTTTTGGAAATTGAATTTTTAATGGTTTCTGCTACTCACCCCTATCTCCCACCATCTGTCTTCTGTATCATTCTTTACCAGTATAGGAAAAACAGAAACACACATTTCTTTGGAAGTTGGCCATATGATTAGAAATCAATGTGGTAACAATGGTGAAATAGAATGTGTTTACTATTTTAAAATATGGCTGTTCTGATGTAATTCAAAAGCTGTTGGAAACAATTTAATCAAATTTATTTGTACAAGAGCACTTCAATATGGGCCAAATGATAGTCATTGATCAACATTGATCAGCTCATTTGAATATTAAACAAAGTCCAGCACCAACTGAATGATTCTCAAGGGATGAGGGTGGTGTTTTTTGTCAGGTCACAGCTCAACTCACTCCAGGTTCTTAACCCTGAAGACTGTTGCTCTGAACTTTGAATTCACTAGTTCCGTGAAAGAGAATATACTTTCAGGATGTCAGGTGAATCAGTTTGGAGCAAGTTTTAGGATTCATTCTCTGAAACCTCAGCAATATTTTGTCTTCCTGGGGGGCTTGCTAGATAGCCTTCATTCCCCTGAGTCTTCAAGACAGCTGTATGGTTAGTGTGGACCACAGTTGGTCCTTGGGACTCTTTCTTTTTTTTTTTTTTTTGAGGGCAGTGTCACTTGGCCTCACATGTGGGACCCGAACTGGGGCCGCTGGCTTCCCAAGCCAGCTCTTAACCAACGCGCCACTCGGCCGGCCCAAGTCCTTGGGACTCTTGTTGGGAGGTCTGGTGCACCACCGTATTCTCATGTACCACAAGACTTTTGAAAGTGATTTGTATTTACATAGAAAAGTGTATTTATCCAAGGTGGCGGTCTCTGCCTGGCCTCTGCCACTTCTATAAGGGGAAGAGGAATGGATACATGGTGGGAGAAGAGAGAATGGGAAGTGTGGCTTCCTTCTGGCCTGAGTGCCATTTTGGTTCCCAGTACCTGGGAATCTTTGGCCCTTGCCAGGCCCCTGGGTCACTTAAGGAATGTCATTTATTCCATTCCCAAAATAGGAAGGATAAATCTAGCCCGTGTGATATTTCATTATGAGAATTTGAAATAGTTTTTAAAAATAATAGTCTTTCTAAAGGGACTAGGACTAGAGAACTGTGGGGATATTTTATTGAATTTGACATAAAAGCATAAAATATAAATTAGAATTGGGCCATTGGGAGACAGAACTTCTGATTCCATTCTTCCCCTATGTTATTACAGCCCTGAATGAAAACTTTTTCTGAGAATTAATTTAAGGATCTCACCTTGGTTCTTTGGGACAGCTGTATTTAGCTTATGAAATTTCAATTCAGTTCATTTAACAATTGTTTATACATAAGTCACTAGGATGGTTTCTTTGGGTTTGAACCTGGCCGCTATCGTTTTTTTAAGTGTAAGATCTTGGGCAAGTCTGGCTGTCATGAGGAACTGCTGATGTGCCTGTGTTGTGCTGAGCATGGTGCCTGGAGCAAAATAAATGCTAAGGGAGTTTAGTTATTGTTAGTAGTATTTTTATTAGATTGTACACTTCTAAAGGACAAGGCTTGTCTTACCTTTATATTTTGATAACTTAGAAGATTGCCTTCTACATGGTTTTCAAATAATTGTTGGATTTGATTAGTTTCTTCTGTAGCTTTTCTTGGGTCCAAGCATGTCTTTGCATGTGGCTTTGATGGTTCTGGTGATGATCATGGTGGTGACTCTGTCAGCATGTGTCAGATACATGGGATTTACTATTCTGAGGCTTTAACTAGAGGATTCAGTTTTACAGGGCACCTTTTACCCAGCACCACTGTAAATTTTACTTTAAAAAGCTTTGTAAACTGCATTTTTTTTTCTTTAGAAAGGTTGTATGGCTGCATCTGTATAACACATGAAAACATTTAAATTTAGAATTACTAAGGAGACTGTCAGATTCCATGAGGTTAAAGATAAAATTCCAAATTGACAGTGAAATAGTGTGAAACTTATTGCGTTTGTAGCACACCTATCAAAAGGCATTAAGTAATGTCTTGGAATGACCATTATGAGTTTAAATGTAAATCAGTGGACCCAATAATTTTCTCAGGGCTTTAAAGCTTACTGAAGTTACAAGCTGGTCAGGACCTTGAAGGGAGGGAGGGGAGATACAAAGAAGATGCTCTTCCTTTTTGAATAGGAATCACAGTCCCATTAAAAGAAAAATTTCAGAGCCTTGGCAGAAAACACTAATTTGAATATTATTCACATGCATTTGCATATTGAGTTCAAGAGGCTCTATCTTCAAGTATGCAAAATAAATAGTGTAATCTGCTGCAATTGTGTTCCAATCCAGTATCCAGGACATTGCACAAATGAAATACATAACACATTTAAAATCTTTCTAGAAGGTGAAAGCTGGCAATCAGCTAAAGGTCGCTGTGCATTAGTAATACTGACAGGTAGCAGAGAAGGTTTGGTTGGGCTAGAGTGCAAGACTGGGAAAGCCATTGCTCTCACGTGTCCTGACCTACATAGGAAGCCTACTTAGATGGGTCCTGGACCCATGGAGTTTGTAGCTTCAGGGACCATGATGTCCAACATCCTGTCTCTCTCCCACATTGGAAAGTCTGCATGGTCCTCAACCAACAATGCCTCCTCTTACACACTGAGCTGGGTGGGAGTCATGCTGTGTACAGGGTATTGGTGAGCAGGGCTGTGGACCAGCACCCAGCATCCTCTGGATTTCACCGGCTCTACCAGTTTAGTCTTCGACAGCAATGAGATAGGGAGTGATGTGGGGGAAACACAATCCCACAGTACTTACAGGCCTCCCTACAGCACCCTCTCTCCTCCATAAACATACACTCTAAGTAAAAACAGTGTTTGCTGTGTAAATGTTACTTTATGATGAGCCCCCTGGCTTCTTTGACCAACCAGATTGGTGTGCCTCAGCCTGAAATGGACATTCTAGTGCTGTTGCTGGACACATGGAGTGGCAGTGGGGGCACCAACCAACCAGTCAGCAGCAAGCAGTCAGATTTCAAGCCCTTAGGCTCTGCAGGTCACAGATCCCCAGTATGGCTTCCAGAGACTATAGAGTAATGTGTAGGAGATTCAGAGTGCACAAGTCACTGATGTATTTATTTTCCTTTCTGGAAGTGACAGGTAGGAGGGCAAGCGTCAAAGAATGTTAAAACTAAAAGAGTCTGAGGGCCGGCCGAGTGGCGTGGTGGTTAAGCGCTGGCTTAGGAAGCCAGCGGCCCTGGTTTGGTCCCACATATGAGGGCCAGTGACACTACCCTCAAAAAAACAAACAAACAAAAAACCCCCAAACAAATAAGAGTCTGAGAGCACAGATAGAAGGGGCAAGAGGAAATGACTAGAGGAGGCCCTGGTGATGGGGTGGCAACATTTTTAGGAAAGAAGGATGCCTAGCCTGTATGCGTGTTGAAACAACGTCCTTAATGTTTCAAGTCCATAGTCCATGCAGATTGGACTTTAAGATGTCATGGAATCTTAGCGGTAAACACTGGGGAAAGTAGGGGATGAAGATAGTGGGTGTCACGGAAAGGAGGACCAAGCAGGCAGTAGAGATGGAGATGGAATGCAGGATGCACCAAATCATAGGATCCAAATAGGCACAAGAAACTCAGGTCTGGGAATCTGGAGAATTGTGTTCTCGTAGAAGCTGGCAAGAGTCAAGCAGAGGGTCATGGATCTGGTTGGTGGAGGGAAGTTCAAGGCAAGCTTCCAACTATAATAGGATATCCTGGAGCAATCAGGGAGGCCAGAGAGGACAGCCTGTGGTCAGCATCAACCCAACAAGGTCTCAGTACCTCCCAGGCAGTGAGGACAGAGTTAGGGTAGGAAGACCCACTATCTGGAGGCTCCCAGACTATTTCCTTGATCAAGCTTTGCCTAGATGCTTAGAAAAGATGAAGTGAGCTGATCCATGAGGCTGAGGAACGACAGTGACTGATGGGGAGCTTTGTTCCCCCCATCTCTTCACATGTTACCCCAGGGTATTTTAGCTTGCCGGGCTTATAGGTACTTATGAGAAATGCACTTCTTTTTGTCATTTGAATGAAAGCCAGGTGTATGCCCATTTTACCAGTGCAGAAATCCATCCTTGGTCCCATTCCATAAGCTCTAGGAGGTCGAGAATACAAGCAGTTTGGAGAAAGATGGGCTTGGCATGGTTTTGGGGAACAGAAATACTTTACTGCTGTTCACATTCTGATTTCACTAGCCAGCCTCTTCATTTTGAGGTAAGTCACTTAACCTTTTGCTCTTGGTTTTTCCATTACAAAGTGGGTATTTAGTACATACATACCTTACAGAGGTTTTGTGAAAATTAATTAGATAAAGGTTATAAAGTAGATGAAAGATGGAGCACTAAATGTTTTTAAGATGGGTAATTATATCGTGCTTACCTAAAATTTCCTCAGCAGACTGAGATATGCTTGTGGAAGGTTTTTAATGCCTTTTTCTTTTCCCAGGGATGTGTGTCTATTAATTTTTGGTTAAACATAACTGTCTCCTTTTCCTTTTATGAACTCATTTCACTTACTCCCTCTTCCTTTCTTATTTCTCTGCCTTTGCTTTCCAGTGCCAATTCAGCTGTTTTATTGTTTGGTCAGCTGCATTGGAATTGGGACAATGAGCTAACCAGGCTTGTAAAAGTGGATGAAGGTGGACAGTGAACTTCATCAGTCCTGGGGCTAAGTCCACAGCCACTAAGAGGGCCATTGTCACCATGTATTTGAGGACATGACATGGTTTTCTTCATATTTCTGAGGGAAGGTGCTCCACAAATATGAACCTAGCCACAAAGCAAGCTTCAGAAGGAAATGCCTAAGAACTGTTTGGTAGAGAAGCATTTATTAGCCCTCTCTCCTTTCCGAAATTGTTTCAAAGAAATAAAATATGTGAGATCTAAAAATCCCAGTCTTCATTACTCACTTTGCTTAATTATTATTTGTCCTAGATGAGTAGCTAAGTGTAAGTAAGACTGAAATAAATCCCCAAAGTGTTCTGAAAGCAGGTTAGTTTGACTAAAAATTGAATTGTTCTTTTAGGAGTTTTGATTTTTTTTTACTTAATTTTTTTCTATCTTTTGTTGATCTTTTTGTAACAGTTCTATTGAATTCTATGCTTTATCTTCTTACCTCTATATATTAGGTTTTAAGATTTAAAAAAATAATAATAATTTTAGGGATACAGAGAACAAGCATTCTTTTTTTCCACGAAGAGTTCTCTGTACTTAATTATGAAGACATTTAAAAACATCAGTGGTGGTTTGTTTTATAAAAACTAATTGAAAATTGACAAACCCTTAGCATGACTAACCAAGAAAAAGAGAGAGAGGACCCAAATTAATAAAATCAGAAATGAAAGAGGAGAAGTGACAACAGATACCACAGAAATACAGAAAATTTTAAGAAAATACTATGAGCAACTATATGCTAACAAATTCGACAATCTGGAAGAAATGGATAAATTTCTAGAAGCATACAATCTACCAAGTCTGAACCAGAAAGAAACAGAAACTCTGAACAGACTGATTACTGCCAAAGAAATTGAATCAGTAATCAACAATCTTCCAACAAACAAAAGCCCTGGACCAGATGGCTACACAGGTGAATTTTACAAAACATTCGAAAAAGAATTAGTACCTATTCTCCTCAAACTATTTCAAAAAATACAGAAGGAGGTAAGGCTCCCAAACTCTTTCTATGAAGCCACTATCACCCTGATTCCTAAGTCAGACAAAGATACTACAAAAAAGGAAAACTACAGGCCAATATCCCTAATGAACATAGCTGCAAAAATTCTCAACAAAATACTAGCAAACCGTAATCAACATCTCATTAAAAAGATCAAACACCACGATCAAGTGGGATTCATTCCTGGTATGCAAGGCTGGTTCAATATCTGCAAATCAATTAACATAATACATCACATTAACAAAATGAAAAATAAAAATCATATGATCATATCAATAGATGCAGAAAAAGCATTTGACAAAATCCAGCATCGATTAATGATAAAAACTCTTAGCAAAGTGGGAATAGTGGGATCATATCTCAATATAATAAAGGCCATATATGATAAGCCCACAGGAAACATCGTACTCAATGGGGAAAGGCTAAAAGCTTTCCCCTTAAGATCAGGAACAAGACAAGACTGCCCACTTTCACCACTTCTATTTAACATAGTTCTGGAAGTTCTAGCCACAGAAATTAGACAAGAAAATGAAATAAAAGACATCCAAATTGGAAAAGAGGAAGTAAAATTGTCATTATATGCAGATGACATGATATTATATATAGAGAATCCCAAAGACTCCCCCAAAAAACTGCTAGAACTGATACACGAATTTGGTAAGGTAGCAGGATACAAAATTAATATTCAGAAATCAGTATACACCAATAATAAACAATCAGAAGAAGAAATCAGAAAACCAATCCCTTTTACAATTGCTTCAAAAACAATAAAATATCTAGGAATCAATTTAACTAAAGAAGTGAAATATCTGTACTCAGAAAATTATGAGACACTGAAGAGAGAAATAAAGAAGATATAAATAAATGGAAATATATACCATGTTCATGGATAGGAAGAAATAATATAGTTAAAATGTCAATACTACCTAAGGCAATATATAGATTGAATGCAATTCCAATCAAACTACCAAGGACAGGACATTTTTCTCAGAAATAGAACATAGAATCCTAAAATTTATATGGAACCATAAAAGTCCCCAAATAGCCATGGCAATCCTGAGAAATAAGAACAAAGTGGAACGCATCACACTACCTGACATCAAAACATACTACAAGTCTACAGTAATCAAAACAGTATGGTACTGGCATAAAAACAGACACATAAACCAATGGAATAGAATAGAGAGCCCAGGAATAAACCCGTCCATATACAGTCATTTAATCTATAACAATGGAAGCAAGAATTTACATTGGAGTAAAGATAGTCTATTTAATAAATGGTGCTGGGAAAATTGGACTGACATGTGCAAAAAAATGAATATGGCCCACCTACTTACACCTACTTACAGAGAACAAACTCAAAATGGATTAAAGACTTAAATGTAAGACCTGAAACCATAAAACTCCTAGAAGAAAACATAGGGAGTAAGTTTGCAGACATTACCTTGAGTAATATTTTTACTGATATATCCCCTCGGGCAAGGGAAATAAAAGAAAAAATGAACATATGGGATTACATCAAACTTAAAAGTTTTTTCACATCAAAGGAAATAATCAATAATAAAAAAAAAGCAGCCTACTGAATGTGAGAAGATATTTGCCAACAATATATCTGATAAGGGGTTGATATCCAAAATTTATAAAACACTCATGAAACTCAACATCAAAAAAACAAACAACCCAATTAAAAAATGGGCAGAGGATATGAAGAGGCATTTCTCTAAAGAGGACATACAGATGGCCAACAGGCATATGAAGAAATGTTCAACCTCACTAATCATCAGAGAAATGCAAATAAAAACCACAATGAGATACCACCTCACTCCGGTCAGAATGGCTATCATCAATAAATCAACAAACAACAAGTGCTGGCGAGGGTGTGGAGAAAAGGGAACCCTGGTGCACTGTTGGTGGGACTGCAGATTGGTGGAGCCATTATGGAAATCAGTGTGGAGGTATCTCAAAAGGACTGGAAATGGCACTGCCGTATGATCCAGCAATTCCACTCTTGGGTGTCTACCCAGAGGAATCCAAGATGCTAATTCAAAAAAATATATGCACCCCTATGTTTATTTCAGTGCTATTTACAGTAGCCAAGACTTGGAAACAACCAAAATGCCCATCGGTAGATGACTGGATTAAGAAACTGTGGTACATTTATACAATGGAGTATTACTCTGCTATGAAGAAGGATGAAATTGTACCATTTGCAATGATATGGATGGGCCTAGAGACTATTATGTTAAGTGAAATAAGTCAGTCAGAGAAAGACAAATACCATATGATCTCACTATTATGTGGAATTTGAAAAGCTGAATGAATGAGCAAAGGAAACAGAAACAGTCTCATAGATATAAAGGAAAAACAAAGTTGCTAGTTGGGAGGGGGTGGGGATGAGGGAGAAGGGGAAGGGATTAGACAGCATAAATAGGTAACTACAATATTGTCACAGGGATATGAAAGACAGTTCAGGGAATATAATAATGTTGTAAAAATTTTGTCGGGTGTCTAGTTAGGGGGACCACTTCATGGATGGAGTAGAGGCTTGATCACTGCACTGTATACCTGAAATTGATGTTGTATAATATTGTATGCCAACTGTAATTGAATATATAGATAGTCACGGGATGTGGATTATACGGTGGAAGGAAGTCAAAGGAATTTTAATAGATAGTATGATATGGAGGAGAGTAGTGGAGTGGATAATTGGGGGAGGGTGTTGTCACTTTGAGGGGTAAAAAGTATAACTATTTCACTGTGTTGTACACCTGAAGCTAATTAAAAAATAAATAAATAAATAAATAAAATTAATTGAGCTGCATGTACACTTATAATGTATATACTTGTCTGTGAAAATGTTACATGTTAAAAAAGTTTTTAAAAGTGACTTATTCGAATTTTTATAATCTGTTTTTTTCATTATCTGTGTTTTGGTTTCTTCTGTATCATTGAAATTTCTTTCAAAAGCATTTCAGCTTGTTTTTGTAATTATTTTCCAGCTTGAAATTTAATTTGCTTTGCTATGCTGACATTTTAGGCTGTGTAGGGTTTTGATTAAGAGCATAGATGCTAGAGATAACTGCCTAGGTTTGTACCCCAGCTCCTCCATTTCTTCATTTTTTTTTTTTTTTTTGGCTGAGCCATCCTGCCAACCTGTTGGCAGCTCAGCCACAACTCAGCTTGGGCTGGGCATCGAACTGCTGTTGCTCAGAGCTCAGCTTGCACTCTTGAGTGAGCTCTTAACCAACTGAGCCACTCGGCCGGCCCTCATGTCTTTATTTTTTGAAATAATTTTTATTTTTCAATTATAGTTGACATACAATATTATATTAGTTTCAGGTGTACAGCATAGTGATGAGACATTTACATAACTTACAAAGTGATCACCCTGATAAATCTAGTACCCATCTGACATCATACTTAGTTATTACAATATTATTGACTATATTCCTTATAATTTACATCCTTATGACTATTTGTAACTACCATTTTGTACTTCTCAACCCCTTCCCCTTTTTCTCTTATATGGATGCACATATCATTTTCAGTTAGTGTTTTGGGTTTCTTTGGATAAATACCCAGAAGTGGAATTGCTTGGTCCTTCTTTGTCTCTCTTTATAGCCATTGTTTTAAAGTCTGTTTTGTCTAGTATACATATTGTTACCCCAACTTTCTTTTATTTCCATTTTCATGAAATATCTTTTTCCACCCCTTTACTTTCAGTCTGTATGTGTCCTGTCTGTAGTGAGTCTCTTGTAGGCAACATATGTAAGGGTCTTATTTTCTAATCCATTCAGCCACCCTATGTCTTTTGATTGGAGAATTTAATCCATTTAAATCCATAGTAATTGTTGATAGATATGTAGTTATTGCCATTTTATTATTCATATTTTTAGTCGTTTTTTCCCTTCTTCCCCTTAAAGAAGTCCCTTTAACATTTCTTGTAATACTGATGTGGTGGTGATGAATTCCTTTAGCTTTTTCTTTTCTGGGAAGCTCTTTATCTGTCCTTCAATTCTAAATAATGGCTTTGCTAGGTAGAGTAATCTTAAGTAGGTACCTACTTAAGAGAATTGAAAGTATACATCTACACTAAGAATTATATGTGAATGGTATAGCAGCTTTATTCATAATCACCAAAAGTGGAAACACCCCAAATGTCCATCAACAGTGGATGTATAAACTCACCATGGTGCCTCCATACAGAGGAATATCACATGTCAATAAAAAGGATGAAATACCAATACATTCAAGAATATTGAGGAATCTCAAAAGCCATTATATTAAGTGAAGAAAATCAGACACAAAAGGCTGCGTATAGTATGATTCCATTTATAGTTCTGGAAAAAGCAGAATTATAAAGACCAAATCAGATCAGATCAGTTACCAGGTATGGGAGAATAGGGACAGGATTGATTACAAAGGAGTACAGGGAACTTTTTGAATAATGGAAAGATTCTGTATCTTGAGTATGGTGATGATGACATACTGTATACATTTGTAAAAATGTACAGAACTGTATAGTTAAAAGGATGAGATTTAATGTCTGTAAATTATACCTCAGTAAACTTGACCTAAAAAAAAAAATTTTGTTATTACTTAAAATTTACATGGTGATGTGTGCATGAATGAATAATTTATTTGTCAGTTCCATTTAGTAATAACAAACCTTCAGTTTTGCATAGTACCTTTCAATTTATAAGCTATGCTCATACCTGAACATACCTGCATTTTTCTCATGTAAGTCTCATAACCCTGTGAAATAGGCATTCTTGTTCACATTTTAGAGATGAGCCACTTCACTGAGATTCAGAGAGGCCAAGTGATGCGCTTAAGGTCATATCTTTCTCAAATGCAGGCTTTGCCCACTCTTTCGCAATGCCTCTTTAAAAAATAGATTTTATTTGCCAATTTTGAAACAAATTTTTTTTGTCTTGTGACTTACTTGGGTGGTCTTTCTTCCCCTTGATTAGCTATGAATTCCTGCTTTGATACCTTACACTTATTCTCTGGTCCAAAGCAATTTCAGGGAACTTACTAGTGCTCTGCTCAGCCTCCTTGTCTCTCACATACCCTCTGCCAGAGCTCTTCCATGTCCTCCAAAATATCGATCTCCTGGGAAAGTGCTCTTAAGCCCAGAGTCGCCCAGGGTGCCTACTGTGTCCTCTTCTTCTCTAGTTTGTGTCATAAGTAACTAGTTGATCTCTGCATTATTTCTCCATCTATCTTGTGGAGAGGTTTGTATCAGAAAGAGCCTGTTGACTCTGGGTGAGGGGACAGATGGAAATTTGGAGAACTGGTGTGGGAATGAACAAGCGTGTGGCTGGTAGAATGAATTTCAAAGTATAAGTGGTTAACTGGGTGCAGGGGTAAAGACTTAGTGTCTCCTTCCATTAAACTTTGCAGAGCTCAGACTGAATCAGTGATGCTTCTGTCAAGCTTCATTGCTACACCTCTATGTAGATACTTAAGGGAAGAGGCGAATAAGAAAGAAGATGTCAGGGTTTAAAGGAAAAAAAAAAGTAATTTGGTAAGCAGGAGAAGAAGATGATTCTGATGGGGGGTATTTTGATGTGGAATGAAAGAAGAAGCCATAGGAAAGATGGTTGTATGAAAACATTAGGACTTTGCATCAAATGATGCAGAAAGAATTTGGTGCAACAATAGAGAAAGTAGTAGGTTTAACTTAGATCTGTCTATAAATGAGATAAAGGAAAATGACAAGGGCACATGAAGATCTGTGAGAATATTCAGACATGTTAACCTTGAAGGGATGCCATAAAACTTAAACAGGTAGGTAAAAATGTAAAACTAGGCCTTTCTTTATAGATTAGCAGTGAGTAAGATTTGAGTCACCGGCTCAGTTCAGGGAGGGAAAAGTGTACAGGTCTTGGTTAAATTATGAGTATAACTGAAGCCCTCTGGAGAGACAGGATGAGGAAAGAAAAAGAGTGGTCCAGAAAAAGTGAAGGCATAGATGAAGAGACCTCCAAAGGCCTTAGAGGTGCAAAGAGACCAAGGAAATACAGAGAGGTTAAGCATTGAGAGAGATGGCCGAATAAAAGGATGATAAATCTTGTCAAACACAGCCAGGGAAAATTAGAAGGGCAGAAAAAGGGAGGCCACTGGAGCTGTTCATGAGCATATTGTTAGTGACTTGTGTCAAGGTAGTTTTAGTAAAATAGAATGGGTGAAAGTGTGAAGTCACTCAGAAAGAATTTTAGAAGAGGAAATCTTAAGGAAAGGAGAAGACAGACTTCAGAAGCCCGATGAGGAATGAAATGAAGAGGATGGAGTAAGAGAGGCAAAATGAATGAAAATGAGATATTCTCTCTTTAACACAGATGCACACATGCATGTGCACACACTCACACAAAACACCACAACTATTCATCAGCCAACATGAGGCAAGAGAGCATTTGAAAACTGAAAAAGGCTGCCTAATGATGAAGGGTTTCAGTGAGACTTTGGGACAACCTTTGAATGAGCAAGTGAAAGTGATAAACAGGAGGAGCTGAGGGAGTAGACTTAAGAGAGAGAGGATGGGAGAAAAGAGACGTCTCTTTCAGGCAGCGGTCAGGGGCGTAGTTAGGCTCCTATCACTACAGGGAAATGTTCATGTTGAGAAGAGAACTGTTTCCATGAATAGTATTTCAGTCAAAAACACTTCAGTGAATGTCATTTCATAAGCACTTCGGTTTCTTAATCATTATCAAATTGGGGTATTAACTTTTCAACAGTGGCAGCTATTATTGGGAGGCAGAGAAGAAATTCCCTGCTGTAATAAGCCAGGCTAGCTGACTTCCCAAACAGCTCTCGAAGGCAGCTGTGGTTTCGTTCCCCTCGGAAGTTGAAGATAAACTGGATTTAGTGATTAGAGATCGAGTCTTTCCCCTCCTGTTCTGCCACGGTTTCTTGTTGCCTCTCTGGCAAAGTCTAAATGCCTTAGCTGAGCACCCGAATTCCTTTGCATGCCTTTTCAGCTTTATCTCATGACTGATCTTTCCATGAACTCTTTCTTCTGACCAGGCCATGCTTTTTATCAGTTTTGATGAGCTTTGTGCCTCACTGCTGTTCCACCTCCCTTCCGTTCCTTTGCTCAAGCCAGTTTCCTCAGCTTTTTAGTCCAGACAAAGTTGTCTGCATGACTCAAGCCCAGGGCGCTTGCTCTCTGCCCTTCATGTACCTTCAGCACCTTCATGCCACCTGATGGTTGTGTTGGGGAGTGTGTGACTTATCTCCATTCTGGAGTGGACAGTCCTTATGGATAGATGCCAAGTCTTGACTCCCTGAAATTACTTCACTGTGATTCCCATGATGGGCCTAAATAAGGATTTGTTGATTGGTTGGATTTTTGAGGTCAAAGGGATAGGAGCTGGTGTATGAGGTGCTAATTCAAGGTTTTTTTTGGTTTCAAAATCTGTTTCCCAGCTTTATTGAGATATACTTGACGTACCACACTGTATAAGTTTAAGGTATATGGCATGAGTTGACTTACATATATTGCAAAATGATTACCACATAAGTTTAGTTAACATCCATCATATCATATATCAGAATCTAATATAATATGGGAAAGTAGCAGGTACCCTAAGTGTCTCACTGTACCTGGAGCAGCAGATCTCTGTCAGTGGCATGGCCTTCAGCTGGGTCCAGTCAGGGGAGCTTCATTTGGCCTCAGTGGGTCATGGGAAAGGAGGTGCAGGCTGTGCTAGCTGCCCCCACCCTGCCATTTCTATGGTGATGGTGAACATGGCAATTCAGGCCTGATGCTGTTCTAACAGTGTAAAAATGTTGGATTCAGAGAGAGCAGCTACATGCTTTTTGAAAAAACAGTATAAAATATGAGGGGTGGCCACATTGCAACTTTATTATTGTTACAGCAAGGGATTCACAAACACTTTTTCATTCTTTTCACCATTTAATTTCTTTTCCTCAGCTTAAAAAATACGAAGTTGATTGTCATATATATCCTTGGAATATCGCCTTTATATTTTCTTGTCTTGCTATATTTCTTTGTTTATACTTTGGCTTATAATTTGACAGCGAAAATTGTTTCCAAAACTCAGTGTTTTCATGAAGTAGATTCCAACCAAATCAAAAGGAGGAAAGAAAGGAAATAAGGGCTTCATTACCAGTTTGTTTGTTTAGCAATATAAAGTCCCATTTAATGAACACACTTTCCTTCATGAAAAGTGCCCTGCCTTTCTCCGGATTGTGCTTCACCGTCATTCTGATAAGTGCCTGGTGTATTTTTCTGATTCCCAGTGTTTTTACATGCCTCTCTCTCAAAACGCTGCCTCCTCAAGGCTGTTCTTTTGAAATGCTACACAGATGTTTATCCATCCTTTAAAGAGGGCCAGGCACCTGGAGAGCATTCCGGCCTATAATGCTGCTCACCAGTGCCTGAGGATAAGCAGGACACGTTACAAGGAGAGGCCATGCCTTCTTCAGTGGCAGACAGTGGTGGAATTCAGATCCTGCATTTGCCGTTGGGAACCTGAGAGGCTCCTAGTTATTACTGTGGAATGCAGGAGGCATCTGTCTCATTTATGGGCAGAGCGGAAGACGAAGGCACCCTCAACTGGTTTAATCTAAAGAGTGTTTAGAGAAAGGACTATTTACCAAGGTTTGGCAGTGCACAAAACCCGCAGTAGTACAGTGTCCTGGAGCTGAAAGCAACTTGTGGAGTTACCACCAAGGAGGAAAGTGGAAGCAATTTCTGGAATCTAGAGGAGGAGCTGTGCGGAGAGAGCCAAGTGGAGAGGGACATTTCCTGGAAGCTGTGACCTTCAGACAAGTGCTACATTGAACAGAGAACCGACACGCAGGAAGAGCAGAGAGTAAATTCCCATCTCAGCCTTCTCGTTCCCTCCGAGCTCCTGCGTGTGCATGCTCTTTATCGGCCAAACCCAACCGGAGGCCCCAGGACTGGGAGTCTATGAGGTACTCTAAACAGGTGTGCCCCCAGGCTTTGGGGAGGAGTAGAGGGAAATGGAAGAGTCACAGAATTTTAAAGTTGGAAGAGACTTTGAGAACAACCAGTCCGTTTCTCTTGTTTCAAAGATAAAGAAATTGAGCCCCAGAGAGGTTGAGTAATTCTAACTCCCGTGGCTTGTCAGTGGCAGGATTGTGACAGATCCTGAGGTTTCCTGGTTCTCAGTTCTGTGTCCCCTCTAGTACAGCATTCTTTTTATATAGTAATTTGAGAAGCAGGGGGAGAGAAGAGGAAGGGCAAGTGAAATTAGAGAGGTATGTTCCAATTTAGGAGGAATTCTCTGAGTAGGTGCTCAATTCCATATGTGATATTAGAGGGGTTTAAACAAGTTCAGAATTCAGGTATGATTGGTTGTGTGGTTAACACATTTGTGTATTGCTGGCAATAAGAAAGATGGCATTTTATATTAGGGATTGCATGACTACATCTGGAGTTGGTCTGATAACCAGCCAGCTCAAATGGTGTGGCTTTTGTTCCCTATTGATTCTGGCCTTGCTACCGTACTCTCTTTGAGGTCTTGTATAGCCTCAGAGTCTTATTTTGGACCTAGGCTCTGAGTGAAGGCTGATTCATGTTTTGGGTGCTGTTGTTTCATCAGCAGAACTGTCTTAGAACTCAAAGACCAAGAGAAAGAGAGCTAATTTGTACACATAAACATATATCATTTGTATAGACAATGATTTACACAGATGTACACATGCAAATAAACACTTAGATACATAGGCAATTATCAGCTAACAACATTGACCTAGGAATGATCCCTACATAATATCAAAAAAATTGGAAATGGTATTAGTGTTTATGGTGTTTCCCTTCATGTTATAACTCTTGGGAGTGAAGGACCTAGAATAGTGTCTTCATTTATGTGTCAACAGAGATGGAGAGAAGCAACTCATCATTGGTATTCTTAGGTACTCATTCATTGGTTCACTCATTAATGTCATTAACAAATGTTTTATTGAGCACCCACCATATGCCAGACACTGCTAAGTACTGAAGATAGACAAAGAAAACAGATGTAATCATTGCCCTCACTTCATCAGAGGTTTTCAAGAAAAGGTATCTTACTAACCAAAGTAGTGAGGATGGGTTATCCTTTCCTATATTCCATGCAGGGAGAATCATCTTGAGTGATGTGAAGATATGGATTTCAAAGATAATCAGTGACTATTTTCATGTGGATGAAATTGTATTACTTTGCACAAAATTTGGTGGCCGTTTGGTGGCTTGTGGGGAGAGGGCCAGGAGTAGGTGCTGGCTCTAGGATTTAAAATCTATTTCAATAATTGTTTATATTGGATATCAAGTTGTACTAAAGCTGGAGAGGGAGGTGGGAGGGAAGGAGTCTGGCTCTTTCCTAAGTAATTCAAGGCAAGAGAAGCTCCTTATCTGCCTCTGAACAGAGTATATTCATATTCAATGAATAAATATCAGGCACCTGCTATTTGCTAGGTGCTTTCAAGTAAATTGTTTAGTATTCACAACAACCCTGTGAGGTGAGGATAATCCCCATTTTATAATGAAGAAAATGAGGTTCCAGATAATTGAAGTTACTGCCTCTCCTCCCTTCAAGGGAAGTAAGTGATAAAGCCAAGTTTCAGTTCTAGATCTTTTGACTTCTAGGTCTTTGCCTTCTTCACTGAATCAGAATATCCTCCTAACTAATATTTTATTTTTGCAATTTCCCACCTATTGTTTTCATTAGTATTTCCTGCTCATCTGTTAGCACTTAGTGTTACTATCCTGATTTCCAGGGCAGGATTAGGTGGCCCCCTGTGCTGACTGGGCATTCTCTAAAACTCATCACATCGTGCTGCATTCCTTGGTTATTTGTCTGTCTTGACCGCTAGGCTCACGGCTCCTTGTAGATCGGATCCCATTCAGTGTTGGATCTCATCTCCTAGCACATTCCCTGGCACCTGGAAATCATTCAATAACATTTGTCAAATGACTCAATCTTCACATTAATCCTGGGAAAGCAGTTATTATCTCACGTTTTGCAGATGAGAGGGAGGCTAAGGTAAAGAAACTGATCTAAGTTCACACAGCAAAATAAGAGTAAATGTAAAACCTGTGTTCTCAATTCCAAAGCTTTGCTCTCTCCAGCAAACGCGCATCACTATTATTGCTGGATTTGCAGAAGAGGTTTTGTTAAGGGTTGCAGTGGTTTGGAATATACTTAGGCAGTAGAGTAGATCATCTACTCTACTGCAGGGGGGCGGGCAGCCCTGGGAAATGGCCTTTTCAGCACCCCAGTTTTAAGTCTGTTTTAGCAAGGCTGTTTTTCCATTTCTCAGAACACCAGTGTTTGGGGGTAGATGCCTGTAGGTCTGGTGGTCCCTGCCCCATCCTTGGCTCACCGTTGCCCTCCCAATATCTCTCTGACCTTCCCAGTTGAGCTTTCCCTGCTGCTCTGTGACTGTGCTTCTCTTTATGTCACCTACCACCCACCACCCACCACCCCCTTCTTAACAGTCAGTGACAAGTCAGCAATTTTTATTAACACTTGAAAATGCTCTTTTGCTGTTAAACCAATACATGCAATTGCCCTAATCTGCTGCCAAGTGGTACTAATCAGAATCCGGTTTCAAAAGATTTGGGTTTCAGCAGGGCTGCCCACACTGTCCTTTTAGGCTTATAAATTAAGTATAATTAATAACTGTGTGCAGATAGATGTTAGAACAGAAACTTTGAACAATTTTGGTGTCTGCTCTTGTAGAATATTGAAGCAAAAAAACATGAGTGGCTGTTGCTGGCGAGAGTACCGCTAATCATCTCCATTTGTATTACAGATTTCTCCATTTGTATTACAGATTTCTATTAAATAATCTCCATTTGTATTACAGATTTCTATTAAAATATACACATATGAAGTGATTTATAATCCTTTATGAATTATTGGTACAACCGTGTCAAGAACTTGGGTGCCTGTAGCAGTGATACTTCTGTTTGTCCATACAGCAGGAAAGAATAGCTCGGATAGAAAAGCCTGGCTTTAGCCCCTTGGCAGTGTTGTAGAGCAAGGAAGGCTCTCAGGTGGTAGGTCTCCTTGGGCCGAGTAACAACAAGAAGGCTTTTGTTTAGCAGAATAATTTCTCTGCCAAGGAATTCAATGCCCTATTAGCCTTTGCAGTGATAAAGCGATCTTCTTGTCCGGGTCTAAGAGACTGCTGGTCTTTGGCAGGGCATCCCTGCCTGCAGTGTGTGGGACTTGATGGGTCACCTGCTGGGTCTAGGCTTCGGATAATTTTTACCTGTATCTTTTGCCTCTCTCCCATCTATCCTGCTCTTCTCTAATCAAACACTGTCCCATAAGTGACTTACCCAAGGCTCTGTTTTCTTTGATTCTCTCTACACATTGTTCGTCGTGGCTATGATATGTTGAAATGAACTTGTGGTTGCCTCCACATAGGAGTGCATTCAGATAAGTAAATGCCCCAATAGGACCAAGGAGCACTGTTTATTGCCAGGTCAGTCACCTCATTAAACATGGATTTGGCATGTTTGTAGGATGTCCAGGTAGACTTTTTCTTTTTGCGCTGGCTTCATAGGCACACAGTCTTAGCACCTGCCTCCACTCCCCAGACTATCAGAATTTCTTACTTTGTTCCTTTCTGAAGAAAGAGTGGGGACAAGGGAGCTCAGACCTCTAATACAGTAATGGTAACATTGTGAGAGGGAATATAACAATGCAGAGAGAAATTTCTCTAAGTCAACTGAAATCAAAGGTTGGGCCTTTTGTATGTTATTTGTATAGATTTCGATGATGTATGGCAGACTCTCAGTGCATTTGGAGGATTAAAATTGGGTTCCCAAAGGACCTGCATATATAGATGGAATTCTGTTTCATTTGCCAGAAATAGATGTTGGTCTTGTACATCACAGTGGCATTAGATGGTAGACGTTTGACATCTGTAATTCTCACACTCCTGCTTTGAATGGTTGGTGAACATACTTATTGCCGAATCTAAGCATTCTGATCCAAAAGCACCTCTTTGGATCAACATTTACTCTGCTCCTATAAGTTTGATTTAGAAAATATAACTTAAAACCAAAGATTGGAACTTAGCATTTAAAAAAATATGTTAATTAAAAGACGTATTTTGGATCTGTTCTGCAGAGTTAGGTTCATCAGACTTCATAATTCATGGCACACTTTCACTAATGGATCATATAAGGACATCTTGTTTATTTAGTTAGTTCTTTGTGTACCTTTATTCTTCTATATGCATTTTAGAATAAACTAATAAAGTACCCTTAAAAAGTCTCACTGTTATTTTGATAATAATTACCTTGAAATTATAGGTGAATTGCTGAGAAAATAGAACTCTAAAATATTAAGTTATCCTATTTGTGAATGTGGTGTACATTACATTGTTCAGGTCTTCCTCCATATCCTTCAATATAATTTCAATTTTTCTGTTAGAGGTATTGTTCATTCTTTAAGTTAATTGCTAAGTAATTTATAGTTGCTTTTGCTATAATGAATATTATATTTTTAATTGGTTAAAAGAGAGTTATTGATATTTTTCTAAGAGTATCACTTATCTAGCAACACTGCTCTACTCATATTAATACTAATAGTTTTTAAATTTTGTTGGATTTTCAACATAGATAACCATATTTTATGTTCATCTAATGTTAGTTGTTTTCTCTTTCCTTCCTGTTCTTAAAACTTTTGTTTTTTTAAAAAATTTATTTTACTTACCAGAATCACCAGTAGCAGTGACAACACTAGCCTTGCCTTTTTCTCAAAGTCAAAAAGAATGTGAGCAAGAGTTTTTGGTTTATACTCTTAACCAGGTAAAGTTTGACGATCTACTTTATTTCCTATTATTAAGTTTTTAAAAAAACATTTTAATATTTATATTATAAATAGATGTTTCCCTTAATCAGATGTGTTTCTTTCATTTTTTTGAGCTATTTGTGTAACTATCTCCTTTAGTCTACTAATGCGATGAATTATTTTAATGTATAGTCTGAAGTTAAGCCATTCTTGCTTTCCTAGTATAAACCACACTATTTCATGTTATTTTTAAAAGATACTGTTTGTTTTGGTTAGCTAATATCTTGTTTAGGGTTTTTCTTTTTTTCCTTTATATTCATACGTGAAAGGGATGTTTGATAATCTTTTCTTGTAATACAATTATCTGGATTTAGAATTAAACTCTTTCTTTTTCTATTTTCTTCAACTTGTATGAGGAAGGCTCATTTCATTCTTAAAAATTTTGTAGACTCCATCTATACATGTATACCTGTTTTACTTCCTTTTATTTTGAAACAAGTGGGATGGTTGGGTGAGGAGTGGGTGTGAAGTTTGGTTTTTAGAAGGTTAGAATTGGGGACCTTTAATAACCATTTTATTTTCTTTAGTGGTTCTTATATTTAAATTTCCTTTTGAACCCCTTTTTGCCACCATTATTAGATATTTATACATTAAATTTAAAAGTAACCATTTTTCATAATTTTGTTTTATTTAAAAATTCCTATTCTGTATGTTGCTATTTGCCCATTTTCATTATGAATTTTATTTGCATTTTCTCTGTTTTTGCCTTAATTGGTCTTGTCAGAACATTGTCTATTGTAGTCTTTGAAAGGATCAACTTTATTTTTCTCTTTTCTTTGCCTCCATTTCATTAATTTCAGCCCTTATCTTTATTATTTAATTCTTTCTTAGAGATGACTCTGTTAATTGTTCAATAAGTGAAAATTTAGTTACAGTTAATTATTTTTCATTTTACAATTTTCTTATAAATGAATTTAAAGGCATAAGTTTCTTTTTAAACTGTTTTATTTGTGCTTTAGGAATTTTTATATTTTTATTGTCATTCTGTTCAAAGGATTTTTAAAATTTTTTCTTATGATTTTCTCTTTAACCTTTGTGTTATTTCATAGTATTTTTCAAAAAGTTTTGGATATGTGATACTTTAAGCTACCTTTACAAATTTTAATTGTGGGCTGGCTGAGTGGCTCAGTTGGTTAAGAGTTGGCTTGGAGCTCGTGATCTGAGCAGCAGGGCCACCGGTTCAATTCCCACATGGGCCAGTAAATGCTGTGCCCGAGCTGAGCTGTTGCTGAGCTGCCAACAGGTGGCAGGATGGCTCAGCTGGTGTAACTACAAGATTGCCTGTTGGATGGTGGGCTATACCCACCCACAACTAAGACTGAACTTGGCACCTTGAGCTGAGCTGCTGCCCAGATGGCTCAGTGGATAGGGCGTGTGCTCTTAACAACAAGGCTGTTGGTTTGACTCCCGCATGGGACGGTGGCTATGCCAACCAGCAACTAAGATTGAACACAGCACCTTGAACTTAGAGGCCACGAGCTGCTGATGGGAAGCCAGATGGGGACTGGCGTCCTCCACAACGAAGACTGAAGAACAACAACTTGGCTGGTCCTCTCCCCCAATTCCCCAACACTGTCCCCTCCCCCAATTCCCCAATAAAATCTTTAAAAAAAAATTATTTGTAATTTAATCACATTATAGAAAAATGACAATTGTTTTATATTGATTCTTTGAAATTTATTGAGGCATTTTTGTAGATTTAATATTTTCCACATACTTAAAAGAATATGGAATCTCTGTTTGTATATGTACTTCTAGATATCTTAACTATTTCAAGCTTATTACTCATGCTTTACTTTTTTATTGTTTATGTCTTTGTTTATGTTTTGTCTGTTATATTATTTGTTACTCCCCAGGGTAATTTAGTTATTGCTTTACACATGTTAAGCTTATATTTTTATTTATTTTTATTTTTAAAAGATTTTATTGGGGAATCGGGGAAGGGGAACAGACAAGTTGCTGTCCTTTTGTTCTTCAGTCTAGTTGCAGAGGACGTTGCTTCATGGCCCATGTTGGTATTGTCATTGCGCTCTTCCCAGATGAGGCAGATTGGTCGCTGGCGTCTGGATGGTCGCTCACCGCGGCTATTGGCAGCTCACGCTGGCTGCCAGCCACTCATGCTGGCTGCCGGCCGCTCATGCTGGCTGCCAGCCACTCACTGTAGCCTATGGCAGCCCACTGCAACAGGTGCTGCAGCCTACAGCATCGCTGGGGCTCGCACAGCCCAGCTCCAGGTGGAGCTGTTGTTAGCTGTAGAGGGCAGTGTCACTGGCTCTCATATGGGGGATCCGAACCGGGGCCACTGGCGTCCCAAGCCAGCTCTTAACCAATGCGCCACTTGGCCGGCTCAAGCCTATATTTTAAAATTCATATGTGTGTATCTTCTTGGTACTAGTATGCGACATTTCTCATTGTCACTTTTGAAATTTTCACCTTTGAATTTTATTTTATCTTAATATTAAAAATTTGATAGATTTTCCCACATTGAGCCACCAAAAGGTGATACTCATTTTTACTTGACTTGATTTATGCTGTATCAGACTCCTTGTTTCCCTACATTCACTAAAGTGACAAATTTTAAGGCCTCATGTATTGTAACTTTCTGTCTTATTGGTAATTTGGGAAAGTGGACCCGATGCATAGTTCTAGCACTTTTAATCTTCATTTTACTGACTGTCTATCATATTCTTACCACAGTCTCCTTAATCGGGTTATTCCAAATAGTATCCTGACTGCATTAAAGGATGGTACTTGGAAAATTTGACTTAACCATCTATTAAATCACATTTTATCCTTCCTGTTGGGGTTGCCCCAGGACTCAGTTTTTTCTGAGGATAGGATTGGCCCAGCTTTGCACTCAGATGTGTCTTTCCCTTGTAGCCTATGGTAGGCAGCCAAGTGTAGACTGGTTCCTGCTGTTACCATGCACCAATTGTAGGAATGAACATAAGCTACTGTGGTCTGCTGCCTGTAGATCTGGGGATTGGTCTGGCTGCAGATCCGGGGACCACTCAACTCAGGCTTCCAGGAGGCAGAGGGCCCGGTGGTGAAGAGTCGACTCTGTAATCCTGCTGCTTTGTTGTGGGTTCTGCTTGTACATCCTAGTGCCTGAATTTAGAGCACAATTTGGAGGTCCTGAGCTCCACTGAGTCCCATTACTGACCCTGGCCTGAATGACTCTTGAATTCTTCTACTCAACTGGTTAGCTGTCAGTGGAATTTGCTGCTACTCTGAGGCCATTATATGACATCTTCTCCAGGGAGTTATAACCGTCAGGGAGCTAATATTGCTTGCTTCCTGTAAGGTTCCTCTTAACATTCCTCTCAGCCTCTGTCTGCCATTCTGTCACCCCCACCTCCCACATGCTGACTTTGTGCTTTCATAAATAGCTAGGATCCTTGAACAACTTCTATAGAAGCTTAAAGTAACATCCTTTGCATCTATAGAGTATTTTATATTCTTCAAAGCACTTCCATATTATTATTTGATCCTCACAAGAAGTCTTTCAGGTATGTAGGTTAGGTACATTATCCTGATTTCACCGATGAGGATACAAAGACAGTGCTTAGGTGACTTGCCCATCCTCAGTCACTCAGTTAATGTGGAACTGGTATTAGATGCAGTTTGTTTTTGGTTGATGATTTCATTCACTCCTTTGTTCATTTTTTTCATTCATTTATTCATGTGCTCATATTTTACTGAGGCAACAGAATGGGAACAGCAAGGGTTTTGGGGACAAACTGGCTTGAAACTTGATGACACCCCTTGTTAGCTGTGTGGTCCTGGTCATGTACTTAGCCTCTCAGAAGATCAGTTTCCTTTTTGTAATATAGGAAACAATTATGACTTATAATGTTTATATGTGATTTCACACTGCCTGAAAATGACCTGACAATAATAATAGTGTCTGGCATATAGTAAAATGTTACCATATAGATATATAATACATAAAACGGATTACTGTTATAGGTAAAAATGGTCAAATATTGACAATTTTATAGTGGTAGAAACTCACTGGTTACCATTTATGGAGTCATTCCCTATTGTGTTTGAGGCCCTGCTAGACCCCCCAAATTTAAATAGCAATGAGACAAGGTCTTCTTTATGCATCTCTATCTTCTACTGTGCTTTGGTTGGGAGGGTAGCGCCCGTGTCTGTTGCTTTCCCCAACACCAGCAACAGTGTCTGTCTGCTAGGTAGTAGGTGCTCAAGAAATGCTGACTGAACTGAAAAGGTCCCTGCCCACCAGGAGATTACGAACTAGTTAAGATGGGCCGACACATAATCGTATAAGAAAGTGTTACAGGTATTTAGATAGACACAGACAGATTATGATGAGAGGCAAAAGGAAACAGTGCTCAATTCTATTAGCATGAGAGGGTGAGGAGCCTTGGAGAGAAGGGGGCAAAGCTTCAGAGAGCAGATGCCTTAAGACTAACCATGGTCTTACCTGTGGAAGGGAGCAAAACCAATTTGCTTATCTTGGACTACATGCTTTCTCTCAACTAACCCTCTTTTAATGTGTGAAATTGAGTTTGTATTCAAAACAGCTTCTTTGTCTCACCCTCTCTCTGTTACTGGTATCTCCCATAATGTAGTGCTTTGTAAAGTGCTTTGCTCCATCCAGAGTACAAAAGAAATGCTCAGAAAAACCAGATTCTATTCTTTGAGTGTCACAACTAGCCACTGCATAACAAAGTGTAACATATTGTGTGAGAAGAAATAGAGGGAACATAAGAGATGTTTTAAAGCGAGCAAATAAAACATCATAGTGGAAGAGTGTAGAGTGCACTGAAGTTAATGAGCTGTCATGGCAGAGTGAGACCACTCTTCAATGTGAGGGAATCTGATTTAGTGACTTGTAACTGTGGGGCGAAAAGCCCATTGGAATGAAGTTAGCTACTGGTTTTGCCAAATTCTAAAATCTTTTGGTTCTCCTTGAGAACGAGTTCTTGAAATTGAACATAATTATTATTATTATTTATTATTTTTATTTTTATTTTGCTAACAGCTCTCTGAGATGCTAAACTCATTGGTCTACTACTGAATATGCAGGGCTGTTCAACTCTGTATCTCACTGCTATGCTTTCAGCTGTAGGGAGAGGAATTCAGGCCCCGGCTGCCCGGCTAGATTGGGTACAGTTCATCAGCGTGGGCTTCCAGGGCTCATGTAGTCATTCTCTGTTTCCACAGAGACACGCTGACCAGACAACTGTCAGGTGTAAATTTTGCTTAGGAGCGAACCACCGAGGTACTCATCTTATTCCCAGGAGCTAGACAAGGCGATCGATATAGGTCTCCTTCTTGGCAATGTGGAAGGATGACTACAACAGCAAGAGTTCCAAAATGTTTTCTGCCAAGAACTGGATTGGATTTTGTGCTTCTTCAGCCACAAAATGTCCCCTGCATTTTACTCTCAAATCATTAATGCCCTTTGCAGTCAGTCTGTTCAGCCTAAAAACATCCCTATATTTATTTGTCCAACACCATCATTGTTGTTTTCTTTTGTTAGCTAAAAAGTCACAAAGCTTTTGGATCCCTAATATGTTAATTGTTTTTTTCCAAACAAGCAGGAGATATTGGGCAGCATTTTTTATCCTTGATTACACTCTGTCTTTGGAGAAGAATGAGATTCGCTGGCTCTGGTTTTGGGTGCAGTTTGTAGACTATTTCCTTGGAGTATAAAAATGCTATGTTTATGTATTGGCACGCTGGTCTCTATTGACCTTGGGAACATTACATAACTGTTTTGAGCTTCAGTTTCTCCATTTTAAAAATGGGGATAAAATGACTAATTTATAGGGTTTCAATGAAGACCAAAGAGATTGCATTTGAGGAGACGCCTAACACAGTACACAGCACATAATACAGGTACAATAAATTATTATTTAAAACAAATCAAAACAACCTAAGCTGGACCAGTTCTACTTAAATAAGAGGAGCTCTTGGAAAATGGTGAGAAATGTGAAGAGAAATTACCTAGCTCCATAGAGAGCTAGGTCTTGGGTTTGGTGCATAGTGTAGGATTTAGGGACGTATGTCGAAATAAAAATGCAGGAGTTTATTGTAGGTAAAAGGTGGCACATTGCATGCAAACATGGAGTCACTCATTTCAGGGAAGCCACTACTAGATGCCATGGAAAATTTTTTCAAAACTGCCTCTAACATTACTACAGATATCAATAGTATTTGTCCAAATCACCAGACTTTGATCCATAAACAAATCAGAATAAAACTATTCCTTGTAGTAATGGATAAAGTGAGAGGCAGTGTGGTGTAATGTAATGGAACACAAATTGGCTTAAAAGTAAGAAGATCTAGATTCATATTTGTTTCACTTAATCGGTTCACAGTTTTGGACTACTTAGCTTCTGGGAGCCTTAGGTTTAACATCTATAAAAAGGGGATAATAATATCTTTCTTATCTTTCTGCGCTCTGGATTATTGTAAGGATCACTTGAGATGTTTTTAAAAGTACTGTCCATGTATTGGTTATTTTGTTTATATAGTATTAAAAGCCAGATACTAAAAGCGTTGCTGAAGAATTTTCAGGCTCTTGTCCTCTTTGAGGTGAACACAAAGTAAAGGCAGCAAGAATGTGGGGCTCGGATATGTAGCTCTTTATAACCAGCTCATCCTGACCATGTTTTGTTGCTAGCCTGTACTGAGCCCATTTTTTTGTTTTGTTTTGTTTCGTTTTGTTTGAGGGCAGTGTCACTGGCCCTCGTATGTGGGACCCGAACTGGGGCTGCTGGCTTCCCAAGCCAGCGCTTAACCACTGTGCCATTTGGCTGGCCCTGTACTGAACCCATTTTGCTGCTCACTTTGGCCTCTGAGAAGATCATGGATGGATCATGATAGGAGTGCCAGGGATCATGCAGCAATAGCAAGATCCCGTCTTGGAGACTCCTGCGTTTGTGCGCTTGGCATGACTGCTTGAACCACTCGATCCTCTTTCTCTCATTCATCTCTGTCTGTTTGCTGCTGATGGCTATGGCAATAGCATCTTTTATTGTCTTGCTTAAGGATTTCTGATGCTTTTGAAAGTTTTTTATCTCACTCTCCTGAGTAAACACAAGAGACAAGAGACTAGACTAGAAGATAGGAGCTGGGTTTGGTGATCCGTAGGAGGAGATAAGGCCCTTGACTTGCAGTATCCAACCTCTTCAAAGACAGGTCACACAGTGTGGGTTGTAATTTCACCACTCTGCCTTTGTGTTTTCAGGGAGTCGACGAGTTGAAGATGAAGCCCAGAGCAGAGTGCTGTTCCCCCAAGTTCTGGTTGGTGTTGGCCGTCCTGGCCGTGTCAGGCAGCAGAGCTCGTTCCCAGAAGAGCCCGCCCAGCATTGGCATTGCTGTCATCCTCGTGGGCACTTCAGACGAGGTGGCCATCAAGGATGCTCACGAGAAAGATGATTTCCACCATCTCTCTGTGGTGCCTCGTGTGGAGCTGGTAGCCATGAATGAGACCGACCCAAAGAGCATCATCACCCGCATCTGTGATCTGATGTCTGACCGGAAGATCCAGGGGGTGGTGTTTGCTGACGACACAGACCAGGAAGCCATCGCCCAGATCCTTGACTTCATTTCAGCCCAGACTCTCACCCCCATCCTGGGCATCCACGGGGGATCCTCTATGATAATGGCAGATAAGGTAAAAGCAGGCTGCAGTGAGAAGGGCTGGGTGGTTTGGATGGAGAACTAAATGATGCATTTCTTTTAATGCAAAACTTAATTATGATAGATGCAAGGTAAACAGAATGCACTCGATGAGTGGAGAGACCAGGAATTAGTCCAATCACTTAGAGACAAAAGTGAGGAAACGATGCTGGTATCCTGAACTCCTCTAGTTTTGATTAGGTTTGTGTGTTCATTTGTTTGCAAATGGATTCACTGAAATGACTAAGAGAAGTTGAAGTTTATAGCTCTGTGATCCATTTTCTTTAAATATGCATGTGAATAGCTCCTTCAAAACTTTAAAATAAGGTGTGCTGTATTCTTCCTTGGTAATATATGTTCTCCATCGATACCAGCTTCAAGAATATAAAAAGAAAACTCCTTTGAGACAGGTAATTTCTCTCTTTGAAGATACAATGTCAGAGAAGTACTGGATTTTGCCTTGTATAATGTGCTCCTGTGTATAATGCGCACCCGCATTTTTGGCCCAAACTTTCAGGGGAAAAAAAAAAATCTTTCGTTTCCATTTTTTAATTCAAGTTTCTATTTGTTTACATTTAGGTACTTGTTTTTGGTATTATAAAGAAATTTTAGCATTTATTTTCTAACATATTACGGTACAAGAAATTTTATGTAACAAATGATTACAAAACACAAGAACAGATAGAAAGAACAAGACATTTTATGTACTGGTAACCAATTTACATTATTTACGCATCATAGAAGGCCAAGAACTCCATCGTTGTAAGTTCATTGTAAGTTCAACAAAACCAATTATCATATTCCAGGGTATTATTTTGCATATGGATATTATTGTTGATTTCTAGAGTTACACTTTTATTTTACTTTATTTTATTTTATTTTTTGAGGGCAGTGTCACTGGCCCTCAAATGTGGGACCTGAACCGGGGCCGCTGGCTTCCCAAGCCAGCGCTTACCCATCGCGCCCCTCGGCCGGCCCTAGAGTTACACTTTTAACTCATAAGCATAAATAAAAGAATTAAAGACATTTGTAAGATAGAGTTAGTACTACCCGTGTATAATACATATCCTTATTTTTCTCTCACAAATTTGGACAAAAAAGTGTGCTTTTTATACATGGCAAAATATGGTACTTCTTGCTCAGGTGTCCATACTCATCATACCTCGACCTGTGCATTTGAATAGATTTTAATCCACACACCCAGTAGCAGCTACATTTCCCCCAAGCTTAGATTTAAAGGCAATGGTTTTGAACTTTGGTTGCACATCAGAGTCACCTGAAGAGCCTTCAGCACTACTGATGCCTGGGTCCCACTGCCAGAGATTCTGATTATTGGCCTGGGTTAGTTCCAGGGGTTCAGGAGTTTGAAAAAGCTCCACAGGTGATTCTAGGGTGCAACTGAGGCTTGAGAACCACTGCTTTAAGGCCTCCAATAAATACTAGTCCCTCTGACATTAATATTCGATTAATTGGCATATGAGAAACTATTATCTGATATTGATGCTTATTCTCTAACTGTAGGAAGTATTCTGTTGTGGTTATGTTTCATTTGTACATTTTTTTACTTAATTAGTTTTCCTTGCTTTATTGCTTATTGCTTCGGTATAGCACTTCTCGCTCTGTATTGTCCTTTGTAGTTGTTCAGATCTTGGGATGATTATTTTACAAGTGCAATATTTATTGCTGTTCATCACTTTGGGTTTTAAAAGTTGTTTCTGTTTTTGCATTGTCATCTTACACTTCTTAACATCACTTTCAAAACCACCTTTAGATTTTGTGCTAAGAGACATGCTGTAGGGTTAACGATGTCTGCAAACACCTCAAAACCTAGCATAGACACCATAAACGTGCTACTTGGCTAGTTGAAAACCACAACAGTGCAGAGCATAACAGTCAAATTACCTTGCATGATTACCGTTAGTGCCTGTTTTGGAGCTTCCTTAAGTCAGTCCAGGAAAGGTCAGGTGGAACGTATTGAGTGGAGGAAGTTCAGTAACATGAGGCAGACATTGAAAGGTAAAGATGTTAAGAGTCAAATGTTGGCATGAGGAGCCCATGCTACGGGAAGCGGGATAAGCTTAAGCACAATGGAACGTATAGACTAACTCTAGCAAAACCTACGGAGTTTTTCATCAAGTAGATTTTCTGTTAACATCATTGCCCTTATGAATTGTATTTCAGCAGTGGTATTGTGAGGACACAATATGGCACTGAAAAATGGCAAGATGGATGAGCCGAATCTTTGAATCAGAAATAAGTGCTTACTTATTTTGAGAGCAAGACAGGTGAAAATGATATATATATTTTTATATAGGTTATTTTGCAACCTAAGTTATTTTAGGCCCACCACTACCCCATCCCACCCCTCACTCCGCAGCTCCAGTATAAATGGTTATTGGTTAAACTGGTTGGTTGCTTCTCTGTTGTGTCTCTCGCAAATGCAAAATATAATGATGTTAACTAAGATGCAAACCATGTGGAGAGACTTTTTTGTTCACTGATGTATCCTAGGTGCTTTAGAGTGTTTACCATTTGCTGGTACACAATCCTTTGCATGTATTATTTTATTTAATACTCTTTACAACCCAGTGAGCTAAGGGATATTATCTATTTTCCTTTGACAAATGGGGAAACTGATCCTCAGAGGGGTTAAAGAGCACATCTAAAATGATGTAGTGAATAAGTGGCAGCGAAGACTTTAACACTGGTTGCTGGCTCCAAAGACCAAGTGCTCCATTGCCTCCAAAAAAATGGAGGCAGAGAGGCTGGTTAGGGTCTCACATACCTTCCTATTCTTTACTTTCTCCTCTGTTATGTAGCATTGCAGTGGATGTTATCTGGATAAAAGCAGTTCATCCCTTGATTCCTAATGGCAATACTGGAATCTGACTAAGGAGAGAATGAATGAGGATATGAAATGGTGTAGTGCTTAGGTGTAGCATGATTTGATAGCGGGCCCATTGGTTGCTACTAGGAGAGAAGGAAGGATTGAAGCCAGGTCACTGTGGTGAGATGCTCCCTGATCCCTTCCTTCCTCCCCCTGTCCCTGTTGCAATCACACCCAAATATCCCATCTTATCTCTTTTCTTTCTCCATCCAAAAAGGGAGGTGGGTAATGATTTTTAGGCAGTTTCCTAAAATAACCTAAATAATATCTAACTGACTTTTGACCTGGACAGAAGAGTTTCTAAAAGGTAGGTTGAAAAAGGAAAAAGAAGTAAAAAAGAGGTCCTGATAAATGGAGTTCAGAAAATTGGAGGCTCAGTCACAAGGATTAGATTCCTAAATGAGTAGCTGGTGACTGCGAGAAGGATGCAGCCAGAATGCCAGCACTGAGAGGGCAGCAGAGCCAAGATTCCAGGGAACTGTGCAGAGAATGTACATAGGCAAGGAGAAAGTCTCCCAGAGCTCAGAGAAATAAGCTTTTGGGGCAAATTTCAAAAATAAAACACCTCAAATTCTAAGATCAGTTTTTTAAAAATAGAACTTTATTTTTAAGTACCATAAGCACATTTTAGAAGCATAGAATGAGGACACAGGAGTTTGACAACTATGAATCAACTGTGGGGCAATAGGACAAAACATTTGAAAGTGGAACTGATAGAGAAAATCTAAGAAATACAACTTCACTGCATTTGAGGCACAGCCTTTAAGTTATACTCACCCTCTGAAGGGTGATAAATAAGCCTTCCATTTTGCTTCGCCCTTCTAGGAGACAGGTGATTGCCACTTCATTTTAACTTGGTTTTTGTTTGTTTCAAATAAAACCTACTTGCTAAGTGTCCTTGTGGAAGATTGCATTACATGGAGAAAGTCCCTGATTCAAGGAGTTTGGAATGGAAGAAAGACAACAGTATGATTATAAAGATTTTGGCAAAAGGAGTGAGACACAGGTTCAGCATTTGGTCAAATAACATGTGCTCATTTTTTGCATATGCTAATTCATCACTACAAATATTAATTAGTGCTCTGCTTTTCCAATGAGGAAAGAAACCTTCTACCACGGCCAAAGGAAGCATGGAGGCCAGTAGAGTAGAGCTGTTCAAAGCTCTGAATTTGGAGTCAGAGTGGGTTTTAACCATCACTTCTGAGATGTGGGGATCAGGACGACTCACCAATTGCTTACTCTAAGTCTTGGTTTCCTTGCCTGTATAATGGGGATAATAATATGCCCATCATAGGGTTACTGAAGATTAAATGAGATAATACATAGCAATACAAACTTCACTAAGTGTCCTGCACAGTGTTCAGTAGGCTAAGCTGAAGATTGTATGGAACAGTTTGAAGAAACAGAGGTTTCATGATACAGGAAAAGAATGGGAATCAAGTAGCATCATGGTCAATTATAGACACTTCAGAACTGGAGACCAATTACGTATCTCTTACAGTGGCTGTGAAGGGTGGATGGGAGCCAGGGCCGTGGAGGCTCATGGGTGATCCAGGCATAGCATAGCCCAAAAGGGCATGTTCAGTTATAGAAGAGCTCTAACAAGAAAAGAACTGTTAGGCGCTTAATAAAAGACTGTTTAGAATAATAACAGAGGCAGTTTAAATATGTATGGGGTGACTTTTGGCAGTTCCCCACCTGAGCATAAACTGTCTGTTTTATTTTGTCTTGTTATAATTTTTTTTTATTATTCCTGAGATCCTGGACTCAGGATGCCCATCTGAATCCAAACAATGAACTAAAGCTAGATATATTGAATATTTCCATTTTTTTTCCGGAAGGTTTCTCTGATGACTTGCTGAAATTTTTCGCGGCTTTTCAGATTTTAGATCAGAGAGGTTAAGTAAATAATCCTGGACAGCACAGTTTATGAGCAATGGGGCTGGGATTCAAATCCCAGGAGAACCAGCCCTGAAGCTTGTGCTTTCTATTTATACAGTTCTGTCTCAGAAAGCACTGAACTAAGAATTTTAAGTTCTGAATTTTAGTCTCCATTCTCATGAGCTTTGGAAACTGGTCAAATAAATCACTTAAGCTACATAATACTCCATTTACAGTTTATAAGACTTAAATTTTGTTTTCTGTTCTACCCGCTTTACAACATTTTGAAAGAAAATGAAATAAAATTTGTGGGGAATTCTGGAAAAATGCTGTATGAACAGTTACATTAGGCAAGGGAAATAAGGAATGGTGATCGGGAAAGATGGATTTATCGACAAGTCTTGTTACTATCATTAGGACCAATGAAAATGGCTTGGGCAGGAGGTAGGAAAGAAAACGGACAGTGGGAGTTACAGTAGGATCAGGCAAGAGGATGCAAAATCCATTCTTTAATCCTGCAAGATTGAAAGAGAGTAAAGAGTTAGGCTCTGGAAATGAATGGCTTGGTCAAGTGAAGTAGGGTTGCTAAAACATGCATCACACCCCGTATCTTGTTCTTCATTAAAAGACACGTGAAAATATTCTTATTCTGGAGTCCATTGCTGTGATTTCTTTCCTTTCTAACTTGGTTTATTGAGACTTGATGCTTTGAATAGCACTCTCATTTTCTGTGAATAGAGACACATTTTGGAATCCAACTGGGGCCAGGGAGATGGTCCTCACTCTTCTTTGGTCCCATCTCCTCTCTCTCTCTCCCCGCTGCTCCTCCCCCAACTTACCCCTCACCTCACACACCCCTGATGGCAATGTGTTTGGAGAGAGTGGATGAGCTAGCAGTAGTGTGTGATGCTGTAAATAGACTATTGCCTATCAATTGCTCATGTGGGTTTCCATATCTAGCCCAATCTCGAAACCAAGATAACTATGCTGCTCATACATTACGCTGTGCTTCTTCCCAAATTTGGTGTCTTTTCATTTTTTACCTTGCTTTTAGTTGTTTGTCAGATGGTATTTCTCGGGACAGGCCACTTCAACAGCAAACTGTGGTGTTACAGCATTTCTTGAATGAGGAGAGTGAGAAATAGCGGTGGGAAAGGCAAGAGGATAAAGAAGCTACTAATACAGTATGTTAACTTGGTGCCAGGCATGATCTTAATGACCATTCTAATTCTTTTGCAGTTCTGTGAGATAAGTAGTATTATTTTGTTCGGTGATTGGGATACTAAATCAGACAGACTTTCTGTACATTAGCCAAAGTCACACAGCTAGAGAAAAGTAAGGTCTACGATCTGAGTCCAGGTATGTTTGACTTTAAAACTCCTTTGACTGACTTTAAATCTCCCAGTCCACACACCGAGGAAGTCAGAAAAAAGCTAGGATAGAATTGCCTGCCTGGAGGTCAGTTACTCCTCTCCCATTTTACCTTCTTCCTTGAACTATACTTTGGGGGAAGATGGGTGGCAGTTCTAAAAGACTGTAAATGTTGCAGTGATACAGCCCTGAAGACTGTCTGAATTTTAGACTTTCTACCTGCTTCTGTGCAATGTGTCTCCGATGGGTCAACATTTCCTCGCTTTTAAAATTGGAGCTCAGGTTTGCTCTTAAGAGACTGGCCACTTGAAGTCCAGGTACAGTTTTAATGCTTAAAAAAACTGAGGCCCCAGAAATTGCTTTAGGCATTCACAGAAATAAAGGTGCTTGGTGCAAGAAAGTAACATGTGAGCCATGCCTTCTCATACATCCTCCAGGATGGGGACACTGTGCCTATAGGAAGGCAGGGGCAGTGTGGGGAGAATGCAGCCTCTGAAGCCAATGGGCTTGAACTCTGGGCCACATGATTTAGTTGTGATCTTGAAACACTTAGCCTCAAAATTTCCCTTTGTAAGATGGGGACACAATAGCACCTAGTTGGTAGTGAGTCTCCTGAAGCACAGTGGGTGCCCAGCGCTTGGTAAACAGCAGGCACTCAGTGTACACTATCTAGTATTTTCTTATATCAGACCTTACCTAACTCATTGAGGAAAATGGGGTTCTACTGTTTTCCTGTTAACTGAAAAGAGAAGAGGTTGGGATCATAATACCTTTCATTTTAGGCCTGGTGAATAAACAGCTGCACAGTGGGTTCCACCTCCATGGTGATGCAATTACTGATTGTGAAATGATGGGGACTTATCAAGATTTTTAAGGCAGAGACATACAGTGATGTCAATAAACTGATACACACAGGATATAAGCAATGAAGATCAGTCAAGAGCATTAAAAAAGAAAGCATAGCGGAAGAAAATAGTGTTTGAATCCAGGGTCACTCTTAGATGTGGAAGTGCTAATGTGTAAGAAAAAGTGAATTATTAAATGAGGGAGATATTAAAAGCACCAGATAGGAAGTGGCAATATGTCATAGACACAGGAAGGCAGTTAATTTATTAAGTGTCACTAGCCAATTGGTAAAAGATGACACTGGTGTTGCTGAAAACCTCCCTGGATTCTGATTTCTACACCGAGAGTATATTTTCATTCTCATTTCTGAGACTTCTGTGATTCTTTTTTCCTTATCCTTAGATGTTAGATCTACATTTTATTTAAAATTCTATTTTGATCTTATGGTAGAATAAAAAAATACAGCATCAAAATTATATTTGATTCTAAGGGTTGAGCATGCATGAGAGTAATGTTAAGCCTATTTTTATTTCGGTTTTTTGAAGCACGAGAAACTTGATTACTGCAGTTCAATTTTACAGGGACAAAGAACACCCAAATTATCATGGGTTGCTATGAGGTTAAAATGAGAAGGTAAACGAACATTGATCGATCATATACTTTTTTTTTAAAAGATTTTGTTGGGGGAGCGGAACAGCATTGGGGAATCGGGGATAGAGAACAGACAAGTTGCTGTCTTTTTGTTCTTCAGTCTAGTTGTGAAGGATGTTGCTTCACTGGCCCATGTTGGTATCGTCATTGCACTCTTCCCGGATGAGGCAGATCAGTCGCCGGCCTCTGGACGTCGCTCACCATGGCTATTGGCCACTCACGCTGGCTGCCGGCCACTCACTGTAGCCCATGGCAGCCCACTGCAGCAGGGGCTACAGCATACACCATCGCTGGGGCTCATGCAGCCCAGCTCCAGGTGGAGCTGTTGTTAGCTGTAGAGGGGGGCAGTGTCACTGGCCCTCATATGTGGGATACGAACCGGGGCTGCTGGCGTCCCAAGCCAGCTCTTAACCAATGCACCACTCGGCTGGCCCTCCATCATTTACTTTTGTCAAGCTCTGAGTTAGTTACCTTATAGGAGCTTGTATGCATGTATTTTATTTCATTTAATTCTTTCATTGAATTTATGAGACGTGTTTTATTTCCATTTTACAGATGAGGAAATTGTAGAACAGAGGTTAACTATTTTGCCCAAGACCTTTAGATAGTGATTTACTTAGATTAGGTTATTCCTCCTTGCTGGCATCTTCTCTCTGGCTTTGTGGTCCATAGGAGCTGTTTGGAAATGTATTGGGGGAGGGGTTTTTTATGTCATAATGCCTGGTTTGGCATTTATTTTTGTGTGTCTGTGTGCTACTGGCACTTACAACCTGGAAACCAGTGTGTCAAGTGTCCCGTAATATGTGTGATAGTACTCAACAGTCTAGAATAATCTTGCTGAAAATATCAAATTTGCCCTCGTTGAACATGCTCAAGTCTTCCTCAGATTAATAAACAAACATGAAAGCTTTCCTTGACTTGGGGTCTCCCTCCTTTCTCTCCTTCTTTTCATAGTTCAGCTCCTTAAAAGATAGTCTGAAATTGCTGTTTTCCCTTCCTCACCTCTCACTTTCTACAAAATGCCAAATCCAATGGACTTCTCAAGTTGTTCTTGACCTTATGCATCATTGAACTCTATTGACCCTTTTAGTGCTATTCCAACAATTATGATGACAAGAGTAATTAGACTTGTCACAGATTTGGTGACAGTGGGAATGAGAAAGAGTAGACTTTAGACTATAGGTGGGTCATGTAAGTGGGAATGTCTGATAAGTAGTTGGATTTGGGACTGGAGGTGAAGAGAGTGTTTTGGGCTAGAAATATACAGTGGGTGCCAAAAAATGTATACACAATTTAAGAAAGGAAAAAAAAACTATTAAAATTGTAATACTCAATATATACCAATAACAAAAGATGAATACAAGTCACATGTATACATTTTCCTGGCACCCCGGTAGATATGATCCTCATTAGCAAGGAGAGAGTAGTTGAAACCAGGAGGATTGATAACATAGCTTAGAATTAACAAGTGAAATGAGGAGAGAAGTGCCTCACGGACAGAACGTAAGGGCTTACCACCATTTGAGGGATGGCCAGAGTAAGTGGAGATCATAAAGGAACTAAGAGGGAATTATTAGAGAGATAAGAAGAGAACCTAGAAGAACAAGGAAAGAGAAGCTTTATAGAAACCAAGAGGGTTTTCTAAGAAGAACCATGCTGGGAATCCACGACCACTCCCCCTCACAAGGGCTGTACAGATGTAGGGAAGCCTGTCATCTCCCTCCCCTCCCCTCCACGCACTCCTGTGACCTCAATGCTGACCCTCCTTTCTTTTCTTCTTCTTCTTTTTTTTTTTTTTTTTTTTTTTTTTTTTAGCTGAGCCATCCTGCCACCTGTTGGCAGCTCAGCTCGGGCCAGGAATCGAACCAGCGACCCTGTTGCTCAAAGCTCACATTCTTGAGCGAGCTCTTAACCAACTGAACCACTCGGCCGACCTGACCCTCCTTTCTTGTGTGCACTGCCAAATGGTAGTTCACTTGTATGACTCTTTAGAAAACCAAATCTGATTGTTATGCTTTTCCTGGAAACTGCACTGGCTCCCCACAGCTTGGAATATGACATCCTCTTTGATCTGGTCCAGACCACCTCCCCAGGATCTTCTCTTAACCTCCAGGCCCTTGAACAGAAAGGTCAAGCCACTAAATTATTTACAGCTCCCTAAATGGTCCTGGCCGGTTTACGTCTCTGCTTTTGTGGGTGCTACATCCTCTCTCTTAGAATACCCTCTTCCTTGTCCACTCAGAAATACCTACTCATTTTTTGACAGCAGTCATGGCTCTTCTTCTGTGAATCCTTTTCTGACTCTCATCTTCACAGAATTTACTACTTGTTTTGCACTCCGCCTGTGCCCTATTTATGCTTTTACTGTAACTGCCTTGTTCACCTGTCTGTCTCATTTGGTGTTCAGTGGGCTCTTTGTGGGCCACAATTTACTGATTTTTGTATATTCCCAGCCCATGCCATAATAGCTGGTACATAGTAACAGCTAACTTTTATTAAACAATTTAACAATGATTAAACTGTGCTTTCTATATATACATTCTAGTGGGTTGAATGGTGCCCAACCCCCCAAAAACAAATATATGTCCATGTCCCAACTCCGGAACCCGTGAATGTGACCTCATTTGGAAAAGGGTGTTTGCAGACAGAATTAAGGATCTTATAGTACGATCATCATGGATTAGGCCCGTGGGTCCTAAATCCAATGACAAATGTCTTTATAAGAGATAAAAGAGAAGACATGGACATAAACAGAAGTCCTTGTAAAGAGAGACAGATGTTGGAGTTATTTAGCCACAATCCAAGGAAGCCACCAGCGGCTAGAAGAAGCAAGGAAAGATCCTCCCCTAGACCCTTCAGAGGGAGCAAGACCCTGCTGACCTTGATTTCAGGCTTCTGGCCTCTAGAATTATGAGGAAACAAATTTTTGTTGTTTAAGACACCAACCATGGGGTAGTTTGTTATGGCAACCCTAGGAAAGTAATACACACACCATAGTTAAGAGGGGGAACTCTGGAAGCTCATTGCCTAGGTTGTTGCCAGGTTCCACCATTTACTGTGTGACCTTTGGCAAGTCTCTTAACTTCTCTGAGTCTTAGGTTCCTCAGCTATACAATGGTGATAAAAGTAGGCTCTATTTCTTACGGTTATTAAATAAAGTTATTGAAAGTGCTCAGAAAAGGCTTGGCAAATAGTAGGAATCAGTAAGTGTGGATCTATGAGAGGTATTCAGTAAGTGTCCTTGGAATAAATGAACGAGTGAGCAGGGTAATGTAAACTGAAACACAAGCCATCAACAGTATGGTCTGAACTCACCTGGTTCTCTGATAACTAACTGAGCATGCACTTTGAGAGCTCTGTGCAAAGGTGGCGGTGCTCTGACCTCCTGGACCATCCCAGCCTGGGACTGTGCTGCAAGCTGAAGTGTCAGTGTTGGTCAGCTGTCCCGCTGCTAAGACCTTGGTGGAACCGCTGGGAAGGGGCAGGGAAGCCTGTCTTTTAGCTCTAGTTCTTCCCTTTCTGTACTTTTCTCTCCTTGCTTTCCTTTCTGCTGCTCTGTTTTGTGTGCTTATGGCAGGTGTGTGTGTGTGTTTTCAGATGTGGCTGCTGGTGTCTTTATCGTTTCCTGTGCCCAGGATGGTGCATGTCACCCGAGGCTGCCCTCCCAATCCAAAGTTGTCATGTTTTCAGGTTTTTCTTCTTCTCCAGTCTCAGATCAGAACCCCTGCTTCTTTTCCTTTTATTCCCTTTCATTCTATGCTTTTCATAGTCCTTATCACACTTAGTCATAATAGGTTATTTTTTTAGCTGTCTGTTCTGCTAGACTATAAGCTTCATAAGGGTAGGGACTGTGTCTTTTATTTTTGTATCCCCAGATTCTAATATATAGCTTGGCACACAATCAGCCCTTAATACATATTTATTAAATGCATGTATGGATTAATTATTTCAGTACAGCAGATGTCAGTTGCAATTCAGAGAAAAGTATTTGAAACTCAAATGAAAATGGATGGTAGGATTAATCTCTGGTGCCAGGCAAACACATTCCTTATCTCTCTCTAAGCTGCTATCTCGATCACCCTTTTTTTCCCCTTCTTCACATGTGCCAGATATCAGCAATCAACAAGGTGGCACTCAGATCTCGAGTTACGACACATGTCCACTTTCTTCCTAGCAGACAGACATGGCAAAGGGCTGTTTCGAGTTAGGAGGGCAGTCTGAAGTGGCAGAACAAAACTTCTGTCACGCAAAGCAGTTGGATGCCAGTGCCAATCTTCACTTTATTAGCCTTCTTTCAAAGGAGGAAGCAGAAGGAAATAAACATTTTTTTTTAAAGTTTCAAAAGATAAAATATGCAATTTATCTGACATGCTAATCAGCAAGGTATCACCAACTAAATTTAATCAATGCAATTAAGTTTCCAAAGGTAGTAACAAGAGATTTTGAAACTTCCTTTGGCAAACAACATCCTTTCTCATTATTCATTCATTCAAAAAATATTCATTACACATCTCCCAAGTGTCAGGAACTGTTCAAGGTCCTGGAGATACAGCCAATAAGACAGGTATGTCCTCGTGGTGCCTTGATTGACAATAAACAAACATATTTGAGGTAGTGGTAAATGCTTTAGCAAAAATAGCAGGAAGGGATATCGTGGGCTGTTTTAAATGGGATTGTCAGGGAAGGTCTCAGAGGAGGTAGCCCTGAGATTTGTATGATGCAAAGGATCAAGATGTGTGGAGATCTGAGGAGCAGCATTTTGGCAGAGGGAATAGCAGGTGTGAAGGGTTTGAAGTGGAAGCATGCTTGGTTAGTTTTGTTTTTGTTTTTGATGAGTAGCAGGAAGTTCAGTAGAGTTGGAGGGTGGGGCAATGCAGGCAATGATAGGAAGTAAGGAGGGAGGGTACTCCAGGGATGGATCATGTGGTGCCTGGGAGTCTTGGCATGGAGTTGGATATTTTTGTTTATTTTTTTACTTTATTTATTTATTTATTTATTTTTCAGCTGAGCCATCCTACTACCTGTTGGCAGCTGAGCGGCAGCTCAACTCAGGCTGGGCATTGAACTGCTGTTGCTCAGAGCTCAGCTCTCACTCTTGAGCGAGCTCTTAGAGGAGCTGGATATTTTTAAATGTCATTTTAGGTGTAAGAAGGGAGTGATGTGACTTAATTTAGCATCTTTTCAGTGGAAGAAGTTGTTATAATGGATGGAATATATACCTTGGAGCCATTTTGAGTCTTGGGTCACCTTTCAGAAGCTGGGTGACCTCTTTGCCATGTTGTATGGCTTGTGTGATCTGTTTTGTTCTCATTACTCTGATGGGGTTAATACTCATCAACCATGAAGAACTATTATGAGATAAAATGAAATAATCTTTAAAGGACTCATTACTCTTCGAGGTACACACCTGGCTTTGAATCATAGCTACTATTATTATTTCTAGTAATGTTGAAATACAAAATCCTCTTAAATCAGGAATCATTTCCTTTTGCTATATCTATGAATTATGCAGGTTTTTTTGTTTTCTGTTTTTTATAAAATTTGTTTACAAACTTGCAAACAAATTAGCAAAGCAATATAGGCAGATAGAAGCAATATGATTGGCAGTACTCTAACTAAATAGCTGCCTCTCCTTTTGAGCTGTTGGAGTTCCTATGCACCAGTGTCCCATGGCTAGCTCTTGGACTTGTCTACATAGTTGCAGCCTGTTGTAATTTCCCCTCTTTCTGAATATGGGTGATGTCACTGAGAAGAGTGCCACAGGAAACGGAGCAGCCGTGGTAAGATTTTGGGCTGAGGGGCGTGGGCATTTACAGTGGGAGGCAGTGTAGTGGAACAGCCTGTCAATAGCCCACTCTGAACTGGATTCTTGGCGCACCCCCAAGTCCTCATGGCCTGCCACCATGTGTCTTGGATGCGTTCTGTTGCCTTGACAACATGTGGTCCAGAAATGTAGGGAGCAGCATTCTTCCACTTTTCAGTATCACATTGCTAGGACAACAGACTTCATGGGAAACCAGGCTTCACCGTAGTGTCTGTATGCTGTTGCCACCTACCCTCCCTCCTATTCCTCCTGCCTCTCCTTATTCCCACTGCCTTCCATCTGAGTTGCATCCTTCCTTCTTTCGACTTCATACATCCATGTTGGCACAATCCTTCCAGCTCCCTCCAACCCCTTTGCCTTTCATTCTTTCACCATTCCAGTGTTCTCGTTGCTCGCATAAAAGCAAATATTGTTAATTGTCAAAAAATAAAGCTGCATGACATAGTAAGATGAGGGGATGATGAGAATGAAGGTCTTCAAAAACATCAGGAAAGGGGGTGGGTGGCCGAGCGGCACGGTGGTTAAGCGCTGGCTTCGGAAGCCAGTGGCCCCGGTTCGGGTCCCACACAAGAGGGCCAGTGACACTGCCCTCAAAAAAAAAGAAAGGGGGAAAAGGTGCTTTGGTCGTTTTGGTAGCTGGGTGGTACTATGTATGGTAGTTCTTAAACTGAGTGGACCTTAGAACCAACAGAAGAGTTTTAAAATTTTATAATTATTTTAAATACAGATTTTCTGGTCCCATTCTCCAAGGACTTTGATTTAATAGGTTTGGAATAAAGCCCCAGTAATTGCTATTTCCACAAAGTTACCTCAAGGGATTCTGAGGTACTGGCAGGTTTGGAACCACTGGCGAGTAGGACATGATATGTTTAGGTTATAAAGTTTTGTGATGGATCAGGTTCTATCTGTTGGACTTCCTTATTATAGTCTCCAATGCAGTGTATTCATGTGGCTGCCTAATGATTAAGAAGGAGAAAGAGGAGTTGGAGAAAGATGAGAAGAAGCTAAAAGAGATGAGGAGGAGAGCAAAGGAAAATAGAAGGTGGGGGGCAATGAGAAAATGACAGCTAGAGGCCATGGAATTGGGGATGGGTGCAATCAACCATTAGATGTCAGGTTCAAGGACCTCTTGTCCCTGACTTTCAGTTGGAGTGCATGCTAAGTGCCTTAGTCTAGAATTGATTAACATGCTCTTTTGGGCGTATTTTGAATCCTAGGTTTTTCCTGGTTAGTAAGAAGCCAGGGTAGACTAGAGCTGGAATTTCAGAAATAGTCAGTTTCATTAAAAAAAAGCGCCCAATAGATGTTCGTGCTATTCTTTATATGAGAGTGTGCTTTGCCTGTCTTTAGCCAATTTAACACTTGAAGGAGCCCATGATTTACACAGTAGGAATATTCTCCTTCTACAGATTGGAAAGGGAAGTAACTGGCCCATGGTCACACACTTGTGGTGGCAAAGTGGAAATGGGACCCCTTGTCTGACAGACAAACACACGTGGACTTCAGCATTATGCTACACTTTCTTTTGGAACTTTCATGTCCACGGTCTTCTCAGGGGATCTAGCCTAGCCTGGGAGGGAATATCCCAATTGTCCAAAAAGCAGCCAGCTGGAACCTGGGCAAAGTGGGTTCCTCCCTCACATAGTGGGTCTTGATTAGGACCTAACCATTCAGCACAAGAGAATAGCTCTGGAGGAGAGAAGAGCATGGGACGAGAGACAAGACGTATTGTAGAAAGGGAAAGAGCATTTGAAGTGAAAAGGACACATGGGGTGTGTAAGGCTGCTGGGCAGGTTTCGAGTCTGGGGGGCCTGGGACTGATGCTTCCTAGGAGCTCCGTTCCTTCCCCAGCTCTGAGGCAGACCTTACACCCCCAGACTCATCTGCTGCCAAGTGGATGCCCCAGGCTTGAACCCCTGGATCAGATCACATGAAACACTTCAGTCACATTTCTGAGACTGGGGGAATATTTTTTTCTCACTTGCTGTGTCTCAGGAGAAAGTGACAGCAGATACCCATCAATCTAAGATTCCATCTCAGCAGACAAGAAGTTGACAGAGAAGGAATAGTATCTCTGCCTCACTGTCCTGGATGATGGTAGGTCTTAGAGCAAACTGTCTTTTTCCTACTTCCTGAACATTCTTAGGAGATCAGCTGTAACTGCTGTGACCTTGGAACAAAATCCTTACCAGTCCCAGAGGTGCTACCCAAAGGTCGCCTCAACTGACCCTGTCCTCAGCCCCATCCTGCTGCACCTTTCCTTTGCCCGGCCTTCAAGCACCTACTTTCCTTGTCAGTTACCCTGATGATTAGATGACCAGAGGCCTGCTTATGTGAAGAGTGATATTCAGGTGTGTGAACATTGTCTGTGTCGGGGTAGGGGGACAGATATCTAGACAGGCTCAGGTAATGCACATCAGAGGCACATTTATCTCGCAGTGTGAGAGCCCTTCCCAAAGGAAGAGAGCCCCTTTGTCTCCTCCTTTCATGATTGGGACAGCACAGAGCACACAGGCGCACTCAGTATATATTTGTTGGTAATGGTAGATCCTTTGAAATCAGATGAGAACAGGCCATATGCTCTTGGAAAATGGCCTACATGGCAAGGTGGGATGGATGAGTGAGATGTGTTTTTGCAAGTTCTTTTCATCTCTAACATCTGTGATCCTGTGACTAATTCTCTTCCCCTTGGCCCCGGCTGGCCACTTGCCTGGAATCTCCGCCAGAGCCCTCCCCAGCACACAGCTCCTCTGAATGGAGTTCACAGAGGGTCTCTATTCTGGATGGTTCTGGAAGCTGACGTTGATAATGAAAGCAGAAAAGGAGCTCTGTATCCTGGGTTCGGAGCCCAGGGATATGGGAATTTGGGCTGGAAGTGTGAGTGCACAATTCCCAGAGCCAGGCAGGAGAGGACTGGGGAACTAATGGCTCAGATCCGTACCAGCTGAAGTGGTCCAAAGGCAGCAAGAGCAGCTGCTCCAGGTACTAATGTAGCCCCTGGAGGTTCTTCGCAGGCCAAATAGGAGTGCAGGCTGAGCAGCACGACCCAAGAGAGGGCTGCTCTGCAGGGCAGCTGCCAGAGTCCCGGTTCTCATCCCCCTCGCCTCCCATACTGTGTTCCCAGAGACATCCAGCCCATCTGTATCAGAAGAGGCTAAGAGATAGGCATCGTTTTCTGATGAAGGCCTTGGTCTCTGATCACTGCTGCTCTCTGAGACTAAATTGGTGGCTAATTTTACCCAGGAAAGTAATACGGCTTTTGGGCTTCTGTAAGTTCTCCCATTTATCCCTGCAGTTTCTATGCCCAAGGGGAAGTCTCAATTTTCAAGACAGGGAACCAACCGAGAGTAGTTACTATGTCTTTTTGTTCTTGGAGACCAGTTCAGAGATTTTTATGAAAATGAGTCTATTAAGCAGAGATGGGGATTCGAACACAGGTGTAACTCTATGTGCTGTGGCGGAAGGGCACTTCCTCATCCTTTGGCACATCCTACACTGGTACTCACTTTGATCCATTGGAGAGACTCCCAGTCCCAGTCGTTATAGTAGGGACCTCGTAGTTTAAAAGGTTGCAAATAATCCAGAGCTGGTTTCTTGTCTGTTGGAAGTTAGAGTTAGGACTTGAATAGGATTTTCTTCGGTGTTTCTGGGACTTCCAAGTAGCAATCATGGGCACCCTTGCCATCCTGATCTCAATGGTGAGCCCTGGGTAAAGGTATGCAACTGGAAAAGAATGTGTTTTTAATCATTTTAGAAATCCCCTTTCCCTGTGCTGCCCTCCCGCCTTTTGACAACATCCCCTCCTTTACTCACCCAGTGTGCTTTTTCTGCCCCTTGACTGCCTGCCCCGACTTCCTGCGTTGGTCACTGGTGGCATTTCCCCAGGAAGCATCATGCGGTTCAGTCCTGAGTCTGTCCTCCATGTAGCCCCCCAGTATGTCCTCCTAGATCCCTGTTTTATTTCTAAGTGGGAGACAGTCTAGAAAGCAAAGTCCTTGGCAGAGTTTAAATAAGAGCAGAGCAACTGATGTGCCACCCTTTCCAAGAGCATTTACATTTTAACTCAGAGAAAGAAATTTCTACTAGTGGAATTTTAGACACTACACTGGGCCATAAGGGAAATGTATATTTAAAACAGGAAAGTCCTTTCCTGACTCCCCCCATGCCATTCACAGGGAGCCTCGCTAGTCTGAGCTCAGACTAGCTCAGACCTTGGTGCAGCCGGAAACACGAAAGGATGCCACTTGAGAGGGGTGTCGGTTATCCCAGCCGAATTGGGGACAGCACAGGACCAGCTCTAGAGCCTTGGAGAGCATGGTCGCTATTAAAGAGGAGGCTTCTGGAACTCCTTCCGGAAGGTAGAAGAGAAACAAGTAGAAGTAGGAAGTCCAGATGAGTCAGTGAGCTCTAGGTTGCTTCAATTTTCCCTACTATAGAGAGGGCCCACATCCTGCTTTCTGCACCAAGAGCCCTTAGCTGCCTGTTAATGCCCCAGAGACTCAGCTCCTAACCTGGCCATGCCCCTAGCTTCTGTCTCCTTCTCCTAGCTTCTCTGATTTCTCCTCCTCTCTGTCCTCCTTTCCTTCCCTCTGCTCCTCCATCATCTCATTTCTGGTTCCTATTTCTCCGTCCTTCTCTCACCTTGTCCTCTCCCGTCTCCTGTGACCCACTCTTCCACATGACTTACACTTTATGTGGCACAAGCAGCCATCTTCATGCGTCATCCTGTCAGTGTCGATGTCCCTCGATGGCCTACCTTCGCACTTGGCATAGTTAAAAGTTCCCAGGTGGTCTGCTCTTGACTTTTGGGGCTGTCAAACATTAGCTCTATCATTTTTGGCAAATTGGTTCAGTTGGTTAGAACTGGTGTTTAATGAGGCCATTAAGGATATAGGTTCCTAACTCTGTAGGACCCTGCTAGTTCTCTTCCATTTCATGGCAGAGATGACCTCCAGCCACCCACCCTCCATGTTCAGACCCTTGGTCACAGTGGGGGTGTGGCTGGAACAATGCTAATTTACTAATAAAGGACAGCAATAAGAATATTATTTTTTTTAATTAAATTTTTATTTTCAGATCATTGTAGATTCACATTTTGTATTTTTAAAGGTCTAAAAAGAGTTTAATCTCAATATCATAGGCCCAGACAGACAGACAGTCCTGGACTCAGATTCTGGCCCTCTTCTTTACTGGTTCTCTGACTTTAGCCTAGTTCCTTAACTTTTCTGTGATGCAGGTTCCTTAGCTGTGAAACAATAACAACTTCAACTCAGGTCTGGCCTCTTTCAGCATCCATTTGTGTGAACTCTTTTCTCTTCCGTTACTAGGTCTATTCTGTTACACTGTTTTTCTTCTAAATTGTCCTATTATTTTTACCAATGCCTTTAAAAATTCCTCCCCTCCCCTCCCCTCCCCTCCCCTCTCCATTCTTCTCCTCCTCTTTGCTCTTCTATGTTTTTTTCTTCTCTTTTCATTTTTGCATCTCTTAGTCTGTTCCTCATTCTTAGTTTCTTGCTTCCTCCCTTATCAGCCTCTCATTCAATTTTTACTTCCTTCCCAAGGCATGTTTCCTGATCCATTTACCCCTGTCATTCACTGTTCCTGAGCCCTTCGTGGCTTCCGGGAGAATGTGCAGCTTTTAATTATTTATAAGCATGAGAGAATAATTACAGAGATGATTTAATTACTTTTCCCACATAGATCCTAACAGCATCGGCTGCACTAGATGATGGTAGGGTTGGCACACATGAGCAGACATATTTGATATGAGGAAAAGGTTTGAGTGGGTTTGAGGTGGGGATATAGCTATAATGAGTCTATAGAAGGTTTAATCTCATTTGTCAAAGAACTGAGAAAAAACCCACTATAGGCAATTATACATAGGTAAGATTATATAAAATGGAAGATACATGTCACCAGTATCTGAATTAAGGAAGATGGATGGGGCTAATTAAAAAAAATCATTTTGTATCATATAGGCTCTATAGTGGATGAAATAATACTATTGCTCATTTTGGTGGTGATGGTGGTGAGAGACTTTATTTCCCTTCTGGCTACTTCATGGGGTTGAATGGGATTATTCATTTAGTAGCAATTTGGGTTACAGTGGAAAGAGCCTAGACTGAACTACAAAATCAGGAAGCCTGGTTCTCATCCTTGCTTTATAACCAACCATAGCTGTTTGTCTGGTCAGGTCCCTTAATCTCTCTTAGTCTCAATTTCTTCATCTGAGAAATGTGGAGATTGGGATTATAACATGCATAATACTTCATTAAAGGAGAAAACGGTACAGAAATTAGATAAGGAAGACCAAATTTGATAAACTAAGATCTGGGAAAATCTTAGTTTTCCCAAAACCCTTCTGCAAAATGAAAAGTTTGCAGCAATGAGCTAAAATAGCCAGGCAGATAATGCATGCTAGAAGTTTCTGATATGATGTCTAAGAGTAGAAGGTGTTGAGTGAAGGTGAGGTGTACAATTGAGTAGGGAGAAGCTGAAAAAAATATATATGAGTCAGCATGAGCAGATTAAAAGTAAACAAAGCAAATGAGGAACAGTGGCAAAAAGATGAAAACGTGTTGTCAAATTATGAATTTTTAAACTGCATCCTTTCTGACTGACTTTGAAGGTTGTAAAGAGAACGTTACAGGTCTTTACATCCAGTGAAGAAGGGAAAGAGAGTTCCTGAAAAGGAGCACCCCATTCTCATCCTCACCCCATCCTAGTGCTTATCTCTTCACAAAAGTCTGGGTGAACGTGTTATCTGGCTGTCTACTGTGTCAAAGACCATTCGGTCTAGCCTTCTAGTGAATCACAGAGACTAGTGCAATGCCCTGATTTCATGGTAGAGGACACTGAGGCCAAGAAAGATTAAGTGACTTGCCTGAGGCCACACCTCAATTCTCTCCTGGAGCTGGCCTAATTTTCCAGATTACCAGGTCAGTGTTTGGTGGGACTTTAACTTCAACACAATACCAGTTTTGTCTAGTAGCTCATACTCTAGCAGATAATATGACATAATGAATTGCTGTCTTTCCCCTTTCCTAACTAGAGGTAAGTGACAAAGGCAAATTGAAATTAGGATGGGGACAGAGGGAATGACTTTTTTTTTTTACCTGGTTCTTTTGTATCTGCGCCAAATGTGGTACAAGATAGTTGGTTGAAAGTATATTAATTAATCTGTCCGATATCAATGAAAGTAACTATTATTGAATGAACGTTTGGACTATATATGGTCGCAGACCTGTACATTGGGGGCTGTATGAGTTTCTGATAATTACAGGCAGTCACTGGAAAGCAAATTTTGATAAAGTAAATTCTATCTGGTTGAGTCTCTTCAGTGAACTAAGAAAGCTTCAGAAACTGGTGTTTCCCAATTACCTATAGGCTACAGATAGGTCTTTCCTTTTCACCAAAAAATGGTGCCCTGAGATTGCCCCTTCTACTTTTCATCTTGAAGCATTTCTGTAACTGAGATCCTTAGGACAGAAGAACCAAAATACTCATGAAAATTTGTGTACAACTGGAGATTCTTACTGGATGAATAGGGAAACTTCCAGAAAGAAAGGAGAGGGAGGCAGGAGAGAGATCAGAAAGAAACTTCACAGTCTATGTGGTTGGAGATTAAAAATATAATCAAATCTTACATTTTATAATATGTGACATTTTTAAAAGTGAATTTATATACTTTGTCTTAATTTGATACAATTGTACGAGATGGGAAAGAGAGCCTTAGATTATCTCTCTGAGAAATGAAGGTAATTATAATGATCTTTCCCATGCTCCACATAAGAAAACAAAGACTCCAAGAAATTAAATGATATATCAAAGACGGAAAACTTATGAGGCAGGTCTAAGACTAGAATCTAGGTCTTCTGGCCCCTAATCTACAAAAGAGAACTAGGTAAACCACACTGAAGAGTTTACTGGTGATGAGCAGTCGATGGTTCTTTTGTATCTGGACAGGGAAGTCAAACAGAAAGCAGAGGGTTTGGTCCCAGAAAGTCTTTGTAGACCTTGGCTGATGAGATTTAAGTTGAATGAAGAGCTCAGATGGGACTGGAGAAGATCAAGAAGTTGTTTACAGGGGAAGAAGAAGCTGGGATAGGTCTGTATGCTGAAGAACCTAGACATATTAGAAAGGCTGGGCAGCCCTTTAGGATGGGGAGTTCATGGGTAAGGGCTCATATGGAGGAATTTTAAAATAAGGATAAGGATTAAACCTCAGCAACACCATTTGAGCAAAAGATGGTGAACCCAAGTCTACAACCTATAACCTTATCTGCCCTCCTTTGGGGCAAAAAAGGAGCTACTATTAAAGCTTTTTGCCAGCGTACACATAAACCTATCCCGAGCAAAGCCCAGAATGGTCTCCAACACTTTTCCTTCGCTAACACTTCATTAAGCTTTGTCGGATATAAGCCTCCTAGCCAGATCCTGGCCAGGGACTCTTGCCGAGGTGATAATGAGGAGAAAATGTACTAGGGTTTTGTCCTACTCCAGAGTTGTTGAATGTAGCCTAAAATATATTTTGATAACATTGGTTTTACAGTGGATATTAAACATCATTTTACACTGGGCGGTGTAAATAGAATATAGGCACAAACAGAATGAGATGCATTCCAATATAACATGACATGTTTCAGAGAGATTTGGTGATTTGCTGCAAACAAATTATACAAATCTGAGTCATATTAGACTTAGCAAATGATAGGATCTTGATAGATGTGCAACTTGTACCTATTATTTAAAAAAAATGCCTCTTTCAAAAACAGACATAATAATCTCGTGTGACTGTTGGGATGTTGACGCTTCTTCTAGCCCTAATCGATAACTTCTGGTTATTTATTTATTTTATTATTATGTTTTTGAGGGCAGTGTCACTGGCCCTCATATGTGGGACCTGAACCAGGGTCGCTGGCTTCCAAAGCCAGCGCTTGACCACTGCGCCACTTGGCCGGCCCTCTTCTGGCTATTTAATATTTATCAACTTCTAGGTGTTCTTAGAATTAAATAGTACTCACTTTCTAAAAGCTTTCCTAGTGTCCCTAAAAGTCCTGTTACACTGATTTCAAAATACTATGAAAACCTGAAGATGCAGACATTTTAAGAGAAAAAAATGTAATCTTTGAAAAAGCTTTTGATTTGATTATCCACTAAAAACTGGGAAAATTTAAAAACTGGATCAAGTGTGAATGGCCCCTAGGAGTATTTGATGTGGACCCAGTTGACTGGAAGATTACACTTATAGTAATCAGCAATCTGAAGTCAACCAAAATTTTAGAAAAGTGTGTGTGTGTGTGTGTGTGTGTGCGCGTGCGCGCGCACACTCGAGCACACAGGTATGCACTCTGGAGAATGTACAAACAGTGAAATGGTGTTTTCAAGGTGTTTTTCCTTGGCCCTGTGTTGATTTTACAGTTTTTTGTTTGTTTTAAACAGTGTTGTGACTACAATAAAGTAGGTTTCCTAAAAAAGGAAAAATAAATCACACCCTGCCTTCCTATGAGTAGCCAACAGAAGAAGAGTTGGATAGGGAAGAAGATTACCATTTATGGAACACGTGCTAGGTGTTATCTCATTAAAATTCCAGTAATTATTTTTGCTGGTAAAAACCCATTACTTCCCTAGACCTCACTTTTCACCCTATTTTGATAATAAACTGTAGAAGTTAACTTTCTTTTGAGGTCTATTTTCACACACAAAAAGCCAACATTTTGATCATTTCTTTGAATTATCTAATGATTAGCTCCTTGGAAAGTGGTCTAGGTTTAATTTATTCATTCAGTAAATATAATTGAACATCCATTATGTGTTAGACCTCCTACAAATCACCAAGAGCACAATAGTGAAGATGAAGAAATATATGGACATAAACAGGATGTTATTCCATAGTAATATGCAGAATGCGTCACTAATGATGATGAAAATGGCATAGAAATTAGATGAGGAAGACTGAATATGATAAACTAAGATCTGAGAGGCCAGCCTGAAAAGTTTGCAGCAGTGAGCTACAAAAATCAGGGATGGTAACCTTGAACACTCTGAAGCCTTGCTTGCACAGTGCTAAGAAAAGCAATGTATGTATAAACTGTTGTTAAAGATGTTGGCACTTAATAGATGGTTACCACCAAGGTTAGTGGAATGTGAAAAATGAAGTAAAGACATTAAAACAAAAATCCCAAGTATAAGACAGTGAACATTCAATGTGACTGAATTCAGAATATACCGGAGTGGTGAGTGTCGTGATGGAGGATGGTTTTAGGAAGCTCCCCAAAGTCCTTTGACCACTGCTGTGAGAGTCCCTTCCCGGAGCCTCCACGTCTACTGGGAGTGCCCTGTCTCAGCAGAGACATTAGTGCTTCCAGGCGCACAGCCTCTGCTGCCCATTGCTTACAGGAGAGGATTCCTGCTTTCTTGATTTGCAGACCAATTATAACGGTGTGCAAATCAATTTTATAATGGTGATGGCAACGGTGGCATGATGTAGCATGGTGAGCTTTTGTTTCCCCAGTTAAAGATATTTTTTTTAAAACCCCACACCACATTTTTTTTTTTAAAGGAAAGGACATGGATATTAAAAAACAAAACTAGGAAGTAAATACATGATCTCATAATAAAGGACAGTCCTTTAAGTTGAATACACATAGCTGTATCAGCAACGGCTGCGTTGTGCTTATTTTTCGCCTTCATCTCTGGGCCCCTGATAACTTTATCATGGATTGTCATTGATCCATGGACCCGTGTTTGGGAAGCACTGATGTAGATATTATTGCCAGAGGCAGAGTTACCAAGGAAATTACTTCTAAAAGCTGTGGCTCCAGGTGTGTCCCCTGAACTGTTGGTCTGGAGCCTGCCTGACAGGTTGGGGGCTCTGCTCACATCCTGTTTCTCTGAAGAAATTGCGGCGCAACGAAGAGTGTTGCACGGAGATTCCCGGGGATATCATAATCTCCTCCAGTGACTGACTGATGAGGCTCAGAGACTGGGGGCAGTGATCGATGCACTCTGTCTTCACGTTAGCAAGCCTTTTATTTCCACCCTGTGTGACATAGTCATCAATAATCTGAGAAAATAAAATCCATACACAACTTTCTGGTTGGAAGATTATTTCAAAATTGTGGTATAGAGGAGAAAGAGCTCATCGGAGAGTTAGACACCTTGGGTTAAAGCTCTGGCTCTGTCACGGGCAGCTGTGTGTTCCAAGACAAGTCGCTTCATTCATGGGATCTAAGTTTCCTCATCCATAAGATAATTGTACCCTGGGGGCTCACCCAGTTATCTTCAGTGTTCAAACAACCCAACAGTAACTTCCCACTTACTCACAACGAGGCAGTTTAGACTAAGAAAAATAATATGTTCCTTTACTTTGAGTTAACGTTCATAGATGTATGGTTTATCTCATGCTGCTCTAATATCTATTAATAAAAAAAGAGGAAAACCACAATATGACTACGTAATAAGCACAAGAATATAGGGCATTATGTCATACCCATAGTGAGGGATGATTTCCCTTCTTCCTGCTTCTGGCCCCTGAAGAATCCAGGGGTTAGTCATCGATTTATTTTTTAGAAATGTGTAAAAAATGATAGGACCAACAATCCCAGTCTCAGAGAGGAAAAACAAGGGAAGATGTAGTATATCAAAGATAAAAATCAGCCATGTAGTATTCAACAAAGAAATACCGAGTGATTTGTGGACAAAGAGAAAATGGAAAGTGATCTCACTTGAACTGAACAGGCGCTTCGCTTCACTGAGTGAGTGCTGTCTATTTTGTTTTACTACCTCTGATTCTGTTATTTAATTGCACTCTATTATTTAATATATTGCCTAAATTATATCACTTTGATTTTCCTATAATCCTGTGAGATATTATTCCTCACAGTTTATATCGGAGTAAACTGAGGCCAAGAAATATTAAGTGGTTGCCAAGGCTGCACATCAGCTAAGAGGCACAGCTGGGATTAAACCAGGCATCCTTGGTCCGAATCATGAGATTCCCACTGCACTGCTACATCCACTAATTGCCACTTCCAAGGCACTTTTCTCAGCCCTGGAATCTCTTTACCTATCTTATTCTGTTTTTGTTTGTTTGTTTGTTTGTTTTTTAATTTTCTCCTTTCCAATGAGATGACCTTGAGTTCCTTTCTAGCTGTATGTTTCTGGAATGACTGGATTCTTACCAACAGGTTCCAGAGCGGGGAAGGTGGCCCAGGTGATATGGAGGTGCAATGAGGCAGAACTGAGAGGTGCCGAATGAAATAGAGCAGTGCGCTATGCCTTGTTGTAGCACACACAGTGTTCTCTTAGAGATGAAGTGAAGCACATGTTGCCATTTGAGTTACAAGTGGCTTGGTCCTTCATTAGTGCATTGACTTGTTCTTGCCCGGGCTAGTGGGGGAAAAACATTACATTTGTTCTGAAAGATTCAATTACATAAAAATATTCCATGACTTCTATATAATTAAATATATACACATGTGCAGATTTTTTCTTATGGAGATATTTTATGTTCATTGAATGAGCCGTAGTGGTCCTTTCAATAAAGGCAAAGTTTTGACGTGGCTATTACTCACTAAAGAAGGTGAATTTTCAATAGCTAATTGATGCTGTTGGGTGGCTTCTGGTATGCATATTATTCTTGGTTCCCGGGCTTTTCTTGTGCCTGTCCTTGTTTCTCCTTGTTTCTCTGAGGCCTGTGGACAGTGATGGCATAAATCTGAGGCATGTAAGTCACAAGACCTTTGTCTGACATCTGGGTGTTCCACTTGGCTCTGCTTCTTGCCAGCTGCATGACCTTGGGCAGATCAAGGAACTTCTCTGAGCGAACGTTTCTTTATCTATAAAATGATAATGGATGATGTAATGATTAAAATGAGATAATTTACACGAGGGTGCTTTGTTAAGCCGTAAACACTATACAAGCATTAGATGTTATTACTCTTGTTCAAAAGAACTGAGAGGACTCAGGGATTTTCACCATGATGATTGTAGGTGTGATTATATTTTACCTGGTTGAACCATTTTCAGATATCCATCATCTGGAAAAGGTTCTAGCTCAAAGCTTTCCTGTGCATTAATAAATCACGGTAAAGCCGCTCCTGGGCCCATCACTCGCCCTCAGTTATGTCCTAGCCTTATCCAGCTTGCCTTCCTTGTTTTGTGGCTGCCTGTGTATATTATAGCATATAATTAATTCGTAAATGATGGAAAATCAGGCTATGGTAGAAACCACTGGATTTTTTGCTGTCTCTTGTAGATTCATTCACCTTTTTGCACATGCATGATTCACAGTACCAGAGCTGACCTCACCTCTGAATGATCAGTAATGTTACAGAGTCCTTGATGGCACCTTTTCTGCCACATGTTGACAGTGCAGATGGGCAAAAGGACTGACAAAAATGTGGTTCAGTCATTGAGGGCCTGGCTAAATGACTGCAGATTTGATGAGCTCCCCAGAGGAGTGCTCCTAAGTAAGTCAGGTTGTCAATGAAGGCGAGTATGTGAGAGCCGGAATGCCTGGAATGATATTGAAGGGACACAGAGACAGGTTGTATGTCTCCTTGCATCAGCAGGGTGCCAGGAGCAAGCTGGCAGTTCCCTCCATCGGACTCCCCTGAACTACACTCATCTCCTGAGCAAAACATCTGGCTTCTCCAACCCCCCCCGCCACACACACACACACATCGTGCCTATTACAGAGCTTTGAGGCCATGTTAGAAATTCTCCTATGTCACACCCGATCATCAGTGACTGCCGGTTGAAAGAGTGTTTTGACCTATTGATCCCTGAAGAAGCGACAGACAAGGATGGGCAAGCGGGGGAAGAGACAGACATGCACCTTACAGGAGGTGGAGGCCAAGGGTGGCACTATAATCCCAAGCGGTCATTGTTTCAACGCACCGATAATTCAATTATTTTACACATGCAAGTTAATTCAACTGAAGAATGGAGAGAGAACTAGGCAAGTAAGATAGGAAGAATTCGAGATTGGCAAAAAACCAACAAACAAAAAAACCAGCCTCTGAGTTGTGGGAGACTGGGTGCTCCTGGTATGGAAGTTTCTTCGGATCAGATGGACTCGGCTTGGGAGTGTTTTGCAGAGAATGAGGCATCTGAGGGAATATCAGGGGCTTTAAGATGGAAAAGAGACCACACAGGTGCCTTGGCTCATGGCTGACTGTTCCAGGCTTTGTTCTAAGTGGGGTTTTAAGTGGTGAGTTTGTTAAACACTTCTGCTTTTCCTCTCTTTTTTTTTTTTTCCATTTGCTATCAGCTACCCACTCCTCACCGCCGTATGAGTTATCCAAAGTAAACATACGTAACAAATGCAGACACTGTCTGCTGTGAAGTGTATCCTCAGTACAGCTCCTGAGCCCTGTCGTCCAACCCGACTGCCCACCCTAAGCCCTTCTATGTGGAAATGCTGAACCACCATTGAGACCAGGCTGGTGGGCAAGCACAGTGACTATGAAAGTCAAAACCGGGTTCTGCCCTCCTAGCTGTTGGAACTTAGGCAATTACACAACCTCTTAGAGCCTCAGGCCTCTCATGTTAAATCAGGGTAATCATACCAACCTTGTGGGGTTTGACAGAGAAGAAAACGCCTGATAGTGGTTGGCCAGATGGGAACTCTTTTCATTTCAGCCTGCCCATGGGCCAGCCCAGGTGCTATATGCCTCACTCCTCCACAGGCAGCTCATTCGGTCCTCGGAATCAGCCTGTGACTGTGGTTTGAGCCAGGCCGTGCATGTGCGAAACGGTGGAGGAGGTCACACCTCAGAGAAAGACATGTCCTGGGCTGGAGGGGAAGGAGTGAGGGAGAGGATGTTTGTGGTAGGAGAGGCGCGATTCCCTTCAGCTGGGGACCTAGTGGCGCCTCAGTCTTGAGATATGGCCACACAGACAAGACGGGGCTCATCCTGGGCTGTGGGATGCCTGTGGAACAGGAAACTATCTGCTAGAGCACAGCAGAGTAAGTGGAAATTTCAGTTTCAGATGCTAAGAATAAGTGTAGAAAGAAGGGCTTGATGTAAGCCGATGAGCAGAAAAGGGAGAGAGGATAGGCCTGGGAATAACTATATATACCTGCTTCTATTATTCTTGTCATTGTTAAGCTAAGAGGGAAGTGCTCCTCATCAGGCTACCGTGATGCACCCTCGGCCTCTGGGTGGGCCCCGGGGCTCCTCCTCTATTCCTGGCGTGACCCTCGCCTGCTGGAGCTGCTCTGTTACCTCTGTGTTCCCAGGAGAGCCAGTTGCCCTAACAGGAGAAGCGGGGAAAGGCAAGGTACTCAAGAAGGCTGGAAAGGATCAGGAGAGAATTTTTAAAAGGAAAGGATACAGAGTCATGTGGGAGGCAATATGGTTGGGAATTAGTTGCAAAGTAAAATAAATGCCGAGCATAATTTGTGTAATTAATGTTCCAGATGGGAGAACAGTTTTATATTCTTATTCATATTTTCTAAAGGTTCAGAGCTATTCAGTAAACTTTCCTGAATTCCTGTCATCACTGGCTTAATCCCAAAGTACCACACATGGCATAACTTTACTGAGGCAAGGTTTCCAGGTGATTTTTAAATTTGTTTATACGTGAAATGTTTTTGGTTTCTCCCTCTCCCGCACCCCCCCCCCCCCAATTAGGCCAGAATCCTCAGCCAGTGGTGTGGGTTACAGGTATGGCCAAATGATGGTTCTCAGCCCTCAGAGCTGCCAGGTCCCATTCCATTCCTCTTTGTCACTAGAGCGCAGTCCCCTCGAGGGTCCTGGGAGGAGGCCTGAGCACAGCAGGCAGTTCTGAGGAAAAAGGTTGAGAAGTACTGGGTTAGCATCTATATGCCTTTGGGACAATCTTTCTTAAGATACAGGTTAACTCTATGCAAATCGTGTCCCCAGCCTGCCCAAATCAGAGAGGAAATATCTAGTTCAGAACTTGCAGCTTTACTTTCTGAAATCTCCTTTGAAGAATGGCTGGGCCTTGGGCAGCATCTCTCTCTGGCCCACGGCAGGCTGCAGGCCTCTTCTTTCTCTCTCAAGCCCCCTCTCCTCTTCTCTTTCTTCTTCTTCATAGTTGAACTATTTAACACAATGTCTAAAGGCATGCCTGGCTGCCTTGTGGAGATTCAGAGTTGCCATGGTAATGTGGCCTGTTTCTTCAAATTAGGACATATTCCTCCTGCCTTTTTTTTTTTTTTAATGTGATATGTTTTCTCCCTCAAACTACTCCTTTTGCCTCCTTGAATCCTTCTCTTTCTTCCCTTCCAGAATGCCAATTTAAGTACTTTCCCCAGAACTGGAAAGATCCTCAGCCTGAGGAGGCACTTTCTTGAGGTCGCTCCCCCGAGCTCCCCTAGTCCTCTTCCACGTGGGACTGTGTTTGTGCAGGCGTCATGTCTGTGGCCTTTAGAAAGACCTTTCTGCTACGCTTGCTCCCGACTGCTGTTCTGTCTGGGTTGGGCTAACAGCAAATAAGCTTCTGTTTTACATAAAAACCTGTTGTGAATGGAAAGAGGTAAGGAAGAGACAGCTGTAACTTGGATGTTAAAAATTATTTCTCTGAAATGTCTTCCTAGGCACATAATCATTTGAGGGAATGCTCACATGATAAACAGGATCCTGGGTAAATGAGGGTATGTGTGCCTTGTCTTTTCCCTTACAACTTATTTTAGGATTCTAGGAAAATGTGAGCTTCAAATCAAGAAAGCTCTATAACCTGAGTATAAGGACAGAAATTGGTCAATGCTTAAAAAAAAAAGGGGGTGGGGGTGGGGAGATGGAAGCGCTCCTTTCTTCTGGGATTATTTCTGCTCCATAGATTATAGATAGCTTTTTGAGCCACTTGCATTACAGTCTTTGATGAAAATGGGGGGAGAGAGAGTTTGGAAAGTGAGACAGATATAACTCTCCTTTTTCTCACTTTCATTTTTGGTATATTCTGTCCTTGACACATGGAGATCAATTAAAAACGGTTTCTATGGCCCATGCTTAAAGCAGAAGTACACAAACTTCGCTGCACTTCAGAATCACATGGAGAGTTAAAAAACTATGGATGCCTGGGTCCCAGCCACTAAGAATCTGATATAATTTTGGGAGGATGTACTCAAATGTAATTTCCTTTTTACAGAAAGCTCTCCAGGTGATTCTAATGTATAACGGAAGTTGAGATTACTGGCTTAGGTGGTGATTGTTTTGGGAAGGCAGTAATCATGGCTTCTACACACTGGACTGGAAAGTAGCCATCTTGAACTCCTTGGGAAGAAAGGGCACATAATTCCCAGATTTTATTAGTTCAAACCTCCCCTACCCTGCATGTCATTTTTATGAAATGTGAAGTTCTCATGAAACATGACCATTCTTTGACCTGTGGAAGGGGTGAAGGGAGAATGTCACACAATTAACTAGGTAAATAGGTAGGAGCTGTTACAGGGCCAAGGTTTATTAGCAGCCGTGGGTAACAAGATGGGAACCCAGGCAGAGTCAGGGATTGCTAATGTGATGGGGAGGAGAGGGAAATAATACATTATGTTCACACTGAGGTCGAAAGATGATGCTCTCAGTGGTAAGCCTGAGAGAAACAAGACTTGGCAATTTGATTTGCTTCTGGAGCTTGACCTGAAGCTGCTGATTGAACTTCCTATGGAGAGTTTCTTCTAGTTCTAGACGTTATCAAATAGAAAAGTTGTGTTTTCTTCCCCTTGCTTCCTTTTCTCACCTTTCCCTGTGGGCAGTGGGAACAAGTATAACAAAAGGTAGTGAGTCTTCAAACAACAGTTTTGATTACATTCAGGAAACATCACTGGAATGACCATCAGTGGTTTTGTTTTTTTGTTTTTGTTTTCCCCTCTCTGATTCCTGTTAAAAAAAAAATCACGGGGTTTTAGGAAGGACCTGATGTCTCCTTTGTCATTACCAAGTTGTGATACTATAGAAAGTCCCTTATCTTCTGGGACCTCATTCCCTCATCTGTAAAATAGAGTGGGGATGGAGTGAGATGGGGCTGTTAGGGCCTCATAAGTTGTAAGGATGTTGTTTCCATCAGTCTCATGTTGGCACTTACCATTTTCTAAAAGTTACTCATCAGGTAGCCACATTGTGGCAGCTTCTTTTTAGACCAGGATGGGAGATAAGCCAGACGATTCCAAATTTGAAGTATCTTGGTATCAGGTCATTCAGGAAAAACAATGAAAAACAACTGAATTTATAACAACACATTTTCTATTAGCTTAAAGAACCAGACTTAAGAATCAGGGAAGAGATTAAGATTAGAATAAGAAAAAGGACAGGGTTCTGAGGAGACAAGGCCCATCACAGCTGTCCTAAGGCAGGTTCTGATGTGTTTGTCCCCTTGGGAGGACCAGGCCTGGATAAAGGGTCTAAAAATTCTTATATTTGATTGCCTACTCTGAATGCATTGATTGAAACTGTGAGATATCTTAGCAGTCAGTCCTCCAAGTTCTGATTTATGGTATACTCATGGGTTAATACAGAAAGTAGATTGAATCTACTTTCAATTCAAGAGACAATAATTTTTAATGCCATACCATATGCCAAGTTCTGTGCTAGGCACTTTTTCAAGAAGCTTACAGCTCTAGTAATGCAATTTTAACAATGACCATACACTATACAAAGCCATTTTCCCATTTGTTTCTCATACAGTCATTCATTCAGTAATTATTCACTGAGCACCTGTTTTGAGTGTTTTATCACTGGTGAACACAAAAGGTCACTTTCTTCGATAGGTTGCAGCTGAGCAGGTCATTAAATAATCACAAGTAAACCTTCAATTTCAACTATAATAAGTACTAGGAATGCGAAGTATATGGTATTAGGGGGACTTGACCTAGTTACAGAGGTCAGGAAGGCATCAGAGTGAATATTGCCAGAGGGGCACAGAGAGGAGGAAAGAGCATAACAGACAGAGGAAATAGCATGTGCATTGGCCATGTCGGGGGAGGGTGCATGTGAGGTCAAATACGAGAGTCACTGTGGCTGGGGCCAAGAAATTAAGGATCTAACACAAAACAGGAGATGATCTACAGGCAGTGCGTTTTCAGAGTTCTGTGATGGAGAGAACACAGCTGGTGGGGAACAGCAAGAAACCTCCTCCGAGTGCTTCTTGAGTGGATAAAAGTATTGTTTTTGGAGAAGGACCATGAAGGATGGGTAGGCTTTCTGTAAGTGGAGGGGAATCGGACAGAAGGAAGAGTAGAGGCTTACAAAACATGGCATGCTTGGAGGGATAGCAGGTATCCATTTTGGCTTTTTTATACGGTAGATATAGTAGTAGCCACAGAAGGTAAAGATATTAGGGTGGAGAATTGGCTTTATTCTTTGGGAAGCCGTGCATTTTTGAATCCTTGCAGGAGAATACAGGGAGCTCAATTTCACTGACGTCAAAAAATTCAAATTCAAACAATAATGAGATACTGTTGCGTATACATCAGACTGACAATTTTTTAAAATTAAAATACTTCGTATTGGTGAGAGTGTGGGAAAATAGATACTCATAAATTCAGGATAAAAATATAAATTAGAATGACCTTTGTGGAAGACAGTTTGGCAATAGAAACCTGAAAAATACGTATACCCATTATGGCTGTTCAACTTAAGGAAACTGATCCTGTGACGTTGCCAAAATATTAATCTGAAAGATGGACATTATAGTATTATTTATCATAATGAGTAATTTGAAACATTTTCACATGTTCAGCGATGGACTGCTTAAATTATGGTATGGAGGATAAATAGTCACTAAAAATTGCATTATGGAAGAAAAGAATATTTAATTAAATGGGAAAATGTTATACTCTATAAATACATGAAAGGAACAGATTGTACTAATTAGTCAATAGGTATTTATTGAGTTCCTACCATGTGGACACTGTATTATGTACTAGGGACATAAAATAGATAAAAGTGCCAATAAAATAGATAGACCCTAAACTCTGGAAGGTGATATCCAGTGGGGATGGGGGTTTTGTCTCATAGTGGTTATGGTGGGGTGTACACTCTGGAAGACTATGTCCAGTGGGGTGTGTGTTTTTTGGGGGGTGGAGAGTGAGCTTAGGAGGAGCACAAGTTTATAAAAATGAATCTATTGAGCAGATATGAGCATTTGAAAAAGGTTGACCTATAGACACCAAAGCAGTAAGTTATTATGCCTGAATGAAGGTAGTACAGATGATTTCAGTGTTCTGTATGTTCTTTATAATTCATTCTAATACTCTTACAATAAGGATAAGTATGTATAAAACAGAAACAGAGGTCTTAGGGGAAAAAAAAATTGCTCAATTTTCATGGACTCCATTTTCATTTGCAAATACCACCTTTCTTTCCAGTTGTCCCTCTGCTTCTACAGGCTGACACCAATAAATAAAAATAAACCAACAAAAACATGTACCCCCACCATAAAAATACCCCACCTCTACATTCAGAAGCATCGATTTTGACACAGAAAGCTTTCTCTTACAAAGGCAAATTCCCCTGAAAACTCACGAAAAGCAGAGCACCGCTTACTGAATTTATTTTGGGCCTGCTGACTTGTTTCTCTTAAGCCCAGTCAGATTACTTTTCATTTCTGAATATGTCAGCACACAGCCTTTCTCAGTTTGAGCAAGAAAAGAGACTAGAAATATTTAACCAAGGAAGCAGCTTGCCTGGTGCAGAGACAGGGACCTTAACATGGGTCTGTTGATGGCTCTCGAGGGCGTGGTGGGGGACCGTCCCGGGGCTCCCCCACATGAGCCTCGTTTTGTTCCTTTCTCCTTTCCTTGCCTGGTCTCGCTTTGCTGTCTTTCTCCTACTCACTTTGAATATGCCATACTTTCTAAGCACCAACATGATGCCTGCCTTGCTCTCCCTGTCCTCAGCTTTACTCGCCTTACCTGTGTCTTCATGACTGTCGGGTCTGAGCTGCCGTCTCCAGCGGCCAGAGGGATGTTGGCTCTTGATCTAGAAGAGAGGATCACCAGCAATTAGTAAACACAGAGTTCTACCACCTCTGACATTGTCATTTGGGGCAATATAGAATTGACTTGCACTGGTTTGTTAGGGAAGCAGAAAATCGACTTACTTACCTATATTTTCACTATACAGCTGTGATGGGTGGGTGTGGAGCTGGCGATGACAACAGTGTTATATACATTAGGGCTTCCTTGCTGGGCTTCATTTCTTCTCCTCTTGCAAAAAAACATAGATAAATAAATCAAATAAAGTTATTCTCTAAGCAGGGACATTGATTTTAAGCTTGCCTGAATAGGGAAGAGGCTTTCAATCTGTAAGTTTTATACTGTCCTGTGACTTAGTTTCTTAGCTTAGGGGTAGGAGGATATAATATGTAATGTATATGCATGCTTGATATATATATAATAAAATTAATATATATTATATATAATTTATAACAATATATTACATATAACATATATATTTTTTAAAAATTTCTTTCCTTCTTTCTTTGATAAGGTGTTGTGAAGATGAGCTAATGCTTGTATTTGTGCCAGAGAAGATTAGAGCATTTGTTTTTTTCCTCAATTATATTCTCTGTAGTTTCTCTACAACTCTCATTTACATTAAGAAATGAAGGAAATTGTGTCTTTGAGTATTTGTTTGTACAGCATTATAAGGCTAGAAGTCATACATCCCCCCCAAAACAAACAAACAAACAAACAAACAAAAAACACCTTATTTTTTAAGGTAAAAGCATGAATAAGTTAACCTTTTTTTCCCTGAAAAATCCTAAGTGTCAATGAGTTATAATCCAAGTCATAAAAATAATATAATTTGGTTATAACACAATGTACAAGAATGACTTTACTGACTGCCCTGCTTTGGTTTTGGATCTCCCCCTTATTTATAATCCTTTACCTTGGATATTCTCCTGTACAAGGTCCCCTGCTTTGGTCAAATATCTTCTATGTGGGAGTTTAAAAAGACTCTGGCTTGTTGACAGACCTCAAACATTTTTTGATGACACAGTGACAGATTTGCCATCTCTGTCCGCCAGATCATGGGTTTCGGGTGCTTTCCAGAGTGAATTAGAACTGTCACGCATACTCTTGTCTCATCCCCCACCTCACCAGCACACACCACCACTTCTTCCCTCTATCTTCTCACACATATTGGGAAAAGGGGAGAGAGGACACTCTGAGATGGCTCCTTTCTTCATGATAGAGAACGATGTCATGGACACTCCATAGTATAAGCATGAAACAACTGCTCTGTAAAGGTGATCCTCCTATCCTTCCCTCTGAATTCAGGGGTAGCCTTACCTGAGAAACAAAGAGAAAGTTTTCTGACATCTGACCAGGTGGACTTACTAGGGCTGCTGTTCTCGTACCTCTCACATCTCCCTCTTAGAGATTGGCATCATAGAGGATTCCAATTTTTATTTGGATAAAGACAATTCTCAAATATTCAACCAAGACTTAGTAGAATCCGCATCATCATTAGATCTTCTCAAATTTATCTGTAGGCCAGGACTGGAGGTAATGAAGCAGGAGTGGGAGTGTGGGAAGAACATTGGAAAGGAAGGATTTCAGCATCCTTTCAGGCTTAATTCCCTCAGTGCCTTTTCATTCTAAACCATAAGACTTTCTTTATATTCTAAATTCTAATTTAAGATGAGCAATATTATTTAATTAAACAAATCCTTTGTGAATACCTAGTGTATGCAGGCCCTCTTCTAGGTGATGGATATTCAGGGATGAATAGACAGGTTTCAAGTCTAATGGCGTTTACATGTCCCACTATTGGGGGTGGTCAGATAATAAACACACCAATAAGTTCAGATAGTGATAATTCTATAACAAAAACAAAATGAAATCTTTTAATGAAGAGTGACTGGGGTAATAGTTTAGATGGTATCAGTGACGATATTACTGAGGAGTTAAGTCTGAACTGAGAGTAAATGTCAAGAGGCCACCTATGTTAAGATTTATAGTAGGTGCACCCTAGAAGAATTAACAGCAAGGAAAGGGACTCTGATGTGGAATTGTAGAGAAGTAAGAAGGCAAATGTGGCTGGAATATAGTAAGCAAAGGATAATAATTGGTAGGAGTCAAGGTGAGAAAGAAAGAAGACAGGCCCCAGATGATGTATATCCTTATAGAACATGTTAAAGACTTTGGATTTAAGTCCACTTGTAATAAGAAGCCATTAAAAGTTATAAGCAGAAAAATTATGACCTGACTTAATATTAAAAATAAAAAGTATGACACTTTTGCTTCTAGCCATTAGGGAATAAAGCAATCTGGAATTACCCTCCCACCATAAATAACTAGAAAATTGTAAAGGAAAGAGGAAACAGCTATGTTAGACATTGGAAAAGAAGCAGCATAGGACTGTTATTTCTGAGCAAATGGAAATAAGGTTATCCTAGGCTATTTATGTAGAGATTATTCCAGGACTAAGGCACAGGGAGGGGCAACCCAATCCAAGTGCAGCAGTCTCACTGAGTCAAAGGAAACAAATCAGACATTTTGGAGGCTGAGCACGATTTTTGTGGGACAGAATATCCAAAATGAGGAGGAGCTCCAGAAATATGCATGAACTTTCTCTTGAGTCCTTGTCCAAATATCAAAATATCTCTGTGCATATTTGAGGTGAAATTCCATGAGACTGGACAAGAACAATTTCTGAGGCAATAACAATTATCAAGGAGTGATAAGAACAATTTTCAGAACTCCTGCAGGGCCATGGACCATTCTACTTCTCTTGAGCCAGAGTGGAAAGACTTCATTAAATACATGCAGTATTCAGTAGAGATCTCTGAAGGGTCGTATCTTAGAAGTGGAGTTAAATTAGTGCTAAAATAAAGGTTATTCAAGAATGCTATAAAAGTAACAAACTAAACCGGAAGTAACTCCTTGCTAGAAAAAGTCCTACATTTTTAAAGGAATTTTAAAAATTACTACACACAGTCTCTCTCTCTCTCTCTCTCTCTCTCTCTCTCTCTCTCTCTCTCTCTCTCTCTCACACACACACACACACACACACACACACACACACACACACATCAGGAAAATATGACCTATAAGCAGAAAAACAACAAAATAGTAGAAACAGATGCAGAAATAACAAAGATGTTCAAAATATTGGGTTGTGGGGAAAGTCATGACATATTTTTTCTGTTTTTTGTTGCAAAAATGCATCATGACTTTTCCGACAACACAATATAAGTAAAGGATACTAAAAGAGCTATTATAAATATGTTCAAGGATGTAAAGGAACACATGTATATGATAGGGAAGAAAAATGGAAAATATTTTTTAAAGATTCAATGGAATTGAAAGAGGAGGGGGAAAAGCCTTCAATATTTGAAGTAAAAAGTAAACTGGATGGAATTAACAGTAGATTAGACATTGAAATAAAATATAAAGGAACTAGAAAACATAGCAATGCAAACATCAAAATGCAGCACAGAAGAAAAGAAAGGCAGAAAAATACGGACAGTTTCAGTGATTTGTAGAATCATATCACTCAGTCCAACTTGTATGTAATTTGAGACCTGGAAGGGAGAGGCAAAGAGAAAATACTGAAAGAATTAACCCTAAAATAGAATTCCACATGTGATGAAAACTATGTGAAATTATTTGATTAATATGATTTATGAAAGTTGTAAATCCACAGATTCAGAAGTTCAGTTAATTCTAAATAGAAAAAAAACATGAAGAAAACCACAGGAAGGCACATCATGATAAAATTGTTGAAAACTAGTGATAAAGAGAAAGAGCTTAAAAACAGCCAGAGATAAAAGGCACATTACACTCAGGGGAACAAATATAAGAGTGACAGCAGACTTCTCATCAGAAATTATGCAAGTCAGGAAAAATAGATCAGTGTCTTTGAAATACTGAAAGAAAAACCTTAACTAAGAATCTTATATTCAGCAAAAATGTATTTTAAATACAAAGGTAAAATAATTACTTTCATAGAAACAAAAGCTATACTTTAGAGATATTAATGAAAGTTTTTCAGACAAAAGAAAAAATGGTACCAGATGCAAATTTGGATTTAGACAAAGGAATAAAGAGTATTATAAATAGTAGATAGGTGGGGATATATAGACCTTTAAAATATATTTGAAAGATAATTGATTGTCTAAAGCAAAAATTGTAACATGTGTTATGGAGTTTATGTATTGAAATAAAAAAGTAAGATAATAATAATCCTAAGAATGGAGGGGAAGCATAAAAATTACTGTTGTAAGCTTCTTATACTATCTGTGAAGTATAACACTTTTTGAAGAAAGAGCATAATAATTTGAATATTATATTGTAAATCCTAAAGAAACCATCAAAACAATGACAAAGAATATAGCTAATAAGCCAATGATGGAGATAACATAGCATTATGAAAAATAGTCAATCTAAGTAAAGGAAAAAAAAAGGGAACAAAAAATGGATGTAAAGACAAATACCATATGACCTCACTTATATGTGGAATCTAAAGAAGAAAATAAATGAACAAACAAAACAGATACAGAGAAAAAACTGATAATTACTAGATGGGAGGGGGTTTGGGGGGCTGAGTGAGAAAGGAAAGGTGAAGGGATTAAAAAGTACAAATTGGTAGTTACAAAAGAGTCAGGGGATGTAAAGTACAGTATGGAGAATATAGCCAATAATATTGTAAAATCTGTTTAGTGTCAGATGGGTACTAGACTTATCAGGGGATCACTTAATAAATTATATGAATGTCTAACCACTATACTGTACACCTAAAACTAATATAAAATAATATTGAATTTCAGCTATAATAAAAAATCATGGGGATATATAGTACTGCATAGGGAATATAGTCAATAATATTGTAATAACTATGTACAACGTGAGATGGGTAATATACTTATTGGGGTTATCACTTTGTGAGGTATATAAATGTTTAATCACTATGTTGGTTTTTACACCTGAAACTAATTTAAAAAAATAGAAAACAAATAGCAATACAGTGGATTTGGATCCAAACTTAATAATAACAAATGTAAAAGGTCTAAATACTTCATTGCAAGGCACAGATTGTCAGACTGGATAAGATCTTAAGACCCAACTACATGCTGTCTATAAGAAACCCACTTTAAAAATAAAGACATAGGTAAAAGTAAAAAGATGAAACAAGATATACTATACAAGTGCTAATCAAAAGAAATCTGAATAGGCTATATTAATTTCAGACAAAATAGACTTCAGGAATATTACCAGGTATAAAGAGGAATATTTCCTAATGGAAAAAGGGTAATTTGTTTTCAAGAAGATGTAACAATCCTAAGTGTGTGTGCACCTAATCATTTTAAAATTCATGAAGCAAACATTGATGGAACACTGATGCAAAAGAGAAATAAACAAAACTACATTTATGGTGTGAAATTTTGACACTCCTCTTTCAATTATTTATGAAACAAGCATGGCAAAACGTTAAGGGTATAGATGACTTGAAGACCATTATTCACCACCTAGACCTAACTGATTAGAGAATACTTCATTCAACAACAGGAGACTATACATTCTGTTCTTGTACTTATGTAATATTTACCAAGATAGACAACAGTCTGGGCCATGACACAAGTCTTAATAAATTTAAGCCAATTAAAATCTTACAAAGTGTGTCTGTGACTACATCAGAATGAAAAGAACTATATGTGAAAAAATACTCAAATTTTGAAAATTAAACAATAAACTTCTAAATCATAGGTGGATCAAAAATGAAATCACAGGATAATTGTAAATATTTTGAACTGAGTTAAAAAACAACATTAAAATTTGTGCAATGTAGATAGTGCAGTGCTTAGAGAGAAATTTATGGAATTAAATGCTTATATTTGAAAAAAAGAAAGGTCTACAATCAATGATGTAAGTTTCTGCCTTAAGAATCCAGGAAAAGAAGAGCAATATGAATTTATAATAAACAGAAGAAAAGAAATAATAAAGTAAGAGGGGAAATCAATGAATAGAAAATGGACAAATTAAAGAAAAAAATCAGTGAAACCCCAAACTAAATCTTTGAAAAGATCAACAAAATGGATAAAATCTCCAGCAATACTGACTAAGAATTAAAGAGATTAAATATAAATTGCCAATATCAGGCATGAAAGAGGGACACCATTATAGATCCTACAAAAATTAAAAAGACAAAGAATATTATAGCAACTTTGTGTCAATACATTTAACAACTTAAATAAATGAACATTTTCCTTGAAAAATACAAGACTAGCAAAGCTCACACAAGAAGAAAAGATAAGGAGAATAACTCCATATATCAAAGAAGTAGAATTCCTAGGTAAAATCCTCTTCACAAAGATAACACTAGGAACAGTGACTTCACTGTTGAATTCCACCAAATATTTGTGGAAAGAATAATATAAATTCTTCTAGGAAATATACAATAATACAGACTCTTCCAGGAAATAGAATAGGGAGAAACATTTAAAAACATATAACTAGTATTACCTTGGTACCAAAATGGTACAAGATACAGGAATACTATATACTAGTTGTCTTCATGAATAAAGAAGCAAAAATCTTCAATAAAATGTTGCCAAATAGGAACCTAGCAAGATATAAAAAGGATAATACATTGTGTTTAAGAGGTGTTTATCCCAGGAATGCTATATTGGTTTAACATTTGAAAATCGATGTAATTTACCATATTGACAGAAATGCAGAGAAAAACCATATGATCACCTTAACAGATGCAAAAAGACACTTTGACAAAATTCAACATTTGTTTATTATAAAAACTCTCAACAAACTGAGAATAGAAGGAAACTTCCTCAACTTGGTGAACATATCTATGACAAACCTACAGGTAATAACATACTTAATGGTGAAAGAATGAATATTTTTCTCCAAAGATTGGAAATATGGCAAGGATGTCTGCACTTAGCATTGTACCCCTAGTAGCATACTCAATAACTAATGAAAAAGAAATAAAAAAGGAAAGGAAAAAGAAACCGTATCATTTTTTTATACATGACATGATCTTCTATGCAGAAAATTCTAAAGAGTATATACATAATACCAGTAGAACAAACAAATTAATTTAGCAAGGTCACAGGATTCAAAACTGACATACAAGAGTCAACTGTCTTTTTATATACTATCAGAGAATAATTGGGGATTTAAGAAATTTAAATAAAACACCATTTGCAATAGCATTGAAAACATGACATACAGAAAATGTGGTAAAAGATATGTAAGTCTCTATGAAGCATTGCTGAGAACAACTGAAAACCGATGCAAATGGGAAGATACACTGTGTTCATGGATCAAAAAGATTCAATATTTTAAGATTAAGTTCTCTTAACCATAATCTTTAGATTCATTTAAATCTCAGTCAAAATCCCGGGTGATTTCTTTTTTTTTTTTTCTTTTTTTTTGGTAGAAATTGGCAAGTTGTAAAAAGTTTATGGGAATACAAAGTGAAAAAGAACAAAGTTGGAGGACTTAGACTACTTATTTCAAAACTTTCTATAAAGCTATAATAATAAAAATAGTATGCTATTGGAATAATGACAGATATATATATCAGTGGAATAGAGTAGGGTTCATAAATGGACATATACGTTCAGTTGATTTTTATTAAACATTCCAGGGTAATTCAATGGAGAAAGAGGCTTTTCAACAAAAGATACTGGAACAATTAGATACCCATATGGAAAAAGATACAGCCCTCAACCTTTACAGGCATCTTTAAGGAACAGAAAATAGGAATTGTAGGTTATATTCTTTGGGTGTCATTGATGGAAGAAAAATTGGAACTACAGTGATCAAATTAACAATCAAAGAAAAGGCCTTGTTTCTATATCAAAAGATTAGCAAATGGATGCCCATTTATATATTTTAGCCTAAAATGAGATGTATAGGTATAAATATCCCTCGCTATAACCAAAGTTTTCTGTTGATCCCGATCTTTGCAGATAAAAGTTCTACCATAGTGACGTTGTATGGTTATGAGACTTAACATGGGTGTTGTAAACGGTTTGGCATGTAGAATCTTCTCAAAAGTAAAAGTTTTTCATATTAACCTATACTTTCATTTCTTAGCTATTCATCTCATTAACCTTTATCTGATTCTGTTGTATTTTAGTCATTTTCCTCATGGGCACACTTTATTTTACCAAATGGGTCATAAGTGCACAGTATTTGTAACCCTTACAACCACCTTCTAGGGCTTAATACATTTAGAGCTTTGACTAATGCTTAACTAACTGAAAGGGTGGAATTACTTTACAGATGTCTTTCAGAATCTGTTAGGCTGGCTCTTTTTGACCAAACCTATTAGAAGGAAGGCTGGGACCATTATTTTTAACCAAGTATTTTTAACCAAGTTACAAGTGTGGTTCTATAATTTTTTCATAGTACTCTCTCTTGTTTTGCACATCCAAATTTCCTTCTGAAGCTCCTGTGTTAATTCATAAGACTTTAGGCCCATCCCTTTAAGAAATACAGTACAGAAAGAAAAATAGAGTAACAAAGCAAAGTAAATTGCCTTGAATCTCATCCCCTGGTTTTCATTTGACTTGTTTTCTTACACATGTTAGAGTTAAGACATATTTGATGGCTAGGATTGACAGTATTTATGGGCAGCTCCTTTCTTCTTTAATGCCTCCCATATTTATTCTGTATAATGGAGAAAGTTAGTAATGTTTAGAAGCCTTAGAAACTCCATCGAATGTATTTCCTCTATTTAAAGTTTGGTTGGTAGAGAAAATATGGCCCTGGATAGGATCGTAGGCTTGCAATTCCTGTGAACCCAACAGTTGACATGATTGTAAGCTATTAGAGGACAGTGGCCATATCTTACTCAACCATATATGGCCCCAAAGGAACACATCATTGTGGCTGATACTAAATTTCACCAAAATGATTAAATGGTCAAGGGTCTTTAGTTACTGTATGGGGCCAGGATTGATACTAGGCAAACGGTAAAAAAAGGGCAGTTGTTTTTATCTGCTTCCTACCTCTCTTTTAATGGAATACCTTTCTTCCTTTTTGAATTCTGCTTTTTTTTTCTGGTACCTATCCCTTTCTATTGTTCAGTATTCATTAACTAACACTTGATAACAGTTAACTGATCATTAGGTTAATCTTTGCATGTGATGCATCTTTCAGATATTTGCATTTTAACAACATCCTCTTAAGGGCAGAGGGATGCATTTCAAAGTTAAAGTTTGGGGCCAGGAATGACCTTGGCCAAGTGTATGGTGTAAGATAAAGCATGTAAGGGATGCACAAAGCCGTGCATCTTGGAGACCCTTCTTTACTTTATTGCTTGGTTCCAGAGGAAGAGAATGACTTGGTTTGAGGGGTGGGAGAAGCTCCAAGTTAAGAAATGACATTTGAGCTAGGCCCTGAACAATGAAAAATGAGTCTTTCAATCGGAGAGGTGATTTGGAGTAGGGGACAGAGGTGGGAAAGAGAAACATCAATGAAACATTACAGAAAAATGGAACAATAGCATGGACAGAGGGATAGAGATGAAAGACCGGGTATATTTTAGTAACATTGAGTGGTTTGGGGTAAATTGGGCAAATGTTACATGGTAGGAAGTAGAGGGAGATTGGAAAAAAAACAAAGGGAAAAAAAAACAAGACATGTTGGGCTGGATCGTGAAGGGCCATGCATGTTATTCAGAGGAGTTTGACCCTTATCCTGTGGGCAGTGCAATTATCAAATTCCTATTTCAGAAAAATAGAAAAGGGGGAATGATCAAATTTCTATTTTAGAAAGCTCTCCTTGGTAGCAATATGGAGGGTGAATTTTTGTGGCCAGGGAGACCAGTTATCAGGATGTTGCAATAATCAGCCAAGGCACAGCAGTGGGAAAAAAGAGAAGGATTGCCTTTAAGATAACTGAAAGACAAAATGGATAGCATTCAGTGACCAAATTCTCATCCTCATCTCTGTTCATTTATTCATTAATTTAATCAACATTTATCTAGCCCCCTAATGTAGGTCAAGCATTGTGTAAAATACTTGAGAAATAAATAGGACCTGGCTCCTTTCCATAACAAGCTCAAAGTTTAGTAAGGAAAGCTGACATTTCACAATTAAAAAGCAATGCAACGTGGACCATAGTAGAGGTAAGCAGTGTGTGCTGTTGGAATACAGAGAAAAAAGTCTTCTAAGAAACTTCATGAAGGTGAATTCAGTGTTTATTTAACTCATGATTTTATCCCTAGCACTTACCTGAGTTGAGGAACCTACTAGATTCCTTCATGAATACTTATTGAATATATATTTAATCTTGGGTGGGTAGGTTAGGGGGAATGAGACGGGGGAATGAGAACTCCAGTTTATTGTAGACTAGAGAAGAGATCTTTCTCTTGGTTTTGAACATGGAAGGGTCAAAATATATAGGGTTGTACCCCTAGATGGTGAGGCTTAGCATAGCACTACGTTCTTGGCTGTGGACCTTGTTTTCCATTTTCTCTTGGGGGTTTACATGGATTATATTCAGAGGTGTAGGCAGCTGAGAGCTAGCTATCCAGAGTAGAGTCAGAATAGCTCTGTTTCCCCCTTTGTTAGCCCTTGGCATTTAGCAAAGTCTTTTGGAAAGTCCTGGATTATTACATCAGAGGTAAGGATTCTCGAAAGGAGAGGCTGTGTCCAAATTTGGCCAGAGGTTTAAGGAGAGAAGCATCTATCCAGGGCCAGGAGCTGAAGTAGGCGAGTCCTGTGAGGAAGTTGAAATCTCACGTCAGGAAGTCTATGTTGTGTTTTGGTTGCTCCTGGTTCACCGGAAGAATCGCCATTGAATTTTCATCTCTGGAAGCTCTGTTTTTCATTTTATTATGGGATGTGGACTGAGTCCACAATCTCCTAATAGCAATTAAGTAATCCAATCACTTCTGATAAGCAAAGCATTTTTTGTACTTTAATTGTTGTTAAAACCTGACCTAATAGAAATTAACTTGGCAGCAAAATCTGACCTAAAGAGATGTGAAGCTACTTTTAGTCTTAATTTAATCTTAAGTGTTCATCTTTTTGTGTTTTGTGGGAGAAACATTTATGTGTTTGATTATAGAGTCTTGCCCTAGATATCCCTAGGGTGATGTTAGATAATATTCAGGAAATGTACCACCATATTACATTTTAAAATCTGAAAATGTTTAAATTGGCAAGCCCTTCCTGCTCCTAGTGTTTTAGGTAAAGGATTGTCGATTTATATTTCCTTTCACAGATGATTAAAGGCTTTTGGACAAGGTAAGTGGTAGTTGAGTTTTGAAGGTACATAGAACCTTGTTTTGCTTCTCGACTAGAGGTAGTATTATGCCCTGGATTAGTTTGCGAGGACTGCTATAATCAAAACCACTGACTGGGGGCCTTGAACAACAGAAATCTATTTTATCAAAGTTTTGGAGGCTTTGTCCAGATCAAGTCTAAGATCAAGGTGTCAGCAGTTTTGTTTTCTCCCGAGGCCTCTCCCCTTGCCTTGCAGTTTTTTGTTTCTTTGCCTTCTTGCTGTGACCTTACATGGTCTTTGTGTGTCATGCCCGTGGTGCCTCAGTGTGTCTAAGTCTTCTCTTATAAGGACACTGATCACACTGGATTAGAGCCCACTCTTATGGCCTTGTCTTAACCACCTCTTTAAAGGCCCCATCTCCAAATACAGTCATGTTCTAAAGGACAAGGTGTAGGACGAGGCTTCAACCTGCGAATTTGCGAATTTTAGAGGGACACAAGTTAGCCCATAATATGCCCATGGATGTTTGGAAATGTGTGAATGTATTTTTTTTTTGAGGTTACAATGATGGTAGAGTGTTACTCTCACTTCATGGATAGGGGTCAGGGCTGCAAAACATCCCTGCATGATGAAGAATTGTCTGCCCAAAAGGCCAATAACCCCTCTGCTGTGAAACATGCAGGGAGAGTCCAAAGAAGGACTTGGACCAGTCCTGGGGATGGGGTCTGTCATGGTGGTTCTGTCTTTGATGGAAAGTTGAGGCCTGGCAACCTTCAGGTAATGAATGTTCTCTTCTTAAAACTACTTTCCACGCTCCCTTCTACACTCACTTTTTAGTCTGCTCCCGCAAGCAGCATTCCTAGACTCTGTGAAGCAGATACAGTAAACAAATAGATTTAAGTTTATGAGGTTAGGACTGGAGTTTTGGCTCCTCAGTCTCTAGGAATAATGAGAAATTGCCACTTTCTATGTGACTCACCTGTGACTCTTAGACTGAAATAACACCCCCTTTTTAAAATAAATCCTGCCTTGCCTCTAGGCTTACAGTAGTATGAAATCAAATTGCATGCAGAGCTTAGCGCAAGTACTCAAACAACCAGGGCATGAATTCATACCCAGAAATGTGCCTCTGGCATGTGTGGGTTCTGCCATCTTCCTGGCACGGCCTTTGGTCCCAGCATGTCCCCTTTTCTTTCCCACTGGGTCTCTTGCTCTTTCCTCCCTTTTCGTAAAAATGAAGGGAGTGGGAATATGCAGCCCCTTTAGAACATGTTTAGAACAGTGAAATGCTTTACAAAAATTATCACATTCATTAGAACCATCACAGGTTGTTAATTAAATTATAAACCAGTGCCTCATACAAATGTTAAGAATAGCAACAAAATGTATCTATTTTGTAGGCATTCGCTGCCCAGACAGTACTCCATTTATGTTTTCTTGAGTCATGCTGAATTATTCAGTTCTCTTTGTACAATTTCTATATCCAGGAGAAACAAAAAACTGTAACAATTGCCACTACAATACATAAATAAAAATGAATAATTCAGAACTCCGGTCTTATTTTACTCCCCCTTCAACTTTGAGTGATCCTGGCTTTGCTTTCCATTTCACAGTACTCAGCGAGGCAAGCAGAGGAGAATTTTCAGGTATAGAAATAAAGACGTAGAACATTTTAGTTGTTTGCTCCAGAAGAACCATTCCTGAGCTGCTGGAAACTCATGACCCTGCTTTAATCCACTTTGCTTATATACTCGTATATATGGGCTCTACTTACTTTATACTGGTCATCAGGTTATTCTGAAGAGGCTAAAAAAAAAAATCACAATTTTTTCTAATCAGCAATTTTTGAAGCCTTTCTTTATTATGTTTCCTCTCAACAACGGTACTAGCAGCTTCAGGTTCTTCTCAGGTCTAATGCTTTTGTGCATGTGTGCATTAGATTTGTGGGAGGGTCAATGTTCCCAGTTCATTTTATCAGGTGGAGAAAGAACTGAAAACAGGAATGGGATTCCGAGGGTCCTCGCTGCAATTCCCTGGCTGGACCAGGAACCTTTCTGATATGCTCTGTCAAGTTCCTGAGCATCTGTTGGCTAACAGGCTTCCTGACCTTTTGCTTGTTCCTGGTCAGTGGGCATGGCTCCAGCTGGGTTAGAGTGCACGCTGCAGAGTGCACGGGCCAGTTCACTGCTGGCTGGCTGTCAGTCACTCAGCCCCTCGGCGGAATGGAGGAAGAGGCACCAGGGATCCAAAGCTTGCTAAATAACCCATGCTTCCTTCTGTTGGAATTTTCTACCTGATTCTACTCCATGTCCAAACTTTTTTTCTACTTTCAAAATCATGACCAATGGTTAGAAACTGATTAAAAAAGAAAAAAATCCTACCAAACCTCCAATTCATCACCAATGATAAAAATTAGGGGAGAGCCTCTCGTACACTGTAATAGTTAATTAAATCCTTCATATTTGTATGCCAGCATTCTAGGGAGACAAAAGCGAACAAAAGAACCTAATGCCTGGGATTAGCGGGCCCATCCCTTTAATATACTACTTGACAGGATTTTTATTGTTGCAATTTCAAGTTTAGGGTTTTTGGCCTTTACATTTTTATTTTTTTCTTCTTTATCTAAGACCTCCCTCTCACCCCCAATAAAAGGGAAAGAAACATCTGATTTTTCCCCCTCTTCTTTCAAGGACATTAATGTATATAACTATAACCAGTTCAAAGCCTGTTTAGAGCCCCACTTTCTCAACTACCCTTTAATCATTTTTGAGGGGATGGGGGCATGTGATATGGAGGTGGAAGGTGGAGCAAAAAAGGGAGAGATGCTTCAGCTTCAGAGGGCCCAGAGGCAGTCACAGGGTGCTGTTGCCATGGCAGTGCTATGGAAACCAGGTTCTGCCACTCACTCCTTCCCAGAGTAGAATTTCCATGCTTCATATAGCATGGGCTCCAAAAAAGCCTGCTAGCATCTTATCTGAACTGTGACTTTTATCGTTGTAACCTTGTTGTAACCTATCATTCTCACCTCTTCTGAGTGGGGGGAAATGAAAAAATTAGGAAACTAGTCCAAACCTTAAATCCTCTGGGCATTTTCCAGTAGGATGGAGAGAAAAATTAGTTTTGCTACATATCAGTTGTCATTTCCATATGCATCCATTTTTCTGGGTTTCATTTTATAGCACTGTCAAATTTCATAGTATTATAAGTGTCAGCTCCATGTACCAATTTTTTTCTGATAATCTGTAGTACTAAGGGCGCAGGATCTGACTCTTTAAAGGGACCAGACATGTCTTATATTTTGCAACGTGTGGTGATTGTCCTTCATATGACTTGTGCGTGCGTGCTGATTTTCACAAATGCCAACCCGATGAAAGACCATGGATGATTCTTCTTCACTCTGCAGACACCTCTCACGTATGTGTACTTCTGACAGTGGGTTTGTGGCATCATTTCATACATGAAGAACTGCAACTATGTGTGTGTTTGTGTGTGTTTGTGTGTGTATTGGGTCTCCTGACATAGGGTTTTAATTTACACTTGCTATTATCATCTGCTTGTGTTCTTTTTTTATTTTAATGAAGAGATTAATTGTGTAAGAAATGACGTCAAATGAAGCCCATGAATACAAGTATCAGAAGAGAAAATGCTAATGTCTACGGGCACATTTTTAGAAGGGGAGATAGAAAAATCCATGAGTATTTTAACCCACCTTTTCACCTCAAAGATAGGCATAGTGGGCTTTAGTGAACACACCAGCAGGTAAGGTTATTTGCAATGAAAGCTCATTTTGTTAGACTGTAAACACTGTTCTCTCTCTCTCTCTCTCTCTCTCTCTCTCTCTCTCTCTCTCTCCCCCTTCCCCTCCCTCCCTCCCTTCCTCCCCCTTCCCCCTCCCTCCCTCTCTCCCCCTCTCTCTCCCCTCCCCTCTCCCGTCCCGCCCTCCTTCCGCCTCCCCCTCCCTCTCTCCCTCCCTCTCTTTCCCTCTCTCTCTCTCTCCCCCTCTCTCTCTCCTCCCCCTCCCTCCCTCCTTCCCCCCTCCCGCCTCCCTCCTTCCCTCTCCCCTCTCTCCCCCTCTCTCTCCCTCTCCTTCTCCAGCCCTCATATTATACAGAAACATTCCCAAAGGCCCATTCATTACTAGATTGCAAATACATCTTTTCTACAGTATCTTTAAATTTCTCAAGCACATATCCCCAAATCTCCCTTCTCTAATGATTCCATTTCCCTCCTCAATAAAGAACCCACCCTTAATCATTTTTAATCATTTTCCGCTGAAGGAATTTGTGACTCCCTGGATACTCAGTGTTTATTTTATTCTTATGGTGTCAGAAGTTCCTATATATTTTCTTATTGTCTGTTCTGAATTTTTCCTAATATTAGATTCATTGCTGAAACTTATTCCTGTCATATGTTTTTTATTTGAGAGGTTTTGCCTCATGGTTTAACATCAATACCAATATATTTGCCCATTGATCTGAGGAAAGGTACCTTGAGGAATGCTTAAATATTTGCTGCCAACCTAACTTTGTCCCTCATTTATTCAACCAATATTCATCCGTTTATTCATTCAACCACAGATGGTTCCTTATGTGTATAGCATTGTGCCATGTATCGGTCATTCCAAAGACGCCTAAGATCCACTGTATAAAGCTGAACCATATGAAATTGCTGATATTCTACAGTTTTGACCTGTAAAAGGGCAATTTTACATGCTTTAACCTAAGATAAAGGAACAGCGTAAAAAGATTTAGAAAAATAAGATTGACATTTAAAGATAGATTTTAAAAAATCAAAGAGGTGAAAGTTAAGAGGAGAGTTGAAAATGTTCCAGAAAGGAAAAATGAAAAAAATGGGAACCTAGGCCTTCCCAATATGCTAAAGTTTCTACAGTGGACCGTTATAGTTGTCATTAGCCACATGTGGCTATTTCAATTTCAATTTGCTAAAACTAAATAAAATTAAAAATTCAGTTCCTTAGTAGTATGAACCATATTTCAACTGTGCAATAGTTATGTTGGCTAGTGGCTATCATATTGGATGGCACAGATATAGAATATTCCTATGATCACCCAAAGTTCTATTGAACAGTGCTGTAAGTTGTAGAGAAAAATGCTCACAGAAGAATAAAATAGGTCAAGGTAACTTAAAGGTCCTTATGAATATCTTCAATAGTAGAGAAAAGGCTTGGTAACTTGAAGGAGACTCTGGTTATTCACTGAAATTCAGTAGTTTGTTTCTTAGTCACTAAGCCTTGTGGCTGTTTTGTAACTGTTAGTGGCCCCAGTGAAACTGGTCACACCTCCCAGATCTTATAAAAAAAGCATCACATTAAAAAAAAAAAAAAGAGGCACTTGCCTTTTAGTGATTCCTTTACTGGCCATCTCAGCCAACCCTAATGGCTAAATGTAGCATTTGAGGTCTTTTCTCTCTTTATGGTCCCTGTAGCTGAGAGCTAGTGCACACTGAGGAATGCTCAGAAGAGGAAAACTATCATTTGCTATCATCTTTTGAAAGAGTTTTGTACTTTAGGCATTCAGTTCCTAAATCCAAACACTTTCCAGGTTACCTAGAAACCCAGATGTTTGATCCCAGCTCTGTATGTCTGTTGCCTCCTTCCTTATGAATTTTTATCTATGGTGACTTGCTTATTTCGTCCTGAAGGAATCTTTTTGGGGAATCCTGAAGTGGTGACACATTCCATCATTTTCGACTGTGAGTCATTGCCCGCATTGATCTGAGGCCTCAAATGATGGTGCATGAGAACACACATACACAGAAGCAGAAGCACTGTCAGCCTTGTGATTTTTAAATTTTCCCAAAGGTAACACTGTACAGCTTAATTAAAGCAAGATGAAGAAAAGAAAAGAAAAGATCTCAACATGTTAGCTGTTTTGGGAGACTGGACACACCTTTACTGAGTTGAATGTACTCCCTTTTAAAAAAAGCAATGCATTTTAAATTATTCACTACTGTTACTTTGGATGAATTAGCACTTTGGAGTTAAGCAGTCTTGGGTCTAAGTCTGGCATAAATGCCTGGAAAATGCCTTATACTTTCTGACCTTCAGTTTCCCCATTTCTTTCAGAACCTTGTAGAATGGCCATTAGGATGAAATGGAAATATGTTTTAAGCACTAGCACATAGTAGGTGCTCATTAATTTTAGCTATTATTCTTATTCTTATTTTGTTGCCGCTGTTGTTCTTATTGCTGCCACCAAATTTTTTATCTTCACCCAGTTTCCAACTCCCGGTACCCAGGGTCCCAGGAATGTAATTATGTTTGGGATCTGCAACATTCTCCCATGCTTGCTTTGCCTTTTGGTTATCATTTTTGCCCACTCTTACTCTCTATCGTAATTCTGGTATTCAGTATTCAAATGGATGACTCTTTAAATAGCTTTATGGCTTGGTCTTTACTTTTCTTGATTTCTTGTTTTACATAAAATTTCCCCAAACTTCTCAATTGCTTACCACATTATTGTCTGGATCCTAGTTTACCGTGCTCATGAACTGCCTTTACTGACCTCTACAGTGGTCCCTTGAAAGGCAACTCTGTTCTCTTTCCATTCCCAATGCAGATAGTTTCATGGTTCTAAATACCATGTGTCCGTGATGGACACCCTCATCAGCATACCTGTTTTCAAATTAATTTTCTTAGTTTGCTTCCTCACCTCCATTTCTTTCAGACATTGTGATTTAATCTCTTGCAGCTGTCTCAGATTTAATAGAGTAAGACACAGAATTCTTTTATTTGCACTTTTTATTGGTTGGATTTTATACTCTTCTTCCTTTATTGAATGTAAAACACGGTAGCAGAATTTTGCTCGTGGAAAATGTTCAAAATTGAAATAGATTTAGTAGCCGATGAGAAGAGGAAAAGTGAAAACAAATGATATGTACAGATGAAAATAGAGGTTGGAAAGAGTAAGTCGTGGGAAATGCAAATATAATAGGTGAATAAAATTCAGTCCAAACGCCTGATCCCAGAAGTTATTTCAGTCAACATTTTGCTAAGAATTTTCTTCCCACATAGAAGAAAAGAATGCTAACATTGTCTTGCAGTTTTTTCTATGAGGCAGACCCCTAGAAATGGTGCTATACAGTGACGTGCACATGGCTTGGGGCCTAGCAAATATTTGTTAAATTGATTTTTATGGTTGGATAGATTGATTAACTGAAAAATTTAACCCTGCCTATGAACACCACTGTATCTTCAGAGCTACAGACATACTTTCTTTTTTCTGTTAAGACTCCTGTAAAACAGTGGCCATGGCTCATGGAACCTGTAAGGAATCTAAAAGAAAGCTTTGGGCTCCCTTTTCAGAAAAGTACCCACATACCCAATGCTGAATGTTTTATCAGGGAATTCATGGGTCCCTTTAAGTCCCATTCAGAACCCCAGATTTAGAATCCTCACTCATATTCATCTACTTTCCTTGATGTCTTCCCCATTTATTATCGCCATTAAAAGATGAACCCCTGTGCCCAATTCCAAACCAGAAATCTTAGTGTCGTTATCCACTCTCCACCCTCCCATCAGGCTAGTGTGTTGATTGCCAGATCCTGCCACTTCATATGTTAAACCCTGATTATCCTATTTTATGAAGGAAAATGCCTGCTGTAGCACTCAGGTAAGTTGCATTGTCCAGAATGTCATTGCGCAGGCATAGGAAAAAACTTTCTTGATGTTTGCGTGGCAATATTGACCATATTGTTTACAAGACTGGGTCGTCTGTAAATAATTAGGCCCTGTCCCTTGCAGAATGGGAATGGAGCAACAGGGAGAGTTTGGTTTTCATACTGCCAACTCTTCTTTTTCTCATTATCTCTTTCCTTAGTTATACATGTCCAGTGTCCACTTACTGAAGTTAGGCCCCTGTTTTTGGCTAGCTACCATAGATGGCAATGGCTAATGATTAGATAAATGAATCTTACTGCTGGATCTGATAAATTAACCCTACTCCATGTGACAGGCAGCTAATATTTTATTGCCCACTAATACCTTAATCCAATTCATATAGTCAGACTTTCTTACATATAGGCAGACTATTACTTGTGGAGATGTTTTAGGGGTGCTGGGAAGGAAAGGAAGACAAGATTCCCGTGACCCTCTTCTCACACAGTATGAGCAACTGGCCCAGGAGTTGCATATATTGACAGTGCCACGAAAGAGTATTAGTCCTTGTTCCTCTGATATGTCTGACGGTTAGGAGCAATCAACATTTTTGAGTGTCTACTGTATGCCAGTACTGTACTAGGCATTAGGAAAACAGAAACTATTAAGAAAGCCACAGGATCTGCCCTTCAGGTCCTTACTGACCAGAGTGGGATATAGACATACAAACCACCTGTCCATTCAGTAGTGATGGGGATTTTTCCACTGCTCAAGGGCTGGTACTAAAGATGGTAGACTGCTGGGAAAGAGTGCAGGCTCCACTCTCCAGTAAGAAAGCCCTTTAGAATGACTGTGTATTCATCCAACTATAGTTATTCAACAACTATGTACTGAGTGCCCATTGTAGGCTGGACACTGGGGCTGCTGAATGGACAAGAGAGGGTCCCTGCTTTGACGAAGGACACAGACAGAAAACAGATAACACAAAAATATAATTTGTGACAGAATTAAGTACCATGAAGAAGGTAAAGCAAGGAAGGGGTTAAAGAATAATGGAGGATGGGGAAGGAGGATGGGGAAGACAGAAAAGGAAGGTCTTTCCGAAGAGGTGGCATTTGAACAAAGACCTGAAGGGTGGGAAGGAACGAGGAGCTTTCATGGTTAAGTGGACAGCAAACAGAGAAGCCCCTAAGCAGGAATGAGTTTGGCAGTTGGAAAAAGAGCAAGAGGACCTCCTGGCTGGAGCCGAGTGATCAGGGGAGCGGGGAGGAGATGAGGCCAGGGAGACAGACCGGACTAAGTTGCCTGGATCCTATTCTAAATGTACAGAGAAGGAACTGGAGGGCTTTACATTGGCAAGTGTGCTCTGAGTGCTGGATGAAGATTAGGTGGTGGTGGTGGTGCGGGGTGGTGGTGGCACAAAAGTGGAACAGGAGCCAATTAGATAGAGTCACTCACTGAATTCCAATTCCTGCAGTATGACCACATTATAACTGATCTCTGCCTTGGAGAAGCTCATCTTCTAATGGGTTTTGCTTATTTCTGTCTTCCTTTCCCTCCTGAAACCCTTTGAAAACCATCCTTCACTGCGACAATCTAAGGTGGCTAGCGTTTCACTTTATGAGTTCTCTCTTTATTTTTGAAATGTGGTTCACTTTCTTAGATAAGGATTTTAGGATTTTGAGTAATAGTTTTCACTATCTTTTTAAAAATATCTCCTACATAACCAGATGCCAGGCATATGTTATTACCTGTTTGAATCCTGACAAAAAACTCTGCAATGAAATTATTATTATTATTATAATTTTCCGACGAGGACACAAAGTTCAGAGAGATAAAATACTTCATTGCCACACACTAGTAGTTGGTGGCCTCCAAGCCTCACAGTCTTCCTACCATACTACGCTGTTTGAAGGGTGTGATAAAGTTGTGTGGGGAAAGTTAGGAAATTGTTTTTTCTGAGACCAGTATTATTCAAGAGCAGTGGAGGGTGACTTTGTCCCCAGGAGACCTTTGGAAATATTTGGTGACATTTTTGGTCATTACAAGTTGGGGTAGGGCGTGCTACTGGCATCTTGTGAGTAGAGGCCAGGGATACAGCTGAGCATCCTACAATTCACAGGACGGCCCCCAAATGAATGAATTGTCTTGCCCAAAATGCCAATAGTGAAAAGGTTCGAAATTCTGTCCTAGAGTTATTTTTCTGCATTCCTGATCTGGCCACATCTTTAATTAGTATACAGCTCCTATGTACTCAAGATCATCAATCATCACTTTTATTATATTTCTTTGCTCTTCTTCTAAGGAGAAATTAGGATCCAACTTAAAAAGGAAGACTTCTGTTGTTAAGCTGTTTTCTTGGTTTTGTTTTTTGATCAATGAGTTATCTTCTAGCACCATTTTATCTACTGGTTGATGGTAGCCTAGGCTCTGATTCTAGGGCTCAGGAACCCCTGTACCAGTCTAGTGAAATCCTGGGTTTCTGTACTGAACTGCCCCATTGTTCCATGCTGGGCTTCTTTTGGAGTGGTATAGATCATGGTATCAGCACTGGAAAAAGACCCTCTGGGAATTAGGCACATGCCAATCCTAACTTCCTCCCTCTACCAAATTCATAGTGAGCCCAGCAGATCTGAGATACAGAACATGGTCTAGTACGTAAATGGCCCTCTACCAGATAGCATGCCTTCAAAGTTTAAAAATACTGATGCACACTGATGGGAGGGCAGAATAATCACTGGGCACCCCCCCAAAAATACAAAAACAATCTTTATTACTTTCTTAGCCTCAACACTAATGTAATTAAGAGCTGCTACAGTGTATGGCCCTATAAAGATAGCAAGTTCCCCATACATTTGATTTTTTTTAATCCACTCATTTGATATTAACTTTACAGTATATGAAGTCATCCATCATTGTTATTTGTCCTGCTAGGTCAAGAGGCTTGTTCCAATACCTAAGGATAAAAGATGATGCATTATGTTTCTTCTTCTTCAATTTCCCATCAGAGGGGCAGTCCACAGCTGGGTGGGTTCATTAAGATCCCGATTCCATGACAGGCTTTATCTGGGAGAACCCGGGTGTGGAAACGTGCTGAGGGGCCTCGACTGGGTGCCCTTCTTTTAGACGCCTCTCGGCACCTTTGCTTTCCTTCCAACTTGCCTGACTACAAAAACCCCCGACGTCTTTGCTTAATAAATGTCTGCTTGTAATATTCTGAAACAAGGAGGCTAATCAAAGGCCCTGTTCTGTAGAACCAGGACGCTACATGAGGAGATTAATTTCCGTAATCAAGCAGCTTAATTTGGACATTTTTTCCCCCCTCTCTGCTGCTGATTGAAATTGAGGCAAATTTTGCTGTGGTGAGATTCTATCCTGGCCTAGTAGAGCTTACTTACTGGGACTAGAAGGGGGACGCAAGGTGACTGTGGTCAGAGAGGAGATGAGGGGAGGCGGGAGGGAGGAGAAGGGCATCAAGTAAAAGGAAATGTGCACAAATGCAGGAAAGCAACTGGAGTTCTTCCAGGGCCTCTTATTAGAAGCGGTGTGAAACAGTTCGTGCAATTGTCCACACAATGACCACTCACCAGCCTGAAAGGAATTAGAGCACAGCAGTCATGTGGAATCATACTGCTGTGGCATGTTTGGGAAGAAGATCTCCATAGAAATCTCTAATCCACCTGCCTCTTCATAAAACAGCCCAGAAACTTGTTAGGGAACTAGTGCCCTGTCCATGAATACCAAGCGGAATTTCAGCACAGAAAATTCAAGACGTTTAAGCAATCTCCTAGGGTGTGCAGGAAACAAACAGAAACATGGTGATAGAGCTTACGTTTGTATAAAGTATTACAATGTGTGAAGCACCATCAGTACCTTTAGGTGGAAGGCTATATTGCTCAAATTAGAGTTTGAACTGAATATTTTTAGATCTTTAATAACATATATGATAATAACCTGAATGCTTATTGTTTCTTAGAAAAGCAAACACCTTGCAATGGAGATTCAAACATCTTTCTCTTATGCTGTAGTTACCACTGAAGAGTATTATTTTTGAGGGAAAAAACACACACCAATTTTGTAGTTTAGGATAACTGTTTGGGATTTTGACCCTCTGGCTTTTCTAGATCCACTCTTGTTTAGAAGTTAATTTATGCTGATCCATGAGCCCTGGGTTCTGGTGGGAAATGTGGTGAGGTGGGTGAATTTGTGGGCAGGAAGCTAAATAGCTGTAGGGTTTACCATTGACCTTGTCTTTGATCTTCTGTGAGTCATTGAATCTTTCTGGGCTTTGGTTTCTTAATTGTAAAATAAGGATGCCAATACTGATCTGCCTCACAGAAGAATAACTAATAAATGAATGTAAAACTCTTCCCAAACACAAAATACTAAATAAATACTAAAAGATGAAATAAATTGACTCCTTAAAAAAAAATGTATGGAGGGAACATTAAATCAAGGCCAGAGCAGACTGAATTCATAGCCAAGAAGCAAGGCTGTGTGTGTATGTGTGTGTGTGTGTGTGTGTGTGTGTGTGTGTGTGTGTGTGTGTGTGTATACAAATGGGGGCACCTTACTGCCCAGTAAATCCCTGAACTCTAGGATGGCACAGTAAGACACCACTGTGCATATGACCAGTATCTCAGAGATACATGGTTGGGTCCACTTGTTCATTTGCTGAAGAAATATTTATTGAGTGCCTATTATGGGCAAGGCATTATTGCTTCAAGACACTCTACCAGACCTCATGGAGTTTAGAATTTATGGGAGCACATAAGAAATAACCAGGAGTATATAATGTAAATCTCTATGAGAAACACTGCAGGGGCTGTAAAACTAAGTGTTATATATGAATGCAGAAGGTAGTTCTAAATAGTGTGATCAGAGAAAGCCCTCGGAAGGAGGTGGTATTTTAATTTCATGGGTTTTCACTGGTGAGGACAAAGGCAGAGAGGAGACCCATCTAGATGGAGGGATGACCAGCATGTAAAATGTACTCATTTTCAAGAATAAGGAGTTCTGATGTCTTGCTTTGGATTTGTGTTGGAGGATTGAAGACAAAGGACTACAAAATAGGTAGGAGTAGGTTGTGGAAAACTGTAAATGATTATTTTATGGAGAGCTTAAAAGGCATAAAAATATATGAAAGTAAAAATTTTAGGAACAACAACCCGAAACACTCACAAAGCACTGATCTTCCTGGGACGTGAGAAGATCAGAGGGTGAAAATCAATTTAATAACATCTAAGGAATGCACAGCGTAGGTTGGACAAAACAGGCTATCAAGGATTAAAGCAGCATTTCAAAGATGTCTTATCTAAATATACTATCTCAGCCACAAAAAAACCCTGAAGAAACCACAAGACACAGTGAGATTAGAAGGAAGAGACAAAAGTTTGACGGGTTCAGAGTTGACCACCCAGGGATGCATGTTCCAGAGAAAAGATATAATTTGGCAGGTTCAGAGAAAGATGAAAATGGGTAAATAATGACTAGAGCACTTAGTGAAATGACAATTTATATTGAGCACAATACAGTTCCATGTCCTGTACTTTACACAGGAAGCAGAGGGCACAAATGACTGGTGGGGACAAACATGATGTCAGGATCACAGGCAGAAAGGCAAATGCCCATTGGTTGAGACTTGGCTGTGGGTAACCCTGTGTGAGTTGTTGTTTCAGCATGACTGTGTCTTCATTTTTCTCCCACTTTTGCCCCAGTCCCTACTCTCTGCCTCTCTCATCATAGGTTTTAGGGTGCTTTGCTGTATGCTCAGATATAAAGTGAAAGTAACCTTTTAAAAGTACTTTTGTACCTATTTACAGTTCCCCAAATTTTATTTTAGTTTTGGTTCATTTTAGCATTAGTTTAAAAAATGTTTTTCTTTGGTTTATATGAAAAGCATATATTTTTTAAAACATCATAGTAAAATTGGTGAAAATTGTCTTCATTTTAAGGAACAAGTATTATGGACTAGCCAACAGGGGTTTTGGAATACGGTTTCTAATCTCAGCTCTGTGAGTTACCAGTTGTATGCACTAAGCAAGTCACTTTATCTGTCATCCTCTGCAAGACAGTGAAAATTAGAGATTTTGGGCAGAAAGCCCACCCAACCCAGTGCCTAGTGCATGACATTGCACTTTATTTTCTTCTAAAATTAAGTATAACTTTAATTATTTTTCTTATTACAAAAGCAATACCTGCACAGTAGTGAAAACTTGGAAGAGAATGGAAAAATTAAAGCAGACGTCATCTCTCCAGATAGTAGCACTATCTCTCAATGTGTGTTATGTAAAATAAAAATGAGGTCACACTGTGCATATTGTTATATCCAGTCTTTTCTATTTATCAATATAAAATGATCATTCTTTCCTGTCAGAAACATCCTTCTACATAATTTCTAATGACTACATAGAATTTTGTAATTTAATAATTCCCTATCTTCAGTATTTTACATTACTTTCAGACTGAGAAATTTTACAAATAATATAATGATCGATATCCTTGCAGATAAATCTTTTTGTCAACCTTTACTTATTTTTTTAGTTTAAATTTGTAGAGTTGGATTTATGTGGTTAAATAACATTTTAGCTTTGCATGTATATTATCAAATTGACCTCCAGAAATTTTAAACTAGTATGTGTGCTTATGTATTGTGTATGTGTGAGAGTATTCATTGCCACAACCTCTGCAATGAAGAAAAATTATTTTGCGTATTTGGGAAGTTAAAATGTTATTGTTTAGATTTCTATTTAGTTGATTTATTAGGTTAAACTTTTAAAATATACTTACTAGCCACTAGATTTTTATTTTGCTTTTGTGAATTGTCTGTTATTCTGGTAGGTACTTTCAAGTAACAGTTTTTTCTTCCTCCTGTATCTGTCTTCATGATTTCACTTAAAGTATTATTCTTTGTTTACATGTGTTTACAAAGTGTTACTTTGGCTAGACTTCAGGCTCCTTTAGTGCAGCATCATGTCTTATTTTTCCCTATCCCAAGCACCCAGCATAAGAAGGACTCAGTAGGCATCTAGGAGGTATTAGTGAATAGATGGGTCCCAAGCAAATGGAAAGATAGATGGCAGTATATGAAAGTGAGCCGAGGTGAGAACTCCCTTTACAAGGTTAGACAATTAAGTTTGCGAACTCAACCTAGAAAAAGCACTTACATACCTCATTGCTGAATATCACTATGGTCATCTTTGAAGCACTCCCCTTGGGAAGCTATGCACTGATGCCAGCACCTACTCCACCCTTCAAAACAATTTTGAAACTCTTTTTCTGGAATGAACATCAGAGCTGTTGTCGTATTACCCTTCATGTCCTGAATGTCATCAAAATGTCTTCCTTTCAATATTTCCTTTATCTTCAGGTAAAGAAAGAAGTCATTGGGGGCCAGATCAGGTGAGTAAGGATGGTCCCACACAGTTATTTGTTTACTGGTTAAAATCTCCCCCAGAGACAGTGCCATGTGAGCTGGTGCATTGTCATGATGCCAGGGCCATGAATAGTTGGCGAAAAGTTCAGGTTGTGTAACTTTTTCACACAGCCTTTTTAGCACTTCCAAATAGTAAACTTGCTTAACATTTTGTCCAGTTGGTACAAATTCATAATGAATAATCCCTCTGATATCAAAAAAGGTTAGCAACATTACTGCAAAATGTTCACAAACTTAAGTGTCAGACCTCGGATGCTCACCCAGATTTGGCACAGTCAGCAGGTGAGTATAACTGGTCTTGTCTAAAATATGCTACTGAGCAGAGTTCACAACGAAAGGCGGGTGAGATGTACAATAGTAAAGAGGCCAGAAATTCTGATAATGAGCAGGGTGATCAACACAGGTTCAGGTGGAGGCCGAATGAGGGACAACTCATCAACAGGGCTGTATTTCTGTTATTTAGTCAATGTTTTTACCTGTCTGATGCCTTGGAACTGTTGTATCTGATTTCCTCATTGATCATCTCACCCAGAAGGAATTCCTTGGAGTGTAAAAGGTCTATGCTGGCTTTATTATTGAAAGGTCATTTTCATTTGGCCAGGACCATTTATTTTCATATTGGATGGTGGAGCCATTTCTATAGGCTTGACTGGGACGTTGTCACAAGGTTCTCTGTCCCTTTAGTCATTTCAAAGGTTGGACCTGGTAGTGTAGCACCTCCTGGTGGTATACTCTTGCCTTCTTGCTTTCTCTCTCTGGAAGTCTTATCTTTTGAGCCCCCCATATTTATAGGAAAAAAATATAGGAATGAAAAGAAGGAATGACATTGACATTGTATAATAAAACATATATAAAATTCTTCCAGAGTTTCGATATATGACTCACAGATTGTGATCTGAGCGTACTGTGGTGTTGTTTTATACAGTCTTTGTATGTTGGTAATATTTGCACAATATATTCCACATGCACTTAATAAACATTTGCTATATTTATATAGAACTTAATTCTAAATCTGTATTTGCTATCAGTAAGTACACATTGATATGGCAGATTTGGGTTTATTAAAAATTGTTGGCATTGTTTTCTGATTGTTGCTTTAATGGGGACAGATGGTTTTGTAAATCTCTCACTTATTTCTAGCATTCAACCAGAAACAAAAGAAAAAGAAGATAAAGCTCTTTGAGGAATGCATTCTTAATTTGTATAAACTGTTAACATTTGCTGATCTACTGGAATATTCTCTTTGAGATAATGATGTATACAGATCTTAACATCCTATATCTTTCAATTACATATTTACGTTATATTATAACAAGCCATTTGAAATATGTCTGTACAGTACAAAGTGAATTTTGGCCTTGGTGTATTGGATCATTGTGGGCTTTCATATCTTATGACTTAATGTTCATTGTAAATATTTTTTGAGTCTGTGGCATCCAGGTTGGTCATCCATGGAAGCACAATTAATTAGGCGATAACTATTTTGCTTTTTGTTTTCATTTTAAGAATGTGATGCCCAGGAATGCCATGTTGGTTTCATCTTGTAATTTCTGTGTCTGTGAGACCAAAGGTGTTTATACCATATGGAAGTCCCAGGAGTGGGCATAGAGTGACAGTTTAGACCATTAGTGAAGATTTGAATAAACTTGTACATGAAGAAAAATCAGGAGACATATTAGTAACTTTGAAACAACTTTAGCAAAGAGTGATGAAAAAGATCAGAAGTTTGATAATGTGAGTCAAACTAAGGTTAACAAACACCCCCAAAGAAAGTGGAGCTGGGAGAGGAAAATGGACGTTATTATGTTCTACAGGTCTGTGAACATTGTAGATATTGTGCTGTACCCATAGGACTTTGATGGGAGAAGGCAAGCAGAGACTAAAAAAGACTTACGTTCAAACTTAACAAAGGCAACAGAAAGTGGGGTGGGACTTCAGATTCCCACTGAGCCCAGGTGTCTGTAAGTCATTTGGTCCTAAAGCTGTCAAAATAGGGAATGTTCTTTAAGGCACCCTGACTTGGACCTTCCACTGGGTGAAGTGTTGGGGAGCAAAATGGCATGCATCAGTTGGTTTGAGGGAGCTGCTTTGTATTCCTGTTATCAGAGCTCTTTATACTTTGGTGCTGATCTTTGTCAACATTGAACGGATGGCTTGTATTGTTCGGTAGAGTCCCCTGGGAGAAGTAGAGTATTCTGGAGGCCACATCTTCCAGGCTGCCAGCAAGTTTTCAGGTCTGGCAGATTTTTGTGTTAGGATCCTAAGTCCCTTCCCAATCCCTGCTTGGTGCATTCTCCTGATGCATTCTTTCTCCCTCTCTCAACACAGGAGGCATCTTTAACTTGCCTGCACCCCCTGCCATCTTTTGACAGTCCATTTTTCACAGAAACAATCTGGGATGCTCCTGACCACCTCCCCTCTTCTTTCCCATCTCCCTTTCCTCCCTCCCTCCTGCTGATTTGTTATTATGTACTGCAGCTGCCTGGAGGATTTTAAATAGACCCATAATGGCACAGCAGCGCCTCTTGGAAGTTTAAATATAACCTTCTTGTTAATCTTGTCTGTGCTGGCAGCAGGAACAGCACCTGGAGAAGAAGGCAGTGGGCAAGAGATGCTCAGGGGATCTACCCTGAGATCACAGTTTAGCAATCTCTCAAGTGGCCTATGATCTGAAAGCATTTGGACTCAGCCTCATGATGGCCATGCCTTAGCCTAAGTGGATTTGGTGCTGGATTGACAGTCCCTAGAAATGTAAGCACAGCGTAATACCAGAACAAAAGAGACAAGGCAACACTGGTGGAAGGCGGAAATTCCTCTCCACCCTCTGCCATCTTGTCACTCACCTCTGCCACCCTCTGAGGTGGAATGTGTTTGGTCTCATTTAGCTTTTGGCCCTGTGTTGGGGCCTGCAGTGGGAAGGGCTAATTAGCATCAATTACATGAGTGGCCATGCTTCTTAAGGAACAGGTGTATAAATCATAGGTGCTTCCCAGCACAGTATAAAGGCCTCAGACAGCCTCCAGGGGATATGCTGGGGTAACTGCCCTGACCCAGGGTGATGAAATTGTTTATGAAAGGCAGAAAGGATACATATTCTGGCCCCTGGCCCCAGACCTGTCAATGTTTTCTTAGGTTTAACAAATGTCAAAACCTAATATTAATTCAGCCATTCAATGAATATTTATTGAATCCCAGCGATTGTGGGGAATGTTCTGAGATCAATGGAAGAAAGGAGCCATGGGGAAATGAAGTACCTTGTTAAATTCAAGGAAGGTCTTAATGCTGGATTGATAAACTGTTCAAAAAAGAGGTTTTCTGGAGGATGTGTCCTCATATCCATCTGGTTCAGTTTTTTTCCAGTTGAAATGTTCTAGGATGTACTGTTTATCCAACAATGGGAACAAGAGTGACAAGACATTTAATGAAGTATAATTTGAATTCTGTAAAGTGTAAAGGACTATGCTAAACTCTTTGTTACGGTAGAGATAAGGTGATATTTCTTACCTGAAGGCTGTTTGCAGTATAAGAGGGGAGCTGAACATATAAGAAGCATATCAAATGATTTTATAGTGCATTTTGGAGTATGTTGTGAGTTCACATACATAGTTCTATTTTATACTTTTATACACTGTGAAGTAGACATTGTGATCCTCATTTTATAAAAAAGAAAAGACTAGCACAAACAGATTAAATAGTTATCCCAAAGTCAACCAGTTTGTAAGTTGTGGGACCAAGACATCTATCTTCAAATAAGATTGTGTTTCATCTTCGTAGCCCTAGAAGCTGGTATGATACATGCCACATTGCAGAACATACATTTTTTAAACTGAATGAATGACACCATTTGCTCTTTTACATAACATTGCAGTCTATATCCATTTTAACAATAAACACATAAAAAAATTTTAGTAGAGAGATTACTGAGGAAGGGGGTGAACACACCGTGGCATTCAGAGAGACATACCAGATCATGGTAGTCACACCTGGGGAATTAGGGAGACATCCCTGGTCAGGGTAGACATTCCTGGAGTTTTAGGGAGATATCCACTTCAGGGTAGACACACCTAGGGACATAGGGAGACATCCCAGGTCAAGGTTGGGTGTAGTTGATCACAGCATCAGTGTTTTCATGCAGAATCTTGGGCTCCATCCCAGATCTTTTGAATTGCAGTTGTGATTTAAAAGATGGGTTGAATGTGACTGAGTATGTAGGGAATATGAAAGGTATTAGAGGTAGTAGATATAATGATGGTAAGGAATCAAGCATTGCTAGAATACTGCTGCAAAAAAATAGCAGGAAGTAAGAGAGGGCAGAAAGGATCACAGGAGGGTGTCTATCCAGCTTGTGTCTTCATGTGGGAGAACAGCTGAACCATTCAAGTCGACAGCATTACTTTATAAGATTTCGAAGAATAAAGTCACTTTTTTTTTAGAGTCTATACCTACCAAATAAGGACATTACTGTTGTCTCATGTATCATGAAACTCTTGTTGCAGTTTATTTACTAGCTTTTAATCCTATACAGAATGGGTACCAATTGCTTGTTTACTCAAAATATAGTTTTCTGTTGACTTACATGAGACTAACCTTATTTGAAAATGGCTACACCAGTTTTACCTGTATTCTGAGAACCATTAGGGATCTTTCAAAATTATTAGCACAGTTATGTCTAACATGAGTAAAGCAGAATAAACCAATCCTTGCCCAATGGGAAGTGGCTTCTCTCCTTTCCACTGTCATTTTACTAAAGGTTCAATTGATATATATATATATATATATATATCACTCATCTATTTATGGCTATGAGTGAGAAATGCAAAAGCTGGATGCTTTATCCTTCTTTAAGGAGCTTGCTGTCTAAATAGAGGGAAATAAAGTCTTCATATATGCCTTGTCATAATAAAATCTTTGAGGAGAGAGTGAACAAGGCAGGTATGACAGGTAATTAGGAAAGCTAGGGTCTTGTGCCATTTTTGCCACTAAATTTGTATTCTCGGGAAATGCCTTAGTTTTTACAGATCTCAGTTCCTCATCTGTTAAAATGAGATGTTTGCACTGGCTGGACTTTAAGATCTTTCCTCTTCCTTCTCCCAAGCCTGCAGGGGAAATGACGGAGTGATGGATGGGAAGGTTTAGCTGACCAAATGTAAGTGACTAGACTGCTGCAGAAAGCCTATTAATCTCACAAAGATTTTTTAAAAATCAGTTGATCTTTTTTTTTTTTGTCCTTATAAGGTGACTTAATATTTGCATTACTAATTGCCTGATTTCAGGGTTAATGGACATTTCAATTTCAAATGGTCCTAAAAGCTTTTCTGAATTTGTCTGGTTATTTGCAAGCCCAGCTGCAGTTGATCTGTGCCTGTGACCTGTGGTCACAAATATGCCCCTTTGGCCCTCTTTCCTACACTCCCAAAGTGAAGTTAAAGAGAAAGATAGCCAGGTAGCCTGGCTGATTCCCTAGGCTGAACCTCCTGGAATGGGATAGGGACTCAAAGTCTGAGGGTCTGGCTCTTAGCTTTATGGGTCTGTAGTTGGTCAAGTGTTCCGGAGAGGACATATTTTATAACATTTTTTGTACCCCAAGAATCTTCTCTATTTCCACTCCTTTCTTTCCACTTCCCATTAATAGCCAACATTTACTGAACTCTTCTTACTGCTTGCCATGCACTCTGTAAAACACTTTATATGCATTATCTCACTGAATTCTTATAATGACCTTATGAACTATATATTATCATGTTTGTTTTACAGGTGGGTAAACTGAGATGCAGAGGGTTTATGCTAGGTGGCATAGTGGCAAAGTTAAACACAGTTTGTCTGAGTGTAAAACCTATTTCCTTTTGCCACCACATCAACCTGACTTCCTTCTCTAGAAAAGATCTAACCCATGTTTCAATGATAATAACCAATTTCATATGTTTACCTTGCATTCTTGAATTTAGATATCTCAACATAATTTTTTCTTACCTTGTTACATCACTAACTCAGTTAGCTTATTATCCACTAGAGTTTCCTAGATTTTTTATTTTCCTCTGTTCAACACACACTGGCTCAGCTTCTTTGTACTAAGCAGCATTTGTTCCTGTTAACTTCAATCTCTTGGTTCTGATCATGTCACGATTATGTGCTACAGTCCTTCCGAATCCTGGTGGGCAGGCAAAGCTGGGTTCTCCTTGTCTCTGTAAGTCCTGTAACATCAGCGTGCTCTAAGGAATCCTAGGGCTCTGTGGCCTCACCCAGCCATCCCAGGAGCTGGCCGTAGGCACGGGGCTGCTCCTGGCCTGGCCTGGCGAGCTGGCAGTAGAGACATGGAGCACATACCTGCAGTGCAGTCTGGCTTCTGTGCCCAGGATGACAAGGTGGCTGAGTGTCCATCTGGACTCAGTGATCACCTCCTGGGAGGACAAAACCTGAATTAGCTTGTCACGGCTGAACAGAAAAGGGCATTTGTGGATTGTGAGGCTTGGCGAGCAGAGTGGCACTTGCCAGCGTTTTGCTGAGTTACATCTTCCTACTCCACGGCTAACGTTATTTATTTTTAGCCACATTTCTTGTGATTACTCAGTTGTCTTAAAGAACTTTGTGAGAAAAATGATATCTCTGTCAGACAATTTTAGAGAATTTTCTTGCTGGAGCTGTACTGATGTAAAATGTTTTATTTTCCTGGATGCGACCAAATCCTTGTGATCTCTTGGGTTCAGGAAGAAGAGGTGTCACAATAATGGAATTTGCTAAGCAATGATAGTTTGTTCTGGTAATAGCTCATCAGAGTTCAGTGTTTCACTTAGTAGAGAGGTGCCTTTGCAGACGCACTGAAATGGACCTGCAGTGTACTGTACAAGCATGTACTAGCCTGTTGCCATAGGAACGGAGGTGGTCCTTACTCAGAAACATAGAAGTATGTGAACTACTCTCCTTTCCTTTGCTTGACCTTTTGTCCACTTTCAATTAAGGAGCTGAAGACCTAGATTTCAAAGGAATTAAGAACTTGCCCCCCTCCATTTCTACCTTCCCAAATGTCTGATGCTGAAGAGGAACTTACTGATTGTACTCAGATGCTGAGAAGGGGTGTGAAGAGCCCCACTAGAACACGCCACTCAAATAAGGGGCCAAACCATGGAGAAAGCTAAGGTCAGCAAAGGGCATATCCAGCCTGTGGTTGTCAGTGAGGGGAGGTGCTAAGGCTAGGTTACTGAGATCACTTGAGAATTGGCAAGGAACGAACCCAAGTAAGACTATATAGGCCAAAGAAGAGCATGGGGAAGACAGAACCACATTTGGCAAGGGCCGCAGTGCTCAGTGCATCCTGTTTGGAGAGGAGGGAGAGTGCCAAACACATTTTTGGTTGGAGGACAAGTGTGCCTTGAAATTTTCTTGAGGACTAAAAGTGTGTGAGTTTCATAACTTAATTCAGAATATTCAGGTCCGCTTTGAATTACAGACATCACAAATGCAGTTTGGAATGTTAACATGTAACACTGATTTCCCCAGGCCTCACTATTGTCTGCATGTGTAATATCAGTAAGAGTCCAAATCGCACTGGTACTTGCTTTCTTCTCCTCCTCATTTAAGACCATAATCCCCCACAAAGTCATCATCAACTGGTGTGGTTTGGGGAGTTCTCAGGAAGGGAGTATCATAGGTTCACAAACAGTTCTGGTGCTATATTTGCTAGGGTTGGTTGCCAATTTGGGGGATTTTCTGGTTTTTTCCTTGGTACCAGTGCCATTTCCCTTGTTTTATTTGCATGCCTGCTGCTTCCATTGAGTTCCATGGCATCTGCCTCACGCCATGGCTGTCTTCTCCCATTGAGACCACGGTCTCCCTCTGGCTGTTACAGCTTCCCACTAAGCACCTGGCTCAAGTATACTGGAGCCATCACGATGCTAACGCCTCAATGTGGCCTGTGGTGAAGTATCTAGGAGGAAGATTCTTATCCCCCATTATGTTGTACACCGTTACCAAATCTGGATACTTAGGACATAATTTCTTCTAAAGGTTTTAATGAAATAGCTTTACAGTGTTTACTTCCATCTCTTCCTTCCCTGTTCCCTGAGGACCCACGGGTCAGGCTGGGATGTACTTTCAGTAACAGCCATCATGGTGGCTTCTAAACCCCCCACCCCATCCTATGACTATCACTTTGTGAATGGATGGAATTTATTTGATTCCTTCATTCTTTATGGTAAGTTCTCCCAACGCAGCTCCTTAATTTCTCATGAAAATAAACTTCAATAGAGTTGACCCCTCCAGTTTCCAAGATCTACCCAAACATTGAAAATGCCAGTGCAGGTTCACTCTGGGACATGGTCTTCAGGTGTCCCAGGCAATGGCTGCCCTTACAAAGTGAGAGGTTCTGCCTTCGGTTGGTAGGCAGCTGAGGCTTATTGAAAAGAACACCAGACAGGGAGCCAGAATGCGTATTCTAACCGCAGTTCTGATCCCTCCCAGCTCTACAGACTTGGGCAAGTCCCTTAGTACCTTAGAGCTGCAGTTTCCTCAGCTTGACATTTAAGTTAAAAAGGCCAGCCGAGTGGCGCGGTGGTTAAGCGCTGGCTTGGGATGCCAGCGGCCCCGGTTCAGGTCCCACATATGAGGGCCAGTGACACTGCCCTCAAAAAAAAAAAAAAAAGTTCCACCAACAAGGTTGTTGAGAAAATGAAAAAGCTAATAGAGAATGGTATTCTTATGGTTAACTCATAAAATTACAAGAATGTTACAGGCATCTTAATAAGAAATGGAGTGTAATATGCTGTTCATGGTACAATCTTGTGATTCTTTTTGTCATTAAAAATTCTGTGACTCTTTCACAAGAGATGGAATGTTAACCTGTTGTCATGAACAGATGCCATTGAAGTCCCTTCATTCTCTCTGTACGGTCTTTTTTTTTTTTTTTCTGTAGCTATTTTATGGTGTCTTGTGCTGAAATAGGTAAGGACCATGCTGAGCCAGCTTCTCCTTTCCCTGATGTGGGACCCAGGTGTTCTGCCTCTGGGGCAGAGCTCCAGCTTTGCCACTCCTGCTCCAGCACCAACCTCTGGCTTTGCTCTGCCTGACACTCTTGGCCCCACTCTCTGGGTCCTTATTTTCAGCTCAGTCTTGCACAAACCAAACTGCTCACCTCAGGTCCTCTTTTGAGCATCGGCTTGGTTCTAATGATGCTCCTAATTTCACTGTAACAGCTTCGACAACAGGAGCAGGTATCTTCTCTTGGTCCAAGGTTCCTACTATAAATTTAGTAAAATCACTGGCCATGCCACTACCTTCCCATCCCCCCAAAGAAAAGAAAAGAAAAATAATTCTTCACAGAGAGTTTATGGAAGATGACTATTATAAAATGTAATAAAGCCCAAAGTTATGGAAAGACTAATGAGAGACCTTCATGGGTCTGTTGGTGCCGTCTTTAACTGTATTTATGTATTTAGGTTTTTCAAAAAGGAAATAAAAACACTTCCATCTTGTTCAGATGGACTTATGATTAGGTAACAGTGTAAAAATATTGAGTTTTTAAAATTTTTTCTTGTTACATGAATCTATGTATTCAATGTAAACAGAGATAATGAGTTCAGAGAGAGAGAATTCAGAGCAGAAGGGCTTGGGGATGAGTAAGACAGGGAGGCCTGAGTATCCAGGACAAGAGGAGACAGGAGAACAAGAGGAAGGTCAAAGATTGGCACAGAAAGGTGGGGTGCTGCTGAGGAGGTAGGCCTCTGCAGGCTTATTGTCCAAGGTCCCAAAGGCCCTGAAGGTGAAGGTTAGAGAGACTTACTGCAGCGGGACCGTGTCTGTGATGGACAGGCAGGTGGAAGCCAGCGGAGCTGAGAATGGAGCTGCAGAGTTCCTGACAGTAGACAGGACTCTGCACCACCCAGCTCCACATGAGTTCAGAAGTTTGGAAGCTGGGAAGACGTGTCAAAGGAGGTGCCATCCCCAGCTGATACCTCAGGTATCAAGTGTATCAGGTGCTATGTAAAGAGAATGATGAGGGCATGTTCATGTTTTAAACTCATGCCAAGATAACTAACATGAAACTGTACTTTAGATTTGACTCACCACAATTGTCATGTGTGTTCTGACACCTTTCCACATTTTAGAAAGAAACAATTGTGCACATAAACGCATTGCATCAGAAGCCCTGGGTCCTGTAAAGGGAAGGAGTTTGGCTGGAGAAGAGAAAGATTGCATCTCCCACTAGCAGCCTCCCCAACCACCACCGTGACCCCTCTTCCCAATTTTACATCTGGGTGATGGTCATAGCAAGTTAATTTCAATTGAGACCACCGGAGATGGGGAATGCTGAAAGACATCCTGTTTCATCAGATTAAAAAAAATAATAGCTAACATTTATTGAGCACTTAACTTGTACTTATTGCTTTGTAAAATTCTAATGCATCGCCCTGAATTATTTCATCCTTCTACAAGGGCACCATGATTATCACCCGTTTGCAACTGAGAGAACTCTGGCCAATAGTGGTCAATTTCTCTTAATATTCAGAACCACTAAAAAGCTGATCTTAGACCGACACTCAGGTCTAACCCCAACATATTTACCACCAACATGTTCTTCATTTTAGGATCTCTCAAGGTTTGAGAAGGACTGGCCCAGGGATGAAAAGAGATGGGGCATCCTAAGGTGGGGCATCCTTTGTACCATTATCCTCATCCAACTACTTTAGCCTCAGCCATCTTCTAAAACCTTTTTGCTGGGATATGAAAGGAAGGCACACACACTTAGTTTAATAGCAACATCCTTTTCCAGTTATTGCTACTTAAGATCTCGATTGGTGACAAGATACCATTATTGCACTGTTGTCAGTGGTTTATCATTCTGTTACCCTGACTATAGAGGCTGTTGTTGAATATAAGAGTTTATAACCTCCAGCATGCAAGGCTATGGATAAAACACTCTTTGACTGTTTAAAAACATTCTCTCTTGTTTAATGAGGTTTTTAAGTGTATATAGAGGGGGAAAATCAAGACTCTTTAAGAAGCCTTTGGCAGGAAGCTCTAGAGGTTTAGCTGGGGCTAACTTGAAATGTGGAGGTGAGCTATTAATCAGTTGGTCAGCAAATTAAGTGAGTTCGACATTTGCAGGAGGTTTATTGTTCTATTGCCAGTTTCGTCTTCCACTTGCTTGAAGGCAGCGAGTGCAGAAGTCCCGATGGTCAGGGCCAAGGACAACCTTTTTTGGAGAAAAGGGAAATGGTCTCTCCTGGCAGTGAAGAGAGTTCCAGCAGAGTCCTCCAAGTTCAAAGGGAGGTGCTCAGGATGGAACTATTAATACCTTCCCTCAGATAAACAACCTCTCTGGCTGGGAGCGGGGTTGAACTCCCACGGGAAGCATCAATACAGAGAAATTAAAGGCTCCTCAAAGAAGGGAAACCAAAGTTGATAGAAGAGGCACATGAAATAGTGTTCCCAGTGGGCACCAGATGATTTCTGTGGCTGAGTAGCTGGAGTACCTTCTGGAAATCACTCCATTTTTCCATCCCGTGGTGACCTCATTTTTTAAATGAAGGTGTTGGGGTAGATGACCTCCAAGGTTCGCTTAAGTGCAAAAACTCTGTGGTTCTAGAAAATTCTTAACAAGAGTTGGGTATATTGATGAGGTCTTTATATCTATATTTTTAAATTGTGTCTTTCTATAATTAGTATATAATAGTTATAATCAGTAGCAATGAGAGATATGTGTTATTTTTTATTTTTAGCTGAGCCACCATGCCACCTGTTGGCAGCTCAGTGACAGCTCAGCTCAGGCCGGGAATCAAACCAGAAACTCTGTTGCTCAAAACTGGCACTCTTGAGTGAGCTCTTAACCAACTGAGCCACTTGTCCAGCCCGAAATGTGTTATTTTTTTAAATAGTTTTATTTATTGAAAATAGTTGCATTTACAGTTGTTGGAAGAAAATTTCCTCTACCCTTCTAAGTTCTTCTGGCTGGTCTAAGAATTAAGTTGATATGAGACAGATTAATAGGAGTAAAATAAACAATGTAATTGCATACATATGGGAAATCCACATAAATAAGAAAGATTCCAGAAACAATTAGACAAAATGAGGCATATATGTAATTCTGGACTAATAAGAAGGAGGTAGAGGTCTGGAACTTCAAAGAGAAGTGAGGCAATGTAAAGGAAGGTGAAAAGAGTTAATGTTTGGTAAACAAATATTTTCTGGGCCAAACAGAAACAAGGGGACACAGAGAGGACTTTGATCAGATGGGTCTTGCTAGCTTCCTCCCTGTCTGTCACACACTAGCTCAGATTAAACGCTAGGTATCTATGATGATCTCTCCCTTCCTGGAGCAGGTTCTCTATCAAAATTCTTTTAGGAAATAAGGGGAGAAGGTCATCGGGCCTTGATTGTTTTCAGCTGGAAACATTTCCCCTGCCAGAGACACACTTTGGGGTGGCAAATTTTGCTTTCCTACAGTTAACCTCTTATTGAACCTTCCAGTAGTCTTTCTAATTTTCCAAGAGTCCAGTTCTGTCCCCTAAACTCAGAATCTCTTCTTAGAAACAAAGTGGGAGGCTTCATCCCACACCATCTCCCTTCCTCTGCTGGCCCCTGACTTGGGAGGAATATTATCTTTTCACCTCTCCTACCTGAGCCTCTTTCCAGCTGCCAAACTGCCACAGTAACAACCAGCATGTAACCTGATATTTTTTCCTTCCCTTCACCTCTCCTGGCTCTGAGATGTCAGGCTGTTAGTTCCAAGAGGGCTTAAGATTCAAGGAGGCTCCATGGATTTACAGTTCAGAGAGGTCTGGGGCAAGACTCTTTCTAGTGTACTAAGGTAAGTTGATATTTGCTGGGCTGGCCCAAGATTGCAATCACCACTTATTACATTGGATCAAGTGGAGAATGCTTTTGGATTTGTGATAATGTGAGTTAATTTTTGAAATGTGATGTATTTGTAGATTGGGGACCAATCAACCTCTTTAGTGAGATACAGTAGGTGAAATTTTAATTCTTAGAAAAGTGGGTTCCATGTTTATGTCAATTGTCTGCCTTCCCTTTTGCTCTTTCATATCTGAAGTGAATAAAAGGATATTTGCCAACTTATTTACAAAAGGTTGCTTCCACTAGCCTAAACTGTATCTTTAAATGTGCTGATGAGCCTATGCCATGTGTTGGAGTTACTAGTCTTAGTTGTAGGCCTTAGAAAAATAATAGGATGTAGGAAATTCTTAGTTTGCAAATGTTATGAAGGTTCATAGTTTTGTCTTATTTTTTTCCCATGGCATCCTTTTCTAGTTGAATTGGCCAGTATTCCTGTTTTATTTCACTGGTACTGACTACCCTTTTGCAGAGGTTCTGATAAGCTATACCCTTGCACAGTGGGAGGGGGTTAGGGGAGAAGCAATGGCAGTTTAGTCGGCCTTTGAGTAAAGAACATCTAGAACAATGCAGATGTTTCTGGCAGGTAGATGCACAGCCCTAGAGTTTGAAGACTTCTTTTCTATTTAAAGACTTTCGTAGCAACGAAGACTCATCTTCCTTGCTATTACCTCTCTCTCTCATAGATTGTACAATAGACTCTTTACCTTTTCTTACGATAGATGTGAGATAAACAGGGAGGAATTCAACTTTTATACGGGGGCTTCTCATAAACTCAAGAACGTTTTTCAAATAATGGTCAGTGATGCTTTTCCAGGCCTCGGTTAGGCCTGACCTTGTGTTTCCTTCAGTCAGTTGTTCTGCCTGTTTTTATAGGTCTTAATTTTTTTTTTTAAACCCACCTCTTAGATGAATCAGAATTTGGGGAGATAGAGGATGAACACGAAGCAGCAGGGAAGAGCTGTCTATCAAAGGTTCCTTGGAGGAGGCGGATCACTGTACCAGTTTCTTTTCTCCTTTGAAGTCTACATGTGTTGTCTCTCTTTTGTGGAGAGTCTCAAACTGGGTGGACTAAGCACTCTTGAATAAGCCCTTTCTCCTGCTCCCTCTGCAGCGCCCAGGTTACTGCCCCCACCCACTGTGCAGCTGAATTGACAAAGAACAGGAATGGACAACAGGCACAGTGGCAAAACAAGCTGTGTCACTTTCCCTTTCTTCCTCTTTGAGTCACTAAAAGAGCTGTTTCTAAGCTTACATGGTATACCTGGGTTTGTATTCAAGCAGGGCTTGCTTTCTTTTCTTTTTTTCCCCTTTTTTTTTTCTTTTTTTCCACCCCTGACACTTGTGGGCAAATCCGATCTATTACTGGTTCACCCTTCCTTTCTTTGCCCCCAGCCTCAGAGGCTAGTAAGCACAAGCCAGTTGCAGGCCGGCTTTCTTAAGTGTGTTAAGTGTGTCCACCAGGATTAGGGACTCCCCTGGTTGACATTTTATGTGATTAAAAGGGAGTGAAGTTTTTGAAAAGCAAGTGAGTACAGCTGCAAGGTGCTTTTTTGGAAGAGCAGTCCATAAAATAGGGCAGAATGAGATTAGCATATTTGAGGTATCAGTTCCCCATATGTGGTTGCAACAGGATTGACACAATGGGGAATATAGGAAATTTAGGTCAGCTGTGTATTAGGAGGGTTACTGGGTGGACTTTTCCAGACGTTTGAATCAAATGACGCCAAAACTTTATTTGGTTTTAAACTTAATTTCTTCCTGTAGCCTTAGACTCTTGACTGAATAGCTATAGATGCTTACAGCAGCAGGAAAAAATGAAATTTGCCTGCTTAGTTTAGTGTGGGCATTGTAACGGTCAAAACTGGGCGATGGCAAAACTCTCAGCAATGATATTTTCCTGGGTGGCACAAATTAGCATAAAATTGGAGGATTCAAAATATTTGATTCATGACCTAGTACTGCTGATAAGTGTGGCTTTGGGCAAGTTCTTTAACTACTTTGTATTCTGTTTAATTTATTACAGTAAATATGGGAAAATCAAGTGAAAACCTGATGAAACATAGTGTATTTGCTTCTGGAGACCTAGATTCACATTTTAGCTGTGCCACTTAATAGATACTTGACACTGAACCAGTTTTCTTTTTGAATCTGTTTGCTCATCTATAATGTGTGGATAGCAGTAATAATAGCTATGCTGTAAAATTGACATCATAATTAAAAGAGAACGCATCTAAAGTGCTTAACATAATACTGGCTCATAGTACATGCTTAATCAATATTATTATTGGTGGTGGTATATTTATATTATTTTTATTACGTGAAAATGTTGTGGAGGATTAGAATCACTTCTTAGAGTGGCTTTGAATAAGATTTTGATTGGTAGGAAATTGCAAGTATATGAAACAAATTGGACAGAAATATGAAGGTGGAAAAGTAGAAGCCATGTTTGGTGAATGGTGGAGGCAGACTGGTGAGGCTGGGACTTAAGGCATGTGGGGTTGTGCGGTGAGGCCAGACTGGGAAAGGGTACTGGGGCGAAATGTGAGAGATGTTACCGGCCATGTGAGTGGTTCATGCTTTATTCTGTTCTGTGCACAATGTGAAAGGTTAAATTTTTCATGGAGGGGAGTGACATGATCACACATATGTTTTACGATGATAACTCTTGCATACTATGCAGATGGGGTTAGAGCAAGGATGGATGCCTGCGGGCCCTCTAGGAAACTGATTTTAACAGAAAAACTGAGACATAAATGAGGACTTAGAGAGGTAGTGACAAGTAAAGGGAAAAGAAATGACACATTAGGCACATTTTTTTTTAAATTAATGATAAGGATTCCTTTTGCAATTTATTTTGGATTAAATTATTAAAGCTGAAAGAGAGCGTGAATATTTAAAAACTGTATCAGTAATAAAGAACACAAAAGCAACATTTAGTGAAGTGTGTAATTTTGCTATTATTGTATTAATACATTATCTAAAATTAGTGGCTTAAAACAACAACTGTTTTTATTTCTCATGTGCCTTGGAGTCAACTGGACAGTTCTGGCCTTAGCTGGACTTAGGTGTCTGTGGTAGGCTTTGGTGCAGTTGGCCTCTATACATCTTGGCTGAGCTCTGTCATGTCTGAGTGTTGGCTGGCTGTAAGTTGATCTAAGATGACCCCAGTTGGGACAACTTGGCTTTTCACCATGTGTTCTCTCACCTACATCAGGCTAGCTCGGGCTTATTCTCAAATCATGGCAGGCTTCCAAGAAAGAAAACAAAAGCATGCAAAGCCTCTTGAGGCCTAAACTTGGAACCAGTACAGTGATACTTTTACTACATCATATTGGCCAAAATGAGTCATTAGGTAAGCTCATTTCAAGGGGTAAGGAGACAGACTATACCTCTTGATGGGAGGAACTGCAAAGTCGCATTGCAAAGAAGTCAATTCATGGAGGCCGTCAATTAAAACCATGAGTACATTTAGTCTATCACATGAGACAGCTCAAATTAAACTAATGACATGACAATATTTGTTGTATGACTAACATAATAAATTTGTATTCACATACCAAATATTTATTGAGCACTTCCTATATTCTAGTCATCATCTCAGGCCTTTTCTGCCTTCAGGAAGCTTCCTATTAACTAGGGAGACAGACACCTAGCTAGCTAGCTAGGACACAAAGGGACATGTTCTGTATTAGTTATACATTCATTCCTGCCTTCCCTTGACCTTCAGTGAAGATGTTGACCCCTCAGACTCAGCCTCTCCTAGTTTTGAGTTAGTCTACACCAAGTCTTGTCAGCAGGTAGATTTTAGAGTTTTGCCACTTGGAGTGGACTTCTCTGTTTATTTAAATTAATTTCATTTCACTTCTTTTCTCTGATCATTTGCTTCATTACAATGAAACATATTTTGTCCCATGGAAGAGCCCCAAAAGCTCCATCTGTCTGTCCGGGTATTCACAGACCTCAGTTAGCTACCTCTGTCCCTGTGCCCTATTATTGTGCCTAAATTATGGTATCTTTATTAACATGGTGTTTTAACTTTTGAAATATTTCTCTGTTAACACCCACCTTACTCTTCCTATTGCTTGGAACAAAGGGCTACAGTTCACCCTACTGCCTATCTGTGGTTTTCTAAAAATCCACTCGTGTTAGCATTCCTCGTATTCTATTTTTTGGAGATCGGTAGAATGCTCATAACTCATTACATAGGGAATCCTGTTGCTTATGAGCAGAAAGTAGGTATTATATGTGGAATCACTAACTTCTTCTCTTCTTTCTCCCTGGTATAGGAGTCCTTTTATGTTTTCAGTATCCTGTCCCTTTGATTATTGGAGTAGGAGAAGGATGAGCTGACCTGGAAGAGATCTAAATGAATTTTCAGTAAAGGCATTGAGTAAAGTGAAGCTCTTCCTATGTTTTTTGTAGCATATTATAAATTGGTTTGATCTTTTGGTTGTTTAAATATGACACTGAGTATATGAATTATAGTTTTTTATATTAATAGCATTTTTAAAAAACTCCACTTCATTTTTGGAAAAATTGGATTTCTTTTGGGAACAACAGTAGCCTTGGGTCAAATCACTGGTGCTCTCTAAATGTGAGATCTCTGGGTGCTCACACAGTATACGCCCCTTTCTACAAAGACTGGACATATCCTCTTCCCCATCCCCATATCGCTTCCTTCAGAGTTCCAGGCCCACTGCTGAGCTGCAGGTTTAGCCTTTAGTGGAGAGGTACATGAAGCTAGAGTGTGGTGGGAAGATAAAAATAAATGGGTGATTGGGTCTAGGGCAAAATGCCTCCCAAGTTTGATTCACCAAAAGGAAAGATAGCTCAAGAATGATGTACAAAGTAGAACTATAAAGCAGTGAGTTCTTTTCTCAAATCTGCAAGAAATGTGTCTCATTATGTTATTGTCAGAAAGGGAGCCATATTGAATCATCTATTTTTAAAACTGGAAGAGTTGATAAATAATCTAGAAATCTTTCTGATTTTTATAGTAGCCTCAACTCAAAGACAAAAAATCTGAAAAATATATCCCCCAAGAGAAGGAAAAGAATAATACTGTCCTTAACGTGATGGCAAAAGTCATCTGGCTATAGAAGAGGAAGGTTTGCTTTCAGACTGCTTAGAAATGTTGACAGTCACAGGAGCCTAGTCTCTGGCTGCTACCAGGTGAGAGGGACGGTGGGAGAGAGAGAACCTTGAACAGCACCCCCACTCCCCGCTTCCTTTCCTTAGTGTCACCAACATAGGCAGAAGAACTGAAAACTATTCATTTTTCTCTGAAGTCTATTTCCTTCCCTCTACATGCCTGCTGATTGGCTTATGCTTTCTAATTATAGAAAAAGTGAAGCCAATTTCATCAACTCAAATAAACTCTGATCCTGTTTTATGTTCAACCTCGCTAGCTCAAACTGTAGCACATAACTGTGTTGACATAATTGATCTACAGACACTGAAGAGCTAAGGTTTAACTTCAGTAATAACACACATATTCTGTGATGGGGTTATGTATGTGTAAGTACCTCATATTCATTAATATGTCATAGTATCAGACAGAACGGACTCAGTTTGTTCATATTTTGTTACATGCATACCATATTCATAGGGTCTTAGAAGGAAACTTAAAGGTTATTTAGTTCAACATCTGACTCAGTGTAGGAATCCCTGACAGGCTCTTTCTGTTGGAGCCTCTTTGGTGGAAGGGAACTGACTTGGATGGCCAAGAGAATCCATTCCATTCAGGTTGTGAAAGTTTTTCTTTATATCGAGACAAAACCTACTGTGCTAGAACTGCCATTGCGAGAATCATGTTCTTTCCTCTGGATTTATTTTTAACCATTTTTCCCATGTGACTACCTCCTGGTACATTATGATGACCCTCAGGCAGTCCCTGAGTTTTCTCCTTCAAACTAAGCACATTTCTTCAACTGGTTCTCAAATGCAATACTTTTTAGATAGTTCATGCTAGCCATTTGATCAATGTACCAATGATCAGTTTATCATTGTGTTCTGTTTACTGTCAAATACAATAGACTCATCTCCCATGTTTGGCATGATGTTTTTCTATTAAAGTAGCTTAAGATTGCTTTAGCTGCTTTGGCAGCCTAGCCTCCCAAGTTTACAATTATCTAAGATCCAAAGTAAGCCAAGCCTTACCCCATGCTTTTTTTTGTGCAATTGGTATTAAATTTAACCCAGTTCAGTATCATTTGTTTAGGTTGATCTCACCTTTCAAAAATAGCCTGCCTGTATATTTTTGAAGTTTGATTTTTTTTTCCACCCTTGATGTCTTCATTATTCTTCCCAGCTTTCTGTCATGTCGTTGTTTTGTAAATTTGTTGAACTATTCTTCCCCAAGTTGAAAAAATGCTGAGTAAAGCAAGATTCGGTCTGGATCCTTTGGGTATCCACCAGAGATTTTCCTTTATGCTGTTTCTCCATCTTTTCATGAGGATTTCATAAGGGTCTTTGTTGAGCATACTGTTGAAATATTTGGCCACACCTGTAATCAGAATATATTCCTTCTTGAGAAAAACAAAATATAAGTGTACACTATGTATACAAAATTGCTTTCCTCGCCTTTTTCTTTTGCAAATTTTATACACCATGCCACATACTTATACAAACATCTTATATATAATTCTTGGCAAAACCTACTCTTACAACATCTTTTCTGAGCCCTAAAAAAATTTCATTTTTTTTAACCATTATACGACCTAGCTCTGCAAATATTTTTGCTCTTAGATTATTTGTAACTCTTGACTTTTGACTTTTCTTCTCTATAAATTCTCCTGCCATGTAGCTTTATAAACTGTGGCTCTCTGCTAACAATTGTACCCTGAATAAAGCTAGGTTCTTTAGATTCCCTTTCCACCATTCTACATCCATCCATTAATTCCCAATTCTTCAGTCTTTCATATTCCCAGCTCTCCTGGCATTTACAGTGCTATGTTTAAAGGAGTTTTGGGAAGCATTGTGGATCTGCTATTTCTTGTGGTTGAAATGAAGCCATGGCTGGAGATGAATACAACATCTGCTTGAAGGCCACATAAATAATATTCTGTAATATTTGGGAGGGTAAGTCATGGTGAATACTTTTGTCAGGCTGAATCTTAATGGGATACTGGCTAGAATTCAGGCATAGGGATAGAAGTTGCTTACATAAATGATTAGACTGGTTTAAAAGAATAGCTATTTGTCTTTCTCCGTCTGACTTATTTCACTTAGCTAACTATTGTTTTGTACATCTGAAACTAATAAAAAAAAAAAGCTGTGTAGTGAACAAGGAATTAAACACCAGGTAGATAAAAATTACACTTCTCACTGTGCCTGTACTTGGGCTGTACTTGGCTAAATTCACTTTTGTGTGTTAACTTTGGTATCTCCAGACCAGGATAGATATCGTCTAATTAATTAAAGATATGGGGCTGTTCTAGGTCATTATTTCTCCAACTGAATAAAGGCAGTGGGAGGGCACTAATTTCCTGGAAAAAAGAAGTTCCTGGATGTGGTCACACCAGTTCTTTCGGATACTGAAAAAAAAGTTGGAAAATGTAGTACGGGGAGATGAAATAGCAAAATAATGCGGGCGATAACAATATCTAGGATTACTGAAGTCTTATTATGTTCCAAAAGTTGTGCCTTCTCATTGAATTCTCATAACTGTCTTATGAGGTGTGTGCTATTAGTATCACTCTTTGGCAGATGAGAAACTGAGGCACAGAGAGATTATTTACCCACAGGCAGGCATCCAAGAAGTGGCAGAGCTGTAAGTAGCTGAGTTCCGCAGTCTGGCTGTAAGGCTGTGCTGTCCACTATAGTAGCCACCTGCCTCCGGTGGCAATTGAGCCCTGTACATAGGGCTGGTCTGAGTTAAGATGGGTTGGAAGTACAACACGTCTACTGGGGATTGAAGACTTTGGACTAACAAAAGAATGTGAATCGCCCTGTTAATAATTTTTATATTGATTGCACGTGAAAGTAATATTTGGATATATTGAGTTCAATGAAACACAAAAATTAAGTTAGCCTGTTTCTTTATATTTATTTTAATGTGTTTATTAGACAATCTAACATTATGTAAGCGACTCACATTCTTTCCATTACATACTGATTTTCCAGAGATTAGCTGCTTTTTAGCAACAAGCAAGCAAACTTGAGTTTTGGTAACATCCATAAAGTTTAAAAGGAATGAGAAAGGTTACAGAACAGGGCAGTTTGGTGAGTTCAGCTGGGTCCTGTAAGGAAAGGAGGCTGCCTGTAGGATGTATTATACCTGGAACCTGGAAAGGCCACAGAGTCAATTTTTCCCTGAAATTAAGAGAAAGTATGTGGTCAAGAATGAATGGGTTTCCTAGAGACCAACAAAAATCTCAACAGCATTGATCTTGGACCAGAATAGAAAATGAAAAGTGAACAATCAGGTAAAGGGCAGGATGATGTAAAATAATGGGCCTTAGGTAATTTTACAACTGGGAGGACAGGGGAGAAACAACAATATTTTTAGCCAAGTGAAATGGGATTGAGTGACACCATTCCTGAAGAGCTGCCAGACAAAGGTTCAGCTGGTGAGCACCGGTGTGGTTGTACAGTCATTAAACTACAGTTGACCCTTGAACAACATGGGTTTCAACTGCACAAGTCCACTTATACTCGGATTTTTGTCAGTAAATTAATGGTCAGCCCTCCCTTTCCCCCAGTTTTGCATACGTGGAATGAAAACAGTATTTTTTTCCGTGGTTAGGAATCCAAGGACATGGAGCAGTGACAGCATGCATTGTTCTGTGCCATTTTATGTAAGGGACTTGAGCATCTGCAGATTTTGGTATTTGTCGGGATCCTGGAATCGATCCCCCAAGGATACCAAGGGACAATTGTAGATCAGTTTTCAGGGAGACAGAAGTTATATGCAGAGTTTTGACTGCACAGTGTGTCAATGTCCATAACCCCTGCATTCTTCAAGGGTCACCTATGTTTCTATGACAGCTGGTAACTAGTGGCTGCTCTGGAGCCTGTGAGCACATTCAGTCCTTCCTCTAGGCTTTCCTACAAATCACCCAAAGGGCTAATGCCTAACCGAATAGGGGCCCAAGACCCCACCCTATCCCTAAGGCCACCTTCAATTCTGATTGGCTGGCAAAAGTCCCAATTGTTAAATATTTTGAATATTATTCATTCTTAAGTGAAACTATGCCTCGTAACGTCTCTAATTTCATATCATTTGCACCATAATATGTTATGATCACAGTGAGTTATATTCTGGAGAATAGAAAGAAACAAAAGACACAACTTGAACAATCCACCTGGGATAGAAGCTGAGTTTGAGGGACTTCAGAGTGGTTAAAATTGTTCTGCTTGATATAAGAAGAATTATATGATGGAAGTATAAATAAAATACACACACACACACACACACACACAGTCCCCAAGAATTGGAGGACAATAGAGGAAGAGTCGGGAGAGTAAGGTTGTGCCATGGCGATTGTACAGGACCACTCCAGCAATAGTGTGGCCCCTAGCCAAATCATATGTAAAATTACTAAGCCCAGGATGAATGAAACAGGTGGATTTTTTTCCTCTTTCTGTACATACCATTTAAAACTGGACTTCAAATTTCAACTGGTCTGGGTGGAGTTGTAGCAGACAAACAAGGTAAACATAGGAACTCAGAGAAAGACTGAGAAAATGTAAGCTATAGAAGTTGTAAAAAGTTTAGGAAGGATTTTCGACAGTGCCAGCCTAAGAACTGATCAAAATCAATAAGACTGCCCAAGGGGAGCAGGCACCACCTGACATGTGGGTTACAAGTACATTCTTAGCATCTTAAATATCTGTAGCATGTGTTCTGAATATCAGTATTCTTTGGAAGGGTAACAAAGGAGAAAGGCTAATGAATCCTACAGCTTTGAAGGAGACATTGCCCGAGGTGCCAGTGATGGAAAGATACCCACAGATGTGGCACCTTCTCTTATTTAGGGGCCTTTTATCCCTGCCGCTGTGGATCTTGCCACCATGATTGTTCTTACCCTGCAGAGGGCTGGGATACTGTGGAACCATTCCCAGCATTGGGACAGCGACTTCCTTTAACTGTTCCTTCTGCCTCCTTTCCTTTTCCCATCTTGACTTGCCTTTCCTGCAGTTTCCTGGCACAGGTGAGGTGAGCTGAAATTGGTATGAAAAAGAAGTCCAGAAACCAGACACTATTGAGTGGCCAGGATGTAGACGAACGTTTGGCTAGGTGATTACTCTTGAGAAAAAGAAGTGTTCTCAACAAAGTTGGTGAGAGGAAGCTCTTGGCTCCAATTCACTCCTATTCTTGGCCTCCTTTTTTACTTTCTGCTTTCTCTGTGTTGATTTTCTGTTCTTAGAACCAAAGGTGACTTGGAATGAAGCATCCTTATCCAGAGCGTTCTTACTCAGGTTCTTCTTTTTTTTTGCTTTCAGGTCAGGGCAGAGACAGGGCCACTAGGTTAATGGAATGGGGCTCAGGTGACCTTGGCTTTGAGAGCAGTGCACTTGGGACTCCTATTAGTATGCCCTGGCTCTCTCCTTCCATTTTTACCCTCCCCCCACATCATCATACATTTGCAGCACAAGCAGCAGAATTAAAGCCATATTTGTTCAAGTACACAGGTGGGGGATGAAAGAACATAAAACTATGAATATTCTAATTTTAAGAAGTTTTAGGGGCTCATTTCTCATCTCTTTTCCTTGCTTTGATAATCATGTTGCTCTTACTGTCTTTTTACTTTTTCTCTTTATTTTGTTCCCCATTCATCTTTCTATCCTAAAGTTTTATGTTTATTCTCTTGTCTCTAGTTTAATCCATATTAATTCCTGCTCCAAAAAAAACCCCATAAACTTTCATTAGTACTAATTTAGTTTATTTTAGTTCTTTTCCAATAAAGTGATAAGAAATGAACTAGCATATGTGCACTGTAATAAGCTTATATTAATTTGTTCCCTCACAGTAATTTTCAAGGGCTTCACATTTCCTACCTCTTTAAGTCAGAACTCTACAACCAGAAGTCCCAGTTTTCCCATTTGCAAAATGGGAATGCCATTGTATGGGAAGAAAAATATATGTGGCTAATAAACATGAGCAATGTCTAGCCTCACCATAATGAAAATACAGAAATTAAAACAACAACAACATTACATTTTTCACCTACCAAACTGGCAGCAATGTTAAAGATCTATTTACTGTGGAGTACAGTGAGATCAGCACTTGCATACACTGCTACGAGAGTGTGAAATGATATGACAGTTTGGGAAAACAATGTGTAAAAATTAATGGCTTTTAAGAAGTTAATATCCTTGACTGATTTGTCCCTAATTCTACTTCTCAGAGACTGCCTTTGTGACATTAATTGTACAGACAGAGGAGTGCAAACAAATATATTCCTCAGAGTACTATTTACTAAGCACTTACTCTATGCTCACCGCTCTGCTAGGTACTTCACTGGCATCGTCTCATGTACCCTGTGAGACAGGTGCATTACCAACACATTTTAGTGATTCAGAGAGGCTAAGGAACTTGTCTTAAGGTAACAAAGAGCCTGCAGATGGTACAGTTCAAACTGAGACAGTCTAACCACAAGCTCCTGCTCTTAACCCCATGCTGCAAAGTAGTACAGTCCTTACCTATTATGTTATTGTTTCTTTTGACCTTTTGCTCCTCTGCCAGACCCCATGAAAGCTTAGGCAAGAAGCTCCTGCCTCTGTCCCAGCCTCCTACCCTGTTTGGTATTTATTAGGTACTTGATAAATATCTGCTGAAGGAAGAGCCTCACTGAACAACCTTCATTGTCCTCAGAACCAACTGCTTAAGCCGACCTCACTTCTGCTTAACCTGCTGCCACCACTAGAATTGGCCTCTCACCTTATTAGCATCTGGATGATAACAATCACCACCACCACCACCACCATCATCACCATCATCATCACCATCTTACTTCTCCTCCATGAAAATTTTCTAATTTCTGATCATGTGTGATCCCTTCCTTTTCTAAGCCCCATAACATTTGTTTTCATTCATTTTATGATAATTACATTAGATTTTGCATTATTGTCACTGGTATACTCCAGGTGTCAGAATTGTAAAGTCTTTATGATGAGGGATAACTTCCCGTTGCTTTCACATCCTCCTTGGAGCCCAGGACAGGATCTTTCATGTATGTTACATAACATGCTCAATGCATGTTATGTGATTAAATGCATATTATGTCTTTAGAAATAAAAATATAAAGCTATCTTATTCATAAAACATGTTCCCCAACTAGACCTCTTGGTGAAAAAAAAGAAACCTTAAGCAAAGCCCTGCAATGTGATGGCACCATTTTTAAAAATGATATTTACTCTTTGTGCATTTGACTTGGCAAGATTAGTCACCCAGTGGATGTTAATCTCCTCTGCTATGTCCCTGTACCCCAATTAAGGCCTGTAAAATCAGATTAAATGTCTGTTCCAGGCTCATCAATTCCACTATTCCCATTCATATCACTCCTTGTTTCCATCCCTGGGATGCACGTCTCTGATAAAATTGGCTTGGGCAGATTATCTATAATTAACCATCTGGATGTTCACCTTACACCTCATTACACTTCTTTTCTTTTTCACTTTTGGATAAAAACCCACTAGAAAAATTAACTAAATTGGACCCAAAGTAGTTCTGTCTTTATCTAATGTGTGTAACTGGTGTTTTACCCATTTTATCATTTGTCAGCTTGGGTAAAAAGGATTGCACCCTTAATTTTTTTCATTTACTGTTAAAATCCCCTCCTACTCATATTAGCAGGAAAAGCAGTTTCATCCTCTGAAAGTCTCTCTAAGATTCATGCCAGAGTATTCAAGAATGTTAGGCATTTACTCAGGACAGGGTTAGCCTGATTCTAGACCTCACATGAAGAAGGAACCAGACAGTCTGAGCTATGTACTACTAGACCTTGGCTTTTTTTCTTTCCTAGTTTACCTTGTAATGTTTCAGGTTACATTCATTTGCTCATCCACTGTTCTTAAGACAGGACCATGGTTCCGGCATGTACAACTGAAAAGACTTCCAGAATTAACCTGATGCTGTGTTGAAACAGGTCCTCCTCTATGACCCCTAGTACTGTATGTTGAGCTGTGTTCACATCCCAGGTCCCCCATTGTCTCAGGGAGAGATCCACTATTTTTTTTTCCTGTGTCAATCTACAATAGAGTATCTAGTAATTTTGAAGGAGTTTGGAGGCATCAACCTGTTTTCTCCCAATAGAATCCTTGACTCCTTATTACTTTCCCCACCTCTTCTCCAGGGATCTGGAGAAGTTTTGTCTATACCAAGAGAGATGGTTTTGTTATGTTCCCAAAGTCTCCTTTTACTTTACCCCAGGAAAGAAGGTGTTTGTTTTCTTTTGGGAGTTTCTGGGATGAGGCACATTTCTCTTCCAGCCTGATTCTCTGTGTCCACCTTAGGTGAAGAAGCAGCCAACAACTTCTTTTACTAAGCAACGTTAAGTGCCATGTCACTGTGACCCACTGCCTGTACATGTAAGCGATGGGTGTCCTGTGCATATAGATCTTTCTATGTTGACTCCCTTCTGCCTTTCTTGCTCATGCACATACAATATAGTGCATGTGTGGTCCACAAGTTCACAACTGACGGCACACCAGCTATTTCAGACAGTGTAAAAATTAAATTAAGGAAAATGTAGGCCTCTGAATACAGGAAATTTTGTTTCTCTAATAGAGCCTTATAGTTGTACATGGGTGGGTTGGAAGGAACTTACCAAGTCTGTATCTGTGAGTCACTGGCTGGGCACTGATCACTTCTGAAGTTCAAACCATCCCTTCCAATCCAACACCCCAGCAGACACTAGTTCTTTAAGAGTTCCTACTATGCTAGTGTGTTTGAGTGTGAAATTCACCTACAACTGTAATCCGTGACATCATTGGACCCTCCAAGAGAATGGACCTTGGAGCATTTATTTCACCATTGAGTGGTGTGAGTAAGAATGGAGGTTGAGACTTTGCTCAATGAGAATACATTAGTTAGAGAGCTGGGGGTGGCTTTAATGATGAGGAATAGCATTGGAAAGTGTGATTATTTTTGCAGACTTGTGAAGATATTTTGAAATTAGTTGATTTGTAAAAGGGAAAAAAAAATCTGTTACAAGGCTGCTATGTTGCCTGTGATAGAAATGTACTGTCTTAAGTGATTCAGATAGTTAGAATTTCAATTTGTTATTTCTGCCTTATCTCTTCTTGCCCCTAGTTCAGGTATTTACTCTGTGCAGATGTGATTTAAATACTGCTTCTTTCTCAGTAAGAATTATTTTGCGTACTCTACATGTGTACCTAGAGAATTTTATATTCTAAAATTTTGACTAGCTGACCTTAGATTGATACTTCAGTGCATACACACTAGCTGATGAGTTATCAAACAAAATGAAGAGAAGTGGGTGGGCCAGTGGCCTGAGCAGTGGACATAAATTGGGGTGAGAGGTGGATAGTTTTAGTCTTTCTTTATGCTCAGAGCAAATCGCTCTGCAAATGAACCAAAGCTAATGGTATTCCTCAGATTGGGAGAAGTCATATTGGGGTTAGCCTAGTTGAAGCCTATGGTTGTTACATAGGAAGAAAGGGGTCATTTTAAGATAACGAAGAGGAGTTGTGTCTGGTAAAGTCAGGTAGCTAGATGTCAAAGAGCCATCAAAATGGTACCTGTGAAACAGACCCAATGGAAGCTCTGTCAGCGGAGACAAGATAATAGCAGTGAATAATAGCAGAAGTAGATGACTTTTATAAAACAGTAGAACCAGTATCATTAATACTGATGTACTGATGTAATGCTGAGTTGGTGAATGTTTTTCGGAATCTGACTGGACAGTTAGAAAGAAGAAAGAGGCCAAGAATACTCGTATGTCTCTTGGGCCAGAAATGGTAGCAACCGTTCAGTTGAATGAAAACATTTACTCTTGAGAAAAATCACTGGAAACCACGTCAAGACCTGAGAAAGTGAAGTATTCTCACATACTCAGAAAGGGACAGCTTGGGAGCCCATGCTGTTCTGGGTTGTATCGAAAGTCCAGTCAAAATCAGAAGTTGTGTTTGATCAAATACAACTGGTGCTTAGACAGTGAGGACCATAAAAACAATGATGAATATGTCAACTTAACCAGTTTGTAAATATGTGTGAAATAAAACATTGCTTATATTTTTGGCTATCATATGTGAGAAGTAGATTCATACTTAATGAATCTGAGAATTTGCCCTGTGCCAGGCACTGTACTAGGCATTTTCATATTGTCCCATTTGATCCCCTTTATAACTATATCAGCAACAAATTAGCACTTTTATTTTCTATAGGAAAATAAGGGATAGATAAGTTAAATAAACTTGTCTAAAGATCACATAGCTAAGAAGTGTCCAGATTTGACTCGGAATTTCTGGTTCCAAATTCACTTCTTCCATAGACATACTGTGGTTCTTCTCTTATTGTACTTACTGCTTTGCTGTCTTGTAAATATATATTTTTTTAACCATATAAGTTTATAAAGAAGAAAAATCTAAATTTTAGATTTTCACTTAGGAACTATTAGACATTAGCTACAGGAAACAAGTTATCAAAATCACAAAGAAGGTTGAGGTAACTGGGCATGAAACTCAGTGCAAGTTGGTAGAAATGTCTGGAGCTCAGTGTCCCTTATTCCTGTCAGACAGAACCTATCACAAAATTTCTTTAGACCATTATTCTCAGGAATAAAGAGCATATATCTACCTCTGTCTGTGGTTAACATCAAGGGAGTTTTGGTTTGCATTGAGATGCAAATCCCAAGGGCTAAATTAATTTTTATTTGACCTTTAATCTTCAAGATAACAAATAACTATGTAACCTCCTCCCAAACACCAAATTTCAGTGAAATCTATTAAATATTCCAGAAACTCGTCTTTTTGACGATGACTTAGCCACCATTTTACAGAGAGTAAACTTAATATTTTACCGTTTTGTATTCAAATACATTAAGTTCTTTTGAAGAACAAATAGGTCAGTGTAAAATGCCCAGGAATTCAGAAGAATCAGAACTCTCACTTTGATGGTTAGAGCCAGTTCTCCCATCCTAAATTCTTAAGAATATAGGAAATGACTTGATTTGAACAGAGTGCAGATGAGCTTTATGTGCAACTTGAAAAAGCTGAAAACTGGCAGGAATTTGGTTTGGGTCAGGGCATATTGATAAAGTACTTGAAACAGCAGGGCAAGATGGGAGGAATTTTATTTCTTTCCACTGTGGAGAATGAGGTGTAGTTAAAATTTTAGAAACCGGGAGCCATATTCAGATTAGCAGAAATTCAAACAAAATAGAACTTCAGATAAAATAAATGGCTCACTTTCTGAACTGTTAGATGTTGGCCTCACGCTGTGGGAGCAGGCCTTCCTGAGGGCCTCAGAGAGGCGTGTGTGGGTCCTGGTGGCCTCGTGGCACATGGGGCAGCTATCTCATCACTGTGTGTTCTGTGGCTCTCATTTCATTTTTTACTGGATGTGTGCAATCTGTGTGCAATCTGAGGTGCCATCCACCAGATTTCTTTTTTTTTTTTTAATTTTGGGCGCACGTTTGCTAGCAACTCCTGATTAAATGACTGTGAAAGGGATATGGTTTTGTTAGCGTCTGTTACATAGCTTGTTAGAGCCAACAGTCTTTAGCTTCAAGGAACTGTAAACCATCAAGTAAATTATTTGACTTTATCTCTAAGTAAGTTGTACCTGCTTGCTGTGCCCAGTTCTACGTTAGCCAGGTGTCGCATGCTGAATAAACACCAATGGCTGGAGAGACAAGGACGGAAGAAGGACCGCTGTCAGTATACAGTCCTGCCCTTTCAGCGGTGAGCCTGAGAACCTGGGAAGACATGCGCAAGGTTCTGGTTATGAGCGCAGCCAGCTCCCACCCATCTTTAGTACTGTTAGACCAAAAGCCCCATTTGAACAAAATTACAACCAGCTAGTTGATAAAACAGAATGAGGAATAAGAAAGGGCCTGGTGGGGAGGGTCTTGTTTGAATGACTTTGTATTACTGAAAGGAACTCTGTCCAGCTGCCCTTTCGGTCCAACAGTCTCAGACCAGGGACTAAGCCTGACTCTCACCAAGGAGAAAGTCATCTAGGAGGACATATTGCTCATGAAAATGGGAGGCTGTGGAATAAATTCCAAGGATGATTCTATAAATCAAGAAAATAGTAACTCATGATAGCCTTTTTATGTTTATTAGACTCTTAATTGGCAGGAGCAAACACCAGCTACATTATTTAAAAAACACACAGAACACAAACCAGAAACAAAATGTCAGGTAGTTTATTATGAGGATGTGTACGGCCGAGAGCTGGAAAGCTGTGAGGAAGCCCCTACCCCGCTCCAGGGCTGGCTACCTGCTGGGTCTCAAGGACAGGGTGGTCTGCATGTTCAAGTCCTGCTTTTCCCATGCATCTGAAGCCTTCCGTTTGAGGTTTCCACTGCCATCCCACAGCCTCTGTTTCCTCATTGTTTCATAGTGCTCATGACCTTGGTTTGTCATAGCCCCCAGGCATTATAGATGAAAGCTCTGGCCTTTCTTTTCATTGTTTTTGGTTTGGATTCCTGAGAGAGGTTTGATGAGCTGGGCTCTTTTTCCTAATGAGACCCAGAGTGCAGGCATTGGTGAGTTTAAGGATGGGCTGCCTCAGGCACGCCCCTACTTGTGGTTAATGGTACCTGTACTGTGCAAAGAGAAGCGAAGCCTGTGGATTGAGGAAGTTAATCTAAAAGAAAAATCAGGCATGATGAATATGATTGCGCAACATAGCAAAGAAGTAAGCTTAATTGATTTTGCCTCTACAAGCTGTTCATTGAGCCCACTTCTAGAATGTATTTAATACATAAAGCCAATTAGGTAGCTGAAGACTGTTACTGTGGCCAAAGCAGGAGAATCTTGGCTTTTATGCAAGGGAAATAAGAAGAAAACCTGGGAGTTATTCTACCATATGGTATAAAAGCATTAAGAAGTTGAGAGAATTAAGGAGAGATGAACTTACATTTTGTCACCAAAGATTTGAATATAATAACTTACTTTAAACTAGGTGACTGATTTGATGAAGTTCGTTGGTAGGAGGTCTTTTGGGGACTCTGTTTAGATAATTTGGATAATCTTTTCAGCATTGTGGAACTCAAAAATAGAAGATATTTCCTTATGAGCCAAGACATACTGCCTTTTTGAGTGAAGCACAAACTGAACTGATTATTTCTTGTAACTTTGTCCATAAGTTGTTACATATGAAACCAACATAGGACATCATGTCCCACCCCATTTACATCTGGCAGCACCTCTGGTTCAGACTGGGTTCTTTGTTTTTTGTTTTTTGGGCAAAAAATAAGAAGCTGTGTTACTGTATTAATACTCAGGGATGCATTTGCAACTATATATTCATTTAATTTCATGGGGCCAAGAATAAAAGCAGATCTTAAAATATATCCTTGATTTATCAGTAAGAAAATAAGAAAAAAAGAACATTATGTTCCTTTAATAGACATGCAGGCAGTTTTGAGAACTGATAGCATATAGGTAGTCATCTATGTATTTCCAAATAAATGGGACACCAGGACTCATAAATTGAACTAGAGAAAATTTGAGGGCAGGCTGCTTTTGTGAGGCTGCTTGGATATACATTGCAATTCCCAGGTCATCGCTATGCACGGAGCACTGAAATGACCGATCTCCAGTGTACACAATTATTAAAAAACCATTGGAGGGCCAGAAAAAAAATGCTGGTGTAAAGAATACAAATACATCGAGAGAAGGGAAAGACTAGGAATTACCCTTCCTCCAGCTTTTCTGAAGGGGCACTTAAAAGAAATCTTACAAAATCTATTTGCCATCATTTGAGGAAAATAAAATTTTTTTTAACTGGGTAGCTTGACTTCATAAAAGACAGTCCTGTTCTACTAATCTAATCTTCTGAGATAAAAATGAAAGTCTTGGTAGATCAAGCAGAAAGATTTATATATAATTTATTTAGACTGTGAAGTTCTTTGGATGTGATACTCAATGGTATGTCCATTAGCCCATACGTCTCTGCCTGAGATAGGGGGCAGGCTCATTGTCCACCTGAGGTCAAACCTAAGGCTGAGTTCAAGGCTAGTGTTATGTATATTTCTATCCACAGTCTTGCATTTGGATCGCAGCGCATTGTTGCTTAATTTGCTCACTGTACAGAGCTGGTGGGAGAACTAGCAAAGAAAGAGATAAGTAGAAAGAAGCTTTAAAACTATGGCTGTCCAGCCATACTGCCCTTTGTTCTCATCGTTTCTATGACTCATATTCTAAGAAATGTTACATTAACATTTAACTTAGGAAAGTCATCAATTCTTTTGTATAATTTGATCTTATTTTCCAATTAGCTCACCCGGAAGATGAGGATGATGACTTACATTTCATCTCTATCTCCCATAGCACCTGATGGGCATTTAATAAATATTTGATTGATTGGCAAACAATCAAGAAGATCATAAAGAACAGGTTGTATGATGTCCAAAAGAAGAATATTGTAGGGTAATAGCACGTACCAAGTCTATCACTAGTTAGCAGCAGCAGTGTGCTTATGGATGGGTGCATAGGATGAAGCTTAAGGAACTCATGAAAAGAATCTCTGTAATACTTTTACGAGGTGACTGATTGCTCGGTGGTTTGCAATTAAAACAGAAGGTGTAGATGGTTTAGATGGGAGCTGTAGAGATGATTAAAGGAAGCTTGAGGTTGTGTGGTGCAATGGTTGAGTGTGTGTGCTCTGAAGTCAGACCTGGTTGGATTCTCAAACCATCAGTGACCTCCCGTAAGTGAGTTAACTTCTCTAAAGCTCATTTTCTCTATTGGTGAAATGGAGAGAGTAATAGGGCTATGATAATTAATTGACAATGCACGTATAGCACCTGGTATGCTGTAAGCAACTCAATAAATATTGTAATAACCATACCATAAATGAGAAACAAAGGGGGTTGTTTCATGCAAGATGACAAACTGTCATCTATCTTTACATCAGCTTGGTTTACTTCTTGGAGATTTTTGAGCATCGATTATGTACCTTTCACCAGGGAAAGCATGAGGGCCAAAGGCTTGATCTGTAGCATGAAGGAATCAAGATACACATAGGGAAGAATTTCTGAACGTCAGGGCTGCTGGACTCATTGGCATGTGTAACTGAGGAAAATTGTGGAATTTTCTTTGAGGACTTAGAAAATAATCTAGTTCTACCTCACATTCCCCAAATTGGTTTAATGGTAATCCTCCTCTAAGCCGAACTGGTGTCTTCTCAAGCCACTCTGGTTAATGTCTATTCTTTGAGATCGTGGGCTGGCATTATTAACAGTTTAAACCGTGCTTATTAAAAGATCAGCATATTGGCATCTTTCAGCAATACCAAATTAACATCAAAATGTCATTGCTGAGCCATAAGGATGCCCCCATTTTGTTTTGTTAGTTTGGATCAGAATTCGCACCCAACTAATGTGAGCCTGATAGCTTCAGGTGAGCTGCTTTTATGGCCAGTTATAAAGATAATGAGACTGTATCTAATACTCATACTTGTCTGGAATGATTCATCTATAGACAGAGGCCCCACTGTGAAGGATCCAGATTAGAGATTAATAAATGCTATATCTGATTCTAACATGGCTTTGTACTCCAGAGACTCTGATGAGAATGAGTAAACAGATAAGCTCTGAGCTTCATTTGGTTTGAAATGCCAATTGGCATTTTCTTTTTGAGCTTTTTTTCTTGCATTCTTCCACCCAGGGGGACAATATTCAGGTGAAATGCTGTGAACTATAGAAATGTTGGAGAGCACTGAATATGATTGAAAAACAAACTTCAAAATAAGAATGAATAAATGGGCCATCCCTTTACTTGTCAAGTTTTTCTTTTCAAGAAACATCTTGCCAATTTTGACATCTTCCTTGAGCGATAGCAGCTGCTTGTCTCTGTTGGCCAAGCTTCCAGAGTCAAGCTGAGATACTGACAGTATTTTAGCTCCCAAAGACCCCAGCGGGGAGAATGGAGACACTACTTGGGGTAAGGGTGCAGGCCAGTTAAGACAGTCCAATGGCGCCTTTCTCAGTGGAACTAGAACTGGGGGGAAAGGGAGACAAAGAAGGAAGAGGCCTCAGCCTGAGCTGCAGTGCTGATGACAGCAGTAACAGTATAGTTCCTAGGGATTTTGGCAGGGTTGGGATTGCTAAATCAGAGAGGATAGGCTGGGCCAGAGAGAGTGACCTCTGATTGTTAGGAGCTGGATCCCCAGCATTTTGTAGTTTCTAAACCAAGTATTCTTTCTTGGTATGGATAAAGAAATGAATAGGCTGTTTTCTAGGAATCTGGACAAAATTATGTGATTAGAAACACAGTTTCAGTGTGCTTCTCTCTGTACCAGGCTGGGAGCTGCATATTGGTTCTGGTAGATTGTGTTGTACTCTCAGTAAGTCTCCATATACCCATGGCCCCAGAAAGAAAATGACACCCAAGCAGTTGGGAACTCTGAACTCATCCATTTTTAGTGCTAATAACCAGCTGCCATAAATGAGGCATAGCAAAGGTAAGGGTGAATAATTCTGGAAAAGGGGAGCAGTTTGCAGTATAAAATGAACAAAGAAAACTTCAAATAAACTTGGATGCAACCAATCAAATACTGGACACCATTTTCACTCTACTGAGGCACACTAGGGTCTGAACAGTGAGTCCAGGAAGGTTAGGATGGACTTAACCTTGGCATTGGGCTGCCTGCCACAGGGTCGGGGACAGCAAGCTCTGAGAAACCCATATTAGACCAAATAACCCGCTTGGTGTGATTTAGATTGGTGTGGGTATGCAGGGGGTTGATATAAAAGTGAACAAAGCAACATAAACCCATTAGCACCACTGATGTACTAATGATGTCACTTAAGAGCAGGAAAGGGGTCAGACCTCAGCTGGCAACTGCAGATATAGGAGCAGGGTCCAGTATCAAGGGGATTGGCAGTTTGGTAGGGACTGTGCAAAATAGTTGGAAGTTCTGAGTAGGGCCCTTCATCCAATAGAGACAATAAAAATCATGAGGAAGAAACTTGTCCTTTGGATTGGGCCCATGGAGAGGCTGTTAGGAAGGAAGTTCCTGAGTTAGAATGTCTGCACCAAGCCAGGCTCACATCAGGTGCACCAGATATTGGGCTTAGAGAAGCCCAGACAGCGTTAGAAGATGTCTGTGGTGAGGGCAGTACTTGGCCAGTCCGGGTTTAAAGATCAGAAGGAGTGCCTGCTGCTAAACTTGGAGCCTGAGGCAGGCAGGTGCTGTAAACTGTTGAAGACTGTGTGTGTGTGTGTGTGTGTGTGTGTGTGTGTGTGTGTGTGTGTATTCTTAATCTGCCTGTATGCAATTTTATTTTCATTTCTGGAGTCCTTCAAAACACGCTGCCTCTTTTAGATGGAGGGCCAATTCACATCTAAATTTGAATTTAGATGTGAATAAATTCAAAGCTGCGTTGATTGTGAACAGCTATATTTGGGTGTCTGTGAGGAAGTAGCGATCTGTTTTCCAGTCCAGGGACGTAGGAAAACTGACCCCTGGATGTTTGGTGAGGAAAACTTGCTGGGAAACCTTATTTTTGCCATTGGAGACAATGGCTTGTTACCCTATGCCAAACAAGCAGGGTTAATCCAAATTCTAAATTCAGCGATGCTTTCTGTATGGAGCAGGCACAGAAGGACAAAGAGCTCTTTGCCGAAGAGCCAAGTGTATGAACCAATATCCAGAACCAGTGCCTTTCTTATTTTCAGCAACAAATGAGGTACTAGCACTTGTAGCTTGATCAAATATAAAATCCCTTTTTTACCCTTCCCCTACTTCTCTGCTCCCGTTGCGTATGAAAGTGATGCTCTGGTCAGATGCATGTGAAGAGATGGAAGTGTTAATTTGAGACAAATACCAACATCTTTCTTCTGAAAAATGCTGCTAGTACATCTAATTCCATCACTGGCTTGTACTTAACCTTGTTCATTACTCATAATCGCAGTTCTTCTCTATACTCTACCCTCTTGGCTTAAGTTAAATGAAAAGATTTTGACAGCATTAGACAGGTTTCGATATAGTATTTCACACATAGTAAAACTGTGTTGTTTTTTCTTTGGTAATATTGTTTAGTTTGTGTTTTTTTTTTTTGAGGGCAGTGTCACTGGCCCTCACATGTGGGACCGAACCGGGGCCGCTGGCTTCCAAGGCCAGCGCTTAACCACTGTGCCACTCGGCCGCCCATTGTTTAGTTTTATGATGCGTTTCTTTTTATCCTGTAAAACATCCAGATCTATATTAGTGTTGAACACACTTGACCTTGTAAACTTGCCTAAATAAATCTGGCCTGATACTGATAATCCTACTGCCTAATTAATACTTAGTTTCATTTGTACCCTATTTTTTTCTCTGTCCATTTTATTTTTTTCAACTTTCCCAATTCCCCTACCTTCTTCCCCTGCGTTTGTTTAAAAAAAACATTTATTCAGTCACAGAACTTGATTGTTGCTGAAGTTGACAGCTTGCTCTTCTATAGAAAAGAACCACTTAATGAAAATACAAGTCAATCCATCTGAGAGTTGTTTTGATATGCATAATAGAGCAGGCCATTTAATTTAAGATGAAATGAAATAGCCTTGTTAAGATTTTGGCAGTCTTGATACCTTATAGAGGAGCACAAACGCATTCCAGAAGTTCTCTTGGTATTCTCCAGACCCTCTGCTTCCCGACTTTAATTCTATAATTCAGTCAGGTATCGTAGTGAGAGGGGATCTGCCTACTTATTCTTCCCCTGTTATTGCTCTATCTGTTGCTTATAAGCTTTCTTCTTGCTATAAAAATGTCTCTGAGATCCAGAATAGGAAGACTCTTGTAGGCATTCACAAAGTGAATAAATTTAGTGTGTGTCTCAGGTGTGGCTTCAATTTGGTGATTGAAGTGTGTCTGAGAGAGACTCAGTCAGGGAGGAAAATGGGGCCAAATTCAAGGAGAAAGCAAAATTATCTTTTGAAAGACTGAAGAAAAAGAATGCTGGCTTCTGTGGGAGCTGTTTAGTCATCCAGAATGGCTCTTAAACTAGCCCAATCTGCTTGAATTTCTGTTCATGGGCTTTTGAAGACCCAGAGTGTTCCCCTTTGTGTTCAACGGTTTAAAAAAGAATGGGCCTGGCATTTAACAGGCAGGAAAGATCATGATTCTCTGCCAGTAAGCTTCCATTGTGTGCTTCCGTTGTGGTATTTCTGATTAACGGTGAGGCTGGAGAATATCGGGCATTTTCTCTATCTTACAAAGTATTGCTCACGAAGTTCAGGCACGATTCAAACACTAACCTTAGTCATCTGAAGCATGGTAGTGTGGAATCAGAATTTATAGTTACCTCTTTAAAGACGAGGGTGGTCCCTTGGAGTTAAATGAGGAAGGAAAAGCCCTCCGTTATTATGGGAGATGAAAGAGATTTTTGTCTCCCATCATCTGCTTCTACCCTGTGCTCAGTGTGGAAGAAGAAATGCCCAGGATTTCCCTTAGGGCAGACGGGGTAACCTTGTCCCTGAAGCCCATCATTTCCACACTTGCCTTCTATACCTGGTGGCAGTGGACAGAGTTTTCAGCGAAAGCCTAGCAGTTCCAGCTTTTTAATCAGACACAGACCCTCTTTAAGAACTGAAGTTAGAAGGAGAACAAAATGATTCTTTTTACTCATATACTAGGAGGGGAGATGAGAAGGAAAATAAGATTTATTTAATATAAAACTGCATTAATCCTAGCAGGAGCATAATCCTTATGATGTTATAAAGTACTGATTTGAATAATGTGAAAGACTTTGTAGTACTAGAAAAATATAACTTCAATTGGGTAGCCAAAAAAGATAAACTAGATTTGTAGATTATCTGGTTGCACGGTCAATTACCACATTGTTTAATTCAGCAAATATCTACTGAGAGCCTGTTAGGAACCAGGCCCCATTCTAGGTGCCAACTTATAGTAATAAAAAAACAAATAATGACCCTGGCCCTTGTGGTGGTTTATACTCTAGTTGGGAAGAGGCAGTAAGTTCATAATAAATATATCAAATAGATACTCATGTCGTCTGTCAGATAGTGATAAATACTATGGCAACAAGAAAAAGTGGGGCAGGTTAAAGGGGGTCAGGCAGGTGTTAGTATTCCATGGCAGGGTCAGGATGGGGTTTTGTTAAGAAGGTGAGGTTTTAGCAAAAACTTGAAACAGGTACATGCGTTAGCCCTGCAGATACCTGGAGACCTGGAGGGAGAGTATTTCAGGCAGAGGAAATTGCTAGAATAAAGGTCTGGAGCAGGAATGTGTGAGTATGTTCGAGAAGGGTCAGAGTGCATGGAGCAGACTGAGAGGAATAGTGGGAAGATGTGGGATTTATGGGGCAATGAGGCCCAAATCAAGGACATTAACCTTCTTAGTGGAATTGAAAAAAAGCCATGGAAGGTTTGGGACGGAGAATAGCATCTTATGGTTGAAGTTTGAAAAGGATCATCCTGCTTCATTGTTGAGCCTAGACTGTAGGGGGCTGGGGCTTAGGCAAGGAAACCAGTTAGCAGGCTCTTGCATTGATTGGGTGAAGGATGATGGATGGTAGCTCAAACAGAGGTGGTGAAAAAAGGTTGTGTTCTAGATATACTTTGAAGGTCAAGGTTGTTAATTGGACATAGGATTCCAGAGAAAGAGAGGTATGGGAACTGGAGGGATAGAGTTGCCTTCAACGGAAATGGGAAGGTTAAGTTCAGTTTTGGAAAGGTTGAAGCTGTTTCTAAGATATCTGAGTGGATATGTCAAAGTTTAAAATACAAGTCTGAAGTTTTGGAGAAAGAAGTATAAGAATGATTGGCATACAAACAGGATTTAAATCAGAAGACAGGATGAAATCTCTGAGGTGAGTATTGATAGAAATTATATGAGGGCCAAGGATTGACCCCAGGGCACTCCAACGTTAAAAGACCAGAAGAAAGAGGAGGAACCAACCAGCAAAGGAGACAGAAGAACAGCAGCTAGTAAGGTAGGAGGAAAGTCAAGAGAGTGTGTGAAGTCCTGGAAACCCAGGGGACAAAAAGAAAAGCATATCTAGGAGCAAGTGATCAACCATGTCAAAAGCTGCTTGTAGGTAAAAATGTGAATGGGTATTAGAGTTGGCATTGTCACCACTGCCTTTCACAAGAGGAGTTTTAGTGGGGATGAAAATCTGGTTGGAGTTAGTGCAAGAGAGAATGGGGCCAGACAAATTGGAGGTAGTGAGTACAGATGATGCTTTTAAGGAATTTCCTTTAAAGGAGAGTGAAGGAGCAGCCATTAGCATTTTCTGCTTCTCTGACTGGCTTCAAGGGGGATCCCCTCACATTTTATACAAGTGCATTTAATAGATAACTACTCAGGCATACCTTATTTTTATGAAGTACGTATGTATCATCAGCATAGAAATTTGGAACCAGATAAGACCATCAGTGTCATTCCAGTTAATCTCCCACCCAATAAAGGAATCTTCTGTATAATATTACTACAACAAACACTTAAATTTTTGTTTTCATATGCCATCAAGGGATGCAGAGATAAATAAGGTACAGTTCCTGCTTTTGAGAACATACATTTTTAGTGGGAGGAGGCAGGGATATATCCTTCCTGAGTGATAAATGTTATGGAGGCACATACAAAATATTGTGAAAGCACAGCAGCAAGAGAACTGACTTGACCTGGGGAAGTTCGGAAAGACAATATACATAAAAAAGCTGACATCTGAATGGGATCTTAAAGATGAGCATGTTTTCCACAGTGCTGAGGAGAATCCCTTTCTCAGATGATGATCCAGCTCCTGTTTGAATACTTATAGTGACAGAGAGCTCACTATATGATGAGGCCTATTCCATTTTGAATAGCTATAATTGTTGCAAATCAATTTCTCATATTGAGCAAATAATGCCTTTTGATGTTTCTACTCATTGGTCTCAGCTTCCTCCTCTGGAGCTAATAGACAAAGACTACCTTTCTACCAAATAGGTCATTTCTGTATTTGAAAATAGGTATTATGTTCTCTTTTAAGCCATGTCTTTTCCATGTTGAAAAAGAAGGGAAATGAATAGAGTCACAGGTTCCGTGGGGAGAAGAATGAGACCTAGGTTAGTGTACAGGGGGTTATTATGGAGTGCTCTCGACATCACCCCTGTGAAAAGGAAGGGAAGACTGAGCAGGACTGGACAGAGGGAGAAGTAAAGGTGTGATGTAGTTTTCAGGTTTGTTTTTTTTTTCTTTGAGGGCAGTGTCACTGGCCCTCACATGTGGGACCGAACCGGGGCCGCTGGCTTCTGAAGCCAGCCCTTAACCACCGCGCCACTTGGCCAGCCCGGTGTGATGTAGTTTTAATGGAAGCTCCAGCCAACCCTGTTGGCTGATCCTTCAGGTGTCCAGAGTTAGAGCAAGAGGACCAGGTCTTTTATTCCATGACAACCATCCAGGGCAGTTTACCCTAGCAAGGGAGAATGGCATTAGGCAAAGTTGTTCTCTTCAGCTGATGCAATCCCCAAAGTGAGCTGATGTCTGAAACCTATTGCCAGGGACCTTCTCAGCAGCTGGAGTAGTGAATTTATTTCTGAAGTGGGTTTGTAGGGGATCTGAGTGATGCAGAAGAAGAACCTTAGGTACTGCTAATTCTTTTGGCAGTTACTTTCTGAGACAGATAATAGAATGAAAAAAAAAATACCTGGTTTTGTTTCTTCTGAACAAACAAAACAAACATCATGAACATCAAAGTGGGGGTTGAACATAATGGTTCTAGACTGATGAGATCTAACGTACAATTGTACCTTCCCTATGCTAACTGTGCATTTCAGTGATGGTGGCCCTTTATACAGGAATGCTTTAAAGATGCCCTCAAGACAAGTTGAAGAAGTACATTCATGCAATAAGAATGACTGGAAATCTTCAGTAGAAAGAGGAGGCTGCTACAAGGACTCCTGCTTGTCACCATTTTATAATGACATTAGGAGATAAAAATGTAAGGGGGCAAGCATAGTGAGCTGCAAACTGAATTATATCCCTGTCCTTCATCCTGGAAGATGACACTTCTCGTGGTGATCTCAACTCATGCTGGATGCCTGCAAAGATGGATGCGTGGCCACCAATCCTTTCCACTCCATGCACACATGAAGATTGCTCTTTGATTTGTAGCTGGGGCCATAATTTGCAAAACCTGTCACTGCTTGCAACTTATAGTTAGCCCAAAGCTTTGTTGAAAAAGAGCTGTCCCATTCCCCATTGCTTACAGCAGATTGATGTCAACTAAATTGATAACACTGGACAACTCACTATACCAGGAAACATTTGCCCAAACTATAACTCTGTCTCTTGATTTCTGTTTGGCTTCATTAACCTCCTCTTTATGCCACAGATAAAATGATCATACAAGGCCTTCTTGTTTAATGAAGGATTGGCGAGATAAAATGGCTGAACTGGGCATTGATGGGAGCAGAGGAGTCAGAAAAAGGATGATTATAGAGGATGATAGAAAGTAAGATGGGGATGTGGAAGGGGTGAGATGGAGCCTTATTAATTATTCTCTTTTCTTAGTTTCACCATACATTGGCTTTCTTTTTCTTCCTAATTTTTCAATTACAGTTGACATTCAATATTATTTTATATAGTTTCAGGTATACAACATAATGGTTAGACATTTATATAATTTATGAAACAATGCCCCCAATAAGTCTAGTACCCATCTGTCCATACATAGTTATTACATTATTATTGACCATATCCCCTATGCATACTTTACAGATCCTGCATCTGACACCATACATAGTTATTATATTATTATTGACTATATCCCCTATGCATACTTTACATCCCCATGATTGTTTTCTAACTACCAATTTGTATTTCTTAACTCCTTCACCTTTTTCACCCAGTCACCCAACCCTGCCTCCCATCTGGCAACCATCAGTTTGTTCTTTGTACCTATGGGTCTGTTTCTGTTTTGTTTATTTATTTTGTTCTTTAGATTCCACATATAAGTGAAATTATATAGCATTTGTCTTTCTCTGTCTGACTTATTTCAATTAGGTCCAACCATGTTGTTGCAAATGGTAAGATTTCATTCTTTTTTTGTGGCAGAGTAATATTCCATTGTATATGTATATTTCTTTATCTAATCATCTATTGATGGGCACTTAGGTTTCTTCCATATATTGGCTATTGTAAATAGCACCACAGTGAACTTAGAGGTGCATATATCTTTTTCAATTAATGTTTTGGATTTTTTCAGATAAATACCCAGAAATGGAATTGCTGAGTCATAAGATAATTCTATTTTTAATTTTTTGAGGACCCTTCATACTGTTTTCCATAGTGGCTGCACCAATTTGCAATCCCAGCAGTGCAGGAGGGTTCCCTTTTCTTAACATCCTTGCCAATACTTGTTTGTTGATTTATAGATAACCATTCTGACAGGAGTGAGGTGATATCTCATTGTGGTTTTAATTGTCATTTCTCTGATAATAGTGACATTGAGAATCTTTTCATATTGCTATTGGCCATCTGTATGTCCTCTTTGGAAAAATGTCTATTTAGGTCCTCTGCCCATTTTTTAATTGGATTATTTGGGGTTTTTTTTCAATGTTAAGTTGTATGAGTTCTTTATAAATTTTGGATATTAACCCCTTATCAGATGTATCATTGACAAATATCTTCCCCTATTTGGTAGGTTGTCTTTTTGTTTTGTTGATGGTTCCCTTTGCTGTGCAAAACCTTTTTAGTTTGATGTAATTCCACTTGGTTATTTTGATTTTGTTTCCCTTACCCGAGGAGATACATCAGAAAAAATATTACAAAGTGCAGTGTCAGAGAGTTTACTGCCTATGTTTTCTTCTAGGAATTTTATGATTTTGTGTCTTACATTTAAGTCTTTAATCCATTCTAAATAGTGTAAGAAGATGGTCTAGTTTCAGTTTTTTGTTTGATGTCTGTCCAGTTTTCCAAACACCATTTATTGAACAGACTGTCTTTACCCCATTGTATATTCTTGCCTTTGTTGTCATCGATTAATTGACCATATAGGTATGGATTTATTTCTGGGCTCCCTATTCTGTTCCATTGATCTATGTGTCTGATGCCAGTACCATGCTGTTTTGATACTATAGACTTGTAGTATAGTTTTATATATGGTAGCATGATACCTTCAATTTTGTTCTTCTTTCTCAAGATTGCTGTAGCTATTTGTGGTCTTATATAGTTCCATATAAATTTTAAGATTATTTGTTCTATTTCTGTGAAAAATGCCATTGGTATTTTGCTAGGGAATGCATGGAATCTATATATTGCTTTGGGTAGTATAGACATTTTAACCATATTAATTCTTCCTGTCCATGAGCACAGTATACGTATGTTTCCACTTATTTGTATCTTTTTCGGATTTCTCTCTTCAGTAGCTTATAATGTTTCAAGTTCAGGTCTTTTACCTCCTTGGATAAATTTATTCCTAAGTATTTTATTTATTTTGATGCAATTTTAAATGGGATTGTTTTCTTAGCTTTTTTTTTTTCCTTGATGAGTCTGGGTCTGGTTAAAGGCTTATAAATTTTGTTTATCTTTTCAGAGAATCAGTCCTTGGTTTCATTGATCTTTTGTATTGTTTTTTTAGATTCTATTTTGTTTGTTTCTGCTCTGATTTTTATTATTTCCTACTTCTATTCACATTGGGCTTTGTTTGTTGTTCTTTTACTAGTTCCTTTAGGTTTAAGTTTACATTGTTTATTTGAGATTTTTCTTGTTTCTTGAGTTAGGCCTGTATTGCTATGAATTTCCCTCTTAGGACTGCTTTTGCTGTATCCCATAGATTTTAGGTTGTTGTGTTTTCATTTTTATTTATCTCAAGTATCCTCTGATTTCTTCCTTGATCGTTAACCTAGTCATTTTTTAATAGCATGTTATTTAGCCTCCTTGTATTTGTGTGTTTTTCAGTTCTTTTTCTTCTAATTGATTTTTAGTTTCATTCCATTGTGGTCAGAGAAAACTCTTCATAATGATTTCAACATTCTTAAATTTATTGTGACTGGTTTTGTGGCCTAGCATGTGGCCTATCTTGGAAACTGTTCTATGTGCACTTAAAAAGAATATATATTCTGTTGCTTTCAGGTGAAATGCTCTAAAATATCAATTAAATGCATCTGGCCTACTGTGTCATTTAAGGCCACCATTTCCTTATTGATTTTCTGTCTGGAAGATCTGTACATTGAAGTCAATGAGGTGTTAAGATCGACTATAACTGTATTGGTGATGATCTCTTCTTTAATCTTGGTCAATATTTGTTTCATATATTTAGGTATTCCTATGTTGTGTATATACATTTTTACAAGGGTTGTATCCTCTTGTTGGATTGAGCTCCTTATCATTATGAAATGTCCTTCTTTGTCTCTTTTATAGCCTTTATTTTAAAGTCTATTTAGTCTGATACAAGTGTTGCTACTCCAGCTTTTTTCTTTTCTTTTTTTTTTTTTTTTTGCATTTCCATTTACATGGAATAATCTTTTTCCACCCCTTTACTTTCAGTCTCTGTGTGGTTTTAGATCTGAAGTGGGTCTCTTATAGACAGCATATGTATGTGGGTCTTGTTTTCTTATCTACTCCACTACCCTATGTCTTTTGGTTGAAGCATTTAATCCATCTACTTTTAAAGTGATTATTGATAGGTGAAAAGTTATTGCCATTTTACTTTATTTGTTATTGCCATTTTATTAATCATATTTATGTTCTACTCTCCCCCACCCCACCCCCATTTCTTCTAAAAGGTGTCCCAGTATTTCCTGTAATACTGGTTTGATGGTGATGAATTCCTTTATCTTTTTCTTGTCTGGGAAACTCTTTATCCTTCAGTTCTAATTGATAGCCTTGCTGGGTAGTCTTGGTTGTAGCTCCTTGCTTTCCAATATTTTGAATATTTCGTGCTAATCCCTTCTGGCCTGCAAAGTTTCTGTTAAGATATCAGCTGACAGTCTTATGGGAGCTTCCTTATAGGACTAACTTAGCTGTTTTTCTCTTGATGCTTTTAAGATTTTCTTTCTGGTTGTTTCCAAGTCTTGGCTATTGTACATAGTGCTGCAATGAACATAGGGGTGCATATATTTTTTTGAATTAGTGTCTTGGGTTTTTCAGGATAAACACCTAGGAGTGGAATTGCTGGGTCAAAAGGTAGTTCCATTTCCAGTTTTTTGAGATACCTCCATACTGACTTCCATAGTGGCTGCACCAATCTGCAATCCCACCAACAGTGCAGCAGGGTCCCCTTTTCCCCACAGCCCCACCAGCACTTATTGTTTGTTGATTTATTGATGATAGCCATTCTGACCAGAGTGAGGTGGTATCTCATTGTGGATTTATTTGCATTTCCCTAATAACCAGTGAGGTTGAACATTTTTTTATATGCCTGTTGGCCTTCTGTATGTCCTCTTTAGAGAAATGTCTCTTCATATCTTCTGCCCATTTTTTAATTGGGTTGTTTGTTTTTTTGGTGTTGAGTTTCATGAGTGTTTTATAAATTTTGGATATTAACCCCTTATCAGATATATCGTTGGCAAATATATTCTCCCATTCAGTAGGCTTCCTTTTTGTTTTATTGATGGTTTCCTTTGTTGTGAAAAAAACTTTTAAGTCCGATATAATCCCATATGTTCATTTTTTTTTTTTTACTTCCCTTGCCCACAGGGATGTATCAGTAAAAATGTACTCCCTATATTTTCTTTTAGGATTTTTATGGTTTCAGGTCTTACATTTAAGTCTTTAATCCATTCTGAATTTGTTCTTGTATATGGCGTAAGGAGGTGGTCCAGTTTCATTTTTTGCATGTGTCAGTCCAATTTTCCCAGCACCATTTATTGAATAGACTATCTTTACTCCAATGTAAATTTTTGCTTCCCTTGTCATGGATTAACTGTCCGTAAATGCCTGGATTTATTTCTGGGCTCTCTGTTCTGTTCCACTGATCTATGTGCCTCTTTTTATGCCAATACCATACTGTTTTTTGATTACTGTTCATTGCAGCACTGTTTACAATAGCCAAGACTTGGAAACAGCCGAAATGCCCATCGGTAGATGACTGGATTAAGAAACTGTGGTACATTTATACAATGGAGTATTACTCTGCTATAAAGAAGAATGAAATCGTACCATTTGCGATGATATAGATGGACCTAGAGACTATTATGTTAAGTGAAATAAGACAGTTGGAGAAAGACAAATACCATATGATCTCACTTATATGTGGAATCTGAAAAACTGAATGAATGAGCAAAGTAAACAGAAACAGTCTCATAGATATAGAGGAAAAACAGGGTTGCTAGTTGGGAGGGGGTGGGGATGAGGGAGAAGGGGAAGGGATTAGACAGCAAAAATAGGCAACTACAATATTGCCACAGGGATATGAAAGACTGTTCAGGGAATATAATTAATAATGTTGTAAATATTTTGTGGGGTGTCAGATGGTCACATGGCTTGTTAGGGAGACCGTTTCATGGATGGAGTAGAGGCTTGATCACTGCACTGTACACCTGAAGCTGAGGTTGTATAATATTGTATACCAACTGTAATTGAATATATAGATAGTCACAGGGTGTGGATTATACTGTGGAAGGGAGTCAGAGGAAGTGTAATAGATATATATGATATGAGGGAGAAGGGGGATTGTCACTTTGAGGGGTAAAAAGTATAACTATTGCACTGTGTTGTACACCTGAAACTATTTTAAAAAAATAAAATAAAAATAAAAACTAAAAAAAGCAAAAACAGAAAAAAAAAGGTTTTCTTTTCTTTGACCTTTGGCATTTTAATTATGAAATGTCTTGGTGTGGGCCTGTTTTGATTCATCTTTTTCGGGACCCTCTGCATTTCCTGGACTTGAATGTTTGTTTCCTTTGCCAGGTTAGGGTAATTTTCAATCAGTTTTTCAAATAGGTTCTTAATCCCTTGCTTCTTTTTCTGGTGCCCCTATGATGTGAATGTTGTTACCTTTGTTGTTCTCCCAGAGGTCTCTTAAACTGTCCTCATTTTTAAAAAATTCTTTTTTCTTTTTGCTGTTCCCATTAGGTGTTTTTCACTGTCTTATCTTCCGAATCTTGACTTGATACATTGGTTTATCTAATCTGCTATTGATTCCTTCTAGTTTATTCCTCATTTCAGTTATTGTATTTTTCATTTCTAACTGGTTCTTTTTTATAGTTTCTATGCCCTGTTTTTATGCTTGCTATCTCTTTGTCAAAGTTCTCACTAAGTTTCTTGAGCATCCTTATAACCAGTGTTTTGAACTCTATATCTGGTAGCTTGCCTCCTTTCAATTCTTATTCTGGAATTTTATCCTGTTCTTTAATTGGGACATGTTTCTTTGTCCCCTTATTTTGGCTGCCTCTCTGTGTTTGTTTCAATGTATTAAGCAGATCTTCTACATTTCCCAGTCTTGGCAGAGAGGCCTTATGTAGTGGGTATCCTGTGAGGCCCAGTGGCACTGTCTTCCTGATCACCTGAGCCAGGTGCTCTAGTTCCTTGTGTGAGTGGTGTGTGCCCTCCTGTTGTAGTTGAGACTTGATTGCTGTTGGCATGTCAATGGGTAGGATTGACCCTCAGGTTGGATGGGATGTGATGATAGGCCATGCCCACAGTATGCTGTGTGAGTGCTGTGTGAGGGCAGACCCTGTGAAGCAGGATTTGCCCCAGCAGACTCTGGTGCCTGCCAAGACCATGCTTTGGTATACTGCTTCTGCGGCTAATTGGTTGGTGTTCTGTTGTGGCCTGAAGCTGACCACCAGGTGCATTGGTCTTGGGGCCTCTTGGGAAGGGCTCTGTTGAAGACCAACATCAGCTGCTGCCTGTGATTGGCCCAAGGCTACCTAGTAGGAGTTACAAAGTGATCTGTGGTTGGTCGCTGTCTGTGTTGGACCTTGTGGGAGAGGCCATGCTGTGAACTGAGGCTGGCTACCAACAGTATTGGGCCAGGGGCAGCTCAACAAGAGGCACACGGCACCCCGAGGCCTGCTGCCACCCATCAGCTGCCTGTAAGGCTCAGCCACTGAGAAAGGCTCAGGCACTGCGGTAGTTGGATGAAGCAGGGTCTCAGGGAGTCACCAGGGTAGGAAGAGTAGTGTTCACTAGGTTAATGCAGATTCAGATTTGGTGCCAGTGCTGAGCCTAAGCCACTCAGCAGAAAGCTCAGGGCATACTGAGGCCAGCTGCTACCCACCTGGGGCCTGCGGACCTTTTAGAATTTTTAAAGAAAGACTGCAGCACAGGCCAAGGCTGGCTGCCTGCTGTTGAAAGAGTCTCTGATGGTGCATGAGTTGGGTGGGCAGGGTCTCAGTGAGTCATCAAGGTGGAGGGAGTGGAGTTCACCAGGCTAATGCAGATTCAGGTTTGACTGTGTCAGAGGAGGGCTCAATACAGGAAAGATGGTGCCTGCCTGCTGACTGTGTGGGAGGAGGACTAAACACGAAACAGAGACAGAGGGCTGTCTCTCCAGTCCTCACCCTGCAACACACAATTCAGTTTCTTCCTGTGTGTCTCTGGTGCCTCCCCATGCTGCTATACCTCTGCTGCAGCCCAGGATAAGTGCCTGCAAGTGAGTGAGTCTGTGTGCAGGCCCTTTAAGAGGATGTCTGGGTTTCTAGCAGCCTTTTCTCTTACCCTGACAGTTGGGATACCCACTGATTTTTACAGCCAGGTGTTGGGGGTGTTCCTCTTCCCCAGCTGGGGAACCCGGTGTGGGGTTGGGACCCCTCACTCCTCAAGGGGGACCTTTGCAGTGAGATATTCCCCTGATTCTAAATCACCACACATGGGTATAGGGCCAGCCCACTTGCCATCAATGCCCCTCCTACCGGTTTTTGATGTGACTTCTTTATATCCTTAATTATAGGTCTTCTGATCAGCTAATCTTCAGATGGTTCTCCAGGTTGATTGTTCTATAATTTAGTTGTAATTTTGATGTGGTCATGGAGGAAGCGAGCACAGCATTTACCTAATCAGCCATTCTTGACCAGAACTCCAACATTGGCTTTCCTCACATAGTAGCTAGCAGTTTCTTTAGGAACTCATTTATAATTGTGAGAGAGTTTTACGGGAAGACTAAAAGAGGAGCAGGTCAGGTTGGTATATAACAGATTGGTTTTCTTTTAAATTCAATCTCATTAGCATGGGCTCATTTATTATGGACCTCCATGGGTTTACTCACAAAGCTGTCTCTCCCTGTGTATTTGAACCAGTTATGGTTTTATTGTAGATGGAACTATGGGGTATCCAGGAATTTCCTTGTGATAAGATATGCTCATTTATCATAGAATAGGTAGACTTTGTTTATCATTGGGATCCATTTCATCCTGAGCCTGTACATTTTAAGGTATATGGAAACTTTTATCACTTTGTTATATCCACTGGGCTTATGAAAACTCAAGTGATAATATTTCTCATTTGGGCATCCCCAAAATTCCTTTGACCTGGAAGTATAACAAGAAAAACTAATGGCTATTTATTGAAAGTGATAGCTATTCTGGAGAGTTGTTCTGTGACTGTCCTTTCTCTCTTGTTATTGTGGTTCTCTGTAGGCCTCTGACAAGTCTTGGAATAATTAAGCTTTGTTGTTCTGGCTTCCCACTGTATCCTATAACCTAAGGACAGGGTTGGTTTCACTAGAAGAGTAATACTTGTATTGCAGTAGGAGAAAACCAGGCAGCAGGGGTTGGCTGCAGTTTGGAATGGACACATACAAAATTATTAATTTATTCCAAATTATTTCCACTCCCCTTCCCACCCATTCTGGGTGCCCTGCCCTCTCTACATTTCTGAATTCTATGGGGTTGTTTTTTTTTTGAGGCTCCTCTTTGATCATATGTTTAAGCCAGGGGAGGGAGTCATGATAAGCATCATTTTACCCCTAGCAGAAAGAGTCACTCTCAAATGACTAAGCATCTACTGTTTTATTCTGGATAGCCTGTGGGAAATGTGAAAAGTTCAGGCCACACAAAGCAACCACAACTCGGGCTGAGCCCAGGGGCTGGCAGTTTTCATTGCAGAATAAGTGTCTTTGGACAGCAGCTGGATATTTCCCAACCTGCATTTTTTTCAATAATGAGTAACCCCAAATACTCAGTTATTTCTCCATTGTACAACAACATGTGAATGCTCCTGAACTAAGAAATCACTGTATAATTTTGTTTAAAACCTGGTCTCTTGTCACTGTACTTTGAAGCTCTAGTCTGGGAGATTATAAAAAGAACTGCCCCTTTGAAAAAGATATAGCTTCGTTAGCCTGGATTGTTATCAAATGGAGATGAACTATCAGATAGAAGACAGGAGGTACTGACCAAGAAGAGAGAAATCACTACCCAGGAGGAAGTTGGGAAGAATGGACTGAGAGAGAAGGACATGGCTGAGAGGGTTCTCATTGTGTGGTTTCAGATTCTTCTAGCTGGAAGGCAGAGATAAAATGCAGGGCTTGACATCTTCGAGTTTCAAGAGAAATACAACTTAAAATGGGAGAAATTTAAAATGACTTATCCCTCAAAAAGAGGGAGGAAACATAAGATGCTCAGAATTGACAGAGGGTTATGTGTGTGATACACAGGTCAGATCGAGACCTGTGGCATTACATAGGTAAGATTAAGAACAATCTTCTACATGTTGCTCTAAAATAAAGCTTAACCACATATGAACTAGAATACAAGTCCTTCTAACTTGTAGCTCAGATATGCTGTTTGAACCTTACTCTAACTTGCATATCTCATAATCACTGTAGAGGATAGAGAGAAACTAAGTATCCTATTAGTTCAACAGATATACCTTTATAGAAATTATACTGACCAAGCCTTATACTATGTATATGTACTTCTCCCTGATACCCATACAGAATACTACCCACCTGCTGGGCCAGTGTGCCTAACCACCTCCTTAAGTAGGTTTATAGGTAGGCTGATGGCAGTTTGGATTATTCACCCTGACCAAGTGATACACATCCACAATTGAAAGTCCAAAAGGTTTAAACAATGGAAAGTGTGTGTAGGGGCATGTGCACGGGCATATGTGTTTGTACAATTCATTTGACAATAAAACTTGACCTGAACTGACATTAGGCCATTTGGAGACTTTACCCCACTTTATGTAACTCTTCATATATTTTACCATAGAAATATTAAATATTTCACTTTAGCAAGCTGCCCTGGGCTCTGGCAGCAGCCACAAGATTTCAGACATGGAGAGTATAGACATATGTTGAATTTCTCCAGAGTCTAGGAGGTAGATTTAAGAAGAAAAGTATTACAAATGTTTGCAAGGTAGATTTAAGAAGAAAAGTATTACAAATGTTTGCAATTCAAACATATCCAATTTTAAAGGCATTATATGAAAAAGTAAATAATGGACACAAACATTTGTATACAATACAATTAGTTCAAATTTTCCCTTACCATCTTTGGTTTGATTTTTTTTTCTTTCTCTTTCTCTTTTTCTTTTTTTTTTTTTCTTTTACATTTTAATTATTCTAGGATGAATCCTCCATGTTCTTCCAGTTTGGCCCATCAATTGAACAGCAAGCTTCCGTAATGCTCAACATCATGGAAGAGTATGACTGGTACATCTTTTCTATCGTCACCACCTACTTCCCTGGCTACCAGGACTTTGTGAACAAGATTCGCAGCACCATTGAGAATAGCTTTGTGGGCTGGGAGTTAGAAGAGGTCCTCCTGCTGGACATGTCCCTGGATGATGGAGATTCTAAGATCCAGAACCAGCTCAAGAAACTTCAAAGCCCCATCATTCTTCTTTATTGTACTAAGGAAGAGGCCACCTACATCTTTGAAGTGGCAAACTCAGTCGGGCTGACTGGCTATGGCTACACATGGATTGTGCCTAGTCTGGTGGCAGGGGATACAGACACAGTGCCCTCGGAGTTCCCGACGGGGCTTATCTCTGTCTCCTATGATGAGTGGGACTATGGTCTCCCTGCCAGAGTGAGAGATGGGATTGCCATAATCACCACCGCTGCTTCTGACATGCTATCTGAACACAGCTTCATCCCTGAGCCCAAGAGCAGTTGTTACAACACCCATGAGAAGAGAATATATCAGTCCAATATGCTAAACAGGTAAGTATGGAACAGAGGGCACTCTGATGGTGGTGGGCGGAGGATAGCTGCCAAGATGGGTTGGAGGCTCAGAAACTGGGGGAAGAGCAGTTTGGATGTCACAGGTTGAAAGCTTGCCACAGGGATGGCAATTGTTCATGATCTGGGGAGTGTTTCAGATCCAAACCTTGCTGTGACTGTGTTCCTGTTTTAAAAAGTACAAAACATCTCCCACTTATTGATCACTTACTATGTATTAGGCATTAATCTAACCACATTTTTTTTTTACCTCATTTAACCCTCAAAGCAACAAGTCTAGTGAGCAGGTTTTAAAAAAATTGCTTCCATTTTACAGTACAAGAGAGTAAGTCTTGTAGGTCTAAATTGTCCAAAGCCATGTTGCAAGTGAGAGGTTCAGTTTGGAGTTGTACCCTCTCTGGTCCCTACATACTTGATCACGATGCAAGACATGGTGTAGCGAGAAGCGAGGGAGGACCAGCCCACCCAGCTGTGGCGTGCTGCTGCACTGAGAGGGAACGGAGAATAAGTTACATGGGTCTGGAGGCACATGAAGATGACTCTAGTCTTGGTTTTTATCCCCTTTGCTTCTCCTCTCTCTGCCTTAAACAGTGAGAGCACTGCTGTAGAGACAGCTCTTAGGGTTGCTCTTGGTCTGGTTTATTCAATAAGAATATGTGGGTGGCATTCTGCTCCCCTGGCCTCACCTCATAGCCCAGCTATGACTGCAACATATCTTTTTAGGGGTAATTATGTGACTGTGTGGGACAGAAGATTCTATAGGATGCTTTTGTGGCTTGGTTATTTGTATAAAACTGCTACATGTGCACATTGTAAAAATTCAAATAATATAGAAAAGTACAAAGAAGAAAGTAAAAATGACCTTAAATCCGACTAACGAGAGATAATCATTGTTGAAAGAATAAGTGAACATCTTTCTGGATATCTCCCTGTGGCTTATACCTATGTGGTTATAAATCTGTGACTTTACATAAGTGGAAATATATACATGCTGTTCAGTAACTTGACTTTCTTTCACTCAGCTATGCTTTGGGCATCCATTTTAACTTTTTTATAAACTATATCAGACATGTAGAAAAGTATTCAGAAAAGAAAATGTACTACATACTCAGATACCCATTATCTGGCTTAAGAAATAAAATATTAGAAAGTATACTTTGTGGAGGAAATACATTTAGTGGAGGTTGAATGTGTACCTACTTACACTTGTTTAACTTCTGGAAGGGAGGGAGTTGGACCATAGCCACTGAGTTAAGCTCCTAATTCAGAGGTGAAACTAAAAGTAGTGTCCATGTACCTGTGATCCAGTCCTATATGTTCCCACGTTGAGCTCTGCCCTTTCTGCCATCCCTGGTTATCAGCTGCTTGTTTGATACTGACTGCCTTCGCTTCCTTCCAGCTCTGGCAATTCTGCCTTAAGCTCCTTGGCACGCTATTCTTCCCTCACACATACATCTCTTAAATATTGGTGCTTCTCAGCACTCTGTCCTAGACCCTCTTCTTTTCTTATCCATTACCAAGGATACAATTAATGTCTGTAACTTGCCCCCAATTGACATCTCTGGCTCAAACCTCTCCCTTAAGCTCCCGATCTGTATCTTTAACTATGACTAGATATGTTCCTTTAGGACACCCCATAGTCAATACTGACCTGCTTTCTCCACTCCCATTACCTTTCCACCTTGTCTAACCAAATCTGTATCATCTATAAAGGGTACATCCTATTATCCAGTTGCCTAAAATAAAAATTCCCAGTGTCTTTGATTCTATATCCCTGATACCTCATAGCCAATCATGCCTTTTTCTATGGATTTCCCCTGGAGTGTTTTCACTTATTTTCATCGCCATACCATATCCCAGTCCATCTTTTCTTACCTGCATTGCTGCAAGGCCTCTTAAATATCTTCTGGTATCCAGTAGATAGTCAATCTACATGGCAACCATAATGATCCAAAATGAAAATGTGATGTCATCATTCTCCCCATCAATAAAAACATTCAGTGGCTCTTCACTGCCCCTATAATAAAGTCCTATCACCTTAATATGTTTTATAAAGTCTTCCATAGCATGAATGCTCCTACCTTTCCAAAATTGTCTCATGCCAACCTCTTCCTTGATCATTACCTTCTTGCAGTACTGAACTTACTTTAGTTCTTTGAGAATATCAAGTTATCTCTCACTTCCAGCTTTTTCCTCTACAGTGAATATACCCCCCAGGTACCTCCTCCCACCAATACACAAAAATCCAGATGTTCTTTTACCTGCTTCAAGTTTTTCATTCTTCAGGTTTCAGTCTTGGCCCCGCTTCCACTGCGAGGGCTCTCCTGAGCCCTGGACTAATGTCACCCTATAATATGCCTTCTTTCCATCTTTTGCTTCTCCAATGAAGCCACTTTTCAGACTACTATAATTACATGCTTTGTTACCTCTCTTCCTCTTAAGTTCTGTGGAAGTTGCGATCTGTTTGTCTTACTCATTTCTATGTTCCCCGCTCCTAGCACAGTGTGTGGCCCAAGGAAGACAAATGAAGTGATCCAATGATGCCCTCCAGATGCTGAGCTGTCTAGTGCACACCTACCCCCCAGGAGCTTTCTTATTCTGCTCCTCTTTGCAAGATAATAGAGATTTCCTTTAAAAACTTAACTTTTATTCACTTCTGTACATGTTTTTTTTCCCACTGTTTTTAGTGTTATGTTAAAATCTGATTTCGATTATTTAACCAAATGTTTATTCATTTAAACCAAAGTTAACAGTGAGGGAATGTGGAGACTAAAACATCTGCTAAACAACACAAAGAAATCAAGTGGGTTACTTAAAGTCTGTAAATATGGTCCAGCAATGCCTGTTCTTATCTTAAAACTTCCTCTGGGTAAACAGTGATCTGCAGATATTATTATTTCCCATTTGGCTAACTTTATAGTAGAATGTAAATGTTACCTCTGAAGCCTGGTCTCTTACCACTATGTTTTAAAACCACAATTGGTTTTAACCTTTCTTACCATTTCTTATAGCCATTCAGGGAGGTAGCCCTCTAGGTTCTCTATACTGCTGCTTCCTTAGAAATTATTATAAAGATGGCCACAAATGCCCACCTCCATATTCTCAAGTATAGCAGTCTTATAAATAAAGATTACACAGTATAGATTATTCATAAATGCCCCATTGGCCAGTGTGGAACAAAGAGAGAGAGGCCACCTCAACTTGATTTCCCAAGTATACTGCTTGAACCGTGTCTTCAAACTTATTACCGTACTTCTTCACTGAGACATTTCCTCTATGAACTTCCTTTTCTGCCTCTGAGGTTTCTAGGGTTCTGTATCTAACTGCCTGCAGGACATCTTCTCTTGGCTGTCTCCCCCTCCATGTACTTGTATCTCTTGCTCATATTCATTGTCTTTTCCTTCCCCTCCTCCAAAATGCAGCTTTTCAATATTCTTGATTCCAATCCCTACCTTCTCTTGGTAATATTTTAATGTGTTTTTCTATCAAGACTCAGAAAGGATTGGGGTTGACTACTAGGGAGAACAAAGAGCTCTCCTCCAAGTCTGAGCTGGTATCACCAGGCACAGCTCTCAGAATCATCAGTGGAATTCAATTAGGCTGGTGCAGCCTGAGCTCCTTCTTATCCTGGTCTGAAATCAGGCTCAGCCCCCTTCAGAGCACTGGTCTCACTATGGTCACTCTTTTAAATAACAAACGAAGTAACCACACCATTTAGTCACGGCAGGAAATCTTTGTGAATAAAATTGTTGCAAATGGTTGTTTTATGAGGCTGACTTTTCTGTTGGCCTGCTGCTCATCTCTCTGCAACAGCTACAGGAGGAAGGCCACTTAGGAGGCACCTGAGAGTCGCCCCGCCCCAGGAGGACCCCCGGGAATACAGTTAGCAAATGGCTGCTCCTCTCACCTTCTGAAAACCCAGCAGTATTGACAGGCCCTGGCCCTGTTCTCTCCAGACGTATGAGAGGGGGCGGGAAAGCTCTCATTCACACCTGACCATTGTGGCTTTCTTTTCATGCGAGGGCAGTTCATAGACTAGATTTAGGGAACAGGGACAGGAGGTTATGTGATATCCCTGAATCCCCAAAGACAGGTGCGTATCTGAAGTGATTCACTTGTTAGTTACTGAAAGAAGACTCTTAAAAGGAACTATTTTATTTTAGTTCACTATCAAATGAACGTTATTTATCATGTGTCAGTTCAAATTCCTTACTGATTACTTTTTAGCTCCTTGAAGCTTGGCCAGTTTTACACTTGATGACTATCTACCTCAGATAGGCTCTAGGCTGCCAGACAAGCTTTTTACCCAGGTTGCAAGAAAAATATAGAAACCCAGTTAAATTTGAATTTCAGATAAACAATAGGTTTGTTTTTGTTTTGTTTTGTTTTGTTTTGCATAAGCCTATACCAAATACTGCATGGGGAATACTGATACTAAAATGTAATTTGTTATTTATCTGAAATTCAAATTTAACAGGGCTCCTGTATTATGTTTTGCTAAATATGACAACCCTACTTGGTATACTAACAAATAAGAATTAATTTTCTGTTGGAAAATTATTGCAAAATAAATGTGGAGTAGGAAAATGAGGACACTAGGGAAAAATAATTAGGTAAGATTCATACTTATTAGTAAATGTAGTGCAGTGCCCCATGACACAGCCTAAGACACGCTGAGAGAGTTTAATTCCAACTGGGAACTGTATTTGATTGAAAGAGTTGGAGAATTTCTTATGCCATGCATTCTCTAAATGAAAGATCATACATAGTTCCTGAAAAAAGTTTGAAAACGTTTTGGTACCAGATGATCTCAAAGAGTTGAGAAAGGGATTCTGCCAGTTATCTAAACCCCTCTTTATCCCCTTGAGCTAGAGAAGAATTGTTAGCTATTAGTAGGCATATGTCTGTATTTTTCCTTTATCACTTCCTGGGGGAGCACTTAATGGTTATTTTCCCTTTCAGTTTGCTCGCCAGTGCTCTGCTCATCTGTTTCTGTCATTCAGGTGATGGCTCACTTGCCACTCACCTCTGCTCTCTTTCTGTCCTGGGGCTCCAATGTTCCTACTCTTCCTATAGAGCACCTTTTGGAACGTGTAGAAAAAGCAGATGCGCTTTGAGATGGCTGGATCTCAACATAGCAAACCTCGTATGAATCTTACCTAATTATTTTTCCCTAGTGTCCTCATTTTCCTACTCCACATTTATTGTGCAAGTCCCCTCCCCCCAATTCTACCTCCCCCATTACAATTGCCATCTCAAAAGGCCAGAATCTTCCTCGTCCTCCTGGCCCAGCTTTTGCAACATGGGGATAACGGGTCTAAAGCAAGGTCCTCTGTTAGGTTCTTATTAGGAGAGCTGTGATGAACATGATCTTTCTTTAACCTTCAAGCAGACTCCCCATCCTTGGGACCATTATATTAGGTGGATGGTACCCATGGGATGCTAATTTACTTTCTTGGCTTGGAAAGTGCTGAGAGTTTAAGAAATAAATGAGGAATGGAGTCAATATTTTTTAGACACTATGGGCAAGAGCTGTGTGGTCATTACCCATCTTTAGTTGTGATTCAATGTTCATGGAGTGCCTGGCATGGACAGATTTATGGTAAGACACGTGTATTATATGTATTATAGGTTCACTTTATATAATTTACATGTGAACCAGTCAAGAGGCCCTGTGAATGCATAGTTATAAGTGGGACTATCAGGCATAGTGGCCCTTTAGCTGATTAAAAAAGTCCACTGGAATCTAAGGAAAGTTATGTTTTCATATGAAATGTTTAGTAAAGCTAGATACACTTGGGTATATAGATTGAGACTTCATCTGCTCAGTGGTATAGGAGATATAAATTGGGAAAAATAACTGAAGAATGTAATAACTATCCTAAAAGATACAGTCAATGCTTATTGTAATTCAGGCAAAGCAAGCTTTAATTGTTCATGGAAGAATGACTGAATGTGAGGATTTTTCAAACCCTTCTGTTCCTTCTTTCACATTTTTCATATCAGATATACAGATGGATTTCAGTAAGTGATCTTTCCTTCTTTCCTTTAAATTCAAACCTGTGAAAGACATTCTCAAATGTTTAACACTGAGACCCCTACATGATTCCTTCCTTAATTGCTGTTTAATTCTGTGGCTCAATTGTGAAATTCAAAACTTGCCCATAACATATTTAGTGTTTCTTTCCCCTTTCTTCTCTTCCATTTTTTTCCTCCTCCACTTCCTCTCCACTCTTTTACTTCTTCTTCATCTTCATTCTTTATAAAATGATTTGCAATTTGGAGGACAGGGCATGAGCCTAAGAGAGAGAGTAAGCGGACAAAGAATTCCATTTCGCTAAGGACAGCTGTTTTTTTTTTTGGACGGGGAAGGGATTGCATAGTGCTGGGAGAGAAGACACAGGTGGTATACTGCCTGTAGGAAGGAACAGGATGGTCTTGAAGAGGACAGAAGCAAGAGCAGAGCAGAGCCACAGCTCTCAGTGGAGAACACAGACAGGCCTCATTCCGAATAACTGATTCTGCCTCACAAAGGATGTAGGCTGGTGGCAATGGTAGGGGTTAAGCGGTGGGTCACGAGGTAGATACTCAAAAGCAGCCCCATTGTCAGCCAGGCTGAGGAAGCTATTAACTCCAATGTTGACTGTCTTTCTGAGTACCGTAAGTACCGTGTGCGCCAACATTGTCAGTTATCTAATTGGATCCTTGTAAAAATCCTGGTCCCTGCAAATATCCTCAGGATTCTCTCATCACCTGTTTGAAAGGGCAACTTGTCCTTCCCACCCTCCCAAGCACTCCCTATTCTCATCTCCCGCTTTATTTTCTCTCTAGCACTTATCTGACATACTGCATGTATTTTACTTTTAAATATTTCATTGTCCTCTTGGTTGAATTCAAGCTCCATGAGAGCAGGACTTTTTTTGTTTTAACCTCTGTGTTCCCAGCACACAGTCTGATAGATTGTAGGCACTTGGTAAATATTTGTCAGCTACAAGCATGAATGAAGATAGGAGTCATTATCCCTGGTTTATATGTTTCTAAGAAACCCGGAAGCCCAGGGACCCCCAGCTCAGACTGTGTGATGATGCCAGGACCCGGCCTGGACCTGCCTGAGGACCTGGATTGGAGCCCCTCGCTGCACTGTACATTAGCCAAGCTTTAAAAATAAATCTCAGGGGCCGGCCGAGGGGCGTGGTGGGTAAGCGCTGGCTTTGGAAACCAGCAGCCCCAGTTCGGGTCCACATGTGAGGGCCAGTGACACTGCCCTCAAAAATAAATAAATAAATAAATTAATTAATTAATTAATCTCGGCTCTCCTTAAAATCAGAGCATTAGAGTTGGAAGAATCCTTGCGGCTCATCTAATCCAACCCTTCCAATACATGGATTTGCACAGAACACATGGTAGCATAATGAATGGATTTTACCAACGTGAACACAGAATCTCAGAGTGGTCACTCATCTGTTAGAGGCTGGGCGGGCACAGAACCCCAGTGCCCTGATGGTAGGAGTAGCACTCTTCATAGAAACGCTGCCTCTCCACTGCTTGACCAGGTCCTCAGAAGGTCTGGAAGGCAGCCTGGCTGTACTGTTAACCTTCGCCCTGGTCTGGCAATGTCCCCATGTTTCTCACTCCCTTGGTTCTTTCCCAGACAAGGGTGCAAATTCACAGTTAATGGGGATGGAAGGTGGTGTTATTTAGGAATTGAGTGGGATCATTTCTCCATCTGCTCCCGCTTCCCACCAGAGGATAAAGGCTGGCTGGGTAGTGGTGAGGATGGGGGCGAGTTGCCAGAATGCTTGAGTGCTGTCATTTATGGTTACTGCCATGGGCTGGAAAGCTGAGTGAGTGAGATCTGGACCACAGCCGGCCAGGATCAGCTTAACTATCACGAGCTTCTTGAGAGCAAAGATGGTTTTCTGGCTTTTGCTTCAAAATAAGACCTTACATATTTAAAATCAATAATAGTTTGAGCCTTTCTCTTTGTTTCTTTCCCAATGGAACTGTCAGGAGTGCAAGGGTGGTCATGTCTTTGAAGAATTCTCCAGGCTGATGAGGATTTGGAAGAAGCAGGGTGTTCAGCCTGCCTGAATTTCAGAAATGGTTGCTAAGGGATCTGAACCACCATCGCAGATGCACGCGTAGAGGCTGGAAAGAGGGTGGGTAGACGCAGCTTCCCTTGAGTGTCAGCCTTTTATCAGTGGCGCCTTCTCTTCCGGGAGGGCCTGGTGGGGTTAGTGCGCCCAGACTGGCACCAGTTCCCAAGCTGGGCCGGCTGGTCACACATGAAGGAACTGCTGCTGACAGATTAGAGTTTCCCGCTGCTGAAATCTGTTCCCTCTTGTCCAGCTTCCAGCAGCAGCAGCCGGCCGGGGGCTGCCCACTGCCTCCCTTGCTGCTCAGGCTTTATCTTTTCCTCATTCATTACTGCTTCATACAGCCCCCACCTTTCTTTCCCCTCCCCTGTCTCCTTCCCTATAGGGTATTCTGTTCATTGATCTTTTGTTGCCCCTCTCTTCTTCTTGCCACGTTTTCATTAAAAGGTTTAAAGGCTTTCCTGTCTTTCACTTTCTATGTTCACAAATGACCATATGTGGGATTCTTGCACATACACACATACTCATGTGTGCATATATTATGCACCCACTCAGCACATGTTTATGTATGTACATTTACATCTGTCAAATGGAGTAGAGCATTATTAAAAGAACTGGATAAAAATACTTTTCCATATTAAATTTGCCCAGTTCTTCCTATTACTGGGACCATTTAGTTGATGGCATGAGAAAAATTGAATATGAAATAGAAATCTTTAAAATGGCTTTTCTGGAATTAGCTCTTGTGAAATCAACAAGGTATTTCCTGCCAATCGGATTCCTTTTTAAAAGTCTTGATGGCTGTAAGAATGGTTGCTAAGTAACCCTATCACATTTACTGTTTGGGCAAAGAAGGCAGACGCAGTAGTCAAGTGGTTCTATATATTTTTAAGAAATCCTTATATGTCTTCTTTTTCTAAAGGAAACATCTTCCTTGATGAAACAACAGAAATAGCCATGGAAGCCACACTGTTACAATATCATATTCATTCTAAGTGGTCCTTTTCAGAATTCCCTGAAAGGGATTACAGATGGAGTCCAGATGAGGGTATGTGTCAAAATATGTTTAATGTTTGACACAAAACCTGCTGATCAGAAGCTTCAAGTTGTTCATTATTATGCCTAATGATGAGGTTAACGAAAGTGACCATTTTCATCTTCATGTCTCTCATCTCACTGAACCGTGATCACAGCAAACCTATGAGGCCTTCAGATCCCTGCACGGACTGACTGGGTATCAACAGAGAAAACTCAGATTCGTCCTTCTTTTTAACTTTCCCAGCAGCATTTCCAGACACTCCCACCCATCTTTTTCCTTCCGTGAACACAAATCTACTAGGAAATTTTGTTTAGGCAAAAATAGCATAATAGGATGTCATTATGATATAGTTCATTATTATATGAATTTTAATAATATGTCACATTTCAGTCATTATTGACCATGTAGAGAAAAGGCTAGCTGTGTGTGTGTGTGTGTGTGTGTGTGTGTGTGTGTGTGTAATGGGGTGTGGAGGGGGGAGAGAAAGAGAGAGAGAAAGAGAGAGAGAGAGAGAGAGAGAAAGAGAGAGAGAGAGAGAGAGAGAGAGAGAGAGAGACTATGACTTAAATCATGAGTGATCCACAGGCTACACAGTGTCATTATTCTCATGGCTCTGTTACCACATTTCACATGTGTTCACACACAGACTTCCTTGCTTTACGCAGAAGAGAAGAGGTCACATATTCAGCAGTCTGATGTATCTAGAACATAACCCAGTACCACAAAGAAAGCAGAAAAGGGCTTTGAACTAAAATCACTGACAGAAAAGTCTTGCCCTAAAATTAATGTGGTTTATTTTAATGCAGAATTCATTTACTCTGATTTTATATGTACTTCTAAGAAGTTTGTGGGCAGTTGGATTAGATATGGCAGAGAGTATCAGTAACCCAGTTTAAACATGATACATCAGCATATTTAGGTGGTCTGTCCAGAAGTGGTATGGTAGCTGTATGATCACCAGGACCCAGACTCCTGCTATCTTTCTACTTTTTTGTTTATAGGGTCTGGGCCTTCCTTCATCCCCATGTCAATTCCAATGTCAATCAGTAGATTGAAGCTAGAAGGGAGGAGGGTAAGCTCTTTTCCTTTTGAGGAGATTACCCAGAAATCCCATACTTTGCTTATTGCCCATTGGTCTGAAATCAGTCCAGGGACACAGCTAGTTGCAAGGGAAACTGGCAAGTTTATGTTAATACATTGAGGACAGGGCATTTAAATATATAGACACAAATCTGCCTCACTGGTCCACAATGTGTTAATTTAGTTTAGTTTTTGACCAGGGCAGTAATATATGTCCAGTTACAAATCAAAGTACTGTTTCACTAGAGAGAGAATCAAGGCTGTATATTTGATAGGTAGCCAGTAGCGTCTAAGATACTTTCTTATCTGATTTCCCACATGGCAAGAACTTAGAAATAATAAACATGATGGGAATTGGGTAGGCAAACTGACAGCATTAAGAAGTAAAAAACAGAATGGTAAGGTGCAGAAAATAGTAGAAAAGTCTAGCAGAAGATCTTGAAGGGAACACTCATCTAAGACCATCTGGGGCAAACTGCAATGGTCTCCCCAGAAAGCATATACCCCCTTTAAAGCATCCCTGTGTAGCAAAATAGCATAGTCATTGTTAGGTCATCAATAAGAGCTTAAATCATATTGATTATCTTTGGTTTAAAAAGTCAGAGAATTCTATAATACCTTTCTGAAATTTTCCATTTTTAAAATACTTCCTATAATCAAGAAAAAGCTTGGTACTTAAAAATACTAGGCTCCAGCAATTTAGAAAATTTACTTTAAAAGAGGTTATTGAGCGAATCCTACGTGCCAAGTGCTTTATATAGCCTTATTTAAGATTGAATGTGCTGTACAGAGGCATTATTACTTCCATTTTTCAGAGAAAGAAACTGAGATCCAGAAAGTTAAGTCACTTGCCTACTTTATCGACAGATAAAGTTGGGTTTCCAACCCAAGTCTTTATAAATTCCAGGTGTACTTGGTCCCACATTGACCAGCCTTCTGAGAACTCTCTCTGTAGCTGAGGAGGCTCAGTCAATTAGGCATGACTGATGTATGTGAAGACATCATTAATCTGCAGGACAAAGTGGTTTTGTAATGAAGAGTTTCTTTCTTGGCTCTCTGCTGAATTATTCTCCTGAAGCCATGATAAATCCAGGATCAGCCTGGGAACAGCGTCCAGTGCACACATTTTAGGGACGTCCCAGACAGAGCCCCTTGATTTCCCTCTCCTTTCTGAAGTCTGTCACATCTCTATTTACCTGCCTTATTGTGATCTCACGCCTTCCTTCTCTGATGGGAAAGGATGCTTATTTTTTCTTATTTTATTCTTCTCTATTCCAAAGTCCTTTAGCCCACTTTTGGAAAAACAAGAGCATGTAGTCTTTGCAGACCTGAAAGTCCTTGGAACTGAACTGAGAGCAGACTTTCTGTTCTGGAACCTGCTGAGGCTCCTGGAGGTTACAGACACATTCAAATACTGTCAGAAACATGTAATAAAACAGAACAAGACCTTGGCCTCTGTCATGATTTACAAATGTCCTCCAGGGCCACTCTTCATTTTTGACAGGTTAGATAAATTTGGATTTGTTTAAGGTTGATAAGCGGCCAGAGATTGGAGACAAGTAAAACCAGTGCTATTGGGCGTGAAAGAGATGTGATGTGTGGAGGGCTGCTTTCCTGTACCCCACAATAGTACATTCCCTGAGAGTTGGCTGAGTGACACCTTCAGTAGGTATTTTGATTCCTTATTATGTACTAAACCATGTGTTAGAAGCTGGGCATAAAGACAATATACATCATCCATTAATTGGTTTCATGAGGAGTGGGGTATTCACAGAAAGTTCTTTGAATTTGCTGGCTTGGACTTATTTTTCCTGTAACTCAAAGTGAATTGCCTAAAAAGCTAGCAGAACGAACCTAAGAAACAAAGATCAGAATTTCAGAATACGTTGCTTAAAGGTATCAAGGATTTCCTGGTACTTCTGACAGAAAGCCATGAAGGATCCTTTCTGACAGAGAACAAGATAGTGGAGTTAAGGAGAAAAGAATTATTCTAATAGAGCTGATTCTAGCTTAATTCTTTGATCTCATTGCCACAGATTACCAGCCACCAGCAAAGTCCAAACCTCATAAAGGAATATTCTTTTGAAAAATACCAGAATTTCCTCCCCCACGTGTATACACACACTTTGCGTGCTCACTCACCAACAAGTTTAAAAATAGGAACCATGGCGTTGCCATGACTCCCAGTGCTACTCTGCCGCCTTCCCTTCCCTTTGATGCGATTTCACTTCTGAACACGGTTTAGCAAGGCTCTGGCTCAGAGCGGCCTCTAGTGGCTTAATCCTTAGGGAAGTCCGTCCTTCCTCCCCGGAACATTCAGCCCAATTCCAGAATTAACCCCTAGCCACGTTGAACACTTGTGTGTTCTGAACCGTTCTCAGCTTTTTGCAGAATCTTTCTCATAAGCCGTGAGTAACAAACCAGTTGGTGCCTACTGTGTGCTCAAAACTACCGGCAATGGTTCACTGTGTTGCTGTGGAAACAAGACCTGCACCCCACAAACATTGAGAGAACAGCAGCAGGGAAGCTGAGTGGTGGAAGTATCATGGCGAATGAAGACATTCAAATAAAATATGTTTGCTATGATCAGCAGAGGTTGACATTTTCCTTTTCTCAGATAAAGGAGTCTTCTAAAATGTATTACCTGATGCTGATTCAACAGCCTCAGGGCAGTGTTGATGGGTTGACTGGCTCCCAAGCTGCCTTCAGTTCCCTGTGTTTTTGAGTTCCCTGTGTCAGTGCTTCTCAGTCCTGACCGTGTGTTAGAATACCCTGGAAGCTTTAAGAAACTATACAAATCCCAAGACCGCACCCAAGACTGCAAAATTCTGATTTAGATAGACAGGAAGGGAGTAAGAGCCTGGGAACAGGCATGTATTGAAAAGTTCCCTCGTTGATTTTAAAGGACAGCCAGGGCTGTGAATCACTATTCTCAACCCTGCTGCCACTTTTGTGGCCCCTGTGACCAGAATAAGGAGAAAGGCAATGATAGCATTTGCATAAATTTGAACGTTGTGCTAATGAAAGAATTCCTTCCTTTGATTCTCTCTTGATGACCACTATAAAAATTGTGATTCCTATTCATGCTATGAAATTCCAGCCCTAGAAAGAGTACAGGATGTGGCCATTTCATCAGTGGTCATCCTCTTGCAGGATCATGATTTCCTAATACAGTTTTCAGTCCTTTTGTTTACACCCCACATGTCCATTTTATGCAGAGATGAGTTTCTGGCAGGAAAGCTGGCAGCATGGGCATCAAAACAAATATGACTTTAAATGACATTTCGGTTCTCCAGTACATAGATTGATTACAATCCCAAAAGAAACAAAACTTGCAAAGCTTCGGATGGGATATCTGCTGGCCTTGATAAGAAATTTATGCTTTGTTAAATTTTGGAGCACACAAGTAGTTTTAAAAATGAAAGTTATTAGCACTAGAAAATGATGTTCTTTGTATTACTACACTTTTATTACATTAATGGAATTGCTCCCTAACGTGCTAAAGAACGAAAAGAAAAGCAGAATCTAGAAGGAGGAATACACAGGTGAGGGTCAAGGTAAGAAAACTAATGGTGGGCCAGTTTGATCTTACAGCTAACTCTTCCATGAAGTCTGCGCAAGACCCTCTTTAGCAAAATCCATTGAGTCGGGCTTGATAGTGTTCTGGCAGGAGTTTGCAGGTGATTTCATAGTGTGTGCCATTACTGTGGTTCTGAGTGCTCTGAGCAAACAAGAGAGTGAGGCCAAGGTGTAGCTTTGGAATTGTATTAAGGGAGGACATAATTTTTCAGAACAGAGTAATGTTATCTCTGTGATTAAAGACTTTGTGTGGCAAAGGAAACTTTACATTTGTCCAAAGGAATAAGAAGAGGAGAAGGAAATGCTATGTTATCGTTAAAGCCCTTTGTGATTTGTACAAGAGGCCCATGACAGTCTCCAGACACATTGCCCAAGTAGGTGATTAGTAGGTGATTGTTATCATTGCCTTTAACTCCTGTCTTCCACCCACCCAGCCATCTCTCCCACACTAATCCTGAAGGTGTCTGGCTGAACAGATGGCATTTTGCATCATGTCCTTAAGGCCATCAGACTTGGACTTCCTTAATGAATCCAGAACACGTGTTCACCCCCAAACTCCAGGTTCCAGATCTGGGCGATTATATGAAGCTTTCTGGCCTCTGTTTGCCTGTGGCATGTCGTGAGGGAAGAACTAATTGCCGTAAGGAAGCATTTATTTATTGCTACACAATATGTGTTTCTCTTTTGGATTCCACCAAGTTCCTCAAGTTTGAACTGGAAAGGTCTTACACAGGCAGTCAAATCATTATTTTGTGTATGTCAATGACTGGTGCTGTAAGTAGGATTTATGTGTTTAGTTGTTTGTTTTTAGATCTGTAGATTTCGTGTCAGGAACACACAAGACCATATCGGGGTCTGCATTAGTGGTGAAGGGTAGATGAAAGGAGGTATAGCTACTACACTGCAAACCGCCAACAATTATGGACCTGTGAGTCTCAGGGGCCAAGAGTTGTAGCCACTCTTAATGTCCCTTGTACTTTACAGGGATTTCCTTTCCCTGCTGTCATTGTTTTCATCTTTCCTGAAGTGATATCAACTTCATTTCACCCTGGCTGCTCGGCGTTGTGTTAAGAATCAGGCAGCGAGGAGAAGGGGCAGAGTAGCCAATCTCCCCAGCACCCCTCACCATGCTGCCCACCATACTTACAGGTGGAGCCAAAGGGCGACCAGAAACTCCACTCTCCGAGGAGCTGAGGGTCCATGCAAGAGTTTTTTTGGCTGCCTTGTGTTTTTTTTTCACCTTTTCTTTGAGAGATGATAGTTCATATGTCTCCGTGTCAGGAAGACTGAGCTGTCTTTTTTTTTTCTATTTCAAAGGTAGGATTGGAAAGTGGGAAAAGAAAGCAAGTGCAGCATTTGAAATCTTTTGGGTCCTGTGTAAAGGACACACATGCTAAGTCTGTCAACCCTGGCAATGACATGTGCTTCAGATTGTGAGGCTTATTTTTTCTCCAAAAAGAAAAAAAAAAAATGCCTGTCTCTCTAGTCCTCCTGAGCGCTGGGAAAGGATCCTACTTCTCCACACTTGGTTGTACCAGCTGTTGAATCAGTCACTCTGGTTATTAGTAAGCAGCAGGCAAATATGTTTATTAAAAAAAAAAGAAAGAAAGAAAAAAGAAATTGTCAGGCATCGTGAAGAAGGAACAGGACATATCTGAAGGGAAAGAGACACTTGAGAAATAAATAAGACCAGAGGGTGATCCTGTAATGTCTGGGTGCTGAGCCTCTGGTCACAGAGCCCCCACAACATTCCTTTTGCCAGGCTGCACTGACCCATCGTAATAGAGCAGAGATGCTGCTGCAGAAAAAGCAGCAGCGTGACCCGAGAGCAGCTTGCCTTAACCCAGTGTCATGCCTTGGTAAGACAACGAAAACCCTGCTTCTGTAAATCTAAGTCAGGGGTGAAGAGGTGGTCTCCTTGAAGGGGCCTGTGCTCAAAATTCCTCAAGTATATTTTGCTTTCCTTTACAAAGGAGAAAGAACCAGGGCCTGATCAGACATCAATTCCAAAAGCATGACAAAGGCCCCAGCAAGCATCTTCCAGGAAGCTGATGGCTGGTGGTTGGACTGGATGATGAAAAGCCCATCATCTTGGCATCTGTACTTTTTTGGATGGAGACATTGTCATTGAAGACCTCAACGTGGCTTATGTAGTGTTTCTCAAATCAAGTTGGGAATGAAGAAGAAATTTTGTACCTGAGGCCTTATTGAATTAAATAATATTTCAGTATGCTGCAAATAATGAAGAACTGGATATCTAGAGCAGAAAGCTATTTTTTTCCACAGCTCTGATGGCCTCCTTTTATCTATTGGATGAGATATCTGTTTCTCAGCAAGCCATAAAAGACCCTTGAATAATTGGGCCTACCTTTTTTGATTGGGCTTGTCTTATCTTCCTCCTTTTCCAAGTCCCCACCTTGCCCTAGTATATACTGCTTGTAATCCAGCAATACCAAATGATGAGAATGGCCATTCTCTAAATATGACAGGTTTTTACTACTTATCTGCATTGGGCTGTCAGTTTCCCTGGTGAATAGATGGAGGTCCTTTTAGATCTAACATGGGTGTCACCTCCTCTATGAAGCCTTCTCTTACAGTTCCAAGCAGAATTAGTCATTCCTCTCTCTGTGCTCCCATCGCCCTGTGTTCATACCTCTATTATAATAAATGTGCGAAGAGTTCAAATTAAAAATATACCTGGGAGTATCTAAGGCTGGGAATGGCTCATTCATTTTTGTAGCCACCCCAGGACTCATTGCACAGAAGTCACACATTTTTTATTGAATGAAAATGTGAATGAATCAATAAAGATGAAAAGTGGGGCTTGTACATGTGGAGTGCAAAAGTCATTATTCTTTTAAAAATCAAATATGCTGTCCTTCATATGTGAAGGTGATTTTTCTGATTCACTGGCGGTAAAAATACAGGCTTTGAACTAGTTTCAACATTTGCTTTCTGTGTAGAGAGTGGTCACATGGTCTTTTGCCTTATGATCAGCCACATACTTGGAAATTATCCCTTCCTTCCCACCCTTCACTCCTTTAATATATCCAGTCCGTCAGACTCCAGCAATTCCAGCACAGTGCCCTTACGTTAAGTTATGCTTTCCTCTCTACTCCCGTAATTACCGTCTTTGTTAGCTTGTGCCTACATTTCTATAACAAGCTGCCCTGTCTCCTCATCTTTAACATCACAAAAATCATCTTACCCACTCTGAGGTTTATATTTTCCAGTAGCATTTGGATCATTTTATTCATATGATTAAAGACCTAGGGGGACTTCTTTTACCCAAGTTGAAAGTTAGCATGGCAGTCATCCTCCCTGGATGTCAAGTTACTGATCTCAAAGTCAGATGTCAAGTGACTTTCCAAAAGGGACTTCTTTTCTAGCCACACCCCTTTCTTTATCATCCAGATAACATGATGGTTTGTGTAGTGGGCGGGGCAATCCCCCGGAGGCAGGACAGCATGGTTCTGTCCCGGCTTTGTTACTAATGAGCTTTGTTAGAGATCATTTTACCTTTTCAGACTTTGGCTTTCCCACCTGTAAAATAACGTCTTAGGAGAGATGCTTGCTTGGAAAGAATCTGGAAGGGATGAGCCCTATATTCCTTCTGATTCTCAAGTTCTTCGAACCTTTGATTTTATGAGGTATTGGACATATATGTTCCTATCCAACCCTATAATCAATGAAATAGCTTGAGTAGGTTTTGAATTCAGAGCCTTGGCCTCATTCCTAGCACAATATTTTGTTATGTAGCAGCTGACTAAGCACTAGCAGGGGAATGAAGAGTGAGAGCCTCTGTGTTAAGCCTGCCCTTTATATGGGTACTTAACACCAGAAGCCGTCCTTTTTCTGATAAGTTTTGGTTTTTCTTTCAGCTAAGCTTTTGATTCACTTCATAAAGAAAAATAAATGGGCCAGATTTGATTTTCTTTGATTGAAAAGATTTATTTTATATTCTTCCTGCCTCAGCGAACACTAACTTGCAGTTATTCACAGTCTAGTTACCCAATTCTGGGCTGAGTTCCTTGATTCTGCTTTTTTTTTTCTGAGGCCCAATTTTTGGTAGAGCATTTACTTTTTAAGAAACACCATCTGAAGATGAACAAAATGAAGGTCAGGACATGGGCCTCAAACTGCTTCTTGTCAACTTTTCTCATTTGATCTGGTTCAGCTAATGGAATTGTCCAGCGTGCTCAAGGTTGAATTTTCATGATATAACCCCATAAACCATGCTCTCCACTGCTTTTCTCCATGGTATGGCTATCCTGGTTGCATGTGTCTGAAAGTGCAAGTCATCTTTGATTCTTTCCTCTCCCTCAGCCCCTTCAGCTAAACAATTTTCTAATTTTACTTGTTGTATAGCAAAATATATTTCACATCTGTCCACTTTTTTTCATTTTTCCTACAGTCCTAGTTAAATTATATGCATGAAAGCACACGCGCGCGCGCACACACGCACGCTCTTATGTATGTGATTAGTTGTTTAATGTTTATGTCTTCCTCTCACTAGACTATTAGCTTCATGTTGGCAATGAAGTGTCTCTTTTACTCACCATTGCATTTTTTTTTTTGAGGGCAGTGTCACTGGCCCTCATATGTGGGACCCGAACCGGGGCTGCTGGCTTCCCAAGCCAGCGCTTAACCACCGCGCCACTTGGCCGGTCCGCACCATTGCATTTTAATGCTTAGCACGGTTAATTGGCTCAGAGCTGACACTCAATAAATATTTCTTGAATGAGTGAATTAACTTAAGCTAATTGTAAAATTAAGCTTTGAATTGTCTATGGACTTGATTTCCTCTGAGCCTTTGAATTATCTGTTTAAGACTTTGTTTCAGGTTCTTTTCTTAGATTCTTTATATTTTCAACAGACTGCAGCACCTGCTCTGTGCACAAAGCTGTGCTTGGTGTGAAGGACAACACAACAGAAAAGACATGTTCTGATTTTTTTTCGGAACTTGAGTTTAGTTGAAGAAGCGAAGCCTGCACACACACAAATCTTGAGTAGAAGTCTGAGACAGAATATGAATAAATCCCTAAACTTAGTAGTACAATTCATATGCTGCAGTCAAGGAGTGCTGTCGATGTCAGCCGAAGTTGCAGCCTTGAAACAACATGGAGGGATTGGAGGAAGTGGAACTTGACATTGAAGAATGTAGAATATAGAGGTCCAAGGGAAGGTGACGTTTCTCCAAGTGGGAGCAATAACATGAACAAAGATTTGGACTTGACACTGAATGTTCATATACGGGTTATACTGGGGTCAACTTCGTCTAAATGGGATTGTAGACAAGTAACGGGAAATAAGTGTGAGGTTCCAGTGAGACAGTTAGTTTTTTAAAGGCAGCTAGCTATTTCTGGAAAGGTACATTCTGGGAGTTGGCATCTAATTATGTGACTTTAATCAAATCATGTACTCTGTCTAAATCTCATCCAAAAAAAATGTGGAAAAGAGCATGTAACATTAAAAAGTAGGATTACAACTTTGAGCTATTATATGTTATGTTTCTGTAAAGGAGTTGAAGTAGACACCTACTGTATCTTTCTGCTTCAGAATCTCCTCTCTGTGAAACAGTCCATTTAGTTCTTGAATCCCTGGCTTGGTCTGTATGAGTGTCACTGCTAACCAGTAAGTTCATGGAACACTTGAAAACTAGATTAATGTCATTTAACTTTATCCTGGGTGGTAGCCATAGGAAAGACTTGATGTAGTGGTTACTTTAAGAAGATTACTAGTGTACCACTGAATAAGAGGATTGGGGAAGAGTGACTGAAGAAGGGAAGACAAGTGAGACCTATTCCAAATGCAAGGTGACAAGGGCCAGAATTTTGGTGGTCTCCAGGATTGCAAAAGAATTTCGAAGGATGTTTCATTAGGATCTGGTAATGTCCTGTATAGAGAAGACACAGAAGATAAAATTGTCAAAGCTGGCATTTAGGTTGTGAGATTGAAAAGATGGTGACAGATCAGTGGAAGTTGACATGGGAACCTGTTTTTCAAAGAAGATGCATTAAATTCTGAGCTGGGGGCTGGACATGTTAGTGAGGATGTCTTAAAGTGCCCACTATACAGTTTGGAATGTGAAGTCAGATTGAAATTCATCAGCATGGTGTTGATACAACTTGCAGTGACCAGCTGAGAAAAGATCAGTTCTCTTGGAAAAACATACTCGTATATAGAAAAGTAAAGTGAGGTGCAGAGTGAGCTTAGAACACCCAGTACAGCAAGGAGAGGTGGAGACAGAATATTTAGCAAAGGTCACAAGTCTGGTGGAGGCAGGGAGGGAGGATGTGATTGTCAGCTCTATAAGGGGCAGGCTTATGGACGCCGAAATAAATGATTTTTATGAACGGAAAAAGGGTCGATAGTATCAGATATGGTAGAGAGGGCAGGCATTTGTGGACCACACATATCTTTTATTTCCTCTTTTATACCATTAACTACCATTAATCAGGGATTGATTATTTAGTTTTTGATTATTCAGGTCAGTTGCCTAATTTTTGATCATTTTATTACTGTTTAAACTGCATAGGGAAATAATTAAAGGGAAGGGAAGGAAGGATTCAACCACTTCCCTCCCTATTCCCAAGTGTAGGAAAAGGTTAGTGGGGATGGAGCTTGAGTGGGCTGTTTGCACAACATCAGAAGCCAGAGGGGTCTCTCAGCATCCCTGTGCTTGTTAGCTGAGTGGCCTCGGCCAAGTTACCTAACCTCTCTGAGCTTACATCTTCGTCTATAAAAACAGAGGTAACAGTAAAGGTGTCCTATTGTTTACATGCTGGTTCAATGAGAATGTATGCAAAGTGTCTAGCAGAGACCTCATACAAAGACAATGTTCAAAACCATAGTAAGATGTTTTTGTTATTATTGTCTTATTTTAGTTGGTTTTTTTCTTTTAGACTGTTTCTGCTTATATCAACATTAACAACTAGGATTGAATGGAAAACTGTATTTAGAAAGTGTAAGTATTAAAGATTGTATTTTTTCCAAAAGGGACAGATTTCTTCCACTCTAGTTTTATAAGACATAAATCTATATGAAACCTGGAAAGCTACTTGCTCCTGAATCTTCCCTGCCATGGACTCCCAGGATTGATTTGTCTAAAAAGCATGGTGACAGCACGTTTATGTGGAATGCTGAGAAAGGGGCCTGGAAATGCTATGTGATGAGAGGAATGAAATTTTCTTAGTGTCTTAGTTTGAAGTAGTCTACTGATGTTGGAATGGGGAATCATTCTGAAAGGGAAAAAAAAAAGTATATTTCTGAGAGCAAAGATGCATGTGCTGACAATTTTGATTTTTGCCCAGAGATGCTGGCATTTTCTTTCTGGGGGCGGTTCTTATGTTTCCAACAGTGTTCCCACTGCATACCATGTTCTCTCCTCCTCGCCCTTCTCCTCCCACCCCCGCCCCATATGTCTTCCTTTTGGTTGCGCCCACCCTACTCCTGGTTTCTTTCTGTCTCTCTCTTCTCTTGTAGGTTATTTCCCTTCAGTAGCAAAATGAATCCTATCATAGAACAGAGGATTACTTTCCCCAAGCCCATTCTCCATCACTTCAGCTATTTCTCTTTTGAAAATTCTGTTATAAGCAAGAGATCGGCGAAGCAGACTTCTCTACATATTCTGTTGTGCTTCTCCCATGTTTCTTTTTCCTCTGATAATGCACTGGACTCCATGCTCGGTCTCTCTCTTCCTCAAGCTTCCTCCCTAATAGCTCTTCCTTCTTCCTTCTCCAGGACTCTCTCTCCATGAATTGGCTGCCCCAGCCTAAGCATTATCTGGCCTTGGAAATCTCCATCATTGAAAAGCTAGGTCAGACAGAGAACTCCACAGAAATGGGGAGGGACAGAACAGAAGGAATAAAGGTCTCCGAGGATGAGTTTGGACCTGGGTAAAGATGACCTGAACAGCCTGATGCAGCCATAGGGATGGCAGTGAATTATGTGGGACAAAGAATTATGATAGATGACATCACTCATGGGGACTAATTTACATTAGGCCTCATCCCCACTCCCAGTGCAGGGAATGACTGTCAGGTTATTGTTAGCATGTTTTGGCTTCTTGTTTTGAAGCACAGAGTAGCTAGTGCCAAATAAATGACAGAAAGAAAAAACAAACAAACTAAATATCTGCCTTAGACTTACACTATATTTCTGACTTCATCTCTTATTTAAATGGAGACATAATACCCTAATGAAAATACCATTGTAATATGTTGTTTGGTTAGTGTGAGAAGACACTTGTGTGTGTTTTACTATTAGATGATGCAGGAGACAGGATTTTCTTTTGAATGATTGAATAAAGAACCAAAAACAGGTAGCTATCAGTTCATGCAAAGAAACATCCAGAGAGAGAATTAATGGGTATGAAATTAGTAGGTTATTTGGGTATTCTGACCTGAGTGACACTAGTTTATAGGTGACTGTTGGTAATGGTGTCAATAGAAAATTATATTCCATCCATCCATCCATCCAATTTTTACTAAGCATTTGCTGTGTGCATAGCCAGTGTTAGGTGCTGTGGGAGAACTACCAAATTTACAGTTGCGTCCTGCCATTAAGGAATTTTCAATATTCTCAATATTGAAACACAAAGAATGTGTGAACTGATGACATCTCCCCTTTCTGGGCCTTTTCCCCACACTTCTTTTCTTAAAATCATCTTTGAAGCCAAAAAACTACTGCTCTCTGAGTGCAGGGATTAAAGGAACACGAGAAAAAAAATGCCAGCTTGAGGTTTTTAAAACATTGATTTCATTTTTATTTTTAAATATGTATGGAAAACATTCTGATGCATAGGGAGTTGTGGGCACCTTTGGTGGTTGGATGATGAAATATTGGAGAACGCTCAGACAGTGGTTCTCAAAAATTGGATCTAAAGAAGTTCCAGCCTTCAACGTCTCTTCCCACTCTTTCTGAAAGTTGCCATGATTCCTGCACTCACTGTAGTGTTAGTCCTGCCCAACACACAATCCTGGGAGGGCTCCTTGGAATACAGTTCTTAGAGGCCAACCTGGGCTGGTTCCTGGGCTGATGCATGAAAGCAACATGGTTGCAATTCAAGGAGGTCAAAAAAATCATTCATTCACTCACTATTCAATCATCATTTCCTGAATGCCAAACATGCTATAGGCTTTGTAAATACAGGGATAAAAGACAAGGGTCATGCCCTTAAAAAGCTCACAATCTCCACTGACAGAGGTGGCTGAGGAAACAGCTGAAATACCAAATAGGATCATTTTTTTTCTTTTTATAATTTATTTTTTTATTAGTTTCAGGTGCACAACACAAGGCAATAGTTATACTCTTTACCCCCCAAAGTAAAAACCCCCTCCTCCAGTTCTCCACCCCACTCCCCCCCCCATATCATACATATCCATCACAACTCCCCTGACTCCCCTCCACAGTATACTCCACATCCCGTGACCATCCACATATTCAGTTGCAGTTGGCATACAATACTATACAACATCAGCTTCAGGTGTACAGTGCAGTGAACAAGCCTCTACTCCATCCATGAAGTGGTCTCCCTAACAAGACATGTGACTATCTGACATGCCACAAAATTTTTACAACATTATTATATTCCCCGAGCTGTGTTTCATATCCCTGTGGCAATATTGTAGTTGTCTATTTATGCTGCTAATCCCTTCCCCTTTCCCCCCATCCCCACCCTCCTCCCAACTAGCAACCCTCAGTTTCTCCTCTACATCTACAAGTCTGTTTACTTTGATCGTTCACTCAGCTCTTCAGACTCCACACACAAGTGAGATCACATGGTACCTGTCCTTCTCCGACTGACTTCTTTCTCGCAACATAATAGTCTCTTCACAACATTGTCAATTACATTCCCAGAACTGCCCCCATATCCCTGCGGCAACATTGTAGTCCCAATACATTTTCCAAAACCTTCCCCTCTCCCTCTTCCCCACTCCCTCCCAGCCAGCAACCATCAGTTTTTCCTTTATATCTGCTTGATACGACTTCAATCTTCTTAAATTGTCTCTCTGGGTTAGCTTGTTTACCCCTTTCTTTTGTTTAAAAAAGCCCTTTTAACATTTCTTGCAATGCTGGCTTGGTGGTAATGAATTCCTTAAGCTTATTCTTTTCTGAGAAACTCTTTATTTCTCCTTCAATTTTAAGTGATAGCCGTGCTGGGTAGAGCAATCTTGGTTGTAGGCCGTTATTTTGTGTCACTTTGAGTATCTCTTGCCACTCCCTTCTGGCCTGCAGAGTTTCTGTAGACAAGTCAGCTGTTAGTCTAACAGGAGTTCCTTTGTATGTAACCTGCTGTCTTTCTATTGCAGCCTCTAGGATTCTGTCTCTGTCTTTAACCTTTGCCATTTTAGCTATGATGTGTCTTGGTGTGGACCTGTTTGGGTTCAGCTTGTTTGGAACCCTCTGCACTTCCTGGGCATGCAAATACGATCATTTTACATGAGGCTTGCCTGTGATGCTACAGTAAGGGCTGATATGAAAGGGTGGGTGAAGACATGCTATTTCCTGCCCAGGGGGTGAGGAACATGTGGAGGTATGTTTCTCTGGCCCCCATTTTCTCCATTATTAACAGCCTTACATTTGGTCCAACAAAACTATTATCCAGCATGTTAATATTATAATAGGAGCATGGTTTGCATTCCCTAGCTTTTACCCATGGCTTCCCCCTTCCCAGCGGTGAGTTCAGCACCAGGTCCTCCCACCTTGAGAAACAATGACTGCCTGAGTCTATAGCCTTATCCCTATTTCACAAATGACAGAAATAATGGCTAAAACCGTGTGCTTTTAACAGGACTAACCATCGTCATTATTGTAATGACAGGATTCCTATGCTTCTTACAGTTTGCAAGACACCTCCCTCTCATATCCCAGCTAGATCTTCCAGAAAGGTGAAGGAACACACCGTGGTGTCACAGCTAACACGGAAGTGCTAGAACCTGGGTCAGCTGATTCTCAGCTCCGATAGGACTAGGTGCAGATCCTTGCAATCCCAAAGGTTTTTCTGCACAACCTTGATAAAAATCAAGATCCACTACAATATTGTGACTCCATAGATCAGTGGAAGAATTCACAGGGAGCCACCACGGAAACGTAGCCTGGAGGTGAAGCCTGGACCCACAGCCACGGTATATAGAACAACAAAAGCATTGAACCAGAAATCAAAAGACCTGAATGCTAGGCCACACTTTACCTTATCCGTGCACAAGTCACTTAGCTTCTTGGTTTTCTCCTCTGGCAAGTGAAGTGAAAGTGTGAAATGGTCCCTAAGGTTAAGAGCACAGATTCTGGAGGCAGATTGCCTGGTTCAAATCATGGCTCTGCCACTCTCTAGTTGTGTGCCCTGAAGCAAGTTATTTAATCTTTTTGAGCCTCAGTTTGAGGAAACTGAGATCTGAAAAAAAATGGGGATAATAACTAAGTAACTATATAGCATCTAACTTACAGAATTATTGAGTATTAAATAAGTTAACAGTTTTAACTGATTAAACAGTGTGTGGCTTAGGGTACATGTTATATAAAATTGTTTCTTGAATTCAAAAAGATTGGTCCCTTCAGCTCAAGGGTATTATGAGTCTTTGAAGCTTAGTTATTACTGGAAATGGAGAAAGAATGTACAATCTACAAAGGAACTGGTTTAAAAGAAGAATGCTGAAATGGCAAAGAGTTATGATGATTTCAGCAGGAAGCTTGAGAAAGGGATAAAGTATAATAAGAAATTAGCTGTTTCCTTGGTATAGGTGGAAATTCATGGGTGAAGGTCTTAGTAGAGAAGTGAAGGGAAGTAGCGTAATGCTCTGGACCTTCCAAAAACAATGCAGAACAATTAAAGATATGCAGGAAACCTGGGTCTGGTCCAGTTGCCTGGGGTGTCATTGCTAAGTTCATTTTGTAGTTAATAGCACCTGATTTACTCTTCCACCCATTCGCATTCCCATTCCCGCAGCTGCCTGGGTTCTGGGCTCTCTCATCCTGGCACCGTCATAATTCAGGGTCCAGTGAAGTTGGTGTATTTCCTCACAAGCCTTTGGTCCCTCTTCCCTGGAAAGTGTTCCATGTATACTTCTTTGGTGACTATTACTTGTTAAGTAGAGGGGAAAAGCAAATATTCTGGTTGCCTGCATTCTATTGTAGTTCTTTGAAATTCCCCCATAAGTTGGCATATGCAAATACATCCAAGCTATAAGGAGGCAAAAGCCTGAAGGTATGTATGTATCTGATCTTGGCTTCCCTCATTCTTGATCAAGTCCTGTCTCTTGCTCATGCTGTGGCACAACCTGCAACTCCTAGCTGGCAGTCTAGTTTACAAATCCGTTGTTTAAAACAGGGATCCTAAGCCTTGGCTTCCTCATCTGCGTGACATGAGAACACCTTGCAAGTAAATGTACTGTGATGATTAAATAAAACGAAGTGTGGGGACTCATCAACCATAGTACTCCCACCCTCCTGCCTTCCTCCTCCTCTTCCCTCTCACCTGCCCGCCCCCCTCCACTCTTCCCCTCCAAACTCCCTCCCTCCAGTTCTTCCTTTCTTCCTTGTATGCAAAGTGACAGTCTGGTGACTAATTCCTGATCTGCCTTTGATTTCCCCAGAAGGGGATCTAATCCCTCCAGGGAGCACTGTTATCCTGAGGCTAGATAGTGACAGTGGAAGAAAACAGTATACTGGGAAATGAGAAAGAGTCATGCCCAAGGAAGAGTGCATTCAGAGGGGCCTTTGGTAGGCACAGAACAAGAGGTTGCAACTGTTGTATGTTTGCATTACTGCTCTGGCTCAAGGAGTTGTTTGCCCTTAACAGCCCTCTGAATTCCCTGATTCTGGTGAAGGGAGAAGGGAAGGTGGAAATCATTATCCCTGGAGGACCCACTCTGTCCTAGACACTACAGTAGAAAGCACTAGGCGATGACTTTTGGAGGTGGTGGTAGGGCCAGGGGCAGTCTCAGGATTCTTTGGCTTGACTATAATTTCTGCTCCTCGGAAGCAGTCTGTCTTAGCCTTTCTGCAGGGAGTTTCTGTGAGAAATAATCATTGGAAGCAGAAATTAAGTACTAGAAGTGTAAGAGAGGGAAGGAGCAAAAGCCAATAAAAGGAGCTTTATGGAGCTGATAAACCCTGTGGGTGACTGGTGCTTGATCCCACCAGCACTTTCTAGGAGAGCCTTATGAAATGCATCTCAGAGCAGGGTCAACTAGTCCATTCTCAGTTTCATTTAGTCCTTCCAGTTGAACATACCCACTTCCCTAGTCTTATGACCCCCTTTTCAACATTTGCCTAAGTCATTCCATCATCCACTGCCTCATTAACTGAGCTACCAACCCAAAGGCGTACATATTAGAAGTGCCTCTAGTAGTCTTGGCCAGGACCTTGACCCTCAATTCACAAGAAAATGCTCCCATGCTAGTAAATTCTGTATCCCACTCTGCACTACGCTAAACCCCTCAGAATCCACTCCCACATGTGCTCCCTGCTTTCTGGAGATTTTTCCATGGGAGTCCCGGTCTTTCCACTGGAGTCCCTTCAGGGAGTAAGCGATTTCCTCCTAGCTCCCCCTCCTGTATTTTCCCATTGACCTGACTCTAGTTATTAGTCTAGAGGCAATGAAGGGGTATGGATCTGGGAGGAGACAGGAGGCAGATTAAAAGTCACCTTAGATGAGGTCTTTGCAGAGTCTCCAAGATAGGGTTTCTTTCCTCTGGCAAGGCGGGAGGATCTCCTGCCTTTTAAGCCTTTGGGGAAATCCTCCCTCACTGCCCACCCAAATTTGGGTCTTTTCCTATTAGACTTTCACCTCGGAGACATTCCGCAGTTGTGCATTTAGTCTCTTTTGTAGCATTTTCAGCAGCCTGCACTGTGGCTCAGACGATGTGAGCCTCCTTAAATATGGCCTGGAAGGCTTTCTGGATTCCTCAGAGTACCTTGAGTGGATAGGTGGCTGAATTAACCCTTCCAGTTTCTTTCTTCAAGACTTCCAAATATGTTGACAGAGCCAATCAACTGCCTACATATTCAAATACAAGAGCCACTTACAACCCCATACATCACCCTTTATCTCCACCTCATCCTAGTCCACGACAGGTGAGAGTCTTAGTATTTGTGATGTAATGCGTGCTGTAAGTTGCCACTACCCCGCTCACCCCCAGCAGTGGGGTCTTTTTGGAACTTCCCATCGTATCTGGAGCCACTCTTGATACCAGTGATCTTACCCTGAGCTCCCTTGAAGGCAGAGCCTTAGGGCAAGACTTCCATGTATAGTTTTATTTGTTTGTTTGTTTGTTTGTTTTTTTAAGTGATTTCAGGAAGCAGGAACAGAAGAATGAGACAGGTAAGGAGAGACGTTTGATACAAGCATATGTTATTTATTGGTTTGAACATTACTGAGGGCCAAGTGATCCTTTATCCTGCAGAGTTCTCTAAGGAATCTTAAAAAAAAAAAAAAAAAAGTGTGTCTTTTAATATGTACTGAAAGACAAAAAGGGAAGCAGCATTTATTTATAGACTCAGATTTCCTCTCCTACACTTCCGGGTTGCATAGTGCAATTTCTTCACTAACGGACCACATCATGGCAGCAGAGTAGCCCCAGGATAAGAAGCCAGAGCAGGACAGGATGTGCCTGAGATGAGGTGCTACATGAAGCTGGCTGAAGCCGGAGCACAGGTGGTCATCACATCCATGACTGGAAGGGCAGGGCCGGTGAGAGGACTTGCAGTGGCATACCAAGTGGCACCTGATCAAGAGCCTGTTGAACAAACTCCCCATTTCATGCTTCCCTCAAAACACTTGAACAACTGCAGTTTCTCTTCCACGCTGGAGAAACACAATCATGATGACAGAACCATGGATCTCAAATTGTGACATGGTTCTGCTCAGCAATTCTGCCAAATTTTCTACTATGTTAACTTTCTTCCACTCCAAAATAATTGCACACACTCTCTCTTTACTTCAAACCTACTCCATCTCCTCTTTCTCTAACTCGCACTCTCTGCTGGTAAATCTGCCTCCTAATTCATTGAGAAAATAGAATTATTTTTTTGCCAGGAACGCCCTCATTTTGGGACTACCAAATCTTCCTGCATACGTGCCTCAGTACCGATGCCTTCTGCCTTCTCTTCAGGTACTGTGGATGACATCCCCTGTCTCTTAGGGACCAACTCTTCATAAATAGCAAAGCCCTTGAGAGAGCAAAAGAGCTGGAATCCAGATACCTTGAATCCTTAATTTCTGGATTCCAGCCTCTTGTTTTCTCAAGGACTTTGTTGTTTCTCCCTTTCTGCTATACCATTTTCACAAGCCATAAATAAGTTCGAATATTACTTCCTATGTTAAAAAAAAAAATTCTTGACCACACACCTGCTCTGACCTACCTCCTCATTTTTCTGTTCCCCTTAATAGCAACACTTCTTGAAAGAGTTGTCTGCAATCACTTCCTCTATATCCTGCCCTCCCGCACTCTCTTCATTCATTCCAGTCGAGTTTCCATTCTTTCCATGTTAATGGAATGCTCTTGTAGTTCTTGCCAAAGTCACCAATGATCACCCTGTTGTCAAATACAGTAGTCAGTCCATTGTCATCTTGTCTGCTCTGCAGCATTTGACATAACTGACAGCTCCCTTATTGAAATACTTTTTTTTCTTGTTTTTCATGAAGCCATGCTAGTGATTTTCCTGCCATCTTAATAGCTAGTTCCTCTCAATCTTCTTTGCTAGCTCCATTTTCACTTCCCACCTCTAAATGTTGGCTGTCTAAACACTCTATTCTGGGCTCTATTATTATTATTATTATTATTATTATTACTATTGTTATTATTAAATTTACACAGATTTTCTAGGTAACTTCATTAGTTGATGGCTTTACAGATCCTCTAATATGCAGTGACTTTCAAATATTCATCTTCAACTCAGACCACTTCTCAGAACTCTAATCTAGAGTAGTTAGCTAATAGACATTTCCTCACTTCACTTGGCCAAAATAGAAGTTTCTCTCCCCTTTCAAATTTGTCTGTCTTTAATCTCCCCCAGCTCAGTAAATGGGCAACCAAATTCACCCAATTGCGCAAGTTTTTCTTAAACTACAACTTCTTCTCACTTCCACATCCAAGCATAAGCAGCAGCTGTTGAACCTGCCTTCTCATCACACAACTCAATCGACTCTCCTTTCCACCATTCACCCTATCCAAGGTGCCGGCATTCTTTTCCTGGATTACTGCAAGAGACTCTTAGTCACCTTCTCCACACAGTATCCAGGATGAATTTTAAAAAGAAAAATTGAAATCAGATGATGTCATTTCAAAATCCTCCCCTGGCCTCTGTTACACATAGAACAAGGTGTTAGAAACCCAACACCTTCCCTGCCTTACTTTGTCTATTACTCTCTTTCCTTGGCTGGTGTGTTCCGGCTCCATTGACTTCCTTTCTTTTCCTCAAATAGGCCAAGTGTCCTCCTACCTCAGGACTCTTGAACATGCTGCCCCCTCTTCTTGGCATGTTCTTTCTTTAGCCAGCTTGTTCTTATCACTGAGTGCTCAACATAACTGCTATTTGCTCACAACCACCTTTCCTACCTACCCTCGTCACTCTCTAGTGTGTGGCTCTAATTAATTCCACAAATAGCTGCTATCATTAACTACTATATTATTGTCTCAGCTTTATGGTTGTTGTTAGTTTATTATCTGCCTCTCCTTTTACACTTAAGTGTCATGAGTCCATGTTCCATGTCTTAACTTGTTCATTCTTGTTTCTAAAGCACTTATCCCAGTATACAGGGGACAATGTATGTTAAAAGAGCAAGTAGGTAAAAACTGTGCACTTTGGAAGAGCAGCTTCAAGACAAATTCGTAAGTCTTGCTCCTGGAGACCAGATTGCTGCCTCCTACCTCCACCCAGTCTCCCCTCTGTGGGAATTCTGGGAGCCCTCATTATGAATAAGGTATTTGGTTTTCTGTTTGTTTGTTTGTTTGTTTGTTTGTTTGTTTAGTACTTTACCAAAATAAACTTCAGGGATGAAGGGTCTTTGAAGAGTGGTGAGAAAATTGCCATAAGGCTAACCCTAGATTTTCGTAGCCCTTCAGAAATCGGCTGGTGGAACTAAAGAAAGCAGGGACTTTGGTTCATGTTTCTTCAACTTGCTTCCTGACAACACTGTGAACCTTAGCTTGACATGCCATTGGTGAACATTCAGAGGAGATAATTCTGCCACTGAATTAAAGGCCTTTCTTCCAGGCCTTAGGAGGAATTCTGGCCCTAGTCAGTTTTCATTCTCAGGTATGTTAGTGCTGCTCCCGTTTCATCACAGGAAGTCCTGATCACTAGAAAGGGCATGCCATTTTGTATTGGGGATGTAAGAAAAGAAACTGCTTGGTCAAATATGCTAGAACTCAGGAGCCAGGTGCCCTGTGACAGATGCCAGGCCACAGGTGCCTGGGAAGTGACATAAGTCAGGGGATTATCCACATGAGAAGGTTATGTTTTTAATTAGACACAAACAGGCTCACTCAGTATTTACCTATGTTTCCATTAGTCCCAGGGATTGAAACTTAGGCTCATTTTTTATGTTTCATCTCTTTCACTTATTCCTCCCCTCTACCTCCAATACTCTAAAAGTGAATTATATCATCTTTGGGATCTGCTCTTTCCTATCTTCACACAGGAACCCATGGTTGGGTAATGGCTCCTTTTATCCATTTCAAGGTGCAGGAGGGAGTTGACCCAGGAGCCTTCCACAGTTCATGCAGTAGTGTTGTGATTAACCAGTTTGGCTACTTGCAAGCAGAGGCTCCAGAACCTTAATGGACGGGAGCAGAAGTGAATGAGAGTGGTGCCCTAGCAAACTGCCTTCCATTTCTATGACATAACAAAAGATTTGCCTCTGACCCCGCAGCCCTAAGACAGCTGCATTTCAAGGCACAAGCTAGCATGAGAATGGATTTCTGAAACAGATGCAGCAGGAAGATGTCAAAAGTAGCTGTGTGACTTTGTTACCTATATTTTGGGCTTATCACAAGATTTTGTGCACAGAAAGGAAACCGTGAGACAATGTACAGAAATATTGGCATGACCTTGCTGGAATCCCTGCCCATTATGCAGTGATGGTTTCCTATTCAAGGGCCACTGTGTAGCTTTTTGTAACGACATGGTGGTAAACCATCATTTTGGTTGTTAGGAAGGCCTTCCCTTGGCTGGAGTGCCACACAAAATGAATGTTTGTTAAAATGTATTGGTGAATTTCAACATTTTTTCTGAAAAGGAACTATGTCCATGCTTTGGAATTTACAGCGAAGTACAGGGGTGATTTATTAATACTTGTCTGATTAGTGTGGGCAAGTGAGTGAAGGAGTAGGTCTACCCTTGAGTGTTCATTTGAATGGGGAAAAGCAATATGAATAAGTGACAGAATGTACCGTGCACATATTTATATGGGGGTTGACTCAGGAGCGGGCGGATTGGTGTGCAGGAGGGAGAGAGCAGTGTTCGGCTGTATGCAGGAGTAGCAGCCTCCTCTGTTGCATGGGGGCGTAGGTCAGCTTCTGGCCTCTGGAAATGGAAGAGGGTGAGTGATGATGAGTGAGAGTGAGTGTGTGTAAGCGATTCTGATGTGTGAGGGGCTGTGGGGAAGATTCGTATGACAGCAGATGTGTGGGTGGGTGGATGGTAGCCTCTAGCCAACACCATGACTTAGTCGAGACTTAACATGTGTCTGAGCTAAGTAGGCCATGCTCTCATATATTTTAAAGTGGGAGCCTTGGTGGATAAGGGCATCTTGACTGATTATGCATGTGTCCAGTTGGAGAGAGGTCCCCATTGAGGCATGTTTTCTCTTCTGTTTCCAATTACGGCTGAAGAGAACCAGTAATTGCATGCTTTTTAAACATTAAACACACCAGAGCCACAGAATCAGTGATAGCCCTGTGGTGTGTTAACTTTCTCATCTCTACTAAGCTTAACCTCATGTGACGGAGTCTGCCTACTAGGGACATCACTGGTTGGCTAAAGGGGCTTCCAGAACCTCTTTAGAAGCTGCAGTGGGAGGCAGCATTATAGTTTCTCTTATTTACATTTTTATCATCTCCAGTCCCACAGGGGTTTCCTGGAGAAGCTTCCCAACACTGTAAAACGCTGTAGGGCAAAGCAAGTAATTTACACTTGGGTATAAGCCAGTAACAACTCCCTGCTTCTCCCCCTCACCCCACCCGTTCATCTATGAAACCGCCTCCATCCAGGTGCTTGCCCTTTTTTCCTTGGAGCTTCCTCCCTAGCACTGGAACACTTGTGAGGACTTTCACAGTTGTGACTTTGTCCTTAAAATACTCGTTGTTGAATTTCTTGAATGATCAGCCTGAGACGCTTTGCCTTCTTACCTTAAAAGGAGAAGGAGGAGGAGGAACAGCGCTGTGTGGGGCATGCAGGCAGGAGAGGTTGTGGGGGCCTAGCGCTCCCACTCCCTTCTGGGCAATCACAGGGAGCTGCTGCAGCTGAAGTCCCACTGGGTGTGGGGGAGAGTGTGTGTTGTGGGGGAGTCCCAGAATAGGAGGCTGGGGTGACCATGTCACACATAAGAAGCAAGTAGTTCCTCATGAGAGGCAAGACTTTCCTCCATCAGGAGAAGCAAGGATTAATTATGATAGATTCAAGACAAAGGGGGTCATGGAGGAGAGAGAAGGGGAAAGATGCTACAGAAAAAAAGTGGGAGGGACGTGCCCCAAGGAGTGTCCCTTCTGGTTGAGGGCTGCGCCTCAGTGTCTGACCTCAAGCCCCCAGGCTCACTCTGGGGTTTGTTTGCCTGTTTCTCCCTCTAAGGGAAACTGTGGTCAGAGGGGATGCTACCTCAGGGGACAAAGAGAAAAAGAGAATGTGATTTACAGAAAAAAAGATGAGATGGTTTTCCATTTTGGGTCCCCCACTCATTCCCCAGGCTGTGCTTTCACCTCCACCTCCAGTGCTTTTATATTTTTCACTTTTGGTTTATGACAGTGAAGGCAGAGGTAGAGTGGTCTGAAGGTGGTGGAGGGATTGGAAATTTTTAAGAATAAATTGACCGTCTGTAATGGTTTGGAAAAAAGGAGGTGGTTCTTGTGGGTTTCTTCACTTTTACTTGATTATCATTCAACAAGTATTTACTGAATGCATGCTGGGTGCAGATTCTGTGCCAGGAGCCCTAATGTACCAGCTACAGAGCTGGGCACATTCACAAAGGTACCTCATTGAGTTGGTGATGCCATAGTGTTGGGCACTTGTTACTATGCCATTGTCTAGAAGAGAACACTGAGGCTAACTGAGAGTCACTTGTTCGGCTCTTAGTGATGGGGATAGTATTATAAGCAGGGCTTTCTCAGTTTCATTCTAGCGACCTTTTCAGCTTTTTGTACTGCCTGCCTTTATTTCAAATCAAGATTTTGTTTTATTACCAGGAATTGCTATACTCTGCCTGTTTTCTGAACTGCAGTATATTTTAGAGTCAGCCAGCCCAAGAAACAAAGGGGGTCATGGAGTAGATCTGGGATTCATAACAACTAGCTAGCTATTTAATTTGTTTAAAACTGTCTGCACCTCAGCTTTACCAATTGTAAAAAGGAGATATTGATTCCTAATTTTAAGGGTTTCTTTGAAGATCACACTATATATATATATATATATATATATATATATATATATATATATATATATGGTATAACACACTTATAATATAGGAAATGCTAGTCCTTTTTTATTCATTCCCCTTTCTGTTGAGAACTCACTCTACTTATTTTCTGTGGTTGCACAAAACTTAGTAGCTTTCTGTAGTTCTTATGACTAAAGAACCAAGCCCTTGTATCTTTAGTCTCATCAGGGTGGGCACAGTGTACAGAGGTGATGCGTAGGAAGAACTTTCTCAGTCACAAAGACCAAAGATTATAGAGCTAACACCGCAATGTGTGGATAGAACAGGAATACAATGACAGAGAAACTTGGAGGTTCTAAATCCCCTCTATTTTGTGTTCTCCTGAAGAATATTATATAACATTCAGTCCCAGAGGACAGATTAATCCTTCAGCTGGAATTGTGAAAAGGAGAATTCCTTTCACTGAAAGCATTTCTTTCTTTCTACCTTTCTTTTTCATCTTCCTCCCATACGCCTGTCTTCCATCCTTCTTGAAAAATTCAGCTTCAGTCTCTTACATGGTGATGCTTCTCACTGTATTGTCTTCCAAAGAATCTCTTATTTCATCTGCCATGGTCTATTGTGACAATGAAGTCTCTGGCCCATTCAGCCCTGGTCCCACTGAAAAAGTGAGAAAAACCTTGAAAGTCAAAAAAACCTTGGGTAAGGTGCCACTGAAAGAATGTTATGGGCCCTGAGCTAAGAGTTTTTTCATATTGGGTGTTGAAAGTAGTACTGGATCATAGCACAGCCATTTATTTCAATATATTATTTAAGTCCCTTGTCCTCTGTGAAGTCTATTGTGACTTCACTTCCCCACGCTGTGCTTTCCTGTCTCTAAACATGGACAATATTTATGGCCTGTTACATCACCCTAGTCCCACTTTTGCATTTAATCAATGGGGGTTTACTAAAGGGTTGTTTCTTACAAAACTTTGTGTTAGGTTTGCTGTAGATACAGAGGTAAATTAGATATATTATTACCTCCAAGGATTTTTCAATCTGGTGATGGTTTAGGTCACCAACCATACATTGATGCTTTAGTTGTAGGTTTATTTGTTTGTTTGTTTGTTTGTTTGTTTGTTTAAATCCTTTGGAAAGAATTTTGTGGCCGTTAGCTCGGTCATTTTGGATTCAGGTCATAATCGACAGCATAATGATTTGGGAAGAAATACTGTAAAGGAAGTGGGCAAACACTGGAAGAAACACACCTCTGTCGCCACTTTGCACGGGGATCAAATTCTTCTGCTTCTACAAATCTCCTGGTTAAAATTCTCTGGAAATTGACATGGAAAATTATAATGGCTTAAAAAAGAACTTGCTCCTATGACATTACTATGACCATTTTCTTTTGCTTTGTCATCGGGGGTCATATTTTGCAATATGTTTCTGCAGTTCATGTAACCTTGAGATTTTGAAAGATGAGTGTTCAGGTTCCCTGAGATACTTCTTACAGACTGTAAGCCCCAGATTTCTTAAAAATGTGATTATTATATGTGCAATAAATAAATATTCTAATAATTAGAAAGATATAGTTCAAGCAACCATTTATTTACCCACTCATGTGTTCATTCATTTCACAATCATGCATTCATTCATTCAGAATATTTACTAAGTGTTTATTACATGTTACTTGTCTTAGAGGGTAAGGAATGAAGGTAATTTGTTGTTAACTTTCTATTCCCCTTCTATTGGAGACTATCTGTAAAAAGCCCACTATAGTTAAGAACTTTGATAGTTATTATTTTATTAATTCCAATGAGCAAGAAAACTCTTTCTTGTCTAATGATGTAATAAGTTTAACTGTACTGCTGTTAGCTAGGCTCCTGGAATTTACTTTTTGCCATGTTTATATTATTCTAAGAGATGGGAATATGACGTGGTGGATGATAACTGAGAGGCTTCAGAAAAGTGAGAATGAATACATGCATAATAATTATTCTCTGTTCACCCTGTCAGGTCATTTTGCAAAAATTTGGCTTAATCTTGTTACTGAGCATCGTTGCCTTCTTCATTACATCATTATTTATTTATTTATTTATTTATTTATTTATTTATTTATTTATTTTAAAGATTTTATTGGGGAATTGGGGGAGAGGAACAGCACTGGGGAATTGGGGCAGGGGAACAGACAAGTTGCTGTCTTTTTGTTCTTCAGTCTAGTTGCGGAGGACGTTGCTTCACTGGCCCATGTTGGTATTGTCATTGCCCTCTTCCCATATGAGGCAGATCGGTCGCTGGCCTCTGGATGGTTGCTCACCGTGGCTATTGGCAGCTCACGCTGGCTGCTGGCCACTCACTGTAGCCTATGGCAGCGTACTGTAGCAGGGTCTGCAGCCTACACCGTCGCCGGGGCTCACACAGCCCAGCTCCAGGTGGAGCTGTTGTTAGCTATAGAGGGCAGTGTCACTGGCCCTCATATGTGGGATCTGAACCGGGCCGCTGGCATCCCAAGCCAGCTCTTACCCAATGCGCCACTCGGCAGGCCCTACATCATTATTGTAACCTCCACCACCACCATCATCCATCACAAAGCCCATAGTACACCAGCCATGCCCTGGGCACTATGAGTGGAAATGTTTGGACCAGTGTCTTCAGGAGCTTGGCACCTAATTTGATCTTTTTTTGAAAAAAAAAAATAATTTTTTATTTTGATTTTAATAATGTAGATATAATACATACAAACATATTTCTTAGAATTCTGAAATCCCATGGCAAAAGTCTTTACTTTGGTTCTCTAAAGAATTAGGTCCTTTGTGTCATAAGATATATTCTCAGAATGTTTAATCTTTTGTCTTTCACATCCTTTTTGGGGTAGATGGAAAGCTGGGTAGAGTTCCTAGAGCTCCTCCTTGGGTTTAATATTAAGAGGCAGCATCAATTTATCCATCAGTGTTCAGAACCCACAGAATGCTTAGGACCCAGCAGGGCTCTGTGGAATGGAGGCATTTCACAGAGAAGACATGACCTCTTTTTTCAGAGCTTGGAGGCTAGATCAGGTTTAAATCATAAGCATAGAAACATAATATTTCTTAGAATCACAAAATCCCTAGGGAAGCTATTTCTCCACAGTTTTTTCCAAAGGAGGAACTGTTCTTTGTTTAAAAATCTCCTGCATATCAAGCTTCTGTCTTGGACTATTTTTTTCCCCACCATATCAAAGGAAGCATCTTACTGACTAGACCAGCTTTCCTCCTGTTTGCGGGGGCTTATTAAAAGAGCTGACTGCAAACAGATTTTTACTGCCTCAGTGTGGACTTACATCAGGTAGCACCCAATAAGAATTGACAAGCTGACATCTCTTATCCATCAACAGTGATGGGTGGGGTGGGGAGGGACAAAGGAAGGAGGAAGGAGAGAATCTTGTTCCTACTACATTCTGAGAGACAGACTTTGGTTGATACAGGGTCCATTTTGAGAAATCTATTTTATTTGTGAGTTGGAGTTTTAGGGATTTTGCTTTTGGAATATACGGCTCAAAACAATACCTACCTCATCAATGCTAAACAGAAGCTGAAGATTACATACCTTTAGGTTACAAAGGAGCGATAAGAATGAGTCCTTACCAGGAACAGGGAAAATCCTTACAAAACACTAGTGACAGTACATCTTAAATACTGCATTGTTCTACAGCCAAGCAGCATAACAGCTGTATGTTATTGGTAATGATGGCAAGCTTTTATTCAGATGAAGGGAAGATCTTGTAAACCCAAGTTTCCAAATATGGAAGCTTTATAGCACCAACTGTTATCCCATCCTCCCCATACTTTTCTTTCTTCAGCATTGGTGATGCTGATTTAAAACAAACAACAAACAGATAGACAGACAGACAAAAAGAGCAAAACTACAACCAGGTTCTGAGCTGCTCACTTACAGAATTTTCTTTTCCATGTGGAATGAAATATTGATGCATGTGATTTCTTGTTCTATGTTAGAATATTTAGAAACACTGATGGCTCATTCCTAGGAAAGAAGTAATTTATGGCTGCTCTTTCTTTGGAAGAATACGAATACTGACTTTTACCTAGATAATTTTCAGGATAATTAGATTCTATGATTCTTTTGGAAAGAAGTTGGTGCTTCTTTAGGGGGAAATCATACTGGCTGTCTTGTGTAATTGGGGACCTCTTGAATATGTGAGGTGTAAGTCACTAAGGTCAATGTTCTTTGAAGATCACTTGCTAAAATTATTAGGACTAATGGGAACAGAGATTTGGTGGAATGAAATTATGAACGTCTGCTAATTATGTTTGCTAGGTGCATAAAAGTAACACATCAAATGGATCGGGGAATAGGAATAAAAAAGTCATACTTTGACTTAGAATGGCTTTCAACCAAGGATGTTAAAAGAAGTGCCTAACATTTCTCAAATGTATTGCAAAAGTTTTATATCTTATTGATTCCCCATTACCTGTTATACTTTAAACACTTACTTATATTCTATCTATGTTTTAGTTGTTTGGTTTTTCATTATCTTAATCTAGATGGTAAGAAATCTGAAGAGAAGATATATGCTGTCTATCCTGGATTTTTTATATTGCTTAGCACCTTGCCTTGCACACACATACACTCAGTAAATATTTATTGAGGTGAACTACATTGAAATGAAGACATATTTACATAAAATTCACATGTTATGAATTTTAATTAAGCACCACGAGAAGCTGTGTTCAAGAACTGTGAAGATGTAAAGGTGACTGAAACCTTTGGAGATATTGACCATATAACTTAGGGTTTAAAAGTTTGAAGTTGAAAAACATAATGACTTATACTTTATGGAAAGATATTTCAAAAGCTGATGAAAAGATTGGCTTGACCTAATGATCAGGGACTCTAAAATATTCTCTAAAGATAAAATTATAATGAGAAAAAGCACACTGGATATTTCAACATATATTTTAGGTATGTATTCAGTGAGTTTGACAAATGTCTTCATGGATTAACCCACACCTCTATCAAAATGTAGAATATTTTCACCACCAAATGTTTCCTCTTGTCCCTTCCCAGTTAGTCCCTCCCTCCACCCCCACAAAGAGAACCACTGTCCAATTTCTTTCACCATAGATGAATTTTGCTTGGTTTAGAACTTCATATAAATGCAGTAATACAATATATATTACTTTGCGCTTGACTTCCTTTGCTCCACATAATGTTTTGAGATTCTTCCATGTTGTTGCATTTATCAATAGTTTTTTTCTTTTTCAAGCTAAGTAGTATTCCATTAGGTGAATATACTAGAATTTGTTATTTCCTCTTAATGAAAATTTGAGTTGTTTCTAGTTTTTTGCTTTATGAATAAAAATGCTTTGAACATTTTTGTTCATGTGCTTTTGTGGACATATGTTTTCATTGCTCTTGGGTAAATACCCAAGAGTAGAATTGTTAAGTCATAAGATAGGTGTATGTTTAACTTTGTAAGATATGGCCAAACCATTTTTCAAAGTGGTTATATCATTTTACATTCCCACCATAAATGTATGAATGTTTCAGTCAATAGGGAATGTAATATAAGAAATTGAAGAGTTGAAAGAACAAAAAGGGAATACTGAGAAATGATACCTATAGGTATAGTTTTATTTCTAGAACTAGGGTTGTGGCTATTAGAACTTAGATCAGAGCAAGGTATATACTTATGAGTCCAGTGTGATATTTAGAGCTCCAAGGAGGAGGTACTATCCAACCTCTCTTGTTACCTTTGTCACTGACTCTTTCCTCTGCCTTCAGTATTCTGATTGATGGGTCCATTCATTGGGTATTTTTTTATTTTGGCTATTATACTCCTCAGTTTCAAAATTTCCATTTATTTTCTATTTTAACTTTTGTTTCAAGAGTGTTCATGATTGCTTGTTTGAGTATTTGTATAATAGCTGCTTTAAAACCTTTTCTCAGGTAATTTTAGCAAGTGTGTCATCACTTCATTGGTGGCTGTTGATTGTCCGTCCCCATGCAAGTTGAGATTTTCATGGTTTTATGTATGCTGAGTAACTTTGGATTGTATTCTGGATGTTTTGAGTATTATGTTCTGAAATTCCGAGCCTTGTTTAAAGCCACTAGTTTGGCTTTACTCTGCATTATGGTGTTCTTACCAATCTGACTGTTTATATTTGATTCTGAGACCTCAAATACCTGTTTCATGCATTCTATCCAGGTTTTATAGCTGTGTTTAATGAGAGAGAAAAGTTGGCATGTGTTTACTGCATTTTACCTTGAACCAGAACCAGTAAACTTAATTTCAAAAGAAAACCCACTTGTTCATTTATGTATCTAGGTTTCTTATTTATTGTCTGGTTACCATTACTAGAATTTAAGGCAACGATCTTTGTTATATTACCAATGCATCCTACGTACTTATAACAGTGACTGAAACTAAAATATCAGAGGCATTCAATAAATAATTGTTGAAATGGATGAAAAAGAAGGTAAAGGAGGAGTACACTATTGCAAGAAGACAAATAGAATGACCAATATTTGTGACTTTGTACAAATTGATTTACCTCTCTGTGTATCAGTGTTTTTTCTATGTAAAAGGAAAATATTTATTGCATAGTGTACAATAAAATATGTAAAGTATTTAACATATGGTGAATGCTTAAAAAAGAAACAAACCATAGGTTCAGATTCCATATTTCTTTTCCAATCCTCTTCAAATGCAGAGTCATTAAATATAACTTTTAAAATTTGAAGCAGGAAGAATAACCATAGGATATGCTCATTTCATGGGAGCAGTGACTTTCATGTAAACAGATAACAAATGAAAGTATCTTCTCTATTAAGGAAAATGATACTATTCTGCCATAAGAAAAAAATGACATAGTGTCATTTGCGACAACATGGATGGATCTTGAGATTATAATGCTTTTTCTTGACAGAAAAAGTGGAGAACCATATGATTTCACTCGTATGTGGGATATAAAACTGAAAACAACAAAAGAATGAGAAAAACAGATGAAGAAACAAAGCTGATAGACACAGACAATAGTTTAGTGGTTACCAGAGGGTAAGGGGTGGAGGGGAGAGGTAGATGAGGGTACAGGGAATCAAATATATGGTGATGGAAGGAAAACTGACTCTGAGCAGTGAACACACAATGTGATATATAGATGATGTATTACAGAATTGTACAACATAAATCTGTGTAACTTTGCTAACAGTTGTCACCCCAATAAACTTTAATTTAAAAAAAATGACCTTCAAATGGAAAAGAATATCATGGATTTTGAAGTTAGATGGGCTTTATAGGTGACTTTTCTTAACCTCCCTCAGGTTAAGCCCAGTTCTCTCCATAAAATGAGAATAATAATTCCTACTCCCACAGAGCTGTTTTATGTGTAACAGGATAAAAATTATGGGGAGGTGTAGGGGGAATGAGAGACATAGACTTGTTTCCCCAACCTGTCAAAGAGACTCTTACAACTGCCAGCCCAATTCCCAAAGCAGGCAAACTGGCAAACTCATCATTTTTGCTTTCTTGACCTTTTGGTCCAGTCTAGCTGGGCTAAGTGTGACACAACTCCCTTCCTGCTGAGTCACAGCCTACTCCACCTTACTCTTACTGCATAAAGCCTGTCATTTCTTTGGTGCCTGCAAACCAAAGCACCACATCCATCAAGCTTCCAGCCTTACTTGGAAACTCAGCTTGGATCGACACCAGAGCACTGTCTACCAGAGTTCTGTGGGAGGCCAAGAATCCTGTTCCTTTCTCCCATTATTGCCCAGTAACCTTGCTCAGTATTTCACCTGTTATTAATTCTCAGTTGATCATTTCTCAACCAAAGAGTTATTTTTCTTTCATTCCTTTGTTTTCAGGCATTGAATAGAAATATCCCCAATAACATTGCCAAAACCCTAAATTGTCCAATTTTTTCACTCTACTGTCTATCAAGCATCCAAATTTTATACATCCTCACATTCTCCACCTAACCCTTGTCTGGCATCAAATAGGTGCTAAGTGAGAATTTCAGACTTTATGACTACCGTGCACTGATATAAAAGATCTGGTAAGTGTTCATAAAATATGCCTTGACTGCCTTGATTTAATTGCTCATTGATACAGCACTATTTAACTTTTCTTTAGACTCCCACAACATTCTAATGACTATGGAAAGATGCTGTTAATGTCATAAATTATATAAATGTGTAACAGACATCTCTGTGAGTATCTTCAGCTCTGTTTATTATTCTTTGGGATCATAGCTGTCAAGTTCAGGGAGAGGATGTAGGGACTGGACATGGATAGGGTGTCAGATGTTTCTTCTCCAGAGTCACGGGCCATTGTTTAAAATATATCCTTTAGAGAGTGTTAGGAGACCTACTTACCCACACTGGAGATCTTTCAATATGCCACCTGATGCTAGCGTAGATCTTCTGTTCTCCTTTGAATGACTCTCTCTGGGATGAAAAAGGGACTACAATGCTTTCATTAATAGGGTGAGAGGTGACAGAATTGATATTTGGTAGCTTCTTTGGGAATGAAAGCAAAATGAGACTTCCCTTTACCATCTCAGAAGGGAATTAAGGCTAAGGTGCTACACCAAGCCATAAGAACATTTTTGTTTTTATTACAATCTTATGTTTTAAAATTTTATTCCCACTTATTGATAAATCCATTGTAATTAAGAAGATCTTTGCACAGAAAGGAATAATATTCTGGCCTTTATGGGCAGCAAGAAATGAAGGGTTGGAGAGACTGATTTCCACTCCATAACCAGGCATGAGCAAAGGGGTTTTACAAGGGGTAAGGAATGTGGTGGAAGTTCTAAGAGTTAGGGAAAGGAGATGATAGATATCCTGGGAGCCTGCATCAAAGGGAGAGGAGACAGCAGTGGGAGCTGTCTGGGCCTGGGAAGGTGCCCTGGGGAGAGGCAGGTCCAAATTTCCTCTCCTGTAGCTGACTGCCAGTATTTTGTCTCTGTAGCTCTGTGGAGCTGAGGCAAGCAGGAAGGAATCACAGATCTTTGATGGGTGTAGTGACACGGATATAAATGCAGTGATGTGGTATAGGAGATGTGTGTTCTGGCTTGGGGGATTTGGTAAATCTTCACAGAGAAGGTGGCATCTTGGTGCTTAGGACTTTGATGGTGATCAGACATGGGGGTGGGGGGGATTCCAAGCTCAGGCTAGAGGAAGAAATATGTGAGACTTCTTTGGGGAATACTGCTATCCACATAACAATAGAGATATTTGTGGGAGGCATGTTGGTATACTAGAAAATATGGTTAAATAATGAATCTACTTTGACCTTTTTTATTTCCTCTACTGATTGAGTTTTGCTTAGATCACTGGAAGAAACTTTATTTCATTTCTAACCATTTAGTCTCCCACTGGGAAAGTATGAGTTTATGCATTTTTCTTTTGACCCTGACAGTGCTAGAATATGATCATATTGGAGGACGGCACTTCTGATGTCTATTCAGTACTTAATTCTACTGCTAATCCCCGATTTTCCTCAACCTTATTGATCTTCAGCCTGTTGCCAGTTCTAATATATTTACGTGATGAATGAGATACCAGTAAACACTGTGGAAGTCTTCAAATCAAAGAGTTGGAAGGGACCTCTAGAGGTCACTGTGCCTGTAGGTTTGACGATTTCCAAAGCTCGCCAAGATGGAGTTGTTTATTGCCTCCTTGCAGCACTCCAGAGATGGAGACTGACCTTCTCCCTCAAGTAGGTCATTTTCTTAATGAATCAGCTGGAAGGTCCTTCCTTATGTCTAATTGAAACCCTCCCTGATGTGATTTAATTTATGTGTTCCTGTTTTGTCCATTGTGGGCATGGATAGCAAATGATTACAACACCTTTAATAACAACACTTCATGGACTTGAAGACAAAAGTCTCATCACCTTTCTACCCCTCTGCTCTAGACCAAACAATTCCAGTTTTTTGCACTGTTCATCGAAGGGTTTCTTTTTGTATTTTTAGCTATTGTTCTTAAAGGTCTCTGAACTCTTGAGTTTCTATACACTATTTTAAAATTATTACCGTAGTGAGAGATGTTTAGACTGAGTGCATTATAACTTTGGGAGATCTCATGGATGACTTTCAATGTGAAGAAGCTCATGGGCCATTTTCGGTGAAAATAAACATGACTGGTGCTAGGACCGTGTTGTAGGTAGGGCCATTGGTGACACAATGCACTTTTACTTTTTATTATTGTTTTAACAGACTTAATCTCATTGTGGTGTACCTACATTTCTTTGGAATGCTTGTAGGTATGGTCCTGTGCTTTTCTGTCATGAAATTCCTCTCAAATTATACACCTAGAGAAGGCAAGGCACTGTGCCTCATTTTGTCTATTTCTTTCATGTATTTTAGAGCACCTTATCCAAAGAATCTGAAATAATAGACATAATGATTACTACAAATAACTGTAAGAGTATATGACATTTATTTCCTCATGAAATGGCTTTGTGGTTTATGGAAAGGTTAAGGAGATAATAGGTACGGGGATAAGCTAAGGTGCAAAAGCAGAGGAATAAAATTCAGCATTCATTAGCTCCCTCCCATGTGTAAAGCACTAGGCCAGGTGCTGTGGATCTACAAAGCTGGGTATAGAGAGCATATTACCAGCAGGGGAAAGCAAAAAGAGTGAATAGGATGGTCAAATTAAGGGGTGTTTATGTGATGACACTGTAGGGTACCTGGGCATGGGAGAAGCAACCTAAGAAGGTATCAAGTGTGGACATACTCCACTGAAATCAGTTATTTGGCATTGATTTGTCAGGCAAAAGAAAACTGGCTCCTCAAAATTGGGGCTAAGAAGAGATGAGGAATGAAAGCATTGAAGATACGCATGTTATTTTTAAATGAGGAAATGATTGTAATAATACTTATCACCTCTGAGCTTTCACAGTAACTCAGGCAAAGTTCTGAGTCCTTTTACATATCGTTATTCATTTTACCCTCACAGTTATGAGTCACATACTGGTTTATCACCATTTAATGGAGACACAGATGTAGAAATGAATGGAAAGAAGAAATTGCATGGGAATACATCAAGTGGTGGTTATGGGTGGCAGGGAAGGAGTTTACTTGGTGACAGTGCCAATAGATTTAGAACTAGATTAACTGTGTTATGTGGCTGCCTCGCAGGGGTTGGGATAGCATTGGGGATGGATTGATAACCAGGAAGAACTGTGATGCTGCAGACATGAGTAGAGCACATTTTGGAAAATAGATGAATGCAGGTAAGAGTTGGTAGTGTCAGGGTTTGGTTTGAGTCATTGAGAGATGCTAGGGGGCTACATGTGCAGGAATAGGCATTTGAGCACTGTGTTTCATGGGGACCAAATCCTTTCTCTTCATCAGCCCAAGCTCTTTCTCTTCTTTCTTTCTCTGTTCTCATCTAGTGTTCTGTTCTCCTTTTAAGACCTCTCAGAGGCCATTTTCTGCAGGCCCGGATTTGGCTCAACAAGGTTATGATGTGGCTCCCTATCTCGCTCCAGGCCTCCTGACTGCAATGTATTCTTGGTGATAAACATCACTGCCAGACTCCCAGTCCCAGCATCATATCTTTCCTAGATAAAACTTTCCTTTCTTCCCATAACTGGAGATGCCACCCTCATAACCCCAGTTACATTCTTATATCTGTGACAAAGCTCAACATGACTTTCATTTCTTCCAAGGCTTCAGAACTCCTCTCCTACCCCACCCCCATCCTCATTCACTACATCCCCACTCCAGCCTCCCCCTTATTTAGATGACAGAGACAAGTTGATACATGAACCTGCATACTAGGTGGAGTTATGTATGAATGTGAATGTGATTGTGAATGGGATCTACAGAATCAAGGGTATATTTGTGCCTATTTGTATATGAGTATATATGTTCCTTGGGTGGGAAAAGACAGCTGGGAGTAAATTGATTCAGGTCAAAAAGATGCTGTAGTCAACTTTACTTAAAATAAAGGAAAGATTAACTGCTCAAAAATATGCATATGAGGGGATTAGCCAGTTTTTGTAAATTGAAAACATCCTAAATTTTCATTATGAGAGGATTGATTCAATTTTGGTTAATCATTCAATGAAATATTATGAGTTACTGGAAGTGTTATATTACATATTTCTTATATGTATGTATAGAGAAAGAGATGAAAATATTAAGTAAAAATAGGCAGTTGTGTATTATGTGCTACATATTTTATTCATTTGCATATTTATGCTTGGAAAACATCTGAGAAAATTTCTAAAATAATTATGTGGTTACCTCTGGAAAGTGAAATTATTTTCTTTACTGCAGTTTTTTGGTTTGCCACAGTGAACATGTAGTGTATGAATAATAAAAAATCTGAAGTTGTGAGACAACAGTACTTTAGGAGTAGCACAAATATGAAGAGTGGGCACACAGGAAGAGATACACTGTTACAACCAAAGAAGGGAGGCGTTTTAATTAAGGCCAGTTAGTTTTTCTTCCCTCTCCTTCCAACTGGCCTTATGTGTATGGGATCAAAGATCCACCTGCTGCACAAAATCTCTTCCTAAAAGTTATGCCCAATTAGAAATTTATTTGAAATAATAGATACCACTGGAAGGGCAAAAATTTATCAGTGATTCACAGAATATTTTTAGCCCACAAGGCACCTTTGGCAAATTAGAAAAAGTATCCATTCCTCAAAAGACTTTACTGCCATGTGCTGGAAAATTGTCGTAACGAGAGCATTAATCGACAATATTCGTGTTATTATGACCCTCCTAATTTCATGTAATGCCCTTCCTGGGCACTCATGAACAACATTCTTTTACCATTGCATGAATTAGTAGTGTATAGATGGCTTTCCTCCTACTCTGGCTGAGACCTTAGCTCTAAGGAATGGGAGTTCTGACTACACAATATGATAGGAAAGGAGGAGCAATAGTGATGTTGGAACACCTTGCAAAACATGTCTGAGAGCTGTGAATCCAGAAACTTTGAACGACCCAATATAACATAGGACATCAAACTAAGGAAAAAGACGTACCTGGGAGGCCAGGGCATGAGAAGGTAGAAAGGAAAGAGATGGGAATCCAAAAGCTGTACTTCAAATTCTTAATGCTGACCCATGGTTTCCTGTGTTCATTAGAACATAGGAAGCTGTCCTTTACTTCTTGTGGGGCTCCTCCTTATAGGGCCTTGGACATGAGCTGAATCCCTGGTTTATAATGGAGCTGCCTTGCAGGGATAGATGTGTGGACCCCTATGGAGGTCAGATTAATGGGATTTATTCCTGTGTTCAAATCACAACGCTCATTTAACAGCTGTGCTTCTTGGTTTAGTTTATAGCCACTTATGACAATTTTTATCCTAGATCTTTTCATCTGTCACTGAAGCAGAGACATTTCTGATCTACTGAAGTTAAGAGCATAAAAGCAGAGCTGGAAACTAATAGATCTCTGAGCAAACAGATACCATGTGCCAGTGCTGGTTGTTTTCTCATATGATGAAACTTCTCTTGGCTCTAGGCCAAGAGTTTTGATTGTTACCAGTACATAAAGTTATCAAATAAAGAGTAAATACCTTGAGGTTCCCTCTTTACAGGAAAGATCCTGGGAAACTTATTTTTGAATGAGTGAAATTATAGACATTTTAACAATTATAATTCTGTTACTCTGCATGTGATGGTAGTAGCTGAGGAGGGATCCCAGGAGGCTCCCATGGGAAATAGTTTCTGAGAATAATGGAAGAGCTATGGTACACATGAAAGAGATCCATGAATTATGAAATACTTTTTATATAAATCTTAATCAATGAGATTATTTGTTGGCAAATTGTTGCAGTTCTGTTATTGTGCACATCATTCAAAAAACAAAAACAAAACAAACAAAAAAAAAATCTTCATGGAGTTTGAATTGACCAGTATTGATCTGTATAGCAAAGACTCTAAAACTTGTTTGGTAGAGGAGCTGTACAGGAATTTCTCAGAAGGCTTCAAGGACTCTTCTCATAGCTCCTGTAAGCCCGTTTTGCTTCCCATTTGCCTTTCACCCAAAGAACACTGACCTGAGGTTGTGTTCAGGAGGATGGGTGGAGTTCTTGCCAGATCTTTGAAGGAGAAGCCACAGGAAGTAGTGATAGCAGTTCAATGTGCATGTCAGCTGTGTGGTGCTGGGCTAGTCTTCACCTAAGCAGAACCAAAGCAGAACCTCCATTGCGATCTGGTCTGGATGGTGCAGTTGTAGTACATTCAGGTAGAGCAGCCACTGCTGCTGCAGTAGGTGAGGTTAACTTAGACATTTACCCAGTGGAGGAACTTCTGATGGCAGGAACTGTGTCTATTTTGTTTGCCACTAAATTCCAGAGCCTAATGCATAATAGTTACTTGATATTAGTTAAATGAATAAAAAAAAATTGCAGAGGGAGGCCAGTGGGGTACTTGAGCAGAACTTGAATAGAAGTTATTACTTTGATAGGATTATGATCACCCTGTGAATTTTTAGACTCCCCATCCCAATTTTATTATTTCTCTCACAGTTAGTCAGAATCAGGGCAATAACCCATCCTCACCATCTCATAATAGACTGAAGTATAAACCAGATGTCAGTTATCCATTGTTCCATAACAAATCACCACCAAACTTACTGCTTTAAAATAACAACAATCTTTTAGCTAATGGTTTTGTAGTTCAGGAAGAATGTGCCCAGAACATCTCATCTTAGCTTTAAGTGGCATCCGTTAGACTGTTTGACTTGAGCTAGAGGACCTAATTCTAAGATGGATCACTCATATGTCTGGGTAACTGGTCACCAGGACTCAATTCTCCTGCATGTGGGCTTCTCCACTTGGCTACTTGGGCTCCTCAAAGCGTGGTGGCCCAGGGTCACTGCTGCTATACTCTCTTGGTCAAAGCAGTCACAGGACCAGCCTAGGTTTAGAGAGGGTAGGGGTATAAGAAATAAACTACCTCCTGATGGAGGAAGTGATAAAGAATTTGTAGCCATTTTTAATGAACTCCAACTTTCACTGAAAAATGTCTACTAAAAAATTTGATACTGAAGTTGATCATTATATTCTCTTCCTTGTAGAAAAGTTTCAGTTAGCCAGATTACATAGGCCGAGAGGACCTTCCATAAAATTCTCATTGGTTCCCCTTTTAAACCCTGGCAAATAAACATACAATCTGAGTAAAACCAGTGTGCTTATTATGCAGATGATGCTTTAAGAAAAGTCCCAGTGTGCTAAACCCCTACCCCACCCTCCCCATACAGACTGTATATTGCTGCTCTTGGAAGAGCCCTTCTTCTACTGAAAAGCTGGAGTTGCCACTGCTCCATTATAATAAGATCCCCTGGTACATTTAGAAACATAGAGAAAGGAGTGAATTACGTGGTCTGAGGGGCTGGTGTCACTAAAGTTATGATGTATCCATGTCAACTATAGTGTTACCGCCAAATGTATTTGGAAAAAATTGTGGGTTTTTTTAATGGCCTTCCAGGGGAATTTTTCCCCTTTACAGTGCTAGAAAAGTCACTGGCAAGTTCCTATACATTGGTTCTCCTTTTATGGGTTTCAAACAGACAAGTTTCTTTTGTCAATGGAATCTTTCTTCAGAGATTCCTATTAAACAAGAAATATATGTTAATTCATTTGATTCCTTTGCAGATTCCTTATACCATTAGAACAACTTTGACAAGACTTTCAAGCTCCACTTAGTCTGCTTTGATTTAGAAGACTCTAATAACAACCATTTATTAATTACCCATTAGTGCCAGGCAGTATATATGTGTTATTCTCCATAGTTCTTAGCACAACACCTTACTGCTGGGTATTTGGGGAGAGGAGGGCTCCAAGAGGCCAGCTAGCCCCAGGTCTGCACAGTAAGTGCCACAGCAGGTGGGCGTGAGCTCAGGTCTTCCTAACTCTACTGCCTTCCATTGTTTTATGCAAGTGCATATCAGCCATGATAGGTTGAATTTTACTAGTTTACCTCTCAGACCCAACTTAGCCTTCATTTCTTGAGGCATTTACTCCTAGCCCCTAATAACTGACCTAATGAGCCATCGTGCTGATTAGATTTTTTAAAAACATAGAAGATAGACAGATAGATAGATAGATAGATAGATAGATAGATAGATAGATAGATAACAGCAATAGGAAAATTTGAAACAATTAGTTTACATCCTCACCACCATAACACAAGTATTTTAATTTCATGGTTAGCTTTTGACCTGTGCCAATCTATTTTTGTACAATTGCTATCACAGTGTATACCCAATTTTTCATTATGCTTTTAAGACAACATTTTGATGGGTGGACATTGTCCCAAGTGCCTGAATGTTATAAAAATGATTTTCATTTGCATTGTAATGTTCTGTGCAGATGACTAGAGTAGATCTTTTCTGGTTTTTAAAATATTTTTTGTGTATAAAAGTAATGCATGCACATTATAGAAACATTTGAAAATTTAGATAAGAAGAACACAAAAATTTTTATCACACAGAGAGATAATACTGTTGTATTTTTGGTATTTTCTTCCAGGCTTTAAAAATATGTTATAAATATATTTTGCTTATACAGACACACATTTGTCATTTTATTGTTAACAAAAATGGGATCATGCTATCAAAACAGTATCTTCAACGAATATTTGTATGTCTCCAGGAAAGGAATTCTTTTTCCTAATGTTTTGCTTTTTTATAGGGACTCTCCTTTTGGGGGGTTACTTTGTTTCCACAAAGAAGGAGTTTGATGAGGTTCTGAGACATTCCTAAATATAAAATGGTTTCCTACCGCACCGGGCTGCATCAGCATAGGTGTGTATCCTTAGCAGCACACATTATGCATTCACTGCCTCATAAACCATGGAACAAGGCCGATAATGATGTGAGGAGGTGACCTCCAGCTAAACGCTGAAGCTGGAAGAAATGGTGCTATCCTTTGCAACTATGTTCACATCTGAATATTGCCCCAGCCTCTCATTTAGGAATGTTACATACCTAACGGAGAAGAGTGGGTAGGGTTTACTTATCCTTTGTGGGAGATGGGACAGGGAATCTTATATGTTACTTTGGTGCATATTTCAGAGGCACATGTTGAATTGCATATGGAAGTTTCTTAGTTTCCATTAGAAGTAAATACTGTAGAACATAACAAAATGCATTTCTTAGGGTCAACAGTCTCTGCTTTAACTACGAAACAGTGGAGTTGGTATAGATTAGCTGCCTTTCTGTTTCACGCAATGCAACATTTTATTTTATTTATTTATTTGTTTTTTTGTTTGTTTGTTTGTTTGTTTGTTTTTATAAAGATATTGGGGAATTGGGGAAGGGAAACAGACAAGTTGCTGTCCCTTTGTTGTTCAGTCTAGTTGTGGAAGATGTGGCTTCATTGGCCCATGTTGGTATTGTGATCATTGCGCTCTTCCTGGCTGAGACAGATTGGTCACCGGCCATTGGGCAGATGCTCATGGTGGCTCATGGCAGCTCACGCCAGCTGCTGGCCTCTCATGCTGACTACCGGCCACTCACTGTAGCTCATGGCAGCCCACTGCAGCCCCACCGCCTACACTGTGGCCAGTGACTCACTGCAGCTCAGCTCCAGGTCTAGCTGTTGTTCACAATCTTAGCTGTAGAGGGCGCAGCTTACTGGCGCATGTGTGAATCAAACTGGCAGCCCTATTCAGAGCTTGCGCTCTTACCAACTGAGCCACTCGGTCGGCCACATTGCAACATTTTTAAACTGTGAAATTCTTTCAAAGTCCAGAAAAGTACAGAAAATACTATCTCAAATACCATGTTTCTACTGCATAGATTTAATGAATGTTAGCACTGGCCATATTTGCTTCACATCTCTTTAAAAGACATATCTCATTGGTGGGCATATCCACCCTACACATAATCTTGGGAAATAGCTTTTAGGATGAGAAGCATGGAGGCCAGGCCTCCTCCCTCTAGTTTCTGTTCTCAGAATGTCCCTGTCAAATGAAATGAAGTCCCCCTAGTAACTACTGCACCCACAGAAAATATAATACAGGACAAAAGGAAAGATTAAATTAGGTGTTGTCCAAAGCCAGCAGAGTAGAAAGAGGGGAAAGGGTAGGAATATGGGCTCAGATAGATGTTCATTGTACCATCTGTGAGTATGTCAGGAGCCCTCATAGACTCAATAGACTGTTTCTTCTTTTTCTTTCTTTTTTTTTTCTCCCATCACATTTAGAGACAAGCTGCTTCCTGAATTGGATGAATTTTAAGGTTATGGTTACACATTTAAAAAGTGAAAATTGAGGCTTTTCTCATTCTTTGCCTCTTTCCTGAGTTGTGGGAGTAATTCATGGCAACTCAGAATTCACATCTTGGAGCAAACTTGCCTGATGATTTGTCTTCGTTGCATTTGGAGGAAAAAATAAGACTCATCAACCAGGGCCTGATTTTCCAAGAGCCCATCATTCAGGCACTTATTATCCACTTTGTGAAGTTTCTGGGTCTTCTGCTTTACACCCTTTCCCCTCCTGCTGAGAGTTGGCCATTTTGCAGCTTGTTAGGACTTCCCCCAGCAGGTGTGGAGGAGCAAGGAGAAAAACTAAAGCATGATTAAGTTTTGCTTCATCATAGGAGCTCTGCAAAAGGCTCGGTGGGGAGAATTTTGAAGGCTTTGCCTACATCAAGGGTTAGAGTTCTCTGTTGATTTTGGTTCTGAATGCCCCCCCTGTCCTCCATTAGTGCTGATAATGAAGAGTTGACTTGCAGAAAAACCAGATGGAATGGGGACTGCAGATACAGCTGAGATTCACGGTCAGCCATGACTTAAACATGGCCCTGTAATATGCTGCTGTCATGAGAGGGACCCTGAGTTCACCGAAGTGTCAGATTGGTGTGCGATATTTCTCATTCAGCATAGGTCAGGCACATGTCAAAGTAGACATTTTTCAATGGGGGTGAAACTGTGGTAGATAGTTTCTAGAATCACCTGTGGCAAGGTTTTAAAATTATATGTATAGATATTTCTGCATGATAACATTTGAAAGGAGGTCAGGGTGTGGACTTTAGAAAAATTACTGAGGTGATCATGTAATCTTCTATCCTTCCATGTGAAAGAGATGGGCTTGAGCAAGAACAATGAAAATGGTTAAAGGGACAGCAAAATGTAAAAGAAATGAAAATTCTCAAACCTGAAGAAGGGAGGACTCCCAAGGTCATTGTATAACTTTTGCCAGATATGTCAAAGGTTACTTGTGGGCTGCTGTCTTCCTCAGGTCATTTTCCACATTCCTGCCAGCATGATCCTCCGACATGCAAAATGCCATGCCCCTTTTAGGTCTTTATTAATGCTCCAAGCCCCCCTTCCTTCCCTTTCCTCTTCCTATTTTAATAAGAACCAGTCAGATCACCACGGACCTGGAAGTCCTAAAGAGTTTGTATTTAAATAGGAAAGATCAGAAATGCAGGGTGTCATACAGAGCTCAGAGCTGTATTCTTCCTGTTATAAGAGGGAGCAATGGATACAGTTAAATCCACTACATTTCACACTCCAGCTCCATCCATTCTGTTCGAAACAGTCTCTGAGCTTGTTTTCCAGCATTCACGCAGCGTTTCTATTGTTTCAAATTCAGATTGTGTCTCTTATCTAGATTATGAGCCCCTTACCTTGTCTTCATCCCAAGCATTATTTTTCTTAACAACAACAAAAATTGATTAGAAAAACCTAATTGGATTATTTATCTGCTCTGTTTGAAAAGTTTTCTTGGATACTTTTTTATAGAGATACAGCATTGTGTTCAAGACCTTCCCAAGTGGCCTCAGACTCTTTCAGGCTTAAATCTTATCACTGCTCCTCCCCTACTCTAGTGGCCTTAATCCCTTTTCTCCTGCCTGTTGGGCCTCTTTCAGGCTTAAATTTTATCACTGCTTCTCCCCTACTCTAGTGGCCTTAATCCCTTTTCTCCTGCCTGTTAGGCAGCTATAGATAGCTTCACCATTCCTACAGATATTTGCCTTTGCACGTGCTCTACTTTCTGGGCTCTCCATCCCTTCTCTGCCAAGTAAGCTTCTGATTTTTTAAGACCCAGCTAAAATAGCTCACCCTGGTGAAGCTGTAAGCCCTTTCCCCACACAATTTATTTGTGTCCTCCTCTGTGCTCTCACCTCCTGGTAAAACTGTTACAGCACTTAATAGGTTATATCTGTGAGCTGTATCTCTCCTAAGCGGCGCCCCTTATTGGGTCACTTATTGCTGCCCTGTTATGTTCCTGAGAGAGGTGATGTGACAGTGGCAGGCCAGTATTTGGAATGGCAGAGAGGAGGGAAGGGACAGGTAAGGGGAAGTGGTATACATTTCATGCAGATGTTTCCTATCCTGATTGTATAAATAATGTTGGGAAACACCAAAAAAATTCTTTTATTTTCTTGATTAATGTTTCTTTCATGTCTATTATCTTTCACTGTTGTGTGGAGTGGGGCAATGTGGAAACCTTAGGGATTCCTTTGCAGCTTTCCGTAAAACACCAAGCTCCTAGATCCTTGCCTTTGACATCACTTTAAATCCTCTTCATTCTTTAGAGTCATTTACCTCTCAAATAGAAGGCATACATAACCTCAAGTCTTCTGAAAAGGAAAGAATGAAAGGAAAGGCAAAGATATGTATACATATATGTATATACAAAGATATACACACATATATGCAAAGATATATCACATATATAATAGATATATCCATATAATACATATATCATAGATAGATAGATAGATAGATAGATAGATAGATAGATAGATAGATAGATGATAGATAATCCTTGATTCCACTCATGGAAAGCCTTTCTTCACTTTCCCTACTTCCCCACAAAGAAATGAAGAAGTTTCTCATCTCTTCTTAGAAGACAGCATTTTTTTTTCCCATGATAATTCCGTATGTCCTTGGTGCCAGTTTGGGGGTTGAAATAAGGGGAGAGAGTGGGCATGCAGTCAGCAATATTAATTTTTAATATACATTTCTGTTTAAACCCCGAAGTGTGGAAAAGAGTTAGTGTGGTAGGTTAAAAAAGTATAATTTGGAGACCGGACAGACCTCAATTTTGATAACTAGTGACAGTGCCCAACATATAATAGGACTCAATAATCATGTTTCATAAACTTGACTGCCTTTTTAGTTGCCTCACCTAGTAAATTTCATTTTTTATAGATATTATTTAGTGAGTTTGGGAAGAGATTCTTCAAATGTTTGTTCTATAAATCTGAATCAGAAGAAATATATTGTTATTGAAATGTAAGAGAACTGAGTTTTGAGGTAAGTGACATCAAGGGTTCCTTTGAATCTTTTGTGATTTTTGTGGCAAGGTTATGATTCAGGGAAGTATCAATAAGACAAGAAAGAGTGCTTTTATTTCTCATTCAAAATTTTGCTATTTATTTTACTTTAAGACCAGCTAAAGCCACTGGTGTAAACTATGTTCTCTTTCTCCCTAGTTTATCCCTTTCCCCTCTCCCCCCAACATTTATAGGAAAGTGTTTCCAGGAGCAAACTCGCCTAGACAGGAATAGCAGTGACCAGTGCTGGTCTCAAACTCATTTTTCACTGTAGGTTGACATTTTTCTGGCCTCGTGGTATGCAAGGGGCAACTCTCTGCCAGGTTTAATGATTCTGCCACTCCTGGGGTGGGGAAAGGCTCACTGCCTCCCCACTCATTGGCGAGGCAGAGAGTAGAAGAGCCAGCAGTGGAAGAAGGGGAGTGTGCTTCATTAATGGTTTCCACATCTGTCTACTCAACAGAACCACCAGGGAGCTTTAAAAATGCATGTTCTCAGGCTGTAACCCAAACATATTGAAACCCTGTCTCTGGAGTGTGGCCCAGGAATCCATATTTTTAACAGGCTCCCTAGGGGAGTGTCAGAGACTCAGCTCAACTTTTGGGTGTAAACCTGTGTAGGAAAGTCCTGTGTAGCATGATATCGTGGGGCTTTCCATGAGTGCTGGGAAGGTACAAAAATCCTGGTGTTCTTGGTGATTCTGATATGTGACCCCCTAAAGTTAGGAAGGAAGGGGGCTATACATTAATTGCTGGGTCATTTTGAATGTCTCCGGAAAAGATCGTTCCAAGCACCTAATTTCTCCAGAGCCATATTGATTATATCTATGAACAGGCTTCTTTCTTCATGTTACAGATAGATTTCACCAATGACCAGGCAACCTGGATCACTGAGGTAGAAACTTTATACCTACTTTATACGCCTAACCCTATTTCCACCATGTTATTTCTCCTCCTTAAGCCACCTGAAAAATAAAAACTTATCTCTTTTTTTTCTGGGCAAATTGCTAGAAAGAGTTGGGAAATCAAGCTAATGACTACAGGGAAAGTATTTACCTCCTGCAGGATTTTTCTCTTTTGGCTTTACTAGGGGCTCTTAAGCCTCATTCCAGCCATCCCCAGACACTCCTGGATGAAATCTGGGTTTGGCAGCAACCATACTTTAGTTGCAGCTCACTTCAACTGGAGCTTTGGGTACAGTTAGAAAAAGAAATGAGAAGAGTTAAACTCACAAAAATAATTCATCTCTTCTAGAAGGTTTTTGTCCATTGCTGAGTTCTTATCTCCTCTTTCCACCAACACCTACTTACTTGGATCTTGGATCTTGACTTATTTTGGCAGTTCTCTGTGCATGTACTGTGGTTGCCATGGAAATGTTATCCAGCATGCTGCATGCTGTTACATCTTCTCTCCATCTCTTCATTTCTCTCCAGTGTGTGTTTTCTCCCTGTCATTCTCCATCCCTTATTCACCTACCCTAACCTCCTTTGTAATCAAAGACATCAAACACTGCGTTTCTTTAAGCTATATTGCAACTTCCCCCTAGTCACATTGAATGTGTTTGCACTTCATACAAGTATAGACAACGCAACCTGGTAGTAACTGGAAGAGAGGGAAGGAAATTGACTCAAATACTAAATTCCTCTAAGTTATGCTAGGATGCTCAAGAATTTGAGGGAATTCAGGCAAGTGTTAATCAAATTAACTTCTCTGTGCTTTCACAGGGATTAAACCTTTGCTGAAGTTCAGAGAGACTTATTAACTATACCTTTCTGGTTTCCACCTGGACTGTTTCTTCATGTCCTAGTGGTTTCTTCATGTACAGAGATAAAGTGGAAAGTCTGAACTACCTTCAACTCTTAATTTCCCATCTGTGAAATATTCACTTTGTGCATTGTCTGCACTGATCCACAGGCATCACTACAGATATTGACATCCTGGATTATCAAGAGTTGAGCCAAATGTAGACAAGATCTTAATCTGAATATCTGAATATTCACCCTCACTTTCTCTTCTGCTCTTGCGGTGGTGTGGAGTGGGGGATGAGGGAATGGTAAGGGGTGATGGAGGGATATTGTGTGTGCCTAACCATGTGAACAGTGAGGAAAAAATGATCTTCCTCCTTCGCTGAGGGTATTTTAATTTTTCTCAAAGATTAAAAAATACTAGAAAACAAATAACAAATGTCCTTTTTTGTTTTTCTGGTTTCTTTTTAAAAGACTTTCTTGTTTCAATGTTATAAGCAAAATGAGTTCTATTTTTCTCTGTTCCTAAACAACAAAGTGAATTTACATTGATAAAGAACATCAAACTGTTATTTTTACATGTATTTCAGAATTCTCCAATGTTTTTATTTTTCAAAGTGAAAAAAAAAATCACTTCCAGGAACCCCAATATCAAGAAGTTTTATATCTTTTTCTTTCTTATGGAATAAGATTTGAGTAAGTTACGTGATTCTCACAGGCCGAGGTGTTTTTATGGACAATATAATGGGAAGAACATTCAAAGAGGAGTAATTTCAAAAGGGCTAGTGCAATAATGAAGTCAGTCCAACTTTTTGCCTCATAGTTTTTAGAAAAGAGAAAGATTGTAGGTATGCATTATTTAGAAGTTATTATTTTTGAAATCAAATATTGGAGGAGTCACTTTCTTCCACAGAGAATTAATACTCATTGCTGGTACCAATACACAATGTCAGGTGTGTGTGTGTGTGTGTGTGTGTGTGTGTGTGTGTGTGTGTGTAAGAGAGTCAGAGAGAGCGGGAGAGTGTGTTGTATATGAGTATGACATTGAAGGGGTGGGTGTGGGGGTGGAAAGTGAGAAAGCAGAGGAGAGGCTTTCAAGACTAGTCTTCTGGAAGTTCAAAACAAATAAGTAAGTTTTTATTGAATACTTACCACAAGCCAGGCATGAATTTGGATTCTGCAAAGGATAACAGAAAAACAGGATCTGATTCTTACCTTCTTACAGTACATTGTCTGGCATCAAAAGCCACACACAGACACATAAGTTAAGGAGCAAAAAGGAACAAAAAAGGTCAGGTCAACAATAAGTGAAATGCTGAAATATGGACTGGAGGCTGGAAAGGGCTGGAGGAAAGAGGAGGAGAGGGGGCCTTGAATGGTCAAGGAAGTATAAAGAAAGACTAAAATTTGATCTGAGTCCATAAGCGTGAGCAAGGTTTGGATTACACTCAACTGAGAGAAAATGGATGAGAGGCAGGAAAGTGCAAGTAATGTTCAGGGGACAGTGAAGAAGCCACTTGTCTTCAGCAAGGGTTCATGTGGAGGACAAGAGAATTCCAAATGGAGAGATGGGGCCAGGATGTAGAAGGTCTTGACTGAAGACAGATTTTTTTTACCCTAGGTAAATCTTGGAGACTTTTGAGCAATAGTTACGTAGCACTAAGAAGCCTTATAGTCAGATTAAATGGAAGTGGTATTTGAAAGGTGGAGGGCAACTGATATATGGCAGATGCCCCAGGAGATGGCCACTGCAGGTGTCTGGTCTAGGATGAAAGTTGTGGGAGTAGATCGGAAGGGACAAAAGTAAGAATTATTTTGTAAAAACAGGAATGTTTGGGGAGACTATTTAGGCATGGGAAACTAAGAAAAGGAGGATATCAGATACACCTGGGAGATTTCAAGACCAAAGAATAAGGCTAGTTAATATTTACTGAGTGGCTACTATGTACTGGGCACCATTCCAAGTGCTCGGTAAATATTAACTCAATGATAGAGAGAATTATAATGTCCTATATTTTCAGGTGAAATATAAAGCCAATCCATTTCCAACACTAAGAGTTTGTAATGGGGGAAATGCAAGTAGAAATGGCCAGCACAGGATAGAAATAGGAGATGAGAAACAAGTCTAGGACTGCAGGTGTAGAATTGGGACTCACCCACTTAGGGCAAGAGTTGGTGCCCTAGGAAGAGCTGAAATGAACAGAGACCCTGTACTGAATTTCCTAAAAACCCTCAAGTAGGGAAAAGATGAATAAAAGCAGCCAGCACAGACGGTAAAAAATGTCAATCAGATGGAGAAGAACCAAGATAATGTAGCATGGTGGGACCTAGAATGAAAGCATTTCCAGAGAAAGGGGACATTCTCCTATGAGGCGATCAGCAGGATACATACCAGGAATAATTCTGTGTATTTGATTGTCCAGATCGTAAGTATGGTTCTGCCTCCCTTATTGAGGGTGACTGAGAATTGACTGAAATACTTTAATACTGCATTTGTGTGTAAGTCCAGAGAAAGCTTGGATATTCTGTGCCAAACCAGGATAAACTTTTTTTCCAATCTTAACTGATCCAAATAAATATTTTAGCTCTTGTTGTCTGCCTCTAACAAGAACTCCAAGAATATAGCCCTGGACTTTTATAAATGACTTCCTCCTGGAGCGTGATCTTAGAATTAATTCCTCTATATGTCTAGTCAAGCTTACTGCTTTGTGGTTTGTCCCCTGTTTTCTTATAAGGCAAATTAATTCCATTTCTTCACTATTTGGGCTTAGTGCTTGTGAAATATGACAGGTCAACAGCCCCTAGAGACTGGAGTTCTCTTATTATTCTGTGAACATATCTCCTACCGCCAATGTGCCTCCAGTCTTTCTTAAGGATGTAGAGAGCCAATGTGTTTCACCCTTTTCCCTGTAGATGTCCCTTATAGTGCTGGTGAAAGGGATAATTGAAAGCAAATGATGGACTGCTGGTGGGTGGTATAAATACTTATTAAGAACCCAGGCTTTGGAGCCATTCAGATCTGGGGTTAGATTTTAGTTCTGCCAAGTTAGAAGTTCGGGACTTCTTTTTCCCCCTCACTCCTGACCATTGCTTTTCTTGACATTATTCTTAGTGTGAGGCAGAGGAAAGAACATGGGTTTTAGAACCACTCAGAATTAAATGGGTTCAACCCCCAGTGCCGCCAACCCTGGGCTTTCATTATAATATGATCTCTTAATAGCATTGCTGTGAGAATGTAAAATAATGCAAACATCTAGAACAGAGCTTGGTATGTGCTTGATAAATGGTAGCATTGTTAGAATTTTGTTTTGTTTTGTTTTGTTTTGTTCGAGTGACCCAGAATAGAAATATGACTTCCATGCAATTTCACTTATAGGCTAGTAAACCACAAGATTCATTTACCTCAGGGAGGCAAAACTCTGAAAAGGGGAAAAAGAATATCAGTCAGCTCATTTTGTACATAATGCTAAACTACAGCTGACATTTTAACTGATTCGACTGGTTTGTAGAATGCAGCTCATAAGAACAGCCAGCTTATTCTCCTTTTCATTCATGTTGTAAAGATGAAATTATAACCAAGAGGGAGAAGTCAAAGCTATGCCAGAACTTTAAAGCTCTAAGAGTGGTGGTCTCATTGCCAAAACACAGGAACCTGGCTTAGTCTTGGCCATGTTAAGTTTGACCTGATATCAGAATGTTTAGATAGAATGGACCAATCCGAAATATCAAACTGAAGGTTGGGAAAGAGATGGGACCCCTGGTGGAGATTTCCGAGGTTTTGGTATGGAGGTGATTTTTGATGGTATGGTTGTAAATGAGTCTCAGAGGAAGAGAGCAGGGGTGAAAAACTGAGTCTTGGGGTGCCATCAAATTAGGGAGCTTCAAGTAAAAATGGACAAAAAAGAAGGGAGAACTGCCCTGAGAAGTATAAGGAGAATCAAGAAGTTATCCTACTTTAAACAACAAATACACAAGGGAAAGGAGGGTTGCTGAAAACTTGGGAACGTTGGCTGTTAGAAGCTGTATAATGTCAAGGAGAATGACGATGAAGGTAAAGCTACTGGTTTTATTTTTGTTGACCTTGCCTTGATTGTTGATGACCTTGTAAGAAGAGTTTCAGTAGAATGATAGAGGCAAAAAGAGTGACCTCTGATGGGGAAATTAGGGCATCATGTGTGAATTATGTTTTTTTAAAAGTTTGCAGTAGAAAGAGATAGAAAGTGGAATTACTTCTCAGAGGTTGGAAAATAAATCTCTTTGTGACCTTCCCTGGTCAACAAAGAGTTAATGGTATAAATGCACAGTAATTTCAGAAACATTAAAGAGCATGTTTCCATGGAAACATCAACCTACAGAGGGAGAGAAAGAGTTAGAATCCCCTGACAAAGAAGGAACAGCAGAGTTCTAGCCCCCACACAGCACCTCAGGGACAAATGATTACACGTTTCTTTCAGCTTCCCTGGGAAGATGCAGTTGGGGTTCATGGTGCTGTCCTCTTAAGGATGAGGAAAGAGGGAGTTGAGTTTGGTTTAAAACACTCTTGCTCTCACCTTGCTTTAAAATCTGACTCAAGGGTCAAGTCCATTTTAGAATACTGGAAAAGACTAGTGGGTGTCTTTAAATAACTAACTAAAATTAAATAAATAAACAAATACGTTTGATCTTTACCTGAGCTCTCTATTCTAACCCAGTTTAGAAACAGTGCTGTAATATATTGTGATGGAGAGCAACACTTAAACAAAAACTCTGGCGGGCCGGCCTAGTGGCGCATTGGTTAAGAGCTAGTTTTGGGATGCCAGTGGCCCCGGTTCAGATCCCACATATGAGGGCCAGTGACACTGCCCTCTACAGCTAACAACAGCTGGGCTGTGAGCCCCGGCCATGGTGTAGGCTGCAGCCCCTGCTGCAGTGGGCTGCCATAGGCTACAGTGAGTGGCCAGCAGCCAACGTGAGTGGCTGGCAGCCAGCGTGAGCTGCCAAGAGCCATGGTGAGCGACCTTCCAGAGGCGAGCGACCGATCTGCCTCTTCTGGGAAGAGCGCAATGACGATACCAACATGGGCCAGTGAAGCAACGTCCTCCGCAACTAGACTGAAGAACAAAAAGACAGCAACTTGTCTGTTCCCCTCCCCCGATTCCCCAATAAAAAAGTCTTAAAAACAAACAAGCAAAAAAAACAAAACTCTGGCAACATAGGATGGGTGTTTGACCAGCACCTTTGCCTTATAGTTTTCATCTTGCGGAATACTTCTTGATCAGATATACATTTCACCTCACTGTTTTCCAGTCTGTGATATCTCTTTTGCTACTGACTAGCATTCATTTCCTTCAAACCCAGCCATACTTTCAGGGATGGCTCCTCTCACTGAACCGTAGCCCCCAGAAAACTATCCTCCAGACTGTGTTACAGGAGCCACATGAACAAACTCCCTGTTTCTAACTAGCTTTCCTAACAGTTCACCTCCTCTATCCCCATATTCTATTCCACCGTGCATCTGCGAAGCATCTGGGCTTTTTCTGCTGGTCTTTCCTTGGACCCTAGACTCAAGGAATCATTTTATTTCCTATGTAAAAGGGCTTTATTCTTGTGGCAGGTGTGGTTCATGACTGGGTTTTCTGAAGACAGGGGTGTGTTCTTGAGTGAGTCAACAGCCTCCTCCACTCTTTCTGTCTCACATCTGTAGCATGATGTCACTGTAGGGTGCTCATCTCCCCAGTAGACCTAATCTTTACCCAGGCATTCTGAGTCCTCTGCCTGTTGGAAACTATCCCTGGAATATCCTTCCTTTTTTGACCCTCTTCCCCTTATATTCAATATAACTGTTTCTAGAAATCCCCACTTGAAGATCTCTGCCAACCATTACTGGAAGACTTAATTATAACCCCCTTTTTCCATGGATGATAATTACTCATAACCTCTACTCCCAACCCTTATAACTGAAGCCACCTGACTACTTCATTCATTCACCTCATTTGCTACCCTGCAGTAGAGCTGTTGGAGAGAGCTGTGAAATTAACATATGGTAGCTACAGAGGGAGTAGGAGCTGTGGATGTGAAGGTATTGCCAATGCTTTGATTTTGCTGATCATCTAAAGTATAGAGAGAGGCTCCAGAGGGAAGAACAAATTAAGGAAACTGGAAAAAGGTCAAAAGGGAGATAAAACCCTCCTTATTCTTTCCCCTTGAATCATGCCCAGGTCACTTTGGATTCTCAACCAACGGTTTCTTGGGTATATATGCCCAGGGTTTCTTTTAATAAATCTGAAAGCTCACCAGAAGGAAAAGGCTTCTGGTCAAAGTTGACTGTCCTAGAGAAATCCCTGCTGGTCATTGTTTGGCTGCTTTTGGCTTGGCCTCCATGTTGTGTTGCCAGTTCGTGAACCAAAATGGGTGTTACAAAGGGAAGTCTTCACCTTAAAATCATTAGTAAGCAAGAAAAAGAAATATCAATGTGTTCTGCGATCAGCAACTCTTTGAGATGTGGCGTTTTTCTCTGGGAAGGATCACTGCGGAGTTTGGATAACCTACATTGGGCTAGATTGCAGCCTATTGAGCACCTCCTCTTGGAAGAGGAAAGGAATTTATTCAGTCCTTTTAAAAAATAGAGTGATTTTAACTTATTTATAGCATGGAACTATGAACTGAAAGGAAAAAAACCAAGGGGCAATAACATTATCCAGGAGAATTACTTGGTTCTCTCCCACTGGGAATGTCACCTAATTGCCTCTAGAAACTCTGGTTTCCCTTAGCACCTTAGCAGGTCTCACCCATAGCAGAGGTGACTAAGTGTTGTGGACATGAGGACAAAGAGGATTCCTTTTTCATTACTGAGCTCTGTGCATCATGCCCTAAATGAGAAACAGCTTTGGTGTTCAGCACACTTGATTAATTGTTGGCATCAAAAGGTGACATGACTAGTTCCTTAAAGAACACACAAGATGAGTGTAGCCCCCGCCCCAAAGGAATTTTAAATAGAATTACATAGTGCTTAAAGGAGGGTTCTCGGAGGTCATGATGGTAGTCATTTGAGGAGTCATTTTTTCTAGACGAAAATGAAGGGGCTATGAGCTCATCGTTCGCCTTCCTCAGGAAGTGAACTCTGTATGGAAGTAGTATGATTAAGTGATTCCCCACTGCAAAATACCTCACAGAGGTCACTTATCATAGTAGAAGTAAACAAATGTTCCCAAGCCTTAATAGTTTGGATTTTGTGGGAATGAGAGGACATGTGCTGCACTGGAGGTTCAGCAGTCCCCCCTTATTCACAGGGAATACATTCCAAGGCCCCAAGTGTTTGCCTGAAACCATGGGTAGTACCAAACCCTATATATACTAATATATACTATGTTTTTTTTTCCCGTATTTACATACCTATGATAAAGTTTCACTTATAAATTAAATACAATAAGAGATTAACAATAATAATAAAATTGAACAATTTTGACAATATACTGTAATAAAGTTATGAATAGCTATGGAGCTATTATTAAGTAAAATAAGTGTTACTTGAATACAAGTCCTATGACCCCATGACAGTCAATCTGATATCCGAGGTGGCTACTAAGTGACTAACAGTTGGGTAGCATGTACCATGTGAATACTCAGGACAAAGGGAGGATTCACACCCCTCATGTCACAGTTGGGACAGAGCAGGACGGTGTGAGATTTCATCATGCTACTCAGCATGGTGCTCAATTTAAAACTTATGAATCGTTTATTTCTGGAATTTTCCATTTAATATTTTAGGCCATGGTTGGCTATGGGTAACTGAAACTGCAGAAAGCGAAACCATGGATAAGTGGGGACTACTGTATTACAACAAAACAGAGATCCAGGGGTTGGGAGACCTGGCCACTGAATTTATTGTGCCAAAGAGTTGGCAGCATGTCCCCTGGCCTCAGTTTGTTCAGCTCTATATATGAAAAGATAGACTGGGATCCAAAAGTCCCTGCAAACACTACCGTTCTCTGATATTCGGGCCATATAAATGAAAAGGTCATCATCATAATAACCATAGAAGCAATAACAGCAGCTAAAACATAAGGCTCCTTATATATAGCAGGTAGGTACAAGTTTAAGTCCTTTATGTATACACAATCATTGAATCCTCACAACAATCCTATGAGATTGGTCCTATTATTATTCACATATTTTTTATGGTGTAGAAACTGAGACAAAGAGAAGTTAAATAACTTGTAAGGTAACACAATTTCAGAATTGGTGGGTAAAGCATTTGAGTAGAAGTCATCTGAATGTAGGGCCCTTGCTCTTACAAACCATTGCTCATTGTGTGTGTATGTGTTTAGTACATACTGCATTCCTTTCCTCTTTGAGGAACTTATTCTGTTTCTTGATTTTATTTTCTTTCTACTCCTCACCACTAAGCATTTTGAAGCATTGTCCAGGTCTTTCCATTCCTTTGGGTGTAGTATATCTTGCTAATGAGAACATGCTTCTGGGATTGATCCCAGCTGGACCCATCGGTAAACCCAGAGAATTGTTACCTGGCCTTGGCCTGCTGTGTTGACCCCATTTGGTGAAAGGGTACAGATGGGTAGATATGAAGTTTTCCCAGCTGGTGGCAGAGCCATTTTGAATGCTCATAGATTTAACATCTTTCCGGAGGAAGGTTAATGTACTCTACAGTTTTATATTCAAGTGGAGATTATTGGGCAACTCCCAACAATGCTCCTCTATGTTCTTGCATTTCAAATAAAACTAATTCATTGCATTCAGTCATGAAACAGAATTCAGATAATAGCTCTCAGAAATTTTTCATTGTTAGGCCTAGGGGCCTGAGAAAACATTTCCACTGTAATAAGGTGGTGAGTTGACACAGCACCGTTTGCCCCTCAAATGAATGTAGTTCAGCCCAGACTGCTAAGGGGCCAATGCACAATCCTCACCACCAGCAGAAAAGAAGTGTATTAAATTTATATCAGTCAGTCTACAAGATACTTTAATATCTCATTAATTTAACACTATGGATTTAGAATTTAAATAACTAACATATGGACTAGCCCAAACTTGTACCTTTTATGGTTTGTGAAGGATTATTTTATACCTAATAAATGAATGGTATAAATACCATTTCAGAGAAAATTTTTAATCCAATGGGAAACAAACCTGTCTCAAGTAATTATACATTAGTATTTCAACTTCTCTTTAAATTAGTTTTTTTCTGAGGTTCTCTTAGGTATCATTTTGTGAAAATCAGGAAAGACCTGTATTTCACAGCTTAGGAAACTGGTATTTCAAATTATTTTAACATCGTGATTCAATATTTTTATATATAAAATTATATATCAAAGGAAACCTTTAAAACTTCTTCAAATCCCTTTTCCTTAAAAAGAAAAGTATTGCTGGCAAGAATAAAATAGTTCATGTGCCTTGAAAACATTGTCATGTAAATTAGGAACTGGTGGATCCAGGATTTGAACAGAGGTGGTCGGACTGCAGTATCTTTGCTCTTAAATACCATGCTACATCAATTGCTGCTGTTCCTGGTGGTGATGGTGGCAGTGGTGATGGTGGTGGTGATGATGATGGTGGTGGTGATGGTGGTGGTGGTGGTGGTGATGGTGGTGGTGGTGATGGTGGCAGTGATGTAATGGTGATGGTGGTAGTGATGGTGGTGGTGATGGTGATGGTGGTGGTGGTGGTGGTGGTGGTGATGGTGGTGGTGGTGGTGATGGTGGTGGTGATGGTGGTGGTGGTGATGGTGGTGATGGTGGCAGTGATGTAATGGTGATGGTGGTAATGATGGTGGTGGTGGTGGTGGTGATGGTGGTGATGGTGGCAGTGATGTAATGGTGATGGTGGTAGTGATGGTGGTGGTTATGGTGATGGTGGTGGTGGTGGTGATGGTGGTGATGGCGGTGATATAATGGTGATGGTGGTACTGAGGTTGGGGCTGGTGATGGTGGTAGTAGTGGTGATGGTGGTGATGGTGGTGGTAATAGTAATGGTGATGGTGCCGACAGAGTGTGTGTGTGTGTGTGTGTGTGTGTGTGTGTGTAATATATACTACATTCCTTTCCTCTTCGATTAACTTATTTTTTCTGCTTCTCCTTATTTTCTTTCTACCAGCATGTTGGCGCATTGCGTTTATCAGCCATTTGAGTATAGGCTATCTTCCTAATGAGATCTTTCTTCTGGGTTTCATCCCAGAAGAACCCATTAGTAAGTCCATAGAATTGTTACCTGGCCACGGCCTGCCACGTTGACCACATTCCCTGGGTCAGTCATTTTGGGTTCATTTTAATAATTATGATTTTCTAAGTTGGGGAAAAGTTAGAAATTTCTATTTAGCCTAACAAACCAGGACACTGAACATCTAATTTTCAAATAGCTTTACCTCTTTATTGAGGCCAATACTGGCCTCAATTAGGGAGCTTTTAAGTGTTTTAAAGTTCACTGTTTCTAATTCTCTAGAAAAATGTTTCTACTCTTTCAAGAGGAAAACAGTAATAGTAATTTCTAAAAGGAGACCAGAGAAAAACTTTTTTTTTTGCAAGATGTGTGGTTTTGCCCTTCAGATGATGGAGTTAATAAAGTAGTAGCCGTAGTATTAATCAGCTGGAATGTAGAGACAGAAAGCACATCGAAGGAGCACCTCTGAGCTTCCCTCACTGGGCAACTAAGGTGGTATTTTATAGATGAGGGAGCTGAAGGCTTTAAAATGTAAGTGACACATAGTAGACACAATTACAAAGTTATAGATAGATTTTCAGAGTTAGAAAAATTGTAAACAAGGGGTCAAGAAGTCAAGTCTCCTGCCTGGAACTGTGTTCTATTACTTTGTTCTTGCTAACTGGAGAATGGAAACAGAGAGCTGTGAAAAATTCCACAATTTTGAGGCATGGAGTGGACAAAGCACTCGATGGGAGGAGGGAGGGTGGGAGGACACCTGGATTTGATTTCCGGTCCTGTCATCTGATCTTGATAAAACCACGAACCTGTGTGGACATGATCTGCTTTATCTGAAAATGAAAGGATTAGATGAAATCAGTGACTTATTTCTCATTAACAGACATTATTTTTAAAAATCTAGTACCTTGTAAAAAATATAGAGGGCAAAATGAGTATTGTGAGTCCAGGGCTCTTGGTTTGCTGGGGAAATTCTGGCAGAGCTCTTTGGGATGCCTCCCATGTGGGGCACATGCTAAATCATTCCTTTCGGTATCAACGTGGTGCAGTGGATGAGCTCTGAGCATCATGGTCAAAGTCAAAGAGGCACAAGGACTTTTTACCTCAGCCTGACCCCATTAAATCCACTGGAGTATGACTTTAGCCATATAAAGCAAATGTATTGGCTCTGAGCCCATCAGTGTTCTGAGGCTCTTTCTCAACAAGCAGTACTCAAGCATGAAATGAGATGGATTTTATTTTATGCAGCCTGTATTAGGGATCTCCATGGTGCAAGGCATGGCATGGGACATGAGAATGCAAAAATGCACATCTAGGATTCAGCAAAACTGATTTCACTTCACTTAGTGGTATAGCAAAAAGACACTAAATTGGGTATCAGAAGACTTGAACTCCAGTCCTGAACAGGTAGATCACCTTGGAAAGTTAGGTAACATCTTGGGACCTGTTTTCTCTTTTCTAAAATTAGAGTTCTCTGGATATTTTCTAAGTTTTTTTTTTCTAGTTCTAGTAATCTGAGATTTATACACCATTAGCACTTTATGGGACAGGCCATCAGGTTGCCCACAGGTCAGACTACATCCCAGAGACAAATACAGCAATATTTTTTATGTATGAAATCTTGATGGGGCTTCCTGGGGATTAGAGTCTCAGGGGCAGAGCTTCTGAATTTGGCTGCCACTTGAAGCTAAGTTTGCTGATTGCATACTTGAGGATAACATGTTGTTTAAAAAACAAAATAGCTGTGACATCTCTTATTCTTATAGTTTAATCCTTTACTGATGATACATACATGGAAGATTTGAGGTTTTAATTACTGTTAAAAATTGACAAAGTGCAGTCAGGTCCAAACCTAAAGGTAGTTGGATAATTTCATGGAATTATGGAAAGCTAAATTGATTGATACCACTGCATTCTCCATTCTTCCATTGTGTGCCATTGATAATTGGGTCTTGTTAAATGTAATCATCACACTTTTACTCATTGAGGTCCAAAATGTGGTAAGTACTCAAATCATGCAAATATACATATGGAGCCAAAAAACATGTATACACATTTTAAGAAAGGAAAAACTGTATTAAAATTGTAATACTCAATGTATACCAATAACAAAAGATGAATACAAGTCATGTTTGACTTCTGCCATTACAAGAGGTGCTCAAAGTGGTTACCATCAGCAGCATCCAGACACTTCTGATTATGGTGAACTACTGATTGAGCAACGTTTACCAAAGTGTCCACTTGTATACATTTTTTTGTATATATATAAATATATACAAAATATTCTTTTACTGAATGCTTTTATTGTATAATCTTATATTTGTATCATATTTTACATCGATTTTTTAATTCACTGTCATCATCACAGCAGCCTTATCTGATAAACTGGAGGTAAAAATGGTGTTGCCATTTTAAAAAGGAACCATTGAGGTTCAGGTGCCAAGGTCACATGTCTACAAGTGACCACACTCCCAATTATTTTTTCACACTTCTCATTACCAATGAACGAATGGTTTCCTCTGCTGTTGAAAGGGCATCTTTGCTCAAGGCGGGAGTATATTTGTAAGCTCCTCACTAATAGCTAAATGTTGGCATGTCAGAAGGAATTACTCAGAAAAACACAATGTGAATGATTAATTTAAATGGGGCTAAAGGATAGGAAAGATTAAAGGATACTTTAGAGAATATTTTGTATATTGTCATAACTTTTATTCATATTTGTGAGAAGTGTAAAATATGTGAGAAGTTGACTAGGTAAAATGAAATGAACCTATCAAGCTGGAAAAGCGTGAAATCCCAGAAAGAGAAAAATTTATGTGAAAAATAAGAAGCATCTGGAGCAGAAATAACTAGAGAAATTTAACTACAGAGCAATTACATTGTCCATGATTATGGTTTATTTTCTCAAAGTTTGAATTTCTCAACTTATTCACCGAGTTCAGTGCTGTCTCCTTTAAAGGAGTCATTATGAGATGCTGTGTACTTATTCCCTTCATGCTACTTATTGCTTAAATTATTTCTGGAATTTCTCTTTTATAATTGCCTTCTGAAATGGACACTCTTTTAAATATTCTTAATGGTGTAATAGATAAAGTCAGAATTATTCAGAGCCATGTCTAGTGAAGAGGAGGGTGCTTAAGCCAGGTAATTTATTGCCCTCTTTCCCTCTCTCCCTCCCATCATTTGTTCTTCCCTCCCTCCTTTCCCCGCTTTCTTCCTTCTCCCGCTCCCCCTCCTTTCTTTCTTGCTTCTAAAAAAGACATGAGAGTAAATTGTTTGTGTATCTCATAAACCTTCCCTAAAGACTTCTAGAAATGATTCTAGACAATGCAGTATTGTTGTAATAACATATTTTCCAAGTTACTTACATTGAGTACTTAAATTCTGGTTTGTTTAAGATATTTCGATTTATACTCTTATAATTATATTCCCTGAAATGAATTACATAGGACTGGTTGGAGTGTTGAAGTTGTTGTAAACTATATCAGATGTGACTGTTATCCCCTAACTAGTCATGGGCTTGAGCCAGCACCACTGAGCCGAGGGATGAAGAGCAGTACAGGGAATGGAGAAGAGGCTAAGTGGAGCATTGGGTCGAATTAGGGATGCCACATTTTTACCAACTGAAAATGCCCAGAGAGATAAGAGGATAAGAAGAGGGAACTTGAACCCATAGCATGTGATAACCTCATGAAGGAACTCAGGATACGTGGCATGGAAGAATCAGGGTGGTATGGTAAAGAAGATGTGGGACTAACAATGTGGCTTAAAATATTTTTACTGCTCCCAATTAGCTGTGGAACATTGGACAAGTAATTTGACTTCTCTGTGCTTCAGTTTCTTTATCTATTAAATTAAAATTATACAACTAAATGAGCTTCAGGTTGTTTGAAAGATTAAAGTTAATTTTAAAGGGATACATGAGAAATGTCTTCAAATGTTTGAAGAGGTGTCATATGAAAGTAGGATTATTAGACCATAACTGTGTAATAAACTAAGGAGAAGACCAGGCTCAAGGGCTTGCAGGGCAGCGGTGAGATGGGTACCTTGAGAGTGGCAGGTGGAATGATAAGCACCCCATGAGTAGGGATATTCAAGTAGAGCTGAGAGGACCAGTTTTAGGATGCTGTAGAGGGGAAGCACAAACTTCAAGAAGTGATGAGCTAGTTGATGGTGAAGGTTTCTTTCAATTCTGAGATTCAGGAATCTCTACTCTTCGAAATCTTTAGAGCTCCAGGTTGCACTGGTAAAGCTACACAAGACCAGAGGATGACAGGCAGCTTTAGAAGCCACAGGTGATCCATGAGAATTCCGTTCATGATGCCTAGTCATCTTTATCATTGCCGAAAGGATATGCATCATAGCAGCCTTGTTGCTTAACACAATGTTATCTGAAAGAGTCAAAAAAGTGTCTCAGTTTAATTGAATGAAAAGACATAAAAGAGGAACCTATAAGCTGCCTCCTGGTGCTTTCATCTTCTCCCCTTCAGTGCAGTATTACAAAGTCATTGTTGGTCACATCTCTGAACCCTTTGGAACCCTCCTGGCCATGACAGGATACCCCTTTTGCTTCTTGGCAGAGACATGTCTCACAGCAGCCTCAGGCCCACGGCTCCAGAGTCGCATGCCTTGTGGACACAGAGCTAATCATTATTGATTCTGTTGGCCATTATGGTAAAAAGACATTAATTACCGTCAGCACAGTTGCACTAATGCAGTTGTAATGAGCACATCTGTGGGAATTCCCAATGAGGGGACTCTCTTCATCAGATCAGAGCAGCCAGCAGGGGAATGGGGTGAGCTAGGGGTACAGATGTTGGGGAGGAAGACAATTTCATTGATCTGACTCGAGTTGTTTCCAGAGTTTCTGCTCATTTATGTGCCTATACCAAGAGCTCCCTGTGACTTGCCTCTCCTTTGTTCCCCTTCTGCCCCAGTATTTCCTGGGCACTATACACAGTCCAATAGCCCTGGTTCCCAGATGCGTCTTGTGGAACCAGATCCCTGACTGCTGGACTCATCTCACAACTCAGAACTATGGGTCTTAGCAAGAGTTCAAAAGCACATGCATATCTCTGGGAGGGAGAGACCCTAAGCTGCAATATGCCACCTTTCTTAGCAGAAAGTTGTCTTAGTACACTCCCACTTTCTTTTCTTGTCACTACCACCTCCACCCTTTAACCCACCTCCTTTTTTGAATAATAATTGTTAACACTTAATGAGGGTTTACTATGCACCAGGCCTCACTTAAGCTTACAAACCTAATAAAGTAGGTTTCTTTATTACACCATTTTTTGTAGATAGGTTAAAAAAAAAAGAAAGGGATGTTCAAAAAAGTCTAAGTAATTTGCTCAGTCATAGCTATAGACTCAACTCAAACTCAGCACCCTTATTTTAAATTATTGTATATTTTCTCATATTATTCCTAATATGTGAAAACTTGATGACTCTATTGCATAATCAAATGGGAGCTCATGGGGTACCAAGTTTCACATGGTATTTGTGTATCTATCTATGTGACTACCTCCATCCACCTTTCTCTCTATCTTCCTTGCTATCTTCTTCTTGGCATGCTTTCTTCATACGTTTAACCTGCCTTTTATTTTATCTTTACAGGTATTTGATCAATGTCACTTTTGAGGGGAGAAATCTGTCCTTCAGTGAAGATGGCTACCAGATGCACCCGAAACTGGTGATAATCCTTCTGAACAAGGAGAGGAAGTGGGAGAGGGTAGGACATGTCTTTGGCAATTCTCTAGCAAACTAGAGGGGTAGGGGTGTCAAATTCTGCAGTGCGTGAAATGAAAACACTCCCTTGGTTTGAGTCTCTAAGCTGGGGAGCAAGAGATCAAAACTTTGAGAACACAGGAGAAACCATTTCTCAAACTTGTATCTCCATTTTCTTGATACGTGGGTTAATCAAGTGATTATTTTCTTTATATATTGCCATTTTTATTGGTTATGGTGTTTTCTGAATCATGACTTTGTTTTAATGGAAGAGTATGCATGTACAATGTAACACAATTTGGTGAAGAAACCGCATCAGTGGACAATTTAGAAGCCACGTCCTACACTGTACACTGGGGAGGCATGAAGCAAAACTTATGAACAGGCAGGTGTGGATTTATTGTGTTGAAAGGCTTGCCATCCAAGACTGCCAGCTGATCACAGTGTCCGCAATTCTACCATTAGAAATCAATTTCTGTAGGTGGCAGGCTGCCTAGGTTTAATTCCGAGTTCCTCTGCTTACTAACTTGTCTGCTTAGGACCTTAGACAGATCTCTTAACTGTTTGCGCCTCCACTTCCTCGTCTGTAAAATGGAAATAATAATAATAATAATAATAGTACCAACATCACAGGATTTTTATGAGGGTTAATATTAGTTAATACATATTAATATATGTAGAGGACTTAGAACAATGCCTGGCACGTAGTAAGCACCCAGTAGGTATTAGCTTTTATTATTATTCCCGATCCCTAGTTAAATACAAATGTTTCTGAGAGTAATGTCATCACTGGTACTTCCCGGAGTATATTCTGCAGGGCACTTGTCCCTTGGGATGCTTTGCCAAAAAGTGGTTCTGCACATAAATAAGTTTGGGAGATGCTACCAACTGTTTCTCAGCCTGGGAGATTCTCAGAACATATTAGCATTTGAAAGTTCAGAGGTATCTTATAGCAAAGAAACGACTTTCATTTTATTTACTTTGGCATTTCCCCAAATTATTTTATCATAACACCCCATTGTTCCTGAAATTCATATTCTGTGAAACATGTTGGGAAACACTGATTTACGGCGATTTCTATAAACTCCGTGGACCAGTGGCTGAAAAGAGGCTTTAAGATGTCAGGGCTCTGACTGGAAAGGAAACCAAGCTGTAGATTTCTAGAGAAAGTAGCCTGGAAAAGAGGCCAGAGATAAATTTGAAGTTCACAGTATTGCCACAGAGAGCCCTGGAAAGGTAGTGGTTATATGACTGCTCACCTGTGAAACTAGACATGCGTGACTCAGATGGTAGCACCTAGGACCTTATTCTTCAGACTGCAAGCTCGCAGCCTGTCCTATGGTTCCTCATATCAGAGAAGAGTGTGAAGGCTTACTTTATGCCTGCTATTCTTAATTGAAGCTGCCCTCCCTCCCCTGACTTATCATTTGTTCAAAAATGGCTCTTCCCTGGGCTCCTGCTCTTCACCCCAATCAAGCTGCTTTTCGCTGTTGCTGCAGAGACAAAATAATTTAAGAGGTGTGCTGGGACCCTCCTGTAAAACAGGCACTTCTGTATAGCTCCAGAAGAAGAGTTATTAATAACTGAGGCTTCATACATGGATCAGAAGTCATCCAGCTGAGGTTGCCTTTATGCAATGGACTCGTGATTACTGTCTCAAGTATGGGGTATCTCAAATCATCCTTTCTTAAAGAGATACCACTTGTTGTCACATGTGCTGACTTCTCTTCCTTCCGCTGGAACCTGAGGCCTGTGGTGCCCAACCCTTCACAAAACTAGATGCTCTGCCCTGGAATTTGGATCCCTTCCCTCCTTATCTATTCTGCCTTTATGCTAGCTCTTGAATGTATTCCTTACTTTGCATTTGATCCAAGGACAAGGTGCTGGGCCTCCCTGTCCTTGATGTCCACCTTTGCCCATCCAGATCAGTCCTGGACATGGCTGTAGAATAAGCTTCCTCAGGCATGATTCTGCTTATGTTCTTTCTCTGCCCAAAACCTGCTCAAAGCTTCTGTGGACTTATGGATTAGGTTCCCACTTCATTTAGTCTTGCATCCAAGGCTCTGGTCTACCTTCCGATGCCTGTCTTCTCTTCCTCGTCATTTCTGATCTCACCAGCAAGTTACACCGGACTCCTCTCTGTTCTGAGTGTGCCTCTGTGTGTGTTGCTCCCTGCAGAGCATGTCACGATGTTTCCTTTCCCTGGGATGAATTGTGCAATTATAAGGATCATAACCACTCTTTGATACCCAATTAAAATGTGGCTGTCCCCTTCCCTGATCTTTAGCTGAGACTTAATCTCTCACTCCTTTGTCCCCTGTAGCTTTTGTCCATATCGCTGTTGTAACATTCATCACATCTGCCTGTGTTAGAGTTGTGCGTTCACGTGCCTCTGGGGGCCATAGGCTATATCTTTTATTGTTTTGTCCTCACAGCAACCCGGAAGAGTGTGTTACATAGAGCAGTTCGATAAATATGTGCTGAATGAAGGAGAACCATTACATTACAACAGTCTAAAATCTATCATGAAGAATCCAAGTTTATTCTATTGCCCTTGACACAATAGCTGGGTTTTTTGGGGGTTGGGGGTGGGGGAGAGGTAAAATCTTTATGTAGGTTGAGTGTTCATAGATCATGCTTCAAATGTACTAAGGGAATTTGTTATTTAAAGAAATTCTGTGCTTTATCTTTCTGTAAGGCATGTTGGGAGGGGTTGGAATTATGGAATAGAACATTTTCATATCAACTTGTTTAAATCAGGGAGCACTGCTGACAAAAGATCTTTCGTGTTTACAGAGTTCACAGAACCATGCAGCCCCCAAGCTGGAAGGCCTTGTCAGGGCTCACTTTGGGGCGGGAAGGGGAGTCAGGAGCCAGGCACAGCTCCGGGGCATGTAGGGGCTGTGGAGAAATTACACTGTGGGAAGTTGTACCTTTTCTTCCAGTGTTGCCCTGGACCCCAGGATCTGTCTGCATCCTCAGAGTTCCCAATAGTGCCCCAGAAGGTTCCCTGTGGTCTGGGGGAGATTTAATGTCTGTGGATTCCAGAGAGGCAGGGCCAGGGTGAGGATTCTACAGTGAAGAGATGGGCACTGGAGAGATAAACAGGGAAGGAAGCTGGATTTGTGGGCGAAAGGTGGGCTCAGAGGCTGGACTCTTAGCTTCTAGTCATGCCCCTAACTAACTGTGTGACCCGCTCTTGTCGCCTTGCTGGATCTTTCTTTCCTCATGTCTAAAAGCATGGTGTGGGGTTAAGAACACTTCTAGGGCCCTCTCCATCTCTGACTTCTGGGATTGCAAACTCACATTGTAAATAAATAGAAGCTTGGAATGAAAATTGGGGAGAATTGGAGCATGCAAAAGAAACCGGAGTTCATTTTTAGGGACAGTAGCTTCCTGGGTATATTTCCCATTCTTGTCATTTAGATAAATATCATTTCCTTAGAAGGCCTTCCCTGATGACTCAAGCTAAAGTAGCCACCCAGTCGTTCTATCGCAACAGTTTATTTTAATTTTCTGCAATATACTTATTATCTGATGTTTCACTTATTTGCCTGCTTGCTTGTCTCTTCACACCAGGACAGATGCTTCATGGGAGCAAGGACCTCGTTCAGCTCTATAATCCTTACTCTTAAGAGGAGTGAACACTCAAAAGATCATTGTTAAATAAATGAAGAATCTGTACGCTTAGGAGAGTTAGAACATTGACTGGCCATTTCACCTTCCTTGAAAATTCCCCATTCAGACAGAGTGGTTTACTGAAGGCTGTACGAGAGCAGGGGCATTTCCAGCATTTGGAGTGAGTGCTCTGAGTGCCAGCTAAGGACTCAGGGGCCATCGTCAGGGAGGCTTGGTGTCCGGGGGAGGCATGCCTAAATGGTTTCAACATGAAGGCCGAGGAAAATTCATTATGTTGTTGTTGTTGTGAAACCTATGATGGGATTTCAACGTATTCCTTCTGGTTTTTAAAAAATAGTCTCTAAGCTACTGTCTTATAAATGTAGTTCCTTTCAAAGTACTTAAAGTCAAGGCCACATAGTCGATGGGACTGAGCAGAGTTTTGGAAATCAGAAAGACCTGAGTTCAATTCCCCATGTTGCTGTTTATCAGCTGTGTAAACCGAGTGACTGATATTACCTGAGCCTATTTCCATTTTGTAAAATAGGGTTTTATGTAAAGCGTTTATAAAGATTAAAGGAGGTTTTATAGTAAAGCAGCAGTTTAGTGACTGAAACATGGTCAGTATTCTGCAAATGTTAATTGGTTGTCCCCACCCTCCTTGTGAAATTTTTTAAGGTAATATTTGTACATGGTGAAAAATCAAACGATACCCAAAAAGAGTCAAATGGTAAAAAGAATGTCCTCTTATCATCTATGATTCTTGGTTTCTCCAGGACCCTCCCCAGAGCAATTATTATTCCCAACGTTTTATGCATTTGCTGTGAAAAATACTCCAAGTATATACAAATATATTATATATTTACTCAACTTTCTATTTTAAAGCAGTTAGCACCTGCTTTTATGAACCTTTAATGGTATCCTATAGAAGTTGCCACTAAGGAGGCATGGGAGGGGATATAGCTAGAATAGCAAGAGGTCTCTGGATCAGAATTATATTCACAGAAATCCAAGTACATCTCTCTGGTATGTAGTCATGTGGAGAAGGACATTTAAAAAGGAATACACACACACACACACACACACACACACACACACACACACACCACATGCATGCAGGTGTAGCATAATGAGTTGGAAAGGGTAGGGAATGATGAAAAATAATGGCGTGCACAGTGGGTTCATTTGTAAGTGGAGGACAGCTGCATAACACTTGCATTAAAAATAGTCTGGCAGAGAGAAGCAGTTCCAACAAGCGCTCAGACTCCTGTCTTTATCAGAGCCTCTCATGATTTGCTTCATTGCTACTGCTCTCTGCTTCTATTTAATCGTTCCTAAAATGGGGATAATAAAAATGAAATGCAGTGGGGGTGTGTCTGAGTAATGACTTCAAGAAATGATGATGGTGCATTTTCAGGCTGTAAGATGTAAACAGGCCTTAAAGGGACTGCTGGTCAGAATTACAGGGGAATGTGTATGGTTTGCAGCTGTGCTTGTCTTTCTCCAAAGAGACAGGAGGTGTGGTTTATAAGCCCACCCCCTCTTCCCTGCCTCCGCCTTCCAGAACATGCCCTTCCTTCTGTAGATTAAAACACTCTCAGTTTGTCCGGGTCATTTCTTTGGGCTCCCCAAACCGCGGTTCTAATTTAAGCCATGCAATATCTAGGAGAGTACCAACTTCAGGTATGGATGATAGGTGATATTAGGACCTAAGGACTAGAATGGTCATATTCCAGAATGATCCATTTGGTTGACAATACAACACAAGTTGATCACTTCTATGGCATATTCCACTTAAAAGATGTTTGACTGATAAAAAAGCCTCTCCATCCCCTCCAGTGTGCATGCACGCACACGCACACACACTCACATGCACATACACATACACACATAGACTCACTCAGGTAAACTGACAAGCTGCTCATGAACATAGGAACCACATCTATTTGGTTTTCCGTAGGAATCACATCTATTTGGTTTTCCTCTATATGCCTCTGCCCTGCACAATGTGAGACATTACTGAATAGGCCAGTAAATATTTGGTGATGGCCCAAATACACTTGTACAAAGCGTGTCCCACCTCCCAGCCTCAGAGGAGAGGCCAGAGAATATCAATGGCCTTTCCAGGCTCCGCACAGGGTGTCTGAGGAGGTGATACAGAAGCTCCTCAGGTCGGGGGTGTTTGTTCGGGATCTCCTGATACCGCCATTTGACAACATGCTACTTTTGCCACCTTTGAGTGGAGTACTAATATGTGTCATTGGACTAAAGGATTAGAAAACAGGTTCCATGGAGAAAGGCCATGGGTATTGGGGTTGTTGAGGGCAAGAGGGAAAGGCAATGCGGTGCTGACTTACTCTTTTTAAATGTATGAAGAAGTATTGTTCCAAGTGTTGAGATCAGCTGTTCACTTTCTCCTCTGAGACAAAACCAGAGTAAGTGGGCTTAAGATCAAGCAGAGAGGATTTCTATTAGCTAAAGGGAACATTTCTTAATAGAGAGAAGCGTTGACTACCAGAACTGTTAACAAGCCCAGGGGGTGACTTTGGAAGTCCCCAAATTGCCTATATCATATCATATCAGTCCTCATATCGCTCTGTAACATACATCCTACCCAAACAACACTGCATGAACAACATGGCAGTGGGAGAGTGTTCCTTCTCCCTCCGCTTCCCCCTTCCCTTCCCTGTCCTCACACTCATCATCATTGAGTACCTACCATGAGCCAAGCATTGCCTGCACCAGATTAGCATTGTAGTTTTCTCGTGTTGGGGCATAGGGAATACATTGCAAGGAGAAAGAAGTGCTTATGGTGTCACTTTTCTATAACCTAAGTTGATTTTACATTTTATTGTTTGATATGGAATAAAAATGAAGTGGATCTTTCATGTTGCTTAGTAAAGACTGCTAATATGTATTTTATTTATGACGATGGCTTATAGTCGGGGCACTGGGTTACATGTTTTTGGCCATCTCTCTGAGTTGTGGTTATCCTAAACTCTTACATCCAAGTGTTTCCTTCTCTTAGTATCTGAGCTCCCAGAGGCATGGCAGAGTCCCTTTGCCTGCACCCATTTCTGGAGTTCCAGAAAGAGACCACTGGGGGTCAGAGCCTGAGAGCAGGAGGTGTGTGCTCTTAACCCCCAAACTCACAACACCTCCATTAAAATTAATCCACAAAGTAAAGCTGCTACCCCCATGTACGTTTGTAAAATAATTCAAAGAGAAGAACAGGATGCACTGGGGGAACAGGCTTCAGAAATGTCATTTCAGAAAGGCTGGTTGTCTTCAGGTGCTTGTCATCAGCCACTGAATGAAAAGGGTAAAACAAGAAGATAATCTTGGTGGACTTTACTTTTGAAACCTGTTCATGCTGATGGGGGAAAAGCAAAACTGAACTCAGAGACTAAAGCTGGCTTAACCTTGGCTTAAGGAATCATGGTAAAGAGGGAAGTGACCCCAAAGCCAAAATATGTCGTTCATCCATCTTGTTTAAATTTTATTGAGTTTGTATTTCATGACAGTCATCTGTGGTTGGCTCTTGAGTCCTCTGAACTATCTTTGTAATTCTTAGGTTATAATATTTTTCAAGTAGTGATATTGAAAGTAGTGTAGAGGTTAGAGGACTCTTGTGTTCATATACAGGTTAAAAACAGTATTTATGATTTTCTTATTATAAAGGTAATTGATGCTTATTAAAGACATTACAAGAGATAAAATAAAATTTACCTATGTACACACCTAAAAAGAATTAGCGTTTAAATTTTTCTACTTCTTACCGATGTTTTTCTGTACATGTTGTGTTCATGTGTATATGTTATAACACAATACAATGTGATACAATAGAATTGGGAATATAATATATGAACAGTTTGAAATCTACTTCTTTTCTCTTGCTGTGATTTTGTAGACATTTTCATATTTTATTTCAAAAGACATTTTCCTGTTTTATTTCAAAAGCATGAAACTTAATGATTAATAGTCCATTGTAATGATATATCATGCTTCTTTAAACTGATCTCTCATGATTAGATATTCATACATATATTAAGTAGAGACTGGTTCTTGTGTGAAAATAATTTCAGAGTTTTTGATAGTCTAGCTTTGATGTCATAGACTGCTTTTCAAGGAAACAAGGTTTGGCCACACTTCTTTTTTCTAATGTCCCTATTAAAAATGTCAGCCCTTAATTTGAGAATGGGTTGGGTTATATTAATTCACTGACAAACAATGGGTACATATGCAGTTGGTGTGGAAGGCTGTCCTTTGTGATTCCTGGTCTTTAGGGAGTCACAGAAGGCTTTCTCTTTTTGACCTGATGAAGTGCACTGTCCTCTAAATTTGCTAACAGTATTTATCTTTGGTAGTTACATCACACAGAGAATGGGGCTGGCCATGCATTCTGTGTCTTTCTGCTGTTTTCATAATACTGTACCATTTTCTTGAGGGTTGGAGGCTTGTAAAATTCAGGCCCATGTTCCCGGGGAACTAGGAGGGCTCATGCTTGGTGAGACATCGTTTCTAGTGCTATTTCTATCCTCTCAGCCAAAAATCACCCAGAAAGAAGGGAGAGCAATCCCCTTTTTCACCAGTGGGGACAGCACCTGGCTAACTCATGCACTCACAGGCCAATGTTCCTCAAGACTGACGGGCCTTTATAGCAGGGTGCTGCTCTTTTCATATCTTTGTGTATTTCCCACCAAACAGGCTCCTTGTGGCATATAGTTAAAGCATATTGACTTTATCTGGGAGCCGAAGTTTTCCATTAAAGCTATAATATCTCAGTGTCCTTCATACACAAGCAAGCCTCTAATGACCTAACGCCAGGAGATCTTCTGCTGGGAGTTTTTCCTACAGCGATGATGGATTTGTACTAGGCCACACACAGTCTCTCTCTCCATAACACCTATTTATGAGAGCTGGCCAGGATCAGGGTAAAAGTAATTCGTGTACACAGAGAGAGAGAGGCTCTGACCCTGGCATGTTAACTCTGCTAATGGGCCTGCAGTACAAAGATTTGAAAGGAAGTGTCGGCCAACTAAGAAAACAAATTGTCTTTAAGAATGAAAGCTATTAATAAAAAACATGGACACACATCTCCCACAATAGCCGTAGAACTCAGATTATCTGGGGTGCTGTTATTATTTTCTCTATTAGAATTCTGTTCATAATTTGGTGAATATTTTAGTTCATTCGGACCTATATATGGAGAAAGAGAGAGAGAGAGAGATCTTAAGACGGCTTGGGAGCTGTCACCTCACGTGGTCTAGGTGTGCTCTGCTGCCCACAAAGTGGTCCCACTGCTGGTTCCTTGGGCATTTCAGGTCTTAGCTGTATCAGCTACATGTTCTGAAGGTTTAAACGTAAAGCAAGTCTGTGCCAGATGAATGGTGAGCGGAAAAGTGTGACCCTGGAGAGAAGGGCCCACATGGAAGGCAGTGGTCAGGGAGAGTGACAGGCCTACCGGGGAAAGAAACCCACCTTTCACTGCCATCCTTCCGGATGCTTAGCATTCCCTGTTACACCAAGCACCGCTAGATCCTTTTACATTTTTCTACTTCAAGGGTTTGTGTAGAGTATCTTCTAAGACCATCATCTTTGGCTATTCCCATAATAATGTGTATCACTTTTCTTCATTCATCCCATAGGGGAGGGAACTTGCTGGCAAAGGAACAGAATACTACCTCTCCGGTAGACTTTCTGGAGGATATTTAAGCTACCTCAGCATTCTCTTTATAGAATAGTGGGAAAAATTCTATTTTCTTGATAGAAGCTGAGAAAGATGTACAATTTCTAGAACAGTCTAGCCTGGGATTAAGGGATCTTAGCAAGATTTGGCCACTAGCACATCTCACATTTATATAATGCCTCATTAGCAATGTGATTAATGAAGAACTTTAGCATAGATGATCTCATTTTGATTCCTATTAAAACTTTGGGAAATACTTGTACCAAAGAGTAAACTGAGGCTCAGAGAGGTGCCATGATTTGCTGAAAGGCACACAGCTAAAGAGTGGCAGAGCTGGGTATCGCCATTTACATGGAGCTCCACTTAAGTCCGGGACACTCTGCCTTCACACACAGTGCGAGAGTAATAGGGCCGAAGTGCAGCAATGTTCCAGGGAATAACCTGGTTGACTAGAAGACAGATCACACCATAGAAACACGTGGGCCCTATCACTTAAGAGTTTTTAAACTAAGTAATAAGAAACGGTCCTGCATGAGGTAAGGGGAGTAGTTAGCCCAGACTGTGGCTGGCTGTTTCAGTGTAACATTTTCTTAAGATTAACAAAAATGAAAAAGGAAAGGAGGAAGGGAAGGAGGGAGAGAAGCAAGAAAAATAAAATAACAAAAAAGCTTTTCTGCATCCCTGTATCCCTATATCTCCTCACTACTATTACACACACACACACACACACACACACACACACACACACACACCCCTCTTTTCAGCTGAGAACAAGAACCTATTTCCTCAACCTGTGAGGACAGAACATCTTTCTTTCAATAACAAAGGCCATAGCTTCCTACAGAAACAGCTGCCTAGGTCCCAATGGCAGTAGAATGGATGTTCTCGGGAGGAGTTTTCTTCTGCCTTAAAAGCCCTTCTGAAGTGCAGCCACCATGGCAGCGGCACTGTGGCCATCCAGTGCCATTGATCAGACATCTGCTGGTGGTGCAGAGAAATGCGGAAACACCGGGGGAATTTAAAATAGCTGACCTACAAAATAGTCCTTAAATCTTAGTAGGAGAGTGACATGAAATTTTAACTTTGTTTTTCATAAAACACAATCAACCAAGTATTTTATGAACTCAGCTAGCTAAGAGAGAGGAGTTTGGGGATCTCATATAAAACTAGATGAATGTTCATTAAGATGAATATATATATTTTCCATATATATATGTATGTATATATTTTTTCTTATATATGTGCATATATACACAGAGGGTGCCAAAAATGTATACACATTTTAAGCAAGGAAAACTATATTAAAATTGTAATACTCAATATATACTGATAACAAAAGATGAATACAAGTCACATTTGACTTCTGCAATTAACAAGAGGTGCTCAAAGTGGTTACCATCAATGTCCAAACACTCCTGATTACGGCAAACTACTGCTTGAGCAACATTGACCAAAGTGTTCACCTGTATACATTTTTTTCACACCCCCAGTATATTTGAGAGAGAAAGTAGGAGCAAAACTTAACGAATAAGAACACTGATCTTCTGTGATTCATCATTGCCATTTCAGTGTTTCCCCAAGTATGATTGTGGGTTTCACCGCGGTACATGAGTTAATTTAAGAGGGATGAATGTGTGTTATTTAAATAACCATCTAGTTATTTTTACAGTTATATTCTTCTTTGGCTAGTGGCACTTGTCTCCCATTTAGAGTAATGATACGAAAAATTTTAAATAAATGTATTTTTTAAAAGAAGTCTATTTCATATATTGTTAAAAATAGTGTAGGTGGTACACAGATGTGGCCAAAATGATTACAGTGCTCCTTGAATGAGTGAAATTTGTGAAATGCTTCCACAGGGCCCCCAGCCCTGGCTCTCAAGTCCCAACATTCAAGGCTGACCTGCCCTCCCACCTTCCTCCCCTTCATCCTTGCATTGAGCCCACAGTCCAGTGTAATTGTGACTAACCCTTCTCCAACGCCTCTTGTAATTTTATGCCTGCATGCCTTGCCTTATGCTCTCCCTTTAACCTTGGATTATTGAATTGTTCTTTGAGGTATAGTTTCAAAGCCAAGAAGCTTTATATATTACCTCTGCTTAGCACAGTGATTTATCTGAAGTATAAATAGATATTGCCTTACCTTTCTGTGCCTCCATTTGCTCATCTATAAAATAGGAAGAATAATAGTGCCTACCTCAAATTGTTGCTGTAACGATCAAAAAAATTTTAATTCTTGTAAAACTCTTAGTATGACATCAGGCATGCAGCAAGCACTATGCAAATGTTCAGTTAGTTTGCTTGAACATATTTTAATCCAATAATAATATAATGGAAATTGTGTTCTAGAAATAAATGGAGAAAAATGACCACACACACACACACACACACACACACACACACACACACACACACGGTTGGATTTGGATTTTAGCCTTAGTTACTAAAAGGAAACAGCAAATAGAATTCTTAACATGCTTAGTGATAAATTGGCAATGAGCAAACTTTCTTCCTTTATTCTCAAACAACTTTAAGCAGGGATTTTTAAAAAAATTAAGTCTTACAGTAAGAAAATAATGGTAAAGTCCATGACACAGCACAGCACTCTGTGCTTGGGTCCATCACCCAGAAATCAGGGAATTAAAAACCACCACAGCGGGCCAGCCGAGTGGCATGGTGGTTAAGCGCTGGCTTGGTAAGCCAGCAGCCCCGGTTGGGGTCCCACATATGAGGGCCAATGACATTGCCCTCAAAAAAAAAACAAAAAACCCACCTCAGCTTAGATTTAGCACATTGTGTGTTCCCAGTAACCATTAAATAAAAAACAAACACACATTAAGCAATAATGACAATTTATGAAACCTTGTAATGTGTTCTTGTGCCATTTGCTCTCCTTGGGTTTTGTTTCATTGTAATGAACCACCATTTTGTGGTTGAAAATAAAGAACCACCAATCTCCCCTTTAATGGCTTCCTTATCGTGCCGGAGGGTAGGTTGGCCCACAACCATTAAAGGAATTTCCTTCCTTCTACAAGAGAAAGTGGTTTATGTCAAAAGACGTGTCATAGTCTGGGCTGAATAGGTGATAGTGAAATGGAGAGTGAATGATAGTAACAATTGACACCTAAATAGTGTTTTACTGTTTACACCAGTGGTTCTCAAAGTGTGGTCCTGGACCAACAGTATAAGCATCACCTGGTAATTTATTTGAAACCAAAATTCTCAGGTCCCACCCCAGAAGCTCTAGGCATGAGGGCCAGCAATCTGAGTTTTAACCTGTAACGTAGGGATAGGTGATCACAGACATTTCCTGTCCACGAGAAGTATCTGTTTAATGGATATTTAAGACTGCCACTCTGTCATTGTTCTCTGTTCTCATTTTATTTTCCAGCCATTAACTTTGAAATAAAACAGAATCTTTATCCCTCCATCAAGTGGAGGACAGAGCCCGAAGCCCAGCAAGAAAGAGTTAAGGCCTAGACTGCTCCCTCCAGGAGATTCTGAATTACCTGTGGTCTTCGGCAACTGCTGCAGAAACTCCCTGACATTAGGCTGACTGTCTGGGTTTATTTGTCCAGCAAATATCTGCTGGGCCCCTACTAAGTTCTAGGCACTGTTCTGGATGTTGGGAGAACAGTATTGGATATGACCAACAAATCGCCTGCCTTCATGGAGTTTGTATCTTAGCGAGAAGGGTCAGACCACAAGCATAACAACAAATAAATAAATATTTCAGATGGTGCCAAATGCTAGGTAGGATACAGTGGCTCCCAACTATGGGATTCCAGCCCCCACAGGAGCTTTTGGAAATGGCTTTATTATTTTAAATAAGTTGCCAGTTTCATGTCTAAGGAGTTTTGTCCAATGGCTGCTGTTAGAGATTTAAATGGCAACTTACTTATAGTAAAAACTTTTCAGATTATGCCCATAGGTCTTCTGCTTGAGCTTTATATAGATACTGTTTACTCTGTATAAATTTTATAGAGAAAATACAGGCCCACTTTTGAGCCACGGCGGGACATAGATATATTTGATTTTCCATTGTTTTCATCCCTGCTAGGTTTAGGAGAATGAGATCTGAATTTTTATAATTTGACACATCGGGCTATGAACATTCCAATATTTATCTTTAACTTTTCCAAAGAATCAAGAAGCATTAACCTTCACTGTTTAATGAAAACTGCACTTCTTAAGTGATGTACGATAACCTCGTGTTTTAAGTGAGCCTGACATTCTTTGGCATTGATGGTGTCTACTATTGCACTTCCTCGGTTGTCTTCATTTGACCCTGTAGTCAAGATGTGACCCTCCATGAGCACCTGGTGAGGATGTTCAGGAAATGCCCCAGAATAGCAGTCCACAGATGGCTTTTGGACCACAGACATGTTCTAGGCCCAAGAGAGATATCTTTAAGATTAAATTGGGTTTTCTCACTTACAAGTTTAGAAATTCCATTAAAACACCACATTTCTGGATTTCCTGAAAATCAGGGGAATGGCAACAACACTGGGCTCACATTCTGCTGGGGGTGGGGGTGGGAGGTAGCCACCTTTGGGTGGAATGACTGCCCTCCAGTTCAACACAACCCCCCAGGTATCCCATCTCTTTTATGAAGGATCTACCTGGTTCTTACAGACGTTGGAGTTTGCAACTCCCAGAACATGGGTGAGTTCAGAAAGATTCAGTCCTTACTCTCAATCTAAAATCTATATCTTGGAAATGGGTATCTTCAGGTACAGGGAACTGGGTATTTATGGGGCAGACACAGCGTTTTGATTGGTCACTGCAGTTTACCTTGGAGCCTCCAGGGGACAGCTTTGAATTCTGAGTGCTCTCTTACTGCATCAGTACTCAGGGCCATGAGTCCTGTATTGTTCTGAATCCCCAGATTCACCTTAGAGTGGTAGAAATCAAAAGACAGTACCTGTCAAAAGGGCTTTCTATTTGTCAGACAATGAAATACAGAAATATAAACTTTTGATGCCTTAAAAGGTCTTAGGCAAGTGAAGGGTGTGAATTAATTAATTAATTTATTTATTTATTTTTGTGGCCAAGTAACAAATTATTCTTTACTGGAGGAATATCCTGGAAAGGCTCCAGAGACATGAGCTGCCAAGGGGAATTTGAGTGATTCAAGGTCATTTACCTGGCAAAGAAAGGAAGGCTTCACGCGAGGAGAAACTCAGCCAGGAGACCAGGAGAATGACAGAAAGGTGGTGAGCAAATGAAAGAAAAGAGATGTGAAAGAGGAAAAACTGAAATTAGAAATGAAGGCAGGCATATGTCTCGCCTTAAGAACAGAAAGCTGATAGCTGATAGCGATTGAAGGGGAGTGACAGAGTCTGAGTGGAGAGAGAGAGCAAGATGATTTCAGTCGTACTAGTCTGATTAAACTAAAGCTGAGAGCAGAGGCAAAAAGAGAAGAGGAGGTTGAAGTTGCCTAGGCAGAAGAAGAGTCATACTCAGATGAGATCCTGAGTAGTCAAGATAAAAGGGAAGGAAGTTAATAATGAAAGTAATGGCACGTGTATCTTTATTTTTGTGCAAATGCTAACTAAGGACATAAGGGGAGTGCTTGGTCTCTTTCTGTCCTGGAGACATGGTTTTAGACCCCCCACCCCATCCAGAAGTTGGAAATGCTTGATTTCAGAACGAAACTTCCTGTATCCAGAGGAACACTATGAGGGTAGAACATTTTCTTTTCTGCAGAGCTCAGATAAACCTTTCTTCTCTGATCCCCGTTGGCATTACTGCTTTACACATGAAATTAGGATCTCAGAGTCCACCAACTGAAGGCATTGCTTCTGTTTTCTGTGTCTAGAATGATCATATCTGTTATCAGGCAGCTTCAGTTCAATTCTACAAACACATACTGATGGGCTTCTGAATGAAGGACTCTATGCTAGGTGCTAAGAGGAAATCAGGTAAACAACACACCCTGTTCTCAAGAAATGTACCCTCTTAAGAAAATGTGCACACATTAAATACCAGGAAGAATATGATTGTGGTAGGCGGCCACCAAGATGGCCCCCCCAATAATCCCCACCTATATTTTTATTCTCTAGCTGAATTATTGGCCACTTAAGTGTGAGATCCTAGAGGAGGTGAATGCCTTAACTGGTTTTAACTGTATTGCACACCAAATTGTGAGGATCTCTTTTTCAGAACAGGAGGAATCCCATTCCATCTTGAGTAATAAACCTCTTTTATTTGATAGTATTTGTCATTTGTACCTGATTCCAAAAGTATAGTGATAGTTCATTAAGGAAAAATTAATAAAATAGAGAATAGCATAAAGAAGAAAAGAAAATTCACTTGAAATTCTACCACCCAGAGATAATTTCTGTTCACATTTTGTCCCTATCACTCCAGTCTTTTTTCCTCTATGTTCTTATCTCTTAATCTCTTATAGATGTGCTTTATAAATATAAAGGCATATTTTTATAAAATGGAGAAAATTCTACATCCTGTTTTGTAATCTACATTTTCCTTTAACAATATATTGTGAGTGGTGTATCATAAGTATATATCATTAAAATATAAAAAATAAATATGTTATGAAATATATTAAATATTTATCCACTTATCAATTACCTATTTATATTCATCTATTTATCACATAACTTTGAGTGCTATGTATTATTCCATTATATAGAAACTGTGTATGTATGTATATATGTTATAAAATCCCTCTCCCCAATGTAAACCACCTCCCATTCCCCCCGCCACACACACAAGGTGCAAAGTCTTGGCTGTGGCTCATTGGCCTGAGTAGGGAGGTCTGTCATTGTTGGCATTTGCCCTCTGTATCATTCACTCCCCAGTGAACTGCTGGAGGGGAGAACAGATGCCAATAGGTGTCTCGGAGGGTGCCAGGACACCAGCTTGTGCTGGCGCTTCCCATATCACTGAACATGAACTGTGCTTCTTCTCGAAGCAAGCGCAGCTCTCCTGGGACTGACATTGTGGTTGCAAATCTGTCTCTTGGTACTCTTTCCTAAATGCCTTTTTAAACATGCTCAATAATGGATGAGCACCTGGGCCCTTCTTTAGGAAGGACGGCTCAAGCAGTTTTTAGAACATGAAAAAGCTATTGGGCCCTTTAGAGCTGATTCTTGGAGCATCCCCAATTCCCCAGGACACCATTTAATAACCACTCGCTCCAGGACAGCAAGCTGTTTGCCTGGTGGGTCTTGTTGCTCCATTTCCTCTTTGGGTTGCTTTTTCAATCCTAGCCTGAACTTTCACTGAATCTTTGTAGTCTACTGGCATGGAGTCCCCAATCCCCTTCCCTGCTTTCTTTCTCTTCTCTGGCTCTCCTTTCTCTTCACTGCTGCATAACTCAAGCAGTATTCTATACTCAGGGTGGTCCTAGTATCCCAGAAATCGGCGAGTCCATTCCCCTTAGCCTATCAAGTCTTGGCTCTGCCATCAAGCTATGGGGTGACCTTGGACAAGTCACTTAACATTCCTGGGCTTCAGTTTCTATATCTACAAAACAAGAGAGTTAAATTCAATCCCTAAAGTCCCTTCTCGTTCAGACAATCTGTGACTTCAAGTACATGCTCGAATTTTCCACAGTCTTTTGACTATGGCATATTTTTTTAGAGAGAACTATTGACTCATTAATTAGTTATAAGAATTGCTTATTTTAGAACTTCATTTCCTAGATGGAGCAGCTCAGTCATTTGGCTCCGTGGACTTGGTTAACTGCTGTCTTCCAGGGAGGGGGCTAGGAAGGGAGGTTGAATTTTTCCACTGTCTTGCTTCGCTTGCCTTTTTAGTAATTTGCCGTCATGACAATCAAGAGCAGCCCTCTTTGGAAGCTTGCTACTGAGCAATCAGGGAGAGATCTTTGACTCTCTTTGCCTTATACAGTCGGACCGTTTGTGTCTCCTTCCTGAAGGAGACATTGGTGATTGGAGTCAGGCAGTGTCACAGTCGCATACACACAGACCACCAAAGTTCCCTACACCACTGTAAAGCATTCTATTATTATTATTATTGTTATTATTATTATTAATTTTAATTCTGTATTTCTGAGTATTGTTTTGCAAGTGACGACTTATTCTTTCTCTGTGATCACTTTCTTCAAACTTAGAAATAGTTTATAGGGCTTTCTTTTTTCCTTTTTATAGTTTGAAGTCATTATTGTATTCTGGGAATAAATTGTATGTACATGCTCTGGTTTAACGTTTGTTCAATAAATTCTTAGGCAGTGTCTGCAGTGTGCTGGACTCTGTTCTCCAAGAAATGAGTACGAGGGGAAATTGACCAGTAGGTGAGGAAAGCAAGAGAGAAATGAAGAAAAGGGCAGGTACCCCAAGAGAAGCTAGAAAAGGGGGCCTTTTCTCAAAAGGGGTGAGAAACAGTCTAGGCTCCACCCATGGCAGAAAGCAGGAGAAATGAAAGGAAAGGCTTCAGAAGATGGATGGAGTGAAAGCCCTGGTTCGTGCCAATTCTTCTACAGAAGATTCCCTAAAGCGATAGGAACCCTGGCTGACAGATAATACAATGTTAGTAATATCTAACACATCTATAATAGGCCAGTGTTTATAGGCTAGGCACTGTTCTATGCAGATTATTTATATTACCTCATATTAATCTTTACAACATCCCTATGGTGTTGGTATTTAAGATGAAAAACAAACAAACAAAAATCAAACCAAAGGAAATCATGAGGCGCAACAAGGTTTAATGGCTTTCTGAAGGCCATGCAGCTGGGAGGTGGAGGAGCCAGGGTTTAGACCACGCAGTCGGATTCCGGAGGCTGTATCGACCACTGACTGCTTGCCACGGAACGTAGCTTAGGAGAGACCTGGTCCCATTCCCATCCTGTCAGGGGTGCCATGTGGACTCATGCACAGGCGCCCCTGCGTCCTGGTGCCTGCTTCCCTCCCCATCAATTCTTGCTGTTCCCACATTCAAGCCTCATGCTCACTGTTTGCCAAATGTGTCCAGCATTTCTGCTTTCGCCTGGGGCGCTGAGTATAGTGATCGCTGGTCGGGATTTGTGGTGCTATCCCGGGCCGAGGCAGGTTAGTTGCTGGTACAGAAAGAGATACAAGTGGCTTTTGAATACCGTGGATAACTTGTGCCTGGTGGTTTTTCTTGTTTGAATGGTGATTCTCGCAAAATGATATGCAGCTAGCATCCCACTAACTTCTAGCCTCTCCAGATTTCTCAAAAGTGTGGTTCCACTAACGAAGCGAAACAACTGGCCTAGTTTAGGTAATTGCTAATTTCTTTCTTTCACTCGGAGGGGAAGGCTGTGGAAGCCTGACTTTTTCAATTTCATTTCTTCTGTGGAAATATTGTTTCTTGCTGACCCTGCCCTCTGCGACAGCTGGGAGCCTGTTTCTTTCATTTGTAGACCTTCGGGGAAGCAGCTAGACATGGGGCAGAATGTCATCCTCTGCCTGAGACCCGTTCGTAGGCCTCCGACGGGCTTTCAGGGCTTTGCCCCGGAGGGAATCCTAGCGTTCCTTCGCGCCAGTTGCCATTGTAATAGGTGGACAGAGATGCCAGGACCCTTTTATCAGGACCAGCCCAGCCCAGAAGTGTAGAACACGCCAGCCGGGAGGCCAGAAGTGGATTCCAGAGCGTTTAACAGTTTCAGCTACGAAAGAGAACCGAGTCAGCACTTGTATACAGGAACTCGGCGAAAATGAAAATAAACTGTCGGAAACAGAACCGGTTGACTAACTGGCAGCAGGCATTTGGGGGGAGCCAGCGCTAAGACCGCTCTGTACATCCTCACATTGGCGGTACCCTGTGAGGCTATTATCTGAAAGTTTCGGCAGAGCCCGTCAGATGTAAAGTATCAGCAACCGATTTCTTAAAAGACGTGCTTTATATCAAGAGTCTCCCTTTGGTCTTTTGTATACAAACAAGCACAGGGGATTAGTTAACCAGAGCTGAGACCTTTTATTCTTCAGTTTCTGACTTACAGCCCAACATTCGCACTTTTTCAAATATTTTCCTACCGCTTCTTTGCAAAGATACCAGGGAAGCTTTTCTTTTTCTTGCCACCTCCTTGTTCTTTCTATCTAGCCCCTGCAGTGAGCTTCTCATTACATCTCTTATCATGATAGTTCCAGAAATCACATCTACCTTTTCTATCATGGCTTTTATCTGAGGATCCGCATGGAGCCCCTGGAGCAGTGAGGGCTATTCAGCAGCCCCACGTCTAGTGCAGCATTTCCCTGCTTTTCCATCACAGGGGAAAGTAGTGGAAACACAAGTGCAGCCTTTGTAGTTTCTGAGTGTCAGAGGGAACACAGAAAGGAGGACAGCAGAGATGTGCAGCCCCTTTTGGAATGGTTTTTTGACAAAATCAGATACTTAGTCTGTGTCTGCCTCAACAAATACAAATTCTAGTTAAAGAAGCCATAGGCCTACAGTGCAGGAAAGGGGAGAGATGAACAATTTATGTAACCAATTAACTTGCCTACTGGACGTGGGTGGAGATATACATATTTGAAACAATGGATTATTATTCAGTCTCAACAAAGAAGGAAACTCTGCAATATTCAACAATATGGATGGATCTGGGGGACAAATGCTAAGTGAAATAAGCCAGTCATAGAAGGACAAACAGCACTGAGTCCACGTATATGAGATCTCTAAAACAGTCATATTTATAGACTCAACAAGTGACTGTGGGTTGCCAGAGGCTAGGAGCTACTGGGAAAGGAGGAGCTGCTAATCAGTGGGCATAAAGTTTCTGTTACTCAGATAAAGAAGCTCTAGATGTCTGCTGTGCCACATTGTACCTATCGTCAACAATACTGTGTTGTACACTTAAAAATTGCTTAAAAGCCTTGGTGTCATGTTAAGTATTCTTGCCACGATGCAATACGTTTTTTGAAATTTAAAATTTAAATTAAAAAATATTAGACAATCTTATTTCAAACAGTTAATATAAAGTCACAGGGTTCCTTGAGTTCCCACTGTGTAAGCTTGACAAGCAGAATGGGCGCTGTTTATTGAGTTAACCTTGCATGATGTGCTTCCGTTATAGTTGCCCTTCCCAATGTCACTGTGACCTCCTAGCTCTCAATCGATAAATTGACTTGCTGACCTCTCTTTGGTAGTTGACATAGGTGATCCCTCTTTTCTTCTCAAGGCTTCCTCTCTGTTTTGTTTATCTCTCCTTCTCTTTGGCTTACCTTTTAGCCTTACTCTCAGTCTGCCCACCCTTACTTATTGGTGTCCCTCAGGGTTCTATTCTTGATCCTTTCATCTTCTCACAGACCTATATAGACTTTATGGACAACCCATGCCTAAATGTGATGATTTCCAAATCTATACACTTAGATTTTTCTCCTAAGCCCTGGATTTATGAGCTCAAACACCTTCTTAAAACCTTTACTTTTATGTCCCAGAAAGACCCCAAGTTCATCAAATTCAAAACTAAACTCCCATCTTCTCCTCTGTCTTTCCAAAGTGTTTCTCTTCTTGTAGTATTAACCTTGGCACCACTATGTACCCAATTATCCAAGGTAGAAACCTGGGAGTCATTCTAGGTGATTCCTTTTTTCATCTATCTGTCTCTTATACCTGCTTCTCCTTATTTCCTCTATTATTGCCTCTGTCATTTATTACATGAATTACTGCAATTGTCTCTTTTCCTTGTCTCTGATCTAGTCATATTCGAATCTATCCTTCACACAGTGTCAGAGGGATCCTCCTAAAACATAAAATTATTCATGTCAGTTCCCTGACTAAAAAATAGTTCCCTAGTGACATCAAGATAAAAACTCAAAAACCAAGCCAAGAAGCTTTGATTTTCATTTTTCTGGCCCCAGACTCCTGCCTGCCTCTTCATTCTCATTTTCCATCATTCCTCATCTTAAACCCAAAGTTCTAGTCCTAAGAATTTATGATTCTCTAAATCTACCATATTCTCACCTCCCTGCACTTGCTTTTCCCTATGTCTAGAAGGGTCAGCTTTTCCTCTTCCCGCCTCAGACCTTTTCCACCTGGCTACTCTTAATGACTCTTCAAGGCTCAGTTCAGGTGTTGCTTCCTTTGGTGAGTTTTTCCTGACTTCCCTGTAGGCTAGGCTAGAAACTGAGTGCGTGTGTCCCTGAACCGACTGACACATACCTTCATCCAGACACTATCACACTGTATTGTACTTGCTCATTTTTACATATCTCTTTTCTCCTGACTCTAAGATCCTGAAGAGCAGGAACGGGATCTTAAATCTTTATATCCTTAGCGCACAATGCAGCCCAGAACATAGCAAAAGCTCAATAAATGTTAAATCAATTAATAAATGAAATTCTAAATGATCTCATTTAATCTGTACAACTTCCCACTGGGTAAATATCATTCCAGTTTTATAGGTGAGAAACCGAGATCTACAGAGCTTAAATAACTTGTTCAAGATCATACAAATATCCAGACACAGAGCCAAGTGGGTCTGTCTGAACTTTATGGAGATTTTGCTTGGGCCAGTGGACTAATTTCTATCTACTGGCACTCGGCAACAACTTCCGATATAGAACAGTTTCTAGCATGGCTAGGAGAGGGGTAGGGAAGAGCTTATATTAAAGAGCTTAGGGTTAGTGCTAGGCCAACAGGAAAATCAGTAGATTCTGAAGTACAATCAAACCGGTGGACTTCATGCTGGCCTCTATTTTAGTCCCAGAATTTCTACTAATGCCTATAAAATCAACACCAGCCAGCCAATCAGCCAACATTCACTGAACCACCATTATAGGCTTGGCCTATTGGAGAATAAAAACTAAAACTGTCATTGCTAGATGAAGTCTACACTGGGATATTTTTCTTCTCCCTCTCCTCTCAGTTCTCTCTCTCCCTCAAAAAAAAAAATTAAACTTCTACATAGGTTTCTCTCCCCACTGAGTTTGGGGAACAATATTGAAGGTCCATCTTTCTACACATGGTTGATGCCTAATTTTATTGATCACGTGCCCCATTTTAATGGAGGAGAGTCACTGTCAAAAACCTGTACTTCTGCTTAAATACTGTCTGGTTCCTTTTGCACATTTCTGGATCCACATTGCCCTTTCTTCCTGCATAAAAAAAAACCAGTTCTTGTCACCCTTTCCCTTTTTTATCACATGCCAGCCTGGCCTAGGATACTGTCCCTACCTTGGGTTAGGAAGTCTAAGCCAGCTTAAGTCTTGGCCCTTGAGACAAGCAGTATCTCTTTCATTCTCTTTTCTCTGGTGCTGGTGGATATGCTGCAAACTGGACTTTCCTCTCACTTAGTGTAAAGACCCCCATCTTTAGTGAAAAGATTTGGGAAATAAAAGAGCAGAGAGTGAGAGACCATGTTAAGCCCTTTGGGTTAAATGGAATTCTCTGCATTAATTTATTCATTAAAAAATATTTATTGAGCACATACTATGTATCAGGACCTTGTCTAGTACTCTAGCACTAAGATTCAGTAACAAACAAAAAAGACAAAAATATTCTAGTTGGGGAGACAGAAAACATTGGAACTAAGTAAATTATATGGTATTTTAGATAGAGATAAATGTTAAAGAGATAAAACAAAGCAAGGAAAGAAATATGAAATATTACAGGGAGGGTGTTAAAATTTTGTGTAAGTAGCCTAAGAAGACCTCTTGAGAAGGAGACTGAGCCATATCTAAAGAATTGAGGGAATGTATTGGGAGTTGGTGAACTGAATAAAGTGATATTTTTCCCCATTTGCCAATTAATGGTTATGGAATATACTTCCTTGTTCAGAACTCTAGGGTAGCTGGTAGACCTAAATCTCTACCCTTTAAGATTTCATTGGAAAGATAAATCAATATTGATGCAAAGGAAATTTTCTATCATTTTAGTGGAAGTGCATACATTAGGGTCTGATGAATTTTAAGTGTATGTGTGAGAGAGAGGGCCCCTCCTATGGGGTCAGAGAAGACTTCTTGTGATCTGAATGGTGTCCTAAAGGAAGAATGGAATTTATGCTGACAGAGGAGAAAGAAGGGGATTGAGGGCAAGATAATCTTGTGAAAGAAGGAGGAAAGCACATAGATGGGGCATAATGAGAAGGCAAGTAGAATAATAGAATAATTGAAAAACTGAGAAGAGCTTCCACATGGAGGCATGGAAGGAGTGACTACCCAAGGTTGGCACAGAATTACTGAGAGATGAAGAATATTAAATGGCTAAACTCTGGAAGGCCTTGACCCCCAGGCCAAAGTGATTTCTTTCCATTTCTATTTTATTCATAAGGAGAGTCCTTGCATTAACAGTCATTTAAAAGAACCTGAAAAGTGTGGAGCACCCATCCCAGAGCATAGCTTGTGGTGGGTGCTCAGTGAACACCATAAAATCTTCCTTGAAGTGACTTGCTGGTTATCTAAGAAGGAACATAGTAGTGTGTACAATTTTTGAATTCTGAATCTTGTAATTCATGTCCATGTGGAATCGTTAAACTGTTAGAACTAGAAAGGTACTTAGAATATGTATCTTCGACCATTTATTTTACAAATGAAAAAGCGGAGGACCAGAGGCTTGAATGATTAGTGCAGATTAGTTAATGGGGGACATGGGGTTCTTCTTCTCGATTATTTTCCCAACAGCTCCTTCTGGGGACTTTTCCCCCAGAAAGACAATTTGGTGCCCACTAGTATGCTATCTTGATATAAATCAGTATTCCTTAAGTGGGTATGCCATGGAACCCGAGGCTCATGTGATCCACTATGAAAAACTGGTTCCAGTCAAGTTAACTTGGGAGATGCTATGTACTATATCATCATCTGGAAGAATTAAAATGCACATTAAAAAATATAGTCAAAAATTCTTATAGTAAAGAAAATTGTTTAATTTTTCTGTAGCATTCCTCAAACATTTCCTGATGTATTTTTGTTTTGGGGGTTTTTATTATTGTTTCCCGCTAAGCACCTATAATCCTATGGAACTGCTGTAGGAACCATGAGCAATCAGTTCTCAGCACTGGTTGATCTTTTGTTAAAAGAGCCTCTATGGAGAAAGAGGAAGGTAGATAAATCAGAGAATTTTCAGAGGGAAGCTTTACATTACAATAACCAAGGAAAATAAGAGAGAGTCCAGGAAACACCAGTGCTCCTCTATTTTCTGTCTTCTCTGCCAGCCTTCCTGCATTCATTCCTTCCTTCAAAAAATAACCTTTGGTTTTTCCCATGTGACTTATTTCGCTTAGCATCATCTGCTCAAGATCCATCCATATTGTCGCAAATGGCAGTATTTCATCTTTTCTTATGGCTGAGTGGTATTCCATTGTGCATGGTTTCACTTATATGTGGGATATAAAATTGAAAGCAACAAACGAATGAACAAGGCAAACAAATGAAAATTCATAGACACAGACAATAATATGGTGGTTACCAGAGAGAAAAGGAGGTGAGGGGAATGTAGACAAGGGTAAAGGGGGTCAAATATATGGTGACAGAAGGAAATTTGACTTGGGGTAGTGAACACACAGTGCAATATACAGGTGATGTATTATAAATTGTATACTTAAAACTGTAATTTTATTAACCAATGTCACCCCAATAAATTTAATAAAAATAAAAAAAATCATCTTGGATGTTCACTGTCTTCCAAGCATATATATGGATATGCAAAGCATATATCTTGCTTGTTCCCTCTGGTAAGGTCAGTCATAACCCATCCAAAGATAGTAGGTAGATAGTAGATAACCCAGAGCTCAGAGATAGTCAGTAACTTGCCCAAGATCACACAATGACATTAGTGGCAGAGCTCAGATTCAAACCAATATTTAATTAAAGCTAGTATTTTTGTCTCCTATTAAAGCTAGTATTTTTGTGCTATTCTTCCTAGGTTATTTCTTCTTATCCCCCACACAAGGTATAAATGTTAAAACCAATCTTCTAATAAGTTAAAGGAGATGCTGGACTCTCCAGGAGATGCAACAGTAAGGCTCCTACATCTCCTATGCCTCTTAGGTATTTAATTTAGCATGTAATTTCATTTTTCTTAACTAGATCACAAGATCCTCCAAGGCAGGATTTGTTATCCAGATTCTGAAGTTCTCATTCCACACTGTCTATGCATGCCCTTGACTTGGAAGGTGAAGATGATAATAGCGAAAAGTGGTCATTGATGTCATGCCCCTTTTCAACTGGACCCTGCGTGTTATCATAGGAGAGAACTGCAGCAGTAAGGTCTCTCATCAAAGGAGAAGGTCTTTTCTTGTGGCAGTGGGAGAGGGTTTGAAATTCTAGGAATTCTTATGGCAAATCACAGCCTTTCTCTTAGGCCTTTCATACCTTCTGCCTGGTCTTCTGAGTGGCTTAGTGTCATTTAATTGACTGCATTAAGGCTCAGGCTGGCTGCACCCATCACTGTTGCCTGCTCCAAAGATGGCAACTTCCAAATGTCTGGAGAGCTGTTTAATTATTGATGTACCTGCTTCTCTGTCTTACTGGATCATAGACTCTGGGAGGCTGAGGCCTTAGTCTCCCTGACCCATTTTCCTCATAGCACTCTGCCCTGGACTTAGCATGGAGTAAGGCTCTCAACTGTTCATTGAGCCGTTTCTGAAGCTGTGCTTTAGAAATTGTGCATTATGATGGACTAGATAGAGCTAAGATTTATAATACTTCCTGTGTGCTCCCATGTAATTTGGCATGTCAAAATTTTGATACACCTAATTTATTACTGTTCCAGTAATTTAACTGAGGTGCGTGTAAAGTAACATCCCAACTCAGCCCAACGGCAGACAGGCCGAGCCAAGCCTAACCAATGAAATTTCAGCCTTTATAATCCACATCAAACAAACAGCCCCTAAGACACCTGAAGCAATGCTCCTTGACTTGCCAAGCTCAAAGTCAGCCCGCTGCCAGCGTTCGTTCACCCAACCCAAACCAATTGTATTGATGCAAAGCTGCAGGATTGGTTGCTGCCTAGCATTAACCCAAAGCATGAAACCTTATTCATCAGTTCCAGGCGTCTGCCTCTGGATATTCCTGGTGGGAGGCTTATTATTGTATCCTCAGAACTTTTTCCTAGGTAGTACAGTTCTTTCTTGGAGGATATTCATTTAATTCCCCTTTTGAGTGGGTGAGACCTCTCCAATGTTAGTGAGGCAGCCCTTTCCATTCTCCTCCTCTCCTCTCTTTCAGAGATAAAGAGTGGGCAGGATTCCTCAACATGATGGCCAGGGAGGAGGGGATGGGGTGAGGGACAAACTGCTTCAGTTTTTAAATGTTTAAGACCATGTACATTATAGGTTCATAACTGCCAAAAGTCATATTATAACCCCTACATATTAACATCTCATCAATAATGCCAGTTAATGAGAAGGGAAATTTGGAGAGGCAATATGGTAGATTGGACAGCATTTGAACTTTGAGCTTTAAAGAGACCTAATTTGAAATATGAAATCTATTGCTTATTTGTTATGGAACCTTGAACAAAGACACTTAAGTTCTCCAAAGCTCACACACTTAAGTTCTCCAAAGCTTTCTTTCCTCTTCCATGAAATACAGATAACAATTGTATTAGTCTTCTATTGCTGTGTAGCAAATCCCCACAAACCTGGCTTTAACAGTGCACACTTATTATCTCAAAGTTTCTGGGGGTCAAGAGTTCAGGCACGTTTTTAACTGGGTCTTCTACTCAGGGTCTTACAAGGCTGCAGTCAATGAGTCAGCCATGCTGTGTTCTCATCTGGAGGCATGGGTGAGGAAGACGTAGCTTCCAAGCTTATTCTGTTTTGTGGGCAGAATGCACTTGCCTGTGGCTATTTGAAGTTCTTGCTGGGTATTGGCTAGAGGCTACCCTCATCCTTAAGAGACCACATTGAGCTCCCAGCCATGTGGCTCTTTCCATGTGCAGTTGACAACATGGTGGTTTGCCCTTCAAGGCCGGTAGGAGAATCTCTCCCTCCAGCCTCTTAAGAAGAGATTTTTGTAACTCAACAGAATCATGGGAACAAATCACATCACCTTTTCCATTACCATAACCTAGTCAAGGAAGTGGCATCCTATCACCTTTGCCATATTCTGTTGGTAGTAACTTAGGGCACATCTACCATAGTAATATCTACCACATTCAGTTGCAGTGAGGATTCCATGAGATAATCTATGTGAAACCTATGGAAAGAATATCAGTTCCTTTCTTCCTACCTGGAAAACACACCAAGGCAGGTGTTTTGAGAATATTAAAGAAGAGGAGGCAAAGACAATGGAGCGAGTTGGAGAAAAATAATGGGGGTAGTATAGGAAGAATTCAGCAAGGCAAGGGCAGATGGCTCTGTTCATACGCATGTCATTGGAAACATTACATATATCTCTTTCAGGAAGAGGAACTTTTTGATCAGTAACCTCCTATGATTTGCTGCTCTGTTAGCTCCTGTTTTTGGTTTCGTGTAGCAGCTATTGAAGACCATTCCCTTGTTTATTAGTGAGCACTATCTGGAGGCTTAAAAAAGAAAAAAAAGCAGCTTTCAGTGTCTTCATTTGTTAAACAAGTTTCTGAGCTGAAATGATGCTTCTGAGTTTCTTCTAATCATTTGTTCCAAATGTATGTCTTTCTTTTTACTCTTTCCCAGATTCCACAACTAGTTCTTCAGATTCTCCCCATTTTTCCTGCTGGTTAAACACTTATTTGTGCAGAACTTGCCATGGAGGAAAATTAAGGCGAATCAGAGAAATCCGTGAATTAGAGGGTAGAAATGTTGAGGAAGGGCAGTAAAGGGAGCGGTTGACATCATTCCTCCTACTTGGAGGCCTAATCTAGTATCAAGTGGGAAAGAAAGTGAAAAATTAAGGCTTGGGCAAAAAAAAGGAAGGAGGAGGAGGAAATTGTTTATTTCTGTGAAGAAATTAGTACCAAGAATTTAACTTTTAAAAAATGATGATTGTTTACCAGACTTGGAGCCAAATATCTTTGGAAAAGAGCCTTTATATATTTCTTAAAGGAAGTTATTTGTATATCCCCAGTGTGAGAAAATTTAGAATTACTTCAGTCTCCAGGGGCTGAGTTGATGGTCATTCATTATTGAAAAAAGAGATGGTGCTTCATTATGTGGTGAGGCATTTTAGTTGATTGTTGACATAATTGATAGTATTGTTTTTATAGCGTATACTATACTGGTTTGAACCATAAGTTAGGTCGCCAAGGGAACATGCTATATGGAAAAAGCTCAGCACTCTGGGCCCAGAAACTAGAGTTCAAGCCCTAGCTCAGACACAAGCAAGCTCTGTGACCCTCTGCAATGACTAAAGTAGTCAGGGCCTCAGTTTCCTCATTTTTCAAGTAAGAATTCTGAAACAGAATATTGTTGTTAATTATATCACAAGGAAATTATGTACATCAGAGCACCTCACATATAGCTAGCATTCAAATAATGAGAATGCATGGAGAAGGAATAGATAAGCAAATTTATATGCATTTTGGTAAATAAATTCTAGACAATTTGCAGAGCTAGTCTAAACCTTCTTAAATGTGTTCAAAGTTATAATACTATATATAAGTGTCATGGGAAAAGCTTATAATCAAAGAATGCATGTAGTAATTTGCCACTGAGAATAATTAGGTTCTTAATCAAGAGAGAATCACAGCCTCTCAGATCTGGCAGGCACATTTGTGGTCATCTGATTGGAGCCCCTCATTTACTGATGAGGATAAGGTCTCAGCTATCAGAGGTTAGGGGACTCACCAAGGTCATACACTGAATGGCAGAGATGGAACTATAAGCCAGGGCCTTGCCCTCCCTGTCCAGTGCCCCCTCAGTAGGGCAGAGTATGCATATGACTGATTTTAAGGCAAGAAAGGTGAAAATAGTCCTAAATTTTATATTTAAAATACTGAAATTTTTTAAAAAAAGAAAGAATGTTACATTTTGAGCAATGACTTTGGTTATTTAATTTCATTTGTCTGGAACTACAACCTTAAATTGCCAAAAATGTCACAAATTCTACCTGGATGATCCCAGATTCTGAAGAGAGAGGTTCATATTTTCTAAACTAAACTTCATTAAAATGCCTGCACATATATTTCTTTTGGCAAGTAAACATGTAAAAAAGGTGTTACACAGGGCTCAGTCCTAGATCCACTTCTGGGTAAGACTCATCAGTGACTAGGATGGCACAACAGCTTACTTAAGTTCATAGACAAGACTGAATTTAAAGTAGAAGCTAAAGCCTTGGAGGATGCAATTAGAATTGGAAATGACCTCAACAAATTGGACAAGTGGTCAGAAACTTAACAGGGTGAAGTTCAGTAAAGACAAGGCCAAGAGGAAGTCAAGAACTCAGAGAAAATAAAGACAAGAAAAGCCTGAGACATGGAAGTGGCAGCTCAGGCTAAGAACGACCAAAATATACGTGGGTTACAGTGGACTTCAAAGTAAACATGAGGTGATTATGTAGCACAGGACATATTTGCAACAATGCAAGTTAGTGTATCTATTTGGGGTCCTACATTTTATGGAAAGGAGAATTATGATTCTGAAGTTCTTGTGGAAGGATTACCTCCTAAATGGTTCTCTTTCCTATAGAATTATATCCACCAAAAAGTACTCTGGTGTAAGAGCTAGTGGTTAATGTTGCTCACAAATTTTAAAAACTTCCAAGTAAAAAAAACTCCATTATTTTTTGGCTGTCTTGGTTGGTAACGAGTGTGGTCCTGACCTACACGATAGGCTTCCTCTCAGTCCACATTTGGTTCCTGGAGGTATAGGGCAACCTGGCCATTTCTTGACCCTAAGCTCCTCATTCTTAATAGATTGTTCAGAATGGTCCAGAAGTATTTAATAGTGTTGTTACTGCCATTCTTTAAAGTCAACATGTCACTGAGATGCTTGAACAGTTTGTCTACATGCAGAATTATGCAATGTCTAATTATTTCCACATGTGAGAATTCAGCTCAAGAGAAACCATAACATAGTGAGGGGACATGAGCTGGCTGCTGAGCCAGGACCGGAGACAACAGCAATGGGAAGTAACAGAGAGAAGGTGGGTTCAAGGTGTGAGAGAAGGTGAGACTAACAATAGCAGGACAAGAGACAGAACAGAAGTATGGATGTTGCCTATGATTTTTCTGTTGTTGTCCTGCTTCCATTGAAAGCCCTAACTGAATTTACACAGGTTACCTCATTTAATATTTACACCGAAACATAAATACAGTTGATATCTACCTATTAGGTATGGAAAAACTGAGGGGAGGGGCAAAATGGTCACTTGTCTGAGGGTAAAGTGGAAGAACTAGCATTTGGACCAGGTTTGTGTGACTTCAACTCAACTATTAGGTTTTCGGAAAAGTCATAATGTATTTTTTCCATGTTTTTCGTTGCAAAAATGCATCATGACTTTTCCAACAACCCAATAATTTGCCCCTAAAAATACAAAAGAGGAAGAGAAGGTGAAGAACAAGAGGTAGAGAGTATAAAGAAAAGAACCTGGGAAATTTAAGAAGTAAAAAGGAAAGAGAAGGATGAAGAGAAAAAATGAGTAGAGGAAGGAAAGAAAAGAAGGAACAATGATAAGGAGCAATAGGTAAGAAACAGAGGAAATAAAAGGCTGCAGTAAAATGAAGGAAAGAAAGTGTGAAACCTCAGCAGAGGATACAGTATGCTTCGGACATCTTTCTTCCGAGATGTACTGTACTTTTCCAATCTTCCTGAAGTGCTGGGTCTCCTTGAGAGTTGCAGACTTCACAGAAATTAAAGAGAACCTGGCGAGTGTTTCTTGTTAGAAAACGAGAGAATGATTAAAAAGGCAGCAAATGGAGCACATGTGGGAACTTTAAAGGAAATGGGAGATTGAACATTGAGAAGTGACCTACTAATGGTCTTCGGGAATGAAAAAGCTGTTAACACTGAGACTGCTGAAAACGGCAGGATGTATCTGGTATTAGAGCAGACCTTCTCAATATCTGAACACTGTGACAACTTTTACTGCCTCTGCTACCACAGAACCTGTTTATTTTTGCGATCTGTCCAAGACATTATCTGGCATTAAGGTCTACTGTTGACTGTTTGCTAGGGTGGATGAATCAAGAAGCATTGCTTTTGAAATTTTGCTGGGACTTTTAGTAGGATCTGCATGATCAGAACCAAGCTGTCTTCCCTGGAAAGCATGTGGCTTTGGGGAGACAACTGGGTTTGAATCTTGACACTGCAACTTATTGGCTCAATGACCTTGGGCAGGTTACTCAACTTTCCCTCCTCAGCAAAATGGGAAAAATGTAACTTATATCACTGGGTATGTAGACCTTCCTCAGGGCTAGGAAGAGGGGAGGTATTCCATAAATGTTACTTTCATTTCTTTTTTTCTTCCCAAGGAGTACAACAAAGGTGAAGAGAAGCCCTCATCTTCACTGTGGGCTATCGTAAGTGTGGGAACCAAGGGTACAGTAATTGGAGTAAGAAGAGGGGTAACGCCCTATGTCCAGAAAATTCAGACCCATTCCGTTTCATAGGTGAGGGTAGGATGGGGCTTGTGTACTGAGGTCACCAGGACAGTTCTCTGAGTGATGTGACTTGCTAGACTCTGCCTCCACCCCTATTTGCCAAGTAGTCCTTCAGTGTTAACAGTTCTGCAGTGTTCAAGTTCTGTGCTCTGATTGTTGTATTATTAAGACCATGAGAAATTCAAGTGCCCGCCCATAAACAGAGATGGACTTCTACACTCTGGAGATGTAGTTAACTTGCAAATTAAAAAGACGGTTATCTTGTGCGTTTGACTGAGGGCCACACTGAAAAACTACAAACCCCAATTCTGATGCTCTTTAGAAGGCATGGCTTTTCCTCAGATGTTACTTTCCGTGATCAGTGGTTGGTGCCTAGTGCTGGTCTCTGCCGGGAACCTCCTTCTGCCTGTGTGTACGTGTCCATCCATGTCATTCAGCATGTAGTTATGCATGCATATGGACATATCTTAGCTGTGGTTTACTCCTTGCAAAAAAAAAAAAATTCAAAGCCCTTTATGTCTATCATTGTCTTGCTCAGGTATTGTGGGATACCATGAACTAGTCTTGTACAAGGTTTTTTCAGTTACCTTGTAAACCATAGTATAGAAAACAGGGTCAGGGGAGGTGTCTTTTTCTGAGAAGTTTATGTTGTATACTTAAAGCCATTGGAGACGGGCTTGTTGCTTAGTTTCTTTGAGCAGATCTTATTTGTCCCTTTGTTTTCTCATATATCCCCTTTGGCTCAGGTCAAGGAGTACATAACTTTTACCATCTGGGACAGTGGAAAGATGCCAGCAGGTCTTTCTAAAGACTAGAAACTTTCCTTTCCACTTCAGTGGGAAATCTTATCTGGTGTCTTAAATCCCCTTTGCCAGTCAGACCTGCACACTTATTTACAGGTCTGCGACATCATTTTGGCCTAGACTCTTAACCAAGCTCTGTTTGAGTTCATGAAACATGTATTGATGCATCATGGGCTTTGTTTATTTAGTACACAAAGCAGGAGGTAATGGGGAAAAAGTGTCAAAATATGTGGTGGACTGTATGAATAGAAGTCTTAATATATACATACAGCTTCTATATTGTGAACAGGGATCTTTTCATCAGGATCCCATTTACCCTTGGGTTATGAAGGCTAATGATTTGTTAGCTTTAATGATTTGTAAAGCCCTGTGTCGTGATTATTGTTCTCATTTTGAGGAAATGCTGACTTAAGCCATGAACTCTTCCTTTCTGCAAATGCAAAATGTATGGAAATTCTAACATTTCCTTTCAATGGTATTGAATAGATACCAAACTTTACTTAAGACAGAACATCTTATTTAAAAGACCAATTGATGTTTTCCTTAAGGAAGTAGGAGTATACACAATGCACAATTAATTTTCTCATTGTCCTTTTCTATATTCATAGTTTTTAATCTGCTCAATATGGGCCACATGTGTTATGGCTAAAAATATACAAAGAGGATGATAGTTCTGAGCGGAAGTTCTTCCTCTGGGTTTCAATTTAAACATCAGTTGCTCAGGGGAGCCTTTCCTGCCCCCCAAGTCTAAGCTCCTCATCTTGTCTCTTACTCTGCCCCCCTGCCTTTCCTTGTTAGCTTTCAGAACATGTTAATTTTTTGCTCTGTGTTTTTTTGATAAGGGTAAGAGTATACCATCCAGTCCCTTGTTTTGCAGAATCTGCTATGTGTGAATATCTCCCAAGTTTATATCTGTGTCTGGAACTCTCACCTGAATTTAGACTCCTATGATTACCTTATTGACATTTCTACTGGGATGTCTGAGAGGCCATTCAGACTTACCCTGTTCTAAATCAAGCTCTTGATTTTCTCGGCAAGTTTGCTTCCTACCCTCCATGTTCCTCACTTTCGTCAATATTTTTAGGGCACTTCCTGTACTCCAGACCCTGTTCTAAGTGCGTTACAGGTATTAACCTATTTCACCTTGATAACAACCCTATGAGGTAACATCCCCATTTCATAAAGGACGGAACCGAGATGCAGAGAGAACTTGCCTGAGGTCCCAGAGCTCATCACTAGCAGATCTGGGCATCAGCTCAGGCCACTTGGCATCTGTCTACACTGGCTACAGTCTAATCACTGCTCTGTACAGGGTCTCCGCCGATAACACCACCATTCATCCAGTTACTCAGGCTCAAAACCTTGGAGTCACCTTTGATTCATCTCTCTCTCCACCCAATGTCAAGTTCATCAGCAAATCCTGTGGTCTCTACCTTCCAAGTGTATCCTGAAACTAACCAATTCCCACCCCCTCCATTGCCATCACTGCATACAAAGTCACCACCATCTCTTCACTCACCTTCTGCACCTATCCTTGCTCCCCAGAGCCCATTCTCCATGGAACTGCCAAAGTGGTACTTTCAAAACGTAACAATTCATGTCAGTCATTTGCTCGAAACCCTACAACAGCTTTCCAGCAAACACAGATGATGCAAAGCCTCACTGTATGGGGCATCTCCTCCCTTCCACTCCAGAATCATTTCCTGCCACTCTTCCCTGGAGCTGAGACTCCAGACATGCTGGCTGACTTGCCATTCCTCATACACTCCAAGGAAGGCTCCACCACTATGTCTGTGCCTTTGCAATCCTGCTCCTTCAGTTAGTCACATGACTCTTCATTCAAGCCTCTGCTCAAATGCCACCTCTTTAGAGAGGGCTTCCCTGAACCATCCAGTCTAAATCCTATCACACACTGTTCTTTACCCCATGTTTGATTTTCTTCATAGCAGCTCTCTCTAGCTGACATATTCATATATATCTGCTTATTGCCTTTGTCCCTCACTAGAATGCAGACTTCTGGAGAGCAATAACTGAATGGTTCACCTCTATTCCCAGCACCTGTCTCCTGATAGGTGTATAATAATACTTGTCGAGTGAATGAATGAGTGGGTTAAAGAACAAAACTTGTATCCTAATTACAAGTACAGTACATGAAAATTCATCCTGAGCTTATGTCTCCACCATAGAATGCCAGAGGTGTAAAATACCCTTTCCAACATACTGCTCAGGAACTCAAACACACACTCATTTTATCATGGCTGCTAACTGCTTAAACAAAGCAGCATGTCTTGCTTAAAGCAAGCAAATGGTCAGATTCAGACACCATGTTATAGATCCCAGGTTCATATATTTGCTAATGTTTCTGTGCTCACACTCAACCTTTTGATTACTACTTACATCTGTTGTTTGCAATAGACACTGAGTATCTAATGATTCCAATTAGAAAATTATCTTTGCAGAAAAGCAGCAGGGGGGTTGTACATCCAGATGTGTGCTGCTTTTCCATGTTCATCTGCTCCTCCCAGTACTCTGAACTGATAAAATGTCAGGAAAAGTGCAGGCAGGATAACGAGGGCGAGAAATGGGATAGGAATCCGGTCTTCACCCAGAGGGAACTCTTAAAGAAGATCTGTTGATTTCCCTTCTTTGTAGAAAACAGGAACAAATGCAAATGGCCAGCTCTCCATTTCCCATCCCTCTTTTGCACTCCTGACTTTGTTTCACTGTTTTGCTCTTCTCAGTGTGAACAGGTTCCCCAATATTCCTCTAAATTCTATAATTCTCTTAAACCTCCTTTTAGTATTAACATCTCATCAGATCCCAAAACAGTACTCATGCTGAAACAGCCAGTGACCGCCACACTGGATCCTCTGTTAGCTGAAGCAGCTGAATGACATCCATCACTTCCTGATTGGTGCCAACACCACAGAGGTTTTCATGCACTGGCTTTAAGCAGTGAGTTACTGGCTCACAGGAGGGATAGAAAGAGGTCAAAGTAGCATGGTTTGAAGGTTTTTGCCCCTCCCTGGCTGTATTTTATAATCTCCCAATAACACGCATGTCTGGGGTGAATTGTACAGCCTGGTAATCCATAGAACTCAAGAAAAAAAAATCAAGGAATATATGAGGACAGACAATAGGATCTTCAGAAATTTCAGAAGTAATACATGACAATGGGAAGCAATGAAACAAGACAAACCTAGAGAAAGCAAACTATTACTAACTTTCCTCTGAGCTTCACATACCATCACCAGCCATGCCTAGTATGGACAGCAGAGACTGTAGCTATTTACCAATGCATTCGCTTTTCTTTCTGGGTGTGCAGCTGGACTCTATTTTCCATTTTCTCTTATAATTAGGCATAGCCATGTGACTGACACCTGGCCAATGCAAGGGGAGCAGAAGTGATGGATGTCACTTCCAGGCCTGGTCCATAAAATCCTTCCACACAAGCTCAACTACACTCCTTTTGTCTTTGGCTAGCTGGAATGGAGACACCTCCATGGAGCCTGATTTTGAAGATAACAGATTCTCCATTGGCCTGGGTCCCCAAATAACTGTGTGGAGGAGGCTATCCTGCCAACCTCAGTATAGTTACATGAACTAGAAATGAAACTCTATTGTGTTGGAACTATAATACATTTTACAGACTATTTGTTACAGCAGGTAGCCTACCATAATTAATTCACCAGATGTTATACATTGTTTTTCAATATGTATATTTCTCTTTTCTCTGTTTTATTATAAGCATCTTGAAAGCAGAGTCTGTGTCAGTGCCTTCTGCACCCCCCAGCAGGCCTCACACAGAACCTGGCACAGGATACATGATGAGTAACTAGTTATTGGTCAGAGAATGCATTTCTCCCTTTATTCTAGGGTGAGTTAAAACATGAGTTAGGAACATGGCTAAATCGTAATGTTTTTTCATTTTGCTTTGAAATCCATCCTGGGTATGAGGGATTTCTTATGCATGTATAGCAGCTGACACAGTCAGCAAAGTATGACATACATTTTTTGTTATCCATAAATGGATTATCTACTGTGACCCGCTCTTCCATCATTTTGGCACATTCCTTTTGTCAACAGCTGTTTGGTAGGCGCTGAGAAGGGCCCTGAGCCAAGGGAGAATGAGAAACAGGTGGGGGTGGATTTGGGGGGTGGGTGCTTGTGTCATTGGCTGTGTATGAGTTGTGAATGCATTCTGCAAGCAAACAAAATGCTGATTATCTCTTTACTATTATATGCATCTTTCTTATCTATTATGACACATAATCAAGAACTGATGGCAGGAATATTAGAGATCAGGCAGGGTACCCAATAAATCCCCATTGTGGGGAAAAATAGAACTTTTTCAAAGCAGGAATTTATCAGTTTAGCATCACATCTCTTTGAGAGAACAAAAGGCATTTTATTTCCACCAGCTAGCTGTAAGTCCGGGGGGTGACACTTGGTAAATATTAAAAATCCTCATTGTAGATGGGTTTTACCCTGTAGTCCTTGTTTACTCCAAGGAAAACCCTGCCAGTCTTTCTCCTCAATTGTGGGGGCCAGTGTCCTCATGAACCTCCTACTGCCATTACCTCCCACTCTGCTCCCTGCCTCTAAAGATCCACTGGTGGAAAACGATGGTCTGAGCCAGTGCTTCTGACTTCAGCAGACATCAGGCTTGTTAACGCCCAGATTGCTGGGTTCTGCCACCAGCTGATTCAGTAGGTCTGGGATGAGAATTTGCATTTCTAACAAGTTCCTGGGTGATGCTGGTCAGAGGACCACACTGTGTGTGAGCATCCCTGGTCTAACCCCCTCAGCCTCACTCCATGCTAATGAAGGAATCCACAAACATGCATAAGGGCAATAGCCTGACAAGGGGAAGGATCCCCAGCAGTGAGATTGCCCAGCTCATAAGGCCCCATCCAAGGTAGGAATGAAGAATGGAGTTGCTCAGGGTGACATAGTGAAGTGTCCCTAACACCACTGACCCACACTCTCTCTTTTGCTTCCCCAAATTTGTTCCCTCATTTCCCCATTTGTAAAATGAAGGGGTCACCATAGATAAATGGTCCTCAATCCTGCTGCCCATTAGAATCACCTGGGGAGATTTTAAATAATTCTCTCTAAGGATTATTTATCCTTAGAGATTCCAAAGGAACTGGTCTAGTGCAGGGCACAGGAATCAGCATTTTAATAGCCTTCTAGGTGATTCTAACATACAGCCTGGTTGAAAAACCGTTGATGCTCTCTAGATCACTTCCAGATCTGAGAGTCTTCGTATGTGACACCCCTCCCATGGAATCCCACCTTGTCTGCCTTCCCTTCACCCTCTGCCCAGCCTCGAACCCTCAAGTGTCATTTGACTCTTTGCCCTGAGCCCTCACTTATTTCTGTGCACATTGTATTCTGTTTACAGTGTGGCACAAAGTCACTTCATACCTCATGAACTCCCTCTGCTTAATTAGGTAGATGGCAATCCCTAAACAACTGCAGAATACATAGAAATTCACTGATAAAAACATAAACAACAAATCAGGGGTGCTTTTAGAACCCCCAGGAAATGTTAACTGTGGAAGCAGAGAAGGTACCCATTCCTAGAAGTAACTTTGATTCGTAAAGTCATACAAGAGCTGGAACAGTACACATTTCATATTGCCTCCAAGTTTTTCATTCTCCTAGGCTGACCTAGTCCCATTTTGCTGTGATGCCTACAGATTTCACATATACTTTACATCTGTCACAAGTAACTTTGGTGAAAGGCCTTCTCTCTTCCCTAAATAATCCTTTATCCTTTAGAAAAGCAAAATGAACTGGAGCACTGGGCAGTGGTATGGACAGCCTGGCTTTCCCAAGCTCTTCCATGGTAACTATGGAGAAAGTGGAAGCAAAGAGGGTGGCTTTGCCTGGTAGGAACTCAAGTGTTTCTTTAGTTTTCTATTTTATTTATCTTAGCGGGTACATGCTTGGACTTTCCAGGTGTTACTGGTTAATGAAGTGTAAACTAATTTCACTTTAATTTTATTCTGACCCCTTTGCAACTTGAACTGGAAGCACCAGAAACTTCTTTACCTTCTTTTCTGGACTGCACTTACAGCTTTAATTGCTGGAGCCTTTTTCGGTTTGATTGTCCTTCTCAATAAGGTTTCCTATTTTCTTGGCTTTAGTTAAGTTGAGGGGCTATTGAGTTAAGGTGAGGGGCCATGGGCAATTTCGTGTTTAGTTCTACCATGTGTCTGCCCAGGAATGCAAGGCCGGGGACCAGCGCCTTTCTGCTAATTAATCCTCCATGTCAGGCATCTGGGAACCCGCCCCTTCGGCCTCATCTGAGTTGACTAATTAATTAAGCTGTGTTTGTAAACAGACATTTTCTCTCCCAGCACTTCTTTTCATCATCTGTTTCTTTAGCCACAAGCTGGTGACCCCATTTGATGGTAAACTACCTGGCCAATAATTGTGCTCTCCCACGGACTGAGGACGCTCCATTTGGAGGCTGCCCAGCACCGTACACGAAGCCCAGGCCTTAGAAAGAGGCAGATAAGGATTTGAATCTAATTTAGCCACTTATTAATTGTGTGACCACAGGCAAATTACCTCATATTTCAAAGTGTCAGTTTCCCCATTTCCCCCCGGCAAAAGCCCAATGTCTGGCACATGATCGGTATAAGTACCTCTCAGTAAATGAGTATCTCTAAACATGGGGTATCTTTTGCTGAATGGGAACACTCAGACTAGCTTGCCTTTATGCAGGGAGTAGCCAGTTCCAAGACACTTCCATATACATTGTCACATTTGCCACTCATGAACCCCTGTGGGGAGTTTTGGTACACATTATTACCCTTGTAAGTTACAGAGAGAGACCCAGCCTCGTCAAGGTTAAGGGACATGGTCCCATGGCTGGTTAGAGGCAGAACCTGACCTTGTCTTCACATTCCTGGCTTAGTGCTCTTTGTTTGGAGACCAGGCATTCCTTTGACCTTTAGTGGGTGAAGTGAAAATAGATTATAAACACTGAAAACAAACAAACAAAAAAGTTATACAAGATATTCCAAGAGCACCTTATAAAAGAAAGTGATAAAGACACCACTGATGCTTAAAGGTGTTGAAATACCTGCTAGGGAAACATTTTTTGATACACAGAAACATGCTGGTAGTTTGACTTCTGGATTCCCCCTTCCATAGCTTCCTCCCTTCACTGGCCCGCCCACTTCTGTTGGTTCATGGGTACACTGTTAGTAATTGCTATAACCCAAAGTTATTAATTTATTTTAGCTGAGCCATCCTGCCACCTGTTGGCAGCTCAGCGGCTGCTCAGCTTGGGCCAGGAATCCAACTGGCAACCGTGTTGCTCAGAGCTCGCACTCTTGAGCGAGCTCTTAACCAACTGAGCCACTTGGCCGGCCCTACCCCAAAGTTATTAACCAATATCAATAACATCATACTTACATTTGGGCAGTTTGATGTGTGTTTGATTCTCCTACCAGCCCTGTGAGACTAGTTGAAGTAGAATATACATGCATATATTAATACATACATACATATCTCCCCACTTTGCTGATAAAGAAACTCAGATTCCGAGAGGCTAAGTGATTTGTCACATTCATAGGGCTTGTCGGTGGTAGGGCTGGGCCTGAAATCCACAACCTCCAACTCTATCTTTAGCACTGTGTCAACAGTGCTACAATTAAGAAGGACTTGCATCAGCACTGTACTTATTTATATTAAAGAGCTCTAAAGAACCTTGTGCTCTTTTGTCTATAATTCTATCTCTGTTTGTCTTGCCTCCTGCCTCTTCCTTGGTTTGGCCCAGTATGTGTAGCCTTTTCCTGAGGTGGATATATTTTAGTAATTTAATAATACCTCTGTAATTTTTATGTGTCTTTTCAAAACCTCTGCTTTGTAATAACCACCCGAAAACCAAAAAATAGTGGCTTGAAACTACTACCATATTGTTACTCGTCATTCTTTGGGTGAGCAATTGGAGTTGGGATAAGCCTGGTGGTTCTTGGGTGTTCTCAGATGGGTTCACTCATCTGGTGGCTCACCCGAGGGTGGGTAATCCAAACTGGCCTCACTCGTGTGTCTAGCTATTGGTACTGGCTGTCAGTTGGGCCTCATTCTGCATGTTTGCTCATCCTCAAGGAGGCTAGCCCAAATTTCCCCACAGTTGTCAGCAACATTCCAAGAAGGCAAGGCCCATCGTACTATCACTCTTCAAGTCTCTACATGTGTCATGTTTTTTTGCTATTGGTCAGAGCAAGTCACAAGTCCAAATACAGAGTCAGTGAGAGAGGGCATGAATACTGGGATATATAATTCATTGGATATCACTAATATAATGACCTGTAAATGAATATAAAAATAATATCTACCTGGGCCGGCCAAGTGGCGCATTGGTTAAGCGCTGGCTTGGGACGCCAGCGGCCCCAGTTCGGATCCCACATATGAGGGCCAGTGGCACTGCCTTCAAAAAAAAAAAAACTCAAAAATAATATCTACCTTATGAAACTATCCTGATAATAAAATTTGCTAATGCATGTGCATTACTTTAGCATGGTCTCTGACATGCACATAGTAAATGCTTGATAAATATTAGCTAGTATTATTAGTGTCCACTGTAGTACCGTTCCGTATGTTAAACATTGAGGATACAAAAAATAACATTCAACCCTGCTACTGAGGAACTCATAGTCTATTAGAGGAGATCAAACATGTAAGCAATTAAATATAGTATACTATGGCAAGTCCAGTGATTGAGATATGCACAAGGTATTTGGAGGGTACAAGGAAGAATAGCTAATTCCTTAACCCATCCTGGGGGTGTGATGAGGAAAGGCTTACTGGCATAGATTCTACAGGAGCTGAATCTTAAAGGTTGAATGGGTGTCCTCCAAAAGAGCAGGGGTTTAAAATAGGGAATTCTAGCATGACTGATGTCATTCAGGTAAGAAACAGCATAGTGTATTATTATCAGTTAAAGGCTAGAATCCTAAAGAGAAAAGACAAAAAGAAAGCAGGCAGGCAAGAGAGAGGGGGAGAGAGAGATGAGAGTTGGGGAAGAGAGAGAGAGGGAGATGGGGAGGGAAGGAGAAAGATAAAGGGAAAGTGTGGGAATGCATTCTCTTCTAGGAGGTTAGATAATATTCCGTAGGGGAATGAAGGGGCACTGACAGTTTTTGAGAAGGGTAGGGATCGGGTCAGATCTGTATTTTAAGAGCTCACTCTTGGGGTCAAGTGGAGGATGAACTAGAGGAAGATAAGACTGGAGGTGGGGAAACCAGTTAATAGTAATCTAGAAATCCAAGGCAAGAGATAGAATATAAGAGTATTAAAACCAATGAGATCCTTTTCTGCCATTTCTACCCTGCAAAGCTGGGGAAAAGCATTTCAGCGAAAAAAGGAATGACTCTCAATATCCTACTTTGGATAGCATAGTTCAGAATATTCTGGAAAAACTATTTTCTACATATTTAACAGGCATGCTTACCCACAAAACAGACCTTTTCTGGCTAACAAGAGGTAGTAGGCCTCTGACAACCCTAGACTGAGTGTTATTATTAGTAATTTTGTCCTTTTTTTACGACCTTAGTGAGGTGTGAGGAAGCTGTTCTGTGAATTCTTCTTGGACACACATCACATCTTTTACAATTTTTTTTTCTTTTCTCTGTGGTCTAGTCTTTTTAAATTATGATATGTTTTCAATGACTTTGACCTCTTCTCTTTGTGCTCCCTTGTTGCCTCAGTAATTTTTATGTGTCTTTTCAATGTTTATGCCTTGTTTCTTTTCATATATATTCATAGTCTCATGCCTTGAATTTCCTGGATGATCACATTCTCAGCTGTGCCGCTTCGTTGTCCCTGAAAACACATTCATACTCATCAGAGTTTGCATTCAGATTTGTGGCCTGGAAAACACTGTCATTAGACTTATGCAATATGTTCTCTTTCCAGAATGCCTCCCATTACTTTCTTGTTGGCCCTTGTGAATGAGCCCCTTGCCATGCTAAAAAAAACCCAGCTCTCCCCAGTCTCACCTGATGATGTCCTGCTCCTGTCCTGGCCATTTCTCTAGCTCCTGAAAATTTGCATGAGAACCTAATTTTGCTTGTTTGGTTGGTTCACTGAACGTGCAGCAATTGGCATCATTTTTCTTAGTGTCCTGAGATATACCTGAAAGAGATGCTAGCTTGGTGTGTCTAAGATTTACAGATAGATTCCTGCATATTTGCAAATAACCTTTTCTTTAAACACATTACGTACAGTTAAAATTCAGAGGAGAATCATGAGGAGGATGTGATGTGACTCATCAGGAGGCAAAAGACAGAGTGAGCTGGGATCAGTCCAGTAGCGATTGTTTGAAGAGCAATATGATTCTCTCTGGCTCTCAGAGAGCTTCCATGATAGTTTAGTGCCTTCTAGGTAGTGGCAGTGCTTGCACTGTGTGCCTTCCATCCCCCTGCTGCTCTGGACCAATGCTAATGCAGACCTAAGGCACATGGGCTCTTCTGCCTTATGTGGGCTCTTCTGGATCATTTATTGAGCATTATTACTACATGCCTGATACTGTTCTTATGTGTCTTATGTAACATTTGAGGCAATAAGAAGAGTGGCAAAAAGCAGACTGTGGTGGTGTCAGACTGCCTGGGTTCAAATCCCGCTTCTACCACTTGCTTGGTTTGGGGAGCTCCTGCATAGTGATATTATAGGAACCTTCTGGTAATGAGCTCTTAATCCTGGGAAAGGATTTGGGAAGGGGTGCATGGGAGTAGAGAGGGAGACAGAAGGCATGGAAATGACTCAACCTGGCAGCAGGGTTTGTCATGTGAGGCTCTTGCCAAGAGATGCCAAGTGACCTACTAAGGGAGATTGGCTGCAACTGTAGACACTGTGACTGTCCAAGTAAGCCCCACGAGGCCTGGGGGCTGGGTAGGAGATGCAGCCACAAGTCACTTTCAGACTTGATAGCAGGGACTCTAGCTGGCTGGCCTGGCCAAAAGTCAAGACTCCTGCTTCTCCTCCCCGTGGACTCATGCAGGGAGGCACTTGTCTTAGGAGTGGCTGTGGAATCTGCCTGTCACTGGTGATCCTACCTCTTGCCTGGCTTCTGATGTGTTCACGGAGAGTTGGTGATGAATGCCACCACTGCCATCACAACCACTCTCATTTCCTCAGTGCTCACCACACCCCAGGCATTTCACAAAGCATATTGTTTGTATTATTTCATTTAACGTTCACCAAAACCCCATGAAGATAGCTATAATTATTATCTATTGCCATTTATAGATGAGGTGAAGAGTGCATTATGAGGACTGCTTTGATTATAAAGAGTGCACATCTATCCTGAACGTGTTTAAGCAAAGGGCAAATTTATTATACAGATATTCCACAGTCTCACCAGAATCCAGAACAGAAATGCAGCTGAGCCTCTAGAATAGCTGCAAGCCATTACTTTGATGCTCTCATTTATCTTGCTCACTCTCACTTGTATATCATTTTCTCTGGCCACTGGCTTCATTCGTCTCTCTCTCTCTCTCTCTGTTGGCCAGTTTTCTCCATAGGGTACAAAACATGGCTGTCCATAGCCTCTGAATTTTAAATATTATAGCTTACAGGGTGAGACTGACTTAACATCCTTTTTAGTCCTAAATCCCAAAATCCCAGGGATCTGACCCAGCCAGTCAGGTGCCCCAGCCCTCAACCACTCAGCTGTAGCTGGGTCAAGGGATGGACTTGGAGATGTAATAACATGCCAGCTTCCACAGGACTATGTGGTTAGAGTTGAGGAAGGGGCAGCTCACAGAAGGAGAGATTGAGCTAAGAAAGGGGGTGGGGGAAGGCAGAAAGCTAAAAGGTAGACAAAACAGCAGGCATCTTCAATACAAAATTGAAAATGTTAAGTAACTTGTCCGGAGTCACATACAACCAAAGCCAGAATTCAAATTAGGCCTTTCTGACTTTAAAGTCTATGGACTTAACTAATGTGACAAATTAGAATAAAGTAGTGGAATGAATGAATGAATGAATGAATGAATGAATACATACATATATACATACATGCCTCCATACATTCATACATATATACGTAAATACTGGTGAAGACCTTGCCAAATCAGTGCTCATGTCAGACCATTCTGTCACAATCAGAATGGTCAGACATTATGCACTGTTGCTCTACCCTGACAACTTGTCATTTGAGGATAAAGGTAGAGAGTTGTGAGAAGATAACCTGACAATGAGCAGTGTCAGTACCAAAGCCAGTGGCCCAGATCCCCAAAGCAGGTGATAACAGCACCCCTAGAGCCCACAACAGGCATCAGTCTGGTCTGTCGACTTCCCTGCTGAGCTGTGCTCCTGAGCAAGCCAAAGCCTTGGGCAGGTTGCATACAAGCCTACTAGCCGTGGTTTAAGTTTGAGAGGCCTCTGCCTGGGTCCTGCGTGTCCAGATGGCTCAGCACTCCTCCGTTTGGGTGTTCCAGAGGAGGGGTCTTTTCTGGGAGAAGGTAGATCAGAGAAGAAAGTAGAGATCAGCTCTCAGTAACTGAGCTCCTCTTAAGTCCCCAAATGGGACTCAGGGATCGCTGCCCAAGCATGGGGAGTTGGGGTTTGGGAGGTCTCAAACCCTAGAGGGGCCCCATCAGATACTTCAGGAAAACATGTTAAATCTTTCAGCCTTTCTGAGCTTGTTTAGCAAACTATTTACAAAATGTTCTGACCTACAAGACATAACCCCCTTTCTAAAACATCTGTTTTGCTGCAGGGAGGGGTTTATGGACACCACGCACCTGGCTAAATGGGACTCTGGGTTCAAGGCCTCTTGGAAATCTAGAAGTATCTTAGCATTTTTATCCTTGTGATTTCTGTTGTTATTTGTACCCGGATGAAAATATTGCATGAAAGCAAAAGAATTGCATGGCGTTTACCCTGACATTTTGAAACAAATTGAATTAAAAGTTTGAGACATTGGAGTTTCTTCAGTATTTCTCCCTTGCCACTTGCAAGCAAAAAAACTATGTTTCTGGGAAGAAGTTAGATGCATAGCAATTGCCCTGATGTTTTCAATAGCAGGAGTAACAGTAATAACAAGAAGGAGAGGAGAAAAGATAACACATACTTGCATAAAACTAGTATGTGCCAGGCACAAAGAGATGAAATAACTCGCCAAAGGTCACACGCTTGTCAGCACCCGCCTCCTACTGCCACCTGCCACCATCCTGCCTATCTGGCTCCCGCATGGACTTCAATGCCACTTGCCATGAAGACTTTGGGCACAGCCATCAGTTGCAGTTTCTGGGACCTGAGGTGAGGGCAAGAGACTACAGGGCTGAAATAGATTCTTCTCTCTCAATTCACAGTAGGGGAGGAATAAAGAGGTTGGGGATATTCTTTTGACAACATGGCATGGTGAAAGAAACACGGGCTTTTAGAGGCAATCAGATCAGGCCCCTCAATGAGCCTCAGTTTTGTTTATCTGTATTGTGGGCATAACAACATCTATCTTTTTAGAAGTTAGTAACAATGAAATACCATAATTCTGTGTGACTGCTTGGCCCAGGGCCTACCCCATAATACCTACAATTACTCAAATATTATCCCATCTCTGTTCGTGGTGTTATCCGAAATGACCATAACTGTTCTTTGGTGCCGAGGGAATCAGCAACTTCCATTCCTGGCACCGGATTCTACTCCAGCTCGTCATTTTCCCATTCCTTCACTTTGCAGAGCAGGAGGTATGGAGGGAAAAAATAGTGGAGACCAGAGATCTCTCAGACTGCAATGGCTGGCAGCAGCTGTGGGGCGTGCACAGCCCCCAGGGAGCCCCGGGCTCTCTTGGCGAGGCTGAGGTCAGCCAGGAATGGAAGCTGAGGCCTGAGACAGCAACCGATGTCTTAATGTCACTGGGAGAGCCACACAGGTGCCAAGCAAGAAAGGCCAATGGGCCTCCATTCGGCATGTGTGCCCAGAGCCACTAGTCCCCAGCTTACTAAGTGCGGAAGCAATAATAGGTCAAGGCAGTCATGGATCAAATTTGAATATGGAAATTATTTTCAAATGCATTTTTCAAACATCACTGAGCATGCAAATGATTAGGACATGAAGCAGCTCGCTGTGCCAGTGGCCTTGTTAGATATTCAGTGCAGCAGATTGCGCCATTATATTTCCAGCAGTCCACATGGAACTGAGTCCATCCAACGCAGCTTTATAATCCAGGTGCTGAAGAGACAGAATAAAGACAGGCAGGATGAGAGACAGCCTTTACCTCCTATGGCCTTTTCTTAAAAAAACAATTGAGTGGTATCTAGTGGAGGCTTGGTGGAGGATATTGATGTATTTTTCCCTCCAGTGACATCAGTCAATAATTACTGAGAACACACTTGTTCAAGCCAGTACAAGGGACAAAAAAAGAGGTAAAATAATATAGTTCCCTGCCTTCGAGTGCTTAAAAACATTCAGAGACAGGATTTGAATATCAAACTATGGCTAAAGGGAGCAGTTGACCCACAGAATTATTACAGAAGCTCAAGTAGAGCTTTTTCTCTGGGCAGGAAGGATCAGGGCAGGATCATGGAAAGGATGAGGCCTGAGGAAGGGCAGAGAAGGAGTCAGAGGGTTTGAGAAACATGGGAGGGGCTGATAGAGGGAAGAACGTGCATGACACAGAAAGCGGAGCTAGCTGCGTGTCTGTCACACACAGTGTAGAAACAGCTCCATGCAAAGGTAAGAACAAAGAACACTTTGAGGGCGGGGTCGATCCTTTTTTTCCACAGGTAGGAAACCAAGCGTTCTATACAAAAAGGCATATTTGACTTCAAAAGAAAAAAAGTGGAAGTAAACTTTTGTGCATAAAAAAAAAATACCCCAAATAGAAGGCAAATTTCTGAGTGAGATCACTGTTTCCATCATATTTGTCAGATAAAGTGTTACTATCATGCTACACCATGAGTGCCCCACGAATAGGTAAGAAAGACCTACAGACAACTCAAAAAATGGGAGGAGTCTCAGGCCTGTCCCCGGGCAGCACCAGCATAGAGAGGGGAAAAGAGGAAATCTAAATGGCTGACAGATGTGCAAAGGCGCTCTAGCTTACTGCCAGTCACGGAGGTGAAAATGAGGGCCATTAGGTACCACATTTTATTCCTCAGATTGACAAATGTTTCATAGTGATAAAAGTCAACTGCTGGTAAAAATGTGAGCAAGGAGCCCTCTCATGCTTTGCTGATCAGAATTTCAATGGCTGTAAACCCCTGGTAAACTATTCTGGCAACATCAAGCACATTTAAAAACATAAATGTCTCTTTATTCTGCTTTTTCATTACTGGGAATTGATGCTTTGGAAATACCAAGGTATGTATTATGTATCTGGGAGAAATTTGGGGGAAAACATCCTAAATATTGATGAATAGGGATATGACTAGATAAATTGAGGCACATTCATCATTATGGACTACTATGCAACTATTAAAAAGAGTTAGATCTGCTGCCTGTTGAATTAGAAGAAAGCCCATGATGTATAATTAAGTAGGAAATGCAAGTTGCCGAGACATGGGTCTATTATGACCCAATCTTGGCAAAACATACATATACATGCACATTTACACATATTCCCTTCTTCATATGTATGCTTATGTGTATGAATGTAGAGAATGGATGGCCATATACCAGAATGTCCACTTGGTTATAAGGGGTAGGGATGGGGGCTGGGGTTTAGTGGGTAGATATGGAAAAATAAAGACTGAGCAAAATGAAGTACTCTCAGACACTCAACTTTTAAAATCCTCAGAGTTAAGTTATGTGGCTTTGGGGCAGGAGAAATGGAAGTGCCCTCCTATCCTGAGATTTCTGTCCTGTCAGGAGTCTCAGGCCTGCCCCTGGGCAGCACCAACACACAGCCAGCCCGGGTCAGCTGCCTGACGTGGTCCCACTTCAGGCAGACTGGGAGGCAGATTTGTCGGGCTACCTTGTAGAGAGACTCTGCAGTTTACCCAGGGAAATTTGATGTAGTTTTAAATTTTGCATTTTAAAAGGCAGATGAAGGCTGAAAATAAGCAGTACGAGTTTCGTGTTAGATTCAGATGTCATCTCAAGCAAGAAACAAAAATGCTTTGATTTTTGAAAAGTAACCTTTGACTCCTAAAGAGGCTCTAATAAGTGCTTTTGTTCCAGGGTCTTTAAAAAAAAGAAAAACACACACATTATTTTCTGTGCAGATGAGAGAGGCAGCCTGGAGAGACCGATGCCCTCTGCTATCTGTGCAAAGACTGCAGCAGCAATCCCAGCAGCCTTGCCCTGCCCCGGCCCCTCTCCGTTCTCCATGATGAGACATCCATGTAAGGGACAAACTCAGAGGCTCTCAGAACAAATCCTGTCCATGGTCTTTTCCTATGTGTGGCCTTTTCAGGGTGCTAATTGGTACCAATTTTCACTGCTAGTAAAGGAGGAAATCTGTTAGCAGAAGGAAGAATTTGAAGTCTAAAATCACCAGATTGATTCTCTAGAATTTTCGTAAGGGAAGGCTTATGGAATAATATGCTTGCTGTAGGTTTGTGAAACAGACTATCTCCTGAGGAGAAATTCTTGGCTGGACAGGTATTCAGCTTGTACTGAGAGACCCAAACCAGAAACCCTAAAGTGACTCCATGTTTGTCTGAGAAAACTAATCAGAGATTCTCCTTTTTTTTCTTGAGAAAGATGATTTCATCCCTCAAGAGATCTTTTTAAATGTTAGTGTGGCAGAGAGCTGCATTTTTAATAGACAGATGTTGTTGTTAAATGTACTTGTGGTAATGATGTTTGTTTAGTGCTTATCTCTAAGGAATTCAGAGCACTTTAGAGCCATTTTCTTCATTATTTCTTAGGGTTTTTATTTTTCCTAATCATATTTTAATTGTGACTATAAATTCTTCATTCAGTTTCTTCTTCGGATTTCCTCTGAAAGACCTCCCATTAACCTCATTTCCTACTACTTTCTGCATTTGTCGTATTATATACTCACACCAGTTCAGACAACCTACAAAAACATTCAGGATTTTTCCTTTCAGTGTCTGAGGCTTCTCTTCCTCTATTTGTTATTCTTTACTCTTAAAAACTTTCCCATTTATAATATTTTTACTGTACTTCCTCTCTCTTAAAAGAATTGCTTGAAATGTACCTTATTCTTCTACATAGTCTCCGTTGTACTTAATTTTAGTTGTTCACTTATTTCTAACTATCTTGCCCCAACAAGAAGTTGAGGTAATTAACTTGAGCTAGCTAACATGTTCTTTAACATGGTCATTTGTGTATTGGCATTGTAAATCTGATATTCATAGCAGATTTTTTTTTCAATTCTGTTTTTCCTTTTAGTCCTCAAGGAATTTGTTAACTTTCTTTCACACTGCTATAATCCTTGAAGAATAATTCTTGAAAAAAACAATAAAAAAGAATCACAACTTTATTACAAGCTAGTCTTTTGTAATAACAAATCAGATACTTCCCTCCCTTTAGAAATTAACCACCAAGAACACCTTTTTACTGGGCTCTAATCAGATGGGAGTGTATAAAGTGTTATAAAGAGATCCTGGCATCACAAGATTATGCGAAAGACCCCTTAGAAATCACCCCCCTTATTTTACAGATGTGGAAACTGAGGCTCAGAGAGTTTTAGAAATGTGTCCATGATCACAGAAAGACATAACATGTTTAGAATTTAGTTTAGGAGACAAGACACCTGAAAGTTAAAAAAAAAAAATCACTAAATAAAGCAATAAATAACATGAAAAATGAGTGATTTGGTTACTCTGGGTAGTGGTGAGCTGGTAAATGTTTAACAACTGGAGGCAGGGGTGGACAGAGGAAGCCCTTATTTGCAATGCTTGCCAATTTCATGGTGCCCATGGCCAATGTCATGCTACCAACCTGATACCAATGAGTTGGGAAGAGTTAAGTACAATCCACTGGGCTCTATAGAGTAATAGAGATCATCTGGCTACAGTGACCAGCTCTTTAAGGAAGAAGAAGAGAACTGAGCTAGACCATTTCTCTTCACACATCATACCTTTCATCTGTGAAGAACTATCATTGGGCTTTCCATCAAGCAGCTGTTGGACTCTGCAACTTAGCTCTTGCTTCGCCTCAGTGGATAAAGGACTCTTCACATGATGAGCTGTCACATTACAAGGCCCAGCCCAAAAATAAGGGTCTCCATCTAGTTTTTCCCTGACCCTTTCCAAAATAATCACTTCCACTCTGAACCCTAGAGTACTTTATATATACCTTTTATTAGGGCCCTTACTGAAGCCTAACTTGATATTATTGTCAATAAACAGTGTCTTTAGACAACTGTCCTTAGACGACAGGGACAATATCTTACTCCTTCATTGCCAGTAAAGCAATGTCATATGGTGGGTAGGAGCCCAAGCTCTGGGCTCAGACTGTTCAGCTTCAAATCCTGGCACTGCATTCACATACCTCGAGACGGTGAGCAAATGAAACCCCTTTATTCTCATCTGTGAAATGAGACGTTGAATAATAATCTCCATCTCACATGTCTGCTGTGATGATTAATGAGACTACTAGATGTGTTCAGTGCCTAGGACATACTAAGCCCTCAATAAATGTTACCTGGTATTGTTATCTCTAGTGCATAGCCCAGTGTGTGGCACAAAATTGGTGTGCAGTTGTTGTTGCTTCAATTGTGTTACAATGAAGCTAGCTTGACAGGAAGATGGGAAAGAGCATGCTAGAAGGAACTTCATGAACAGAATATTGTTGGGGAAGTGAGAATGATATAGTCACTCAGAATCAGTTGATCATAGAATTATAGGATCAGAGCATAGTTTTCCAGCTGTGGTATGATGAACACAGAGCAGGGTGGGGTCATCCTCCCCGCATCCCATGTGCTTGTCCTTGTAAGCCTGTAAATATACCATTTGATAATGCAATAGCTTGCAAAGTCTGCTCTTGATTTAAGTGTGTCTTTTTCAATACTGTACAGTTGCTTTAAAAAATTCTAAATGCTCAACTTTAAGTAAAAATACTGTTAAATTTCATTCCATTTGGTTCAGTCCATTATGCCAATTGATTCCTATTGCTTCTAACTTTGATTCTGCAATATATCTTGTATACTGTCAGCTTGGTGTCTGCAGTTCTGTGAGTATGACTTCTGTGTTGTTTTCTGAAACACTGTACAGGCCACTGCTAAGAACAGAGTTCCCCAACATGTCACTAGACACCTCTTTCAATGTTGGCATTGACTCATTTAAAAAATCTTACTTTTTCTCTTTTTGGATATGGATTTTAAACTCCTTTCAAATCTATCAAAGTATACAATAATCTATATTATATTCCGTCTTGTTCACAGGGGTGTCATGAAAAACACTGCCAAAACGCTACGTTGGCAGCATTTTTGTTTCACAGACATAGGAAGTCTTATCAAAAAAGGAAATACAGCTAGCTTGTTGAAACCTGTTCCTGATTAACCTATGTTAGCTCCCAATACCAACTTCATTTTCCAACTTGAACAAAGGATTCATGTTTCAAAATAGTGAAGTTAACTGGATCAATGTAGATAAGACTCAATGCACAGACCTTGACCATCTAAGTGAGGAGTTTGGGCACCATCCTCAGGATGGTGGGAGGTTGTTGAAATTTTTGAATAGGTATTATATGACTGAGTGATGTTTTAAGAAGAGCCATCTGGCAGCACTGTCCACAGCGAACTGTAGGAGGAACCTTATGTGAGGCTTGAAGTTCCCAGAAGTAGTCTAAGAATGGGCTACTGGACTACTGGGCTAAGCTAATAGCATTAATGATGGAAGAGAATCCATTTGGATTTTAAAAGGGAAGTATCCAAAGGGACCCTTGGAGGAAAATGATAGCAGTGGAAAAAATAAATAAAAATAGGTACTTTAGGACTTCCAACCCTTCCCACCTCATTGAACACACAGAAAATACTATAAGCTTTTTATGGCCACTGGGGTAAATAAGACTGCCTGGAGATCGAGGTGACCCAACATCATGGGCCCCCAACATCATGGGCCCCCAGGGAGGGCTCTCCTCTTCCCCAAAACCCACCTTCCCCTAACTACAGGCAGAAAACATTAATATCTCCACATGGCTGGGAAGATATTTGGATATTTCTGCTTTAGGAATAAGTAGTCTGAGCAACATGCAGAAAGACAGACGCACCAAAATGAGGACGAACAGTACAGAGAAGACTGTACCTATAAAAGAAAGCAAATGTTTGGTTCAGTGTATAAGGCTGAACACAGAAGTGAAATACAGCTTACGTGGTTGGAAGAAAACTAACTAGCATCAGGGTTAATTCTAAACAAGACAGCCCAAGACACCAAGCCATTGCCTATGTTACAGTGACACAATAAAACAAGGGCAGTGGCTGTGTAGGCCTAACTGGGCATGGGAATAGGCAGCACCTACTAGATAGATTGGAAGGCGATACAAACCACACATAAGGAGGCATTAGGTAGAACCTAAGTGTAGACAAAAGCAGAAACAAAGATGGATGGAATTTTGGTGTTGTATGAATATGGAAATCTAGGCCTATTAATCTAAGCCTGCTTGAGGATTTATGAAGTACTGCCCATTCTTTGCTCCTTATTGATTTATAGTTTTGTAGTCTCAGTACCTTACCTGTGCACCTAATTTGCATTGCTGCATGGAGGAAATTATAGACTGAGAAAGTGCAAAAGCTTGCAATCCATAATTCTTTGTGATAATTGAAGATGTTTGGTTACAGAAAATTAAAAAGTTTTCCCTCTTTCTTCAATAAACTCAATGACAGAGTGAGAACAAGATCCCACCCACAAGGTCATGCAGATTCTATTGTAAAAACAGCAATGAATGGCTCTTCTAAAAGATAATGGAACCCATGAATTTTTCCTGATGATTGGCAGCAGGGCCACCACATGCCTGATTCAAGAAGGACCTGCCTTTCACATTGGCATGTATGTGAATGGTGCTCCCTGAAGTTGGGGTGCACAGCCTGTGTGACCATGTGGCAGCTCACAGAGAGACCTATGTGGTTTATCCCGGGGCTCTCACCCAGCCCAACGAATGCATATCTGCGTTGATCTGTGGCATTCATCACCAGCGCAGCCACCTTCCCTTCCCCAGCCACGCTGTGTCGGTATGCTCTAATCCTGACTTACCATTTTATTCCAATTCATATCTACCCAGTTCTCCACATGACTTCCCACTGGACCTCTATTACAAGCCAAAATACATCCTTCTGGCTCATTTGCTTCAGTCATTTTGTTGACCTTTCCAAAGATATTTGCCACTCTCACTATCATGCTCCTTGTTACAGTTAAGTAAAAAAAATAAATAAGTAATAACAGCCACACAATGCAGGAAACTCTGGCATCCTCCCAGCATTTGGTCCAGGCTTCAGTTTTAGCACTCACCTCACAGCAGCACTGCAAACTTTTATTTACATTTCTGACTCCTGCACTCAGGGTGAGCTTGATGGAAGGCAGAATAATGCAAGGAGGAATGATGCTTCTTTGAGCCGCAGGACTTAACAGGGTGCCTGGCACATAGTAGGTCCTCTTTTAGTATTTGATCATTGGGTGAGTAAATGAACAGATTACCTTTCTTAGATTTAGACACAGTAGTCTCATTTCGAGCATATGGTTTTAAAAGAATTCTTCTTTCTGTTATGTACAGTGCCTGCATCTATTGGCCTTTGTTTAACAGCTTCCTGGGTGATGCTAGGAGAAGCTGCTGTGTCTCAGACAGTGGTTTCTGAGTCTTGTTTATCCCTGTGCAGGTTGGGAAGTGGAAAGACAAGTCCCTGCAGATGAAGTACTACGTGTGGCCCCGAATGTGTCCTGAGACAGAAGAGCAGGAGGATGACCATCTGAGCATTGTAACCCTGGAGGAGGCCCCGTTTGTCATTGTGGAAAGTGTGGACCCTCTGAGTGGAACCTGCATGAGGAACACAGTCCCCTGCCAAAAACGCATAGTCTCTGAGTACGGCACCTTCCCCAGTGGCTCCGGGGAGCATGGGATAGTCAGATTTGAGCCAGCTGTTAGCACCTGAGGCATAGGATGAATTGGGCACCCTGTCTGATTTTCAGTTAACATTGGGCAATGGAGCCAATGACAGCCCTATGTCTGATTCTGGCTCTGTCCAAATCATGATCTGGGAGAATTTCTCCTAGTTATGCTAACATTTCTTTGGCCTTGGCCTTGCCTGGTCTCAATGACCAGGACATCAAGTTTCTGGAATTTAAGTTCACGTTTGTGTTGAAATATGTTTGCTTGGGCCAGCATGTCCTGAAATGTTGAGGGTTAGAAACATTTTAGAAAAACATAAAACTAATCTATGCTGTTAGAAGTCAGGATAATAGGTGGGAAGTGGCTGAAAGGGAGAACCAGAGGCATCTAAGGTACTGGTAGCTTTTCTGTATCTGGATTGGGGTGCTGATTAAATGAGTCCATGCAGTATATGAAAATTCATCCAACTGAACCCTTAGGATATGTATACTTTCCTGATGTATATTATACATCAAAGGAGCATTAAAAATTTTGAGAAAACCTAGCTTACTCATGAGAAGATTGCAATTCAGTGGTCTGATTTATTCCCTCACGTAGGTCTGAGATAAATAGTGCTGAGCTGTGAACAGGTTTGGAGTTTTAATGGCAAAGGGTAATATTTTGCTTCTTGTAGAAAGTCTTGTTTTTGTGTTTTGTTTCTTTCACTGATTAGGAATAAAACAGATGAGGAGCCAGGTTATATCAAAAAATGCTGCAAGGGGTTCTGTATCGACATCCTTAAGAAAATTTCTAAATCTGTGAAGTTCACCTATGATCTTTACCTGGTTACCAATGGCAAGCATGGGAAGAAAATCAATGGAACTTGGAATGGTATGATTGGAGAGGTGAGTGTCATTGGGAATTAAGGGCCATTTTCCATGCTCTTTTATTTTGTTTCATTTGGATATAAAACACTCATTTTATAAATTTTATAAAATATAAAATAATAAGTAGAATATACTGTCCTGCTATACAAAGAAAATTCCGGTAGGGTGGTATTTTCCTCATGGCAGTCCCTCACCTTTCTAAATGTTCTAATTGCAGCATTGCATTTTTCCCCCCAGGTGGTCATGAAGAGGGCCTACATGGCGGTGGGGTCACTCACCATCAACGAGGAGCGATCTGAGGTGGTCGACTTCTCTGTGCCCTTCATAGAGACTGGCATCAGTGTCATGGTGTCACGCAGCAATGGGACCGTCTCACCTTCTGCCTTCTTAGGTAGGTGATGTGCTTGCAGATGTGGAGGAAACAGACATGAAGACAGGTGGATGGAATGAGGAACAGTGAAGGAGCTCATAGCCAGGCTCTTTCAGCCAGAAGGTTGTTTGCTAGGAGTTTAACTCAGCCAGGGATTTCATTTTGGGGACTTTAACATTGATCATCCTTCAACATGAAAACTAAAGAACACCCCGCAAAATGGGAAGGCATGATGCCTTCTAAGAAAAACAATGTTGGATTGGTCATCAGGGGTCCTACTTTCGTCTCATTCCTGCCAGTTACTCATCATTTAACTTTGAGCAAATTTGATTTATTCTGGGACTCAGTTTTCTCATCCATAGAAGAAGGCATTTTGACTTGCTGATGTTTGAAGCTGCTTCCTGCTTTAATAATTTCTAATTGTAGACATCATTGAAATACCTTTTATTTTAAATTCTCTTCAAGAATTGAGCTCAGTGCTATCAAAAAGTTTTGTCTTTACATGAATTTTCTGAGGTTTTGCCAGAGAACACTGATCTGATTCTCCCCATCACCCCACTCCATCCTTTCCCATGCCATTCAGTTCTTCCCCACTCCCCAGTATCACTTACATGTCAGAAGCCTCAGATATGATATAAGACTGGGTGAGATAAGGCCAAGTGTTCCATTAGATGAGGTCCTTTGTGAGCTCATAGCCCATATCTTCTGCAGGGGCTGTGAGAGCAAGGGGTTGGAAAGTAAAATGTCACCTTGACAACAGAACACTGGGCTAGGGGATAGGAAACCCAGTTTGAACATAAACAAGCTGTAAGCCCTTGGACGAGTCACAATCTCTCTAAAGGACAGCATTTTCTTCATGATATTGGAATAGACAGTGACTAACATTTCTTTAAGCTCTATCTGGGGTGGGGAGTGGGATTTATTTAACCAATCAATGCACTACCAAGTGGTGTTACAGGTTCCATAGAATTTTTCTATAAATGACTCAAGTTTTTCAGCCAACCGTCTTACTCACAATGAAGCCAATTCTGGCCCTGCCAATTTTATATGAAATGTTATTAGACAGCACACACTAAGTGTTATCAATCCTTATCACAGCGTTATGTATTTTATTTGCTTTTTCCTTTACAAAGATAATTAGAACATGAAGGTATACAAACAAAACCACACTCTAATTCTAACCCTGTCAGCATCGCACCAACCTTAACTTCTGAACTGAAAGAGCCTGTGATACATGGGTACAGCTGGCCCTGGAATGACATAGAAATGCCAGGCAGGGGCGTGCATCTGTGTATGTGTGTGCGTGTGCTTGGAGGAGGAGCAGTTAGTTACTTATAGGAGTAAGAGGAGCCAACCTTTGAATACCTGCTCTGTGATGTGCCAGGTATTACTGAACAAACTTTGATTATATTATCTCACTGAAGCTATTATTGTACCCCTTTAATGGTATAGAAACTGAATCTTACGTTACGCAATTTCCAACAGTCCCTCAGCTAGTAATGGGCTGATCCAGGATTAATGCCCAGATGTGGCTGCCGTCAGGGCCTGTGTTCTACTCCACATGGGGGCATTTCAGAGCCCACCTCCTAAATCAGGAACCACTGTGGTGGTCAGAGACCAAGATATAATACAGTGGGAAACCATAGACTTTTGCCCTCAGAGGACCTCAGTTCATAACCTGGCCTTGCCACTTTCTGAGGATGAACTTAAAATGGACTTTGACCTTTGAGTCTTAGTTTACTGCTCTGTAAAATAGATATGGTAATCTTATGGTAATCTCATAATGAAAGGGCTATTCCAAGGATTGTATAAAATATGAGGGGGAAGTACTTTCTAAATTGTAAAGACCAATACAAATGTTTTTTCTTGTGTTTTGTATACAGAAAATTTCCCTGGGCTTAACTGGGGAATGAAAGCACAGAAAAAATACCTTTACTCAGTTATTCCCTAATCTTACCCAAAAGTGAGATCAGGGTAGGATTGCAATCAATTAGAGCCAACAGGGAGAAGTGTTCTCCGCTCCACTGCATAGAAGCTTTGAATTGTACCTTCTACCCTGGAATCTCTGGTGGCTACTGAAAGGTTTTGCATTTCACAGTTGGCACACACCTTATCAAAGCCCTTTTGAAATTGATTAAGTGGCCAAGTTTTTGTAATTCCCTTGGGAGTTCAAAAGTAAAGTAGATTTCAAGTAAGAAAACATTTTCTAATTTCCAGCCATTTTTCTCCTTTTTCAACTTCATTTTTATTAATGATTTGGAAGGTAGAGAAAACAGCATATTAATTCACTTAGTTATGAGTTTACAGTGTGTTGTGACAGCTAAAAAGGCCAGAACTATTTTGAGATACAATTGAGGGAACATTGTATCATGGGACAGAATAGCGATTGTCCCTTTTTATAGGCTTTCAGAGAGATGGCTTTTGGAATATATTGTTCAATTTCTGGATGTCTCTAAGCCAGAGAGATTTAGATCAAATGGAAAGGATTCAGCAAAAATGATTAAATAAATTAAAGAAAGCATGCGTAGAATTTCTTGCTTTCTTGCCTGGTCTTTCCCATCACCCATGTCACCTGGTAATAGGGACTAGCTTATAGTTGTTTGGTTAATTATGGCTGAAACATGTTTCCTTTCACATGCTAAATTCCCGCTGGTGTAGATACTGATAGTTATTTAATGTGAATGGATTTTTTTAACATTGACTTATATTCTCATACTCTAATGATACCTAATAAAACATATACATCAAAGTGGGTCCAAAAAGTAAATCTAGGTTACAAAGTTTAAGAGAAGTGAAGGAAGGGAGCAAGGGAGTTATTCATTGTACGAAATTATTACTGAACCAGTTTAAGCATGAAATAGTAACTAAATCTGTTGAGAATGAGTTTGGCTGCAAGGCTGGGAAGCATTGGTGAGAGCTGTCCCAGGTCTCCACTGTGTGCTGTGGCCAGACAGGTGAGAACATCAACCAACAGCCAGTCCGATATGATTCATTTATCCCATAGCTAGTATTTCTTCTGGTTGTACCATTTACTAAAAGACCCAGATACTGATCCAATGACAGAAACTATCTCTACAATCTCAAAAGTTCACAGGCAAGAGATCGTCCTTCTCAAGTGTTTGAAAGAAAACAAAGCATGCCCATCAGGGGAATGGAGATGCTGGGGCACAACCTCTTACTCCTCCCCACCCCAGGCCCTGGCTGTGTGAAAGGATGGACACACTTGGAGTTTGTGTCCCCGCAAAACTACATGTTGCGTGCATGAATGAATATGTGAAAGAATCAGAACCTGCTTATTCTCTGTTTTAACCCTGGGCGCTGATTTCTCTTTTTCCTTCACCAGAGCCCTTCAGTGCTGACGTCTGGGTTATGATGTTTGTGATGCTGCTTATCGTCTCAGCCGTGGCTGTCTTTGTCTTTGAGTACTTCAGCCCTGTGGGTTATAACAGGTGCCTTGCTGATGGCAGAGGTAAGGTCAGCTGTATCCACTGCATTTCTTCATTTTTCTAGTCAGTTGGGAATCTCTGAACTTCTCATTTGCTGTCTGCCTCCTCCTTAACGTATCCATTTCTGCAAATGAACCCTCAGCTTTCTATGTCACCAGCTTGGTGACTTGTTAGAAATACCCCAATTAAGATGTTAATTTGAATCTGTATGTCCCCTCCATGGCTCAAGCCTGACCCCAAACCCAGTTCTTCCCCTGGGAAAATGAGAGGAAAGCTGGCAGTAAACACATGTAGCATAAACATGTCAGAGGAAACTATTTTGATAACCTTAGGCTATGAGTAGTCCATCTGATCAGATGGACTAACAAGGCAGACAATACCCATGTATTAAGAATAAGGAAAAATAGGCTGCCCCAGGGTATTGCTGAGTAGTTATGGCTGAAAGAGTTCTCTGCAGCCAAAGGATCACCACCGAGGTGCAAGATCTCCTAAACATGTGTCCTGCTCCGATCCCTCAGCCAGGGAATATAGGAGTTAGGTATTTGAAATATAGTGGCCAGGAGATAACAGTTCTCACCCACAGCTACTACAGGGGCAGTCTAATTTCCTGGCTAGGTAGGTCCAGAGATGTGAGGGCTGCCTGTGTGTTTGAGCCATTTATCAGACTTCACAAAAAAGTTTACTAGATCTCTGAAGGGGACCATGTCCTCCTTATGAATAGCTCTTCAAAATTTCCTGAGAACCCCAGGATTAGAAAATATTATACCTTTTCTGAATCTTTTCCCACCCAGAATATGAGCTTTATCCTGGAATTATGCCTCCAAGATGTAAGATTCTCAACCCCAGCTACATATAAGAATTATCTATGGGTGACTTAAAAAAAACAAAGGTTCATGGACCTCTTTTCCTAATATTCTGATTCACTAGTCCAGAGTGGGGCTTGGGCCATTATAATGTTTCAAAATAGTGGTTCTGCACTTTGAATGTGTGTTAGAATAACCACCCCACACTGAGTTCATAAGCATCTCTGGGGGTGGGGTGCCAGGCAGCAGCGTTTTGTGAATGCTCCCAGGTACTACTGCTGACATCACAGCCCAGGCTGTGAGCCGCCACGGCACTGAGGTATTTCCAGGTGCAGACCTGCCTTCCTGTTCAGTGTTGGCATTCTGGGTGGACATTTGGATGTCTCCACAATATGTTGCCATCAGAGGCTTTCTGCCGGTGCCAGAGGGTCACCCAGAAGCCATCAATACTCCCCATGCTGATGGGCATTAGTAACAAGGGAAACATCTGAGAAGCACAAGAGTACATACATATGCTGATAATGTCAGGAGCTAAAGTGAGTGTGCACTTTCCCCGACACTTGAAGAAAATCAAGGAGGCAAAAATTCAGACACAAAATTGAGAGCAGGGGCTTACAGTTGCTCACTTTACCAAATGATGCTTACCTTCACGAAGGAATTCAACATGGGGCCACTTTAAATATCAAGTCTCCTTGAGGCATTTTACAGTGTATAAAACTTTGATTTATAAACATCTTTTAAGTTACACATCTGTTCCATGAAATAAGGTCCACATGCACAGATGTGTGCGCACAGTTAGATATTAGGCTCAACATGTGTAGTCAACTATGATTTAGTTGGCTGAGCAGATGCTGTCAGGATCACAGATAGTATTGTACGACCTGTGCTAATGTGTTGTAATACTGTGCAGGCAGATGTTCGTTTCTGCAGTGGAAGGGCTACGCACAGACCTAGACATCAGGCAAGATTTCACCATTGCTAAGCAGAGATAGCAGTAAGGTCACAAGAAATTTACCGGCAGAAGTCTTGACATTATGTGTGTGAAGGCTGGGAGGAGAAAAGTCAAAGACAGACCACCTCACTGCCCACAGATCTATGTGGCAAAGCCAGAGATCCATGCTTCCTCTCTGGGCTTCCTGATATTCTTTCACACAGAAGCTGCCATGGTACGAAACCATTTGGGCATTGTTGCCATTGGAGTGGGGTCAGAGTTGCCTTTTCAACATTTAGAGCTAAGTGCTAGAAGCTAAAGAAAAATCAGGATAAAGTGCATTGAAAGCCACCCAGCATCAGTGTGAATAAAATTAGAGGAGGCCTATCATGACACTGGAAGAAAAAGACCCCACACAACTCTTGTTGACCTTTTTTGAAGTTGAAATTGTTTTCTTGGTAGATACAAATATAAATTTTAGGAACAACAGGAATAAGGATGGTGTGTGATGATTGTGGGATAATTGCTTTGTTATTCAGATTCGATGTCATCTCAAGGGTCTTGTCCACATGGGGGCAGAAAGCTGGCCCCTTCTGTGCCCTAACTGAGTCATGACTGTTAGTTGGAGCAGGATTCCCACACACACCACAGGCCTCTGATGTTTCTCCTAAGGAACTCTCTTATGTCTCCCTGGGGATCCCAGGAGAAGAAAGATACCAACTCTCAACTTAAAAAGCTATCTGTAAAAGGGCTGGCTCTTAGTCTGAGGGTTTCCTGCTCTGAGCAGGAAATGACTAGTTGTGTGTACTTGTGGGCTTAAATAGAACCGGGGACTCTGCCTTAACGTTTTGTCTTTTCATTATGCCAGAGCCTGGGGGTCCATCTTTCACCATCGGCAAAGCTATTTGGTTGCTCTGGGGTCTGGTGTTTAACAACTCCGTGCCCGTGCAGAACCCGAAGGGGACCACCTCCAAGATCATGGTGTCGGTGTGGGCCTTCTTTGCTGTCATCTTCCTGGCCAGCTACACTGCCAACTTAGCTGCCTTCATGATCCAAGAGGAGTATGTGGACCAGGTCTCTGGCCTGAGTGACAAAAAGGTAAGAGAACCATCGGAAACCGTCGCGATTTCCCTCAATTCCATTCTGAGCCACACTTACAGTTCTCACGTACCTGTTAATTTTCTGTCTTTAGAATCCGCAGTTCTTTATTATGTTTTCCTTCAATTGGGACCTGGGAGCAGAAATCCATTTCCCTACTGAAATAATACTACTTCATATTTGCCTTTTGATTTGTGAAAGGTTGTCACAAGTACGCCCTGGGCTGCAAATAAGGGGCTTGGTATGTCAATGGCTTTCTGAGTACATGGTCCCTCTTGTTGGATACGCTTGGGTGGCCCATCCGTGCAGGACTGCCATTTGGTGTGTTATTAGGAGGCCACCCCAGGCCCCCACACTGAGGGCACTGGCCCCATTATGGCCTTCATTTTCCTCCCAGTGGTGTTTGGTTGTGGGCTCGCCCTTTGTTCCTCTGCACACTCGTGTGTTCCCAGGGCTGAGCAGGAGGGTTGTTCTTCTTGTGTCCTGAGGAGAAGTAACTGCTGTTTAACTTGATGATTTGCCCTGTGTGGTGCTGACAAAGGGGCTGCTCCCATACCAGTGGCAGGCCTCCCTGCTGGCCTGTGCAGTGGAGAAAGCAAGGAAAGCATCTGCTGGTTTCCATCTTTTTTGGGTGAGGATGTGCAAGACCTGATCTAAATGCATGTGATTCTCAAAGTCTACTAGAAGTATCACAGATTTCATGGGAGCTCTGTCTCCTGAAACCATGATAACAGATGGTCCAAGACCCGTGATAGGAGCTACCTTCATGGAGTGTCTGGTAAAGCTCATGTATACCCCAAAATAATTCTGGAGACTCAAAACAAATGTGCTACTCTGTTTCCTTAAGATTTAGAAAAAGTGATTTTCCTCAATGATGGAGCTATGAAACATAGACAGATGTGTGTTTAGATCAGTTAGGTCAGATAGTGAATGATTTATTACATGGTTAGGTTTCCTCAAGATAAAACTTTTTAAACACTTTGCAAATTGTTTGAGAAGAGTAAAAAGGGAGAAATATTCTCTTTGGGGGCTTGGTTCTGATTTCTCTATCTACTCATCGCTACTCACCAAGAACATTCTAAAGCATGTGAGGAAAATAAACAAGCTTCTTAAGGAAATGGGAAAAACACACACACACACACACACACACACACACACACACACATATATATTTCACTATGTTTACCTCTTCATGTTATCTCTTTCTATGATTTGTCTTCCTTTTCATTTTATTTTTCTTCCTTATATTTAAAAATATTCCCTCGCTTGTATTCTTTCCTCCTTATTTTTGATTTTTTTTTACTTTTCTCTTCTAACTCATGATTTATTATGCATTTATTCATATATTCATTCATTTCTTTCTTAATTCCTTTCTAAACCCTTTTCTCTGTCATTGCTCCTTTGTGTACATCATTCCTTCATCATTATAATCCTCTTAGAAAATTTGATTACACATCTCCCTTCACCGCCTGCTACAGCTACTTTCATGCCTATTTCTGTAACCTAGGCAGCAGTGGGGCTGCGAACAGCTACTTCCTCAGGGCGCCATACTTGGATGTGGCATTGATGAGGTGGACCATGCCCATCTGAAAACATGAATGTGGCAGAAGCATGATAGATCATGTCCCCACATGTGGATTTGTCCTCACATCAGGATATGGCAGAAGTGTGATGGGTCATGCATGTCCCCACATAGAGGATGGTGGGACCATGTTGCAATGTAATAAATACAGGTGTGGTGGGCCACAGCCCTTCCTGGGGCTCTGGGCTGGAAAACAGGGGGTCTACCATATTTATCACATTGTTTTCTTCAGATGTCTCTGAGAATTGCTTAGGACACTGTATTTATCTTTCTCAGACCCTCATGGGCCATCCAGCAACAACTGAATAATCTTCTATTTGAACTAAGCATAATTGAGATGGAGGAAGATTGTTTTCCCTTCTGTGGTTTTGAAAAAACATATCATTCCATGCTGCTTAAACCAAAAAGACAGTACACCCATCTGCCCTCCACACCATGTTGATTATGATCTGAATAGTTGGATCCCGTGAGTTCTTTGCTTAAAGAACTTTAGTGGCTCTGCTGCTTATAGAATAAAGATGATTTTTTTTCAATATGTGGCTTTCAAAGCTTTTACAAATGATTCCCAATGTGCTTCTGCTCTTCAGTCTCATCAGCCAATGCTTCAATTTTTGCATCCTGCATTCTAGGCATTCTCGACACCTTATCCTCCTCAGCCCTGCCTCCTATCCATGCATCTGCCAAGGATGGTCTTCTCATCACTTTGTTATTCATCAAACTCCTACTGAAACTTCAAGACCCTGATTAGAGGGGCGATCCTTTATTTAAGGAGCTTTCCTTTGCTCATCTTGGCTCATTCTGTCGCGGCAATCATTCACATCTTTATTATAAATTGTCTTCCATATTATATTGTAGTATCTATGGATCTGTACCTGACCCCATCTCCCTGCATCTGGCCATAAGCTTCAAAAGGTCTGTGATCATAGCTTGGTTATCATTTAGAAAGTGTGTGGTGGAGAGGGAGAGAGGGTGTGTTTGGATCAGAGTCTCTTGCACAGAGCAGCAGACTAAGCATTACAGCAAAGCAAGCAACAAGAGAGCCAGAATCCTTCAACAGTTATTCAATTTGAAAATGCTTCAAAATGGCTACCTCTGATACATTTCAAAACTTTGCAAATGACAAAATAGTAAAGTGTAAGCATCCTACCAGAAAGTGTCAACATAATTTACATAATTATAGAAAACATTTTAGTAACTAATGGCATATAACTACATATCAGTGTCAGGAACAGTAATATAAATCAGGAAGAGAGTTTTCTGAAAGTACACTTAAAATGTCAAAATTCTTATTAGGTTTTTTTTTCTTTACTTCAAAACACCTAAAGAAAACAAAGTCTTTGGACTTGGGACTGACTTTGCATGAAAGGAAGTGTGTTCTGTGAATTTAGAAAAAGAAAAGAATAAAGTCATCAAAACAATAATATTGAGAATACAAATGGGGTGTTTTCTAAGATTCTTCTTCCAATGTAATTGAATTTTCTTCAGTGAAAGTAACATTTAAAATGGAGAAAAGTTTCTAAACTTGTTTTGATGATCATGGATGACATACCTTCTATTGGGTTGTCGGAAAAGTCATGAATCATTTTTGCAATGAAAAATACAGAAAAAATACATCATGACTTTCCCAACAACCCAATATATAACTCAGATCAAATGATCAATATCTTAGAGTTATGATGGGAAGATATTGGTAGCCATTAAATTTACATATTTTTAAGAAATTATCTTTAATTTTATGGCAGAATAATGTTCCCATATCTCATTTATGTTAAGGTACAAAATCAGAATATTCAGAGTTAAATTTCCATGAAAACCTATTTTGGGGCTCCTGGATGACTTCCATTTTTCAGCAACACATTACATCAGTGAATTCAGAATCATTTCACTACTTGCTATAACTAAATGTGGGTGCAAGTTCTAACATTTAGCAGCCCTACTGTACATTCCATCAGCTCTCCCAGTGGGAGGTGGATGTAAGGAAGCTGGTGACATCTTTCTTCTCTTAATAAAGAGCCCACAATGCTAATTCTCATATTTCTCACCTATCCAGATGGATTTCTCCTTTTGCAGTCTGCCAACCACAGTATGGAGGGGAAAGAGCTTGGCCTGGTGAAGGATGGGACATATTTGCTGGGCACTGGGTACATTAAGTATGTTACATATATGTTATATGTATAATCTTCATACAGGTATGATTATTCCCATTTTTACAAATAAGGACACTGAGATTCTGGGAAGGTTAGTGACTTCTCTAAAGTCACAAATTATCAAGTGACACAGCCAAGGTTTGAGTCCCTGTGTGTTTGACCAAAAATCACTTGGCCAGGATATGTCCCTTGACAAAGCTATGTCAGAGCTAAAGATTGATATTGACACCCCTGCCCCTACTTTCTCATTTAATTCCCTACCCTCTCATTTAATGACTTTGTATGTCAGTTCTACTTAACCCAACCCTTCTCAGGACACAGTACACACCACTAGCAAGACTATTACTACTACTGATAATAATAAAAACAGTTATTATTATTAACAAAATTTCAACAATAATATCTCTGCTAACATTTTTTCATCTCTTACAAGCCAGGCATAATGCCAAATATATTACATAGATTATCTTATGTAATAGTGCTATTAATATCTTCATTTGTACATGAGAAAACTAAAGAAGCTTGGAGAGGTTGAGTAATTTGCCCTTCTGATGTTTCTGGCTTCCTATAGCCCCTAAACAGTGTGCCACCCTGTTGAGATACAGATGGTTTTCCTAGTTAATCCACTTTCTTCCTACCCTCCTATCTACCTGGTCAAAGTTTAACAAGTTACGTCCTTTTCCTCTACTAAAGAGTAGCTATCTGACTAACAGATCCATAATGATTAAATAGTATTTTAACATTTGTACTTTATTTGATAAGTCTTTCAAAGACATTACTTTAAACAGAGAATAATGATGATTTCCAGTGATTGAGCAGGCTAATGGCCCTCAAATTGACTTTAGCCTGGGCCTGTTGTGACCCTGAGCTTTAAGCCATTGTTGGAGGGTGGGAGACAGGTGGCAGCAGGAGAGAGAGGGGTCAGTTATGGAGTCAGAGGGTGAAGAAAGTCTGCAGGGAAATAAAGGCTGCAAAAGTCACTGGAGGCTGCCGTCTGGCCATCAGGCTCCTGATGGTATCTGGCTGCATCCTGCTTCACACATTCTTACCACCAGTGTGACATACACCTGCATCATATTTTGCAGTTCTTTTCCTCAAGGAGCTAGAGGAGCTTTATTAACTTCAAAATGACAAAAAGGTGCTTATCCATTTAATGAGGGCAGCCATCTTACCCTATAGCATTGGAAGTACAATTAGGACAATCTACCCATGGCTTTTCTAGGTAATGATTATTCTGAGTTTCTGAGAAGTCCCATAGGGTGTGGAAGTCACCATTTTGGATAGAGACAGGGAATAACTTTTAAATTGGCATGCAAACAAATAAGTAAATATGCATTTTGGAAGAAAACCAGCCTGGTGATAAGCATTTTATACAACTACACTGACATGTTTGGATGGTATTTGAGCATGTGTGAGGAAATGGGCCATGCTTTCCACTGGACAAATGTATTTTCCTTGCCCTATTAACTTTAGGCTGAAAGCCAATGGGAGACAGCTGACCTCAAACCTGATCTGTCACAACCTGGTCCTAGCCCAGACCATCTTGGTCAGACCATGGAATACTGGGCTAAAAATAGCTCACTAGGGAAGTGGCAGCCATAACTACCTAGCCAGGGAGCTCGAACTGAGGGCCTGGGAAGCACCTCCAGAGAGCTAAGCAACATGTAAGCGTATGATTTATTTATGTGTGAATCCTCTGGAGTGGTCAAGCAACTTGATGTCTTGTAACAGCTGGTCAAGGGCAGGCCTGGAGGAAGTGACAAGAGAAGAAAACTCCCTAAACCCTGGGAGTATACAGGGTACAGGACATCACAGGTGGGAGAAGGAACACCTGCCCCTTTGTTTCTTAATTAGCAGAGCCAATCTGACACCGTGCATGGACCACTGCCCCAAGTACTGAGGCTCCTTCGTTCCTGCCAGGATGGCCTCCATCCAGATGGATCTAAGAACAAGGTTCTGGGGCTTGGCCAGTCCCAGGTCTGTCAGCTAGTGTCAGCTGTCATCACTTCTCTGGTTTTATTTGAGAACGGGACTTCTTAAGTCCCTTCAACAAGTCCTTTTGAACCCTGATTCCTAAGTCCATCTTGACTGAGGCAGGAAATCTCTCCCCTCGGCTCAGCATCCAGTGGGGCTTAGCAGTGGTCACTGTGTCACTTCCAGGATGCAGATTTCCCAGTGCTGACTGCTGTGGTCCCAAGAGAGCCCCAGAATCATCTTTTTCTCCTTTTTCTGTGCTCTTTCACAGCATCGGGCTTCTCTTTGCTCTCTTCTCCTTGCTTTCTGACTTGCCATGACTTCCTGCACAGGATTCCTTATCTTCCAGATCTTATATAGTGTTGAGGCCTGCAGTGGTTTAAATGGTAGCCCCCCAAAAGATGCCTCTGCATCCTAACCCCTAGAACCTGTGAATGTGGACCTTATTTGGAAAAAGGATCTTTACAGATGAAATTAAGTTAAGGATCTCAACAAAAGATTATCTTGGATTATCCAGGTTGATGCTAAATCTAATGACCAGTGTCCTTATAAAAAAAAAAAAAAGGCAGAGAGACATTTGACACAGAAGAGAAGAAGGCCACCAGAAAGAAAAAGAAATTCCTGGAACCACTGGAAGCTGGAAGACACAAGCAATGGATTCTCCCCTAGAGCTTCTGGCAAGAACATAGCCCCACTGACACCTTGATTTTAGACTTCTGGTCTCCAGGACTATGTGAGAATAAATCTGCATTGTTTGAAGCCACCAAGCCCATGGTGACATGTCATGGCAGCCACAGGAAACTAGCCACACTGCCCCACACTGAGTCCTTTTATAACCTGCACTCTGAGCTCAGTGCACCCTTTAGACTGGTGCTTCTCCTCATCTCAGTCCCCTTCATTGCCTCCCCTCCCCCCACCAAGCGCGCGCGCGCGCGCGCGCGCACACACACACACCCGCCCAGTCCTTCCAATGTGGGTATTTCTTACAGCAGGATCCAGTTCAGCTCCTCTTCTCACTAATTGCCTTTGCTTGGAAAAGCTGAACTCCGTCACACTGAAGATTTGCAGAGACTTGTTTTATACGCAGAGGGAGTCTTCTCCATGCTGGTTAATTTTAGGGAGACAATAAAAAATCTAAGTGCCATTGTGTGCTCCCTTTTGCTCTGTCCTTGAGCCCGATTAATGATAGTTTCTCACAGCATGTAGTGTATTATTTTTGTGCACACTTCCCACACAACCTACTTCTAGATCTCTTAGTAGTAATGTCCCTGTCAAAGGGGATTGAGGACGAGTTTTTGTAAGATGCATCAATTTCACAACTCTTGTCTGGGGAAAATATTATTAATGCACCTCTCTCATTCTGGATAGTGCTGTTGTTCAGCTCACAGAACTGGAAGGGATGTTATTTGATTATCAGGCACAGGTGACACTTTTGTCATCAAAGGCAAACAGATGCCCTCCTCATGTAGATGAACGTGTAGGATGCACACTCAACATGGAGCCTTTCTCCATCCTCTCAACCTATGGAAAGGCAAGATACCTCAGTAACTAACAGCTTGGTACTTGCCAATCTGCGTAAGAAACACGAGTTCCCCATGGGCATACAGCATAGGTTTTTACAAAGTGGACCTCAGGAAGGTTGTCTTTTTCACCTGGAAAAAGAAGAAAGCTTTGCTAATATTAGTGGAACCACCTTTTTGTGAAATAAAACAAAATGGGAAGGAAGGAAGGAAGGAAGGAAGGAAGGAAGGAAGGAAGGAAGAAAGGAAGAAATAAATTCACGATTTTCCTGCCTGAATTGAATCAAACTGGGACCCAAATGAAACCAGCAATAGGTGACAAACAATTTTAGTTAATAAAAATCAAAGCATGCAGCCTGGAATACTGCACCTGAGCTATGAGGACTCTGGTCTTGGGAGGAGCTAGTGAGCACTTCTTTGAACTTGTGGGATCTTTGAGTGTCTCCATGTGGCTTCCATATAGGGCCTGTCCCCATCAGGCCCTCTCTCCCGGGAAGAGCAAGTGGCTCGGGGCTCCCACGGAAGTTTGAATCTACTCACACAGTCAAGTCTCTGGTTCTAAGAGAAGAGAGCTAGCTAGTCCATTTAGCTGACTACAGAAGGCAGTTTCTTCATTCTGAAGTTTATTTACAACAAAAGAGAGAAATTTCTTCAACATCTTTTTCTCTCTCATTAAAAACAAAATTAGAAATAAGTGGTTTAGTCCAAGTGGGATAAGTTTTTATATGCTCACTAAATCTTGGATTGTGGGCTGACGATTTATTAAGAATTATTGTTTCACTTCTGGACAACTGAGTTCGAGTCCTTTGAGACAAATTAATGCAGCCGTGAAAATTTATATGTGGCCAAAGGCATCAGGCCTAAAATAAATCAGATTTTGGAGGTGTCAGAATTGTAGTGTCTGTGAAAATCGTGGCCTGTGGCCTGGCCTGGCTCTGAGCTTTTGTGAATGTTTTGGCCTTTTTGCCTTTCCAATGCCACCAGCCCTTCCCCGCTTGCTGTAATGATGGCAAGAGTGGACAAAGGCCTCAATGGGCTGTGCAGCCTGGTATTTTTGCAAGTTTTATGCATGTGTTAGGCCCAGTGGGGGCCTGAGAGTGCCTAAAGCCTGGGGAAGCCCAACCATTTAGTTTACAATTTGCTGTCAAAGTTTTCCTTCCCAGCATGGATCACCCAGAGCTATTGAAAGAGCACTCACGTTCTGTAAACATTGTCATCTCAGACATTTCCTCTGGTGTTTTAATATAGTTCTATTCAGGGAGCTTTGATTCCAAGTGACAAGGGCATTAGCGGCAAGCCCGCAAGCCCGCATGGCCCTGAGTGCTGTCCCAATGGAGAGACAAGAACAAGCAGGCGGGTAAGCTCCCTCTCGGTGTAGGTGGCTAGACCTCAGGAGGAAGAGTCAGAAGGAGGAAGATCAGGGGCTCAGTCCTCACTTTAAAAATTCTATGGTAGGGCCTGCCGAGTGGCTCAGTTGGTTACAAGCTCACTCAAGAGTGCGAGCTGAACTCTGAGCCACAGCAGTTCGATGCCCAGCCCAAGCTGAGCTGCCACTGAGCTGCCAACAGGTGGCAGGATGGTTCAGCTAAAAAAAAAATTCTATGGTTAGACTGCATGAGTAGCTCTTTCTGTTGTCGGAAGGGGTGGGGTAAAGAGGAGTGTTGATATCAAAGTCAATTGGGGAACCCTTTCGAAAGAAATAGGCCTCTCTTCACCAGCTGGATATAAAAGTACAGGTAGTGAAAGCTCCCACTTGAGCAGGGCCTGCCAGGAAACCAAAAGTGTAAAAAGGGTTGTGAGACCCCTTTTGGTACTTTAGGGGGAAGTTATTGGAGGGGTGTGACATGCTTCTCTTTCTCCTACTCCCCTAAAATCCACTGAAGGGGCTTTGAGGAGACCATTTGGAGAGCTTGGTATTCATGTTCTGCAGCTAGAATGGAGAAGGGGCTGGCATGTGACCCATAATGGGGAAGACCAAGGCTGATAGGTCTCAACTGGAGAAGGTCACCTGGTAGGTGGGCCAGACTCTGCCCAGTGGTGGGCAGGCAGGTCTGCATTCCTTAGGACCAGATTAGGCCACATGGGAATGAGGGAGTCAGTCTGGGCCCAGACTGGCAGGAGGTATTATTAAAGGTACCCTGCCCATAGGGCTTCCTGCCAACTCAGAAATTTGCTGGAGAGGTGTCATGGAGAAGCTTGAAGGGGCTGGTATAAGTGACCAGCTGCATTGATGCAGTTGCAGACCAGGGCTCTCACCGAGAGACTCTCTGGCGAACCCATGAACTTGCCTGACAAGGAGAAGGGTCTGCTTTGAACACAAGGCCATGCCTAGAGAGCATCAGTGAAGGATCACCACTGTGCGGCCCTAATGAACGCTTTCCTGCCTCTGAAGGCTCCTCCTTTTCCTGCTCCCACCACCTCTCACCCCACCCCCAGAGAGTAGGATGACAGCAGCTAGAACACAGGGTCTGTAAGAGCTGACTTCACTTGGTTTTTATTTCTTGGCCAGCTGATTGCTACCAGGATTCCTGGGGCCAAATCTGTCTGGTTTGTTCTTCCCTTATTATTGAACATTTATCAAACTATTTAGTGAGCATATCCTATGTGCCAGGCCTGTTGTTAGACTCTTCACCTCTGGCTACTTTTAATCCTCATGCCCACCCTTTGTGATAGATAGTATTAACGTCATTTTATAGATGAGGAGAGACTTGTAAGGGTTAAGCAAATTCACTGAAGTCATACTACTAGAAAACGAGGGCGTCAGGATTTGATCCAGAGTTGACTGATGCCCCAGCACACAGCTATCCCATTTTACTGCATTGTTATAGCCCTGCGTCCTCCTCATGTAGATACAGGAAGGAGGGGCATCTAAGGGCACTGGCCTGGTGCAGCAGAGTCCAGGTAAGCCCTTGTCCTGGAGACCCTCTCTGGTCTGGCTTCTTGGATTCTCAAAGGGTTGATTATGGACCCATGTAGTATAGACCCACAAACCACTTGCTACCTGTCTGAGTAGGGACCTAGAAGAGACTTGTTCACTGGAATCTGGGAGCATCTCCAACAAGGGCTCCATTATCTTCATTTCTGTCTCACAGCTTCTTACAAATTTAAGAGCCACTTATTTAATGAGGGTTAACTGGGTGAATGGGTCCAAGAAAAAAGAACTGTTGTCGGGTGCCGTGTTTTCTGTCTTCTAGGAAGTAACCAATAGACTTAATCCAGCTAGAAAGGAAAAAGTCCCAGTTTCAGAAAGCTACTTCTGCTTAGGGGGAAAGAAAGGAAGAGAGAGAGGAAGGAATTGGAAAGGAAGGAATGCACCCTACTCCATCTCTCCATTTTCATATTAAGAGGAAAATAAAGCAAGAACAATTTTAACTTTTCTCAAGTACTTCTGACAAGGAAACCATGAGTAGCTTAAGTCTATAAACCACCTTGATAATAAGTTTGCTAAATGTTTAGTTCCTTAAAACTTCCTTACACATCTCTCAGCTTATCTCTAGAACCACCAGTATGTTCTGAGTTAAGTATAAGTCAGTTCCGTTTCTTACAAGAACTTATTGCAAACAGACCCTGATACGGCTAGGACTCAGCCTGTTTTGGACTGGGTTAAACAGAGATGTTGAGCTGGGTGTCGTCTTGGTACTGGAGAAAGAGTGCTGTGATGTCTAATGATGTCTCATAGTGGCCTCAAATACAAACTGAACAATATGGCTAACAGCATTGTGTTATGAAGGACACTGCAGCCGCAGACCTCCCGGGCAGAGGAACCTCTGGGAAGTGAGCCTTTTATTGCTCCCAGAAAAAAAAAAAGAATAACTGCACATGAACACACAAGGTTATACATTCACATGCCTTTACATGACACACCACCTGTTACTGCAGACACATGCACACAACATACATGGTGCACAGGCAGCTCTGACTGGGAGTACTGAGCAACTTCCTGCTTTTTCCTTTTCTCCTTATAAAAATGCATCCAATTAATTGTGTCCAATTACGAACAAGTCCCTTTCTGTTTGCCAATCAGGGCTGCCTGACCAGGCAAGAGGCACTCACTTGCTTCATTATGCAAATTAATATTCAAAGGCTGAAGAACAATGCTGCCTTCAGCACAGCAGTGAGTCCAGGCTGCTAAGATGAGGCTGCTCCAGTGGTGTTGCTTTAACCCTCTGATGATGGTGAGAGAGGGCTGTGACGGCTTCAAGAGGAGATGGGGGCAGAGTCAAAATCATTGCCAGCTCCCCAAGTACCCGTTACCCTGGTATGAACTGGGCTCTGACATGAAATTTCACCACTAGGTCTGACAAGATTCAAGACAATTTGGAGTCCAAATAGTCTAGACAGAGTAGCTTGAATCCTTAACTACCCCTGTGGTCTGACAACCATAAATAACATTCCACAGGATACGATGGGCACCCGTAAGCATGGGGTCAGGTGTGGCCATAAATGTACCAGTTCTCAGAATCCCTGCAATCAAGGGCAAGCCTGATCCACCATGCAAAGTGCACAAAAAACAATCGAGAGAGAGAGAGAGAGAGAGAGAGAGAGAGAGAGAGAGAGAGAGAGAAAGAGAGAAAGATCAATGAACACTAAAGATCCCACATCATGAGATTATTTTATTTAGAAGAGGCCTGTGCCATTCAGATTCAGGAGCTACTGTCTGTAGAGAAAGAGTTCCTTTACTCCCCAGTAATCACAGTTGTGAGGACTTACTTCTCTCTTGCCTGCCTCACCTTCTTACCGTGTCCTAGCACTTCAGAATCGCTTCTTAAATGGGAATTACAGTCTCAACTTTCAACCCCAAGTCATCAAAACAAGGCTTTTAACAAAATTATATATTTGTCACCCTGGTCCTCTCTGCTGGGGGTGGCACAGCAGTGCGGGCATTTCTGCTTGGCAGCTGTGGTCTCATGACACGTGGTAGGGCTAAGAGGAGTCTGGTGCTGGGAAGCTGGCCAGTTTTCCGGCTCCTCCCGAAGAGTCTACATCATGTGCCTTCAGTCTTTGGTTTGAAGTATCCTGAAATCACACGTCATCTAACACACCCATGTTAGATAAAAGGAACAACACGACGTCCTTGCGGCTTCTGAAGGATGTGTGGTTCAGTGAAGAAGGAGGAATCACTGAAAGAAAATGGCTCCCAAGGCAGTCTACACACAAGCTGGGCCCATTGGTCTGCATGACCACTCCTTTTATTTTAGGGTGCTTTCATGTGCTTATACTTCCAGTTTCAACATTTATATAAAAAGAACAAAATAAATAAATAAACTATCTGCTTCTTAAAGTGCCTATATTTTGGGGACGTTGAGTGACGGTTTAATCACAATTCAATGAGACCTTTTATTAAGGTTGTCTCCCTCTTAACACCTACCTGTAATCCTTCCCTTTGGTCTGAGAAAACAAGGCTTTTGATTTTCTGGACATCAGTGACGTAGAAAAATAGGGACTGTCAGGTTTGGATGCCCCGGAAGGGTGCTTACGAAAGCAGCACAGTTCAGGAAGTGGGGTATAAATATACACAGTGAAGTGCCAGGAAATGCCTTCTCCGTTCCTCCAGTCCTTCATCACCCATCTCCTGCCCCTCCCCGATCCCCAGGCACTCTGTCCTGCCCTTCTACAACAGCCAAGACCCACCTTTGTCATCCTGCACTAGAATCGTTGATCAGATGCCCATTTCCTTTACTGCACTGTAAGCTCCTTGAGGCAGCAGACATGCTTTCCATAACTATCTATTCAGCTCCTGGGACAATGCCTGCTACATAACAGAAGTATGCTAAGTGAATGAATGTTTCCAGAACATAACTAATAATATTAACACGAAAGTTCTGCTCTCTTATGGATTAAATTGCCTTTAATGAGCTAGCCATTTACAGCATTGTTTCTCTGGGGAAATGTATTTCTTTTTCTGAACAGTTGATTTATAAATGAACTCTTGAGGACAGCATGTTCATAGGTTGGAGCCTGCCTATTAAAAATTGCATTTACAAAGCCAAAAATAAGTTACCCTTTGTTAATTTACGATGTTCTTTTGCAATGTGAACACCCAGGGCCCTTGTCCATGGCAACCACTATATAAAGCTGCATCAATCGTTACAGCCTCAGAGAGTGGACTCGTCATTAGTGACTATGGGTGGCATTCCCTGGGCCAGACAATGTACGTTCTTTGTCTCATTTACTTTTCCTGCCAAACCTTTTAGGCAAATGCTAAACAAAAGAGAAAACTAAGACTCAGCCAATTTAAAGTATGTGATATGGCTGGGCTCCTAAGCCCCTCTGGTGCCTCTGTTTCCTATTTATAAAACGAGGATACAAATTGTTACTTACATTATAGCTGCCGTGCTGATGAAAGACTTATAATACCTGCAAAGTGCTTGGAACAGGGCCCCATATGTACTAATCCCTCATTAAATGTTAGGGCTAAGATCCTCCCACATACCCAGGGTTTGTGCCTAAGTCCACCACACAAAGCCCATGGTGTGTCCAGTTTAGGATCAGTGTGTACCTTGAAAGCCATAGAAAAACTGCTACACATCCATCTAGAGCCCACATGCAGTCCTCCTTCCACTCGCCCCTCTCCTTGCACTTTTCCTGTTTCAGTGAGATTCTGGGGGAAGGGGTGGAGTGGGGTGGAGGACGAGTAATAGGGATACATCAGGGCTGGACAGGTGTGCAAGGGAGAAAGGAGGAGTCACCCTGCAGTGCTTAGACTCCCTGAAAATAGCTCTGGATCCAAGGATGCTGCAAGGGTATCTACCATGGGCAACAGGTGCCTAGTACCACTTTGCAACCAGCCTTGTGGGTCCTTTGACAGAAAGCGTTTAGTGCCCTCCTAGGTGCAGAGTAAGAACTCAATGGATATTTCTAAATCTGTATCCATCATCCATTGCTGTCATAGAAAGTTACTTCAAATATGTTTTCATTTCACTACTGGGCCTGCCCCCAAACACTGTCTTCCAGGAGTGGACAGGTTACAAAACTGGGCTACTCTTAAAGCCTTCCCTGCTTGCCTGATCTTGTATTGCCAAAGAATTGTCTGTCCTTGCAGACTCCCAGAAAAAGTAAACCTAACTGCTCCCGCCTCACGCTCTCTTGGAGACAGAAAAGAGCACTAGCTTCACTGCAATTTACTGAGGAAATCAGAGAATTTATAACACTCCTAAGTGTATCCTTAATAGTAATTTTAACTAGTATAGTTAGCAATTGGAAATGCATTCTTATCGTCATAAATAGTTGCCACTCTATCATAATTTGTTCACTAATGAAGGAAATACTGGGGCTCCCTGATGACCCCTCGCCATTTGGAAAATTCCCAGAATGTTAAGTTAGATGTGGGTCTGGTTTCAGTCCCTGAAGCCCCTCTTCTCCCAGCCTAGGGAGCTCTCTTCCCATCCTCCATGGCAGTTAGGGCCTCTGCTGGCCAGTTTCCACTTAACACTTTCTGTATTAATGCACCTTATCCTGCATACCTGTGTGACACAAATATAATCTAATGGTGTTCTCTAGAGAGTCAGTTTCACTGCTTTCCAGCCTCGCCACCTCCCCTTCATGTATTCATTCAGCAGATAGACCCCCAATCACGACCACTGGCCACTGACGGGGACCGGATAGGAAGAGCAGAGCAGCTCTGTGTAGGTGCGGTGTCCCTAACCTTTGTGTCAGCCCTGAGCTCTCAGGCCAACACACGGTTTATCTCAGGAGTCCCAGTAGCTGCCCCACTGTCCATGGCCAAGGCCTCAAGGCCCTGGAGATAGAAAGAGCAATAGTTGTGCTCCTTTATCTTAAAGAGTGTCTCCAGAAACCCCTCCTACCCTTTGTGGGCTCCTCGTTCATCCTGGATTCTGCCTCCCAGCAGAGCCCTGCCCCTCTCCGTTTCTTTGGATTAATGAAGGCCTCCGTTGTATCACCTGCCTGACTTTTTATTTACATTTGTATATTCTCTGCACTTAGCATAATACCTAGTACATCATAGCAGTTAATTCAACAACTATTTATTGGATGGTGACTAGTTACCCTGTGAGTAGGAGTGCCGGATTTAGCAAATAAAAATGCAGGGCACCCACTTAAATTTGAATTTCTGATGAACCATGAATACGAGCGTATGATTTTAGTATAAGTGTGTCCTGAAACGTCATGGAAACCCTACCTGTGAGGTGTTGGAGATGGGCTGAGAAAGTCTCCATCCGATGGTCCAGTGTGGAAGGCAGGCAGTTAATGGCGAGTGCAGTGACAGAGGGATTTTCTTGGGTGCTCCTTACAGGGTTAAATAAATTCAGTCTTTTAAACTTTCAGCATAAGACTTGTCCCCTCTCCTTTAATCGTTTTCTGAGCCTTCTCAGATTTGAGTGGTGAGTGTGTGAGTTATAGACGAGAGCTCACAGTGAACATAATGCCCTCCCACTGACACCCGTAGAGCTGATCATGTCCTCCCACCTGCTACCTTGCTCTTGAGCTGCCCATCGTGGGCTCCCTATTTACACAGCAGCACTGTGTTGTCAGTTCATGCAGTTATGGTCCACTAGGGCTCCACAATCTTTTTGGACCGTGCTTTTGACAAAGCCAGTTCCTGCCCCTTCTTACTCTAGGGCAACGTGATTTTACATCCTGTGAGAGTTACTTTGTATGCTTCCTAATTGAACCTCATCCTTTTAATATCCTCTTTCATCATGGTAGACTTATTGTTTTGATGTTTAATTCTAATTCCCAAATGGCTGGCCATCCAATCCAACTTAGTGTCATAAGCAATTTAAAGAGCAAGTTTTCCCTCCTATCATCTAAGTTATTAAAATGACACCTTTCCCTGTATGTTTCCTAAGTTAACCCACACTCCTGATTTAGAATTTGTGGAATAATATTGAAGTAGGCTAGCTTCTCTGTAACCCATGGACAAAGGGAACATGACCCATGCACTTGGAACCATTAAAAGGACCCAATGGCCTGCTATCTTACAAGAACACTCATAGAGCTCACTAAAGAAACCTTTGAGTAACTTCCTACTAGGTAGCTGAGAAAATACCCTGTCACTGTGCCCATTTCCCTCTAATTATGTCCATCCAGACAAGGATTTTTAAAAATATAAGTGTGAAATGGACTCATCTAGATTTTTTTCCAAACTAGGTGCTGCAATTTATAGGAAAGCTATCCAGCCAGTAATTCTATCCCTTTGGCCCATTTGCTTATTCTAGAAAAAGGCTCTTTTCCAAGCTTGGTATGAAACATACCTTGGGTTTTATTTTAAGTGGAGAAATACATTTTAATATGTTTATTTGATGCAGACTTGAAGATGTTCCTTTGAAAAGTCACATCAGACCTAGCCAGTGGGGCTAGCTTCAAAGAGGAAGACTCTAACAGGCGATACATCATTAAACAAGACTTTCCAGGATACAGTGGCATGGTGTCTTTGACAGACAGTCTCAGCTCAGGGCTTCCTGTGGGGCAGCCCCCACATAAGCATCCTGTTTAAAACCTGGAAGAGGCTCTAAAATAGCTCTATCCCTCCCTGTCTGTCTTTCTCTTTTTTTTAATTTTTGCAGTAATGGAAACTATGTTATATGGTGTCACATACTAATATTTAACATATTTACAATGTTTATTTTTCTCTCCCTAGTAGACATTATCCTCCATGAGGGCAAGAATTTTAGTCCTTGTTTACTGATATAGCCACAGTATCTATAATAGAGTCTGGCAAGTACAGGCGCTCAAATATTTGTTAAAGAACGAATTAATGAATCGTTTAGTCAGTGAATGGACGAATGGATGAGAAGACAGTTATATAACTCACGTCGCGTTTGTAGTATAAGCCAATACTTTTCTTTATTAGCCATTTGAATTTAAGAAACAGTGAGAGATAGTTTCATAACTAATGGTTGAGGGGGGAGGAAGAGTGGGTAATGTAGATTAAAAATATTTGACATTTATAGTCTTAGATAAAATTGGCTCGTCTGAGTTTCTACTATCAAATCATCTAAATCTTAGAGCAGGTATTTGAAAAGAATAAGTGAGGTCTCCAACTGTCCCGCTATTGTGGCTTATCAGATCTGAAATTATAAAGTGATTTCGAGACTTATTTGGCAAGAGACTTGATTTCTTTGAAAACCCTGATTGCTCCTCATCTCATTTATGAGAAGGCTGCAGGCGGCCTCTCGGTGTGTCCATGCGCTAAGCCTGCGTTGTCCTCTGAATGTGAGGCCTCAGTGTCTCAGTCAGCCAGGTGTTCACCAAGTGCTTTCTGCTTTCCAATCACTCATTTCACAAGAGGTAGCCAACTCTGAAATAGCTATCACAGTGCCACTTTCCACGTTCAGAGATAAATGATAACAAAACAAGTTTATATAAAGGACTTATTACAAGGAAAGACAGTTTCTAAGATTATTCCTGGAATAAGTACATATAAAACACAATCTCAAACTATCTATGATCGTTTGTATCTAAATTCCTGGGAAGCGTCCACATCCCAGTATCATGATGCATAGCAGGTGCTCATTGAAAATGTCTGAATAAAAGGTAACCCTAAAAAGAAACGTGAATTAATGTAGTTTAGAATGATTTTCAACAGAAGGGATGAAAGTGAAAAGGTTTTTGGACTTAACCCTCAATCAGCTGGAAAAATTAAATTCCATTCCTTCACTGATATGATTATTGATCTTTTACTTTTGTAGCAGTCACCTTGTAATAATTATGTTAGCATTGCAATTGGAGTCCCTTTAAGGATGACTTAGGCTCGTTGGACTTTCATGATCACTATAGGCCTGGGGCCTGCATGCATCTGCCGTAGACTTTAGCACAGAACCTGGTGCCGAGAGGGCACTCAGTGTGTGTGCAGTGACCAGGTGAAGCAGGGGATGGAGGGGACAGGAACAGAGAATGGCTATTTAGTCTTGGATAGCTAATGAGCTGCCCAGGCCTCTGCTTCCTGCTGTGTACAGTGAGGAGTTCATTCAATCAGGTTTCCTCAAATTCTGTTTCGCAGTCTACAAGTGGGGACATAATGGGTGTTCTTAAAAAAAAAAAAATCCATGGCAAAATTTGTTCAGGAAAATGTTGTGTCAAGGTTAACTATTCTTTCTCAAACAGTTTATCAGAGGCCTCTCCTGTGAGGGTCCATTGTGAGCCCCAGAAAGGGGTGCAGTCTCCTCGGTGGGATCCCTGAGACTCCCTCCTAATGTTGACATTCTGTAATCTGCAGTGCTCCCTCTCGGGGTGGACTTAATTGACCACAGCAAGAAGTTCTGCTGTGCAGTGAATGGGTCACAATGTGACTGTATATGCACATGCTGGCATTTCCATTGCTCGGTATGGAATCGACTGATCTGATCGATTGCCAGGAAAGCAGGAGTTAGCTTGTGGCCCTGACATGCCTCTGCCTGGATCCTCACCTGCCCCAGGCCCTGCCTGGCACAGACCTTTGTCAATCTTTCCTCCACTGCAGCCTCATGACTCTGAAGATACTGCCACTGTGATAGGAACCTCAGGGTATCAAACTAACAACTGGAGGAGCACCCCCAATTTCACTGGGACATTTTGCATAGGAAACCCTGGTAGTAACCTTCAGTGTTCTCCCCAAAACTGTATATGAGCTGCTGGGGCTTCTTCTAGTGAAGCTGTAGAATCCCAGTTTCCATGGTGAATCCATCTGTACCCTTTTCTTAGAATCTTCTTTTAAGGCCATTTCTCCTTGCTAGCACCCCCGGCTTTTATACAATATCTGCAACCATCCCTGTACTCTCCCAGGTCGGTGGGTCTGTGAAGTGGAGTGGACTGGATGGCAGTCAACCTCTTTGTAACAGTCTCACTTAAGGGCAGGTTGAAGGAGCACAGCCAAGGCCACCCGGAAAACACAGGATGACTTAAGGATAAAACTCAAATGCCTTAGTTCTTATGCCTCTGTTCACTCCATCTCCATGTTATTATAATTATCTCCAACTCTGTCATATTTCTGGTGCCAAAGAAATATTCATATGCTTTGTCAAGTCCTAAATTTGACAAGCTCTTGTGGGATCTCAGATCTGATACATGTTTTTGAAGGGAAATGGAGAAGGTGCCAGGAAAGATGTCCTCAACTGGCATGAGGACATTTTAACTCCTTATTCACCAAGGATGCCAGATTAGCACTACACCTGAGAAACAGTAATGCTCAACTGCGTGTTTCATGATAGTTAATTAACCAGTAAGGAGGGTACTTTGAAATATTTTTTAATAAATGTATCCACATTTGCGTTATTCAATTCATTCATTTACGTAGTCATGTGTTCATTCATATTGAGAGCCTACTGAGTGCCAGGAACTGTTCTAGGCACTAGAGAGGGAGCAGTGATCAAATCAGACAAAAATCTTGTCCTTCATATCACTTGCGTTCTAAAGGAGATGGGAGGCAGAAAATAAATTAAAAAGGCAATTATATATAATATTAGAAGATGTTAACTGCTACCGAGACAAATAAAGCAGAGAAGGGAGATGGTGAGTGTTGGTAGAGGAGTTACAATCTTAAATTGGGGGCTCAGGGAAGCCCTCAGAGAGACCTGAGTCTGACCTGAAGTTAGTGAGGGAGCGATGGATAGCTGAGGCTTTCCCAGCAGAGGAAAGTGCAGGCTAAGGCAGGAGTTTGTCTGGTGTTTCCTAGGAACTGTGAAGAGGCCTGTGTGGCCCAGGAGGGATGGGTGAGGGAGAGGAGAGGGACGTGAGATGATTGGGATGAGCTCGCCACTGCACTTCCTCTCCGTCCTTCTTCTGAACTGGATTCTGCCAAAGCTTCCACTTTGATGTCTTTTCCATATATTCCCCCCATTGTATTCTCCCTGAGAATAGGCCAGACCCTTAGTCAATCCCCAGTGAGTGTCCTTGTTCTACTGTCTCTGCTCTTCCAACCATATGCTGGAGCCCAATAATGATACCTAAGTGTTGTTGGGTACCCATGGCATCCTTCTCCAGCCTGACCATTCAGTGGGCTCCACTGTGTGACTGCTTTCTGTGCACCAACAGAGTTCCGTATTCACATGTGCGAACACTCTTCCCAACTTCAGTTAAGACACAGTGCTCGGGTCCCTCTGCATCTTTTCTCATTCCATCTCCCATGCCCTGTGTGCCCTGCCCTCACCTCTGGCTGTATAAATCTCCACCAATCCATAGCAGTCATCTGCATCTCTGCCCCCTTCCTCTCTGTAGCCTCCCCATCACCATCCTCGCATGATGATCTCCACTCCCTTCAGACTTTTAGCGCCTTTCTTTCCTCACATCCCGTTTGGAACTTGGCATACTCCCATAGTCATAGGATTTTTCTATTCTACATATGTTTGCTGAGCATCTGTTCTATGTATATAGAACTCTGTGATGAGTTTTCCTGTGAAGTGTGAGGACCCTGCTTTGAAGCCTTGCTCCGCTAGTTTCTAGCTGTATGGCCTTATTCAAATGACCTCTCTGTGCACTAGCTTCCTTGTCTGTGAAGTGGGGATAATAATACCTACTTCGCAGACTTGGTAAGAAGATTAATGAGTTACTATAGGTAAGTTGTGTGGCCTATTACATAGAAGTGTTAGCTGCTTCTGTCATTATATTATCATTGTTATTTCCAACTGAACCATGTATAGGGATTGTATTTGTTGCCTCATTTCATTTCGGAGTTATACATGGTTATGCCCACTAAATGTTGATGATGATATTTTATGGCCAGACTCAAGACTGTGCCAAACACCTAAGACTTCAAGGAAAGCTTGTGTCATAGTAAAGTTAACATAGGAATAAAGCCATTTGCTCTGTTCTACTAGCTCAAGGACCCAACGTCAGCTAGCTAGCATGAACTGTAATGCCATTATCTGATTTTAGGAACTATTTTAGGAAATATTTATTAAGCCTTACATATCCAAATTTTGAAAATTACAAAAGAAATGATTGCTTTACTATGAGGGAAAACTGATAATTAATAAATGCCAGGAACCCGAAGAACTGGTATTTTGTTTTCTGTAAGGTCTTCCTTTAGCCACAGCAGGAGGAGTAGTGAGAGAAGAGGGCACTCCACTCCCTCCGTCCCCTGTTCCCCGCTGGAGCTGGTCATAGGAACCCCAGCCCTCCCTGAGCTCAGAGGCCAGGGGCACTGTCCCCAGCAGCACGGCATCCAAAGCTGGGAAGACATATTTCCCAGGCTTCTCACGTCCAAGTGCAGGCTTCTTCACACGCAAATTTCAGTGTGTTTGCCACTGTGGGCAGTCATAGCACTCACATTAATAATAGGAAAAGGAAGGGCAGAAATGGCTACGACGTTGAGTGCTTACTATAAGCCAACTCACTTTCTGGCAATAGCAAAATGGCATCAGGTTCTCCAGAACCCAGGAAGGGAACAGAGTTAATTTGGCAATTTTATTATATGCCTGTATCTTCTAACTACATGCTGTAATGTTATTGTCATCACAATCCAGTCACCTACTCTGAATGAATTTGAACAATATTCTCTCCAATGAATAATGTAAAATGAAATGTAAAAATAATTAGTTTTCTTCCCATCTCCATCCCCAATTATAACTTCCAAGAAAGTGAAAAGTCTGAGTTTCCATCACTGTATCCACAGCCAGATTGTTCCATGGGTAGGGGCCTATCCTGGGTCCCTGGTTTTACAATGGAGGATTTGTAATGAAATACTTATTTCTCTTCTTAGAACATAGCTGAGATTCAGTTTCAACATTTCTTAAGTAACTCAGTTAATAAATGGTGGAGCTCAAATTTGAACTTAAATCTTTTGAGCCCATACCACATATGTTTACTTATTGTTTTATCGTTAAATTGTCCTGTCAATGGAAGCACAGACTACAACCTTTTAGCCAACTGTCCCGAGCATTTATGGCCATGAAACGGTGGAGAGGATCCTGCTTTCAGAAAGTTTGCTCTTTGTGTCCTCATCTGACCTTCTTCCCACTTTGGGCAAACAAGGGATCAAGGTAGGAAAGAAAGGAGGCCACTTTCTCCTGCCACCTCTCCTGTCCAGAGCCTGACATCATACACACATATCTACTTCTTCCTAGTTAGGCTGTAGGAAATTATTATGGGAAGATTGAGTAGCAGATAGAATAATAAGATAGTGACTACTTACTTACTTTATAGTTCATAGGAAAATTGGGAAGATCTAAAGAAAGAACAAATGCAAAACTTGGTGTATTTTGGGGAAGGGTGGGGGACATATGGCTCAGCACTCCCACTCCTGGGAATTTACCTTAAAGAAATGAAAATTTCTTTTTTTCACACAGAAGCCAGCACAATGAATGTTATAGCAGCTCTATTCATAATTGCCCCAGACAGAAAGTAACCTAAATGTTCTTCCATGGGCAAATGGATTAAAGAAACCTCACACATCCATACAATGGAACTCTACTCAGTAATAAAAAGGAATCGATACATGCAAAGCATGGATGCATCTCAAAGGCATTATAAGTGAAAAAGCCTATCTCAAAAGGTCACTATATGATTCCATTTATATGACATTCTGGAAAAGATGCAACTACTGGGATAGAGAACAGATCGGTGGTCGCCAGAGGTTAAAGGTCAGGGGAGGGTGACTATAAAGGCATAGCACAAGAAGAGAGTGTGGGGAGTGACAGACTTGCTCTGTGTCCTGTGGTGGCAGTTACAAGATTCTACGCATGGTTAAAATTCATAGAACTAATGGGGATTTAGTGTTAATAGATATAGTTTCAGTTGGGGAAGATGATAAAGTCCTGGAGATGGATGGCGGTGACGGTTGCACAACAACGTGAATGTACTTAATGCCACAGAACTGTACACTTAAAAATATTTAAAATGGTAAGGTTTATGTTATGTATATTTTAACACACAATTTAAATGAGTGAATGAATATGGAAATAAATAGAATAATGAAATTCATAGAAATGTACCTAAAAATAATTAAAGTCAATAATAAAAAAAAGTGCTATGAAAACAGAGGGTGCTGATGGTAATAAGGAGAAGGAAGGGTCTTAGGTCAAAAAGCGGCCCTTCGGCACGCTGACGTCCTGCCAACCCCTCATAATCGGCAGCACAGACCAAAAGCTGCCCTGGCATCCTCACCCTTCCACCTTTTCTCCTGGGTGCCTCAGCCAGCTAAGTGGCATTTGGGCATTGATTCTTTCTGTGATTCAAATGTAAAAGCAGGAGTAATGGGATGAATATTTATGTGTTGGATCATGAAGCTCTGAAGACAAAAGCCCCCAGATTCCATGTCTTGTGTGGATGGACCCTGCCGGCAGGACACACAGTATCCATCTCTGCAAGGTCGCAGTGCCCATTTGTCTTAATCTGCATGTGCTGATCAGACTCCCGCTGAATGAGAAGAGCTGTTTTTCAGGGGATCCAACTACCCAGGAAGGCATTTCCTCGCCGCCCTCTTCATTTTAGCAGAGCTGCTTTCATTTATGTGCTGTCACTCACAAGATCTAACTCTAATTAACCTCCTTAGGACCTGGTGGCAGTTCAGCAGCAGACAGCTTTGGTGGTCAGCACAGAAGCCTGGATGCCATCAACATTTAGGGCAGTTTTTGTTCTCTTTTCAGAGCCTGCTCTTTCTCCTGGCATCATGGTTTCAAAGACTTTTCTGTGAATATGTTTCCTCACTCACCATAGAAACTAGGCAGTGTTGGAGGAGGAGTCTTAAAGCGGAGGCTCTTCTAATGCTCACCCCCACCCTTCTAAATCCGACCCCTCCCTGCCAGCTTCCCTCCAGCTTCTTTCAGAAACCTTCCGGGGAAACCAGGCTGGCTGCAGCCTTGCCCTGGTGGGATTTCGGTGGCACTGGTATACACACCTCTGTGGTCTAGTATTTTACCTAGTTAGGCACATGCCATCTTCCATATTCTTGAAAGATAGGGACAGTATCTGATGAGATTTCTGTTTTTCCTATCCACCCCACCCCTCAAGTGCCCAGACCATCATCGGAGCTTAGCTCCTGTCTCTGTACCTTATTTCTTCCAACCTGTTCCTCATTCTAACACCTCCAGGCACTTTCTAAAACAAAAACCCAGCCTTGAAACTCTGCCAGAATCCTTCCGTTGCTTCCGATAATGATGGTAATGATGATAACAGTAATAGTAATGATAATGATAGTAATAATAGCTAATATAGCATCTTTATCATGTGCCAGGCACTGTGCTAACACTTTACCCAGAGTTACTGGTTGACTAATACTATGAACCTTATTAGGTGGGCACTATTATTAGCTCCATGGTACAAATGTGGAAACTGGAGCACAGAGAAGTTAAGTGAGTTCTTTCAGGTCACACAGCTATCAAACTGCAGAACTGGGATTTGATCTCAGGAAGTCTGGCTCCAGAGGCCCTCCTGTTTCTTTTCCTTTCGAGCATGAACTCTCAACTCCTTTGTGCAGACTTCAACTTCCTTTGTGATCCTGACCCTGCGTCCCTCTTCAGCTGTGTCAGCCTCATTACCACAGCCCTATCTGTTAGGCACTTGGAATGACAAGCTTTCATGGTCTCTGATCACTCCCAGGTTCTCTCGTTGTTCTACCTTTGCACAGACTGTCGTCTCCATCTAGAAATTTCTATGCTCCTCTTGTCTAACTGAAAAACCCTTCTTTCAGATCTTGGCCCTGGTGCTACAGCCTCTGTGATGCTGTTCAGGACAGCACCCTTTGCTCTGTACACCCACTGCCCCCAGTACCCATCACATTGTCCATCGCCCCCTAGCCACACCAAACTTGTCCCTTTGTCAGGCCTTTGCGCTGGCTGTTGCTTGGGCCCGAAAGGCATTCCCATGAGCTCTGCATGCCCAGTTCCTTCTCATCGGGCGTCCGTATAGATGCCACCTTCTCAGAGAGGCCTTTTTAGGACAGCGAGTCTGAACTTGTTCTCCGACCAATCACTCTCTATCCTGTATAATAGCTGTCTCCATTTCTTCATAGCTCTTCATTTTCACTATTTGAAATCATCTGTATTTCAGTTATCTATTGCTGCACAGCAAACTACCCAACACTCAGGGGCTTAGAACAATAACCATTTCATTGTACTTCGTGGGTCAGATATTTGGGCAAAACTTGGCAGGGTAGTTCTTCTGCTTCATGTGGCATCAGCTGAGGTCACTCACTATTTATCTGGTGGCTGAGCTCGGCTGGGCTGGGCTGGGCTGGGCTGAAGGGTCCAAGATGGCTTTACTCTAATGTCAGGCACCCTGGCTGGAAGGTTGGGCTCAGCTGGGAGTATAGACAGAAGCACCTCTTCTTTTCGTAGGTGAACAGCGTCACAGAGGCTGTAGACCTATGTGATGGCTCCAGCATGCTGGCCTTGGGGTTGCTGGACTTCTTAGAGGCTTCCCTCAGAGTGAGGCTCCAAGAGACCCAGGTGGAAACTGCAAAGCTTCATATGACCGATTCAGAAGTCGCAGAGTGTTACTTCTGTACATTCTGTCAGTCTAACAAGCCACCAAGGCCAGGTCAGAATCAAGGGGAGTGGACATAGGCCTCACCTTTTGATGTGAAGAGTGTCAGAGAATTTGTGGCTGACTGTAGTCCACTACATTAAAATAAAAAAATGAAAAATAAAAAACAGGCTTATTACCTGCCTCCCTTCTTTATAATATGAACTCTTTGAAGGCAGGATCTTATTCTTTTGTAATATTGCATCCCTAGCACCCAGAAGAGTACCTACACATGATGGATGCCCAAAGATCGTTTCATGCTGCATGAGTGAAAGAATAAATGAATGGACAAATGAATGAATGAATGAAAAAGTGAATGAAAAATTGAATTAATATTTAGATCTCTGTTATGGAAACTTCTTGAAAACAGATTCTGATTTTTTTCCATCTTTGTATCCTCTGTTCCTAATACACTAATAGATGCTTGGTAAATATTTGCCAAATGAATTAATGCATTTTAATTATTATAGTTAAAGAACATGATATGAGTTATTCCCAGCACATACATAGGTGTTGAATTAATAATGCCTGATATATAGGAAAATCAGTTTATATTAATATATTGATTTAATAAATAAAATAAAATGAACCAGATCCCCAGTTGCCTGACTCCTTCCCCTCTTCCTGTCTCTCTGCCACAGGCTGTATACAGCAGGCTGTGTAAGAGGCTCTCTATTGGGAAGGCAGCTGCCATAATAGCCCAGAGCCCTCCAGTCTGATCATCTTTGGGTGAGGGCAGGGACCTTTACTCCTGGCCTTCTGGCAACTTTCTCCTTGCATGACTGCTCAGAACAATTCACTCTGAGGTCATTAGCATGAGGGCTGACAGGTGATCTGAACAGTTCAGAGGGCTGAATTCTGATTTCCTGCTCCTCTCCAAGAGGCACAAGTGAGATTACAGTTCTCTTAACATCTTGGCATTGTTTTGCCCTTGTGCAAACATGTGCTTACAGTAACTGCTGCAAGCCACGTGTTGAATTCAGAGGAGGAGTGGGAGTTGGCATTTAAGATGCCAGAAGGGCAAGGATACCCTTATCAGGTGGCCCCACTCATGGTGTGTGGCTTCACTCCCCAGTAAGTAGGAATAGGACTTGTGGGGAGCATTTGAGCCTGCAGCAGGACGCTCAGCTCCTAGGGCTCAAGTCTGCCACATGGCCTTGAACAACTTACTTGGCTTCTTCAGGGCTTCCGTTTCCTGGTCTGTGAAATGGAGCTGATCCCTAAGTTTCCTTCCTTTTTGTGTTTTTTTTTTTTTTTTGAGGGCAGTGTCACTGGCCCTCATATGTGGGACCCGAATCGGGGCCGCTGGCTTTCCAAGCCAGCGCTTAACCACCGCGCCACTCGGCCGGCCCCGTTTTGTGTTTTTATTTCCCTCTCAAAATCTATGTTTTTATAATCCTAACCTGGGTAACTCTTTAAAAAGTTTCTAAATTTAAGGAAGCCCTATGATGACCAGATGATAAGAAGTACTGTATGAAAATCAGACTAATCTCCTTCGTGCTTTGGATTTTTAAATTTATTTTTTAATTGCTTCTTGGGGACCTCCCTGTTAAATATATTTTAGGACTCCTGGTCCTCGACAGCATTTACATTTTACTCCTTTACCTCAGAGAGCATCGATTGCCTCTCAGTTTAAAGAAATGCCATATAATGCCTCATGGCTTGGGATGAGTTTTTACAGGGCATTTCTTAGAAGCATCAAGGTATTTGGAATACTATTTTTAAAGGCCTGTGTTTTATTTAAACCTCACCAAGCTGGAACAAGAATTTTCAAAGGAAAAAGCAAGCTCACTCTGCTCCTGCTTTGGCTAATTCTGGGGCAATGCACCGTCCCTTTTGGCCTCCAGACTGGCCCAGTTTAAGTAACAAATTAAAGAACAAGAGTTTTTCAATCATAGGGAACATTGCTTCACATAGGACAATTTTAGGTATTAGAATTTCATCCTTGTAAGAGCAGTTAATAATTTTGAGAATCCACCATGAGCCACATATTCTGGTAAGTGGGTCTCCTATATATTATCTTATTAGTCATTAAAAACAGTACTTCCAGGAAAACGAGGCTCGATATTAAGTAACTTGCCCGTGTTCACACAGCTGGTCAGAGACAGAGATGGGATTCAAATCCAAATTGCCTGCCTCAAAGACCAGTGCTCTCCACAGAACTGTGCCTTCTCATCCTTCTAGTGCTGACTGCTTTCTCTGGTTGTTTTCTTATAGAAGGCCCTTCAACTGGAAGAGTCTTGCTATGTTCATATTTAATTCCTTTATTTTCAGACATTTATTAATGTTTATTATTTTCAAATATTTTCTTCTAGTCAGGGACTTATCTTTTCATGAACCTAACTGTGTCTTTCCAAGGGAAGTTCTTAATTTGATGAAGCTAATTTATCTTTTTTTTCTTTTTCTGTAGATTGTACTTTTGGTGTTGTATCTATGAAACTTTGTCTAACTGAAGGTTGCAAAGATTTTTTTCTCCAAGAAATGTTATAATTTTAGGACTTATATTTGGGTATACAATCTACTTGGAGTTACTTTCTGTATCTTTTGTGAGGTGTAGAATAAAGTTCTTTTTTTTTTTTGGCATATGGATATCTAATTGTTCCAGCACCATTTGTTGAAAACTATCCTATCTCCACCGAATTGCCTTTGCAACATATATGTATTGGTCTGTTCATGGGCATTCTGTTCTGTTAGGATGATGTCTTTACTATTTCTATACTAATGTCACATTGTCATGCACTATAATAAGTCTTGAAGTCAGATATTATAAGTCTTTCAACTTTGCACTTCCTTTTCAAAGTTTTCTTGTCTATTTGAAATCCTTTATCATTACTTTAGTTTTTTATATATTCAGGGATATGGTTATAAATAACATCTAAAAATCTAAACATAGCCTCAAATTCAAAGTTACTAAAGAATACTATAGAAACTTTCCATAATCCAGTGCCATTCAGGCATCAGATTCCATTTGGTTAATCAGAAATTGTTTCATATATCTTATGTGGATTGCCAATTTTCAAAATTCTAGAATATAATAATTTACATGAGAATTTTATTGGACAGGATTTAAACTTTCATTCATGTTTCAGATGGTACTTTGGGCCCTAGAGTATCTTAGTCATTCTGAGCATTGGTTGTCATTGTCCTGGAAAAGTAGGGAATTACTGATTAAAGGAGGCTTATTTGGTTATATTGCTGCCTGCCATAGTATCTACTCTACTGTGGACTTGGAGGATACCTGCTTTTCAAACATCTGAAGTGTTATAATTGACAGTGATATACATAGCATTCAGGTATCTGTCTTTTTCAATAAAGTATATCCCTAATTTCTTTAAACTCGCTATCTGCTAGGGACAGTGAGGAGTACTATTGGTTAAGTCCATTGATCCCTGATAATGTTAGCCATCGCTGTCACTGTGTGACATGGAGCAAACTGTTTGTTCTCTTTGGGCCTCAGTTTCTTCATCTGTAAAATGAAATGTTTGGACGAGTTAACTGGAATGGCTCATCCAACTCCAAAAATTCTCTGTTTTGTAGTGCATTCATTCACTTAAAAATCACAACCCGGTCTGGCCGGTCGTTAAGCGCTGGCTTGGGAAGCCAGTGACCCCGGTTTGGGTCCCACATCTAAGGGCCAGTGACACTGCCCTCAAAAAAACAAAAAACAAAAAAAACACACAACGCTTTTAGAAATAATTCAACAAAATCTCTTTTTTTTGAGGGCAGTGTCACTGGCCCTCATATGTGGGACCCGAACTGGGGTCGCTGGCTTCCCAAGCCAGCGCTTAACCACCGTGCCACTTGGCCGGCCCAACAAAAACTCTTGATGCCAAAAAGCACTGTAGTAAATCAACTGGGAGCTTTTTAAGTCAGAAGGTAATAGTCTTTGATGCATTACAGGTTGCCTAACACCACCGTATGACTCTACTGTTAACTATGGCCAACTCTGATCAATTAAGATGGCATCATGGTTCCTGGTAGTGCGACATTTTGTGGTCCATGAAATCCCCATATTCTAAGAAGCTCTTCAGCTTCTCAGGTCAAGGGGAGGAGAAAGGAGAATGGCTCAAAGCCCAATCTACTCCAAAGTTTCAGAGTACTCCTGAGTTGGCAGATGAGAATTTCAAATGCATCTCCAAAGTAAATGGTATAGTATTGAAACCAAGAAGACTTTTAAATATCTACATCATCTTTACTATGTCACGGCGTAGCTGAGCTACTCTGGTCATATTCTATCTGTTCATTGCTATACTAATAGAACAAGAACCTTGGAGAATGTGAAGTTTAATAGGGAATGTAGAATACAGACATGAATTAAAAATAATAAAAGGAACATTTATTGTGCCTATTTATTGAGCACTTACTGTCTGCAAAGTGCTGTGAAGAACTTCTTATACATTATACCATTTAATCCTTAAAAATCTTGAAGATTAGACATTATTATCTCCTTATGAGTGAAGGAATGATGCACAGAGTTCATGTTACTTGCCCAAGGTCACACAGTAGTAACTGGCAGAGCTGGTCGTCAATCTATACCTGTGTCAGTCTAGAGCTTAAACTCTTAGTGACTATGTCAGAGACTAGCTCTCCTAACTTAGCCAGCTCATTTCAAGAGTAATTGACTTTGTAGTATGAATTACAGTGATCTAAACCAAGAACACCAAATGCTGATGGGTCACTTTTGGGTAGAACTTAATGGAAGAAAGAACTCATGGAAAGTTTCCTGAGAAATTGCTTTGAGTTATGTTTTGAGACGAAGGACATGAATTGGCCTAGAGAGAAAGGTGAGTTCGTGTTGAGGGAACAGACTCTATGAGACTATGAAGATACAGATGAACAAATTATGTGCTCAGGGAGCAAACATACAGACTTAGTCATTGCAGAGCAATAGCCAGAAATAAAGCTAATGTCACAGGGGTGAAAATCCAAGAGATTTCACTTTATTATGATAGGCACTAGAGAGCCACTCAGTTCTTAAGCAAGGGAAGGAACATAATTAAAACTGTATTTGGTTGTAAAATTTATCCTGCAACTCATGTAGGATAAATATGAGCTCTACATGCATCAGAGAAGGTCAAGAGAAAATTTCTTAGCAAAACATATTTGATACCCAAACAAATTATTTTCAGGAATATGATGTAGCTCGCCTCCCTAGGGCCCTGTGGCTTTAATAGTGCAATGTATTTAGGCCCCTAAATTAAGAGGCCTGGAAGCAGATTTTACACAATTTTCAAAAATAAAGGTGACTAGTCCACCGCAGTTAAGCTAACAGCGCATTTCCGTCATCACTGGTATTGTACAGTGTATATAAATAGTTATAGATTAAAGTCAGGGTTAGGCAAATAGAAAGCTCTCAACAATAGTTATTAAATTGAGTTGAATTGATGTCCACTTTCAGATAGCAATTGCTGCTCTTCAGTGAAGGCTAATGTATTTGGTAAACTATAGATGGGTTCATTCCATTATAAATCCACTAATGCTAACTAAATATCTCTTCACATTTTCTGAAGTGCTCGTTCTCTCTCTCTCTCTCTCTCTCTCTCTCTCTCTCTCTCTCTCTCTCTCTCTCTCTAGTTCCAGAGACCTAATGACTTCTCACCCCCTTTTCGCTTTGGGACGGTGCCCAATGGCAGCACAGAGAGGAATATTCGCAATAACTATGCAGAAATGCATGCCTACATGGGGAAATTCAACCAGAGGGGTGTAGATGATGCACTGCTCTCCCTGAAAACAGGGTAAGAACTGCTTCCAAGCTCAATCTTTGATGTGTTTCTCATGTTTATTATGTGTACATTGAATCAGATGCATCATGCTTGGGTGCCATAGAAAGTTACAGCAAAAAAGGCTTCACTTGTTTTTATGGATTTCCAAGTTAAATTTGACAGTAGTTCATGCCAGTGCACAAAGACTCCTGTGCCATTATTTACTTCTATGTATGTGTTTTTTACAAATTATATTCCACTTATATTAATGTAATGGTGAAATAGGAATTAAATAGATGTAGAAGTAGAAGAAAAATCAGGGATAAGTTTGATGTTACACATGACATAAAAACCTTTTGAATAAGAGGTGAAAATGATGATTCTAGTGTCTTGTGGACAAGCGAGACATAAAAGAAGAAACACGTAAAACTTTTCAGACAGCAAACAGTAAGAATATGTTGACTGATCTTTCATTTCAGCTTTTAGTGGCATTCTTTAATCCAGCTGTATACTCTAGGAAGTATTTGTTCATTAAAAGGAGGTCATAAACTGCAAATATGTTGGCTTGCATAATTCCAGCTTCAGAAACCAAGCTGTCAAATAAGACACACAGTTGAGAATGTAGATATTGGGATTTCAGGCTCAAAGGGTCTTGTAGCTGATTTCCTGTGTTGTATGATAACTAGTGGCTCTTGAACCTCCTGGTGGCTCCAGCTCTGGAAGATCCACCCAGATACATGGTTAACTAAATACTGTTACTTTGTTATAATAAGACTTTGTGTTATCACCATAAAGTCAGAGCAGATTTTAGAAGATAGGATTTAAACTTGGGGGTAGGACTACATTGTATAGTCTGGCCCTAGATACACCACAGTGATCAATGATATCAGAGCTTTGGTTTTGGGTGTGCCACCATTCTATAAGGTACTCATGGACCTGTTGAAATAGGTTTTGTTTCTTGTAGTACCAGAAAGGGCTTTTTTTTTTTTCTTGAGGGAGGATAAAGTTAACTTTACTTACATGAGTGAAGGGACTGATGCATGCTTTTCTTTTTTGCAGACCTGTCTAGTACCCATGTAGTTACGTCTGAATTTCTTCCTCTACCTTTGATGTGCTTAAATGTTGGTTTTAAATATTAATTTATGCCTTCCCACCCTTACCCCCAGTCTTACTCACTTCTTTACATATTCCCTTCTCGCAAAGCACAATATATAAAATGAGGTTCTTGTATATGTATAGGAATTTAAGAGGTCTGAGTTTTCAATATGTTGCATTCTCTTATAGTTTCACACATTTGCCTTTAATACAAGCCTGTGCAGCCACCACCCCAGTTACTCATTTTTCCTCATACTGCAAAGCCAAATATTGAAACCTTTTTGACCACAAAAATAGCATTTCACATCTATTGAAACACATACACCTACACTTATCCCCACTCTGGGCTGTAATGAACTGAGAAATGAAAAATGTTATATAAATCTAACCCATGCTATTTGTTGTTATCATTGTGATGGTTACTTTTCATTATTTCTGTTATTATTTCTATTGATTCCTTTTTTACTTCCTCTCCCTTTCAGACACAGCTTATGAGTTGGCTTTAGGCCCAACTTACATTCTCATCATTCCCAGTGGGAGGGCAAGAACTCCTTTCCACTTGAAATCACATAAAGAACAGCCTGGGATTTAGGCTTTAGATTCTGGCTGAGTTCCAACTTGAGCTTGCCTTTGAACCAGTTCTCCACATCATTTTCTGGAGCCCTACTGCTTCATATTAATGGTCCCATAGGTAGTTTTCTACTAAGATTCCTCCACTGGATTTGGTTTGTTTGCTTTCTCGCACAGAAAACTGGATGCCTTCATCTATGACGCAGCAGTGCTGAACTATATGGCAGGCCGAGATGAAGGCTGCAAGCTGGTGACCATTGGCAGTGGGAAGGTCTTTGCTTCCACTGGTTATGGCATTGCCATCCAAAAAGATTCTGGGTGGAAGCGCCAGGTGGACCTTGCTATCCTGCAGCTCTTTGGAGATGGTGAGTTAAAGAAAGAGAAAGTGCCTACTTGGCTTCTTCTGATAGCTGGTCCAAAACACCAGTGCTTCTTCATTCTCCATTCTTCTAACTCCTGCATTTCCAGAAAAGCATGTCACAATGTACTGTGAGATTTGGGGCTATGTATTAGTTTCCTAGGGCTGCCATAACAAAGCACCACAAATGGAGGGGCTCAAAGAACAGAAATCTATTGTTCTATAGTTCGGGAGGCCAGGAGTCCAAGAACAAAGTGTTCATTGGTTTCCACTGAGGGATGCAATGGATAATCTGTTCTATGCCTCTTCCCTAGTTTATGGTGGTTTGCTGGCAATCTTTAGTTATCCCTGGCTGTAGGTGCATCACCTCATTTCTACTTTCATGTTCAGGTGGCTTCTCTCTGTGTACATGGTTTTCCTTTGTATGTGTCCGATTTCCCCACTTTTTAGGGACACCAGTTATTTTGGATTAGGACCCCACTGTGTTCCAGAATGACTTCATCTTAACTAATTACATCTGCAATGACCCTATTTCCAGATAAAGTCACACTTCAAGGCACTGAGGGTTGGGACTTCAACATATAAATTTAGGGGAGGACACAATTCTACCATAACAGGGTGAAAAATGGGACGGAGGATTAAAGTAGTTGGTGAAGGAGGTATGTTTCAGGATTGCAGGCTATGATAAAACCTTCAGGGATAAAGTAAGAGAGGCTGGTATTAGATGTTCCAAACAATCATCTCACATGGGCCCAGAGTAGATGGAACTTTGGAAAGGTCTCTGCTTTTTATCTGCCCCAAAACAGGGCAGCAAAATAATCAACTTGTGGCCATCTACTCATTGTTTCCTCTCTCCCATCTTGCTCTTTCAGCTGGAAGAGGTAGGAGACTGGGGTTGGGCCCCAGAGGCAGACACCATAAGGCTTTCCCAAGTGCCTTTGCCACAGCAGACTGAGCAGCCAACTTGTTTGAGAAAATCTCATCTCCTATTTCATTATAGCATGTCTTCTGCATCCCTTTTCACTTTATTGTCCAAAGTACCACCTCCTCCTATTAGCCTCACGGAAGCTAATCCAGTTAGGGATGAGCAACTTGACTACTTGGCCCCACAGGCCATCCACCAAGCAGCTCTCTAAATGACCTCTGCAGAATCTTGGCTCTTAGGGATGAGATAAGAGGCAGGAGAGCACAGCTGGATTTTCAGACTCCAGGGGAAGTTGGTTGCTCCACTAGTTAAGAAAACCATAGTGTGATCAAAGAAATGAGTGAACAGTGATTTGATTAACATTGGAAAGAGGAGGAGATTGTAGCTGGAGTGTTAACCAGACATTTTGCTATAAGGGCTTCTGTGATTTTAGTGTAGCTGTCGCTCAAAGGCAATCATGGAGCTCTGTCTCTGAGGAAGGGCAGCAGTAGAGATGATTTGTAAACATGGCTGAAGCGCTAGTCAGATAAGGCAACGTTCAAATTTGGAACCAAACCAGAACTATCAAAACAGGTGATTTTCTTCATGAGATTTTCAGGATTTTACTCATCTAGAGTTGTCTAGGATTTCTACGCTTCTAAGTCCTCATATCCACTGAAGTGAATAAAGATGATTGAAACCTGACATAAACTGAAATTATCCAAGCTCCCTTAAGCAGTGTTAAAAGGAAGCAGGTCTGACTTTGGTGGTCTCATTTTATTCGAGCTGACTCCCCTTTCCTCTTATTGTTTCTGTTTTCTTCTACAAGAGATCAGTAAATCTGAGGGTCCTACAAAACCAGTCAAGCTCTCTGCTGAGCTCAGTCGCTCCTCCCTCTATCTGCTTTGCACATTTTTTTAAGAACAATTTTCTGAATCGCTTGTTTGATGATGTTATTCCTCGCTGTCTGTAAAATCAAGTGCAAAGAGCTTAGTCCGATGCTTGAGCCTTCAGCCATCTCACCTCAACCTTTTTCATTCACCTTCTTTGCCAACCATTACTCTGTTTGAACTGTTCTGCATGCCTTTCCCTAAACAAGCCTATGGTTGCCCCTCGTCCTCCCATTGATCAGAGTATTTCTGCTGCCTGGAGTGCTTTTTCACACAAAATCGATTAAAATTCACCTATTCCTGTCTCCCTCCTGAAAACCCACTGGCCACCCCACCCACAAAGTTACTGTCACTAATTTGAACTCTTGTTACCTGCATAACGCTTATCATATCAATTATTTGTATACTAACTGACACTGAATAGATAATGGAGAGCAGAGTTCGTGTCTCATATCTTTGTATTATCTGCAGCACCCACATTAAGTTCTCACTGAACACTTGTTGAATACATTGATGAATTCATATATAAGGGTATTAATAAAATTACTGTTAACTTCCTCTATTAATTTTCTTTCTTTGTGTCTCCCTGTCTCTTTCTCCTGCCCTTCTCTCTCATCCCCAACACCCTTCTTGTCCCCGTTTCTCTACTCCTCCCCTCTCTCCTCTCTTCACCTGATCTCCTTTCCACCCCATCTCCAGGGGAGATGGAGGAGCTGGAGGCACTCTGGCTCACTGGCATTTGCCACAATGAGAAGAATGAGGTCATGAGCAGCCAGCTGGACATTGACAACATGGCAGGAGTCTTCTACATGTTGGGGGCAGCCATGGCTCTCAGCCTCATCACCTTCATCTGTGAACACCTTTTCTACTGGCAGTTCCGGCATTGCTTTATGGGTGTCTGTTCAGGCAAGCCTGGCATGGTCTTCTCCATCAGCAGAGTAAGTGCTTTGATTTCGGTGCCTGGAGCCTGGGAAGGACAGCTTAGTCTAGCACTGTGCACAGCAGAGAGCTGCAGGAGGGCACTAACTCCAGCCTTATGCTGCTAAAGCTGGAAACTCTCATCCCCAGTCGGGGTAGGAGATAGAATTTCCTGTGGCTCCAAAAACAGGTGATGCTATTTTTCCTTCAAGGAACAGCTTTCTGTGTGGGGTTTGAGCATTTGGTTCGCAATAAGAACTGGCAGATCTATCAAAATAAAAAATTTGGCCTTTTACCAACTGCCTTTCATCACCATTAATTAATTCTGTATAAGATGTATTCATCATTTAATCCTTTTTGAAAATCACATTTCTATTCACATAATAGAATAGAATATATCTCTTATTCTAACATTCAACAGTATATTATTGTTTCATTGTTCCACTTGATGTTTTAACCACATGTTTGCTATGGAGAGTTAAAGAACTTAACAGAACCTTCAGAAATAATTCCTGATCCATAACAAATTGACATTCCAGAAGCTTCCTTAATTGGAGCAAAGTATAACTCTGAAGTGGGACTCTATTTAGGTTTTTTCCTATGTTTCTAGTCTCAAGTGAGGATTCAGAACAGTTTTGAACAGAAGGTCACAGGGAAGAGTGCAAACAAAAGGAGGGGTGAGGGCTTCTTTTGATTTGTTAATAAAGTTAATGGGACACATTCATGAGAGGTGAACTCAAATATCCATTTGGAAGAGATCTGGATTTCAGATATGAGCAACTTTGGATCAAATGGAGTTATGTAAGAAAATGCATTTCTCATCAAATTGTCCATCTTTTGATCATTTTCCTAGAGTATAGAGAACAATTCCCTCGTTAGTTGATTCAGGTTATTCAGTAACATGGGAGCAGGAGAGAGGACTTGTGGTCCCTGAGTCATGTTGTATCCCTGTGTGGCCCTTCCCTCAGGTTCTAGGTAGGATGATGGCAGAAACAGTGGGAGCTGGTGACCTGTAACAGAAATCCCATTCATAGCCCTTAGACATAATCAATGCCTCTGTAGAAGAAACATGCTTGGCATTTCTCCTGGCCATAATCCAGAAGGGTTAGAAAGGAGGCCTGAGAAAGAAAGTAGAGTAACTTTACCTTGAAGATCTATCTTGCCGCTGCCCTCTGGGACAGTGCGGCTCACCTCATCTGTCTTTTTCCCTTGCTGGTCAGCTGCCATTCTACTTCCTAACCTTCTTCCCTCTCAACCCCATCCATTGGGACAATTTCACTTTCCAAATTAACCCCCCTTTTTTTAAAGACACAATTCAAACAACCTCCTCTTCAAATACCTTCCCTTGCCAGTGAGATGAGTTCCAAATTTGTCCACCTTTTCAGGCAGGGAGTAAGATATTAGCAGAAGGTTGGCTTGACTTTAGACTTGAATCCAAACCATTCCCTCTCCTGAACAGTGTTTTTTAAAGCCCTGGACACAGAGAGTTCTCAATCAATACTAATTTGTTAGGATATTAATTATTCATAAATTAATTATTCATAAGATTAAGTGAATGAGAAAGTATATGAAGGAAACCAGAAGCTAAAGAGAGAATAAAAGAGAGTTCAACAAGGGAATTATTTATTCCTATTTAGTATTTGACATCTGTCCCAATTCTTCCCTCCTACGGTGTGGGGCACAGCAGGAGAAAAATCCTTCTTTGACCCCAGGGCTTCCTAATTCTCTGTGAATTTGTTTCATGCTTGGCTCAAGAAGAGAACTGCTCAGCTGTTATTTGGTGATCAAAATTCTGAAAGCTGCTCAAAATTTGTCAGAGCTGGAAAAAGAGTGGCAATTGTGAGCTACTGAGCTCCCCTGTGCTTGAATGCCAGGCAAGGGTGGCCAGCTAGGGCAGAATAGCCTCAAGATCTCTAGCGCATTGCTATTAATTTCCAGGGGCCAACAGTATTTTTTTGCTATCAGTTGATACCACGGCATTGTCTTTAAGATGCGAAAACCTGGGCGTAGGAAGGAAAATCAATGCAAGTCAATGACAGAGTCAAGGCAAGAATGTCATGTCTTGCAGTTTCATCCAATTTGCTCAAGTCCCTTGGGGTCACCCGTCATGCCCCGTCTTGGAGAGCCAGACCACGACCTTAGTTCATGATGTGAAACTTGCTAAATGCAGGAGGATAAAGCAGGCCAACTTCTAGCCCTATCTTTCTATGAGGATATAAGACCATTTCATGTTTCCCCTGACTTTTCTTATCCAGTTAGGCAGTTAGTGGGGGTGGGGGTGGGGTGGGGAAGGGGTGCATCACATTTCGCCTCGCTGGAGACCTAATGCATCCCCATCCCATTCTTCAGGGTATCTACAGCTGCATCCATGGAGTTGCTATTGAGGAGCGCCAGTCCGTGATGAATTCCCCCACCGCCACCATGAACAACACACATTCCAACATCCTGCGCCTGCTCCGCACCGCCAAGAACATGGCCAACCTGTCCGGCGTGAACGGCTCCCCCCAGAGCGCCCTGGACTTCATCCGACGCGAGTCATCCGTCTACGACATCTCCGAGCACCGCCGCAGCTTCACGCACTCCGACTGCAAGTCCTACAACAACCCTCCCTGCGAGGAGAACCTCTTCAGCGACTACATCAGTGAGGTGGAGAGAACTTTCGGGAACCTGCAGCTGAAGGACAGCAATGTCTACCAAGACCACTATCACCACCACCACCGGCCCCACAGCATCGGCAGCGCCAGCTCCATCGACGGGCTCTACGACTGTGACAACCCGCCCTTCACCTCGCAGCCCAGGTCCATCGGCAAGAAGCCCCTGGACATTGGCCTGCCCTCTGCCAAACACAGCCAGCTCAGCGACCTGTACGGCAAGTTCTCCTTCAAGAACGACCGCTACGGCGGCCACGACGACCTGATCCGCTCGGACGTGTCTGACATCTCCACCCACACCGTCACCTATGGCAACATCGAGGGCAACGCCGCCAAGAGGCGAAAGCAGCAATATAAGGACAGCCTCAAGAAGCGGCCGGCCTCGGCCAAGTCCCGGCGGGAGTTTGATGAGATCGAGCTGGCCTACCGGCGCCGGCCACCCCGCTCCCCCGACCACAAGCGCTACTTTAGGGACAAGGAAGGGCTGCGGGACTTCTACCTGGACCAGTTCCGCCCAAAGGAGAACTCCCCGCACTGGGAGCACGTGGACCTGACCGATATCTACAAGGAGCGCAGCGATGACTTTAAGCGGGACTCGGTCAGTGGGGGAGGGCCCTGCACCAACAGGTCGCACCTGAAACACGGGGCGGGTGACAAGCACGGCGTGGTCAGCGGGGTCCCGGCCCCTTGGGAGAAGAACCTGACCAACGTGGAGTGGGAGGACCGCGCCGGGGCCAACTTCTGCCGCAGCTGCCCCTCCAAACTGCACAACTACTCCACGGCCGTGGCGGGGCAGAACTCGGGTCGGCAGGCGTGCATCCGATGTGAGGCGTGCAAGAAGGCAGGGAACCTGTATGACATCAGCGAGGACAACTCCCTGCAGGAGCTGGACCAGCCAGCTGCCCCCGTGGCGGTGACATCCAACGCCTCCGCCGCCAAGTACCCGCAGAGCCCGACCAACTCCAAGGCCCAGAAGAAGAACCGGAACAAACTGCGCCGGCAGCACTCCTACGACACGTTCGTGGACCTGCAGAAGGAAGAAGCCGCCTTGGCCCCCCGCAGCGTGAGCCTGAAAGACAAGGGCCGTTTCGTGGATGGGAGTCCCTACGCCCACATGTTTGAGATGCCAGTTGGGGAGAGCACCTTTGCCAACAACAAGTCCTCAGTGCCCACTGCCGGACACCACCACCACAACAACCCCGGCAGCGGTTACATGCTCAGCAAGTCGCTCTACCCTGACCGGGTCACGCAAAACCCTTTCATCCCCACTTTTGGGGACGACCAGTGCTTGCTCCATGGCAGCAAATCCTACTTCTTCAGGCAGCCCACGGTGGCGGGGGCGCCGAAGGCCAGGCCGGACTTCCGTGCCCTTGTCACCAACAAGCCGGTGGTCTCGGCCCTTCATGGGGCTATGCCAGGCCGTTTCCAGAAAGACATCTGTATAGGGAACCAGTCCAACCCCTGTGTGCCTAACAACAAAAACCCCAGGGCTTTCAATGGCTCCAGCAATGGTCATGTTTATGAGAAACTTTCTAGTATTGAGTCTGATGTCTGAGTGAGGGAAGAGAAAGGTTAAGGTGGGTATGGGAGGGTAGGGCTGTGGGCCTGCGGTGCGCATGTCACGAGGGTGACAGGGGTGAACTTGGTTCCTATTTGCTCCTTTCTTGTTGTTTTCATTTATTTCCGGGATCCTGGAGTTCTGATTCTTTCTGAGGGCAACCCTGGTGACCAGCACCATCTCGCCTCCCTTTCCATTTCGTTCCTCCTTCCCCCATCTGTCAATCATCCCTATTCCCGTGAGAGGATGCAATGGGCTTGCTCAGGATGGGAGGGCAAAGTGGAGAAAGGAAGTGGCTGCTTGTGAGCTTCCTCCTAGCATGAAAAGACTCTGTTACTCACTTTGAGTGAAGCAAGGAGAGAAGCAAAAGAAGGCCGCGCGAGCACAGGATAGCTCTTCCCAAACTGATCTTCATGTTTAGGTGAGAAAGCAAAAGCATTCCAATAAGACCATTTAGCATACTTGCTTGTGAATGAAAAGAGGCTTTTGCTAAATTCTTATTGTTTAGATGGCATTTGTTTAGGGATCATGTACCAAGCCGAGGGTGGGAAGCCATGTGTGTTGGTATATAAGCCAAAAAAAGTTTGCTTCAATTCCATGAGACTCATTAGTGATGAACTGGAATGAAAGGCCATTGGTAGATGATGGAAAGTATATCAGAGCAGTCTCTCATGGTGCATCAGAGACAAGAGAGGATGGACTGTGTGTGGATGTGTGTCCATATACACTTGCACACGGGTAGCTTATACATGTGTGTAGTCAGGGGCCTATAAATGTAGAGAAGGCAAACTTGACTCTTGCTTCTTTCAATATCCTTAAGCAATATGCTTGTTTTGGCTTATATACAAACAGAAATGGTCGTGAATTTTGGCTGTCTCTCCCCTTCATCCTTCCTGACTGAGGAAAATGGAAGTTCTTGACAGAGAAGAGTCTGTAGTCTAGGCAAAGCAAAAAAAAAAAGTGGCGAACAATCCCACAAGAGCAAGGTACAAAGTACTTCCTCCAGTTGCCAATACTTACAACCAGTTTTGGCCAAAAACTTTCCAGGAAGGCTAAAGGGAAATAGAAGTGGCCATGATTCTTTTACCCACACTTGGGAACAAAACAACTCTGTAAAGCTCTTTTGAGCTTTGTAGATCCCCAGCTGATCAAGGTTTGGGGAGGAGCTAAGTAAGGCTTTTGAAGACTACAGGAGTCATTTGTGATAGGGTAAGTGAGAGAGGGGGATGTTTTCAATGCTTTGATCCCTTCTTACTTAACCTGGAGCTAGGAGAGCAGGCTTGTTTCCCCAGAATTGATCACAACTGATAGGGAACAGACAGTTAAGAGGAATGAGCTTGCTCATGAGTTTAGCTCAGGAGGCATGGAGAAAAGGGAAGAGATTAGAAAGTGGGGAGGGTGGGAGGGGTGGGACTGCCCCCGCTACCCTTTTGGGTCTGGCTCCCTGAGAATGTGTCATTGAGCCCAGTGTGGACACTCTCAGTAGAAGCCCATCCACCTTCCTGCAACACCTCCTTTCCTTCCCAGATTCTACCACTCAAGAAATATATATATGTGTGTGTATGTGAGTATATATATATATATATATATATATATATATATATATATATATTTCCAGGGATGGGGGTACTGGCAGATGTGATGCCCCTTTCACTAAAAGTTGGAAACTTGAGAGGGGAAATGAATATTTGTCACTGCCAGTCCTGAAACTTGGGGTAGGGATGTTCTATAGGTCAGTTCCGCTGTCCTGTCGCCCTCCCCTTACACAGAGTGGCAGCCAAAGAGCCCCGGTCTGTTTGGAAGCTTGACTGCAGGATCTCCATGTTGCACACAGGACACATAAACCAGAAAGGTGCTCATCCTCCTCTGGAAGGAAGCTGCCATGTTTCTTCAAATCACACCCTCCAGGGCTGCTCTTTGCCTTCTGTTTGCCCTGACTCACTACCATTCCTCATTCCCCACCCTTGACTGCTGTCCCCACCCTCCTCCTTGATTTTTACCTCAGTATCTTTCATTTTAAAGCCAACTGAAGGCCTTGTAAAGCTGTGTTTTCTTTCTAAAACGAACCTGGGGACAAGGGGCTGAACCTCTCACAAATTTGGAGAGAGGAGCGCGGGAGCGCTTTACTTTAGATTCAAAGGAAGACTTAAAGAGAGAGGACAGAGGGCGTGAGGCGTCTCCAGGAGGAAGAAGGAGAAGGGCCATATAAACGTTGCTTCACCCTGATTCTGTCCAAGGTCAGGGCTCCTCCCCTCATTCTTCCTCTTACCTCACCCTTTTCAAATAAAAAAACCAAACCAACTAACCTAGCGAACAGCAATCTAGAACAAAGGGGGCTCTGTCAGTCTCCATTGGTGACAGAAATCAAGATGGTGTTTATTTCATATGTAAATATTTTGTTTTCTAATTAATTTTGTATAGATAAAGTGTTCTCTTGTGAGTATTCAGGGTGTTGGGCTGGAGGGAGTGGGGTGGGGATGGGAATGAAGGGGGAAAAGTGTTTTGTTATGGGTTTTCATTTTCCATTAGGGAATTGTTTTGTATGGCTTTTGCTTCAGGGTGTCTGGAAAAAAAATGAATGCTAATAGAGGCCACTGTGGTGAAAAAGCCAGAGAAAATAATTTGTGTCCATGCCTTCCCACCTTACCAGTCTTCTTATGGGTCTGTGAGAAGTGTTTATGCCCGTTGGCCTGGGCTCAGCACAGGGCCCAGTTTGGCTGTAAGCAAACCCTGGGTCCAGCTCCTGTCTTCTACGTAGACTCTAGATTACCAGTATTCCATGCAAAGTCAAGCTGGTGGCACCATATTTTCCCTGTCAGCACCTAGGGTAGGAAAGATTCCCAAGGGGGTCTTAAACCATAATTGAGGTCACATGAACCTCTCATTTTTGGTGTGGCTGAGAGGTTTTAGGAATCTCAGTCCTAAGAAACCTCCCAGCAGGCCCCTCTTATGTTTAACAACCATCGCAGTCACTTTTACTTTCCTTCCCAGTACCTGGACACTGGCCCTTTCCCTGCCTCCACCCTCACTCCTCAGAAATCAACACTGCAAGCACACGTAGAGAATTCCCACTAGGTCTACTTTTTGAAGCATGTGATATATCTGGTTACAGGATGGTAACACTGGACACGTGTCTTACAGATTGACATGCTCTTCTGAAAAGATTACCAGATCTCAAAACCCAGTGGCCAGATGCTTTTCCTAGAATGGTTGCAGAAGTTTGTTTTAGAGGTAGAAGGGCGGGTATATGAGGGATGGTGCCAATAGTGATTTTATGCTTGCCTGTCCTCATTGCTGCCATCAGGAAAGTGCTGTTTGCCTCAAGCCAGGTATTCATAACCTGACTTTGGGTTAGCCAGACAAACAGAATTTCTTTCATTGGTCTGTTGGCCTTGCAAAGAGTGGCAGCCTCTTTACCACAGGATGAAATTGCCAAATCTATTTACCCAAATATTACTTTACATTTTTTTTCTATGATCCCATCATCAAAAGCCGTCAGCTGGATAATTTTATTTTTCTAAACCCCTTTTTTGGCCCCAAATGGTCCCTTCTCTTCAACTGGATGGTTGATTGGGAACAAATAAAATATTTATGACCTGCTCAAGAAAGCTTAACGAACGGAAGGCTGAGCATTGTCAAGTTCTAGATGGTACTTTATTCCAAAATAACAAACCAGTAAACTGCATGAGGAGGAATTTGGCAGTAAGCCCCATCTATCCCACAGATGGGTCTGCACAAAGATCCTAATCTTTTCAAAACTGAGAAAACACAGACACCCTCAAGAACACCAGTTATTCCACTTTTCTTTAGAATCCATGCTTTCTATCTTTTAGTGTCCTCTATCATCTCCTTTCACTGTGGGCAGGAAGGGTTGGTGGGTGTGGTCCTATATCACTCCTTTCAGTGGTGATGCTTAAATCTCAGCATTTCCACCAACCTCAGATAATCTGACTCTTGTATTTGCCCAAATTAAGAATGTGCACATGCGCACCTTCCGAGTGATGCCTGTACAGTGGACCTTGTAATTTCAAAGTTTGTCACTGTGTATTCTCATCCAGAATGTGGGAAACATCCCTGATGTGGATTTCCCTGTATTGGCCACCCATGTTGTGAATTGGGGGGTGAAAAATCCCAAATGATTCCATTAAATGTTGGTGGTGACAGTAGTGCCAAAACGCATGTGTAATGTGATAAAATAGAAGTCATCTATATAATTAAGTGACTATGATCCGCCCAGTCTTTCATGGCCATCAAGAGTTGCCCAAGATGCAATTCTCTGCATGGGAAGTGAAGAAACTGTGTTGCCAAAACTGCAGCGTGCTGGTCACCTGCACATCTCATTTAAGAAGTAGAGTTTGTTTGTTTGTTTGTTTGTTTGGTTGGTTGGTTGGTTGGTTGAGTAGTTCAAGATTTAGGGACAGAATAACCTGACTGTTTGGGCAATAGCTTTCAGAAAAAGCTGTTCCAGGACTCACTTTATTCTTTTAATCCCCATCTCTCTCTCTAAAAAAAAAAAAAAAAAAAAAAAAAGCCTGTCATTGCTTGACACCCTGCGTGTGTCTGCTTGGTGTGTTAGGAATGATTCAGATGTGTGCATACATAATGCAGCTGCAGTGCTGTTGATGAATGCGTTAGCATTTCCAGGTATTGTGGCCATAACTTATGTGCTTTCTGAGCCCAAAGCCATATAACGAAATGTGTGCTCAGTAGACTGCCAAGTACTTTGGTAGAAAGCTTGCTTTTTTTCACTTGAGTGTCAGAGACTCTTCTTCAATTATACTGGAATGGGTCTGGCCTTACAAATGGTAGATGGTCCATGGTGTGATTTCAGAGGTCCTGAGAAGACCCTCCCTTTTCATTCCCCACCCCAGTCCAACTACTGGCTCCCCACACAGATTTACTCCTTTAACACTGAGCTGCTCATCTCATTTAAATGAAACCAGGAAGAGTGACATATTAAGCCATGTTAGGGGTTTATACACTTACACATCTAGTGTACATTAGGATTCTCATTTCTTTTCCTAGGAACAAAGAAATGGTACAAGAGAAGACAGAGAGAGTGACAAAGTAGGGAATAAAGATACAGGTTCTAGAGCATAAAGACATTTAAACCATCTTATCCTCCACCTGCTTTTACTTAAGGCTTATATGACACAGGAATAGGACTTCTGCTAGGAGTTATTTTTCAATAAGTGGACAGCTAGAAACATCAAATTGAATTAATGTTATGATAATAAAAAGTTTCTATAATTATCTGTTCTCTGTTCCAGTTCATTAATCTTCCAGCCTAGTTGAGTTATATATATTACTTCTCCACCTCCATAGTGGGTGCCCAATGGTCCCAACAACTAACTTTTAAGGAGCTACTGGACTACCAGGTGCCCCTAACCAGTGAGAAATTGTTTCTTAGATCTACCAGATATTTGGGACATCACTAAACTGTATATTTCTCAGTCTGAGAACTTCTAATACTGATCTAGATTGAGGACTCCATTCTAGCTTTAGGGTTCCAGTGTTGTATAAAATCACAGGCTATTTAAATTCATCCTACTTCCATCTCATTCCAACCACCTTGACTCAATCATGCAGAGACCCTATGGGTTCTATGACTTAAAGTATATAGACCTATCATATTCGCTTGATCAGGAACCACCACCACCCTACCCCATCTCCCCTCACCCCCAAAAAAAACCCTTAAATCAAAGTCAGTGCTATGTCCATGTCTTGGAGAGGTTAGTGAAATTTGGGACCTCTAATTTATAATATGGATGCAAAGAAAAGGAATTTTGCCCAAAGAAGGATGGCTTCAGATATCAGCACTGGGAATAAGTAACAAAAGTTAGAAGTCATCCACATTTCTCTGCCAGTGTGTCCATTTGCATCCATCTCAGAGCTCATTACAGTGAGTTTCTGGCCCTGTTCTGTGCTTTAAAACCTAATTGCTGATGTGTGTATGGGGATGAGGACTCCTGATGAGAACTGAAGTTGGAAAGTAGAGTGGATGAGTAGAATTTCTCATAGCCTTGGGACTCTGATATATAGAATCTGTGTTCTGGCAAAGGTAAAAGAAATGGGACTCAGTGCAAAGATTAGGGTAAAATTAAAAAGCACAACACTGAGCCCACTATAAAACTGTTATTTTAAAGATTTGGTCTTCACACTTTAAACCTGAACTGTCTTTATTTGTAATTATTTTAACATTGTGATTTAGGGGGTGGAGCAGACTCTAGTACTATATAGGAGAAAATTTAAATAAAATAAAAGCTCTTTAGTGTAGCTTTAGAATTAAATATGCTAATTCAATTGAACCAATGTCTATTGAGCATATACTATGCCCCCGGGCTGGTGCTGTGAAGAATTAAAAAAAAAAAAATTTAATGGGATATATTATACTTATGTATAATATATGAATGCAAAAGTATAAAATATTAAAATGTATATAGTATGCATAAATAGGTGTGCATAAATTAATATATTTATACATACAAGTTTAATTCTTTTCTAGTTTCAGGGTATGAAACAAAGATGTTATCCATTATGTTATTTTTAAAAGCACTGAGAGATTCAGCTCTCCCCATCATGGCCAGGCCTGGACCTCTTCTCTTGGGAATTCCACCTGCCAGAGGTAAAACACTGAAATTCCCTCTCTGGCTGCAACTGCATTTTCTATATCTTATCTGCCTTCCTTCAAGCTCCATCTGTTGTTCTCACCCATAAACCCCTCTGACTTCATGTACTCCCCTCTTTGGTCTAACCCCGTGTGCGCTCACATGGACAGTACTCTCACCAGTAACCTCTTCTTCCTCTCGCCTTCCACCTCCGATAGCAGATGCTCTTAAACTGATGCTGAAGAGAACACATTTGACCGGTTTAATCTCATCTGGGCCCTACCCAGCTTAAACATCTTTTTATTTCTCCAATGTTGATTCCACATCACATTCTCCAAGTGATTGTTAAATTTATTCTTCATTTTTCCTTTCATTTATATCTACTCTCTTTCAATAGGCAATCTTTCCTACCAAGAAAAGATAACTGAATTTTTTTAAAATTTTCATGTACCTTTCCTTCTACTTCAGATTTCTCCTGTCCTCATTCATCTTTTCCATCCTCCCTCTCTGTCTCTGGTACATACCCTCTTACCTCTTCTACGGTCCACTCCAGCCAATAGTACTTCTTTTGGTGCATCTCTAATCTTTTCCACACATCTGTTCACCAGCATCTCCAAAAACAAATCCTACAACGATCTCGAAAAACAAATCTCCTCTCAATCCAATTAGACTCTGGAATTCATGTCCTATCTCTATTTATCTTTTCACTTCCAAACTTCTCAAAAGGGTAGTCTTTCTTATCTAATGCTCATGATTGACTTTTAAAATTGGGCTACACTCTACCACTCTACTGAAAGTACTCTATGGCAACATTCTAATGAGCTTATTACAAAATCCAAAAATCTTTTTTTTTTTTTCTTGCACTTCAGCCTCATGGATATCAACCTAAACTTACTATCAGGAAGCAGCCCATTCTGATTTTCATTCCAGCCTTCTGGGCCTGTCTCTGCATCCCCCACTAGTTCCTGCTCTTTCTCCTGTCCCCTCAGCATTGACTTTCCATGGTGTTCTGAGTTTGACCTTCTTCTCCTCTTTATCTCCATGCTTCTGAAGATATATTTCTTTTTTCCACAGCTTCAACAATTCTCTAAATGAGGATGAATTCTGTATCTTCAGCCACCTGATGTTAGTTTGCAGAGATGGTCTTGGAATTTGACTCAGTATATAGTTAGTTGTCCAGAAAGTGGGTGGAAATATGTGGGTGGAAAGTGGGTGGAAGCATTAAGCTGAAGTAAGAAGTAGGGACTGGAAACGAAGATTTTCAATTCATCCTCATTCAAAGAATGCGACATTTGTCTCTTAACCTTCTTATACCGGCTTTTTTTTTTTTCATCTTGTGCCTTTCCTTCAACTGTTCCCTTTGTCCCAAATTCTCTCCTCCCTGTCTCCTATCTTACTCACTTCTGGCATAATATCCATCTTCCTCTATACAAATTTTGAAAGACCAGAACAAATGGCTGTTCACCTTCCTTCATGTCTCATCCAGCTAAAAACTATGTAGGCATTTTTTAAATGCCCATAACATTTTAATTGTATCTCTCTAATAGCAACTCTCACAGATCATCTTATTTTTATAGCTATGTGGTTATACATCTCATCTCTCTTGATAGGTTATAAATTCTCTGTGGTTAGCGTCCATGTTTTTATTCATCTTTTTATCTCCTATATCATTTGCCAGTGCATCTTGTGTATGGAAGGTGCTAGTAAATATTTGATATTGTTATAAATTACAATTGGAAAAGATTTAGTTTGCCCACAGGATACTTGATCTGCAGTAAAATGTAAGGACGAGCCCCTCCACATTTACCTCTGTATTTCTATACCTACCAGAAATCACAGCAATACTCTACATGTATATGTTTCCATGCTGCTTATTATTGCAAATGGGAATTTGGATTTTTCTAAGTTTTGCTTTTTCCTTTGAAGTTATTCTGTGACTGTCTTACAGTCAGAAGAGTGTGCTTAGAATACATGTACACAAACAGGATAAGTGACAGAGGAAAGACCATGGGGGACATTGATCAAATGTTAGGTATAAGGAGCTTTTCAGGTGCTTTGAGGAACTTGTCTCCAGACATTTCACCAAACTGAGTCTCTAACAACCTGACCTAGATTGAACTCTCTTTGACCCAATCTGGAGCTTTCCTCCTTTTTTTTAAAATGAACACTTGCAGTACCAGAAGGACCCTGCCACAGTTCAGGCTCACTAATCACATAGCTGTGTAGACCCCGCATGCTGGCCAGTAGGAGCAATGTATGACGCTGCACACTGTGTAGTGTCCACATCTGTATCTGTGCAAGGCCAGGTGGGGGAACTCTCTGCGCTGCTCACCACCTCGTCTTGATATTTTCTTTTCTGGGCTCTGGATTCTTACCCTTTCTGAGGCTCTGTCTACAGGACGACTTCTCCAAAGGGAAGATGAGAGTTGAAGTAATTGAGCGCTTTATTTCAGATCCGTATATTTCAAATGAAGATAGGTTAGGATTTCAATGAATTCTAGTTTCCAAAGACTCATTTCTCTCTAAAATGTGAAGGGATTCATTTTTGGAGGAGATAACATCACCTCTGACCACCTGATGGCCATCTTGTCCCTTTATTCTCTGAGCCCTATTCACAATTCCCCCACCCCCTTGGTATTTCACTTAGCAATCTTTCCTATTCCTTCCCGTCTGTTTGTCCCCGCTGCCCCCACACACACACACTCCCTAGCCCCACCCCCTACAAAAAAAAAATCTCTTGGAGCTGGTACTGTCTTTTCACTACTGCTGGTAACTGACAATGTTCCCTTCTCCTGGCCAGCTTCCCTCTATAAATCTCATTAAGTCATTGACCATCAATTATTCTCCTTTAGGAGGCATCTTCAGCCATGGTGTGATCATTTCAATCATACTATAGAGAACTGAACGCAAATATGTTATGTGCAGCTATCAGTCTCTTCAAAAAAGTGAACGAAGTCCATTCTTTGTTGAGAAAGGAGTGGGGTATAGGAATTATTATTGGCAAGGTGGACAAGATGTGACAACTTTGAGAAACTCATGAAAATTAAAATGTATGTCTAGAGGGAGAATTTTTCTTCTCAAAATTCCTATTGGATCTAGATAGCTTTGGTCCTGGGTATGAGGCGAGTTAACATTTTAGAACAAAATCCAGCTCATTGTATAATGAGATTTTTTGTATATGCTCTGTGTATTAAATATTATATACATAATATATAAATATATACATTGGTATATATATTATATTATATTATATTATATTATATTATATTATATTATATTATATTTAGACCAATGAAACTAATAGTCTGCTAATAGCTGATAGAAGGGTAGGAAGGCAGCTATCCCCAGTAAGGACATTCTTGAATCTGTTGGACCAATGGAATGAGGAAAATTCCAGAAAATTCAGAATGTATTCCGAAGGCAGTTTTACTCATGAGGCGTTCATGTGAACTTTCTACCTTCCTGTTGATGTTGAGGGAGGATAGAAAGAAAGAGAAGGACAGGAAGTCTGCAATGAAGTGTCCCTTTGTGTCACAAGTAAAGCCAGGATTCTTCCCCTATGTCTCTTGGTTCCTCCTGGGTTGCTATTTTGAGGATAGCTTCAGAAAATGCAAGACCCAAAGCTAATGATCTTTTAGATGCCTGTTCCTTTAGTCACTCCCAGGGAGCCATAGCTCCTCAAACTTGGAGCTTATTCCCTGAACATGATTGGACTGAGGATAGAATTACACTTATTGTTCTCCATTTTCATTTGTAACCTGAGATACAGCAGGAGAGAGAATAAGAATTTTTTTTTTAATAAACAAGCACTTTCTGAGGGCCACTTTCACTGCCCATGTACAAACTGGAGGTTGTTTGATCAATGCCAAAACATACCAGGAAAGGTAACAGCTGTCTGGATAGTGCCAGGAAACAGGAACCACATCATAGCTGCCTTCAGCTGTAACCAGGCACACCCTGGGATGAAGGCGGAGCTTGCATCCAACCACATCCATGAGGTCCTGACTGTCCAAAATAGGGGGCCAGTGTTCAGGCTACGCCCACTGAACCGTATTACCCAAGGAGCCCCTAATCTTGTCCCACCACCTCCACCCACAGAATCTAAGCCGCCACCCCATGACTCGGTCTGTCCTCCTTGCATTAAGAGACTCAAAATCTCTGAGATCTGACAGGAGTGAAGCTTCAGGGGACGTGGCCATGGAATGGGAATGTACTGGGCAGCCTGCTTCTCTAAGATAAGGATATTACCTGTTTTCAGAAAGAACTTAAAAAAAGTAAAACACAAAACATGCCTACCTGAAACTTCAGTCATATTCAGAAAAGCCTATGTAGATAACTCCCAATGTCATCGTTTGATTTTAATTATAATTGGTCATTTTCATTTGAAATCAAGAGCTATTTTAATGTTCTCTTTGGCTGTGACATAGGAACCACCTGCAAACCAGAGACTCGGCCGTGATGCTGCCTCTGCCTGAGTTGTGACCTCAGTAACTTCTCAGTTGCTCCCACAAATTCACCCAAACAGCACAACTGCACCTAATTTGATTTCTTTGCTATGAGCCTCCACACACTTGTGCATCTCCCCAACACACACACACACACTCCCCCACATACACACATACACACACACCACCTACACACTCCTAACAAATAGATCCCAAATTGCCGATTTCAATCACTTTATGGAGGAACAGGGATACATTATTGGTAGATAAAAGTGTTCATTTAGAACTTGATGGATGTAGTAGATTTTTTTGAGCCAGTGTTTTCCCTTCTGCTCTTCCTTGCCTGTGAATCACTGACATCTCCAGGTTTGACAGAAACATCCAGGTTTTATGTGAAGGGAACATTGTCCTTTTTTTTGTGATGGAGCAACTTAGTGGCCCTGCACTTGTCGCTATTTTACCCAATGGAATCTATGATCTTCGGATGCCCTGTTAGTGGTCAGTGCTAAGAGGATGGTGAAGCAGAAGCCAGGCTTCTTGAGAACAGACTGTCCCATTGCTTAGACACGCTCATATCCATGCGTGCCCACATCGCCTCTTGACAACACCAGGAGTGAGCATGGACAGCTCCTTCCTCGGGGAGATGGAATGTCGCTATGTGCTTTGGGTGATTCAGTAGTTTTTCCTCTCCCAGGGTCAAGAGCAGGGAAAATGGCAAGACTTCAGATCAGCAGGAAGCACGGAGGCTAGAGAAGCATCCAGGTAGAGCTCTTATTGAGAAAAACATAAAATAATAAGAATATGTTAAAAATGTCTTTTTTTTTTTTACATGAATGCAATTGAAAGTCAACAAGGGCACTTAGAGCTGTTTTCCCTTATTCACTGGTCATTTCTTGCCTTCTCTTATTGCTGTTTCTCAGTTTAGGAATCTTGAGGTATTCTATGTCTTGAGTCCCCTTTGAGTAATTCACTCCCAACATACATACATACACATACATACACACTCACTGTTAGGATGAGAAGCAGAAAGAGCACAGAGCTTGAACATGAGCATGGCATTTAATATTTCTAAACTAGAGTGCAACAAGCCTGGTACAGTCTGCCCCCCTGTATTTTAATGACAGTACAGAGCCTGCTATGAGTAACTGGGTACTTGGGATCCCAGTAAAGAGAACAACTTTGTTACTAGATTGCTTCTGAGACTCCTGGGTACTTTCAATGCTCAGGGCAGTTCCCTTGGTTATTTCTTGGTAGCACGTATATGAAATAGAGCACATAGAAATTGGAGGAATCATTCCTTTAGCATTGTTAGCTTAATTCTTACATCCAAAGGCCCTGAACTATGGCAGTTTCTGGTCTAACTCTGTTTCCGCTCCTTGAAGAAGGATGCCTTTTCTAGGATCACCAACAGCCCACTTAGGCCTCTGCTACATTTAGCCTGCAGTACATTTTGAGTAAATTAAAGTCATTGGTATATAGATGTGGGATAACTTACTGTAACCATTTCTCCAAATGGCCTCCTTTGGCAGGGGAAAATGATCATGTTTTAATTTTACAGATGAAAAAGTTGAAGCATAGCAAAATTTGATGATTATATAGGTTATTGGCAGGCGATTTAGGAAATTCTTGGCAGAACCAAAATGTGTCTTGATTTCCAAAGCTCTGAGCCTTGCTCACTGAGTAATGATGACTGAATTGTCCAGCTCACCTTAAGTGTTCAGCATTTCATGGTGAAGAAAAATCATGATTAGCCAGATCTTTCCCATGGAAATTTGTCTTCTTCACAGACCCAGACACATACACACACACACACACACGTTTCACATGAGTCTACAGAAACAATTCAAAAGGGGCAAGATCCAAGCAAGAGCCTTGAAAACCAGAAAGGGTAGAATAGTTTCTGTAATAAAGAAAAGTTGAAGGCTGAATAACAAAAATGTTTTTGAATTTTGTGGGGTAAGGCATTGTGAGTAATTTTTTTTACTAAAAACAATTTTTATGTAGCATGTAACCCACCCAAATAAAAGCTCCAGAAAAATGAAAACAGAATTCTTCTGGAGTGGTGCATGGGGAAGGGAGTCTTCAGGAAGATGTGCAAGAAAGTCCTGATGCTTAGACGGGGTCAGTAGTTTTGGTCAGTCCACAGTGAGGAGGGCCACCTCAAGGGAGAGTCTCCTAGATCCTTCTTCTGGGGAACCTCTGTGTAATCTAGTCAAGTTCAGACACAGCAAGCTGGATTCCAGCATTAAGGCATGGGTTAGTTCTGGAAGCATAAGTAAAAGTAAAAGGCAGACACATACACAGTGAATTCCAGAAGGAAGGATCTATATCCCCCAGACCCATAATAAATAATTATTGCCTTCCTAAAACCTGAAGGAAGGGAGACATGGGTGTTGTACAGACTAATAAAGGTCTCCTGAGAATTCCTATGAAACCTTGCTGTTGACCCAAAATTGCAATACTGGATTCTCTAAGCACCCAAGGGCCAAGGAATCCTGCAACCATCTTTTCTTGAAATCTACCTGTTTATTAATGAATTGTGTCAAGCTCAAGAAGTCTTTCCAAAGAGGAGAACATCTTAATTTCTGCCACAGAGCATTCTATTTACAGATCATTCTGCTTATACTAAGAGCCATGAAAGAGTTGTAACTGTCCTAGCTTAATGTAGATTTTCTTTTTTCCATTTCATCAGTCCATCCTGTCCCTAGAGGGAAGATAGCAGAGGATATAGGAAGCTGGAAAAAGTCCTGAAGTGGGTGAGTGAGGAGTCTTTTATACTAAATAAAATAAATACATAAATAAAGTGGCACAGTATAGTCATTTCCAGAGCCTGGTTCAGGAGCCCAGCTTCAGGAGAAGATATGGGCAGAGAGAGGAGAGGTAAGTTTTATTTCCATGTGTGGGAATGAATACCAGAACCCTCCTTAAGCTTAAAGCTTAGAATCAAGCCAACACGCATATTCCTTCTCCCCTTTTTGCCTCCCAATAGGCCACATGAACTCATGATGGTATCATGGTAAGCTAAGAATGAGGGGCAGGGCTATTCTGTCTTGACCCCATGAGCATCATTACAAATACCTGTATCATGATGCTCGTTAATGACAAGAAAGTGGGCCAGCAGCTGAGAGCCTTTGGAGCATCTTAGTCATTTGAGGAGACCATTCCCTGGTATGCTGCAGCTCTATTCATTGGAGGGAGGAAGTAACAGGATTCATGGGAAGCCTAAGGGTGTGAAAAAAATCAGAGATTTATTTAATCAAAATGTTGGAGCTCTTATGCTTAGTAATTAAGATTACAGTGAAAATGAAAAAGGCAACCTTCAAGCATAGCTACCAACAGGACAGCTTACGGAAGCATCATGGAAGAGTAGTTTTACACAGAAGATCCCTATTTGCACAAGACTAAAGCCATTAAGCCAAGAGTATACATCAAATTAAGGCACCTTCTCATTTGGAGTGCATTTTAGTGCTGGGTGCTGGGTGTCCTGTGGAAAGGCAAAGGAGGCTAAAGTCCATTTCAGAGCCCAGGTCTGAGCTGAGCGGCAGCCTCCCCATGAGCTCAAACTCCTTCTCACTGAACCTGGGGGCAGAATATAATTCCTCTGATATTGTAGTTTTGATTTCTTCCCTACCCAGTCTTGTCCATTTGATCATTGGCACCTGGGAAGCTCATACCTCCCCCTGGACTCTTGCTTTCTTTAGCTTACATGAAGGAATAATCTGCACAATCCTGTTTGAGTTGACAGAAAGGTAAATGAGACTAAACAAAACAACCATCTTCTGGGGTAGTTAGGATTGTTTTCTGTTTTCCTTTGTTTCTTTTTCATTTTCTTTGCCACATGGTGGGGAAATCCACATGGTCATCACCAATCAAATATCCTACTGATAAAGTTTGGTATGGGAATTCATGAAGAATAGAAGCAGCATATTTCATTCAATCTCCACTGTGTTTTGGCTCTTATTCTCTCCCCCAGAGCTATCTCTTCTTTGAAGTACTTATTCTCTTTCCTGTCCTGGGCAGTGATTATTCCAAAACAAATTTCAGTTGTTGGTGCAGGACAAAAGAACAATAATTATAATAGTAAATAGACCAAAATACCCATGTTTTTAGCCATTGCAAAGTCGGTTTTATCATTGAGAATAGCCTTCCAGGTTCTTTACATCAGAACTCATCCTCACCTCTAAGACTTCCTGGCAGCTCTCCTGGTTCCCTTCATGGCCCTGGTTCCCCTCCTCACCTTCTCCTCTACAAAGGTGGGATGTAGTCCATAAACTGCATTATCATCTATACTATTAGATTGTTAGAAGAAACCTTTGGTAGTAATTTCTCATGGTTTTCTCACTATTTTTTAACTTGGGAATATGGAGAAGGTAAAAAAGAGAATGATAAGCAAACAACAAAGGGTTTATTACCAGATGCTTCAATTGAAGGTCAAGTGCTGGGAACTGCGTGCCCTCCAGTGATAGCCTGCGGTTCTACTAGTGGAGAGGGGTGTGCTCTGGAATATTAAGCAACTTCTGTGAGAGTGTGCTCTGGGGCTCTGATTGAGGTGCCTGTCATGTGCACAGAGCCATTTGGTAATCGTTGTTGTCTTCTCTCTTTCTTACGATTTTAAAGCACAAGCCCTGCATGATGGCGGATGCATAGGTTTCGGTTTGAACAGACTGGTGATACAATAGCACTAAAGCCACAGTGTGTCTAAATATTTTACCCAAAGAGCTGTTGCACGTTCTTTTTTAACCATTAATAGTGTGTCTCTATTGGAATGATAGTGAGAAGGTGGAACAGGAAACAGCTTCAGTGACAAGCAGACAAAAAGCTTTATTCTAAAAGATGCTCTTCACAGAGCTGAGAATAATCTAGAAGCAAGGAAGAGAGGTCAGGGTAGAATGGTTTGGGGGTGAAGAGACAATGACACTGACACCCAGATGTTCAGATTTATTCCATAAGAGGTTTGTTTACCATTCCCTGTGAGCTCTGACAAAAGGCAAGCTGTGCTGCTAACTGATTGGTCAGAAAGTGGTGACAGACTGACTTGAGAGAGAGGCATAGGCTTCCTTCCAAGAAGGCATTGTTGAGCGTTGCACCTTAACTCTTCAGAACCTTGTCTACAAACCATTAGGTCAGTTCCTCTCAAATGATTTCTATTCCCTGGTCAAGAATATCCTGAGTAGAAGAGCCTTAGAACCATTATTATTACATTTACTTAAATTGGGAAGCCAGGGGCACTGTGGGAAGCATGCTGCATCCGGGAAAAAGGATGAGTGAAACCTTCTGCTCAATTTTGGAAAAATTTTGGATCACAAAGTTAGGTCACCTCTGACAGAGAAAATCTTTGAAATAAAATTATATCTTCCCATCTCCAGCAAAAACACCAGGTTTCTAATCTGATTACTATTTACTTCAGGAAGGAAATTGGTAGATTTGATTACAAATAGGTTTTTACAGATTGATTTAATCCTGAGTCTTACACATATTAATATGGAAGTTCCTGACTCAGACATGATCTTTTAAGCTATAAAATATCATTGAAGGGCAATAGATCAAATGTTCTGAGCAAACCAGAAAGGCTAAAATGTTAAGTAATCCTCTAAAATGAATGAGCGTCTATAAATTCTACTGTATCCACAAAGGACTTGGGAGTTAGGCAACAGAAGGAGAGGCACAGTGGGCCGTTGACTGAGTCTCGCAGGCATTGCTTAATTACTGAAAAATACCAAGAACAATTGTCAAATCAGAAGGGAGCATATAAAGCAGGCTCTGTTCTAGTCATTTAGAAATTTGGTTCAAGTTTAGAATCAATATCCAGTTTTTTGTTTTGTTTTGTTTTACTGAAACTCTTCTTTTGGAGAGATTTGGCCTGCGGTATGGGAGCATGTTTTAGAGAAATGATTTATTCACGTGTTGATATTTACTGAGTGGAAATTCCATGCCAGGGATACAAACATGAACAACTCTAAGTCAAGGTCCTCATGAAGGTTACATACTGAGAGAAAATGGACAAAAAGCAAATAAATATATTTCATGTCAGATACTACAAAGTGCCATGGAGAAATGAGGCAGATTAAGGGAGGGAGGGAGGGGATGATAGCATGACTGTGGGGATATTTTCTAGAGGGTGAACAGGAAAGGCTTCTATGAAAAGGCGACATTTAAGCCAAGGCTTATAGGAAATGAGAAGTGGAGCTTTCTTTGTGAAGATTTTTCAGGAGAAAAGAAAACAATCCCAAAGGCCTGGAGGTCAAACCCCATGTTTGACATACTTGAGGGAGAGAGCGTAAGAGGTGATGTCAGGGGGGTGGTATTGACCCATGAAACTTGTAGGTTATTATAAGTATTTGAACTTTTACTAAGAGCAACATGAGAAATCACTAGAAAGTTCTGAGTGAAGAGTTGTAGGACCTGACTTCCACTGAAAAAGAAGCATTGTGACTACTGTATTGAGGATATGCCGTGAGACGGTTGGTAATAGAAGAAGCAGCTAGACCAATAAAGAGGCTCTTGCAGTAATCCAGGTACATGATACTAGCTTGGGCCATTCTGTTAATAGGGGGGTGGTGAAAAGTGGTTGGATCTGGAAATATTTTATAAGGTTTGCTGATGAATTAGGTATCAAATAAGAGAAAGAAAGCAATCAAGAATAACTCCAGAATTTTTGGCCTTAGCTATCAGGAGTTTGGAGTTACTAAGAATCCTACAGATGAAGTCGACTGGGGAAGAGAGCCTTATATTAAGTTTATCAGACATCCAAGTGGAAATGCTGATTGGCTATATGAACCTGGAGTTTTGGAAAGAGGTAGAGCCTGAAGATATAAATTTGGAATTCACAGGCATTAGGATGGTATTTGGAGTCATGAGACTGGATCTAGGGAGTGAGTTGAGACAAAAGAGCTCTTCCAGCACTGAGCTGGGGAGATGTTCAGAGCCCCAGCAGATGAAGAGGAACCAGCCCCGGGAGGAATGACCAGCGGTAAGTCAGGCTCCACTACGAGTATTTAGTAGCGTAAGATTATCTGGAAACATGGAGGTCATTCCATTGATGACCTAGGAGAAAGCTGTTTCAGTGGACTGGTAGGGACAAAAGCATGATCGGGGTGGGTTCAAGAAAGAGTGGGAGGAGAGGAAGTGGAGAAAATATGAACTGGCACCTCTTTTAGTTTTATTCTAAAGGGAACATAGAAATAATAGCAGTGATGATAAAGTGTGTGAGGTCCAAGGAGGGATTTTTTTTTTTTTAAGATGGGAGACATAGCCTGTTTCATGCTGACCAGAATGATCCAGTAGAGAGGAAAATTGATGATGCTTAAGGAGACGGGATGATTGCTCGAGTGATGTTTTTGATGAAGTGGGATCCAGGGTACAAATGGAGGGGTTGGTGTCGGGAACCTAACCAGGTTGTTATCATCTGTAACAGGAATCATATAACATATTTGGGCACAGATGCAGGTGGGTTAGTAAATGTACTGGTGGGAGTATGTCTTTGCTAATTAATAATTTTTAGTTCTTCAGCTAAGAGAGAGTATTGGAGAATGGGTATTGGAGGTTTGGGAGGAGAAGAAGGCATGAATCTCTCATGCAGCCGTCCAGCAGAACAGTAGAGACAAAATGTAGGAGACATGCTAAGTGACCCACAGGACTTTCTTGAGGTTTGTTTGGTCAGGAATTTGAAAGCAATTTCAGAAATTTGCTTCAGCTACATTCAGCAACTTGGATAGAGTAGAGAGTTGGATTTCAGCAGGTTTGTGGTTTAAGGAAGTGAATACAATGAAAGCAGCAAGAGACACAGAATTAAGGGCAACAGCAGAGTAGTAACTATGATTGGTCATGGACTCTAAGCTGGGTGAGAGGAAAAGTGAGGATGCTTAGGGAATCGGAACAATGAGTATGGTGAGGAAGAAAATTGAGGTGCTGAGATCGCCAAATTATTAAATCAGATTCCAGAAAAAGAAATCTGGAAATTAGGAGCTGAGTCAGAGTGGGATGCTGGAGACTTCTATGATGGAGTGCTTGCAGTTACTGGTAGTGATATGGTCTGGGGTTAGTGTGGGGTGGTGGGCTGCATGGTTAGGTGGGGGAAAAGGTTACTGAAGGGGCAGAGATCAAGTAACCGAGAGGCCAGGATACAGGAACAGTGGTTTATGTGGCTATTGAAGTCAACAAAAATTATGATGGGAGTGGTATTGAAGATAGTGACAGGAACGAGAGTGATTCAAGAATATTTAAATTAATGCTTCAAGTATGGGAAACTTCGAAGCTGGTGTGCTGTTGTTTTATTTTGATTTTTAAAGAAGAGGGAGACAAGATAGCCTGAACGTGGCAAGGACGGGCAAGGGAAGTGCCGACTCTACCTCCAGGCCCAGTAGCAAGGGGGATGTGGGAGAGAAATGCCTGCCACTTGAGAGGACTGCAGTCCCCAAGGAAGAGCCCAGTTTCAGTGAGAGCAAGAATGTGAAAGTAATTGTTAAGGCTATGATTGATGATGAACCCTGGATTCATGGAAGGTTGTGGGGAGATCATAAAAGATGGGAAATGAGCACAGATGGGAGATGCCCCTGGTCATCTGGGGATGAAAGTCTCAGCGATGAGAGATATTCTGGGAGCTTGGGCTTCTCATGATGACTGTCCCAAGCAAGACCTGCAGGCACTTTGGATCAGTCCAGATGGTCTCTTTGTCAGATGGAAGTGCGAAGGCTGCGAGGCCTGGGGGTAGCATCTTGCCAGCAGCACATGGAACTCTGGTGCCTCTCCTTCAGTCCTGATGTTTATTTTTTAACTTCCACTAAAACTTCCATTGCCATCTGTGGTAGGTCACTGCATAGGTATTAGCAAATGTGATGGTGGTTTGAGGCTGCGTTTTGACTGTTTGCCCTGGAAAGAACACATTTGCACAGTAAATCTTGTCCTTCCTATTTTCAAGGTTCCCAACTCCGTTAGTTTCCTTAGGGAAATCATAATTCTTTGTTCACCTTTCTCCTCGTTTATCTTTTTAAAAAATCAAAGTTAAAGGATTGGAAAGCAGCTTTGCTTCTACCCAATTCTGCTAAATGGAAGTTGTCTCTGACCGATCATTTTTATTTAGTATTTTCTTTCAGGACAGAGAGAAACAGGGGGACAGTAGTATAAGGAAATCATCAAGTCTCTAAAAGCCTTGGGTGAGAGGTTTGGAAGATCAGGAGAGAGTCGGGGAAAAAAAGGACTCTAAGTGGGGCTACATGAAAAGGGAACAAGTGAAGGCTTTTAGGAAAGGCCTGAAAAAATCATAAATTTGACCAAAGAGGCAGGGAAAAAGATCCACTGTGTTGGCATTTGGAGATTTAGCAAGAGCAACCTAGAGTCTGCCCCCAGGAACATTCCACATACTTCTGACACAGATGGTGTGCTGATTCTAGTTTATTTCCTGTGCCCTTAAAAAAAAAAAAGAGAGAGAAACTCATAATTTGAAAAAAGACAGAAGCTTTTCCCCCATTCCTAGTGCGCTAATTCTCCAAGCCTCCACAGAATTTTGAACAAGCCATGAATTTTATCACCACCACTGCTGCTGCTGTCCACCAATCAAGGGACTCCTTAGCTTAGTCATATCTGCCAGGCATTTTCCCCAAAAGATTAAGTTGTGTTCATCCTGGCTTGTCTCCTGCCGCATCTTTAGTTCTTGTATTGAAAAGGTATTGCAACCAACTCAAGGGGTTATACTGTGCTTTGTACTCTGAGGACTAACGCACCCAATTTCGGAAGGAAAAAGGAGAAGGGAAGCTAACCAGGGATGATGTTGCCATGCCCTCTGTTTGCTTTCTCACCTCTGGAAATGCAGCCTTTCAAAGGTGAGCGGAAAACAATGTGGCTTCCATTGCCTCTGCCTCAGATTTCCCCTAGTTCAGGTTGCCTCCCACCCTAGCTAACTGTGTGCACCTGTTTGTTAAGGGAATTTGCAGAAAGTGGCAGGGGGAGAGGGGAGCAGATCGTCATAGGAGCTTTGTTACCCAGTGGCCATCCCAGCATTAATACTTCAGAGTAGCCCTGATGCTTGTGGAAACGTTTCAGGAGACTAGGTGGCATGTTACAGTGGAGATCAGAGAAGGGACAGGATAGGGCAATGAGTTCTTGTCCCTAAGGGCAAATCTCTTGTTCTCCACTTGACAGGGATCAGTGCTCCAATACTGTCACAATTACACTCAGCCACAATGACTGGTGCGTGTGTGCGCCTGTGAGTGTGTGCACACGCATATGTGCGTAAGCGTGAGGGGGTGATGATGGAAACCATAAAATACGAATCTACTGTGGGGGTGGGCTGCAAACTCAGAGCCGCACCCCACAAAGGTGACATGGTGGAGAGGGACGCAGTCAGAGCTTCCCAGGGTGATGACCTCCCCAGGAAAACATGGAAGACTCAGGCTTACCTTGGCTCTGTGAGGCCCATACCCCACCCCCTTCCTGGGGCAGGCTCTCCTGCCTCTTGACTCTAAGATCCCCAGCCCAGCCCCATCCAAGTTTGTTTTTTGTTCGTTTGTTTTGTTTTTGGTTTCTGTAAATATATATTTCTTATTTTGGACGTGCAGGGATCAATAGAGATTCTGGAGTAGGGGGGAGGGGGCGATGACTGGGTTTTTTAATTTTTTCCTTTCTCTCTTGGATTTTGGTGTTTGAACTTGAAAACAAAAATAATTACAAGTATATATATAAGCAAATGACTTACCTTAACAAAAGAAATAAGTTGATTTCATTTTTTTGATTTATCTTGTTTCTCATTGGGTTTGGGTGGGGGCGGGGGGTCTTTTGGGTGGAGGGCTTTTTTGTGAGCTGTATAGATTTCCAGTTTGGACTTGTTCAATCGATGCGGGAACAACAAAAATTAAAATGAATTAAAAAAAAAAAGACACAACATAAAAACAAGAAAAACTTTGTGATGTATAAAAGTTGTAAATAGTCAGATTCTTTCTCTTTTCTAATGGCAAATTATTTCTGTCACTTTATATTCAAAAAATAAAGAAACCTACCACAAATTATCAGGGTAAAAAAATCCAGTAGCAGAGTTTCTTTTGTTTGTTTTTGTTTGTTTGTTTTGTTTGTTTTTGAAGGGAGGGGGGAGAAGGGGGCTTTGTGCTCTCTTTAACATGGTTTGGAAAAACTTGTTATTATAACAAGATGCTGTTTAGGAAAAACCCTTTCCCAGTCAGTTTCAATGGTAGTCTGGACTGATGAATCCAGTTGAGTTAGGAAATTTGTTTCTACTAGCTAATTCTGTAGTCTCTTGGTGAGGGGTGGGAGTAGATTAAATGATTATGATCTTAAAGTGACTTTTTAGTTTCCATAAGATTCTTTCTTTACTACATAATAACTTTTTTTTTCAGCATGGGAAAATTTAAACATATTCAAAAGTAGACAGAATGGTATAACGAATCATCATGTAGTCATCACCCAGCTTCAACAATTATCAACTCATGCCAGTTTTGTTTCAATCAGACCCCTATCCATGTCCCCTTCTATATTATTTTGCAGCAAATTCCATAATTATATAATCCATAAATATTACTATGCCTCTCTAAAAATTAAGGACTCTATTTCAGAGTAACTACAATATTATTGTGACATCAAAATTTAGCAATAATTCCTTGATAGCAAATATCTAGTTACTGTTCAGGTTTCTTATTGTCTCAGATGTAATACTGCTTTACAGTTCTTTTCATTACAAGCTAAATAAGGTCCACAAAATTGGTTGTTATTTCATTTTTGTTGTGATTTTTTTTTTTAGAGAGATTTTATTGGGAAATTGGGGAAGAAAACAGCATTGGGGAACTGGGGAAGAGAAACACACAAGTTGCTGTCCTTTTGTTCTTCAGTCTAGTTGTAGAGGATGTCCCATGTTGGTATTGTGATCGTTGCGCTCTTCCTGGATGAGGTAGATCGGTCTCCGGCCATTGGACAGCCACTCACGGCGGCTCACAGCAGCTCACAACAGCTGCAGGCCACTCACGGTAGCTCACAGCAGCCCACTGCAGCCCCACTGCAGCCTATTGCGGTCTCCGGCGACTCCCAGCTCCAGGTCAAACTGTTGTTCACCATTTTAGCTGTAGAGGGCACAGCGTCACTGGCCCTCATGTGGGATCTGAACCGGCGGCCCTGCTGCTCAGAGCTTGTGCTCCCAAGCCAACTCTTAACCAACAAGCCACTTGACTGGCCCCTGGTTGCTATTTCTTAAATTGCTTTTTACTCTATAGGTTCACCCCTTAACTTTTTTTTTTCTTGAAATGCATTTGTTAAAGAAATGGAGTCTTTTATCCTGTGGCATTCCTCCTGATAATGATTAACACGTTCCTCTGTCTTTCCGGTAAATTTGGAATTGTCTTACTCTTCAATGCATTCTTCTTCCATTGCTTAGCAGTATCAGGAAAACAAACTGGCCCTCATTTTAACCAACGTGCAGTATATTTAAAAGAATTAGCTAATCACATACATCCTCCAGGTGGACAGAGTAATGCAGGTCTAGTAACAAGGTGGCTAAGCTCCTCCCACAGCCAACACAAGAAACAAAGACTTGGTCTGGCTCTTCAACCTGTCTTTTGCGCCATTACATTTACTTGAATGGTGTCTTTTTCTTCTCTCGTCCCAGTTGTGTCACTGATTTTATATCTATATCTATATCTATATATCTATATATATATATATATATGGTATTTTCTCTTACTATGATTTCTAAATTACTCAGGTTAAATGATGTTTCTGAAAATAACAGAATATTAGATGTATTTAGCTTTTCAAATTGAAAGCACACTCCAACATCACTTTATTAAGAGCCATGTGCTCCTCCTATAATTCTAGTGTAGCAGGTCTTCCAATAATGTCATTTCGTTTTAATGTTGATGAGAAAAAAAATTGATTCCCAGCGGAGACTCTGTCTGGAGTTTGCACATTCTCACCACGTCTGTCCGTTTTTGGTGGGTACTCCAGTTACCGCCCACATCCCGAACATGTGCACCTGTGATGAATGGGCGGGTCTAAAATGTTCTCATCTGAGTGAGTGTGGGAGTGAGCCCTGCAATGGAAGGGTGTCCTGGCCATGGTCGGTTTCTGCATTGCGCCCAGAGCTGCCAGGACAAGGCTCCAGCCACCTGAAACCCCAAACTGGAATAAGCAGGTTGGAAAATAATTATCTTACTTGTTTTTATTAGTCTCTCTTAAATGTGTGTATAGCTCACATTTATCTTAATGTTTGATACTAGAAGTGTTTTTTGGATCTTTATTTCAAAGCTTGGTGATGTTTTCGTGACCAGAAATAATGCCATAGGAACTTATATCCAATTAATCTATGGTAAAATTGATTTCATTACATGTCATTTTGCTTAAAGTCACGGTTTCCAAGAACCTATCGACAAGGTTAAGTGAGGACTTACTGTACTGGAAAGGACTTAAGTGGGGAACAGTTAGTAGAACCCCAACTTATGCTGAAGAGCTTCAGGAGACTGATGTGTGGAAAAGTCCTGGCTAGCCCTGGTTCAGGCATCTTCCAGGGTGAGGTGTTGTCCTTTTGGAGGGTTCCTCCTGTATTTTCCTCTGAAACAAAGAAGTCCCCTTTCTCCTCAAACATTTCTGAAAGTAGATGAGCCCTAACATAATGCTGGAGTTCTTTCCAGTTAAACGAATTCACTTCTGGAGATATTTCCTTAAAGCCCAAGAAGTCTTTAGGCCATAAAATTGCTTTAATAAGAATCTGAAAATTATATAGTAGGCTTGATTTGAAAATCTGAGACTTTTTTTTTTTTTTAATGTTAGGACAAGACTTCCACTCAAATCTCAGCTCTGATTTTTTAAAAGGGAAGCTTAAGAGCAGGTATCTGAATTCTGGTGGGACACCCAGTAAGGACTTAGAGGTTTGATCACGACCAGAGCATCTCAAATAAAACAAAGACTCAACTGACCAGGTTATCCTGTAGGAATTCTCGAGACTGTGGCTGGTGGGAATTCTTTATACTGCTGGCCTCACCCATCTCCTGGGACCTCTTAAATTAATTAGCTCAGGGCACCTGTGTTCTTCATGTCTCTGTACCACCCTGAGTCCCACTGTAGGGGACCGTCAGCAAAAGCAGTCTAATGACGGGCTCAGGGGCATGCAGTCGCTGACATCCTTTCTCTGCATTTGCTACTCAGACACCTACCCTGTTCATTTGGTTTGACTTGCTATTCACCTATCCTTTCACAAAAAAATATAAATTATTCTCTGGAGGCAATTTCTTGTAGAATTCTGGAATAAGCAAGAGAATTAGAAAAACCACCAGAAAGGAGCCTGTCAAAAAAAATGATGCCAAAGCTGTCATTTGTGGTCTTCAACACATCATTTAACTTCAGTGGATTTCAATTTTATGACCTCCAAACCCATTCATCAACCTGGTTTCTCTCCCCTGACAAAGGTTACCAGAACAGTAGTTCTCAATTTGGGTTGCGTATTGGAGTCATCTGAAGTGCTTTTAAAATACTAATCCCCAAAGATTCTAATTCAATTATTCTGGAATGCAGATTGGGCATCGGGTATTTTCAAACCTTCCCAGGTGATTTTAATATGCAGCTAGCATGAGAACCATTATATATGTCAGTGTATTTGGGGGAAAGAAGTTCTCATATTTACTTCTAATTCAACTCTGTGCTGCATCGGTTGTCTGTGGTCATTCTCACCCTCACGGTGGACCACCACTCACTTCAGGATGGTCGCCCTTGGAACTCCTGGACCCCCTTCCTCCTCTATTGGAGCTGCAGAATGAATATAAGGAAGGCTCAATTTACTGGCGCAATCCAAGTCTTTTATTTTTCATACCACCGCAATACTTGGCTAGATATATCTATACTGAATGGTTATGTGTAGAATGTCTACCTAAAGGACATTCTACACATAAATTTTAAATTTGAGATGGGCATTAAATATGACTATTCTCATGATCATGGAAGGAAAACCAAAAAGTTAAGCCTGTTACAAGAGGTTAGTTTATGGATATATGGTAGTTCCTGGAATTACTCCACAATTTAGAATGATCTGTGATCTTCTAAGGATGCACCCCTCTTTTCAGCCTTCCATAGCCTGAGACCTGACTCTCCATCCTGCTCAGTTAGGGAAATTTACCCTAACTGATGTTCTCTGCCTGAGAATTAGCCCCTTCCCATCTGCCAGGCAATCTCTAGGATATTGTTATCCCCAAGTACATGCCCCAGAATCTGAATAATTTTAACCAGTCTGACATTACAGAGTGCTTCATCAGGACAACCAAAGATGGGTCCTCCACATCCAATCTTCTTTAAGGCTCCCACTGGACTAGGAGGGGAGATTTTCCCTGGTTGACCAGTAGGCGTCCCCGGTACCATCTCACAGATAATAAAGTCTAAACTGAAGGTCAAAACCTGGTGCCCTGAAGGAAAATCCAGGAAACTGGATTTTTTTGGCTGGTACACTTTTTTGAATATTGAAATTTAAATGCCTCTAGATATTATCTGCTCCTGACTTTAGTGTAGTCCTTATCATGTTTTCATTGCCTGTCTTACCTTAGGAGGGAGTTAAATTGGCGACACTCTCTCCCTTCCCTTCCACCTGCTCTCGACACACACACACACACACACACACACACACACAACTCCATTCTAACTGCTGCAGCTTACTCAACAAAGTTTCATTTCCACCATGGCGCAGCATCTCTCATTTAGGGCAAAGCAATGACAGTGTTTTGTTTTTCGCTTGTGTTCAGTCTTTATACTGATGTCACACCAATGACTAATAAAATAGGCCATTACTTGGCCATCTACACCATTTAGGTACACATACCCACAAACACTTTGAATGTCAAGTTTTTTCCCCATCCCTCTTTCACCTTTTTTTGAAATTAGATTTAATATTTGAGTGCATCTTTCCTTACTCTTAGTGAACAGCAGTATGATTTTTATCCAATCCAAGAAACTTCCCAGACATCAGAGGAAAGGATATTTTTTCCTTAGCATTACGCCTAAAAGGAACTATCATTTAATTTTATTCCAGGCCCATTACCTCATGTATTCCTCTTAATAACTCCATTTCATGAATGCTATTATTGAGGTTTGGAGAGATTCATCAACCTGCCCAAAGCCACAGAGCTATTGTTAAAAATGATTAAAGAAGACAGTTTAGGTGACAAACTTTATTTAACAGTTCAGGAAGTAGACAGTCTCTGCTTGGGGAACTCCTAAATGGGGCAGAAGGCTTTTACAGGATAATAAATAACAAGGAGGTAATTAGGAAGCCCAGGGCTGGCCTGGCGTTTGGGGGCTGGCTGACTGGACATGCTACATTTCTGGGCAAGCAGAGCATTTACAGGGACATGAACATTATCTAAGTTTTGGTTTGCTGACGTGGCACCCAGGAAGGAACAGCTCCATCTTGGACCAAGAAATTTATATCAACACTCAAGTGAAAGATCAACAGGTCAGAACCAGCAAAGCCAATCCCACTCTCATCATTAAATCAGATAGACTTACAGATCCATTGAAAGGAATAAATAAATATGAACTTATTTTGGAAACTCATATTCAGGATAAATGCAATGTCAGATTATTCTGTCTGGAATGGCTTGGCATTCACTTACCTGTTTCTGATACTCGACAATTAGTCACGTATACTTACTTAGGCACCAATCTTGGAAATTTTGTCCCTCTGGATATTTGGTAGCCATTCTGAGAAACTCATGCAGAAATGGTCTTTGCAGGTGAAAATAGCCACCACCTCTGTCAGTATAAATTATCATCTATTGAATACTGAATAATTACCAGCACCCAACACTGTGCTGAATACTGCACATATATTGTCTCATTTGCTCTTCACAATAATACTGGGACAGATCCATGTTACAGAGAAGCACCTTGAGGTTTAGAGAAGTTACTTAACTTGCCTGCAGTTGCACAAAATCTACCTCACCCAAACCTTCCCACCAGAGAGACTTGGAAGGGCTACAGTATCCCAAAAACATACTCAGTATTTTGTAAAAGCTCATTGGATAATGCAAATAAGAAGCTAGGGTTGGGAACAGCGGTTTCATTTAATGCCAGAAAATAAAATCAGGGCCATGAGATGGGAGAGAGTCTGGAATAAATGAATACAGACCAGTTGATGCAAAAAGGGTTCATAGCCAGAACCCCTAAAACCCAGAAATATGTTTCACCCCATTTGTCCTTTGGGGATGTATCAGTTATTAAGTCTGGCTTCTGTGTTCCACGCACCTTCTTTACCCTGCTTTGTGATCCTGGAGCTGGTCTCCACACGCTTCATTTCTCCTTGGCCAGCCACTCTATGTTAGGCTTTGCCAGTAGAAGGCACACCCTTTATTTTTCATTCATTCATTCAAATATTTATGGAGTGGAGGAAGAGTCTTGTTCAGCCAGCAAGCCAGCCTCTCCTTGTGCAGCCTGCCCCACAGTCTGCGCCCCACTGATGAGCAGTTCGCATGGGCCCAGAACAGCCTCCAGCGGTTGTCTTCACTGTGAAGCCAGTTGGTGCTCCTGCAGCAGTGGTTGAATCCAAACCACACAGGGCTCTCCTCTAAACATCAAGTCTCTTGCTTATTCACTTTACCCGCAGTCCCACGGGGGTAAGCTCTTCTCTGCAGAGTTTAGTTTCACCCTCCCAGTAAACAAAATTGCGCAGTCAACAGTTCTTTAAGTAAAACTTTCTCTAGTAAGATTATTGCTGTGGTTTCTGCTTCTTCACGGAACCCTGACAGCTGCATTGGGTTACCTGAAAAACTTGATTTGTTTTCAGCTCGGATCACTTTTTTTATTACCTGGCTGTCAGATTACAAAGTGGGGATGGTGGGAAAGCCTTGCACAGGTTCTTCCATGATGCCTTGGATAAGCACATCCCTTTAACAAAAAGCAGATGTTGTATTTCTGGAAACAGATCTCATGGATGTGGTTGGAATATGGGGAACCATCTCAATTAATGATTTGGTTTATGAAAAGACTCCATGAGCTACTCCAATTTATTCATTCTATAACAGTTAACACTAGACTTTTGCTTTGCTTCCATTGCTATGTCATAATGGTAAGAGAATTCTAGCTAATTAATTTGCAAGCTGCATATAATTAGACATTATTTCCTGACAACTTTATATAGACAATTATATTTACATAAGATTAGTTACATAATACATAATTTATAATGAATTTTCTATGTAACATTTAATAATCTAATTTATATATAAGTAGATGCTTATATGATTTTTTATGTCTTATATTTATCCTGGTGATTGTGGTAGTAGTGGGGGAGAGAGAAGGAAGTCTTAATTATTTTTGTCTGTGTCTCTTTTAACTATGGTAAATTTATTGGAAGATTTTGATAAAGCTGATCAGCTTCAAGTTAACAACCATTACAAAAATTAGGGGGAAGGGCTATGGAGATGATTCCCAGGCAAGGCCTATGGGAATCATCTAGGAGAAGGGCAGGGCTTCCACTGCTTCTACTTATTTTTCATTCATTCATTCTAATATTTATTGACTGTCTACTATGTGACAGACATTGTTCTAGGAGTTAAAGATACAGCCGCTTGCAAAACAGAAAATTAGGAACTCCCATGCTAGCACTTAATTGGACAGAGTCTTGGAAAGTCATACAGGGCCTCAGTGAACCTGGGGATTGACTTCTAGGTGGGACATACATACTTCAGAATTTAGATCCAGTCACTTGTCCCAGGAAGTGCTACCTGGACATGGGTACCAGCTCCAACAGAAGAGCCTTTGAGTCTGAAACGGATGCATTCATTCCCCTTCAGAGAAGAGGTTCTCTTTCTAACAGACTCCTTTTGAGGAATGCCTCCACAACACACTAGGAAAACCATACCTGAATTGAAGTGAGAAACAGAAACACTCATATAAAAGAGTATTAGAACTCTGGAATTGGGGATGGGAGACGAGAGAGAGAAAGAGGTAAGTGACTTAGGAAGAGGCATTCCACTCTATCCCATTCCAGTCTTTTGAGTCTCACATCCATGAAAAGAAGGAAGGCAGAGGGTATTATGATATTACAGATGAGAAAACTTGGGGCAAAGTGACTTTTCCAAGGTCATGCAGTGAGTAAAAGGTGGATCCCAGGTTTTTCATGCCCAGTGCTGTCCCCATTGCACCATGCTAGTTTCATAATGATTGACATGGATAATTACAAGAATTTATGAAAAGAAAAATGTAACATAAGGTGATGATGATGTGGCAGAAGTAAAGGTAGAATGGAACCAAATATAGAGACAGATGCACACCCTTCCTTATGACTTTGATTTAGTCACTGTTGCAAAACCTCCACATGAAGAAAACAACTTGTCAGATCCTTTCTAAACATTTACCAGCAAGAATTGAGCAGCATGAATCCATAAAACTTGCTTTGGCTCTTGACTTTCCCACCACAGCATCATGGTGCTGTTATCTAACTGCACAGAGGTACCTGAGGAAATGCTAAAGGCAGGGTTACATTTTAGCCATGTCTCTGCTGGTCTACAATCTGATTTCCCAAAGAGCTGAGCCTGAGCTAGTGGCCCCTGATTGTACAAAGTGGCTCCCCCACCATCCTGCTAAGTACAGATGCTTTCCTAGGGGCAGGAATATGTACAGAATCTCACAGAAGCACCGCTTTGCCATAACTTCCTGGTATTTCAGGCTCTAAATTCTCTCTGTCTCATCCTGTAGAGTCTGTAGTGGGGCAATCCCCTATCTCCCACATCATTCCACAACTCACAGCCATTTTTATGTAAATGAGAAAGAAAAATGAAGGAGGAAGCCTCTAGGCTACCACACAGCCACTGGAGAAATTCATATTACTTCCCAAATCCAACCTTGGCCATTGAGATGATCTCTTGTCACGCTGACCAAGGGTGCCAAGCATGCAGGCCCTAATTATGAAAAGATGAATCTCCCCATTTCTCCCTGTGCTATGCCCTTGTGTCCTGTTGTCCCTTCTGTGGGCCCTGAGCCATGGTGGCCTTTGTCTTCCAGGGTGAACATGAGAGAAACAGACTTCAAAGGAAGGAATACAAAAAATGGTTGAGGAGAGGGGATGGCAAGGGCAACAATTCACTTAGGGAGAGAAGCTTTCTCAAGAGAGTTTGGAAAAAAAGATTGAGTGCTTCACTACACGATTTTGTGAGGATTGGCAGAAGGGAGGGTAGAATGAACCCAAATATAGACACAGACACACCCTTCCCTATGATTAAGTCACCCTCTCCAGTAGCAAAAGAAAACAAAGCAAAAACATAGAAAGTCAAACCTCCCTCTCCTTTTCCGCATGATGGTGAATGTGAGACATGGACTAGGTTTCTACTTTTAATTTGACCCTTTCTCTTCCTTCTCAGTTTTCTTCTTTAACATGCTTCAGGCTTAACTTCAATTGCTCTGGTATAAGAAGCCCTGGGAAGGAAGATGACAGGCGTTCCCCAAAGTGGCAGAATCAGACCGACATGTGACCCCAAGGAAATGCTTTCCGTGTAAACACAGGCTGTCATGCCCGCCTGCCATTTGAGGAAGCCAACCCCGCTCCCCCTCGAGCCGCTTGCCCTTGGAGTATTGGCTTATAAAAACAGGGAGAGCCATATTAAGGCCCTGCGGGTGTGTCAGCCATGTTGATACTTCAGGACAGACCACAGATGCCTCTCACAGTAGCTTCGCCCTGTGCAGCCTGTACGCAGGCTCCTTTCAATCTGTATTAACTTCTCTAGCCATTTGGCCAGCCATATTAGAGCCCCGGTTTTCAGGCTACAGTTTATAAAATGTTTCCAGTCTCGCCATCTCCATAGCAGAGGGCAGAAAGCTTTACTGCCTTGCATCCTGTGGGAAAGGAATGGGCACTGCGCCATGAGCCTCCATTGCACAGCAGCCGCTGCATTCACATGGGGCCTGGGGCCTGGCAGGCAGCCTTCAGCCCATAATAACTACCTGTTCTTTTCCCAATTACCCAGAGCCAGTAGGTCCAATGCAGGCTCCAAGCTTAGCCTTTGCAATTTAGTTGCCACAGGTAGCTTTGTGTTTGGATGGTTAAGAAAGGAAAAATAACAACCTTGCCTTGCTCAAGCCCCTGCAATAGCCATGTCCCAGAGCTTCATAGACCCATTTAGTACCCTTTCTGTCCTTTCACAAATGCGACCCCTTCCCTGGTGGAGCCTGGCAGGGGTGAACTATCTGCATAGGAACAGAATCAAGCCGCTGAGGGGCCAACAGCGAGAAGGGAGCCCTGCACAAAGGAAGCAGAAAGGCAGCCAAGGCGGAGTCCACGGGGAGAGTGTAATTCCAGGAGCTGGGATCCGGCCAACTCCTGAGCATCCCCCCCACCCCCAGCCCTGCCCCGGTCCCGCCCCACCTTATGAAAAGCACTTCTGACATAATGAGCCCTTTGTGTGAACAGATCAACTGTGTTTCCACTACAGTACCTTTTAGGCCAGGAGTTCAATACACATAACAAACTTTGTCTTTAGATGTGCACACTGCACAGTGGGTTGGTGAAAGTCAGCATTACCCAATTTCAGCGGAAAGGAGAAACTGAGGCATTCATTGATGCGGGGATTTGCCAGAGGTGACTCAGAGTTCAGAAGCAGTGATAAGGTCCTCTGGCTTTGAAATGGATGTTCTGTGGCCCCGCACCTTGCTGAGCAGCTCATGTTGCATTGCTCTCCCACTCAGGTGTACTGCTGGGTCACAGATGGGGAAGCTAGATGGGAATATAGGTGCTTACTTCAGGATCCTAAGGCTTTCCTACTCAAAATGAGGGTAAACAGACTGGAGCTTTGCAAACAGGCCCTCTGACAACACATCCCCCTTGGCCTCCATGAGTTGCCCCTCCTTCTATCCATTTCCACTCTCCTGTGCATTCAGGCTCAGAGCCTAGGCCATCTTCGACTCTCCCTGCGTTCCCTGCCCCAAAAGGAATCAGTGGCCAAGTCCTGTCAAATCTGCTGCTGAAATATGTCTGGATGCCTCCTCTGCTGTCCCTCAGTCTGGGTCAGGCCCTCCGGCTCCTGCAGGCCAATGCCAGCGGTGTCCTGAAGGGTGCCCTCTCCCCAGAGCTCCTCGCGCCACTCCCTCCTTCAGACCTGCAAGGCTGACCTTCCCACACAGCACGCCCCTGGCCATGTCCTACCCTAAGCCACCCATGGCTCCCTGCTGCCTCTGAATGGAGTGTGAACACTTCCCCTGACATGATGGTCTAGCCTCACTTTCTGGCCTCCTCATCTACTGTTCCCTTATGCAGTCTGAGCTGAAGCCCACTTGGTTTATTTACTGTTCTTCAGTTCCACCCCATATTGCCCTGCTTTCCTGCAGATATCGCCATTTATACTCCGTTTAGAAAAACAACATTCCTGGGTTTCTCCTCTACTACAACTGCTGACCACTAACGTGACCAGAGGTGTGGGTTCTCCGCTTCTCAAGCCATTCCCCAGCTGGCTGCTCTACAGTTCAATTCAGTACCTGGAGATTGTAACAGATCCCACAGGGTAAGGGCTCAGGACAAAACTGACCCTCGCCCTGCCCCCAACTTCAGACACCAATCACAGATTGTCACCGTGCTTCTGGCTATAAGTTGGAGGTCCCCAGGACCCCCTTCTCAAGTTTGATTAATTTGCTGCAGTAGCTCACAGAACTCAGAAAACGAGTTTATTTACTATATTACCAGTTTACTATAAAAGGAGATGACTCAGAAACAGCTAGATGGAAGAGATGCATAAGGCAAGTTATGGGGAAGGGGCATTGGGAAATCCCAAGGGGTTTAGAAACTCTGTACCAGGTATGAAGATAAAGACCAAACTTTTTTTTTCTTAACATAAATCACAATATCCCACTTTCTCTGCTCTATAAAATGCCACTTCAAATGTCACCTCCTCCTTGAAGCCTTTCCCTGTCACCCCAACGATATGGCCTTTCCTTTCTGTGATGCCCCACGTCTCTCTCATGCCACTTGTTTTCTGATTGGCAGGTACTGAGTGAGAGAAGCCACCCATATGGCTCTGTCCTCAAGGGTGAGCGGAGTTCAAGTTGAAACAATTCTTGTTAAATGGAAAGTTTGGGGGTGAAAAAAATGCAACTTTGCCTTTCTGTCTTTATTTTCCCTTTATCTCTTCCTTTCCTGCCTTCCAACAGATATTTGAGCATCTACTGTATGCCAGGTATTGTTTGTTGCTAAAGACATAGCAGTAATCAGACCTGACACAGAGCTCTTCTAAGCGGAGCTTAAAGATCTGGTGAGGGGAGGGAAGTGATACGCAAACATGTAAGAGATTTAGTGTGGCACATGGTAATTATGCTGCAAAGAAAAGTAAAAGGGAAAGGAAAGAGCCCAGGGTGAGTGGCCAAGGCAGCAGTCCTGAGAAAGGTCCAGAGAGCACAGAGGGAGTGAACCAAGAAGCATCTTAGGGAACAACACTGGATGCAGAGGGGACAGCCAGTGCCAAGGCTCAGTGGACAGGATCTGTGCAGAGTGCTGGGGAAACAGCTGGGTGAGAGGGACGGAGAGGAGGAACGGTACATGCAATGTTCTCTCTTTTCCCCTCTACCTTCACTGTCTTCTAAGAGCGACTCACCATTATGGCAGACAGAATCAATATTATCAGTGCCAATGGCTTAGCATGGTCAGACCCTGGGTGCCTTTTTCTACTCCCCAGGCAGTGGAAGGCACACCAGGCCTGGCTAAGTGACATAATCAAGGGCCTATTTTCTTTGAAAAGTCCTCATTTGCCAGTTAATTGTATTGCTAACATAGCATTTGGATGGCTGCCTAGCTTCCTCTAGCTATGAAGGCCTTTCAGCACCCTGTCCCTGTGACTGATTCCCAGGTGCAGAGAAGCGAGATGCAGAGAGAAATCAGAGAGGATCTGAGAAAGCAGAGGGAGTAGGAGGCCCATCTGCAGCCTGGTGGAGGGCAGGGAGCGGGCCTTGTGTAACCCAGTGAGTGAGGAGGGTCCGCCATGCAGCAACACCAGCCTGGTGCTGGGGCCTGTGTTGACCTCTGCCAGGCCTTATGTGGTGCATTCCCTCTTTACATTATGAGGGAAAAGCTCACTGGTGGCCCACTCTGCCCATGTTTCTCCTGACTTTTGGCTTATCTGGATGTATCCTTATTCCCAACCTCTTTCTCACCACTGCTTTTGCCAAAATTACCGCTTAGGAAGGTCTGGTCACACAAAGCAGAGGATGGTGTTCAGAGCGCTGTTACTGTGTCTGTCTGTGCAGGATCAGTGCTAATGGAAATGCCTGCTGGATGCAAACAGCCCTGCTTCAAGTTTGAGGTACATATTGTCCCTTAGTTTTGTGTGTGTGTGTGTGTGTGTGTTTTTGAGGGCAGTGTCACTGGCCCTCACATGTGGGACCAAACCGGGGCCACTGGCTTCCCAAGCCAGGGCTTAACTACCGTGCCACTCGGCCAGCCCTATTGTCCCTTAGTTTTAAGGGTTCAATAGAGAGCCACCCCTCAGTTTTCCACCTCACAGCTGCCCTCACCTGACGGAGGGTGCCCTTGGGCATTTTCACATTTTCTTTCATAATTGCGATCATCAAACTAACAACAAAGATGGGACACCACATACTTGTGTCATATAATCCTCACCATGCTGGGGGGACAGAAGGTGGCCATTGTCCCCATTTTATAGATGAGGAATTATTAAGTAAAGGACCATATAATGTTTTGCAGTTCTTTGTGCTTATCATTTCTATTATTATTAAATGCTTGTTCAATGCTTCAGGGCTAATTGGGATGAGGAAAACATTTATTGAGCACTTACTGAGTGCCAGGCAATGGGTTAGGTACTTTGCATGTTCGTATTTAATCACACCTTAACAAACACTGAGAGGTAGGTATTATCATTCTCACATTCACCAGGGAGGAAACAGAAGCTCAGAGAGGTTAAGGAGATTTTCCACAGCCACACAGCCCGTTGGCGACAGACCTGAGGTTCAGATCTGTCTGCCTCCACAGCTCATGTGTTCTTACAACACCCACTGCTCCTGAATCGGCAGAAGGAAGAGACTGCACAATGCAGGAAGCACTGCAACTCCACATTGATATGAAAAACAGCAAGTTTGAACTTTTGAGGGGATGGTCACCCTAGTAACGGCTGCTTCCTATGGAGTGTGGCAACAGCACATGGAGGGGCTTATTCCGGGGATGGACAGAGCAGTTCTGGATCCAGAAACAGATGATAAAAAGAAAGTGAACGATAAAGCAGCACAGATGTTCCTGAGCAAGGTCATTCCCTCAGAAATCAGGGTCATTTTATTCACCTTCAGGTGAGTGCAGTAGATCTGGTGTGCAGCTGCTCACCCAGCGGCAACTCGGGGTGGGGGTGGGGGTGCTCCGCTCTCCTGCAGGTCCTCCTGCTGCAAATGATGTCTCTCTGCAACTTGACTTGCTTTTCCCCTGTACATGAACAAGCCTGTGCTGAGCAATGCCCTCCCCAATCCTGGTTCCACTTTTAGCTATAATCAGATCTCTTTTCATTCCCGTCGCAGGCAAGCCTCTGGAAAAAGTAGCCAATACTCTACTTACCATAGCTAGCATTTATCGAGAGATAATTAGGTGCCATTCACTGGCTACATGGCCTACATTATTTTTCCCAGTTTGTCACAGCTACCCATGAGATGGGTACTGTTATCATACCCATCCTATGACCAGTCAACTAAGACTAACTCAGGTGAAATAGCTTATCAAGGCCACAGAAGTAAGAAGTGTCCATCAGATTTCAAACTAGGTCATCTGAGAATGTAAGTTTTGTAAGAGGAACAATTTTCATCCTTTGTTGTTGTTGTTCACTGATGGATCCCTAGGACATAGATAAATGCCCCAAATAGAGTGGATGTTCAATCAATATTAGTTGAATAAATGAATCTGTCACCAGAATCGCCTCTGTAATTACAGTGCTGTGTTTCCCAGAGGCTGCAATGATAGGCTGTCCATTCTTGCAACCTGACTTCCTCCCTCATCCCTGCCCTTGGCCTCACCCCTGAACTCGCTCCCAGCAAGTTCCCAGTGAACAGTTCTGAGGCTTCCTGTCTGTCACTTGACTGTTAAACATTCCTTGCTGAAAATCTCTTTCTTTTGTGGTGTCCATAGTTGCGATCCCTTGCAGTTCTCTTCCGACCTATCTGGATGATACTTTCAGGAAATTTAAAAAATATATATATTTCTTCTCTCCAGTCCACCTCTTAAATATTCAGAAGCTCTGCCTTTAGCCCTCTTACGTTTACTGTGCACGCACACACACACAACTGGAACCTTTAATTCCCAAATCAGTACCTGTAAGCAGACCTATATCCAAGCTCCAGAAAAATATTCCTGCCTGCCTGTTAACAGCATGCCACACCTGGAGGTCTCCTGGAGGCCTCAAATGCAGTCTCTCTAAAATAGAATCTATTCATTTGTCCCCTATACCTACTCCTCCTTCTGCAGCCCCTATCCTGACAAATGGTACTACCATCTGTTAGGTCCCCGAAAGCAGAATCTGGGCACGATTGCCCACTCTGCATAGTCACTCACTCCTGTCCACTCTGCTGGCTAAATGTCTCTTAAACCTGTCCCCATCTTCACTCCACTTCCAGTGTTGCTTGCCCTGTTTTCCCACTACTCCTACACACCATCACTGCTATCTTTTGAAACACTACACTGCGTCATTCAACTGCCAAGTATTCTTTAATAGCTCCCTGTCACCTGTGGAATAAAGTCTAAAAACTCCCTGTATTGCCCAGAACTATAATGAAGCCCTATCCACTTTCCCTGCCTCGTGTCCCATCAGCCTCCCACAAGCACCATCCACTCCTCTGTGGTTGCATTTTATTGAATGTCCCAAGATCTTTCCTCTGCACATGTCTCCTACTTAGAACCTTCTCCCCTTTCTCCCCACCCACCTGCATCTTCTCTAGGTCCTCTCTCCATATAAAATCCTTTGCACTTGGCAAGAAACCTCAGGCCCAACATCCTCCCTTTGTGACGTCTCCCTGACCTCTTTTACTTCAGGCACACTATGGACTGCCTCTCTTTGTCCTCCCACAGTGGCTGGGACATTTTTTTCCTTTCTGGCACTATGACATTGAATTTTTAAATATATTCTTTTTTTTTTAGAGCAGTGTCACTGGCCCTCACACGTGGGATCCGAACCAGGGCCGCCGGCCCCCCAAGCCAGCGCCCAACCACCACGCCACTCGGCCGGCCCAATGACACTGAATTTTAAACTGAAGACAGAGACCAGACATCTTTGTATTACCCGAGCCCATCATGAAAACTAAGCACAGTGCTTAGCTTTCACTTCTAATGAATCTTTTCCAAATAAGTGAGTTGGTAAGTTAGGAACTAAAGGAATGAACAAGAAAAAACTGAATTAGAGGGCTTATTAGGGTTCAACTTTTCAAACAAGCTACTGAAAAGTTGTTTAGTCAGTGTGATATAAATGAAAAAAGATCCTTGGGTAGGAGAGGGATTTGGCTCAGAGACAGATGACTTCTCTGAACTTAATTATATTTCTTTTTCAATTAGATTTGTCTTAACTAACCCTCCAGCAGTTCCATAGCTGGGTTACTTGTAACTCAGAAGGGAATGCGTCATTTAACTTATGTTCAACATGTGTAATTAAACAGCAGCTTCCGTGCATGTGATTTCCCATGCATACAACTTAGGATTCTTCTTTTTTAAAGAAAAGAATCTTAGAATCTTAGACCAGTCATCTGGGAGCACTGGGGGAGAGTGGAGTCATTCATTGGTTCCAGCTAAGGGAGGCAGTAATCCACATTGATTAGAGCAGTGATTTCAGCCCATAAGTCTCAACCCCTTAGTAAGTGTGAAATCAATTTGAAGAGGCCTGTCCAGCATTTTTAATGAAATAAAATAGAAAAAAATAATCAAGCAAAAAATGACAAAGAACATTGCACATGGCAAAGATAGGTAATAGTTTGTGAAACTTTCAGGTATATGTGTGTAGGTCACAGGTCATTGTGTAATATTTCTTACTATGGGTCACTATCAAAAAGTTAGAAAACACTGGTTAAGAGCATGAACTTTATTGATAATTATCCCTGCTACCAACTCCCTAGGTGACTTTGGACGATTCTTAATTCTCTAAATCTTGGTTTTTCTATCAAGTGAGAATAACAACAACACTCACTTTTTAGTGTTCTTGAAATAGTGCTTGTCACAGAATAAGAATTATATGAGTTTTAATATTATTATTACTATTGTTATTATCTATAATGAACTAGACTGGACTTGAACTATTAACCTTATAAAAAGGAGAGAATAGATTTCCAGGAATACTGGTTCATAGATATATATGAGTACAAATCCAATCTGAGAAATGTAAAGTAATGTTCCTAATGTGGTGAGTCATTAATTCAATTGAATAGATATTTATTGAGCACCTACTGCACAGTCCCTTGTACTTTAGAGATTAGATTCTATATTGATACTGCTCCTCCTGGCAGGAAAGCACTAAGCCAAGCCTGGACCAGAATGCCAAGTTGCATAGTTATGGTCCTTGCTTTTGAGCACATGAAACCTAGTGGAGTGGCTAAGACACAAGAACAAATGTCTCACTAAAAGTCAGTATATGATAAATACTATATTAATGGTATAAATAGTGCCATGAGAGATCAAAGAAAAGAACTCTGGCTAAAGACATCAGGGTGTGAAAAGGAGGAGGTAACCAAGGAAGTGCCATTTCAGAAAGGACTGCTATTAAAATAAGAAGATAGAAGAAGGAATATATCCCTAACCAGGAAAGGACACAATCAAAGGTATGGAGATGGGAAATTGCAATGCTGATTTAAAGAAGGAGGATGACATAATTGTGAGGACTGTAAGAGAAAAGGACTTTGTTGTCACTAATAATTGTATCTTCGGCAGAATTTCATTTTCCGTCATTTGAGCACCTACTCCCATCCTTTCAGTTCACCTTCTCTTCTACTGCTACAGAGGCAAGGCTTTGACCTAGAATAGTCCTCTAATGCATGGAACCTTCCACTTCTCCCCCTCTCCATTCCACCCACATGTGGCTTCTCCATCCTACCTATGCCTGCGTATCAGCATCATACTCATGCTGTCACAAACATCACCAACAACTTTGCCATCTCCTCTCTCCAGACAATTTGCCAGGCAAAGCCTAAGCCTGATTAAACCAAACTGTTTGCCTATTCTGGGCCTGCTCCCTAACTGGTGAACTCTGAAAAAAACAACAACACTTACTGTACTATTTCACCTCAAATTCATGAGCACAAATTTCAAATGACACTCAACACTGACGATGGGCAATCCTACATCATTTCCATAGTATCTCTACACTCTCCTATCCCAAAATTGTTATTTCTCACTTTGTCCATAGAGTTGGTTCAAACAATTGGTTTGTCACTTACTAGGTGTATGAATCTCATCTTGATGTAACTCAGTTTCCTTATCTGTCAGATGGAGTTAATATTGGAACCACCATATAGGATTGTTAACAGGATTAAATGAGTTGGTAGATAAAAAGTACTTGTAGACAGCCTGGCCCATAGTAAGCCCAATAGAAATATTTACTATGATTATTGTTCTCCTTTCTTTTTCAAGATCCTTTCCTCTTTCCCTATTTGCTCTTAATAATGACTTCATCTCATACGTTATTTGGACATAAAAAGCAATTGGACAGCAGCTCTCTCTCCCTTTCACCAAGCCTACCATCCTTCTGGTATTAGTACCTGTGCCCTTCAGCCTCCCTTCCTGCTGTTACCCAGAGCCCACCCTCCTCTTGACTCTATCTGCTCCACCCTATCTGCTGTGACCTTCAAGGACTTCAGCCCCGCAACTTCCCCCCCTCCTTCCTGCATTAATTACTCTATTCTATCTGCACATGACTTCACCCAGTCTCATGGCATCACCTCCATTGCATATCCATTTTGTCCTACACTTTATTGCTGTCTTTAACTTTTTTCAAACCTAGATGCCAATATCAAAAATATTTGCTGTTCTCTCTACCTGGAATGCTTTTCCAGCAGTTATCCCAGGGCTGGCTCCTTCTTGTCCTTCAGATCTCAGCTTAAATGCCACATCCTTCGTGAGGCCATCAATGACAACCTTCTAAAGTAGGCATTAATCACTATATCATTCGGCTTTCTTTAATCCTCTGCATGGCGCTTAACTCTAATGTATTTATTTTTAATGTCTATCCTCCCTTCTCCACCCCCCAGAGAGCTAGCTCTGTGTAAGATCTTCTGTTCATTCACTGCTCACCGTGCCGCCAACTAACACATTCTAGGGGTTAAGTGAATTTCTTGCTACATGACCATGAGAGATGAGCAAAAGGCTTTTGGGCTTCATAATTTAGGTTCTGAGGGGCCAATGATGTGTTGAAAGGAGTATAATTCTCCCACCCATTCAAAACCCAAGTCTCATCTCCAATAGACCATACGCCCAGACCTTCAATCTTTTCATCCTATTGCGTCGTCTCCCTTCTTTCCCAATATTTCTTACCTAGACAGTTTTGATTGTCTTCTAAGGACAGCCCCTGCCCTCATTCTTTCCCTGACCCATTCCATTCTACACACCACCATCCCTCCTTTTAAAATTCTACTGTTACCATATTGCATTCTTGCCCCAAATATTCATAGCTTTTTCAGAGTTTACAGAATAAAGTTCAAAATCCTTAGTCTGAGCCAAAGAACCTTTTACAATGACTGTGAAAGCTTCCTCTTGATATAGAAAGAAATACGAAGTGTCTCTTATCCAGCAGCTGAAAACACTTTAAGGTGAGTTATTCTCCCTTTGCCTTGTAGCTTGAGTGATTTCTTAAAAAGTGTAGCTGAAAATGCAATGCTAGATGTCCCCAGAGTACTATCTGCTGCCCCCCAAGCCAGCACCCCTGAGCAAGGCTCCATGGTAAGTATCACCTTGGGTGCCTGCACTTAAACCAAGAGTCGTTGAGATGATTTAAGAGTTCTACAGAGTTCTTCCAAAATCAATCTGGAGTCTTTACTGAGGTTCCATGATCACTTCATTTGGAAAAGGCTTTGGTAGATTTGATCACCTCTCCTCCCTTCAAACCAGTCTGAACTAGTGGGTTTGTCTTCACTGCACATTACAATAAGATGGGGAACTTAAAAAAAAAATTCCAATACCCGAGCCCCACTGCATTTGAATCAAATCACAGTCTCTGAGGCAGAACCCAAGCATCAGGGTCGTGCAACCTCCTGAAGTCCACTGATCAAGAAATGAACCAGAATGTTCTTGCAGGAAAGATGACTTCAGGGAGTCCCAACCATTTCTGAACATCAAGTACCAAAGCTTTAAGGCTGCATGAGTGTGAGGTCGGGGTGGCAGAGACAGGTAGTAGGGCCAGAAAGAGGACTAAGGTAATTAGAATAATATCTAATATTTGAGAGTTAATATATGCAAGGCAGCTCTACTCCAAGTGTACTAACTTACTTAATTTCACTGCAGTCCTTTCAGAAAAGTATTACTGTTATCTCCATTTTCCAGATGAAGCATTAGAGACAGAGAAAGAAGATTAAGTAATTTCCCAAGGCCAGCAAGGTGAATCCAGCATCTGAACCCACAAAATCTGACTCCAGAACCCAGTCTTTTCTACCTCAAATAGCAGCAGCAACAAGCACATACATAGGCCTTCCTGAGTACCAGGCACTGTTCTAAGCATTTGACACATACTATCTCATTTAACCTTCCTACTAGTCATATGCAGTGATCACTATTATATCATCTCCAGTCTATACATGAGGAGACTGAAATACAAGATGGTTAAGTGACTCTGCCAGGATCACTGAGCATTCTTCCGGGGCTGGAAAATTAGACTATCCCATGTTGCCTTCTTAGAGTACAATGCTTCTGCTATTCTCCTAGAGATACAGCATGTGTACTCATAGTTTGCCTATTCCCAAAAAGATCTTGATGACTTCTTGGCACTACCACCTTTACTACTTAAAAATAAGCCTGGAAGATTGTTAATGAAGATAATGGGGAGCCCACTGCAGACATCTGTCTGGTAGTACAGTAGTCCCCCCTTATCCACAGGGAGTACGTTCCAAGCCCCCAGTGGATGCCTGAAACCATGAATAGTACTGAATCCTATATATACTATGTTTTTGCCTATGCATACATACCTATGATAAAGTTTAATTTATAAAGTAGGCACAGTAAGAGATTAATAATAACTAATAGAACAATTTTAATAATATACAGTAATAAAAAAATATGTGACTGTGCTCTCAAAATATCGTTTGAATTGTTTATTTCTGGAATTTTCCATTTATCATTTTCAGACACTGGCTGACCATGGGTAACTGAAACCATGGAAAGCAAAACCAGATAAGGGGGGACTACTGTATGTGTGAAATTGAGAGAGGCAGAGACCCTCAACTCCTCATGGAGGCATTTCTGCAACAGGAAACTCTGAACTTGATTTTCTCTCTACAAGGAGCTAGGCTGCACACACTTTACTGCAAAAGATTCCAGGCCCTTGGGAAGCCCTTCCAGTTGTGTTGGTCCATCTCCATCCTGGGTGTAGGTTCCCCTTCTGCCTTTAGAGCAGGCTGCTCATGCAGCACACCATGCTCTCATCCAGACCCTCTTCCTTCCCCTTCCACGAATATGTATCATCTGAAACATCTATCATAAAAATTGCCTACATGCATGAAGAAAGCTTAACTTAAAAATGCCCATCCTGTGTCCACCAGAAGCCTACTTTCTGTCCATCTGTTAGATGCACCCACTGTTGAATTTGCAACTGGTGCAAATGAGTGATGTGCTATCCTTCCCAGGTGTCATAACAGTTCCATTATGACTGGTTTTTGGCACAAAGACAGACATTATTGATGGGAATTCCAGGTACATTGACATAGGTGAAAAGTTTGTATTTAATTGTATAGGCAAGGGGAAGACTTTGCAGGTTTTTTAGCAGAAGACTGACATGGGACCTACTTTTGAAATCAATCTGGCAGTGATATGTAGAATAAATCAGAGCAGCAGGGAAAGGAACAGTTGGTTGGAACATGGTGTTGCGAAGCCAAAAGCTTGGAATGTTGGCACAGAACATGTGGATTCATCAGCACAAGCCATTCTTGCTGCTAAAAAGCTGGTCAAAGAGCACAGCTAACTGATGATGGATTTGTATTAGGAGGACAGCATTTAAAATATGTGTCCGCCCTGAGCTGCTTTTATCTTCAGATGCCATATTAAGGAAAGCTTCTGTGCATCTGTCATTACTGAGTTAGTGGCCTCCTTGGTGCATTAAAGCTTCTATTTTCAGACTCGAATGTCCTAGGCAAGTAACTCCATTTCAAAGGGATGAGGATGCTCGTTGTTATGCAGGATTGGATGCAGGCAGAACTTGCTGCTTTTGCCACCTCCCACATGTGTTGGCTATTCTCTGTCCTTAGTCACTTTATCCATCTCCTTAGAGCAGGAGAATCACCCTTTCTCTCCTTGCCCATTATCCTCCATTATGCCTGCCATCTTCCCCAGGTCAGTGTAAACATTCACTAGGGTCACATAGGGCTGTATTTTGAGCTTTGACCCAGCATGTGACAGACAACTTCAGGGACAAATAGCTAGGGGTCTTGTCCCTGTGACAGGGGCTTTTCTGACCCCTTGGTCAAGTCTGCTCAGGATGTACAAGTTCGACCATCTCTGCTACCTGAACATAGAGTCATGCTCGGGACACAAGGTGGACCCAGGCCAAGGTACTTGTGAATCTGGGTCCTGTTCTGCTCATAGCCTTTCCATCTCCTCAGTCAAATAAAAGTAGGAAGACCGCTATCAAATCCTGCCCACCTGTGGAATAGAAAGTAGGATATGTTACAACCAATAGTTTGGAAACCCAGATTTTAAAGATTTTAATGATTCAGGGAAAAACTAACTCACCATTCAGGCTGCATTGTCCCTTCCACTATCACCTCAGGAGCAGCCCGTCACCTTTTGAAATCTTCCCTCTGTCAATTGCCAATGTCAAGCAGGTTCCGAAAGTCACCTCCTCCTTCCTTCCCTCTCTTCCTGTCTTTCTCTCTAATTCTTTTTCTGTTTTTCCTTGCTGAGTATCACCCTACGTCTAGTTCTTTAACTTCCTGGCTTCTCCTCACCCCCAAACAAAACAAAACACTCTGTTCCCTCTAAAGCATTTCCTACCTCTGCCTATGGCAACTTCGTTTACCCAGGAATCCATGGTGAAACTCATTCTGGATGGGTGAGGGGGGGCCTCAAACTCCCCTTCAGGGCTTGTTAACAGGCAGGTCGCAGGGCTGCAGCCTCAGTGCTTCTGGGGCAGTATGTGATTCAGAGGGCCTGGGACAGGCCCTTAGATGTGCACTTCCAACAAGTTCCTAGGTAACACTGATGCTGCTGGCCTGGCTGTCACACTGAGAGCCGTTTTTCCAGAAACGTCTTTCTCCTTTTCCCTTTTCCTCCTATTCATTGATTTTTGTCTATCTCCTCCCTGCCACCACTGCCCTACTGTGGGCTTTTGCCATTCTTTCCTGAGCTATCATAGTCTCCGGCAAGCTGGCCTCCCAGCCGTGAGTCTTGCCCCCTTCAATATTTACTGCTAGTGAAACGATCGATCTAAATCTCAGACCAGGCACCACTTGTCCCCTGATTAATGCCTTCAGAGCCTCCCACACTACCAACAGAACAATGTTCAGCCCTTTTAGCATGGCATGCAATGCCCCATGTCACCTGGCCCTGTTTACCTCTCTGTTTTCATTTTCCAACACTACTTGGAGTAATGAAATGCTAGAAATTTCCAGCACTTCACGGTTTCCTGCTCTTTTAGATGCTGTTGCTTCCTTCTAGACCACTCTTCCTACCTGTACATGTTGGCTCTCAGCTCAGGTTTCAGTTGTTCGGAAAGCCTTCTTTAAAACCCCCATGGTGACCTCAGTGACCCCCAAGCTGTTCTCGCAGGGCTCCCCAGCACCTCTACACTCTTTCTTAGCACATTTTGTTGAAATGTTTGCATGTCCTTTTGTGGCAGGAAACATGGAGCTTTCTCTCTAGCGCCTCACTCAGTGAAGGCTGCTGAATGGAATTTCCTCCCCCAAATGGGCCTCTCCTTCTAATGGGCCTTGTCCTGCTCTTCCTCTATATCCACTGCGCTTTCATCTTCACAGGAAAATCCAAGATCTTAGAAGGGCCAGGAATGCCTGAGCTGCAAACTATCGGTGGCCTCTCTTGGTCACTCTGTAAAGCCCAGTTAGATTTTCTCACGTATCCTTAATCAAACAACAGCTCTGCTTTGCACAAAATCTACCTTTCTCTTCAAAGTGTTCAAGGAGCCTTACAGCTGTGGCTGTGATATCCAAAGCAGGACCCTGTGAGGTGAGGAGAGGTCCCAAAAGAGATTAATGTGGCACATTTAAAGGTCAAAACCCCAATCGAATACGTTTTTTTGGCTGTGTTCAAGAGTCACTGTGGCTGCAGGAATTTTCAGCACTGCAGAATTCCGTGTTACTTGCATTTCATTTCTAAACTTGGATAAAGCCCGGCTAGTGTGTGCTGGCTCGTGAGCCTCTGACCTTGGAAAAACTGGGTAGAGATGACAAAAATCAGGTGCAATCAATCCCTAGTGACAAAGTGTTTTGTTTGCTCCTGCCCCCAGATTCTTTTTATTTTAGCTTTCTGGTAGGAAATTACATGCTTTAAGGAATATGCCCATAACTTCCTAGCCATCCATATGGTATTAATAGGGAATAATTTTGATGCCAAAGATGTAAATGGGTGAAATTGATGAGATCGAATGGAGGCTAATGTCATATGTGGGATAGAATTTTTTTTAAATAGGCAAGATGAATAAGCATTGGAAATTAAGCAACTATCAATGTTTAATTGAATCATTTTATATACTTAATATACATTGTGTATGCTCTCCTATAGACATACATAATGCATGAACTTTGCATATTAAATAGTAGACTAGGGGATGAGAGATGCTTTAGGTATATAAAATATTATTATTTTCATTATTATTTTTATTGCAAACTTGAACACTCTTTATTAGAATCATTGTTTTCTTGGAGAAATATGCTGAGTTTGGCAATTTTCCATTATCATGAATCTTTCTATGTCAGGCAACAGGGCCTCTGGAGAGGAGAAGGGTACATAATGCAGATAACTGGTTGGAAAAGAGTCCTTTTTATCAGAGTGTCTCTGGCCTGACTGCTGAATCAGTTGGGCATTAATTGTGTGAGCCACCTGTCCACTTGTTCCACACCATCTATTTCTGAAAAACAGTCAGTTTTCTGCACTAGGTGATCTAATGTTGGGAGACTAACAAGTGAAGATACTCAAGAATCCTTGTCCGCAGGAACTGCCTTAATCTATAAGCATCGGATATAAGAGAAATTCTAGGTTCTTTGATCTAACATCTTACGTAGGAATGGCTGTGGTTGCTGTCTTTGAAATGTTCATGGAAACTCAACTCAAGGTGTGACATGGTAGCCTGCTTTAGCAGTCAAGAAAAGCCTTTCTTGGGCCGGCCGAGTGGCGCGGTGGTTAAGCGCTGGTTTGGAGCCCCACATATGAGGGCCAGTGACACTGCCCTCAAAAAAAAAGAAAAGAAAAGCTTTTCTCAAGCACTCTTAAGAGTGCTTAGATCCTGGTAAACATACTCACCCAATAGCAGGAAGAATAGATGACTGGTTCTTGACCATTGTTTTTTGTTTTTGGCCTTTTGGACCCTTTAGAAATAAGCTTGGCTTTGTTTTCTAATGCCAAGCCTGATGTCCTGTTACTCTTTCTGTAATAGTCTCACTTTCTAATTTGAGATTTGCAAATATGAATGCGGAAATGCCCAACCAAGTAATTAGTGCTGACTGGTTTATAAGCCATGGATCCAAATAACTAAGGTCTCCATAAGTGTGAATGACAAGGAGCTTAAACTAGCAGGACCCAATCCACTGGGTAAGGGTTTCTAAATAAGGAGGTATGGGTATTTTTACTAATGACTATGTTACAAATAAAAACATTTGGGTTGACCTACTTGAAATTTGGCAGATGTGACTATCCCAAACTCAGCAAAGGGTTATTAAAAAATAATGAATTTAATAAATGCTTTACTTTAATTCAAAAAATTTATTAACTTCATTGGTTTTTAATTTGCTTCCTTTAAAAATTAATTCCATTGAGTTGAAAGGCCTGAATTAAGGTTTTCTGTGTATTGGGGCAGATCACCCTCAGCAAATCACAGACACACAGGTCAGGCTGCAACTGGGCAGGTCTTCTTGCTTGGCCTGTAAAATGCTCACGAATTGATATTTTTGTGCTCATAAGAGGAAGGAGCAAAAGAGGATAAGCACACTTGCTTGGAAAAACAGTGACCTCCAAAAGTCCAAGGCTACATAGAGCATAGTTAATCATTCAAGAAGAATCCTTGACATTTTGCTGTTTTACTCCCCATCATCCCCTCTCTTTCTGATTTCTAAAATGGTATATTCCAACAATGGTCATAATAACTACAATTTAAGGAACATTTAGTAATGTGGTATTTATTTTATATGTCATTGAAGGTATACAATAATCTTTTGAAGCAAGTCCTATTTTCTCTTCATTTGACATGTAATAAAAGGAGGCAACGAGAAATTGAGTAACTTGCCCAAATCACACAGCTAATAAGTAAAGAAAGACTGGAATCCAGGCGGTGTGACCAAAGAGAAATTAACGAAGTGCCATGGTTTTCCCAGCTCTGTTGCAGTTATCTCCTTTGGCTGATGGGAAAATGGAGACATTTGGTACTTCCTGGTGGGACTAAATGATAGAGATGGTCTCTGGGGGCCATAAGTAATCTGTCTGCTGCTCCATGCTCAAGAAACATGGGAAATATTTGCATGTGGCTGTTGTAGCCAGCCTTCAAGATGGCCCCCAAAGATCCCCAATTCCTGGTACTCACACTCTTGTATAGTCTATCCCATGTTTTACTAGGGTTGGTCTATGTGGCCAATAGCAAATGGCATATGTTGTGGAATGTCACTTCCAAGAGAGGTTATAAAGGAGTGTGGCTTCTGTCATGGTGTCTGTCTCCAAGGCACCCTGTCAGATCATGGGCACTGGGGGAGCCTACTGCCATATCATGAGGACATTCAGGAAACTCTGGAATTGCTGGAGTGTAAGGAACTGAGGTTTCCAGCCAATAGCTAGCAAGGGACTGAGATCTACCAAGAACCACAAGAGTAAGCTTGGAAGTGAATTCTTTAGCTCTGCTCAAGTCTTGGGAGGATTGCAAACTGGCTGACAACTTCATTAGCCAGCACCACCCAGCTAAGTTATTCCTGGATTCCTGACCCTTAGAAACTGTGAGATAATAAATGTTTATTGTTTGAAGCTGCTAAATTCTGGGATAATTTGTTGTTCCACAGCGATAGATAACTAATATATAAGATGTGAAGGGGCAGACTACATTAGCATGTGTGCATCAGAGGCTAGTAGATAGGAGTAGGAAAACCCTAGGGAAAAAAGAGGATCACTATGATCTGAGGAAGGAAAGAAGCATTTGACTGCAGGAGTGTGGCTTCACTGTTTAGAATTTTTATTTGTGTGAGTCTGCAGTCCAAAATGAAGGTGGGCTGTTGTGCTTCCTGCAAATCAGTATTGATGAGAAAACATGAGATAAAATGTGCAGTGTAGGAATGAGGTGCAGATTTCTATGAGGAACTGGCTACGGCACTTGGTGAGTTTTGCAGGTGCCTCTCAAATTCCCCTTGGGATTGAGACATGAAACTCTGTGGGCCGCAGGAATAAGCCAAGCTTTGAGTAGGGAGGCCCCTCTGTAATGCTGGAGAAAGCACTCCTGACTTGCCAGCCTTCTTCAGTCCCACAATTAGAGCTGAAGCATTAGAACATGAGGGAAAAGCAGAAGGGTTTCTAGGCCACACCCAGAGATAGAAGTCTCATGTCAAGATCTCCTAGACCTTAGCCTAACCCCACGGGAAGAGCTAAGTAAGACCTGGCACCCTTTGCTACCTCTCAAAGAGCCCTGACCTGGGTTGAAATGTAGCCCTGATCCTGGGTGTACTTCCTAGGGCTGCCATAACAAAGCACCACAAACTAGGTGGCTTAACACAACAGAAATTGTATTCCCTCTTAGTTCTGGAGGCCACACGTCCAAAATCAAGGTGCCAGCAATGAGTTCCTCCAAAGGCTCAAGAGAAGACCCCCTGCTTGCCTCCTTTAGCTTCTGGTTGCTGGAAATCCTTGTCATTCCTTTCCTTGTAGATGCATCATTGCAATCTCTGCTGCTTTGTTCACATGGCATTCTCCCTCTCCATGTCTCTGTGTCTAAATGTCCCTGTTCTTATAAGGACACCAGTCATATAGTATTTAGAACCCACCCTATCTTAATTATATTTGCAAAGATTCTATTGCCAAGTGAGGCCACATTCACAGGTTTTATGTGGACATGAATTTGGGGAACATTATTTACCCTAGCATACCAGGTGTGATCCACATCTCAAATATGTCCCCTCCTTGCCATCTATGTTGGGCAACTCTGGTCCTTGAGTGGGGCAGTCCTGCCTGACCCCCTTCCATAGATTCAGCCTCCATTTCTTTGACTTCTGCTTACCTACTCTCCCAAGCTCCCTCTGTCCCATCTCTTCTACCCAGTCAGAGGTACAAAGTGGTCAGCTGACAGTTCTAGGCTGGAATTGAGGAGATTAAGGATCTTACTTTGGGCTCTATTTCTATGGTATGATTTTAACTTCCTGGGTTATCATTTTTTTTCCATCTATAAGATGGCCAGGGATCAGGCAATGTCTGTTACGAGTAAGTAGTGTATTGGGTACACACAATCCCTTGAGCTCTAATGCCACAGATATTCTTGAAGAAGATGACAATGTAATCCTTCAGTATTTGCCTCTTCTTTCCCTTCAATAGAGCAATATGATTAACACTGATATCATAACCTTCCAGATGCCTCTATCTTAGACCTTCCAGTGTCTCCTTCTGTGAGGTCACATCCTGGTAAGCACACATAAGGTTTCTAACAGAACTGTGACCCCACAATCATCACAACCTTCCATATGGGGACACTAAAGCCTCTGGTACCAGCATGCCTCACTCCACACAAAAGGCCATGCCCTCCATGTTGAGATCACATGCCACCAGGAGCCGTCTCCCCCTTTTTCTAAATCTTGCCTTATTAGCTTCTCCTTTCTGAAAGACACAAAGCTACTGGCTCCCTCTGCCCCTTTAATGTTTCCCTTCCTGTACAGCACCCCACTGCCCCACAAGGCATTCTGTATCTAAGCAGAGCACTGCTGAAGCCATGTGGGCTTGAAGAAAGCTCATTACAGCCCAGCCACTGAATGGGAACTTGCGGGGGCGCTGCTGGCCCAGCCCAGCTTATACAGACTGCCCATGGCCACACTGCTGAGAATTCCTTTACCAGCAGCCTTCTCTCAGCATGCTTCCCTCCAAAAGCAGCAGCTGACAGTGGGCTGCTATCAGAGCACTGAATTCCAGCCTGGACACCTCAGGGAATCAGGGAGCTCTGACTGTTCCCTTGGGGAACCATACACCACTGGGTTTCCACTTTTATTTTCTGTCTCTCATAATTCCAGGTAAAACTACAGTGGGACGGCAGCATGAAAGCTAAAGGTTTGATTTCTCCCACATCCTCTCTTCTCATGCTTCTGAAACCCCAGGGCCATTACCCAGAGCCTGCAGGGAGAAGCCCATCCTTACTTCGATGAAATGGGAGTTCAAAAATGGGAGAGATCAGGCCAGCCGAGTGGCGCGTTGGTTAAAAGTTGGCTTGGCACTCCAGCTCTGAGTAGCAGGGCCCTGGTTCAGATCCCACATAAGGGCTAGTAATGCTGCATCCTCTACAGCTATGATGGTGAACAACAGCTCTACCTAGAGCTGGGCTGCCAAGAGTCACGGCAGCAGCATAGGCTGCAGTGGGGCTGGCCAGCAGCTGATGCGAGCTGCTGTGAGCTGCCGTGAGTAGTCATCCAATGGCTGGTGACCAGTCTGCCTCATCCAGGAAGAGTGCAATGATAATACCAACATGGACCAGTGAAGTGCTGTCCACCACAACTAGACTGAAGAACAAAAAGGACAGCAACTTGTCTGTTCCTTTTCCCCGATTCCCCAACACTGTTCTCCTCCCCCAATTCCCCAATAAAATCTTTTAAAAAAAGGGGGGGGGAGAGATTAATCTCTAAGCTTCTCCTATTAATTTGAATAATAATTTTAGACCCAACTCCTGTTCTGGGTCTGGGAGAGGGTCTTGGAAGCTGGCATTCGCCACTGCACGCAGTTCACATGGCAGTGGCTTCTCCGCTTAGCACAAGCATGAAGGGCTGAGGCCAGCTTGCAGGAGTCAAGGTGGAAGGGCCGTGTCTCCCATGAGCTTCCGCAGTGCCCAACCTTAAAGCCGTCAAGTCAGTCCATTTGGAAATGTCAGGCTTTTCTGGAGCCATACAAGGAGAGGACTTTTTTTTACTTTTTGTGAGTAAAAGAGAAAACTTTTGAGAGGTAAAAAGAGAATAACAATTGTGTGAAGACAGAGTTGAAGACAGAGGAAGCAGAGCCCAGAAGAAGCCAACCGAGAGGCAGAAATTCATCCTCAATGCTGTGGTGTAACATGTCATCAATTGTGTGAGCTGTAGGTCTTATCACCGGGACCTGGAAATGCTTGGAAGTGGTGGTGAGGCAGCCGGGAAAGACATTGAAGCTCACCACAAAAGGCAGACGGATTCTGGAGGGGAGACAAAGGCTTGACCAGTTCCTGTGGCTGAAAAGAGATTCAAAACCTTTACATGGGTACAGGAATGGGAAGTGGGGGCGGAGTCCAAACTTGCCCTTGAGGGGTCAGGGCTCACAGAGAAGACTCACTGACCACCCATCTTACTAGGAGCCTGCATAGAAGAGGCCAATGGGTCAGCCTGCTGCTAGGGACAAACCAGGCTAACTCACCTTCCAGTGTGACAGCCTGAAAGGGATTTAGATGTCACTCATTCCTCTCAGTTTTGCTTTCCTCCCTGGTCCTCACCATGGACTCTACATAAATGGCATCATATAGATTTTACTTGTTTGTTTGTCCTCTGCCTCCCCACATTGTAGTGGAAACTGCACAAGACAAGCTTTTGGGTTCATTTTGTACTAATGCCTGGCATATAATGGCTACTCAATAAATACATTTGGAATGTATGATTAAATGAATGGACTCAAGATGCCTATACTTATAAGGCACTAGAAATCATCTTTTTAGGGCCGGCCAAGTGGCGCGGTGGTTAAGTGCTGGCTTAGGAAGCCAGCAGCCCCAGTTCAGTCACACATATGAGAGCCAGTGATACTGCCCTCAAAAAAAAGGAAATCATCTTTTTGAGCAAAACATAGGTAAGTATTACATACCATTTATTGCTTTACAAACTCACTGGTATCTGGTGACAAGGGTGAGAGCTGTTTAAAAACAGAAAAAAGCCAGAAATCCAGATTATAATACCATTTCCCAATGCTCAAAGTAAGTAACTAAATTCAGCTTGTATCCTAAAACCTGAAGGGTCATTTTGCTTCACAGAGCATTGCTTCTAGGAACATGAGGAATGTGGTAACTATCTCTGCTTCATAGCTGGGAAGTTTCTTTCTATGTTAAACAAGATAGACATGCTTGATGATCAGTATCACTGAACTCCAATGATCCATGGTTGTTGATCCTAACACACATTTTTTCTTTTTGCAACATCTGAAACCAAACTGCATCTTACAACATGGTATCTTACAAACTGGGGGTAGGGGCTGGCAGCAGCTATGACATCATTATCATTCTCTGTGTGTGTAAAAAATTCCTCTTGGCTATTTGTGTTTTTGCTCTTTCAGTTGGTTATGTGTTAACTCTTGTGCACAAAGCGTACTGTAGTGATTTGGCTTTGAAACAAAAAGTTATTGCATATACACAGAAAAGTTATTGCATATACACAAAAACCACAGTGGAGCATAAATTCAATAATATTGAAGCAAATGTTTGATATTAGAAGAATGACCATAATTCTTTATTTTCTTGCGAAGCAACACCAAGTGCTTTACAGGAAATAGGAAGAAAGGTGCCTAATAGCAGATGAAGTTTTGTTATGTCTGTTCATCGATGTGAGCACAAGAATCAACACACACCAAGCAGGAAAGCACCATTTTCAAAATTTGCAGAAAGGTTTCAGGAGCTAAGGAGTAAATCCCAGAAGAAAATATTTAAAGAAATTCTTTATCCCAATGATCCTGATGTCACAGAAGCTAACATTGTGTGGAAAAACAGAGATATTGATAACTGAGAATATTAAAAAGTAAGATTCTCAGTGTATAGCAGTTTTAGGAATTCCTTGACCAAATTATTTGGCTTACATTTTCTTTTTGATGTATGCATGCATATCACTAATATAAAAAAATTCTAATTATCTTTAAGTACACTAAAGGAGTTTTTTAAAAAAAGTATTAAAAATGTAATGTGATAATGCATTGTGTCATAACTTAATTGGCAGTATTTTTTTTCCTAAAACATAAAATTATGGTATGTCAAAAATTATGATAGCTAGATTTGAGGTAATATGGCATATCATATTTTGCACTCATATTACTCCTATTTCATCTGACTTAATTATTCAATAAAATTTTTAGATTCTAAAATAATATCCACAGTCATTTTTTCTGTTTTGAAACAGCTCTCACCCTTGTCACCAGGTACTAATGAGTTTTGTTCATGTATTTAAATTTTACAAATACAATTAATAGCCTGGTAAAATTTCCATGGAGCTGTGGTCAAATGCTTCAGTACGAATTTGGGGGATTTTTATGGTGACCTGTTGTGAAATTGGCTTATATGTAGAGCTCATGACAAAATATTAGAAGTTTAACTCTTGTGGGAATGAAACATAATATTGCAATGGCAAAAAAAAAAAAAATCCTAGCCTTGAGAGGGTATTACCACACATTTCAAACATCAAAGGAATCGCCTCCAGTATAAATGTTGTCTGCAGCATGTAAGCACAAAATTCTTAGCTACATAGTAGAACCTACCAAATTTCTTTCTCAGAAAACCAGTATTTCATTACTGGAAGGCAAGCTTGGTGTTCTTTGGACTAATTCTATTTGATTCCTCACTATGAATTTTACCTGGCACAGCACATGACACATAACAAGCAGTCAATAAATATTTTTGAGTCAGTAAATAAAAACCACTCCCGCTCAGGCTACTGGGGGATTACACCCCCATCCTCAGTTTTTAGAGAGACAGTGTGGAATAGTGAAAAGGGCATGGATTTTGAAGGAAGACAGATTTACCTTCTGGCTACTTGTTCACAGTAATAGAGCATACTCATGAGGTTGCTGGGGAGATGAATTGATGTAAAACCTGCAGGGCACTTCGTGTGAATGAAGGATGTATAGAACATGCTAACGTATGATAATTACCCTAATTGTTATGATTAAATGTGACAAGCACTCTTCTAGAAATACAACCTAGGTGAAATAGACTTATAGTAGACTACTTCAGACCCCACCTACCAGTGATGATGGGATTCTTTGTATATTGTTAAGTCTCCAGGACTGGATAGAGTGAGCTTGCAGGGTACAAAGACAGGGCAACTAAGAAAAGATCATCACACACCAAGTGACATAATTAAAAGTATAGGCAATACTTAAGACTTGCACTGTCCAATATGGTAGCCATTTGCAACATGTGACTATTGAAATTAAACTTTTAATTAATTAAAACTACACTTAAAAATTCAGTTCCTGAGCCACAATCGCCAAGTGCGAGTGACCATATGTGGCCAGTGACCACCGTTTTAGTGAAGCTATAGAAAATTTCCATCATTGCAGAAATTTCTATTGGTCAGCATTGCTTTAGACCACTGTTGCCAAAAAGTCTGGTTACCCATTTAAATTGTTACAGACCATTCAGAAAAATGCTTGTGGAATTTCTTGATTTCCTACCATCATTTGGGAAGTAGGTCTGGCCTCTAAGTATTATTATTTGTCAGTAGAAGGCAGTATGATGAGGCAGAAAGAGCACTATTTGGGGACAAGACCTGGGTTTTAGCTCTGGCTCTGACTTGAAGGACAGCTGGGTAACTTGCTTGCACAAGTCACTTTCCTTCCTCCTTCCTCAGTTTCCTCATGTTTAAATGAATGGGTTGGGCTGGATATCCAGTCACTGACAGGTCTCATGCTTGGGGATTCCATTAAGCGACTGTGGGCTCCACACTGTGTGCTGTTTTGCAGCTCCAGTGTTGTAAGGGAAAGCAGGCATGGTAAACAGGATTGTGATGGGCTGAATGTTATGTCCCCCTACATTCATATGCTGAGATCCTACCCCTCTATGTGATGGCATTGGGGGGGCGTGCTTTGGGAGGTGATGAGATCATGAAGGGAGAGCCCTATTGAGTGGGATTAGTGCCCTTATAAAAGAAACCTCAAAGAGCTCTCTCTTCCCCTTCCACCACATGAGGACACGGCGACAAGAGAACCAGGAAGTGGGCTCTTAGCAGACACCAAATTTGCCAGCGCCTTGATCTTGGCCTTCCCAGCTTCCAGAACTGCGAGAAATAGATGTTTGTTGTTTAAACACCCAGTCTATGGTAGTTTGTTAGAGCGACCTGGATAAGACAACTATGAACAACAAACTCTGACTTTGTTCTCTCACGATGTACTCTAGACAGCTCAAAAATCCCTACCGTCAATCTCCTAGGGTGCCCCATGTACTTGGTGTATATCTTTCTTGGTGCTTATTTCACTGCATTGTCATTATCATTCTCCGTAGATTATGAGCTCCTAGTTTGTTTGTATGATTGTTTGTTTCATTCTTGTTTCTGAAGCACCTAGTGTAAAGGAAGAACTCAAAATGTTCGTGGATGTCTGAATGAAGGTAGGTTCCTTTCTGACCTCCTTTTGTGTCCTCAGGGTTAAAGTCCCTGTAATTGATATCAGAGATTAAGCTACCTGCCCAAGGTAGGAAAAAGATCTGGAATGCAGGTCAGCTGACTCTGAAGCCCATACTCTGTTCTTTCTATCACACGGCTTTTGTCACAGTTCCTGTGCTTTGGGGATTTTAATTTCTGTTTCCCTCCTGGTTGTTGACTCTCAAGACTCCAGGCTGGTGTTTGGGCTGGTCTTTCCACTTTTGCATTCATTAGACTCAGGGTGTCATGTTCTACATTCATATCCCCAATGCCTTTTAAGCCTTAAGTCCACCCTGACCCCCAGCATAACTACCAAGACAAAAAACAGTTAAAATTTCAGTGATTTTAGTAAGAATATAATACTTCTTCACATGTGCCTTGTTGTAGCTTCATTCCTCCTTCTTCCTACTACTTCCAAACTTTATAGACAGATCCAACAAAAGGTCAAAATTCTTTAAGTACTCAGAGATGATTCAATGTATTGTTCCAACATCTTTTAATATTCTGTTTACTAAATAAATGCAACCCATTTTCCCCACTGAGAAATAAGAGAATGAGCAGCTCTAAGAAATGAAAGAAAATGTAGCAAAGACCACAGGGAAGGGATCTGACCCACTGCTACCCCATTCTCTATGATGTCCACATTTCTTGGCATTTGAGCTTATGTACCGTGTCTCCTTCCACCACGTCTGAAATCTAGGTGTGTCCTAATAGTCCAATGCCCATATAGCTGTCATGGTGTGTGTGTGTGTATGTGTGTGTGTTGGGGGGAGGGAGGGGTACAGGGGATGCAGCAAAAAAATCTACCTTTTTCCTTTCAAAAAAATCTACCTTTTTCCTACAGTCAGGAGGAAGAGGGTCTGGCTACTCCAGAAGTATTTATTAAGAAAAGAAAACTGTGGGCCAGCCGAGTGGCGCAGTGGTCAAGTGCTGGCTTGGGAAGCCAGCGGCCCTGGTTCGGTCCCATATATGAGGGCCAGTGACACTGCCCTCAAAAAGTAAATAAATAAATAACAAAGAAAACAAAATTGTAATCAGAAAAGAGTACTTTTTAAATTAATATAAATTTGTTAATTTCTATAATTGGGTAGTACTTTTTGTTTCAACTAGAAACATATGAGCTGGGTTGGCATAGTCTGTGGGCTCCTCAGTTTTGTGGGGTTTGTTTGGGCCAGATGGTAAAAATAATCAAACTCAAGATAGATAGATTCAGATTGGCATAGCTTCCAGACCAGGTGAGCCCTACATGTCTCTCTCTCTCTGAGCTGTCTCGGGAATGTGCTTCATTTTTACTCCACAACTGCCTGCTCTTCTTAGATCTTAAATTCGTGTTTTTATCCTCTCGTTAGGGAAGGCCCTTCCTGATTCAACTGGTAACCACAAAGATGCCATCCCAAAGTCACCAAACTTATAAATGTCTCTTCACAGGCACTACCTTTGTCCACCCATTAGCTTTCTGGACTGGCTTTTTATGTGTGTCTTCCTGACTTGTGCAATTAGATGGAAGAACTCCCCCAGCTGATCACTCAGAAAGTTCTCCTTCAGTATCACCCAATTATTCCAAACTAGCCTCTTCTGCTATTTTTCTTTTCTCTTCATCCTAACAAGTGGCTACAAAGCTTCAAGTCTGTTTTTCCTAGAAAAACTTTTATCAATACAGCAGTTCCTTCTGAAACCAGGAATTTCAATTGTTTCTTTAAAAACCCTTTTGGTTTTTAAAATATGTTTCCCTTTGATTGCTGCAGGGTTTCCTCTAGCTTTTGGCTAATTTGCAGGGTAGACATACCTAATCTACCCTGAGCTTAAATTTTAACCAGGCCTTCCTGAGAATTGGGCTTTCTATGATGCCTCCCCCAGAGATAGATGTGTAAAACCCCCAACCAAAGAAGGAACCCCACCAGGAAAAGTCATGTCCCCTCTACAGGTGGCATTTCTTATCCTGAATGAACAATGAACAATGATCATTTTGGATTTAAAGTTGAAGTCTGTGGTCCTTCCCTAAAGATTAATATTTAGTTCATGAATTATTTCTTGGGCAACTACACAGCTTGGTATTGTAGGCAATTGCAAAAATAAACAAACTGGTATATTCCCTAACATAGCTTATAGTCTAACAGGAGAAGAGAGATATATACACATATAACAGTATTATGCAATAGAAAGGGATAAATACTATAGATGAGACATAATTTGCTAAGGGATATCAGAAGAAACAGTGTATCTATCTGCTTCTGGGAGTCAGGAAAGTCTTACTGTTTGAACCTGTGCTTAAAAAATGATAGAATTTTGGGCCGGCCGAGTGGCTCAGTTGGTTAAGAGCTCGCTCAAGAGTGCAAGCTGAGCTCTGAGCAACAGCAGTTCGATGCCCAGCCCGAGCTGAGCTGCCACTGAGTTGCCAACAGGTGGCAGGATGGCTCAGCTAAAAAAAAAAAATGATAGAATTTCAACATGACATGATCAGAGCAAAGGTACCCCAGCAAAGGTAACATCCCAAGTCAAGACAGGAGTGTTCAAAGGTAAGAGTAAGTTTTCCTATGGAGCCAGATCATGGGTACAGGGAGAGAGCTGGAAAAGGAGATTGAGAACAAAGCTCATGGTTTCTTGAAAGCCAGAAATGTGGGTTTTATATTTGTGAAAAATGGTGAAGTACTGATGGCTTCTGATTAGGGAATAATCTGGCCTGTGATTTAAGAATATTACCCGGCAGGGGTATACAAAGAGAATTAGAAAAGGAAGAGAACGGATGTATTTGGTCAGATTAAGCTAAATAACAAAACAAACAAAACTCAAATCTCAGTGGCTCAAACAAACACAGTGTATTTCTCATCCTTATACATGTCCACATCACATTGGCAGGGGTTCTGCTCCACCACACCCTCATCGGGGTGTGGCACAGGCACCACTGGCACAGGCTCCACTCTCTGGAATGATATAACCCTCCATCATAGCAGTGAGAGAGCAGGAGACACTGTTCACTTCTGCTCATGTCTCTGCTCAGATTTCACTGTCCAGGGAAAGTGAAGTGCCCACCCCTTACTTCAAGGAGGCACCCAGTACTGGGGAGCACGGTCCAGATGATGATAGGAATGTCTACCATTCTTGGCGTAGGCACACAAGCCAGGAGACCAGCACCGCTGTCCAGGAAAGAAGTGATGAGGATCCAGACTAGAATGGTGGCAGAGGACATGAAAAGGAAGGAAAGAATTTGTGAAACAATAGTCAACAGGGGTTTGAATATGTAGAGCTCAAGAGAAAGAGTTCTGGAAACTGGTGCTAAGCTTTTGAATGTGTTAGTTGCAGAATTCTGGACGAAGATCAGGAATGTGGGGAAAGTGTCCTGGAATCCCCTCTATGTCTCAAGAGCACCAAGAAAGTGGGGACCCTCCCCATTGGAGTAGTGCTTATTTTACGTATTCACCAAAAGCCATGGACCTTTCAACAGTTTCACTTGGGAGCTGAACAAAATAATTTGGAGGTGCTGAATATCATAATCAAAAACAGGTTTACAAAAGGAAAAAAAATACTGTTCCCAGAGATAATTATATGCCATCAGCTCCTGATTATCTTTAATGAAAGGATGTGAAAGTTGCTACATGGATTTAATATTCTTCAACTTATATTTGAATTAATAAAAGGTATCTGATATTTTAAGGACTAGCAAACTGTACTTTCTACCCATAATAAAGGTAATTGTGAGGGGCCAACGCAAGAAATGCAGAAAAGTTTATTGATATCTTTATTTTGCTTTCACATTTTATACCGGAGATTATGTTACTCCTACAACTAATGCTTAGTATCAGCCCAAGATAAATGACTCATACGTTTTGATGTGTTGGGGATTTTTGGATACCTTTTCTAAGTTAAATGTGAAATTTGAGTGATGTTCAAATCTCTTACTTAGAATCTAGTAAACAACAACAATGAAAAATGTCAAAACCTATTCTAATAAGCCACATAGTCAATATTTTCCATTATCTAACTCCTAGTGAACAGTTAAGAGTAGATGATGCTGTGAGATTGATGCCCCCTTCCTATTGTTTCCCTGATGTTGATCTAAATTTCCAGGCTTCACAAAAGTGGACAAAGTCAGTGATGGTGTTTGCTGAGAAAACTTCATTGAGTATGTTGCTGGTTACCTTCCGTAGAACACTCTTTGACTCATATGGCTTCAGTTATGACCTTTAATTCCAGGATTGTCCTGTCTAGCGGTGACACTAGTGAGGAAATGGAGCCAAAAAGACCAACTGTGTTCTTAGAAAAAAATGGGTGCCGCCACTCACACCACCCACATTTCCAGACTTAGAAAGTAGGACATTTGCCTTATTGTGTCTGTAGGTGACCTATATTCTCCTCCCCCAATGGGTATCATGAGGGAGTCCCCTTTAAGCTCCCCTATTCTGAATGGAAGCACTTGTGGAAAATTGCTTAGTTGCACGATCAGGTTGTGTGTGGGCTGTAGGCTTGGCCTTTTCTATCTTCACCTGCACAGAGCTGCCAATAATAATCAGAGACAAACACTGTCTTTAATTGCCCTTTCTCAGGGGCTGCTTCTTCCCTAGAGACAGACTCTGCTAAGGCGTTTTTGAGCTGAGTCCAGCAGACCCAGAAAATATGGCAAATGAAAGAGCCAGATTTTCTGGCAGGGAAAAAGAAACCAGCTTTCATGCTCAATGAGGGGCCTATCACAAATGAAGTCCAAGTGCATCGTGCCACAACTGAGGAGATGCCAAGCTAGTTGGAATCCATGGCTAGCTTTCTAGATCATCAATAGAGCTAGAAGTATTGTCACAGTGCCCTCAGCCTTTATCATCAGGGCTGAGCCAAGTACAGAAATCCTTCAGTCTAGGCTGTATGGTAGGCAGGGACTCAAGGAAGCAGCAAGTAAGGGATAAGGACACATTTAAGAAGAGAAAGACTCATATACAAGTACATGTCATTGGTTTATAAATGCACCTGAAGTCACCACCACAAAGTCATCACCACTTCCTGTCTCATCTGCCATACTGTCATTTCAAAGCCCTCTTTCAGCCTGTTCTTAATGTTCATTTGTACCTTATCGTTATTAAAATAGGAATTCTGGGGACTGGGGACAAGCATTCAGGATGATGTGTCCAAGGCTCTGCACACTCTAGAAAGAGTCTTGGTGCAGATCTATTAGCCTCCCAGGTGGTGACGTGAAAGAAATGGAACAAGACAAACACTACACAGCTCACCAGTTCCAAATTATTTCACCTCTTTGTGGCAATATTTGCTTGTAAGTACAATCACTTTTAGTTGCTAATAAATCTCTGTAAAATTATCGTGGCCCCATTGTGATCCCACCTAGACATTTGGATCCTAGTGTGATACTCCATGAACCAACGTGGGGTTGACAAATTTGAGAAGTTAAACCTATTCCCCTATATTGAGCTTCTAAGCATATGAGCTGTAGATGCCTACAGCAGTGCCCAGAAGTCTCTTTCTTAAAATACCTCCTTCACATCTTAACCCCATTAGGGAAACTTTTTAAAAATTCAAAATTATTGAATTCAAACCTATCAAATACCTATGATGTTATGAATAACGTTAATACTGCTGCTTTCCTACTAGCTAAGTGAATAGTACTTTTCATTGGGGTTGGCAGGTTTTGCCTAGTAGTGCAGGCCTAAGGGGATTTGGGGTATTCTGAGAGCAGCAAGAAAGTCCTGGGTACTGGTGTTGAGTTGGAGAAGGGAGAACAGGAATTAACCAAAGATAGACATTTAGTTTTATCTAATTTAAATTCTGATGTTTATACTGAAGTGTTAGTCCTTTGTTTGTTTGTTTGTTTGTTTGTTTGTTTGTTTGTTTTATAGCCCCTCTAGGTATTGTTTGGCCTACCTGGAAGAAGTGACTGCTCCCCCCTGAAAATGCTGCCAGAGGCTTCACATTCCAGGAATTTTTTCCTGCAAGCTTCAAATAGGGCACTTCGTAGTGTGAGATATCCAGGCCCTGCATATCTCAGCAAAGAGTCATGACTTTGCAAATAACTATGACTAAAGGACTGAACATATGGCTGGATTCTCTCAGAATAGTCCAGGTCTTCTTCTAGAATGTTTATCTGTTGCCATCAAATGACCATCAAAAGATTTTCCCAGGGCTGGCAGAGTGGCGCGGTGGTTAAGCGCTGGCTTGGGAAGCCAGCGGCCCGGGTTCGGGTCCCACATATGAGGGCCAGTAACACTGCCCTCAAAAAAAAAAAAGAAAAAAAAGATTTTCCCAATGTTGGTCTCATGAAATCCCAGACATGCAGAGCCATATGCACTATACCGTTGGGACTCAGGGTGCCTCATAACCTTGGGTGGAAGGAAATATTTCTGAGGTTCTTGCTTCTTGCCTTCATCCATTACTGGGCTCTGTGTTACCAAAGTGTGAGCTTAGGTGGCACTGAGGTGGGTGCTCCTACTGTTCCTACCCTTCAGATGAGAAAATAGAGAGGCAAGGAGGTCAAATAATTTGCATAAGGTCATGCAAATTATTGCATGATTGATAGAAATTATTGCTAGAAGATTGGCAAACCAGAATTTGAACTTAGGCAGACTCACTCCTGAACTCATGTCCTTAACTACTAGGCAGCCCTGCCTCCCACAGGGCCTTGCTGTGTGTCGAAGCCCATTGTTTTGGGTAACCTAAAGGCCGGAAGTGTCTATACCAACACTCTCTGAAAACTTTGTTGGATTTATGTTCTGTTTACTTTTTGCTCTGATCAAGATTATTTCATCTGGTTTCCTACAAAGTAAATTCTCTACTCACAAATAGAGCCAGAAATGCATACTCTGTCCTCCACATTGATGCCAACAAGACACAAGTTAAGCAGTGAAGTTTTAAAAGAAAATCTTGAGAGATTTTCTAAACTGATTTATCATAAAATTATCTTAGATGGAGCTCCAGCCCTACAGCACTGACACGTCTCCATTCATGTTAATAATGATGTTCTTGAGCTGATGGAAAGTTGGTAATAACTGTGAATTCACTCTGAAAAGCGACAAGGGACATTCCAGTAAACAAAGGTCTCGTTATTTATATTGCTACTATTATAAAGGACTTATTGTGCTTGGTAGAGTTTTATGTAAGTAACTTCAAAATTATCTGTTTTTTTCTTTCAAAACTGGCAACCCATGGTATATATGGTAATTCTGTTGACCAGAATATTAAACTAATATAATAAATTCAAGTGGTAATACTGAGTAACAGAGTTTTAGATAGCTTGAGAATTTCTTTCATAATTGGTGACCAGATTAACAGTGTTCAGAGTACAATTTCATAAAATTATGTGACTTTATCTCTAATTTGTAATAAATTCATGTTTATATATATAATATATATATACATTCATTTCATTACAATTTTAATACAGTTTTTTTTTTCCTTTCTTAAAATGTGTATACATTTTTTGACACCGTGTGTGTGTGTGTGTGTGTGTGTGTGTGTGTGTACAGATGTAAATCTAGATCTAGCTCTAGATATGACTCATGTCACTTTATTGTCCCCACAGGGTCAAGATACCCAGTACTAGCCACAAGTTGGTGTGAAGGAGAGATTGAAAGCCAAGTTTGGAGTCAGGCAGATGGTTTTGTTCTGGCTTATCTACTTACTGTTTAACATTGGCATGTTAACTTAATCTCTCTGAGCCCCTTTTCCTCATCTGCAATATAGTGCCTACCTCATAAGGTTTTTGTGAGAATTAAATTAGACTAAAGCACTTGAAGTACTTAGTATAATACCAGGCACATGTGTAAATATCCAAGTGTGAGATAGTCCCATTTTAGAAATATTAAGAAGTAATATTCTTTTGACCACACACTCACATTTGATTTCTTTGCTAGCATATTGCATTCAACACACCTGAAAATATAAATAATATTGAAATATTTCCTCAATTTCATCTATTACCGCAAAAGCAAGTTTCTACAACTTTTTATATAACCTAGAAAATAATTGAATGAATATTACAATAAAAATTCATTTTTTCACTCAGATTCACCAGTGGTTAACTTTTATCATATGTGCTTGCTTTGCCACATCTCCATCGTCAATTTCTGTCCACCACCAAACCATTTGAAAGTAAATTGCAGATAACATGAGTTAAAATATCACCAAATATTAGTGTCTCCTAAGAGTACCATAATAATTCCCAGGAGAGTTAATACTGATACAAGAATATTTTCTAATCTGTATCTCATATTCCATTTTTCAATTCTCCCATTCTACATCATCTTACTTAGCTTTATTCCTTCATTTGATCTAGAATCCAATCAAAGATCATACATTGTATTTAGTGTTATTTTATAACCACTTTTAATCAAGAATAGGTTCTTGCCTTTTTTTAAAAATTCTTCCATAACATTGGCATTTTAAAGAGCTTAGGTCAGTTATTTTGTAGATTGGTTCACAATTTAGATTTATATGATTGGTTTCTTATGATTAGATTAAATATTTTTACCAAAAATGCTACATACGTGATGTTGGGACCTCTGTACATCAGGTCAGGACAATGTCAGTTTGTCCCATTTTTCATGATGCTGAATAAGTTCACCTGGTTGAGGAGGTGCCTTCTGGATTTCTCTATTGCCAAGTGTCACATGTTTCCATTTGTAATTAATATATAATCTGTGGGGTGATACTTTCAGACTGTGTGACTATCCTGTCCCAATCACATTCACCCAGTTGTTTTATCATCCATTGATGATACTTGCCTAACTTATTTGCTGATTAGAAAATGGTTACTTTATAATTCTTCTATATCTATTAGCTGGCATTTTTCTATTAGTAGAGTCTATCTACCCCCTTTTTTGGTAGTAATATTCTGGACTCAGGATTTCTTTGTTTTATTCAGTATAGTATCATAATCAATTACTAATATTATTCTATTTGATGCTTGAATATTACCAAATTTTGGCCATTATGACTTTGTTTTTTTTTTTTTTTTTTTTTTTTTTTTTTTTTTTTTTAAAGATTTTATTGGGGAATTGGCGGAGGGGAACAGCGCTGGGGAATCGGGGAAGGGGAACAGGCAAGTCGCTGTCCTTTTGTTCCTCAGTTTAGCCGCGGAGGACGCTGCCCCACTGCTGGTACCGTCATTGCGCTCTTCCCGGATGAGGCAGACCGGTCGCTGGCCTCTGGATGTCGCTCACCGCGGCCACTGGCAGCTCACGCTCGGCTGCCAGCCGCCCACGCTGGCCGCGGGCCACTCACTGCAGCCCATGGCAGCCCACCGCAGCAGGGGCTGCAGCCCACACCATCACCGGGGCTCGCACAGCCCAGCTCCAGGCGGAGCTGCTGCTAGCTGTAGAGGGCAGTGTCACTGGCCCTCACGTGGGATCCGAACCGGGGCCGCTGGCATCCCAAAACCAGCGCCCAACCAATGCGCCACTCGGCCGGCCCCATTATGACTTTCTTGAAGTTGTATCCTCTGTACTTTTAACACATTCCCATCTATTTTTGAGCAGTTCCTTGCTTTCTGATGTAAGGTATTCCAGAACTGTAACTTTCCATGCCAGAACTTGAACCCACCAGCAATTACTCCATGGTGCCCTGGTTCCTTATAGTTGCAAATGTTTAGTCTTATACGTTCTCAAGAATAATGAATAAAAATTTACACATATATATGACAGTCCACTCCCACTTTTATCTCAAGAATAATGAATAAAAATTTACACATATATATGGCAGTCCACTCCCACTTTTATCTCAAGAATAATGAATAAAAATTTACACATATATATGGCAGTCCACTCCCACTTTTAATTTAGTTAAAAGAAGGCATTTTTGAGGCCTTCACATTTTGGGGCGTTGGACTTCACACTGGGGAGCCTTCTGGTGTTTGCTTGGTTGGCATCTGAGGGAATGTGGAACAAGGCTGAGTTACAACAGGGTCTTTTGGACTGCGCAGATATAGTAATTTGACCCATCATCTGGTGGATTTTGCCTTAATGCTAATCAAAGCCATAAATAGCTATTTATATGCTGTGTGTATGTGTATATGTGTGTGTGTGTGCATATATATATATATATATCAATCACTGAATATGGTAACTGAGATTCTTCCAGGTACTCTCAGTTTTTTAAATTTCAATCAGTGTTCAAGTCTTTGGGACAAGCGGAAGAGAAGCAAAGCTAGGGGGTCTTCCTGCCTTGGCAACCCATGCAGGCCTTTAGCTGAGAGCTGCTTTCAGAATTCAAATATATTCATATACTCTGCTCGTGATCCTGCGAGATCAGCTAAATGTCTTTCTCTCAGTCACCTCCCAGATCCTTGCTTTGGGCATCTTCTTTTGGGTTCTTAATGCTCACTTGATTTCCCTGCAATAGGCAACTGGCACCCAGCCCACCCTTCATCTTAGAGGGCAGTTGGGGGTAAATGTTCTCCTATTTGGTCCAGTAGTGAGGCTTTTTTTCTCTTCTCTCCTTGAGGCTGGCAGCACATCTCTTGTTTCACTTCTCTCGTAGGGCTTTTGTTACTATTTGTCAATAATATTGTCAGCTAACATTTTTCTCTGCGTGTATAACTGAAATTTTTGTCTTTGGAGGTTATTTGGTTAAGGTGATTCCATAACTTCAGCTTAAAATTACTAGCTCTTGAGTCTCTAGTATGTGTTTACGCTGACTATAAAATCTATGTGCAGTGTCAGACTCCAGCATCCTGAATGACCTTGGTTATTTCCAAAAAATTCTACCTGCTATTTCTATCTTGCAGTCTTAGAACTTGTGTGGCCTTTTGCTTATGGTGATAATAGAATAGGTTACATTTTAAATTAATGGCCTTCTAGTCTCATTCATCTAGAGCCCAAAGCTTGTTTTTCTTTCAAATTTTACCAGATGAATTTATAGAAACTTGGAATAGCTACCAGAAATCAGCCGTCCCACTGAGCACTTGGGAGTCTGTCTTAGGATTTAAGGCTGCTGGTGTGCCATGTATCAGGTCCCTTCTCAGAAATCTGGGGAAGGTCCACTCTGCTTCCATGAGATTTTTCTGTTTTCATCTATCAGAGGGTGCACAGTCCTGTCTCTTCACATTCCTCATTGCACCAATCATTGAGTCAGCTCCAGATTCTTTGTCTCAGGAAAAAAGGGAAAAAAAAGAGAAAGAGACAGAAAAACCCCAAGCACCTCACCTGACCCAGCTGCCTGCTGAGGCCTGACAATTAAACTTCTCAGGTGGTGTTAATAGAAGCAATATTGTTGTGGTCCTTGAGTTACAGTCTGTGGACTCTCTCCCTGTGAATCAGGACGTGTTGTCAGGAACACAGTATGCCCTGGTGAGGTATTAATATAGCAATGTGCAGGCCCCACGGCAGATGTATGACTGCCCCAAAGCAAGGTCTCATCTAGGTTTGGCATGAATTGCAAGGAGGTTCCACTGCGAATAATCTGCCCACACTGCCAAGAAGAGCATGAACATACATTATTAACTCCCAGTAAAAGGAACTGTGTCTGGCTCTGGCTATTGCAAAGAACACACCAGCCAGCATATATTGAGGGGCTATGGGCATGGCAACATGCTAGTGAGAATCAGTGTGATGGATAAGAAAGAGCAGAGAGGGTAAATGAAAGGATCTCACCTCTAGATTTGTATTCGTGCACCATTCAAGATGAGCATCAGAGCGGTCAAGTCTGGAAGGATAGATAGGCCTCAGTTTGGGATCCCTTGTAGATGGTCCTTATGGTCAGTGGTGGATGGCTTGGGAGGCTGGGCCCTGGTGGGGTGGTCATAGGCATGATGCCTGACACAGGGAAGCAACTCATTAAAATTTTATTAAAGAGATGATATTGACAGATCACCTTCAGCGAAGAGGAAAGAATGTGCTGAGGCCCAGTGAGTGATCAGCTTTGCCCAAGGATGCTATGGAGTCAGCTTAGGGGGTGAGGTGGTCACTGGAGACTCAGCTGCTTTACCAAAGTTACTTCACAAACTCCTTCCCTCTCAGCATCTTCACCCTCCGAAGAGGGGCCTGGCATGCATGAGTTTTGGAGACAAAAACCTCCTACTTGTCTTCTTATGGAGAAAAGCCACAGAATTGCTTTTTTCATGAAAGTCTGATTACATTTTATTAATTAGAACATAAGAACTTAACATATGAATAAAATGGAACCAACATGCATATATGTCAGTAATTAAATGTAAATCCTGCATGGCATATTCTAGTTCTTGGATGGAACTCCTTCTCTCTGATAATTGTTCTCTCTTATATGGGATTGTTGGAAAAGTCATGAGGTATTTTTTCTATGTTTTTCATCGCAAAAATGCGTCATGACTTTTCCGACAACCCAGTATTGCCAAGACTGAGACAAATTAGGCTGCAGTGCTGGCAGTGGGCACCAATGTAGCCGTGAAAGCTAATGAGGGAAGGCACTCTGAAGCCCTGGGTTTACGGGATATTCTTCCAATGATTAGCCCTGTGTTTCGTAGTAGGTGTCCCTCCTGAACATGATTTCTCTTCCTTCTGTTGCTGCAGTGACAAATTTCCATGATTATATACATAACATTTAGAATAACAAATATGCTGATCAGAACCTCTTCTGGCTGATGACAGTAAAGAATAAGTACACTATAATTATGACATAAAATGAGATTATGGAAATTTCATGATATTAGCTAGACTCCATTTGCAGATACTGATGTACCCCTATCTTGAGTAAGTAACCTTTCATGTTCTGAGTTGCACCCTAAGAAGATCAAGCCTGTTCTCCTTAAACAAGGTGATAGGGGAGGGATTCCAGCCAGTCCCATGCAGAACACCTTATTAGATAAAGACTCAAAAGACAGAACTGAAGCCCAACTTGACTCTTACCCTGCTGAGGATAACCCAACTACTAGAAATCTAGCAACACCTATCCTTCATATCCTTCATTTGCTACAATGCTGACACATAGTAGCTTTTTCATGAATACTTATTGACTGCAAATAAATGAAAAAATGACTGATCTGGAAAGAGGGGCCTCCCTGTGTGGATAATAGAGCTTGATTCTGGACACTTCTCCCTCTCATTCACACATGATGTCCTGCCTTGGCCCTAGAACTCTCAGAGCCTATTCCACGTCCAAGAAGTTTGGGCCACCTCTCAGATGACAGTCAATAAAGCTCCTTGACGTGTTAGCTGATAATAGGGCATAAAGCCTAAGCCTTCCAGGGGGCTCTTGAAAGTTCAAAGGAAGGATATATTTATAGTGCTGGACTTCTGGCACCATGACCGCAATGTGAAATGATCCTCAAATCACACCATGTGGGTGGTCACTGTTCTGCCTTCGTCTGATGCTAGCCTCAACCTGTTACCTAACCTCCCCAAGCCTCACTGTCTTGCAGGGGGAATTATGCTCTCTGGAGGACTTCCTTCAAGCATTTTTATTTTTTTAATAAACTTTTTACTGAAGTATGACATACTTACAAGAAAGTGTACAAATCATACAAGTTCAGCTCAATGAATTTTCACAAAGAGTCCCCACCTGAATAACCAACACCTAGATCAATAAATAGAATATTACCAGCACCACAGAAGCCCTATTGTAACCCCTCCTGGTTACTACCCCTCCAAGAGTGACACTATCCTGACATCTACAGCATAGGTTGTCTAGCTACTTTTACTTTATATAAATGGACCTATATACTATATACTCTTTTGTACCTGGCATCTTTTGCTCAATGCTCAATTTGAGATTCTTCCATTTGTGGTGAATAGCAAAAGTTTATATAATATTCCATTGGATGAACATAATTTCCATTTTACTGTTGATGAATATTGTTTCTAGTTTGGGAGTAGTGATGCTACAAATATTCATATACATCTCTCTTTGTGCTCATAGGCTTGTGTTTTTGTCAGGTATATTTTTAGAAGTGAATTGCTAGGTTATAAAGTATATCATGTTTAGTAGATACTAGTAAACAGTTTTACAAGTGGTATATAAATATACATTCCCACCTACAGTGTTTGAGAATCCAGTGGCTCCACATACGAGTATTCACAATACTTAACACTAGAAGACTTGTTTTTTGTTTTGTTTTGTTTTGTTTTGTTTTTTGAGGGCAGTGTCACTGGTCCTCATATGTGGGACCCGAACCGGGGCTGCTGGCTTCCCAAGCCAGCGCTTAACCACAGCGCCACTCGGCCAGCCCAACACTGGAAGAATTTTTTTATTTTTTTTAAGATTTTATTGGGGAATTGGGGGAGGGGAACAGACAAGTTTCTGTCTTTTTGTTCTTCAGTCTAGTTGTGGAGGATGTTGCTTCACTGGCCCATGTTGGTATCGTCATTGCGCTCTTCCTGGATGAGGCAGATCGGTCGCCGGCCTCTGGACAGTCGCTCACTGCAGCTATTGGCAGCTCACACTGGCTGCCCGCCACGCACGCTGGCTGCTGGCCACTCACTGTAGCCTATGGCAGCCCACTGCAGCAGGGGCTGCAGCCTACACCGTCGCCATCACCGGGGCTTGCACAACCCAGCTCCAGGTGGAGCTGTTGTTAGCTGTGGAGGGCAGTGTCACTGGCCTTCATACGTGGGATCCGAACTGGGGCCACTGGCATCCCAAAACCAGCTCTTAACCAATGTGCCACTCGGCCGGCCCAACACTGGAAGACTTTTAATTTTAGCCATTCTGGTGGCATACAGTAGGATCTCATTGAAGTTTTTTTTTTTTGAGATTATGTATAAATATTATTTTATTTTAATTTTTTATTACTTTCACGTGTACAGAACAATGTAATATTTATACATTTCACCCCTCACATAGTGATAACCCCCCCAATCTATTACCCTCTGACATCATATATATCTATTATAATTCCGTTGACTCTATTTCCTATACTATACTCCATATCCTGTGACTATAAATATATATTAAATGATAGTTGACATACAGTATTACTCAGCTTCAGTTTTATTAGCATTTTGAGTTGCATTTCCCTCATAATTCCTGAGGCTATGCCCCTTTTAAATCTTTATGTGCCAATTAGACATCCTTGTGAAATACTGTGCAAGTCTTTTACCCTTTTTTCTGGATAAATAGTTGTGAGGTTATTTAATTTTTTCATTTTATTTTGTCTAATCATTTTGTAGAGGTCTTTTCTATATCTTGGAATAAAAATATATATAAATACACTTTAAATATGTCCTCCCACTCTGGGTTGCATTTTATTTCTCTTAATAGTATTTTTGATGAACACAAGTCCTTAATTTTTATGAACTCCAATTGCTCATTTTTCCCTTCATGATTTGTGCTCTTCGTTTTCCACCTAATAAATTGTGCCCTGTGCCAAACTTATGCAGATACTTTCCTATGTTTTCTCATAGATGCTTTGCAGTTTTACCTTTCACATTTAGATCTATATTCCATCTAGAATTGATTTTAGGGTGTGGTGTAAGGTAGGGTAAAATTAATTTTTCCCATTTAGATGCTCAATTAGGCCAGCACTGTTTATTTACTGAAAGGATTATCTTCTCCTCACTACACTGCATTGTCACCTTTGTCATAAATCAAATGACCTCATATGTCTGATTTATTCCTAGATTCTATTGTGTTCTATTTGTTTATTTTTGTGTCAGTACTACACTATCTTAATTACATTGCCTTATAATAAATCTTAATCTACAATAATGCAAGTGTTTTAGCTTTGTTCTTCCTCAAAAATGTCTTGCCTTTACTCATCCTTATGCATAGCCATATAAATTTTAGAATCAGTTTTCCAGTTTACACACACATACACACCGCTGGTGGAATTTGGATTAGGATTGTGTTGAATCTACAGATCAATTTAGAGAAAATTTATAGTTTTACAATATTTCAATACATTACCATACTGTATATCCCCTCATTTGTTTATGTCTCTTAATTTGTCTCAATAATGTTTTATAGTCTGTAGTATAGTGGAATTGCACAATTTTGTAAGATTTATTCATAGGCATTTTATGTTTTTGAATTGTAACTCTTCAAAAAAGATTTTAGTTAAAAATTTGTTGCAAATATATGACACAAATAATTTTATATTGATCAGGGGTTTGGCATTGTTAATAGTTTCACTTATTAATTCAAATTGTTTATCTGTAGATTTTTTTATTTTCTTTTTTTAATTTTTATTAAATTTGTTGGGGTGACATTGGTTTGTAAAATTATATAGATTTCAAGTGTACAATCCTGTATCATCTATATATTGTGTTGTGTGTTTACCACCTTTATTTCCTACGTAGCTGTTATGCCACCCTCAATGATAGCTTTATTTCTCCTTTTCAATCCTGTACTTCCTGTTCTTATCTGATTGCACTGGCTGGGACCGCTAGTACAGTGTTTACTATCCGTTGGGATCGTGTCAGTCATTGTTTAACTCCTAGTATCAGGGAGCCTTGACATAGTTTTTATCCACCTGAATTAAAGTAAGGCCTCCCCTCTTCCAAGGTCAAGACATCTGGGCTTTTGATAAGCTTTAAAATTGTGTAAGGGACTAGGGGGAGCAACACAAAAGGGAGAGTTTACATCAAAAAAACAAAAGGGAAAAAGAAACCTGTGAAATAAATGGCAGACTTATCACGCCTGTGTTTTGCCCTAGTACAATGTGTGTCTGTGCACTGAGGTCTGCCGTGTTGGGAGAGAAGATGGAGCCTCCTTAGCAGGAAATAAGGTTGTGTGGTCCATAGAAGACTCTATAATCCCCCCAACACGGGAAATCAGACCAATGCAACAGAATCACCAAATCTCAGACTTGACACCTTATTGAACCTTCTACCCAAGGAATGAGCCCCTGGGAACATCGTGAAGAACTTGGGGTTGAAGGACAATGGTGGACCTCCCCACATCCAAGAGCATCTCCGGTAACATCCCACCAGCATTTGCATGTCCCCTGCGTGTCTCTTCCCACAGTTTATGACCCTGCAGTTACCTGCCCCCTTCCATGTCTTTACCAAGCTAGAGCTAGTTCTCACATTTTGACTTCATGACTTTTGTGGGTGAAATTTGGACCTGCTACTCACAGAGGCCTGGGTAAGCATACCCCAAATGACTGGCCACTCCTGAGCACAGCAGTGTCTGAGGGGGTGCACCCTGACCCCTGGGCAGTCGCCCACTGCTGTGCCCTGGTGAGGCAACCCCTCACCCTCCCCAGCATGTATAAATGATACACAGCCTGGGCACTCTGATCCCAGTTTTAATTGAGGCCTGGTGGGACCCTCCTCCAGGCAAAGCAGAATATGAACACCTAACCTATCTCAGGAAAAAACTCTGCTACTCACAGGATCCCACTCCTCTATTACCACTTCCTTCAATAACTCTGTGCCCACTTTGGTTTCCACAAGTTCTCTTCCCTTATTCTGGTCAAATCTGGTGACTAGTTTATAAGATAAGACCTCCCACACTGTCACCCCCTTCACATCCTTGTCTTTCTGGTTGTTCACTCTCCTTACTCCCCAGGAGGCTTGTGCATGTTACAGCCCTCTTCTGACCCTGTTGCACATTTGGTCTCATGCCCTAGTCATGAAGAAAGATCAAGTTCCAGAACCCGGTCTACCAAGTTCCGTCACATGGGGTTTACGTGGCAAAGACTCCAGGCTCCATCATCCTCCACTCCCACCCCACCCAGAGCTCACTGTGGGATTTGGAGGACAGAGGCCTCTAACCTGCACACTCCCCATGGCAGGAAGCACAAGGCACATGCTGCCAGCAGAATTCTTATATTCCCTATCAGTGAGAATTTTTCCTCATAAAAGGAAAAGACTGAATGGAAATGACAGATCACAGGTTCACATTTTCCTTTTGTGTCTTGTCTCCTCTCTCTCACTCCCAGCCCTGACTATGGCTGATTTCAATAATTTCTCAGACCCTAAAGGGGAAAAAAAAAAAAAAGAGCAGCAACCCACAGGGCTGCAGAGAACAAGCAGTTACTTGGAGGGAGGGAGAGAGGTGCAGTGGGAGTTTTGCATGAATGAAGATGGGGGTGCTGCACAGCGGGAGAGGGGGAGCCCCTCCCACTTGAGCTCCTCTGAACCAGGTCCTCCTCTGCCTTCATATTCGTTTCCCACATGGCCACCAGGCCTGGGACAGGAGTTGTGAATAATTAATCTTTATTGAAAGAGTTTGGGTTTTTTTTTCTGTCTGCAGACACTGTGTTCTGTTTTTGCCATGACTGACTATAAAGTCTCCAGTACAATTTTGGATTTAATTATGGCCCTATTTCGAGGGAATAAAAAAAAACACCCTATGTCAGAGGCAGATAATTGGTGTTGCCAGGTGGAACTGAGACATAGTTTCTGGGGACCAGAGCACTTGCTTCCGGCTGATTCAGACTCATAAACCATTCAGCTGAGCTTTGGTTGCGTTCAGACCTCCCTCTACCCCAGCTCCAGAATCAAATTTAATCTAGTGCCAGAAGGATAGAGATGGGAGGATGTGACTTCAAAGTGTGCTGCAGCCCAGCTCCTAACCCTTCTCCCCAATCTCCTGCCACCATCCAGTGTTCTGGTGACTTTAAACAAGGCCAAGATTCACTGTGGCATTGTCATTAGTTTCAGGGCCTTGGTACCTGGGCTTCAGACATTCCCTCTGATTCTTGTGATTAGGCTATTTAGAAACTCTTCATGAGGCAAAGGGGCTTTGCTTCCCAGTGTGAGTCTGATGCTTCTGAATAGAAGTCACCAGGAGATGTGAGACTTCGCAAGGCACAGATTGGATTGCGGGATTGGCTTTGGGCAGCTGGTCCAGGAGCGTGATGTCTCATGGATACAGAGAAAGAGGAAAGTGATGGAAAGAGAGTCAGGGAAGAGGGACCAGAGAGGAGAGGACATTTAGTCCATTGCAGAGAGCTTGGGTCAGTATGAAAAAGAAGCAGGACCCAGATGACAGAGGGCAGTCTGGAAGGGAAGATACAGAGTTAGGGTCAGACATTTGAATGTTTCCTTGATCCCAGGTGGCCAGCGAAGGGGTTTAGAAAGGTGACATGAGTCAGAGTTGGACATGTCCAAAAAAAATTCTCTCAGCTAGAGGAATTATCTGTGGGTAATCTTGACTAGGTTAGCTTTCCATTTTGCACAAAAATTCACGATGTATGTCCTTCTTTTGCAATGTGCCCTAAAATTATCAGCCAATATTTGAAAGGCAGGGAAAGAGGAAGGCCAAAGCAATGAAAGCAGAAGGGGAAACGCACGAAAAAGGGGACTGGAAATTGGTGATTCTAAAGAAACGGGGTGAGGAGAAAGAGACAAGTAAATGAAGAAACTGGAGTGGTGACAGGAAGAGGTTGCTGAGGTTCCGAGAAAGGCAGAGACAGAAAAAAAGAACAATAGATGATAATATCTCTGCCAAAAACCATTATATTTGCATCCTCTCTTTACTCATCCTCTTCATCCTCCTGTCTTATCCCCACAAATGGCCACCATGTTAGCTACCCCAGGAGGCATCAATCACCAGGTAATCTGTGTGAATGGCACCCCTGGAGGCAGGCACTATGGTTGATGTGCCTCCATCCCACCTGTTCTCCTTTATTTATCTCTCCTTTGCTGTGCTCTTGCAGTGCTGATGACCAGCATGTTCCCAACCAGGGAAGTGAGTGCCTCAGAGCTGGCCATGACACGAGAGGAGAGCTCCTCAACAGGCTGTGCCAGGATACCATCCTGGATGATGACAGCAGGCACAGGCAGACGTTATGCCTATGCCCCACTTGTGGAAAATACCATATTCACACAGATGAACCTGCAGAACTTAGGTGACTGGAGGAGAAGTGTTTTCATGCTAAGACACTTAGTGAATGCTATCAGGCAGTTTTAATGATTTCATGTGTCTTTTGTCTTCTCAGTGAGTTTGTAAGCTATTCCAGGATTGGGTTCTGTCCTGTAAAGTGTGTGCAAGTTAGAATATTTTATTCATGTGGCTAAGAAACCTTGCATTCAAAAGGTGTATCATGAGAACAGTTGTTGCAATGGGAAAACCAGGCTAAAGACTACAGAAATTTGGGCTTTCAATAGAAAAAAAGAAGTTATTTTTCCTGCAGGAATTTTAAAAGTAAAGCCTTTTTTTATAACTATAAGTGGGTAGCTATAAAATCCAAACATCACTGAGCAAATTCACCTGATTTCATGGAGCTTTTGTTAAAGAGACACGCCTGGCCTTTTCCTCCCATCAGCCACATTATCCTTAGCGCAGGCTTTGTGCTCATTTTCATCACTTGATCACCTGCATTTCTCCCACAGCATCTTGCAGAACCAGCCTTAGGGCAGGTGCAACAGGCATTAGTCTATGTGGTCCAGTTTCTAGGAGCCAGGAAATGAGCCTCTTGCCCCTTAGCATATTCCTGCCCACCTGCACACCCTCCCAGAGGGTAAATTTCTTCTGGAAAATGTGCTCTGTCCCTTACTTTGAGATTGAGCATAAAATATAAAAACACTAGGCATGGGCACAGATTGAGACTACAGAACAAACACAGGATAATGTCCCAGAGCAGGAGAGGGCAGCTCAGCACCTGTGGAGAGGCGGGGCTTGGTTTTTTCTTGGTCATCTCCCACCACAAAGCATCTCCCTCTCCCAAGCCCCTCACCTGGGCTGACTCATACTTAAAACTCAGCTCTTTATTGAGGCCTCACGGCCTCGTGCTAGGTGTAAGATCCTGCTCTGTGCTGCCTCTGCTCCTACCAGCACTGTCTTTACCATATCACCTTGAACATGGTTGCCTATCTGCCCCAGTATGATGTGAGTTGCTCTAAGGTAAGAACTGAGCATTGTTTATCTACATTTCCTGGTTCTGAACACAGTGCCTGTATACAGTTGGCACTTAATAAATGCTTCTTTGGAACTGAATGTAGCAGTGGTACAGTAGGAGGAGTATTGACCTGGGAGTCAGATGTGGCTTTAACTGATATCCTCAGAATTTGCTAGTTTTGTGACCTTGGGCAAATGGTATAACTCTGTACCTCATTAGCAAAAATGGGCATAACAAAATGAACCTCACATGGTCGAGAGGATTCTGTGAGATAATGAAGACAGTTCAGTCAGCACAGGTGTTCCCAAGTTGTTTGTAATACTAAAGGGAAACGTATGGTGAAAGCTCATGATGAACTATTATCCTTACAGTATGTGCGTTGTACACACAGGTGTTCACACACTCCCTTAAAGAACCTCTTTCCACATAGACTGGAGAGAGTGATGGAAGGGCCCAAGGCGCTGTCAATCAAACTCAGAAATGAGGATCAAATGTAGCCAGTTTGGGGGAAGTCTCAACCCTGCCAGATGTGTATTACCTTCCAATCTCCTTTTCCCTTTTCTTAGTTAAGTTCAGTTTTATCATTCTTGGGTTTAAAAAAACTCACTTGAGATTAAAACTTAGATCTCAAACTTGATGAAAATCTCATCCTCTGCTTTCCCCTGGAGGTTCAGAGTGAGGTGAGGTAAGAGAGTGTTATAGACTGAATGTGTGCCCCCAAAATTCACATGTGAAATCCTAACTCCCAATGTGATAGAATTTGGAGGTGAGTACTTTGGGGGTTGATTAGGTCATGAGGGTAGAGCCCTCATAAATGGGATTAGTGCCCTAATAAACAAGACCCCAGAGAGGTCCCTCATCTCCTTGCACCATGTGAGGGAGCAGTAATAAGGTGGTGGCCTGTGAAACAGGAAATGGGTCCTCACCAGACATGGAATCTGCCAGCTCCTTAATCTTGGACTTCCAGCCCCCAGAACTATAAGAAATAAATTTCTGTTGTTTGTAGGCCACTCAGTCTATGGTTGTAACAGCTCAAACAGGCTGAGAGAGAGGTTGAGGGATCTATCCTGGTACCTGGCACTGTCAGCATTCTCTGGAGTGCAGAGGGGTATAGTATAAACTGGGAACATACTCACCCTTTTCACCTCTCTTTTCCAAGTCTAGCTCCCCTGGAGTTGTGCTGAGCTGGAGGCTCAGAAGGCAGGTAGTGGTGCCAAGGGTGATGAGAGACTGCCCTGGTCTTGATCTGAAATGCTTCAGCTAAAACTCCTAGTGTGACTTCCAGGCCAAATAAGGGTTTTTGTGTGCAGAGAGGGTAGTATACCAGGCAGGAAATAGCCTGTGAAAAGGCACAAAGACTTCTCTGCTTCGTGGCACACACATACTTTGGAATGGCCAAAGAGGTTACTGGTATAAAGGGTTGATTAAGTAGGCAAAGCTCAGACTGGGAAAAAGCCCATTCTTGGCAGGCAAAATAAATGGGGGTTTATCCAATAATGATGGGGAATCATTGAAGGACATTTAGGCAGAATTGTGGCAAATTAGGAAGGTTTTCCAGGTAGATCTTAGAGAATGGGTTGGAGGGCAGGAGACCTGTCATGAGGCTCTGCTGATGAGCTTAACTGTGGTGCTTTGCTGAGCACTGCCTCTCCTGATATTCTCTGCCAGATCCCTTCAAGCAAAAGTCCCACCTACTAACTTCCAAGTCACTTCTGCCTGCCCCCACTCCTCGGGGCCTTCTTTCCAAAGCTGCCTGAATACAGGTGGGCTAAGGAAATTGTCAGGCACCATGCTCCAGGCAGCATTTGCTGAAGCAGAAGGAAGGCCTTCCTTTTATGGAAGGCCTGGGATTCTTCCTTAACAACAGCTCTAAGATTCCTTGCTTAGTAACAGAAGACTCCCCCTCCCACTTTCCAAGTTCTCCCAACAGTAGCTCCCACGCAGGCCCCACCAACTCTCAGCCTGCCAGTGACACCCCATACTGAGACTGCAGAAGGGACTCTCAACTAGGTCCCTTTAAGCACATCTAGAGAGAGAGAGAGAGAGAAAGAGAGAGAAAGAGAATGAATGAATGAATGAATGAGAGTGACCCTGACTCTGCCAATGAAGAGAAATGTATTTTGAGAGGCCAGGGAACAGCACCAAAACCAGTGTGATGAAGGGCAGTGACCCAGTGGTCTTGGAGCTGCACAAAACCGCACTGAACTAGGGAATCCTAGTTTCCTACTAGGCCTCACACCTACTTAGTAAATTGGATAGATTATTTAACCTCTCTGAGCCTCAGTGTCCCCAACTGTAAAATGGGAACAATAACTGCCTCTCAGGGTTGTTTTGAGAATCAGATGTATGTTTGTAATGTGCCTTACAGAGTTACATGTTCAGTAAATAACATTGTTATTAACATTCCTGCCCATATCAGCTTTTGGGGCCTCCCAAGAGGACCCCTCTATCTTACCTCCCTCTGTAAGATGTTTTTAATGTTTCATTTATTTCCCATGTTAAAACCATACTACACTCAGAGCACTGTCATAATATTATAGGAGACAAAATATATAAGGTAACTCTCTCCTTGGGTTGTTTACAAAGGATATCAAATGGGATGTTTTGCTTAGAGTCTAGATTTTAATATTTGGCTTTGTTTATACCTCCCTTCATAGATCTTCTCAGGCTTGATGTTTAGGGCCTGTGGTCCCCTAAGAGGAAAGGAAAGATAGGACTATATTGTTCAGCTTAACCCTAAACCAGAAATTCTTAATATATAATGCTTTGATGATGTTCAGAAGTGTGGGTCCCTGTGCATCTGAAAGTACGTGTGAGTGAAAGAAAGGATAAAGTGATTGTAAAGAATGGTGATGTGACAGGAAGAATGCCCTCCCTCCTTAGGACTTAGAAAGTGAATTACGAAACACAGAATTTGGGGCAAGAATCTGACTCCTCTGCAAATGGTAATCATAATCTGCTCTCAAATCATGGAAGAGTCATTGAATCCAATTAAATAATGGATTCATTATTTATTTCATAAAAGAAACTGTTAAATCTTTAGCAGAAGGTGACTGAAAAGTTAAACACAAGCCAAACTTTACATGGTTGAAGGTTGGCAGGCTGGTGTGTGAGATGGGGAAGGTATTTCAGGCTACAGAACTTGGCAGGTAGTTGATCCTGGCATAAAGTAGGAGCTCCCTGTGGCCTGCAGAAAGAGGAGGACACAAAACCTGGGTTCTTTTCTGTCAAAGGGAGATGCTTGGCCACTCTTCTACTCCTCACTAACTGCCTCTGGCCACCTCCTCCAGTGCCCCTCACCACAGTCTTTCTTCCTTGTCGCTCACACCCTCAATAAGACTATCTATAGATGGGCGCGGTGGGCTATGAGCTGGTCATCATCTCCATCATCATTATCCTGCACATGAAGGTCCTTTAAGAGAGGATGGCCACTGCATTTAAAGTTCACATTCAAAGCTCTTATCCTTGGAGTCCTAGCTTTTCCAAACCATTAGGATGTGAAAATAATAAAAATATTATTAAAGATCCAGCCTTTTGCTAACTGCTTTACATCTATTACCTCACTCAATCTCCATAACAGTCCCATGGGAGAAATTCTGTTATAATCCTCATTTTACTGATGAGGAAACTGAGGTATTAAGATTGAGGGCTGGCCGAGTGGCGCAGTGGTTAAGAGCTGGCTTGGGAAGCCAGCGGCCCCGGTTCGGTCCCACATATGAGGGCCAGTGACACTGCCCTAAGAAAAAAAAAAAGATTGAGTAACTTATTGGAAAGTGCACAGTTAGTAACTAGAAGACCCAAGTCTGACACCCATGCTCTTAACCACTCTCTTCTGACTCTGAAGTGAGAACCAAGTATGGAAATACCTTTACCTGAAGGTCATCTTGAGGTCATCAGGGAATTCAGACAGGTCTCTGGAAAGATGAGGTTACAAAACAAAGTAAAATGAAACTTCTTGTTTCATATGAGTGAGGGAACTGGGGGTAAAAATAGGAACGATGGCCTGGTGAGCACCTTGTTAAGACAGAGTGCTAGAATGTACTAGCGACACTCTTCGGTCACCAACTCACTGGGTGGCCTTGCGCAGGACAATCCCTCTGGGCCTCGGTCTCTTCCTCTGAAATATGAGAAAATTGGAAAATGTCTACTGTCCAATTCAGCTGAAAAATGACATGATTTGGGGGTTGTGTCATTCTCAGGAAACCATGGAGGCCCCCTCCTCCCAAAAGAAGCTCTTCAGCAATCCCCTCTTCTGGCTTTTGGCTGTAAAACACAGAGTTTTAGTTGTCATTAATCATAAGAAGATGGACAGAGAGGATGAGGAAAAGGAAGAAGGATATCTAGAGGCTCCTCCCCCTTGTGGTGTTTTTTTTTTTCTTTAACTTTTCCTTTTGGCAGCCAAATAACACATCTTGTCTCAGAGAGTCTTTCATGGTGTATAATTTAAGGCCTATAAATAGATGACTGTTATTAACAAACACACACTCACACACACACATCCATTTTTCCCTGCATTCAAGACATCAGCAGAAATATTGCCGATAGAGGAGATACACTGTTTAAAAAAGGAGGCACCTTTTTCTCTCCTCCACCAGCTGGATGGCTGCATCTGTGTCTTCCTCCGCCTTTTGCTTTCAACTTGTTCTATTTTTCTAGATTTTAGTTCCATTTCTGTTCCCTTTATACTGCTAAACTCCACCCTCCATGTTCTCACTGTGATCTTTCGGCAACACTTGACTCTCCCCTCTGATCTGTATGCCTTAGTCTTTTCCTCATCAATGATCAGTTCCCTTACCCCTTTCCAAAGGCAGTTTAAAACCTTATTAATCTTCCCTAAAATTTCATCTGACATAGGACACACAGGTATGGATACAACCACATTATCAGAAAGAACTAGAAGATAAGGGCTACAGAGGTGCCCATCAGAAAGAAGTTACACTAAGAAATAAAAAAGATAGGACTGACAATAAAATCTGCATGTCAACTACTATTTATTACAGAAAAAAAAATTGAAAGACTGTCAGGTCTGGTGGGATACATAAGATGATGGATTCATTGATTAATATATTAAAATGTATATTTATATAGCATAATTCAGATTCCAAGGAGCGTTTAAGTACATGATTTCAACTGAGCCTCAGCCCAATAAAACAGAGGGCAGCAGGAACACAGTGAATAAGAGAGTTTGTCCTCTTTCTGTGATCCCATGGCCAGTGATGGTCCATCCAGGACCCACACCCAGTTTTCTATGACCCTCAGGGGGTATTCAGGCATATGTCTTATCACCATCTTAGTACTCATCACAATGATTTATGATTATCTGTATACTTGTCTTTCTTCTCCACTCTTCTGTTGAGTTCTTTGATTATATTCCCAGTGATAGGAAAATGCCTGGCACAGGGAAGCAGGGTAATAAACATTTCTTCAATGGCTGAATAATGGAAAGGATGGATGCATGCATGCATCTTCCCTCAAAAGCCAACGTTAACCTAAGTGGTAAACGAGATGAAGCTGGACTTAGGACACCGCCTCACATCACCTCACACCATCCTGTTGCTTAGGGACCATCCCTTACAGCAACAGATCACAGGCCCTATTTAAGCAGTATGGCCCCAGTCCGATACACTCTCTCCATCCAGACAATTTTAGCTCATTTGGATTGCATCTCTAACACGAGCTGCATGCTGCCTGTGTTATGATCAGCATTGCCATGTCTTTCTTCTTACCACATACTTCGACCTTCTTAAGCAGCCATGTCTTATTAAGTTAATAATGAATTCCCTCATTCATTAATTAAAGGAGGGGCACATATATGAATTAAAGGTCTACCATAGGCCAAACATTATCATAACCTCTTTAACCTTTATTTTATTGATGAGGAAACTGAGGCTCCAAGAACGTGGATAATTTATCAGAACACATCATAGGAAGTTAATACATATTTCTTTAATTAAGTAAGGAAAGATGGTGCAGGAATTCAGTGATTGATCAGGGCCGCAAGGCCAAGTTTTTCTGATTCCAAAGCCCAAGATTTCCCTTTTAGATTATCCTCTTCCGATTCTAATTCCAAAGGAATGTCGTTTCCAATTCAAAGACAACATGAAGGACTTATGAAATCAATGAATTGAAAAATCAACCCCTAGTCTCCAGACATATGTAATCATACTAATAGTTCTTTGAAACTATTTTAATCTATTCTTTCAGAGTATAAGGAATAAAATGCATAACACTTATCCCTAATGTGGTTTTATTTACACACAAAGGGACCTGTTATTAGTTCCATTTTTCAGCTGAGGCAGAAAATGATTTCCTGTGTGACCTATGGTTATCAAGTGAGTAAGGATGGCTCTGGAGATACGAGGCAAGTTCCCCCCGCCAGATGCATGGACCCTGGTCCTTTCACTGGCCCAACAAATAAAGTTTCTTTTATTTTATTTTTAAAATGTATTAGTTTTCAGATCTCCAAAAGGAGATCCAGGAACTGGAATGAAGGCTGTCGGCACTCTCAGCTAGCAGCTGGTGCTTCTGCATGTTGCCCGTTGTGATCCAGAAGTATTCTGAAGTTCTGTGATGTCGTCATGAGCCTTCCGAACAGGCAAACACAGATTAAATTATTAAATGATTTTCTCTCTTGTTTTGGCGTTAACTGTGCTCCCACTCCCCTGCTCTTCCTGCTTGTTCTCCCTCACACCCAGGTAAACCCTGCTGGTCTTTCAAAGCCCAGGATACCTTATCTCCTCCAGAAAATTCTCTCTGACCACAACTACCGCCTCCATTGCTGTCTTCTCTAAATCCCAGTTTCCCTCGTGTTCAAGCCCTTGTGATTATTTAATGTGTTTTAAGATGGTTCACCAGCCAGATTTCCAGCATCCTTAAGAACCTAAACACTAAACACATAATAAGTGAAGAATAACTGGAAATATACTCATGCTATAAATGATAAACTGCTATTAGTTCCTTGAAAACTGGAAATATACTCATGCTATAAATGATAAACTGCTATTGGTAGATTAATCTAAACCTCTATTAATCTAAATTAACCAGAAAGAATTCTCCATTCCTCAAACTTAACAGACAAGGGAGGCTTTTGGGTTCCTGCCAACTAGGCCAGTGTCTCTTTGAAAGCGAGCATTAGTGACAAGAGGTCAGGCCTAATGAGGACTTCGATCTGACATGAGGAGCGGTGATCCCTGGTGAGACACTCCTGTCATGTCTGCCACCCAGCCCCTCACAGCTTCTAAAGCCATGAGGGAGTGGTGCGTGAGCTGACTCAGAGCAGCCACTAGATTCAGAGTCCTGGGCAGCATACTGTCTGAATCATCTCTCAGCAAATTTGGGCCTGTGCCAAACGAGGCCAGAGTTCACCACCCCTTCTCTCCCTGCCCAATGCCTGACATCTCGGCCGCAGCCCCTCTGCAGGGCTGGTCCCCACCCTGGAAGCATAGATGTGACTTCTGGGTTCACATAGCCAGGGTTATACACCCTGGTGAGCACCAGGGAAGGTGCTGTGTTGGAGAGGGTTCTGGGGCTCTGACATCATTTCCTGAAGGCCGGGGCACATTGTGTGGATGGGCTCTTACCCCCACCTGCCTCTTGCTCAAATTGTGTTGGACACCATTGGCCGACAGCATCACAGTTCTAAGCCTGAGCTGCCATGTTGGACATTTGAATTTTAATGTAGGAAATTATGTATTCCCTAAAAACAACGTTTTCATCAAATGTTCTCTAGAACAACACCACAGTGGGGCTGTAACAGTACAAAAGAAAAGACAGGAAAGTCAAGATTTAGAATTCAAAGTCAGACCCTCCTGGTTTCCGGTTTTCAAAGCTTTAGGGAACTCTGGTCACTATGTGTACTACAACAACTATCAGATTGAAGCAGAGAAGTCTTCAGAACCACTGTTTAGGATAACAAGAGTTTTCCTTGGGAACTGTCATTTTCTTACCTGGCTTTACATGGGTGAAATTATGTATGTTAAATTAACTGGCAAGGCTGGCAGGGATTATTGAATTTATAGGTAATTCCTCTTTGCATTCTCAAGTGAATATAGCTTACTTACATTTTTTGTGTTTTGTTTTGTGTTTTGTTTTTTTTTGAGAGCAGTGTCACTGACCCTCATATGTGGGACCCGAACCGGGGCCGATGGCTTCCCAAGCCAGCGCTTAACCACCGCGCCACTCAGCCGGCCCCTTTTTTATTTTTTTTTCTCTGCCTGTGTATGTGTGTAATTCAATTGGCAACTGTTGAGCCTAGAAAAATGAGCAATTGTGCTTCTATCTCCTCTTCTGGGTTTTTTTTTTCATGGCTAATGTTTAAAATACTCTTTTGAAATGCTAAGAGACTCTCAAATATTTAATAAACAGACTATTAAGTTGAGAACCTAAGTGTCAAACAACAAAGAAACAATGGAATGATTTGCCATTTGGAAGACAATGTAGAGCTACTTTGCAGGAGGAAAAAAACACACAAACTAAACTCTGCCTGACACCAGACCTACTAAGCCCTGTCCTATAGAAGGGCTAAGTAACAATGGTAAACAAGAATGGTTTCCCTGTTTGAACCAAGTGGGTTTTCAGTCTGAAACACCTTTCATAAACAATTTCATTTCATGCCGTAATTGCAGAGATGGACAGAGGTTATCATCCCCATTTTATAGGTGAGAAAAATGAGTCTCAGAGAGGTTCAGTAACATGTCTAAAGCCACACAGCTAAGAAGTCATGTGCTAAAACCACATCTTTCTACTCCAAACGCAGTGCTATTTTCAGGATATCATGCTGCAGGTAGAAGGCATTACATACCTTCAGTGGTCCTTTGTTTCTGGGTAAACCTTGGAATATTTTGTGTGGCCTTTTTTCCGGCTCACTCAGCCTGGATTACATTTACAGGGCTACTATTGTTACCAGTGCTCTGTTGGTAACAACTCTATTGAACAGGCCCTTATAGAAAACTTTCAGCTAAGAATTTCAAAGCAGTTCTACTTAAGGGAAAATCCAGTCCCTGAGGGGCTAAAGCACTTTATTTCAGTGTGTGTAGTAATGCTACAAGAAGAACAAAGTGTATTTCCTTCTCCATCCTCTCATAAATCCCACAGTAGGGGTCAGCGGCCCATGACAGAGATGTCCCCCTAATGCTGTGTAGAACATGGTGTCAGTCATAGGCAGAACCCTTTGTCAGGGCTCCTCTTCTCCTCAAACCAAATGAAAGATTTGTGAAAAAGTTAAAAAATGGTAAAAGGCTATATAAATGTAAAGCGTTATTGTCACCTTCATATTTTGTGAGCCCTAACAGAAGTACTTTTTTTTTTTTTTTTTTTGAGGGCAGTGTCACTGGCCTTCACATGTGGGACCAAACCGGGGCCACTGGCTTTCCAAGCCAGCGCTTAACTGCCGCGCCACTTGGCCGGCCCAAAAAGTACTTTTTATCTTACTTCCCCACACCCTGCCTTCTCTACTTGTCAGTGCAGCACCTGTTTTGCATATAGTAGGCTCTTAGTAACAATGTGCAGATATTACTACTAATTTTTACACCTTAAGGATATCCCTTCTAGGAATAATTTCAGGGGTTCTTAAACTGAAAAGATTTTATTTAATTAACCCATAATTGCAGCATACCAAACATGCTTAGGGTTCATACCGTAATCCTTGTTATAAGATCGACCCTTTATATGTACTCAAGAGCCCTCCAAACATTCAGAGCCCTTTGTTGTTTCTAGAATGTAGTTGCCGATTCTCACTTGTCCGCATGCTGCTCCCTTCTCCTGAACTATCCTTCACGACTCCACATTCCACGTTTCTCTACAACAGAGCTCACAGTCACCTCTTCTGGGATAGTGTCCCTACAGAAGACCCACCTACTTCTATCCCCACCCTTAGAGTAGCCTGCCCCCCACTCTAATCATCGATGTCTTCCTTTAGCTCCTCTATGAGTAGTAAAATGTTTGAAGCCCACACATTATTAGATTCTGTATCCCAGCACCTAGCACAGTGCCTGGCACATTGGTGACCTCGGTCCATGTTTGTTAAGTGACTGGTGCCAAGAACTATTACAAGATAACTGGAATGATGTACAGAAAAGCCTACTTGAGACATTCTCTCCAAAAGTCTTAGATGCTGGGTGTCCTCAGCTCCCAGGTGGATAATCCTGGAGTATTTCCCATGTTTTCCTTACGAGGGAGTTCAGCCAGGCCATTCAGCACCTTCTGTGGATAAAATATCTCCCATGGAAACGGCTATGCAGAGATGGTCATTTAACCTTTTCCCCCTTGTTTAAATAAAATACAGTTGTGATGTATGGGTACACACACATACAGAAAAGCACATAAACCACATATACAAGTATAACTATTACAATTCCTTTGACTCTGTTCCCTGTGCTGTATTCCATATCCCACGACTATATATATATATATATATATATATATATATATATATATATATGGTTGTCGGAAAAGTCATGACGTATTTTTTCTATGTTTTCCATTGCAAAAATGTGTCATGACTTCTCCGACAACCCAATAATTATAGTTGACATACAATATTATTCAGCTTCAGCTTCAGATGTACAGTGCAGTGGTCAGGCATCTACACAGTCCATGAAGTGGTCTCCCTAATAAGACAAGTGCCTAATAAGACAAGTGCCTACAAAATCTTTTCAACATTACTGGTTAATTTATACAATGGAGTATTACTCGGCCATAAAGAAGAATGAAATCTTACCATTTGCAATGACATGGATGGACCTAGAAAACATTATGCTAAGTGAAATAAGTCAGTCAGAGAAAGACAAATACCATATGATCTCACTTATATGTGCTAAAGAACAGAATAAATGAGCAAACTAAACAGAAATAAACTCAGAGATATAGAGAAAAAATCGAGGGTGTCCAGATGTGAGGAGAGTGAGGATGGGGGAGAAGGGGAAGGGATTAGAAAGTACAAATAAGTAGTCACAATATTGCCACAGGGATATGAAAGACAGTGGGGAATATAATCACCTATAGTCTTTTATTTTATTTATTTATTTATTTAGCTGAGCCATCCTGCCACCTGTTGGCAGTTCAGCAGCAGTTCAGCTTGGGCCGGGAATCAAACCAAGGAGTTCCCACTCTTAACCAACTGAGCCACTCAGCCGACACCTATAGTCTTTTAATCCACTGAAATCAACTCTTTTAGTATGGCATGAGGTAAGGATCCAACTTCATTTTTTCCACACAGTTGCCTAATTGTCCTAGTAATTTATTGAAAAATTCTTGTTCTTCCCCCTGATCTTGATATCTGGTACAGCCAATGAGTTAGTTGTACTCCTTCAAGAGTGTCCCAGATATTCTTCTTAATGCTTTGCACATCCATATAAATTTGTAAATCAACCTACCAAGTTAAAAAAAAATTCATGAAGCTTTGCTTGGGTTTACATTAAATTCATAACAATTTGAGAACAAGTGACATCTTTATAAAAATAGACTATTCTGATTCTTAAACTTGGTGTGTCTCTCCATTTATTTAATTTTCTTTTTTAATGTCTCTCAATAACACTTCATACTTTTCTCTGTAGACATGTTGGACAAAAATATTTTGTTAGCTTTATTCCCACGGATATCATCTTGTTTTATGCTATTGTAAATGGTAGCTCTTTTATTTCGTTTTCAATTTGTTGCTCAATTACATGAATTAAACTTATTGTTTAAGTGTTGAATGTGAATACTACAACTATGTCAAACCCTCATAATTATTCTAATAATCTCTCTATGGATTCCTTTGAATTTTCTATATATAGTGATATCATCTGTGAATAGTGACAGTTATATTTCCCCATTTTTCAATTCTTATACCTTTTATTTCTTTTTATTGTTTTATTGAGCTGACAAGGAACTTCAGGACAAGGTTGAATAGAAGTAGCAATAGTGGAAATTCTTGTCTTGTTTCAAATTTCCAAATGAGAACTCTCAAAGTTTCCACATTTACTTTGATGTTTGCAATAAGATTGTAATAGATCCTTTATAAAATGAAGAAAATTTCATTCTATTCCTATTTTGATAAGAGCTTTATCATGAATGAATGTTGATTTTTACCAAATACTTTTTCTACATCTCTGTGATAATCACATGTTTTTTTTCTCATTTTTTCTGTTGATGTAGTGAATTACATGAATTGCTTTTCCAGTTACACTAATCTTGCGTTCCTAAGATAAACCCAGATTAGTCATGCTGTACTTTTTTATGTATATTGCTGGATTTAGTTTACTAATTGTAGTTTATGTTTGGCATTTTCATTCATGAGTGAGATTAGGCTCTAATTTTCCTTTCTCTTTTTGCCTTTGTTGAGCATTAGAATCAAGCTATGGGTAGTATCATAAACCGTAATGGAAGATTTCCCCTTTTATTCTATTGTCTGAAGCAATAAATATAAATTAGAAATATTTCTCTCTTGAACATTTATAGAACTTACTGGTAAAACCATCTGAGCCTAGAGAGCTCTAAATAAAAAGTTTTGTTTTTGTTTTGCCAGTTAAAGTAAAATTCAAAATTCTTATTTCTTCATGAGAAAGAATTTGTACACTATATTTTTCCAGGAATGTACACATTTTGTATGTATTTTCAAACATGTTGGCATTAAGTTTTTCATATATCCTGGTATTATCTTTTCAACGTGGGCTGTATCAATAGCAATGTCCACTTTTTTATTCCTAATATTGATTATTTGTGCAATTCTTTCTTTTTTTACATTTATATTTATTGGGGTGACAATGGTCAACAAAACTACGTAGCTTCAAATGTACAATTCTATAATACATCATCTATATATTGCATTAAGGCAACAAAAGAACAAATAAAGAGACAAAAACTGATAGACACAGACAACACAACAGTTTAGTGGTTGCCAGTGGGTAAGGGGGGAGGGGGAATGGTAGAAAAAGGATAAAGGGGTCAAATATACGGTGATGGAAGGAGAACTGACTCTAGGTGGTAAACACATACAGCATTTCTTCTTTATTTTCTTGATCAATCTTATCAGAGATCTGTCAATTTTATTCATATTTTCAAAGAACCAACTTTTGGTTTTGTTCTCTTCATTATATTTCTATTTTGTATAATATTTTTCTATTCTATTAATTTGTCTTCTTATTTTAATTGCTTTCTTCTACATTCTTTGGTTCTATATTGTTTGTTTTTCCTAGTTTCTGATGTTGGAATTTCTACCCTTTTTTTCTAATCCATCCATTTGAGGCTATAAATTTCCCTCTTTATGTTTTAATTGCATCTTTGGTGTTCTGGTAACTAATTCGCAAAAAGAGAAGAAGGAGGAGGAAAAGGAAGAAAGGAGGGAAGGAGGGAGGGACGGAGGGAGGGAGGGGAAGAGAAAACAAGAGAAGACAAGAGAAGAAAAGAGAAAAATATAAGGAAAAAAATCTTCATTTATAATGGGCCAATTCCATATATCTGTGTTGTAAGTTCTCCACTATGACTGATTTCAAGATGCTAGTGGGTTAACCATCAGCTGAAAAATTCCCTGAATATTTAATAGTTAGCTCTTATAAGCAGACACAAGCTAACTCCAGCACACCACTGGCTGCATGTCTCGAATTTTAAATAGTATTCTCACAATTGTTTAATTCAAGATATGTTCTGATTAACACTATACTTTCCTTTTTGGCCACACTTCTTTGATTATTTAGAAGTGTGTGTCTAAATTCCCAATCACATTGAAATATTCTAGTTAATTTTTGCTTTTAATTTCTATCTTGACTGATTTTTTTTTTTGGAGCTCACACTCAATATGATTTCAGTTCAGTAAAATTTGTTGAGATTTACTCAAAGTCCAGAAATAATGATTCTTATAAATATTGTATATATGTGCCTGAAAAGAATATGTTTTCTGCAGTAGTTTAAAGCAATGTTCTACCATCCATTAAGCCAAATTTTTTATTTGGTTTAAATCTTCTGTCATGACTTTTTTTTTTTTCTGCAAGATGTATCTGTGATTGAGAAAGGCATATTAAAATCTCACACTCTGTTATTTTTTTTCTCTTATACTTCTGTCAATTTTTACTTTATATATTCCGAAGCCCTTTTTTAGGCTTTTTACATTTTTAATTGTAATATTTTTGTTAATTAAAAAGTATCATTGTGAAATTATATTATCTTTAGTAATGTTATTTTGTTTAATATGAATGAATCCTTCTAAGATATCTTTTAATTAGTATTTGCCTGCTGTATTTTTTCCATCCTTTTATTTTGCACTTTTTGAATGCTGTTATTTTAGCTATGTCTTTGTATGTACAGGAATATATATCATATATAATAATGCCAGAAAATCTTTGGGGGTTTATTTTTGTTGTTGTTGTTGTTGTTTTTACTGGAGATCTTAACCCATTTAAATTCTCGTATTTTGGGCTTAAAAATCTACCATCTTATTTTGTGCTTAGACTTGCCTTATTTATCTATCATATTTATTGTTCTTTATTGCCTTTTTTTGGATTTATTTGTTTATTATTAATATTTTTTCTTTTATTGGGGAGTTATATACTCTATTTGTATTATTTTAGTATTTACCTTAAAAATGCAACATTCATACTTAATATATAAAGTTTAAAAATTAATCAATAGCCTGATGTTCATTACAGATAGTATAAAGACCTTAGAACACTTAAGTCCATTTTACCTCACTAACTTATGTGTTATTTTTTCTGGATATTTTCATTTTTTTTCTTTTTAATTGTATAAGACATTATTATTATTGTTTCGACAGTGAAGTACACTCAGATTAGAATAGATATTTATAATTTTGTCCTTCCTTCCTTCTTGTAAGACCTGCCTGGGGGCAGATGTATGTTATAAGGACTGAAAATCGAGGGCAGATGGTGAGATAAGATTTTTGGTGAGTTAGACTCAATGAGATATCTGAAAGCCAGTAGTTGAGGCAGAGCTCAGGTCCAGTTAGGTAAGAAGAGAGAAGTCAGGGGAGTCTGACCAATGTGGGGAACCAAATCTTAGATGAACTAGGGATATAGACAAGCAAGAGCCAGGCATACTCATCAACTTGTCCTGACCAGATACGATGAAAGCAACAACCAGGAGATCTATAAATTAGGGCAACTCCCAGCACAATCAGGGAGCATCTTAGGTACCCTTTGCTGAGTGGGACACAAGTCCACAGATATGTTCAGTAAGTCATGTTAGGGAGCTGGAGACTGAAGAGAGACAGGGGGGTAAGGAAAAAGAACAGATGTTACTGCATCTATTGACACTTTTCTGTTCAAAGTATTGATCCCCATACTATAGTACAATGCCCAGTATTTAATAGACATTTAATAAATAGGTATCTGGTGGCTTATTTACTGGCTGATTTTTATTGAATAAATGGGACTATGAAGATTTTATAATAAAACATGGGTCAGATATGTTTCTGAACTTTAAGGCATTTATATCTAGGGGTTGAGGTCAACATCTAACTAAAATATAAGGCAAGATGACAGAAATTAAAATGTCCAGGTGGAGCCATTAGCTCAGCCTGAGGTTATCAGGGATTGTTTTGTGGAGGAGGTGGTAGGCTTGTTTGGAGGGTCAGCTAGGGGGAATCTTCATGACAATGACAGCCACAGGGGACATTGCTAATATTCTGAACCTGTTCTTCCTAAGTTATTAGCACTGGAGGTCAGGGCAAGAACTTGCTCTGAGATGGACAGAGTCATCAGCAAAAGCCTGGCAAATAAGGAAGACTCCTCTGCCAACCCTCCACACTGCTCATCACCAACCAACCGGGAGCACTGTTGTCTCTGCTGCTTATGAGCTTTTCTTCCCATCTTGTGATGTTCATCTCAGTCTACCTTGTATTCCAGATGAACAGGTCCTGAGGTCCTGACAGGTCCTGAATTTCTGAGACTAGGAAATGAACCAAAGCAAATTCTTGAGGATCCCCAAAGCCCTTGATGACAAACATCACTGGGATTCAGCACTAGCTGGGGGGACAGCCATGATCTACGCCATTTTCCACATCCAGCCCAGAATCTGATGGTGGAGCTTTCACTACAGCAAAGAAAGCAAATGACAAGTGTGCTTTGTAGCTTCCACATTTTATATGCAAGAACCCTCCAGGCCTATCCTGACACTCAGCTGTCTCATAATCCCATGTTAGCACCAGAGAAATCTCCAGAAAGGGAAGCAACACATAGAGCCTGCCTAGGATCCTCTCACCTACTTCTTCCTGCCATCAATAGGATCCCAGAACCCCAGATTGAGCACCTGTTCTGACCCACAAGGCCACTTAATCACAGCAGCACAGGTGGGGCTGTCATATTATTAGTGGGGTCCCCTGTCCTGTTAAGGAGAAAGAGATAACCTTTACCTGAGCGGCTTCATAACCTGCCACCTTCCCCACAAGACCTTCCCTGTGATAGCTCCTCTTTTGTCACTATTTTTAATCTGTTTCACACCTTTTCATCCTGCCTTATAGTTACACATATAATGTGTAGTCATGCCCAAAGATTAGAGGAGTCCCAGGGGTGAAATCATGTCACATTTTCATTACCACAAGGTCTAGTATGGTGCCATTCATCAAGAAAGAGTCAAACAATAGGTCAGTTGACAAATAGTTATGGTTGAGTGTGAAATGCTGGGATGGTGCTACACTCAGAGGAGGCATTCTGTGGGAAGAAGCTTGATCCTGAACTTGATTCATGTGCTAGTTTCCTGGGGCTGCTGTAACAAAGCACCATGAAGTGGGTGGCTTAAAGAACAGAAATGTATTATCCTACAGTTTTGGAGTCTGGAAGTCCAAATCAGTGTGTTGGCCAAGTCAGTTCCTTGAGGCCCGTGAGGCAGAATCTGTTCCGGCTTCTCTCCAAGTTTCTGGTGATCTCAGGGGTTCTGTGACTCGTTGATGGCATTCTTTCTGTGTCTTTGCACCATCTTCCCTCCGTAGGCAATGTCTGAATCCAAATTTCCCATTTTTATAAGTACACCAGCCTCATCATAACAATTCGCAAAGACTGCTTTTCCAAATAAGGTCACATTCACAGGTACTGGGCTTTAGGACTTCAATATCGATTGGGGGACACAAGTCAGCCCATAACAATTAGCATAATAACAATTTGGACATTTGCAGATTCATAAGAAGGGCATTCCAGGCTGTAGATCGAAAATGAGCTAAAGCATAGAGATGGGAAGAGAAGTGATTTCGTATGCTTGCAAGAGTGATTGGTTTCATTCAGCTATGTGATTAAGGTAATATACTGAATATAGATGCATCTGAATAATGTGCACATGTACATGAAATTTGTTTATATATAAATTCCCAGAGTAGACTCAGACTCACTTGATCTCTCTGGTTCTGCATCTGCCTTTCTTTTTTCTTCTGCATTTCAAGAGGTTGCAGTTGGCATAACAATGCTGTCTTAGTGCATTCGGCATCTCCTCTAGTTTCACAGAGGTGAAGCACTGCCTGTTGTGATAGGGTATCCTTTATGACAGGTTGGTGGGACCTTTGATCAGGAAGAGAGAAGTCAGCACAGATGGGCTCAGAAAGAGAGATTGAAGCCTCAGCCAAAAACTCCTCCTCAAATATTATGTAAACCATGTTCATTTCCCATTCCACAAGCACAGAATTCTGTCCTGGATTGACAGCTCCCGGGAGACTGGCATGTGCAGTCTGCTCAAGGCTAAGAGTAGAGTTTGTCACATGTCACCTTCGCTCAGGCACCACCTAATCCTTCAGCATGCCCCAGCCGTGACACAGCTGCCACTTTTGAGAACTGCCACATGGCCATGTGCAAACAAGGGACACTTCACAAATAGTTTTTGTTTGGTTGGGGTTTTTTTGCATCAGTGATGGTGGTGATGATGTCCAGGGTGCTGGGGGAGGTGCTAGTGATGCTGGCAGAGCTTTGGTGATGGTGGGAAAGTATAGTGTCTTAATCCATTACTGTAGTGAGTGTCACATAAGCCTGAAGTTTGGTGAGAGGTGGAACCAGGCTGTACAGCTTTTTATATCGCTCCTAATACCTACCCCAGGGCATTTCCTACAATATCTGGCAACTGGATCAATAAATATTCAATATGATCATTGCCTATCACGTTCATAGTTGCATGCTTAGGAATTGAATCTTCACTCTGCAACTTATGAACTTTGTGATCCTACAGAATTTACAGGAGTGAATCTTGATGCGCTATCTGATCATAATAAGATGTCAATTAATGAGCTCTATTAGAAATCTTATTATCCTCATTTGGAATTTAAAAACAAAACAAAACAAAACAAAAAACTAAAGTCTCTACAGGCTAGTAGTAAAGGCTGTGAACCTTCTTGCCCATTTTAGACACCAGCATAGTGGTGGGTGAACTGAGGAGGCACTGGCAGATCTCTACAATCCATACCCATCTGTTTCTGCCCCTACACAGTGCTAACTGTGCATCTGCAATGAGGATGGCAGGTTTAAAATGACCAACATGCCAATAAGTGACTCAGCAATAAAGAAAGAACTGAAATTGTTGTTATCAATTTTATAAATCAAACCTCATTAGCTGTGACTAATATTCTTAAATCTTTTGTCTTAGGGGAGGAGGGACTAAGGATCTGACCTCCCACGCCACTTTCACCTCCCTATTGTGGCACTTTCCAGAGAGGGAGGAGGAAAAGGAGCAGAGAAGGGTCAGTGCCTCATCTCCAGAGACAGAGTCTGTATCGACTTAGACTGGGTTGCCTTTCTGATTGTTTCTTGTCAATTTCTTTTTCCTTTCTGCTGATTGTCTGCTCCTTTCTATCCTCACTCCATTCCCTCAGTGAGGTATTAAATTAACTCATCTCATTTCTGCCCAAATGAGAAGGGAAACTATATTCAGGAAAAGGCCAAGGTCCATTTAAAAGTCCTTGTAAAGACATTTTGTATCTTTCAAGAGAGTGTTAAGGAGCTCACTCAGAGGGGAAATGCTGCCCATCCTTGGTGTTAGGTCAGAAATTATTCATCCAGATTGAAAACGCACACACGCGCACACACGCACATGCACGCGCGTGCGCGCACACACACACACACACACAGCTATCAGATTTAACATCCCTTTATTAAGCAGCTCTTGAGGGTGACAGTTTAGTCAAGGAGACAGGTGTGTGGATAGGACTGTGCCCTAGGCAGGGTGATCAGTGCTCTGATGGAGGTACGACATTTTGCTGTGAGAACCGAATGAGTCCAGCTGGGAGGCTTGCAAAAGTCAGCTGCAGCCCATTTCAATCAGAGCTTTGTTTTTCCCAGCTTTGTTAGTAGATGATTGTTTCAATTTTGGTTAGATCTGCCTCAGCTGTTAGCATTGTGGAACTAACCAGACCAGCTATGCTTCTATGTTTCTTAATAATAGCTCACATTGATTTAGTGCAGCTTTTCCACACAGTCTCTACATGCATTATTTCATTTTATCCTGCCACAATCCCTGTAAACTAACTCTGGCATAAATCAGGGAGGGCCCGGTGCTGAGCTCAATGCTACCACCCAGTAGGAGGAATTCACTGTGTTTGTGTTGAATGGGGCTGGCCGACCAGCTGGATGAAGGAAATTACCTATTTAGGTTAAGTGGCTTTCCAAAGTGTGCTGGGTCTTTAGGACCAAAACTGGGACTAGAATCTGGCCTTTCAATATTTCTGTCCACTGCTCCTCTCCCTCTATCTTCATGTACCACATGGTCAGGGACCAGTTGTTCTCAGGGTCATATTAGCACTCTTCCCTGAAATTCCCTAGTTTGCTGGAGTTGGCATATTTTTTACAGGGCCCCATGATTATTCTCAGCTTACTTACTGATTTGCAGATTTCAAAGGAACAGTCAAAGAAACACTTTCTTTTGATTATCAGTATCATCACCATCATTATCAAAATTCATTTGGTAAGAGTATAAGATATATTGAACATTGGCATTGTTTGAAGTCACCTTCCATTCTTTTGCCAGATGGATTTCTCACTGCTAATGGCTCTAAACTTCAAGCAAAGTGATTTATATATATTTTATATTAATTATGTTTATACACCTAAATTTTTATTCAAAAGATGATATAACCACGGTCTGAAAGACAATTTTAAAAAATCACTCAAATTAATACCAGATTCATATCAGCTTCCCAGGTTTGTTGTAATGCATAGTGATTGTTACAATTATAGTTTCGGGCTACTTTTTAATCTTCTTTCATCAGCTACCAGCCTATCATATTTCCATATTGCTCCATAGACATTATAATTACCATTTTAATAACTGCATAATATCCCTTCACAGTGATGCGCCATCATTTACTGACTCTTGCACCTCATCGTTGGACATTGTTATTTCCAATTATTTGTTATTATAGATAACATTGCAGTGTAGATGTTTTAATTACAGACCATAGCGCTTTGCTTTGATGTCTGTGACTCATGAAGATGCTTGATTTGTACAATTCAACAATGTTCATTATATAGTTACTGTGTGGTTAATATTGTGTCACGGACACAAGAATATTGTAGGATACCATTCTCTCCTTCAAGAAATTTACAGGTTTTCTAGGAAAGAGATAAATGGGCATGAGGCCATGGAAGCTGTGTAAGAAGTTACAGTATGATATCCTCATACTGTATAGACACTAAGGATTCTGAGCGCTTTAAAAATGTGTGACTCAAAGGAGATGAGTGAACGGTAGACAGAGAGAGTGAAGTGTGGTGTCTGCTTTCTAGTGACTTTGCCTCCCCTGGGGCCTGGGGGCCTGCCCTCCCTCTCTCTCTGAGCACTTCACTTGTGTGCTGATTGATTACCAAGTCAAAGAGATTAGTGATGGGGAACACGTGAGCCCCAAACTGTCAGAGGGAGGGGTGAGATGAGGGAGTCAGGGGATAGAGACAACTAACAGAATTGGGTCTCAGACCCAGGGAATGCACCATGTGACTGAGTGGGAACTTAACCAGATGCATCTAATTAAGGGGCCTGGGCTTGGGCAAGATGTTCCAAGGAGCAGGACATTCATGTTTGCCTTGTTCTACTGCAAGGTAGAAAATTTGTCTGAAAGTACACTAATCCTGTAGAGCAGTGTGACGAAGTTTCATTCAGATAGCAAGTTAATAGCCATTTATTAGTTATCTACAGTGTGACTGTGTTTTGGGACGTTGTATTAGGCTTTGGGGCACACATCTGAATAAAATGAGGCAATACTGAAGGATCGTATAATCCACTGAAGGAGACAGACTTCCAGCTGTCTGACTTATAAGAGAGTACAATAAACTAAGTGCTAAACCCTGGGGAAAAAGTAGAGCATTCCGAGTGGGGTATTCAAGGAAAGGGTCTGAGTAGATGTGGCTTTAAAGGCAGAGGATGTCCATAGACAGAGAATGCAGCAGACAGGCGGAGGCTACCAGTTTAGTAAAGACTCAGGGTGTGAATGAGCGGGGCCTGCTTGAGGAATCAGGAGTGGTCTGTTAGGAGGGGAATAGAAGCAGTGCCCAGAGGTGTGGCGAATGCTAAGGTAAGAAAAGCAGGTGGCACCAGGTCAGAGAGCTTCCATCAGTGCCAAGGGCTGTAAGCTGAGTGTTTCTGTCCATGGAGGGCTCTATCCATGGAGCCAGGGAGTCGCCCCACCCCCGGAAGCCTTCGCTTGGGCTCACTTCTAAGGCAATGTTACCCATAGATTTGCCCCCAGGCTGTGATTCTCACCGAGGCCCCACTAGGCCTGGAAGACCCTGCAGCCAAAGACCCTTTGCCCTGCACACAAGCCTGGAGTGCCTCCTCAAGCTCTACTGTGAACCTGTCTCCTGACCCCAAGACAGTCTTGCCTTTGCCACCCAGTGCTGGTGCAGAGGTCCCCAGGTGACAGGGCAGAGTAAACCCTGTATCATCTATGTCACCAAGGACCCAAGCCACCACATGGCTTGGAAACAGCACAGCCTAGGAAAGCAAAGTCAGGAGGCTTCTCAAGGAACCCAGCAGGCCCTTCGCATTTTCTCCAATCCACGTGGAATTAGGCATCATGCCCAGGACAAAAAGAGCACTGGTAGTGAAAAAGCCAGAGTCTTTTTGGCAATTAGCAGCAAAGAACAGAAAAGGATTATTTCCCAGTTCCAAAATCCAGGGCTTAGGGAGGCCTTATTTACATGGTACATCTCTGAGAGACTGGTTCCCTCAACTAAACTTAATTGAGTAATTAATATTTGTGCGGCATTGTATCAAATGTTCTTTCAGATGCAGAGGTGAAACTGACACAGCTCCTTCTCTCAGGAACATGTAGTTTACAGCAGAAAATGAAACATAGTCCTCAGAGGATTCAGGTGACATGCTACAACTTCGGAGAGGAGGAAGTTATTTCTTTCAGCTTGGAGAGAGGAAGAGGCCAGCCGAAGGGGGCTTCAGGAAAAAGGCGATATTTGAATCAGGGGAAAGGAGGCATTGAGGCATGGGAGGAATTCTGGCAGGTGTGGGTGGAGGGGGTGGGGGAGGGAGAGGAAAACAGCATTCCAAGCAATTGGGACAGAAAGGTTAACAGCCCAGAGGAGGGAAAGGGCAGACCTGTACGCTGCTTGAGATCAGAAATGTTGCCTTTCATTTCTGTGTCTTCAGTGCCTTGTCCAGTGGTTCAATAAATAACTATTGAATAAATGAGTGAGTGAGTGAATAAAGAAAAAGTAGTTTTAGTTGAAGCATAGGGAGCATGGACGGGGTCATGAGAAATCATGTTGCAAAGGCCACATCTTGAATGACTGTGGACTTGATCCTGCAAGGAATAGAGGAGCCATTGAAAGGTTTTCTGCAAGGTTAGAAAATGAAGAAGCTGTGCTTCAGGCAGATTAACCTGATATGTAAGACTGATTTGAGCAAGGCAGAGAGACAATTCGGGAGACCAGTGGCCACAGTCCCAGCAAGAGGTAATAAGCACCTGAATTAGGGCAGCAGCAATGGGAACAGAGGAGAGGACAGCCATGATAATAGGAAGGCAGGTTGTTGGCAGATAGGGGAGGGAGAGAGAGAAGCAAAGATAACAGGGAGATTTTGAGCCTGGGTGGCAGGGAAGATGGTGATGCCATTAGCAAAAATAGGCTAACAGGAGGTGGTGCTGGGTTGAGAGGGAAGATGATGAGTTCTGTTTTGTACACCCTGAGATGTGGACATGCATTCTTTTCTCCTTGTAATATGAATCAACTGTTTATCAGGAAAATGAATGAGAGGGCCAAGCTGCAGCATCGTACCGTTTTTATGGACTAGGTCAAGAACCAAGTCATTTCCTGAATTCTGATTTTACAGACAAACTCTAATTGTGCTTTACAGAGAGAATATTTTGGGGGGAAATATATCTTGTTATAATAATGATTTGAGATTTTTTTTTTTAAAAAACCTGCCAGCATTCTTCCTTTTCTTCATTATTCATAAATTAGGATATTCAGACCTAAAAAAAAAGCACATAAAAGGCTCATAAGCAGCCTTCAGATCTTCTTCTCCAGTCAGTCACTTTCATTTTATAAAGCCAGAATTTTCAGTTTTTAAACATTATATCAGAGCAATATTTGACTGTAGTTTTAACACTATTTCAGGAACAACAAAAAAATTTCAAATAAGTGCTCTCCAGGGATTGGTACCATCCTAGGCACTACAAAAATAGTGATAACAAGAGAAAAAGAAAAAATTTCCACCATTACGGAGGACACAGTCTGGGCGGGGGGTAAACAAATAAAAAGATGAACACATGTAGTGTAATATGCACCACAACAGAAATGTAAGCGGGCAAGAAATTTGGGCGTTATTTATTCTATCTTTGGAGACAGGATTAGTAAAGACTTCATAGAGGAGGTGACACTTGACAATGGATTTGGAAGACTATTGTGGAACAATGATGGGGGGGGTCCTTCTATGTAAAGACTAAAGATGAAGAAAATGAAGATAATGATTTGTAGAGTTTGAGCGGAAGGGAAGAGAGAGACCGGAAAGAGAATTAGGGACCAGATTAAGAAAGACCACCGTATATATCCAAGGCTAGGAGATATGAGGTTTATTTTGATGACATGGTTAGTTTGCACTCCAGATGGGTCACCATGGCAGCCTTGTGGAGAATATCTTCAAGGGATGTGAAATGGGGTGAGGACAGCAGTTAAATGTATTATCACAGTCCAGGTGACAGGTGATAGGAGGCCAAAGGAGATAGAAAGATAAGAATAAAACATAGAAGATAGTTTTAGGAGATAAAACCAATTGAATTTGTTGATTAATTAAGGAAAGAGAGAAGTCTAGGCTAACTCTCAGATTCCTGGATGATGATCCTACTGATAGAAAAAGAAAATATAGGAGCAGAAATATTTGGCACCAAAAAAAGATTTTTAGTTCAGATTTGGATATATATTATTACAATTTTAATACAGTTTTTTTCCTTTCTTAAAATGCATATACATTTTTTTTTTTTGGCACCCTCTGTATGAGACTGAAAAAGAATGGTTAGTAGGTTAGGTGGAGAACCAGGAGAATGTGAGTCAAGGAATGAACCAAAGAGGAGCGAGTATCAATTAGAAGAGAGTGGTGGGCAGGTCCAAATAGTACAGAGAAGTGTAGTAATGGAAGACTATTATTGTATGTTGTGATCAGGAAGAGGCCAAATGGTGACTGGGAAAGAAAAGAGGGTTATGAAAAAGAAACAGAGTCTAGATTAAATTTTCTAAAAGTTAGAGTGAGAAGGGAATGAAGGACAGATACAGGGACACGGGTAAAATTCTTCATTTACTAGATACCTGTACAGGGTGGCTAGTAACCTTTCAACCCTCCAAAGCCCACTAATCTTTACTGAGGCAATATGTATTCCGTCTTTCTTTGTTCCTTCCAACCTGTAACAACCTCTCCTAAACATATACACCTCATTTATTCTTCTTTAGCTCCTATTATGTGTCAGATAATGAGTGCCAAAGTTCTAGATGTTGGGAAAAATATATCAAATAAGATATAGCCTTAATCCTTGAACAAAATGAAGTCTAGTAAAGGAGAAAGAAGTATAAATAAACAATTGTAATACAATGTAATAAATGCTCTAAAATGTATAGTCGGTAGCAAGTTGGAGCTTGCTCATATTAGCTTACTCTGAACCTTGCATTCAGTGACATTATGTTGGTCTTTTGAAATAAGCCATGGTGGAAGTATTTACACAGTGAGAATTGCCAAATACCAATCATTGTTTTCTTTTCCTCCCAGGGAGGTCATTGTTAAACATTTACCCTTGGGTTTAGTCAAAGTGTATAAAAAGGCACAGTAATAAGATATATATATATATATATATATATATATATTTCCCAGGGTATGGGAAGGGTCTTAACAAATGGGCAGGAATTAGATGGCCAAGGAAGAAAAGAAGAATTTATAACTGGAGGGAACAGCTTGTGCAAATATAGAGGTGGGAAATGCATGAATTCTTGGTGAGATATAAAGAGTGAAGGGGTAAGGGAAGTTGGGAGCTCGAAAAAAAAAGATGGCTTTTGCCCACATCATGTTGGGACTTGCGTTGCAAGCTAAAGATCATGAAAAGGGGAACCACTGAAGGGTTTTAGATGTATGAGTTACATAATCATTAACTATTTTAGAATGATCTTTCTGAAGGCACAGTAAAGGATGGTGTAGCAAAGACTACTAGTCATCTACAAAACTTTGTTATTCTTTTCTTCAAAATTAAATCTGCGCACATGATGATTTAGCTAATTCATATATTTCCTGCCTCACTTTTGGTGTGGTGTGGCTTTGAGGCTTAGTTAGGCCGATGGGATGAATGTGAACAAAAGTTATGTGTGACTCTACTAGATCACCTCCAAGTTCGAAGACAGGGAGTTTCTCTTCCTGTGAACTGGTACTCAGACTCGACTGTGTCCAGTTTTAACCACGCAAATGGAAACACCACCCTAGGGGATGACGAAGCAGCCAGATGGAATGAACTGGGGTCCTAAAATGACTACATGGAGCACAGCCACCCTGCTATCTGGCATTTCTCACCTCTAGATATTACAACGCAGAGAAATAAATTTGTTTTAACCATTATACTTAGATTTCTATTCATGACAATGTAACTTATATCAGTCTTTCCCTTCTTTTATAAAAAAAAGACTATCAAACTGGAAAATACATAAAACAACTTTTCTTCAGGCATCGAAAAATAGGAAGCACAGGACTGTGATCCTTGAGAAAAGGGAAATACAGCAAGGCTCCATGTCACACATCGCTTCTGGTATGGCAATTTCTGTCAAATAAAAACATTATGGTGTGTCTTCATCCACTTATTCACTGGATCTGGCACCACACAACTTCTGGCTCTTCCCCAAAGTCAAAATAACCATGAAAGGTAAACATTTTGAATCGATTCAGGACATGGAGGCAGCCACGACAGAGCTACTAAAGACACTCCCAAAAGAGGACTTCCAGAACTGCTTCAGAAAGTGGCAAGAATGGTAGGATAAGTGTGTTCAACACAAGGGTGAGTATTTTAAGGGGGATTAATGGCAATGTGTCTTGTACTGTAATAATTTTGTTTATTTAAACAGTCACCATATTGTTTGATCGTGCCTCATACACATGCACAGTGCATGATAACTTATGAACTAGCCTCTGAAGTCTCATGATATCTTTTGGTTTTGCTGTCACACACTTCTGCCCAGGTTCAAGTAACAAAGACATAGACTCTATCTTTTGATAGAGAAGAGGCAAGGTTCACGAAGAACGTGTGGGGCTGAAGATATTCTTGTGGCCACATTTGGAAAATACAACCTGTCCCATCTACCTTATGATCCAGCAATCCCGCTTAAAGAGGCATTTACCCAAAAGATGAAAGTATATTTCCACAAAAAGACTTGTACATGAATATTCATAGTGGCATTATCCATTGTATTCACATTCAATCCAAATGTCCGCCAGCAGGAAAATCAATGAACAAATTGAGGTAGAGTCATACAAGAAAAAGGAATGGATTCCTGATACACATAATCACATGGATGATTCTCACAGCCATTATTCTGAGCTAAAGAATGAAAGAGCATATCTGTATTATTCCATTTATATGATATTCTAGAACAGGCAAAACTAATCTTAGGTGGGAAGAAAATATCAGAAAATTGGTTACTTTTGAAACATAGCAGTATTGACTAGAAAAGAGCATGAGAGAATTTTCTGGGGTGATAGATAATATCTTGATATGAGTATGGAATATATATATGCATTTGTCAACATTTAATGAATTATACATTTAAGATCTGTGTATTTGCACTGTAATCTTTTACCTGAAAAAAATTATAAACAAATGTTGAACTCTAATTAGTAATTTTAGTTTTAGCAGTGGTACAAATTAGGAATTCTGAAACTATTTTGTTTATTCTAGGCTTGAAAAATTAGTAAATTATTAAGGACAATGAGAGCTAGATTTTTTACTGTTGAAGAGGAGATGCATACATACAGAAAGTGAAGAAAGTATGTGTCCCTGGTGCACATGATTTCACTGCATATGTATATATTGATCTGTCATATACATGTATGTATTCTAGCTGTCTCCTGAGAAAGCCTAGAAGCAATGATACCCCAGGAGCACTAAACATATGGAGAACTCAGGTCCTGGTTTCTAATTTTCATTCTCCATTAAGAGAAACAAGAATTCCTTGGGGAAAGGCTGGCACCAGTCAAATAAAGGATTAGATGAGTCTGAAACATCTTGTTCCATAAGAAAGAAAAAAAAAAATCAGAGAATGGTGGAGACATAGCAAAAGGAAACAGAAGGCAGCTCAAAGGAGCCCCCACTGGCCAAATCAGGGCAAGTTGAACCTCAAAAGGAATAATGACTGTAACTGATTATAAGCCATTGACTAAAATAAGAATCTGTAAGTTTTTATGGATCTAAATAAATAATTTTTTTTTTTAAAAAAGAGTTCCAGTGAGGAAATATAGAAGGAATAAAGGAGTTAGCAAATCAATGGATGTTAAAACTAGTGGGTTGAAAGTTTGATGAAAGACCAGATATTTCTATATCCTCAAACTATTTACCTATAAATTACTTATTAGTTATAAAGGAAGAAAATGTAACTTAACAAACATGAAAACTGGCAGGTGCCTCTTTATCCATGTAATCAAAGTTAACAATCAATGATACTGGAACAAACTAACATCATGGGCCAATTAAAATGACATTCCTGCCTAGCCTGAATTTACTCATAAGAAAACAGCAGACAAACTCAAATTGGGTGACGTTCTACAAAATAGCCTGTACTCTGAAAAAAATGTCAAGGTCAATAAAGATCAAAAAAAAAAAAAAAAGCAGAGGAACTATTTCAGACTTTAAAAAATCTAAAGAGACATAGCAACTAAATGCACTCTGTAATTCTGGGTTAAACCTTGATCCAAGAAAAGAAAAAATCTTATGAAGAGCATTATTGGTATATTAATACAATCTGGCTATGGAATGTAGATTAAATACAGCTTATATCAAGGTTAAGCTTCCCAATTTTGATTTTTGTACTACAGTTATGTAAGAGAATATTCTTGTTCTGAGGAAATACACAATGAAGTATTTAATTGTAAAGGGATATGATGCCTCAACTTAGTTTATAATATTCAGAGACAAAAAACACACACACACAAGGAAGGAGAGATAGATGAGAGAGGGGGGTGGAGGAGAGGGAGAAAGAGAGGCAAAGTGTAAATAATGAGTTTGAGTATAGGGCATTTGGGAATTATATAATTATTACAGCTTTTCTGTAAAAGTTATAAATAAATCAAAATCAAGACTGGGAAGAAAATGGAGGTAACAAATTCTAGAGAGGTATAATGGGAGGATGGAACAGAAAATAGTTTAAATGACCCTAGGTTTACTAATGAAGAAACTAGATGAATGGTGATGTTATAAATGAAAGAGAGTCCACCGTGGGAGATGGGGGTGGGGGAGGGTGAGATAATGAGATCATTTGGGGCAGTATTGAGTTTGATTGCTAGTGGGACATCTGGGTTGATCTATGCAGTAAGCAGATGGCTGGCCTTGTCTGGAGCTCCTCTGGGCATCAATCCTATACCATTCAATAACTCCTGAAGGTGGGAAGATGAGAAAAGCCTCAAGTCACAGCCCATTTTATCCCATTTACTGTGACATAACTTGGTCATTTCAGGACACAAACCTAAGAGACTTTTGTGGTTCTAGACCTGTAGCTTTAGTAGTCACTTTTAGAAATCAGGAAGAGTTTGAGGATGATAAGGACCTGATGGATGATGGGACAGGAGCTGGTACTGGTTCGTAAAACAGAGACAGGATGGGACACTTTTCCCCAGGATGGGTTAATACGGCCTCTCTCAGCACAACCACCCCTGGGAGACCTCTCCATCTTCTCTCACAACTCATCCTACCCACTCCCCCACCCCACCCCAAACCAAGAGGAATAAGTTCATCTCAGAGCCCAGTATCCTTCAGACAGACCAAGAGAGTCTAACCAGTGTGATAGAGCATTTGTTTGGATCCCATGAACTTCTTTTTAAAAACTCACAGAGCTTCACTCATCTGGTCTAATAAAGACTTTTATTCTCACAATCTATACCCAATTCATTTGTTGAATTAGTCTTAGCAGTCACCGTGACTTTTATTGGGTTCTTGCTACATGTCGAATGTGCAGGCTGCTTTTCTGGTAATTCTTTTCTAGTTCTGGATCAGGCCTTGAACTCTACAATACTACTCAGTTCCAACTCCATTCTAGCTGCTTTTTTAAGGTATTATGAAATGTTTCAGATGTAAAAAAATGATGCAAAGAATATTGTGAGTTCCTGTGTGTGTTAGTTTTATGTTACTGCATGAAAAAATTACCACAGTCTTAGCAGTCTGAAATGACATCTGTTTATTAACCCACAGTTCTGTACATCGGCTATCTAGGCACAGTGTGGCTGGGTTCTCTGCCCAGCATCTCACAACACTGAAATCAAGGTATCAGCCAGATTCGCTGTTCTGCTCTTCAATTTTACTAGATATCACCAAAGTACTTGCACCAATTTGCACACCATTCAATTGTTATTAGTAGTATAAATGGTCAACTTACTGTGTATTTATTATGCAAAATAATACTCTCCGTACATGTATTGTATATCATTATCACAAACTTATGGGATAGATATTATTATCATCCCTACTTTACAGATGAGAAAACCAAGACTTAGCTACTTAAGTATCTTTCCTAAAATCCCATAGTTAGTGACAGAGCCAGGATTTGAATCCATCAGTCTGAATCCAGAGAATACGCTCTTTTTTTTTTTTTTTAATTTTATTTTATTTTTAATTAGTTTCAGGTGTACAACACAGTGCAATAGTTATACATTTTACCCCTCAAAGTGACAAACCCCCCACCCCCAATACACCCCCCCACCCCCCCCATATCATATATATCTATTACTCTTCCTCTGACTCTCTTCCACAGTATAATCCACATCCCGTGACTATCTATATATATTCAATTACAGTAGGTATACCACCTCCACTTTAGTAAAACAGTGCAGTGATCAAACCTCTACTCCATCCATGAAATGGCAGAGAATACGCTCTTAATCACTACACAGCACAGACTCCCTTTTCCCTCTTTAAAAACAAGGCAGGATGCAAGGGGGAGAGAGAGACTGGGTGGAAATGACACTCATATATGTCTGTCTCTCTACCACAGCTTTTCTCATCCAGACATTCTTGGGACTCCACCTACTGGAAGATGAGGTATAAAAATCTTATAGGGTAGAAAGAGAAGTTCAAATATGATATCATTCTTTGTAATCAGGGATATTCACCCATATCATGCCCTCCAAAGACACATTCTGTACAGCTCTAAAGTCCAGTAGATCTCAATTTGAATCACACTCCACCATTAGCCAAGGGATTTGGGAGCAAGTCCTTTACCTTTTTTCATCATTAGCTTTTTCATCTGTAAGGTGGGATAATGATAATAGCTACTGAACAATCTGATAGTCAGTTGAGATAAATGAAAATTCTTGCAGCAAGCCTGGCACATAAGAGGCACTCGGTAAAAGCTGGCAAATTGAATCCTTGGGAATGGAAGATTCCAAAACCTCAAAACTTCTATTCAGTCCTTGAGATCTGGAGAAGCTAGGCATGAAGAGTGTGATGACCCATTCACAGTGGCAATGGCCCCAGCACTGTCAGCAGTCCCAAAGCAGTGCGGGGAGGGAGGGTGCAGCAGTTACACAACTACAGGAAAGCATGATGAGTCACATGGCTTATGTGACCCAGGAACTCTGAGCAAGGGATGGAATACTGTGTGCTGTTAGCCCCCATCTATGGCCCATGTCACTCCAGCACACACACACCGGCTCCTCAGCCACACAGGAGAAATGCCAGGCCTGTGGTTGTGTCTGATCTGGTGGAGGAAAGGCTGAAAAGCAGCAAGGGCCTGTAGATAAAGCACTGACATCTGCTTTAGCTGAAGTCAGAGATATGCTGACCATGTCCATGTGGCAAGCAGAGTTCACCTTTCTAAAGCGGCTTCTCAAAGACAGGATTCAGAGATGCACACATGCACATTTGTCTATTTACTCTCCCGACTACTGCTTCCTAAAAGGGGGGGGGGCAGGATGGGGACTGAATTAGAGTCCTGTGCATCCAGCTGTGTGCATTGGTGCCACACTACCTGACTCTGACTCCTGCGCTGTCCAATGCCATCTGCTTGGGCACTCCATGGCCATGTGCCCCTCAACCTATTTATTCCTCCAGGACCCCTCTCCCTCCTGAAAGAATTTCATCCCAGGAAAGAAGCCCTCTGAACCTGGTAGATAAATGACCCATTATCTTGTCCCTGGCTCGAATGTCTCTTCACTAAGGAATGCTGCTAACAGTGAGAGCTCATATAAGCAAGGGAGGTAACGCTAGTGAGATGATCTGTTGGCACAACTCCAAGCATGCAATTGATCCCTGGCCATGGCCAGGCTACAGAATAAGCAGGAGGATAGTTTTCATACATCACATTTCTGAAAGGGAAAGGACCATGAAGGCCAACAGAGTGAGATCCGAGAAGGCCCAGAAATGAAGTGTATCATCTGCCTAATCCCACTATAGTGAAATTAGCCTCATGTGGAACAACCTGGCTCTGGGAGGAGCCAAATCTAGAAAGGAGGCTCCAAATGCCCTGCACCCTGATCAGGGGATGATTGCTAAGAAAAGGGAGTAATGCCAAAGCCAAAAGTCCAACATTGAAGAGGGACTCTGTCCATCAGACGCCTAAGCTTTCAGGGATCATGGAAAAGGCAGCCATTTCATTCTGCAATGGAATGCTCTCAAAACAATAGTCAAGACTTCAAAAGCATGAGCCATTAAAGACATTGAAAAAATGAGGAGAAGGAGAGAAAGGAAAGGAGGGGCAGGGAGAAGATGGGCCTTCTTCTCACATACAAGCCCCAGGATCCAAATACTCTAGGGAGGACATATTGCCTGTTCATATTACCTTTTCTGGATGAGAATGGAGAAACTAGGGTCTGTTGTTTCCAAACTTTAGGTAATAGAATTTTTCCCACCAGGATTGGTAGCAGAGCCATCTATGTGTGGATGTTGCCTTCAAAACCAGTTGTTGGGAAAATAGTTTCAAGTGATGCTAAACTATCTTGAGGATTAAGCCCCTAATTGGAGAGGCAGATGGCTCTGGTTCCAAATTGTTTCTCTATAGCTGTATCACAGTCTGGCTGTGGGTGAGTCACTTCCCAGAGCATTTCAGTTTCCCATCTGCAAGATGCAGAGACAGTCTGAAACCTGAGCATGGGGAGGGGAGGGAGAAGGAAAAGTCTGGAAGGAGTAGATGAAACTTCAGGTTTAGTTTGGCTTCAAGAATTAAGCAAGGCAGCAATTCTTTTCTTTGATTGAGAAGTATTTATTTCTATGTCAGGTGACAGAGTTTAACCCCAGTTCCACCTAAGCCTAATTTCTCTCCAGGGCAGAGTTCCATAAAAGGGCTGGCCTACGTGAGGGGTACCAGATTTTAGAAGTGCATCCCCTCATACTAGCCTCCCAGGGCACAATTCGAATATGTGCCTCGGCAAAATTAAAAATTATCACATGTCATTACTCTTTGGAGTCTCTGGCAAAAAATCAAAACTATAAAAATATTGGTAATGTTGATTGATTTTTTTTTCTAATTATAAAAGTGAAACGTGCACATTTAAAAATAATGTGACACACCAAGCACAGCGCTGGTTCAAAACCCAAAAAGAGGGTAACCCAAAAAGAGGGTAACACAAATTATCCATAAACAATGGTTAATATTTTGGTTCCAATCTCTCTACATGTAAATAAGAAAATGGGATCACATAATGTGAACCGAATTTTCCATTTTATATTTTATACTTTATACTGTGAGCATTTTCCAGGGTTATTAGTCTTCAAAAACATGATTTGTAATAGTTTCATAAAATTCTTTCCTATGAGCACAATATAATTTATTTAACCTTCATTCATTTGGATATAATTATGCATGCTGTTTCCTATTTTTTTCTCTTTTAAATAATGGTGTACTTAAGGTTTTTTTAATATGAATTTATGGTTATTTATTAGGGCAGATTCCTAGAGGTGAAATTACTGGGTGAAAACTAGCAGGCTTTCAGTGGCAAATAGCAGAAAACAAAACTCAAACTGGCTTAACAATAAAAGGATCTTGTTGTCACATATAAATTAGAATTCTAGAAGTAGGCCAGGTTTCAGGTTGACTGATCCAGTGATTTGATGATGTAGTCAGGGATCCATTTTCTTTCTCTCTCATCTGTCAACAACAATGGTGACTCTATCCTCAGCTGACTTCCCTCATGGTTATAAAATGGCCAGCAGCCACAGGCAGAGCTACAGACATTCTCAGTCACATCTTGTGGGAGAGGAGACATTTCTGTCTCGACATTTCAAGTCAGGATTTTGAGACTCACCCTGATAGGAATAGAGATCCTATGTACATCCAAAAACCAATGACCATGGACAATGGGTTCACATGTTCTGATTGGCTTAAGTCAATCACAGACTATCCATGCAGGCTCAGAGGGAGCCAACTACCCCTAAACACATGACCCTTGGAGAAGGATGAACATGGACAGTATTAAGAAGGAGAATGGCAGAAATGAGGGCTAAATAAGCACCAACAAATTCACAATAAGAATGAACTTTTTAAGGAGCTTGACATAAATTGTCAAATTATTTTCCATAAGGGTTGTACCAATGTAAGATTAGAAGTGTATTAGGTCTGTCTAACAGTACTCTCACCAGCATTGATTATTTTATTTAAATATATATATATGTATATATACACCCATATAAATATATATATATATATCCAATTCTAATTTTATAGGCCCAAATAACTATGCATTGCTACATAAATTTATATTTCTTTGCTTATTATTATATGGGTGTGGCCATTTAAGATTTCAGAGCTTTGAGAGTTAAATTCTGATTATAAATATTCTAAATAATTGCAAGCTTCAGGCTGACCTACCCCATCCCTGACCAATGAGTAAAACTGATTGTAATACCTGTCTCCACCAGTGAATGAAACCTGGACTTAGCCCCTAGACTGATTAATGTTCCTTTAGTGAGTGTCTGGGCACCCACCATGTCCTCTGTGCTTCTAAGAAGATCATTCTCCCCTAGCTCCAGCCCCAAGTCCTAGTTTCCCCTCTAGGTCCCACTGAGATTAGAGCTCTGATATTTTATGCCAAGTGGGAGGGATGGCTGGGTAAACCTTAGACCATTTTCCAGTCACAGTCTTTTATTCGGTTCAAGCAGGGAAGGAGAGCATTGGTCCCAAGGTCCTGGATTGTTGTGCTCTGAGAATCTCCACTGAGCCCTCTCCTTATAGTTGGAACCTCTTAAAATGCAATTCCAGCATCTCAGACTGGACCAGTATTTATGATATAATTTGACTGCTTGCAAGACCAGCTCTACAGCCAAGCCAGTTTCTCTCGAACTGGCCCTCATGCCCCTTGTTTATTTCCAACTCCCTCCAGCCTGCCGTTGCATCACACCATGCATTTTTCTGCAGCTGACCTGATGCAATACTTCCAATGACATGGAAGTCCCCACCATAAACCACTGCTTGGCCTCTTTTGGAATCCTATACTACCTAGCTTCCTCCTTCCCAGGGATGAAAGTATAAAAGAGGAAAAGATGTGCATCATTAAGAAGGAGAAATGGACTCCAGATTTCGATTTAGATTCCAAACAAGGTTCCAGCAAGAGTCAACAGGAAAGGAGGCCCAATCAGATAGTGCGTGGTGTTCATGACAGCAATATACACCATGCTGAGTTCAGCCCTAAGCTTCCCAGGTTTGCAAAGCAGGAAAAGGGAGCTCACGGCCACTTTAGAAAAGTCCCCCAGGACGCTGGTTCAATGTGCTGACAATCTGGGACTGTGTTCTTACCGTGTGGAATGTTGTAGCTCGCAGGGACTTCAGAGATTACCTCCTTTCCTTCCACTTTGCAGCAAAAAATACCAACCTTGGGCTAGTTGCTGTGAATATAAACATGAATCAGTCATGGCCTCTATCCACAAGAGTAGAAAGTCCAGGACAAACAAATGCATGTAAACGGTGATATTGGTGCTGTGATAGACATTTTTTCATCTGGAACACAGAGAAACAAGAGTTCAGACTAGCTCCACGGAAGATGTACCATGGAACTGAGTCTTGAAAAGTGCACGAGTTTTTCCCAGACACACAAAAATGGCATGGGATTTGCTAAATATGGAGAGAAACTGGGGGAAAACTGAAAAGCATGAAACATGCTAGTATATTCTGAAGGACTATAAGTAATTCGCTGTGGCTAAGGCATACGTCACGAGGAAGGAAGGGCAAAAAATGGGGCTGCAGAAATTGATCAAACAAGCAAAAAGACTTCAAGTTTATAATGTGGGCCAGAAAGGAAAGGACATAGATATTTATTTCAGATGTCTGTGTAGAGATTCAATGAAGTGCCATACTAAAGGTGTATAGGAGATTATTGTCATAGTCCAAGTATAAGATAGAAGAAGGGAAGCATATGAGAGATGAAGAAAATTAGAATGCACCAGACTTGATTACTAGTTAGATGTGGAAACTAGGGGATAATAAGCAGTACAGGAAAGCTACTAAGTCATTTATTCATACATTCATTCAATCTTTACTCAAATATTTGAGGGCTTGCTAATTTTTGGTTGGGCTTGAGGGATAAAAAATACTGTAGTCATGATCTCTGACTTTATGAAACTTGCAGAGAATTAAACAAGTAATAACAATAAGAATGATTCGTGTTGTGATAAGGGAAATACAAGGAGATTAGGGGTGATTAATCTTGTGTAGAGGACAGGTCAAGCCTGGCTGAGAAAGCAATGTTTACACTGATACATGAAGGGTGAGTTAAAGTTAGCTAGGTAAGGACAAGGGTTAAGAAAAAAGCATTCTGCACAGAGAAAAATCATTTGCAAAGATCCAGAGGAAAAGAGCACGGCACATCTGGAAATTGAAAGAGGAGAAATATGACAGGAGCATAGAAAAACAGGATGAGGGGCAGGATATGAGGCCAAAAGCAAGATTGGACCCAGAACATAAGTGGTTCGTAAGCAACTGGAGAGTTCAGACCAGATCCTAAAGGGCTGGTAAACTGTTTTGCAGAGTGCAGAACATACTATAAAGTCTTTAAACTCTGCAGTGTGGCCTATCAGATGAGTGGCATGATCAGATATGCATTCGGAAAAAATGATTCTATCTACATTGTGATGAATGATGTGAAGAGCTAGACTTGAGGCAGGAAGACCAGATAGGAGATTGATGTAACATTCTGATGAGATCACAACAAAATTAACGGGAGCCAGCTGGGTAGTGCCTGGGGTATCAATCTATGAGTGGAAATGAAACATCACTAAGTTTCTAAAACATCAATGAAAATGTATTAGGATAAAGACAAATGTATATCTCAGTTGTCTTGACAAGCAGAAACAGTGTATGCGATTAGAAAGAATGCTTTGGTAAGCCACTGTGGTCAGGAGGAATACCTCACTAACTCAGCCACCCGCTCCCAATCCTACCAAGAGAAATGCTAGATTTACAGCAGATGATTCCTAAATTATCTCATAGGAAGGTATGCAAGTGTGAGGCCAGAGCTTAATTATTGAAAACAAAACAGAGGTCAACAAATATTTTCTGTAAAGAAGCAGCTAGTAAGTATTTAGGCTTTGCTGGCTAAATATGGTTTATCATATATCCTACCATTTATCTTACCAAATTCTGCTATTGTTTCTTGAAAACAGCCAGGAACAATACATAAACAAATGGACATGGCTGTGCTCCAATATAACTTTATTTACAAAACTGGTAGCCGGCCCTACTGGTTTTAATTCACCAACCCCTGCAATAGAAGATAATTGAGTGCTTTTTCAATGTGTGTTCCTTCTCTGTGCTTTCCCTCTAAATATAGAGTGGATTTATACTTAAACAATGTTGTTTCGAAGATATGCGCCAAAACTACCCTGCCTGGAGAACACACACATCTGGCATCCACCCAGGAAGGATAGATAGGTGGTGGTGATCTGGACTACGGCAGTAGAGAAGGAGAGAAGTGGAGGGAAGCAAGTTTTATTTAGGTGGTGGCATTATTAGGGCTGGATGTGGTGTGAGACAGAGGATGGAGTTAAGAAAGACTTCTGCATTTCTTGTTTCACCATCTGGTAGACTGTGGGGATGAATAGAGTACTTTATAGATGTTTTCTAATTTGAAGTGTCTGAATGACATAGAGATGAAGACAGCTCTTTAGTAAAAAGTGAGATTTCTGAGCCTGGAGCTTTGGAAAGAGTTCTCGGGCTGTAAATATAGGTTTGAAAGTCATCAGTCAGGAAATGAGTGAAATGATTCAGAAAGAAAGAATGGCAAAGGACTAAGAACATGCCATGAGAGACATCAGCATTTAAGGGACAGGTAGCAGAATAAGAACCAGAGAAGGAAACAGAAAAGATGCAGCCCAAGAGATGAGAGTAAAACCAGACATGTGTGGAATACCAGAAGCCAAGGGAAGAGGGTTTGAAAATGGAGGGCGGTCCATAGGATCCAATTTATAAAGAGAGGGAGACAGAGAGAAGAAGGGTCATCAAGAGGATTTTCCTAGCAACTAGCAAGGTCGCCACTCCCCACAGCTGACTTCACAGAAAGGAAAATAGACCTCTTTAATCTTGGTTCCCATCTTTCCTTTCCTCTTCCCACAGCAAAGGCAACTAATGAGCAGGAATAAATGTCTCAGGATTAACATCCAGGGCCCAACAGCAATGGGGAGGAGGGTTAGGTGTCAAGAGGCAGAAATCTGGCTTCCCACCAAAAGTATAGCCAGAGTGCTAAGAGATAACCAGTAAAAAGAGACAGACAGAAGTAGAAGAGTTGCCTTTCCCCTGCTCAGACCTACAGACATCCTCTTCCTGGGGACTGTGACACCCTGATGGGCCCAGGCTGATGTCTCTGCCTGCCTCCCTTGCCATCCTCACCAACCCTCACTGTCTCCTCCAATACCCCTCTTCTAGGACTGCTGCCATCTCCAAAAATGCCAATGCTGGTCATGCCCAGGCAGGCCAACAGGAACCATCTAATTTATCGAAGAAGCAGGGAACAAGCTAATTAAGTCCATCCCCTAGAAGGTGAAGGAAACAAAGCTTGTAATGAGGAAACCCTGGCCAAGCTGCCCTTGCTGTCCCACAAGAGAGAAAGTGCTAATTGCAACCATAAGCCCCTGCTGAGGTCCAACAGGGTGAATATAACCGATTTCGCAATCTGACCTGCCGAAACTCTTCCCTCTCTGCCATCAGTCTCCAGGAGGGAGCGGGGAAGAAATCCTGGGTGGCCATCCACCCTAGAAACTCAGCTTGCAGCCTGCACTCTCTTGGGGCTATGCATAAACTTAATGGGGCAGTTCAGTGGAGTATACTGGGGATGAAGAACTAAGCCCATTATCCCAGTAGAGCTTGATGGAGGCCACTGGGAATTAAACTATGGTAGAGATTCTCTTGGGTATGGAGCTTCCTGGCACTAATCTAAGGTAAAAGCAATGTGTGAAAGGGGGTCTTTTCTCCAAGCTGCCTGCAAAGCAGCTCTGACTTTAGGCAGTTCCATTATTGCCCTTAGAGCTCCCTCAGGTGACAAAGATTTACAGTCCCAAAGTTTCATCATTAAACATCAGATTGAAGCACAACATATTAGCGATTAGAGCATTTAGAAATACCACTGGCCCTCGTCTATGAACCGGGGAAGGTATAGAATTGTGTCTTACCTGCATTGCCATGGCAACCAGCATGCAGGCTGAGAGTAATCCTGGCAGTTCCCAAGCATCTGGTGGGCAGAGAATGTTTGAATCTGTGTGTCACTGGTTTATTGAGTAGTCAGAAGTTGGTGGGGTGTGTGCATAAAACAATTGTATTTTTTTCCAGTCACTGCTTCCATCTTGTTCTGTAGAAACTTGTTTTCCTAATACACAGCATATCCAGCAATAACACCCTGGGCAGATTCCATAATTTTCTGGTCATTTTTGGCTCTTAAAGTACAGTCCAGGTTAAAGTGTCAGTGGACTTAAATCATGTCTCTTTCCTCTCCTTTAGGCATCGCTTTGAGCTGCGCATTAGTTCCCTAGGACTGACCTAACAAAGGTCCCCACACTGGGTGGCTTAGAACAACGGGAATTTATTTTCTTACAGTTCTGAGGGTAGAAGTCCAACATCAAGGTTGTTGCGTTCTCTGTGTGAACATGCTGGGGAAGGATTCCTTGCCTCTTCTAGCTTCTTGTACCCCAGACATTCCTTGGTGTGTGGCAACATTACTCCACCTCCACACGGCATTCTTCTTGTGTCTCTTCATATTGTCCCCGCTCTGTGTAGGCTTGTGTCCAAATTTCCCCTTTTTATAAGACACCAGTTACATTATTTGAGCCCACCCTAATGACCTCATTTCAACTTGATTACCTCTATAAAAACCTCATATCCCACAATGTCACATTCTAAGGTATTATTGGGAGTTATGATTTCAACATAACTCTTGAGGTGACACAATTCAGCCCATAACCATCTGGGACCTGGGACTGTGATCTGACCCTGAGGCACCTCCTGTGCCCTAACTCTGCAAATCCTGACTCTTCCAATAATGTTGGGGAGGGCAGAAAGGAGAGCGAGAAGGGCAAGTGTCTCTTTACATGACTAGCCACTTGTTGTGGCCCTCTCTCTGATGTTTGTGGCTGCTTCTCTAGTTTATAAAGACCGTCCATTGAAGCTCTCCAGGCAACGGGCTTCCCAGTTGTGGGCTGTCTCTTCTCAGACACATGTGTGAGTCCTTTCGAGTTTCCTAGGGAGACTCCACCAGCACAAGCCTTTAGTTAAGAAGGTTCAGCTCAGGTTTGACCTCATCTACTTTACCCTTCAATCTTCCAACTCTCTGGCCATTGAGCTACCCCCAACTTCCTTAGCCTCCTGCTGCAGAGATCCTGACTTCTGGGAGGGTTGGCACCCCAGATACGAATTCCAAAGCAATAGGAAACCTTCCGCTCATTATCCTGCTACTTATGATGTTTATGTATTATAGCTCACATTTGTGTATTTATATTTGTGTATATAATCTCACAACTAAGACATAACTGAGACAAATCAATAGCAGATTCATGTCTTAGATAATGTAGAAAACTTAGCAAATTGTTATCAATCCAGAATAATTGAAATTATCCAAGGGACCAATTGTGCTTGCCTTTATTCCTTTTGTTCCTAAGGTGAATGATTGAACATCATTTTCATGAATTAAGCACTTCTCACAGATATAGCTGAAGAAATTGCTGATTATGGGTGGGCATTAGTAAAGGGAACAACACATGATGGTAGCTACTACTTATTGATTACTTTCTACATGTAGGCTCTGTGCTGAAGGTAGGGACAGTTACTACTCATTTGACAGGAAGTGGCTTAGATCACTTCACAGTCATGCCTAAGATCAAGCAGCTGGAAAGATCTGCAGCTGGGAGTTGAGCATGGGCAGCCTGATTGCAAGTTTACATCCTTACCACTGTAACTTCCTGCCTTCCTTGGAATCCACACCACTCAAGTACCACCACTGAATCCTAATGATCTAGCAGACTCTCCTAGAACATTTATCAAAATTCCCCCTTTCTCCTCCTCATGCAGCTATGCCCCAAGTCTACAGAGCATTCAAATCAGTGCTTGGTGTCGTTTTTTTTTTCTCTCCCCACATTAGTCCCTGGATCACACTGCTTCTGGCCTCTAAGGAGTCTTATGAATTTGCATCCACCTGTACTGAACTGAGCTGTAGTTCCTGCTAATGAATGCTGTGCTTAGAGCGGAGTTCATCAATATTTTAGGTTTAAGTAAGGGTTCAGGGGACAGGGAATAAAAATAAACACATACAGGGAGGAAAAAAATTGTTCCCCTAAACAGAAACCAAAGAGAGAGAGGGAAGGATGGGAAGAAGTAGCATGTTAATTCTTTTTACCTCTAAGTCAAGTTGAAATATTCAGCTACAAGAAAATCTATGTCATATAGCAAAATCCATGTGCAGTTATAATTAGCTCTGGTAGTATTTGTGTTATGTTCAAAGCATCTTTGAATATGAACTTGGGAGAGGCAGTGGAATGGAAAAGAGAGCAGGAAGCTGGCAGAAGGGAAGAGGAGAGAAAGTCGAGATTGAGGCCAAGTAGAGGAAGGAGATAATTCGTATTCAAGCTCATCTGACCCTTTCTCAGCAGAGTGTCACCTGTCAAGTGAGGACAAGCACTGTGAAAGGCTCCAGCGATGCTTGTAGTAAATGTCTGACCACAATACAAGATTATATATAAATGGATGGAAGTAAACAGAGAGTAGGGCAAGAGCTGGGCAAAGAGAAATAGGATGTAGTCCAGTATATGATTTCCACCTGGTTTATCTGGATGAAAAATATAAGTTACAATTCACAGTAAGCAGTGATGCTGGGTTCCCTTATAATAAAGAGAGAGGAAGCACATTTGCCCTATGAATGGAACGAGGGCTGAAATAATCACATACCGCATGCACACATGCACACACACACACACACACACACACACACACCATCTCTTCTCACTCACGCTCGTTGCTCATTGCTAGTGGCACTCTTGCTCCCTGACTTTCACAGTTTTTAATGTTCAGTGCAGATGTACTATATCACTTTCGTTTTCTAGGAGACATAATAGACTGAGTTAGGTCCCTAAGTGTGGTCAATAGGTGGCTACTAACAAAACTCACATAAACAGAAAACGCACTAGAATACATATTGCAAGGAGAGAAATGTGATATGAAGACTTGCTCTATCATTGAAAGGAAAGGAAGAGGGCTGAAACTCAGGCATAGATTACTTTGATTTTTCAAGCACTTTGAGAGATCTACCATTCACATCATTTTTAACAATCTATCAGCCTTTAATGCCCAGAAGGGCTTTTTTTTTTTTTTTTTTTTTTTAATTAGTTTCAGGTGTACAACACAGTGCAATAGTTATACATTTTACCCCTCAAAGTGACAAACCCCCCACCCCCAATACACCCCCCCACACCCCCCATATCATATATATCTATTACTCTTCCTCTGACTCTCTTCCACAGTATAATCCACATCCCGTGACTATCTATATATATTCAATTACAGTAGGTATACCACCTCCACTTTAGTAAAGCAGTGCAATGATCAAACCTCTACTCCATCCATGAAATGGTCTCCCTAACAAGACCTATGATCATCTGACATTCCACAGAATATTTACAACATTATTAATTATATTCCCCAAACTGTTTTTCCTATCCCAGTAGCAATATTGTAGTTGCCTATTTTTGCTGTCTAATCCCTTCCCCTTCTCCCTCATCCCCATTCCTCTCCAAATTAGCAACCCTGATTTTTCTTCTATATCTATGAGACAGTTTCTGTTTACTTTGCTCATTCATACAGTTTTTCATATTCCACATATGAGTGAGATCATATGGTATTTGTCCTTCTCTGACTGACTTATTTCACTCAACATTATAGTCTCTAGGTCCATCCATATCATTGCAAATGGCACAATTTCATTCTTCTTTATAGCGGAGTAATACTCCATTGTATAAATATACCACAGTTTCTTAATCCAGTCATCTACTGACGGGCATTTTGGTTGTTTCCAAGTCTTAGCTATTGTAAATTGTGCTGCTATGAACATCGGGGTGCATAACTTTTTTTGAATAAGTGTCTTGGTTTTTTCAGGATAAATACCTAGGAGTGGAATTGCTGGGTCAAAAGGTAGCTCTATTTCCAGTTCTTTGAGATACCTCCATACTGACTTCCATAGTGGCTGCACCAATCTGCAGTCCCACCAACAGTGCAGCAGGGTCCCCTTTTCCCCACAGCCCCGCCAGCACTTGTTGTTTGTTGATTTGTTGATGATAGCCATTCTGACTGGAGTGAGGTGGTATCTCATGGTGGTTTTTATTCAGAAGGGCGTTTTTTATATCCAACCTAAGTCACTCTTATCAGAGCATTGATAAAGGTCCTAATGCAATAACCATGCATATGAAGCTATTACAAAAGCCACCCCCCTTCAATTTTACCTCTATTTTCCAATCTCTTAATCATCTTTCTGACTGGATAATAAAATATTCTTCCTGCTCCACTGAAACAGTACTGTTGTCCTGAAGGTCTCCATGGGTTCATTTATATACAAAACTCAGTACTTACCAGTGTATCAGATCTTACCAGGGATACAAATACAGCTGTACAACACGTGTTCCCCACCTTCCAGAAATTTGTAACTTATTAGGCCCTTCTAGCCTCATGCTTGGACCCCTGGGCCAGCCTCCTGAAAAGCTGCTCTTTTCAAAGCCTTTCTTTACTCCATTGCCAGACAAATGATTCTAAAATACCATGCCCTCATGCAAAAATTTTAATGGCTCTTAATTTTACAAAGGGTGATATGTAAACTCAACAGTGTAGCTTTTATTGCCTTCATAATCTGGTCTTAATCTTTCTACCTTTCTAACTATTCAATTTTTTTATTCTTTTTATCTACTCTAGAAAATTTGGTTTATTCATTTCCCTCTGACACATGTTTTTCCTTCCCTGCCTCTACACTTTTGCTTGCCATTCTCCACTCTTCCTCCCTGATAATGTCTTTCCTCACCATCTTCCATCATCTTCTTAGCCAATCCTACCCGCTGTTTGAACACCAAGTGAAGTTCTCTGTCATCTGAGAAGCTTTCCCAGTGCACCTTCTTTGAACTCCTAAAGCTTTTACTGTCTATATCATTCCTTGGGTAATTAATCACACAATGCCTTCTGACATCTCCTGTGCTGCCATTGTCTTAAACTGCTATTTATCTCTCACGATGTTATTTAACTTTTCACTAATTTATGCCTTGTCTCTACAACTAGATCACAGACTTGCCAAGGGCAAAGACCCTGATAATTCTTTGTATCCCGCATAGTATTTAGTACAGTATCTTATGTACAGTAGGCACTCAATAAATATGTTGATTTATTCTTCCCCATCCTTCAAAGTCCAGTTAAATGCCACCTCACTCGTAAACCCTTCCCTTATGGCTCCAGCACATATTTGTTTTCTTCTCTCCAAATTCCATTGTACTAACTGTCTGCCCCGTTCAATGCATACATTATGGAGTATAATCCTCTGTATGGCATCTTGTGTATAAAATGTGTTCATCCTACTACACAGTTTGCTTCTTGAGAACAGATCATTATCTTAGATCTCTCCAATATTCCTTTCAGGGCTAGGCACTGGATATGTTCTCAATGAATATCTATTCATCGATCTAAAATAGTTTCAAATTCTATTTGGTATGATCTAACAAGACTGACATTAGACCAGATACCCCCAACAACACTTGAATTTGATATGAATATAAGTGGTATCACAGTTTGATATAACAATTATTAGTAGGAACTTACAGTGTTACACATGTGAATGTACAATAGGACATATATTTTCTGTGTCTGGGTTTCTACTGTGATGAAGTTATATCAGGTCACTTGCCTGGGATCTGCTTGGCAAGTTAGTCACAGACCTAAGCAAATGTGAACAACCATAAAATGTGTTGTGCAGGCTCTTCAGACAACTTGTGGTTTGCTTATGGAGCCTTTACTCACTGGTGGTTGCTCCTTTAGATAGCATGTGTTCAAAAGGTGGCTATGGTCGCTAATATGAAATAAGGCCTTATCCCCAAATCCTTTGCATTTTATTTGATGATAGATTGATTCATTCATTACAGACACTGTGTTAGTACAGGTTGTACAAAAGTGAACAAAGTAGAAATGGTTCTTGCCCTACAGGAGGAAAATGACAAAACACGTAACCACAAACAAATAGTGGCAAACATTAATAAGAAAGATGACTGAAATGTATTTTATGTGAGTAGTAAGGGATGGGTTTTTAAGAAAGTGAATTTAAACTGAGACTTGAAGGATGAAAAGGAGGCAGTCAAAGGAAGAGCTGGGCAAATATCATTCCAGGAAACTATATATGCAAAGGTCCTAAGATAGATTTAAAGAACTGAAAGAACAGTATGTCTGAAACAAGTAAATGAAGCAGCTTTTCAAAAGAACATGCATTTATGACCTTAAAGACATGTACCCTTTAATCCTTGCTGAGGACCAGACTCCAAGCCTTCCCTAGCCATGCTTTGGGAGCAGTGATCCTGAGAGCAGAGCACTTTGGATTGTGGTTGATAATGGAGGCAGTTACAATGAACTTTGGGACAGATAACCAAGTTAGCTTCCTAGTTCTGCCTCTAGATAGCTGTGTGACCTTGGACAATTCATTTCACCTCTCTGGGACCATTGTTGTTTGAAACAAGTAACTGATTCATTCATTCAAATCAAGAGCTATATACAAAGTACCTTCTATGTGATAAGGCATATTCTAGATATAGACTATATAGACAGGGATACACACACACACACACACACACACACCACACACACACACACACACACACACACACACACACACACACACACACGTGTTCTGACAATTAAGTTCGCAAACTCATCCTAGAAAAAGTGCTACATACCTCACTGTTGAGTATCACTATGGTAACCTTTGAAGTACTCCCCTTGGGAAGCTATGCACCAATGCCAGGGCTTACTTCACCCTTCAAAGCAATTTTGAAACTCTTTTTCTGGAATGGCCATCAGAGCTGTCGTCATATTACCCTTGATGTCCTGAATGTCATCAAAATGTCTTCCTTTCAATATTTCCTTTATCTTTGGGTAAAGAAAGAAGTCATTGGGGGCCAGATCAGGTGAGTAGGGAGGGTGTTCCAATACAGTCATTTGTTTACTGGCTAAAAACTCCCTCACAGACAGTGCTGTGTGAGCTGGTGCACTGTTGTGATGTAAGAGCCATGAATTGTTGGTGAAAAGTTCAGGTGGTCTAACTTTTTCATGCAGCCTTTTCAGCACTCCCAAATAGTAAACTTGGTTAACTATTTATCCAGTTGGTACAAATTCATAATGAATAATCCCTCTGATAGCAAAAAATGTTAGCAACATCATTGCAACAAGTTCATGAACTTGTCAGACTGTGTGTGTGTGTGTGTGTGTGTGTGTGTGTGTGTGTGTGTGTGTGTAATTTCCTATATAATATAGGGGTACCTAGTGTGAAACAGGACAAAATGCCTGTCCTTGCAGAGCTTACATTCTAGTAGGAGCAGACAAACTACAAATGGTATACATTTCTCTCTCTCTCTCTCTCTCTCTCTCTCTCTCTCTCTCTCTCGTAGCATATGACTGTGCCTTGGCTGGACTAAGGATTTGGTGACATATTCTCCCTCAGCTGTTGGGGTGACTAGAGGCCCTGGGCAGTAGTCCCAGCCATGCGGAACTCTTCAGTCCATCACTTTTTACATGTGATATGAAAAGGCTAGAATTCATTTAAAGGTTGTTAAAAGTGGGGAAAGAGTTATGATTAATATGAAACAACTGCTGAATTGCTTGTTTTCCAATACAGGGGCTGGTGGGGGAAGAGGGTCTCCCTGTTTTCTGAGCACTCAATGGCTGTAGATTTACTAGTTTGTAGGCAGGGAGTCTGAGCCATGAAGAAGGGGAGAATGATTTAAGGCCTACAGATATTGGGGTGGAAGTCTGGAGATGTGGGAAGTGGGAAGACCAAGAAAGCTTAGCCAGTACGTCTGGGCACTGTGTGAAACAGAGAGAGAGGAGAAGATGTTGATGGCAGGGAGATGGAAAGACTTGGGAGAGAAGACCTATTCGTGAGGGTGAATTGGGTTTTAGTGTGGAAGTATGTAACGTAAAATGCTCCTACAAAATTGTTAGTACATTCAATATGGTTCTATAATCCTGTGATGTGAGTAGTCTCACTGGAAGGAAGAAAGATGTATGAATCTTATAAGCTTGGTTGAGAAAATGTTAACCTGTCTGGAGGAGTAGAGCTAGGACGTTCACCTACGTGTAGATGAGGAAACTGAGGCTGTAAAAGTACATACTTCCTTTCCAGGGTCACCCAGGAGCAGGCTGCTGAGATCTTGCAGCTTCCAAAGCCTGAGTTCTTTCCATTCCAGTGTGCTGTGTCCTTGGACCATTTAGGATGGTAACTTGGCAGTTACTCCTAAAATTCTAGCCTTGAAATGTTTTATGTCTTTTCTACCACTAAATAAAAGCAACATCTGCACGAAATAAATTGAAAACAGAAAAGAAAGTAAAATAAATAACAACAACAAAAAAACGCTTATGAGGATATAATTGGAGCTGAAGTGAACATCAGTAAAACCATGGATTAATGAAAAAAATAGGTTGCTGAGCTTTTACTATAAATCACAGGAGAATGAGAAAATGCAGCCTTCAATTGTCTTTCATTTAAGTAATGAGAAAAACAGAAGTGACCCTCCATGAGAGAGAGTTGAGAGGATTTGAGAAACAACAACTCCAGGAGATCAGAAAATGTGTTTTTACAAAGATAGCATACTTTGTGATACAAGCATATTATTATTATTACTGTGGTTTTTTTTTAATTGGCTTCCTAAAATAATGCCTGAAGGTTGGGCAGTGAAAGAAAGGAACCAGTACCTGGAGCCTGAATGCTTTCCAGTGTGCCCTTGTCTCCAGCTTCTTCTGGGATGGGCTTACACATCATTTGAGCAGCAAATAGCTTACCTGCGGGAGAAGTTTCCACAGCTGCTGGCTGATACATTTTTTTGTTCTGTATTACTTACACTGAGGTACAAGAAAGTATTGGAAATGCTGAGAGGAGCCTGCATCTACAGAAGTGTTTGTTAACTTATTTCTGGACTTAATTCGAGGATCTAAAGAAAGAAAAAGACCGTCCTCATCATAAAATGGCACAGAGGAACAAATATGGGAGCTTTGCAGATAAGCTGTCAGGGAGTGGGGATTGGGAGATAGGGATGGACCTCCTACACAGGGTTTCTCTGAGCGACCTGAGACCACTGGGATGCTAATTAGAAACGCAAGTTGGCTCCCTGCCTCACCCCAGACTTACTGGAGAGGAGACTGTAAGTGTTACATTCCAGTATCTGCAGTGTACTCCACTCTCCAGGTGATGCCTTTATTTTTCAATTACAGTTGACATTCAATATTTTATTATTCACATGCACACATAGTGGTTAGACATTTGTATAACTTATCAAGTGATCCCCCCAATTGCTCTAGTACCCATCTGACACTGTGCATAACTTTTATAATATTATTGACTATATTCCCATAATGTAGTTCACATCCCCATGACTATTTTGTTATTACCAATTTGTACTTCCTAATCCCTTCAACTTTCACACCCATCTCCCAACCCATCTAGCAACAGTCAGTTTGTTCTCTTTATCTATGAGTCTATTTCTGTTTTGTTTGTTCGTTTATTCTATGTTTTAGATTCCATATTATAAGTGAGATCATACGGTATTTGTCTTTCTCTGCCTGACTTATTTCACTTCGTATAATACCCACTAGATCCATTCATTTTGTTGCAAATGGTAAGATATCATTCTTTTGATGGCAAAGTAATATTCTATTGTATAAATGTACCCAGTTTCTTTATCAAATCACCTATTGATGGGCATTTTGGTTGTTTCCGTGTCTTGGCTATTGTAAAAAGCACTGCAGTAAACATAGGGGTGCATATATCTTTTCAAATTAGTGTTTTGGATTTCTTTGGATAAATACCCAGGAGTGGAATCGCGAGGTCATAAAGTAATTCTATTTTAATTTTTTGAGGAACATCCATACTGTTTTCCATAGTGGCTGCACAGGTATGCAATCCTACCAACAGTGCACAAGTGTTCCCTTTTCTGCACATCTTCACCAACCCTGTTCTTTATTGATTTACTGATGATGGCTATTTTGACAGGAGTGAGGAGATATTTCATTGTGGTTTTTATTTGCATTTCTCTGATGATTAGTGGCTTGGAGCATTTTCTCATGTGTCTGTGGCCATCTGTATGTCCTTTTTGGAGAAATGTTCTTCAGGTCCTCTGCCCATTTTTTATATGGATTGTTTGGTTTTTCTGGTGTTAGTTTTCAGGTGATTCTTATACACACTGAAGGCTGAGAACCTTGCCTTAGTATTGTTTGTGAGCCCCAGGTTTAAAACTCCTGATTTAGAACTCCCCAAGCATGCTGGTTTAAAATGCAGGTTCATACTCAGAGTCTGTGGTGAACTAGATCCAGGATGGGATGCAGGAATGTGCATCTTTTTCACCAACATGATTCTAGTGTGGGGAGTCCAGTATCATCTTTTGAGCAATGACCTGGAAATAAAGCTTTGGAGAAGTTGGTCCTGACTAGGGCTTGACATATCAGAGGACCCTGAAATATGTAAATATATTTGAAATTATATTATCTGGAACAACAGAGCTCTCAATTGGGTTAGGCTATTAAAAATTGAGATGTGGAACAGATACCTATTTTTGGTATTCCCCACATGCCTAGTGCTGAAGCTGACTTAGATACCCAGACTTCTCCCATTATAGTTTCGCATTTAAATAACCTACCCAAGAAAAGTATCTGTTCCACATCTCATTTTCTAATAGCCTAACCCAATGGGTCACCTCTTATACAGAGTTCTACACCTGGGTATGCTCCCCCTTCCAACCCATGTCAATCTGTTTCTGGGAACATGGTGGGGGGGGGCAGGCCCCAATGATTTAGTTCTCATTCAACTTTCTTTTCTTAAGAGAAAGAAGTTTGTTGAAGCAAAAAAGAGATGAATGCTACCACCCCAGACAATTCTTAGAGCCAAATAAATGGTCTGGCAGGATTTCTTTTTGGTTTTCTTTTTCTCCCCAAACTGAGCAGCTAGAAGGACTGCAAGACAGCAGAGAGTTTCAAAAAGCAATTGATCTCAAGAAAGTTTACTTAGAAACTTAGTTTAAAATTGGCTTGGATTAGAACCCAGCCTTATTGATTATACACTGGCTGGAAGACTATAGGATAATGACTAATTGCCAAGGAGACCACTTGGGGGTAAGTGTCTAATTGGTACCACAGGGTTTGGGTTAAGAGCCTGTCTTCCTTCACAGCTTTATTAGTGATCTGAAAGTGGTTGGAAATGGTATGTTCCTGCTGAACTGAGGGCTAATACAAGCCAGAGAACATACAGTAATGATATAAATAGACTAAACAAAGTAGAAAATAGCCTCATGACATTCAGCTTAGAAAAATAAGCTTAAAAAATGTTAAACAGGAGCATAAAGGGAAGCAGGGGGAATTAAAAAGAAAATGCTTAATAGATATAACAAACAGAAATACTCAGGTTGAATACGAAGTGTGCGGCTCTTGGGAGTGGTAGACAGCCAGAGGTCAGACATATTTTAGGAATCCATGGAGGAGGGTGGGAATAGGTCAAAGCCACCCCAGCCCACATAACACCAGGACTGGCCCTTGCAGTCCCATGTGCTCTCTGTGAGGGTCCTGAGTGTGCCCCAGAACAGGAAGTCTGGGTCAATGCTATTATAATATCTCACATGGTCGTAGCTCTGTAGCTGGTGTGTGAGTTCCTGACACCCACAAGTTAGGGGAAGGGTCTTTGGAGGAAAAGTCAAGAATTGGAAGATCAGGGCCGGCTGAGTGGCGTGGTGGTTGGGCGCTGGCTTGGGAGGCCGGCAGCTCCGGTTCGGGTCCCGCATGTGAGGGCCAGTGACACTGCCCTAAAAAAAAAAGAATTGGAACATCAACATCTGGCTGGTAGTCAGTCTGAATGGAGCCAAAATATTATGGCTCTAGGGAGAAAAATAAAGCAAGGACAACAAGGCCTGGCTGGAGGATGTTTCACTCTTACATGGAAGAGTCTTCCACAGAGAAAACTGAAGGGCACCCTGATATTGGAAGGAAAGCAAAAGGGGACTTGAAATGAAATTCGATGAAAATAGTTGGATAAAATCATCAAACCAATTATACAATGTTGTAGAGTGAATAGTCATGTCCCCTTACAATTCATATGTTGAAACCTCATGCCCAATGTCACGGTTTCAGGAGGTGGGGCTTTTGGAAGGTGATTAGGTTGTGAGGGTATGAGGACAGAACCCTCATGAATGAGACTGCCTCATGTGCTTATAAAAGAGACCCCAGAGATACCTTGCCCCTTTCACCATGCGAGGTTCCAGTGAGAAGACAGCCATCTATATACCAGAAAGTGGGTCTTCACCAAACACCAAATCTGCCAGCACCCAGCCTCTGGAACTGTGAGAAATAAATTTCTGTTTATAAGCCACTCAGTCTGTGGTATTCTGTTATAGCAGCCTGAATGGACTAAGACACAGAATAACGCTCAGGAGAAATGGACACATCAATGTCCACATTGATTCTCATGACTTCACATGTCCAGTTTCAATGCACAGACTTAAGACAAGAAATAAGTGCTTTTAAAATTTGTCACAAAGAAACAAATACTACATCACAGAAGTGATTGAAACTCAACTGACATGGGCCAGTTGAGTGACAAGAATACTGGAATGACAGTCAGAAGAACTGGGTCTCTGAGGCATATTCCTCTTCCACTAATAGAAATGTGGCCATATAAACTTGGATTAGATTTCTGCTTAGTTAGAAGAGGCTGAAGCGCATAGCAAACAAGCCCCCAAATTTATTTAATCAAAGTTGATTCCTTGCACATATAAAATTCAAAATGGTGTTCCTAAACTATCAGTGTCTCTCCTTTAGAAAATGATGCAGAGGTCCAACTCCTTTCATCTTCTGACTTTGCCATTTTTAGCACATAATTTTTGAGGTGACACTGCCTGGTTTCCTCAAGCTGGTAGAAAAGGAAAGAGCTTAGAGGATCCTGCATGAGAGGTAGTCATGGATCAATAATCCTGGAAGTGGAGCACATGATTTGTGCTCGAATTCTATTGATTAGAACCTGGTCACAAGGCCATACCTAATCCCAAGAAAGGCTGAAAAACATAGTCAAGTTGTGTGTGCAGGGAGATGAGGAGCCAATTTACTGAATCACCAACCACGCTCTGCCCTAGCCCTCTTTAGCCAAAAGGTTTTCAGCCCCTGCACTGCAAAGATCAGAGTAAGAATGTTTTACTCTCTTTGGGAATAGCCTAAGGCCACCAGTAAAGAGAAATGAGTCCGAGAAAATAGCAAGAGATTGATGTGTGTTTAGATGGGTTCACTATGCATGGAGCTCGGAATATGAGGGCAGAAATGCCAAGGGGAATGTATTAGGTTGAATGGTGTCCCCCCCAAAAAATTAATGTCTACCCAGAACCTTAGAATATAATCTTGTTTAGAAATAGGGTATTTGCAGATGCAATTAGTTAAGATGAAGTCAATACTGGATTACAGTAGGCCCCAATTCAATGACTTATGAACTTATAAGAAGAGAAAACAGAGGCAAACACACAGCAAGAAAACCCTGTAAAGATAGAGGCAGATAATGGAGTGATCCATCTGCAAGCTAAGCAGCACCAAGGATCGCTGGCAATCACCGGAAGCTAAGGAGAGAAAAAAGGATGCTCCCCAAAACCTTCAGAGAAAGCATGACTCTGTTTACATCTGGATTTTGGACTTCTGGCCTCCAGAACTGGGAGAATATAAATTTCTGTTGTTTCAAACCACCCAACTGTGATACCTTGTTGGCAGCCCTAGAAAACTAATACAGGGAGTGATGCATTCCATCCATATCCAGGTTGTTAAGATCAAAGACAGTAAAGAACCCTCCACCCTGGCATGCCAACAGGTCATGGGGAAGGTTCAGACTTGAAACAGGTTTGTGGCTGAGAATACTGTTTGCACTAGAGACAAGAAAATTCACCAGAGATGAGGAAAACTCTTATCCTACATTTATATTGGAAGCAGAATAGCAGTAATAATATTTTATGAAACTCTAAATCAGTAAACCTCAAGTTGGAAAGACATGGTCTGACACTGAGTTTTAAATTTGGGAGTGATTTAAATGAAAAGTCTTCAGAAATATACAATTAAATTATATTATTTTATTAAATATATTATTAATCCCCATTGTACAAACAATATTTATGTTAATACTTAGTAGTCCAGTAATACTTAGTAAGAAAATCCAGGTGGAAGCCGGATGCCAGAGATAGATCTGTGGGTCCAAGGCATTGGGCCAGGTGACCAGGTACCCACTCTGTGCCAGCACACTAATGAGGCTGGAATATTGGGTTGTCGGAAAAGTCATGACGTGTTCTTTCTGTTTCTTTCATTGCAAAAATGCGTCATGACTTTTCCAACAACCCAGTACAATGGGTAAAGCTATCAGTTTGAAAAGGATAACAACATTTTCTTAAGACCAACTCTCCTAAAGTTTCACCCATAACTTAAACCCTCAGTGAAGTTTTGTCTCCCAGCAGGTTCCCAGTAAAACAAAAGCACTGTGTCCTTGAAGAGTTACTATCAGGCATTGAAACCTTACCAGGGATTGGATGGTCAGGTCATTTCCCATCTTGAAAACAGGTGGTCAAGGTATAACAAGAGGGGTAGGGGTAAGGATGGGAATAGGAATGGGCACAGAGGTGTGGGTGGGAGTGGGGGCTCTAAGTCCTCCCTGAAATGAGGACACCAAATAGCGGAGGGGGCAATGCAAGCCAAGAGGGAAAGCCAAAGGGAGAGGTTTGAGGATGTCGAGGCAAACTTTGCCGACTTCACAATTCTGCCATCTGGAGCGCTGATATTTCAGATGTGTGTAACTCAGAGAATCACGGCAAAGCTAGCTTTAGTGCTGTTACCATAATGTCTATCTTGTCTTGTTTTACTGACTAAGCTATTTGTCCCAGAACAAAAGGAGGCAGTGCACACCACAAGTTATTTATATAATGTGTTTTTTAATTGCTTTTTTCCTTCTACCAGCAGTCTTTCATTCTCTCATTTTTATAAGAAAAAAATGAAAAGAAAAAAAAAAAAACACCTGTATTTCTCCACAGCAGGTGCACCCTGGTCTTGCCTTCTCCCTGCCCGGAGTTGGATGGTCTGTTTGTAGCTGAGCCTGAACTGCCCAGTGGCTGGTATTCTGAACAGGTCTTCAGGCTGGATCCCAGGGATGCAGCTCAGCTGTCAGGGTGCAGAGACGATGAGGGTGGAGAGGAGCTGCACAGAGCTCAACACAGACCTTTCACACAGAGAGTTCAGCCTTGTGCTATAGACAGTGTTCCCTACATGTTCCTGATCACAAGAATCAACCAGGAAGTTTATTTATAATATTGATTCTGGAGCTCCGCCCACAACCTGCTAAATTAGAAACGCAAAGGGAGGGGCCTGGGAATCTGGATTCTAGCAACCATCCTAGGTGAGACTTACAATCAAGGAAGCCCTGAGAACATGACCATGGGCAACAGGGAGCCAGGATATTTTAAGCAGCCACGAGAAGCAATCAGATGTGTGATTTCTAAACATCAGTCTGGAAGGTGGGAGGAGATGGATAGGAAGGTGATGAGACCATGGTTGAGGGGAACATTTCAATAATGTAGGAGAAAAAAAAATAGAGTCTGAAATAAGGCTAAAAAAAAAAAAAAAACAGTGGGAGATGGAGGAATATAAAGGCATTAGAATTGACAGGACTTAGTAAATGAATAGGCAGCTCTCAGAGGTCCACCAGCTCCTGCTGAGCACCCCTCAAGGAAAGTCCTGATCCACTGGGTTCATTAAAACAAGAACCTGTAGGAAGCATGAGTGAGCTTTTATGGTATACTCTGCCCAAAGTCTAAATGTACTGAAACATGTTCTTTAACTTTCTGACCCATTTCCTGTCAGCCATTCTCTCTGGTTTCCAGTGGGAATGCTTTTCCCACCATAGTTACCCCTGCATTTTCTAAGCTTCCTGACCCAGCTCTAGCCTTAAGCCTTCTTGTTCTACCTTCCAGGCACTGTTTCTGCTCTTTCATTAGACATCCCCAGTCTATAGGGTCAGGCCTCTGGGTGAACCATGACAAAATAGTATGACAATTCCTCAGAATGCCCGTGGTGCCCATTTGAGGGTACATAGGTTCCGTTCTGCACCCCGTTCCTGTATTCCAATCAGGCCGCTCATGTATCCTGCCCACTGGGACAGCCTCTCCTGGGCTGTCTACCTCATCAACTCCAGAACTTTCCAATCTTCTCCCAAACATTGCTTTTTCTCCCATGCCCACGCCTCCTAATTTTTTTGTTGCTTCTGTTATTGACTCTGTGACTGAATGTTTTAATTAAATCACCGTAAAACCCTTTGTGAGGTTGTTTGCCTTAAATCCCACAATCATTGGCCACCATCTGCATTATTTAGCCCTCACAGCACTTCTCTCTGCCACCAAAGGTGGTCCAACAAAGGGAACCTTGGTGTCCTGTTGGTTTGCTCTGCAGGGATCCTGCCAGGCAGGGTGATCATGGGTTAGGACCTGGCATCTGCACAGAGGGGACATGTAGGCTCTAGAGTGACTCTCTGACACTACAGAGGTGGAACGTAGGGAGGGTGGAGAGATTTTCTCCACCGCCTCTTTTTCTCCATTATTTGCTTGTTTGGTTTTGCTGTTGTTGTTGTTCTTCCTTTCCTCTTAATCCTGGTCTGACAGCAGTGTGAAGAATGATTGGGGACATATTTTAGTGTTCAGAGAGCTTGAGTTAGGGTGAAATACCCAACACTCTGGAAAGAACAGCGTAGGGGACAGGGGACAACCTGCAGGGTGTCAGGGAAAAGAAAGGAGACTCAGAGGAGGTGTTCTCCTCGTCCCCTGTAGTGGGTGTGGGCCAGGTGCCTTGGTTGCTAGTTCCGTGGCAGGAAATCCATTCTAGAAGGTAGGCTGTCAGAGCTGCAGGCTGGCCCACACAGTTTGGCAGCCTCAGTACAGCCTGTGGCTGCCTCACCCGCAGCTATGCCCAGCTTTTCTGCAACATGATAAGGCACTGAGAACTGTCACAGACATGTGCCGGGTGCCTCCCAGCACACGCAGGCCTCCTCTTGCTCTGGACGCAATTTGGCAGTGACCCTTTCCTATAAGCCAAAAAAAAAAAAAAAAAATTTACAAAACAATGAATAAAGCCTTTTCCTTTCTGTTGTCTTCTCAGATGAGGGAGGCCGAGTGTTTTTAATTACGTTTTCAGTCTGAGAGTACAGAGTCTTCCTTTGTGCGATGTCCAGGGTTCCCTTTGGGGCTGCTGAGCTTTTTCATGGGTCTGTTTTCTTGGAAAGAAAAGAAGCATTTTTTAATTGGGTTGTTTGTTTTTTTGTTGTCAAGTTGTATGAGTTCCTTATATATTTTGGATATTAGCCCCTTATCGGAGGCATTGTTTGCAAAAATCTTCTCCCATTCAGTTGGTTGCCTCCTTATTTTGTCGATGGCTTCTTTTGCTGTGCAGAAGCTTTTCAGTTTGCTATTGTCCCATTCATTTATGTTTGCTTTTTCTTCCCTTGCCTTTGAGGTCAAATTCATAAAATCATCTTTGATCCCAAGGTCCATAAGTTTAGTACCTATGTTTTCTTCTATGCAGTTTATTGTTTCAGGTTTTATGTTTCAGTCTTTGATCCATTTTGAGTTAATTTTGGTACATGGTGACAGATAGCAGTCTAGTTTCATTTTTTTTGCACGTGACTTTCCAATTCTTCCAGCACCATTTATTGAAGAGGCTGTTTTTTCTCCATTATATGTTTTTGGCTTCTTTGTCGAAAATTATCTGTCCATATTTATGTGGGTTTATTTCTGGGTTCTCAATTCTATTCCATTGGTCTGTGTGTCTGTTTTTCTGCCAATGCCATACTGTTTTCATTATTGTTGCCCTGTAGTACAAGCTGAAGTCAGGGGGTGTGATGCCTCATACAACTCAACAACAAAAAAATAAACAATCCAATTAAAAAATAGGCAGAGGACCTGAATAGATATTTCTCCAAAGAGGACACACAAATGACCAATAGACATATGAAAAAATGCCCAACATCACTAATCATCCGAGACATGCAAATAAAAACCACAATGAGATATCACCTCACACCAGTTAGAATGGCTATCAACAAAACAAATAATAACAAGTGCTGGAGAGGCTGTGAAGAAAAAGGAACCCTCAAATGCTGTTGGCAAGAATGCAGATTGGTGCAGCCACTATGGAAAGCAGTGTGGAGGTTCCTCAAAAAATTAAGAATAGAATTACCATATTACCCAGCAATCCCTCTCCTGGGTATCTACCCAAAAAATCTGAAAACATTTATCCGTAAAGATATATATCCTCTGATGATCATTGCAGTTTATTTATGGTAGCCAAGACATGGAAACAACAAAAGTGCCTTTTGATAGATGATTAGATAAAAAAGATGTGGTACATATACACAATGGAATACTACTCTGCCATAAGAAAAGATGAAATCGTGCCATTTGCAACAACATAGATAGATCTTGAGATTATTATGCTAAGTGAATAAGTCAAACAGAAAAAGTCAAGAACCATACAATTTCACTGATATGTGGGATATAAAACTGAAAACAACAAAAGAACAAGACAAACAAATAAAGAAACAAAAACTCATAGACACAGACAACAGTTTAGTGGTTACCAGAGGGTAAGGGGGGAGGGGGTGGTAGATGAGGATAAAAGGGATCAAATACATGATGATGGAAAGAGAACTCACTGGCTGGTGAACACACAATGTGGTATATAGATGATGTATTACAGAATTGTACACCTGAAACCTATGTAACTTTACTAAGAATTGTCACCCCAATAAACTTTAATTAAAAAAAGAAAAAGAAAAGAAGCACCTTCTCTGTTGTTGGGAATGACACATCCAGCCTCATGCAGATGTCGGTGGCCAAGCCTGAGGGGCCCCAGGCACAGAAGAGCTAGTGGCTAGTGCTCAATGCAGTTTCTGAAGGAAGACTGTTAATTGCATGTGGAAACTCTGGTCTTCTAAAACTCAAACCTGAGACTGCCATCTGATCTCACATAAATGGAGCGAGGCTCTGCGCTGCCCAATGTCTGATTGTCTTGCCAGGATGCTAATATCGATCAGTGCATTGTATTTGTGCAGGCTTCTTATGCATCAAAGCACCTTCAGACCTGTGATCTCATGTGAACCTCGCATTTCTGTGAGATAACAGGGCAAGCACAGTAATTCTTGTTTGCCCATAAAGAAACTGAGGCTCAGAGAGAGATGAAGCGAATCCAAACACACACCCCAAGGATCAGACTCAAACACAGCCCCCCACATTTCCCCTGCCTGAGCCGCTGTTACATCTGAGGGCTGAATGCCAAGCGCTGTGGTTGCCACCTTTGATTTTCTCCTCTCTTTTTCTCCCCTCTGCCAGTGCTTCCTTTGTACAGCCCTCCTCACTCGCCTCCTCCTCACACCTGGCTCCATGCCAGCGTAGACACTCAGTAGCTCAGTATTTGGGATAATGTCCTAACTGCTTTGTCTACATCTGGGACCCCCTTGTCTTCATACTATTCCCCAACAATTCTGCAAGACTCATATCCCAACAATCGCATTTGTTTACCTTCGGTGGCTCTCTCTTCCTAAAGAATAAAATCTTGCTGTTCAAGGCTGTCACTGTCCCTGCTGACATCCCAGCCTGGGGCCCAGTTAGTCACTCCTTCACACCAACTTTCTGCTTACACTCCACTGCCTGCCCTGCTGGGTTTTCTTCCAACAGATGCTCATCCCTAGATCTGAATAGTTGGCTCAGTGCTGGCTAAAATGGCAAGAATCTAGGTTTCTTTCCTGCTTGGCCTCTTAATTATTGTGTGAGTTGGAGTACTTAGCCTTTCTCAGCATCAGTTTCTGCATCTGTGAAATGGTACTGATATGAGTACTTGTTTATAATGTTATAAATAAGTGCTTATCACAATGCTTACCCACAGGAAGTGGTTGGTAAATATTAGTTATTTTTATTATCTTTCTAACACTCCTTCTTTGAAGTCCACTTTACTTCAACCCTTGAACCATTACAGACTTCCCTGAAAGTCCAATAATAACTAATGGTAATGATGATAATAGCTAGCATATATGGCCTTTCTCATGTGCCAGGCACTGTTATATGTGCTTTAGAAAGATTAACTCATTCATTCTTCACACCAATTCTAATATCCTATTATTATTATATCCATTAGAATGTGAGGCAATCAGAGTTCAAAGACATTAAATAACTTCCCCACATTTATCCAACTAGGAAGTGACGGAGGCTCGGCTGGCTCCATCCTGATAACTCCAGAAACCCCCTCTCCAGACCTTCATGAACACCTAGCTTATGCCATGTCCTCCTGAGTTTATGTCAGACAAGGACCAGGCCCAAATGCATTGCCTCTCACGTGTCCAATGCTTGGAGAGTAATCTCTTCTTAGGAGATGATAATGCAGCTCCAAGCATCTTTCTTCTCTCCTAGTCTAGGAAGAGTCTAGGTTAGTTTCCAACCGCTGCTATAACAAATTACCACTAATTTAGTGTGTAAAACAATACAGGCATACCTCATTCTATTGCACTTCACTTTGTTGACCTTCTCAGGAGTTCATTTTTCACAAACTGAAGGCAAGACTCTCCCCCAGCAAAAGGATTACCACTTGCTTTATTGTGGTGACATGGGACTGAACTTGCAGTGTCTCCAAGGTATGCCTGTGCGGATGTATTAGCTTACAGTCCTGCAGATTTGAAGTCTAACATAGGTCTCACTGGCTCAAACCAAGGTGTCAGCAGGGCTGTGCTTATCTCTGGATGCTTCTGGAGAGAATCCATCTCCTGCCTTTTCCAGCTTCTAGAGGCTGTCTGCTGGCTTTTGGCTCCTTCCTCCATGTTCAAAGCCAGCAACAGTGAGTCAAGTCCTTCTCCCATCACATCACTCTGGCCCTGTCTTCTGCCCCCACTTCACTTTTAAGAACCTTTCTCATTCCATTGGGCTCTCCTGGATAATCCAGGGTAATTTCCCTATTTTCAAGTCACCTGATTAGCAATCTTAATTCATTTGCAACCATAATTTCCCTTTACCTTATACCATAACATAGTCACAGTCTCCAAGGTTAGGACATGGACAGCTTTGGGGACCCATTTGTCTGCCTACCACAATCCCCTGTGAATTAAAAGTGAAAGCAACACCTAATCATAAAATAAGTATAAAGAAATCTGACAAAACCCCAGACTTATGCATAATTACTACTTTGGTGACTTTTAAAGTAATGAAATGTAATATTATTTTTTCCAAAATCATACCTTTGGCTGCCCCTGTTGTGTGGTGCTCTATGGGTGTGCCTTATCTGGTTGCCGGACAGCCCAGCACCACCTGAGATCCTGCCAAGGGAACCACTGAAGGGAGGAGGACAAGACTGCACCCCATCTCTCCCACTTCCCAAAGCTGTCCTACCTATTCCCCTGTCCCTAAGTGGGAAGAGACTGAAAAAGATATGAAGAGTAGAATGCAGCAGACGACAAGATAACACAATGATCATCCAGAAAGGAATAGATGAATTCAGGACCACAAAACAGGTGGTGAGAGGACAGCCCATATCCTTGCCTCCTGCAATAGACAGCTAAGGTAACAATGGGGCCAAGGCTTATGGGAACCCTCAAAGCCAGAAAATAAATTTCTAACAGGCCAGTGACAGCAGGGAGAGAGTGAATGATGGGATAAACGCATGGAGAAGATAAAGGCAAGGTCCCCTTTACATTACACGCGTTTTAGTTTTTATTGTAATTAAATGTTTTCAAAATGTTAATGGAATAAATGGAACTTGACTTCCCTATTTTCTCCAGATCCTGCAATTATGCTCAAGGCTACTTTGAAATGATGCCAGAAGGTGATGGATTAAATCTAAAATAAATCAAATTTCCCTTGCTACAGACTTAGGAAAATACAATAAGCGCTCCTCTGGTGATGGAAGAGTTGCCTGTCCCCTAGCCCGTTCCCTGGCTAGGAACAGCCTGAGGAAGAAGCTTGCTAATATAGTGTCATAAACCAAACTCCATCGGGGCAATAAACCTCTGTTGCCACAGTGCAGTGGTTGAATGGGTCCGGGCAATGTTTCTGCAGAGCGGCCTCCTCTTGCCAAGGCTCCCTCCCAGTAAATATCTAGCTAGCGAGCTCTTGGAAATGAGCTGGGCATGGTGCCCGCCAGACTTCCAGCCTGCCAGGATGGGTGGGGCAGAGGGCCAGGCACCTGCTCCCCATGCTGTCACCAGTGTGGGGCTTTTGTGCAGGGCTGCACTGACCAGGGGGATCTCTGGGCAAGATCCAGGGGAGCCAGCACTCAGTCTGCTCCCAGGCTTGAGTCAGCTGTGGAGACTGTGCCTGTGCCTGGAAATACTGAAATTGAAGCCTGGGCTGGAGAGAGGCCAAATGGAGCCCTAGGTCCCTTGTTGGGGTCAGTGAATATGGAGTCATCTGAGTTTATTAGCAGTGGGAATCTTCGCTCCACCCACAGGATTTGGGCCAGGCCAATAAAAGAAATATAGGTTTCCTACAGCTAAAATCCCCAAATTTACCTCTGTCTCCAGGCTTCATGCCTTCTCTCTTCTCCCCTCCCCTTAAAACTTTTCACTTCTCTCCTTCTTTCATATTTATATATAATTTACTGATAAAACTTCCAGGGGTCTTTGCACAGAACAGGAATCAAAGCCTTCAGCTGTATGTGCAGAGTATTAATGGGGAAGTTTCAGGCAATAACCAAGAAAGACGTTTCTGGCCACTTGGGACATTCTGAAACAAAACTGAGCATAGTTTCTTCTGGCTACATATGAGGGACTTTCTGACAACATTTACATCGACTGTAGGTCATCTTGACTTACCATCTGTTCCATCATTGGGTGGGCATTGGTCCCAGCCCAGCCTTCCATCTCTGGCGAGTTTTCCTATATGGAGCCCTAACCCGGTCCTCCAGAGCTTTCTCACAGACATGCTCCATCCACCTTTGAGGGTATCATAGAAGCTGAAGACACACTTCACACATGAAAGCTCTCTCTTGTGACTCCTGAAATTTCTCTTCTACATTTCTTCTGTCTTCCTCACTTGAGAGTGTTTCAGATCATTTTATTAAACTTAGCTTCTCTCTTCCATTCTAGACTGCTCCAGCTTCTTAGCATGAGGTCCAGAATGGAAGGCAAAAGTCCTAGTGATATCTGACCAGGGCATTGTAGAATAGAAGATCATCTCCTCATTTGCAGACTCACTATTTCTATTATTACAGCCCAAGATCCAAGCAGCATTACAGGAGACCTCACCACGTAACTGCAGATTCTGTTGACACAAACTGCTAAACCTTTTCACATGAGCTGCTGCTGAACCATGTCCTCTCTTGTAGTCATGCTATTAGGTATATTATTTAAATATCATCTTGCCCAATTCCACTTTTTTAATCCTGCCTTTCAAAAACCTATCTATCTATCATCTGCCTGTGTGTTTTTTGTGTGTATCATACATATACAAGTATATGAGAGAGAGACAGATTTTTCTGTTTCCTGTCTTCTGAAAATCTATTTCTATCTAAGTCATAGATAATAAACTTGAATGCAGAAAGAAAAAAAAGGGAGGGGTCCTAAACCAGACAACTATAGACCATTTTTCTCCACACTCATGAAACTAGCTTTGGTGCCCAGATGTTCAGCTAGTCACCAATGTGCTTGTATATCTGTGTATCCAACCATTTGTTTCTCTCTTGCCCACAACTGGGCCACCAGGGTCCTTGTCACTCAGCTGCTGAAGTCCACATGTTCTTTGTTGGCCGGTCTAATATGACCTTGTCAGAGAAAGATGTCGTTAACCTACTCTGATTCGCCTTCAATGGACCCATGTTGGATCCAAGAGATCCTAGCCTTTTGTTCTAGGTATTCCTAACAAGCCTTTCAACAATATGGTGGAATTTTGGCTGCATTTTAACATCAAGCTCACAGGTCTATAGCTTATAAAGTCTGCCTTTGGGGCACTCAGAAAGTCAGTCCTATCTAGGGATGGACATAATTGAAAAGGCTGGTGTGTGCTCCCATCTCTTAGAACTGCAGCCCATACTCTGGTTAATTAGTGACTGGCAGACATTTGGCAGGTAAACTGTCATTTGGTTCTTCACTTGTGGATGCTGCCTTTTCCAACATAGATCTACCTTTCCCTCCAAGTTGTATGGGTCCCCAACAAGCAGCAGTGAAACACACACAAGAAGAAAAAGATAAATTTGTAATGCCTTTCCCATGAGCTGCAGTAAGGGTTCCTGGGACTCATTACTGGCCTTAGGTTCTCTTGGTGCAGTGGGTGAGTATAGGGCCAAGTGAAATCCCAAAAGAAATCTAGCATCTAGCATTTGCCATTACCTATCAGATAGTTCTGCCATCCTTCCTACCTTGAGCCAGGTCTAACCTGATCCCCTCCCCTGAGGCTTTAAGTCAGTGTCCTCAACAATATCCTGGCTTATCCAGTTCACAGGTTGGGCCTGTGAGTCCCTAAGGAGGGATTGAGATGGGCCAACGTTTGTGAAATAATGGGAAAGGGACGAAAGGAACCATGAACCCCAGAAGAAAACAATACCTGAAACTTACCAGGTTAGGACCCGGATGCAGATAATAATATCTGCTTTACCTACTTCACAGGCAAATCAGCCAATGTTTATGCATTAGAAGGTGAGAGCCATTCCTGGGTTGGCAGAGAAAGAGAAAGTGGGGAGGGCCATTCCTATAATTTTCAAGCCATGGGGTAATTATCTTACTGCTTTAGGGAAACAGCTTAGAGAGAATGAATGGGGCAGAGGACAAAAGAGTTTGCCAGCTGCTTCTGAGAAAAATAAAATCAAAACAAGCCCTCCTGGAAGTAGGAAGCTCTCTCCTTGTTACTTTTTTCCACCTCCTTTTATAGGACCACCTTCAGGATTTCCACCTTTACCTGGTCAGAAGAGTCATTTGGGCTTGTGTTAAAAATAGAGCCCTAAGCAGTGTTTCTCAACCTGGGCTGTACATTAAAATCACCCAGGAAGCTTCTAAAAGTCCCACTGCCTGAGCCACGCCCCAGACCAATTAAACCAGAATTTCTAGGGTTGGGACCCAGGCATTATTAATTTTTAAAAGACCCCAGGGGACTCCAGTGCTCTGCTAAGGCTGACAACCACTGTTCCTGAGTCTCCCCTAAAACTAAAAAAACCAGCCTCTCCAGGCACAGGGCCTAGAAATTATTGTATTTCTAACAAGCCACCCAAGTGATTATAATGATTACATAAGCTGGTGAACACTGCCCTGTTGAAATTTCTTTCTCCTTTCAAAGCTGCCTTAACACTCTTCATTTAGACTTTGATCCATTTGCCAGGAAATAGAGGTGGGAAGGGTAGAGTATCTCACTCAACACATTGGGATGACCAGGTTGAAGACTGTGGTGTGGAGGAGGCCTCAGGAATTCTAGAAGGGTAATTACTTGGAAAACTGACAAACTGACAAATGAAGCAATTTCCATTTCAAACAGAAAACCAAGATGAGATCAGATGCATTTCCCAGCAACTGGATGAGGCAGCAAAGTTAGAGCTGCTCCAGGGGCCAACCCACAGGCTGTCCCTACTATGGCAAAACCTGAGGAAAAAGACAAATGAAGTCTCCAGTCTCACAGTCCACACCCCTTTCTTTTCCAACCCTAGGCTCCAGCCTACACGGCATGGGACTACAGCCTGTAGACACACCAGCCTCCAGAATGAAATACCCCAAATAGCCAAGCCTCAGGCCCAGGTGCCCATCAGCAGCATGGTTCACCCTCAGTAGCACAAAGCCTGGAAAGATACCCACAAAAGTTCTAGAATAGGCCTGGGACCATCTGGGCAGGGAATTCTGGGTTTCAGGTATAGAGCATGACAGAGCATGGTAGTCTTGAGTACGGCAGTGGATGGGGGCTCCAAGTGGGTGCACCCTTTGGCCCAGCCAACTCCTTACTCCATGGGGAAAGACAAGACTAAAGAAGGGATAAAGGAGGACTTCTGAAATCACAGGGCGCAGTGCAGGGCCTGGTTGCCCAGGCCTTAGGGCAGCACCGCCCATGCACACATAGGAAGGACATCTCTGTGCCCAAAGTCTTAGCCCATTCTCCTGGAGGGGGCAGGGCTCTCCCAATATAACTCAGCTTCTTTCTGGTCAACCTCAATCTCTGGCAGGAGGTCCATGCAAGACCCACAGGCTCTCACCACCCAAGCCCTGGAAGGGAGCAAGACCCAGCTCCTCTTTTCATCTTCTCCCTGCCAGTTGATACACTCCCCTACCTCTTCTGAGCAGGTCAAGTTTTCTCATTCTGAATGCTTTCTCCTTCTCTAATTCTTTTGACAATATCCTCTAGAGGCTTCCATTCCCCTCCCATGTACCTGATCCAAACTATGGCCACACCTAACCTGGTTTCCTTTGCAAACTGCCCACCTGCCTTTCTCCTGCTCAGCTAGGCTGTGTCCTGTGGCAGACCTCTTCCCGCCCAAAAGTCCCCTTCATCCCTTAAAGGGAGCGATGTGCCTCAAGACTCAAGACAAAGCCACTCCCTCCTTATCATCTTTGGCTCGTATTCTGGCCTCACATCCACTCCCTTAACCTTCTCTCTTTAACATATGAGAAGAGGCTACTAGGTAAGGTGTCAGACAAAGAAAACCAGAACTTACACTTCCACATAATTGCTATCTTCAAACTAGTCACCTGCAGTTATTTCAATAGCACTCTCATTGTCCCAAAAGCTGTTATTGCTGCTTCTGTTCCAAAATTGCTGTTGGGAATTGCCGCACATGCTTTCGAATATCCCGGTTCTGGCTAGGCTCTGTCCACTGATCATGGACTTAATGCTGTGAAGCAGCCCTCTATTTCCTTTGGAGCAGAGATGGTAAATGAAATAAGCTCTGAGTAAGCAAATTAAGGATTTAAAAAAATGAAGGGTAAGCTCTAGAAACTTATCCTAGGAAACTAATGCTGGATTGTGTGAAAAGATTAAATGAAGTGGATCTCCAGAAGAGTAAAAGAAAAGATACACCCAACAAAAATATTCAACAATAATTGGATAAATATAGTAAATTCATACAATAGAATATTTGTAGCCTCCAAATTATGAAAGACCACCTACAGCCATGAATATGGAATAGAGAGGAGGCGGTGGGTAGGGTGGAGGGTATGATTACAAAAGGGAACATGAGAGACCGTTGTGGTGATGAAACTGCTCACCATCTGACTATGGTAGTAGATACAACCTACGCATGCGATAAAATTGTATAGAACTAAGTACACACACAAATGAATACAAGTAAAACAAGGAAGATCTGAACAAAATCTGTGGACTGTATCACTGTCGATAATCTGGTTATGATACTGCACTATAATTTCGCAAGATGTTTCCACTTAGGGAAAGTAAGTGAAGGACAAAGGGGGGTCTCTCTATTATTTCATAAAACTGCATGTAAATCTATAATGATCTCAGTAAAAATGTCACTTAAAAACACATTTGGACCAATAGGGCATGATTTAAATATCATTATATTGGTATTGTTTCTTCAATTTCAGGAGAAAATTCAATAAACTCACCAAGAGTGAGGTAAAAATAAATGGTTTAATATAATGCATTGTAAATGCTAGTTTATATTCTTACAGGCACTGAGACTCGTGTTTATCTAAAGCTGACAGAAGGAGGATATTTGGAACAAGGCCTACAAAAAGGGGTTTAGGGCCCTGACAGTGAGTGCCTCCTTAAACTGTGCTCTTTGGTGCCTCTCTCAGCTCAGCCGTCTCAGTCCCTGTTCTGAAATTTCACTTTTTAGCGGTAAAAGAGGCTGCCGGGGAGGTGGGCAGCCTATGGCCTCCCCCTCTGCAGGTCATGGTGCTCTGCTATGATTCCCTCTCGGGGCTGATGGCGGAGAGAGGTGAAGAGCAGGGCTGAGAACACACAAAGCAGCTCAGGGTCACAGAGGTGTTCCTGGGCTGAGTACACTTACAGAGAATAATGGGTTGTGCCTTTTAAATGCTGCCAACATGTTCCTATTCCTATCATTTCAAATATTTTGGTAAATATTTAGTAAGTGCCAACTATGTGCCAAGCATTTTTCTAGATGCAGGGAAGATCACCCTGAACAATAGTGTCTTCCCTGTTGGACCTTAATTTTTTTTCATTTTGAGACTATGTAATTCAGTTGAAATCCCCAGCCACAGAGAATTCTGGGCTAAAACAAGACTACTGACTTTGGTAGTAGTTATTCTCTGCTTTGTTATCTCATTTTGTCCAAACTGACGGGCTTTGATAAACTGACAGTCAATAGGATTGCAAAGTGGTAACAGATGGGGGGAAGAGAGGCATCAGAGGGTCCTCCCCTCCCAGAGAGAGTGACTGATTTACATGAACCACACAGGGCTCTAGGGACTGTGGTCAGTCACTGTGGGTAAGGGCCAGGGGCCTTGGCAGCAGGCAGGCTGTGGTGTAAGCCCCGACTTTGTCTCTTACAGGTTTCCATTTTCCCATAGAGAGGCTGGGCACAAGACTACACACCATCTGAGGTTATATGACAGTTTTGTCCAGCACATAAATCACAGGCCAAAGCATTGAGCACACTGATAGCCACATGGCCTGCAGTGAATAAACGGAGGTGCTATCATTCTGACACTGAAGCCTCTCAGGGTTGCAAAGCACCTTTTTCACAAAGGATATCATAACACAGTTTGGAGCAGACCTGGTGTATCTACCTGTGATGATGCACAGTTGGGCACTGTCACAGTGGGAGGGTCTTGAAGGCAAGTACAGCTCTAAAGTCTGATCATTTTTCTCAAGCACCTACTTCTGGGCCTAAGTAGAATAAGGATAAACATTTGCAGATTTTAATTCAACTCAATAAATATTCATGGATTCCCAAAGCTGTGCACTGAGCTCTTGGGGTACAGGGTGGGTAGTTCTGATGATTAAGGCATTTCTCTTTGGGTTCAAAAGAATTAGAGTGTGAACAACTATAGAATAATAAAATGTATGTCAATATCAGTCCATGAATTGAACTGTGAAAAACATTATCAATTTTCTAATCCATTAATTAGCTGGTAGTGGTAGAATACTGAATGTCTGCAATGTACCAGACACTGTATGCTAGGCCCTAGATTTACAAAAATCAGTATTGAAGCTGATGCACTTAATTATTTCATAGTCCAGCAGAAGAGACAAATAAATAATTATAATTACAGTATAAATAGATACTAGGAGAGAAATATGTGCAGGGCTCATAAGAAAGAGGTGGTACGTTAGGAAGACTTCATAGATGAGGTTTAAAAAAATGGGTATAAGTTTCACAGGTGCTCAAGAGAGGAAGGCACACCCGGTAAATGTATCTGCATGTGCAGGTAAGGGGATGGCCCCAACACTTTGGCACTTTGGGGGAAGGACAGGCAGTTCACTATGGCTCCAACTAGATTTAAAAAGCAGAGAATGGTGGAATATGAGGTGGAGATATACAGAAGGTCATGGAGGCCTTATCATGCCATGCTTAGGAATTTATGCTTTATCCTGTTAGCAACAGGGATCCCTGGAGGGGTTTAAGGAGTGACAATTAAATTAACCTTTTAGAAAGAGAGTGATTTTGGACACAGGAGAGAAGATAAACTAGAAATGGAGAGCCAATTTTCTTACTGGCCTGGGACCATTTCCATGGTGATGATAGAGCTTGAATGGAAGGGGGAGGGGTGTCAAGAAATATTTGATGATTGGAGTTCCAAGGAATTAGGGAGTGATAGGATATGGGTAATGGGGTGATCAGGAATGATTTTAGCTGAAGGAATTAAAAACCACAGATGAGATTGCAGGATTTATAGAAAACAGAGGATTGGAGGAGAAAACAGCTGTGGGGGCAAAAAACCATGTGAGTTGTTTTAAGGAGAGTGTAAAGATCTGAGAGAGAGATGTGCAAGTCTGTGAGTGGAATGTTCCTTCCATCCCCAAATGCACAAGCTGCCCTGGGATCTCTGCTGTTTGCCCACACAAAAGCATGCCCTGTAAGAGCTTATCTTGGGTACAGGCAAGAAGGCAAACAATGTGCTGGTGGCCTCCTCCCTCTCTCTATCACATTTTCTAAAGACTCTCACAAGAGCCCAATGTTGGCAGAGCCACATTCAGAAGTCAAACTTGATAATTGATGCTGTAATCCCCTGGATTCCCTCATTAGTGGCTGCTAATGGCTGGTGTGTTAACGATTCAATTAGGGCTCTAATAGGCCCATTGTAAACTGCATCCCTTCAAAGGGAAGAGCTGTGAGAGATGACTAGAGCCAGCCATGAAGGTCCCCAGACAGCACCAGAGCCCTCCTCACATCTCAGACTTCAGTGCCCAGGGATCTGGATTAGCACCCTCCAGAAGGCCAGCCCAGTGGTAGGGTGTAGAATTGCAGAGGGAAAGAAAGTGTGCCTAGGAGAGCTTCTAGCCAGGAATCTGGAGATTCCCTGCTGCAAAAAAAAGAGGCTTCTTCCAAACCTGAAGACCCAGGTCTACACTGTGAGCTATGACTTACCCTCTCCCAAGCCAATAACTATGAGTTATGTCTTTACGCAACCCCACTCCCAAAGCTCCAACTCAAAGGCATGTTAGAGAACCTGGAAAGAACTCAAAGATTGCTATTGCAGCTATTTCCTCCAGCACCTAGCCATGAGTCCTGGTCCAATTCCATCACTCCGTCATCTTTTCCCTCCTATAATTTTTTTTTTTTTTGAGAAGATACAGTTTGAGATTTGAAACTTGTTTGGTGGGGTGAGGGTGTTGCCACACTGGGCCCTCACACAATTCCAAGAGGCCCAGAGGAAGGCCCTGTGTGTGGCTTCCTTCTTGTGGTTTATGGGATTAGCTCCAAAAAGATCAGACTTCTTGGAGCCAAATTCTTCACCAGCAAAACTGCTAGCAGACATCCTTAGCTAGAGGGAGACCAGTGTGTATTTTTTCGGGATGACTGGAAGAGAAGTGGTCACAAAGTTTTCTGAGCCAGCCCCCTACTTGGTCAGTGGAAATGCAGGCAGGTGCTATTTTCTCAAAGAACTGGTTCAACATCAGACTTCCAGGTCAACACCTCTAACTGCTCTATTTTTCACTTCATTTTCTCCATCCTTTATTCTTTTAATCCTCATTTCTGAAAAAAAAAATTAGGTAACATATATGTAGATGTTCTTTAAAGCATGAAATATCCTAGCTCATACCCAGCAGCCTTTTTGGTTCCTGCACCCAAGCCTCCCACTCCACCCCAGCCTCCCACTCCACCCCCCCCACAAACTTTCAAACCTCCAGTATCACACCCAGACTTTGAACTGGCCCTAGGGTTCACACTCCAAACCCATTGCCACAGGAAAAACTAGAAACTGGGGAGCTTAGCTGTATCACCTACCATTCTCAGAATTTTCTTTCCCAGCTCTGCCTGTGTTTCTCACCTCGATTTTCTTCTACAGCTCGTGGGATGCTATGTCAAACTCTGCCAGCAAATTATTTGGCAATATGTGATTTCCCATGCTTCCTAGGCCTGGATAATGCAACCAGCAGCCCAATCTGCTGGACCACAGGGAGGAAACAAACTGAAGACACTACGAAATGCTTTCCTGAAACTACCTAGAGGCCAGGACCAAGAGCCAGCAACGAAAACAGCTGACTCTAGTGTTGACCTAGAGTAGCAGAAACAACATTGAACTAGGAGCTCTAGCTAGTCCTACAGACTTTGGTTAAATCCTGCCTCCTTTCTGGAGTCATCTATAAAAGAAAGAAATTGTGATGCTTATCATTCCATAACAACTGCCAGAGGAATGGAAGCCCTTGCATTTTCTGATAGCCCCAGGATCCCAGTCCTGCTGCCTGCCTACCTGTGTAAAGCCAGAAATAGACTATAGGGAGGGCTCAGGCCCTAAGCTCACCCTGTCAGAGCTGCCAGTGCTGGGAACACACCCTGCACATCCTAATACCTGCCCTGGTCCCACAGAGGATGTTTAAGAAAAATCAATGCATAACTAAGCTGTCTCATCTACCCAGGATTCTAGCAGGGAGAATTTGGCAAAAGTTTGTTAGGGGGCCAGTTGAGTGGCGCGTTGGTTAAGAGCTGGCTTGGGATGCCAGCGGCCCCAGTTTGGATTCCACATATGAGGGCCAGTGACACTGCCCTCTACAGCTAAGATGGTAAACAACAGCTCCACCTGGAGCTGTGCTGTACGAGCCCCAGTGATGCAGTAGGCTGCAGCCCCTGCTGCAGTGGGCTGCCATAGGCTACAGTGAGTGGCCGGCAGCCAGCATGAGCGGCTGGCAGCTGATGTAAGCTGCCAATAGCCACAGTGAGCGGCCATCTAGAGGCCGCCAACCGATCTGCCTCATCTGAGAAGAGCGCAATGATGATACCAATATGGGCCAGTGAAGCGATGTCCTCCACAACTAGACTGAAGAACAAAAGGACAGCAACTTGTCTTTTCCCCTTCCCCGGTTTCCCAACGCTGTTCCCCTCCCCCAATTCCCCAATAAAATCTTTAAAAAAAAAAAAAAAAAGGTTGTTAGGAGGCCACAGGAAGGAACCATATTGTTACCCTTGCTCCCAGAGGCCCCAAGAGAAGGTGATGTGATCTACAGAGTTAGTGGTAGCTACACGCATGGAGGCAGATTTCTAAGATGGCTCCATAAACCTTCATACTGTGGTGTCACTCTCATGATTAGTCTACGTTACATGGCAAAGGAATTTGCAGAGGTCATTAATAATTAGTTGACTTTGAGATAGAGAGGTTATCCAAGTGAGTCTAACCTAATCACATGAGCCGTTTGGAAGCAGAAAGCTTCTTCTAGGTGGTGGCAGAAGGGGAAACGAGAGATGTGATGTGTGAGAGGGACTTGATGTGAGGAAGAGTCTCCATGGCTAAGATGGAAGGGGCCACAGGGAACAACATGAGGAGAGTGGTTCCTAGAAGCTGAGAGCAACCAATAGCCAACAACCAGTAAGAAGACAGAGACTTCAGTCCTGCAATCACAAGAAACTGAATTCCACCAACAACCTAAATAAGCTTCAAAGTAGGTTTCCCTCCAAAGCCTTCAGACCATAGAGCAGCCCAGCCAACACTTTGATTTCAGCCTTGTGAAATCCTGAGCAGAGAACCCAGCTGGGCCCACCCAGACTACAGAACACTCTGATAATAGGTGGGCAATGTTTAAGCCATGAAGTTTGTGGTAAATTAGTACACAGAAATAAAACCTAATAATTAACTCTGACCCTCTTCCACTCTATCCTTGCCGAATAAAGAGTCTGGGCATCTTGGATCAGAATCAAGAGCTGGTAGGTCAAAAGAGGAAGCCCAGTGCACTGGGAAGATTTCCAAATTTGAAAGTCCAGACATGGGTTCCTGTCCCCCAATCCAAACCCTTATCATTTACTACCTGTGTGACCCTGACAAAGACATATAATGCTCCACTGTTTCCTTGCCTGTGAAATGAAGGGCTGGACTCAACTGGTGGTACTGTGACCTGCTTTGCGAAAGCCCTCAGGGGCTGTGCAGGCAAGAAGTGAGCAAGTATGGCTTCAGACCCCCACTTCAAAGAGACAAGCTCTACTTTGAACTGTTCCACACACAAGGCTTCCGAGTCAGATCTCATTAGGGGAAGCTTTTCTGCTGCCAAAATGAAATTTGAAAACCATTGAGCTGAGTGATTATTAGAGCCCCTTCCAGCTCTCATGTTCTTCCAACATGAAGATAAAGTTCAGGAGGTCAGCAGCTGGAGCAATGGACAGACTGGTGTGAACCTGGGCTTGATTTAGCCACATACTAGCAGAATCAGACATTCCCTCTATCCACACCATCTACTTCCACCTCTTTTCCTCTGGAGGCGTGAACTGCTAGAAGCTGCATGTTTAAACATGACAGATTCTGGTTCAGATCATGGCTTCACATTCAAATTCTGACATTGGTAAATAAATAAATCTCTTACATTGTCAGAGCTGCAAGTTCTTAGCCTAAAAAAACGGTGACATCACCTGCTTTGCATGACTGTTGTATATATTGATTAGTGCTTTGGACTGAATGTTTACATTCCCCCCAAATTCATAAGTTAAAATCTCACACACACCCCCAGGTGATGGTATTAGGAGGTGGGGGCCTTTGAGAAATGCTTAGGTCATAAAGATAGAGCCCTCATGAATAGGATTAGTGCCCTTATAAAAAGCACCCCACAGAGTTCCCTAGCCCTTTCCACTCTGTGAAGACACAGTGAAATAGGGTCTATGAACCAGGAAGTCTGGAGGAAAGAGGAAATCCGCTATCATTTGGTTACAGCCACCTGAATGGACTAAGACAGTTAGTGTGGTCTAAACTGCTACCATAGATATACCCCAAAATAAAATGGCTCAAGAATAAAGTTGGGTTTTTTTTCTTGTTCATGTTAATAATTTAAAGCAGGCCAGTTGCTGGGCCTCCTGTTCCACACATTCTTTTGGGGATTCAAGCACATGACAGCTCTATCGTCTTCAACTCACGGCCCCCAAGCTTATTGGGGGATCGCCACTCCAGCCAGGAGGAAGGGGGCGGTGCTATGCAGGAGCTCAGGAACTAGGTTTTATGGCTGGGTCTGCAAAGGTCTCACATCACTTCCGCTCCCATTCTATTGGTGGGATCCTAGTCACATGGGCACACTTAATTCCAATAGGAGCCAGAAATTAGTCCTTGGCTGGATAATTATCTCTCAACTAAAATTCTATTATCCAGGGTTTGCTGGGAAATTAGCAGTGATTGCCATCATATTATACATAGAAAAGTGCGTAATACCTAGGAAGCTGCTGCTCAGTGTCTCCCAATAGGCCCAGCTCTGCTAATTAAGTGGATTTTTATGTTGGGAATGTAGAAGTGACCAGAGTCATCCCATATCCACATTTCAGAATTTTTCATCACTGCTTTCTATGTCCTTCCCCTAAATGGCTCTCTTTGGCTACACCTCCCTTTTCCTAGATTGGATGCATCTATCAGCCGATGCCCCTCTACGGCCCCAGTCTCCCCTGGTTCTCATACTGCTGCCCTCAAGGGCCTGTCTGGATTCCGGCCGTTTGAATCTTACCGTTCCTGTTCTCCATCATTGAAAGAGTTCAGAAGGAGTGTGTCAAGCAGGCCGTCAGCCGCAAGCAAGCTTTCTGGAAAAGATATGCCAACTGCAGCAACATAAAATGCAATTTCATTGAATAACTTTGTTAATATTTGAAAATTAGTTCCCTTGCTCCTTATTGTGCCACTGGGTATTAAAATACAAGAGCAAGGACAAGGGCAATGGCAAATTAAAATGATGTTCTTGTCATAAACTGCACAGATATGGAAGGGCAGGCCCTATTACCTATAATCTTGGGATTTCTGGAGGCTCCCACTTTCATTGGATCAGAGTTGCTTAGGGATAGTTAAGCAACTATCTGGGATTTTTTTTTTTTCTGTTTGCATTAAGCAACTACTGAGAATGCACATTTAAATTAACATTCCTTGAACCCCAAACCCAGAAAACAGCTGCTGTGAGCCAAGTTCTGTGACTCTGGTTTCAGATTTTACTCCCACAAGCTTAGTACACTAGATGTGCCCAGTTCTGGGATGACAGGAGGCTGTGAATTTCCACATGGGTGCAATTTAGCTTTCAAACTGGATAGGAGAGCACAGCACTGTGTCAGCACCCAAGCTACCAGACGAATGAATAGTCAACAAACACCAGCTTTGGACTAAAATACAGAGAGGTGTTTCTCTTCAGGGGCCATCTCCCCTTACCCTTCTCAAAACCTGTTATCAGGAAAGATTGATACACTTCAGAACCAATGGCTGATTAAATCTATGTTATTGCTCTAAAAGTTCTGATAATTTTTTTTAATTATCTTGAAGAGGAAGGAATGAATAATCAATGGCAAAATTTTAGGCATTGGTGTGACATTTGGGGAAAGAAACTGTTTCAGCCTCCTCCAACACACATGTCCCCATAAATCACACAACAGAGGCAATGACCTGTTCCATCTCTTCTCAGGACTAGTTCCATGGGGTGGGACAGGCAGGAATGAGACAAGTTATCTTACTACAGTATGGTGGCAATGTGGAGGAGACTGTGACAAAGACAAAAGTAACCCGTGAAAAATACATGGGGCGGAAGTGGGGGGAGAGTATGAGGGGGAGCGTAGAAAGGAGAAAGGAGGTGTTTCACTCTGAAGAAGCTTTCTGCACTTAGTGGGAGGGGAGTTAAAAACAACCAATCTCCTTGCACCCCTTGCCTTCCAGGTGCAGAAACTGAAGCGCTAAGATGTTGAAAGCACTGCGGTGGTGTTCCATCCAGTCAGCGGAAAAGGGCGGTCAGAACCCACACCTCTGCCAGCTGCGCTCTTCCTCTCATTTGAGAGGTGCCCCCTCCAAACACCTGAGTTCCACTGATCTTCTTTGTAGCAATTGAGGTATGAAAACTCTCCGCCTCTTTAATGCCCTTTTCATATTGATTGTCCATCTTTCTCCTTGGAATCGAAGGGTGGCATTTTCTCTGTGCCTTCCCCTCTTCCCCTCTTGCAACTAAAATGCACCGCGGTCACCCTTTTCTTGTTTTCCCTTTAGTAGACTTTCCCCCTGGATGCTCACATAATGCCCGAGCCTCAGGAAAGTACAGCCTCTTGCTTATCTCTAGCCATAGACCTGGGAATTAGGAGTCAGTCCGAGCGCTCTTAGACACATTCTGCTCCAATACACAAGCTCCACCAAGACTACAACGAAGAATTGCTGGAAGGGAACCAGGCTGGGCGCTGCAGAAAGGACTGCAAATGAGAAGGGGGTTGGGCAGAAACTAAAGAAAGATGTGAGGCACCAATGGCAACCGATGTGTGAGAGGTGTTAGTTACATGGATCATACAGCATTTCTGTCATTCCTATAGATCAAATAGAATAGCCAAAGAGCTCCTCCATAATTTAGCATTAGTCAGCTTTAAAACACAAACTGTCCTTCTTAAAAGCACTTTTACCTATCTGGCTTTCATTGTCAGGGTGGGAAATTCGGCAGGGGAGAGCCAGTTCTAACCCTGTTCTGTAGCTGAAGAGCTCTGCTGGGAAGGGTTGGTTAGAAGCTGCCAAAGTCCTCAGTGGCATGGTCCAGTCTCCCGCATCTTAGCACCCAGCTTTTGCAAATTCTGCACTCCTGTTACCTATTTGTTCTGATTTCTTCAAGCTTATGATAAAGTAGAAAGAGTGCAAACTCCTCAGGCTTATATACAAGCTGCCAGGCCCATGGAAGTGTGAAAAAGGTTTGCAAGGATCCCATTTTCAGCTATCAGTTTTGACAACACCCAAGGAAAGCAGAACCTTGAGGATTTCCACTGCCTCTGCTCTGTGGAATGGCAGGAGCTTAGGACCTGGGTGCAATCAGGATGCTGGGAATCTAGGAGGATGTAAAAAGCCAGGGACAGCCTGTGGGAGGTGCAGTTCAGATGCTATGCTGAGAGCAGGAGGGTGCTGAAGGCAGACAGCCCTGCCCCCTTTGCCTTCTCTCGCTGATGAAGGGAATTTAAGCAAAAGAACAAACAGATACACTGGGGATTCCTTCAAGTTCTCACTGTAATTATGTATGCTGGGGAGATGGGGAACTGTAAAGTTGGCTTAAACATTGGACATTTTCCCAAACGGATAATTGTTTCAGTTTCCTTTTCCCCTTAGACAAAAACAAAAAACAAAAAAACAAAAAAACAAGAAGCATATTAATAATGTGTTTAGGACTCGGAGAGTATGTTTTGACTTAAAATAGACCAAAAATAAGAGAAAATCTTCTAAGGATCAGCAAAACCTAGGCAGAAAAAAAAGTTGTTGTTTTATTTCTATTAGTTAAACTCTAGCTTTTTAAATACGATAAATAGCTTGGACAATAATAGACTCTGACCTATTAAGAAGAAAGAAGTCTTAGAAAAAAGGCCCCCACTCTGAAAAGCACCTCTGCTCTGCTTGGTGGAGGTGGGGGAGGAGGGGATGGAGGAGAAGAAACAGCAGGAGGAAGCCACCCTAAAATGGCTGCACCCCTTCATTGAGTAAGGTGCCATGGAATACATCTTTGCTTTGTTGCTGCTTCGAGGTTCAACTCAATTCTGATGATTTTCCCCTACAAAACAAAAAACGAGGACTACACCTTCCTTAAAACATCTGACGTGTAAATATGCTCTCATACTGAAATCAGAAGTAGGAGGTTAGGGGTAAGGTGCGTGGCTATTGCTGTTTCTTCCTCCCTTTCCCAACACCCAAATAATAAGGCTGCTTTTTCCCTTTTGTTCTGAAGTTTAAAATATTTAATGTGATTTGAAACATTGGTGGCCTAAGGAGGACTTAGGTAAACCGGAACTTAATTTCTCAGGCTGCCTATCATAATGTGAAGACACAGCCACAGAAGGATACCCTGTATCCTACAGACTGACCTTGGGAGCTCCTTGGCTGTCCCATGACCAGGAAGGGAGGGAATAGAAGAGCAGTTTTAGGTCCCTGGTCAGGGTCTCTGAAGACAATTCCTTAGACACAAACATTTCTTAGATATTTATTAACACTGGCATAACTCAAAGCCTTATGAAGCTCTAGATGAAATGAAGCTCTCACTCCAGAGTCCAATATGGTTTCGTTTTGGTTGCAGCCTCTTTGTCACTGCCAAAGGTCTTAAGACCCTTCCTTAAGACACACACCCTCCTCCTTCTAGCCTTCTCCCCACACATGCCCTTCCTTAGAATGACTTGTCCTGCAGAATTCACATGAGGTCTGGCTTCTGGGGCACTGAACCTACTTTCTGAAAGGGTGTAGGGATCATCAGCGCATGAACTCTACTCAAGTTCCCAGTTCCAGAGCACGCAGGGGCTCTGTCCTCCACATGAGACAAGGAATGCTAGAACACCCCCCACCCACGCCGCAGCTTCTAGACCCATCTACTCTAATTCCAGCTTCATGCCTTCCTGTTTAATGACAAATCTTTATTCTTTTCTGTCTCAAGGACTGTCTCACATTCTGTGTGACATGAGCATCAAGCTGGGACTCTGGAGTCCTGAGTTTTACTGCCAGCTCTGCCAACAATGTGCCATAACCTTGAACAAGTCATATGACCTCTCTGGGCCTGAGGCAGCTCAGCGGTGAAATAAGGACGCTGAGTTATACTACCTCCCCAGCTTTAGTTTTATGAGGAAATCACTTGTTTCCTCCTCTAAGCTCCTATGGTACATTGTTCATACTCCTCTGTAGATATTCAATTAGAGTTTATCTCTTCGCAAACCTATTTCCCCACTGAACTATGAGACCCTCAAGGACGAGCACAGTCTCCTAGTTATCTTTGTTTCCTATGGGGAGGATGCAGGAAAGGGACGGTGTAGGGCAAACACTTGCTGAGTTTCTACTAAGTGGACCCTTTGCTTTACATCATACATAAAGTATTTCTTTGAAAACTCACAGTATAATCACAATCCCATATCTGAAAGATGAAGCAACTGAGAGCTCAATTTATCCAGGTCACAGAGCTGGACCAGAAATGAAATCCAGGTTTTCCTTCTTTGCCGACTGCCCCAGGACCTAGCATGAAGCAGTATGGTTCTGCTAAAATTCTCCAAATATCTAGAAGATACTCAATAAATACTCATCAAATAGGTATTATATAAATTCTTTTGTTTGGCTTTTGGTCACACTGGGGTGCATCTTTGACCCTTAACTACCCTGAGGTGGGAAAGAGACAGCGTTGAGGTGTAAGGTAGGTAAGAGCAGCATGCAATTTATTACAAGGACTTAGGAGTTCTTTAATTAAGAAAGGGGCAGGGCAGAGCTCTTACTGGGTGCAAAGAAATAATGATGAAATATTTTCAAGGTAACTCAAGGTCTCAGGTAATTCACCCTGAAGAATAAGCTAACGCTCTAATTTGCATCATAACTCAACCTACAAATTCATAGAGGACACAATTGTTTTCACAGCCCTGGAAGGTCACAGTATTCTTTCTTGCTCTGGTGCCCTTCACTGTTATGTACAGGCGAGCAGACAGAGAAATCTATATTAGTGTCAAAGCATGAGGGGCTCCCACCTCCAGAAGCCTGGAAGGTGTTGGCCCCGGACCATCACAAACACTGAGGCGCACATCATGCAGCCCTGATTGCAGAGATATCTGAATTGAAATGGATTACTGTCTTCAGGGCACTCTAACCTAGTACCAACACCTGAGAAAGGCTCTTTGGTTCTACTTAATTTATCTTAAGCACAAATAAATTCCAGGAGCTGGCTGAGTTAATGTTTGCCTCAGGGAGAAAGGAAAAAGAAAGATCATCTGTTCCTAAGGGTGCTTTAGGATTATGCCTGAAGCTCTTAACCCATTCAGGATTCGCATAAATCTCCCACTGGAGCATCTGATATTGTTTCAGTGAGAAGCGCAGTCAGAGCAGTGAGGACGGGGATTCTCATTTCTGTCTAGTGGTGAGTTAATGCCTGGCTGTAGGCAAAGCACCAAATAAATAGCACATTGCATTTCGTTCTTTTCAAATAGAGGACTGCTTTCATAGTTGGTTGGGGAATGGGTCTGTTTGATATCCATTTGTGAAACAAACAACAAATCCTAACACCTCCGAGAGGGGGACTGCGATAAGGTGTCCTATAATTCTAAAATGCTGTATAATGGCCCTAAACTTTGACCTCCTTCAGCTACTTAACTGAGGAGTGGATTTTGTGCATCCATTCACTCAACACATCTTCACTGAGAGCCTGCCATGAGAGGTAGAACATCAGAGTAGTTAAGCACATACTGCCTCGGTTTGAATCCTGGCTTAGCTACTTATTAAATCTGTGATCTTGGGCAAGTTGCTTACAGTCTCTGTTCCTCAGTTACCATATCTGTAAAATGGAAACAATAATAGACCCAAATTTGGAGGGTTGTTGTGAGGATTTAAATTAGATAATATGGAAAGCCCTTAGAACACCTCTATGACAAGTGAGTGCTGTGTGTTTGTTGTTGCCTATGCAGGGCTGGAGCCAAAACTATCACTCAGGATTAAGATCCATAGGATAGAGACTTACTGGCACTTCTTGTCGGAAGGGCCAAGGACACCTACATCAGAGGTTTAGGGAGGCTTTACAGTGTAATACAGGGTTTGTTTATCCAAAAATTTGCTGCATGTACCCCAGTTGGTAAACCAGATAGTTGTAGGCAGTACAAAGAAAAACCATTTTCTTAAATTTTTAATATATAGTAAAATCACATGTTAAGAAACATACATCTAGCACATGAAATCCTTTGTTTTATGAATATTACTACTTAGGAATAAGTTTAAAATATACTTAAGTTTATTTAAACAGAGGACTTCTGGATTCCCATAGAATAATGGCAGCTGTTTAAATCTAAATTTCTCACATATCCTCCAAAAACCAAATAGACAAGAGGAATAAATGTAGTTAAACTTGTGCCCACAGTAGCGTCACTAGAAGACAGAGTTTAGTAGATTAGATAATTTGATTATTGTTCAGCAAATATTCAATCTCTCCCTCCCATCTAAGGATCACCACATCACCAGTGACACTGAGCATGGTGATGTGACTTGCTTTGGCCAATCACGTGTTGTAAGCAGGATACAGGCAGAAACTAGACATATGCTTCCATCGTTGGGTTTGGTCCTTTGCACTCCTTTCTTTTTCCATGAAAAGAATATGCCTTATTTAGCAGCTCATCCAAAAAGGATGAGAGACAATTGCAGAAAACTTGGATATAACTTGCAGCTTGCAACCAAACATAGCTGAACCCAGTCTAAATCAGCTAAATCCCAGTCAACTTGCAAAAACATAAGTGAAAAATGAATGTTTATTGTTTTGTGCTTCTGAGTTTTAAGGTTGTTTTGCAGCAATAGTTGACAACAGGAATCAGTACCAGAAGTGACATGCTGTTGTAGCACTAACTCGAAAATTTTAACGACATTTATTAAAAATATAGCTAACATACAATATTATATTAGTTTCAGATGTACACCATAGTTATTCAACATTTATATGCCTAAAGAAGTGATCACCATGGTAAATCCAGCAACCATCTGACACCGTAACATGCTATCACAATATTATTGACTATATTCCCTATGCTGTACATTACACCCCATGACTTATTTGCTTTACACCTGGAAATTTGGACCTCTCATTCCCCTTCAACTTTTCTCCCCTTTTTAAATTTTTCCATTATAGTTGAAATTCATATTATTTTATAACCACTACAGCATAGGGTTAGACATTTATATCATTTAAGAAGTGATCCCTCTGATTAGTCAAGTGCCTACCTGGCACTATACATAGTTATTGCCGTATCATTGACTGTATTCCCTATGCTGTACTTTACATCCCTGTGATTATTTTGTAACTACCAATTTGTGCTTTTTAATCCCCTTACCTTTTTCACCCTGCTCCCAACCCCCTCCCATCTATCATCCCAACAAATCTAGTACCCATCTGACACCATACATAGTTTTTATAACATTGTCGGCTATATCCCCATGCTATACCCTACATACCATAATTACTTTTTAACAACCAGTTTGTACTTCTTAATCTCTTCCCCGTTTTTTCACCCACAATCCCAACCCTCATCCCATCTGGCAACCATCAAAATGTTTTCTGTATCCATGAGTTTGTTTCTGTTCATTTGTTTGTTTCGTTTTGTTCTTTAGATTCCACATACAAGTGTTATCACATTGCATCTGTCTTTCTCTGTCTGACACTCCACTCAGCACAATACCCTTCAGGTCTACACATACCACCGCAGATAGCAAGAACCCATTCCCATTCATGGCTGAAGAATATTCCATTGTATATATGTACCACCTCCTTTTTATCCATTCTTCCACTGACACCAGGCTGCCTCTGTATCTTGGCCATTGTAAACAATACCACAATGAACATATGGATGCACATGTCCCCTTGAAGTAGTGTTTTGGCTTTCTTTGGATAAATACCCAGAAGTGGGAATATTGGGTCCTTCTTTGTTTCTTGTTGTAGGCTTTGTTTTAAAGTCTATTTTGTCTGATTTAAGTATTGCTACCCCAGCTTTTTTTGTTTTTTCCATTTCTATTTTCATGAAATAACTTTTTCCATTCGTTTACTTTCTGTCTGTGTATGTGTCTTTCTATCCGAAGTGAGTCTTTTGTAGGCATCATATGTAAGGGTTTTGTTTTCTAATCCATTCAGCCCTCCTATATCTTTTCATTGGAGCATTTAATCCATTTACATTGAAAGTAATTGTTGATAGATATGTAGCTATTGCCATTTGATTTTTCACAATTTTTGTCTTTTTTTTTCCCCCATCTTAAAGAAGTCCACCAAACATTCTTTGTAATACTGGTTTGATGGTGAACTACTTTAGCTTTTTCTTGTCTGGGAGGCTCTTTATCTGTCCATTGATTTGAAATAATAGCTAGTTAGAGCACCCTTGGTTGTAAGTCCTTGTTTTACATCATGTTAAATATTTTATGACACTCCCTTCTGGCCTGCAGTTTCTGTTGAGAAATCAGCAGACAATCTTATGAGGGCTCCCTTATAAGTTACTAGTTGCCTTTCTCTCTTTTAATTACAAGCCTTGGTGTTGGCCTGTTTGGGATCATGTTGTTTGGGACTCTCTGTGCTTCCTGAACTTGTATGTCTATTTTTTTGCCATGTTAGGAAAGTTTTCAGTCATTATTTCTTCAAATACATTCTCAATCCCTTGCTTTCTCTCTTCTCCCTCTGGTACCCCTATGATATGAATGTTGTTGCCCCAAAGGTATTTTTAAGCTATCCTCTTTTTGTTGTTGTTGTTCTTTCTTTTGCTGTTCATATTGAATGTTTTCTGCTACCTTGCCTTCCAAATTGCTGATTCAATTCTCTGCTTCATCTAGTCTGCTGGTGATTTTTTCTAGTGCATTCTTCATTTCAGTTATTGTATTCACTTCTGACTGTTTTTTTTTTATGTTTGCTATCTCTTTGTTGAAGTTCTTACTAAGTTCCTTGAGCATCCTTAAAACCATTGTTTTCAACTGTTTATCTGATAGTTTGCTTACCTCCATTTCATTCAGTTCTTTTTCTGGAGTTTTCTCCTATTCTTTTATCTGGAACATATTTCTTTGTTTCCTCATTTTGGCTGCATCCCTGTGTTTATTTCTATATATGAGGTGGATATTCTATTTCTCCCAGTCTTGGACAGGCGGCCTTATGTAGTAGGTGCCTTGTAGGGCCCTGACGTGGTCTCCCCGTCACCTTCTCTGGGTGCTCCAGGAATGTCCCCTGTGTGAGTTGTGTGTGCCCTCCTGTTATAATTGAGCCTTGATTGCTATGAGCACATCAGTGGGTGGGATTGACCCTCAGGCTGATTGGCTATGAGGTTTGGCCATGTCCACAGATTATGGGCTACTGTATGGGAGGCTTACCCCACTGAGTAGGATTTGCCACAGCAGACTCTTGTGCCTGTTGAAACCACCATTTGTGTATGCTGATTGTGTGTCTAGTTGGGCAGTGCTCCTCTGTGGTCTGAAGCCAACCTCCAAGTATGTTGGTCCTGTGGCCTCTTCGGAGGGGTACTAGTGCAGGCCCAGGTCACCCACTGCCTGTTACCAACCAGGGACTATCTAGTAGAAGTTACTGCACGTGCTAAACCTAAAGGCATGTGGGAGAGGCCATGCTGTGAACCAAAGATGGCTGCCACAAGTACTGGGCCTGGGGTAGCTTTGCAAAAAGCCAGGACACACAAGGCCTGCTGCAACTTGCCACTAGTACTGGGCCCGGGGTTGTTCCACCAGAAGCCAGGACACCCCAAGGCCTGCTGTGACTTGTCAGCTCCCTTAAAGTGCAACTGCTGATAAAGCCTCATGTGGTATGCAAGTTAGGTAAGGCGGGGTCTCAGTGAGTCACTAGAGTTGGTAGAGTAGTGTTCACCAGTTTACCATGAATTCTGGTTTGGTGCCAGTGTAGAGCCTGGAGCTACTCAGGAAGAGTCTCAGAGTTCACTGAGGCCAGTCATTGTCCATGTGGGACCTGGAGCTCCAATAGTTTTCCAAGAGAGAGTGCAATGTGGGCGCTTCTGGCTGCTTACTGAGAAAGTGCCTCCAGTGTTGAGGGAGTTTAGTGCTGTAGGATCCCAGTGGGTCAGCCAGATGGAGGCCCTGAGCTCACCAGACCAATCAGATTCAGATTTTGCCTGTTGGGGCAGGCTCAACACATTAAAAATGGTAGCAGCCTGCCCAGCTGCACAGGAAGATGACCCCACACAGGTTAAATGGTGACTGTCCTCCAAAACCACACACCTTAGTCTGCTCCTCATATGCCTCTGATGCCCCCTGAGTCACTGCCCCTCCGCTGGAACCCAAGGTGAGTGCCTGAGAGTGAGTGAGTCTGTTTGCTGGGCTGTTTAAGAGGACGTCTAGGTTTCCCACAGCCTTCCACCCACACCCAACCACCCAGATGGTTGGAATCTACCCTGGTTTTCACAGCCAGATATTGTGAAGGCGCCTCTTCCCAGCACCAGTACTCCAGGTTGGGGAACCTGGAGTGGGACGGGGTCCTTCTATCTCCCAAGGAAAAACCTCCATGGCTGAAATATCCCTTTCTATTTTCAACCAGTACACAGATGTTTGGGACCAGTCTGGTTCACGTTCCACCCCTCTTGCCAGTCTCAATGTGGCTTCTTCTTTATCTCCTTAGGTATAAAACCTCTGTTCAGCCAGACGTCAGCTGGTTCTCCAGGTTGATTGTTCTATAATTTAATTGTAATTTTAATGTGTTCACGGAAGGAAGCAGGCACAGTGTTATCTACTCTGCCATCTTAGGTCTCTCAACTTGAAGTTTTTGGTATTAATTTTGGGACTAGGAAGTAGGCAATGTATTATATAAGGATGAAAAATTGTGATCTATGTTATGAGGTGGCAAACTATTTGGTAAAATATCACCTTCAGTATCTTAGAAGGCAGAAAATGTACCTAAATAAATATTTAGTGTTAGATGAAGAAGTTTTGAGGTAGAACATTGTAAGTATGAGCTGGTGGCTAGTAGTTTCATTTGTTAAGGTACTACATGAAAATGATTAGGTTAGGAAAATACTAACCAGTTTGAAGCAATATTTAGAGGCAAATGACAGGGTTGAAAAATAAAAGTGCTTACTACTAAATCAAAGGTGTTGGCATTTTACTTGAGGCAAAATATAGATGAAAAAAAAAACCTGACCATCCTTTGTTCCTTCCCACTTAAATTGATAATGTCACATTAATCCCCAAAGCAGGAGGAAGCTGGGTCCCAAATGCCACATGTCAAAAAATAAACTTGCAATGGTTCATGGGACAGGGGTTGATAGATTCTCTGGCAGCAGAGAAGACTGTTGCTCATTCTCCCTGCTCATATAACCCAAGTAGAATAATCTAGAAAATAATTCTATTCCCCCGTCCCTCCTCTTCAGGAATGGCCAGTGATTGTCTCTAAGAGAAGGTCTGAAAAGCCCACCTGTGTGTGCTAGTGTACATTCTTTTGCAGAAATAATCATACTGAAGCATAGAAGTAGACAAGCTTTTTCTGTAAAGGACCAAATAGAAAATTTAAAAACAACAACAACAACAAAAACGTGTTGGCATTTTGACACTGCTTTAGAGGAAAGACCAAATCCAAATTTTCTTCCAGAAAAACATGTCCTTGGGATAAAGATCAAATCAAGGGTGTGGCTATACTACTTGTTTATACCTCTGACGAGATGACAGTAAAGTCTAGTAGATCCTTTCAGCTAAACAAAAGGACAACTAGAAACCTTGACAACACAATCCCATAGAGTATGTTGTGTCCAAATCTGCTGTGCTTTAAGTCTAGAAAGAGAGAGGCATGTATAAAAAAAAAAAGAAAGAAACATGTGTGACTTTTGCCACTTGTATTGATAGCTATCAAATAATAACACAAGATGGAACTCTCAAAGGTTGGAACCAAGAATAATGAGGAACAGTGGACTAAAGACTACTCTGATAGTGGACCACCAGAGCCTAATGTAAGAATGTTTCTATCCCCATTGTCATAAAATCTGTCATTTTTCCAGCAGGATTTCAGAATTTCTATGGAACATTATGTGCTTTGTGACTGCCATTCTTGATCTTCTAAAGTAAGAGTGCTTAGCATGCAGTAAATTAAGAGTACAGTTAACCTGTTTCTGGTCCATGACTGTATATTGGGTATATGTGGAGTGGTGGTAGATAACAATTTATCTTCTTAGTTCAAAGTTCTCTAAATCACAAGGAGCCACATCCAAGTTAGATGTAGGTCATGGGATCCTGGTCTTAAGCCTTATGCCATGATTTGATAAGACTTTGTGGGTTCTTGGGATGGGAATATATTTTAAGTATGGGAGGGACATATTTATTTATGAACAGGAAGGAAGCCTGTGGTAACTTAGATTACTATTCAGTAAATACTCACTTCCTGTCTCTTCCAACTTCCATGGGGAAAAACAAAATTTTCAGCCCCAATTATTCTAGATACATTCATATAACTATCTTTGGTCAATGGGATATGCTGCAAGTAGAGATTTGAAATGTGTTCTCATAGAGGGGCTTGGTTTCTTACATTCCTGTCTTTTGTCATGAAAATAACATGCCTTGCATAGCTACTAGGTCAAGGAGAATAAAAGGAATGTGGAGTAGACCTGAGCCCAAATCATAGTTTGTAGCTAAGCCCCACCCAGCCCAGACTAGATCAGCCAAATCCCAATGGACTCAAAGATGGGTAAGCAAAAAGTAAATGCTTATTGTTACATGCCATTTAAGTGGTTTCTTACATGGTAATAGATTACTGATATAAAAAGAAAGCTACAAATTTCATTTTACAAATAAGTAGGTAAAAAGTATTATAGAGAAATTGATATATAGAAGATAAGCAAGGAAAATTTAACATATTGGAGTCCCAAAGAAAAAGAGCAAGCAATAAAACAAAATAAAATTGTCTAAACTATACTGCAAGAAAACTTTCTAAAATTAAAAAAAAAAAAAAACTGAATCTACATATTGAAAGAGCTTATGATGTACCTTGAAGAAGATGATCCCAGATGGTTAACACTAGGACATAGCCTAGTAAAATTAAGACATTGAATGTAATAAAAACAAAAATTCTGGGACTCTAGACATATAGACTAAGACATATATAGTTAATGGACTCCAGGTTAGCCTCAAACATCTCAAAAACAATGTACAAAGTGACATAAGAATGATATAATCTTTCCAATAATTTCAAGAAACTTAAAACTGATGAATTTCATTGATAAAACTAATTTAAAAAACAAAATCTTAACAAAAAATGTCATTTGATAGAAGACAATGGAGAAACATTAGTAATATAATCAAGGAAAGAAAATATAACTCAAAGGTATTATGTCAAGCAAAACTAACCTTCAAGGATAAAGAGCACAAATTGTTAGAAATATACAAGAACCCAAGGAATAGTGTTCTCATGAGTACTTACTGAGGAATCTAGTAGAGGACAAGCTTCAGACAACCAAAATGACCAGAGCAACTTTTATACAAGGACTGGAACTTAAATATATAATTATCTAAACAATTATGACTAAATAAGGACTGAGGAAAAAAAAGTATAGTATGGCATGGCTATAACTGACGATGTAGATACAGTATAATTAGTAAAAATGGAAGGGTGGGTAGCACATATATATAACAATTTTGTAACTATAATCATTTTGATGGTGATAGTATTTTTATTATTATTGAGTGTTTAGTCATCCCTCAGATATAGGATGGACCTCCTCCCAATTAGTAGGTCAGGTGTCAAAACTGATGATGCCACAGATGCACCAAAAGGGTATGAAAAAGTTTATTACTCACATAGGGAGGTTTTCTAGGGAGTTCAGAGCCAGTTCCCAGTGGGTCCAAAATGTTTTGAGAGAGTGAGAGGGGGAAACCTGATTTAGAATTGTATTGTGGTTGATGGCGAGGCTGGCTGGGGGTTCCCATTCATAGCCTGGGGCTTGCATGGTTTGAACTTTCCACCAGTGCTGAGAGGAAACATGCAATATTTGCTATTGGCTTACCCAGATGTGAGGCAGCAGGGAAAGAAGGAAAAGTAGAGCTTGAAAGTTATCCGCAATTAAACATCAAAAGGAGAGTCAGACTCACACTTATTAATACACTGAAGTTGTGGTGTGTGATGTGAAATAAGGCAGATATGGTGTATTCTAATTCTAACATTCCCTGTGTCCTTGAAAAACAGAGTCCTCGGTGTGGAAGAAACATGATTTCAAAATATAATATAGAAAAGATTAAGCAAGAACTCTATAGTGTGGATTTGAATTGGAAATAGTATGAATTCATATGCTATTTCATATTGATATATATTTTTAAATATTTAACAGTATGCATGTATATATGTATTTCCTAACTGTCCACTGGAAGTGCCTAGAAACTGTGATCAATTTTGTAACATAAGCCTCCCTAGAGCTCAGGTTATGGTCTTAAAACATGATTTTTCACTAATACAGAGAGAGCTTCTCGGTGAAATGGCAGAGTCCAAATCTGAAGTATAAAATACACCTGATAATCTTGGAATATTTTTCATACCAGATAGCAAGGAAGCTCCCACACACGACTAGGATCATCATAAAAGAACTCAGGAGCCAAATTAAATAGTCTTCAGTAGGCCAAAGACAGGAAATTTTGAGCTTCATTAGGTATTATAATTGCAATAGATTTCAACCCTTTAAGTATGTTTAAATCTATGGGTTTATAATGATAGTAAGATGAAACTAATTGGTCACTTTTGAGAACGAAATAATAGAATTAGAATACCATCACTTTATTACCGAATGAATTCATGGATCTAGGGTTTGAAGTCTACCGGTGTTATGTGCCTCCCAGGGGAAGAGCATGCCACCAACTATAGTTTCACCAATTGATTGAGTCTGAGTCTAATCGAGCCTCTGGATCTAGCTGTAAATTTATTCTGGACAGAGGAACACGTTGCACTGCACCATGAGTAAGCAATCAGCAAAATCCAAACTGCATAAAAGTCTACAAGACAAAGCCCAGATCTATGACAAATAAATTGTAAGTAAAAGAAAAGGAGGGAGGGAGAAGCTGTAGGTTTAAAAAATGCTGAAAGGACAGATGACTTTTTATAAAGAGCAAGATTAAATTACTACATCCAGGGATGTAAATTGGGATGATAAAGCTATAACGAAACACCCAAAAAGTCATGATATTGGTTACCTGTCGGGGAATGGAGGGGATTCTGGTTGAGACAGGGCATCTCAGGGAGGTTCTGAGGGAGGTAGCAAAGTCTTATTTCTTCACCTGGGTGGTGATTATAAAGGTGTTTGCCTTCATTAATCCATAGAAGTATTTGTATGGTCTTTTGTATCTGTGTTTTATCTATAAAATGTTTTTTTTTTAAGTTGGGGAAGGGGGAAGAGGGTTGAGTTAAACAAATATTATTTAATAAATAATTATTCAGGTGGTAGGTGTCTTTGGCAAATGTCATGAAGGTACTTGGCTGACTGGAGTTCAAAAAAACACTAAAATATTATTTAAGAACTCAAGCTCTGTAAAGCCACAGATTGGGGTTGAAATTCCCATTCTGTTAAGTATTGGCTGTGTGATCTCTAAGGCTCAGTGTCTTCATCTATAGAATCAATATAATAATAACCATCTGATGGGGTTGTTGTGAGGTGTGAGATACTCCATGTAAAGCACTCAACTAAGTGCATAATAATCACTCAATAAATGCTGTTATTGTCATTGCTGTTGTTTGGGGAATAATAGAGGATTTTATTTAGGCATGTTTGTCATGGATCACTGGGGACGTCTGTGAGGCCTCTTTCAATATCCATTTTAGCTACTGGAGTCCTTTTTATCCTCTACCGCTCCAATTACAGTCTTGAGGAAATTCTGACTTCATTTCTTTAAACATTAAATGCTTGGGGATGCATGGGAAAATGAAAAGTGTTATAGATTTCCAAACTATATTAAACCAATATAACTTGCTGCCCAACTGCCACAGGGACAAGCATGGCAGTAACTACTAGATTGATGGGGACCAGAGAATTTGTGGGAACTCATTTAGCCTGTGGCTAGTATGCCTGAGGTATCAGGAGACGATAGTTATGCTAACATTCCCATGTTGGCTCAATATTTGGAAATGTGGCTCTAAAGCAATTACCTTTCTCTACATACCTTTTACTGGTACATGTGTCAGTTTTATTACATATATATTAAAGTGCATGGCCCATCTGTATTCATCAGCCAACTGTTCCAGTGAGTGCTGATTTCCTACTGATCTGTCCGGCATCATTGCCTTGTATCCAATTCTAAGCAGCAGGTAGGGAGATGTGCTATGGGATGATGGAGTGCTTGGAATTAGTTGCAGTCCCCTCTAGCCTAAAGTACATGTTGAGTACACAGTGAAACTGTCCTCTACTTACCTCTCCATACCTGACCACTTGGGGCATACACTTTCTATTCCCATTTCCCATACCTGAATTTTCACAGCCAACTCAACTCATCTCTGATCTCCTAATTCAGATATCTTACTTCGCCTATGAAAATATACATAGTACTTTCCCCCTTATTAGTTCAACCATATCAGGCAAATATTATTAACCTATTTTATTTTTTACAAGGGATCTGATCTGATCTCCTAGTTAGTAAGAGTTGCCCTCCATTCCACATGGCAGAGCTGGGACAGGGGCAGACTTCTCACCATTACACATGCCATGTCTACGATTTCCTTCCACTACAGAAAGGGAATACATATAAAATTAAATACAACAGTAAAATCATTACTAGTTAGACATTTTTAAGAAGTAATGAAACCTGATTTGCGAGAAAACATCATCATAAAAGAAATGCAGATTTATTTATAAAACTCTGCCATCACAATGCTGTCTTCTGTCATCTTTTCTTGGGACAGCTTTTATTCTCTTTATCAATTTATTTATAATGAATTTTTAAATATTTCAAATATTCAGAAAAATTTTCAGACTAATATAATGAACATGTGTGTACCCACTACCCAAATGTTGTTAACATTTTCTCCATATTTGCTTCAGATTTTTCCTTGTGCTGAAATAAAATATTTCAAAAAAGGTTGAAGTTGCCTATGCTCTCTTCTTCTAGCCTCATTCCTCTCTCTGCCACCCAGAACCGACCACTGTTCTGGGGGGGGGGGTGTATCTTTTCTATTCATGTTTTAAAATATTTACTGTGCATACATTTATCCATAAATAACATTCATTTAAATATATAACCTATACCCAAATAATATCATCATCCTGTATATATTATTATACAACTTGCTTTTTCTACCCAATACTATGTTTTTGAGGTCTGTAACAGGTGAGATAAATGCTTTTCATCTTTGTGTCTGCTAATATATTTGAACTTTATTTTTATCTTATTTTGTTTTCTGTTTTCTATATATTTTTTGCTTCATTGTCTCTCTTTTCCTGCCTCTTGCTAAATTTATAATGTTGTCTGTAGTCCTACTCTTCTTGATTTGCAGTTTTGAAACTTGTAGATTATTTTTCTATCATTTTCATTGTCACCCCCAAATTTTTAACAAACATGCTTTACTGTACATTTTTAATAAAGTCTAAAATTATTAATTATTTCTAGCCTCTTTAACAGGACAAAGACTTTACCATGCTTTAAATAACTACTAAAAATAACCTCATTGCTGGAATTTATTTCTACCTTTTTTATGCATTGCTAATGCTTTTTAATAATCCATAGTTCATTAATCAATGTATTTTGCTTGTTTTGAGGCTCATATTGTTTCTTACTTTCTTCTAGATAAGGGTTTCTCAATAGTGGCGCTGTTCACATTCTGAATGGGATAATTCTTTCTTATGGCAGGGTGTCTTGAGTATTGTAGATTGTTCAGAAATATGCCTGGCCTCTACCCAGTAGAAGCAAGGAGCATCCCCCAAGTTTTGACAACCAAAAATATCTCCACTGATTGCCAAATGTCTCTTGAGAGGCAAAATTTCCCCCAGTTAAGAACCACTGTTCTAGCCGAGGTATGCCTAGGGAGTGGTTCTGCTAGGAAGGATCAGGGAATGGGGGATGGGTGGGGCATAAATCAGTTCATCATTATTTTGCCCCTGCATTACATTTTTAAAGCTAGATTGGCTTCTTTTAAATTTATTTTTCAATAAATTGACATACAATATTATATTGATTTCAGGTACACAACATAGTGATTAGATATTTATATCCCTTATAAAGTGATCTCCCTGATAAATCTCCCTGATAAATCTAGTACCCATCTGACACTATAGATAGTTATTACAATATTATTGACTATATTCCCTATGCTGTATTTTACGTCCCAATGACTATTTTTATAACTGGCAATTTGTATTTCTTAATCCCTTTCAGCTTTTTCACCCACCCCCTGCAACCCCCCCCCCCCCGCCCATCTGGTAACCATCCATTTGTTCTCTGTATCTTGAAGTTTGTTTCCGTTTTGTTTGTTCTAAAAGTAGATTAGTTTTCATTCATCAGAACCCTTAGTTTTCTTCAGTACTTTACAGGTATTATGTCACTGACTTGTCCATTGTTGCTATTGATTGGCCTGCTGATGGTATAAGAGAAATTCCTTTTTCTTTTTTTCATTTCTTTTTTTTTTTTTGAATCTTGAGAGTATTTTGCTAAGCAAAATAAGTCAAACAGAAAAAGTCGAGAAATTCCTTTTTTCTTAAGTGACCTAAGTTTTTTCCCCTCTAGTAGATCTAAAAAAATTTCCCTTATACTTTATATTCTTCACTTTCATCACAGTGTGTCTGGGTATTGATTTTTTAGCCCACTCTATGTATTTTCAGTCTGAGGATACATGTCTTTCTTCAATTCTGGAAAATGTTTAGCTGCTATCTCTTTAAATACTGCTTCTCTGTTATTTCCTCCTAGAATTTCTATTACATGTGTTATTATCCACATCTTTCACTTCCCTTTCATATATTTATTTATTCTAGGCAGCTTTCTTACTAATATCTTCCAATTCACCAAATCTCCCTTTGTATTCAGTGAGGAATTTATCTTGTTGATTGAAATTTTTTTCCATTTCAAATATCATTTTTTACTTCCCGGATATCCAATTGCTTCGCTTTTATAAATTTCTCTTCTTACTGTATTTCTTACTGTGTTGTGTCATAATTTGCTGTTCTTTGGGGTTGGGGAGTAGAGCCGTTTTTCCTTTCTTTATCTCTGTAAAGATTCTGAGCATACATGCCTTAAAGCCCTCTTTAGGTTGCTTTATTTATTTTCATTTCATTGGGATAAATTCATCTCCTAATTGTTGATTTTCTTTTCTCTTTTTCTTAGCATACTTTTTTTGTGTTTTGGGAATTTTCGTTTGCTATCTTGTTTTGTGAGTTTTCTCTCTCTCCTCGCCTGCCTTCCTCCCTTCTCACCCCTTTCCCTCTCTCCTCTCTCCCTCTCCCAGCATCCTTCCTATCTAGTAGTTTTGTGATTGTCTCTGTACAGCCTCCTGGGGCTCCCAGTATGGAACCAGAACTCATGTTGTATGTCCTGAATCAGAGGCTTTCTTGGCATTGGTTCTGGGTGGAAATCTGGGTCTGCTCCCTGCCACCTTGATGTAAGCCAGATCCCCAGGAAACAGATGAAGTCTCATTAGCCTCTTTTTATGAGTGAAAGCCCCACCACCACCACAGACTGTGGTTCCTCGCCCGGAGTAGGACCCTTTTTGTCTGTGTTACTGTGTAGTAGCTGAAACCCCTGGCTGTCTCTTACCTATTTCTGGACCCAGAGCCCTGCAGGCTCCCAGTTTCAGGCCACTTTGCACTTTGTTTTATTTATGCGGCACAGAGATGTATATCTTGTGTTTGAACACAGTTTGCCTTTGAAATTGTCCCTTTTTAAAATGTTCCTATTTGTAGAAAAGTCACTGAAAGGCTTCAAAGAGTGACCTTTCAATGACATCTTGACCAGAAATTTCTTAAATCCCTTTAAAGCCTAACTCTACTTATCAACTTTATTTTAGGTCATATTGCCAGAATGAAATATAATTAGTCTTTCAGTATAGGTTAAAGCCTCCTGTTTACTTCTGTTTTGACACCTTCTGCTTCTTCCCTACTTTGTATTCTAAGGGCCCCGTGGAATAGCTACCCTTCCCCACTATTAGTTTCAGACCTATAATACCCTAGCCTCTCTTTACTTCTCAGCAGTTCTACTGATGAAATAATTTTTTCCACTTGTCAAATCATTGTGTTTTTAATATCCCTTTTCCATTCAGATTCCCAGTCACATTCTCACCTTCCCAGGCCACTAACACATCTGAAAGACATTTGTCTTCTCTACTCCAGTCTGTGCTACATTCCTGATGGCCCCCAAATCCATGCTGAAATTAAAAGAATTTAATTCTAAATTCTAAAGATCCTAAAAGGAATCTTGACTTTAAGGTTCTCATTCTTGATGACATCACAGAATTTTATGAGCCAGCATGAACCAATGAAAGGCTCTGTTTTAGCACTGAGCTCTCTGAATGACTCATCCTTCCTTAGGTAGACCCCATCATTAATTCTTTTTCCATGGAGTGGAGAGGAGAATCCTTTCTAGCATTTTGGATTCCCTCCCTCCCTCTTCAGCTATCCCCGTTCCTATGTCATCCTCAAATTTTGTTTTCTTTGTTAGTGTAGTTTTGCTGGTTCAATGCTTCATTAAGTTAGTTTTTGTGGGTTTTTTTTTTTTTATTCTCCTTTCCCTTCGCCCATCCCCCAAACCCCTTCCTTTCTGGCAGCCATCAGTTTGTTCTCTGTTTCTCTGTCTGTTTTTGTTTTGTTTTGTTTGTTCATTTGTTTTGGGTTTTTGTCCATATAAGTAAAATCGTATAATATTTCTGTCTCTGTTTGACTTAGCGTAATGCCATCTAGGTCCATCTATGTTGTTGCAAATGACAAGATTTCATTTTTTTATGGCTGAATAATAGTCGTGTGTGTGTGTGTGTGTGTGTGTGTGTGTGTGTGTGTGTATGTCACATCTTTATCCATTCATCTATCAGTGACCTAGGTTGCTTTCATATCTTGGCTATTGTAAATAATGCTGCAATGAACATAGAGGTGCAAATATCTTTTCTTATTAATGGGTTTTTTTCTTCAGATACATACCCAGAAGTGGAATTGCTGGATCATATGTCATCCTATTTTTAATTTTTTGAGGAATCTCCATATTATTTTCCATACTGGCTATATCAATGTATGTACCACCAACAGTGCACAAGGGTTCTGTTTTTTCTACATCCTCACTAACATTCATTATTTGTTGACTTTTTGATAATAACCATTCTGACAGGTGTGAGATGGTAATAGTTCATTAATTAAAAAATCATTGAGATTCTATTCTAGGTTTACACTAGGCTCTAGAATAAGAAAAATACAGCAATGATTCCGATTCCAATGATATTCTGAAGACACTTATATCCTGAAATGGTAGATAATGCATCTACAGAAACAATTGTAAAACACTCTGGGAATGCAGAGGAGGGAGGGGCTTCATGGAGGAGGCATCATTTGAAGGATGGGAAGGATGGGAAGGATCTTGAAGGATAAGAAGAATCCAGATTTGAGATGAAAGGAAAAGAATCCAGATAAAGGGGAAAATATTCAGTTATCATTTGCCTTCCTAACTACAGTTTCCATTTCTTAGGGATAGGAACCATATGTTTTAGTTTTGTATTCCTCACAGTGCTTTACACAGGTCTATATAAAAAGGAGCTCAATAGGCACTGAATGAATTATGTTATTAAATATGGTGTAAAATGTTCTCCCATAGCTTGATCTCTATCATCTTGCTCAGAGAATGAGTTACCCATTTATTAATTCATTCTAGCAATACATCAGTGCCTAATATGTGTTAGCTACATTAAGGGTAATGATGTAGAAATGAGCAAGCAAGCAGGCATTCCCAGCAAACACCTCAGTCTTAGGGAGTGCCTCTGGTCCGCAGGCTGCTGGGTATGCTGGGAATTCAGCATTCAGTGTTCAGCGTTCAGGCCCTTTCGTGTGCAGCAAGTCAAGCAATTCCATGCATCTGAGTTCACAGCCCTTCAGGCCTTCTTCCCGCTGACTCTGAAGAGTCTTTGTTACCAATAGAAGGGATTTTCCAGTGAGAAAGCAGCCTGGGAGTGCACTAGCCCTGGGCCTTCTATCAGTAGACCTTACACATGGAATTGTTGGGTGAACTCCTCCAGCTTGAGAGAGCCTGAAGGGCAGCCTGGAGGCAGGGGCGCTTTGTCTCCAAAACTACCTGTGCTTCTGCTGACATGCTCTCCCTTCTTGCATTTGAACCCTCTGTTCTCAGAGGCCATCTTGCTCTCAGGCAGAAACAGCAAACAATACAGGAAACCAAATGGGTTATTCACTTATAAAGAGAGAGAGAGAGAGAGAGAGAGAGAGAGAGAGAGAGAGAGAGAGAGAGAAAGAAAGAAAGAAAGAAAGAATGTGAATGAATCAGTGGCATTTGTTTTAGGTCTAAACCACCCCTCCTAGCCTGTCATCCAACTTCCTGCACCCCCAGGAGCAGGAGGTGAAATTCAGAGGTGGTAGAGAACTTCATAATGAAGTTTAATCTGCTCAGGCACTTGGAAATCCTCAAGGATGCAACTGGTGTATACATTCTAAATAGTTATATTACTCATGTGTATCACTATTGTATCCCCTATAGTTTCCTAAATCACACATTCTGATCTGTCCTGTATTCCCTGATCCCCACCAAAGCAAGGATTCCGTGTAACCAAAGCCACAGGGATTGGCAGACTGCCAAGGTGATATTATTGGCAGGCTAATAGTGCTTAATAATCAATTAGGCTTATTCATTAGTATTATTAACTCTCTCTCCCCAGCACCACCTGCAATCAGTTACATGATGGCAGCCAGATGCTCTCCAGATGTTCACAAGGCCAGTTTTGTAGTGTTTCTTCACTCTCATCAGTCAGGCTGTGAAGATGCCTGAGGTGGAAAGAAAGGGACTGGGAGTGGGGGCAGAAAAATGGTTAGAGCAATGAATGAGCACGAGTTTTCAAAAAGCAAAGTCATATAAAGCAGGTCTGCTGTTAATTCACGTTGGGTTTGTTGAGAACATGGCGTCCAGGCTGCGGTAGACAGAAGGTGCACCCCATCTGTGACTAGCGCTGGCATGGGAGGGACTAGTTACAGAAAACAATTATTCCCTCCCTGATCCCCCTTCCATTGCTTGGTAAGCACACTCCACCCCCATATGGTGGAGTGGTGGTGGGTTCTGTGGTGACTCCAAGTACTTCCTAGTGTCTGGGAAATAGGAATTGTGAGTGTCGGGGTGAGTCACAGTTGCATCACTTGGGACCTACGGATGACTTTTCTGGAATGTGAAAACTGAAGATTCTTACCACAGCAACTTGGATAAATTACATTTTACTGATAAACTGCTCTGTAGCAGTGAAGCTATCTGGCATGATGAGGCCAATTCCATGGCCCAGATTTGTGCCATGCTGGTGCCTTTTGGCTGGTGGAGCCTGCGTGTCAGCAGGGGCGGGCAGGGCAGTGCTGCACCCTTATCACACCCTAGTCTGCAGTCAGAGCCAGAGGCTGTCTTTCCAGAGGCTCCCCTTCCCAGCTCCCAGAGGAAGCAGATGGCGAGTGGGAGTGAACAAAGAGCTCAGGCAGCCATTGAGCCCAGGTGCTGGTCGAGTGTAGTAATAATGAAAATAAAATTGTCACCAGTTATTGAAGGTTTATACATTTAGCCCTCACAACAACCCTATTAGTGTTGTGGCATTATTGTTCCATTTTACAGATGCAAAAACAAGTCCAGAGAGTATAAGTGCACTTGCACTTCATTTGTGTAAGTCCACATCCACACACATTGCTAAAAGTTGCACAGCCAGAACTCAAACCTTTGTTGCCCAATTCCTATTATGTCTTCATTTCCTTGTTCTATAAAAACTCACCATTCTTGACCCTTGAATTGTTTTTTGGTAATGATGGGAGGTTGGCAGAAGGTTTAATACTTTTTGGTAGGGATGCTCAGAATTAAAATGTGGTGAACTTACTGGTTAAAGAATTCTTTCTCACTAAGAACTTGTCAGTCTATGTAGCGTGAAAAGAAAATTCAGAGAGCTTTACATGATATGAATACTTCATTGAGCAAGGAATAAACCATTTGTGAACAGGGAGATTTTAAACTTGAAACTGGTCTAAAGCTCAGAGGCATGACGTTACAGCGTGGCTTATAAAGTGGAAAGGAGGAAGTTGTTTAACCTTTACAATGACTGGTTACTACAGGGTTTCTAGACAGCAGGGATTGGTTAGAAGTGATTGTTTTATATCATTTAAGAATGATGACTTTAGTTTTATGATTTTTCAGAACCATTTACAAGAATAGCCTAAATTAAGGTTTGCTTCTGTTCATGATCTAAGCTAGATTATTTTGCTTATGTGGCTTAACTGGTTTTCTCTGCTTGGAGTATTTTCAAGCCTGGTCTCCATTTTATTATTTATTTGATCTCATTTCATTTTAACAGAAGGTAGGTTTAGGTAAAAATTGGGGGAATCATGTTTATAGATAGCACATATATTTTTTAAGATTTAGGCTAAAAAAACAACAATAGCAACAACATACACACACACACCATAAAAAAAATCTTTGTAAGTAGAAATTCAGCAAATAATTTTAAAAGGCAATGTTCAGACTAAGTTAAATCTAGATGTTTAGGGTGTGGAGATTATTTTGGCAGTGTTTGGAGAGAGAAATGTTATTATAGTATACATTCTTTTAAGAAACATTTTGTTGAGGGTCTGTCATAATCCAGGAACTGTGCTAGGTGCTAGAAACATATAGGCTTATTTCTTCCCTAGAAAGCTCACAGGCTAATAAGGGAGACAGATATGTATAAAATCTTCTGCTTCCTGCAATACAACTGATTAGATACCCTGGAGGGCCCTTCTGCTACCAAAAAACAAGAACCTAAATACAACACACTTTGTAATTCATTGTTGGACTTACAAGAAATCTTCATGAATTATTCACACCAACTCTCCCTACCACCCCCACAAAAAGTAAGCTGAACTTGTTGCTGAGAATGGAGATCTATAAGCAAACAGGAAAGAAAGAGGCGCCCTAAAGGTAAATTCCAATAGAAAAAAAATAAGATTTATTACATGTTGTAAAGGTAGATATTATTCCCTAATATACTCTTATTTCACCCTTACGTGTGTGTATATGCACATACACACATATGCATACACACATATGTACATATTTCATATATATGTATTATGTTTATGTATTTTGGGTTGTGATATCAAATATACTTCTTAGATGGGAACAATCGAAGAAGTTTAAAAGCTGCTATTCTATAAGACATAGTAGAGACTCAAAGGAAAGAGTTGCCTTTTTACAAGGGTGGTGGTTTGGGGTAACACAGAATGGGAATCCACAGTTTCTAGTGGAAGTGAAATTTGTGTTGATTGATTAAAGATAGATAAGACATTTCTAGACTGATGACAGGAATAGTATATCCAGTATTGAGGGAGGGTAGATCATAAAAATGAACGTGAAACTATATGAGATTTTTATCTCCCGCTATGCCTTCCCTTTAACACCCTATGCATCACCAATTTAAATAACCAAAGTTTGCTTTTTTTAAAAAAATTCTATTTAAAAAGTTTGGCAGGAAACTTCTTGTGAAGAACTACAAAAGCCATCCTAAGGAGTTCGGACTTTATCCCATGAGGAGTGGACAGACACTAAAGGGTTTTAGGCAGGGGTGTGACATGATTTATTTATGAATTAGACAATTCTGGCAGCTGGTGAAATGTGACTGGCGCCATTTACCCAAACCTGAATAAAGGAAGAGAGAGATAGCTTGGCAAAAGAAGATGAGGATGTTATTATTATTATTCAGAGGATAATTATTATTCATTATGTTATTATTCATTATATTATTATTATTCAAAAGATAGCTTAAATTATTCAGAGGATAATTTAAGTTTCCAATATGTGATAGATTGTATTACCAACAAAATTATTATTATTTTTTATTAAAGTTTATTGGCTGACCCTCACCCAGGATACCCATCAGGCTTCATCATATGACTCTGTTTTGGCTGATGAAATGTGAGTGAATATGATGGGAAGCTTCAAGAGCCAGCTTATGTGTCCCCATGATCCCTTCTCCCTTTGCCATGAGGTTTGTTGTAGTCCAGCCAGAGGCTGCTCTCTTGGCCTGAGCCCTGGAGTGGAGATATGGAGCAGAGTGTGGCCAACCTGTGGTGGACAAATGGAATGAGTGAGAAGGAAGTCTGCTCTTGTAGACCACTGAAATGTGGGAGGTGTTTGTTACCACAGCATAACCTTGCTCATCCTGACTGACTAAACATGCATGTGGGAGCATATTTACATGAGGTTTAGTTATAGGCCATTTTTTAAAGGACTAGCCATCTTTGTCTAGGCCTATTGGATGCTTCTGGAATTACTTTTTATTATTCCATATCTTGAAATAGTTGGGAGCCTGCCTATAAAATTCTATTCTGCTCTCAGTGTAAGATCTCCACAGCATGGTAACTACAGTGAATAGGGGGCCCACAGAAAAGTACAGTGTAAGGGGGTGGTGTGCAGAGTTCACTTTTAATAAAATAGGTGACAGAGCTCAGTTAAGAGTCTCAGCAAATGTGGGTTGTATCTCACTGTGGATGTTGCAAAGGAAGAGGGGTTGTTGACCCAAGAATAGAGATAGAAAACCAGTGAGGGGGCTCGAGGCAGCTCTGAAGCGGAGGAAGAAGTCCAGGAAGGCCTGGCAGCTGCAGAGAAGTCTGTGAGACATCTGCTTCGGCGTGTCTCAGGAGCTGTCACAGTGTCACTTTGCGTGACTCCACATGGCTATGTGCTGTCACACACATGCACCTGTGAATTTCCCCAGTGAAGGTGATGCATGCATCCCTGTGTATAGCATGTTTGCCTTCTTAAAGTCTTTTGGAGAAACAGAAGTTAATGAAATTCTCTTAAATGAGAGTAGTTTGACTCTGCCATACCTTGGTTGTGAGTATATTGTGATGTGTAGTAATGAGGACTATCGAGTCCTTGAGAAATAGGAGGGGAAAAGCCCCAGGAGGTGCTTCTCTTTTTCCAGAAAGGCTGACAGTTTGCTTTGTCTGAAGAAGAATGAGAAATCTACCAGGTAGTGAATGTCGTGAGGGAAAGACAATGATAAGAGAATGAGATACAAAGAATGGGGAAACAAGGAGAATCTGGTTAAAAGCCTTCTTGGGAATATAAGTGAAAGTTCTACTGGGGAAGATGGAAGAGCATTTTGAGGCAATAAGAATTTCAGAGGAACCAAAAATAAAAAATATCCCAAAAGGGCTTCTCTATATACTCGTGTGGCTGATATCATAATATTCTTTTTTAATTCATTCGTTTATTCATTCATTTGTTCACAAGCATTACTGAGGAACATGTATGTGCCAAACTTGTGCTAACCACCAGGGACATAAAGATGAATAAGGCCCCATTCCTGAGCCCAAAATGATGTGGTCTACAAGACATCTCAGCTTACCTTACTTGCATTTCACTTCCTCTTAACTCACCTCTTAATCTGGGACACCACCTAGAAAAGTGAATCCTAACCTTTCTAGACTGACCTCTTTTGACTGGAATCCCTGGACCTGTAGGAACAGATCTCTGGTAGACTTTCATGTCCCTCTTGTCAGATGGATGGAGAAGTTCTTTTGAGTTTTCAGCTCTTCTCAAATCTCCTTGATCCACATAAATGTGCAACTGACCTAGTCGAGAGTCACAAGCTCACAGTCATCATAGTCCCACTCAATTTAGTCTTTGGCAAGTGCCATAGTGTGTTGGATTTCTTCACTTTATGTTCTAGAGCATGGACCAACCTCAGGCCTGTGGGCCAGATCCAGCCCAAGGCCAGTTTCTCTATGGTCGTTGAACTAAGAATGGTTTTTAATGGGAAGGAGGAGGAGGAGAAAGAGAAAGAAAGGGGGAAGAGGAGGAAGAAACGAGGAGCACAGAGACCATACGTGTCCAGCAAAACCTAAAGTAGTTGACATTTGAACCTTTTCAGAAAATGTAAATTGAAACTTGTATCAAGTTCATAAAATGGTTTGTTGTGAAATTCCCTATTATCTCCAAGGGCTCATTCAAAGCAGGTCAGTCCAACCGGATTATCCTTCTCCATGAGAAATTGAAAGCCTGATGGCTCATAAACTTAGAAAGCTAATCTTGCTTTTTTAGCATCAGGTAGGATTTTAAGGTGATTCCAGTCACAAGCTGCTGTTCTCCAATGATCCTCTGTCATATTTATGTCTTCGTCCACTGAACATCAGACATAGGGAGGGGCAACTCCTCAGGGGTCTGTCCAGGCAGCCCAGGAAACCTGTTGGAAGAAGGTTTGGGGGCACCAACCTGCGGAGATGTGCCACCAGAGAATCCCAGCACTTGCATCCAGCTGGGGAGAAATAGTCCTGTCATTATACACATCTCTCTATGCACCACCTTGACCCTCTGACCACCCAAATACAATCCCAGCACACTTTAGACACACATGCCATGACTAATGAGTGCATAGCAGGCCTGTGTGCAAATATAAAAGCTAAGCAGAGTAAGTGATGCCAGGGGAACCTACCCTGGGGGAGGCTGCAGATCCCGGTAACAGCAAAGGCTAATGATAAATTGTCCCACCCCTCAGGCAATGGGGTGACCCCAAATTCCTCTCAAGGAAAAGGCCTGCATTATTTGTCCTATGTTTACCGACACCCAGCCCCAAGGGAAGACATGCCATCCTGTCTTCTGAGTCTTGTCTTCAGGTTCACAGTCTACATAAAGCACTGGGCTGACACTATTCTTTCTTCCGAGCCTTTTGTCAGTCTCATTGCATATACACCTGTGACCATCACTAATCTCTTTGTCTACAGCAGCACATCAAAGATAGAAATCACTGCTGGAACATCAACATCTTGGAACAGGAAGGGCAATGATAAATGAGGAGCATATCAGATTATAGCCTGTTTGTTACTCACCCTGGTCTGTTGACTTTTGTGGCTGCTATTTATACACTGTAACAGTCATCCAGTGATTTAGCTATCTTCCAAATGACAGTATATGATTTTTGTGGCCTTTACTGAAGGCCCAGAAACTTGGCATTGGCATTGCTACTTTGGAAAATACAGTATCTGTTCTGGGAGCTTTCATAAGGGTGTCTATTGAAATAGACCAGAGCTCTGTTCTCAGCAGATTTACCACTGCCATCATCAGTGTTTGGGGAGGATAATCCGGGTCCCTTGCTGCCCCACCCAGGGCCATGCTATGGTCATCATTTCTCACATTTGGAAGTTGCTTGCCCACCTGTTCCCTAGCATCTCCCTTAGATTTGTACAAAGGGGCTACCCTGGCCTTACTTCCCAAAAGTCACCAGGGAGGCTCAAAATGTAGCTATCTGCCCTCACTCATCCTGTGAATACAGAGATTCACAAGGCACAGGCTCTGGCCACTAGGTGCTCCTGTTAAAACCCAAAAGATAGTGATTTTGCTGCAGACTCTTTAAACACTATTAATTTTAGGAATATTTACAAACAGTCCTGTTCTCTTCACTTTCCCAGCACACAGTGGATCATATTTCTCTGCTTCCTTAGAAGTTAGACCTGGCCATATGACTTGCTTTAGCCAATGATATGTGGACAGAAGTGTGATGTATCATTTCCAGGTGGAAGTTTTTAAGAGACAATGTGTGTTTCTATATCCCATTTTACCTGCTTTGGGGATTGTGGAAGAATATGTAGAGATGAAATATCTACCAGCCTGGTTTCTGAGTGACTACAATGAGCATAGCCCCTGGTCAACACACAAGAAATAAGTTTCTGTTGTGTGAAACCACTGAGATTTGAGGGCTATTTGTTACTACAGCATAACCTAGCCTGTTTTGACCGATAAACACTGGCTCTGGGGAATGAGGCTTTTTCAGCCCTCAGTCATCCAAGAAGAACTTTTTTCAAGTCAGGGCCAAAGGATTATTTGAGGGACACCTAGATACATGGAGCATGTTGGGAAGCCTCTGGAGCTAGCACAGATGACATCCTCTGTCCCAGCTATGGGTCCCAGAGGGATCTTTGGAGCTACCCTCCCTTGGGCTCATCACTTGTGGGCTTCCCCACCACAGTTGCCTTTGAGCCGTTAACAAATCCCCAGTGTATGGCATCCCTGAGACAGATGTCCAGAAATCAAGCACTTCCAGCAGCCTGTGCTTCCCCCTGTCACAGCTCTTGTCACACTTTTTATCTGTTTGTCCATCTTACTAGACTGTGAGCCCAGGTGTAGGCCTTGCGTGACCCCCAAATTGTAATAGGCAGCCAATGTCTCCTTTGTTGATGAATATATTTGAATGAATGAATAAAGCCCTCTGCTGCCACCCTTGCACACTGTCTTTGACATGGGTAGCACCAAGTCCTTTGAGTAAGGATTGAGAAGGGGTAGAACAGGCAGGTGTGTCTTTTGATTGCCATTCTTTCTCTGTAAGGTGATGGTGCCACTAGAAGAGTTCTGTTGATAGAAAACCTTGGCTGTGGAGTCTACTTCACCTCTCATTTCTTAGCTATGTGATCCTGAGCAAGTCTTTTAACTTTTAAGTCCAAGTTGTTGTGAGGCTTAAGTGAGATAATGGACATAGTTCATAGAATGTCACAGATGGAAGGAACATTTAGACACCTGCCAGCTTATTGTACTCTGACTCAGCAACTAATGACAGAACGGAGTCCAAGTCTCCCAAAGCCCAGTTTGGAGTTGTAAGGCTGTTGGTAAAAGGAATCTGAGAAGCGATGACATCATTGATCTGGAAATAAGTGCATTAAAGAAACAACACCTTGATTCATTACTCTGTGTTGTCATATGTTTGATTCTCCCATCCTCGTTAGATGCGGAGAGCTGCCTTTTAGCCCACCCAGCATAGACAGGTTTCTGCCTTACTCATCAATTAAGGATTTGTAAAAGCTGAAGCCTTGTTACAATTGCATTAAGCAGCTAACCCCTGGGCATCTATTTTCAAGGCTATATAACTCACATTTTTCCTAGGCTAAGTAGATTGGCCCTGTATCCCCCGGGGGGGATCTCTGCCCTGTAGCATGTTAATATTTTGGCATAAATAACTCCATGCTGAAATAGAAGAACTGATTGAGATTTAAATAACATTTACATAAAACAAACACTCTGTCTTGAGTAGTAATTAATGAACAACCAAAAGCTCCTCTGTATCAATAAGAAATAGCTTTGCACGGGCTGAGTGGCATGGATTTTGGTGGGGGCACCACTGTGAGCAGAGCAACTTTAGAGGCATGAGGATTTGCATACAGGATATCATTTATATGCACAAGGATTTAGGATAAGCCATGTAGTATATGGTAAGGTAGCATGGCTTGTAATATGATATGTAATTCGTAGTGTAATTAGATGTTAGGTAATATTCATCATATAGACATGTAACCCAGATGTACATATTTTCTAGCCTTCATGGATTCCCTTCTTAACTCTCAAATTACAATTGCCTGGGGATCCATTCTGACTACCACAGTCTTGAATACTTCAGAAATTCATTCTTCAATTGATATTCCTCTCCATGTCATTTCCCAGTAGCTTTAAAAATGCTCTCATGTTAGGGCCGGGCGAATGGCTCAGTTGGTTAAGAGCTCGCTCAAGAGTGCCAGCTGAGCTCTGAGCAACAGCAGTTGGATGCCCAGCCTGAGCTGGGCTGCTGCTAAGCTGCCAACAGGTGGCAGGATGGTTCAGCTTAAAAAAACAAAACAATGCTCATATGTTACCAAAATCTACCTTTCCGGTCCTGACCGCTTTGACAAACAGCCCTACTCATGAGCTAACTTTCTGTGTTTTGGTATTTGACTGCTCCGTGGCCCCTCTGAACCTCTTTACCACTCATAGACCTACACACTACAGCTAAGGATGGTCTTGAAACATTTTAAAGAATTTTGTTTTATCAGTTATGTGTACACATAGTTTAAAGAACCAAACAATACTAAAAAGCAGGTTATTACAATTAGTAACCCCCTACCTTCTCTTACTAGTTTTCCCCTACCTATAGGCAATCACTTGTATATTAATAATATGGTTATACAATATATATTGGTTTATGTATTATATATATATTTATGTGTGTATATATTTATGTGTGTATGTGTATATAAATATATATTAATTTATATAGGAATTATATATAAATATACATTTTAATTTACCATAATTTACCAGAGAATGTTTTGCTCTCTTTAACTCCCACCTGTACCTCCTCATCCCATATACTTTTCTCATCATGCTGTCTTCCCACTATAGATAAATTTAATTTTAGTTATATCAATATTCAGTTGTTATACTACTGTAGATATATAAACATTATGCACAGATGAGCTATGAGATGTATTATAATTACTTTTATGTTTGAACATGATTTTTTGTTTTGTTGGAATCAATAATTGTTTATATTGTTTAATTTTCCATGTAATTACCACTCATTCAGCTTCAAGCCCTCCACTAATTATCTAAATCTTCTCAAGTGTCCTATCAATTTGATCTTGAAGAAATGGCTCCTGGAGTTATTTGATCTGCTCAAATATGGACTCATAACTCTATAACTGGTACACAGCTGTTATCTTGAGATTTCCCTTCACCATTGTCCTAAGAATTCCTTTTTTTCCTCTCCTGTGATGGATTGTCCATTTCCTGAGTCCAAGGTCTTTCTCTTTCTGGATTTAGTCACTTGTTTAGCTGTAACACATCATTTGCTAAGAAATGTGTCTGTAAATATCTTTATTCTACCCTCACCCTAAATTTATAGTTTGGCTAAGTATAGAATTCTATGTTGGAAGTCATTTCCTTCAGAATTTTTAAGGCATTTCACCATTGTCTTCTAGCTTCCGTATTTCTTTGGAGCTGCCCAAAGCCATCCTGATTTTGTATCCTTCGTATATAACCTTTTCCCTCCACTGTGATGTCATGTAGAGTATTGACTTTGCAGCTAAACAGTTCAGATGAAAGGCCTTGAGGTGGGCGACTTCAATCTGGAAAATCATGCCCTTGAATTCTGTGAAATGTATTTTAATTGTTTCTTTAATAATATTTTCTAAGTTTTCTTGTTTTCATTTTTCTGGAGCTCTTATATTTTCACTGTAGGACATGCTAAACTGATTATATAACTTGCTTCTTTTTTTCTTCCTAATTTGCATGTCTTGCCTTCTTGTTCTATTTTCTGGAAATTTTCTCAGTCTTATCTTTCAGTTCTCCCAGGTTTTTAATTTTTGCTATCATTTTTAATTTCCAAGAGCTTTCTTATTTTTTTCTGAAAGTTTTTGTTTTATACAATATTGTAATCTTGTTCTATAGATTTATTGCCCTGCCTTATGTCTCTGAGAATATGAGATATTTTAAGTGTTCTTTCTTGTGCTTGTATAATCTTTGTTTTCTCCAAGTTGTTTTAGCTTTCTTTGTGTATTTGTTCTTATCTATTGTTTTGAAATTACAGACTTCCCTCTGACATGTATAGTAACCTTTGTGATCTGTTTATATGTGAAGGCGTTAGGTGAAAATGCCGATGGCTCCCAGCTAGTGGTAGACTGTTGGTAGTGGCATTTACTATGGAGAGAATTAGCTTGGCTGACAACCCCCACCCATTGATACTTTCACTTTCTATGACATCCACTCTCAACTGCTCAGAGTCCCCTCACTTTAGAGATTTTTTGTTTTACCTTCTCTCATCTTCTGCCAAGGTGGGAGAGAGGCAGGAATCCAGTGGCACTGTGTGGAAACAAGAATTTGGGCTTGTAACTGCTTCCTAAATAGCCTTTCAACCAATCTCCCTGTTATCAACCCCACCTTCATACCCACTTCCATAGTGACACCTATTTTGGAGTTCTTCAATGTAACTCCAATTACTTTTCAGTTTTTCCCACTCATTTCCCATATATTCTCAGGTCTGCTAAGTTGGTTATCACTTATCTATCTGGTTTCCAACCTCCTCTTTGTCTTTATGTATAAAGAGTTTTTAAAAAATCCTTTTTCTATCATTTGGCGGGGGGTAGGAGGAGGAGTGAAAGTAAATACATGTGGTCAACCTATTGTCTTTACCTAGAAGCTGATCTGTAACAATTAGCAAAATTATTGGGAAGGTTTGGTATAAGAGATACACAGCTCCATGAGGAAATTCTCGAAATGCCACACGGCAAGGCCACTTATGGAAGTAGCTGGCTGAGTTAATCCTACGGGAATATCCAAACTTCTCCCTACCTGAAAATCCTGGTCACTATACCAAGAAGATTCCCTCTTCCCTGGTCCAAAGCCCTCTTCTTTCCCTGTCCCATGATTACCAATAGAAGAAATACTTATCATCTTTGGGGAAATCCCCACCTTTATCCATGGGGTATAATGTGGCTTTAGTGATCCAGACAAGGCAGTCATGATATTCTATATACGTTTTCCCAGAGGCCCACAGTCCAATCTTGTATAACACCATATGGAGGACACCAAGACCCCAGTACAGGTCATGCTAGACCAAGGCCATCCCAGAATCCATTTGCAGTCTTTTCTCCAGCATGAGTGAAGAGGTGTTCAAACCAGCATTCCTCATAAGAATCCCAGAATCCTATGAGCAAATACTTGATTTCCCCCCAAAACACAGCAATTTTCATGAACAGACCAATCTAAGCCTACATTAAAAAATAATCTCGGGCCGGTCGAGTGGTGCGGTGGTTAATCGCTGGCTTTAGAAGCCAGCGGCCCCGGTTCGGGTCCCACTTATGAGGGGCAGTGACACTGCCCTGAGTAAAAAAAATAAAAAATAAAAAAATAATCTCAATTTTATAACGGCACATTTGTGAAAGGGATACATTTTACATTACTAAATAGATTATTTAGCCTCTCAGTCTCTACCTGAATTCAGGCTCATCATAAACTGACAATATTCTGTAATACAATGAGTAGATATTGTGCACTACATAACATATCAGGGCCTCAGTTTAAGGATGGTGCTACTGACAGAGCTTTTTCTCCTATGCATAAGCTGTGGCTAAACTATTGTGTGAATGTGCCCAACCAGAGCCAGGTTCTGCCAATTCTGGTTTAGATGAAATGCAAAATTGATGACCCCTTTCTGATCCTCTACATGGTATAAGGGAACATTGTCTTGAATGGTGCTAATCAGAGCTTAAGCTATTATCTACTCTTTTGAATTTCAATAGATTCTTTACACAGATGTGTTATATCAGGTTAAGCCATATGAAATTGCTGACATTCGATTTTTTTGACCTACAAAAATAGCAATTTCATATGATTGAATGTAATAGTGAGAAAAGCACTTGGAGTCAAGAGACTTGGTTTTGAATCCTGGCTCATCTGCTCAGTAAATGTTAAGCTTTAGCAAGTCACTGAATGTCTGTCTTTCTGGGCTCAGGTTTTCAGATGGAGCAAACCATGACCAATGGAAACTGACACGCTCAATCCATAGTCTCTGAGTTAATAGTAAAAACACATGCTCATTTATTATTTTATTTGATCTTCACAGTAATCCTGTGAGGTAGACATAGCAAACAGTCTATTATTGAATTTCAGAGAAGAGGAAACTGATAGTCACAGACTCTAAATGGTTTACACAGGATTATCTAGCTGGCAAGTAGCAGAACTAGAACTGGACCCTAGATATCTTGATTCTTGGTCTTGTAAGTACATATTCCTCTCACACACTTTTTGGTCAGCAGAACATTGCAAAACAAACAAAACCCCTGCAGGAGTTAGCTAAGCTTCAAGAATCCTAATGTAATGAAATACTCAGCTCCAAAACTGAATGTTCTTGAATCTCTCTTTTGATGATGCAAGGAACTATCACACCTCTAACACCACACCTACATTTTTATCCATTTACTCCCTACAATAGCCCTTTGAGGATGCTAATTAGTCTTCATTTTCCAAATAGGAAAGCTGTGGCTCAGAGTGGTTTGGTAAATTACGCCAGATCACACATCTTCACTCATCCTTACATTTTAAGAATCAATTTCCACTATATGGAATATGAACCAGAATTTCCTATTTACTAATTGGATGGGAACATACAAGCTTGACTTGGATTTGAAGTGGTCCCTGATGGTCATGTGGATATGATTTAATAGACAGGAATTCAGTAGAGCTGGGTTCTTCTGGTTCTGACTCTGTTACCTTGAGCTAATCATTTAACCACTCTGAGCTCGTTTCTGTCTCTGTAAAATACAAATTTATCTTCTAGCTTTAACATTATAGAGCCTATAATTTAGAAGGTTCCATTATACAACCAACTGCACTTACTTGTCCACCCAGAAGTTACTCTGAGATGTGATTGGGTCGCTCTGGGAGAGCATGTGAACCTGGCTCCTGCTGCTGCCAGCTGCTACCAGAACACTATACCAGGTACAGAAAGAACTATAGTCAATGTTGTTCAGTGTCAAAGGTCAAGCCATAGAGAGCTTGGTGAGTATTCTAAGTGAGCTCTAGGTTCCCACAGCCTCTGAAGAGTTATAGGATGAAAGTCTAAGAAAGAGAAGTCGTAGTGGATATCCAGATTAACTGAATGTTCCAGGGAGGGTCCATTTCCAAATAATGGTGTGCTTGTGTGTTGGGAAGATTATTCTGCCTGGAGAATCACCTTCAGTCACCACCCAACAATACTTCCTGCCACCAGCTTTCAGTGAACATCACTCCCACCGACTCTCAACAACAGGGGGCCTCAGAATGGGTTTCACTGGAGTAAGAGGTCATGTCAGTGCAACTGGGGCTGGAATAGCAAATTCCCCTGGCATCTGGCTCCTTTTCTGGATGCTGGGACTGTGCAGCTCTTCACTGGAGAGAAAACTTCATAATGCTGCAGATGACTCCACATTAACAACTCATCTTGCTTTGTTCCTTCCATTTTTGCAGATTTCAGAGATGTTAACTCTTTGCCTGGGCTGCTTTCCTATTTTTCCCCTGACATCTGCTTCTCTTTGATTTCCATTAGATTATTTGGCAGCTGACCAATTGCTACCCTGATCATATCCTTCCATGAGCTCCTGCTTCACCTTTTCTTCCTTCCTCAAATCCCTTGACCTGATCCTGCTCATAGTATGGCGTAGTATCAGGGACACTGCCTTCTCACCCTTGCTTGGTGACTGGCCTCTTTCCCATTTTTATTTGCAAGTACATGACTCTGCATGGTTGCTTGACAGCTTATAGGCTTGGCATCATAGGCAGGGACTGGCCAGCTCTGAACTAAACGTCATGCCCTACAGCCCCTGGGGCAGCATTCACAGTGAATTTTCAATCCCTAGTTGTGACTCTAGGATTGACAAGGAAGCTTTCCAGCTTCTGCCCGGTGCCTGGTGCTGTCCTTTGATGTAGCTGTTTCCTAAAGTCACCCCAGGGAGTAGATGTGGGTGGGTAGTAGTAACACTGAGGCCTGATCACCCTCTGACATAATTAATGAGATTCCCTCAGACAAAATCACTCCACATCTGCATTGATTTAATTTCCTCCTAATTCCCTATGCTGTTTACTGTATTTTATATAAGTTAATGAACACTTACATTTTTCCTTTCGGTTCTATCAGTCCACTGGTTGCTAAATGTATTTGCTCTCTGTTGTGTTCACAAATCCAAACCAGAAACTTCAAATACCCAGACTTATTGGCAGCCTCTCTGATGATAATTGATGTTAGTCATAATAAATCAAATACACTGTGAGATCCTGAAGTGTTTTATGAATCATCTAAGAAAGAGAAAATCACCTTCTGACCCATTTTAGTGATGAAGATATGGTTCTGTTGATTCAGTCACTTAATATAAACACCTACCGTGTGTAAGGCATGTGTTGGTACCTAGGGGGGCTGACAGAGATGTATCTATCACATATAATACATTCAAGGAAATTGTGATTAACTGGTAAGACAAAGTAGATATAAATGATAGTGGCTTAAAGGGGAAAGTCATTTCCCTAGAGAAGCAGAAATCAACAATATGGGATTTCCAAAGAGGAAGATATCAATAAAAACAGGGGGGAGGGAGAGACTGAGCTTTAGAAAGAGAAGGAAATTGACCTGAGTCTTTAAGAATGGGCTGGATTTGATTTGCAGAAACAGGGAAGAAAGAAGCCCTAATTTTTGATTTGCCCTAAACAGGGAAGGAGAGAACATTAAGCATGGGGAAAGGTCAAGGTGTTTACGAAGAAGAGTATGAGAGGCACAAAGTGTAAAGAAATAGATACTCTGGGGATATGATGAACAATCTTGAATGACAGCTTTATTCTGTCGGTTATGGGAGTTATTGAAGGTTTTGAGCTGGGGAGAGATGAGGTATTCTTCAAGAAGGTTAACCTGAAGAGAGATTAGAAAGAACAGAAAGATCAAAAAGCTGAGATCATCATCCAGAGAAGGTGAATTTTCCTTCTCCCATCATTGGATTATATGTCAATACCCAGTTAATCAGAATACTGGAAATTGAAACCACCTATCTCCGACTACTCTGCTAAAGGGAAATTTGCTGTAATTGGTGAAGTGTGGGGTGGTGAAAGGTTACATGTCCTGAAATATGACATCCTTTAGTTAGCTTGAGACATGATTCTAAGTATCTCAATGAATTAAGCTTCAAGTTTTACATTCTGATTCACTTTAAACAGTTATTTGGTCACCAGCTATGAAAAGATGACATTTCATTAAGCAGAAGAGACTTAAAATGCTAAGGAAGGTATATAAACCCAGGAAAGAGCCCTATGAAAATCACAATTCAGAGATGTGTTTAGCTAGTGTTGCTGTCATCAAGAATAACATCCCACACAGCACAGAAATAAGAGGAATTTAGCTGCAGCCATCAACAATTTAACTCTTGGGTTTCTTTATCTGGCCCAAGTGCTGAAACAGTTTGAGTAATGGAAGCATTTGTAATAAAGGTAATATATGATTGGACACAGATGTTACAGCAAAACTGTTGTTATTTAAGATAATTTAGTACTTTATATTTATTGCATTTTGATTTTGATTAGCATTTCTAATAATTCCTTTTTTCTTTTTTTCATTCCCCATCCTGGTCCCTGCTCTGTTCAGTGTGTTGCTGCCTGGGCCAGAACAATTTTAGATTAAGCCCTGAGGTGTCAATTCTCTTTTTTAGTAGATGCTCCAACTAACTAGTTAATCTCCTGCTCTCTCATTACTTTCTCTCTTAATGAAGATAGGTAGTAACATTCTCCAGAGATGATCCTACCGACATTTATATTTCTTCCAAATGAGAAGAGTAGGCATCTTTCCAGATCATAAACAATGCATTTATTTTAAGGTACAGTGGAGAGAACACACAGAAATTACAGTTTGCTTAATGAGAGCCTCAGTAGTTTGCAGAAACTGTAGCTCTTGCCGAGGGCTGTAGCTTCATGCCTGGTGCTCTGGTTCAATATTCTCATAATCTGGACATTAGGTGTTAGGTTACAAAACAACTTTGGAGTTCAGAAGCAGAGGAAACTCGAGACACGTTTTACCTCTGGCTGTGAGTTCCTGGGTCTCTCCTGTGCTCTGCCTTGAACATGTTTTCTCTTTGTACATCTATCTCCCTCTCTTTGGATCCCTCCTTTTGTTTTTGTTGCTTTAATCTCCACATCACTGCCTCTTTGCCCTTCTCTTGTCTTTAAGCTCCTGGGTGTTTTTCTGTCTCTTCTGGTCAGAAGCTTTGATCTCAATGACTCTAGTCAAGTGCACACATTTCCAAGGACCGTGAAGTCCACAGTTTGGATTCACTATGGGCCTTGCTTAATGTATTCCGCCAAGCACAAGTGTTTGACACTTACATTTCAGTAGGGAAACGTAAAGACTTGTCCCACTATGTACCAGGTGTTGTGTGACCCCTCACATATGTGAGTTCAGGAACTCTTTCTTATCAACCCTGCGAGGCCATGTCACAGAAAAGGAAACTAAGTTATGCCTGGAGAGATTAAGTGACTTGTACTTAGTCTGAGACGTAGAATTCACCTCTTCTGTTTGCTAGTCTTTCCTAGTGTGATCCGTATGTTTTTCTGCGGAGGTTTATAACCTTCCTCTGTAGCCTATGAGGGGAGAATGGCTCATTCAGGGGTTTGAAAGAGGCCAGGGCTTATTAGATTTACCATTAAACTGAAGGAACATTGGTCAATTTCAGGTCTAGAAAGTATTTACTGCTGGAAAAGCTAGCAATTCAAAAGGGCTAGTGGGAAAACGGAGTAGTTTGGTAGCAATATAGAGCATCTATTGGTTGGATTAGGGTCCTTTGACTTTGAGCAATAGAAACAGATTCTTTCTAACTTAAGTTTTTAAAAGGAACATATTGGAAGAATAGATGGTAGGTCCCAAAGTTAAAGAAATGCATAAAGGTGCCAAACAGATTTGAGAAGGGTAAGAGCCCGGGCAGCCTGGAAATCCAGGTTACAGGAGTCAATTGATGGTCTTGTCAGGGTGCAGCTATAGGGAAAATTAGCTCCAGCTGTTTTTTTCCATCTGCTCATGATTTTAAGTTCCAGGGAGAGTCCAGTTGAAACGTCATGACTGATAGCCCCACCAACAAACATACTTTGAGACTATCAAAGTAGTTATCCCTTTTTTCCTAACAGCTGATTAAAGTACAGTTGTTTTCTATTTTATACAACCCTCTGACACCAACCCACTCTAGAAGATTCCTTCTCCTCCACTACCACCCACAAGCGCATATCCCTTTATGTTAACCCATAAAGTTTTCCCTCCCTCCTACCCATTCTTCCTCTACCTTCCAAATTTGACGATGCCCAATTTTTAACCAAGTACTGGTTAAAAGTACTGGCCATAACTGAAAAAAGAAAAAAAGAACAATGCATGAATCAGCCTTTGTACTGTTTCTAAGTTGGTGTCACCATGACTACACTAAAAAAAACAGGAATGGGAGACCTGAAAGTTGAACAAGTGTGTACCCAGCACCTGGTATATGCATGCCCCTATTCCCAGTGGCTTAAGACAGTCTCCCTTCCTCCTCCTCCTCCTTCTCCTCCTCCCCCACCCCCCCACCCCCACTTCACACCTTTCATCCCATGTGAGATCATAGTACATTAGTCCCTACAGCAACAAACCGGACTGGTCTTCTTATCACTCTGATTTCTCTGCAATCAAATAAATGTGACCTGAGATGATTGTCTCACACTGATAAAAATTGGTAATTAATCTTTGCTGCTGACAAAACAAAAAACAGAAAAAGTTTTATATATATATATATATATATATATATATATATATATATATATATATGATGCACTTTTTGGTGACATGTGGCTTCCGCTTCTTTCTTAGTCTACCATAGTGTCTTTCTCCTCTGGGAGCATTTTCTTCCATTTCCTTCTTTTCCTTATTCTCTCTGTTGTGCCCTCCCTCCTTCTTTCTTTCCATCTTTATTCTCTTGGCTTCCTTGCCCTTTTCCCCTCCCGTATGGAGATATTAATGAAAGTACAGAAAGCCACTGCCTAAAGCTACTGAGAAGCCTTGCGGGCTGGGTCTCCCACCTCGGATCAGCCCATCCTCCTCCCCTTGACTCCCCACTCTCTGGGGTTCTGGTGGACCCGCAGTCTGCATGTTTCCATGCTTAGAGCTGGCTTCTCCACTGCACCGATTTCTTCATGTATCACCAGGGAAATAAAACCTACAATGAAAATGATAGTATTGGTTTTCCATTTTACTTTACTAGTAATAAAATCACAAAACTTCTCACCAAAAGAGCCCTAGCATGCTTGAACCACAAACCACAGTGGAGAAGGAAAAGCCACACAACCCTTCCCTCTAATAATGCAAGCCACGGGCCAATTCAAACCTGAGCTCGCTTTAGATATTTCGAAGCTCAGAATGATTTGTACAGGGTGACATGGAGGCAGCAGGGGAAAAAGAAAAACCTGCTGAAAGTGGTCTGCCAAAGAAACCCAGGAGACTACCTAAATTGATCTTCAACATCAAGAAATTCTAAAGTGGTAGGAGAGAAATTGTTTAAATGTTTTGGGAAGAATACATTAAGATGGCAAATCAATGTGGAACTTAAGTGAAATTGACTCAGGCAGATGGAAAAGGAATATTTTAAAATCAGCTCACACCACTAACTTGTTATGTGAACTTGATCGTTTCACTTAACCTCCCTGGACCTCATTTTCGCTGTTTATAAAATGAAGAAGAAAATGTTGAGATTGATGATTTCTAACAACATTTCTAGTTCTAAAATTCTATAACCCTAATCAAGATTAAAAGATTGTGGCTAAAGTTAAAGCTATTTAGAGGGGTTTTTCCTGTAACCCACAAGAGGAGTGATAGGTAATAACCAACGTGAACCTCAGCAGTCATCTTGTTCCTTCTCAGAATGTTCTGGCTTCTCTATGATTCAAAGAGCATTAAAGCACCCGGCCTTCGAGGTGACCTGTTGACCCTGGCCCTCCCCTCTCCTACCTCACATCCAACCAAGCCACTGAGGAAGGGGCTGCCTGGACAGTTGTATATGTCAAAGAGAATAGGTACAATGTATATTGATTGGTCCCAGCGGGACGCTTCCAGAAGCACTCTGCACAGGACTCAGTGGGCTGGCTGGGAAAAAAGAGGAACAAAGAATTTAAAAGCCTGATAAACCTCAAGACAAAAGAATTTGACTTCAGAAACAAGAGATAAGCTGGAGGCAACCTTCCCCACTGAAAGGGAACACTTTCTAATAGTGAGCTGAGATTCTATGTGGGCCCTTCACCTATTCTCTCTCAGATTCATTCCCTGACTTTCTCCAGCAAAATATATTCCCCAGGCTCACTTGCCAACTATCTTCTCATTAGGTTGTTAGCTCATGGAAGGCACTAGCAAGAGACTGGAGCGAGGAAGAAGATAGAGAATTTCTTTCTCTACTTCATGGGTGGAGGCTACAACCTCATCAATGGGCTGGGGCTGCTCTGTGAACCTAACTCCCCCAAGCACGTCTGTCCCTTGGGGTGTGGCCATACCAGCTCCTCCCCTGTTCCCTCCCATCCTAGGGATGGTAGCAGGTTGTTAATGTGGCTAATCTCTGAGTGGTCTCACTATCTCCAGGTTGACTTTTCAGTTCCTCTCGCACCTTGGAGATGCACTCCCCATATTACAATTTTTTTCTGTGGGACTACTTGGCCTGAGCTCTCTTCCTGACCACTCTCTGGCTTTCACAGGTTTCTGATTCTGACCACGTGCTGACATTGACATGCTGTCCATATGCAGGAATACTCTGGATACAACTCTCCTAGTGTCCGGTGTAGTCCCTAGGGACATCATCTAAAAAAGCCCTCCCACACCTTGGTGAGAACAAGATGATCAGCTCAGTGGTTCAGTGGTGATGACATCAGCACTGACAGTAACAAGGACAGGTAGGCCAGCGTTGGTACTTCCATAAGCAGCACAGCAAGCCCACTAGGTAGAGCAAAGAAATTGCATTAAGGACCGCTGTAGGAAAACATCAATGTGCCTTTGATTGCCTGTGACCTGGACAAACCTGCCTAGGAAAACGAAAGGGATGTGAAAGGCTCTGACAGTTTAGAGGCAATTATCTTCACCACTGAAATTATTCCCACAGCTCATGATTGTTCTCATTCACAGTGCTGTTTTCTAGGAGAAAAGGGGGTGTACACAATAATTCCCAAAGCACTTTCAAGCTTTTATATCATTTGCTATTCATAAACATTTCAGATGGAGATTTTGATATTCTGAAAAAAGCCACAAGCTAATAAGTAACATAGATTAAACCAAAATCCAAGATTTCTGACCTCAATTTCTGTACTTTATGAGGAACATATAGCAAGAGGCAGTGAGAGATCTAAATAGGTTGCCAAGAATATACACAGGCAAGCTGGGGCTGCTGGAGGCAAAGTTCAATCTAAATATATGTTTACAGCAACACCTGTCATACTAAATGTGTACTTAGATGTTTACATCTCTGTCTACATTATGAGCTAGAGAGCAGGGACCAAGTGTTAGTCCACTCTAACTTCAGTGTCTATCAGGGCTTGAGTTCTAGTGATGGCCAATAAACATTTATTGACTGCACAGATTAATGAGAGCAGAGCAAGCCATTAACTGGGCCAAAGCAAATATTGATGGAATTAGAAATCAGGATCTGATAATAGAGTCAATTATATAGGAAGGTCATGTAGGAATAAGTGCCTTCCTATGTGTATTAAAATATAGAAAGTATCTTAAGATCCCACCTAATATCTCCTTATAGGACCAGAATTCACCTATAAGAGATTCATTCCTTTGGTCTTTGAGAGTCTCTATGGCAAAGGAAAATCTCTAAGACTGGGAATAATGATGAGCTTGATTTTAAAAGGAAAAGAAAAGAGATCAGATCTCTGAGCGATCCTACTTCTGGGTATTTGCCCTACAGATGCACCTGCATACATATAAAATGATGTCTGTATATGTGTGTAACAATATTTTTAATAGCAAATAGTTGAATATTCCCCAAGTGTCCATCTACAGGGAGTTGGCTAAATAAACTCCAAGACTTTCCATGCATTAAAAAAAAAAAAAAAAAAAAAGCTCGGGTCGGCCGAGTGGCGTGGTCGTTAAGCGCTGGCCTGGGAAGCCAGCGGCCCCGGTTCAGGTCCTACATATGAGGGCCAGAGACACTGCCCTCAAAAAAAAAAGCTCTTTATATATTTATATGGAATCATCTCTGGGATGTATTATAAAGGAATAGAAGCAAGATGGGACTATAATATTGTTGACTTTTGTGTAAGAAGAGGAATAAAAATGTGTATTCCAATCTGCTTTGTTTATAAACTAATCCTGGAAGAATACACAAGAAACCAATACAAAAGTTTACCTACAGAAAACAGGAGTGGAGGAGATGGTCTGAATGGGAACATGGTGAAAACAAAACCTTTTAATGTATGTCTACTAAAATCATTTTGCTTTTTGAACATTGAAATGTATTAAGTAATTGAATATTTTAATTTAATATAATTAATTTAATTTAACTTAGAAGAGAGGATCCAAAAAAAGAAATGGGAAAACACTAAGGACAAGTTGTAGTATTCTAGGACTTCTCCCTGCCTCTGTCTCCCAGAAATATGTGATAACTGCCGAGCCCCCATGTGTTCTAATCTTGCTCTGCTGCAGCACCTGCTAAATCTGCCTGATGCTGCAATTATTGCTCCCACCTCAACTGTTACTGGGCCTTTCTTAATCACTAGATTGTTAATCCCTAGAGAGCAGAATCCATGACTGCATCCTCTTTTTCATCCCCATGGCTCCAAGCATATAAAAGTACTTTAAAAATAAATAAATCTCTGTTAAATGGAATTGAATTTTTCCTACTGCCAAATCTAATTCTGCCTTCAAAATCCTGACCATGAGCCAGAGATATTTTCCTTCCTTCTCAAAAAGCATTTTTAAAATTCATTTAGTAAGGGCACACTTGTTGGTTTCTGAAATGGTTTTTACGGTCCCCAAAAGTAAGAGAGGGCAGTCTTTCCACTCACTATCAACCAGTGATAGTAGTGGCCAGGACAGCCATCGTGGCTAAAGAGGCAAGTGAATCAGAGACCCTCAGATAACACACATGGTTGCCCATGAGTCTGGAACTGGGAATAGTGTATTAGCTGCAATGGGCCCCATGAGTGTAAATGGAGAGCCCAAGACTCATAGTCCAAAAGGATGGTGGAATTCAGGTTTTGTCTAGACAGATGTCCTATCTAAAAAGGCTCTCTCCAATGAATGGACATAGAAATCCAGGGAGTATGTTTGTTTAGTCACTCATTTATTCATTGACTATCTACCATGTTCCAAGTGTAAGGAATTGAGATTTCAACAGTGAACACCACAGGTCTTGCTTAAAGTTGAGTAGGCAGTTATAGCAGCATTACCAACAATCAATCCATTCATATTATCAACCACTGCCTGAATCTACAAAAATCAAAACCCAGCCACCCCCTCAGGGTATAACTGTTAAGGGCTAGAAGGGGCAGCAGGGTCTCAGACAAATGGTCTGATATTCAGGCCAGGGCTCCAAATGGAAACCTAGTCCTATGAATTGACCACTGCAGTGGCCAAGGGAAGGCAAGGACTTGAGAGGCATATGGCTGCTCATTGCTCATATCAGATACCTTATGCATCCATGACAGCCAATCCTAGACTCCATCATCTGGAGGCCTGAGGCCAATGATATCCTGGTCAGTGTAGGTCCAAGCATACTATTATAGATAAGGCTAAGCCTCTGTGTGGGAGGGCTTGAGAAGGGGTTGGCCGTGAAAGCTCTGGAGCATTAACACACATGTTCTCATTTATGTATACTATTTATTAAGCAAAGCTCCCCTCCCCTTATACACATTTCATGCTGACCTTTTGTATCCACCTTAATCCATTAGGTTTTATCCACATAATTACAGTGATGGGGCAGAGAGGAGAGCACATAATGGAGACAACACACCGCCCCCCCTTCCAGCTTTGCCAAACATACAGTTATTCCTTTGAAGTTTACTTGTTAAGCTTACTGATAATGTGTCCTAATTGAGAAAATAGGAGTCTATATGGGGAATCAGAAGAGATTAATTACCTTAACATTTCAGCATTCAACCTCTGTACAGCTCAGAAGGTGAAGACTTTGCACTGACTCAGTCACTCGTTAGCCAGGTGACATTACGGATGTCAGCGAACTCCTCTGTGCCTGATGAGTCCTTTGTCAAATGAGAACGGCCATGTCTATTTTGACTAATAAGGGAAAAGTATGTGTGACATGACAATGCTCTGAGAAAAGGACAAACACTGTACAAACATATGTGAGAATTTTTAAATTATTATCATTCTAAATTATATAAAAGTAAGGCTGTTTGGGATGAATCTGATTATGATATTCTCATTGACAGCAAGGTGAGTGCCTGGAGAGACAGGTTAGAGAATGTTTTTTCTGGTGTTTTTAAAAGTCGCCTTGTTCATTATCTGTGACAATAATAGATTGCTTTAGGACTAGAACTTCTTCCCATGTTAAAGATTTTTGTTTTGATGCCAGATGCAAGGATAAGACACAAAAGCAGTCAGAGCACAAGGTTGAAGCAATGCTGGCAGCTTAGCTGCTTCTGAATATTTTTAGCTCAACTCTGCCACTTTCAAAGTGCCTGCACACAAGGGGTACAGATATATTACAGACTCAGAGAATGGTTTCAGAAATAATCAAAATATCACATGCAATATCAAAAAAATATTTAGAGATGCTTTTACAGGGGTACAGACAGTGTTTTATGAGCAAATAAAAAACACAAATACCAAAAATATTGATGTTGTGTCAAAAAGAGCTCTGCCCTGAATAAATGGATGTTGCAAGATAACACCACATAATTCACAGACGAATTCCCCCTCCACCACGTACTCCTCAAACACAGTCTTAGATCTCTTTTATAACTATTTTTATAATTCATTCAGCAATATTTATTGAAGGACTTCTAGGCTCCAACCACTGTTCTAGGTGTTGAGAATTCATCAGTGCACAAGACAAACTCTGTACCCTCATGGAACTTATCTTCTTGTAGTAGAGCTGGAAGAGACAAGCAACTATTTACACTAATGTTATGTAGAGATAAATGCAAATTAAAACTAGCAGAGTAAGGAGATAGAGTAAGTGATGCTATGGTAGAAACAGTTGTCAGGAAAAATCACTCTGAGAAGGTGATGTTTGGTATTTGAGCAAAAGAAGTGACAAGGTGAGCCATGGGGGATGAGAGGTTCCTATCTGGCTAATACAAAACATTTCATCTCTAGATGAGAGAGATTATAAACACATGACAAAACATTTTTGACTGTAGATAAGTTATCCTTACCAGACGAGGCTGAAAATGTCTTCCGAATGTGCTCACAGGTTGAGCTTGCTCCCTTACACCTCTGTCATCATCATGACAAGAGCTTTCCCTGGGCAGTTGCTGCCCCTCCTGCATGGGCCTCGGAATGAAGTCACATGGAACCCACCTGAGTCTTACCTGCAGGGAAGGGGCCAGGAAAGACAGACCTACAGCTTAAAGCAGGGCACAAAGCCAAACCCGGCCTAGATTACCTAATTCTCAGCAGACTCACAGATGTGCTAGCAGGAAAAATAAATGTTGTCACTGGGTTTGGAGGAAGCATGTTACTCACCACAAGCCAGTTCTTACAGTATGTCAGACAGTGGCAAGATCGTGATAAGTCCTAAGAAGAAAAACAAAATAAGGAAGCAGAATGGGAAGTAGTCAGTGGAGGGCAAGATTACTTGCAGATGATCAGAGATGGCCTCAATGAGAAAGTGACATGGGAGTAAAATCTGAAGGAGATGAAGGAAAAAGCCACTCGGATTCCTGGAGGAGAAGCATTCAAAGGAGAGGGAAAAACGGATGAAAAAGGCTTGAGGCAGGATTGTGCCCCGCTTGCTCACAAAGAGCAAGGAAGCCAGAGTGGCTGGAGTGGGGTAAATGGGGGGTGACGGTGAGTGAGTAGTAGGAGATAAAGTCAGGGAGATACGAGGACAGGTCATGTAGGCCCTTTCAGGGCCCATGTGTTGCTTTTAAGCAGAGAAGTGGCATAGTCTGACTTCATTTTCAAAGGATCACTCAATCTCCTGTGCTGTGAATAGGGTATAGAGAGATAAGTGGAAGCAGGGAGATTGGTTGGGAACCTATTACAATAATCCAAAGGACAAATTATGGTGACTTGACTGAGGATGGTAGCCACATGGAAAATGATCAAAGTTTGGATATGGTTTGAATGGGGAGCCGATGAGACTGCAGTTGTAAACAACATGGGATGTGAGAGAAAGATTTCAGAGATGACTCCAAGGTTTCAGTCCTCAGCAACCAGAAGGTTGGAGTTCACATTTGCTAAGATGGGGAAGACTGTAAAAGGAACAAGTGTGGGAGAAGGATCTCAGTATCTTGGGTTGAACACATTAGATTTCAGTTACCCATTAATTATCCAATGGGAATGCCATGGAGGTTGTATGACATCTGGAATGAAGGGACTAATTGGAGAGTCATCAGGATATGGATTAAGTTTTTCTCTAAAGATCTGAGAGATCCTTTACAAGGGAAAAGAGACCTCAATGGAAAACCAAAAGCTTCCAGAGCTCAGATGCTAATGTTTCTTCTGTAGGCTTTTCTCCAGGCCACATGGCAAATTGTTCAAATCTTGCCCAGTTTCGTTCTCTTTCCCTGGCTTTGCGTTGGTCTGGGCTTGCCTTCCTCCCTGCACGCTTTGATGAGTTTCCACCTGGCCAATTGAGGCAAAGCCCAAAACTCAGAGGATTTTGTTTTCTGGTGAGAGACATACACTATTCTGACTTCCACTGTCTTATTAATTTAGGCAGATACATTGGGAGTGTGGTATTATATTAAGAAGGAAACCTGTGCCCCAGCCATGCCTGGGACTGGGGAGAGAGAGGAACTTCACTGACTCTGTAAACCACCCAAACGGCAGCTGCCTCCTCAGCCTGCAGGTGCAGCAAGCTCTGGCTTTTCCTGTTAACAAACTCTAGTGGAGCAGAGTGCAGGAAAGCCATACACAAAGCAACATGGCCCCGTTTCAAAGAGTGACACTTCTGTGCTTAGCTGAGGCACTAAGCTGAGAGGAGAAATCGATAGAGAAAATCCAAATGGCCAACCTATGTCGTCAAATAATAACTTCAAAATAAATGCCCCCAAGATTGTAAAATCACTAGCAATACAATTGTTCAATACCTCAAAGCAAGTTTTAAAACTTGATTCCCTTTCACTGCCATTATCACCAATCTATAGCCAAGCAGCTTCAGCCTCATAAACTTGACACTGTTTGATTTAGTTTTTAAAAACCTTTGTGACCTCCTAACAAGCACTGCTGGGAAAAACAATCTGAAATATAGATGATCAAAAGCAGGCTACAAGCTTGGGCTGAGAAGTAGGACAACAGACGTGAACTCTAGGGAATATAAGCCACCAAAGAGATTGACTCGGAAGTTTAGAAAGGCCTGTGTCACATTGAAGAGTCATGAGAGAAAGCTGCTCAAGGCAGATTTGGAATCACAGCTGACAGTCCTCTTAACAAACTTTGAACACCGCTGTCAACTGGATGGTGTGCCCATTCCCCTTTCACTTTGGGAAGAATAGAGGTGGTCTTGAATGTTGACAGTTGTGCTTATTTTTATGTTGTGAACTTTTACTACTCAAAAATTATGATAGCAGCTTTAAAAGCCTACTACTGCAAAGAAGGACGCCTGGGCTTATCCGTAGTTTACCATGGCTTACCATTTCTGGTGCATGTGAGAATAAAGGACTGCAGTGCCCTCAGAAGATGTCCTGTAATTGGGGAGCAGGCACCAGTGCAGGACGCCCACCTAGGGAGCATCTCAGCTGGGTTTTCTTTGAACCTCTGCCTCTACAAAATTAAACCCAAGTAAAGGCGATTCCCAATGGCAGTGAGTAAGCCCAAGACTTTCACTCTCTGGAGCATCTTGCAGGGCTTATTTCAATCACTTCCCTGGCCAGCAGAGGAGGAAAAATGTGCAATGCCAAAGGAAAATCAAGGTGATCCTAGGGATGGTTCTCAAGGGATGATTTTGAGAGGAAGGGAAGGCAGAACAGAGGCCAGCAGGTGAAAACACAGGACACAGAAACACAGAAATCAGTTCAACAAGAGAAGAAAGACTTTTGCGACAGAATTGTTCAACTGGGAAAAAGGCTTCCTCAAAAAGTAGAGAACAAAACTACTGAGGGTGTATGTCTTCCTTTCTTTTTTTTTTAAACAAAAATTTATTGAGTAAACTCTATCATGTGCCAGACACTGTGGTTTGATTTATATTATATTGTGTCTACATGGCTATTGCCCTTACTGGATATAGTAACCACTTGAATTTCTATTTTTATTGCCCTGTTCTGAGCACATATATTAAAAATGTTTATCTGAGGGGAGAAGGGAGGGAGCTAGAAATAAATTGTAGTTGGGATTTCTGCATTGCTGAGATGATTGGACCAGTTGAAATACCATTAATTTAAATCATATCAGCCAAAGAGATATGGAATTCACTCTTTACAAAAACAAAACTTGAAACAGTAATTTTCAATCCTTGAATAAATGAAAGTGAAACACTCTTTTCCCATTCCACAGACTTTGGTTATACAGAGTTCAACCTTTGTCTACCCAAGCAACAGGGCTGTTGGCCCACATTTGAAAAAGTTAGTCAGGGACAGATTTTGTTTTCTTGATTAGTGCATCAGAATGCCCCCAAGTACAAAGCCCCATGAAACCAGTCAGGCTTTATCATGCCTGTTTCCTCTTCAGACTATATGATCCAAGAATCTCATTCACAGCCATGATGTCCCTCCCATTTCCTCTCCAAACAGTGGAGACCCAACCCCAGTGAGCTCAGTGATCCACAGAATCACACCATGCTCTTAAGGCATTCCTGTTCCAAGCCCCACATAATATAGGAAATAGGACTGAGGCCCAGAGTGAGGCACCTTCTCTTGTGCCATGGCAAATCCCCGTTTCTGCACAACTTGGGGAAAAACAAATGGATCACCTACTCTCCATTAACCTTTTGCTTCTTGCCAGCTTCTCCACTGCTTGAATCTCTCTCCATTTCCCTCTTGGGCTTGTCCCGTTCCCACTGGCTCCGCTTCATATGCCGCCAAGAACTGTCAATGGCAAAACTGACTGTTAGCATAGAGTCAGGCAATGATGAGGTGGATGGTACAGCAAGGATCCCCTCTTAACCTCACCACTATTAGCAGTACTGGTGAGCAGTAGAAGTGGGGAGAAGCCTGGCTAATTGGTCAGAACTGCTATGTAGCCAGCAAGCAGCGATAGCGGTAGTGTGATTACTATCCCTCTGGCTTATTCCTTCATAGCCTGTCTATATGGAATCCCCTACCTCAAATGAAAAAAGGGCCTCCTCTCAGCCCATCACAGCTTCCCCAGAACATACCTGCCTAACTAAGCCATTATTGGACTCTTTCAACTCACCCTCAGCAATCATTTTTATTTAAACTTTCCTCTGCTTTCTAACCTAATTATTAGCCATCACTGCTGAGAGCAGGCTGCCTGGTAAATTAGATGGTACTCACTGTTCCTGTACTCCTTATGTGTCTCTTTTCACCACAGAGGACTCATAAAAGTGAGTGCATGCAGTGACAAACAAGGCACTTATGAATTTGAGAACTGCAGTTCCACACTTTACTTATTTTCCATAAGTGGATGAGCTTAGGTGTGTGCAGGAAGATGTTTCTCTGTACAATTAGTAAAGGGAAACTCATAAACAACCTCCATCATTAGGCAGCTTTTGTCTGCCCTTTTGGAGTCATCTGAACAATGTTCCCAAAACCGGAATATCTCAGAAGGCATTGTTTTTGTATAATATGTTTATTATGGGTGAGAAGAAATTTGCCTTGATGATAGATCTTTTCAAAGATCTTGACCATTTGGGTTTTAAAAATTCCTATTCCCCATTCTCATTCTCAGATGGGATATGACTTCTCTGGGAAATAGAATAAAAGATTCTCAGGTTCTGTTTGGGGTGCTACCCACCAGAAAGGGTGAAAAAGAGGTGAATATGCAGTGTGAAATAAGCTGTCTGAAGCCAGACCTCATGGAAGTGAGGCAAGAAGGGATTTCCTTCCTTCTCCTAGGAAAGCAGGAGTTTTGCACCTCCTTTGGATACAAAAGGGGTGTCCACTCACTGTAATCTTTCCAAGACCATGTCTGAGTCTCCAACTCAAAAATTCAATGGCTCAACCCTACACCCCAATTAACTTCCAAACTCCTTAGTCTCCACAATTTGGCCTTACCATCTTTCCCATCTCACTTCCTAACCTCTATTTACAGAATGAACAAGTCAAGCTGAACTAGTCTCACTGTTCTTTGATTAAGTCCCACACTCTCCCACCTTTAGGCTTTGTTCAAGCGGCCTGTAATGTCCTACCTCACCTCTTCCACATCCCATTGTCCTTCAAAGATACCAAAAGACTGATATTGACTCAAAATGAATTGATTGGAAAGATGGAAGGATATCTCATGAAAACCAAAGTATCAAGTACAACTAGACCTTGTAAGAAACTAGAGGAAGGAACTGGAAAGCTATAGAGAGCAATGATTCATTTCTCTCATTCTCACCTCCCTCTTCCCTCCCTCATTAATCAAATATGCTCTATCTCTACTTCCTCCCATGAGTCTCTCTGTTGCTTTCACACTCTGCTTTCTCTGCTTTTCCATATACATTGATCAAACATGCCCACCTAAGGCTTTTTCATGTTTTCTCAGCTCCAAGCCCACTGACCACCTGACTAGCATCACACAGTATATACTAATTCTTGATGTATGGGGAAGAAAACGTCATTGGCTTGATTTGCCCATGGGACTGACTCTCTTTCTCAGCTCCATTCTCCTAAGCTATGGCCAAGGAGGTGAGGGTCATCCAATATAACTCGACTAGCTTCTTTGTGGATATATCTATGTTGCTGAAGGGAGAACATTGTCGTAGCAGCAGAGCACGACCTAGACAGACTTCCTAAAAGTTGCCTACATCAAAAATCCTGCCCAAATTCCAGCTCTTTCTCAAAGCATTCTCTGATTCCATGATCTAGACATAGCTTCTTCTCTCTCTGAGTATTTATATCACTTGTAAGTGACAGCTTGATGTCCTTTCTGCTGAGCATCTTACCCCTCTACCTTTTCTACTTCTAACAGGTCCCTTCTTCAACCCCAGGCCAGAAGCAGGCCTTGATCCAGGCTAAGCCAAATATAGTACTTCATCCAGCTTGCTTTGATATCAGTACCTGGAGTTAAGATGGTGAAAGTGAACAGCCCCCTAAGACATGGGATAGTCTGAGCTGAGGAAGGATTGATAGCAGTGTGAGCTACCTTCTTCCAGGCTTAGATGCTAGAGTGTCTTAGCTACTTCTGGCTGCCTTTGATAAGATAATTTACAAAAGAGATACTGCAAAAGATTGGTGCAAGCTGATCTGAGTGGGATGGAAAAGGAGTATCAAGATGAAATGTGGTTGGAGCTTAGGGCAGCATCCTAAAAATGAGTCCATGTCTGGGTTCCCAGAAGCTGTCCTTATTTCTGTCCTTTTCAAGCTTAGTCTATGTATTGCCTCGGGATCCTAATCAATCTTTTTTTGCTTTGGGTGGCCCTAATTTGCTTCTAACCTATGAAAAGTGACATGCATAGCCTTTATCTAAACCTTTGTTAGGATGCTAATTACTGCTTCTATTGAATTACCCTTATTTGTCTACATGTCTTCTTTCTCCTGTGTGTCTCTAAGATTCCTGAAGAGAGGGATCATGTATCGCTGCTTTCTGAATGCCCCCAAAGTCCCTATCATAGAACAAAATAAGCTCTTATGGTATATTCATTAAATGAATGGATAAATTATTAGAAAATGTCTATTGTCCTACTCATATTCCTATGATCAGACACTTCATGAATTTGAGGAATGTCTTTGAATATAAGGAAGTAATTGCTAGCTACATCAGTTTTTTAGAGGATGATGGTACAGTCTTCTAGCTAGTACCTCCGTTCTACTTGCCTGCTTCCTTCTACATGTCTGTGCCCAGTGGGGATGCCGGAATAAGGGCTGATGTCACTTTTGTTGAATAAACGTAGTATTTGATATGCTCCTGGGAGAAAGAAACAAGAAATGACCCTTTACTACATGGAATAAAGAGAAAGAGTCTTCCTATTTCCCCAAAGCATGAGCATGTTTCTTATAGAATCCAACCTGTTGCATGCTGAGTATATAGGTTTGGTTTCAACATGGCTCAGGAAATATACAAAACATAGCCAGTTCCTAGCCAAACACTGCAGATACTATGGTTTTACAGAAGTAACTGCGGTTGTGTCCTTTTGTGTCTGGAAATTTTCAAGGTCCTGGAAAAAGTGCACTGGAAACTCAGAATGGAACTGGGGTAGGAATCCTGAAAATCTTGTCTAACCCATAGCTTCCTATTGACTTCTGCTTCTCCTGCCTACCACGTATACTTAAACCCCCTTTGGAAGATTAAAATGTGTCCTTGGTTGAGAAACTGCTTTCTCTAAACCTCAGAAGGGGCTGCACATCCTCCAAGCCCACACTCATCTGTCAGTCTCCCTCATCATCATCAGAGCCCGGGGTTGGCAGGGCTGGGTTCTAAATTTTAAAAGGGTCTTCACTCCACCCTTCCCTAATTACAGGCCCCTGCTCTTTGCTTGCTTTGAAACAAGCACTAAAGCCATCTTGGGAGCACCAATGGTGCCAGCTCCTAGCCTGCACCTGCTTCGTCACTCCGTCCCCAGACCCCGAGGGGCCTTTATTTTTCCTATATCCTTGGCATTGGACAAAGCTGCCTCCCTTGTGACCATTCAGCTGAACATTTTCCCAACATGTCTTCTCCTTGTCAACATGACACAGGGCAGGCAGCCTTTCAAAGTGAGAAAGACAGCAGAGCACACAGGCACATATGCACATGCAGAGAAGAGAGGGAGAGGAGAACGATCTCAGTGAAGACAGCACTGACTTTAGCTCAAACATAAATGTGCCTTAAAGTAACAACAGCTCAGCAAGGCACACCTCATTTTGATAAGAAGGTGTGGGAGCATTGAGCCTCTTCACGCATGCTTCTCAAAAGCCCTTAGCAGACTCTTTGAACAGGATGCCATTTGGGTGTGGACAAAATGCAGCCACTTCTAGGGATGAAAGCCTCCCACGGCCTTACGGTTGCCTACCAAAGATGCTGTCTCCTTAGTCCCTGTTCCCATCTCTAGCCTGGCCTAAATGGATCCAGCAGAGCATAGAGGCTCTCAGATACTGAACTTGGTTTTCCATGGAACATGCCCTTAGCCATTTTGTTTCTCTGCCTTTGCCAAGCTGTTCTCTTTGCCTGGAAGGCACCCTTGCCCTTCCCCTATTTGTCTGTGAGAAAAACTTCATCTTTTAAGAGTTAGCTCAATTTGCTCCTCATCTGGTGTTCCGCAGACACTATTAGATGCACCACTGCAACTTGTACAAGTTTCCATTTTGCAAACATCACACGGTCTTGCAACTGTCTTTTGATGTTTCCATCCATCAAAAAGATTGTGTGAGCCTTACAGGCACAGAAAATGGCTTTTTTATGTCTGTATCTCCAGCACCTAGCACAGGTCCTGTCACGCAGAATTTTGTAAGAAGCAGAAATGCTAGGAAAAGCTAAGGAAACCCCTTGGCACCAAAAGATTCTTCCTTTTCTTCCACTTTAACAGAAATATATTTTGGTGCACGTCTGAAAATACTGCCTCGCTTTCCTATGGAGAACCACCCACCCACTCTGTGTGCAAAGTGGGCTATCATTCACAGTGACCCAACCCTTCTTCCCTCACTGTCATAGGGTAGGCACGTGACTCAGGCTGACCATTTAGAGTATTCCATCTTCTTGCCTACAGTATTAGGTTCAGGGGTGGGCATATAACACAAATAATTACAATCAGAGCCTTCTCTGAAATGTAAGACATGAACCCAGAGAAAAGTATCTTTTTACGTGGGTTGTAAATTCTAAGAACACAGACTTAGAGCCATGAGTGGCCATACTTTCCTCCTCTTGAGCATGAAGCCAAAATACATGGAGAAGCAGATGTAGAGAGAGATGTGTGAGTAGGGCCCTAATATGTTGTTTTACTGTGTAGATCCAGCTGTACCTGAAGTGAGCCCATCCTGTTCCTCCCTGGTTGTTAGGTTTTAGAGCCAGCTCAACCCCCTCTCCATCCTTCTCACCTTTCTTTTTTATCCTTCAGCTACTTGGACCTGAATTTCTGTCATTTGTAATCAAAGCATGTCTGATACATACTCTTTTCTTTTCTGAAATATAAAGAGTTCTTTCTCTACCAATAGAACTCTAGAATTTCGGGCTTTCAGAGGTTATCTGACATAAATCCAACATGATCTGTTTAAAAGAGGACATAACATTTTAACACAGATTTAGCGATTATTCTCAGAGGAACTTCAATTGTTTATTGTCATAATTGAAACATTTAAAGATCGTGTTTAAAAACCAATTCCCTGGTAAAACGATAAAGCTTTTAGAAAGAAACAGACAAATGTTTTCATGACCATGCAGTAGACAAAGAGTTCCTAAACAGGATACAAAAAGCCCTAACAAAAAGGGAAGAAAATCAATACATTGAACTACACTAAAATTAAGAACCTTTGTTCAAAGATATCATAAGAGAGTGAAACACAAGCCACAGAGTTGGAGAAGATATTTGTCATAGACCGATCTATCAAAGGACTTGTATCCAGAATACATAAAGAACTCCTACAAATCAATAAGGGCAGACAACTCAATAGAGGGTAAAAAAGAACAAAGGGACTATCACATGGTCAATATGATGGGAAAATGTGCCCAGCCTCACTAATTACCAGAGAAATTCAAATTATCACCACAATGATATACCATTAGAAATCCGCCAGAATGGCTAACGTGAAGAAGACAGTGGGACCAGGTGAGGCAAGGATGTGGAGCTGCTGGAACTTTCACACCTTGCCGGTGGGAGCACAGGTGAGCACGCCACATAGGAAACTGTGTTAAATATTCATTGACAGCGAACATTCTTCATATGGGATGCTAGTGATATCCTGCTTTTTTTTTTTTTTTTTTTTTGGTTTAGTTTTTTTGGGTTTTTTTGTTTGTTTGGGTGTTTTTTTTGAGGGTAGTGTCACTGACCCTCATATGTGGGACCCGAACTGGGGCCGCCGGCTTCCCAAGCCAGCGCTTAACCACCGCGCCACGCCAGCCCGATGTCCTGCTTTTTGATGGGTGCTGGGTACACGAGTATGTGTACTCTCTGGGAGCTGTACACTTCTGAGTGTGCACTTTTCTGAGTGGATGTTTAACTTCACAGCTCTCAGCACCTCTGGCAGCAGTGAAAGTCAGGTCAGCAAGTGCCCTCAGGGCTGAGCTGGGGCAGGGAGGAGCTGTGTGCTCAGTCCTGGTTCTCCACCCTCCCCTGCAGTCCTGCCTGTTATCCAATATCCTTTTCATCAGCCAGAGTGTTCCTTGCAGCTCAGAGCCCTGACTAGCACAACCTTACATAATTTTTACATACATAATACCATGTTATAAGTTGACATTTGACTAAAAGTTCTCATATTCAAAGTGGTCAAACTATTTCTTTTGACATATTTCTGATTGAGAAAATGGGGTGGTCTTATATTTCGGGTTGCCATTTATCTAGACATATAGAGTTCATGCTTCAAGTGTCTATGCAAAAGCTGCTGGTAGAGTGGTTAATCATTTGGACTGTAATGCTAAATGCCCTGGGTTTGATTTCCAGCTTCAATATTTGCTGGCTGTGTGACCTTGAACAAGGTCATCAACTTCTCTGTGTCTCAGTTTTCCCCCTTGTAAAATAGGGACAATGTCTATTTTCATAAGTTTGTTATGTGTAAATATGTGTAAAGCATTTGTAAATATTTGCTATTATTATAATTATTAACATGAAAACGACTAGGTTCTATGGTCATCTACTAAACAGCCTCCCCTGCCAGGCCTGGGGCAGCTGGAACCAGAGCAAGGAGGAGCCTCTAGAATCAAATAAGAGTACATCCTATTTGAGCTGGACCCATGTTTTGGAAAGAGGCAGTAAAGACCCTAAAGGGTCGCTGCTTCTTCTCTAATGACCCCACCCCCAGCTCTCCCATACCCCACCTCCCATTCAAGAACACTGAAGCTGTCACCTGGCCCTGCTCACTCTTTCCAATGAGAATGACCTAATAAAACCCCTTTCTGTGTTCCACCATTGCCCCTGATTCCCAGGCCTCCTTAAAGTACCTCACAGAGTCCTGTTTTAATGGTGATTGACAGCCAGACTCTGGGAGCTGCAGCAACAGCTGCTATAGTGGGAATGTGGGGCTTTGGACCATTGGTTCATTGGCTCCTCTCATCCCTGCCCAATGTCCATCTCATACCTTGCCCATCTGAGGGGCCTCAACCACTCCATCCCTTGCACGGCTGGACTTACATGCCCCCGCCACTGACATACACACCACAAGGGGCCACCCTTAATCAGGGCCTTGACCTTGTCTCAGCTCCGTGGGTTTCAGAGCCTTTTCCACCCCTTACCCACCTATAATGGCCGTTTACACTTTTTTCCTCTTGATCCTTCTTTCAATTCTCATCTTCCTCTAATAGGTATTTGGGAATGTTAAACTAAAGTAACAAGTAGGAAAATCAGGAAACTATCAAGAACAAATGAATAGCAATATATTTACACACCAAAACACACACACACACACACACACACACACACACACACACACACACACAGATGACACTGAAAAAAGGCCATCTCAGGAAGAGAACTAACTGCCTTTGGCAGGGAAATACCCTGATATGCCTTTTGAAGTGCAAGAAATGGGCCCCAAGAGTTTGGTCTAAAAAGAACTAGTCAATGACATAATTAAATTCTTTTGCACAACATTGTAACAGGACTTGGGATAAGATGAGAGAGAAGACTGGAGACGGAGGGGCCTGGGTGATGTGACTAGAAGCTGCCCTTGCTGAGAATTGTGACCAATAGCAAATGCTCAAGAAGGTTTAAAACCAGTGTCTGTTATGTAGTAGAGTTGTTTGTGATGCTGCCATGTAAACTCTCTCCATGGCCTTGAGCTTTCACTTCAGTCTGCTACACACACAGCCTCCTGATGGTGTCACTTGGGGGAGGTGAAGGAATCCTCTCCAGTAATGGGAAACAGTGAGGAAGATGTCAGACGTGCACAGGTTGCCCAGATGATCCATAAATTGAATCAATTCAGTTGAAGCAGGAACACAGAGCCAGAGGTGAAGAGTATAGAAGAGTAGGTTTCCATAAGTATCTCTGGAGAGATCTAGAGGGAAGGTGGATCCCCATTGCCCATGGAATAGGGTCTCAGGCCAGTGTTGCTTGCATATCAAAAGACAAGGGAACTCTAGAAAACACCTGGGTTATATAGGTTTATCGATTACCTTATGTGTGTTTGTTTGTGTTCAATCGTATGCAAAAGTCATTAGAGTGGATAGGGGAAATGTTGGAGTAAAGAGAGTTCTGAGTTGGAAGTCTAAAGAGGTGAATCTGAGTCCTGGCTTGGTCACTGATCTTGGATGAACTATTGTGCTTATCTGGTCTTTAGGTGCCTCACCTGTAAAATATGGGCTTGAACTAGATAAACTCAATAATCCCTACCAGCTCCAACTTTTCAGGGGACCATCCTGCCTTCCTACTTTTCCCTGACCATTTGAGTTCACCCTTCCCCAATTAGCTGAGCTCTCCCTGAATTTTGACAAAGTTGGGGAACAATTTTAAGGTTTCTCAATGCAGACTAACATGCGCCTACCATTTCTCCCTTCATAAGCACAGGCGTGAAAAGGCCCTTGTGCTCCTGGCCCAAAGCCCAGCACAGCTGAGGCACAGACCAAGCCTATGGGTGAAGCCGGGGGGGGGGGGGGGCTAAGTAACTTTCCAGTCATCTCATAGGTTACTGACAGAACGAGCTCAAGACCTAGGCCTGCTTTTTAAGGTTTTTTTTCTCCCCACAATGTTATGCCATTAGTTCTCTCTTCCTTCTATCATTGAATATTCAATAATTACTAGGACTTAGGAATAAGGAATAAGGGAGATAAAATTTTGAGGAAAAGAATAATGTAAGATGAAGTGCTTTGCCTCAGAATTTTCAATAGAATTGGAAACTCTCCACCTCCCAATCTCTTCAGTAATACCTTTCTTAGTAATTGGTGGGATTCTACTAAAAGGCTATTAATTCAATAGATTCTTATTAAATGCCAACTCTATCCCAACACTATACCACACTGTGAGGATAAAGTGGTGAACAAGGTAAGTTCCTTATGGAATTTATAGGTTAAAAAGGAAAGGCAGACCTTAAAGTAGTAATCACATTGCTAAAGATCATAAATTAGTTATAATTGTGATATGTCATTATATATAGAGTAATGACTGTAATGGTTAATTTTATGTGTCAACTTGACTGGGTCATGGGGTGCCCAGGTGTTTGGTTAAATATGTTTGGATGTGTCTGTGATGGTGTTTCCAGATAAGATTAGCATTTGAATTGGTAGACTGAGTAAAGCACATTGTCCCTCTCCAATATGAGTGGGCATCATGCAGTCGTTGAGCGCCTGATTAGAACAAACCGGTAAAGGAAGGGAAAGTTCACCCTCTGCTTGACTATTTGAGCTGGGACATCAGTCTTGTCCTCTTCTTGGACTGGGACTTATATCGTTGATCCTCCTAGCTCTCAGGCCTTCAAACTCGCCTTGGAACTACACACCAGCTATACACTTGGGTCTCCAGCTTGCAAACAGTAGATTATCTGACTTCTCGGCTTCCATAACCCATGGGCCAATTCCTTATAAAAAATACTGTATCTAGATAGATAGATAGATAGATAGATAGATAGATAGATAGATAGATGATAGATAGATACATGTATGCATGCATACATATATACGTACATACATACATACATACATACATACATACATACATCCTACTGGTGGTTCTGTTTCTCTTGAGAACACTAATCCTAGCTCAAGGTATCAGGAAAGCTTTCCTTGAATAAGTGAATTTAAGCAGAGACCTACAGTGGAGTGTGAGTTAGCTGGAGGAAGGAGTAGGAAATGAAGGGGGAAACAAGCAAGGGAGAGGAAATAGCATGAGCACAGGCCATGACCAGTTGGCAAAACTGGAAGACAACTAGGTTGGCTGGGCTGTTGAGAGCCAAGAAAATATTAATGAGCGAGGAAACCAGAGAGGTAGACAGTAGCCAGAGCATGCAGGCCATTGTGGGTCTTTGTTAAAGATTTGGCACTTGATCCAGAGAGCAGTGGAAAGTCTTTTAAGATCTCTAACCAGGTTTCCAGAAGTCAAACAGATCCACCATATTTGCTTGTTTGTTTGTTTTCAACACAGAATCTAGGCCAGTGTTAGTTTGATGCATTGCCAGATGTGCTGTCTCCTGAAAAGCTCTCCTGGGCTTCTAGCAGGCATTTTTGACTTTACCCCTCACAGTCTGTCTTTTCACCATGGAACCCAGTTACCGTGTGATGGATTGTGAGTGGCAGGAAAGACACCTGTGAGGTCCAGTGGGGAGAGTCCTGAGCATAGAGTTAACAGCTCTGCCCTTCTCTTGACCTCCCAGGACTCTCGTTTGGGGGTGGAAGAAAATTCCAAGACTCTGTGTCTCCATACTTGTACTCCACACCTGAGTCTGCCTCATCTCCCGAGGATGTTGGAGAAATAATTAAATTAAAGATAGACAGTGTGAGGTTCCCAGGTGCTGGAGTAACAGCTGGCACATATAAATTGGAGACAATGTCATAGGGAAGCGTCCAGTGCCACCACAGTGGAGCCCAGGAGAAGCTGTTGGCTGGGCAGGGTGATATCGACATGGATGCAACCTCGGCCACAGTCACAGGGAGATGGGGGAAGGTGGTTGGCTGTCTGGTTAAGGTTACAGTCAACCATCTATTCAGTAAGTATGAATTATATGCTGGGCACAGGAAGATGAATAAGACAGGATCGTTTCCCTGAAGTATAGCATGAACAAGGTGTGAGCCATAAAAACCAGGAGTCAATTTTTTTGGAAATGTGGATGTAGATGTGTTATATGAATACATAAACACTGTGCAGTTTATGTATAAATATGTATTGTATTCAGCTGAATAATGGCCCTCCAAAGATGTCCACATCCTAATCCCTGGAGCCTGTGAATATGTTACCTTCCAAGGCACACCTCTCAGGTGTGATTAAGTATAAGGACCTTGATATGGAGAGATGATCCTGCATTTATGCAGGTGGGCACAATCTAATCACATCAATCCTTAAAAGCAGAAAGCCTTTCCCAGCTTTAGTCAGACAGAGAAAAATGGAACAAAAGAAGAAACAGGAAAAAAGTTGAAGCGTGAAATGTACTTGACCTACAGTTGCTGGCTTTGAAGATGGAAGAAGAGTGCCAAGAACTTAGGAATGTATTTGGCTTCTAGAAACTGAAAAAGGATCGGAAATAGTTTCTTCCCTAAAGTCTCGGGGAAGAAATGTGGCCCTGCCGACACCCTGACTGTAGCCCAGTGAGACCTGCATCAGACTTGTGACCTAAAGGACTGTAATTTAATTAATTTGTGTTGTTTTAAGCCACTGTTTGTGGTCATTTGTTAGCACAGTAATAGAACACTAATACAATATAATATATGTTTTCAGTTCTTATCTTTCAATCAGGATTTCTTAGGTGCAAATGACACAATCCACTCTAGCTAGCTTAAGCATAAAATAAATGTATTCTAGGGTATTAGGTAAGTCAGCGACTCCCTAGGAGAATAAGAGAGGCTAACTCTGAGAGTTTGCTGCCCTGAACAAGCCCGATCACATCAGGGAGGCCTGCCTCCCTTGGAGAACCCCACCACCATTACTGCCTGGAACCCACCTCCTGAAGCACCACGTGGCCATCCACAGAGCCAGATGCCCTCACCAGCAGGTGAGGGAGGATATCAATGCCCTGGCATAGCCTGCCCTGCTCGCATTGCTCACTTCCCATCATGTCTCATGCAGCTACTTCTGATTGGTGGAACCAAGGGCTCACATCTGCACCCCCACTGCAGAAATGTTTTAGCTTTCTGGAAAGACTTACAATGTATGGAAATGATGGAAATATAGGAAGGTACTCAAATTTGGTGAGGGTAAAAGATGGTAGTGGAAAAAATGTCCACTACAAAAGCCTTTGGTCAGTCCATACACTCTCTCTTTTTTTTTTTTACCAGTTTACCAGTTGCAATTGCCATTACTCGGTGCTATCATAATATTAACATTACTTTCCTGAACCCTGAAGCTACCTGAGTCTGCTAACCATTAGAAAATACATCATTCCAATGCCATGTGTAAGTATGTTAATGGCAGAATGGATAAAGAACTTTGGGAGCTCCAGGGATGAAGCAGTTGCCTTCAGACAGGTAGACTAGAGGATCTGAGTTACAAGATGTTGAGCTGACACTTTTGAATCAATAGAGCAAGAATATTCCAGGCAGAAAGGCATTATACTAATGTATGAAGTTGCAGAAGAACTTGGCACAGGTAGGGATAAAGGATAGCTGGGTGTGACCAAGGCCCAAAGAGTAATGGGAAACAGAAGGGTCTGAGGAGAAAAAGGCAGTTAGGGACAGACTAGAAAGTGTATAATAAAGTATGTTATGGAGTGTAGAATTTACCCTATAGGTGACGGAGAGTCATTGAAGTTTAATTAAGGAATTGACATGAGGTCATTTTTAGAAAAATAATTCTGGCAATGGTATGGCAAAGAAGAGAAAAAACTAGTAGTCAGAACTGCTAGTTAAGAGTTTCTGGGCCGGCCGAGTGGCGCATTGGTTAAGAGCTGGTTTGGGGATGCCAGCGCCCTGGTTCGGATCCCACATATGAGGGCCAGTAACACTGCCCTCTACAGCTAACAACAGCTCCACCTGGAGCTGAGCTGTGCGAGCCCCGGCGACGGTGTGGGCTGCAGCATGGGCTACAGTGAGTGGCCGGCAGCCAGTGTGAGCGTCTGGCAGCCAGCGTGAGCTGCCAATAGCCGCGGTGAGCGACATCCAGAGGCCTGCGACTGATCTGCCTCATCTGGGAAGAACGCAATGACGATACCAACATGGGCCAGTGAAGTAATGTCCTCCGCAACTAGACTGAAGAACAGAAAGACAGCAACTTGTCTGTTCCCCTTTCCCGAGTCCGGAACGCTGTTCCCCTCCCCCAATTCCCCAATAAAAATCTTAAAAAAAAAAAAAAGTTTATCACAAAAATCTAATGAAGAAATGGAGGCGATGAGAACAAAAGCAGTGGCGGTAGGTTTTATGAGGAAGGGGTTAATTCTGGATGAACATGACTAGTAGAAAGAGAAGACTCAAAATTGTTAGGACTTTTCAGACTTAGACAATTGGGGAGACGCTCTTGGCATTCACTTAATTGGGAAATTTAGGAAATTGGAAAAATACAAAGAGAGGTTTTAGGAAAAAATAGGAGCTTTGACTTACACCTGTGAATTTCAGATGACAGTGAGACATACAGATAGGACATCTAGGAGGAAATTGGACACAATAGTCTGGAGATTGGTGAAGACCTGAGTGGGAGACATGGATTTTAGACTGAAGCGCTGGACTTGGATAAAGATTTCTCAGGGAGAGTCTGATGAAAAAGAGAGGGCTAAAAACCCATCACTGGGCAAATGCAATGTGGAAGGGTGATGGAAGGATCCATGCACCTCGGCAGTCCTCTGCTTCCCTACCAGAATGGACCCCAGGGCAAAGATTTTATATTACACGGTACCAAACTAAAGAGAAGATGAGGTCAAGGATTGCTAGGTAAGCTGTGACTGTGCCTAGGCCTGAAGTCCCCCTTTTTGTGGACACTATTTCCTTCCCTTGACACAAGTGGACTAAAGCAGCTAACTACCAAACGTCTCACTTGCCCAGTGTCCCAATTCTAAGAGATGCTGCACTGCCAAAGTGGCCTATGGCCACTTTGCAGCTCTTTCCCAACTATAAGAGACTAATTACAACAGGGGTTATCGATATTTGGTCTGGCCCTCAGAATATGCACTTTGAAGTCAGTATAAAAAACAGTTGTCATGTAGGGGATTTGGAACAGGCAACACTAGAACACTAGGCCTTTGGTGTTTAGAGCCAATTAAGAACGCAGTGGCCAGCTGCAGGCTGAAATTGTCAAGCCCCAGGAACTGCAGGCATACAGAGAACCTGGTGAGGAAAGAAAGTGGACCAGATGTCAGAGAGAAGCAGAGATGACATGAGCAAGAAACATGTAGTCACAGGAGAGAAGAAAAGCCTTGGGTCTGACAGCTTCTGGTTACAGTCTTCATGCAATCCTGGTAGATCCACCCCATACCCACTCGGTCTTGCAATATCTGAAATACAGACTGGGAGAACACCAAGAGAAGGGCTCAGTTTGCTTAAATTATGCTTTCATGTACTACATGTAACCCCACTATAACTTTTCATGTTGCCTATTCTTACAGCAGAATCTTTTCTGTAGCTAACACAAAAATAAATGTAAAGGATGACCCTCTCTAAAAGAACCCAAATTATAAGTTAATAAAGTCTGAATTATATTATATATCACAGGCACTGAGCTAACGTCTGTAAATAGCAATTGGCAATTTCATTCATTGGGATCAAGATCTACCCTATACTTCTCATGTCAAGTGCAATCAGTTATGTAAAATAGGATCTTTGTTTATCAGAGCCTGTGCTGCTTATATATCAGAATCAGTGTACTTGAGTTTCCCAGGAATGTCTGAAATACGAAGTCTTACTTTTCCTAGTAAAGTCGCTGAGACCCAGTGACTTTTTCCTGGAATGACAGTTCCCACTAAGGCATAGGAAGGTTCTTGGGCTAGCTAGCAAGTAAGAGAGGATCTATAAACAGCTCTCTAAGAAATAGATTTGCAACAGTTAATGTCAGTTTATGAATATTAATCCAAAATAAAAAACTAAAGCACAGAAGAAATTCTTCCAAAATGTGGGAGATCAGGGCATAGGACTAACACCTCCTTAGGAAGTTAAATCAGACTTTGACGATACATACCTATTGTATCTATAAGTATATTTAACAAATATGTATATGACTCACCTGGTTCAGGGCCGGACTTTAAGTTCACCTCGCTAAACCTGGACATGTAAATGTCTTATCATGATATCCTTGACATATACTTGCCATGGACAGATCTATTTAAAAAAATCATTGCTAGTGTATAAAAAAGGCACATGCAGACATGCAGGCTCTATTTAAAAGTGTCCATGAAGTGATGGATCTGTTTAGAACCTGGACTGTGGTGATGGTATCACAGGTGTGCATATGTCCAAACTCATCAAGATGCATACATTAAATGTGTGCAATATTTTGTATATCAATTATTCTTTAATAAAATAAAATTATAAAATTAAAATCTCATATATATATATATATATATATGAGACAGAGCAAAACAGCCAAAAAATGCATACACATTTTAAGAAAAGAAAACACTGTATTAATATTATAATAATATATACTGCTAACAAAAGATGAATACAAGTCACGTTTGACTTCTGCAATTACAAGAGGTGTTCAAAGTGGTTACCATCAGCATATTTTAATACAGTTTTTTCCTTTCTTAAAATGTGTATACTTTTTTGGCACAATTTTAGGATATAAAAGCCAATTCTATATATTATTTATGATCATATGCATAATAAAAGTTCTTTTTTTTTTTTTAATATTTTATTGGGGAATTGGGGAAGGGGAACAGCCAAGTTGTTGTCCTTCAATCTTAGTTGTGGAGGGCACAGCTAGCTCAGCTCCCAAGTCCAGTTGCCATCTGGGTCCATTGGCAGCTCAGTTCAAGGTGCCCTGTTCAATTCTTAGTTGCAGATAGGCATTGCCCAGCATCCCATGCGGGAGTCCAACCGGCAACCTTGTTGTTAGGAGCACATGCTCTCACCAGCTGAGCCATCCTGCCACCTGTTGGCAGCTCAGCAGCAGCTCAGCTTGGGTACAGCTCACTGGCCCATGTGGGAATTGAACTGGTGACTCTGTTACTCAGAGCTCGCCCTCTTAACCAACGGAGCCACTCAGCCGGCCCCTAGAAGTTCTTTTTAATGTGTGGGAATAATAAACACCTAATTCAAGGTGTTGGTTACTTCTAAGAAATGAATAAGAGAAATGAGATAGGGGAGAAGTACCCAGTGTATTTTAACTATATCTATAACATTTTCTTTAAAATCAGTCTCTATGTGGATAAAGAACAACGTGTCTGTGTGTCTGAGTATGTATTCCACACACACACATCGTGGCCATAGACATCATTCAATGACTAAGATGTATCATTCAGAACTGAAACCTTAAAAATCTGTATGTGCAGGTCAAAATAGAATACCTTGTATTTACATCTCACTGTGCACTTTTCAAAGCATTTTCAGAATCTTGGATATTTTAAAATCACGAGTAAAGTAGCTAAGTTCTGCAGGTGTCATTATCCAACTTGACAGACGCGAGATGGAAGATGGAAATACAAAGATGTAGAACTGAATTTGTCTTGGTTCACAGTAGTCTTTACTTGCTTGCCAGTCATCATAAACCTCCTTCCCTAACACAATCTTCATCATTCATATGCCTCCAAAGCACCCAGTGTAAAGCAGGCTCATCTCATTCTGAACTCCAGTAAAAGAATTTCCCCAAAAGGGAACCCTGGTGCACTGTTGGTGGGACTGCAAATTGGTGCAGCCATTATGGAAATCAGTATGGAGGTATCTCAAACAACTGGAAATGGAATTACCGTATGACCCAGCAATTCCACTCTTGGGTATCTACCCAGAAGAATCAAAGACGCTAATTCGAAAAAATATATGCACCCCTATGTTTATTGCAATGCTAATTACAATAGCCAAGACTTGGAAACAACCGAAATGCCCATCGGTAGATGACTGGATTAAGAAACTGTGATACATTTATACAATGGAGTATTATTCCACTATAAAGAAGAATGAAATTGTACCATTTGCAACGATATGGATGGACCTAGAGACTATTATATTAAGTGAAATAAGTCAGTCGGAGAAAGACAAATACCATATGATCTCACTTATATGTGGAATTTGAAAAACTGAATGAATGAGCAAAGTAAACAGAAACAGTCTCATAGATATAGAGGAAAAACAGGGTTGCTAGTTGGGAGGAGGGTGGAGATGAGGGAGAAAGGGAAGGGATTAGACAACATAAATAGGTAACTATGATATTGCCACAGGGATATGAAAGACAGTTCGGGTAATATAATAATGTTGTAAATATTTTGTGGGGTGTCATATGGTCACATGTCTTGTTAGGGAGACCACTTCATGGATGGAGTAGAGGCTTGATCACTGCACTGTATACCTGAAACTGATGTTGTATAATATTGTATGCCAACTGTAATTGAATATACAGATAGTCACGGGATGTGGATTATTCGGTGGAAGGGAGTCAAAGGAATTGTAATAGATATGTATGATATGGGGGGGAGGAGTGGGGTAGTGAATTGGGGGACAGAGGTTATCACTTTGAGGAGTAAAAAGTATAACTATTGCACTGTGTTGTACACCTGATGCTAATTTTTAAAAAATGTTTATTTCATAATAAATGAATAAAAAAATTTTAAAAAAAGAATTTCCCCAAACAATGATTATAATGCTGGAGGACAAAACTCTGATTGGAAGCTGGAGTTGACTCTTTTCCAATACGACTGCAAGAACTTAAGTATTTTGAAAGCAGTGTCTTAAAATGTAAGCGTGTGTTGTGAAAGAAATTGTTATAAATGGAGAAATCAGCTGAACTGCATCTCAGTGGAATGAGACTGAGGCCTTTTCTACATTCAGAAAACATTTATTGAGGGCCCACTGTGTACCCCACAACACTGGGTTAAATAGCATAGCCCAGTGAGGGAGACAGTCAAAGTGAAATAAGCCATGCCCTCAGGGAATATTCCAACTAAAGCAAAGGAGGGTGAATAAATCTCTGGGAAACAGTAGCAATTGCCCGAAGGAGGCAAGGTGGGTTCTCTGGGCCACTGAGGGAGTAGCCCAGTGGGGTCTGCACTGGGAGCACAAGAAAAAAGTATGGGGAAGAACTGGCTGGGAAGAAAGACGTGGCGGGACCCTGGAGCTGAGCCAAGAGTCATGGGGGCAGCTGCAAGAGTAAAGGTCAGGGCGTTTCCTCAATCAGAGCAGGGTCCCCTGCTGATCAAGTGAAAACTGGAGCTCCACTACCGACAGAGACCCAAGCCACAGACCTGGACCCCAATAGGCTTGTTCTTTGAAGAGGAACAATGCTTATGCCAAACTTTGCCAACAATGGCAGGAAGGGTGAGTTAAACCGGCCCAGCCAACTTGAAGAGACACCATAACTCTTTTTTCAGCTGATCTTTCAAGTCCCCCCTCCCCCACCCTGCCCCAGCTCTAGCACCCACTGCTGATCCGAGGAAAGTCTGGGTGAAAATAAAGACATGCACTTCGCTGGGAGAGATCACTCTCTATTGAGTAAAGCTGAATGGAAGATGTGAAGAAAGAGAGCTCTACGCAAAGTCAGGAGCAGAAACAGCAGCAGCAGCCACACCTGGGAAATGTTAGAAACAAAAATTCTTAGGCCCCTCCTCAGGCCAACTGAATCAGAAACTCTAGGGGGGAAAGCCAGCAATCTGTGTTTTAAGGAACCCTCCAGGGGATTCTGATCCACTCTAAAGTTTGAGGGCCACTGCCTAACAATTCTACATTGAAGGCTGGTCAGCTCTCTAACTGGGAAAGAATTGGCATAGGCTAATAGGCTAGCACAGAGAAGAAGTGGTATCCTGTGGCCTTCATGTGCCACCAAACCAGCATGGGGTGATGGTCAAAAGACAAAGTCCCCCCATACCCTGTACCCAAAATAATCCAAGGGCACCTCAGAAACTAACAGGCTACCCACCAGAAGATACCAGATTCTGGGCTTTGCATCATTTTGAGGAAGCATCCTTAAGGGACTCCTGAGATCAACTCCAGAGGTTCTGAGGATCAACAGAAAAAAAAGCCTCTTCACTGGATCTCCATATTACCCTGCCAATCTGCAACCCCAGATTAATCCAACCAGTGAGTTTTGCAACCTTTATTCACAAGCTCATTCTGTCTTGGTCATGAAAGTCATAAAACAGGAAGAACTGAATGGAAACCACTTTCTCCTCATCTCAGTTGAGTCTTAAATGTCATTGATGTACTCATCCAGTCATTCAACAAATATGTTTTAAGTGCTTAGAATGTGCCCAGCAATTAATTACCTTTTTCCCATTCCTAGTTGGTTCTATATAAAATTCATTATATCAACATAATTTGTGTATTTATCCAACAGTTCTTTGAAGGGATTAAAACTCAACAATCTTTGACTCTGACCCAAAGCAGTGTTCGCATATGATTTTTTAAAATTAATTTCACAGAGGAGGAACTTGGCAAGCAGATAGCACTTCTGTGTCCCTTCTCCCAAGTTGTCTTCATCCAGGGATAACATTGAAGAAGGTGGGTCAGACTGGCAAATCATTAGAATAAAATATGATAGGTGCTATAAGAGAGGTATGCCTAGTGTGTTTTTGGTGTATGGAGAAGAGAGGAACTCATGCCTATGAGGTTTTTGGTATTTAATTTCATAGAGGAGGGACATCTAAATCATTTTGAAACATTCTTGAATCCCTTAAGCACCCAAACATACTATTGACCTTCATTCTTGGCAGAAGACTCTTCCAACGCCTTCAGGGTACTAAGCAGGGCCATCAGATGTGAATTTTCTCCTCGCCAGTGTCTCTCCACATCCCTACCAGCCTTGGCTCTTTCTCCACTCCTGTTGTTATCACTACACCTTCCCATGTCCTCTGCAACTTTGCTCCTTCCGCTCTCCAGTCTGGCTCTCACATGTTGCATCATTCCTGGCTGTGCTCCCTGAAATAATGAAGGCATTCATACTTCCTGTGTCCTGATGCAGCCCCATCATCCCTACTGATTTCCCAGGAAACTACTACTGCCTTTTTCTCCTTTCCTTCACTGTCAAACTTCTTTGAGTATAATCTTCTTTCCTATTTTTCATTCTTTCATCAGGCCCTAAAAAAATAATAATGATATTTAACACCTTCCTATCTGCCAGGCATTTCTCTAAGTGCTTACATATTGTGTATTAACTCACACCACCCTCATAATAATATTGCTCACTAAACACTATCATTAGCATTCTCATTTTTCAGTAGAGGAAATTGAGCACAGAGTAGTTCAGCCATTAAACTAAAATCAGACAGCCGATGAGTGGTAGAACTGGGATTCTGACCCAACCACTTGGGTCAGAGTCTGTATACTTAATCCTTAAAACACCTGCAGAGGGCATATGCAGGAAGTTTGTTCGACCCATGCTCTTTTCTTTCAAATTGTCAACCTGCCCAAGTTGATTGGACCTGGAGTAGACAGATCCAGTAATATACTGGACTCAGCCAGTCAGATTCTAACCATGAAAAACAAAGGAAATGGCTTTGGTTCCTGACTTTCTTGTTTCAATCCCAGTGTGTCCTACTCTTGGATATCTATTAGTCTGTCTGTAATATTCTTTAAATAACCAGTTGCCCGTCTTAGTTGAGTGATTTCTATCCCTGTAATCCAGTAATCCAATAATGCCTGTTTAAATTACATCCTCAGGACATCCCAGGAGCTGATCTTTTAAAGATTGCTAATCATCTCTTAAAAATTGACTTCAGTAGATCTTAAAAGTTCTCATCACCAGAAAAAAGAAATGTAACTATGTGTGGTGATGGATGTTAACCAGACTTATTATAGTGATCGTTTCATAATATATACAAGTATTGAATCACGTTGTACACCAGAAACTAATATAATGTTGTATGTGAATTATATCTCAATTTTTAAAAAACCAACTCCAGTGGCCTCCTTGTTCTGTTCTACCTTTTGCTGTGTTCCACACTGGCGACTTGTCCTACCCACTCCTGTGTTTTTCCCCTCTGTGGCTATATGTGGTTCCCCCACTGCCTGACGGTCCCTTCACTACTTTCTTCATTAGCAGGCTATTTCTCGTTTTCTATGACCTAGCTCAGACACCTCTTCCAGGTAAGCTTCCAGGATTCCTTAAGGTTGAAAATGCCCCTCTTCTGTGCTCCCACGTCCCCTCTGCAAATGTATGTCATTGCATACCCATATAAACCAGATATAATTGAATATTCCATATTCCTGAGCAAAAATAGCAAGCTACAGAGTAGGATGGAGAGTATGACCCCTCTTATGTAAAATTCTATACATTGTGTAAAAACATAAGCAGCTCATGTCACTTGCTTGCCTAAATCCTACAGTGAATTTCCAATTGTACTTAACAACAATACACAAAGGCCAGGCCTGGCCTACTGAAGCTGTTTTTCTTTTCTTGAAAACACCTCATTTGTTCCTGCCTTACAAACCATCTATGCCCCTAGATGGCTTTACCTGAAATGCTCTGCCCCAGCTCTTCACCTACTGGCTTTGCCTTGTCTTGAAGAGTCAGCTCTAGACCCAACAACCCAGTTCACGTAGGCCCACCCCTGTCATTCTCTTTCACATCATTCTGCTTTATTTTCTTCAGGAACTTATCTAACTGAGAGTCACTTCTCCATTTATTTGGTTTTTTGTTTGTCTGTCGCCTGAAGTTAGCCAAACTGCAGGATTTAGGACACAGTCCTCCTGCCAAATCTGTCCCAGACTTCTGACACCAAATGCAAGTTCAAGGGTTTTCCCAAACCACACTTAGGTTCAATGATTGGTTAGAAAGATGCCCATAACTCACTGAAAGCTATTACACTTAGGGTCACATGTATTGGAGAGAAAGGATATAAATTAGAACCCACAAAGGAAGAGACATACAGGGTGGAGTCTGGGCAGAGTCCAGAGGCTGAGCTTCTGGTTGTCCTCTCCTGTGGAGTCACACACAATGTTGCCCCCTCTTGGCCACAATGTGACATTACACACAGAGAATAACCAACCAGTAAGGCTTATAAGAGCCTTGGTGTCCAGAGCTTTTATTGGATCTTCATTGTGTGGACGTGATTGGTTCAATTCTTGCCCACAGGACTGGACTCAATCTACAGCTCCCCTCTCAGTCAGGGGTTGTGCTGACATCATGAAAGCTCAAGGGGCCCACCCTGAGCCACCTGGTTTGCATAAACTCAGCAGCACCACCATGAATAACAGACACTCAGGAAATTCCAAAGGTTTAGAAGTTGGCTTACCTCCCAGCAGCAGACAAAGGCCAAAACTCTTATTAGGCAAGGCCAAATTCTTTACTACGTATCTCTCATCTCTCTACTCTCTACTAGAAGAAAGAATAGATTGTCTTGTTCTCCCCTGTGGCCCCAGCAGTATATATATAATAACATTACTAATTCATTTCTACTTAGTATGTAACACTACTAACTCACAGCCAGGGCCTTTGCTCCATGCTGAGAACATAGGGATGAGCAAGACAGGTAAGTTTCTTATTCTCGGGAGACAGAAAATAGACAAATAAGTAAGCATTGTGTTGCAGAGTGTGATCAATGCTGTGAAGGAAGTGAGCAAGTGGTGTGGATAATTAGGGGCATGAGGGTGGTCAGGAAAGGCATCTCTATGGCATAAGAAGGGGGCGTCTCATAGAAAGATCCAAGGGAAAAGCAAGCAATCCAGATTCAAGGATCAGTAGCTAGAAAGGCTTCAGGAAGAGAAAGCTTCGTACAACCACAGACCAACAATAAGTCCTCAGTGTTAGACCTTATGGGGGAGGGAGTGCTCCTGATTAGATTAGGGACAGAGGTGGCCAGAGGCCAGATCATGAAGGGCCTTGGAGACCATTCAAGGCATTCGGATTTTATTCTAAGTGTGATGGGAAAACAAATGGCAGCATTGAAGGAGAGAAAGGATCTTATCTGATTTATGCTTTTCAAAATTCACTTTCTTGGACGCATGAAAAATGAGTTATCAGGAGGAGGGGCAAGAGACAGAGCAGGGAGGTGAGTTCAAAGATTTTGCACCAGACAAGGTAAGAGGTAGTGACAGCTTGAACTGCAGGATCATGGTGAGAAATGGACTGATTTGAGATATATGTTGGAGGTAAGCCTGTTACAACTTGCTGATGGATTGGATATGGAAATGAGGGAAAAGGAGGAATCAAGGATGACTCAGGGTTTTTGGTGTAAGCAACTAGGTGGATGATAATGCTATTTTGTGAGTTGGGGACATAGGAGGAGGAACAGGGCCAGCTGGCAGTGGTTACAGCTGGGAATTAAGAATTTTGTTTTAGACATTCTGCATTTAAGATGCGAGTGAAACATTCTGGTGGAGATTTCAGGTTGACAGTTGGCTATAACAACCTGGAGCTCCATGGGAAGAGCTCTGGGAAGGAGACATCATTGTTGACATGGAATTTGTGCCATGGGAGTATGTAGATGAAGGGGAGAGAATCGATGACACAGAAAGAGAAGACAAAGGAAAAGAAAGGAAGGAAAAGGCAGGGAAGAGGATAGAGAGGAACCCATTACCAGGTCCTATGGCTTGTCAGGCCTTGGGGGGTCCTGTCTAAATGGATGAGCCAGCAAAACTGCATGAGAAGCAGAAGGTGGTGACAGAAAAAAACTCCAGGAGAGTATGTATGTCATAAAACTAAGAAAGAAGAGTGTTTCATGACGGAGGGAAGGGTCAAATATGTGCCAATTATGACCAAAAGACCAAGATAAGGCCAGAAAACCATGCTGTGAGCCAGACTGGAGCAAACTGAATAGCAATTTGTAGATGAAAAAATGGAAGCAGCATGTGTAGACAATGCTTAGGAGTTTTACTAAAAATGAGGCTATAGGTAGATACAAATGTAGCATCAATTGAAGCTTTTGTAAAGATGGGGAATCATACAGCACATTTGAATGAATGTCACAGAGGGAGAGACTGGTGATGCAGGACAGAGCAGTAATGAAGAAAAATCCTTTAAAAGAGCAGACGGCAGGTGCTGGCCTTTGACAAGGGGACTTTTTGCATCCAAAGGGGAGGGAAGATGAAGACAATGGGAAACACACACAGGGACATATGTAGACCTGGTAGTTGGGAGAAAGGGGAGTTCTTCTCCAATACTTCCATTTTTCAATGAGGAATGATGGGACGTCATCAGCTATGATGAAGAGTAGAGGAGGGTGAGGGATGGGGAAGCGGGTCTTGAGGGACCAACATGAAGCCTTTGCTCATAGTTTCTCACATTCTCTTTCCACACCCAATGCAACAGCCCGAGTCCAGCCTTACATTACCTCCATCTGTACTACCACAACGGCCTCCTAAACGATATCCCACACCCAGCACCCCATTAACTCCTCAACCCTTTACTACCTATCCTTTGGCGGGATCCCCCTAAACCACAAATCTGTTGTGCCATGGAAACCTCTCAAGGACTTCACCGTATTGTGTACAATGCTCTATATCATCATCCTGGCGTGCAGGGTTCTCCAGCTTCTGGTCCAGCCCACCTTTGCAAGCGTACCCTCAACACATCTTCCCTTCTACCTGTCGCTGAACCGCTACAGCCTATTCATTACTTTCTCCCCGAATTCACATCTCATGGCCCTCCTTATTGCTGTGAAGGTGCTGCAAGAGTCGACTTCCCATAGATCCTTATTCCTTTAAAATGTGTTATAAAGATCAAAGTCTGTCTCGTATTAGAAGCATGTATTTATAACTGTATGTTTGTCTATGTGCGATTGTGTCTGTCTCTAAGGGAGGAAGACAGGAACAAAGGGGAGGAGGGACCAAAGGGAGGGGCAGGAGAAAAGAGGAGGGAAAAGCCTTCTGGGTCTCTGCTGGTTCAACTCACTGGCTCCAATGAACTGCTCAACAGCGAGCCCTCAGCTTCTCTTCATTGACTTACTGCCGGCAACCTTGGCTTGCAGATCCCTCCCCTTCCCCTGTGCTCCTTCTCCTTTCTTCCCCCGTGCCTCCATCTTAGATGCCCAGTAATTGCATCCAATCTTAAGCAGCTCCATCTCTGAAAAGAACAGTGGGAGGAACTTGAGAGAAATAGGGCAGAGAGATGAAAATATAATGTTGAAAAATTCATGCTAAAGGAAGCACATGCCTCCCCCCAACCCCCTCCCTGCATCCCATCTGATAAAATTCTGGCAGAGTCCTTGCTTTCCAGGCACACGCGGAGACCTTGGCAGGCTGGGCCAAGTCTGTCTGAGGTGACAGAGGAATCACTAGTGAGCGGTGAGTGTCCAGGTATGCTCAGGAAGACAGTGGCACTTTCCTTCTGAGGAACAGTACGAGGCGTGGGAGAGATGACCTCTCCTCCTGTATCAAGAGCTGCCCCTGTACCACCACCTCCCTCGGCTGCTGCTGAAGTCAGGCCCGGCGGAGCACTGCCCTCCGCAGTCTCACAGGCCCTGTGTGGTTTCCGAAGCCTGCTCCCTTTAGGAATCCTGAAAGGCAAGGCAGGACCCTGAGCCATGGCCAGTGGCTGGCCTTGCGCCACTTCATTGAGCACTGTTTGCTCTGGGCCTGGAGCGGGAGAATTAAGGCTGCAGGGCTCTAGAGGCCTGAAAAAACCAGATCTCGTTCCCAACCCTGGAGTCTCTCACTCCCCTCGCAAAGCACTGCAGAGCTGCGGCCTGATTAATGCTGCACGCTGATATATACAGAGAAGATGGGCTTGCGATTCCCGGCAAGCGCCCCTGCGCCCCTGCGGAGAGGAGGCTCCGGTTGCTCGACTGCGACCCCTGGCGGCCGGCGAGGAAACTCTCCGCAGAGCTTAAAAAGCCAATGGGCCGCTGGTCAGGATGCAAAGGGAGGATTTTAAAATAAACTGGGATAAGGAATGTGCACCCCCAGGTGATGCAGGGCGAGGACGGGTGTGGAGAATGAAAGGCAAGCCAATTTTGCTTGCTTGCAATCTAAACAAGAAGCAAGGGAACAATCTGTTAAGGGACAGTGGGGGCTGATGTGGAACGGGGTTGGGAGAACGTGGAAACATGAAAATCTGTTTATAGTTGGAACAGAATCTGTATAATATAATGCTTACACAAAATAAGACTTAAGTTTTCCCCTGTCTGCTTCCTTTATCTTCATTTTAACTAGCAATGGGCTCTGACCCGATTTTCTCTTTCATACTCCCAAGCCAGCTGTATTTTAGAAGAGGCGTCTATCTATTCAGGGAAATAAAACATACCTTAGCTTCCTTCCGTGAGCCCAAATCACAAGAGCCAATATAAGACAAAAGTTAAGAGACAGAATGTCGATCCTTAACATGAATCCAACATATGTCACTCACTAGATGTGTGACATTGAGCAATCTGCTTAACCTCTCTGAACCTCTGGTTCTTTGTCTAGAAAACAAGTATAAGTAAAAAGCACCTCCAGTACTGTGGCGATAGTCAGTGGTACTCGAGGGCTCCTGCCCTCATCTCTATCTTCAGAACAGAGAAGCTGTCCCATGCAGGTTCTGCATTCCCTTCCCAGGCAGGACCCCTTTGGAATATGACTGATATACACTCAGTTCAAGAATAGGCCAAGTGCCTGTGAGAAACAGGGGATGAGTTCTCCATCACTTTCCCTGACTCCTTCCCTTTCTTTCCGATCAGTTCATACCACCCTCAAGCCCAGGTATGAGCATCGAGCAGACCAGGCAATGCCCACAAAATGGTATATATGGATGTAGGTGTGTTAATGCAGGGAGCTTCTTGGCATGGAGCTGATCCTAACTTGGATGGAACTTGATGCCATCAGTCAAGTTTTAAAGGCTGTGAATCAATGTCCTCCTAGGTGTTAGCATCACACACATTCAATGCCTCAAATAGGCAAGGTTCTCTGCTAGGAGTTCACATGATGAAGTTCTCTAGGAGGCCCTGCCTCTAAGGAGCATAGTCTAGTTGGAGAGGTGCAATATACAAATAAGAAAAACAAATACTAAATAATGATTGTAAGTGGCATGATAAAGGGTCGAATGAGATGCTCACCAAATACACCAAATACTATAGGAAATTAGAGGATGAAAAATTGATTTAAGAGATGTTTTCTCTAGCTCTTGATGGCTTACCTGAGCCCTGAAAGCTACAGAAAGTGGCCGTGGTACTCCGATGAAATGGGTGAGCTCTTCTCTGTAATTCCAGGATGTGTCACTAGAAGGGCCCATCACAGAGCATACTATCCATGATGGGAAATAACATGTGCAGAAAATCCAACTCCTCAAAGATAAGAATCACCTGAAAATGCTTGCCCACCTTTAGCTCCAGAACCTAGGGGCTTATCTCAGGGCATGATTTGCTTCCAAAGACACCACCTCTGAAGATGTCTCTGCCCGTCTTCTCTCTGCCCATCTCTCTGGAGGATACAACTGACTAGCAACTAAATTTCTAGGGGTGAACAAGAAGACAGAAGATGAGGACCTGGAGACTCATGACTCTTTATCCATTCATTCATCAATTCACCGACATAATCATCTAGCCATCCATTTATCCATTCAGTCCTTCATTCATTCACTACATTTTATTTAGCAATTGTTATGTGCCTAGCACTGTGTCCTGTGCCATGAGGAGTACAAAATAATGATATACTTCCTCTCCTTCTACCCTAAGCAAGATTCTACATTACCCTGCCCAATTTTAAAGAATCTCCTCTTTTGTCCCTTTCCCCCTGAAGGACCAGATGTGCTATGACATTCACATGGCTCATTCCATTGAGCGAGGAGGGTCCTCATAAACGCAGATGCCACCACTCTGTTAAGCAAACTCTCTCACATTGAATCTAATCATTCAGAGTTTACAGATCCATCCACCCACCTCCTGAAGGGACAAAGAAGAGTAGGACTCAGTGTACTGGTGCCCTAGGACAGATACCAATATGTCAAGCCTTTGCCCCACACTAGATCACTGATGCTTGTCATATAAACTGGCTCTCGCCTGTCCCTCACAAATGTCCACCTCCCTGGGGTGTTCACCTCGAATCATTCCAGTAGCCTTTTCTCCTTGCCTGCTGCCTCTCACTCCCACCCCCTGCCTTTGTGGGATTTGTGACAATTCGTTCTCTTTAAAATATTTTCTGGAGTGTATTCATGTGTCTTTAGTGGTGGCGGAACGCTGTATAATTATCTCCCAATTCATCAGGCTCCTTAACAGGCAAATGCCTTTTTTTCTAATAAGTTTCTCTGGCTGAGGCACCAATAGGCCTTGTTGCTACGGAAACCAGAATGTTTCTTTCTCTATTTTAATGGTATGTTGAAAGCTCCGCGTGTATGTGCATGTACACATATGGTGGCTGCTCACTTTTTCAGTTCATTTTTCCTTCCCTACCTCTGCTGACCTGTCTGGCATTGTCCCTACATCACATGTTTCGGAACATCCCCCCCTCATCCACAACCCCTGCGTGTCCCCTCCCTGCCTTTCACCGTGCCTCCACCTCCCCCTACCCTTCCATCTGGTGTTCTCAGCTGTTTAAAAAGAAATACCAGTTGGCTTGCATGAAATCTAAGAGGGAAAAGGAAATAAAGGGTAATTGTGGAAACAAAGCTTTGCAAAAGTCTTTGCCCAGCCAGGTGTTTCCGGCTGGACGACTCATGGCCTCATTTGGCCATCTTCCTAGAATATGGGGCCTCTTTGGAGGAGGAGGAGAGGGGATGAGAGAGCATCGCTCAGTGCAGGAGTGGAGGGAGAGCGTACCCAGCAGCACCATCTGCTGCTGCTGCTCCTGGGCTCAGGCGAACATACCGCTACCCAAGTCACTGGGTTCAATTCAAGGACTGTTGGAGGAGGGGAGGACACCACTGAAATTCATTTCTTTATTCATTTATTCAACAAACATTTACTGAACACTTCATAGGTGCCAGGCACTGTTCTAGGCACTGGGGATACACAGATGCTCCCTGTCCTCGATTAGCAAGACATGGTGACAAATAATTGTTAAGATGATGTAATATATGGTGAGGGACAACGGCATAATTAGGGGTTGGGCTCTGGAGTCAGGCGGAAGTTTGACCCCCAGGCCACCATTTCCTGGCTGTAACTTTGGGTAACTGACTCAACGTCTATAAGGCTCAATTTCCTTGTCCTTAAAAGTAGTATCATAATCAAGTTGCTTTTGATGATTAAATACAATAATGAATGTGTATTAGGACATCGCCCGCACAGGGTCCATATTCAATGAATATTTGTTGCCATTGTTGTCCTTATTGTTATTATGACCATCGTCAGGATTATTAGATGGTCATGATAACATGCAAGGTGACCACTGAGGCAGGTAAGGCATCACAGAGGAGGGGCTAGGCAGAGTATTTTCTAGGTTGGCAAAATGGGAAGAACATCCTAGTCAGAGGGGCCAGTGTGTGCAGAGGCAAAGTGCTTGTGTGTAGCTGCAGTGTCAGATACGTGTGTCTGAGGGTAGGAACACAATGGACTTGGCCTGAGCTGTGAGACTAACTCATTGTTAGTCCAAGGAGATTGAACCTCACCTCCAGTTTATGGGAGTGAGCAGAGAGGTCTTAGGCTGAGGAGCAGCCCAAGCAGATAAATTGTTTGGAGAGAAGCGTTTTTTCCTTGTGATACACAAAATGCCAAAATTAAGGGGCTCCAGAGCCTTCCCTTACTTTAAGAGTGACCCCAGCAAGCTCCACATATTAACTAATCCCTTGCTCTCCTTTGCCCCATCCTTCCAGTGCATCCCAGGCCACGCATAGCTGGACATCTGGATGTCAGATGCAGCATACCCCAGCCATGTAGGCTTTAACTAGGCACTGATGCAATGGGAGGGCTAGGTGAGATGACCTCTGAAGCCTCTTATAGGTCTTGATAACACGACCCTATAAAGAATTTAAAGGAATGGTTGATTGGCACTAGAGGCAGAGCAGTTGGCAGGAGTAAAAGATGTTGTGTGTGTGAAGAGTGACACAGTGGTTGGAGAGACAGCAGAAATGATGGAGGAGAACGTGCAGGGTAGACAAACCAGGCATGGTTTGGTGATTGAGCCAGTGCTGGAAGGGAAAAATAAGAAGGGTCAGTGATAACTCAGAGGCTAATTCTCTTGTGCTTGGAGGTTGGAAAAAACAGCAAGTCAAGTAATATTGGATACTCTGGCTTTGGCCTTATTAACAAGGAAACAGCAAAACTGCAAGATCCGCTTCGGGTCGCATGGTATATCTACCCTCTGCTCTCAACACTGAGCAAGCATTCTTGAACTTTGCAGTCTAAAATTATGCCAAATGTTTCTTTTAGCTTTGGCTGAAAATAAGACAATGGTATCTCTGAAAATCAGTGTCAGCCTGGATTTCCAGAATCAAAGAGAGATCAGAGCTGACCAAAGGTCATAAGGCAGCAAGCCAAACTCATGTGACACAGTGTCCCATATCCTATCCTTAACAGGTGTCTCCAAAGGTTAGAACGAATGTTTATAATTTGAGGTGTTCAGTTTCTCGTAAAAACTCATAGGGAGGGAGATTGTTTTCCCCACAGATTGATTTGTATTTTGCATTCTTTCAAAACCATTAAAATGGATTCCTTCTGTAACTAGAAAGAAAAAAATATGTATATACACATATTTTTAAATAGGTTTAATGAAGCTTTAAAAGATATGCAGTTGGCCCTTGAACAACACAGAGCCTGGGGTACCAACCCCTGCACAATCATGAAAATCTGCATATAACTTTTGACTCCCCCAAAACTTAACTTCTCATAGCCTACTGTCGACCAGATAACATAAACAGTTGATTAACACATATTCTATGTGTTCTATGTGTTATATACTGGGTTTGTTCCAGGGTCAGCTGTATAGGTAAATTTTTTTTTTTGAGGGCAGTGTCCCAAACTAGGTAGGTAAAATATTTTTACAAGTAAGAAAAGTTTAGAGGAAAATGGGGAAATACATAGGCCCTACTATGTGCAAGGCACTAGGTGAAGGTCTCCATTTATATTTGCCCATTTGGGCCTCACAACACCCATCTGAGATGAATATTCTTATGCCCTTTTGCACACTAGGAAATTGAGGTTAAAGTCAGTTGGAAAAACTTGCCAAAGGTCATCCACCTAATCAGTGCTGGACGAGTAGTCAGGTACATGTTTGCCTGACTTCAAAGCTTCAGCAGATCCACCATTTATACTAATGACTAGGAGAATGAGAGGACAGTTTGTCAATCAATAACAGAGTTGACCCTTAACACACATTCACACAAATTAACATTTGTATCTCCTGGGGACCCTCTCCAAAAATGGATTGATTGCCAAGATTTATCCTGTCCCTTCATCCTCCAAATTTCCCCAGCCTCCAAAGTTCCTTTTCCTTCTTTCCCTGCCTTATCTAAACGCTAGAGTGCTGTACACTTATAGCTCTGGACTTCAGTTGTTAAAAAATAAGTAACTCAATATAATGGATAAAAGAGAGTGAGAGTCTGTAGGCTGTGTTTTGATTTTCCTAACAGTGTTTACTTTATAAAATCTGAGAGAACAAAATGATGGTCTGATTGATGAAGTCTAAGACAGGAAAGAAAACAAAATGGTGGTTTTCAGGTAGAGGAAAGAGAGATATTTTGTGTCCAGTGAGGTTTATTTTTATTTTTTAATAGCTTTATTGAGATATAATTGACATACAACAAACTGCCTGTATTTAAGGTGTTTGATGGGCTTGACATATGTAGACACCCATGAACCATCCCTGCACTCAGGATAATAAATAAATCTGTCAGGCCCAAAGGTTTCTTTCTGGGAGGGCAAGTGAGTTTTTGATTCCCCCTTAAATTGGACCAGTTCCTAAGCAAGGTGACTTTGTGGATAAAAGTGGCTCTGTTAACCATGACAGGGTTCAGTGACATTTTTTGCGAACTCAATGTGGCTTCACAACCAAATGATTTTTGAAACCTGTTCACAATTCTGGAAATAATTCTGGAAAAATACAGTCTGTGGATCTATTTGTAAACAACATCATGTGGGGATGATAATCCCTAGAAAACAAGGTTCACCTGATAGCATATTCTACACACGACCTGGTTAGGAAAACATATTTGCATTTAACATGGGTGACATATACACTGGAAAATCCCACAGAAGTTCACCATCCAGCCCCATGAGCCACACCAGCAGATGTCACAGCTCACATCCAGCGGGGCAGGAGGCTTCCCATTTCAAACTACAGGTAGCCAACATTTGGGATTTGAGAAAAATTAAATGCAAGACTGAGTGGGGACCTGTCTCCAGACTCTCGGAGCCTCAAGGACAAGAGGCGTGCTCATTGATTTCGATGCCCCTGATACATGTATTTCCTAGCACAGGTCATTTACTATTCCTCAGCCCACTTTGTGTTAGAAGACATGAAAAGCATTCCCTGAATCATGGTGAAGTTTATTTGTGAATGCTCGTGCTGATACAGACATCATGCTCACCCCAGTGGAGTTTGCATCCCTAAGTCATCAGTACAGACAAGAAACTAATAGCAAGAGGCGGATGATATGGCTGTGTTTCAACAGGGAACTAATATGACCACTGCAATTAAATTGAGGACACTAATGGAATGAACTAAATGTACCAGCTTATTATGAGGTCATTGTTGATCAAATCCAAAAAGTATCATGGGAGACTTCAAGGTATTCAATTCCCCTTACTCTACCTCCAGGGAGAATGGTAAATATCAAAGGTAACGGTATGTTCTCAAGGTCACATGAAGTTTGTCATATCAGGAGTTGGAGCTCTCAGTTGACAGAGCAAAGGGGTTACACTATTTCTGTTATTCAGCCCTTTAGTTCCATCTCTTGCTAAGGGCAATTAAAACAATACCCAGGGCTGCCTTCTCTCTAGGCTTGTCTACCTTTTACAAGGCCAAATTATCTAGGGGACCTCAGAGGAAAGGGGGCAACCCCAATTGAAATAGGCCCAGAATGGCCTGGATAGGCAGAGAGGGGACAGGTTAAGTCCAGGCTGACCTCCACCATAGGGCCTTAAGCGGGTATCGCTCTTTCTGGTGCTTCAGTGGTCTCTTGGAAGGTATTTTCTGCAATGGGTAGAGAGGAGTGATGATAACTCATGAGATAATGGTAGCTCAGGGTCTATCTGTTGGATCGACTTCCTTTGTCTTAACCCTGTTTGCTCAGCAATAAAATATAAGAGGCCAGGACCAAGCAAATCGGATACAGGGCTCCAAGTTTCCTTCAACTCTAACCTCTTCCCTGGGTTCCAGGGAACCAATAAGTACCATGTCAAACTGAGGAGTAAAGAGAATGAACTTAGGAAAAAACAAGACACAAGCTGAAGCCTAAACGCTATTGTACCTGCATGATAAAAGTCTATTTTTTTAATTAATAGTTTGTTCAGTGCCTACTAGATACTTTTTAAATTGTGTATTGAGGGTTTGCTAGATACTCTGTATACGTTATATAATTTAGTATTTACTAGAAATCTAAAAGATAGGTATTGTTATACTCAATTTACAGGTGAGGAAACTGAGGCACAGGGAATTTAAATAGAGTGTCCAAAGTCTTACAAATTGTAGGTGGCTGAGCTGGGTCAGTCTGACTTCTGAATCCATGATTGCCATGCTTCCTGTCTTGGAAAATATCCACATAACATGACTGAACCTGTCACTTAGGTCCCAGAGTGTCTCCCCTGCAATTCTATACAGTTGCACACACTTCTGACTCTCCCTGGGAGAATTTCTCCCGGTCAGGTGCACACTGGCTGGCCAAATGAGACATGATTGGGAATAATTGTGACATGACATGGTCTGGAATGAAGAGCAGATGGGGTTTGAATGCACAGAAACCCTTTGGGCGTCCAATTTCAAGGGAAGGAGACATGGCCATCTTAATGATTTTTAGCATGCGTTGACAAGAGGAGTTAGAGAGGAAGGATGACAGCTATGGCTGATGTGGTTGGCAACAGCTTACACTGAAAGCCACCTCCTGCCTACAGATTGTAAGTCATCATTCCCTCTAGGGCCAGCCCTGGAGCCTGGAAGCGAGAAGGGTCATATGGACTGAGCAGAAAGTCAAGACCAAGGAGACCAACCCTTTGGAATAGGTCTAACCATGACCAAGACAGACCCACAGCAATTCTGACCTTGCAGCAGTGGTTGGACTGGAGGCAGACCAGGAGAGAGGGACAATGGCCTGGTGAAAGTACTTCTGGGAAGTCTCCAGAAGGCCTGCCTCCCAGTCCCAGTTCTACCCCTAACGAGACATTGCTGACTCTCTTTGAGCCTTGAGCAAAGTAGTTAAATCCCTTGTAATTCTAAAATACTCTGACTCTAATCGGAACCTATTACATACTCTATGTTAAGGTTTCCTCTCTATGAAAATAAAAAACAAAAGTACCTGTTGTAAGAAATAGAGCAATACAAGGGTTTGGTCCAAAGGTAGGCATAGATTAGTGTCTAGCTTGCCATCCTGAGGGCATAAAGGAATGGGCCTCTTCCTTTCTTTCTCTTGCATATCAGTCAGGATGATTTTGGCTGAGAGCAAGAAGATACCCTGATTCAAAGGCTTAAACAACATGAAAGTATATTTCTTAAGAAGCCTGGAAGCAGGCCAACTCCAGAGTTGCTCAATTCATCCTCAGGAACTCAGGTTCTTTCTATCTCTCCCCTCTGCCATCTTCCAGGTACAGCTTTGTTCTCAAAAGTATATTCCCCACAGGGTTACAAAGATGGCTGCTAGATTTCCCGGCATCATTGCCAAACACAGCAATGTCTAGTAGAAGAAAGTTGGTGTCTTCCCAAGCATCACTTTTTTAAGAGCAAAAAAATATTTTCCAGAAGCCCTCTCATATCTCATTGTCCAAAACCAGTTCACATGCCTAATCACAACCAATCCCAGGCAAGGAGAATGGTACCCATGACTGACTCTGATTATTCAGGATTACCTGAGAGGCTGGGAGAAGGCAGAAACCCAAACAAAACCAGATCTCCAATAGCAGAAAAGAGTTATGGGATAGCCATGGAGTTGGTAATTATGGCAAAAACAGCTATTTGCTTCCCAATACCCATTTTCCCTTTCCTCCTTAACAGCATAAACCCTAGTGTTTAACTGGGCAGTTTGCCATCCAGAATAAAGATTACAGTTGTCAGCTTAACATTTTCACCACTATGTGTGGCCATGTCTTTAAATTCTGGCCACTGAGATGTAAGCAGAGGGGCTATGTGGAACTTTTGAAATGCTGCTTAAATGGAGCTAACTCAGCTTGGAGACCTGCCAACTGTATCGTTTTGCTTTCCTCCTTCTTTCAGCCTGCAACCCAAATGTGATGATGGCTAGCTCTCCATCAGCCATCTTGGACCATAAGTCCACCTTGACGATGAAAACCACATCCTAGGACATTGTAAAGCAGAAAGCGAGAAGGAGCTGAGGTCTCTGATGACTCCAGAGCCAGAATACCTGCCCCAGACAGCCGATCTCCATATTTATATGAGGATAAATTCATGTTTATTTAACATGAATTTATGGTCTGTTGCTTACCACCAGTGCAGTTCTTAACTAGTACAGCAACCAGCAATGAATGCTACACCCCAGGAGTTAAATTACATAGGTTAGTTGAGTTTATTTTCTCAGTTTAGGAATGCATGAAAGACAGGATAAGGCAGTGAGAAGTTTTAGAATCAAACTGATCTGCATGCAAATCCTAGCTTTGTCACTTAACAACCTGTGTGACCTTTGGTGAGTGACTTCACTTCCATGAGCTTCGTTTCACCATCTGTAAAAATGGAGCTGGCTATTCCTACTTCAAAGGATGGTCATGAGGGTTAAGTAAAAAAACATTTGCAAATTACCTTGTGTTACAATTGCATATAATAGATGCATGATAAGAGGTCCTCAGTGTTTTAGAAAACACTCATAGACTCTTAAGGATTTAGAAATCACAGTGCCCAAGCCTCTCATTTTTACAGAAAAAGAAACTGAGCACCACAGAGGTGAAATCAGGTTCCCAACGGGTCTCTGAAGCCCCTGTTGGAAGGCACAGTTGTCATGACAATTCACCACAAAGCATACTTTCATCTCTCTGTGTCCTGCATAGCATCTACATTGCTCATGGCCCTGGTGCTGCAGGATTTCTCTCCCAGACACACTGCCCAGCGAGCACCAGCCACCAAGATGGCATTCTTTTCCTGCACTGATATCATCAGTCACATCATGTGCTACTACTTTAATTGCTGTCCTATTTTTGGAAAAATAGATGGCTAAACATAAGCAATTTTTTTTCTTAGCATTTTTTTGGTTACTGACGCAAAGTACTCAGTAAATAAGGACTGATTTGCATGACATTTTGCATGAATAGTGATGTTGAATTAACAAGGTAACAGACTTTGAACTTTCATAAACATTCTATTCAATTTAAAAATTTTTTGTTGTTGTTGTTAATTCCCAGTAGATTTCCACTGACATTAAAATCAACCACAATTTGGGAGGCCTCTGGTGGCTACCATGGGAAAATACAAAAGCAATTACAAGCCTATGTCTGTCTGTTTAGCTAGATGAGGTATGCCTTTATTTATACACATTTGGCTGTGCAGATTTTCCAGGCATGGGGGAGCCTGGTTATACTCTAAATCCCAGGTAATTAGAGTTTGGGGCATTAGCAAGGTCTTACTGGGAGCCAAAGAAGACTCACGCTGTGCTTTTTGGGAATCAGAACTGGTCATAACAGCACTCACAGACATTCAAGGGTGAGAAAACCACCACAAAGGCCAAATAACCACAATTCTTATATTCTAAACAGATAGCAAGTTCCACACTAAAATAACTTTAAAAAAAAGACTTTTGAATGTCTTTTCCACCAGCACACTCAGAATGCTCCATCACCCAAGAAATCTGCCCTGTGTGACTGTTCGTATAACTCACCCCAGAGCATAATTGTAGAGCATAGCAATGATGAATGACTAGGAGAAAACAAATAGAATATAATAATAATTCTACTCTGAATTTAAATAATGCTTTTCCTCCCAAGAGGTCTAAGTGCTTTCACATAGACTAGAAAGTAAGGGTGGGTATTATTATCCCCATCTGTGGATAAAGAAATAGAGTCAGAGATGGAAGTTTTGGTCCAGAGATTTAGAATAAGGGCCTATTAGGGGTGAATAATAACCTTTGATATTATCTATGCAAACCCCTCATTTCTCAGATGAAGGAACTGAAGTCAGGATGACGCTGTGACTTTTCTGAGATTGTGTTATGAGTGGCCAAATAATACACCTAACCCTTCATGGAGCCAGAAACAAAAATTAAGGCTCCTGACAACCCAGTAGATGAGCGGTTCCATCACAAAGGCAGCTTTCCCAGGAATGTCACACCAAAACTGGGACTTCCCACCCAGCAGCTCAAGAGCCAAGTCTCCCTGAGGTCACCAGGATCATGGTTAGAGATGACACCTGTTTCCAGAATCCCAGGGGGATTTACTTCATAATGTAAGAGTAAACTCCCAATATTCATAGAGAGAAATCCCCTCTCCCTATTATAACAAATGTCCTGCCCAACTCTATCTCTCCACCATCATCATGGTCACCGACATCCCATAATAACAAGATGGGATGTTACCAGGAGTGTGGAAGAGTTTGGGTGGGTTTTTATTCTCAGGGGTTCTCTTCTGTGAGGGTTCTATCCCCTTTCCTGGCCTTTGACACACTATGATGTGTAGCCCCAGGCACCCAGCACATGGAAATCCCCAGCGCATGGATTCCACTGAAGTTAGGGCTCCAGGGGTGTGCCCAGCGTGAAGTTATGGCAACTGCAATAGCTGGACATTGCGTCTGGGTTCTTGGGCTGCAAGAGGCCAGAGTAGCAGCTATCATGGGAAGAAGTCATAGGCACAGAAGAACGGGCAGTGTTCTACAAGAGGATAGGAGCTATCGCAGCACCCTCTTCTCTCTGTGCAGTTCTGTCCAAACAATTGAGAAGGGCTTGAGCAGAGGCCCGAGCCACAGTGAGTCCACCCTATCCTTCCTTTCCTTCCTGCCAGACAGCTGCGCCATCTTTCTCCCCATTTCCTGGCTGCATACAATTCTTCCCACCCCGGGGAATTTGCCTCTAGCCTGTGGTGAGCTCTATAGGTTCCTACTGTCAAGAAAGGTGGAAAATATTTGAGCTCCCTCTCTCCAGCCCCCGGTCCCACACCCCCATGTACAACCTCCTTATTTAGCCAAAACCCATTTCTCCTGCTTATCAGAAAAAGGAGGCATGCTCTTGAGATTACACACCAGGCCCTTTTTCTCTCAGATATAAATGTTCTCCCCAGGGCTGTACATCCCCACATCAAGAATAGATCCCTAAGAGAAATGGGGATGATAAAGAATTTTAATTCTAAATCGCAATATGTTCTAAGATATAAGGGCATGTATGACATCACCAATAATTCAAATGTTACATAAATATTTACCACACAAAGCCACCATCCTGGGCGGAGTTGTTCTCTGAATTTCTTCACCCCATCAGTTCGTGCTCAGTTCAACTCACTGCAATTTTGTACCTATGCCCCCCATGTCAACCTCCCCAACAGGATAGTTTGTCAAACTTCTTAAGACACGCAGACTTTGTGGGGTGCCCTTAAACTCTTAATTGCAATGACATCTTCAGCTGCTCTGCCCAGATTCTCCCCACCCATCCCACCTCCTGGTCCCCACCAGCAGTCAGCCACAATGGCATTGGTACAAACATGTCGTGACATTCAGTTCTCGGTTTTTTAGGAGCTAACATCTAGGAGGAGAGTTATCCAGACCTCTGCTTCCCTTCCTCTCACTTCTGCTGTCTACATCTGGGGCCTTTCGCTGCTTATTAACACTTCAGATGGAGGACATAAAGGAAGAAATGTGAAAATCTGATTAGTCAATTTTGCTATTTTCTGGAAGCAGTGGCGAAAGATGGGTTGCAAAGGAAGGCAAAACTATTAGCTATTGAAATCGCTAGATTTCAATTAACCTTATTTCCTTACAGATAATTGAGAATTGACAATAAGGTTACTTTCTCTGCAACCTTCTTAAGAAAAAAAAAATTTCATTTCTGATGCCAACTTCATGCTGGGATGACAGGGACCCATAAGTAATCCATGCCCTCTGGTCAGCACCAAGAACTCAAATGTTGGTGAGTGAGCCCACCGACAGAAGACAACCCAAACGTCTCTTGCTCATAGGGAAGTAAAGCCCACCTCACCCTCCCTTCATTGTGTTCCCTTTGTGCCCACTTATGCCAGCATCAACGCTATGTCATTCCAGCCTGCCAACTCCAGCCCACTCTTCCTACACAGGCTTCATGCCCCCTCTCTCCTGTCAGACTGACTTCTCACTGCCTCTGATCACAGCTTACCCTCTCCTGCCTCACTCCTTTCTCCTGTCTAGGCCCCTGCCTGAAACACTTAACCCCTTTTCCAAACCGAAGCCTTCAAGGCCTGGCTCAAGTCCAGAAGACCCAGAGACCTCAAGGCAATGCCACTCAGCACTGCTTTGAACCCTCCCCTAGAACCTCAGCTTGTCCTTTGGGTGCATGCAGTGGGCGAGTCCTGTGGCTCACCCAGAGTTCAAATAGGCACCAAGGGCAAGGTGGCAGCAGCCATGTACCCTGAGGCCAGACCCTGCTGCTTCTTAGCTCTGTCTGCAAGTCAGCTTCCGTTTCCTCTTCTGTGAAATGAGACTGGAAATAGAATCTACCTTCTCAATTTGTTTTGAAAGCTAAATAAGAGAAGACTATAAAGCATTTGGCATAGGACATGGCAGAAAATAAGTCCTGGGTGCATGGTGATTATGGCCATTGTCAGCAATGTCCCTCACCCGAATCACAGCATGGGCACCTAGTGGGCCCTTACCAGGGACCTGCTCTGGGCCAGCCGCTGGTGTTACATAAGCCAAGGGAGTCCCAAGGCTGTGCAGCTTGCACCTCAGTGCCTTCTAGGGTTTCTAGTAAAATGTCTCTTTAGTATTTGTTTAGATCCCTCTCCCCTAAGATGCAGGCTTGTGCTCATGACTCAGGAGCCGTTTTCAGGCCATTCCCACAATTACCACTTGGTGATCCAGGACCCAACTGTTACTGGTCAGGCTCAGCAACCCTTTCTTCTTCCCGTTTAGGATGAGTTAGTCCCAGAAGAAGCCTCAATTCTCATGCAAATAGACTACTGTGAGAGCTGGCCCATCTGGCTCCTAGACATTCCCAGACTTGTCTGAGGTAAAGCAAAGCGGGTGTCTCCTCCCACCTCAATTACATTTAGAATGAAAGTGCACTCCCTTCAAAATTCACAATTCATGTTTCAGAAGAATGACCAACTGTCACCACTCATTCGTCTCCTCCCCACTCCTCCCTACGTCCTCTCCCTTCTCTTCCCTTGACTGACAGCTAGCTCCCTGACTGCCACTCCCTCCTGGGTCTTGCAGGCCCCACCACCTCCTGGACACAGATTCAGGGGCACCTTCCCCTTGCGGTAGTGGGAGTGAGGTGCCAAGAGTTGGCCTAGCATGAACGGCTCTTTTCCTCCTGGTAACACTGCATTAACTGGACAGTTCTGCAGCAATTCTGCAATCATTACTGTTTTCCTTTTAAAAAGCAAGGAGACATAGATTGTAAGAGAAGAATGAAGGGCTCCGTGTAAACAAGAAATTAGGGAAAATAAATTCCATTTTGGACAGCCTTTTACCTTAAAAATGTAAAGTATTAACAGTGATGGCTGCACACTTACATTTCTTTTTTAAATTTTTTTTTGTCTTTTAAGCAACCTCTCATGGGAAAGTGTCAGCTTCATAATTTGATATAATGGTTTACATTTGCCTTGGCATAAAAGTAATTACCAGTCTTGAGACCTTTCCTAAGTAAGAGACAAATAGACAGAAACCCTCCTAGCGATGTCTAGAAGTAAGCTGGGGTTCCTTTCCTAAAAGGAAGGCCTTGGTATTATATAATAGAAGAAACATCTTATGAATAATGGATCGCACTCCTCACTGGGTCTCAGGAAAAAATCCAGGATGGCATTCTAGCTACCCTGTTAACGTATAATTTCTATGTAAGAGTAAGTCACCGAAGGGAAGAGAATTTTTTTTCCTGAAAAGAGGATTTCTATTTGCAGTTTTTCTCTTAGTGATGTTGAACTTATGATTTGTAGTATGTAGTCAATTTTGATGATTTAAAATCACCAATAACATAATTACTTATTAGTAATAATATTAATTAAGTAGCACATATACATCGTTTGTGTATAGGTAATTATATTATTGGTGATTTTAAATCATCAAAATTAGTAATAGTGGCAGCAAACAGTTACTGAGCACTTATTAAAATATATTATTCTAAAATCCATATATGTCTTATCTTATTTAATTCTTAAAACAATTCAAGGGCCGGCCGAGTGGCGCAGTGGTTAAGAGCTGTCTTGGGATGCCAGCGGCCCCGGTTTGGATCCCACATATGAGGGCCAGTGACACTGCCCTCAAAAAAATAAATAAATAAAATAAAGTAAAATAAAATAAAATAAAATTTGGCATGTATTATTAAAAAAAAAAAGTTCAAGATGGTGGTACTTATCATTATCACCATTTTAAAAACAGGGAAACTGAGAAACAGAATTAATCACCCCAAGTCACACATGGCCAGGATTTGAAGCCAGCAGTCTTGCTCCAGGGGCTATGGGTTCAACTGTTACTGCATTGTGCCTTATAATTGATCAGCATCTCCAAGGTGACACACCAGTGAACTTTCCAGGTAAAAAGAAAGAATAACCAATCTGGTAACTAAGATGGCTACCAAGTGACTAATGGGTAGGGAGGGTCTGCAGCGTACAGAGGCTGGACCAAGGGCTCATTCACCTCCCAGGCAGGACGGCAAAAGATTCATCACACTACTCTGAATGGCATGCAATTTAAAACTAATGAACTGTGTATTTCTGAAATTTTTCCATTGAAGATTTTTGAACCACAGGTGACTGCTGGTAACTTAAACCACAGAAAGTGAAACTGCCAATAAGGGGGGACTACTGTATAAACTAGGCACTTAATTTTTCTAACACTGTGTTGTAGGGATTATTATCGTTGTTTTCATATAATTGGTTAATCACACACACACACACACACACACACACACACACACGACTGAAAATATAAGAATCACGCCCAAGTTCAGGCGATTAGCAATAGGCTGCCACATGAGTAGAAGGCAAATCTATCCAAAGCTATAAACCTGAGTTATTCTCTCTGCTTCATTCTGCCCTGGGAAAGATTCAAGAAGTTCTTGAAACCTGTGATAACATTTGAAGGACTGTGAATGTATGTACTAATATCTGAGGAAATATCTACAACTTCTTTCACTTTTTCAAGAGACCCACACTCACTCCCATCCAAAAAGATTAAGAAGATGTGCTTTTTTTTTTTTTTTTTTTTTGAGGGCAGTGTCACTGACCCTCACATGTGGGACCGAACCGGGGCCGCTGGCTTCCCAAGCCAGCGCTTAACCGCCACGCCACTCGGCCGGCCCTAAGAAGATGTGCTTTAACAGATAAAAGACCATTTAGCTATGAAAGGACAGACCAGAGCTACAACTCTATGACCCAAGTAACATACATGGTTCAATGACTTCCCAGAAATAATAACTACAAATTGATTCCTAAGTCCCTATAGCTTCATTCATCTTTGTTGGATTATCTGTTTTCAAAATATTTAGCCTAAGAAACACAAGTGTTTTGTTTTGTTTTGTTTTCCCTGCTAAGGTAACATCAGGAGCAAGGACTAGGTTAGTGAGGACACCTGTACTCCACCTGGTCTTGACTCTGACACTCACCTGCGCTGTGACTTTGATAACTCATTCCACTGCCTTGAGCCTCATTACATCGCAAAGGTTGGGTTAGATGATCTCTAAGGGTATTATCATCAGTGACACTGAATTACTGTCATTTGCCTATTTGTGGCATTGCTTCAGGTTGCTCTTCATTGCTCTAGACAGGTGACATCTCCTTAGGCCTTCCTTCTACTTGCCCCTCTAATAGAGCTAGACAGCCATACACATCAGCAAAGGCCAAGCAAATTAGCTTAGCTAGGAAAGAAATGCTACTCTGCAAAAGGAAGAATTTTAATATAACAAAATTATGAACCACAGAACCTACACCATGATTCTTTAGGCCACAGATGCCCACTGCTATTGGAAGAGGCATCACTGAATGATTAGGAGGAGGGAAAGACCAGTGGCAATTTTGAAGGATAGTTTCAAAAGTATTCTGATTATTATTTTTATCTCATATGATTCATTAAGGCTGTTCAAAAGAGTCTTTCACAAGAGGTGAGCAGCAATCATTTTTATTATCTATGTCACATCTCATATATTAGCTATATTTCACACATCAGAAAATCAGTGGCTGCAATGAAAGAGACAGTTTGATGCAATGAAAAAAATATTAAATTGCAAGCTCTGAGACCTGAGTCATATTCTCAGTTCATCCATTAACTAGCTACATATACAACTCCAGGTTCGAGTACCAGTATGAGTTGACTATCTGTCCTACTTAATTGGGAATTCCTCAAGGTCAGAGGCCTTACCTTACTTCATCTCTGTATCCTAACCTCTAGCACAGTATCTATTACATTGCAGGTGTTTAATAAATGCTCTGGCTGAATGGATGGAAAGGTAGATGGATGAATGACTAATGTTACATTCTCTCTAGGTCTCCATTTTCTTATCTCTAAAATAAGATCTGGACAATCAAATAAGATATCCATAAAACTTTGTCCTGCCCTAGTGTCAGAAGAGACTAGATAACCTGAGAAAACCAATCTCTGCTAATGGACTAGTGGTTGATAACAGACCACGTGCAAATGTGTCAACCCTCCCAGATTATGTCAGAATCTTTGAATTTTGATACAAAAGAGTAATTAAGTGTGGATCTTACAGTCTTGGGTCGAAGGAGATAACCTGTGGACAGATGTCTCCTGCCGCACAGACTACTCCGCTGGTGAACACCACCCTCGACCATCCTATTATCTCCAGATCCTGCACTGTACTTTTATCCAAGTTAATTCTGATTAAAATAACGATCAAAGGCAAAAAAATAAAAGGGAGGCAGTGGCACAACAGGGCAGGTCAGTACAAAAGGCTTAAAGGAGATTTTTGATGTCAGAAAGACCTTCTGACCAAGACTACTTAGCCAGAAAAGAATCTGAGGTCTTCTACAGTCTAGACTAACAGCTTCCTCTCCCTGCCTCACCCAAAGCCCACACCTTTAAGTCCTCTTAGCAGAACTGGGTGAGGTTTCCACAGAGACTGGGGCATTCACTGAGTTTGCCTTTAGCTGACTGGGCATGCTAAGGGTTACAGAAACCCCAAGGAGCAGTTAGGATCATTGTGTCAGGGAGCTAGAGCTGCCCACACTTCACTCACTGATAGGGTCCTTGTAAGCTTTGAGAGAGCCTAAAACTGGCCACAACCTTTGACCCTATCTTTCTAAGAGTGGCTTCAGAGTTGAGGGTGATGTCCCTCTTTTATATGTGGGAAGATTTGGTGGGTATGGAAGGGCCAGCGTGCAGAGGTCGACAAAATTTTGACTATTGATTCATTTCATTCATTCTTGTCATTCCATTCAAAGCAACTGTGTGACAGTGTATTCTTTTTATGTATTTTGAACCTTTTTTTTTTCATGCTGGAGTCGAACCAGCAACCTTGCTGTTAAGAGCGCACGCTCTATCCACTGAGCCTTCTGGGCGGCAGCTCAGCTCAAGGTGCTGAGTTCAATCTTAGTTGCGGGTGGGCGCAGCCCACCATCAAACAGGGAATCTTGTCATTAGGAGCAGCTGCTCTCACCAGCTGAGCCATCCTGCCACCTGTTGGCAGCTCAGGGGCAGCTCAGCTCAGTCACAGCTCACTGGCCCATGTGGGAATTGAACCAGCGGCCCTGTTGCTCAGAGCTCGTGCTCTTAAGCAAACTCTTAACCAACTGAGGCACTGGGCCCACCTTCTTTTTATGTATTTTGGGGAATGATAAGTGATATATTGTAGACCAAAGGGTGTATCTGGAAGGAGAGAGGGGTGGATCTTGAGGGTGGGTGGTACTTGTCATTTCATTGACTTTGTATAATAGCCAGTACAGCCATGCAAGTTGGAATGCAAAATCAGTTTTGAAGGTAAATGTTTTGGATAGACTGCCTCTGAATTCTTGCTGTGGGCATTTTGATTGCTTCTCAGCATCCATTCCCATCCCTCTGCCATCTTTACAGTGTAATAAGCATGGGTTTTGGTTGAATACACTCTGCTCCCAACCGTAAGGTGGGTCTTCATTGGAACTATTCACAATGAATGATTCAGTGCACATGGCAATACATTGAGGCATTAAGTTGATCAGCGCATTTCAATCCATGAGGGTGGGCACAAAAGCCAAGGTGTTTAAAAATGTAAAAATAAAAACAGAAAGAGGTTGTGGGAGGGTCCTCTCTGCCCTGGAGAAAGTATTAGTTCTTGTTGATACTGGAAGTTCTTCATTCATTCTTCTCTCCAGCTTTGTTTTATTGGTTGTCTGTTCTCTAAGCATAATTCAGTTCAGTAAGTGCTAGGAATACTAAATCTTCAATCTCACAATTTAGTGGAAAATAAATGAAAATATAAATACATTGCATCCTGTCAAGTGACACAAGGTCTAGGAAGAAAAAAAAATAAAGCGAGATAAGAAAACAGAAAGCCATGGGTCTTGATACTAAAGTAATTTAAGAGAGATGCAACCAAAGGACTAGATTTGCTTAGAGGAGGGTGAGAGTGCCCTGAGCTGAGGACACCTGGGAAGGCTCCCCAATAAAGAGGACATCTGAAAGAATCAAAAAGAAAATAGAAAAAGAAGATTGAGTATGTAAGACATTTTGAAAATAAGCCCATTATGTAATAACTGATTAGATTTGGGAGTTAAAGAAGAAAGATGAATCAAAGGGTTTTTAAAAGCAGTATTTTTAAAACTGCAATTCATATCTCCCTAGTGGGTCATGAAATCAATTTAATGGGTCACAATTACATTCTTTTAATGGAATGCAAAAGATTAGAATAAAATAGATTAGAGCACATCACACATAGTAAGGGTAAGCACTATTTTGTGAAATTTTGTCTCAGCTACATGTGTAGATGTGTGTGTGTGTGTGCATATGTATGAATACCAGTCATGATATAAAATGTATTTCTTACAGTGGATCGTGGTAAAGAAATTTTTTTTTGGAAACAATGTCTTGAGGTTTTATTTTTATTTTTTATTTTTTTTTAAAGATTTTATTGGGGAATTGGCGGAGGGGAACAGCGTTGGGGAATCGGGGAAGGGGAATAGACAAGTTGCTGTCTTTTTGTTCTTCAGTTTAGTTGCGGAGGATGTTGCTTCACTGTTGGTATCGTCATTGCGCTCTTCCCGGATGAGGCAGATCGGTCACTGACCTCTGGATGTCGCTCACCGCAGCTATTGGCAGCTCATGCTTGGCTGCCAGCCGCTCACGCTGGCTGTGGGCCACGCACTGTAGCCTATGGCAGCCCACTGCAGCAGGGGCTGCAGCCCACACCATCACCGGGGCTCGCACAGCCCAGCTCCAGGTGGAGGTGTTGTTAGCTGTAGAGGGCAGAGTCACTGGCCCTCATGTGGGATCCGAACCGGGGCCGCTGGCATCCCAAAACCAGCGCTTAACCAATGCGCCACTCGGCCGGCCCCTGTCTTGAGGTTTTAAATCTTCATCACTGTAAAACTACGGTACCACAGGCTTTTTTAAAAAGTCACATTAACAAATGCTAATGATTTTGAAGAAGAAGAATGAGTTTGAGCTTAAAATTCCATCTGAACCTAAATATAGAGGAGCAAAGGCAGTTAAAAAAAAAAAACTGAGTAGACATCCGGGAAGAGCGCAATAACGATACCAGCATGGGCCAGTGAAGCAATGTCCTCCGCAACTAGACTGAAGAACAAAGGGACAGCAACTTGTCTGTTCCCCTTCTCCGATTCCCCAACGCTGTTCCCCTCTCCCAATTCCCCAACATTGTTCCCCTCCCCCAATTCCCCAATAAAATCTTCTTTTTTAAAAAAAAAAAATGAGTAGACAGATGAAACATCACAACTCGAGATAGGAATTTGGGATCCATCTGCAGAGAAGTTGTATTTGAAACTATAGCAATGAATAAGGTGCCTAGAGGAGAAAGTGTAGGAAACAAACCCCCAAAAAAACTGCCAAGGATAAAGCCTTAGGCCATACTAACATTGGGGGGAAAGAGGTCAGAAGAGAAAAATCACAAAAATGTTAGAGAAGGAGCAAGCAGTGTTTCCAGGAAAACCAGAAGATGAAGAACCAGGAGATCCAATAGAGAATACAATTTTCATAATGCCAAATGTTCTGAAGAGTCAAGGAGGAAGTAAGAAAAACCAACTGGATGTAGCAACTTTAAGAATGTTAGTAGTTTTCAAGGAAGCTATTCTGCAGTGGTGGGAATATGAGACAGTTATATTTTATAGTGAGGAGAAGCACATGGAATGAAAATGTGATCATTGCCTTCAATTTCCAGCTTCATCCGATGTTTCCAACAAAGAGCCCACAGACTCATTGTCACCAAGTTGATCTCTTCACTCATTCAATTCCTGGACCATTTCTTGAAGCAGCTCAGAGTTTTCCTCCAGGTGACAATTATCAGCACCACTAACCACGCTTCATGAGTTCAGAACAAGCTTGTCCTGGTCAAGGGATATGTTTTTAACATTTTCAATGCTAATAGGACCCTTAGCCTCTGGAGGGGCTCTCACTTCCTGCAGTCCCATCTCCATCCTGGGACTGGCAGGGGAATTCATCTTTGGGAAGAGATCTGTAGTTTTGTTTGGGGAATTTTTGAATCGGTTAGTGGTTATGCAAATGACAGGCTCAGTGCCCAATCTGGGGGAGAGGTTAAGACCATGATGATTTAAGGCTTCCAAACAGTAAAAGTGAAAGGATTATCTGCCTTGAGAGCAGACGCTGTCAAGCTGTTTACTGACTTTTGGCTTCCTTGGCTCTCAGAGATTAGGGATTGTGGTCCAGGATGTGGGGGAATTGGGAGATGAGAGAGGAATGTGCGATTTAAGGAAGACTGTGATTCCCGCAGGACCAGGAGGCTGAGGACTATGGAGAAAAACCACCCATCAGGGCCTCTGCATCACAGAGTGGCCCATGGGTTCCAGCAGCAGCCGCAGCAGCAGCTCATACCAGTTTTATAATGTTCTTCCCAAAGCTGTAATTTTCCTATAACCTAAAGTCTTCAGTAGCGTTTCTTAACTCTTACAACTTATCGCTAGTAACAACTAACATATATTGTGGGTTTATGGTGTGCCAAGTGCTTTTCTAAGTGCTCTACATATTATAAACTTATTAATCCTCACAGCATCTCTGTGAAGGAGCTATTATTAGCACTCTGATGTCATAGAGAAAGAACCTGAGGTACAAGTAACTTGCTTAAGGCCATGCAACAAGTAAGGATCAGAGCCTGAATGTGAACTCACGAAGTCTGACTACAGAGCTCATAATCTTAACCTCTACTATGCTCTAGATCTTTCTTTATATATGTGTTAGCTTGGGAAGTAAAAGGGGGATCTGCAATGACATTTTGGGATCGAGTGGATCAGAAATGTTGGCCACTTCCATGAGGAGGTAAAAATGGGCCCAGCAGAGGAAATCTGGGAAAATCTTGAGGCAAGAGCTCGGCAATAACATCAGGAGAATATAAGGAATTCCTGGGAACCCCAGAACCCCTTGGGAAGGACCCTGGAGTTCCTGATGTTTCCATGGGACAGGGACTCTCACTGGAGAAATGTGCATGTGAAAGGGTGACTTTCACTTCTGTGAAATGTGATAACACCGCACAGGGCTTCACTATGCTTGGATGCTTAGTAATTGTTGCTATATAGGTTAAGTCTTTCTGCCATTTTCTGATCCTCTTTCTAACATCCCTCCAAGGACATTCCAGGTTTTCACTGAATTGACATGACTCGGCTCCTATTCATTGTCTGTTATTTGCAGGTCAGCAAGTTGAGCCTGTGGCACAACTGCCCCTTTTCTGTCAAAATTACTTCTGAGGCATTATTTGCAGCCTCCTAAAAAGCTTTACATGCTGGGAAATAATTATGTTTATCCACAGATAGATAGACCAGAATGAAATCAATTTTCCCCATTAATAAAAACAATTCATCTGAATATTATGTTTGATCAAGGTAGTTGAAAGCAGAAGGAGGAATCCAAAGTTTATATGAACAGTTAGTAGTTCAGCAGAGATGAAAGCATATTAGGCTAAAACAAATATTAGTTAGAACACTATGTGGTCATTTTGAAATGGTTGGAGGAGAAATGCCAATGAGAAACGTAGGTGTGGACAGACTAGATAAATGCCTTCCCCCAACCCAAAAAGGAAATAAGCTGCTTATCAGGCATGGTGGGTCTGTAGGATATGGTTGGCCTTATTAGCATATCTTAATTGGGAATGAGACTGTCATCAGCAGAGCACATTGTAAGTTAAAAACTTGGGCTTCAAAATAATTCATTTAAATTCCAAATGCACATCTTGTTCCCTACCTGTTTCTTGAATTGTTTACCTTTTTCTTTTCTTCTTTTATTTTTCCTGTTATTCATGTCATCTTTCTTCTGTCTACAGCCATGCTCTCAACTTTCCTGCTCTCTGTCCTAATCCCTTCTTTTCCACAATTCTATTTGTGATATATTTCCATAATTATCCAAAGTTATTACTTCATTTATCTCCCTCTGTTTTATGTTGCTTTCCTTTTATCTCTACCCACCATTATTCATTTTCATTCACCTTTTACACTGTCTTTCCCACTTTCTCCTCTCTCCCTTCCTCCCCACCCCTCTGTCAGTCATTCACACAAGCTCAATCTCACATAAAAATTAGCTTATAATAAAAACTGTCTTTGCTGGTTACAAATTCTGCTCGTGTACCTTATGCCCAGAGATTTAGGATTGCATAAGATTGGGTGCATGTCACAGCCTGTTGCTCTAAGCTGCAAATGTTTCCTTGACTCTCTCCTGCTTCACACAACTGGTGGAAAAGCATTATCCTTTATTTCTTAGAACAGTGCTGAGAGGAACATGCTGGTGAATATACATTTGGCCAGGATTGCAGCTGTATTATGGAAGACATGGTCCACTGCCAGCATGGAGGACACTGGCACCCGCATTCACAGTCTCATCTGTAAATGTGCTTGCATTGCTCCACAGCAACTGCCCTGGTGGGCAACTTTGCCCCTGAACTTGAGGGAGAGTCATGACAGCTGTTGAACTTGGTCTAGGAGTGCGTACCTCCAGGTCCTCCAGAACCAGTAGTAGCATTAGAGGGTAGTATGTTTGAAAGAGACTTTCAAATAAAACGAAGTGACCATACACCATGCGACTGGTGTTTATCTCCCAGACCTGATCTGGATGTGAGAAGAATAGAGTGAGATATGAATTTTTTGCCAGGGAACATATACAACACTGTTGATGTATGCTTTGGTTTTATTCTGGTGGCTGGCAGTCTAAACTGAAGAGCCATACAGAGGAGCTGTGTTTGCCAGGAACTTGATATTAGCTATATACTATTTCCTGGATGGTGGCTGGGACCGTTGGAATAATTTTTCTACAAGTTTGCATAAGCATCAACAATCTGACCCTTGGTGGGTCCCAGGGAACACTTTCTCCTCGTGGTGAGTCTGAAAATGCCAAATTCTAGCCAATGCCTTCTAGGAATCTCTGAACTTTGACCCAAGAATGACTTTGGAGGTCTCCAACAAGTCAGTGCCAAATGAAATGTTGTCCTGGACAATCAAGGAGAAGCCCCACTTAATTGGTCTGCAAAGCACTTAAGATCTCAGATTGGCCTATGATGATTCAAAAACCCCAAGGAATGTGGAAACCTGCCCCAAAGCCACCAGATTCCAATTACTCTAAAAATGGCATTCAGGTACTTAGTTTACATTGCTGTAAGCCACAGAGCTAAGCATTTATGGTACATCTTGCTTATTAAACCTCATGGTGCAAGTGGTTGTATGTCGTGTGGTTGGTCCCCTTTTTTATTAGTAGGACATGTCTGTGAGGAAATGTATTCTTCTACCCAGAAAGAGAGACAGAACCCAGGATTGACTCCGTGGCTCCCACTAGTCTCTCTGGCTGGTTTGGATCTCCCATTGAGGTTGGGTTGTTGGAACTTGACCTGACAGTGCCTTCTGTATAGAACTTAACAGTAGATATTCCAAACTGAGCCACCTGCTGCTGTCCTCTGAACAAGAAGGGGATCTAGTATGTAAAAATTAGATGTCTCATCAATCAAAGTATGTAAGAAGGTTGTTCTCAGAATTAGGCAAATGTCTCCCCCAAGAACTAAGAAGAGCAATGAAGGACAATGAACCCTACTGTGCTGGTCTCAGGGAGCAGATCTATGATCTAGAAAGATAGGTCCCTAAGATGTAACTTCAAATTAATTTTTTCTAAGACAATTGGCATTTTTCTGGAAAATGTTTAGTCTTATAGGTGCGACTCAATTAGTGTTCACTAGACACCTAATTTGTTGGTCACATTGGAAATCATATATTTCCAAATTTCAGATGAGAAAACTGAGACAAAAAAAGTCATTAAGAAACACAGGACAAAGTGACACAGGAATAAGATAAATGTACATATATAGTTACTGGATCTCCAGGACTGTGTTGTGTCTATTAGATATTACTGAGTCTTTTGTCTCAAGATTAGTTAAGAGATTATATCATGGCACCAGTCTTGTTTGTATCACTACCTGTATTATACAGCTACCATGGGATACAAACAAAAGAAATATAAAACTCGATTACATTTTGGAAAAGATATAGTGTTCCAGGAATACAATTTCTCACATACCCGTGATTGATATTCTAATAATATCAGCTTTTACACTTTGCCTTTTATGTTGGCTATCAGAGTACAGAAGGCATTATCCTATAATCCTCACCTTCATCCTTTCAAAAAAGGAGATTCAGAAATGATCGTGTACATTGTTCTGCTAAGGAAGCTCAGGCTCACAGGATTGCAATGGAGATGTTCCAGTTTAGAGTAACTATGCATCCCAGATTGCCCAAGGCAATTCCAATTTTAAAGACCCTGTCCCAATATCAACATGTATGGCTTCTTCCTTCTCAGACCAGCCTGACTTGGTTGCAGAAAACATGGACTCATGTTTTCTGCATCAACATTGATATCCATTTGTCCATTTAGCAAGTATGATTGACCTACTATGCACCCGATGCTGTGTTAAAATAGATCAAACACCATCCCTGCCCAAAAGATACTTAAAAGCCTGGCTAAAGCAAATCTGTAAAAAAAAAAAAAAAAAAAATCAAACCAATTATAAGACATAGTATAATTGTCATGGTGGAAACATGAACAATGTTCTATGGGCACAGTGGAATTCAAGAGGGGCAGGGCAGCAGGAGGCAGTTCATGAAAGTCAGAGCCTTTGAGCTGGCTTTGAGAAGCGTGGGATTAAACCGGCAGGTACAAGTGAAGGAACAGCACTGCAGACAGAAAAAAATAGCAGGAAGGTTGACAGCGCTTTGATGCCGTAGAGGCATATTTTTGAGGAATGGTCAAGGTGCCAGACAGAGAAGCATGTGAAGGTAGGGGAGGCAGGGGAGAGTAGGAGAGACTAAAACTGCAAAAGCAACTTGCACCCAGACTTTGAAGTGCGAGGGATGCCCGACTGAGGAAATGGGACTTTATTCTTCATATATTAGGGAGCTGTTGAATGTTTATGAGAAGAGTAATGGCCTGAGAAAAATCTGAACTTTAGGAAAATGATAGTCTACTTGAAGGAGGAGAATTTGTGGAAGGAAAATCAATTAGATGCTGGTTTTTCGGATGAGAGGAAGCAATAATTCAAATGGGGTGCCAAATCCTGGACTGAGGCCAGACAGTGAGATCATAGAGGGGGATGCAGATTTCATGAAAAATGGATATGGAGACGATAGTTTCTAGGGCTCAGACTTTTATCTAAGTTTGGGGCTGATGTCTTCCCTCTTGAAATTGCTTGAGAATGACCCATAAATAAGCCACTTCTTCATCAACTCATCTTCCCATCCTCCACAATGTGTCATATCTGAAGTGGACACCAGAGGGCACACTTACACTAACAACTGTGAAAGACCAGAAAAGAGCAGGGGTGTAGACTCCAGGAATTAGAGCAGAACAAAGATAAGGAGGGGTGAGGGATAGTAGAGTAGTGCAGGGAGGAAGCCAGGGCCAGAGGTGTGGAATTCTTATCGTTTTAAGAAACATGAGATAAGCAATATGGGCAAGAGAGAATGAAAAATCACATGTATTGAGTTCCTAATATATACCCGGAACATGTGTTGGGTGCTTTTCTACTGATTCTAATCTATACATGATTTCTACACAATGACGATGCATAGTCTCATTTTATAGCCAACAAAACCAAGTCTGAGGAGTTCATTCACCTGATTTATTGAGCATTTACTATATGCCATGAACTTTTCAGAGTACTTGGGTTACAGTGAGTGAACAAGACAACCCCTGCCCTCATGAAACTTATGTAACATGAGGTATGGGGGGTGATTCAAAAAACAAGTGAACAAAGAAATGAATGAGACAATTCAGATAGTGGTGATTGTTCTCAAGGTAATAGAAGCTCATTCACAGGGCTGGCTGTTGACCGGAGGCTTCAATCACCATGTGAAGTTCTCCTGTGACCTGCTTGAAGGCCCTCATGACATGGCAGCTGGCCTTCTCCAGGGTGGGTCATCCACAAGGGAAAGGCGGAAGCTGCCTCAGATGTTTTTGCAATATTCTATTGGTTATATAGGCCAGCCCTATTCAGGGTGGGAGGAAATCCATAAAGGCATGACCATCAGGCAGCAAGAATCAGAGAAGAGCTTGGAGGCTGGCTTCCACAGGAAACCAGGACATGTATTGATTTCATGTAATCTTGCTATCTTATCTTTTTTGATTCTCCCAGCAGCTGTAGGAATTAGTTATCATTGTTCCCTATAAGAAAGGCTAGTTTCAGAGCGGTTAAGTAAGAGTTTCTCCAAACTCAGTTACTAAGTGGCAGAACCAAGAGGCAAACACAGGTCTGACTACTCCAAAATTACAAAACTCTATAATGCAAGAAAAAAAAAAAAAAAACACAGGTTGTCACATGGGGATTCCAATTGGGTAAAAGAAAAGGTAAGTGAAATTGACCCCCAGGATTCTAGCCCTAGCTGTCAATACTTGGACAAGTTACTTAACCTCTTTGTGCCTCAGTTTACTTATCTGTAACATGGGACTCATACTTATTCTACTTAATTAGGTTATTTTAAGAATGAAATGGATTGATAGTTGCAAAATTCTTAGAATTATGCCTGGCATATGGGATGTGCCACTTCAGTGGTTTTTATAAATAAATCAATAAGTCAGCCAACAAATTAATCAATAAATCAATAGTACTGAAAGTCTTCCATAGTTTTATTTCTGTCTGAGTAATCCTCTAATCTGAGTTACATTGAGAATCTACCTTTATTGTTTGTCCACAGTAATTTTTTTCTGAAACTCCCAACAGGATGGGATTGTTGACATTGCTGTACATGACAATAGACAATCTTTGTAAATATCTATCATAAATGTTAGAATTATGTTGGCATGTTTCTCTCCTGTCTCCACTGTAAGCCTTCAGAGAAACTCTATCTTTCCCTTCGACTGTTCCCTGTGCCTTGCCCAACATCCAGCTCACAAATAAATAAAGAACACACCCATGTGACATTAATAATGCTATTTTTTATGATAATATAATGACTTCCAGAATCACCAAGAGGACTGCTGGAACGTATTTCCACAGTCAGGGCTGTTGTACCCTGTCTGGATGGACCCTTCTCCCGCTGTGGGAACATTATTTTTAATCTTGGATGACTCGTTATTTCCAAAGGATGGTTGTATGGCTGTGATCCCTTAGAGCTGGGGAGAAGAATGTGCATGATGAGGAAAATCATGTACCCTTTCTGGCTTTGTCCTTTACCACTGTTCTGCCTGATTTCAGTTTGTTCACATTGCCTTCTTTTTGAAAGAGAGAGAGAGACAGAGACAGAGACAGAGACAGAGAAGGGAGAGAGGGAAGCAAAATTTTTAAATATGCCATCCACAGGAATGAAAAAGCACATGGTTTTTTATTATATCAGAAAGCCTATAAAGGGGCTGAGAGCCTTGGGAATCTATCAACATAACTAAAGCAGGTCAAGATTTAGTTATTCTGCAGTAAAACCACATTTTTACTTAATATCATTTAAAACAAAATGCCATTTTTACAAAATGAAAGGAACTACCACAGAGTATTAGAATGATCTTATGAGACATTCATGTAGTTTTTAATCAGTTTGGCTGTTTCCTAATTCGCTAATAAAAAGGATTATAAGAACAAGTCCATGTTATATCAACTGTCTCTTTTTTTCTATGTAAAATTAAATATCTTTTATAATAAAGTTGAAAAAGTAAATTGGTGATTCTCACTTTTCCCCTCCCAAAAGATCTATTTCTCTAAAGTCATCATGACCATTCTGTAAATGGGATTTAACAGCATCAAGAGTATGTCTAATAGGGCATGAGCAGGGAGGGTAGTGATGTTTTGGCAAAAGAACCCTGGTGTCCCCAGTGGCACACAGTGGGACATTTGCCAATTTTTAATACTGAATTTCTCTCAGCAGGCAGCTTTCCTTTTTGTTGAAGAGGTGTGAAACCTGCTAATTAGAATGCTAAGTCTTTCCCTGACATCTAGTGTCAAAATGTGAAATAACAGAATGGGAACCAGCCACTCATTAAGATAAGGATGTTAATCTCATTGGTTAACAGGGTTGACAGGCAGCATTCCTTAAGGGGTGGCTTTGGTCTCAGCTTTGAAGGGTCCATCTAAACAGCTGGCAACTGCTCTAAGTCAAGGTAGCCCCAAGACAGAAAGAGCAAAGGGATGCCTGGAATATGGGAATGGATTGTTTTCCTTATTGTAAAATATTCCTCATTGGTCCTAGGCTGATATAGTAGTATTCTTTTGGCTTATTTACCTTCTGGTTGAAAAAATATCAGAAATCATGGCTTATATCTTCATAAACTGTCTCCTTATTCTAGGCACTTTTATTCTGGGTCCTCTTCAACCTTCTCTCTGCCTTCACATGACCATTTTACTCTTGATTCCTCAAGTATATGGAATTTACACAGAATGTGCAATATAGGTCAACAGATGCCACAGCAGAAAGAAAGAAAGAAAGAAAGAAAGAAAGAAAGAAAGAAAGAAAGAAAGAAAGAAAGAAAGAAAGAAAGAAAGAAAGAGAGAAAGAAAGAGAGGAAGAAAGAAAGAGAGGAAGGGAAAGAGAGACAGATAGAGATGGGAAAAGGAAAGGAAAGGAAAGAAAGGAAAGGAAAGGAAAGGAAAGGAAAGGAAAGGAAAGGAAAGGAAAGGAAAGGAAAGGAAAGGAAAGGAAAGGAAAGGAAAGGAAAGGAAAGGAAAGGAAAGAAAAAGAAAAGGAAAGAAAAAAGAAGAAAAGAAAGGGTGATAGTAGCTTCTGACTTCCATTTCTTAATACTTGATAGCTAGCACCAGGATGTAGTGATGCACTATATTTTTTAGCAGAGATGTCACTGGCCTCTCACATTTTACTCCTTCAGGCACCTCAGCAGATGACACCATCAATGTATTTGAGAAGGTATCACCTTTGCTTTGACAAAGATTTTGCCAGTACCATACTGCCAGAAATGCTTCAGGATCATTGCTTACTGTACTGCGGTGACTGGAAGGAAATTAGAATCATCCAGGAAAACAGATGCAGCCAGTTAGGGGAGTAGGGAAGAGGGGAAACTTCCTGAGAATCACCAACAGCACAAGAAGGACGAGAGTCCACGCTCTCTTCCAGGCAACCCACTGAAATCATTCCAGAATTGTTGACATTCTACTGTGATCATGCATTTCCTTAGATTACATGAAACTTCCTCAAGAACTCATAAGACTTCAACAGTACTCTCTGCCAAGGAATTCCCCTGCAGGTAAACTCCTATATCCCTGCTACGTCAACGTAAGTGTATTTCTCCTTCATTTTAAGTTTAAAAAAAACTCTTTTATTCCTTCTCTTGTTTAATTTGTTCAATGAGCGTTTACTCCGTATCTACTATGAGCAGGCTATGTAACCTGCTCTGCAAGAACAATGGAGGAAAACATCATAGAACAAGCCCTCAAGGCTTATAGTCAAAGAAGGTACACTTGGTGTTCATTAGATCACATCTCCACAGTCTACGATCTGGCCTTTGGTCAGCCCCGCAAACCATTATTCCTCTGCCTTATTGCCCTGAGGTCTATAAGGCTCTCCTGGTTGCTTTAAAGAAAAGGAAAAAAAAAAATTCTCTCTCTCTCTCTCTCTCTCTCTCTCTCTCTCTCTCTCTCTCTCTCTTTCAGAATAGTCATTATTGAATCTGGCAGGAGGCTCCCTCTCTTTCTGAGCTCTGGCCTATAGGTTGGTCAGGCGAGTCTGCTGTGTGTAAGCAGCCAAGATGGAGGCAAGAAGAGCCAAGCCCTCCCTCTGGAGGTGCCATGCCCCAAGGTGATAGGGGCACTGTGCAAGGAATATTCTCCCTGCAACCTTGACTCTGGACACCCCGTCTGAGCTTGTTCCAGAAGGTACCCAGTAGCTACCTCAGGTAAGCAGCAATAGAGCACCATATGTATACCTGTGTGATGGGAAGCAAAATGTCTCCCCAAGGAGGCCTCATACATTTCTTCTAATGACCAGCCTAATCAGCAACTAGAAAAAGCAAATTTCCTAACAGCAGCCTTATTAGCTCAAATTTCAAGAAGGCACTCCATTGTTTTAAAACAAGGCAGAGGTTGGAAGGATATAAACAAGGAAAAGACAAAAAAGTCAATAAACACTAAAGGTCAACAGTTGTCAAAAAAACCAGCAAAAATTATTTTGAAGACTGATTTTCTTTTTTAACTTTTTTCAGAGGTGAAACTTCAAATTAACATATGTAAATATCTGACTTGGAAGAACATGGTAAAAAAATGGTGAAAACTGTTACTGACCTCATTGAAAGAAATAAATTTTTTTAAAATCCTTTTTATTTTTGTATTTCAAATTTACTGGTTCCAGAATGTATGGCACTGAGAAAGATACTGCCCTTGAACTTAACAGTAGGAAGTTCTTAAGGTTCTTTTAAAGCACAATTAGTTCTTTTTATTTTATTCTAATCCATTTAATGATCTAAAGGATTTCCTTCAGCAAAGCAAACTATGTAAGTCATAAGAAAAGCTAGAGAAATTAGATGGTAGAGAAGAAAATTCAGACATTAACAAGTTGGATTACCTGTCACCTTTTTAATTGTCCTGATATATTAAGTTGTAGGAAAAGTCATGACATATTTTTTCTATGTTTTTTATTGCAAAAATGTGTCATGACTTTTCTGACAACGCAGTATATCCCCTTATGTTAAGCGTATACGAAGGTCTGACAATTAAGTTTGCAAACTTACTGCAACAATCTTGCTAACATTTTTTGATATCAGAGGGATTATTCATTATGAATTTGTACCAACTGGACAAACAGTTAACCAAGTTTACTATTTGGAAGTGCTGAAAAGGCTGCGTGAAAAAGTTAGACAACCTGAACATTTTGCCAACAATTCATGTCTCTTGCATCATGACAATGCACCAGCTCACATGGCACTGTCTGTGAGGGAGTTTTTAGCCAGTAAACAAATAACTGTATTGGAACACCCCTCCCTACTCACCTGATCTGGCCCCCAATGACATCTTTCTTTACCCAAAGAGAGACGAAATATTGAAAGAAAGACATTTTGATGACATTCAGGACATCAAGGGTAATACGATGACAGCTCTGATGGCCATTCCAGAAACAGTTTCAAAATTGCTTTGCAGAGTGGACTAGATGCTGGCATTGGTGCATCGCTTCCCAAGGGGAGTACCTCAAAGGTGACCATAGTGATATTCAGCAATGAAGTATGTAACACTTTTTCTAGGATGGGTTTGTGAACTTAGTTATCAGACTTTGGTATATGTTAAAGGTAGAAACTTAGGCCCATGGGGGTAGGGTGGGGTGGGGTGGGGAATTTATAAACAACTAAAATTCAAACAGTGCAATTTGAAAAGTAACATCTGTCCCTCTCATCTGAAGCTTCGCCTAACTTACTACAGAATAACAACAAGTATTGATTTCTGCCCTTCGGCTTCCTGATCTGCCATTCATCACTGTTTACCTCCCAGAAACTCAAGTCAGAAAACCACTGTTTATCATGTTTGTTCATAACAACACATAAAGACCTACAGGAACAGCAGAGATTTCAATTAGCTTCATGAGAATATCACAATGCCTTCCTCAGCCAATCAGCTTTCAGGGTCAACCTAGACAGAGTCAATTGTCTTCTTCTGGACCAAATAGTATATTTCAAAGAGAAGATCCTGGTAGATACACTTTCCTTATAACTAGCTCCATCTATACATTTCTTTCTGTTCAAGCTTGTCAGCATGAGACTTCCTAGGCTGCCTGTGAAGAGCTTGTTGGAGAGGACAACTAAAGTTTATATGATAAAATAGCAACAAAATCTCCAATTCCTTCACCAAAAGTGTTCTGAAGATGTCCAGTTTGCTCAAAGGACTGAGATCCATTATCAGCTATAAATTAAGTTCATTCCTTATGAAAACTCATTTAACCAAGTGATTTGGTAGAATTATGGTTCTGGAAACAGCTTTGAGAAATCATCTGGTCAAACCTCAGAAAGCTAAATGTCTAAACATAGAGTAGCAGATGGGCTTCTTCTTAAGTATAATTTTTGAAGGACTGGTAGAGGCTGTCTGGAATTCTGAATGGAAGATTTTTGAGGATTGGCCCAAACTCTGCAGTAAAGAGTGTGGTGATTACATAGTAATGTCTAAGAGTACAGGAAAGGGTTAAAGGGTGACTCTGGCCTATATTATATAAGATAGAGCATTTTTTCTTCTCAGGTTTGCTCACAATCTTCCTTCATCATACATTCTAGTGTTCTATCCTTCCATTAGCCATCTCCCTATAAAAAAACTTTCAGAATCATGTCCCACCTTGGTCTTCCCTTCCAGGACATCAAAAAACCTTTTCATCTTTTTTCCTATGACCTATTTTCCAACCCTTTAATCATCTTTGTTCCTCGTCTCTACAGTCATTCCAATTTTTTCACATCCCTTTGAACAGTGGTGACCAACACTGAACATGGTCCTCTAATTCAGACTATGATCTGACTAATTCAGAACATGGAGAAATTATTGACCCTGTCTTCCTATTTCTTTATACATCTTAGTATCACATGTGCTTCTCATACCATCATCTGACTAATCTCCATGCCAACCCACTGCTACCTGTGTCCAAGCATCACTCTAGATCTCTTCTTGGTGAGACTGAGGTCCAGAGGGCTAGCATCAAAATAGTTTGCCCAAAAGAAGTCTTCATTTTGAGGGTAAGAAAGTTTGGACAAAAGTAAAAGATGTCTTTATAAAATAAAAAAAGACAACCATTTTTAAAACAAAAGCAGATATTTAGAATGTTCAAAAGAGAACGTTAGTAAAAGGCAACATTTTTGAAAAGCAAATTCAAGCAAATCAGATATTTTAACAAGAAGTTTTATGGGACACCAAATTAAAACTCCAAGTGTGACCCAGATCCATGCCCTGTTCTCGTGTCACCCCTCCATGCCCACCCCACTCCAACTGCCTTGTTCTTACAGGGCTATAGGATCTGGGTTGAAACTAACATAAAGAGAAACTGTAATGCTAATTTGAGGAAGCTAAATTTGGCAATAAAACACTTTAAAAGTAAAATTTAAAACATGAAGACTGGGCCGGCCGAATGGCTCAGTTGGTTAAGAGCTCGCTCAAGAGCGCAAGCTGAGCTCTGAGCAACAGCGGTTCGAGGCCAGCCCGAGCTGAGTTGCTGATGAGCTGCCAACAGGTGGCAGGATGGGTCAGCTAAAAAACAAAACAAAACAAAACAAAAAACATGAAGACTGCTGAAGTAAAACAGATATGAGTAGGGTCAGTCCCATGTGAGTTGACTCAGAATGATGGATGTCCCAAAAAAGCTTAACTGTCTAGAGTTTAAACATGGAAAATACGCAGCCACCTAGGGGTTTATATTTTGAGGTACTTAACCCCTCAAGATTATCCTAGAACCTCCTTAGACTTGGTGGAGACGGGGACTACCTAAGTGTCCCAGTGGTTCCTTATTCTTAGCATGTCCAGATCTGAGCTTGTCATCTCCCTCTCAAGTTATTCTTCCTCCAGCTTGCCTCTTTCATTAACAGCATGGCCAGTTTCCCCAACATCCAGGCTTGTAACATCAGAATAATCTTTGTTGCCTTCTCCTTGAATTCTTGCTGAGTCATGTGGCGTCTAGGTCATGTTTTTTATGTTAGTCTCTTCCATTCCCATCCCACCTACATTGTCCAGTTACTGCAATTATACTTTTTTCTCAAGTACTGTAACAGCTTCTCAACCCTCTCCCCACGTTCTTTCTCTTCCCCTAGAACCCACTCTATAATTATTTCATGACTCCCCATGATCCCACCAAATCAGTTTAAAATTCCGAACTCTAAGAGTCAGGACCTCCTGCAGCTGAGACTCCAATCCATCTTTCCAAATAGGTCACGTGTGCCAGTTTTTCTCTCTCTGCTTCTCTCAGCCCTTTCTTCTGAACTAGCCTCCCTCTTTCTCCCTTAGGTGCAACTACTTTTACCCACCCTTTGAGTTCACCTCAAATTCTCTTCAAAGGCATGTGCCCATGGAGGGCAGCTGGATGAGGGCCAGAGCAGATTGCTCTAAGGCAGGGACTACTATGGAAATCCATGGATAGTTCCAGGGGAATTTGTGAATATCCTATGGAAAAAAATATACATTTTTGCAAAGATGGATTTTATCAAATATATTGACCCTGAAAAGATGTAAAAACACCCACCTAGAGGCGTCTCCCTTCCCTGCCTTCTCGGCAGCAGCCATGCTGCACTTGCATAGGAACCACTTGTCTAATTCCTCTCTAGAGGGTAAGCGCCTCAGGGAATGATCTTTGTCCCCCCATCCTGATAGCCCCCTTCCCTGGCACTTTGCACACAATTATATTGAACATCTGCTAATTCCAGGCGTAGTGCTCAATGCTGAGGATGAGGAAATGAAAGATAGTTCACTGTCTTGGCAGAGCTCACGGGCTCGTGAGGAAGCCATGCAGTTAAACCCACAATTGGAAGTTTGTAAAAAAAAAAATTCTGATGGAATATGCATAAGGTGTTATGTAAACACTGATGAAAGGTATCCCCAGTAGGGCCTGGGGAGTCAGGCTACCCTTTCAGAGATGAGCGACGTGCTGAGTCTTGAGGATCAGAATGGGGTAGCCAGATACCAGAGGAAGGAAGGACCTCCAGGGAAAAGGAGGAGCATGTGGGAAACATTCTCAAAAGCATGGTGTGAGTTGTATGTTTTAGCTCAAGGATGGAATGGGCATGAGAAAAAGGTTGCAGAAAGCTTAGAACTCTGAATTTTATCATGAACAACATGAAGGGGCCAATGAAGGAATAAAAGCAGATCATGTTTGCATTTTAGGACAGTCATTTTTGCAATAAACTGAAAAATGAGTTGAGTTCTTAAGAGACTATTCAGCTATTTTAAATAAGTACTATTAAATGCCTAAACTAATATCATAGCAAAGGGGATGGAAAGAAAGGGAAAGAATTTAGAAATATGTAGCAGGTAGAATCAGTTAAGATACAGTTACTAATCAGACATGAAGAATGAGGGAGAAAGAGGAATTGTGAATGACACTTGGGCTTCTGGCCTGTGCATCTAAGTGACAGGTGGTTATTTCCTGAGACTGGGAATAGGGGGAGGAACCCAATGGGTCCAGTTGAATTCGTAGTTCTTAGGGGACTGGAACCATAAAATTGGTCTAATTCAAGATGTTGATTTTGGAATCATTACAAGATAGGTGGTGATTAATTATATGAATTTTAATTGAATCACCCATGCAGAATACAGAGATAATATGAGAGGGTTAGGAAGAAGGGGTGGGAGTGGGGGAGAAAGGAGAAGAGGATGGGGAAACAGGCTAAGAACCTAAAGTGTCTGCTGGTCCTTAGGTGAGTGATCCCTTTGAAGTGGTGAGGGCAGAAGCAAATTGCCATGAATGAGGCTATGAAAGAGTGAGTGAGTAGTGAGGCTGTAAGACCAGCACCCTTAGACTAGGTGAGAGGGCCTTCACTTGGCCTGCACTTTCTAGGCTCTGCTCTGATCCTTTCCAGACACACACACACCCATGGACCAGAAATCCTTGGGCTTGGGGCCAAAGGAGCATACCCATTGGAGCCCACACTCTGCTTCCAGATTATATTCTTATTTCCCAGGATGCCAAATTTCTTGCCCAAATGTCCCCATGCTCACTTCTGGGCCTCCCTCCCCTAGGCTTCCTCTCTAGTCCAGTCCATACAGGGATCAGTCCATGCCACACCAGTGCACACTCCTAGCCTAAGGAATGGCCGAGGGTCAGCTATTGACTGGATGGGAAGGGTGAAGACTGGTCTTGGGTATGTGGGTTGGGGTTTCCACATGTATGCACTCAAGGTCCCTCGTGATGAGGGATGGAACCAGAAGTGTACAATAAGAAAGGTTGGCTGTGAACTGGAGGGCCAGCATCAACGTTCTCCTGCAAAACCATGCTCTACCCCGGAACTCCACAGACTGAGAATTCTGAATTTGATCCTGACCATCTAGGTGTATTTATCAAGCTTGAGCAATAGAACACACTTTATTTAACAGCTCACTAACTTGATATATAACTTTTAAATATTTAACCATTCAGTGTTCAGGCTCCATTTGTGCTCTTGCCTGGGGCCCCACAATGTCAAGAAAGGGCCTGGTGAAGACTTATATAATAAGCCACACTTTCAGTAAACTTATGTGTGAAGAGACAGCAAGAGGTAAAGTACTAGAGTAGAAAAGAGTGTTTCATTTTTGTTTTGCTTAAGATAGGATTACACATGTTTTATCCACAAGAGAAAATTTCCAGTAGAGAGAGAGATTGGAGATACAGGGAAAAGGGGTATATCAGAAAACATCCTTGAGGAATTAAAACAGTATCTAATTCAAAAAACTGGTGGTGGTGGGTGTTAACCACAGAAAGAAAGAGGGGTGCTCCTTCCTCCATAATCAGGAAGAGTGGTTCTAGGAATGGGAAGGTTTAGGGGAAAGTCCTGGGAATGGGTGATTGAAATGAACTTAAATTGAATAATTAAGAGCTAGCTGCATTTATCTTTTATTTGTCCTTCCAGAGGCTCTGACAAGTAATAAGCACAATGAGAAATAAAGTATTTTAATTATTCTAGAGAAAAAAATTAGTAGAGTCAGTTCAAGTATGCCTTGTGGAAGTAAATCTGGTAACTTGGTTTAGGGAAAAAAAATATGAATTTAAATATTACTGCCAGAATTTTAATTTTTTCAAAACAAGGCAACCAAATGTCAGATTAATTAGTGTAATCTATTACACTCATAAATCCAGTGCTATAATTCTCAAACTTGATTTTGCAATGCCTAGCTACCTCAAAAGCTACTGTAAAATTGTACCCAAGTACTCAAAACAGGTTTAACTTTGATTCATCTTCAAAACTATAGATACATGTGCCTTATGTTAGCATTTTATGAGAAGCAGGACAAATTGTGAAATCAAACTAAAATAGTAATATTTGCTAATGTCCAAAAGCCTGTCAATTAGTGCACTAAGGAGTTGGAATCATTCTAAAGTTCCTAGGTAAACTGGATTTAAACCACTGATACGCTAATATAAGTGGGAAAATTAAGAGGTTTTGAATTATGAGATCAAGAGAGTGGAACAGGTGGTCTTAACTTAAGAACACTAATTTACAAAACCACATATGTATATTTATAGTCAGACAGAGTCACGCTAACCACCATGTTCTCCTACATTCAATAGCAAAGTCTGAACACATCCAAGGAATGTTATTCCCTGGCCCTTAGGCAGATATGTCTTCTGAATATGGCCCCATATTCACTCTCCCTTCCACCACCCACCACCCCCTATATAATAAGTAAAATAGTTCTCAGTTGTCTCTATGGAAAAATGTGCTCTGAGTTCCAAACAACCAATTTAGGAAAATTACTTTTGAAACTTACTCATTCCTAAACTGGGAAGAGCTTAACAGCTTGTTATTGCTATTGCTTCCCCCTCCCCCATCCCTTTGTTCAATTCATCTTTAATATAGTCCTTCATTGGCCATATGCGACAGTTGTTCTTCATTTGGGACTCCCTCTGTAGCCCTCATAGATCAGCAGTTAACCAGAAGACTGAGTCGCCACCTACCATGAAGTTATACACATCGGCACCCTGTGCTGGAGTTCTGGTACTCCCAGGCCTGGATTGGCTCCCAGGCAGGGACAGCAGGATCCATCAACACCCATCCTGTCATCAGCATAGAGGACAGGCTGGAGAGACTATCAATGAAGGCCTGGAGGCTGGTGGAATGTTTCCCACCTGCAGTTATCCAGATGAAAGACAATGAGAGCCTGGAACAAAGGAGTGACCTTTTAAGCAGGAAGATTTGGGCAGGTCAGTGATGCAACAGAGGTGAAATCCACAGGTAATTGCTTGTGGGGTGGGATAAGGGCCATGAAGAAGGGAGGGCTGTAGACCTGAAAATCCTTCTTCTGTTCTCCCTGAGGTGGCAGTTCTCCCGATCTCCTCTGTGCTCCCCCAGAGTCCTTGCTGTTTTCTCTAGATAGGAGACTTGCCCCCCTTGTAAGCTGGGTGAGGACAGGAAACACCTCTGCTTGATCTTTCATTCCCCAGTCTCTAGGTGCAGCAGTCTATCAATACATGAGTTAATAGTCACCCTCTGCCCACACTCAGGCCCTACGTGTCTTCCTACAGAAATAAGGCCAGGTGGACTTGAAACGTTCCTTTCTTTGGGTTGCAGGCAGTCAACGTGGAGACTTCCCTACCTGCTGTGTGCTCAGGAGCTGCCTGCTCCTCTGGACTACAAACACATCTTTAAAAATGGATCATTCCTCCTTAGAACACACTCCAAAATTTCTAACAGCTCTCTTTTCATCCTGCCGTCACCACCTGACCCTAGACCCCTTTGTTCCCCAAGATGGCGCCTTCTTTTAAACCAATTCACACTTTTTTTTTTTGCAGGAGTGTTTTATCTGTATATTGGTATATTCTGGCTATTTCTTACTAAACAGATGAGACAGCTCCTCTTTTTAAGTGTGGAGTCCTGCACCATATCCTCTTAATTTTCATATGCCTTCTTTCAAGGCCTTTTAGAATTTTTTTTTTTCCTGTGCCTGAAAGCCAGTGGACTTTTGCACAAAGATTGTAATGGCTGAGTCCAAAGCACAGTAGTGTAGCTCTCTAGTAACCATTTGGCTTATCACCTTGATGAATAAGTTGTCATTTAATCACGGGTCCCTTTTTTGAGTGGTAATAGAGAGCTCTGTAGCTCATCCATCCTATACTCATAATTTCAACCAGTTTCACCTGAGTATTTAGCCACTTCAGTTCAATTGGATTCTTCCTAAGACATTTAATTCAGCAAATAGTTCTTAACTGTATAGAAGAGACTGACAACTTTCTGCCTTCTCACAAGATATCTAAGATCACCTTGCCACTTAAAAGAGCTAAGTGTCAACTGTACACATAAAGATTCCCAGGTTTTAAGCAAGCTTCTTTTAAATCATTTCTGAAAATGTTTAGTAAACCAGTGTCTTATCCTTATCTTGATAAGGATGTTCCTCTCTGTGATGGTTAATTTGATGTGTCAACTTAACTGGGCCATGGTGCTCAGATAGGTGGCTAAACCTTATTCTGGGTGTTTCTGTGAGGGTGTTTTGGATAAGATTAACATTTAAATCAGTGGACTTTGAGTAAAGCAAATTGCTTTCCATAATGTGAGTGGACCTCATCCAATCAGTTGAAGGCTTCAATGGAACCTTCCCCAAACAAGGGAGAATTCTGCCAGCAGACAGCCTTTGGGCCTGAGCTGCAGCATAGGCTTTCCCTGGACCTCCAGCCTGGGCGCATCCCCTGCAGATTTTGATGTTGCCTGACTCCAAAACCATATTCCTTAAAAATAAAGTTGATAGGGAGATATACAAAGATATAGAGATGGAGATAGATGGAGAAATGGAGATGGAGCTAGAGATGATATGGGTATCTCCTATTGGTTCCGTGTCTCCAGAGAATCCCAAGTAATATACCCCCATTTACCACCCAGTTCTTTGAGGTAGAAGATTCCTTTTTGGCAGGACAATTTGGGTAGGGCTGGGAGTCTGTTGGAGATTCTAACAAAAGACCTATAGGCAGAAGGGAAGAAGGGATGCTCCGGAGGTCTGGTCCATGGCTGGGCATATGACATGGGGGAAAGAATCCCTGGTAAAGCTAAGTGAGATGAGTAGCCTCCTATAATGGTATCCCAAAAGCAATCAAAGAAATTGTGTAGGTCTCTGAGAGGGTATCAATAATCAATGCAATTTAATTAACTCAATTTAAAATATGTTGAAGTTTTATTTTCAGTTTCCATTGTGGTGTTTTTTGTTTTTGTTAGTTTGTTTGTTTTGCATTAGTCTGTGTAGTCATTTCATCTAAGATCACAGGGACATGGAATATTGCTTACTCCACATTAAAACCATTCTTATCTTGGTGTTGACATGAGGCTGGGGCACAGAGCTATCCTCCTGTCCACTAATGAGTCCAGTCCTTATGGCTCACAGAAAGCAGTAAAACTTTCCTTTCCTCAAAGAGCCTATACAGATATGCCCCAATTTATGCAATGAATGGACTCCTGCAAATGCATGTGATATATACCTTGTGAATTGCTTTATAAATTGAAGACACATTAGAGTTGGCTATTTCAAAGTAACTTTGCAAGTATCTCATTTTTTAATGTCATAGCCATTCTGATTCAAGACCATAACCTCTCTCTCATGTATTAACTTATGAAATTCTATATTGTGCTTAAGAGGTTTAATTAAAACAAGATAAAACTATACTTAATAACATTCAATTGGCTGAGTTATTGTACGAATGCCTAATGTATAGCCAGAAAGTAGCTTAATGTCTCAAATAAAAGCCAAACTATCCAAATCAAACTAATTGACAATTTAATTAGGAATAAAAGTCACTATTATCCATATTTTCCAACTTTTTTTGAAAGAAAACATTCACCCAGTGAAAGGAATCAGAATCTGTTTTAATATCCCTAGAGTTATAAACATTTGTATCAAAATATTTACAATTATAGTATATGAAATATTAATCTATTAAAGAAAAAGCCAAATACAGTACTAGAACAACCCACCAATGTAATGCAAATTACATGAGACATAAATGGCACAGAAACAAAGTAAAAGACAAGGGAATACATGGTTCACTCCAGTCATAGTTTGACTTTTTAACATAATGCGAGTATCTCTTTTCGATATATCTGATATGTAAGTATGTTTCTGCACATAAGACAGCCTTCTATAATCATGTGATAATTAAATCATAATTAAAAAGTTTATCATCCCGCAGTTTTTGCTTGCCAACCTCTCTACCCCAGCCCAGAGAATTTGGTGGCCTGCCCTCAATATTTCCTTAACATAGAGAAATATGCTAGTAATAGTCATTTTACATAAATACCAGCAATCATGGCATAACAACTCCCCAGGAAAGGAAAAGTATATAAGAAAGGGGATGAGGAGACAGCTGGGGGAAGGAAAGTAAGTTAAGGTGTCTCAGATTCTTCCTAGGGTAGATCTTCACAGGGTGTAAAGGAAACGTCTTCCCACAATTAACCCTTTAGGCAGAATCTGAGATGGCTTAAAATAGCTGCTCCAGGCCAGAGAAATGCCTGCTTAACCAGGAATAACATAATACTTCTAAGTCCTATATAGAAATGCTCTTGCGGCAACAGACAGATCAATTATTATCTGACTAGGTACCACAAGTTTGGTTTTTTTCTTTTTATCCTTAAAGAAAATATCTGCCCATCACCTATATTTTTATTTACCTCATGGAAATGTCCTTATTTTTCTGGGGGCACAGGCACTCTGCTCTTATCATGACTGAACTCTAGTATGCTTAATACTTTACAATTACATAGCACCTTTCACCCAAGGATCTGTTGTTTGAGTTCGGTTCGTGTGTTTCAGTAAGCTTCCAGTATTGCCCTGCCTCACCTATGGAGCAGGACGTGCAGGGCCTCTGAAACGTGGCCAGTCCAGCCAGTGTCAAAGCTAGAGATGCCATAGAGCCTAGGAGCCCTGATCCCCAGTAAGGATAATTCGATAAAACTTCCTCAAAGGTTTATCACTGAGAAGGAGAGTAACAGATTACTAGGGGCTATGGCCATCTGTCTCCCATCATATACATAAAAGAAACATTGATTGCATGGAGAAGGGAATCCTAAAAACATAACCCCAATACAACATTGTTCCAAGACTGCCCTTGATCCCATAATTTGTGTGGTGCTTTCACCACAGAATTGGTTGTTAGTGGCTTTACAGAAATTCCAGAAGAGCTGCCTTGTCTTTAAGCAAGCAGCCTAGCAAAGTCCGTAGCAAGAGTTCTCCATGGGGGATAGCTAGCTGTGTGAGGTCTGGTCTGGGTTCTGACCATCCCCCAGGTCTTCCATTGTGAAAAGTTCTCTTTCTTGATTTGGCTAACCCACCAGCTTGGCTGTATGACTATATTTCTTCCTCCCATTTTGTCACAAATACCACTGAATTCCACAGAGCTAAATATCTGTTCTAAAGAGGGATGCTGGCTCGCTGACCAAAGCCCTCCTGTGGGCCCTTCAGACTGGAATGCGATGTTTTGCTTTGGGTCAAGAGGGCGGGAGGGCTTCCAGGCTTAGTATATTCAGTACAAAAACAATATCTGCTCTTGCCAGAACTTGTACCGCTATTTTAACTTGGTGCAGTAGGTCTGAGGACCACAGTGCGACCCAGAATTCACCTTCTGAAGTGGAGCTAGTGGTGTGGCAGCTGATGGGGCCCCAGGAAGTCTACATAACTGAGAACAGCTGGAAGCCAAATCTGAGGGCTGGAGAGAGGCTCTCGGGCCCACATCAAGAGAACATCCAAGTTCTAGCCAACTGCTTTCTACCAAGGGCAGGGGCTTGACAGTAGAGAACCTCCTCAGTAATGATTTGGGTTTCAGCCTCTCCCACCCTTACTCCTCCCTCCCCAGCCCCCCTCCCTCTTAGTTTTTCCTGCAGAGCCACTTCCACTTCCCTCCCAGATTCAACGGCTTCTTCCTCCCCACCCCCCAGATCCCCATAAGCTTGTTCAGCCTTATTTCTTTCTCAGGACCAGGTAGAGGATGCCAATGATGAAGCTAAAGCAGAAGCAGATCCAAGTCAGGATGAAGGAATAGCCATGGTGACTCTTTCTGTAGACGTTCTCACCTCCTGCATAATGATGAGTGTAGATGGACACACCAACCATAATGCACAGCCCTGCAGGGGGAAAAAAAGTATTTAAGGTTTTCGTTGTTGTTGCTGCTGTTGTTGTTGTTTAGTTTTTGTTTATTTTAAAACCAAGACTTTATAATTTTTAAAAGTTCCTATTTCCCTCATCTGCAACGAGAAAATCAAATCTAGCTGTTGGGCCCCGAAGAGTAGTTCCGTTGATTGAATGGTGACAATTGCGAGCATTGTGGCAGTGGTTTCCTCTTTCCCAGGACCCCCACCTGTCCCTCCCCCAACCTCAAGCATCTTGTACACAAATGCTACTAAATGGGCATGGCCCAGGCACTCAGAAGTACTAGATCTAAACAATGAAGCAGATGAGGGTTCTTATTCCATGCAGTTATCAGGGGGTCCTAAAAGGAGAACAAATAACCAGAGGAGAGAATTGTCCAAGCCTGTTTCCCTGAGCTCATCTGTTCACGTTGCCACGAATACCCATGGTAAGATCTACATAAAAGCTTTGCCGTTCGTAAACTTCAATCTGCGCCTGAGACACTCACAGCACACCAGCATGGTCGCCCCCGAGAGGAAGAAGCGGTTTCCCTTCTCCATGGTGAAGAGCTGGAACACGAAGACCGCGAGGGAGATGACGGAGAAGATGATGGAGAGGATCATGAAGGCCTGCACGGCCTTGAGCGCATCTGGGGACACAGGGTGAGAAGAGCAGGGTGTCAGGCTGACCGGTCCCTGACAGGCTGGACATTTTCCCAGTCACAGGAACTGTCAGCACTGAGTACAAAAGCCTTATAGATACCTTCCTGGGCATACGGCAGGTCTCCATCGCAGTTAAATTCAGTACAGTTTTTCCAAAGGCCTACTGAAGCTTTTCCAACATCAGAAACCACCCAGACCTGAAACCAGGAGGAAACAAAAAGTTGTTTTAAAACGGACCCTCTGCTTTAAAAGAAAAAAGAAATACCAGATCAGCTTGTGTCAGGACCAAATCTTAATCAAGACACCGTATTTAGCCACAAATATGATTAAGCAACCCATCTCTTGGTGGAAATAAGGTTCAACTAAAATTGAAGTCACAAAAGTTCCAAGAGAAAAGAGAGAGAAGAATGTGTGGCCGAGGGAAAATCACCTAACCTTTCTGGGCTTCACATTCCTTATCATTTAAGTAAAAAAAAAAAAAAAAAAAAAAAAAGGAATCCAACCACAGTGGTTTAAAATTTTAAGGTTCTAAGAAACAGAAACCCTGGATGAGGAAATTGTTTTAAATATGCATAATTCATACACTCTGTCAAGATTGTTCATGTAAGGGTCTGGCTAAGAAGAAAAAAAAAAGTTAAGGCAAATATTCAACCGGAGACAACTGAGAAACACAAAGGTAATTAAGAAATTACCAGTGAGTCTGGGTGGTTCATAAGACACTTTCATCTAAACAGAATGATCAACCATTGATTGTCACAACATGTAAAATAATTTCATAGTAACACAGTACAGCAAGAGCTTTACTGTGGGGGCAGCTAAAAGTAGAGGAGTGACCAGAATATATTCCTGAGGCTCACCACAGTGCCAGCACCCCTTCGTACCTTGCCCAAGAAAAACAGTTATCCTACTGAGATGGAAAACACCCAGCTCAGTCCACACAAGAGTGCCCGTTAAAATCTGTGTTACTGGAAAGGCAAGGATGAGCCATGGCCTGCTCTGGATTCAATATTCAGCACTTCAATATCCACTGATAGCGTGTGAAGTCGTTTATGAGACCTGTTATCCTAAGAGACTCAGGGATTGGCATACGGAATGTCTGAATTACAGTCTGCAGGAGGCTGCACAAGCAAGTGTTCTGTCCTATCACAGTCATACTTAAATTAGCCTTGCTTACAATCACACCCACCAATGTTGGCAAAACTCTTCTATCTGAACGTGAAAGCCCATTTATCCTTTCATTGTAGCAGGAACCTAAACAGGTTCTGGAACCATCATTTGCCTGCCTAGCGATTGTTGGCCTTGGTTTTTGAGTCCAAGGAGCCGTCTTACTTTTTCTGAGAAAAGCACAAGAAAAGCACATTGGAAGCTATGAGCTTCCTATCACTAGAGGGCAGAGTAGCCCCAGGATCCGAGAAAGACTTGCTACCTCTATATTTTTATGTTGTTTTATTTGAGTGAGTGAATTCAGTGGAAGCAGGTTAATCTGATAAAATTCCGCTTTCACATGCTACTCTCCTCTCAGAACTTGAATCTATCTGTCTGGCAACCAAAGTTTCTCATTATCTCACTCCCATCCCTCCTTCTAATCAAGGTTCTCAGAAGGAAGGGAAGTTCTGCTCCCGCCAGCTGGGTGTCCTCATTATGCTCTGCACAAAGCCTGTCCCTCCCACTTGGGTTCCCTGGCGAGCACTCCTGTCAGGAATTAATCCCTATGCTCCGCCCACCGTTTTTCTTAACCCAAGAGAAAGCCCACCCCTCTACCAGTCCTCAAAGCTCCACCTCAGCTGAAAGGACTCCGGGAGAGGCTGAGGAAGCCTCATTATGTTCTCCAGTCTCTAGATGCCTACAGCCTGGTGGGCTCACTCATATACATAGATACTGGCTTTTATCCTCCTGTTATTTAGTTGTTTGAAGTGTGAATGTGTGTTTATCTTTTTCCACAACTAAGCGGAAAATTCACGGAGGGCAGTGATTGTGGCTTAAACTTCTTTTGTAGCACTTTATGTAAATATTTCAGCAACTTCTGAATAAATGAATGAATGAATGAACGAATGAAAGAACATTACTTACATTGGCAATGGTGGAAACAAATAACATAATGACAGTGGCGATGTGGACCACAAAGATGCCAGCCAGTAATACCAACATCTTGGCTTTTTGGTGACTTGCAAGTGCAGAGAGTCCTGAGAAGAAAGAGTAGAAAACAAATGGAAAGAAAATGTTACTGACAGATTCAATCAGATAATTCATCTTTCCCACACAGGTGGACTACCTGCTAAAATCAGGAGGAGTTGCAATAAAAACCATCACAATTTCATCATAAATTCCTGAAAACACTTAGCCTGGTTCCCTAAATACTTATTCACCTATTTACATATACCTAAATATAAACACAAGTCAGCATCTCAGGTATTTATATACCCATCTCTCTAATACAGTCTGTTTCAAAAAAGGAGCAACATTTTATAACTGTTAAATTTTATTTCATTTGTGTTTTAGAGGCCAAAAGTAGGACTTGGATTTTTTCAAGGGCCTTTGACAACTATTATTTCCAGTACGACAATGTCATATAAATTTCCATTTTCCACTAGGGAAGGGTCCCTGCCTCTGTCAAATTGCTCACCCAGTTTTAATAGAAATGGATGCCTTACACAGAATAGAAGCTATTACTCAATGCCCATAGCAGAATAGGCTACTAATGTGATCCTGGGTGAGATCTAAGATGTGAAAGCCACAACTTCTATTATTATAATGATCTTTGGTATTCAATAGTTATAATAACCTAATTACAATTTAATGGTCTGATCACCTACTTATTGGCCCTTTCAGACTTGTATCACTGCACCTGAGCTTTTGAGCTGTGTGCAGCACATAGTAGGGACTCTGCTTTCGGTCTGGGGCATAGTGTTATATTTCCTACGACTCGCTATGACAGTACTAGGGGTTTTAGAAGTATGCAGCATGAGATACCACCTAATATGCCTTCAACCTGTGCATGACATTTATACAAATTCCAATCCTTCAGGAGTCAATGCAGAAGGCAGGCATAAATGTCATGGTGGGAGAATTAGGAACGTAATATAGAATGTGCATGGATAAACAAAAGCATTCAGCCATAATCTCAGCAGTGTAGAAAAAGAGAGCCCATTGATCATAAAGCTGAGAAAATAAAGGAAGTGTGAAGGATGCATATGGGAGGCTATTCTGATTTATGTCCGCCACAGGAGTGCTTTTTATCACGCCCAAGACAGTTAGATGCCGTGCAGGCTCTCTGGGACTTCAAAGCAAAAGGCGCCAGCTTTTACATGCCCTGGGCAGGGTGGACCTGTGGGCGTCCCCACCTAGGGGGGAGACAGCTGTGCACATCCTGCAATTGTCCCACTTCTCTCACTCACTCCACCTAATTTAATTGAAGCTTTGAGAGTGCTTGAGCCACTTTCCTATTATACGGAGTATTTATTGGAGAGCACTAGTACTGTCATTCCAACACTTCAGGTGCCTTTTATCTCCGCTCAGGAAACACTAGAGTGCCTTGCTCTTCACAGGCCAGGAATGAGGAGATACTGGCTTCCACAGTCCACCTGGACCCACTCCCACAAGTCCTGCCCTCCATCCCAATCCAAGCACTTGCCTCCAAACCAGGCTATTCTGAGGGAATTCGTCCAATTTAACTGTGAGTGACAAAAATCATGAAGTTTATCCTGCCACCTCAGGGGAGAACTTGGAGTTTTCATGTCTACTATTCATGCTCTCCCCACACATTCAAATTCATTTTTGCTTTTTCTCAGGTTTTTACACACCTCCACAATGTTCTGCTTGATTTTAACGCACCGTGCAAAGAGGTTTCGGAATTAGTCAGAAGCTGAGTTAGAATCATATAAAGTTATTTCACCTATTTCACCTTTTTCAGTCTCAACTTCCTCCTATATGAAGTGGAGTTCAATGCCAATTATACAGGGAACTATGAGGGTTACATTGGATCATATATGTAAAACTCCTTGCACAGTGCCTGGCACATGGCAGGTACTAAGGGAGTCGCTTTGATTGTGATTATTAGTATTAACTACTATTATATGAAACTGAGTAGCTGTTGCCAATCCAGCCCAGTCAGTTAGTCACCAGGCAGCCCCATGTTATGTGCAAGTAGTAGGATATCTGCCATCTAGGTCACAAGGCCGTGTGTATAATCAGTTTGGCCCTCTTAGAAATTGCCATTGTGCCTAATCCTTGCTGCTTGAGTGGAGAGACCACTAAGAATACACCCTCAGGAATGAGAAGGAGAAAGTTCCTTCTTCTCGGCCATGTCCTGACCATCCTTCTCAACACCCTCAGGATTCACACTGTCACTCAATCTCGATCTCACCACTCATGGGGAAAAGAATAGGCTGACTGCGCAAGGAATTAAAATATTATATAATAAGTTTTATGTTTAATCCTCCCGGGGCTCTATAAATGACTTTTTGTTCCTTTTGTTTCTAATTTAAAACATCCGCCTAATAGTGGGAAGTGGTTTAGGGGCCCAGATCAGAATATAATACGCCAAGCAAGGTCTCTGAAATGAGGCTCAGGAAACATTGAGTTCCCTCCCGCACAGGTCACTGGGGATTCCACAGCCTTTGCTGTCTCCTTGCTCTGCCTGATTCCTTTGTGCGCCTGCTCACACTCTCCATTTTGATGCCTTGACCATTACTGCATTCTGAGTACCTTCCGCCCACTGCACCCCCACTTTGGCCCATCCACCACACCCCTGGGGCGCAAGTTCCTTCCTGGCCTGTGGATCTCACTTCTGATCTAAACCACAGCCCCACCTGATCACTGTCCCCTGCCCGGTGTAGGCAGGAGGAGTGGGTGGGGGGAACAAGCCAAGAAGGACCTCTTTCATCTTAGATTTCAGTGTCTGTGCCACCTCCACTCACCAAAGAAAGGAGCACAATGTTGTGTATTAGCAAGTGTTCTTAGTGTACAGAACACACAATTCTCTCTGCTTTGGGCTGCTGTGTCCAGCCAGAAGTAGGGGCCCTTTAGCTGGAATTATCACATGATACCTATACCTTCTCTAGCTTTTCACTGCCCCAAGTTTGTCGGGGTTTTTTAGCGTCGTCCATTGTCATCTTAGAGGGGCCTCCATTATTTTCTGTGGCCCTCCCACAACACATTCGGAAAAAGAATAAACTATATTCTTAAATTTCTGGCCTACATCATCCCTAGTTACCCAATCCCAACACTAGTTACCCTTCCCCACCCACCCCCAGCAGGGGAATCCTCAGCCTGAAGAACCGATGGGGGACAATCCTTGTGACCTTTAGGGACAACCATGAGTAGCACCTGATGGGTGAATTTCTGGGGATCTATCAACTAGCAGAGCAGGATGGGTTTAAATACAGACGATCCCTTGTTCTTGAGACTTCCACCCACCTGTCACTTGCACTACAGCTTGCAGGGAGACTCATTTCCTGTCCTGGTATACCTTGCTTCATAAAAAAAGCACTGAAAAGAGACCATTTTTGAGCATTCATAGCATTAGAAGTATTGTTTGCTGCAACTTTCTTTCCTGGCAGTGTGTTTCACTAAAACAAGAATTGACCTCTCCCTCACACCTCTCTAAAATGCTGTAGATGGCACTCTACAGTAGAAAGTATACTCCTCGTCATAGCTGGCAGCTCAAAGCAGGAATAGAGAATAACAGCACTGCAGTTCTGACTACTTGGGTGCAAAGCCTGCCTCTCTCAGAGCATTTGCTATACTGAGCAATCCCTAAGCTTGTCAGCTGGTTATTGGGAACTCCCATACAATAGCAATGTTTGTGGTGCTTAGACTCTCAAGCCCAGGCCACCAGAGTGAGTCAACTCACAGTGTCCTTAGAGAACAGGACATCCACTGACTGTACTATGTGAGGTGCCAGGAACACATTCTCCCACTCAGTACTGTAATCAGAGTAGGATCTCCCCCTTTACTCTCACCAACTCAATGTGCCTGGGACAGGGGTGGTTAGGGCTCCATGGGGCTGGGTAGGAAACTGAGACAAGTATAGGAGGCATGAATGTGGATTCTAGAGAGAAGTGACTATTGAAGAAATGGATGTAAGAGACTTACAGCCATGCATAGGTTCTCTGTTACCCCTTCTCTGTTCTTTCTCCCTTATGGCAGAGGCCTGCCCATTCCCTTTCCACCACCACCATTTTTTGTTTCTGACCACACTTCTCCTTTCCTTCTCACAATGCCCAGCCACATTAGAGCTGTAGTCTCTTTATGCATCTGTCCTTGATGCAAGCCTTACAACCACTGACCATTCTAGATTTGGTTACGTCCTTTCATAATAGAAAATTCATTATCGTTACTATCAATGACGCAGGGAAATTCAACTGCTGCTGATTGGAGCTGTAAATGACTACCTCAAGTGGGTGAGGGAGACAACTGCCTTCTCTAATTGTCTCCATGCACTTAAATTTCTATTGGTTTCTTGCCTCCCTCTTATACTCCCGCCATTCAAAAAATGAAATAATCAAAGGAATGTAGCTCTGAGACTGGCTTGCTTCACCTCTTAGCCTTCGTTCAGGTAGCCCAACACTTTTAAGTTCCTCTGACCATGAAAAGTTAATCAGGCCCTGTGGACAAGCTTTCCTTTTTTAAAGAGCAACTAATACTGCAGAGACTTTAAGAATAATTGACTTCTCAAGTAACAGTAGGAGAGTTTAGATGTTGGTAATTTGGCTCCATGGTTGCTAAAATCGGGGTCAGATGGCTTCTTCCTGCCTTATTGTCTGTGAGTTTATTAAGCTGCCACTGGGAGTCTGGGGGAAGCAGTTCTCTAAGAGTGATCTAAGGCATCGATAATTGGGAACAATACAACAAAATAGAGCAACCAAAAACCTACTTCTTCTCCAGCAAAGGAAGTGGTGGAAATCTTGGGTTTGAGTCACTGAAGAACTAGCCTGAGCCCAGGGGGTATAACATAATCAGAAACAGGGGGGCTGGGGGCCCTGTGAGCTGCCGGGGAGTCCTGCAGAGCTCAAATGGCCATGATTCATTTGAAAGTGGGCGAGATTCTCCCAGACAACGGCAAAGTGGAGATATCTCTACCAGATGGCGCAAGAGAGCCTTCTGGGAAGCTTGTGGACCTGTCTGACTGGAGAAGGCCGTTTGGTCTTTTCCCTACCAGCCTAAGTTAGCTCGGACTTTTCTGGAAGGCAGACAGCCATCATAGCCAGATGTCAAGTTCCCTATTTCTCCTTCCTCTCATCCCGGTTTGATTGCTCAAAACTATTAGTCAGGCCATAAGTTCCTCCTCCTTTCTTTATCTCACATCCACTCTTACTTTCCATTGTCCTTATCCAGCCTCTCCCATGAGTTTCTCTCTGAACTTCCTCTCTAAAATATCCTCCATATGCCAGTGGGTTACCTGGCCATGTCACTCTGCTGCTCAAAAATCCTCCAAACACCCACTACCAGGAAAGAGATTCCAAACACAGTAGGTACCCTGGCCCTGGCAATCCTAGGAATTTGGGGATCCTAGGAATTTGGTTTCAAAAAGAAAAAAAAAGCCCTGATTTTGTGTCCTTCCTCCAGTAACTACCTATCAAACTCTTTTCAAGAAGCTCACATTTCACCTCCTTTAGGAAGTCTTCCCAGATACACAGGTGAGAAGTAGTCACTTCCCCGTTACATTATAGCCCTTACATAACCCTTTATTAAAAGTACTAGTGGCAGCCTGCCTGTTAACAGTTATTTATGGAAATGTGTGGCTCCCTTACCCCAAAGATTCTAAGTTCCTGAAGGGAGAGTCTTATCTATGATAGGTACCAAAGAAATATCTGTTCAGGGAGCAAATCAATGGATTAAGGAAGGCAATATCTTCTTCCTTGATCTATTTATTTGCTCATTAATAATGGAGCCAAATTACCAAAATAATCAATGTTAAAGTGACTGAAGTCTTCACAATAAACAACAAAATTCTAGAAGGAAAATGTTTTCTTTTTTATATATACACCAACATTAGCCCTTTATTATCTTTAGACATTATTTATATATTACTTTATGTATTAAGCATCTCATTACATGCCAACTCTTTGTTATATATTTCCGTAAAAATACCTATATAAATGTGAATATTTCTTGTGTACCTTTGGCGTTTGAATATACAAGGGTATATATGTGTTCATTGCCTTTTTTCCCCAGAGGAAATAAGTAAAAGCAAAGCTAATATTTTAAATTTCTAAACACTAACTTCTCCACAGACTAAACTTTTCTATCTCTTTAAGTTATAGAATCTCTGGATTGACAAAGGGCTTTAAAGTTCCACCTCATTACATGAAACTCATCTACAAATCTACGCCAAGGAACTATCTAAATCATGCTTAAACTCCTCTGATCACAGGGAGCTCAGTATCTACCAAGACACTGCCCCCAATTAGGAAGGTCTTTCTGACAAGGCATCATAGTCTGCTCTAGACACCAGCTACCCTGACCTTAGCGCTGTGCTTTGTCTCATGCTTCCTCTTCAACCCTTTTCTAATATGGTTACCTTTGCAGCACAATGTCCAGATTATCAGAGAATGGCCAGAGGACATCCACTGAGATTCCCAAATCTCAGTCATGTTAGAACACAGCTCTGAGATTACTCAACTGCTAGACACACTCCCTCTTGTCACTGATGGATGTTTTCCCAACAGGGACACCCCACTCTCATTCTGGATAACTGCAAACTTTGAAGAAAGTTCTCTCACACCATCTGACCAAAGACATGCTGCTTCCTCCCAGCACGAGAAAAGATGAAAGGCCAAGCTGCTCCTGGTCCTAGGATCTCCATGAGTCAGCTCGTGTCTCCGTGCCATCTTCCTCAGCATGACACCCAAAACTTCAGCTGCCACGTCTCCCTAAGGACCCTGTGTCGGGTGGTGGCACCCACTTCTTTCTCTCCTCCACAAGTCGAAATCATTCTGCTTTGGTTAGTTGGTTTTTCGATGGGTTTGTTTCCCACTGAGGATCATTTGGGTTGGCAAAGTGGATGTCCATTTAACACAAAAGCAGAAAAGGAAATACTGTCTTTGGGGAGCAGTCATAGAGGATGTCTCCGGAGGAGGAAAAGGCTGGGATTAAAGGCGGGCCAAGTAGATGAGACCTTGCATGAGCTTTCCTGGGCATTGTTATTGTTGTTTCATATCAAGTATATTTTCCATTCTAATATTGTTTTGATGTAGAGGTGAGAGAGGGACATTCATCTCTCTGGGGGAACTGTGGAGAAAAAGGATCCTGAAGAATCATTTCCTCCTGCCTCAGGATAGCTGATGTTTGGTGTGGGAGGCAAGAACTCTAGGTTGCACCTCACTCTACACACGTCATACCAGGCCTGATGTTTTTACGTGCAGGGAAATTTTTATGACCTGGGGAAACATCAGCCACCAAGCAGCAAAAGTAACAGGGACCTACACGCTCCAAGAAAAACTGTTTTCATGGTCCTGGGGGGAAAGGGGCTTTGTTTCCCAAGTGTAGGCTACCATAAATGGAGGTTATTATAGAAAGGGTAGTATTTATCTGGCACTGGCGTAGACTCTCACATAGTCAGGGAGGAGGAACCGGAGGTGGGGATGGGGGGGCACAAGCATCTTATTTTTAGAAAGAAGAAAGAGAGCATCTATTAGAAAACCAGATTCCCAGTCAGCCTCTGGCTAACTGCTGACTTTGAGAAAAAATCACATAACCACTCTGGGACTGGCCGAGTGGTGCGGTGGTTAAGCGCTGGCTTAGGAAGCCAGCAGCCCCGGTTCGGATCCCACATATGAGGGCCAGTGACACTGCCCTCAAAAAAAAAAAAAAAAAAAAGAAGACATAATTTATTTGGCCAGTGGCTCCTAGAAAGGCATGGTAAAGAGCATGGGTTCGTGGTTCAAATCCTGACTCCACCACTTCTTTTTATTTTTTTAATTTCAGTTTTACTGAGGTCTAATTGACATATAAAATTGTAAGGTATTTAGAGTATACTTTGAGGTGATAGGTTGTCTCCACCACTTAACTGTAAACCTCATAGGGTTAATGTGGGGATTAAAAGACTAGTGCCTGACCCAGATCAAAGGTTATATGGTTGTTGGTTATTCTTTTTGTTCCTTTAGGTAAAATGAGAGTCTTGGGCAAGCGAAATGGGCTTTAAGCTTCTCTGGCAGAATCTAAGGACTAAGAACTGCAATAAAGGCAAATAGCGTGAATCTTGTATTTCGTAAATGCTCCCAAGGAGAATAACCTGTCTCTCTTATTTCCCCTTGTCTCAGCCATGTCCGGAGAGGCGGATTGCAAAGGCTGAGTCCAGGCCTGGGCTCCAAAGCCAGGCCCAGCCTCACACCCCCAGACTGCAGCTGGTCAGGCCATTGGGCGAGGTCTCCTGGGTGAGGACGGAAACACCGGTGTCCTCTGCTTCTGACAAAAGACTGCTCTGGCAGCTAGACTGTCTTCAAGGGAGAGGCTGCCAAGATAATAACTAGGGTTTGGGAAGAAAATCAAGGTGTGGTCTGGCCCCAGCGGCGCTTGGGCGGGTCCAACAGTAGATGGCGGCAACATGCTTCAACCAGCAAAGCTGCAGCCTTAAGGGGCAGCATGAGCTGGGAGGGTACATGGCCATGCAGCCAGAGGCGCCCACAGAACCTGGGGTGGGCTGCCAGCTTTGTTTCTCTGGGGACAATTGATTGGTTAGAAGTTCAGAGGCATTTAGGTTATTCAGTCCAATCCCTTGACAAAGGAGGAAATGCACATCCCAAGAGAGAAAGCCGAGTCGAAGCTGAAGCCCACCATCTCCTGTCATCCATGCCAGGCCTTTTCCACTAGGGTGGTCCTCTGTCTCTGATATTTGTCTTCGGGGTCAGCAGGGTTCTAGAACTACCTCCACTCTCTTCTTCCTGCCACCTCCTAGTTAATCAGAGAGTCAACGCAGCCCCTGAGAACAGTGCCATTGGCAAAAACAAAGTGTCTTTCAAGGGCCACTGTTTACGGCCGAATGGCACAGTTGGTTAAGAGCTCGCTCAAGAGTGCAAGCTGAGCTCTGAGCAACAGCGGTTCGAGGCCAACCCGAGCTGAGTTGCCGCTGAGCTGCCAACAGGTGGCAGGATGGCTCAGCTAAAAAAACAAACAAACAAACAAAAACAAACAAGGGCCACTGTTTCTTCCTGCCTGATTACCAAAAGCCCAAACCTACGCCCACACCACAAACCCTGAGACAAGCGTCAAACCTTCTGTCCTGGCACCCACCCCTAGCACAAGAGTCCCCTCCCCACTGAAGCACAAAGCAAAGGGAAGCTCCAGGCGCTGCTTCAGAGCGCTTCCTCTGAGCTAAGGGTGAACACACCGGCTTGCCCAACTCTTTGTTTCAGGGTAGTAAGCCTGTCTCTCGTTCTGCTGTAGCTCCAGCCACCTAAAAATGGGCCTTCAGTTATTTAAAAAAAGAAGTCCAAGTATCAAGGACCTCATTTTGCTTTCAGCTCTGGTCTGAGTTTTCTGAAAAGAGGAGAAACATCAGGGAAATCACTGCCCTGTTGGCACAAATATTTGACAGAAACACAAATGATACCAAGGATGTATTGACCGACATATGTGCCTGAGCAACAAAAGATGCTTCACAGAGCACAAAGAACAGAATATTTGACCCTAAGGATGGTCCTGAAACATCAAGGGTAGGTGATACCCAAACAAGAAGGGAGAAACCTAGGAGTAGAAACATCCTCACATTTCTCCACCTGTCTCTTTCATCTCCTCTGTCTTTTTCTTTCTGCCTGGCTTTTTCTCACTCTTCTAGGTCTTTCCATTTGCAACCGCTTCTCTGCCCCAACACACAGGCCTAAAGAAACATGGGCAGGAAGCAGTCCCACTTGTTCCTTCCCCACCCTTTCCTCTTTGCACCTTCCCTTTCCTCCTCTCTATTTGTTCCTCATTGGCTCTCATCCACACCTTTACAGCCACACCCTCACACTGCAGGGTGTCCCTCACTGAAAAGAGGGTGGAACTCCTTTCCCAGGACCTGTTCAGTTCCTTCCTGAGCCTGGTTGGGTTCCTGGTGAGCCCCTTGCTGTTGTCAGGCTTAGCCTGCCTGCCCCTCCTCATCTGAGCTGGGGTTCTTTGTGTTTCATTAATCAAACCTCTTCCTCTTCTTCCCAGGGCTGAGGGAATGCTCACTGCTATCTGATGATAAAGCCCATGAACACCATACCTAAGGAATCTCTGAGTGGATGAAGCAGAGGCAGTTGCCTGGGCCCTCAATCCCCTGCAACATGCCGGTTCCAAAAATGAAAAGTTGCGTTATTTCACTTTTCTACCAAGTTTTATGGATTAAACTAGCTGTTAGCATGAGCCAAGGGATTTCTCAAAATAAGAATGGTAGGATCTTAGAACAATAGAATTTCGGAGTCACAAGGGGCCTTGGAATCCACCAAGTTGAATAGATTAAAAATGACAACCATGGTCACACATGGAGTTGGGACAAGACCACAGCCTCCGGTCTTCCTGTTTGGCCATCTTGCATCTATCCTAGGATTCTTGCCACCAGGTTCAACCTATGCCGAAAGGGTTCTCAATTTTAATTACCCCATTTGAAGAGAGAATTCATGAAACAGGCTCAGGAAATACAAAAACTGCCACATGCACATAAGGCTACCGGCACCAGGAGCAGAGGAGTCCATTTTAGTTCCAGGGTTATGCCATTTCCACAACAAGGAAAGGAAATGTTGACCCAATTATTTTGTTTAAAAGGAAGAGAGAGAGAGACAGCAATCCCCACAAGGGTATGTAGTTTTATCTTTATGCTTCATATCAGCAGATCTTCCAACTAAATTCAGAGAAATGATTTTACCCAATCAGAGGACCAGGGACTGAAATATTATAGAGTTGTCTTGAGACATGTTTGTTTGGAGGTGGGGTGCTGGGAGCTCAAGTAAACTCTTAATAGGAATCATATTTGGGCTCCCTTGATTACTGAATAGAAATCCGGAGTCATCTGGGCAGAACTGGGAAAAGTATTGGAAACAGGAAGTCCATGGTCAGAAAATTCCAGCTCTGTGCAGGTTAAGGATGAGGAGCTCACATCAAGGGATTCACATCCAGATTGCTGACCAGTCTTTCGAGTGAGGTTACACTGGGTGGGTGGTAACAGTGTAAAGGTGTGGGCCACATAAACCATTGACCAAATTAAGGGACAACCCCCACTAAGCCAGGTTAGAAGCCTCTGTGTCTGGTATTGGGTTGATTTAACAATGACTTCATGGATAAAAACTGAGTAGGTATATTTGAAAGTCCCAAATGTCTTTAAGCTTTAGTGTTAGGCAGCTATGTATATGCATATTGTAAATTAAAGAAGGAAATATATCATGTATTTAGCAAATTAAATACCTTGGAATCAAATCATATGGGTATGCTTGACCATGTGCATAGTTCCAAAGCTTCAAAAATGTTCTTAGACAATATAATAATAATAATTAATAGTAATACAGATCTATCAAGTTTTACCCATTGAATATTAAATAAGGGTTAAGAGGATAAGGAGCATTGGGTGGAGCAGCAGCAACAAAAATGGAATAGATATTTTCTGAGTTGCTTCAAGACAGCAGAACTAGGAACCAAGAAAAGAAGTTATAGAGAAAGCAATTGTGCTGGATTTAAGAGATTCTAATAATTAGAGCTATCCAGCAAAGGGGGATGAAGGGAACCAAAAATTTTCCACCCTGAAGCTTTTTTGGGATATTGATTTTAAACTGTTTATTAAGAAACAAAAGAATTCCCCCCTATCCTGACCAAGAGATTTAAACAGAAAAACCTGCTTCAGGAAGATCTTAGGATGTTCACCTTAGCCTGAATAGCTTAATTTGAATTAAGTGTGGTAAATAGGGGGCCTGTTAGCTAGATACCTTCTATGTCCCACTGTTTCTGAGTTGCCCAGCAAGAATGTTCCTGCCATGTAGTCTTCAACTACCTCTAAATCGCCCATTCTCACTTCTGAAATTGAATACCCCTTTCCCCTCACCTATTCCTTTGTCCAAAAATGTCATATATACCCAATGTTGCCTCACTGTCTTTGGAATTTTTCATGCTTATGTGAATTCCGTCTGCGTGATATTTAACATTTTATTTTCTCCTGTTAATCTGTCTCTCTTAATTTGATTATTAGCCCAGCTAGAACTTAGGAAGTAGAGGAAAAGTATTAATTTTTTTTAGCCTTCACAGGGATGAGCATGGAGGTGTACTCTAAGGTACCAAGCCCCCATCTTGGGAAATTTTAAGGAAATGTAAAATGGCCATCTGTCGGAGGTGGTGTCAAAATAATATTTCTGCATTTGGTAGGAGAATGGAAGAGCTGATCTTTAAGATCCCTCCTAAACTGAGAATTCAATGAAAAACATCAAGGATGGAATGTAACTAAATTTACTTTATGCCCTTTTCTACGACCATTTTTCAGATGTATTTCCCATCAGGCTCTGAGGAGTCTGTAGAAAAGCTGTTTGGCTTCTTCTATAAGCCTTTCAGTCTCTAACTGCTATCTCTCCATTGATCTCAGTGAGTCCTGGCAAGAATTAATGCCCCCAGAGCCAGCCAGACCAAGTCAAGAGGGTCTGCATCCCCAGGGTGGTCTCCATGAAGCCCATTCACTAACCCCCACCCCCTATCCCCACCCCAAGTCGGGGTGGCCCCCTGGAAACTGGATAGGCCCACGCTGGTCTCCGTTGGAAAGCAGGACGAGTTGAGAAAGCCACATTAAGTCTTTTTCAGTGGTCTGTGGAAGGATGTCTTTCCTTCCTCCGAGGTCTGCCCTGTATGCCTGGGAGGTAGCCAGCGTCTGTTCTGGGATGAGATCTGTTCTGGGTTGGTCCTTGATGGCCTTCTGCCAACTCCCAGGACAGTTTAGTACCCTTAAACAATGTACAATCTGGGGGGTCCCCTGACCAGGACGCCAGACCGGATGAACTGCAGCTCTCCAGACAGCACTGCGCCTCCCCGCTCGCCCCCCTGCTCCATTCTTCAGAGTCTGGGGTGGAATTTGATCCTTCTCTGAGGGTGGGACCCTCCTCAGCAGGGGGAGAAAATATGACCCTCACATTTCAGCCTTGTCAAAGATTTACAGCTGCAATCTAGAAAAGCTGCCACAGCTGAGGAACTCTCTCACTACTTCTTGAAGGAAGAGGGGAAAGCGGGAATCAAAACAGCATTTTTTAAATTACCTTCAATGTCCAGGAAATAACATGCAGCCTATTTTCTCATTTATAAAACTATAGTGTAATGCGAAACGCTGTTCATGATGGTTTAAGCCCCCAGAATTTTCTATCTGCTGACTGGTTAAATATTGCTTATTAGCTTTAACCTGTACAGAACTAAAAGATTTGTGCTAGCTTCATAGATTACCATTACTACTGACTAAATAATGGCTTTCCTAATCCATATCCATGCAATCTGGAAATAATAAACATTCTAAGCAAATACAGGAGTTCATTCCTTGCATCTTGAAAAGTTGCCCTTGCACTTACTTAATCATGCCCCTTGGGGCAGTTTTACTAAGAGAGTTGCCTGTACAATCACACAGGCTGATTACTTTTAAATCTTCTCTTCCAACGGACTGCATTTCTAAAGGAAAAGTCTAATTTCATCAGACAAGCTGAATCCTGTCATTTTCCTTGTCCTGCTTATATGGGGGGGGGGGGTGCGGGGGGAGTGGAATCCACCAGTATCTATGTTGAAATAGGCCACACCTCAACCAAAATGCTAATCTGAAAAAGAAAAAAAAAAAAACACAAATCACCATTCTTCTTTTCTCCAGATTCACTTCATAATGAGCATGAGTGTTTGCATTTATACAACCACGATTTGGAAAAGAGTGAGGAGATGCAAGTTCCAAAACAATCATTGCCTTCCATGCAGAAAAAATCCCACATCCACCTAAAAAAAATGTCCTTTTAAAAAATTTCTGATATACCAACTTTTCACTCAAAAAGTTCAGCTGTTTCTGGAGTATTAGCATAAAGCCACTGAACATTTTTGTTACAGGAACAGATGAAGCTCCCCTGCCCCACCCTCTCCCTTAAACCCAGTTTCTCTCCTGCCTCTCAGATCCTGCACATTTGGCCAACGAGAGAAGGAGCTCTGAAATCCACCTCAGTTTCCTGATTCCATTAAATGAACCCCTTTTGAATTTTATTTGAAACACAAATTGTTTCTTTCTTTCTCTCTCTCTCTCTCTCTCTCTCTCTCTCTCTCTCTCTCTCTCTCTCTCTCTCTCTCTCTCCCCCCCCCCTTCTCTCCCTCCCTCCCTCCCTGCTCCTAACGGTTTCCTTTAAACAAAACCCACCCCGCTCCTCCTATCCTTCAGGGAGAAAAATCACTTAAACAGAAGTGAATGAACAAGCAAAAGGGTAGAAGTAAAACCAACAGCAAAAATAAACTAAAAAGCAGGTATCTATCCACCGTCAGCCCAAAGAAGACCAGCAAACAACCAACAAGCGGAGAAACAATTCAAGTCCTGAAGCAATTTGAATCAAAATGGAGAAATGGAAAACATCTGCCAAGTGCTGTATGTCATTTCAAAGGTATGTAGTGTTTCCTCCATAAAGAATATGCCATCCCGGTGTGTTCTGAAGTCCCTGCTCCCTTCACATCTTCAGGGCAGGAGCCCAGTTATGGCAAGATTACAGCCCAGCCCTGCTGGTTTCCCTGACCCTTACCCCCTCACCCCTGCCGTCAAAGTACCCTTTCTGAACCTTAGGAAAAAAGTTGTCTCCATAGCCACTTTTAGCCAAAAGTTTCAAGGAGTAATAGAAAAATATAAAAGGAAAAAAGAAAAAGCAAAACTTACAAGAGCTCAAAGGAAGGAGAGCAATGGGAAGAAAAAAGCATTCTCTGAGTTTCCCTGCAGTGTTGGGAGCTGTCCTACCTGAGGGTCCCGGTGACAGAGGTGCCCTGAGTGGCAGGAGCTGGCAGGAGTCTGGTCGGTTGGTCCGCTCCTCTGAAGGTTGTGACCACAGTGAAGGGAGGGACCTGCCTCCCGAGGTTATAAGTTTCCTGCGCTGGTGTGCTGGGGTGTGTGATGGGCGGTTTCTTTTCACTGTGTTTTAAAGGAGTTTCTATGAATCAGTCTGGCTTAAAAAAAAAAAAAAAAAAGATTTGTTGGTAAGCTACGCCCTGCTATGTTGGCAGTCTGTCAAGAGAGGCTGGGAGTGAGCCATCAATTCAAAGAAGCCTGTTTAGGCTCCCTCTGACTCAGACACACAGACCACAGTGGAAAAAGGAGTGACATTGCTTCAAATGAGTAATAGGAGTCACACAAATAGATCTGTTTACCAAAGCCCATTCCTCCTTACCAAAAAGGAGATTTGGTTACCATGGGGATAAGGCAAAACACAAGTTATCTTCCCAAATTTTCATCCAGGGAGGAGAAGGAAAAGGCACAGTGTCCTGCACATTGAAATCCTATCTAATCATCAAAGGAGATTCCCATTCTTCCTCCCCCATCAAACACACCAGCTACAGCTCAGTCAGGAGTAATCAGATTTATTTGTTATTTACTTCCCTGCCTGACCCTGGTGCACTGTCCTGTGGGTGGATGTAAGGTGAGGCCCGGAAGCAAAAGGGGACACGCCAAGAGCCCTGGGAACCCTGCCTCCGAATGGTGGAGCACTGGTTGGACACCAGGCTGGTTTTTCATTATGCTCTGTGAATTCCCAAACAAACTCTGCATATTCAGAAGGAAGTCCTCTGGCTACGTAAGAACTTTGCTCTCTGATCTCCCTGCACTAATCATGTGGACCTTGCTCCACAATTGACTTTCTTGTGCTTGGCCCAGAGCATAATCTTCACAATCTCCCTGCACCATTCCTCCGTCTGTCACTCAGCACTGGAGACCTGGAGACGGGAGGGGCCCTCCGAGTCATCTAATTCCACAGCCAGGCATTCCACTGGAGAGGAGAGCCCAGATGCCTGAGTTCAAGCCTCCTCTCCACCTATTATCTGTGTGACTGTGGGAAAGTCAACCTCTCCATGCCTCAGTTTCCTTGTGCATAAAATGGGGGTAGAGATATACACATAGAGAGCTTGTAACAATGCTCGGCACATAGTAAGCACTCAATAAGAGTTAACGATAATGACCAGATTTACTGAAGAAGAAACTCAGGCCCAGAGAAGTGAAGTGGCTGATCTAAGGAAACACAGTAAATTAGCAGTAGCAGCTTGGTTCCAAGTCTGCCACATCCAAGCAACTCTATTCTCTGTTGCATCATGACAACCTATTTTAATTCGAATTATTATTATATAGTTATTTATGCATCCAACCAATACATCTACACGTCACCAGGCACTAGACACTGTCAGGGCATTGGGACACAGAGGTGAACAAGATCCCTGTGCTCTGGGAACTTAGGCACCATTAAAGAATAAAGAACACACTAGTGGCTATTCACCAAAATATTGATAAAGCTACATGGTAAAATTATAGGTGAATTTTAGTTTCTTCTGGGTCACAGATTTCTATATTTTCCACATCTTCTGAAATGAACTTACATAACTTTGGTTTTGAGGGAAAAAAATTTTAATGAAAAGGAGAGAATGTTTTCTGGTGATGGAGTAAACACCACACACCCACGCACGTATGCACACACACGCACGCGCACACACGCGCACGCGCGCGCGCACACTTAATATTGCATCCTCCCAAGTCCAAGGATGGAATTCTAACCCTGTAAGGATGAGATGGTGTAGAGTTTTCATTACAAACTGACGATGGGACAGCAGATTGCTTCAATTTCTCATATCTTTCCTCACCTCCCCCTCTCCCGTCACTCGTTTGCTAAGACAAATGCCTGTTTGAGAGGAGCCACTCCCAGCAGTGGGTTTCATCATGGATGTGATGTCTGAGCAGCCTAACCCTTGGGGAGGGGAGGATGGTGAGGCTCAGGAACACTCACTGGCTGTAAGGGCGAAACATGGCCCATTCTCTCCAAGCAGCAATCTGCCACTCTCCCTGGCCTTCTCCCACACTTGAATTTGCCTTTCACTGCTAAGGCTTTCTGCCAGTTTCAAACTCTCTTCCCCCAGCTGCATGTAAAGGAGAGAGAGAGAGCCCTGGGATGCTGAATGGCATCTGGTCTGGCGGCACTTTTTAAAGAGAAATCTGGAGCCAGGGAACATTGCTGGGGAAGCATTCTCCCTCCAGCTACCCTCTCAGGATTAACAACGGGGAAAAGCAGAGACTTCTCTTAAACTACTTGAGTAGAGGACTGTTTGGTCCTCCTGGTCTCCCACACTGGGTCTGAATGGGAACCGGAGTGGCCTGAGGGAGGGGTTCTGAAAATGGGACTCTGAAAACAGGAGTTCTAGTTTTCCCCTCACACTGCCTGGCAGAGGGGTGAGCAAGCCATCAGCCTGCCTGCAAGTGAGTAGATGTCACAGCCTTCCAAATGGGCCTAATAAATCTCACCTTCTTCTGTGCTTTTGGAGGATTTTAGGGTTTGGAGAGAAAATATTAAATCCTTTGAGCTCTTAAAACACACACACACACCCACAGTGGTACCTTATAAAGCGAAGTTGTGTAAATATTTTTAAAAAAATGAATGCCAGCCCAAGGTTTCCAAAGGCTTCTCGTTAACCCTTGAAATGTCACCGAGCTCATTTTATAAAATAAAGTTATCAAGTCTGGGAAGGAAATTGGATCTGTTCTGGCTAAAGCTCCAGTATGCTGTGCCTCTGGATGGGATTAAAACATTATGCCTGTTTCTTTCCATGACTGTGAGCTGGACAATTTTAAGTCTGCAGAGAGCAAAGGGTTCAGGGGGCTAAAAACCACATGGGGCTGCAGAATGCAGCTCTCTCTCATGTCTACAGTCTTTTCAAACGTTTCGGGGTAATCTCCTTTCTGCTCTGTGTTCCCTTTCCCCTCATTTGGAAGACGGATTAGACATATTCACTTTCCAGATGAGTAAAGACCTGGGCAAAGTTTCATTTGACCTCAGTAAAGCTGTGTATTCTTGGCAAGGAACATCCCATCTTGCCCAGTGCCGCAGTCACTCTCAGGCATGGAAATATGGCCCCCTCCCTCTTAAGCAATAAGAATCAACATCTGACATGGTGCCACCTGGGCCAGATTCTCACGTCTGAACTAGTGTAAACACTTGGAATGAATGTATGAATCAGGGGCTTTAAATGACTTGAAATAGGGAGAAATCTCCTAAGGTAGGTCTGGCCACCAATGGCCCCCAGAAAAGAAAACTAATAAACTAATAATACTTTGAACTTGTTTTTACTCACACAAAAAGAATCTCAACATGTCCTCCAAAGCTATTACATGTGCTGGAGATGTCGGTGTTCATATTAGCAAACACTGCTTGGAAGGTAAATCAATTAAAAATATATAGGGGCCGGCTGAGGGGCACGGTGGTTAAGCGCTGGCTTGGGATGCCAGCGGCCCCAGTTCGGGTCCCACATTTGAGGGCCAGTGACACTGCCCTCAAAACAAACAAACAAACAAACAAACAAACAAAATATATATATATATATATATATATATATATTATATAGTATCTTCCAAAGTCAAATGGACATAGGTGCCACTCCCATTTGAAATTTGAGAATTTATCAGAAATTTCCTATCCTTCCCTCTTTTCTTCCTGTCACTTCTTTCTGCTTATGCTCCTCTCTATTTCTCCTGCATACTATTTTCTTGCTGCTTTTATTGTTTGCTTTCTTAAAATTCTCTCAGTGAGATGCAATTTTAATATAATTTCACAAAATGAGAAGTCTCTAAAATCCCCTTAGGCTCCCCCATTCTCATCTCTTAGCGAACTTGTCTTAAAACTGCTTTTGAAAAGATAAAACTGATGGAATGCCAAGAGTTTCCAAGAACGTGGACCATTGGCCTGGCTAGTAGAAAGTCTCACTAACAAAGAGCTGTGATATACACGGTTATAGAAGAGACATAGCTGTATTGACAGTGACATCCGGACCTGGCAGGGGAAATAAGCCAACCCTGCCATCTTGGACAGTTACCGGATTGATACCAATTGCTGTAATCAATTTGTTCAGGCAGCTGGGATGTATATGGATGATCGAAATGGCTGATAAGCAGACCTCCGAAGTCATGTCCACATGGCTATGGCTTCACAGCCAGAGAAAAATAACAATCAAACAAAATAAGAAGTAAAAAGATTCTGTTTTTCTCCAAGTAACATCAACGCAATACTAGAAGGGAGATCTTAAAAGCAAATTGCCTTCCTCACTTTGTCCCTCAGGTTACCGAATGCATGATTCCTACTGCGTAAGGGACCATTTCAGGTAAGGAGCTGAATCTTCCAAAGTAATTAAAGAGTAACTGCCCCTCCCTTTGCATACAGTAGACAGCAGCACCAGTACATAGATGCTGGCTATGTAGCAGGTAGTCCATTAAAATCTAGTACATTTCATCAATGAAGCGTCCAGTCCCCACATAAGAGAATCTCCTAACCTTCTTCAAGATTTTCCCCTCAAACTCAGTTGCTAGTCATAGTACCCTCTAGCTAAGTCCCCAGTGCTATTAAAAAAAAAAAAGGACACATTTTTAAATTTGCCAGAGAAAAATTGTCATGGAAAGAGGCCAGGCAGCCCATCTTAGGGGGTCTTAAAACAGATCCCTCACTGGGACTGTGTTGTCAGCAGAGCACACAAGACAAAGGGACACTGTAGAAGTGACCTTTGAGACTAAGTTAACACTTCCAGGGTCACAGATTGTTTCTTGGTGAAAACAAATAAACACTAAGTAGAGTGACTCAATAACTAAGCCTCATTGGAAATTCTTTCTGGTTAAATTTTAGGATGAATATTTTTAAGTCTTAGGAGACTTAAAAGACCTCTTTCAAATCCTTAAGACTGACACACACAAGGTGGCATCTGTCATTCCAACACACAGATGCCAGGTCCATCCTAATCTTTGTGGGTGGTATGTAATGAGGCATCTCAAGGTGCTCCAACCCAGCAGAGTCTGTGGCTACCTGATTTACAGCCGCTCATCCCTAGCAAGGCTGGGTGTAAATGCTGACAACACACAAAGCCCCTTTTCCAGCCCTACATTGATCATCTCACTTTGGTTAGTAACACATTATGCCTTCAGCCAAATTGCAGTGATTCCAGTATAGTTTATTCCAATTCATCTTTCTAGTTATAATTTCACCTTAGCCATATTTGCCTGTGACTACACCCAAGCATCCCAATTAGAATTGGGAGTCCCTAAATCTCTGCCACATTTTATGACTATTTTTAGGGAGGTCATATTCACAGAGGCTAAAACTAACCACTCTATTCTTCCTAATTTTTACTCTTAAATGAAGACTTTATTTTGAGGTTCTGGGCATGTCTTAATGTACCCTTTGTATTAAGAACTTCCATTTGGAGATCCAAGGCACCATGCTCTCCAAAATGCCCTTCTATTACTGAGGGGAAAGCAACTATAAACCAACCGGAGGAGGGGAAATTCACTCCTACCTCCTGCAAACCTCTGAAACTGCACACAGGATCCATGACCCGAAAAAGGATGTCTTTTTACTACGTGATTTCTAATCTAAAAACATGATACAGGGCCGGCCGAGTGGCGTGGTGGTTGGGCGCTGGCTTGGGAGGCCAGCGGCCCTGGTTCGGGTCCCACATATGAGGGCCAGTGACAAAAAAAAAAAACAAAAAAAAATATGATACATTACCTTTGAATAAAATCCCAATGATACATGAAAGTATAAATTGGAAAGTTAAAGTTTTCCAAAACCTTAACCTCTGAGCTAATTATTGTGAACATTCTTTCACATATATGTATGAAATACACACAAACTGACAGCTTCCCATGTGAGTAAATGTAGATCTACATTGGTTTTGTAATGGTTACAAAGTATTTCATTATGTGCATCTATCATAAAATATTTTTTTAATCCCCTAGTAATGGGTGGATATTTATTTAGTTATTTGTTTGTTTATTTATTGTGAGGAACCATTTATTTTTCCTGGTTCTGGAGGCCGGGAAGTCCAAGATCATGGCCCTGACAGATTCAGCGTCTGCTGAGGGCCCGCTTTCTGGCTGATAGATTGAAACCTGCCTTTTGCTGTGTCCTCACTTGGTGGAAGGGCCAAAGGCTCTGTTGGGATCCTTTTCTTTATACAAGCGCTAAACCCATTGATGAGGGCTCCTGCCTCAGGACCTAAGTGCCTCCTGGGGGGTCCACCTGCAAATACCTGGATAGTGAATACGTATGTTGCTTTGATTTTTTATCATCATAAAAAAACACTGTGGTGAAATTCCTTGTACATATCTGTATGTGTAATGACACATTTACCATCTTATTGAATATTCTGTCCCCCATTCTTTGGATTGGAATATAGTATGGATTTCATCACTCAATAACGTACAACCTTAGAAAACTTAGGTAAGCTCTGTGGATCCTCTTCTTCGTGATGTTGAGGGTCCCTTCCAGCGTTCACATTTTTTGATGGTCACTTTCCTAATTCTAAAAACTCATGAGAAGCATGTACAAATGGATGCCAATCAGCTCTCTCTAGCTTGCTTCTTCCTCCTCTTTTTAATCTCATAAACAATGATTGACAATTCTTACTATTGTCCCTCTGATCTTACTCATACATCTGAGAACATGGATCGGAATGGAACTGCCAAACCCTACAGATATAAGGCTGGGTCATTGCCAGGAATCTGAGATGTTAAAGATTCTTTAGTTCTGGCAGAAACTCCACAGACTGCTTCACTAATGTCCTCAGCTTTGAGCATACTCATTTCCCAAAATTCCAGGTTCATGGCATCATTTCACCCTCACTGTACACACCTTAATCCCGTGGCTCAGGAAGTGACCCTATCCAGTTGCACAGGATGGAGCCCACCCAGAACTCAGAGAGGCCACAAGCTGTGTGCCAGTGATCTGTCCCCAATGAGCTTCTAGCTCCTTGCCTCCTGGTACCATACGGTGCCCTCAGCAAACTGGATACAGTGAAACAGACAGGTTTGTGCTGGTGGAGCCCTTGCCACAGAATTTCCAGCCTTAGCTCAGGAGTAGCAAAATGCAAGGTCCATGCTAGCTGGTGACAAGGTGACAGCTGCACAGATTCCTTAGCCCCGTCCATGCTGGCTGACTGATGGGCAGGGCAGGGGTGACTCACTGGGCACTGGCTGAGGGAGTGCCCTTGGAGCAACTCAGAGGATTCTGGTCCAGAATAGGGTAGACTCCAAGAGGGAGGCCTGTGAAAAGTAATAATTACAACAGCAAGAACTGACACTTGCATAGCCTCGTATAGCCATACATTCCCTGGATTTTAGCCTCTTTAAAAAAAACAAATACCTTAATGGAAGGGTAAAATTGAAGCTTAGGCAGGCCTTAATTTCTTGACCAATGTCATAGAACTACTAAGAAGTAGCATTTAGGTCTCTTAGGTTTCTGTTTTGCTTTTTAACTCTGCATTTGCTATAACTTTTCTCTTTCCTCTACATTGCTTACCTTTTTTTTTTTTTTTGAGGGCAGTGTCACTCGCCCTCATATGTGGGACCCGAACTGGGGCCACTGGCTTCCCAAGCCAGCGCTTAACCACCGCGCCACTTGGCGGGTCCTCATTGCTTACCTTTTTTGTGGCTCACAGAAGCTATAAAGGGCCTGCTCTAGATCTAGGGTGGTCCTAAAAGGTGGAGGACTTCCATTTTGTAAAGTGGTTTTGAACTACTCCAGTTGGCTGCTATACAAATTGCAGTGTCCTAGACACTCACAGAGCAGCTTGTCATTCCAAGAGACCCAGCCCTCCACCCCAAACCCTACCCCCAGCACCAGTGTTCTCTGAGTGGGAATTTGCCCAGGCAAACATGTAGATTCCTCATTCCAGGCTTATCTTGCTTGGATGCCTGGTGATCTGATGAGAACCAAACTCCCTAGGGAAATTTTCTTGAATATCCTGCTCTACCAAATTCACATCAGGGAACCAGCTCAAGCTTGGGTTCCAAGCACTCTTTGGACATACTAGAGACTTTCCCCCAGAAAGAACTCTTAAATGAAGACAAAGATTAAAGATTATAAGGGCTCTATGACAGAAGCTGTACATCTGATGATCAGGCCAATGGGAGGATTTAAGGACACAGTTAAATTACCTTCTCAGAAGAGAGTATAAACTGTTCTCAGAGCAGTTGAGGGGCTGCCATCTATGGAATTTAAAAAGAAATTATGGTCAGAGAAAGAACAGTAACAGTGATATTTAGAATTTGGGCAAAGCACTTACGGTTCTCTTTGGGACAGTGGAACTCCAGAGGCCAGGGTAACTCTAGGGTAAGGAGCTGCCATGCTGTGGAAAATCCCCACTAGGGGAATGGAGACACTCAGATGAGGAAGAACACAGCCTCACTGGAGAGAGGGCTGGAGGGAACATTCCCCTGGCTGGGAGGGACCACCCATCATGCACAGACCCCAAAAAAGCAACACAGAAATCAATAAGAATCGCTGTATGAGGGTCAGAGTCCTCCTTCATTCACAGATGTAACCCAAGCAGCTAGAACATTGCCTGGCCCTTGGTAGGCTTCCAGTAAACGTTAATTGAGTGAATGAAACAAAACCTTTGCTTGGGTTTGAAAAAAGGATGTCAGATACCTCAGGAAGTAGGTAGAGTGATTAACAGCACATAGTGCTTCCCCCTTAATTACTCCACCAAAGAATAATAATTATAATAATAATACCTGAAAGAAAGCAGATTATTCACCACAACAATGATGAGTAAACTAAAAAGACAAGCCCAGGTTCATTTTACCAATATCACAGCACATCAGATGAACAGCTAGTGGGAAGGGACCTGGGGAAGACGTGGACAGTGGCAGTAACACCCGCATCTGCCACACTTGCAGCCATGCACCCACATATCCTGAACATTTTAATAGAGGAGAGACAAAGGGAAAACGACTGCAAGAAAAAGGAATGTCTCATACAAGAGAGTTAGCCATCTGGGCTTCTAACTGTCACAAAACTAAAAGCATCACAGAGGGTACAAGATCACAGAAATCGCTGGGTTGGAGATCAGGCTCAAGTAACTCAAAATCAGATTTATGATCTTCTCTTTCACACGTGCACTTCTGTATTTCTCATTAGCAGTGCCTTCCCTGACACCTCACTTCCTAAGACTGGAAGAGGTGCTGTTTTGTGCCCCCAAATCTCCGTGCTAACATCATAACAGACCTCACTAAATCCTGAGCTTCTTCGCAGCAAAGTACCGTGTTATTCCTTGATGTACCTCAACTCCTAACACAATATCTTGCATACAGTAGATATGCAATAAATAATGGTCCAAAAATTAAGTGAATTAATGGCTCCGTCATCCTCCCTCTGCCTATCCAAAGTCACCAAGTGCTGTTTAATCCACTTAGAATGTCTTTCCAACCTGACCCTTCCTCTTTATCCCTATGGCCTTTGCTTGGTCTTCTTTTGTCTCGACTATTACGGCAGCCTGCTAACATGGGCCTCCTTACCTCTGAGTGCTCTCTATTCCAAGCCATCCTCCATACCAGAGCTGGCAAACTAGCAGCCCACACTCATAATCTGTTTGGTCCTGAAAAAGTTCTAAAAATAATCTGAATTAGTTTCTTATGTTTTGAAGATAGGAAATTTCAAATAAAGTTTTGGTTTTCCAAATTTTCTTTAAAAATCAGAGGGGCCGGAAACAAAAGGGTTTCATTCCCACATGGTTGCAATAATTCTGGAAGAGTTGGAGGCACAGGGGCCTGCCACCTTTAGCAGGGACCTCCCCTTCTTCCCTCTGGCTTTATGGGCTTGGTCCCCCGTAGGCATGGATGTTTGTGGCTCCTGCTTTGTCCTGCCACCAGCGTTATCTGTATGAAACACAGATCTGATCAAACATGGCTGCAGTCTAACTTTGCAGGCAAAATAAAATCATGATATGCAAGGCCCATCACACACAGGCCCCATCCACATCCTTTTGCCCACCCTGCACTCGGAGCGAACTGGAAATTTTCTCATCTTGGAGGCTGTGCTCAGGGGCTAGTCTCCAGCTTGAATGCCTAGCCTTGTGTTGCAGTGGTGGAAAGAATGTGCCGGAATCAGACTGCTGAGGTGCAAACCCTCTCTAAGCCTTCATTTCCTCATTTTACAAATGTGGATAATGCTAGTTGACACATCCTGGGGTTATTGGGAGGCACAAATAAAGAAAACGTGTAGAGTTCTTAACATGGGACCTGGCCCATAGCAAGGGCTTAACAGGTGATACCCATTTTGTTGTTGTTGCAGTCCTGCCCGTCTCTCTCTGAAGAAATGCTGTTCTACCTCCATAGCCAGTTCAAATGTCACCTTCTCTGTGAAGTTTTCCCCATCCCTCCACCCCACCCTAAGCAGAATGAGTAACCCTCCCCATGAGCCAGAAGGTTCTGCGTGAACCTTTAGGATGGCGCTGATGACACCGTCTCACCCTCAGCTGAACTGTGAACTGTGTTCTGTGCACCACTCATGCCCTAAGGGCCAAGCTGGGCATCTTCGGACACCCAGCGTCTGGACACTATTGCCACTCAGTAGTTCTTGAAGGAGTTGAGTTGGATATGAAGACAAACAGCAAGCGGGTCGAAGGATTTTTTTCCCCAGAGTTCTGTACAAAGAAGACTGTCATGTGATGCCATTTGCATCCTGAATACACTCAATAAAACACACACAAAAAGGAAAAGGATACATTCAGAGCAGAGCAGTAAGAGCAAGCTACGTCACTTAATTGTACGTATTTTGCTTCTCTGAGCCTCAGTTTTCTCATCTGTAAAATGGAAATAATAGTGCTTTTTTCCCACCTCCATGGAATACATGAGGATCTAATGAGGGTAACATTAAGGTAAAAACATTTTGCCAACTGCAAAACCTTTGTTCCAATGCCTGGCAGGACCCCTAACCCTTATTTATTTACAAGAATTAGAGGATACAAAAGTGAATTTCTTATAGGATCTGGATTACTACATAGAGTTATAAAGTGTGGGTGTGGGTGGAAAAGCAAAGAATTAGCCCCCAAAACAAATACCAAAAATCCATGATGGAACTGGGCTTGGGTTTGAATCCCAGAATTTGCCCAGAGTCCTTTCAGGGCAAATTCTTAACCTTTCCAAGCCTCTACTTCTTTATCTCTAAAATGAAGAAAATAAAATCCATCCCAAAAGTTTGAGAGGGAGATAAAATGACATGACAAATGTAGGAAGCCTGAACAGTACTTGTCACCAGGGCTCTCAATAATGTCTGCAGACTCAATGAGTGATAGTCAATAGGGATTAGATCATTGAGGATAGGAACACCAATTTGAATTTAAGTATGACATTAATAACATTAGGATAAAAGCATAATACGTATTTTCTGATTTGGGATGGAGGGGAATTGAGTGCTTCAAGCTCTCTACCCAAATGAAAGCCCTCCCCAGCCCTGTTCCCGGTCTCTCATCTGGATTTCTGCAGTCACTTCCTGTCTTGTCTCCCCACTCCAGGCACCCTTCTGATTCTTCTCTGCTCTTTTCAGAATGGCTTTTCTATGTCTCACCTCTATGGAAAGTGGTTCAATGGCAGCCCATTGTCATTAGGATACAAACTCACTATTTGGCCAGCATGCAAGGCCTTTCATGGTCTAATCATACCTATCTCACCAGTTCCATCTCTCACTAACTCTCAGGCTTCATATCCCGGCCCCATGGTCTTGCACACCTCCAAACCCTCAAAGTCCTGCTTTGATGAAATAACCTCTCCCTCCAGCCTGGTCTCCAAGACTCAACTTGAGCACCAAGTTGAGACACACTCAGGAAGATACCCTCCACTCCAGTGTGGATTTGGTTTCACTCCTAGGAGCTCCCTCTGAACACACGTGTCTTTAGCACTCATCACAAGGAAACACAATATTCATTTACTTGTCTCCCCCATTCCATCAGATGGCAAAATCATGGAAGGCAAGGATGGTCTTTTACCTCACCAGTTACCAACAGTGCTTAAGCGTAATTGGTGCTCTATTATTTTTACTGAACAAAATACATGGATAAGTGAATGGTTAATTGTGGAAATGTGTTATAAATAGGTTAACCTCCCTGCCCCCTCCAAAAATAAAAAATCACTCATCTCCCATCTTTAGGAACTCAACTTTAAAGATATAAAGGAGTCAAAAATTAAGCATTGAGGTTGAGGATGAGGCCATACAGTACTGTGTTCAAGCACACAGACATTGGTGTTAGACAGAGGCTGAGTTTGAATTTTTGACCCTACCACTTACTAACTGTGAGGACTAGTCATATTATGTAACCTCTCTAAGGCTCAGTTTCCTTCTCTGAAAAACAAATATAATATGAGTACATGTTTTATGAGAATATAATATGAGTATAAAGTTTTTATGAGAATAAGACAAGACGATGCAGATAAAGCACAGTGCCTAACATGTAATAAGTGTTCAATAGATGTTAAAAATAAATTAAGGGTTAAGAAGTTCTAGTAACTGCCTGTCTGTTAGACCTAAGAGAAACAAAGAGAGGCCTGAGTCACCGCCATGATATAGAATCTAGATCGTGCTTGGAAAGGACAGTGCACAAAGCCACAGAAATGCTTGTCCCCTATGCTGAAAGGGAGACCTGAGCTCAGTGGTGAGTGTGCCCATTGGCAAAGTGGCTGAAACACTCTAGAAGCCAAATGTGGTATTTGCAGCAGGTCCTGGTCTTCCTAACACTCAGAATGCTGGCCGCTATCACACCTCATGGACCTTTAATTTGCTCTAAAACACTCAGCTCTCTCCAAGTCATACTTTATTTCCAAACTTCCAAGGGCCTTCTGGTCTTCTTGACTCACTTACTATTCATTCTGTCAGGCCTTACGCAGGCCAATTTTAAATGCCTGAAACATCTCATAGTGTCACAGTCGGGTTTATTGGGATTTTATCATAATGGCTTTTGAGCACTCACATGGGTGAACTAACAATATCAATGAGAGAGAGGAAGAGTTACTGCACAGAGAGGGTGCAAGGGCCAGCTCTCCCCAGATCCCACCCTGAGTGTCACTTCTCCGGAAAGGACTGACAGGCAATTATCAACTCTGTGATGGGTGCTGGTGAGCTAACACCTTCTGGAAGGAAGGTTTGCAGGAGCTCCTGGCTCCTTGGCTGATGCCTGCCTTAGACCGACTCCTTGGTCAGGTCCATCTACCTAGTCTTGTCTCGACTCCTCATTCCCATTAGTGGTCTCAAGTGATCTCTGCCTCGGCGGCCAGGTCTGAGTGTGCAATCCAAGTAATACCCAGTGTCCAGTAACAAGGGTACATCACTTAACCTCCTTTTGTCCCCTTTTTAGTCACTTACCCCAGGCTGAAAGCTCTACAGTGGAATAGGAGTCTGACTGCTGTTAACACCCCTCCAACTTATGACGAGATGCCACAACAGCCATAGGGTGCTCATCATTTTATTTCACATAATTCAGTGATATCATGATAATGATAATAATGGGTATGACTTTCTGAATGCTTTATGCATATCTCACAACAGCCCTATTTTCTTAAAGGTGGTATTCCTGATTTAGAGATGAGGAAACTGAGGCTCACAGAATTAAGTAGCATGCTTAATCACAAGGTCAGTAAGTGGCCAAGCGAGACTTGAAAAAACCCATGGCCCTCTGGCTGAGGGCAGAGCCCTGCTCTTCTGCCCATGCCACTTCCCCAGCAAACTCTGCTAGAGCAAGGGATGCCCCACACCCATGCTGCCTCCCAGACCTAGATGCAGTGATGGGGACCCCCGGGTAAATTCTGGATGCTGATGTATCTACCCAAAAGGTACAGTTAAGCAATAGAATTGTTTTTCTTTAAAGTGTATAACATGAGACAGAGGAAACATTTATTGCAGTATATAGAATTTCAGCTTAATGATGTCAATTTTGTCCCTCTCATTCCTTCTGACTAGATAAAGCTTTCTCAACTTTCAAAGGTTTAGATTTAACCTCACCCCTTGCATGAATTTCCTCTGGCTACTCACTCATCTACCCTTCTACTAAAGTACTTCTCCAATTTCAGTACTTTTGTCTTTCACATTTTTTACTCAATGTCATCTTCTCAGTAAGAACTTTTCTTGTCGCCAATTCTAAAATTGCAGCCCCTCCCCAACACCATCTGTCTCCCTCCACTGCTTTATTTTTCTCCTAAGCACTTACACTATTATATATATATATATATATATATATATATATATATATATATACACACATATCTATCCTATTTATTTTCCCCTAGTTATTCCCTGCCTCCTCCATTAGATCAGAAACTCCCCAAGGGCAGAATTTTATTTATGATTTTTTTTCACAGCTGCTTTCCCCAAAACAGTGTCTGGTAGATGCTCAGCACTTATTGTTTGAATGCTTGGCATGTTTTATTTCCATTTTACTTCAGCTAAATTAGTTATACTTTAAAGAACTACAAAGTCCTCAAAGGTAGTAAACAGATATTATGTATCTTTTCTATCCCCATAACACTTTGGGAGGTGCCAGGCACATAGATAGAAGTTATTTTCAAACCCACTTGCCTGATTAATTGAGTAGCAAATTAAGCAAAATTGAGAGCCATAAGCCCTAGACCGAGGTTACGTGGATGTTTTTACCTCTGTTCTGAGGTCTCTAATCTTCATGATAGCAGGTAGAGGTGGGCTGCTCCATGGTAAAAATTGATTTCTCCTTTATTCTTCAAACTGAACTGTTGGTGACTCTTTTTATAATATTAATACCTTCTCAAATTATTTTTCTCTTCTCCTAGCCTTGGAAGCCCCTTGGTGCCTTCAGTACTTGTCACTCCTATAGCTCTCTAATGCTAAGAGTGGAATTCAGCGTGTTGTACACATTCTTGTGCCTGCCAGGTCCAGGTGAGGAGGCACATGGCCCAGACCAGCGGGAGACTGGCTCAGACAGCACAGGGGTTTTGCCCCAGCCTTCAAGCGCCAGGACAGGTGGGCTGCCTGCACTGCACACAGGCTGTGCCCAGGGGAGATCACTGGTGGAGGCTGTCTCACTAACAGTGTGTCCGTATGTGCACATGTGGACACAGGTGTGTGTACAAGCACGTGTGTGGTGAGCCAGCTCTGCCTGAGTCATGACCCTGTCGAGATGGAGAGCACCCAGTGTTGAAATCTAGTGGGAAGGACCAGCCTTGACACTAAGAATTCTCGAGGTGCCGAGTCAGAGGGTTAGCTCTATCTGCCACCACCCAAATCAGGCCACAAGTTGCAGTGGGTAGACAGTGAAATCATCTTTTCTTCTGGTTTTGTTGGTTACTATTTTTAACTATGTTGGATGTCCAGGAAGAACCTGAGGGGAAGGTAGTCAGAGCAGCAAAAACTAATTTCCTGGCTCAGAAGCCCAACAGTTTCCTGTTTGCCAGCGAGAGGAGAGCTGGGGGGGTGTTAGGGGGGAGCTATTCCCTTACAGTTTTAAGATTTTGCAACACTTTAAGGAAGAGAAAAAAGACATCTTCAGCTCTGCTCAGGCTCAGTCCTCATATCAATTATTTTTTCTATTGGGTTGGGGCAGGGGAGGTTGACGAATAGGAGGGAGCAGAAGAAGGAGGGAGAACAGAACGGAAAACAACAAAAAGGAAGCTTTATCGGAACAGGATGTACTTAAAATTCTCCCTGTCTGTCATCCACCCAAAGACCAGCCTTTCCATGGATGTAGGAGCCACAGCAACTTGTACATATTTATAGTATTTGGCAGATTTGTGGGATAAAACTCTAACGATGCATTTTAAATGAAGCTAAATGAAATGCATTCCTAGTCCATGGGAAAGTTCTTAAATTTTTTTTTTTTTTTAACATATAATGTGGTGTGGAGAGTTGGTGTTGGCTGCAGCGTTCACGCGTAATCACAGTGTGTAAAGCTGACTAAGACTGGCTGGGAGCCGGGTGACCCAGACCAGAAAGGGGCACCCTGGAAAAGATCCAGTCACTCAAACCATTCCCAGATTTTGGAGCCCACAAGAGAAGAGTGCAGCTCCAGGATCCCACCAATCCTCTACCTACCATGTTTTCCAAAGGTTTTTTTGATGACTTGTGTCTCTCCCATCCATATTATCCCCCGTGTAACTCTGCCCACCAAAGATCTCTGAGAATCGGGCATATCAGGGGTCAATTTTCGGAATCAGCATGTAGAAGTCATGAACTTAAACCCAATATTCTGCTTCCTCTGATCTCCCAATTATATTACAGAACTTTCTGTGTCTGAATCCTAAAATATATTTGTTATTCTCTAAAAAACATACAGGCCTAATTGAATTTCACTGGCCCGTGTGGATGTCCATACATACAACATCTTTACTGATCTGGCTGAGCCTTGGTTTCCTTATTTGTAAAATAAGGATATTGGATATTGAACTAAGGGTTCTTCCAGCTCAAAAATTCTAAGAGTCAACAAAAATGCATTCACTATCACTCCTCCAATCCTATAACGTGTTTTCTTTGTTTTCCCCCTAAGTCCTGCTATTTCTTCCTCTGCCTTACTTCCCGTTTTGAGGTCTTTTTCTCCATTCCAAATGTATCAACACTAGTTCATCTTTTAAGCTTCTCAATGATAGACTATCAGAGCTTTCTTCTTGGGGATTTCTTGGGTTTCAATAGATTTTTTATGTTGAGTGATACCACATGTAGCTGCTTAGAATGAGTAGCTTCAAGGACCATTTCATATGTGATTCAGGATCTGTAGATGGTTCCGTACTTTCCCACTCCCACACCCTCCTTTAACCCCATTATCACCTGCTTCAGCCTGACATGGCCCTATGGCTCTAGTCCCATTCATATCTTACCCAGTCCTCCATTTACCTTGAAGATTTCCACCCCTTTGCCTTAGCAATAACATTTCCATACGGCCTCCCACGCTCTGAAGCAGTCTTTGTCCATCCTTTCTTCAAACCTTGCCCTGGTTACACTGCCAGTAGATGGACACTGATTCTCTTTAATGTTCTTTTCTTTGCCATTTTGATAACATACTCCATGTCATTCTCTAGTGGCTTCATGTTTATTTATTGACCACTCCCCCCAAGGAAAAGTACAAGATTGTGCCTGTCCTGTCTTCTGTACAAATGTCAAAACGTCACAGCCACTGCTTCCTCCCTTTGATGTCCAACACAGTATGTGGCATATAGATGCTCAATATTGTTGTTGGATGATCGTTAATAATTAAGAAACCTAAGTGACCTCGAATGTGCAGCTAATTCAACAGCAGCTAGACTTGCTCCATCCCACTAATTATGTGTGCCCATTGCAGTGAGGATACCTATCAAGGGCTAGGAGTGCAAACAAGGCTCATGTCCTGGGCCCATGGCTCCGTCACATAGGCCAGTTGAAGAAGGCTGAGCTCTCAGCATGTTCTGCTGATGGCCTGTTCTTCAGCTCGTGACCTCTCTTGGTTTTTATTCTCATCTCTGCAAATTAGGGATAAGATGACTAGGCCAAGAAATCCTGAGAAAGACTCCCCACAGAGGTATCATTTTATTTTTCTAAATATGATAGTCTCTATAGAGTCAACCAGTAAGGCAGTTTATACATAATGATAAAGATTCCAAGATGTTTGCTCATATTTCTTGAGCAAACGTCACATATAACTTAAGGGACAAGAGGCTTTGGTCTCCCTCCCTTGATGCCACCTCCATCATTGGCAAAAATGTCCAAGAAGGAGATCCTAGGGAAGGCATGGACCTGTCTCCATTATTTGCAGTTAATAAAGGCACTTTTCTAAAAGTTTTTCTTTTTTCTTTTTGAGGGCTCAGAAATTAAAAGTTCTTTGTTTTGTTTTGTTTTTGAGGGCTCCATAATCTTTTGGATTCAATAGGCTTCTCGATGCCATAAGCAGAGTTTCCTGTGCAACCTCCAGAAACACCATTTCTTGTGATAAGACTGTAGAGTTATGCAGTGACTTTCAGCTTTAAGGCTTCTGTCAGAGGACTATTGATCCCCTCAGAATTGTCTACTGAGTTCCAGGAGCACAGCAAAAATATCGGTTGTCACCACTGGGGGAAAAAAATGTCACTACTGACGCCTCACACTTGTGCTTACGTGCCTCCAGTGCTCTATGAAAGGGGGCAGGATGAGGGTATGAATCCACCCTCGACCATGTCCCTACTCTACAGTTGCATAGGCTTGTCCTCTGGTGGCCAAGAGAGGTTCTTCTTGAGGGTGCCAGGGGGGACACACAGGAAAATAAACTTGCGGAGACAGGGTTTATACATTTTTTTAAATAGAAATGCTATCTTGTAACAAGTTCCAGAATGAGTGTCTGTACTTTCAATTGTTTGATAAAAGGAGCATCAAGCCCTTGATCCTGTTTTATCTCACTCTGATAACTCCAGCTCTTTGTTCCATCACTCAGTGCCTACCAGCATCTCCAAGAGCACGGTCATGAACCTGAAGGAATCTCCTCAGTCAGGTTCAGCTACAGAGTTAAATCAATCCACCAAATGAAAAGGGTGGTGACATGTTCACACACCTACTGCAAAAGTCTTTCTGAGAGAAACCTGATTTTTAACCTGAAACCTTCCTTTCAGTATACAGGGGGTGATTTCCAAATCTTCAAGCTGTACCGCATGCTTTTCTCCTTTTTTTCACTTCATTACACCACCTATGAAACATATAGGCATTATGATTTCTTATTAATAAAATGAATTCAAACAGATTGATTTGAGGATTGCTTGAAAATCACAGTGGGCCTCCTGGGGTAACCTGAATCAGAACTAAATTCCTTAGAGAAGAGACTCTGGTGTCAGACGGACCAGGTTTAATCTGATTTTTAGCTGCAGGGCCTTGGGCAAGGCATTCAGGATCTTTGAGCCTCAGTTTCCTCACCTGTAAAATGGGAATAATACTATCTAGCCTAGTAAGTTGTTAGTAACAATAAATGTGATAAATATAAGCAAATTGCTTGGCATACAGGCATCCAATAAATGGTAGACTTAATCTAATAGTTTAATATTAGAGGAACAGGTGCCATATCATGCAGAAGAAAATACTCATAGATGGAGAACAGTTCATTCCTGAGGCATTTTCTCTGCCTTAAGTCACCAAAGGATTAGCATTAACATATAAGTGCAGGAGGGCAGAGCTAAGCATATCAGACAGGTGAAAAAAGAAAAAGGTGGAGGACAAGTCAAAGGAAAGGAACATTCCAAATGAAATTACACCCTTTGGAACCCAAAAACAAGGGCTGGGTTTTGAACTTTGGTTACTGCTGTGGTGTAATGAACTGGAGAATGCTGGGCTGGTATATTCTCTCCAGCAGGGACCTGAATTGTGATAGAAGAAAAGTCATTTCCCTTCTCTCCCAGAAAAGTTTGCTGGAACCAGGGAAACAAGTGAATCAAAACACGGTCTCCCCTAGAGAAGATGTGTGACTCAGCGAGGATATGTGGGGAAAGCCTAGAAATAGAAGGCAGAGGAGAATCTTTGTAATCCTGACACTTGTGCAGAATGCAATGATTCAAGGCCTACAGTGCAGTATTTACGGGCAAGGTAGGCTCATGGTAACATCAGGCTCTCTGGAATCTTTTAAAAATGATGAATACAACCAACTTCCAAGAACAAAATAATAGCCTTTTGCCACCACGATTGCCAACCAGAAGTCTATCCAATTCGGAGTAGTGATATACACTAAGTTTGTAGTTAAAAGCCAGAAAGAAGGGTATACGTTTCCTCAACCACATATGAACTAAGCTTAGCTTACTTATTTTCCTAAGCTCTAAGCCAATTCTAATAGGTTTAAGTATAAAAATTTAAAGATGTACATTCTAGTGAGCCAGGACAGGATCAATTTTATAAAACTGAATCATGTACTAATTTGAATATCAAAATTTGCTTAGAATCAAACTTCAACCATAGTTTGAGGATTCAACTCTAATTAGGTTGAAACAAAAGGAAATAAAGAACTCACAAGTAGCCAATAGTGTTGATGATCATGGTCATGAACTATGATCCTACTGTACTTCTTGGTACTTGATTCCCAGGGTAATGACATATATCTGTGTATCAAGGGTGCACTGATCCTGGGTTCCCCTTGCAATCTCAGTATCTTCTAACTGGGTAACCTGACTGGTGTGGGCTTTGAGAAATGCATTGGACTGCAGATCATAGGGGAAGATTAGGTCCCACAAAGGAAAGCAGAAAGTAGATAATTAACTTGTTCAACTTAATAATTATTAATTGTATTATTAGTACTTTAGCCAGAGATTATGCCGGGGTGTGTGTGTGTGTGTGTGTGTGTGTGAGAGAGAGAGAGAGAGAGAGAGAGAGAGAGAGAGAGAGAGAGAGAGAGAGAGAGAGAGAGAGAGAGAGAGAGAGAGAGAGAAAGAGAGAGGGATATCAGTATGTAGGCATCGTTACCTGTGCCCATGTTTTAATAATATAAGTAATTAGCAACTTAAGTTTACTCATGTTGTTGGAATATGATTTTAGATCCTGAGAATCCTTAAAGGAAAATAAAAATGTGGACCCCTTCTGCCACCAGTGGGACCAGTGCAGAGTGAGTTATTTGTGCTGCTGAAAAATACAAAAGTAAGGGAATAAAAATCACATGTCTAGAGTGACATGGAAATTGGGGGTTGAGGACAGTCTTTACATAGAAGAAGAGGAAGATTTGGGAAAGTGGGGAGATTGAGAGATGTAGACCTGGAGCAGTAATATGGCAGATCTTCCTGGAGAAGGTGAAATTGCTAGAGAGGGGAATAAAGGGATTTTATTCCATGCAGAGTTTGAGAATGGCTCAGATTTTCAGAGATGTGACAAACTTGATCACTTGGCCACAGGCCTCAGTTTTCTGTGGTTTCAGATTTACTCATCTGAGAAACATGGGAGTTCCTAGCCATTGTGAATTAACAAACCAGGTGATCCTCAAAAGAATGAGTTGCTGATTCAGACGCTGAAGAAAGAAAGGCCTGGGCAGTTTCCTGGCTCCTTCTCCTTCTGCATTTCTGGCCTCACTTCTCTCCTCCCCTGAGTAAGACTCAAAGCCTGTCCTGCCTGCTTGGCTGCCTTTGCAGTTCTCCACTGGGGAACTCCTTTAAGGAGCCGAATCAGACCCACTCAGATCTAAGGAGGAAAGTGAGTTCCTGCAGGCACAACACCTTCCAAGCTTTCTTGCCAAAAACACGGTTTGAGGTGTGGCCTCTATGCAGGCCGCACATTTAAAATGTCAGCCCGCGTGGGAATAATTCCTTCCAGTTAGCCTGGCCCCACACTGAAGAGTTTAACTTGGATTCTGTTTCTCTCATTTCATCTCTCTTCCCCTTGTCCTACTTTCCCCTGTGGCTGAGAGCTGTTTTTCCATTTCATTTGCAGACATGTGAGGCATCTCACTCCCCCGTTTTCCCCACCCCATGCTTCCACACATCTGGAAGAGCCATGTTCACATCTGGAGACCATTCTCGTCTGGAAGATTTCTTTCTACATTCTTTTCTTTGAAACTCAATCTATGTCACCTCTTGTTCAAAAGGGCCTCTGAACTACTGGAATAATTTGCAGAGGCTCAGGAAAATGTCCTTAGCTTCATCCCTACATGGTGGAATTTGTGACTCACCCCAAACCCAACATTATGTTTCAGATTGCTTTTTCTTTTCATAATACTTACTTTTATGAGCTTCATGTTGAAAAGTCCTGGAAGCCCTACTGTAGGCCACATACAAAGGAAGGTGGAAAGTGAGATATTCAGCAATCACAATGGTAAGTCCAGCGCGAAGCTCTGTGAACTTGAACACAGCAGTCATTTTCTCATCGATAAAATTGAGATTCATTGTTTAAAATGTGTTCAATAACCTTGCTTTGTTATCCCATAGGATTGTGTCAGGATACAGAAAGTGAGATAACATCTCTGCATACGCCTGGTCCCCACAATAGGTAAGATCAGGATTGATGGAGAAAGGGGAAGGGGCTCTTGTCAGGCTGAGACAGTCTCTGCATTTGCACACCCTCTTCTCCGTAAGTCCACGGAAGGCTGTGGCTCTATGATGCACCACTTGGCAGGGGAAAGGCAGAAGTCTCTGGAATACAGGAGCCATGCTGTCAGCCACATTCTCTTATTCTAACCAAGGGGACAGTAGAGCATTTAATCAGTGGCTCTCAAATTTAATGTGCATAAAATTACCTGGCCATTCTGACAAAATGCAGATCCTGGATCAGCAGGTCTGGGGTGATGTCAGTCCCCATATTTTGAGTCACAGGGTACTAAGGAAGCAGATCTCCAACCCCAAAATCAGCCCCTGCTAACAAATGAATCTGTCATTGTTGCAGTGTCAAATCTCAACCTCAAGCACAGTCACTGGAAGGAAAGGCGGAGAGGGAAATGAAATTCACATTCCTAAAATGCACAAAGACTTGTTCAGCTCAACTTTGACCCTCTCCTGCCAGAAAGCAAGAGCCATGTGGCCTCTTGGGTGTGAAGGGAAAACTAACTGCCCTACTTCACCTCATTCTCTTCAAGTATTTCCCCTCAGAGTCAGGTTCATGCCTGGTGGAGAGAATGCCACAGCTATGAAAGGCTGCCTTTGACCTTCAGCAAGTTGTCCAACTCCCATCAAGGAGGCTGCTACAGAAGGGAGAAACCCCAATAGTTTTTCCGCTGGGCACTGCCAGCCAGCCTCTTTTGCCCCTGAGCTATGTTGCCTGGCAACCAGAGGGCAGGAGAACGGTAGGAATGGGAGTAGGTAAGAAGGCAGGGAGGAACTAATGATAACAGGGGAGACAGGGCTAAAGCCATCGAGGGCTCCTGGTCACACAGACACACACACCCCACAGGATGGAATGTTAATAAGCCTGCGAGAGACGACAGTGGGTGTGTACCTAGAAAGCTGGAGGCCAGAAGTTTACATTCATTTTTTCCATTTTATTATTTTAAAAATATTAATAATAAAAGAAGGAGGGGGAAAAATCCTACTTCTTAGATGAGCTGGCAAGACAGGAGGAAAAAACTGGAAAAAGGCTTATAAAAACCAAGGGAATCATTAAGGGGTGTGTAGGGGAGGTGGGGAGGAGTTGGTAAAAATCTTGTACTAAAAACTAAAACATGTCTTGAAAAGTGGCCAAAAGATAGTTTATAGTAAGGTTTAAAAAGCTGACATGAGACACTGCCCAGGCGTGGGCTTCTAGTGGCTCCCGAATAAGGAGGAGGGATGATTCCACATGGCCCATCTGCTGCCACCCACCCACTGCCCCATTAGTGTGCCCCTGAGCAGGGGCCACCCCAGCCAACAGGAGCGCAATGGACAGCAGACTGCAGTCCCAGGAGGCAGCTAGGGTAGCAGGAAGATTTTTGACTCCAGTCACAGTTCTGGAACTTCAGTTTCCTCACAGTTCAGCTAAAAACCTTAATTCAGGCCCATAAGTGTCTCTTACATTGTCACTGCCCCTGCTCTGCCCTCCTGCCTCCTGTTGTCCCCACACTCCAAACCCTACTTCGTATTGCCATAAGGATGAGCCTTCTCAAAACACAGATGGAACCATGCTGCTCAAAAGTTTTCATAGTTCCCCGTTGCCAACAAAGGAAATTCCAAACTTCTTAGTATGGCACACGATGCTTTCCACAGCCTTGCCCTCGTCTACTGTGCCAGAGTCATCTCCAGCCACCCCTACCACCCTACAGGCCAGTCACTCTCAACCATACTGTGCCCCACCAAGTCATGAACTTTTTCCTCTTCTGTGCCTTTGCACATTGCTATAATTACTCGTTTGGTTTATCTTCCAAACAAGCTCTATTTACCATTTTAAAAATACACAGAAATAAGATTTAACAAATTTCAGAGTAACACATGCACCTAATTTAATTTTTTTGTTAAAGTGAAGAAGACTTAAAATGCAAAGAAACAATCTCTTGCTTTCCTCCTCAATGAAATCAATTTTTACTCTTTAAATCTTCTCTTCTGGTGGTTACTTTTTCCAGGAACTATTTCTTGATTTCTATAAAGCTGTTTCTTAATTTAGCAATTTTACATAGCCTTCTTCTTTTTTTTTTTTTTTTGCATTCTAACTCTTATAAATGAGTGTTTAGTACACATGGAACATATTGCTATTTTTATTTTCCCAGTATAATGTATCACTTTAAGATATGTTGCAAGAAGAAACAATATATGATAAGGAGTGAGAGTTCAGGCTTAGAAGTCAGTCTGGCTGGGTTCCAGACTAACCTACTACTGGGTTCCAGACTAACCTACTACTTACCATTTGTGTGATCATGGTAAATTGACCTAACCTTTCTGTGCTTATGATGTCTTCATAAATGTGGAGAAATTAGAGTTTCCTTCAGCTGTAAAATCTGTACTGATCTCTCACTAGACCTGTGGCAATTATTAGTGTTCTGAATTTTTAAATGTTGCATTCGCTGTCTTTTCTTAACTTTTGTATCCTTCTACTCTGGGATATTCTCTTATAATGTTTGTAATTCCTTCTCACATATTTTTTCTTTTTAGATCTCCTGTCAGTTGGATGTTGAGGCCCTGGGTTATTCTAAATGTTATGTTTTTGCTGATCATTTTATACTGTCTATTTAATTTTTTTTTCTGTACTTTATCCTCCCACCTTTGAGTTAGCACTTTTTTATTTCATTGATGTGGAGTCTTCATAAACGTCTGTGAGGATACAAATTCATTTCTTTCAAGCTCCTCATTTACCCTGAATCATCTCTTGTTTCCCGATTTGGTCATTTCTTGATTTCACAGTTTCTTTTTACATATCACAATTCCCTCAAATACCTGCTCACTGAAGGAATTAACAAGGTTGACAGTGAACTTGGTGTACACCAGAAGGCATTGTTGACTATTGGGTTCCATTTCAGGATGGGTAGAAACGGGGCTCAGATGTGGCATTAGCTCCCAAACTAAGAACAGCTAACTCAATTTCTTTAGAGAGAAACAATCCTTCCCATGACCTCCAGGTGACGAAGTAGAGGGTTTGTGTGAGGTCGTATCTATCTCCCTCTTGCCCACCATCAAATCTAGAGCCCTTGAGTACTGAGCCCTTGCAGGATTCTGCAAGAAAAATTGCTCTTGACAGCTGCCCACACTATGTATGTTCTTCACGGCATCTTCCTCTGTCTACCTCATTTCATCAGCCTCAAGTCCTCCTCTTCCTTCCTACAATCCACATATTACACCATTGCTTATCCTCTGAAGACTGTCTCCACATTCTCTTCATTGTTGGAAGTCTATACTAGTTTTTATTCCTTTGTTGTCATGTCATGAGGGCTCAAAAGGTAAAGAAAATAAATGTGTGTTTCAAGAAACCAAAAACGAAAATGACAATTCTAAAAGTTGCCAGAGAAAAAGCATAGATCCTCTGAAAAAGAACAAAAATTCTTAATGTCAACAATGGATGTTGGCCAAGAGAATACTTTCCTCAGTGTTGAAAGACAAGAACCTTCAACCTAGAACTTTAATACCAATTAAACTACCATTAAAGTTTTGGGCAAATTAATGCTATCAGGCATATGTAAACTTCTTTTAATATTCTCTTGAAAGAAGTACTCCAGTAAGAAGAGAAATATAAGAAAACACTGAGACTTATGTTACTTAAGAATAAATAAGTAAATAAACACTATATAAATTTTAACTTTTTTCTAAAAAGGAAACAAAATATTAAAGTTAAGATGTGGTGTAGAGAAGTAGACTTAAAAATTGTGGAGTGTTATACAACATAGATAAGTGGGGGAATCTATACCTAGACACATTATAATGAATTTACAAATTGCCAAAACTGGCAAAGAATGAACTAAAACTTGCATAGATAAATAACCATTATAGAAATTAAAATGTCAGTCACTTTATTTGGTTAATAAGTATTACCTTGATTCCAAAACTTGACAAGAAAAACACAAAAAAGAATCATAGTGCCTACATTATATGTCTGACAGATACATACACAGGAAACTCCTGCAAATCAACATGGAAAAAATTAGAAACCCAAAGGAAAAGTGAGCAGAGCATGTAATACACAATTTAGAGAATATGTGCCAAGTATGAGTTGAGGTATGTATTTCCAGGAAAACCTAAAAATCAGAGAAATACAAATTTTAAAACAGTGATTCACTACTTTATACACATCTAATATATAACGATTTGAAAACTGGGTATTATCAAGTGATGGAGAAGATTCAGGGGAATGGAATTGTCCATGCATTTCTGAAGCAGTATTAAATTGTGGCAGACATTCTGGAACACAACCAGGGAGTATTTGGTGAAAATTAAGTGTTGATATAACATGCCAGCAATCCCCGCTGCTGGGTCTATGCCCAGAGAAGCTCTTACTGAGGTCTGTAGGCACACAAGCACACAGCACTTGTCCTATCAGTAGAGACTGTCATTTGTGAGTCAGTGATTGGCAGCTGGGAGGTGGGGTAGGGGGAAGTAGAAAATGAGGAAGGACACAGAAGGGAAATAGACTTGAAGAGCAGGAATTAAAGGGAAAAATAAATAACCAAAATAAAACCAGAATGTGACCTTGCACAGCCTGTTAGTGAACTGAGGAATGTGTTTAACTCAGTTTTCTGCATCTGTGGTTCCACAAGGCAAAAATCACCACTCACAAGCATTTATTCACCACCTGGTATCCTATTTTGGGTCAAGTGCTCAGGGTAGAAAAATAAATGAGCAGCTGCTGCCAGACTGCTTCACTTGCTTTGATCAAAGAAGTGAGCTATGGAATGCATGTGACCTTCCCTTTCCTTGATCTTCCAACAGTCTCCCACCCCTCATCCTTCCATTCACCTGGCCTAGTGGGAAAAAAAACAGAGAAGGCCTCACCCTCTGTAAACAAACCCCTCCCTGGCCCTCAGTAATCTCCAGGCTTAGTGTTTCCCACCTAAATCTCATTTCCTTCAACAGAACCCTAGTGGAGTGAGTTGCTCAACCCCGGTGTAATCCTGCCCACTTCACCTGGAGTCACATTAAAGCAGTGTTGACATTTGTTCCCTGCACTCACCAGAATATCAATGCAGCCATGGGTCTCAGACTTGTGCAGAAGGGCTAAGGATCCAGACGGAGGCACAATCCTGTGTCTTCTGAAAAAAAATAAAATATTTATGCAACAATTACTTCTGCACCCTTCTAGGTAATCAAACTGAACACCTGTAAAAAGAAGCCCCACCTCTCACAGATAAGGATCAGAATGGACTTGTTCAAGTGACACAGAAATACAAAGAAGGAAGCACAAAGGTGAACTCTACAAGCTGGTGAAGTTACAAGAGACAGATTTTTTTCATGGGAACATTGCTGGCCCATTTTTTTCTCCACATATGCCTGCACCAGACTTCTCTTTAGAGCCACATCCTCAGTTTTTCTATTTCCCCTAGATTCCTAGTGCATGGATCTTGCCTCACCTGACTCAGACATACATTGAACCCTCCTCCACACCTCTGTCAACCCACTGGCATGAGACCCCCAATCTTAGACTTCTCCAGATCTCAGCAGACCGCAACATGATCCTAAATCCTGTCCAGCTTGCTTGTTCTCAGCTACCAAATAGCTGGGCAGTCAGCAGTGCCCATTAACCTTACCCTGTGGGTAAAGCAGCATACCTTATTTTAAAAAAAAAAAAAAAAGCCTACAGAAATAGAAGGTATAGACTCTGCCCTTAAAGAACATGAATTCGTGTCTGTGGGTCATCCATTAAGTGTAAGCCATTATCTTCAGCACTTTTATATAGTACATTTCTTTATTAATCTTCACAATGCCTCAGCGGTTAGAGCCCCATTTTCCCTGTTTATCAAATGAGTAAACTGAACATCTCAGAGGTTGAGGAATGTGCCTCAAGTAACAGCTGCTAAGTGACAAATCCAGGACTCCTGACCCCAAGCCCAGGCACCTTTCACAACATCATCATTGCAGTAAAGAGAATCCATCATACTTGGAAATACAGAATGCTGCACCCTGAAATGGACTCAAAGTATTTTCAAAATAGCATGTCAACAAGAACAAATACATGATAAAATAAACTCTGAGCTTGTGTGTTCTGGTCTCTTGTGTGGAAAGAAGGGTTCAACAGTGAAAGATTCCTAAAGGGAGTAAGCTTTGAAATCTGGATGAAAGAACAGAGGGCTAGAGGTTGTCAGGAAAGAGAAAATAAAGTTGGAATAAGCATCTTCCAAGCATTCTACTGTCGTGGAATGAATTTTCCACTCTGTCTCCAAGAGTAAGCGAAATCATGATGAAACGTGGCAGGGTGGATTCAGGTTAAATGGCACAAAAAATATCTCTGGTGATGAGGTGGTTAAATACCAAACTATTTCATTAAAGGAAGTGGTGAAATGTAGATTTTTCCCCCCCACACTCGGATGGTTTTTTGGCTTACTCCTGGTGACCGGAGCTGGAATACATGAGCTCTGGAAATCTCATCCGAAAAAGGCAATTCTGCAGCTGTAAGATAACTTTATTATGCTCACATAAAAAGGGTTCAGGGTAACCCATATAACAACAAGCTATTATTACTCAAACCCAGACCCTCCCAGAGAACTACTGCAAAAGCTTTTCTCACCTTTCCTCCCTAGTTCCCATACTCCAACAAGCATGAACCAGAAAGGGCCTGAGTCACCAGGTCACGTGACTGAAAGTGCACACTGGGCCTCTCCACACTTGGCACAGTCACATGAAACCAAAATCACCCGTGCCTGCAAGCTGAAGAGCACTAGGCAGTTACAGGTTTGTGTCAGGAAACATCCTGGGGCTGCCTTCTTGTGATTCGAGCCTTAGAGAAAATTCATGTTTGGAAATGATTCATTCCAAGGCAAAACTGCCCAGCTGTAAGACCATTTATTGGCCACATTAGTTACTGCTGTTCACATGTGGGGGTCTGCTGGGTGCTGCAGGTCCAGGTTGCTAAGGGGAGATCGCAATGCACTCCCTGTTTCAGTCTTCCTTCACTGATTTCCACAGAAGAGGATGTTTGTAATGGCTCCCTTCCCCACTCTCTGGCTGCTGTTCCAGTCTGTATCAGTCAGTCAGTCAGCCATGAGATGACTAGAAAGTGAGTTGGTTAATTGGGTTAGTTAATTAGTTCATTAGTTTTGCAAATAGTTTTGTGAAAACTCACTTCCAAGAAAATGATGCTATTCACAAACCCATCCCTGATTTCACTGCCCCTGCTGGAAATCAGAAAAGGCCTTGAACAGGAAGTCTGCATGAAGAAGCATTCCTCTTCCTTCTCTACTGATTTCCATTTTCCTAAGAATCATGGACTCAGACACTAAGTTTAGTCAGACCTTAGGAATCACATGGTGCAACCTTGTCATTTTCCAGGAAAGGAAGCCCAAGCCCAGAGAGATGAAGCACTCACCCAAGGTCACACAGCTGGTCAGCGCCCTTCACCGGGGAGGGGACGAGCACATATCCACGGTGAAGGGGGAGTATTGAAATAGACCATTTCCCTCTTGAGTTTCAAGTAATGGGGTTTACCTAAGATGGACAAGTATAGTTTTAGACTTTTCTCCTTCCTGTCCATGTCCCAATTGCCATCACCAAACACATATAAATTGCTTGCTCTACTGCCTCTAAGAACTCACTAAGCTTTTTATATCCATGAAAAGATTTTAAATTTATGAAGCTAAAACAGGGAATGCATTGCAATCAGTTCCCTCCAGCAGAACTGGGAATTGCTTCCTGACCTACAGAAGGCGGTGACCAGCTTCTGCAAGCTCAGGCTGGGTGGCATATACAGGGATTTTGCCATCCAAGTTTGTCATCTACCTTTTTCGCCCCCATTTTTTCCTCCCAATTCCCAGAAACCATCTCTTTACCACCAAAATGGATTAGTCACGTGTAGACAATGTGGGTGGTTGAAAAGAGCCAGGGTTTTCAAGTCAAAAGGCCTAGATACACATTAGCTGCATGGCCTCACTCAAGCCATTTAACAGTTAGCATCTTTGAATTGGGGACAGTAATGCCATGGTGCCATGAGAATGAAATGAGATCATATATTCTGGGGAAGCCTCTTTGGAATTGTTGAGAGGATATGTAAGGGATTTTCATCATTGCCTCCAAGTGGCCCCATGCCTGACCATGCAGTACGGTTCACAGTCTAAAAGGAAGGATGTCAGTAGCTGGGCTGGGCCAGAGGCAGGGCTAGAGAATGGAAATGTGGTCTCCTCCACCTGTGTGCACAGGAAAGACCCTCTTCCCATAGTCCTCAGCGGAGACACAACTGGGGCACGTTAGCCAGGGCCAGCTGTGAGCACCCTTCCAGAACGCACTGTGGCTGCTGCTCCAGGTCAGACCCTGAAGCTGCCTTTTCTTGTCTTTTCTTTTTTTTTTTTTTTTTTTGAAGGCAGTGTCACTGGCCCTCATATGTGGGACTCGAACCGGGGCCACTGGCCTCCCAAGCCAGCGCCCAACCACCGCATCACTCGGCCGGCCATTTTTCTTTTTGTTTTTGATTCTTATGGCTTCTGGAGCATTTTAAAAAGGCTGTGTCACTACTGACATGGCAGACAGGTAGCTTGCTCTAGGGCAACAACTCATTTTTTTCTCTGAGTTTGTGCAAGTGAAGAATATTGGGAATGTGGACACTTATTACCTGTTACCCTACATCCTTCAAGCACTCCATTTCTCCCTCCCACTCCAATATCTCCAGCAGTCTTAACTGGAAATGATAATCTATCTGAAGGAGATTGATGACTAACCTTACTCCTCCATCTTCAAAGGCTTTGTTCCTTCCAAGAAAAGCATCCTCTTTCATTGAAGTTAACCACCCCGCCTATTTCATTATTTCTTTCTGAACCCTCATCCCTCCATAAGCATGGCTGCCTTCATCCAGTAGCACCTTCCATTTCTCCTCTCCACAAACTTTTTCTCCTCTGCCTATGAGCACATTCAGACTTTTGATAACTTGAAAAATGTTCCTTGACATTTCTCCCACCACATACAATGCTATTTTTATTTTCTTTCCATTGCCATCATTCTTAAATCAGTGATCTACACAAGCAGTTTCTTTTTTTTTTTTTTTTTTTTTTGAGGGCAGTGTCACTCGCCCTCATATGTGGGACTGAACCGGGGCCTCTGGCTTCCCAAAGCCAGCGCTTAATCACTGCGCCACTCAGCCAGCCCAAGCAATTTCTTTTCTGTTCCTGAAAACAGTTTTTTGCCCCCACCTCATGCTCTATAGAAGCTTTACTCCCAGAGGTCACCAAGAAATTGCCTCAAGGTCAATGACTAATTTTCGGTCTTCATTGTTCCTCTGCAATACTCCACTCAGTGGAGTTCACTCCACTAATGTTCAAATACATTTGGGAAAAGGGAAAATTGGCTTTTTACTAATTGGCAAATGTTCCAGTGGGGCTCTGCTTTTGTTGGGGTGTGTTATGTTATATGTACAGACATGGACCAGAGTCTCTGCTGAGTTTATAAAGTTCAGAAAAGATGGCTGATAAAATTTTGATTTTCATTAATTTATCTCAATAAATGCTCACTGGAACGCCCAAAAATAAATAAATAAATAAATAAATAAATAAATAAATAAATAAATAAATAAATAAACTCATCATCTTTCTGGCCTCTACATTTCTGTTAATACAATTTCTCTCTTAATTAATGTTTTGGGGTTAAATTTAAAACCTTCTTGGGGCCGGCCGAGTGGCGCGGCGGTTAAGCGGCTTGGGAAGCCAGCGGCCCCGGTTCGGGTCCCACATATGAGAGCCAGTGACACTGCCCTCAAAAAAAAAAAAAACCTTCCTAATTCTACCTCCTCTTTCATCCCCATATTTAATCATTCACCAAGTCCAATCAGTTCTTTCTAAAAACTTTTTAAATCAGCTTTCCTTCTTACTCATTTTATCCCTATTGATATCACCCTCATTAGTTCAGGTAAGTCATTCTTTTATTCATCCATTTAACAAATGTGTATTGAGTACCTATTCTGTGCCAGGCTTTGTGTTAGGAACTAGGTAAGCAAAACCAGACACAGACTGCCCCTGCTCCAGCAGTGGAATTTACAAGGTGGTAGAGAAGCAGTTGTTATTCAAGAAACTACTAATATAAACTACAAATGGAAATAAGTGTTCTGAAAGAAAAAGAACACAACTGCAGGTTGAGACATGAAATAGAAGTAGAAGTTGACTAGAAAAATGGATGTGCCATGCAGATAAAAGGAAGAAAACTACTTACTGATGGGGTAATTTTTTCAAAGACTATTTGGTGAGAAGGAACAGAGTAAATTCAAGAGACTGAGAGCAGTCATTGAGTCTGGAGGTGAGAGTGCAAATGGCAAAATGAGGCGAGAGAGGGAAAGACCATGTCAGGCCTGGTCAACCAGACTAAGTTATTTGGTTGGACTGTATCCTAAGATTGAGGAGCGCAAATAAAAAGTTTTCCATTATTCACTTTAACTGCAGTAGTTACCTTCTGCCTGAGATTCTGTGCTGCATGTTATCACAAGAGTTTTCATAAGAGAACCCTCCAACCTGTCCAGATTCACTTCCCAAGACCAGCTTACACAACTTGTACATCACAGCCAATTGGTCTACCCTTTGATATCTTGGCTATTTTGTGCTTCCCTGACTGTGCCTTTGCTCACCTCCTCCATCTCTGCTTCAATTACTGTCTACTGCGCCTCTCTACCTCATGCTTATCCACCAATGAACAGATGATTTGAATCCATTATTTTCTGGAAACCATAAATATCCTGACCACCCTAATTTAAAATGACTCCATCCTCTCAGCAACCACATGACACTTGCCACTTACATATCACAATAGCCTGGGCTTTAGTCTTAGTTTGGATCCTGGTTTTGAGAAAATCACTACATTCTCAAAGCCTCAGATATCTAATCTACAAAATGGTTAAAATCTTTGTACTTGTAAGTTTATTGGAAGAATTGAATTAAAAGACATTTCTAAAGTATCTAAAAAAGAAATTGGCACATAGAAAACATGAATATTTATTATTTACCTTCCCTCTTTCATCTTCTCTTACTTTCCTAAGTGAATAGTAGGCTTTTTAAAGAAAGGGACTGTTACTTATCTTTGCATTTCTATACTTAGCATAGCACCTGACATATATTAGGTATCCAGTCAATAATGTCGAATGGTTGAAAATTTGTTAATCAAATGGAATTCAACATAGAAAATCTTTTAATTAATAAACCACATTAACATATTTAAAGGAGGAAAATTCTCATCATTATCAGCAAAATTTTAATTTGTTCATAAAATCTTAACAAAGGATAAAATATAAAATTCCAATTCCAAAAAGTGTGTTCACCAAAATCCTGTAGATAATCTATTTGATGGTAAAATCTTAAAAACAGTTACATTAAAGTCAGGAATAAGACAAGGATGCTGGTATCATTCTATTCAGGGGCCGGCGGAGTGGCGCATTGTTAAGAGCTGGTTTGGGGACGCCAGTGGCGCCGGTTTGGATCCCACATATGAAGGCCAGTGACACTGCCTTCTACAGCTAACAACAGCTCCAACTGGAGCTGGGCTGTGCGAGCCCCGGCGACGGTGTAGGCTGCAGCACCTGCTGCAGTGGGCTGCCATAGGCTACAGTGAGTGGCTGGCAGCCAGCGTGAGCGGCTGGCGGCCGGTGTAAGCTGCCAATAGCCGTGGTGAGTGACCATCCAGAGGCTGGTGACTGATCTGCCTCATCCGGGAAGAGCGCAGTGATGATACCAACATGGGCCAGTGAAGCAACGTCCTTCACAACTAGACTGAAGAACAAAAGGACAGCAACTTATCTTTTCTGCTTTCCTAATTCCCGAACGCTGTTCCCCTCCCCCAATTCCCCAATAAAATCTTTAAAAAAGAAAAAAAGAATTCTATTCAGTACTAGAAACCTAATCACTGAAATAAGATGAAGATTAGAAATAAGAAGTATACAAAGTAAAAAGGAATTTACAAAACTGCCCTTACTGGCAGAGGATAGGATTATCTATGTAGAAAAATAATATCAATAAAATTAATAAAAGCATTCAGCAGTATCATTAGAAACAAAATCAATATATAAAAATCCATAGAGTATGAGTATATCTATATATAAATCAATAGAGTATATATATATATATATATATATATATATATAATCAATAGAGTATATATTGGGTTGTTGGAAAAGTCACGACATATTTTTTCTATGTTTTTCATTGCAAAAATGCGTCATGACTTTTCCAACAACCCAATACACTCAATGGAGTGTATCTATGAAGTATTATTCAGCACTAAAAAACAATGAAATGCTGACACATGCTACGACATAGATAAACCTTGAAACATTATACTAAATGAAAGAAGACTATCACAAAAAGACCACACATTATATGGTTTCATTCACATGAAAGTCCAGAATAAAGAAATCTATAGTGACAGAAAGTTGATTAGTGGTTGCTTGGGACTGGAAGAATGGGGAAGGATGGGATAATGGTAGAATAACTAAAAGATACTGGGTTTCTTCTTGAGGTAATGAAAATGATTTAAAACTAATTGTGGTGATAATTGAACATATCTTTGGACTTACTAAAAACCACTGAATTGTATTCTTTAAATGGATGAAGTAGGGCCGCCGAGTGGCACATTGGTTAAGAGTTGGCTTGGGATGCCAGCTCTGAGCATCAGGGCCCCGGTTCGGATCCCACATATGAGGGCTAGTGGCGCTGCATCCTGTACAGCTAAGATGGTGAACAACAGCTCAACCTGGAGCTGGACTGTCGCGAGCCGCCATGAACGGCTGTCCAATGGCTGGCGAGCAACTGCCTCACCCGGATAATGATAATACCAACATGGGCCAATGAAGCCACATCCTCCACAACTGGATTGAAGGACAAAAGGACAGCAACTTGTCTGTTCCCCTCCCCCAATCCGCCCAATAAAATCTTAAAAAAAAAAAAAAATGGATGAATTGTATGGTATGTGTATTACATCTCAATTAAGCTGTTAAAAAATCAATAGATGTCTATAAATAAGTAATAAACAATTAGAAAACAATGTAAAAATCTCATTCACAAAATCTGTAAGGTACCTAGAAAACAAATTAATATTGCATAAAGTTTTTATTGAGAAAATTACAATATTGAAATACAAAAGAAAAGACTTGATTAAATGGAGAAATAAAACATGTCAGTACATGGAATGTTTGATATTAAAAGGCAGCAAATCTCCCTAATTAAATCTATAAAAGGAATAAGGTTCCACTCAAATATTTATTTGATCCTAAAATTCACATGGAACAGAAAGGAGCTAAAAATAGGTAAGACGATCCTGAAGTAGCTAAATAAAGTGAGAGGCAAGGCTTGCCCTACCAGAGATCAATACTTATTATAAAGTAGAATTAGTGTCAGAGTGCATTAATAAGGGGTGAACAAATAAGCCAATAGAACAGAACAGAGAGCTTAGAACCAGACTCTTATATAAATTTAAATGTGATATATGAGACCTTTAAAAAAAAATCAATGGGGATATTTTTGAGAAAAGATGGGATATTTAATAATGATTCTGATACAATTGATTATGTACAAAATTATATTTTCTGTCTCTCATCAACCACAAAAATAAATTCTAAATGGATTAACATAAAAAAAAAACTTTACAACTTTTAGAAGAAAATTGGGAGAATATCTTTATGGTCTCAGAATACAGATTTTCTTAAACAAGACAAAAACCATTAACTGTATGTGAAAAAAAAATGGGTTAATTTGATTAAATTGGTTTTCTGAAAATCTGTACTATTACAAATATGAAAACAGTGAAAAGACAAGTCATAGACTGAGAGACGATATTTTCAGAGTAGGTACTCGACAAAGAATTAATGTTTAGAAAACATGAAATGCTCATACAATTCAATATGAAAGAACAAATAACCTAATAGAAAATTGGTCAAAAGATACAAATAAGAAATACACAGAAGGAGAGACCCAAATGGCTAATATACTTATGAAAAGATGTTCAGCCGCACTAGAATCAGGAAAATAGAAGTTTTAAAAGAAACCAAAGCTTGTCAGTATGGAATCTTCTCAAGGATGCAAAGAAGTGGGAACTCTCATAAACTGCTTGTGAGAATGTAAATTGGTACAGCCCCCTATGTAATAAAATATGGCACTATGTAGTAAAATGGAAGCCATGCATTCGTTCTCTAGCAATTCTCCATCCAGGTATATACACCTTAGAAAACCTATATAGCACAAGTGCACAGAGATGCTTGTTTTAAAAAACTTTTTTGCATTGCCTGTAAATCTAAATGGAATAATGAATAGTTATTATTAAATATCTATGCCAGTTAAAGTGCATTAATATGGATATATCTCCCCAAAATCAATTTGGTACAGAAAAGAAGCAGAAAGCCTACCCCTGAAAGACACATACAGTATGCTAGACATTTTTAAAACATGAAAAACAATATGCTGTACAATGTATAGACACATAAATGTGTAGGCAATATGAAAACATGCATGGGAATGATATTCAGATTCATAAAGAAGTGGTTCCTGGGGGAGGGGAGAACGGTGGAGGGTGGCAACTAGGCATAGAGTTCCACAGGAGATTTAATTACTTTTGTAGTGCTTTGCCAAATATGGTAACATTTAAAATTTTATAGCTGGTGGGTGAGTATAAAGAATTCTTATAAATATTCTCTATTCACTTCTATATGTTTGAAATATTTACTAATAATTAAAAGAAGTAAAAACCTAGGTATAGTTTACAAATATACTAGACAAAGGGTTTGCCTCTTTAATACACAAAACCTCTTGCAAATAAAGTACATAAACATCCACCAGAGATAAATGGAAGAAAAAAAATAACATGAAGAGAATTTAAAGAAAATAAAATATAAAGAGTTAATAAACATCTTAAAACCCATTATCGAAGAAATTCAAATAAAAAATACACAGATATTATTTTCACAGATTATAAAAAATATTTTTCTTGGTAATAATGTTGGCTAAGGTATGATTCTATGAGCACTCATATGCTGTTGGTAAGAGTATCAATTACTACTAATGTTCAGAGACTATTTGGCAGTTTGAATTAAATGTCCATAATTTTCACCTTGTAATTATACTTCTAGGCATCTATCAGAAGACAAAACAGGAATGCAATAAAGATTTTTGTTGAGAGATATTATTTATTGCATTGTTTATAATAGCAAAAAACAAAACAAAACACATAAACATCCAAAATAAGAGAATGATTCAATAAATTATAAATCATGACTTAGCCATAAGATAGACTATTATTATGTAGTGATTCATTTACAACGATATTTGTAAATAATTCTTAGAGATGTTAGGAAACAACTGTGATGTAGGGTTAATTGTCAATTTAGGGTATTACATGGTTACCCAGCTATGTAAATATACACAGGGGTCCTCATTATCCACATATTCATTATCAAAGTCTCCATAGTTGCAAAATTTAATGAAATGAGAGGGAGTTTGGAGAGAGCACAAATCGCATGCAAAGCCACTAGCAAATAAGGATCAGGAGAGTTAGATCAATAAAAATTAAAGAGAAGATTACCCAGCATGACAAGAGCAGCCATGCAAAAGATAATAATCTGACTCGTAAAGTATTCTGTGATGCCATTGAAGAAATCAATGAACTCTTCAAACATTTTGGCAAAATTGGACCTCTTTGTGATTGTGTTACACAATAATCCAATGTGAAGTGAAACCTGTAGTATTAAACTATCTCTCAACTCTCAATGATTTGAAAAAATTATTTCCAGACTTCCTCCCCCATTATTTTACTTATTGAAATTTTTTCTAAGAACTGGTGCATAATTACAAATACAACCTAAATTTTATTTAAAAGGTTTAGAATAAAACCATTTGTATAATTTTTATTACATTTTCAAGATAAAAATGATAATTTTTCAATGACATGTTAAAAGATAAACTGAGGCATATTACAAATTTCAAGGGTGTATTTGAGCGAAAATTGATTCGAATCAGGCAGCACCAAACCTGATTAGTGGTTAGGAGCATTCTAGGGACAGGAGTCAGGGAGGGGAGGGGGCGGGGCACAGGTGGGGGAAGCCTTATATAGAAAAGGTGCGGAAGCAAGGCAAGGAAGTTATTTGATTGGCTGTAGCTTAAAACCTAGTTGGCTCTTTGTGATTGTTTGTCCTTAGTGTTTTGATGTCATAACCTTCAGGCCTTCACAGGCTTAGATTTTGGTTTGCTTCCATAAGATGCTGTGACATTAGCGCCACATCAATTCAATAGCCTCCTTTTTTTTGTTTGTTTTGAGGGCAGTGTCACTGGCCCTCATATGTGGGACCCGAACCGGGGCGGCTGGTCTCCCAAGCCAGCGCTTAACCACCGCGCCACTCGGCCGGCCCAATGGCCTCCTTGTTTAATTAATTTAACACCACTTATAAAATTTTGATTTTCATTTTAATTAACTGCAGATGAATCTAAGTTAACAAAGACCTCTTGATTATTATTTATAGAACATAAAGAGTAGCATGGCACTGTCCTACAGAAATATAATGTGACCCAGTTGTGCAATTTTAGGTAAAATTAATTTGACAATATATCATATTTAACACAATTATCCAAAATATAATAATTTCAATATTAATCAACATAAAATTAATGGGGAGTTTTGTTTGTTTATTTGTATTTGTTTCACTAAATCTTCAAAAGTCAGTGTATCTTTGACAGAGCACATCTCGATTTCAACTGACCATATTTCAAGTATTATATAGCTCAGGTCCAAAAGAAAATGCACCAAAATGTTTTTCCAAATGCACACAAAATGGTTACATATAAATGGAGGGAGTTAATGTGAGAAATTATTTTCATAATTTAAATTTTTTTTAACTTTGGTATTTAAGTATCCCATATTTTTAGCTTTTTTTTTTTCACTTATAAAGGGTAATACTTTTTCTGTATCTCTTACCTATGACCTAAGTATCTAAACAATACTTTCTTCCCCTACTTCTCTTTGTCTTTTGCTGGTTGTATTTCATTTCCTGCTTTGGCTTTTCTGGTTTTCTCAGCAAATTATTTCCACTTTTTTCCATCCTTTTCACTGGTAGCCTGGCGAACTTCCACTTCTGAGATCATTTTAAAGGAACCCTTGGCCCTGCCAACGTAATTTCTTTCTACCCTTCCCTGCTTTCTCATGGATCAGGATTGTTTTTTCTTATGTTATTAAAACCGTATTGTTTTCTTATGAAACAAGCAGTTTTCTTAGACTTCTTTGTCTTTAAAAAGCCCTTCCCAGGGGACCCTTTAAGTTATTGGAATCCACTTAGTTGATTTTCATTCTCTTTCTCCTACAAGTTTCCTGCTTTTTGTCCTTCAGGATCACACATTTCAGAATGTATAAATGTATGGTCACTTTCAATTTGAATTCTTAAATACTTATTCCCTGAACATCAGTCTCACATCAAGAGTTCTATTTTCAACCCCACGATTGATTTGATTTCTCCACCACTTGCTGTAAACAGCTTTCTCCTAAATGAGCTGAGAACTTACTTTGCATCACTTCCATGCTATCTATCTCTTTTCAAAGAAGATATACACAGAAATTGTTTGGCTACACTATTGCATTCTGTATTGAAAAGCTTTGAGCAAGTTGTTCAGAGAAAACTGTGGAGCTTGGTCAAGAGATTGTGTATCATTTTCTAGAGTCTATCTGCTAAATTTCACTTTTCTGATGTCTGTAAAGTCCCCGAGTTGGTTGAGAAAAGAATTGTCAATACAAGTTATATGTATGAACTAAATAATTTTGAAATCATCCCTGTATCTTAGGCAACTGATACTCATTACTGTCAGACACTACATACCTAGAAAGTAGAAGATTTCATTTAAATAATACAGAATTGAACAGAAAGGGAAAACCTTAATAGAGGCGGTAGTGCTAGGTAACAGCTGATTGAATATTAACAGCTTACCAAAGTGAGCCAGACACAAATTTACAGATGCTGAAATCTAACTCCCTGAACATCTGCTCAGGAACCCTCGCAGGCCACCCACAGAAAACAAGAGGGTTTTTTTTTTTTTTTATTTCCCCAGGGATGGGAGTGGAGAATTATGGATAATAGCTTTTTAATGCAGGAAGTCAAAAATGAAATACACAAACACTTGGATTTGAGGTGGAAGAATTAATAATTATTCATATTCGATATGCATTGTAGGTGAAAATAGTGAACCATACAGATCAAATTAGATTATTTGGTGGAGGCTTATTATTTGTTTATATTCTGCCCTGCTCTGTATAGGGCTGAGGAGACAGGAAGGCCCTCTGAAAATGGTAACATTGTAAATACATGAATGTATAAGAGGTTAGAAAGAAGAGAGAAAGGGGGTAGGGAGGAAGAAAGGAGAGAGAGAGGAATTTTGTATTCCAAAAGTATATTCCATTTTGTAGAATAGGCTTCCTGGAGGGGTAAAAAAGACAATATACTGGTTATTCGATGAAATTCAAAAAGCATTTATTGACTACTTGCTCTGTGCTACATTGTGCTGGGTGCTAAGGATTGTCACCAAATAACCAGGATGATGAGATCCCTGCATAAGACGTAACCAAGTGCTCCCTCCTGCCACCACAAGCCAACAGAGGATGGTCTAGTTTTTACCTCATCATAAGGTAGTAATCCAAACCAGGATTTGCCCAAACCAGTTCCAGGACCCCTCTAAGCAAGACCTATCAAGAGGAGGCTCCAAAGGTAGGAAGGATTCCAGGATTTATCTGGGGCTGGCAGAGCTGACCTTAATCTTAAATTATTGTCAGCTCGTCTGTAAGTGGTCATTCCCAGGATTCTCCCTGTCTTCTCATTCACTTCTAAATAAGCTAGATAGGAGCTCCTGGGAATGACCCAAATCAGAACAGAGTGTTTAAGAAGACACTATAAAGTGTTATTTATGTCTAGGTAGGTTACTTGTAGCAGGTCACTCTCTTTACCAAGAAAGAGGAGAGGTACTTGTAAATTAAGAGGACCCCTTATGTCTGGGGCTGGAGGTAGGAGAGACCGAGTCAAGAGAAAGTCCAGAGAACCTGGCTTTGGGAGCCCATTATTAACTATGTGCTATTAATGGACTTGTTAAACCTTTCGTGTCTCTTGTTTCTCAGCCTTGAAATGATGGTAATGTTACCTATGTCACAGGGTCACATTGATGATTACATGAGATAAGACAACTGAACATTTTGGAAACATCTAACACAGGTTAATATTTATAAAGTTATGAAAGAGATATCTGGATGGGTGAGAAAATAGATTTCTTAGACAGAATTAGAGAGAATAAATGTGAGAGACTAACCTTCTCCTGAAAGAGCTTCTGAAGATAAAGGACTAGGCTCAGAAAGTTGGAAGGAAACATCCAGGCCAAAGGCAAAAACTGATTCTGCTCTGTAACTTGTGAACCTGGGGTGATATTTTTATAATCGTGGTGAGCCTAAACTCTACGTGCTGTCTGTGATAGAATCATAACCAAAGCACACCAGAAGGCAGCCTGAAATCCCCTACTGTCAAGGGCTGGGGAATGTGGTGTGCTAGAAGCCATAATATGGGAGGGAGGAAGGGAGCTGACTGCGTACAGCCATCTGGCGACACTTCTACCACACCCTCATCTCCATCCTGTCTGAACCTGCACTCTGAGGCCTGCCTGAAACCGGACCAGATTCCACATAAGTTGGGGTACAGAGTGCTTTTCCCTGGACAATCAACAGGGAGACTCAGTGTTTCTTCTTGGGTCAAGTACAGGTTTTTTTTAACCCTCATCTTTATTAATTCTGCAATTTACCTTGTTCATCTTTTCAGCCCACATAATAAAACTGTGAGGAAACAAATGCTGAATTGAAAAGCAAGCCTGCATAACTGAGCTAAAATTAAAATGGTCGTTTGGTTCTCATTCCTGGTAAGTCCTAGAACCACCAGCTTCTCCCCCTTATATTTGTTTCCTCCTGTCAACTAAATGCCAACAAGGACACATAGTCTCAAAAACTTACTTCTATTTTGCAGGACAGTTGCAGAATTCTAGGACACTATAAGAAATCTGAACAACTAAAGCAGGGATCATTAATAAGCAAACTGCCACTAGCTTTGGACGCTTAGTCCAGGTGAATAATAAAATGATAATATTTAATATTTAAATAGCAGTTTAAAGTTCACAAAATATTTTATGCCCATTATCTTATTTGATAGTGAAAGCTACACTGTGAGGCACTGTGGTAGGCAGCTGCCGAGATTACTCCACGTGATTCTGGTCCTCCACTGTTTGTGCCCTTCTGTAGCCACTCCCACATTGAATAGGGCTGACCTTCACAGCCAATAGAATATTGCAGAAATAATGGAGTGTGACCTCCATGGGTAGGTCATAAAAGGCATTGCAGCTTTCACCTTACTCTACCCTGGGGTCCCTCTCTCTGGGAGAAACCAGCTGCCATCTTGTGAGGACACGTAACAGCTGTGATGGTTAATTTTATGTTGTTAACTTGACAGAGTTAAGGGATGCCCAGGTAGCTGGTAAAACATTATTTCTGGTTGTGTCTCTGGAAAATATTAGCATTGGAATCAATAGACTGAGGAAAGAAGATTACCCTCCCCAACGCAGGTGGGCATTGTCCAAGCCACCGATGGTCCAAATAGAACCAAAAGGTAGATGAAGGACCATTTTGTTCTCTCTGCTTGAGCTGAAACATCCATCTTCTCCTGCCCTTGGGCATTGATGCTCCTGTTTTTTGAGCTTTTGGGCTCAGACTGTGACTTATACCATCAGCCCTGAGGTTCTCAGGCCTTCAGACTCTGAATCACACCACTGGCTTTCCTGGTTCTCCATCTTGCAGACAACAGATCATGGGACTGCTCAGCCTCCATACTGCATGAGTCAATTCCTATAATAAAATAAATATATGTCTATATGTCTCTATCTCTATTTACATATCTATAGCTAATCTATATCTATATATCCTGTGGGTCCTGGAGAACACTCACTGATTCCCAATGGAGAAATCCACATACTGAGGAATGGAAGCCTCCTGACAACAGCCAGAAGCAACTTGGAAGTGGACTCTCCAGTCCTATCAAGAATTCAGATAATTACAGTTTCTCAACGTTTTTAAAAAAGAACTGTTTTATTGAAATATAACTCATATACCATACAATTCACCCATTTAAAGTGTACCATTCAATGGTGTTTCTTATATTCACATATATATGTAACCATCACCACAGTTAATTTTAGAACATTTTCATCATTTGGAAAGAAATCCTGTATCTTTTAGCTCCTACTTCCCTATGACCGCATACTCCCCAGCCCTAAGCAACTACTAATCTACTTTGTTTCTATAGATTTGCATCTTCTGGACATTTTATATCAATGTAGTAATATAGTATGTGGTCTTTTGTGACCAGCTTCCTTCACTTAGCATAATGTTTTCAAGGTTCATTTATGTCGTGTCATATATCCGCACTTCAGTCATTTTTATGGATAAATAATATTCTGCTGTATTCTACTATATGGATACATCATATTTGTTTATTCATTCATCAGTTCATGGACATTGGGTTGTTTTCAGCTTTTTTCTGTTATGAATAATGCTGCTATAAAAATTCATATACAGCTTTTTGTGTGAAAATGTTTTTATTTCTCTTTGGTATATACCTACGAGTAGAATTGTTGGGTCATATGGTAACTCTATATTTAACCATTTGAGGAACTACTAGACTGTTTTCCAAAATGGATGCACTATTTTATATCCATCCTAGGAGGATACGAAGGTTCTGATTTTTCCACATACCCACCAACACTTGTTGTATCTGCCGTTTTGATTCTACCTGTCCTAGTGGGTGTGAAATGGCATTTCCCTGATGACTAATGATGTTGAACATCTTTTCATGCTTTTAGTGGTCATTTGTATATCTTTTTTGGAGAAATGTGTATTCAGGTACTTGGCTTACTTTTACTGGGCTATTTGTCTTTTAATATTGAGTTGTAAGAGGTCTTTATATATTCTAGATACAAGTCTCTTAACAGATATATGATTTGCAAACATTTTCTTCCACTTTACGGGTTGTCCTGCTTTCTTGACAATGTTTTTGAAACACAAAATATTCTAATTTTGATGAAGTCCACCTTATCTATGTTTTTTCTTTTATGGCTTGTGCTTTCGATGTCCTACCTAAAAATTCATTGCCAAATTTTGGATCATGAAGATTTATGTATGTTTGCTTTTAAGAGTACTACAGTTTTAACTGTTAACAATTAAGTCTTTTATTTATTTGAGTTAATTTTTATATGTGATGTGAGATAAAAATCTAGTTTCATGCTTTTGTGTGTGAATATACAGTTGTCTCAGCACCATTTACTGGGAAAACTATTCTTTTCCCCATGGAAGGGACTTGGCAAAAATCAGTTGACACATGGGTTTATTTCTGGACTCTCAGTTCTATTTCATTGATCCATAAGCCTATCATTATGCCAGTACCATGCTGTCTTGATTACTGTTGTTTTATAAATAAGTTTTAAATTAAGAAGTACGAGTCCTCCAACTTTGTTCTTTTTCAAGATTATGTGTCTATTCTAGATCTCTTATGATTCCATATGAATTTTAGAGTCAGCTTGTCTAACAAGCCAGCTGGGATTCTGATAGGGATTACACTGAATGTGTAGATAAACTTGAGGAATGTTGCCACATTAACAATATTAAATTTTCTGATCCATGAACATGGGATGTTTTCTATTTATTTAGATCTTATTAATTTATTTCAGAAATGTTTTGCAGTTTCTGGACTATAAATATTTCACTTCTTTTGTTGAATGTATTACTAAGTACTTTATTTTTTGATACTATTATAAAAATGATTTTCTTAATTTTATTTTGAGATTGTTCATTGCAAGTATATCCTTCAACTTAGCTGAACTCATTTATTATTTCTAATAGTTTTGTGGATTCCTTAAGATTATCTATATATAAGATTATGTTGTCTAAAAATACAGATGGCTTTACTTCTTCCTTTCCAATTTGGATGACTTTTTATTTCCTTTTCTTGCCTAATTGCTCTGGTTAGATCCCCTAATACAATGTTGAATGGAAGTGGTGAGAGTGACATTCTTGTCTTGTTTCTGATTTTCAAGGGAAAGTACCTCGTCTTTCACTATTAAGTATGATGTTAGTTGTGAGGTTTTCATAGATACCCTTTACAAGTTGAGGAAGTTCTCCTCTATTCCTACTTTGTTGAGTATTTTTATCATGAAAGGGTGTTAGGTGTGTGAAATGCTTTCTCTTCTCTTTTTCTTTCTTTTTTTTTTGTCTATAAAACTGATCATGCGGGCTTTGTTTTCTATTCTATTCTATTGATATGGCATACTACATTGATTAATGCATCAAAATCTTGGCCAAGACTTCACAAGACATCCTGTGTAAGAACCAGCTAATCTGCTCTTAATCCCTGACCCAAGGAAACTGTATGAGATAATAAATGCTTATTCTTTTTCAAAATGCAAAATTTTAGGATAATTTGTTATGCAGCAATAGATAAGTAAGTCAGTATTATTATTACTGTTTTACAAATGAAGAAACAGTTTTGGAGTGTTTACCTGCTTCATAATTCTGCCCTAGGTTACAGAATTAGATGTGGAGGTGGTTTGAACCAAGTCTTGTGCCTTAAATAATAGGTTTTCCTCCACAAATCGCTACTACATTTGATGACTCAGCCCAAGTTCACTGCAAACTGTTGTTTCTGTTGGCAAGCCCATCTCATATGGTTGGGCAGGTAGTTCACCACACAGGGGCAACTGGCTGAGGGGGCCGGACTGACACCTGGTCTGTGCTTCTCCCATCAAGCTGTGCACCTGGCTCAGGGCTGCATCAGCCCAGAGGGTGGTCCCTTTTCAAATGTGCCCAGAGACATAGTCTTATTGCCAAGCCATATGCCCAGAGAGCTGATACCCACATGGAGGTGCCTTTTCTTTTTTTTTCTTTTTTTTTTTTAATTTATTTTATTTTTTTATTTATTTTTATTTTTTTTAGCTGAGCCATCCTGCTACCTTTTGGCAGCTCCGCGGCTGCTCAGCTCGGGCTGGGCATCAAACTGCTATTGCTCAGAGCTCAGCTCGCACTCTTGAGTGAGCTCTTAACCAACTGAGCCACTCAGCCGGCCCTGGAGGTACCTTTTCTAATCTGCACAAAGATACTGTATAAGCCTGTTAGGTTGTTCCAGTAAAATTATATAACTGCACAAAGTTTCATAATCACTAGTTTTACATGCCAATTAAGAATATTAGTCCATGAGACTAATCCCAGACAAATGTTTACATCTAGGACCAGGTTTGTTCTCACCACCCTCTCTTACCTCCTCCCCCTACAACATGTCTTCCTTAGGATCTTGTTCTTAAGAAGGAGAAATGAAAGAAAAAGACCACATGTAATCCAAGAGTCTCCTGTGTGCCAATACTTGGCTGGTCACCTTACACACTCAATATTGTTTGCTGTTCATAGTTCTGAGAAGCAAGTATTATTATCTACATTTTATAGACAAGGAAACCCACCGAGAGAGGTCAAGTAATTTATCCAAGTCCCAGAGATGGTAAATGGTGGCACTGAGGTTAGAACTCAGGCCCATATGATTTCGGGACCTATGCTCCACCCACCATACCTTGTTGTCCCACCTCCCTCACAAATTCTAAGGGGATGTCCCTCCAGAAACATCATCATTCTCATTCAGAACTGCTGTTAAACAAGCATTCAAGAACCAAGTACATTCATCCTAAATAGTAAACTGCTAAGCCTTGAAATATGGGATTATTTGGAGGGTTAAGAACTCCAACATCCTTCTAAATAAACCACATAAGTGGCCTGCTTGACCTAATGGGGAGCTGCCCCTACTGACGAGTCCCCACACATACAGTCAGACGGTCCATTGAAGTTCGTGTCCTGGATCTCAGAGGCTGCTGCCATTCATTCTAACTCTGAGATGGAAGAGAAGGTCTACGGACACAGGACAGCAGATGTTCATTCATCCTTCAACCAATATTTATTAAGTGTTTACTATGTACCAGGTATGTGGCAGGGACAGAAGATACAGCATTAAACAAGGCAGATATGCTCCCTGACCTCATGGAACTTCGAAGATAATTGGGCGCCTTAAACTCGCCCTGTCCCCCCACCCATCTCTCTCACACACACACACACACACACACACACACACACACACACACACACACACACGGCTCTCTGAGTAATAGAGAAACGACACACTTAGCTCTCACGATCACCCTGACAGTGAAAGGCTCAATTAACTAAGACAGAGCTTGGTGGTTTAAAAACAAGCAAAAGCTGAGAAAGCTGAGATAATGCTTTCAAAAATCTTCCTCTTACCTTATGCAGTGAACAACCACAGTAGACACAGAGATGCCTCTAGGCAGCACCCAGTGGGCCAGAGGAAGAGGTTCAGGCTCCATTCCCCTCGACCTGAAAGTAGAGAGAGTTGCTTGGCTGGGAGAAGTAGCACAGAGGAGAAAGGACTTTTAGGAAAACTTGGCTTTGAAATCAGGAAAGTCAGCTTATTATTGCCACAATTTGGCCAGGACCCTCAGAAGATAGCAGAGTTTAGGTTCATTTCAGAACAACATGGAGAAAGAATTGACTGGCCACCCAAATCCTTATCTGAACCTAAAATGTCTGCAGAATTGGGCAACAAAGTTCAAAGAAACAGCCTTTTCCTTGTAGGCTTTTAGTGCCAAGACTCCTTCTGGTCCAGTTGTAACTGAATGAATATAGAAGCCAAGAAAATTAAATGGAATTTTTGGAACTCAATCCTGGGTGTGCTACAAACTGAGGACAGAAATATTTGGATTGATGAAAGTGGGGTGTAGGCTTGTTTGCTTTAGGGTCCTTCCCATCCTCCAGAACCTTGGGCAATGTTATAGAGTCAGACTAGCTTCCAGGCTTCTTGCAAAGACCAAAATTAAAGGTGATTTGTCCATCTAACCTAGGGAGAACATTAGTTGATAAACCCCTTTAAAGACAAAATAGATTCAAAAACTCCATATACTGGAAAAACTGGTTAGAAAAGTGGAATTTGACACCATGTCAAAGAAACAGATACAAAGTGTTGATAAGATAGGGTAGTGGGCAGTCCCAAGGGCTGCAAGGGGCAGTGGAAAGGCAGCTTGTGGGGACCCAGGCCCCGCATCTCCCTTCAGCCAGAACAGCTTAGCTACCCCCTTCATAAACTGGGGCCCTGGGAAAGATTTAATTTGGAATAAAAGATTGAAATAGATGAAATAGATAGATAGATAATAGATGAAATATATAAAGCATGAAAAGCCCTAGTGGTATAGAGCGAATGCTGCATTGGGAGTTAAGGGACCTCACTTGTAGTCCAGGCTGCCACTAGGTCCCCACGTGACCTTAAGGAAGTGATTGTAACTTACAAGCCTTGCTTTTTTTTTTTCCAACTGATAAATGCCCAGTGTAGGCTAAAAGATCTCTAAGAGCCTTCAGCTCCAACATAAGTGAATTGTCTGATTGCAAGAAAGCTCTAGAAAACACTTACAGCTGCCTTTAATGACCAGAGCTTGAACCCTATCCTAGTCTCCTTTTGTTGAGAAAAGGAGTTTCACATGGAGATAAGCCTGAGAACAATTAAGTCATCTCTATGCCTAGAAGACCCCTGTAACTGAGCACCAAAAGCAATGTAGAGGGGAAATCAGCACACTTTATTCTGAAGAGGACTATTCTGTGGCCTGGGCTGTAATAATATCCCCAAAAATGATGATAGTAAAAGGATGTTGTTGTTGAGAACTCAGGAGGTCAGATGTGGGGCCCAGCATTGTATATATTTCGACTTCTTTAATTCCCACAACAGTCCTACCAAATTGGAAATAGTATCATTCCCATTTTACAGGATCAAAGGGAATGAGGAAAGTAAGGATCAAAGAGGGTAAGTTGCTTGTCCAAGATCACATTGCTACTAATAGAAGGAGACGTCAGTGTCAGGCAGTCTGATGTCCTCTGTGCTGCTCAGTGGAGACCAAGATGGAGACCCTATTGACATTTGAGACTCATCAGGGAAGTGGGGAGAAGTGGTAAAAGCGATGAAATACATTTTCAGCAAACGGGTAGCTACTTAGCAAAAATTGGAAGCTAAGGGTATGCCTCAGAGATACTTCAGAATAGGCTGAGCAGACATACTGAGTTATTAAGGAGCAGGTGACTCCAAGGGCAGAGGAGAGATAAACTAAAAAGTAGTCCTACAAAGAAATGATAAAATTAGGTCGCTGACCATTGGCAGGATGAGGGAAAGATAAACAAGCAGGGTCCTATAGACAAGGTGAGAGAGGCATGTTGGCAGGGGAACTGGCAGAAATTCATGCCAAGTGTCCAAGAGCCTGTCTACATTGCTTAATGGTTCTAGGGCTGTTTGACTGGTGCTTTTACACTACTACTGAATTCCTGGTTTATAGCTAAAAAGGGGTCAGTTCTGGGTCAAGTGAGCTGAGAGAGGACTCTGCCTCCACCTGCTGAGGTAGCTTTTCTTTCATATTTGAGCTGATTTCTTGTGGAAGGGGAGAAAGAAAAGTGACATGAGCTATCATTTAAATATATGTTCTCCTATAACAGCCCGAACCCTAGAAGGGGTATCTCCTACTTAATGCTTTTCCTTTTGCTAGGATTCTATTGAAGGTGGTTAAGGTATCTTTGGGTTTAGGTTTAGAAATCTCTCTTACAGTGTAAATATGGCTCTGGGAGCAGCACATTCTTATCTTGATCTTGTGGAAATAAATAACCTTATTGGAATTATCGGGGAGAGTGGATAAATATAACATATTTTGAGAGCCTATGATTTATTAGCCATTATTTAGGTGTTATTGCTTATGTGAATCCCTGAAGACACAGTACAGCAGATGTTGCATTTGATTGGGACACAGGGACGGAAAGATTTGTCATGTCTATGTTAAGGAGGTCCCTGAGAATGAGTGACTAGAGGGATGTGAGGACATGAAGAACAAGTGAAAGGGACTATGTCCAAAGATAGGGAAGGACCCTGAAAGGAAACTGGATTCATTCACATATTTGTACAGGGCTGGGCCAGCCCCACCTACTTCCTTCCTCCTCTCCACCCACCATTGCTTCTCTACTGGAACTGTGGCTTCCTCCTCCTCCTCCTCCTCCTCCTCCTCTTTCCCTCCTGTGTCCTTGGTCACCACTCATATATGTATTGTCTAGGTTACAGAGGAAATTTGTGTTCACAATTGCTGTAAAAATGCCAGCTACTCTTGAGTAGCATTCAAACAACTGAGAGTCTGGGAAAAAGGTAGGGAATGGGAGAAAGTGACCCCATAAGGGCTCTGAAATTTATCGCATTGTATGGAATGAGTGAATGTTAAGAGGATGAAATGCCAGTAGGCAGGATTCATCCATGTTGATGTTCTCCAGAAACCTGGAGGACTAGTGTGGTAGCAAATGGGATGAAGGCTCTCTTCCCTAGCATTTAAATAAGGCCACTGCTAATCATATCGCACAGGTGTAAGTTAAGGACTCTCTAGAAGGGCCCTTAAAGCTGTTATATGATTTTCTGAGTCATAGGTCTCTTTGTTACCAAGGAGGAGAGGGAGGTGAGGGTGTGTCGACTCTCTGATCACATACACAGAGCTGGGTTCTTGTCCTTGGGATTTGTGGCAGATGCTGATAGATGCCTACTGCAGTTTCTTCACCTTCTCAACTGGAGAAATGACATTTCCCAACCTCCACTAAGTTCTGGCCAATGTGTTATAAGCAGAAGTGATATGTGGCAGCTTCCAGGAAATCTCTTTACAGGACAGTTGTCAAGTACTATTTCCCCCCTTCTTAATTCTCCCTTCCTTCTTTCTGTTGTTTAGAATGTGGATGTAATGGCTGGATCTTGAGCAGCCATCTAGCACCATGAGATGGAAGCCTCATGCAGAGGATAAAAGAGTAGTAAGACTGAAGTCTGAATCCCTGACACTGTGCGTGATTGTACTAACCTTAGACTGCTTACCTCTAGACTTCTTATATTTTCAAGGAAACTAAATTTCTCTTTTATTTAAAACACGGCTTTTTGGTTTCTTTGTTATATGTGACCTGATCTGATTCTAATTGATAAAGCATCACTCCAGGCTTAGGTATAACACCTAGGTTATCTTGAATAAATTCTAATCCAGAGATTCCATTGTCCTTTCCTTAATTTCTCCAGAAGTGTCTAAAGATGGAACTTACTTTCTCTTTCTTCCCAAGGAAGTGAAGAAGGCAATATTTCCATGGTCCTTGAAGATGCCCATCTCATGGTCTGAATGACAAAGTAGAATGTGGAATATCATCTAAGTTCCCATCCAGGGCAAACTCTGGTTTATGGGTTCCCAGAGATCAGCTGTGCCACAGCCTATTAAATAGACACATGAAACCTACTTACATTTAGGGCCGTCACTAAGATTAGTAGTGATTCAATGTCTCCAGATGACTTGGTGATCCTTAGATGAAAAGCGGCTTAGGATATAGAAAAACACCCCTGTCTTCAGCTAGAAAACAACACTCTGTGAGTCAGAGCCGGCACACCAGGACTGAAGTGAAGAATGGTGTATCTGGCCATTTCAGGAAGTAGTTAGCAGAAGAGGGAAGTGGCAAGTGATGACGAGAGAAGGTTAGAGTACAGTGGGCTGCCAGGGAGTGGACCCAATATTCCTGATCACTCTTTCCTCCAGTTGTGTCAGCCCCTGGTGGGTTTTGGTCCTTTCTGATCCTTTGATGAACCTTTCTTTTGCCATCACTTCTCACCTTCTCCGCTAACATGATCCCTGCCCCAAACGTAAACGCTAGATGATTTCGTGAAGAAACTATGCTCTCCCATAGCTATAAGGCTCTGTTCATGCTGTTCTCTGTTTAGAAAGCGCTTAACCCTCCACCTGTTTGAATGGCACTTCCTCAGGAAAGCCTTCTTACACTTTCTCAGGAAAAGTTAGAGCACTTCTGTGTTTTAAAGCACTTTATACATTCATACAAACCTCCATTTTAAAGATAACCAAGGAGCTGCATATGCACGTTTAACTAGCACTATTTAACTGCACATGCATAGTAAACAAAAAGAAACAAAGGAGAAGCAAAGACATCTTTTTATTTCCTATCCTCTATAAAATATACCTAAGCTTCATTAAATAAATAAATAAATAAATAAATAAATAAATAAATAAATAAATAAAAAGACCCTAACTGAAATGCATAGAAAACGAAAGAAGTTTCTTGGACTTGATTTAGGGGATTTTTGAGGGGGTAATTTTCTGGACTCTTTGTCATTGCACTTTATATGTTGACTTCGGACTAAATCTCTGAATAAGATGTGACTCTTCCTGCACAGCATCATGCAGTGGCTTCTCTGACTATCCCCAGACAAACTGACTGTTCCAAGCTGTCAGCTTCTGAAGCACAACTTATTTATTTTGGGGTCTCCTGAGCCTAGCACCGTGCCTAGTAGACAGTTGGTGCTCCATAAACCTTTGTTGAAAGGAAACTTGAATAATTTCAGCTTTTTACAGTTTTTATACCATAGAAGCTGAGGGAACTATCTCACCTCCCTTACCTCTATCACACCCTTCTCAAACTGTCTTTCAATCCCTTCTTTGAAGACACCCACACATGAGCCATTTTATTTCCAAAGCAGCATACATCACTGCTTTGTTAGAAAATGCCTGACAAAGTCCAATGATGAGAAAATGAGGGCTGTCCAGAATACTTATCACAGCGCCATGAGCACTAACGATCTTAATGAAATGAATCCTGCTGCTGCCACCACCATGAATAACATTCACTACGGGAGTCAGAAGCTGTACAGTGTTAAATCATAACACGGGCTTTCTGCCGTAGGGGTTTGAGAAACTGAGGGGTCTTTCCATTCTCAACAAGGATCCTGAGATCTGCTTTGAACACCTCAGTTGTTCTGAGATCAACCTTTTGGAATCCTCAGAGTGGCCATGAACCTAGAAGTAACAATAGAGTAAAAGAGAAAAATAGTTTGGTTTTTTTTGGTGAGTAAATTAATTCTGGATCACCTATCATAATAGATCAAGAAGAGACGAGGACCTGAACGTGGCAACTGATGATGATTGGTTGAGGCAAAAAGAAAAAGAGATGAGATCCAATTGCTGGTGGTGCAAAGGACTTGTGTGTATCTTTGGTAAGGAGAGAAATACAACTGTATTAAAATGGGGTGGTTTTTTTCCCGTTTTTTTCCTCCTCTTATCTCCTCCTTCTATTTCATTTTATAGGAGATTAAAAATCCTTGCTTTGGATTCATCCATTAATGTAAGAAATGTTTTCTGAACATCTGCTCTGTGTCAGGTACTATGCTGATTATTTGGGTTCAATGAAGGAAAAGTTCAGCCTCAGAGGTAGACAAGTAAAGGGAGATTATACACTATAGTGTGGTAAGCGCTAGAAAAAGGTGAAAATCAGTATAACAGAAGTGTATATAAGAGGCACCTAGCCCCATCCTGGAAGAGAAAATAACAGTGATGATGACATCAATAATAATAATGAAAGCATTGTATTTACTGTGTATCAAATGCTGTTCTACGTTCTTTCTGTATATTAACTTATTCAGTCCTCATAACAACTTCATGAGATAGGTAAGCTTATCATGCCCATTTTCAAAAAAATATAAAAGAGAGCGAATGAAACTGACTCCCAGAAAGGGTACAGACTTATGCACGGTCATGTGGCAAGTAAATGTCAAGGTTGGGAATTGGACATAGTCAGTCCGACATCAGAGCCTGTGTTCTTAACAGCTGCCCTGCTCTGCCCTCGAGAGAGGAGGGGAAGGTCATCCAGAGAAGGTGACCACATGGTATCTGACCTGGGACCTGAGGGAAAAGTGGGCAAGGACACAGGCAAAAGAAAAGGTAAGTGAGGGGAAGGTACTGGCAGTAGTAACTGATGAGCCTGGAAGGCAACCAAGGGGCAGATCAGAAATGGCTAAGGAATCTGGTCATTAACCTGAAAAAGATGAGGAACCACTGAAGGGTCAGATCAGCATTGTAGAAAGGTCTCTCGGCTGCAGTGGAGATAATGGAATACTTGGGTTCAAACTGGAGGCAAAAAGAACAGAGAGAAGAGAGTTGTTATTGTAATCTAACTAAGAGCTAATGGTCACCTAAACTAACGTCACAGCGAGAGGAAAGGAAGTAGATATTAAGACCTATGATGACATGGCTCAGTGATAGATTGTGAACAGCTGAGGGAGAGGGCATCATCTAGGGGACACCTGAGTTTCTGGCTTGAATGACGAGTAGATGGTGATGGCAATCACTGCCAAGCAATGCCATAGAAGAGTTTATGTTCTATCCAGAGCCCCCCACCATTGGGAAGAGAAGGGGAGAAGTCAGAGCCTCCCTCACCCTTCCTTATCTGATTCTGTGCCACAGTCAGGTGCAGAAAGCCATTCTATGGATGTCTGCAATCTTTGGGAGATTTCTGTAGGACTAGTAAGAATCCAGGAGGCAGAGTGGTCACCTCACAGAAAATAAGACAGGTATTGTTACAGTGGAGGAAAGATCCATTTAAAGACAGAAAACAGACCCTGTCTAGAGTCTGGCTGGCCAAGGGCCCCACAACAACTCTGAAACCTTGCCATTGCATATTCTCAGAGTGCCTTTGCCTAGTTACAAGAAATCATGGGGGGCCGGCCGAGTGGCGCATTGGTTAAGCGCTGGTTTTGGGATGCCAGCGGCCCTGGTTCGGATCCCACATGAGGGCCAGTGACACTGCCCTCTACAGCTAACAACAGCTCCACCTGGAGCTGGGCTGTGCGAGTCCCGGTGATGGTGTGGGCTGCAGCTCCTGCTGCACTGGGCTGCCATAGGCTGCAGTGAGTGGCCCGCAGCCAGCGTGAGCGGCTGGCAGCCAAGCGTGAGCTGCCAATAGCCGCGGTGAGCGACATCCAGAGGCCAGCGACCAATCTGCCTCATCCGGGAAGAGCGCAATGACGATACCAACATGGGCCAGTGAAGCAACATCCTCCGCAACTAAACTGAAGAACAAGAAGACGGCAACTTGTCTGTTCCCCTTCCCCGATTCCCCAACGCTGTTCCCCTCCACCAATTCCCTAATAAAATCTTTAAAAAAAAAAAAAAAAAAAAAAAAAAAAAATAAAATAAAAAGAAATCATGGGGCTGAGGGGTGGATCTGTACTGTCCTCAGGCTAATAAGTTTACAGAATATACACCAGGTGTCAGGTGTCAGCTAGACCCTTTGAGCTCAAAGTTGAAAAAAGTCAGCTTCTGTCAACCCAATGGGGTAGCGTGATTCCTGGAAAAACTATGATTCACTGTATTAATGTGAGAGTATAAACCAAAGACTCAGTGCCAAGGAACCTGAATGGAACAAGAAAGATGGAGACAAGAAAAGTCAATTAGGTTAACTTTTCATACAGAGAAAACATTAGTGCTTCTTGACTGCAACCTAGAAGAGAGGATCACAAAGAGGTCAGGGGAGCAATTTGGAAAATGGTAGAGGTTACGTCAGGTGGAAAGTAGGTAGAAGGGAGAGAAATAATCAGCAATAAGAAGCACAGTGTGGAAACTTATTCTTGGAGACTAGGGTCCTTTTGGTGGCAAACGGAAGGAAGTCTTTAAGAATAAGCACCCAGAGGCAGACGATGTAGATCTAAATAGCATAGAACTCCAGAGACAGGATCTGGACACCTAAATAAGAAGAAACATGGCCCCAAAATCCTGGCCCTGATTATTTTGAGACTACAGTGGAAATTAGCATCTGCCTCAGGAGACATTAGTAGAAAAAAGACTGTTAGCGGTAGAAAGTAGGAGCTGAGTGAGTGACGTAAAACTAGATTAATCAGAGCAAAGAACTAGAAGAAAGTGACAAGATCATGGGTAGACGATTGATAAGGAGATAGGGCAAAAGGGGAGGGCATGTACTAGATGAAGTTATAAGGTTGGGAATGGCAGTAGAGCCATTGGTGAGTTTGAGAAAAGAGGCAATGTAGCCAAGGGTTAGTTATGGATACTGATAAAAACTTTATCCATGGAGAGAAACTCTATCCCTCCCTATAACATTCGTGTTAGTGGTCACCAGCAGCAGATGGATGAGCCGTGGGGTCCTACCTGAGGTGGCCCTTCATAGGTTGTCTGCCCAGCCGTACTCAAGGTAAGGAACCTGCACCAGAAGGCAATCACGAAGTTTCCTTCACCTAGAACAAAGCTTGGCAAACTGTAGCCCTCTCTAAATCCATATCCAACCCACTGGGCATTTCCCACCTGTGCCAACTTCTGTTTTAAGAAATGAATTGTACTGGAACACGTTCACACCCCTTCTTGTATGTGGTGTCTGTGGCTGCTTTAGCACTCCTAAACAGCAACATTGAGAAGCTGTGACAAAGATTGCCCTGCAGAGCCTAAAATATTTGCTATCTGGCCCTTTGCAGAAAAGGTTTGCCAACTTCTATCTGGAGGGTCTTGTTCTAAAAGTCGGTAGAACCTAACCGTGTGCCTAGGGACGTGGTGGGTTTCCATTTTGCTGTAAGCTCCTTCACTGGTGGTAGATTGGTAACCATTTGTAGGCTGGTTTCTGTGGACACATTGGGTGGTGCTGTGCATAGAACAGTGGGGAAGGGCAGTTACATCCTAGCTGTGGGTCTAACAGCCAGGCTCCAAGGAGGCAGAGCCACCATTCTACCTCCATAAATGCAGTCACCCCACACTACAGATACCTAGAACACACTGACATCCTGGGCACCATATTTAAAAGATTGGGGTGTTCGGAAACCTCAGAACAGAGGCCCAGCCTGGGGGTTATTTTGGTGAGAGAAGCACTTATGTGTATTTATGCTTGTTTGTCTTCATTATAATTAGACTGCTACCTCCTCAGGGTAAATCTCATCTAACCATAAACTTCTGAGTGTGCACTTTATTACTAAGGGTAAATAAAGTAATAACAGGAAACCACCAAACTCTCTACTAGGAAAAAACTAAATATTTGTTTTCATTCTATGGAAACTTTTGTGAAGCAGTGAGCAACAAGAATGTGGGGGTAATTTGCCTGCTTTTCCCCAATTTTAGCATCTGATAATTTCCTTGGATCTGACTGTGTGAGAAATTCTAGGCCAAGGTGAAAGGTTGTTTGCTTTTTTCTTGGTGTGTGTGTGTGTGTGTGTGTGTGCGTGCGTGCGTGCATGTGTGTGTGTGTGTGTGTGTGTGTGAAAAATCAGGGATGGCAAGTAGTTTCAGAAATAATATTTATTATATGGTAAGAGGGCAGTAAAGAAGTTAGTCCTAAGTCCATTCATTCATTTATTCATGCACTCACCACCTTTACTGAGAATATCATGTGCCAGCAGCTATGGTAGGTACTGAGCATACAATGATGAGGAAAAATATAGAGAAAAGATTGCTGTCTTAAGTAATTTGGGTGAGGAGAAGTCTCATTTGAGGATGGATGCTGACCTGGTTCTGATTCGGGCTCCAGACTAGCTGTTCGATCATCTTTGGGCCCACAGAGTTCCCTGACACCGAGATGACCCTGCCAGAATGTGGTAACAGTCTGACCTGAGCCTTCTGCTGGGTCAGACTCATCTCCCTGCCCTGACACCCCTGGTAAACTTGACAAACTCCCGGAGTCAGGCCTGAGCAGTAGGCAGCAGCAGGGCGTGGATGCCAGGAGGCGACTCCCAAAGCCACGCCTCCTGCAGCCTTTCCAGAAAGGCCCCTCAAGGATTCCTGCATTCCAGCAACCAGCCCTTCCAGTTGGGCAGAAATTTCCTGCCTTGGTAATCAAGAGGTATTTGTTTTATTCTATTTTAAATGCATGGTGCCTCCCCAGGCAGCCCCACCCTCTGTTCTAATTCCATTAAATCTATTCATTTTGGAACTTTATTTTTGTGCGTTAGAAAGGGGAACTGGGAGAGAGTTGTGGAGAGAGGCTGATAAAATGAGGGACTTCCATCATCAGATGAGAGCTGAGGATCCCTTATACCCCATTCTGTCTCTTTACTTTCTCCTCCCTCCCATGTCACCTCCGAGCTTGTGCCCAGTTTCCCCACCCCAAGGAGTAGTAGGCTGCCTTGAGCTGAAATATATGTCACAGGAGTTGGCAATAATCAAAGGATAAAGCAGACATATGTGTCTTCAGAAAATAACCCATATGCATACCCTCAGCACTTAATTTAAAACTAATATCAATGTCATGCAACATAATTAATGCCTTGTTTATTAGGCCCAGTGGGGAATTAACTGTTCTACATAATTGATTTTCCCAGAAACTTAGAGCCCAAAACTTGGGCAATCAAATCATTTAAACATTTTTCATGTTTTGGAACTCTTTCTAAATGTATTGTATTATTCACTGTTTTTCTAACCAAAACTCATCAGCATAATTTATTAGCCTCCACAAGGACAGATCTATTTCTGTCATACACGCAGTTCCTGGTAGAGGAGTACTCAGGCCCACAATATATATTTGTAAAACAAATAATTATAACCTCCAACATTGAATTTTGACGTAGAAAAATCATGAGTTCTTGGGTTTTAGAGTTATGGAAAATTATGCGTCCTTACCTCAGATTATGTTTTTTGCTTTTATAATTCTCCTGTCTCCTCCCTCACCATGAAGCTGCTAGCTTCTTGCTTCTGTAACTAAAAGTTCCTCCCTGCCCCATTAACGTACTGATTTTAATCTGCTATAGATCAGAATGAAGCTTATGAAATAAGAGTACATAGTCCCAAAGAGAGGCAGAGCAGTCTACGAATTTTTGAGGCCCACGTTGGCCGCCCAGAGGCCTTTTTCCTTCTTTCTGGTTTCTCGGCTGTGTTTCAAATGGCTGCGCCTGCTGTATGAGTAATTCCCAGATAAGTCAAGCATTACCATGAGAGCTACAATAGAAACTCATCATAAATGAGTCTTACATGGGTTACAACCTCTCATCATCTGTCATCCAGGAAAAGACCATAGGATCTGACATCTAAATTAACTGGTTCCTCCACACTTGTGAGCCAAAGTTAACAGAGATCACACCAGACAAGGGGGAGCCCTGGATAGACTATGATATTCCTCAAAATTCAGGAGTATACCTCTCCCAGGATATGCCAAGTCTTCCATTTGCTGGTGTTCTGGGTCTAACAGGCTTTTTCCTCCACAGGTCCTGGAAACTCCAAATTTATTGCATAATCAATCCAGCAGGATTGAGAGTTTCCTAGAGTTTCCACAGAGTTGAGAGAATCTCTACTTTGTGTTAAACAGCTCTCTGGAAATATGAAAAGCACATGGGTGAAAATCCTTATTCTGAGTTTATCAGGAAATCATTTAGCCTTCAGTGATATATTGTCACACTTATGAAGAGCTCAGTGAAGATAGCAATGAACTGATCCAAAATAGTGAGGGAGGAAGTGAGGAAATGAAACTAGCATCGGACGCACTGGGTCCCACCATTGGTGTGCCTCTAATACCATCCCTATTCCAAAGCAAACTGATTAAAGCATGTGTTTTCTTCCCTCTACACAGTCTCGTTTAGGGCCAGAGAATTCTTTGTTGGTTGCAATAAGTAAGGAAAGGCCAGAAGGCAGCTCTCAAGCCTCAACCCTGAGCCTGCAGTGACCTTACCAGGTAATGTAGCTCAGCCAGGCTGTCTGAGCCCTTTTAGATTCTGAATTGCCAGTCAGTAAAAGCAGTGATGATTGTACCCATCTTCTCCCAGCACGGTGTGAGACTTTTTTAATAGATATTTGGAAAAGCTTGTGTCTTCAGATGAAAGCATTTACAAGTTTTGAACTGTTCTTAGCTGAGTCTTTGTTCAATTTTCTTGACTATGGCAATGGGGCTTCTATAATTCTCCTTTGGAGAGCTAATTCTATAACCCTAAGAGTATTGTGGTGAATATAAAGTCTTTATAAATCTCTTATGTTTCCCTCTGACTCATTTTTCACCTCACAGATGATCAGCACATTCCTTCAACTAGAAGAAAAATTATTTGAAAATTTTTAATTCTAAAAATATGAGGTATAAACTGGATTTTTCTAAATTGAATTGTGGGTTGAATGCAACAGTGAGTCTTGCTTGTTTTGAATCTTTTAGAAAAGATTTTTTTCAGGGTAAATAAGTACCTTTCAATATTTTTTAACAGCTATATTGAGGTATAATGGACATACGTGTACAATAAAATATACTGTTTAAATGGTACAATCTGAAAATGTGTTGACAGACGTATACATCCATGAAGCCATCATCGTATCAAGATAATGAAACACCCATCCCCCATAAACTTTCCTTGTGCCTTTTGTAATCCCTCACTGTCTCCCCTTCCCATGTAGTTCACATTTTCTGGAATTTTATATAAATAGAATCAAAATGCCTATGCTCTCTTCTGCCTGGATTCTTTCTCTCAGTACAATTATTTTGAGATTTACTCCATGTTATTGGTTGTATCATAGTTCATTCTTTTTTATTGCTGAATAGTATTCCATTGTGTGGATATACCACCTTTGTTTCTCTCTTCAGTTGATGGACATTTGGGTTGTTTCCATTTTGGGGCTCTTACAAAGAAGGATGCTATGGACATTTATGTACAACTCTTTGCATGGATATATCCATTTCACTTGGGTAAATACCTAGGAGTGGAATGGCTAGGTCTTATGGTACAATATTATCTTCTGAGTAGATCCTGAATAAATAGATATTGTGTTTGGAAAAAAGCATGATTCATGCGAACCCCTACATATAGTTTTCTTTTTTTTTTTTTTTTTGAGGGCAGTGTCACTGGCCCTCATATGTGGGACGGAACCGGGGCCGCTGGCTTCCAAAGCCAGCGCTTAACCACAGCGCCACTCAGCCGGCCCCATATAGTTTTCTTGATGCTTGCAAGTGTTTATCATGAAACAAAAAAATTATACTTTCTTCTTCTTTTCCTACATTATGGTAATCATTTGTGTTACATGATGCAATTTTTATAAAATGCTTTTGAGTATATTAATATATCCTTACAAGTATTTTCTTCTCTTTCTGATTGACTTCAACTGATTGTCTCCCTGCATAACAGTAGCATCTCCAAGACTGAATGAAGTATTCTAGATATGTTCTCAAAAGAGCTACATATCCAGATGGCTAGTTTATACCTTACAAACCTCATATTTTGATTCCAAGTCTTTCACAGACATCTTTACTAAAAAAACACAGAAACTGTTCTTCATGTAATTACCAAACCCTGAGTCATCTTATCATGTTGTTTAAGTTACGAAATAATATTTTGGGGAGATACTTTTAAAAAGAAAACTTGTATTCCACTGTTTTATGCCAGAAAAACTTCATTCATTGTTGCAGAAAATTTTTAGTGAGACCTTTATAATCATCACTCCAAAAATCTCATCCTGTTTCTCTCCTTCCTTCTGCTCTGCTTCTGTTTTTTTGTTGCCTTTTCTGACTTTGTTCTTCAATTTCTTCTAAGGTTTGGAGAAAATTGTCAGTCAAAGATTATAGGAGATAATTCTAAAAAGAGCATTTGGCTTTGGGACAACTGGTTTCCCCATTGCAAAAGTTAGGTTATATCCCTTCTTACACAAAAATCTAATTTAATATTGATTTTAAATATTGAAAATAGAACTATCAAAGCACTAAAAAACATGGAATTTAAAAAATAATGTTAGGGCCGGTTGAGGGCGCGGTGGTTAAATGCTGGCTTAGGAAGCCAGCAGCCACGGTTCGGGTCCCACATGTGAGGGCCAGTGACACTGCCCTCAAAAAAAAAAAAAATGTTAGGATGGGAGAAGTATTCCTAAGCAACACATAAAACCTAGAATGCATAAAAAAGAATATTGATAGATCGACTGTAAATTTTCCATATACGTATGTGAAAGATAGCATAATAAAGTTAAAAATTAAGAGGCAGACTTGGAGAAAATACTATATATATATAAAACTTTTCTAAATATAAAAAAGTTGCCTACATTGAGTTGTACCCTTAAGATTTGTACATTTTACTGTACATAAAATTTACCTCAAAAAAATAAAAAATAAAAGGACTGTAAATAAATATTAAATTCTGTTATTTTTTTTTTTTTTTTTAAGATTTTATTGGGGAATTGGTGGAGGGGAACAGCGTTGGGGAATCGGGGAAGGGGAACAGACAAGTTGCCGTCTTCTTGTTCTTCAGTTTTAGTTGCGGAGGATGTTGCTTCACTGTTGGTATCGTCATTGCTCTTCCCGGATGAGGCAGATTGGTCGCTGGCCTCTGGATGTCGCTCATCGCGGCTATTGGCAGCTCACGCTGGCTGCCAGCCACTCACGCTGGTTGTGGGCCACTCACTGCAGCCTATGGCAGCCCACTGCAGCAGGGGCTGCAGCCCACACCATCACCGGGGCTCGCACAGCCCAGCTCCAGGTGGAGCTGTTGTTAGCTGTAGAGGGCAGTGTCACTGGCCCTCATGTGGGATCCGAACCGGGGCCGCTGGCATCCCAAAACCAGCGCTTAACCAATGCGCCACTCAGCCGGCCCTTAAATTCTGTTATTGATAAGCATCTGAAATATTTAGTGTACTGATATCTGCAACTTACTTTGAAATGCACAAAAGTAAGGTGGATTGATAAATGAACAAAGGGGTGCATAGATGGAAAAATATGTGATAAAGTAAATATTGCAAAATGTTAATTATCATTTCTAGATAGTAAGTATACAGATGTTCACTACACAATTCTCTCAACTTTTCTGTATGCTTGAAGATTTTCATAATAAAATATTGTGGGAAAGCCTAAAGTAAATAAGAAAATATATATAACCCCTAAGAAAAAAAGCATCTAATCTTTGAAGTTCTACACTCGCGTTTCGCCCTCCTTGGTCCAAAATGACGCACACACCTCGTTTCGCCTTACTTTCTTGGGAATTTTCATGCTTATGTGGATCCCCTGTATGCACGTATTAAAACTTGATTTTCTCCTCTTAATCTACTTTCTGTCACTGTAACAATTCTACCAGCCAGAAGAACCAAGAAGGAAAAGGAAAAATGTCCCAATCTCCAACAGTGTCCACAGTACGGAACCCTAAGCAGCAGTGTAGAAGAATAAAGTAGTTCTATAGGTGTTGACACAAAAGACCTCCAATGTCTTATTCATTGGAAAAAATGAAAATCACAGAATGGTGTAAAATGACCATTTACACAAAAAATAATAATAGAACTATGAATGTATGCAAATACACAGAAAAAGTGTCCAAAAACATACTCGTGCATATTCAATCTGTGCTTCATCTTAGGAAACAGTGAAATTGGAGGGAGGGAGAGAAGACACTAAAAGGACATTTAAGCTTCTACTCTGTAGATGCCCATATTATTTGGACTTTTTACAACAAGCATACAATACTCTGGTAAAAATTTAAATGACTAAATTGATCTAGGATGCTAATAATGACTATTCTCTAAATATCCCTAACACACCCTGTGAAAATTGCAAAATTCAGTGAAGAATCCACATATTTTTCCTGCCTAACATCAAAAGCCTGATGTCTTGGAAACAAAACATCTGGTGATCTCTTATGGGACTTTACTTTTCATCTGAATGTCCCAGCATTCATGTCTATTAAGCCAAATGATCACAAGCCTATAAATCATGTGAAAGTTCTTTCTTCACCCAACTGCATCCCCCTCGGGCTTAGCCCAACTCTGGTCACTGAATCTGCTCCCAATAGAAGCTCCATTGAGAGAAAAGTGTTCTTAAACATAAAGGAATGAACTCTGAGCTAAATGCCAAAGATTAGATGCGTCAGTGAGGGAAGAATTTTACAAAAAAAAAACCACTGCAAGTCCAAGGAAAGATGAGAAGTAAGAAAAAGCTGAAGGAAATTGAGATAGAGGAAGAAGAGGGTAAGGAAAAGATTTTGATTTAAATGTTTGCTACATTCTGACCTGTGAAAGAATTCAGAAGGAATTTCACCACCTCGGCACACACATGTACATGCATGTATAGCTCCATTCAGGAAGCCAGAAGAGACTGTCTGGAGGCAGACAGAAGGCTCATTTCTTCCAAGTGGAGATTCTAGCTGTGCAGATATGCAGACATGGAAAGAGGACCAGGAAGAGCTGACCCAGGACACAGTCTCTGAAAGAGCCCATGCCAGCGATGAACAGGTTCCCCGCATGGAGAACCTCAGAGCATTTTATAAACATTCTTATTCTGAGTGAGGAGGGCCTTCAGCTTCTTGTCCACCTGTGGCTTCTCTGGTAAGGGTTGCATCTGGGATCTGGCAACCATGTCTGTGTTCAGGTTAAGATGTAAGGTAGCCAAGGCCAGAATGCCATTCGCAAAGCTTGTTTCTCATCACCTTTGCTGAGGGAAAATTTCCTCCTGTGCTTCTGAGAGCACCAGGGTGCTCTTTCACATATGCTTGCATTTTACATCTCAGTTCACTCAACACCCTTGTGTTGTGTACTTAATTAATGCCAGACTCTGTGCTCTGCTCTGAAAACAAAAATAAAGGGCATAACCCTCTCTCCAAGAATCTCACAATCTGGTGGGTAAATATTTACAATACCATGCATGTTTGCAAAAGGTACAGTTATAGCACAAAGTCAACAGAGATCAACTGCTAAGGAAGGGAAGAGACAGGTCCAGTGTCACAGAAGGTGAGCTCTGAGCTGTGCTTTAAAAATGAGTAGGATTGAAATGTACAATTCCGTAACACATCGTCTATATATTGCATTATGTGTTCACCACCCTGAGTCAGTTCTCCTTCCATCACCATATATTTGACCTCCCTTTACCTTCTTCTACCATCCCCCTGTACACTTGAAACCTATGCAGTTCTGTTGACCATTGTCACCCCAATAAATTTTAATTAAAAAAAAAAGAATCAATGTTAAAAGGAAAAATAAATAAATAAGAGTAGGAGCTCAGGAGAATGAGAAGATAAGCCAAAGTCTGGAAGAAAATATTTGCAAAGACATATTTGATAAAGGACTCTTATCCAAAACATACAAAGAACCCTGAAAACTCAACAAGAAAACAACCTGATTTAAAAATGGACAAAAGTCTTAATCAGCACCTTGCCAAAGTAGATACAGCAGACCCTCAAATAATGTCATTTCATTCAACATCATTGCTTTATAACATTAATAAGAAAAATAAATCCATTCCCACTGGGGCCACAGTCAGTGTGGAGTTTGCATGTTCTTCCCATGTCTACACGGGGTTTCTCCGGTACTCCAATTTCCTCCCGCATCCTAAGATGTGCACGTTAGATGAACTGGCATTTGTAAATTGTCCCAGCCTGTGTGAGTGTGGGTGGGGGTGTGAGTGCTCCCCACGATGGAATCGGTGTCCTGTGCAGTGTTGGTTCCTGCCTGGCACCCTTAGCTGCTGGGAGAGGCTCTGGCCACCCATGACCCTGAACTGGAATAATCATGTTAGAAAATCATTATCTTACTTTTCATTAATCTTTTTTAAATTTATGTATAGCTCACATTTATTTCGATGTTTAGTATTAGAAGAGTTGGGGGCCGGCTGAGTGGCACATTGGTTAAGAGTTGGCTTGGAACACCAGCTCTGAGCAGCAGGGCTGCCGGTTGGGAGCCCACATGAGGGCCAGTGACCCTGCACCCTCTACAGCTAAGGTGGTGAACAACAGTTCAACCTGGAGCTGGACTGCCAAGCGTCGCCAGCGACAGCATAGGCTGCAGCGGGGCTGGCCAGCAGCCAGCATGAGCTGCCAAGAGCCGCCGTGAACGGCCATCCAATGGCCAGCAAGTGACTGCCTCACCAGGGAAGAGCACAATGATAATACCAACATGGGTCAGTGAAGCAACATCCTCCACAACTAGACTTAAGAACCAAAAAGGACACCAACTTGTCTGTTCCTCTCCCCCAGTTCCCCAACGCTGTTCCTCTGCACCAATTCCCCAACAATATCTTTTTTAAAAAAAGAAGAGTTTGTGGTCTTTATTGAGAAGTTTGGTGATGTTTCAGGGCTCAAAAATGTGCAGTTGTAACTTAACCCTTGCTTGTATCAGTTAGCCTATGGTTAAATAGGTTTCATTATGAGAAGTTTCACTTAAAGTCTCCGTTTCCAAAAACCTATCGATACCCTTAAGTGAGGACTTACTGTATAAAGATGGCAAATAAGCATATGAAAAGGCACTCAATATCATATATCATTAAGGAATTGCAAATTAAAATGACAATGAGATACCACTATGTTAGACCAGTTAGAATGGCCCAAATCTGGAACACTGACAATACCAAATGGTAGCGAGACTGTGAAACAACAGGAACATTCATTCACTGCTGATACCAATGCAAAATAGTATAGCCACTTGGATAACAGTTTGGCAGTTCCTTACAAAACTAAATACACTCTTACCAAATGATTGAGTAATCATTCTCCTTGGTATTTACCCAGAGGAGGTGGAAATTTATGTCTACAGAGAAACCAACACATGGATGTTTATAGCAGCTTTATTTATAATTGCTAAAAGTTGGAAGAAACCAAGATGTCTGTCATTCAGTAGGTGAATGGATAAACAAATTCTGGTACATCCAAACTACAAAATAGTATTCAATGCTAAAAAGAAAATGAGATATCAGAAAAGACATGGAAGAAAGTTAAATGCATATTACTAAATGAAAGAAGCCAATCTGAAAATGCTATATATTGTATGATTTCAACTATATGACATTCCAGAAAAAGTAAAAGTATGGAACAGTAAATAGATTATTGTTTGCCAAGGGTTGGTGGGAAGGGAGGATGAATAGGAAGAACACGGGATTTTTAGGGCACTGAAACTATACTGCATCATTCTACAATGAGGGATCCATGTCATTGTACATTTGTCAAAACTCATAGAATGTACAACACCAAGAATGAACCCTAATGTAAACTATGGACTCTGGGTAATAATGGTATGTCAACGTTGGTTTATCAGTTGTAATAAATGTACCACTCTGGTGTGGAAAATTGATAGTGAAAGAGGTTGTAAGGGGGAGTAGGAAGTATACAGGAACACCCTGTGCTTTCCACTCAGTTTTGCTGTGAACCTAAAACTGCTCTAAAAAAAAATAAAACCTTTTTAAAGAGAAAAAAAATGAATAGCAATTGCAGCACTGGCTACCACACGTGTCACTGTGGGCTTCCTCGTAGATAAGAGACACAGACAAAGTCAAGCTTCTGGATTACGAGTAAAACACTCATGTGAATTTTAAAAGATCATTCCCATTGGAATGATGAGTTCACCAGGTGACCAAGGTTAGGGAAAGGCAGACTATGAATGTAAAGCACTGAGCACAGAGAATGGTATATTGTAAATTCCCAATGCAGGGGGGCTGTTATTATCATCCTCCTCCTCTTCAAAATCAACATCATCATCATCATCATCATCATCACCACCAACATCATTATTAACAGCATTCCAGAAAGGGGAACAACATGTCTAAGGCACAGAGACTGAAAACCCCATAAAGCTGTTGAAAGTTCAGAGTGTCATATCTGTGGAACAGAGGAATCTAAGTAGGAGTTGCGAGAAGACAAGCCAGGTCTCGCAGAGCCATGATTACTTCCAAAGAACTTTGCACTTTATTCTGTATATAAACAGAGATAGTCTTAAGCAAGAGAGTACATGAGATCAGATTTGCTTTTCTGAAAGACTGGGGATGGGAGCCAGCCAGGAGGTTCCTGCCTTCATCCAAGAGAGGAATTACACTGTTCTGGACCAAAGGCCAAGGGTAAGAGGAAAGGAGATGGAGACGGAGCGGGTAGAATTTATTGACTTCAGTGACTGCTGAGATGTTAGAGGACAGGGAGAAGAGAGAAGTCTAGGATGGTATTTAGGTTTCTGGTTTTAGTAAACGAGAACGGTGGCGACATTAAGGGGAGACACAGGTTGGGAGAGGGCAGTGAGGCGAGGAGAAGAGCATATGAGCTCTCTGCCGAGGGTCCCTCCTGGATGAACATGGATATGGCATCATGGCACCACAGGTGATCAACATAAGCAGCATTTATGAAGCACTAAATATGGCGCTGCACTCTGCGGAGCCTCCTGCCCACATCATCTCATTTCATCCTTCCAACAACCTTATGAAATAGATATTATTGTTATCCCTGTTTTACAGATAAGAAAACTAAGGCTTACCAACTTGCCCCAAATCACAGTAAATGTTGGGGCAGAGCTCTAAACCCATGTCTCTCTAAGGGTAAGCCCACGTCCTCTAAAACACTCCATGGACTCACTGAATTGCCACCATCTCCAGGCCTTACTCCTTTGTGTGACCTGGAAATGTGTGACCTTGTACTCATAGCAGAGCTAGCCCCCACCTGAATGCATAGCTTGGCAAGAAAGCTGGGGACCCTTCGCAGGGTGCAGCCTACACAGCTGTGTATGGCGCCCCCATGCTCTGTCTACCAAGCACAGCTCCCTTGTTCTCTCCCTGAGGCAGATTTGGGCCTATCTGAAGGCACCATTATCCATGAAGGGATTACTGCTGCTAGAGGGGGTCATGTTCCACTCTGGTTAAATGACACTTCCCAGAGGAATGGTCCTTTTTGTAGGGGCTGCTACCTCCCTTGTCCAGACATTATGCACTGTCCTGGGAACTAAATAAGTCACCATGACAAGATGGGGTTTTCACCAAAATAAAAAAAATTAAAAAAAATTAAAAAGAAGTAGGGGTAAAAAAAATGGACTAATTGGAAATAAAAGATGGATATACATTTGGTACATTTGTCATGAAAACCTCTGGGACTATGCAATTTGCTTTCCTCAGGAATGTGGAATTGCTACTGTTAATTAATGGCTCTGACTTTTAGCATAGCAGTTTCCAAATACCAGGCCTCGGGCCAAGTAAGCCAACAATGAACTGTCACTGCGAGACAAAATGAGAAAAATAAGGACAATATAACTGCTTCTGTGTATGTAAGTATATTACATAAGTGTGTGTGTGTGTGTGTGTGTGTGTGTGTGTGTGTGTGTGTGTGGTGTGTGTGTGTATAAGTAAGGCAACTTTTCTAATTGCCTTACTTGGGAAGAACTTTCCTTTATTCTGAAACTATTATCTTTCGATTTTTAAAGCATTTTTGACATTCCAAGCAGCAACTCCAAAATTATGGAACAACTATTGCAGTTAAAAAGTCTTACTTAATCATCTAACCCACTTTCATTAAGCCTCTACTCTCTGCCAGGTTCTGAGGATGTCCCAGAGAACAAGACCCAGCAACTGCTGCTCTTACAGAGATCACCCAGCAGGAAAAATGGGTGTTAGTGATGTCATCAGAGTACAAGGAACACTGTGAAGAGAAGCATGGGGTGTCACAGGAGCATATGACCAGCCACCTCACTTTGCTGGGGACATCTGGAAAGACTTCCCTAAGAAAAATGGCACTTAAGCTGAGTAGGAATGAGAAGGATGAGTAGGAAGGAGCTGAATGAAATGGCCCTAAGTGGCCCTAAGCAAAGAGTGAGGCAGGTTTGAGGAATGGAGGAAAGGTGGTGAGGCTCAGATGCTGGGAGGCTGGCTACGTCACAGGAGCACTTAACTGGTTTATTACATCTAATAGTGTGTGACTAAGGAAGAAAGTTCCCCTGGCACAGGGTAAGCCTGAATTAAACCCATCACCTGTGTCTCCAGACGATGCTACTGGCTGCTTACAGCTAAGTCACCAACTAATAAATGGCTGACCGTATACTATCCAGCACTGTGTAATAAATAATGTGTTCCATGAGTAAGATTGTGTCACTAGCTGGCAAAGTTAGACAAACAGATCACTTTGCTGACCACTCTGTGCCTCATTTTTTCTCATGTCTAAAATAAGAGGGTTAGGTTAAATAAACTCTAAGGCCTATTCCAGGGCAAACATTCCATAATTACAAAACGTATAACAGCTATCATTTATTGGGCATTTAAAATTTGGAGTCACTGCTCTAGATGTTGTACAGGTTTCCTCCACTACCTGAAAGTAGAGCATTCTTATGAAGCCTTTTTAAGCCAAAATGTCATAAAGCGACAAAGCAATCACCATTAATCTATACAGAAAAAATTTTGAGTGTTCCCAGGCCTAAAAATTAACCTACCTGGTCCAGCCGAGTGGCTCAGTTGGTTAAGAGTTGGCTTAGAACTGTTGGTGGGATTGCAGACTGGTGCAGCCACTGTGGAAGTCAGTATGGAGGTATCTCAAAAAACTGGAAATGGAACTACCTTTTGACCCAGCAATTCCACTCTTAGGTACTTATCCTGAAAAACCCAAGACACTAATTTTAAAAAATATATGCACCCCTATGTTCATTGCAGAGCTATTTTCAATAGCCAAGACTTGGAAACAATCAAAATGCCCAGCAGTAGACGACTAGATTAACAAATTGTGGTACATTTACACAATGGAGTATTATGCAGCTATAAAGAAGAAAGACATCGTACCATTTGCAACGATATGGATGGACCTAGAGAACATTATGCTAAGTGAAATAAGTCAGAGAAAGACAAACACCATATGATCTCACTTATATGTGGAATCTAAAGAACTGAATAAATGAGCAATGTAAACAGAAATAATCTTAGAGACACAGAGGAAAAACTGAGGAGGGCTAGATGGGATGGGGGTGGGCATGAGGAAGAAGGGGAAGGGATGAGGCAACATAAACTAGTAACTACAATATTACCACAGGGATAGAAGAGACAGTTTAGAGAATATAATCAATAATGTTGTAAATATTTTTTTAGGGGACCAGATGGACTCATGTCTTGTTAAGGAGACCACTTCATGGACGGTGTAGAGGCCTGACCACTGCACCATACATCTGAAGCTGCCACTGAAAAATATTAGATGTTAACTATAATTTAACACATATATAGTCATAAGATGTGGAATATAGAGTGGGGATGGAGTCAATGGAATTGTAATAGATATGTATGATATTGAGGGTGGGAGGGCAGTGGAGGGGAGAGGGAGGAATCACTTTGTAAGGGGTGAAAAGGATAATGATTGCATTATTTTGTACATCTGTAACTAATAATAAAAAATAAAAATAAAAAGAGTTGGCTTAGAGCGCGAGCTCTGAGCAACAAAACCACAGGTTCGATTCCCACATGGGCCAGTGAATGCTGCACCTGAGCTGAGCTGTCCCTGAGCTGCCAACAGTGGCAGGATGGCTCAGCTGGTGTAACAACAAGATTGCCTGTTCGATGGTGGGCTATGCCTACCCGCAACTAAGACTGAACTCTGCACCTTAAGCTGAGCTGCCACTCGAATGGCTCAGTGGATAGAGCGTATGCTCTTAGCAACAAGGCTGCTGGTTCGACTCCTGCAAGGGATGGTGGCTATGCCCACCGGCAACTAAGATTGAACACAGCACCTTGAACTTAGAGGCCACAAGCTGCCAACCAAAGCCAGATGGCAACTGGAGCCCTCCACAACGAAGATTGAAGAACAACTTGTCTGTTCCCCTTCCCCAATTCCCCAACACTGTTCCCCTCCCCCAATTCCCCAGCACTGTTCCCCTCCCCCAATTCCCCAATAAAAACTTTAGGGGGAAAAAAAAAATAGTCTACCAAGTCATAGCTAATATGTTTAATTACATCCAGCTTTGCATTAAGCATATCAAACACCCTTATGAGATCTCTTAGGTTTTTCTGATACCTTAGGACACATCTTGCTAACTGACACACAGAATAAATGGAGATAAAGCCCAGGTGCTCACAGACACAGTTCAGACCTCTGGTGGATTGATGCTGAGATGCTGCGTGTAGTTCCTGGGCGGTGCCACTCCTACTGCTTGGGGTGCCTGCTGCCTCTGTAATGGCTGACAGCAAAATGAATGCTGAACATTATTTTCACTTTTCACCTTTTTTGTAAAAGTGAAAATCCCTTTTCTGCTAGTGAAAACAAGTCCAAACGTAGGTCTTTTGTAAAAGTGAAGTGAAACGTGAACTTCCAAAAAGCAGGGGATACCTGAACCTGTATTATAACAATCCTCATCACTGCCCCATGAGGAATGTATTATCACCACCATTTTATAGATAAGACACCCTGAGACATGAAGCAAAAGTTCCCAGTTCGTGCTCTAGTGTGCAGGAGATTCAGGATTCAAGCCCAATTCTGTCTGATTGCAAAATCTAGGCCCTGTCCATCGGTCTGTGCACACTACCATGAAGTCTCATGATGTCTTGTGATTTAGTCATTGTGTTCTATTGATGTGTGGCAGCCTGGCATTCAGAGTCTCCTCTGTGTTCTTCTTCCCTTTGGCTCTGATCAGACTGGCCTCCTGACTGGTGCACTATGCTCATCCCCTGCGGCACTCTGCTCATGCTCTCCATCCTTGATCTCCCATCACCACCTCCCTCCCTCACGAGAATAAAACCAAATAAGCAACTGGACTATGACCCAGACCCAGAAACAAAGCACAGTGAACAGGGTCAGACAAGCACACTGGAGTATATAATTAAAGCCCAACTGGGCCTAAAGAATAGCCTTAAAACAATAGAGGGAATGACAGGATAAAGGTCTTGGTGGGCAGGTCAGCATCAAGGAGCTCCTGCAAGTGTGACAACTGGACCAAGTACACCTGGGAAAAAGGACACACAGATGCAGGCATGATGCTGGCTGGCCAAGAGTGGTCTGGGTCTGTGGAACTGGCCAGAAGACCAAGGCTGGCACTTCGGCCCTAAGGAACACGGCAAGAAACACCACAAGAATAGAGCCCAAGATTAGGGCTTGGCCCCAGGGGTCAAAGAAAGAGCCCAATCGTTGATGAGGTGTGCTATGTATGAGGCAGGTCAGCAACAAAACTCTCCAAATAGAAGGAGCAACAGTCCCAGGTGTTCAGGCAAATTTGAGACTGATGTCTGGACTGGGAACCAGTGAGATCATTGCATTTATCTTTACTTTGGTTCCAGTCCTAGCCCTGGTACTTCTGAGCTGGGTAACCTTGAGCAAGTTGTTAGGAGACAGTTCTCTATGCGTCTCTCTCAAGTGTGAATGTCTTATGAGAGAGGTACTGAATACACGTTTTTTCAGATTTATCTTTTCGAAGACATTTGTGTAATAAACTGCTTTGGAAGACAGTCTCTCTTCGGAACAAAAATCAAGAAGGCCAGGGCCGGCCGAGTGGCGCGGTGGTTAAGCGCTGGTTTGGGAAGCCAGTGGCCCAGGTTCGGATCCCACATATGAGGGCCAGTGACACTGCCCTCTACAGCTAAGATGGTGAACAACAGCTCCACCTGGAGCTGGGCTGCTGTGAGTCCCCCGGACGGCATAGCTGCAGCCCCTGATGCAGTGGGCTGCCATAGGCTACAGTGAGTGGCCAGCAGCCAGCGTAACTGGCTAGCAGCTGGTGTGGGCTGCCAAAGCCACTGTGAGCGACCATCCAGAGGCCGGCGACCGATCTGCCTCACCTGAGAAGAGCACAATGATGATACCAACATGGGCCAGTGAAGCAATGTCCTCCGCAACTAGACTGAAGAACAAAAGGACAGCAACTTGTCTGTTCCCTTTCCCTGGTTCCCCAATGCTGTTCCCTTCCCCCAATTCCCCAATAAAATCTTTAAAAAAAAAATGCTTATGTTTACTTCTTCAGTGTTATCTTTACCTCCCTAATTTGGTTATTAGAGCTTGAAGGCAGAATCATATCTCCCACCTCTTCTGGATCAGGCATCTATACTTAGCTTTATGGTAAAGATGCTCAGTAAATATTTGTAAATTGATTGAGTCTTATGTCACTGTTTTACATACCTATTATCAGGAGAAGCTTAAGAAAAGTCAATAGGGAAGAATGTTAATTGTTTTAATCAGTTATACTGTCTCTGTAATATAGGCTTTATAACGTAGAGAAGGCAGGCTGGTAAAAGCAGTTTGTGTGATGGCAATCCATTGAACTTATCTGAAAGGCTGATTTAACAGTTAATATATTCACAGGATATTTGCATCAAGGGTATTATTAAGCACAGACTTAAGTATTTATATATCCAAAGTAAGCTACAATAATTAATATAGTTCTTTCTAGTAATTCATCATGTAGAACAGGCCATCTGATCACCCACAGGAAATAGGATCGAACCTTAGAAGCCACATCTTCATCCTGTTCCTGGGATCTCTGAGCCACAAAGCATGGCATCTATTCCAAAAAGATATTAATAGAATTAAGTTCTGAGCTATTATGGTCAACAAGCAATAACTCTTATGAGCAAAAGCAAAACGAAAGCAACAAGAACCACAATGAAGCTACAAATAATACTCTAATAATACACATAACACTACAAATAGTTATTATGCTATTGCCCACATTAGACATGTTTGGGGAGCCCAGGCTATTTATTTCCTCCAAGATACTTGTCATACAAGGTGGTAGCAGGCAGTGCCATGGTCATAGCCTCATTGTCTAGCAGCTATGCATCTCAGACACATGGTTAACTAAGAGCTGAGAATGTTCTCTCAATGAGTTATGCTAAAGATACTAAACTGTTTCTACAGAGTGGCCAGCACAAATCCAAAGTGCTACTGTCATTGGGTATGATAATCTACTAAGTAATATAAATATATCATTTCACAAACCTGCAAATGAGGATCTGTACTCCCCACAAGCTGCCCTTCCCCCAATGTGAAAGCCTATCAGTGTTAGAATTTCAACCTTTTCATCTCCTGTGAGTAGAAAGAATGGAGATGGGGCCCTACAAAGAATGTTCCCATTCCCCCTTTCTCCTATGTTCTGATCTAAAGTACACATCATCCATCATGTTTCTTAACTTGGGTTTTCCATAAAACAGGGCTTGTGGGTAACATTACAACCTGTGAAATTAAGTGAAATCCTGTATGTAAGGTGTCTGATTCATTGCAAGCATTTCCTGATGTTAATTCACTTCTCTCTTTCCTTCTCCCTAAGGAAGCCAGAAATTAGGGATAAAAATGTGCCAGGAAACCCAAAAGGCCAATGACAGTGAGAGACTGTTGCTTGCTTCATTAAATGCTACCTCCATCCCAGCCACCCACGTGTGATACAAAGAGGAAAACCCAGGCAGCAGTTGCCACTGGAGATGGGAGCACATCTTTAAAAGCCTGAGCTGTGGAGAGATGTGCCCAGACTAATAGATCCTGATCTTTCTGATAGGTCCAGGTTATCCCCAGGCAGATGACACATCCTATTGAGAGTGTTCACATGGGCCATCAGGAAATGGGATTTTGCCATCTCTTTCTTTCACCAGAGCATGAGGGATTTGCAATGTGATTGAATGCTAGTGAGCTAGACTGAGCGCCAGCCTTCACCACTCACGGTTGTGCAAGTGACACTCTCAAATCACCCACCGTGCAATCACTCTGGTCAGACAGCCAGGCCAACCATGCCGCCCAGAACCAGGACCAAAGCAGCCCTCAGGCACATCCTTATTGATGAAAATTGCAGAGTTAATTAAAAATCAGAAACAATGCAACTAATCTCCAAACCAATATATTATTGTTGGTGGTGTTTACACCTAAGGTGGAATTCTAACCTTGGCCAAGTCAAAACACTCTCTATAGAAATTAAGTACTATTACGCCCCACAGCAGATATCAGATATGTCAAGTATAAATAGCTTTGAGATCTGAAGATGAAAGGCCCAGTAGTCTTTGCTATTTGTGATGTTCCTTTGCAGGAACCTTTTCCTCTTCCCCCAGCTGAGACAACAGACCTGGAGGGAGTGCTCAAAGCTGGCATCTCTGGCTTGCCAGAGGGGAAGGAAAGAAAGAACAGAAAGGAGACACTGGCTTAAGCTCTGAATTCAAGTAACTGAAATGTAAAGATTACTTGAAGTAAGCTAACCTCTTAAAAAGCCAAATTTCAGATAACCAGCAATTTTATGAGCTGCTCTATCTGAACAGCTTGTTGTGCCTGTTAATGTTTTAATGAGTGTTTTTGCTTCTTTTATTCAAGGGCCTTGGAATCCTTTAGGATGAAAGGCCCCAGGAGCCTGAAAGGGATTAATGACAGGCTTTAGGCATTATTATCCTCCCACAGAGACACCTGCAATCTAGAGGGCATAAGGTGAGTTTTCAGCCTGAAGCGCTCTGATGACGGGCAGTTTTTGCTGACTCAGAAAACCTCCCCAGGAGTGACCAACAGCTCCAAGAAAAAATGGCGACAGGGAGAGTAATAACACTAGTAACACTAACAGCAGGGGTGAGACTTACCTTGTCACCGGATGCTCTTTTCAGCACCTTTCATTTCATCCTGACAACAACAGTAGGAGTTTACATTTTCCAGAGAAGGAATCTGAGGCCCCAAGAGATTAATTTGTTCAAATTTAAACATCTCATCAGTGGTACAAGACAAGATCTGCATCCATGTAGTCTGATTCTGGAAACAAAATTCTTGACATTTCATAAAAGACTTGGCAGACTCAGGCGGGAACAGAGCCCCATGTTTCTGCCCTTGTTTTTTCATCTGTACTTCTGGTCTCATCACTAATTAACGCCAACCCTGTCCCATGCCCAGGAAGGTATGGGGAAGGAAGTTCAAGAATATGAGGGGATACCTCTGAGCATCTGCTCCTCTGAGTCTAAGAAGCTGCTGTCAGCTCAGGTGGAGACATCTAACAGCTCCAGGCCTAAGGAGAACCGCACTGAGCTCTGGGCATACCCTTTCCGATGCACAGTGAGCTCTTTCGGAATAGCAACCGTGATGGTGAAAGACCAAGAGATTATAGCAAATAAGGAACTGCTGAACGAACTGGAGATATTTAGACTGGAGAAGACTTAGAAGACAGAACTGTCCTCAACTATCTGATCTGATGAGGTCCTTCCTGCCTCCTGACCCCAGGGAGAGAATTCACACACAGGGAGAGAAGCTAATTTCTGCCAATGCTGAGAGCTATCCAAAGATGGGCTGCTTAGTCTTAGTACAGATATTGAAGTTCAAACCCAGAGACCACTGGCATCTTTGTTGGTAACACATCGTTTCACTCTCAAAAGAGTCCTACTTTGGGTCTAAATGACTGGTCACCAGGAAGAGGAAACAGCCCCTGAACTCCCAGATGACTTTGGTAGGTTTCAAAACGTGTCCAAGCATGTCGTTTTTAAATTTGCACATGCAAGGTTTTATTGAGTTTACAGTCCTATCAACTGATTTGTAACTACAAGAATTATATTTTTTATCTACTTTTCCATCATTTCCATTGTGGTAATTGGGACTAGTTCTTCCCAGTCCTGGCTCTTTTCCTCCATCTGTGAGCTCCACACCAGCAGAGGAAACAAGCCCAGGAATGTTATGTTGAATGGAAAAGGCAGGAAAGTACTGTTTGACTTGGAATTCCATGGCATGTGGCAGGCAAGGTGGAGAAGTGACTGAGCTCTCTGAACAGGGTGTTCTTTGGGGCCTAGGGACTTGGTAAAAGAATCTAAGTTCAAAATAAATGGGAGGGAAGGGGAGAAGGGACACCTTGGGCCAAGCCTGGCATCATTATGTGCCAGGGGAAGCCAGCGCTCAGGAAGGAGTGCTCTTTTCATTTTGCAGCACTGCTCTGTTTGGCTTCTGTGCTTTTTGTTTTTTCAAGAAAATACATCACAAGTCTAGCACTAAAATAGTCACTTTTAATTAGAGTTTTGGGGGAGACTTATAAGAGATCTCAGTAAAAAAAAAACAAATGTCATATAGGACTTGGCTGGGAGTTACCTTGTCCCCTGCAGCCCCTGCTTGGCTCTGGGACTTCAACTAAATCACCTCACCTCTTGGAGCCTCAGGGTCCACATGAGTCCACATGAAACCTATAGAACAGATGGTTTCAAGGCCCCTTCTAAGTCTTTTTTTTTTTAAAAAAGATTTTATTGGGGAATTGGGGAAGGGGAACAGACAAGTTGCTGTCTTTTTGTTCTTCAGTCTAGCTGTGGAAGGTGTTGCCCCACTGGCCCACGTTGGCATCACCATCGCGCTCCACCCGGATGAGGCAGCTCGGTCGCCGGCCTCTGGACATCGCTTACCGTGGCTATTGGCAGCTCACGCTGGCTGCCGGCCACTCATGCTGGCCACTCACTGTAGCCTATGGCAGCCCACTGCAGCAGGGGCTGCAGCCTACACCATCGAGGAAGCTCGCGCAGCCCAGCTCCAGGTGGAGGTGTTGTTAGCTGTAGAGGGCAGTGTCACTGGCCCTCGTATGTGGGATCTGAACCGGGGCCGCTGGTGTCCCAAGCCAGCTCTTAACCGATGCGTCACTCGGCCTGCCCCCCCTTCTAACTCTTACCTTCAGTAATTCTGTGATTAAAGTCTAAAGGAGCTTGTAACTGCCCTGGAAACATCTTTCTCCAGGTAGATGTAATGAGTAATGAAATAGAGAGAGTATGGCAGGAAGGCAATTTGCCCATATGCATCTTGGAGTGTTTGTTAAATGGAATCAAGCCATGAAGCAGGGAAGACCTAGACTTTTCCAGGGCGTCGATTACTTCTGTTCTACTTCATGTCTTACGATCACCAACGTGAGCAGCAAAAGCAACCTCAGATGGCCCCCTCTTCTGGAAATCTCCTCCAAAAATGAGGTGATGGGTGGTAATAGTGACAACTGATAGTGCCCCTTCTCCTGAGGGGCCTGAGGAGGCACAGAAAGGAGACCTATGAGAATGTGGCATCAGCAACTGATTTTGTCATTAGCCAGGTCCATGGACCAAGGTGTACAACCAGCACAAGTTAAAGCAAAGAATTTTGAAGGAGAAATCTGGCAAAATATGGAATGGGGAGATATCAGGGTAAAAGACCCTGAAAGCACCAGGAAGCCAAAACAGTTGGGGACTGGTTACCTTCCCACAGGGAAATTCTGTTCTGGGGTCCCCAACTGCACCCCAAACATAGCCAGTTGCCTGCCAGTGCCCACAGGGAGTTCTGGACACAGCAGTGGCTAGTCAGTGCAAACACATGAGTGTTAGAGTGAGAAGAACATATCCTAACACACCCCCTTTTGCTTCTGGAGAGCCAGGTTTGGGGCTGTGTGGCTTTGGACCAGTTGACAGCACAGTCTGTGAGCTGGAGAATAAGGCCACTGAGCGGGTACATCCCCTACAGGGTTCTTCTGTACATACAGCAATGCCTCCTGGAAGCTAGTGAAGTGCATGATGCCTTGAATGCAGCTGATTGTCATCTCTGGGCAAGAAGCCACCAATAAAGACCCAGGCCCTGAGGTGGATGACATCATAATAGTACCTGTGTGGACTAATACTTGTGTATCAAGCTTCACAGTATGCACAGCTTTTATGTATGCTATCTCATCGGACGCTTATGACAACCCCATGAAGTAAATAGAACTGATATTATCACCCCCATTTTCAAAATAAGAAAACTGAGGTTCAAAGTGACCTAATGATATGGTCAAGCTCCCACGGCTAGGGAGTGTCAGAGCGTAAGCTTTGTTGTCTAAATTAATGAAAGGCAGTGGCGGCATAACCAATGGTCTTCGCTTTGCCTCTGAATCTACTCTCATTCATACCACTGCGGGTGTAAACCCCAGGAAGAGAATGTGTGCGCTTTCCTGGGTAAGAGGCTCCGAGTCCCTGGCAAGTCTCAAGCCTCTCCCCACTCAGTCCCCACTCTACCCAGCTCTCTAGACTCACGATGGGTGGGAAAGTTAATGGCAATCCCTGCTGCATTTTGGCACCAAGTACTTAAATGTTGAATACCCACGCAGTCCTCACCAAGCCCTGCAGAGCTTCATGGCCACAGACAAAATGCTGTCTTTATTCTCAAGGGATTTACAGTCTTAAGAGGAAGTGGGAAAAGAGGCATATGAAGTTACACATAGGATAAAATGCTTTGCAAAATGCCAGGATTAGTAGGAGTACATGAAATCTACTTATTGGTGGACAGTGTCTTACTGGGGAAAAATCATTAGGGTTTGGGCATACTTCTCTGTCCAAAGCTAACTGCTTGAACAAGAATATTTGCCTTGTTCACCTTCATTAGTAAATAAAAACATATTTGCATATTTTCAAACCCATGCTTAGATTTTGCAAGCCTTGCATTCACTAATACTACAACTAATACACTGCACCATTCCTTTTAAACTTTTTTGTTCCTTTTATGTCAATTATGACTATTAATAATAGCCTCCATTAATGAGCTGTTTATTCTGGGCCTGCACTATTAAATACTTTGTATTTGTTATCTCATTTAATTCCCTCTAAGACCCTGTGAAGTAGCTGTTATTATCTCTGACCCTCAGATACAGATACTGAGGACTAGAGAGATTTTGGATAAACTTGCTCAAAATCATATAGCTAGTAATTGGAAAGAGAAGATTTAAACCAAGATATCCCTAAATCCAAAGCTTTTAAGTTCATATTTCCTCATTTTAGCTTTATGGCATCCTTATGAACTAGGAAAGTTTTTATGAACCCCATTTCAAAGAAGCGGAAACAGATTTATCCAAAGCTTCAGTGACTTAACTAAGAGTTTGAGCACCCTGCAACTGCATTCTTATAATCCATCCTACAGTCTTCTACAGCACCAGCAGCTACTCACATCAAGAGGAAAGCCAGAATATTATAATTAGCCTTGAGGCCGAAGTATGAGCAGGAGTGCATTTTGTAAATTGTTCTTTGCTACATGGGTAACATCTCCTCCAAATATTAAAAATTGTACCCTTTACCCAACAGAGAATGCAGATAGCTTGGAATCTTCAAAGACAAGCTGGAAATTGTCTACATTTCAGAAAATTCCTGTCTTGGACCTTTCAAAGCCATGTGATACCAGAGATGGTCAGAACCTTGTACAGATTCCCTTGAGCACTATCCACTTAAACCTAGCAGTTAGGTTGGAATCACTGATGACTCAACAGACACCAAACTGGAATCCCTGTCCGCAAGCCCTATCCACTCTGTTTGCCTCCATGGAGATTCACCTTCTCTGAATGGCTGCCATATTTGTTAGTCACCCTAGTAAGATGGGCAAAATGTGGCCCAGGCCATAGTACTCCGCTTGCACAGAACCCTGAGGACTGCAGTCCTGATGTAACTTACCAGAAAGTCACATGTCACAATCTGTATAGTCACATCCTCAGGTTGCTCGTGGGTAAAATCATATTAATAAGCCTACTCAATGAAACAATACATAAAAAAGCCCATAGAATAGTACATTGTAAGTAGTCAATAAATATTAGCTAGCCTATATTATATTATATTAATTATATTATAGTATATGTAATAATATGATATTATTATTAATAATATATTATTATTAATATCATTATATTATTATTATTACTAATGAGGAGTTTCAGTATATTGAATTTAATTAAAGAGAACATGACTAATCAGTACATACAATTGGATTTAAAAAAAACAAAACTCTGAATTGGATCCTTTCTCACCGAAACAATGACTTAAGAAAGAAAAAGACAAGAGGCAGAATTATTCATATAAACAATTGGGATCATGGTGTGTCTGTGATGCCTGAATGGATCAGAGAAAGAAGGCAAGGTTGGGAACCACCTACCTTTATGGATTAGAGAGAGAGGAAAGGCTTGCATGAAGAGGTTGTATTTTTGAGACCTTTGTTCCTTTACTCACCAAATCCCTACATACTCAATTTTTCTATGTTTTAAATTAAAAGCAATAATGCTCAGAGAGGGCATGCCTTTTAGTAGACAAAACTAGAAAAAAATATACATGTATTTATATATATATATACATATAAATATAATACACATATACATATTATTTATGTATATAAATATATGTGTATCTATGTATATTGAAGTGTACATATATGTATATATGTATAAATATGTGTGTATATATGTATACATATACAGTAATGCCTTGGTTTGTGAGCATAATTCATTCTGGAAACAAACTACTTATATTGCAAGACATCGCTTGTTTACCACGTTAAATTGTATTAAAAACGTTTGCTTGCGCTATTTACAATAGCCAAGACTTGGAAACAACCGAAATGCCCATCGGTAGATGACTGGATTAAGAAACTGTGGTACATTTATACAATGGAGTATTACTCCGCTATAAAGAAGAATGAAATCGTACCATTTGCAATGATATGGATGGACCTAGGAACTATTGTTAAGTGAAATAAGTCAGTCAGAGAAAGACAAATACCATATGACCTAACGTATAAGTGGAATCTGAAAAACTGAATGAATGAGCAATGTAAACAGAAGCTGTCTCATAGATATAGAGGAAAAACAGGGTTGCTAGTTGGGAGGGAGTTGGGGATGAGGGAGAAGGGGAAGGGATTAGACAGCAAAAATAGGCAACTACAATATTGCCACAGGGACATGAAAGACAGTTCAGGGAATATAATTAATAATGGTGTAAATATTTTGTGGGGCGTCAGATGGTCACATGTCTTGTTGGGGAGACCATTTCATGGATGGAGTAGAGGTTTGATCACTGCACTGTATACCTGAAGCAGAGGTTGTATACCTACTGTAATTGAATATATATAGATAGTCACGGGATGTGGATTATACTGTGGAAGGGAGTCAGAGGAAGAGTAATAGATACATATGATATGGGGGGGAGGAGTGGGGTGGCAAATTGGGGGAGGGGGATTGTCACTTTGAGGGGTAAAATGTATAACTATTGCATTGTGTTGTACACCTGAAACTAATTAAAAAATAAATAAATAAATAAATATGTTTGCTCATCTTGCGGAACACTCGCAAACCATGTCACTTGCAATCCAAAGTTTTACTGTACTCGTGTGTGTGTGTGTGTGTGTGTGTGTGTGTGTGTGTGTCTATAAAATCATGAGTTCACAATGATGCCTCTACTTCCAGTACTCCCCCATAGGGTTCCTTCTTGCCCTCCCCACTTCCACATTTCGATGTCTGCTTCTCGCATGGGAATTCTAGCTCCCAAGAGCATTAACACATTTCCTCATTTGCCCAGTGCCACAATACATCTACAATAGTTTCAAAATGGCTAAACACATCCACCACAAGATGAATAAAGTATATACATATACACCAAAAAGAGAGGTCAGGAGTTGGTTGCAATTCTCCCCCATCAAACCTCACCCAGCCCGAGGTAAACAGTCAAACACTGTGCATAAATACTTGGATATATTCCTTCTTTTGCTTTTTTCCTCTTCAGTGTGGTTGCAATACTTATTTGAAATACAATAGAGTTCATTTGTTTCCATTTGTTTTCAGTCCTAGGTTTTTCTTTCCCTTACCATCTTGTTTTAATTTTGTTTTTGAATATGTAGAACAATAACATGCTTCCAAAAGTCAAAACTACGCACAAAAAAATATAGTTCTCAGAGAAGTGTCACTCCCTCCTGAATTACTTCCAATGCCTCCCTCCAGTAAGTAAATAACTTCGTTGTTTTCTGGTTTGTCTTTCCTGTGTTTCTTTTGGTAACAATGGGCAAATATGTGTATTTTTATTTCCCCTTCTTACTTACACAAAAGAGGGCATACTATATGCCCTCTTTTGCACTTTCCATTTTTTTAGTTAATATTTCCTAGAAACCATTTCTATCAGTTCAGAGAAATCTCCTTTGTTTTGTTTTGTAGGTTTGTTTTATAGAGTTGCACAGTATTCCATTGTGTGCACGTACTATATTGTATTCAACCAATTTCCTATGCTTGAATAACTTCGTGCGTATATATTTTCATATTGTTGGAGGTGCATCTACAGGGTAAATTCCTAGAAGTAGGATTTCTGTGGTCAAGAGATAAAATGCACATGCAGTTTTGTTAATTAAATATTGCCAAATTCTCCTTCATAGAGGTACTACCATTTGGATTCCCACCAGCAATAAATGAAAGTGCCTGTTTCCCCACAGCCTCATCAACAGAGAACACTGTCAAACTCATTTTTAATTTTGCCAATCTGACATATAAAAAATTATATCTCATTGTAGTTTTAATTTGTATTAATCTTACCATAAATAAAGTTAAACATCTTTTCATATATGTAGGGACATTTCTGTATCTCTTTTTTTCATGAATTGCCCATTTCTGAATTTTGCCTGTTTTTCCATAGGAATTTTGGTCTTTTTCCCCCCTTAATTTTAAAAAGTTCTTTATATATTAGAGAGATCAGCCTTTTATCTGTCATATGTATTACAAATATTTTCTCCCAGTTTGTGATTTGTTTTTTATTTTGCTAATGGTGATTTTTGCTATGAAGAAGTGTGGGGTTTTTTTTCAACGCAGTTAAATTTATCAATCTTTTCTTATCTAGTATCTGGATTTTTAGTCATACTTAGAAAGCCTTTATTTACACCCAGTTTGCAGAGGAATTTACCCATACTTTCTTTTAGTACTGGTATAATTTATTTTTTTACATGCAGATCTTTAGTCCATTTGAAATTTATATATGGTATAAAAATGGATACAATTTATATTTTTCTAAATGGTTATCCAGCTTGTCTCAATACCATTTGTTAGAAAGATATTCTTTTTCTTAGTGATTATAGATATCACCATTGTCATTCACTGGATGTCTATAGATTTATTTCTGGACTTCCTTCTATTCGTTTGGTCTGTTTGTCTAGTCATATACCAGTACCACATTGTTTTAATTATAAAGGCTTTGTAGTATACCTTAGGCTAGTCCCCCCCTCAGAACTCTTTCTTTCCAGTGTTGTGCATTTGTTTTTCCATACAAACTTTAATATCATCTTGTCTGGGTCTTTTAAAATGCTCATTGGTGTTTGTGTTAGGGTTACATTAAATTTATAAATTAACTCAGGGAGAACTGACATCTTGATCAAGTTGAGACATGCCAAGAACAAGACATGGTATTCCTTTTGTTCAAATTATTAATATTTCTACATTGATGTTCTCTCTTCGATACTTAGGTATCTTAGCTCATTAAAATATTCATTGAGCAGCTATTATGCCCTCAACACTATCTTAAGCACGATAGAAGTAAAACAGTATGTTCTGTCCTCAAGTAGCTTAGAATTTCATGAGACAAATAGACTAACATGCCTAAGGCAATGAAAGCAGTTCAAGGCCCCACATAAAGAAGCTGCCTATAGTAAAGCCAGACCATACATGCTATGCAAGCTCAGAGGACAGGGAGAAACAGGAGGGCTAGAATAACAAGAGAAGACTTTTGGCTGGATTGAGACTGAAATCATGTGCCCTGAAGGTTGTGTAGGATTAATAGGTGGGGTGGCAACAAAGAGAAAGAAATCCCAGTGACGCACACCCAGGTAAAAGCTCAGAGGTAGACTGAGTGTGCTGTCTCACAGGGCAGGGGGCCCTTAGCCAGACTCTTAGCCGCAATAGTGACGAAGTCGCCACCCTTCTCTTCAAGCCCCAGAGTTGTTTCTGTGTTACTAGTCCCCAAGTCCTCATTATATACTTATTAAAATTATATTAGTGAACACATACCAGGTTTCCAGATACTAGTCCTTTGACTCGTCATTTTTGTACATCATTACCTTTTCAGGGAATGGTCTAGAGCTGGGCTGGCCAACACAGTAGCTACTGGCCACATGTGGCTTGTGAGGCCTTATAATGTGGCTCGTGAGGCCTTATAATGTGGTTAGTGCCATTGAGGAACTGAATTTCTCATTTAATTTCATTTAATTTAAATTTTAAAAATGGAAGTGGGGTAAAATAGTTTTCATTGAACCCCAACATCATTGTTTTGGGAAGGACTACATTTTACTTCAACTATGACACTGCATAAGAGATCACTGTTGTATTAGAGTGTGTATGTCCATTTTACTTTGTTTAATGTAGCTACTAAAGAATTTAAAATTACATATGTGGCTCATATTTTATTTCTCTTTGACAGCACTGGTCTAGAGCCTTATACCTCAGTGTGGTCTGGTGAGCTTCATGGGGGAGCTCCCCCAAACCTTCAGAATCTGTTAGTTTAAAAGATCCCCAGGTGATTCGTACGCAGTCACAGAAAAACTGAGCTGGATGACTTATAAGACAGTCAGGTTTCTGGTAGTTACCCTAGAGTGGTGACTCCCATCATTTTGGAGAGGAGAGGGGGATGGCGTAGGGGGAGCAGCAGGGAGATTCCTGCCTGCCACTGTGATGTCACAGAGTAAACCTTATGTGTCAGCCGGCCCCACCCTGGCTAGTGTCCTAGCTGCAGGACATCCTTTCCATCCTCACCAGCCCACCTCATTCCACCTGACCCCTCTGCAGGCAAGAGGGGACCTGATTCATCCTCACACTAGATACTCATTCCACGCAACCAGTTAAGACAGAGCAGAAGAAAAACTGAAATATCTTTGCCTCAGAACTTCAAAAGTGCATGAGCAATACTTCTCAATTGACGCAAAATGTTTGCCTCACCCAGAAGGTAGGTACCTTGAGTTTTGAAATCTCATGACTATCTCATGTGTATCTTCATGTTGGATTTGTAATACAGGTCATACAAATTCATCACTCTGTTTCACATGCTCATGGTAAGGAGCTTGTGAACATACTATAGAATTACACAAAATGGATTTAAAATGTTATTACTCAAGCCCAGTTTTTACTGATAAACCTAAAAATGTCTCTACCTTGGCCTCTTCCTTTTTCAGCTTCTTCCTTTAAAACTTTTCCTTTCTTTTTCCTTTGCCTCTTCATCTTACTTTTCCTCTCTACTCCTGGGGCTGCTTAGAGTCCTCTAGGTTATCATTTTTCCATCTTTCTGTATGGTTCCTGTTGCCCAAATCTGGATCCTGGTAAAAGGTCCAGTGGTGATGGAAACGAAAGAAACATGTATCACTCTATTGAACTGAAAGAATAGATAGTAAGTTCTCTGCCAGAAAATGGCGAGGCATTCCCATGGTCCTGCTGAAAACCAGCTCTGGGCCGGAATCTGCTAGAACTAAGGAGGAGAGCAAGACCTTAGGCTCTTTCTGGTCTCAGAGAATCTGGGAGAATCTGCAGTGGTCTTTCCACACCCAGGAAGACCCTCACAAGCCAGCAAAGACGTCTGGGCTTGTTTAGGGTAGAACCCACATCTGGAAGTGATTTGCCTCCCACTTGAAATCATTGGGAACTGCCAACTTGCAGCTCAAAGGGTTCCTTAAAAAGCAAAAGTTGTTCATTATCATATATCTTGCCTTTCTCAAGAGAGAAAAATGAAGCTTAGAGTTAACCAGAGAAATAACAGAGAGAGAGAGAGAGAGAGAGAGAGAGAGAGAGAGAGAGAGAGAGAGAATGAGAGAGAGATGCTGTGCTGTTCACTGGCTGGAAATTAGGGATCCAAGAGGAAAGGATAAGATATAAGACCTAAAAAGGGGACACATCTGGGACTGCGGAGCAGAGCTAGTGGTTCTGAAGAGCCATCAGAGTATGGGCTCAGCCAGCCCCTTAGCTCAGAAGCAGCCCAAAGTGACTAGATCATCAATAGAAGAACTCTCAAAAGTGGATAAGAAAATAGAAAAAGCCAGCCAGAGTAAATTTTATTTTTTATTATTGGCTGTTGAAGAGAGACACGGAGGGAATACAGTAGAGTCTGTTTATGAGTCTCTATGTGAAGTAAAGTACTTTTCATCCATTGCTTCATTCTGTGTGAGTTTCCATAATCTGCCCTGCAAAGTGAGCAGCTTGATAAGACACTCTCTGCCTCTCCTCTACCAAAGGGCAGCCTGGCGTGGAGTCCAGAAGTTTTGAATATTGACTCCACCCCTTACTAGTGTTGTGGCCTTGAGCAAGTCAAGTGCTCCGAATCGGATTCCTCCCGAATGGGAGCGGCCACCTCTCCCTCAGGGTGGCTGTGACAATTAAATGTTTGCGAAGAGTCCGGCCAGGTGTGTCTGGGACACAGTGTGGTTCCCCTCCCCTCCCCTTCCTTTCCGCTTTCATTCTACTGCTTTTGATCTTCACAGCAGAACTATGAAGGGCAACTCCTTGTCCTCATTTACCTCCGAGCAAACAGTCGCTCAGTGGGTAAAATCGCGACTAGAACTCAGATCTGCTGCGCGGTTCACCTGTTAGATCCAAGAAAGGTGGCCCAGACCGAGCCTTACTTTAGACAGGGGCCCGTACCCTGAGGGGAAGGGCAGGAGGAGGGAGATGCCTGGCTTTGCAACCCACAGCAACCCAGCGCCTTCTGCCCCACAGGCCTGGGTGTGAGGAACTGATCGATGACCCAGTGTCAGCACTCCTTTCTGCCAAGCTTGCCAGGGCCGCAGAGCTGCCCCCCGCCCTGCCAGCCGGCCAGCACTCACGGCCCCAGCCCCAGCTCTAGACAGTTCTCTGGGAGGGGCCCCGGGACGCGGCTCGCAGCAGACGCAGGAGGACCGAGTGGAAGCCAGAGCCTCAGCTCCCCGCCCCACCCGCTGGGGACCTGCAGGCCGTTCGGCTGCTGGGGCGGAGCCTCCCCAAACAATTCAAAACAGGCTCCAGGCGCGTCGCCGTGGCAACGCGCGCGCGTTGCTAGGTGACGGAGGAGCCGTAGTAAACCGAGAGAGGGGGTTACTCATCCAGGGAGAGTCGGCTAGGCTCTGGCACCGCGACTGTCCGGGGATGGAGCAGAGAACAGGAAAAGAAGGGAGGAGGGCGATGCACGCAGAATGGAGAGGGGCGGCGCGGCCTTGCCCGTTGGTGCCGGGGCCCTGAGAACCCCTGGAGAGGCCACTCGCGTTAGGACTCCGTCCTGCCCCTCCCCGCCCCGCCTCGCGGTCCCCAAGAGCCGCGAGTCCCAGCGGGCCCCGAGGGCCCCGTCACCCGCGCGTGAGCGATTGCCCCACAGGATGTGCAGATGTGGCTGTGCCTCTGATTCACTCCAGGGGCATGGAAGAAAAGCGGCTTCCTCTGCTGGAAATGACTGCTCGAGCAAAAGCCCTCCAACAGTTACATTGAAAAGCGGAAAGGGAAAGGCGACAGAGAAGAGGGGCTCCAAAATGCGTTTCTTGGGTCCTTTCCACTGAACATAATAAGTAGAAGTGTTCCCAGAACTCAGAATCCATGTTAGGATGACAGAATGCGTTTTTTTATTCTGTGAGCATTTGAGGCCATGTCGGCATTAAACATGGTTACAGTTGAGATTAATCTGAGGCTGGGAAATCCCAGAGCTAAATGTCCAACAGGGATGTAAATATTTTGGACTCAGCATGGGCATTTTAGTGGCATTACTCTTCCCTTCAAGCTGAAGCCAAAGTCAAAATGTCCTGTGTGAAGACTTTGTGTTATCTTCATCAGTGAATGAGTCAAATATGAGGCACTGAAAAAAAAAATGTAATTGGAGCTGCAAAATCTCAGATGGTTCAAGCCTTTATACATCATCTATAAGGGCTTTAATCCACGGGGAATTACGGAGTTTGGGAAAGCACAAAACATTTCCAGTCTGTCACTGGCATTCGAGCAATGTGTTTGTACCCTGATTTCTGTGAAAGATAATACTCGCTGATGAGATCACTGCTGTTTTCTAGGCTTTGCTCATCAAAAAGCAGGAATGTTTCCACAGGTGGGAGGAAATGTATTGGCAGAGGATTTGTTTGATGATGCTATGGCTGCATCTGTGTGAAAAGGCAGAGGGTGCGTCTCTGGACCTGTGGACCCTCTTTTTAGCTTCTCACTGCTCTTATGTACATGAATCAGGAGGATTTGTGTCTTCTTTAGCAATAGGAGAGAATTTGGATGCTTTTCTTTATTCACATCTTCACCCATAGGCTTCCTAATTGTATTCATGAGCTTCATTTCCATTACAAACTTCATTCCTTCCTTCATGGATGTTAGGGCTAGGCTCTGCGGATCAACAATGAATAAAACATAGCTGCTAATATATCTAGCTACTTAAAGTCAAGTGGCCATAACAGACAAGTAAACTATGTGATGAGTTCCGTGAGAGAGGCACACAGAACATGCAGGGACAGAAAACAGGGGCCTGTAGACTAGAGCCGGTGAGAGCCCAAACATTTACACTCCACTCTAGCCTTTTATCTACTAACAAGAAGGAGTTAGTTAATGGGACATGGTTTAGAAATCTGACACCTAGGAGAAGGACAGAGGTCCTACTGCCAGGGAGGGCAAGTGAACATTTCTTGCGAAAAGATGCCAGTACAGTTAACGTGAAAAAACCCCACTGGATCCCTGAGCCCCCTGCTTTAACATTAGGGAAGTGGTGTGCTGTACACTTCTTTGGCCCAGCATTCTTACCCATTGTTTTAATCAACTCTTATCTACAGTACACTCACAAAACAATAATTTGAATTCCTGTTTACAAAGTATGTGTGGATATCCCAAGACCAGTGTTTCTTTTTATGATACCTATGAAATACGGTTTTATACAGTGCAGAGAACAGTGACTGAGAACCTTGGCAAACATAGGTAGGTCCCAACCCTTGGCTTTGGGATGTCTTAAGTGTTGAGTTGCATATCTGCTCCCGTGGAGAGCATCCTAAGATGGTAACAGTCCAACATCCAGACGTTAAATACTGTTTTGAGATGTGGAATCTTCATGTCTGTGCTGAGTCATGAGCTTCTGCGCCGAACCTAATTATATTTATGTTGCATTGACTAGCAATTACTTCTTCTATTCTAAGAGGGGAAGGAGAAGAAAAAAATATTAACATGCCTAAATTACAATGAAAGGAAGTGAGTGGGATGCTGGGCTCTGATTTTTGTGGCCAGGCAGAGAAACTCATGTTTTGTCAAAAAAAAAAAAAAAAAAGAGGAAATTAGAGCTGTGGCCCAGGATCCTTGGGGAAAGGAGTCTTAAGATTGGTCACAGTTAGTAGCCAGCCAGCCAGGCAGCCAAGCACACACACAAAATGCACAGCCTCCCAAGGGGTAGATTCAGGCTTTGGGGAAGGCCTAAAATAACATAATTTTGGAGGACCTCTTGAAGAAAAATAATATAAAATGACAAATACAAATTAGGCAACAGGGCCTTGGAAGGGGCCCGAATAGGTGGGGGACCACGAAGCTGAAGTTTCATTACTTTTATTTTAAATCCACCTCTTAGCCTCCTCATGAAACCCACTTAAGACTCTGGCCACTCCCATCCCCTTCCCTTCCCCGCCCCGCCCCCCCCCCCCAGAGAAGGCAAATGGAGACGGGGGTGCGGTTTATGAGCAGAGGTAATAAAAACCAAAGGCACCGTGCCAAACAGTGACTCAAGCGGGATATGAGAAGTGTCTGCAAATACTGGAAGTGTGTCAGCAGAGAGAGGGAAAAGAATTGTTCCCTGTTCCAAGGTGGATAGGGGATGAAAATACGATTCAAGTAAAGAAAAATGTGCATAAATTTCATCAGGAAACATTGGCTAACTGTATTTTCTGATACTGTAGTGTTGCATTTCCCATGGGAAGTACTTAGGGATCTATTGAGTCACTGAAAACTGTAACTGGCCACAAAAAATGTGCAACAGAAAACAATCCTACAAGACAACCTCCGGGGAGCGGCTGGCTGCCCCTAGTTCATTCTGAGCCCTGAATTCCATAAGGCTGACACATACCTTCTATAGAGTAGTGTGTGGGGAGGAGGCCAAACTAAGAAAAAGAGAACAACAGTCCAGCAGGGAGGAGCCACCACTTCCACCCATATTTGGGGACTGGTGTGTGTGGGGGGAAACACGTGACTGAAGAGGAAAAATCTGAGGTGATGGTGCCACCCAGTGTTGGGAGGGAAACTATAGTCAGGAAAATAGCAGCCAATTCCACTGTGAATAGTGACCACAAAATTCCTGCTCCCTTCTCCCAAAAGAGAGAAATCTGTCACAATGAATAAAAGGTCATCTGGGTGATACAGGACCCTGAGCACAAGCATATGTGTGTCAAATATGCTGTTAACATCAGTCTGAGGAGAACAGAGAATATATTGGGTGACAGAAATGAGATCCAGAGAGACTTGTTTGGCTAAAACACAGACCAATTCAAACACTGAGTGGAGCCTGTCTTTGATTCCTTAAACGTAATGCACAAATACAGAATAGGAAAACCATAACTTGGTTGATGGCATATCTGGAAGAGGTGGGGGGAGGGCAGGGCAGGGTATAGAGGGTTTCATTAAATGTAAGCCCCAAGTGCATCAAACAGGTGTTATACTGTGGCACATTAACTCTCCGGCTACATATTTGTCAGTCTGTCCAGCTTTTCATTGGTTGTTAGGTCAGAGTGGCAACTTCCAAGCTCCTTACAGGCAGACCCAAAACCCAGAAGTGCATCCATGGGTATATAGTAAGAGCTTCCTAAAAATTACAGATTCTTGGGCCTCCCACCAGAACTAACATAGGATCTCAGGATGGGGCCCAGGAATTTGAATCTTTTCCAAAGTTTCAAAGATTGTTTTGATGCTTAGAACTACTGCTTTTGAATAAAGAAGAGGACTTTACAATCAAGACAAATAATTATAATGGAATATAGAAAGTATTATGAGAGGGGTACAGTGTGACAAGGACATAGAGGAGGCAATTGTTCTTAGGGAGAAAAGAAACTTTTTCAAAGAATGAGTGACCCTTAAGCTTGATGAGAAGCTGATCACCAGGTAAAAAGTTTGAAGACATTCCAGGTAGACAAGCATCTGCAAAAGTCAGAGGATGAAAATCCATGGGGTGCAGAATGTCGCCCACCCTTGTCATCCCAATTAATTAATACAATTTTTAAGGACAGAAAGAACAACTTGTACTTCTAGGGGCATGGGTGGCAAGAATATATACAATGAACCTCTCATTGATTTGTCAGATTTTTTTTTTCAAGTTTTAAAAGCCCTTTTTCTAAAAACTAAAAATTGAAGGGCCGGCCAAGTGGCGCAGTGGTTAAGAGCTACAGTGGGACATCAGCGGCCCTGGTTCGGATCCCACATATGAGGGCCAGTGACACTGCCCTCTAAAAAAAAAATAAAATAAAAATTTTCATTCCTTTGCCTGAAGATTGGGAGAGAAAAGGTAGATAGCTGTAGCATTGCTGGCCCTGGAATTCATTTCTCTCCTATCCTATGCCATCTACACCCCCAACACTGAGTGTCTCAGCATTCTATAGGGAGGGATGGTGTTAACAACCCCTATTAATGATGTTATAATAACTGGGGGGGTGGAGACCACCATGACACAAGGAAGTTATTTCATATCCATGACTTGATGAGGCCCTGACATTGCAGATAATAGAGCTTATTAAAGGGATGGAAAACCCTATGCAAGGGAATGGGAACCTTTGTAACAATGACCCTATACCATTTTCTGTGTTTGCCATAAAATCTAGTCCAATCCATTGTGTGAGTACACCAGTTACCTACGGAATGGCAGTTAGAGGGAAACTATCTAGATCATAATTTACTTTTTGAAGAAACTTCTCTCTGTGAATGCAGGTCCTTGCTTCTTTGTGATTAATCCAGATCCCCACTGGCAAGCTCTCCTGTGTAATCTCCCAGAACAGCTAGGCCATGATTGCAGTGTCAATTATTAAATGCCCAAGGTTCCTGCAAGGCAGCATTTAATCATGAGGCACTCCAAAAAAATATGAGCTAGAAAGGGGGAGAGTTGGGAGGGACTGAGGGGAGAGTGGGGAGGCTAGTTTTCATTCTTTCAACATTCAACCAAAGAGTTTTGGAGCGCAGAAGGCATCCTGCGGTCCTTCCAGACCAAGCTGCAAGACTCTGACCATGGCCAAGGTAACCAGCTTCCCCAATTGCCCAGAACGCACACTGCATTATTATTTTGTACCTGGTTCTTTTAAGAGGTGTGCCTGGCTCATCAATTTGTTGTCTTTGTTAAGCCTATGCTAATTCTGAGTTTTTCTGTTAACTTATGTTGATGGAAGAATTAGTGACATTTTGGCACATGCTATGCACTTAATGATCTGAATCCGGGTGTCAGGGAAGCCACTATTTGTCCCTTTTCTAGATAGTAGAATCACTTTGGCATGGGCTTGTCAGCCTATGCAAAGATATAACTTTTCTTATAGCTGCTACTGCTTCTGATCGCCTTAAGAAAACCATTGCAAAATTAGATTTGTTCTTCCAATTCAAGAGGGATGTGGACCTTGGAGAGAAAAGGCATGTTTAGGGGAGGGAAATAAAATATGTGATGAGGGGTACTATAGATATTAAAGATAATTCTTAAAAAGGCTCTTGAATGGATTCCCATTTGATTATCAAGATAATCTTGAATGAGTCTCTTTGTGTCTATCCTTGGTGATCATTCCTTCTGGAAGCTGCCTCTTTGCGTTTCATTCCAAGCTCTTTTTCATCCTGTTTCTCAAATCATTGCAAAGTGTTTGCACATTGTGTGGGGTTATTATTTCTGAGTAACCTGCAGAACAATTTACAAATATGTGTAACTTGAAATGTATTGGAGGTAGAATTGAAATCTGATATGTTGTGATAGTAAACAAATTTCCAAGCCATATAAGATTGAAAATAAAATTACTGAAAATGCAGAATGGCCTAAATCCTTAGTTCAATCTTTATACAAAATGATTAATGAAGATGTTTTACCTGGAAGTTTATTTCCTATTCAAGCAATGGATATATACTTAGAAAGGATAACTCCTAGTAACAGAACAATGACTAAAACCATTAGGATTTTCATAACTAAGAACAAGTTGAAAATATTATTTTTTGACTCCCATATCTGGTGATGTTTTTTCCTTCCAGATGCTGTAGTTTTTCAGTCCTTACCAAGGTCACCCAGTCTTGCAGTCTGACAATTTTTGGCGGATTTAATTTGTTGAGTGCTTTTTTAAAAAAAATCGTATTAGCAGATTGCTTTCCAAACTGTTTTATCATGTTTTGCATGTTGGTCTTTATATACATATGAATCTTGTATATTTCTTACTGCCAGAAAATAATCTGCACTTTGTCTGCAGTATCCACTGTTTTAGTCCTTGTAAATTCTGAAGAACAAACTGTTATATTTCGAAGGTAAAGTTCTCTGTTAAATGTAGAAAATGTTAAGCTCTGGAGATGATGAGAGAGGCAGATTTATGGGCCTGTCCCATTCAGCTATGGTTTAATTATATCTCTTAAGCTAAGCAGATTTGGGTCTGATTAATTCCAATGTGAGAGATCCCCTGGAAAGCTCAAGGTGGTTTACTTTAAGAAGCATCTGTCAGCACCTAAGCGTGGCCTTCTTTTCTATTCAGCATATATTAATACAATAGTATACACCACTCTATAACCAAGTGCAAGACCTGTCAGATTTTTTTCTAAAGCAAATTCAATCTGGTTCCAAGTCACCACTCCCCAAAGTTAAAACGTCTAACATCAGTCATTTTTCAACCAGCCCTCCTCTTCTGTTAGACAAAAAAATGAGGAGGTGGTGAGGGACTCCAGCCAGAGCCATACGGGCCACCATGTGTCCCCACTGAGTCACGTACTGCTACTGCACGGAGCTGTGGCAATGCCCCTCCAACTTCTCTCCATTGACCAAGGTCACCCTTTCCGTGGCTCCAGGCCCAACACTTGGCATCCAGCCTCCATGGGCGCCACGCAGCCACCTCCCACTTGAGATTCTGTCATCTCAGTGGCAGGGATGAGTGATGGTCCCAGATAACCGCCTCAGAACCCACAGCTCTCTCTTCCTCTCCAGGGGTTTCAATAGCCCCCCATCCCTATGGGTCCACTGCTCTCCTTTATCCTAGAGGCTCCAAAACCTCTATGCACCCCACCCCCCGCTGATCCAGCTTAAATTCATGGATAGGACATATCCCCCTTTACTCCTCTCAGAGGAATCTATAATGCAGGGAACACCAAAAACATTGTTACAACAACAAATACCCCAGCATGTCAGTACTACCACCACCTTTCCATGCAAGCAAAACCAAAAATAATTACCAGGAAGAGCGTTTAGAATGCTCCCTATTCTTTTTCTCCACCTGATATATACTAGGCTCAGCGGCTTCATCACATTCTGACTGAGATCTGATGCTCACTCAGATCATCTTCAATGAGCACTTTAGTCTAAGAAGGCTCAGCTTAAATAAATGCCGCTGCTATGGTGCCTACTCCAGGCGGCTCCTGAAGCCACGCTTCTACACGGCTGCTCGGAGAAATCTCCCAGCGGCTCATTGTGCCCATCATGTTGGAAGAAAGTGGCTTGAGCTTAAGGGGACCACAGGGAAGGGTGTCCAGATCTCTCAGGAGGCCCGGAAATCAGGTTCTGCCCTTGTTTGTCTGTTACAGATGGAGTTCCCGAAGGGCATCCCTGGCCAACGGACATTCCTATCTGCCAACCTCAATCTGCTGTCACTCAGTCTCTCCACAGCATCCCTGCTCAGCAGCTCCTGGTTTGTGGGCACACAGAAGGTGCCCAAGCCCCTGTGCGGAGAAGGTCTGGCAGCCCAGTACTTTCACGTGCCAGTGCCCTTGGATAGGGGCAGCACCAACACATCATCCCAGGAGGTGGTACAATATGGCTGGACGACTGGGGATGAGCGCTTCTCCTTCCATACCTTCCGGAGCGGCATGTGGCTATCCTGTGAGGAAACTGTGGAAGAACCAGGTAGCCTCCTCACCCCCGCTGCCTGATTCCCCCCACACCCCAAGGGGATCTTCTGCAGGCAAGAAGAAGCCGTAGAAACACACAGCACTCCCCCACACCCCGCCCAGGCCTCACCCCCAAGCTCACCATCTCCCACCTCTGCATTGTCTCTTTTCCTTAGGTCCAAAGTCCATCTGGCTTTTCAGCTCCTGCCTGTCTAAGGGTAAAAGAGTTTACCCTTAAAGAATTTCATTTAGACTCAACATTATGAGAATTTCCATTCTAGCCAACTAAAATTGCTGTTCAGAGACAAAACAAGGAGACACAACAATTACCAAAAAAGCCCCGCTCTGCCCAGCTGTGACTTTATCTGTGTCACTTCGTTTCTACAGGCCTTGATTTTCTCATTAGTGAGATGGGAGGATCAGAGTACATCACCTTTAAAGTCCCTTCCTCCCCCACCCCCTCAAAAAGAGTTTTCTTAGTCTAAGTATTACTGTTAAGCTACTAATTTAAAAGGCAGGGAACCCAAGCTCAGAAAGGGTAACTAGATGCTTTTGAGGAGCTTCAGACAGACCCTCCCAGGGTTCCCGCCACTCAGCTCACACTCACAAAGTGGGGACTGTGTCAGCACGCCTCAGTTAGGAGCTTAGGAGTTGGGCTGAGGACACCCCCTCTTCCCTGTTCAAAGCTCTCTAAAGTTACCTGGTTGTGAACTTTTTCTAAAGCCAAGAATTGTGGCCATGTGTGATCTGCTACTTCTCCCGATTTGGGTAAGGGAAAAAAGAGGACAAAAGAGGAATACGAGATGTGTATTTAAATTTTACAGCTATTATTGTGCCACTTAACACAGCTCCAAACCCAGTCCCAGCAACAATTTAGAGCCATTCAGACCAGTGGAACAGCGGCAGCAAATGGTATTGTTTAACAACACTTAACCAATTAACTCTTCCTGACATGGGAATGGGAACATTCCCTGCGTAGGCACTCAGGAAAACGTCATCATTATCATGAATTGAGACAGAAATGAATCTTGGGTGGCTCTTGTCTGTGCATTCTTAACTGCTTTCAAGGAGACATTTGCTCCCTGCTACTACATGCTGGGCGGGCACGTGGTCAGAGCAAATGGAGCTGCGCCAGGTATGGAGTTGGGGAACTTTTCCTCCCTTGTCCAAGGGAGCACCTCCGTGAAGCTGTACCTTGTCTGTTTCAGGAGAGAGGTGCCGAAGTTTCATTGAACTCACACCACCAACCGAGAGAGGTGAGAAAGGACTACTGGAATTTGCCACGTTGCAAGGCCCACATCACCCCCCTCTCCGATTTGGAGGGAAGTGGTTAACGGAGAAGACTTTCCTCCCCCACCCTCCCTTGGGGCTTGTGGCAAGTATGTGGGGTTTGATAACAAATTTAGTTGCCAATGAGTTTGGGACTTCTCTAAATCTAAATCCTGCTTTCTCTTCTTCAGAGCCCCTCTGAATGACACAAATTCCTTCTAGGGCTGACTTTCATTCATATGCAGGAATGCAAAAAAATGGAACAGCAGGGACAAATCAAGTTCTCAAATAGAAAACCACCAACAGCTCTAACCTACTCTTGTTGCCAAGTAACCATGTTGAAAAGCTTAGGTTTTTCTTTTTCTCCAAATTTTTTTTTTTTTTTTTGGTAAAATAGAAGGGAGTGAAGGAAGGGGTGGGGGGAATAGGAGGAAAGAAACAAAATTGGCTGTCCAAAATGAAATAAGGGAAAAAAGAAACAAAAATAATAGTAAATAATATCCTGGCAAGATTTTGTGAAAATTGGATGATTTCTTCTCAAATCTCCCTAACAGTATTTAGTCAATGAAGTTTACTTAATTATGTATTGGGCACTGAGCACAGTGAGAGCTGTGGGGTGATAGCAAAGAACCCCAAATTAAGAATTGTTCCCAGCTGGTTTCGGTTCATTTTCCCCTTCTCTGATGCTGCGAGGCTTTGCTCTTCTAATAAGCATCGTTTGTTCACTGTTTGCTCAGTTACTTAACTGGCAGGGTGAGGGTTCTTCTTCCTGTGGTTTCTGACAGAGATCCTATGGTTATCACTGGGAGCCCAATTCATCAACATCGGACTTGAACTCATTAGCTTCCTCCTCCTCCTAACGGACTTGCTGTTCACTGGGAACCCTGGCTGCGGGTTCAAGTTGAGCGCCTTCGCAGCTATCTCCTCCGTCCTGTCAGGTGAGTGCCCCAAAACTGGAGAGGGGTGGGTGTCCTCTGCCGCCTTTGAAGCCCGAAGGCTGGAGTCTGTCCAGAAGAGAGGGTGGAGGAGCCCAAAGGCAGCATAAAGAACGGAGGTATGAGATACATTACAGGCGTCTTTCATTTTCAGTAACAGGAAATTTTATATTGGATCAATACATACTTTGCAAAGTGATTTATCTCAAGGTTCTTTTCATCTGCAAATATTCTCAATATGTAAATTAGTTTGGTTTGCTTTTCAGTTGTGACACACCCACAGCTATTCAAGACTGATGGCTAAAGTAAGAGATGCATATATAAATCAAGAGCAAAGCTCATATTGCGGGTAGGAGTGAGAAGTAAAGTGAGCAGCAGCCCTGAGTGCAGACACTTTCTCCATAGGTCTAAACCTAAAGTCTGGGGCAGGGAGGAGCCCCCATTACAGACTAGTCTTGCTGGAAATGTGGAGGCATATGGGAAACGGAATGCCTCAACACAGGCTGCACCTGCTGCAAAATGAGGAGCTGCTTCAAAACCGTGCCAGCTTTTCTCTAAGGGTGATGCCTTCCTGTTCCCTCTGCAGGCCTTCTGGGGATGGTGGCCCACGATGTACTCACAAGTCTTCCAGGCTACTGCCAACTCGGCTCCACAAGACTGGAGGCCACATGCTTGGAGTTATGGCTGGGCCTTTTAGTAAGGGCTGCTCTTCTCCAGAATCTTCCCCGCCAACCTTCATTAGATTTGCTCCCTTCACCATATGGGTGCTTGGTGTCCTTGTGCCTTTTCTTCATCCCTCATCCCAGAAGCCTGTCAGTCAGAGGGCTGGACCATCAGGCCACGCCCATTCTTCCCCGACCTTCTGAAGAGGCAGAGAGAACTCCTCTAGCTTGTTTTCTGAAGCTGTTGTCTAGTTTTTCTGCTGGTACAGCTGCAGCAATTGCTTCTTTACTGGATAAGTATGTTGCCCTTGGGAAAGGAAATTGATTTTGTATGGCTTACAGAAACGATGCTCTGCATTTTATATATTTTATGATTAGGGGTATTGGACAGACATGGAGAATTAGCCTTGAAATTTGGATTGAATCCCACCCCCTTTGACGCTAAAGGCAGCAATGCGGAAACCCATACGTGTCTGTTATGAGATCCTATCCCGTTTCTGATGGTATAATATGTGCTATTTGATTCAGGGGTCTTTGGTCTACTCCACTAGCCACCCTATCAGTTTGGCTGATTTTCCATACCCACCGTTTCCCACCTTTCATCTGTCTTCAAGCCATTCTTGGCATTACAACTGCAAAGCTCGGACTACTCCCATCAGAGGCATCCGAGCCTGCGTCTACCCAGTCTGTTCAAGGCAGCAGAAGGAACACGCAGTACCAGCACCGGGCCTGGCCTGAACCATCATTGCTTGGCCTCATGAAATCCCGCACTAACCTCACACAACTTCCTGTTTCCCGGGCTCCCCAGAATCACAGGGAGACTTTGCGGTTTGATTTTCTAAGTGTTTAGGACTGTGTTTCATAAAGTTCCCTGGTGTCTTTTCTTCTTTGTTGAATCCAGGTAGCTTCTCTCAATCTCCAGCTTCAATGCTCTCTTTTATAAACTCCCTTACGCCGAGGAGGACACTATTTTCATAATAGGCAAATTCCACTAGTGTAACCTAGAAAACCACCAGATTTGTAGTCAATGTTTCCCTAACAGCTCTCAGAGACGCAACTTTGTGACCCCTTAAGCCTGCTAAGCTCAAAGCAAAGGAAGATAGAGGAGGGATGATCACTCTGTTACCTGAGCGAAGGGAAATCTTGGGCGGGGTGGGGAAGGAGGAGGTAAGAGGGAGGAAGGTATTACATTGGACTGTATCCACTGCATACAGCTGAGTTGCAGGTCTATGGAATCTTGGAGATTATAAAGGGTAATTGCAGCTTGAGAAATAGTGAAAAAAACTGTGTGTGTGTTTATATATGTAAAAACTAGGCACACCAAGTATAGACAATTATGACACTGACAACCAATTTGGAGAAAACGAATCCATCCAACTCCCAGTCTGACTTTACAAGAGTCTCTGTTGTACCACAAAACATCCAGAATGTACCTACTCAGACCGAATGAAGTCCTCTTGCCCACATACCTGCAACATGGTAGAAGGCAGCAACTCGAGCCTAAATCCGTAACAGGCATCAGCCTAGTTTACTAGTAGGAAGGGATCACAGCATTTGCCTTACAAACCTGTGAGTGGGACTCTTACTGTCCAATTTTTCTGTATGTTTGTCCCTAGCATGGCCTGGGTGTCCTTCACCTGCTGCATGGCATCAGCTGTCACCACCTTCAACACATACACCAAGCTGGTGCTGGAGTTCAAGTGCAAGCACAGTAAAAGCTTCAAAGGAAACCTGAGTTGCCTACCTCATCATCACCAGTGTTTCCTCCAGCAGCTGTCATGGGCAGCCCACAAGGGGGGTCCTTTGACCAGCTTCCACCAGTGCCACCATCAACCCACCCGCTCTCTCTCTGAAGGAGTTGACTTCTACACAGAGCTACACAACGAATTCCAAAAACGCACCTGCCAGGGGCGAAAAGAAGAGCTGGCTGGGTCATCTGCAGAGGAAGAACGCTGTTAGCCGTCTGTGGGTCTGGAGAACAGGCTGAGCCCAACCTTCCATGTGTGCCTTGTTATCAACATGTGTTTAAGCCTAAGTCTGTCTGATGGTTTTGGGAGGTTATGAATACGGGTATGCGAAAGGATGAGTCCACAGGCGTGGTGTCAGGGTACCCCTGTTCCTTCACAGCTCCGTTTCCTTTCACCATCCCCCATCTAACACGTTCAGAATTCCCTTCTCTCCTTTACTGACCGCTTGTTATGTGCCGGGATCTGGACTAAGCAGTGAAGATAAAGAGTGAAGTAAAACGCAGTTCCTGCCTTTTAGGGGCTAATCAATCTGGTCATCTGTCTGGGACCTGGCGAAATGGAGGCGGGCAAATCAGGAGTAGATGATTGTGGCTCAACCTTCCATGATGCACTCGCATTTCCTGGCAGTCACAGAAGGGAAGATGAAGTTGCTTCATCTTATAACATGTCCTCCACGCTGCCTGTTACACATCCTGCATCCAAACAGTGGGTACCCAATGAAAATTAGATATTATCTGAGAAGCCATCAGAGGATTAGTATAAGATGAGAAGGCTCCTACCGCACACAGGGACATGCCCACTCCCAGATAGGACTATGGTTCTCCTGTGGACCCAGTGAACAAGACTGCGGCATACACCCCTCTCTGGATCCCCACCTTCTCATCCATCCACTTGCTCTTTCTCTTTTCCACAAGGGACAGCAAACCAACCTCGATGACTAAGAATGAGACTGGCACACATGTTCCTATTACATAGTATTTATTTGTTCTGTAACAATTCACATTTTAAATCGTGCTTCCTGACAATATATATACCAGCTGCCAGGGTGCCACTGTCCCTGTTCCTTCACAGCTCTGCCTCCTTTCACCATCCCCCATATCTCAAGGATAGCAAGTCACATTCAAGGGGTTGGTATCACATGCCACACTAGAAGGGTGAGGAGAGACTGTCTGGGGAAATGCGGAGGGTATGGTCTAGAGCACAGGGGAGGATCTGTAAGGCAAGGAAAGAGAGATGGCGAGGAGGAAGGCCCCTGCATTTGCAGAAGTCATTACTATTTCTAGGTAATTGTCACACTGGTCTTGCCGGCAACCCCACCTGGGAATGGGGAAAGAAAGCAGCACTTCCCATCTCAGATATCTGGGTGGGTGGGTACCAATGAGGAAGAAGTTTGGGGACACACTGGACAAGAAACCAGCACCCACATAGGTCAGATGAAGCTTCCTCAATCTTCAACCACCATTTACACCTTCTGTACTGGCTGCAAGAAGAAGAAACCTAAAACCTGTAGTGTTTAGCAAAGAGATTCAAACATATCACAGTCAAAACCATCTATGATAAGTTAGTTTGCAAACACACCATGAAGAAATTAGGGACATTATGTTTTCCTCACTTCCTCTTATTTATTTCCGGAACTCACCCAGCATAAGCACAGTCTTCTGCCCAAAACATTGCCCACAAACCAGGTCCTCAGGAAAGGACCTTGCACTTTACTCCTGCCTACAATGGCTGCCTTCCCAGAAAGCTTCAACATGGCGCAGAACCAGGTCAAGGCTGGAGAGCTCAGCCCAGGCTGCAAGACCACCACCCACGGTTCAGGAATTCAGTCATCTAGAAATTAGTCCTTAGAATTCTCTACGAGAGCAAACTATTGGGTGGTCGGAAAAGTCATGACGTATTTTTTCTATGTTTTGCATTGCAAAAATGTGTCATGACTTTTCCGATAACCCAACACATCCTAGGTGGTTCTACCCAGGTAGATTCAAATCCTCGAAGGGAATCTGGAATCATCCCCATACTCCGGTATCCTATAATCATTTCCCCAAGTTTATAACAAGCTTGACCACACATGCCTTTCAAAGTGTTGAAACCCAATTTCTTTTCACAGGCTTAAGGTGGCGGGTGCCCAGACACCTGGGAAGGCCAGCCTGTAAGCCAGGCAACGTGGAGCTATTGCCACCAACCTTCTGTGATGTCATAATGCCTACCAGTGGGGCAATGAACACATATCCCTTTAATATGGGATCCCTAATCAATGAACACATATCCCTTTAATATGGGATCCCTAATCAAGCTAAAAATATACAAGCTCAAGAGAGAACTAGAGTTGCGCTCAGGGTTGATCTATCAAAATTATTCAAGAAGAAAAGTAGTTCTCCACCAGCTAATGTGGGATTTTCTGCTAAACAATGACCTAGAAGTTTAGGAGAGAGCTTAACAGAAGCACTATATTTATATAGAAGGGAGACTCCCTGCAAAAATTTCTAAAGAACTTAACCAATTATAAAAGTTGAAGTATTTACAAAGGAATTTTTCTCAAAATACAATGCTTTAAAGGCTCTACAAGGAAGATGTATAGGACAAAATAGTTGCATACTGGACTCACTGAGCAAAAGTCCAGGAACAGCTTTACTCTCATGCAAGCAAAACAAAAATATCCCTGAATAAAAGAGAGCAAAAGAGAAGCAGTAAGGAGCATGCCCAGAGAAGATGCTAAAACAGAAGGGTAGAGATGAAGCAGAGATAAGGGTATCTGCCTCAGTGGTTCCTGACTCCTGGTTTTCCTCAAAGCTGAGGACAGCATGAACATAAAAACTTCTGAAGTTACTGCAGTAAAAAAGATTATGACAGGCCAGCATAATGGCGCAGTGGTTAGGTGCTGGCTTGGGAAGCCAGCGCGGCCCCTGTTCGGGTCCCACATATGAGGGTCAGTGACACTGCCCTCAAAAAAAAAAAAAAAAGATTATGACTGGCAAAACAAAACCACCACACTGTGACATACAGACCTCATCATAGGTGAGTCACTGAAACTCTATTTCTCTTGCTCCCCTTCTGATAGGAATATGGTTATTTTTACGGTCACTAAATATAGAGAGATGGAAAGTGTAAGAAGAGACGGGACATGTCAGACCAGGAAGAGATGAAAATGCTGGGGATGGCTACCTCCGTCTCCTGCTCTCAGCTTTTCTCACTGCTGCTAAAGTTGGGAAAAAGCTGAGGAACGGGTGAGGAGAGAAAAAGGAGAGAAATGAGTAGCCCTCAAAATCAGAGGCAGGCCATCTGGAAGCCTTAGGATGATGACCAAACAAACCAGATGTATTTCAGAAGGACAAGAAAATGGGCCCCCGGAGCTTAGGACATATCTAGAAAATATTTTACCACAATGCTAAAAACAACACACATACGGCATAATGCAAAACAAAATGTTCCAGGGGAAAACTTCACTGGAATTTCCCAGTAAGAGTTTATAAATTAGACATACAAAAAATATTAAAACACATAAGATTCACATTTCCAAATTATCCACACAGAGTGCCTAGAGGGGGTTAATACAGGGATTGAAAAGGTAGGTAAAATACCCCAAGTCAACGGTTCGTGCAGTTGTCAGAGAGCTCCAGCGCGCCTTCCAAAGTGCTTTGCAATTGCCACACGGGGCAGTGGGATGAGGTTGGAGCCAGCTTCCTTCTCTCCAAAGAACTGATTTTACACCAACAGGAGAGAGACACTATCCATTCTGTTCACTTCTGAAACTAAAGATTCCATCAGACTAGACCTAGGGGAAAAGGTGCAAGCATCAGTGACTAATTTTTTTAGAGAAATGGAGGAAACTTGAAGGTCAGAATATTCCTCTATTTTCCTCACTTTCTGTGTAGCCCCAAAGCTCGTTAAGTGTCCCTCCAAAAAGGCCCAGAGACTTTACCTTGAATATTGAACTAGACCACAGTACTCGTATTTGGGGATGGCGAAGGGGGAGGACTTTAGCATTTTGAGCAAGGTAATTCTTTTGTACTATGTAACTGCCACAAGCCCTGCCAGGGTTTAGCATCACTAACCCCTACTCAGAAAATACCAGTACACCCACCCTACTCAGTCACTGGGATAATAGAAAGCACAACCCTGTGTTTCAAAATGTCCCTTCAGGAGTGGTACCATTTCCAGCTGAAAACAACTGAGTAACATTTCTCAAGGGTCATGAAGCACCCTTAGAAAATGAAGCGGGTCCAAAGTCACTGGTTCTTGGTGCCTAGCTACTCAAGATAGCTCCCGTTCTCCCTACTTTCTGAAGAGCACAGTTGAAGTTGGTAGTATTTGTCCTAAACCTCAGTAGTAACTGAACATGTCTGTCAGAAGCTATTCACCTGCAAGGGAGAATCAACAAACTTTATCCTAGAGAGGAACCTCCGCAGCTCCCCACGGCCAATTTTGGGGGTAGTCTCCTTCAGCTGGACCATCTGGCCCTCCATCAGTGCCCACCGTAGACTAAGCTTGCTGACCACCAGGGGTGTGGGACGGCCTTTGGAGCTTGGCCCCGTTGTCCTGGTAACATAAAAGGCATCTTTCCAGAGGTCGTTAATTCCAACTGAGGAAAGACAAAAACAAAAGCAGTTAACAAGGACAGAAAACTTCCACTAACAGGAGAGTAGTTGGGTTCAGCAGCTACGCTCATTCATTCATTCACTCCTTCATTAATTCACAGACGTTTACGGAGCCCCTAATAAATGTAAGGCACTGAGCTAGACAATGGCTGCATAGTGGTGACAGTCTGGATGCTGGCCAAGCAACTTCAAGGCCAGTAAGTTTGTAATGAGCGAGCAAGTCTGAATGGCCAGAGAATATGGAAAGAAGTAAAGGAGACGTGGTCAGCCTGGCCTTCCCCGTCCTCCCCCAGCAGGAACAGCGAGTCCCTTCGGCCAGCCTGAGTGGAGACCATCGGACACTTCCACACCAGCAGGAAGCAGTGGCTGAATTTTCAGGCTTGCGGTTTCCTGACTTACGGGTCCCTAATACACGATCCCAATTTTGTTATATGATATTATTTAGCTACATATATATAGTAGAAGAATACTTCCAAAATGTTAACAGAGGTGATGAGACAAGTGGTCAGAGTATGGGCGATTTTTCTTTTTCCCTTTGTCTCCTGGCTGCCATTTCTATGCAATGGCCATAGTTATTTTCACTAGTCAGAGGAAAGGCTCCTCTGATCCTAAACCAAGGCCCTGAGAAAACATTCTGCCTCCATCGTATCCCTGGCAGTTCATTCCAAGTCCTGAGCTCCTACAGGGTCGAGAAACCACTATTATTTGCATTCCCAGCCCCTGGCGTAGTGCCTGGCATATAGGTGATGCTCAGTAAATGCCTGCTGAGCAAGTGGCTGCAGGAGTCAGTGCCACCTGAGAGCCCTCTGGGAATGGGCTGCACTTTTCCCTGCGCTTGCACATATTCGGAGGATGGGGTTCTCACCCTGGGAGCCTGATGCTCCTCCCAGACACCACACTCCGGCAATGGCTCCGGGAAAATGAGGTGACTCGGGCCACAGCCCCTGCTGTCATCTGAAAGCACACATCCTTCCCTTGGTAGGACAGTGGTGTCCTCACACACAGCCAGCACATCTTCTCCCCCCTTGTATGTGTACACAGACCCCTACCGGCACCGTAACTGACCCTTCGATGCTGTCACTGTGCCCGTGGCATTGGCCAGATCCAGAAGGATCGAGGGGAACACTGGATGCAGGAGGTAAAGGTGGTGGAGGCTGGGTGGCTCAGCTCCCGGGATGACACCCTGACAACGAGAAGGGAAAAGGAAGGGCAGAGGTAGCTGCATCCCCACACATGGTAGTCCTCAGATGAAAAGGGAGAGGAGACAGTGGTGATTACTAACTCCTCTCAGATGCTCAGGCCTGAGCCCAACTACAAAGATGTGTTAGAGAGAAACTCCCGTATGAGACATATTTCAAAGAGCTCAAAACACTGACTGATCACAAACGTCTTCAAACCGCTACAGCTAGAAAATGCTTTCTCCCTTCTAAGAGAAAAAAAGAGAGGCAATTTCCATGCCCCAGGGAGAACTGCAATGTGGAGACCTCACAGTCTCCTGCCTACAGCGCATCAGAGTGCTGGTTCATCCCCTGTAGCAGGTGGACATGTATGGAGCCGAAATCTATGTATGGAAGCAGTGCGTCAAGGACACCTCCTCTCACTGGCTATGAAAGCCAACTGCAAGTGTCAGGCTAAAAATCACAAAAATCTTATCTGTTCCAGAAATAGACAGAACGTTGGTCAGACAGAAGCAAGTCCTCAACTATAAGACAGAAATTGCAAAGCCTCAGTGTCAGTCTTCAAGCTCCGTACAGCAGAAGAAATGCACAGTGGAACTTTCTTTAACAGTCTAACTTCTGTGCAAGGATGGCCTTCGGCAGGCGCCCAGGTGCCAGTAAGCAGCTGCTCTCTCTACTGAGCTCCCCAAGTCCCACCCCTCCCATGGGACCATTTTGGGCCTCCCCTCGTGGACGAAATGGAGCCGTGAGGGATGACTAGCACTCCGCTTCTATACTGTCGGCATGGAAACAAGTCCACTGAGGAGAAACGTGCACAGGAAGCCTGCTGCTGCCCACGCCCACAAAGCAGAAGAGGGCTCTGCCCACGCCCGCAGGAACCCAGGCATGGGACAGATCCCTGGCTTGGCCAACATGACAGGAAAATAGCCAAACTCCTTCCTTACTGCCTACAGAATAGCCCAAATTCCTTGGCATAAAAACTAAGATCTTACCTTAACCCCATTTAACCTAAATCTGCCTCTTCCAGCCCTCTCTTACAATTATATACCTAACCACCCCATACTTCAAGAATGTCTTTTGACAATTGTGGACACACATGCTCTGTTCTTTGCTGTCTAACCTTCATGGATCTTATTTCCCCCTTAGATGGTCTAACCATTTTCTCTAGCCCACTTCCACACATTAAAACACTTCTCATCCTTAGGTCAACCTGAATGCCACCTCTTTCAAGAAATGCTCCCTAATCTCCCCCAAATTAGTATCTCCCTCCTCCTGTGCTTCCATCTAAACTTCTTATTTGTACTTTTTATTATAGCATTTGTAACTTGAATTTGTTTTGTGCTAATTTTTAGACGCTTACATTTGAGGGTGATCTGGTCTAATCCCCTCATTTTATTAAATGAGGAAACCAGGAAGTTAAAACGTTAGGTAAATTGCCATGGTCACATGTTAGGGCATGGCAGAGTTAAGACTATAACCTAGATTTTAAGTCAATCTGATCCTCAAAATAAGGGAATATACTGGGGGTGCCAAAAAAATGTACATAAGTGGACACTTTGGTCAACGTTGCTCAAACAGTAGTTCACCGTAATCAGTGTGTCTGGATGTTGATGGTAACCACTTTGAGCCCCTCTTGTAATTGCAGAAGTCAAATGTGACTCGTATTCATCTTTTCTTATCGGTATATATTGAGTATTACAATTTTAATTGTTTTCCTTTCTTAAAATGTGTATACATGTTTTAGGCACCCTCTGTATTAGCACCTTCATTCATGAATAAAGAGCACAAAGCTCAGAAAAGCTAAGGGGCTTGTCTGAGAGTTCACAGTCAATGAATTCAGGACTCTTTCTCCTTCAGGCTCCCCCCATCATCGGGGACCACCTGTCTTCTCTAGAGGGCCAGCACTGTTTCCAGTTTATCGTTAGGTCCCTACAGAGAACACGGTGCCTGGCACATAGTAGGTATTGGTCAAGATGTGGTTAATTGAACAAAATCAGGGTGAGTCCCCCTAACAACTATTATAGGTGACCTCTGACTCATCAACCCCCTCAAAATACTGCAATATAGCATTTAAGACTTTCTAAGATCTGCCTTCTATGTATCAGAACTTCTCTACCATCATCTCCCTGGGTGAACTCTCAACTTCAGCCCAGTCAATGTGCCTCCCCACTGCTCTGCCATCCCCACCCCCACACTGTTTCTGCCTTCTCACTTTATTCAGCTCAAAGCCCAGCTTCACCTTCCATGAAACATTCCCTGCCCATTCATAATTCCCAGACCAGTCATAATTCTCTTTCTTCAACAACAGTAGCACGTGTGAATCATCTGTAAATGCGGACCTAGTGTTTTGAGAGGACTTTCTATCCTTTGTCAAGCCTCCCATTATCCACAGCACGTAGCCAGGGGCCGCTGTCAGGTTTCCTTCCTGCCGCATGGCTGAAAGGTGAAGGAGGGGAGCATAGATCAGGAGGAAGGAGGCTTGTGTTGCCCCCTCAAATGCTGTTTTCTTCTACCCATAAGCACTTGGAAGTGCGGCTGGTCTAATAACACTTCCGGACCCAGTCAGCCCCACAGAAAGTGACCAAGGGATCCTCTGCGGCTCACTCACGGAATTGAGAGGTGCAGCTGACAGTCCTTCGGCCCAAAAGAGGAACACGGACTTCTGGTCTGAAGTAACTGCTGAAGTGGTCGGTGTTTCTTTCATGCGGCATGGAGCACTGTAATTCCAAATAACAGACCCAGAGTCCCCATCCACCACCATCATCTGCAAAAGATGGCAGGTACAGCCTGTCCTCAGAAAGGCAGCAGGTCAAGAGAGCACACACACACAGATATTCAAATAACTTATGTTAACAGGTTGAACTTATCAGATGTGAACAAATTTGGTGCTCAGAGAGCATTAAAGAACAGTTAGGGATCGGACCCAGTTTTCTGCAAACCTTGCTACCATCTGACAGAGTTTAAAGCACCAATGAATTTTCAGGTGAGAAGGGGACATTGTAAATTATCTAGTAAAGCTGGACCTGGTGTCCTGCGAGGACTTTCTGTCCTCTGTCTTGCCTCCCATTATCCACAGCATGTAGCCAGGGGCTGCTGTCAGGTTTCCCATCGCTTGGTTGAAAGGTGAAGGAGGGGCGCGCAGCTCAGGACGAAGGAGGCTCCTGTGCTGCCTCCTCAAATGCTGTTTTCTTCTGCCCATAGCCACCTGGAAAGCGGCTGGTCTAATAACACTTCCGGACCCCGTGTGCCCCACAGAACAGCAGCCATCTGACAAAGTGACAAAGGGATCCTCTCATTTTATAGATGAGAAAATGGAGGCTCAGAGACAGGAGATGACTTAAGATTGTTCCGGGTTTCTGACAGTCCCTGAACAGAGCAGCCAGCCACTCTGTAGTGGTGGTGCCGAAACCAGGTGCCAGCAGCAGTGCCTCATTCCCGCTCCTTCCCTCCCAAGACTGCAGCAATACTTAGGGGACAATGATTAAGTCAGCACTACGGCCACGGTGCTAAGAGCTGTCTTGTTTGACCATTGGTGTCATGGCATACACAGCCCCGCCCTCGGGAAGTCTCAAATGTAACAGCACAGTCTAATCAGGCAAAAATAAATCAAGAGAAGATTGTCTCCCTAATTGCATCTCTCAAAGGGTAATTAAGGGAGCGGAATTCATAATCCTGGCAGCATTTATATCTCCATCATCACAAACACCTCACAGCTCTAGAGCCTGTCATTTGCCAAAATACCCAAGAAACTCTCCCAGCCACCTCCAGCCCCACTGCCTTTCACCCTCTCTCCTCGCTGCCTCTGTTCTTTAGTAAATGGAAGGACTGCACCTCTTTCAACAATCACCTCCCTATTCCTCCAGTCTCTTGGGGCCTGCTCCTCTCTGTCCCTGCTCAGGCGCTGCCTCACAAAAGATCCTGGAACCTCCTGGAGAGACAAACTCCTGAGGAGGCAGAGAGAAAAACAGGCTAGCAGTTCAAGATTCTGCACTGAACAATTTTATCCACTCACACATATTATTTCGTTTAACTGTCACAATAACCGTATGAAGGTAGGCAGTACTGTTACCAGTTTTACAGATGCAGAATCTGCAGCTAGGCGAAATGATGTCATTGGCCCTAAGTCACCAATCAGTAGTGCAGCCAAGATTACAACCCGGGTTTGAACCCTTGGCTCTTCACCATCTCAGCTCTTCGCCAACCCACTATACATGCCCTTCTCCTTGAATGTTCCTAGGAATGGCAATGAATATTCCAATATCTACCCAAAATTCCTTTGAAATACAATCAGACATTGCTTCCTTCCTGCACAGTGCTGCTGGAAGGCTCTCCCTGAAGTGACTCTTGTGTCGTCAGATCTGCTTGTGACCGAATAACCCTATTGCTTCCAACACCTCATCCAAATTCCACAGCCTTGCCTTCTGATCTCCCTGGCGGGAATGTCCCTCGGCTCATCCAGCAAACCTCTTCTCTGCTCCCACGATTCTGCGTATCTAACCCCAGAGCAACATAAAGCGTCTCTATCTACTCCCCACATCCCTGTGACACTATGCAAACCTCCGTTACAGCACTTGCCACAATGCAGTAGAGCTGTGTGGGACAGACGCCCAGTGATATGAGTGACACAGACAGTAGCCTTGTCTTCATTAGTGTTGCATTTCCTGACATCATCTGTGTACCCAGCACAGAGCTTGGCACACATTCGAGGGGATGAGGGAGTGTTTGTGGCACTCGCTCTCAGGAAACAGTGTGCAATATATAGATACATATTTTACAGTGAAGATAATAAGCCGAAAAGCTAGGTCAATTATCTAAAAGAAATTTTTAAAACTCTAATTCTACTTGTAATGTTAAAGAAATGAAAAACTGTCAATCCAATCATTGCTGTCCTCACCACAGGCAATCTCATGTACCATCAGGAAGACCCACTCCGCGTCTCTGGGACTCTGTCTTCCTGACATGCGTGCTTCTCCACCTACCCACTCCACGTAGAAATACGGTTCAGCTTTCAAAGGCCTGCTCTTCCTTCCCTCCTTTATAGCACCCTCCATAGCAACGCAGTCACTAAGGTGTCCTGCCTTCTCTGAGATCTCAGGCATATATATGTATGTCCTGAAGCAGTAAATTGATTTATGCCTGCCTTTCCCGCCAAGCGAGTCAGGAATCCAGGAGAAGCTCTCCTGTGCAGGAGGGAGTTCAGTGAGAAAAGCTTCCAGAGCTACAGGCTTTCAGCACTGAACTGCGAGGTCTCACTTGACCCATTCAGCTAGACTTGGAGCTCTTGGAAAGAAGGGACCATATTTTAGTTTCTTTCTGGTTCTCACAGTGCCTAGCACAGGGCTGGACACAAAGCACATACTTTCTATATGTTTGGATTGACTTTGAGTCACAAGGCTTTATTTACCTTTTTCATCCCAGCTCCATCCTGTATCTGCAGAAGGAAGTCTAAGGTCTGATCATCAGTGAAATATCCAGAAGTAGGCTGGCTGCAAAGGAGAACCACATAAGGGATCAACAGTGAATAAGAAACAAGGAAAACAAGGAACTCCTTCCCCCCTGCTATTGCATCAGCCCAGATACCAAACCACTGTTCTGGGCAGTCTGTGAACACGGGAGAGGGGATAAAACGGCACACACGACGGGGAGCTCTGCAAACCTGTGCAAGCCGTGAAGGCTCAGTGTCCAGGAAGGCGTAAGGCTCTGCCCCCGAAGCAGGACAAGGCCTTGTCTGGTTGTGATCAGGAGGTTGCTGCAGTTGGAATCTGGCGCCTTCACCAGCTGTAGTAGCTCAACACCATCACTGGATTAACGAGACCCCAGCAGTTAGTTTCCGGCTGGGATGAGATTCCTGACCCACCTATTTTGGCTTTTTCTCTCGGTGTACATGTTTGTACATACTCTTCGATTCAGCTCCCACCACATCCTACTTATCAAGTGGGGCACTCGGCCATTCCAGCTGAATCTCATTTTCTTGACCTTTTAAAACCAAGGATCCCAAGAAAACTATTTGAGTTCAAAAGGAGCTCACAGAAGTGCCGCAGAGCCATACCTGCCATGTTGGGTATTCTGGGAAAACTAACAGGGTCAAGGACAATGGCAGGGAAGGCGGATGGAGATCTGGACAGAGAAGGCTTGAAACTGTCATTAAGCTTGGATACCAACTCACGGTATACACTTCATCACATTATTTCTTTCTCTGTACACACAGGACCATTTTATTTAACATCTGTTAAATTCACTGAAACAATATGAAACTGCCTAAGAAAATGCTAGAAAATGATTTTTTAAACTTCTGGTAGAAAAGAATAAAGACAATTATCACCCAAGCCTGGGGTTAAATGGTTTTGTAAAAATCCACAGCATATGACAAATTACATGCTTTTACTTAAAAAAAAAAGCAAAAATAAAAAATACTTCATGGATGCTTATCCTTGCCTCTGCCAAGATGACGACACAACTAAGAGAAAAACACAGAAAGAACGGGGCAGAAACTTCAGCAGTTTTACAGTTATTTTAACCCTCCTTTGGGCGCAACTGATCTCACAGATTCATTGCACCCAACGATGCTGCTATGAAATATTTCTTTACTATACTAAGTCACAAACACGACTGGCGATAGGTTATGGTAGAGGGGGAATATTCAGGAGCGATGAATCATGATCTTAAGTTAACTGTTAGATATTTGAAAATTTGTGTGCAATGAATCTGTAAGATCAGTTGCGCCCAAAGGAGGGTTAAATAAATCTATCTCCCTACCTGAAGGTTTCCCAGCCTGCCCCTGCCCCACTCTGACTAAGAACCCTACACAAATATCCTTCCTTGCAACTTCTGTGCAAAGGGATCACACATCATGGTCACTAACAAACAGATATCAACACATTATGCTATCAAGAAAAGAAAATTTCTCATTCACATTAACCAGATCAGAAAATAGCATATTAAGGCTAGCACTGTTTCTCCCCTCAAATTCTGCCCACATATTCACCAGCCCAAGCAAACTTAGAGACTCCACAGCATGTAGAGATCTCAATGACAAGGTCAGATGTCTGCCCTACCTGTAAATGTCAATGAGCTCAGACAGGTTGATGGATCTTCGCTTCTCCCATTCTGGCTCTTCTATCTGCAGAGAAGGCGGTGAGCTGTCTCGATTCTGTGCCTGAACAAAAATGTCCCGCAGGGCGACAGCTTGGATATTTCCTAGCACCACAGGAAGAACCAACAAAGAGAAGTTGAATGTAATAGAACTCTCCCAGGGTGAGGATCTGAGCAAGACACAGAGCCTGATCAGATATAGCGCACCCAGATTGGTCTAACATGGGGTGAACCTAGAAGTGATTTTGCAGGCTAAACAAAGTCTTCTCTTTGGAGAAGGCAGCAAGGAAAAGCAGAGTTAATAACGTGCAATAGGTGGGGGCAGTGAGCAGTCCCTGCGACAGAAGGTGATGGAAGGGCTGGTGTCAGCAGTTCCTGAGCTTTCACCCTGTCTCACAAAAGAGGCCTGATCATATACACCAATGGGGAACAGTAGCAAAAACTGTCTTTGCTTCTTACCAAAGCCAAACAGGATGTAGACAGCCCCATTTGCAGTAATGTAAACCTGAGGACCAATCAGATTCCCCGCTCCCACAATGTTGTACTTCACAGGTCGGCCCACTGGATTCCCTGTCCGACCAGACACCAGCAGAAAGCACAGATCTGGCTGAAGAAAAGAAAGACAAGGGTTGTGTCAACAGAAGGCCTATCGTTTCCTAATCAAATAGTTTCTATATACAGTCATTACTTCCTCATTAGCTAAGGGTTCAGAAATACTTCCCAAAGTTGGAAAGCACAAAGCCAAATCTGCTTTACTTAATTTCCCTGGAAGTAAGAGGCAAATGTCCCATTCCCTTGTTAGATACCCGCAAAGGGTATCTTCACCATAGCTCAGGCAATTTCTCTGAAGCACAGTTGTTCCTGATGAACAGAATTCTAGCCCAGAGCTAAGTATAGGACAGCTGACCCCTGGGTCTCTACTCTTATACCCACAAAATCCCCAGTAATATTTAGTCCCAACAAGAATCAATGCAGGTGGTGATCTCCCATCATAATATTACATGTCTGGCCTGAACAATATCAACCTCACTCTCAAGCAAAGACAGACAAACTTTTCTGCGAAAGGCTAGATGACAAATATTTTAGCTTTTACAGGCCAGATGGTTTCTGTAGCAACTGCTCTACTCTACCGTCACGTCACTGTGTGAAAGCAGCCATAGGTAATACATAAATGAATGGGTGTGGCTATAAATAAATTTTCCAATAAAATTTTATTTACAAAAACAAGCAGTGGATCAAATTTGATCTGCAAGCCATAGTTTGCAGACCCCTGCTCTAGAGGATTTTATTTGGGGAACAGAATTGCTGGTTGGGAAATATGAGGACTGTATCAATATCTGGACTTCAGTCAAGCTTCTGATCAAGTTTATCATCATGAATTCTTATGGACACGATAAAGAGAAACGGTTTTCAGCATACCCAGAGTAAGAGTCAGTGCCAATCCAGAGGGGGGTCTTAGTGAAATGTCACAGCACTGCGCTACTGTCTCATTCCTATTAATCATTCTTAGCAGTCTTGAATGAATAGAATTCACACTTATCACAAAGCTGAGAGGTATAGCTAATATGCTGTATGACAAACTCAGAATTCAAAACAGTCTTACGCTAGAAGATGGGTCAAAATATGGAAGAAGAAACTGGGACATTCATTAATTGAACAATTAAAAGATGTGGGTATTTTAACTGATTATAAACAAAAACTGAATCTTAGAAAGGTTATCACCATTTCTGGCTGCATTAATAGAAATACAGAGTCTGTATCACAAGGAAGAGCAATTTCCTTCTGTTACTAGAACTGGTCCTATTACAGATGCTGTTTTCAGATACGGGTACCACATTTTAAAAGAGATACAGACAAACTGAAAAGGGAAAGAAATCAAAAAAGAGAGGGGTCTGGACTTCATGTAGCATGAGGAACAGGATGAGAAATTGGGACTATTTTGCCTTGAAGTAGCAGGCTTAGAGGGATGAGGTTAGCAGCTAAAGGGCTTTCATGTGGAAAGAGGATTAGATTCATTCAGGGTAGCTTTGTGGGGCTGAAGGTGGACAATGACTGGAAGCTATAAGAAAGCAGATTTCTCATCAATATGGCAGAATTTTCTAGATCTGACCAAAAATGAAATGGACTGGCTCACAAATTAGTGATATTCAGCTTGAGTACCCAAGGAGAGTCTGGGTGCCAAAGAGTCTGGAATACAACATCAGAGGTTACTGCATGTGTACGGGGGTTAACCACATGGCTTTCAAGGTCCCTTTCCACTAAGTTCTAGGCCAGGTCTGTTCCTCTCACCCTGAAACCGGTCAGCTGTCCCAAGCCCACCTCATTCTAAGTCCAGATCTCAAAATGCAACTGCTCTAGGTCATCGGCCTAATATGTCTCATTCCTTGTGAAGAGACAGCCTTCCATGGCTGTAGCTTACAGTAAACAGGTTCCTCTGATTCTTTGTTGCTGAGATAAGAGGTCAAAATAGGTCAGTATATAGATAAAGCTACTGCTTGCTCTAAACCCATCACTTCTCCAAGATTTTTCTAGTATATTCTATTACTTTTTAGGCAGAAAGGAGACGATTTTACAACTGTATATACTGTATAAAATGAGTAAATTCTACAAGACAACTGTATATACTGTGTAAAATGAGTGAATTCTACAAGACAAGTTGGGCAATCTTTTTTTGGTTTTCTGCTGGAGACAAAAAATAAAAGGCAGAGTAGAACTGGCAAGAAGCCAATTCCTCTAGTAGAAGCCTCACTATGGAGGACTCCTAAAGGCCTACGCCATCACCCCATCAATCACCACCTGCTAGTAAGATGTTAGATGGGGTATTAAGGTCTAGATTATAAACCTGTTCAATGTCTTGCTACAGCTCTGCAAACTGTAATTCCATTAAAAAGAAACTCCCCATACTTCCCACTTTGGGACCTTCAGAGAATCACTCTGTGATGGATATAATCATTGACATTTTCCCTAGCCCCCAGTCTCTTTATTCAGCAACTGGGATAAAAAAGATGATGTGAACAATTCCTGAATTCTTGGTTCAGCCTGCTTCTACACCAATTGGCTAGTTGAAGAAAAACTAACAGAAAGTACCCTTAAAACTGACTCGCCTTCAGAAATCTTCCTCATCTGTCTTCTGTCCTCTCATCTCACAAACGTAAGGCATCATCCTGGGAATTCGCGCAGTGCTCCTCAGAACAGCACTCTGAGTGAGTGTACAGAGCTCTTGGCAGAAAGCCATACAAAATTTTGTTTAATTCTGTTCTAAATAATATTACTTGCAGATTTTATAACTTCGCTCCACATATGCGTTACAAAAATCGCAACAGCAAATACAAGTTCTATTAAAATTAAAACCAGCTATCAAATGAGGCAAAATGATCTGTCCCCACACTTTTCCTCAAGTGTTCTTTGCCATTTGTTCAGTTCTTTTGTGCACAAGCATCCCCGGGCAGACGCACAGTAGGAAGTCTGAGAAACAGTCTTAGGGAAACTTTGACAAGCTCAGAGAAAAGCTCCAGGAACAAAAATGTTAACACTTAGAGAATTCTGTTCATTAATGCATTCTTTCCTGTGACTTAAGGAGGGAAACCTACTATTATTTCAGCTGGGCAGAGAATACTTAGCTCTAGGGCACTGGAGTTCCAGCAAAGCACAATTGAGGAGCATAATTTAAAGACCACTGCAGTAGAATCAAAACCCACAATGTCACAGCCTGAACTACAACTCTCCTTTCTTGGGTCACTGTTGTTATTTCTTGTCCGACTTATAATTAATTTTTTTCTATATTTGTTTTATAGACTTTCGATCAGTCTGTCTTTTTATTTTATAGTTGAAATAAAAGTTAAATATGTAAAATATAATAAAACTAAAAATATATACTTACATAAGCAGTTTAAATATGTTAACTCTAACTTTCATAAGAATCCAGCCAATAGATAGAACATTCTTCGCATTTTACATACAAAAAAACCAGCGCTTGGGGGGGGCGTTCCCTGGCTTACTACCCAAGGCCACAAAGCTACAAAGTGCCCTGGAATTCACCCACACTCCTCTTTGACTGAAAACCTCCATCATGCCACAGTCAATGGAACTATAATGAAACTGTTGGGAAAAATGGGTTCACAATGGTAATTTATTCATTTAATCTCGTAAGGCAAATTTATTTAAACCTAAGCTTTTGTAATAAGGTTTCAAGTAGCATTTCTAATAATACTAGGAACTGACTCAAGTTGAGGCATTCCCTATAAGAAACAAGGACCATTTAATACAGAGCACACCTGTAATTCTCCAATAGCCAGAACCACAAGATCTCTAACACCATCGTCATCCACGTCAGGCAGCGCCACACCTGGGGCCGCCAGGGTACCATTGGATAAGTAGTTTGGGTTTAAAGTCCAGATGGCTTTCCCTAGAGAAAAACAAACAGGCTGATCACAATTAGGACTTGCTGCCTGTGGAAAAGGCTGACATGATGCCCCCTGGCCAGAGAGAAGAACCTCAATGGCTGAACAACATACAGCAACTCCCACTTACTTTAGGTTTTACCTTATTGGGGAAGAAGGAAGCAGGGAGTGTGAGCTGAAATCCTCAAGTATCTGGCTAACAAACCCATGGAATAACTTCATGCCTGGATTTTTTAGATAAAATGCAGGTGCTAAATAAAGTCTCTCCAGGTTAGAACAGCCCACTGACCTGGGACAGAGGAATCGATCTGTTACAGTGTTACAACTATTAAGGAGCTACCCAACGGTAGCCCACCAGAAAACCAAAGCTCTCTCCCACCACATGGACACATGAGTAGAGAAATGGTAGGTGATTTCAGCTCTCGAGTTAACTCATATTCAATTTCTTTCCACTCAAAAGCGCCCCATGACCAAACTCCAATCTCTGAAACTGGAAGGATGGTCTAGCTTCACTAGAGTCCAAGGTGTTAACACGCATATTGATATTATACTTATGACTCTGTAAGGAGCCTCCATTAAATAGGACTCTCTTTCATTGCTTTTGTCATACATGTCTGAATGCAGTAAGAAGCTAAAAGGCCAAATCAACATGCCTCAACAAGGCTTCCTCTCTTCAGTGGCACTTGTTAAGTAGTTAATGCCCGTTTACACATGGACCCCATATATATCAAATATGAGGGGACAACACTCAGCTATCTCATACAGAGAACAGAGCAGAGGGACTATTTACAAGCCAAAGTCTCAGGGTAGTTTTGGTTTCGGTAACTCGGGTTAGCCCCATCCTATCATCAATTAAGTTAAACCACAGACCTAGTTCTCCATCTATTCCCACCCCTTTGACATCTCCCTTAATAACCACCCTCCAGGGTAGTAAATCAGATTCTCCACCATGTGAGGGTAGAGAGGTCCCCCCACCCCACCAGACTATTCTATCTGAGATTATGGCTCACTGGGGCAGAGATCGTTTGAGGCAAATGACCTTTTACCTGATGTCGCATTGAATGCACTGAGCATCTTGTGTGTCCCTGTCACGAGGCAGATGGTTTCAGCCACCGTTCCTGGCATCAGATTCAAACATGAAATATCTCGGGCTTCCTCAGGGAGAGGACTAGACCAGAGTGTGCTGCCATTCATCCCCGAAAGGCACACGAGGACAGCAGTCGGCCTGGAGACACCTAAAAGCACATAAGAGGGGCAAGAAAGGAAGAGAGGCAGAGGAGATAAGAGGTGGAGGTGAGCACGAGGCCAGAAACCAAAAGTAAATGGTGGTAAGGCAGCAACTCACAGCTGTGTCCTCAGCCCGTTCCCATGCTTCCGGCAACAAGGTCTGAAAGCAGAGCACCTCTCATGTCTGCTCACACATCTCTCGTGCAAGATACGAGCGGTGGGCCTCCGTATACAGCTCCACTCCCGCACCTCTCCCAACACGTCTGTCTATGTGTCTGTCACCTCCGGCCCCACTACATACTGATATCCTTGAAAATAAAGACTCCTGCATTCATTTCTGTATCCTCAGTGCCTTACAAAGCACCTAGCATGTACAGCAACCGTTTTCTGAATAAGACATGAGCAAAAAAGAAAAAAAAAAAAATCAAGAATATCTAAAAGTAATTGTTGAGAACAAAAAACAAACAAAAATAGGAGGGAAAGGCATGCTCAGAAAAGTGAGAATAATCTAGAATATGTACAGAGCAGGGAGCAAAATACCTGAATTCTAACCATCACTATACTAGCAAATGCTCCCGGAGAGCAGAAAACAAATATTGTTTAATAACCTAAGGATTACACTTAGCGATGATCAGTAGGTCTTCCTGGTCCAGGCTTCCATGGAGTCAGTTGATCTGGCCCCAGTCAGGAATGAATACTTGGGAAAACATAAGACCTAGGTCCAAGGATAGCTGGTAATGGACTGGAGTCGCTCACCTCTTGAGTAAATAATCCTTTACATCACATTACCCTCAGAATAATAGCTTTCTGTCTGGCCAGTTTTACATTCACGTTCAGGATGGGACACTGCACCCATCTCACACACTTTCTACCTCCAGTAACAACTAATACAGATATGGAAATGTAAGTTTTAGAGCTTCACTGTACCTACTCCTCAGCGCTACTAATTAAATATACAACCTCAAAACAAAGGACAAACTGGCTCACTGTCACTACCAGAAGCAGTGAATCACATGACAAACTCGTAATGAACGTTAACATCTAGACTTTCCAGGGATGCTACAATTAATACTCCATGCTGTCCCTTGAGGACCCTACTGACTCCCTGTTAATTCTCTGACTCATCTTTTGCCAGGTGGCGATGGGTTATCTCTTCCCCACTAGTCCATGACTCCCTGAGGCAAAAAGACCACACTCATCTTGTTTAGCTCAATATAACCTGCTCAGCTCTACATAAGGTGCACAGCAGGAATCCAATACATAGTTATTGAATGAATGGATGAAAAACAGAGCAAACAAATAAAAAACACAATCCTTCTTACGCTCAATGGCACAAATCTCTGAACCCACTATCTGGGGTTATGGGCACAGCAGTTTAACATGAACTCCAGAACCAGACTGCCAAAATTTGGATCCCAGCTCTATCATTTACCAGTGGGGGACGCTCCTTAACCTCACTGTGTCTGTTTCCTCATCTGCAAACAGGAGATAATAATATCAATCAACCTCATGGGATTGAGTTGAAGAATAAATTCAGCCATAATATATGCTACGAACTTACAATGATACATAGCATATAAAAAGAACCATGTGTTAGTTATATTATTATTTTTACAATCTGCCCAAACCCATGACCTTGTTATTATGAGTCCTGAATTCCAAACCATAAAAAATACTAAATGACAAAAAAAAAAATAGATCTCTAAATCTAAAAGTGGATGGGAGAAATTTTTACTCCAAAGGCTAATGAGTCATAGGCAGAAAATAAAATGTAATTTCGGTCCAATCACATGGAAGTCAGTTTCTTGCCTGGAGCTTCTCTCTGTAACAGGTCTATGTCTGAGCTGCTTCTACATAGTGCCCAAGCCCCAGGAAGGTACTTCTAATAACATCACAGAGATACATATGCAGCCTCGAATTCTCTAAAATAGACCTACATGTTTATTCCAGGGCCTGAATGATTAAAAAGGGGTGACTAGGGCATCCTCAGCCTCAAACCTGAGTTTCTGTATCGGTTTACAGACTGTAGTTTGAATCCACTTTAATGGAGGCAGCGGAACAAGCCACAAGTCTTCATGTACCTATGCTGAAAATGCAGTTTTTTGCATTTGATATATGTGACAGCTGGGGTCCCAGGAAACAGCACACTCAAATTAGAGTAAGTTGGGGAAGGTTTAATAAGGAAACTATTTATAAGATGTGGTCAGCGTACAGGGAAACCACAACAGACTGTAGTTTGAATCCCTCAAAACAGTTACCACTCCCAGGCCCAGAGGGACAGGACAGCAAGTGATTACCAGAATTCAGAAAAAGCAAGTCCTGTAAGCAGACCATCCTGGGAGGAGCTGCGACCTGTGATTAGGATGCAGCCAGTCTAAGCTGACCCTGGAGGGGAGGGAGCCAGTGGAATTCACTCACTTCCTCTCCTCCAACTTCTTGCCTGGCTCCCCCTTGGCCAAACGGAACTGTAAGTCTTAGCGGTCAGCTTCCCAAAGCAGAGAGCAGGATGGAGGGCAGAGACAGAGGAGAAAACACAGCCAAGATACACGTGTGAAAGGTGCAGGAACAAAACTTTCTGCCCGGGACGGGAAGGTAGGACAGTCAACGTTTATTATCATCTAAGAAGCTATGGAACATCGACAGGGAGAAAACTCAAGAAGCCTAAGTACTGTGCTGTGTGCTGCGGGTACGTGGGTAAGTCACTGCGTCTCTGGGCTCAGCTTCGTCATGGACTGAGGACCACTCAACGTTCCTTCTAGCTGCAGCGCTCTCGGATTTCTTGAAATGAACTTGAAATGTCCATGCAGACGTTCTGATAAGGTTTATCATGCATGACAGACAGAACCACGGTGACTCTCTATTCACTGCAGGCCCTTCTCTACAGGTCCCCTCAGGAGATAAGCCTGATGCTCTCCCCGAGCTCACAGCCCCTCCGGTCAGTGAGCTGCTCCCGTAGCAATCTCTGCAAGACACGTGTCTTACCGATTGCACTCGCGTTCCTCGAAGTTACAAAGGAGAGAAGTACATCGCGCAGGCCATCTCCATTCACATCAGCCAACTCCAATGGAGACAGGTCCCCACCTGAGAAATACATTTAAAAAAAGTCCTTAGCAGTTACGACAAACCAGTTTAAAAAGGAATGACTACCTAGTGTCCACACCACCATAAAAATCAGGCAAGATTTTTGGTCCCTAGAAAAGAGAGTACACACAATTCTGCCCATTCCTCTCGCTAAGTACAGCTAAAATCCCTGGACATTGTATACAAGACAAACATAAGATGACTCTGGAAGGTGGTGAGAAGACAGACCTACTAGGGACTGCCTGTGTCTGGTGAGCAGAACGCTTCCTTCCTCCTGGTACCAGGGGAACATCTTTCACACGGGAGCTCGTCTCCTGGTTTCAGGAAGAGCTGAAGGTCAGAGCTGCCTGCTTGCATCTGCTGTTGTTCAAGTGCCTTTAATTAACAATAATCAATATGCCCAAGTGACACATTTTGGGGTGCTGTGTTCTGAACCCCTTCAGCCTAATGCAGTTTATAACAGGCAGGACTGCTTAGCACTGACAATCAAGATTGAACTCCCCCCCCACCCATCTGAACCCAGAGCAAGCTATTTTAAAGCAGCCTGCTCGGAAATGAGACAAAACAGCTAGAATTACTTAGGCGGCATCATCTTCACTATTGAGAGCAAGAAAGAAATTGCTGCAAGAAAACAACTCTCTTTGCCTGGAAAAGAAAGTGTTTTAAAATTCAAATTAGGTCAGCCTTCTAAGTACCAGAGTCCTCCACAAGAGCCGGCCCCTGGACTGGCACGGCCTTCCTCCAGCTTTGCCCGCCCCTGACAGGGTGGGCTGCACAGCGGAAACCCGGCAAGCCCGGGCCCTGCCCTACCCACGGCTAAGTCCAATGCCAACAGAAACACAACAAAGCAATGAGCTTCCCAAGTTTTGGGAGCCGTATCAATCCATCTTTTTGTTTCATTTCAAATCTTAACCTCCGAAAGGCACCTCCACACACTGCGGGGAGAAACGCTATACAACACACGTTCATTTTTAAAGACTTGGAGGAAATTTTCCAGGTAATCACAACTTTCACAGAATCATGAAGTTTTACAGAATTGGGGCTGAAATCCTACAACTCACCTCCCTGGGGACCCAAGTGGCGGTTCCAAGTGCTGTGCAAATCTCTGGGGGGGCAGGGGATCAGGAAAGCACAGACGAGCACCAGGACCATTGAGACCCCCAGAGTCAGCAGAAAGACAGACGTGCGCACGTAAGACACGATGGACGAGGTCGCCTTCTGCTCCAGGCCTCCGAGGGGTTCCGAGGGGTACCCCTCCGTGGGGACCTCTGAGAGGTGTGGCTTGGCTGCCCCTGCGGCCTCGGCATCGGAGTCAGGCTCTGGCACTTCTGCCAGAGGACTCTTCCCATTTTTGACCCCTCCGTTCTTCTGCTGCAAGTCAAGCACCAGGTCATCTTCACTCTCGTCACTGTCGGCCTGTGTGAGGGGATCATACTCCCCTAGGTCTGGGCTCTTCTTCCCTGAAAGGACAGAAAGCCAGGGCGTCAAGGAGAACAGGGCAGGAGAAACCCTCACCAAATACACGGCAACTCGAAACTCCCAGCAGAACACACAGAACAAAACAAAACAAACCTAGGAGTAGGAGCTTGGACCGTGGTGGGTGGCTCTCTGTAAAATAGATGCCAGTAAAAAAAGGAAAGAATGGAGGAAAAAAGGAAAATCACAGTGTTCTACAATTATTGCTTTCATGAGTTTTAAGAAATTGGAAAAGAAACAGAAAGTAGCAAATTTCAAATAACTTAATAGTTTAAAAAAACAACAAATCTCTCTTAATTTGTTTAATCTCATTAACGCGGGGGGAAAAAAAAACCTTCCATATGCATAATGTACATATTTCCTTTGATTTTCTGTGATCTGTGATGTTCCATTCTGTCCTGGGATTTCCCTAAACTTTTAGAACAACTGTTCTCTGTACACTGCTTCCCACAGTCCACTATTTGTGGCTTCCAATTGTTTCTATGAAATGACTTAGAAAGTTGGACACTCAATGTCATCTGGAGATGTTTTACTGAAAATTTACTTCTGAGGACCTTCCTGGGACCTGATGCCCTTTTAGTAAACAAGTGGTTTTAATCTCTAAAAATGCCATTCTGAGCACGTACGGTGGGATGGATGAGATTAGGTAGGAACACAGAGGTAGCAGGCTTGTCTTGAAGCTGGTTTACACAACAAGCAGCTGTTTTTACTTAGGCCTTATGTTTATTTGGGGTGGTGAGGAGATGGAAAGTACAGGGGGGGTTATGCACATCTCCTGCAACCACCCCATGGACCTCACTGCCAGTGACCTGATGATTTGATGCCTTTATTTCATGCTATAATCAAGTAAAAATCAAGAAAAAGCTTCTAATTTTTGGAAATTGCCTGGTAAGCTATTGCTAATGTAAATGCTATTGTTAAATCTTTTGTTAAGAAAAAACACAAAAGTCTAATTTAAAAGGGAAAAAGAAGAATTCTTGGTGTTAATCTCTTCCTCTGGTCAATGAAGTCACTTCATATATTATGTTTTATTTTGCTCAGGACATAAAATGAAGCGATAAAAAACACTATGGAGACCAATATGGGAACTAAAATCTTTAGTGTAAAGTTTAGTGTTTGGTACATAGAAAGTCAATAAATGATTAAAAAATGAACATTTCACAGAATAATTATACAACATTAAGTATTTTGCAAAAAAACACACAAGATACTGAATAATTTGGCATTCTATTAACTAAAAATTTATATGTATTTTTACTTTCAAAGCTATTCATTTTTTCCAATAAATATTGTTTGATTTTTAAAGGCATAAATTATAAGAAAATAAACCAATTATTAGGAATTTAATTCAAAATAGTACTTCCAGGATATGACATAGCAGTTCAAGCTAATCTCATATAATTTATATATCTATTCTATGAGACAAATTATTAATTAGGGCATTTCATTCCCTAACCATTTAGGTAACTTTAATTTGCAAGCAGAACTATAGCGTTTTGTAATCATATTAACTCTAAAACTTTATAAAGTGCTTTTTAAACTAAAAGAATATACGTGACAAGATTTTTTAAAATGCTACAAACAAAAATGGAATATTATTCAGCCTTAAAAAGTAAGGAAAGGGCTGGCCGAGTGGCGCAGTGGTTAAGCGCTGGCTTGGGACACCAGCGGCCGCAGTTAAGTCCCACATATGAGGGCCAGTGACACTGCCCTCAAAAAAAAAAAAAAAAAAGTAAGGAAATTCTGACACATGTTGTGTGTGACACAGAAAAATCTTGAGGCCATTAATGCTAAATGAAATAAGCCAGTCAAAAAAAGACAAATACAGTATGATTCCACTTTTATGTGCTCAAATTCACAGAAACAGAAAGAATAGTGGTTTCCAGAGCCTGGGAGTAGGGGAAAATGGGGAGTTACTGTTTAATGGGTATAGAGTCTAATGCGCAAGATGAAAAAACTCTGGAGACTGGCTGCATAGCAACATGAATATACAACAATACTGAACTATACAATTAAACTGACAAGGAGGAAAACATACACAGCAGCCCCAGATCCCAGGATTGGAAGAGACTTCTAAGATCACATAGTCTGTCTCTAACCCTACTCCAAATTTGCAACTCCTTACAAAATCCCACCAAACAGCACTCAGCATACACCTCAACATAAGCAGTACTAGGGAATTCACTGCCCTCTAATTTAGAGAGCAGCTCCTTGCATTCTTCAACCATCTACTTCTGAGCATTTGCCAACCATCTGTCCTAGTTTGAAGTTCCAGGACCCCCTCTTCCACATGCAAGTCCTTCAAATACTTGAAGATAACAACCCTAAGAAACATCAAGTATGGATTTAAGAGCTCAAGTCTTCTAGACTGAAAAACAAAAGGACAGCAACTTATCTGTTTCCCTTCCCCGATTCATCAACACTGTTCCCTTCCCCCAATTCCCCAATAAAATCTTTAAAAAAAAAAAAAAAGACCTCAAGTCTTTACAGTAAGACAAACATAGTCAAATCTTGGCTCTCTCTCTTATTCACTGTGTGACCTCAATTAAATTTCTAAACTTTAGGCTGGCCAAGTGGCCCAGTTGGTTAAGAGCGCGCGCTCTGAGCAACAGGGTCGCCAGTTTGATTCCCACATGAGCCAGTGAGCTTCATCCGTGTTGACCTGCCGCTGGCAGGATGGCTCAGCTGGTAAGAGCACATGCTCCTAACAACAAGGTTGCCTGTTTGACTCCCACATGGGATGGGGGGCTACACCCACCAGCAACTAGGACTGAACACAGCACCTTGAGCTGAGCTGCCCTGAGCTGCTGATGGGCAGCTGGATGGCAACTGGACTTGGAGCTGAGCTTGCTGCGCCCTCCACAACTAAGACTGAAGGATAACAACTTGGCTGTTCCCCTTCCAATTTTCCAGTAAAATCTCTTAAAAAAAGAAAAAAATGTCTGAACTTCAGTAAGCCTCAATTTCCCTAGTTATAAAACGGGATGAGTAAGGTTCCTACCTCACAGGATTGTTACGAGTGTTAAGTAAGATAACATAGGCATGGTTCTCAGTGCCTGACGAATGGTGGAACTCAGCAATTCCTAGCTTCTATTATTACTGTTGGCATTATATCTCCCAACTGCCCTCACCCAGTCTTCTCATCCCCAGGTTAAATACCTCCACCTCTTTCAACCTGTTACTTGAAGCAGCATTGTTTCAGGTGTTCCTGATATCCTAGTCACTGTCCCCTGGACACAATGTGATATGTCAGTGCTTGTTAAAGTACGGTTCCCAGAACTAACTGGATACAATGGCCGGGGTGCAGTCTGACCAGGGCAGGAAGGGCAGAACCATGTCCTCCCCAGTCCACAGATCACCCTACAATTCAATTACATGGAACCTGAGATCTCGCCAGCTTTCTTGGCAGGCACATGACATAAACTAACTTATTCAACTAAAACTCCCAAGCCATCCTATAATTGTACAATGTTTAGCATCAAGTGAAAAATTTAGCATCAACACTTATTAAATTCAATCTTGCTAGTCAGTTACCACCTTGCAACAAACATAGCCTAAAACATAAAACAGTACTTTTGTCCAAGTGAAAGTATTACTAAAATACTAGTTAACAAAACAGTTGGAAAGAAATGCATTATTCGGATAGCATATACTTGTCACAGGCAGGAAGAAAACTTGGCTGTGTATGCTACAGAAACTTATAAAATCTTTAATAAATCCATAAAAATAATTTGCAAGCATTTTCTGAAAAACAAAGCCGCTTGGTTCCATTAAAAAGATTATACTTTTTCAGTTAATAATGGCAAAGATAGGGGCCAGGGTGGGGGGAGATGCAACAAAACAGGAAACAGCCACCTTCCCAAACTGCAATTTATAAAAAAACTGTTGCCAAACGCAGGGAAAGTTGTATCCAATTAAGGAAGTAAGCACAGTTAAGAGTAGGCACATACATCTCTGCTGTCCAGCAATGAGCAGAGTCACAGAATTAAAATTGATAACAATGGTTATGATGATGATAATGACTGGGCATGTACTGAGTGCCTAATATTCCAGGCACTGGTACAAGCACTTAACATGTATTAACTCATTTAATCTTCACAACAACCCTAAGAGAAAGTTATCATCATTATCCCCATTTTATCAACAAAAAAAACCTAAAATACAGAGAGGTAAGTTGCCTATGATCACAGAACCAACAAGAAGAGCCAGGATTCAAACTCAGGCTGTTTGATTCAGGTCCACAGTCCTAACGAGTAAGTTGGACTACCTCCCATTCCATGGATAATACTGCAAAACAGTCATTTCTTGCTTGGGAAGACAAAAAAGCACCAATGAGCCCCATTCAATTCCAGAATCAAAGGTGACCTAAGACCATTAAAAAAACCACAGGCTTCTTTCTACAAGAAGCAGGCTGTCAGCATGGCAGGCACATCACACAAACTAGCATGGCAGGTTAGAAAAGTAACTGTGGTTCAATCAGCTCAGGAGAGGCAGAATTTTTTCTTTTTGACAGTCGGTACAATCAGGAGACAGAAACCAGATTGTAATTCAAAGAGAACAAGTTTAATATTAAAAAAAACCCTATTAAACAGTGATCGGAGAGTAAATATAAAGCTGGGGAGAGCACACTAAAAGGCACTGTAGGATTGAGACGCCAAGACCTAAGGAAGGGCAAGCTTGGCAGGTAAAGAGTCCAGATCCACTTTTACAGATCAGGCAACAAAGGTGAATTTGGAGTCCAGGGACAATAAATTGATAACTGGGACAACAAACAAAGAGAAGTCAGTGTTAAGTCAGCATGCTAAGGTCCTGCCACAAACTGGCTGCCACCTGCCCACAAGGATAGCGACATCCATCAGAGAGCAGAAAGGGATCTGAGTTAACAAACCTGGATTAAATTCCTATTTCCAGCTGCCCTAGGCTCCCTCCTCTGGCCCCAGCCTCTGCCCATACATTAGCCAGTGGCTACCTGTCAAATAACTGCACACTTAAATGTGAATAATAGTCAGAAAGGAGCCATTCTGACTATGTAGTCATTCTGATACTACAAAGTTCTACAAATACTCAAGAAAGAAGTTACAACAAAACATAGCAAACAAAATCAGCTAGAGAACAAATGCTGGACAAATGATACTATGAAATGTAAGAAATAATAAACAGATCCTTCCATGGAATCCAAGAAATTAAAGAAAATAGCCTTCTTTGAAATAAGAAAAAAATACAATATTTCTGGGCCGGCCGAGTGGCGCATTGGTTAAGTGCTGGTTTTGGGATGCCAGCGGCCCCGGTTCGGATCCCACATGAGGGCCAGTGACACTGCCCTCTACAGCTAACAACAGCTCCACCTGGAGCTGGGCTGTGCGAGCCCCGGTGATGGTGTGGGCTGCAGCCCCTGCTGCAGTGGGCTGCCATAGGCTACAATGAGTGGTCTGCAGCCAGCGTGAGCGGCTGGCAGCCAAGCATGAGCTGCCAATAGCCGCGGTGAGCGACATCCAGAGGCCAGCGACCGATCTGCCTCATCCGGGAAGAGCGCAATGATGATACCAACAGTGAAGCAACATCCTCCGCAACTAAACTGAAGAACAAAAAGACAGCAACTTGTCTGTTCCCCTTCCCCGATTCCCCAATGCTGTTCCCCTCCGCCAATTCCCCAATAAAATCTTTAAAAAAAAAAATACAATATTTCTAAGAAGAAATGACAATTCAAGAGAAGATGACAAGTAAACAAGCACAGTGCAGGAAAACAATGGAAGACAATAATAAAACAATTTTAGAAAAGATATCCTTGTTGGGATCAGCAAAAAGAACAGACATGGCTGAAAACAGAGTCGGCTGAAAACAGAGTCAGAGACATAAAGGACAGACTAGTGAAAATCAAGACAAATGAAATGGAAATAACAATGGCTGGCAGTTTTGAGCACTTACTATGTATGCACTCTTCCACGCCCTTTTACTGTCTTACCTCAGTAAATCTTCATAACAACTCTTTGAGATAGACACATTATCTCCAAAGATGAGAACACAGGAGTTTGGAAATTTAAGTAACTGGCCCATTGCTAAACAGCAAGTAAATGATGGTTCAAGGATTCAAACCCAGGCAATCTGATGTTAAAGTCTGTACTGATTACCTATGTGCCTCCCAAGGAAAAGACCAAGGTTTTAAACACTAGAAAAAGTCTGGAGATAGGAAACAAAGGTGATCCAATAAATGCATAATTTAAGACGTGAACATTAAAGAAAATGGAACCAAAAACAATATTAAAAAGACATACAAAAAAAGTTCCTGCAATAAAGCAAGACCTAAACCTGCCGAACGAAGGGTACACTGCGTCCCAAGAAAAACTGACACAGAAAAATCAATACTGAAACATATCCAAAAAGCACTGAACTTCAAGGACAAAGAAAGCATCGCATGAGCAGCCAGGCCAAGGAAAAACAATCAAGTTGCTAATGATGGGAACAAAAATCAGGCTGACTTCTCACATTTCTAAAAGATTGTGCAGCAGTATGTAAAAAGTCCTCAGAGAAAAAACATAGAGTGCAAAGTACAAGAACTCTGACCCAGACATGACATTTTTGAAGTATAAAGGCAAGCATGCAAGAACTCAGAGGCTAACTAAGTATCTTACTCTTGAGTCCTTCATTAAAAGATCACAGAAAACGAGAACCAACTCTTATTAAAACTCTTAAGATAAATATTTACTTTTACTCTATTAATAGTATGTATTTTTCCAGGCAGTACAAAGACAACCTTGGCTTAATTATTACAGACTTCAAGTTTTGATTAAAGAACTCCTAAGTAAACATTTTTTTATCTATGTTTCACAGAAAGACAACAAGGATGTATAAAGTACACCAACTCCTCAGGCTGAGGAGCTAAACATCAAAACCATGCTTCAAAGCTCAGGGCACTTTAGCACTCTCTTCTCTGCTGATTTCAGCCACCAGCTACATTTTTAATCAATGAACGTTTTTCAAAGAATACAGGAAAAGACACTGATTTCATAATACATCAATACAAATGAGCTTTCCACACCTATCACGTTTCCTCCTAGGAAGCCTGAGGGTGCTGGACACATAGCATTCCCAAAATGACATGGAGGAAAACATAAAGAGGAAAGAGATACAACTGTACCATTCCCAAAGGTTTTCAGGAAAACATACGATAACATATACTATTCTATGGCATGTACTATACTTTACATAGACTGTACAATACAGTCTACGGCAACTAAAGGTAAATAACTCACATCATGGGTTAGTTACACATAATAAAACAAACCATTAGAATAACATTATGCTCTGACATTCCCTTCAGTATTTGACCTTCAAGCTTTAAAATGGACTAAAAAATATATACACGTAAGAGTTAAGATGTCCCACAGGCTGCTTTATGAATGTCACATTGTCCTTCTGTTATTAATTAACCTCATTCCATGCATACAAGCCAAACCTCTTTCTTCAAGTTTGATGACTATCATTAGCTCACTGCTACATTCAGGCCTTCTTTCAGGTGTTACATTTGTAAATGTCATGGTGCTAAGGCTAATGATGACAATGGTCATAGCTAACACCTATCAAATAATTAACGTGTGTTGAAGATTAACAAGCCTCTCAAGTACATCCATCGTTTTCACTACGCCAAATAACCCTGAGAGCAATACGTAGTACACTGTGTGACATATAGTCAACGTTCCATAATATTATTACACAAGAAAATAACTTAAGCTCAAAGAAATTAAGTAACTAATCTGGTAGAGACTGAATGTGAATCCAAGCCTGTCTCCTGCTCTTAGTCATCAATCTAGTCTGTTTCCTTACACATAAAAACAAGGATGTCATTGTGGTGATCATTTTGCAATACACTCATGTATACAAATATCGAATCGTTACATTATACACCTAAAATTAATATAATATTATATGTCACTTCTATTCTATTTTTAAAAAAAAAGTAGTGAGGAATTTAACTAAGGTAACATGACACAGTAAACCAAACAGGATGGCAGCCTCTGTCCCAATTACAGCATATCCAAATGAGCTACAAGGAAGTAACTTCTACCTACTATAAAAGCTAAAAATTGTACTGGGAGTGGAAGGGAGAAAAGGCAAGAAGGAAACATGCTCATGTACAAAAACAAAAACAAAACAAACAAATCCCCTACATCACATAAAAAGAACATATATAGCTATTATATCTGGGCCTTAAAAAATATCAAACATACCTGACTGCTCAGGGCAAGCTGCAGTCCACACACAGGCCCAAGGACCAGACTGTGTTTTCCCTACCTTATCAGCAGACCAAGTTACTGCAACTGAATACCCCAGGGAGTAATAATGCCACTGCCTCAGGTTGTGACAATGCAGAAGTGCTCAAAAGTTTCAAAAGCAAGATTTTCTTGCATTTCCTCTTCAGAGAAAAACAATGACTTACGCTGGGGCGGGCGGGGAATCTAAAAGAAATAAAGCTAAATATGTCTGCCATCTCATTACCCCCTTGGGAGGATATAAACCTACACTAAGGCTACACAAGGCTCCTCTTTTCCAAGTTAAGTAATCCTGCAGGTAAAGGGACATGCCCTCCTCCCCCACCCACCCCATTTCATTCCAATGTTACATACACATCCTAAGATGTGTTAAAGAGCCCATGTGAAAAGAAATGTCTTAGGTTATTTAGTCTGGGGACAGAAATGCAAACTCATATCAAATCCATATTCAACCCGTTCATCCATGCCTCAATGTAGCAGACTGGAAGCTCCTTGAGAAAAAGGAGGCTGCGGACTCACTGCAGCCTTATGCTGGGTATCCACGAGACACCCAACTAGCCCTTTCTGAGGATGCCTAAGCAACTGCTTGTCCCACTAACGCCTTACGTTAACAGCAAACACATGATTACAGCTTAATGGTTAAATTTTATTTAGGTAGAATCATAAAATGTATAAAGCCGTAACATTTAAAATTTATTTGGGCAGAACATACTTTTACTAAGATAGCAAGTTTCTAGCAGCACAGTCCCATCCTGGAGGTTTAAGGGCAGGGGGGGAGAGGGGGAGAGAAAAGAAAAAGAAAAAAGAAAAAGAAGTTGCTGCCCAAAGTACTGAATTAGCTCTGGACGTTGTCATCACCACCGGTTCCTCTTTTAAAAATATTCCACGCATTATCTGCAACCTGCAGTTGCCAAATCATTCAGACAGCTCATAAATGGACCGACCATATGCAATCATATAAGCCCAGGATCTAGCGTTAAAAGACTCCTGGCATTCAAGCCCAGGTTTTTCCAATACTGCTGCGGGCGACCTGGGACAAGTGAATTCGCCCAATAACTCTTGTTTGCCTCCTCAGTCATGGAGGAGGGAAAAGATCTATGCCACCTACTTCCCACCTGCTTCCAGGGTGTCATTACGTCCTGCCAGCCCCCCGCCCCCACCCCTCCGCCCAGATCCAACCCAAGGGGGAAGGAGATGGAGACGGCGGTCCCTCGGTCGCGGCGCTCGGGAAAGGATGCTCCCCTCACCCGCCCTGCCCTGGAGAAGGCTCCGCGCGCGGCGCCAGCCCCCGCCCGGCCACCCGTCCCGCGCGCTCTGGGCGGCCCCCACTTGGAGTTTCCGAGGCTCCCCGGCAGCGGCGACCCCCACCCCGCCGGGCGCTCCTCTCGCCCCCTGGTGGTGCTTGGACCACAGCCCGCGGGGACTGCACCCGCTCGCCCCCGCGCGCCTGCAGCTCCGCCCGGGTTGGGGGGCGTCAAGGCCTCGACAGACTTCGCCCCCAGAGCCTCCCCTCCCCATCTCCCCAGACCCCCTCGGGGGCGGGATGGTCGCAAAGCGGCTACTCCTTACCCGGGAGCTTGAGCGCCCTGGACAGCACGGTCGCCATGGCGGAGGCCCCCGTGCGCGTGCGCGCCCCCGCGTCCTGACGGGAAGTGTAGTTCCCAGCGGGCCGTGCGCGCGGCGGCAGGGACCTGCAAAGGTGGGAGTCGCGGGGCGGTCGGAGCCGGGGGCGGGGGGGCGGCACGGAGCGGGGGGGCTGGGCGGCGGCCTCCGCGCTTCCGTGCCTTCTCCTGCAGGCTCGTCTCCCGCCCACTCGAAGCCAGGCGCCTCGCGTGGCAAGTGACTCCACCGGTCCAAGTGTCCCTGTTCTTCTCAGGGAAATGGGGAGATGGGTAATGACCACGGAGGCTTGCAGTGAGAATGGGATGATAGTGCAGATCTTAAAGGAGGCGCAGGGTTGCGACAGGCGCCCTGCGCTTTGGAGTCAGGAGGTATTTGCACCCTGCCAGCATCCCAGACCAGCTGGGCCATCTTGGGCAAGTCACTCGGTATGACTAAGTGGCAGCTTCATTTTTTTAAATGCAGACGATACTATCTACTTCACCATCTTACTGTGAGAATTAAATTATGTAATCTATTTAAAACGCAGCATACAGCAGGCACGTGTTTCTTTTTGTTTTTCCCACGGGTAAAGATCAAGGTTTCCTGGAGCTCTAACCCTCATCTTCCTTACCAGTTGATCTACGGGACACCCGACCCAGCAGCGGCTTCTAGCTTGAAGGCTCTAGGAAGCAGAAACGGACCTGCTGCTTCTTCACAGGCACCAAGAGGTCAGCGTTTCAGCGCAGGAATGCTGAAGAGGTTATCTAGTAAACCCTCCTCGTTCTGTTGAAGAGAAAACTGAGATATAAGGTGACGTAACTTGGTGTCAAACAAAGGCTCTAAAATGCTTCTCGCTTGGACACTGTCAATAGGACTGTCCTGGGGGTGTAATCCGAGAGACTAGCAACCATCCCCACCACCCTTTTCCCCACGAAAACGATGTCACTGACTCGGACAAAGCACAGACCGTACAGCCAGCACATGAGTTCAGATTCCCACTTGACCATTTCCTCGCTGCCAGATCTAGGGATCGTTGCACAATCTCTCTCTGCTTCAATTTCCTCATCTGCAAAATGGGGCTCAAAGGGTTCCTTATTCCCCGGAGTGTTCTGAGAGTTACGTGGGTACATGCAAGGCACTTAGAACCATGCCTGGCACCTAGGAAGTGTTTTATAAGTGTTAGTTCTTCTTTTATTAAGAAATTACCAATTGTTTGACAATAACAAATAATAATACATTTAATAATAACATAATGGTTTAATAATTTATTCTTTCAGCCTTCTACAATACCCAGAATTTCTACTGTTTGCCACTTTTCTGGCGGTATGATTAAAAGCCATATTATATGTCACTTTCTTCAAAATGTCAGTGGTTTTAGATAATAAGAGTTGAGTTCTGCTTATGTCATGGTCAAGGTGAGGGCAAGGATAGGCAGCAGTGGGGCTCTATTCCCCCTGGGCATTCAGGGACCCAGGCTCCTTCCATCTAGTGCCTCTTCATCCTTAGGGCCTGGAGTTCCCTACAGGATCATTTCTACCCCTGATCAAGCAGGAAGTTTTATGGGCCCAGCCTGAGGTGGTATATGTGGCTTCTGCCCACACTTATTTAGCCAGAACTCACATACAGAATATGTGTGTTAATAAGATATGAGCCCAGGAAGAAAAGAAAACAGTTTAGTGAGCATCCAGCCACTCTCTGCTACACTAGTCACCCAAGTCTTTATAGGATACAGACCTGAGTTCATCGGGGTGGGGAAGGGGTTCAGGCACTGCTCTACTTAGAAGTGCCCTTCTCCTTGAGGGACTAAAGCTTTGTTCCTGACTTGAGCTTGTTGTCCTGAGTTAGGACTTTCTACTGTGTGGAAGGTAAAGCTCTCAGTATCTCCACAGCCAGATTTCTGGAGGCCATTCCTAAATCTGTCAGCAGGCGTTGGACAAGTCTAAACCCACTGGCAGATCCAGCCCAGGCTCAGAGTAGTAGCCTCTGCTACGTGGGTGTCAAAGAGAATCAGGAAGCAATAATCAGAATGAATTTAAAAAATAAAAAAAAATAAAAAAAATACTGGAACAAATAGCAACAAGAGAAAGATTGAGAAAAGCAAAAGAGGGGATCAGCAAAGATTATTTTGGGGTTAAATGCAAATGTCAAGGCTCCTATGCAGTCAGCCTTGCATTTGGATCAGGAAGTTCAAAAAGGGCGTGTACAGTGGCATATTCACTTATGACAGAGAACTTGACTCTATGGCCAGGAGTTGCATGGCTTCTCATGAAGACAAACAGGTTTGTGTTCCCTGAGCATCTTTTAATAAAAACAAGGGCTCATCCAGCTTAGAGTCATACAGACTTGGAGCCTAGAGAATGTTCTGGAGTCTAGACTATAAAATGCTTCTGGGCCCTGAGATTTAAACAAAGCCTTCTCCTTAACACGTCTCTGGTTGGCACATGTGTTTAAGAAAGACAGTGTAATTAAGGACAGATCTACCCAGACCAACTTAGCTCTCTTTCCTCGAGGCCATCATCACAGCTTGTTCAAAGATCTACCAAAGCACTTGTAGTGATGGGAATGGTGATAGCTCTCATTAACTGAGCATTTATTACCTACAAGAGAAGACACTGTTTTGGACCCTTGCTAATCTTTATCCAAAACTTTGCCCTTCACCAGCTTCCCCCCCGAAAAAAGTCCAGTGGACCAAGTATATTGTAATCTGTGTAGATTTCCTGAAGATTCAAGGGGACAAGGGGGAGGGGTCACAGGGCAATTCACCCAAAGTATATGTTAGACACATCTCTTCTCCTAGGTCTCGGCTCCTGGCTCCATCATGGCTTCTTCCTTCGCCAGGACACTGTTGGGTCTGTCTTGATTTTAAACTTTCTCCTCCCTTTCCTGCCTCTTGCTGCCATTACTCTGTCCGTGGAGGGGGCTGGAATCTCACCTCTATCCTGCAGAGGGCAGAATCTTTGCATGGAAGCTGTCACTTCATACAATGGAATTCTCACACCATGTTCTCCATACCATCCCTCCAATATATTCTTGTTTAATTCTCACAATAATCCGGTGAGGTAGGTATTACTACCCTAGTCTTACAACGAGGATGTATAAGCTAGATAGATAAAGCCACTTGCCCAAAGTCGCACAGAGTTCCTACGTGCTTAAGGATTTGTGTGCGGGTTTGTTTGTCAATTACAAGCAAAGACATCAAATACATGGCACATGTGCTATAATTTGTCCTTTCTTAATCCATGGCACACATCCATTCTTTCACAGTGAGTTTACACTCAGCTTTGGAATCCTAAAGTCAGCTGTCCAGGGGGCCACTACCTATCAATTTGATTTCACCTAAAAAGTGAAAACTATTTGCAACCCCTGCCTCACTTATAGCATAGTAACCAGACTGAAAACCCTGTTAAGATAGTACCCGATTCATGATAAGTGTCCAATGTTGAATTTGGCCAACATTTGCTCTAATCAGCTGGGAGTCCTAGCTCATGAGTCAGACATGTTCTGTTTGATGGGTCAGGACCTATGCCATACTGGTTTGTTAATATTTAGACTACACCCCTGGTTGAGTCTTTTTAGTCCTGCACTTCTAGCTTACTGGTTAAGTCTTACATAATGCACCAAAAGTCAATAAATGAGGTTGCCCCTGGCTGTGTCACTGACATACTAGAACACTTCATTTTTCTGTCCTTCTTAGAGTATTTATCATAGGCAACTGTGCGTTCTAATGATTTGAATATATGTCTACCATATTAAAACCCCTATAATAAATGTTGAGTTCTTAAAGACTAGAAGTGAGATCTTTGTATCTGTTTTTAGCCCTAAACAATGCAGAGCACACTGCCCCATATATTTACTGAATAAATGTGAATTCTTAAATGAATGACTAAATTATGAAAGAAGAATGAAATCAATTTGGAAGAAAAAGGGAGGGAAGGGAGGACATTTTTATAATTCAAACTTTTTTAAAGTTTGCATTCCTTGATTCATGTCATCCAAATGTTCACAAGTTCTGTCACTGCTCTACACACCAACGCCATGGTCCAAGCACCCAGCTGACATGACTTCAGGAAGCCCAGTCCTTCTGCATATTTATCCCTTAGCAGCGCTTACACACTCCACATATGCCTCCTGGCTCTCACTTCTCCCCTATCCCTCCTTAAGGTGGATTCAGCTATTCTGACTTACCTCTGCTCACCTCATCTCTGCATCTCCATAGGCACCATAACACAGAATAAGAAACGCTGATACTTGATATCGAGTGCCCTGCTCCTGGAGCCCACTGGTTATACCTTTCTCAAGGGGCCATTCCTAGCCAGTTCTTCCTGCAGAGCTGGATAACAAATAGTGAACTAAACCAGCACGATCCTTGCCTTCAAAGACCTTGCAATCTAGGGGTGGGTGGGAGGGAGGGGAAGAACATGAAGCAAGTACCAAATAATGCATCATTATAAATTGTGATGAGCACCATGAAGGAAAAGAACATAGTACCATGAGAGACAGTTGCAGGGAGAACACAGATTAGATTGTGGCGTGGGAGGGGGGACACGGGGAAATAGCTCTTTGAGAAGACCTGAAAAGTTCGTAGAAGGTGACTGTGTAAAGACTGAGAAACAGTGTGTGTGAAGACCTGAGTCAGACAGAGCTTGGTTCTCTGAAGGACACCAGTGGGCTCAAAGGATAGTTCCAAATTGCTGGTGGTGAGAAATGACAAGTAGAGGGGAGCCAGATTATGCAGACACCTTGAAAACCTTGACATTAAAGGACTTCAGTCGAAAAGCACTGTGATCCAATTGGCTGCTACGTGGAAAATAAATTGGAGGAAAACAAGAATGGAGAAAGAGAGACCAGTTACATGAAAGTGGTCAGGGTGGGCTAAGTTATTCATGCTTTATCCCTCAGACACAATGTATGCACAAGTTCTGATTTTCTGCCTGCTTTCCTCTTCTGGCAAGAAAACCATATGGGTGCTATTTATTATCCTCGTAATATACAAATTATTAAAACTTACAGAACTCATATTTCTTCTCCTGTGAGTCTGACTGTAGATGGGACAGTTACCTATACCCAGCCTGAATGGCATAGCTGCCACTCCAGCAGCTAGGATCCCTGCAGCTGAAGTCAGCTCTCGTCCATCAGGGCACTGGACCACGTCACACACAGACCCTCAGGCACCCTGGCTCTGTCTCACCCTGAGTAATACCACTGGGCTACATGGAACCATTGCCTCAGATCACAGCCCAACACACAGTGACTTTCCCTCTTTATTGATGTGTAATGAAGGGAAGATAAAAGGCCATCATATGCGATATACTATATAAAAGTAAGTTCTCCCTAACTAACACACAATGAAATTAAATACTATCCATTATTCTCATTTCTATACAAGTATAAATACTTTCATCTTCCCTTATTTGAAGCATATTGTTAAATGTAATTTGATGAATTCCATTAAACCTAAAATTCCTTAAATGCTCTTCATTATCTTATGATCTAAAAACTATGCCTATAATTAAAACTATTTTTAATTATAATCTTGCCTCTTAGATAGCCTAATAGAACTTGATCATCATTTCATCTGGCTGGCTTTCTGGCAGCAAGCTTGGTTCATCAGCCTGGAGTTTAGTATGACTCAGTACTTGATCTGATGCTTACCTCATCTCCAGGTTGTTACCTGAGAGTTTGAGGAGCAATCACAATGGCAGCGCTCAGAGGATGTAAGTAGCCACAAGCCATGCAGAGGCTGTGAGACAAATAAATCTGCCTTTGCTACCCAGAATACTTTCATTCATTCTTTTTTCTTTTATTTTGTTTTCCTTCCAAGAGCTTGTCCTTAAAGAACTAAAGGCTCTGAGAATTTTTTATTCATACTTATCCAGTTCTTAAAATCACATTCATTGCTTTTTCTTCTTTCTTAGCATAAATATTATCTTTTTATATCTTAGTCTTCGAGAGCTGAGTAATTACTTTTTATTTCCTTACCTAAATCTTAAAGACCAAAGGTGGTTTGCTTAGAGAGATTTTGAATAAAGGTTATTTCCTCCTTCCTAAAACAAGTTGTTTCATTTTATTTCTTTTTCTAAGTTAATCTTAAAAATCTGAGTTTTCTCCACCTGGACTATTTTGCATGAAGCTAATCTTTCCTCCACTTCCTCAGTCTTAAAAGCCACCTTATTAAAGTGGTCTTATTTGAGAAGATGTTTTCTAATAGGCTTTTATATTTTTCTCCATCGCTTTTTGGGGGAACACTTATTCCCCAATCCTCAGATTTGCACTAGAGCATCATGGAAGAAGTGAATTTTATGATAGATGAATTCACAAGGAAGGAGGCATGCTTACCACAGCTGCTTCCCCTTCGGGACTCATTCATTCATTCATTTTTTTAAATTATTAATTCGACAAATATTTGAGTGACTGCCACTTTCTGGCCCTTATTCTAAATGCTGGGAGTATAAGAACACACAACATAGACAAAAATCCTTGCTCTTGTGGCATATGTATTTGTGGGAACAGGGGAGGTAAGCAGGGGAGAAGGTAGATAAATAAATAAAATATATGTGTCAGGTGGTAATAGATGTTATGGAGAAAAATACAATAGGGAAGGGGAATAAAGTATAGAAGTTGAAGGTGGTGAGGGTGGCAGGGTGACTAGAGAAGGCCTCAGTGAGAGGGAGACATTGGAACGACGATTTATGGAGGCAGCATGAATAGCAAGTGAAAAGCCTCTGAGGTGGATACATGCCTGGCCTGTTTGAGGACCAGCAACAATGTGTCTGGAAAGGATAGTTCTAGGGAAAGTGTAAGAGATGAGATCAAATATGGCTAGAGCAGAAACAGGTTATGTAGACTCTGTAGGCCTAAGTAAGGACTTTGCCATTTAGTCTGTGTTAAATATAAAGCCTTTGAAAGTTTTAGGGCACAGAGTGTTGATTTGATTCAGATTTTTATTTTGTTGAGGGCAGTGTCACTGGCCCTCACATGTGGGACCCGAACAGGGGTCACTGGCTTCCCAAGCCAGCGCTTAACCACTGTGCCACTCAGCCGGCCCTGATTCAGATTTTTAAAAGATCCCATTGGATCACTTTGCTGTTCTAATAGATTGTGTGAGTGGTTTGGGTGGTGAATAGCTTTTGGCTACTGCAATGATCTAGGTGAGACTTAATGGTGGCTTAGACAAGGATGGTGACAATGGAGATAGGATTCTTAATTTATTTTGAAGTTAGAGTCCACAGGATTTGCTAATTGAATGTAAGGTGTGAAAGAGAGAGGAATCAAGGAGACTCTGAGGCTTTTGGCCCAAGCAATTGGAAAACTAGAGAATCGGGGACAGGGAAGCTTGAAAAGGGGAGATCAGGGTTTGGTTTGGGATGTGCTAAATTGGACATCCAATTGGACATGCAAGTAGAAATGGCAATTAGGCAGTTGGATATAAGAATCTGGAGTTCAGGGAGAAATCCTAAGTGGGATGTAAATTTGGGGGTCATTGGCGTATAGCCCATATTTGAATGAAATTACCTAAAAAGTGACCATGATGGAAGAGAGAAAGGAAGGGAATGGGAGGGGATAGTGAATGCTGCAGCATTTTAATACTGGCATTTCAACACTCACAGTTCATGGAGAAGAGAAGGAACCAGCAGAGGAAGCCAGCAGGAGTAGCCAGTGAGATTGAAGTATAACCAGGAGAATCTAGTGTCGAGAAGCCAAGGGAAAAAAAGTGTTTGGGGGGTGGGAGTGTAATCCATTGTTTTAAACGCTGCAGAGAGATCAGAAAGAAAAGACTAGGCGTGATCTTCCTACCTTCAGAGCATGCATTTTGTCCTACTTTCTTCGGTGGCTTAAGGGCCTGCAGTTGTCCTGCCATGCCATACTTGGTAAGTCTCTAATTCAAAGAAAGAATTAGTGGCCCTTTTGGCCACTGACCCAAGCCATGTCACTCAGTCCAGCTTTCTTTCAATAGTGAAGCCAATATTTTTTATCTCCATCTGCCCATCTCTTCAACCTATTCTCAGTTTAGTCAGAGCTATGCAGGGAACATGGGTCTTAATTTATTGGCCCCAAAACCTCCTGCAAGCATAAATATTCTTTTTGTGTATCTCTGCTTGATAGTGGTGAAGTTCTGTTCTCTTCTACGGTAGGTTTTCCCAACGATATTATTTTCTCTTCTTTTTGCCCTTAGAAAGATTCTCCCCCAAGCTACTTTCTTCCTCTTTAGTCCATCTCCTAACACCTTGACATGGAGCCAGAGACCTTATTCCAGCTATGTAGTGATTCTTTCTTCTCACTGAAAGCAGATGGGATTAACAAACCATTCCTAAGTAATGTTCTTAAACAAGGTACTGCAAGATTCATAACCCTCTTCAAGAAGCCAGACTATACATCTAGCACAAAGAAGAAAAAGGTGGATTTTTTTTACAACTTCACCATTTAAAAGCCCCTCTTTATGGAGAAACCTGCTTGTATGCTTTCATGGTTCTAAGAGAACAAGAATAAACTTAGCCCTTGGTGAATCAAATGAAGTAGATATAATGGGATATCTCCATGAGCCCACAGTATTTGCTCTGAGCAAAGTAACAGGTGAAGTGAAAAACAATCTTACTCCTTGGAAAAGTCACCAGGTTATGCCTGCAAACATTCAGTTGCCCTCTCTCATCCATGTCCTGACAGACACAGAGTCTGGACAGATGACCACTGGGAGCTTTAAGGAAGACACCCTCAGGCAGAGGACAGGAGTCCTGAAAAGCATAAAGGTAATGGGAATTCCTCTGATGCCCTCTGACTCTTGGTGTCTGAAATTTCTATCTTGAGATCAAAAACATCAAGGTACAGTCTAGCTGAGAAAGGGCACTTGCCATAATTTTGGAAGATCCTAAAAATAAAACCAAAGAGGAGTTCTTTTTTTTTTTTTTTAACTTTTTTTTTTAAATTAGTTTCAGGTGTACAACACAGTGCAATAGTTATACATTTTACCCCTCAAAGTGACAACCCCTGACCCCCAATTCTCCACCCCACTCCCCCCCCATATCATATATATCTATTACTCTTCCTCTGACTCTCTTCCACAGTATAATCCACATCCCATGACTATCTATATATATATTCAATTACAGTAGGTATACCACCTCCGCTTTAGTAATACAGTGCAGTGATCAAACCTCTACTCCATCCATGAAATGGTCTCCCTAACAAGACCTATGATCATCTGACATTCCACAGAATATTTACAACATTATTAATTATATTCCCCACTGTTTTTCCTATCCCAGTGGCAATATTGTAGTTGCCTATTTTTGCTGTCTAATCCCTTCCCCTTCTTCTTATCCCCATTCCCCTCCGAATTAGCAACCCTGATTTTTCCTCTATATCTATGAGACAGTTTCTGTTTACTTTGCTCATTCATACAGTTTTTCAGATTCCACATATGAGTGAGATCATATGGTATTTGTCTTTCTCTGACTGACTTATTTCACTTAACATAATAGTCTCTAGGTCCATCCATATCATTGCAAATGGTACGATTTCATTCTTCTTTATAGCGGAGTAATACTCCATTGTATAAATATACCACAGTTTCTTAATCCAGTCATGTACTGATGGGCATTTTGGTTGTTTCCAAGTCTTAGCTATTGTAAATTGTGCTGCTATGAACATAGGGGTGCATAACTTTTTTTGAATACGTGTCTTGCTTTTTTCTGGATAAATACCTAGGAGTGGAATTGCTGGGTCAAACGGTAGCTCTATTTCCAGTTCTTTGAGATACCTCCATACTGACTTCCATCGTGGCTGCACCAATCTGCAATCCCACCAACAGTGCAGCAGGGTCCCCTTTTCCCCACATCCCCACCAGCACTTGTTGTTTGTTGATTTATTGATGATAGCCATTCTGACTTGAGTGAGGTGGTATCTCATGGTGGTTTTTATTTGCATTTCCCTAATGACCAGTGAGGTTGAACTTTTTTTCATATGCCTGTCGGCCATCTGTATGTCCTCTTTAGAGAAATGTCTCTTCATATCTTCTGCCCATTTTTTAATTGGGTTGTTTGTTTTTTGGTGTTGAGTTTCATGAGTGTTTTATAAATTTTGGATATTAACCCCTTATCAGATATATCATTGGCAAATATATTCTCCCATTCAGTAGGCTTCCTTTTTGTTTTATTAATGGTTTCCTTTGTTGTGAAAAAACTTTTAAGTCTGATATAATCCCATATGTTCATTTTTTCTTTTACTTCCCTTGCCCATAGGGATGTATCAGTAAAAATATTGCTCTGGGTAATGTCTGCAAATGTACTCCCTATATTTTCTTTTAGGATTTTTATGGTTTCAGGTCTTACATTTAAGTCTTTAATCCATTTTGAATTTGTTCTTGTATAAGGCGTAAGGAGGTGGTCCAGTTTCATTTTTTTGCATGTGTCAGTCCAATTTTCCCAGCACCATTTATTGAATAGACTATCTTTACTCCAGTGTAAATTCTTGCTTCCCTTGTCATAGATTAACTGTCCGTAAATGCCTGGATTTATTTCTGGGCTCTCTGTTCTGTTCCACTGATCTGTGTGCCTGTTTTTATGCCAATACCAAACTGTCTTGATTACTGTAGCCTTGTAGTAGGTTTTGATGTCTGGTAGCGTGATCCCCCCTACTTTGTTCTTATTTCTCAGAATTGCCGAGGCTATTCTGGGTCTTTTATGATTCCATATAAATTTTAGGATTATATTTTCTATTTCTGTGAAAAATGCCCTTGGTAGTTTGATAGATTGCATTGAATCTATATATTGCTTTAGGCAGTATGGACATTTTAACTATATTAATTCTTCCTATCCATGAGCATGGTAGGTGTTTCCATTTATTTGTATCTTCTATGATTTCTTTCTTCAGTGTCTTATAATTTTCTGAGTACAGATCTTTCACTTCTTTGGTTAAATTTATTCCTAGGTATTTTATAGTTCTTGAAGCAATTGTAAATGGGACAGTTTTCTTAATTTCTCTTTCCACTAGTTTATTATTGGTATATGCAAATGCCACTGATTTCTGAACATTGATTTTATATCCTGCTACTTTACTGAATTTGTCTATCAGTTCCAATAGTTTTTTGATGGAGTCTTTGGGGTTCTCTATATACAGTATCATGTCATCTGCATATAATGACAATTTTACTTCTTCCTTGCCAATTTGGATGCCTTTTATTTCTTTTTGTTGTCTGATTGCTGTGGCTAGAACTTCCAGCACTATGTTGAATAAAAGAGGAGAAAGTGGACAGCCTTGTCTTGTTCCTGATCTTAAAGGTTTTAGCTTTTCCCCATCGAGTATGATGTTAGCTGTAGGTTTATCATATATGGCTTTTATGATGTTGAGATATGATCCCTGTATTCCCACTTTGCTAAGGGTTTTTAACATAAATGGCTGTTGGATTTTGTCAAATGCTTTTTCTGCATCTATTGAAATGACCATGTGATCTTTATCCTTCATTTTGTTGATGTGGTGTATCACATTAATTGATTTACGGATGTTGAACCAGCCTTGCGCACTAGGGATGAATCCCACTTGATCATGATGTATGGTCTTCTTAATATATTGCTGAATTCTGTTTGCTAATATTTTATTGAGAATTTTTGCATCTATATTCATCAGGGAGATTGGCCTGTAGTTTTCCTTTTTTGTGATGTCTTTATCTGGTTTTGGAATCAGGGTGATAGTGGCTTCATAAAGAGTTTGGGAGCCTTCCCTCCTTCTGGATTTTTTGGAATAGTTTGAGAAGAATAGGTGATAGTTCTTTTTTGAATGTTTGATAAAATTCACTTGTGAAGCCGTCTGGTCCAGGGCTTTTGTTTTTTGGGAGCTTGTCAATTACTGATTCAATTTCCTTGGTAGTAATCAGGGTATTTAGATTTTCTGTTTCTTCTTGCGTTAGCTTTGGAAGGTTGTATGCTTCTAGAAAATTATCCATTTCTTCCAGATTGTCAAATTTGTTGGCATATAGTTGCTCATAGTAATTTCTTAGAATTTTTTTGTATTCTGTGATGTCTGTAGTCATTTCCCCTCTTTCATTCCTGATTTTGCTAATTTGAGTCTGCTCTCTTTTTTCTTTTTTGATGAGCCTGGCTAGAGGTTTGTCAATTTTGTTTATCTTCTCAAGAAACCAGCTCTTGGTTTCATTGATCTTTTGAATTGTTTTTCTGTTCTCTATATTGTTTATTTCTGCTCTGGTCTTTATTATCTCCTTTCTTGTACTCCCCTTGGGCCTCTTTTGCTGTTCTTTTTCCAGTTCCCTTAGGTGTAAGGATAACCTGTTGATTTGAGATTTTTCTTCCTTCTTTAGGTAGGCTTGCACTGCTATAAACTTCCCTCTTAGGACTGCTTTCGCAGCATCCCAGAGATTTTGGGTCGTGGTGTTTTCATTTTTGTTTGTCTCGAGGTATCTTTTGATTTCCTCCTTGATCTCATTTGTGACCCACTCACTATTTAATAGCATATTGTTTAGCCTCCATTTATTTGTCAGCTTCCCGGATTTCTTCTTATAACTGATTTCTAGTTTCATAGCATTGTGGTCAGAGAAGACACTTGAAATGATTTCAATCTTCTTAAATTTATTGAGACTTGTTTTGTGGCCTAACATGTGGTCTATCTTAGAAAATGTTCCATGTGCACTTGAAAAGAACGTATATTCTGTAGCTTTGGGATGAAATGCTCTGAAAATGTCTGTTAAATCCAGCTGGTCTAATGTGTCATTTAAGGTCGCTGTTTCCAGATTGATTTTCTGTCTGGAGGATCTGTCCATTAGTGACAGCGGGGTGTTGAAGTCCCCTACTATGACAGTGTTACTGTTGATCTCTGTCTTTATGTCTGACAATATCTGTTTTATATATTTAGGGGCTCCTATGTTAGGTGCATAGATGTTTACTAGAGTTATGTCCTCTTGTTGGATCGATCCCTTCATTACTATGAAGTGTCCATCTTTGTCCTTTGTTATATTCTTCAATTTAAAGTCCATTTTATCTGATATAAGTATCACTACTCCAGCGTTTTTCTCAGTACCATTTACATGAAATATTTTACTCCATCCCTTTACTTTCAGCCTGTGTGAGTCTTTGGATCTGAGGTGAGTCTCTTGTATACAGCATATGCTGGGGTCTTGCTTTCTTATCCATGCAGCCACCCTATATCTTTTTATTGGAGCATTTAATCCATTTACATTTAATGTGATTATTGATAGGTGTGTATTTATTGCCATTTTGTTATTTGTGTTCGTAGTCTTTCATAGGTTGTTTTTCTCTTCTACTTAAAGAAGCCCTTTTAGCATTTCCTGCAAAGCTGGCTTGGTGGTAATGAATTCCCTTAACTTATTGTTTTCTGCAAAGCTCCTTATCTCGCCTTCGATTTTAAATGATAACCTTGCTGGATACAGCAATCTTGGTTGTAGGCCTTTATTTTTCATCACTTTGAAAACCTCCTGCCACTCCCTTTTGGCCTTCAAAGTTTCTGTAGAAAAGTCAACTGATAATCTTATGGGGGTACCCTGGTAAGTAACTTGCTGCCTTTCCCTTGCTGCTTTAAGGATTCTGTCTTTGTCCTTAACCCTTGCCATTTTCACTATAATGTGTCTTGGAGTGGGCCTGTTTGGAATCATCCTGGTTGGAACTCTCTGTACTTCCTGAGCTTGTATTTCAATGTCCTTTGCCAGGTTAGGGAAGTTTTCAGACATTATTACTTCAAATATATTCTCAATCCCTTGCTCCCTCTCTTCTCCTTCTGGTACTCCAATGACCCATAGGTTATTGTGTTTGATGTTGTCCCCCAGCTCTCTTAAACTATTTTCCATGTTTTTCATTCTGTTTTCTTTTTGTTGTTCCGCATGGGTGATCTCTGCTATTTTGTCTTCTAAGTCACTGATTCGATTTTCTGCTTCATCTAATCTGCTAGTGATTCCATCAAGTTTGTTATTTAATTCAGTAATTGTGTTCTTAAGTTCTAGCTGGTTGCTTTTCATGATTTCTCTATCCTTCTTTATATTTTCATTAATTTCCTTGAACATTCTAATAATCAGTGTTCTGAACTCTGTCTCCGATAGGTTGGTTACCTCTATTTCCTCTATATCCACTGATTCAGGAAGTTTCTTCTGTTCTTTTATTTGTGTTGTGTTTCTTTGTCTCCCCATTCTGGCTTGCTCTTTGTGTTTGCTTCAATATAACAGATAGATCCCCCAGATTTCTCAGTCTTTTCTGGGTAAACTTATATGGTGTGTGTCCTTTATATTTGAATTACTCAGTCTCCCTATTCTCCTGTGCTTGTATCTGAGGTGTTCCTTGTGTCGTCCGTCCTCACTTGTTGAAGTTTTAGTTTTGATTACTTTTGGCTTGTCAGTAGATGGGATTGACTCCCTGATTGATTAGCTGTGAGGATCAGCAGTGTCTGCAGTTTATGAGCTGCTGTGAGAGGATTGACCCCTCTGATGAAACTTGGACCCTATGGGCCCTAGTACCTGTAGCAACTTCCTTTTGGGTGTGACTCTTGTATGTCAAACCCAGAAATGCTCTGGTTTTATCTAAAGTTGGCCTCCGGGTATGATGATTCTTGTGTCTGTTTGTTTGGACCCACTGCTGCAGAGTGATTTTAGAGCATAACAGATCAACAAGAACAACCTCCGCAGCCACCAAAGGAAACCAAATGCTCGCACAAGTAAAAACAACCAACCATCAAACTACAGTCAACTTGTACAGAAATATCAATCATACTAATGAAGAAAACAAACAGAAACAAAACAAAAACCACACACACAATAATAACAGAAGAGGAAACAAAATAAAATACAATATCCTAAAATTAAAAAAAAGAATAAACATGAGAAACCGATTAGCTATACCTAAAAAATAAAAAGTAAAAATAAACTAAAATAATAATAAAAAAGTAAGAATAAAAATTTAAAAAATAAAATTTGCAGAAAAAAGGAAAAGAGGAAAAGTATAGCAGTGAGAAGAATGAATAAATTAAGAGAGAAAGTGAGGGTGGGGAAGAAAGAAAAAGAAAAGAAAGAAAAAGAAAAAGAAATATATATATATATATTTGTCTACACACCCATATATATGGACATATATTCACCTATATACACCTATATATATGCCTATATTAAAAACTACAAAATGATAAGAATGAAATAGAAATAAAAACCAAAAACAACCAAGATAAGCAGCCAATAAAGGGAAAACAAAACAGAATAAAACCAAAGAAACCAAAAATATCTGTGTTGGTCTTGGCTAAAGTCCACCAAGCTCTCTTCAGTTTGTCTGCTTTACAAAAATTCCTGTGCGTCTTGTGGGAACAGTAGGCCACCTGATGCCTAGCGTGATCCTGGTACTGCAGGTTTGCTGTACTTGAGTGTGGTTGTGACGTGTGATTGGTGGTTTTTACAAAGTCACTGCCTTTTTGCTTTTGCCTGTCCCAAGGCAGGCTGCACCCCCAAAGGCTCAATGAGTGTCTCTGGGCACCCTTTCGGTTGACAGCTGTGGAGAATTAAAGAATTCCTCACTACCAAAAGCCAGCTGCTAAGAATCTGTTAATTAGTGCTTCAACAGGTGAACCTGCCCTGCCTCCCAAGCCGTGTATAAAAGTGGGGGCGGGGTAGGTAGTCTCACTCTGCAGCCTTTACTGGGTGGAAATTCTCAACCCCCTGCAGGTAGGAATATCTTCCTAGTCTGCCCCTATTGCTGCATTCAGGAGTCAGTTTAAGACTGTCTTGGCGGGGGCCAAAGTTTGTGGGAGTGGGTGGGTTATTGGTTTTTTTTGCTTTCTGTTCAAGAGTAGAAAAAGGAAAAAAAGATAAAAAACATAAAAATAAACAAAGCCACAGTTCCAACACTGTTTTAAGCTAAGGCCTTTGCCTCTTATGCTCCAGCGGAGTTCCTGCTGCTCTCCCAAAGGGTCTGCCAGGATTTAGGGAATTGCGCGCACCCTACCATGTGGCCAAGATCCCCGCTCCGCGTCTCTCGGGGACCTGTGTCTCCGCCTGGCACGCTGCGTTTCCGCACGAGTCTTCTTGTTTCCCCTGCTCCCGGGTTTAAGGCTTCTGCCTCGGAGCCCCAAAGAGGATTTCTTAGATGATATTGCATGGGGCAATCTTCCATGAAATTAGACATTTATTCTTCATTTTCCCTTTTACCTGGGAGTTAAAGGCCTCGAGTAGTTTGTTTTGTTGTTGTTTGCCTTGTCACTAGCTTTAAAGAATATTAAATAGGATTCTTACAGAGATTGACATGATGCTATTTTTCTTGTTACATCACAAATACTTTGTTTTCATTCTACTGCCCCCTTCCCCCCAGTAGTAAAATTTTATTCTTTTATTCAGGAGATTGTACATGCTTATTTCTCATTCCTGTGAAAAACATTTACTTTTATGTTTCTTTTTATACCTTGGACTTAAAATCATGAAATTCTGTTGTCTTAGTCCAGAGATTTTTATTTACATAACATTAGTTTTTCTTCATTTAATAGCCTCTAAGACAAACAAATTTTTGATAGAGGACATTTCACGTAATGTTAAATTGTTCTTTGAGACTACAGATTTTTCCCTCAACCTTAAATACTTATGATTGCATTCTTTAATTGAGAAAAATCTATGGGGATCTTTTCTCTTTCACCTTGAAACTAGGCCTAGAAATCTTAAGACACTGAAGAACTTCATTACCCTTTGGCTTTTTATTACACAATTCTTCTTAAGTAGAATAACAATTTAATCTTCAATCTCTTTTCCATTACATCACTATTCAGGGTTTACAATATTAACCCCATTGATTATGTATCATCTCTTCTAGCTCCTGATATATGGTAAACTACAAGGTCTTAAGTCTTTATTGTAAATAAAAAATGAAGGAGAAAATTAGGCAAAAATTTAGTTCAAAATGGAATGATAAACCAAAAAAACTTCTTTAATCACAATCACACCTCAGATATTCATCACCTATCAACTTTAATTTTATGCCTTCTAAGTAAACCCAGAATGACGATTTCAGACTAAAGGGCAGTACAGCCTTCAAACTGGGGTAACGGGTTACTGTTCTGGGCACACCAGACTTTGAAGGGTCTTCCTTGAAATGTTCAAATCTCCCCTCGCCCAGTGCCTGGGACCAAGTAAGGTTCAGTACCATTCAGGTGGAGCAAGCCCCTGCCAGCTCCTGTTTCTTTCCTTAGGGGTGCTCTTGGACCCTGCTCCCACCCAGATGCCCATCAATTTTGTAATACATTTTAAAGCAATCAGTTCATATTTATGAGGCCTAATAGAAATGCTTCCCAAGCCCCCCTCCACCCACCAATAGCCTCCCCAGGGCACAGAGCCACCCCATCCCACTCACGCCCCCATGTCCAATGTGAGCCCAACTAAAGGGGATTTGAGTGTGTGTGGTTGTTTCTTTTAAAAACACTGGATCACAAAATTGGAAAGGATCTCAGAGGTCTGCAAATCTAATCCCCACTGTCTTGGCGTAGAATTAACTCCTGGTTGTCCACAGAATGTAAAAGAATTTATGAGACTTGACAAGAATAAGAAAAGATTTCTTGAAAGTTAAAGAAAGTATGTGGCAAAGGGAATTTTGCCAGCGCAGAGCCCAATACGGACAGCTGCTCCGATGAGTAGTGCTGGGGTTTCATATTTTTCCATGCAGGATGTAGGGTGCTTGTCAGCTTGCAGGGGGGCTGCTATTATAATTGTCTTCTCCTGGAAACTGTCCTGTTCCCACCTATGATGGATGTCCGTTTGTAGGGGGTTGCTGTTGTGATTGGGAACTGTTCTGTTCTCACCTATGATGGATGTAAGGTGTTTGTCAGCCTGCAGGTGCAGTGTTAGCCAGGGGAGTCAGAACCAAGAGGTTCATGTTTAGCTCGCTCCTGTTAACTCTTTGCCTGTCCCATCCTGCCAGCTCATAAACTCGCTCCTGTTAGCTATTTACTTGTCTCATTACCCACTGAGTAGGAATTGCTTCTGTAATCCTCCATCATTTCATCTCTATTTGGACATCATCAGCTGCTGACAGCTCATGGCAGGCAGCAGAGATCCACTTTGGATAACTTTGTGACTGCTACCCATGACCACACCCAGCAACACTGACTCTCCCTTCTGCCGTCACAGGGAACAAGGCCTAATCCCTCTCCCATAGAGCAATCTTTAAAATGCCTGATACTGAGGCAGGGTTCGTAAGAAATTTTGAAGTTATTTCCTCCTTTCTATCAAAAATATTTTTCTTTTCTCTTCCCTTTGACTTATTTAAGTGCATTGCCTCCCAATACAAGAGGTTTCCATTGACATTAATTTCTCCTTCAGCAACGAAGCCTCACATTTTTTCAGAGAGAAGCCTTTATAAGAACTCTCATTTCTCTTTCTATGTCAACCTTAAGAACCTGAGGTTTTGTTCTCATTTCTAAAACTGAAATTCCTTTCTTGTTCACTAGGCTAACCTTAAATAAGAGAAAGCACCTGTGAGAAAGGATTTTTGTATGAAGTGTTTCTGCCTATCCCATATAATCCTTTACAAATTCTTTCTTTAATGTTAATTTGTGTCTTGCGCCTTTGTTCCCTTATCTGAGAAATTGCTGAATACAGTTTCTTCCACTCCTCATCTTTAAAGATGAGGGGTAGAAGACTCTATTTGCTTCTATTACAAATCTATTGCTTTTCACACCTTAGCCTTATAGATCTGTGCATTTGTTCTGTCTTTTACTGAACAGACAAAAAGCACAAGCGGGCAACTTAGAGAGCAGATATAACTGGGGCCAGTGACCAGGTACTACTTATTATTATTTTAATATTGTTTTAATTTTACAAGAATAAAAGATATGATTCATTTCAAATCTTTTTGTGTGTCATTCGAATAAAATAAAATTTTAATTTATTAGCATATGTACAAAATTTCAGCTACTTAAAATAATGGCATAGATCTCAAATGTACTAATATAAGGGCATACCCATCACAAGTTTCAGAAATATATATGTATAAAATGATCCCTTGTATGTGTGTATATGTAAAAATGTTTAGTGTATATAAAAAAGGTGCGATGAACTGAATGTTTGCGTCCCCTCCAAAATTCATATGTTGAAACCTAATCCCCAAAGTGATGGTATTGGAGGTGAGGCCTTTGGGAGGTGATTAGATCAGGAGAGCAGAGCTCTCACGCATGGGATTAGTGCCCTTATAAAAGAGACCCCAGAGAGCTCACTCACCCCTTTTCCATGTGAGGACACAAGAACTAGATGGCCATCTATGAATCAGGAAGCAGGTTTTGACCAGATACCCAATCTGCTGGAACTTTGATCTTGGACTTCCCAGCCTCCAGAACTGTGAGAAATAAATTTCTATTGTTGATAAGTCATTCAGTCTATGGTATTTTTTTTTTTGTTATAGCAGCCTCAATAGACTAAGACAGGAAAGATCAATACAAAACACTCAAGAGTGGTTATCTCTGGGAGATGTGTTGTGTTGCATCCATGAAGCGAGAGTACTAGTATGGGAAAACTTTCACTTTTTTTTTTTTAAATTGGGGAATTGGGGGAGGGAACAGCATTGGGGAATCATGGAAGGGGAACAGACAAGTTGCTGTCCTTTTGTTCTTCAGTCTAGTTGTGGAGGACGTCGCTTCACTGGCCCATATTGGTGTTGTGATCATTGCACTCTTCCTGGCTGAGGCAGATCAGTCACTGGCCGTTGGATGGCTGCTCACAGCAGCTCATGCTGGCCGCTCACGGTAGCTCACGACAGACCACTGCAGCAGGGGCTGCAGCCTACGCCATCACTGACAACTCACGGCAGCCCAGCTCTAGCTCAAGCTGTTGTTCACCATCTTAGCTGACACTGGCCCATGTGGGATCCAAACCAGCAGCCCTGCTGCTCAGAGCTCCTGCTCCCAAACTAACTCTTAACCAGAGCCACTTGGCCGGCCCGGAAAACTTTCACTTTTAACTAATATTCACTTGTATTAGTAGATAAAAAGCATATATTTCTTGTAAAAAATGTTTAAGTTGCCACCAGAACAGAAATAGAAAAGAGAAAATATACTAAGGATATTGAGTCAATCAAGAGAAATTATATAAAATGTAGATATTAATTTCCATTGAAATACTTTTCTAAGATCTATTTACATTTCATTTTTTATTTACCTCAAATTATATCATCTAGTTTAATTTTATAATCTACCCTTCCTGTTTATTTTAGTGGTGATTATATTTAACATTAATTATAACTCCCTTATGAAATAATATGTGATGAACTTTGATCTCTTTCCCCTTGTATACTGTAGACTAGGAAAATATCTCTTAAGGAGACATTACATATGTTTACCCACAGTAGAATTTCAGAGTTTTTATATTATAACATTTCTTCACAAAGAGTACTTTTTTTTTCCTGGCGGTGGTCAATTTTTAATTTTCTCACCCAGCTTTGATGAATCCCCATTTTCCTCAACTTGACTCTAATCAGGTTCAATCTCTTAGGGATATTTTCATAAGATATTTGAAAGAGATGATAACCCAGTCTCCCCCATGTTTTTTCTCTTAAAAAAAATAAATATTCCTCTCCCTTGTTTAATTTTTAAAATCGAATAGAATTTCTGGTTCCTGCAAAGATGGAAATCTGGCACCTATTGCTGGCTCCCTTCCCCAGAATCAGACAAGGAAAAGCTGAAAGTGAACGTGAATTGCAGGCACTAATGACGTGGACAGTAGGAAACCTCTGGGGAGATGGAAGAGGTGCACCTGAAGTGCGTGGGGGCAGAAGGGTTGTCTATAGGCTCCTAGAGAGAAATAGGTTAGTGAAAACAAGTTTACGTTTCCTCTTGTCTCTTCCCTGCCCTGCTTTGAGGCAATGATTGCCTTTGTGTTCACCAGGAAAATCAGTGAAATAGGAGTTCAGTGCATATAATCAGGCAACCAAAATCTCAGCGAGAATTAAAAATTAATGAAAACAGGGGAGAACTAACTGGACTGGTGTATTTATTCTTCCGCTCTTTCACTGTACTCCCTGGCTGTTAATTTTCAAATTATATGTCTAGCCTGGATCTTGCCCTTAAACTCCAGACTCTTATATACAAAACTGTCTACTCATAACTCTCCTTGGATGTCTAACAGGCATCACAAACAAAGTGTGTCTTCAACTGAACTCCTGACATTCCCCCCAAAACCTGTTCTTTTTGCAGTCTTCCCCATTGCGGTAAGTGACAATTCTATCTTTCTAGTTACTGATTCCAAATCTATTGGTACTGTTTTCAATTTATAAATTCACACAATGGAGCTCTATGCAGCTGTAGAAAGAAATAAGATTTCTATGTGCCACTGCAGAGTGAATTCCATGATGTACGGTTAGGTGAAAAAAGTAAGATAGAAGATACAGTGTATGGTATTCTACCTTTTACCTAAAAATGGAGAAAATATGAAAAAAATGCACAGATTTTCAAAAATGAAAGTATAAATTAAAATGTAATGGGAAACGGTTACTTTAGGAGGAAGGAAGGAGCATGTTAGAGAGTACAGAGTTGGAAGCTAAACTTCTCTAAATATACTTTGATAGCTTTTAACTCCAAAACCATGTAAACAGTTTACATAATTATAAAACAAAATTAAATCAAGATACGAAAGTAGCAATCCCTGAAAACTGAAAACAAAAATATCAAGTTGGTGGCTTAACTATACAGAGAAGAATTAATTCAATAACTTCAAAATATAGCAATTTGACTATACCCTCCTAGTGGGATATATTCTAAAGGAAAAAAAAATAGAATTGCAAAAGAATCTGAAATTGTATTTAGGGGTCATGTTGCTAATAAAAATAGTATGAAACTGTTATACTGATACATATAATAGGATAAAGCACATAAGTAATTTGTTAATGATGTTTGAAACTATCATATACACACATAGAATAAGCTAAAGCAAATTAAGAAATTATGTTAACAAGTAAGAGTAAAAAGATACAAATATAAAATCAAAGAAGTTAGATAAAGAAAACTACTATTTTATTTGAATTGGAAATATGGGTATTAACTCATGAGGTATTTTTCTTTTACATCCAAGAATGCATTTCTACCTCTGTCCAGAAAAAAGGCCTAGAAGCAATGACCAACTCAATGAAGAACCCTAGTGCCAAGACTGTAATTTCTATATACCATTTCTCACGAAAGGAACACGGGCTCCTTGAGAAAATGGATGAGTTTCCATGTGGAGCAGGAATGAGCCTGGAATACGTAGTCATACTAGAAAGCAAGGAAGCGATTGAAGTTCACTGGGGTCATGTCAAAAGGTCACAGGAACCAACATGAAGAAGTTCCCAATGGTCAAAACTGAAACCATTTGCTGGGGCTCCCAACAGCCAAGATAGAATGTTATCAACAAGAATCATGATGGCAATAAAGTGAAACATATAAAATATGGTAAAACCCATACATTTATAATAATGTTTTTTAAAAAAATCTCATTGATCACCTTTAGAGAATACAAAAAGACCAGATAATTTTTCTAAAAACTGGAAATTCGAGAAAGTTACTACCTCATGGGGCAATCCTCATAAAAGAAGTGAGTGATAAATATTCTCTTCTCCCCTTTCAATCAGGCAATTCTTACACTCACTCTACGTGACTTCCCAGAAGGATTCACTTCTAGTCCCCCACAGTGGGATCAATTCAGTGAGGTACTTTAAGGCTATCTTTCCCTCCTTTCATGCTTCATTCTTCCTACTTCTGTTCCTTTGTGGATTATAAAACCAAAATAAAAGCCATCATGTAAGTCCTTGTCTCAGACTCTGCATTTTTGAAGAACCTAAGCTAAAACAGTTGGTAGTAGAAATATTTCTTAAAAAGCAGACCCTTAGAGGGGCCGGCCGAGTGGCACGGTGGTTAAGCGCTGGCCTGGGAAGCCAGCGGCCCTGGTTCGGTCCCACATATGAGGGCCAGTGACACTGCCCTCAAAAAAAAAAAAAAAAAAAAAGCAGACCCTCAGAATGACATTCCGGAACTGGGTCACCTGCAGGTCCGATATTGGTGAGGACACCATTATCGGTGATAATAAAGATCATTAGAAAGACTATAGAGTTGGCTGGCTTTTGATACCAGGGAACCTGAAATGCCATCAGATCCCCAAGTTAGAGTGGAGGCTTATGAAAAACAGGAGATAAGCCCCCTTCCATCTCAAAGTGGATACAAAGAGTACATGACCCTACCAATAGTTGCCAGGTCCGTAAGTGCATCCTTGGAAAGGTTATATTTAAAAATGGGGAGGGCCGGCTGAGTGGCTCAGTTGATTAAGAGCTTGCTCAAGAGTGTGAGCTGAGCTCTGAGCAACAGCGGTTCGATGCCAGCATGAGCTGAGTTGCCATTGAGCTGCCAACAGGTGGCAGGATGGCTCAGCTAAAACACATTTAAAAAATTAAAAATAAAATAAAAATGGGAAAACCTTCAGATCTGATTCTTGACCTGTTGAGTAAGAGTCATTGTGGTAGAAGCAAAAGTCTCCAAAATCACCTGCCCCCTCTTTCAGCCATGATACTATGTCAAAAAGAATACTACATATTGGGAAGAATTACAAAAGTTGGTACCACTTTCAAAGAATTAAATGAGGCAGGGAAAAGGAAAAATGATTGATTCTGACAGCTGCTGGTTTACTACCATAAACTTATATAAACTTAACAAAGTGGTAGCCTCAATCAGAGTTGCTCTACTGGATGTGATACCTTTACTGAAAAAGCCTCTGTCATCTGGTATACATTATTGATCTGGCAAGTGTGTTGTTTTCAATCTCTAGCAGTAAGGAGGACAAGAAGCTTTGTGTTTGTTTGCTTTTAATGTGGGATGAACAGTAATATTCGTTCACTGTTTTGCTCCAGGGATATGCTAGCTCTCCCAGTCTCTGGTATCTTTCATCATGGAGCTGCACTGTCACCTGCCTTAAGGCTCAAAGAAGCAAAAAAAAAAATAAAAGTCCATTAGGGGCCAAAAGAGGTACTGGCTTATGTTCCATGCCAACAAGGTAAACCAGCCAATCAGCGATAACACGTCTGAGTTGCAATAGAAACTGATGCCTTACACTGACCTTTACAGAATTAAAAATGGCCGCTTTTTCCCTGACATCTTTCAAATCTTGCACAAATTCCTTTTGTCACCAACCCCCACTTGGAACTCCACAGGAAAGGAAATTCTGAGAAATGTAGTTCTAGCTTAGCTAACTTCAAACAGCACAAAGTCAACCCATTGACTTTCTTGAGTGCAAATGATCACAGACAGTAGTTCTCAAATTTTATTGTGCAAAAGTATCATCAGGTATGCTGATTGTCTACTGCTGCATAATAAACCTCCCCCAAATTAATGGCATAAAACCACAGCCATTTTATTGTGCTTAGGGTTGCTATGGGTCAAAAATTCACACAGAGCAGTGATGATAACTTGTGTCTGCTTTACAATATCTGAGTGACTCAGTTGAAAAGACAAACATTTGGGGATGTCCCAAATGGCTGGAGGCTGGAATAATCTGGAGTCTTCTTCACCAGCTTGACATGTCTGGTATCTGGGCTGGGATGACTCAAAGGCTGAGCTCCAGTGGGATTACCAACCCAGTTTTTGTTTATGTAGCCGCTCATGTGGCTTGGGCTTTCTCACAGTATAGCAGCCTCAAGTAGTCAGCCTTCTTACATGATAGCTCAGGGCTCCAAGGGCAAGCAAATAAGACAGAAGCTTCATGGTCCCTTTAACATACCTCAGAAGTCTTGCAGTGTCATTCTGTCACATTCTAAGTGAGATACTACAAGTCAGTGATTAAAGCCAGTCCAGATTCAATAGAAAGGGAAATTGGACTCCACCTCTCAGTGGAAAGAATGTCAAAGAATTTGTGGTCATCTTTAAAACTGTAACACTGGAGGAGCTTTCCGAATGCAGATTTTGAATTAAATACAGTGGTGTAAAAGCAAAAATTATCCATTGTTTTTTAGAAAATTATCCCAAAATAGCAAGGAGAAAGAGAAACAATATTCAATAAAATTAAAAAATAGTTGAAACCCTGAACCTTAAAGTAGACAAAAAGAATGCCAAAAGCAGAGAGGATTAAGCAGGAATTCAGGAAAATTCCGAGAAAGAGATATCACCCAGGGATATAGATCTCAGAAAGATTTGGCAAAGGCATTTCACCAAGATTAAGGGCATACACTGAAGTGCAAAATCAAAGTAATTTGTTTGCAACAGTGGAGCATAGGATGCACAAATTGACTCTAAAGAAATATATAAAGGTGGACTTAAAGAAGAATCCCTTGGACTAGGCATATCTACCCCTCCCCCATCCTCTTCCTCCTTTTCTTCAACATCATCATCATCATCTCTCCATAAGGACGTAGGGAAAGAGACAATTTACATTGTGAACTGATTTTATCTGGTTGAAGAAGAGTGGGGAAACTCCCATATATATCTCAGGATTGTTCTTTAAAATATCCTTAACTTGAAACATGTTCTTGCCCCTTTCCAACATTGACCTTCTTGGACAGCTGATCAGTAAACACACAAGTCATTCAAAATTGAATAATCAAAATGGAACCAGCATAGGAGCCTGAAGAGAGACACAACAAGGAAAAATAAAGAGGAAAGCAACAGAAAAATGGGGAATCAAAAAACACTCAACAGAAAAATATTTCTATATTGATCAGATGAATATTTAAACCATTTTGTCATGAATTATAAAAATCTAATGAGGCAATTATCACTGTAGAACAAAAGTAAAAAGGAGAGATATAACAGCTCAAAAAAGCTCAGAAATAAGAGGAAATAAAAATAAAATTATCACAGACATGAAGGAGTGAAGGGAAGAGTAGACTCTGCTGAAAGTACAGTAAAGGAAACAAAAGACAGTATATGTTTTCCCCAAACGATGTTGAAATCCTGACCCCGCATAACTGTGAATGTGGCCTAATTTGGAAATAGGGTCTTTCCAGATGATCAAATTAAGATGAACTGATTAGTGTGGGCCTTAATCCAATACGACTGTCTCTGTATAAGAAGGGGAAATTTGGACCCAGAGACAGACACAAACCGAAGGAAGATGATATGAAGACACAGGGAGAATGCCATCTACCTGCCAAGGAACACCTGAGACCACCAGAAACTAGAAGAGAGCCCTGAAATAGATCTGTCCCTCCCAACACTCAGAAAGAACCAAGCTGGCTGTCGCACGACTGGGCTAGGTGGTTGTGGAGAAGGGACAGCGAAAGGTTAAGGAAAAAAGAGAGAGAGAGACACAAAATAGGAGAGAAAACAGTTCGAGGCCTGGGGACTCCAGCCTCGTGGACTGGAGCCCCAAATCGGGTCTGACTGTCCCTTTTATTATCTTACACATAAGCAAGGGTCAATGTAGCTTCCGAGGTCTGTGAGTCTCACACCCGAAAACATAGCTCAAGGCCAAATCACCCGCACATGCAAGCTGCTATTACTGGAGGTTATTGTCATGCACCTCTTAAGAGGCAGAACCTCCTCTGCCAAGGCTACTGATAAGAATGCACAGAGGACAGCTATTATCATATCAATAGGCTGCCAGACCCTGAAGCAAGGGGTTCACACCCTATTCCTGTCAACTCATGATTCCTCCTGTTGGTACCCACTGGTACCCACTGGCACCCACGGGCCCCCACAGGCACCCACAGAACCATGTCTGGCTTGGGTTGCCCCTCTCGAGGGATCTTACCCATCATTGACTAACCCGGCCACCCTTTGGTGCCAAACAGGGATATATATACAGCAAGCGTAATATTGAAGTTTTGATCGTCTTTATGGAAAGGTGCATGGAGGCAGACACGCAGGCTATAATGTGACAGCCGGCCAACACCTTGACCTTGAATTTCTAGCCTCCAGAACTACTAGACAATAAATTTCTGTTGTTCAAGCCACCCAGTTTGCAATACTTAGTTACAGCAGCTTGAGCACGCTAATTAAAGGAGAGAGGTGGAAAAACCAATATGCTAACTTTATTTATTATTGGTCATTGTAGGGAATTAATCAGCATTACCTCAAGTACTACAGATGAAATAGAGTGTTATAAATAACATAGTTATAAAGGAAACCACTTGTACAAAAACGCAAACACTTTAGTGTTAACAGGAGAAATGCACAAAAATCAAAGATGTTATATATTGCAAAAACAGAAAATATAACTTAAATTTTTATGACAGAAACAAGACCAGTTTTGTAATTAATGTGAAATGACTAAATTCACCTTTTTTAAAAAAAATGGTTTTCAGGTTAGATCACAAAGTAAAACTCTGCTATGAATAAGGGTATACCTAAAGATTTTCTACTGTCTATTGCTTTGTCTATTTCAAAATGAATCTTGAGTTGCTAGGTAGGAACTCAGTCAAAAAAAGTATGATACCCCTGAAGATACCTTTGAATATGCAACCTCATATGTCATAAATCAATTTGGAAACTTCCCTGGTACGGATCATACATTTATGGATGGATTATTGCATATGAAGAGTGTGATTTCAGATATAGAGTGCATTAAAGAACAGATAGGCACAGAGGTAGGATTCTTTGTCCATAGTTCAAGTTTGTGTATACCCCCAAATCAGAAAAGTTAAAGATAAAAAGATAGCAAAAGGATCAGAAAAATCCAGCTGAAAAGAAAGCTGGGGCTATGATCTTAACATCAAAGTTGAGTTCAAAGCAAAAAATGTTAACAAGATTTTTAAAAGTACTTTATAATGATAAAGGGTGTAATTCATAGTAAAGATATAACAGTTGTGTGTCTATGCACCAAATCACATTGCACCAACAGTCATAAAACAAACCTGTGGGCCACACAGGAAGAAAGAGGCAGAAGCACAATAGTAGTGGGAAACTTGAACCTCTTTCCATCCATGAAATTGCAAGTAGATCATTTTTCTTTCCACCTTTTACTTTTAAAACTCCCCAGGGTTGTTGAATTACTACAATCTAAGGAGAGTACCTGCACTACGCATGAAACGGTATAGTGTTACTTGAAGGTAGACTTTGATTAGTCAAAAATGTACATTGTAAGCTATAGGGAAAGCATTAGAAATATTTTAAACAAGTATAATTGATGAACTAAGAGACTATATAAAATGCCACAATATAAAATGCTCAATTAAAACCAGACAAGGCAGGGCCGGCCAAGTGGCACTGTGGTTAAGCGTTGGCTTGGGAAGCCAGCGGCCCTGGTTCGGGTCCCATATATAAGGGCCAGTGACACTGCCCTCAAAATAAATAAATAAATAAATAAATAAATAAATAAATAAATAAATAAATAAATTTACTGAGTTTGAATTAAACAAAAAAAAAAACAGACAAGGCAGAAAAAGAAGCATGTGGTAACAAACAGAAGACATTTACAAACAGTTGATATTCATCCAACTATATCAATAACTATATCAATAAATACACCAATTAAAAGACAGGCTATCAGGGTGGATAAGCCTATATTGGAAAGGCAGAAAGATCTAAAAATCATAACCTAAGATTCTACCTTAGGAAACTAGAAAAAGAAGAGCAATTTAATACCAAAGCAAAGACAACAAAAAAAATAATAAAATTAGAACAGAAATCAATGAGATTAAACACAGGAAGGCAATAGAGGGAACCCACAAAATCAAAGACTATTTTTTTGAAAGATCAATAAATTGATAATCCTCTAGCCAAGCGAGAAAAAAAGAAGACACAAATTATCATTATCATAAATAAAAAAGGGATCATCACTATAGATTCCATAAACATTAAAAGGATAATAAAAGAATACTATGAACAACTCTATGCCCACCAATTTTATAATTTAGATGAAATGAACCAATTCCTTAAAAGAAACAGAATACTAAAACTCATACAAGGAGAATTAAATAACCTAAATAGTCACATCTCTATTAAAGAAATTGAATCAATAATTAATAGCCTTCCAAAAAAATAAATCACAAGGCCCAGAAGGTTTTAGGTGAATTTACCAACCCATATGAAAAATAATTTAATATCCATCAAAACTTAAAATGTACATATCTTTTGGACCAGAAAATTTTTCTTTAGATATATTTGCACACATGGGAAACAGTATATGTAGGAGGTTATTTATTACAGTGTTGTTCTTATTATCAAGATTGAAAACAATGTTAACACCCATTGATTGGCTACTAGGTAAGTAAGCTATGACACATCCATACATGAGGCTCCATACAGCTGCAGAAAAAATGATACATGTTCCTCATGTATCAATATGGAATGATTTTTAAGCTATATTGGCACATAAAAATAATGTACAGAAACTATGAGTATAGTATGCTCCCAATTGTGTAATAAGGGAGTGGGGAGAAGAATACATGCACATATTTACTTGTCTATGAACACACACACAAAAAAAATCTCTGGTAAAATACGTCTGAAATGAAAATAACAATATATGCTTCTGAGAAAGGGAAGTGGGTGGCCAGGAAACTGGGTTAGAAGGAAACTCGTTACTACACATCCTTCAGTACATTTTGAATTTTAGAAATATGTTTTTTACTTTAAAAAATATATGATATTTTTAAAAAGTTAAGTTTCCCTATTGCCCCCTCCCAGAGATCCTGATATGGGGCCAATGATTCTGCATTATTAACAGGCTTTCTGTGACACAGGGATGCAAGGAGCACACTGTGAACAATGGGATCCACATCACAGGCCCACATGTCAGTGCTGGAAGAGAAGCATCGCAGAGAAATGAGGATGAAGACATCCAGGGATTGATCCCAATAGCATGTAGAAATTATAACATTGCTCTAAATAAGATAAGATGGAAGGGGAATGTCCCAAAATAAAGGACAATCCCTCCATGCAGATGTAATTGGGAAATAGATCCTTCTACCATTCTAACTGCCATTTTAATATAGACTATGTCATCAAAAACAAATAGCTGATGTTACAATCAAGTTACAGACATTAAATACAGTTCCTGTCTTTTGATTCCTCTTTTTCTCCAAAATTGCTGATTATGACCAACCTCTAAGTTTCAAATAAGCGTATTTCACACAACATTTTCCTTCTTCCTTCTAAAAAAACAATGTACTTGGTATAGGAATGGAACACTAGACACTAATACACACACGCACGCACACACACACACCCCTCTCCAGTATCCCTGTTCATGTTGCCAATTTCTTTGGAGTCCTGCCCCTCCCACCCCATTCCACCCCATCCCACCTTCATTCACTCAACAAATATTTATTGAGATCTTATGTTTCTGGCACTATTCTAGGTGCTGGGGACAGATTCCTGATCAAGGTCTCTCCTTTTACGATGTGTGCATTCTAGTGAAAAGAGGTAGGTGAAAGAAAAGCACAGAAGTAAATATTTTCAGATAATGATAAATGTTCTGGGGGAGAGGATACACGTTAGGTTGGGTAGTCAAAGAAATTCTCTCTGAAGAGGTGATCTCAGACCTGAATGATGAGCAGGAGCCAAGCAAGTGAATTTCTGGGGGAAGAACATTCCATGCAGAGGAATAGTGAGTGCAAAGGCCCTGATCTAGAGCGTGCTTGCATTCTTGAGGAATACAAAAAAGACCAGTATGGCTGGAGTAGAGCAAACTAAGAGGAAGACACTCAGATAGTGGGTGAAATTAGCAGTGTGTGTGTGTGTGTGTGTGTGTGTGTGTGTGTGTGTGTGTGTGTGTGTGTACTGCCATTTAGCTCTACACTATTTGATAATAGGTCTCAGGTATCAAGCCCTTTTACCCTTTTAATACTTCAGTGCATATTTCCTAAGAACAAGGATATTCTCTTACACAACTACAATGCAGCTATCAATTTTGGAAACTTTGGCATTGATACAATATGCTTATCTAATCTACAATTTGTATTCCAATTTAAAAAATGATTCCACTAATGTTCTTTATAGCATTTTTTCCTAGGACAGGGTCTAATTCATAATCACAGACAGCATTTAGTTATCATGTCTCCTTAGTCTCCTTTAATCTGAATCAATTCCTCAGCTTTTTCTTGTCTTTTAGAATATTGGCTTTTAAAATAATACAGACCACTAATTTTATAGTATTTTCTTCTATTGGGTTTTTTTCTCATGTCTTTGTGGTTAAATTCAGGTTACAGATCTTTAGCTGGAATGCCACGTAGGCAATTTTCTGTTCTGAGAGTGTCAATCCAGGTGTACATCATCCCTTTCAGTGATGATAATTTTGATCATTTTCCTCATTTGGGGAAGGTTTTGTCCAGTTTCTCCACTGTATCATTACTCTTTTGGAGAGATACTTTGAGAGCATGTAAAAATCTTGCCACTCATCAAAGGAACTCTAAGCATAAACACATTAATTCATACCCAAGAAAATTGACAATAATTCCTGGGTTAAATTCCTGGATTATTTAGAAAAAAGTTTTTAACCTTCAGTTTGTTTAAATCAGGATTCAAAGAAGGCCCACACAATGCATTTAGTTGGTGTGTCTCTTAAGTCTCTTTCAATCTCTGACAAGGGATCATAAATTCTTAACAGTTCATACAAGCATGAAGTTCTATCATTAAGGAGAAGGAAGATCATTATTCTATTTCCAGCACCTGGCACACAGAGCTCATAAATTTTTGTCCAACTGTTGGCACCTCACTTTCCTCACATGTACACACATGGTCTCATTCTGCTGCAGGGAGCAGCTGTGCTTTCAGACTCTACAAGTAAAATCCTGCTGCTGGGTGAGAAGAGCTTGGACAAGACTCCAAAATATCTGCATAGCAGAGGTCCCAGCGAGGCCTGGGCCGAGGCTGCTCATGGCATGGAAATATCCTAGCCGCCAACTCAGGAGGCAAAGGTGTAAAATGAGGGAAATAGGACTTCCTTGACATTGCCTCAGGGCTGAGCAGTGCAAGACCAAGTGCGCCTTGCTATGTGGAGAGGAGCTTCAATCCTGATGACAATGACTGTAAAATGTTTCTATAAATGACTGTAAAATGTTTCTATATGTAAAATGTTCACTACTGGGAATGGCAGGAGCTGAAAAAACTCACTTCCACACTGCAAACTTGAATGTGGGGCAGAGGGGAAGGTATTGCTTGAATTCCCCCTTTGGCACAGGCTGCCATGTTTAGGGAAACTGCTCAAATGGACCACTTAGTTTAATGAATGTGAAGCAGAAACTGTGGTGGGAAATGGCCATGTTTGGGAAGCTGCGGCTCCTAGGAACCAAAGGACTGAGCATTGGCAAAATGGGTGATCAGCATGTGAGCTGAGGTTATATCTGCAGATCGCCTCCTTTGGGGGAAAAAAAATGTTCAATCTTACGTATGAAGTTAGACTGTGCAGTAGCTAAAAGCAAATTTGAAGGAGACATATTTGTCCTTATTTGAGCAATTGCAACCCAGTAATGAGTATCAGAGGCAAAAAAAAAAAAAAAAAAAAATTTCTAACAGACCTCATCTACACCTCACTCCTGAGGAAGGGCTACAAAGATAACCGATGGCTGCGATATTTTTAAGGTTCTTCTTTCTTCCAGGTGCTTAGGTCAAACACCTCGGAGTCATCCTCAATGTCTCACACCCCATTTCACCAACAAAATCCTAGCCATTATACCTTTAAGTTCATCCAGAACCCAACCACATCTTGCCATCTCTACAGCCCCCATCCTTGTCTGAGCCACCAACACCTCTTACCTGCATCACCTCAAGGGCCTGCTAACTGGTTCCCTGCTTCTGCCCCTGTCCGTACAGCAGCAAGAGAAGTCCTTTGAAACCCTCCAATGGCTTTCCTTCTTGCTCGGAATAAACCTGAAGTCCTTATGATAAATGACCTGAAAAGTCCTACATGATCTGCCTTGGACCCCATCTGTATTAGTCACTGTTCTCTCAGAAACAGAACCAATATAAGATAGAAAAAAAATAAAAAAATAAAAAAAAATATATATATATGATATATATATATATATATCATATATATCATATATAAATAATATATTATATATAATATATATATCAAATATATCATATATATCGTGTATATATATTCCATCTTATTTTATCTAATTATACATAATTTTACATTATATAGAGAGATTTATTATAAGGGACTGGCTCGTATGACTATGGAGGCTGAGAAGTCCCACAATCTGCCATCTGAAGGCTGGAGACCCAGGAAAAGCTGGGGGTATAAGTTTCACTCTGAGGGGTGAAAACCAGTGTTCCAGCTCAAAACCAGGCAGAGATCTCAAATTCTCCCTTACCCTGCCTTTTATTCTATTCAGGCCTCCACCAGACTGGATGAGGTCCTCCCAACATTGCGGGGGGCAATCTGGTTTCCCGGTCTACTGACTCAAATGCTAATCTCATCCAGAAACATGCTCACAGACACACCCAGAATAAGGTTGAACCAAATTTCTGGGTATCCCGTGGCCCAGTCAAGTTGACACAGGAAATAAACCATCACACCATCCCAGTCATTTTTCTTCTTTCTTAGTTTAAGTTCTCTTGTAGAGCACTTGCTGTGTGCCAGACAATGTTCTAAGGGCTTTACAATTATTCATCCTCATAACAAGCCTGTTAGGTAGCTATTTTCATCCTCATTTTACAGATGAGAACCTTGAGTCTCAGGGAGGACAAAGTATGAATTTAGACTGTGCTGTAGCTAAAAATGAATTTGAGGGAGATATATTTGTGCATATTTGAGCAATTGTAACCAAGTGATTAGTATCTGGTAACCCAACTTGTAAGCAGTGGAACTGGGGCTTGAACCCAAGTAGCTTGCCTCTAGAGCCCATGCCTGCAGCCACTCTTGCTACGACTTTCTTCGTTTCTCAGTCACCTCCAGCCACACTGCCCTCCTTGCTTGCCTCAACCTACCCGGTCCTCTCCCATGTCTGGGTCTTTGTACATGCTCTTATCACTGACTTGATAATCCTAGCTATTTCCTGGATTATGCCCTCATTTCCCCAGGTCGCTGTTCAAATGTCACCATCCTCTCTAAAGTCGCACACACTGACACACAACTTCCTCAGTACATACCACCTACCCTATTAGATGACCCTTGAACAACGCAAAGATTAGGGCCACAAAGCACTCACACAGTCAAAATTCGAAGTATAACTCAAATCCACCCTTTGCATATGTGGATTGCCAGCCACAGATTGAAAATACACTTGACCCTTAAACAGCCTGGGCTTGAACTGCATTGATCCACATAAATGCAGATGGGCCTGCACAGCTCAAACCCACATTGTTCAAAGGTCAATTTATTAGCATATATACTTACTAGTGTATTTATTTACTGTCTGTCTCCCACACTGAGATGTAAACTCCAAGAAAGCATGGCTTTTATCTGTTTTGCTCATTACTCCAGTTTAGAACTCCAGAGCCTACCTGGGAACCTACTAGGCACCAAATAACCTTTCATTTTGTAATTTAGAAGCAAAAATGTAAGGAAGCAATTCCTTGGTGAATAAATGTCTGTGGTACTGATTTTATGCTACTGTCTAGGAGGAAGCAGAGGAAAAATTGTCACGACTCTGGGCAGGAAGTGGGTCTCTCCTGAAAGCTGGAACACATCCATTGCCAACACCCGGATGAGAAATGCTGACTGGGAAAGCAGTCTGTGCAGATGGGGGATGAAGGGTAAAGAGGAGGAAACTCCCTCCTCTCTAAGTCTCATTCCCTTGGGCCAGCACTCAGAAGAGTCTTGGTTGCACCAGAAGACACTCTGCCAACACCAATTATTTATCCACTCTATGCAAAAATCTTAGTGGGACAGACCCTCCTTACCTGCACGATAAATTCTAGACTTCTCAGTATGGCATATAACTATGCTCTGATGCCTTATTGCCAGTTTTACTTGATTTGCGTATGTCTTGCCTACAGGGGAAGAATGGCACCAGTTTTATACTGCTATCTGTTTCATCTCTCTCATAACCTATTTTAAAGAGAAAATATAAGCCTCTGACGTGAGCTCCCACAACTTCTCACCTGCAACCTACAAAAGTGTATATACCTATACCCATCTTTTCCTCCTTCCCTCTTTTCATAATGGAAGATATGTCCAACCTCCCATATTCTGATTCACATCAGTTTTTAACTTCTCAGAAATATCACTCAGGCAGCCATCTTGCTCCTAATCTTTAACATCTTCCTTCTTCCTAGCTCCTTCCTTTCAAAATTAAAACTTGCTTCAGTCTTTCCCATGTTTTCAAAAAAAAAAAATGGGGCCAGCCGAGTGGCTCAGTTGGTTAAGAGCTTGCTCAAGAGTGCATGCTCTGAGCAACAGGGTCACTGGTTCGATTCCCACATGGGCAGTGAGCTGCACCAGAGCTGAGCTGCTGCTTAGCTGCCAACAGGTGGCAGGATGTTCAACTGGTGAGAGCACATGCTCCTAACAACAAGGTTGCCTGTTTGAGATAGTGGGCTAAGCCCACCCCTCACCCCCTGCCTGCAACTAAAGACACCTTGAGCTGAGCTGCCAACCAGGTTGCTCAGGGGATAGAGTGCGCACTCTTAACAACAAGGCTGCTGGTTCTACTCCCACATGGGATGGTGGCTACTCCCACCCACAACTAATTGAACACAGCACCTTGAGCTGAGCGGTGCAACTGGACCTGGAGCTGAGCTTGCTGTGCCCTCAACTAAGATTGAAGGACAATAACTTGACTTTTCCCCTTCCCCAATTCCCCAACAAAACATTTTTTTTTAAAAAGTAAACCTTTTTTATACATAATTAATCATTAATATCTTTTACCACAAAACTAGAAATTGTCAGTATCACCATTATGGATTCCCACTACCTGACTCAGGTTCATTGTCCCCTTTCTCAAGATGGTGGCACAGCAGGACATCACTCCATGTTGGTTCAAAGCAGCCCACACAAACAATAAAGAAAGTGGTATGAGAGTTCGGATAGAAAAACCACACAGTATTCCTGGAGATAGTGAGAGTTGTACTTTCAGAGAAGTCTGATTTCAAGGAATGAGTTAGACGGGGAAGGTGTCCTGATGCCTCCATCAGTGTAGCACAGGGGCAGGACCACACAGGGGGTAGATGTAGACGGGTAATAAATAGGTCCGTGTGATGGGGTGCAATGAAAGCATTCTAGATACTAACATCATAGTCACGGAGTCAAATCCTGGCCAAGCCGCACGCACACTGGTTTTTGACGTTGGGAAAGTCAATTATTTTGAGCCTCGAGTTCCTCTTTAGTAAAATGGCTATAAAATATTAATGTTTAGTGATGTGAGTAGAGATAATACTTGCAAAAACGCTTGGCAGGGATAACAGGCACGCAATAAATGGTAATAAAATTGGCTAGAAGTTTTTGAATAGAAGGAGCGAATGAGCAAAGGCGGCTTGGTCACACTGACATGGAATCTGTGGTGAAAAGAGATTGGAGGGGAAAAAAGTGGTCAACAGAAAGCGAGTTAAGATGTTTTTTTTCAATCGTCCAGACCAGAGGTAGGGGAGGAAGAGTGACAATCTATGGGTATCTGTCGGCGACGCGGCAGATAGGGGCGGGGGGCTACCAAGACTGAATCTGGAATGCGCGGTACCAGCCGGGGACAGAGCTTTCAGGTGGGGGCCCGGAAAAGCATGAGAGGAATCGGGAGGCCCCCAAGTACCTTAGGGAGCCTGCGGGCGGTGGGCAGAAATAGGCGTGGGTTGAGGTAGGCAGTTCCCCACCGCCGCTGCAACCCTGTACTGGGGACAGTGTGCGCGCTGGCCCGTGGGGAACCGCGTGGAGGCGGAGCGCAGCTCTTCCCTCCTCTGCCCGCGCTGCTCACGCCCCGCCCCGGGCCCGCCCCGCCGAGCCAAGGCCCTCGGGCGGAGCTAGAGGAACCCCGCCTGCCCGTCCCCTTGCGCCCAGCAGCAGCTCTCCGTGGTGGTCCCTGGTCGCCCCCAGGTGCCCCAGCCGCCCCACGTCCGCTGGTGCGTCCCCAGCGCCCCCGCGACACCATGTTGGGAGTGATCAGGAACTCGCTGTTCGGGAGCGTAGAGACGTGGCCTTGGCAGGTCCTGAGCAAAGGGGGCAAGGTAGGCCAGAAGGGCTGCCGAGGACCTGGAGGGGGGCTGCGCCCCCACCGCGCTCCGATCGGGGCTGGGACGGGTTCTGAGGGGCAGATGGGATGTGCCCCGGAGTGTAAGCTAGGGCTCCTGCCGTGGGCACGGCCCTCCAATGCCCAGCACTTAGACTGGGAAGGCGGGAAGAGGTCCCGTGCAGCGGGGCAAAGGGCCCTGCTGGAAGGAGGGGGCACACAGGCGAGACTGATTGGCGAGGAGAATCCCAGCGGGGCGAGATGGACAGCGCCTGTTGAATGCATTCGTTCATGTCAATATTTCGAACATTCTGAACCTTTGTTTGCTGATAGACTCTGGTTGTAGAAAAGACTTGAATAAATGCTGTCCTTAAGAAACTCCCAACTGCTGGTGAACTGAGTATAAAAGAGCAAGATCGGTGCTGCCTGAGGGTAAATATGCAAGGGGGAGGGGGCACAGGGGCTGGAGCAATGCATTCTGTGAGCATTGGTGAGGATGGGCATTTGCAAGCAGAAGTGCCCTCACCTGGGCCCCAGAGATGTGGCATGAAGGCCCAGAGCTGTAAAATGGCTATTGGCCAATGAAACTCCCTGAGTTGGGTGCCTAGAAGTCAGGATAACTGCCGCATTCCTCCGGATTGACATCAGTGCTAGCACCAGCAAACTTGACTGCCTGCTGAAAACAAGGAGCCTGCCACCTGGTTATAACCTTGCCAACAGGTACTTTGTGCACTTCCTGGTGCATACTCAGTTTCTAACTCAGTGCCTCATTTGTTAAAGGGCTGTGTTGTCTGGGGGCCAACCTCTGGTTACTTAGTCCAATGACCGTCACACAAAAGCCCTCAACTGGACTCTGGGCCCTTCAAGCAACTATAGTCAGAGGCCTATCACTACATCTGTCATATCAGTTTCCTCAACTATAGAATGAGCAGTTTAGCCCTGACCAAAGGTGACATGTTCAAATGCCTAGAAGCTAGCTGCCAGGTAAGTACTGGAAATGAATGAAGCTGGCTGGTTTAGACTATAAGGCAAGATGGGGACTGAGGCAAATCAGAGAAAGAACTCAGGTCCTGGTCTGCAGGGCAGCTGCAGGCCATTGGTGCCATGCAATGATGTGATCGGGGTTGCCAGATTTTAAAGGCAATCCAGCAATCCAGATTCTTTGTGTGAAACCTCTCAATTTAAAATTCATGCATTCAGCAAATAACTGTTGAGTGCCAACTGTGTGTCAGGCACTGCTAGAGGCAACTGGGATAAAGCAATGAACAAAACTGACGGAATTCCTATCCTTGTGGAGCTTACACTTTAGTGGCTAATGAACAAATCAATAAGTCAAATATATCATGTATCAGGTGATGATCAGTGCTGTGAAGAAAAACGAGCAGAGAAGAGGAGGAAGGAATAGGGAGTGTAAAGACTGAGGCCATGGTTTTGAGTAGAGCAACTAGGTCCATTTTAACTGTTGGCAACTGACTACAAATGTCTGTAAAGACTGTGAGCCAAAGAACTTGTCTGTGGCCAGATCTAGTCGGTGCACATGTCAGTCTGTGGATTTGGCCTAATGATCCCATGGGCAACTGTCTTCCCCTCTTTGAAGCTAATCATGAAAGAAAATAATAATTCATATCTTGTAAGATTCTTTTGAAGTTTAAATGGGATAAGCAATTGTAAGTTGTTCAGCAGGATACCCAGCACTTGGTTGGGCGCAATAACTGTTAATTTACAGAAAATTTTGAGTAAGTTACTTAACCTCTCAACCACTCTGAACCCTGAAATTCCTCAACCATAAGTAAGAATGACAATGCCTATGTGACAATTAATTAAATATTCAAAGATACTTGTATAATACACACAAACACACATACACACAAACAAATAATTCAGGTTGTTATTATTTTGAAGAGACCCTCTCCCTGAAATTATCTCTTAACCTAGAAAGAGCCTGGGTCAGACACCATTGCCCACTCTCCTAAGCACATGGATGGCACACGATGTGCCCCTTGTAGCTCGGGTTTGGACTCGCCAGATGTTCAGGACTGATTCCAGGCACCTGATAGGGAGGCCCAGCCTGCTGCGGACCTTATCAGGTGCCTTCTGTATTCCTTGGGGAGGGAGGCGGGCACACAGCTCTCTGTGTTGGGTTGGGTGGGTCTTGTGGATGCTCAGAGCAAGCCTGATATTAATAACCGGCATCAAGAAAATGGGATTTAAGGGCCGGCTGAGTGGCTCAGTTGGTTAAGAGTGGGCTTAAAGTGTGTGCTCTGAGCAACAGGGCAGCCGGTTTGATTCCCACATGGGTCAGTGACACTGTGCCTTAGCTGAGCTGTCGCTGAGCTGCCAACAGGTGGCAGGATGGCTCAGCTGGTGTAACAACAAGATTGCCTGTTCAATGGTGGGTTAGTTGCCTACCCACAACTAAGACTGAACTGGACACCTTGAGCTGAGCTGCTGCCCGGATGGCTCAGAGGATAGAACGTGTGCTCCTAACAACAAGGCTGCTGGTTCAACTCCCGCATGGGATGTTGGCTATGCTCACCCGCAACTAAGATTGAACACAGCTCCTTGAGTTTAGAGGCCACAAGCTGCTGACGGGAAGCCAGATGGGGGCTGGCGCCCTCCACAACAAAAATTGAAGAACAACTTGGCCGGTCCCCTGCCCCAATTCCCCAACACTGTTGTTCCTCTATCCCAATTCCCCAATAAAATCTTGAAAAAAAAAAAGAAAATGGGATTTGTGTCCAGCCTGCGCACAATGGTTAGGACCCGACTGCCTGTGTTTGAATCCTGGCTGCATCACTTGCCTGCTGTCACTTGAACACGTTATTTAGCCTCTTATGCTCCAGATTCATCCAAAAATGAAGATTAAAACACCGACTTCTTCACAGAGTTGTTGGAGGGATTGAATGAAGGAATCCATGTAAAATGTTTAAAATAACACCTGACACATAGGAAGTACTCAGGTTTATTATTATAATTATTGTTAATATTTTCATATAATGAGAAAGCTGGCTTCCACAATCAATATGTATACCCACCCAAGTGGTAAGGAAAAAAACATTGACCTTGCAAATCATTCATAACAAGAAGCATTGTTGCAAGATCTCTGTCTGAAACTGGAACTTGACCAGAGTTCCCACTGACTATTATAAATTGGTGTTCGTGGCCATGGGCCAGAATCCTCATCTAGTAACTGATTGGGAGCATAAGCTAGCTGGACACAGAGCAGAGGGGGGCCATTGTGTTCCATGGAACAAGGAAACACTTAAAGACATTACATTTGAAAAATCAAATGTGTTGTGTTAACTGTGTTAACATAGGTGCTTTATTTTCTACAGAAATAGAGAGAACATAAAAAGCTCTGTAGTCTAGTTCCTTTCTCAAAGACTTAACAGCAGACTCTTCCCATGTCCTGTTACCAGATAGTAAAATCAACATAGACCAAGTTTTTCTACTTTGAGTGGAGAGAATAAAATTCATTCCAGTAGAGTAAACAGCGTAGAAAGAAATGGCAAGTATATCAGAATGCATCTGTCCAGAAGGGTAAAGTATCATAATATCTTGTGAATCTTTGTTTCAATCCCATGTAGGTTCATGCCAGAACATGATTAAAATGTATTTCTTGTTATGGATTGTGATTTTGAAAAAGCTTGGAGAACACTGCCTGGCAATATGTTCAGAAATACAAAATTATGTCATTGAGATCTCAAATGGCAATGAGGAGGAGGAGATGGAGAGCTGCGTGGGTCTGTATGGGAAAGGACGATGACCTGAGGACAGAGATGTGACACACAGAGTTATGATGAGAAGAGGCGAGCACCGCCAGGGAGGAGGGATGTGGGGAAGTGACAGTGGCTACGCATTTGGGGAAGTGGAGGTACGATTTAGTGAGATGAGTTGGGGAGAGGAGTGGCACCTGGAAGCACAGTGTGAACAGAACGATTCTGATTCTTCCTGAATTGAAGCCCTGCTCCTGGAATGAGGCTAATCTCAGGGCCTTAGAGTTTTGTGGGGTTGTTGTATTTCTTTGTTTCTTCCTTTCCAATTTTTTCTTCTCATTCTCTGGATCTCCTGTTACTCAGATGCTGGATCTTCTGGCATAATCCTCTGATTTTTTCTTTTCTATTTTCTACTTCTTTGCCTTTTTACTTAAATCTGGAAGATTTCCTTCAATTTTATCCTCCAACCTTTGTACTAAATTCGTTTTTAATTTCTGTTATATTTTGAATCTCCAAGAGCTCTGAACATTGTCTTTTTATAGCATTTCAGGGATGTTCTCAGTGGTTTTGGAGACAATATCTTTTCTTATCTCTCTGAGAATATTGGATATCTGAAGTTTTTTCTGCTGTCTCTACATCTGTAAGAAATCCCAGAATCTATTTCTCATGGTCTTTCATACTCAGCCTGTCTCTTCTACCCTATCGCCGTACCCAGGTTGATTATATTATAGAAAGTTGCTTATCAGCTTGTGCCTCTTGTAACTGGACTACTACTGCTCCTAGAGGAATACAGATGGCCACTTTATATCTCTTCAGCATTGTGTATTCTCTTTCTCTAGGAAGAAGTGTCCTATGAGGAAAGGATCTGTGAAGGCGGGAAGTTTGCCACAGTGGAAGTGACAGATAAGCCTGTGGATGAGGCTCTACGGGAGGCAATGCCCAAAGTCGTGAAGTATGTGGGAGGCACCAATGACAAGGGTGCGTATCCCTGAAGGATGAGGCTCTGGTCTCAGAGGCGAGCCTTGCGTGTTCTCACTTCATCAGTAGAACACACAAGGAAGGGGCCACAAGGCACTTGTCCCTACCTGTTTCAGTGGCATGTGAACTTCCCATGCTGCGTGAGCAAGGAAGGTCGGGGAGACCACACTGCCCTCAGCCCAGCCTACCCTCGCTCTGTAGTATCCCTGCTCAGTAACAGTTAGTTCATGCTTTTCTCCCAGGTGTGGAGACCTATGCTGTTTTTTTGTTGTTGTTTTGTTTTGTTTTGTTTTGTTTTGTTTTCACCCTACAATGCTTATTGTGTCTTTGGATGGGTGGACTGGGTGAACTGTGCCCCCAGTAAGCCAAGCCACAGAGCGAAGGCCAGCCTCTGATCCAGGTTGGAAATCTCCCGACTCAGCCCCATTCTGCGGGGCACTGAGGCTCAGTGAGCAATGAGTGTGGCCAGTCCCTGGCTCTATTCTGACAAATGAAGAACCTGAGAATTCTTAGATTGTCCCACTCTTAGAGGATTGGCAGTCCCTACTGGCTGCCTCCCTATTTTTAAAATCATAGGCCTGCAGTTTCAGTGTACCTGTTAGCATGTAAATTATACTTAAATATGAATTTGACTGTTAAACTTTCTCATTTAGGCTACACTTTGAAGTCACTGCAAACCCAAAATGGGTCAGAAAGCAAGGTGAAAAAAGAGATAATCATGTTTAATTCTTTTTTTTGTTTTTTGTTTTTTAAAGTAAATTTTCCTTGCAGACTTGAGGATCCCGGGAGCTTTATTTTATTTATTGATTGATTGATTTTATTTTTGAGGGCAGTGTCACTGGCCCTCATATGTGGGACCCGAACCGGGGCCCCCGGCTTCCAAAGCCAGCTCTTAACCACTGCGCCACTCAGTGGGCCCCCATGTTTAATTCTTAAGGTAGTTCTTAAGCTGATAACTTAGAAAGTTAGAAACTGGTATTAATCTTAGTAACATTTACTAGGCCCAAAGTCTTCAGGCTTTGGACAGTAAGTTGACCAGTAGGAGGTCCAGAAGAAATCTTTTCCTTCTTAACACTGTTATAACATTTGTTTTTAGAAGAAAATAGATATAAAAATTGTGAAACTCATTAAAGAAAATCTTGAAAGCAACATACCATCACCTCTCATCCATCTTTTCTAGTACAATCGTTTTCTTTTGAATGTATTTCTTTAGGGATTTTCAACAGGCTTTTTAAATGTACTCATGGTGTTTGTGCAATTGTATATCCTGTTTCTGTTAGTTATTTCATAACTATTTTCCTCTGTTGCTAAATAGTCTTAAGCATAATTATTCCTAACTACTTTATAGTGAATCATTTACTTAGTGAATCATTAAATTACTATAATTTACTTAGATATATTCCTATTTTGAGCCTATTTATATGGCTCACTATTATAATTTCTGCTGCAATAAATATCCCATTACTTATAGCCTTTTCTGTATTTTGGATATTTCCTTAAAATTGATATTTAGATGGGAAGTAATTAGAAACTGATATATTTAACAGTCTTGATATATATTTCAACTATATATATAGTTGAATCACTACACTCCTACCTCCAGTATATATAAATTGAAGGTGTTTTCTGTGTCTGACTATATATTTTTAATGCCGCAAGTATTAATTATAAATTTCATGAATAAAAAATATTGTCTCGGAAGAAGAGGGATACTAGCAGATCTTCCACAGGCCTGAGCAAGTTCTGTTGCTCACACCCACCTCACTCTATGGGTTTTCCTGTTTTCAGGAATTGGGATGGGGATGACAGTTCCGATTTCCTTTGCCGTGTTCCCAGAGGAAGATGGAGCCCTACAGAAGAAACTGAAAGTCTGGTACCGGATTCCAAACCAGTTTCAGAGCAACCCGCCTGTTCCCAGTGATGACAACATTAAGATTGAAGAGAGGGAAAGCATCACTGTCTATTCCATGTAAGGAGACCATTCTTTAGGCATCTAAGGGTAACACTTGGTTTCCATACCCACTCCTTGACTCATCTGCAAGGAGCATTTGCATTAAATTTATTGCTTTTTCAGTTTTAGTGAGATATAATTGACATATAACATTGTATTAGTTTAAGGCATACTACATACTGCTTTGATATATGTATATATTATGAAACAAGTACCATGTAGGTTTAGTTAACATCATCACCTGACAAAGTTACAAAAATTGTGGGGGTTTTTTTGAGATGACAACTTTTAAGGTCTACTCTGTTAGTAACTTTCAAATATAATACAATACAGTATTGTTAACTGTAGTCACCTTGCTGTACACTACTTTCCCAGAACTAATTTGTCTTGTAGCCGGAAGTTTATACCTTTTGACCACCATCCACTTCTCCCACCTCCACCTCTGGCAACTACCAATCTGTTTTCTGTATCTACGAGTTCATTTTTTAAACTCCACATATAAGTGAGATCATACCATATTTACCTTTTTCTCTCTGGCTCATTTCACTTAACATGATGCCCCTCAAGGACCATCCACATTGTCACAATGGCAAGATTTCCTTCTTTTTCATGGCTGAATAATGTTCCATATTATATATATATATATATATATATATATATATATATATATATATCACATCTTCTTTATCTATTCATCTGTACATGGACTTTTAGGCTGTTTCCACATTTTGGCTATTGTAAATAATGCTGCCGTGAACATAGGGGTGCAGATATCGTTTCAAAATAGTGATTTTATTTCTGTTGGATGTATACTCAGAAGTGGAATTGCTGGATCATACAGTAGTTGTATTTTTAATTATTTGAGGAACTTGCATACTGTTTTCCATACTGGCTGCACCAATTTATATTCCCATCAACAGTGCACAAGTGTTCCCTTTACTCTACATCCTTGCCAAGACTTGTTATTTTTGTCTTTTTGCTAATTGTCATTCTAACACATGTGAGGTGATATCTCACTGTGGCTTTGATTTCCATGCAGTTCCCTGATGATTAGTGATGTTGAGCATCTTTTCATGTACCTATTGGTCACTTGTATGTCTTTTTTGGGAAAATGTCTATTCAGATCCTCTGCTCATTTTTTGATTGGATTGTTTGGCTTTTTTGCTATTGAGTGATGTGGCCTCTTTATATATTTGGATATTAACCCCTTATCAGATTTGCATATAGTAAACCCTTATCAGACTTGCCCCTTATCAGATTTGCCCCTTATCAGTTTAACCCTTTATCAGATTTGCAAATATTTCCTTCTTAAATATAGAATCCTAATAGCTTATTATACCTAAATTTTAACAGTAACACATGAATGTTATAACATAAAACAGCCAGTGTTCAGATTTCTTCTATTATCTCATAATTTGCTTTTACAGTTTGTTTGAATCTGGATCCAAAAAAATTCCATCCATTAAAATTGGTTAGCACATTCTGCAAGTTTTTATGAATCTGTAGCTTTCCTCACCACCACACCTTTTCGTTGTTTTCCTGTTACCTATGGGTCATTTGTCCTATTGTTTCCCACAGTCTGAATTTTTCTAATTGCCTTTCTGTGGCTTTTTCATGTGTTCCTCTGCCTCCTGTATTGCCTGTCAATGAGTAGGTGGAACTAGAGGCATGATCAGATTCAGGTTTGAGTTTTTTGCAATGATATTTCATAGGCGGCATTGTATTCCTCCATCAGGGGCTCATAACGTCTGCTTGCCTCTGTTTTTGTGATGTTGGTGACCATAGATGGCCTTTACCCAGATACCTTGTTTCATTAGTGGTTGTAAAATGATAACGGCCTCTATTTTTCCTCCTTCATTTATTAGGGAATATTTTGGTTAAGAGAAACTTCCCCTCATCTACTATTTGATTCCCCTGAAATACAGTCATAGAGAAAAAGCAAGATACTGTCTCTTTAGCTTGATACCGTCTTCTGTTTATTAATCATTTTTCATTCCTTAACATCCTCCAAAGGTGATATAGTATTGATCTCTGTTTTTTTGAGTATCAATATAAACATCTGAATTTAAATATAATTGGTACATTTGAGTTCTTTGCAGTTACTATTCTTATTGATGCTCAAATTGTCCCATCTTTGACCAATGGGAGCCTTTTCAAGTTGATTTCTTAGTCTTTTTGATATGACTTCAGTAGTCTGTGGTAGCTTTCTTGCTTTCTGGTATGTTTCAACCATATCTTGAAATTTCTTGCTCTATAGCTGGAATTAGCATTTCTCTAAGGAACCCTGGATCCTATGGTGAAAAAGGGTATCTATTAAAAGGTGCTATCAAAGCCAGATCTGTGGAATTTTTCTTTTAATTCTCTGAAATCTAAACAGATGAAAGTGACAAATATAGTGTCCAGCTTGGCTCAGTGAATATCTTTTTAACGTTAAGAATGGTCCTACGTTAGCATATGATCATTCCTCAATGAGCCACTTGGTGTCACTGCACAGTCAAATGTGCGTTTAAAAGCATCTCACTGTGGAAGGCAAAAGCACTATTTCTAGGACACCACAAGCACATTAGATGACAACATTAATCCTAAAACGAAAGCCTGGCATCCTTAATTCAGTCTTTTTTCTGTGACCCTGTGAAGGGTATCCACAAAGGAATTATACATTTATTCACAGTATTAATTACAAGTGCTTTTTAAATGAATAGAAGGATACGAAAAAATAACGCTATCAGAATATTTTTCATTTTCACAAGAGGTCGTAGAATTACCCTCACACTTAGGTGAGTGGTCGCATGCCCACCTACCGTCCTCCCTCTGTGTTCTATAAAGACCACTTAGGTTAGAGCTCAGCCCCCTCTGAGCATTTCAACACTGGCTTCTCAACAGAGACCAACAGCAGGGAAGGTTTGATGGTTTTAAAGAAACTTCCACAGTTTTAATGAAATGTCTGGGGATAAAGGAAAGAGTTGGGAATACTCACTCCATTGTCAGGGCAACCTATGCTCCAGCCCCAGCTCTACTATTTAACAGCTAGAACCTTTGGCTTGTTATTGAGCCTCTCTGCGCCTCAGTTTCCTCATCTTTAAGATGGAGGTAAGAGTACCAAGTCCATCAGGTTGTTGTGAGGATGAAATTATGATATCTGTAAATGCCTACAGAATGCTAATCGTGAGACACAGACTCAGTAAATGTCCTCTACTTGATGTCACCTCCCTCTGAGAATTAGATAATGTTTTCTTAGAATTAACAACAAAAAGGTTTTGTTACTACAGACACACTTGAGTCTAAGCCTCAACTCTAATAATTAGGAGTTTTATAACTTTGGGCTTTCTAAGCTTTAGTTTTCTCATCTATCAAATGGAGTTTGTAACATGTTGTTGTGAGGGTCCTGGTTCTTGGTCCTTGCCTTCTCTGCACGTCTCCTTTTTTCACCTAAAGATCTCAGTCCCCTCCCATAGTTTTAACTGTCACCCTTCCATCAGTAACTCTACAACTTGACCCTGTCCTGCTCCCTTGAATGTCTTATCATTCATCAGATTCATCATTAAGGCTAAGGCGAGGGCATTTACTCATTCATTCATTCATTCATTCATTCAGAAAAATCACATATTTATTTTTCACTTACTCTGCACCAGAAATTGTTTTAGGTGCTGAAAATATAGCAGGGAACGAGCAAAGTGCCTGCTCCTTAAAGTGGGAGAAACATCCAAGTGGGGGAAGCACACAGAAAACAAGTGTCTCAAGGTATTTCAGAATTATGTTGTTCCACAAATAAGGACTGGTATCTGTGGATTGAAATGATAGGGAAGCACATGGCTCCTCAAAAATAAAAACATTCTGGCATAAGATGTCTAATAGTAAAATAGACAGGTGATGAGATCATGAAAAGTCCTTGCCCTGGAGAAATGCAAGTACCAACTGGACAGATGTATGACAGTTAGGCTATATAATGTTTGTGCTAAGTGGGAAGTTCGGTTCGATTTGACAAATGTTTATTGAGTACCTCTTATATGTAAGCTACCTCACCTCTAAGAGCCCTGCCAATGATAAGATTCTCTGTCTGAGTCCTGATTAATCATCATTCATTTTCCCCCACAACTGGTCAGTTGTCGCACCAGTCTTTTACGAATGGAAGGAGCTTCAGTCACAGTTTTTGGACAGATGAACCCAAGTCAGCAGGGCTAGTGCTGTCTTTTCTCACAAACACCACCCTTACATTTCCAGCTCGCAGGGGGATAGGCATCGTGGAATAAACCTCTCAGCTACCTTTGACATGGAACTCAGAGTTACTCCCCCAATCTGATCCTCTGTGTTCTCTGTCTTACCAAAGTTCCCCTCCATCCTCTTACCCATCCTGTTCACATGTCATCTTGACTCCTTTACCTTCCACATCTAATTATTGGCCAAGTCCTAGGCACCTCCTAGCTGCCCCTTCCCTTCCATCTGCAGTGCCACAGGTCTTCATCACCTCTTGCCTGAACGATTGCCATAGGCTCCTGATTGTTTCTAATTCTGCCACCTCTGCCCCTTCTAAGTTGTCTGGTCCTAAATCCCAGGACCGATCACACTGCTTCCCCTGCTGCTCAGCTTTGGTTGTGGACCTCAGCCTGCCTCTGATCTAGGCACACATCAGGGCTGGGACCAAAGCCCAAGCCAGTAATAAAATGCTCCTTCCCCATGAGTAGGGGGATGGGTAAACTTTGGGGTGGGTCCCCAAATACTGCCCTCCACAACATAGCCCCACTCCACTGTCCACCTGATCTCAGAGCACTTCATTCACCCCCACCTCCGAATGCCAACCCCCAACACATATATATAACATCCACTTCTGTACCTCCACTCACACTCCCTCAGCCCCTCTCACACCCCCTCCCCAGTCTCTGCTTACTGGAAACCCTGGGAGGATAGAAGTTTTTGTCATATTATTCATTGGCAGCATCAAGAAGAGATGCTCAATAAATAATTGTTTAATACCACGTCCTCCGTAACGCCCCCCCTTCGTGTTCTAAGTCAGAACCAATCATCCCCTCTTGCCCACCCCCAGAGCATTCTATATGCACCTGTTACCTCCATTCTAGTACCTTCTGCCCTTTATGTGTCTTTGTGTCCTGACCACTATAGTTGGACCTCGCAAAGGTAGAAAGACGCCTTTATCATCTTTACAACTGTGAGGGGCCTGGCTTGTGTTTGGTGCTCAGTGATGCTGAACTCAGTAAGCTTGGTTCAACCTGATGGAAGGAAATGCCTTACGGTGTTAAGCCCCTTTCCTGTGCATTAAGCCCCTTTCCTGTCTACAGGAGATTGTCCTGGTCTTACACTTCTTTGGCCTCGCACTGAGCTACCTGCATAGCAGACTCCCCACAAATCTGTGTTGACTTGTTGATTGTTAAAGTTGGGTGGTCAGGCTCACAGTCATTCCATTTCTTTGTATCCTTCACTGCCTGCCTGAACCAGACACTCCCTGAAAGATAACACCTTAGGATTTTTTGCCCCCTTGGACCAAAACCTCTGTTAATTTGCCTCACTGATGCCTGCGTCATCCCCCACTCCAACTCTTTTTAGTCAGTTCCTCTTGTGTTTCTGGAATCCAAGGCAAGCAGGTCCTTTCTTGGTTCCCATGGTTACCAAAAATCTTTGTTAGGAATGCTGAGCTCTGACATTGGGGGAGGTAAAACACAGTGCCCCCGGGGGGAGCTTCTTTGAAGATGGAGACTTAGAAACTTGTTAACAGGCTCACGAAAATAATGTACAGACTTCATGTGTATTTCCTTTGAGTAGCTCAAGGCACGCTTTACGAGCATTCCTTAACTCACACTCACACGTGCTCGGGAATTTGGAGAGCTATGGGCGCTGTGTTGTTATCCTCCAGGTCCAGCTTGGAAGCTGAGGCGGGGAGGAATGAGGCAGCTTGGCCCAGTACACAAGTGAGGCAGCCAGAGTTGGGCTGCCTTCATATACTGGGGCTGGGTTTGGTCCTCTGACTGGTTCATGCAGTTCTGTGATTGGGTTTGGGTGAGCTGGTTAGACTGGCAGGAGTAAGAACACATGTATCTATTCCATAGCTCACCCAGCTTTGTTTATTTTCTAGTAGAAGGTGTCCCTGATGAAGCAATAGGGGAATTTTTATACTCATTACCAGCATGTCAGTCAGCCTGGGAATATAAACAGTTGGGGTATTTTTTTCTCCAGTGATGAATCCCGGAATGATGACATTCTCTGTATCACTGTTGTTCTCCTTACACTTCTCAGACAGGTCCTTCTGAGGGTCCTTCCTCCCGGACCACTTGGGGACTAGGACACCCACAAGCAGTCTACTGATTGATTCTCTGTTTGCTCACCATCTATGCTTGGTCTCTCTCTTTATGACAAGTACAGCCAGCACCTACTCATTGATGACTCCCCAATTTCTGTCGTTAGACTGTTCTCTTTCCCAAATCGGTAAATGTGACTCCAGTTCTTCCCCAAGTCTAAGGAGATTTTTCACAGTGCCAACACACACTTAGGCACACAATATTGTTGCATGAATGTGTTTCACAGAGGCAACTTCATACCAGCATGCCCCTAACCAAATTGTTAACCCTCCCCTCCCCTCCTTTCCAAAGGGACTGACTCTTCATCCTAGAATCCCTAATCCGGCTAGTGGCATCAGTCCATCTGGAGGTGTTAACTAAAAGCCCTGGAGAATCCCCAACACTCCCTCTACCCGACCTTCCCTCTACATCCAGCCACCTCTCAAATTTGCCTTTGTCTGGGCCTTCGTTATCTCACGCTTGGCTGGTCCTGGCCTCCAGTGACTCCATTTTCCCCATCTTTCCACTGCCACTAGAGGTATCTCTCCAAAATACAATCTGATCATGATCATGTCTGTTCCTTACTTTAAAACCCTTTCAAAAACCCACCTTTGCATCTAGGATCAGGTTGAAGGTCCTTAGCATGGCATTCAAGGCTCTTTGCAATATAGCTCCAATCAATCCATTTTTCCTATTTAAATTCGTACCATTGTCCTGTTAGTATGTGCTGTAGGTGTTTATATGAATGAGTGAACACAGTGCAAACAGACTTGAGTACTATCACCTTTAGGTCTATCTTCCTGAAGATAGTCACTTTTATTGTTTATCCCACAATTGTTCATTAGCCCCCTCCCAAGGGACCTAAAATGTGTCAGGCACTGTGTTAGGTGCTTAGGATACACCAGCAGGCAAAAAGTGGCAAAGATTCCTGCCCTCATGGAGCCTGTATTCTACCAGGGAATGCAGATCACAAACAATGAACACAATAACTAAAGAGAAAGTAGATACAAAGGAAGAAAAAAGGGAAAGGGGAGAGGGTTTGTACGATTAAACAGCATTTTGAGATTAGATCTAATTGAGAAGGTGAGGTTGCTAATTGAGCCAGTTCTTTATTACTAAGCTCTCCTCCTGGGTTCATGACACTACTTTAGATTACCATCATGTCCCTCATCCCAGAAGTCAGGGAATTGAAGGGCTATTCTGAAGCAACTGTGAAATACTGATAATAGCTACTGCTTCACGAGAGCTTGCTATGTGACACGTACTGGGCTGAGCAGTTTGCGCTGTCTTTTCTGCTTTAATCTTTACAACAGCCTTCTGAGATTGATGCTATCACCGCTGTTTAACAGATGAAGGACCTGGAGATTAGAGAAATTGAAGTGCTTGGCCAAACCAGAAAGTGGCAAAGGCAGGAGCTAAGCACACCACTGGACCTTTTGCCTCCGACATGAATGAAGGGAGTAGAGAGCCACTCCTTTGCATGTTTCCAAAAACCAGTAGCTTAAAGCGCCAACATCATCCATTTTCACAAGAGAGTAATTTAGTATCACAGCATGAGAGGGTCTACAGAGAGCACTCAACACCTGCTCCCGCATCCAGCATCTCATTCTTTTCAGACAGGTGGTTCTCAATCTGCGGACATGCTTTGTAAATAATTTCAGTGCCTGGGAGGTTTTTATTGCCAGAAAAATGCTTCATTCATGTTCATCCTCTGTCGACTACCCAGTTTCCTCTCATTGGAGCCTCAACGAAGCTAAAACTCAACTTTCTTCATCTGCTTTATAATTTTTCTTCGATATATTTGAAAAGCCAAGCCTCCTCTATTCTAAATCGGTCTCAGCTCTGTCCATATTCTGTGGCTGTTGTCTAGACATTATAATAACCAATCTCTTAAAGATGAAATCCTGGGTGTTTTCACGTCAATAACCCTGTAATCAACGTGCTGAGTGCTTGCCGAGCATGACTAAACCACTTATAAAAGAGCAAAGCGTGAGTCAGAGAACCCCACCAAAAATAATGCATTTGGCCTAATCTTGGTCTGATGCAGATTCAGATGTCTGAGTCATAAAGCTCATTAGAAATGGGAATGTATTTGACTCTAATAAAGATTTTAGTGCAGCACAGGTTTAGAGTGGTATATTTAGAGAAGGCCACAGGATGAATTTGGGAGCGTAGGCAGATGATGTAAGGAGAGAATAATAATCTTGAAAAGAGGCTTTGTTGCTTCCCTGTTCCCCCCTCCCCCTCTCTCCCCCCACCTCTCACCCCTCCACCCCCCACCCCCCACCCCACCCCCACCCCGACCCCGGTCCCTCCTGCCATCAGGAGAAAAGCCTGATTTAGGAAAAGTCTCTTTACTTACTAGAAAAAGAAGGCTTTTGTGATTTGAGCAGGAGGAGGGATTTATTAGAAGTGATTTCTCTACTTGGGGCATGCTTAAAGCTTGCATACGGGCCTCCCAAGGCTTCCTCAGGTCCCTGCCTTTGGTAGCTCTGGGTTTGAACCAAGCAGCTGTGATGTGCTCACTCATGAGAACTGCTGTGCTGTGGGGTACAAGTTAGCTGCAGCTCCACCCTGACTCCCCTTTTCCCTTCCTCCTTCCCCTGCTGCAGAGAGAAAGGCAAAGCAGAGCAGTGGTTGGGGCCGCAGAGGGAGCTGGAGAAAGGGTGAAGGCATGGCCTTCAGAAAGAGCAGCTACTACCTCTGGGAAATTTCAGAGAGGAAAGGGGCGCTCACGTTTAGTGTGAGAGACTACTCTTTCGGGCTCTGCGTTAGAGTGTCTCACGTCCATTATTGCATTTAATGCTCACAACAACCTTGGAAGAAAAAAGAAAGCATCTCAGTTTTACAAATGAGGATCTGAGGCTCAGAGAGCTCAAATCTGCCTGTCTAGGAGGTGACGGATACACAATAAGCCTGCTTGTCATAATAAGCACGGTGAGTGACTTGTTCTTTGAAAGAAAGCCCTTCTCTCGGAGACCATGTCCTTTCTTAACCAGCCCCTTGATCTTGTACTCTCAGGCAGTTTGGAGGTTATGCCAAGGAAGCCGACTACATAGCTCAAGCCGCCCAGCTGCGCACTGCCCTGGAGGGCACAGCCACCTTCCGTAGTGACATCTACTTCTGCACTGGGTATGACCCTCCGATGAAGCCCTATGGACGTCGCAATGAGATCTGGCTGGTGAAGACATGAGTCGTTTACTGAGGCAGCACTTCCAGGATGTGTGTTTCTATGGCCACTTACAGGGTGTGGGGAGTCGCAGGAGGGCACAGGGCTTCTAACTGCAACTCCGGCTTTGCCAACTTTCCCTCAAAGCCAGTTACTGCCAGTTTTCTGAAATAAACATGTCCCATAAAACAAGGCTCTTTTTCTCTTGGTGAGAAATAATATAGCCAAGATAGGCAGCATCCCTCTAATTGATCTAGGACATTCTGTGGTTGACCAGAAAGCCCCCAGCAGCATTTCCCAGCTACCTGGGCCTCGCAAAATGGATTTGTTAAAATTAACATATATGTATCTTTTATTATTAAGGGGGGTAATGTGATTTGTGATTCTTATAAGAGCTTTATCTAAAAAAATCACCCGAAAATAAAGATCTTTGACTTAAACAGCTGAGACAAATCCTAAGTATAATTATTTTAAGGTTCTACAGCCTTACAGACAATGTATTGGGTTGTCAGAAAAGTCATGACGCATTTTTGCAACGAAAAACATAGAAGAAATACATCATGACTTTTCCGACAACCCATAGTTATAAGGGTGTTCACTGTGGCAGAAGTCCTATATTTAGAGTTCCAAAGTCCTTCAGAATGTAAACCCAAGATCCTGAGGTAGAAGGATGTGCACAATGCACTTGGACGTCTTCAAATCATAGACATTTCCCATGACTGTGTTGTGCTGATCCCACGATAATTGGTGAAGTTTCCAGAAGCCACAAGAGTGGCCAGAGGGGAAAAATCATCACACTCTGATAACACAACCCTGGAGGCGGTAGATTGGCCCAGAGGATTTATTTGGGGCAGTGAGATGAGATTAGAAAACGCTGGGGTTCAGTTTCATTAACTTAAGAGGATAGAAATTAAAGAAACAGTGTGCATTTTGGTCTGCAGAAAAGGAAAGGGGACCCGAGGTGGTGAGGGGGAAGTCAGGAAAGTCGCTGAGCTGGAACAGAGTGTGTGTGCCGGTAAGCCAGTACGGATGGAAGAGCCCGGATGGGATGTTGCAGGGTGGGACACAGGACAGTGGGGGATGCATTGATCCTTCCAGGGCACATCAGGGTTCCACCCTGTCAACAGCCCTTCCTGGGACAGCTGGAAAGGTTTCCAGAGAACCCCACTTTGGCACCGCTCTGCAGATTACTACATGAGTAGTGAGGGCTCCATGGGAGCTCATGAGGGAAAAAACACAAAAATGAGCTTTAATCCTCACAACAAAGGGTCGTCATAGGACATAAAGTGGGGTTTGCTAAAGAGGAACAGGAGTGATGTCATCACCTTCCCTGGCACCGTTCAGAGCAGTGGACTCTTCTGAGGCACCGGCCATGCCCATTTCTAAAGAGCAATGGGAAAGCACACAGGCTCCTGAGGCTTCAGCACCTGTCAGACACCATGCTGGATGCCTTACAGGCACCCCATGTATTCCACATACACACTCTGTGAGGGAGCTACTGTCACGGTCCCCACACACATATGAAGGGGCTGAGAGCCCCATAGGTTCACACACCAGACTCTGGGACAAGACAAAAGTGCAGCCACAGGGTCAATGAGTTTCAATTTTTTCCTAAGGAAAATGACAAGTAAGTCAATGGCTTATAGCAGGAACATGATATCATGTCTGAGTGGGAAAATTCTGTCCTCAGTGTCGAGAATGTATTGGAAGGGCATAAGACTTGAAGCAGGGAGACCAATCACAAGTGAAAGATAATAGAGGTGTAGGTTAGGATCATGGGGTGTGGGTGGGGAGAAGCAGACAGCTTAGAGAAATCGGATCAGTAGGACTTGGTGGTGAGGTTAGTGAGACAAGGGAAAAGGGGTCAAGTGCAATGCCCAGGATTTTGGCTTGGGTGGGGGTGGGTGGGGAGCACAGGCAGGAGGTAGTGTCCACAAGAGAGTATTTAGGCCTGTGGAGCAGCCATGGGAGACTATCTCATGGGTTGTTGGAAGTAGGAGTCTGACGCTAACAAGAGAAATCTAACCTAGAGATATATGTGTGGGTGCCATCAATATGTAGATGAAGTGGATGAGTTATGGACTCTCCCAGGGAAAGGCTGTGGAGTAAAGAGAGAAGAGAACCTAGGTAAGAACCTAGAGGAACCCCATATTTAGAGAAGAACTGAGGAAAAGAGCCTGACGAAGATCTAAAAGAAATGGTCAGGAGGAAAATCGGAAAATCGAAAAAGAAGAGGTGACCAGTGAGTGTTAAACTCTACATCTTTAAGTGCCATGAGGCAAGTCCTAGACCTGGAGTTGGTCTCTGCTGATGCCATCCTAGGACACGTCACTATCATTCTTCCCTGGACTCCTGCAGAGGCCTCCTAACTGGTCTCCACATCCCTCTTACCCCTTTGGTCCATTTTCTGCACAACATCCAGATGGATATTTGCTTAAAAACTCTCACTTTGCCTTAGACTAAAATTCAATCTCCATTTCATGACCTGCCAGGCCTTGTGTGACTTGGTCCCTGACCACTTCTGCAATTCCTCTCTTTCTGATTTCTCCCTTACTATCCTCCAGCCACAGTGAGCTTTTTCTTCCTTGAATACACTAAACTATTTGTTGCCCTGGAGCTCTTGCACTAGCTGTTATATCTGTTATATCTGCCTGAAACCCTTTTACCTCTTTGTCAAATGGTTGGATCTTCTCATCCTCAGATCCTAACTTAATTCCCTCCTCCTCAAAGAGAATGTCCATGACCCATCTATCAAAAGGAGGGTCTCCCTAGAGTTCTCTACCATAGCATTGTATTTTTGTTTAACTTCATAACACAAACCATCATTTGTAATTTTTAGACATTCAGTTCCTTTTTTTGCTGTCTCTCACATGGATTGTAAGTTTGATAAGACAGAGCCCATACCTGCTTTGCTCTTTATTACAACCCTAGCACATAGATCATTTAGGAATGAATTAAGCTATAAGTAACAAAAACTGAATCAACAGTAGCTTAAACTAATAAGGTTTTATTTTCTCACATAGCAAGAATTCTAGAGATGGATTTAGAGGCTCAGTGCTTATATCTGTGCACGTTCCTTGCTTTTTCCCTCATGACTGCAAGATGGCTGGTGCAGTTCCTGCCATCTCATCCATGTTCAAGACAAGAAAAGGGGGAGAGAAGGAAAGATTGTATCAGTTGCATCCGTCCCATTTTATGAGGAAACAAAAGCTTTCCCAGAAGTTCCCCCAGCAGATTTCCGCTTACATCTAATAGGCCAGAAGGGACACTCAGAGCCACGCATACTTGCAATAGAGATGGAGAAAGTATGTGTATTTGGCTTTCCAGACTCTATAGTGGGGAGCAACAAAGGTGAGTGGTATTCAGAATGGCTCTGGGGCAGTTAATCTACAGTATTTCTTGCAAGGGCACAATGAGTCAAGAGTATGGGAAGGTGAGAAGTGGGAGACAGCTGGAGAGATGGGTTGAGGCAAAATTGCAGAGGATCATAAAGGTTTAAATTGTACATTCTCACTTCTGAGCCAATGATGATGGCTCAGGAGCACTTTGCTGCCTGACTTCCCAGTGTCTCCTGCTTCCCCCATCTCTCCCATCTCCCTCTCCCCCCACCCCTGAAAACCCAAAACAGTAGAGCATCCTCAAGGTGAAGAAAGGAGTGTTCATCACTTCCCTACCCCAACAGTGAGGACAAAGGGGTGATGGGATGATGTTGATATAACGATTAATAAGAAAGAGTTACGGGAACTAAGCAAATAAATTGTTTATCCTTGTTCTGGATTAAATAATGAAAATGAGAGCCACAGAGACCAGGGTTGCTAATTGCCAATCTATAGACTCATACAGCAATCTTTTTTCCTGACTCCAGCCCACTCTTGTGTCAGTATCTTCCCCAAAAACAAAGGCTGAGGAAAAAACTCACTGGCCCCATCTCACTCCTCCTCTCCCTAGGGTCTGGAATAGAGTATATGGGCAGTATTTTAGATTGTTGTGTAATTAAGTTGGAAAGCAATCAATAGTAGAATACAGATATTAACAAATACCCACACTGCTTAATGCTCAGGACAACTGCTCAAGGCTGCAGCCCCCGGAATTGCTTCTATAAGGACGCTCTGCCTTCTGCCAGGAGCCATCTTCCTGCGGCATTAATATCCTCGTACATTTTGTGAGCAACACGCAGTAAATTTTGTCTTGCATGTGCCACAACACAATACCACACTGTCCTGCTCACGTGAATGTTTCAGGGCCACCAGGTGACTGTGTGTATAAATACAGTTGGTCATCGGTGTTTAAGGAAGACCTCCTTCATTTACATTTGGCTTCTCTACTCCTGAGTAATGTCACTTTGATCTCGAGCACCCTAATTAAAGCTTCCCAGCATTCCACATTGATGGGTAATTATTTGGTTGAATGCCATGGATTTTGCCTTTGAATCTACATTCTTGACTAGCTTTAGTTTTTTTTCTAGAGTTATATTGTGTTTCTATAGCAATCAATTATCATTCCAGGACTTTGAGGACAGACCCACGCAATCTCCACCAATGCAGAGTCAACAACCAATTCAGGTCAGGTGGAGCTGCGAGAATGGACTGGAAGTGTGGCAGGAATTGGCGTGGGCTGTGTAGAGCGATCTCATAATCAAACTTCAGGTAGAATTTGAGTTAAGTTTTCCTTGGCAATGAATTAATTAGATCTCATCAGAAAGTCATTTTATGAGCTAAAACCTCAGCCTCTTCTCATATCATTCCTAGTGCTTTCTCCTGGGTTCCTTATCCTCTGGTAAAATGGGAATAAATGCTGGCTCTCTTAAGGTGCTCACCACCTGCCCTCTCCAAGCCTTTGCTCATACTGCTCCCACACCTAGATTCCCCCCATGCCTGCCTATATCCTCTACCTACCCCTCAAGTCCCAACCTAAGGGTCTGAATTCTTCCCTGATCCTTCTAGTATACCCCTCCTCCTCTGTGATTTATAGTCCCCATGTCACCCCCATAGCATAAGGATATATGCACAGTAGATGTTCAATCTTATTAATGCAGATGAGTTTTAAAACTTATTAACTTTAAAAAATAAGAGCTAGGGCCGGCTGAGTGGCGCGATGGTTAAGAGCTGGCCTGGGATGACAGTGGCCCCGGTTCAGATCCCACATGTGAGGGCCAGTGACACTGCCCTCAAATAAAAAAATAAAATAAAGTAAAATAAAATAAAATAAAAAGAGCTATTGACAGCTCATGTGTATTGAGCATTCACCATGTCCCAGGCACCATGCAAACTCATTCTATGAATTACCTTATTTATTTGACACAATAGCCCTACAACACTGTCTTTTCTACCCCATTTACAGATGAACTGGGGGAAAGCTCACACAAGTTCATTAACAAGCTCTAGGCTAACAGACAGTACATGACAGAGCCAGAATTTGAACTCAGGCTGATTAACTCCAGACCCAAATACTACTAAACACGCAGTTCAATTTCTGGTTTCCTTTTCTGGCAAGAAAGGAAATGAGGCAGAGTGTGACTCTACAAATGAGTACACTGGGTGTGCGCTGTCTCCTCCCTGTATAATTCATTTTGAGGCTCAGCCAAAGTGGCAGTGATATAATCCCATGTCCCTAGGGTATATGCTGTTGCCTGGGATTTAGGTGAACAAACTCAATGAACTTACAACTGCAGAAATAGCATGAATACCTAACAGCCACCTATTTGCCACCTGTCATATCAGCAGCCCTGTCTGTCTTCTCTCCCCCTCCCTCTATAGATTAAAATTCAGCTAAAAGATAGTCTTACGTCACCAACATAAACACAGGTCTACTGCCCCTCCTTAAATAATGTTTATGAAAAACTTGAATATGTCATGTATGTTTGTAATCATGTTGTCCCACTCTCATTTTAGAATCCTTTCTTCTGGGCTACCAGATTGTGGGTGTTCGCCATGTGAGCAGTGTATTTTATGAGTGGGGGTCCCTAAACCAAAAGCAGAGCCCAGCGAGGTCTCAACCATTCGAAGAATCAAGAGGAACCTTCAGCATGTGGATGTTTCTCCAAGGGCTTCATGGAGGAAGTAGAGTTAAGGGAGTCGATTTCGTTCCTAGAAGAGGCTTGGAGGCCATTGGAGAACACCATCCTTGACGCCTTCGCTCCCTCTCTCAGAGAATGGGGTGTCCTACCTTCCATCCAAGGTTAACCCTGCCGCCTGTGCTGGGGGCTAGTTCTCTCACCACGTCTCTCACTTCCTTAGGAATTCCATTCTATTTTACTCTGTCCTCCCTCTTCCCTGGCAGTTCCCTCTCAACATAGAAACATGCTTGTATTCTCCAACTGAAGGAAATAATTAATTAATTAATTAATTAATTAATTAAAATAAACTTTTCTCAGTCCTATCTTGCTTTCCAGGTACCACCTCACTTCTCTAATTTTCTTCACCAGTTACCTTACAAGTTACTTTACACACAATGTGTTTGTTTCCTTTCCTCTCACTCCGTTCATCAACATTTGCTTCCTCTGAAATGGATCTTCATTCACCAAGTCCAACAGGTGCATTTTCGTCTGTATCAGGTTAGATGGCGCCTCTGTACCATTTGACATTGAGACCTCCCCTTCTCTCTTGTGTTCCTCCTTTGGCACCTGTGATCTGTCATTCTCCAGGTGCACCCACCTCAGACCTCTCCCCTACTCCTTTCATAGGCTTCTCTCCCTGCCCACCCCTTAAATATTGGTGTTCTCTGGGGGATATACTCTATCCTCTGTTACCACACCACATCACTCTGCATACTCTCCCAAAACGAGCCCATCGTGACAAAGCAGATCATGCCCATGGGTTCTGTGACCACCCATGTCCTGGTGACTCCCAAGTATTCATTTCCAGCCCATCTCTCTTCCTGACTTGATTTTTGTCTGCATCCCATCTCCTTTCAAAAGGTGACTCTCATGGGCCGGCTAAGTGGTGCAGTGGTTAAGGGCTGGCTTGGGAAGCCAGCGGCCCCAGTTCGGTCCCACATGTGAGGGCCTGTGACACTGCCCTCAAAAAAAAAAAAAAAAAAAGGTGACTCTCAGGCATGTGGAAGTAAGAAATGGGTCGGTCCGTTGCAGAAATATTCACTGAACAATCCCTCTCTTAGTGACACAGAGACATAATAAAAGTTTTGAAATAATCACTTTTAAGAGCTCAGAAGGAATTGATAAGCTCTCTCCTTCTTTGGGGCGGGGGAGTGTCTCTTTTTGGTAGGAAGGGAGGTGGAAGTATTAATTTATCCTTCTTGTTACACATACCTCAGAGTACATAAATCTCAATTATTTGTCAATATATCTCTCCAATTAGATGTGATTTTGTTAATTGCTGATATTTATATTATTCATTTTTTCACTCTCAGTTCCCAGCAGACTACCAGTACACAGCAAAAATTCAGTGCATGATTATGGGAGGAATAAATGAATGAATGTGTTTCCCAATTCATGAAACTGTTGAAAGAATACTGGGAAATGAGGATGGAGATGGGTAGCTGTCTGCCTGTATTCCACCCAGCTTAGTACATGTCTAGGAATGCCAACAGGATCCTGGCACATAGAGAAGAGTACAGAAAAGCAAAAATAAATATATAAGCTCCAGATGCATATATTCCCTGACCTACTTGACATATTCACACAAGTAATTCACAGATATTTCAAACTTGACATGTCCAGCACTGAACTCTGAGTGCAGATTCTTCCATCCCCCAAAACCATTTCCTCCTTCAATTTTTCTCATCTCTCTAAATAGGACCACCATTCACCTACTTGCTCAAGTCAAAAAAACTGGAGACCCTCCTAAGGAGAGGCAAATTTTCCTTATTTGCTGGATGGTTCTCCTCTGCACAGCTATCATCTGAGACCACAATGTTCCTCTTGCCAACAAAGCCATCTCCCTCCTTGGACAGCTCCCATTTCAGGCCCCTCCCAACTTCTCTTACTTAAAATGCAAGGTGTGGGACAGAGTGGGACCTTCTCCTGGGGCACAAACCCACAGAGCCGCCAGCCAAGGCTGGCCTAGAGTGAGAGTTAGGAAGACCGTATGCATTTTGCTGACCCTTTGCTTCTAAGTTTTCCCTGTTAACCATGCTTCAGCCTGGACTTACTCCTTGTGGTGCTGGGCTCCACCCTCTGTCTTAACATTCATTCATTTCACAGATATTTATCGAGCCCCTACCATATGCCAAGCACTCTTCTAGGCAATTAGGTCTATTAGTGAACAAAACAGAAGAAGACCCTTGCCCTTGTGGAGTAGGGGATATAGATAGTACACCATAGACATAATAAGTTGTTTATTGCATTGTGTTTTAGAAAGTAATCAATGCTATGGTGGAATGAAAAAGTAGAGTGTGATAAGAAAATGGACAGTGTTAGAGAGTATGGGATAGAGAGGGTGATATGGAATTTTTACTGGTAGGGTCAGGGAAGACTTCATAGAGAACAAAGGTTTGAGGATAATGAGCGACTAAGCCATGTGGCTATCTGGGCGCAGTACATTTTAGGCAGAGGAAATAGCCAGTGCAGAACTCCCAAGATACGTTGAGTCTATGTGACAGAGGAACAGGTCAGAGAGGCTGAAACAGCACACACAAAAGATATGGTCAGGGATGTACTGAGAAGGGTCAGGTCATCAAGGTCACTCTAAGAGTTTGACTTCCTCTCTATAAAATGGAGAAGTCCACTGCAGGATTCTAAGCAGAGAAGGGACATAATCAAACTCAACTTTTCAAAGGCTCCCTCTGGTTACTGGGTTGATTATATACTGTATGAGACAGAGGGTTGGGACTGGGGGACAACTGGGGAAGCAGACACCCAGTTAGGATCTACCGGTGCAATGCAGACAAGAGATGGTAGTGATGTGGACCTACATGGTGACAACCAACAGGATTTCCTGTTACGAGTGTGAAAGGGAAAGTCAAGATGACTCCAGGATTTTTTATTTGAGCAACTAGAAGGATGGATTTACTATACATTGAGGTATGGAAGGCTGCTAGTAGAGCAGGTTTGGGGCTAACAGGGACCCTGTTTTTCTCCATTCTCTGTCTGTCAACCACCAACAATACAGAGATTCCACTTCCAAAGTGTCTTGAATCTTATTGGTTCTATCACCCAAGCCTAGGAAACTCATAGCCACCATCACGTCATCTCACCCGGACTCTTGAAATGGCTTTCTGTTTCCTATTCTGATCCTTTCTAATCCATTCTCAAATGTCTCATGTTCCTTAGTAGGAACAGTCTGCAGCCAGATTGATCACTTTACAATATAATTCATATTCCCTGCTTAACACCTATTAGTGGTTTCCTGCTGCATCAGACTCCATGGCTCTCAAATGTCTGTACCATCTGATGTCCACTTCCTACCCCACTCTCATCCTTTGCTACTCACCACTTTGCTGCAGACGCAATGCTTTTTCTCAATGTCTCAAACACACCATGCTTGTGGACACCTCTGAGCTCCTGCTCATCTTGACCTTTCTGCCTATAATGCTCTTCCTACCGCACTGCATGGGTGTGGCTGGCTGTCTCACATCCTCTGGGTCTGCTTAACCACTGCCTCCTCAGGAAGGCCCTCCTAAGCCACCCTAACAAAGGCACTCCCACTCCATTATTCTCAATCACAGCATCTTTTATAGTACTTTCCACAATCAGTAAGTGTGTGTGTGTGTGTGCGTGTGTGTATAATTTTATTTGCTGTTATATTGGCTGCTCTGCCCCCACACTGTAAGTTTACCGAGGGTAAGAAACATGTCTGTTTTGTTCACCACTGTATCTATCATATTTGGCACAAGAAGTGGTGATAGATGTTCCATAACAATGTGGTGGATAAGTGAATAAATGAATTATTGAATTATATTAAATGTAACTGAACATAAAGCTTAAACATAATAAATAAAATTACTCTCAGAATAGCATTCACACTCCTTAAAATGCAAGGCTGTGGGACGCCCCCACCCTTCTCTCACCCATTTCATGCCCCCACCACACTCACCTACTTTCCATTCCATTGTGCAGGCTGCTTCCTCTGTCTGAAGTGCCCTTACCCCTCATTGCCCAGAGCTTATCTCAGCTTAGACATCTCTTCCTCGGAAAGGGCCTCTTGGGCCCCCTCTCTGGTGCGCCCACAGATTATTTACTGAACACCTACTGACGTTTTCACTACCTGCTTAACGTCCATCCACCTCAGTCTATAAGCAACTCTAATACTACAGGTAATGGGCCCTACATCTCATTAGCAGTGTATCTCAAGCACAAGCACAATAGCAGTCACAAAATAGATGCTCAAAACAAGACATTAGAAGAATGAACAAGCAAATGATTGAATTAATGCTAATAATACATTTCTAAAGAGAGAGGCCCTATAAGTAAGTAAATGGGCTACTTTAGTGTGCAGACTTAACATTTGAATTTAACATAATAGTTTGCATGTTGATAATCAAGGTATATAAGTCCTTTAAAAATTAGTAGTATTCCTAGGTTAAACAGTCTTATTTAACACTTGGTATGACTGTACCATCACTCACTTTGATTCCAACACTTTTTAACTCAGCCCAGACCAAATTGCCACAAAAATCACTGATGCCTTTCCTTTATGTAAGTATTCCCACAGGGGAGAGGAAACCTTGAAGTTCAAAGAGATCAAGAAACTTGTCCAAAATCAGAGAGCTAGTTCATAGCCGATATTGAAACCCAAGTCAGAGTCCAGGCCAGAGCTTATCTGATGAGACTAGTATTTTTCAAACTTCTTTTTTTACCCCAACCTACAGTCAGAAATATATTTTACATTTCAACCCAATACAAGCTCTAATGTGACATTGAGAGAAAAGTGAGATGTAACAATATCTCTAATTTTATTTCATGCAAACTGACTTTATAATGTTCCCTTCAATATGTTGCAATAATATTGGGAACATACAGCAGTGAGAATTATTACATTTATAAGGAAAATTAAAGACTTTGGAATGAACATCCTCTTGATGGAATGCTGGTACCTCTAGGATTACCTGATCCTACATGGATATATGCCTTTGGCTTTGACTAGGTTTTTTAGAACTCAGTAGAAATAAATGTTACCTTGTAGAAAATGCATAGTGATGCAAATAAGTTTCAGTTGAACAGCTGGAATAAGAGGATCCATTTCCAAAATGACTTTTTCATTGCTGTGTCTGGTGCTTTGGCAAGGGTGGCTGGAAGGCTGGGCTCAGCTGGCCCTACTGACCAGAGAACCTACATGTGGTCTTGTGTGTGGCTTGGGATTCTCAGAGCATGGCAGTTGTGTCTCAGGAGAAAGCATCTAGAGACCAAGTATTCCACAGGACCAAAGCCGAAGCTGCAAGGCTTGTTTTGACCTAATCTTGGAATTCATGCTTCATCACTTCTACCACATTTTATGGATTATAAGAGAGTCCCGAAAGCCAGCCAAAACTCAAATGGAGAGTATTTCGACCCCATCTTTTCATAGGAGGAATGGCAGATAATTACAGCCATTTTTTTTTAAACTACCTTGTCTTTTGGAATCCTTGTGTGTTAAAATATATCTCCGTTTTCTCCCAGCAGTTAAGAACACTCAAAAATCATCTAAATATGCATTTTCACTTATCCAAATACCATGTCCAAAAATATTTGCCAAGTGAGAGTTTTTCAATTCAAGAAATTGAAATCTTATTTCTGAGTTTACACATCATGCTTAGCTTAGTATTTTACCTTATGGCAACCAGGAATTCCACCATGTATAGTCAGCAGATGTGGTCAGCTCCAACATGTAAACAAAATATTTCTAAAAGTTTTACTCACTGACATCTCATTTGATTTCAATAAACCCATGAGATGCAAGTAAAATTCCTTTAGCTGCCCAAGCTTCATGATGAATAAACCATGGTTGTTGGCAATTTTGAACAATGTTTAATAACTACCATATTTGATGTCTAAGCTTATCATCCCTTTACAATTTTTCCAGTTTGAATAATACAGAATCAACAATATGCTTTTCCAACTTGGAGACTGTATCTAATCCAGTTGTGAATAAAATTAAATTTAAACACAAAACATCTTCTGTAAAAATTGTATCACTCATATCTGATCTAACTAACAGGTGTTGATAACTTACAACATCAGTGCTTTTATCAAATTGAATCACAAAATCTATATCAGACTATAATTGTGTTAAAACATTGCTTCTCAAATAAGTCATGGGGATATAATAGTCAGCATAGGGAAAATAGTCAATATTATCATCATAACTTTGTACGGTGGCAGATAGTTACCAGACTTATTGTGGTGATTACACCGTAAGGAATATAAATGTCAAATCACTATGTTGTATACCTGAAACTAATATAATATTGTGTGTCGATCACACTTTAATTTATAAAATTGCTTTTCTATGTTCTGCAATGTACACATTTGATGAGATATTATGGTTTACTAAAAGGTATAATTTTAGGGCCGGCCAAGTGGCGCATTGGTTAAGAGCTGGTTTGGGGACGCCAGCAGCCCCGGTTCGGATCCCACATATGAGGGCCAGTGACACTGCCCTCTACAGCTAACAACAGCTCCACCTGGAGCTGGGCTGTGTGAGCCCCGGTGACGGAGTAGGCTGCAGCCCCTGCTGCAGTGGGCTGCCATAGGCTATTGTGGCCAGCAGCCAGCATGAGTGCCCAATAGCCATGGTGAGCGACATCCAGAGGCCGGCGACTGATCTGCCTCATCCGGGAAGAGTGCAATGATGATAGCAACATGGGCCAGTGAAGCAACATCCTCCGCAACTAGACTGAAGAACAAAAAGACAGCAACTTTTCTGTTCCCCTTCCCCAATTCCCCAACGCTGTTCCCCTCCTCCAATTCCCCAATAAAATCTTTAAAAAAAAAGGTATAATTTTAAATTTGTCAGCTGATGTATCATTTTATTATCAAAAGCATCTGTACCATTCCATACACCCTGGAATGATAATTTTTAGCAGCCGTGTGATCCATTTCTTGTTTTATAGCTAATATACTACTAAACAGATTATTATAAAGTTTTTTTATTAATAGTGGATGACAACTTAGAAATTATTGATACATTTATGTATTTTTCTTTGGAAATATGTGAGGAACTCATTGACAGGATATCATGTTGTTTCCCCAGGTTTGTTTTTAATTTTGAAGATTTTAGATTTTCATTTGTAAAAGTTTCATTATAAATTATACATCATCTGTCACTTTTTAAGCTTTGCATATTTTAGTAAATCACATTTAAATAATTTTCATTATAAGGTCCTGCATCTACTTTTCCTTTTTATAATGCAGCCCAAATAAAATCAAAAGTTTTATTAGTCAACATCTCTCTCAATACTGTCATATCTATACTTCCAGATCCAGCAGTTGAACTTAAATATACCTCTATCTTTTCCATGTCATCTGCTTTCTTCTAATAATAATAAAACAGTGCAATATAAGAACAATGCATGCTAGTTCAATTAAAATGTTACCATAGTCACAAACTGGAAAAAATATCAGATAACTTCCTCCCTGAAAAATACCCTGAACATTCATAAATGACACCCAGTTGAGAGTCTTGACAATTTGCTCATCCAGATAAGACTAAAGTTCTTCACAACTAAATGCACATTATATTAATATACAACTCAACTGTATAACATCCTGTATAATATTGATCAAATTAACCATCATATACCAGAAAATTGAATGAAGTATCCATGGCCACCTACATAATTTGCAGGGCCCAATGCAAATGAAAACATGGCGCCTTGCCTGAAAGTGGATAAGTCAACCCCATCTTTGCAAGGGCCCATGGCCCACCCCATGGTGGACGGATGACCCCAGGTAGAGTGCAGCAGCAGTCATGGTATAGGAGCAGAAATGGGGAAGCCAGGTGACCAGAGCACATGAAATAAGCAGCTGAAAACCTGTCCCAGGGAGGCAGGATTGCATGTGAGCCAAGGCTGCAAACCGCCCGCACAGGCTCCACTGTCCCATCTGACTTCACTTACAAAACATAAATTCAAAGATAAAATTATTAAGCATTTCAAGATGGTGACCACAGCACATTAAACTCCAAGCATGGGATCCTTCTGAATGGGGGCCCTGAACAACTACACTGGTTGCACCCCCACAAAGCCAGCCTTAGAGATGCCAGTGAACAAAAAAGCAAATGATCCATTCCTAGCCAACACCCCCATCTCACACAGCCAGTCTTCGCATGGCCAGTCAGGACAGCCCAGGATTTTTTGCAGGATGAAGAATATCTGATGCATTCTCATAATCTGTTCTTTTTTTTTTTCTTTCTGATCATGACCTACCTGTCTTATCTAAGGACTCCTCTCTTTCAGGGCCTATCCTGAGGTGGGAAGTGTCAGGAAAGGTAGCCTGGGATGGCAGCAACAATGTAACCAGGAGCCAGACAACCCTGGCTGCCCCCTCTACCATTCCATACCTTGGATACATCCCTTCATCTCTCTGGGCCTCTGCTTCCTTGTTATTTAATTCCTTATGTTATAATGTTGGCTTCCTTATTGTTAGTTATTAATGAAAGAGTTAAACTAGGTGATCTTTCACATTTCCTCCAGCTCTGTTTCTGGGAGAAGGAAACAACACAAATAAGTGTTTGGAAAAAAAGCATTTGACCTCTGAACTGCTTTTATCTCCATTTTTAATGGACTTGTGGTAATCAATAAACTCTGATTCATCAAAGCCATATCTGAACTGTTTGGTGCTATGTTAAAAGCCAAAGAAGATGAGGTATGAGTGATGTGGACGCGTGTAGGCAATGGGGGCCCTTATTTCCTTAAGGCCTAACAGCAGATGGGTTAATTCTATAACCCTAGATTTTAAATAACAATAATTAGCACCTGAGACAAGTCCTTTTATCTGAGGTGCTCAAAGGGCTTTGTGGCCATTAACTGATTAATTCACCTGCCTCAAGCTGTCAGGAGGCACCTCCTTGGAAGACAAGCTTGCCAGAACATCACAACAGTGGGGAATGGCCATGACTAACTAGCTGGAAGGGGGTGGGAGGACGGAAGAGGTCACCAAAATAATTCTCTTGTAAGAAGGTAATGGAAAATTCTCTGTTGTTCTACAGGCAGGAATTTAGCCACTCACTAGGCTTTTTGAGTGAAATCTCATGAATGTCACATTTCATCACCTAGAAAATCCCTTTACCCTTTAATGTAAACTTCAGATTTGCTTTTACAGTTTCAGTCTGACCACAGATGTGCCTAAAGCAAGTAAAGGGGAGGACGCTCCTCCCTAGAATATTTTTCTCTCAAAGGAAAAAACAAATGGCTTTTTAAAGTTAAGGCGCCTCTAAAGATAGAATTCACTACTTCAGAATGATTTTGCCTGGGGTGTCTTGCAGGTGGTTTCCATTAAAAAGCATCTGTTGGAAAAACCACACTACTGAAAAATACCTACACAAGGCCTGGAATTCTAGCATTAGAATCTTCCAATTAAACAATCTGTCCACCAACTAGGAGGTGCTCCACTCAGGGCCAGGTAATATGGGGGCATAAAATGTGGAACCTGACCCCCAAGCAGCTATAAATCTAATCGAGGGAATAAGGCTAATACAAATAAATTAATAAATATATTTATTATTTTTAAATTCATTTATTTTACTTATTACAAATTAGTTAATGCAAGTAAAATAGGCAGAAAATGTGGTTTTCATAATCTTGAACAGCACAGACCCTACGTGTTGTTGAGTTCACAGTGGGAGTTGATGAATATGAGGGCTCAAGTGATCAGGGAGGCAGGAAACTTATAGAGGAGATAAGATGAGCTAGATCTTAGAGGTAGGGGAAGTATTGGGGCAGGAAACAGGATCAGTGGGAATAAAGCACAAAGGATAAACAGGAATAAGGCAAAGGCAATTCAAGTCAGGGACAACATTTAAGAGAAGGTGAGCAGATAGGAGCTTGTTTCTTTGTGAGGCAGTGGGAAAACCAATCAGGATAAACCACAGGGCCAGGAGACCCGAAAGAAATATTGGTGGACCAGAAAGGTAGGGCCAGACCACAAAGTGTCTTGAAACCAAACAAATAGGTACTGATTTGGAGTCTTCAGAAATCCTCTGTCAGAATGCAATATCCAGGTCACAGGGATGTAAAGTGCTACATAGGGAATATAGTCAATAATATGGTAATAACTATGTATAGTGCCAGGTGGGCACTAGACTTGTGAGGGGGATCACTTTTTAAATTATATAAACGGCTAACCACTATTCTATACACCTGAAACTAATATAAAACAATATTGAGTGTCAAGTGTAATTTTAAAATTAAATTTAAAAAATAATAAACGCAGTATCCAGGAAAAGAACCAAAGAGTACATTGGAGGGGGGTGGTAGAGGGGTAGCGAGGGAGCCCACAGGCGGTATAGGCAGAATACGATACTATGTGCTATATATATATATGTCACCAGAGGAGAAGGGGAATATAGTATATCAATATCAGCTGGTAACTTTCAATTTTGAGTTCTATCTTGGGCTCTAGGAATGCCCCAATGGAATGGGACCCAGACCAAGTTCATTCTGATGGGGATGAGGAAAGGAAGTATAGAGAGAAATTATACCAAAGCCCACGCTTGATGGACATCCAAGGCCTGAGGAAGGACTTCCAAGGGAGAAGGAAAGAGAATAGAAGAGTAGAGAAGACAAATTTCCCCTAATGCACAATTTTGCCAACCACTGGCCCTTTTAATGCACATACCCTTCTTTTCTGGCCCAGTGAAACTCTTATTCCTTTGTTGAATGGATGCCCCTTTGGATCTTAAGATTAAAATCAAGATGTGAGGAAGACTCTAGAGATGGCTTTTTACACAGTTCAGAAGAAAGAAGCAGTTTAGAAGAATGAAGTGATCTCACAGTAAGGCCAACTGAGGGCCTCTCACAGTTTCTGGAACTCATTGGAGTACATGGGGAGGAAGGTGTCTTTCCTAAATTCACACCCTCTCAGGACCTCCCTAAGGTTACGGTGCCTCTACTTAGCAGTAGAATGGAAAATGATTGTTCTCACCGAAGACATCTCTGTAGAAAAGCTGCTGTGAAACTGGAATAGGTGTGTCTTTCTGACCTTCCGGTTCTTTTTATAGGCACTGCAGGAATCTGAGTGAGGGCCTCCAGTCCTTCCGCCCATTTGGGGAGAGAATAAAGAAGCTGAGGTTGTCTCCTTCTTACTCATTGGCAGTTACAACCTCACAGCCACCACAGCCTCAGCTTCCAGCGTGGACACAGGGAAGGTAAGTCGGAATGAAGGGGCCATGCCCTCAGCTATAAAACTGGGTCACTCCATCCATCTGGCTTGGGAATAACTAAAGAGGAGTAGAGCTAGGAGGATTCAATTGCAAGGTACTTTTTTCCATATGAATATGTGGAATTGTTTTCCTAGGCAACCTGTGTTAAGACCTAGATTTTGGTGCTAAACTGTCCAAAAAGTTATTTAAAGGCGGGGGCCATGTTGTATTCTTCTTTGGTGAATAAAGAGTAGGTATTTAACAATAGCATGTTGCACTGAATTGCCTTGAATTAAAAGAAGGAACGGTCATTAGAATGACTAGGAAAAATCACCTGCCTGTCTCCTTCAAGCAGTACCTCAGTGTCTTGAATGATCTAATGATCCTTTAATGTTGGCAGCCCTTGTTTTAAAGCCTAATATAACTAGAATTCCATCAGTCATGCAAACCTTGTCTCACATGCCATTTTATGAAAAAGATTCTCCATTAGGCTTCAAAAAGCCTTGGTGGAAATTGTGACATGAAAATGGATCGATTATCTGGAGCCCCCACGCAAAGACTGCTCTGCTTCTCCCAGCAGGATGGAGCTGGGATAGTTCTGAGGGTCTGATAGTTTTGAGTTATCTTATTCAGTATATCAAGGTGTCTTCATTTGGGACTCAGAGACAGTATAGTGCCCTGGGCATACTCAAGAGGCATTCTTATGATAGATGTAAAGTCAGAAGTTTGTCTCATGTTTTTCTGCAGGGGAACAGCAGTCCATTCTCGTGAGGTGCACGTACAGTCACCATGTATGAGGACTGCGTCAAGACCACTGAGGACTATTATTTCCTCTGTGACACAGAGGGGCCATGGGGCATTGTTCTGGAGTGCCTGGCAATAATCGGCATAGTGGTTACAGTTATCCTGCTCTTCGCATTTCTCTGCCTCATGCGAAAGGTTGAAGACTGTGGCCAGTGGAATGCCCTCCCTACACAGCTCCTCTTCCTTCTGGGTGTGCTGGGGCTCTTTAGCCTTGCTTTTGCCTTCATTTTCCAGTTCAATCAGCAAACTGCCCCTGTCCGATACTTTTTCTTTGGGGTTCTCTTTGCTCTCTGTTTCTCATGCCTTTTGGCTCATGCCTCCCACCTGGTGAAGCTGGTCCGGGGTAGAGTCGCCTTCTCTTGGACAACAATTCTGTGCATTGCTATTGGGCTCAGCCTTTTGCAGACAATCATTGCCATTGAGTATGTGACTCTCATAATGACCAGAGGTATGATGTTCGTGCACATGACACCCTGTCAGCTGAATGTGGACTTTGTCGTACTCCTGGTCTACGTCCTTTTGCTGATGGCCCTGACATTCTTCGTCTCCATAGCCACCTTTTGTGGCCCATGTGAGAACTGGAAGCCACATGGGAGGCTCATCTTCCTCACTGTGCTTATCTCCATCATTATCTGGGTGGTGTGGATCTCCATGCTCATGAGAGGCAACCCACAGCTCCTGCGGCAGCCCCAGTGGGATGACCCTGTCATCTGCATTGCCCTGGTCACCAACGCATGGGTTTTCCTGCTGCTGTACATCATCCCTGAGCTCTGCATTCTCTACAGATCGTGTAAACAGGATTGCCCTGCACAAGGCAACGCCTGCTCAGTACCAGCCTACCAGTGCAGCTTCAGAATGGAAAACCAGGAACCCTCAAGAGGTACATTCCCAGGGGGGATTCAGGGAACAGGGAGGCTTTCCTGTGGGGGGAACAGGAGAGCAGTAGGGCAACAGGATGAACCAAGAGGGGCAAAAAAGGAATGGTCAGAATTTAGTGGATGACTAAGTAGTTCACGCATTGAGATGAAGACACCCAGAATCAAGGTTGAACTTTTATGAAAAATTAGTTCTTAGAAAACACAGAGACTGAGAGAGCAAGACCAACACAGAAATGAATCAAAGGCTTTAAGTAAAGAGGGTGTGGCGCTGAGAGCTCATGCTGGGTAAAGAAAGGCACCCACTATAAAATTAGTTAACCAGCCCCAAATTAGGCTTGGACCATGCAATTGCATGACATATAATGCTAAGTCCAGATGGTTTGGCTGTCAACTACAAAAGTCAATCCTGGCAACAGTGATTGACATTTTAAATTTTAAGTCTCAGTGCTAATTTGCACAAACATCATAATAAACTGATTTGTAGGACTCATCACCTCATTAAAGTCACAAAGCCCAATAACTTCTGGATTTCTACTTTTCAAACTATTCACATCTTACAATTCTTCAAGGTTTACAAAAAAAAGCAAAAGGAACAGCCATTAAATCAGAACCCTGAGTAAAGACACAGATGTATAATCATTAATAGAAATAAAGCAACTTGCTTATATGACATTTTCATAATAATTTCTAGGTCATGCTTTTATCCTTATGTATGACCAAGCCACCTGACTACACTTTGTGAAAGAATACAATGTGTTATCTGTGACAGTAAGGAGACTTTGACCCCAAGAACCTGGGGAAAATAGTGGCTAATTTCAGCCATCTGGAAATATGTCAAAACTAATAGTTTCCTTTCTGAAACAGCTGGCTTAGTCTTCATAGCCAAATATCATAGTTTTACATCAATTTTTATGTCTTAATAGGCATCTGATTTCTCACAATTTATTTCTAATGTGCAAAGATGATGCTATTTTATATATTATATAGCACACATAATGTTCACTTGGCTCAAAAAAGTTAATAGAAGCTTTCCTTTCAAGTGAATACACTTTCAAATTAAATCCTGTTCAGATAGATGCATTCATTTATTCTTTTCAATTCAGTTGATGGAGAGTTGGAAATTGATACTATATATCCTTCCTATAACAGTTTTTCTATGCTTGTTGATGATGTGTGATCAGATCACTGAGGTTTGTGGCAGAACTGCAGAGTCAATCTTTCCCGAAACTACTTATAGTTTTCACCAAAAGATAGGATAAAACTTCCCATTTTGCTTTATTGTTCTATGTTTCCAGGAAACAAAAGCCCAGAAAGAGAGAAGAGAAAGTTCTTAGAGTTTCATAATAACCCAAAACACACTGCGATTCATAATGATCAATATTGCATACCCCAAAAATATTAGGCAAGTGTTTAAACTGTTCTAAGGAGTGTCTTAGAAGAGCAAGGGTTCCCAAAAGTAGCATGTTTCCTGGTACTATCCTTATTACTCAAGCATGGTTAGAAAATCCATTTATAAGCAGGAAATAGCCTACCAGTGATTGTCAATGCCCATGTAGTGTGATGTTTCATAGGGCAGAAAAATCAGTAGTGGAGTTAAGAATACATAGATTGTGCTCCAAAATTGGGCAGGATAACCAGAAACTTAAGCTTAGAGAATGGAGTCAGAATTTAAGTCACTTGGAAAAAGTACAAATATCAAAAATTAGAAGAATGAGTGAAACAAAAAAAAAGTATAAGATTACACCTAGCTGGAAAAAACATACAAAGAGACACAAAATAGATAAGAGCCAGACAAGTACAGTATAATAACAATTACTTGAAAAATCCATAAGCATGTTGTCGTTTATGAGCTGACAGTGAAAAACAGCTTACCACTGTCTTTGTTTTTGTTTGCTCAAGAAACAATCACCATACTATATAAACAGACATGTGGTCAGCAGGAATAATCAGGCCATTGTGCTTAGCATCAGTCAGCCTCTAGCAAGAATACCCCTTCCAGTTCCGGGATCCACTAATGAAAAGTGCGGGGAACTTGGAGAGGTTTCGGTGGGAAACCACAAAGATGATGAAAGGGTTTATAACGTCAGACCTATGTGGAAAGGTTAAGACAATGAAACTGAGATGGTAGTTCTAAATGTGCTTCTCTCATAGACTATTTAAATTCTCTCTCTCTAAATTCTGTACTACAACATGACATTTTGTATGAGTCCATGAGGCATGCACTTGTCATGAGACTCTTCTGATTAATATTGTTTGTAGCTATAACTCCAGTCACATAATTATTTGATTTACCACTGGGTTGTGGGACCAGAATTATTACACTGAAAGAGGAGTAAAACAAGAGGGTTACCAGGGAATTTCTCAAATATAAAGACCTCTGTCCAAGAGGCTGTTGTCCTGTTATTTTCTGTTCTCAAACTGAAGACAATGGGTAGAAATGAACTCAAACCAAAGCATGAGGGATTTAGATTAAATGCGAACATAAGAGTTAATAAATACTAAAACAGATCAGCAAAGAAGATTAAGTACTCTATTTCCCTGGAAGTCTTTCAAAAGGAGATTAGGCTTTATCTCTCTAAAGTGGCTTATGGATTTAATTCCAAGATACAAAAAAAAAAAAAACACCCAGGTGGAAAATGAAAATGCAATCAGGCTTGTTACTACAGGACAGCAAACAATTGGGTATAAATATTCTTTGCCCTATGTTATAAATGTGTTCCTAAAAAGCTGTATATTGATTGACCTTTTAAAATTAGTTGCTCTTTTAACTGAGAATTTTAAATGTGATATAATTTGTAGAGATCTTAAATATAGTAGAGTATCAGCCATGAATCTTCTTTTTTTATGATGGGAAAGGTTCTGTTCTAATTATTGCCTACTTTATCTGTTTGAGACTAATTAGAATATTGTTATATCAAGTTTGCTAAAAGCAATACCCATGTATATTTAGAAGTATCACATTATTGTGGGCATTTTTCTGTCCAGTGTTTGAATGTGTACCGACAAGTAGTATGATTCTACTTGAAGGAATTAAAACAAAAATAATAAGTCTATGTAATATAAAAATGGGTCAATGACTACAAAACAATATGAACCAAGAGAAAAATGTTTCTGCAAACATCAGCTCTTTGGGTTTTTTTCCTTATAGCAAATACCAACTCTTGCTGATCATATCCCTTTTTGACAATTCTCAATATATTTTTTCTCCAAGGCACCCACCCTACTTCGAGAAACCCAATTTGAATGGTCCCACGAGGGGGGGGGCGTGGTTTTTATTTGTTCTTTCATGGGAATAAATTGCAAAACCACTCTGTTGACACCCTCCAGAGATAGAGGTCACACAGAGAGAACTGTATACAGTAGGAAAGAAGACCATGAGTCTGGATAGGACTTGTTTAGTCTGAGGAAAGATTAAGCAAAGATAATGACATTCATAAAGATTTTGGGAGGATGAAATAATTGGGTCTGAGAAAGAGTCCAGAATCTGGCCTCACATACCCTGACTTTGGAGCTCAGCTCTGCTTCTTACCAATTCTGAGAGCAAACCAACCTCCTCACCTCTGGAAGATCAGGCTCCTGGTCTTTAAATGATGGTTATAATGTCCCTGCCTCCTTTACGTATAAATGTAAGTTCTTACTCAATTCAGATTTCATACCATGAGGTGGTTGCAGGATTCATACAGAGAGAAAAACACTCACTCAGCCTTTCATGAACAATAAACAAAGCTGGAAAATTAGGCTTCACTAATTTATGATCTGGTCCAATGAGAATGTTGGATGAACTTTGATCACCTAGGGGCTAAGTATGAAGGAGTCTGATCATGCCACAAGGAACAAAGTTAAACCAAAATTCATTTCATTCTGCTGTGAAGGAAAGACGAGCATTTCATATTTCACAGGATCCAATCCCACTAAAAAATGACCGAAGGAGAAAGGTGTGAAAGCATCGATTATACCTACCCCACCAGCACCACCACAGATGATAAATTACAAAAGATAGCACTATGGTGTTTTCTATATATATCATGCCCTTTTCCAAGGGCCTTATATATGTTAACTGATTTAATCTTCAAAACAACTCTATGAAACAGATTTACTGTTAGGATCATCATGATCCCTCTTTTATTCACACCAGGAAGCAAAGGCAACAAAAGTTTAAGGAACTGGTAACACAGCTAACCAGTGTGACAGCAGAGCTGTCCTGCTCCAATGCTGGAGCCACTAGTGTGAACACTAGTGACACAGCTATATCTGTGACCATCAAACAATAAATATGTATCAAGCAAGGGCCTTAGAGACAAACATAGCTTGTGTCTTCATATTGCTTAATCCTGTTGAGGAGACAGACATTAAACAAATAACCACATGTATCATAGTCTATGACAGCATAAAATTGTCCTTAGGGATTTTTATATTCTGTCCAATTTTTTAAATCAAATCAAAACTTGTAGAGTATCAAGCCTAAAGGGACTTCAGAAGGCATCTAATTAAGGCCTTTTATGCTGTTCAAGACAGGGAGAGGCCCATGGTCATGCAGTAATTCTGAGAAAGCAAAGGCCCTGACCCAGTGACAATGACTCTTCAGCCTCCTCCATTACTAAACAGAGATGTGCTTCTCTTGGCCACACAAATGCTATCCATCTACAACCTGCCTCCTAAGCTTTAAAAACCATCTTTTTTCAATCATAGATTTTTTTTTTTTAAGAAGAACCTCAGTGGAGAATTCCTTTTTAAAGGGTCAGGAGCCTCTTTCCAAGCCATTGAGTCTTTTCATAGTCCTGTGCTGTCTCCAGGTGAATCTCTGGCACTAACCCATCCCTTCCCTCCTTTGGCTTTCAGCCCGAGACAGTGATGGAGCTGAGGAGGATGTAGCATTAACTTCATATTCAGCTGCAGGTAAATGTGCGCGTCTGCGTTCACCAAGGTGGGCCTCACAGGCACTCCTGCCTTAGGACAGCGGTCAGCCTTCATCTCCAATGGCTTTTACTGATCCGAGAGAGGAGAGACAGGGCAGGGTGATCGGTACAGCATGTGGAGCTGAGCCATCCAGATTAAACCATACCAGGGCAGTGCAATAAAGACAAGTCATGCCTTTTGTCTCTGCCCGAGCCCCTCCCAATCCCATTGCCACTGCCATCAACAATATATTCTGATGCAGGGGAATGTCCATGAAAAGAAAAGGCAGCTTGAAGCATGTGTTTGAGGGTGAAGAAGAGCGAGCTCAGCAGTTTTTGCCTTAGGTACAACGGGGGATTGTAAATATGTATGAGTGTCAGATCTGTGTTTCCTATCATTGTCTAAATGTATCCCCTGAGCCACACTGGATGCCTCTCTGAGTCACTGTCTAGCTCCAGCTGCCCAGGCTGCCCCAAGAACTGGATTAGGTCTGTCACGATCAACTGGATGCCCAAATGAGTGTATTAATTTTAATCCTTTTGGGCAAAAACAGAGAGGACCGTGCTAAGTAGCATTGGAGGCAACTTGCATTTGTGCCACGATGGCTTGAAGACACACAAATCTGGACAGCCAAAAATACCACATTGGGACACAATTCTTGTATAATGGGGAGCAGAAGTAACTAAAATCCAAGAGTGAAAGTCATGCTCAGACTGTTCTTTCAATGAACTGTATAGGTAACACTAATTAGGCTAATCCCTTGGGTCTGTTATCTGAGATTTTGTCTTTTCCTGGAATGACACACAAACCAGGGCATAGCTATAATCATTTGCTGTAATTAACTCTCTGGAGGGCATTTTCACAATGGGAAAATCTTTATTATCCCTTCCAAGAATTTCTTGGATTACTTTCAACTTCCAGTGATCTCAGCTATTCAAGAATCTTACAAAAAGATTCATAATAATGGCTAAGAGAGAAGATGGCAAAGAAGGTCCAATATGGCTCAATTTTTTTTCTTTTTTTTAATTAACAAAGGATTAAATGATGGTGAAAAGATAATATTTCAAACAGTTCTGGAGCATATCATCCCCTGTGTTAGCTCAGAAAGTTCATGATGGCATTTCTTCCTTTTCCAGACTGTTGATCCCACACAAGAGTATTTCCTCCCATGGACCCCCAGCAAGATGCGGAATTACAAAGTCCACAGGAAACATGAGTAGTGAAAACCCAGAAGACCACCCTAACGTAGCCCTGCCAACAAAATATCAGCTCGTCCTTCCTTCTCTGCTTCCTGGTTCTTTCCGGCCATCTGGACCCTTCATCAGAAGGCTGTATTTTCAAGCACAATTACAATCCTGCTGGCCATTCTACTTTGGCTGTGTGTTTCTTTCTTCATTCATGTAATTCGGAGATTCCCTTCCTTAGGAATGCTAGATCAAGTTGGCACCTCTTACTAATGGGACCTTGGTTTGAAGAAATTAGGGCCATGCGAATATGACAAAGTCTAGAGGTCATTACCAACTCACTATTGGGTTACTCTTCTAGTCATTTTTATAAAGAGCCCCTCAATATGAGTGACCCAGCATGTGTGATCAAAGTTATAGCAGAACCCTCAGGTTCCCCAAACTGGGCATTTTAAATAATATGAATATTTCAAGGACTTGCAAACTGACAGGCTGTCTCCCATGATGTTTGTACCCCATGGCAGCCAGTATGACTACAGATGTGGCTGAGGTCTGCGACCTGCTTTGATGAACCCATAACAGCAAAGGAAGAGCCACCCCAGTTGATGTTCATAAAGGATTTTAGGTAGTGCACATTAAAAGCAGAGTCTGCCTGTCTTGATGTTTCTAATGAACTGATGCTTCTGCACTAATTACTTTGCCTCCATTTCTCATGCAGCTCCGCATCCTTCCCCATGAGTTCATGTGTTCTTAATATTCACTTATTATATGCAACAGGTATAACAGGACCAAAGTCAGAGGTGTGCTGCCAGAAGAGTTCTTAGGGTCTAATTCAGCCCTCTCCCCTTGCAGATGAGAAAACAGAACCTTGGAGAAATGGAATGACCTGCCCAAAGGCGCACAGTAGTTAGTGGTGGGCCGAGTCTTCCAACTCTGAAACCACTCCGTTTCCACTCCAGGGGGCTTCTCCATGCCTATATCTGTATTAACAAGTAAGGTGTGCACCCCAAGAAACAAATATGATATTTCCAACCAATGAATGTTGAGCACCTGCTATGTCAAAACACTTTGAAAAATAGCCAAGACTCCATACATGAAAAAAGCCTTTTTAATGACCAAAGAACAGCACGGATTGTTCAATATCAGTGAGTATCTCCTGAGCACCTGGAAGGTATCAGGAGCTGTTCTCAGCCTTAGGCAGACAAGGCAGACAAGGCTGCTTGGGGGAAGCTTACATTTTTTTGTGGGGGAGATAACACAATTTAGAGAATTTCAGGAACATAACTCCTTCCTTTAACAGACAAGGAAATGGACTTGCCCAAGATAACATGGTTCGTTAGTGACAGAACCAATTAGAATCCAGGTTCTCAGTTGCTGTTCATGTTCTCTATACAATGTTCTATTTTCATATATTTTTCTGCTGCATTCAAATTAGCTGCTCCTTTTTGAAATCTGTGCTCTAAGCAATGTTCTCAACACAAACCAGTACCTAGGTAAATGGCCAAAGAGTTTGATCTTCTGCCCTTCTTGGTAATAAAATATTGAGAGAAGATGTTTAAACATGAAGACTGACCTATCAATTAGGTGGTATACTGCTTAACAAACTACATAAAGATCCTAGTCTGAGAGGGAATAACAAGCCATGCAACCTCATGTGTTCTCTGGAAGAAATCTATCATCACCAATCCTCCTAGTTTTTAATCCCAAAAATGATGACAAGGACACCTTCAACAAAATTTTTTTTTTGTTGTGTTGTGTTGTGTTTTGCAGGCAGGAGATGTTTCTGTTGAGTTGGGTGACAAATTTTAATAAATCCATTGAGGCCGTGTACATTGGCTAATACTACTTCCCAAAATGTTTTTCTAAATTAGCGAAGGTAAAATTAAACTTCTTCATAACAAATTGTCTCAGAAGTGTATAGTACATTTTTTTTTTACCAAATTTTGAACTATGTTATTAGTTAGATTTGGGGAGGTTGTAAGGTTTCAAGTGTTTCATTCAGGCTATTTCAAGAATGAAGTTATATTATAAGATTACACATGGCAGCAAAGAGACCAAACTCTCTTTGGGAACCCAGTACAGCCACTTATCAGGTTTCATGGAGATGGAATACTGTCAGGCACTGGGAGGAGCTTATGGTCCCCTGGTCTGGCCCCACAATCCCCCTTAGTCATTTTGACACTTTCCTCACCGTCTCAGTTTCCTTTTGTGGTATTTTTCTTGTATCCACCCACCACCAGCTAACTGATTTTCTCTCCATATGTAATAATTCAGATTCCTGAGAGGGGATCTGATTGGCTTAGCTAATCTCCACTGTCTGTTGATTGGGAGCTCTTTTGCAATGACCCTCCTCTTAATTTACAGTCAGCCTGTGGATTGGCTACCCTTGAGTCCAGTACCAATCATTGGTTCATTCACCTGTGCCTGGCTTAGTCATGGGGTACAGACTTGGTCATATATGTCTGCTGCCTTAGTGAGAATCTGTGAGCAGGCAATTATCCCCTGGGCAGCAGAGGAAGCCATAGCATGTACTGGGAGTGATCAACTCGGGAGAGATTAACCCAAGAATATGTAATTTTATAAAATTATAGAATATTTTAATATCAACACAATTTCCTTTTTGAGTTTATGGAACAAATCACATAAACATAAAAACTCCAGTAGTCTTCTAAGTTGAGATCCATGAAAAACTGCTTTAAAGAATAGATAAAACTATTTGTGATTAGTATATTATACTCAATTAGTCAATTCAGCAAATATTATTTGAAGATCTAAAGTCATTACCTTGTCTGCAATAGGTTATCAAATTTGAACGGCACCATTCTCTCAAGTATTTTAGGTAGCTCTCTTCTGATTTTATTTATCTGATTTTATTTATTTATCCAAAAAGAGGGTTATCAATGAAAAACATTATAAAATGCCTCCTGGTATAACATGGCTGGTTAGCTCAGTTAAAGCATGGTTCTAAAATACCTGCCCAGGTAAAGTTAACATATCCTTCACCTTGATGATTTTTTTCCTGTTTCAAAGAATATCAAATATTTGTTTCCCTCCACATTAAATTTCATGATCTTCCCATAAGCTTAAAGGACTTCTACTTATCATGCCTATTTTGACCTGTAGACTGATCAGGCTAAATGTCCCTCATTCTCTCTACCCATTATTACTTCTTCTTTCTTCTTTTAAACAAATGATTCCTTTTCCTAGGATTATATCTATTTCATATTGGCCAGATTGCATTCGTTTTTTTTATCCTTCTTTTCCTCCTTCCTCAATCAATTCCAAATCTACCTTTTCCCAGAAGCTTTCTCTGATGACATGGACCCAGGGTTGTTACATACCAAGACTAACTTAACTTATGGCAAAATGAAGTCCTCTTTTTTTCCTTCAAACGCAGATGGTAAACAAGATACTTCCATTGCATCTTTCTTGGAATAAGCCTAATCATCTATTTTTAAATCACACAATTAATGAGAAATAAACTAGAAAATCTATTTTGTTTCCTTGGTACAAAAGCCTCTGTATTTTGCACTTAGGGAGGTTCTTCTCAATTAACATTATATGGGAGTGATCATGAAAACCTTGACTTTTGAAAAGTAATGCTTGACTACTGAGTAAAGAAAGACTTTTCTTGGAATTGTTAAAAATGTCTTAATGGCTTAGGCCAGTTTTAAGTTGCTGGTCTCCTGGAGAGATGATATTTACTGTTCTTCAAAGACAGATTAATTAGAATTGAGCTTGCATTTTAACATATAGCAGAACTTATTTATTCATAGGACTTCAAAGTGGTTACCCTAGGAGGCATAAAGGTACACCATTGCTTAAAACATTATTAGAATGCTTTCCCTGGACTGACTTCAAGAATATCTCAAGGGCCGGCCGAGTGGCTCGTTGGTTAAGAGTTGGCTTGGGAGTGTGAGCCCTGAGCAGCAGAGCGGCTGGTTCGGATCCCACATGAGGGCCAGTGACACTGCGCCCTCTACAGCTAAGATGGTGAACAACAGGTCGACCTGGAGCTGGGCTGCCATGAGTCGCCAGCGACTGTGTAGGCTGCAGTGGGGCTGCAGTGGGTTGCCATAAGCTACCGTGAGTGGCTGGCAGCCAGCATGAGTGGCCAGCAGCCAGCGTGAGCTGCCATGAGCTGCTGTGAGGGGCCAAGAGCCACCATGAGAAGCCATCCAGTGGCCAGTGACAGATCTGCCTCAGCCAGGAAGAGCACAATGATCACAATACCAACATGGGCCAATGAAGTGAAGTCCTCCACAACTAGACTGAAGAAGGGGGAAAAAAAAGGACAGCAACTTGTTTGTTCCCCTTCTCCGATTCCCCAACACTGTTCTCTCCCACAATTCCCCAATAAAAATCTTAAAAACAAAATAAATAATATCTCAAGAAAAAAAAAAAGAATGTCTTGAGAAAATCAATGGGACTGAATTACTATGGTGGTCAAACTGTCAGATCAGAAAAGTGAGTTTAGTGATGAATTTCTAATGTTGATCTTATCCATCACTCAAAGAACTACCAAGCACACTTTGCAAATGTCATTGGATATCTTTCTGGATTTTTCTAAAAATAGTGGAACTATTAGAACTTGAACCATATATAGTATGTGATTAAATCAAGCCTGGGTTTAAAAAAGATGTGTCGTACCACCAACAGGTTGAATCCTCCAGCAGATTTGTTTTTTTAAACGTGAAAATTAAGAGGATTTTCTTGACTTTTATATGTTCTTGAAGAAACCTTTCACATGTAAAAGTTTCACATTTGGTATGAGTTTTTCTTTTTTTTTGTTTTGTTTTTAAGATTTTTATTGCGGAATTGGGGGGAGGAACAGCGTTGGAGAATCGGGGAGGGAGAACAGGCAAGTTGCTGTCTTTTTGTTCTTCAGTCTAGTTGTGGAGGATGTCACCTCAATGGCCCATGTTGGTATTGTGATCATTGCGCCCTTCCCGGCTGAGGCAGATTGGTCTCCGGCCATTGGACAGCCACTCACGCCGGCTGCCAGCCGCTCATGGTAGCTCACGGCAGCCCACTGCAGCCTACACCATTGCCTGTGACTCACAGCAGCCCAGCTCCACGTCGAGCTGTTGTTCACCATCTTAGCTGTAGAGGGCGCAGCGTCACTGGCCCTCAGGTAGGATCCGCACCCGCAGCCCTGCTGCTCAGAGCTTGCGCTCCCAAGCGAACTCTTAACCAACGAGCCACTCAGCCAGCCCTAGTATGAGATTTATTCATACATTTTTACCCATAAATTCTTTAATTTGGGGGGGTCGGATAAAATTTTTTCATTTTAACGAACTTCCACATGATTACAGTCACAAGTTCTTGAGATAACTATATCATCATGGGATTCAAAATAAATTAAATTGGTAGAAGTTTCAGTTGCATCTATTACTGTCCACTAACTGTAGGATGACAGAGTACTATACACTGTAAAGCAAACAGAGGAAGCTATCTATAAAAGAGGTGTAAAACACAGATAAAGAAAATATATGAATGAATTATAGTGTTCTGTATAAGTTTCAGTTTATGGAACTGACATTTTTTAACTCACTAACACATTCTTTATATGATACAAATGCACTAAAGGAGCATACTGTGCTTTTAAAATTCCTTTTCAATGTGAAATTCACCTCTCAGTTGTCCTGTTTTTAAGAGTTTAAGAATTTGAACAGGACCCACCTACATATACTGAGGAGGCTGGTCTTTTTAAAATACATGCTACAAAGGGAACGTTTTGTCGTAGTCCCCACCTGGACTTCATTTGCATATAGAGGAAACCTGTGTAGACTTCATCTGCAACTCATTTTAAAAATTCCTTAATATCTAATTCAGTGGCATTATTCCCAGGGTAATTTATTTCTAGAAAAACTGAGCTCTTCAACTTTTGTTTTGACTGTATTATTGATTCAGATTAAAAGATGTTTTCTGTATCTCTGTTATTATTAGGGGTTTGTTTTATAAAAACAAATGAAAATCTGCAGAAAAGAAATAGGAAGATATCTATAGCAGGGTAAGATCTTAGAACCCAAGGATCTTTGAGATAACTGGTCCTTTAGGCTATTAAGTAGCATTTTACAATTTTAAAAAATGGTTTTCTCATCTGCTATCTCATTTGATCCATTAGCTGGATTAGGCAATTTACCTTACTAAGTAAGATACTAAGAGTCTCATCTAAAACTGTGCTTGGCTACTATCACTCCATTGTTTTATACAGTATAATCTGAACAACATCTGTAAAATAAAATAGACCCATGCCCCATGAAAAGCCTCATTTATAAACAGAGATATCACTGAAAGTTTTCTCAAAAAGACTGTGCTTTGGGGGTTGTAATTATAGTTGTCATTACCATGTCCTGCTAATGATAACTCATTTTTCTAAACACTGAAACAACTGGTTGAAGTGGATATTTAGAAAATAAGAAAAATCAGTCAATTTTATGGAAATTATCACATTGTAGAACTCTGGTAGTTGTCAGTGCTGTTTGCTAAATGTTTCCAAACTCTCCTGCCTTCCAGGCACATGGTAGGATTGAACTTTTTGTCTCTTTGGAGGTTGGGTGGGACCATGACACTAACTCCTGCCAAGAAGTTGGAGCAGAAATGATGACACTTCTAAGGTCAATTCCAAGCAGAAATAATTAATTATTGGTGCAAGACCCTCAAGAGCTTTGTTTTCTTTCTACCATGGTAACAAGCAGTGTTTCAAATAGTGGTTGCATCATACATCTGGTTTCCATAATGAACATGCAGCGTGAACAAGAAATAAAACTTTGTTATTTTAAGTCACCGAGATTTGGGTTATACATTACCTCAGCTAGCTCAGTCCAGCCTAACTGACCTAGCCACTGAACCAGTTGTTTGGTGGCTTGAAGTAAAACAAGGAGTTCCTTGTCCAAATATTTTACATGACCACTTGTTCTGGTGTTCTTCAAAGGTATCCTTAGATTGAAGAAGAACCACCCCGTTCTTGACTGATACAAACCAGACTGTTTTGCCAGCCATGTGTCCTTACGGTTGTTCACATAATTACAACTCACTGATAGCTGCCATCATAAAAGCATGCAGTGGGTGAGATGGTGACTTAGAATGCAGAGTCACCCTGTGAGCACTCTGTCTTGGAGACCAAGGGCAAGAAAGCCTTTAGAGTGGAGGTCAGAAGCTTAAGTTCTGTTTTGGAAGATAGGTAGGAATTCATGGGGCAGAGAATGGAAGGAATGATACTCAAGCAGCCGCTAACAGGGAGTCTTTATGCAAGTTAGAAAAATGTGCCCCCTCCAGGTGAACTGATTAGAAAATATGTACCCCCACACTGTCCCAAGGATGCAGCCTCATGCCCAAGACACAAGCTTTGGTAAGTGGACTGAGGCTGAATTCTAGCCCACTCACCATCTCAGCCTGGTGTCTGTGCAGTGCAGAAATTAACAGAAAAAAAAATAATAATAAAAACCTATACAACTAACTACTCTGACCCAGATTTGCAGGGCAGAAAAAATGTAAAGGTGTAGCACGGAGGAAACCCGAGGCCAAGGCACATTGGGAGACGATCATGCATTTATTACTTCTAAAGTATTAATGCCCAAAGTGGGAAGCAATAGGAGATGAGGCTGCAGAGCTGGGCTCTGTTGCTTATACAGGGCTTATATCCCCAAAGAATTAATCTAGATATGGGTGTCAAGAGCATTGAAAGGAGTGGCCCGATCATCAGTGCTGTGCCAAGCTGTGTTGGAACCTGAGACAAAAGGTAAAGTGGGCGCCCCTCTGTACACCTATCAAAACATCCTCCCATGATTTGAACCAAATAGAAAAAGTTAATATAAACTCTCCAATCAAAAAATCCTGAGCCCTTTGGGACGGCCAGTTAGCTCAGGTGGTTAGAGCACAGGCTCATAACACCAAGGTTGCCGGTTCGATTCCCACATGGGCCACTGAGTTGCGCCCTCCACAGCTAGATTGAAGACCACTACTTGACTTGGAGTTGATGGGTCCTGGAAAACACACTGTTCCCCAACAAAATTTCTTTAAAAAAAAAAAAATCCCGAGTCCTTTATTGCCTGATCTGTTTACATGCCTATGTCAACCCTCATTAACCCATGGGGGGAATGTGACAGCCACATCAGCCTGGGAACTGCAGCCCGATTGTAAACAATTGTTCCTATTGTGAAATAACACAGGGTTGTAAAACAAACACCCAAAACAGCCTGTTTATATAAAATTTTGATGTGTTGTTTATCGTGGACTTTTCTGCATTGATTTTGATTTTTTTAAATCTTGTATCAAATATTAATGATCTTGATGACTGAGGGTTTGGGCGCTCCCTTGAACTTTGTGCTCCTGGTAAGTACTTCACTCTCCTCATCCCAGCCTGACCCTGGGGATCAGATCTGCCTCCTGTGGAAGCATGTAACTGGCGAAAGAGAAGGAACCCTGGCTGCACAGTAGAATCACCTAGGAAGTTTTAAAAGCTCTCCATGATCTGACCTTACCACAGACTAATGAAATCAGAATTTCTGGGATTGGAGCCCAGGTATGGGTATGTTCTAAAATCTTTCCAGATGATTCTGTTTTGCAGCCAGGGTTGCAAAGCACTGCCATAAACAGATATTTAAGATTAAAGGTAAGGAATGGGGAAGAGGGAGACGTCAGGATCCTGGCCTGGGTTATTAGGGGATGATGATTCCACTGGTAGAGGACGTAACCCAGGAGTGGGGTTCAGGAGGAAAAACACATGTGGGGATGGAGAGGACTGCAAATGAGTACAGTGTTGAACCAGTTGAGTTTTAAGTCAAATTGCACAGATGAATAGGAGGATGTGAAGTTCCAGTAGAGACAGAGAGAGAAAGATTAGGGAATGAGCTTGGAGGTGGTGGAAGTTGTGAGAGACGTGATTGTAATGGGAGTATAAGGAGAGGCCCCAAGAATGTCTAGTGGTGAAGAAGACTGCTCCATTCCTAAAGGGATTCTCTTCCCATGCCTCTGCCTCCATATCCAGTTTCACCTTTGATACTGGGGCATGTCCACCAAGATCTTTCCAGAAAGGGAACCTGAGTACTATTTGCAGAACCACACTCTAGCTCAAAATGAATAAACCACAAGAACATACTGAAATTCTTCTTATGGATTTGGGATCAAAGGTTGGGAAGGCAGCTGTTGGGGCTTGCCTGGAAGATTGATGGATCAGCCAAAGAAGGACAAATGGGGCCAGCTCTCCAATAACTTTCCCCAAACTTATTTAATCAGCAAAATCAGCTGGGATACTTGTTACAAATATAAATGTTCATACCTGGACCCAGACTTACTAAATCAGAACCGACAGGAGGGCCCCGGGACTCTGCATTTTCAAGTTCCTATGTGACTCTTAAGATAGTGTAAGTTTGGGAAGCACTGCTCTGTTGACAAGAAAAGGCTTTCTCTTTCCTCTGGTTTGTAGTAAAGACTGTCCAGACATTTCCAATTTGTCCCAGGAAGGCAGGAAGCTATTGACTTGATATTGCATCATCACCGGAAAGACTTCTGAGTTAGTCCTGTCCCTGTAGATATTCAGCTTCCAGTTTACATCTTCTTCTGTCCCTTTGTCCCATGTTATGCTCAGCCCACCCCTACTCCTCATCCACACTGACCCTCACCACCCAGGACTCATTTGCCCAGTTTCCCTAAAAGAAAATATTGCCAGAAGCAAGTTACTGCCTTGAAGTTTCAGAAGATAAATCCTTCCTGAGCCTCTTTCCTGGCACTTTTACCATTTTGGTTTATACCGTCTGGAAGGTCCTCATTCATCCATTTTGTTTAAGTCAGCTTGGAAAAAGCACTTGGGGAGAAAATTTTAAAAGATTGCAAATGATCTTTGGGGCGGGGATCAATCTGAAAGGGTTCTCTGATTTTTTGCTTTAGATATGCTTTTCCCTTTTTTCACATTTGAGCTTTGTTCTTGTGTAGTTCTCCTAGGAGACAGCTCTTTCCCAAGCTTGAGAAATAAAAGCCTCAGGGAAATAAAACTTGGACTTGATGAAATACACTCAGTCCAAAAAATGAAGAATTTCCTTTCTTTTCTCCAGCCTCAGGCTTGTGAGTAGCTTTTATTACACTGGATTTAAGTGTTCTTGTATGAAAACAACAAAAAAACAAACTGATGATTGATCAGCTGAAATTCATCAAAATTATTTAAGGTTAAATTGGCAGTGAATATACCCGAACAGACAAGAGAGAATCTGACGGTGGTGTTCTATGAATTAGATGTCATAATCCTAATTAGCCTGTGGCAAACAAAATGTATTTGTTCATTCAACAAATGCTCCTATGTCTGCAGGCACTGTGCCAGGCCATGGGAATACAAGAAGAAATGAAACAATTTCTTGTCTTCCCAAAATGTACAGAATAGTGGGAGAAAAACAAGTAAAACAACAAATAAACATAATTTCAAATTTTAAGTACTCTAAGAAAACAGACGGTACTCTGAAGAGCAGCTGGTAGGGGAGACCAGCACTGAAGTGACTGGTTATGGGGGGACTCACTAAGGAAGTGACACCTGAGCTGAGAAGCACATGTTGTGAAGAGGAGAGTTTGGAAGCATTGCTGGGAGATGCCAGTAGGAGCCTGGGGCCCCTCGAGAGGACTTATGGAAAAACTTGTCTCTGAAGTGAGAGACTGAAACCATTAAAAACGCTAATTTGAAGGATCAGAACCAAGAAGCGGGGCAGACCACATAGGGGAGAGGCAATGAGTGCCTGAAATGGGTTAAAGGATGGTGAGATGGGTTAAATCCTAGGGTAGCCAGGCAGGGTCTGAGGTGACCAGAGCCCCAGACTGGCTATATCTGGCAATGAGCAACAGCATCCACTTAGCACCATGCCCCTTAAAACAACTGTATCACTTTTTTTTTTTTTTTTGAGGGCAGTGTCACTGGCCCTCATATGTGGGACCCAAACCGGGGCCGCTGGCTTCCCAAGCCAGCGCTTAACCACCACGCCACTCAGCCGGTCCCTGTATCACTTTTTAAGTGTCCCAGTAGGTGAAAATGATTGGGAGGCCATCCTTAAGGCTTCAGGCTCAAACCAGGCAGCCTTGTAAATACCTATTTGGAATTAACCTCAACTACATGTATAGGTTATATCTTCAGATTTCCTCATGATACATAGGAAACTTTTTCAAGCTGGAATGCATTTCTGGCTGAAGGGATGCTTGAGAAAAGCAGGGGTATGGGAAGCTATAGAAAGTGAGATGCTACTGTGTTGTGACACAAGCCTAAAGGTACATGAGAAAAAACACAGAACCCTTTTCACCCCAAGGGAGGGGCATGCATCTTTTTTCAGCTACACAACTTTCTGCTTTGTTACTGATTTGGAGCTATTTTTTATTTGGTATGATAATATGTTGGCATACATCCAGTGAATAGGAATAAGGATAATGGTTTCATCTCACTTGCAGAAATGACTCTCTGTACCTTGCAGTGAAATCTGATCTATGTAGAGATAGATGTGTATGTATATGTGAGTGTGCATATATATACACCAGTGGACACCTGACACACATACAAGATTCAGAGACTCTCACAGGTCCCTAGAAAAGATATTGGAAGAGCATGAAAAGCTCTGCATTTATTCTTTATGCAGAATTGATAAAGAACTATTTTCCTTTCTATTCTTTTGATTTCTCTTAAAATGAAATGCAACACACACACACACACACACACACACACACAGTAACCCCAGTGATCTGGTGAAAATATACAGGTACCAATTTGGTTTGACACTGCCACCAGGTGTGTCAGAAAAAGAAAAGAACAGAGGACCTACCCAGTGCTTTTGAAGGGGTGGGGGTGGAGGGGAGTGTGGTCAATGTCATCAAAAGAACCGTGTTCTGTGCACACCAGAATCTGTGCCTTTTGGAGCCTGCTTCTGGGAACTTAGAGGGAAAAAATAGCCACTCTTACCAGGAGGCTCTGTGATGAGGTCAAACCAATCTACCCCATTTCTCAGACAGTTCATGACACACTGGGAATTGTAACGTCATGGTTTCCTGAATTTCTGATTCTTAAGTCTTGAACTTTAATTTCACCTAAACATAACTTTCTCTTCATTATTTTGCCAGGTCTCTCATTTTAAAACCCTTCCTTCTACCTATCGGCCCTCTCTCCCTATCCCCTCATCCCCATTTCCATACTTTCTTCCCAGCTGAGTCTCTCTCTCTCTCTCTCTCTCTCTCTCTCTCTCTCTCTCACTCTCTCTCTCTCTCATCAAGTCCAGTCAGATGCTCCCTCTGATTTTATTCTTGTTCCCAAGGGTTCATAGAATTCATGGGCTTATGACTCAGATGACTAAACTTGTGCTATGCAAGTGCAACCCACAAACCTGTTTGATTTTGCTTAGCAATACAAATAATTAGGGTTCTTTCTTATGCAATTAATAACCCTCAAACAACAACATGGATTAGTTTTTCTGTACTTAAAATATGGTAGCTTTTATGTAAAGACCTAAATCAGGCAATATCTCAGGCATTGACTGCATGTATCTGGGGATGAGGGAGTAGGGGTAGACACACTGGTTTTTCCGAAGTTCAAGTATCTTTGCATAGGATTCCACATTGTCACCATATCCACAATAAAATGTTGTTAAATATAACATATACAATTAGCCCTCTCTATCCAGATGGAAAACATTCAGGGGAAAAAAATGGACATGTTGCTGACATGTACTATGTAGTTAGGCCGACAATGGTTGCTTCTGTACTGAACATGTATGGACTTTTTCTTGTCATTATTGCCTCAACAACACAGTATAATAACTATTTACATAGTTTACATTGTATTAGGTGTTACAAGTAATTTAGAGATGATTTAAAATATACAGAAAGATGTACGTAGGTTATATGCAACTATTATGCCATTTTATGTAAGGAACTTGAGCATCCACAAAGGTCCTGAAAGCAATCTTCAGTGCATACGGAAGGATGACTGTGCTCTAGCCACATGGTACCTTCCCTAAGCAAGGCTATGAGAAATTGTTCTGTGAAATCCAGCCAGGCAATGAATTATGACACATAACACTAACACTTACTATAGTGGGAAGGCACATCCAAACAACAAAGAGCATTTTCATTTTCACCTGAGGGCTAGGAAAGTGTTTGGGTTGCAGGTGTGGGGGTAGAATAAAACTGGTAACTTCTCCATGGTCCTTAAGATTCAAATACCAGGAATGACAACCTGGCAAGTAAAAATCAAGAACCCTGAGAGTTCCAAGACTCCTTAAGCTTATCTAGTTCAACCTCACTCCTAACACCCTCTGCATCAGGGAGAATGATCCAAGATGGTGACGCAGGTAAAACCCTGTGCTTGCCCCTCCAGTGACCACACTAAAATTACAACTACATTATAAAAATAATCAACCTGGAAAACCACCTGAAATCGAGCAGAACAGAAGTTTTATAACTAAGGAGATCAAACAGAAGCCACATCAAGACTGGTAGGTGGGGCAGAGATGCGGAATGGGCCAGCACCACAGCTGCTATGCCAACTGAGAATTGGGAAGGATATTGGGACTGTGGGAGTCCCCACCAGAGGAGCAAGAGACCCCAGCACCTCACCAAGTTCCCCAGCCAGGGCCGGGAAGAGGAGCCCCCACAACATCTGGCTGTGAAAACAGTGGGGATTCTGACCATTTGGGTGGGACAGTAGGCTGTGGGAAACCCAGACATCCTCTTAAATGGCCCCGCGCACACTCACTCACAGGCACTCACCCTGGGTTCCAGCAGAGGGACAGTGACATGCGAGGCATCAGAGTCATACAGGGGAAGACTGAGTTGTGTGGCTTAGGGCAAGGACTGGATGGACAGTCGCCATTTCACCTGTGTAGAATTTTCCACTGGGCAGCCGGCAGGCAGGAGCCATCTTTCCTGTGTTGAGTCCGCCTCCACATGGCCAAATCTGAATCTTCATTGGCCTGGTGAACTCTACTCACTCCACCCCTCGGACAATGCCAGAGGCTCAATCAGCAACTCAATCTTAAAGGAGCCAACAGGCATCAGCTGCCTCAGGGTGTCCTGGCTTTATGCCAAGCTACCTCAGGCCTGATACTGGTGGCAGCTGTACTTGGTTCACAGCTTGGCCTCTCCCACACACTTCCAGGTCCAGTACAAGGAGAAAACATCCATGGATAGCTTTGTAGCTCCTGGTAGGGTAGTCCCTGGCTGGTCACAGGCAGTGGGTGACCTGGGCCTGCACTGGAGTCGCCTCCCAAGAATTCCCAGAACTGACATACTTGGAGGTTGGCTTCAGACTACAGCAGAGCACCACCCAATTAACCCCACAAGTGGCACACACAAAGGGCAGTCTCAACAGGCACTAGAGCCTGGTGGGGCAAATCCCACTCAGTGGGGTAAGCTCCCCACACAGCCGCCTGGAAGCTGTGGATGTGGACAAACTTTACAGCCAATCAGCCTCAGGGTCAATCCCACCTACTGATGTGCCAATAGCAATCAAGTCTCAACTATGACCGGATGGCACACACAGCCCACACAAGGGACACTCCTGGAGAACCTAGTACAGGGGACCAGGGAGACTATGCCATGGCCCCACAGGGCACCTACTATGTAAAGTCACCTGGCCAAGACTGGGAAGCACAGCAAATCTACCTAATGCATAAAAACAAACACAGAGAGGCAGCCAAAATGAGAAAACAAAGAAATGAGTCCCAAATGAAAGAACAGGAGAAAACTCCAGAAAAAGAACTAAATGAAATGGAGGCAAACAACCTACCAAATACAGAATTCAAAACAATGATTATAAAGATGCTCAAGGAACTTAGTGAGAACTTCAGCAAAGAGATAGTAAGCATAAAAAGGACATTGAAACCTTAAAAAGAAGAACCAGTCTGAAATGAAGAATACAATAACTGAAATGAAGAATGCACTACAAGGAATCCCCAACAAATGAAGCAGAGGATGGAATCAGCAAGTTGGAAAACAATGCAGCAGAAAACACTCAATCAGAACAGCAAAAAGGAAAAAGACACAAAAAAAGAAAAAAAAAAGAAAGAGAGAGAGAGAGAATAGCTTAAGAGGCTTCTGGAGGGCAACATCAAGTGTAACAACATTTGCATTATAGGGGTACCAGAAGGAGAAAAGAGAAAGCAAGGGATTAACAACCCACTTGAAGAAATAATGACTGAAAATTTATCTAATCTGAAGGAAATCGACATACAAGCCCAGAAAGTGCAGAGTTCCCCCCGAAAATGGACCCAAACAGGCCCACACCAAGACACATTATAATTACATTGCAAAGGTTAAAGACAAAGAGAATCCTAAAAGCAGCAAGAGAAAAGCAACTAGCAACTAGTTACTTACAAGGGAGCTCCCATAAGATCGTTAGCTGATTTCTCAACAGAAACTTTGCAGGCAAGAAGGGATTGGCACAAAATATTCAAAATTATGAAATGCAAGAACCTACAACAAAGACTATTCTACCCAGCAAGGCTACCATTTAAAATTGAAGGAGAGATAAACAGTTTCCCAGACAAAAAAGAAAAAGAAAAAAAGACTAAAGAAATTCATTGACACCAAACCAGTATTACAAGAAATGCTAAAGGAACTTCTTTAAGAAGAAGAAGGAGGTGTGTATGTGTGTGGAGGGGGGGACATAAAAATAAATAATAAAATCACAATAACTATATCTTTCAATAGTCACTTTAAATGTAAATGGATTAAATTCTCCAATCAAAAGACATAGGTTATCAGCGGGGAGCGGGGCTCCGGAGCGGGGCTCGGCAGGGAGCATGGCCCAGGGGCGGGTGGGAAGCAGGGCTTGGTCTGGGGAGCATTGCGACAGCCCCCCGCCCATGTCACAAGCTGTGACTGAGCCAGAAAAAAACTCATCCACTGAGTTTGTCTCGTGCAGGGGCCAGTTGAGTCGCCAGGATGTCGTACATGCTCCCGCATGTGCACAATGGCTGGCAGGTGGACCTGGCCATCCTTTCAGAAGAAGACTAAGTGGTTGTCATTCGGTTTGGACATGATTGGAACCCCACCTGCATGAAAATGGACAAGGTGCTGTACAGCTTAGTGGAAAAGATTAAAAATTTTGCAGTTATTTATCTTGTGGATATTACAGAAGTACCTGACTTCAACAAAATGTATGAGTAATACGATCCGTGTACTGTCATGTTTTTCTTCAGGAACAAGCACATTATGATTGACCTGAAGACTGGAAACAACAAGATCATCTGGGCCATGGATGACAAGCAGGAGATGGTCGACATCATAGAGACTGTGTACCGAGGCGCCCGGAAAGGTCACGGCCTGGTCTTGTCTCCCAAGGACTACTCCACAAAGTATAGATACTGAGCCCTCGTCCCAACAGTCAGATGGAGTCGACGTGGACTCAAGATCAAGGTGAGTAAACAGTGAGCTTCGTGTCAACATTCCGTCTCACCAACTGAAGTCACTGGTGATGGGAGAGCATACTGGGCGACAGACAGCATGGCTGTCTGTGCTGAACTAAACGCTGGAAAGGGGTTACAGGAATGGCTTAATGCAGAGACTGACAAAGTGCCAAACCTTTCAGAATACAGGGCAGAACTTTTACTGCTGGTGTCATGGACTCTCCTTCCACAAGAGGTACACAAGGCTGGGGGCTGGCAGAATCCCCCGAAATCCAGGCACAAGCCTGACCTAGCGCCACCCACAGGCACACACTTGAACTTAGTTAGGCCTTTAGTTAGGCCTTTCTTTTTTTGTTGTTTTTTTGTTTTTTTGTGTTTTTTTTTGCTGAGCCATCCTGCCACCTGTTGGCAGCTCAAAGGCAACTCAGCTCGGGCTAGCATTGAACTGCCGTTGCTCAGAGCTCAGCTCACACTCTTGAGCAAGCTCTTAACCAACTGAGCCACTCGGCCAGCCCAGTTAGGCCTTTCTTTTAATTTAAAAGATATTAACAGACTTTTTAAAAACTTTTAGATATCTGAACTTCTCCCATGCTACTTTAAATAATGGCTGTATGTGCACCAAAAAAGAGATGTTTCGATGCCATTTAATTTGATGCCTAATATTTCGTGGGTTTTGACCAAACTTAAAACATCCAGCGGGAGTCTGGGTTGGGTGATAAAGGGAAGGGACTAACTGGCACGGCCATCCCATGCCTGGCGGTGAGACCCGGCCCACTGGTCCCTGCACTCAGGCCCTGACTTATCACCTACCAGCCCTCAAAGGGTGGTGTCCTTGGTGGCCAGGGGGGACTGATGGGCAGGTGGGCCCTGCCTCATATGGCCAGTATTTTTCCCCAGGGACAGAATTTCAGAGTGCCTGCCCGTGTTCTCCAGCTCGTGAGTAGCAGGACACAGGGTACGGTTGTCTTTTTTACCGGAATACCAGATGTAGGTGTTCATACGTCACAGGTAGATGAACCCTCTCTGATTTACCAGCATACATATAGATAATTGGCAGTTGACTGAGGCTAACAATTGTTAAAGAAATGGAAACAATGGCATCTCATTGTTCAATTAAAGCACGCTCATGCAGTCAGAATATCATGCCAGAAAAAAAAATGATACGCATCTTAAGTTGTGCTTCTCCATATATGTCACAAGGACATGAATCCAGCCTGAGACCTGAAGCTAAGCATTTATTTGCATCTTCAAGATTAAGTGCAAAATTCCACTGGAAAAGAGATGTTTGCATTGTCGGGGGCCAGTGGGACCCTCCAGACCACTCTCAAAGGCATAAGTGTTTTATTTAAATGTTTCCATGAACATGTTGTCTCAAACAGAAACTGCTAATTGATTTGTGTTTTAGCTAAAGACTAATTTGAAGGATGGGGTTAAAAAGTACTTCAATAAAATGTAATTTTTAAATAATAATTTTTAAAAAATAGGATAACTGAATGGATAAGAAAACAAGACCCATAAAAATGCGGTGTACAAGAGACCCACTTCAGATAGAAAGACACACACAGACTGAAAGGGATAAAAAAAAGATATTTTATGCAAATTGAACAACAAAAAAAAGCTGGGTAGCAATACCTATATCAGACAAAATAGATTTTAAAACAAAGGCTATGATAGGAGACAAAGAGAGATATTACATAAAAATAAAGGGATCAATCCAACAAGAGGATACAACCCTTGTAAAAATTTATGCACCCGGGCCGGCCGAGTGGCGCGGTGGTTAAGCACTGGCTTGGGACTCCAGTGGCCCCGGTTTGGGTCCCACATATGAGGACCAGTGACACTACCCTCAAAAGAAAAAAAAAAATTTATGCACCCAACATAGGAACACCTAATTAAACAAAGCAAATATTGACTGACATAAAGGCAGAGATCAACAGTAATACAATCATAGTAGGGGACTTTAACACCCCACTCACTCTAATAGACAGATCTACCAGAGAGAAAATCAACAAGGAAATGGTGGCTTTAAATGACACACCAGACTGGATGGATTTAATTGATACTTTTAGAGCATTTGACCCCTAAAGCAGCAGAATATATATCCTTTTCTAGTGCACATGGAACATTTTCTAAGATAGACCACGTTAGGCCACAAAACAAGTCACAATAAATTTAAGAAGATTGAAATCATATCAAGTGTCTTCTCTGAGCACAGTGGTATGAAATAGAAATCACAAGAGAAAAACTGAAAAACACACAAACACATGCTACTAAATAATGACGTGATCAACAACAAGATTAAAGAAGAAATCAAAAGATATCTTGAGACAAACGAAAACACAACACAAAATCTATGGGACATAATGAAAGCAGTCCTAAGAGGGAAATTCATAGCAATATAAGCCTACTTCAAGAAATAAGAAAAATGTCAAACAATCTAAACTTATACTTAAAGGAACTATAAAAAGAATAACAAACAAAGCCCAAAGTGAGTAGAAGGAAGGAAATAATAAAGATCAGGGTGGAAATAAATGAAATACAGTCTGAAAAAAGCAATACAAAAGATCAATGAAACCATGAGCTGGTTCTTTGAAAATGTAAACAAAATTGATAAGACTTGGGCCCGACTCATAAAGAAAAAAGAGAGAGGACCCAAAATGAAAGGCTTATCATGCTGGCTGGGAAAATGAACTCTTCCTTGCCTTGCAATCCCTCCTTTGACAGCCTGCTTCCAGCAGAAGCAGTTGCTCGTTTGGCTTGGGGGTTGCAGGAGAGTGATCTGTGGTTTAAGCAAAAAATGTCAATCTTCACCCAGACCCTCTCCCTACAATTTACATGGAGAGGGGAGGGAAGATAATTGGAAGAGAAATAAGAAGAACAAAAGACAATTAGTAAACAAAGGAAAAATGAGAAGAATTTGAAATATATGATGAGGGGCCGGCTGAGTGGCGTGGTGGTTAAGCACTGGCTTGGGAAGCCAGCAGCCCCGGTTTGGGTCCCACATATGAGAGCCAGTGACACTGCCCTCAAAAATAAATAAAATAAAATAAAATAAAATAAAATAATAAAATAAAAATGACCAGGGTCATTTTATTTTATTCTTTATTCAAATGTCCCCTTGATAAAAAGTATCTAACACTGACCATGCAAGTGTTGACAGGAGACAGAACACAGAACCTGAAATCTAGTCCCAATTGTTAATATTAAATCTGTTAGGCCTGAGTTCCGTCCTCTGTAAAATGAGGGCTGTGAGGCACCAACTAAGAAGCTCTGGGACCTCAGACTCTAACATTTTAGGCACTGGAGTGTTCCATTCTGAAGGGCCAAGAAAGTTGTAGCAATCTGGAGGTTGCAGAAATCAGGGTCAGGCACTGATGTGCTGCCACCCAGACCCGTCTGCACACCTGAAACATCCTAAAGGAGAGCACTCTCTGCCCTGGGTGGAAGGGATTCCAGAAAAGGACCATAGTAGGACCTGAGAAATTCCCAAGTCTGCAAGGTAAAGGCTGATTTCCCAGATTCTGGATCTCAGCAGTCAACACTGGAGCAAGATTTTTCTAAAGCTGGCACCTCCTATCCCATGGTTCAGATTGGGGCTGGGACAAGGGCAAACTTTCGAACGCTGGTGGCAACAGAAGGACGTGGGCAAGGAAGGAAAAGATCAGTTGGGCACAGCTCAGTTCTCAGCAGTAAGTCTGGAAATGAAGGAAGGTTTCGAAACTCAATGCACAGGGGGTAGAGGGAAGAATGGGTGTTATTGCTGTGTTTCCAGGACCAGGCTGTACTCTTTTTTTGGCACACTTTTCCTGACAATAAGCCAATGTTCTCACCACATAAATACTCGTTGACATTAGTAACAACAGCATATGAGACCAATATCTGTAAAGGTGCCAGACTGCATGCAAATGGACTGGAAAACCTTGGAGAATTTCACAAAAATAAGACACAAGGTAATTAAATTCTGGCAGAGGAAAGACGGTGGGAGGGAGGACGCAAGCAGATCATAGGCGTACATACAAGCCTTTTAAAACTGGGACGCGTTTGCTGCAAGCCCACTCACTGAACACTGCAGTTCTGCCTCAAGCCCCTCACAGGAAAGCAGCTTTAGATGTTTCCTTCGGGGAGGCGCGGCAGGCTCATGCCTGAGGTTTCAACGCCATCAAGTGGAAGCAAGGAGGTATGGCAGTTGTGGACGTCCTCTGGGCCGAAAGTGAGAGGCAGAGGTGAGACGCAGTCTATTTCTCATTTTACAATGGAAGATGAGAGAAAGCTTGTGAGCTTCATTTCATTATCACCCATTTTTTCAAAGGAGGTGTCATTTTGGTTCCCAGCCATCAATCAACAGGCTTTGCTCAAGGACCTGACTAGGCTAAATTTGCACGTTCTATTTCAGCCCAGGTGGAAATGTAGACTTATAGGTCGAACTTTGAAACCCTCTTCACCAATATCACAGTGATTGTCAGATGCCAAAATCTCCCGGCCCGGAGATGTCTCTATTTTAACAACAGAGTTTAATTATGTGCAGAATACATAAGACCTGAAGACAGGTTAGCAGCTGCTAGGGGATGGCAAGTGCTATTGAATGGGGAGCATTCTTCAACCGCCTGGCAGGAACAAGGAATTAGCCATGTGACAATCTACTTGTCCAAACTCTGGAGACCACTTTATTTCTTAGAAGAGAAGCCAATTTCCAGTGATAAGTACCTTTCCATGTCCTCTCCGGTTTTTCAAGAGGTTGACTTGAGGACTGCAGTTATGGGAATACTTTTCTCTACTAAGAAAGCAAATCCAGAGTATTTTGTGGCTCTTCCTTTCACTCTGCCCCCTTTGCTTGGCTGATAGGCTGGAGACCGGAGAAGGAACGGGGGAAGGTAATGCGTATTTCTTGAGTACCTACGCTATGACTTAACAATATACATGAAACTATACTGTTTTTCTTTCATAACAAACTTCACTGGGCATGGTCTCTTGAAAAACACTAGAACAGTCTAAAAGGATAAAAGTTGTTATTTGTAATTCTCCCTTTTCAGTACAAAACTTGGCTAATGTTGGTGGAAAGACATATGAGAAACAATCAACCAAATCTTTGTGGAATGTGATATCTCTAATTCAGCATGTCACTAATTCACCTCCAACCTCACTTCACCTCTTTCCACACTGGGTGTTCTTTTTATTTTCTTTTTTTTTTTATTTGGAAATGTTTATATCAGTACAGTGGACCTAAATTTTAAGAGACACTGGATGTCATTACTTTGTATATCATTAGTTTATTACAAAAGAGAGACATGGAAATTACTTACATGATGAGATTTCACACCTTCAGTGGAATGGGCAGCTTCACATCATGCCATGTCAATAGTGATTATTTCGGTCTACATGCTTTCCAAGGATGTCACCATCTCTAAATAAGGAATAATCCAGGCCGGCCGAGTGGCACATTGGTTAAGAGCTGGTTTTGGGATGCCAGCAGCCCGGGTTCGGATCCCACGTATGAGGGCCAGTGACACTGCCCTCCACAGCTAACAACAGCTCCACCTGGAGCTGGGCTGTGTGAGCCCCGGCAACGGTGCTGCCATAGGCTACAGTGGCCGGCAGCCAGCGTGAGCTGCCAATAGTCGCGGTGAGTGACATCCAGAGGCCGGCGACCCATTTGCCTCATCTGGGAAGAGCGCAATGATGATACCAACGTGGGCCAGTGAAGCAACATCCTCCGCAACTAGACTGAAGAACAAAAAGACAGAAACTTATCTGTTCCCCTTCCCCGATTCCCCAACGCTGTTCCCCTCCCCCAATTCCCCAATAAAATCTTTTTTTTTTAAAAAAAAGGAATAATCCTTGTCATCTAGAACTACTTTGGTGCCTCCATATTCTGGAAGAAGAACTTTATCTCCAACTTTCACCAACTGGTTGGATCTTTCCACCCTTTCCTTTAGAGCCGGATTCAACAGCTACAACTGTTCCCTGCGATCCTTTAACTTGAGATGTTTCTGGAAGCATAATACCTCCCTTGGTTTCTGCAGCACTTCTTTCAACTAATACTCAGTCAGAGAGGGCGAGATACTTTCTAAATGCCCATCCTGCCATGACTCAGACAGTAACAGTTCATCCTCCACACTGGGTTTTAGTTTTGATGACAAGTAGGGCGTCAGGCCCTTGGGAGGTAACTCCCTGATTCAGCTACAAGTTTTTAAATGTCATTCAGTTTCTATGTATGGGGACTTCCTTTTTCCTTCACTGAAGGGCGATTTCCTATTGCCCTGCCCTACAGAGCAATTTCTGGGATTAAGAAAACAATAGTTAGGTACTATGTCTTTTCTAACAGACATTATGAACCAATTCTGTCACACAGGGATCCAGATTTATTCCCTCCTGTAATTAAACCTCAAGTGAAGTGCGAAACTGGTTTTGAGGTCTCCTCCCTGTCTAACCTGGGCTGCCAAACCCCATTGCAAAGTTGCCACTCTTCTGCCTTCCTGGAGCAAAACCTCAGGGTCCATGACCCTTCGTGGCTTCCCTTTTACCCTTGCCACTCACCTCAAAAATTGGGGAAAATGTGCTTGTCTTAGATACATGTGGAGAAGAGGAGAGACACATGGAGAAAAGTCAAGTCCACACTCACTAGAACTGAACCTTGAACTTCAGCTCCAACATGATGCCAACCGAGGAGCCAGCCACGTCGCCCCCGTGTCTAATGCCCATCACACATACTGCTGCTGCCACAATGAAAGTGTTGCCACCACATCTTTATTGCATCTCCAGATGAAGAACAGTGAATAACTTATTATATAAAGAACTCTGCCCATCCGTAGACAATGCCCGCTTATAGAACATAGGAGGTGAACACGGTGCAAATCTAGTTACAGAGGTTGAGGAGCGAAGGGGTGGGAGACGAATCAGTGCCAGGAATTTATAGAAAGAACAATGCATAAATTCTCCTGGCAAAGAGAAATTGGGCTTGTCCACTCTAGCGAGGTCCAGAAGGAGAACTCCTGGTAAAACACATAGGGGAGATTAGTCAGGATTGACAACAAGTTTGGGAATGATGCCAGGAGGGGAAGGGGGAACCTGTGAAAGTGTTGGGGACCCACAGAGGCCGTGTGAGGCAGCACCACAGAGACGAGGCCATTTAGGGTGACCTTTTAGCCTCTCCTTCCTAAGCAAGAAGAAAGAGTGCCAGTAAGTTGGCTTCCAGTGTAGATTTAGGCAGAGAGGGGCTGAGATTTGTAGTTCTGCTCTGGGCCAGGGGATCCTCACAAAACCAGGGTTGAATAGAGGAGCTGGCTCCTGAAGCTAAATGAGCCAGTACACAGTCAGGTGACCTAGCTTTAGTCACATGTAAAGTAACCGGGAATAGTAAGAGGCTAACCCTGAGTTGCCTGAGACTCCCACTTACAAGCATCCTAAGTATGGAACAAAGGATAAACTACAGTGCTGCTAAGAACTGGAGTCTTATTAGGCCCCAGCAACCCCAGAACAGAAGAACAGTGGTTGAGGCTGACGGGGAGGCCAGGTCTTCCCATGATGTTTCATACAGTCTCCTTAGAAGACAGGCATTAGCCCACTGGTCCTGCTGACTCGCTGTGTTGGTTCCACGCTTCAGAACAGCTAACTGCCGGATTTCCTTCCTTCGTAGTCATTGTAAGGGCTAGCCCGAGTCTGGGCCCGTGGAATGGAGAAATCCTTTTGGGAGGTCCGATTCTGAAAAGGAAGCACCATATTGTTAAACTCACTCCCATTCCCATATAGTTCAACAGAACTCCAACCTGGGCAAGAAATCAAACTTTCTTCCCCTTCTTCTAAGCCCTCCCCCTAAAGTTCTACCTGTGCCCAACCTCCAGCCTTCTGTCCTAACCCCATGAAGTGGTGACAGCAAAATAGACAGGCCATCCTTTCAAGCCGGCCACCTAGGGGGCCATCAGAATAGTAACAAAATCTATTCCCAAGGGACAAATGTTCCTGGGGTGCTAAGGCTGCTGATGAGAAAGGAGAAAGACATCATTTACCTGCAGCTGAAAATGGGTGGAATAAGGGGCATAGAGCGTATCACCTAGCTCTTCACGACCTGAAACAAAGGGAGAGACTAATTAAAGCATCCGAGTCCCCTCCCTGAGCTCTCACCTGTGCTCACCCCTGTTGAGTCATTTACCAAAGCATGATGCATTATTCGTTGAATTATATCTCGCTGGTAAACTATAAGTTTCATGGGGGAAGGGACTGTGTCCTCAAGCCCAGGACCAGGCACAGAATAAGTATAATATTGGTTGAATAAATGAATAACCAGCAGCACATGATCACTATGGAAACCCCACCTCATCCTAGGATCACTTTAAAAGCACATTTGAAACCAGTCTTTTCAGATATATATCTGGCCATAGGTGTTCACATAGAGTGAATCTCACTGGGGGTTTACCCACTTCTTAACTGCCTGAAAGAGGGGAAAACAAATTTTTTTATTGTTTTCTTTGGAAATAGGTAGAAATTATGAGCAATTGTTTTCAATGGATTTAGGGGGAAATTAGAGGGATTTAAACTCAAAACCAGAGCAGTAAACACATACAATCATCATGAATATAATTTAGAGCAATCCATTTATTTCCCACCAAATTTACCTGTACAAGTTACTCAGTGAATACCTAAACACCTTCTCTATGTAACATATTATGAAGAATAGAAGGATTAACCAACATGATTCCTGTCCCGAGGCTGACTCCAGGGAATAAGGAATACATGACATACACAAATTGCATAGAATGAGACAGACTAAGAGCGCTTCAGAGTTCCACAGGTGTGCAGACAGAGTGAATACTGACGGAGACTGGGGAGTGGGAGACTCTGGAAAAGGGCAAGAACAAGGAGGAAAGACTGTCGGGAAGACACGCCTTGAGCCTGACGCAGAGGCAGGACAATGCGGTGACGTGGTTGGTTTGGACTGAGAGCACAGCTTCTGTGGTTGTTGGGCTCTGGCTGTGAAAGCCTCATGAGGGATCTGATTAATGCACTGGGGAGACAACAAAGTATGTGAGCAGTAAGTGTGATGGCCAGGGGGGTATCTTAGAGAGAGCAAGCTGACGGTGTCCCATAAAATGAATGGAAAGAAGGATTAAAGGAAGAAAGACTAGTTAGGGAATGATAACAGGGAATCCAATAGTGAGGTGACAGAGTGAAGGCAATTGACAGGAGGGGACAAGTGTACAAAATATCTCCTCTGGCACTTTCCCACCCCTTCAGGATTACAGGTACCCAGGAACCAGGCGCTCAGCTACAGTGAGAAGCTTTGCATCTCTGGCTTGAAGAGCAGAAAAATTGTTGAAGCTAAGAACCTGTCCTTAGAGGCACTTCACTCCTGTCCAAAACCCATTTCCCCTCCCCTGATTAGGCCCAGAGATCAGTGTAAACCCTGGAGACCAACCAATAGATCCCTATGGGCAAGGGCAGTGTCTGGCTATCAGTTTAGCCTCTTTTTGTTATGAGAACAACAACAAAACACCTGGCTACTCACAACTCCAGGCAAGAGTAAAATAGGCTCATTCTTTTATGTCAGATATGATCTCTTCCCTCCCATGGGCCCAGAGATGTGCAGTAAAATGTAGCTCTTCAGGCTAAATCGGAATCCTTAGTAACTTAATGGAGATTTCCACTGGTTTATGATAAAAGAGCTTTCTACCCACTCTGTGCTCTGTGATCCCTCCAGGAAATCATGGCTTAGCTTTATGCACCCAAATATATAAAGGCCCCATGTTTCCGGAAGGAATGCCCAGTTATCTTTTATAAAGAACACAATCTCACCTACTTCTCTCTAAGACTTTTTCTAGTCGTTCCTTTTCCATTCCTTTACTCCCTCTTATTTGGATTCAGAGAAACCTATATGGTATTGTATAGAAAGTACTAGATTAGGACTCCAGAGGCCAGGTTCTAGTTCTACTTGTTATTAACTAGCTGGGTGATTTTAAGTAAGATCTGAGCCTTGGGGACCTCATCTATTCTGGGCACCTTATCTGTTGGGGATGTGGATAATCTTTCATATTCCTGACAGTTATAACACCTTTTGATTCTCCCCCATCATTCGATAAGGGACCCTCCACCCAGTCAGACCCTATACCTTGAGTGATTTCCTCTTGAGAGTAGGCTCTGTTCTCCACACCATAGCTCTGCTTCATAAATTGAGGTTTACAAAACGCATCCTCAACAGGATAATCCATGGGATTCTGTTGCTTCGTGAGCAGCTGAAACTCGGGTGCAACATAAACCAGCAGGAAGACCCAGCCATTGGCTACCAAGGCTGAGCTGAGGATGGTATCATCCCACTCGGGGCCAGGTGTCGGGGTGAGCAACAGCAGGGTGATCCAGGCCACCCAGATGACGATGGAGAGTAGTGTGGTGAGGTAGATGTGGGCCCCGTGTCTCTTCCAGCCAGTGAAGGGTCCACAGAAGGTGAAGCAGGATGTGAGGAAGGTCAGCGCCATCAAGAAGAGGACATAGATGAGCAGCATGACGAAGTCTTCATTGCGCCGAGGAGGAGGCAGCTCAGAGAAGACTGCGGTGTTCGTCCTGTTCATGGTGAGGATGACGTACTCAATAGCGATGACATCCTGCACCAGGCTGAGGCCCACAGCCAGGCCCAACATCACCAGCAAGGAGAGGGGCTTCCTCCCACGGACCAGCTTCGTCAAGTTCAACGCATGAGCCAGGAGGCAGGAGAAGCAGAGGGAGAAGAGGATGCCAAAGAGGAAGAAGCGTGTGGGCCCCGTGCTGCTGTCCAGGGTGATGATGAAGGCGAAGGTGAGGCCGAAGACCCCCAGCACACCCAGGAGGAAGAGAAACTGGACCGGGAGCACCTTTCGCCTGTTGGAGTCCTGCACCTTGCAGATGAGGACCAGGAGCGCTAGCATGAAGGCCACCGAGGTGACAGCGCCGACTGCGGCCACCGCTTCCAGGACGATGCCCCAAACTGCATTCTGATCACAAAGTCGGTAGTACCTGGAGTTCAGGCTATCGGAGCAACCACTGGGGACGGTGGTCATGCTGGTTCTGCATCGAAACAAAATGGGGGTGAGGGTGACTCTCCTCACAAACGCATGCACAAAGGACCAGAAAAGATTAGGAATCAATTCTGTACATTCAACTTGAGTTTTGCCCTTGAACTTACTACATTAAACAAAGCTACTAACTTTTCTCCACTTCTCGTGGCAAATCCTCAAGGCTGAGGAAGGGACAAATCTCGTCCTTCCCTCCCTGTAATTTAACTATAGTAATATTGACCCTGAAGCCAGACCTAGTGCTCTGTGGAGGCTTCAGAGTCTTACTTCAAAACTATGTCACAAATAACTTGACAGCTTTCCTGATATTTTGAGCTAAGTGTTGTCTTATGAATTAGTGAACATGGCAATACCCAAGTTTAAAGTTAATACTTTAATGATAATTTATCAGTCTCAAGTTTTTTTCTATCTCTGGCCCTGTATCAGACATTTTTTTCTTTTTTGAGGGCAGTGTCACTGGCCCTCACATGTGGGACCTGAACTGGGGCCGCTGGCCTCCCAAGATCAGTGCTTAACCACCGCGCCACTCGGCCAACCCATGTATCAGACATTATTTATAAGCATCCCACTCTCTCGTGGATAAGAGGAATTCTCTGGACTGTAGGTTTCCCTACAGAAGGCCAAAGAGTCGCTTCTCAGCTGCTGGATCTGCTTCTTCAGCTCTGTTGTCACATATTAGAAGGGGTTTTTATTTTTCCCTCTTTAAGATTTGTAGGATGGCTCTAAAAGTAATGGAAGGAGTCTTCCCTGTCATAATGAGCTCTTAATTACACACACAAACACACACACACACACACACACACACACAGTATAACACATATATTTATATATGAATGAATGAATATTAGAATATATGGGGTTGTCAGAAAAGTCATGATGCATTTTTGCCATGAAAAACATAGACAAAAATAAGTCATGACTTTTCCAACAAGCCAATATGTGTGGTATATTAGAATAAAGTAAGTTAAATAATAAAAATGAATCATTTTTAGCTTAAATCTATCTTCCTAACCTTTTTATGAAATTGGCCCTCCAAGCTTAACTTTCTATTATACAGTCATTCATTCAGCCAGTAATTACTGAGCACCTCTATGGGCCAATCACTATTCTAGGTACTCAGTGGTAAAGAGGAAAATAGACATGTTCCCTGCCACAGCAGGAGACAGACAGACATAACCTACTACTGCTGCCACAGGCCTCCCCTGGCCTTCCTTTACCATGGACCTGTCACCTCCACTCCACCCCACAGAAATTATACCATAGTCATCCCAACCTCATGCAGAGCACAGAGCAAAGAAGGGGTTAGGTTCCACCTCTCTGTGGCAGAGAGAATAAGAAATAGGAGGAAAAAGAAAGGCAAATGAGCTTCAGATACAAGCAACCCCTGAAATGCAAGCACCCGAAGTCTGTTATGCTTTGTCTGCACATGTCCACCCTGTGATGCTACTAGACAAGGGAGGTCGGGAGGGTGCCCCTTGTCTAGGCCATGATCACAGAAGAGGAGGAACCTGGTCTAATGCAAGGGCACCACACACTAGGGAAGGGGCCCAGGCAAGTCCAGTGCATTTCGTCTTCACTCACCTTCACCTCGCCACTTGACTCGCTCTCACATTAATCATAAGGGTGGTGTCTGTCTGGCCGGCTGCAAAGGTACTTCTCTTACCCTCCCTGCCCTTCCCTGCCAAGTATTGCGCTCCCACCCCTCAAAGTACTGCTGTTTATTGACGAATGGTTCTTATCATAATTACCTGATAATTATGAAGGATTTTGAACCTGAGGACTAAATCTTGACAGAGATTGATGAGGGTTTGGCCTAGAGGACAGCTCTAGTGCTGGACAGAAAGAGAGTGAGGCAGAGGGGGTTTGTGGTACCCACAGCCCCGAGTCTGACAAGAACCCATTGGCAGTGGGTGTGGAGAGGGGAGAAAACAAGCTTCCCCCAGTTTTACCTCCACCTCCCACACCAATCATGCAGGGGAGCTAGAGAAACAGTCCCTAAAGTGCCTTTAAAACAATGGGTTTTTGTTTTTTAATTATTTATTTTTCTCATTTACAGTTGACTTTCAATATTATTTTATATTAGTTTCAGGGGTACAGCTTCGTGGTGAGACATGTATATAATTTATGCAGCGATCCCCCCCAGTTAGTCCAGTACCAACCTGGCACCATGCATAGTTGTTGTAACATTATTGACTATATTCCCTACGCTGTACGCTACAGCCCCATGAATATTTTCTAACTGCCAATTTGTACTTCTTTATCCCTTCACCTTTTTCACCCAACTCCCCAACCCACTTCCCATCTGGCAAACGTACTTTAACAATGGTTTGGTTTTTTTTTTTTTAAGTGTGTAAGTTTTTATTATAGAAATTTTTGAGCATATTCAAAAATAAATAGTATAATGGAGACCCATGGACTCATCACATGGTTTCAAAAACTATCACTGTATGGCCAATCTTGCTTCATCTATACCCACCCGACTCACTAGATTATTTTTAAGCAAATCCCAGATATCAGATCATTTTATCCATAGACACATGCATACATATATACATGACAAAAACTCCTTTTTAACTTAACCACACTTAAAACATTAACAATAATCCTTTAATATCAAATATCCAGTTAGGGTTTATATTTCCCAACTCTCTCAGAAATGTCACTTTAAAAACTTCTTTTTTTTTTTTTTTTGAGGGCAGTGTCACTGGCCCTCATATGCGGGATCCGAACCAGGGCCGCTGGCTTCCCAAGCCAGCTCTTAGCCACTGCACCACTCGGCCAGCCCTTAAAAACTTCTTAGTAAATATTTTTTAAATCTAAGTGACTAATTTTTTTGGACTAATTCTCCTTCTTAATTTATCTCTATTAGCCTTCCTCCACCCCAGCATAACATATTGCACAAGAGGTCTAAAATGTTCTAAGTACTTTCTGTTTAGTCAGAGGAAAATAAAACTCACCAGACTCATTAACAAGTCTGTACTGAGAAGTGCTGTGTTGCTCAGGGAATGGCCCAGATGAGGAAAAAACACCAGGAAGGTGGATGGAGGAGAACGACAGGGTTCTGGGTTGCTGAAAAGGACCTCTAGAAAGAAGAGTTTGAGGAGGAAAAGGGAAGCAATCAGCATTTGGGATTATAAACCACCAGTTAGCTGGAGAAACAGCCTTGAAGAAGAGCATAAAGGCTGAAGCAAAAAAGAGACAATGTAATGAGACAATGTAATGAGACTAGTGATGTAGACATCATTTGCAACTGGATTCAAGGGCAGAGAGACCTAGGGTCCAACCAGGTAAGGACTGGCTCCAACCAAGACCAAATGGGGGCAGAGAGAAACAATTTACTCTGAGACTGCTCTGAAGGGCAGGAAGTGTCTCCTAAATTCACACCAGGGATCAGGCCCAGTCTTCTGTACTTTACTAATTGAACCCTCACAACCACCTTAGGATATAGCTTAGGTGATTATCATCCCTGTCCTACAAGTGCAGCAACTGAGGCACAAGTTAGCTGACGCCAAAGTCACACAGCTAATCAATGAGTAGAAGGGACAGGACTCAAACGCAAATTCTAACTCCAACGTCACAGGCCTTAACACAACACCACACAACCCTTTTCTCTGGTAAAAACTTCAAAGCCAGGATGGACCCGACAGAAGTGTGGTAGAGACGTCAGCACTGGGGTGCTGCTTTAGCTTTGAGCATGGGTTACGTCCTCTGAGGAGCTCAGTCTACCCTGGTGAGTTGCTCAACTGTTCAGAGTCATGCCTACTCTTCTACACATTAGAGAAATGACTGTTTGCAGACTGGCTGTGTGTGCTCTACAACAGTGGACAGGGCTGGAAAGGAGATCCTATGAGAAGATGAGAAGGTAAGGCAGGACGCACCCTGGGATCTCTCCGCTTGTGCACCAAAGGCAGTGGCGCTAAAAGCTGGGTTAAAATCTATTCCTGGAAGGCCTCTAATGCCACCCCTAAAACTTGAATATTTCACACCTTCCTCATAGAAGCAATAAATTCCTAAGCCTCTTTGTTCTTCAGCACAGTTGCTCTTCTCCTGGCCTGCCCACTCTTACCATCTTAGGAGTGTACTATCCTATTTCTTTCAATAAATCCACTGCTTCCTTGGCAAAAAAAAAAAGAAAGAGAGAGAGAGAGAGAGAGAGAGAGAGAGAGAGAGATCGATCTACTACTGAGTTGGGAAATAGCCTATGAAATGGCCTACCCCACATTAGCAAACCCATCCATGTGCTAGCACTTCCACTTCATTGTCTCTTGACTATCTCAGCCCACCATCATCTCTACTTGGACCACTTCAGAAGCCCGACCTGTCTCCAGGCTTTCCCTCTCTGAGCCACACTATTGGCAGCCAGGGAAAAGAGCCATAGGCCTGCGCACAAAGTACAAGTCTTCGCATCCGCAGCCCCTGCCTGCTCTCCTGCCACTCCAGCCTCCCCACCCTCATGCCTCCCGCACTTTCCTCCCACTCCCCAATATGTGGACTTCTTGTTACTCCTTCAAACAAGCACTGCTATCTCCCTTCCCACATGCTGACCCATCTGCTTGGAACATCCTCACGACTTCCCCACTCCCTTATTTGGCTTAGAGGCCCCTTCTTCCCAGGTGCTTCCCTTGATGCCTGACTCTAGTGAGAGACATGTCTTTTGAGTTCTGAGGGAGCCTCCTCATTTCCCACCACAGCACTTATCACACAGCTCTGCCATGCCTGTTGGGAAGTCTGTATCTCCCTCTAGACATAAAGGCTCTGTGGAGGTAGGGACTGAGTTATTAAATGTCTCTCCACAGCCACCAGCCTAGCACCTGATTTGTGGCAAGTGCCTAACCACGATGGGTGAGTGAGCATACGAATAAAAAATGGGGTGGGGTGGGGGGAGGCGGGGCTGCTCATAGGATTGAGTGGGGGGGGCTGCACCTGATTTCCTCACAAGCCCCCTGTCTGCTGTCCTTACTCCAACCCTGCCTCACTTGCTCCCATCCTCCTTCTCACACACGCTGTCTAAAATTGCTAAAATCACATTTTGGGTCTGAAGTTAGGAGCTCTGGGCCATGTCTGGAACCCTATGTAAGTGACTCCAGGTGTCTCCTAGGAAACCATGAATCCAGAGGCTTTCCCAGCAGAGAGGAATTTACTGGAATAACGTCATATGCTCCTACCCAAATCCCTGATGATTAAACCCTGAACTTTACAGAAAGATAGTAAGATCTTAGTGCGTGTAGCCTCTGGCCTGGAACATATAAGAAAAAGACTCTGAGTCTTACATGTGAAATACCCCTCCCTTCACTTAGTATAGCTGCTAACTCGGCAACCACCCGCTGTTCATAATCCAATGACACTCGCTAAACTGAGACCCTGAAATCACTTGGCACAGCCTTAAACTCTCTAGAATGAGTCAAAGCATTGACCTAAAGGCTAAGAAAAAAAAAAAGACGGAGGAAGGAAAAAGGAAAAAAAAACAACCAGAGGAGGAGGAGTGGCAGGCTGGCCAGTGGGCCGCAAGGGAGGAAGGGATGGGGTGAATAGGCAGGGAGGGAGAGAATCACTTACTGGGCTCAATTCTAAGCCCTCTCTTTCCTGCGCCCCTTTAGGAATAAGGGGTGTCCAGCTGCCTTAATGCGTATGGACAGTTCCATCCTTTCCTCTGTAAAATGAGAGCGGGGTCCAGGTTCACTGTTAATCCCTCTGGGAGCTCCTTGCAGACAATTTCCAAATCTCTTTGTCCCTCCACCTCATCCTCCTTCCAGCCCCATCATCTGTCCTTAAAAGAATATGTGCCACAAACTTCTAACGAAACCCCAAACCAGGGCTGGAGGTAAGGCTGAAGGGACTGAGCATAGGACAAGGAGAGGGACACCAGGGGACCTCCCACCTGCAGGACAAAGCCACAGGGTATTGGAGCAGTACTGACCCTACCCACGGCCTTGACCAACATACGGCATGGACTGGCAGCATTGAACAGGTCTCAGGCTGGCGACCTGAGCCTTGCTAAAAGCTGATCTTATCTTCCTCCTTATGAGATTTATCTCATCTGTCATCTAAAAATAAGACAAAACCTTCTTGGGATTGCCTAGGGAATGATATTAAATAGCTTTAGTGTTAGTTGAAGCTGCGCCTCCATACCACTACAACCAGGCAAATTTTTTATTTTCTAGCATTTTAATTTCCTCTCTATTCTTGAATTGCCACATTTAATCAGTAGTAATAACAATAGTCAAAATATAATTATGACGACTATTGCCACATACCAAGTCCTCTTGTGAGCCAAGCACAGTGCTGAGTGTTTATATGTTTTTACATATATTCTCTCATTTACATGTGTTTATACCTATTATCTCACTTAATATCCCTACAATCTATTTTATAGATTTAAGACTGACTCTTAGATGAAGTTACATGTCCCGTGTGTCAGGAAGAATATCCCTTTATGAGTAGAATAGTCTTACTCATAATGTAATCTGTCATTTCATCTCTTATATCACTGTTATGATCTCTGAAGCTTTTCTCCCTGACTCCAGCCTCTCTCTCCATTTAAATCAACTCCAAGAAGTCTCCGAAGTAAGCAATCCTGTATTCAGTCATTCCTCCTGTCAATCAGCAAACATTTAAGTGCCTACTTTGTGTCAGGTACTGTGTTAAGTGTACAAGTCTCTCAGACCACAAGTGTAGCAGCTGCCCCTAGGACGACCAACAGTCACACTGACATACAAACAAGAAGTTACAGAGTGTACAGGAAATGCTGAGGGCACATGGAAAACAGTGACCCAGTCTACCCAATGCAGTAAAAACGCTTTAGAGAGGAGCCAGGGAGAGAAGACATGAAAGATCAGCAGGGAATGGTGGGAGATTTTTAGGAAGGTAGAAGAGACAAGGCTTGGGAAATAAAGGAGTCCAGGCTAATTTCCAGACTTCTAGCTTAGGCAGCTGAATGGAGCTTAGAAATATAGGCTTAGGAGGGGAGATGCCAAGTTTAGCTTTGTTGACTCTAAGATAAATATGGGACATGTAACTGGAAGGATCCAGGAAGAACAAATGCTTATTCTCCTGTGACTTTACCCTGGGCTACACAGTGTTTCATTTAATCCCCCAACAACCCTATTATTATGCCCCCTTTTTACAGTTGAGAAAACTGAGACACAGCAAAATTAAATAACTTGCCCACAATCACATGGCTCTGAAAAGCCAAGCTCCTAGACACCAAGCTAAGCAGACCCTCTCTGCACTTGGACATGTGCGTCTGGGGCCCAGGAGAAGTTGAGGCTATCCACACATATTAGACCTATAGGAGACATCTGAAACCTTGCGAGGAGACCAGATTACACAGAGAGCACATATGATGAGCGAGAGGGCCAAGGACAGAACCTTGGGAACACCATCTCATCAAAGCAGGAATCAGCAAAGGGTGTTAAAACGAAATTGTTGGAGGTTAGTAAAAGAAAATAAGTCCAGATGGCTTCTCAGAAGGCTTGGGAAGGGATCTTTGGATTTAGCAACTAAAAAGCATATTAGCTCCTTTTTGTCTGTTGTAACAGACTCAGCCTCAATTTGAACTTCAAGGCTTTTCTCCAACTGGTCCTCCTACCCATCTTCTCCTGCCTTCCTAATTCTCCTTTCCACCTCTATGCAAGGCAAGCAAATCTTCCCAGAGTATTTTTTACTTGGTAGGGAATTGGGGCTCATGTAAGGCCTTCTCTGACAAAGTCATGCTCTTTGCATCAGCACACACATTATTCTCCTAGCCAGAAAGACCCTGCCCCTCCATTCACAATCCATTTACCATATTTCTTTGAAACCTGGCTCAAAACTTATCTCTATCTTGAAGCTTTTTAAAAAATTATTAGTCCTATGTCATTTTAAATGTATAGGTCTCTTCATAGTTTTTACAATTAAGTACTTCTTGGCTCTCAAGTTTTTCCATATATATGTTATATATTATACATTAATATCAGTGCTCACTCACCCATGAGCTAACAAGCTTCTTAAGGAAATAGAGCAAATCTATTTGTTGGTACCCCCTGCACAGTTGTTGCTGAGCAAATGTTTTGAAGTAAAACTGACCACTGAATATTTACTCAAAGCAAGTTATTTATTAGCAAGTGTGAGTAATGGAGAGGAAGAATTGTTGATGAATATGTGCTGATCCTCGTATTTTTATCTAGGCTGAGTTCTGAGGAAAGGGTGGAGTCCCAGAGAAATTTCTCTGCCCTTAATGAAGGGCTAGTTATGAACGGAAAGTGTCTATAGGGAAAGCGCCAGGATCCCATGTTCTGGGTAGCCATCAGAATTCTGATGACATAAAAGTGATGTATCATGGCAACAGCTTATGAATAACATCTGAATAACATCACTGAATTGAGTTTCTATGTAGTAACTTAGAGAAAATAAGCCATCATACAACCATATGCAGATCTAAACAAGTATAACAACAGTGTTCATCTCTATTTCTTCACTTTTGAGGAGTTCCCTGGGGATATTATCATCTTCCTCTATTCTAAACAAAACATGTTAACTTTAGATTAATATAAAATTACTGGAATATGAAATGAAATACTGGAATTTTTTTTTTAATTAAGATTTTGAGTGAAACTCAAATCTCCCAGGCTCAGAATTTTAAGAAATGATATTTCCAGAAAATAGGTGGGTGGATAAAGTGAAGTCCTCTACTGGTATACCACCCCAAAGCTCTCAAAGACACCTTCTTTATATATTGAAATGAAAAACTTAAAAGGTAACATATTCATGTTAGATCCAACAAACGCCAAACTAAACTTATCAATCTTCTTAGAACCCCGTATTTCTAAGTCCTGAAAATGGCTCTACCATCCATTCAGTGGCGTAGTAGATGTAAAACTATCTAATGTGGAGAAGAATGAGAAAGCAGACTACACGGCCAAAAATTAGATGATAACAGTAAGCAACTATTATCACAATAAATGTAAATGGTAACATTTTTTATTTTGAAACAAGACTAAATTAAACTATACTATACTTATAAGAACCTCCCCTAAAACAACAGGATTCGAAAAGTTGAAAGCAAAAGAAAGGGAAAAACTGAAAATAAATGCAAAAAAGCAATAATAATAATATATGCCTATTTAGAAGGTATTATGTAGCAGATACAAAGTTAAATAGCTTGTTCAAGATAGGAAAATTAAGAGTTGCGGTATTAATATCACACACAGTTTAATCAAGGCAGAAAGGTATTATAATAATTAGGGATATGCCACATTAAACATGCAACCATCATAAGCTTTTATGTACTAAATAATATAACACCAATACACATAAAACAAAAACTACCAGAAATACAAGGAGAAATCAAAAGAAATACTACAGTTATAGGAGACTTCAATACTTCTTTGTCAGTCCTCAGCAGATGAAATAGACAAAATGAATAATAATATTCTATATTTATAAATATTCTATGGATACTTTAATCAAAATATTCTCTATCTTCATAACTTATTAATCTCTATTACTAACCATGTAACTTAGATCCTCTATCTGTGATCTGCAAACATTTTCTGTAAAGGGCCAGATAATAAGTAGTTGAAGCTTTGCAAGCCATGTTTGTAGCTGAAAGCACCCACAGATAAGACATAGACAAATGAGCATGGCTGTGTTCCAATAAAACTTTATTTACAAAAAGAGGTTGTGGGGTGTATCTGGCCATGGACCTACTCTATTGGACCTGCTCTGTATAATTTGCTTTTGTTGAAGTGGTCATGGAACATTTACAAAACCAGCATATTTTAGACCACTAAAAAACCCTGAAATTCTAAAATAAAAAATATACAGACTATATATTCGACCACAAGGCAATAAAAAGAGGAATAAAAGTTGAAACAAACACATCAAACAACTCAGAAGATCTGAGACCACCTCAAGTGAAAATACTATTCAAATTCATTGTTTTTAAAATTTTATTATACCAACACATTGTTTCCTGCCTATTTCCTCAGCTCAGACTGTGGGTTTTTAAATAACACTAAATCTGAGCACAAACTCCAGAATGAGAAAAATAAAATCACACAGTCAAAATTCTTCTTCACACCCTATTATCCTCATTTCCCACTAAGGAGTGAAATATAAACACACAGGCTCCACAGAGGAGCCCCCTCCCCCCGGGGCAGATACACGTGCAGATACCGAGGTGCTAGAATCTCAGCCTAGGAAAGAGCTGGTGGGCTTCCCAAGACCTCTCAGCAGAAACTCAAGGCCCAAACTCAAGGCTCTACATGGCCCTGCAGAGTCAGAAGGAGAAATCAAGCTTTCTGACTCAGGTGGAGTGCGCTTCCCAGGAATGTTCTACTCCTTCTGAGTTCCGCTCATTCCCATCTGCCCTTGAAGCGCACACCTCTCCACACCTAGAGGAGCCCTTCTGTCTCCAGGTAGCAACTCTCCTGACCCTCCTTCCCCTCATTCCTTCCCCTCTCCAACTAGCAGCCAACACACAGCACTGGAGGGTGGAGCTCTGAGTCCATTCTCAGCCCTCCATAGGCCCCAGGCCATTGTGTCTGAAGTGGTTCAAGCATTCCCGTTCAGGAATGAGCCCAGAGCAGTGGACGATTCAGCTGAACCCTTCAACAGGTGTGGCATTTACAAACCCCGAGAGGAGAAAATCAGCCTGGAAAGGAGTCAGGAATGGAAAGCCCTTCAAATTCCTTGAACCTGAACAGCCTCCTCCTGTTTGCTAGCCCTTCCTTCCCCGCCGCAAGTGTTTTAGGGGCTAACTTGGGCAGCTTTGGAGCCATTCTCAAATCCTATTTTGTTGTTGGGAAAGATGGGCTGTTACATTCAACTTCCGTCTGCCTGAGGTTTCTGAGCAACTCAAGGGGCAGCAGGGAAGGGAATGCTGTGGAGCGGAAGGCCCCATGCTCACATCAAGAGAAAGGGCGGCTTCTAGCATCTATTGCCCAAAATTCAGAAGGGCACACTTCTTGTGGAAGGACAAAATAATTAGGAACTTTTCGGTACCTGGGTAAGTAGCAGTTGTCACGATCTCTCTCCTCCTGACCCCAGCCCTCGGTTCCCACCCCCTCTCAATTCCAATCCCTTCCCTTCCTCTAAGATCCTTCTCCCTCGTTTCTCTTCCCCTAGAGAGCAATCCCAGAACTGCTCACCTGCCTGACCAGGATTCCACCTAAGAGCGTGTACAATGTGTCTGGCCAGAAACTACTATTCTGATGTTCCTTTTGCTCTCTGCCTCTAGCTTAGCCTGGAAAGCCCGGGGTTGCGGGGTGGAGGGGGTGCGGGGTGGCGCGGGGAGATACTAAGTTCAACTAGCGGAAGTTCTTTCTTGGGTTTCTTTTTTTGCGCATAGCCAGCTGTAGCCCATTACCAGTCCTCTTCTCTCTCAGCCCACCCCTCCCGACGCCACTCTCCCCGGGCTCTGCATCTGGAGGCTGGGCGCGCTCGGGCTCGGTGAGCCGCACTTACCCTGTGCCTTGGCTTTGGCGCGTGGACTCGGGCTGCTTCCCGCGCCTCAGAGGCAGGACGGAGCCCCTACGTGCTGGGGAGCCCGCTACAGCGATCCCGCCCTCCCGGCGCCGAGCAGTTATAAAGGAGGCTGTCGCCGGAGGGAGGGAGCGAGCGAAGGGTGAGCAGAGGGACAAGGGGCGGGAGAGGGTCAGGGGGAAAGGACACGCCTATTCCAGTTCCACGGCACTGCATGCTGTTATGAAAATAAAGTCCCCGCGCCAGGGAATGAACCAAAAGCCGCCTGACGTCAGCTGCACTGTCACCCTTGAAATGGGGAGGAGGGCACCTCAGCCCCGCCCGGCTCATCAGACAGCTCTGAGACGAACGCACCGGCTGGTCCCCCGGCCCTGGAGGCCAAAAAGAGGGTCCAGAGGCACCTCTCCCTGGAAGGTGGCATCTCCTAGACGGAGCCACACCCGCGCTCCCCGCCTGGCACTCCTATCCCCAAAGGGCAAGGGCTAACCAGGTTATAGCTCCTATGTGAGTTCCTGGGTCCCACAGCCCCTGTGTGAGGTGTGAAGAGGGGTACAGACTTATTTACCGTGTTTATTCGAATAACTAGAACAGGGAGCTAACCCCCAAGGGACCCTTCCCTATCTCTCCTTGGCTCTCACCCTACAGGATGAGAGCAGGATGAGAAACCAGGCGCGCAAAAGGACCGGGCGGCTCCCCTCTCAGGGCCCACCAGCCCAAGCCAGGTAGAGGCCAAGGAAAACTTCCGGGGCGAGTCGGAAGGGTCCAGAGTTAGCTGCGCGGTTCCACCTGTTAGAACTGTCCTCAGTTGAGCCCCATTAGTGCTGCCCCGGGGCGGAGAGATCATTATCTCTCTACTTTCCTATCTACCTCTCTTAAAACTTCACAATGCAGGTTGAGAATGGGAATGCCAGATAAAATTATGAAATAAAGGAATTTGCCTTTGGTGTCTGGTTGCCCCTCTCTCGCTGCCCACGCCTCTTCCGTTATCAAGCCAATCCTACTGAAGCTTGTCTTTGTTTACTTGTCAAACAATCCTTAAGTGACTGCCCCCTCAGTGTCAGGACTCAGGCAAAGCTCTCCCCCACTGCCTTGAAGGAGGGGAGCTCTGTGCTTTTGAGGTACTGGATTAGCACACCTAGCAAACTAACCTGTGTTACTATGCATATGAATTAACGAGTAAGACCCAGGTTTCCCCAGCTTTCTCCTCACTTCTCACACCCCAAGATTCCAAAGCCTAATAGGCTTTTTAAAATGTGACTTTTTAGAGCCAATGCCTTTGTTAGGCTTTTATTTCACTCCCAAGAAACTACTGTCTTGGAACACTAAATCCACCTGCTCCTTTCCCAGGGCCCCTAAGGGTGTGTGTGTGTGTGTGTGTGTGTGTGTGTGTGTGTGTGTGTGTAGGGGGAATTAAGAGATTGGTTGGGTCTGGAAATGACTGTGCCTTTTAGTGTGTGCCATCTGCCAAGTCAGGTCTTCTTTCTGGACCTCAGTTTTCCCCTTTGCTAAAAAAGGAAGTTGAACTAGACCATTCTTGTCCAATAGATATGTCATTCAAGCCACAAATGTGAGCCACATATGTCATGTTAAATTTTCCAGCAGCCACATTAAAGGAAGTAAAAAGAAACTGGAGAATTAATTTTATATATTTTATTTAATCCGATAGATCCGAAACATTACCATTTCACCATGTAATCAATCTTTTTAAAAATATTAATGGGCTATTTTACATTCTTTCATTGCACACTATGTCCTCAAAAGTCCAGTATGTGTTTTACACTTACAGCACTTGCCACTTTGGACTAGCCACGTTGCAAATGCTCAAAAGTCTGTGTGGCTAATAGCCCGCACATGGACAGCAGAGGGCTAGCTGTCCCCAACTCCACATTGTAGAAGTCTGAATCACCAAACCTAGGGTGAGGTTCATGACATCAATAAAAAGGTGTCAAGTCAGAGGAGGGAGTGAAAGCAGAGGGTTTGTGACTTTGGGGATTTCCCCCCATCCTCCCCGCAACCCCTCCCCAGAACAAGGAAGTCGGGGAAACCTCATGGGAAAGGGTGAGTGTGTTTTGCTTTTCCTATTGCTCCTTGTTCTCTGGATGACATCTGTCTGACGGGTCTGGGGCTGTTTGTGAGAGCTTTGTGGAGATGCTTGTTTTGAAGTGCTTCCCTTAGTCACTTGCATCCATTATTCTCCACTTTGCCAGTAACTTTGGATTTCCTACCTTGTACTCTTAGCACTTTCTACTCTTTTTTTTTTTTTGGCTGAGCCATCCTGCCACCTGTTGGCAGCTCAGCGGCAGTTCAGCTCGGGCCAGAAATCGAACCAGGGACCCTGATGCTCAGAGCTCACACTCTTGAGCGAGCTCTTAACCAATTGAGCCACTCGACCAGCCCTCTTCTCTCCTTTTAACTTATTTTTCTCCTCCCGTCCCTTTATCAATACACCAGCCCAAGCCAGGACTGGGGTGAGGCAACTGGAGCACATTTAAGGAAACACTGAGCCCTCAAATTGAATGCCTCCTTACTCTGTGAGCCCTGGACACTTGCTTGTTTCTCCTAGCTCCAGCCCTGCCCCAGAACCTCCTGGCTCTCTGGGAGGTGGGAGGGTGGAATAGCTGAGTAATTTTGAGATGCCCCTGAAGGGGACAGAGAGGAGGCCAGTCAACGGAATAATTACTTTACTGGGTCTCTCACTTTACTGGGTCTCTCATCCTACTAAAGTGGTCTGGAGAACAAGGTTGAAAGCCCTTGGAAATCAATGGGAAAAAATAGTATAAAGGGAGTCTGGAAACCCAAGTATGACTCCAACACTCTTTGAGTGTTACCTGGCTTCAAGTGACAGGCAGCATTGTTGAGGGACACAGAAAGGAAGTTCACGTGATTGGAAATAAGGAGATGAGAAGAGAGAGAAAGAGCGCCTGCCTCACAATAAGGGTGCCTTGTATCTCTGAAAGGCGAGGCTGGTCTAATGCTGGAGAGGACCTTCATTCACCTGCAAGGCCAGCAAGCGGGTCATTGTCCAGGAAGATGACATGGGTCAGCCTCGTCTGGGAGTTCCAGAACCGGGTCCCTACCGATGGACACCACCATGATCCCCAATCTTGATTGCAGGAATGGACTAAGAATACAGACAGCTCTGCCAATGTCCTCGTCTTGATCGCTTTACCAACTTTACCTCGCAATCAGGGGCTGTAGAACCTCAGGCTAAGGGCTCCCCTTTTCTCTCCATTTCTTCACTTGCAAGCTAGAAGGTACCACCTGTTCCCCTCCTTGACCTCAATGAAATCTTATTTAAGAAACACCTGAGGGCCGGCCGAGTGGCGCAGTGGTTGGGTGCTGGCTTGGGAAGCCAGCGGCCCCGGTTCGGGTCCCACATATGAGGGTCAGTGACACTGTCCTCAAGAAAAAGAAAACAAAAAACGAAAAACACCTGAGTTGGTAGGAGAAAGCCACAGGAATTTTATTTCCTCAGGTCATTTCACAAAAGGAACTGCTGGTGTCAGGGAACCACAAACAGCTCCCTCCAGGTTCCTGTTAATAGTGGCTTTTCCACTCAATCGCCAAACCATACAGGAAGCATTTGAGAGCCAAATACGTACCAAACATTGTAGGAAGTATGAGAAAGTACAAGTATGAGAAAGATACTACTCCGTGTCTATCTCCTGAAGGGAATTTCCGTGTTTATTCAGCCATTTAGAAGCTGTGGTCTTCTGTATAACTCTGCTGGGGACGCAAAAGAAAACTGCCTTTAAGGAGCTCAGTCTGGTGGACAGATGGACACTAATGAAACAGAAGTAATGTGTTGTGTTGGATGTTACACCAGAGGAGCACACAAGGACCACGGCAGCACAAAAGGCCACACACCCCACAGCATTCTGGGTAGCCCTCATTGGGGGCAGAAAACGTAAAAGATGAGTAAGAGTTTTTCAGATGAAGAGGGAAGAAGGGTGAGGAATGGGAGGGCATCTCAGGGAGAGGACCAAATTTGCAAAGGCACAGAGGTGTGAAACAGCGCTGCCCCTTCATACGGTGTGAGCACAAAGTGTGGGCAGCAGCAGGTGAAGCTGGACAGGTGGACAGTGGCCAGATTAAGTGTGGAGCCCCAGGCTCATCTTGGAAGCAGAAGGGCACAGAAGCATAAAGCAGGGGACGAAAAGGAGGATATGTGTGAGGTGAACAGCAGTGTGGGGGCCCTAAATCCAATGACTCGTGATGTCCTTATAAAAAGAGGACATGGAAAGATGCACAGACGCAGGGAAGACAGAGACACATAGAAAAAGGCTCTGGGAAGACAGAGGCAGAGATTGGAGTTATGCTGCCACAAACCAAAAAACACCAAGGATGGACGGCAACCACCAGAAGCTGGGGGAGAGGCATGCAAGAGATTCTCCCTCAGTGCTCCAGAAGGAACCAGCCTTGCCCACACAGCCTGGATTTCAGACTTGTAGCTTTGAGAAGTGTGAAAGAATAAATTTCTGTTGTTTTAAGTCACCGGGTTTGTGACACTTCGTTAGGGCAGCCCTAGGAAACTAATACACCTCTGAAATGTAGACTATTTTGTACCAGATGGTTATACGAAATGCTAAAAAGAGTCTGCCTAGCACAACAGGAGTCTTAAGCGCTTAATGTTGAAGTGGTCTTGGTTTCTTCTTCCCACCTCCACCAGGTGTAAGGGAGAGAAGTGGAGTGTGCAAAAGATAAACACACGTGGCACAAAGGAGATGACACTTGAAGCCCCGGAATGCAGTCTGTAGGGAACCAGAGCTTGCGGTCAGTACGCTGGCCAACCACCAACTCCGCCTGTCTCAGGCCTCTAGGTGTGGGGCTATGAAAAATGCCGTGGTTACAGCTCAGACTTCCCCACCTTTTCTGGGGTTGACTTAACACTCAGAGACTTAATTCCGAGGAAAGTTGGGAGCTGAATGAAGCCTCCATGCTGAAATCAGAGAGGCGCTGCCCTTAACCCCAAGGCTGGGTAGAGTCCCATTAAGTGCCCAGACTGGTTCCGTGACATGAAACCCAATGCAGCTGGAGCTCAGTGAATCTGTCCTGACCTACCTCTCTCTTTCTGCTCAGCCCAGGGCAAGGAGTCCGTGGCCGGAGAAGTTCATATTCGAATGAACTTGAATAAATTGAACCTTGGAGTTAGGAAGGCCTGGCCTGAATCCTACTAACAGCTCCACAGTCTATTGCCTTACCTGAAAGAAGGGAGTTCAAAACATTTAATTCACAGTGTTGTCATGAGCATCAAATAGAAATACACCTGGCACATAGGAGATACTCAGTAACACTCATTGACGCACACTTGGATTTCTGGCACTGGAGGCAGTAAGGCAGCTTCCTGACTCTGTACATGAAAGACAACAGTGAAGACAGCAAAATTCCCTTTCAGCATCTACCTTTGTCAGGCTTCTCCCTCACTTCCAGTTATCCAAATGCCCATACACTTTTCATATATTGCTCAACAACAACAACAAAAAAATTCATTTGGACTAAACTGTTAAAGGAATGCAAGGACTGTCCCTTCTGAGAGTATTTTCTATGAAAAGACAGGCCTACTGGGGCCAGCCGAGTGGCTCATTTGGTTAACAGCATGAGCTCTGAGCAACACAGTTGCCAGTTCGATTCCCGCATGGGCCAGTGAGCTGTGCCCAAACTGAGCTGCTGCTGAGCTGCCAATGGGTGGCAAGATGGCACAGCTGGTGAGAGCATGTGCTCCTAATAACAAGGTTGCCAGTTCGACTCCCACATGGGATGGGGGGCTACGCCCACCTGCAACTAAGATTGAACAGGGCATCTTTAGATGAGCGGTTGTGAGCTGCCGACAGTTGGCCAAATGGCGACTGAACTTGGAGCTGAGCTAGCTGCGCCCTCCACAACTAAGACTGAAGGACAACTTGGCTGTTCCCCTTCCCCAATTCCCAACACTGTTCCCATTCCCCCCATTCCCCAATAAAATCTTAAAAAAGAAAAGAAAAAAGAAAGGCCTACTGATTCCACTCAGCAATAAAAAGGAATGAATCACTGATACACACCACAACATGAATGAAGCTCAAAAACATTATGCTGAGCAAGAGAATAAAAGGATACACACTGCATGCTTATTTATAATGCTATATATATCCAGTTATATAACGTTCTAGAGCAGCAACATTGGTCTATGATGACAGAAAGCAGATCAGTGATCGTGCAAGCCCAATGCTGGGGGGTGAGGGTTTCCTGCAAAGGGGCACAAAGGGCGATTTCCGAGGCGGTGGAAACAGTCTCTATCTTCATGTGATTGTTATACAACTTACACATTTGTCAAAACTCGATAACATGAGTGTATTTATAAATAACTTATACATGTATAAAGATGACTCTTAAAGAGAAAAAAAGGGCCTGTTTAAGAGGTTGATGCTTAACACTAAAAAATTCATCACTAAGAATAGAATTTTAAGGACACAGAAGTATAACAGAGTCAGGCCTGGGAGGGCATTTCAGAAGAAGGTCCTGGTCTGACAAAATTATTTGGTGTCCTTTCCAGGAAATAAGAAGCTTTTTGGGAAATGTGATTTAGACCCTTGAATATTTAGAACTCTGCGATTACCCACACTCCTACCTGTGTGTCCTTCCCTCCCTGGGATATGAAATCATGCAACATGTACGTACTGAATCTCATGCAGAGAGATTCCTCTTCCAGAAGGTAGGGATTCCCCAGTGAACAAGACAAAGGCCCTGTCCTAATGGAGCTTACCTTTGAGTGGAGGGAAGAAAACAGTAAGTAAACAGACTGTGTCAAGCAGGGTTGGGGAGGAGTTGAAGGGAGCAGATGCTGCTTTCTGTACGGCAATATGTAAGAAGCCCGCTGTGAGAAGGTGACATTCTGGCAGAGACCTGGAAGCAGTGAGGGAGTGACTGCCTTGCCGGCATCCCAGGCAGAGGGAACAGCAGCGCAGGGCCCCATGTTCACGGAATAGCAAGGAGGCCCAGAGTGACTGCAGAAGAAGGCAGCGAGTGCAAGAAGCCAAGGTCAGAGAGGAAGTGGAGAAGGAGGAGGATGCAAACCAAGTGGGACCTTGTGAATCTGGTTTTCACTCCAAGTGACACAGGAAGCCACTGTCCCATGAGGAATGACATGATCTGACTTACATTTTATGAGGGTCACACTCCCTGTGTTGAGAATGCACACGGGGGGCTGGGAGCAGAGCTGGTGAAGTCTGAAAGCAGGGCAGCCAGTGGGAGGCCACCGCTAGAGAAGGATGGAGCAGGTGTAGCAGCAAGGGAGCGCCAGGCTTTGAATGCTTTCTGAAGATAAAGCCAACAGAACTTAATGAATTAAATGTAGGATATTAAAGAAAGAAAAGGAGTCAAGGACGATTCCAAAGTTTGAGGCTTTGGATAGAATTGAAAAGAAACAACCAGAGCCCTTGTAACTAAGTTCATCTTTAAATTAAATGGCCATATTTTCAAAATTTAAAAAAAATGAAACACTGTGGACTACCAAATAGTTTCGATGCCGCACACAAAGTGCAAGAGGCAGTTTCAAAAATATAAAGACCTAAATGTTGACATTTCTGAGATATTTTAAAGGCTTATGGAATCAGTTGTGGGAAGAAGATTTGAAACTGGGGTGATTCCATAAAATGTTATAACCACCAACTTTTCCCAACAGGATTATAGAAATGCTTTCTCATTGGTTCTCAAAAGCATCATGAAATTAGAAATTATTTCATGGTCAAGTCACTTGCACCACCGTGGCTGAGTTGGATGGATTGGAATAATTGTATGGTGAAGCAGGACTTTGGTGACACTATCAGATATTAAGACTTAGAAATTAACATGAAGTTTGTCAGTCCCTACGGTGGTTTAGAATAAGTCGGTGATCCTTTAGCCAAAGGAGGAAAATATCACAGAAGCATAAATGATCATTTTTTCCATTCTGTTTTTATCTTCTATGGTTCCATCATCCTTTCACAAGTTTAAAGTCATAGATTTGTTTGTTTGTTTTTTCCACAGTTGTTCATGGTGATGATTCATTTAGATTCCCAGCATAGAACCATGAATTCTTTCCTCTGCCTTCAATCCACAATTTTTATCTCCCAGCAAATAATATGAGAGGAATGAAAACACTTCTATTCACAGCGATTGGGGCACTTCAGAGTTTCAACTTAGAAAGGCATGGAAGACTTTCACTTCTAAAGTGAAGTGAAGTGTTTTCAAATAAAACTAGCTTCCCAAATGCCCAGGTCTCCCTATGTCTCTGAAGTGGTAGGCTTGGCTGAGACACATAGAAGATAATGACTTGTCCAAAATTTATTTAATGAGACAGTGGAACCCAGAAAAATATTCCTACCTATATAATAAGGTCACTAAATGAAATCAATTCTCCTCTGAGTGCAGGGGAAATATTTGGCTTTCCAATACAGATTGACCTGAGGTTTTTAAAATATATATATTCTTTAATAGAGCCTTAGTCATAATTTCTTGAGCTATCAGGAGAAGTAAGAATAAAGCCTGAAGGAAGAAAGAAGAACCAAACATTGATTAAAGGTCTACTTTGTGCCAGTTCTCCTTTTTATGTAAAAGAACTAAGGAGAACGCTCCATGTATTCTCTCAATAAACTTATACAAAACACCTACTATGTGCCAGGTATGTGTAGCATTTCAGATGAACCTGAATCAATAAAAGGGCTTCATCCAAATCAATACATCACCTTTGCATCAAAATGTCTTTTGTCTCCTCTCTTGGGTTGGAAAATCAGCAGAGTATTACCTTGTATTGCCTGTCCTTTAATTGCTAAATTCATTCAGTGTGGTGGTGGGCCAGATGGGCGAGTGTCCCACAGAGGGTGGAATGAGAAAGGTTCCCTGGCCACATCTGAGTCTGGTTCTGGCCTCTTCCCAGAGATGGACCAATGGCAGCAGTGGACACAGGAGACTGATTAACTGGCTAATTCAAGGAAATCACAAACCCAAACCAGAGCGAAACTCCTGTGGGCTGGCACTAAGGAAACACCCTGGGGCCCCCACCAGCAGAGACACACCGCTATGGCAGCTCCTAAACCACCCTGGCCCGCGGCAGGTGGAGACTAGAACAAGGGTGGTATTGGGCCTGCCAGTCATTTCCTTATTTCTCTTGTACTACCCCAAACCACTACTGCTTGAAACATCTTTTCAAGAAACTGATGGGTGTGACCTTGGGAGGGAACAGTGTAAATAGGCGCTGACAAAGGTGTGTATTGAGAAAGGAAGACTATTTTAAGGGAAAGTGGGAGAAGACCAAGCTGCCTTCATCTTGCTAAAAGCCAAGGTCCCAGATACTCCTAAGCATGACTACTCAGTTTCCCATAACCAAGGCTCAACCTAGATCCCCTGAAAAAGAACTTCTCAATCGAGACCCATGGAAATTTTGCTTTCCCATTGTAAAGAAGTATGGCTCTCTTCCCACAAAATAATAAGAATACTCTTTGTGTGAGACAGAGATTATATATATACAGGAACATATATATGTTTACAATGTTGAACTATTAGTTAATAATACTTGGAGGTGAGCGGAGCACTTAGAATAGTGTGTCTGGCCCATGATAGAATGTCAGTAGCTCTAGGTGGGAATAAGCTTGATCAACGAGAGGACTGAAATTCAGAGAGATCAGGGATGTGTCTTAGATCCCAAACCTAGTTAACTGGGGATTCAAGACTAGAACCCAGGTCTCCAGACTCCTGTGTCAGCATCCAGATGTTGTATCACCCAAATTCCCACCTTATGACTTACTTAAGGATAACAATTTAGATAGCAAAATCTTTTACAACCTGCATTTTTACTCCCACCCACAAAAAGTGGAAGACACCCTTCTTGATGTTCTCAAGGACCACCAACATTCCCTGTTTTCTGTAGTGCAGGGGTTCCTACCCTGAGGTCCATGGACCATATACACACCCCAGGGATCCAAAGATGTATTTCCATTTGAGAGCCCCTCTCCATTGTCAGAAATGGGTGTGCATTTTATCTACTACCCTAAATGCATCCGATCTCAGAGAATTGGGTGTGCTTTTTTCTTGAAAAAATATGCATAGCCTTATCACATTCTCAAATGTATCCATGGAGAGATAAAGGTTAGCACCACTATTAACCTATATCCCTTCATATTGTACATGCCAGTGTAGATCAGGTTTTCTCTGGCTCTCAGTTTTTAAAAGGATGCTGCTACAGTGACGGAAAGAATACAGCACTGACTGACCAACAAAGAGGCCTGGCTGAGAAATGCAGGGTCGGCTGAGGGGATGAGCCTTTCCCTCTGCTGGCATTTTATTTAAAGCCAGTTTGCTAATGACCAAAGGTTTTTCTCTCACTAAAATACACCATGGAATATTCATAAGAAGCAATAGTTTCTTTTTAACCAGTGTTATGGACTGAATGTTTGTGTCCTTCCCACCCCCCACTCCAAATTCATATGTTGAATCCCTAATTCTCAAATGTGACATTTGGAGATGGAGATGGGGTTTTTTGGGACATAATGAGGGTTAGATGAGGTCATGATGGGATCAGTGCCCTTATAAGAGGAGATACCACAAAGCTCGCGCTCGCGCTCTCTCTCTCTCTCTCTCTCTCTCTCTCTCTCTCTCTCTCTCTCTCCCCACAAAAATAGGGGGCATCTGAGCCCCTAGCAAGATGGTGGTCACCTGCCAGCCCAGGGGATAGGCCTCAGAATGAAAGTCGCCTCCAGCACCCTGGTCGAGGACGTAAATAAATTTCGGTCATTTAAGCCGTCCAGTCGATGGTATTTTGTTATGACGGGCCAGCCGACTAATACAACAAGTTTCGTTATTTTTCGTGGTTTAACAACTGACATCCAGAGTTTTTACAGTTTCAACAGCACTTGTGTTTTGTCTCATTCTCAATCTTGACAGAAACCCTTCAAAGTAAAGAAGAAGTGATGAAGAACTGAAGCTCAGAAGGGTCAGTGGTCTGCACGTTGTTCAGCTTTCAGGAAGTGGTGCAGCGCCCACACCGCCGCAGGCCTAACTCCCTAGCCAGGCCATTCTTCCCCTGCATCCCGCTGCTCTGGCCCCCTTGGCCCAGCGGGTGGCTGACTCTGCAGGGACACCAGGGGCTGTGCTCTCTGCCATGTTTCCCCTGGAGAGCTCAGTGTGGCCTCCTTGCCAACCTCACCCTGCTGAGCTCATTTGCAGCTGGTGTTGCCCTGCAGCCTTAAACAGTCTGCTTTTTAGACATTTAGGTTTGGCAGGAGCTTAGCTCCTCCCTTAATTTCTCTTTCCCAAGTGAAACGAGCTGACAAATTGACTTTCCTGTGGTCAGGCTGGCATCTTTTAGCAAACATCTCCATTCCCAGCTTATTTTCCATGATTCATATTTGGCGCTATTATTGTATGTCTCCACATTTTAAGGCGCATAACAGAATTGTCAAATGGCTATATCTTTAGCTGGTATTAGTCAGGGACTTTACCTCATTTGTTGGGTTCCAGCTCACTTATAATTTTAAAGGCTTCTAGCAGGCAAGTCCACTCTAGTCTAGAACGAGCTGGGAAGGGGTGCTATCAGTCCTGGGTCTCCTGCCCCCCTCCCCACACCCACTAATTCCATACCCTTCCCCATATCTCCCCTCAGTCTGCTAAACACCTCCCCACTTCTAATCTGCTCCATTCTCTCTGTTTTAAGCTAACACCTGTTGAGCACTTTCTTATTCCAGGCACTGCATGACTTATCTTGTACCATTATCTCAATCATTTTCCCCTCCCAGGAAGAAGCTGATAAACGTTCACAGCAAGAAATATAGGACAGATAAGTTTAAATAGGTTAACCCTGGGACAATTTAAGTGGAAACCAGACCTACGTGGAGCATGAGCCTTTTGTAAATATAAAAGTATTAGTAAGCCAGGTAAGGAAGGAATGAAGGGTTTGGTTTAGTTTGGTAGACTGGAAGTGTCTTCCTGTAAGAGACCTTGAATCATGGTATCAGGTGTTTGTTGACCTGTCTCACTTTTGCAAGGCTGTTTCCAATGGCAAGTATCATTACTCAATTCAGTTCAACACAATGGTACATAATTAAGCACCTACTGTGTGAGGGCATTGTACTAATCTTGCAACACAAAAATCTCTACACAAAGGGGGCTCCTGAACTCTCAAAACTATAGAAAGTTCATGAATGTCTTTTTACACTTTGCAGGGGAAAAGTTTCATACTTTTCTGAGAATGTCAAGGTTCCTCGACTCACTAGAGGTTAAGAATGATTGCTTTACAGATTTAAGGTATAAGATAAATCCCCAGATGTCAAGATACTTTGTAAAAAGAATGAACATAAAGGGCCAGCCGAGTGGCGCAGTGGTTAAGCGCTGGCTTGGGAAGCCAGCGGCCCCGGTTCAGGTCCCACATATGAGGGCCAGTGACACTGCCCTCAAAAAAAAAAAAAAGAATGAACATAAAAACAGAATTAATATATATACACACACAAAAATGAAGTCCCCTTTTTCTGTTACCATCTGTCATGGAGGCACACCATGACCATGTGGAACACAAGAACTCTACCCACCTTCACTCTCTTCTCTGGATATGTGGCATCACTCTGGACTCAAACAAAAGGAGTGTTTGTCTAAGTTACTCTACCGAAGGTACTTGACTAAGTTGGAAGGCCCAGGAATTGACTGATCTCTTATTTAGCCTTGTGCATTTCGTGTTCACTTAAACCATTACCCCTTATAAGTCAACTATTTAATTTGTTTCCTTGGCTAGATTTGCCTTGAGTGGAGTCATCAAGGTAAACAATCTTAAGTATACACACACATATACATATATTCATATTGGAATTTAAGACAACAGACATCTGACTTAGCCATCTGGTTCATTCATTCATGCGTTCAATCATCATTTAGTATCCTACCTGGAGCCAGGCTCTGGTGTTAATAACATAGCTAAGGGAGGTCCTGGCCTTGAGGCCCTCAGTCTAATAGGAAAGACAGACATATGGGCACATGATTACAATACAGTGAGTTAAATGCAAAGAAGTAAATAGACAGGATTCAAAAGAAACAGGGCAATTTCTCCTGGAGGGATAAAGAAGGCAGGAAAGGTTTCACAATGAGCTGAAGAACAAGTTTGGACCAGACATAACAGAGAAGACATTAATACGTGTTGACCTTCTAGGGGGCCGCTTTTCATTCCGGCACACATTCACTCAACAAATACTGACCCAACCCAACACCCAGGAGTGCTAAGGACTAACTTTCCAACTCTGTGATGGTAACAACGCATAGTCAAAACAACCCTGGGTGTGCCCAGGCCCCTCTCTCCAGAGTGAGAAAGACACTTTGCATTGCAAACACCCTGGCTGGGGTGGAGGGCACTTTAGGAGCTGGGGCTCCAGAGCTCAGGGAGAAGACAAGTTCAAGTCTGCTCCCATCTCTGGCTAAGTGAAAGGCAGCCTTTGATAATCAGCTGCGTCTGGAAGGTCCTTCTAACCCCCAAATCTCCTGCCGGAACCCAGTCCTCCACCTGAGTGTGGACCATAGGAGTCTTACTTTGAAACGCTAATATGCTATGAAATACTAGTATATTAAGCTGGTCATTTGGTTATTAATATTCATAACATTTATAAGTTATAATCCAATTTTCTCCTAATGGTTGCCAACTATCTTCCCCCGTGGGAGCCCACTTTGCCTGTCCCTGTGAAGATGTGAGAATTCACGCCTCTCCATTGCCCTGAACAAAGCCTGGCTGACCATTGACTGGTGCAAGTACAGAGCAGGAGTATGAAAGCTCCAACTTCCTTGTCTCAGGTAGGGTCTACTTACTTCCCATCCCACTTCCCGGCAGGCCCCGCGCAGGCTGCCCTCTGCGGGCTTCACCTGAGATGGTATCTCACTTGCCTTCTGCCTCTGCCCTGTCCAGTTGTCCCACTCATCTCCCCCTGGGAGCCTAACCTATAGGTAGAAACAGGAGACGCTGCACCAGGAAGCCAGGGAGGGAAAAATGGAAAGACTTGGAAAACAAATTCCCACTGTTTGACAGTGTTGCCTTAGGAAGCCCCTGTGAGGAGGGAACACAGAGGCCTGAGACACGATATTTGAAGAGCGATTGGCAAAGCACCCTGCAGTGCCCAGTATTGTTATTGGTGCTCTTTTAATAACCACGGCTTCCATCCACCAGACGCTGTGAGAAAGGCCACACACATGTTCTCATTTAATCCTCACAGCAACCCTTGAGATGGGCATTATTTGTATCCCCACTTTACAAAGGAGGAAACTGAGGTTTCGTAAAGTTAAATAACTGGCTTAAGGCCACAAACCCAGTCAGGGGAAGAGCCAGGACCCACCCCAACCCTCTGACCAGAGACTGGACTTTTCACCACCACCACAGGTTGAGAATGATGGTCATTCTCTCAGGATTTCTGTGGATTGAAACTAGATCTCTTTGTACAGAGGAAAGGCAGAGGCCAGTCAAGCCCAGGAGGTCTGAAGACTCCCTGCCCTCTCCAGTGGAGCTGCTGCCCACCCCAGCCCTCCCCTCCTCCCTCAGGGTTTTCAAAGGAAGCTGGGAAGTAAGATTTGTCCTCGCACCAGGTGTCTGATGGTGTCACTCTGAGGGGAGCAGAGGCTCCTATGAGATCCCACTCTGAGAGGGGTCAGACCAATCTAGTCTTCTCGGGGAGTCAGTACTGACCGGAACTCAAAGTAAGCTTTGTCGCTGGCTTTTTATTCATTTAACATTTAGTTAACAATCACTTATTGAACATTGAGTAGGCGTTGGGCGCTGGGTGACCAAGACGAAAATAGAAACAAAAGCATGGCCCCTACCCTTAGAAAAGGTAATAGTCTATTTTTAGAGAAGACAGGTAGGTAAACGGTTGTTACAATGTAAGACGTGCTGAAAATAAGAAGCAGCTACGAGTAAGACTGTCTGGGTTTTCATTCTGGTGGGTTTGGCACTTAAGTGCGGTGGAGTTATTTCAAAACTGTAAGCTTCAGTTTCCTCAGCTGTAAAACTTGGATAATAAGAACTACCTCTTAGGGTTGTTGGAAAGATTCAACAACAAATGTATGTAAAATATTTAACTTGGGACTGTTCCTAGCTAGTTCCTGGATAAATGCCAACCTTCAGAACCTTGGGCAGGTGACTTAACCCTTTCCTCCTCAGCTTCCCAATCTGTAAATTAGGGCTAAGACATCTATACTTCTGGATCCATCAATCAACAGAGGTGTTGTAGGGGCAAAGGAGGAAAAGCCACCAGAAAGACTTCCAGTAAAGCTAGGAGATGCTAAGAATAGCACTTTACTGGGAGCACAATAAGTACAGCATGTGAGTAAGTGCTGAGTTATAGATGCCTACTCTCCCTCTGTGGCTCTTCAAAGGGTGGAGGGGGAGAGGGTGTAAGTGAGTGCAGGGGTGAGTCACAGGGCTGAAAGAGTGAGGAGAGGTTCCCATAGAGGTGGGACCTGAGCTGTGCCTTGGAGAACATGTAGGACTCTACCAACTAGGACTCTATGACTCCATATGGAATCATGAACAATCATAGGGTGTTCGTGGACAAGAAAAGAGATTACAGTGGATCCTGTCTGGGGTCATTTAGAATATAATCTTAGACCTTAGGATTCCCTGATTCAGTGGATGAGAACACCGCCAGGCTCATTCTTTGCCCGTGGTCCCAGCAGCCATCCTTGCTACCTCAAAAGTCTCTTTTCAAGAGTCCTAGGGGCCGGCCGAGTGGCGCGGTGGTTAAGTGCTGGCTTGGGAAGCCAGCGGCCCCGGTTCGGGTCCCACATGTGAGGGCCAGTGACACTGCCCTTAAAAAAAAAAAAAGAGTCCACTCCTCCAAGTAGCAGTCTGGGATCACCTGTTCCCAGCTTTTCTAAGAACTGTGGGCTCCATGACCAACCTGTGTTCACAGAGAATGTTTGAGAAATATAGCTTGAAAAGCCAAGGGTGCCCAAACAGAGTAGTCAGTCAGACCTTACTAGTGTTTTACATGCCAAATAAATCAGAAAAAGCAAATAAACACTCCCAGTGTGTCCCCAGAAGAAAAGATGAGGCAGTTATGAGAAAATGGGGTGTGACCCTTCCAGTAGAGCTGGAGGGGGAAAAAAAAACAACTCTCCTTGAAAGAAAATCACTCACCTTGCTGAGTTTCCCTTAGGTGAAGTGATTTATGGGAGAATATCTATTTATTAGTAGTAAATGCAGGCATAAGCAATGAAAATGGAGACCATACCTCCCAGCTGAACCATCCCTACCCAGTTACTTGTAACTACTTATCTGTCTCCTTCAAATAGCACATATTAAACTTATGCCTAAATAAACAAGTAAAAAAGGTGAATTTCCTGGCAGGGAATTTCTGTGTAATTAGTCAGCAGCTCCAGTGTCTGCGCTGTCACTAACCAGCACTGTGACCTTTAGCGGGTCCACCTCTCTCCATCCTCATTGCCATAACCTTAGGCCAGGCCACTATGTCCCTCTCCTAAACTACAACTTCTAACTGATTTCTATCTCTAGTTTTTCTCTTCCCTCAAGTATCCCCCATTCTAGAGACCTTTAGTATAGCGAGTTTCCTAAAATCTCAAACCTGATCAACTCTCTCCTTAAAACCTGCCACATCTCTGCATTGATTCTAGGACCAAATGCAAACACCTTCGTATAATCACAGAGTTGTGCTCTGGACCCTGCTTACTGTTCCAAACTCATGTCTTCCTCTTCCCCACCCAGAGTCCAACATTCCAGCCATGTTTCCCTGTATAATATTAACAATAACCAATACTTACTGAGAGCTTTCTAAGTACCAGATATTGTTCTAAAGAACTCTTCATGTGTTAACTAATTTAATCTTTACAGCACTACTAGATAATAACTATAATTATCTCCCTTTCACACCAACATGCAGAAAGGTTAAATAATTATCCAAGGTTACCAGGCAGGTAATCATGAGGCATCCCCTCACTCCCTCTTCTTATCTCCAAGTCTTTGTATGCATGTTCCCTCTGCCTGGAAGATCACTTCCTCTCTCATCTTTTCTCTTTCCTACCCTTCCTTTGCTGGGCTAACTCCTTCTCCTTGTTTGAGTGTCCCCATGTATATAGCGCCTCCTCTGAGCTTTTCCTTCCCAGAATGCCCTCTCCCCTCAGTGGCAGTTAGTTTCCAAAGATGGTCCCCAATGAATGATGCCTTCCAATATTCATGCCCTGACATAGTTCCCTCACACACCGAATTTCAGCTAACCTTGTGACTCACAGCACATTATGGTAGATGTAATACTGAGTGAGTTCCAGGCCTAGGTCATACAAATCCTGGCAGCTTCCACCCAAATTTCTTGGAATGCTCACTCTGGGGAAAATCATTACACTATGTAAGAAGCACCTCAGGCTGTTTGGAAGCCAAGGTAGCCACATGGAAGTCTATGTGGAGATGGAAAGATGCCCACCCAATCATCATTGTTCCAGCCATCCAAGGCCATGTACCAGATATGTGACAAAAAAACTATCTTGGATGTCCAGCTTGGTTGAGCCTTCAGGTAACACCAGCTTCAGCTACCATCTGACTGCAGAGGTCTGTGAGACCGCATGAGGGGAACCATGTAGCTAAGTCCAGTCAACCCACTGAGCTTTGTTTGTTATTTTAAGCCACTGATTTGTTATTTTAAGCCACTAGTCTTTAGGGTGGTTTTGTTAAGCTGCAATAAATAACCAGAACAATGGGAATACAGTGGTGAACAATAGATGGCATGTGCCCTCAAGGAAATCTTGGTCTAACGGAAAACACTGTCAAGAGAACAAATAGAGCACAGTGTGATGAATTTGGGGAGTGGGGAGGGGCGGAGAGGACAGTCCAGTCCTTGGCACAACCAAGCTGAAAATCAACAAAAGAAAGCAGAATGGTGTGGTTGGTCAAAGCATGGGCTTTTGAATCAGATGGAGTTGTCTGAATCCTGGCTTTGTACTTGCCTTTTGAGTGACTTAAAGAAATTTTCTCAAATACCCTGAGCATCACCTGCAATCATCCATAAAACAGGGATAATAATGCTTCGTTTAAAAGATAGTTATAAGGATGAAATTAAGTATTGTTTGTAATGTTTATCACATAGCCTGCTATATGGTAACATTCAATACATAACATCTATATCACATGTGACTAAATACATTTATAGCTAATTACGAAAAACATTAAATGGCCCAGTAATAACCTAGGCTTGTCAAAGCTCACATCAAACCAGCACAGCAGGAAATTCTCTCTAGACATGTGAACTTAGCTCCATATTGTACATTTTATGACTAAATCGTTAATTATATTCCATTTACTTGAAAGCCCATATCTTTGGGAGAGAATGAAGTGGGGGATGATTCCATATACTCAGGTGTGTACTAAACAGGAGACTGGATTAGCCACTCTTTGAGGGCAGAAAACAAATATTGTTCATCTTCATATCCCCATGCTAATAACAGCACCTGGTACATGGTACTCATACTAAGTATGAGTTGAATGAATGAATGAATTAACAAATGAATGAATGAAAAGGACTCACAATAAATGAACACATACTAATTGCCAAAGCTAGGCCGAACACTTTACCTAGACTATCTCGTTTCCCTCCCATAACCACCCCATGATATAAGCAAGATGGTTACCTCTGATTGAAACCACTTTTTAGCATTCACCACCTTGTTTAATAGTACTTGTACCATGAATTGGGTATCGCATTTTTCAGAAATGAAAAACATGGCTTGACTTAACTGGCTTGAGAGAAGACTCTCACTATGACACAGGGTTTAACTTCCAACTATTACATAAATATGTGAATAACCTTTGAAAAGTAAGATAAGCATGTGAAGGCAAAGTACCTGAGATAATATCCAGTAACTGGAGCAGAATGAGGGCCAGGCATGTGGACCCCGGCAAGACCGTAACTGCATATTTGCAATTAGTGCATGACAGGAATTCCAACCTGGAGATCAAGCTAGATGTCAGCAGACAAAGAACATCTCTAGTAAAAGAGAAGCCTCTGCATTTTAGCTTCCCATCAAAGAGAGAGAATGTACCTGTATCAATCAGTCTGGGTTAGGAGGGTCACACAGTTATTTAAAGCAGGAAAGTTTAACGTTAAGAATTATGAAGCTATGATAGGAGCGTAAATATAAGATATAAAGAGAACTCTAAAGGGTACTTTAGAGCTGAGGGAGAATAGCCAAGGAAAGGCTGGACTTCAGGTCTCATGGGAGAAGACGTGGTTGCAGCCTACTGGATGGTGAACTTCACTGGGGTGCCCAGGCCAGAGCTGGTTCACAATCCCTAGGTAAGCAGGAAATAACTCTCCAGGGTGCAGGTGAGCTAAAGCTGGTGGGAAGGTGTGCACAGGGGGTGCAGATTGCAGAGCCCACTGCAGGCATGAAGCATGCAGAATCACTGAGGGAGAGACACAGGAAGATGGTCACTGGGCCCGCATGGTCTCACAAGACCATGTGGATGAAATAGGTGGTCCTAAGGAAAATAATCTCCAGGCTGGTCTGATCATAAATTCCTAACTGGGCAGGTCAGAGTAGGTAGATACGCCCCAGGCATATAAGCTTTTACTAAAAGGTTTATCTTTGCCTTAAGCAATCTGTTTGTTGTTTCTGCTAATCTAGGTTAATACACCTTTGAAATAAACCCTAACCACACTCAAGAAAGCATATAATCTTGTTAACTACCCAATAATACAATCTTCCTTAGTTCCCTCCTTAATTTCCAATGGTTAAAAGAGGCCGCAAACTTATTCTCTGGAGCCTTTGAGATCTTGCTCCCCAGCATATGTCAAGAGTTTATTTGAGTTTGGCTCAAATAAAACTCTTACAAAATTTCTCTATAGGTTTGGATGTTTCTTATGTCAACATCAGGAAAGATATAAAGGACTTTGTTTTTGTAAAAGGAAGTAATTTTGTCCCAAAGTAAATTTATTGTTTCAAAATAAGAAGAAAAAAAAAGATAGGACAAAAGTTGAAAGGTATGTGAAAGTTGCAGAAGGTTTGAGGAAGTTGTAGAGGTTCATGGAAAAAGGGATCTTAAATAAAGAATTTTATGTGGTCAAGCTGCCTAAGATTGCAATGGATAACTCAGTCAATTGCATCATAGTGTGTGTGTGTGTGTGTGTGTGTGTGTGTGTGTGTGTGTGTGTGAGAACTCTCACCAGATCTTTAACTATGGGCATTTTTAAGTCTGTTATTATCACCAGATCTTTAACTATGGGCATTTTTAAATCTGTTATTATTTACAGATAGTTATTGTTTTACTCTGATGCTTTTGCAAAGTGTTCCTGCCAAGGTGCTTCATCTCCAAGGAGATTCGTGGAAAGACTGACAAGTCCAGGTTTCTGATAAGATCAATTTTGCCTTCATGTGGGAGAGACAATAATGGACCTTCCAGATGCTCCCCAAAGCCTACCTGCACAGCCCCACAGTATGTCTCAGAATGGTTCTTGCCCACATCAGGAGAGCAGGCCCATTGCATTGATGATATTACGTAAACTTGCCTCTGCTGCTGGACACGCCAGGCTTTGCTGGAACATCTGTGAGAAAGAAAATAGGAAGTGAACCCACAGAAAATTCGAAGCCCAGGCACCGCCGTAAGATTTTGGGAGTCATTTGATTGGGTAAGATGGGTATTGTCCCAGAAGCTATGTTTGGCAAGTCTATCCAACCCATAGGAATGTAAAGGAGGAAAGTCTGTAGGGATTTGGGGATTTTAAAGGACTTTTGTTTCCAACCTAGCACAGTTGCTCTGTCCCATAGGTCTCCTGGCAAAGAAAGGGCATGTGTGGGACTGGGGCTCAGAGCAGCAAACCGCCTTTGAGAAGACAAACATACAAGTGAAGCAGATGAAAGCTCTGGGTGTCTCCCACGCAGAGCTACCATTTGAGTGAGATGTGTCTGTGACTCTAGATGGTATGAGCTGGGCACTGTGGTAGAGACAACAGGAGAGAGTACCCCTACGATTTGGGCCCCAGCTCTGGGAAGGGGACAGAAACCTCCCATAGAGCCCCAGCTCCTGGCAATGTACACAGTGCTCCTCCAGGGAGAGCATCTTAGGAAGGAATGAACCCGCAGCAGTTTGAATGGTAATCACTCAGGAGCCTGGCTGGTCATTAACCCTTTGCACTGACAGTTGGGCTGTTCTGAAGAGATTAACCCTATGGCCTACACAGTGGGAAGGGGGGTAGCGGGTGATCATGAATAAGCCAAGATGGGGTCAGGATGTATGAAAGGACATTTGGGTTCACCTGCAAGGCCATCCTCACTGTCTTCCACGTCTCTGCCCAAAATGTGCTGACACCCCCTGGCAATCAGGAAGCTTATGCCCTAGCTACTGACCCTTTAGTAGATACAGCAGATTGAGTGCATAGAAAGAGTGGCCACCACAGTAACTAGGGTGGCATGGCATATTATCAAGAGGCCGGTTTGCATAGATGAAGAGGGCAGAAGAGGAGAGCGGGTAGAGAAAACAGCAGGTGCAAAGGCCCTGAGGTAGGCAGGAGCTTAGGGACTGGAGAAGGGAGGACAAGTGGAAGAGTCACCTGGAGGCCATGCTAAGTGGCTTTGTCTTTCCTTTCTCCAAAGAGCAATGGGAAGACACTGAAGGGTGGTGCGGGGGAGGCTTAGTTGTTGATTTCTCTTTTTGAGGGTTGGCAGGGGTTGCTTTACCTAGTGGGAAACTCTGGGAAAAGACTAGAATTAGTGACAAATTCAGAGGAGGCTGGCATTGCCTCCTCTGAACTCATGTACTCCGGATTGTTTGTGTGCCCCCTTCCTCAGTAGCTGTATAATCTTGAGTAAGTTACATGTTTGAGCTTTCACTTCTTTTGAAAAGGAAGATGCTAATAGCAGCTACCTTAGAGAACTAAGTACAAATTAAATTAAACCATGCACATAAAACACTTAGAAAAGCATCTGATATATAGCATGAGCTCAGAAATATTAGCTGTTTTATTATTACACCTTCAACATTATGTTATCTATTGGTTTATTCTTTTACTATTTATGCCATGTAATCAGTACTCCACTTTAGTTTTCCTGAATCATCCTTTCATTGTGCACTACTTAATTTTAACCCTCCAATTAGGCTTCTTAAAGGCAAACAATGTTCGCTCTCATATCATCTAACATGCTGCTCATCTAAATATTTGTTGACTGATCAGTTCTTCAGAGTTTGATCTGCATTTACCCCCATTTCTTTTGAATAATGGAGACTGTATAGAAAGGTGGAAGAAATATGTGGGTTGCTGAATAGAGATAGGAGAAGGGAATTTGGTTCTGATCATGAACTTTGATCTTCAGGGTTGAGTGGTCCAAAGAGCAGATGCCAGGGTGACTTAGAAACTTCTCAGGACCCAGAAAATGGAATCATCATCTTCATCACGAATTAACATTTACTGAGTGGCTACTTTAATACATGAATTCACTCTTTTGATCCTCACAAAACTCTGTGAGGGTGGTATTATTATTACCCTCATCTGACAATAAGGAAAGGTACAGTAGTGCAGAGATCTTAAACTCTCGAGTGCTACAGCCCACAAGTAGTACAGTCATGTCATGGAAGTCATCTAGGACTGTGATTTCTGCCACCAGCCTCCAGTCTGAGCAGGATACCCCTTGGCCTTCTCCATTCCTTTGTTGTTTCACCTGCATTCGGCCTGCACCACAGGGAGGGAGGGAGCTAGGAGCTGCACAGGTCAAGCAAGGTCACATTCTGCTCCACCCAGCTAGAAGTTTAAGGCAAATTGCATGAATTTTCCACTCATTTATTTCCTAATTTGGAAAACAAGAGGTGAAAAGAAGGGCCTCTCATCAGAACTCTACACTTCCCCGTGTAGAAGTCTGCCATATCTGTCATCCATATCAACCTGCTCTCAGCCGCTGGGCTGGGATAAGGCAGTGCCATACATTTCCTGGGTTTCCTGGCCTCTTTCCCACCCCTGTAGCTAATGACTCGGTTTAATGCTGTTCTTTGTACAGTACTTTGTGTGTTTTGGCATCTGATAAAAGTTAAATTAGAAAACCTCAATGTGGCATCGTTGCATTTATTTTGGCTTCTAATTTGCAGCAGAGATCCTCATTTTATGCCTTAGTATTTTTCCAAAATCACGGTATGAAAAAGAAACTGAGCCAAGCCACTCCAAGTTGAATTGACAGAGAGGTGGGGGAGGAGATAAATGAGCATTGTTAGTATTGGTTTAAGTAACTCTTCCAAAAGAAAGTGGGAGGGTCACCACGCACCATTTAACATCATGGTAATCCCAGGTTCAGGTTTGACACCAGCCAAACCTGTCTCTGATTTACAAGGTGTGGCAAAAGAAGATGCCACCTACAGGATGACCAGAATTGAAAATGACAGTTTGAGTCATAAGCTTTTACTCTTTAAAAAACATACAAGAAAATAGGGGCAGAAAGCAAATGGGCACGAGGAAACTTTTTGGGGTGATGGAAGTGTTCTAAAACTGGATTATGGTGATGGTTACATTGATATGTTAAAACTCATCAAATTGGGGCTGGCCCAGTGGCATGGTGGTTAAGCGCTGACTTGGGAAGCCAGCGGCCCTGGTTCGGGTCCCACATATGAGGGCCAGTGACACTGCCCTCAAAAAAAAACAAAAAACCTCATCAAATCGTACAACTCAAATGGGTAAATTTTTTGCTATACAAATGATGCCTCAATAAGCAAGTAAACATTTTTTAATTAAAAAAAAAAGATAAAACATCTGAATGATTCCCAGACCAGAGGGGAAGGGTGAGGTAAGATGGGAAGTGGAGGGAAGGAAGGCATTGTCTGGAACAGGGCCAGATCAGCCTAGGATCCTGAATCTGCTAATTAAAGAAAATTCCATCTACCAAACCATTAGGAAATGGGTCATATAACTAAACAATAAACCATTTGTGGGACATTGGAGCCTATAGTTCTTCATCTCTTTGATAAAGGAATTATTGCACCAATAATCAGTGAACTCCCAGAGGGATAAATACAAAGAAAGCCATACCTAGGCACATCACAAAGTGCCGAGAATCAAACATAAAAATAAAATCTCAAAAGTATTCAAAGAAAAAAGAATAATTATGAACTATGGTTGACTTCTCATCAGAAAGAGTGGAGGTCAGAAAATAATAGACAGCTTCCTTAAAGAGAAAAATAACTGTTAACTTAGAAATCTATGTATATTTCAAACATGACAGTAAACTAAAGACATTTTCAAGACAAAAGCTGGGAGAATTCACGTCCAGAAAACCTATTCTACCAGAAATTATTAAGAGAAATTATACCAAATTGAAGCACAGATCTATAGGAAGGAATAAGAAGAGCCTCGGAGAACATAAATATGAAGATAAAAATAAGACATCTATGTATATTTTTAAAGACTATTAGCTGTTAAAGCAATACAGTAACAACATATTACACAATAGATAGCACATAGAAGTAAAATAGATGAGAACAAGAACTCAAAGGATGGAGGGTTGGTAAGTGGAATTATAGTGTTGCAAGAGTCATATATTATTTAAGATGTGGAATAATGTTATTTAAAGGCAGACTGTGAAAAATTAAAAATATTTACAAAAATATTCATAAACTCAAATATAATAGATGATGCTTAGCTAAAAAGTCAATGGCATATTTTAAAATATTCAATTTGCCCAAAAGAGGGCAGAAAAAGCAATTCAGAAAAACAAAAAATAGATGGGACAAGTAGGAACAAAATATCATCTAACCAAGATGTTAGACTTAAACCTAAACATATCAAATATTATATTAAGTGTAAATGGGCTAGCACATCCAACTAGAAAACAGAGATTATTACACTAGGAAAACCCCCCAAGGATCTGCTGTTTACAAGAAACACATTAGAAATATAAAGACAAAAAGAGGAAGGGGAACTTGGAAAATTTTAAGAAACTCACTCCAAAATGTGGGTATTCCTGAAGAGCTGGGCCTAGAAAAGGTCTCAGATCTAAACTTAGAGCTGTCCAGGATCATGATGTGGGATGGTGTCCTCCATTTCACTCTCTTGAAGAACTCCCTAAAAATAGAAGGGTGGTTGGGAGGCTGGGTAGTCAAAACAACAGCAAATGTTAACTCCATACCCATAGCTACAAGCTATGTCTCCTGATCAGCATGAGAGCACCGCCCCAACTTCTTAATACACCTAACCAACACAAAGCACTTCACCTAAGTTGACCTATGCAGTCTTATTTTGGGTAAACATAAGGTTTTTTATTGGGCTCTAGAAATAGTGAAAAGAGCTCACATACCTCCTATAAGATCTTAGGAAACTGGCGGAAAACCTCTGGTTTGAAACCATAAGTTAGAAGCCATACTCATGTTCTAACACCTATGAGCCTAAAAATATAAAGCTGGGTTTATACTTTCTTGTTTCCAGTTCCACATGTAAGGAGCTTGGAAGTCACCACTCCATCCTAACAACAAGTAAAAAGCTGAACACAATGAAAAATCAACAACTCTTCTAGGATCTATATAAGACAGATGAGAATACATGTCAAGCTCTGCTCCCAAGATTGGAGGGACAGAAGTCAATACAGGAAGTCACAACTACCTGGAGGGGAGACTCAAAAGCAGAAACCACTGTGGGAACCCACCAGTGCCGGTGGGTAGGAAAACATTGGAGGCTCAATTTGGACAACACTGAGAGTTAAAAATTTCCAGTTACAAAATAAATAAATAAGTAAATAAATGACAGGATATAATGTAAGCATGGGGAATATAGTCAATAATATTGTAATAACTTTGATGATAGGTGGTAACTAGACATCATGGTGATCATTTCATAATGTATAAAAAATTGACTCACTGTGTTGTACACTTGAAACTAACATAATATTGTATGTCAACTACAATTCAATTTTTTTAAATGCTAAGAAAAACCCTGTCAACCACGAATCCTATATGCAGCAAAGTCATCATTCAAAAGTCAGAGAGAAATAAGAACATTCTCAGATAAACAAAAGCTAAGGGACTTCATAACCACTCACCCTGCCCTGAAAGAAATGCTTAAGAGTCTTGGAAGATTAAATGAAAGGACACTAGACAATAACTCAAAGATATGGAAAAACAAAGATCTCAATAAAGGTAAATACATTGGCAATTACAGAAGCTAGTGTTCTTATGACAATTGTTTGTAACTGTACTTTTTGTTTTCTACATGATTTAAGAAACTAATGCACTTAGAATTATTAACTTATGTTTTAGGACACACAATGTATGAATGTGTACTTTTGTGGGGCAGCCGGTTAGCTCAGTTGGTTAGAGCGTAGTGCTCATAACACCAAGTTTGCCGGTTCGATCCCCACATGGTCCACTGAGTTGCGCCCTCCACAACTAGATTGAAACAACTACTTGACTTGGAACTGATGGGTCTTGGAAAAACACACTGTTCTCCAATAAAATTTAAAAAAAATGTACTTTTGTGATATCAAAACCAAAAGGGGTGGGGATAGAGCTGTAAAAGAGCAGTTTTTGTATATTATTGAAATTACAATGGTATAATTTCAAGTTACAGTTTTATAACTTTAATCCCATGGTAACAACAAACAAAAAAACTACAGAATATACACAAAAGGAAAGAAAGGAATTTATATTAACCTATAAAAAAATAAACTACAGATGTAAGAAGACAGTAATGCAGGAAATAAGGGACAAAAAAGCCATAAGGCATATAGAGAACAAAGAGCACAATGACAGAACTAAGTGTCTGCTTAACAGTAATCACTTTATTTATTTTTTATTTTATTGTATTTTATTAGTTTCAGGTGTACAACACAAGACAATAGTTATACTCTTTACCCCCCAAAGTGACAACCCCCCTCCCCCAGTTCGCCACCCCACTCCCCCCCCATATCTTACAGATTTATCACAACTCCCCTGAGTCCCCTCCACAGTATACTTCACATCCCGTGACCATCCACATATTCAGTTACAGTTGGCATACAATACTATACAACATCAGTTTCAGGTATACAGTGCAGTGATCAAGCCTCTACTCCATCCATGAAGTGGTCTCCCTAACAAGGCATGTGACTATCTGACACGCCACAAAATTTTTACAACATTATTATATTCCCTGAACTGTGTTTCATATCCCTGTGGCAATATTGTAGTTGTCTATTTATGCTGTCTAATCCCTTCCCCTTCCCTCCCCACTCCCAACTAGCAACCCTCAATTTTTCCTCTACATCTACAAGTCTGTTTACTTTGATCATTCACTCAGCTCTTCAGACTCCACACACAAGTGAGATCATATGGTACCTGTCCTTCTCCGACTGACTTATTTCTCGCAACGTAATAGTCTCTTCACAACATTATCAATTACATTCCCAGAACTGCCCCCATATCCCTGCAACAACATAGTAGTCCTACCTACACTGTCCAAAACCTTCCCCTTCTCCCTCTTCCCCACTCCCTCCCAGCCAACAACCATCAGTTTTTCCTTTATATCCACTTGATATGACTTCAATCTTCTTAAATTTACTGAGACTTGTTTTGTGGCCTAACATGGTCTATCCTGGAAAATGTCCCATGTGTACTTGAGAAGAATGTATATTCTGTTTTTTCAGGGTGAAATGCTCTAAAAATATCAACGAAGTCCAGCTGGTCTAAAGTATCATTTAAGGCCCCTCTTTCTGTGTTGATTTTCTGTCTAAAGGGTCTGTCCATTGGTGATAATGGTGTTGAAGTCCCCTACTATGGTAGGATAGGTGCATATGTATTGCCATTTTGTTATTTGTATTCCTGGTCTCCCTGAGTTAGCTTGTTTACCCCTTTCTTTTGTTTAAAAAAGCCCTTTTAAGATTTCTTGCAATGCTGGCTTGGTGGTAATGAATTCCTTAAGTTTATTCTTTTCTGAGAAGCTCTTTATTTCTCCTTCAATTTTAAGTGATAGCCGTGCTGGGTAGAGCAGTCTTTGTTGTAGGCCTTTATTTTGTGCCACTTTGAGTATCTCCTGCCATTCCCTTCTGGCCTGCAGAGTTTCTGTAGACAAGTCAGCTGTTAGTCTAACAGGAGTTCCTTTGTATGTAACCTGCTGTCTTTCTCTTGCAGCCTCTAGGATTCTGTCTCTGTCTTTAACCTTTGCCATTTTAACTATGATGTGTCTTGGTGTGGACCTGTTTGGGTTCAGCTTATTTGGAACCCTCTGCACTTCCTGGGCATGTATGTTGATTTCCTTCACCAGGGTAGGGAAGTTTTCAGTCATTATTTTTTCAAATACATTCTCGACCCCTTGCTTCTTCTCTTCTCCTTCTGGTATTCCTATGATTCGAAGACGGTTGTGTTTCACCTTGTCCCATAGGGCTCTTAAACTATTTTCATTGTTTTTTATTCTTTGGTCTTTTTGCTGTGCCAACTGGGTGAGTTCTGCTATATTATCTTCCAAATCGCTGATCCGCTCCTCTGCTTCATCTACTCTACTGGTGATTCCTTCGAGTGTGTTCTTCATTTTAGTTATTGTATTCCTTAGTTCTAACAGGTTGTTTTTTATGGTTTCCCTATTCTTCTTTATGTCCTCGCTAAGTTCCTTAAACATTCTTATCATCAGTGTTCTAAACTGTGTCTCTGAAAGGTTGGATCCCTCTGTTTCATTTGGTTCCATTTCTGGAGGTTTCTTCTGATCTTTTACTTGTGACATGTTTCTTTGTTTCCCCATTCTGGCTGTTGCTCTGGGATTGCTTTGATGTGTTAGATAGATCACCAGGAGAGCCCTGGCTGGATCACGCAGGCACACAGCTCACGGCCCAACACTCCCAGGAAAACTCCCAGTCTCAGCCTGTCCCAATCAGCTGCTTGCAGATCAGGCCGAGCAGCCCGACAACCAATCACCAGCCTGGCAACTCTGCAAGTGCAATGTGGAGAGCGCACTCCCGAGTCTCAGTGAGCAGCCTGTTGTAGCCGGAGCACACCCACCAGGCGTTTCCCTGGCAATGCCGCACAAGCCGAGCGGAGGGTGGGGATCTGAGGTGGCTCGCGCACTCCCGGGTCTCAGTGAGCAGCCTGTTGGAGCCGGAGAGCACCTGCCCAGTGTTTCCCTGGCAGTGCAGTATGAGCCGGGTAGAGGGTGGGGATCCAAGGCCGCATGCGCACGCACACACGCACTTCTGCGCCAATTCCACCAGACCAATGAGGTCTCGGACCTGATCCTCCATGGGAGGGCCCAACCCTGACAAAATGGCAGCCTCCCTACACCACTCAAGTGCAGGCTCCGCACCACGGGAACAACAGTCCAAACACCTCCAGCCTTTGCACCAAAGGTGCTCAGTTCAGTCCGTCCCCGCAGGCTCCCAGGTCCGGCTCACACAGCCACTCCCTCCACCAGGAACCAGGTAAGTGCTCACCGGCGAGCAAGCCCAGGTGCCAGCCCCACTGATTCTCCAGCCGCTCTTAGCCTCACCAAGCTGAGCAAAGAGAGTCCTCATTAATTTACTGCTGGCTATATTAGAACTCCTCTTCCCAGCAAAGGAACTCTAGGCTGGTGAGCTTGGAGTGTGGCTGGAGGGTCTCTCCCCCAACCAGACAAGATTCCCACGTCTGGGGCTTCCCTCACGGAGCTTGCCCTCTCTAATCTCCACCCGTCCTACCAGACCCGACGTGGCCTCCTCTTTAAGTTCTTCGTTTAGTGGTTCTGTTCATCTAGTGTTCCAGGGACCTCCAGGGTTGAATGCTATATAATTTGTTTGTAATTTTGGTGTGATCCTGGGAGGTAGTTAGCACAGCGTCTGTCTATTGCACCATTTTTTCAGTAGAACAGTAATCACTTTAAATGTAAAACAATTAAACCTTCCAAAGACAGAGATTGGCAGAATGGATAAAAACATATGATTCAACTCTATGCTGTCTACAAGAGACTCACTTGAGATCCAAGGACACAAACAGGTTAAAATTAAAGGGGTGGGGCCAGCCGAGTAGCGCAGTGGTTAAGCCCTGGCTTGGGAAGCTGGCGGCCCCGGTTCGGGTCCCACATATGAGGGCCAGTGATACTGCCCTCAAAAAAAAAAAAAAAGTAAAGGGGTGAAAAATTATATTCCATCCAAATAGTAACCAAAGGAGAGCAGGCATTGCTCTACTAATAACCAGACAAAAGAGAGTTTCAATCAAAAAAAGTTATGAGGGCTGGCCGAGTGGCGCGGTGGTTGGGTGCTGGCTTGGGAAGCCAGTGGCCCCGATTCGGGTGCCACACATGAGGGCCAGTAACACCGCTCTTAAAAAAAAAAAAAAAAACGAAAAAAAAAGTTATGAGACAAAGTACATTACATATTAATGAAAGGTTCAATACACCAAGAAGATATAACAATTATAAACATTTACATATCTAATAACAGACCATCAAAATATATGCATCCCAAACTAGCATAATTGAAGGGAGAAATAGACAGCTCTACAATAACAGCTGGAGACTTCAATAATGCATTCACAGTAATGGACAGAACAATCAGACAGAAGATAACAGAGGACTCAAACAACACAGTAAACCAACAGGATCTAACAGACATAAACACAGCACTCTACTCAACAACAACATACACATTCTTCTCAAGTACACAAGGGACATTTTCCAGGATAGACCATATGTTAGGCCACAAATTAAGTCTCAATCGATTTAAAAAATAGGTATCATACAAAGTATACATACAAAGTATGATCTGACCACAACTGGATAAAGTTAGGAATTGAAAACAAAGGGAAAATAGAAAAATTCACAAAATTATAGAAACTAAACAACACACTTTTAAAACAACCAATGAATCAAAGGAGAATCCATAAGGGAGATTAGAAAATAACTTAGAGATGAATGAAAATGAAAACACAACTTTCTGAAATTTATGAAATGCACAGAAAATGGTGTCAGGGGGAGAAATGTATAGCTTTAAATACATTTTTTTAAAAAAGAGAGAGAGAGGGCCGGCTGAGTGGCACATTGGTTAAGCGCTGGCTTAGGATGCCAGCGGCCCTGGTTCGGGTCCCACTTATGAGGGCCAGTGACACTGCCCTCAAAAAAATAAAAATAAAAATAAATAAAAAAGAGAGAGAGAGCGCCAAAAGAGGGGAAGATAAAAACAGAAACAAAGAAAAAATGCAATAATCAGAAAACAGTTACACATGATAATCATTCATGTAACTATGTCAGTAATGACTTTAAATGTGAATGGTCTAAACACACCAATTTAAAGACAAAGACTGTCAGAGTGGACAAAAAACAAAACATAATATGTTGCCTGTGAGAAGTCTACTTTAAATATAATGATATGATAAAGAAAAGTGATGGGGAAGGGGGAAAAAAGATCTAAAATCAACAACCTAACTTCACAACTTAAATAAGGGACGAGAAAAAGAACAAACTAAGCCTACGATGAGTTTCCCACCTTACACCCATTAGGATAGATGCTATCAGAAAAACAGAAAACAACAGTGCTGACAAGGATATAGAGAAATTGGAACTCTTGTGCAGTAGGGATGTAATATGGTACAGCCGTTATGGAAAAGTTTGGTGCTTCTCAAAAAATTAAAAATAGAATTATCACATGATCCAGCGATTCCACTTCCGGGTATATACCCAAAAGAATTGAAAGCAGGTTTTGAAGAGATGTTTGTACACCCATGTTCATAGCATCCTTATTCACAGATAAAACATGGAAGCAGCCCAAATGTGGATGGATAAGCAAAATGGGGTCTATATATATCATCTGCCTTAAAAAGAAAATTCAGCATTATGCTACAACATGGATGAACCTTGAGGACATTATGCTAAGTGAAATAAGCCAGTCACAAGATGACAAATATACTGTTTGATTCCACTTACATGAGATACTTAGTCAAAATCATAAAGACAGAAAGTATAATGGTGATTGCCAGGGGCTGGGGCGAGGGGAGAAGGGAGAGCTATTGTTTAAAGGGTAAGGAGTTTCAGTTCTACAAGATGAAAGAGTTCTGGGAATGGATGTGGTTGCACAATGTACATGTATTTAATACCACAGAACTGTACACATAAAAATGGTTAAGATAGTAAATTTTATGAGTCTTTACCACATTAAAAAAAGTGGGAAAAGAACCTTGCACACGGATGTTTATAGAAACTTTATGTAAAATCGCCAAATTTTAAATAAATTGACCAGTTAGCTCAGTTGGTTAGAGCACGGTGCTGATAACAGCAAGGTTGCCATTCAGTCCCTGCATGGGCCACTGTGAGCTGCACCCTCCCTAAAAGAGTCAACTATGTCATTGTAGCATAAAAGCAATGTGTAACCAATGACCATGGCTGTTCCCCAATAAAACATTTTTTTAAAAAGAAAATGATGTAATAGTTTAAAAAAAAATTGCCCAAACTTGGAAGCAACCAAGATGTCCTTTAGCAGGTGAATGGCTAAACTGATACATCCAGACAAGGGAATATTATTCAATGCAAAAAAGAAATGAGCTATCAAGCCATGGAAAGACATGGAGGAACCTTAAACTGTAATGATTCCAACTACACAACATTCTGTAAAAGGCAAAACTATGGCAACAGTAGCAATAACAGTGGTTACCAGGGTTTGGGAGAGCAGGGAGGGATAACTAGGGAGAGCACACAGGATTTTTAGGCCAGTGAAAATACTCTGTATCATATAATAATGGTGGATACATGTCATTATATGTTTGTCCAAACCCACAGAATATACATCAAGGGTGAACCCTCAGGTAAACTATGGACCTTGGGTGACTGAGTGTAGGTTCAGATTGTAACAAATGTACCCTGCGGTGGGGGGTGTTTTGGTAAGGGGGGAGGCTGTGCGTGTGGAGGGCAGGGGGTACCTGGGAAATTTCTGTACCTTCCTCTGAATTTTGCAGTGAACCTAAAGATGCTCCAAAAACTTAAGTCTTTTTTTTTTTCAATTTTTATTGGGGAATTGGGGAAGGGGAACAACATTGGGGAACCGGGGAAGGGGAACAGACAAGTTGCTGTCCTTTTGTGCTTTAGTCTAGTTGTGGAGGACGTTGCTTACTGGCCCATGTTGGTATCATCGAGCTCTTCTAGGGTGAGGCAGATCGGTCACAGCCTCTGGATGGTCGCTCACGGCGGCTCTTGGCAGCTCACGCCAGCTGCCAGCTGCTCATGCTGGCTGCCTGCCACTCACTGTAGCCTACGGCAGCCCACTGCAGCAAAGGCTGCAGCTATGCCGTCCTGGGGAATGACAGCAGCCCAGCTCCAGGTGGAGCTGTTGTTCACCATCTTAGCTGTAGAGGGCAGTGTCACTGGCCCTCATATGTGGGATCCAAACCCGGGCACCTGGCATCCCAAGCCAGCTCTTAACCACCGCGCCACTTGGCTGGCCCTTAAGTCTTTTTTTAAAAAAGTCCATATCATAATATTTTGAAAATGAATTTAAGAATCAAACATAAAATAATTCTGCGGTCAGAATAATCCTAGGGCTTTAGTCTCAAACTTCCTGATAGCGCACCGCTATTTAATATAACATTTTAGACATATCTCCATTTTGTATATATTTTAAGTTATTATAATACTTATGTACATTATAAAACATATACAGGGCCGGCCGAGTGGCGCATTGGTTAAGCGCTGGTTTTGGGATGCCAGCGGCCCCGGTTCGGATCCCACATGAGGGCCAGTGACACTGCCCTCTACAGCTAACAACAGCTCCACCTGGAGCTGGGCTGTGCGAGCCCCGGTGATGGTGTGGGCTGCAGCCCCTGCTGCAGTGGGCTGCCATAGGCTACAGTGAGTGGCCCGCAGCCAGCGTGAGCGGCTGGCAGCCAAGCGTGAGCTGCCAATAGCCGCGGTGAGCGACATCCAGAGGCCAGCGACTGATCTGCCTCATCCGGGAAGAGCGCAATGACGATACCAACAGTGAAGCAACATCCTCCGCAACTAAACAAGAACAAAAAGACAGCAACTTGTCTGTTCCCCTTCCCCGATTCCCCAACGCTGTTCCCCTCCACCAATTCCCCAATAAAATTAAAAAAAAAAAAACACACATATACAAAAAAAAATTAGAAAAGGATGAGTTAAAATAAACATAAGTAAAAGTTCTGTTATCTTCTTCCCACATCCCAGCAAACTATCAGGCACACCCCGGATGCATGCGTCTCACAGTGGAAACCACTCCTGCGGGCGATGGCAAAGAGAAATAACCCCTGGCCGCAGGCCACCGGCCAGCGAGTGACTCAGGGAGTCTGGAAATGGAGGAGAAGGGGCAGGAAATGACTGTACTGCTGCTGAGGACCATAAAACTCCGAAGTTTACATCAGGCTATAAATCTTACCTGATACACTTCTCTCCCTCTTTTCCCCTCTCCCTCCATCCTCCCTGGGTGATCAATATAGAAATGGGCTTCTCTTCTCTCATTCCCACAAACTTCTCAGCCTGAAATTGTCCTTACGGGGCTTTCTGCCTCCTTCCAGGATGCGCTTGGTGATCACACATAAATTGGAGCTCATCTGGACAAAGACGCTGAAGAGGTAAGAAATATGATGTAGCCATGCTCCTGCTGAGACAGCACTGAGAGCCTGGCTGGCGACAACACTGGCATTGATTAGAGAAGTTAGTTAGCTAGCCAGGGTTATCTAAAACACATTTTTGTCGCCCAACATCTTTCATCACTAGTTTCAAAAAGGAGACTTCAATCTTAAGATACTAGTCCTGAAAAGCAAGCATTATTTTTTTCCTTAGGCAGGTCTTATAAACAACATTCCACTAGAAGTTTTTTGAAGACTAAGAGTCTACTTTAGTGTATCTCCTTAAAGAGCTAGAACCACAAGAGTACATCATAACACGTACACAGACCTAAACATTATAAAACATATACAAAGCAATAAACACACACATAATTTCTTTAAGTATCCTCAAAGGAAAAATGAACAATCGGGCTGATGACCAAGGTCCTCTCGAACCCTAAAATGCTGATTTTGTGTGAGGTTCCACATGAATATTATGGTCGAGTCCAAATGTCAGACTTACTTATTTTCCAGACTTGGTGAAAATATAAAACTCTGGTGGAGGGCCGGCCGAGTGGCGCATTGGTTAAGCGCTGGTTTTGGGATGCCAGCGGCCCCGGTTCGGATCCCACATGAGGGCCAGTGACACTGCCCTCTACAGCTAACAACAGCTCCACCTGGAGCTGGGCTGTGCGAGCCCCGGTGATGGTGTGGGCTGCAGCCCCTGCTGCAGTGGGCTGCCATAGGCTACAGTGAGTGGCCCGCAGCCAGCATGAGCGGCTGGCAGCCAGCATGAGCTGCCAGTAGCCGCAGTGAGCGACATCCAGAGGCCAGCGACCGATCTGCCTCATCCGGGAAGAGCGCAATGACGATACCAACAGTGAAGCAACATCCTCCGCAACTAAAAACTGAAGAACAGAAGGACAGCAACTTGTCTGTTCCCCTTCCCCGATTCCCCAACGCTGTTCCCCTCCGCCAATTCCCCAATAAAATCTTTAAAAAAAAAAAAAAAAAAAAAAAAAAAAAAAAAATCTGGTGGAGCGGGCTTCTTTCCCACTTGCCTCTCACCCCCAGCCCTTTGAATTCCACCAAAATCAGTGAATTAGAAACAGAAGCCATAGATTAACTCTAATGTGACTGGTAGCATGAGTTCACTCTGCAAAGTTCCTGAACACCCATGGGTGAGTTTAGTCATGGAAGACACAGAGTAAGGAATGACCAGGTTGTGATTTTAAAATATCACAAACAAGCTTTACAGTGTTTCCTCAAGAAATGACTCATTCCCTCCAGGAAATGAAATAATAGATGGTAAACCCCTAGCACATGCCTAGCACTGCAGGCTCTCCACAGCTTTATTGTAAAGAATCACAAGCAAACCAGTACAAATGGACAAAGACAAATACACCAAATAAGAAACCTTCTCATGGTCCCCACTCTCTTGACTCATCAGGAAAACACGGCTGTTGGTTGGGAATTGGCACTGCATTTAATAGCTTGGGTTAGAGAGTGCCTCAGAGGCCCGGTATGGAGCAGTAGCCTTCTATCCAAAAGGAATGTTGGGAGGAAAGAGCTGGCACGGAAACCAGAGGAGTGGAGGTAGCCCAGGATCTCTGATCCCCATGCCTGACTGCTGCTAATAGTCTTTCGGAACTAGTGGGACAATTCCCTGTCACTTGGAGCTGAAAGACATGTCTTTAGGACAGAACCGACAAAGGAATGGCTCACTGGCTGACCAGCAGCAAGCACATTTGACAGAGCAGTGAGAGCTGTGGACAAAGCTTACTTGATGGAGTTAGACAGACAATCGAAAGGGATTAAGGACTCAGAGAATTTAACAGAACCTCTAGGCTACAGACTGGCACGGGGTTGGGGGGCGTGCATAAACAGAGGGCAGGGACTTAATCAAAATTCCAGAAGGGCAGACTTTGAAAAGAACAAAGCTGCTTGTAGGCGACAAGGAGGAAATGCTGAATGGGAATGTGAGGAAGAGATACTAGTGGAATGCAACGTGTTCTTTTACTTCATCTGAACTTCGGTTTACTTGGGTTTCCCAGTCCCCATCTGCTGGGACAGCCTAGTAGATCTTCCTGAAGGCTGGCACCCTTCAAATACCTGTAGTAGTTCTCATACCACCCTGACCCCCACCCCTCTGTCACTGTGGGCCAAACAGCACACAAAGAGCCTTTTTAATCAGCCACTGTGTCTCAGCCGCTGCTCACTATTCATCAGCCACTGCTCACTATTCGTCACTCACTGCTCAGCACGAAAAATGCCTTCCCATTCAGGGTATCTTTTCTTCCTTCTGCCATCTAGTGGTGGAAATGAAAAGGTCGTATTCTCTCACCTGGCTGTTCCTGACTTGTGAATAGGTTGGAGTCTGAAAGCTCTTTGCGTAATCCTTATTGGTTATGCGGAAGATACTTTTCCAGAGGAAAAAATATATCATAAACGATGGTTCACATGTTTCTTGAATGAATACCATAATATGAAATGTATACACATATAAACAGAGTGTATAGCCAGAGGAAAAAATATATCATCAACAATGGTTCACATGTTTCTTGAATGAATACCATAATATGAAATGTATACACATATAAACACAGTGTATAGCCAGAGGAAAAAATATATCATCAACAATGGTTCACATGTTTCTTGAATGAATACCATAATATGAAATGTATACACATATAAACACAGTGTATAGAGGCATGAAATCAAACTTGCCTTCCAATTTTTCCTTAGCCCCTTGTCACCTGTGTGACACTCTTCATCTGTACTAACAGTAATAACAATGGCCAACACCAATTAACCATTATGATGAGCCACAGTGCAGTTCGTTTAAACCTCACAACACTGTAAGGTAGGTATATTACTGTGTTTCTTCAGATGAGGAGGCTGAAACACGAAGAGGTTGACTACGTGGGATCTGACAGTCTGGCTCCAAAGCTCCTCATAGGAACGAGACCCACCTTCCAGGATTGTTCAAGGAACTAGAGGCAACAATGTAAAGCTGTCGACACAGAGCAGGTTTCAGAAAATGACAGTAAGCATTCACTGTGTGTTGGACCCTGCAAGATCCTGGTTACATCAGTGGATGAGCCGTGGCCAGCTTGCCCTCCAGGCAAGCACACACAATACAATGCTAAGACTGATTCAACTAGGAGTACGGCAAAGTCAGTGTCTGCTTTTTCTCTCTTCTGTATTGTCTTCCTAATACCTGGCACAGTGGCTGGGAGATAGCAGAGAGGCAGAGAGGAAATAGAATTTAAAAATAAAATAAAACTTGGTGGAAGACTCAGAGTGAGACGGGATAGATGGTCTGATTTCCCTATTAACAAATCAGAGAAATGGAGATTCAGTAACTCTCACACAAGACCACAAAACAACCGAGTGAACGGGTCTCTTGACTAACACTTCCCCACTCTTTGCTGAATTCTACCATCCCTCTGGCTTCTGCCCGTCCCTGGATGGCATCCACAGGTTCATGAAGGGCAATACTTTTTAGAAGGTATCACGTGGATGGGTGGCTAAGAGCAGATAAAAGCTTCAAGAATACAAGCAGACATCGGGGCCCACATCCTAGAGATTACACGGTCTTTACACGAGCCCATTTTCTTCCTGTCTCCCTTCCACTTGGCACAAACCAGCTTTTTAATCCAGGTGAGACTGTTCAGTGCCATTTCTCAGAGTTCAGGTTTCTGCAGTTATTTTTAGCTTGGGTTTTACTACATACCTGGGACAGGTGAGGCATGAAAAGGAATGTGGGTGTGGGTAACCCTTGAATCTCTCTTGCTAAGGTCTGGGTCTCTTGTCATTCCAGCCAAAGGGGGTGACTCACACCCTGATTTATTATCTGCCCTGAGGCTAGATTTCACCTTAAGAACTACGTGGATTAAAACTTCTTGTAAATTCTCTAATTTTGTATTCAAGTCTCTGGAACATACTTTCTTGATGTTATTTTGTTACCTGCTTTTGATAAATTGGACGCCCTCACTTTCTGTAACCAATACCACAGCCTTTTTGGTCCCCTTTCCCAGGGCTTGGAGGGACCTGGGGAAGACAGAGGATCTGATTTAGATGTTTTGATATATCTGCAGGTGAGAAGCTACCTGGAACACACTCTGGCTGTTAAGCCAGATGTCTATAAAGTCAGCCAAGTTCTAGCATATTCATTACATTTTTTACAGGCTGGGACATCATCACCGTCTAGCTGAGTCTAGGCCCCTCCTGGCTACTGGGATCCCCTCATAGTGCCCTTAAATTCGAGTGCCTGGAAATCCGGGCTCGCTTTTCGCCTGGAATCGCCTATCCAACTGATACCCCCTCACTGGGATCCTAGGATCCCTTCATAAGGTGCAGGAGTTTTCCTCATCTCACCTTAGCTCTGTGGGGAAGAGGTAAAACCAGGTTAGCTAGTCTCATGAAGCCATGATATAATGAACACATCAAGTGGCTTTATGGTTTCACATGAGAAATAAGGGGAAATTTTTCTCTGGGCTAGCATTACAGGATTATTGAGATATGCCCTTTAAGTCTTAAAAGTCAGGGTGTTTGCAATTGGGAGGGGTTGTTTGAAGCTTTGTTGCTTAAATCAGGAAAAGAGAACTAAGGAATTATGCCAAGACAGGAGGGAATAGGAGAAGGCCAGAGACCTCCTTCCCACTCCTAAACCAGAGCCTTTGGTACCTTGACTGCAAAGACAACCTCCATTTCCTTTAAGAGAAATCATTTTAAACTTCGATACTTCTACACATCACACCATTTCTAAAACCTATCTCCTGTCTTTTCTCCATTTTCTTTGTAATCAACTCTACCACTTCTATTCTACAATGCAATCTTAAACCCCAAAGAATGTAGCAGTCCACAAAGTTTGTAATGGGTTGAATAGTGTACCCTTAAAATCCATGTCTACCAGGAACCCCAGAATGTGACTTTGTTTGGAAATAGGGTCTTTGTGGATATACAATTCACCCCTGAACAACACAGGAGTTAAGGGTGCAACCTACCATACAGCTGAAAATCTGCAAATAACTTTGACCTCTCCCAAAATTAACTATCCATGGGGGATTGGTTCCAAGAAATCCCACAGATATCACAATCTGCAGATGCTCAAATCCCTTACATAAAATGGCATAGAACAATGTATCTAGTTAGCCCTCCACATCCATGGATTACCAACCATGGATCAAAAATACTGTTTTCAACCCACAGTTGGTCGAATCCACAGATGAGAAACCTGGGGATACAGAGGTGCAACTTAGTTTACTGAAAAACCTCCGAGTATTAAGTGGACCTGTGCAGTTCAAACCCGTGTTGTTCAAGGGTTAACTGTATGTAGTTAAGATGAGGTCATACTGGGTTAGGGTGCACCCCAAATCCAATGTCTGGTATCCACGTGAAGATACACTAAGATTATGTGAAGATGGGAGGCAGAGATTGGGGTTGTGTTGCCATAAGCCAAGGAACACCGACTTCCCGCAACCACCAGAAGCTAGAAAGGGGCAAGAAAGGACCCTTCTCTAGAGGTTTCAGATGGCGCATGGCCAACCAACACCTCGATCTCAGGCTTTCCGCCTCCAGAGCTGTGAGGCAATAAATTTCCGTTGTTTTAAGCCACCCAGTTTGTAGTCCTTTGCTACAGCAGCCCTAGGAAACGAAGACACACCTCAGTAGGTTTCAGAAGCCAGACTTCACAACCTTGCCTTAGACAAGAGAGCATAGAGAACAGCTCTGAAGAATGGCACAAGCCCACAACCGTGGCCTCTTTACTAATAGATCACATTCATTTATTTCTGTGCCTCATGCCCTTCACAATGACGTCTTTACTTGTTCTGTTTGGGACTCTACTTTGTGGTCTGGACCTACTAATATGCTTGACACACTGTTCCCATTTCTTCCCAAAGTGTCCCATCTTCCCAGCCTAGCAAAGCATAATTAAGTATATGCTTTAGAGACAACAGCTGGGCTTTAGAGCAGTAGTTTTAACCTTTTTAGTCTCCCCAGAAATATGCATATACCTCAGGGGTCCAAAGACCCTCAGAGACCCTGTCTACTTACAAAGTTCAGACTAGTTCAGGATAATTTCAATTTCTCCTCCATGTTATCCACCACCCACACCCCAATTCAATTTCAACTTGCTTCTGCAGTCCTCCACTGAGTAAAAACAGCAACCATCTATTTGCTTTCACCCACTGGCTGAGGGGAGGGAGGGAGGCCGAGGAAGAGAGAGAGAGATGCCAGTATCCTAAGCCACCGTAGAGAACACATTAAGAAAATATAACATTGGGCCGGCCGAATGGCGCGGTTAAGCGCTGGCTTGGGACACCAGCGGCCCTGGTTCGGGTCCCACATATGAGGGCCAGTGGCAATGCACCCCCACCCAAAAAAAAGAAAATAAAATATAACATGAATGAACAATTAGCCTTCAATGTAGGCGCAATTCATAACAAAGAGTCACAAGTGTGGCTCCACTCAAAACATCTGCCTCTCTTTTTCTTCTACCCTTTTTCTCCTTTCCTTTTTTATTGCCTCCTGACTCTTCTAATTTATCCTTCACTCAAATTAACCATAACGAGCAGCAATGAAATTTGGAGCAAACTAAACAACAAAATAAGCCATGTGTTAGGTTCCAATTAACTTGAAATGCCTTATCCATAGGCACCCATCTTAGGATACCTGTGTGGCAGAAAGCACCCTACCCCCTGTATTTGCAAAGATCTTCCTGCAGTAACAGTTCACACCTGACTACCAGAGAATTTTACTGACATCTATGTTTCACTTCTCACCAGACACTGACTAAGAAATACCATCTTTGAAACATGCACTTTCCATTAGAATGAACATGGAAAGTTTTTCTTCTGCCATACTCAATCATAAACCACTGGAATCGCTTCACCTATTTCTGCCGCTTCAGGCACACTCTCTTCTAATAAAACTGTTACATTCAACTAAAATGATTAGGCATCTCACATTGTAAAAGCCCTCAGAGCACGACAGTGAAGCTCAGTCATTTCTGATTTCCATCAACTTCCCCCCGGCCCCACCTGGTCCCTGCAGCGCTCATGTCCACTTCCTCCCCAGGAACTGATGCTCAGCTTTGCATCTTCTGAATTCAATCAATCAACAGATGGGGACAAAAGAAAGGCAATAGTGTTCAATGGGCGCCAATGACGTGGATGAAATTGAGTCTTGGCATTCCCCTGTATTTCTGATGCTTCCTGATTTTACTCTAGTCACCTGGGGAGGAGAGTCTATATAAGAAACTAGTCTTCCTAACTACCTGCTTAATCCAAAAAAAAACCAGGGAAAGCCAGCGGCCCCGGTTCGGTCCCACATATGAGGGTCAGTAACACTGCCCTCAAAAAAAAAAAAAAAAAAAAAAAAAAAAAAAGCAAAAACAAAAAAACAGGGAAGTGAATCTATTTAAGGATCTAAGAGGCATTGTAGTCTTACTTATGGACTTTGCTCCACCCCCAACCAACCGCCTTTTAAGCAGAACTTCCTTTCAGAGCTATCCATCATCTTGTTCCTTTGCTGATTAATTTTTAAAATCATAAATAATGTTTATCTTAAATTAAGGACAACCAATGAATTGCCATGTAACAGCCACTGTCAGTTTCTTACCATGAGCAAGATCTTACTTAAACTATAATACTTTAACCTATGAAGATCTTCAAGAAGTTTAAGTCTTTTAAAAGTAATATTTAAGTTTATTATTTATTAGATCTAATGAAGCACAAGCTGAGATTGCTTAAGTATCATCATTTTATAGGTGGAGAAGCTTCTTTCCTTTACATTTACAGGTCGAGTGCTTCCACCTAGTTCTTGACATGCAGCTGAAAAAGGCAAAAGGTCTGTGTGAATGACAGAAGGCCTCCTACTCATGTCACGAGCAGGGAACCAAAGTGGAACAGTCATCATCTGACATAAGCACTGCAAAAACTACTCTGCAGAACGATACTCCACCATATGGAAAGGGGAGTAAGTACTGAATCAGCTGGGCAGGTTCTGGACAAAATTCTGACAGATTTCAGTCTGAAGGACTCCGCTGGAGGCTTCTTTCTCTTCTCTAATCCGCTTTTACAGAACAAGAAGCAGAAATCAAGTCTTTATAAAAGAGATTAACGGCCTTTCCGTTTCTTCATTTTTCCTCCAGCCACCTTGTTCCTGACACCAAAAGCACCCTCTGTATCATCGTTGTCCCCAGCATCTTCCCGTGTACGTTTCTTCTTGTCTCCATGCTCCCTTAGCTCCTGAAGAAAACACAAAGGATAGGAGCAAAAAGGAATTACTGTCATTGTGGGTAACACATCCTGGTCTCCCCTCCATAAAATCAAACACTGAGTAACTCCCAAACACTTCACATTAGCAAAGGAATACAACCAAAATTCCAATGCACAAAACTGTTAACCTTGTTAGTAATCAAAGACATGAAAGCTAAGACAATAAGCTACAAAGATTCCAGAGAATGGCAATGCCTAGTGCTGGTCAAGGTGTGAGGACATTCACACATACTGTCACTGACGGTATAAACTGCTATTGCTTTCCTAAAGGGGTAATGTGGCATTCTGGCATTCCATATGAATTCAAACTTTACCTATACATACACCTCAGCCCAACAATTCTACTTCTAGGATTTTATTCTAAGGAAACAAGACAAGTATGCAAAGCTGTACATCCTACGATGTTCAACCCAGCCAGTACTAGTTAAAATACAAAAAATCTGAAAAAACATATCATTGTAAATCATGTCACATAGTCATAATAGAATTCTTTGTAACCATTATAAAATGACCACATGGAACCATATTTGTTGAAATTGAAAGATGCTAATCATATAAATTAGATAAAGTCTAATTATGACTGAAGAAAAATAGCCAAAGGTTATCAGTGATTGTCTGTGGGAGGTGGCTTCTATGTTTCAGTCACTCTTTTAATCTTCCCTGTATTTTCTGAATCTTCCCCCAATGCATATGCAATGCTTTTATAAACAAAAATACCAAACAAAGAATTCCACACTGGAAGAAAAACAAAAACAAGTGTACACTTCAGCTACTCAGAAGATATCCATGTCCCAACCCTCAGGCCAGAACTGCAGGGAGCAGAGAGTACCTGCAGTACCCGCCTTCAGAGCCTTCTCATTCCACTACCACAGTTATTGCTGCTATTAGCAACTATGCAGTTTATATCAGCTTATCGGGTGCTCATAAAACCTCATACTATTCACAATCCACAGGTCAGGGATGGTTCTGAGAGCTCGGGCACTGGTCCCAGCTCACAGCTGGTCTTCTGATCTCAAGTCCAAAGGTTCCCTTGTCATGTGTGAAAACATCAGCAGCAGCTAAGAATGTGGTCGCTGTGGTTAGACTGAGTCCAATCCCTGATTCAACTACTCAGTTGTGTGGCCTAATGATGGACCTACCATCTCTATTTAGCATGCTCATCTTAAATTTGGAATAAAATACTACTCAGCTCCTACAGTTAATTAGGAGGATTAGTACAATACAGTGTCTAGCACACAGTTTGCATAGAAGTTGGTGAAAAAATAAGTTGCATATACCATTCGGGCAAATCTTTGGGCTTCAGTCACACGTTCTGTCAGCATCATAACCTCATCATCCTGAGTTGGAAAGACGGGCAGTTTCTTCCCAATTAAGTGTTCTATGCGCTGGAAGAGTTCCACATCATATCTGAGAAAGGAAAATTGACATGGCTTTGGTTGACTGACAATGCAACTGTCAGCCCACTCCCTAACTATATATACTGTCCCTTTACAGAACACTGATTAAATGCAACTGTCTGACACAGCCCATTAGAAAATCACCCGACATAGTCTTTATTCCCAGAAAAGGCTTGGGTACACAAAATGTGTTTCTTTAAAGACAAAATCAGAAATAGTTATTCTAATTCTCTGAGTTGAGGAGAAGGTCACTGCTCTCTGGCTCTAGCAGTTGAAAGAAATAAGAGGGGTGTTTTCTTTCTTCTATATGCCAAATACTACATTAGCTCTTTCTACATCTATATCTCCAATCTTCAATCTTCATTAAAACCCTGCCAGGTAGGTATTATTATTTCCATTTTTAAAATGGGAAAATGAGGTTAGGGAGGTTAAATAACTATTACAGTGAATGGCAGAGTCAGGTTCCAAGTCAGTCTGCTCTTTTCTCTACATGGTTCTGCCCTGAAAGTCCATTTACTTACTGTGTGACAAAGGTGATAGCTTTTCCAGAGCGCCCAGCTCGAGCTGTTCGGCCTACTCGATGGATGTAATCCTGAAACAAAACGGGTCAACAAATTTGAGTTATATGGAATATAAATTTAAAAAACTTACGTATGTTAAGTCTTACTGCAAACCTTTGAAAGAAAACAGATTTGTGTTGGAACATGAAGAAAAATGGATTGGGCAATTTGTTGAGATAAATCTACTTCATCATTTTTATTCTTCTTCCAGCACAAAACAGAGTCCATTTTTTTCCCTTCTTTTATAGAGACAGATCTACACAGCATTAGCATTGGAGCCAGAAGCAGACCTGGGTCAAAGCTCTGGTTTTCCCACCTACCAGCTACACGACTATCTGCAACTCACATAAACTCTCTGAACCTCAGTTTCTATCTATAAAACAGGTGTAGAAATGCAGTTATTGCAGCAAAAGAGGCATCACCGTGTCTACAGCAGTTAAGTACAAAGCCAAGAGGTACCAGTTGTTCTCAACCCGATGTAGTTTTGTCCTCCCCAGGGAACATTCGGAAAAGCTTAAAAGCATATCTGATTGTCACAATGTCACCTGTACATAGAAGCCAGGAATGCTGCTATGGATCCTACAATGCAAGGGCAGTCCCCACAACAAAGAATTCACTGGCCCCAAATGTTAATAGTGCCAACGCTGAGAAATCCTGACACACACTAAGAACCACAAGCTGTCACTTCTAAGGAAATGAGATTGACAAATATTAGCGTATGCTGCATCTGTCCCTCTAACTGTGAGCATCTAATACCTCTCCTTGGCTGCCTTCATTCGCATTTATTAATATTATATCCACAAGCATGTGCAAAATGATGAGAATGAATACATCAGGAGCTTTTCCAGTTTTTGATCCTTGACTAAATCAAGGATCAAAAAAAAAAGTTATAACTAAGGAAAGACAAAAAACATTTCATTAAGAAATACACTCTGGATACAATGGAATGTTATTCAGCCATAAGACAAGAATTAAATCTTAGTGGGATCATATCTCAACATAATAAAGGCCATATATGATAAGCCCACAGCAAACATCGTACTCAATGAGGGAAGGCTAAAAGCTTTCCCCTTAAGATCGGGAACAAGACAAGGCTGCCCACTTTCACCACTTCTATTTAACATAGTTCTGGAAGTTCTAGCCACAGCAATCAGACAAGAAAATGAAATAAAAGGCATCCAAATTGGAAAAGAGGAAGTAAAATTGTCATTATATGCAGATGACATGATACTATATAGAGAGAATCCCAAAGACTCCACCAAAAAACTGCTAGAACTAATGAACGAATTTGGTAAGGTAGCAGGATACAAAATTAATATTCAGAAATCAGTTGCATTTCTATACACCAATAATAAACTATCAGAAGAAATCAGGAAATCAATTCCTTTTACAATTGCTTCAAAAACAATAAAATATCTGCGAATCAATTTAACTAAAGAAGTAAAAAACCTGTACTCAGAAAATTATGAGACACTGAAGAGAGAAATCAAAGAAGATACAAATAAATGGAAATACATATCATGCTCATAGATAGGAAGAATTAATATAGTTAAAATGTCAATACTACCTAAGGCAATATATAGATTCAATGCAATTCCAATCAAACTACCAAGGACATTTTTCTCAGAAATAGAACATAGAATCCTAAAATTTATATGGAAACACAAAAGACCCTGAATAGCCACAGCAATTCTGAAAAATAAGAACAAAGTGGGAGGCATCACAGTACCTGACATCAAAACATACTACAAGGCTACAGTAATCTTTTTTTTTTTTTTTTTTGAGGGCCGTGTTACTGGCCCTCATATGTGGGACCCGAACCGGGGCCGCTGGCTTCCCAAGCCAGAGCTTAACCTCCGTGCCACTTGGCCGGCCCAAGGCTACAGTAATCAAAACAGTATGATACTGGCATAAAAACAGACACACAGACCAATGGAATAGAATAGAGTCCAAGAATAAACCCATCCATATACGGTCATTTAATCTATGACAATGGAGGCAAGAATTTACATTGGAGTAAAGATAGTCTATTTAATAAATGGTGCTGGGAAAATTAGACTGACACGAGCAAAAAAATGAAAATGGACCACCTACTTACACCATATATGAGAACAAATTCAAAATGGATTAAAGACTTAAATGGAAGACCTGAAACCATAAAACTCCTAGAAGGAAACACACGGAGTAAGTTTGCAGACATTACCCTGAGTAATATTTTTACTGATATATCCCCTCAGGCAAGGGAAATAAAAGAAAAAATGAACATGGGATTACATCAGACTTACAAGATTTTTTCACAGCAAAGGAAATCATCAATAAAACAAAAAGGCAGCCTACTGAATGGGAGGAGACATTTGCCAATGATATATATGATAAGGGGTTAATATCCCAAATTTATATAACACTTATGCAACTCAACACCAAAAAAACAAACAACCCAATTAAAAAATGGACAGAGGATATGAAGAGGCATGTCTCTAAAGAGGACATACAGATGGCCAACAGGCATATGAAAAAATGTTCAACCTCACTAATCAACAGAGAAATGCAAATAAAAACCACAATGAAACACCACGTCACTTCGGTCAGAATGGCTATCATCAATAAATCAACAAACAAGTGCTGGCGAGGGTGTGGAGAAAAGGGAACCCTGGCGCACTGTTGTTGGGACTGCAGATTGGTGCAGCCATTATGGAAATCAGTATGGAGGTATCTCAAAAAACTGGAAATGGAACTGCTGTATCACCCAGCAATTCCACTCTTGGGTATCTACTCAGAAGAATCCAAGGCACTGATTCGAAAAAATATATGCCACCCCTATGTTTATTGCAGCGCTGTTTACAATAGCCAAGACTTGGAAACAACCGAAATGCCCATCGGTAGATGACTGGATTAAGAAACTGTGGTACATTTATACAATGGAGTATTACTCCTCTATAAAGAAGAATGAAATCGTACCATTTGCAACAATATGGATGGACCTAGAGACTATTATGTTAAGTGAAATAAGTCAGTCGGAGAAAGACAAATACCATATGATCTCATTTATATGTGGAATCTGAAAAACTGAATGAATGAGCAAGGTAAACAGAAATAGTCTCATAGATATAGAGGAAAAACAGGGTTGCTAGTTGGGAGGGGAGTGGGAATGAGGGAGAAGGGGAAGGGATTAGACAGCATAAATAGGTAACTACAATATTGCCACAGGGATATGAAAGACAGTTTGGGGAATATAATAATGTTTTAAATATTATGTGCGGTGTCAGATGGTCACATGTCTTGTTAGGGAGATCAGTTCATGGATAGAGTAGAGGCTTGATCGCACTGTATACCTGAAACTGATGTTGTATAATATTGTATGCCAACTGTAATTGAATATATAGATAGTCACGGGATGTGGATTACACTGTGGAAGGGAGTCAAAGGAATTGTAATAGGTATGTATGATATGGGGGGAGGAGTGGGGTGGAGAATTGGGGGAGGGGTGTTGTCACTTTGAGGGGTAAAAAGTATAACTATTGCACTGTGTTGTACACCTGAAGCTAATTGAAAAAAAAACAAAAAACGTTTATTTCACAATTAAAAAAAACAAAAAAGAATTAAATCTTGCCGCTTATGGTAACATAAATGGGTGGACCCTGAGGGCATCAAGCTGAAGTCAGACAGAGACAAACAAAATATCATATACCACATTTTGCCGTGTACGATGTGAACTTTTTTGCCCAAATTTCTGAGAGAAAAATAAGGATACACATTATACATGGGTAGTACTAATTCCATATCTATATAAATGATTTTAATTCTTTTATTTATGCTTATGAGTTAGAAGTGTAACTAGAAATCAATGACAATATCCATATGCAAAATAATGCCCTGGAATACAATAGTTTTGTTGAACTTACGATGAACTTGCAACAACGAAGAGTTCTTGGCTTTCTAAGATGCAGAAATATCATAAATTTGTTACTGGTATGTAAAAATTCTTGTACCTTGTATCTTTTCTTGTGTTTTGTAATTATTTGTTACATAAAATTTCTTGTACCATATTATATTAAAAAATAAAAGGCTAAAATTTCTTTATAATACAAAAAACAAGTATCTAAATGTAAACAAATAAAACTTTGAATTAAAAGACATTTTTCCCCTGAAAGTTTGGGCCAAAAACATGAGTGTGCATTATACATGAGAGCAACATTATACACAGCAAAATACAGTAATCTTACTTATACACGGAATCTAAAAACATATACTGAACTCCAATACATACAACAGAGTTGGTGGTTGCCAGAGGTGGGGAGTGGAGAGTGGACGGGTAAAATGGGTAAAGGGGGCTCAAAAGGCACAAATTTCCAGTTATAAAACAAGTCCGGGCCAGCCGAGTGGCATGTTGGTTAACAGTTGGCTTGGGACACCAGCTCTGAGCAGCAGGGCCCCGGTTTGGACCCCACATGAGGGCCAGTGATGCTGTGCCCTCTACAGCTAAGACAGTGAACAACAGCTCAACCTGGAGCTGAGCTGCTCTGAGTCGCCAGCGATGGCGTAGGCTGCCATGGGGTTGGCCAGCAGCTGGCATGCACTTTCTTGAGCTGCGGTGAGCAGTCATGAGCGGCCGTCCAATGGCCGACGAGCGGCTGCCTCACCAGGAAAGAGAGCAATGATAATACATGGGCCAGTGAAGCGATGTCCTCCACAACTAGGCTGAAGAACAAAAGGACAGCAACTTGTCTGTTCCCCTTCCCTGATTCCCCAATAAAATCTTTAAAAAAGCACAAGTAAGTCCTGGGCATGTAATATATAGCCTGGTGACTATAGTTGATAATATTATATTACATATTTGAAAACTGCTAAAAGATCTTAAAAATTCTCATCACAAGAAAAACATTTTTAACTATGTGTGATGACAGATGTTAACCTTTCTTATTATGATGACATTTTGCAATATACAATTATTGAATACAAATATTGAATCATTATGTCCTATACTTGAAACTAACATAATATTATATGTAAATTTTACCTCAATTTAAAAAAAAAGAAACATGCTGTGGGACTAGAAAGTCAGGTCAGCCACAGGACTCACCTTGGAATGGGTAGGAATATCAAAGTTGACAACTACATCCACATGAGGTATGTCCAAGCCCCGGCTTGCAACATCAGTTGCTAGAAGAATGGAACGAGCCTTTGCCTTAAACTTATTAAGGGATCCTAAGCGCTTGCTCTGAAATGATGAAAAAAAGGGAATCAAAATAATTAAGGAATCCTGGCATCCAAGACATACAGACTAGCTACAATAAATACAAGAGACAGAAATTTTAAAAGGATGCTTCTTCCTAAGCTCAGAGTGGACTTCACAGGTCAAAAGGAAACATGGAAGCAACAAAAAATATTTAAGACTAAGGCTAGAAAATACTAACATGAAATGGGGATTGCTTGATGTGATAGAAAGATAATTGGGAAATAATTTATTAAAAGTCATTAGAGGCCAGAGAATCATTACCAGTGGGCTGAAGAGGTCAACTCAACAGGTCCCATACCAGATAACAGCCTATGGGACACCCTAATCTGAGCCTCTTGCTGTCCTGAAAGGAGGAAACAAGCACCCAGAGCAACACGTCAAAGCCCGTAAAATCAGAACAATTACGGGAAGATGCATTAATGTCTTGTGTTGTTACTGCACAAATCTACTGCTCTACAGTTTATCTCTTGTGCCACCAGTTCACCACTAATGACGCCAATGAATCCGTACCTGACTCATCTGTCCATGGAGGGGGATGGCAGTGAATCCAAGATTTCGGAGTAGCAAAGCTGTTCTCTGAGTATTATTACAGGTGCTGCAGAATATCATAAAGGAGTTTCCAGCCAATTCATTTAGAATATAAACCAGGTAGGTATCCTAAGTTACAAACCCAAAACAATATATGTAATTGAACCTGGAAGATAAGATTGGAGTTCTGGGCGTATCAACTACACAAAAGATTAAGCCTACTGTTGTTTTTCAACCATCAGACCCCCAGCCGCCAGCTCTGCACTCCTTAACCGGCATTATCATCTCTGAACCATGACTTCCAAGTACCGTGTGAAGCTAAGGAAAGCACAAGGAGATCTACACTCAGCAACCGGGAAAAGTCCTTCCATCAAAGCACAAAACAAGGATCCCTCCACTACAAAAAAGCCACATAATAAGCACACACTAGAAAAACTACCTCAAGGATGGCGCTGGGAAGAAATTATGTCATGACTTCATTATGGAAGTTTGTTTAATTTGTGAATTCCCAGAATGTTTGGCTTTATCAGCGATAACTATAAGCACAGCATGTGCCCGTAAACAAACAAGGACTCCAATCTGTAGCACAGCTCTTAGCTAATCAAGAGTTGACACATTTTCAGATGCTTTGATGAGGAACGAGAGCGAGAGGCAGGAATGATCAAAGTAAACACTTTACCTTGAATTTGGAGGGAATAAAAACATAATATTGCTGCAATTTCTCAACCGTCTGGTATTTAGAAGACACAGCACACTTCACGGGATTCTTTAGCGCTGCTCGCTGAAGTTTTTGCACCTAAAGGAACAAAACCTGCTATTGTACGCTGGCTCCCAAGAGCCCTTTCTATTTTTACTATTGTTATTGTTATTATTGTTTTCGTTTATCAATTCTTATAAAGAACGCAGAAGTCCTAGAAAATTTTACCTTCTTGGTCATGGTGGCAGAGAAGAGAAAGGTTTTCCGATCTCGGGGAATCACTTTGAGGATCTTGTCAACCTAGGGCACAAAGAGGAAAGAATACCAATTTAACACTGAGTCTGGACACACCTGCAAATCCTCTTTGGGAAGGAGATAGAGAATGGAACAGCAAGCTAAATACACCAGGGTCTGGGGACTCCAAAGTTCAATTCAGTTCAGCTAACATTTACTGAATATTTACTATCTGATACCATGCCAGATGCTATCAAAAAAACAACACGTGGTTCAGAGAAAAGAACAATTTAAATTAGATTAGAATTAACCTAAGAAAAAAGTCAAGACTAAGTATTAACCAACTAAATAAGCTATGATGAGCAGGTCATCAAAGAAAAACAGATATTTCAAGGCATATGGAAGAGGTCTAAATCAAACGATACGGAAAAGAAAATCTGGTTTTGATACTTCTCATCTCTGAATTCGGAATCAGACTGTATTCTAAAGAGGGTGCGGAGGCACTGACAATGGGAAGAGCACTGAGAATGAAAAAAAGCAGCAGAGATGTTTAGACCAGCAGATACGCGTAATGACGCAGTGCTCCACACAAAGCAGGTGTGCAATGAACTAAATTTTGAAACAGGGTACTCGAGAGGGTCTAAGAGGAGGAAAGAAATTGAGAGCTCACCTCTGTCTCAAAATCCATATTCAATATCCGGTCTGCTTCATCCATGACCAAGTATTTCAGAGCTCTTAAGTTGAAACCTTTTGTATTCTCCAAGTGGTCAATCAGTCGACCAGGGGTTGCTACCAAGAAAGGTTGAGAAAAGCAATGTTTAGGAACCAGGTAAAAAGAAAGACAGTTAGCAAGTTTCCCCTCTTGCCCCCAATTTCAGAAATTAGAAAATTAAACACGGTTACAAAAACCTGTTCTTCAAAGTCTTTCCACACACATAAGTTACACCCAACACTGGTAGATTTTCTCCAATTCATCACTGCCAGTGTCTTACCTTTGTCAATTACTCACCTATTACTATATGTGGTTTTTTTGCCAGGGCCAGAGATTGGGACATTGAATCGATGCCACCTACAATCACAGCTACAGAAATAAAAAGAACATAGAAAAGAGATCCTTCAATTTTTCTACAGTTCATTGAACAGCTTTTAAAGCCAATACTAGATTTCTACTTAAATTTGTTCTTAAGTTAAATTTACAACTTTCCCCCAAGCTAAAATACCGAATCAGCTCTTTTAGATCAATAAACTTGTACTAATACTTCCTTCCACTCTCCTTTCACACTCATTCTCAACCAGTGAAGAAGCCCTCAGACTCCTTTCTTCTCAGACACTTACCACTCTGCACTCCAATAGAAGACCCTAGGGCTTCAAAATGCTCTGAAATCTGAAAGGCCAGCTCACGGGTGGGAGTGAGAACTAAGGCAAACAAACGCTGGGGTGTCTCTAGCAGTGCATTCAGGATGGGCAAAGCGAAGGCCCCCGTTTTTCCAGAGCCAGTTTCTGCCAGCCCAATGATATCCCGACCTAGAGGAAAAAGAAAACATCTAAGAGCAAAGAAACTCTCTGCATTTCCCCCCGTTTTCTACAATGACACAAGGCTGGGCACAAAGTAGACACTGAATATTTGATGAACTGGGGGGAATGGAAGGTTGAATAGACAGAAGACATATGTCCAAAATCCAGGGATGATATACACAAATATGTTATAATGTGAGAAAGACTTTAACATAAACTTCTGCAAAATGCAGTGAGAACACAAAGGAAGGAATAACTTACTGCCCTAAGGAGTCAGGAAAGGCTACAGAGGTGATAGGTAAACTAAATCCGAAAATAAGCAAAGGAGGGAAGGAAGGACATTCCTGTATGATGAGAGAGGATGGAGGTTTTAAAGAACATAGCACGCTTAGGGAGAGTGAGAAGTACAATGTTGCTGGAACACAGAAGTCCTAAGGGGGAAAATGAGAAGGGTGATGCTAGAAAGGCAACTCATAAGCCATGCTAAAGAGTTTTATGTCTTCCTCTAAGAGAGAGGGACTGAAGGATCTGAAGCAAGGACTATGATGAATGTTGTTCTTTAGGACAATAAACTCTAGGAGCAAAGGAGCTTAACAGTGCAGGCGCTGCACACTACTCCTTCTGAGGGAAGGACGTTGTAAGTAGCTCCTTAAGAACAGGCCCCCATGGTCTATCACCGATCAAACCATTACTGACACGATTTGGAAATTAACTCCCAAGCCAAAGTCACTAGGGACAGTGCCCAAAGGGAATGCTTCCTACTGAGAAAAGACCCCCACAGCTGATGCTTCCTTTGCTCCGACTGTGTAACTGCTGAGGTTTCCTTACTTAGATATTAACCCGAAAATAAACTCCTTCCCTGAAGTAACTTGAACATGACACTGTTCCTTTGAATCTAAAGCGACCTAAATAACCAGAATGGGGAGCACGCAGGAAAAAGAGCTCAATTAAGATACCAGAGTTACGATGGTGGTTTGAACTGAGGCAAGGCAGTGAGGGTAGGAGTGAGTGAGAATCAGGAAAAAAGGGAAACATGGTTGACATACAGGTTTCTAGCTTGGAAAACTCAAAGGCCATAAATTAAGATGGGGCTATAGAAAAATTCCTTCTGATGAGGAAAATATGGCTCTGGTTTGGACACAGGGAACCTGGGGTTCCTGCAGTAAGCTCAGATCTTAACCCAGCGGGACATGCTTGTTTGGAGCTCAGCAGAGAAGAGTGGGCTAGAAGCTCAGACATGGGAGCCATGACCACCCTCCTGGTGGTGCTCCCCCAGAGGCAGGCACCTCAGGATCACCCAGGAGAGTTCTATAACTGCACATGCCTGGGTCCCACACCTGGAAATTCTCATTCAGTAGATCTAGCTTGAAGCCCAGAAATCTCTACTGTTTTAAAAGTTCCACAGGTGATTCTGATGAGCACTGGCTGAGACTCACTGGCACAAAAAGCGTTAGAAATTAGGATTGGATGAGAAATTTTAGTAGTGTTTTAGAGAAAAAAAAGGGTGAAGACAGAATTAACAAGAAAAACCTGAGACAGAACAGCTAAAAAGACATGAGAAGACAATACTGACCTGAAATTAAGGAGGACAAGACCTTCAAGAAAGGAGAGTGGCTGGTATCAGGTAGAATATACTTTTCAATACTCACCTCTTAGACATTAATCATTTAAACTAGGATCTGCCACGCCAGATCAAACAACAGTATATATTCAGTGAATTCTACCCTTAACCGTCTATCTATTAATATCAGTGTTTTTCTTTTTTTTTTTTTAAATTGAGGGCAGTGTCACTGGCCCTCATATGTGGGACCCGAACCAGGGCCGCTGGCGTCCCAAGCCAGCCCTTAACCACTGCGCCACTTGGTCGGCCCAATATCAGTGTTTTTCATACAAAAGTATACGCACAGACGGGAATTATAAGTCAGACCAAACAATGAACCAATTTTATGAAGGTCACAGAAACAAAGAAATTTTGCACACATCTACCAGCTTTAATGTTTGCCCTGGTTGTAGGGTGGGTGACAATGAATTCCAACAGCACCCACCTAATGTGTAAGCTAAGAACTTCCAAAGCTTTTAATTCCCCAACAATTTGGGGATTCTGTCCTCCTTGCGTATGTACTATAACATGCCTTCACAAACAAGAAAAAAACAAACAAACAAACAAAAAACACTAGGGCTGTCCTCTTTTCTTATGTCAAGGCAAACCTTAACATTTCGGAAGAAAGGATACATAAAAAAGATTTGGAGAAGTAAGGGAGCTTAAGTCGCTCAACCATGTGGCTGTGGGCAATGCCCACTGCCACCAGTGGAAGCCGCACTGTTTTCAGGTTTTTTTATGATCCCCTCAGATTTTTTTCAGATTGTAAAACTGGTAAAATTTTCTCTCATCTCCTTTCTTCCTCTCACAACCCTTAAGCCTTTTCAGTTGGCAGTATGTGTAGAATGCGTAAACTCCATAAGAGCAGAACAAATTCATATTCACCTGCCACACTGCCAGCACCTAACACAAGTGTTTGGTATAAAAAGCTGCCTGAAATTCCTAGAGGGCTCTCTGAGTGATCTCTGAAATAGAAATAAACTTAACACATTAAACAGATGGGAAGGAAAGCACCCTCAAAAACCATCAAAAGATTTTGCTGTGATGTAGGGCTAGGAACACAGGCTTCTCAGCTAGAAGACTCTATATTCAAATTCTAGCTCCGGCAATAATTGGTTACATGACTCTAGCCAAGGTATTTAACCCTGTGAGCCTGTTTCACCAATAAAACAATCATTCCTACCTGTCAGGAATTTATAAGGTTTAAGAACAATGGACATATCCAGGGCTCAGTAACTTCGTAGAATCCGACATCATCATTGCTACTCAAATTAAAAAGTTGAAGTTAACTTAACAGAAGGAAAGAGAAAAACTTTGTTAGACTGACTTAGTTAAACCATTTGCTTAGGGCCAGACTCTCTAGATTCAAATGAGGCATCTGCAAACTGCTCATTAAAGTGACACAAGCTCAAGAATAAGAATAAACACATTTTCCGTGGTGATTATGTCAGTTACTATGTTCTTAGTAATCTCTCACTGACTCCGCTTTTCTCTGCATTAAATACAAGCTTTTGACTGAAAACGTTATGAATAAGTTTAGAAGTATTACAATCACCTAATTTTTATTCCTTCTTCCCACCTATGTCATAGGTTAAGCAAGAAAGTCAGAATGCACCAACCCTTCTTTTTATTATTTGAAAGCACTCTGGCACTGCTGACTGCTAAGACTTCTTCCCCACTAATGGCAGTTACAGTCCTTCTCCTCCCAGCTTCTCTAAACAAGCTAATAGTGTTGACTATCCCCCTCCTTGAAACACTCTCCCTGACCTAATTTGTGTGAAATTGTACTCGCATGATTTTCAACCCTCTACAGAGCCTCCATTTCTCCTCATCTCTTGGCTTTATCTGACAACCTCACCCCTTTCCACAGTTTCAGCTACAACTTCGTTGGACATGGTATCTATATCCAGTTCTGGCCTTTTGATGGAGCTTTCATCCCTATATTCCAACTATGCACTAGTCAACTCAATCTTTTCAATACCTGAAATTATTTCCAATTGAACTCATCTTTCCTGAAATTATTTTTCTTCCCATAAGCTTGTTTTTTATATCAGTGGCACATTAATATGTTCTAAACACAAGGGCTAGCTAGAACTTGGCAATGAGATTTCTCCATCCCATGCTGTCCACGTCAACAAATTGGTTGTCAAATTACGATGATTCTTTTTTTATCACTTTCTTTTTTCCATTCTCACTACCACTATCCTAGCTATTCTTTCTTTATTGCCAAAATTACTGTAATGGCCTCCTAACTGATCTCCCAGCCTCCAGGCTCTCATCTCTAAACTACTTTACACAGCTATGAGATTAATCTTTTTCTTCTTGAGATTAATCTTTCAAGAATACAGCTCTAAGGATTTTATTCTTTTGCTAACAAATAATCTCCAAAGTTGCTCCACTGCCTATGAAACAAAGACCAAATTCCTGTACCCAGCATCTAAGTCCTTCAAGATTTAGCCCCAATCACCTTACTAATTTTTCCGACCACTCTGTTAAGTACTTATGGGTCTCCACCCACACCCGTATCTTCCAGCCACCTTGGGGTTTTTTTCATGCTATTCCCTATGCCTAGAAAGTCCTTCTCTCCCATCATATGTAAATGCTATTCAGCCTTCAAGGTTTGACTCAAATGTCTTTCCAACCTACCCAGCCAAGCAATGAAAGAAATTTTCTTTAATACATTCCAATTAGAGGTAATCTCCTCTGCTCTTTTGGTACACTTGGAATGTAACTTCCTTATGTTCCTGTTCACCTTGTAATAAATTTATAATTGTCTCCTACTAGACTGCAAGCTCTTGAAGAGGGTGGAATCTTAACTCGCAGTGCTTTATACTTGTATCAGATACTTAGTTAACTATTTATGGAAGGAGCAAACAGAATTGCACAGAATAACTTAATTTTTCCACATGACAGCTCTTTAAATCATTAAAACCAATTATCATAACCCACCCCCAACTCTACTCTTCTCCAGACCATGCACTCAGTTCCTTTAACTATTTGTGACTGTTCTTGATGCTACACCACACTTATTGCTGCTCTCTGTTGATCCCTGAAAACTGGCCCCCAGAACTAATTACAGTATGATAGTATTCTAGGTATGTTCTAAACAGTGCTAAACAAAGTACTATTCTCTCTCTAGAGCTAGTTCAGGAGTTTTTAACCTGGGAGTTGTGAGAGAGGAAAAATTCAAGGCAAGGGGAAATTTCTTTGTGTAGGTATATTCATACATTTTTTTCTGAGAAAATCTTTTTATGTGATTCTCAAAGGGATAAGAAATCCCCAAAATGTCACCCTCTTCTTACAGTAATGCAGTTAAGATTACAGTCACTTTCTCTGAGAATCTTTTTTTCTTTTTTTTTAAATTGGGGAATTGGGGGAGGGGAACAGTGTTGAGGAATCGGGAAAGGGGAACAGACAAGTTGCTGTCCTCTTGTTCTTCAGTCTAGTTGTGGAGGATGTTGTTTCACTGGCCCATGTTGGTATCGTCATTGCACTCTTCCCAGATGAGGCAGATCGTTCGCCGGCCTCTGGATGGTCGCTCACCGTGGCTATTGGCAGCTCACGCTGGCTGCCGGCCACTCACTGTAGCCTATGGCAGCCCACTGCAGCAGGGGCTGCAGCCTACACCATCACCGGGGCTCGCACAGCCCAGCTCCAGTGGAGCTGTTGTTAGCTGTAGAGGGCAGTGTCACTGGCCCTCATATGTGGGATCCGAACCGGGGCCGCTGGCGTCCCAAACCAACTCTCAACCAATGCACCACTCGGCCGACCCATCTCTGAGAATCTTAATGAATTTTAGTCAACACTTCTGGGTCTCTTTACCATCCACCCAAGTCCTATAAAGTTGAGTTTTGGGCGTCTACGAACAGGACTTTTCTTCTACTCCTATTAAAGTTCACCTTGTTAGTTTCAGTCCCACTAGTCATCAGCCAACACTCCAAACATTCTTCGGCAAAGCTGATAAAGATGTCTCACAGCAAGAGCTCTCAAAACCTCTAGATAATAACACAGATCCCAGACACCCTTCTGTAAATCTGCACTTACTGATTCATAATTTCTAACAAGTTTCTGCGAGTACTTTCATCCAGGGTTTCCTTAACGTGAGCGTCTGCGGCAGACACTAAATCCCCTTACAGAAAGGAAGCTCAGTAAAACTGGAGAAGTCACTTTTTCCAAAGCCAACAAACCACGAACGTGGTCATCTTTAGTGACCCTGCTTTTATTTCACTGAAGTCTGCAAGTCATAGCTCCCAAAAGCGTTACGTGTTTAGTTGAGTATGACATCGCGTCCCGTCTGTACCAGGCTGTACCAACCTACCCTGTAAGGCCAGAGGAATAGCTTCCATCTGGATCTTGGTGGGCCTCGTCCATCCCAACTGGTCGCAAGCTTCACACAACACGTCTGTCACACCCTTGGAATGAAGAAACACACTTTTAGCAAAAAGCACAACACACACTCACCTCCCTCCTAATTAAACGACTGTCCGAACAACACGCACTCCCCTCCCTAATTAAACTACTGTCAGAATCGCTGGTTACATGCGAATTCCTTACACTTTGACCCAAACCGTACGATTGCGCTCCTCCTCAGGCTGCTCTGTCACTGTGAGTGCGAGGACAGGAGCTCTAGACGGAACACTTGCTATTCTCCAGGGGCAGAGCCGAGTTCCTGACATGCATCATTGCATTTAACCCTCAATTCCATGAGGTACTGTCCCCAATTTGCAGATGTGTTAAGGGAGGCACAGAGGAGCAACACCTGGCCTTTAGGGAGGCTGGGACTCGGAAAGACCCCAGGGCAACGCGTCCGGAGCCCGAGCCTCAGCTCGGGGGGGCAGCCTAAGCTAGGCCCCAGCTGCTTCTGCACCCCCCCAGCGGGGATCTCAGGCAGCCGGTCTCTGCCTGCGCCCGGCGCGAGCGCTACAAGGCGAAGCCAGCATCATTGAGTCCCTCTCACCAGGTCTTTAAACGTTTTAACTTCCTCCTCCTCCTCCACTGCGGGCTGGGGCGTTTCGGATGGAGAACCGTGCTCCGCAAGCGCCGCCATGTCGTCCGCGGGCTCCGGAAGTGGGTCGGCGGCGCGCGGGACGCTGGGAAATGTAGTCATAGTTCTCCCCAGACGGCGTGTTCTGGTCGCCCCCCTGCGGGCTTGCCGGGCTTTGCACCAGCCCACTGGGCGCGTGGGGGCGCGTGGGGGCTTCCTGGAGACTGGAGTGAAAAGGTTCCGGGTGGATATCCGCGTGTGGACTTGTGGAATTGAGCCGAGTGCAGAAGGGGCTGCCCAAGGCCTCCCACCTGCCCGGTAGGCCCCTTTTCAAAAGCTTGCCTCACCTCGCACGCCCGTTCTGTGCCTCGCTGTTTCCAGCCATAATTTTTTTAACAGGTTGCTATCACAGTGCTATTTATTATAATTTCATTCATTTAATCAAGTATTTGTTGAGTGCCTACTATAGGCTAGGGCTATGCTAGACGTTTAGTGACCAGTACAGCGACGTCTGCCCTCGTGAAGAAGACAGGTAATTAAGTGATCACAGATCCTTTCACATTGTGAGAAGTGCTAGGATGCAATAACAGAAGTAAAAATGATGGAGAGTAACCTGGGGAGGTGGGTTGTGGGGATAACAGCAAGATTGGGGAAGGCCTCTCTGAAGCAGTGATGTTTGAGCTGTGACTTCACTGATGAGCAGAAGAAAGTTCCTTCAAGAGTCCAGAGGACAGTTATTGTAGACTGAGGGAACAGCGAGTACAAGGGCCTGAAAGAGTGTAGCCAGTGAGGCTGTTCTGGAAAGCAGTCTGCCACCACTGAGGTCAATTCAGTATGTTGCATGCCTTGGGTCCCGCAAGCCCCTCCTGGGGCCCAGCACGCAGGTTCACACGTGGTGCCGGGGTGTTCACTGCAGCGGAATCCTGGTGGGGAGACGGAAGCAAGCTGCTGTCCATCACTGGGAGAGTATATAAAATGTGTACATGGTGCAAACAAACATGCCTGTAACAATATGGCTATGTCTCAAAAACCTAGGGCTAAGTGAGACAAGTATAAAATATATCATGCACAAGGGCTGGCCGAGTGGCTCAGTTAGTTAAGAGCTCGCTCAAGAGTGCGAGTTGAGCTCTGAGCAACTGCGGTTCGATGCCAGCCCAAGCTGAGTTGCCGTTGAGCTGCCAAAAGGTGGCAGGATGGCTATTTATATTTATTTATATATAAAATATATATAAATTTTATATATATATATATATATATATATATATATATATATATATATCATGCACATTTAAAATGTATGCCCACAAGATATCACCTTCTGCTGAAACACATACAAACAGAGAAGTACACTTTAAACATTTTAGAATGGTTGCTTATAGAAGGAGAAGAACTGGGAATTGGGGGACCGAGGATAAATGATAGCACATATACAAAGCAAGAAAGGGCACTTGTGATGATAATGGGAGTTGACCTGAGCATTGTCCACAGTGTGCCTGACTTACCGGGGGGAATCACTTCATAAGTTATATAAATATCTAACCACTATGCTATATTCCTGAAACTAATATAATATTGAATGTCTACTGTAATTGAAAAAAATTTTTAATTAGGAAAAAATTCAGTGTGCCTGAGGGCCTTCCCACCAGTATGCACAAAAAGGCCCTGATTTAGGAATCACAGTGATGTCTGCAACAACAAAACCGGGTAGGGTGAGATCAGAGAAGTAGGCTCAGCTCAGACCCTGCAGGGGCCATACCTACTAAAAGGTATGGGGTTTGGATAGTATTCTAAATACAAAAGAAAACCACTGTAAGGTTTTGAGCAGAGAAGTGATATGATCTAGGTATTTAAAATATCACTCTCTCGGGCCGGCCGAGTGGCGCAGTGGTTAAGTGCTGGCTTGGGAAGCCAGCGGCCCCGGTTCAGGTCCCACATATGAGGAGGGCCAGTGACACTGCCCTGAGCTCCAAGCACATGGTCTGACACAAAAATGGGTGCCCAATAAACGCTACCTGGATGAATTACAAGTCAGCAAAGTGTTGGGACCAGGAAGAACCTCATTGGTTGTTTCTTTAGAGAGTGAAGTTGTTCCCATCTTTGAGATTACACTCCTGCAGTATAGGCTGGGGGGACTTTGGCCTTTTTATATCAGCCTACTCCAAGTAAAAGAAAAGGAGAGGGCCGGCCGAGTGGCGCATTGGTTAAGCGCTGGTTTTGGGATGCCAGCGGCCCCGGTTCGGATCCCACATGAGGGCCAGTGACACTGCCCTCTACAGCTAACAACAGCTCCACCTGGAGCTGGGCTGTGCGAGCCCCGGTGATGGTGTGGGCTGCAGCCCCTGCTGCAGTGGGAAGCCATAGGCTACAGTGAGTGGCCCACAGCCAGCTTGAGCGGCTGGCAGCCAAGCGTGAGCTGCCAATAGCCGCGGTGAGCGACATCCAGAGGCCAGCGACCGATCTGCCTCATCCGGGAAGAGCGCAATGACGATACCAACAGTGAAGCAACATCCTCCGCAACTAAACTGAAGAACAAAAAGACAGCAACTTGTCTGTTCCCCTTCCCCGATTCCCCAACGCTGTTCCCCTCCGCCAATTCCCCAATAAAATCTTTAAAAATAAAAAATAAAAAAAAGGAAAAGGAGAGAAAACACACTGTTTAAATGAAGAGGTCACCTTGACATTGACTTCTTCAGGCAGTCACTAGCACATGCTTGTGCCAACACAGTCTAAGGCTCTCTGGCTTTCTGTTTAGCTGTCCTTCATGGCTACCCTCTCCGTTTTGCCAGAACTGGGAATTTTGCCACTTACAGGATGTCCAAAGTAGATAACAGGCTTCGAGATAAGAAGTTGACTTATTCCAAAGAAAGTCTATCGGGCTAGCTCTGGCCCTTCCTCCCGCAGCACTGTGCTTTGTAGACCTGCTGGGAAATTTGTGCTCCTTGTTTGACAAATGAGGAACTCAAGTCCCAGAGGGTAAAGAGACATGTTACACAGCAAGGTCACAGAGACAAGAATAGAATCCAAGCCTCTCGAGGCTCAGGGCAATGCTTTTACTGAAGAAAACATTGCTTTACATAATCACAAGCAGCTTCCTCCTGTACAGCCACACTCAGAATCCCTCTGCCACACTGATTTTTCTGTAAAAACAGGAGAAGCTAAAGTATTTATTTTGCTTCCCTTAGACCCATTCTCTGATTTCATCTAGCAGAGTGGCATGGAAAATAAAAAGTGCTGAGAGAAGGTGAAAGACATGACTGGGGAATGAAAGGAAGCAGAGCTAAAAAGCCTGAAATCCGGATCTAGGTGGAAACATTTGGAAGGGCTATAAAACTGTATGTAATATAAGGTCTAAAGTTACCCAAGTTTTGTTATAATGTGTTACAGAAAAGAAAAAAAAAATCACACTTAAGATTTCTGAGGGTCTGGTGCTGCTCTAAGGGGAAACTGATCTAAATCACCCAACTGCTATTATAATATAAAACTGTCCATTTTAGTCAAGCAAATATCTTCTCTGTTTGTTCTTGGATAATTCAGAGATCAGCTATTTTTAAAACTTCCTCTGGTGCCAGAGCCCCTGAGGCGCCACTGGACGCCAAGAGGATATGGCAATACGGCCTCAGCAGCGTCCCTCCACTCCGTGGTCCAGGGTGCCGGCAAGGTTTGGGCCTTAACCAACGCCACCTCAGTGAAGGGATTCATGTTAGAGTGACAGGGGAACCACAGGTGGGTTCCAAAGAGAAAAGCCTGCATCAGCTGAGAGGATTGTCTGGTTTTGACTATTTCTACCAGATTTGGAGTAGTTTGGATATTTACATTCTGATCATGGAAATAATAGAGGTCCATTCTAATAACTGAGCCATGTCATATCCTGTCCTTTCAGAACAATGAGGAAGGTTAGAGAGGAAATCCAAATAAACACTCCAGTGGGAAAGAAAAGCAAGCCTGAAACTATATACTGGCACCAGAAGGAAAGGTCAAAGTGTCTGACCCCACCTGACCTTGAAAGGTTTTCACAGGCCCCAGGCATTTCTGCTTTCATGAGCACCTTTGTCCACAAAAAATATGAAAAATTATAGTTTACAGCTGCATCAGTAGAAACACAAATATATTAACATTATATATTAAGACATTTTCTTTGACTTAAAAGTTCATTTTTTAATTTTGGTTTTAAAAGAAATTAAAACCTTTCTTGTGGGCATCTAGAAGTATGATGGAATCTAAGGCACTGCGGCTACTGTGCCTGGTGCATAAGGGAAGGACATGAGGACCTCGGTGAAGCTTTCAGCAGGCCAATGACAATGCGCTGCTGGGGGGTGTGAGCATGTTAGGATAATGATGCTCCCAAACTAAAAGTAAAATGAGCCCCACACTTAGGGACTAGAGTTCTGCAGAGGACTCAAACCAGAATCAGTTATCAATCAGCTTCAGCTCAAAATCCTCCGAGAAATCGCACAACCTCCCGTCTGTTTTGGAGAACAGTCACTTATTTTTTTTTTTTTTTAAATTGGGGAATTGGGGGAGGGGAACAGACAAGTTGCTGTCTTTTTGTTCTTCAGTCTAGTTGCGGAGGATGTTGCTTCACTGGCCCATGTTGCTATCGTCATTGTGCTCTTCCCGGATGAAGCAGATCGGTTGCTGGCCTCTGGATGGTCGCTCACTGCGGCTATTGGCAGCTCACGCTGGCTGCCGGCTGCTCACGCTGACTGCCGGCCACTCACTGTAGCCTATAGCAGCCCACTGCAGCAGGGGCTGCAGCCTACACCATCGCCGGGCCCCCGCTGCCAGGGCTTGCACAGCCCAGCTCCTCCAGGTGGAGCTGTTGTTAACTGTGGAGGGCAGTGTCACTGGCCCTCATATGTGGGATCCGAACCGGGGCCACTGGCATCCCAAAACCAGCTCTTTTTTTTTTTTTTTAAAGATTTTATTGGGGAATTGGCGGAGGGGAACAGCGTTGGGGAATCGGGGAAGGGGAACAGACAAGTTGCTGTCTTTTTGTTCTTCAGTTTAGTTGCGGAGGATGTTGCTTCACTGTTGGTATTGTCATTGCGCTCTTCCCGGATGAGGCAGAATGGTCGCTGGCCTCTGGATGTCGCTCACCGCAGCTATTGGCAGCTCACGCTTGGCTGCCAGCCGCTCACGCTGGCTGCGGGCTACTCACTGTAGCCTATGGCAGCCCACTGCAGCAGGGGCTGCAGCCCACACCATCACAGGGGCTCGCACAGCCCAGCTCCAGGTGGACCTGTTGTTAGCTGTAGAGGGCAGTGTCACTGGCCCTCATGTGGGATCTGAACCGGAGCTGCTGGCATCCCAAAACCAGCGCTTAACCAATGCGCCACTCGGCCGGCCCCCAAAACCAGCTCTTAACCAATGCGCCACTCGGCCGGCCCGAGAACAGTCACTTATAACAAAGTGCTCTATATTCATCAAGAAAGAACCAATGCAAATTTTAGTCACTCAGAGAACCATCTTCAACTTATGAACTATAATCTGTTATGAATATGTATGTTCTAGTGAAACAGGACATAGATGATGTAATAATGAGGCAGAGAGAACAGGAGAGTCTACATGGAACCTAGAAAAAAGAGAGTCAGCTGACAAATTAATTTAGTTACCCCAATTTGTGTCTAGGGAAAAAAATTAACTCGCCCTGGTTTCATTTCTTTTTCTTTTTGCTTTTAGTTTAAAAGTTACCTTAAAATACAGAAAACCTGTATGTGTTTCTTTCTTTATTCAACAAATATTCTCAGACACTGTGACAAACCAACCACCAGACATTAGGATCCCAAAATAAGCATGAAACCTATGCTCCAGTGGGGAGGCAGCCTATTTTAAAAATAATAATAATAAATAAATCCTCACAATCAATTGGGACAGACCCCAAAAAAAGTAATCACAATTGAGATTAGTGGTACCAAGGAGGAAAGCAAGATGCTAGAGCAATGTGTAATGGGGTGTCCTAACCTTGCTCTGTGAATCATGGACATTTTCCTTGTGGAAGTGACTTCGAAACTGAGACCTGAAAGATGACCAGCCCCTACTAGTTATGTGGGGAATAGGGAGTGGTTTACAGACAGAAAAAACCTTCCAGATTAGGCCTTGCAGTGGAAAAAGTCAAATGCAGCTCTCAGAGATTATAAAGTGGTCATTTATGATGAAGCTGCAGGGACAGGTAGGGGCCTGAATAATTAGGACCAGGGTAGCCATCACCACCACGCCATTCGACCGGCCCTATTATTTTAAATACAAGGAGTTTGATGCCAAAATGGTGGAAATAAACAAATAAAACATGAACTGCTATCCTGGACATTTCTCATGCATGGTGATAGCCCAACATCTTCTGAACAGTTTTCCAATAATTAGCTAAGTTCTTCCAGTGCAAACCCTTCTTCTTAAGTAAAAAACAGAAGCTGATGCTCCCAGCCTCCCGTGGCTCTACCTTCATAATATATCTGGAATCTAACTACGTTTCTCCATTCCCAGCTACCAACATCTCTCACCTGTATTTACTGCAATAGCCTCCTCACTCGTCGTCTTGCCCCACTCTTAACCCTCAGCAGTGAATTCTCAACTTGGCAGCCAAGGGATCCTTTTGAAACAGAAGTCTGATCAAATCCTTGCTCTGCTCAAAACCTTCAATAACTTTCCATCTCACTCAGAGTCAAAGTCCTTACAACAGTCTATACAACCCTACATGTTCAGGCCCCCATACCTTCTGAGCTCATCTCTCACCATACTCCCCCTCACCCACTCCACTCCATTCCAGCCAGGCTGACCTCACTGTTTCCTCAACATATTGGGCATGCTTCTTTCTGTTCCCCTGCCTAGCATGCTCTTTCCTCAGATACCCTCATGGCTCCCTCCCACACCAACTTCGGATCTTCACTCCAATGTCACCTTATCATTGAGGCCTTGCAACCCCTCCCCCACAACCCTCCCTCCCATCTCTGCTTTGTTTTTCTCCTTGGCATGTATATAGTAAGCAGAATACTGGCCCCTGAAGATGTGCACATCCGCATCACCAGAATCTGTGAACGTGTCATGTTCCATGGTAACAGAGAATTGAGTTGCAGATGGAATTAAGGTTGCTGATCCACTGACCTTAAAATGGGGAAATTATCTTGGATTGTCTGGGTGGGCTTAATGTAATCACAAGGGTCCAGAAAAGTGGAAGAACAGGCAGAAGAGGAGGCCAGAGTAATGCAATGAGCGAAGCACTCAACCCGTCACTGCAGGCTTTGGAGAGAGCACAGGGGTCAGGGGCCAAAGAACACAGCTGCCTTTAGCAGGTAGAAAAGGCAAGAAAACAGATTCTCCCCCTGAGCCTCCAGAAAGGAGCACAGCCCTGACAACTACTTTATTCCAGCCCAGTGAGATCCATGTCAGACTTCTGGCTGTAAGAAAATATATTTGTGTTGTTTTAAGTTGGCAGTAACATGTGACAGCAGCAATAGGAAGCAAATATACACCATCTCACCAACTAGCTATTTACTTCTTTTTTATGTCTGCATTCCCTGTCATCACTAGAATACAAACTCCATGACAGCAGAGCTATTTGACTGTTTTGTTCAGCACTCTATGCTCAGTACCTCGAAATATACTTGGCATATAATAGGTACTCAATAAATATTTTGCTGAATCAATGTCTGTAGGCATGTAGTGTGTTTGCGAGGGGATGAAGAATGGAGAGATGAAACAGCAGGTCTTATGCTTGTGTGTAAAGAAAGTAGTCAACTAAACTGAGCTTCTGGAGACAGGTTATTACCCTAGGACAAGGCTGTTCAACCCTGTCATGGACAGAATAAGTCCAACAGCTTTCCATATGAAAGTCAGGGATGTGGGGACAAGGGCCAACTTGACTGCAGTATGCAAAAGAAGAATCTCTTAATAGCTCCTGTACACCAAAGAAAATGGTGTCCTCCCATCCTATTCTGAGAGAAGTAAATGTGAATTACCAACTGCACAAGAGAGCTTACAGAACTGGCCATCCTGGGGAGGTGGGAAATGGTACCGCAGATCACTCTGAAGTCTTCCCCTCTTTAGATACCAGCCCTGACAAAGGAGGCTACTCTGGGGAGGAAAGCTTTCAGAGGTCAGGAAGTTCACTGTCAGCATCATAAATTTATGAGTCAGCCACGAAACCCAACAGCTTTGGCAAGGAAGCTAGTGCTGACCTAGGGCTAGGCATGTGTTTTTTATGCCAAGCCCACACGTTTAATAGGTGGCGAGCCTTGTAAGTGGAGGTGAGACCAGGTTCAATGTAGAACCCCCTTTTCTCTCTGCTCCTGTTTCTCGCCATTCAAGGTCCTGCCAACAGGTTGCTGTGGTGGTGTGCAATGGTCTCATTTCCCTCTCCAGGTCACTATGAATCACTAGGCCTGCGAGTTCATGGAGGATACCCACCCAAGGATGGCCTGATCTTGCCTTTTGTGGCTGCTCTCCCTCAGCTTTCCACCATCCTCCCCCTCTTAAGGCTTCCACCCTTGGACATTTTCTTCTTGACTCAGCCCTTTTTGTAAAATTTCTAAACTCCCTCATTACTTTTTCATTAAAACCACAGAATTAAGTTCATCTTAGCCTTTCACAGTATCGCCCATCATAATACACTGTTAAAATACCACAAATACCGCAGGAACTCAGCACTTATCTGGGGTGTGTCCTCAAACTCACGGTCCAGTTTTAGGTAATGTACACATTCCATTAAACAGGGATACGGGGAAATCCATGATTTATGTACATGAATCAATGATTGGAATATAGTGTGAATTTGAGCAGAGAGAACCTGGAATCAGGAAAACCAGCTTGATGGTTGTTTCAGGTGTTAAGGCATTAAAGCCTAGATGGGTTGTGGTAGCTGTGGAATGGATCAAAATGCCTGGGGCAGACAGTTAATGGAAAGAGTATCTACCTTGGCAGAGCTTTATCAGAGAAATGAAGAATGGAGAGATTTGGAGATGACAAAGAGATTTCAAGGTAGGTAACTAGGATACTGATGTTGCCTTGATTGAGGCAGACGGGTTCTGACACTGGGCCAGTTTTGCAGAGAAGGAGCATGTTTTTAGCTTTAGATGTGCTGGGAAGCAATGCCAGTATATCCATGAGGATAAAGAGTGCTTGTTCAGTGTCCATTCATTCAATGCTTACGGAGCATCTCCTGTGGCAGGAGCTGGAAAGACACCATGGGGAGGCTTAATGATAACTGAGATATTGTTTCTGTCCTTAAGACGCTTGGGGTAGGCACAAACATCTCTAATACAAGATATCATGTGTTAAGTCTATAGAAGAGACATAAGCAGATTGATCTTAGACATTCTGATAAGAGCATGATCACATCTGGCTGAAATCAAGTGTAGCGCTCCAATGAGGGGGTAGGGTAGGAGGAACACAGCTAGGAGTTTCTTTTTTGTACAGGTTCCCTACAGCCTGCTTTACTCAGTCAATGATCTTCACCTTTGTTTTCATCTCATCTAAAACCCAACAAACTCAAATTGACCTAAGAGACTCCTTTAACGCTGGTCTCATCTATACCAACATCCAACCCAGGACTGCTGAGACACTGGGGATGGACAGGACGGACTCACGGAAGAACTATAAAAGAAGGCGAGAGGGTCTGAGGCTCAGGGAACACCTGAAGTTTAGGAATGGAGAAGAAAGAAGAGCTATCAAGAGAGACAAATAAGAAAGGCTGAGGTCACGGAATTCAAGAGAGAAAAGTGTTTTCAGAATTGGGGAGTCCACAATGTAAAATGCCACAGAGAAGTTAGAAAGAATCAGAGTCCAACAATTCCTCAGGTTAAGTATGCAAAAGCTCAGGGAACAATGTTAAAAACAAATCATCCACAAAGCATTCTTATTCTGAATAGTTTTGTGACACCTAATGTCTTACTCCTACTCACACCTGTCTCCTCACCTACACTTCTGCAGTTTTAGTCCACAGCTATCATACTGAAATTGAAGACACATCCCTAACAGGGAGAAAACTGAGATAGTTTCGATGGAATGGCCCTAAGAAGTTTCCTTTTCAGAGGTTTTTATACAAGATCTGGAAAGGCCTGTTGAGCCAGTAATTGCTTTATTCATGCTGTGCCATTTCTGTCAATACCTGCAGTCCTAGCACATCAGTAGTTGGCAAACAGTTTAATTCGTCGTGTCTTTCCATCCCAGGTGCTTTGTTCACAAGAATCTTGCCATGTTTAGAGCATCTGGGCAGCATTACAAAACATCTGTGCACAAGTTTTTATGACCAAAGCTGAAGTTTGATCGTTTTCAAATCATACCCACATTGTTTTTATGCAAATACTAGCCATTTGCAAAACTACATTTTAATTTCTTATTGGTTAACCTACTGGCATAAGATTACCCTACCTAGATAACTAGATTGTTAGTGCCATAAGATTTGAACCCTGTCTGCGTTGCTCACACACAACAGCAGGTGGTACAAGGTGAGTGAGTGCTCAATAAATGTTTTCTGGATGTGTGAATGAATGAATGAATGAATGAATGAATGAATGAATTTCTCAGTTTGTTATTAATGCTGTCACTTTCATGAGATATTCTTTTACATTGGAAAATACTTACTCTCACAAGAGCTAAGAGCATAACTATGGGGTCAGGCTGTCAGGATTGAAATCCTGGGGCATCTCTTGCTAGTTGTGTGAACTTTCAGTTCCTTATTTCTTTATCTAATAATATGGAGTAATTATAGAGTCCTCCTTATAAGACTTTTGTAAATGTGATAATACATGTGAAATTGTACTTAGAAGAGTACCTAGTAAGTGTTCGTAAATGTTAACTATTATTATCATTAAATATCCACATTTATTTTCATGTTCATTTAAACGTCATTTTATTTAAGCACTGAACTAAGTATTGTTGTTCAATGACATTTTGACAGTGCAGTTTTAATAACAAGGTGAGGGCAGAACAGATGTCTTCATATCAACCACGGAGCCTGGGAAAGGAAATTTTTAGCCTAAAAGAAAGGTTTTAGACATCACCGTCCCTCCCCAAATCCATCTATACAAAAAGCTTCTCCTAATTACAGCTATGTTGGTAAACTTGGCAACAGTATCCACACAAATGCTGGAACAGGCCATGCTATGACTGTTCCTGTGTGTCTGGGAGGCAGAGGCGTTGGCTGTGACTCATTGCTGAAGTTCTGGGCAAATCAGATGGCCAGGCTGCATGCACTCCCACCCCTGGTGTTACAGTGGAAATAAAAAAAATAAAAAAGGGATTAAACCTCCTTCTCTGCACGTGCAGCTTCATGTAGACAAGCTATACCTGTTCAGTTACAACCACATTGGAAAGCCTTGTCTCCACAAATCTAATGCTAATGCCAGTCAGGACTGGGGGTGCTGAGGGTCCCTCAAGTTCCTACCTGGCCCCTAGAGGGGCCTCGCTTCATCAGCATGATTTCTCCTCTCCTAAAGACTCTCTGGTTGCTAAGGGATTATTTCCAGATCTTAAGGCTTACTCTTTGTCCTATTCCAGACCACGGCAGGGTTTACTTTCTTAGGAGTTTGCCAGGAGCAAAAAGTAACATTCTAACCTCCAGTCAACTCAACAAGGAGAGATTGATTGCAATTCACCAAAAGGACACTTGTTATGATAGGAATACATATGCTTCAGCAAAAATAGGATCCCAGTTTATGGCTGGCCTTGCAAACAGTCCCAGTCCTGCCAACCTGGCCTTGTTTTGGTTGCACACTGATGAACAGTGGCACTTTCGGACCCAGAGCTGCTTCCAAGGTGGAGACTCAGAGAGGCTGGCACTCAGACAGGGAGATCATCTGAAGGCAGCAGTTCTTAACAGACTAAAGCAACCACCACAGACTCTGCCCTTGGACCCCCCTCCCCAATGTCCACCTTCCTTTTCTTCCTTATAAACAGAATCCTAGATATACCAGGATCAGCCAATCCTAGGTCAAAAATTAGTACCTTTCCCAGCCTGCCTTGCATAGTAAAGATCAGTAACTTGTAAGGTAAAGTTCCCTGGAGGTTTTGGGGAAAATTTTCCCTTCCTAATATAGATGTTGCCCCTCACCCTCCCTTTCTGCCTCTCTCTAGGTTTTACGAAGGCTAATTTGGCTGATTCTAGGTTTCCTTTTGATTACGTCCCAGATTGTAATTATGTTAGGTTTTGAAACTGCTGGTAGTCTGATTTCTAGGAAGTAAGAGTAGTCCTGTATATGACTTGATTGCTTTTTAAAAATTGATTTATACAGTTAGATACTGAATATTCTAAGTAAAAATGATTAAACATCTGCCCTTTTTTAAGTTGTTAATTCATACACAGGCAAACATGAGATTAGGGAATTAATTACAGGAAGATCAAAAAGTTTGGGGAATAGGCAATAAAGGGAAAGAACTAATTTTCCTACAGTGGGAAAAAATGTGGAATTTAAAACTTGCTATGTTTAACTGTATCCCTATTTATCTCTGCACAATGTCTTTATCTCACTGTCTCAATTCCCTCTACTTTCTTTTCACACCAAGGTATTGAATGAGAAATATATCAAGTTAACTGATTGTTTGACATATCTGATCTAGAGTGGCTTCTACACCACTCTTCTCTCTCTTTTATCTCCCAGTAAATATTTTTGACTTTGACATTTACCATATTGGAAATGACAGGTGCCTGAGGGCAAACACATCAAAGCAGTTAGGATCAGAGCTGTTTTCTATGAATTACTTTTTAAAATAGAGCACAAGGTAGTTTTATTGAATCCTGGAACTGCAGAACCAAATAAATCTCATTTATTGTGAAAGAAAACAATCCAAACAATTATAAACTCCAGAAACTAATAGAAGCACCTAAACCTTTAATACAAACATATTTCTTTTTCAAACTCAGACACTTTTCTAAAATACACTTATGATCTAAATACCCCTCTCCCTTCTTCCTTTACAACATACCATTTTAATCTGTTTGTTTATAGAATGAAAGCCTTAAAGAAAAGCCTTATTCACATTCCCACAAAAGAAATAAATATTTGTTTCTAGCATCTTGACTAAATCCTGGCAAAATCCTTTATAAAAGACATTTAAGAGGATGAATGGTCTTTCATTATCAACAAATTTCTATTAATATAGCTAAATAGTTCATTAAATTATTCAGATGCATTCATTGAGCTCCTATTAATAACGTGCAAAATGCTGTCCCAAAGACACTCTTCCTTAGATGTAAGTACAGTGGGCTACTGAAATAACTTCAGGAGTGTAGGACTTTGAGATCCTCAGATATCCTAATGATAGGAAATGTTGGCTGCTGCTACTGCTACTGCTGCCCAAAGTGCCCAGTTTATTTCTAAGGAACAGCTCAGGCACTGGAAGAATATAATTCACACTTAAGTGTTAATAAAAGATGGGGTTAAGGAGTGGTTGTACCTTTATGACATAACTCAAATGACAATGTGAGTTACATTCGGATGATCTAAAATGCTAGCATCTGTGCAAGGTAGTCTAGGAAATAACACCAGTTTAAAACTAAACCAGCACCAACTTCAAAATAAACCAGGATACAGGTCAGTTACAAAAATTAAAATGTAGAACTACTAACCCCTCCCCCAGGATTGAAATCATACTTCCTCAGACACACTGCCATCATTGGGAAGCATAAGAGGAAATGTAAAGTATATTAAATAATTAAATCATACAGCCAAGTTTTGGGAGTGTGGTTCCAAAGACTTTTCAACATATCTTTCATCTTTACCAGGGTAGGAATGGAAATTGAAGAAATTATAAGTATTTTCTCAGAGACAGCTTACAAATTTCTTATATTTCTCAAAGAGAAAATACGACACATCGCCACTGTAACACAAGCTATTTTGTCACCCATAAGACACAACTTCACAGGATATCAGGCTTCCAAGGTCTAAGCGCTTCCTTCACATGCTTCTAATTGGGTTTTTTTCCTCCTGAACTAAATAAGGTCTTTTTTCAGGTCAAGTGTTATCTGTTGGCAAAGTACCTTCAGGTTAAATATACTTGCATCATTTCTGTATCCCTCAAATCAAGCCTCCATTTAGTTTAAACTTGTCTCCTGGTCTCTCTGTTCAGCACTTCCCACATTTACTTCATGTGGAAAGGAGAGAGACTTATTCTAGAAGAGCGGTGCTATTTCCAGCTCATGCCTGGCCTCAGAAAGTCAAACTCAGCCTCATCTGAAAACAGCCTCCGTAGTCTCCCATTCAGAAACTTGCAATTCCTATTATTTTCTAAATGTGATGATTAAATAAAATTAAATGCAAATAATAAACAGTAATTAAATTTTAGAAAACTTAAAATAAATTAAAAGAATACATGGTGTGGCGGTTTTCAGAGAAGGTAATAAAGGTCACTTTCCAGTAAATTCACATTCCTTTCTTTCTGTACCAGTTTCTACAATGAGTGGGCAATACTGCCCTCTAACGGGCTTATTATATGACATCCTTTAGTTCGTCTGGTGGGAAAGTGCCTCAGGATGCATTGACCAGTGTGTACACACATTCTTTCTTTTACTTCTGGGACACAGTCTGTCCTTGACCTTCAGGGAATGACTCTGAAGACCATGGAGCTCCTCAAGGGGCAGAAGACTTCATGAAAGCTCATTGAGAGGATCAAAAACTAACATCTGTTGCAGTGGTTTTCAAACTTTAGTAAGCATCAAAATCACCCTGAGGCCTTGTTTAAATACAGTTTGCTGGGCCCCACCTGCAGTTTCTGATTTTGTAAGTGAGGGATTGAGCCCAAGAATTTGGCCTTCAAACAAGTTCCCAGGTAATGCTAATGCTGCCAGGGGCCACTCTTTGTAAGCCAAACATTGTGCTAGGCAAAACAGGGTAATACTCACTTAATACTCAAAACAGGGTAAGGTTTTAGCATCACTGTTTTACAGAGCTGGAAGCCAAGTCTCAGAGAGATTAAGTGGCTAAGGTCACACAGTAGTGACAGAGTCTGTAATAAACCCAAGACTGTCTAACTCAAAACCACTGCTCTCTTCTCTATGCTACCATGTCAGTAAATGAAGTTATTGGGTTGTCGGAAAAGTCATGAAGCAATTTGGCAACGAAAAACGTAGAAAAAAATACATCATGACTTTTCCGAGAACCCAAGATTAGTCACTTCACCTTCCTTGGCCTCAGTTTCTTCCTGCAAGGGAGCAGCACTTAGATGACTGCTTGGTTGGTTTCCCACCTCAGATAACCAGGAGGTCTGGATATGAAGCCATCTAGGGAGGTCCACTCTATCCCCAGGCTGGAGCTGGAAATGGATAAGCTGAGAAGGGGGGAACAGCATGTCAGAAGAAGGGGCCTCTCTTGGGTCCTGAACCCTCCCACACTGTTTAGAGACCCTGTTTGCTCTGGATTCTGGAGGTCTTTACTCAGAAACTCTGGAAGAGAGGTTTTAAAGGTAGTATCGCCTTTCACAGGCATTCAGTGGCCCTCAGAGCCTAAGTGGGGCTTGGAGAGGTCCCAGAGGGAGGCCATGTCTGCATACCCTCTCCAGCCTTGGCTCAAAGCAAGGGCATAGGGGCAGGGGTCACACAACAACTTCAAACAGGAGTGCCCAGTGATGTGAAGGCTGAATGGTTTTGAAATCGGAAAAGTAGTTTTCAGGTCTCATATCCCACTAGGATCAGGCAAGTAAAAAGTCCCTAGCACTCAATCCCAAGCAGGATGTCACAGTGATGGGTAAAGTAGGGATGTGAGGAACCCCCACCCCAACCCCCGCCACCCACACTTCAAGAAAAGTTTTTCTCATCCTTTGCATTCAGCTCTTAATGCAGCTTGGTGTTTTCCTGAGGGACCTACAAATTTGGAGCATCCCACGGAGATGGATTTTGGCCTCGGTCATTAGGGAAAAGGATGTTCTCAGAAAAGCAGCGCTGAGAGCTGGTCAGCCGAGGTCTTTAGGTGGTGGCCACGGCTGGACTTCGTGCAGAGCTGCACTCTGGCCTCCAGCTGCTCACTGAGTTCATCCAGAGCCCCCGTGCAGGACTCCAGGCTCGCTGCCAGTTTCTGAATCTTGGCCTTCAGCACAGCCTGGCTAACCTTGGTGGCCCCCTCAGCCCGCCTGGGGATGAGGAAGCCACGTGAACCGAAGAAGACGATGAAATAGACGGAATTGTACAGGGCGATGGAGGCGTTCCTCCCACACTGCAGCAGTTGGCGGTCCCCGCGGCCCTGCCAGTGGCAGAAGAACTCGAGGGAACTCAAGATCTCGCGCATCTGGTCCTGGCAGGTGGCTGCGATCTCCAGCACCCTCCGCACCTCCCGGGAGTTGCAGAAAATCATGGAGAGGTCAGACGTGATGGTGACTGCCCCTCCGGCGGTGGCCACCCCCAGCCCCACGGCCGATGCCAGGAGTGAGACTCCCAGGGTGACCGGGCTGAGCGAGAGCCCCACGATGGCGGTGACCGCGCCCACCGCACTCAGTGAGCTGCCCGCCACGTTAGCCACCAAGGAGCGCCTGCGGAGGCGCTCCAGGCGCCGGGCCACCTCGCGCAGGCGCAGCAGCTGGCCGTGCAGTCGGCCCCGGCGGTCCAGCAGCAGACCATGGAAGCGCCGCAGTGCATCGGCACCCTGCAGCTCCCAGGCCACCGGCCCCTCCATGCCCTGCGGGGACACAAACACGCAGTTAGCCCAAAGTCGGCTCCCGTCCGCTGTTCCCGTAAGCAAGCGGGGAGTTGACAAAAGTTAAACCCAACAACCACTTCCACACAAGAGGAAACGGGTCCTTGTCCAGGGAGTCATGAGTCAAGTTCTCAAAGATCAGTTCCATAATTTGGGACAAGTTTCACAAAATTCTCAGGATCTTAAAGCCACGCATGCAAATAAGAATGATGCTATCCTCTGCTTTTCTCCCAGGGAACGCTAAGGATGGCCTTTATCAACTATGTGTAAAATAAGATGTAAACTCAGGGAGGAGAGAGTGATAGTATTAGGAAGCTACTGCAATACTCAGGCCTCTGCTCTATTTGAAAAATAACACTTTACATGCGGTAGTGTGTACCCGTTTACAAAGGCCTCTTGTTACATTAAGACTTGGATCTTAGCAATTTTGCAATAGTTTTTTTTTTCCCCCTCCCTGATGAGTGAAAAAGATAAGTCACCAAAACTCAAAAATCATATTGTCTATCAAATGTAAGAAAGGAATTTTTCTAAGTCAGATGCTTGCCTGAAGCAACGCTTCTACTTGCTATTCGTCCAGGCTCTTATCTTAGAATCAAGCCTAAAAGGTGGTTTGCACTATTTATTCAAACTCAAGCTCATCATCAGGTCTCACTCTTTGATGGGTATTCAATTAAAACTAAATTATATTAAATTAATATTACTATCTCTTTATTATGAAAGCTTCTTTTTAAAATAAAATAAAGTTGAATAAAATAAAGTGGCCCAAATTTTTTGTGTAACAATTCACTAAGGGCTACCTTGTACCAAGTTTAATTGAAGCCAGTTGTAGATGACTACCAAACAGAACTGTACATCCTGGGGTAAATGTACATCCTTATTAGTTGCCAAAAATTCCCACCTTTATATCTACTGTACTCATCATTATTAGGAACTTCCTAAAAGTGGCAAATAAGCCATCAAAATAGAGCATTTCAATCCTGTGAGATATCAGGGCAGAAATTACTCTCACTTGAAAGATGAGGAAACTGAAACACAGACAGGTTCTAGATGCAGTTGATTTTTTCACGGAGTCCAGTCTAGAGACTTAGTCTACTGACTTCTAGGTCTTAATTTAACTTGCATGCCTCCATAATTCTACCCACCAGTAATAAATTTCCAAGTAAAGACATCTCTTAGAAAAAGGGGAAAAGGTCACTTAAAATATATAATGGGCCAAGGATATATATATATATATCCCAGTATTACAAGTCCAATAGCTATTTTTCAGACAGTATCCCTCTAGGCTCCGCACTTACCACTCACTTCTGGCTATCTCCAGGAAAGAAAAATCTGAGGCTGTTTCTGGATGAGCACACTTTATAGTTTCAGAGAACCAATGACTGCCCTGGGAAAGCCTTGTCTCATTCTGAGAATTTGCCATTTCCTGTCCTGGCCTCTGCTGCCTTCACCCAGAAGGATGTGACATGGTGGAAAATGACCTGCCAAGCACACAGCATATCCCGTATTTAGGAAATGAACATTGTGTGTTTGCTTTCCCCCAGAGCAGGAAAAGAATTGCACGCTCTTCCCCAACTTGAAATGAGTGTTGTCATTCTCCCAGGGGGTATACCCTGCCTTTCCTCTCCTGAGAATAGCCAATGACGTTATCTGGGAGGGCATCAAAGGCACCCCAGGCTGACCAATTATAGTGTTTCTTGAGAGGCCACCATTAGAAAATCTTTTTTTTTTTTTTTTGTAAAGAAAAGGAGGGCAGGAGACAACTCATGTTTGATATAGCCACTTAAATGCATTACTGTACTCCTGTAGTTTAAAAAGCATTGTGAATCTCTGAGTGGTCGAAACATGTGATCCAATTAGCATGAAGCCCTGAAAAACCCAGAAAGGCCACACCCACAGGAAGTGCTGCGTGCAGTTTGGGCCATCTCCAGCTGGGAGAAGATGTCGGAGGTCTCAGAAAGGGCACACTAGAGGCCAAATGCGTCAGAAAAATCTGTGGGGTCAGGCTGCACAAGGAGCTAATTATACACTCTCAACAACAGTGGGGGACTCGCCTTCCCGGGTTTTCATTTGAGGTAGCAAAATTGTAGCCCATGCAATAGTTCAATGAACGGATTCTATCCTCAGGCTGGTGAAGCAGGGGCTGAAGGGCAGTTGTCTGAATAATTCAGGAGGGAAAAGGAGTATATCATCTGCGGATGCTTTCTGGGGCATTCACATAGGTGGTTGGAGCTCAGTCCGGAAGCCTCCAACCATAGGGCCCCCTAAATACAGCATCCTTCTAATGCTCTCACCTTCAAATAAGGAAGGCCAAATTGGTTTCTCTCTTAAATAATTATTGTCTCAACTCTCTGGTTCATCTGGAAAGTCTTAACAGCCATATCTTTCTGAAACACGATTAAATTCCCCATCTTTATTTCATTTTAGAAGGCAGTGTCACTGGCCCTCATATGTGGGATCCGAACCCGGGCCGCTGGTGTCCCAAGCCAGCTCTTAACCACTGTGCCACTTGACAGACCCAATTCCCCACGTTTAAAACTATACTTTGTATTTACTAACACAGGCCATTTGCTACTACTGGCAACCATGGTCCTTTTGAACCGGATTCTTCTGAATTTGGTCCAAATCCAAATGTTCCAGTTATAACTCTTCAAAGAATAAATACAACCTTAGTCAAGATGCCTTCAATATCTACCTGTGCTTTTGAGGGAACAGGTGGAAAAATATCTTTCTCTGTCCCCACAGACATAATCACTCCAAATGGGATGTAGGCCAGGGTGAACTGAGGGTGGGAGGCTGTGGGCCAGGAGGGACCGTACCCTGATTCTTCAGTTCCCATATGCTCTTCCAACTCCCCTGGACATTGTGTCTTTATTTCATGGATGAGGAATTGGCCGGGATACAGATGGGGTCATCATGTTTAGAGCATCAGTAATCATAGAACAGAGCTAGGATGAAAAAGTAGAAGGTATAGGATAATGGAAGCATGTGTTCTGACCTCAGCCCACATCCTGAGGAATTTGGTTTCCTTTGGTTATAAGCTATCTTGCTTCATATTTGTTTCTCTACAGAGCAAAAAGAATCCAGTCATTTGACAGTGTAGGCTGGCTAGTTGAAGTTTTACCAATAGTAAAACTTGGTACTTCGCATGACTTACAAAAATGGACATTAACGTAACACTTTTGACAGCATTTATTTATTTTCATCTGTTTAAGCCCAATAAGAAATTTGAAGAATAACTGAAGATAATTTAATCAAAAGTTTTATGTGGGCAGTTCCTCCCTGCCTGCCTCCCCTCCCGCCCCCCCAACACACACCAATAAATAAATAAATAAACTAATTAATTAATTAACAAAATCTATGAACTGCATCCTCAAACTTCTTTTCTAAACTGTTTTTTGGGGCACTTGTAATATATCACCTCAGAGAGACTACACTGAAAATGGTGGCTGACCCTCAGATTAGCCTTCAGAGCAATTAAATCCATGTTGCAGCTAAACCATGCCATTAACAGGACAAGCTTGAATTCTGACTCCTGGATTCACAGGAAATACAATGCAAGAAAGAAGATAGGAAGAGAGCGTTTTAAGCATAGGGACCTCCAGACTCCAGCCCTGGAGAGTCTGAATCAGGAGGTCTGGAGTGGTGCCTGGGCAAATGTAGGTGATTCTGTCCTGCAGCCGGGGTTGGGAACCACTGCCCTAGAAGCTGTGGATTTTCTGACCACTTGTTACACAGCAACAGGGACAGCAGGGTTAGTAGACAGCAGTTTGTTAGTTAGGTGTCCATACAGTTATGTTATTAACAACTCATTCATTTTGGGCCCTTAGTTAAAATTATTACATTTTAAAGATGAAGGGATAATTATGATGAGGGCCTCCTAGAGATTTAGAGAGGCCTAGACCATGTCCACAATTTGAGGCTCTTGGTGAATAGAAAAATGAAGAAATTCTAAAACAAGATATAAAAAATTATGGTTTAATTCTTTTAATTGCAATGTAATATGATATCTTGCAATGTCAATATTTTGCAATGGAATATGATATCTTGCAATGTCAATATTTTGCTATTGACAAGATAGTCACGGGATTTATAAAATATAAATCATAGTGTAATAATGAATTATGTGTCATATAGTGGCAATGTGACTAAGTTTAGAGTTATATGATGATGACTTTCCTTTTAATCTTTATCATTATATCTCATTGATTATACATAGAACCCCTTTTGGAGACAACATCGAAAGTATAAAATCAAGACAATTTATGAATGTGAGGTTTAGGCCAAAGGTCTTTCAGACTTTCCTTTGTAATAGTTCCTAATATGTATAGTCACTCAAAAAATAAAAGTAAGTTAAAGTAATAACACACATCCATCTGAGGATTTTGCCCATGTTTTTGTAAATTTCATGAGCCTGTAAGTGTTCTAACATAGAGTTAACGCTCTCAAAATTGCTTGTTTGTTGAATTAAGCTTAAGAAAAGTATTGTGTTCTCTTGAAGAAATGTCATTATTTTCATAATTCTTTGATGAGAATTTGGCATGACATCTCTTGCAATATACAATCTGGTAGGTTACTTAAAGCCCTTCTTCTGCAGAGGACTTTCAGGATATCTACATAGCATGACATCTCAACTATTATTGTCATAAACTCATAGAATTGCACAGGAAAAATAAGACCCAGTGAACACTGAAATCCAGCCATTTTCTTTTCTCTAAATTGGCCTACAAACTTTGTTAATGTACACATACATCCTTAACCACTCATGTTTAAACGTCACTCTGTGTTTTTTTCCACCTAATGTTCCTGCAGATACACACTTCTCTATGTTGACATAGTCCTCACCTCTTACCATTTTTAATAGCTATATAATAATCCTATTGTTTGCTTAGTCATTTCCCTATTAGACACTTGGATTGCTTCCAGTTTTTTCACTATTATAACTAGAGTTTCCAGGAACATCTGTATAAATTTCCCCCCTTTGGATTATTTCTTTGGGGAAGTATTCACAAATGGGAAAAATACCAGGTGAAGGAGAATGAACATTTTCATGGTTTTTGTTCCATGTTGCTATATTGCTTTCCAGAAGAACCGATTTATAATGCCATTAGCTTTATATAAGAATCTTAGCTTCAGGCCGGCCGAGTGGCGCATTGGTTAAGAGTTGGCTTGGCACACCAGCTCTGAGCAGAAGGGCCCCGGTTCAGATCCCACATGAGGACCAATTATGCTGCACCCTCTGTGGCTAAGATGGGGAACAACAGCTTGATCTAGAGCTGGGCTGCTGGGGGTCTGGAGGTGGCGTAGTCTGCAGTAGAGCTGGCCCGCAGCTGGCGTGCACTTTCGTGAGCTGCCGTGAGACACCATGAGCAGCCGTCCAATGGCCGGTGAGTGACTGCCTCAGCCAGGAAGAGCACAGTGATAATACCAACATGGACCAGTGAAGTGACGTCCTCCACAACTAGACTGAAGACCAAAAAGACAGCAATTTGTCTATTCCCCTTCCCCGATTCCCCAACACTGTTCCCCTCCCCAAATTCCCCAATAAAATCTTAAAAATCAAAATAAAACAAAACAAAAATCTCAGCTGCAGGCTGTGAGACTGCTCAAAGTTTTATTATTATAACGAAACAAAGTTAATTTGTTTGGTTTATTCCAGCTCCATGAACGTGTAGTGAATACCTACTGTGTGCCAGATGTTATCCGACATTCTGAGGATAAAAAGCTGAAGATGCCATCCCTGCCCTCCAGGAGATGACAATCCATTGGCGAGAGATAGGGATACAGAACAAATCATTTCAAGTCAATATGGAAGGTACCACAGGTATGTGCACCAAAGAAGTACAGGGAAAGTGCTGGGGAAGATTTTCTAGAAGCACTGAGCTGAACCTTGAGAGTTGCACAGCAATTATTTGGACAAAAATTTGAAGGCTGAGGAAGGCAAGCTAAGGGAACAGAATAGACAAAGGTGCGGTGGAGTGTCCAGGATGCTTCTGACAGTTGAGTATTGCTGAGCACAAAGTGAGAAGCTGGGAATGTTGAGGGAAGAGGCTGAAGAGGTATGTAGGAGACAAGTCATAATGGTTCTCAAATGCCATGTAGGGGAGAGGGAGCCACTGAAGGCTTTTAATCTGTGACCTTATAGAGTTAGAGTTGACAGCGCTGACAGTTGTATAAAGGATGGATTTTCAAAGTACACAGCTAAAAGCCAGAAGAGTTAGTAAGATATTGAAGCACATGAACGAGTGTTGGTAGTTTGATAGAAGAATGGAGTCAATAAAGTAAAATACATATTTTGGAAGCAAAATTGACAAATCATACTTAAGGCTTCTGCTCAGAACATGGTACCCATCATATCCCTTACATTCTATTGATCGAATTGATCAATCAAGTTACATGGTCAAGCCAACATCAATGGGATAGAAAAGTATACTCCTCTCATGGGGGAGGTAAGAGGAAGAACTGCAAATCGTTAGACCATCTACCAGAATGCTTTCCTTAGAGGGGAGATATTCCAAGATGAACTGTGAAACCACCAACCATCTCATATACCCTCTTCCTCCTTAGTTATTTCTTTGGTGCCTCCATATGAATATAGAAAGAATCTCTCTCTGGCAAACTATATAAGCAAACTATATAAGCAAACTATAGCTATGAGTCTGGGAGAACATGCTTGAGACTGTGAAGAGACCAAGGACTTCTGGAGAACCAAAGATAGGAGGATAACAGCTGCTTTGTAGTTTGGATTCTAGTGACCAACCACTGTTCTTTCTTGTCCTTGCATCAGCTTAAGAATCAAAGTTCTAGGAGTTACCACTGGATTGGCTGAGCTTAGGTCAAGTGCCCATCCCGACTGTACTGGATAAAGAAAGGAAGAGTGCGAATCACCATCAGCGTCCAAATGAAAGATGGTAACAGAACTTAACCCTTCCACCAACATTACATATAGTCAGGAAGAAGAAATTTCACATCAGGAAATTATGGTGGGAGTGCCACATTAAGGAGTGGAAAACTGATGCTCAGGGAGGAAAAAAAGAAAAGGAAAAAGGGCCAGCTGAGTCGCTCAGTTAGTTAAGAGCGCACTCAAGGATGTGAGTTCTGAGTAACAGGGTCACCAATTTGATTCCCGGCCGAGCTCAGCTGCCAACAGGTGGCAGGACGGCTCAGCTAAAGAAAAATAATAAAAATAATAAATAAATAAATAAATAAATAAATAAATAAATAAAATGGGCCAGCTGAGTGGCGCTTTGGTTAAGAATTGGCTTAGGACGCTAGCTCTGAGCAGCAGGGCCCCGGTTCGGATCCCACATATGAGGACCAGTGACGCTGCGCCCTCTAAAGCTAAGATGGTGAACAACAGCTTGACCTGGAGCTGGGCTGCCACAGGTTGCCAGCAACAGGGTAGGTTGCAGTGGGGCTGGCGAGCAGGCCAGCAGGTGGCGTGAGCTTTTGTGGACTGCAGTGAGTCACTGTGAGCGGCCGTCCAATGGCCGGCGAGTGACTGTCTCACCCGGGAAGAGTGTAATGATAATACCAACATGGGCCAGTGAAGCAACGTCCTCCACAACTAGACTGACGAACAAAACGACAGCAACTTGGCTGTTCCCCTCCCCCAATTCCCCAATAAAATCTTTAAAAAAAAAAAAAAAAAGAAAAGAAAGGGAAAAGAAAATATCCACAATAAGCCGTTCAATCTAATTTGACCCACCTGAAGTTTATTATAGTACATGATTGATCACTTATAAAATAGAAGGGTGCTTTTGTTTAGATTTTTTATTGCTGCCTTTGTCATATTGATTTGTTACCATTGTTTACATCTACTTCTAGAAATGTTATTCTATTGGGTTGTCAGAAAAGTCATGACATATTCTTTCTATGTTTTTCATTGCAAAAATGCATCATAACTTTTCCAACAACCCAATATTTCATTGATCAATTTACCTGTTTTTAATTCAGTAGGATATAATTTTTTAAATCACTGCTTCATAATGAGATTTTTATTTTTAAAGGGAGAATTTATCATCATTTTCCTTTTTCTGGAAAAAATATATAATCTTACTTGCTTATTCTTTTGGACAAAGCTGACACTGGTAGCTCCTCAATTGCCTCAGTCTCCCTAATGTGATCAACAGAAGTTTGTTCCGCTTCCTCCTCCACAGGTGTTCACACCTGCACACAAGAACACCTGGGATGATGTGGGTGAAACATACATCACATCATTAACATAGAAGCGTTTGCCCCATGGGCCTTATTACAGCATATCTTCTTTACCACATGCCTTTTCCTCTGGTGCCAGAAAGACTGCAGCTGAGTCCACACCCCTCTAGCAGCCATGAAGATTCTTTCATCTACCACGACACAGGGAAACTATCACCTTTGTCTCTCCCCTTCCCAGGCTTAGTCATTATCTCTCAAGTTCTCAGACATATACAACAATCACTGCAACCTGGATTATAACATCTGCTTGTTTTGTATGTGCAGAGCCATAATAAATCTTAAGCCCTCTCTCCACTTTTAGACAACTTGAATAGTTTCATTTTTAGTGTGTCCGTTACAGGCAAGAGAACGTTGAATATTAGTTTTCTTTTTTTTTTTTTTTAACTTTGCTTAAAGCCTATTTTGAATAGAAGAATTCAGTCATTTCACATTAACATTATAGTGAAGCAAGGGTGTATCTTCTGACATCCTGAAAATTAATTGTTATTGTCCTAGTTATTTGTTGTTGATTTTTTTAAAAATGGTTTCTTTATTGGGTTTTCAACTCTACGTGCTTTTGAATTATGTGAGAAAATAACTTGTGTAATCCATCTGTTTCCTTAAAAATTTAGCACTTTAAAAATTATTTCTGCCTTTACTTTCTATGCTAAAAAAAAAAAAGTTTAAACAACTTATGAAAAAAACGGGAAAGCAGTTTCTATAAGGTAGACCTCTGTGCATAGAATGAAAACACGGGGCTTGAGTCCTGAGTCTGTGGCTCTATCTCATGGATCACTTTCGCCCTTTCTCTCTGGCCTGCTCTGTGCCCCAGCTGGCTTACTCCTATGGACTGTCTCACTCTGGCTCCCTTGCTGGAGGCTTTGGATTGGGTTCAGCCAATGGGAGGCACCAACAGGAGATCGGCGCATGAGAGGAAAGAAGTCAGAGTATTCCCCCTCTGCTTTCCCCACTTCAGCTCCGTCTGTGACAGTAACCGTATCCCTCTTTGGCTATAGTTCCATGGCGTGGCCCTGACTCTATAGTTCCAAGTTTCACTGGGCTCCAGTTATATATGTCCTCTTCCTGGTACCTTAAGCTCTAGGGATGGTACTAGCTTTCCTCTATTGCTGATCAGTTGGTACTTCCCCATTTCTTCTTTGTTGGCTTACTACTACTGCTCAACCTCTTGTAAGTAAACTTTCCCTTAAAATCCCTTCACTTGAAATAGCTGGGGTGAGTTCTTTTTCCTGTCAGGACCCTCTCTTATACAAACATTTTCCCAAGGTGATACTTGTAGCTGTCACTCAATGTACTGACAGGTCTCAGTTGATTCACCCATTCCTTTATTGATGGACATTTATCATATTTTCAATTGAATTGTTTATTACAAACAATGGTGTACTGATCATCCTGGTGTTGGGTATGTGTGTGTATGTGTGTATATACACTTGGTATTTCTGTAGGAGAGAGTCCTAAAATTGGAACTGCTGGAACAAAAGGCATACATATTTTGAATTTGATAAATATTTTCTCTCCCTTGTAGGCAAAGAGTCAACAATTTCCTCTCCCTGGAATATACTTACATCTAATGAGCAACAAACAAGCTATATAGCTAAGTAAGGCTCTAGTTTAAAAAAAAAAAAAAAAAAGGAAAGCTCTAATAAAACATGCAGATTAGACCATTAATCCAAAGAAATCATGGATTTTTTTAACTGAAAAATACAGTAAGTCTTTATAATGAACTTTCTGAATCCCACAGCTATTCAGACAATGTAATCCTTCAATCATCTTTATTTCAAGGAAAGAGAACAATTTCTGACTGTTTGAACTAATCTGACCAGAAAAAGTTCCAGTTGTCCCTAAGTATATTAGATTAAGCACAAGATTAAGCAAAAAAAATCCAAAAAACATTCTGACGGTAAGTTTCAGAGTACATCCACATACTATACAACTTCTCTTTGAGGCCCAGAAACCAAGATGTTGGCTATCACAATCTAGTTTAAGTTTACAAGGTTGAATATCTCAGAAGTGTAGTAGGTTCAAGGAGGCGAGACAGAGATGTTCATTGAACACATTTATATAATAAATTAATAATCTAAATTTCCATCAGTAGGGAAATGATTAAACTTCAGTATATCCATACTATGGAATACTGTGCTGCAGTTTTACAATGCACTTCCTTGGGGCGGCCTGTTATCTCAGCTGGTTAGAGTGCAGTGCTCACAACACCAAGGTTGCCGATTCAATCCCCATGTGGGCCACTGAGTTGCGCCCTCCACAACTAGATTGAAGCAACTACTTGACTTGGAGCTGATGGATCCTGGAAAAAAACACACTGTTCCCCAATAAAAAATAAATAAATAAAATATAAAAGTAAATAAATAATAAAATGCACTTCCTTGATTAATAGTGAAGTTGAGCACTTTTCAGATGCTTACAGTGGTTTGGGGGAGTTGCCCTTTTTTTTGCCTGTGTCCTCCTATATGGATTATTTGCTCATATCTTCTGCCCAAATTTCTATGGTGTTGTCTTTTTTTCTTATCCACATATAGAAGGCCTACTATAATATGAATACTAATTCTTGTTATGTATATAGCGAATATTTCCTTCCATTCAGTTTGCTTTAATTTTACTCAGTGTTTTGTGCTGCTAACATCATTTAACCAAATAATCAAACTACCAGTATGACTCTTTGCTTTTCTGTATCTTCTAAGAACAATACTAGGTTCTTAATACCATTTTGATTAATATTTGTGAATGGTAAGAAGTAGAAATTTAGTATCTTCTTGCAAATGGAAGGCCAACTATCCCAACATCTTTCCCTGATGCCCCATCTTCTTGTCTTTCATGGACTCTGGTCATACCCATCTCTAAAGTAACCACTGTGGACAGGGTGACTGGATATGCTGATTGTCTTAAGTCAATCAAGGCAGCAACTGGAGTTGATGATGGGGTCAGTCCCTCTCAACACACTTTAATAAGGCTGAATGAATGAGGAGTGGTATCCAAAATACATCCTGGAAAACTATTCCTAGTAGATAGTACGATAAATGCTGACAGCAAAAAAACAAAACAAAAAAACAGATGTGCACTGCATACCCTATGACTCACTAAGTGCCCATATTTCTATTAATTTATTTGTCTATTGCTACATCAATATCACATTGTTTAAATTGCTAAAGGCTGTGGTATGCTTTCTAGCAGCTCATCATACCAGCTACCAAGGAAGCTATCAAAGACAACTAGAGTTGTGTCAAAGGGACCCTTTCTGTGCTGGCCAAAAAAAGGACAATTAGAGCCTCACCAAGGACAGTAATTGCAATGATTTGAAACCCATCAAACATATTTAAAACCATGAGTTCATAATGTTTTTTTAAAAATCCAAAAAACAACCCCACCCCTACCCCTCAGTTAGCTAGTCTCTTTTAGAGGACAGAAGGAAACTAATTCAATGTCCTGAAAACTGGTAAAGGACAGATCATGCATTTATCCTTCCCTTCCTATACGCACTTTACCACTGGGAGCAAGAAAGAGCTATGAAAGGCAGGAGATGTTTGCACAACTCTATGAATATACTAAAACCACTGAATTATACTCTGTAAATCAGTGAATTGTATGGTGTGTGAATTACATCTCAATAAAGTGGTTCAAGAAGGTCAAGAGATTACTTTTGGGGAAGGAAGAGAGGTTGAGATGGGGATGGGACACATAAAGGGGCTTCTGGGGTGGCCGACAAGGTTCTAGCTCTTGACCTGGGTGGTGGTTACAAATATGTCCTCATTATAATAATTTGTTTTGTGCAGTTTTCTGATTTGTGCTTTAGTTTTCAGTACAAGTAAAGTGAAATAAATCATTCATGTTGAAAGCATGGGTGAGAAGCAGGAGCCCAGGGCTAACTCTTCAATGTGCCTCTCTGAGCCCCGGGCCCACCCTACCAAAAGGCTGTGCCCGACAGCCGGTGCAGGTTTGGCTTGGCTGAACCTGGGGGAGTGCTTTAGGAAGTCTGTTATGGTTCAGTGGGCTGGGGGCCACCAGAGTCAGGTCTGCAGTAGACGCGGCCTCCACCAACAGGCTGCAGACTGCCTCTCCTGGAGAAGCTTACAAAACTGTGGCCTTGTTGCCTGGAAATATGAGGTCAGGCTCCAATTTCTTCGAATTTCCTTGGAGACGATGGTGCGGGCAACAATTACTGGATTTTTTTTTTTTTAAGATTTTATTGGGGAATTGGGGGAGAGGAACAGCGTTGGGGAATCGGGGAAGGGGAACGGACAAGTTGCTGTCCTTTTGTTCTTCAGTCTAGTTGCGGAGGATGGTGCTTCACTGGTCCATGTTGGTATCGTCATTGCGCTCTTCCCAAATGAGGCAGATTGGTCGCCGGCCTCTGGACGGTTGCTCACTGCGGCTATTGGCAGCTCACACTGGCTGCCTGCCATGCACGCTGGCTGCTGGCCACTCACTGTAGCCTATGGCAGCCCACTGCAGCAGGGGCTGCAGCCTACACCGTCGCCGGGGCTCGCACAGTCCAGCTCCAGGTGGAGCTGTTGTTAGCTGTGGAGGGCAGTGTCACTGGCCCTCATATGTGGGATCCGAACCGGGGCCACTGGAGTCCCAAGCCAGCTCTTAACCAATGCACCACTCGGCCAGCCCAGGATTATTATTTTTTTTTAATAGTTACCTTGTTTTGGAGAAGTTTTTATTCAGTTCAAAAGCAACTACAGAAAGGCAAATGCTCTATGATTTCTCTTATAGGAGGTACCTAAACTAGGCAAATTCATAGAAAGAAAGTAGCATAGTGGTTCCCAGGTACCATTGGGAGGAAGAAACAGAGAGCTTTTAAGGGGTACAGAGCTCCTATTTGGATGATGAGAAAGTTATGGAAATGGAAAAATGTGGTTTAGATTTCAATCAATAGACTCTGAGTAAAGAAGATTATTCTCCACAATGTGGGTGGGTCTTGCCCAATCAGTTGAAGACCTTAAAAGCAAAGACTTAAGTTTTCCAAAGAATAAGCAAATCTGCCTCAAGATTGCCATGTCCACTCCTGCCTGAATTTCAAATCTGCCAATTTCACACTCAAAATTGCAGCATCAACTTTTCCCTGAATCTCTAGCCTGCCAGTCTGCTCTACAAATTTTCTTATGCTGTCCTTGTCCTCACTAGGGATCAGAGCTAAGTCAGGCTTATAAAACATTGTGCAACATTGTTAATATACTAATGCCACAGAACTGTACACTTAAAAACGGTTAAAATGCTAAATTTTATGTGTATCTTATGACAATAAAAAAAAAATACCAAAAAACTGTATAGAAAACAAGTGTAGAGGAAGAAGGGGGGGTTCACTATATGACTTAATAAACTAATTGCAGGAAAATGTAGACATTCTTGAAAAGATTAACCATATTAACAAATTAAGAGAGTCTAGAGTTATCCTGAAATTATGCCAGCCTTCATAAAGAGTTATGGGGAGTAGCAAGTCTGGAGGCTACTGATGAGAAGCCATTCAGGTCCCATTCTGTATTCTGTCATAAAACAGATTTGATTGAAAAGAACTGAAAAACAAACAATCAATTGCTGGCATTATAAGAAGGGGGAAAGCTCTAGAACAGAAATCAAAACCCATGCATTCTGGGGCTGGCCGAGTAGCTCCGTTGGTTAAGAGTTGGCTTAGAGTGCATGCTCTGAGCAACAGGGCCGCCGGTTCAATTCCCACATGGGCCAGTGAACACTGCGCCAGAGCTGAGCTGTTGCTGAGCTGCCAACAAGTGGCGGGATGGCTCAGCTGGTGTAACAACAACTTTGCCTGTTCAATGGTGGGCTACACCCACCTGCAACTAAAACTGAACTCCTGGATGGCTCAGAGGGTAGAGCATGCGCTCTTTTTTTTTTAAAGATTTTATTGGGGAATTGGGGGAGGGGAACAGCACTGGGGAATCGGGGAAGGGGAATAGACAAGCTGCTGTCCTTTTGTTCTTCAGTCTAGTTGTGGAGGACATTGCTTCACTGGCCCATGTTTGTGTCATCATTGCACTCTTCTCAGGTGACGCAGATCGGTCACTGGCCTCTGGACGGCCGCTCACAGTGGCTCTTGGCAGCTCACACCGGTTGCCAGCCGCTCACGCTGGCTGCCGGCCCCTCACTGTAGCCTGTGGCAGCCCACTGCAGCAGGGGCTGCAGCTATGCCATCCTGGGGACTCACAGCAGCCCAGCTCCAGGTGGAGCTGTTGTTCACCATCTTAGCTGTAGAGGGCAGTGTCACTGGCCCTCATGTGGGATCCAAACCGGGGCCGCTGGCGTCCCAAGCCGGCTCTTAACCATGGTGCCACTCGGCCAGCCCCAAGCATGCGCTCTTAACAACAAGGCTGCTGATTCGACTCCAGCATGGGATGGTGGCTGCCCTACCCGCAACTAAGATTGAACACAGCACCTTGAGCTTAGAGGCCACGAGCTGCTGACAGGAAGCCAGATGGCAACTGGCACCCTCCACAACAAAGATTGAAGAACAATCTTCGGGTCCCCTCCCCCGATTCCCCAACACTGTTCCCCTCCCCCAATTCCCCAATAAAATCTTAAAAAAAAAAAAAATCCATGCACTCACTCGGATTTGTTCAGCTGACAGCATATTCTACTGGCTCTTCACCACGGGGTCAGCTCCATCTGACAGTAGGTCTTTTCACACCTCTCCACTCAGAGTCTCCTCTTCTCTCTCAGACTTTCTTCTTCTACCTTGTATTAGTTTGGATTATCCAGAGAAACAGAACTTATAGAGAGAGCAAGATTTCTTTTAAAGAATTGGCTCATACAATGGTAGGGCTGGCAGGTCTGAAATTTGTACAGCAGGCTGGCAGCCTAGAAATTCAGGGAAGAGTTGATGTTGCAATTTTGAGTGCAATGTGCAGGCTGGAAATTCAGACAGGAATAAACACCTCTTTGGAAAACTTGTCTGTGCTTTCAAGGCCTTCAACTGATTGGATGAGACCCACCTACATTATGGTGAATGATCTGCTTTACTCAAAGTCTATTAATTTAAATGTAGATCATATTTATTTATTTATTTATTTATTTATTTATTTATTTTATTTTGAGGGCAGTGTCACTGGCCCTCATATGTGGGACCGAACCGGGGCCACTGGCTTCCCAAGCCAGCGCTTAACCACCGCGCCACTCGGTCGGCCCTATTTATTTATTTTTAAAGGATTTTATTGAGGAATTGGGGGAGAGAAACAGCATTGGGGAATCGGGGAAGGGGAACAGACAAGTTGCTGTCTTTTTGTTCTTCAGTCTAGTTGCGGAGGACGTTGCTTCACTGGCCCATGTTGGTATCGTCATTGCGCTCTTCACAGATGAGGCAGATATGTCGCCGGCCTCTGGATGTTCACTCACAGCGGCTACTGGCAGCTCACGCTGGCTGCCAGCCACTCACTGTAGCCTATGGCAGCCCACTGCAGCAGGGGCTGCAGCCTACACCATCACCGGGGCTCACACAGCCCAGCTCCAGGTGGAGCTATTGTTAGCTGTAGAGGGCAGTGTCACTGGCCCTCATATGTGGGATCCAAACCGGGGCTGTTGGCATCCCCAAACCAGCTCTTAACCACTGCGCCACTCAGCCGGCCCTGTAGATCACATTTAAAAAAAAAAAAATACAAACACCTTCATAGCAACATCTAGACTGGTGTTTGAGCAAACAACTGGGCACCACAACATAGCCAAGTTGACACAGAAAATTAACATCACGTGCCTCATTCTCCAAGTCACGGTCCTTTGTTTGTGGATCCAAGGGGCCTCTTCTCCCTCCTGCCTTTCTCCAGAAAGCATGTATGCACCACCCCAGAATCCTTCTCACCAAAGAATTTTTCCCTGGCCTACAGCATCCTTTAGCAGCAATGAGAAATATCTATCCACCAAAATGTTTGCCTCCTTTTATTCTCCCATGTACTATTTCACCCCACCATCCCTATGTCTTGACATGGGGGGTTTGCTTCAGGGTTGATTCAGCTTTCAATCAAACCTGCTACTGAACAAGAGATTTTTTTTTAAAATCTCTTTGCAAAACTAATTTTGAATTGTTGCTCATTTTTAGTTTAGGAAATTGCTATTAGTTAAGTAGTTATATTTTTACTCAAATGGAAGATTTACAGAATTATGATTCTTATGTTTTGTAAATAAAGTTGATTTAAACATTTTTTTTTAAGTTATTGGTTTACTGCTGTTTTCCCATCTCCCAGAAGAAGATCTAGAATGTAACAGGAGCTCAATAAACATTTGTTGAATGAATCTGTTAATGTAGTAAATAGGTAAAAATTTTATTTTAGACTCTTCTTGCATTCTAAGATAAATTCTAATTGGTCACGATGCATTATTCTTTCAGAACGCCTAAATTAAATTTACTTATTGAATGATTGATCAATTCTTCTCTGTTCCTATATGGGTTTGGGCCTGTTTCTTTTTCTTGTCCTGTCCTTGTCCTTAGTATCAGAGTTAAGCCAGGCAATGAAAGGAATCGCACAGCTTTCTACTTTATTGTGTTCTAGAATGGCTTGGATAGGATGGGAATTACTTTTTCCTTGACTATAGAGTCCCTCCTTATACACAGAGGATATATTCCAAGACCCCAAAGACCCCAGTGGATGCCTGAAACCACGGATAGTACCAAACCCGATATATACTAAGTTTTGGGGTTTTTTAAAAAGATTTTTATTGGGGAATTGGGGGAAGGGAACAATGTTGGGGAACCAGGGAACCAGGGAAGGAGAACAGACAAGTTGCTTTTCTTTTGTTCTTCAGTCTAGTTGCTTCACTGGCCCATGTTGGTATCGTCATTGTGCTCTTCTTGGGTGAGGCAGATCAGTCACTGGCCTCTGGACAGCCACACACAGCAGCTCTTGGCAGCTCACACTAGTTGCCTGCCACTCACGCTGGCTGTTGGCCACTCACTATAGCATGTGGCACCCCACTGCAGCAGGGGCTGCAGCTATGCCATCCTGGGGACTCACAGCAGCCCAGCTCCAGGTGGGGTGGTTGTTCATCACCTTAGCTGTAGAGGGCAGTGTCACTGGCCCTCATATGTGGGATCCAAACCAGGGCCCCTGGCATCCAAGCCAGCTCTTTTTTTTTTTTTTTTTTTTTTACCAAGCCAACTCTTAAACAATGCACTGGCCCTAATTTTTTCCTATACATCCATACCTATAATAGTTTAATTTATAAAATACGCACAGTAAGAGATTAACAACAGTAACAATAAATAGAACAATTATAACAATATACTGTAACAAAAGTTACATGAATGTGGCATTAATAAGGGTTACTTGAACACAAGCACTGGGACACCATGACAGTGGGTCTGATACTAAGTGACCAATGCATGGGTAGTGCACACAGCGTGGACACACTAGACAAAGGAATGATTCACAATGATTCACATCCCAGACAGAACGAAGTGTGGGATGGCTCAAGATTTTATCACGCTATTCAGAACGACACACAGTTTAAAATTTTTTGTTTATTTGTTTATTATGAAAAAAGAATTGTTATTTCTGGAATTTTCTATTTAATATTTTTTGGACTGCAGCTGACCGCAGGTAACTGAAACCATGAAAGTGAAACCACAGATAAGGGGGAACTACTGTATCTTCAAACGCACCCTTTCACCATACTTGAGTTATGTACAAAGAGAGACATAAAACAAAGAAGTGGTCAGTGGAGGCCAAACTATCAACTTATTCTGATAAAAGCCACTGGGGAATTAGCTTAGCATGAAAGCCAAGTGAGCTTTCTGATACTGAACCACACCATTATATAAACCTAACCAGCCAGGCCCAGCAGTGCAGACTGGGGCAGGGCTCATCACATGGGTAGCATCCTGCCCTCCAGGAAGCAGAGCTTGTGCTTTCTGGGGCTGACTGGCTCCCAAAGAGGAAGAGCGTGAAACCAAGCCCATCATGCTCGGTTTATGATTTCAGATTTACCAATCAGATAAATCACTGCCTCCAAGAACACAGGAGATACACTAAATCAAGTTCCTTCACATGAAAGATGAATTCATTTCCTGTTGCCACTGTAACGAACTACCATAAACATAGTTACTTAAAACAACACAAATCTATTCTCTAATAGTTCTGGAGGTCAGAAGTCCAAAATCCATTTCACCAAGCTAAAGTCAAGGTGTTGATAGGGCTGGTTCCTTCTGGATGCTCTGAGGGAGAATCTGTTTTCTTGCCTTTTTCAGCTTCTCATGGTCACCTGTATTTATTGATTTATTTATTTTTAAGTTTTGTTGGTCAACCAATGGTCATTGGTTACACATTGTTTTCATGCTACAATGGCATAGTTGACTCTTTTAAGGAGGGCTCAGCTCACAGTGGCCCATGCGGGGATCAAACCAGCAACCTTGGTGTTAACAGCACAGTGCGCTAACCAACTGAGCTAACCCGTCACCCCCGGACCTGTATTTCTTGACTTGTGGCTCCTTCCTCCATCTCCAAGGCTCATCACTCTCACCTCTGCTTCTGTCACCACATCGCCTTCTTGTGTGACTCTGACTCCTCCTCTGGCCCTCTTATGAGGACCCTTGTGATCATCCCAGGCCAGCCAGACAATCCAGGAAAATCTCCCCACCTCAGGATCCTTAACTTAATCACATCTGCACAGTTCTTTTTGCCATATAAGGTAACATATTCACAGGCTCTGGGAATTAGGATGTGGACATGTTTGGGGAACCATTACTCAGCCTATGACAGAAAATAATATCACGAATTGGTTAAGAATGATTCCCTACTAATATTCCCTTGATTCTTCTTCTCTTAAACCATTCATTTAGCCAGTAAGCTTATGTCAAGCAGAGGTGTGTCTGATATCCTCAAGAGAGGATCTCAGCAGCCTACTGGAACAGTCCCGCCCCACCTTCATTGCTTACATCAATCAACTTCGTACCTTCCTAGGAACACCGATGGGCAAAAGAGATTTTACTCAGGAAAGGTTCCAAAATAGTTCCTTATAATGCATTAATTAAATCATTCAATGCCATTTCTTTATCCAAGGCCAAAATTTTACTCCTTTTCCTATTACCCATTTTTATTATGCCTATCCATACTGTCTACATAGTGTATCAAAGGATCAACAATGAGATTAAATGATAAAAGTACAGTTTCAATAATAATATGCACATGAAACTTCAATAACAAACTGCCAATAATGTTCAGAAAAAAAGTTTTTAACATAAACCTCTTCCGTTCATCAAATGTCCAGGGAGAAATCAATGTCCAAGAAAGGAAATAAAAAACATGAGACATTAATGTTCAAGGAAAGTAAAATTCAAAATAAAATTATCTTGTTTTTGTGGGTTAAAACTCAAGGAAATTAAAATTCAAAATTCATCTTCCCCAACTTCTTATTCTGCTCTGTTTCAGCTAGGCGGGGATTTCTACGCCTGGGTAAAGTCAGGGATCTTTCATCAACTGCAGCTTAAGCTGTATCTCATTGGAATGGGGGCAGTTTCCACAGACTCTCCAAGTTAGAAAATAATATCAGTAAGTCTGTAATGTACCTTTTTTTTCTCTCTCTCTCTTAAGGAGTGTATAGATTTTGTAGAACATGCAAAATAGTTCTAGTACTAGCTCTCTACCCACCATATTCAGAAAACAAGCCAATTCCTAGCAGGTATTCCAAGCAAAACACACTCAGAATTAGTACTTTGGGTTGCTAAGAGGACGTTGGGTGGCCAAAGACTGTTGTACAGACCACAGCCTCACCAAGATGCCAGTTGATGGATACCAAGAATCTGGAATCTGTGGCCTGTGAATTAAAATCCAGTTAGGAGAAATCTAGCCACACACAGGTTAATTGCTGCTACTGTGGGACCCTGTGGTCACCATTGCCATGAAGCTCTCCCTCTGGATATTGTCTCCTCTCTCAGGCAAAGCATCGAGGGGGCGTTGCCTTCTTGCAAAATTTAGAAATGTGCAATGGCAACATCCTCCATCATCAGACCTTATTTGAGGAGCTGTGCTTTCTCACCCACATATTCAAAACCTTTTCATCCCCATGTCCCCTTTGAACTTTTGGTGCCTGCCCTGCCATGCTGCAGTGAAGGTGAACTCTGTCTAGTAACAGAGCTCCCTCAAGAACTAGTGAGCATTTTTACCTGGTGCTGCCGTGGCTCTTTCCACTGCCTCTTTCTGTGGAATTCCTTAGGCCTAAGAAAACCATCACCCAGGGAAGAATTCTCCAACATATTTAAATAACCAGTTTCTAGCAGCCTTGAGAACCAGTAGAGGGAACGATCCTTGAGCCACATGAAAGCGAACTTAGTCCACCCATCCTGCCCTCTTTTGCCCTTAAAGTAAGTCCAAAATAACATAAAAGAGGAATGAAAATTAGGGCTGTTTGTTTATATTACCCACCTAGCCCTGGCACAAGCACATTGAAAACCAATCGCTCACTAATGCTCTGTGGTCCAGAGAAAACCCAGCTGCCCCACCATTTAAAATCAGCAAATGTTTTCCCACTCCTTTAATATCTGAAAGGACAGTATATGAAAAGACTGTTTCTTTCTCCCTATAATTGAATCCTTGCCTCAGCAATAACTGCTTATTAAATCCTCTTCAGCCTGCTGGCCCCTGCTACGGCCCTCTCCTGTTCCTTGTGCCCGTGCCAGGCCCTCTTACAGCCTCCGAGGGGCTTTTCCAAGGCCTTTTCCCCAGGCCACAGCGGTTAAGAGCCAACTGCTCCACCATAAAAGCCTACCTGGCCCAATAGAAGCCTACATGCATTGCCAGAATTGAAATATCCTGCACACACACTAAAGAACAAGGCCCCAGGACCCAGGCCAATGCCCTGCCACTCCAGAAGCCTCAATCAGTCGGCATGTATTCATTTCCTTCTCCCTAATTGTGCTCCTTATTTCTTACATATCCATTTTCTGGCCAAATGCATCAAATGTTAGAACCCTGAAGGGGCATTCCATAAAAAGCACCCTTCCTCCTTTTTCTGAGTCCAAAACAAATTAAGAAATAAGATAAAGGAACGGAAGAAGAAGGCCAAATGATTACTTAATTCCTTACAAAGCAGGGTTGCAGGATGCAGTTTGATGTGAGAGTCAGAAGCGGTTCCCAACGGTAAGCTACAGAAAAAGATGCAAAGGTTCTAGTCCAAAGTCGACTTGCCTTGTCAGGGGTGGGAGACTCAGCCTGCCACCAGAGCACACTTCGTACTGACTAGATTCCAAAGAGGAAAGGGGACAGAGACAAGCTGAGCATGCCCACTTCATTTTCCCCAAACTTGCCAACTAATCAAGCCTTCCTCAGTTCAGGGCAGAGGTAGGAAAGGGCAGAGAAAAACCTGGTGTTACACAAATGTAACTCCCTTCACCTGGAAGTCAGTGTTTGAATTTTCTTTTTCTTTTTTTTTACTAGTAAAATACATGTAGGTATTACTGGGGTGATTAAATAACTTGGTTTTTATTAAACTAAGATAATAGATGCTGCTACCTGGTGGGACTGGGGTGAAATGGTTATAACCTGGAGGCCTAAAAGTAAGATTTCTCAGGCATTATCAATTAGCACTAGGGGATGATTTCCCGCCCTTTTAAATAGTTTTCCATATGTCTTTATGAAAACATTTAAGTTCATGAGTTTATTAGCCATGCACTTAAAAACATGATTCACAATTTGAAGCAAGATTTAAACAAAAATTTCTCCCTATCACAGAGATAAATGTTTTCAGCCTTCTCTGATCATTGCCCTTTTTATTCTTTCTAGTTGTTGCCCCACCCATGGGAGGCTCTTACCACTTCCAGACTTGAACGAACTGGCCACATATGAAATTCATTTGCTGAGTGGTCACAGAGTGGCCAGAGGACACTGCCTGGGAGTTCAGGGAATTTAGCTCTGTGTAGGATAAACCTTGGCCAAGGAAAAGGACACAGCAGGGAGCAGGCAGATTATTCTAAGGTGCAGTTTGTTTCTGCAAACTTTCTGGAGAATTCCTGAGTACTGAGCAAACATGCCTGCTGAAAGCCCTGCTATCATTGAAAGCCCTATCATTGGAAAGACCACTTTGCATCCTTCCGTCCCTTCTCACTCTCACCACCTGAAAGCATTTGGGCTGGGGTCATCCTGTTCTCACCTTAAGGCCGATTTCCGTGATTAATGCCTCCAAAATCCCACAAATCTAACACTTACTGAGTGTTTCTTAGGGAGGCAAAGGGAACATTACATTACACATGATTTAGGAAACCTTCCTTTTTTTTTTTCTTTTTTTTGAGGGCAGTGTCACTGGCCCTCACATGTGGGACCCGAACCGGGGCCACTGGAGTCCCAAGCCAGCACTTAACCACCGCGCCACTCGGCCGGCCCTTAAATGTTCTTTGAATTTCTCTTTCCTCAAAGATTCCACAGCTTGTAGCTCAGCCATCTCTACTTTCTCTTCAACCTTCTCATAAAAATTTCTTCCAAGTAGCGCCCTCATTCTGTGGTGAGTAGAGCAATTTGGTCCCCTCTTGGCATTTTGATTCTCCTCACTGCCAATACCCTGCTTAATTCAACAAAGGCCCTCTAGTGAGCTGAGTACACAAAGCATTCATTCTTCCTTGCAGACAAGAAAGGAGGTATTGCCAGTACATCATTTTAAAACATTTTCCCTCTGTCACACAGGCATAAAACAAAATCCCAAGCAGGGAGTAAGTGGAGGGGAGAAAAAGCTATGTCAGGGTAAAGAAAGTGTGGCATCTAGGTAAGCAAAAGTCTGCAGTGGTATCTGGTGAAGGGAAAGCCCCCCTGGAATGCGGATCGTAAGGCAGGAGCAGAAGCTGCATAAAACTGGGTTCAAATGAGGCCAAATCACCTGCGCAAGAGGAGGCCAGGAGCTGAGAAAGGGTTTTCAGGAACACTGGGCACGGACAGCAGGAGTGCACTTTAATACTCAGTAAATATTACACTCAATAAACACCCCCACAAGTTTACTGCCAGGATCAGAGCTGATGCCTGTGGCCATAAACCGGATTCTGAAAGTGGAAAAATAGATCACCCATGTAGAGTCCAAGGATGAGGACCCAGGAAACCAAGCAGCACCCTACTCCTAATATTTCCCCCTCATTCTTAATAATACATTCTTGGGTAGCTGGTTATCTCAGGTGGTTAGAGCGTGGTGCTTGTAACACCAAGGTTGCCAGTTCAACTCCCACATGGGCCAGTAAACTGCACCTCCACAACTAGATTGGAAACAACAACTTGACTTGGAGTTGATAGGTCCTGGAAAAACAGTTACTCAATAAAATTTTTTTTTAAAAGAATAATATAGTCTCCTTATGTATTAGTTTTCTATTGCTGCTATAACAAGTGACCACAAACTTAGTGGCCTGAAGCCACACAAACAATATCTTTCAGTACTGAGGACTGGAAGTCCAACATGGGTCTTACTGGACTGACATCAGGGTGTTGACAGGACTGTGTGTCTTTCTGGAGGCTCTGGGGAGAATCCTTTCTCTTGCTTTTTCTAGCTTCTAGAGGCTGTCTTCACTCCTTGGCTTATGGCCCCTTCTTCCATCTTCACAGCCAGAAAGAACAGTTGAGGCTTCACTTCACTCTGACCTATTCTGCCTTCCTCTTCTACTTTTCGAGGCCCTTAGGGTTACACAGGGTCCACTGGGATAATCCAAAATAATCTCCCTATTTGAAGGTCAGCATTTTAGCAAACTTAATTCTATCTTCAACCTTAACTCCTCTTTGCCATGTAACAGAACATATGCATAGATTCTGGGGGTTAGGACGGATACATCTTTGGTGAGCGAGTATTCTGCTTACCAAATGGTGATAAGCAATATGGAGAAAAACAAAGCAGGGACTGGGGAGAGTGAGTGACCACACGTCTCCCTCTGACCACAGCTGGGAAGGTTCTCTGTTTTTGCTTTTAAGGATTCGTTTGATTAGATTGGGCCCATCTGAATCACTCAAAATATTCTCCCCATCTCAAGGTTCTTAACATTAATCACATATGTAAAGACTCTTTTGCCACTTAAGGTAACATATTCACAGGTTCCGATGATTAGGATGTAGACATCTTTGGAGAGCCATTATTCTGTGTGCTACATCTTATCTAGGATGGAATTTGCTAGGCATCTAACCTTGTCAATGACTCTGAAATTTCCAACTAGTGTTCTGTCAAAATCCCTTGCAGAAACTTCAACTTGTAGATATGATTTCAATTTAGTCAGAAAGCAGAAGATTCTTCACTATCAGCTCCCCAGGCTGGAAAAATGTGGGCATCTTTTCTCTTGACTAGGAAATGAAGCCGCAGTATGATGCACCATCAAGATGCAAAAAAGTTACATCAGCCCAAGTAATATCCTGGTGTTGCCTCTATGTAGTCAACACGTCTCCTCACCCTAAGGCCCTGGCAACCACTGAGATGGCCTCCACCCCTCTACTTTTTGCCTTTCTGAAAATGCCATATAAATGGAATCATACAGTCTGCAGTCTTTTGGGTTTGGATTCTTTTCACTTTGCAAAATGCATTTGAGATCCACCCATGTTCTTGTGTGTTATCAATAGTTCCTCCCTTTTTTATTGCTGAATAGTATTCCATTGTATGGATGTGCCACAGTTTGTTTATCCATTCAATTGTTGATAGACATTTGGATTTCTTGTTTTGGGTGTTTATGAATAAAGCTGAAATGAACATTCATGCACAGTTTTTTGTGTGAACTTAAGTTTTTATTTCTCTTGAGTAAACATCTAGGATTACTGGGTCATATGAGAAGTGTATGTTTGTCTTTATAAGAAACTACGACACTCTTTTCCAAAGTGGCTGCACCATTTTGCATTGCTACGAGCAATGTATGAGAGTTCCAGTTGCTCTATGCCCCTTGCTAGCATTTAGTGTTGTCAGTTTTTGTTTTGTTTCAGTTTGGTTTGCTTTGGTATGGCTTGGGCTTTTAGCCATTCTAATTGGTATCTATATTGTCTCATTGTGGTTTTAACTCACAATTCCCTAATTACTAATAATGTTGAGTACATTTTCATGTGCTTATTTGCCTTCTGTATATCTTCTTTCATGAAGTATCTGTTCAAAATCTTTTGTCCATTTTTAATTGGGTTGTTTTCTTATTGGTAAGTTTTGAAAATTCTCATATATTCTGTATATAAGCCCTTTGTCAGATGTGTGATTTGAAAATATTTCTCCTAGTCTGTGGCTTGTCTTCTTATTCTCGTAACAGTGTCTTTCACACATCAAAAGCATTTAATTTTGATGAAGTCCAATTTATGAATTGTTTCTTTCATGGATCATGCTTTCAGTGTCAACTCGAAGAACTCTTTCCTTCATCCAAGGTCAAAGATATTTTTCCTATGTTTTCTTCTAGAAGTTTTATAGTTTTATATTTTACATTCAGGCCTATGATACATTTTGAGGTGATTTTTGCATAAGATGGAAGGTATAGATTAAGATTCTTTTCCTTTTTTTTTTTGCATGTGGTTTGTTATTTGTTCCACTACCATTTACTGAAAAGACTATCCTTTATACATTAAATTGATTTTGCACTTTTGTCAAAAATCAGTTGACAATTAATAGGTGGATCTATTTCTGGACTCTTCTGTTCCATTGATCTTTGGGTCTATCCTTATGAATCCCACTCTCTCTTTTTTTTTTTTTTTTTAGAGGGCAGTGTCACTGGCCCTCATATGCGGGATCCGAACTGGGGCCGCTGGTGTCCCAAGCCAGCTCTTAACCACCGTGCTACTCGGCCGGCCCTGAACACCACTCTCTTGATTACTGTAGCTTTGCTGAATTGATCAATCTATTTGTAATTTTTTTTAAAAAGTCTCCATCACTCAAGTTGTGTCATCCTGAGCAAGTTACATAACCTCTCTTAACCTCAGTTTTCTCAAGTATAAAAAGAGGATATTGGCAGTACTTATATGAAAGCATGATTACAGGGACTGACGAGACAGGAATGGAGGGTAGCAGATATTGCTTGTTTTACTTGTCCAGCACTCCTCCTTTCTTCCAGGGTTGCCATCTCCTTCTTATGGGCAACAGCTCTTTCTACTCGCTTCAAGCACATGATCCTATTATGATTGCCAATCATACGACCATGTCCCCACCTTGCCCACAAGGAATGGTCAGGGATACACAGGAGCCAAGCACAGCTGATTAGGCTTGCTCCCTTTGGTGCCATGGAAGATTGAATTACTGGTCCTAATTTTTGCTCCTCCCTCTAGCCACACCCTTTACCGTGTAACTTTGCACTTTTTCTCACTTGGGAGTTAGTATATTTCCTCGAATTTTAACTTTGGGGTTGGCTGTGTGACTTACTTTGACAAACAGAATAAAGCAGAAGTGACAGAGCACTAGTTCTGTCCAGAATTTAAGAGGCCGTAGGATGGTTTTTATTTCTGCTGATGGGTAAAGAGAACTTTTCCCCTTGAATGAAGATTGAGTTTTGGGTAAATATCAAACTGAACAATTTAATTACTGAATTGATACTGTGAGAGAGGATTTTTATTATATAAGAGTAAGCCAAGGGCCGGGCGAGTGGCTCAGTTGGTTAAGAGCTCGCTCAAGAGTGCGAGCTGAGCTCTGAGCAATAGCAGTTCGATGCCCAGCCTGAGCTGAGCAGCCGCTGAGCTGCCAACAGGTGGCAGGATGGCTCAGCTTAAAAAAAAAAATTAAAAAAAAGAATGAGCCAGTAAGCTAAAAGGGAAACCCAAGACTGAGATTGAACCAGGGACAACTGAGACTACTCCCCCTAAACAGACCTTAGGGAACTGTGTGACATCACATACAATTGCATTTTTATTATCCTCCCCAACCCCCACCACCAAGTGTCACGCTTTTTCAAATATACATGTTAAAATTGTTATGTCTTCTTGTATCTCATTCCCTATTATCCTTATTTTATCTAACTTTAATAGTCGTATTGTTCAACAGTTTTCTTTTGCTTTATTTACTTGGTACATTTTTTGTTCCCTTTGTTTTCTTTTTTAATTTTTCTTTTGATCCAAGTAATACATTTTCTTATTTTTGAATCTCAGTATTAAAGAGCTTAGAACTGAAAACATTCCTTTGCCCTTTCCATCCAATATTATTCCCGGTCCTCCAAGAAGCAGCCACCAAGATGGCCTTGGACATGCAAGAAATTTATTAGGGAAAACGTCTGCAGAGGAAATGAAGAGGAGCCAAGAGAGGTTGGGAAAGCCATCAGACCATGATGCTGGTCTGACCCTGAGTGAAAAAGAGGGGAGGGAGGAAGACAGTGAAAGCATCTTAAACTGCAGTGAAGTTCTAGAGAAAATTCAGGAAGGCCACTGGGGAGTCCTCAAGCCAAAGCCACCTGCAGTCCATCACTGAGTTTGCAATAAGGCCATGCTTCCCAAGGCTGCTCCCAGCCAATGATTGAGTGGAACCATGACACTAAGGTAAGACAATACCTGGGAGCCATGAGACTCGTCTGGCTGTTCTCTCCACATGACTCACTCCTGGCTTTTCCTATCTTAGATCTCTTATGTATTGCATTTCTCTTCTATGTATCCTTTCAAACCCATACTAAGATGGGCCAGGGGCTGCTTTCATTTATGGGGAGGGCTGTGTTCCAGGGAGTCAGTAGGAAACAGCTTGCAGTGCAAGAGAAAAGAGATGTGGGGAGCCACGTAGGCTTGACCCTAGTTTAGGCCAAAAGAGTTGCTGTGACTTTTGAAATCCAGCAATATTTACCAGAACAGGAAATTCAAATGATATAAAGTGACTTTGCCTGGAGTATACTCTGCACATTTCCCATTTAGTGGCAGTAGGCAACTAGGAGTGGATTCAAGGGTTGGGAGTTTCACTCATGTTTGTCTCCAGACAGAGCATAAGAGCCCTGCTGATGCTGCAAAATTCCACACTATGACGTAAAGCAAAAAGCAATTTTGGCCTACAGAAAGCCGATTTTAGCAGATGGTTACCACAGCCATAGAGAAAACTCCAGAATGCATCCACGAAACATGTAACCCTGTGAAACATGCTTCCAGGCACTGGTAACACCAGACATACATCCTTCCCAGTCATGTTCCTCCACACCTCAGCGCCTTGGTAGATGCTGTCCAGCCACGTGGACGACGCACCTTCTACTTTTTTGTTTGTTGGTCTTGGGCAAATTCCTACTTATCCTTAATACTTAAAATCACATCTCCTCAGGAAAGCCTTCCCAGAGTTGTCCTTTCCCATGTCTTTTCACAGAAGGTTATTCAAACTTATTTTATTGTCCCTAACTCATTATACTGTGATATCTCTCTCTCTCTCTCTCTCTCTCTGTCTGTCTCTCTCTCTCTCTCTCTCTCTCTCTCACACACACACACACACACACACACACACACATCTCTGAGCTTCTTAAGGGATTGAGGGCAGGGACAATGTTTTTCATACCTAATACTTTTCTTAACATATCCTAAGTGCTCAACACATTTTTATTGGAAGGAAGGAGAGAAGGAAAAAAGAAAACTGACAAATATAGAACTCCTTCCCAGATAGATATTTGCCTGAACTTGGCACAAACATGTACCCTCAAAACTACCTCAGGGACTTCTCCCTCACACTATTAGACATTTCTCCCTCCCACTAGGTGTGACAGCCATAGTCCACACACTTACCTAAGTTGTCTTAATGACTCCGCCAGAAGACCCCAGAATTATGCCACAGATCATGCCAAGCACTAATGCAGTTCCACCATACCCACATGGCCTGGTTCTCATTGGACTAATCAAGAGACACTGTGCTTAGGAATGAGGCCCTGGCCCTGGGAAGCAGGTCTCATATCCCAGCCCTGAAGGAAACATACCTATTATTCCCAGCACGGGCCATGTTACATCAGATTAGTAAGGAGTGGTAGAGCACACCCTTGGCTTTGGATTGCACTCAGTGTTCCCGAAGTAAAGAATACTGTGTTGTCAACATTCACTTCAGAACTGAACAACCAAGGAAAACAAATGCAATGCTCCAGCTGCTAAAAGTGAAAGGGAGAACGTGTTTATATGAACATACTATGCAAATTGACAGAGAACAGGGAACGATGGCAATGGATACTGAAGAATATGAGCATCCAGTGAACAGGTAAGGAAAGAATATATTTTGAAAAGTTGCCACATGTGTGTATACATCAGCTTCCTCCAATTAGGCATACTATTGATTTGCCTTCCTATTAATAATAGCTGACATTTTGAAGCATGTCCACTATCCACCATTTTCATACCTTATAATAATATATTTAGAAAGCATTTTCAGATACATTATGTCAGTTGATTATGACAACAACCATTGAGGACGTTATTGGTTTGTCTCATAAGCTTAGAGAGCTTAGGCTGGGCATCCCACACAAAATTAACAACCCAACCTACACGTTTATTGCAGCCCAGCTGATGGAGACATTGGAGATGTCCCATTGCAGATCAGACACTGCCTTTGATGTCAGCTAATGAGATTCACCTTCCTTCCACCCACCCCCAGCTTTGGGTGTAGTGTCACCCAAAAAGCAACCTGCCTTTCCAGGGCCTAAATGATGGCGGCAAATAAGACCTCGGGCTCAAACATTCTTTACAGAATTACCTCCAAAATAGGAACTGAAAAGCAGATAAATGAGAAAACTTCTCTGGGAGCTCTTTAATTGCACAAAGGAAAAGCCCTTTTTAAATGTGACCCCTCACTTAATAAACAATTTCACCAACATCATTGGCTCTTAGCTCCCCCAAAGTTAAGTTGGATCCCCACCTCCCAAGCAAATGAGGTAGGAGGTAGGAAACCAACACAAACAAGTTTAGCAAATATAAAGCTTTTGAGCTGGCCTTCTCACCTACCTTGCAAGAAGTTGGCCTTTGAGAGACCCCTGAATCTACATGGAGCTAAAAAAGCGAAAAGAAGTTGGGAGGCAAGCTCAAATTTTTAGAAGCTCCTTCCTTGGGCCTTCCAAGCTTCTCTTACCATAAAATGGCCTTCATCCCTTCGGAAGGGGTTTCCTACCCTTAAAATGTTACTTGTAGTAGTCTGCTACAAAAAAAATGTCTACTAATAATAACTAAGTAACATCCACTGTTATCTCTTTCCCAAAGCAACTTTGAGAGTGACACTGTTATTTCCTTCTTGCCTGAGGAGAGAGGCTAAGGTGCAGAGTACAGAGATTTTACTGCACTCATTCCAAAATTTAGCAGGGGCTTTGTTTTTGTTCTTAATGAAACAATTATTAAAGATTTGGCAGGGAGGGGTATCATTTTTCCATAAATGGCAAGATATTGCTGGCCAGAAATATTTAATCACTCTACCGTCTTCCAATCTGGCAGAAAGTGAAAGAGAATGATCAAGTGTTAAACTAAGCCAGTGGGCCTTGTTCTCATTGAGATTATTTACAAGAATAACAGGACAGCCTCTAAGTGCAAGCTGAGAGTCAGCAGGACCTAAATTTGAGCCCTTATTCAGCTGTTTAAAGTGACCTTGAGCAACAGTTCCAAGACTCAGTTTCCTCATCGATACAACAATGTGTCAGAATTTTCATCAGGATTCAGAGAAACAATGTAGATAAGTGGATTAGCACACCCTGAGTGCTCCATAAATGTTGGCTGTTGTTTTATTATTGATTTAACTGTAGAAAGAGAACATCTGCTTATCAGACCAGTGGTGTTTGTTCCCTGTGTGCAGACTGTAGGAAAATGTAACCCTGGCACTTCAGGGAGGTGTAATTTAAAAACCTAATATTTGGGGCCAGCCGAGTGGCGCATTGGTTAAGAGCTGATTTGGGATGCCAGTGGCCCCGGTTCGGATCCCACATGAGGGCCAATGACACTGCCCTCTACAGCTAACAACAGCTCTACCTGGAGCTGGGCTGTGCGAGCCCTGGTGATGGTGTAGGCTGCAGTCCCTGCCGCAGTGGGCTGCCATAGGCTACAGTGAGTGGCCGGCAGCCTGCGTGAGCGGCCAGCAGCCAGCATGAGCTGCCAACAGTCACGGTGAGCGACCAGCCAGAGGCCAGCGATGGATCTGCTTCATCCCAGAAGAGTGCAATGACGATACCAACGTGGGCCAGTGAAACAACGTCCTCCGCAACTAGACTGAAGAACAAAAAGACAGCAGCTTGTCTGTACCCCTTCCCCGATTCCCCAACGCTGTTCCCTTCCCCCATTCCCCAATAAAATCTTTAAAAATAAATAAATAAATAAAAATAAATAAAAACCTAATATTTGGAATCACTTTTTATATTTCCTCCCACTATTAACAGAGCACAATCAATCATACGTGATTTTAAAATGGAGTTGGTAGGGGGAGGCCAGTTAGCTCAGTTGGTTAGAGTGCAGTGCTCATAACACCAAGGTTGCCGGTTCGATCCCCACATGGGCCACTGAGCTGTGCCCTTCACAATTAGATTGAAACAACTAGTTGACTTGGAGCTCATGTGTCCTGGAAAAACACAGTTACCCAATTTAAAAAAAAAAAAAAAGAGTTGGTAGAAAAAGTATGGAAATTTGCAACAGACAGTCCAGATTACAATCTAATATTCAGTCACTTGCATTCTAGTATATATTGTTTTCTAATGAGGGGAAAGAGTGGGAAGACATAATTAATGAGTGAGAGTTTTCAGGTAATACTGGGCACATCTGCCCTTCCATGTGCAAGGGGAGAAAGGCTGAAGGCCACTGCCTTAAGGAACCTTGAAATTTGTGGTTGTGGTGAGGCTTCTAATTACCTGTTCGAGACAGGTTTGGAAGGAACTTTAGAATTACCAACCCATTCTTAAGGAAAACAGAGAGACTGGGATATTGAGTCAGCGCATCTAGTTCAGAGGAAAGCTAGGCTATATTATAGCTATATTATCATATTTTATAACCCATGTAAACAATAATTAAATGTCTTCTAATCTAAGAGGTGTGAAATTACCTGCCCAACCTCAAGATGAAAAGTTCACTGTGAAGAGATAGCTATTACTCAATGTGATCACATGGAGCTTAGCATAAGCTAACAAAACAGATTTTTCCCCTCTTTTTAGAAATTGTTACCATATAAAATTATCTTTACCCTGCGATTCACTCCAAGATATAGTTTTACAATATTATTTAGGGCCGGCAGAGTGGCACAGTGGTTAAGCGCTGGCTTGGGAAGCCAGTGGCCCCAGTTCGGGTCCCACATATGAGGGCCAGTGACACTGCCCTCAAAAAAATAAAAAAATAAAATAAATAAAATTATTTACAGCTGCAATCCAGTAAAGGATACATTTCAAATGTATCTTGATTAGACAATCACGTGTAACAAAAGTTCCTTTTCTTGAAAACGTCTGCAAGAGTTCAGAATACATAACTTTACTTTTCTGTAACACTGATACTCTTCCTGTTCCAACTTTTGCCTGCTTCTTTTTAAGACACAAAGAGTACCCATCTTCTCAATCTCCCTAGCTTTCAGGCCACTTGACAATAGCAGAATGCAAATTACTCAACAACTACATATTTAAATGACCACTGTATAATAGAAGTGTAGCAGAGGTGTCCTGGGAAAAAAACCAAAATCAATGACCCTGTGCAAGATGTGTATTCTCCTCATTCACAGTCTGGGCACACTATCTGTCCCCACCTGCCAAGCCAACTTTATCTCTTTGTATGCCCCGGAACACCCCCCGCCCTTCCTTGAATCTGTCTCTTGCATAGCTACCAATCAGAATCAGTGCCTTGCTCAAAATTCCTCAAGGACCTCTATATCAGTTAAGATTTGCATTTGGCAGCTAGTAACAGAGCCCAGGAATAATAGTGGCTTGAGCAAGATAAAAGTTTATTTTTCTTTTCTGTAAAGGAATTCTGGAGATAAGCAATGCAGAGCTGGTGTGGCATCGCCTATAGTTCCTGTATCTTTCTGCTCCACAAAGCACCTTCTATCCTTACGAACAAAGGATGCCTCCTCAAGTTGCATCCATGTTATCTACCTTCTAGGCAGCCAGAAGGGGACAGACAGGCAGATGTCAAACTTCTTTGCAAATGCCTTCGGGGTCCAACACGGTCCAACATACTTCATGAGCACTCCGAAAATAACTGCCAGATCCATGAATGAATTAATGTGTGGCTGTACAGAAGTATGGCAATTTAACAATCATTAAACTTTAGTCAACAGCATACTCAGGGTTCCATATTAGAAACTATAGGGTATTGTTTGAAACTCTTAAAAGAAAACTTTCCTATAAAATATCTATCTAATTGGCTTGCCACAGTGCTGGAAATCCCAGAGCTAGAGATTTATAGTGTTGGGTTAAGAGACTGTATTTCCTATAAAAGATGCTGTATTATGCTGAGGGAACAGGGAGAGTTCAAATAAGTATAAGGCATGTACAAACTTAAGGCATACGCAAAAAATACTCAAAACTATTAAGCAGCATAGAAATGCCAAGGTCAATAGTCATTTCAGAGAAGGACAGAAGTCTATGAGCATCTTTTAATACATCTGTGAGTCAAGTGACTTGTTAATGCCCTAACAAGGCCCAAACAGAATAAACTAGCTTAGGAGTGGGAGGGAAAGTTGCTCAGGCTGGTGGGAGAAGCTGCCAGGTGTCTGCACTAATGGGTCCGGATTGCCTGTGTGCAGTAGGAGGGGTAGAGGGCTTAGAAAAGGAGGGTGATGGGCAACCTGAGAAAAGGAACAGAAAGTGTAAGTACAAACCATCTGTGGCACAATGTAGGCCAAGGACAGTATGGGGGTCATATGGGAGGTGCTACTTTAAGAATTCGGGAGCTCTGGGTTCCAGTCCTGCCTTAGCTGCCCACTAGGTGGGTAACCTTGGGCAACTGACAACCTCTCTGGGCTTCAGTTTACTTAAAGGAGAGGTTGATGATTTCAGGTCCATTAACAGCATTAAAAATGATCATCACTTGATACCAATAGCTCATGCTTTAGACCATCTGCAAGAGGTTGTTGAAAGTATGAGAATGAATATTTAAGGAGTAAGAGTCAGTTAGGCATGGGAAGACAGAACATGGAGCCATTGTGTAGAAACAACATGCCAAACCAAAGATAGCTCTCTGCTGCTCTGTCCCAGTGAGCTAGAGGTGTCATTTTAGAAGCAACTTTAGGACTTACTCTAGCGAACCTGGGAGAGGCTTCCTCTTACATATAGGAGTTGCAGCATATTGCAGAGTAAAAATATAACCAAATAGCAAACACACACATAACTATTATTTTTATACAGGTCTTATTCTAAGTTCTTACCATCTATTAAATACTTTTTCCAAACAAAGATGTTCTTAAGATTGTGAAGTGAGAGGCAACACAAGAAACAGAATAAAGATACAGAAAATACTGGGCCCAGGGCCTGGCACATGGTAGGCACTCATCCTCATCATTCATTGTTGAGAAACAAAAGGTCTCAAGGAGATGGTCCCCTTTCTCCTCCTTACTAACCACCCTCTACATTCGCCAGGGTTGGGGCTCCCATTCATAGGCTCTCACTCCAGTTGTGCACCTGTGTTCCCATGGCTGAACAAATGCATCAGAAGATATTCATGGATTTCACAACTCTACTCAGGTATTTAACTCCAACCCTGGGCCCCAAGTCTGGACATTTAGTTGAGAGGATATGGTAGAGATAAGTGCTAAGTTCCCTCCTTCTCACTTTCCATCAGCAATACTCTTTTGAGTGAAGGTTTTTTTATTTGGTTTTACTGGTGGCAGGGAGGAGGGGAGGTGAAGGGCAGGACAGAGAAAGGAAACAAAGAAAAACAGAATGCAGGAGTTATTTCAGGTCTCGGTTTTGGCTGAGGCTGATATTCAGAGCTATAGTTTTTAAGACTTTTCCTAAAGACAGAAACAGAAAAAACTGTGATTGGGGCTGCGAATTATAGGTCACTTAGATTAGCTCCAAAGAACCTGAGTTAGATAGGTGAGGAAATGAACAGTGAGCTATCAATTTGTTAACACCTATGAAAACTTCTAAGGACAGCTTCTTGGGTCACAGACCAACTCTATCTAGGTTGTTATGCCAGTGTAGTCAGCAGAGGTCGCTCTTTTACTAATCTTCAATTTCAAAAAAAACAACAAAAATCCTTGTGGGTTGTTAATTTTTATTATCCCTCTTTTGAAGTCTTTTTCCAAAACCAAATAAATAGTTAACCCTTTGGCCAGCGTAGTAGTGAACAGTGAATCCAGTTGCTCAGTAAAAATGAAGACTAATATGCTGACCTATTTGAAGGAAATGATTCAGTATTCACCCCTAAGCTGTTCCCTTGCTTTAGAAGAGTCACGCCAACTGTATTAGCAAAGGGCAAAACATGAGCTGGCCCCTAAAATGACACAAGCAACTGACTCGTTATAGCAATGGAAAAAGACTGCAAGCTAAACCTGTAGCATGGTGGAGCATGGAGGTAACACCAGCTTATTCAGCCTGCTGATCCAGCAGACTGCCACCCAGCCATGACACTGGCTTTGGTCCTCCTTCAAAACCTGAAATATAGGGGCGGCCAGTTAGCTCAGTGGGTTAGAGCGCAGTGCTCATAATACCAAGGTTACTGGTTCCATCTCTGCATGGGCCACTGAGCTGCGTCCTCCACAACTAGATTGAAACAACTAAAAACAGAAAAAATATGTCATGACTTTCCGACAACCCAATGCTTGACTTGGAGCTGATGGGTCTTGGAAAAACACACTGTTCCCTAATAAAAGTTAAAAAAAAAAACAAAACAAAACAAAAAACCTGAAATATATCAGTTGTGACCAGTATCTGTTCTGATAATCCAAGGACTTCACATGCCCTTTCCTTACTGAAAAACCATATACCCAGGGTTTTAAAACATTTTTTAAAAAATATTGTGTATGTTGTGAAGAAATAGAAAAGTGAAAGCCTCAACTTTCTTTGCCACATACTATGGGAATGATCCCAATACAAGACTAAGGTTTTTGACTAGAATAAGATAAAATGAGGAAATAAGCCAGTTTAATTAAAGCTGCTGAAATCACTCTTCAATAATCCAAAGGCTTCCCATAGCTTTGAAGTGAAGTCCAAAATTCTCATCATGGTGTAAAAGGCCCATCACCATCTGGGCGTTCCCACCACTCCAATCATAGCACCCATTCCTGCTGCCTTTGATTCAGGCCATCCCAGTCACAAACACCTCCTTTCATGTTCTCAAAGTCCTTGCCTGACTTGGGGCCTTGACTGTGCTTTGCTTGGATCACTCGTCTTCCCTGCCTGCCTTCAACTGGTTAACTCCTGCTCAGCCTCCAGCTCTCAGCTTGAAGGTCATTTCCTTAGGTGGGACTTACTAGCCCCCACTAATAGATGAGGCCCTGTTTCAAACTCTTACAGCATCCTACAGGGTGGCCACTACCACATAGGGGACTTTCAACAACTGCAGAAGGCACTGCCTGGGGATGGATTCTTAAAGGTGTTTCTTTTGGGTGAACACGGGCTGGCCTGGGGAGAGTTTGGATTTCAGCCCTTGCTTGTGCCCTCAGCTGGACCCCTTTGTGGGAGCATAAAACAGAAGCTAGGAGGTCCCTTCATAGCACGTATCCTTCAGAACACTCACCTATTCCATTAAATAATTATAGCTGTATTCCTTGTCCATCTCCTCCAATAGCCTGTAGCTCCATGAGGGCAAGGTTCCTGTGGGTCATGTTGAAGGCAAGGAGCCTGGCCCTTAGCAGGGGCTCTGGGAGCATGCATGCAACAATGAAACAGTGTTTAGTACCGCTAAGCAAACATTAAGTTATACATTCACATGCTTTTTTTCTAGTAAGGTAACACACGGTCACTTGTCAGCCTACCCTATTGTTACTATTATCTTCCTTTGGCTTCTGTGAATATGTGGCTTGTGGCCAAAAATCATGAATCTAGCTTCTCTGGAAAAAAAGCCTGATCCACAGAAATGGACTGTGTGATCTTGACTAGGAAACAAATCACAGACTGGTAAGCCAAAAGGAACCTATAAATCATCTTGTTTAACTTCCCCACTTCACAGAAAATCAAGGATTAAAATTTTTTGTTCTGTAAAATGAACACTGGACGTAGTGATCTCCCCATACCTAGTATTCTGAGATGCTGAGATTTGCCCAGGTCAGTCCCATGGAGAGTGACAGCTCAAGAATGGTCTACTAACTTGAAATTTAAAATGATCTCCCCAGTACTATGTCCTAAGTAACTAAACTATGGGCAGGGAGTTGAGCTGTTGAATTCCAGGCACAATCCTGGGGTGTGCCAAATGCCAAAGATCAAGGAATGTGAGGTTTGGGATAATATTACCAACAGGATCCCATGAGGCAAAAAGATGGAATAGGCTCAATTTTCCATGGTTTGTTAAGATATCCCTGAGTTAATGGGGTGATATTTATACCTTGCTTATGTGCCCTGGAAGGAAAACCATATACCCCCCCACACGCACTCCTCATAATTCATAAATGGATTGAATGATATCTGAAACTATCTAGAAAGAAAAATGGGGGGGGGGATGAATTACAGAAATGCCTTGTTCTCTACTAATGTCTGAGGAGAAAGACTGTATGTGAGACACAAAGAGAAACTTATTCTGCGTTCAAGAATTATAAGGATAATTATTTTTTTAATTTGAAATTTCTGGATTTTTTTCCTTGTTAAAATCTGTTATTAAAAATGCAACCAAGGGACTGGCCTAGTGGCACAGTGGTTAAGAGCTGACTTGGGACACCAGCAGCCCAGGTTCAGATCCCACATATGAGGACCAGTGACATTGCCCTCTAAATAAAAAATAAATAAATAAATAAATGCAACCAGGGGCCGGCTGAGTGGCGCAGTGGTTAAGTGCTGGCTTGGAAAGCCAGTGGCACCTGTTCGGGTCCCACGTATGAGGGCCAGTGACACCGCCCTCAAAAAAAAAAATGCGATCAATACTTAAATGAATAAAATGAAAGTATCTTCATAATTCTATGATCAGTAATTAAAGCTATTAATGTGAGGGGCAACCTTCCAAGCCAGTTCTATGCATATATTATGTGAATTAAAACATTTTTTTTACAAAAATGGGATCATACCATAAATGTCATTCTGTGCCTGGTTTAATATTATGGACAACTTTTCATATTAATATATATAAAGCTACCTGGGGTGCTTCAATGGCTGCCATCTGCATCATTCTTGGATATACTATCGTTGGTTCAATTAAATAACCAATCCTTTAATCCTACATCTAAGAGGATGTTGCTTGGTTGTTCACTCGTTTGTTTCTTTGTGAAATCTAATGTATAACTTTACTGTGATCATGCTGGTAAATATTTCTTTAGTCACACATCTGATCATTTCCAAAAAGTAAATTTGTAGAAGAGGAACTGCTAAATCAGGGTAAACCCACAGTATAAACTATAAAATACAATATGTTCATGCGTATGTATGTGTAGGAGGGATTTAACATTTTCCCACATGGTTATCTATAACTTAACGCCATTTATTCCATCATATACTCTCACTCTACTGACTTGACGTTTCATATTTATCATGTAATAAATTCTGCTTGAAGCTTTTTAAGAGAATGAAGAACTTGAAGACAAAACCAGAAGAAAGTAATGATTTGGGAGAGAGTCAGATTATTGGTCTATATACAGACATTAAGACCAGGATTGGAGAAGACTTATGGGAAAAGGTCATTGTACTTGCTTTAAGAGGCTGATTCAGGGGATTTCTAAGGGTAAAGAACGATGATGCCCGTAAGCCAAAAATCAGTTTGGATGAGAGGGATTTTACATTGAACTTGAAAGGTGGCCACGGCTTCCATACATGCTAACTTCTTGCTTGTCTGGTCACCAATGAAGCTGGGGGAAAAATCAGCCAGCCTTGGATAGAAAGGAGGGAAGTAAAAATTAAACTATCAAGAAAGAATAATGGCCACCTTTGTATCTGAGTCTAACTCTAGTTACTTAAATATATGTATCCTGTATATAATTTGTATCCCCAAAGTTTCAAACTACACCTGAACAGGTTTCCACCTTTTAGAAGCCTTTTGCACTTCCTTTTATGAAAGCTGTGTTCGTAGCCTTGGCTTATTTTTCTATCAGTTTGTTTGCTTTATTCTCATTGATTTGTAGACACTATTTATCAGGAAAATTAGCCCTTTGAAATGCGGGTTGCAAACATTTTTCCTAGTTTGTCATTGTCTTTGTGTATGTCTTTTTATGAGTGTTACTGATTATCACAATCAAATCTATACCAGGTCTTTTCTGACATAATTAGAGATGGCCCTAAACCCAACAAATGCCTTATTTTCTACAGCTTTTTTTTTTTTTTTAAACTTTTCATATTTTTTTTTTTTTTTTGAGGGCAGAGTCACTGGCCCTCATCTCATATGTGGGACCCGAACCGGGGCCACTGGCTTCCCAAGCCAGTGCTTAACCACTGCACCATTCGGCCGGCCCTCTACAGCTTTTTTTAAAAAATGGTGGTAAAATACACCTATCATAAAATTTACCATTTCAACTACTTTTTGCAATATATTATGTTTATTAAATGCCCAATAAAAATCATTTGTTCTTGGGCTGGCTGAGTGGCACAGTGGTTAAGGGCTAACTTGGGAAGCCAGTGGCCCCGGTTCGGTCCCACATATGAGGGCCAGTGACACTGCCCTCAAAAAAAAAAAAAAAATGAGGAAACATATTTACAAGGTTCATATACTGCTGGTTGTGGTTATTTGAGAATCCAAAATAAGAACTGGATGTCTCTGTTAATTACATTGTTTATACATATATAATGGTTATTATTTATTATATGCCAGGTGCTATGCTGAGTACTGCACATATATTATCCTGCTGAATAGCTTTAATAACCCTATGAGAGAGCTATAAGCAGCCTCATTACATAACCAAAGAAACAGAAACTTTAAAGGATGAAATAACTTGCAAAAGGTCTCACAGGCAATGAATTAGGTAACTGGGACTCAAACCCAGGCAGTCTGATTCCAGAGCCTGAAGTCAGATCACTGTAGCAGTGTCTGTCTCACAGAGGATGGGACCCGGAATACTGTATGAGATTGTTTTGGATAGAAAACGGATGAACTTTAAATTTTTGCTAGTAGTTGTGTTATTTATTTATTCACTATTGTAGTTATGCATCATGTAAAATTTAGCATTTGAACCATGTTCAATTGTACAGTTCAGTGGCATTAAGGATACTCACATGGTTGTGCAACATCATCACCATGTCATTGTCTTGTCACTTTGCTATGGCACATTTTGCCACGCAAAGCATTTTTATGTCATCTAATTTATCAACATTATATTTTATGGATTCTATGTTTTGTGTCACACTTGGAAAGACCTTCCCTACTCTGAGATTATATATTTTTAAATCTTCTGAGGTTTCTTCTGGTATGTCTATGGTTTCATTTTTTTTCCACTTCATGCTGAAATCCTTCAGGAATTTATCCTGGCATAAAGAGTGAGATAAGGATGCCACTTTATTATTTTTTTAATGTCAATAGAAATTATATTTGCAACTAGACAAATTCATTTTAAATTCATATGGGGGGAAAAGGCAAGCAAAAGAAGCCAGGAAAATTCTGAAAAAGGGACTGGTTGGGGTATGCAGAATTAGTGCTACCAGAAATGCAAACATTCTAATTTACAGTAATTAAAATAATTCGGTCCTGAGTGCTGAAACTGATAAAGGAATGCAATAAGATCAGAACTTACCAGAATTTAGTGTAAAGGTGAAAATTTAATTTAAAAGGTATAAATTTACTGCCACCTTTATCATGTTTATTCAAGAATATGACGCACCTTTTCATTTGTTGAAGTCTTCTGTTAGATATCCAATCTTAAAATGAGAACACTGTCCCATTTCTCCACCACCTTCCTGTCTGCTGAAGAAGTTTGTAAAAAGTTACCTGCGGAGGCTTTGTTGGGGACCTAAATTTTTTTTTCCAAAGTTATGCCTAACATATTGGACTTCCTAGTCACTCTATTTACAAAATGTGGAAAGCTGTGATCAAGTCTGACTTAATCAGACATATCTATCTGTACCATATTTCCATAGTCTGGGCTCAAACCCAATGCTAAGTGTTAAAGATTAAACAGCAGGTGTTAAGTGTTGGCAGAATTCTTTTTAAAAGTTCCAGAGGCTAAGGTTGGGCCTTGATTTAACTTGGGCCTTGATTTAACCAGGATGGCAGCTGGAAGTTACCATCTATTCAGTATTATTCACCTCCCAATCTCAAAGATGGGGCCTCAGGTTACCATGGATGTTGGTCTAAAACAGCAATATCCAATAGAAATAGAATGCGAGTCACATCTATAAAATAAAATTGTTCAGTAACCACACTAAAAAAAAAGTAAAAAGAAACAGGTAAAATTAAATTTAATATTTTTATTTAATGCAATGTATCAAAAGTATGATCATTTCAACATGTAATCAACATAAAAATTGGGATATTCAACATAATTTTTCATACTAATTCTTGGAAACCTGGCAAATACGAGTATGTCACACTTACAGCACAACTTAATTTGGACTAGCCAAATTCAAGTGCTCAACAGCCGCCTATGGCTTCTGGCTACCATACTGGATAGAACGCTAGAAAATCGTTAATGAGCAAAGAAAATTGCTTAATTTAATTGAAATCCAGAAACCCCAAGGTTGGAAATACAGTATCTCAAGGGTCTGTAACAGACTTTAAGAATCACGAGTCCTAATATTCATTTGCTATTTGAATCTTTTCTACAAATCAAGGTATCACCCAGTTTAGTGCTTGACTCACACTTCCAGGGATGATAAGTTCACTGCTTCCTGAGGCTAGCCAGTCTATGTGGGGACAATCTTAACTCAAAAATTCCTTGCTAAGGGCACAAACAGGTTGGTTTATAGTGGTTTGAAGAGCTTAGTTGGGTTCAGCCAACCTTAAAGGGTTAGTTGAACTAGGAAGTATTGGAGGAGTTAAGAACTAAAAAAATGGACAGTGAGGTGGGGATAGGAACTGTTACAGACTGGACCCTGAGACTGGCCATCCAGTTCAAATCCTCAGCTGCACAGCAAAAGAGTAACAGACACATAAAAAACTATGTATATATGCGAACTTCACTAATCTGGAGATACGAGTGATTTGGAGAATAATTTGAATTATGATAAAAACTTTTCACGGTAAAATAAAACATAATTGGGTCATAATTAATGAATGATATTAGATGCATTAGACCTGTAATACAAATAACATTATCCTAAATCTTAAACTACTTTATCAAAAGAATAAAATTTCAGACCCAGAAATCAAAGATACTTTCAAAGTCTATTCCTCTTGATTTTCTTTTAACCCTTTCCTAACTGGAAATCAGAGACAGAAAACTTTGTTTAAAGTTCAGTAAAAAGGACATCGACTGCCTGAATTATGATGAATTCTGACTGGGTGGCTCCTGAAATAATACATTTTGTTGCATTTGCATTTCTTCTGTTTCTTTTTCCCCCCTTGGTAGTGAAAAGGTGTTTTTTTCCAGGCCACCGTCACCCTCCCGGCCTCCTCAATTCTACCTTTCCAAGGCAGGGAAGGTGCATCCTCGCCAGGGCTCTTGCCAGCGCCTCCCTAGTAACTCTGGCCAGCAGCCGGCGAAACGGCGCACCATGGACATCCATTAACGTTTTATACTACATCTCTGTCCCCGCTGAGGCTTCTCCTGGTTGTTGACCGCGACCCCACGCTACCCTACCCGCCTGCACACTGTCAACCGCACCCAGAGGGAACATTTTGGAACAGAAGCTCCGCCCACCCACTTCCCTCCCGCTTCCACAAAACCAGCTAAACACCACACCTCGGGACGCCGAAACGGGTTTCGTCACAAGACCTGAGTAGTGTATTTTTCACAAGAAAACAAGTATCAAAAAAAAAAAAAAAATTCAAACTGCACTCACCAGCCAATGGGGAAGAAGCGGGCAGTGGGCGGAGGAAGTGCGGGGCGGGCGGGGCGGGCGGGGGCTGGTACCGCAGGGGATGCGTAAAAACGCGGCGGGCGCACGGTTTGGAGCTTTTTTTTTTTTTTTACTCCAAAACCAGCCCCAGTGCGAGACTCCGCCTGTAGCTGCAGCCTCTCGGATCCACCTTAAATCTTTAGTGGACTCGGCGCAGGGGTCAGTGGGCGCAGCCAATGCCAATCAAGTTTACAACCACCAGCACGAGAGGGGGGGAAAAAAAAAAAAAAAGAGAGGAAAAAAACAATCCTCAAGTTCTCCAGTCCACACACTCACACGGACTCACGCACACACTTACACAAGCACACAAAAGGAAGGAGGGGGTGGGGGGGGTATAGGCGCGCGTGCGCGCGAGCGCGCGAACAAGAGAGGAAATGTTTGCAAAACGCTGGCTGGAGGCTCGGTGCCCGTGGCTCGAGCGCTCGAGGGAGGCGCGCGGGAAGCGCAGCCCGGCGCGAGCGCCATGATGGTGGCCGCGGTTCGGAGCCCATTTTCTGGCGGGGGAGCTGCAGTGATGCAACCCTCCGGCCTCGGGTCCGGCCGCGCGCCTTCTCCCTGCCTTCACGTTCCTTTTGAGGCGCGTCGACGTTTCGCGCCCAACACGCAGCGCTTTCTTTTTGTATCTTTTACTTTCTGATTCCTGCCTACTCAGTTTGCCCCCACGCGAGACAGGCCTGGTACGAGGGCGGGGACACACACAGGGACTTGAGTGGACCTGTAAACACATTTTCGGGGTCTGCCTGAGCATGACCCCCCCCCACGCGAGCCGAGATCCCCATGGCTCTCCTCCAGGGGAGGGGGGGGATGTTCTAGCATGATCGTGGGCCCTCGTTCCCCTGTCCCTCCAACCCCGCTTCGCTGGCAGGATTTTTACCTTAAATGTGGCGGGGAGGGTGGGAGGGGAGCAAGCGTAGGGTGTGGCTCAGGTGCAAGGGATGGCAATTAAAAATATATATATATATATACTCTATAAAACAGATCGGAGAGCCTAGATAAGCTCTTAAAACACCCTTCTCAATCTAAAAAAAAAAAGAAACCGTATGAAGAGCAAGTGTCGACGCTAACGATGAGGAAGATGAAATGGCGAAGGCAGCATTCCACGGCCGCCGGGAAAGGTCGCTCCGCGGGGCCAGGGCCGTGGGAGCACGGTGGCCTGAAAGGCCGCCCACCCCACGCCCCTCCTGTTGATTTCCACGCTCTCCTCCGTCCCCTAATCATGCCGCTGGACCCACATTTTCCTAGTTCTTGGCTGCCCCTGTCCCAGCGCTGGGGATGCGATGGGAGACCTTCGCAAAGCGGGTGGAAAGGAGGAAGCGACCCCCGCAAGCGGCGGTGGCGCTCGGCCCTTCTGCGAGCCGCTGCGGCCCTCCTCGCCGCCAGCGAGCGGGGAAGCCTTTCGAAATGCGCGGGGCTGTGGATCATTGGAGCCCGGGGTGGGGGTGGGGGTGGGAGCGGGCTGCTCTCCTGGAGGGTCCAGGAATTCAGAAAGATTCTCCCCTTCGCGCAGATTCTCCCACAGCTCAGGAGTTGGCAGGATACTGATGGGGAGGGTCTGTTTGTGGAGAGGAATGGGGGCTTTCGCTTTTTCTTAGCCCAGAGGAGAGAGAAGATGAGGGAGGCAAGTTCCTGCGAAACCGTCCAGCCCAGCTGCGCTGGCCTAGGCGCAGCCGCCCTCCACGGCCTTCTGGCGCCCCCGGCGCGGGAACTGCGCGCAGCGACCCAGGCCTTGCGGGAGCTGCAAGTTTCAGACCAGGAGCCAGACGTGATGGCCTTTTCGTCTCGAGGTGCCAGGCAGCCCGACCCCGCAACAGCCGCGGCGAGCGGGCGCCGGGCTGCGGGACAGTTTGGAGACACGACGCGGCGCACTGGCCCGGGTAGCGGACGCTCGGAATCGCGGGGATGCGTTTGGAGACTTCACACAGAAGTGTTATGGATCGACCCGGCCGGCGACTTGGGGACTGCGTTCCGGTGAAAGTGCCTGGCGCAGCGAGCATCCACCACTTCCTGGCCCAGCTCTCCTAAAATGCAATCTCTAAAAAATTCACATTAAAGATGCCTCGTTATGAAAGGAAAATGGGGTACATGCAGCTATTAAGAGGATTTTTTTTTTTCCCCTTCTGTTAGAGACACCTTTTTTGAAGTGCCCATTTTGGCTCAGAGAAACTTTTATTTCATTATTTCCTGACTCTCGACTCCTTCCTCCCTCTTTTAAATTGTTTTTCTTGCTTTCTCAGTGTCTTCCTGAAAAACACCCTGCATGCGTGTTTTGAATAGAATCACAAAAACACCCTTTAGTCTTTAATTAAAATAATGCCTACTTGGAAGATGTAGCCCAGCAAGCAAAGGACCTACTTTTCTCTTCCCGGCAGCTGTAAAGTCAACCCTGAATTAAAAAAAAAAAAAAAAAAGTAACTTCAGGTCAAAATAGGATGAAACGATCTTTTATTTTGAGATGGTTTTGGGGTGCAACAATGTAAATGTTAACTATTTGAAGGAAACAATTTAACCCAAATTCAGATTTTTGCGATTTAACCATTTGCAGATTCATAGAGAAAATAATTTACTTTTACACCTTAACCACATATTTGAAGAGAATGTGAAATTACAAGAATCATATTAGTAAATCTGACTTTAAAATGTCCTTTTTTTTTCTTAAATATATATAAGTAAAAAATATCTCTGCTATGTGGCTATAGGGACTCAAAACCCTCAGATTTGATATTTAGATTAACCAGTTTTTGGTTGGGTAGATTACAACCAGGAAACTTAGAAATTGAGGAATTTGTGTGTGATGACCAGTTTAGTCTAAAGAATACCTGTTTTATCTAAATTAGTGTGGAATGCGTGCCAATTTCTAAAGGACTTATATATTTAAATATTTTGGACAAGAGGTGTAGATTAGATGGTCTGAACAATTGCTCTAACTCCTCACAACACTTTGCATGTGTAAATACAGAATTTAGAGAAGTCATCAATGTTACTTTCATTTTCAATCCTGTAAATGTGTGATCAGTACACTTATGTAAGAATTTTTGGTTCTGACATTCATATCGTAGAAGACCTAAATAATGAAACTAATGGAGACTTTGGCAGTCTTATTTATATGAATATGAGGCTTTTCCACTTTGTATTTCAAAAGCTTTGTCCACCCATACAGAAAGAACTATGTGGAAAATAGTGACAACTACGTTCAGACTCATATAAACATCATCTGAGTTGTGGGCCTACATTACCTAGATATTTGTCACTTCATGTTATGTTGCTGTAAATATGACTAAAATGCCCGAATACCTCAAGCTTAGTAAAGTACAGCATAGTTCAACTCAATGAATAGCTATGGAAGTTTTCTTTATTGATTGTTTGATGTGTAACAATAATTGGCATCTTTTTCACATGTTACAAAAAATTATACTTGGCTCAGTATGCAATATTTTAAGCATAGCCGTATTATTTAACAGAAGGGGGAAAAAATCTATTCTACCCAATACAGCATTTACAAATGCACAAAACATGCCACTTTGGCTTGTATATTGCCTAAATTAAAAAAAAAAAAAACAATCTCTTTTTAACATAAATAAGTTAGTATAATTTTCAGTGTCTTTACAGAGTTATGTACACAGGTCAAATGGTTTTCATATACATACACAGGCAATGTAAAAATACTGTTTAAAGATGTAGTATCCATTTTGCTTATACCATATGGACTTTTTCCTATACACTTTCCTTTAAAAACTATTTTTTTCAGGCAAATTCACAAATAGAATGAGAAGTTTTAAATTTAAAATTATTTCATTATTTTTTATGAAGTTACTTACAGATCTTTAAAAATATCCAATGATTTAGAATTATTTTAACTGTGTCTACACAGCCCAAGTGAAAAGAAAATTCAGAAATTTTGTCAGCACATCTGATAAAAATTAGATGGTCGAGTCTGACCATTCCGAACTCCCCCTCACCCCCCATACACCTCCCAGATTTTTGCCCAGAATTATCTGGAGTGATTACCTAACTGCTGAATAATTAACTGGTAAATTCGAATTTTAAAGGGGTTCAGAGGGAGCACTAAGAAAGATAGTTTTATTTTTTTTTAAAAAGCCATTTGCTGCTATATAACGGAATCATCAGAGCTCCCAAATGAGAAATAGCTTCATGTAAAAATAAATAGCAATTATTTGTAGCCAGTGTTCAAATTTGGAGGATTTTTAAAATGAAGTTATCAGTTCTCACTGAAAGGGACATTACATCTTTAAAGAAAACAATTCAAACCCTCCCCATAAACTGCTTCCCTTCATGCAAGTCTAATAGTTTTCTCCTTGCTCTAAATTGAAGCAAGCTCTTCACACCCCCATGCCAATTCCTCAGCCCCACCCTGCCCTCCCTTTCCCAAAATTTACGTGCTACATAAAAGGTGTAAAAACTATATACACAGGTAGTACAATGAAGCAAATAAGGAAAAACCTAATTGCACAATGCTACATCCAATGCTTTTAGAGGCAGATCATTTAAGAGTGCCTAAAATTTTAGTGTTATCATGTTGTTCCTTTTCAGTGCTTATACAGGACGTCCATTCCATGGAGTCAGGGATATGTATTTAAATTTTTAAATTCATATCTTCCTTGCTTCATCAAGCAATGATGTTATCTGATAAAGAAGGAAACATACTCTGAATTCTGCAAAAGAAACAAGAAGACAGGATTAGGAGAAAATCACTAGAATAACATTACCAATCAAGCTCAGGAATTATTTTGTGCCTGTCTTCATTGGGAAATACCTGAGTGACAGAAAAGTATGTACTAAATGGTGATGACTGTGGTCTTCTTCATCCAACGTTTCCTTCACTGGATATTTGCTCTCCTCTGTGTTGTGTACTTTTGTCTACAGCAGTGGCTCTCAATACTGGGCAATTTTGCCCCCCAGGGGACATTTGGAAATGTTTAGAGACATTTTTGGTTGTCATACTGGGGCAAAGGGGTTCTACTGGCATCTAATAGAAGAGGCCAGAGATGCTATCAAACATTCAACAATGCACAGGACAGCCTCCCAGAGCAAAAAATTGGCCCCAAATGTCAAAGTGCACAGGTTGAAAAACCCTGGTCTAGAGAATCAGGATCAAACATGGTGACAAAGAACAGAGATAAGAAAATTAAGAAAACTGTAATGCTTAAGAGGAGCAAAATTTTCTATATTTGAAAAACAATTGAAAATATAACTTATAAAGGCTCTCCAAGAAAATTCTATTAACACTTTTTTTCAAAATATTCTAGTGTCTTACTCATATGCAGAATATACACATGAATGCTTCTGAATCGGGCCTTACTACTATTGCTAGTATTCGCTGAACTGGCAATATTTACTAACAAATGCCTCTCTAAGTCAGAATGGGGCCAGGTCAAAATCCAGTAGGTCTGATTCACTCTGGCTCATCTGATGAGGCAGGCCACAAGTTTCAAAGCAACAATAGCTGGGGATGGGAAGGTTGTGTCAGAACCATTTTTTATTCAATGTTTCTACTACCTATATTAGCTGTAACATAGTTCTATAATGCCATTTTGTATAAGCTCTGAAAGTATCAGATGTATACAAAGAAGTTGCATATGTGATATTAGGATTTAAAAACAACAAACTTGAATCCCACCGTAATCCTTATGTTCTTTCATTTATTTTTATATTTTTATAAACGAGGATTTTAAAAGTTACTATCAATATGTATTAAGATCTCTTTATATGCTAGGCTATGACTGTTCTGGAAAAAAAAAAAAAAGGTCACAATCCCTGTCTATAAGATGTTTACAGACTATTTAAATGTATGTACTTTGATCATTATGGATAGCCAATCCACATCAAGTTGGGGGCTGAATTATTCAAATTAGCTCTTCATGTTGATCAGATTTTAGTAGACGGAAAAATCTCCACTTCCCTTGTGTAGGGCAGACCTACCCTGCCAAGCCCTGATATCTACTATTCATTTCCCCTACAAATATCCAAATTGTCCTGTTATAGTAAGTCTAGCATACACATGCTGACGTGTTCCTGGATTGCTTACTTTGGCAGAGTTAATTTAACTTCTGCTTTGCAACTTTAGTGTTACCAGAAATTCTGTAGGAACCTCAGTATTTTTGAGCTTTTTATTTTGGCTTTTTAAAAAAAATACGAAGGTTCCTTCTTGGTCCCCAAAACTTATCAGAACACAAGGAAAATCATCTTTTAGGAAAATGATACAACATATCTGTCTTTTCACATTTCTAACCATTTGATTAACCAAAAAAGAGCCATTTGTAATCTAACAATTCCCTCAAAATTTAAATTTAATCATTTAGTTGCCATTTTTTCCATGTGTGGCCCAAAAATGTGTTACTCCACTTAAACCTCTTGGAAATGAATTCTCTTGAAGTGGGACTGAGGCATACCCCAGTTCTTGTTTAAGATAGGGACAGACTCTATTGTTCCCAACATGTTTTGGTGAGGCTCACAGGGAACTGACGGTCCTATCCACAGGGTCCTGGTTACAAGTACTTGCCTGGAACACTTGCTCTAGTCCTTTTTGTCTTTCAAGGGAAGATGATCTCAGAGCGTGGTAACTGTTTAGAAATACAGTATCTCCAGTGACTCCTACCCTTCGCCATTCCTACTTTTTCGACCTTACAAAACATAAACAAAACAACAACCCACAGCTCTCATCTGCCAGCAACTAAGATGGGTATCTTGGGGTCTGAAGGGCCACGAGTTCCTGTAGCCCAATTCGGGTGTTAGTTATTTACTCCTAGTTAATCAACCCACCGAGCAGTTTACGTTTGACGTCTTCTGAGGCCCGGCTTCTTGGGCGTCTGCTCCACTGAACCGGCGTTTGGGGAAGCATCTGAAACATTTTCTTCTGTTCTGTTGGCTCTTTTGTTTTGAGGTGAGGCATCTAAGGACAAGAGGGAATTTTCAAAAGCACACAAATAATCTTTATTAGAAAAACAATGACTAGCAAAAGTTTGGCCCAATAGTCAGGGGATGAAAATCCCACCACTTCCACCCACAATCCTGGACCCAACATTCCCGAGTGGCCTTTAAGGGCACAAAATGAGGTTGTTTTCACATAACTGTGTTTGCTACGCCCCAAAGCTCTCCCTCCATAGCGAAGAGGGAGGCCGCTGATAAACATCCCAACGTTGTCCAAACGTACTGCGGTGTAGCCGGAGGCGCGGGGGCGGGGGGGGGTGGTGGTAAGGGGGGGCGATGTTTTCGGTTAGTGAAATTACCTAATAATACAATCTCAGGCGTCTGACTTACAAATCATAAATAGACAAGCAGTTAGATACCACTCATGACCTAAGATTACGGAAGTGCGCTCCCCAAAAGCTACATCAGAATACGCTGAACCGTGCGAGGTTAAGAGCCCCGAGCAGGCAAGGCGGTGCCCCAGACGGAGATTTTATGGTTTGGGGAGGGTCCTTACCGTCAGTCGCAGGTCGCTTCCTGATCCCAGTGCACGGCTCCGCTAAGCCCGTCTGGCCGTCCGAGGCATCAGTCTTTTGGTCTACCAAGTGTGTGTCCTCTGAGTTTGCCTGAGATCCCATTAAAGACACCGGCTGACGGTTCCCGCTGACATCCTGGCTCTCCTGCGCTGGCACCTTGCAGGCGTCTTTGGGTGGCCGCGGGGGTCTGGAGTAGAACTCGGGCACGCTGCCCTTTTCCACCTCCTGCCACTCGTATCTGCCGGGCAGGGGCCTGTGATTCTGAAAATCGAAATTCCACTTGCGCTGGCTTGCCTCTTCCATGTCTCGGCAGTGTTTCTCCAAGTCCCGGGTTAACTCTTCGTGATTCACGGGGCCGAAGAGGTTTCTGCAGGCGGAGGGCTTGGGGTAGTCCGCCTGTCTGGCGTCCATCCGCTCCAGGCTAGGGCTCCCGTTAGACACTCGCACGTTTGACATCTTCCTCCTGGCTCTTTCCGAGACCGCCTCTCCGCGCGCGCTCTCGGAAAACAACACCGAACAAAACAACAACGCCCGGACCCAGCCCGAACCCTTTCGTTATAAGCCCTGCGACTGCCCTGGGAGCCAACGAAAACAAACCCCAACGAGTAACTGGCGAGCGTCAGGAGCGCGCGGGGTCTGCGGAGGGGGCGAGAGGAAGCCCGGACTCAGCAGCCCCGAGTCTCCGCGGATCAAGTGTACGGGCGAGCGAAGAGGGCGGGGAGGGGAGGGGAGAGGCGGGAGGCGGGGGCGGCCAAGCCAGTCCGAGGCCGGGCCGGTGCAAGCCCGCAGGTCCCGCGACCCCGGCGGCTCTCCAAACCTTGACGGCGTCCAGACTCCCGGAGCGGCGAGGAAGTGGGGAGAGGGGAGGGGAAGGAAATTACACCCCGAAAAGACGAGCCCCCTTTTCTTAGTTGCCCAATATGGCGGTGGAAGGGAGGCTGACGAAGAAGAAAATGATTGACACCGCAAGTCTATTTAAACAGAGGAGGAGATCCATTGGTCACGGCGCCGGGAGCCGCCCCGCCGAGGCTGGCGAGCGCTGCCTTAAGGTGGCCCCGGCGCGGCCCCGCCGCCTCCCCGCCTCCCCGCCCGCCCCGAGCGCGCCGACTCCGAGAGCGCCGCCCGGAGATTGGCTGCTCGCGTGATGGCTGGAGGTGTACGGCTGCCAACAAACCTGCTCTAGCTGGCCTCGGAGAAATGAAAAATAAGACAAACAAGCTCGCCAAACGGCTGGGAAGCTGGGGAGGGGCCTGGGTGGCGCGGCGGCGGGGCCTCGGGTTCTGGTCCCCGCGCGGCGCTGCCGGGCGCGCGGCGTTCCCCAAGCGCCAGCCTCCCCTCCCGTTCCTCGCCTGGGAAACGAACGGGCTGGACCAGGGGATCTCGAAGGTTGCTGGCAGCTGGATGTGCGCCTCAGGGGCGATCTTGTTTTCCCCGCGCTGCGGGCAGCTGGAGGGCGGAGGCTGACGGTGGGAGCTCTGCCCGCAGCGGGTCTCCCCCCCCCCCCCCGCTGCCCTAACGTCTCGCACTGCGGGGGGGAGGCGGGCAAGTGTTGACTGCGGGGCTCTGAGCCCCGGGTGAGCAGTCCTTAGCGCACCCTTAACCTAGAAGTCTCTGCGATTCTAGAGGAAGAAGGGGTCTTAGGGGCGAAGCTAGGGCGAACGTCTTTCCATCAATTAGCTTGGAGTAGGCTCAGCGTTTGTAATACCGTATATCCTGAACTCAAGCTTTTCCCTCAATAAAAATAAGATTTCAAGATCGAAAACTCGACGGGTCTCCCAAGTCCCTAATAAACTTGGTTGATGTCTCAGACACATTTAGTTTCCAAAAGCGAAGCTACACCCCTGGCCCAGGTTCTTGCTTCCCAAGCAAAGTTAAGGCAATTGACATGGGCTGCGTGTGGGAACTCGTCTCCTCTTTTCCATTTTTCAGTTCTTTCCCTGATGGGAGCAGTTTTCTCTACCTCCCTCCCCACCGCCAAATGCTACACAGCTCCTTCCTCCACCTCTCTCTCCCACCAGATACACTTCTCCCTCCCACCCACGACAACATTCAGATGCCAAGCGAAGGCTTTTCGAGGACTACGAGTAGTTGAAGGGTGGAAATCCTCTGAAAGTCCAGACTATGAAGTGATTTGTAAAACCACCACAACCATGTCTTCACAGCTGCTACTATGCAGGCAAATCTCTGCTCCCTCTTGGCAACCTGAAATTTACCTATCAATCTGGTCCTGGGCAAGGTGGTGAAAGTTAAAACAGCATGGGCAGGGCTGTCAGATCTCAGATCTCAGTGGGTCTTCAGCTGCCTCACCCCCACCCCACCCCACCCCCCAATACATATAATCTTGCTTTGGGCCAAAGTTTATACATTTTCCTGGAAACTGATCTCATTCAGTTCTAAGAGTCCACAGAAGCAATGTTGTCTTAGGCATCTATGCTACAGATGAGTTTTGAGTTTTAACTTGTTTTTTTTTTCCGGTCTACCTATTGTTTGCCCACTCGGTGTGCTTGCCTCACCTCATACACTACAGAACGTTAGAGCTGGGAGGGAGCTGTGGAACTCTGTAGTTCTCCCATCTCTTTTTGCTGCTGAGGAAAATGAGACAGAGAGGATTCCTGTCCAGAGACACATACCCAATCGGCAGCAGAACCAGGGTTAGACCACAGGTCTTCTATCTCAGGCTGGCTCATTTCGTTCCTTTCCTTTCTGATGGCCCCAACTGGTTCAGGTTTTTGTCTGGATTTGCCTGTGCTGTAATCTGCAGGTCCTCCTTTCTTACAAGTGATGCAAAATGGCTCCTTCTTGTGTCCTGGGCTGACTGCAGATGTTTCCTTGATGTGGCCTGTGGTCACTGATATGTAAACGCAGCTGTCACTGGCCTTTGGTATCACCATCCACTAATTCAACTAAAATGCAGATTCCAAAGGGACAAGGGTGATATTCAGAGCAGTGAGGATGGCAGTGCCCAAAACTTGCTTCAAAGTCAGGACTTCCTACCTGATGAACAGAAAATATTTCACCTGGGATCAAAATAGGTGGTCTTCTCTTCTGTATTTTTCTACATTTAATGCCCCACTTGAGTTATTGGATTGCAAAAGAAGGGGAGAGGAATACAACACTTAGGGTAGGCCTCAGCACCATAATTTATACCCCACCCCTGAAATTAGATCATTGTTGTCAACATTTTTAAATAGCAGTTGGGCTACACAGGAATTCTACATTATATGTAAGCATATATTCACTTGCATTAATACACAAACTACCACATATATGTAAGTGGAGATATTCTAAAGTATGACACCTTGCCACAGTTTCATTTTATTCATGGAATTAATCGCCTACATAAAAGCAGAAAAGTGATACTTCTACTCCCATACACGAGGAATGTTTCTTCAGTTAATATGTAGCAACACCATTTTGTTGCTTTGTTAATCTTGAAAAGTAAACGAGTCAGTCACGCCACCTTAAGACGTCTGGCTGCCAGCAGAAAGGCTGTGCTTACATCGACCTTGCTATGATCTAAAGTGTTTTGTTTACAGTCAAGGCACGGGAGATCTGTACAGCAAATAAAGAGAAGGCAGGCGTCTGCTGTAGTAGTGGCGAAGCGTGAAAAAAAAAACAAAAAAACTATCGGTCCCTGAGGGAAGAGGGAACGTGGAGATCAGAGCGCCTTCCTCCTGCGCAAAGTAGGCGGCTGCAAAAGAGTAAGGCGGGGAGAAACATTTCGGATAAACAGTAAAAAGGCGGAGCCTGGGTAGAAGACAGAAAGTTCCATTCGCCACAGCTCTAAAATGGGCTCTGCTCCCTAAGACCCAGAATTTGGTCCTGGGTGACATTTTTGTTGTAATTTTCACTCTACGCAGGTAGTTTTCTACTGAGAGCTGAGAAATGTCACATAAGCCACCCCAAGATTTCTGTGTCTTTCATAAGCTGAGGAGAGAGGCAAAGACCAAAATAACTTTAAAAAGAAAACACCTGTGTGGTACACAGTGTCCAAATAGGGTGGTTGGGCAAACAGTGGGGTTAGCTGGCCTCTCAGCTGCAGTCCTTTCAGGGGATAGCTGTGCAGCCCCCAATGTCACTGTGACTGTACACATCGACTTACTCAGTTGCCCCTCCCACCACAAGTACACAATTTTAATCCTTCCTCTAGGATGTTCATAAGGAGGCAGCTTTCACTCAATTTCACTACTCTTCTAAACCGACATACTTTTTAGAAATTGGGAATTTAAGTCATTTGTTTCTGACACTTTTCATTCAATTTAATAAATATTTATTGAACACCTTCTATTAATTTGTTTAATCTTACTTTCTTTCAACAAATATTTATTGAGTGCCTTTGATATGCCAGGCATTATCCTAAGCTCTGGGGATACAGAAGTAAACAAACAGATTTAAACTAGGGTATAGCTTACATTCTGGTAGAGAGGGAGAGAAAACAGACACACAGTAAATGAGGAAAGCATATATTATGTAAGGAGGTGGTATGTGATATGGAGAAACAATAAGCAGGGGAGAGGGAAAGAGAATGTTGCAAAGGTCCCAATGTGAGAATAGACCGGCAAGGCCCCATTGAGAAAGTGGCCTTGGAGAGAAGCCCTGAGGAACTGAGAAAGCAAGCCAGGCCGATATCTGGGGAAAGAGTGTCCCAATAAAGAGAACAGCAAATGCAAAGGCTCTGAGGTGGGATCTTATCTGATGGGTTTGAGGCGCAGCAAGGAACAAAGGGAGAGTGGTAGCAGGAACATCCAATCATAGAAGACCATGCAGACCTATCTAGGGTTTCTGTCACTGACTGAGTGATATGGGAAGCCATTGGGGCATTAGGGGTCTTAAGCAATGGAATGATGTGATCTTACCATGTGTAAAGTATTCCCCCAAGGCCTTATTCTCAGCAACATGGGGAGTGAAAGGATGACTAAGTCATAGTCCCTGCCTTTAGGGCATATACACCCAAGATGATGATGTGTACAAAAAAACTACAGAGGTAGAAAGCAATACACAGAAGAACATAGTACAAAGATGGAGTACAAAGGAGGGAGAAAGAGGAAGGCTTTATGGAGGAGGTGATATATGAGTCAGACCTTGAAAAATGTCAAGAAGATTATAAGGATATATTGATAGGGGTGGTCATTGGGGGATGAGATCAGACAGTGATCCCATAGATGGCATGCAAAAAAAAAATGTTTTATTCATAAGCAATGGCAACTGATGTTGCTTTTTGGTGAAAAGAATAACATGATCACTGTGTAAACTTATCTCCTGAACAAAGAGCAAGCTTGGGCCCTAAGAGACAACCTCTAGGAACAGAGCTAAACGAAAAGCTGGGTAGACATCCCATCATGGTGTTAATCTAAAAGTAGTTGAAAGTTGGGCAGAGTACTGGTGTGAGGCAAGCAGGTAGAAAAGCATTGGCCCCCAGACCAGGATGAGAGGGTTGGGATCAGAGTAGGAGGCAGTCTGGTGTGATCCCCTAAGCTACAAGGGCATAGAAGCAGACGCTTTGTATGTGGTGTTTACAGTCTTGACAGTGCATAGAGAGGTAACTGTGAAGATGCCCAAGGTGTCTTGGACAATCAGATCTTTGTGTTTGGAAGTAGCACCTAAAAGCAGAGTAAAGGATGGGTGTGATGAGCCTCTCCAGGGCTGGCACAGGGAGGTAATTTGGGAGGCTGATTGCATTTGCTCAAGCAAGAGATATGACAGTCTTAAGCAGTGCTGTGGAGGACAGAATGGAAAGCAAGGAATGAATGTGGGATTGCTTAGGTAGTTAGAACAGATAAGGGTGTTAGGGAGAGATGGAGGAATAGAGGATGACTTTAAGGACTCAAGCATGGGTAGTTTAGAGAATAATGCCATTAACTAGAGAGGTAGGATGTAAAAGAGACTGCTAGCTGTCCATCAAAATCCATCTCGCCTTTTTCAGAATTATAACTGGGCATACAGCTGTCTAGCTACACTAAATTTCTCAGCTTCCTTAGCAGTTAGATAGGACCTGTTAATTAAGTATTTTCCAACAGAATATAATAAAAGTGGTATGTGTCTCCCAGACCTATTGCAGAAAACCTATCACATGACCCCTCTGTTTCTGCCCCTTTCCCATGGGCTGTAAAGGTGAATACTAGTGCAACCTCAAAAGCTACATGTTGAAGATGAAAGAGCCACCATCAACCTGGGTTCCTGAGCTCATCTAAGAGAAACAATAATTCTATTTTGTTGGCCCATTACATTTTGCATCCATTTGTTATAGCATTTTACAGTCAAGCCTAACGAACACAGTGGGAAAGTTTGGGAGATAGGAAATAGGGAAGATTAAGAATTTGGCCTAATACAGTCAGCATATACATTGAAATTAATTGGATCCCTGAGAAAAGAAAGAATGAGAAGTTATGTTCCTTAAGAGGGCAGCAGAGATAATATTGGAGATGTGAGTCTGATGACACATAATGTGAAGGGATGCAGCTCTCTGAGACCCGTCCACATTTACAAATGTGGGGCTGGCTGACTGGCGCGGTGGTTGGGCGCTGGTTTGGGAAGCCAGCGGCCCCAGTTCGGGTCCCACATGTGAGGGCCAGTGACACTGCCCTAAAAAACAAACAAACAAACAAAAAAACACATTTACAAATGTGCCATTAACCACATGGCCAGGTCTGAGTAGATAAAGATTACAAAAGTAAGGGACTAAGTCGCTCAAGAGTGCGAGCTGAGCTCTGAGCAATAGCAGTTCGATGCTCAGCCAAGCTGAGCTGCCGCTGAGCTGTTGGCAGGATGGCCCAGCTTTAAAAATAAAAGTAAGGGACTAACGGTGCACGTGGTAGTCTCAGCGTTTTTATGTCACACTTGAGGTGTGCAACATGCACTGTTTCTTCACCGTCCCCCATGCCCTTCTCAGTCTGTCCCCTTAGCCTCTTCTGCTGAGCGACAGCAGATTATAGGACACTGTTCCCATTTCCTTCCTGAAGTTGACAAGTTGAGGAGAGACGTGTTTATGTGGCCTAAGCTGGGCTCACCAAATTCTCTCTCCTAAACATCTGGAACCAAGTCTCAGCAACTTCCTATTATTAGTAAACTGTAAATTAGAGATGAATAAGGCAATGTAGATTTGTGATTGAAAGAGCCATTTTAAGAAAGCTATCTCTGGCCACGAGTGATAGCAATGCAGATAAAGACTGCAGAGTGTCAGAATAAAGAAAAGAACACATGAAGAAGTGCAGAGAAGGGGGACCATGAGTTTTAGAAAGACAGATAACTCTTAGTAACTAAAGACTCCCCAGTTTCTGGATCCTGTAACTCATGAGGTTCCACTCCCTGCACTTAAGTTCTATGGGACAGCCCTGTGCATATAAAACAATTCACCCCTTAGCTCCAAGCCAGTTTATTATGGGCTTCTGTTTCTGTTGGCATCCCTGATGAACCAACACACATTTGAAAGCAGCTTCTCTGCTATCATCACATTTGCTGCCCATAAGACCACAGTTGTGAGACAAATGCTATTATCCCCTCTTGCTTATGGAGCCCTGGGATAGAGAAGGCTGAGTGTTCCAAAGCACAAAAGAGAGTGGAGAAGGCTCAAGGACCAGTGTGCCCGCTCTTCTGAGGCTGAGTCCAGTGTGCATTGTGATAACTCTTGCAGGAGATGCAATAACTTGGTAAGTTTGCAAATGATTTGGAGGCTTCATTGGCATAATTTACCTATGGTGTACTATTATTCATAAAAAGAATGTTCTGGGAGAAATGAAATTCAAATTCCTGGAAGGAAAAATAGCATCTTTGAAAGAAACTGGATTCAAGAACAATTTAAAATGGATCTAGTGGGGTCACACTTCAAAAAAAAAAAATGCATCAGGCATTTTTACTTAGAGAAAAATCTTCATTTTCAAGTGAAATATAGTAAGCAAATGCAGGTTTACCAGTATTGCTGGTTTCATAGGAAATGAATAATAGGAAATAAATAGCAAAACCTGGGTTTATAACCACATAAGTGATTTAATTTCCATGACTGAACCTAAATAAACAACTTCTGTGAGTAGAATATGGAATTTGGAACTACATTCACATCACCAATTCACTGTTTTTAACTACATTCTATTCTTTACATTGAAAAAAACATGAAGGATAAAAACCTCCATCAATTCTGATCTCAGTCTTCAGTTTACACAAACTTACCCCTAAAAAAACCTGGAAACTGCCCATTTTCTGCTCCCGACCACACTCTGAATAATTGTTCACATGAATATTTGTTAATTCCTTCATTCATTACATTTTTAATGAGCCCTTACCAGATGCCAAACTCTCTGGGGACACAGCAGAAAACAAAGATAGCCAAAGTCCCTGCTTTCATGGAATACAGCTTACATTCAAGTGTGGAAGGCACACAAATAAATAAGCATAGTATGTCATGTTGTTATAAGTGCCAAAAAGAAAAATAAACTAGTTGAGGTTACAGAGAGTAATGAAGGCAGATGCTATATTAACTGGAAAGGACTCTCTAATAAAGGGTATTTGAGTAGAGACCTGAATGAAATGAGGGCATGGACCATGTAATTTTCTATGTTCCAGAAATAGAGTAAATAGAGACTGAGAGGTAGCAGATGACATCAGAGAGGAAGTAGGGGCCCAAATCATGTAAACGTTATAAGCCATGGTAAAGACTGAATTTTATTCTGATCAAGGTAAGCTATCTTTGAGCAGAGTTTTTATCTGACTTTGGTTAACTTTGATCACTTTGACTGCTGAGTGGAAAATATTTCAAAGAGACAAGAGAGAAATAGGGAGACCAGCTAGCAGACAACTGAAGGTAACCTAAAAAGAGGTCATGCTGCCTCAGACCATGGTGGTAGCAGTTTAGGTAGTAAGAAGGGGAGAGTTGATAGATGTGTTTTTAAAGATACAGACAACAAGATTTGCTGAAGGACTGGAAGTAGAGTGTGTCTATGAGAGAGAGGATTCCATAATGACTCCAGGGCTTTTTGGCCTAAGCAAGTGAAGAAAGGTATGGCTATTTCCTGAAATGGGATTGACTGAAGGATGAACACATTTTGCTTTGAGTGTGTTAAGTTTGAGCTATTCAATGGAGATGTTGAATAAACAGTTGTACATATAAGTCTGGAATTTGGGGAGAGAGGTTTGTGTTGGAGATGCAAATTTGGAAATTTTCAGCATTTAGATCATATTAAAATGATGGGACTGGATAAGATCACCAAGGGAATGAGTTTAGACAGACAAGAGAAGAGGCCTGAGCAGTAAGTAAGCCTTAGGGTACTATGACTTGAAGAAATCAAGAAGATGGGAAGTATCTAGGCAAAGGAGACTGGAAAGGAACCACGAATGGAGTGGAGGGGAGCCGAGGGAGGTGACCCAGACATCAAGTCAAAGAAAGTGTTTCAAGGAGGAGAGAGAGATCAAATGGTTCAAATAGTTCTGATAGGTCAAGTAAGATGAAGACTGGATTTGTCCATGGAGGTCTCATTAGTGTTCTTGATAAGAGTACTTTTGGTAGAGCAGAGGATATGAAAGCCTGACTGGGGTCAACTAGAAAGAAAGTCATGTATTGCCCCATGAATAAAATGTGCACGAATACACCTAGTCTAAATAGAGCAGCTAGGTTCTAATATCAGGAAACAAGTCTGGAAGCAGGCCAGGGGTGAGGTCTGGGCATTGGCTGATGGGGGAGTAAGCAGATTAAAAAGGTGCTACACAGTAACTATCTTCTCTACTTGTTTCATTGCGTGGTTTCACACTGCTTCCTTCGATACCTTTTCTTAAAAATTTATTTAATTCCTAAACTTACTAAACACAAATTTATACAATTTAATAATTGTATAATACATAATAAATTTTACACAATCTAATTCATTTATTTAAAAAATAAATTCCTAAAAAGTTGTCATGTCAACAAATTGCCTTAAACCACTTTGAAAGGAAATCACTTTTGGAGAATGTGCTGAGAATTAGCACAGAATTAGCTTTTCTTAGGAGTCTCATATTTCAACTGGCTAATGTTCTGCTTAGAAAATCATTGTAGAACAGCATCTTCTGTTCCCACCATAATAGACTGTCTTATTTGCCAAATAAACAGTGTAAGACTTTATTATAAATTATTTGCAGATTAAAAAGGCAATAAGTTACATTTCTATGTATTCTTGCAAAAAGCCTTTCCTGATGCTGTCCTAATGGCATTCTTCTCAAAACCTCAATGATCTGCTTAGGATCTTCCAATATCAGTGGATCTATTATATCTCCAGAGTCAAATGCAATTTGTTGCCTTTTTTCTTTCAGATTACATCTCTAACCTAGAATGTTCAGAATAGTTTTCCTTCTCTTCCTTTACTAAAGAAACAGACACATCTAGAATAGTTAGGCCCTCTGTGGCCACATAAGGACAGAAGATATTATTCCCCCACAGAGCATTCGTGAAGCAGGAATGTAATTGACCTGCTGCACTGTTTAAAGAGCACAGGAGGGCAGCACAAGGCCAGAACTGTCAGTCCTAACTAATCTGGCAAATATTCCAAACTATAACCATATTTATGATCTGCTTTTCTAAATGCATACACAAGAGCTTTAATACCCACCAAATTTAATTGAACTCTAAATTTGTGAAGATTCTACCTATTCAACACTTTCAGATTATTTTAATGTATTACTCACATAAGAATCTGAATTTAAGTTATTTTATCATAGCCAACTGTTTTAGCAATTGTTTGTGTAGTCAAGGAAAGTATTATAACCCTTAACAAGTGAGAAAGTACAAACAAAGATAAAAGGTGACTTGTCTATGGTCAGTTACAAGTAAGTGCAAAATGAAGATATCAACCTAAACCTGGTCTTTTTCTGCTAAACCTAGTTCTTTCAGAAAAATACCTTCCAACACAGTAACACATACACTATCTCTATGACATATTCACCTTGGCTTCAGATATCAGTGTGCAGTCTTTAACCTTTTTTGCATCCTACAGTGAGGCCAATTTTGATCCCCTAAACAAAATAAATGCAAAGTAGGAAGTGACCAGTAGGTACTTGCAAATACACACATGCCAGTGAAGATCAAAGAGATACCCCCCACTGCATTCTATGAGGGGGGTCCTAGATATGGCAGTCATGGAACCCATCAGTCAACAGCCCTTCCAAGAGAAAATGCCCCTCCCCCATACAATGCAGGGCATGGGCTCTTGACCAAGAGCTGCAGTTTCTGATGGGGCCTGGTACAGATGGCTCTGTCCAAAAGAAGGAAGATGGGTATTAGCTAATCCAATCTTACATTCTCACTCAAGAGTTAGGACTGGGAAGTATAGCAAGAGCCAGCGAGTCATAGTGAAAAGAGAACAGACAGATGCAGAGAAAAGACATGTAGGGACCGGCAGAGACACTATGTGCTGGAATGACAGGCCATAGATGTCCATGGCAAAGGTGTCTGGAACTCCAACATGCAAAATGAACATTTAATTCTGATTTACATGTGACCCTTTGAAGGCCCCATAGTTTGGCTTTCCATGTTCTAAGGATTTAGCAATATGGCTAAGATTCCTGTCACACATGTGAAGACCCATGCACACACACTTTACACCTTACTTGAGTTAACAAAGGAGACTGTTTCTTACGGTCAAAAGACCTTACTCAACCACCACTTGATCAGAGATTGGTTCAAATTATGTAACAGATGCTCTTGATAACCTATATAAGAACATATTTAATCCCAACCAAGCTCACATGGAACATGTGATTGTTTTATCAAAGCCGTACTTCACTCACTCATTAAGTATCTGCTGATTACCTATAATGTGTCAGGCATTATGTGGGTGCTGGAGTCATAGAGACAAATAAGCAATAGAGACAAATAAATATTTGAGGGGTTCCCAGTCAGTGGGAAAGGCATAGGACATGATACAAGAATGGAAATAAATAATAGAAAATTTAGGGAAATTGCATACTGATTGACTATATTGTAAATTCTCTTTTTGCTTCTAAGTTATTCTAATAAAGTTCTTCTAAGTCTAGTTTATCAGTCAACGTGAGATTTGTGTCAGTATATTGTATATCCAAGTGAAAATTAAATCATTGTTTTTGAATGCCGTGATTACTGAGGCGAAGAATGATATAATTAGATGGACAGGATTAATAATTACTAAGCTCATCATAACTATTACTTAACATGAATATTGGCTTCTCAGGATTTTAAATGTGATTATGATATTTTAGACTTAAAAGTTAGACATCTTGGGGGCCGGCCGAGTGGCGCGGTTGTTAAGTGCTGGCTTGGGAAGCCAGCGGCCCCAGTTCGGGTCCCACATATGAGGGCCTCTGACACTGCCCTCAAAAAAAAAAAAAAAAAAAGTTAGACATCTTGGGCTGGCCGAGTGGCTCAGTTGGTTAAGAGTTGGCTTAGAGCATGTGCTCTGAGCAACAGGGAAACCAGTTGGATTCCCACATGGGCCAGTGAATGCTGCACCCAAGCTGAGCTGTGGCTGAGCTGCCAACAGGTGGCAGGATGGCTCAGCTAGTGTAACAACAAGATTGCCTGTTCAATGGTGGGCTATGCCCACCCACAACTAAAAGAATCTAGAAAGATTGAACTCGGCACCTTGAGCTGAGCTGCCGCCCAGATGACTCAGAGGATAGAGCCTGCGTTCTTAACAATGAGGCTGCTGATTCGGCTCCCGAATGGGATGGGGGCTATGCCCACCCGCAATGAAGACTGAACACAGCACCTTGAGCTTGGAGGCCACAAGCTGCTGATGGGAAGCCAGATGGTGACTGGCGCCCTCCACAATGAAATCTGAAGAACAACAACTTGGCTGGTCCCCTCCCCCAATTCCCCAACACTGTTCCTCTCCTCCAATTCTCCAATAAAATCTTTAAAAAAATTTAAAAAAAAGTTAGACATCTCTTATTGAGCTCTTGTTTTCACCAATTACCAAAATGGAGAAGTAAGGAGAACATAAGGAGTTTAACCCTTTTAGAGAAGGAAAGGGGAAAGGACTAAAGGGGGGAAGGAGGGAGTCCCAGAAAACCAGTCTTTAAAAACATCCATTTGTGACAACATGGATGGATCTTGAGATTATCATGCTAAGTGAAATAAGGCAGACAGAAACAGTTGAGAACTATATGACTTCACTCATATGTGGGATATAAAACTAAAAGCAACGAACAAACAAGACAAAGAAACAAAAACTCATAGACACAGACGACAGTTTAGTGGTTACCAGAGAGTAAGGGGACAAGGGCTGTAGAAGAGGGAAGCAGAGGGCAAATATATATATATGGTGATGGAAAGAGAACTGATTCTGGATGGTGAACATACAATGCAATATATAGATGATGCACTAAAGAAATGTACACTTGAAACCTATATAATTTTACTAACCAGTTACCTTCATAAATTTAATGCGGGGAGCCAGCCCCCGCGAGGACCAGGGATTCCCTCAGGTGGGACCGCGTCAGCGAGGAGAAAGAAGAAGGGAGACACCGGAAAGAGGTTCACAGGAGCCAAACATACTTTATTATTCAAGCCTGGCCCCTTTTATAGGGGCTTCTGACCATTACCTCAATTGCAAGTTATGTTTCACATGATCAGGATGTTTTTCTCTTTCTCAGAGCTTTTACCTTTTTGTAATTGTATCTTTCCAGGGTACACCGGTTACCATAACTTCCTTACAGGGCATATACTTGAACTTAGTAGCAAAAGGAGTCTCAAACTTTTCCTATCCTACGAAGAGCTACATATTATTGCAATAGAGAGGAACATCTGTTTCTCAGTCAAAGCTTCAGTATCTGTTGCTATAGCAATGTACAAAGCAAAGAGTTAAAACAAGGCTGTTAATTAAAATACCTCATGGTCAGTAAGTTGTCTCTTATCAGAACTCTCATGGCCGAGAGACCCTGGTCTCCTGGTCTCCAAGGAAACCTTTCACAGCTACATAGGCCAAGGGGCTTGAGTCCCCAATATCTCAGTTCAGGGGTCCCCTTGGGCTATAACCTGTTTTAGGGAGTTTCCTTTTCTTTAGGAAATCTTGCCCCGTCGTTGGCTTACACAACCAGCTATCATCAGGGTACCACAGGAACTTGTCACAAATGCAGTGAGTATATTGTCTCCTATAGGAGGAAAGGCACATAGGTTCATAGAGACAGGAGATATTACATGACCAACCATAAGGCAGCATTCCAGACATCCAGTGCTGAGGGTGGATCTTTATTTCAATTGTGGCCTTGTCAGACACCGAGAGACTGTCGGCTCCCGGCAATTTAACAAATAAAAAAATTAAAAATTAAAGATGTGTCATCACTACATAGATCCAGATTTATTATAGGTCTATATTTATTGTGGATTTAGTCATAGTCACATATAATAATTTTTTTTATAAAATCCACCAGTACATAGTCTAACATGCTTAGTCTGATTTTCTAATACTATTCTACAAAGGGGGTTCTGTTGTATGATTTTTTTAAGCAGTAGAGATTCTAATCAAATAACTCATACTTTAAATTTTAGAAATACTCTATTATTTAAATCACTTTAGGATATAGTACAATTAAATTCGACAAACACTTAAGTGTGCCTAAAAAATGAATAAAATATAATCACTGTCTTCAATAGGGGTGCTTTATTCTATATATAAAAATTAAACAAAGAGACAACATTAATATAAGGCCAAATGTGTGTGCTATAAAAAGATGGTATAAGCAAAGTGTTCTAGAGACTAGTAAAGGAGTGACTAAAGAGGTTGCTTTTGAAATGAATCTCAAGAACCCAATAGATTTTTTTTTTTTTTTTTTAGGGCAGTGTCACTGGCCCTCATATGTGGGACCCGAACCGGGGCCGCTGGCTTCCGAAGCCAACGCTTAACCATGGCGCCACTCGGCCAGCCTGAAACTGCTTTTAATTAGAAGCCCTCAAGGCTCTATATGTCTAAGGAGGAAGCACATGTTATAGGGTTAAAGGTTCTAAAGCATTGGAGTCCATTAGAAATATGAAATATACCCAATTTAAAGTTTTCTAGTAGCCACATAAGTAAAAAGAAACAAGTAAAATGACATTTCAACATGTAATCAATATAAAAACAATGGATGAGATATTTTAAACTTTTTTTCATGCTAAGTCTGAAATCTGGTTATATTTTACACTTACAGCACATCTCAATTTGGATTAGCACATTTAAATGCTCAATAGCCACACATGTCTAATATTGCCTACCGTATTAGACAGTGTAGCTCTAAAGGATGACTGTAACATTGAGTACAAATGCCAGTAGATTTAATTGTTAGTATTTTTTATTAGCACAGTAACTTCTATGGTCCTTGAGTAACAAAGATGCGTAGGTTTTGAGCCGGCCGAGTGGCTCATTGGTTAAGAGTTGGCTTGGGAGCGTGAACTCTGAGCAGCAGGACACAGTTCGGATCCCACACGGGCCAGTGATGCTGCGCCTTCTACAGCTATGATGGTGAACCACAGCTCAAACTGGAGCTGTGCTGCCATTAAGTTGCCGACCACGGTGTAGGCTGCAGTGGGGCTGCAGTGGGCTGCAGTAAGCTAGTGTGAGCCGCCGGCAACTGATATGAGCTGCCGTGAGCGGCCATCCAATGGCTGGCGACTGATCTGCCTCAGCCGGGAAGAGCACAATGATCCCATTACCAACATGGGCCAGTGAAGCGATGTCCTCCACGACCAGACTGAAGAATAAAAAGACAGCAACTTGTCTGTTCCCCACTTCCGATTCCCCAATAAAATCTTAAAAAAAAAAAATGCATATGTTTTGAATGATCCTCTCCTAATCCGATATTCCCCATAAGTTCTATTATTCTTAGTGCACCATTTTAAACAACATACCTGTTTTCCCTGTACATACTTTCCTAGCCTTCCTCACAGGTAGAAGTAGTAAAATAACAGTTTTGAGCAATGCTATGTAAAGGGAAGTCTGTTAAGTCATATGGGAATTATTTTGGCCCTGATAAGAAGAGGGAGGCCACAAAGAATAAGCCTTTTTAAAAATTCACCTATACCTCTTCCTTTTTGTTTGGAACATTTCATATGAGAACATGATGTTTGGAGCAATGGCAGCCATATGACATATGGCTGTGACAGAAGACTTTCTATGACAGAAGACTGTTTAAGGATGGCAGAACAGAAAGCCATCTTTCCTTATTAGAGATGTAAGTGGAATGAAGTCAGCCAAACAAATATGAGGGTGAAAGGGAAGTGCGGGTGGGTGGAGTTGCCTAGCAGAAGGAAGAATGCTTCAGCAGAGATGTCCTCAATGGGCATTGCTTAATATTTGCAACCAAAGTTCACCCCTATTTTCTCCCGTTTTCCCCTCTATTCCCTTCCTCAGGATGTTCTTCCATTTGTTCAAACATTATTGTTTTAGGTATAACAAGAGTGCTGGAATTATTTCTAATATTTAAGAGTGCAGAGATAAAACAGCAGCAAAAATTTCTTTGAAATCCCTTGTTTGCTATTAAGGATTCGCGCACAAACACTGCAATTTGGCCTAAATATATGTTTAATACTTCAAAAAATTATTATCTATTTTAAAAAGTTATCTATCATTTAAAAAGGTTTCTATCATTCACTTAATAAGTAAGATTATATTGTGATTCAACCAATTTTAGGTAGTTGGGAATGCATACCAGGTTTCTTGTTCAGCAATTTCTCTTATTTATCTTGGGGTCACAATAATTCAAAGACCCAGATTGACAAAAATATTGGATACAAATGGCAGTTTTTCACTGATTTACAATGTCAGAATAATCATGGGAACACGTGCCCAGAATGCTGCTAAAGAAATGGTATGGATAACTTTTCCACTACTGATGGTGGAAATTTTGGTCAGTATATTTCCTAAGTCATATGACAGATTGAATGGGAAGCCAATCCACTAGTGAGTTTATTTTACTCATCAAAGGATTTTTTTTTCAGTGAACAAAGATGAAGTTTTATTCGACCACTTACAAGTCTTACAGTACCATTTTCATCACATGCATCACTAATCATCTCGAAGGATTCCGTTTTTTTATTAACTCTTCATCCAACTCCCATACTTAATTTTCATTACAGCCATCTCATACTATGCAACAAAAGTACTCAGCTTGTTTTGTTCATTTCCTTGATAAAGTAATCCATTTTTATGAGCCAGCCTTAATCATTAAGGTGAACAAGGAATCGATTCACCTTAAGCGTGCCTAATTTGTGTGAACCATAAGGCCAGTCATGCAGCAAATGTCAATTCAACCCGGCCTTTGAAAACTGGTCACCGCTTTACCTCAACCAAATGACTGTACCTCAAGAAAACGAAGCAAGTAAAGTCGCTTCTGACTTTGGTACAAATTTCCTTTAAAGGTAAGGATACAAATTGCTCGATTTACCATATTTTACTATCATATTGAATACAGTAAGAAAACTAGAGAGGCTACTTTTTTTTTTAGATAAAAGCTCTCTGAATGGTGGAGCATGCAGAGCCTTGGAAATCTGGCCCCATTTCGCCTGTCTATACATTTTCTCTATTTAACGGCATGCTACTTAAACATCTCACCTTCTGTTGCGCATTAGTCTTCAAATCCATCCTTTAGAACCTGACAGAGTTCAATAAAATTGCCAAATTGCTATCAATAAAATTGCCAAATTGCTAACAAGCATACTTTTATCTAACTCTAAGATACACATTTAGCTGCATCTACTAGTTAGTTAAGGTGCTTTTTGAGCACATTAAAATGCATTAGGAATTCTTCCATATACTGAAAAAAAAACCAAAACATCAGCTTGCCTGCCTGGTTTCCAAACGGATCCAGTCATATCCATGACAAACATTTTCACCCTATCTTCTCTTTTTTTAAGTGTCATAGCCCCGCTGAATCATTTGAAACTCTTTTAAGGGAACTTACAACCTTTTTAAAAAAAATATGCTTGTTCGTCTGTGCTTTTTCTGGCTATTGCTTCTAGAGTCATCTCTCTTTTCAGTTTCAAAATTTGCATGGCTGCCTTTTTGGCTTGGCTTCAAGAGTCAAGTCTTCACCATACAAGTATTGCTCGAGGTTGGCCTCAGGTTTAGGCGCATTTGCATCTTTACCATAACAGAGCCCATATTTTAGGCACTCCCTACGCTTTTGAGTTTCCTGGTGCTGCTTCTCCCTTCTGAGTTACGGTGAGAGCGCTGTCATCTGCGTTAAGTTCATGGGGCAGACCTTCCACGACAGGTCCGGGGAGCAACGATTTCTGAGTGTTTCCTTTTCATGACCGTTCGTATTTTCACTGGCTTCTGCCTGATGCTGACACTGCCCTGTTCCTGACCTCCAACACCGAGCTCCTCCCTGAAAACGTGATTTTTAGTAAGAAACACACCACACGACGGTCCCCGCCGGCACGCTGCAAGCGGGACCCAGCGGCGGCCGAAGCGCGTAAACAGCCTCCCGCGCAGGCGCCGCGGCAGCTGGACGGTGACCAATGGGATGCTTTCCTCTAGTGAAAAGGGCACAAGTAAAACACTGCGTCCTGAAGGGATACACTCGTTCGTCTTTTTTTCTGCTTTTCCCTATTTCTGGCTTTTAAACCCGCGCGGCCTCCGGGGCCTCGCAGAGAACTCATCCGTTCCATTCCTCGGCCCCAGGGAACGGCCGCTGGTGTCGGCTGGTTCCATTAACCTTTGTTCTCGCCGTCGACTCTCGATTTTTATTTATGTTCACTTTTTAATTTTTTTATTTGACGGCAGCCCTAACCCTTCTGGACTCCATTAAAAAAAAAAAAATCCTCCCAACGCCACAAAAACACATTCCTACTCCCCGGCTACTGCAAACCACGCGAGATCGGCCTGAGGGCCAGGCGTCCCCGCCCCCACCCCTGCCCAGGGCTCGTGTGCGCCTGCGTGGGACCAATCGTTTTAGCGCGAAAAAATTTCAAAACTGCCTGCCTGGTGAGAGCCAACCAAATTTGGGTCTTAGCCAACCGACCGAAAGGTCGGTCACGCCGATCCGATGGATTCAGCGTGCTCCGTTCTTCCAGATTGTGCAGCCACAGCCCCACACGCCTGTCTGGTCGCCCCTGTGCTCCGTTAGGACCCAGTGGCCGGTGAGCTGACGAAGCTGCAGCGAGTCTAGTCGGGAAGGGGTGGGCGTGGCAGAGCCGATCAAGGTTGCAGAATAAGGATCACGCGTTTTATGTAGTTGGACAGATAACTGGAAGCGACCTAAAGGAATAAAGATGAGGGGCTAGTATTTAAAAAAGAAAACATTTTTTTTTCTTTTAATGGAGACCAAGGTAGGAGGTGAGTGTGAACTAAGGCAATGCACAGTGGGAAGGAAATGGGGGAAATTGGAGAGGTAAATTAAGGCAATACCTCGACAGCACGCTTGAGACTAGAAAGAACTGTTGCCAGCAGGGAAGTTGCTTTAAAACAGGGTGACCCTATGCATGTTTGTAAAAGGAGAGGCAGGAATGCCACACATGGAGTCCATGAGGTGTAAGGTGAAAATTGGGAGGTCCCTAAGTGAGTGGAACAAGAAGGATTCTAGAAGCCATAGTTCTGAGCCAGGGCTGAGGCTGGGATTAGGAAGAACAGTTACGGGAACAGCAGTCAGGAATTTGGAAACTGAGAGTGACTAATCTGACTTCTTTCTCTTTCAGGAGACATGGGACACCTGCATGAGCATTGGATTTTGTCCTGCAACCTCTTAAAGGTACCATCCAACACCTGAAGTGTACTCTCTCAATGAAATCTCTCCTGGCCCCTATCACTTCTCACCAACCCTATATCTCAGCCAGAAAGAAATATGGATTTTTATGGAATTAAATGGTGGAATTTAGCCACCAAGTTACTTAGATATACTACTGACACATGACAAAAAGTATATACTTCTAGCCTGTAGCGTCCCAGCTCACTAGAGCCCATCTTCATATTGGTAGCAATCTTATGCAGCTTAGCCGGTATATTTTGATGCTTTGTGTACTGCCTGGAGTATGAGGCAGAGGATGCTGATGGGAGTACAGGATTTTACTAGACCAGAAAAGGAATGGCTTGTAGGTAAGTAATATAGCTTCATCTGTAAGAAAGCTACAGGATTTAAGCTAGCAGGTACAGAATGAGTACTTCAGTAAAGACCTACAGATGGCCATCCCCTAATCAAGAAGCTCCCTCTAGAGCACTTTGCTTTATTTTATCAGCCTATATATGTGTAGGCTTATACACATATATAAGCTTATATGTGTAGAGTTCATGGGAAAATGTTGCAGAAAAATTCCTTAGATGCAGTAGGATACAATAGGATAAGGTTTCTGGATTGAAACTTGGGTGTCTTGTTTTAGGGGGTGGGATTCATCCAGCAGTAAGAGGCATCGTCTCTCAATATGGTGTCACAGAAAGTGTGTGGAATTGGGAATTAGACCTGGAGTTTACCTCTTGGGTCTGCCAGTCACTCTGTTTCACCTCTCTGAGCCTCAGTTTCCCTATTTATACAATAAGGATAACAGTTCCTATTTAATAGGATGACTGTAAAGATGAAATGAGGTACTGTTGAAAAGAGTGCGTGAGTTACTAGCATAGGACTTGGTTTATAGTATATGATCAGCAAATGAGAGTTTCCTCCCTGAGCCTCCTACCACATTTATGCATGCCATCTACCCATCAGATTGGATGCTCTGTCTGTATTTAGAGGGCGTTAAGGCAGGTCCTCTACCTTACCTGCCTATTAGAATCACCTGTAGAGTTTTAAAAAGTCTAATGTCCAGGCTTCAGCCTAGACCAATTAAATCAAAACCTCTAGGAGTAGAGCTCGGACATCAGTATTTTTTAAACTTCTTCATTTTGCTACTAAGGTTGAGAACCACTGTTTTAAGAGTTCCTTCTAGAAGAAAAAGAAAAAAAGAAATTAGCCCTGTGGTTTAAGACCACCTGATCTGGGTAGCTATCTATCTGGAAAATTTCTGGAGGTAAAAAGGCTAGAGCTTGAGATGGGCAGATGAGTAGGGCATACTGAGCTATATTCAGGAGACAGGCAATTATAAGAATGTGGTAAGCATCCTGATTTGGGAAAGGTTGGTGATGAAGTTGTTGATGTAGATCCCAGGAATATTACAGGATTTGTTGTAGAAAAGTCGGAATTTGAGTCTCCCAATCTGGTCCTTTGATCTAGCACAGGTACCACAGATGATGATGTCTTTATTGCTTTACCACATGGTGAGTCTTGGGCCATCAGCAAGGGCTAATGGCAGTAGTGGGGGATGGGGTGGAATTTTACAATCTGCTCTGCACCATTGGCTGGGGAGGGGCATCAAGGCATCTTTGAAGTGTGTGCATGTGGATGTTCTTGTCAAGGGGAGCGTGCCCGTAGGAAAGTATGTACAGCAGGCCACTGATAACGAAGCCTCTTCCCATCGCCTATCAGGATTGATGTGGCTGCTCTGACTACTCAAGTGGTTTTGTTGGTACTGACAGATGAGAAATTTGAAGTTCGAGGCTGATTTTTTTTTAAGATTTTTTATTGGGGAATTGGGGGAGGGAACAGGGTGAGGGAATTGGGGAAGGGGAACAGACAAGTTGCTGTCCTTTTGTTCTTCAATCCAGTTGTGGAAGACGTCGCTTCACTGTTCCATGTTGATATCGTCATTGCGCTCTTCCTGGGTGAGGCAGATCGGTTGCTGGCCATTGGATGGCTTCTCACACTGGCTCATGGCAGCTCACACTGGCTGCCGGCCGCTCACGCTGGCTGCTGGCCACTCACGGTAGCTTACAGCAGCCCACTGTAGCCTACACCGTTGCCGGCGACTCACGGCAGCCCAGCTCCAGGTCAAGCTGTTGTTCACCATCCTAGCTGTAGAGGGCACAGCTTCACTGGCCCATATGGGATCCTAACTGGTGACCCTGCTGCTCAGAGCTCACACTCCCAAGCCAACTCTTAACCATCGAGCCACTTGGGCAGCCTTCAAGTTTGTTTTTGTTTGTTTGTTTGTTTTGTTTTTTTTGGCTGGGTACAGTGAACTTTATTGATGGTGCATGACAAGGTAGGGCTGCCTCAGCCCCTCCCCTTATTCAGGGGGTCTGGGATGGAAACGAAGGCAGGAGATTCTCAGTGTGTTGGGGGGATCAATTTGGGAAAAGGACTCCCCGGTAGCTAGCTGAGGGCCTCTTCTTGCTGGGACTGGTGGTCCAGGGGGCTCTTACTCCTTGGAGGCCATGTGGACCATGAGGTCCACCACCCTGTTGCTGTAGCCAAATTCATTGTCATACCAGGAAATGAGCTTGACAAAGTGGTCATTAAGGGCAATACCAGCCCCAGCATCAAAGGTGGAAGAGTGGGTATCACTGTTAAAGTCGCAGGAAACAACCTAGTCCTCAGTATAGCCCAGGTTGCCCTTGAGAGGGCCCTCTGATGCCTGCTTCACCACTTTCTTGATGTCATCATATTTGGCAGCCTTCTCCAGGCGGCAGGTCAAATCCAGAACTGACACATTGGGGATAGGGACATGGAAGGCCATGCCAGTGGGCTTCCCATTCAGCTCAGGGATGCCCACAGCCTTAGCAGCGCCAGTAGAAGCAGGGATGATGTTTTGGGCAGCCCCTCGGCCGTCATGCCACAGCTTTCCCGAGTGACCATCCACAGTCTTCAGGGTAGCAGTGATGGCATGGACTGTGGTCATGAGTCCCTCCACGATGCCAAAGTTGCCATGGATGACCTTGGCCAGGGGGGCCAAGCAGTTGGTGGTTCTGGAGGCATTACTGACAATCTTGAGGGACTTGTCATACTTCTCATGGTTCACACGCATCACAAACATGGGGGTATCCGCAGAAGGGGCAGAGATGATGACCCTCTTGGTGCCATCCTTCAAGTGAGCCCCTGCCTTCTCCAAAGTAGTGAAGACACCAGTGGACTCCACAACATACTCAGCATCAGCATCACCCCATTTGATGTTGGCTGGATCTCACTCCTGGAAGATGGTAATGGTCTTTCCATTGATGACAAGCTTCCCATTCTCAGCCTTGACTGTGCCTTTGAACTTGCCATGGGTGGAATCATACTGGAACATGTAGACCATATAGTTGAGGTCAATAAAGGGGTCATTGATGGCGACAATATCTACTTTGCCAGAGTTAAAAGCAGGCGTCCAATACGGCCAAATCCGTTTACTCCAACTTTCACCATCGTGGCTCAGGGTCGTGCTGGCACGGCGCAGGAAGACGCGGCTGTCTGTCGAACAGGAGGAGCAGAGAGCTCAAGTTTGTTTTTTGTAGCTTTGCAGTGAGTAGAGAGTTAATTGAAATAGGAGGGATGGCATGTCTGGGTCAGGAATTTGAGCTTGTAAAAGACAAGGTACTTTCTAATAGGACGACTCTGATTTCTAGGAATATAAGTTATTCAGAAGTTGAAACCACCTATACTTCAGTCGTTGGGTGTCAAGACCCAAATGTAGCAGTAATGGCCAGGAATATTTTTTGCTACATAGGGTGACCTGTCTTTAATTGGGTCCCTTTTCTTGAGAAGCACATTAGTCTAGCAAGAGAACTGGTGAAATGACTAAACATTGTCTCCTACTAGTTAAGAAGACAAAGGCTTCAGAGACTATGCAGATTCAATAACTAGAGTTTATAAAGAGGGTGAACAGAAGATTATGCAGAAATGAAGAGGGGAATGGAATAGAAAGATAGGAGACTCTGGGTGAGGAGGAAAGCAGGTTGAAAGTTAGAAATAGAAAAATCCCAAGTGGTGACACTTTAGTTAAGCCATTATAAATGTTAAAACAGGAGTGCTGCCTGAGATCCTATGACAAGAGATACCAGAGACAGACCACTCTGTAAGACTTTTGCAAAATGTAAGAGGGTGAGAACTGATTACTCTTAAACTCTCACCCCAATCAAGGGAATAAAAGAAACAAGATGAAAATAGGGAAAAGGGTTTTAAAGAAGATATTTGAAGTTATTGAAGTGCTATTAGACAAACAGAAAGAGAGAAGTAGCCACATTTTTTCCCTAAATTAAGTTTCCCTGTTTACAGCAGGCACAAACTAGGTGGAGGGCGAAAAAAGCCTTAACTTTAAGTCAGGTGACAGATTTTTACTATTATACAGGACTGAATATTTTAATTTCTAACTTCTTTTAACTAAAAGTGACGAAGAAAAGGAATGGGACTGCCCAAGTTTTCGTTCAGGATTGGGAAAAGAACAAACACCTACAGAGTGTTTTCACAGGGACAGTGGAAAATAAAAGTTAAGTTGCTTTAAGCTGCTCCCAAAAGTCATGCTTGTTCAATGTGCTGAAACACTATTATTGAGCACATATATTAATTTTTAAATCCTAGAGGTATAAAGATGAATTGGATGACAGTCCTCTCTACAAGAATATGAACATCGTGCAATATGATATATGCAATAATAGAAGTAGTATGTGTGAAAATTAAAGAAGTACTATAGTAAAAAAGATGTAAGTAACTTGTTTTGGAGGGGTTTGGGGTCAGAGGGACAGAACCGCAGAGAAGATGAAACCCAGCAAGCTTTGGGAGAGGAATACAGTAAAACTTGGATTGCAAGTAACGTAGTTTGCGAGTGTTCCGCAAGACGAGCAAACATTTCTAATACATTTTAACGTGGTAGACGGGTGATGTCTTGCAATACGAGTAGTTTGTTTCTGGAACGAATTATGCTTGCAAACCAAGGTATTACCGTAAATGTTGCAAAGGTGGACAAGGCAGAGGAAACTGTCAGGTTTAAGCCGGAGGCATGAGACAGCGTGGTATGCGTGTGGAGAACGACAGTCAGTGTGAAGGGCATGCGTATTCATGTGGTTGATTAAAATGGAAGTGAAATGGAGACCACAGGTATCGTGGACGTGCAAGTGGGGCTGTTGGCAGTCTTGCCCATGAAGAGTGAATGGAATTTTAAACACATACACACGCACACACACACACATTTCCTTCATCAATCATTTGTTCCCTCTCCTCTCCCTTTTCTTCTATAAAATTTGCTAATTTGTTAGAGAATGCTGAGAAGGTAGTACTTGAACTCTTCTCCAACCCAGTGCGCATGGCTGATTGGATCTGTTTCTATATCTGACTTAAGCTGAGTCAAACAGACTCTGCCTCCTAAGAATTTAGATCGGAGAGACATCGTCATATTTTTCCCTCAGCTTTATTGAAGTATGATTGACAAATAAAAACTTTATATATTTAAGGTGTACAATGTGATGTTTTAGTATATGTATACATCTTGAAATGATTACCACAATGAAGCTAATTAACACATCCACATCACATAGTTACTATTTTTTGTGTGTGTGGTGGGAACACTTGACATCTACTCTCTTAGCAAATTCAGTATGTAATACATTGTTATTAACTAACTACTCATCATGCTGTACATTAGGTCTCCAGAACTTACTCATGTTATAACCGAAAGTTTGAACCCTTTGACCAGTGTCTCTCCATTTCCCCCACCTCCTAGCCCCTAGTAGTCACCATTCTACTTGCTGTTACTATGAATTAGACTTTTTTAGATTCCACATATAAGTGAGATCACACAATATTTGTCTTTGTGTGTCTAGTTTATTTCACTTAGCACAATGTCCTCCAGGTTCATCATGGCAGGATTCCTCTTTTTTTTTTTTTTTAAGATTTTATTGGGAAATTGGGGGAGGGGAACAGCATTGGGGAATTGGGGAAGGGGAATGGACAAGTTGCTGTCCTTTTGTTCTTCAGTCTAGTTGCAGAGGAAGTTGCCTCACTGGCCCATGTTGGTATCATCATTGCGCTCTTCCCGGATGAGGCAGATCGGTCCCCGGTCTCTGGATGGTTGCTTACTGCGGCTATTGGCAGCTCACCCTGGCTGCCAGCCGCTCATGCTGGCTGCTAGCCACTCATTGTAGCCTATGGCAGCCCACTGCAGCAGGGGCTGCAGCTGCAGCCTACACCATCGCCAGGGCTTGCACAGCCCAGCTCCAGGTGGAGCTGTTGTTAGCTGTGGAGGGCAGTGTCACTGGCCCTCACATGTGGGATCTGAACCGGGATCGCTGGCATTCCCAAACTAGCTCTTAACCAATGTGCCACTCGGCCAGCCCAGGATTTCCCTTTTTTTAAAGCCTGAATAATATAGTACTCTGTGTGTGTGTGTGCATATGTGTATCACATTTTTTTTATCCATTTATCCATTGACAAACATTTAGATTGTTTCTATACTTGGCTACTCTGAATGATGTTGCAGTGAAGGTCGAAATGCAGACATCTCTTCAAGATAGTGATTTTATTTCCTTTAGCTGTAGACCCAGAAGTGGGGTTGCTGGATCATAGAATTTCTCTGTGAGTTTTATATAGAAAAAGTAGAATTGGGGCCGGCCGAGTGGCGCATTGGTTAAGCGCTGGTTTTGGGATGCCAGCGGCCCCGGTTCGGATCCCACATGAGGGCCAGTGACACTGCCCTTTACAGCTAACAACAGCTCCAGCTAACAACAGCTCCACCTGGAGCTAGGCTGTGCGAGCCCCGGTAATGGTGTGGGCTGCAGCCCCTGCTGCAGTGGGCTGCCATAGGCTACAGTGAGTGGCCCTCAGCCAGCGTGAGCGGCTGGCAGCCAAGCGTGAGCTGCCAATAGCCGCGATGAGCGACATCCAGAGGCCGGCGACCGATCTGCCTCATCCGGGAAGAGCGCAATGATGATACCAACAGTGAAGCAACATCCTCCGCAACTAAACTGAAGAACAAGAAGACAGCAACTTGTCTGTTCCCCTTCCCCAATTCCCCAACGCTGTTCCCCTCCACCAAATCCCCAATAAAATCTTTAAAAAAAAAAAAAAAAAAAGAAAAAGTAGAATTAATCTGACTCTTCTTCTACAATAAAAGAAGTAAATACATCTTAAGCTCTGGATGTTGAGCCAGGAAGTAGCTTCAACTTCCTGAAATTACATTCCATCTCCCCTGTGCTACCTCGTTTCTTTTTTCTTTTTTTTTTTTTTGAGGGCAGTGTTACTGGCCTTCCTATGTGGGACCCAAACAGGGGCTGCTGGCTTCCCAAGCCAGTGCATAACCACTGCACCACTCGGCCGGCCCTACCTCGTTTCTTAGAGTTTGCATTTCTGCACATTGCAAGTCAGCATTCCCCCCCGCCCAGTATAAATATTCATAATAGCCATAGATAGGATTCTGAGTTAGAAATAATCAGTTATGTATCAGCCTTATGAGACAAATATACTTGTGTAGCTAGTTTAAATTCCTGATTTGGAGTAGTCCAAATGCTATCCAAGGAATTGACCTTAATAATTAAATTTATTTAATAATTTAGCAACTCACATTTAAAAATATTTATCTTTTCTCCTGTAAAATTCTCAAATTGTTCCCAGTGTCAGCCATCAGGTGTGGTTCTAAAGCATCTCCCAGTTAAGGCTATAGGACTTAGATGATTGGCTTCACAAAAGTCAGAAGCCCCAAACAGGAGAAATACATTTGTGTCCACCCCAGCACTCTGTGATGGCATTTCACGGTCCTTCTATGAAGCTAGCATTTTCTTTCAGTCTCACCTAAATAGACTTAGGAAAGAAACAGTGGAGAATGGGGGGAGTTACCATTGCAGTGTCCATACTGATCCCTAGAATCCTTTCAAGATGTAGGGTCAGCAACAATTCAGTAAGGAAAGGACCCATTAGGTAAATTTGGCTCTGAAAATGTTAATTGAAAGTCCTCCTCAGCAATTCAGCCCTTTTCCCTCTGCCTTTCTGTAGTCAGCTGGGTCCCATGGTGACCGGTTCTGAAAGAAATCATCCCCTTCAGCAGTTACCTAGCACCATGGCAACCAGAACGTCAGCAAAGCAGGATAGATCCTGCACAAAACAGCTCCTACGGGCTGCCTTCCGGCCTCTCTAATTCAACCCTGCCTGAGGCCTAGGGATGGGGCTAAAGACATGCAGACATGCATGCTCGAGAAATCCTATATGTTTCTTTGGTTTTATCCCGTGAGCATAGATATATGGGCATACAGTGAATTCTGCTATGAGAATCCCCTTAAAACACAGAGCGTATTTCAAGGATGAGGGTGGTGATGGGATGGGGACAGGGAGGTAGGCATGGGATGGCCTTTGGATTTAATGATGTATAAAAATTACATTTGTATTCATAAGGTAACAGTAAATTGATAGAAGGGGAAGTTGGAGCACTAAACAAGACCTTAGGGCAGTATTTTAAAAATATTTTTATCTACCTGAGAGTAAAATCGACAAAACATGGCTTCACTGAACACCGAAGGGGTGTAATGCTGTCCTTGGTGCTGAATACTCCATTGGCTCAGATGTGCCAAGTGGGCTACGGAGGCTGGTTAAGGAACATATTGCCATGCTAAAATACTGATGATACGAAAAAAAGGGCCTGGGGAGAAAGCATCATTTCCCATTCTATCAAGCAAGTCTGAATGCCCAGGATAAAACGTTCAGATGAAAAATAAAACAAAAAATAAAGTGGAAAAGCCTGGATTCAGGTTTGGATGGTTGAATTTTCCCCTTTTCATATGGAGATTTTTGGTCAGAGCCAATCAGGTCGGAGATTTCTGCTGCTTTGCTCCTGAAAGGAAAAGTGGGGGAAGGGAGAGAAAAGATAGCCAGATTCTCCCCTTGAGCCACATGATCCATTTCCCATGTGACACATTCCAGAGCCTTGGAAAGGAGAAGGGAGGGGCACCAAGGGAGTGGGGCTGGGGGCGGGAAGATGGTTTAACTGTCAACCCTGCACAGCATCATCTTGTCTCCCTACCAGGAAGCGGGCTGTGAGCCAAGGGAAAGGCAGAAGACAGATATGAATGCGTTCCCAAGATTTCCCGGTGGTTTATGTCATTCTCCAAACTCCTATGCAAGGGCTATTCCCGACCAAGAAGACCCAAGGAGACCGGCTCTAAAATCAAGTCCGGATGGAGGTATGTGGTAGAGATCCCGTGGTATTGTGGCTGAAATTTGGCTCAGGGTACAAAATACCTTCTTTTTTCCAGGCAATTTGGAGATTTTTGTCTTGGTTTATTTGCTGGTTGGGGCTTTATATTTGTTACAGATCCGAAAAGATGCCTAGGTAAAATGAATAATTCACCAGAGTAAGCGCCTGTTGAAGACAAATTAGATGGAAATTCTGTATAGTGATAATTAATAAAACGAAGCACTCACTGATGAGCAGGATTATTTTTCTTTGAATCCTGGAAAGGGGGAAAAATATTACTGAAACCAATTAGATTTCATTGTCACTGCAATAAAACCCTTTTTCATCCCTTTTCAGCTGCTGCTTCTGTGCCCATGTTCCCAGAGGTTATTGGCAGTGGCTTAGGGAGCCTGAGTGGGCAGGCATGCTGTTTCTTTGTGCTATGCAATCGGCTACCTTCTGATGTTCCTAATACCAGGAGTGCTTGTGATTGTTTCCAGCTCTGGGTTAGGACAGTAGATTGCCACCGAATTTCAAATCTTATAGAATATCTACCAAGAAGGACCCCAGGAAGTTCTCAAAGGAATCTTCCAAAGTTATAGGCTAAAATAATCTGCCATGCTCTCCAATCTGAGTATTTTTGGCCATTTCTACCCATTACAAAGAGGGAAGCTAGCAAATTTAAACTTTATGTCATCTTTATCTAACACATACTTATAAAATTCTTGCTATGTATATGGCATCCGTCTAAGCACAAATAATCTGTTTTTTAATCCTTATAATAACCCTCTGAGGGAAGTATAATTAGTACTCACATTTTGGAGATGAAGACAGTAAGGCACAGAGAGGTTAGGTAACTCTCCCAAGGTCACACAGCTAGCAAATAGTAGAAAGAGGACTTGATCCCAAAAACCTTGACCCCAGAGTTCATGATCTTAATCACTGGACTATGCTGCTTCTCTACTGTTATTTCACATGTCAGCAGTTGATTTGGCTACAGATTTTGTTCAGCTGATGCTACCAGAAGATTGACTCAGCTTACTTGGCTAAAACAAATCTCCAGTGAAATCTGTATTTAATCTTGAATTATCCCAAAAGCCACATTCTGTATCCCCAAAGAACCTAGTAAGTAATTGCTTGTTCTCTTCCCCTTGTGCTGTATAGATATCTGATAGTAAAACACTGTGTTACTATGGTGACCAAATGATGTCTAAAGGGAAAAAAAGAAATCTAGAATTACATCATGGTTGATTTTTTTTTTTTTATATCAAACCTGGAAACATTCTTTTGTCCTTCGAACCTAGTAATAAGACCATCCTAAGCATGTTATCTTTAAAGGCACTTAAATCTATGGTCTTCAAAATAGATTAGAAACTTCTAAAATTGTGAACATAAACTATGGTATCAAACTGACTAGATTTATTGCTTTAAAATAATGTTATCATACTTTAAAATAAGATAATAGATTTCTCTCTTGGCAAATTATTTTAGGGGAAAGCGAGGAAGTTTTTTTAACTTCTGGGTATTTCTGAGATACAAGGATTTTATTCCTCAGGTCTGTATAGTTTCCCTTCTGGCCATTGACAATAAAAGATGACTGATCTTGTTCTTATATGCTATGGGAAAATGAAGAGAATTTACTAGGTCAGAGACACAAAGAGGAAGAAAAGGGATAGAAATCTAAAATTTGTGAAATTCTTCCCTAAATGAGGTGTTTCCCTTCAGAGTTTCACGGAAGAAGACTGTGAAGAGTCCTTGGGTCCCCTGCAAGGTCCGACTTCAGTCCTCAGGATTAAGCCTTTGATCCCTGCTGAACTCTGCATTTCCCTTGGACCAGTAACACTTTCACACTATTCTAGTCATCTGAAGGGAGCTTATGTGTCCTTCCATCTTTGGGTTTCTTGCACTTAGCACCAGGCCTGGTTTATAGTAAGCTCTCAGTATATATTTGCAAATGAGGGATGGGAAGACTGAGAGCATGCCACTGGAGCCAGTTTGGGGGCTCATGCCAACTTTGTTTTGCATGTGTTTTGAGGGAGCATAGTAAATGTACAGCAGGAGAAAACTTGGCAGGAGTCAAAATTATGCCTGAATTATGTATGCCAGCCAGAGTGACCTGGAGCAGTGGCACACTAGAGTTCAAGACGTATCCATAAATCCTGTCCTGGAGATTACCAGTCCCCCTGACTTTTTATTTCTATTTAGAATGCACTTCTGATATTTTTTAATTTACATCTGGATGGAGGCACCCCGAACAGTCTCATTTTGCTCTCTCATGTTTTTTGCCTGGCCCCATTGCCCAACATTGAAACAGTTCACTCGGGTTGAGAGCTAATGTCTTGAGAAGGTCAGTTCCTGCCCCAGGCAGTCCTGTCTTAAAAAACTGTGGTTCCCAGTCCCCGGAACACTGCAGCAAGAACTCACAGGAGGACAGGCCTCCCCGCTAGAGAACCCTGGGATCTCCAGTGTCAGAGTGGGTTGGAGCCAGCCTGCCTTTCCTAACCCGTGGCAAATAGGACCTGAGTACAAAAGATTATCTCAGAGCCTCTTGAAAGGTTGCTTAGGATTTGAATTTGAGTCAGCAAGCTAATTAAGCTTAAAACATTTTAAGCTTAATTATCACCTCTCCTGATAATATACACAAATGTAACATTTTCTATTATTTTTCAATCTAATTAAGTAACTAAGGAGCGGAAGGGTAGGGTTTGTGGGTAAGGTGTGAGTCCCTGAATCCTATTCCCTCCTCCTCACCTCCACTGTTACCTGCTGAGTGACTTGTGCCAAAGAACCAGCCCTGCTGGAAGCACATACAGCCTGGCAAGTGCTGCATGCCCACTGCACGCGTGGAACTTCTCAGATAAGCAGGTATGTGAGTGCACACAAGAGGCTTCAATCGGAAAGTCTTAGCTGGGCTTCCCACTCATCCCTCTCAGACCCAAAAGGGTGCAATCTATTTAACCAGCTGAACTGAAGAAGTTAGAAGAGAGAAAATGGAGAGACTTCCCTCTCTAGGAGAGGCTTCGCAGCATGTGCTTTCAGCCTGGAAGCCAGGAATGAAAGAGGCTATGAAAAGGACACAGTGAATGTGAGGGAAGGATATGAGAAAGTGATACCTGGGTCCCGCCTTTCCATCACAGTAAAGTACCCGCTGCTAGTAAAACCTGCTCCCTGAGTCAGGCCCTGTCAGCCCAATTATTCAATCCTTTCCTCTGGTATATAAATAGGGGAGGAGAAGAAATAGAAGGACAAGAGTGTGGATGCAATGTCTCCTCTATGAACCAAGTTAAAAATGGGATGAGATGGGAGGTGGCCTTTCCAAGAGAATACTTTAAAAGCAGTTAAAGCCATCTGTGACTAATAATAATATAAAAATAATTTTTTAAAAAAAAAGCAATTAAAGCAGTCATCTCCTGGAGCCTTTCATTCAGTATACCTTCCTAGGCACCAAATGTCTGTCATGTCTAATCCTGATAGAAATTCTCTGATGTGCATTATTAGTCTCAATTTCTGATCAGGAAACTGAAACTCAGAGAGCTTCACTAACCTGGCCAAAGTCACACAAATACAGCCAAGATCTGAATCCAGGTTTCTAATTCTGTGCTCTTTCCACTATATCACAAGTAAAGTTCTTTCCTCTACATTCTTTTCACAAATACAGGTTTTTGGATATTAGATTAATACATATACAGTTCTAGAAAATTTGGAAAATATAGAGTAGTATAAAAGTGGAATGAAAATAAAAGTCAGTTATGATCTCGCCACCTGGAAACAGCTATTGTTAAAATTTTGACCCTGTTCGGGTCCCACATGAGGGCCAGTGGCACTGCCCTCAAAAAAAAAAAAAAAAAAAAAAAATTTGGTGTATTTCTCCTCAGTCTTTTTCAACGCATATGATAACAAAAGTAAATGTTTGTTGAGTACTTGCTTTGTTCCAGACATTGTTCTTAGCTCCTTTCTTGTGTAATTTTATTTTATTCTCACAACAGATCAATAAGGTGGGTACTTTTATTATCCTAATTTTCCCAGTGAAGATGCTCAATAAGCACAAAGATGCTAAGTAACTTGAAGAGGCTACGTAGGTAATGAGTGATTTGAAACCCAGGCAGGCTGGCTCTAAAACAGGATTTCTCAAATGCGCTGTTGGCATTTGGGTAGTTCCTTGTTGGGGATGCTTTCCTCTACTATAGAACGTTTAGCTGCATCCCTGGCCTCTGCCTACCAGATGTCAGTAACACCCTCCTTCCCAATTGTGACAACCAAGAATGTTTCCAGACATTGCCCAATGTCCCCTGGGAGGGAAAATTACCTCTGAACCACTGCTCTAGAGCCATTACTCAGACCAGCCTCTTCATATCTAAAATGTGCATAGAGCTATTTTCTTCCCCATCTAAAGAAGGAAATACACCTTTAAATTTGGGTACAAGTTATGAATGTCAATGGCTTCGTAGATCGTAGGTAGGCAATTAGTTACTTTCAGAAAAATGCTCATTAGTAGACTTTTATAACAGGGTTATAGAAGCACATCGTGGGGAGACTAACCATGTTTCTCTTATTATTTTTTTCCTAGTTCTCTGTGCCAGGCACCCTTTAGCCTTCAAGAATTCAAATTGCAGGTGTACACCATTATTTATATACATATCAGGGCAGTGCTTATCAACCAAAGTATCAGAATAGATTGCTGTGTCCCAAACAAAAGATGCCTGTTGCAAATAATTGCTTGCTGATAAAGTACCAAAATTTGCCAGTGATTTATTTTTTAAATTTAATTGTAATAAATTTAAGGATATCTGTATAAATATTTTCTTCTCACCGTGATTTTTTAGGTTGAGTATTGTGTTGGAATTATAGGTTGAGTGTCTAGAGTTGCATATAATTCTGGCTCTGTCTGGGGGGGGTGTCACATGTATGAACCCATCTGTCATGTCTGTCTCTGAAGAAGAAAGGTTGAAGATGACCTGTGTAGATGATTTGGGTCAACCATTGCTGATGTGCAGAGAAGATTAAAATGAGCATTGAGAAATGATAGCAGAAGCATTTTAACCTGTAAAATGTCTAAAAATATTTGGCACTAAAATATATATTAACCATGTGAAACATATGCAAATATACAAATCAACCATATTTTCAGTGATACATATAGTTGTGTAATTTGTCCATGAAAAATGTACATTAACGCAAATTCAAATCAGATTTTTGCTCCATGAGCTTGAAGGTTGCTTCTTTTGGAAAACCCTGATTGAGGACAATGGTGCAGATCAAAATTTACCCAGAATGTTGGTGTGAATTTGATGGGAGACAAATGTAAATGCTTCTGAAAAATAAAGAGTTCTTCATAGCTCCCTGTTCAACTTACACTTGGTTCTTAACAAATCTTTCACCTTTTTTTTCAAATAGCTGTAAATCACATTTCTTGTACAGCTCTTTCCTTGAGTGCAATGAGTCTGGTCTTTGCCTTCTCATTTCTGTCCTATTTAAGTCACACTATTGGAGAAGTTGATACTGAAATCAGAGCTTGGAAATGAAACTGAACATTTACTTCCAAAATAACTATTTGTCTCTACTTTAACTCAGTGAGCACACAGCAGGTATTCAAAAAATGTTTGTTGTAATGAATAAAATTGAGTTTGCTGAGGTTCAAATTCCTTGGCCAAATTGTTTTCTTCAGAATTCAGAAGACACCCTACTGGGAAGAGAGGTGTGGAGCTTTGGTAGAAGACAATCAGGGTTTCTAATGAAGTGTTTCTCCCCTCTGAGAAGTTAGGGATTAGAATGGAGAGCAAACACAGGTGGCAACCATCTTTGACCACACCACTTCTGGTAAGGGATCTTCCATAGAAGATCACTGGCACATCCAGGGTAATTGAGGACGGCTTGGCTGGCCCTTAGGTAAAATTCATCTCTCATTCGGAGACACATCCTACTGCTCTTGGATGTCAAAAGCTCACCGTGCTGGGCTCCAGCAGCCCTAAACAGCTTCCCTCTCCTCCCATCAAATGCACCCTCAGGATGAGCTCTCTGCTAGGTGAAAGTGTGGGTCTTAAGTTTAATGGATGTTTGTTGCTCATCTCCTTGTCTCCCTATCAGTTTTTGTTCATTTCTAAAGTGACCTTAGAAGTCATCCAGACCAACTCATTCATATTGTAGATATGGAAACAGAGATGCGGAGAGATTGATTTACTTAAGGTCCTTACACTGATATCAGAATAAGACCTGGGTCTTTTGACTTGCTGTCCAGTGCTTATAATCAGAATTAGAACCCAGGGTTCTTAGCTCCCAGTCCAACGTTTAAGGTAAAGTAGAAAGCACTATACACTCTTTAAGCTTTTCAGCATTTCTAGCATTCTAGATGCTTCTGGGTGGTGGAAAGTGATAGAATGGCTGGTATAAATTTTAGTCTTCACCCTCAAGTATATACAAAATGCTGTATTGAGTTAGTTTCTATTGCTGCTGTAACAAATGAACACAAATTTAGTGGCTTAAGATCATAGCCATTTGTGTGTCACAGTTCTGCGGGTCTGAAGTCTGCGTGTGCAAGGCTTGTTTCTCTGCTTGATCTCACAGGCAGAAATTGAGGGGTTGGCAGGACTGCGTTCCTTTGTGGGGGCTCCAGGGATGACTCCCGTCCCACGCTTATTTGATGGTTGGCAGAATCTAGCGCCTGGTGGTTGTAGGACTAAGGGTACATTTCCTTGATGGTTGTCAGTTGGGGACCACCCATCACCCCTAGAGGCCTCTCCCTGGTTCTTGCATGTGGGCCCCTGCCTCTCAGAGTCAGCAACAGCCTATCAGTTCCTTCTAGTGCGTGGAATCTGCCTCTGACTTCTTCTGCCACACGTCTCTGCCACCAACCAGAGAAAGTGCTCTGTTCTACAGGGCTCATTAGTTTGGGCCCACCTTAATAATTCAGGATAATCTTCTCATTCTAAGTTCCATAACCTTAATTATATATGAAGTGTCCCTTTTGTGAACCCTAATCACAGGTTCCAGGGATTAGGGTGTTAGCTTTTGGGAGCCATTCCGCCTACTACTATAATAGCAAGGCTCCATATAGTCAATAATATTGTAATAACTATGTTATGGGCTATTTTATGAAGTTAGAAGAGGAGGCCGTTTTGAAAACCCCTCTCTGTTTAAAAAATCATGCTCCCCTTGAGCACATAACCAATATCCAAACAAAAATAAAATGTGCCCAGTCTGATCTCAGGAAACTGTTTGATCACTGTAGGGAAACCAATCAAAAGGCACGGAGCTGGAAATATTATGAAAGAATATTTATATATATATTGTGAAAGGGGAGGAAAGGGAAAAGGACATTATAGAAAATTCCAGGCTTATAAGACTGAGACACTAGTGGTCTCAAATGGTGGAGGCGAAACTCTGTTTTCACTGGAAGTATGAGGTTCTTTTGCATTTAAAATTATCTAATAGAAATAATTCAAGCAGAGTGGATTCTGTAAGCTTTTGAGAAAGACATACTCAATCCAGTTATATTACATACTTTGGTTTAGGGTATAGAAAGAAAGTTTTACCTGGCTAACATGTTAACTAAAAAGTCATCCCCAACTTGGAGAAAGGCTGTTTATTTATTTCGACCTTATTTTTCCCTTAAAAACATTGTGAATGATGTTTGTGGACCCAGCCCCTTCACAAAAGCCATACACACTTAATGAAGCTAAATTATGTGACTAATGTTAGTATTATCACTACAGTATGTGATGTGTGATATGGTTACTAAAATTTGCTTGTCATGTGGCTTAAAAGACTTTTATGGGCTGATGGTAATAAGAGTGCTAATTTTTGAACCACTTGTTATGTACCAGACACCGAACTAAGGTGTTCTATAAAACTGGACAAGGATAACACTTACTGAGTATTTTCCTCTTACCTGGCAGATTAGACTTGCATTAACTCATCTAACTCCTCTGCGTATATTATCTCATTTAATCCTCATCATAATCAAATGAGATAGGAACTAATTATCCTCATTTTATAGATAAGACAACTAGAGGTCCAGAGGGTTAGATAACTTGTCCTGGATCACAAATTAGTGAGTGATAGAGCTAAGATTCATACTGTAGCTGTCTGACTTTAAAGCCTGCATATGTAACCACTGTGCAGTATTTCTATATTGTGAGATGAAAAATAAATATTTTTCACCACAAGATTATGTTCTGGGTGTAGGTTTGTCAGACTTAGTGAATAAAAATACAGGACACTATGTATGGAATATTGCATAGAACATACTTATGCTAAAAATACTTTGTGATTTATCTGAAATTCACATTTAATGAGCACGCTGTATTTCATCTGGTAACCCTATTTGGGTGGCACATTAGGAGACGATGTCTTACCTTCTCAGGTTTTCCTGTTCCCAACCACAGTCACGCTGGTGACTAGCCACCTGGGCCTTATACAGTTCCATACAGCACTTAGCTCAGTGTCCACACCGAAGCCATAGCTCAGGGGCGGAAAGCAGTATAGCCGCTCAGGAAGCTTCCAAAGAGCATGTGTGGCCCTTTGGCCATTTGTAAATTCAGGGATGTGTTCAAGTTCAGATTTCCGGATAGGTTACCCTGTAAACCCTATACTACTGGAAGTGGTGAGCTAGTAAATGTTAACAAGTTGCCTCTTCAGGGAGAAAAACCTGATTTGTGTGGCTCGTCAATTTCCATAGTGTGACTGTTCTTATTGTGGCAGATTCATGATACCAACGTGATGTCATTGAATCTGGAGTTGGGAAGAAATGTGCACAGCTGGCTCTGCGGAGCCCATGCAGGCCAGTCCCAGCCCACCACTGTTCCTGGCATTTCTCATTTTCATATATCGGCAAATCAAGTCTATGTAGTAATGAAAGGTTTAAGAGAGAATATCTACCACCATGGTATTTTCTGAATTAAAACTACTAAAAATTTAAAACGGCAGTTTCCTACTTGGGGGTAATACCATTGATGAAAATTTTTCCTCGCTTCAATTTAGACGGAAGTCTACAGTTCTGCTTTCATTCTGCGTTTAAAAGGCAACAGTTAATCATCCTTCAGAATGAATTTCCAATACTCTTTTTTTTTTTTTTTTTTTGAGGGCAGTGTCACTGGCCCTCACATGTGGGACCCGAACCGGGGTCGTCGGCTTCCCAAGCCAGCGCTTAACCAACGCACCACTCGGCCGACCCTTCATATTCTTTATTCTGAAGAAGATGCGTATTTCTAGATCAGCATGTCTGCTGCACTTTTGATGCTAAGTCTCCATTGCAGCATATGGTGGGAGTGACTTTTTTTCCCCCCCAAATGTTCACTATGTCACATATGTCTGAGCTAGCATAGTCAACAGATGCATCTGTGGGCAGTTAAGAGGCTGTGGGGAATAACTTTGTATTCCTATGTTTGATTGAGGAGTCAAGAAAGACTTATCCAGGGCCGGCTGAGTGGTGTGGTGGTTAAGCGCTGGCTTGGGAAGCCAGAAGCCCTGGTTTGGGTCCCACATATGAGGGCCAGTGACACTGCCCTCAAAAAAAAAAAAAAGAAAGACTTATCCGTTTATAACCAGTTTGACCCTCTGAATTCAGAGCCAGCCCTTTGTGGCCCCCCTGGGCATGAAGCCCCAGGGGTGGTTAAGAGTATGGGCTTTGGAATGAGGCAGTCCTGGGGTAACCACTTTCCAACTGTGTGACCTTGGCAAAGAACTTCAGTTTTTTTCATTTATGAAGCAGGGCTAATAACATTACTTACCTTTAAGGACTATACATATAAAGTGTCTGACACATAGTAAGCACAAAATAAGCATCAACTTTTGGTAGTATTGATGTTGTAACTACTGTCATCATTGTAATTAATCTTACTGTTCATTAGTAAACATCCTTATGTATCTCTTCAGGTCCAGCAGATACTTCCCATTTTACAGAAAATATTTGTTTTATTTCCCTAAACCAAATCATGTAAAAATTCAATATTATAAAAATTCTAATTTGACATTACATTTTTGAACAAATCTCAAAAATAAAGATGGTCTTTCTACATTGTGAGAATGTCTGTAAATTTTTATCATTTCAGGAGGGAAAAAAAAAATCCAAAAATCATTACTTAGGATTTTTTGAGACTGGAAGAAACCTAACCAGCAGCTGATAAACTTAGCCAGGAATAGCACATGGCAGAACTGTGAAGTGGACAAAGTCTGTCATCTGTGCCCCTTTAGTCTTCATTGTGGTCCTCTCATTAGTTTGCAGTCATCCATTCAACCATCCAACAAAGTATAATTTTAAAAAATCATAAAGTTAAAAGTATGACTCTCATGCAAATATAGAATGACCATATGTTAAAGATTTATTAACTTATTACCAAAGGAACCAATGAGATAATAAGGCTGGTTCCCAGAGCATTTGAAGAAATGCGTTTTTACAGGTGTGTTTTTTTTTTTTAAAGAATGTCAGCATAAGATTGCTAGGTAGACACAAAACTGGTTAATGTCTCCCAGGATAATAAGGCCATAGCCTTTAGGGTTATTTTTCTGCTAGACAGAAATCTGCATGTTAACACATAACTTCACAACGTCTGGATTCTAGTCATATAGCAAATAAATAACAAAATTCAGCACAGATACATTCTCTCAGAGAATTAATCCTTGGAGACGCCCATCTAACCATGTCCTAGCATGATTTTGAAAAGATTTGCTATACTGTTTTACTTATTTTCAAGCATTGGATCATTTTTATTAACACATCTATCCATTTATGTATTCAGTAAACCTTTATTAATATCTGTATGCCCCAGGGATATAGAGCTCTTGAGGACAGTTTCTGTCCTCAAGGAACTTATAACACAATGGGAGACAAACATTCGAAATAAAAATTACAATACAAACTGATAGGCATGTTCCCTTCCCAGGCTTTCTAGAATCCATCATTACAGAGGTCCACCTAATCCCTAGTTCTATACCATGTCAACTCATCCGCCATTCTCCCCACTTACACACTAAAACACACCTCTTAGAGCCCAGTGCATGAATGACTCCTTTTTTAGATAATATATATACGTTTTAATAAGGACCTTCAGTACTCAACCCCGTGGAGTGTGTCACCTGGAGGCTCAGAACTGGTTAGGAGGAGAAAGGCTGAGCAGGCAAGAGGTGATGAAGTCTTTCCTGTCTCTTAAAATTACTGCATGTGGGTGACTTGGACATAATTACTATTTTAGCAGCCCTTGTATTTCAGAAACACTCCCTTGAAGATGTATTTGTTTCCAAATTAATGAAGCAGGGGAGACCTTTCTAAAATTTGACTGGGGACCCTAGAATTTAATTATAATACGGCAGACTACTTTTGGGGGGGAGCGAGGTGCAGGAGTCTGTCTGGACACCTAAACTACCTTCGCTTTCCCTTAAATAAGTTCTGTTTCATGTAGCAGTTGACCTGATTGACTTCAGTTCACCTCCCCTGTTCTTCTCATGCCTTCTTCTATCTCCATGGTCACCAGTGTTTCAGCTCCCTGCGAATACACAATGATTTTCTCTCTGCATGTAATTCTCCTCGCAGAGCCATCTAGAGTAGGAGTCATGTATTTCAGTTCTCTGTCCTTATGGATTCAACTCAGTAAATATTTAATAAGCAGTTATTGATGTAAAGAACTTCAGGGGAAGCTGTAAAGCATGGAAAAAGAATAATACCCTCTTCCCAGGAGCCCATCGTTTAGTGGGGGAAGACAGAAACATGGAAGTAATTCTAAAGCAGTGATTCTTAATCCTGGCTGCACATTAGGATCACCCGGGGAACTCTGAAACATCCCGATGCCCAGGCTGCACTCCAGACCAATTAAATTAAGAGTCCCTCGGGTAGGACCCAGGCGTCAGTGTTTTTTTTTAAAGCTCCCTGGGAGAGTCCAGTGTGTTGCCAAGCTAGAGAATCATTGTTCTAAAGCCAAAGAAACAGAAAATGCTGCAGTAAAGGACTAACAAAGTGTTGCATGAACAAGGATACCACAACCATTCTGGAAATGCTAATATTCGTATCCACTGTCTGACCGCATTTCAGCCCATGAATGCAGAAAATATAGCCTCTCGTTGTAACCATGGGAAAAATTTAGGTCAGTTTGATTGTAGGGCATTTAGAAACTATATACTCCAGGAGGTATGGTCTGCAGGAAACTGTGTCTCTAAGGGAAAATGGCCCAAAAAAGCTCAACCCAGAAAGATGACCTCCAAATTCATTCCACATGCTCTCTCCCTCCCTTGGAATTTTCTTTTTTTTTTCCTTCATGGTCTTCCTGAAAAAGTCCTCGTCACCCTCCAAACCCCTTTCAAATCTCACCTCCTTTGTGAAGCCTTTCCTTTTCTTCCTCCTATACCAAGCAAAATTGGTCCTGAGTTTTCTTCCACTTAGCTCTTTGTCTGTTTTTAGCAGTTAATTATAATTATTCCAGAATTTAATTATAATATGGCAGACCGTTTATTTATACATTTACCCTTTCAGGGGCCTTATCTGTGTTAGTACCCAGCAGTTTCTTGGTTTACTGACTGAATAAACAGAGCTGCAGCAATTTCAGGCAGAGTCAGAAAATCATGCCATCATCAGTGGAGACCTACACTCAGGAATTCCCCAGGTTTCCGTGTCTCATTTCTCAGCACTGGGACCCTGTGCTTCCAAGAGGTCGGGCGGGAGAAATCAGCAGATGCACTCACGGGGGAAAAGGAGCTGGAGGAAGTGATGGAAGGCCTCGCTGCACTTCAGTTGTAGGCCTGAGCAGGGTTTTGCTGTGAGAGGAAGCGAGAAACAGAAGGAAGTCCATAGGTTTTAGTGTGTATATTGACCAGAGAAAAGTGCCTGTGCCACTGACGTCCGTTTTTATTTTGGCCACAGCCATCCCCAAAAAGTATAGAACAGCTCTGTCTGGGAAAATTGCTCATCTGTTTTTTTTTTTCAACTTTAAACCTTTTTAAAAATTGGGTTTCTTTTGGCATTTTGTAAGTTTTACACATATGAAGGTGAAAACATTTCCGTTTTATAAGTACGAGGATCATGCATTCCAGATTATTTTCTAGGACAGTGCTAATTTTAGAGCTTATGTCTGTTTTCAGACTGTGTTTCTGATTTTTTTTTAATATGGAAAGTATGGTTGCTGTTCCTACAATTGACTATCAACTGCCCAGCCATGCTAAAAGCTCTTTTAATAGTCAGATGTCTCATAGTCTTACATTTCTCTTTGAGAAATTAAGTAGGGCTGCCTCATGGATGAAAATCCTGAAGGTAACATGAAACTGGCATTTAGTATGTTTTCCCAAGCTCCAGACTTTTGTTGAATGTGGTGTCTTGGCGAGAACAATATATATTAACAACACTCCTCTCCCTATCACACAAATCAGTGCAAAAACCTTTCAAGGAAAAATGGGTCATTAAGAAGTTTTCTTTCATTACAAACTGTTCTTCATCCCACCTCTAAAACTTCAGAAACATTTCTTTGTGAGGTGTCCTCACAGGAACCCGCCAACAGGGACACCGGGTCCTGCTCCAGCCTGTTGCTGCCACAGGCCAGATGGAGTGGCTCTGGCTATTATGGTTTCAATTGCTATGCTTTCTCTTTCTGTTTAACAGATGCAGAGCATATTAAACCTTAGTGGTCCCACTGTGACCAAAATCACCTCAATTGTAATTAAGTGGCCTACAATTATACAATCTTTTTTTTTTTTTTTTTTGAGGGCAGTGTCACTGGCCCTCATATGTGGGACCTGAACTGGGGCCACTGGCTTCCCAAGCCAGCGCTTAACCACCGCGCCACTCGGCCGGCCCTATACAATCTTTTTATCTATTAAAAAGTGTAACTTTTTTTTTCTCACCGAATAGTACACTTTATAATATTGTTCTATATTGAAGGATCATAAGCTCTTAAGTTGCTGATTGGACCAGCCGAGTGGTGCGATGGTTGGGAACTGGCTTGGGACACCAGCGGCCCTGGTTCGGATCCCACATGTGAGGGCCAGTGACACTGCTCTCAAAAAAAACGAAGTTGCTGAGTAACAGTAATATTTGGTTATTTTTAATCATCTGAATGCCATAAGGTTTCTAGTAATCTGGTTACATTCTTTGGAAGACATCGTGTATGTTCTTCAGTCACTATGTCATTTTTATAAAAGGATAACTAAGAATAGCATCAAAATATGTCATTGATAGGCAGCAGGCTACTCGTACATGAACCACATCCTCTTTTGGAAGAAGCAGGCTGTTTTCAGAGGTCATTAAATGAGGAGCTGCTTCTGGCTCGTGTAGAAGTGTTATTTTATGGTTGCTCCATGTGCTTCCATTATGCTTGTGTAATGGAAATTCTGCAATAAGTAAGGCCGGGCCCTTCCCAGTAGCCAGCCAGTCTGTATTCACAGATTCCTATGAGCTATTTCCATAGCTGACATCTGAGCATTTCCATCTGCCTGCGTTTTCCTCTCTTGCAGCCATGTTACTTTAGTGTTACGACATTCAGGAACTTCTCACTTACTTGCCCAGAATTCCAGCCGCTCTTCAGATGGGTGTAACACCCTTACCGTGAGTCAGGTTTGAGCTCCCTAACCCTCTATGATCCCCAATAAGGATATGTTTAGGAGTGGGGCTTGGTATGAGTTCCCCAACATTTGATGAAGGGGCAAGAGAGAGTGAGGCCAGAGGGAGCCTGAGCTGAGATCTGCTAAAAACAGCTCCTGAAATGAAAGAGAAATAGGGCCAGAGTTTTTTCTGGAATGTAGTCATATTTTTCTGCCAATGCACAAGTCCTACTCATTGACAAATGACAGCCAATCTAAGTGTCAAATAAGATTCTTAGCCTAAGAACTCAGTCTGTAGAACCCCATTTTAACAGGAGGCTTCATTCTTCTTTTCTTACCTAGAACTAAGAGAAAAAAAATGAATATGGTTTTTGCTCACAGAATGGATAACAGCAAGCCGCCTTTGGTTATTCCGACACTTCTGATGCCCCTCCAAAACCACAGCTGCACCGAAACAGCTATGGCTCTGCCAAGCCATGACCTGACGGAATTATATGAGCAGCACGGTTGGATGAGCAACAGAACAGACCTGCAGTATGGACTGAAACCCGGGGAAGTGGCCACAGCCAGCATTTTCTTTGGGACCCTGTGGTTGTTTTCTGTCGTTGGCAATTCCCTGGTTTGTTTGGTCATCCATCGGAGTAGAAGGACTCAGTCCACCACCAACTATTTTGTGGTCTCCATGGCCTGTGCGGATCTTCTCATCAGCATTGCCAGCACGCCTTTCGTCCTGTTGCAGTTCACCACCGGAAGGTGGACACTCGGCGGTGCAATGTGCAAGGTGGTACGGTATGTCCAGTATCTCACCCCAGGCGTCCAGATCTATGTCCTCCTCTCCATCTGCATAGACCGGTTCTACACCATTGTCTATCCTCTGAGCTTCAAGGTGTCCAGAGAAAAAGCCAAGAAAATGATCGCAGCATCGTGGATCTTCGATGCAGCCTTTGTGACCCCCGTGTTCTTTTTCTACGGCTCCACCTGGGACAACCACTGTAACTATTTCCTCCCCTCCTCTTGGGAAGGAACTGCCTATACTGTCATCCACTTCTTGGTGGGCTTTGTGATTCCATCTGTCCTCATAATCTTATTTTACCAGAAGGTCATAAAGTATATTTGGAGAATAGGCACTGATGGCCGAACTGTGAGGAGGACAATGAACATTGTCCCAAGGACAAAAGTGAAAACCATCAAGATGTTCCTCATTTTAAACCTGTTGTTTTTGCTCTCCTGGTTGCCTTTTCATGTAGCTCAGCTGTGGCACCCCCAGGAAAGAGACTATAAGAAAAGTTCCCTTGTGTTCACAGCGATCACATGGATATCCTTTAGTTCTTCAGCCTCTAAACCTACTCTGTATTCAATATATAATGCCAATTTTAGGAGAGGAATGAAAGAGACTTTTTGCATGTCGTCGATGAAATGTTACCGAAGCAATGCCTATACTATCACAACCAGTTCAAGGATGGCCAAAAAAAACTATGTTGGCATTTCAGAAATCCCTCCCATGGCCAAAACTATAACCAAAGACTCAATCTATGATTCATTTGACAGAGAAGCCAAGGAAAAAAAGCTTGCTTGGCCAATTAACTCAAATCCACCAAATACTTTTGTCTAATTTCTCAGAATTCTTTCAATTATTGTTATGCACCAGAGATTAAAAATCTTTAACTATAAAAAAATAAGCTATTTATATATTTTTTTCAATCAACTTTCTGAGGGAAATGTTTTCTTTTGTAAAATGCATTTACTTATTGATTATAGTTTTTGTGGTTTCTATTTTCCTTACTTTTTGTTTTAGGGGAAGCATTTATCTTGAGCTCATTTTACTATATTATTTACATGCACACACACAGAAAAGAAAATGCCTTCCTACTTTTTAATTACCACTAGGTTCAAAAAGCATAAACCATACACACAGTCTTTGATTCATGATTCAACATAGTTTTCTTGTTTCCTTTTTCTCCTCCCTACTGAAATGTTATAACTGTGGGCAGCATTTAAGAAATGTTAATATTGTATACGTTTTTAAATTACCTTCTAAGTAGTCGCTATCCATATCTGCTATAGAAAGCACTCCATACGTGTAAGTGCAAGGTGGAAAGGTCGCGAACTTAATTGTCCGATCTCGTATACAGTACTGGAATATGCTGGAACTTGCTAGGCAGTCTTCTTCTGTGATTGAATTTTCATCAGGATTCTTAGGGAAAGAAAGCTTATAGTTATCTAATTCACCTATCTCTATCTGTCTGTCTGTCTATCTATCTATCTATCTATCTATCTATCTATCTATCTATCTAATCTTTCTATCTGTCTCTCTCTCTCCCTCCCTCCCTTTTCCTCTCCTTCCCTCCTTCCCTCTCTCATCTTCATTTTCACTTAAGCAGTTGATGATGATACCTTGAAAAATTTAAAGTCAGTGGGATGTTTTTCTCACATCTCTGTCCAATATGGGCTATGTCTCGAACATTTACTTTCCTTCTTTAAGTTAAATTCAAGCAAATGAGCAGGTGCTCTTGCTAGGCAAGCCTAGAAAATGCCAAAGGGAAAAATGACAGATGGCATTTCTCTGTGCTCGGCCCTTTGGCTGCCTGGCCCTAACCCTGTACACCAGGATAGCAACGGGAAGGGGCACCCTCTTTCTTCTAGAGACTCAGACCCGAGGTCATTTCTCCAACCAGAGCCGTCTCCCCCTCGTCTTTTCCAGGATACATCATCACCCTCGCCAACTCAAACTCTTCTCTGCCTGTGATAACTCGGGATTTTCTTTCTCTAGTTGCTAGGTCTCCATGATTTCAAATCTAGGACCAGCACATTTTAAAAATGTTCTTACGCATATTTAAACAATAAAGGGCTTACAAGACTAGCATGTATTTTCACACCTTAGTTAACAAGAGCTGCAAATAATAATTCCAGTTGTTCAGCATTTTTACCTGCATTATCTCATTTTATCCTCTCAAGAATTTTGTGATGTGCTTATTATCTCGTTTGTAGACCAGGAAACGGGAACTCAAAGTTCTATGACTTGTCCAGGTTGGAATGTGACAGAGCTTGTATTCACACTCAGGTCCTCTAACTGCAAGTCTGTTGCTCGTTCTTTGACATTACAGATGTCTCTCTGCCACACAAGTGGCCAAACCCATCCAGACCTCAGTGGGCTGCCTGGCTGCTGCTTTGGTGGAAGTCTAACGTTAAGAGGACCTGGCCATTCTTAAAAGGAGAGTCTAGATGAAATTTAATGAGCCGGCCCTCCCCTTTTCCTTGGCTGTGGGTAGATTGTTGGATTTCTGGTGCTGAATGCCTGAGACACAGAAAGAAGCCTGTACGTTCCCACCTCACACACACAGGGAAACGAGACAAAATCGGGGTTGATATTTGGGGTAAGCAACAACGATAAAACATTTCATCTGCAAAACATCTATAGAGTTGATATTTTTAAGTGGAGATGCTTCTTTCAACACATTCAAAAGATAAAAACAGTATTTCATATTTTTTTGGTTTTTCTTTCTCCTCCACGTATTATTACGTATCCCATCAGTAAATGGCACTCTAAAAATGACAAAATGTGCCTGATGTTTGTGTCACCTGGCCTTTGAATTTTATGGTTCAGAGTTGTTAAAAAAATAGAATTTTATTTTTTGCCTTTGGAAGGAATATTATTTTTTAAAGTTAGATTGTTAAAAGTTAAATTTAATTTATTTCAATTTATTTTTATGTATTGTTTAGGTCTCAGTTTAAACTAAGGGAGATTACTGGATGATTACTGTAAGCTCCATTCTGTCTTTAATGTTCTAGGAGTTTACCCCAGTAAGTGGAAAGTCAGTGAGACCATCTTATAAAAACTTTTGTTATAGAAAGTACTAGCTTTTTAAAAATCCCCCAAATAATAAAAAATTAAGAGATAATCAAATCACAATCAAGAGAGCCCCAAAATCATATGACCTATGAAAATTCAATTATATTCTCTCAGGATGTTGATAGTTCACTGTATTTTAGTTTAGTTCAATATTCAAGATTCCTGTTGTCTTACTGGATCTTGAAATTGGAGAAAATTGGATATAATGCCCAGATTGATGAATATTTGCGTAAGTCTCTGCAACACAAGAGCATTTTCACATTTACCTGGCAAGAACCAGAGTTCAGTCTCAGGGAGGCAGGCTTCTGGAAACAATAAGAAAATTACTCCAGTCTCCTTACCAGGTACACAATGACATGCACCATGAACCTGGATTCATGGAGCCTCCAACAGGAGTTCCAGAAAGGTAACGATGTGGGCCATGGTTCAGAGAAGAGACAAGTCCCCTACCTGGCTCCAGGCTCCTATGGACTCAGAAAGGGACAGAGATGCATCCTTTGGATGGAATTTGAATTTCTCCTTTAATCTTCAGCGAAAGCATTATTCCAACCAGACTGTACCTTCTGCTCAGAGGGGCTTCCCTGTGGACCTTGCATCACAGGTTTACCCAAGATGCCTGGACCTGATCCCGTGGGCCACAGTTCCGGCTCAGGAAGGACATTTTTACTAGGGGAACCTCCACCAAGCATTGGGGAGCAGAATCATTTGCCACATAAGGTTGGGGTTTTGCTTCTCCTGGTGGGCATAGTTCCTTCCCTTAACCTCTCCAGCCTGGATATTACCTGCTTAAATTCACTTGGAAACAACATAACGAAGAGGTTCCACCCCTCTGTACTGTAAAAAAGGCAAAGAATTTGGGGACTTTTAGAGTAGAAGGGACGTTGAGAGATGTATCCCAGGCCCCTCATTATTTAGAAGAGGAAAGTAAGGCCAAGAGAGGTCCAATTAGGGATAAACTAAAATGCCTTCTGCCAACCAGTCCCCCATTCTTTTTGCCATCCTTCTTGCTGTAGCATGATTCATTTATTGGAGGAAAAAATCCTCACTGTGTGCAGAAGAATATGAAGAGTCAACAGTACCCCACTGTTCAGTTAACCTGCTAATTCATCTGAGACTGAGACGAACTTACCGTGCTGTAATTACAGAACAGTGGAAATGCAAATCGACTTTGTCGAATTGTTTTGCAGAATGACCGCTTGGTGGCACTGTGGCCAGTAGGCAGAGCCGACGGCCTCTTCATAGTGCCTGTCACATTGACAAATTCAGAGACATCCTCGTCTCGTAGCAACAAGACCGTGAAAATTGCTGAGCACCCAGAAGCAGCTGTAGGTTAATCAATCAGTGTGTTCAAAACACAAAGCATGTAAACACTGGAAGAAATTCCAAAATAATTAATACCTTTTACAGACATGAAATCTCTAGTCAAAATATTATTTTAAACCCATTTTCCAAACGGTAACATTTTCTAAAAACCCATCAGACCACCAAACTGGCAGTAGTGCCACCCACACTTACGAGGATCTCCATCTTTTCTGCTTTTTATCATTTGACTCGGAGAATTCATGGGCCTTTTCATAGCAGTGCAATCTAGACGGTCCCTAAATGTTCCTCTGCTCCTGGGAGCAGGCAGTTAAATTTATTTGAAGCCTGTCCCATTTCCTCAGACCCTCTTTAATTTTCTGACCCCCTACAACATGGGCTATTCTGAATTCTTGCTCAACTGAACCCTTCTGTTCAAAAACTCTGTATTCTTTCTCAGAAGAAGCCTCTTTATGTATTGCTTTAAAAACTCTCTATCAACCTTACTTGAGTTATACAATTAAGGTTATACAATTAGGGTTCACCTATCATTTGAAGAATGTGTGATTTTAGTTCTGCAGGAAAATGACCCCAACAAATGCTGGGCTCTGCTGTGACGAGTCTTGTGGTCTGGTTTCAGGATTATGATGTAGGTCTGGAAGCTTGCAAACAATCTGGTTTTCAGCAGGCTGACAGTCAAAGCAGTTCCAGCTGCTTGCCCACAACAGCAAGTTACAGGAGATTAAAGCTCCTTAAAGGGATTTTGAATGGGTCTTCTCTATTTTGCTGCCCTGCTATGTCCTCCAAAGAACACTCTCTTTAAGAAGACTATAGGACCGGCCGAGTGGCTCAGTTGGTTAAGAGCTTGCTCAAGAATGTGAGCTCTGAGCAATAGCAGTTTGATGCTCGGCATGAACTGTGCTGCCAACGGTTGGCAGGATGGCTCAGCTAAGGAAAAAAAAAAAAAGAAGGAATTGTCTAAAATCAAGACACACAAAATACTTGAGAATGTAGACTTATTGTCACTCTTCTGTTGGGATTTCCACTTATACAGTAGAGATAAGTGATGGGGGAAAACCAGTCTTGACTGTTAATTTAATTATTCATTCTCATAAAATATAAAACCCAATGAAATAGGACTTCAGTTGCTCTTGGTCATAGTTAAGTGCAGGTAGCTATGTAGCTGAAACATGTAACAACCGTATATTGAATATTTTAAATTTAATGTAATTCTTTACCACTTGAGCAGTTTCTCATAATTTCTATTTAGCTTACAGATTACTTACTCTGTGAAAGTCATCCTCCCCCTTTTTTATAGATGAGGAAACAGGCTGAAAGGTTAAATAATTCGAGGTGATTTAGAAGATAGATCCAAGACCACGTCTTCTGCCTAAATCACACTCTTTTTACTACTCTATTCTTATACGGACATATTTCAGTATTGTGAAAGAGACAATTTGAGATATTTCTGGTGAAGATATTTTATTTTTTCATAAAAATATAATTGTACAATGCTTTTAGAGAAAGAAAAATCCCTTCAATGCCCCCAAATACCATGTGGTTTAACAGTAATCTTCCTCTCTCTGAACACTAAATAAGTAATTGATAATATAAATTGATTTCTGGTGAAATATAGCATGTATGTTTTTAAATTTCTTTCCTTCTATTTTAACTAAAGGCAAGTCCAGTTTAAACCTATACTTTTGAAATTAGCCAAATCAAATCTATCATAATTCAAAGATGATAAAATGCTACATGGTGATGCTGATAACTACTGTCCATGAGCTGGGAAATTGTGATATGGATTTGCTACAGTAAGATAGGTTCTGATTTAAATATAATAGAATGATTTTAGATAAAATTGAAAAAAAATTAAAAACTTCAACCATATCCTAAAACTTGACCTAGTCAAACTTATTCCATATTATATTAAGTTGCTCTAATGTATGGCAGCTCTATGCTAAATTAATGACAGATTATGACTAGTCTAAATATACAAACATATTTTTCCCCTTACCTTCCTTTCTTTGGGTAAAAATGAAAAAGAAAACATTACTCTGTTACTCAGAGAGCAATAACAGCAGCGATCCAGAGAGACGGAGCTTACTGATGCTGTACGTTGTCATTACAGGTTAAGTGAGGGATGCTGGGATTTCAGTATGCTGCTCCTTAACTGGAATGGGGAAAGAAATGCTCCAGCTGTTTTAATCAGTGACATTTATCAACATGCTACAAGTGGCCAAAGTGTGCAGCCAGCACAATACCCAAAGCAATCAAAACATTCCTTTTTAAAACCAAGGAACTTTCTCTTGGTTTGATCTACTGCAATATACCAAATAGACAGGTTTAGGAATAAACTCAAATAAACTGTTATTTATTTTCACCGCAAATTACACATCCTCTACCTAAGGACAAAGTCACTGACTGCTCTTGTAAAGATAATGGGGGATAGGGGGATAGCTCAAATAAATGACCCTGTAATGTAAAATTACAACCAGAGAAGAAATACTTCAAGCACAATGGAGACATTCCATTGAAGAGCCACATTCATTTTGGAATGTTTGCTTTGAAACCAACTCTTCTGGGGAATTCAAAAGGTACTGAACAAAGCAACACACAGTACATCTTGGGTTGTTTTGCAAAATAAAAATATACATTTGAGTAGACCAGATGGCAAAACATACCCATTACAATCTGAACACTATGTTTAAAACACTTAAACTCTGAGGCTTGAATATTAACAATCCTTTATCTACATTTGTAATCCTAAAAAGACATTAAACACTCTTAAACCCCCAGTCCACCAAAACACAGAGAGACCCAACAGTCTGGGCTAGTGGTATATCAGTAGTCACATAGGACTAGACTAGAGATCTGAGTTTGCAACCTAAGCACAAGAGATCTTTAGGAGCTCAGGCTAAGGGGAGGCACTTGATTCAAATGCATGGCCTAAGAGGGAGCAAAGTACTCTGTAATCTGAAACTATGAGGTCCATCTCAGTCCCCCTCACAAACAATCTAGACTATGATGCCATCTCTGAAACGGCCATTTCATAACAAAGCATTATTTTGTTTGGAAGCCAAATATTTGCTTCATTAGAGCCAAGAGCAATTATAATTTAGCAGCAACAGAGAACACAACTCCTGATTTAACTTTGGGAAAGAGAAGAGAGAGTGATAAAGTGTCTCAGTGGGGAAATCAAAAAGTTCCTAGGTCTATTCGAGTGTATCATACTATGAGCTTGATTCCTCAACCATCACTCCATTTGGTGGTCAGGAAGAAAGTAAATGTAGAGCTGCGATGGGAACTGGAAAGAACTGCTCTGGCCTTCTGCACCTCTTGCCAGGCCCACCAGCTGCTGCGGCTGCGCAGACTCTGGCTACAGTGTTTCACTCCAGATGCGCCAGATACACACCCACAGTGTGTTTCTTTCTGACTCAGTACTCATTCATAAGGAAACTCAGGTCAGGGGAGAAACTAAGTGTTCTGGTTATTAGATCTACCAGCAATTTGTCCCTCATTTTGTTCCAGATCTCTTGAGGCAGAAACTCAATCTCAGCAGCTAATTTCATTCCATTTTCTTTAGAAAAATTCTCCTGGTTAGTTGATTACACAAGGAAATATGTGTGCACATTCACTCCTGCCCTACCCACATACATATACAGACATAGAATAGACATACATATATATCCTCTGGGTTGTCAAGATGATGTATGCTGCTGAAATGCCTAAAAGGTTATTTCTTGCTTAAAAATAATTTTGAAATTATTATTTTTCCAAGTATGGATTAGGTCCTAGCAAACTTTTATAAACACAATTTGAGAAGACAGCAACAAAAGTTTTACTAAATAGAGGCTGTCTTGAGGGCTTTCCTGATGGATGTTGTTAACATGTACATTATTTAAAACAGGCATATCAAGGACCGGCCGAGTTGCATGGTGGTTAAGCGCTGGCTTGGGAAGCCAACGGTCCCGGTTCGGGTCCCACATATGAGGGCCAGTGACACTGCCCTCAAAAAAAACAAATAACAAAAAAAAAAACAAAAAAAAAAAAACAGGCATATCATTATGGATTAAAAAAATAGAAATGTATATATTTGTTAATACATATTCACAGCTTATGCTGGAATGGCTCACAGGAGAAATTATGGTTCATGCAGAAAATAGACGTTACTCAAGTAAATATAAAGAAATAAAATTAGGTCCATAAAGGCTAAGAACTTACAGTCAGTAATCAGCCCACTTGGTTTCTCTTTGCAGGGCAATCAAAAACATAAAAGGAGTGACACCTAAACACACATACACATACAAATACATGAATTATATGGAAAGAATATAAATTAACCAGAAAAGCAATGTGGCGCTAAGGTGCAAAAATACAATCTTTACCCATTTCCTCTACTCCTGTGTTTTCAAGCATTGCAACATGTTAAATGCCACAGGTGGCAGTACCAACCAGAACAGGTCTGAATGTCTGCAAATTTTCTAAGTGTTAAAAGTTAAAGCAAAATCCTTTGAGATCTATGATCACACATTTTGGTAGAAATTGCAGATTTACAGAGATGACTACTGAGCAGTAGGTAGTAAATGGAGCCAAGAGGTACAATCTTGCCCATTCATCCTCCATAGGAATCAGGATATTGGCTTCAATCACTGACTCATCATTTTATATGATCTTCACCCTGAAAAAATAAATCAAATTACCAACGTAAGAATGTTTTTAAGGTCAATGAAGTTTAGCTAATCTGTTTTAAAACGCATGAATTTTTTTTTTTCTAAGTTTGGTATCTACAAGAAGTCTACTTTAAAATACAGACTGAAAGAAAACTGAGTTGATTTGGCTTTTTCTCCTTAATTTGATTTAGATTATGGCAAGTGTTACTTCATCTAATAAATGTTATAAATAAAAAAGCCAATTCTTCAATTTTATAAAAATTTTAAAAGATAAAAAGTTTGTAATATTTCCTTATAACTATTTCAAGTGTTCCCAAAGCAATCACAATGATGAAGAAATCAATACATGCCATCTTCATTTTAAAATCATTACAGTCTCTTTAACAAATGGTGCTAGGACAACTGGATATTCACATACAAAAGAATTATGTTGGACCCCAATCTCACACCATATAGAAAAATTAACTCAAAATGGATCAATGACCTAAACGTAAGAACTAAAACTATAAACACAGTAGAAAAAAACATAAGGGTAAATCAGGACCGTGGATTTGGCAATGGATTGTGAGATATGACACCCAAGGCATTAAACAAAAGAAAAAATAGATAAACTGGACTTCATCAAAACTGAAATCTTTTGTGCACAAAAGGACACTATCAAGAAAATGAAATGACATGGGCCAGGCGAGTGGCTCAGTTGGTTAAGAGCTCGCTCAAGAGTGCGAGCTGAGCTCTGAGCAACAGCGGTTCGATGCCAGCCCGAGCTGACTTCCCATTGAGCTGCCAACAGGTGTCAGGATGGCTCAGCTAAAAAAAAAAAAAAAGAAATGAAATGACAACCTACAGAATGGAGAAAGTATCCTCAAATCATATATCTGATAAAGGTCTAGAACCCAGAATATATAAAGAACTCTTACAACTCAGCAAAAAAAGTGAAAAAGAACTGAATTAAAACATGGGCAAGGCTCTTAAGCACACATTTCTTCAAAGAAGATATACACATGGCCAACAGGCTCATGAAAAGATGCTCAGCATCATTAGTCAATAGGGACATGCAAATCCAAACCACAGTCAGATTTCACTTCACACACTAGGAAGGCCATAGTTTTTAAAAATGGAAAATAAGGGCTGGCCAAGTGGCATGGTGGTTAAGAGCTGGTTTGGGATGCCAGCGGCCCAGATTTGGATCCCACATATGAGGGCCAGTGGGACTGCCCTCTTAAAAAAAAAAAAAAAAAAAAAGGAAAATAAAAAGTGTTGGCAAGACGCAGAAAAACGGGAAGCTTCATATATTGCTGGTGGGAATGTAAAATATTTCAGCTGTTCGCTATTTACAATAGCCAAGACTTGGAAACAACTGAAATGCCCATCAGTAGATGACTGGATTAAGAAACTGGTACATTTATACAATGGAGTATTACTCCGCTGTAAAGAAGAATGAAATTGTACCATTTGCAACGATATGGATGGACCTAGAGACTATTATGTTGAGTGAAATAAGTCAGTCAGAGAAAGACAAATACCATATGATCTCACTTATATGTGGAATTTGAAAAACTGAATGAATGAGCAAAAGAAACAGAAACAGTCTCATAGATATAGAGGAAAAACAGTGTTGCTAGATGGGACGGGGGTGGAGATGAGGGGGACGGGGGTGGTGATGAGGGAGAAGGGGAAGGGATTAGACAGCAAAAATAGGTAACTACAGTATTGTCACAGGGATATGAAAGACAGTTCGGGGAATATAATGTTGTTAAAATTTTGTGGGGTGTCAGATGGTCACGTTTGTTAGGGAGACCACTTCATGGATGGAGTAGAGGCTTGATCACTGCACTGTATACCTGAAATTGATGTTGTATAATATTGTATGCCAACTGTAATTGAATATATAGATAGCCACGGGATGTGGATTATACATACAGTGGAAAGGAGTCAAAGGAATTGTAATAGCTGATATGGGGGGAGGAGTAGGGGGAAAATTGGGGGAGGGGGTTGTCACTTTGAGGGGTAAAAAGTATAACTATTGCACTTTGTTGTACACCTGAAAATAATTTAAAAAATATATAAATAAATAAATTTTTAAAAAAGAAAGTAGGTGAATGGTTGCCTAGCACTTGAGTGCAGGGTAGAGGAATGGAGAGTTACTGCTGTTGGGTATGAAGTCTCTTTTTGGGGTGATGAAAATCATTCTAAAATTAGATTATGATGATAAATGCATATCTCTGTATGTGTACTAAGAACCATTAAATAGGTAAACTTTATGATAAAGTTAGATATCAATAAATTGTTAAAAAAATATTTCAGCTACTGAGGAAAACAGTTTGTAGTTCCTCTAAAAGTTAAATAAATACAGAATTACCATATGACCCAACAATTCCACTTCTAGGTATATACCCAAAAGTATTGAAAACAGTCACTCAAATACACACTTGTACATGTGTGTACCTAGCAGCACTGTTCACAATAGACAGAAGGTAGAAACAAATATCCATCAATGGATGAATGGATAACCAAAGTGTGGTATGTATATACACTGAAATATTATGCAGCCATAAAACGGGATGCAGTACTGATACATGCTACCATGTGGATAAATCTTGAAAACATTAGGCTGGGACAAAAAGTTACATATTATATGATCCATTTATATGAAATACCCAGATCAGGTAAATCCATAGAAACACAAAGCAGATTCATAGTTGCCAGGGGCTGGAGGAAGGGGGTAATAGTGCATAACAGTTTAATGAGTTTGGAGTTTTTTGGGGGATGATCAAATGTTTTCCAACTAGATAGAGGTGGTGGTTTTACAACATTGTAAATGTAATAAATGCCTCTGAATTGTTACTGTAAAATGGTTACTTTTTTATGCTATGTGAATTTCACCTCAATGAAAAAAAACTTCTTTACTGTGAGGGGCTACTGTGCTAGACAGGGCCTGGGTTCGGTGAAGACAGGTTCTATCTACCATGATAGCTGTGTTGACCTTGGGTACCTTACCTAGCCCCTCTGCTATTTCTTTACCTATAAAATAAAAAGGATAACTCCTTAACACAATTATTAGAGGAAATAAGATAAATTTAAGTGAAAATACTTAGTAAGCCGTAAATCAAAATACAAATAAAAGGTATTATTATTAACAATGACTAGAATGGTAAACTCCCATTTATGGAATAGATCTATTTAATAAGAAAAAAATCCCATAAATTTGTCAGTTGTGCCTTACAGATGCCACGTAAAATGCATTTCAATATTTACAATCTAACACCATTTCACTTGCTTATTAGTGTATTACAAATGACATCAACATTTTATTTACTTAAAGACACACACAGGGAAAAAGAGACATACAGAGGAAACTGGCCAATAGAAAACCTACCTTACGACATTCCTCTACATATAAACTCTCCCTGTACTGTACTCACAGGAATTGCTGTTAGCGTCTGTTTTGCCAGCTTTCGTGTGCCTGCTTGAGTTCTGCTGAGATTTGCTCTGCTCTTCTCCAGTGAGCAGGGCCTTTATTTCAGAAGGGATTTTTCCTTGGTCCATTGCCATGCACCACTGCTTGTACTGAAATATGTAAAATATATTTAAGTAAAATTTTACTAAGCCGAGTTCAGGAACCACTAGAAATCCTAGACTTAAGAACTCCCATACCTAGAGGCGAAATTGGCTGCTGGGAATCCCACTTCATTGTATTTCCTATTTATAATTTAGGCTACATATGAGGCCTGACACCTGTCAGAAGAGGGTGAAACTACTGCTGAATCTTCCTGTGATATACTGGAGGACTGCTCAGACTAAAAATCCCCTCTGGTTAAAAGAACATCTCCTCACAGTGTGCCACTAATTAGAACTCATGTCTTTTTGCTAATGGTCACATTATTTCTACTCCTGAAACAGTTTTGTAATTCCTTTCTCTTTCATAAACATTCACTAAACATCTATGCTCTACCAGACAGTGTACTATGGACTTTGGGGTATACAAAGGTTAATCAGTCCAAAGAGTACGCCCTCAAGTGGCTTACACTGCAGAAGGAGGGAAATAATTTAAAACCTAAGTCAAATTCAATATATTTTTTAAAATCTACTGAAGAGTTTATATCTGAATTCTCTTCATGCCCCAACCTTATTTTCTTACCTTCTAAAAAGCTGAGGTAGCCTGTCCCAGTTTTATAATGATCATAGTATTCTCTCTCTCTTTTCCAACCTGTCACCTCCACCCCTGAGCTCACAGTAATGGTTTTTTTTTGTTTTTTAAAGATTTCATTGGGTAATTGGGGAAGGGGAACAGACAAGTTGCTGTCTTTTTGTTCTTCAATCTAGTTGCGGAGGACATTGCTTCACTGGCCCATGTTGGTATCGTCATTGCCCTCTTCCCGGATGAGGCAGATCGGTTGCCGGCCTCTGGATGGTCGCTCACCATGGCTATTGGCAGCTCACGCTGGCTGCCAGCTGCTCACGCTGGCTGCCGGCCACTCACTGTAGCCTATGGCAGCCCACTGCAGCAGGGGCTGCAGCCTACACCGTCACCGGGGCTCGCACAGCCAGCTCCAGGTGGAGCTGTTGTTAGCTGTAGAGGGCAGTGTCACTGGCCCTCATGGGATCTGAACTGGGGCCGCTGGCATCCCAAAACCAGCTCTTAACCAATGCGCCACTCTGCTGGCCCAGTAATGGGGTTTTAATTCTCTTACATTTCTGCAGCCACTACCCAAAATATGAATGATTGAACAAATGAATGAATGAATGAAACATGCCAAATAAATATGTTTAAACACAAATGCTATCATACTATGCATAGTTATATATTGTTATATTGCTTTTTCCACTTAGCAATATATTGTAAATGTCTGTCTACATCAGTAAATATATATGTACATTGTGCTTTTTACTGGCTGCAAAGTAGTCCAATACATGAATGGAGTATAATTTATTTAACCAATACCCTATTGTTGTACATTTCGGTTATCCCCCCCCCATTTTTTTTTATTATAAACAATCCTCAATGAAATAGTCATGTATATTCCACTCGTACCAGCAGTGTACAAAAATGCATATTGCCTACATTCTGGCTAACTGATGAATATTCTTTCCCATGGATGGGTGAAAATTGATATACAGTAATACTTTCTTTTGCAAGCATAATTCGTTCTGGAAACTACTCATATTGCAAGACATTGCTCATTTACCACATTAAAATGTATTAGAAATGTTTGCTTGTCTTGGGGAACACTCACAAACCATGTTACTCGCAATTCAAGGTTTTACTGTATTCTTGTTTTAATATATATTTCTTTGACTGCTAAGCTAAGGTTGATTTTCTTATTGTGTTTATTGACAGACTTTCTTACCATTTCCAGTTCCTCTCTGAGGGCACATATGGCTCTTTCTCGACTGGACACCAACTCTTCCAAATACTGATATCTCAGTTTCTTTCTGGCCCGGCATTCTCTTGCACTCTGCCGGCTCCTCTCAAGTTTTGCTTTCAAGTCAATTTTGGCTGGCTTTCGACCACGTTTGCCGGGCTTCTTTACTTTGCCTCCAACCACCTTCACAAAGAGAGGGAATAAATAATGTTTTTCTCTTAGTTCTGTGTCTAGGAAAGTGACTACAGCTGCATATTAGCAAGGAAAACATTTACAAATAATAAGTGAAGCCTATGGAATTCAGCATAATCCCATCAAGCGCCTTGAGTCTTCACTTCATAACTTTTTTTTTATTTTTTTTATTTTTTTATTTTATTTTATATTTTTTTATTAGTTTCAGGTGTACAACACAATTCAATAGTTATACTCTTTACCCCCCACAGTGAAAACCCCCCTCCCCCAGTTCGCCACCCCACTCCCCCCCATATCATACATATCGATCACAACTCCCTGGACTCCCCTCCACAGTATACTCCACATCCCGTGACCATCCACATATTCAGTTGCAGTTGGCATACAATACTATACAACATCAGCTTCAGGTGTACAGTGCAGTGATCAAGCCTCTACTCCATGAAGTGGTCTCCCTAACAAGGCATGTGACTATCTGACATGCCACAAAATTTTTACAACATTATTATATTCCCCAACCTGTGTTTCATATCCCTGTGGCAATATTGTAGTTGTCTATTTATGCTGTCTAATCCCTTCCCCTCCCCCCACCCCCCTCCCAACTAGCAACCCTCAGTTTTTCCTCTACATCTACGAGTCTGTTTACTTTGATCGTTCACTCAGCTCTTCAGACTCCACACACAAGTGAGATCACATGGTACCTGTCCTTCTCCAACTGACTTATTTCTCGCAACATAATAGTCTCTTCACAACATTATCAATTACATTCCCAGAACTGCCCCCATATCCCTGCGGCAACATTGTAGTCCCACCTACACTGTCCGAAACCTTCCCCCTCTCCCTCTTCCCCACTCCCTCCCAGCCAGCAACCATCAGTTTTTCCTTTATATCTGCTTGATATGACTTCAATCTTCTTAAACTGTCTCTCTGGGTTAGCTTGTTTACCCCTTCCTTTTGTGTAAAAAAGCCCTTTTAACATTTCTTGCAATGCTGGCTTGGCGGTAATGAATTCCTTAAGCTTATTCTTTTTTTTTTTTTTTTTTTTTTTTTTTAGCTGAGCCATCCTGCCACCTGTTGGCAGCTCAACAGCAACTCAGCTCGGGCTGGCCTCGAACAGCTGTTGCTCAGAGCTCAGCTCGCACTCTTGAGCGAGCTCTTAACCAACTGAGCCACTCGGCCGGCCCATAAGCTTATTCTTTTCTGAGAAGCTCTTTATTTCTCCTTCAATTTTAAGTGATAGCCGTGCTGGGTAGAGCAATCTTGGTTGTAGGCCTTTATTTTGTGTCACTTTGAGTATCTCCTGCCACTCCCTTCTGGCCTGCAGAGTTTCTGTAGACAAGTCAGCTGTTAGTCTAACAGGAGTTCCTTTGTATGTAACCTCCTGTCTTTCTCTTGCAGCCTCTAGGATTCTGTCTCTGTCTTTAACCTTTGCCATTTTAACTATGATGTGTCTTGGTGTGGACCTGTTTGGGTTCAGCTTGTTTGGAACCCTCTGCACCTCCCGGGCATGTATGTTGATTTCCTTCACCAGGGTAGGGAAGTTTTCAGTCATTATTTTTTCAAATAGATTTTCGACCCCTTGCTTCTTCTCTTCTCCTTCTGGTATCCCTATGATTTGAGGTGGTTGCGCTTCACCTTGTCCCATAGGGCTCTTAAACTATTTTCATTGTTTTTTATTCTTTGGTCTTTTTGCTGTGCCAACTGGGTGAGTTCTGCTATTTTATCTTCCAAATCGCTGATCCGCTCCTCTGCTGCATCTACTCTACTGGTGATTCCTTCGAGTGTGTTCTTCATTTCAGTTATTGTATTCTTTAGTTCTAACAGGTTGTTTTTTATGGTTTCCCTATCCTTCTTTATGTCCTCGCTAAGTTCCTTAAACATTCTTATCATCAGTGTTCTAAACTCTGTCTCTGAAAGATTGGATCCCTCTGTTTCATTTGGTTCCATTTCTGGAGCTTTCTTCTGATCTTTTACTTGTGACATGTTTCTTTGTTTCCCCATTCTGGCTGTCACTCTGGGATTGCTTTGATGTAGTAGATAGATCACCAGGAGAGCCCTGGCTGGATCACGCAGGCACACAGCTCATGGCCCAACACTCCCAGGAAAACTCCCAGTCTCAGCCTGTCCCAATCAGCCGCTTGCAGATCAGGCCGAGCAGCCCGACAACCAATCACCAGCCTGGCAACTCTGCAAGCGGAGTGCGGAGAGCGGGGACCCGAGGCAGCTTGCACACTCCTGCGTCTCAGTGAGCAGCCTGTTGGAGCCAGATCACTCCCACTAGGCGTTTCCCTGGCCACGCAAAACAAGCCGAGCGGAGGGTGGGGATCCAAGGCGGCTGGCTCGCGCCATTCCCGGGTCTCAGTGAGCAGCCTGTTGGAGCCGGAGGGCACCCACCCTGCGTTTCCCTGGCAACGCAGTATAAGCCGGGCAGAGGGTGGGGATCCAAGGCCGCAGGCGCGCACTCACGCACACGCACACGTACTTCTGCGCCAATTCCACCAGACCAATGAGGTCCAGGACCTGATCCTTCATGGGAGGGCCCAAGCCCGACAAAATGGCGCCCTCCCTACACCACTCGCGTGCAGGCTCCGCACCACAGGAACAACAGTCCAAACACCTCCAGCCTTTGCACCAAAGGTGCTCAGTTCAGTCCGTCCCCGCAGGCTCCCAGCTCACACAGCCACTCCCTCCACCAGAAACCAGGTAAGTGCTCACCGGCGAGCAAGCCCGGGCACCGGCCTCACTGATTCTCGAGCCGCTCTTAGCCTCACCGAGCTGAGCAAAGAGAGTCCTCACTGATTTACTGCCGGCGATCTTAGAACTCCTCTTCCTGGCAAAGGAGCTCTGGGCTGGTGAGCTTGGTGTGCGGCCGGAGGGTCTCTTCCCCCAACCAGACAAGCTTCCCACGGCTGGGGCTTCCCTCACGGGGCTCACCCTCTCTCGTCTCTGCCCGTCCTGCCAGACCCGATGTGGCTTCCTCTTTAAGTTCTTCGTTTAGTGGTTCTGTTCCTCCAATGTTCTGGGGACCTCCAGGGTTGAATGCTGTATAATTTCTTGGTAATTTTGGTGTGATCCTGGGAGGCAGTTAGCACAGCGTCTGTCTATTGTGCCATTTTACCGGAAGTCCCACTTCATAACTTTTTCCTGATAGTTTTGATACCATGAATGTGAGAGAAGAAGTAATGTAATTTTTCATTATTTCTTCAATAACAGTTTAATGGTAAACTTTATAAATCATATGTAGGTGGGTAATAAAAATACTAAAAGATTGCCACTAAATATTTTGTTCACAAGCAAATTTTATTAACTTGAGAAAATAAGTATAAAAATCAATACTCGAAATTGTAAGTTCAGTATGATCTCAACATTATAAAACAACATATAGAAGAATGTTAAAAGGTCAACAAGGATTTCTCTGATAGGTGTGATTATAAATAGCTTTTCCTCACCTGCATTTTTTATGATTTTTCAATGTTTACAATTAGAAAAAATATAAAATTTGTACATAAAATTATGTATATATAAAAATACATATGAATCCTAAGAAATTGGGCTATAAATTCCCTGTTCAAATTTGTTGAGCTCAAAGAAGTCCCTGAAGTCTTCAGGATAATTCTCTCCTGCCTTTGGAGGCCTATAATTATAACCCTAGACTGCCTCAGTAGATTTCTACCTGCTCCCACTGGTGTCATAAGATATCCTCAATATCCCTGTTATTCATTTACTTGTATAGGCAAAATTTTTCATGACTGGGAAAGTAATTTAATCTTCTTCCCTGTTTAGCTTTGGAAGTTCCTCCAAGTTCTTATACAGATGTAACTATGAGGTAAAGATGATGAATTTTTAAATACATGAACCTGAACTTATACATCAAATAAGTATTCTTCAAAGCGGTCACCTTGAAAGGGGATACATTTATTCCAATGAACAAGTTTTTTGGAAAGTACTCTTGGAGCCAGTTTTCTTACAAGCCACAATAAAGCCACAATATGCCTTTAGAGCATACTTTATTTTATTTTATTTTTATTTTATTATTTATTTATTTATTTATTTTTTGAGAGCAGTGTCACTGGCCCTCATATGTGGGACCAAACCTGGGCCGCTGGCTTCCCAAGCCAGCGCTTAACCACCGCGCCACTTGGCCGGCCCTTAGAGCATATTTATTTTAGAGTACATTTTTCTTTAAACTGCCAAACAATTTGATTATCCACTTTGCTTATCTGACAAGGTTTTGAATGATGTCCAGTTCTCCCCGAAAATTACCCTCAGAGAATAAAAATGTCATAACTTCAGCATATTGAAAAGAATGTTGCTGAGGCTTTAGTGGCAATTCTACAAGAGAAGATGCAAAACTCAAAACACTGGCAAATCCTTAGAATAAATGCAGAAACCTTCCCAGGTAACAAAACTCAGAAAATCAATCAATATTCACGGGGATATAAAAACTCTTGATTTGTTTGTTTGTTTGAAATCACTATTAATATCATACACTAACAATGCCCAGTACTCTACAAAGATCAGATCAATACTAAGTATAATGGTTAGGTCAAGAAAACCACACTTTAAATATGGATCAGCCATATTTACCAGACCCTGTGTCATAATATGATGGCTCACCATTGCATCTAGCATTTTAGAGGATGGCTCTGAAATGAGATTCGAATACTCCAAGGCTCTGGAAAAAAAAAAATCTTTCCTTTTCACCATCATCTTAAAAACTAGCTGCTTTAGTACTACTCCCAAATTAGTGTCAACTTTTCAAAAACTGGTCTTTTAAAGGTTTTCTATTCTGCATCATCATGTCTTTATTCCAATATAATAATATACATCTCAGGAAATTTTTCCTCACTTAAAACATTTGATGATCAATTGCGGGATGACAAGTTGACCCAAATACTACTATGGGCTAAATTTTAAATTATGCTTATATCACATCAATGCACAATTTTAATAAAATATTTTCAAATCACTCTACATTAAAACAAAGTGTATTTTCTTTTTTTTCTTTTTTTTTTTTTGAGGGCAGTGTCACTGGCCCTCATATGTGGGACCGAACCGGGGCCGCTGGCTTCCCAAGCCAGCGCTTAACCACCGCGCCACTCGGCCGGCCCACAAAGTGTATTTTCTATTGCTACAGTTTTTAAAATGGAATCTATTCATAGCATAAATGCATATCTATAGTGAAATAAATGGTAATCATATTTATTCTTTATGTAGTAAAATGAGTCATCACATAACACTATAACCCAATACCTCATATATTGCTGTTTTTAATTAATTCAGGAGTGGCTGCCTTTGAGAAGCCAGCAAGAAAACAGAGAGCACTTAATAGACTTCACTGATTTTTTTAAACAAACCAAGCCCACTCATAAAAATCAAACAAAAGTTATAGCCCTTTGTTTAGTTTTCATGGTAGCAAAATATGTAAATTGGAAATATGTTATTCCTTTTTTTAAAATTAGAAAGGCATAATAAATGAATGCAGGGTTCCTGTATTTTATATCATCTCCTATAAAATTACATTTAAAACCACATAACCACCACCTCTCTAGCTTAATTTTTCTTTAGTAACAGACTGAATTTTGGGTTTTTGGTGCCAGCTAAAATCTGATTAGTGTATCAGTTTTCAAGAAAGCCAAGTACATCACAGGATTATTGTAAATTTTAAGTATAATAATATGTGAGCCTTTGTAAATAAACAGGTATAATATAAATGCAGGTTACTATACTAGTTGCCAACTACAGTGTTAACAACTGAACTTTATAGATTTCATAAGCATAAAGATTAGGGGATGGATAGGAGAAGTTAATTAGAAATAGGAACCAGAAACTAAAACTGAAATCAGCCTCACCAATTTCTTAACTATCTCTGGGCCAAAAATCATTCTTACCAATGTTTCATACAATTTTCACAAACTCAGGGATAACCACACTGCCCCCTGACACTCTCCTATTTCTCTTGCGAAGAAGCTTTTTTCTCATCTGTGTGTTTTATGATTTTTAACTGTTTCTAATTTATGTGTCTAAAAAGGCTGGGATTTAAGACAAAAACTACTGGATTTAGCCAAGAGAGAGTTCCTGGTAATTCTAAATTTAACCATTAGAGAGAAAGACAGCAAGAAACCAGTCTTCAGAGTCCTGAGTGTGAATGGCACAGGCTTCCCAGCCAACAGGTTTAACTTTGCAGAAAGAAGAGACGTGATTGTGGCTGTATGCTCTTTAGGGGCGCCTTAAAAGGAGTAAGCCAGATTAAATACTGTTCCACAGGTTCTTGGATCATTTTATGTCTAGCTTTTTAGGAACAAACAAGAGAAACTTAAATTCAGAACTAAATCTGCGTGTTCAAGGAAGGAACACACACAGTGGACAAGGCCCTGAGTTAGGCACTCTACAGGTAGTCATGTCATGGTATCTCACACCACTCAGGTCAGATAAACCCCATCATCCTCACCTTGTTCAGGTAAAGTGGGGGAAAATTAATTCCTTTATTCAACAACCATTCACTGAACATCCACTATGCTCCAAACACTGTAAAACTCTAGGAATATTAACATAAAAAGACAGGGTCCTTACCTTTAATGTACGTATTTAGATTCATGAAACGCAGCAGACATGAAATGGACAGTAATATTATAAATGGCAGAATATCAGTATATACAGGAGTGTTGCTGGTAGTGTACACACACACACACACACACACACACACACACACACACAGAGAAAGAGAGAGATGCACAGTGATCTCTTTTATTTCGTACATGACAATATTTTAGTCCAGAGATTTTCAATGTCAGAACAGGGTCTAGAACCCAAGTCCCCTGATTTGCATCATTGTGACTTGTCACAAGGTAACTCACTATCATCAAGCATGACTATTCCCCTCCAACGGTAGGTATGACTCATTAACGCTTTGTTTAGTTTTCATGGTAGCAAAATATGTAAATTGGAACTATGTTATTCCTATATGTTATTATATAACATATAATTCCCTGAAAAGGCTCTAAAACTGACAGTGGCTTTATATGCACTGCTATATTAATGCTATATAGTCATTCATTCAGTGCGACTCACTGAGGCATTAGGCACTTGATGGAGAGCAGTGGCGAAGAGGTTAAGTATCGAGTTTTTCATTTTATGCTTCCTTGAAATTTCCTCTACTATCGTGACTCTCCATGCCCACCCACTGAAGTCATGCCAGTTGATTCCTTTATAAAATCCCTGATTTATCTCTTCCTCTCTATTTCTACTATGCTACAATCATCAGGGCCCTACTCACAGATTATTACAATAGGTTCCCAAAGGGTCTCCTTACCAGTTCTCCCTTTCCACCTTCATTTCCCTAGTTAATTCATCTTGCAAAAAAATGGTCAAATGAACCTTTCTTTTCAGCATGTTACAATAACTTTAGTGTATTTTTCTTCATTGTAAAAAAGTAATACTTGATCATTACAGAAAGAATGAATTTGAGTGGCTCTTTGGCCATATCACTCTCCAGCTCAAGAGAACACCTCTGGCTCAGCACGACTTCCTAGGTCACCATAGCCAGTATATTAGCTCCCTGTGGCTGCTGTAACAATTGCCACAAGCTTGGTGCATTCAAACAATGGAAATTTTTTTTTTTCTGTTCTGGGAGCCAGAAGTCTGGCAGGGCTACCCTCTCTCTGGAGGCTCTTGGGGAGAATCCACTCTTCACCTCTTCCGGCTTCTGGTGGCTGTCAACATTCCTGGATCTGTGGCCACATTAACCCAGTCTCTGCCTCTGTGGCTGCACTGCCTCCACATCTGTCAAATCTCCCTCTGCCGCACCCTTACGAGGACTTGTCATTTGGATAGGGACCACCCAGGTAATCCAGGATAAAGTCTTCCTCTCAAAATCCTTAACTTAATCACAGCACTCTGACATATAACATTCGCTCCTTTACTATGTGAAGTGATACTCACAGGTTCCAGGGAGTAAGACATGGTTACATCTTGTTTAGGTGCCACCGTTCAGCCCACTACATCCAGGTTCCCTCTCAGCAAGCCAATTTCTCTTTCCTTATTCTCAACAGGCAGCCTCCCTCTCAAGTCAGGCCAGCTTTCTCAGGGACCACACCCAATCCTGACTGCCTACCTATTATCGTTTCTCTAAAGTTGCCCTCTCTACTTCCCCATCATCTGGAACGGCAAATCATATTATGCTTTCTCTGTTGAGACCAGCTCTAGCCCTCTTTTTTTGAAGTACTCGCTGACAATTGCCTTTTGTCCATCATTTTTCTTCTCCAAATTTCTGGAACATATAGTTAATATAGCACTGAGTTTATATGTTATATTGCCTTTTACAGTAGCCTCCGAGATGTAAATTCTAGCTCGTCCAATGTGAGTTTCTCAGGCACAGAAGCTGTCATTGTATCCAGCCCAGAGCCGGGAACTTCAGAGGCATTTATTTAAAAAGACTGAAAATTGGGCCGGCCGAGTGGCACAGTGGTTGGGCGCCGGCTTGGGAGGCCAGTGGCCCCGGTTCGGGTCCCACATATGAGGGCCAGTGACACTGCCCTCAAAAAAAAAAAAAAAAAAAAAAAAAAAAAGGATCACTAAAAAGATTGAAAATTGAGTGAATAAATGCAATGAAAAATTAGCAATATTTTAAAATTCATTTAAGTTGATATTACTACTAACAATTTACAGAAAAAAAAGCTCCTTCATAAAGGATATAAAATCTGAAAAACCAATTAAGGACTCTTATTATTTTACCACTCTTTTTGTTTGTTTGTTTTGTTGTTTTTTTTTGAGGGCAGTGTCACTGGCCCTCATATGTGGGACCCGAACCGGGGCCGCTGGCTTCCCAAACCAGCGCTTAACCACTGCGCCACTCGGCCGGCCCTTACCACCCTTTTTGCACTTATTTACATCCTAGTGTTCTGATTCTTGAGGCAACTTATAAAAGTTTCAAACTGTTACGTCTAAGAGAATTATTGCATTCACATGAAATGGTAGCATCACCCCCCAATAAAAATGAAAACAGCAGAAGAGCCTGTTTCACTTTTCTTTTAAAAACATACAGTGAAAAGTTGTATCTCCAGTTGATTAAAGAAAAATAGGGTAGATATGAATGTGCCCAGCCACTGCTCTTTACCACTTTAAAGAAAAAGCAAAGCAAGTAGCTGCGTTTTCATTTGGTGTTAAGGCTCCATAACTTCCTTGAGAGCTAGGTTAGGCTTTTTCTTCAATTTACCAGATCTTCAGAAAGAGAGAAAGTCTAATCACATCCTCCTGCGGCTAACCTTTCCGCTAGTTTTTAAAACCAACAGAAGAAGAAACAAGATAAAGTAGGCATCTCAGAACTGGGAGTTAACTCCTGCCCCTTCCCACCCCCCATTATTATTTGAAGCTAAATATAATACTACATACAGTTAGCAATGCCTGAAACTTTTAGAAACACTCTGTAAGAGTGGTCTCTACTTAACTATCTTTGCTTCTTTCCCACAAACCTCTTCCTCAACTGCTACATTTTGACATCTGCACTCTCCATTGAAACTTCTCTTGCTAGGTTCATAAACAATCTCCTATTTTCCAAGTCTAATGGATACTTGTTCACTACTTACTTGACCTTTTTTGTAGCATCTCATAGATAGGCTAAACCCCTTCCTTAAAATTCTCTTCTCCCTTAGATGGCATACAAGTCCCCTTTTTTCTGGTTCTCCTGTACCACTAACCTTCCCTTTTCAGTTTATTTTGCTGAGTCCTATTCCTCAGCCTCTTCTGATCATTTGAAAGTTTTGCAGGGTTCTGTCTGTTTAGCTCTTCTGTCCACATTCTTCATCCTTGAAGGGTTTTCTGCATGCTGCATCGCCTACACTATAATGGCCTCTCTTCTGAGAAATCTAACAAACCCAGTGAGGAGTCAGAAAGGAGTACCATTTATTGAGAATCCATTTGTGTACTAAGTTCTATTGATATGGGCTCACATATATAGTACATTTAATTCTCACAGTAACTCAGCAAGGTTTTATTAACACAATAAAACCCAATTTATAGGTGAAGAAATTCAGTTCTGAAGAGATGAAATAATCTGTTCCAAATCATAATAGCTTGAAAGTGGTAGAAATGAGATCTAAACTCTGGTTGTATGCCAAAATTCATACTCTTTCCTAATTGTATCATTCAACTCTAGTCTGTCTCAGTTTCAACATCTTAACCTTCCCCAATCCATTTTCCATATAGCCATTAGCATTTTTCTTTGAAAACACAAATCTGCTATTGTCACCTCTGGTTTAAAATACTTCAATGGCATCCTAACATCTATGGCCTTTGTTTTCAAACTTCAGTAATCATATAAACCACTTAACTGGGAAGCCTATTCAAATACCGAGGCCCCATTCTCAAAGAGTCTGATTCAGCAGGTGTCTTCTTTATTCCACTTTGAAAAATACTAACCCACATTTCTTAGCTTAATTTGCCAGGCATATCATGGTCCCGCCCCTGGTTACCTTCCCATCCTTATCTCTGCTCACACCTATACTTGTGCCTTATGCTCTAGCTCAGGGGTCAGTGAATTACAGCCCTGCTGGCAAGCCAAAGCCAGCCTGTTGCCTGTTCTGGTAAATAAAGTTTTATTGAAACACAGCCATAGCCATTGATTACATTCTGCAGGTTGCTTTCCTGCCACAGTGGAAGAGTTGAATTAATTGCAACACAGATCACATAGTCTACAAATATTTACTATTTGGCCCTTTACAGAAAACTTGCCAACTCCTGCTCTAGCCTGTACCAAAATACTTATTTTCCAGTGCAATATATGATTTAGTACAGTATATTTCCTCTTTCCCATTTTCTGGAGGGCTCCTATTCTTCCTTACTGATTCATTCCTGCTGTGTGAGCCCATTTCTGACATACCTAGACACACATCCATTCTTAGTGCTCCCAAAGCCACTTTGTCTCTACTGCCCTTATTTCTTACCTCACTATATTGTAATTATTTTTCTATATGTCTGCCTAGTGCACTGAAATGTAAGCTCCTAAGAACAGTTATAAATTCTTATTGATCTTTGTATCTCTATTGTTTAGCACAATGCCTGGCACATATTGGGTTTCTACCAAATGTCTGATGAATTAATGACTAAATAAACTTTTCTGAAAACAAAGAGCAAAACATTGTGAATAAGATTATTTAAACTTCAATTTCAACTGGCTTCTGCAGTATTAGAATTACTCCTTAGGGTTAAACTATCTGTAGAGGTACCCTAGTTAAAAGGTGCATGTAACCTGGACAGGAAAGGAAGGCACATTGAAGCATTAATATCTACTGTCAGAAGTTTAGTTAGTAGATGAAGAAGGCTCCTGTGGAAAGTCTCGTGGAAAGCATTGATGGAGTTGAAGGACAGAAAAAGCAGAAAACGTCTGAGCTTTGTGGCACTGCCCAAAGAGGGTAACTCTTAAGTGTAGAAAAGGATGGCTAAGGGCCAATAGGGGGGAACTTCAGGGGCCTATGGACAGGTCTGGGTTTGGGAAACTATCTTTCTCACATAATCTGACAGTTAAAGGCACAGTTCAAATTCATTTCCTGTCCCATCCTGTTGCTCCTGTCCCATCTGGGGCCATAGTTAGGAGCAAGGGTAGCATAGGTGTAAACAGGGCTGCAAATGTTATGCAACAGCACACACTTGGGAATTACTAAAATGAGTATCTCAGGTACCTATGGCACTGTGCTAAGGACCAAGGAATTTACTGCTCGGTAATATAATAATGATAACACTTGAGTGCCTACTATGTGTTAGACTCTGTACTTGATGTTTGATATGCATTATCGCTAATCCTCCACAAAGCCTGTGATGGTGTTGACCATTTAACAGACAGAAGTTCACCAAGATTAAATAACTTAGCTAAGATTTCTTCCTTCCCAACTGGCATAGCAGAGATCTACTCACTATTTGAGCGCTGCTCCTTACCACTCTCCCAAGCCCCCACTTTTAGGTGCCCACCATTATCTCTTGCTTTATTTTTCCCATTTGCTTTGTCTATTTACTCTGGTTGTATATGGAGCACACTGATTATAATAAAGCCCGGGTACATCATAGAATTCTCCCTAACGCCTCTGTTCCAATTTAATTCAACTACTATTAACCAGTACTCTATATCAGGCACATTGCTAGACGCTTGGGAGGCAAAGCTGCGCCCCCATTCGAATCTGTCCTGCTCTTACTCCAGGAAGCTCCACGGCAGAATGTGGCGAGCTCTTGGCAAATGCGTTCATTGTCACTGATGAAAACAACTCAGGATACGGAATTTTTTTAAAGGGAGGTCCTCACAGCATCAGCATCATCTTGACCTAATTCAAATATGGTCTCTCCATAGCTGCTGCTTCCGTTCACTTCATCCTCTTTCTGTTGCCCTGGTGTTGCTGGCAGCGTTTATACTCTCACCAGCATAGCTGCCATACTTCCAAGACCCAGCCCTCACCTTCCTTTATGGAGGGGAAAATGGAACCTGAGTCTCCGTCACCCACACATTAAGTGAAAGTGTGTTTTGTGTGTGAGTATGTAGGTACATACTAGGAGGGCAATACGATTTTGTAGGACTGTAACAACTAGAGCACAGAGAAAAGCAGGACTGGGAGCTGCCAAAGCTTTATTTAAGGGCAGTTTCACACTGACTGCCGAAAGTAGTCCAGTCTTGCTCTGTACGTGGCATTTAAACATTACTCATCTAAAACTGTGAAATTTAGTCAAAGTGAAAGTAGTGTATTCACAGAGGCACTATTCATCCAGAAACATCTGAAATGGATTTTCTTTTCCATAGTCATTAGATTTAAGAAACTACTCGTTTCTAAATTCTTTCATAAAAACAATGACTGAATAAAGAATGAAAACTGAATTTATTTTGCATACCTGTGAACCCAATAGGATGCAAGTTATGGATAGTCTACCCCCTTAAATTTAACTTCAATCTTTTAGGCAAAACAATAACATTTTACACCCCCCGCCGACTACAATTTGCTAGTTTTAGAAATAAGTCCTATGTGATTTTATAGGTAAGCGTAATAACTTAAAATCCTACATTTTTTTTCTTGGACTTATTTGAGATTACTGAAGATGTTGAGAATGCTATTAAATGTTTCACAGGAAACTGAAAATCCTGTAGAATATACTGTGACAGTCTCAGATTTAAGGAAATTAAAGAACAGTATGTTATTTTAGCATCCATCAACAGCCATCACATTATTTCCTGAGGAAGATAAGAGATACAGGATTCAAACTTACTTTCAAAATTAACACTGAAAGATCAAGCTAGCAAAGGCTTTCACAAAAAATTATTTTCTGATTTTTCTGGGAAAATGCCCCCTTTCTGCCTTGGAAATACCACTTCCTATAAGGAGGGGCTTGGTCCCTCACAAGCGACCTGTTGCAGAGTACTGCGTTGGGCTTTCCCTCCGTATAACACTTTTCTCAGAGCTCTCTGCAGTAACAGGAAGAGAGAATGTAGAATACACGCAGCTCAGAGAAGCTGGAAACCTTTCTCATCTTTCTGAGCATGGCTGAAACAAAAACCTGATAGGAGCAAAGTGTTCCTGGTTACCTGGCCGGGGGTGGGGGTGGGGGGCAGAGTACCCAAAGAAAAAAGCAGCATGCCAGAGACTGGGGAAAGTAAGACCTCTGGAAAGCACAGGGAAGGAGTGAGTTCTCCTTCAAAACTTGGCAAATTCCAGACTCTGGTGATCCATACGCTTACTGTCCCTGTCTTCCTGAAATAAAACTAGACACCACTAATGTGGATAGACACAAACTTACACATAGATAAAACGATATGAAGTAACCAATGATGAGCACTGTCTGTTATCTTATAGGGCTAAGTGCTTTGGACAGGGAAAGGGAGATGGTGATGGGATATAATACGATAATCAGATGAACAAGAAAGAATTCACTCCTTCTGTCAGGCTTTCTAGAAGAGGTTAGATTCCACCCTCTGGGGGAATGGCAACAGGAGCTTCGCAGCGTGTTCCAACCAACCACAGGAAAATAGCGCAGAGGGGGAGTGAACCGATTATATGAATGGGGCATTGAGTAAGGGAGCCCGAGAGAAGAAAGGGGAGCCGTCCAGGGGAACAGGGCTGATGCAGGGTGCCCTAGTTAAAATCTCCAAACCGGAGAAAGGCTGGGGGCGGGGGCGGGGGAGGCAAGGGAAGGCAAAAAGGAAAAGCCGAGGAGTTTCTTCACTTATCTCCGCAGGCAAGTCCAAGAGGACAAGGTTTGCACTATCTGCAAAAGCTGACAAACAGGCTTGCCCTGGGAGTGACAATTTCCCAGCGGAGAGGGGCCCTTTCCGGGAAAACGCAGCCCCGCTGGTCCCCGAGTTCCTGACTGAGTGCCCCGGGATCGTTCACTGGAGGCGCAGGGATGCCTGCGGCAGGTGTTTCTCGGGTGTTGGCATGAACTATCAAGCCGAGACTCAGCGGCGGGACCAGCACTTGGGGACAAGCAGGAGGCGGCGGCAGCTGCGCGTGCAAACCACAGCACTTACCTTACTGTCATCCATCTCGGCAGACAGGCCGGCCTGGCCAGGCGCTCCCTCCCCTCGCCCTCCCCGGCTCCGCCGGCCTGGCCCGGCCCGGCCCCCGCCCCGGGGGAAGAAGGGGATATGGTTCTGACTGCCTCCTCCTCTCGCCTAACAGTTCGCTTCCCTGATGCCACCGTCACGGGGACGAGGGACCAGTTCAGGAATGGCAAAGCGGACCCTGGAGACGGCCCAGAACGCCTCCCTTCGCCGCCGCCGCCGCCGCCGCCTCCTCCTCCCCCTCCATGACAGTCTGGGTGTGTTTACAGACGCCCGGGAGAGCGGCGGGGACGGCCGGGTGGGCGGGGGCGCTGCACGCGGAATGGCCCCTTCAGCCGCCGTAGGCCCGCGTGCTTCTGGGGATTGTAGTTTTCCTTCCCGTCGTCTGTACACGACTGACGAGAAGGAAAACTACAATGTCCACATAGCCTCTGCCAAGCGTCTGTTTTCCTCCTGCCGCAACTGCTGCGGAGGCGGGACAGGGCGGGAGGCGAGCCTCCGTTTTCCCACAGTGCGCTCCCGTTGCAGGTTTTGCCCGTTTGGTTGCTGCGTCCTGTGCTCCAGGAGGAGGAATTTCGGGGCCCCAGCGGAGGGCAACCCTGAAGGAGGGGGTCCTGGGCTTAGGCGCTCCTCAGGGACACCGAGAACACCCTGAAGGTTCCTTATTTAAAAAACAAACAAAACCCCAAGAATATAAAATGGTGCATCTGCTTTGGGAAACAGTTTATCAGATCCTCACGTATTAGATACAAGAGTTACCATATGGCCAATGACTCCAGGAAAAATGGTAACATGTGTCCATGTGAAAACGTGTACACTAATGTTCTGTCCTAGAAGCTTGATTCATTAATAACAAGTGGAAACAACCCAAATGGCCGTTAACGGATGAACAGGCCCATTGTGGTTTAGTATTAGAAGTATTATTAGACCATATAAAGGAATGAAGTACTGATACATGCTGCAATGTGGATGAGCCTAGAAAACATGCTAAGTGAAAGAAGCCAGACACGAAAGGCCACATACTGTAGATCCCATTTATAATGAAGTAGGTATGTTTAAAGAAATAAAAAGTTGATGAGTGGGTGCCAGTGGCTGGGGGCTGTGAAACATCAGGGAGGCAGGAGTGCTGGGAATGCAGAGTGGTTGTTAATGGGTATACTGGGTATCTTTTTGATGCGATGAAAGTTCTCAAATTGATTTGGTGATGACTGCACAACTCTGTAAATGTACTAAAACCCACTGAATTGTACATTTTAAATGAGTACGTTTTATGGTATGTGACTTATATCTCAATGAAGCAATTAAAAATAGCTAAGAGTGGGCCAGCCTTGTGGCTCAGTTGGTTAAGAGTTGGCTTAGAGCGTGTGCTCTGAACAACAGGGCCGCCAGTTCGATTCCAGTGAACGCTGAGTCCTAGCTGAGCTGTCGCTGAGCTGCCAACAGGTGGCAGGGTGGCTCAGCTAGTGTAACAACAAGATTGCCTTTTTGATGGTGGGCTATGCCCACCTGCAACTAAGACTGAACTCAGCACCTGGAGCTTAGAGGCCACGAGCTGCCGGCGGGAAGCCAGATGGTGACTGGCAGCCTCCACAATGAAGACTGAAGAACAACAACTTGGCTGGTCCCCTTCCCCAATTCCCCAATAAAATCTTAAAAAATAAATAAATTAATTAATTAATTAAAAAATAAATAAATAAATAAATAAATAAATAAGAGTGTCTTTCGGTCCTCCTGATTTAATAGAGTCAGTGAGCTTGTTCTTGTCTTTTAGTCTATGTTAGGCCATTGTGAATGTGACAAAGGTTGTGTGTTCATTAATGTTACTCCTTTGTTACTCATTAATGTAACCCTTTGACTTACTCCTTTTAAAAGATTCCTGAAGTGCTTTGCTAAATCCTTCCAAAATTCAACTGAAGTAGAGTTCTCAGATTTAACTAAATATATAGGACATGCACTTAACATTTGAAATTTTTTTTTTCCTATATGGATGTCCTGTGCAATATTTGAGACACACATTTACCAAAAAAAATGCATTGGTTATCTGAAAATCATATTTAAATGGGTGTTCTATTTTATCTGGCAACTTCAAATTTAGGAAGAGTAATACTAGACAGGTTGAATCTCTCTCTGACCTGTATAATGCTTCAGAGGCACTAAAGCAGGTCAGTTCTTCTAAGTAAATGCAGCCTGGGCAGGTCATAAGGTTGGTAACAGGTCTGGCATGCTGGGGCTCTGGCTGTTGGGTCCAAAGGGGTGCATCCCTAACCCCCAAACTGCATTCCTGGCAGTGTGAGAGTCGCCTAACCATATCCTCTCTGAGGATCAAGAGAGCAAAAGTTTGTGCTCACAGGCTCTCTACCTCTTCCCCACTTAACACCCCTTTTGTTCAACACTATCATGAGTCACTGTCTACCTCCTTCCAGTCTCCTCATCTTGTACCCAGCATGGCTTTAATGTGCCTCTCCAGATATCCCCTTGCCATTGCTAAGCCCTCTTCTTTGGGGTGGAACTGCGTTTCTCCTGGTTTTGTCCTCTGCCACTCTCTCTTCCCGCATTTCAGCTGTCAGTGTACTGGCCTTCTGCTTATCCACTCTGTCCTACCACGGATGGCCATGCTTGTTGTGTTTAAGCAGCTACACACCCAATGCCAGCCCCTCCGGAGGGAGGACTAAGATCTTTTGAATCATGTAGTGGAAATCTAAACACTTACAGAGGGAGTACGTACATCAGTTTAAGGAGAGTGGTTTTCTCTAGGAAGGGAGGGGAATAGGATGGGGCAGGTCTTGGGCTGTTAGCTATATGTATATTTAACTTTTTAAAGAGTTGAAGCAAATATGTTAAATCTGGTGGTGGAATGCATGTTGTACCGTTCTCTTTGTATTTCTGTACATTTGAAATATTACAAATTAAAATAGAAATTAAAAAGAAAAACTCTAAACACATTCACCTTAGAAAGTATCCAAGTACTTTATTTTTTTTAAAATTTAATTTATAAAAAGATAAACCTCAATCGCATCATAAAATAGGACTTTGTAAATGGAAGAAAATCTTAGGAAGAAATATTGTGTAGTCATGTGTTAAATATTTGCAAAAGAAGACTTAGAATTGGTAACAAAGAGATAAGGAAGAACAAGAGGGAGTATTAGCTTCTCTCAGTATAAATCCTCAAGGACTTTATAATCCAGGAAGGAGAAATCCACACATATAAGAGGCTATAAACAATCCCTAAACAAGGCATCCAGTGAAAAATGATACAGATCAAGTTTAATATCTATGTGCTAAGTTGTTCAGAGTGGGTAGGGAGAGCCAAGCATCAGAATGATTCCTAGAAAAGGAAAAGTGACCACAGCAAATGTATTTTCAATCTCTCTCTCTCTCTCTCTCTCTCTCTCTCTCTCTCTCTCTCTCTCTGTTAAGGAATGGGAGGAAGTTTAGAAGAATACGCTCTCAGGGTCTTGGGCATACTTTACATCCATAGTTTTCAATCTTTTCTTCCAAAATCGCCTTCTCAAAACAAACTTCAAAGGCATACAATTCCCTTTAAAAATGCATATAATTTTCTCCTCCCTATTCCCCCCACCTCCCTCTCCAACACACACACAGACACATTTCATATACTCTCAGACGCCCCACACAGAGGCACTGTTGCCCTGTGATGCATCAAGCCTCCACTGCTGCTGTGGAGTTTCTGGAGCAAATTCCTAGCAGCATGGCACACACCCACTCCCACTAGGTCTGCATGCCTTCGATGTCCTCTCTCTCCTGTTCCCTTTACCGCTAGGCTAAAAGAGCACAGGTGTCTAAACAGGGCCAAGATGATCATGTTACTCCCTGGGCCACATGGGTCTGCTTGGCACACATCCCCTGGGGAACATCAGAGAGAAAGGAAGCTCATTAAAATAGCTTGTTAGGCTCCAGCTGGTTCTCCATTAAGTTTGACACATAAGAATGTAAAAACTATACATTACAGCCTTTTCCAAACTTTCATTAGAAATGAAAATTGTTTGATTCAATTCTGGCATAGAAATTTTTGCTAGAACCATCTCCAATCTAGAAATAGCAATAATGAAATAAAAAAAATTCCTACCAAGGAAGAAACAAAGGTGGCCATGAAATCTACCATGGTAACTTTGGACCCACCTTAGCACACATTGTATATTTGGAGAAGAAGGTATGCCTGAGTTGACCAGCTATTACTTCTCTCTCCCTGGTTTGTCTTTGTAAAGACTTGATCATCTGTGGCTGTGATGAAGATTTTAAAATGTAGCATGGTTGTACAGTGAATTTGTGAACAGTTCAAATTTTGACACAGAGTCTGAGAAAAGAAAGGAGGACAACTATTCAAAGAAGAAAACAAACCGCTGATTGAAGAGAGGTAGGGGGGTGGCATGAGATTAAGAGAGGAGGGTTAGGGAACAAAAATTAACCTTCTTATAGAAACCACAAACAAGGGAACAGTACAATATTTTACATTCAGGAATGCCAGTGCTACGTTGATATGTTAATCTGGCGCTGGGAACAACAGAGTATTATTGCTGCTGATATGGTAATCTTAAGAGGTACCGAGAAAAAGTGGGTGGGTCATGTGAAATTCATGAAATACTTGAGGTGAGCTCACTGTTGAAGCATTAGTCACGTTTTTTGCTGTGTGTGTCTTCTCCCTCCCCTCCAGCCCCCATTTATTGTATAGATAAGGATTCCTCTGTCCTAAATAAGTTTAGCTTATTTTCACGGGGCTATAAAATATTCCATCTCAAAAGTTTGTTTCTGTTCTAAAGGCATGTTGCGAAATGCCTCCCCTCCTTTGGCCTACACGGACAAATATGCCTATATTTGCATACAGCACAGCACCTATTTGCTCTGCATTGGTTAGAAAGTTCAGAGAAAAGAGCCTAAAGGAACATTTTTAGCGTAAGCACATAACTCAGCCTCCAGCTTGTCAGCAGGAACAAAATAAATAAATAATGCCAAGGACTGAAGCGGCCTGTTGACAAGGAGGAGAAAGAGACCCAGTCAGCATAAAAATAAGGAATAGAAAATGAAGCTCAAGGAACCAAAACCTTCCTTGTCCAGGCTTTGCCTTAACCTCTTCCCCTTCACCAGCGTCCCGGAAGCTTCTCCTCAAACTCAACAACAGCGTTTCTTTTTTTTTATTTTTTTATTTTATTAGTTTCAGGTGTACAACACAATGCAATAGTTATACTCTTTACCCCCCACAGTGAAAACCCCCCTCCCCCAGTTCGCCACCCCACTCCCCCCCCATATCGTACATATCCATCACAACTCCTCTGACTCCCCTCCACAGTATACTCCACATCTGTGACCATCCACATATTCAGTTGCAGTTGGCATACAATACTATACAACATCAGCTTCAGGTGTACAGTGCAGTGATCAAGCCTCTACTCCATCCATGAAGTGGTCTCCCTAACAAGACACGTGACTATCTGACACGCCACAAACTTTTTACAACATTATTATATTCCCCGAACTGTGTTTCATATCCCCAGTTATACTCTGGTTTCTCTTCAGATCGTATAAATCTTTCGCCTTTTACAACAGCGTTTCTTAATATTGACCTAACTACCATTCCTGTGTAAAATGCTGCTGCTATTCCTAAGCCATATATATGTAGAAAAGAATAAAGTGTGCCCTTATTTGAGGAAATAATAGGAAATTTTTGTTTATTTGTTTGTTTGTTTTGGCCAATAAGCAACTGTTTAAAACTGAACTCCTCTTTGTAAGAGATGACTTGCTAAGTATCCCTATTAGTCATTTACCCATTAGTATGAATGTGATGTTTTTTTCCCTCTCACTTGCTACCTAGAGGTTAGTTTAAGATGGGGTTTAGGTATGGGAGAAAAGAGGAAAACATGGTTTGGAAGGATAGGTATTATAAGGAGGGGAGAGATCTGATGGCTCTGGTGGGGCTTTGAGCAGCTAAAGGGCAGCAAGTAGACATGGGATAAGGTTAGGATTGGGGAGATAGGAGAGAGATGCAGAACGAACAAGTGACCAGATACCTTCTTTCACAATTCCCCTGAGGTTTTACCCAACAGACACACATTACACAGACACATTTTATTCTACTGACTCAGACCGGAAGATGTTTAACCTTACCGTGGCACATGGTATAGAGTAAGTAAAAACACAGCCTGCGTTATTGCTCAGAATCCTTTTTATAATATAAAAGCAGCTTGCTTCCATCGAAGTTCACTTTTGCGGTTGTTTCCAGTGTAAGGTTTGGTAAACCCAGAGTTGTTTGCGGAATGGAAAATCTGACAGGGCTCGTCTTTTGGAGCTTGCATTTTTAAGGAGCAAAAGACTAGAATCCTGGATTATCCAGTGGTGTGGGTGCCTGCAGACTTCAGGAGAGCAGAACAGCAGGGGAACTATTTCTTATTTTATGAATAGCCTTCGTTGTTCCACATTTCGCTTCAATCTTCTCTGTTTCTAAGAAAAGAAAAATGGAACCGAAATTTTACTATTGGGACCTCATTGTACCTACTTATGACCCCAACGATATTTTCAAAAAGCCACAAATAATATTTATGAGAATTTAAGAGTTGTATTTCCTGCCTCTTGTTAGGTGCCATCTATTGTTAGATATAAATATCTTTGACTCTTTCTATAGGCATCAGTTTTTCATATTATGGCTATTCTGATTCTTTTATCTGGTATCACATATCTTCATTTAGTTTTTGACTCATTTCCATATTTAGGTTAAAATTCTTGTAAAGCATATTTTCAAGTCCTTTGACTTTAAAGTCTTCCCAGATCTACATGGGAAGACTTTCATTCCAGAATATACCTTTAAACCTTTTCCTTACACATAGAATTGTTTCCAAAAACATTTAAGTCTGAAGGTGGTTAATGTCACTCTTTGGTCAATAAAATGTTCCCTAAATGGTACAGCATTTACTATTTTGTGTGATAAAATATAAGAGTTGTAGTGGTAAGACCACCTGATAGGTACTAAAAATGTTTGCGTGAATATGATCTCATCGGCATGAATGTATTGTCACATGGAAGCTGACCAATTCATGCTAACAGTATTTTTTTCTTTTTTTTTTTTTTAAATATTTTTTTTTTAAATTGGGGAATTGAGGGAGGGGAACAGTGTTAGGGAATCGGCGAAGGGGAACAGACAAGTTGCTGTCTTTTTGTTCTTCAGTCTAGTTGCGGAGGACATTGCCTCACTGGCCCATGTTGCTATCGTCATTGCGCTCTTCCCGGATGAGGCAGATCGGTCGCCAGCCTCTGGATGTTGCTCACCGCGGCTATTGGCAGCTCACGCTGGCCACCGGCCACTCACTGCAGCCTATGGCAGCCCACTGCAGCAGGGGCTGCAGCCTACACCGTCGTCGGGGCTCGCACAGCCCAGCTCCAGGTGGAGCTGTTGTTAGCTGTAGAGAGCAGTGTCACTGGCCCTCCTTTGTGGGATCTGAACCGGGGCTGCTGGCATCTCAAAACCAGCTCTTAACCAATGCGCCACTTGGCTGGCCCCTAGCAGTATTTCTGTCATCAACAAGCAGTCTTTGGTAGAATGGCAGGGTTGTTCCAGCTAACATCATCCTTAAAAGTTAGATAGCATAGTTCTGAGTAGCCGTTTCTGTCTGTCTTTCATAAATGTGTGTCGAAATCATTTCAAGATTTTTTTCTGCTTGCCATGTGAAATTGTTCTAAAAATACGTATTCTAAGTTTGTTTCAAATGATGCATCTTTATCCTTACTTTGTCAACAAGCCTATATTGATTCTGCCCTCACTGTTTATGGTTTTTATAGATTGATATCATGCATTTTCTCGGCTTTTACCTATCCAAGGTGAAATGTACTGTTTTAAAGAGTCTTTCCCCACACCTGACCCCTGTAAAGTTCTGCAGTGACCATTTCTGAGCAGTTTCTGACACTGGCACCTCTCGTTCCAGGGACAGTCACTACCTCAGTACCACCTCCCATGTGTGTGGATGTGTGTGGAGGAACCATAGTTCTGTTTGTTTGGTGGTGTTTTAATCGAAGTGAAATAATGATTTTGATTTCATTGTTGTTCTGGACGTGGTGTTGCCTGACATTTTCTGGGACCTCCAACTAGAACTTTGGGGAACATGTAACCATAGTGATCTATAGGACTTTGTGTAGGCATCTACTTATTTTCCATGCAAATATTAAGCTCTTTGATCCTTTCATTTTTTTCTCCTTCAAGTTAGATCTTTAGACAGTCACCTTGTTTCCCCAGCAGGGTGGCATTATTATTATTATTATTTATGATTTTGGAACTGAGAGCTTCTACAACCAGTTATTCTTTTTACAGGGCTCATTTTATAATGTAGCATAGGAATGGAAAAGTCTTACGAGTGCTACAGGCTCTTCGGACACTCCAGCTGCTCTTAGGATGATGAGATTCAAAACACAAAAGTAGCAACGACTTCCTTCTACTTTTAACAGAAGTACATCATTGTCATTGAGCATTTTATAGAGTTACCTTACATTTAAGCTCTGGCCTCTTAGGTATTTTTCTAAAGTAAAACAGACAGTCATTTTATTTTAAGTAATGCTGCCTTCCTCAAAAAAGCTTCTCAGTTGTATTGTTGCCAGTTCAAGATGGCCGCTTGCTGGCTGACCACGCAGTTAGGGATTGTTCAAGGAATGTTGATCTTTTGCTGGAGTGTCTGGCACCTCAGTCATCAGCCTGGACTCTTACCTGCTCCTCCAATGCTTCACCCTGTCCGTTTCTCCACATGGTTCTTGTGTTGTGCTCTGTTGTTTTTGTCGTTTTATGTTTTTGGACAGCAGGTCCTGAGCAGGGGTTACCCTCTCCCTAATGCTATAAGATGTTCTCTAGTTTGTTCTGCCTTGGATAGCTTCAGGATGTCTAGTGAAGTTCCCTTCAATAGCCTCCTTTCCCATTCAACATGGAATTTGTCTGTTCATCTGCCCTGTTCCAGCTGCGGTAGGTGAGGCCCAAATACATGCTTGTTCCCTTCCAGCCCAGTTACAGCTTCCAGGGAAAATGGAACCTCCTCTTCCTGGTAACTCCCATACTCCTGACACCACCCCACCCCCACCCACACTGTAGGATTCCCTGAAGTAAGGTGAACGCAGTACCAGCTACACTTGCCCAGTTTCCTGCCTTACAGTTGTGTTTCCTCCCCACATCCCATCCCTTCTCTCTTTTCTCTCTTGTTTCTACTCCGAAATCAAGACCTACGTCTCTCCTTGCTACTGATGCAGCGCTTGACAGCTCCCGGGCTCTGTCCTCCTTTAGGCCTGGGAAGAGCTACTTCTGCATTTTCTCCAGGTGCCTGGCCGGGCAGCTCAGTTCCAGCCAACCAAAGTGCTAAGGTACCCAGCACAGCTGTTCTCTTGTTTCCACAGGTGCTATTGCTAAGTTTGGAGGGGGCAGTTTGTTGTGGGGAGGCTGGTGATAGAATCAGACCCCCTTCAGCATTCTTCAAGGGAGCTGCCTCCCCAGATTTCTTTCTTTAACGCTCCCAGAAACAGGTGGTCACTCCAGTGGTAGTAAATTCCTGGATATTTTTACCCAACACCCCAGAAACAAAATGACAATGTTATTGGACATGTCATACAACCAGGCATATGAGTAATGTCCCCATTAATCAATTTGCCAAAGAAAACAAGTTGCTATCTAAGCTTGTTTGGAGAGATGCTAGCTATGTGAAGGAAGAAAAACTCAGGCATCTGGTTAGAAGTACACTGTCAAGATTAAAATGATATATATTAGTGACTTGGTGTGTTTCTAAGTTAACCTTTCGCTACGCAAGACTGCACCAACTGTACAGTTGACATTCAGATAATTGTTATAAGGACCTCACTATAATGCCTTGGTAGTGCCCATTGCACTGTAACTGAGGTAGAGATAAGATGGAATCCAAGAGAGATGCAACTTTTACCAGATTTGTCACCCTATTAAGAAATGTCATACTACAAAGAAATCTTTGACTGTAGTATGACTGATTCTTTTTTTTTTTTTTAAGAGGGCAGTGTCACTGGCCCTCACATGTGGGATCCGAACCAGGGCTGCTGGCGTCCCAAGCCAGCTCTTAACCACTGCGCCACTCGGCCGGCCTGACTGATTCAGTTTTTAATCCATCCATTCATTTATAAGATGGATGACGACTCCTTCTCAGGAAGGCATCATGCATACACTAGACACACAAAGATTACTGAAACAGGGTCTCTGCTCTCAAGGAGCTTACACACTAATGGAGAACTTATTTGCATACTTCTCTAAGTATATAAACAAATAACTGCAGGATAGTGCATTAAGTGTGTTAATAAAGGTATATATAAAATATAGAGAGGATCTAGGAGAAGTCTTTTCTGAAAGCCTGATTTCTAAGCCAGGCCACAAAGGATGAGTACACATTTTTCAAGCAGGCAAGAAAAGAAGCATTTGCAAAGGCACACTGGCATGAAATAACAATAGGGAACTGCAAATAATTTGGTTTGGGTGTAACATAGACACCTCAGGAGATGGGAACAGCAGAGTGAAGGACTAGGGCCAGAATAAGTAGACAGGAGATAGATGAGGAAGCATGTTGAATGTCAAGATTAGGAGTGGGTACTTAACTTGAAGGTGCATGGGAGCCACTGATAGTTTAAGGAGGAGAGTGACACTTAAATCTGGGAAGAATTTGTCTCTTTCATATGTAGCTAGTAGCTCTTCGATATCTTTTATTTTGTAATATTTAATTATATGATGTCATACTTGTAATATACACTATATGATAGCATGGTATAGAGTATATATGGAATTTATCTGGCATATATTAAGGGCCTGGCGTATATTAAGCTCTCACTGAAAATCTGACTGAATGAAGACTCTGACATAAGCCTCTCAACCTTGGTCAGGTAGTGATGGCACTGGCAGGACCATAGGCCGAGGCTCCTCACTTCCTTCCCCATCCAGACTCTGTCTATTACACACGAACAACAAGTGACAAAGAACTGCTGGGATGTCTCCACAGGTATGCGTTACAGCTACATGACAATGCCCAATATATAATTTCCAGAAATTATCTTAACCACTCCATCACCCAGAATTTTCCTTCAACCTATTGTAATATCTCTGGGAAAGGTCAATTCGTTTTAAAATGTTAGAAGACATGGAATTCACTCTAAAGAAGCCTTTCATTTTCACATTTGCTGAATATGTCCATTTTGCAAGGTGAATGATGACCTATAATGAGTAACTACTTGTACTGTGTTTGATCCTTGGTTGGGAGTCTATAGATGTGGAAGGCCGGCTGTATGCATGTATCTGCGCCATTTTATATAGGGGACTTGAGCATCTGCAGATTTTCGTATCCGTGGGGGTCCTGGAACCAATCCCTCACGGATACCAAAGAACAACTAAGTTTTTGGGGAGTCAAAAGTTATATGCACATTTTCAAATGCATGGCACCCCTAACCCTGCATTAATCAAGGGTAAACTGTAGTTATAATTATTAATCTTTTCTTTATGACTTCTGGATTTTATGTCATGCTTAGGAAAAGACTTCCCCATGACAAGTTTATACAAAAATTCATTGTTTTATTCTAGTACTTTATGATTTGATTTTTATATTTAAGTCTTTTGTCTACCTGAGATTTATTTTGGATGTGCAGAGAAAATACAGCTCTACTTTTATTTTTTTCTAAAAGACTAACCACTTATCCCAACACTATTTATTGAATATTTTTCCTACTGATTTGTAATGCTCCTTTTATCTAAACTTATTTTGGGCCCATTTCTGGATGGTCCACCTTTCCCATTGATCTGCCTATCTATTTCAGCACTACGCCAAGTGTTTTAATTAGTGTTGCTTTAGAAAACATTTCAAGGGGCAGGCCGAGTGGCGCAGTGGTTAAGAGCTGGCTTGGGAAGCCAGCAGCCCGGGTTTGGATCCCACATATGAGGGCCAGTGACACTGCCCTCTAAAAAATAATAATAATAATTTTTTTAAAAATTTCAAAAATCTAATGGCCTTTGATTTTTGTCATATAGTGAAAATACTTCTAATGATATTACAGTGATGGATATATGTCCAAACTCATAGAATGTACAGTACCAAGAGTGGACTCTCGAGGTAAAGTATAGACATAGGGTAACTATGATGTGTCAATGTAGGTTTATCCTTGGTAAAGAAAACAAAACAAAACAAAAAAAGTACCATTTTAGTGAGTAGTGTTCATAATGGGAGAGGCTGTGCATATGTGGGGGTGGGACTAGATGGGGAATCTCTGTATCTCCCTTTCAATTTTATTGTAAACCTAAAACCAGTCTAGAAAAATAAAGGCTTTAAAAAATAAAATTTAAATTTAAAAAATCCAATGGAACTAATTTCCTTTCATCATTCTATTCTCATGTTTTTATTTCCAGATGATCTATACTCAAGTGTCAACAAAGAATATAATTGTATGCTCTGTTTTTACAGATTAACAATGGCTGGTAAGATAATTTAATGATTCTTAATAGCCAGTATGATTTTTATTATTGTTTTCATTTCTAATATTGCCGTGTAAACAACATTGAGTCATATCTATTTTTTTCTGATTTGTTCATATGTACTCCTTCCCCAAAATAAACTTTTGGCTAAAAACTACTTGAGAATGTACCAGTGTTTACTGAGTCACCATACTGAATCCTCTAAAATGTACAAAAACAGGCAGTTCCTATTGAAAACTGGTAACACTAGGCCTGTGCTAGAACGGGGATAAAAAGGCTCATGTTCATCATACTTCTCATCCCACAATCCCAATAAGTGTAGGGTCCCAGAATCAGCCTTTGTTCACTATCTTTTTCTCCTGACCACGTGTCTCTCATCAAGTATTTAGTGAGAGATACAACTTTTCAGTCTTGGAAAAATACAGGTTTATCAAAAAGCACTAAGGAAACATGTGGAATCATAGCAACTGCAGTCACTGTCACAAAATTCTAACCCTTATGTGGTTTCCCATAGGCTACACCCTCCCTCTACCCATGCCTCTCCCTTCTTGAAGTCCACAGGCATTCTGAAGTTCTCTTGAAACATCTGTGAGTCACAGGTAGGGGGTTCAGAAATGAAAAACCATAAAGCTCAGAAGTTACAACCAGAAGGGAATGACTAATGGCCTGTTGGCAAGCTCTGTCCTTCCTCTTCCTCATTTACACCACCATCCTGCTCCTCCAACCCCAACCCCCAAGATCTGAGTAGGACCTGCCAAGGGAATTTCTTAGTTAGGCTCCTAACTTCTAACTCTCCATTCACCTTGAATCTTCAGATGGGTACTATTTTCACCACCATCCACAGAAAAGCTGGGTAAACAGGAACTGAGAAGATTTCCTCATGAAAGAATAATAAGTGGCTTTGACTGATTTATGTGACCATGAGCCTAAAGCTAGTTGTGTTGTGAAGTCATGAGCTCTTCCTTTGATGACCTTCTGCCGGGGTGCCTTCGATAGACTTTCTGAACTGGGCTCGAGATTGGACTAAATGATCTTTGAACTGGGGTGTGTATGAATCATGGAAAGCTTCCACAAGGAGGTGGCAGCTGAGCCAATCTAGAATGGGATTCGAATAGTCACAAAAGGGAGAGGAGGAAAAGGAAACATATTGGGTTGTCGGAAAAGTCATGATGTATTTTTTCTATGTTTTTTGTTGCAAAAATGCATCATGACTTTTCCGACAACCCCATAGCATTCCAGGTAGATGAAAGAGTATAAACAAAAGCATGGAGATGTGATACAGCATAGCAGGAGCTACAAATAATTCATTACTGAAGTATTATTGGAATATTAAGTACCAGGTAAGGAGTGGCAGGAATGATGTTGGAGAAGTAGGGAGTGACCAGGTCCTGGGGGTCCTGGTATACCATGATTAAAAGTTTGGGTTTTATCTTACAAATATTTGAAGGATTTTTAAGTACATGAATAACATATAGTAAATGGGATAGCCCCATATATAAATATCATAATGATGACCTCACCAAAAAGAATATAAGATAATTTTGAAATTAACCTAATTAATGAAAGCTGGTGTGATTCTTGTTGTTTATATGCTAGAGGATCATCATACTGATACTAAGATTGACAAAGAGAAGTCTCCACCTAGCTTCTTACACTGGGTTATGACATAGCTTGATTTACATGTTAGAAAGATCATCCTGGTAGTGCTGCAGGAAATCGTTTTAAGGGTAGTGAACCTGGAAGAAGGGAAATAAGATAAAGCATTATTGGAATTGTCCAGGTGAGCAATGACAGGGGCCGGAACTAGGGCAGTAAGTAGAGACATCTGTTGAAGAAAACAATCAGCAGATTTGTTTGAAGAGATGGTGTAGCATAATGTGGTAGCAATGAAAATGTACCTCTCAGAAAGGATCACAACTGATAATCCCAGCTTCTGAGCTCTGAAGTGAATCACTGCTTCTTGCTAAGGTTATGCTTCCCCCAGGCTGCTTCATGACAGAGTGTGGGAAGGATACTAAGGCAGACCCACCTCTGGGAAATGTGGCACTTCTCTGATGGGCAATTTCAGCTCCACGATGTTTTCATCAGCTTTGTTGAACTTTCTTATAAGTGCACTACAATCTAAGATTCTTCCACTTAACCAATCTTCCACCCACCCTCCCTTCCTCCCTTCCTTTCTTCTGTGATTCATAAGGGTCATACCTACATCATGGTCTGATGGCTCTCCCAGAGAACCTGGACTAAACTCATAGTGGGTAAGCTTTCGGGCTCTGGAGTTACAATCACCTAAGTGTGAATCTGGCCCCACCATCCCTAGATGTATGAGTGCAAGCAAGTAATTTAATTTCGTAAAAGTGCCAGGCTTCTCATCTGTAAAATCATGATACCTTCTTGCGAGGATTAAATTAGTCAGGCTTATAAAGTATCTTAGCACAGTACCTGGCACATAGTAAGTGCCTGATAAATGTTAGCCAACCTTACTATTAGATATGGGGGATGAAGGAGAGGAAGAAGTCAGGGGTAATGCCCAGGTTTCTGGCTATTTACAATACATAAACTCATCACAAATAATTCACTCCAGTTGATCCTCCTTGTGAGTACAAAAGAGACTGGGAAATCCTTCCTTTCTTTCCTCCCCACTCTTAACTTTCCTGACTCCTCTAGCTCTCATGGCTAATGGAAGCGAAACTATCCAGTGGTTTAACATCAAAATGGACATAAAAAAGACTTCTCTGACTCTGCAGTATAGGGAGTGACCTTTCGCCACATTACCCCAAGCACCAAGTTCCCAGTATGAGACAAGCTATGAGAATATCCTTCGTCCCTGTGGAGGAGAAGCCCATTCTAGAGCTCCTGCATGTGCCAAGGGAGAAAAGTTATCCACCTTCCTTAAAGATCTGAAAAACTAGGCAGGGGAATTCCAAATTAAATGATTTTTATGGTTTTATTTAGAACAACTTAGCTATTAAATAGGAGACAGCACGCAGCAAAGTCCATGTTAGCAAATGACCTTCCCCTTTCCTAGCACACTTAACAAGCTTAAGACAACCAAAATTCAAATTATAGGCTGGAATACGGAGTTAAAACTAGAAAAATGGAATGGAAAGGGAAAATGTAAACTCCTAAACAAAATTTTAGGAAATTCATGGTATAAACCTGGGGTGGGGAAAATCTAGCTGAGCAGTGGTTTATATGAAAAATGTCACGGGTTCTAGGTTAACCATCATCTCGATGGAGCCAACAGTGCAATTTTTTTTTTTTTTGAGGGCAGTGTCACTGGCCCTCATATGTGGGATCCAAACCAGGGCCACTGGTGTCCCAAGCCAGTGCTTAACCACCATGCCACTCGGCCGGCCCAACAGTGCAATTTTTGTTGTAATGAAATGAGTGTAATCTTCAGCGGTGTGGAAGTGTAATATCCTACTAAAGGGAAACCAGTTTCCTCATCTGTCAGATGAGATAGTTTCCAAGTACCGTATAGCTCTATGATTTTATAAGTGCATGATTTGGGCTTTGAAGTTCTAAACCAGAATTCCTACATTTTCAGAAAATGACCATAGAAAAGATACATAGGCTTGATAAACACAGATAATCTGTTTTAATCTGGTTGACTTTATAGCTTGAATGATCTTGGGGGGCAGCTCTTTCTGTGTGAAGTGACCCACAGATACCTCCCCAAACAAATGTGGCAATGGAACTTACGTACATCTATTTCACACCATGTCAAGCTTTACACAAAACTGTTTTTCTTGAGGTGACAAGCTTGAACAACCAGTTTTTCCTGAAATTTGCCTGACACACATGCTGTTCTGTGTGAGCTGTTCTGTCATTCCTCTACCTTGCCATAGCCCTGGAGAGCCCCTCCCAAGCCAACTAGCTGCCTATTGACATTGGTAATCAAGGATTGCAGAGGCAGAGATCAAGGTCAACATAGGGCAATGACAGAAAGGACTAGAGAGGCCTAGTTCACAGGGCCCCCTTACTAGGCTCTGCTGTACGCGGGCTGACGGAAGGCATGGATCCAAGTTTTAGCCACAGAATAACAGGCAGTCCGTGATGGTTTTGTGGGTAACCAGTGAGCTTCCTTCCTCCATCAGTGCTGCTACCATTCTTTCCTGGATCCTTAAGCTGGCATTTTCAGGCATTTTAAACATCTTTTGAGACATAGGCAATAAAAGAGACCAATCATGGGGAAAGCAAAACTTTAATAAAAATAGAATTCCAAGTATTTCAGCTGGAATCTCTTTGTCTAGCTGAAGGAGATTTAGAGAGTGGATCAGAGAGCCTGCGTGTGACCTTCTGGTTCAGCAGTGAACCAGGTGTATGCCCTTGGGCAAGCCACTCAACAACCCTGGGCCCGTTTCCTCCCTTGTAAAATGAAGAGGAACCCCATCTAGCTACTTCCGAGTGTTGGAATCCCTTTAGGGTGCCCTGGTTTATGGAGGAGCCCTGATCTAAGAACAGATTTATGGAGGAGCCCTGATCTAAGAACAGATTATATACTGAACGGGAAAAGAATTGTGTATAGACTGGGAGATGAGCTCTGTCAAGCCGGTCAGAAGTACCCTAGAACCTTGAAAGGATGTTTGCAAAGAGCAATAAGCGAGAACTGAAACCACAGGACTCCCAGGTTCCTGCCCCAGGTAAGTCCCTCCCAGGTACTGGCTGAGCTGCTCTGTGTCTCTTTCTTAACTCGGTCAGGCAGAAGAGGTCACAGAGGGTGGGGCTATGACCAATGGATCACATTCTCAATGTTCTGGAAAAAGGACAGAGGTAGCAGACAGGCCAGAAGAGGAGTTTCCACTGCACATTAGCCTCAAATGCCTATCCCATTGTCTTTCCAGATTGGAAGGGACATGCAAGCCAGGTAGCTTTGGCATCCCCGGCTCCTTAAGTACCTTTATCACCTCAGCAGCACAGCCACCAACTTGGGCAAGGAAACCAAGATCTTGGACCAAAAGGGGTAAGTTCAAGAGATGCTACGTTAGATGGGCTTTTCGAGATTTTTGTGGGATCCACAGACATTTATATTTTTGGGGAAGAGGTCTTCCTTTTTTTTTACTGTGGTACAATGTACATGAGTTTTATCATTGTAACCATTTTTAAATATACAGTTCAGTGGAGAAGCATTTTTTTGATTACTTCAGTTCTCTCCCTATCCTGTGGTTAGAGTGTGTGCTCCCTGCTAGCAAAATTCTTGGTTATTCTGTAGGGTTCAGACTATAGGGTCCAAATGGCTAAGCTGGGTTTGACTTCTGCAATAGAACAGCCCCAAATGCCAGAAACAGGACAGGAAATTATTCAGCGGTCATTTCTCCTTTGATATGGGTGAGATCACACTTGTTGCTCTGTCTCTTTAATTTTTATCTCTGCCTTGGCCCCAACCACTTGTCCAGACCTGTGGCTTGCCCTTGGGCCTGCTTTCTTTTGTTATGCTGCATTTTTGTTCTCTGAGGATTCCTGGCTCATTCTCACAATGAAAAAACTGTTTCCCCTGGGATCAGACTTGTCTGCCCCTTCAATGATCCTGCACAGCTTATTTGTCTGGTATGATTGACAGCCTCTGCTTTCTACCTGAGTTCCAGTCCCACATCTCTGACGGGGTACTGGTCATTTCCTCTGGAATGTGCCAGTCATTGTTTTGCCAAACAGATTGCAACATGTCTCAAAGCAACCTTCATTTTTTGCCACAAACCAGTTGCTCTTATAACCTCTGGGTCCCTTAATAGTTCATTAAGTCATTTAGAAGAGAAGCAAAGTCCACTTTGATTTAATCTCTTTTCATTACCCTTAGCCATCCAGTCCCCAAGAACAACCAGATTTTCCTTCAAATACTGATCATTGTTTCCGTCCTTTCCCACCTCCACCCCCATGCCCACCTCAAATATCATCTAGTGCTATGTCTACTCCTTCCCTGATTCAATTTCCTGTGTCAGGCTGATTTATTAATCAAGTCACATCTGTTCAAAACCCTGAAGTTCTTCCCTATTCCTATCATACAGGCTTCTTGTCCTTATCAGGCTGTTCAAGTTTTCCCTAATTTGATCCCATTCTAGAAAGTCCACCTGCCAGGCAGCTATCTTGTAATGGGAAGTTTAATGGACTTGGAATTAGTGGAACTGCTTTCAGATCCTAGCTTTGTACTCAGCAGAACCACCTTGCACAATTCACTGACTATTGGAGCCTTGGATCCCTATATGTAAAATGGGGATAAAAATATCCATATCACAGGGAATTTTCTGAAGATGTGAAGAGATAAATATGTGTGGAGGCCGGTTAGCCTTGTGCTCAGAACCTACATTTGAACCGACTGCCTTGGTTCAGATCCAGGCTTTTCTACTCAGTGACTATGTGACCCAGAGCAGGTTCCTTAACCTCTCTGGGCTTCATCTTTCTCATCTGTAAAATAGAGATACAACAGTGCATACCTCCTAGGTCCGTAGTGACAATTAAATGAGATAATATGTAAAGGGCTTAATATATGCCTGGAACATTGTAAGCTGTAATAGGCGTAAGCTATTATTATTACGTGCAAGAAACCTGTTGCTTGACACACCTAATCAGCACTTAATAATGTTTGCTAAGTTTGTTGATGAATGCATCTTATCCATAGGATCTCATTTCCCACTAATTCTTGCTACCCACATTCTTCTGCCACCCTTCCTCCAGACAGGCTGACCGCCTTGACTTTCCATTAAAACATCTTCCACTTTTCTTGCCTTTGGTTATAGTATTTCTCTTTTCTAAAATGTCATAATTTTTTTCTGCCTATCCAAATTCTTCCCATTCTTTGTCTATCCTAAACCCTGCCTCCATGAAACTTTTCCTCATTACTTCTGTACTTACTGATTTCTCATTTTTCTGAACCGATTACCATTGATTTAGCATCTGATACACTCAGATACCGTTTCCTGTGTATTCATTTTATGTCTTCAACTAGTTTGAAAGATATTCCTCAGTCTAGCACTGTTTCAGAATACACAGTAAATGTGGTGACTATTTAATCCATCAGATTACCTTATCAACTCAGACTATCTCTTGGGATATTCCCAGATTATATTTAGGGTGGAATTTGGAGAAAGGGAAACACACTTCGTTGCTTGGGGGTGAGGATTGACCCAGAAATCTAAAACAAATTTTCAAACTTTCAGTCCCTTATCAATAGAGTGGCTCATGAGGGTGGGCTGATGAGGGGGATGGGCGGTAAGGAGTCCCTGCTGCATAGGACAGTGTCCTATGGCCTCTGGGCCAAAGCGTTGAGAATGTTTAAGGATGAAGGTCTCCAGAGTAGAAGGGCTGGAGGTAGACCATAACTAACACAGACAGGAAAGTGTCTCCATTCTAATGTGATTCTCGCTGTGACAGGCTTTACCTTTAACTAGTTTCTCAAGCTTCTTACACCTTTACACAACATTTGCCCTATTGAGAAACTGGTTTTGCATGAAACTTCCCATGGCTTGAAGCAAGTCTCCATGACGGTGTTTGCATACCAGTGGGGTTTTACCCCTCCCATATGTACCAGTAAAGATGAAGTGGCATTCAGATGACGTGATATGAGGGACATCACTGCAGCCTCCAAACTGAAAATGTTTGAACTATGTGAAAGGTTCATACCAGAATTTCACAATTACAGTGGAGACCAAGAAAGACTAGTCCAGATGAAAGGTAAAGAACGTTGTCTTTGCTCCAGTTCTCACAAAGCTTTCTCTGAGTCCTGCAACCCATGTTGATCTCCCCTGTCTCTGGACTCCTGTAGTAGAGATTGTATAGACTGCACAGTTCAGTCCTGCATTACACATTGTCTTCTAAAAATTTCTCTATGTGTTAGTCGTGTCCTCTTAGCTAGTTTTTAAGTTCCTGACAATACAGACTATTGCTTAAACTTCTTTGCCTGTGGGGCCTCTCAGTACAATTGAACTCAGTGTTGGGCACAATAAGATTCTCAACAGTTAAGTGTTGATTTGTTTTTGGAAATGTAAATTCCACAAAGCAGAATCAGGAGACCTGTTTCTTTTTGAAGTGGTGGGTATTGGAGTCCCATCATCCTTTGTGGTGTTGTCAGGAGTAGTAGCTTCCTGTCATAGGTCAAGGGGTCAAGACAACACAGGTAGGACACAAAGTCCCGGTACTTTCCCCCTTAGGAGAGAGGTGTTCTGCCCTAGTGCCTGAGACCCTCCTGATTCCCCTTTCTCCTCCAGCCACTCACTGCAAGCCATACAGTGAGAGAGCTGTGAGGGGCATCAGAGATGGACTCAACTCCTTTATTTTGTAGATGAGGAAACTTGAGGCTCAGGAAAGAACAGGTGGAGGAAGGATGTGTGGGTTTTGGTGTCAGGTAGAATTGGACTGTAATCCCAGTGCTGCCACTTTTTAGATGTGTGATTTGGGAGAGTCTCTTCACATCTTAGAGCCTCAATTTCCTCATCTTTCCAGTGGGGGTAACAATGCCTACCTATTGGGGTTGTAGTGAGAATTAAGTAAGATAATGTATGTAAACACAGTGCTTGGCAATGAGATGCTCAGTACTTGTTGGCTCTCCGTTCCTTCTGTTGCGAGTTCTGCCCAAAGTCATGAAAGAAAAATTAAAACAATAAGTGCTAGCCTCTGCTGTTTTTCAAATTAGATTATCTTTCAATCACATACTGAAGCTAGCCTCCTACCTACTAGAAAACTAGGATTAACCATTAAAAAAATTTTTAATGAGGGCCGGCCAAGTGGCGCGGTGGTTAAGCGCTGGCTTGGGATGCCAGTGGCCTGGGTTCGGATCCCACATATGAGGGCCAGTGACACTGCCTTCTTAAAAAAAAAAAAAAAATTTTAATGAACTTTACTGGGGATTTGGACCAATTTATTTTGAGCACATTTTAGGACTGGCTGAGTGGCACAGTTGGTTAAGAGCTCACTCAAGAGTGCGAGCTGAGCTCTGAGCAACAGCAGTTCGATGTCCAGCCTGAGCTGAGCAGCCGCTGAGCTGCCAACAGGTAGCAGGATGGCTCAGCTAAAAAAAATATTTTGAGCACATTTTATGCCTCAGAAATAAAGGAATTAACAGACAAGAATACTGAATTTCAGAGTAAAATTCAAAGGTGTTGAGGTTTTATCCATTTTCAATTACAGTGTTTGAACTCCTGGTACTCCTAAAATAGTACTAATGGCCTTTTACCCTTTAAAAAAAATTCCAGTCTCTGATATATTTACACACTTTGCTTTCAACCTGATATTTTTCACCTGTTTTTCTTAAGACATACTCTTCTTTCCATTAATCATCATTTGGAGCTAAAATGAAAACACTGCTGTTGAAGTCTCATTAAAGAAAGATATTGGTAATGATCATGGCGGACCTGTGGGCGGTTCAGTCTCAGAAATGAAATGGACATTCATATCATTTGTAAAAATGAATGCTTGCTAATAATCCTTTCTTGCCCATGCTAGAGAATATTTACTGGGTTCATTATTTATTTTTAAATGTTTAGTTAGTTAATATTCATTGTGTGTGGCTGCAAACCCATCTTTAAGCATGGAGCAGAGCCAGGATTAGACCAGAAGAAAACTCAGCATGAACTAGTTGTGACTATTATAGTCATCAAATTGTGATTGATGGTTCATCATTTAGTGAATCAGGCTGGCCCTACGAGGCAGAGGAACAAGGCAGGGGGGAACCTCCCTAAAGTGGCCTTTGTGGAAGGTGTGGTAGGCAGAATAGTGGTCCCTCAAAGTCCTTGTCCTAATCCTCAGAGCCTGTGAATGTTAGGTTACAGGGCAAGGGGGGGTGGGGAGTGGGGTGGGGTAGGGATTAAAGGTGCAAAAGGAATTCAAGTTGCTAATTAGCAGATTTTAATAAAGGCGGATTATTCTGGATTATTCAGATGGACCCAGCGTCATCTCAAGGGTCCTTAATAGGGAAGAAGATGGCAGAGCAGAACCAGAGAGAGGGTTGGAGATGTGAGAAGAACTCAACTCATTGTTGTTAGCTTTGAAGATGGAAGAATGGACCATGAACCAAGGAATGTGGCAGCCTCTAAGCTGGAAAGAGCAAAAAAATGGATTTTCCCCTAGAGCATCCAGAGGGGAACTCAGCTCTGCTGACATCTTGGCTTTAGCCCAGTGAGACCCATTTTAGATGTCTGAATTCCAGAAGTATAAGATAACAAATCTGTGTTGTTTTCAGCCTCAAAGTTTCTAATAACTTATTTATAGCAGCAATAGAAAACTAATACAGCCAAATTCAGGCTGACAGACTATCTTGCCCCATAGATGGTGCCTGCATTCTGGGATTTCACACAGTCATGGGCAACAAAGTTCCCAAAGGGACTGAGACACAGGGAGAGGCTGAAGACCAATGTCAAGGGGGCAAAGTGATCAGCAGTTAGTAGAGAGTACTCCTCATGTTTAGCCCTGTACAGGATAGAGAAGAAATAGGAATACAAAGTATAACCTCCAGGAGAGACAGGATTAATAGCCATACTTGGGATTTATATCACATCTTTTATTTTATAAAGGATTTCACTTCAATAGTCTCATTTAGTCCTCCCATCAACCCTATGAGGTGGAAATCTTTACTATTATATTTTGTAAACAAGAAAGCAAGCTTAGAGAATTAGTATTTCTGAAATCAGACAATAGTAAGTAGAAGAGTTCAGATTAGGTGTTTCACTGCTTTGATATCTGTCCTGCCAGAGGGGCCATTCAGCCAGGAAGTCAACACTTCCTGTGTAGGGATTGCTCATTAGTTAGGGTAATTTCTACTAATAAATGGAGGTTATGGGAGAGGTGCATATAATACTTTACAGTGAGTATCTACTCTCCATATGACTGCTTCTTATCAATACAGTCTTCCTAGAATATATCTATTGCCAAAAACATCACTTGCCAGTGATGGCATCTTGTTGAATGTTTTAAATTAACTATCCACCATAAATCTAAATTTTACATGTCTTAAATATAGCTCACCCCACTTCCCTCATCTCAATCAGCCCTCTACCCTGTTTCCCATTTCTTTTAAGAATTTTATTAATCCAGTCATCTAGATTCAACACCTATCCAAACAATAACAGCTAACACTTATTGAGACTACATTCTAGTTATTGTACGAAGCATTTTAGACATCATCCACTTAATCCTCCCAACAGCCCTATGAGGAAGGTACAACTATTAACTCCATTTTATAGATGAGGACATTGAAGCTTATATAAATTGCCGAAGGTGACACTTTAGCATCATCTTTGATTACTCATCGCCTTCATCCTCTGTAAATCATGAATCACTAAGTCCTCTCAATTTTCCCTCTGTACTATTTATTGCATTTGTTGTTTGCTTTCCATGTCCATTAATTACCACTGTATCAGTCTTGGCTCTTTTTGACTTATGCCTGAGTTGTTTCAACAGGCCAATATGGTTTATCTTGTTCCATGATCCCCTTTCTTAGACCTTTCTAATCTGCTTTGGTCAAGCTAAACCACTAAAACAACACTCTTACTGCATTCATTTCTAAGTTCAAATCTTTTGACTAGAAAAGGTGCCCAGAGATTATCTTTGGACAGTGTTATGGTAGCAACATTTTTTTTTAATTAAATACTTTCATTATATTAAAATTAAAAGGAAAAAAATGTTACAACTATAGGTTTAAATTATAGTACAAAATACATCATAAAGATAAGCAAACACTGTGTCCTGTAAGTGTGTAGCTCTGACTTCATTTGTTTGAGCATTGAGGAGCTGTCACTGGTGGTCTGGCCATCCCAAATACGCAATTCCATTTTTTAGAGGCAAACCCTTGCATAAGTACAGTTATGTAACTGTGCTTTGTGTTTTCCATGCATTTATAAACTTCATTGTTTGTAGTAAAGTAAATGTACGTGGTAAAAGAAAAACTGGGTCAAAATACCACCAAAGGATTTTAGCAATAAAAAAAAAGGTTCTCTCTCCCCGAAGGTAACCATTGAACAAGATGATTTGTTTTTTCTTCTTTGTACTTTTCTGTAATTTACAGATTTTTAGCAATGCACCGGTATTGCTTTATAATAGAAAACATGGCCAGTAAAGAATAATTTTTAAAAGAAACCAAAAATTTCCACTATCCTCTGCTACTTATAATATAAAAGCTAAATTCTTTGGCTGAGGCCCTACGTAATCTGGCCTGAAACTGCTTTCCCGGCTTATTATATACTATTCAATACAAATGTTCTGCTTCAGTTCAACTATTTTAAACACTCTTTCCCTGCTGTGTCTCTGACTGTGTGTTTTCCCTTCCTGGAATGAGCTTCCCCATTCTCTTTTAATATCCCAATTCACTCTATTGTTCAAGATCGCAATCAGTTCTACGGACAGCCTTCCTGAAAAGGAAGGAATCAGTATGTAGTGAATATTTACCATGTGGGCTATGCACTATATTTGGGGCTTTACTTGGTATTCATTTGAACCTCACAACAGCTCTGAATGGTTGGAATTAATTACCTTTATTTAGGTAACTTGAGAAAACTAAGTGTCCCTCAAGTCACATAGCCAGTATGTGGCAGAGCTGGAATTTGTAGTTGACTGTTCTGCCCCAGCTCAGAGAGCTCTCATTTTTTTCCAACTTTTAGAGCACATATCTGAGTAAGCAGCACCAATAATCACAGAAGTGCATTTCAAAATAGTGACATTGCTTATGATGTTATTTTGAAGTACTTATATTTTGTATTTATGTTTATCTTAACAAAGCCTCCCGTGGGAAAACTAGTGTTTGAGTTTTAATCTGTATATTTCCTAGCTATGTGGTGTCTTTGGGATATCTCCTTATCCTTTCTCAGCTTCAATTTCCTCCACTGTAAAACAGGGAAGATAATAATAATAATAATAATAATAATAATAATAATAATAAAAATAATACCTAACTCTTAGGGTTGTTATGAAAGTTAAAAACCCAGCATATAGGTTGTACAAAAGAGCTGATTGTGTGTATTTGAGTTAACATGGTGATATTAGTTTATTTTTAAATTCCATTTAATTTCTAGTTTCTTTATTGTAGTGGTTTCAGATATTCCTAAAACTCAGTGACCAAAAGAGGGCTAGACCTTTTTCTTCCATACATTAAAAAACTGACTTTACTCAAATTTTTAAAGTCCTTTTTAATCAAAATAGTATTTTGCTGTGTAGTCAAGAGTATCCTATCTTGCTGTTTACCTGACATTGAATAAGAGGCTCAGTTACTTGTTAAAGGCAGTTCCTAAAGGTAAATGTTTACATTTTTAAACGAATGTTGTTACTGAATGTTGTCATTGTTAGTCCAGGAAGCCACTGCGAATTTTAAAACTGAGCACATCGAGACCCATATTTACTTGGAAAATGGAAAAATCACTTAAAAAATCCCTGGCCTTCAAAAGCAGACACCATTTTTTTCTTTATCTTCTTTTATATCAGAGAAGGAAAGGAATTACTGTGTTCATTCCATTTATTTTCCTTTAGGGTCAGATGAAAGGAAGTAAAATTCACCAATATTTTTAGCCTTTTATTTGTTTACTTTCCCTCCTACTACCACCATCATTTTTTTTCTGGTTATAAAAGAAATTTTTGAGCTTTTTGAAAGATAAATACCTCTGATGTTAGAAACGATAATTCTTTTATCTTTAATATTTTATTTCACTGTTACTAAAAGACTTGTCAAAACCACATAGACAAAAACTGCAAATGTGTATTCTACATAATATTGAAAACAAACCTTGGGCTGTAGATACCAAACTCCATCTGCAACGTTCACGAGATTGCCACTGAGAAATTCTCATTTCTCAGGCTACTTCTTTCATAGTCGTTTCTCACAAATTATTTGATTAAAACAAACAAACAGTATGGTTATCAGGACATTAGGTTCTTTGTAGGGTTTAAATGTCATACATCTGTCTGTAGCTAGGTATCACCCATTTTTCCTCCTGACAGTCAAGCTATTTGAAAGAGAGGTTTCAATTCCAGTGTTTCCATTTTCTTCCTTCTTATTCCCCTTTCAACTCGCCCCAGTCTTGCCTCTGCAAGGCTGTTTTCAGTTAAACCACCCTCTCCATTGTCATTACTGCTAAATCAAAGAGAGACTTTTTTAGACCTTATCTCACAGGGTTTCTCTGAGCATTAACTCACTGGAAACACACTCTGTCCCTGCTTGAAACTCTCTTTCCTTGCCTTTCTGTACTAGCTATGTCCACTGCTTTTCTTTTTACTTTCCTAGTTTCTCCTTCTCAGCCTCCCCTTAAGCTTGTTTTGAATGGCTTCTTCCATACACATCAGTATTCCCTTGATTTCCAGCATCTTTTCTCTCTTATTCTCCCTGCATGATGATCTCATCCACTGGCCACGAATGCAACTAAATATGGCAAATGGATCCCAAACCTTTATCTCCTTTCCAGATATGGCCTGTGAGCTTCAGATCCATAAATACAACAGTCTATTCCTCCTGAGGTTCCATAGACACCTTGAAGTTAACATGCTTAAAATCCAACTTCCCACCTTTCCCCTCCACATAGAAAGTAGCACCATTATCCACCTGTTAATACTGCCCTTCCCTTAACAGCTCAAATCAAAGTGGTCACAGGATCCTTTGGTTCTAGTTTTTAAATCTCTTGAATTGGTCTTCTCTCCATTTATATTTAATTCTCTGACTTGTACAAGTGTCTCTTATCTTGCTTATGTGCTCTCCACCAAACAGTGCTTTACATAGCGAAATGCAGATCCAATCCTGTCATCTCTCCTGCTTAAAATCTGTCAGTGACTCCCCCATCGCTTACCTTGAATAGTTTGAGCCCTTTGGCATAGCTTATAAGGCCTCTAAGGTCTTGATTCTGCTTAGATGTGTAGTGCATGTTATTCAAATCCCAGCATTTTCATTTACTCTACGACCTTGAGCAAGTTAACTGTAAAAGGGAGATAATAATAGTGAGGATTAATTGATGTAACTTTCAAAAAATCTGAGCTATTATTTTAAATTATGATTAACATCCTTATTTATGTGCCTTTGGAAAATAGTACTATTATTTCCTTAAGATGAATTCTTAAAGTGGAATTGCTGGGTATGCATTTTTAAAGACTTTTGAAAACATTGCCAAAATGCCCTGCAGAATTGTTACACCAATTTATACTCTTACTGTGGTATGGAGACTGTGTTTTTCCACACTCTTGACCCCATCCTGAGATTAACAGTTTTTTAAATCTTGGCCAAATTGATAAGTGAAAAGTCATTTAGTGTTTATAACATTGTGCCTATTTACATATTTGCCACAGAAAGATCAGTTATACACTGACAACACAGAGTGTTATTGCTATTTACTCCTTGGTTGCATGCCTTAATTTCACATTGAGGTTTTTTTTTCCATCTTTTTCAGAGCTAGGCTTTTATCTGTTTTCGAACCCCTTTACCTCCCTCTTTCCTTCCATTTCCTTAGGAATGAGCATGTATTTGTTTAATTGAATTGAATTAAACACTTAATTTCTATTAGACTTTTTTTTTTTTAAATTAGTTTCAGGTGTACAACACAGTGCAATAGTTATACATTTTACCCCTCAAAGTGACAACCCCGCCACCCCCAATTCACCACCCCACTGCCCCCCATATCATATATATCTATTACTCTTCCTCTGACTCTCTTCCACAGTATAATCCACATCCCGTGACTATCTATATATATTCAATTACAGTAGGTATACCACCTCCGCTTTAGTAATACAGTGCAGTGATCAAACCTCTACTCCATCCGTGAAATGGTCTCCCTAACAAGACCTATGATCATCTGACATTCCACAGAATATTTACAACATTATTAATTATATTCCCCAAACTGTTTTTCCTATCCCAGTGGCAATATTGTAGTTGCCTCTATTAGACTTTTAAGCACTGTGTTTGATCCAGTTTCTTTGGTAAACCTTGAATGAGGAGCACAGATGAGCACTGGGAGATGTGCTTCCAATCCAAGTTTAGTCTCTAAGTAGCTGTGCATCCTTGGGTAAGCCACTTAACCTCTCTGGACCTTTACTTTCTTATATGTAAAGTAAGTGGGATAGTACCAGGTAATGTCTTAGGTATCTTGTAGTTCTCACTTTATGTAGGTGTAGGTAAAATTTTCCTTCTATGAAGTTCTTTTGGAGGGAAATTCTTTTTTTTTTTTTTTTTTTTTGGAGGGAAATTCTTAGAATATTCCTCCTACTCTGCTGCAAATACATGTTTCTCTCCTCCAACATAGTGTCACCTCTTTGAGGCAGAGTTTGTCTCTTTCCAGAACTGTGATTTGTTTGTATGGTGCTGTGAGCCCTAGGACAATAGCAGCAACTACAATCCAAAAAGCACAGCCAAGACTTAAATGTAAAGTAGGTCATACTCATTTTGTGTGTGCGTGACAAAATCCTTTGAAAATCTGTTGGAAGCTAGGGACCCACTCACAGAAAAACACATCAGCATATATGTACAACATTTTAGGGGGCTCCTAGACCCTCTGAAGCCTTTTATGTACTCCCTAGGAATCCATGAATTCTAGGCTAAGTACACTTGATTTGGGGACATTAAAGGGATCCCTGGAGAGTAAATACATTATCAAAAATGCTTCCTTCATATTGGAAAAGGGAGCTGCTAAATTAAATAAATATTTATAGAATATTATTAAAACTCTCTTTTCAAAACTAAACTATTATGCTTACTTGCTCAAGTCATTTAGAACAGAATGCAAACTCCTTACCATGCATTATAAGGTTCCGCATAGTCTGGGTCCTGCCCATCCTCGCTTTATGCTTTTGAGCCCCACTGGCTACCCTTTCGCTCTGGGAACACACCAACTCTCTCCACGTCACTCTCCACTGAAGAGTCTGAGTGACCTGTTTCCTCTGCCCAGATCATCCTCCTGGTTGCCATCCTTTAGGGCTCAGTTAAAATGTCCCCCCTCATGAATGTGTTCTCCAACCACCTTTGCCCCTACCCTCAAATCATATGCCAGCACATCACCCAGTTTTTTCCCCTGTACAGTCGATCTTGTCACAGTCCTGTCCATTGTTTTTTGTTCATCTGCTTATTGTCTTCTCTCCTAGCTAGAATGTTAGCTCCATGAGGGAAGGGGCCTTGCCTCTCTTATTTATAAATGTATTCCCAGAGCCAGAAAGTGCCTGCACATACTGGACATAGGCACTCAGTTACCAATCACTGAGCGAATGATTGATTACATTTCAGTCAGGAATGGATTAAGACCTGAAGAGAGATTGTGGTGCTTCTCCTCCATATTTAATTCTAACTAAAACTGCTGGTGCTTCTCCCCCATGTTTAACTCTAACTAAAACCAATATTAAACCAACCATACACTTAACATGTACTGAAGTGGATATAGCTTCTTTGTAGATTAATTATCTGATTTAAGACTTGAGTCCCTGGTTTGCTGGTGCCCTAGGTATATGAGCTTTGTGTGCCTTTGGGGAATCTAGCATTCACTCATCCCTTTAAACATGCTGGAAGCAGTTTGAGGTTAAGCAAGCTTGTCTATGCCTAGAAAAATAACCTTGCTGGGATTTTGATAGGCATTGTGTTAAATCTATAGATCAATTTGGGAAGAACTGACATTACCATATTGCTTCTTCTAATCCATGAATATAGTAAATTGCTTCAATTATTTAAGTCTTCTTTAATTTCTTTCATCAGCATGTTATAATTTTCGTCATACAGATCCTGTGTGTGTCTTGTTAGATTTGTACCTAAATATTTCATATTCTTTGGAGCAATTGTACATGGTATTGTGTTTTTAATTTGTTTTAATTTGCTAACAAGTTTGTTGGTAGCATATATGGAAGCTTTCAGTAGAACAATGTGAAACGTACTCTAGTGAAGTAACCTTGTTCAGTGTTAACCTGGGGGCTAGTAATGAGCTATTCATTGTAACATTCAAGAACCTCTATAAGGTGCCTCTAAAGCTCTTAAATTTAACCTAATTTTTAACCGCTACACACAAATCTCTGCTACTATTAGAATGGTCTACTCTTCCCTCACCTGAACACACCTTATTCATTCCACCTCATGGCCTTCTCTTGCCATTTCCCTTCTAGAGTAGTCCTTTCACTGAGCCCTTTTATCCCAAACTAAACCTGAACTATACTTCAAGGATGAGGCCAAAGCTCTTTGGAAGATGCCTTCCCTGACAACTCCTACATTGCTCCTTTACTCTGCTGGATTCCTTTACCAATATCGCATACCACTCAATCATTAATTGAGTTTTAATCCATGTTTTATTTCCCCAATTAGATCCTACACACCAGGGAGGCTCCCGTAATAGCTATCATAGCACCACATACAAGGAAGGCACTCCAATTTAATTATTGTATCGATGTAGAAGGGGTACTCCATAAATTCTCTCAGAGTCTTTCACCCAGGCAAAGTCCATGCTCTCTACTTCTCGGACAAGGTTTCTTTCTCTTTTCCTAACTTCTCCCAAATCCTAACTCCTCCAACTAAGCAGATCTGAGATGCACATTCTTTCCAACCACCCTTTCAAGACTGTTCTAAAACCAGTAGGTCTATGGCTAAGATTTTTAGAGGCTTGCTTACTTGAACAGATAATCCCGTGGAAGCTGCAGTAACACCTCATGGCCACCAGAGGACAGGGAGCAGCGGGAGAGATTGCTCCCCCTCTGCAGAAGTCTTAAAGAGGTCAAAGGCGGAGGCAGAATGTGGGCTCTGCACCTCTGGCCTTCAGGTTTTCTTACTGCCAGCGGTGCTCAGCGGTCTCCCATCCGCAGATGGGCTCCCTTTTCTCCTCTACAAGATGGGCCGTAAGTTCCCAGAGGCTTACCCCAATACTAAGCGTACATGATTATCAATAATAACAAATGCAGTTTAGTTGCAGGATTTAAAAGCAGAAAAGGAGTAGGGAGGGAGATGTTTTATCTTTATAACCTCCCCCCCCAAACCTGCTTCTCAGTTCTTGAGCGAATTAAAAAGATGTCTCTTCAGCAGTGTTCAAATCAAATAGACATTCCACAACAAAGATGCCTTTACGGGACCCATGTCCCAAATCCAGTACGTTACAAATGGAATATTTCAGGAGTTGGATTATTCCTACACATAAATTCTGGCTCATGGAGCAGTCCACTCGCAGTGTGCTTTTCCATCATTAATCACATCTTTGTTATGTGATATCCACGTGAGCCTTCTCAGTAGAAGCAGCTTCATGCTCAAATGCTCAAAGAACAGTAGAATAAAGCTCCGATTGTCCTGTTCAGTGATTCCAAGTCCTGGTTTGTCACCACCTCAACTCTCTAGTTTTCCAAAGTGTGTAAATGTAGTCTCAAAACAAAGTTATTTTAATTAACCCAAACAAACAAACAAATGCACGAAGTGTATGGCGTTAAATCAACGGGGTCTTCACCTCCGAAAATGTAGTGAAACTCGGGTCTGATTTAAAGACGATTCTGTGTGCCGCGTGATGTAGAACACGTTTTTCAAAGAGGATTTTTGGCTGCTCATACTCATTACATTTGTAAATATAAACAAGTGTAAGAAAATATGAGCAAAGAAAAATAATGCATGTTAGGAACACCCATGCGGGGAGGGCTTCCAACGACAAAGACATATAGATAGCTGAAGGCCTGGCAACACCAGTGTGAGATTTTTTTTTTTTCTTAAAGTACCTGTAGCTTCTTTCCTAAAAGACAGCCGTGCTCTCTGCATGTTGCCTTCGTCAGGCTTTTGAAAGAGTGATTGTAATTCTCTCAAATCATTGTTTGCGTTTTTTTTTTGTTTTGTTTTGTTTTTTCCACCCTGGTGAGGCCGCTGGAAACAGCCCAAGGAAGAGGAAAAGGCTCCGTGTGTTGGTGCAGAGAAAGCCCTTCAATACCTGGTGGGGCGCAGCGCTGCAGGCGCGCGGCCGGGGCGAGGACCCGGGCCGGGCTCGGGGGCCGGGCGCCGGGGGGCGGCGGGCGCGCCAGGAGGAGGCCGCGGGGGCCGCCTCTTCGGGCAGCGCGGCTCCTCCCAGCGGCGCCTGCGGAACCTGCCTGGGAGTCGCCGAACTCTGGAGCGGAACGTGACCCGACCCCCTCCCCGCGCTGCCGGAACGAGGCGCGGAGCCGCGCTCCGGGGCTCGGGCGGCCGTGGGACGGGCGGGCGCGCGGGCGGCCCCGCCCGGCGCCCAGCGCCCTGCCCTCGCCTGTCTCCTCCTTTCCCCGGGGCTCCGCTGAGTTCATTCACTGGGATTGGTTTCAAGTGACGCCATCTCTTTATTTTTAAACCAATGACCTCATCCGCGCTTGAAGTTTCCTGACCAGCGACTCTTTCTCTTTTCCCCCAACCCCCATCCTACACCCCCCCGCCCCACACCACCACCACCGTCTTTCCCCCCTCTTTCTGTGTATCACTGTGTGGGGGGCTTTTAATCAGTGTTGAAACGATTAGTATCACCTCTCGCTACCCCCCTCCGCGATCTGCAGCCGGCCCCCCACTTCCACCTCCCTCATTTCTTTACCCCTTTCAACATTGTTTTTTCAAGGCTGATTGGTGGTGGTGGGGAGGTGGGGGGGTGGTGGTGGACGAGAAAGAGTGAAGAAAAGTTGCAAACGTCTCCTCTTCCTAAGCCTCCCGCCCACCCCTCCGAGAAGCAGCAGATAATATAGCGCAAAGAAGAGCCGGCGGAGAGCGCGACGGGACGGACGCGGGCGGCAGCGCGGCCGCCCTCCCGGCTCCGCGGCGGCGCCTGGCGAGTCCGGCCGGCGAGGGGGACCCGAGGGCAGACGCCGGGACCAGCGTTCGTTTCCCTCAGAGGGAGTCGGGAGGTCGGCGGCTCCCCCCCCAAAGTAAGTGGCCTCGGGCCGGCCCGGCGGACGGGCTGCGCGAGCGGGCGGGAGGGCGCGGGGCTCGGGACGCCAGCCCGCGCCGGCGGCATGGACGCGCCGCGCGCTCTCCCCCCCGGGTCTCCCCGCCCGGGTCGGCCACCTTTCTGGACGGCAGTGTGAAGGCGGCCGCGGCCCGGAGCGGGGCGGGGGTGGTGGTGTAGGCCTGGCTGGGGGCCGGCCCGAGCGGGAAGGGGGCGGGCGGGCGGCCGCGCGCGGGGTCTCGGTTCGTGCGGGGCCCCGGCGGCCGGTTCCGCCGCCAGGAGCCGCCCACGCGGAACGCGGTACTTGCGCGGGGGAAGCGGCTCGCTTCCAGGCGCGTCTGTTACACAACACGCCTTGCCAAGCGGGGCCCCGGCCTGACTGTTCCCATGATCCCCAATTCGCCTCTGGTGTCAGGAGCGAGGCCACCTGGATGGGGACGGTGTTGCTTTCTTACACGAACCAACCAGCACAACTCCATTTTCATATTGGGGCCCGAGTCACGATGTTTGGGGGGGGGGCTCGGTGCACCAGTTACTTCGACATTGACGCTCGTCGTAAAACGTGAGAAATAAAGCGCAAGGAGACCACCGAGGGTCTGTTTATCCTGTGTGCTTGCACGTAATAAAACACCAGGGAGGAAAATATTTATGCAGAACTGGAGTTTGCAGATGTTGGGTTTATTTCCTAAAACTAAACAACAACAACAACAAACACCAGGTCATTAACTTGAAAAGATCTCACTAGATCTGAAAATGAATGGATACCGCAAAATTCTGAAGACGTTTAGTAGACGTTAGCTGCACAGATCCTCAAGTCCTGTGTGTCTCAAGTTGTTTGCAGACAGCACACCTCAAACCAGCCTGCGATGAATAAAGTGGAGAGGAAAAACCTGTTGCATAATCTCATTTGCCGTGGGTTTGCTGTGCCGTCCCCGTGAACCAAGGGGAAGTGAGTTAAGATGCAGGGTTTTAAAAGCTCTCTGAAGTTTTTATTTACCCAGTGTTCTGGCTGCCACTTGTGCTTTAAAAGATTATAAGTAAATACTCTGCTCTTACAAGGGAACCAAACCTATCAAACCTGTTTAGAAAATGACCAGGTATGTTTCTTTTTTTTTCTTTCCGTGTGTGTGTGTGTGTGTGAAATTTATACCATCCCGAGAAAAGACCTTGTGCCTACTATTTGGAGAACTTTATCAGAAAAATACCTCTTTATGCCACTCATTTTATGGGGCTGATTGAGCGTGCACATAGGTGACAACTGTTTATTCAAAGGGTTTATACTATTTTGAACTCCCATCAAGAAAAGAGATATTTGAAGTTAAGGTAAATTTTTAAAAGAAAACAAGAATTATTAACAGTTGATTTAGTTAATTTTTAATTATTTACTTTTCTTTGAGAATCATGTATATTGGGGACACACAACTTAGGAGGCCGTAATTAATTGAGATCTGTGGAGTTCTGTATTTGTTGAAGGCAGCAACCTGGAGAAGCAAATTAAAAAACTTAAGAACTTATGACTTTGTGGAGATATTTTAGTCAAAATGTGACTACACACCATGAAAGTTTTTTGTTTTTTTAAAAACCAAGTTGTGGAATTTATGAGCTTGAGAACTGTGGAAGGCGCTGTTACAATTTTTTGGAGGGGAGGGAGGATGGTTAATAGTTAACATCTTACGTAAAATTTTGGGCTAAATTGCACCAGCCCAAAAGGTGGTTTTTAGGTAAAATAATTTGTACTTCTATAGGTTCCAAATAGGGGAAAAATTAAAAATGAGTTAATTCTGCTGGCAATATGGTAGCTAGTATATGAAAAAAAGGTAGGTTGGAGCATTTAATTGTAAAATAATTGAGTACCTATAAAGTAAAAGTAGGCATGTAATATTGAGGATTAGGGATCTCTTGGGTCAAAGTGTAATGGCAGTAACTGAAAAGGGGGCAAAAGAGAAGATCTGTTAACTCAATTCTTTTTCTTATACATTTAAAACTTATTTGTGAGGGTGAGGCTGAGATCAGGTCTCAGGTGGGTGCAGGGTGTAGGCTGGGGTCAGAGGGTTTGATGTGCGCGTTTGTTTTGATGCTGTTTTCTATAAGTGCGTGTATTGGAAATTTAATTCCATTGAGCTTTTGGCCTATGGGATTATATAATGATGAAGCTGACTTACATAGCTGTCCAGTGTTCATGGTTTTCAACCTATCATTCCATTGAGCTTTTGGCCTATGGGATTATATAATGATGAAGCTGATTTATATAGCTTTCCAATGTTTGTGTTTTTCAACCTATCATAAGATTCTACTAAATATAATTTGCTGGAATTACCAGTGTAATTTAGCCTAGAAACCCAGCCTTTTCTGGAGTATCTGAAAAATGCGGAGTTTTCTATCTTGTTATTTGGACTAAAAATTTCACTGGAGATATAATGTTTTTAAAATGCTTTGCGTTCTCAAGCAAATGGTACTTTAAATTGAAGAAGTAAATTAATATAGGTAAAAGGTGATTTGGATCAGATACCCAAGAAAAGGGAGGAAATAATCAGGGGAAAAAGAAGCCATATTTTATGACAGATTTCAGCAAGATTGAGAAAAGTAGTTAAAAGGGCTTCATAGGAAAAAGCACAGTTGATGCTTAATGGGCTTCTTTTTTTTTTTTTTTTAATTAACTACAACAAAGTTTAAAACTAAGGCAGATATCCACCATCATAAAAAAAAAAAGTTACTAATGTTGGCTTAAGTAAAAACATAATTAAGGAAGTAAATCTTACTCAGAGCTACATATGATATATTCTAAAGCCAGATGTCATTTTTTCCCCCTGATTTTCTTGTGTTGTGGATAATCTGGTATTTTTGTACATTTCACTAGCCCAGATGATCAAGGGTTGGCCATGTGCAGGGATGAGGCTCATGCAAGTTTGGCTGGATTTAAAGAAACAGGCTCAGGCTTTAAGAGGCTATTCTCATCCACAGACTAAGAAAGGGTGTTTGAAATTTAATCAAATAAATGACTGGAGGAAACAGGAGTGGCTCAAAAAGAAGAATCTAAGGCAGATTACCAAAGACAGGTACAAAGAAATAATAAAAGGTTGCCAGGGTATGATCAGTAAAGAAGGAAATGGGATACATCTTGGCATGAAAGGAAAAAGGCGTAAAGGGAAAAAACACTCCAATACCTCAGTAACAAGAAGAGTGTAATGAAACTACACCTCCTTCTTGATTGGGGTTAGATACCTCATTAATAGATATCACCAAAAAGTCACAAGATTTTTTATTACATCAAATTTTAATCTTGGGGGAGGAGGATAAAGTAAATTATGAGCATCAATTATAATTACTATATGAGAATGTAAAACAGCAAAGATAAATTTAAAAAGAGGGAGACCTACTGCAATTTCAGTTGAATATTTGGAAAGAGGGATAGGTTAAAAAAGCTGAAACTTAATTGATTTCTGAATTTACTACAGATACAAATCAAGCAAAATCATACCATTGATTATGGTATACTAATTACATGTACTGAGGTGGATACCAAAAATTGGGGACATGGGTCCATGAAAATTAATAAGGATTATAAGAATTTTAAGGGAGGTATGTACATATGTAAAGATAAACAATGATCACACAGCAGGGAAGTGCCAAATTCATGGTCTAAAGGAGAAAGAGATGGGAGGATTAGGGGAGGTAATCTTTGTAGAGATAATAGAATTTGACCCTGGCCTTATTAAAGGATGGTTAACATGTGTATGGAGGAAAGGAAGTGGGGGAGGTTAAAGAAGAAGGCCATTCATCTCTTCATTCAGCAAATTTAAATTTATTTGGATTCTCTGTTACATGGTAGATACTGTTCTAGGAACTGGGCATGCAGTGAAAAATAACCAGCTTTTTGCCCTTATGGAACTTACATCTAGTGGGAAAAGACAAAAGGACAGTAAACAAGTAAACACCACATGGACAGTGTGATGTCAAATAGTGATGTTTTGTAATGATAATAATGATCAGGGCCAAGGAAATTATGGAGGGCCTGTTACAGTCCCACTTCTTCTGTGAATGACCTGTTTTGCCTGTGATGTCCTGGTAGATAATGTTAATGATAGAACTTTTTAATATTTATTTGCAGTCCAAACCAATTTGAGTAGAAATCCACACGTTAATTAACTTCATCTTTAACCATTTTTTTAAAGAAACCTACATAATATTTTTTAGATTGAAGCATACAAGCTTTGAGTTTTTAACTCCTCATTAACAATTTATCTACAATTTTTTTTTCTGCCATTTGCTAAGAATCTCATTTTTCTGTGAGGTTAATATTATTTTCAGTTTTCTTAGGGTTGTGATGTATTGGGCTGTATACTTAGGTTAGATTCTCTGTTAGGAGCAATAGTCACAGTAGTGCTATAAAGTGAAGCTAAATTCCAAGGACACTTTGTTTTGATGGTACCTTACATGAGACAGCACACAAAATATGTGCAGACAGTATAGGTAAGCTATTAGGTAACTACCACATGGTAAAATAGGGTGAAGGATGACACCTCTCTGGGTCTTGTCCACGTGGTACAGGAATCAAATGGTAAATTTGAACTGTATTGTGCTCTGTGTGCTTAGTTACCTTTCCTTAAAGGTTTGTTTAGGGGAGCTCGTGATCTCACTGGAAATACTATCTTAAACTTAGGATTTTTACTGTCTTTCTACAAATAGTAGAAACCAGAAGCAAAAGTATCAGTTCTGCAATGGGGAAGTCAGGATTCCTACTGCAGTTATGTATGACTGCCAGGTTTTGTTATTGAGAAGATGTCGTTTACAATGAGCTAAAAATTTCTTGGTGACTCTTGTTTTTGGACAGATTTATGAAGTACTTCTCAAGCATTCTTGGGAAGAAATATGTTCTTCCCTCTTTTCCATTTTTTCTGCAATTTTAAACTTAAAAAAATTTTATGGATGAAATTAAGGTAAAGGATTCCAAAAAAGATTTATATTTTGTGTGTGACTGTACAACCAAATCTCAAAAATTTTTCTCTGTGCATTTGACCAGTTTTCATCTACAGCACATTCTGATGCATTCAGGCAATCCTATCGAAAAGAACACAGTTTTCAGAGGAGGTAGGAAATTCTTTAGAGTTCCCTTAATTTTCTTCTAAACTAAATAGTCCACTTAGAAAAGAATTGTAGGTATAAATGCTGGGGGTCTGTGGTGCTTGTGACCAGCTAATGTGACATTTACTCTTCAAAAATATTTGGGAAGGAAAGACAGTAGAAATCAGATTTGTTTTAGTGTCTTAGTGAGACATGGGTCAAAGTGTAATTGACAGAAAAAAGATGCACTATAAATTGTAATGGTATATGGCAAGGTTAATTAATATTAAATACCTCTATTTTTCCCCTTAAAATTAATGTGGAAAGAGATGTGTAGGTAAGTATGTGCTATTTATTGTTTGTATTGTATAAACTAAAAAAAAAACATATTCTAGGATAGTACCTGGTAGGGTCAGTTTTTGATAAGTGCTTGCTGAATAAATTCTCAGAACTGTTACTTTTATTTGTGGTTTCATTATATCTAGCTTAGAGCACAGTTCATTGAGTTTTGAGTTGAAACCTGAAGGGAGTTAGTGGCCTTAACAGATTTGGGCACCTGACTGGTTTGAGCAGCGTGCTCACTCTAGAACCTGGACCCTGAGCTCACCTCCAACTTGCCGACCTGGTGGCTGACCTGACCTCATCTTTTCTGAAATGGTGGTTGTTTCCTATCAACTCTTCCTGAGCAGCTGAGCTGTGGCCTCTTCTGGTCACTACTCAGAATACCGACGTGTTGCCAGTCTGGCCTATTTCTTTTTTTTTTAAAAGATTTTATTGGGGAATTGGGGGAGGGGAACAGCACTGGGGAACCGGGGAAGGGGAACAAACAAGTTGCTGTCCTTTTTATTCTTCAGTCTAGTTGTGGAGGACGTTGCTTCACTGGCTCATATTGCTATTATTGTGCTTTTCCCGGGTGAGGCAGATCAGTCGCTGGCCTCCGGATGGCAGCTCACTGGCAGCTCACCGCAGCTCACTACAGCTGCCAGCCACTCAAGGTAGCTTATGGCAGCCCACTGCAGCAGCGGCTGCAGGCTACACCGTCCAGCTCCAGGTAGAGCTGTTATTCACCATCTTAGCTGTAGAGGGCAGTGTCACTAGCCCTCATATATGGGATCCGAACTGGGGCCGCTGACCTTCCCAAGCCAACTCTTAACCAACCAATGCACCACTGGGCCGACCCCTGGCCTATTTTCTGATTGGTTTCTTTTGTTATTTTTGTTTGTTGTTTGCTTGGGGGAGAAGCACATTCCTCAAGAAGATAATTTTTGACATTGTTTGGTAAAGCGCATGGTATATAAAGCATGGTATTATTTCTTCTTCCTAGCTTTTGCTAAAAATCTTGTGTTCCTTGAAAATGAACTGGTGAGAATGATATTTTGGTGATACAAACCAACTAAAAACTAAGATTTTTTTTTTTTTGAGACAATCAAATTAGAACATGGTGTATTAGATGGTATTTAAGGATTATAAACATAAAATTTGTATCTAAGTGGTATTGTTATATTAAAAAATTCTTGTATGTTAAAGATACATATGCACCTATCTATAGACAAAATGAAATCATGCCTAATGTTTGTTTCAGGAAACTTCATGATAGGTACAAGCATACACAAATGGGAAATAAAGTAAAATTCTTGATAATTGTTGAAGCTGGGTGATGGGTACATTGGAGTTACTATTTTCTATACTTTTTATATATTTGGAAATACTAATAATTAAACTATGCATTACTAATTATAACTGCAAGGGAAGAAATTTAATACAGTAAAATTATGTGGTTGGACATTTGAGCTAATTGGTTAATCAAAAATCTCCACTTTGCATTTTCTGTAAGTTCTGCTTTTAGTAATAAATTTTTAAGAGGGAGAATTTTGTAGAAATATGCTCACAAGAAGTGTTTTGAACTCTTAACTTTGAGAATTTACAATAATAGTATAACTGTAGTTTGTAAATTGCTTTTTCACATTTTGTCTTTTATCCTTAGAACAAGACATGAGTTATCCATTTTACAGATGAGGAAACTAAGACTTTAGACTAAGTAATTTATCCAAATCCCAGAGCGAGTGAGAAGTGGTGTTAGAACTGGAGCTGAGATCTTCTGATTCGTTTTCAGGTACCCATTCTCTTATACACACATAAGTGCTCTTTTTTTGTGGTGTTATAAACTAGCGGTTTTCAAATATTTTGGTGTTGGACACCTTTGTCCTCTTAGAAAATTATTGAGGACTCAAACACATTTTATTATGTATACTGTATCTATCAATATTGAGCACATTAGAAATTAAAACTGACAGACGTTTAAAATGTTTATTCATTGAAAAAGCTCATTAAGGGCCGGCTGAGTGGCTCAGTTGGTTAAGAGCTCGCTCAAGAGTGCGAGCTGAGCTCTGAGCAACAGCTGTTCGAGGCCAGCCCGAGCTGAGTTGCCGTTGAGCTGCCAACAGGTGGCAGGATGGCTCAGCTAAAAAAAAAAAAAAAAAAAAGCTGGAAATGAAAAAGCTCATTAAAGGTAAACATAAATAGCATACTATTATGAAAAATGTATTCCAAAACAAAAATACAGTGAGAAGCATGCCATTGTTTTACATTTTGCCACTCTCTTTAATGTATTGCTTAATAGAAGACAGCTAGATTTTCACAGCAGCTGTTATATTCAGTTTGTTGTGATGTTTGAAGTATATGAAGAAAACCCAGCTATATCCAGATTCATAGTTTAGAAAGGGTTGAGTATTTTAATGTCTTTTCATGTAATTGTGAATATTCTTTGTTACATCAGAACTCAACAAGTGGTAGATTCTTCAAGGTTAGTTGCAACGTTAACTCAAACCATATCAGTGAATTCTTTATACACCGTAACATTAAAAATACGTTGGTCCATCTTGCACTTCTAATGGATCTTCGATGTGTGTGTGATTTTGTAATGTCATACATTGGTCATTTGAAAAACAATGGTATAGTGAGTTATAAGCTCTTTCAAATGTTGACACATTTGCTTACACAATATTTAAGAAATCACAGGGCCGGCCGAGTGGCATGGTGGTTAAGCACTGGCTTGGGAAGCCAGCGGCTCCGGTTCCGGTCCCACATATGAGGGCCAGTGACACTGCCCTAAAAAAAAAGAAATCACATTCATTAATATAACCATTAATCTCTCAAAAAAGTCTTTAAGAAATGGGAAGCAGTTAAAATTTTGATGTTGAGTTTAAATTTTCCACAATTCTAATGTTTTCTCAAAAACTCAAATTTTATCATTGGCAACAGATTTTGTCAGTTTTCTTCTTGAAGTATCAGGCTTACTTTATTCATCTTAGAGAAAACGTTCAATATCTAGGTCAGAATGAACTATAAGTAGTTTGCTAGTTATTCTTTTAAGCAAAAGTGTTATTCTATGAAAAAAGTGTATAGTTAGCTCACAACTCAAAAACTTGCATAAATGCTTTTCCTTAAGACAATCATTTTGTATTAGGTATGTGGCAGAAGTGCTTTTTGTGCTCCTCCCATTTCATTACACAGAATATTAAAAAGACCACATTTTCAAGAGTGAGATTTAATAAAATTAATGCATATTTATACCTTTTATTTTACCAAAAGCATTAAGTGAAACTGGCTTTTTAAAGTCAGTTTGATTGATAGACAGCAAGGAATATAATTATTAGTAGTACAATTTTGTACCCTTACCTTGATTCATGCTCAAGCACCAGTATTTTGTCCACCATTGCTTTTTTTTTTTTTTTTTTTTTTTTGAGGGCAGTGTCACTGGCCCTCATATGTGGGATCCGAACCAGGGCCGCTGGCCTCCCAAGCCAGCGCTTAACCACCGCGCCATTTGGCCGGCCCCACCGTTGCTTTTGTATCTTCAGAACAGATAGCAACATGGTTGTTTTAGGATAAATCATGAGATTCAAAACGTTATCTAATACTTTGAGTCATTCAGTAGCACTTGTATTTATTGGCAAGCATTCACGTAAAAGAAGACCTTCGATGATTAGTTGGCATGGATACTGAAATAATAAAAACAAAACAGTAAATCTACCCACATCTATAGCTTTGTCCACTTATAAAGCAAAAGTAATCCTTAAGGCGAGATATTAACTTGTAGTCATGTTTGCAGTAAAATCTTTTTTTTTCTGAGGGCAGTGTCACTGACCCTCATATGTGGGACCCGAACCGGGGCCCCTGGCTTCCTAAGCCAGCGCTTAACCACTGTGCTGGCCCTGCAGTAAAATCTTTAATTTGATGAGATACTGCATCATTGGTAAGTGGCATTGCCATGATTTTTTTCCTGACTTTTTATCCAGCAGATATTCAGCAGTATCAGCCATACAAAGCTTTATTAGTTTCCCAGCTACTGTGTGCACTGCTCCATCCTGTGCAATCTGATCATTTACCCTGTATGATGCCTCAGTGACTTTTTATTTCTAATTTGAAAATAATAGTTTTAAAATAATCTTTTAAAAAGCTCATCATGTCAATGTTAAAAACATTCAATTTCTTTTTCTTTAAACTCTCAATGAATTTATTGGATGATAATGAAGTTGTGGAGATTATAGCAGATATAATCAAAGATTGTTTTTCCTAGAAAATAGAAGTACTGAGAACACACTGAATTAAATTTTGAAAATATAGCATATTTATGCCTTGAAATTGCTACCTTAGAAAATTCAAAAACACACAAGACTGTACAAGCATATGTTTCATTAGCTGCCAGAGTGATACATTACCATCATCTCACACCATGTAGCCTCTGGATTCACTGTTGTACACTCCAGACAGAATGACAGCAAACAAGGCAGATAATACCTTTGTATTATTAAAAATAGTTTTGATTATGTGGATCCCTGAAAGGTTCTCTGGGACTTCACACCAGGAGTCTCTGGATCATGCTATGCAAATGATATAAACTAGTGTGGCGTCCTAATATATTTTTAGATCAGTGTAACACAGACATCTATATCAATAAAGTAATGTTTCTATATTAACTGATTAATTTGCAAGGAAGAAGGGAATATGCTAGTGTGTTGGATGAGCTGTGTGACCAGAGACCATAATGGGTGGAAGGGCATGTAGCATCAGAGAACTGCGATAAAGGGTAGACTGAAGGGAGAAGGTGGGGAAAGTACTTTACAAGTTAACAAAAAATGAACAGTTACTTCCTGTTTGTTTTTTTACTGAAAAAGTGCTGAGCTCACATATATATGTACATAGACTGTATATAATAATGTTAATATTTACTCATTTGTATCTGTGCTCAAAATCAGGAGTACTCAGCCATTTTTTTCCTTGAGAAATCCAGGAGTGAGATACTAGTATACTTGAGTGGAAAACGGATGCTCATGGCAGTTGTTTGTTTCTTCCAACTTGGGAGGCTATTGACCTTTTTTTCTGAGGAAGCTGAGGGATGACAGATGAAGTTAGAAAGAAGAAATTTGTAAGAGGGGGAAATGGAATAGACGCTAGTGATCCTGGGAACAGCTATAGGCAGAACTGGGCTGTGGACAGAGTAGAGATAAGCAATGATGAGCAGAGAGGCAGACTGGGTGAACTGGGTTCTCCCATGCATTGGACACAGGAAGAATCAGGCCTGGGGAAGTACAGCAATGGGTGTAACAGGAGTCATGGAGATGAACATGTATTTGAAAGGTTCCCTGAAAATATGGTTTAAATAATGTGCTGAATAGTCTTTTTTCTTTAAAGATTTTATTGGGGAATTGGGGAAGGGGAATAGCCAAGTTGTTTTCCTTCAGCCTTAGTTGTGGAGTCCAGTAGCCATCTGGCTGCTCAGCTCAAAGGTGCTCTGTTCAATCTTAGTTGCAAGTAGGCATAGCCCACCATCCTGGCAACCTTGTTAGGAGCACGTGCTCTCACCAGCTGAACCATCTGGCCACCTGTTGGCAGCTCAGCTCCAGCACAGCTCACTGGCCCATATGGGAATCGAACCAGTGACCCTGTTGCTCAGAGCTCACACTCTTAACCAACTGAGCCACTCGGCTGGCCCTGTGCTGGGTAGTCTTTTAATGTCTTACCAATATGTTCAAATTGTGTTATAACCAGTAGGAAAAAACAGCAGTGCCACGAGTTTGGTATAGTGCTCATAAGTCTCTAAGCTTTGGTTACAAGCATCAGTATATGAAAATATTGACTGGGTCAGGTTTGGGGCTGGAAATTCAAGAATGAAATTTTAACACTTTATTTTTTTACTAACAGGTAGTTATGATTAAAGGAGACAGAAGAACAGTTTAGTTCAAACAGATTTCATTGATCAGTTTGTTATTTATGTGGTACTTAATTCCAAAAAGGATTTGAGATGGTAGAAGGAAGGATCAGAGTCAATAGTCACAAACAAACATGATTCTAAATCATGTTTTTTTTCCCTAACGTTTTCTCTACTGATGACATTTATGTTAATGCAGTCATATAATTGAGGTACTATAACCATAAAGTAATTAACAATGTACGAGAAATATAATCCTATCACTATTTGGTTGCATGTAGCATAATCAGAATATGTTTGTAATGGGAGTGAGATTAGGCAGGAAAATCATAGCATGCCACAGAATTCTTTTTTTCTTTTTTAAATTTTTTAAAACTCAGACTGCTTGCAGCTGTAGTTAACCGAAAGCCACTAGCAGAGGGTTACACCAGGAGCTATTTATTTATGTGGTTCACAGAGGTTGGTGGTCTCAGAGTTGGTTCAGCTGCTCAGCAACATCCGCAGTTTCTCCCCACTCGTTGACCTTGCCATCTTTTGCCTATTCACTTATTGCCACCAGGTCCCAAAATGGCTGCATCAGCTAGGTATCACATCCCCTTTCAAGGCAAGGAGAAGGAAGGGGACAGAACAAGCAGTCCCTCCTCCTGTTCTTGCCTAACTGAGAACAAAAATTTTTCTCAGCAGCTTTCATTCGATTTTCTCTTCAATGTCATTTGCTCGAACAAAAGTGCCCCCACTCACAGGAGACATTGGAGAAGTGAGTGTATGTCTAAGGGGAATGGGGTTACCGTGGTTGCTGTAACGTACATCATTTCCCAGGCTTCGGCACATTGCTTGCTGCTCAGGAAAAATTGGGATTCTGCGAGCGGATTGGAGGGAAGAAATATCTGTTGGGTAATTGGCTAACTCTGTCTGTCACAGAGATGCTGAAAGGGCAGCATGGAATATTAAGTAACTTGCTAAAACTTCTTTAGTCCGGAGTTGTAGAGCTAATTTAGAGATAATTAGGTCTCAGTTGTTTCAACTATGATATAAGAGTATTGTGTTAGGTAATCTCTAAGGTAACTTCCAGTTTTAAAAACTCTTGTCTTTCTTTCCTTCCTATCTTTTAACCATTTCATGTTTTATTATCTTATTTATCAAAAAATTGGACAGGATTAGAGAGAGGATATGAAAATGGATGGTGTTTTTTAGTCATCTGGATAGCTGGGTAGTTATCTCTAATAAAGATCTCAATGATTGTAAAAGGTTAAAGCTAGAATTAGGCATTGGCTTTTTGGCATTTACTCATATTACTTTTGCCCCAAATTTCTAATGAAAATGGAAAACTGGTTGAATTTTTATTTTCATAGGGGAACATATGCATATATGTGTATACTCTATAAATCAAAATATCCTCAGTGCAATATTCTGAGAAGATGCCTCCTGTCCCAACAGAGGAGACATTTTGCGCACTGTTGTTAAACACCTGGCAGAATATCCCCTTTTGCTTGTTGGACGTTTGTTCTTATTTGTTAATAGTGTACACATTGCATATTTGCCTTAGATAAAATTGAAGGACAGCTAAAGGAAGGTGATTCCCTTCATGCACTGTAGCAACTAAACGTGTCTCGAATGAGGCAGAAGCTTTGATGTTTCAGGTGCCTTGAAATGGGATTTTCTATTTGTGTTTCAGTGAGTGATGATCTGGTTCCTCATAGAATCCTGTCAAGATTATATGAATTTGGGGCTGGCCGAGTGGCGCAGTGGTTAAGCGCTGGCCTTGGAAGCCAACAGCCCCGGTTTGGTCCCTCATATGAGGGCCAGTGACACTGCCCTCAAAAAAAAAAAAAAAATGTTAACCTAAAAAGTATTAATCTAATATTCAACAAAAATTTTATAGATGGATCCCACTGCATTTTATTTGTGGTTTGTCAATATTGGGAGATAAACATTGACTATGGCATATAAGGGACGGACCAAAAGGCATCTGCAATTTGGGATGTATTTTTAAGAATAAAATGTGTGTATATGTATGTATTTAACAGCTGCTTTAAACAGCTTATGGGGAGTATCTAATTTCATTGACACAGAATATCCAGATATCAGAAACTTTTCCTTCTACTGAAACCTTTTTTTGTATGTAATTAAAGCAATTGTTTTCATTTTTCATTATGTGAATGACTAAGAGCCTTGTTAATATAAACATTCAGGAAGCTTGATTTTTATAGCTTCTTGGTTTTATACCCAACAATAAAAATCATGTACAGTGGAAAACCCCTTCTTCTCTTTTCTGCAGTCTCAACTGAAAGACAAACTCAGGTGATTTTTTTCAGGCAAATGATACGCCTGTGTGGCAGGATCTTAGATGCTGTCAGTGGCTATCTCATTATAAAATGTAATTAACATGATGTTAGTTTAAAGAGATACAGTACTAAGGGGGAATTTCCAAGTACTTAGTGTTAGGCAGTATGGTATCCACTTGCCAGGAAAAAGTTGTTGTATACAAGTTTTAAATAAAAGTTATTGAAATGAGTGGATATTTTAATTATAGAAATGACTTTAATTCATTCATTAAAATAAGCCCTTTGGCGTCTATATCTAGTAGGCTTTTTTCTGGACAGAAGATGCATTCTTTTTTTTTTTTTTTTTAGCTGAGCCATTCTGCCACATGTTGGCAGCTCAGCGGCAGCTCAGCTCTGGCTGGGCATCGAACTGCTGTTGCTCAGAGCTCAGCTTGCACTCTTGAGCGAGCTCTTAACCGACTGAGCCACTCGGCCAGCCCTAGACTCATTCTTTTTGCCAGTGATCATCTGTGTGCCATTATCATCAGCATGAACAAGTATTGACTGAGTGACTTCTAAGAGTGAGGTATTAGAAGGGATACAAAGAAGTAGAACATGGTGCTTTTGTCATCAAGGAGTTTATACTTGTTGCCAGCATCTCTTTATTGATGATCTACTTTTCATGATTTAAACAGATCACATCACCATAAAAGATTCCTTATTCTTTGCCCTGGGGGTCCAATATACCAGTCTCTACTCTCCTAGGTTGAGGGATAAAGTCACAATTAGAGGTGGGGGTCAGTCCACCTGAAGTCCTCTCCTGGCCGTTTCCCCTTTCTTTCCTGTGATTGTAGACCTGCCGCCCTCACTCTAAGAGCAGTGTGCCAGCTGGTGCTTCTGTAGGGGAGTTTGGGAGAAGGAAGACCGTGTCCTGGAGTAGTATTTGGCCTCTTTATAGAGTATAAAAGGTTGAGAAGGACACAGCAAGAAAAAGTAAGGTCTATTGCAGTTTTCTTTCTCTCTTTTTTTTTTTTTTCATTTTTTTATTGTGGTAAAAACAAATAACATAAAATTTATCATTTTAACCATTTCAATGTATGTAGTCATTATTTTAACCATTTTAAATGTCCAGTATTGTTAAGTGTATTCACATTGTTGTGAAACATCTTTAGAACTTTTTCATCTTGCAAATCTGAAAGAAACTATATGCATTAAACCACAAATCCCTTTTTTCTCCCTCCCCCTAGCCCCTGGTAACCACCATTCTACATTCTATTTTCTATGGATTTGACTCTTTCAGATACCTTATATAAGTGGAATCGTACAGTATTTGTCTTTTTGTGACTTATTTTACTAAGCATAATGTCCTCAAAGTTCATCCATGTTGTGGCATGTGACAGGAATTTCTTCCTTTTTAAGCTGAATAATATTGAATTATCACATGTATAATCACATTTTGTTTATTCATCTGTTGAACATTTGGGTTGCTTTTGGCTATTGTGAATAATGCTGCTGTGAACATAGGTGGACAGCCATCTCTTGGAGACCTTGCTTCCAATTCTGTTGGATGCATATCCAGAAGTGGAATAGCTGGATCATATAGTAGTTCTATTTTGAATTTTGTAAGGAACTGTCATACTCTTTTGCATAGTGGTTGCACACCATTTTACAGTCCTACCAACAGTCCACAAATGTTCCTATTTCAAACATCCTTGCCAATACTTGTTATTTCCTAAGTTACGTGTTTTTTTCCTTTAATAATAGCCATTCTAACAGATATGAAGTGATAATCTCATTGTAGTTTTTTTTTTTTTTTTTTTTAAAGATTTTATTGGGGAATTGGCAGAGGGGAACAGCGTTGGGGAATCGGGGAAGGGGAACAGACAAGTTGCCATCTTCTTGTTCTTCAGTTTAGTTGCGGAGGATGTTGCTTCACTGTTGGTATCGTCATTGCGCTCTTCCCGGATGAGGCAGATCGGTCGCTGGCCTCTGGATGTCGCTCATCGCGGCTATTGGCAGCTCACTCTGGCTGCCAGCCGCTCACGCTGGCTGCGGGCCACTCACTGTAGCCTATGGCAGCCCACTGCAGCAGGGGCTGCAGCCCACACCATCACCAGGGCTCGCACAGCCCAGCTCCAGGTGGAGCTGATGTTAGCTGTACAGGGCAGTGTCACTGGCCCTCATGTGGGATCCGAACCGGGGCCGCTGGCATCCCAAAACCAGCGCTTAACCAATGCGCCACTCGGCCGGCCCTCTCATTGTAGTTTTGATTTGCATTTCTCTTGATTAATGATGATTAGCATCTTTTCTTGTAGTTGGCCATTTGTATGTCAACGTTGGAGAAATATCTATGTAAGCCCTTTGCCCATTTTTTCTTCTGTTTATTTATTTATTTATTTATTTTTAAAGATTTTATTGGGGAATTGACGGAGGGGAACAGCGTTGGGGAATCGGGGAAGGGGAACAGACAAGTTGCTGTCTTTTTGTTCTTCAGTTTAGTTGCAGAGGATGTTGCTTCACTGTTGGTATCGTCATTGTGCTCTTCCCGGATGAGGCAGATGGGTCGCTGGCCTCTGGATGTTGCTCACCGCGGCTATTGGCAGCTCACCCTTGGCTGCCAGCTGCTCACGCTGGCTGCGGGCCACTCACTGTAGCCTATGGCAGCCACTGCAACAGGGGCTGCAGCCCACACCATCACCGGGGCTCGCACAGCCCAGCTCCAGGTGGAGCTGTTGTTAGCTGTAGAGGGCAGTGTCACTGGCCCTTATGTGGGATCCGAACCGGGGCCGCTGGCATCCCAAAACCAGCGCTTAACCAATGCGCCACTCGGCCGACCCTCTTCTGTTTATTTGATTCTTTGGTGTCGAGCCGTAAGATGCCATTTTCTTAAAATATGAATAGCAACTTAAAACTACTCATGGATCAGTTGTGATATAGTGCATGGATACAAAATAGAGTGAGTGGAGTATACCAACTGCAGAGTCACCTCTCCCATCTCTAGCCATCACCAGTGCAGCTTGCTTACTGCAGTGCAGCTTGTTTACAAGTGCAGTGCAGTTGAAGGCTGTGTACTCCACAGAGAATTTGAGGCCTCAGGTTCATCCTCCTCTGCCTGTCTTGTCCTCCTTGTTACCTGTAGACACAGGGAGGCGAGCAAGATGATAACCACGGTGTCGTCCAGCTCTGCGATTCTGAGTTCTGAGAGTATTGTCTTTTACCACTGACCTCTAGCATCTAAAATGCCCTTGAAACCTTGGTAATATCTGGCCCTTGAACTGGGAAATCTTTGTTGATGGCTAGTAAGAAGCACTCCACCAAAGTCTGTTGGACCTTTGCTTTTCTAGCTTTCATTCTTACTCATTTTCCTCTATAGTATGATATCACCCTCAAATCCTGGGCCTAAAGGTTAATTCTTTAACTGCTGCTCTACATAGGGCCTTCACTGGGTATGTCACGGAGTGGTAGAACTCATTCTTTGCTCTGGAGATATACAGCAGCTGTCTTTTTATTTTATTTTTTTTAAGTTACACTCCTGAGGAAATAGAAGCCAAAGTGCATTGGACAGTGTATATGTTGTTGTTTTAAATACATAGAACAAATAGAATAACTAGTTCAAATTCACTAAATTTTTATTTCTGTAAAACGAGCTATATTTTTGTGTTAAATGCCAGCTTTTTAAATTGGGAAATATTTCCCAGTTGATTTGTTTCTTGTTTATGGCTTTCATAGTGATGCGCATTATGGTGTAATTGAAAGAAGAACGTGATTGTGTTGGTTGTGTTGAAAGGTACTGTGGACTGTGCTATGATGTGCTTAAAATTACTTACAGGTTTCAAGTATTTGATATTTTTAATCTTTTTTTCATCTTATAGGTACTGTCTGACAGACAAGCAATCTTTAGGGAGCTCATCTTAGTCACATAGAGTTTTATGTTACTGCCATATGGTGCTGTGACTTAAATTGTTCTAGTGCTAACAGTACTCTATGAGGTAATCAGTAAACAAGCACAACCCAGTAAACCAAGTAGGAATGGGTGAGGAATATGCATGGTGACTCAGAAAAACAGTTACCGGTGGTGCTTGCAGTAGAACCCAAGATATCTAGTCCAGCATTGTCTTTGTGTTTGATTGTCTGTGGCACTTACGTTGTTTTCTGGCCTGTTGGCAGGTCTTGATGGAACATTAGCAAATACTAAATACTTTTGCCAAAATAATAACTATAGCTGGATGTGTGAACAAACGGGAGGCAATGCATGGGACTAAGACAACTTCAGAGAGCTGTGTTGTGGGAAGCTGTCATAATGTTCAGAGCTACCCTAGTTTATCCTTAACCAAGATTTTACAGTCAACTCAAGCACTGAAATGCATTTTATGTCATGATTTAATTGCAAAAGATTGTCCAGGCCCTGAGGGGGCTCCTCTTCGCCATTTCTCTGATCATAGGTGGGTAATTTAATTGTGAAAAAACAAAACCACCAGGACACAGGTAAAATTAACATGGATGGTAACTACAGGCCAGAGTTCATTAATGTCATCATTCTCAAAAGGGTGTTAAGATTTCCCTCCAGATGATAGCGTTTCAGAAATTTATAATATAGAAGACAATCAGATGTTTTCATTATTCATTTATTTATATTGGATGGGAAATATAAGTTACACTATAATTTCGTTTTGTGATTTCTAAAAATATATATTGTTACTGTTATTACAACATCAATATCATTTGTAATGGAAGTTCTTTTTTCTTTTGGATGCTTCATAATCCACAAACATGAGAGTGGTACAAATGGGTCTAGGATCATGATTTGGTCACTGTTTCTCTGATCTGCTTTGTATTTGGTGGGAAAATATTTGCTAGAAAATGTGACTGAAGTAGTCATACAATTCTGGTTAAGTGGTGGTAGCTTTTAGAATACCATTAGACTTTATTTATCCATTTAGCTTCCTATCTATTATTAGAGTAACTTAAGATTTGATCATAATTTGTGTAATAAGTAAATATGCTGTTTTAATTAAATAGGACATAGGCTGGGGGTGCCAAAAAATGTGTACACATGACTTATAGTCATCTTTTGTTATTGGCATATATTGATTGGCATATGAGTTTCACAATTTTAATACACTTTTAGCCTTTCTTAAAATGTGTATGCTTTTTTTGGCACCCTCTGTATGTATGAAAATGTTGTGTGGGCTGGCCAAGTGGCTCAGTTGGTAAAGAGTTGGCTTAGAGCACGTGCTCTGAGCAACAGGGCCGCCGGTTGGATTCCCACATGGGCCATGTGAACGTGGTGCCCTAGCTGAGCTGTCGCTGAGCTGCCAACAGGTAGCAGGATGGCTCAGCTGGTGTAACAACAAGATTGCCTGTTCAATGGTGGGCTATGTCCATCTGCAACTAAAGATTGAACTCGGCCCCTTGAGCTGAGCTGCCACCCGGATGGCTCAGAGGCTAGAGTTTGTGCTCTTAACAATAAGGCTGCTGGTTCGACTCCCGCATGGGATGTCAGCTATGCCCACCCGCAGCTAAAATTTAACACAGCACCTTGAGCTTAGAGGCCATGAGCTGCCAACGGGAGGACAGATGGCGATGGGCACCCTCCACAACAAAAATTGAAGAACAACTTGGATGATCCCCTCCCCTAATCCCCCAACACTGGTCCCCTCCCCCAATTTCCCAATAAAATCTTTAAAAAAAATGTTGTGATAGTATTCAAAAATCAATATGATTCATCACATTAACTGTAAAAAACTAGAAAAATCATATGACTATCTTAGTGAATTTAGACAAAGCATTTGTTAAAATCTAGTATCTTTTTATGATAAAAAACAAAACAAAAATAAAGACTTCCCAAATACGATACCAAGATCTGGTAAGGATGCAGAGCAAATAGAACTTTCCTGTGTTCCTGGTGGAGTGCAAAATGGTAAAATTACTTTAGAAAACACTTTGGCAGTTTATTATAAAGACAAATGTACACTTAACCACATGACTCATTAGTCCTTCTCCTAGGTAAGAAAAATAGAAAGTTGTGTTCATGCAGAGCCTGTACTCAAATGTTGATGCAGCTTTATGTACAATCACCAGAAAGACTAGAAAGAACCCAAATGTCCTACAACTGGTGAATGAACACACAAACGGTGTACATCCCCACAAACTACTGATATATGCAGAAGCCAATTCTAAAATTTATATGGAAGTACAAATGGCAAGGTAATAATAAGAAAAGTAAAATTGCAGTATTTGCACTATTGGATATGCAATATAGAATAAAGAGATTGATCATTGGAATACAACAGAGACAGAAACAGCCCCTTACATATATACATGCAATAAATATATCTATATATATTTGTGTGTACATATATACGTAGACACTTTTTTTTTTTTAAAGATTTTATTAGGGAATTAGAGGAGGGGAACAGCGTAGGGGAATCGGAACGGGAACAGACAAGTTGCGGTCCTTTTTTGTTCTTCAGTCTAATTGTTGAGGACGTTGCTTCACTGGCCCATGTTGGTATTGTCATTGCCCTCTTCTGCGTGAGGCAGTTGCTCGCTGGCCTCTGGATGGCAGCTCACGCTGGCTGCCCGCCACTCACTGTAGCCTCTGGCAGCCCACTGCAGCAGGGGCTGGAACCCACACCATCGTTGGCCATCTTAGCTATAGAGGCAACCATGTGGAGCTGTTGTTCACCACCTTAGCTGTAGAGGGCAGTGTCACTGGTCCTTACATGTGAGATTCGAATCAGGGCCCTGCTGCTCAGAGCTGGCGTCCCAACGCACTATTTGGCCGGCCCCACACATTCTTAATTTTTTATTAAGATGGCATTATACAGCAATGTGGAAAGAAAAATCCTTTTTTTTTTTTTTAAGAGGGCAGTATCACTGGCCCTCATATGTGGGATCCGAACCCGGGCCACTAGCATCCCAAGCCAGCTCTTAACCACCATGCTACTTGGCTGGCCCAAGAAAAATCCTTTTTAATGATCCCAGATCACTTGCTTATTCAAATCAGTAAAAACTAATTTGATCCCCTACCTCACATTATACACAAAAATATTGGGTTGTCGGAAAAGTCATGATGTATTTTTTCTGTTTTTCGTTGCAAAAGTGCGTCATGACTTTTCTGACAACCCAATAAATTCCAGGTCATTTGTAGATCTAAATGGAAGGTTAAAAAAAGCTAGAGGTGCTCAACACATTGGTCATCAAAGTATGTTGAATAAAACCACAGTGAATTATTACTACACATAGAGCAGAATAGCTAAAATTTTGAATCAAGTACAGTAACAAATTCAAAAATATCAAGCGTCAGCACGCATGTAGAGTAGCTAGAACTGTCAAACACTGATGGTGGAATAGTAAATTGGTATGACTGCTTTAGAAAACTAGTAGTGTTTATATTGAAGCTCTAAATACTCATCACAGCTCTGACCCAGCAAATCCACTTTTAGGTGTGTGTACCCAACAGAAACGTATACTTCCGTTCATTGAAAGACATGTACAAGAATGTTCATAGCACAATTCATAGTAACTCCAAACTGGAAACAACTTAAGAAATGGATAAGTACATTGTCGTATTTTCAATGAAATGCTATATAGCAGTGAACAGGAAAAACTATTCCTATTTACAACAACATAGGCTCAAATATAATATTGAGCAAACAAATTCAGATGCAAAAGAGTTCAAAAACAGGCAAAACTAACCTGGTGTAAGAGATCAGGATAGTGGTTAACTTTAGGGAGGGAGATTAGTTGATGGGATGGTATATGAGGCACTTCTGGAGTATTCTATTTCTTGATAGAGATGTTAGCTACATGAATATGTTAACTTTGTAAACGTTCTTTGGGCTGCATATTCATGATTTGTGTGCTTTTTGGCATATATGTTATATTTGAATTTTTAAAAGCTATTAACCAAGTGGCTCAGTTAGTTAAGAGCTTGCTCAAAGGTGCGAGCTGAGCTCTGAGCAACAGCAGTTCGATGTCCAGCCCAAGCCGAGCTGCCGCAGAGCTGCCAACAGGTGGGAGGATGACTCAGCTAAAAAAAAAACTATTGAAAGAAGTATTTTGAGTTAACCATAGAAGTGATTGGAATCCAAGGTGGTTTCTTTTTTCATTATTAAGTTTGTGTTATCAGTGTTGTAAAAGAGGAAATTATTTGTACCTACAAATACGGACAACTGGCTCCATAAATAAATATAGAGAACAGGCTGAAATTGTTTCCTGACTAAATCAAGACATTCCTAGGCTTGAGTTTTTTATTGCTTTTGTTGCTAGGGATAAACCCATTCTTCCTGTATCCCCGTGTTTTTTAGACAGCCATGTGGAATAACACTACATTGATGTAGTAACACATTTAGTTCATTTATCATTCATTGACACCAAGATTGTTTATGACTTTTTGCAATTACAAATATGTTTCAGTGAACAATATTTCACATATACTGGGCAAGTATTTATATAGGACAGATTATCGGAAGTAGAATTTTAAAGTTACAGAAAAAAGATCAACATCTATTGACAGTTTGCTCCTTTTGCTTTCTTTAATCACTTGCTCTCTTGTTACATACTCACATGATGTGTTTTTCCATTTGAGAGTAAGTTTCACATATCATGGTCCTCTATCCGCAGACACTTAAGTGGATCTCCAAAGAACAAGGACATTCTCCTACCCTCAGCAGGGCTGTCAACCTCATAAACCTAACATTGATTTAATACCCAGTCCACCATTTCTATTCTGATCTTGTCAGTTGATCCACCAAGGTAGTTCATAGCATTTTTTCTGTCTACTACAGGATCCAGTGTGAGGATCAAAGTACTGCATTTACTTGTCATGTATTCTTTTAGTTTTCCTTTATTTTGCTATAGTTCTTTGTCCTTCCTTTGTATTTTTAAAAATAACTTTATTGGGATTTAATTCACATACCATAAAATTTACCCCTTTAAAGAAATTGACATAATTCACAACTATTTTAAATTATACTAATCAGTGGTTTTTAGTATAGCCACAGAACTGTGCAACTATCACCACTGTCTAACTTCAGAACATTTTTATCATCCCCAGAACAAACCCTGTACATGTTAGCAGTCACTTCCCATCACCCACACCCTCAGTTTCTGGCAACCACTAATCTTTCTGTTGCTGTAGATTTGCCGATTCTGGATATTTCATGTATACGAATTCATATAATATGTGGCCTTTTGTGTCTGGCTTCTTTTACTTAGCATAATGTTTTCAAAGTTTATGAATGTAGCAGGTATCAATATGCATTGTTTTTTATGACTGAATAATATTTCATTGTATAGGTACATTCTGCATATCCATTCATCAGTTGATGGACCTATTGGCCTTCATAAATATACTGCTATGAACATTCTTATTGAAGTTTTTGTGTTTTCAATACTCTCATATCTAAATTATGATCTAGACTTCCTATCTCACTACAGCACTCTGCAGAACTTTCTTGGCCATTGTTTCCTTTAGGGTTTGAAATGGATCATGAGTAATCAGAGAAACAGTTGTTGGGAAAATATGGGTCAGGCAGTTTTGTCGCCCTGAAGTAGGCTGTAGACTAAAAAGCTTGAGCACCACAGGTCTAAACTCCTCTAATTTCTGTCTACAACTGTTACAGATGGTCCAGCCTGAGAGCCCATGCCTTTAGCCTACCTTACTGGGCCTTCCAATAAAATGGGCTAATTTTAGTAAGGGTTCCTTCCTTATTTTTCCTGCTTACACTTTGTGGCGATGTTGTCGGGCAGAAATAATGTTAGTGGAGTCTTCTTGTCAGATAATTGTCAGAGCTGAGAAGCTGGTACCTCCCTTTTATTCTTTTCTTCTTTTTGTTTGTACTTGTGTGTGTGTGGGGGGGGGGACTGAATGTACCTGGGGTTTGAAGGAAGATTAGCTGCCTTCCCCCTCCCCCTTTTCCCTCTGCTAAATCAGTGTCACAGTGAGAATCAGCAACCTAGCTGCCTTCTGCAGATGATGAATCTGTATTAAGTGTTTCTTGGCAGGGAGCAGCCAGCCTTCAGGGACTGGCTGAAAAGAAGTTTCCTCCAGAATCCGCACAAGAGTGCTGGCTAGTGATGACCGCACGCCCTGCAGATTTCCCTTGGCCAGAGGCTATTTGTGAATACAAACATATTGTGTAGCACCCTAAGGAGTTAGGGTAGGAGAGCCTACAGAGTAAATATATGTTGGTGCCACAGGATACGAAAGACAGTTTGGGGAATATGATCAATAATGTTGTAAAGATTTGGTAGGGTATCCGATGGACACTTGTCTTACTAGGGAGACCACTTCATGGGAGGTGTAGATGCCTGACCACTGTGCTGTACACCTGAAGCTCAAGCTGAATTATACTGAATGTTCCAGAAATCACCACTAGAAATTCTTTCTCTTCTCCCACTCTTATAGCACTCATGTCATACTGAGCCTTGCAGATACCTGTGTACAAATTTTACTTCTATGATATTGTCTTAAATTGTGTCCTCCAAAGGTGCCTGAGCGAAAAGGCTGGCACAACAAAATAGATGTTTACAAACTTTTGTATAAGTTAATGAGCCACAAGTTAGACTTACTATTCAAGGGAGACTGCATTTTCTGTCTAGTGTTTCTTTTGTTGTATGTTAATAAGGCATATTATGAATAAAAACTCCTGACTCTGGTTAAATGCTACTTTTTTTTTTTTTTTTTAAGTAATTGCGGGTACAACCTTGAGAAGGTCGAGAATGTCCTTTATTTAATGTAATATAGATTGTTTGGCTGGAAGCCCAAATCTTGGTTTCCATCAGCAGTTTATTAAATGAAGTCCTACAGGATTGGATTAGAGGGAGGAATTTAAAAAGATTGTCTGCCCTTGTAATGGTGATTTGCCGTTAGTAATGGGAAATTCCCGGGTGGAGCTATTTATTTAACTTGTGTTCATACACAGATGAACACTGAGCTCTGTCTTGTCCATGCCAACCTGTAAAAGTCTTTACTTGATACATCTACATCCAAAAAGCAGTGAAGAAAGATTGGAAACTACTAGCTTGCTTCAACCAGAAACTGTCTTGTTGAGCCAGAATACGGCTCTGTGCCCCAGCATATCCTTGTGGTCTTGTTGGGTGTCGTGAGTAAATTGTTATGCTCCTGCATTAATCATTGGAATTACAGAAACTGTGACACTGAGAACTTCAGAACCCCAGACTTCCAGAAGAAGTTATAAAACACACACCTCAAAATAAAGGTCAGATGAATTACAACATTACATGTGTCACTAAATTTCTCCTTTCCTCCCTCTAACCCTTGCCTTCCAAGTGGCCTTTGTCAACCTTCCTTGGAAGGAGGTACAGAATCCACTTCTACCTGTTAGTGTAAAAAATACGATGCCTGGGTCATGCTCCCCAGAGACTCTGATTTAGTGGTCTGAGACACATCAGGACATTTAAGAGTTCCCCAGGTGACTTTAATGGGCAGCCAAGGCTCAGAACTGCGGCATTAGCCAAAATACTCCTCCATTAACCCTGTATTGAGTTTTCTTTTTAGTGAATGTTAGGTTCACAAAGGAGTATTCTACACACTCACTGTATTCTCACAGTGACCCAGTGAAGCAGCCAGGCTCCTGCTTCCAGGGCTCCTTATTCTTCAGAAGTGTTCTGTGAAACTTGTTGTATTAATACTTTGTCGTGGCCATTTATCTGTACCTTCACAGCAGGCCAGCATTTTGGTGAGGCCACCGCTCTTCCCAGCCACATCGAGGGCTTCAAAGGGTGCATTCTTTCTCATCTTTTGAAATCTATTGCTTTCTGTGCCTTTCCGGAGTCTTACATTTTGTAGAATGTTTGGTAAACTTTAATGGGTTGTGGACAGCACTGTTCTGTAGAGGCTCTTGTTTCTGTCACCCCACTGACAAATTGTTTGACTTTGGGCGAATACTTACATTTTATAAAGGGGTCATTATTAACCCATCGGAAGTCATGCACTAGACTAAGCGGAAGTCGTGCTTCAGCGGTGAGATTGGAATTGTTCTCTGTGTGACTTCCCATTCTTCCCATTATTGGAAATTACTGTTGCCATTATTTTCAGTTCAAACACAACTTTTGCACCTTTATGTTCTCCAGGTGAGACAGACTGAAAATCAGTGGGTCTGGATAACTGATTGAATGTGAACAATGAGAGAACCAAACCTGTTTTTAGGACAGTTTCTCAAACTTGCCCCATCCTAAGAAGCTCCTGGGACATTTGTTAAAAAGAAAAATTCACAGTCTGTGCTCTAGACCCCGACTATTGATCTCAGAGGTGAGGCCTGGATGATCGTGTTTATCATATTAAAAAAATTTTTTTCAATTTATTGGGGGACGTTGATTAATAACATTATATAAGTTTGAAGTGTACAGTTATGTAATACATCATCTGTATATTGCCTTGTGTGCTCAGCATCCAAAGTCTTGTCTCCTGTCACCATATATAATAATTGACCCCTTTTACCCTCCTCATTCTCCCCCATCACCTTCCCATCTGATAACACCATACTGTTTTCTGTGTCTATGAATTTGTTTTGTCTGTTGCTTTGTTTTATATCCCACATAAGGTTCTTGTCCTTTTCCGTCTGACTTACTTTGCTTAGCATGATACTTGTAAGAGCCATCTATGTTGTCACAAGTGTCAGTGTTTCATCCTGTCTTATGGCTGAATAGTATTCCATTTTATCATTTTCCTTTTTTTTACCAAGTTCCTAAGCGATTCTTGTGATTAAACAAAAGTGAGAAGTTGCTCCGTAGGAAATGGAATATAGTTGGTTTTCAATGAATGAACACATGTCTGTTTCACATGTGTTCATTTATTGAAAACCTGCTATAATTTTAATTTATTTTCCTGGAGTTTTACAGATTAGCTAAGGCCGCAACCCCAGAATTCAGAAGAACAAACAGTATTTGTAAGAGAAAAACCTGAACATTTAGTGCACTGTACTTAGAAGGCCTTTTAGTCTCTAATACTTAGTGCTCTGTGATGCTTAAATGTGTTGATAGCAAATGTTGATAGGTTTCTTTTGAACCTGTTAGAGAATCTGTGCAGTGGGATGAAACAGTAGAGCTTTGTGAGCATTATGCTTAGGGTCTATGCTATGGACCACATTTTAGATGAGATGTGAAATTAGATATTTTGGTATTTAAGTCATTGAGTTTCTTAGTAGACAGTGCTGTGGCTTGCTTTATGTTGAATTTCACTTGTGGCCAGCTTATTGCATTTGTAATGATTTTGCTTTTAATGTTCATTTGGAACATGCAGTCTTTGATACTGAAGGTTACATTTGGAAAAGGAACTCTGCCTTGTGCTAAGCCATGTACACTTATTTTGCTTTGTATGCAATACATATAATGCCTCATGAGTTGGAGTGTGGCTGTCAGGAATATGTAATTACATTTTAAAAATCTCTTTACTTTTTGCGTACTACTAAGTCATTGTTGGATGAATCCCATGACTCTGTATTAAACAAAGTTATTTTGGTTAATGATTCATACAAAATGATTTTTACTTAGCTTATGCAGAGAATAGGCTTCAGCACTTCGACTTCCAAATCTTCTTTCTTTTTTCCTCTGAACAGCATGTACATGACTTGAGTTATGACCGATTAAAACTATGTATGTACCTTTTTTGTATATGATGGAAAATTTGGAAACAACTAAAAAATATATAGGAGAAAGTCACCCATAATGCCCACACTGAGTGCACCCCTGTTTACATTCTGCCTTCCTTTATTTTGACCCTTTAATGTGCCTAATTCTGGTTTATAAACAGTGACTCTACTAGTAGAAGTTGCACCTGTATATATTCCTCATTTTGCTTGATATGGGTTCACCTGAAGCAGGGACAGAATAGGGAACTGAGGTATTTTCAAATGTTTTTATGGTGGAATAATTTAATGTAGCCGAAATAGCCTTTTTCATGGGCACTTTCAGTCAGGAAGTCAGTTATTTAATAAGAGTATATTTTGTGCCAAGCACACTGACTTGGATTTTGACCTTCACTAGTCTTTCCTTTCCTTGGATCTTTTTAATTTTATAGTTGCCATTCTAGGCAGAGCCCATTCTTAGACAAATAAAACTGTATGGTTATATTAATAACTAGTTAGTCTCCTTCATTTCTCTTCATTTCAATCCATTGGAAGTTACCAGAGTGAAATTCTTGCAGTAATGTCCTCATGTTTTGTTCTTAAAGCTCACGGTGCCTTAGGCGGCTTTGGACTTTCTGGAAAGCTCACTGGCTGGCCCCTTCTCCTTCACTTAAGTACGTATTCTGTTACTCGTTGATATAATTTGTGCTCTAGCCAGGAAAATCTGCACAATTTACCCTACTACCTTAGCTCATGCATTTTCCTCATTTGGAATTTTCTTCTCTCTGCTCTCTGGCAGTTGATGTCCGGTTTTCCTTCAAAACCCTAGGAAGCCTTCCTCTTTGACCTACTGTACATCTGTTAGCACATTATCGTTTTATATTTGCCCAAATATCATTTTTCAACTATTTACTCACCTAGTTAGTATCAGGAATCTGCCATCTATTCTGTTTTTCCCACAGTGCCCTGTATTGGTTTAGAAACCTAAGTTAATTTAACTTAAACCAATACAGACATTGGTATTTTTCAGGGTGGGGAATTGAGACTTTGATAGGAAGGTATTCACCACTGCATGTGGCATGCCTGGACCTGACTGACAGCTCATCGGAATTTATAGAGGGAGCAAAGTGTAATACCATCCAAAATGACAGAATAACCTCTTGAAAAAGGAAAAAAAAAAAACACGAAACCAAATAAATAGCAAATAGAAACACTGTCCTCTCACACTTTTATTGTAGAGCAAGTGTTTTGTGGGAAATTGCTTTTTTTTTTTTTTTTTTTTGATTCATGGGTATTAATTTTATTCTGTGGGTTATTATCCATTACTATTCAAATTGTGTGGGAAATCCTTTTTAGAAAAATTAGCTAGTTGAGTTACTGGGAACAGAGATCAGGGGCCTCTAATTATTTAGTTTCCAGTTGGCCTTATTTCTCTTTGAAGATCCTCTGGATGGGGATTGTGATGAAATGAGAAGAGAACTAATGGCTCATCCAGGCTGGTATAAAGGAGGCAGGGCAGGGTGGGGTGGGGCAGCTGCTGGCACTGGTGTCCGTCAGAACATGCCAGTCAGACTCCAGGTGAAGACAGCTTTGTCCACACGTGCAGAGATTGCTTTCTGTTTTAAGACTCTGAATGCTAGCTTATAAAGTAATTCAGATCCTGTTATCGTAGTTTTCTAAATAATCTAGAGAGAATATAGAATTTGTGTCTTCCTCTGAGGTTTAGATAGTGGTTTAATCTTTACTGTCTAGATCAGCAGGGCATTTGAGGACTAAAGAAAATGTAAGATACTGAATTATCTCAGTATAACCATGTATGCAATACCAAACTGGAAAAATCTTACCCCTCTCCTACAAAATTAAATTTTTTATTTTACAGTAACAAATAGTCAAAGGATTGTGAAGGTTGATAAGACACCTGAATCCACGGATGACTGTCTCAAAGCAGTCCGGAGCGGTTATGATTTCTCATTATAATAGCAACACTTCAAGGTCCTCAGCAGTTCCTCTTCACAAACAGAAAATGGATTAATGATTAACCTTAGAAGGAAGAGGCTTGGTTGTAATCTTGAAGAGAGAAATGAAGATGAATATGAAGAGGAGAGGGAGGGAGAGTTGGGAAATGGAGCAGCCTCTAAGAACAAACAAGGGCACAGAAACTGCAGTTAGATGATGTGATGGAGCCAAATTAGAGGGAAAAGACAGAAGGTGAAAAAGATCCAAGTGAAAAGTCACTGGGATGAGGACAGGGAACAGTCTGACACCCATCTCGGGCTGCTCTGCTGGCCTTTGGTCTCCTTACTGTCCTGTGGTGCTATGATTCTGTGCCCAGGTCCTGGCTGTGTCACCCATTTTGCCCTGTGGCGCAGCTTCCTGATGTCATTAACCCCCTGGAGCCCTAGAGGAAGTGTGTGGACAGATGCAGGGACTTAGCACAGCCTAAGAGCCTAGAGTAAACAGTGGTGCTGCTGCTGCCCCCTGGGCTGCCCCCCTTTCTTTATTCCTTAGCTGGTAGAGAAAGGTGCCCCAGAGAGAGCTTTTGCATACTGCGGGGCTGGCAGAGAAGTGGAACCCATTGTCTCAGCAAACCTTGGAAATCCCCTGCCTTAAAAGAAATTATCTGCAACAGTTACCATGCTGTTTGTGGAGCCATTGCTTAGGAGTCACCTGTTGTTTTTTTTGGTTTTTTATTTTTTTTATTTTTTATTTTTTTTGAGGGCCCTCATATGTGGGACCGAACCAGGGCCACCAGCGTTTAACCACTGCGCCGCTCGGCCGGCCCCAAATCTTTTTTTTTTTTTTTTTTTTTTGGCTGAGCCATCCTGCTACCTGTTGGCAGCTCAGCGGCTGCTCAGCTCAGGCTGGACATCAAACTGCTATTGCTCAGAGCTCAGCTCGTACTCTTGAGCGAGCTCTTAACCAACTGAGCCACTCGGCCGGTCCAGGAGTCACCTGTTTTAATCTATGTACTATAGGATGTAAACTCTTAACTCCGTAATGAGACTGCTTAATGATCAAGTCAGTCCGGGTACTCTGACCCTTACTACGACCTGAGCTGTGCTGACAGCGATATCATTCTTATCGAAATAAGCGTTAGATGTTAAGTGAGTGCAGGATTCCTCTCCTACAGGTGAGGAAAAAGCAGGCTTGGGGATGTCAAGTGACTCTTGCTATGACATTTGGAGGAGCTGAAATTAGGAACAAGGTCTCCTGAGTCCTGGCCCACAGTTCGTTTGTTTTTAAAAAAACAATACACCATAAAACCTCACTGTTTGTAAGTTCCTAGGATAAGTTTTGACATCACGAGGCAAAGAAACTGAGCAGTCCTGGGATGGAGGTGATTGGTACAAAGGGACAGAGGGAGAGAAGCCTGTGGATTTTTTTGTGATTGTAGCCCTGTAGCTCCTGCTTTTACTGTTACTGGAGCTGAGCAAGGGGCCTGCAGCTACCCTTGGGCCTGGCTAGTATCCCATTTTTGAGGCCCCATAGTTATTTTTAGCCTCAGGGCCTTGGAAGCAGGTGTGGTCCAGGCTTGAAGGCCACGCCTGGAATGTGTTCAAGTCTTGTTGTGCTTGTCTATTTAGGAGCTGAGAATAGTGAGGAGGCCACTGTATATACTTTGTTAAAAGATTTGTGCTTTTCCAGTGAGAAGCAGCAAAGTCAGTCATACTATGTTTCATTTGCACTTTAAACAGGTTTATTTTGGAAACGTTATAAATTGAAATACATTTTAAAAGTGTAAGGACTATACTATGTTAATTTTAAAAAGAAAACTAGCAATAAATCCTTTCTGTACAGAAGAAATCTTTTTTATTAAGTCATATCCCGGTTGACTTGTTTTAAAAGCCCAGGCATATATTCACAAGTGTGTGATTTAAAATTTAATTTTTCTCCTCTCTCAAACATTATGTTATTGAAAGTAATTCTTTGTAAGTCCTTTTGTGAAGCAGAAATTCAGCTTTTACCTTGACAGCTAACATAAATTTCCCTATGTTGTACTTGTTCATCTTACCTCACCTGAACCTACACTTTTCCTACCAGTACTGATGAGGAGTGCAAACGGGACTGCTGTAGACTCTTAACACTTTGTAAGCGGGCATAAAAAGCTATATGACGAGTTTACTCGTTTCCCACATACAATGTGTTAAGTGTATTTCATGCCCTTTTTCTAATATTTTTTTTCATTTTCCAAGATTATGGAAAAAATATACTAAGTATTGCCTTTAATTACCCAAGCAAAACTATTATAACATTTTTAATATATCCATCCTATGTGTTTGTATTTATGTGGGTGTTTAAGGTTCTACTTGACCTCCTGTTCTGTAACTTGATTTTATTCTCTTAATATATCATGACCATCTTTCATTGTCAAAAATTATACTTTTATACCATCCCTTTAAAATGTTGCATGATACTATGTTGTAGGTTTTTTCATAATTTATGTTACTTAGCCAGTCCCCTTCTGCTGCACACGTAGGCGTTTTCCAATATTTTTCAAGTGTGTTTTAACGAAAGATGAAACAGTTTCTTGTAAATCACTTTGAAAATAGCCTTGTAAGCGATTTTGAAATTATCTTCAGGAGAATATAGTTTGGCATTTTAGTTTTACTTATTTTAGTATTAAGAGTTTTAAGGTAGTTAAAATTCCGGAATATCACTGTTATAAACTTGGGCTCCAGTGGAGCTGGGAGGTTTGGTGTTGATGATTTCTAATTGTTTTCCTTGCTTGTTCCTAGAGCCTTCTGATCTTTGGAAAAATGAAATTGTAACCCCTCCCCATTAGACTATGTTCCAAATTGTCCAGATGTTTACCCTGGTTGTAATATCTTTAGTAATTTAGCTGTCAGGAAAGTACACCTTACCTTCATGCAGTGGAATTTTGTTGTTTTGGGGGTGGGGTGGGCTAAAGATGGTGCATGGATAAAGATTACAGATTTACATTAAGGTTACCAAGCCCTTGGATACAGTAATCTAACTATAAAAGTCTTTGTGGTAAGCATTTGATGTACTTTCTCACAAGGAGAGCTCTTTGAAAGCATTCTTCTTTATTTTCATCTCTTTAAACTACTTCTTTGCTGTATCGATCGATTCAAGCGTACATCTTGTCTAACATGTCTTTGGTATTTTACTACTGTGCTATAAAACCAAGATTTTTTTGTTAGGTACAAAACATTTGTGGAGTTGGAAGAATTGTATTAAGTTAACATTAATTGTAATTTTTCTTATTACAGTATTTCTTTTCATTTCTTTTCCAAATAATGCAATGATATAGGAACCACAGCTTCTCCCTTTGTAGTTTTAAGGAAGAAATTTTACTAAACTTACTTGTTTACATATTTTTCATGTTGAAGTTAAAAGTTCAAGTGCCTAGAAATGCTTTATAGATACAATCATAGTTTTGAAGAAAAACTGAGCACCCACGATATCTTTAATTGGCATTTGCCCAATTCAGCATTACCTTGGCCAATATATTAATTGGCCTTAAACCTTTGATGGTGATAGGGAGCTACAGTCTCCTGTATCCACATAGCTCACTCTCTCCCCTCCCTCGTGATCTTTACTTAACCCTTAGAGTAAGGCCTTCTCTGACTACTCTATTTAAAATTGTAATCACCCACCCTTTTTTTTCCATAGCATTTATCACCATCTGTCATACAACATGTGTTGCTTTTGTTGTTGCTGTTTATTATGTGTCTCCCATCACTAAATTAGGAACCCCGGGAAGACAGACATTTTTGCCTAGTTCACTTTCCCTGCACAGCAGTGCCTGGTGTTAGTAGGTGCCCAGTAACTATTTGTTAGTTGGCTGAATGAGCTATAGTAGGCCTGAGAGATGCTCAAGAAAACCAGGGTGTATAAATTAGTTCCCATCTGACCTCTGTTCGGTGTGTTCTGAATCTCTTCTCTCCTGCCTCAAGCCCATCTTTACTGCAAATATCCTTCCAAAATGTTTTCTCCTCTAGCCAACCCCTAGCCACGTTTCCTCTTGCCCAGTAACTCCATCTAGGGATCCTTCTGTTCCCACTCCTGCAGGACCACCTCATCTCCAGACCCCCCTTCAGTGTTTTCAGGCGGAATAACAGGTGGAAGCATTGAATGTAGAGGGGTAAGTGAGGGAGCCTTGGGGGTTGAGGGGTGTGCCTACGATAAGAGATGCATGGTTTGGTAGAGAGAAAGAGGAATGGAGGAAGGGAAGCCTGGGTGAGGATTGTTCTGGTGGGTCAGGGAAGGGGAAGTTGGTGAAACAGGCATAACAAGTGAGCATAAGCAGGTGAGCATAAACAGGTGAGCATAAACATGAGGCAGTGCAAAGAAGGAGAGACCGAGGCTCGGGTTGAGCCAGTCCCAGGTGTGCAGTGCTCGTCCTCAGCAGGAACTTAGTGAAGGCTTCGCACAGACCTGGATGGACTCTGTTGGGCTTGCGTCCGAAGCAAAGGCATTCTCTTTAGTCTCTGAGGGATGCCCACTCTTCCAGCCTTTATCTGTGGCTCCTTGAGATGTATGTAAGCAGCCTGAGCCTCTCATAGGAGCGGATTCTATCAACAGTGCTGTGAGTTGGTGAGAGGTGGCTGGATTTTACGGCGCAAACAAGTGTTGTCTCCAGGTCTAGTACTGTCTAGACAGTTGTTCTTCAAGCAGCCTATCCCATTATTGCCAGAATATATGTCAGAATGTGTGTCCTCCATGTTGGGGTAAGAAAACACAGTTATGACATTAAGAAGCAACTGAAAAACACTGAAGCTTATATAGTCTTCTTGGCTTTAGTGAGGGTGGTTTTGGGTTTGTTTTTGATTTTTATATTAAATATATTTTACCAAATATCAGACCTCAGAAGTTGTGTCAGGGTTACCCCACAGCGTATGAGGCAGAGTTGCTTTAATTAAGGTAGAATGAAGACAGGCAAGTGTGTAAGGTGTTTCCAGATGCCCTTTTGATCTGTTCAGTTTTTCTGTTATCAGTCTATTTTTTCTATTTTTAAGGCTCTCCTGAAAGGCTGTTTGGTGTATCTTGTTGCCTATTTCTTCAGTTTTATTGAAGGAAAAAAAAATTTAAGACTAGCGTGTAGTTTAATAAAAGTAAACTTCTCACCTGATTATATCCCTTCCATAAATTCTCTGGGAATTTGAACTTGAGCACAAGCCCAACCAAATAAGGCTCAGTTGCTTTCCTCACTGAATAGGCCTTTTAAGCACCCCATAGACATAGGATCCTTTTCCTTCTCCTGAGAATTTCTTTGTAAAAGGAAGTGTTTAAAGTGGAAATGTGCCTCTCTGAGGGTAGTCCCTGCCTCCTTAGGGATCCCCCTTTTCAGATCAGCAGGCTTGGCATGTTCACGGAGTTTTCCCCACCCTGCCTGCTGTAGGCCTTGATGTCAGCTTTGGGTCTGGATATGTTAGGGCAGCAGTGCCTAGTGACAGGAACTGTTGGCTGTTGACAGAAAATTACCCATGGGTAGATGGGGAAATAGGTGTGAGGAAGCGTCTCACCTGTGTGGGTTTTTGTGTGTGTGTGTACAATATACCCAGTGTCAGTATGACTGCCCTAGAAGCCATGATTGTGTCTGGTAAGTTGAAAAGACTAATGCCTCAATCTGAGAAAAGGAGAGAAATACTTAACAGAATCATTTACAAAGGACCTTATCAGGGCCAGCCGAGTGGCGCGGTGGTTAAGAGCTGGCCTGGGACGCCAGCGGCCCCGGTTCAGATCCCACATATGAGGGCCAGTGACACTGCCCTCAAAAAAAAAAAAAAAAAAAGACCTTATCTTTTAAAAATTTTCTGGTTGGGCACTAGCTTTAAAAGCTACAAGTACCAAAGAAAACATAAAATATTTTCCTTCTTAGCCAATTAACTCTAATGGCAAATACTGGTTTTTATACAGTAGGACTTTATGTCATTCTTTTAATTAAAACAGACTCCACTTGTTCACCTTTTCATTAAAATACTCTTAGACTTATGGTTCTCTGGCATAACTAGTTCAGCAGTATACTTTATTCCATCGATATTCTTGCAATTGGATGCAGAGTGAATTTCAGTAAATAAAACGCTACTGATTTCCATTATAAAGTCATAGGTACATTTCCACAGATAACCGAATGAAATCTAAAACAGAAATAAATTGCACAGTGGCTCTGGTTAAGGTTACTAGTCTTCAGTATGATAAACACTAGTTAATTTATCTTTGTTTTTAAAAAAGAAACAGCTTTATGGAATGTGTAGAGAAGGGTTATTTAGTTGTCTTTTGAAGGGCCTGATGCCTCCCAGATTTCCTTGATAGTAAGTAGGCTGGGACGCTCCACGGCCTGCCCCTGAGTCTGCGGCCCCAGCCTCTGGCCCCATCTTCTCCTGGGCATCAGGGTGGGCCAGCCTCCCCAGCCTGGTTCCTAGTCAGCCTCGAGGGCAGCGCAGCTGGATGGACTTGAGCACCTTCCTCGGCCAGCAGGAGTGGGATCAGCAGCAGAGTGACACAGGCGGAGGCCAGCACAGCCACCTTGCAGGAGGCTTTGAACTACAACACCAGTGGCTTCTTGACCTTCAGCAGCCCTGAGACCACCATAGGTGTCCCTTTCCCCTGGGAACTCATGGTGCCACCCTCTTTGTGTGGGGACAGCCAAACTAGAAGCACATCCATGAATGTGCACTGTCACATTTTAAATTTCTCTTAAGTCAGAGTAGTTCGAGAGGATGCTGTCTCATTAGGATGCCATAAAACAATCTGCTGCACTTCAAACACACTGTTATGAATTGCTGTCAGCTCTTAGGTCCTCAGGTAAACAGCTGATTGAAAAGGTATTCTAGGGGAAAGAGGGAGTTCTCTTAAGGTTACTTAAACACTTAAGATTAAGTGTTTCTACAGGTTTTATTTAGGTTTCCAAGAGTGCTTGTATGGAAGACCCATGGATATCCAGATTGTATCACATTCTAATTAAATATAGAAAACAGTCACATTAGAGTATTTAACCTAAGGAAACCGCAAGATGCACAACAGTGTATATACTGTGTAACCAGCTGAAAAAAGGAGAAGGAAAATAATACACATTTGTGTTTTATTCTGTATTCATTTAAAAAAAGTCTTCGGAAGAAACCAGAAGAAACTATTAACACTGGTTACCGTTAGAGGACTCGGGGAGGACCTGGGCAGATGACGGACAAGGGCTGGAGAAGGATTTTCAATATATTCCTTTTTTTCACTTAACTATGTTTTGCTTGTTCGAGTTTCCATATCATGGCAGTTTTTAACAGTTTTATTGAAGTGTAACACACAATAAACTATACGTATTCATAGTATGTATATATTTTTATACTTTTTTTTGAACCATTGCATATATTACCTATTAAAAATGGAAAGAAATTAATTAAAACTTTAAAAATGGGCTGCCGGCGCGGTGGTTAAGAGCTGGCTTGGGACGCCAGCGGCCCCGGTTCGGATCCCACATATGAGGGCCAGTGACACTGCCCTCAAAAACAAAAACAAAAACAAAAAAAGACAACCAGAAAAATTGGCTGAATAAGTAGATAAATAGCAAAGCAGGCTTGCCCTGGGTTTTGTTATGTATACCTGGGCCTTTACGGTTCGATCTTAAGATTTTTTTTTTTTTTTGGGTGGGGGGACTTACAGAAAATTTGGGTAAGGTTTAGCTTGGTAGTTTTACCAACAGTATAATATTCTTTTTAAAATCCTACTTCATGGAAAAGATTTTGAAAACAAAGCTGTCATGTCCATGTCCCTGATCTCAGGGTATTGACGTTCTTCAAAATGAACAGTGAATGTGGGGACACTCAAAATTAAGATGAGGATTTAACCAAAATTCTCTAGCTGTAAATAAACCGGGTTTAGGGCTGTTGTTAGCCGTCCTCCACGCCCCCTTGGCAGGGCTCTGCCTCTCACATAATCGATTTGGGACTACAGAGAATCAGACGTCTGGCATAAAGGGTAATAGGAGGGCTCCAGCTGGCCTCAGGACAAGGTAACAGAGTGTAACTTTATCCTTATTTCACTTCCACTCCTTTACTTCAATTACATCCTCATATTAGGGTCATTTTGAGCAGACCTTTGCTTGGTTAGGGAAAGCGTTTTGTATCTGAAACTACTGACTGATTCTCTGGGTAAGAATGACCATTTTCTGCCCAATAAAACTTTTTGCTGTAGCCTCTCTTTGGTTTCAGTGATTTGGGCTTATGAGATTTGGCTGAAGGAAAGCAAAGATGAGAACTAATTCAACTTTTGCATGTTTGCTGTCTTCTCCCTCCCATTGTCCCTCGATCTCCTAACCCAGATAACTGCTTTGTCCCATCCAGATTTTATCTCTTCGAGGAGCCAATCAGACTCGTAGACTCAGTGCCATTGTTAGAGTCAACTTGCTCTTATTCTCAGATTTCCACTTTCTGTGCCACCCGGGCACCCTCACAGACAAGTCGCGTCATTCTTTCTCAGTCCAGTTTCATTATGGGAACGGGTACTTAGGGAAAACAGGGTAACCTAGTAGTAGGAGCCCTGCTTTGGGAATCAGACAATCTGAGTACAGGACCTTCCATTGCTGTGAACTGTGTCACTGAGAGTCAGGACTTGATTCAGTGCTGTATCCTTGGCAGGTGCTTTGCAAATCTATTAGTTGATTGACTAGAATGAATTCTCTGCTCTAGCTTCTTCCGTTGAAGATAGAGGTGACTTTTGTACCGCATTGCCATTAAGCTATACTAAAAATAAATACATTAACATAATGAAGACGAGACATGGACAAGTAATGTATTCTGTGGAACTGATCTGTAAACTGGGGGTGGGTGCGGTGGTGTGGCTGGCTCTGGGTAAGGGGTGGAGCTCGGCTGAAGCGGGTCTGCAGGCGCGAAGAGCTGCTGCTCTTTCGATCTGCTGAGTGGTGGCTTCGATTCCAGATGCAGGGCTCTGTTCACCATTTTTCCTCCTTTCTTTATATGACATGTAGTTGCTTTTTGACCTACTCACCTTAGAGAACTTAGATAATTTTGTCCTCAAAACAAACTCTGTGAAGAGACAAAGCCAATATTCTTATCTACATTTTACAGATGAGGAAACTGTGGTTCAGAGAGGTTATATATCATTTGTCCAAAGTTACATAACATGTAAATGGCAAGGCTACTTCTTATGTCCTGCTGCTGCTTCTCTATACTTCAGTTTTTAATTTGTAAGTCTAAAATTAGGAAATAGGACCCGATGATGTTTGAGGGCTCTACCATCCTGATCTGAAATAAGTTAATGAAATGTTTTTTCAGTATCTTAAATTGTTTTGGAACAAGAAGGATTTTAACTTAAAACAGTGTACATCGAGTATGTTATGTGCAAAGCACTGTGGAGGTAAGAAATATAAAACCTCTGCCATCAAAGAGTTTATCCTCTAGAGGTTGAATGCCACATACTCCTGTGTGAAGGGTCAGGGAATTCCAGGGGGTGGTAGTTTGGGGAGACTTGCCAGGGTCATAGCTGAGAAGCTACCTTGGATGGAGCTGGGTACATCACAGGCCCCATCAATTAGCTCAGCATTGGTATAACAAGAATATCAGCTATTTTTGCCCTCTCTTCTTCCTTAAAAGGCAGCTGAAATTTATAGAATCTTCTGCTTTCTCTGCTGCTTCTCTCCTTCCGGAGGGCAATTTAAAGGGGTATGTGCTGTTTGCACCTTGGTGAGTGTCTGTGTACGCACACACAGTCGTACCATTATAGTAATTCTCAAGCCATCAATCAGAAAAGATTTTTTTTTTTTTGTCCTGATAATTGGGCATTGCTACCCTGGTCCTAGGCTATTGTTCTTTTGTGCTATTTTATTTAAAGAAATACGCTGAAGAAAATGGAGGAAGCTCATTTAGAATAATTATTCTTCAAGCAGCTTTTTATAGCTCTTTTAATTTCATGCTATAACTCATTTAGTTCTGGGTCCCTGGTGATTACAATTTATGACTATGTCCTGTTGTTTTGTTTTCTTTGAGCTTTTATATTTTGAGGTAAAATTGCATTATCATTAGTATGACTTCCTGAAGCCATACCTAATTGTCCCTTTTGTTTGTCTGTTCAAATGAAACAGTGCATCAAGTATGGAATTAGATTAATGGGGTAAATATTATGAATCATACACTCTATCTAATCTGATGTTCTTTCTTTTTTTGACCCCCTATTTTGTTTTCTGTCTGTCTTTCTCTTTTCGTATAGGCTTTTCAGCCCAGTGTCAAGCTGTTGAGCGAGGGAGCAAAGGTAAAGAATGATGTAATGCACTGGCCGCCCCAAAGCATCTTTTGTTGTGGAATGGTTATTCCAGTCATCTCTTTATGAATCAAATGTGAGGGGCTGCTTTGTGGAAGGAGTCCTTTGCAAGAGCACATCAACAGGAAAGAGAAAGAGACATTCACTTGGAGGGCTCTTGCTGAAAATGGGTTTAACTCTCCTTTTGCCAGTCACCACCAGCCTGACCTCATACATTTTTAGTACAATGGAGTGGCTGAGCCTTTGAGCACACCACCATTACATCATTGTGGCAAATTAAAGAAGGAGGTGGGAAAAGAGGACTTATTGTTGTCATGGCCCATGAGATGATTGGAACTCAAATCGTTACTGAGAGGTTGGTGGCTCTGCTGGAAAGTGGAATGGAAAAAGTGCTACTAATTGATAGCCGGCCATTTGTGGAGTACAATACATCCCACATTTTGGAAGCCATTAATATCAACTGCTCCAAGCTTATGAAGCGAAGGTTGCAGCAGGACAAAGTGTTAATTACAGAACTCATCCAGCATTCAGCGAAACAGAAGGTAAATGCTTTCTTTTTTCCCCCTTTTTAAAATAGACACACTGAATGGGAACAATTTTAAATGAAGCCTCATTTTTTTTTTTTTTTTGAGGGCAGTGTCATTGGCCCTCATATGTGGGATCTGAACTGGGGCCGCTGGTATCCCAAGCCAGCTCTTAACCACCACACCACTCGGCTGGCCCATGAAACTTTTTAAGGAGAGAAAATAATCTGAGGAAGTTTGGTTTCTTTTAAACTTCGGTATATTATACTTTAAAAGAATTCACTTGCCATATTGTCACATTTAAGAATATTTTTAAACTATACAGAGAGAGGTTAATTTGTTTTAACTTGATCAAGGGCTGTTTTTCATTAATGGCTTGCTAAAATTGTTTTATTAATTTAAACACTAATAAAAAGTTATTAATACATTATGCTAATAATTGTTAGCAATTATGTATTATGTACTAGTATATGTATTATCGATAATATATTAATACATTATTTTGTATTACCTATAAACTTACTGAAAGGAAATTACTCTTTTCAACCGCCTTAATAAGAAGGTAGAAACTATATTAGAAGTGCTTTTGATTTGTGGGAAGGTAAGGTAACATTGGTCAAGACGTAGGACATTATCTTAAAGGAGTTATTCCTAGGATACCAGAATGTCATCTTTGTGGTAGGCTATTTCTTCTCTTCAGAAATAAAAATGAGTTCATGTTTTACTTCCATTAAACAACCGATTTCTTTGTTGTTATGTGGAAACCATTTTTAAATATTTCAAGTATCCTTATGAGGGCTGGCTGAGTGGCTCAGTTAAGAGCTCGCTCACGAGTTCGAACTGAGCTCTGAGCAACAGCAGTTCGATGCCCAGCCCAAGCTGAGCAGCCATTGAGCTGCCAACAGGTGGCAGGATTGCTCAGCTTAAAAAAAAAGTATTGTTATGTTTATTTTTTTCTATTGTTTTGTTTTACATGCTTTACCCTTTTATAGTGTTAAGGATTTAAAACCAAGGATTTTTGAGCATATCTATACAGAAAATAGCATCAAGTTGCCTTTTTTTTTTTTTTTGAGGGCAATGTCTCTGGCCCTCCTATGCGGGACCCGAACCAGGGCCGCTGGCTTCCCAAGCCAGCACTTAACCACTGTGCCACTTGGCCAGCCCTCAAGTTGCCTTTTTAAAGTTGATTTTTACTAGCATTTAAACCATTTGTATGGTGTTTATCCAGTAGGTTGACCGCATTTGAGTTTTATTCAAATTAATAATTGAAAACAGGAAGCAGTTATTTGCTTCTGCACCAGTAGTTTCTGGGATTGTTTTCCTCACTGTTCTTCTTAACAGCCACACATTTGCATTTTAGGTCGACATTGATTGCACTCAGAAGGTTGTAGTTTATGATCAGAGCTCCCAGGATGTGGCCTCTCTGTCTTCAGACTGTTTTCTCACTGTACTTCTGGGTAAACTGGAGAAGAGCTTCAGCTCCGTTCACCTGCTTGCAGGTAAGGCTCGTGGTAGAATTGAAAGGAGCGCTGTGAGTAAGCAGTTATTTTACAGTGAGCTCAAAGTACAGTAGATCATCACAACTTGGGGTTTTTGTGTACAATAATTTGTAGTTTTTTTTTTTTTTTTTTTTTGAAGATTTTTATTGAGGGATTGAGGGAGGGAAATAGCGTTGGGGAACAGACAAGTTGCTGTCCTTTTGATCTGGAGGACCATATCAAAAGGACAGTTGTGGAGGACATTGCTTCACTGGCCCATGTTGGTATCGTCATTGCGCTCTTCTCCGGTGAGGCAGATCAGTCGCCGGCCTCTGGGTGTCGCTCCCCGCGGCTATTGGCAGCTCACGCTGGCTGCCAGCCACTCATGTTGACTACCGGCCACTCACTGTAGCCTGTGGCAGCCCACTGCAGCAGGGGCTGCAGCTATGCCATCCTGGGACTCACAGCAGCCCAGCTCCAGGTGGAGCTGTTGTTCACCACCTTAGCTGTAGAGGGCAGTGTCATTGGCCCTCATATGGGATCTGAACCCGGGCCCTGCTGCTCAGAGCTGGTGTCCCAAGCCAGCTCTTAACCAACGCGCCATGCGGCCGTCCCTGTTTATAGCTTTTTATCAACGTAACTATTCTGTTGAATTCGAATACTGTCATCCTTCCACAATGGCCAGCGTATTCTTGACTTAGCTCAAATGCTTCTTCCCGTGGTGTTTATCAGCTGAAAGTGCCACGTAGATAGGTTTGTGTGCCTGTACAGATAGCTCAAAGGCAGCTGCTTCTGTCCAGGAGTTTTCCATTCACCTGTGATACGAGAACACCAGGTGCTCTACGTCTCAGCTCCTGCTCTTAGTCCCCTCCCCCTTTGGCAAGAAGCAGCCCAGTATTCTGGTGTCAAACTCCTATTAAACATTTATAGTTAAAGCAGACTCCAGTCATAAGATCACGGTTCTTGGACATTGTGAACAGTGAGGAAGGAAGAGAATGTGTGTAGACTATTTCTTCTCATAATTAGGGGGACTATTTTAAAACTTAGTGACTTGTGTAGTTTTGTTTGTTTTCACAACTAAAGAAAGTCTCAACCTGCAAATGCTGAGCAACCAGATGATTTGGTAAAGTATATGGGAAGCCTCAATATTGCACGTCTGCCCTGAAGGAGAGCAGTGTGGGAGCTCCATCCCATCAACTCCCAGAGCGGGCTGTTGGGCCTGTGCTCCCCACTTGCAGACATCTCTAATGCCTTTGCGCTCACACAGCCCCCAGAGCCTGAGTACAGTTTGACCAGGCACAGAAACCCTTACCACAAAGCTGCTGTGTCCTGTGGACTACACCACAGCAATAGGCAAGAGGGCTTTTAAAAACGTGATCTAAGAAAAAGTATTGATAGTATGATTTTCACACCTTTAACCTTTGTTGTAAGGAGGGTACAGTGAGCTTGATGTTACTGGCAATTATTAGAAGTATATACAAACATTTCAGTTTTAAGAGAGTAAGATTAATCAGTTGTTGGTGTGTGAACACTGTTAACCTCTGTGCAGGTTCAGGTACGATTTCCACGGCCCCAGTTCTCTCTCATCAGTTAACCTTTGCTTCAGTTCCCAAAGAACAAGGGTAGTTTCCTGTCTCATTCAGATCATCTATTGCCACATCTTTTGTTTATGCTGCCGTTCTCTCTGATTTCTTTGTTAGTAATCTTAAGTAAAGCCAATTTATCTTAGAACTTGGTTTTCAGAATTCTGTACTGAGAATTACAGTGTTAGATTCTGGCTCTTGTTGATAAGCACATTCTTTTACTGGGAGTATTAATGTGTTAAGTATGACAGCTGTTATTAGAGTTCCAGTAAATTAGGTTGGTGAGTTGAGGAACTCATTTCATGTTTCTTATAGCTACTGTGAGGGATGCTACTTTGGACTCCTAGTAATGGGGCCAGAATTTTTCCAAAAGTGGGTACACCGAGATGTGCTTCATGGCAAAGTGATTATCCCACATCCTGCCTCGCTCTTTTTTTGAGATATTGCTCCCTTTGGAGGTGGTCTGACCTGACACTTACTTGGCCAGGCAGACATTCCCATGCAGGAATGAGCTCATGTTGAGTTTCTAACTCTGGTGTTTTAGTTACTTACGTACCCTTTTCCCCTTTACCAAAGAGCACACCTTTGTTACCTGGGAAGGTTCTTACCAGTCACATGTAGCTTTGGGAGGGGCACTCATTGGGCAAAGAAGAAAAAGGACTCAGTCTGATCACCTGGGTCAACCTGAGAGACACATGGAATGACACACTGAGTCAGAGCACCCTGACGTCCCCACTTCATGCAGGAAATGTTTCCTAGCCTTAAACACAAGTCCATCAAGGCAGCACCAAGAACCACACGAAAAGGATCGATAGCACGCTGTCATCATCCACACTCTAGAATCCTGTATTTGTTTTAATTTATGGGATGGCTTCAGGGACTAGATTACCTTGTTTAGGAGTTCTGAGCAGTCAGATCTCTTATGACACCTAAAACAGGGTTCTGGATGGTTAAACGCATCCTCAACCATCTGAAAGCCTCTGACCAGTTGGCAGTTCCCTTGGTTAGTGAGTCTGTTCCACAGAGTAGACAGAAAAGTGGAGTAAGTGGAGAGGATGCTGGGAAAGGTATGGCCATCCATTCTTGGCAGACTGTTTTTTGCCAAGGTCCAGCTGGCCAGAGGATTTTCCAGGTTTGTGAGAAAGAAGGACATATCCACAAATGTTTCTTAAATATGTTGCTTTGTGGGGGGCGGGGAAATAACCGTTGAAAAACACGCTAGCTTCTCACAGGTGCAATGGGAAATTACAAGGTCACTGGAGACAATTTTCACTGGAAACCACCCTGGTTGCTTTGCTTTCAGCAGTTAGAGATGCTTGTCAGCCTCATGTGGATGTGATAATAGACAAAGTGGTTTCTTGGAATAATTTTTCCATCAGTTTAGAGCTTTCACCTACTCTGAGATTTTTCAAGAAGAGAACATCATATATTTGAGATGGTTTTTATGGTCATTATATGTGGAAGTGAAGAATTGTAGCCCGAAATTCATTCATACTCTCAAGGCTCCCCTTACCCAGAGAAAAATGACTTTGGAGAAGGGGAACAAAAGGGACTACCCGAGAAACTGATAGAAAAAGCATTAAAATGAGTTTCTGCCCTCAAACACAAGGAGACCCAAACTTACCTATAGGACATAGTGACATGGACATAAAAAAACGAAGGCTTATTGAAGGAAGGGGGCATTGGATTAGTAGGGGAGATTGTACTGGAAGGCAGTGGGCTTAATTCATTAATATGGACTAGGCTTTGGGGATGGGGCTAGCCTAGTAAACTTCAGGTTCTACCCTGCAGGTGAAAAGATTCTTTTAAGCATTTTGACAGCTGATTGATTACCAGTGAGACGGGATTCCCAATCCTTCTTACCCTGAAACTTAGAACCTGGTTCTGCAATGAACTTTGCCTGTGCTGACCACATCTGTGGGCTTACTCCGCCAGGACCTCGACCCCTGCCTGGCCAACTGTTCCTTTTTCTAAGCCCAGCCAGTATTCTGAACAAAATGATTAATTTGATAGCCATATGCTGTCTATCCTGTCACAAGTCTTTCATTTTTATCTTAAAAATCTTATTTAACCTTGTATTGTTACTTACCTTTTTAGTTTGTTAGCTTAACTCCCTCACTGGATTCTCTTCTTCAAGTTGAGGACTGTGTTTTTTCGTCTTTGTGTTCCCCACAAAGTCTAGCACTTCTTAAGTTTTTAATATCATTTGTTATATGAGTTAGCTTACATGTAGGTTTATACCATTTATATTTCATTTTATTAGTTTTAGAATATAAATGATTATATTAAACAGTCATGAAACTAATCTAGAAGTGTAGCAAAGCTTGAGATTGTTTTGAAGTAAGCGATTTCCAAAGTGTATTTGTTCAGTTCAGATAAGAGCAAACATAGAGCTACTATGGTAAAAGTATCTAAAATGAAAATGTTTCCATCTGTTTAAGTAGATTTAAACACGATTTTAAGATTTAATAAAAATACTCCTGCAATTAAACAGTGCTAATGTTGGTGATCCTTAAATACTGAACTTTGATAAAAAGTTATTAGCTCTAGAAACCTAACTCCACTCAGAAAATACAAATTCTTGAATCCATATGAATTGAGAATGGTTGAAATTATTTATTTATATATGTGTGTGTATATATATTTATTTATATAATATATATTTACATTTACATGTAAATTGATTGTTTTATGTGGGCTTTAGTCTCCCAATAACTAAGCCAAACTAAACAATAGCATTGTTTCACCCCCACCCCCCCAGGATTAAAATATTTAATCATCAGTAGTGCCTCGTTTTAGTACAAAAGAATGAATTTGGATCCAGTTGGAAAGTTCTCCATCATCACTGATGGATAGACTTAAAAATGTGAATTAATGGAATAACAGAATGGGGTAACATAAACATTTGTTTCACAAAAATTACTTTATAACTAGGGATCCTATTATGAGGATCATATTAGATAATGTATGTGAAATCTCTATATTAATAGTCTTTTTTTGTAAAATAATTATTATGAGTTAGGAAACAAAATAAAGTGTTGCCAACATTAACTTATTGATAACTTTTTTGGTCTTGTTAACCTTCAGAAAACCAGTTCTTTTTAAAAAATAATTTTGTTTCTTGGCCTTTACTTATTTACTATGTATCACTTTATTCTAACTTGCCTTTGTTATATTTCTGAGGGTGCCAGATTGAAAATAAATATAGAAGAAGAAAGAAAAACTACTAAATTTGGACTTTTATTTTGTGCTAACAGAGAAAAGAGAATAAATGTGTTAATTTAGTTCAAATAAAGATCAACCTAGAGATGAAAAATTCCATTCTACTATTTCTCTCTTTCCTACTGGTACAACTCTGAGTAATAGCAGAAGGGACCCACAGCAGTTTTTAATCCTACAGCACTCATTTCTGTCCTGTGATGAGGCGCAGGATAACCCTACAGCAAAAACCATAAATGAATCACAGGCTGCAGCCCTTTCATTTACAGATGGGGAAAATAACAGAGTCCTTGAGTGACTGTCCCAAGCCCTCCTTGTTCTCACTGAGTGTTCAAGGCCCATATCTACAATAATTCCAGAGTCTTCTGGAATTTCATCAGGAGGCTGGACTGGGGAACCAGGCATCAGGGGTGCCCATTTCCAATCAGGCTTATCCTGAAAAGCTCTTTTTGTGGTAGTTCTCTTTCAGTCTCTGTGGATTTCAGAGTCATATTCTTACTTCACATTTTATGGAATGAGTAATGTTTAAAAATATTCTGTATATAAAGAAATTTAAAACATTAAGTTATTTTAGCCAGAGGGGATTATCAAATAAAAGTCTGACTATTCTGTTCTATACTAAAGTCTAGCTCTGTAGAATGAGAGAAGATACCATTTATTATGCACTTACTATTAGGTACAGTGCTATGGGCTTTTATAAACATTTAGTCTCTGAACACAGCTAAGGTCTTAGATTAATGTTCGCTATAGTTAAAGGCCAAATACACATTGCTTTGTTTTGAGTTAGATTTGCTGTTGTAGTCAGAGCTAGGAATGAATAAAAATGTATTTGACTCTACACATTTTCAGTTTAACAGGGATCTGGATTCAGCCAGCAGTTCTGTGTAATAGACGTATAGCTTTGGTATAATGGAACCAATTTTTGTCCTTCCTAGTGGAAGTATATAGCAAAGCCTGATCTTACTGGTTACAGATTTTGCTGTAAGTACTATTGTTATCATTAATTCTGTTATCTAGTTTGGCATCTCTTCTGTCTCTGTCTAAAAACGAGAAATTTTTAATCATTCCATTTCAAATCCTGCAGTGGTTGGTAAGAGAATGATATTAATAATTTTCAGTAAAAGTACTACAGTTATTCAGGAATTGGCTGTCTGCATGTTTAAAAGCCACAATGACGGAGAGCCACCGAAAACAGACTCAAAACAGGTGCTGTTTTGCTCACTGGTGGCCGTGTATTTGCTGGCTCTGCTCTGAGCTTCCGTTTGCATGAGGCTATCCAAATTGGATCATCTTTTCTCCAATTGCTACCTGCCAGTGTGTGCTAAGCCAGTTTGTGTCACTTCCTAGCTACCAGTGGCTAAGTCATAATGCCTGAGGCTGCAGACCAGACTAAAGATAGTTCCTCAGTTCCTCATCCTGTTATTTTGCACAAGCTAGACAAAAAGCACCCTAGATGACAACAGTGACATCAGTCTTTCCTTGCCTCAGTTGTGTCATCTGTGTGCTCTGGAGAAACACCAGGTCCAGACCTTTGCATTCAGTCAGCCTCTCCTCTCTGTGTTTGATAAGCACTTTTGTGGTTGGGCCCAGGGCTGGGCGCTGAGGGATGGGATACCAAAACAAGCAGAAGGCTTGCCCTACTCAGTCACCAGATCTTTCTTCTGCCCTCTCTGCTTTTCTCCTCCTCTTCTGCTACCAACTAAGTCTAGTTAATATTTCTCCCTCATATTGCTCCAGGAGCCTTTTAAATGGTCTTCTCACATCCTCTGTCTTGCCACCTTCCAATCCATTACTCACACTAGAGCCAGTTATATTTTATATATTTTTAATGGAATCCTGATTATATCACTTCAGTTTAATATGCATCAGTGCTCTTAGGATAAACTCTAAAATCCTTAACTGACTCACAAGGTCCTGTAGTGGCTGGCTCCTGCCTCCCTCTTACTTCATCTCATACTATTTTAAGCCCTCAGTCTGCTGTTGGTGTGTTCATTCTAGCACTTGAGGTCTGTCTGAGTGGTTCTGAGCCTGCAGCGTTGGTCTCTCTGGGCCCTCACAGAGGCTCTCTTCTCTCCACAGCTCACCTGGGTGTCACTCCTGCTGGATTCACTGAGGTTGTCAAGCCTCCCCTAGCTACCAGGCAAAGTTAGTTTCCTCTGTTCTATATACTCCTTTGGCCACCTACCATCATTAGCTAATTAGTCATCTAATTATTTGGTTAAAGTTTGTCCCACTAAACTCTCAATTCCGGAGAGGCCCTCTGTCTTGGTCACCACTGTCCCCATAACCTAGCACTGTGTCCAGCTCCCAGTAGGTGCTCATCAAAAGTCTCTGAACTTACATGTGGATCCCTGTGGTCTCTAGTGTTGTTTGGTTGACTGGTCAGGTACCAGTCAGCCTCCTCACTGCTCTGTGAGGTCTCCAGGGCAGCTGTGCAGCTGGCCCAAGAGGAGGACTGTTGACAGAGTGCAATACACAACAGTGGTCATGGGAGAGCCTGCTCCAGGGTAGATCAGAAAGCTCTGAGCTTCACAGCAGAAGGCCTGAGATGATAGCATGGACAGTTTACAAGGTAGTCACGTTTGATTCCAGAGACCAGACTCGTATTCCCTTTTCCTCTTGACTCATAGCATTGTCGCCTGATTCACAGTCTCATTTCGCTGTGACCTTTTGAGGATCACTGCAGACGTAACCAGCGGCCACTTCATCCTCATCTGAGCGATGATTATCATTGATCTACTTGGTTTCTTAAGGCACAGGCCCCTGCTTCCCTCAGCCTTCCCTCAGACTCTCCAAAACCCCTGTGGAGTCCTAAGCCACTTAGGGACATCAGAGAAAATTTCCCCTCCTCACCTTTCGTGTCAAGTTCTCTGGATAAGGCAGAAGCACGCTGAGGAAGATTCGTTGTTGCTTTTCGATGATCAAAGCAGCCTTCACCAATTCTATCATTGTTTCCATTTGTAGGAGAAAATTTTTTTTTTTTTTTTTGTCCCGTGCCGCCTCTGTCCCCCTGAGAATCTTCTAGGGCATTGTGGTCTAGGAGGAGAAAGCAGATCTGGGCCCTAACCCATGCCAGCATAGCTTTCGGCTTTGAATGGAATCAGGAAATCCTTTTGAACACCAAAAATATACAAGACTTATGTCCATCAACAGCTATTCATTGTAACAAGGAAGGATTCAGTAAACATTTACTGAATTCTAATTATGCGCCAACCGCTGTGCTAAATGCTGAGGTGATTTACAAAGGAAAAGTCATAATTCTTAGCCACTAGCAGTCTGCAGTGTCTTATAGCTGGAGAAATAAGAGGTCACAACACACACAAAGTTAATTTACAGTTCTCAGATCATTGGTAAATACTTACTGTCAGATGATTGCTATAAATTTTTTCAAAGTTCTAAGTTGACAAGACCATATCTATGTAACTGGCCAGGGAAGATTTTTATTTGTTTGTTTTGTTTTGTTTTTAATATAACAGAATAGAGTTGAAACTATCAGAGAGCAACTCACACAGTAAGGGAAGATGGATTGTATTGGGAAACTTGTTTCAGTGATGAGTGTTCAGGTTTTAATTTAAAATGTTTTTTATTGGTCATGGTAAAAAAATTTGGAATATACTGATATAGGAGAGTGTGACTTATGCTTGCCTACAGTTTGGAGGGAAATATAAAATGGATTGGAAAGACTGAATTGCCAAAGGCAAGGGAAAATTAGGTTGGACAGTAGATTGGGGTTAGATTATAAAGGGTCTTGAATGTCTAGCTAAGAATTTTGGATTTTATTCTATTTGGGAGCAGAAAATACATCAGAAGTTTAGTTTAGTATTCTTAATCTGGCAGCAAGTGAGAAGAAGTTGGAAGAAGGACAAGTGGATCAGAGAGAGCTGTTACTGAATTTATCTAAGAATGAGTTGCAAAGGTCATGGACTGGGGTGGTGGCAGGAAAGTGGACAGGCAGGGAGAGTTAGAATGCTGTTACAAAGGGAACATCACTGTTAGCACTGCTGAGATGACTGGGAGACGGGGGGCTGACATGGATGGGGATGCAGAACAAGAGAGGGGGAAAAGGGCTTTGAATTTATTTTAAAAGTGTCAGGAAGTCTTTCGCATGAAAATGATCAAAGGGGGTTGAAAATGTTAGATGGGAGTTTGGGACATGAAGCTCAAAAATACAAACTTGGAAATTTTGATTTTCAGGTAAAAATGAGCAAATGTGATCTCCTTAATAACCTCCTCCTCCCATACTTACAGAACTTGTCAATTTCATTAGCCAAGTGGTGGATTCTGGCCAGATTTTTTTGATTGGTTAGCGCAGGCGTTTTAAGAGAAGGAATTTCTGGGCATAATTATGTATTGCCAATTTTGAAAAGATCAGTAAAATAGTAAAAATACCACTCTACATCTTCTGAGAACTCTACTAAACAACACTTCTGGATTTTGCCAGTTAAATTGATCTAGATAACATTATCTTGAAAAATAAGATCTAGATATTATAAATCACAAGAAATTATAGGTTGCATTATTTTAGTATTGAGTGATTTTTTTTTATGCTCGTACTTTGAAATTTTTAAATTAATTTATTGTGTATATGGTAATTGTTATACCAAAAATTAGACTAGATAGAATTTCCCATTCCCCAACTGTGCCAGGTGATAGAGTTGTTTAATATAGAGGGAGCTTTTTCTGAGGTGTTGTTTTATGAGATGGAGAAGTTTTATGAGATGGAGGCTACTTGCTGTGCTTCCTGGAGGGTCTCGACAGAAGTGCTTATCTGTCCACTTTCCTCTCAAGTGAATGGAGTGGATGGAATAAGCATTTAAAATTAATGCTTTAGGGCCGGCCGAGTGGCACATTGGTTAAGCGCTGGTTTTGGGATGCCAGCAGCCCCGGTTCGGATCCCACAGGAGGGCCAGTGACACTGCCCTCTACAGCTAACAACAGCTCCACCTGGAGCTGGGCTGTGCGAGCCCCGGTGATGGTGTGGGCTGCAGCCCCTGCTGCAGTGGGCTGCCATGGGCTACAGTGAGTGGCCCGCAGCCAGCGTGAGCGGCGTGAGCTGCCAATAGCCGCGATGAGCGACATCCAGAGGCCAGCGACCGATCTGCCTCATCCGGGAAGAGCGCAATGACGATACCAACAGTGAAGCAACATCCTCCGCAACTTAACTGAAGAACAAGAAGACGGCAACTTGTCTGTTCCCCTTCCCCGATTCCCCAACGCTGTTCCCCTCCACCAATTCCCCAATAAAATCTTTAAAAAAAAAAAAGAAAAATTAATGGTTTATATCATTTGGGATTTTCCGCTTCAGTGCTGCTTAATGATTCAGTGCTGCTAAATCCTAAGATATGACTTAGATGGAATGATGCTAATGTTATTTTTTTTAAAAAATGCCATGCTCTCTACCTTCCTAGAAATGATTTATCAAATCTGTGTGGCATGGCTTACCCAGACCAGCCTATATACATTGGAATATTAACATATTTTTGTTTGCTTTCTTGGGGGGGTATAACATTATATTGCCTTTATTTTTGTTTTCATTGTATTTAACTAGTTGCAGCGCTCTGTGTGTACACTCTGCTGGTCCTGGGAGACTTGTAACCATACTGGAGTCTGTTTTTCAGTTGCTAGAGAACCAAGTTGCCTAAAGCAGTCACTTCAGGTTAAAGCGGAAATAATTACTTTTAATAGCAATTAAAACACTTTATTGTGAAGTGTACATTTCAACATTTCAATTTTTAATGTTAGGGCTGTCTCCGTTATTCAGTAGCAAAGCAGCAGTTCTCTACAAGTACAGGTATACCCCACATAAATCCTTGACATACATTCTAAAATAAGTAAATGAATCGGTTATATTTAGGTCACAAAAAGGGAGTCTTTGTTTTATAAAAGGATTAAACTGCATGGGAGCTATATTTTAAAACTATGAAACTATATAAATTATGTGAAAATAGTTTAATATACAGAAATTAAATTTGCATGTGACTTTTTAGAAAAATATCTTTCATAAAGTAGAGCTTTGTGTAAATGCTATTTCTGTAAATAGCCATGGAATCCATTCACAGACTAGGAGGAAATTGCCTTGAATTCTTCCTTCCCACTTCAGGCAGCTCTGCATACCTATTTGAACTGAAGAAATGGAGAAACTCTGTTTCTCCTTGTAGGGAACCATATCTAAAATAAGGGAATTAACATTTATTTATCTCTATCTTGATGAAAAGGATAGGGATCTATTTTTAGAATTTGGGACTTAGAATTTTTTTTTTAACTTCACTAAGCTGTAGTAAAGAGCTACTTTTGTTTATTTTATAAACATTCTTTCATTTTAAGAAGAAGCTGTGATTTATAACTGATTGCAAGGGTCAGAGAGAAGAGAAAAGAATGACTAATTGGAATTGTTTAATGGAGTTATGTATATTTTATTTTACTCGGCAGATTTTTTTTTTTTCCCTTTGAAAAATGAATGGTGGTTCACACTGGCTTTTACAGAAAATGGTGTTTATTAATGGAATTGTGAAGGAGGTGCACTTAGGGAAGGAGTTTTTCTTGGCAGAATTAGAATAAAGTGACATATAAATTGGAAATGCCTTTAAGCTATACCAAATGTTTTCTCTGTCCAAAGTAATATATATATATATATATATATATATACACACACATATATATATATATATGTATATATATATTTTTTTATAAACATCTATGAACACTGGTTGGATTTGTGGAAGACTAACACACAGAAATATGGATTTTAACACTACAGTTTGTCTGCCTGTCTGTCCAAAATTGTAGAGGCCGAATGTGCATGCACATCTGTCTGCCAGTCTCCCATCCCCAGTTCTCTCTGCAGGCCAGGGTGTCTGTAAATGTATCTTCCTTTCTGTTCAAAACAAACACTTCTGGTATAGGGGGACTACCTAGATCCAGGTCTGTCTCAGGGGAGCACATATGGGTTTATACGCTTTTTATTTTCTACACCAGATGATAAACAGTGTAAAATCTAGGGACAGAAGAAACATGACATGATTGGATGGCGAGTCAGATCCTTGAACAACTTTACAAACATTTTAAAACTTTTTCAAGAAGCTTCTCAGTGCTGCTTTTCACAGTAAACAAAGGAAGATAATGAACTCATGTTATGTCTTCATGTAATGTAACTAGGAGTCTGTGGGTCAGCCCAGAACTATGACAAGGATGGATAAGATGACTATCCTGTGTGTCAGCCATTTGTAACAAAAGGTTTACATAAATGAATTCTACTTTTCTTCTTCTTGAGTTTAGTTTGTAGGAGGAAGAGGAACATTTTAGACATATTTCAAAACTGAGTTGCTGATGAGGCCACAGATAGTTTTTCAAGGGTTCGGGGAAATCAGGCAGTGTCTCATCTGTTGTTAATTAATGAACCGAAACTGGGGTCACTAGAGTACAACAATGAATGAAAGGTCAGTGAATGGAAAAAACTGTCAATGAAGGAGGATGTCAGCAGAGTGGAACATTGTCATAGATAAAGATCAGGGAAAATGTGCCCTTGGCTGAGGTACTGGTTTCTGAAAGTGAGGAGGAGCCATGTTTTGGGACATTTCAAGCCAGACTGAACACTCAGTGAATGCTCTGATTCCAACGAAATCTGTTAAATATTTTAAGGCTGTTCGGGTTAGTGCTAGAGATTAATTGAAAACAATTGTAAAAAAAATTGATTTTTTTGTTTGTTTGTTTTAGAATGTGTTTTACAATGTTATTGCTGTTGTCTTTGCCTTTTAGGTTTTGTTTTGAGGATGAAGATTGTTTTTCTCCATCTTAGAATTTTCTAGAACCACACTCACTTTTGAGATCCACTGAAGTTAAAGTGATTCAGGATCACTGTACTAGTGAATGATGGAGCTGGACCTGGAACAGTCCGGGCTAGCCAACTCAGTTTATGATTGCTGCAGAATTGTGTCCCCTGGGAGAGGGTCTGTAGAGGATGGCCTAAAAGTCATCAAGACATAGATGACTTCAACTTCATTACCAGTTTGCAAACTGTGATCATGGACAAACCAGTGACTATAAATTTCAATTAGTTCATCATGCAAAGTACATTTAAAGAGTCCCTGTGTCTCTGCTCATATCAAACCTCCTCTTTTTTCTCTACCATGGAAGCTTTTGAACCATATGGCTTTGGGACAACATGCTCTTCCATCAGTTTGGAAGAGGCCCATGGCCATGTTCAGCCTGGTATTCACGCCTGGCAGGTCATGGCTGGTGAGGGGAGGGCCCTTGGTATCAGCAAGGCTGCCCTCACATCCTAGAGAGTTAATCCTGTGGTATTCAGAGAAGTGATATAGCACAGTGATTGAGGGTACAGTCTCAAGCCACACTACAGGGGCCCATGTTCAGGCTCTTCCAGTTAGCACTTTGTCTTTCTGAACCCCTACTTTTGAAATCTATAAAATGGGAATAATAATAGCACCTACCTCTGTAAGAGAGTTGTAAAGATTAAATAAATACTTGTAAAGTGTGTAGAGCAGTGCTTGTCACATCGTAAGTGTTTGGTAATTTTCTGATTACTTGTATTATTTATAAGTGTGATTACTTAAGTTAAAATGGAATTCAAGCAGTTTCCTTGGATTGGATTTCTTTTTTCCTTGAGAACATTTACTAGAATATTGTTTTGTTGGATTTAAATGGGAGACCATCCTGTGAACTGTTTGGAGCCAGCATAGAAAACATGAAATCAGTTCTTTAGAGAAACACCAGAACCACAGAAGTTAATAGAAGTTAAAATTTAAACTCATGCAGTTAAATTATAATTAAAATAGTGCCTTTCAGTTATTTTGTTGGGTAAGTGTAAGATAGGCAAAAAATAATGAGACTTTAACATTTATTGTTACAAGAACTACTTTAGGGGAAAAAAAACATCACCTTAAATAGCTATATTATGCAATTAGAGAGGCTGAAAAGGAATAAAACAGTAATAGAAACAAAGTTAGAAATCCTAAACAGTGGCATTCATATACATATGCCATTATTGGCTGTCCCCTTTTTTGAGATTATGGGTTATACTTGTAGTGTAGGAATTGTCATTGATTTCATTTCAGTAGTTGCAGTGGCCCTAGGATAGCATTTACTTAAGTGTGAGTTCTACTAGCTATTTATAGATTTTAGAGGGGAAAATGGGAGGGGGGATTCCATGGTAAATAAGTTTGGGAAACTTACTGAGTTCAATGAAATTAAACTGGTTTCCTTGGAGATACTTTTCGGAGCCTTTAATATTGATAATGTGTGCTGTGACTCTCCCAGGGAGATATGAAATGCTGTAATTCTCTTACTTTTTGGGTTAGTCTCTTGTCTGTCAACTTCCTGCAGGACACCAATGCTCTGGAGCACACTTTGGGAAATGTAACCTTAGAAGCATTGCTTTTTTCACTCTGTGTGTCAGGTGAATCCTAACAAGGTGTAGTTAAACAACTAGTTGCAGATCAAGGGTGGAGGAAGGCCTCACAAATGAGGCTGGGTCCTAAATGTATGATTACCTTATTGAAATAATCCTTACTGATACCTATAGAGTGCTTTCTATGTGCCAGGCACAAAGTACTTTAGAGTTATTAACAAATTAATCCTCTCAACAACTCGATGTCGTAGGTATGATCATTATCCCTATTTATAGATGAGGAAACTAGTAGCCGGAGCGCTGAAATAACTTGCCCAAATCAGACAACTAGAAAATAGTGAAGCCAATATAAACTGGGTGCAACAGCTGGGTTCTCTGCTTTCCCTGAAACACGATCGTGGGGCTTGTATGTGTGTGGTTTATGTGCTGTGTGTGCTCAGGTTGGGGTGGTAGTGCTGGTGGTGTATTATTCCTGGATGAGGGAAGAGCATGAAAGTGTGAAATAACATGGGTTTTGTGTGGCTGGAGGTCATGGATGGAAAAGACAAGGAATGAAACCATGGAACTATCCAGGTACAGATCCTGAGGGCCTCATCCATCATGCAAAGGAGTCGGGTTTCTATGATGGAACCACCTACTCTTTCCATCAGGTTACCTTAAGAACTTTAGCAAACAAACTGCTTATGAGTATAACCGAGCAGACACTTAGGCTGGAGGCTGGGAATGCACACTTACATTTTGCAGGTGGCCTAGTTGTCACTGACTCCCTGCCATCCGAGCTTACTGCGCTGTGGCACTTACACAGAGCACAGACGGTAGACAGAGGAATCCAGTGGATTCCGCTTGAGTTGGACATAGTATAGGGATAAGCCTTAGCACCCTCTCCCTCTCAACTCCCTGCACTTCTGCATTGTTTGAGGGCCTGTTTTGTATGCTTCTCGAAGTGTGCTGAGCACTGATAGAATGGAACTCAAGGAGATGGATTTATGGATCTCATACATATTGAGATTTTTAGGGTCTTGTTTAAGGCTTGATTAAACAGGTAAAACGGGGGCTGCCTTGTCTTCTAATAAGACTTAATATGGTAATTGTTCTTTAAATAGCATTTAAAGTATATAAATATTCTCTGTGATCCAAATCTCTTTGGTTCCTGAGTTTGAATTTAGTAGTGAGGCTTTGGATAGCAAGGGATTTGTCTGAAAATTTATCAGGATCTATTTAGTTCCTGGGTTTGGATTTGGATAGCAAGGAATATTTATATTGGAAAAGCCAATGAAGGCCTTATTCATTTGTGTCTTTTCCCAGAGGAGGTGAGAGTGCCTCCTATGGCCAGATAGATGTCTCTTCATTAAGAAGTGGCAAGATTGTGACTTAAGGAAGGTCGTGGAGTAGATCATTATAAGTATAGGACTAGGAAAAAACGGAATTCCTCCGAGTCCAGGAATCTTGCTGCAAGGCCGTCACGTTCTCTAACCAACTAGGGTCTTTATAGTGCTCAGCAAAAGGAACGGAAGGCTCCCCCCACCCCACTCACCCCAGCAATCAGCAATTATGGGGACCCTGACTAACTGCCCAGGGAATCACAAGGACTTGATATAGTGAATATTTGTAAGAGTAGAGCTGAGTATGTTTGTGATACCTTTGCAATAAAAAACAAAACAAAACCCTGCATAGTAGGAAGATTTAAACTTAATTCCAGAAAGAATTTTTAACTTGATCAGTTTTATTCGGAAGAAATACCATCTGGTCTCAGTTCACATTTCTTTTTTTTTTTTTTTAGATTTTTTTATTGGGGAATTGGGGGAGGGGAACAGCGTTGGGGAATCGGGGGAGGGGAACAGACAAGTTGCCGTCCTCTTGTTCTTCAGTTTAGTTGCGGAAGATGTTGCTTAACTGTTGGTATCGTCATTGCGCTCTTCCCGGATGAGGCAGATCGGTCGCTGGCCTCTGGATGTCGCTCATCGCGGCTATTGGCAGCTCATGCTGGCTGCCAGCCGCTCACGCTGGCTGCGGGCCACTCACTGCAGCCTATGGCAGCCCACTGCAGCAGGGGCTACAGCCCACACCATCACCGGGGCTCGCACAGCCCAGCTCCAGGTGGAGCTGTTGTTAGCTGTAGAGGGCAGTGTCACTGGCCCTCATGTGGGATCCGAACCGGGGCTGCTGGCATCCCAAAACCAGCGCTTAACCAATGCGCCACTCGGCCGGCCCTCAGTTCACATTTCTTATGTCCTCATTTTGTTTCTGTGAATAATTGTCTTGCCTTGGCTACTTGCTACTTATAAATCCTCTTTACATTCCACAAAAAAGCGTTCACGTGGGGGATGGCCAGCGGGGAGCAAACGTTGCAGAACAAGTGAAGATGAAGAGTGTGTAGAAGAGAGGTCATCCTAAGTGCCTTCAGGGCTTCCAATGGCGGCCCCCAAGCCAAGACTCTTGCGGGGTCATCTATCAGACCTGGCAGTCAGCACCTGGAGATGGGAATACGTGTGCAGTATTCTCACTTGCATCCTATGGGATTTGGTTTTTCTTTTCAGTTTTATTTACTTACTTTTTTTGAGGGCACTGTCACTGGCCCTCATATGTGGGACCCAAACCGGGGCTTCCCAGGCCAGCGCTTAACCACCGTGTCACTCGGCCGGCCCTCAAACAGTTTTATATGAGTAGTTTACAGAGGCTGATTTTTATCTTTGTGCACGGCATAATTTTATACTGTTTGTTCTTAGGTGGGTTTGCTGAATTCTCCCGTTGTTTCCCTGACCTCTGTGAAGGAAAATCCACGCTAGTCCCTACCTGCATTTCTCAGCCTTGCTTACCTGTTGCCAACATTGGGCCAACCCGAATCCTTCCCAACCTTTACCTTGGCTGCCAGCGAGATGTCCTCAACAAGGTGGGTGCTTTGAAAATGTCCTTCATTGCAGGGTTTCTTGTTAGCAGCTGGGGAGACAGCGTTTGCCATTAGCTGTCATCTCACACACACCTGGCTCCCGGAGAGGACGTGCGCCGCTCTGACTCCCCGAGTGAGCAGTGCTGTTCTGTGTGATGTAAATGATTGCCATAGGAAACCTAAACTGTTGTCATATTTTCTTGTTTCTCCTAGGCCCACGAGATCTGGAATAGGACAGGATTTTTCAGAAGTTTATTTTCTTAGGGTATTCATTGTTCTATTTATAATTGGGCACACTCAGGAATACTTCCTAACTTCACATTTAGAAATGTGTTTATTGACTGTCGCCTACTAGGAAGGGACTCTGGTTGGGCTTGGATTGAGGACCGCTTGGGATTGTCATGACAACCGCTGGCTGGAGGGGTGGGAAGAGGTGGTAAAAAGAAGGGGAGGAGTGGGATAAGAGGATGCACTGCAGGCCGCACTGTCTGAGGCTGTTGAGCAGTTCGGTTGAGAAAAAAGAGCATGGATTCTTGCTAGCAACGACGTGGGCTATACTGAGCACGGTGTGCCCCCCACAGGAACCGATGTTGACTGAGGCCTTCATTACAATGGTACAAGCATAACAACAGTACTAGAACTAAAATTTGTCTGTCTCCACAGCTTATGTGCTTTTAACCAGAAGTGCTAGAAAACAGTGCTCTGACTACCTACAGAAGTGATTTTTCTCTAAACCCTCTTCCTTACATCACCTCTAATTGAAAAAGCAATCAAAGATATTAATTCAGCTGTTGGTGATTTACTTATTTATTTTTATTTTTTTTAGCTGAGCCATCCTGCCACCTGTTGGCAGCTCAACGGTAACTCAGCTCGGGCTGGCATTGAACCGCCGTTGCTCAGGGTTCAGCTCGCACTCTTGAACGAGCTCTTAAGCAACTGAGCTACTCGGCCGGCACTGTGTCGGTGATTTTCAAGTGCTGCTTTCCCAAATGAAGGCAGTAACTTAACATTTTCTCCTTGAGTAACTGAAAGAATTGAGCTGAATGTAAAATAAGCTTCCAGATGGGCTTGCAAGGGGAAAGCCAGGCTTTCCAGAAGGGAAAAAACAAAACAAAAACGCTATCATTGGGAAGCAATGAGGCTTTCATTTTTTTTTGGTCTCAAAACTCCCACCTCTTCAAAGTTTTACCTCCACATTGTTGTTAATATATTAATCAGCTCTTACTGTGAGATCTGCCTGTTTGAAGTGCTTGTTCTGAGCCTTTCTGGTGAGCTCACAATGCTTTTGAGCATATGATGACTATTAATTCTCTTTTAGAGATAAGCAAACTGTGTCACAGAAAGCAAAATTAATTTCCTAAAGTCACATGCCTCCCGGGGGCAAAGCTGGAGATACTTTATTTAATCCTTAGATGCGAAAATTAAACTCTTTTTTTTTTTTTTTTTTTAAAGCTGAGCCATCCTGCCACCTGTTGGCAGCTCAACGGCTACTCAACTCGGGCTGGCATCGAACCGCCGTTGCTCAGAGTTCAGCTCGCACTCTTGAACAAGCTCTTAACCAAATGAGCCACTCGGCTGGCAGATGCGAAAATTAAATAAAACTCATAGTTAGGGATCCTCTGCACAATAACCCCCAGGAAAATATAACCAGTCAGCCAGCAGGTAATTTCACAAATAACTGTGTTACAGATCATTTTAGTTACTTTTGAGGTTAAATTAAATGGCACACTCATTTGCTGCATACCTTTCCTGGTTTAACAAATGTGTCAGTGAACAATTATGTGAGTGCCCGCAAGGTGAGAGAGAGCAGTTAAACTGGAACCTGGAGTTGAGGACAGGGAAATAATTTTCTTGTTTTCACTGGCTTCTAAATGTACAATAACTAAACTGGATGCATACATAGAAGTGTTGAGGAAATGGTTGTAGGGAAAAGAATGAGTTTGTGGAAGTTCCTGGGTAAAACAACTTGGACAAGGAGTTGTTAAGGAAGACTGTCAGAAAGCTTCTTTAGACATGTAGACTAGGGGATGGTGGGAAAGAAGAATGCAGTTGGGGGCTGGACAGCTTTGAAAGTGGTGAGTGACCCAGTTGGTTAAGAGCACATGCTCTGAGCCACAGGGTCACTGGTTCAATTCCCATATGGGCCAGTGAGCTGTGCCTGAGCTGAGCTGCCAACAGGTGGCAGGATGGCTCAGCTGGTGAGAGCACGTGCTCCTAACAAAAAGGTTGCGGGTTCGACTCCCACATGGGATGGTGGGCTGTGTCCACCCACAACTAAGATTGAACATGGCACCTTGAGCTGAGCTGCTGTGAGCTGCTGCTGAGTGCTCTTAGCAACAAGGTTTCCAGTTCGACTTCCACTTGGGATAATGGGCGGGATAATGGGCCATGCCCACTCTCAACTAAGATTGAACACGGCACCTCGAGCAGCCGACGGGCAGCTGGATGGTGACTGTACTTGGAGCTGAGCTAGCTGCACCCTCCACAACTAAGATTGAAGGACAACAACTTGGCTGTGCCCCTTTCCCAATTCCCCAACACTGTTCCCCTTCCCCAATTCCCCAATAAAAAATTTTTTTTTTTTTTAAAGAAAAACAATGAAATTTATATGGAACCTCCAGATTCATTGTTGAGAAGAGACTTAGTGCTGTGGGGATTTCAGAGATCATTTAGTCTTCCTCCTTCATTCAATAATAAATGAGGGAATCGATACTAGAATGTCAACTGAATTCCCTACCATCACCCCCAGATGGTGAATCTAGAACTAGATTTGCCTCTTTCACGGATAATGTAATCTCATTTTTGTTATCAACTCTGATTTAAACTTTCCAGGAGAAATAATATGCTGCTTTTCTTTTTGAAGTTCTGCAACAATGAAGATTTTATCATCTTTCCTAATAGTTCATTCCATTTGATTAAAATTTAGAAGCTGAAGTCTTTAAAAACAGCACCCACAAGGCCACTAATTTTATTTTTCTTTTTTGAAAAAATAGTGACACCAAGAAAAATATTAAAGTCATGACACAGAAATTTTTTTAGGAGGATCATAATTACCATTTAAAATGCTGTGCTCTTTATATTATTGCATTTAACACCCTCAGAATAGCATTAGGAGGTGATTGGCCCCAAGTTGTTAAGTCACTGACCCAAGATTTTCTGGCCATAAAGTCATTGGCTTCAAAGTCGGTCAGTGGCAGAGATCAAACTCAAGCCCAAGCTACTCTGGCTTTAAATCCTTTGTTTATGAAACACCAGAAATACCCATCTTCTGGAAAATGGAACTCGGTGTAACTGGCTGTTATCGAGGACTGACAAATCTTAACAGTCTAGTGAATCGCAACTGAGCTTTTCTTGTCCTGCTTTTTCCATATCATATTCTATACCAGCACTGTCCAACAGGAATATAATGCAAGTCACATACATAATTTGAAATTTTCCAACAGCTTTATTAAAAAAGTAAAAATAGGCAAAATTAATAACATTTATCACAACATATCTAGACTATTATTTCAACAATACATGTTGAGATAGTTAAATTTTTTTCGTACTAAGGCTTTGAAATCTGGTGTGTATTGTCTAGTTACTGTGCATCTCAGAGTGGACTGGCCACATTTCAGTGCTTAGCAGCCACCGTACTGGGCAGTGCAGGTCAGTCCTCTCAACATGTATTCATTTTTACTTACGTTTCAAAGACATGGCTGTTCTGTAAAAGACCATAAGAAGTCATTGGTAGCAAACAATACTTTTATTTTCCTTTTCCCTTCCAACTATACTCTTGTTTCTCACCATCTGTTCTTTATCCTCTAGTCTTTGGACTAGAGCTGGAACAGGAACAGCTTATTATACTAAAAGTAGTTTGCTGATCACATCCAAACTGAGTGGGATTTGAGCAAGAATCTCTATTATGTGAAAGACAAAAGTCTTGATCGTTTTTCTTCCGTATCGCTTAAAATTTCAAATAGCGACTTTTGTTTCACATTTAAATACACAAAATGTATGAGGGAATTACCTGTTACGAGTAGTTGCTAAGCCAGAGCCTTACCTGTGGTAAACCCCTTCAGTCTCTTCACCAAGCTGTTCTGCTGTGCCCTGCTGCCAGCATTCATTGTGTGGCTTCTGAGTTCAGGCTTTTGCCATGCAGGGTTTTGCTGTGCTGCCTTACTGTCCAGTCTGCCAAGAGGAGTACTGCTACATTATGTTTTCTTGTGAGTTAGGCAATAGCCTAGACACAGTATAGCCATATACTGCTTTCAGGGTTTCCATATGACCTAGGAAGACAAAGGTCATCAAAATGATCAGTAAAAATGCAGCATTTATTCAGTGTCCACTATGTGTAGGACACCATGCAGTGTGCAAGTTGGTTAGACAAGACCTGTTCACTAAAAAATGATTCACAAGACGAGGCGTTGGACAGTGTGACTCCTGAGACGGGCAGCATGGCATAGTGGCTGGGAGCCAGCTTTGGGTGGGCGGTTTACATCCCAGGGCTCCACCTTGTCAGCCATATTACTTTAACCAAGTTACCGAATCTCGGTTTCTTCACTTATAAACTGTACTGATTTCTGCCTCCTAGTGTTCATGTGAGGTTCAAATGAAGTGACATGTCAAACACTAAGTACAGTTCCTGGTTTACAGGGACACTCAATATTGTCATAATGAGGGGGGTATTATACGAGTGGCAGATACAATGGGTGTGATTGGTTGAGGAATGCTAGATGGAGGAAGTAGGACAGAAAGTCAACTGCACAATTATTCATTGAGTTGACTTCAGAAAGAAAAATTACAGTTCCATTTTCTAGAATGGCAGTGCCCGTGTGGTGATTTAATGGGATCTCTGTTTTCAGCCTAGCTGAACATGGGAAGCAACCAAATAAGAGCAATTTTATTAATGCTGTACATTAATCTGTATTCTATATATTACTCCACAGTCTAAACCAACAGATCATAGAGCCCATAGTTAGAAATCAGTCCAACTACACGGGGAAAGTATTTCATGGTTTAGGAGAAATCGTTAAAGGGAAAAAAATAGCTAATGAAAATCATAATAAAATTAAGATTTATTTTTGATTCACAGATATTTTTGAAGGTTTTCTTAATTGTATATTGAAACCAAAATCCACTTTTTATAATTGTTAGGGGGTAGTCTCTTGTACTTTGCCACACAGTTTTTTATATCCAGCTTGCTATATTCAGTGTATTCCCTATTTAGGGCCAATTAGGAAAAAGGACAGTTGGAATTAGTGAAAAATATACATTTTGGGGGGGCGGTGGAAACAACTTTATTTTGGAGAAGGGGCAACAGCTTTGAGATAAAATTCATATACCATATGATTTATGAGCTTTTTTATTGAGATATAATTGACATAACATTGTGTTAGTTTCAGGTTTAAAACATGATTTGATATTTGTATGTATTGTGAAATGATCATCACAATAAGTTAACATCCATCACCACACACAGTCATAATTTTCTTCTTGTGCTGAGAAGTTTTAAGATCTGCTCAGCCACTTTCAGATATACTCATACAATATAGTATTGTTAACTATAGTCACCATGGTGTACATTATATGACCTGTTTATTTTATAACTAGCCACCTTCATCCGTCCCTCCCTCCCTCGCCTCTGGCAGCCACCAATCTGTTCTCTGTATCTGTGAGTTCAGTTTTTTGTTTGTTCATTTTTTAGATTCCACATATAAGTGAGATCATATGGTATTTGTCTTTCTCTGTCTGACTTATTTCACTAAGCATAATGCCCTCTAGGTCCATCCATGCTGTTGCAAATTTCTTCTTTCCTACGGCTGGATACTATTCCTTGTGTGTGTGTGTGTGTGTGTGTGTGTGTCTCACAGTTTCTTTATCCATTCATCCATCGATGGACACTTAGGTAGCTTCCATGTCTTAGCTATTGTAAATAACGAATGTTGTAGTGAACATGGGGGAACATGGAGTACAGATATCTCTTAGAGATCCTAATTTCGTATCTGTAGATTATATATGTCCAGTAATGTGATTGCTGGATCGTATGGTAGTTCTAGTGTTAATTTTTTGAGGAACCTCCATACTCTTCCCCATAATGGCTGTACCAATTTATATTCCCCTGAGCTGTTCTTAAAACAAGATAAAGTAAGGGCACTGACATTTAATGAGACTCTTATATTATGTGCCAGTCAGTTTATTCTCATAAGAGCTTTACAAAATACACACTATTAGCCCTATTTTACAGGTGAGGAAACTAAAGCTGAGGGACATGAGATAACCGACCCAAGACCATTCAGTAACATGCTAAGCTGTGCCCTGGGTTTTCTGGGGTCAGTACCGACCTACTTTTCATTATTCATACCATGCTGAGTTCATCCATAATAACAGGAGGAAAAGGAGAGAATATCGATGCATATGCTTATAGAAGGGTAAATGTGGTAGAAGTTTATTAAACTTTGCTTAGATTGTTTTTCCAGTGTAGTAGGAAACAAGACCATCCATCAGCTGAGAGTGAAGATGAAAAAGGGACGTATAGAGAGTTTGAAGATAAAGGTAAATGGGTGAAATGGCATCTAGGAAAAAGGGAGAGTGAGCAGACTAGGGAAATACAGTGATGGCCGAGGAGCAATGAACTGAAAGTGAGATATGGCAGCATTGTTGTTTGTCTCTAGCTACGTTCAGTTGCATGGATGAAGATGCAGACTGGTAGAGAATTAGATGTAACCAGGGTTATAATTTTGCCAAGTGAGTGTGAAGAAGCAATAGTGGGACAAGGGAATTGAGGGTGAAAGCAATGAATGATTATAATGATGGAGCACAGAATTTAAGTTAGACAAGAAAGGAAGACGGACATCATGAGGATGAAGGCTAGAGAAAAGGGGTTAGGTCATGGGGTGATTGAAGGGTTCCAGTAGTAGTGGGGTAAGATAGAGCAAGCCGGAGGGTCAGGAGTCCAGGAGCGTGTGCGTGTGTGAGGTGGATTATGGAGGGGTTGTGGGCGCTGGTAATGGCAGAGACAAGACTAGGTCTCCTGGGCCTGAGTGGGTAAAGTGGGGAGTTAAAGAACTAAGAGGTCACAGTGTTGGAAGGATATTTGAAGGCCAGAAAAAACAGATTGTTTTATCAATAGAAAGCGTACATTAGCAGACTCAGTACAAAGTTGAGCTAAATAGGAAAGAGTATGAGATGACTGCTCTCTGGAAGCTTAAAGATTCTGATGTTTAATCATGGAACAGAGTAATACCCAGTTGTGTATGTTTCACACAACATACTGAAACAAAACTGAATGAATAACATAAATATCTTAATAAGACATCCATCTTGAATAAGAGCAGCCAATATTCTTAAAACAGTCAGAGCCATTCATAACTGTAGTTCCATCTCAGTTCCATTGATAGAAGACGCTTTCTCAGCTACTTGTAAGTACATTCATACAAATAAACAGGAGAATAAGTTAGTAGAATAGTTACAAGGAAATTCAGCAGAAGCTTTAATGGACTTCAGAGACAGGCTGACATCTCAACCCCGATGGTCTCAGCAGGTGAAACCTGCCTCGTAGCGAGTGGCAGGCTCTTCGTCATAGCATGTCTGCTTGCACCACTACCAGGGGGCAGTGCTGTTTGTTCTCAAACCTGTTGAGGCCGGTGTACTCATTATTATAATTATGGACATTAATTAAAATATTACATACACAAATGAAATACGAATGAGGAAAGAGAGTCGTTTTCCTGTGACCTAAGTTAAATGTTTTCAAAAAGTTCAGGAAAGACAAATTGCTTTACATTTATTTTTCTGTCTAAACTAAGCAGGAGGAAGGGAACTGTAAAATACTTAAGGGACAGTCTTAATCTAGAAGAATTCTGTGCTGATATGTTTTACAAGTTCCTGCCCTTCAAAGAAATGGAAACTGTAGGTGGTGAAAGCATTTGGTTGTGCTTTGCTTAAGAACTCTAGTCAGCAAACCTATAAAAATAAAAGCCATGGTCCTGCATCAGAAGTTAGCGAATTAATGTACCTTTATTTGTTTTGAATTTAAATAAAATGTTTAAGTATGTATGTATTGTTTTTAATGATTTCCTCTTTGATCTTTTTCACTGATGTAATAATTATCAATCCAGATGAGAGGGTATTTATTTATAGTATTGAATTTAATAGCCAAATTATATTTAAATTTTACATGGTAACATCAAATTATATTTAAATTTTTACATGGTAACATCTTAGGATTTGCTTGCTTTTTTCTTTTTTGATTGACCATGTTTTATTTATCAAGTCCCATCTTATTAAAAAAAAAGAATTTCAGTGGAAGGGGTTTTGGGTGATGAGGGAGAAGGTGAAGGGATTAGAAAATACAAATTCCTAGTCACAAAATAGTCATGGGGCTGTGAAATACAGTACGGGGAATATAGTTAATAATGTACAGATTATGTAGGGTGCCAGATGGGTACTGGACTTATTGGGGGGGGATCACTTCATAGATTGTGTAGATGCCTGACCACTGTGCTGTCCACCTGAAGCTGATGTAGAATAATAATGAATGTCAACTATAATTATATATAGTCTTGGAATGTAAATTACAGCATAGGGAATACAGTCAGTGGTATTGTAATAACAGCTATATGCGATGTCAGAGGGGTAGTAGACTTGGAGGGGATTATCACTTTGAGGGTATAAATGTATAATCATTATGTAGCTTTGTACACTTGAAATTAATATAAAAATATTTTTAAATTAAAAAATAAAAGAATGTTAAGCACCAGCTGGATAATCAATTTAATAGGTTTTTACAGTAAAATTTTTATAAATCAAGTTATACCATTTCTAAAGCATTTATATATTCTATTTTTTCTCATTTCATGTTTAAATTATTTTATTATGTCAGTTTCAACACATTAATGTCTCCCTCCCTTTGCCAGTTATCCAAAATAAAGATACTATTTAAATGCATCTTTTGTGGCATATTGTTTTAGAAGTGAAGAATCCTTGTGAGATGTAACAGCATGGTAAGCTCAGATTACTGATGTTGCTTACCTGAGGTCAGAGCCGCCCTTTTCCCTGTTTCCTCTCTGTTCAGCCATGGGAGTGCTGTTGCAGTCAGGTGAGGGCAGTGAACACGCATCTAGGTACTTAGTCCTCAACCTGTAGCAGCAGAGAGCAGTGTAAACGTGGCAGAAAGAAGGGCTGGCCGAGTGGCCCAGTTGGTTAAGAGCTTGCTCAAGAATGCGAGCTGAGCTCTGGGCAACAGCAGTTCGATGCCCAGCCCGAGCTGAGCTGCCAACAGGTGACAGGATGGCTCAGCTAAAAAAAAAAACAAGCAAAAAAACAAACTGTGGCAGAAAGAGCAGCACTTTAATGCCCAGGACTGCAGCTGAGTGCCAATAGGGGACAAAGAGGGCAAATATCACTTAGATAAGTCTCCTCCAATAGCATCCAGTGTCCCAAGTCACTTGGAAAGTCTCCTCAAAAAAGTCTACAACCAGAATGGTGCCCCTCTACTTTCTAAGTTATTATAGTGAAAATGGGTGAAAAAGAAGGAAGATAAAACTTATACTTCATTTAGTTAAAAAAAAGTCTGTGTAGGCCAGTTACTTTATTCTGTCTAATTTGCTTTAAAAAGAACTTCAGTACAGTATGGCAATTAAAGAGGACAGATTCTGGAAGTAAATATACTTGGTTTTGAATTTTGACTGTATCACTTGATAACTGTAACTTGGGGAATATTATATTACCTCAGTCTCTGTTTCCTCATTTCTACAATTGAGGATAATAGTACCCACAGACACGGGTGGTGGGGAAGATTAAATGGGGTTAATTTAAATGCTAAGCACGTACCTGGCACATAGTAGTCATTCATTAAATGTGAGATATTAATTTATTAATATTTACCATGTGCCATAATAGTATATTATTAATCTGGCCTCTACCAAAGGTGCCCAACAAATATTTTTTTATTGAAATTAGGTTTATTAAAGTGGTCATTTCTACAAAATGTAGGCTATTAGGCTACTTGTCAGAAGTGTACATTATTATTCTTTCTGTGTATGGGGAAATCAAATTTGGACAGTCATTGATGTATAACATGTTTTATCCCTGGAGTTGCCTGTTGTCTTTTGATGGTGTGTAGTAGATAATACTGTTAGTGCTGGCCCCTTTACTTAGAAACTTTTATGTCTTCATTATTGAATTGAGTGGAAAATGATGTTATACTTCCTTTTACTTGTAATTTAATAAATCTTTGTAGTACTGTTGGAGGAAAGGAGAACGATATTTAAAATGCTTCCTTTCCTTAAGGATCATAGGTGAGAAAAGGCCCGAAAGGCCTTTAACTCCTGACTGACCCGCTTCCTTTATTACTGGGGAAATACTGCTGCTGATCAGACGGTAGTAGGTGATCTCTGTGTAGAAAAACAGATGTGACCTTTGCTACATGTACAAACGTTTAAAAGCTGTAGTAGGAAACACCATTAAGATCTACACAGCCTGATTGTTAACCTAACAGAAGCATATGCGACCGTCAAGCGACTGGCACACAGCTGCAGGTCGTCACTCTAAGAAGCTTGCCTAGTTCCAAAAGCTATTTTCTTGACATTGTCATCTCACATTTGAGGGAGGGTTGCATAACATGATCTGAATTTTTTAAAGTCTACCTTTTATATGAAATAAAATATATTTATGGTGCTAAATGCAGCAAGGGATTAGGGAATTGGATTATTTCAGAAGGGTACAATAGGAAGAAAATTACCAGCTATCTTTAAGGTAGTTGGAAAAGATTTGTAGAGGAGGTAACATTCCAAGAAAAGGGAAAAGTGAAAAAGTGACGACCAGAGTTGCTTAGAAGAGAATTACTTCAAGCTTATAACATTTTCTGAGAGGTGGTGACGGATGACGGAATGAAGTGAGGCTGTATATGCTGTCCTGGAAAACAGCAGACAGGGCGTCATTTGAACAAACGCCTGTTGAATGCAGCTGTGTACCTGGTGCTAACGGTAGAAAAACAAGCAAGAACCAGTTCGAGATCTCACGACTTTACTACTTAGGAGGAGAGACAAGAATTTTCTCTTAATTATAACACAGTGTGCTAGGTGCTTTACTAATAGTATGAACAAAGTACTTTGGAAGGACATGGTGATTATGCATCAGGGGGAGGAGTTCACAGCAAGGTTAATTTAAACAAAGTAGGAAGAGTGGGACAGGCCTGCTAATCACAGAACGGTGGGCATCCATGTGATGTTGGGGGATTTGGAAGTTGTATGGGGACAGGAACGAGCGATGAGATGTGATGGAATTAAAAGTGGATAAAGCACTTATTCCGTGTTAATTTTAAGAAAAATTACTCTAGTTTTTGTTCAGTATATGGTTTGAAGAGGAAAATACTGCAAACTTAAGAGCTCCCTGGAGGTTATGTTGTCATGAGGGCTGACCACTGAACAACAATGATTGGGAACAGGAAAGAAGAGAATAAGTGGGAAAGGTGATACCAAAAAGATTCGGCAATTATTTAGATATGGGGGACCTGAGAAAGAGAAACGAAAGAGTCCTATTTTCTAGCTCAAGTGTCTGGGTGGATGTTATTACCATAAAGCAATTCTGGATTGCAGAGGGGAAACAGGAATTTAGGGCAGAGAAGTGAGAAAGATAATATGTTGAGTTTCTGATATTTTGAGTTTGAAGGGCCTGGGAACGTTCAAATAGAGATCCAGGAGGTAGTTGAAAATTTGGGTTAGACATTGAAGAGGATGTGTATAATTCAGTCATCAGTGTGCAGAGTTGATCATTAAAGCCTTGGAAATAGATTCAGCCTTTAAAAAGAGTAGAGTGAGAAGACTGCCTAGAACAGTATCTTAGAGAACAGCCAGTATGTTCAGTTTGGGAAGAAAATACTCTTGTAAGTGCATATATTCTAAAGTCATAGTAAACTGCCAGGGTTTTAATTTTGTATTCTTTATTCTACTTCTCTCTATAGTAGTGAAGTAATAGAGAGTTGACTTTATTAATGATATGTAATCTTCAAGCATACTATCTTGAATAGCCTTTTTGGCCCTTAAAAAAATTCTGTTTTTAATTTGTCTTTAAATGTCGTTGCACCAGGTTTTTTTGTTTTTTGTTTGTTTGTTTGTTTGTTTTTGAGGGTAGTGTCACTGGCCCTCATATGTGGGACCCAAACCGGGGCTGCTGGCTTCCCAAGCCAGCGCTTGAACCACCACGCCACTCAGCCGGCCCGCACCAGGTTTTTGATTAGTCATTTTAATTGCTCTTTCCCTCCATAGGAGCTGATGCAACAGAATGGGATTGGTTATGTGTTAAATGCCAGCAACACCTGCCCAAAGCCTGACTTCATCCCTGAATCTCACTTCTTGCGAATACCTGTGAATGATAGCTTCTGTGAGAAAATTTTGCCATGGTTGGACAAATCTGTAGATTTCATTGGTAAGTAGCTCAAGTAATAAAATGACAAGTCTCATGTATAGGTATACCCCCTCCCTCCATCCCCTTTCTGTTTCTTTAGAGAAAAGGAGCCTATTTCAGAGATTTCAGACAGCTGAGAACAACACATGATGCTGTTTATCTCATTTAGTAGCCAAGGTGATGTGTGCGTGCTATGCCCTCCTAAGGGATTGGCCTGTGACATTCTAGCTAACTTGACACGACCAAGGGTAAGCCTAATGGGATCTGTGATTATGTATTAACAAACTTTTGAAAGTCAGTTACACTTTTGGGGTTAAATTTCTTCCCTATGTTTTCAAATCCTATAAGAGACTTTTGGCAACTTCGGTGGCATTCCTTAAACTGTTTTTGCCTTGCTGCTATCTTTTCCCGAGAGAAAAGTCAAATCCTGTGAAAACAAATCCCATTACATTTAAAGTCTTTATGTCACAAGCTTTGTAAGCCTCTGTCTGGTGCCAATAATTTTAAATCGTATTGGATCTAATAAAATTCCAACACACCCTTGTTCATTTCCTTGGCATCAGACAGGATCTGATCTGTACCAGACCTGGAGCCCCCTGTGCCCCGACTGACGCCTGCCTTCAGGGGCTGCTGTGCCAGTTTGGTGCCGCAGGATCAGGTGGCTGGTAGTAAGCTGGTGACATGCATTTGCAGTGTGGTTTCAGTGGAGAGTGGTCAACAGAGGAGAAACATGGCTGGTTCTTGAGCAGTGTCACAAGGTTGACTGCTGATGTTCCATATGAGGAGTTTTTGTTGTTTTTTTTCCCCCAAAGACATAAATTTGAGCACTCGAATCCATAATGAAATACTCTGAATTGGGTACTATAATTTCAAAACAAAGAACTGGGTCCTTTTAAAAAGTGAAATTATGGAAATTAAGCCTCGCACTATATATACTTCCATCTGTGAGAGAAATTTTCGAGATAATGCTTTGGGAACTTTGGGTAATTCTGAAAACAGTTCTCTTTTTTTCAAGATTTAAGATTGCCAAAAGTTTTCATCTTTAATTAGGATTCATCTGTAAAACATCTGAACCTAAATGGTGTAGATAATTTGCATTAAAATAATCACAAGCAAAATTCCCAAAATAATCCCACCCATTGTACTTCTAGGAAATATTCAGCATATCATTCAGGTTTCGCCTCTTTAAAAGATAATAATTATGATTAATGATCTCATTGCTTGTCACATCAATTCAGAGACAGTTTGGCTCTAATTTCAGGGAAAAGTGCAACTTTAGAATCTATTTAAAGGAACCTGATTTCATTCAGTCATGACAACGTTTAAGCTTTTAGAAGGTTAATAGAACAAAGAGAATATGAATAGCTTTGCTCCAACTTATTTTCTTCTTTCATGGGAGATATTGGGATTGTCCAGCCATTTTTAATTCATACAAAAGGAACTTGACTGTGTTCCAAGTTGTTAAACACACACACACATTATCCTGATTTCTTTGTAGTATCTGAAAATAGTTTTACTTACCAGTATTTCACTTGCTTGGCCCTGTTTACTAGGGCCACCATCCTTATGCCAGCCAGTAATTCAGGGCAAAGTGTCCAGCCCACTTTGGGATCCAGCCCTGTTCATTGTAGTTGCTAGTCTCCTGGGCCTTTAAGCCGTGGTCACTCACAGCAAAGTATGTAATTTGAAAACGCACCCTCATACCAGGATGTAGTAACTTATAGGCTCATAGGTATCTTCTTTTATTTAGTTTAAATTTCAGTAAGTTTCTTGGCTTATTGAGAGCACTCAGGTTTTCATGGAGTTTGATCTTGATTTTTGGTTAACGTGGGCAGCAGTAAGTACGGCTTGCCTGCTTGTGCGATGGGACACTGGACGTGTTCCCAGTCTCAGCTGCCTGCTTATATGGGCTCCTGCCCACCTCACCCACACCGAACTCATGATCTGCATGTAGGCAATACAGGGAGCGAAGTAATTATGACCATCTACTTAGGAGCTAAACTGTATTTGAGTCCTGCCTCCCTTGGTTTATTAGTTAAGTGATTTGGAGTTAAGTTACTTAAAACGTCTTTGTTCCTCATTTTCTTGATCTGCAAACTGAAGATAATGTATCTACCTCATAGGAATATTGTAAGGATTAAAATAGATAATATATGTAGAATATCTTGCCAAGTGCCTGGCTCATAATTGGCTCTTAATAAATAGCAGTTTTAAAAATTATTATCCAATTTTTTTTTTTTTCCCCTTTAGAACTGTACTTAGTAACCTCAGTTATTACTTCTTTCTTTTTTAGCCTTTGGAAGTTCTCATCCTCACTGGCTCCCCATCACTTACCTACCTTTTATATTTGTTATGCCCTCATCCTTTTTTAACCTAGATTTTATCCCTGAATTACTGTGGTGCTAACCTGCTTTTTTTTTTTTTTTTAATTTCCAGTTTTCACCATCAGTGCCTTCTTGTCCCTTATTCAGGAAACTACAGAGGCTCCTTAACTGCCTATGAGTCTCAATGTAACATTCCCAGACCCTCCGGCACCTGCTTTCGGCCTGCGGGCTGCTTCTCCCCAGTTACCTGCTGCACAGCCCAGGAGCGCCAGCCAAGGCAGACTGTTTTCTGAGCAGTTTGTCACCTTAGAGCTTTCTTGTACACATTTCCCTTCTCTCTGTCAGGTCTGTGTATATCACTTCCTTTGCTTTAAGACTCAGTTTAACATTCACTTCTGCCAAGAAATACGTTCTAATGAACCCTACTCAGTATAATCACTTTTTCATTAGATCTTTTAAATACATCATCAAAAGAGCCAAAAGTGTAAATAAAATGCAGAAAATTTGGAAAACAGTGAAAAGGAACCTTATAACCTCAACATCCTACCTAACACATCTGTTATCATCATTGTTTTTTATTTCCTTCCAACCTTTTTCAATTTTTTTAATAAAGATTGTTTTTTAAAACATGTAGTACTCAGCCAGCCAGTATTTACGGGTGCGTACTATGTGACCAGTGTTAAACCCTTTAGGGGAACGTTAGAAGCAGTGTTAGATCTTCTAGGTCCTTACAGTCTCATTTTGAGATAATTATTTAAAATAATGAAAGAATATTGTAAACATTAAAAAAATATTTAAATACAGCCCACTTCCAATAAGAATTGGAAGCTTACAGTAAGAGATTGAGATCAAAAGTACACATATTCACACACACATTAAAATGGGATAAAAGGGCAAGAACCAAGTAATATGGGGCTAGGCAAGGTACAAAAAAATCAGAATTACAGTTACTTATGGAAATTGAGTGAAAAGTTTAGCTTTGAGCTTCTTAGCAGCTAAGACGAAAGGGGAACTACAAAGAGTGTAGTATAGGCTAAAGACTGTGTACCTGAGAGTAGGAAGGGAGAACTGTGTAGGCCCAGGAAGGCATGAGGCTTTATGTACGTGGGTTTACACAACATGTTGTATAGTACTTACTGGTTTCAGTGCTGCTTTGTATTCGCATGTTTTATTGCGTATGATTTCTCTATCTAAAGGGAAATTGCCTGATTGTTCCTATATTATCCAACAGCCCTGTGGTGGTTTGTACAAAATGAATAATTACTCATATGCATTAGAAATTTGTAATATTTATAACAAGAGATGTGAGATTGGAGTAGCCTTGTATTATTTAGCTGCCAAAGCAGATTCCCTGGTTATCTGTTAATTACAAGAACATTAATATAAGGTTTGGTAAACTTTTGGTAGAAGGGAAAGGGAAGAATTTCGCTCCATGGTAGGAGCTCACGGTAAGCACACAGGTAGTTGTTTAGAAGTGAGGTTAGTTTAGCACTGGTTAGTTTAGTTGCTTCCAGGCTGTGTGGGATAAGTCCTTCCACTCCCACAAGAAAGCTTTTAAAGCTCCGCAGCAGTGAGAGATGATGGCAACACTGTTGGTTGAGTGTCCTTGGTTCTTGGTTCTAACAGTGTCCATGAGTCCTTCTACCATGTTATGGGGAATTAATATGACATAGTCAGAGAGTAACTCCTGGGTATCAAGGAAGGGGTAACAGTTCTCTTGGTCCTCACTAAAGTGACCTGCTAAACCTGATTTATATTATAGTTTATTCATGGTTTTCTTCTTAAATTCAGCAAATAAAGTTGAGCCACTTTATGACATACAGAAAAGCCTCCTAAAGAAAAATAGGGAAACCACAGGTTTTATGAATCAGCATTTTAAAAGTAGCTTGACCTGGTGACTTTTGTGTTGTGATGTGATACAGTTGTGATTAAGTCTCTCCCCCTCCCTGCCTCTGTGTTATTCAAACAGTAATATATGTCACATATGTTTGAAATGAAAAATATTTTTGAAAATATAATTATCTCATATATATCAAATTATTATGTTGTACAACTAAAAGTAATACAATGTTATATCTCAAAACTGGAAAAAATTAATACATAAATAGAAAAAAGTTGAAGTGTCAGACAACATGGGTAAACAAAATATTAGCTAAATCTTAAGATTTTTGGATATTTTCTTTATACTTCTATGTATTTCTGGAATTTCCAACACTAGAATCATGTAATCATAATGTAGGATTTATACTCAGGGAAACTTATTAAAATAACAAGTAACGTAAAAAATACGTAGTGAAAAGTATTTGAGTAAGAGTCAGGCATACTGAATTAGGGGCAGATTGCTTATTAACATGTTTGGACCTTCACTGTCCTATACGTAAATGGTGGGGAAATTATCTTCCCCTATCTCCTTACAAGAATATTGAAAGGAAATAGCTGTAAATAGATGAGATGTACTTGGAATTGTCAGATGAAAGGCACTGAGTAGATAAATGCAAACGAGATTTCAGTGCTGAACAAAGTTGTTATCCGTGACCCTCCGTCAATTTGACTCATGCAGAGAAAGCGAAAGCCTCCAATGGCTGTGTCCTGGTGCACTGTCTGGCTGGGATCTCTCGCTCTGCCACCATCGCGATTGCCTACATCATGAAGAGGATGGACATGTCCTTAGATGAAGCTTACAGGTGAGGATAGGAACGTGTCCTGTGTGACTGGCTTTTCATTTGACCCGAAACATGAGGAGAGTGGAAGATGGGTAACAAGATTGAAGTAGATCATGATGATTTTAGTGACACGCTTTACAGTTGACTGAATTTTTAAGTGGTCTTTCAAAGGTTGGAGGAGAATGCATTTTTATAATTCAGCATTAATTCTACCTTAACGTGTCAGATTCATCCTCAGCTACTTTTTAGTTTAAGGAACAGCAAATCCAAACAGATCTCTCTTCTGTTACATGAGTTTATATCGTTCTCTAATTGGGGACGTTATCATTTGTGCTAATTTACATATGAGAAAAATAGCTCCAGGAGAATACTCATAGAATTTCTATGCTGCGTCAAGCTTTGTGTCTCTTTCACTGTGAGTAAAGAACCTAATACATGCAAGTATAAAACCTAATAATTGTCAAATTCCATTCATTGAATAAAATTTCCTGTATTCTAGAGTTGCCCAGATTTTGCAGCGTATAATTTTGACTGGGTTCTTCCCACCCCAAAACAGAGGACAAGTGACAATAGCATAGCACCAAGAACTGTGTAGTGATGGCAGAAGCTGAGTCCCCTGTGTCTTGTTGGATAGAGGTGGTTAGTTTTCATATGCTTAGGAATCCGTAACTATAGGGCCTGCCGAGTGGCGCAGTGGTTAAGCACTGGCTTGGGAAGCCAGCGGCCCCAGTTTGGGTCCCACATATGAGGGCCAGTGACACTGCCCTCAAAAAAAAGAAAGAAACAGGCATCCGTAACTATAGATGCATAGAGCCAGCCTGGTTTTGGACTTCTTTTTCCAAATTAGAAAATTTGGAAAAAAGAAACGAGCTGCCTGAACAGTTCCATTTGAAGGAGATTATGTCTGTTAGCTCCCTCATCCTCTGTTCAGGCTTTTCTCCTGTGCCATGTGGAGACCAGAGGCATAGGCACCCGTACCGCATGTATGAAGTCTTAGGATGAGCACCCTATGTTTGCACTCGTTACAGCTGAGCCCGTTATTTCTGGCTTTGTTAACGTGCTTTAGGTTACTTGATTTCCAAGGAGTTTAGTTTTGATTTTTCTCTTTTCTCATTAAAATATCCTTCAGAGTAGAGTTTTCATTCCTGCATCTTCTCTGAAGAGTGTCCATGAGGGCTAGTGGTCATAAAGAATTTATCTGCTGTCTCTTAAGAGTCTTTGTTTCCACAATGAAACATAAAAGCTATTTATTACTAGTTTTGATCCCTTGATGAATCTTTAACATGGTGGTGACAAAAATGAACCTGAGACCTGGTTTTGAATCCCAGTACCATCACTTAATAGCTGTGATTTTTGGCAACTCATGCAAGGACTCTGTGTACCTGTATGATGGGGATAGTTACACCCACCTGACATAGGATAGCTCTAAGGACTGAACTGAGATGATGCTCTGTTAACTGGATTTAACACATTAGCATTTCTAGGCACACAGAGCCCACTGTGTAAGGTGGTTGTGCTGTTGTGAAGAGAAGGAACTCGGAAATGTGGGCTTTGATGTTCAGGCTATTTGATGCCCTCTCTTTTGGTCATTAATTAAAAATGTGAACTGTCTTGGGGAAGTGACTTTGAGAAGGCATGATACTGGGAAATTGAAGGTACACTTCTTTCTGGTGGTAGCACCAGCGGGGAAGTCCCTGAAAAGAACCATTTCTTATCAATTGCATTGGAAGCTTTGGGTCCTTCAGAATAAGGAGGCTAAAACTGCAGGTTTTGGGGACCTGGCACCCCCCTTTCTAGCATGTTCCAAGTACATGTTATATAGCTCCCCTTATGCAGAGGTCTTTCTGATCTCTACCTTGAGGTGTCTGCCTGATTAAAACAATCATCTTACAAAGGTATTTGGGAGGGTGTGTCTAATAATACCTTATTTATTTACTTAAGATCAAGTGTAGTTGTAAATTCAAGGGTTTTTTTCCTCCTCCATAGATTTGTGAAAGAAAAAAGACCTACTATATCTCCAAACTTCAATTTTCTGGGCCAACTCCTGGACTACGAGAAAAAGATTAAGAACCAGACTGGAGCACCAGGGCCCAAGAGCAAACTCAAGCTGCTGCACCTGGAGAAGCCAAACGAACCTGTCCCTGCAGTCTCAGAGGGTGGACAGAGAAGCGAGGTGTCCCTCGGTCCACCCTGTGCCGACGCTGCTACCTCAGAGGCAGCAGGGCAGAGGCCTGCACATCCTGCCAGCGTGCCCAGCGCACAGCCCTCACTGTTAGAGGACAGCTCCCTGGTACAGGCGCTCAGCGGGCTCCACCTGCCCTCAGACACGCTGGAAGACAGCAGTAAGCTCAAGCGGTCCTTCTCCCTGGACATCAAGTCCGTTTCGTACTCAGCCAGCATGGCAGCATCCTTGCATGGTTTCTCCTCGGACGATGGTCTGGAGTACTACAAGCCTTCCACCACCCTGGATGGGCCCAGCAAGCTATGCCAGTTCTCTCCGGTGGAGGAAGTGTCGGAGCAGACCCCGGAAGCCAGCCCCGATCAGGAGGAAGCCAGCGTGCTGAAGACGCCCCCGACTCCGCGGCCCACAGACAGCCAGAGCAAGCGGTTACATCCAGCCAGGACCAGCAGCAGCAGTGCCTCCCAGCGGCCCCTCTTATCTCCGCTGCACCGAAGTGGGAGCGTGGAGGACACCTACCACACCAACTTCCTTTTCGGTCTTTCCACCAGCCAGCAGCACCTCGCCAAGTCTGCCGCTGGCCTGGGGCTCAAGGGCTGGCACTCGGACATCTTGGCTCCCCAGACCTCCGCCCCCTCCTTGACCAACAGCTGGTACTTTGCCACGGAGTCCTCTCACTTCTACTCCGCCTCAGCCATCTACGGAGGCAATGCCAGTTACTCTGCCTACAGCTGTAGCCAGCTGCCCACTTGCAGCGACCAACTCTATTCCGTGCGCAGGCGGCAGAAACCAAGTGACAGAGCTGACTCTCGGCGGAGCTGGCATGAAGAGAGCCCCTTTGAGAAGCAGTTTAAACGCAGAAGCTGCCAGATGGAATTTGGAGAGAGCATCATGTCAGAGAACAGGTCACGGGAAGAACTGGGGAAAGTGGGCAGCCAGTCGAGCTTTTCAGGCAGCATGGAAATCATTGAGGTCTCCTGAGAAGAAAGATACTTGGGATTTCCAATGACAGTTTTTTTCTCGTTCACAAAAAAATATTCCCTGTAAATCTGAAATATATATATGTACATACATATATATTTTTGGAAAATGGAGCTATGGTGTAAAAGCAAAAGGTGGATCAACACAATTGCTCTCAATATCTGCATTTGAGAGAGCAGCTAATACTTCTCTCAACAGAGGTGGGAGGGCAGATGCTGGGATCCCCCTAGACAGCTAAAACAGTTTTATGCAGTGAATTGCACATCCCCTCGTTCTTTCTAAATCAAGCTTTGTGTGGTGTTGGAGGACAAAAACCCCCTCCCGTTCTCATGTTGTGCTACGGAGATCCCAAATGCTAGTCTTCGTCCCGTCCTTCCGTAGTGCACCTTAGCGCCGAGACTGAGCCAGCCTGTGGGTCGGGTGGGGAGACCCCGCTAGGGACACAGCTGAATGGTGGGTCCATGGGAAATGATCACAGCCAAAGCCGATTCACAATTCCAAGCTCACCAGACAGCCGAGCGAGTCAGTTAAGCGTCATTCTCTGGTTCAGACCATTAGGGGCCTTGCCAAGATCTACTTTAGAGCAAACCTAGTACCTCAGACAGAAAGTCGGGGTTTTACCACTACCATGTCTGGTAGCCCGTTTTCTCAGCATTGTGAATAGTTGGGTAGCTAGTCACACTTTTCAGACCAATTCAAACTGTCTATGCACAAATTTCCAGTTGCACCTGGATGGAGGTAGTTTTTCTTCTCAGATTTATGAAGAAGGGAAACCATCTAGGATTCAATGTAACAGCCAGGAATCTGGCAGCATAATGATTTAAGCTGAGGTTGGGAGGCTAAACAGGTCTAGTAGCCTTTTTGTAAATCAAAGACCTCTTCAACATGGGATTGTTAATCCTTTAAATAAAGATTAACTTGGGTGGAAGCCAGATGTGAATTTATTTGGCTTGGTAGCAGAGCAGGAGCGCCTTCAAGTTCTCAGCCAAAGGAGATGTTTTCCATTTTTGTTGCATTGCAGATACATTTTGTAAAAGTGTAACAATAAGGTAGACTTTTATAGGGACCTACCAAGAGGGAGGAAGACTACGGAAAGATTAAAGAAGTTTGTAAAATTGCTGAGGAGAAGCAGGAAACTTATTTCTCGATGGTTTTTCCCCCTTAGCATGTGATGAGGGTGGTATTTCTATAATTTCCAATTATAGACTTTCAGATTTACTAATCGGGCTGAGAGAGGCTTTAGCAAGGAAGGAATGTTCAGAATGAAACAGTATAGAATGGTGAGAAGATGGTTGAATTTTGTTTTGTCGTGAGCAGAGTGGAAAGCCACAGCCAAGCTATTCTCAGAAAATACCCCTAGTGTTTTTGTTTTTTGTTTTTTTGGGTTTTTTTTTTTTTTTTTTTTTTTTTTTAGTAGAAAGGACATAGCAAAATAGAGCAGGACCAAGGTGGTCTCTCAGTCCTTGACCTACAATCACTGTATGGAATCAGTCCTGGCAGCTGAAAATAGGAGGTCATCAGAACAAGTACACAAGTGACAGTACATATCTGCTTCCAAACTCTTGGCTTGGTTTTGTCAACTACAGTATGTTCCTCATATGGAGCCTTAAATCACAAATTCACGTCAGCAGCTTGGGGGGGGGGGTATCATTGTTCTTTACTGTAAGTGTAGCTAGTTGCCGACTCTTATCTCAGGTTTTTCTATGTTTGAGAAATGAACAGTCCTTTGACTAGGATGTGACTTACTATTTCCTATGGTGACTGCTAAAACCAGCATGGAGTGACATGATTCAAAACGGACTTGATCATGACAATTATCAGCTTCACGTAACATAACTGGTTATGCACAGATAACATGCTATGACATGGGTTTAAGATGAAGGCAGAGAGAGTAAACTGCGTAGGGAGTGCATTGTTACCATATGGAAAAAGTTCTGTTACATGATCTGAATTAGTTTTTCTGTGTACATTTATGTTTTGGATGTCATCAGACATTCTCAAGGTTTCACACAGTAATTTCTGATGTGTTACGTATACATACACCACGTGTAGCAGCTCACTGCTTTCAGAGTTTGGTCACAACTGTTACATTTTTAAGAAATGAAAGCAGTAGCTCCAATGTCCAATATGTTTCAGGAGGGTAGGGGGACTTGGTTTAGACGAGCTATTTGGGCAGAAACCTGCCCTCCATCATTTGGGATTCCCCTCGGCCATAGTCCCCTCCTTTCTGTGACAGTGATGTAGTTGCACACTACAACCTTTGGTCCTTGATTGTGAATGTCAGGTTATCAGCTCTTGTAACCCAGACCACCCTGCTGAAGGGGCAGCCTCAGAGGCAAGCCCGGGAGCAGCCTGGGTGTCTGCAGGGCAATGGTGGCTGGTTCCCTTCAGCATGTAATTGTAGGGGAAGCCGAGTCTACTAGGATGATACACAACGGTGATTTCAAAGAGCAGAACTAGACTTCTATGTGAGAAATGCTGGAAAATGGTTCAGGACATTTGTAACGTTAGGTGGAAAGACTGTATAAATGTTTAATTTGAATATAGTGTTCTTTTGGAGTAAGACAAGCTGTTGAATGGTTAAATTGTGCATTTCTCATGTTGATGTGTCATGTGTGTTAATATGATGAAAATAAAATCAAAACTGGTACCTGTTTATACATAAATATGAGAAAGGACCTCTCTTTGCAGCTATAAACTTGGTGGGAAGAGCAACGTCCAAGCTGTGAAAGGAGGCAGTAGTGGAGCCTGTATCCTGTTCTCATGTCAAAGGATTTAGCTCAAAATGAAATGGTGAGGTCATCAGATCCATTATGTGGTCTGTCCTTCACAGGAAACATTGGGTTGTTGGCAGTTTTGTGCCAGCCGTCATTTTTTTTTATTTTTTGAGGGCAGTGTCACTGGCCCTCATATGTGGGACCGAACCGGGGCCGCTGGCTTCCCAAACCAGCGCCGAACCAACCAGCCGTCGTTCTTTAACGTCTATTCCAAACGCACACTTGGTAAATGTCTGCTGATGGATTGAATCCAGAACAAGTACAGGATAAGAAGAAAAAATACCAGATACACATTCGTGGTACATTTTAATGTATGTATATGGTCCTCTAATTCTTGTAGGGAAAACGGAGGAGGAATGGTTATTAAGGAGCTGTTCTCCGTCCTTGCCATGTACATCTCAATGACCTCTGCATAGAAATGACACCGGATATGATGGCTTATGAGACAAGAAGTGTAGTCCCATCAGTTTGTTAGTATAGAATGATGCATTAAAGGAATGCTGCATGAAAGATAAAGGGAATCATGGGTTGATTTCTTTGAAGTAGGCTATGAAAGGCTTCTGAGTGAAAGTTAGATTCAAGAAAATGTAAAAGCAAGGGTTGGATGGGGGTGAGTGACTGCTAGAAGAGCTGTCTTGGCCAGGACCTTGCAGAAAAGTGACAGAAGAAAGGGATTGTGGAATAAATCTGCCTCAAGATGGAAGGAGGCAGGAGGGAGCAGGTGTTTCAGTGAGAGGCTTTGGGTGAGGGTTTAGACGTTGGGAAGGCCTGAAGGTCAAGCCAGTTATTTGAGCAGAGAGATTTGGGGGGGCTGAGAGACCAGCCTGACTAGGCGGGTGTTGGAGGACTAGTGTAGGTCTCACAACTAAAATGAGACAAGGGCTTAGACTAAGGGGAAATAAGGCAGGTAGATGGGAAGGGTAGGGTGCATCGTGGAACTAGCTGATGGAAACTTGACCCTTAAACCTTCACTGCCATTTTAAATAACTGCTGCCTGGTTTTGTTTTTCTGACATTAAGTAGTAATGTTTTAGGTCCAGAAAACAAAATTTGTCTAGGGGCTTTTCTCTGAGTATTACTCCTCTTCTGCATCTATAAATGGAAGAGGGAAGTAAGTTATTCCTAGCGCTCTGTGGGGCCCATTCATACTTGTCCAGCATAATTATACTGATTATATCTTTAAAGTGGTGTGAAATAACTGGAAAATTACAGCATCTTCTTGGAAGATGTTTACAAGTCAGTCATATTGTTGCAGTTTATGTGCATGACATCAAACTGGGTTTATGTAAAAACAAGGTTCATTCCTTTGGTTCTAGCTAAAACACGATCGAGTCAGTTTGAAATGCTATTCCACAGGAAATGTGGATTGTAACCTAGTAAGATCAGCGTCACAGGCAAACGGGGTAATTTATAGAGGGTTAGTGCAGCTATCATCTGTGGGTTCTCTCTGGTCTGGGGAATTATGACAGTTTCAAAGACTGAATTAAAAGTATTTGGTACACAAAAGCTTTCAGCACAAATCATGCCTCACTATGTAATAAAAGGTAGCAGTAGGAACATACCTTGATTGGTGAAGAAAAATTTGAGGCATCAGTAAATGCCATCAGGTCTTATAATGACACTAATGACCCAGAACAAATCTCTGAGTACTGGAGGCACACATACACCCTGCATCCCATATGAGAGACTGGTTAGACTAGCAGCCAGCTAGATTTAATAGCCAAAAAAGTTTTGATTTTTTTGGTTTGAAGCATGTGAATAATTTATCTGGTTACCCTTCCCTTTTGCAATATTTGAAAGCCTTGTGCAAGAAATTAAATGTTATTTATGAAGGAACAATGACATCTCTGGAGTATCATGTGGCTCAACAGGAATGAAAGTGTAGGGGAAAGAAAAGCAAAATTCTCTCATGATTAAGAAAAATCTTACACCTAAGAAGTCCAAAAGAAAATTTTCACTTCATTCTACAATCTTTAGTATCAACATTTTACAGAGTGCTATGTATCTGGGTTTAGCTGAGGTCTAAACAAATTGGGAAGAGAAGATTTTCAATCACTCTAGAATTTAATAGGTGTTTCGTCGCAGCTCTCAATTCCTGGTTCTGCCTTGGGACTTGCTAGGGGAAGAGCCAAAGCTAAATACAAATCAACACAGAACCAGTGACACACATCAGTCCCCTGGGGCCATTGGTTTATGCAACCTTGGAAATGGCATGTTAGTAATATCTATAAAGTACCTTTTTCATATGTCAGGAAAAAGCAAATATCTAGAGAATACTTCACCAAGAAAAGAAAACCCACCTCATTTCCTGAGTGCACTCCTATATCAGAGTATGGAGTCCTCAAAATTCATCAAATATTTACTCTGGCAGAGAATACACATTAAATTACTAATAATGATAAAACTTTGAGAGAAAAATAGACATGAAATCTATAAATAATTATAAAAGTGCTCATGAAATCTACATTATCACTTGCTCTTAGCCCCACAATTCATTTATTGTAAATTTATGTACACACAATACAAGGGGTAAGGGCCAGCTTCTACTGACCTTCCACTTCAACTAGTCAAACGAGGAGACTGAAGGATGGGGCCTATTGGATGGCGTTCATAAATACAGATGAATAAGTTGATAAGCAAAACAGGTTCTTAAAAAGGGAGCCACTGGGTACCTATTAGCAAAAAGAGAAGCTCTCCCTTGGGAACTCAGAACAGTCACTACTGAGAACGGGTAACCATCACTGCTAAGGAGTGAAGTGTCAGAATTGCAGACCTGGAATCTTGGAGTTGGAAGGGGCTTGCGAGCCCACAGACCAGCTCATGCTGTAGGGAGGTGGATGAGGCTCAGGAAAATGTAAGTGACTTACCAAAGCTCAAGGTTAGACACTTCCAGCCAGGGTTCTTCCGACAACTCTGGGCTGTCTCCTCACTCCTGAAAGATCCTGTTGTAGCCGGATAAGACATCGGGTATTAACTTTCTCTAGTGTAACTTTCTCGAAATAACAAATCACCCAGATTCCCAGAATCCACTGGAGAAAGTAAAATATGGAGGAAGGAAAGGACAGGTAACACCACGTTACTGGAGAAGAACTCTCTAGGAATGATGTAGAATAAGGGGGTTGTTAAAGGGACTGACGTTAAGCCATTAATTACAGGAGCTGGTAGGAGTCCTGGTTCAGCCGTGTCTCTGAAGTCACTGGGCAGGTGTTCTGGCATGAAGCTGGATATGCAGGACGACTGAAGCCTGGAAGCAGCAAGATGGAAGCAGCGTGTGTCTCACCAGAACCCATAGTGGCCTCTCCCGTAAGCCTTCATCTCCCTGCTGCAGATAACCTGACGGAGAAGCTAAGGGTCGTACCTGGCCCCAGATTTCAGAGCTGCTGGCAGAGTTGTGTGGGAGCTGGTGAGGCTGTGGGCCCAGCTGCTGCCCAGATCAAAGGTGCAGCAGATCCATTAAATGTGCATGGACGCAACAGGGCCTGACTGATGGCGACTCTCAGGGAAAAAGCATCGTCATTGCTTTACTTCCACGAACAAATCTCATGCACATTTATTTCTCTTGCGGCCAAACCTAGCCAGAAATGAGCAGGGAAGGGAATTCTGGGAAACACAATTCAGCTTAGCCAAGTGGACATTGCAAAACCACTACACACCCTAAATATTGTTAACTAGAATTCTTTCAAAAAATACCAAATTCACCTATTCTTCTCTGCTTCTACCCAGTAATAAGTAGCCTACCTACTTAGGACCCAAGTCTAAGTTAACTGTATTAAGTGCAGTGAGGGTGACGGCACCTGGGCCCTGCGCCATTTTCATAGCCCTGTAGACAACTACCGCTTCCTTTCTTGAAAGCTACAAGCATGTCCCTGAGTTTAGACCTGGGTTCTGTACACTCTAGCAACTCAAAAAAAGATAATGATGGTGATGGCTAAAAAATGCCACTTACTGTCAGTCTAGGTGAAGGGAATATCGGTATTCCTTGTTATTATTTTCTTCAACTTTTCTACCAGCCTGAAATTAAAAACATGAAGTTAGAAAAAAATAGTATTAAGAGTCGATGGGACCTAGTCTAGTCATATCAGGTACTGAAAAGAATTGTGGAATATTAAAACAGTATGAAAAATGAACCAAAAAACAGCATGAAGCAGTATGCAGAGAAAGATCAGTGGAGTAGGATATGATCCAGAATTAGATCCTTGATTATATGGAGATTTAATACAAGAAAGAAGGGGGGTTGCTTATCAACGGAGGGAAGATACGTTATTCAATAAAAGTTGCTCTCTCTCCTCCATGACATTTCCTAGAATGACGTTAGCTATTTAATAGGTTTCTAAGTTACAGAGCATCTTTCTTGATTTGTACTCCAATGAATTGCTCCAGAAATCGTTTAAGGCCTCACTAAAATCCTGACCATCAAAAGCCTTTATAAAGACACCCTTCTTTCAGCAGTGTGGCCCAACAAAGGAGAAAGGTATGGCTTCCCACTCCCGGCTCATTGCATGGCTTCCTCAGACCCCATGATCTCCTCAGGCAGATGTCTCTACTCCACCTTACTAATGAGGAACAGGGCATCGGCGCCCACCGAGGTAGGCAGAAAGGAGCTGAAGGTTGCCCTCGGAAACAGGCAGAGGCTGCCATGGCCTCTTTCCTTGGCTCTGGTTTCCAACTTGTCTTTCCAGCTCAGAGAGAATGAACCATCTTGATATTTGTTTGGTCCTTAGAAAATCCTAGAAGCTGTTGGGTTTTTTTCCTATGTCTGACCGAAAAAAAAATATTTTTCCATTTAACTTGGAGTGTTCACATTTCTTCCGTCATCCAGTTGTTTTATGTCGTGCATTTTATTCTGGGTTGTAAGAACCTTACAACATAGTATCTGATTAAAATCCAAGATTTAAAAAATTTTAAAAATCCAAGAAGCAGATGAAATGTATCTGAGAGATGCTACGTTAAGCAGGATCAATTTTAATCTTATCAATATACCAAAGGCTGTTACTGAAATTAAAAACACACACACACACACCCCGCCCCCGAGCTCTGGAGGAATAAACGGAGCATGGTGGAGACGTGCGCCGTATTCTGGCCCGTGACTTCCTTCATCCCCAGCTCTCAGTTTCAATTTCTCGGCCGGGATCTATTCCTACATTTACATTCCATCTCTTTGCTTCTTCAGTCTTTTTTTGCATTAGAACATTATGATGTGAAAAGTACTGCACGAAGTACTTTTGTGGTTACTCAAATGTTTTATTTCCTAAACTCCCATAGAAAGTCAGCAGCGTTTTGAGTTTATTCTCATCAGACAAGACGGGCTGGGACTCTGTGGCCATGTCTGTATCCCCGGCACCGTCTGGCACATCCCATGGGCTCCAGAAATGCCTGCTGAGTGAGTGCTCTCTGTGGTGTGCTGTCACAGCCTGGCCGCACCACAAGTTTACCAGGCTAGTAAAAAAAACAAAACAAAACAAAAAAAAAAACTCGTTACGAAAATTGGGAGTCCTGCCAGCACTGATGTAATAAAAAGAAACCTAAACTATCATCAGGGAAACCAGTTATAAGTGGGCGATGAACCCGGTGGGGCTGTATCATAGAAAGGGAGTCTTGGGTTTCCGACGACAATATATGTGGGACAACATCCCCGGGCACCCCACAGAAATACCAGCGTTTCGCCAGGGCGGGAAGAGAGTGCCCCAGACAAACACCTGCGAGGATGGGAACAAGGCAGCAGCAGTAACAACGCGGAGACCTGGATTAAATTAGTTCTTTATGTTTGCAACCCATAACCCAGAGAGCCTACTGAGTAAAATTTTATGAAGGCATCAAGGACACGGAGCTTAAAATATTTCTCCCCTTCTCTCCATATTTTCACTTCCAAAGGCTAGACTAGATAATATACACTCAATTAAAAAAAAAACACAACTAAACAAAATAAAAATAATAAAACAAAATAAAAACCAAAAAAACAAACAAAATAAAAATAACTCGCAATGCAGAGTTCTGTCAAGAATTCCTAATACTTCAACCGTTCCAACTTCAGTGATCACTGAGAATGTTCGGTTTGCTCTGCGCAGGGAAAATGCATCAAGGAGAGGGGTAGGCCCGGCGGGTCGGGCGCTCAGGCCAGCCCACTGCCTCCAGCAAGCGAGCCCGGCCGCATCCCACGGCGGGCGGCGTTCCCCACGTCCGCACAGCCGCGCCCCTACAGCGCGAGCTCGCCCCCCGGCTTCATGCTGAAGGGCTCCAGCCTCTCGCCCTCGGGCAGCATGCTGTTGAGCCTGTCCATCAGGGGCACGGTCTGGTCTATGCCCATTTGGATGCGGCGGAGGATGGCGGACATTTCGTTCACCTTCTGGATCTGCTCCGCGTATTTGGCGTATCTTTTCTGGCGCTCTTGCATGAAGCTGAAGAGAGTTTCTACTGACAGATCCATCTGCAGAAGGGGAACAGAGGCGAGATGCAGTTAAGTCTGGTGAGAACAGGTGCTCTGAGGAGGGCCAGGTGGTCGGCGTGACGGGCACGAGGCGCTGAGTCCCACAGGTGACGTGGAAGCTGGCCGGACTTAAGGGAAGCACCGGGGATTAAAAACCCCCCAAACGAAAAACACTTCACGAACGCAATTTTCTCAATTGTGATTCCAGAACCATCTTAGGAGGGGCACTGAGAGATGACTGCGTGTGGCTCCGTGTTTGGGGAACGTGATCCCGTTACACCTTGCTGAAACCCAGGGAGTTTTATCTCAATCTCTCTACATGAAAGAATCCTGGGCAAGGCAACCAGACACACCAGGGTTTGAACCTGGCTCTGCCACTTGAATTGAAAACACTTGTGCTTTCTGTCTCAGGGTCTTCATCTGCAGAAAAAGGGAACAAATTCCAGAGCCACAGCATTGCTGTGAGGATGAAATGAGTTAACACATGCAAACACCTTAGCACAGCACTCAGCATGGCGCGGAGGTGCTTTAAAATGGTTTTCATTCCTCCCTCTCTTCCCTGAATGGCTGAGATGGGCAGTCGCTGGGGGGAAGCCTCAAGGAAAGGGGGGCGTTTCTCCTGCCAGGACTAAAACCGCCAACCGATGCTCCGGCCCATACCCCTGAGGCAAGCTGTGAGGGCTGTTTCATGCAGCCTCTCCCGCAGTGAAACGAACATTGGGCTCTGGGCTCCCCTTCTGTGTCTCCTTTTCTTCCCCTGGTGAAGTCCTTCGGAACCTACCATCTGGATAAAATAGGGGGAGGGGACCTGCAGGTGTCAGAGGCCTCCTCCTCTGCGTGGACCCCGCATCTGCTCCCTCCCTCCTCCTAGTTTCACCTATTCCAGGGGTGCCCTGTCCCAACCAGCACGATGCTAAGTGCTGGCTCTCCATGCAGGTTAATTACTACACAGCCTCTGAAAGCTGGTGGGACCCAAACCAAACCAAAACAAACTATATGTTAATATAAGAGACCAAAGCCAGCCCTGAGAAAAATCACCAGTTCTATGTTTATACTGGAGAGGAGAGGGATGGCAAGGAGGGGAGATGTGTTAGAACTTGGTGCTTGTTTTTTATATGTTGGTTCTTCCCTCCCTTGTTCTGAAATGCCTAGGGGACGAAAAGACAGCTAGTGGGAGAGGGGGTCTGAGAGAGTGAAAAAAACCACCAGAATGTGAAACTCCAAATAACGTGGAAACAATTTATACCCTCAGGGGGTTCTCTGCAACCCTGTTCTGTCATTCAGCACATTGGAGGTAGTGACCCAGTAAATCATTGTGTTTGTCACAGTCAACTGCCAGGTCTTTTCAGGATGGCCATTCAATCCAGCACCTGGAAATACTCTGCCTTCTGAGAGATGGTGGGAGATGTGGGGAGCCACTTGGAATCCTCGTAAGAACCAGCACAGCTCATTGAACAGCCCGCTCCAGAATTCAGAACCTTCTCGGTTATCACACTGCACTCAGCAGGCGCATTCCCACCCTGCCCTGCACCTCCAACTGTACCAGACTAGATAGACACCTGAGGGGTTCATCTGACATGGCCACCAAGGCTCTAACTTCTAAGGCCTTTGGTGATCAACACATCTCCCCTTGCCTCCCAGCCCCCCGTGTCCCCAATTTATACCTGATCAGTTTCTCAACCATATCAGCAAGGGATTTGTTCAGATGGCGCACACACGTCCCTACACATTTTCACATCCAGTCGGGGCCCATGTTTAATGTATTCAGAGCTTTTGGTCAAAACCACTTTGTGTTTAAAGCTTAGGTTAAGCACACATAATTCAAGCACGCTGTTCATATGTGCTTATGTCTCTCAAGAGTCAATTCCATAACAGTCCATGAAAGAAAAAAAAAATGACAGAAGAGGAAACTTAAGGTTGAATGACCTCCAAAGTGACAGAACCAAGGCTACAACCCAGATCTCCTCAGTCCAGCATCTTGCTTTTATACGTATTTCCTTAATGAGCAAGTTACCATCAGTGGTACATGAGATTTTAGTTGATACATGACATGGCATTACAGAACATCAAATTACATGATGAAAAAGTCACTGCCTTTTAAATCTTTCCCCATCCTTTTTGAGTGCTGCAAGGAGTGGTGCAAGTAAGACTTTAATACCTGGAAAAGTGTAATAAAACTGGTGATACATACTTCTCAGGTACCTGCCCTTTGCTGACATGAGGTAACACTGCTCCTGATCCCTGATCCCTATCTTTGTGTGTAGCCATGAACCCCAGTGCAGACTTATCCTAGCACATCTGACATAAGTTTAAGCAGTAAGTCAGTATCTAATGAAATTCTGGATCTTAACCATTTTGACAATCTGGGACATATCCTTGTTTACTTTTCCTATTCCTATTTTTGGCACAAAGATTCTAGAAGCATAAATATACATAGTCGACAGGCATTTATTGAGTACTGAAATGTGCAATGCACCATGCGAGGTCCTAGGGATGTAGATATTAAGAACCCAAACTATTTATACCCACACAGCTTATTGTGTACATTAATATGACTTTTCTTTTCCACTGTCTTTGTTAACATGGCTTTAGTTTTCCAGGAAACTCGGGCTCAGGAAGAGAAAAGCTGTAAATAACTTTGTTTCAGGAACATCCAGAAAAACCACTTCAGTGAAAAACTATTAGATTTTTCCTATAGGCAGATAATGACTGTTTATTCTCCACAACTCTTGCCTCGAAACTCTTGCTTGCTGTGACCACGTGGTGTGCATATGAGCAAGTCTCTTTTGGCAGCTGTTGGCTGGGACACACTCTTTCCTCCTCCTCCTCATCCCTCTGCTGCTGCTGCATGCAGCCCCCTTGGACCACGAGAATAACGAAGGGCACATAATTGGGTTAGCAGGGCAGTGAGCTGGAAGTCGTCTGGGTCCATGAAGGCTTTTTGGGTGAGAGTAGTACCAGACCTGGCTGAGGATTCTGGAGGCTTCCAGCTCATGACCAAGGTTATCCTGAATCCAATCCGCTGTCTCTGGAGAGTTACCACTGCCAAACGAACTGGCCATCCGTGACATCAGTGCCCACACCGATGCTGCACTCTTATCCTCAGGAGGAACGTGCTTCTTGGAAGCTCCCATCCTGACGGAGCTGGAGTGGCAGAATAGAACTTAGCTGCTTTCAGACCCATTGGCTTAAGTTCTCAGTAGTTCACCTTCCACAGTTCAGCCAGAGCTTTTTCCACAGGTGTTAAGTGACCATCCAGACCCTGCAAATGACCTATTTAGATATCTGAAGGCATAGCTGAGCTCGAGCTATTCAGGGTGACTGAGAGTCACTCTGAAAGGACAGGGTTTCTCTCAGAACAGGTGAGGGCTTCTACAAGAGGCAACAAAATAAGGGACACATGTGAGGCTGGGTAACCATTCCAGCTTTATGACCAACAGCTTGCGGATGAAAACAGTAGTGTCAGTCAGAACTGGGTCAAAATCTTAATTCTGCATATGACTGATTACCTGTGACCTTGAACCAGTTACTTAACCTTTTTTTTTCTTTTCTTTATTTATTTATTTTTATTAGTTTCAGGTGTACAACACAATGCAATAGTTATACTCTTTACCCCCTCCCCCAGTTCGCCACCCCACTCCCCCCCCATATCATACATATTGATCACAACTCCCCTGACTCCCCTCCACAGTATACTCCACATCCCGTGACCATCCACATATTCAGTTACAGTTGGCATACAATACTATACAACATCAGCTTCAGGTGTACAGTGCAGTGATCAAGCCTCTACTCCATCCATGAAGCGGTCTCCCTAACAAGACATGTGACCATCTGACACGCCACAAAATTTTTACAACATTATTATATTCCCCGACCTGTGTTTCATATCCCTGTGGCAATATTGTAGTTGTCTATTTATGCTGTCTAATCCCTCCCCCCTCCCCCCCACACCCACCACCCTCCCAACCAGCAACCCTCAGTTTTTCCTCTACATCTACCAGTCTGTTTACTTTGATGGTTCACTCAGCTCTTCAGACTCCACACACAAGTGAGATCACATGGTACCTGTCCTTCTCCGACTGACTTATTTCTCGCAACGTAATAGTCTCTTCACAACATTATCAATTACATTCCCAGAACTGCCCCCATATCCCTGCGGCAACATTGTAGTCCCACCTACACTGTCCAAAACCTTCCCCCTCTCCCTCTTGCCCACTTCCTCCCAGCCAGCAACCATCAGTTTTTCCTTTATATCTGCTTGATATGACTTCAATCTTCTTAAACTGTCTCTCTGGGTTAGCTTTTTTACCCCTTTCTTTCGTTTAAAAAAGCCCTTTTAACATTTCTTGCAATACTGGCTTGGTGGTAATGAATTCCTTAAGCTTATTCTTTTCTGAGAAGCTCTTTATTTCTCCTTCAATTTTAAGTGATAGCTGTGCTGGGTAGAGCAATCTTGGTTGTAGGCCTTTATTTTGTGTCACTTTGAATAGTATCTCCTGCCACTCCCTTCTGGACTGCAGAGTTTCTGTAGACAAGTCAGCTGTTAGTCTAACAGGAGTTCCTTTGTATGTAACCTGCTGTCTTTCTCTTGCAGCCTCTAGGATTGTCTCTGTTTTTAACCTTTGCCATTTTAACTATGATGTGTCTTGGTGTGGACCTGTTTGGGTTCAGCTTGTTTGGAACCCTCTGCACTTCCTGGGCATGTATGTTGATTTCCTTCACCAGGGTAGGGAAGTTTTCAGTCATTATTTTTTCAAATACATTTTCAACCCCTTGCTTCTTCTCCTTCTGGTATCCCTATGATTTGAAGGTGGTTGTGCTTCACCTTGTCCCATAGGGCTCTTAAACTATTTTCATTGTTTTTTATTCTTTAGTCTTTTTGCTGTGCCAACTGGGTGAGTTCTGCTATTTTATCTTCCAAATCGTTGATCTGCTCCTCTGCTACATCTACTCTACTGGTGATTCCTTTGAGTGTGTTCTTCATTTCAGTTATTGTATTCTTTAGTTCCAACAGGTTGTTTTTTATGGTTTCCCTATCCTTCCTTATGTCCTCGCTAAGTTCCTTAAACATTCTTATCATCAGTGTTCTAAACTCTGTCTCTGAAGGTTGGATCCCTCTGTTTCATTTGGTTCCATTTCTGGAGGTTTCTTCTGATCTTTTTACTTGTGACATGTTTCTTTGTTTCCCCATTCTGGCTGTCGCTCTGGGATTGCTTTGATGTATTAGATAGATCACCAGGAGAGCCCTGGCTGGATCACGCAGGCACACAGCTCATGGCCCAACACTCCCAGGAAAACTCCCAGTCTCAGCCTGTCCCAATCAGCCGCTCGCAGATCAGGCCGAGCAGCCCGACAACCAATCACCAGCCTGCCAACTCTGCAAGCGCAGTGCGGAGAGCTGGGACCCGAGGCAGCCTGCGCACTTCCGCGTCTCAGTGAGCAGCCTGTTGGCGCCGGAGCACGCCCACCAGGCATTTCCCTGGCAATGCAGCACAAGCTGTGCGGAGGGTGGGGATCCGAGGCGGCTTGCGCATTCCCGAATCTCAGTGAGCAGCCTGTTGGAGCCCATCACTCCCACTAGGCGTTTCCCTGGCAACGCAGCACAAGCCATGCGGAGGGTGGGGATCCGAGGAGGCTTGCGCACTCCCGGGACTCAGTGAGCAGCCTGTTGGAGCCAGAGGGCATCCGCCCTGTGTTTCCCTGGCAACGCACTATAAGCCGGGCGAAGGGTGGGGATTCAAGGCCGCAGGCGCGTGCAAGCGCGTGCACTTCTGCGCCAATTTCACCAGACCAATGAGGTCTTGGACCTGATCCTCTGTGGGAGGGCCCAAGCCCGACAAAATGGCGCCCTCCCTACACCACTCGCGTGCAGGCTCTGCACCACGGGAACAACAGTCCAAACACCTCCAGCCTTTGCACCAAAGGTGCTCAGTTCAGTCCGTCCCCGCAGGCTGCCGGGTCCAGCTCAACAGCCACTCGCTCCACCAGGAACCAGGTAAGTGCTCACCGGCGAGCAAGCCCGGGCGCCGGCCCCACTGATTCTCCAGCCGCTCTTAGCCTCACCGAGCTGAGCAAAGAGAGTCCTCACTAATTTACTGCCGGCGATCTTAGAACTCCTCTTCCCGGCAAAGGAGCTCTGGGCTGGTGAGCTTGGTGTGCGGCCGGAGGGTCTCTCCCCCAACCAGACAAGCTTCCCACGGCTGGGGCTTCCCTCACGGGGCTCGCCCTCTCTCGTCTCCGCCTGTCCTACCAGACCAGACGTGGCTTCCTCTTTAAGTTCTTCGTTTAGTGGTTCTTTTCCTCCAGTGTTCCGGGGACCTCCAGGGTTGAATGCTGTATAATTTCTTTGTAATTTTGGTGTGATCCTGGGAGGCAGTTAGCACAGCGTGTGTCTATTGCGCCATTTTACCCGAAGTCCTACTTAAACTTTTTGAGCCTCAACTTCTTCACCCTTAAATTGGGGATAATAATAGTACTGACCTCCTGGGGTTGCTGAGAGGAGTGATGAGATAACACGTACAAAACACCTAGAACAGCCCCAGAAAAACAGAGCTCCATAAATTATAAAATATATGTAAAGTGACACAGAAACTATGTATAAAAACCTCTTTTACACGAAGAATGGAGAAGCCAGGTAAGTAAGAAATTTAGTAAATAAAGGCAAAGAAAAAAAAAAAAGGGATGACATTTTGTGGTATCCAAATGGACACAATGTATCTTTGTTGTGGGGGGGGGAGCTTATTGTTGTGCTTCATCTCTATTACATTAACTATCTTCCAGGCTTTCACAATCACTCAGATGACAATTTACCATTGTGTGTTTTTGCTGACATGTTTTATTTTTTTTCTGAACTTCTGCTGAAAATCTTACAACAGAGTCGCATTACTCATCCCAAAGTTTCCTGACAGAAACATTTCACACTGTGTAATAACTGAAATCATTATTTAGCTACAAGCCCTTCCATGTGTTTTTGGTCTATATGTTCAGCCATGAGAATGAGTAACTATTATTACCACTCTCTGGTGCTACCCAATGTGATAAAATAAAAATATATAAGTGTACATGCATGTATATATTTTTTTCCTCAAAAATATTTTGAAAGCAAGCAAAAGAGCTTTAATGAAATGATACCATCCCCCAATAAGAGTGCAGTATTTAAAAATATTTGTGACATAAAATTTCCTGATAAAATAAGTTTGACACTGGTTTGGGACAGGTAGATCATCCTCTGGAAGATGTCTAAATGCTTGATGTAATTTCCTTTTCAAAGTAAAGGTAATCTTTTCCAAGTAGTGAGACCTACGACAAGGATCTATAGCTTTAAATTAGAAAAGGTGTATGATACCACAATAAGAGCTTCATATAGGAACTATACATCTTCTAAATTCTATAACCTTAAATTGTAAATATGTACAAGGTGGCCAAAAACAAGTTTAACAACTCTTTCATGGGTCAAAAGAAAAATGAATAGGTAAATTGTGTTCCACAGTTAACAAAAGTCAAGTCTACATGACCGATAGAGGGCTGCTTTTCCTATGCCTAAGTTACTCAGGTTTACAAGAAGAACAAAAAAGACTACTGAAGATCTTCATGGAGACTACATTTAAAAAGTCACCCGTGGGCCGGCCGAGTGGCACGGTGGTTAATAGCCGGCTTGGGACGCCAGCGGTCCCAGTTTGGATCCCACATATGAGGGCCAGTGACACTGCCCTCTAAAAAAAAAGTCACCCATCTTTCCCATCCTTTAAAACTAATGTTCAGCTTTTAATGAGATGCCTCTCAGTTAACCTGAGCCTCAAGGTCAATTTTCATTTGGTCTCAACAGATAACTGACTTTCTTTGTACTCATTTTACATTTACGTTCCTGTTTCCCAAGGAGATCAGTTTGGGAATATAAAGAAGGGGAAAAGGAGGCTATGGAGGGCTGAGACCAGCGAACCAAGGGGGCTGTCTGACCCTCTCCTCAAGTTCCAAACCAGCCTCAGCTTTGTCCTTCTTTGTATGGACATCCTCTGGGCTCCAAAATGTAATGAGTATATGGTGATATAGAATTCTACTCTTTTATTGTAACATTTTTCTAGCTAATGGGGCTAAAAGGAAAAAATGACGATTCATCCTGTTTTACAGCTATCCAAATAATGATTCTGAGGTCTGTAACAATTTGTGGGGACTTGGCCATGCCTCAAATGTCTACTTGGAGATGGGTATATTACTGGTTTTTGGCAATGCAGGCTCACCACTCCCCCCAATTCCTTCACATGGCTAATAATTGATTACCACAACATGCCAGAAGGTCTGAATTTAAATCCTACTATTGTGTGACAAATCACAAGCTGAGTCTCTCAGCTTCTACTTTTTAAAGGTGGTAATACTTGCCATCCGTCCATCCAATCTCACAGTAGTGTTATGAAGATTATATAAGACTGACCTAAATTGAACAGAGCTATAAAATGAAAGGTTATATTATTATAACAAATTCCACTGGATGGCCAAATATCCTCAGAGGTTTGTTTTTCATAACACTAAAATAAAACTGAGAAATTATCAAATTATACGACCATATTCAAAGGAAAATGCTTCAATGTTTTATATAAAGCTTCACCCTTTCACATGTTCTGAATCTCAGAACTACCAACTCTCCTAATGAGAGAACAGTGAGCATAACTATAAAATTAGTACTGTCTAAAGGGCAAACTCTGGTGTTGCAAATACAGCTCCTCATTTCTCCAAAGAAGATATACAAATGGCCAATAAGTACATGAAAAGCTGTTCAACATCATGCAACATCCGGGAAATGAGAATCAAAACCACAGAGAGATAGATACTCCTTTACTTTCACTGACATGTCTAAAATAAAAAGACAGACAACAAGTGTTAGGGAGGATGTGGAGAAACTGGAACTCTCATGCACTTCTAGTGCGAAACGTAAAATGGTGCAGCGCTTTGAACACCACTTTGGCAGTTTCTCTGAAAGTTAAACATAAGAGTTATCATATGACCCAGCAGTTTCACTCCTACAGAACTGAAACATAGATTCACACAAAGGCTTGTACACAAATGCTCATGGCAACATTATTCATAATGGCCCAAAGTGGAAACCCAAATGTCCATCAACTGAAGAATAGATTAACAAAATATGGCATATTCATACAATGGAATATTATTCAGCCATAAAAAGGAATGCAATACTGATATAAACTGTAACACAGATAAGCTGTGATAACATCCTGCTAAGTGAAAGAAGCTTCGGCACAAAAGGCCACAAACGATTCCATTTATATGAATGCCCAGAACAGGCAATCCATAGACACAGAAAGGAGATCAGTGGTTGCCAGGGGATAGGAAAACAAAGGATGGGGTTTCTTTCTGGGATATTGAAAACGTTCTGGAATTAGACAGTGGTGTTGGTTGTACAACTGTGTGAATATACTAAGAACCACTGAATTGTACATGATAAAAGGGTGAGAGGTACCTCAGTATTGAGTTCTCCGCAATCTCTTAGAACCTTCGCTTGTTCTTAAACTGATCCTATAATGACTACATTCTTAATCTCACTTCTGACTGGTGGTACCGTCTCTTAAGATCTTTCTTCCACTCTAAGAACCTGGTGCTTGGGCTCAGTTGCTCCAGCTTTCACATGTTAGCTACTTCCTGATTGTCTTCGATTCATATTATTAAACTGTCTCTACTTCAGAGAGTGGAATGCCCCTTGCCACCAATCAAAGTGTGGCATGATCTAGCCCACCCTCCTTCTTCTATCTCCTCCATACTTTCCACTCGACCTCTACTGGGGAATCCAGACAGATTATAAAAATTGCTAGGCTGCAACACGAACTTTTCCAGGTCAACTTTCTATGTTCTAGCATTCCGACCCTCTTTCAGAGCACCATGTCTACATGGATTTGGGGATTCTCTCTGAGAATCGCCTCTGGGATGCTTCTCTTGCACAATGGACAAACAATGGGCAGATGTTTTCATTAATTACATCACAGGCTAAATGTCACCAATTACCACATACCGCACATGTTGAAGTGAGCCTGTTTATGAAAAAAACAGTTTGCAATGACAGCTTAGAAGAATAAACTCTTGCCATTTATTCTCATATCATACTTTTGATCTATAAATCATACAAGAAAAACCCCTCTCTGGCAAATCTCAGTCTACATGGTCTACCAAAAACAAAAATTGAAATCCATACTAGTGGGACTATTTCTTTTAGTAATCTATGTACATATTAGGATGGCTAGCTAGGTAGAACACTGTCTATAGTATTCAGTAATTCCCTAGTTATTAACGTAAAAAAATAATGTATAGAAGTTACAACTCTTATTCATTGAGTATCTATTAAATGTTAGGCACTGTACTATGTACTATGCATATATTATCTTTTATTCCTCACAACAACCCTATAGGAAAAACATCATTCTCCTAGTAGAGGTGTGGAACTGGAGATTCAGAGATCACAAAACGTGTTCAGGGCCATATAGCTACCAATAGCAATGAAACCAGAATTTAAACCCATGCCTTTTCATCTTATCTTCACCTATCTTTTCTACAGAGCTCACTACTTCAAATATCAAATCATTTCACTTAAATAAATACCACGTTGAGCAGTGTGTTCAATACGTTTTTGGAATCCTTAACAGACGAATCTAAATGGCAACTTTTATAGTTTTCAAGTGCAGTGAAAGACTACATATGTTTCTAATTTAACCAATATTTATTTGTTAATAACAAAAATATCATGGACATTTATTAAAAACAAAAACTGAGAGGAGACCAAAGGAATGACCTATTTGTTAACAGATAAACTTGAATGACATTTTCATTGGCAGTCTGTATCCGTGGAACTCTGACATTTCACTTGTACAAGCCTTTCGCAATCCTTTCACAAAGGGGCTTAGAACAGAATTTTAGAGTGGCAAGGATCCTGAGAGATTATTCAATCCCATATCCCTCATCCTACTAGTCTACTCCAGAGTGGCTAAGCAATTTACCGAAGTCCACACAGCTGGTACTGCCAGAGCCCAGACTAGACTCCACATTTCCTGATTCCAAGGGTCATCACACGACATTACTGTCAATTGTCCCAAGCAACAAAGTTAGCCAGTGACATTTCCTTTCCCGTAGTTAGTTTATCTTGTCAGACGACTTATAACCATGTGTGTAAACTGTGATCTAAAACAAAGTTTTTCAAAACACCATTTCTGGCCATAAGGAAAACAAAAATGTACTGTTAATTGATGTCAAAAGCAAATGACAAGGTCAAACCAAACAAACATCTCCAAGTCCATTAGGAATAGGAACCTGAACAGGTAGACCCAGCTCTGCAACTAGGAGGGTATCAGTCAAAAGTGTGCACAGTTTCTGCTTCCTTCTGGAATTATGTAAGCCTTCTCCAGCTCCTTTTTAGTCTGCCATTTCCTGTTGCTCAACGGTCAAACAATGGGCAGACTGTTGCCAGTGTTTTTGTTAATTACACCACAGGCTGAATGGCATCTGTTACCACATAGTGGACATTCTGAAGTGACCCTGCTTCCTTTGTTCAAATTATGTATCTAAATGTCTCAGTAAAGGAACACATTTTATTTGGGTCTTCAAGAGAATTAAGAGATACCAGAACCTCAGGAATTTGAATTGCATCACTTTGTTCCAATAATTATTTTATGACTTGCCCAACTTCCCCTTATGCCTTCTTACCCTTGGCGGGAAGGTAGGAGAGAAATCGCAAAACCTTTAAGCAGTTCCCAAAGCTAAACACGTTAGTCAGGCAGATTACCCTCTCCTTCCCCATGCCCCAGAAAAGACTAGAAAGAGACACTGAAGGGCAGCAAATCAGTTAAAGATAAAGAACCTCAGGGTAAAAATAAAGGCTGGAGGGCAGAAATCCCACTCCTCCCTCCCACTTGGGAGAGTTTTCCCTGCACTCTATGAAAGACCTTAGTTCAGGACACACTGACATCTTAGAAGATCTTTTGCCTCCAGGAGAACTCCTTGTTGTGCTTTCTCTCTGATTAATTAAAGACCCTTCCTCTCTCTCTGCAGTCCTTTCAGAGTGGGACTGGGGAGGTATGAAGCCACTCAGGCCATCCACTCTCACCTTCCTTACTGCCGGTCCTCAGAGATGCTGGTAAAAGGCCCCTTTCACAAAAAAGGGATAGATGAGGAGTGCAGAAAAAGTAGGCAGAGTTGGCATTTTAAAGACATAAATGGGGGGTCTTCAAGGTTATTTTTAAAAGTGTGGCTACATCCTATAAGGATTGCTTTGAAATAGAAAAATATACTGTGAAACTAGGAGGGGAGTATTCTAAATATTGGGTCAGGGAAAGTTAGAATTAGGTACAAACAAGGAGAAGAGCTGGGAAGGAAAAGGCCTTGCATAAGAATTGAGGAGGGGGGCAGCCGGTTAGCTCAGGTGGTTAGAGTGCAGGCTCCTAACACCAAGATTGCTGGTTCGATCCCCACAAAGGCCACTGAGTTGCGTCCTCCACAACTAGACTGAAGCAACTACTTGACTTGGAGCTGATGGGCCTGGAAAAACACACTGTTTCCCAATAAAATTAAAAAAAAAAAAAAAGGTAAGGAGAAAAAAAAAAAAGAAGAGAAAGGAAAAAGGACCATAGAGAGAGCATTTGGATTTTCAAATATGGGTTTTAGATCAGATTTGAGTCCCAGCTCCACTATTTAACAACTGTGCTTTATCACAGTTTACCTTTCAGGTTCTGTGCCTCAGTTTCTTTATCTGTCAGACACAGATGATAATGTATGTGAAATGCCTATTCCAGACCTGGCACATGGTAAACGTGTAAAAAATGACAATTGTGTTATTATTATTACTATTACTACTTCCTTAAGAGAGGTAAGGGGAAGCCATGTTGATAGTTGACGGAATCCTGGGGGCCACATCAGTAACCTGGACTCCCCTTCCCCATGTCCAGGATTAAAGGGAAATAAAGGTAAGTTTGTATGACCTAAGTGACACATTCAAGATTTTATTCTATTCTATTTTATTTATTTATTTACTTATTTATTTATTTATTTTAGCTGAACCATCCTGCCACCTGTTGGCAGCTCAACGGCTGCTCAGCTCAGGCCAGGAATCCAACCAGCAACCCTGTTGCTCAGAGCTCGCACTCTCTTTTTTTTAAAGATTTTATTGGGGACTTGGGGGAGGGGAACAGCACTGGGGAACCAGGGAAGGGGAACAGACAAGTTGCTGTCCTTTGGTTCACCAGTCTAGTTGTGGAGGACATTGCTTCTGGCCCATGTTGGTATCGTCATTGCACTCTTCCCAGATGAGGCAGATCAGTCACCGGCCTCTGGATGGTCACTCACTGCGGCTATTTGCAGCTCACGCTGACTGCCGGCCACTCACGCTGGCTGTAGGCCACTCACTGTAGCCTCTGGCAGCCCACTGCAGCAGGGGCTGCAGCTATGCCGTCCCGGGGACTCACAGCAGCCCAGCTCCAGGTGGAGCTGTTGTTCACCATCTTAGCTGTAGAGGGCAGTGTCATTGGCCCTCATATGTGGGATCTGAACTGGGGCCGCTGGCCCCAGCTCTTAATCAACTGAGCCACTCGGCCAGCCCTTCATTCAAGATTTTAAAACCTGAGCTAAGGTGACTAAACAATACAAAACTGGATTAATTATAATTCCCTCATTTAGGTTCCCAAACTATCTATGAACTCAGCCCCTTTATTGGACTTGGGGTAAAGAACAGACCTTGGAAGTGGGTGTGGAGGTAAATATTTTATAGCCAAAACCCTCTACCACTACCACATGCCTGAAGAAAGAACAGGAGATACCCAATATGAAATGATGATGATGACGACAACGACGATGGTACTAACTAATTTGGCATATCTCAATCGCCAGAGCCTGTGCTCCTAAACACTATGCAGGGAGTCTCTCCTGACCTGCAGGAGCCTCTTGGAGAGTCCAGAGGCCCATAGCAGCACCCATGCAGAGAGCTGACGTAAGGATTCATCTTCACCGCACTGGTTCATCCAGTAAACATTCCTTGAGCACTAGGGGAGGAATGAGGCAGGAGAGCGCTTCTGACCAGGAATGTTTTACGTAGAGGCTGTTGGTGTATACTGCTGGGGATGTAGGATTTCTCAGGCAGAGACAGGGAGCAGATTCTAGCAGCAAGGAGCCCAGCAGAAGGCAGACAGCAGGACTGGAGACCAGGGAACAGCCTGAATGCAATGGGTTTTGGAGAATACAGCTATGACCATCTTCCAATACAAGATGGAAAGGCAGGAGACTAGCTGGTTCCTGAGAATCTATTGCAGCAAGGGTGGAAGGGAGAATGGCTCGGGTACCTTAGGACAGAGGAAAAAACAACTGCTGAAACTATGCTGTCATGGTGCCACTAAGATTTCCACAGAGTAATATCACCTCCTCCTTGGTCTTGCTACATTTGAAATAAATGACTTCTATTCCCTAAAATTATCCTTTCATGTACATAGCTCCTTAGGGTCCTGCAGAGTACCTGCACATCCGTTATGCCATTTGCTCTGGGCTGCATGCATGTTGGCTGTCACCGTAACTTTCTACACAAGCACTTTCTAGTAATGGTTTGATATGACTTTACACAACTGATAAGCTTTCTACTCATGTGTAGAATGAAAACTGTGGAGTAATGGCAGTGTGGATTTAAAGTCTTATAATACTATAGTCTGTCAACATGGGCAGGAAAAAAGTTAACTGTTGCTTCAAGCTTTAAGAACCCAGCCTAGAGAAATCCTTTGGGAATGCTTGAGGCCTGAAAGAATCAGAGATTTTTTTTTTTTAAAGGAGTATGAATCTGCAAGTGTCCTCCCACTAACAACTGAGATAGCAAGTCAGTCTCCAGTTCAGAACATTCAGATAAATATAACACTGAATAGCTGGTTAATAGCATAGAACCTTGGGTACTGTGATTGTCACTGGTCCAAAAATTTGATAAATTTTAGGTGGAAATGAGCTGGGGAGGGAGAGGGAAAAGTGCCTGGCAAAAGCCATCTGTCTAGGGCAGAAAAACTGGGGGAAGGGGCTGCTGTTCACTCGTGCTCATAGGTCAGTATCCAGAGTCTGAATGGAGTTAAATCTTGTTTTTTTTAAAGATTTTATTGGGAAATTGGGGGAGGGAAACAGCGTTGGGGAACCAGGGAAGGGGAACAGACAAGTTGCTGTTCTTTTGTTCTTCAGTCTAGTTGTGGAGGACGCTGCTTCACTGGCCCGTGTTGGTATCATCATTGCGCTCTTCTTGGGTGAGGCAGATCAGTCGCTGGCCTCTGGACGGCCACTCACAGCGGCTCTTGGCAGCTCACACCAGCTGCTAGCCACTCACGCTGGCTGCTGGCCACTCACTGTAGCCTATGGCAGCCCATTGCAGCATGGGCTGCAGCTATGCTGTCCCGGGGACTCATAGAAGCCCTGCTCCAGGTGGAGCTGTTGTTCACCATCTTAGCTGTAGAGGGCAGTGTCACTGGCCCTCATATGTGGGACCCGAACTGGGGCCGCTGGCGTCCCAAGCCAGCTCTTAACAAACGCACCACTCTGGTCCTGGAGTTAAATCTTGAAGCAGCCAAATAACTGGGTTTTGCTCATGCCTCACCAAAAAACACCAGCCTACATTTCCAAAAGGCAAGTAATGCAGTTGGTTGGGCCCTCTTCCAGAATTTCTTTCTTCTGGCAGGACAGTGCTGGTGTAAAGGAAGTGTGGGGCCAGGCCGAAGGAAGTGCTGTCCGGCAGGACTTACTGCCCGACAAGCCAGAATAAGCCCAATCCCCCATTTCTGTTTCCTGCTACCCAAGGGACCCGCTGTATTTCTTACCAAAAAGAAAGGTTGCCCAAAGGACAAGGAGGGGGTGGGGGGACACTATAATTATATTGTAAGTCTCAACCTGAAATGTACACCAGTTACTTGTAAGATAGAAAGGGAACGCAAAACTTTCCTGAAATGCCTTGCCCTCAATATTTCGCCAAAAAGAAGGCCAACATCTCAGTGCTCTTACCAAAATTTGTAGTTTTAAGTAAACACTACCAACCCATTTTATAATCTGAAGTCAAGCTAGCAGCAACCAATGCCAGGATATATTTAAAAACAGCAACAGGAATCTAACAATATTGTCATTTAAAGGACAGTCACAGCTCAGAGTGCTGGCAAAGAGTAACAGCCTCACCTGACCAGTGGCTCACACGAAGCAGGCTTTTAATGATGGAAGGAGCTCAGAATGAAAGCTAATGCCAGCTCACACACTGATTCTTTGTGTGACACTCTGAGCAACTCAGTTAACCTTGATCAATCGCTCCCCCAACCCCACGGGAGGAGACACAGTACCGGAAATCAGGTCAAATACTTGGAAAATGGCTCCATGTAGGTCTGAAACATTACAGTGCTGTCAATAGAAAGAATCCCGCCAGCTCAGTGTGCAGACCCATGAAGAGTAGCTCACTCCTTCACACACCAGTTGAGTGTCTACTGCATGGAAAAGGAATAACTAAAAACAAAACGAGCGATTCCAGAGAACTAGAACATAAGTTGTAAAGCAGAAAAAAAGGACTGGCAATTGGGAAGAGTCACCTTCTACCATCTTAGTCATTAACTAGGAGAAAAACCTTGGGCAAGTCCCAAATAAACTCCAAGGACCTTGGTTTCTTTGTACAATGAAAGGGCTGCATTAGAGAAACTGAAGGGTCTCTTTATAATCCTATGTAATCACATGGCTTTCTAAGGATTGCAAGTCCTCCTTACCTGTTCATCTGAACCTCCCATTCAACGCTCCACATTGGTTTACGCTAAAACAGTCTGCTTATCAACACATCTAAGAATGAAAAACACAGGAACTACCAGAATCATACCATGAATTTAGTTTCAAGGCCTTTAAGCAATAATAACAATAATAACAGCAACACAATAAACCCAGTGGCTTTACTTTAGTTAAGGTATTCTAATCTGTTTACACATTGACAGCAACTACAGTGAGGCAGAAGCTGGTCCAGGGCAGGGCAGGACGCTCCAAACATCTCACCAGCGGCTCCTGGGGCTGCGCACTTCCCACCCGGCTCCTTCCCTCCACCTCTCCCACCCCAGGGGAAGGCACCCACAGTAGGAGGACGCATGTTTCTTTACCTTTCTTTCATTTAACCCGAATTCCAATGACAGATGTAATCTGAAACTGAAAGTATCTGCCTGTCAACTCAAATCCTTAACTAGAAATGATGAGATGTCACAAAAATCACTGAAATGATAAGCAGTGATGTATCCACAGCTTGTAAGTCAGGGACTAACCATTTGCCGCCATCCAGTCACATTTCTCATGACCCATGTTCCACAGGTACCGGTTTACTATTCACAAAGCAGAGTAAAAATTAAATTCACTAAAAATTTCCCAAACCACATATCCATGGCATGAAAGAAATCATGCAGGGTTTGAAGGAAACCAGAATGGGCTAAAATTATTTCTTGCCTCCATTTAGTTCTTTATCACACTTGGGTTGTTGAGGGTATTGCTTAAAATGAGCGAATATTTAGGCCGCTACTGATATCGGCCTAACTACTGAAACTTCATATGGGGCAATTTACAGCAATATGGTTAGGCTTTTTTTCTGTTTGTCATTATTTATATTTAAACAATAACAAGGGCTAACACTTTAGTGTTTACCATATGGCAGACATGGTCCTAAGTACTTTACAAAGAATAACTCATATAACCCTCACAAAAACCTTTCTGAGGTGGATACTATTCTAGTCCCCATTTAACAGAAGAGAAAACTGAAGCTCAGGATTAAGTAACTTGGCCAAGGTCACACAGCTAGTTAGAGGCAGGGCCAGGACTTGAACCCAGGCAATGAGGCTCTGGAGTTCACACTCAGAACCACTAAGCTAAATCACCCAGAAATAACAAGGTAGAGATTTCCCCCTTTGGCTGACTCTCAGTGACTCCCAGTGCTCACAAGATACTACTCCCCAACACTCACTCTCAACAAAGGACTCCCTCCTCCGAGAGAATACACAGGCTCCTTGGGCGTGACTGATCTGTGCCCATAGCCTCTTTTTATAAGATTGTCTATGTACTTGCTTTTCTCTCAAAATAAATGACCCCAGGGCTCTAAATCCTACCCTCTCTTGTTCCCTCAGGGAACTTGCTCTATGAATCCCCTTTCTATCTTTCATCTTTCATCTCTTCTGTCTCTTCCCCCCTCGCCCTGTAAACATGGTCAAGTGTACCACCAGCAAAAAAAACACAAACACACACACACACACCCTTCTTTGATTTTCATCCACTTTTTTGAAGATTTTTATTTAAAAATATAGCTAACATACAATTTTATATCAGTTTCAGGGGTACACCATAGATGTTCAACATTTATATACCTAAAGAAGTGATTACCATAAGTCCAGCAACCATCTGACATTGTACCATGCTCTCACAGTATTACTGACTATATTTCCCATGCTATACATTGCAGCCCCATGACTTTTTTTTACACCTGGAAATGTGAACCTCTTATTCCCCTTCAGCTAACCCCCTTTTTAATTTTTCAATTATAGTTAACATTCGATATTATTTTGTGTTAATTTCAGGTGCACAGCATAGTGGTTAGACATTTATATAATTTAAGAAGAAGTGATCCCCCTGACTAGTCTAGTACCCACCTAGCACTATACATAGTTATTACCATATTATTGACTGTATACCCTATGCTTTACTTTACATCCCCATGACTACTCTGCAACAACTAATTTGTATTTCTTAATCCCTTCCCCTTTTTCACCCACACTCCCAACCCCCCTCCCATCTGGCAACCATCAAAATGTTCACTGTAGCTATGAGTGTTTCTGTTTTGTTTGTTTATTTTGTTCTTTATTTATTTATTTTTTTGAGGGCAGTGTCACTGGCCCTCATATGTGGGACCGAACCGGGGCCGCTGGCTTCCCAAGCCAGCGCTTAACCACCGCGCCACTCAGCCGGCCCTTATTTATTTTTTATTTTTGAGGGCAGTGTCACTAGCCCTCATATGTGGGATCTGAACCGGGGCCGCTGGAGTCCCAGGCCAGCTCTTAACCACCGTGCCACTCGGCCGGCCCTATTTTGTTCTTTAGATTCCACATATAAGCAGAATCACATTGCATCTGTCTTTTTCTGCCGGACGTTTTCCACTCAGCACAGTACCCGTTAGGTCCATCCATGCCACCACAGATGGCAAGAACCTATTCCCATCCATGGCCGAGGAATATTCCATTGTATATATGTACCACTTTCTCTTTATCCATTCATCCACTGATGGTCACCCAGACTGCCTCCACATCTTGACCACTGTAAACCATGCAGCAATGAACATATGGATGCACATGTCCCCATGAAGTAGCATTTTGAATTTCTTCTGATAAATACCCAGAAGTGGAAATTTACTGGGTCCTTCTTTGTTTCTTGTTATAGCCTTTGTTTTAAAATCTAGTTTGTCTGGTATAAGTATTGCTACCCCAGCTTTTTTTGTTGTTTTTTTCCATTTCCATTTTCATGAAATATCTTTTTTCATCCCTTTACTTTGAATCTGTGTGTCTTTCAGTCTGAAGTGAGTCTCTTGTAGGCAGTATATGTAAGGATTTTGTTTTCAGCCACCCTATGTTTTTGATCAAAGCATTTAATCCAATAACATTGAAAGTAACTGTTCATAGATATGTAACTATTGCCATTTTACTATTCATATTTTTTATCGGTTTTTTTCTTTTTTCCATCTTAAAGAAGTTCCTTTAACATTCTAGCCTTGCTAGGTAGAGTACCCTTGTTGTAGATCCTTGCTTTTCATCATGTTGAATATTTTGTGCCAATCGCTTCTTGCCTGCAAAGTTTCTGTTGAGAAATCAGCTGACAATCTCATGGGAGCTCTCTTATTAGCTACTAGTTGCTTTTCTTGCTGCTTTTAGGACTCTCTTGTTGTGTTTAAACTTTGCCATTCTAATTATAATGTGTCTTGGTGTGGGCTGTTTGGGTTCATCTTGTTTGGGACTCTCTGCACTTTCTGGACTTGTATGTCTATTTCCTTTGACAGATTAGGAAAGTTTTCAGTCATTATTTCTTCAACTAGGTTCTCAATCCCTTGCTTTCTCTTTCCTCCTTCTGGTACCCCTATGATGCAAATGTTGTTATGCTTGATGTTGTCCCAGAAGTCTCTTAAACTATTTTCATTTTCCTGTTTTTTTTTGTTTTTTGTTTTTTTGTTTCCTTTTGCTGTTCTGATTGGGTATTTTCTGCTATCTTGTCTTCCAAATCTATGATTGGATCCTTTGCTTCATCTAATCTGCTGGTGATTCCTTCTAGTGTATAGTTAATTTCAGTTATTGTATTTTTCACTTCTGATTAGTTCATTTTTGTGGTTTCTATGTCTTTTTTGATGCTTGCTATCTCTTTGTTGAAGTTCTCACTAAGTTCCTTGAGCATCCTTATTTTATTCATTTATTTTTTTTGAGGGCAGTGTCACTGGCCCTCATATGTGGGACCGAACCGGGGCCGCTGGCTTCCCAAGCCAGCGCTTAACTGCCGCGCCACTCGGCCGGCCCGAGCATCCTTATAAACAGTATTTTGAACTACAGAGTTCTAGTAAGTTGCTTGCCTCCATTTCATTTAGTTCTTTTTTTTTTTTTTTGGAGTTTTCTCCTGTTCTTCCATTTGGGACGTATTTCTTTGTTTTCTTCATTTTGGCTGCCTGTTTCTATGTATTAGGTAGATCTGCTACGTCTCTTGCTGGGCGACCTTATGTAGTATGTGCCCTGTGGGGCCCTGGCACAGTCTCCCTGGTCGCCTGAGCCAGGTGCTCTAGGAGTGTCCCTTGTGTGTGTTGTGTGTGCTCTCCTGCTATTGTTGAGCCTTGATTGCTATTGGCACCTCACTGGGTGGGACTGATTCTCATGCTGACTGGCTGTGGGGTTTGGGCACATCCAAAGCTTACCACATGGAACAGGATTTGCCCCAGCAGGCTCTGGTGCCTACTGAGACCACTCTTTGTGTGTGTCACTTGTGGGGCTAACTGGGCAGTGTTTGCTGTCATCTGAAGCCAACCTCAAAGCATGTTGGTTCTTGCCTACTGTGAGGGGCTCTGGAGCAGGCCCAGGTCAGCCACTGCCTGTGACTGTTCAGAGAGTACCTGGTAGGAGCTACAATGTGATCCACAGTTGGTCTCTGTCTGTGCTGGACCTGGAAGCGTGTGGGAGAGGCCACGCTGTGAAGCAAGGATGGTTGTCATCAGTACCAAATCTGGGGTAATTCTGCAAAAAGCCAGCACACACAGAGGCCTCCTGACGCCTGCTGCCAGTTGCCGGTTCCAGTAAGGTTCAGCCACAGGTAAAGCCTCCTGTGATAAGGGGTTGGATATGGCAGGGTCTCAGTGAGTCACAGGGAGGAGCTTCAGGGCGCACCAGGCCAATCAGATTCAGATTTGGTCATAAGCGGTCCTCCAGGCCACCCTGCCCTCCACGCCACACACCTCAGTCTGCTCCCCATGTGCCTCTGATGCCCCCGAGTCACCGTCCCTCCGTTGGAGCCCAGGGTGAGTGAACTGTGAGGGAGTCCGTGTGTGGGACCGTTTAGGAAGACGTCTGGGTTTCCCACAGCTTTCCGTCCCACCTGGACGGTCTGAATTCCCACTGTTTTTCACAGCCAGATGTTGTGGTGGCTCTTTTCTCTGCACCAACACTTCTGGATGGGAAGCCGGGTGTGAGATTGGGGTCCCTTGCTCCTCCATGGGGAACCTCTGTGGCCAAGAATCCCTCCCAATTTTCATCTGCCACACAGATGTTTCGGGCCAGTTCATTTTGGGTCTCCACCCCTCCAACCAGTCTCAATGCAGCTTCTTCTTTATATCCTTAGTTAAAAAACTTATGTTCAGTTAGACTTCAGATGGTTCTCCAGGCTGATTGTTCTATAACTTAGTTGTAATTTTGATGTGTTCATGGGATGAAGCAAGCACAGTGTTTATCTATTCTGCCATCTTGGATCATTCCCTCAGTCTTCATCCATTTTTAATTCTGTAATTTCGGCCACTATCTCACTCTGTGACCCTAGATAAATTGCTTACTTCCTCTAACAGGCTTCACTGTCTGCATCTAAATAATGAGGGCCTGGGACCTGGGTCTCCAAGATCCTTCCAACTCCAACGTTCTGTGGTTCTTAATGTAGAGAAGATTTGACCAAGCTTAATTTCTTTACTGTTCCCCAAAACTCCAAAGTTAATTTTCCTCTAAGACTATCAAGCTGCTCCCCCATCCAGCAATGCTCTCCTTTTTCTCTCCATTCACTTCCCAAATCCTGGTTTTCCTTTAAGACGTAGCTTAAACTTCACCTGCTCCAGTGTATCCTCATCTTTAAGTCTTAGAGAACTTCAATTATAAACCACAATTGGCACTCTCCATAGATAGTGCCTTACCTTCTTACCTTTAATATTACTGTTCTGTGTCTCTTTGTTCCTTCGCCTAGACTGAGCTCTCAGTGAGCAAGGACTGTCACATTTCCATGTAAACCCTAAAGGACCTCACACTAAGTAGGTTTGCAATGGTTGCTCTATAATGCTGGTTGGTTGACTGAGGGGTTACCCTGTTTAGTGGTCAGCATACATTACAAGATTCCCTGATTGTGAAGACAGGGTCTCTCATCCCTATTTTCTAATCCTCTGTCATACACACATTTATAAAACATAAACTTGTCACTCAAGAGCATCTTCCAAATTTAGCAACAGGAATGCTTAGTTAACTCCTTGACTTCCTTTTATCTGAATCAGGCACAGTTATAGCCATGTTTCCTTCTGACCCAAATGTAAGTGGTCATAAGCACTATAACTTTATGGGCCTCTGCTTGATCCAGGTTCTACCCTTGCACTAATACACATTCTCTATGGTTATTAAGTTCCCTTACTTTTCAACACATATAGCATTATGTTACTTCCTCACTCTTGGAACCAAATTTCCAGGAAACATCTGGAATAATACCAGAGATTTCATGTTTGAGCAAAACTACATCCTCTGCTTTATTCATTTGGAAATGACTAATTTCAACTCTTAGATTTGAAGTGAACACAGATGGATGTGTATGTTTCAGGGGTTTGCTAGCACTTTCCAACAGAGGCAAGTCACCAACAAAAACCCTGAAACAGTGCTCACTTCCACCTCCCTAAGAGAACTAACTAGGGACGTACTGCTCAGTACTGTGAGTACTGTTCTGGGATTTCCAACAATCCTGTATTGCTACTGACTACTCAAAGTGAATCCCAAACTTCCTCAAACAGAATTTTAAACTCAGCTTAATTGTTTTAAATGAATGCCCCAGAACACTGGTTCTCAACACTGATTACAGATTCTAGGGCACTCTCATAAATGCCAGTGTTCATCTTCCTCTCTTCCCCACCCACTACCCCTCAAAGATTTTGATTTAACTGGTTTTGTGTGAGAACAACAAATCAGTATTTTCTTAAAAGCACCTCAGCTATACCGAATGAATTAAGATATTATTGTTAAAATATTTTGGGTATGATGATAGTACTGTGGCTGTGTTTTTGAAAAGTAACTCTTCATTACTGGAAAAACTGGTGAAATCCCAATAAGGTCTTCGCTTAGTTAACAGTATGGTACTAATGTAATTTCTTGGTTTTGATTATTATACTTAAGGTTCTGTAAGATGCCCACTTCAGAGGAAGATGTGTGATGACTTTTCTCTAAGTCTAAAATTGAAATTAAAAAGCTTTTAAAAAAAAAAAGTCCTTTACTTTTAAAAATACATATGTCTGTATTTATGAATGAAATGATATACCTGAGATTTACTGCAAAATAGACCAGTTGAGGAGATGGCAGAGAGTGAGGGGAGGGAGTATGGTTGAAACAGGAGTGTTTACAAGTTGATGCCTGTAGTCGTGGTGCACTGGGTACATGAAGGTTCACAGTCTTTGTCTACTCTAAGGTGTGTGTGTAAAACTTTCCATCATACACATTAGAGGGAAAAAAAATCCCAGGTGATTCTAACATGTATTCAGGGCTCTGGAGTCTTGAAAATGTGGTATAATGAGGAACTCTGGTTGGTATGACAAAATACTTAACCCTTGAAAATGAGCTAGTCTTTCTGTACCACACTTTCCTAAACTACAAAACTATAAATATGGATCACAGGACCTTTCAAAAAGAAAACAAGAAGCACTGAAAAGTTGATTCATTCTAAAATCTTCTAAGAGTTAATGTCATGCTTAATTTCTAGCACAACAGTAAAAAATGGTAAGGTCTTTCTTATATCCACAAGAGCATTTCGCAAAGAATGTTCTTTAAAAAAAAATGCTGGGCCGGCCGAGTGGCGCATTGGTTGGGCGCTGGTTTGGGGATGCCAGCGGCCCCGGTTCGGATCCCACATGAGGGCCGGTGACACTGCCCTCTACAGCTAACAACAGCTCCACCTGGAGCTGGGCTGTGCGAGCCCCGGTGATGGTGTGGGCTGCAGCCCCTGCTGCAGTGGGCTGCCATAGGCTACAGTGAGTGGCCCGCAGCCAGCGTGAGCGGCTGGCAGCCAAGCGTGAGCTGCCAATAGCCGCGGTGAGCGACATCCAGAGGCCAGCGACCGATCTGCCTCATCCGGGAAGAGCGCAATGACGATACCAACAGTGAAGCAACATCCTCTGCAACTAAACTGAAGAACAAAAAGACAGCAACTTGTCTGATCCCCTTCCCCGATTCCCCAACGCTGTTCCCCTCCGCCAATTCCCCAATAAAATCTTAAAAAAAAAAAAAAAAAAAAAAGAAATGGGTGTTGTAATCAGGATTTAAAAAAAAAAAATGCTACTTCTATAAGACGTTAATAGGTGTTACCCAATATGAGGGTTCTGAGGTCGAAAAGTTTGAAAAGTGCTTATTTTCTTTACTGTAAGATCCCTAAGAACTTTCTTTGTTTAAGTTGGGAAACAGTGTTGGGGAATTGGGGAGGAGGACCAGCCAAGTTGTTCTTCAATCTCAGTTGTGGAGGGCGCCAGTGGCCATCTAGCTACGCATTGGCAGCTCGTGGCCTCTTAGCTCAAGGTGTTGTGTTACAATGTTAGTTGCGGGTGGGCATAGCCACCATTCCATGCGGGAGTTGATCCTCTGAGCCATCCAGGCAGCTGCTCAGCTCAAGGTGCCGAGTTCAGTCTTAGTTGTGGGTATGCATAACCACCATCCCATGCAGGAGTCAAACCCGGCAGCCTTGTTGTTAAGAGCACTCGCTCTTATCCACTGAGCCATCCCGGTGGTAGTTCAGCTCAAGATGCCGAGTTCAGTCTTAGTTGCAGGCGGGCATAGCCCACCATCAAACAGGCAGTCTTGTTGTTAGGAGCACGTGCTCTCACCAGCTGAGCCATCCTGCCACCTGTTGGCAACTCAGCTCGGGTACAGCATCATTGGCCCATGTGAGAATTGAACTGGCCACCCTGTTGCTCAGAGCTCGTGCTCTTAAGCTAACTCGTAACCAACTGAGCCACTCACCGGCCCCCTAAGAACTTTTAATAAGATAATATGCACTGTGACTTCCCAAGGTGGTGAAGGAATATGCAAAAAGTTTGATCTTCTTTACATGGACTAGTTTTGTAGAACTTATTTTGGATAATAGGGCTCTAGGCCAGAGGTCTCCAAATCTCAGGTAATTGAGAAAGGCATCAGAATCATTTGGTAATGTTATTAAAATAATGATCACAGACTGCATACCAGACTACTGGGGGCAGAGGAGAACTCAGTATTAAACAAACAAACAAAAACCCAAGAGATTGTAATGCATAGTCATGTTTGGGACTAAAAGCTACGTGATCATAATGTAATAAAACAGTTTATACTATTTGAAAGGCCACACCAATGCCAACCAATGTGACAGGTCATACTTAATAGTCTTCCAAATAAAAGACTTCCATGAGAGAAGCATGTATGCATATAACATTTTATGAAAGTTAAGTACAAATGTGTTGGAGGTATTAGTAAATTTAAATTTCTCGATATAGCTATCAACTACTTTGTAATCTCAAAGACGAACTATGTCCATTACTAATAGATAATTAATTTGCTGTGATTCTCACCCCTTTACTTGTGTGTTTCTTCAAGTCCACCTTCTTCTCTGGCCTGAGTCAATGACCAGAAGTATTTTGTTAAACAACTCCATGGGGCGCCATTCACCTAAGTGGTTTCTCCAACATTGACCTCCTGAACTTTTCTTGATATGACACCACTTCAAGGTATCAGGAATATAAATCCCTTCTTTTTTTTTTTGAGGGCAGTGTCACTGGCCCTCATATGTGGGACCGAACCGGGGCTGCTGGCTTCCCAAGCCAACGCTTAACCACCGCGCCACTCAGCCGGCCCAATAAATCCCTTCTTGATTGAAAACTTTGGAAAACGTATTTAGTGATACCTCGGTGCTCCCAGAGGTGTGCCATGCAGTGGCCCATGAATGATCCATTTTAGTGCTTAAAACAAGTACCTACTTACTGTTATCAATAATTACTCACCATCTGTACCATGCTCTTTAGTTTACTAAGTACTTTCACATGAAATTATCTTGCTTCTTTGCTTACAAAACCTTGTGAGTTAACTAGGCACAAGTATATTTCATCCAATCAATAAGAATCACTAAGCTTTTCGGGTGCTAACACAGTGAAAAATACAATTTTTAGGGATATGTCAAGGCTTCTGCTCTCAAAGAACTGACACCCTATTAGAAAATAAAATATAAATTACACATAGGAAATAATTAAAGTCAATTTCATGTGCATTTTTTTTTTTTGAGGGCACAGTCACTGGCCCTCATGTGTGGGACCCGAACCGGGGCCACTGGCTTCCCAAGCCAGCGCTTAACCACTGCGCCACTCGGCCGGCTCCTAATTAAAGTCAATTTGAAGATATAATGTTAGCTAGAGCAAATCAGTACGTCAGGACATTGCACGTACTCATAACAGCTAACACTTACTGAGCAATTTATTCTTCACTCCACCCTTGGGGTAGGTTACTACTATTAGCCCCATTTTTCAGATGAGGAAACTGAGAACAAGAGAAGTTAAATAACTTGCCCAAGCAAATAAATGGTAAACCAGGATTCAAACTCCAGATTGGTCTATGCTAGCTGTATGGACCACTCGTTTTTCACCATCACATTTTACTGCTGGGAAAGATGATCCCCAGAGCATAGACAGAAAATGACTGCTTCCCATAAAGCTGGGAAAACTGGCTCTACAGCTCAGTAGAAAAGGACTCAGGGATCACAGGGAATCACAATAGGGAGTCAGCGATATTATTTTCCCATAATACTTACCTCTTTGATTCTTTTAACTAAAGCATTCTGATCAAAAGAGACAGCTTCTGCACACTGATGGAGGTGATCCTGATACCGGAGGCAAAGCTGCAATACCTGCTGGGAATCCAGTTTCTCCAGTTTGGTATTTGTTGGGGAAGTCTGGCCACTCAGTAGCCCTGCAAAGCAGAAAAAAGAATGAAATGAAATGCAATGAAAATTTGTGCTAATAAACTTGCGAATAAAGTAGCTTAATAATAAGCTTACTGAAGACTGGGCAGGAGACCTAAACCTAATCTTGCATCTTGTGTTATATGCTAAGGACAATCATAGCAACTGTCATTTACAGAGTATCTATTATGTGCCAAGCACTTGGCACAGTGCCTCCTGAGCACTGTTTTTCATATTCGTAATCTCCCTGGAAAGTAAGGCATCATTAGCCCCATTTTACAGATGAGGAACCCAAGACACAGAAAGGTTAACTTCCCTAAACTCACAAAGTAAGTGGTTTCTCCAAGTTAGAACTCCTAGCCTTAAGACACCACTTTAAGGTATCAGGGACATGAATCTCCTCTTGATGGTCATGTTTGGAAGATGTTTTTAGTCAGTTCCTTTTAATACTGAAAACGGTTGTCTGAGAAACTGGGAAAAAGAAATAAAATGTATAAGGGAACTGTTAGAGGAGATGCAAACATGAACAAACTTAAAAAGTGAACAGGATGTGACACACTATGAACCTCATTCTTTACATCTTCTTAGAACATCAGTTCAGTCGCATAACTATGAAATTCCCTTACATGTGCAAAGGGCATTATAGTTTCGAAGCCTTTCATCTAGAGTTACCTTACTATTCTTTCAGATGTATAGAACAGGATAATTGTTAGCATTTCCAGAAGAACTCAATCACAGAAGCTAAATGCCTTGCCCCTGGGTCTTACAGCAGAGCCCTGAAGAGAACTCAGGCCTACCGACTTCTGGCCAGGTGCTTTCTGCAAGCCGAAAGTTCACACACTTTTTGGTGTTAGGACTCCGTACCCTCTCAAATATTACTGAGGACCCCAAAGAGCTTTGGTTCATGGAGTTTATATCAGTATTCACCTATTAAAAATTAAACTGAGAAAATTCTTAAATAGTTATTAAATCGTTTAAAAATAGCAGCAATAACCCCATTACATGTTAACATAAATAACATATTTTAAGGAAAATTGTATTTTCCAAAACAAAAAAGTGAGAAGAGTGGCATTGGTTTACATTTTTTTAAGTCTTTTTAATGTCTGGCTTAACAGAAAACAGCTGGCGTCTTGTATCTGCTTCTGCATTTAATCTGCTATTTCACACAGTGTAGCCTCTGGAAAACTCCATTGTCCACTTGTAAGAGAATGAGCGTAATTAGCTGATGTCTAAGTATGACTGTGAAAATGGTTTTGACCTCAGAGAATCCCAGGTAGGGTCCTGGGGATCTCAGCGATTCCCCTACGACACTCCGAGAAGCACGGTGCTAAGCCATGTTCTGTCTCATACCACAGCCAAAGACACAGCACAAGGTACATCAAAAAAACATGACAACGAGGTACATGCTGGGCGTGATCAAGGTGGACCCACCCACATCAAAGCTCTTCTTGGGAACTCTTCCTCACCACCAATATCAGACCCTCTGGTTCTGAGGTGTTGGAGCCTAAGCCAGTGTTCTCTTTCTCCCCAAACAGCCTGTAAGGTGGGCTCCCAGGTGAGCTGCCCCAGAGAATCCTTGGATGTGCCAGTCACTGCTCTGCTCCCCACATCCCCTGCCAGCACTAGGTCCCCAGCTGTTGCACTGTTGATCTTACACAGAAAACACCAGTTACTCCAGCGGAACCTGCCTCTACCTAGTAGCTTTTGGTGAGGCTGGTATTTGCAGAAATGGGGATTTGTTTTTTAATTGAAATTTTTATTGAGATCCTGTGTAAAGGATATCTTTTATCCAGTTTCCCCCAAAGGTAACATCTTGTAAAAACTACAATATCACAGCCAGGATACTGACATTGATACAATCCACTGGTCTTATTCAGGTGTCCCCATTTTACTTGCACTCACGTGCCTGTCTGTGTATTTAGTTCTGCACAATTTTTTCACATATAGAGGTTCATGTACCCACCACCACAGTCAGATACTGAGCCATTCCATCACACGAGGATTTCTTGTGCTGCTTCTTCTAATCACATCCACCTCTCATGCCTCTCCCCATCCTTAACCCCTGACAAACACTAATCTGTTCACCATTCCTATAACTTTAGAATTTCAAAACTGTTTTATAAATGGAATAATGCAATATGTAACCTTTGGGGACTTTTTTCACCCAACGTAATACTTTTGAGACTCATCTAAGTTGCTGCACACATCAGTCGTTCATTCCTTTTTACCTCTGAGTATTCCACTGCGTGTACGTCCTGGAGTATTCACCCACTGAAGGACACTGGAGTTGTTTCCAGTTTGGGCTATTACAAACAAAGCTGCTATGAAGAGCCTGTACAGGTTTCTGTGTAAACATAAGTTTTCATTTCTCTGGGATAAATGCCCAAGAGAGCAACTGTGGAGTTGTATGGTAATTGCATGTTTAGTTTTATAAGAAACTGTGAGTTTTCTAGAGTACCTCCGAACAAGGAAGCAGGGGATTTTAAGACCACTGTAATCTCCTAACAAAATTATCAAGGACTACCCTATCACTGACAAAGAATACAGTCCCAGGAACAGACTTAGGGACGAAGTTACCAAAAAGTTTTTGCTGTCAATCCAAGATTGAAGTAGGAAAAGAGTGAGCAACCACTGTGGAACGAGGAATGAATGATTTTGTGCCATCAACAGGGGGCAGGATAATGCACAGGCCACATAGAAAACAACAATAAATTCAACAATATAAAAATCAAGATTCCGCTTAAATTAAAAATCAACCCCGTAAGTTAAAAAAAAAGCAAAACCCTGGGGAAAATATTTGCAACTCATATCAAAAAGGGTAAGCGTCCTATTATATAAAGAGCTCCTAGTAATTGGGAAGCAAAAAATCAGCACAAGAAAGATAGACAAAGAATATGAAAAGGCATTTCACAGAAAAGGAACTACTAATGCCTCAACTCTAAGAAAAGATGCACAACCTCCCTTATCATTAAAAAACACAACAAAACAAAGAAAAACCCCAGAAATGAAAACTTCACTGCTAGCCCATTTTTCACCTGTCTAATTGTTAAAAATCCAAAGTATGATAAAAACTCCGTAGGTGGAACTATGAGGAAACAGGCATAGCTGATTGGTGTGTAAGCTGTTAACAACTCCATAGAGGGCAATTTGGCATGGGTATCAAAATTACAAATGAATAAGGCCCTTGATGCTACACTTTCACTACTAGGAATTTGCACATATATTAGTACACATGCTAAATGACGTACAATGTATATATAAGATTCGTTGCAGCAGTGATCATAACAGTAAGATATGAGCAAACACCTCAATGTCCATCAATAAGCAGCTTGCTAATTAAATTCATAAATTGTATACGACCATAGAAAAGAATAAGCTCTGTATGTATTAACATTAAAAAAAAATCTCCATAAGATATTAAGTAAAAAAGAAAATACAGAGGGTGCCAAAACACTTTACACATAGTAAAGAAAAAACGGTATTAAAATTGTAATACAATGAACGACGCTAGTATTCATTTAACGCCATCTTTTGAGTGAATGTTATACTACACATCGCTACGGTAATTCAACTTCGAAAAGTAATACATAGATAACATCTCTTAAAACGAGTACTTTTTTTGGGCACCCCCCGGTATATAGGATAATGTACAGTGTGTGCTACCATTATGTAAAAAGAGGAGACAAGTTAAATAAAACATATATTCATATCCGCTTGTATTTATACAAAGAAACTTTGAAATAAGAATTAGACAGATGGAGAACAAGGGTATGGAAAGAAAATTTCATAATATACTTTTAACATCTTTTAACCATGTGAATGTATTTTCCTTTCAGAATTTAAAAAATAAACTCATTTTAACAAAAAGTGGCCAAGGTCTTCCCCACCTATTTGTAATGTCTTCTTGGGCAGTTTTCTCCTCTTCCCTCACCCAAGTGTCCCCAACTCTATAAAACAAAACCAGCTTCTAGCTTTCATTCTCACTAAGGTTTACATGACTGAATACACCTTAAAACAGCATCTTCTCCAACGCAATTAAACGCCTCATAACAAACTGTGAGCTGGCAGAGCAGAAGCCATGTGCTGCTTATCTTTATCTCTGTGTCTAACATCTAGCACAGGGACATATTAGTTCTCAAATGAGGGTAAGAGGATGCAGTTCTATTGCTAGAATTCCATGGAAAGAGTGAGTTGAGGAAGACTTGAGGAGGAAAAAAGGCTTTTCAGGTTCTCTCCTCTGTATTCTCCACACACACTTAGGAGTGAGGCCTGCTCTCAGTCTGAACCTGCTGTTCCAAAGTGAATGAGGAAGATTTCCGGAGCCTGTTTTGAAGAATGGGAGGAGAAAAGCCGCAGGGCCAGCCCAAGCTTCCAGCGTGCTGAAGCAGAGGACCCAGAATCCAACTTTAACTCACAAAACAAACTCTTACTGTTACTCTTACAAAAAAAAAAAAAAGGCAGGGGGAAGGGTGGTGGTGGTGGATTTCAAGAAAGCTGCCTAGTCTAGAAGACACACTACGGTGTTCCAATTAAGTTGCCCAGCCATCTTTCAAGTCAAATAAATTACACTTTCAATCACCCTTATAAATCAAAATTGTACCCTTTGAATCATCTATCTAAAAGAGCAGGTGCATGGGTCTATTATAAGAATATGCTTCTTTAACTCACAGGAATCTCTGAAAATATGCCACAAATCCTGCTCCAGAAAACAGAAGGAGCAAGACAGGGGAAAAAAACGATGGGCCACTTTTTCTACTCCTGACGTTACAAAGCTTTGGCAACCCAAGTAGAAGCAATGACTACAAAGCGCTCCCATCCCTCTCAAGTGCTGGGACCCCATCTCCCTCATTTTGATGACTGAACCATCCCGTATCTTCTGATAAAAGGAGGAGGAGCAAGGCCAGAAAGCTGGATAAATTTAGACATTTTGTCATTTTTAGAAGAACAAACTACCAGCCCTCAGAACTGCTTTATCTCTGAATGCACACTAAGGATTTTTTTAAATTGTGAATGCTTTCAATGAGATATGTACTCTCCGGCTCTCTCCATGTCCCCACTTCCTGTTGTCTTACACCCAGCCAGTGTCACTCATTCACATTACCTGCCGGCCTTCCGAGGGCCTCTAGGTTCACACCACTGTTTTAATTCTTACTGACCAACTTGAATAATAACCTAAACCCGCCTCTAGGTTCACACCACTGTTTTAATTCTTACTGACCAACTTGAATAATAACCTAAACCCGCAGGTAAAAGAGAATGAACCATAGCATCTTGAAATTATTTTTTGTCTAATTTATAAATGCTCTTTATAGTTAAGATTTTTTTTTTTTACTTATTATATACATTTTCAAACATATAGAAAAGTAGGAAAAAGTATATACCCAAATATTCACTATCTAGATTCAACAACTTACACTTCATCCTATCTACTTCATCTTTCTATATATATATATATATTTTTATTTTTTTTCTGGAGCCATTAAAAATTATAGACGTTGTGACACTTCACTCCTAATAAGTACACTATTCTTCTATATATTTGTGGTTAGTTTTTCATGCTAAATAAAAGTTTCTAAATTATGTCTTCCTTACTGTGCTAGGGAACAAAGCCATTACCCTCAGTTTTCCTTAAATGAATGGTACACACAAAGTAGATGTTTATTGAGTTAAAAACCTGATCTAATAGATTGCACCTATTAAGGGTTGTTTTTGCAAATGATAAAAACTGAAGACATTTCCTAAGACCCCGTTGAAACCACTTTGTTTATACAGGAGTGGAAATGGGCTCCGGGGAATGGGCAAGGACCAAGGCAGGATATTACACGGATCCAACAAACTGCCATCTGTGCCTGCTTCTTGGTGTCAAGTATTGAATGGAAAAATCATCAGGGTTCGAAATTTGGAAAATACTTTGCTGAGCAATCTTTTTCTTTCTGAAATGTCAGGCAGGGGGAAAAAAGTTTTTCTAAAGTATAGTAAAGAGCCATTTGGGTATTAACGTAGGCTATTACCATGCTGAATTCCTTGACTTCTAGAGCCTTAGCCACTTACAGAGCTAGAAATGAGTATTATGAAAAGTGGGGCCCATGTCTGAAAAAACGGTATAACAAATTCCATTTCCTACCACAGAATTCAGAAAACAGAATCTATGCAAACATTGACAAAAGTTATTGTGAAGGTACAATTAAATAACAACAGATCATAAAAAAAGAAATTATGCCTAAAACTAATAAGGGATTTTTGATTCTATTGGTCAAGGTATATTTCAAAGACAAAAGCTCAGAAGCCATGTGTATTCTTTCCTTGAACAAACTCTAGTTCTCAAAGGCACTCCTACACTCTTCTGAAAGAAAGGGAAAAGTCTAAAAACATGTGCCCAACTTGGACAAGATGATATGATGCGTGTGAGTGATCAGTTTTTTTGGGACATCTGGAAAAAGGGTGGCCTCCATGACTGGTTCCCTTGGGAACTTTCATCTCCATTCAGTCACCTCCGAGGATCACCACTCTCACGAAGGAGAAGGAGCCACTCAGAAGGGCTATTATCATCGTTTTGATTAAACCATGTAGCAGAAGAGACTGCAAGTACATACAAGCCCAATATAACATGCCAGCCCACCACCATGCTGGATGTGGACAGAAACAATGCTCCCGGGATCTTCCTCCTCAGTTTCTTTTTTTTTTTTTTTTTTTTTAAAGATTTTATTGGGGAATTGGCGGACGGGAACAGCGTTGGGGAATCGGGGAAGGGGAACAGACAAGTTGCTGTCTTTTTGTTCTTCAGTTTAGTTGCGGAGGATGTTGCTTCACTGTTGGTATCGTCATTGCGCTCTTCCCAGATGAGGCAGATCGGTCGCTGGCCTCTGGATGTCGCTCACCGTGGCTATTGGCCGCTCACTCTTGGCTGCCAGCCGCTCACGCTGGCTGCGGGCCACTCACTGTAGCCTATGGCAGCCCACTGCAGCAGGGGCTGCAGCCCACACCATCACCGGGGCTCGCACAGCCCAGCTCCAGGTGGAGCTGTTGTTAGCTATAGAGGGCAGTGTCACTGGCCCTCATGTGGGATCCGAACCGGGGCCGCTGGCATCCCAAAACCAGCGCTTAACCAATGCGCCACTCGGCCGGCCCAAATAGCTCCTTTTTTTTTTTTTTTTGAGGGCTGTGTCACTGGCCCTCATATGTGGGACCCGAACTGGGGCCGCTGGCTTTCCAAGCCAGCACTTAACCACTGTGCCACTCGGCCGGCCCCCTCCTCAGTTTCTAATAACCACCAAAAGAACTATCTCTTTGAGATGGTGCTATAGACTGAATATGTGTGTCAGCCCTCCCAAAATTCATACGATGAAACCTAGTCCCAAATGACATAGGATGAGGACACAGGGACTTTGATTATGAGGGTGGAGCCCTGAATTAGCGCTATTATGAAAGAGACCCCAGAGAGCTCACTTGCCCCTATCAGCACGTGAGGACACAGCAAAAAGACAGCTGTCTATGAACCAGGAAGCAAGCCCTCACCATCGAATTAGTCAGTACCTTGATCTTGGACTTCTCAGACTCCAGAACTTTCTGTTAGCAGCCTGAATGCACTACGACAGGGAGAATGGGTAATGCTGAATTCAGCCTCATTGTTTATTAGTTGTGTGAATTTGGACAGTTTACCTTGTATCTCTATCTCTGAGCCTCAAGATTTCCACATGTAGAACTTGTACAATGAAAACTCCAAAACACTGCGTAAAGAAATTGAAAGGAATTAGAAGACTTAATACTGTTAAGATGTCAATATTACCCAAAGTGATCAACAGATTCAATGCAACTCCTATCAAAATTCTAATGTTTTTTTGCAGAAATAGAAAAACCCACTGTAAAATTCATATATAATCTCAATTCCAAAATAATTTCTTTTTTTTAAAAAACAGGTTTGTGTTTATTTTTATTTTATTTATTTTTTTTAGAGGGCAGTGTCACTGGCCCTCATATGTGGGATCCGAACCCGTGCTGCTGGCCTCCCAAGCCAGCTCTTAACCACCGCGCCACTCGGCCGGCCCAATTCCAAAATAATTTTGAAGAACAACAACAAAGCTGGAAAACTCACACTTCTGATTTCAAAACTTACTAGAAAGCTACAGTAATGAAAACAGTGTGGTACTGGCATAAAGAAAGGGGTATATATCAATGGAATAGAATAGAGCCCAGAAATAAACACTCACATATATGCTCAAATGATTTTCTACAAGAGACCATCCAATGGTCTTTTCAACAATGGCACTAACAAAAGTGGATATCCACACTGAAAAGAATGACGCCTTATCTGATGCCATATACAAAAATTAACTCAAAATGAACCAAACACCTAAAACTATAAATCTCTTATAAGAAAACATAGGGCAAAAGCTTCATGACATTGGACTTGGCAATGATTTCTTAGATATGACACCAAAGGTACAGGCAATAAAAGAAAAAAAATAGACAAATTGGACTTCATGAAAATTTAAAGTTTGTACATTAAAAGGTACTATCAGGGCCGGCCTAGTGGGGTGTTGGTTAAGAGCTGGCTTGGGATGCCAGCTCTGAGCAGCAGGGCCCTGGTTTGGATCCCACAAATGAGGGCCAGTGACACTGCCCTCTACAGCTAAGATGGTGAACAATAGCTCCACGTGGAGCTGGGCTGCTGTAAGTCCCCGGGACGGCATAGCTGCAGCCCCTGCTGCAGTGGGGTGCCACATGCTACAGTGAGTGGTCAGCAGCCAGCGTGAGCGGCTAGCAGCTTGCGTGAGCTGCCAAGAGCTGCCATGAGTGGCCGTCCAGAGGCCGGCGACTGATCTGCCTCACCCGGGAAGAGTGCAATGATAATACCAACATGGCCAGTGAAGCAACGTCCTCCACAACTAGACTGAAGAACAAAAAAGGACAGCAACTTGTCTGTTCCCCTTCCCTGATTTCCCAACGCTGTTCTCCTCCCCAATTCCCCAATAAAATATTTAAAAAAAAAAAAAAGGTACTATCAATAGAATAAAAAACAAAAGGCAACCCACAGAATGGGAGAAAATACTTGCAAAGCATATATCTGATAAAGGATTAATATACATAATAATATATAGAAAACTCCTAAAATTCAACATAAAAACCAAACAATCCAATTCAAAAGTGGTCCAAAGATATTAATAGACATTTCTCCAAAGAAAATATAAAATGGCCAATAAGCACATGAGAAGAGGCTCAGTATCGCTAATCTTAAAGGCGATGCAAATCAGACTCATTAGAATGGCTACTATTTAAAAAAAGAAGAAGAAAATAAGTGTTGGGAGAGGATGTGGAGAAATTGGAACCCTTGTGCACTGTTGATGGGAATGTATAATGGTGCAGCCACTGTGGAAAACAGCATGGCAGTTCCTCAAAAAATTAAACGTAGCATTACCTTATGATTACCAGCAATTCCACCTCTGGGTATGCACCCAAAAGAACTGAAAGCAGGGTGTTGAAGAGATATTTGTAATAATGTTCATAGCAGCCTTGTTCACAACAGTTAAGATGTGGCAACAACCCAAGTATCCATCAGTGGATGAATGGATAAGCAAAATACGATCTACACATACAATGTTATGTAATTTTATGTTATTCAGCCTTAAAAAGGAAAGAAATACTGACAGATGCTACAACATGGAGAAAACTTTAGAACATTATGCTAAGTGAAATAAACCACATACAAGAGGACAAATATTGCATAATTCCACTTACATAAGGTACATAAAATAGGCAAATTCAGAGAGAAAAAAATTAGAATGATGGTTGCCAGGGGCTAAGGGGAGGAGGGAAAAGGAAGTTGCTGTTTAATGGGTATAGAATTTCAGTTTGGGATGATGAAAAGTTCTGGATATGAATGGTGGTGATGTTGCACAACAATGTGAATGTACTTAACGTCTGAACTGTATACTTAAAGGGTTAAGATGGTCCATTTTATGTTATGCATATTTTACCACAATAAAAAAGTCAAATAGATTGATTCTAATTTTTGCTAAGCAAAAATATTCCACAATACCCCTCGAATGAAGCAGCCAAGGGGGAAAAAAAAATGTGGTCAATAGGGAATTAAACGAAAAATATAAAAGAATAAACCAAGGTTAAAAATAAGTCCCATTTCCTTCTCTGAAAACTAAGTTGAGCCGTGTTTCCTTCCAAGTCTAAAATTTGAAAATTCCATGTTTCTATGAGGAGAGAAGGTATTATTCTATACAGCTACACCATATTTCTTTTATTACAGGATCAAGGTTAATTCAGATTATTTGCAGAAAAGAACATATTTAAATTTAGAAGGCCCTTACTTTGAGTATGAAAATAAAAGAAATGCAGCCTACTACAAACATTCAGTTTGGATGCTATGCCCTTTCAACATCTCTTACTAAATGAATAAGAAAGCCCGTTCTCACTTTTCTCTAAGAATGAATGCCAGCTTCTAATGGGGCACCTGGGCCCTTCCTGTAACTTGGCAGCTAGTGGTCAGCAAACCCAAGTGTTCTCCACTTGCAGAAACATCAATGCCCCCAAGCTGGAGCTCTCCAGACAAAGTGAGGATATGGCTTTTGGGGGCACCAAACAATTCTTCCCTTTCTGACGGAGTTTGCTTTAGCAACTGAAAGCGTTCTTTTAAAAATTGGCATTTCATACAACTCTACTTACGGTAGTTTGAAGTATACACAACTTCTTAGAAACACAGACTTTGCAAGGCACGCCAAGACTGCGTTTAGAAGAGGGCAGTGCATCTTTAGAGAGTCAACAGCAATCACATTGGGGAGCTGAACATTTTTTTTGAGGTTTCAGAAAGATGAATCGCAGATTCACTTTAAATGAAAACAAATGAAGTACTTCAAAAAAAAAAAAGAAGCAACAAAACAGAAATCTGAAGTATCAATGCCAGGACTTTCTTCCTCAAAGGGGTCACCCTTCTTATATGGGTTAACTCATGGCCTCCTTGAAGGATTTCGTACCTACCTTCCGTTGGAAAACAGAAAAGACAGGGCTGGAGAAAATGCCCCTATCATATGGAAGTTCTCGCTTATTAGTAGCTTAAAATACTGAGGCAATGCTATTAATTTATGTTAGTTTCTAAGAACAAGAACAATTTTAGAGTAAAACTGATTTTTTTCCATACATGAAGTCTACTAATAAGAAAAATAATTTGACTCAGAGTGGTGAATACACTATGCAATATATAGATGATGTATTATAGAACTGTATACTTGAAACCTATGATTTTACTAACCAGTGTCACCCCAATAAATTTAGTACAAAAATAAAGTATCACATATATGAAAAGAAAAGGAAAAACCATCTCATTTTCTGTTCAGCTTTTATATTTCACAAGAAATATAAAATCTTTCTTCTATAGAGAGAATTAAGACCTAAGAAGCTGACAATAAAGCAAAATGTCACATGGGAGAGCCTACTGGCCTGTTATATTAAGAAGCTGAAGAGCCAAGAGCCTCTTTTTTCCCATCCGCCCTGCAGCTTGCGCACAAACATGGAATTAAGTGCTGGAATTAACAAAATAAAAAACACAATAAATTCATGATTTTGGGTGACAGAAATATTACTGTAATTTAAGGGAGATAATATAGTAGCTAAAACATGAGTGCTCTGGAGTTGCCAAATCTTGAACTTATAGTGTACATAATTTGGCAATTTACTTGAGGAATTAATTTAAAATATCACTTTTCTCTTATTAATTTATGCTTAAGACAGTTTTGCTTATTTGGGATTTGTTTTGGAATCAAAATGTTTTCAGTAGTGACATAGATCATGTATAACTAAATCTTAATATTTATGGGCTGTATCTCTGGAACACACTTGGTTAAAGGTCATTTTTGGCATGTACCAAAGCATCCTTTTTGTATCTTATTATCGACATTCTTGCTCTCTCCCCAGTTACCTGGTAAGGTCCTTGAGGGAAAGAATCCTGTAATTTTATGTTGGACAGACCCAAGGTACATATAGTGCCTTATAGACATTCTAGAAGTTCTAGAAGTTCTCCATAGATGTTTGCTGTTCCATATACTGAGGAATGCTTGTATTTAGATGAACTTTGCAAACACACAATTGGCGGCCCCTTGGACCTTGGCTAAAGATCCCAAACTTCTGAAGGCTCAAGTGCCCAATAACTCCATTCCATTTCCTCCAAGCAAAGTTCTGATTTAAATTTATTTCTCACCAGAGCAAGAGGCACACATTCTGTTCATATCTCTCCAAAGAAATGAACTCACTCCTGCCTCTAAAGTAAACTCACGTCACCCATATTTGAAGATATGGGCTCCTCTTGTGCAATTAGTGAATGAGACCTTATCTATAAAATCACTTAACTTCAGCCTTTTGAAAATTCAGCACAGGCAGTTATGTGGAACTACAAGATAAAAGTGATACAAAAGTCAACAAAACCACAGATTAAACTTTTTTCCTTTCCCCTAGCAACAATGTAAAAATACGCACACTATATATTCCATCATCACTCAGTTAAAGCTTGATTGATCTAGGGTAATTAAATCATATATTCGGCAAGTCTACTCCTTGGTTCTCTGATCTTTGGTCTCAAGTTCACTAAGATAACATATCTGAATCCCAGTGTGACCATAAACACAAAGATTACTATCACAGGGCTGAGAGAACTGGTTTCCACATTCCAACTCTATTAAGCATGTGCGTCACTGCCTTTGTTGTAGAAGGTACCCAAGTTATAAAAATTCAAACTTTTCCCACTATCCCTAAAGCACACAGCTGTGAAAACATCCTCCTGTATGAAACATATCAGTTGATAATATTCAGAAAAATATTATGTCATTATTTGTTACTGTTTTCTCATTTTGTGCTTCAGTTTCCCCCCCCCAAACAGGAAGGAACCCCACAGGGGACTAGGGAGAGATGGGCAATCACAGGAAGGAAGTCCTTGGTGTCCGAAACCAAGGGAGAAGAGTGGGGATTATTAAAGAGAAGCAAGCAGAAGGAATACACCTCCAATCATGACATACATACTACCAATGGATACACTAACAAGTAACCCAAAGACACAGACATCTTTAGAACAGAAGTACATCTCATTTTATGATGAAATTAACATATGTAAGTTAAGGAGCCAGACTCGCAAACTGGTTAAATGTACAGGTTTTAGAATTAGACCTGGTTTAAATTCTGGCTCTTTTAAAAACCTTTAAAAGCTGTGTGACAGGAAAGGTCTTTAAACCTCTCTGAGCCTCAGGTTCCTCATTTGCCAAGTGAGGAAAATGCCTACCCTAAGAGGGTACAGGATTAAAGGAGAGATAATACATGTAATACCTTTGTGTAAAAAACAAACAAACAAAAAATCACAGTAAAAAAAGAAAGAACGATAATGGTGTTATTATTAGTAGTGGAAAAGTGGGAGTGTGTATTCCAAAACCACTGCTTATATGGAACTTCTAAGAACAATAAAATGAGTAGGATATATAAACACTTTGAAACTTTTCTGTCCACCAAGTATAAAAATATGTGGAAAATTTTGCTATCCTGCCTATGTTCACATATATGATTTTCACTATAAAGACAAGAGAAAGCTAAATTATACCTTGGAAGGATACAAAGACTAAAAGTAGGTCAAACACATGTTTGTTGTCATATTAATTCTAGTAGAAGGTAATAGATAAATACTGGGGATGCCAAAAAAACAAATGTATTCATCTTTTTTTATCGGTATATGTTATTATAATTTTAATACATTTTTCTCCTTTCTTAAAATGTGTATACATTTTTTGGCACCCTTTTATATAAATATTTCCAGAATTATTTTTAGGGAGCCTTTCATTAAAAAACAAAGTAAGCAATAAGTGAAAGTACAGGAAATCAAATTTGACTTCAGTGAAGGAATCACACTCAACTAATCCAAGCTGTCCAATAAAGGAGGCTGCCTTGTATGACAGTGAGCTGCCTTAAACGGTCAGCAAGTCAAGGCCTGAAGTCTACTTCGATAAGATAGTCTACAACATACACTCAATTCAGGGATTCTGCAAGAAGTAGACTGGATGATAAGATTTTTTGTTGTTGTTGAGGGCTGTGTCACTGGCCCTCATATGTGGGACCCGAACCAGGGCTGCTGGCTTCCCAAGCCAGTGCTTAACCACCGCACCACTCGGCCGGCCCCTGGATGATAAGATTTTAAAAGTCCTTTCCAATTCTAAGATACTATGATCTTTAAACACTACAATGCACAGCCAACTCTGGTGTCCATGATAGGGTAGAGTTCACCTCTAACAGTGTACCTAATAAGGGAAGGGGGTCCAAATTCAAGTAAGAGACGAATTTGCCACTCAATTCAAATATGAGAGGAACTGAGTTAATAGATCTCATGACCCCCAAAACCATATTCTGTTTTCCTCTTTTAGCTGCTTTATGTTCTCCCTAGATGCCTTGCTTACAATCTGTTCAATCTAATTCCATAAATATCTTCTGGCCCCCTTATAGAAATCTATCCAAAAGAAACAAACTGAAACTCAGAAGAAAATTTATATACCAAGACTGTTTACTACAGTATTATTTTAATATCAAAAATGTCCTCCAAGGAGAGAATAACTATATAACTATATAATTATAACAAATTCATACAAAGAAATGGTATGCAGCTATTAAAATGGTGTTTTCAAATAATATTCAATGATATGGGAAATGCCACAATATAAGTGAAAATGTGATATAAAATGACAAATTCAGCATGATTCTAATTGTAAAGATTCTAATTGTAAATGTATTTCACAATACATGTTTATACTAGAAGGAAATACACAGCAAAATGTTAACAATGGCTATGTCTAGGTGGTGGAATTTTTAATTCTCCCTTTTTTTTCTTTAGCTGAGCCATCCTGCCATCTGTTGGCAGCTCAGCTTGGGCTGGGCATCGAACCGCTGTTACTCAGAGCTCAGCTCGCACCCTTGAGCAAGCTCTTAACCAACTGAGCCACTCGGCCGGCCCTTAATTTTCTGTTTTGAAACTGTTTTCTAAATGATCTAAAATAATCATATACGTATTCACTTTGTGATCAAAGAAAAGAAACAGTATTTAAAAAAATAAATATAAGCAAAATGAGCTATATTATAGTTATCTTGGATTTTTAACTGTAAGTGAAAACAATTCCTTTAAAAAGAGGAAGCCTGGTATAAAAAAGTAAGTTTGCATCTGACCTTATGTTTGAGATGGTTGCTAAGCACAGTGCTGTCTTTAAATTAATCAGTAAACAAGGAACAGCTGGGACAATACCCAGTTTTATTGAGGATGTGGGACAACGGGAACTTTCATATACAACTAGTAAGGATATAAACCAGTAGGATCACTCTGAAGAGTAATTTGACTATATCTAGTAAAACGGAAAATGTATGTACCCTGTTAGACAGTAATTTATTCCTAGATTCATACCCAGGAGAACACTCTCATACATGTGCACAAGAAGACACGTCCAAGGATGCCCACTGCAAACTCTTTAATAGTGAAAAAATTTGAAACAACTCAAACATTAACAGGACAGTGATTAAATAAATTGTGAAACAGTCATTCGATGGAATACTATCTACCAGTGAAAATGAGGCATATATCAACAGGGATAAATCTCAAAAACATAAGCTAAAAAAAGAAAGTTACAGAAGTATATGAAAGAAACACAGTAGAATGCAATTTATATAAAGTCAAAACATATAAAAGAATATTAGATATCATTTAGAGATACCATAAATATGTAATAAAAAGTAAAGCTATGAAAAAAATGCACGGGCACGGTGAACACGGGTCAGATCAATGGTTCTCTGCAAAGAGAAGGGAGAAGCAATATTAGAAGAGGTTACAAAAGGGTGGCGAGGGGGCGGTAAGTTTATTTGAAATGTTTTTCTTCTGGGGGCAAAACCAAAAAAAAAAAAAACCAAAAAAACCAAAAATCTGAAGCAAATACGGCAAAGTACTAAAATCTGACAAAGTTAGTAAATGAAGAACCAGGTGTTTGTTATTTTTGCTTTATGCTGAAATATTCCAAATGGAAAAAGAAATTTTAGGTAGCAGCTGGCAATCTCTTTTAGGGCCAGGCTCTCTACACAGAAGTAATTCTTAAACACTTTTGAGTTGGGAGACCCCTTTGCAAACCTTATGAAGCTATGGTTCCCACTTCCCACAGAGGTGTATGACATCACTATCACCCACTCCTCAGCCACCTTAAGAGACATTTGGGAAAACTTATGCTCTCTCTATAGCCATGGGGTTGACCAAGGTAATTTCTACTCAGATTAATGGTCAGCAAGACTTAGACAATTAGGAAGGGAGTGACACACTGGCTGTTCAGAAAGACAGCCAGTGACGAAAACAACTTCCCCTGAAGAAAGAGTGCCAGAGTATTTGACAACTATTGAGAAGACTAAAAACCCAGTGATAGGAGTGCAACTGAATGTCTTCAAAACTAATTCAAAAGGTTTGGGGAGCATTAAAAGAAGGGTTCTTATACCTAAGCCTTAGTGCAAACCCAAGATTATAAATTAAGTCATGACTGATAATGAAGATGAGAATTTTGTTCCTATTTCTCAAAACTTTCCTCTATTTGCACAACATAATTATTTGATAACATTTAATTTGGGTAATTTTTATGCTGGTATTTGGCTAATGTGTATGCTTAGCTTTTCCAATAAAGCACTGTATTATTTTCAGAAAGTCCAGATGAACAGAAAAATATGACACTTTTGGTTAGTGACTCGGTTAATGATGTCTAAGGAAAACGGCTGTTGAGACCCAGAAGCCATAATGAAAGCGGCAGCTGACACTATACCTACACTGCTGGCTGTGGATCCTGAAGGACACAAAGGCTTTTGAAGATGAGGCTTAAAGAAATCAAATCTACAAAGGATCGTAAATACTGTAATTCAACATTCCATGTGAGGGTTTTTAATTGACTTAATTCTCTCAGACAAGTTTTTCCCCTGGACGTTCTAAATCTGTGATACACTAAATTATCCCAGAAATACTAACAATGCCATGTAAAACCTCCAGTTCCTTTGTTTTCACCATCTATACACTAAATCTTTTCCTGACACACGCCTCTTCCCCATATCCCTCTGTCCTGTTGCTCCCCTACCTTATCTCCTGCCCCCACCTCTTACTCCTGGGGTATACATTTGCTGCCTCTCAGGAACCGAGGAACCACCCACAGAGCTGTAGATTTGGGGCAACACGAACGCGCTAGTTAAGAAGTCATTTCCACCTCACTCGTTCTTATTCTTTTCTTTCCTGGCAATGTCCTTCCCTGCCATCCATCTTTCCAAACTGCTTTTCGCAATAGTGTTTTCTATGAAATCTGGTCTGAATGAAATCTAGAAATGTACTACTTTCCAAGACATTTATGCAAAACAAACGATAAAGAAGACTGTGCTGCTTAATAATAATACTGTAAAGCACATGCTGGTTTTAGTTCTGCCCCCTCTTTGGGGAGGCAGGGATTTGGAAAAATGAGGGCCTCTCTGGCTGTCACAGAGACTGCGGGCAAGAGTGGGATTTAGTGGAGAGGGAGGCTAATCATCCTCCAATACACAGGGCAGTCCCATACCACGAAGACTGGTCCACCCAAAATGCCCGTGGTGCACCCAATCCACTCCCCCACTCGTTATGTAACACTGGACCATAGACATCCATGGAGCCAGACAACTCCAGCTAATTTCCATAAATATTTGGCTCATCTTGACCTTTCCTGGCTTTTAGAAATACGTAAAATTGGCCAGTAGATTGCCCACATTCCCAGTGCAGCACAGAATTCTGGGAAGGGGGAGGCAGGTGGTGGTACACACCCCACGCAGTCTGCAGTGTTACCTTCTGCTGTTCGGAACTCCTCAAATAGAATGGCTATGTTTTGAATTTGGCATCACTGTGTTTTAGAGACTTCTTCCCTCATGCTCCATGCAGCTCTCTATTAAGCCAAAACAGCTACAGGGGCCATTTTTCCCTGCAAATGAGTCAAGGCGGTTACATAACCCTCTGCAGGGATCAGTGCACAGCGGCCTGGGGGAGAGAGTGGGAGGCGCCCGTAAACATTTCTCCCCTTCATCACTTCACGTTCCAACTCAGATGCCTCCTGACAAAACAAACATGGCTTTTATATCATAGCAATTCTTTTGTAGCAAGCAACTCATTCTCACATTCCTTCTCCTGCTTCCCTCACCTCCCCCCAAAATCCCTCCTCCCCACCATGTTGTACTATTTGTATGGAAAAAAATTTTTTTGAGTTGCTTCTTGCCAAGTGTGACATCAACTCATTCTTATTTAGTGATGTCCAGCAAGAACTTGGTCTCCCAAAACGTTTGCTAGTTTTGAAGCAACAAGATTACTAACTGCATTTTGTTTCCCCGTCTCTTGGTTTTGATGCCTTAGTGTATCTTCTGAAACAAATGATGTAACACATCATTTCTAGGACCCAAGGGCTATGCGCGTATGTGTACAAGATCTTTTCAAACAGCTTCAGGAAGACAAAGTACAGCCTCTGTTACTAAAAGGAAAAAGATAACAGGATAATGAGTTAACTTGATCATTTAAACCTCCTCAAAAAAGATACCTTTGCTCTCGGTAACAAGAAAGAGCTATCAATATTAAAGAAAATGCAAGCCCGAAATTCTATTCTAGGTGAAGAACTTCTGTTACTTAGGGGGGGAAAAAAGAAGAAATATGAGTGACCCATAAAACAGCAAGGCAGGCTTATTATACTACTCATGCTTAACATCACTTTGGCAAAGTACCTTGTGAATAACTTTGAAAGCCAACAATTTTATTTTACACATAAAATAAGCTAAAATTCAGAATTATTTTCAGTTAGCTTATTGGAAAAATTGGTGCTAGTGTTCTTAATATGTTCCAACTATGATGGAACTACTGAACTATGTCAGGTACTAATCCTTCCTCATGAAGTCGTCTTTTTAAAGCCCTTTCCATTCTACTCCTCTGTTAATTAAAATACACAATTGGAAACATTATTATTCCCTAGTTCTCCTTCCTTCAGGGGATAGTACCAGCAAACCACAGTTAATTATCAGAAAGCATTAGTTAGTGCCCAGTGCAGATTGGTCCTAGGCAAGTGCCAATTCTGTCACATTCCAGTATTTGCTGAGCAGGATGACCCCGAGGAACCTAATCCACATAGAAAACATTGTGTGATGACTCTTTAACATTTTCCTGGCTCACTTTCTAGGATGCCAAGGCACCTTGGGGCTTCGGGTGCTACCCTAGAGGAATCAGTTTAGGTACAAAGCACCCAGACATAGTTTCAGAGCTGTCACAGCTCAGAGGTCTTTAGGGAGACAGCTAGTTCTGTTTTGGGAGTTCCCAAGTCCGCAGAGATGCATGGTTTCAAATACACTAGAAGAGGAAAAAGAAAATATATACCTTCCTGGGGAACAGCAACTATTTAACAAAAACAAGTACAAAAAATCTACAGAAAAAAAATGAAAAAATCATAAGTATGTGCTTGTGTGTACATGCATGTGTGTGTGTGTGAAGTCAGCCTGAAAAAGACAAAGGAAAAGGCCTTGAAAGTTGTAATTATAGCAAATTGCTCAGGTGACTTCATCCCACCCACATGCTTTTGATTTTCAAAAAATACGATGAGAGCTTTTTAAGTTAGTATTCCAGAAAGGTTGCAGCTGTTCAGCACAGATTTCACATGCTCAGTTAAGAACATTATTTTATCAACATAAAGGTTAATGGCTTCTAAATGAGGGTAGCAATTTCCAACATGAGTACCGTAAATTCACATTAGCATTCACTCTGCTTAAAAATACAGACACAGAAGGATGAACTTGACCTTGGCATGAACAGTAAAATAATAGTACAAAGTTTCGTAATTCCCCCCCAACTCCCACCCAAGACTTTTCCCTTGCCCTTTAGAAAAGATTACATCTGTGTTTAAGCTCATCAGCATAGAGGTATTTGCCATGATTGTAATACTACATTCAATGGACACTGGGCAAATCTAATCAGGAAGACAGCAAACTTGGAAAGACACCTGCCCCTCCCATTCCCTACCACACTCCCCACCCAACCCCAGAACCACCTTCTAAATGTTGTCCTGCCTGACCAGAGGGGCACTGTCATGGTGCTAGGCCAGGGAATGTTCAGTGTGCTGCACCAAAATGACGCCTACTAGCTGTGGTTTTGCAGGGTCAATTTTAAAAATTACCCGCCCTTTCCGATTCTGCTATTCAGCTCCCCAAGCAAGCAATCCTATAGTTATTTTCCATTTATTTCTTAACACCCAATCTCTCTCTCAACTCCTGTCACCTCTTCCTTAAAAATGTCTCTAAAATGTGCTCTTCCTTTCATTGTCACCACCCCAGCTCACACTTTTATTAGCTTATCACTAGAAAACTACAATAGTCTCCTAACTGGTATGCCCATCTCTGGCTATTGTCCTACCAATCATCCAAAAACCAGAGCTTTCAAAGTCTCGATACCCTACTCCCTACTGCAACAAACAAAAAACTGCAATTGCTTTTTCTTTTAAAGATTTTATTGGAGAATTGGGGGAAGGGAACAGCATTGGGGAGTCAAGGAAGGGGAACAGACAAGTTGCTGTCCTTTTGTTTTTTCGTCTAGTTGTGGAGGACGTCGCTTCACTGGCCCATGTTGGTATTATCATTGTGTTCTTCCCGAGTGAGGCAGGCGCTCACTGGCCATTGGATGGCCATTCATGGGGGCTCATGGCAGCTCACGTAAGCGCACGCCAGCTGCCGGCCAGCCCCAGTGTAGCCTACGCCATCGCCTCACAGCAGCCCAGCTCTAGGTCGAGCTGTTGGTCACCATCTTAGCTGTAGTGGGTGCAGAGTCACTGGCTCTCATGTGGGATCTGAACCAGGGGCTCTGTTGCTCAGAGCTGGCGTCCCAAGCCAACTCTTAACCAATGCGCTACTCGGTGGCCCTGCAATTGCTTCTTATAGCATCACCTCCGAATTTCCTTCCCTGGCTTTTGAGAGCATCCATGATCTGGCCACAATTTAGCTTTCTGACCTTACTGCTTACTTGTCCTAGAGATGCACCCTTCTCTTCGGTCAAGCAGTCATGTCACTGTCACCACCACTTCCTCAACTCAGGCCCGCTTTACTCATACTATCCTCCCGCCCGGGAATTCCTTCTTCCACCCCTCCTGACCCAAACCAACACATCCCACCAAGTCCTGCCTGTTCTTTTAGGCTCAGCTCCATTCATGATCCCTCTATATAGTCATTTTCTATGACTATGGTCCACCTCTTCCAGCATGATGAAAAGAGCTGGGTCTCTGGAATAAGACAGGCCTGAGTTTAAATCTCTGTGGAAATTGAATAAATTGTCTAATCTCTCCCATTCTCATAGCTAGCATGTTTTTTAAAAAATTTTCTTTTTTAACTTTATTGGGGAACAGTGTGTTTTTCCCAGGACCCATCAGCTCCAAGTCAAGTTGCAGTCTTTCAATCTTAGTTGTGGAGGGTGCTGCTCAGCTCCAAGTCCAATTGCCATTTTCAATCTAGTTGCAGGGGACACAGTCTACCATTCCATGTGGGAGTCGAACTGGTAACATTGTTGTAAGAGCATGCGTTCTAACCAACTGAGCCATCCGGTTGCCTACCTCATAGCTAGCATTCTTACCTACAAAATGAGGAGGATGTTAAGACCTCCTTCATAGGACTGTTCTGAAGATTAAAAAAGATTCTGCAGGGACAGCAACTAGTGTAGCACTTGGCACTACACAAATGGTATGTATTATAACATTATACAATATTATACGACCACTGTGCTTCTAAAAATCCTATGATTTAAGTCAATCATTTGGTTTTTTTCGACTAGGTTGTAAAACTCAAGAGCAAAAAAAGTGTCACATGCAGTTGCATCTCACTTATATAATAATTTCAACTCCCTGGACAGCCAAGAAATGGGAAAAATAAATAAAATGGCCTACAGGTCACATAGCTTATTATAAATTCCATGCACTAATGTCTATGTATTTTAGTAACAGGAAGCCCTTCAGACAGCCCTAAAGGGCTGCTAACTTTTATTTTGGTTTCCAAGCCAACTGTAACAAATCATGAGGTGGCTGCAGCTTGCTATCAGCAAGGGAGACAATATGATAACAAAAGGTAAACACAAGGGTCAGCAGAGTGCCTTGTTGGTTAAGAGTTGGCTTGGGAGTGCGAGCTCTGAGCAGCAGGGCCATCGGTTCAGATCCCACATGGGTCAGTGACTCTGCACCCTCTACAGCTAAGATGGTGAACAACAGCTCGACCTGGAGCTGGGCAGCCATGAGTCGCCAGCAAGGCGTAGGCTGCAGTGGGGCTGGCTGGCAGCTGGTGTGCGCTTTTGTGAGCCCCCATGAGCGGCTGTCCAATGGCCGGCGAGCGACTGCCTCGCCCGGGAAGAGTGCAATGATCACAATACCAACATGGGCCAGTGAAGCGACGTCCTCCACAACTAGACTGAAGAACAGAAAGACTTGTCTATTCCCCCTCCCCGATTCCCCAACACTGTTCCCTCCCCCAATTCCCCACTAAAATCTTTAAAGAAAAAAAAAAAGTAAACACACTCCTGTTCTGTATAAAACTGTAAATGAAATCAAGTCTAGACACCAAAGCTTCCGTTCTAATTGGGATATTAGCAAGTATAGTTTCAGAGATAAAGTAACTCTAATGTTAATATGGAGATACACAAAGTTACAGTGATGATGATCTAAGACCAACGATCATAATTGCTAAAGTTAGAAGGCATTTTTGCACAATTACAGCAATTATTTGTTGAGTCCCCAATTGTACCAAATGTATACTACACATGAGCCATGCTGCTTGTGTAAATTATTCCTTCCATTAACTCCCTGAGGTAGCTATTAGTACGCTTCTTTTACAGATGAGGAAAACCGGGGCTCAGAGAGATTTTTAATAACTTGCCCAAGATCAGGAGGCCAGTGTGTGACAGTTTCTCTCCCTGAACTAACTCCAAAGGCTGTGCTCTTTTCCCATTATGCCACGCTGCCTCTCCATACTCTTGTGAATTGCAAGAATTGATTGTAAGTTATGCAAGAGAATCCTTCCAGCTCTGCTTACACATATCTAGTAATGGAGAGTTCATTATGTTATACTGAGCGCAGGCTTCTGAGACCAGTCAGATCAAGGTTAAGAACAGCTGTTTGGCTACTTTATAGCTGCACGACATTGAACAAATCAATTTCTCTGGACAACAGTTTCCTTATCTATAAAATGGGACTAAACATTACCCTTATGACAAGGCTGCTGTGAGGATTAAACGGGAAATACTGCATGAAAAATGCTTAGCTCACTGCCTGACATGGTGCAACTCATCAATAAATATTACCATTAAAATGACTATTATAGAAAGTTCTTTATAGAAAACTAAACTCTACCTCCTAATAACTGCTCCCCATTGACCGCAGTTCTGATCATTGGACTTCAAAAAAGTGGATCTACCCCTATATCTATTTAGTAGCCATTTAATATTAAAAGAGAGCTGAAATCATCTCTTCTCCAACCTTAAAATACTTATCTGCTTCACTTCTGTACATGACAAGGTTTCCAGACAATGACCTACTTACTGGTCACTCTGTTCAGCATATACCCAAGTTTATAAATATATTCTTATGCGTGACACCCAGGACACTCTTGCAGGTATGGAGTAACCAGTGCCAAGGACTGTGCCTGACACTGCTGCTTTTCCACTTTCTGATCCTGATAATCAAGAAAAGCTCCTCCCGGGCCGGCCGAGTGGTGCGGTGGTTAAGCGCTGGCTTGGGACTCCAGCGGCCCCGGTTCGGGTCCCACTTATGAGGGCCAGTGACACTGCCCTCAAACAAAAAAAAAAAAGAAAAAAAAAAGAAAAGCTCCTCCCATAAATTGCTGTTGAGTCCGTTTTCTCACATCCTGTCTTTATGTAACTGATAGTTTTGAATCTAAATGTAGGACTTGACATTTATTGCTTTTAAATGTCACTGTGGTTTCAGCCCACTTCAAATGTACTGAGATCATTTTGAACCTTGGATCTGTCATCCATCATGAAAGACAGTCCTTCTAACATTTCATCATCTGTAAATTTGATTAATATGCCTCTAACCTCTTCAAGATCAATCGACAAATCTTTAATGAATATCAAGTCTGTCCAGGGCCCTTTGGTAGGAGCTAACTCAACTGACACAGTGTTGAAATAAGATACACGTCAAGGTCGGAACACTGTAATGTCTTAGTTGTGGTCTTCTTGTGGATTTATCTTGAAAAACTTCAGTTTGCAAAGGATAAGGCTGATGGAGGCACAAAATAGTCAATAAATATTTTAAAGGGGAGCCCAAGGAATTGGAACCAATGGACATTTTGGAATAATTTCCCCCTTTCAGTTGTCCCTGTTCCCCCCATCACTGCCCTTTTTAATGGGGATACATTTTTTTCTATGTCTAAGCACCTCTTGTTCTCCATAATTCATTCAAGACGGTAGTTCAGTAACTTCATCTACAAGTTCTTTCCATTCCCTGGCTGGTGGGATAGAATGAGGGTGAGGAGACAAGCACCAGAAAACACTACACTTGGATCAACTAATTGCACTTACAATGTCTTCTATCTGGGATTTTAGCTACTCCTTTGTTCTAGCATTTCCAGTTAATTGTCTTTCTTCTGGACAGAAAATATCGAAGCAAAAGAGGCATTAAATAGTTCTGTTCTGTCATACGTACATTAGCATGACCTCAGCTGGAACAAGAGGCTGACTATATCTACTTATTGCTACCTTTTTTCTGAACACAATTTTTTATATTTCTAGTTATCCTTTATACCCCTCAACTCAGAAGCCTGTTTATTCTAGCTTATTTATATATCCTGACACTATTCATTCAAGTCCATATCACTCTTATATACCTGTCTTCAGTTACATTTGCTTTTCTCTACATTCAGGACACATACTTTAAAAACTAAAGCATTTTGGAATGTTCTCTACTCAGTCACGGTAATCACTTCAAATATCTTACCCTCTTCTTTCTCTCACATTGATTTGCACAAAGTTATATCATATCAATTCAGAGAAAGCAAAAAAGATGATGAGGAGATGGCTTGAGACAAACTTACATTCCTATGAGGTGAACTATTACAAAGTAAACTCTACCAGGGCAAAGATTTTATATTTTGCTAGAGGCTCACCTACTATAGAGAACAGTGCGAGCTCACAGTAGCCACTCGAATATTCGTTAAACAAATGAACAATCAAAAATCTTAAAGGATGGTAAGATTTTAGCAGGCCACAACAGAGAAGACAGCTTTCAGACAGAACAGCATGAGCACCGGCTTGGAGGTGGTAAAGCAAGGGAAGCAGCCCAATTTGGCCCAGAGCTCACAACACATGCAAGCAGTGGGAGATGAGGATGTAAGGCTTCTTGAGGTCTTCCTGTAAAACTGAGGAGCTCTGATCTGAACCTGGCAGGCAGTATGGAGCAAGCAGACATTCTAAGCAGGAATCACAAAACTTGATTTAGGCTGAAGAAAGAATCTGGCAGAGATGTACCATATTAATTAGAAAGAATGATCAATGTTCATTAAAAATGTATTTATTTGTACACACTTAGGAAAAACCTCTGGCTGGGGATAGTGAATATCTTTCTGCATACTTTCTATTTGAACCCAGAGCTTTTGCCTCAACCACCTGTGGCCTATCCCCATGCTGAAAAGAGTAAGAGACGGGCCAGCTGAGTGGTGCGGTGGTTAAGCGCTGGTCTTGGGACGCCAGTGGTCCGGTTTGGGTCCCACATGTGAGGGCCAATGACACTGCCCTCAAAAAAAAAAAAAAAATCTAGCTAAAAGAGTAAGAGACAATGAGTGCTACCAAAGCAAAAAGTAGGGCTAAAGCAAAGCCCAAAATAAAGAGGCCCCAGAACTGCAGGTTCTTGCCAGAATGCACTGCAAGTTGGAGGAGGATTGGCTTCAACTCATGAAAAGAATGGCTTAGTTGTCTAACCAGAGGGAGTTTTGCTCATATCTGGGAACATTTTTTTCATTTCCATCTAGCACTTTCAATGTGCGGGGCTGTCTTGATACTGTTTCAATCTCTTCTAGCATATTGGCAGGAAATTGAAAGCACAGCAGAGAGATAAAGCCCATCTGGCCAGTGTTCACCAGCCTTCCTCTGGTCCTTGCACCACACCACCAAACGACCAACCTTTGCTTACACATCCCCTGATGAGTCTGATTTCCATTCCATAATTATTCATGCCTGGTTCTATTTTTCCTTATGGCACTGCTATGCAACATTGCCTGCTACAGTGGTTTTATTAATACGCTTATCTACTTCTGTTCAGTGACTACATCTAAAGAAAGCAGGATATCATGACGAAATTTATGTTACCTTCTTTATGTACAGATATATTTCTTTTGCTTCTGAATATTACCTATCCCTGGCTAGCACTTCCTCTTTATGGATTTCATGCAGTCTAAACTAGCAGCAGCCATGATACTGCTACCCTATGTACATTTGGAGCAGGTCTTTAAATAGAATTTTTACTCTCCCTTCGGTGGTGTGATTTTTATCTTTCTGGTCACAGCCACCATATGTTTGGAAAGTGTGGTCCACAATGTGGTTTCCGTCTCAGAAAAAAAGAACCTCAACTTTAAATAAGTACAGTAGTAATAACGAATATACATAGTGGTAATACATAGAATACCATAATAAATACTACATTATATTTATATATGTATAATAAAACATGGTGCTAATAAAAAGACACCAAAAGGAGTCTCAATAAATGTTACAATTTTGAACATTACCTCTCACTAACTACATATAAGATGGCAATCCCTTTATCTCAAAAAATACTAAATAGAAATTAGAAATATAAAAATATTCTTAACACATGGCAAGCGTTCTGTGTCTGCTGATTGTGATATGGCATGAGCTCTCCTCTGGCTCTCCAATCTGGGTCACTCACAGTGGTCACATCAGAGGTGTGTTCATCACATAGTAAGTTAATCATGGGAGTTCACAAAAAAACCTCAACAAGCTGAAAACGCAGGCTACATCTGACACTGAATTACAGAGGATTGTCAAGTCTTGTAGTGAAGGTCCAAAAATCTATCTGGAGAAATACAGAATGAAGGAGGTGTGGCACATGTGAAAAAGACTTTAGGGTTTTAGATGATTCAACATGACTCAACTACATGTACTGCCAAAAAAGCGACTTCAAACTTAGGCTCCATTAAAAGAAATACAGCATGGGCCGGCTGAGTGGCGTGGTGGTTAAGTGCCGGCTTGGGAAGCCAGCAGCCCGGGTTTGGGTCCCACATATGAGGGCCAGTGACACTGCGCTCAAAAAAAAAAAAAAGAAAAAGAAAAAGAAATACAGCATGCAGAGAAAGGCAGAAGATCCAGCTCACACCGGGAACACTCTATCCAGTGCTGGGGGTCATACTCTGCCAGGGTCAAAATGGAGCATGTTAGGTCTTAGATCAGGGGGCTGAGTGATGCAAAATCATGTTATACAAGGGATTGAAATAGTTAGCTTAGAGAGGAGTCAGTTCTACAAATTTTAAATGAGCACATGTTGTTTTTATGATCAGAATAAAAGATTTCTATTTTGGAGAAAAAAAACATTTAAATAATGCTCAGTGTTAAAGAGGATATTATGAAACTGGTATGTTCAGACACTGTTGGTTTTTACTATAAATTGGTTTATTAAGCCTTTTGGAAATCAATCCTGCTATGCACTGTTACAGCCACAAAACTGTTTGTAAAAGTGGCTTTATAGACAAACTACGATAGATTCATAAGATGGAATACTGATCAACAATAAAAAAAAGAACACACTACTGATAAAAGCACATGACATACTGGAAAAGGTAATACTGTAGGACAGAAAACAGGTCAATAGTAGTCAGAAGCTGAGGTGAGGGGTGAAACTGACTACAAAGGGACACAGGGAGGGAGAGTTGGGGGAATGATGGAACTCCTTTGTATCCTGATTGTGAGGGAGGTGAACCCCTCCCTCACAATCAAGCACTCATAGACGCATCAGCACTGATAAAACTGTACAATCAAACAGGCAAATTTTACTGTTTTTAAGTTATATCGTAATTTTTAAAAAGAAAAAGAGAAAAAAGAGAAAATCTTTACGGTAGCCAGAGAAAATAGATACATTACATACAGAGGAACAAAGATAAGAATTATCTTTTAAAACTTAAGGAGAAATAAAGAATTTTCACAGCAACAAAACCTGAAAGAATTCCTAATCAACAGATCCTTGTTGAGAAGGACACTATGAGAAGTGTCAAAGGAAGTTCTCAGGCAAAAGGAATATGATGTAAAATAGAAACTTGGATCTACTGGATGCCAAAAAAAGTACACATTTTAAGAGATGTTATCTATGTATTACTTTTCGAAGTGGAATTGAATTACGGTAGCAATATGTAGTACGACATTCATTCAAAAGATGGCATTAATCAAATGAATGCTAATGTCATTCGTTGTATTACATTTTAATACAGATTTTTCCTTTCTTAAAATGTGTATACATTTTTTAGCACCTTCTGTATATTAAAATATTAAGATCTCCAGAAAAGGTTGAAGTAAAGGTAAATACGAAATTATCTTTTTTCTTATTTTTAATAGCTCTAAATAATTGATTGTCTAAAGCAGGGAATCAACAAAGTATGGCTCAAGAGCCACATTTTACTCGCTTCCTGTTTTTGTTAAGTGAAATTATATCGGAAAACAGTAACACCCATTCTGTTATGTATTGTCTATGGTTGCTTTCACACTGCAAAGACAGAGTTGAGTAGTTGAGACAAAGACCAGATGGTCTACAATGCCTAAAATACTATCAGCTCTTTACAGAAAAGTTTGCAGCCCCTAGTCTACAGCAAAAATAGCAATGTATTGTGGATTTATAACATATGTAAAAGAAAAATGTACAATAACAATAGCACAAAATATGACAAGGAAATTGGAGTATAAAAACCTTCCTGTGATTAAAAACCCTACACTATAAGTGCAGCAGTGGTAATTAAATATGTGTACTATAAACACTAAGGCAACTACACACAGAAAAATTTTAAGATTTAAATAATAAGCCAATAGTAGAGACTAAAATTGGATCATAAAAGGATTTGATTAATACTAAAGTAGACAGAAAAAGAGGGGAAAAGGAATAAAGAACAAATGGAACAAACAGAAAACAGTAAGTTGCAGTTAATTCAATCACACTGAAATTATACTGACTATAAGAAGGCTAAAGATATTGTTTAAAAGACAGATAATTTCAACATGAATAAAAAAGCAAGATTTGACTATATGCTGGCTACAAGAAACTCACTTTAAATTACACACCTGGCTAGATTAAAAGCAAATGGATGGGATAGGTATGACTTCTTGCTATAGCCAAGTGAGGCAATAAACAATTCTTCTCTGCAAAACCAACTAAAAAACTGGACAAAATTCGCAAAAACAACCAATGTGAGGCTTGAGAAATCATCTAAAGATAATACAATAATCTGAAAAGCATTTATGCCTACAAAGCACATGAACTTAGATGAGAATAATGGGAATCTGTGGTGCTCGGATCTAAGGCTTCTCCTATCCCTCCTGCCTTAGCTGATGTAGATGTAGGCAGAACGGGGCAGGTTACGAGAAAAAGCAGGTTTTTCTTTTTTTTTTTTTTTTGCTGCAGTAGGAAGAGGCTCACCTAATTTGAAGCAGTGGATAACACCCATGCCCAGAGGTGGTGTCAGTAGAATTGACTGTCTCAGAGATGGCTTAGTGGGAAGGCCCCAAAGCTCTACTAGCACAAAGTTGTGGTCATAGTTGGGGCAAGTTTATTCCTGATTGAGGCTATATGCTTTTACAGCAAAATCTGAGAGGGTCCAACAAACCACAGACTCCTGGCTGAAACTCAGGTTGTATGCATGCCAAGTGAAGAGGCAAAAGGACCCAGCAGACTGTAAAAGATGGGAGAGACTTGAAACCAGCCTGAACTTTGAATGTGTTACTTACTCACAGACAGATCCACTGACAGATGACAGAAACCTTATTGTATCAAGGTGGTTAAGTATTACTTATATTCATTCATTGACTGATTAGTATGTCATATAGATATAGGGACAGCCTCTGGGAAAACAGACTAAAAAATAAAAACAAGTTTAAAAAATAAGCAGAGACATCAATGGCCAGAAATTACAGGAAAGAGAGATTTCACAGGTTTAGCAAGCATGTTACCAAACAAAGAAACAACAAACAAACAAAAAAGTAACAACAAGGTATATTAATTAGCTTGATTGCGATCATTTCACAAAGCATATGTATACCAAATCATCAAATTTTACACCTTAAATACATACAATTTTTTAATTGTCAAATACTCCTCCATTAAAGAAAATGAAACAAACAAAAATCTTGGGGAGATCAGAATCCAGAACTGCTATAGTATCTAAAATGTCCAGTTCTCAACAAAAAGTTAAAAGACATACCAAGAAGCAAGGAAGTGTGATTCATACTTAAGGCAAAAGGTAGCCAATAGAAACTCTCTGAGTATCCAGATACTGGATATAGCAGACGAAAACTTCAAAGCAGTTATTACATAAAAATTCACAGAACTAAAGAAAATCATAATGAAAAAATCATAATGAAAGAAAGAAAAGTGTGGCAACAATGAATCTACAAATAGAGATTCTCCATAAGGAAAAAGAAATCCTGAAGTTGAAAAGCACAATAACTGAAATGAAAAATTCACCAGAGCAGGACAGTCAGTGAACCTGAAAATAGAAATTATCCAATCTTAATAACAGAGAATGAAGACTGAAGGAAAATGAACAGAGCTTTAGAAATCTGTACAACAACATCAAGTATACCAACAGATATAGAATCGAAATCTCAGGAGAGAAAAGAGAATCTTACCAAATTTGATGAAAAATATTAACCCACACATTCAAGAAGCTCAATAACTTGAGGTAGGGCAAATACAAAGACATCAACACCTAGATATACAACAAACTGTTGTAAGCCAGAGTCAAAAAGAGAATCTTGAAAACAGCAGGAGAAAAAAGACTTATCTAAAACAATGGGAGCTAGAAGAAAGTTGAATGACATACACAAAGTATGAGAAAAAACTTTTGTCAATCAAAAAGTCCATATCCAGCAAATTTATCCTTCAAAAATGAAAATAAAATCAAGACATTTCCAGATAAACAAAAACTGAGTAGATTCATTACTAGTAACCTTATATTACAAAAAATACTGAAGGAAGTCTCTTCAGGCTGAAAAAGACACCAGTTAGTGACTTGAAGTCACAAGAAATAAGAAACACCAAAAATAGTAAATATGTGTGTAATATAAAAGATTATATAAATATGTTTTAACTTATTTCTTCTCTTAACATCCTTGAAAGACATAAACATTTCTAAAGCAGTAACTATGACACTGTATTTTGGGGTTTACAGTATAAATATATGTAAAATCAATGTATTTTTAAATATATAAATATATTTAAAATCAATGAGACATATTTATACTTTCAATTTTTCATATATATGATAATAGCACAAAAGAAGAAGGAAGTATGTAGCTATATTGGAGCAAAGCTTATATATTTTACCAGAATTAAGTTAGTCTTAATCTGAAGTAGATTCTGATAAATAAAGATGCATATTGTAATCCCTAGAGCAACCACTAAGAAAACAACTCCAAAATATATATAATTAAAAAAAAATCAACATAAGAGTTGATTTGAACAGAAGCCTCACCAAAGATGACATACCATATGAAAAGATGTTTGACATCACAGGTCATTAGGGAATTGCAAACTAAAACAATAAAATACCACTACAAATTTATTAGAATGGTTAACATCAAAATAATGACACCACCAAATGTTGGTGAAGTTGTGGAGCAACAGGAACTCTCATTCACTGCTGATGGAAATGCAAAATGATGCAGCCTCTTTGGAAGACAGTCTGGCAATTTCTTACAAAACTTAACATGCTCTTGGGCCACTCGAGTGGCACGCTGGTTAAGAACTGGCTTGGGATATCAGCTCTGAGCAGCAGGGCCCCGGTTCAGATCCCACATATGAGGACCAGTGACATTGCCCTCTACAGCTAAGATGGTGAACAACAGCTACACCAGCTGGGCTGCTGTGAGTCGCTGGGGGATGGCGTAGCTGCAGCCCTTGCTGCAGTGGGCTGCCATAGGCTACAGTGAGTGGCGGCAGCCAGTGTGAGCGGCTGGTAGCCGGTGTGAGCTACCAAAAGCCACCGTGAGCAGCCATCCAGAGGCCAGTGACCAATCTGTCTCACCCAGGAAGAGTGCAATGACGATACCAACATGGGCCAGTGAAGCAATGTCCTCCACAACTAGACTAAAGAACAAAAGGACAGCAACTTGTCTACTCCCCTTCCCCAAGTCCCCAATAAAATCTTTTTAAAAAACCCAAAAAAATAATAAAAAACCTTAACATACTCTTGCCATATGATTACCAATCACGTTCCTTGGTATTTACCCAAATGAATTAAAAACTTAATGTCCACACAAAAACCTGCACATGAATGTTTATAGCAGCTTTATTGTAACTGCGCAAAACTTAAAAGCAACCAAGGCAGGCTTCAATAGGTGAATGGATGAACAAACTATGGTATATCCAGGCAATGAAATGTTATTCAGCAATAAAAAGAAAAAAGCTATCAAGTCACAAAAGGTATGGAGAAACCATACATGTATATTGCTAAATGAAAGAAGTTAATCTAAAAAGCCAACGTACTATATGATTCCAACTATATGACACTCTAAGAAGGAAAAGCGATGGACACACTGAAAAGATCAGTGGTTGCCAAGAGTTTGGAAACTGGGGGTGGAGAAAAGAACAGGTAGGGCACAGGGGATTTTTAGGGCAATGAAGCTATTCTGTGCGATACAAACGTAATGGTGAATACTTGTCATTTTACATTTGTCAAAACCCATAGACTGTACAACACAGAGAACCCTGATGTAAACTATGGACTTAGTAATGTATTAGCTTATCACTTGTAATAAATGTTATCACACTTATTAGCTTATCACTTGTAATAAATGTTATCACACATTTCTTAAAAGAAAAATGTTCATAATAGGGAAAATTGGAGGGGGAGTGTACTTTCCACTCAATTTTTTTGTAAACCTAAAACTGCTTTAAAAGATAAAATATATTGGGCCGGCAGAGTGACGCATTGGTTAAGAGTTGGCTTGGGAGGTGCCAAGAGCCGCCGTGAGTGGCCATCCAGAGGTGGGTGAAGACAGCAATGATAATACCAACATGGGCCAGTGAAACAACATCCTCCACAACTAGACTGAAGAACAGAAGGACAGAAACTTGTCTGTTCCCCTTCCCCGATTCCCCAATGCTGTTCCCCTCCCCCAATTCCCCAATAAAATCTTTTAAAAAAAGAGTTTTGAGCAGCAGGGCCCCGGTTCAGATCCCACATGAGGGCCAGTGACGCTGCGCCCTTTACAACTAAAATGGTGAATAACAAACAGCTCGACCTGCAGCTGGGCTGCTGTGAGTCACTGACAAACGGCGTAGGCCACAGTGGGGCTGGCCAGCAGCAGGTGTGAGCTACCGTGAGTGGCTGGCAGCCGGCGTTAGCAGCTGTAGCAAGCAAGCGACTGCCTCACCTGGGAAGAGCACAATGATAATACCCACATGGGCCAGTGAAGAGACGTCCTCCACAACTAGACTGAAGAACAAAAGGACAGCAACTTGTTTGTTCCCCTTCCCCAATTCCCCAACACTGTTTCCCTCCCCCAATTCCCCAATAAAATTTTTAAATAAATAAATAAAATAAAATAAAATATATTAATTATTTCTGAAAGAACACATGGAACATTTTTTTCCAGGACAGACCATATATCAAGCCATAAAGCAAATCTCATAAATAAAGAGAATTAAAATCCCACAAAGTATACTTCTAACCACAACAGAATTAAATTACAAATCAACAACCAAAAGAAATCTGTAAAATCCCTAAATATTTTGAACTTCAACAACATACTTCTAAATCACCCATTGGTCAAAGAAGAAATCAAAATGGAAACTAAGAAGTTTGGCACGGAATCAAAATGAAAACACATCCAAATTTAAGGGATACAGCTAAAGCAGTGCTTAGAAGAAAACGTATAGCTTTGCAATGCCTATCTCAGAAGAAAAAGATCTCAAATCAATAAACTAAACTTATACCTCAATAAACTAGAAAGAGAAGTGCAAATTAAACCTAAGCCAAACAGAAGAAAGCAATGAAATAGAAAACAGAAAAACAACATAGAAAACCAATGACACCAAAAGTTGGTTTACTAAACAGATCAACAAAACTGACAAATCTGTAGCCAGGTTGACCAAGAAAAAAATGAGAGAAGACTAAAATGATCAAAATCAGGACTAAAAGGGGGACATCACTATTGACTTTACTGAAATTTAAAGGATTAAAAGGGAATATTATGAAAAACTTTATGCCAACAAATAGATAACTTAAATAAACAAATTCCTAGAAAGACCAAAATTACCAAAACTGACTCAAGAAGAAATAGAAAATCTGAATAGACCTATACCAAGTAAAGAAAATCTCAGGCAGTGGATTCACTGTGAATTATACCGAATATTTAAAGATGAAAAAAAATACCGATTCTTCATGAATTCTTTCAGAAAATAAAGGAAATACTTCCCAATTGATTTTACGAATTCAGTATTATCCTTATACCACAGGCATCACAAGAAAAACAAAACCAAACCTACAAACTTACCTTGTTTATGCCAAGTCAAAACGATCTGAATGTCCAGATATGTGCATGCAGGCTTTCCTTTTATTCTAAACATATAAAGTACAGGAGTGCGTGTGTGTGTGTGTGTGTGTGTGTGTGTGTATTTTTATTTTTTTTATTTTTTTTGAGGATAGTGTCACTGGCCCTCATATGTGGGACCAAACCGGGGCCACTAGCTTCCCAAGCCAGCGCTTAACCACTGCGCCACTCGGCCGGCCCTATGTATATTTTTAAAGTATGCTTTATGGAGGATTTTGAAAAATTTCCAAGGTTATAAGTATAGATAAAATTCATACACTGATTTTAGAACCTAATTATATCCAACACTTCTACAAACATGAGATGTTCTTCCATTGTTATTCTGGGCCCACAGAGTAATAATCTAAGTAAAGACGATGAAATACTGTACAGCCCTGGCAAGCCTCATTAGATTACTGTGAACATCCTGAAAAGGGGGTGGGAATATTTAAATAACTGTTTGAAGAGACAACGTTCAGGTGGCCTTACAGGCCAGGACCTGCATTCCAGGGTCCTCAGAAGTTTTACTTCCTCGTCTTCAAGGGAACTCACTTTTGACTTAAGCTATCCTAGTAGATGTCTATCCTGACAACTTTACAAGACAGTAGATTCTAAAACCTTCCTTTGAACACCTGACCTCTCTGTAGAAAACTTAGTCCAAATATAGAACTATGATCTTTTCTAAGACAATATATTTTTGAGCTTTTTGTTTCTAAAATCATTTGACTTTGATAGTAAGTAACTATAACAATTACCAAAAGCAAGAAATTCACATTGGTACAATACAATCAACTAAACTATACGCCTTATTCAAATTACCATGTTTTCCACTAACGTCCTTTTTGGTTCTATGATTCAGTTCAGGACCTCACACTGCATGTCTCCTTAGTCTCCCCAATCTATGACAATTCTTCGGTCATTCCTTGTCTTTCATGACTTTGACTCTTAGCAAACACAGTGGTCAGTTATTTTGTAGAATGTCCCTAATAAGTTTTTCTCATTTAATAATATTATCAACCACAATCATTTACTGAGGGTTTACTAGGGCCAGGCACTATGCTAAGCTCTCTATCTATACAATCTGTTTTAAATAGAAGTGTTTTTAATAGACTTTAGAACAGAAGTATTTTGAAATCAAAGGCGAATCTTAATTTACCCTTCTTCAAGAGCTACTGTTTTGTAAATTACAAAGCATTACCAAACATATTATTATTCACCCACCCCAATATCCTTTAATGCCCTCTTCCCCTAAAAACTATTAAATCCAAGTATAAGCCTTAAATTCAGGGTCTTTGAGTTCTTACCTCTCTGAACCTTTACTGCTCATATTTTCATACCCTTAAATCTTGGTTCATTACTTTTCTCACTTGTGCCTGCCCTCCCTTTTCATCTCTAAATATCCTTTCTTGAGGACATTTCTAATCTCTGCCCCTACCTCCCAAGAGTTACTGATCCTCTGAAATCCCACAGAATTTAATGAGCGCAGTACTCACTTGGTACAAAGACAGTACCACGAACTGTGGGCATCTGTTTTTGTAGATTGTTATCTCCTAAACAAGACTTTGAGAGGATGTGTGGCCTTTTTTCCTTGTGACATCTAGTATACTACTCATAATAAATAATATTGACTGAATACCTACCGAGTGCCAGGCTTGTGCTAGGCCCTGAGAAATTAGAGATGATTAAGATGCAAGCCCAAGTGTTGAAAAATTTTTGGTGTAATAAATATTTCTTTGAGTACAGTGATAGGCTGAAAATAGTTTTCTCTTAAAAAAATTAAGATGGATAAAAGTTTCCTGTGCCAATAAAGTTTTTCCATTTTTGTAATTATAGATTACTAATGTGTCAAAGAACCTGTATATTTTCCAACTAGCTTGTGCTTGAAGTGAGCTGTGACCTGGTTTTATGAGGAATCCAGATGCTACAGGGTAAATAAACCTAATTACTAAAGGCCTTTGCAAATATTGCCACAGGTTGTTGCAGTCTCAACCAGTCTACTAATTGTTTTAGTCTAGTGACATCTAGTGGCAAAAGTGATGTTAAAAACAGCACTGCTGTAAATTAAATTGCACTGAAGGGAGGCCATCTTATGAAAAAAATGGCAAAATATGAATGAACTATGATATTTATTAGCATTAAAGAATGTTTCAATGTCTCTTTGGCCTCTGTAACTGTTAAGTGCTTTCAGGGGGATTATCATTTTTATTCCTTATCTTGTAGCTGCTAAATATTAATCTTGATACAACATAAGATTTACTGAAATAAAAGATAGTAACACTTTAACTGTAAGTTAGAGAAAAGCTCTCAGTTAAAAAGACTGAATGAAGAACAAAGTAGTACCCAATTGTGTGCTATGGCTGCTCCAAAAATCGTGCAGTTTAAAACTTCATTTTTCTTTACATATATTTGCTTATTGACACTTTTTACATGTTGGTAAACATATTTAGGAAATTTTGTTACTGATTTTTATCAGCTCATATGAGGCAAATAATTACTGTCCAAACTCGTTCTTTAAAGCATCATTTTGTATTTCATTGGCTTTCTCTGAAAATGAATTTTGGTGGGAAAAAAAATTTAAACATTATTAAAACCTGTGACTTTTAACATATTCTTCTACAAACATGAATTCTCAATGAATCCAAAATTTAATGTACAGGCATTCAATGTGAATCAGTTTTAATAATGGAGTAATCCAAAAATAATAAAAACCTAATAACGTATTCCAAAGTACTCTTTTGCTAACCACAACTCTTTTTAAAAAAATATCTAAAAAACATTTAAAAATATCATTTAGTTGAATGAATTCACAGTTCTGTGAATTCAAGTAGGAGATTCAAGTTCATAAAAGTCTAGCTCGATGTTTTCAATATGTGGTCCTTGGACCTATTTCAGAATCACTTGGAATGCTAGTTTAACATACTAAATCAGACTGAGTTTGGGATTCTATAATTAGCATTTTTTTTAAAAGTTTCTCAGGTGGCTTATGCATCATAGTTTTGAAAATAATTACTATCAAGACCATGAATATAAATTCTTCGAAGTTGCTCTGATTCTAGCCAAGCTTTCCTGTTTCTCTAACACAGAGTAAGCTGTTCTACCCTTTAGGTTCTCTAAAGGGCTACACTTATTTATAGCACTTACCATGTTGAATCACAATTTATATGTTAAACAACCTAGTTTCCCTGGCTAGACTGTGAGTTCTTCATGGGGAGTAACAATGCTTTTGTTTTTGTATGTCTAGTCTAACAATATCTGATGAATAGAAAGAGCTCAATGAATTTGGCTAATTGAATAAATGGGATATATGAAACATGTCAGTTATAAAAAGATCATGTGAGTGTCTATCACCAATTCCAAATACTATACCATTAGCATCAAATTAACCTCTCCAATACTCCATTATAATTCGGGGGTTGGGAGAATGGAATTTTTTTAAATTCTGGGAACACCTCTCAAACCTCAGCTTTCTGAAATAAGCATTTCAGTCTAAAATGCCAGTGTGTATAAAAATAGAAGAATTTTTATGTGGTTTTTGGAAAAGAAGAAAAATGGAAGATGATTACCAGAACTTTATAGCAGAAACTACTGATAAACTAGATCCATAAAGAGAAATATATGTATACATCTATCTTCATTGTCACATTCCAGGAGTAATCGGCTAGTTCAGGCAGGAAACGATATTGCTTAGAAAGATATATCCTTGGATACGAAAGTAAACCATGTATATTTTATTTAAATTCATAATATAACACAAAAGTTTGAAGAAACAAAAAAGAATGACTAATCAGTATACAAACTATCTGACAGTTAATTATCCCAGTAAGTTATATGTTTCATATGGCTTGAAATTATAATCAGAATTTAACCTGCATACTTACGGGTATCTAGCTAGACTAAGAAACAAATCATAGCAGCATATACTAGATATAATTTTGGTCAAAAATTCTCTTGGCATCTTTTAATTATATCTTTTCATTTATATGGTATACTCTTTAAACCATGAATACCCTCCCTGACCCTCTCTTCTCTATATGGCTACCTCCTATTCATCCCTCAAAGCTCAGCTCAAAAGTTACTTCGTCTGTGAGGCCTGCCCCAAATTCCCACGTCAAATTAATGATTCTTTCCTCCATGCATGTCTAGTATTTTGAGCATATGATAGGTATTACTCATGCTATATCATGATGAGTTATTGACCTGTCTAAACTACTCACAAAACTATAAGCTCCTAAAGGGTAGCATCTGTCTTATATTCTTTGTACCTCCACTGCCTGGAATTCTTTGTACCTCCACTACCAGGCACTGGGCAGGTGTTTACCAATACATTGCAGAAATGAATGACCAATGAATGCAGTAATAAAAGGCTGTTGGCATGAGGCTCTCAAATAAAATGGAAGAAATGGTAAAGAACAGAAAAATATGGACTAAAAAGCATTTTTTTAAACAGGATTTCTGCTTCTGCCCATGAAAGATTAACTACTATAATGGGTTCTGGTCATGAACAACTGGAAAATCAGACAAAATTTCTGGAACACTCTTTTCAGATAGTGTATAACAGGCAGTGACAGACTTTGATCCCTGAGAGAAGGAAGACAAGTGAGCCCTCTCATGTCCCCAGGCCTGGGAGGGAGAGCCATAAAGAAGCCAGTGGTCTCGGTGAGTTGAAGATAATGCTCCAGGCATGGAGTTTGGGGAGACTCGGGTGTCTAGAATTTACATGACACAATGTAGGGAAGGAGGGGGCACCGTAGAGAGGACTCGGGGAATCTGCACAGGGCACCCTCCAATATCTGGCTGCATACTGCGCTGAAAACAAGAAGTGTACAAAGTTGGAGAAAGAACTACAGGAAAGCAATAGGCGGAACGATTTCTGAAACTCACACAGGTCCAAGAGCAGTTCATATTCCCACTATCCAGAGTGGAGAGTCTTGGTAATACGTGGGGCATCCGTAGAGCACGCTGAAGGGCAGTGCCTTAGCAGTGAGGCCTAATTATTATAAACCAGATTAAAGGCTGCCTGGACAAGCTGACAAAACTTAACAGCAAGCCCAGAAAGGGCCAAAATGATAACTTAACCTTAGAACAGAACGAAGTCCAAAATCCTTTAAAGGAATAAAACAAACTCCAGCACCCAAAAATATAAAATATACAGTGCTTGGCATACAATAAAAAACCTCCAAGCATGCAAAGAAGCAGGAAAAGATGACTTGTAGCAAGGAGAAAGTTCATTCAATAAACAAAAGAAAACGGATCCAGAAATGATGGACTAGCAGACAAGAAATTTATAAATACCCGCCCTTTAAAAAGCAGAGAAAAACATAAGCATGATAAGCAGAGAAAGTAGATTTAATAAATAAGATGAAAACCTATGTTAAAATAAAAAGAAGAGGGGGATGTGGACTGAGAAAAACTTTAAACATGGAAAGACACCACTAGTAACCCTCCAAAGAAGCAAATGTTGATGAAATGAGGTGAGAGCCTGACCACAGAACTTCAAGAATGGAAGACATAGAAAGAAGGCAGGGACAGCATGTAATGGCCATGTAGTCAGGAAATTTGGCAGCAGAGAAAAAAAGAAGGCATGGTAGCCAGGAGAGGCACCTGAGTCAAAGAAGGTAATTTTGTCTTTTCTATTTAAAAGATGGGAAAAAATCCATATATCTGAACAAGAGGAAAGAGGTTCATTAAGCCAGGTACTAGAGACAAAGAAAGGACAGAAGCAAAGTCCCAGCAGATGCAGGAAAAAGTTAAATGGAGAAGCATTAAGTTTCACAGAAAGGTACTGACACCTTCTCTAAGACTTAATGCAAAGAAACAAGAATGGATGCAGGCAGAGATTTACTGGGGTGAGGAGAAAAGTGAGGCTGCTCTTACAAAATGGCTTTGTCTTCCCAATTGGTTTAAGGGGTCCATTGGGCTGGGACTTCCAACTCTTCTGAGTAAGGATCCCTTGCTGGTTAACAGCCATGTTTAAAAGGTTAACTGAACAGCTATTACACATACAAATAAATCTGCAAGATAATCAGGAATAAATTATCAACTTTTCAAATTAGGTCTCTGGGGGGGAAATACACTCTTAGCATCAACCCTGGACTTAGAGGTCATCTTTGAGACATTCAGAAAACACTGCTCTGATTAATATCCATTTTCTCACCCCCTCCTTCTGTACTTCATTTTCCAATGCAGAGAGAGATAAGGCCTGACACCTGACAGAAACAGGTGTCTGACAAATGCAAAGACTTTCTACCTTTATTTTATTTGTTTGGCTAGTCGATGAGTGGGTGAGAAAGACATGAAGTAACTGGTCACTGGAAATCTAGCTCCCTCGTGTTCTCCTTATCACCCTTTTCCATCGAGTCATTCTTCCCTAGCTTCAACCTCAAGCACCAATTCTCAAAGTTCCATGTGGTTCAAGAGCCTTCACTGCTGTTCCATGAGATTTGGCTCCACTAAGAAAAGCCCCTAGCTCTTCAAAACTCCACTTCACATATATCATGTTCTTTACAACCAAACACAGAACTCCCAACAAAGCTGCTTACTTAGTATCAGTGAAGCATCTATACTTTTGACCTTCCTTGTTGGTAACAAGGACAGTTCCTTCCTTAGGCAGCAAGACAATCTTGTATCAAAGGTCAGTAACAAAAATGCAAGTCAGTTGCAAAGAATGTCATATGTGCGCCTGTGCATACGTGTGTATGTATGCACATATTCACCACCAGGAGTAAATAGAATAATTACTTTTATAACTTACACATATAACCACAATATTGCATTATCTTATGAATATTTCATTGCTATAGAATGACATAAAATAATGGGATTTGTTAAAAAATATGAGTGGTTAAGGTTTAAGTAAGAAATCTATAGAGCTTGTTTAACCCCTGAGAATCTAACTAATTTGTATCAAATCTACATTTTGACTTTGTGTTCCGTCATGGCCATTTAGTGCTACTTTCTAATCTTTCAATTTTCTATTAAATGTTTACATTTCAAAATAAATTGCTAATTCAGAGACTGCTATGAAAAACACAAATTCTTTTGATTTTAAAGAAAAAAAAAAAGAGGAACAGATACTTGGCCTTAGTATGGAGCATAAATTATACTCTGGTATATTTATCCAAAAGAGTTAAGACCAAAGAAAGAATCTGCTTGCTTATTAAAAATGCAAACATTACCTCAGTCATCCAAATAGCCTCAGACTCGCCCCGCCACTGCCTCTGCAGATCACCCACCAGCATCAGCATTACATCATATGACATTATGGAACAATAGTGAACTCTGTGTAATACTTGAATATATTGTTTTGGAAAGAATAAACTGTCATTAACTTGAATAAAAGCTTTCTGAAATCAAACCTGGTGGGTAGAGCCCTCACTGTGTGGCCCTTTGACTACTTTGAGAAATAGCCTCACCCTGAAAGCAGTAAAGGAGGAAAAAGAGATCAGAGTATAAAGGCAACAGTGACGAGTAGCCCCTGCAGCCAGCCGCCCAGCAGGCAGCCGGCAGGGCTTTAAATTACCAGGCAGAACAATGTCAAAGCGGGAGGTACTGCAACACATGCTGCACCTAAAAGTCCAACCTCACACCCATCACCATTTCTTATTGCAGCCTAGCGACTTGGATAATGGGCTTTGCTACAATTGGAAACAGTTTTATTCTACATACAAAATCATTAAACACTGATGTCCTGATGCCATCTCAAGATGGGCTATCACTTATAGCCATGTGACTTTAGGCAATGAATTTAAGCTCTGAGCACCAATGTTTTAATCAATAAAATAGAAAGAATAATAGCTATCATGCAGAGGTGTGGGGGAGGGGATAAGCTACTCTAATTATCATAATTATACTTATTAGGTCCATCCAATTGTCCCCTTTGCCTATCTTTTCTAATCACTGTCCAAGATCTTTCTACTTTATAAGTGAAACATGAACATCAACTTACATGCGCACTGGTTTTTTATTTGTTTGTTTCCTGCGGTCTGGCCATTGCCACATGCTGCTGTTTCCATTTCCATGCTACTCTTATCAAGTGATTTCTCACTTTCCAAATCCTAGATCACCTTTTCTTTTTTTTCAAATAGCTTAGTCTTAGCAACTACTTTTATTCTTTTTTTTTTTTTTAAGATATTATTGGGGAATTGGGGGAGGGGAACAGCGTTGGGGAATCAGGGAAGGGGAACAGACAAGTTGCTGTCTTTTTTGTTCTTCAGTCTGGTTGTGGAGGACGTTGCTTCACTGGCCCATGTTGGTATCATCATTGCGCTCTTCCCAGGTGAGGCAGTCGCATGCCGGCCTCTGGACAGCCGTTCTTGCAGCTATTGGCAGCTCACGCTGGCTGCCGGCCACTCACTGTCACCTATGGCAGCCCGCTGCAGCAGGGGCTGCAGCAATGCCTTCCCGGGCCGGGACTCACAGCAGCCCAGCTCCAGGTGGAGCTGTTGCTCACCATCTCAGTTGTAGAGGGCAGTGTCACTGGCCCTCATATGTGGGATCCGAACCGGGGCCCCTGGCGTCCCAAGCCAACGCTTAACTACCACGCCACTCGGCCGGCCCCTAGATCACTTCTTAATTGCAGCCTGCTCCTCTCCAGCTTTCCTCTCTCCCACGGCTATTCTCAACGATCTCAACAACCAAGGTTCAAAGAGGTGAAAAACAAAGCCAGACTAGCATAGCTAGTTGGTGGCCAAGTCCCAGTGAAAACCTGGGTATCAATGCAACCAAGTCCAACTGCACTGTATTAACTGAATCACACTAATTATTCACTTTTAGGGTTCCCAGTGATGATTTTAAATCAGAGGTTAGCTTCCCTTAATACCAAGTCTTTTCCTAGATGTTTCCCCCTACTCATCAACTTATTATCATAAAATATGAATTATTTCAAATGCTTAGAAAAGAATCACTAATCCCTGGGCCGGCCGAGTGGCGCATTGGTTAAGCGCTGGTTTTGGGATGCCAGCGGCCCCGGTTCGGATCCCACATGAGGGCCAGTGACACTGCCCTCTACAGCTAACAACAGCTCCACCTGGAGCTGGGCTGTGCAAGCCCCGGTGATGGTGTGGGCTGCAGCCCCTGCTGCAGTGGGCTGCCATAGGCTACAGTGAGTGGCCCGCAGCCAGCGTGAGCGGCTGGCAGCCAAGAGTGAGCTGCCAATAGCCGCGGTGAGCGACATCCAGAGGCCAGCGACCGATCTGCCTCATCCGGGAAGAGCGCAATGATGATACCAACAGTGAAGCAACATCCTCCGCAACTAGACTGAAGAACAAAAAGACAGCAACTTGTCTGTTCCCCTTCCCCGATTCCCCAACGCTGTTCCCCTGCGCCAATTCCCCAATAAAATCTTAAAAAAAAAAAAAAAAAAGAATCACTAATCCCAGAAAATTATTAAATATATCTCAAAATTCTGGGGGGTGAGGTGGGGAGTTTGTTTTTAGTATTTCCCTAAAGTGGGGACAGAAACTGGTCACATAAGACCTCACCCAGGACTAGAAGACTTTAGGAGGGCAAAGCAGGTAATTAACAGGAAGTAGAGCCATGAAAATTGTGACTGTTGGCAGTGCTACATCCAACTCCAGAAGGGATGGAGTACAGAATCCCAGTGCCACCTCTCAGTTTCTAAAGATAAAGGCTGTGTCTCTTAATCTGATTGTACAAGGATACGTGGAGATGGAAATTCATTAATGTTGGCTTCTTTGGGGAATCCTCAAAAGCAGAAAAACTAATAAGAAGATGGGTAACACAATGTACTGCGTTGTTTTATGCAAGAACCAGGTGAGTTTCCCAAAGTCTAACCCTGAGGACTGTGGGAAACAGACTGAAAGCTTGTACTTCCTCATCTGTAAAACAGATGAAGTGCTAGGAAGAATGAGATGATACAATACATGGGTCATCTAGAAAGCCCTGACTGCTTTTCTACTTTCGTTTTTTTAAGTACAGTGCGGAATAATGTAACTAGTACAGAATTTGACATCAGTGATGAAGGTTCAGGTTCAACCTCTCTATCGGCCAACTGTCTGGTCTGGCACAAATGATTCAAGTATATTTAACGATATCAGAATTAAAGGAACGATATATGTATGGGGGGCTTTAAATAGCTACATAAGTGTAAGATGTTTTATATTACTGTATGTTGTGCCAGGTTAATACGCTAGGACCTTATGTTCATTTATATATCCTAATCTTTTGGAGGAAGAGGGAGACAGAAAAAGAAATTCTCCCCATTCCATTAATAGAAAATAATCACCACTATTTAATGGAAATATAAAAATAGTAAAACAAATACATGTATTTACCAATATAAAGTGAACAAATGTAACATAAAATTGTTAAGTGAAAAATAAAATTCATATTAAAAGGTAACTACTTCAATAAACACTAATCAGGAGGGCTGATGGTTTGTATACACTCACTCCCCTCAATACACACACGCTCCGCTCATAAAAATGGTTGCCAAGATGAAGTACAAGTGTATTTCAGCGGTCATGGAGATTTCCTCTATAGGTCTGAACTCCTCAACCCGTAGTCCAGACTATAAATAACAATAAAAATCTTTTTGTGGAAATATAACAGATGAGGGCCAACTCCAACATCATTCATTCATTCACTCGTTCATTTATTCAGTCCCTACTTTATCCCAGGCTCTATTCCAAGTACCGAGGAGTCAACAGTAAACAAAACAAAGAAAGTTTCTGCCACCATGGAGCACACGTTCTAGCAAAAAAAAATACAGACAGTAACCCACTAAACTATGCAGTGTCGATGACAATTAAGTGCTACAGACAAATACAGGCCGGGAAAAGGCTTGCAATTCTCAACAGGGCAGTCAAGGAAGGCTTTGCAAAGAAGATGTCATTTAAGTAAAGACCTAAAGGAGATAAGTAAGACACATGGATATCTGGGGACAGCAGTGGGACTTTGCAAACCTTTCCAGCCAGTCCAGATAAGTCACAACCTAAACCCTTACCTTTCAAAAGTGGTTGGAAGGTTGGAATCTCTTGCAACTTGATGACATCGGGATCGTTGCTGACATTCCGGGAGGCCTGCGAGCCCTGAGCTACCACCACGATGTCATCCATCTTGGCTCTATGCTTCGCTGGAGAAGGGGTCACTGAAAAGAAAGGGACACCGCTCAGGTGTTTCATGTAATCAGCCAAGTGTCTCACCAAAGCTGTTTTCACTGTCGTCATTAAAAAGTCATTTTTTTTTTTTTAACACACACACAAAAACACTAACTGGATGTATCCTGCAGTGGGGGCTTGGGTAAGGGAAATGAATTATGGAGGACCTCTATTTTTCTATAATATTTCTGAAAACTCAAACATCACAGGAACACATATGTGAAACTGGTTTTGGAATTAAAAGTATTGTGACTCAGCACACAAAAGAACAGGCAGATTGTGTTTTAAATTTTTTTTTTTTTTTTTTGAGGACAGTGTCACTGGCCCTCACATGTGGGACCCGAACTGGGGCCGCTGGCGTCCCAAGCCAGCTCTCAACCACCACACCACTCGGCTGGCCCAATTGTGTTTTAAATTTTTACTTCTTAGATCTTCCTGATGTCTGTCCCTATTTTACCAATGAGGAAACAAGGATACCAAATTTGGCTGTGACTTGCCCAAGATCAACAGTGCTAAGAACTGAGTTAGGAAAGGACTGGGAGGTTGTTGGTAAACATGGCCCATTTCTGTGGCAGTGCGGCTGCAAAACTGTCCAGCCACCCATCCCAGCAAGCCAAGTATATTTAATAGATCCTACTCCTGGAGAAAAAAACCCTGATACTCATCCCCTTCCCCCATCAAGTTACAGGCATTAGTCCAACAAGATCAGAAATAATCAGTAGGTTCTTTCTAGGCTGAGGCAAAATTCAGAACCTTGGAGGATTGTCAGGGAGGCAGGTCAATTTCAGATCTCTTCGGAAAATGTGATCCATTTGGAGGGAAGTCATTCACACCATCAAGGGCTTCCTAGCCCCAGACATCCTCCACTCCCCCAGATATCTTCCTGGTTGGGGCAAGAATGAACTTTGAAAACGTTTTTACACTCTAGAAGGTAGTATTTGCAGGCTCATCAGTCAAATCTTAAAGGGTGATCCAAGGATGCCACAGCACTGCCCTGCCTCCTAGAGGCGAGAGTCTCCTACCGCATGGCATTCATTCTTCCAGAATCTCTGCTCCTTTTATTGCTCTTCAAAAAATGTGTCTTAACTTCTATTGGTAATTTACCGAATGCACCCAGGGGTTAAAAGAGATTGTACACCTGTCACACATCCCTTCTGAAAAGGAACCTCTAAGACCCATGTTTAAGAAGGAGCCTTTTCGGGGCCGGCCGAGTGGCGCGGTGGTTAAGCGCTGGCTTGGAAAGCCAGCGGCCCCGGTTCGGTCCCACATATGAGGTCCTCAAAAAAAAACACGGCCCTCAAAAAAAAACACGGCCCTCAAAAAAAAAACACGGCCCTCAAAAAAAAAAGAGAAGGAGCCTTTTCTTAGAGGTCTTGCCTCTCTTAAGATCCATGCACTGGGAGCTAAATCTCATTCTGTCCCTGCTGGGTACTAACGCCAGTAATTCATTAGGTCATCTTTTTTTTTTTTTTAGGGCAGTGTCACTGGCCCTCACATGTGGGACCCGAACCGGAGCCGCTGGCTTCCCAAACCACGCTTAACCACCGCGCCACTCGGCCGGCCCTCATTAGCTCATCTTTTAAAATAGGCAGCAGCTGGTAGAAACCAGCTGTTGTTTTTTTTTTAAATAATGGGCACGGGCACCCACGCTGGCTTAGCTTGCAGGCAAAGGCGCTCACTTCCATCACGGGAATTAAGGCTAGGGCAGATGGCTCCTTCATTTTTTTAAGCAGAAAGCCCGGGGAGGGTTCCCCACGCGTGCGCTCCTGGCCGCCGGTCCCCGACCCCACGAGGCTGGCAGGCAGCCCACTGGCGGAGGCTGGACGTTAGGGCACCGACCTGAGCAGTTCAGATCGTTGGGTCGGCTCTCCGCCTCGGAGCTCTGCTCGCTGCCCATGGTGCCGGCAGCGGTGGCCGCGGAGGAGCCGCGGGACCGGCGGTCCCCGATCCGGCGCTGGGGCGACAGGACCGGGACCGGGACCGGGATGCGGAGGCTACGCCGAGTCTGGGCGCTGCAAGGGGGCCGCCGGGTGCGGACGGTGCGCCCGGCCCAGGGGGGGATGGGGAAGCCGTGGTTGGCGAACAGCCCGGCTGCGCGCTAGTCGCCAGCCTGCTTTAGGGGAAACCCAAGGAGAGGAGGCGGGGAACGCCCGGCCTCAGCCGCGCCTGCGATCGGCGGGCGGCGCCGCGTTCACTCACTCGCTCACGCGACGCAGGCCGGCTCCTTCCGGGATGCGGATTGGCGGCGCCGGCGGCAAGCGGCCGTCAGTTCCGGGTTAGAGGGCCGCCGCCTCTCGCCTGAGGGTGGGCGGGGGACCTGAACAGGCTCCTAGGACCACGCCCCCTTAAAGGGCCCGAGCGCCTGGAAACGAGACACCTCCTGCCCCCAGCAAAGAAAGGGTAGGCCCTTTCCTGTTATAATGATGCGTCCCCTTTAAGCATCACCCACACGTTAGGTGCTTTATCTCTCTATCTTTAGAACTTGACAAAGTAAGTGTTTATAACTTGGTTTTACAGATAGACGTGCTGGATAGACTTAGGACCCCAATCCACAACGGTGGATGCAAAGCTCCTGTTTCAGATCCGAAAGCTGGGAGTGTGGCGGTGGACCACCATACAAAAAAAATACTAGATGGTGAAAGAAGGAGCTGGAAATGAGAAACAGAAAATGCCGATTCACGTGTTAGAGTGTGGGGGCATCTTCCAAGGAAAGTGGATGCTGCTAGAGTCCAGACATTTTCTGGGAACCTTCACAATCATTAGCAAGACGCCATTCTGAAACTAGCAAAGGAAAGAAATACAGTTAGTGCAAAATGGGAACTGCCCATTTTGGCAGGTCAAGGATGGACCTACGAATGCAATGCCATCAAGGAGTTGGGTGGCTCTGGGATTCTCAGAACTTTGCAACTTATTTTATAGTGTTTGCTCCACAAAATTCCAAGCAAATGCCCTGAGATTTTATATGTAAATATAATCTCAGAAGTGCCCAATTCACTAAACGACTAAGTCCGTTGTATTCTATATCACAGACATTTCCCCTAGTTTACCTTATTTAATTTTCACAACAACCCTAATGCCCACAAACAGGTAACTTCCTCATCACTAGGTACTAAGTAGTGCAACTAGGGTTCAGTACCATCTGATTTAAAAGCCCATGCTGTTTTCTTTACTCAGTGAAAAAAAGTGCAAATGAATGCAAGTTCAGTGTTTTGTATGAGATAGAACTAAAAAGTGCTGGAGAGATCAAAGTAAGCTCCGAGGAGGTGGTGGTTGGCTATAGTCTTGAAGTTTACACAAACCACCAGGCTGATGAGACAGGGAAAGGCCCACTAAGCAATGCGAATGTGCTCTACTGGACAGCCCTCGCCTTCTCTCCCAGATCTGCTCTCATTTGCGGCAGGGTGAGAGAAGGGTTTGTAAAAGGAGGAAGTATAATTCATATTTTGGCTCTTGTTCTCCCTTTTCCACATCAAAGTATACTTATCCTGCGTCCCATACCCTAACCCATGCTAATGTGATGATGATTTTCATGCTTCCCTTTGGATGAACAATTAATTCTAAAAGGGATATTCTCTCCATCAACTGACAAATGGATAAATATATCAATCATCACATTCTCTATGGTTTGCAAGGTCTCTATGGTTTGCAAGGTCTCTACTGAGAAATCCACTAATAGCCTTATGGAGGTTCCCTTGGATGAGAGAATTTTTTTTCCTGCAGCTTTTTAAATTCTTTCTTTGTCTTTGATTTTAGACAGTTTTATTATAATTTGTCTCAGAGAAAAATGTTTTGGATTGAAGGGTTTTTTTTTTTTAGATTTCTTTTTTTAATTGGGGAATCGGGGAAGGGGAACAGAAAAGTTGCCATCTTTTCGTTCTTCAGTCTAGTTGTGGAGGACATTGTTTCACTGGCCCATGTTGGTATCGTCTTTGTGTTCTTCCCGGATGAGGCAGATCAGTCACCAGCCTCTGGATGGTTGCTCACCGCAGCTATTGGCAGCTCACGCTGGCTGCCAGCCGCTCACGCTAGCTGCTGGCGACTCACTGTAGCCTATGGCAGCCCCCTGCAGCAGCGGCTGCAGCTATGCTGTCCCCGGGGACTCACAGCAGCCCAGCTCCAGGTGGAGCTTTTGTTAGCTGTGGAGGGCAGTGTCACTGGCCCCATATGTGGGATCCGAACTGGGGCCGCTGGCATCCCCAAACCAGCTCTTAACCAATGCGCCACTCGGCCAGCCCTCAGCCATTATTTCTTTAAATTAGCTTTCTTCCTCCTCTTCCTCTCTTCTCTTTCTGGGACTCCAAAGAAGCATACCTTGTTTCTCTTAATGGTGTTTCATAGGCTTTCTTCATTCCTTCTCATTCTTTTTTCTCTTTGCTCCTCTGATTGGGTAATTTCAACTACTCTGTCTTCTAGCTCACTGATTATTTTTCTGCTTAGTCATCTGCTATTGAAGCTCTCTGTTGAAGTCTTCAGTTCAGTCATTGTATTCTGCTTCAAAATCATATAGTTATTTTTTACGATTTCTATCTCTTTGTTGAACTCATTTTATTCTTGTATTGTTTTCTTGATATCGTTAAATTATTTATCGGTGTTCTCTTGTTCTCTGAGCATCTTTGGAACATTGATTTTGAATTCCTTGTAAGGCAATTCCTGGATCTCCATTTCTTTGGGGCCAGTTACCGGAGGTTTACTGTATTTCTTTGGTGGGGACATGTTTTCCTGATTCTTCATGATCTCTGTAGCCTTGTGTAGGTGTCTGTACACTTGAATAAGCAGTAACCTCCTCCAGACTTTGGACTGACTTTAGTAAGGGAAAATTTTCACCTGCAAATAGAGGCACATGGAGCAGGCTATGACCCCAGTGGCGCAGAGTACCAAGTATACAGGAATATGTGATGGCACAGAGTCTAGGGGAGCACGATGTCTTTTTGTCTGAGGCCACTAAGGTCCACAGAATCAACAGCTGTAGTCTTTGGTGAGCACTGCAGGATGTGTCTACAGTGTCTGGAAGGGCTGTTGGAGTCTTTAGTGGCATCTCCAGGTCCATTGGCCAGGGACCAGTGCAGGCAGTAGTGGAGGTCAGAGCCAGTAGTATATTCATACACTAGGCTGCAGAGGGCCAGCTGTAGGTGCCTCTGTAGAGGTGGGAGCTGGTTGCAGACACACATTGTGGAGAAGGCCAGGGAAGGCAGCGAGGGTTAGTACAAACTATATGTTAGTCACTAACAGCTGCAGGGTCTCTAGCTGTTGGTGTGCTCTACCATGGCTGCTAGGTCTCACCAAGGGCGAAGTGGAGGCCAGTGACAGGGGTCTCTTCAGAGGTATGCAGGTGCATAGTTGGAGGGGCTAGCTGCAGGCACGCCTTCTTGTGGCTGCCGAATCTCCCCCAGGTGAACGCATTACAGTGGAGGCCAGTGATGGGCCTCAGGCCTGCAGCATGCAAGTGCAGTGCTGGAGGGGCTACCCTCCACAGCAGTGGAGGTCAACTGCAGGGGTCTAGGCTGGTGTCTTGCAGTCATGTGGCCACAGAAGCCTTCACTGGCTGCCAGTGTGGTCTTGGGCATTGGAGTAAGGGAGGGAGGAGGAAAAGAATCAGATAGCAGTTATCCGCTAACAGGGATGCCTGTGGAATAAAAGCTGGAGAAATCTGTGGGGCATTTACAGCAGCTGTGCTGGCCATTGGTTTCTTCAGCGGTGCAAGCTGCTGGGTTTGTCTACAGAGCAGGTCACTGGGAACCGCAATCATTCCTGTTGCGTGACTGATACTAGTAGCCCCTGCTTTTGTTCCTTATTCCTACCCAGATCTATGTGTCTCAGATTTGCCAATCTGGGTGAGTGAAACCAAAGTGGGACCTGTGTGTGGTGCCCTGAAAGGTTGGGCGCTCACCTTGCTCTTCCTTTCCCAGTGAGAGGCATTCTCTCTAGTTGGGAAATTTCCTCTTGCAGTGCTGTTTTGGAGGGTAAAGGTGGGGGAGAATGGTGCAAACAAAAGGAGGCTGTCTTTGCTTCTTGTGCTGTTATTCTGTTGTTTTATGTTTTACTGTGTTGCTTAAGTTTCTGAAGCAGCCTCCAGAGTTCTCCCAGAACTGTTTTGTTCATAGATAACTGACTAATGGTTGATCTTTGTGGAGGGACAGAGGCTCGGGATTCCTATGCTACCATTTTTTTTTTTGATAAATGGATAAATAAAATGTGTTCTATCCATACAATAGAGTTGGAAGGGGAAAAAGGAAAGAAATATTAATACTGCTACAATGTGGATAAACCTTGAAAACACTATATAATGTAAAAAAAAGCCCATCACGAAAGACCACATGTTGAAGATCCCATTTACATGAAATGTCCTGAAGATGTACTATAGAGACGGAAATAAGTTAGTGGCTGCCTAAGGCTGAAGAAGAGGAGGGTGGAGGGGAACTGGGGAGTGACTGTTAATGGGTGTGGGGGTCTCTTTCTGCAGGTGATGTGATATTGCTCTACCCTGGACCCTCAAGTATATCGTCTGTAGAGATAAAATATACTGGTACATCAGTCCCTTATTGCAACTGGAAAATCTTTCCAATGGGAAACCACTGTGGCATTTCCTTGTCTTTGAGAACTCTTTAAAACCAAGTGTTCCCGGTATTATTGTAATGCAGGAGTAGGTCATTCTCTGTATACAGCTAGTAAGAGTGTTTCACACAATGGACCATTGTTCATGGGCACTCTTTGTCAACATATGCTTCCTGTAGCTATTGGTTAAAACTGTTGGACACAGCTGTTGACTCTACCAGAACTAGAATAATCTACAACTGCAAAGTGCTTTAGTTCTGAAAGCTCTTTCATACCGACCAAGATGGAGACAATATCATAAGTTAGACTACTTGGCAAGTGAAGTGTCGGTGGTTTAGTAAGCTGCATGTATTTGCATATATATGGGGGTGGGGGTGGAGCTAGGATTGATTTAGAAACACACTTCTAACAACCAATGCCTTATAAGTTTTTTTCCATTCATTCAACCCACAAACATACTTTGGTTAAATATTTGCTGCATACTTATTATGTACCATGTGCTATGCTAAATGTTAGGGATCCGATTTTAATAACTATAACAGACGCCATTGTTTTTATCATACCCATATCTGTAAACAATAAATCCTGCAGAATCCCAAGGGTCTTCCCCGGAGCCTTGACTTGCACATAATATTTAACTAAGAATTGCCAACTCTAATTGAAGACCCTCCAGGCCTCCTGTTATGGAAATAGGCTCTCATAACTATGTCCCATATAGAAAGCACTATAAACTCTTGATCGTGGATTAGGTGTGCTCAGTGATTGCCTCTGGAGAGGGCAACTCTGGCTAGTACAAGGTATGAGAACCAGACTTTTCACTATATATCCATTTTTGTACTGTTTGACTTGAATCCTGTGTATTTGCTTGTTCACTGGTCTCCTGGAAGTGAGAAGGCGCAGCTGCAGACTCTCAGGCAAGAGGGTCGCGCCCGTAACCCCCTCGCCGTGCCCTTGGCCTTCCAGCGCGCGCGTGGGTGAGTGGGGCGGGGACGGCTGGGGACGCGAGCGCTCTCCTGGCGAGACGAGGGGCTCGCGTCTCTCGCGGGTGCCCAGGGGACCGCGCTCGCAGTTGCTGGGAAGCAGCTCCGGGTTGGAGGCCAGGAATGTGCCCTTCCGCCCCGGCAAACTTTCGGCGCCTGCAACGGAAGCAGGAACTTGCGAACTACAACCCCTCCAGCCCCAGTGGTTGCTGCGGAGCATCCTCTGCCTGACTCGCCGAGACCCTCGCAGGGCGTTGCCGCTGCTTCTCCGCAAGCGCATCGGAGCTGCCCTCGCACGGGTCTGGACCCCAGGGGCCCCAGGGTCCTCTCGCCGCCAGGTAAAGGCGCCCCCGCCCTCCCCTCCGCACCCGCCGCTTAGCAGCGTCGCCGCCTGCAGAGAGAGCAGCGCCCCTCCTTGCCTGGGTCCAGGCTCCTCTGCCCACCCGGGAGCCCGCGAAGGACCGACCAGGCTGGGGCGCAGGAGGGCTGACACCCGGAGCTTTTGGCACTGCGGTACCCACGAGGGGCTCGCCAGGCCGGCCAGAGGCACCTGTCATAAATGGCACTGGCTTCACGTCGTCATCAGGATAGGCAGAAGAATAGTTTACTGAGCGACACCCATTTCCTCAAAGGAAGGGAAAATTTCCCTTTTTTTTTTCTTGCACGATTTGTCTCCTCTGTTCATTATTGAACCTGCTAATTGTCGAATACACTGTAGGGTACATGTGTGCGGTTGTAAACATCTTGATAAATTAGGTTAGATTATGCTGTGCATAAAATGATTTCCAATATTTCACACAGTTAAGTACACATACGTTTGACTATATAGTCGGCAGGCATTAAAACTCGCGTGCTTCCTTCCACCTGTACCCTTTTCCCTCTTTCAACAGGATTCAACTTGGTTTTGTACCTTTAAGGACTAAACAATAATAGATTAGAAGAAGAATTAATTTACCTAATAATTGTTGAGTATCTTGAATGAGATAAACTCCAGTATTTGTCCCAGCTCAGGCACGATCAAGATGCTGCTTCCTGAAAACACAGCCCCTACCCCTTCTTCCTGCCAAGTTCAGGCTTCTTTACAGGAGCTTCAGGAGTGATTCTGTCAGAATCCATTCAAAGTAAAGTATTGGCCTGGTTTTTCTCTTTTGTTCCTGTTTTGATTTATTTAAGGCTAGCAAAAAGACTTGCAAAATGTGGAAGCATAAAAAGGTAACTTGTGCCAGGATTGTTAATACCATGAGGAGACCATGGTATTCAGAAAGTCTGTGAATTTCGGTGGAAAAATGTATTATTTTACTAATCTCTAACTGAAAATGTAGCATTTCCTTTAAGAGGCATGTAGGCAAAAGCTATCCGAAATTATGGATATTTTCATATCAAATTACATATTGAACATATCTCAAAATATCATTTACATTCAGCACTGCTTCAAAATCATGGCAGTTATTAAATGTACCACTTGTTTAATAGGTTAATAAGCACATATAACAGTTTTTATTTTAACTAAAAATGGAGATAATAATGAAATCTATCTCATTAATATTCTTAAGGATTAAATGACATATATGTAAAGTGCTTAGTATAGAGACTGGCATAGGAGAAACAGAAATGTTATTATTTTATTGTTTCGAAAGTTGGGCATAACAGTTAGCAAGGTAGCTATTAGACTTGGCTTTACTGCCATTTACTGGTTGTTTTTTTGGGGGGAGTTAAACGGTTTTGTTGTGTTTTACTAACTAATGTCTATCTGTTTATGTTAGAGTTCACGCTTTGTGTTGTTCACTTCTATGGGTTTTGACATATATGATGACATGTATCCACCATTAGAGCATCATGTAGAAGTCACACTACCCTAAAAAATCTCCTGTGCTCCATTGATTTTTTTACTGTCAGTGTAGTTTTGCCTTTTCCAGAATGTCAGATAGTTAGAATTATACCTTTCAGACTATCTTCTTTCACTTAGCAATATGCAATTAACATTTCTCTGTGTCTTTTTGTGGCTTGATAGTTCATTTCTTTTACTGCTGAATGTTATTCCTTTGTATGGATGTACCACATTTTATTTATTCATTCATCTATTGAGGGACATCTGGGTTGCTTCCAGTTTGGGCAATTATGAATAAAGTTATAAACATTTGTATGCAGATTTTTGTCAGGATTTGGTATTGTCAGGTTTTTGGATTGTAGCTGTTCTAATAGGCTGGTGGTATCATGTTGATTTGGTTTGCAATTCCCTAATGACAATGTTGAGGGCCTTTTATGTGCATATTTTTCATCTGTATATCTTCTTTGGTGAGGTGTCTTTCAGGTCTTTTGCCCTTTTTTTTTCTTTTATGTTACTGTAACTGACAGTAATAGTGTTGTTGTTTTTTAAAGATTTTATTGGGGAATAGGGGGAGGGGAACAGCGTTGGGGAACCGGGGATGGGGAACAGACAAGTTGCTGTCCTTTTGTTCTTCAGTCTAGTTGTGGAGAACATTGCTTCACTGGCCCAAGTTGGTATCATCATTGCGCCCTTCTCCAGTGAGGCAGATTGGTCGCTGGCCTCTGGGTGGTCGCTCACTGTGGCTATTTGCAGCTCACGCTGGCTGCCGGCCACTCAGGCTGGCTGTCGGCCACTCACTGTAGCCTCTGGCAGCCCACTGCAGCAGGGGCTGCAGCTATGCCGTCCCGGGGACTCACAGCAGCCCAGCTCCAGGTGGAGCTGTTGTTCACCACCTTAGCTGTAGAGGGCAGTGTCACTGGTCCTTATATGTGGGATCTGAACCGGGGCCTCTGGTGTCACAAGCCAGTTCTTAACCAACGTGCCACTCAGCCAGCCCCTGCCCCTTTTTAATTGGGTTGTTTTCTCACTGTTCAGTATTAAGAGATCTTTGTATATTTTGACTGCCAGTCCTTTATCAGATATGTGTTTTGCAAATCTTTTCTCCCAGTCTGCGGCTTGTCCTTTTTGTTCTCTTAACGGTGTCTTGCCCAGAGAACTTTTTAATTTTAATGAAATCCAAGCTATCATTTTTTTCTTTCATGGATTGTACTTCTGGTGCTGTATCTAAAAACATTGCCTAATCTAAGTTCAGAAAGATATTCTTCTATGTTATACTATATATTGATAGTTTTGCATTTTACATGTAGGTTTATGATCCTTCTTGAGTTAATTTTTGTGGAGGGAAGAAGGTCTGTGTGTCAATTTATTTTTTTTTTGCATGTGGATCTCCAGTTATTCCACACCATTTTTGAGAAGATTGTCCTTTCCCCATTGAATTGACTTTGCTCCTTTGTGAAAGATCATTTGACTATATTTGTGGGGGTCTATTTCTGGCCCCTCTGTTCTGTTCCACTGATCTAGTTGTCTATTCTTTCACCAATAGCACACTGTCTTGATTGCTGTAGCTTTATAAGTATTAAAGTTGCATAGTGTCAGTCTCCAACTTTGTTTTTCTTCAGTATTGTGTTGACTGTTATGGGTCTTTTTGCATTTCCATGTATACTAAAAAATCACTTTGTTGAAATTCACAAAATAACTTGCTGGGATTTTGCTTGAGATTGCATTGAATCCACAGATCAAATTGGGAAGAGCTGACATCTTAACAATATTGATAAACATGGAAAATCTCTCCATTTATTTCGATCTTCTTTGATTTCTTTCATCGGAGTTTTGTAGGCTTATTTTAAAAACTACCTTGATAATTATATTTCAGTATAACTGGCTTCCTTTGTAATCCTCTATATTTCATTTTATGAACTTTAAAACATGTCTCTTAGAAGAGATCCTAAGCTTTCCCAGGCTACTTGCCAGGTTAACATTTATTTTTTATTTTTCCTAGAAGAACCAGCTTACCAATGGAGTTGGTATTATACATAACGTGACTTTCGTGTTTTTAGAAGTGTCAAAAAGAACACCTGCCCGTAAACTTTCCTTCCACTGAGACATAATATTCCGCCTGTTGGCAGGTTAATTCTTAGAATTAGATTATTAGGGTTACTTGCCTCTGGTTTGATACTTAAAGAGAAGAAGCAAGAAAGGCTGCCTCAGTTTCCTTATAAATAAAATACAGAAAATAATAGCTTTTATGCTGCGCTAGTATAAGAATTAAATAGGATAATATATGTAAATTTCTTAGCACATTGCCTACCACCCAGTAGGTGATTTAAAAATGCTAATTGTTACTACTGAGAAAGGAAATATGCCCAAACCTATTATCACTGTTTCATCAGTGACTAGAGACTTTGTGTCCTCACCTCTTCTGGTTAGGAGAGGCAAAAAGAGGAAGGAGCCTAGAACCCAGAGGTAGGCCTACTGTTTGTCTTTCTTCATAAACATATATCAGCTTTTAAGCATTTATAGAGTAGTGTACGTGTTTGTGCTTATTAGTTCTTAGCCAAGTTTTTAATAAAAGGTTGTCGCAAATCTATTAAAAGTGAAATGAATACAAAATCGTTGTTTATTTCTGTCCTTCTATAGTTTGTGAATCCTTTACATTGAGTTGAAGGAAATGAAATGTATCTTCCCTAGATTTGTTAAAAGAAACAAAACTCATTAATGATTTTCTATTTTCTAGAGAGAAATTCCATCATCTTTGCAATGTTCTAAGGAGGCAAACTAACACCAGACTAAAACTACACTGGAATTTAAAATGTTCTTCAGGGAAGAACGGAGCTTGACCTACACTTTTGTGATCATTTGTTTCCTGACGGTCAGCCTGTCTACCGGTCAGGATTGTCCCACCCAGAGTCTAGAGGATGTTGTCATTGATATCCAGTCATCTCTTTCTAAGGGAATCAGAGGCAATGAGCCCATACATGCATTAACTCAAAAAGACTGCATTCATTCTTGCTGTTCAACAAAAAACATATCAGGTAAATAATAGCCCCTTGGCAACCCCTTATTCTATGTGTTTTGTGACATAAGTGGTTGGTGTGGCTGAATAGATTATACTAATGATTCTCCATGGGGTAGAAGGTTGGGTGACAGAATCACCGGGGGAATGTTCCACAAGTGTGCCTCCCTCCCCTAAGCGGAGCCAAAGTTACTGATCAGCGTGTGTGTATATCACTCAGGTGTTTGGGTAGAAAAAAGGTTGAGAAGCACCAGTGTTATGTTCTAACAAGCATCCGGGATATTGAAAACAAAAATCCTATTTAAATGCTTAGCTGCCACCATCATGAAGCATTGCAGATACAGTAGGATATTACAAAGAACATTTAAACAGAGAAAGGGGATCGAGACAAAACACTCGTGTCTCATCCCATAGGAAAATCAGCATTTGAGTTTTAAGTGGAAGTACAAAACCTCCATTTTGTCTCCCTGGAGCTGGTGGCAGAAGGTGAGTCAGGAGCCACAGGCCACTTATTGCAGCTTCTGGGACTCTAAGGGGCATGGGAAGTCATTTTGTCTGACCTGTTCACGTGACCCAGAAGGAAGCCGAGGCCCACAGGTTTAAACCATGCGTTTGCCTGTTTTAGGCTCCAAACCTATAACCTGAAAAGAGAAGTATATATTTAAATGAAACAATGGTTCTTTTTTCAATTGTTTATGAAACAAAACCAAAAACTAAATGTATTGGGCACCTAATGCCTTGCTACATGCTGGAGATAAGACAATAAGATGGACAACGCCTTGCCACCAGAGTCTAGAAGAGCTAGTGAATGCTGCACTAGGGAGTCTTAACTTATTAGCCAACCAAATCATGTTTCTCTTAGATCTTTACTTCCTTTTCTTTCTATAAGGGTTGTGGTATAGCAAGGGAGCCTGGAAGGACGGAAGGAAGGAAGGAAGGAAGGAAGGAAGGAAGGAAGGAAGGAAAGGAGAGAGAGAAGGAGGGAGGGAGGGAGGAAGGGAGAAACGAAGGAAGGAAAGAAGGGAGAGAGGGAGGAAGGAAAGGAGGAAGGAGGGAAGGGAAGAAGGAAGGAAGGGAGGAAGGAAGGAAGGAAGGAAAGAAGGGAGGGAGGGAGGGAGGAACTCCTAAAACCCCTAGAATTTCTTCAGAAGAGGAGCTTCTTTTGTTATTCATAATGAACCCCTTTCAATCATCCCTGAGTTTATGCCAATAGGGACTTGGTGGAGGCCCTAGATAGCTTCAGGATGGGTGCTAGTCACCAGAAAAACCAAGCCTTAATTAGAAGATTGGGATTTTCAGCCTTACTCCATCCCCTATCTCTGGGTAGGGGAGAGAGGCTGGAGATTGAATTCTGTCCCCAATGGCCATTGATTTGGTCAATGATGTCTATGTTGAAATCTCCATAAAACCCCCCCAAAACAATGGGTTCTGGGAGCTTCCAAGTTGGTGAACACATCCAGGTGCCAGAATTTGGCCGCACCCCAGCTCCTGCACTTGGGACCCCTTCTGGGCCTCACCCTATGTATCTCTTCATCTGGCTGTTCATTTGTAGCCTTTATAACAAACTGTAATAGTAAGTATAGCATTTTCCTGAGTTCTGTGAATAGTTCTAGCAGTTATTGAACTGGGCATGGGGGGTCGTGGGAACCTGAATTTGTAGCCAAGTTGGCAGAAGTGTGAGTAACCTGGGGACCTGGTGCTTGCGACTGGCATCTAGCGTAAGGGCAGTCTTCATGGGCTAAGCCCTTAAACCTGCCGCTAACCCCAGGTAGTCAGCATCAGAATTGGATTGTAGGGCAGCTGGTTGGTGTTGGAGAATCAGGGAATTGGAGAGTTAGTGAGGAAAAGACACCACATATTTGCTCTCAGGAGGAAAAACCCTTCAGAGTTCTTCTCAAATCAATCAGCATGCTTTTTAGACACTCTATAGAAGTGATTTATGGAAGTTACAGAGATTTTATTGAAATTTCTATCTTTTCTTTAAATGTGGATATCAACATGTATGTGAAATAGAAACTTCACCAGAAAACAAGACTGAATGCTGTGGGTATTTCCTGGCAACACAGGAAACCTTGCATTTCAGTTCAGTTCCGTGATGGACATTTAGTAAGGAATGAGGGTTTGCTGCTTTATTCTGCAAGTAAAAGTACTGTAACTGTTTTACTGTAAGCAGAGGTAATTGTGGGTCTCAGTTAATAAATAGATTTCACACTTTGTCCTCATTAATTGAGCAATGGTTTTTCACTGTTTGGTTCCAAAAGCACTTTGATAATTTAATTTGTTTATAACCATAGACTCTAGAAAAATACTCATAAATACAAAGGACACAAAATTTTGTATATAACTTGGGGGACTATGGACCCTCTCCGTTATCTAAGTGCCCCCCCAATGGTATTGCAGAATTATCACAGTGCAAAGAAAGGAAAAGCTAGAATAGTACCTTCCTTGTTACCTGGTTAGTGGAGAGATGACATGATAAAACCCCTGCAGAAGCTAACTAAGTCCTATCAAGATTGATTCCTAACCATTATCTGATTTGAAGAAGTGGCTGTGATAATTGGCAGACCATGTAGTTTTTCTTCCCCAGCTTTATCGAGATATGTTTGGCACATAACATTTTATGAATTTAAAATTAACATTGTATAAATTTGAAACAGATATATATTGCAAAATGATTACCACAATGAAGTTAGTTAGCACAAGTTACCTTTTGTGTGTGCGTGTGTGGTGAGAAAGTACTTGTGCGGTTTTCAAAAAAAATTAATTTATTGGGGTAACATTGGTTAATAACATTACATAAGTTTCAGGTATGCAACATAATAGATTATACAGATATCATGTTATACAACATTCAGGTGTATAACACAACATCTGTATACTGTGTGCCCATCACCTGAGGTCTAATCTCCTTCCATTACCATATATTTGAACTTCTTCATTCTCCTCCAACCCCTCTCCCTCTGGTAACCACCATTCTGTTGTCTGGATCTATAAGTTTGTTTTTTGGGGAATTGTTTGTTTGTTCTGTTTGTTCATTTGTTGCTTTTTGTTTTATATCCCCCCATATGAGTGATATCATATCCTTGTCCTTTTCTATTGATTTATTTCACTTAACATAATAGTCTTAAGATTCATGTTGTCAGAACATGCATTTTAGTAATTCGCCTATATGCCTGTTAATCTTCAACTTGACCCAGGGTATATTGATCCCTCGAGGGTCACAAGCCAAGATGTGAGACTGAACCAGATTGAGGCCAAAGCCAACTCTAGGCCATGATGCTTAGAGAGAGTAATTTCTATTGGACATAAGAGGAAGAGAAAGAGAAGCCAGAAATGAAAGTTAAGAGTGAAAAGTGAAGAAGGGAGGAAAATAAAACAAAAGTGGTAAAGAAGAAGGAAAATGTGAAGAACCAAAAGAAGAATGGTACTGATAAAAATAAAAAATAGACTTTGCATTTCATACACTATTGAGATTCATTGTGAAAGGAGGCATATATGTATGATGCTGAATTTACTGACTCCACCCAAGAAAACCAGGCTCATGGTTTCATAGGTTTCTGAGATGTCTTCAGGATGCAAAAGATACGTGCAGTCATTAGGGTCAGATCCATTTCCTTAGAGCCAACTCGACTGTGAGTTGTGGAAAGATTGTAAAGTCAGTATACCTGTGTATATTTTGGTGGATATTTTAGCAAATGGAAGGTTTATTTCTAAAGAATTAAGTGTACTATTAAAAATTGGTTTTTCCAAAATTACCTTAATTCAGATTTTTAAGTCCAGTATATCTTTAAACATTGCTTTCAGGTGGCGAGACTAAGGAAAAGGAAATGATTCAGCGGTCAGCAAGCAAGTGAACAAAGTGACCCAAAATGTCTATGTGGACACCAGAATACATGAAGTTCTTCCTGCTTGCCATACTCTTAGAAAATCCTATTTCAATAATGCTTATGAAACCTTTCGTTGCAGGGGACAAAGCATGTAACCTGATGATCTTCGACACTCGAAAAACAACTAGACAACCCAACTGCTACCTGTTTTTCTGTCCCAGTGAGGAGGCCTGTCCACTGAAACCAGCACAGGGACTTATGAGTTACCGGATAATTAGAGGTAATAAGAGCATTGTTCTTTTTCTTTTGTGATGGCAATTAATTAAGAATGTGGTTCATGTGAAAGATTTTCTACAAAAGAGTCCAGAACTGGGCCGGCCCAGTGGCGTGGTGGTTAAGCGCTGGCCTTGGAAGCCAGCCGCCCCGGTTCGGGTCCCACATATAAGGGCCAGTGACACTGCCCTCAAAAAAAAAAAAAAGTCCAGAGCTGCCCAAAGGGGTCACAAATATAGAAGCATACCAGAAAAATCTCATGATTTAGAACTAAACTTATGAAACCAAACACCTTTTTTCCAGTGGAAGACCTCTGAACGATAGTATTTTGTTTTGTTTTTACCTTCATAATATAAAAGGTGCATAAACCTTTCTTCATGAAAACATTTTGAAATACCTCTTTAGAACAATGTCAACAACACTGGAATAAACGTACATGTCTTCTATTTTGAAAGAGTTAAGACTTAGGTGAATATACAAAATTCAAGTATGTTTATCATTAGGTTAGAATTATTGCACAATCACTTTATCTGAAATGTAAACTCAGTGGATTCTATTGTCTTGACCTGGAGAGAAGTTCATTAAAAAATATTCGGTTCGGTTCAGCCCATATGAGGGCCAGTGAGACTGCCCTCAAAAAAAAAATAAATAAATAAAAATAAAAAATATTAATTGAGCATCTACCATGTGCCAAATTCTGTTCAAGGCATTGGAAATACAATATCCATGCTCATGGAACTTATATATTTGTTCAGAATCCAGACAATAAACAACTAAAAAATTAATATAATCATTTGGCTATGTTTTGGTGAGATTTTGACGTGTTAATTTTTCAGGATGAAATGCTTTCAATGTAAAATTTCCTTTTATTTAAGTTTTAGAAAGTTTTTGTCATTATATTCTTGATTATTAATATTATTTGGTCGTTTATTCAATAAACAACAAATTATTATTTAATATCTCCTATGTGCCAAACACTCTTTACATGCTGGGAATATAAGGATTCTACACCAAACATGAAAAACAAGGTTCTCACTTCTGAAATATATATTTTAGGAGAGAGACCGACAATAACCATAATAAATAAATAATCAAGAAAAACACAGTCACAAGTGCTATGCAGATAATTGAGCTACGACAATGTAGTAGGTAATCCCTGAGTGGACCCTCTAGATGAGGTGATCAGAGGAAGCATCTGTGAGGAAGCAACTCCTAAACTGAGATCTGAGCAGTCAAGAGCCAGAGGTGAGAAGACTGTGAGAAGACCTTCCAGGCAGAGGAATAGCCTGTTCCGCTATCTGAAGGCAGAATGGTTTTGGAAAACACTCCAGCCCCAGCTGGCTGACTTATAGTGAACGATATACGTAAAGAACAAAATGCCAGAAGTAAGAAGGATGGGGAGATCACATAATGCTTTGTAAGCCAGAGTAGGTAGGGTAGGACTTTTTTTATTTTCAGTGTGTAATGGGAAGCTGTTGGAAGTTTTAAGCAGGCATGTAATGTAGTGTTTTAAAGGTGATTTCTCGAAGCTCACTGTGACTGCTCTAGTGAGAATGGACAGTGACACAGCAGCAAAAGGGAACTTGGAAGACTGGGTACGAGGCGGGGTGAGATCCACGTGAAAGGCCATGGCTTGGTGGACCAGGGAGGTGGAAAAGGAGATGGAGAGGGGGAAACATATGGGCTGTTCCTGAGGTAGAGATGACAGGACTTGCTGCCAGCATGGATGTTGGGGACAAGGAAAAGAGAAGCACTGAAACTGAGTCCTAGCTTTTGGCTTATAGGTGGATGGTGACCATCTACTGAGCTCAGGAAGATTTGAGGAGAAGTGGCTTTAGGATTGGGAGGGGGAATGCAGTTAAGGGCTCTCTCGCTTAGCTGGATTACGCCACACCTGGGCACTGACTCCGCTTTGTCCCCTGGGTGAGTCTGAGTTTTGTTCATCAACCAGGAAAACCTGATGTATCAGACATTCCCTTAAACAGATTATTTGTGTAAATTCTTCCTAAATAGTGACATGAGCCTCAGTATAAAAAGACTGGCACATAAGGTACAAAGTTTCAGTTTTGCAAGATGAAAAAAGTTCTGGAGATGGATGGTGGTGATGGTTACACCACAGTATGAATATACTCAGCGCCACTGAGCTGTATACTTAAAGTGGTAAATTGTGTATATATTTTAGCACACGTTTTTTTTTAAATTTATTTTTAATTAGTTTCAGGTGTACAACACAGTGCAATAGTTATACTTTTTACCCCTCAAAGTGACAACCCTCCTCCCCCAATTCGCCACCCCACTCCCCCCCCATATCATATATATCTATTACACTTCCTCTGACTCCCTTCCACAGTATAATCCACATCCCGTGACTATCTATATATATTCAATTACAGTTGGTATACAACCTCCGCTTCAGGTGTACAGTGTAGTAATCAAGCCTCTACTCCATATTACACGTTTTAAAAGACTGCCAGAGGACAAATTGGGCTTCTCAAAACACTCAAGACCTTACCATGCATGGACAACATTTACTTAAATTGTCTTTTTTTTTACTTTAAAATGAAATATGTTGAGCCCTCCTCTTTAAAAAAAAAAATCTGATCTTACCTAAAAATTAAGCCCCTTTTGAGGCATAGTGGCAGGGTGGCTGCCCCTGATTTTTGTGCCTCCTTCACTTCTTTTGCCTGTATGTGTATAATCTTGGCTAAAAACACTGGGGACCTGCATTGTGCTGTGGATATAACTTTTTGCTGTTCCTCTTTGATCACCTGGAATATTGCAGAGCCTGTTAGACCCCCAAGGGAGGTGTCCAGCAGGAACTGGACATGTCAATTTGAGTTTCCAAAGAGTTCAGGGTTCAAGACCCCGATTGGGACTTTGTTCTTCTCGTTCAGGAGCGCCCATCATGTGAAAGTTGAACCATCATGTTCCACTTCTGTTATCCGTTCAAACGACCTGTTCTTCACTCCGTCTGTCCTTCCACTATCATTGTCTATTCCCTATGTCTATCATCTATTTCACAAAGCATAATATTAAAGAAATTATGGATAATTTTAATAGAGTAATTCTTCCATAAAATCTACATTAAAGAAACAACACCCAAACAAGTAAAACCTATTGGCCTGAAGCTGTTTATGGTCTAATTAATTTAAAAGTGAAAAACTAGATGCAGCATACTTGTAAATGTCCAATTGCCAGGGCATGGTTGGGTGTAAAATATGAAGGATCCACTTGAGGGAATATGATGCAGATAGTAAAATATAAGTCTGAGGAGTAGAACTAAATAACCTCACCTAAATTTCTGGTTAAAAGAACCCAGTTGTTTTCCAATTACATGAAAAAATTTTTTTAAACTTTAAGGTATACAGACATATGAATAGTTGCTGGGACATGATGATAGAAATTATAGTTGAATTTGTTTTATAATTTTCTTAATGCTTCTGTATTATTGTTGCTTTTATAATACATGTATAAAAAAGAGATTATGCAATAAAGATTCTTTCCAATGGAAATCAGAGAAAAGACTTGGCATGTGCATAAACTTTTTAAAGGCTAGTGGATAGGTAATGAAGTGCAATTAGAATCAAACAGTTCCTCTGGCAGCCACCAGGGGGTGCCATCAGCCTAGAGCAGGTTTATCGATAGCTAGGTGCAAAGTGTCACCAACCCTGGACATAGTGTGCAGTGGACTGTTTATATCTATGGGATATTTACGAGTTGTGTGTATAATTCTGCTTATGAACCTGCCCAGGTTGATGGATTGAGATTACCCTATAAAAGTAAACTATCTGTCTCCTGTTTGGAGTGAAATTAAATAGGTATGTTTGGTGGTGTGTTTCCGGATGAACTTTGTATTTCCTATAACTGATTGACTAATATGTACAGGCTGAAAGTTTGCCATATTGAAGGATGACAGTGTACTCTGTTCATTCTATAAAACGATTGCTGCTTGGAATTATTAAAAAAAAAAATTTCAGCTTGTGGGATATCATGTCTACCAAGGACTACAGCAGGGGAATTCTGAAGTGGAATAAATTGGGAGTCGGCTTGCTCAGCTGGTTTCCAAGTAATAGTCAATCCCTAAGTTTTTTTACACAGCGAAGTCATTTGCAATGAAACTCAGAAGGGTTGAGGGCACAGGGCTGTTTCCCAGCTCCCTCTGTGGCTCATGTCTGCGTGACCAACAGAAAGCACCCCGCCCCAATGGCAAACTTCCGTGGGCAAGGTCAGTGGAGCAGGTGTGCAGGATCCCTGCGCGTTTCTAGGACCTTTGCCAATGGATGAATCTTATCAGGAAATGGGGCTAGCCCTTTCTTTGCTTTATTTATGAGCTTGCATTCTTGAGAAAGAAAACAGCTGTTTTGGTCCTTTTAATCGATGGTCTTATTTAAGTTCTGAGTTCACACACCTCACAGAGCATTTACTTAAATTGTCTTTTTTTTTTTTACTTTAAAATGCAATATGTTGAGTCCTGCTCTTTAAAGAAACAACCACCTGATCTTACCTAAAAACAAAGATGCAGTTTATCTCATGGGGATGCTGTGTCTATGAATGCGATATCACCTGCAGCAGAAACTCTTCAGCATTGTTAGAGGAAAGAGGAGGTCTAGACATCTAAATTCTGTTTCAGAGTGCAGTACTACACCCTTTAGCAGGCATCTGCAAACTTTTTCAGTCAAGGGCCAAATAATAAGTATCTTTGGCATTTCAGGCCAGTATTTTTGGGTTTTGTGGGTCATACACCATCTGTTGTACTTTTTTTTTTCTAATTTATTTTTATTTTTATTGGGGAACAGTGTGTTTTTCCAGGACCCATGTGCTCCAAGTCAAGTAGTTGTTTCAATCTATCAATAGTTGGGGCGGGGGGTCGTAGCTCAATGGCCCATGTGGGAATCGAACCAGCAACCTTGGTTTTATGAGCCTGCACTCTAACCACCTGACCTAATCCGCCAGCCCTTCTGTTCTACTTTTATCTCTGTACTTGTAGTTGAAAGCAGTGATGAGCATGTTTGTGTGCTAATAAAATTTTATGGACACTGAAATTTGAATTTCATATGATTTTAATATGTCACAAAGTGTACTTTTTAATTCATTTTAACCACTTAGAAATGTAGAAACCATTCTTGTCACACAAGCCATGCAAAGACCAGTAGCAGGCCAAATTTGGCCCTCAGACCTTAGTTTGCGGGCCTGTCGTAGATGGATTAATAAGTGACAGTGCTACACGACTTCTTAGAGGAGTGAAGCTTAGAGAGTAGTCAAAGATATTACAAATCTGAAGTTTCCTCTGGATCTATTTGTTAGGAGAGAGGAGAGTGAGATTGAGGGGAGTTGAAGAAGAAAAGGGGAAAGAACACAGGAGAGTGAATCAGCAAATGCTGGGAAATGCTTTTGCTTCTTTGCTGTATTTTCTATTGTTCTCACCTAAGTGAAATGATTAGTAAAGTAGCACAGTAGTTCAAACGATCATTCCCCACCCCTGATTGCTTAAACAAGCCTTTGCAGTTGAGCTGCGATAAATGGTGTGTGTGTATATGACTCAGAGCAAAATTCTAAACATTGTCATACACGGGGAGGATAGGAGGCTGGCGCCTCCTCAGCAGGAGTCAAGACTGTGGGATTTCTGCTCTTTATGTCCGCAGTGTGGCCATCATGATTTTTAAATATTGGTCCCATCATCCTTAGAACCTAAGACATTGGCTCTAAAACCTTAATCTTTGAGAGTCAAACTTAAATCTCCCAGGTTGCCTCCCTCCCCCACTGTGGTGCTGAAATTTCTTTTCTCTCTTTTTTTTTTTTTAATTGAAAAATGTCATCAGCCTGCTGCTGCTGCGTGGCCTTAGTGACTTTAAGAGGAGACCAGACCCTGCTGGACGCCTCCTCTTTCCTCCTTATTAAAGCAAATCACCTGACGCAGGCTCCTCTCCTCATTCTCCCGAGGTCTCCACATCCCTTTCTCACCTGCCTCCTGTTCCCTGTTCATCTGTCCTAGGGATTGCTTGCTGCCCAGTTGTCATCACATTCCAGATGGCACAGCCTGCAGGAGCTCAGGCCTCACACAGTATTCCCTCTCCCAGTCCCGTTCCTGCCGCATCGCCCTGGCCCAGCTTTCTTCCCTGGCCTTGGCCTCTTACGCGCATCCATCTTCCTAACCCCTGCTGCCCATGCTGAGCTCCAATTAGTGTCTCTGCTCCTCTCACCTCTTCCTTGTTTTGCCTGGTCCTCCTCCACACATTCTTCTCCTCTGCCCCGTGACTCCAGAAATAAACCACAGCATCTGGTGGAGAGGCAGAGCCATCAGGTTCTGATTTAGCAATTTGTATTTTTCCTTTTTGTAAACGTTTCAATGAAATGTCCAGTATCATCAGTGTGGGGACTTAGTGAACATGCTGATATGTTGATCTTTTCTTCACCTACCTTCTATATTTAAGTCTCCCTTTTATTTTCTTTACATTTTCAGATTTTCCATCATTGGCCAAACCTGATTTGCCAACCCAAGAGTTAGTTAAAGAAGATCCCCTCTTCCATGGCCAGGTTTCACCAGCAGCCACCCCCACACCCCCTCGTCTGACAGGGTATTCAAAGCCCCCGGATATCTCACGGACAGATGCACTTTCTCAGAAGTTTAGCTCCTCGGATCACTTGGAGAAACTATTCAAGATGGATCCAGAGAGCACACGGTTCCCTGTTTACCAAGAAAAAGGCCATTCTCAGGGTTCGCAGTTTTCCTCAGAACAAAAAATGGCTCATCTGCTGCCTGAAAATGTGACCACATTTCCCACGACCGGGACTGTCGCTTCTCTACGTCCCACCTCTGCCACTTCAGAGCTGGTGTTTCTCCTGCCCACCAACGCTCTAGCCATACCGTCTGTGACCTCTCAGCCACAGGTGGCCACCACAGCTCGGCCTGCTGCGACAGTCCCTTCTCAGCCTGCTATAGTCATTTCTACAATTTTGACACATGCGGTAGTGACACCCCAAGCTAGCATGACGACAACAGCAGTTCCAACCACCATCTTTCAGGCACCTACAGACCCGAACGGCCCACCAGACACGGTGCACTTGACAGAAAATTTCAACCTAACTTGGAACACAGAAAATGCCCATAATCTTGCTACAGCTCTTTTGCCAAATGGAGATTCTTCGGCTATGAACCAAACTGCTCCCCAGGAAAACAGGAAGGCCAGTTCAGGCGGCTCCTCCCAGCGCAGTCTTCCAGAAAGTCAGCACGGCCTTCCATTTGAAAAGTGGCTCCTCATGGGGACCCTGCTCTTCGGTGTTCTGTTCCTCACGATAGGGCTCGTGCTCCTGGGTAGAATGCTCTTGGAATCCCTCCGCCGGAAACGTTATTCGAGACTTGATTATTTGATCAATGGGATCTATGTGGACATCTAAGGACAAAACTAGATGTCTCTTAATTCATGTAGTTACTAGTAGCCCAAGCATAGTGAGTGTCTGCTGATTCGCCGGTCTTACGATTTTTGAATTATTTTGGAGACAGGCAAATACCCTTTATTACTTGCTTTTTGCTTTTGTTGTAAAGAAAAGCAGGGCAAGGAAACAAATTAGGTAATTTGAATGATCTGTCTCTAAAATATTAGCTGAAAATGAAGCTCTACCTAAAGTAATCAAGTATAATTGCATATAAATTGGAAAATGACTGGCTTTTGCAAAAAAAAAAGAAAAAAAAAAGGTTAGGACTTCTAGGCTCCAATTTCTTAATATTTCTAGTTCCAAATAAAGTCAATTATTTATGATATTAATTCTAACAGATTTACTTTTCCTTTTTATGTGAATTCCAATAAAACTTATTCCAGATGCATTTCCTTCCAATTAAATATTTGAATAAACCTTTTGTTACTCAGTAATGTTCTCATAAGTCATATGTCTAGCTGGATAACTTTCAATTTATTCCCACCAGTAAAATGATTAAATGATGAAAATATGTGTCCTAAGTTAAAATGACAACCCCCCCCTTCCCGTCAATGAGCAAAGAGGTTCTTTTGGAAGAATGCTAGCAGAATAGTAGCCTACATAGACACAGTGACAAGTCAGTTCTGATAAATGGCCAAATCTACTTTAGATTTGTTCTCGTTAACTTAAAAAAATAATGTAGGCATTTTCTAAACGTTACTAAGTTTAAAATGTAACGATATTTATAAATCCTCATCTAAACTTGACCAAGAGTCATTTTTGGCTTCATTTAGAATAACATTGGTAGTAATAGATAGCACTTAAAATTATTATTAGTGTGCTGTAACTTATTGATTAGTTATTCAAATGTCTTGAGAAATGCTTTTAGTATTCAGAATTTGCCAGGCAAGTTATAGTGGGTAACTGAGAATCCAGGGGGCCACCTCGGTCAGTCTGATACCTCACCTCTCTGGACTTAAGCTGCTTATCTGCAAAACGAGACGTGGTCCCTTCCTGGTGATAAAATGGAATTCAGGTGAGAACGTTATGCAGTGAGCGCTAGAGGGCAGTAGCTGGTTAGTAAGTACAACAAGGAAGACAAATGTGGGAAATGATAGACCAGGCTTTTCTTCTCTTTGCTCCTCACCTCCTCTTTCCCTGTCCCCTCTCCTGGAACCTCTCCTTATTCCATTTGGTTTATAATAGTCTCATAAAGTTCATTAAGAGGAAAACTGGTCTATTGAAAAAATTACTTTTCATATATTTTTCCAACCTAACAGCTTGACACAAATCTCCAAGGGGTTTACATAAGCTTTAAGTAGGTTGAATAAATAAAACCCTGAATCAATTTAATTTAACAAGTATTTATTGACTAGCCACATGTAGTCTAGAATCAGATTAGGAACTAAGTGCCTCAGAATTTAAAAATTTTTCCCCTCTTCGTTAAAAGAATTGGTTTGCGGAAACAAGGTTTTCTGTGGATGTTTATAAAAGCTTTCCCTGGTTCTCTTGTAGCTCTCTCTGTCCTGCTGCATGCAGACCTTCTGTGATGGAGAAAAATCAATGGGGAGCCCAGTGACCATAGTGGTAGTCTCGATGAGAGATGGTATGGGCCCCAAATCTGGCAGTGACTGTGGGGATGGATGTAGATTGTAGGGAACCACTGGATTTAAGACCTTCTAAGGAGAAGAATAGCTCTTCTCACACTGCCCTCTTTGCTTATTACCCCTGTCACAGGGTGAGACTGCTGCGAGGGACATTCAGAGAAGGAAGAAGCCTGCATTTGCTTTTGTTCAAATAACTTGAACAGTGACTAGCCCGGCCAACCTTTTCAACAAGGTGCTGTGAATTATGGGCCCCCTTCTTTGGTTTGTGGGAAGGGAAGGTGACAGTCAGAACAAGTGAGAAGACTATGGTGGTCCCCCATGCTCAAAAATATCTTCTCTCCTTATTTCAGCAAGATACGTAGGTTAAAAAACTATCCTTAAAAAAAGCTAATGACCTCTGAAGAATTGAGCCTAGGGCTCATACCCTCTGGATGAATAATTCTGCTACATTCTTGTTTCGCAATTACCCCTGGCCTGAGTGAGGCATCCTTGAAATTCTGGTTCCCAGATTGTGGTGGGCACTACAGGTTAGCCATGTAACAGCCCCAGCTCCAGTTTTGCCTCATTTGTTATAGGTTAGAAGCGTCAGATCCTTTCCCAGTCCCTCTTGCAGTTAGTGATGGGCCTGTGATCCATTTCTAGCTGAAAGGAAACCTTCTGGGAGCTTTTAGAAAAGATTCTTAATGAGTGAGGATTACACAAGGAAGGAAGCCCTTTTTGTCCCCAACCCATTATTTCTTGCCTGGAATGCTGGTCATGTAAGGACATGATAACTTGGAGCTGCTGCAGCCTTTCTGCCACCACGAGGGGAGAAATTACAAGCTGAGCCTGGCAAGGCAGGATGTGGGAAGAGTCTGGTTAAGCAGCATCACCAACCGTGGAACTGCCCACTTCCAATCTGTTCTGTGATAATAAATCTCCATTTTGTACCACTTTTAGTCGTGTATTCCATTATTGGTTATTAATGATAGTAAAGATCCTTACACCATGGGCCAGGCACACTTTTACATATGCAACACATTCCTACAACAACCTCATGAATTTTTTTTTTTTTTTTTTTGAGGGCAGTGTCACTGGCCCTCACATGTGGGACCGAACCAGGGCTGCTGGCTTCCCAAGCCAGGGCTTAACCACCGCGCCACTTGGCCGGCCCTCCTCATGAATTTTTATACTTATTTCTGAAATGAGCAAACTGAGGCACAGAGAGATTTAAAGGACTTGCTTGAAATCACTTGCCCAGATAATCTGGCTCCAGAGTTCCCATTCTTTACATTTTTATAACTGGAATAATACACAGTATTATTTTTTTTTCAAAAGGTTTGCAGTAGATCAGGTGTATTCTAGATAACAGCTTTTACATTTTGTTGAACGGAATCAAACTCTGAGCCAAAAGCATGGAAATTAGATCACTGGTTTCATTCGAGGGTAGGCTTCCTCCACTTCTTCAGCTGCTGACATCCTGTCTTCTTGTACGATCACCTATCATCTGTGCCAAAGTTAATTGTCCCTCTTTCGTCAGATGCACACTGATGGGAGTAGAACAGCCATCCTGTTCCTGGGCCCTCGCCCCTCAGTGAAGAGTACCCCAGCCACCCCAGCTGCCTTATACTGAGCAACCTCAAAGTCATATTCGATTTCTCCCTCTCCCTCAGCCTCCACATCCAGTGTTTACCAACTATTATCTATTCCTTTTCAAAAATGCTTCTCAGAGTCAACCCTTCCCATGGCCACTTCCTGTTCAGTCTCCCTAACCTGTTTCTCCTTACTCTATTCCCAAGGTACACACTCCCTCCATCTGACTTCCAGGTGCTTTAAAAGCATGACACACACAATGCATCATGCATTACACCACTGCGCCCCCCATTACCTGCAGGGGGGTTTACCCATTGAGTGTCGCATAGCAAGGTTTCCAACAGCCCCGCCCAACCTAACTGTCCTCCCATTTACCTTCCTTCCCACAAGACCTGGCTGCGGCTACCCACCCCTCTTCACTATCCGTGCCATGCACCCTCGTGAGCCATGCTTTTCCTTCTACTTGTAAATGCCCTTCCCCTTCTTCACCTGGCAAATTTCCAATCCCCTTTCAAGACTCAGCTCAAACATCACCTCCATCACCGTCTTCCCAGACTCTCCCAGGAGAGGTCTTATTTATTGCTCCTGGATTTCTGGCATGGCTCTTGATTTATACCATTAGCAAGACACTTCCACAGTATCTTCCTTTTTTTTTTTTTTTTTTTGAGGGCAGTGTCACTGGCCCTCATATGTGGGACCCGCTTCCCAAGCCAGCGCTTAACCACCGCGCCACTCGGCCGGCCCCATAGTATCTTCTAAGCCATCAGTTTCCATGTTCCACCACTGGACTGTGATATGTTTGAGAGCAGCGCTTCTCTGATTCTCCCACACTTAATAGTGTGCCTGGCACACAGTAGACACTCCATAAATGATCACGAGTGAATTTTAAAACCTCTTCGTTGAAGTTCATTCCTTTCAGCAACGAGCAGTAATGTGATCGGCTATCCATGCAACAGCTTTTATATCATGAAGAGAAAATCCAGTTAAGACCCCACTTCTATGCATTTTTGAGGAGAATGGGATACGGTCCAGATGCACTGTGATGAAGTGCATACGCTTAACTAGAACCATGTGCTGAGGAACCGGTAGGTAAGTCTTTTGATTTTGTTTCTTTCTGTCCCTACAGTGGAGGTAGTACAGTTTACTTAGCTTATAGAGAGGGTGTTTTTGTTTGTGCTCTTCTGTTTTTAAGGTCACTTTTAGAGTACTCAAAATAAGGCTCAGAATCATATAGAATATATGTCAAAATAAGGCCCAAATTTTGATGTTGCTTAGCAAAAAGGGTCAAAGTGGAAACCGAGAGCTCCAGGCTTCTGACTCAATATCCTTCCCACCACACTGTACTACTGGGAGCATGTGTGTCTCTGGAAATAATGTACCTCGTACCGCACACACCCAGACATGGGGGGAGGGGCAGGGGTCCCATTTTGAGTTTCAGTTTCATTGTATATAATGTAATTTATAACTTCTTTAGAAAATATTTCATCTATTCTCAAGGAGAAACATCAATTTACATTTAAATAATAGAAAATGAGGACATATAAGGCTTGTGAAAGACTAAATTCTGTTTCAGTGATTATATGCAAATACTGTCCTTATCAAGGCCGCACAGAATTACCTCTGCAACTTCATGTGTTTTCACTTTTTTATGTGGATAATTTGTCTTTGCAGCAATATTGAAAGTAACATTTTGTCTTCTATTTCTTTTGATCTGCTAGCATCATTTATTGTTTGCCACCTGGGGCTACAGTGCAGTAAAGGATAAGAAGAATACAGCTCAGGGAATTAAAGGACTCGCCTCGTCCCTGCCTCTCTATCCTTGTGTTTTCTGTCCAGACAACTCCTGCTGGCCTCTGCATTGAATAGGTGAGCAGTAAACATCTGTTGGTTTTAACATCTGCACATCTAAGCTCTGAGGGTTTTGGCTTTTCTTTCGTAGGATGAAAAGAAGCCCAAACACAGCCAGATAAGAATGGTAAAAGTTAGGAGTGGTGGAGCCTTTGTAAGTTCAGCCTGTGCCACCCTCATCTCTCCCCTCTCTTCCCAACACCACCCTCAACTCTTCAGATACTGAGACCTGTGTTCCCCTCCATCCTCCGCTCTGCTTTCAGAGACTTTGCTTCAACACAAAGTAGGGAGATACAAGGAATCTGCAGATTCTACTTTTGGGCTGCCCGTCTCCTCAGAGACTTGGCCTGTTCTCACCATCATTGAAAGCCACTCAGTCGCACCATCAAAGGAAAAAAAGAAACCCTCACCAGCTCTCATAATGCATACCCATTCATACACGTTTGCAGGCCTTTTATGCAGGCATATACATAATAAGCTTTAAAAAACAATATGTGCAAGGAGAATGTAGAATACATAGAATTGTAGCTAATATTGTACATCAGTTTATGAGTAAGTGAGTGAGGGTGAATAGGTGAACGAGAGGTCACTGGGCAATGAACCATTAGCCAGCAAATGGATGCTATTGTTTAATACTTAATGAAATTATATGTGGTGCTAAGTCTATCAGCCTCAGTCGGCATCCCCTAATAACCCAGTAGGGTGTTCCACACTGGGTACAGTGGCACACAGGCCAAATGCTGCTGCTACACAGCCTTCTTTGTGAATGCCCGCGGGTAGGTTCTGCAGACAGCAAGGAGCTATGAAGAATCATCCTTTCCCACCTGCCCCTGTTCTCATACTCAAGTCAGGTTCTGCATATCTCAGTTTTTCTTCACACCCCCTTCAGTCAACATCATCAGCCTTCTTAAAACTTGGCTTCTTATCTTTAAAAAGAAAAGAAGAAAAAAAAAGAAAGAAGGAAAGCAAGAAAGCTCTTGCATGCTGAGGACTTTGGGAATGGTGACATTTGCCCTCCCCTCACCCCACCCAGCCACAAAAACAGAACATACCTCTGGGTGGATTTCTGACCTCCCCTCCTCCCCGCTGCAGGGGAGAGGAAAAGGGCACAAATGTAAGAAAAACAAGTATCAAGGGTGAATGGTGTGTACTGAACTTTAAAATGTTAAATTACAGTGAAAAATATTTTGGAGAAGAAACTATCTTCAAAATTGTGCTACATAGTAAAGTTAATGGAGCCCATATGTCGTCTACTAAAACTTAGAAAAACAAACTAAAAACAATACTTTAGCGCCTGCCAGACTGAAATGGGATCTACTTCTTAATATTCACTCAACCCAGAGTAAAATGCTTTAAGATGGTAATGTTTCCAAAGTGCAGCTGAGCTCAGTGGATAAACAACCAACCTCAAACACAGGGGGCTTATGTTCTGATCCCAGCTCTGAGCAAATCACTTAATCTCCTGGTTCCTTCTCAATTTTCTCAGCTCTAAAATGGGGATATCGGTATTTCACAAGGTGTTTACAAGGCATACTAAAATGATTGTAAAGTACTTTACAAATGTTCAGTAACTGATGCTTTTTCATAACTTGGCTGCATCACATCATCCATTATCCATTCAGTGGTGTGGAAATAAATGAAGACAAGCCAAATGAGCACAGAGGCTATTTATTCAAGAGCTTGCTTTTCAGTAAGGGAGTCTGCCACCATCACTTGCATTTGGCAGAGACTCAAGCCAGGCAGAAGAGTGGGGAAACTTTATAGCAAAAAAAAAAAAAAAAAAAAAAAAAAAAAAAGGAAGGCTTCACGTACGCCCTGATTCGAGATTGCTGGCATGGGGAAGGTGGAGGTGTGCTACCTAGAAGCGCAGCATCTTAATGTGGTTGGTTTGGGGAGAATTTTGGCTTTCTCTGGTTGGTCCTGGATAAAAAGGGGATGGAGATCCTGAGTTGGAAGCCAAATGGTTAGGCTCCTGGAGCTGATTGTGGTAGAGATTATGTGTTTATTGTTGTATATGATTTGGCCATTGGCTGTTTTGGTATTCAGTCTCTCCGTGGAAAATACAAGGTGGGAGGGGTCCGACTACCCCCAAGAGATAACTAGGCACTGGCCTAGTAGCCTAAGGAGTAGCTTGGACTTTTTGTACTTTTTTATCACCTGTAGAAGCAGTGAATTTAGAAGACAGGATGTTGAACTAACAATTTTCACTCTCCAGAAGCAATGAGTGTACTTACCACTGGACTAGCAATCAGGACAACTGGGTCCTAATGTAGTGACTCTTGTGTGGCGTCCACTGCCCACACTGCCCTTACCCCCTCTTACCTCCCCACCTTCCGCCTCAGGTCTTCAGTGTCCTCATGAATAGGCTGAGAATTCCTATCTGTCTAGCCTATCTCATCTTTTGGTTTTGACAATAAGTGGGTTAATGTTTGAAAAAGGACCCTGTGAAGCAGATATTTATTTATTTATTTTTTAAAAGATTTTATTGGGGAATTGGCGGAGGGGAACAGCGTTGGGGAATCAGGGAAGGGGAACAGACAAGTTGCTGTCTTTTTGTTCTTCAGTTTAGTTGCGGAGGATGTTGCTTCACTGTTGGTATCGTCATTGCGCTCTTCCCGGATGAGGCAGATAGGTCGCTGGCCTCTGGATGTCGCTCACCGCGGCTATTGGCAGCTCACGCTTGGCTGCCAGCCGCTCACGCTGGCTGCGGGCCACTCACTGTAGCCTATGGCAGCCCACTGCAGCAGGGGCTGCAGCCCACACCATCACTGGGGCTCGCACAGCCCAGCTCCAGGTGGAGCTGTTGTTAGCTGTAGAGGGCAGTGTCACTGGCCCTCATGTGGGATCCGAACCGGGGCCGCTGGCATCCCAAAACCAGCGCTTAACCAATGCGCCACTCGGCCGGCCCAAGCAGATATTTTAAACTCTATGAAGCAGGCATTTTAGAAGTGTGAGAAGGAAGAGAGTGGCATAAGCCTTTGAGTTTCCACCTAGAGGACTAGAGTCTTAGAAATTTTCTGAGTGTCCTGTGGGGAGGCTGGCTGACATTCCCTCAGACTCACCATCTTGTCTACCTGTACTTCCAGTAAGGCTGCCTCGTTCCCACACCTCTGCTTGTCCGTATTCATCTCAGTGAATGGGACCGCTGGAAACTTGAGAATTTCTTTAGGCCCCAGCAGGTAACTTGCATACTTAACTTCTACCTCTCGCTAATTCATCCATTTATTAAAAAATAGTGGGTTTCTTATTGTTATTTTTTTAAATGAAGAAATATTCTTTTTTTTTTGGTGGTTGATAAGTATTTTATTACATAATTTCAGGTCTACAATAGTGTCACATTTATATATTTTTACTTTAAATCATATTAAATTTTGTATCAATTTTTTAAAATTACAGCTTATTGGGGTGATAATTGTTAGTCATTCCATATTAAATCTTGATTCTAAGCCTGTATTCATTCAATGGAATGGTGGAAAAGTTTTATTTTTTATTTATTTTATTTTATTTTATTTTTTTTGTTTATTTTTTTATTAGTTTCAGGTGTACAACACAGTGCAATAGTTATACTTTTTACCCCTCAAAGTGACAACCCCCCACCCCCAATACACCACCCCACTCCCCCCCATATCATATATATCTATTACTCTTCCTCTGACTCTCTTCCACAGTATAATCCACATCCCGTGACTATCTATATATATTCAATTACAGTAGGTATATCACCTCCGCTTTAGTAATACAGTGCAGTGATCAAACCTCTACTCCATCCATGAAATGGTCTCCCTAACAAGACCTATGATCATCTGACATTCCACAGAATATTTACAACATTATTAATTATATTCCCCAAACTGTTTTTCCTATCCCAGTAGCAATATTGTAGTTGCCTATTTTTGCTGTCTAATCCCTTCCCCTTCTCCCTCATCCCCATTCCCCTCCCAATTAGCAACCCTGATTTTTCCTCTATATCTATGAGACAGTTTCTGTTTACTTTGCTCATTCATACAGTTTTTCAGATTCCACATATGAGTGAGATCATATGGTATTTGTCCTTCTCTGACTGACTTATTTCACTCAACATTATAGTCTCTAGGTCCATCCATATCATTGCAAATGGCACAATTTCATTCTTCTTTATAGCGGAGTAATACTCCATTGTATAAATATACCACAGTTTCTTAATCCAGTCATCTACTGATGGGCATTTTGGTTGTTTCCAAGTCTTAGCTATTGTAAATTGTGCTGCTATGAACATAGGGGTGCATAACATTTTTTGAATAAGTGTCTTGGTTTTTTCAGGATAAATACCTAGGAGTGGAATTGCTGGGTCAAACGGTAGCTCTATTTCCAGTTCTTTGCGATACCTCCATACTGACTTCCATAGGGGCTGCACCAATCTGCAGTCCCACCAACAGTGCAGCAGGGTCCCCTTTTCCCCACAGCCCCGCCAGCACTTGTTTGTTAATTTGTTGATGATATCCATTCTGACTGGGGTGAGGTGGTATCTCATGGTGGTTTTTATTTGCATTTCCCTAATGACCAGTGAGGTTGAACTTTTTTTCATATGCCTGTTGGCCATCTGTATGTCCTCTTTAGAGAAATGTCTCTTCATATCTTCTACCCATTTTTTAATTGGGTTGTTTGTTTTTTGGTGTTGAGTTTCATGAGTGTTTTATAAATTTTGGATATTAACCCCTTATCAGATATATTGTTGGCAAATATATTCTCCCATTCAGTAGGCTTCTTTTTTGTTTTATTAATGGTTTCCTTTGTTGTGAAAAAACTTTTAAGTCTGATATAATCCCATATGTTCATTTTTTCTTTTACTTCCCTTGCCCGTAGGGATGTATCAGTAAAAATATTGCTCCGGGTAATGTCTGCAAATGTACTCCCTATATTTTCTTTTAGGATTTTTATGGTTTCAGGTCTTACATTTAAGTCTTTAATCCATTTTGAATTTGTTCTTGTATAAGGCGTAAGGAGATGATCCAGTTTCATTTTTTTGCATGTGTCAGTCCAATTTTCCCAGCACCATTTATTGAATAGACTATCTTTACTCCAGTGTAAATTCTTGCTTCCCTTGTCATAGATTAACTGTCCATAAATGCTTGGATCTATTTCTGGGCTCTCTGTTCTGTTCCACTGATTGATGTGCCTGTTTTTATGCCAATACCAAACTGTCTTGATTACTGTGGCCTTGTAGTAGGTTTTGATGTCTGGTAGCGTGATCCCCCCGACTTTGTTTTTATTTCTCAGAATTGCCGAGGCTATTCTGGGTCTTTTATGATTCCATATAAATTTTAGGATTATATTTTCTATTTCTGTGAAAAATGCCCTTGGTAGTTTGATAGGAATTGCATTGAATCTATATATTGCTTTAGGCAGTATGGACATTTTAATTATATTAATTCTTCCTATCCATGAGCATGGTAGGTGTTTCCATTTATTTGTATCTTCTATGATTTCTTTCTTCAGTGTCTTATAATTTTCTGAGTACAGATCTTTCACTTCTTTGGTTAAATTTATTCCTAGGTATTTTATAGTTCTTGACGCAATTGTAAATGGGACAGTTTTCTTAATTTCTCTTTCCTTTAGTTTATTATTGGTATATGCAAATGCCACTGATTTCTGAACATTGATTTTATATTCTGCTACTTTACTGAATTTGTCTATCAGTTCCAATAGTTTTTTGATGGAGTCTTTGGGGTTCTCTATATACAATATCATGTCATCTGCATATAATGACAATTTTACTTCTTCCTTGCCAATTTGGATGCCTTTTATTTCTTTTTGTTGTCTGATTGCTGTGGCTAGAACTTCCAGCACTATGTTGAATAAAAGAGGAGAAAGTGAACAGCCTTGTCTTGTTCCTGATCTTAAGGGGAATGGTTTTAGCTTTTCCCCATTGAGTACGATATTAGCTGTAGGTTTATCATATATGGCTTTTATTATGTTGAGATATGATCCCTGTATTCCCACTTTGCTAAGGGTTTTTAACATAAATTGCTGTTGGATTTTGTCAAATGCTTTTTCTGCATCTATTGAAATGACCATGTGAACTTTATCCTTCATTTTGTTGATGTGGTGTATCACATTAATTGATTTACGGATGTTGAACCAGCCTTGAGCACTAGGGATGAATCCCACTTGATCATGATGTATGATCTTCTTAATATATTGCTGAATTCTGTTTGCTAATATTTTATTGAGAATTTTTGCATCTATATTCATCAGGGAGATTGGCCTGTAGTTTTCCTTTTTTGTGATGTCTTTATCTGGTTTTGGAATCAGGGTGATAGTGGCTTCATAAAAAGAGTTTGGGAGCCTTCCCTCCTTCTGGATTTTTTGGAATAGTTTGAGAAGAATAGGTGATAGTTCTTTTTTGAATGTTTGATAAAATTCACTTGTGAAGCCATCTGGTCCAGGGCTTTTGTTTTTTGGGAGCTTGTCAATTACTGATTCAATTTCCTTGGTAGTAATCAGGGTATTTAGATTTTCTGTTTCTTCTTGCGTTAGCTTTGGAAGGTTGTATGCTTCTAGAAAATTATCCATTTCTTCTAGATTGTCAAATTTGTTGGCATATAGTTGCTCATAGTAATTTCTTAGAATTTTTTGTATTTCTGTGATGTCTGTAGTCATTTCCCGTCTTTCATTCCTGATTTTGCTAATTTGAGTCCTCTCTCTTTTTTTTTTGATGAGCCTGGCTAGAGGTTTGTCAATTTTGTTTGTCTTCTCAAGAAACCAGCTCTTGGTTTCATTGATCTTTTGAATTGTTTTTCTGTTCTCTATATTGTTTATTTCTGCTCTGGTCTTTATTATCTCCTTTCTTGTACTCCCCTTGGGACTCTTGTGCTGTTCTTTTTCCAGTTCCCTTAGGTGTAAGGATAACCTGTTGATTTGAGATTTTTCTTCCAATGAAGCAATATTCTTAAATTTCTTACGTTTAATTTCTAATACAGTAAATATTAATGGTTATAATTAAATACAAATAAAATCTCTTGAAGTCTTCAACAATAGTTTAGAGTGTAAAGGGGTCCTGAGACTAAAAAATTCATTAACTGCTGCTTTAGATAGTCCTACCTTTTGTCCCAATAATTCTACAATGATTCCATTCTCAGAACATAGAAGTACACTTAAAAATTAAAGCAGGATATGTCCATTGCAGCACGTTTATCAATAGACTTAACCGAAGTCTCTGAATAGGATTAGTTAAATAATTCATAGTACATAGAATGTTATATAGTTAGTGAACATATTTTTTAAAAAAATTAATGAATACAACCAACTAATTTTCAACAAAGTTACCAAGAATACACAATTGGGAAAGGACAGTATCTTTAATACATGATGTTGGAAAATCTGGATATTCATATGCAAAAAAAAAAATTGGATCCTCATCTTAAATTATACACAAAAAAATCAACTCAAAATGGATTAAAGACTTAAATTTAAAATGTGAAACCATAAAATTCCTGGAAGAAAACATATGGGAAAAGTTCCTTGACATTGGTCTTCGCAATGATTTTTTGGATATGACACCAAAAACGAAAGAAAAAAAGCAAAAATAAATGAGTGAGACCACATCAAAATAAAAGCTTCTGCACAACAAAAGAAATCATCAACAAAATGAAAAGGCAACTTATGGAATGGGAGAAAATATTCGCATATCATTATTGCAAAAGTATTTGCAATCTGAGAAGGGATTAATAACCAAAATATATAAGGAACTCTTACAACTCTACTACTCGATAACAAAAAGACCAAATATACCAATTAAAAAATGGGCAAAGGACCTGAATAGATATTTTTCCAAAGAAGATGTAGATGGCCAACAGGTATATTAAAAGGTGTTCAACATCACTCATTATCCAGGAAATGCAAACCAAAACCACAATGAGATATCGCCTCACATCTGTTAGGATGGCTGTTATAAAAAAGGCAAGAGATAACAAATGCTGGTGAGGATGTGAAGAAAAGGGAGCCCTTGTGTACTGTTGTTGAGAATATAAACTGGTACAGCCACTATGGAAATCAGTATGGTGGTTCCTCAAAAAATTAAAAATAGAGTGCGAGCTGAACTCTGAGCAATAGCAGTTCCATGCCCAGCCCGAACTGAGCAGCCGTTGAGCGATGGCTCAGCTAAAAAAGAAAAAAAAAAAATTAAAAATAGAATTTAACATCTGACCCAGAATCCCACTTCTGGGTATTTTTCCAAAGGAAATGAAATCACTATCTTGAAGAGATATCTGCACTCCCATGTTCATTGCCTTATTATTTACAATAGCCAAGATATGGAAACAAACCTAAGTGTCCATCCAAAGATGAATGGATAAAGAAAAAGTGGTAACTATCCATCTATGAAAATTTATAGCCATAAAAAGAAGGAAATCCTGCCATTTGCAACAACACTGATGGAACTTGAGGGCATTATCCAAAATGAATTAAGCCAGAGAGAGAAAGAAAAATACTATATGATATCACTTATATGTGGAAAGTGAAAAAACAAACAAACAAAAAACGATCAAATGTATAGAAACAGAGTAGAATGGTGGTTACCAGGACCTGGGGGTAGAAGTAGGGGAAATAGGGAGATGTTGATCAAAGGGTACAACTTTCAGATGTAAGATGAATACGAGTAAGTTCTGATGCACAATGTAGTGACTTCTGTTAATAATACTGTATATTGAAATTTGCTAAGACAGTAGATCTTAACATTCTCATACACACACAAAAAGATAACTGTGAGGTGATGGATATATTAATTAACTTGATTGTGGTAATCATTTCACAATGTACACTTTTAAATATATTATAATTTTGTCAGTTATACCTCGATAAAGCTGGAAAAAAGAATTTTAATAATATGGGAAAATGCTAGCAGGGTAATATTAAATGTAATATGAGACCATATTATTAGGTATAATCCCAATTTTGAATATACAGGGGGGTGACAAAAAAATGTATACACATAATTTGTAATCATCTTTTGTTATTGATATATATTGAGTATTACAATTTTAATACAGGTTTTTCCTTCCTTAAAATGTGTATATTCTTTTTTTGGCACCCTCTGTATCTGTGTTTATGTGTGTGTAAAGGCTAAAAGAAAATTTACCAAACACACCAAACTGTTTGCAGTGATTTTCCATATTTGGGTTATTAGACTTGGGGTGGTTTTGTTTCTTTATATTTGTCTGTATTTTGCATGTTGTCTATGAAAACTCAAATATCATTTTTATAATTAGAAAAGCATAAGTTATTTTTTAAAACACTTAAAACACCACAGTTATATTTCTAACACAGAAGCTGCCAGCCCTCAAAAGGACAAGGACCCACAATTTACATTTCTTTGTTTTTGTGTGAGAAGGAACATATAAGTATGAAAACTTGTATAACCACTGATTAAGTATCCAACCATGTGTTCGGAGTCTGAAAAGTCCTCTCCTTTGTAAACAGAGCCCAAACTACAACCAGGATGGGCCAGAAATCAGGCATACTGGTGGAATCAGGCACAGGCCACTGGCCTGGACAGAGTTGCACAGCTAAGGGCATAAGCCTTGGCGAATATGCCACAACCAGAAGATAAGCCTTAGGGAAATAGGCGGATGGACTCTCACTTCTGGAAACCAAATCGGAGTAGAACCTGAGGGTCAGCTCAAGCTGGAGCCGGGCAGGCAATTGGCAGGTGGTTGGAAGAGACTTAGAGGCCATTGGCAACAGATAGATTCTGCAGCAGGGACATATTCAGTTCAGCAAGGTCACCTGGTGCTAATTTCTACCTCACTGGGTTATGGTGGGGATTAAATAAAACATCCAGCACAGACCCTACATAAGAGAAATAAATTGAAGTCACTATTTATTATTATTGTGGTTACTGGTTTCTCTACTCTCATAAAATAGGGAGTTGGGTGTATGTAGGTAAGAATCAGTGTTTCTCAGGGACATTTTGCCTAATGGACCAAGTCTAGAAGTTCTTCAGTACAGCCCACCCTGGACACTTTTCCTCCAGACCTGCAGGAGCCGAGGGCAAGGGGAACTCATAGTGGCAGCTGGGTATTTGATGTTCGGGCAAGGCTTTCTCACCTGGAGTGGCAATTCCTCTGAACCACATCTGGATATGCAGCAGCCTGTAAAAATGAGGCTGCACTGACTTTATTGGTTTGTCTCTGTCAGAGTAGGAGGGAGCCAAAGCAGAGGTCACTTTCTTCTCAAGCCTTAAATCATAACGCTGACAAACATCATACCGTTTATGGCGAAGAAACCATTACACATATAGATTATGAATCAGAGCTTAATCCAACTGACTACACATTATATAACGCAATTGAAACTTTGGGGGGGAATTAGAAATGTTTACCTTTAAATTTAAAATATCAACCTTAACAGGAAAAAAAAACGGGAATTTCCCTCCCAATTTTTATGCCGTTCATTTAAAGCTAAGAAAATATGCCCACACCTTATGCTGCTATCTGTATTGGACCTTGCATTCCAGTCTTGTTTACTTACAGGTTCAAGCTCAACCCCACCCAGGTCCTGAACTAAAATAAGACTTAGGCAGCTAGTAATTGTTGTTTAGGCCCCGTGTATGAACTTTAAGCCTTAGGCACAATTATACCAACTATAGTAATTATTTTTCTTTTTTTTTCCCTGCCCAACATCCCTCCTGCTTCTTCTGGTAACACTATCCTTTTTTTTTTTTTTTTTTGTGGGCGTGGGGGATTGGAAAGGGCAAAGTGGGGGTGAAAACTACACTCCTGGTGGAACCCTCACTGTGCTCTGCCTCCTTCCCATGGGGTGAGCACTGTGTTTATGAATCACAAGACTTGTCAGACTCCAGCCGTATTACTGGATATCAAAGCAGTGGCTATACTGGCCATCCCTTGAGATTCTGATTTAATTGGACCCAGGGTATCCATAGATAATTTTTATATTTATCCATCCTTTTATTTAAAAAAAAATTAAACATATTGGGGTAACAGCAGTTAATGATATTACATAAGTTTCAGATATACAACTTCATACTTTTGTAAGTTCCCCAGGTGGTCCTTGTGTGCAGGCAGGCTTGAGATCCACTGGACGAGGGCAAGCAAACTGTGAGTGGGGACCCTGAGAGCTGCTGTTCTTCACCAACGCAAGGGACTCTGTGTTGCCTTTCTCCATCTTTCTCACTCTTGAACTTCCATATGGTTGATTCATGGTATAAAGTTAATTCATGCTGTGAAGTTAATACAGAATTAAGATTTTTAGATTAAAAAAATCCACCAGAACTGGTGGATTTGTGACATTTTTATTATTTGCAGACCCAACTTCATGGTTTATGTTATCCTGCCTGGCATATTTATGTTAACAGAAAGGTTATTCTTCCAGTCTTGTGAGAAGAAGATTGGTGTTGAGAAGCAGCTAAAGCAATGTGGAAGCTGTTTCTAGGGTGGAGTGGGCATACTCTGGTAGGACTACCCTACAGTGGAGAGAGACATGTGGCCCAATGCAATGAAAATGAGCCGCATAATTCTGTGAATGGACATAGTCTTCTAATTTTTGTGCTATCTGGATACCAGAATTTTGATTCAGCTAACTCACGTAGGACTCATAGGGTCCAGATATTAGATATACCTGTATCTCTAAAACATATATATTTTAAATTCTTTAAATCTAAGCTTTACAAAGATAACAAAGAAATGGATTTGTTTGAAAAGACTGAGTCCACATACTGGGATGCAAACCATGGGCAGCTGATCCTCAGAAGTTTGTGTCTAACAGACTATAACATGATGTGTTCTGTGGAACATCATTCAATATCTCCCTGGCAGCAGCAGCTGGAATTGACGGCTTAAAAACTCCATGCTCACTGATGCATGGGCTACCAAGGCATAGTGCTGAAAGTATTCCATTCCGTGTCCTGAAGTTAGCCTTCCCCGTGCTTTCCAGTTCTGTGACAGACACCTGTTACAAACTCAGTCTGAGTTAACAAAAGCCAGTGATCTCTGGCCAAGTTATAATTTTTCCTGGTAAAAGTTGAAGGTCCTAATGTGACAGTTTTCCTCATTTCATTGAATCATTTCACAAGCAGTGACTGAACGACCTCTCTGTGTTAGGCATTGTGTTAAGAACTGGGGATTCAAAGGCAATTAATACACAAACAATTATAACAGATTGTGCCATGGATGACCCTAGAGATATGAACAAAATAATATGGAGAAACAAATTTTTCTTAGGAAATTTAAGGTCTTTTTTTTTTTTTTTGAATGGGGGAAGTTATGTTTGAGTTAGGTCTTGAAGAGTATATGGGAGTTTCCCTAAAAGAAAAGCGGAAAATGGTACTCCAGGCCGAAAGAATAGTATGTACAGAAGCATATGAATAAAAAATGCTTGGCAACTTTAAGAACAGTGAGAAATTCAGTATCACTAGAGGAATGGGTTCATGGGAATAGGATTGTATACGAACTCGTGAGGTAGTTTTTTGGGAAGTGTTTTTTTGTTTTGTTTTGTTTTTTTAGGGCAGTGTCACTGGCTCTCATATGTGGGACCGAACCGGGGCCGCTGACTTCCCAAGCCAGTGCTTAACCACTGCGCCACTCGACTGGCCCTGGGAAGTGTTTTTGTAAGCCTTGTTTGAGAGTTTACATTTTACCCCAGGAGTGTACAGAATGAAGTCGTTATTTTCAAGCATGGCATTTTTTTTTTTTTTTTAGGGCAGTGTCACTGGCCCTCATATATGGGACCCGAACCGGGGCCGCTGGCTTCCCAAGCCAGCGCTTAATCACCGCGCCACTTGGCCGGCCCAAGCATGGCATATTTTTGTTTCAAAAGGAAATCTACCAGCCGAGTGAGAAAAAGACTAGAAGTGAGAGGCAGAAAAGGCAGCTCTAAAGCTCTTTTTAGAGCAGTGGTTCTCAACCAGGGGAGATTTTTGCCCCCTGAGGGATATTTGGCAATATCTGGAGACATTTTTTACTTAATGACAGGGGGATATATAGTGTGTAGAGACCAGGGATGCTGCTAAAATCCTGCAATATACAGGACACCTCCTTCAACCCCAACAAAGTATTATCCCACCCCAAATGACAATACAGTAGGCCTTCTGTATCCACAGGTTCTGCATCTGTGGGTTCAACCAACCACAGATTGAAAATATCTGGCCCCTTTACCCCCCGCAAAAAGAAGTTACATTCTTGCTGACATGTACTATGTAGTTAGGTCTTTGATGATTGTGTCTGTACTGAACATGTACAGGATGTTTTTCTTGTCACTACTCCCTAAAGAATACAGTATATCAGCGATTTACACAGCATTTACATTGTGTTAGGTAGCATAAGTAATCTAGAGATTATTTAAAATACACAAGAGGGTGTGCATAGATTATTTGCAAATATGATGCCATTTTATATAAAGGACTTGAACATCTGCAAATTTTAGTATCCTTCTGGGGGCTCCTGAACAAATACCCTATGGATTACTGAGGGATGACTGTGGGGCTGAAGTCAAGGAACCCTGTTCTAGGGGACAGTGGTCAGTTTCTACTTTCAGTTACTCAATGTCTGTCTCCTCTTTTTCTTTTCTTCAAGGAAAAGCACCTTGATTTTTCATTCAGATGTTCACCTTCATCTCTAAAACCTATGTGCTTCAGGGAAAGCTGACCCTACCCCAACTCCCAGACATGGGCCCTGATTAGCTTAAACCAATTGGTTTATCCTGTTCCCTTAGTGTATTAATTTGGGTAGAAGCCAACCTATGGTAACAAAGAAACCCAAAAGTAATGCTTTATATAAGGTAGAAATTCACCTCTAATTTTCATGAGAGTCAGTGCTCAGAGATCCAGGGCCAGCTGGGTAGTCTGTTCTGCCTACCATTAAGGAACATATATTCTTTTTTAAAATTTCTTTTTAATTTTTATTTTTTTATTTCTTTTTTATTGTGAAATAAACATTTTTTTAAAAAAATTAGCTTTAGGTGTACAACACAGTGCAATAGTTACACTTTTTACCCCTCAAAGTGACAACTCCCCTCCCCCAATTCTCCACCCCACTCCTCCCCCCCATATCATACATATCTATTACAATTCTTTTGACTCCCTTCCACCGTATAATCCACATCCCGTGACTATCTATATATTCAATTACAGTTGGCATACAATATTATACAACATCAGCTTCAGGTGTACAGTGCAGTGATCAAACCTCTACTCCATCCATGTAGTGGTCTCCCTAACAAGACATGTGACCATCTGACACCCCACAAAATATTTACAACATTATTATATTCCCCGAACTGTCTTTCATATCCCTGTGGCAATATTGTGGTTCCCTATTTATGCTGTCTAATCCGTTCCCCTTCTCCCTCATCCCCACCTCCCTCCCAACTAGCAACCTTGTTTTTCCTCTATATCTATGAGACTATTTCTGTTTACTTTGCTCATTCATTCAGTTTTTCAGATTCCACATATAAGTGAGATTATATGGTATTTGTCTTTCTCCGACTGACTTATTTCACTTAACATAATAGTCTCTAGGTCCATCCATATCATTGCAAATGGTATGATTTCATTCTTCTTTATAGAGGAGTAATACTCCATTGTATAAATGTACCACAGTTTCTTAATCCAGTCATCTACCAATGGGCATTTCGGTTGTTTCCAAGTCTTGGCTATTGTAAATAGTGCTGCAATAAACATAGGGGTGCATATATTTTTTCGAATTAGTGTCTTGGATTCTTCCGGTAGATACCCAAGAGTGGAATTGCTGGGTCATACAGCAGTTCCATTTCCAGTTTTTTGAGATACCTCCATACTGATTTCCATAATGGCTGCACCAATCTGCAGTTCCACCAACAGTGCACCAGGGTTCCTATTTCTCCACATCCTTGCCAACACTTGTTGTTTGTTGATTTGTTGATGATAGCCATTCTGACTGGAGTGAGGTGGTATTTCATTGTGGTTTTTATTTGCATTTCTCTGATGATTAGTGAGGTTGAACATTTTTTCATATGCCTGTTGGCCATCTGTATGTCCTCTTTAGAGACATGCCTCTTCATATCGTCTGCCCATTTTTTAATTGGGTTGTTCATTTTTCTTCGTGTTGAGTTTCATTGGTGTTTTATAAATTTTGGATATTAACCCCTTATCAGATATATCGTTGGCAAATATCTTCTCCCATTCAGTAGGCTGCCTTTTTGTTTTATTGATGATTTCCTTTGCTGTGAAAAAACTTTTAAGCTTGATGTAATACCAGGAACATACATTCTTTTTTTTTAGAGGGCAGTGTCACTGGCCCTCATATGTGGGATCCAAACCGGGGCAGCTGGCGTCCCAGGCCAGCTGTTAACCACTGTGCCACTCGGCCGGCCCAGGAACACATATTCTTTTTGGTTCACCATCTTTAGAGGCATAGTCCTCCTCACGTGGTTGAGACTGACTCAGCTCCATGTCCTCATTCCATTCTGCAGGAAGAACAAAGAGACAATTCACTGCAAGCAGGTTTGTTTGTTTGTTTGTTTTTTGTCTTTAAGAAGCCAATCTAGAAGTTACACACATCACTTTTCCTCCCATCCCACTGACCTGAACTTAGTCACATGGTCATGGCATGCTGCACAAGAAAGTAGTAAGTGGCCATGTTCTCCACTCAAAGTGGGGAAAAGTGGTGGTTTTTCAGCTAAAAGGAAAAAAGAAGTGTGAAATTGAGGTATAATTAGCATCTCTGTCGCCCTTTGATTGATTCAGTGTTTGGTCCAGGACTATGATTTAATATAGGCCCATAAGCTAGAGAAATACATGAAAGAGGCACTTTCTGAGAACTTCTGGGAAAGAAGCTAGTAAAATCCAAATAAACCAAAAAATAACTTACAGTGCCCTGATATTTTCCCTGAATCTTATTAGATTTCTTCCTCCAAACTACACTTTTTTTATGTTTTCAGTTTCCACACTGCCCTATTTCCATCAGTAGAAATCACCACCACGTCCTTCCTATAAGAATGAATGGCATAATGGACATTCTGTTGTTCTCCTCCCTCTCTCTAGCTCTGTAACTAGTCGCTCATGAAGTCCAACCTATCCTTTCTTAGGTACCTGCCTGTTTCTCCTTGTCCCCATATCTCCTTCCTCTTACCACTGTCATTACAGTGGCCTACAGCACTCTACCAGACCTGGCCTCTGCCTAACCCTCTGAGCTCTTTCCTATCACCTCTCCTTTGCTTACTGCCCACCATCAACACTGGCCTGTCGCTTGAATGGGCCAAACATGCTGCCCCTCAGTTTTTGCACTTGCTATTCCCTCAGCCTGGAGTACTAGTGCCCCAGATACTCAAATGCTTTACCCTCTCTTCATTTGGGTCTCTGCTGTAATGTTATTTTGCCCTAAAGGAACTTTTACAATCACTCCATCTAAATTTTAAATATTATCCACCATCATTTGTTATCTCTTTACACTGCCTTTTCCCCTCTTCATAGCACTTATCACCGGACTTGTTGTATTTGCTTCAGATCTTTCTAAAAGAAAAAATACAGTTGAAGGATACTTTTTCCATCTTCCCTTTTTATCATTCCCTTTTCCTCCTTTAGCAGAGCAAACTGCTATCAGAGTTTTATCTCTCTGATGTCACATATTCTACTTATGTTTTTATACTTTTACTCCATATATTAATATATTGGTGTAAACAATATACAATAATTATTTTTTCTGTTTGTTTTAAATATTTTATATAGTTATCTATTATATTGCATGTATCTCTCAACACACACACACACACACACACACAGATGCTTATCTATGTCCAGTTTAATCATTTTAATGGCTGCACTGTAATCTAATAAGTAAATATACCTCATTTATCTAGCCCCTTATTGATAAACATTCAGGTGTCACCCCAATTTATGGCTATTATGAACAACACTGCAAGACGATATGTGTGCTTGTTCTTTTGTACATGTGTGAAAGAGTTTCTATAGGGTGTAAAGTTGGAAATAGACTTGTGGGTCATGTATTCTGGTGATGTTTTCCATTGGCCCCTCAGATCTCCTCTTTCCTCTACTCTGCTCCAGCCTGGGAAGCTAACCTTTATGGACTGCATCGATGAATTCCCATCCCTCTGGCTTCTTGTTGGATTTGGCCAATGGGAGGTGCCGACAGGAAAGCAGGGGTAGGAGTGGAATGGGGAAGGGGTGGGTGGGAGGAGTGGAACAGAGTGAGATCAGGGTGTTTATGCTCTTGGCTCCCATGCCCTGGTCTGGGCCTCTGGGTCTCTGTGGGTTGGCTGCATTCCTTTTTCTCCTTGGGTTCTGTGGATCTGGTAACCATTCCTTCATTTTGCCCTTTCAGTCCCAGAGGTAGCAATGCTATTCCCCAAGCTTCCCTGCTTTTGCTTTATCCTTGTTGCATTTTAAAGTTTCCATTAACCTTACCCATGTTTTTGGAAACAATCCTTTTATTCAACTGTCCTCAATGACCCAGGGTGAGAGTACATTCTGTTTCTTGGAAGATGTTGACCAGTACATACGATACGTGCATTTTCAACTTTACTAAATGCTACTAGATGCTGATCAGTCAAACTTCTCGTCTCAATTTCTCCCAGGGGATTTGTTGAAGAAATCTTAGGTATTTTTAAACACTACTAAAATATGACTTCCTTACTTTGCACCATCTGAAATCTTTGCTTCAGTCAGATTAGCCTGTTCACTGGACATGCTTTTGCTCTTGGGTCTTCCTTGAGTTGTATATTCTTCTTCCCTCTATTTCCCCCCTTTTCATATTGTGATCATGTAAGCCCTTCCACTTTTCTACCTCTCCAAACTTTCTATAAGGGAATCTCCCTTGCTTCATGAAATCAAACTGCTGAGGGAGCTAATGCCTGTGAACACCTACCACTTACTGACCCCACCGCTCAGCTGGCACTCTGCTCCTCAAAAATAACTTGTGTGGTTGGTTTCCACTGTTAACTAGTTTTTCCTCTGCATGGGTCTAATGTCTTCCACTACATTGACATCTCGTAAATGTAACTGACTTTGAGCTCTATTTTTAGTATTTACCCCTATTATCTAAGTGCTGTGAACAAGAGGTGCTCAGTTAGTATTTTTAATGAGTCAATAAATGAATTTCCTGCTCTAATATCAATAATCAAGAATGGTAATAACAAGCACTCTGATGACCTGACATCTCCTTGGCAGTTCTAAATAGGTGTAATTTTCCCTTTTCATGCCAGTTTAGTTTATTATTATGTCAAACGTGTCCTACTAAATAACGTGTGTCTGAGTTCTGAGAAATATACATTTTGGTAGTGAATGAATTAATGCCTATGAGTTTATTGTAGATATAAAACTGTCATTAAAATAAAAATATATTCTCATTAGGAAAAATTTTCTTAGCAGTGAAAAGTGCCATGATGATTCCCAACCTATTTAGTTAATAAGGATCAAGGGCCTTCCATTCCCCACCCACTCCAATGTGAAAATCCAAGGTTCCTTTATCGACTTTGAAGTATCTGTTAACATCTGCAGACATCCTAAGGGAAATTGGCACTAAATAAATAGATCCATGCTATTTTTAACTCCACTGGGGGAAAAAAATCAAGGAGAAATTAGATTTCTCTATATAAAAACAGGAAGAGAAATGTTTTTCAGGAGTTTACCTAAACAAAGAGAAAAAAAATTAGTACCCCAACCTCCCTTATAGCCACCCCAAATGTAATAATAACAATAATCATCTATCCAGATCCAACATATACCCAGGGTACAAAATACCCTAGGTATTATGGCCTTCAAAATAGTTTCTTTTTTCTTTTTTTCTCTCCTTCAACATTGAGCTTTATGGTTTTTTGTTTTTTTTTAAATGAACCTGTGAGGGGCACTTCAATTGCATTTGTAAGCAGATACTCAGAGTAGTATGTAGATGCTAGAGGTGTGTTTTCAGTCAGGATGCATTAGACTGCAAATAACAGAATGCCCGACTGAAATAGCTTAGATTCTTACTACTTAAAGTGTGGTCCTTGGATCAATAACACAAGCATTGCTTGGGAGTTTGATAGAAATGCAGAATCTAGGCCTTACGTGAGGCCTACTAAGTCAGAGTATGCATTTTAACAAGATCCCTATGTGACTTACATGCACATTAAAGTTTTAGAAGCACTAACTCAGACTAAACAGGGGTTTATTATTTCACATAGCAAGAAGTAGTCTGAACATAGATAATTCAGGAGTTGGTTAATTCAGTTGGCAGACAGTGCTGTTGAGAACGCAGGTGCTTTCCACTTTCTGCTTTGACATCTTTAATGTGTTTGGCTTTTGTCCTCAGACAGAACTCTTAATTGTAATAAAATCGTTGCCACAACTCCAAGCATCACATCCTCATGTAAACTGTGTTCAAAGCAGGAAAAGTTATCGCCTTGTGCTCCTCATTTTTTTTTTGAAGGAGAAAAATATTTCTTAGGAACACTCCACCCCCGCCCCCCTCGGCCACCAGACCACCCCTTTTGTCTCATTGGCCAGAACAGAGCCATAGCCTTGTCTTAAAACTAATCACTAGTAGTGGGCAAAGGGATTATGGTAGTCACTCCTTATCAACAGTGTCAGTTACCTGTGGTCAGCTGTAGTCTGAAAATATTAAATGAAAAACTTCAGAAATAAACAATTCGTAAGTTCAAAATTGGGTGGTGTTCTGGGTAGCGTGATGAAATCTGTCGCCATCCTGCGCCATCCTGCTCTGTCCCACCATGGATGTGAATCCTCCCTTTGTCCAGTGTATCCACACTGTAGACGCTCCCTTCCCATTAGCCACTTAGTAGCTGTCTGGGTTACCAGATTGACTGTCATGGTATCACAATGCTTGTGTTCAAATCACCCTTATTTTACTTAATAATGGCCCCAAAGCGCAGGAGTAGTGATTCTGGCAATTAAGATATGCCAAAGGGAAGTCGTAAAGTGTTCCCTTTTGGTGAAAAGGTGAAAACCTTCAACTGAATAAGGCATTTTATCATCTCACATTATCACAAGAAGAGGTTGAGTACAGTATAATAAGATGTTTTGCAAAAGAGAGACCATATTCATATAACTTTAATTACAATATATTGTGACAATTGTTCCATTTTATTATTAGTTGTTCATCTCTACTGCGCCTAATTTTTGAATTAAACTTTATCATAGGTATGTATGTATAGGAAAAAACAATATATATAATTTTGGGTACTATCTGCAGTTTCAGACATCCACTGGGGGTCTTGAAATATATCCCTCACAGATAATGGGCAACTATTGTAATATGTTTTTTTAAGGCAGTCATACTTCATGTCCTAGAAATGTAAGGGGGCCTACTTAATCTGTATGCTTGAACCAAAATGGGGTTCTATTAGCAAGGGATATTAATCTGTGTTGGATAAGTATAAGTACTAACTAAGACTATTACAAGGGAGAAAGTAGTAAGGAAAAGCAAAATGGGTTAATAAAGGGATGGGAACATATGGAAAATGTTCTACACATAGAGCTTTTTCTTATAAACACTGAGTACAGGTGGTCAACAATATCAAATCTGTGACACATAATAAGTTTGACAACAATGGAATCTGGTGATTATAAAGTTGCAAATAATCTTTATGAATAGTAAAGTGATGGATGGGGGCAGAAGAAAGATTACAGGACATTAAAGAGTGTATGAATGGTAAGGAAATAAAACTGGTCAATATAAACAATTCTAAAAGTTTGCAATAAAAAGAGAGAAATAGAGTGATGGTTAAGAAGTACCTCTATCAAAGGAAGGTGTTTTTGTCCCTTCCCCACCCCCATAGCACATATCTGAGAATGCCAAGAGGAGAATGAGTCAGTGAAAGAATGAGGAGTGTTGACAGCAAGGAGAGAGGTAAATTTTGGATTGCGGAGAGCCTTGCTTGCCTTGGTAAAGGACTGGCAAAATTATATGTTGAGGAGAATGTTGTGGGCTGGGTGTTAGGGTGGTGGTCCTCAAGTGTTGTTCCCAGACCAGCAGTACCACTTGGGAACTTGTTAGAAATACAAATTCTCAGGCCTATTTCAAACTTACCCAATCAGAATCTCTAGGGATAGGACTCAGCAATCCATGTATGGACAGGCCCTGCAGGTGATTCCGATGCATACTCAAGTTTGAGATGCACCGTGCCAGGAAATTGTTTATACAGTACCTACCTGGATGCGTGCCTCTGCAACTAAACTATTTGAATTTTTCCTGTTAGAAAATGTTTCCTACTTTGTTCTTCATTGCCCACTCCAGCCAGGTACACCTGTAGACTCAGGCAGACTCATGTGCTGAGCTGCTTCTGGCCCTGAGGTGGGTGTCTAGAACTCAAGGCAGTCTAGGAGGTCTTTTGTGTATCATCTTTGTTTCTATTTTGGCTAGTCTGGTTACCTTACCTTTTTTTTTTTTCCTACCCAAGCTCTTCTTGAGTTCATAAATAAAGTTCCACTAATGAATCTCCGTTGCTGAACTATGGAAATCACTACCCCTTAGGACCAAGATTTCTATGACCTCACTTCTGCCCACTTCTTGAGCCTTCTAATGTGCTGTCCTGAGGGCATTTCTCTCTGGCAAGAAGCCTGTGGAAGGGAATTGAAAAAAAGTCTTACAGGATTCCAGCACCATTTAATCTGCTCACAGACATTTATTACCTGACTACCAGGAATTACTAGAGACTAGGATAAAAAATGGTTTACAAACTTGAGCACTGCCAGTGGCTCTTTCAGTGGCAAGCAGTTGGCTTAGGCACATGTTGTAGTCTAAGACTGAATCAAGAAGAAACAGAACAGGCTCACTGAGACCCGGGAGTGCGCGAGCCGCCTCGGATCCCCACCCTCTGCACGGCTTGTGCTGCGTTGCCGGGGTGCTCACTGAGACCCGGGAGTGCACAAGCCGCCTCGGTCCCGGCTCTCTGCACTGCACTTGCAGAGTTGCCAGGCTGCTGATTGGTTGTCGGGCTGCTCGGCCTGATCTGCGAGCGGCTGATTGGGACAGGCTGAGACTGGGAGTTTTCCTGGGAGTGTTGGGCCGTGAGCTGTGTGCATGCGTCATCCAGCCAGGGCTCTCCTGGTGATCTATCTAATACATCAAAGCAATCCTAGAGCGACAGGCAGAATGGGGAAACAAAGAAACATGTCACAAGTAAAAGATCAGAAGAAACCTCTAGAAATGGAACTAAATGAAACAGAGGGATCCAACCTTTCAGATCCAGAGTTTAGAACACTGATGATAAGAATGTTTAAGGAACTTAGCGAGGACATAAAGAAGGATAAGGAAACCATAAAAAACAACCTGTTAGAACTAAAGAATACAATAACTGAAATGAAGAACACACTCGAAGGAATCACCAGTAGAGTAGATGAAGCAGAGGAGCGGATCAGCGATTTGGAAGATAAAATAGCAGAACTCACCCAGTTGGCACAACAAAAAGACCAAAGAATAAAAAACAATGAAAATAGTTTAAGGGCCCTATGGGACAAGCTGAAACGCAACCACCTTAGACTCATGGGAATACCAGAAGGAGAAGAGAAGAAGCAAGGGGTCGAAAATGTATTTGAAAAAATAATGACTGAAAGCTTCCCTACCCTGGTGAAGGAAATCAACATACATGCCCAGGAAGTGCAGAGGGTTCCAAACAAGCTGAACCCAAACACATCATAGTTAAGATGGCAAAGACACATCATAGTTAAAATGGCAAAGGTTAAAGACAGAGACAGAATCCTAGAGGCTGCAAGAGAAAGACAGCAGGTTACATACAAAGGAACTCCTGTTAGACTAACAGCTGACTTGTCTACAGAAACTCTGCAGTCCAGAAGGGAGTGGCAGGAGATATTCAAAGTGACACAAAATAAAGACCTACAACCAAGATTGCTCTACCCAGCATGGCTATCACTTAAAATTGAAGGAGAAATAAAGAGCTTCTCAGAAAAGAATAAGCTTAAGGAATTCATTACCACCAAGCCAGCATTGCAAGAAATGTTAAAAGGGCTTTTTTAAACAAAAGAAAGGGGTAAACAAGCTAACCCAGGGAGACCAGGAATACAAATAACAAAATGGCAATACATATGCACCTATCAATAATCATTTTAAATGTGAATGGGCTAAATGCTCCAATCAAAAGACAGAGAGTGGCTGAGTGGATAAGAAAATAGGACACATGTATATGCTGTTTACAGATGGAATAAGATATTTCATGCAAATGGAAATGAGCAAAAAAAAAAAAAGCTGGAGTACCAATACTTATTTTGGACAAAATAGACTTTAAAATGACTACAATAAAAGACAAAGAAGGGCACTAGAACCCTAATAAACATCTATGCACCCAACATAGGAACTCCTAATTATATACAACAGATTTTGACAGACATAAAGACAGAGAGCAACAGTAACATTATCATAGTAGGGGACTTCACCACCATTGTCACCAATGGACAGACCTTTTAGACAGAAAATCAACACAGAAAGAGGGGCCTTAAGTGATACTTTAGACCAGCTGGACTCCATTGATATTTTTTAGAGCATTTCACCCTGAAAAAACAGAATATACATTCTTCTCAAGTACACATGGGACATTTTCCAAGATAGACCATGTTAGGTCACAAAACAAGTCTCAGTAAATTTAAGAAGATTGAAGTCATATCAAGCAGATATAAAGGAAAAACTGATGGTTGCTGGCTGGAAGGGAGTAGGGAAGTGGGAGAGGGGGAAGGTTTTGGACAGTGTATGTGGGACTACAATGTTGCCACAGGGATATGGGGGCAGTTCTGGGAATGTAATCGATAATGTTGTGAAGAGACTATTATGTTGCGTGAAATAAGTCAGTCGGAAAAGGACAGGTACCATGTGATCTCACTTGTGTGTGGAGTCTGAAGAGCTGAGTGAACGATCAAAGTAAACAGACTTGTAGATGTACAGGAAAAACTGAGGGTTGCTAGTTGGGAGGGGGGTGGGGATGGGGGAGAAGGGGAAGGTATTAGACAGCATAAATAGACAACTACAATATTGCCACAAGGATATGTAACACAGTTCGGGGAATATAATAATGTTGTAAAAATTTTGTGGCATGTCAGATAGTCACATGTCTTGTTAGGGAGACCACTTCATGGATGGAGTAGAGGCTTGATCACTGCACTGTACACCTGAAGCTGATGTTGTATAGTATTGTATGCCAACTGTAACTGAATATGTGGATGGTCACGAGATGTGGAGTATACTGTGGAGGGGAGTCAGGGGAGTTGTGATAGATATGTATGATATGGCGGGGGGGAGTGTGGTGGCGAACTGGGGGAGGGGTTGTCACTTTGGGGGGGTAAAGAGTATAACTATTGCATTGTGTTGTACACCTGAAACTAATAAAAAAAAAGGAAAAAAAAAGAAGAAACAGATAATCTGAACAGATGAATTGCTAATGAAATTGAATCAAACAAACAAGCAAAATTCCTAAGAAACAAAAGTCCTGAACCTAAAATCTTCATAGGTGAATTTTACCAATACTTAACGAGGAATTAACACCTATCCTTCTCAAACTATTCCAAAAAATTCAAGAGGTGGGAAGACTCCAAAGCTCAGCTTACACGGCCATGCTTACTCTGATTCCAAAACCAGACAAACACATTACAAATATATGCCAATATGCCTGATGAACATAGATGCAAAAATCCTCAACAGAATATTAGCAAACTGAATTCAGCAATATGTTAAGAAGATCATACACCATGATTTTTTATTCATAAACAATTTGGCAGCAAACTGACTTTTCTGAATTAATTCTGATCTGATCTTATTGAAGTGATGTATGGTGTTTAATTATCCCATTTAGTAGAAATAGTCACATATTTTTTTGCATTGATGTGTGGGATTACAGGTTCCTGCCCCAGTTTCTGATGGTAGTTAAATAACATATGTAGACCATAATCTACCTAAAAACTGAAAATATTCTGAAAGCTGAATTGTTTCTGGTCCCGAGCATTTTGGATAAGGTAACTGTGGATTTCTATCCCCTTCATCTGACCAGGTTTTGTATACATTTCCTCATGGGATTCCCTCAGCTGCACTCTGAGATATTCTCCCCAACCTGCCTCGCACACGGCATCAAGACTCCTGCATCGGGCACCAGGCTCTCTGTCCTTCCATCCTGGTTTATGTCCCTTCCATCATCACTCCCTTCCTGGATTAGACATGAACATCTTGATTTCAACCATTCTGGCCTCTGCCAGAGCCAGGCCCAAATAAATGCTACCCATCACACACCTACTGAGCTGCCTTCTGTCAGCTTCTATAAAATCCACCCCTTGAGTCCCTTTTGACACTAACTAGGTCAATAGCTTTCCCACCTGAATTAGCAAAAACCATTTCTAAGTATCGGATCCAGTATAATCTGTCTTTTAGCTCCCAAAGATAAACTCTAATCTTGCTATTCCACTTGGCCTTAGAAATAAATATGGGACACACAAACCATATGAAATAATGATTGTCTATGCTATTTGTAATATTGAAAAGTCAAGAACAACTTACTTGTCCCAAAACAGAGAATATAATGTTAAGTGAAAAAGCCAGATACAAAATGGCACATATAGTGTTATTTTAATTTTATTACACACACACACACACACACACACACACACACACACACACACACATAGGAAAAACACTAGAAAAAAAATGTGCCATATCATAGTAGTTGCTATCTTTGATAGATTAAACTATGTAATTTTAATTTTCTTTTTAAATAATTTTCTGAAATAAGCATTTGTTATTTTTGAAATTAGAAAAAGAATTTTTTTTTTTTAGAAGATGGTATACAAAGGGGTAAAACATATTCTGGAAGAGGCAGTCAAGGAAATAAATGATTTAAGAACAGTAAAGTTATATGCTATGACAAAGGTTTTGTGGGGTGATGTGGAAGCACAAAGAAGGGACATTTAAGTCTGGGAAAGTTTCCTAGAGAAATTAGTGCCTGTATTTTAGAACATAGCCTTGAAGAAAAAGTTGGAAGTAGCTGAGAGAAAAAATATAGAGTTATGTGCTTCTGACAAAAGGGATAGTTTAATCAAAAACAGGGAGTTGAAACAGGATAGCAAATGCTGGGACACAGAGATTCTTAGAAGTTGATGCCGGAGCGGGGCAGATTCGGCAGCTGGAGAGGGAGTGTTAGGGTGACCAACTATCTGACTTTCCCCAGAGCTGTTCCCGGTTCAGCACTGAAAGTCCCGTCCCTCAGTTCTGGACAAAGAGGAGGATTGGTCATACTGGGCTAGAAGCCAGGATGCCGAAGGTCACAATTGCCATGAAGAGACGTACACATTGACCGTCAGGACATAAGAATCTCACTAAAAGCAATAAGATATATAGTAGTCCCCCCTTATCTGCAGGAGATACATTCCAAGACGCCGAGTGGATGCCTGAAACTTCAAGTAGTACTGAACCCTATATAGGCTATGTTTTTTCCTATCCATACATACCTGTGATAAAATTGAATTTATAAATTAGGCACAGTAAGAGATGAACAACAACTCATAATAAAATAGAACAACTGTAACAATATACTACAATAAAAGGTATGTGAATGTGGCCTCTCTTTCTCTCAGAATACCTTATTATACTGTATTCACCCTTCTTGTGATGATGTGGTGAAATGAAGTGAAGTGAATGAGACATTAGCAAGTAAAATAAGGGTTACTTGAACACTAGCACTGAGATACAGGGACAGTTGACCTGATAAGGGAGAAGGCTACTAAGTGACCAAGACTAATGGGCAGGGAGCAGATAGGGTGTGCATACACTGGACAAAGGGATGATGCACGTCTTGGGGGCGACAGAGCAGGATGGTGCAAAATTTCATCACTCAACTCTGAACAGCATGAACTTTAAAACTTATGAATTGTTTATTTTTGGAATTTTCCACTTAATATTTTCAGACTGCAGTTGACCATGGGTAACTGACACCACAAAAAGCAAAACTGCAAATAAGGGGGGGACTACTGTATTTGGGGAAATGTCACAGGGCTGCATTAACATGTATGTGTGCCCAAGTGGGCTTATCCTCCAGAAGAGAAGGGAAGGCCGACTCAAGTCCTGTGGCGTTTGCTGGCCCACACAGGTGGGACCATTAAAACGCATAAAGAAACATCGTTAAAGAGGGAGGTGGGAAAGGCAGGAAGCCAAGAAGGGAGGCTTAGACATGAAGTCTGGAGTTCTGCGTTCATTGGTTCCACTTACTCCACACGCCCTGTAAGCCTCAGGTCCCACATCTGTGAAATGGGATAATACCTACCTCCTTGGCTTGTTTTGATGATCAAACAACAGAGTACATGTGAAAAAGCTTGGTAAGCTATAAAGCACTGTCTGAGTATTACTAATAGGATCACTGTCACACAAAATGTATCCAACCACATCCATCTGGAGAGTGTAATTTTGGTTGCAATTGCATCACATTGCTTCCTGCTTTTCACCAGGATGGTCTTCATTAATAGTTCCTGTATGTCAGCTGGCTTGAGTGGGGCTGGGTTGTTGGGGAGAACTGCCAGCGTAGGGGGAGTCCAGAGCCTTCTTCTTCTTTCCCCATACCATAGACACTTAAACCAGTAAGAATGGGATTGTAAAAAAGAAGAGGGGGGCAAAGGAACAGAAAAGAATGGCAGAGATTTGTTCTAGATCCAAAAGTACCATTCTCAAGGTTGATATCAAGCTATCAAGCCATGGCCCTTTAACAATTCCCTTTTGCCTATGGGACAGAGCTCACATTTCTTGATCTGGCCCCTACGTACCACTCCAGGTTCTCTTTAGCCCTCCCTCCATACGCTGCATTTCAACCACAACTAACTACTGGCCATCAAAGAATTCATCCTGCTCTCTTCATTGCTTGTTTTGTCCCTTTCCCTGACTTTCCTCCTTAGCCTTCCAGTATGGGCTCAAATGCTATCTTCAATGTGGATTTTGCTTTGTCTCCCCCATTAAAAGTCAGGCATCTGTGAGCCTGTACAACCTCGGTCACTTTCCCAGTTCAGGGGAGAATAAGTAATGCTGTGTAGCAGGTGAGAGCATTGGGTTTTCTGTCACACTCTGGTGTTTACACCCAGATTGGCCGTTTGCTTCTTTAGGCAAGGCATTAGAGACACACTAGAGGGAATTGTGAAGAGCGGAAGTGCTGGAGCTAGACTGACTGACTGAGAGACTTTGGACTGAAGCCTTGGTCCCATAGTATCCACACATGTAAAATGGGGATGATGATATTAGTACCCACCTCCTAGGACAGTTGTGAGGATAAAGTAAGTTAATATATAAAAAACACTGAGAACAGTACCTGACACATACTTGTTAGTGCTTGTTTTTAATCTCACAGTTTGTATTTTTGTGAAATGGGAATAATACTCACTGGAGAGAGCTGGTATGAGAATGACTCAAGATAAGCAGATGTGCTTGGCTTAGAGAAGATTCATGATAAATCTTTTACTTCCTCTTCTCTCCCTTGCCCTCTGTCATAGATTTCTTTATTTAAAGGTATCTCCACCACTAAAAACTCTTAGCTCCTCTAGGAAAGAGAGAGAGAGCTTCATCCATCTTTTTGTCTTCAGTAGGTCATGGGAAAACACAAAATGGCCTTAATTTACCTCTCAGTTATATCCTAAAGGCCACAAAATAGGAATTTAATCCCTGAAAATTTGCATTTTTATAAATCTATGTGAAAGTCATAGTTTGATTATTCTTTTTTTTTCTTTTCTTTTTTTCTTTTAAATTTTGTGTTTGTGCTTCTTTGTATATATTTTTCCCTCCCTAAACTCTGTTTTCATCTTGAGCAGGGTTTCTCAATCCTGGTACTAACAAATCTTTGTTGTAGAGACTGTCCTGTGATTGTAGGATGTTTAGCAACATCTCTGGCCTCTATCCATGAGATGCCAGCAGCATCTCCCACCCCTAGTTTGGACAACCTAAAATACCTCTAGACATTTCCAAAATTCTGGGAGAGGGGACACATCTGCCCCTTTCTCCACCACTGGAGAAATACTTATCTAGGGAATCTGCTTAAACATTGTCAGACAAAGTAAATTTTGATAGGACTGATTTTTTTTCTTTATTATCTCTAAGGCAAAAGTTTGGTTCACATGCCTCCAAACTGAATAGATTCTGACAATGGTGAAGGAAAAAGAATTTCTCCTTCCTCTCTATCCTCCCTCAGCAATGGCAAGGTTGTGGGGGAGCAAGAGGTTAGGACCATGTTTTATTTATCTGGACATATGCTTTCCCCAAATACCAATTGCATATTTCTTTCATTTCATTTTGTGGGAAAACTGAAAGAATGCCCTGCTTTACAATTCAGATTAAAGCTGAAAACACATCAAGCTGTCTGAGTTTCTGAGAGTGAGAAGTGGGGGAGGGGATTTATGATGGCATAGCTGCACACAAACTATTTAACATCAGAAAAACTTTATAGCCCAAAAGAAAAATGTATATGTTGAGAAGGAACATGAAATGCTAAAAACACATTGTTACTATAAATCCCGAATCTGAGACCCAAGTCACAAAGCTGCTTCACTAATAGTGCAATTTTCAACCTCTAGAAGCTGGGAAATTTGTTATCAGGTGACTCATACACACGGGGAAATCCAGTTCATTCGTGCCAAAGATGAAATAAAGCGATTAGGTATTTAAATGTTGAGATTCCATTCAGTCTGGTGAATGAACTGCAGTAATTTTGGACGGGGAGAAAAGAGAAGAAGGTAGTTACTCAAGTTAAAAAATGTTAAAAGGCTCTCTGGATTTAAATAATAAAACATTATATTTATAATACATTTATCTTTAAATAGCATAAGTACTTTTATTTCCTTTTTATTTTGAAGAATTCAAAAAGTTCAAAAAAAAAGTGAAGCACAGTAGCAAGAACTTTTTGTCCTTAACCATTTGAGGGCAAGTTAGGGACCTGATGTCCCATTATCCCTAGATGGTTTTTAGTGTTATTTCCTACAAATAAAGACCCTCCTACATAGTCACAGTACAACTGTTAAAATCAGAAAATTAACTTTGATACATGACTATTATCTAATCCTCAGATTCCACTCAAGTTTTGCCAATTGTCGTGACAAAATGTTTTGTAGCAATAGGATCTGCTTCAGAGTCACGCAGTGCATTGAACTGTCATGTGTCTCTAACCTTCCTCCGCCTGGAGTCATTCCTTGGTCTTTCCTTGGCTTTCATGACCTTGGCACTTTTGAAGAAGACAGGCCATTTATTTTGTAACTTTTCTCTTAATTTAGAGTTTACTGGCGTTTCTTGTGATTCAATTCACGTTATACAGCTTTAGTGGCAAGAATATCAAAGAAGTGATGCTGATTTCTTCTCATTATATCCTGTCAGGTGGCTCATGATTTTTTTTTTTGTCCCCTTACTACTGATATTCCTTGTGATTCCTTGATTAAGACAATATCTGCCAGGCATAACCTCTGGGAAGATACTTTTTCCTCCCCAAACTATGTTAATATCCCATTCTTACCAAACTTCTGATGTTCTCATTCATTTATATCTGTTAGTACTCCATTTCCTATTTTATTCAATGGATTAAAGTAGTTTATTTTCATTTTTAATTTTGATGCTCAAATTGTTCCTGATCTGGCCAGTGGAGGTCCCTTCAAAGCTGGCTTCTTTGTCCTTTTGACATGTTCCCATTATTCCTTCCTTGCTCTTTGTCACAATAAGGTGTTCCAGTTTCATCTTATACTTTTTCTACACCAGCTGTGGTAGCATCTATTTCTCTAAGGAGTCCTAGTCTCTTTCAAAGGAAAAAATGTTATTTAGAAGCTAATATCTAGACACTAATTGTGCTCATTGTTACTAGGCTGTCACACTCCCAGGCCTGCTGCTGCTGTGGTCTCAGGTCTTCTGCTACAGCGAGCATAATTGACTGAGAGTCCCAACTACTGCCCCCTGGATCTACTGCCCTGTTACACTAAGGTTGTACTTTCCAAGGGTTATTCCCACTCAGTGCCCGAGTACAGCAGGGGTAGACCCATTCTGGCAAGACATAGGAATTCTTCAATGGGCAACTTTGGCTTGGGAACACCCCATCATCCTGATATATCCATTCTTGGAATTCTGCTGCTATCCAACATCTTTCCTACTCCAACCCTTGCTTCCTTGTCTCCTTCCACAAAACGGCAGACCACATTTCAGTCTGAAGGAGCTCTCTCCCTTCTCTTGTTTCCTACTTGTATTAGTTACCTGTCACTGTGTAGAAATTACCTCTAAAATATAATGACTTAAAACAAAATGCATATTTATTATCTCACTGTTTCTGGGGGTCAGGGATTCAGGAGAAGATTAACTGGTTTGGCATCTGTCATGATGTTGCTGTCAAGATGTCAGCCACAGCACAGTCATCTGATGACTTGATCCTAGAGGATCTGCCTCCAAAATGGCCCACTTGGCCATTGGCAGGAGGTCTCAGTTCTTAACGCGTGGACCACTCCACAGGCCTTCTAGAGTGTCCATGAGACATGGGAGGTGATTTCTCTCTTACAGCAAGTGCTCCAAGAAGGTAGAACCCACTATGTCTTTTATTGTCTAACCTTAAAGTCGCATTCTGTCATTGCAGCAGTAGGTCAAATCTATTCCGTGTGAGAGAGGATTTTGCAGGGGTGTGGCTACCAAAAAAGTGAGAATCATTAACGGCCTCCTTAGAGTCAATTACACTCCCCCAATAAATCCCTTGCACATCTAATGTGACCTTATTAAATCACTGCCAGAGTCCCTCCTGGGGCCTCGGGAAGAAACCTATGAAAGTGGGGGTGGGAGGAAGGGAGCTGAAACTTCAGCAGCCTCATTCTCCTCTCATCTGGAAGTGGGAGTCCTCCTCCTGTTCCCATCCAGATCCTCTGGGAAGTCTCTGATTCACTTTTCTTTCCTCTTTCTTTATTAGATCATTCACCTCAGGTTATAAGTATGCTCATGTTCTTCTTAAACTTAAAAATAAAGTAACCGGGCCGGCAGAGTGGCACATTGGTGAAGAGCTGGTTTTGGGATGCCAGCGGCCCCAGTTCGGATCCCACATGAGGGCCAGTGACACTGCCCTCTACAGCTAACAACAGCTCCACCTGGAGCTGGGCTGTGCGAGCCCCTGTGATGGTGTGGGCTGCAGCCCCTGCTGCAGTGGGCTGCCATAGGCTACAGTGAGTGGCCCGCAGCCAGCGTGAGCTGCCAATAGCCGCGGTGACCGACATCCAGAGGCTGGCGACGGATCTGCCTCATCCGGGAAGAGTGCAATGACGATACCAACATGGGCCAGTGAAGCAACGTCCTCCGCAACTAGACTGAAGAACAAAAAGACAACAACTTGTCTGTTTTCCTTCCCTGATTTCCCAACGCTGTTCCCCTCCCCCAATTCCCCAATAAAATCTTAAAAAAAATAAAAATAAAGTAACCAATCAACCCTAAACAAGCCACCCCCCAATTTCTCCACCTCCAAATTCCTTCCCAGCCACCAATTACTCTCTTGCCTTTAACAACAAAATTCTGGAAAAACCACTGTCTTCCATGCCTGTTTCCCATTAATTTCCCAATTCACTGCACTCTTACTTTGGTTCACAAAACTGCTGAAATTGCTTTGGCTAAAGTTACCAATGACTATTTGTTCACTTTAAGTTTATTAGTGATTTCTTAAAAAGAAAACCTAGTCATTTAAATTAAAAAATAATGGTCCTCAAAGTATCTCAAATAATAAAGTGCCTAAAGTAAAATTAAGTCTCTCTCTCTCTCTGTATGACCTGTAAGAAAGTTCCTGAGTGTCCACTCTCAACGATTTCATATTTTGTTTTAAAGGTTTTATTGGGGAATTGGGGGAGGGGAACAGTGTTGGGGAATTGGGGAAGGGGAACAGACAAGTTGCTGTCTTTTTGTTCTTCAGTCTAGTTGCGGAGGACGTTGCTTCACTGGCCCATGTTGGTATCGTCATTGCGTTCTTCCCGGGTGAGGCAGCTCAGTTGCCGGCCTCTGGATGTTCACTCACAGCGGCTATTGGCAGCTCACGCTGGCTGCTGGCCACTCACTGTAGCCTATGGCAGCCCACTGCAGCAGGGGCTGCAGCCCACACCATCACAGGGGCTCGCACAGCCCAGCTCCAGGTGGAGCTGTTGTTAGCTGTAGAGGGCAGTGTCACTGGCCCTCATATGTGGGATACGAACTGGGGCCGCTGGCATCCCCAAACCAGCTCTTAACCAATGCGCCACTTGGCTGACCCAACGATTTCATGTTTATCATTCATACTTTTTGTTTTGTCCATCCGAATCCAAAAAGAACATGTATGCAACTACATATACTTTCTCTTCTTCTTTCCCTTTCTCTAGCCCTTCATTCCTCCTTTACATCTAAACAAAAATTCCATCACACCATAGATATTCTCTAACTTGCTCTTCAGTTAACAATATATCAAGTATATATTTCCAAATCATTACATATAAATCTATATAATTCTTTTTTGCAGTTGTATAGTAATCCACAGTATGAATATACCATTGTTTATTTCACTGTTCCCTATTGAAGTGTGTTCAGGTTCTTTTGATTAGAACCTGCAGTTTGATATTAGAGCTGGCAGTTTGATATAAAACTGCCTTATTTATAGGCATGTTTTTTGTGTTTATTTTCTATTACAAACAATACTATGATAAATATCCACATACACACCTCTATAAACTTTTGTTTTTACAGGCAAATTCCAAGAGGTTGGATTCTTTTTTAAAAGGTGTATATGTTTTATTCAATGAATATAGATTGCTTTCTAAAAATGTTGGTATAATGTATGGCCCCATCAGTTACCTTTTGGGGAGATGTAAGTCACACTGGCTTCTTTTCAGTGCTTCCCTTAGCTGACTTCTCCACACTACACATTTCTGACCACAACGTCTTTCATGGCATCACTTTCAGCCAGTTTTCTACCTGCCCCTTTTTCGTCTCTTTCCCTAACTTCTCGTCTTCTGTTTGCTCTAAGATACTTGAATACTACATGATTCTGTTTCGACTCACTATTCTGGTCACACTAAATGCTCTATTCTCTCCTTAGGTAAGCTTATGGTTTCAACTGTAATCTCTATCTTGCCTCAGCCCACCGATGAGATGGCCCAAAGGTGACTTCACCTGAATTAGAATAGGATTTCCCTTTTTGAAGATACCTTACTGTCATTGTCCAGAAAATTGTGGTAATAACTATTCAATCTTTATTCAATATTCTACAACATATCCCCTGGATTGTGTGTCATATGAGCTCCACAATCATTATGGATAACTGTGTTTTCCATTTCTCTCCTGAGTCCAAACTTCTGTATCAAAGCTGTCTACTGAATGTCTCCAGCTGGAGGTTTTATAGACACTGCCAATATGAAAGACCTATTGTTTAGCTTATCATCACCCCCTCTTGAAATAACTCTTTATGCATTTCTCTTCTTAGTAAATGAGACTCCCATTCACTGGGGTGCATATCTTAGAAACTTAGAAATTCATCATAGATCTCTCTCTCTCAATTCACATCTGATAGGTTACCAGATCCTGCTGTTTTGATTTCATATTCCAGAAATCCATTATCTCTTTTCAGTCCCCAGTGCTGCTGTCCTGACCATTCTTTTCATAGACTTATCTCTCCCTTCTATTATCCACACTACTGCCAGAGAATTATTTAACATGCTAATCAATGAGAAAAATACTTTACTGTCCATAATTGTCAAGAGGCTAAAATCTAAACTTCTTAGAATGACTTAATAAAGTTCTTTATTATCCAATACCTGCTTAATGGTCTTGACTCATTTCCTGACATTCTCTAACAGCAACCTATGCTTCAGCTATATGTGTCTACTTTCAAATCCTCAACATGCCGAGAGGTCTCTAATAATTCAGTGTCTTTGCACCTGCTATCCTTCTGCTTGGAATTCCTTGTCAGTGTTGTTGGCCTGACAAACTCTGACTTATATTTCAAGCCTCAGCTCTAGGGTTATTTTCTCTTCTTTAAATTCTTCAGGCAGACTTAAGCACTTTGGTACTTGAGTTTCTTGTTAATATGGTACACTCCTGCAGTATAGCAATTTAAACATTTTAATTATTTGTTTTATTAATTAGTATTGTATTCCCAAACTAGATTGTCAGCTCCTTCAGGGTAGGGACTATGATTAATCTTATCTCTGCATAACCAGCACATAGCACAATGTTTGACACTGAATATTTTATAGACACTTGAATGAATGTGAAAACCAATTAGTTAAGTAGTGAGAATATTGTCCAGGCTAGGGTTTAAGGTTAAGCTAGAGATTTTCACTTAAGTAACTTTTAAAAATTTGGAAAAAAAATACATTAAAGGAAATTTAAGAACAGAAGACTAAAGTAAATCTCATTATTTTACCATCCTGATGCTTGTTTTAGTGCATTTACTTTCAGTCTTTGCTCAGACATGTGAGAGATATATCTATATATGTGAGATATATATAACACGTGTTTATATATATATTTATATTTCACATAGCTGTAATTAAAATGTACATGTACTTTTAGATGCCTTTAAGTTTAGCTAACTATAAACATTTCCTAACACCATGCATAACCCTTCAATTTATCATTTTTTTTAAAAGATTTTATTGGGGAATTGGGGGAGGGGAACAGCGTTGGGGAATCAGGGAAGGGGAACAGACAAGTTGCTGTCCTTTTTGTTCTTCAGCCTAGTTGTGGAGGACGTTGCTTCACTGGCCATGTTGGTATTATCATTGCGGTCTTCCCCGGCTGAGGCAGTCACCCACTGGCCATTGGATGGCCGCTCACGGCAGCTTACGCCAGCTGTTGGCCAGCTCCACTGCAGGCTAGGAGCTGTAGCTGGCGACTCATGGCAGCCCAGCTACAGGTCCAGCTGTTGTTCACCATCTTAGCTGTAAAGGGTGCAGTGTCACTGGTCCTCATGTGGGATCCGAACCCTTCTGCTCAGAGCTGGCATCCCAAGCCAACTTTTAACCAACGCACCACTTGGCTGGCCCAAAATTATCTTTTTTTTCAGCATTGTATAATAATATTTAATTTCCTTACTTAGATTGATAACCTAAAGAGACTTAGATTATACTCAGTTTTTGGTTATAAATAGGAACAAATCCTGGTTTTGTGGGACTTCAAATTGATACAATTTTGAGGGGTGTTTAAAGAAAAGAAATATAAAATCATCTTTTTTTTGCTAATAGGCCCATGTTAGGGCCCCTGGGCTCTGGAAGGGACTTGGGAGAGTGCGAGGTCCTGAAGTTTAAATTTCATTAGTTTCATTGTTATCTACCTCCAATTATAAATTATTCTGCAATAAACATTTTGAGCACGTAATTTTTGTCTCTTTCATTATTTCCTAATTCGTTACTGTGACAGCATTCACCTAGAAGGAGTTGAGAAAGAAAAGAAATGGTCATTTCTTGAGCACCTATTATATGTTGAGCAGTTTATATATATTAATTTAATCCTTCTAACAAGCCTGAAGGAGGCATTATCTCCACTTTACAGAGGAGAAAACTGAGGTGCACTGCATTTAAATATCATGCCCAAAGTCACATCTAGTAGCTGGTAGAGTGTGGATCCTCACCCAACTCACACTTCATCACTGATATCATGGTTTCTCCACGGACTCAGTACGTTTCCTAGGCTACTGCTGAAAAACCGGGGTCTCAGTTATGTGTTTTGAGGTCAGAATACAAAATTTGCAGAGCACTGACATGGTACTTGGGAGAGGGTAATTTAAATCAATAGTGGGTAGACTTTCTCAGGTGAATTGATGAGAAAGCGATTTGGCTGTTTCTACCTATCTGCTGACAGCCGTGCATTGTCCTGGTTCTGAGGTCAGAGGTCCTGGCTTGGGTTTGGGTCCTGATATTCAGTATCTTGAGTGGTCTTGGGTAAGTTACTGAACTTCTCCGGGTCTCATTTCCCTCCTGGGTGCAAAGAAGGTAAGTAACAAAACCTGCCTTACCCGAGGGTAGTTTTGAGTATCAAATCTGATGTGTGTGCAAGCTACTTGGTGAACTCCAATGTCACTTGGTACTAGTAACATTTCTGGAGTAGCTCCACTTCCTCGCCCAGGTTAGGGCGTGTAACAGCTGGACAGCACGGACCTGCTGACTGCATTATGGTTAACTCTTGGAGAGCCCTTCCAGGCTGCAGCGGCCACGTAATATCAGGGAGGGTCTGGGCCGCTCGCCTCTTCAATGCCCAGTGCAGCTGGAGCAGCAGAGGCTGTGCAAAATGAGTCTGAGATTCTGGGGAATCCTTTTCTCCTCGAGCTGAGAACTGATCATCAATCAAAACACGCCGAACATTCACTATTAAACGCAACTTGTAAAATCCTCCATCCGATTCCTGTCCATTTGTCCCTTTGCTCTGTCTTAGGTCCTGACGCATTTATCTTGGAATTTTATCTGCCGGTTTGGGAATCTTTAGTTCTTGTAGGACTTCATTCTGGGGGTGGTGGTGGTGGGGGAGGAGTTTCTAAGTCAGGGAAGCCAGGAGGGAATTAAAACCTCAGTGTGAGTTGGGGTTTGAGCATCCTTCCCCAGACCCACGTTTAAAGCTGGTAGAAGGGGCACTGGTGTTTCTTTTCCTTAAAAGAAAAAAAAATGCTTAAAACCAATTTCCAACGCTGAAGATTGAGCTCATCACTCCGGGTCGGGATCCTGGGGGCTCCCTGAGCGGCTCCCCAGGCACCCCCAGCCCAGGTGGCAGCCGGCGTGGACTCGGAGACCCACCTGGCTCTGCCGGCGGCCGCCGCACAAAGAGCGGAGCAGGCGGCTGCCCGGCGGAGCAGCAGAAAGTAGTCCCGACCACGCCGGCTCCAATGTTATTCGACGTCGCTCCACGCCCTCCACCGGGAGGGCCCGAAGCGGCCGGCCGGGAAAAGAATTCCATTGGAATGCGCCGCGGCGCGGCCTATCCCCTCGGGCTGTCCGCCGCTCGCCGCGCACGTCTCCCGGAGTCTCCAAGCAGAGGCCGTGCGCGCAGCCCCCTCGCCTTCCGTGCCTCACGGCCCGAGAGGCGGTGCCAAGGGGAGGGGAGGGGGGTCCGGCCGCGCGCAGGGACACCTTGGCCGCGATGCGCGACGCGCGCGCGGCCGTATCCCTGCGCCCCTGCGTGAGAGGAAGAGGCTGAATGAGGAACTGCGCGGGGGAAGCGGGGCGCCGGGGGAGGAGGCGTCGGGATGGAAGCAGACGCTGGCGTCGCGCGAACCCTGGCCAGAGCGGCGCGGTAGAGAGGGCGGCGGCGCGCGCGGAGCCCTGACGTGCCCCTTTCTTCTCTCTCTCTCTCTTTCTCTCTCTCTCCCTGGGAAGCTGGGAAGCATGAGCGTGCAGACCTGCCGCTGCGGCGGCCGCCCCGGCTCCTCGCCTCCCCCTCTGCTGGTCGCCCCTCGCCGGTGAGAGAAGAGAACGCGAGCAGGGAAGATGGGGGCCGTCCTGAGGAGCCTCCTGGCCTGCAGTTTCTGTGTGCTCCTGAGAGGTGGGCAGGGCGAGGGGGACGGACGGGAAAGTTGGTGGGATTTTGGGGGGGGGGGGGAAGGTGGCCTTGTTTTGTGTGTGTCGGGGGGGGAGGGGAGAGGAGCGAGCAGAGAGGCCTGGTGGTGGGGAAAGAGAGGGAAAGGGGCCCGGGAAAAGGGGCCGTGCGCTCGGTCTGTCCACCCTGCAGACCCCTGCCTGGGTTTCCAGACCTGATCTGGACAACCCGGCGCGTCAGCTCGGGCTGCTGGTCTTGGCGAACCCCTGGAGCCCCGTGCTGTCGGCATGACTGAGGTTCTGTGTGTCCCTCTCTGCCTGCAGTCTTCAGGGCGAAGGGGGTCTTTTGTATGTATTTTGGGCGTTGGAGCATATGCTGGAGCCCAAGATGCTTTATTTAACGTGGGTCGTCTTCCTCGAAGCCCCCAACCTTTTCGGTGTCTCTTCTGTGGACTTTTAGAGTCCTCCTCCTATTTTTTTTCCAGGTCTTGTTACCACTAATAATTGGCTTCCGTTGGGGATATAATGATTCTGGGTGAGAGCACAATTGGAAAGTGACTTCGGAGGTTACAGGTCGAGCTGTTCAGCATTGGGAATCTCCTGAGCTGCAGCCCATAATAAAATGGAAACGTTGCCCTTGTAACCCACGGTGCTCAGGACTGGCCCCTATTTTCGGAGCATGCGAGTGTACAGTTGGCACTAACTGGGAAAGTCATCCTTGTGTGAAAAGGAGCCTGTCCTGGCACCTAAGTTATCATTTGCTGCGCTCCCCTGGGGACTGCTTGGCACTTTGGTAAATAACATAGGCTATTCTATATAATTTGCTCTGGGAATCGCATACATTCGATGGTCCTGTGGTTTTTGTTTTTTTTTGAATTGGCATGCGAAACTGTCACATAGGCGGTGACTTTTTGTTTTGTGACAGCTCACTAAGGTTTGACTGGCCCGCAAGATATCAACAGCTCTTCTCCAACTTATCAGTGTTCAGAGTGGTGATGAGTCTGATGCTATTGAGTGTTTACTAGGAGAGGAATTTAAATCCTGATTGATGCAATGGCCTGTAGCTTTGGTTTTGTTAAAATTCTCACTTGCCCTTATGGTCAGTTCTTTTAAGGTATGGGACCCCTTGAATCTATGGAGCTTTTTAGCTATGAGTTTAATAAGCTAAACTTTTGTTAAGCCTCCAGAACTTACTGAATTTATAGAACATGATGGTAACTAATGATCTTGTGATATAAATGAGCCAGGTGTGCCATTTCTGTATGTATATATTTAGTTTGGATGAGCATAAGTAACCTTTTTCTTTTTTGAGGAAGAATTTTTCTTTACTCTTCTGCAGGATTATGATGTTTGCATGTTTTATCTACTTATACTTAATTAGGACTCACTGAGCATATTCCAAACTGTTTCTACATGTAAACCCCAGAAAGATAATGCTCATTTAATTTTCTTGGCAGAGGATTTAATGTGGTGTTACGCACTTGAGAGGTTTAATAAGTATATGTTTATTATAGTATACTCCCTGTTGAAAGGGGGTTTTGCCATTGCTGTAAGAAACACTTATATTTGACATAGAATATGTATATATCTTAAGATGGAAAATTAATAGAGTTAACAAATGTGGGAGTCAGCTGATTGGTTAAAGTCTTGGGGAAATTATAATCCATAACCCAGGTTGCTCTGGTTGCCCATTTGTATTTCTTGGAGGGAAAGGGTGTGATGTCAATGCCATTTGTTTATTTTAACACCAACTTTGAGCCTAGAGTTGAGTTTGTTCATTACTGGAATTAAGAGAAGTTGAACTTGAAGTAGTATTTTGAAATATGATAATATTGTAACAAGACCTAAGAGTTAATAGTTTAAATGGCCTCATATCCACTAGCAAACAAAATTTCCAAAAGTGGAGCTTTCATTTTAAATGTAACATAGTAATAACATAAGGTGGTTTTTGAATGTAACAGTACTTGACTGTGAGTACATATTATTTTAACTAAAACTGTCTTTTGATTGTGAAAGATTTTTATTCATAATTTAACTTCTTTTCATTTTTTGATAATGTCATCCTCTGTTATAATATTGATATTAGTTAACCTTGGGCTCCAAGGAGAAAAATGTGATTAATTTGTTGTATTGAGGTCATTTTTCTTCATTGAAAAGTTGGAGCTTTAACTGGGAAGATGGGATGATGAAAGTTTGGGAAACCTTTTGTCCTGTAGCCCTGTTAATAGCTAAAAGTCAGGGAATACTGCTGTCATCATCTAGGCTGCATCTCCATCCCCATTATCAGAGGACAGGCTGTAATGGAAAGAATAGGAGATTTTAACTCTAAAATCTTGGGTTTAAAATCCATGCTTCACTAAATAACTTTGTGTTTCTGGTCTAGGCAGTCAATTTCTCTGGGCTACTGTTTCTTTACCTGTAAAATGTGGGTAATAATACCACTCTAATTTGCAGGTTTATTGGGTGTATATTAAATAATGAATATGAAGTGACCTGTGAATGTTATTTTTTGTTACAATTTTTGATTGTTTATGGACATAGCCTGGAATGCTGGGGATTTGAGATTTCATTTGTATATAAGACTCATGAATTCTGAAAGGTAGATGAGATCTTGATCATTTTCGTCTGACAGCTTCATTTGCTAATGGGGAAACTCAGATTCAGAGAGATTATAACTTGATCAGTATCTAATGGTAAAGCAGGGATTTATTGTTCATTCTTTTAGCAAATATGTATGGAATACCTACTATGTATATATCGGGCTCTGGCATAATGGTGAGCAAAATAGACATGGTCGCTGTTCTAATGGACCTCACAACCTACGTTGTTATTTTTACCATTCTCTTAGTTCCATCCATGTACTGATTAGAAAAGATTATAGCTCTGATTTTCTAGAGGAAATTTTTTTTGGAATACCATTAGAGTGTATAACCTGTAAATATCATGTCCAGTTTACTTTGAGGAGGCTTTTGTTGTTTTATAAAAGTTCTTTGCTCTTTACCTTTTTTTTGTTACTTGTTTTGGTGGGGTGGTGGTAAAAACGGTCAGGACAAGCCACTGGTGTTTCCTATCTTTTTATAAACATGACCCTTGGAAAAGTTTTTTTTAATGTTAGGTATGATGAGGTCTTGGGGAGGTTGAATGAATTTTGGAGTGGAAATCAGGAGACTTAGGTTCTGATTCTAAGATTGCCATTAGCTAGCTGTGTGACCTCGGATAACTCACTGAATCTCTATACACCTTATTATGTTCATTAGGATAATGAATCCTTCTTTTGGAAATTCCATAATTCATATTTACACACTGAGGGCTCTGAGACACCCTAAGGTAGAAAGATCAATTTTAACTTTGTTTAATCCACTGTTTCCCAAACTTGATGACTTTTTTCATAAATCCTTTTAACATTCCGCTGAACCTTTGTTCCAAGCAACACACTGGGAGAGAATTGGGGCTAGATAACATTGGATTGAGTCATGTGAATGGATATTTGATGACAGTTTCATATACTGATACTTTCATCCCAACTTACTTACCTGGCCTAAGGTGTGCTCACCTGGCGAGGGAATAATATGATTGGTTATAAAACTTGAAGGTTTCAGCTCATTGTTATAATCAGACCTAATAATGATTTCCTGTGGTTCAGTTTTTCAGTTTTTTATTTTTGCTTTAACTGGAGGTTTTTCCATTTGCTGATCTGAAATACTGTTTCCATATATAGTTATGTGTTTCAGCTATCAGAAAGGACTGTCTTTTTTGAATATCAAAAAAGATGCTGTGAAGGGTCATATAAATGGGAAATATTTTATGTGAACTTATAATTTGAACATATTGGAAAAACAGGTAACTCAGGCTGTAATTCTGTTTGGGCTGAGGAAATCCATTTTCATTATGGAAATTTTATGGCAAATTTACATTCAGAGAAGATTAAAGGAGGGGTGTTAGAGTAGAAAGGTATGGGGCTTGTTGACAAAAAAACTAAGTTCAAACCTTCTACCACTTTTATGTAGCCTTGGCCAATTTGCTTAGCCTCGTTTCCTCTCCTGTTGGATGAGGACGTTACCTTACAAGATGACTGTAGGGACTGATTGACATAACGTTTGCAAAGGGACAGTACAGTGCACAGTGCACATTAATAGTAGACTGATTAATTGGTTGCTGTGATTAAGATGGCTAAATTAATAGAAATATTAATGCTCAGCAAAGACCAGTAAAACATTTAAGTCCAGGCACTGTTATAGGCAGTCAGTAGTTTTAGGCCAGTGGTTTTTAAGCTTTTTGACTCTTCTGCAACTGAAGCAAAAGCTCCATGAAATACTTTGACTTCTGATATTTTCCATTTTATTTTATGTAAACAAGATGGCCACTATCTACTAAATGTATTTTACCTTCTAAAGGATTGTAACTTTAACACTGTTTTAGGTGATTATTATAAATAAGCTACAATATAAACAGTTCAGTTGATGTGGTACTCATTTACTTATTTAAGAGTTAAGTATGGGTAAAATAATTTTAGCAAAATATTGTCTAATTTAGAAATTTTATTACTGTATTACTTGTTTACAACAATTAAAATAATTCAATTGGATGGACGTCTTTCCCGGTGGGATGGGTAAATGCTATCCTGAGTTCTTGCATTGGGTGTTTCACTATTTGTATGAGAGTCATTATGTATCTTCTGTAAAATGAGCCCATTTTGATGAATGGAATAATACTACTCCATGTAAATAACATAGAAATTAAGTCAGATACATGGACTAGGCAGCCTAAGAATAGTATATTTGTCCTTGAAATTATTTAAAATATAATTCATTAGGGCCGGCCGAGTGGCGCGGTGGTTGAGTGCTGGCTTGGGAAGCCAGTGGCCCCGGTTCGGGTCCCACATATGAGGGCCAGTGACACTGCCCTCAAAAAAAAAAAAAAAAAAATTAAAAAAAATGCATTATAAATATAAGGAATACAGTGTTACTTGATATTATATTAGCATATGCTTTTGTTTCTCAAACAGTTTGTGTTAACCTCACAAAAGGTTAAAGACAATTCGGCTGTGGGACTGGAAAATATTAAAATGTGCCTGGGCTCTATGTGGTGAAGATTACCGGTACTTCAGTGCTGTGATTCTGGTAGCTGTAACGTAACTTGCTAATTTTTGTTTCTGTGATACCTTACTTGGAAGGGCCAGGAGATTGAGGATATGAAGTGAAATCATATTTTTAGGCAAAAGCACATTAATTAAGTGAAATTTTAAGTTATTAAATGATACTAGGCATAAAGTTATTGATTGTATTCTCAGTAAAAATAAAAATGCAGAGGTGAACATGATCAGCAATAGTCATATTTTTCAAGTAGTCACCTAGATGGAAAACTATACCTTTATCAAATATGTATGTTTGACTAGGAGACCATTTTCTGCAATTACCTTGGCTAGTTATCACTTTATTGTTCTTGGACCAAAACCAAATCAAGTATAGGATATAGGGATAGGAGTCTTCCTCATTATAAGCTTTATGAGAAGTATAATCTATGTATATCCACATGTCCATTTAGAGATACTGTATTGTGCAAGTCTGAGAATGCTAACAGCTGAACTTAATTAGCATGAACTCTTAGCTACACATTATATGGTATTTATTTGTAACAGTTTCTTGATTTATGCTAGTGAAGACAACAGCCCTTTGTTAAAAAAATGTTTCATGAATAGATTTTCCTTCATATACCACTATGTACCAGAGCTTTGTATGTATTAAGTATTCTAAATTTTACGTTTAAAACAGTATAAAAAGATGTAAATTTTCATGATATTTATACAGTCTTATTTGGAGTTTCATTTGGTGTTTTGTCTCATTATTTATTAGACATGGTTAAGTTATAAATTTGTAACTACCCTAAAGTTGTTGTTTTTTTTTCTTTAGCACAAATTAGGGAAAACTAATCTTACTAATCAGAATAAATCAGTGTGTTTTTAACTGAGGCTGAATTTGAAATATGGATTATGTAATGTGCTTTTTGGTTTTATTGCATTGATAATTAACGTGCTCAAGTACTTTTTTAACCCAGCTTTTAAGAAAGATATAATTCACATACCATAAAGTTCATTTTAAAGTGCCCAGTTCCATAGTTTTTAGTATATTCACAACGTTGTACAATCATCACCATTATCTAATTCCAGAACATTTTCATCATCCCCAAAAGAAACCCAGTGCCCCTTAGCAGTCACTTTGCATTCCACCCCCTCACCCCCCCAGTCTCTGATAACCACTAACCTACTTTCTGTCTCTATGGATTTGCCTATTCTGAATATTTTGTATAAATGGAATCATACCATCTGTGGCCTCTTGTATCTGGCTTCTTTCACTTCGCATAATGTTTTCAAGATTCATCCACGTTGCAGCCTGTATCACTACTTCATTCACTTTCACGGCTGAATAATATTCCATTGTATGGATGGATATATGAAGTATTTTTGAGTGAATGTGGGTTTGATCATGAATCTTTATCTTGAGAAATTATTTCTGAAATCTTATTTTTGAAGCTATAGAAATAAACTTAGAAAAAAAATAGAAGTTTCTGTTTTTCTGCTGAAGCACTCAGTAGTTCACCAGCGTATTGTTTCTGTGTACTGACTTATGAATGGCTCTGTCTCAAGTAAACCTTGTTACCAAATTTTTATCAAGATTAATAGGATAGAAGGGTTATTATAAATTACCTGGCCCAGCTTCTTCATTTTATCAATTAAAAAGAGGAATGACTAACCTAAGGCCAGATTGCTGTTCTGGACAGTAATTCTATATGCAGTGTTTTCTGTATGTACCTAGTTATACATAGGCCTCTTATGGTTTTGAAAATGATACCAGTCACTTTTGATAGAGGAAAATAAATGTCAGTGTAGTCTTGGAGTTTGCAAATAGGTGGTTTGTCATAGTCCTGTTAAATAAAAACAAGTCTGGATTCAGGGTAGGAGAGACTTCATTCGAAAGGATTATTGCAATAGGGAGAATGCTTTAACTGCCAGATCTGCAGGCATCTCAGAAATTAAACACAAAAAGACTTCTTTTATAGAGAAGGGTAAGCAGGGCTAGCAGGAATTTTGTAGGAGTGTGGGCCAAGTGGGTGGGGGTGAGCAGGCTGCATGAGCAGGATAGTTTAACTGGAATTTTTTATTTTCTGCGGTCAGCTGATGCTTGGAAGGAGCTGTTAAAAGAAAGTTCTACACGTACTTGCTTAAACTTAGGGCAAGCCAAAGTGTAGGGGCCTGTGGAAGAGGAGATCAACCTAACTAGTTTGGTCAAGCCAGTGGGTAAGTGATGGGTAATTGTGAGCACTTGGTCAGTGTCCCTCTTGTTTAAATCAAAATTGGTCACTATTAGGGATATGTTTTAGTTTGCTCAAGCTGCTGTAACAAAAATGGTGTAGACTGGGTAGCTTATAAAAAACAGAATTTATTTCTCACAATTCTGGAGGCAGGAAGTCCAAGATAAGGATGTCAGAATGGTCAGGTTCTGGTGAGGACTTGCTCCTGGGTGGCAGACTGCTGACCTCTTTTCATATCCTCACAGGGTGGAGAGCAGAGAGGAAGCAAGAACACTCTCACACTCCTGTAGAGGCACTAATCCCATTCTTGAGGACTCCGCCCTCATGACCTCATCTAATCCTAATTACCTCCCTAAGGCCCTACCTCCTAATAATATCACATGGGTGGGGGGAGGATTTCAATACAAATTTGGGGGGTTGGGGATACAAACATTTAGTCCATAATGGGATAAAATAAGAGTCATTGTGAAGTTGGTCTCATTAGATTTGGCCTGAGTATTTATGTATGTGTAGGCCTTTTACATTTGCTTTGCTGGGAGCTTTTATAAGGAGTCTTGGATTGGATTTTTAAAAGCACCTTGAGGCCAGGAAGCCAAGCCAAGAATTCACCGTCAGGTGTCACTTGCAGTACCTACAGATTTGGGTGCATTCCTGAGGTTCCCCAAATGTCCTAGGGTTCCTGGGCCTGCCCAGAAGTGACCTTGCTTACTTGTAAGGCTGGGAACTCATTAAGCCAGGTATCAGTCCACTTACCAGTCCAGTTTTCCCAAGAGGACTGTAAGCATTGGTCCTGTAAAGTCAACCATAGCTCCTTACAAGTGTCTGATCATATTTGATTATATGAGCACTACTTTCAAATATGGCATTCCAGTCAAAGCCTTGGTTGCCTAATCAATGTTTCCAACAAGGAGGGCGGATTCTTACTGAACCTATGCAGATAACTATATTGCCATGAAAATATGAATACTCAGTAAGAATCTTTGAATTATGGAGGAGTTAGGCAGAGAGAAAAAGTGTTTTATTTCTATTTACAAAAGCATACTTTGCTTAAATTGTTAATGAGTTATATAGATCGCTTAAGAGAAAAGAGAAAGGAATTCCTCATATTCAAAAAACAGGACATTAAAGCATCAGCAATATTTTAAACAAAACCCGTAATCATCCTTCATCAGTTTATTCAGTCCTATGTAATTAATTCTTGTTCTGCTAGATCTTGGGCTAGCAGTCTCATGAATCCACTGCTTCTCCACCAGCTTTTTGGAAATCCTGACTCAGTCCACTGGTAGAGCCTTAAAGCTATTTAAGTGGCACCATCAGAAGCTTGTGCCCAAGAGTATACCTGGTTATAGCCCTTCCTTTTTTAACAGTCCTTTTTTTCTGTTGAAGACAAGCACTCTGACCTATAGCTGATTTGCAAGCACTTTCAGGGACTCATCAGAGTAAACCCGAAAACTATCTGTAGATGACCAAAGACTTGAAATGGTGCTGATTAACTTATTATCAATAATTTTAAAAGTGAAAGATCTATCTGATGAGAGTTTGTTATAAAAAATAATGCAGTTGACAAGGAAGTTGGTTTATGTGACATTCAAACCAAAATCAAGTCAATCCAAAAAATATTACAGACAAAATATAAAAATTACAATTAACCTCATTTTAAAGAAGAGCAAGTCTGGAGTAAGTCCTTAACCTCTGTGTAATAAAATTCCATAAGTAAGTCATGTGAATCCCCAGTTGAGAACCACTGGCTATCTAGAATATACTGTATTTAAATGATAGAAGTCAGATTGTGACCAAGTTAACATAAAAAGATAAAAAGTATAACTGAAATTATGGCTGTGACACTATACTGTTGTCTAATATTGGGCAGAGCAGCACCAGGACTCTTGATAAATAGAAACATCATGGACACTGAGAGTATCGATAAATTCCTAGGAACTACTTAAAATTCCTGAAATAATCTTGTATATTAACCTTTTACCCATACAGATTTAACCTAGGGGAGGGTGAGCATCTCTTCTGACTTGATAGTGCTTCCCATGCAAATCATAACATTCATCAAAAAACATGATTATTTATTTATTTATTTATTTATTTTGAGGGCAGTGTCACTGGCTTTCATATGTGGGACCCGAACCAGGGCCACTGGCTTCCGAAACCAGCGCTTAACCACTGCGCCACTCGGCCGGCCCAAAACGTGTTTATTTTTAACATGCCTCTTTTTACCAAGTGAACCTTTGGGGAAATTTCAAAGACAGTTGTAGGTACAAAAGACGTCATTTAGTATTTGATCTTAAAAAGTCAGAATGTCAGACGTAGTCAAGCAGTTTGAAAATTTGATTAAATGGGATCATGGGTCAGTGGGAAAAAAAAATACTTGGCTACCTATTTAACCAAACTTTCAAAAATCTTTTTTTACAAGTTTATGTAAGCAGAAATATGATGGTAAAGAACCATAGCCCTTTTAAAAGTGAGAAGACTTTGTGTTTTTAAGTACAGTCATGCCCTGCTTAACGATGGGAATATGTTCTGAGAAATGCATTGTTAGATGGTTCTGTCATTGTATGAACATCAGCAAGTGCACTGACACAAGCCTAGCTGGTACAGCCCACTTCCCACCTAGGCCGTATGCTGCAGCCTACTGCTCCTAGACACAAGCCTGTACAGCATGCTGCTCTACAAAACAATATGAGATTAAATCAAACACCAGAGAAAATGATGCAATCAAGACACATGGTAAACATGTATGAGGCTGCTGCTGGTGTAACACAGCATGTTGTTTTACAGCAAACTTTCATTTTTATAAGTAGGAAGAGCACAGTCTAAAATAACGATAAAAAATATAGTATAGTAAATATATAAGCCAGTAGTATTCGTTTGTTATCATTATACAGTATTATGTGCTGTACGTAATTGTATGTGCTGTACTTTTATACGACTAGCAGCGCAGTAGATTTGTTTACTCAGCATCACCACAAAAACATTAGTAATGTGTTGCACCATAATGTTATGATGACTATGATGTCACTAGGTGATGAAATTTTTCGGCTCCATTATAATCTTATGGGACCACTGTCAGAGACAGACTGTGTTGACCAAAACGTTGTTATGCAGCACATGACTGTAATCAAGACATTATAAAGTTGACAACAAGCACAAGAAATTCTGATACGACACAGAAACTTTGCTCCCAAGGGAAATTACTCAGAAGGTAAAGAAAAACCTTTTCTCTGATCAACAGCAGTTTGATGCCCAGCCCAAGCTGAGCTGCCAACAGGTAGCAGGATGGCTCAGCTTACAAAAAAAAAACAAAAAGAAAAAAAAAAAAAAAGAAAAACCTTTTATAACCTCTTTATTAAGAGCAGACCAATAACAAGGAAATGTGTCATTTAATAGAATTCCAAATTTTAGTTTTGCATCAGTATAGTATTTGATACTAAAATGCTTTTTGAAAAATCATACTTATAAATAAGCTCATCAAATCTTAGCTGGCTTTGACCACAACAAATAAAATTCTTTTTTCATGAACTATTTATAACTCTATATTCACTCAGTTTTTGTCCTACATCAACCTTTTTCTCATTCTGGAACAATTAGTGATTTTACTTTAGGACTGTTTTCTTTTCCTTAAAAGCACATCCTGCATACCTTGCATCCATTGTTGTTCCTTTCTGTCACTTTCTCCTAGAAAGGTCTCATTTACATATAAGCACATAATATTATAAGTTATAATCTTGTAATTTATAATCTTATAATTTATAAGATTATAACTTATAATTACAGTAACTGCTAGTTTACAGAGAAAAGTATGAGGTGGATAATTTTGAATTGTCCGTCGTACGCCAGTATGACAGAGCTTCTGAGTGTACATCTTACAGCTTTTTATAAGCATGTACTCCTGAGAGTACAACTTCTCAATGTGGCACAAATGAGCATGTTCATTAATAGACTTAACCATGTATAGATTTTTGGTACCATAATAAGTGACAAAAAACTGTAAACTTGAAATGCTTATGCTTTAGTATCCTATTTTACTTTGAAATGACCTAGGTATTTAATGAACATTCATGAATTAACTTAGCATAAGTGTAAGGTTTTAAGTTACTACAAGATTTTGGAAAGTATCTTCAAGTTGGCTTATTATAAAACAGAATTACTGTTGAAATAAAGGTTGTCAGAATAATGATTCAACTTGGCAAATACAAATGTAGATGTAATGCTAGTTTATTCTGTCAGTAAACCTGTAAAAGTTTAGGAAGAACATATTCAAGTAGAATAAAAATATATGCATGCATTATAGTTAATGCTGGTAACTCAAAAGACATAGCTGCTTTTATTAAACTAATATTGAACTAGTGTCATTTGCCAAAGATTTAATTAAATGTATGTTAACTTGGATTCTTAAAACATTTGGGTTAGTTTCTATAAAAATACTTTTGAAAGTATAAGAAGTTTAATTTCCTTGATTTCTGGAAATCCTAGGAATATTTAATTTATATGAGGTCTTATTTTCAAGTCAATCAGAATAGAACTCTTTTAAGGGATTTTATAATCTAAAAATTATAACTGGTGATACTATCTGGAGGTAGGAAAATATTTTATATACGTAACATACGTATACATAGGAAAACATATAAAGAGAGAGCTTATAGCTTCAGGTTGAAATTTACAACTCACTGGTGTTTATATAAAAAAGCTATCTGTCAGGCTGGCCGAGAGGCACGGTAGTTAAGCCCTCGCTTAGGAAGCCAGCGGCCCTGGTTCGGGTCCCACATATGAGAGCCAGTGACACTGCCCTCAAAAAAAAAAAAGCTAGCTCTCGTCCTTCCTTTATATATATTTTTTTACCATGTGTGTTTCCTGCTCAGGCAATATGAGGGCTGAAGTGCCCCCAACAGTATTTGCAAAGGAGACCTTTAAGATTTTCTTTGCTCTGATATGTAATCTTATGGAGGTTGTGAACCAAATTTTGGGTGAAGGAACGAAGAGAGACAAAGAGCTGTCTGGGTGTCTCTGAAGCTCATCTGAGTGGATAAAAAAATTCAGCCTGTTTCCAATTCATATTTTCAACCTCAGATCCCTGAGCCCCTCATGAGTCCCTAGTGGGGAAAAGGGAGCCTTAAAGCTTGAGTGACTATAGAGAGATGAGGGTTTGGAGTGGAAAGAGAAGTGGCTAGAGGGGACTGGAGTGTAAAAAGAGGATTGAGGACTCAAGGGACTGAAGGGACGGTGTCGAGGGTAGTAAAGAGAAGAAAGGAGGAGCAGTGGGTGCTGAGAAAGGAGAGGTTTTAGGTGGGTCTGTGTGGGGAGCTCCCATGTTTCCCAAGGAGGACTGCAAAGTTCTAAGTTGTCTTTAGTAAAATTTTGCTGTTTTTGAAGATACTGAACTGAATTGGTTCTGTAATAGCGAAGCATACAGTCAGTGGAAGAAGAGGGAGGGCCCCCAATCGAGGGAAAGTTACCTGTGGGATTAGATAATTCAATCAGACATAAGAATTTAAAGGAACTGGGAAAGAACATTCCCTTGTGAGGAGTCAAGGGGAAAATAAAGGAGAACTCCCAGAAGAGCTGGGGATATTCCTGCTCAGGAGTCAGTCAGGGTGTGATTCTCTACTCAGAGAGCCAGAGCAAAACATGTCTTTACCTGACATTATAAAAGTAACTCCTTGCCATGTTGCAGAAGACAAGATGCCTGGAACACTGTTTCAAGAGTTGAATCGAAGGAAAGATCCTTGAATCTCTGAACAGGAGAGGAGTTCAAATGACCCGTAAAGTGTCATCATGAAGCGGGGGATGGTGCAGGTCCATAGGTGAAGTCCAGGCCCATCCCCGTCACGTCACTACAGGTATCAAATCAGAGCAAATCCTTTCTGAGGCAGGGAGAGACTTGATTCTAAAAGACTCTTGTAATAGGGAGAATGCTCTGACCATAAGATATGCAGGTATCTCAAAATCAAACACAAAAGCTTCTCTCTTAGAGTAAGAGTGAATAGTGACAACAGGCTCTTTGTGGGAGAGTGGGACAAGCTGGTGGGGGTTAGCAGATGACATGGCAAGGGCAGATTAACAGATGTCTTTTTCTGTAGTCAGCTGATGCTCAGAATGAGCCTTTAAGAGCGGATAGAAGGTTCTTCATTGGCTTGCGTAAGCTTACAGCTAGCCCAGGCTGAGGGGTCTGTGGAGAAGAGAGAAGCCTGGTTAAACTTTGGTCAAGCCAATTCAATGGGTAAGTAAGTAATGGGGATTTGTGAGCATTTGGCCAGTACTTAATATAAAAATCCTTTTGGGTTTATGACAAATATATTTTTAGATCAGGTTCTGGAAAATTTCTTTTAAATATTAGTTAATATGTTTACCATATTACTATTGTGGGCAGTGAACTGTACTAGGGGTTGGGGATAAAATTAGTTCTAAGATATGGCTGCTGTTCCCAAGGAGCAGAGATCCTAGTTGAAGTAGGAGCTATAGTTTTTAAATGTTCATGTAAAAAATGTAGTGAAGGGCTGGCTGAGTGGTGCGTCGGTTAGGAGCTGGCTTGGGACACTAGCTCTGAGCTGCATGGCCCCGGTTCAGATCCCACAGATGAGGGCCAGTGACACTGCGCCCTCTACAGCTAAGATGGTGAACAACAGCTCAACTTGGAGCTGGGCTGCTGTGAGTCCCCAGGACGGCATACCTGCAGCCCCTGCTGCAGTGAGTGGGCTGCCATAGGCTACAGTGAGTGGCTGGCAGCCAGCGTGAGCGGCTGCCAGCTGGTGTGAGCTGCCAAGAGCCACTGTGAGTGGCCGTCCAGAGGCTGGTGGCTGATCTGTCTCACCCGAGAAGAGCGCAATGATGATACCAACATGGGCCAGTGAAACGATGTCCTCCGCAACTAGACTGACGAACACAAAAGGACCACAACTTGTCTGTTGCCCTTCCCCGATTCCCCAATGCTGATCCCCTCCCCCAATTCCCCAATTAAAAAAATCTTAAAAAAAAAAAGTGGTGAAGACCCTAAGGGCTCGAAGAAGGAAAAGCAAGCAATTGGAAAGATTTATGGAATAGCTAAGGTTTGACTCTAGCCTTGAAGGACTTGCTTGCTGGGATAATGAGAGCAATGTATGGAGTGGGCAGGAAAATGAATACACTTTGGTGATGGAGCATGATGTCTTTAAAACCAGTCTGTGTGATCCAGAGCCTATAATAGGCAGACTTACAGGTATAAATCACCTGGTGGAAGCCTGAGGCATTGAGACTTTTTATTTTAGGTGAAGGAAATCAAAGTTTTTTGAGCTGGATAAAGCAGAAGTATTAGAAAAGGGAAAGTAGAACGTTGAGATCACTTACTGTTAGTGTAGTTTAGTTGAAAGCTCATGGAGGTCTCGAGTAGATAGTGGTTCTGAAAATAGAAAAGAAGAGGCAGATTTAAGGACAAGCTAAAGATTAATCAACAAGACAATAATTGGCAGAGTGGGGGGAAAGGGAGCAGTCATGGGCTGCTCCAAGGTGGACCAGTAGCATTAGGAAAATTGTGGGACCACTGACTCGAGGGTTTTTTTTGGGGAAATTTAAGTTTTTTGTTTTTTTTTAAGATTTTATTGGGGAATTGGGGGAGGGGAACAGTGTTGGGTAACCGGGGGAAGGGGAACAGACAAGTTGCTGTCCTTTTGTTCTTCAATCTAGTTGTGGAGGACATTGCTTCACTGGCCCATGTTGGTATCATCGTTGTGCTCTTCTCGGATGAGGCAGATCGGTTGTCGGCCTCTAGACGGCCGCTGCTCACAGGGGCTCACGGCAGCTCACACCGGTTGCCGGCCACTCACTGTAGCCTGTGGCAGCCCGCTGCAGCAGGGGCTGCAGTTATGCCTTTGGGGAAATTTAATTTAATGGCAGGAAGAGATGGCCAACAAGAAGTTAATAGGTGCAGAACTGAAAGTTAGGCCAGAGATGATTTGAAAATTACTTAGAGTTGCTTGTTGACATGGTGAACTTGAATAATTTTCTATATTCTCTTATTTGGGTAACAACAGAGAATCTTGGGGATACCTATATTTTGGAAGTGGGAGGAAGATTTGAAACTAAAAGGCAGAAAAAGCATGACCGCTAAAACAAGAATAATAGATAATATAGTAAAAGGGGACCATTCTACATAGGTAGGGATGTGGTCCACATACCCATATTGAATGCTGCCAGAAGGTCAAAAATAAGGACTGAGAAAAGGCCCTGGGTTTGATTATGAAGACTCGGAGAAAGCAGTTTCAATTGAGTGATGGGTGGAAAGTTAGACTAAGGAGTTAATATCTAATGGATGGTGGTATGAAATGTATACCAATATATAAGGTTTTGTGGTTAGGAGAAATATAATTATGCTATTGGTGGTAGCAAGGTTAGGGTAATTAAATCAAAGGTTTTTTTTGTTTGTTTGGTTTGTTTGTTTTTTTGAGGGCAGTGTCATTGGCCCACATATGTGGGACCAAACTGAGCCGCTGGCTTCCCAAGCCAGCGCTTAACCACCGCACCACTCGGCTGGCCCAAAACAAAGGTTTTTGATGGCCGGCACCTGTGAGGAGCATTGAAAATACAAGAAATGGAAAACAATTTAGGATGTAGGGAGGCTTTAACTTTAAAAAAGAGGAAGCGCAACTTGTCATTTGAGACTGAGGAGAAGATAAAGGAGGATTGGGTGGGATATAGAGAGATTTTTGAAAAGTTTAAAATGTTGAGGATGTAAAATGTGTACCTTGCTTCCTGATACACTGAGATTATTTTATAAGATAATCTGAGAACAAACGATTCAAAGCATGAAAGTTGTCTTTAGGAATGTAGAAAATGTTTAGAAAGGCTACTAGAGAAAGTTTGGGAAGTTAAAGGAAAATAGGGATTCCTATGCACCCCTGAAGGCTCCATTAAAGAGAGGATGGTGGCTGTTTGGTTTATCTGGGCTTTAGGGAATCAGAAGGTAACTTCTTGGGAATGGAAGGTGCTGAGTGCATGTACTATTTACTACAACTAGGGGCAAGTGTGTGTGGATCCAGTGTATTTCTTTAGTAGATTAACACAGTATTATAGATCAAATTATACCTTTCAATATCCCATTTAATATATTGCTGAGTAGATTCTGGTGACAATACTGTGGAAAGTATTCAGGTCTCAGAAGGGTAGTTAGGATGAACTCTGGGATTGCCTTTGAATGTGTACGTTTACATACAGTCCTTTAAAAATCCTCAGTTATAACTAGTACAGCTAACTGAAAAGAAATTAACTTGTCCAAAACCTCTGCCCCCACACTTAACTTTTTTACCCCCTTGTACTATGAAGGAGGCCTGAAGTGACCAGGAAGGTTCTTTGCATTTTGTAGACCAAATGTTCAGTAGGAATGTTAATGTTTGACTTGAAAGTCAAAAAAGACATGTAGCTGCCAGCTGATACCATCTACAGTTTGGTACAGTTTTCTAAGAATAGTGCCATAATGGTGCCCAATAAATATTAGATTATTATTACTCTTGGGTTTTAGATTGTAAGGGCACTAAAGCTTTTCTTAGCCCTGTGCAGCTCTTAGCATTCTACCCTCAACTGATAGGGACCTTCTTCCTGGTTTTTATAATTGGCTCAGAGTAGGAAGGGCCAATATAAGATAACGCAGTGGCCACTAATGGGGACTGATAAATCAGTGTGATATGTGAAGGCCTGAAAAGAGTTAAAAGTGAATCTGTGAGGGAAATTTATTCATTTGCCAATAGCAGCAGTAAATACACAGAATGAGCAGAAAGGACTTTTAGTCACTTTTTTAAAAGGTATCTCCTCATTTGTTTTTTGACTAAGAAAGTTAGATTTAAGCTTGGTTAGAAAGGAAGTTCTTATTTGTGGTACTAACAGATGAAAATAGTGGACTTCATAACTCCGTTTAGCAGACATCATCCATAAGTTGGCTTAAACATCACTTTTTTGAGCACCTTAGTTTTTAAAAATTAATTTCTTAAGAAAGACGTGGTTACTTTTAAATGGTACTTGATCTTGGCTTTTGGATGACACATTTTTAAACCTTTAGTAAGTTTGAGGGAAGATCATGCAGATTATTGCATCATAACCCTGGTCTTATTTTTGCTGCTTCATTTGTGTTCTTTGTGTCAGCCTGTGCTATAGCACGTGCCTATTTAAATTTAAATAAATAAGGATTAAATAAAATTAAAAATGTAATTTCTTAGTCACCCTAGCCAAGGTTTAAGTGCTCCATAGCCACATGTGGCCAGTGGCTACTTTATTGCATCAGTGGAGAGAATATTTCTGCTCTAGATCTTTAATTACTATTGATAACCAGGACCCAAACCATAGAATTTATACTGCTTCAGTCCTAATAACTTCAGTTTTTGCCAAGATAAATATTCTTTAGGATAGGCTTTATAGTTAGTTTTGGTATTAGGTCATACAGGTCATTCTAATAATAATATAAAAGAGAACAAAATACTCGTGTTAAGAACTATATCTGCCAGACTGTTTATTATCAGTTTTGTTAACACTTTGTAAGCGGGAATTTGAGCTATATGACGAGTTTACTCGTTTCCCGCAAAAAATGTGTTAAGGTATAATGTTATACAATAAATTGCACATATGTGAAGTATAAAATTTAGTAAGTTTTGACATATGTATGCATCTCTGGAACCATCATTGTAGTCAATATAATAGAGCCATCACCCACAAAAGTAAACTCATGCCCCTTATAATCCCTGCCTCTCATTCTTTTTCTCCCTCTCCCCCTATCTCCAGACAACCACTGATCTGCTTTCTGTCACATTAGATTTCTAAAATTTTATGTAAATGGAGTCATGCAGTATATACTCTTTTTTTGTCTACCTTCTTTCACTCCACATAATTATTTTGAGACTCACCAAATAGTCTCAAAACTATTTTTTTGAACTATTTCAAACTATTTTTTCAAATAGTTAAAAAACATGTACAAGTAGTTCATTACTTTTTATTGTATGAATGTATTACAATTATCCATTAGTTTGTTGATGACATTTGGGTTGACTCCAGTTTGGGTTATTACAAAAAAGCTGCTATGAACATTTATGTGTACCAGTCTTGGGCCTGACATGTGCTTTTATTTCTCTTGAGTAAATACCTAGGCTGGTATGGCTGGATCACATTATAGATTGTATGTTTAACCTTTTAGGAAACTGCCAAACTGTTTTCCAAAGTGTCTTTACATTTTACCATTTTATATTCCCCCCAGTAGAGTATGAGCATTCCACTGGCTCCATATCCTTGCCAGTTCTTGGTATGGCCAAGTTTTTAAATTTTATCTGACAGACTATTTTAACAAGAAAAGACTGTCCTAGAATTAATTCCCTGTCTTGCAACATTTTGTATATAAAATGCTGCAAAAATATATCATTTGTGAAAAGATTTTAAGAGTCTTCCATAGATTTATTTACCATTTATTTATTTATTTATTTATTTTTAATTAGTTTCAGGTGTACAACACAGTGCAATATACTTTTTACCCCTCAAAGTGACAACACCCCTCCCCCAATTCGCCACCCCACTCCTCCCTGCCATATCATATATATCTATTACACTTCCTCTGACTCCCTTCCACAGTATAATCCACATCCCGTGACTATATATTCAGTTACAGTTGGTATACAATATTATACAACCTTAGCTTCAGGTATACAGTGCAGTGATCAAGCCTCTACTCCATCCATGAAATGGTCTCCCTAACAAGACATGTGACCATCTAACACCCACAAAATATTTACAACATTATTAATTATATTCCCCGAACTGTCTTTCATATCCCTGTGGTGATACTGTAGTTACCTATTTATGCTGTCTAATCCCTTCCCCTTCTCCCTCGTCCCCAACCCCCTCCCAACTAGCAACCCTCAGTTTTTCCTCTATATTTATGAGACTGTTTCTGTTTACTTTGCTCATTCATTCAGTTTTTCAGATTCCACATATAAGTGAGATCATATGGTATTTGTCTTTCTCCAACTGACTTGTTTCACTTAACATAATAGTCTCTAGGTCCATCCATATCATTGCAAATGGTACAATTTCATTCTTCTTTACTCCATTGTATAAATGTAATACTCCATTGTATAAATGTACCACAGTTTCTTAATCCAGTCATCTACCGATGGGCATTTCGGTTGTTTCCAAGTCTTGGCTATTGTAAATAGCGCTGCAAAAACAACAAGTGCTGGCAGGGCTGTGGGAAAAGGGAATCCTGCTGTATTGTTGGTAGAATTGCAGATTGGTGCAGCCACTATGGAAGTCAGTATGGAGGTATCTCAAAAAACTGGAAATGGAACTACCTTTTGACCCAGCAATTCCACTCCTAGGTATTTATTCTGAAAAACCCAAGACACTAATTCGAAAAAATATTTACCCTTTTTTTTGATAGTACTTGTTCACTAATGCTGCTTTGAAACTTAGTTTATATGAACCACTACGTTTCCTTTCATTTATTTACATATTTTTCTTTTTTTGTTCTAGCGGCCCCTTTGTTGCTTTATGCAAACAGACGGGACTTACGACTGGTTGATGCTACACATGGCAAAGAGAATGCTACGATTGTAGTTGGAGGCTTGGAGGATGCCGCTGCGGTGGACTTTGTGTTTGGTCATGGCTTGATATACTGGAGTGATGTCAGCGAAGAAGCCATTAAACGAACAGAGTTTAACAAAACTGAGAGTGTACAGAATGTTGTCGTTTCTGGATTATTGTCCCCTGACGGGCTGGCATGTGATTGGCTTGGAGAAAAATTATATTGGACAGATTCTGAAACTAATCGGATTGAAGTTTCTAATTTAGATGGATCTTTACGAAAAGTTCTATTTTGGCAAGAGTTGGATCAACCCAGAGCTATTGCCTTAGATCCTTCAAGTGGGTAAGTTTTGTGTACTGTACAAAGGATGTTGTATCTCCTTCTCCCCGTTTCTCTCCACCAGCACAGACACCCTCTCCCGCCCTGAAGAGAAAAGAAAGATCAAAAACCATATTTTAGGTTCTTTGGGCTTTGTCAAGTTGGTTTGAAGGTGGGAATACATGTTGTGTTCTTAAAGTAGTGTTTCTGTACATAGTTTTGTGTTTCTAATATCACTTATGGTATAACCATTTTTATAGTTCTTGGTTTTTCTTCTGCATTTATTTTTTGTAATTAAAAGAGGATTATCAGAAGGCAGAGAAGAAGGAATGAAGACTTAAGAGTAGTATTTGATAGCTCAGGATTAAAGAAATCTGCATCTTACAACGTTTTTAATATACACAGTCATTTTGTAATACTAGTGTCTTATTAAACTGAAGTGTTAATGTCTGTTGAATGAAAAATAAAGTTGTTAAATAATTCATTTCTAATTAGTTAAACATGTATTTGCTATCAAAGTTTATTTTTCACGTGAGAAGGAAAACTTAAAGCTTTGGGTAAATGCCATTTAGAAAATGTGAACTGTTCCCACATGCTTTTCTGTTACTATGCTTCAATCCTGCCATATCCCATTCCTTGGTATTTCTCTATTGAATGCATTGTCATGCCAGAGTCTGTTATGGCTAGATATAAATAACTATCTGAACCATGAACCTGAAATGAATTACTAATAATTGATTAAAATCTAAAGATAAATAACTTGTAAGTATTTTAGTACTCTGTTTTCTTTGACTTTCAAGCATGATGAAATGCTTTAAAGGTCATTTTTAAAAGGGAGTGGATTAATGTTATATAATAAAGTAAAGCTGGGAAAATGAAAGTAAGATTTATATATGGTCCTTTATCTTGGTATCAGGCTTTATTTGATGACAAAGGTTGAAGAAGATGCCATGTTGTAGGAAAGTGAAAAGATTTGTTTGATTATAAAAGATTACATGGACAATAGTACGGTGAAAGTTTAGGACGAGAAGATCTGGAAAACACAAACATATTATATATTCTTTAGATAACAGAAAAATTACATATTTTTTTTAGAGGGGCATTAAGATACCTGCTAGAGTCAGATGGTCTCTTAATAATGCATCAGAAAATATTGTCGTGGCTCTTGTGGGAGGAAAAGGGTTGAGTGTCCCATGGAGGTTGTCGCAGATGTTGGATGTACACTAAATTGTACCAATTGGATGAATTGGTTGTTGAGAATTTACATCATATTTTTGAGAAATGTAATCTGTTTTGCCAGCAAAGTTTGTCTCAGGTGTGTTGAAATGTTTTTGAAGTTACTGCTTTGTGGAACACACAAGGTTTTAGGGAGTAAAATTTTGGTGAAAACATAGTTCGTTTTTCTTTTTGACAAATTCAGTCTATGACTCACTGTAAGGGTGATGTATGTTCAGAGCTCTGCTTTCTGTACTCTTGTTGGGGAGAGAGGGGGATATCTTTAACCATTTACTATCTATTTAAGGACAGAAAACTTGGGAGAGAGAACTTTCCCTTCTTCAAAATATGTTTATTTGCATTATGTAATATGTTTGTGTAGAGGGGAAGAGTGTTAAAGGAATTAGAAGGGCCACAAGAGCTCTTAAGGAAGTTAGGTGGATAAAATAGCTCGATTGCCTCAGCTCTGGAGCAGTGTTGGATCATTTCTGTATGGGATAATGATAATGTGATAGTACATATTCAAGGGAGCTGAATTTATAGACAACTCCTAACTATTCAGGATCTAATAATTTAATGAGTGAATGAATCAAGATCATTTTGTCCCCTAAAATTAATGAGCTTTACTTCTAGGTGGCAGTTCTGATAAGTGTCTTAGGAAGTAAATTTGTTATGTGATTAAAAAGCACATTAGAGTTTCTATGGCTTTAATTTATTCATGATACTTCCATATTGAAGGCAAGAATTCATCAGAGACTCAGCTAATAAAGGATACTACTGTAAGAAACAATACTAATGTGCTTTGAAGGTAGAAAGCAGTGTGATTTAAGCTCTGAGGGATGTTCAATGGAGAGTAACTATTCTTGATGTCTGTGGTTAGTGTCTGTGTAAATTCACATTCCTTCTAACAGTTCTTCTCTTAATATTTCTTTTTTTGGGGAAGTTATTTTGTGTCTTATGGCTATTTTTAAAATTATGCAACTGGAAGCAAACAGTGCAGACAAATGGTATACATTTGGTAATTAGCATAATGAAGTGTATTTAAAATTATATTTTAAACACATGCATTTACAAATATATTCTATCAAGTAGCCTTTCAGTGTTGATCTTAGATTTGGGTTAAGGATTGTGGTTTTAATGGAAAAGTAATTTTAGATTGAGTATTTCACTTATCAAACAGAAGAGATGATTTCCAGATTTATTTTTTGGTAAAAATGAAGTTTTCTTTCCAGAGAAAGTACATGAAAACAGTCCTGAGGAAAAATGTAGGCTTTATTAGAGTTCCAGGATCCTGGGTTATGAGGTTCAGAAGAGCTGACTGAGCTCTCTCACATCAGCTTATGTAAAAGGAAAGCTATTGAATGACTGGCATTGTTTAAGCCCTGGGAACTAGTGCAGACATCTGTGCTTTCGGATGTATGGAGTTCTTTGTATAATCAGTCCATTTAGCCTAGACTGAAGGGATGATTTTTATTTCCCTCCCTAAATTTGGCCTCTGTTAGTCTGAGATTTTTTTTCTTTTGAGTGACTGGCAGTGTACAATTCAGAATAAGGAAAGAACAAGAATACATACGTATGGAAATCATTCCAGAAATGAACAACCACAGTTACAGAAAGTAGTATCCTTACTTTATTCCTGACTATATGGCTGCTCCTAATGATAGAGTTCCTTAATCTGTTCTACAGTGACTATCCTAATCTTAGTGATGTTGAGGGCCTTCTGTTTCAGGTACAAATAAAGCAGTCCTAAGGGCCTTTGTTTGTAAAGGATCTGTTTCTATTCCAAATCATTTTGGATATTTTTTAAAAAGTTAGACTTTAGTGATTTCAGTCTGAAGTGAATTCCTGCTGAACAGCTTTGAATAATATACAGTTGACCCTTGAACAACCCAGGGGTTAGGGGCACTGATGATTCCCCCCGCCCCCCCCCCCATGCAGTTGAATATGCACATGTAGCTTGTGACTTCCCAAAAGCCTAACTACTAATAGCTTACTGTATTCTGGAAGCCTTACTAATAACATAAACAATCAATTAATACATATTTTGTATGTTATATGTATTATATACTGTATTCTTACAATAAAGTACACTACAGAAAAGAAAATACTAAGAAAATAAGGAAGAGAAGATATATTTACAAGTATTTTATTGAAAGAAATTGATGTATAAATGGACCTGCTCAGTTCAAACAAACCCATGTTGTTCAAGGATCAACTGTATATTTTAAAAACGCGTTTTTATCATTGTTAATATTAGTAACATTAAAAGTTCTTTAAAAATCTTTGCAGACCTGACTCAATGGAAAAAGAATGGTTTATAATTTCCCTATCAATTATACTCATATGGTATTAAACATATATATGTATGTATATGTTTAAAACTGGTATATCCAAGATGACTAAAATAGATCCTGCCATATAGTAGATGTTCAATAAATATTTTTTGAATGAGTGGACTTTATATTGTCTTTTATAATCCTATTAGCTTTCCTAGTTAGGGGAGAAAGCATTTTCGAAGTAAATGTAAATTTTAGCTTGTGAATTCTAAATCAGTATGGCTTTGATTATAATCATTTATTTTAAACATAATTAAGATTTTTAGATTTTTCAACAGACGTTATTAAGATCATACTTTATGAAAATATACTCATTGGAGCTTGTTTTATGCCACACCCAACTCCATTTTTGAAAGATGCACTGGTAATTGGGGAACGCTGTTTTCTACCCATTAAATCTAGAAGTGGTGGGGAATGTTAAGGATTTTCTCACTAAATGCGTTCACTTTTTGTCTGAAAAAACCAAGGCCTTTGGCCAAGATAAGATAAAGCCAAAGGCCGGCCGAGTGGAGCGGTGGTTAAGCGCTGGCCTGTGAAGCCAGCGACCCCGGTTCGGGTCCCACATGTGAGGGCCAGTGACACTGCCCTCAAAAAAAAAAAAAAAAAAAAAAAAAAAGATAAAGCCAGATTCTCAGTTGAAATTTTTTGATTCCATGTGTGGTGCTTTGTTCTTTATGAAAAGTGTCTTGCTTAAAAAAAAAAAAAAAAAAAAAGTATCTTGTTGAAGCCATGGTTTGTTTGTTCTTTTTTTTTTTTTTGTAAATTGATGTTAGAAATGTGACACGGTAGCCTTATTTTTTATATTTATTTAATAAATTCTGTGTTTTTAGATTTTACTGTATGAATTTCTTATTCTGCCATTGTTTTTTGGATTTGACTTAAGGTATTTGGGTTCAGTTTCCTTCTGTTTTATGTATTTATTTATTTTCTTTTTTTTATTAGTTTCAGGTGTACAACACAATGCAGTAGTTATACTCTTTACCCACCAAAGTGACAACCCCCCTCCCCCAGTTCGCCACTCCACTCCCCCCCCCCATATCATACATATCTATCACACCCTTCTGTTTTAATATTTTTCAACAAAAGTCTGGGTGGAATTACAAATTGGTGCAGCCACTATGGAAACTGGTTGGAGCTTCCTCACAAAAATTAGAAATAGAACTACCTTATGAACCAGCAGTTCCATTTCTGGGTATGTATCTAAAGAAATCCAAAACACTAATTTGAAAAGATATATGCATCCCTATGTTCATTGCAGCATTATTTACAATAGGAAAGATATGGAAGCAGCCCAAGTGCATGTCAGTAAATGATAGGATAAAAAAAGTGGTACATAAACAAGACCTGACAATTAAATTTGTGAACTTGTTGCAACAATGTTGCTAACTTTTGATATCAGAGGGATTATTCATTATGAATTTGTACCAATTGGACAAACAGTTAACCAAGTTTACTATTTGGAAGTGCTGAAAAGCCTGCATGAAAAAGATGAAACCGACCTGAACTTTTCGCCAATTCACGGCTCTTGCATCACAACAATGCACCAGCTCACACGGCATTGTCTGCGAGGGAGTTTTGAGCCAGTAAACAAATAACTGTATTAAAGCACCCTCTCTACTCACCTGATCTGGCCCCCCAATGTCTTCTTTCTTTACCCGAAGATACAGGAAACATTTTGATGACATTTCGGACATCAAAGGTAATATGATTACAGCTCTGATGGCCATTCCAGAAAGAGTTAAAAATTGCTTTGAAGGGTGGACTAGGCTCTGGCGTCGGTGCATAGCTACCCAAGGGGAGTGCTTTGAAGGTGACTGTAGTTATATTCAGCAGTGAGGTATGTAGCACTTTCTCTAGGATGAGTTTGCGAACTTAATTGTCAGACCTCATATACAATGGAATATTGCTCGGTCATAAAGAATGAAATCTTGCCATTTGTGACAACATGGATGGACCTAGAGGGTATTATGCTAAGTGAAACAAGTCAGACTGAGAAAGACAAATACCATTTGATTTCACTTATGTGTGGAATCTAAAGAACAAAATAAATGAACAGACAAAAAAGAAACAGACTCATAGGTGTTGGAGAAAAAAGTGGTGGTTGCCAGAGGGGAGGGGAGTTGAGCTGGGTGAAAAGAAGGTGAAGGGATTAAGAAATACAAATTGGTAGTTAGAAAATATTCATGGGGCTGTCCCATAGAGAATATAGTCAATAATGTTACAACTGCATGGTACCATGTGGGTACTAGACTAATTGCGGGGGATCGCTGCATAAATTATATACATGTCTAACCATGAAGTTGTACCCCTGAAAATAATATTGAGTGTCAATTGTAATTAAAAAAATACAAATAAAAGGGCTGGCCGAGTGGCGCGGTGGTTAAGCCCTGGCTTCCTGGTTCGGTTCCACATATGAGGGCCAATGACACTGCCCTCAAAAAAAAAAAAAAAATACAAATACTCAAAAAATATTTCTTTCAGCAGAAGTCTATTAATGGTAAACCTTTGGTCTTTGTCTGAAAATATATTTTGCCTGTTTTCTTGAAATAATTTTTGATTCCGAGTAATAGGTATTTTTACTCAGTTCTTCCAGGATATTATTAAATTGTTGCTTTTATAAATCTGCTATTTTCTAATTATTGTTGCTTTATAAAGTCCCCCCCCCCCCTTTTTTCGGGTTGCTTGAAAGCAGCCCTTAAGCATCTCGTAATGTTTGATATTTTGCAGCTTTCCTAACTTGTCTCTAGTTGTGGCTACATTTTTATTTATCCTGCTTAGAACTTGTGTTCCTGGACTGTAATCATTATTTTTAAATACCAGAAAATAATTATCCATTATTTCTTTCCCTTCATTCTCTTTAGACTCCTGTGATGGATTGTTTGGTTTTGTCCTCCATACCTCTTAATCCTGCTTTCATATCATCTATCTCTTTATCTCTCTGAGTTACTTTCTGGTTAATTTTTCTACACACCTTCCAGATAACTAGTTCTTTCTTCAGCTGTGCCTAATTTTACAATGGATAATGAATTGAGTTTTTAATATCAGTGACTGTATTTTGCTTTTTAAGAAGTTCTTTATACCCCTCGTTTAAAAGACTTATGAGAAAATGTCAACCTACATAAAAGTAGAGAAAGAATAGTATGTCAATAATTTTAGACTTCATACAAAATTTCAAAGATAGTACACAATTCTTGTATAGCCTTCACGCAGCTTCTGCTAATATTAACCTTTTTTTTATTTTATTTTTTGAGGACAGTGTCACTGGCCCTTATATGTGGGACCGAACTGGGGCCGCTGGCTTCCGAAGCCAGCGCTTAACCACCGCGCCACTCGGCCGGCCCTTAATATTAACCTTTTATGTAACTATAGAACAGTTATTTAGACCAGGAGATTAATATTGATATAATACCAGTGACTAATCTGTAGTGCATATTTGAATTTCTCCGGTTTTCCCACTAGTGTTCTTTTTCTGGTCTGAGATTCCCTGTTGCGTTGAGTTCTTTTCTCTGTAGTCTTCTCTAATCTGGGGTGTTTTAGCAGTCTGTGTCTTCATATCCATTACCTTTTGAAGATTACTGGCCATTTTGTAGAATGTCCCCCAGTTTAGTATTTTTCTGACTTTTCTTGTGATTAAATTCAGGTTATATACCTTTTTGGCTGGAATACTGCAGAAGTGATGTTTTGCCCCCCTCGGCATCAGCAGGGACATAGTGTAGATTCTGGCAGTGTTGCGTTGGATCACTGGCTTATGGTGTTGTCTGCCAGTTTTAATTTTTTTAAACTGCATTTACTGTTTTGTTTCCTTATAATAAGTATTTGACACTATGCAATTATCCTGTTTCTCATCATGCTTTTATCCACTAATTTTAGCAGTCTTTAATAGCTTTTGCCTGCAACATTTATTATTGTGGTACTTGTCAAATAGTGATTTTTCTAGTTCCATTGTTCTTCCTACATGCATTATTAGTTAGAATTCTACCTTAAGGAAGAGCTGTCTTGTCTCTCCCACTTGTTTATTTATTCAGTTATTTATATTAGTATGGACTCAGGGGCATTTATTTTATTCTCTTACAATCCATTACTGTCATCATTTCTTGCTGATATTGCCCCAATTTGGCCGTTGGGAGCTCCTTCAGATTTGTTTCTGCGTCCTTTTGATAGTCTCTCATTATTTATTTATTTATTTATTTATTTATTTATTTATTTATTAAAAATATTTTATTGGGGAATAGGGGGAAGGGAACAGCATTGGGGAACCGGGGAAAGGGAATAGACAAGTTGCTGTCCTTTTGTTCTTCAGTCTAGTTGTGGAGAACATTGCTTCACTGGCCCATGTTGGAATCATCATTGCTCTCATCTCAGGTGAGGCAGATAGATCTCCGGCCTCTGGACAGCCACTCACAGTGGCTCTTGGTAGCTCACACCAGCTGATAGCTGCTCATGCTGGCTGCGGGCCACTCACTCTAGCCTATGGCAGCCCACTGCAGCAGGGGCTGCAGCTATGCCGTCCCGGGGACTCATAGCAGCCCAGCTCCAAGTGGAGCTGTTGTTCACCATCTTAGCTGTAGAGGGCAGTGTCACTGGCCCTCATGTGGGATCCGAACTGGGGTCGCTAGCGTCTCAAGCCAGCTCTTAACCAATGCGCCACTTGGCCAGCCCTCTCATTCTTTAAGCAATTTTTTTTTTCCAGCCTGGCAGCACAAGATGTGCCAGACTTAATCTTATCCTTTGCCTCATCCTTGGAATCAACCATTTTTTTGAGCTCTGTGTCCTTTTACTGGAAATTGGTATTTAGGAACTAAGTAGGGGTAAAAAGTATAACTATTGCACTGTTACCTGAAACTAAGGTGAGTTCATTGCTACTGGGCTTTCTTTGCTAAAAGCCTTCTCAGTGGACAGAGTTAGGAAATATATGTACACACACACACACACACACACACAGTTGTATGTGTTTCTGTCTGTATCTACATATTAAAAAAACATGAGTTCATGTTGATGTCTCCAATTCCAATCCACCACCACACAATTACATTATCATTTTCTCCCTTTTTCTGTTATTCCATTCTATGATAGTGAGAAACCTGGCTCTCATCTGCAGTATATTTTTTTATTTGCTCAATCCTCATGTATAAGAGTTTCAGAATTGCTAACCTATACTCTTGTGAGAAACAAATTTACTATTTAGAATTCAATACAATGGAAGTACTACCAGTAGAGTCAAAATACTGTTTTCCAAATTTATTTAGGTAATTTCTTTCCCATTCATTGCAGTGCACCTGTTCTTTTGTAATTCATTTATTACTGATTGTAATCTGTTTTGAACACCTCCCCTCCCGCCTCCCCATGTCTTATTGGTTTTAATTATTGATTTATTTTGGTGTTATGTGAAACAATATTTCACAGAACTAGAAAAAACACAAAAAGTTAGAGTAGTATTCTTCCTTCGCATCCTTTCTATCCTGGTCCTGTTCCTGCTTTCTTTCCAGCCTGTTCCTACTTACCTTCTATAGATTTTTTTTTTTTTTTTGAGGGCAGTGTCACTGGCCCTCATATGTGGGACCCGAACCAGGGCTGCTGACTTCCGAAGCCAGCGCTTAATCACCGCGCCACTTGGCTGACCCAGATATTTTAATCTCATTAATTTTTGGTTTTATTTTCTTGAATTCTTTTTGCACAAATGAGCTGACACATGTATATTTTGTTATATTCCCCTTTTTCTTACACGAAAGAGTAACATAATACGATCTTTTTTATTTTTAATTTTTTAATTTTTTTTATTAGTTTCAGGTAACAGTGCAATAGTTATACTTTTTACCCCTCAAAGTGACAGCCTCCCTCCCCCAATCCGCCACCCCACTCCCCCCTCCATATCATACATATCTATTACAATTCCCTTGACTCCCTTCCACAGTATACTCCACATCCTGTGACTATCTATATATTCAATTACAGTTGGCATACAATATTATACAACATCAGCTTCAGGTGTACAGTGCAGTGATCAAGCCTCTACTCCATCCATGAAGTGGTCTCCCTAACAAGACATGTGACCATCTGACATCCCACAAAATATTTACAACTTTATTAATTATAATTCCCAAACTGCCTTTCATATCCCTGTGGCAATATTGTAGTTACCAATTTATGTTTTCTAATCCCTTCCTCTTCTGTCTCATCCCCACAACTCCCTCCCAACTAGCAACCATCAGTTTTTCCTCTATCTCTGAGACCATTTCTGTGTATTTTGCTTGTTCGTTCAGTTTTTTAGATTCCATATATGGGATGATATAAAGACGATCTTTCACACTTTCATTTTAATTAATTCAACCTGAATATCAGTCCATATCATTTCAGAGATCTTTCTCATTCTTTTTTTTGTGATGGCATAGTATTCCACTGTGTCGGAGTACCATACATAGCTTATTTAACCATCCTCCTCTGTTTAGACATTTAGGCTCTTTTAGTAGTTGATGTATTTAAAAGAAAACCACCCAGTGACATCTAATTTGTGAATACTTCGTTTTGTATCTCTGAAAAATAGACATTTTCTTCCCCAACCACAGACCATTGTCCTCTACACACCCCAAAATGAATAATTCTTCAATAAAAAAATTAGTCCATATTTAGATATCTACAATAATCTCAGAAATGCCCTTTTATAGTTGGTATGTTTGAATCAGAATCCAAAATAAGGTTTACAGGTTGCCTTTGGTTATGTCTCTTAAGTGTCTCTAGAACTCCTCCCCCAACTTTTTCTCCCTCATCCTGTTGACTTATTGAACAAATTCTGTAGTTGTCCTGTAGAATGTTGCAGATTTTGAATTTTCTAAGAGATCTTTGACTTATTTATATCCCTTTATGTTTCCTATAAAATGAAATTTATAATAGAAGACTTGGTTATCGATAAATTCAACATTTTGGCATGAATGCTTCAGAGGTGGTACTGAGTTCTTTATAATCATCACATCGGAAACGATATAATGTCTGCTTGTAGTGATACGAAGATTGATCATTAGGTTCAGATGGCAAAAGTGGAATATCTTTATTATTATAACATTGAGCTTTTCCTTTTATATTCTTCAAGTAATTTGTGGGATCATCCTTTTGTACCAGGCAAACATTTAGTTCCTCATCTGGTGTTTGTTTTAGCATCCACTGAGGATCATTTCTTGTATTTCATGAAGGATATCTCTTACTGTCCTATGATGCCTTGTCTCATGTATGTTATTCCATCTTTTATGTGTTTTAATCATTTAAAATATTTACCGTCTCCGTCAGATTGTTCCATTGTCTGAAGTTCTTAGAACTCCACTTCTGTTCTTTGTTATATTTGCTGCTTCTTGCTTCGGGTGAACTATTCCTTCGGTGTTTTCTAGTTTTGGATTGTGAGCTGATCTTAAGAGGGGTTGCCTGTGAGAGTCCTGAGTGGCTTCATGGGGGGCATATTCCTGTAGAGAGTTTTGGTTTGCTTTTGCCGATGCACAAAGTGTTTACAGGGACAACTTTATTTTTTGTTTTTAAATTGAAGTATAATTATACAGTAAAATGTGCAGACCTTAAGTGTGCAGTTTTGACAAATGTGTACACCTATGTTATCACCCTGTTCAAGCAGGATCTTTTTTTATGTTTAGCTTTTGGAATTGGGACTTCCTATATATGATGGATAGAATAAATTCAAACTCTCAACCTATGTGAGTGCCGTGCCCTGGTTGCAGAGTCTTTGTTGATTTTTCCCACCTTTTTAGTCTAGACTGAGACATACAGGCTGCTTTCATTCGCTCTGCGAGTGGCAGATTTTTCTGCGTGTTCCCTGAAGGTCTGTGCTTTGTGCAGAAATCTTACTTAAAACGCAGTGCTTCTTGTGTGTCAAGGCCTTCTCCTTGTCCCTGCTTTGCCGCTGAAATAGAAGTTCCTCATTTCTGAGATGAGAAAATGCTACAGGGTTGCTGTAGCATGTACTACTTTTTACTTCCCTGTTCATTTTTGGCTCTCTAGAGAACTCCCCTAGTTTCATGATACCTCAGCTCTACATTTAAAGGAGTATTTATATTTTATTTTGTGTATATGTATGCCTTAGTCCATTTGGGCTGCTGTAACAAAATACCACAGCCCGAGTAGCTTATAACAACAGAAATTTATTGCTCGCAGTTCTGGAGGCTGGGAAGTCAGACCAGGGGTCAGCATGGTCCCTGTCCTGTGAGCCCTCTTTCTGGTTCCTAGTTGGTGCCTCCTTGCTGTGTCCTCACGTGGTGGAAGGGCCTTGAGGTCTCTCTGGAGCCTCTTTTATAAGGAACTAACTCTGTTCATGAGGACTCTGCTGTCAACTGAGCATCTCCCAAAGGCCCCACATCCTAATCCTATCATCTTTGAGGGTTAGGATTTCAATGTAAGAATTTTGTGGAGACACTTCAGACCATAGGATTATAGAAGTCAAATAAAAAGATTAACCAGTGATTCTAAGCGTTTTGTAAAAGGAGGATTTTCTGGTTATCTTATTACCAAATTACCATAGCTTTCTTATTGGGGATATATGTGTGTGATGGTTGGGCATTATTAATACTTAACTAAGATGTGTTTTAATAAATTCTTTAAATTGTTAGGATTATATAAATAACTTAAAGGATCATGAAGGTATTTATGATGCGGTATAGATTTGTTTTTCTTAATTTTTATGACTCAATTTTAAATGTTGTCTTAATTAGCCATCTTTGTATATAATTATATCTTGTAAAGGGTGAAAATTGACCCCTTCAGTTTAGATGTATTGAAATTGAACATTTTTGAAATTTTTTTTTGTTAGGGGAAATTGGATTCAGATCGACTATACATACTAGATTAGGGGCTTGTGAATATTTTGGAAAATTTATTATTTTATCCTTACCTAATTGTAGAAATTGCATGATTTGGGTGGTAATAAATTTGCATAAAATGCCTGGTTATCAGTTGAGATATATTTACTATCATAAGAAATTCTGGCATCTTGAAAATTTAATGTTCTTTTTACTTTAATTATTTCCTAATTAAAATGAGGCCTATCTTCTACTCTTCACTTCATTTAAAAATTATTTTCCAGAAAGCATTGCAAGTGGATATGAGGGCAGATACAGCAATAAAATTATATTTGTATGAAAACTAGTGAACAGCATGTAACAACCTGGTAGTGGTTTACATGATTTTCAATGAATAGCAGATGTGCATACTGTTGCAAAGTGGAGCTGAACCACATATATTTTATTCTTCAGTATCAAGTAATATGTTTATCTTCTCTTAATTCAAAGTCAAAATAGAACCCATTGAAACCAAAGTAAATTAGGGGCCAAATAGACTACATAAGTAGAGAGTTAGTGATAACTGCTGCTGAAGAGAGATCTCTCCGATATGAATCTGTAGCCTGTCTTTTGAGCCATGGCAGTGATCAAACACTTGCATTCAGTATCCTAAAGGATGCTAAAATTGGCTTTTAAATATGATGCCAATAAAAAAACCTTTGCTGAACATACTACACAGACAGTTGAATTTAGCAACCTTTTTAAGTACTTTTAGGTAACCATAGGTTTCTAAGTTAGGTTAGCTGCCCAAACAAAAATAAAACAACTAAGCCAAACCAAACCTACTCCTTAATGTGTGTGCCCCAATTATTTTTAATTTTGGAAAGAGTCCAAAATAATATGATGACGTCAAGGAGTTTACCTCATAGTCCAATTTTTAGGTAGGTGGGTTAAGGGGGAGGTTTTTAATCCTCTGTCATTTTAATAATAGAAAATGTTTATGTCATATCCTATAAGAGAATCTAGACAATGCTCCCCCACACCCCTGCTCAGGGATTTTCTTTTTTTCCTGCATCCTGAAGTGTCTATTCTGCTAGCAGTCCTTATGTTTTCTATTCTACTAGCTGATCTTTAGACGAAAAATATGCACCTTTCTCTTATTGGCAGATTAACTCTGTCTTAGAAGTAGCCAGTAAATATTGCTCCTTATTAAAGGTGTGACACCTTATTAGAGAATGACACCATTTTGTCATTCGAGCTCTTAGCAGGTGTCCTTACCATATTAACTGGTTTCTTCATATTCCTTCTCTTATGCAGCCGAACAGTTACAGCCAGAGTCTGGATATCGTACATATTTTAGCGCTGGGAACAGCCTTCCCGTACCTCTTCAGTGTAGTTATAACTGGTGGTGATTTATTTGACATTCACTGACCCCATGATGCTTTCTGTCGGCAACTCTGCTCTAGCTGTGTAAAGTGTCTGGAAATTTTGAAGTTACGGAATAATTTTGAAAAACTACAAACAAAAACCCCTAAAGGATCCAATAAAAAAATTATATAGAATAGGTTTGATGTGAAAAATTGGAAAGTTGAAAAAGTTTGCTGGAATTTTTAAAGCTCTTTTGTAAACTTTACTTGGAATTTTTCATATAATCCCTTTTTGATCCATAGAATGAATCTTTAACTTCTTTTAGTACCTAGAGCTTTGTCCCACTTGTAGAGATACTGTATGTTTGTGCCATGTCTGGATGACACTTATTTGAGGACAGAGCATTCTAGTCTTGTCTTGCACTTATACTAAGGGGTATAAGTTGGTATTCATATGACTGTGTTAAAATACTGTAACTTAGCTTTGTCCCCTCACTTAGCCCAAATAAAGTCCTCAGATAATCATCACCCAAGATTACTTTGGATACAAAGAATACTTTTCCAATTTTGGAGGACAAATCAAGTGAATGTTGTTTTTCCTCTCTCCAGGGTTTTTCCTCCCCTCATGCTGAATGATGAGTTTGGGTTTGCAAAACTTCTGTCAGATTATTATATTGATTGGAGACACCTACTTGTGATGTTTTAGGAATAGCATTGATCTCTCTCAGGCCCTGTTTCTCATTTCTTTGGATACATGATTTAGCTGCCTTTGGGGAGAGGTGCCAAATGAGGATTTCGTACTGATCTTACTGACTACTAAAAGTGAGTGCCAACCAACCTTTATAGAACAGCCAACTGAAGCAACAAGGGCTTTGCTTTTTTTTTTTTAATAGACTTTATGTTTTAGAGCAGTTTTAGGTTCATAGCAAAATTGAGTGAGACAAAATATTAATCCCTCCCTTCTATCCCTTTTGTCATTGCTCTAATTTGTTTCACTTATACATAAGCTGTAATCATGAAATACATTGTTGCTGTTATTTTTAACAAACTGTTGTAATACCAATTAAGAATAAGAAAAATAAAATATATATATATATATTTTATAGTCACTTATTCCTTCTCTAATGCTCTTCCTTTCTTTAATGTAGATCTGAGTTTCTTACCTATATCATTTTTCTTTGCTCTGAAGAACTTCTTGTCTTTCAAGTGAGGTTCATAGATAATAAATTTCCTCAGTTTTTATTTGAGAGTCTTTATTTCTCTTTCGCTTTTGAAGGATAATTTTGCAGGGTACAGAATTCGAGATTGGTAGGTTTTTTCCTCTAAACACTTTAAATATTTCACTCCAATCTCTCCTTGCTTACTTCGTTTCTGAGATGTCAGATGTAATTCTTATCTTTGCTTCTTGAAACATAAGGTTCCTCCCCTTCATCCCCTGGAGTTTTTGTCAAGATTTTTTCCTTTTTATTTGGGTTTTCTGGAGTTTGAATAATATGCTTCAGTGTAGGGGTTTTGTTTTTTTTTGTTTTTTTTTTTAAAAAAACACGGTTTACTGTTTTCTGAGCTTCTTTGAATCTGTGGTTTGGTATCTGACATTAATTTGGTAGAAATTCTAAATCATTATTGCTCCGAATATTGCTTTTTGATATTCCCTTACATATATGTTACATCTTTTATACTTGTCCCACAGTTTGGGGATATTCAGTTCCATTTCTTTTGCCCCAGTCTTTTTTCCCATGTTTTTCAGTTTGGAAATTTCTGTAGACATATCCATAAGTTCAGAGATTGTTTTCTCAGCTCTGTCCAGTATACTAATGAGCCTTTTAAAGATATTCAATTCTGTTCAGTGTTTTTGATCTTCAGCCTTTCTTTTGTGTTCTTTCTTAGAATTTTCATCTCTCTGTTTATAATACCCATCTGTTCTTGTATGTTCCCTATCCTTTCCATTCAAGTCCTCAGCATAAACAATCATGGTTGTTTTAAATTTGTAATCTCATAATTCTAACATCCCTGCCATATCTAAGCCTGGTTCTGATGCTTGCTCTGTTTCTTCCAACTTCTTTTTCCTTTATTATGGCTTGTAATGTTTTCTGTTGAAAGCTGGACATGATATATTGGGTAAAAGAAACTGCAGTAAATGTAGGCCTTTTGTAACGTGTTGAGGTGTTGGGAGAGGGGAAGAGTTCTGTAGTTCTCAGATTGGGTCTCAGTCTCTTAACGGTGCCTGTGCTCTTGGGCTGCGAGCTTCACAAAGGCTCCCCCCCCCGCCCCCCCCCTCCCCGTTAGGTGGGACAGGATGGCTAGAGGGGACTGGAGTTGGGTGTTTCCCTTCCCTCAGGTCAGTTAGGATCTGATAAAAACCCCATAGGCTAGGCTCTGGTAAAATAGTTTCTTTTGAGGGCAGGCCTTGTTAAGAATCGAATGCTCTGATATGTTTCAGAATGGTTACTTTTTTCTCTCTCTGCTGGAAGGATGATGGGATTTTCCTGTGATCTTCACTGTGAGAGGCCCCTCATGACTGGTTCCCTCTGGAGTTTTTAGCTTTCAGATTTGTCCATACTGAGCCTTTAGCAGTTTGTCAATTACAGATTAGGTTTTCCTGCCCTGGCTCTGGTTCCTAGAGCGGTTTCTGCTTACAGGTTTCAGCTCTGATAAGTTGTGATTCTCTGTATCTGCCTCTCTGTCTCTCCAATTTTGGAGGCAGCAGTTTGCTCGGTTACCTTACTTTTCTGATGGATCCAAAAAGAGCTGTTGATTTTTCAGTTTGTTCAGGTTTTCGCTTTGTTAGAATGGAGTGATAACTTCTAGGTTTCTTACACATTGGACTAGAAATCGGAAGTTAGAGCTTTGTTTTTTTTGCATTGAAAATCTGAATACATGAAGAGTGGGTAAAGAATAATACGATATTTATTAACTAGAAGTGTCTCACATAGGTATATAGTCGGGAATCTTAGTTTTCATAGATGAGTTCCTGGCATAATTCAGAGGTTTTAATTTGGATTGGGGCCGGCATCCAGGGAATAGAGTCTGTATGCTCTTAGGTTTTATTTATATCCCCAATCCTAGCCTGGTTCTCTGAACCGTTGGCATTAGACCTAATAATACTGCTATTTATGACAATAAATGGTTTACAGCAAACAAATGTTGTTTAGACCCATTTTGTTTAAAAATCCTTACAGTGAGATTGAACTAAGTGAAGCCACATCCGCTCAGTTTATATATAGGAAGACCTAAGTGTAAGTGAAAGCAGTAAAATCAATTCATAACTGTCTCTCTTTTTTTTTTTTTTTTTTTTTTTGAGGGCAGTGTCACTGGTCCTCATATGTGGGACCCGAACTGGGGCCGCTGGCGTCCCAAGCCAGCTCTTAACCACCGCGCCACTCGGCCGGCCCTATAACTGTCTTTTAAAGCTTCCATTAATTAATGATAGAAGTATAAGTGAAACATACAGAACTCGGTTGTAATATAAGGTATGAAATCTGTTTTCTTACATAACTCTAGCATTTTTCCTTTGAAGCCTAATCATGAGCAGATAACTGTCAGTAATCCGAAAGCCATGTTTTCTGAAATGAGTCTCCTCAGAGGTTGTGAAAAAATGATCTGTACGTGGAGATAAGCCTACAAATATGTAGACTCTCTACTCTGTTCAGTAGACTTGAAGGAAACTTTGGCAATGTGTCTGTTTGCCTGAAGGAGTGGTAACATTATTTGTAAAATGTATATATAGAAGATCAGAAGCATCATAAAAAATGCACACTGTACATTTGTCAGAACCAGTATAGCTTTACAGCAGACAGTGACCCTTAATGTATGAAATTAAAGAAAACCATTTAGGAGGATCCAAGACCCTAGGATGGAACCCAGACTGAGTCAGAAAAATCTAATTCTATTAGAAATGTATGAAAACAACTCACTGAAGAGAGTGGGGAAGGAAAGGCCCTGACCTGAGGAACTTCAGCCATGCATGGAACCGTAAGACTAAAGGGAAAGGAGCTGCACATAGCAGTGGGCTCTAGTTTGATACTGTTGCTCCCCACAGAGGTACAGCTCTGATTCTCTGCTCCAGTTAAATGGTGAAATGCAATAGATGGCAGATGTCGGGAACCAGGTTTCTCATTGTTGGAATGGGAAGTTACATATCAGCAACTTCTTGTTGTTTGAGGCTGGATCCGTGTGGTAGTGGATCAGAATTGGAGACATCAGTATGAGCTCATGTTTCATATAGACCCAAAGTACATTTTAAATGAGTTGAGTTTATTAACCTCAGAGCAATAAAAAATAAACATGTCAGCCCCGGAATTAAAAGTTTTTTATAATTAAGGTAGGAAAGCGTAGTAGAAAAGTATATTGTAGTTAATATTTTCAGCATTTGCTTTAAAAAGTATTGTAGAATTTGGCAGATCTCAGAATGGGGGAAGAGTCCTAAGTCTTAACCTGTATATTTCCAATTACGTGTATATTGTTTAATGACCTTGAAAATGTGAGAGAGATTTGTAGTGATACAAATACAAGACCCTTGATCATAGAGTAATGATGTATTTTGCAGTATTTGTAATTTTATTTAAATTATTATTAAATATATGTGGTATGCTCTGTGCTTTTTCCCTCAGCCCCAAGGGGAAACATAGCAACAGAATTTCAACATAGCTAATACTTGTATCTAATTTTCAGTTAAACAGTTTGTGGCCAAGACTTGTAGAATGGCCATTTTTAAGTCATTCTGGAAGGCTGAGATTAAATGACTATAACATGCACATAAAGGTTTGGTAAAATTTAGATCCTAGTTTTTCTTTTGATGAAATGAAGGGTTTGGATGAAATAATTAGGGAAACATTCTTAAAAACCTTGGAGCATCTTTATAATTTTTATTATGTTTAGTGAATGGCATAAATGCTTACCACATTTTCTGGGAGAATGATTTGAAGTATTTTATCTTGGTGTTGGACTGTCAGCTATAATTTTGGGTTCAGCAAATAGAGACACAGTGTAATTGAGACTTAATTGATGGTTTTTCCAAATTGACCTAGGAATAATTTGCCAAATGCTTTATAGATTTGTCCTAGAAATATTGTGTAGTGTTTTCTAGAGTTGTGTATACTACTTCTATTACTACATATTTACTGTGTATTTTCTGATGTTACAAAGACACATCTGTAAGGAATGATAATACTTTGGTTTTATTCTCTTGTTACAATGCACGTCCTGACTTAGCAGTTCTAGGGTGGAGCCTGAGAATTTTGCTGAGGCTCTTGGTCCATGGATCACATTTTGAGCACCCGTAGTAAGGCCTTAGAGCAAGGCGTATGCGCCTTTGTACAGTATTTACCTTCTTGCCCCACCCTCGACTCCTGGCAATTGCTGATTTTTTTTCTGTTCCTATAGTTTTTGCCTTTTCCATAATGTCGTATACATGGAATCATACTGTGTAGCTTTTTGAGATTGTTCTTTCAGCACAATACATTGCAGATTCATCTCTGTTGTTGTATCAGTAGTTTGTTTTTTACTGCTGTGGCTCTGTGGCATTCCGTTGTGTGGATGTATGGCAGTTTATCCATTAGTCAGTTCAAGGACACTTGAGTTCTTTACAGTTTTGATGGTTACAAACAAAGGTACTATAAATGTTCCTGTATATATTTTTGTGTGAGCATAAATTTTCATTTCTCTTTCATTATTCTTGGGTAAATAAATACCCAGGAGTCAGATTGCTGGGTTCTGTGATAACTGTAATTAACTTTATAAGAAACTGAAAATTTCTCAAAGTGGCTATACCGTTTTTCTTTCCCACTAGCAATGTAAGGCAATTCTCACTGGTATTTGATATTGTCAGCTTCCTTTAAGCTATTCTTATATGTATGTAGTGTTATCTCATTGTGGTTTTAATTTGTATTTCTCTAATGTCTAGAGATGGTGAGCATCTTTGTGTTTAATCTTACTTGTATATCTTCTTTGTTGAAATATCTGTCAAATCTTTTGCCAAGTTTTATATTTTTTTCATTATGGTTGAGTTTTGAAAGTTATGATTTAGTCTGGATATAAATCCTTTATCAGATAGATAGATGTTTGATAAATGTTTTCTCCTAGCCTGTGGCTTGTCTTTTCACTCTTAACTATTTTCAAAGAGGAGACATTTTGTATTTTGATTATCAGTTTTTTTTCTTTTAGGGATTATGCTTTTTGCTTTCAGTTCAAATCTTAAGAAATCTTTACCGAATCTAAGGCCACAAAGATTTTCTCCTATGTTTTTTTCCTGAAGTTTTTCGGGTTTTACAATTTGTTCTATGACCCATTTTGAGTTAAGTTTTGTATATGGTATGTGGTATGATTAAGGTTCATCTTTTGGCATATCAACATCCAGTTATTCCAGCACCAACTGTCCTCCATTGAATTGTCTATCTTTACTGAAACAAACTTGAGTATACTATATGTGGGTCTATTTATGGTCACTCTGGTCTGTTCTTTTGATCTTTGTGTCTATTGTTTTGTCAATAACGTGCTGTCTTGATTACTGAGTAAAGATGGTAATTCTTGAAAACAGTATGAGTTCTCCAAGGTTGTTTTCATTTTCAAAAGTGTTTTGGCAATTCTGGTCTTTGATTTTTCAAGTGAATATTATTATCAGCGTGTCAATTTCTAATTAAATCTTGCTGGGATTTTGATTAGGATTGTAAACTCTAATTAGCTTTGGGAAAATTGGAATATAAACCATATTTTGTCTTCCAGTCTGTGAACATGGCATATCTCTTCATTTATTTAGATCTTTGATTTCTTTCATCACTATTTTGTAGTTTTCAGCATGTAGGTCCTGCCCATATGTTGTTACATTCGTACTTACATATTTCATGTTTTATAATTCTATTGTAAACGATACTGTTTAAAATTTTTAAATTTCCAGTTCATTGCTTTTTTATAAAATATAGTTGAGTTTTTTAAATCAACCTTATATCCTCAGAGCTTGCCCAACTCACATATTGGTTCTAGTAACTTTTTGTAGATTTTTTTTGGATTTTATACATAAGTAATCATGTCTGTAAACAGGCATTTTTTGTTTGTTTGTTTTTTAGTCTGTGCCTTTTTCCCCCTTGCCTATTCTCCCCTCCCCCCATTCCACTGGCTGAGACATCCAGTAGGATATTAAATTGGAACAGTGAGAGCAGACATCCTTGCCTTATACTCCAAGTAGCATTCAATCATCCATCATTATTTATGGTGTTAGCTGCAAATGTTTTTTGGGGTTTTTTTGAAGATTTTATTGGGGAATTGCGGGAGGGGAACAGCATTGGGGAATCAGGGAAGGGGAACAGACAAGTTGCTATCCTTTTGTTCTTCAGTCTAGTTGTGGAGGACATTGCTTCACTGGCCCATGTTGGTGTCATTGTGCTCTTCCTGGGTGAGGCAGATTGGTCGCCGGCCTCTGGACGGTCGCTCACCGCGGCTATTGGCAGCTCACGCTGGCTGCTGCCCACTCACTGTAGCCTATGGCAGCCCACTGCAGCAGGGGCTGCAGCCTACACCATCGCCGGGGCTCACAGCCCAGCTCCAGGTGGAGCTGTTGTTAGCTGTAGAGGGCAGTGTCACTGGCCCTCATATGTGGGATCCGAACCGGGGCTGCTGGCATCCCAAAACCAGCTCTTAACCAATGCGCCACTCGGCCTGCCCTGCAAGTATTTTTTTAGACATTATTAAGGTATGGAACTATTCTAGTTTGCTTAGAGTTTTTATTTTGAATTGCTGGTGAAGTTTTTCAAAGGCCTTGCTGTATTTGTCGAGATGCTACATGGTTTTTCTTTAGTCTGTTGCTATGGTGAATTTCATTGATTTTCTAATATTGAACCAGCCTTGCATTCCTGGTATTAACCCCACTTGATCATGATGTATTAACCTTGATATATTGTTAGATTTGATTTGCTAACATTTTGTTGAGGGTTTTTGCATTTGTGTTCATGAAAGATACTGGTTTGTGGGTTTTTAAAATTTCTTCTGTAATGTCATTTTCAGATTTTGGAATTGAGATAATGCTGGCTTCATAAAATGCACTGGGTATTTTTTGCTCCCTCCTATTTTGGGGAAGAATTTGTGTAGAATTGGTATTACTTAGTCTTAAAATATTTGGTGGAATTCACCAATTTAGCCATTTAGACCTTGAGTTTTCTTTATTTTAAAGTTTTAAATTATGAGTTGAATTTCTTAAATAGGTATAAGACTGCTCATATTATCTATTCATGTGAGTACTTTCATAGTTTGTGTCTCTGTTAAATTTTGAGGAATAATGTTGTAACTGTTTCTGATGCTGTTCTTTTGTTGTTGCTGTTCTTTTTTAAATTTTTGTTAGTTTCAGGTATATACAACAACATAATGATTAGACATTTACACCCTCACAAAGTAAATATCTACTGTCCCTTCCACTACCCCTCTGACATCGTACATAGCTATTACAGTACCACTGACTATATTCCCTGTGCTGTACTTTGCATCCTGTGACTGTATAAATACATTTAATTATAATTGACATTCAGTATTGTTTTATATTAGTTTCAGGTGTACAGTGCAATGGTTAGGCATTTATGTAATATATGAAATGATCCCCCTGATAAGTCCAGTACCCATCTAATACCCTACATAACCTTTACAATATCATTGATTATATTCCCCATACTGTACTTTACATCCCCATGACTATTTTGTGCTTTCTAATCACGTCACCTTCTCCTCCATCTCCCAACCCCCCTCCTGTCTGGCAACCATCAGTTTGTTCTCTGTACCTATGAAGTTTTTTGTTTGTTTTTAGTTTTAAATAACTGTTTCTGTTTTGCTTTTTCTGTGGTTACCTTGAAGTTTATTCTTTTGACCTTGATGTGAAATTGGAGGTAACTTATTCTTACCTTTTTACCCTAGATAATATCCAGGTAGCTGTAAAATTAGCACCGTTATTAGAAGACTGGAGATCTATTTTACTGTGATTCCTAGAGTCTCAGGCAGAAACTGAGTCAGTAATCGTGACAGTCTTAATGACCCACCCACCCTCCCCACACACACGCAAAGAGGTGGTTGGTTTTGGGGTGTATCTGTCCACTGTGAGTATCTGAGTAAGATTACAGACTTTTCTCTGCTGCTGATTCATGTGGATTTGAAAAAGAGGGTATATAAGTGATGGCTTTTATTTTCAGGAGTGTTCGTTCAAACACCAGTTTTCCTTGGTGAAAACTCAGAATTATCAATTGTTTTTTAAGTAATACAGTTTTGTTTAAGGCATGACAGCTTTTTAAATATTGATCTCTTGGGCCGGCCGAGTGGCGCGGTGGTTAAGCATTGGCTTGGGACACCAGCGACCCCAGTTCGGGTCCCACATATGAGGGCCAGTAACACTCCCTCAAAAAAAAAACAAAAAAAAACTATGATTAAATATTGATCTCTTACTTGACCTACTTAAAGGAAAAAACAAAAAAATTCATGATTACTTTTTTTTTTTTTTTTTTTTTTTTTTTGGGCAGTGTCACTGGCCCTCACATGTGGGACCCGAACCGGGGCCGCTGGCTTCGTAAGCCAGCGCCTAACCACCGCGCCACTCAGCCGGCCCTCATGATTACTTTTAAAAACATTAATTTCATGATTTTTTTTTTTTCACACTTAATTTAGCATAGCCAAAGGTAGATGCAAGTCAGTCAGTGTCAAAGTGACTATGGTTGACTCTTGAACAATGCAGGGACTAGGGGTATCAAGACCCTACATAGTAAAAAACCCGTGTGTAACTTTTGACTCCCCCAAAACTTAAATACTAGTAGCCTGCTGTGACTGGAAGCCTTACTGATATCATAAATAGTTGATTAATACATATTTTGTATTTTGTATGTATTATATACTGTATTCTTACAATAAGTAAGCTAGAGAAAGGAAGTGTTAAGAAAATCATAAAGAAAATACATTTACAGGACTGTATTTATTGATACCATAGGTTTATGTTGCCTGTTTACAAGAGGAATCGTCTATACCTACATCTTATGTGATATAAAACACTGTAGATATTATATGTATTACTAACACTAGACATCAAAAATGAAAAGATAATGTGAAAAAGAAATTCATATTTATTTATAGGTATAATGATTTACGCATTGATAACGAAGAAGCAGCAAAATCATTGCTTTATGGGAGCCTAGTGTAATTGATAAGATTGCTTCATGGTAGCCTAGCCTATACACTAATGAATGAATTGTTATAAAATTTGTATGGCATACATTATTATAGTCATATACATAATACAGTATTAGATACATTGTTATATTAAAAAAAAAAACCCTCACAGACCCGTGATGATAGGCTGATATGTAGTTTCCCCAATTAAAAGAGACGCATACTATATGGTAATGGAATTCTTTGAAGCAAAGTTATGAAACAGTAAAAAAACAAACACATTATTTTATATGAAATATCCTTTACCTTCTGCGCGTATAAGGATAGGCTAACCACTTCAATACAAGTCTTGCACATGATATTTTACACAATAAATATTAGGCGATGATGATGTTAAAAAAAGTCACATATAGTTCTCCCCATACATTTACTGGATTTTCACATGAAGATACACATACACAACAGGTCAGTGTATTAACTGTATGGCATGATGATTATTTCCTTCTCATTAAGTGCAAGTGGATCATCACAAAGGGCTTCGTCATTGTCATCTTCGCATTGAGTAGGCTGAGGAGGAGGAGGAGAAAGCGGAGTTGGTATTACTGTCTCAGTGGTAGGAGGGGAGGAACGGGAGGCAGCAGAGACACACACACTTGGTGTAACCTGACGGAAATACATTATAATTTGTCTGACTTTTTTTTTGCTTTTTCATTTCTCTAAAAATGTTCCTGTATGGTACCAATCCTTCTCTCACCATTTGCTTTAGTTTCAATGCCTGCATTATAGAAGGGTCCTTGTCATAAAAGAAGTCAAAAGAAGCAATCTTGAATAATCAAAATCCTTCTGCCCGATTGTCTGATGCCAGTTTGTTTTCTGGTCCTACTTTACGCCTTCTTCCTCATTGTCAGGCACTGTTTGGAAGCATTCATCTTCATCAAGTTATCTTCTGTTAATTCCTCTGGTGTGGTGCCTGTTAGCTCTTGTTTTTCTCCAAGATCCCTATCTTGAAACCCTTCACGCCCACATTTATTGTTTGTTTGTTTGTTCGTTCGTTCTTTCATTCATTTATTACCATGTCCACATTCACAATCTCTTTCAAGATTTCCTCGATTGGCTCTTTTGTAAATCCTGTGAAGTCATGTGCAACATCTGGACATAGTTTTCTCAAGCAGGAATTTATTGTTTCAGGATTAATGTCTTTCAAGGCTTTTTCTATAATAACGATGGCATCTTCAATGGTGTAACCCTTCCTGACTTTCGTGATGTTCTGTCTATCTAGGTTTAAGTTCTCTTCCATAGCATTGGTTATCCTTTCCATGGACTACTGTGCATCTTGAGCCTTAAGAGCTGTTATGGCCTCCTGATATAGAAGCTGAATTAGAGACATTGCTTTTGTGGCCACGTAGAGCACTTCAGTGCCTTTGGTGTTGAATGCACAGGGTTCTAGGTGGCCAGGAGCATTTATTGTCCAATATCAAAAGAATTTTAAAAAGCAGTCTCTTACTGGCAAAGGTATTTCCTGATTTTAGGGACAAAGCATTGATGGTACCAATCTAGAAAAAGGTTTTCGTTGTCCAGGCCTTCATGTTGTACAACCAAAACACTGGTGGCTGGTGTTTATCTTGTTCTTTCAAGGCTCAGGTGTTAGGAGCTTTATAGATAAGGGTAGTCCTAATCCTAAACCCACTGCATTTGCACAGAATAGTAGAGTTACCCTATCCCCTCGTGCCATAAATCCTAGTGCTTGCTTCTTTTCCTTACTAATAAATGTCCTTTGTGGCATTTCCCCCCAGAATAGGGCACTTTTGTCTACATTAAAAACCTAGCTGAGTGGCGCATTGGTTAAGAGTTGGTTTGGGAAACCATTGGCCCCGGTTCGGATCCCACATGAGGGCCAGTAACACTGCCCTCTACAGCTAAGATGGTGAACAACAGCTTGACCTGGAGCTGGGCTGTGCGAGCCCCAGCAATGGTGTAGGCTGCAGCCCCTGCTGCAGTGGGCTGCCATAGGCTACAGTGAGCGGCCAGCAGCCTGTGTGAGTGGCCGGCAGCCAGTGTGAGCTGCCAATAGCCGCAATGAGCGACCATCCAGAGGCCGGCGACATATCTGCCTCATCTGGGAAGAGTGCAATGATGATACCAACATGAGCCAATGAAGTAATGTCTTCTACAACTAGACTGAAGAACAAAAGGACAACAATTTGTTCCCTTTCCCTGGTTCTCAAACGCTGTTCCCCTCCCCCAATTCTCCAATAAAATCTTTAAAAAAACAAAAAACACCTGTTTAGGCAGATATCCTTTTTTCTCAATGATTTTCTTAGTGGTGTCAGGGAACTTGTCTGCTGCCTCTTGGTTGGCAGAAGCTGCTTCTGTTATCTTGACAATTTTTAGCCAAGCCTCTTTCTAAAATTATCAAACCATCTTTTGCTGGCATTAAATTCTCCAGTTCTAGATCTTTCATTTTCATTTTGCTTTAAGTTTTCTTATAATAACTTCACTTTTTCTCAAATCATAATGGAGTCTATAGGTCTGCCTTTCTTTTTTTTTAAAGATTTTATTGGGGAATCAGGGAAGTGGAACAGACAAGTTGCTGTCCTTTTGTTCTTCAGGCTAGTTGTGGAGGACGTCTCTTCACTGGCCCATGTTGATATTATCATTGCGCTCTTCCCGGGTGAGGCTGATTGGTCGCCGGCTATTGGACGGAAGCTCACGCTGGCTTGTGGTAGCTCATGCTGGCTCACAGTAGCTCATGGCAGCCCACCGCAGCCCCACTGCAACCTACGCCGTCGCCGGCCACTCAGGGCAACCCAGCTCCAGGTAAAGCTGTTGTTCATGACCTTAGCTGTAGAGGGCGCAGCGTCACTGGTCCTCTGTAGGATCCAAACCTGCGGCCCTGCTGCTTAGAGCTTGCGCTCCCAAGCCAGCTCTTAACCAACGAGCCACTCAGCCAGCCCTATAAGTATACCTTTTTTTACAGCAGTCCTGCACCCACATAAAAGCTGCATTTTCAATATGTGGTAAAAAGCTGTTTCACAGAATGTGCAAGCTTTTTGTGCCTAATTGTATGTCTGCAGCGATGGTTTCACAAATTCCCTTTTCTTAGTTTTACAATGGTTCTTATGCTGGATTCCTTTACCTTGAAATGGTGGGAAACTGCAGCTACAGACCTCAATCTGTTGGTACCCATCAAGCAGCTGAACTTCTTGTAATGTCATGACTTTTCTCTGCTTCTTGGGAGCATTTCCGGCATCAGTAATGGTACTTTGATGGGTCCCATGGTGTTATTCAAGGTTTATGCTATTGCACTAAGCATGCTGAAAAATACGCGAGAACTGTGAGATCACATTTCACCGAAATTTATTGGACAGATGAACTCACACAGAGGTGATTTGTGTCACATGGTTTTTTAAGCAGATACTTAACATTTGAGCTCACTACAATAACAACAGCAGGTGGCTACAGTAATACAGTATTTACTACATTTAATTTTATGCAGTTATGACAATACTGCATCTTTGAGTTCGTTTACATTTCTCTTGACTGAATGATACCATGTATATAGTCATACAATCTACAGTCTGTAAATTTTGATAAATTTTAACTTTTTATAATAGATTTGGTATATTATATGGTGGTAAACAGTAAAATAGGCTAGTGTCTACCTATATTTTATGCATTCATGACGTACCAAACATTTTCTTAAGTTTTTCAATATTTCTAGGTTTGTGGTTTGTCTGTGAATTCTTTCAAATTGTCACAAATCTCTGAAAATTTTTTCCTATGTGTTTATCGAAAGAAATCCACATACAAGTGGACCTGCACAGTTCAAACCCATGTTGTTGAAGGGTCAGCTGTATACTATTTGTATTGTATTTTGATGAAAATTCCTAATTAACCTAATATATGTGTAATCCCTTTTTTACCATTTCTGGCAACATCTTCTAAATTGGAGACAAAAGCTTTTAAAAGATATTGAATTGTGATACTCTTAAGTGTTCATATTTTATAAGTAAAATGAGACTCTGTTGTGTGTTATATATTGAATGAATTCCTTGTGGGAGCTTTTAGACAATATTGAAACCTGAGTCCCATCCCAGACCAATTTAATGAGAATCTCTGATGGAAAAACCCAAATAGACATTTTAAATGAGTTTCTCAGGTCATTCTCAAATGCTGCCAGGGTTGAAAATTTGTGCTTTAGTATTTCATGGTGGTGGTGCTGGTGCTGCTACTATTATTATTATTATTAGTGTATTTCTATGTGGAGGGATGTGCACAATCTATAAACACTGTGCCAAAGATAGCTTGTATTAGTCTGTTTGGAGTTCTGTAACAAAATACCAGAACTGGTGGCTTATAAACAGCAGAAATTTATTTCTCATAGTTCTGGAGGTTGGAAAGTCCAAGATCAAGGTGCTGGCAGAGCTGGTGTTTGGTGAGGGCTTACTTCCTACTTGGCCTTTTGTGTTTCACTGTAATCTCACCTAGTGGAAAGGGCAAGGGAGCTTTCTTGGGCCTTTTTTATAAGGGAACAAATCCCATTCATGAGGACTCCACCCTCAGAACCTAATCACCCCCAGAAGCCATACTTGCTAATACTATCCCCTTGGGAGTTAGGATTTCAACATATGAGGTTTTTTTGGGGACCAACATTCAGATGATGGCATTAACTGTTAATTATATGTACAATTCTAGTTTCTGAATATTCAAGCACCAGTTATCTCGTGGTCATTGTGTATTGATGATTATTGGGTTTTGAAGTTACAAAGGTGTGGATAAAGCAAACAGTTCAGTTCTTTCTTTTACATCTCATTGTTTCATTGTTTATGGTGACATAAGTTACATATTTTAATGTTTGTTAGCTTTTCCATCTGCCACAAATTGTTCCCTTTGTATCAGTTTTCATTAAGATACTGTTTTAGGTAAATGTACAGATGACCATTCAGGATGTAATGTGCCTGACAGCTGTCAGTCATTCTCATGAATGTTGACATTGGCCCTTAAAGGAGTCACGGTAGATTGAGGGCTGAGCTGTGAGACTTTTGCAACCTGCCATTTGTAAGATTGTGGAAGTTGAGGGAGTTCTAAGATACGAGGCTTTGTTGGCACAAGAGTTGAAGTGACTTTGTATAAACTTGAAAGTGATGCTTTGGGATGGTGTTTGGATGTAAAAATGTGTGTTAGTGTTCATAGTTTTAAGGAATAGAGGTCTCTCTAATTTAAACAGAAGTATTTTTAGAGGATACTGGGTTACTCATAGAATTTCTTAAATGGTAGAAGAACCATGCTTGGAACCTGGAGCCAGAAACAGCACTACAGATCATACCACAGACTGGTCCAGTGACAGTCCCACTGTTAGGTGGCGTGTTCACCACCAGTTCTACTGTCGGTGACTTGAGGCAGCAGGAACCCCTAAAACTGCTGCCAGTGCTCCCTTGTAAAACTGGACTAAAGAGGATGGATGAATTCAAACTGGATTCACTTAGCCGCTGCCCCTCCCCCCACCACACTGGAGTGGACTGGTGGTTGTCCTTTGCTGCCGCCACCACCTTTTCCCTCGTTTCTTCCATCTCCACCTCTTCCTTTTCTTGGTTTGTCTTGAGTGGCAAAGCCCGGACCTCATGCCCTTGTGCCAGTTGCAGGGGAGGTTTGGAAAGGAAATACCTAGTGTTCTCAGTTTCTTTAGTCTCAGGAAATGGATCTGCCTTATAAGGTGGAGGAGTCTTCAAACATGGAAAGGTAGTTTAGATGCTCGATAGCCACCCTAAAATACCAGATATCCATGGCATGTTGTGAGTGAATAGCTGTAGGATTTGTGGGTATCTTTGCCACTTTTGAATGTTGTTTATATTTTTATCCAATTCTGATGTTGAAAGATTGAATGAGGTGTGATGATGGATATATTAGAATAGCACAGTTAATAGAATAAAAATTAGTATCTGGAATGGGCTCTAGGAATAATCTAACTCAATCTAAAAAAAACCACCTAAGGTTCCTTAGGTAAATGCTGTTTGCTGAGAAATCATCTATACTTCTAATAACGAAACCAGTTTCTACCCATTAGTCCTCCTAAAGAAGCTGCTATATAATGTAATGAACAACACCCTTTGTCATATCCACAGTGACAGGTTTCTTTGGCATTTATTTACCCCTACAGTATCAGGGCAAAGAGCAGTTCAGTCAAAGCAGGTAAGGTGAACTGGAGAGGTGAACTGAGAATACCCAAGGGCAAGATTCTTCTCAGAAACTAATTTGGGGATTCCATAATAATGTCAGACAGGTAACTGACAGCCTTATAGCATATAGGGATTCTGAGCCCTCCCTGGCTTGTTGCTCTGCTGTTATTTTTGTTTAATGACTTGCCTCTACTAATTCTTTTGAATGTGTTTCTCTCTCATTGTCTGCTTTTAAAGTCACTGCTCAACTTTTTTTTTTTTTTCCTTAAAAGTTTTTTTATGCCTGGCTTTCTAGGGATTGCCCCTGAGTCTCACTATATTTTAGCGGTCTGCTAATGATTGATTAGAGGTTGTTCCTAAATGCCTGAGCCAGTGAGTACTTCGCCATTTTTCTCTGAAACTGTGGTTTGGAGAATGTTAAAGTTTTAGGAAGTTTAAAGTTTGTCCCACATTCAGCCAGAGGCAAGTCTCTGAGCAGGACAGCCTTGTACACTCACACAGCCTTCCTGGTCACTAAGGATGGACGTGCACTCAGCAAGGCCCCGTTCTTTGGCTCTGTTTCTCAGGAGTTCCCTGTTAAACTGCCTTCCTATTTTGTTGCCTTCCCCAAGCAGCATTACAAGGGTAGTAACCCTCTCTGGCTGTTGGCCACTGAGAATACTCTTGTTTTTGACAACATTCCTAGGCATAGATTGTTCCATTAACTCCTCCAAATAGAGCCCGCCCTTTCTCCCAGGGCCGCTTTAGCTGCCAGTCTTTATGGCCTGCATGTCTGCTTGGGGTAGAGTGTGCCACAAGCCCAGTAGTACTGTGGATGGTGGTGCCAAGAGCCTTTATCTGAAACACCACAGTTCTTACTGAGATTTGCTAGATTTTTCTTGAATAAATGCTTCTCATTTTGTTGTATGTCCTTCGATTATTGATTTTCAGAGACTTTAGTTCTTTTTAACTGTCTTTTTTTTCATTGGTTTTAGGGAAGAGGATTTGCTGAGCTTCTCACAGAGCCATTCGGGGGAGCTTTGGCTTCTCTATTCTTTTTGGCTTTCCTCCAGGCTTTCTTAACACAGCAGCCATTCCTTGCCTCCCCCTTCCCTGCCACCCAAGCTGGTCATTTCACTTCCAACTTTAAACATCTTCAAGTGCTTTTATGTTTGCTCTCAGAATAAAAAACAAAAATTCTAACATGATCTAAAATTGTCTAGCTTACCTTCTTATGTAGTTTAATCTTGCATGAATCTGACCATTTCTCTTCCCCTCGTTCTGGACTATCCAATCATTATCCTCAATTTAGAGAGCATTTTGCCCTTTATTCTTTACAAATCAAGGCTCTGACCTGGGGCATACGTTTTGGAGTCTGTGGGATACAGGTTTGAATTTCTGCTGTGTTACTTTGAGCAGTGTGCTAACTTTTCTGAGCTCTTTTTTACACCTGATATATATGGTGGGGGAGGTAATGTTTCACTACATTGTTACAAGTGAGATAATGTATGTAAAGTGGTTAGCAGAGTGCCTTGTATCTGGGAATATGTTTATATCCCACCTGATACTCCCCTCCCATCTTTTCTTTGAGTAAGCAGTTTATATATCACTATGCACAAGTGGAATCATTCCAGTATCACCATTCCACCAATTTTGTGTGTGTGTGTGAGGCCAGTGTCACTGGCCCTCATATGTGGGACCCGAACCAGGGCCGCTGGCTTCCCAAGCCAGCACTTAACCACCGTGCCACTCGGCCGGCCCCATTCCACCAATTTTTGGAGTAGAAGTTATACTTGAATTTCAATTGTGTTTAAGCACGTTTATTGAGTACCTCGTATCTAGTTCATAGCATCCTCATTAACTTCCTAAAAATATGCTTTTATTGAAATATAGCACATTAAGAATTCTACCTTTAAATCAAAGAAAATTTTCTTTTTCCCTCTGGAATGAGACTATTAAGACTTCCATTTTGTTATTTTGAAAATAATTTTGAACTTGCAGAATAGAAGTAGAACTAGTACAATGAAATTCTGTATACTTTAACCTTATTACAGTGATCATACTTATGAAATTAACATTAGTACATTTCTATTATATAATTTCACAGTCCATCAATTTTTTTTTTTTTTTTTTTTTTGAGGGCAGTGTTACTGGCCCTCATATGTGGGACCCAAACCGGGGCTGCTGGCTTCCCAAGCCAACGCTTAACCAACACGCCACTCGGCCGGGCCCAAATTTTGATAGATTTCCCAATAATGTCTTTATAACATTTTTTCCAACTGAGCAATCTGGAATCAGGCACTTATATATTGGGTTGTTGGAAAAGTCATGACGCATGTTTGCAACAGATGGCACTAGTTCATTTTTGGAAGGACTAAAGTCTTTCACATCTATGTTATTGCTATGTTATTTGACAGCTGACAGTTCCAGCTTCATTCTAAAGAAAAATTGAGCGATTTAGTTGAGTTTTGGAGATTTTACAACAGGTTGAAGATGGAAGACCAAACTGGACATTTTTGTCATATTTTACTGTTTTACTTCCATAAAGGGAAGAACGTTCATTAAGCTTGTGAAAAGTTGCATAAAGTTTACAGTGACAATGCTCTACAAGAACATCAGTGCCCACAATGGTTCACGAAATTCCCTGCTGGTGATTTTGATCTCAACGACACTCCTCGGTCAGGGAGGCCCACTGAGGTTGATGATGACAAAATAAAGACATTGATTGAGTCAAACCGACATTACAGGACATGAGAGATTGCAGAAACATTGACCATCCATCATTCAAGCATTCATGACCACCTGAAGAGGCTGGGATACGTAAGCAAGCTTGATATTTGGGTTCCGCATGAACTCAAAGAAGTTCATTTGATGGCATGTATAAACATCTGCAATATGCTCATTAAACGTGAGGAAAATGATCCTTTTTTGAAGAGACTGATAACTGGTGATGAGAAGTGGATTGTTTACAGCAATGTGCTGCACAAACGGTCTTGGTCCTGATGTGATGATTCGCCTCAAATGGTATTGAAAGCAGACATTCATCAGAGGAAGATTATGCTCTCATTGTGGTGGGATTTTAAAGGTGTCATGTTTTTTGAGCCTCTACCAAGGAACCAAACAATCAATTTGAATGTGTACTGTCGGCAGTTGGACAGTTTGAACAAATCCATCATCCAGAAACGTCCGGAGGTTGTTAATTGTAAAGGAGTTGTGTTCCATCACTACAACGCGAGACCACACACAAGTTTGATCACCCGTCAAAAATTATTGGAGCTTGGATGGGATGTGTTGCCACACCCACCATACTCGCCTGATCTTGCGCTGTCAGACTGCCACTTGTTCCGCTCTCTTCAAAACTCCTCGTGTAGTATAACGTTCAATTCAGATGAAGCTGTAAATCAACACCTTGTTCAGTTTTTTGCAAGTAAAGATAGGAATGGGGAATTATGAAGCTCACTGAAAGATGGCAAAAGGTTACTGAACAAAATGGGCAATATATCATAGGTTGATCTTTGTTCTTTATATAAATAAATGACCTTTGAAAAACATAGACAAAATACGTCATGACTTTTCCAACAACCCAGTAATTACCGTGTTTCTTTATTTTCCTCTAATCTCTTCGAGTAGTTTCCCCAGCCTTTTTTTTTACTTTCATGACATTAATATTTTCAAAAGCCAGTTGTTTTCTAGAATGTTCTTCAATTTGGTTCTCTCTGTTTCTTCATAATTTTGTTTAGGTGATGCATTTTTTGGACAGGAATACTGTGTAAGCGATCTACATAAGAGATGGTATATCTTTTCCAGGGCATCACATATATGATACCAGTTTGTTCCCTTATTGATGATGTTTACTTAAATGATGTGGTTAGGGTGGTATCCACCAAGTTGATTTTCTCTAAAGTTACCCCTTCACCCTTTGTCATTAATAAGTATTCTGTGGGGATATACATTGAGATAGTGTGAATATCCGTTTTCCCAATAAACTTTGATCAAATGTTTTTGTACCCTTGATGATGCTTGCCTGAATCAATTATTACCAAGATGGTGGCCAAAAGGTAGATTATTAAAATTTTGATAATTTCTAGGCGTTGCAGTTTTAGTGTTCTGAGTTTTCTTTAATAGTGATAATTATAAAATACGTGGCTGATAGCCGGCTTATGTCATGGTTTATTGTTTATATAATTTTTAGGTTCATGTACTGGACAGACTGGGGAGAAGTACCAAAGATAGAACGTGCTGGAATGGATGGTTCAAGTCGCTTCATTATAATAAACACTGAAATTTACTGGCCAAATGGACTGACTTTGGATTATGAGGAACGGAAGCTTTATTGGGCAGATGCAAAACTTAATTTCATCCATAAATCAAATCTGGATGGAACAAATCGGTAAGATTGCCTTATATATTTATTTTTGAGCTTTAAGTAATATTTAAAAATAAATATGTCTTGATGTAGTAATTGAATTATGAAGTCTAATTTTATTAAGAAATTAGTGTATTTTCGCTCAGTGTCAAAGGAGAAGAAGAATAGACTATCAGTTTGCTCTTAGAAAGGTAACTATATTTTTCACTTATCTTGGTAGCATTTAGAATTTATGAACTATATTTTCTCCTATAGTTTGATCTAATTTAGTTTTTCATTGATTCCCACCCAGAGATAGTATTTGTACTTCCTCCAAGTGTTTGGAAATGTGGAGGGAACTTTGGTTAACAGAAGGAAGGACTGGAATTGCAACTTACTAGCATTTTAGCTTCTTGGTGGGGGGACAGCGATGTTAAACATTCTGCAATGTGCTGGACATCCAATACAACAAAGAGTCACCTTACCTGGAATTACCAATAGGGCCCCAGGGTCTGCTCATGGAAGCTCATTTGGTAAATCTCTACACTAGGATAGTGCTTGGCAAACTTTTTCTACAAAGGGCCAGGCTTTGTGGGTCATATATAAACTCTGTTGCAACTACTTAACCTCTGCTGTTGTAGTGTGAAAGCAGCTATAGATAATACATAAGGGAATGGGCATGGCTGTGTTCCAGTAAAACTTTATTTATAACATATATTGTGAGACAGTGGGCAGTAGTTTGCTGACCCCTGGACTAGGAGAAAACTGCATGCATATTACACCCCAGTATTCAAGGAAAACAAAGTTATAATACATAAATATGGTATTTCTACTCAGATCATGTTCAGATTTTTAAAGACATCTTATGTTCTTGTGTTTAAATGATTATTTGAGTTTTCAGTGGTCTCATTCTAAAACTCCAACAGAAACTAGAGAACCTTAAGAGGAGTTGAAGGAATTTTTCAAAGGGTAATAATAAGCATTTGTAAATTTTCTGAACGATGAACCAGGAAGCATTTAGAAGTATTGAAAACCAGGAAAGATTTAAAGAATTTATTTAAATAAACTTTTTGTAATCATGGAATTGGAGTATGTTTTGCCTTGTTTCAAAAGAGAATGAGATGACACAAGATGGTTTAATAACAATTAGAAATAAATGTTAATAGACAATAGTTTCATGGTTACCAGACGGTAAGGGGGGAGAGGACTGGTAGATGAGAGTAAATGGGATCAAATATATGGTGATGGAAGGAGAACTGACTTTGGATGGTGAATACACAATGTGACATATATAGATGATGTATTACAGAATTGTACCCTTGAAACCTGTGTAACCTTTCTAACCATTGTCACCCGAATAAACTTAAAAAAATAATAGTAAATGTCAAAAAAATAAGTATATGGGAATAGAAAAACATAATTCTTGTGTCTGAAATTTGGTTTTGAGAGGGATGCTAGGAAGTAAATATGGCCATGTAATTTTCTTGACTCTTTTGGGATACCCACACAAAAACTAATGAACCTAGATAGCAAATCCAAAAAACACACCATAAAACTAACCTCAGGCATCCAGAAATAAAAGCAAGTAATGGCAGACCACTGACAACCAGAAGACCTCCATAGTATTACTATCTGCAAGAGTAAGCAGAGAGAGAGCGAATTGCCTCAACTATTTACTAGACAATGTGGTGGACTATATTAAGAGCAGCAGGTGAAATGAGAGGCTTGGGGTTGCTCACTCCAATTTCAGGCAAGTACAATGTGTCCATGATAAAGACCAAAAAGGATAGAGCAGACTGGCTTCAAAGGATTCTCAAAATGGACCTGCTAGAATTCTCTGCCAGAACAGAGTACCACACTGAGTAGAAACAAAATTGAATAGAATGGTAGCATCAAAATTGAGTAGAGTAGGGAAAAATGACAGGAACGAAAGGGGAACGAAAGAGAGGGTTCAGATAAGGATGGACAGAGAAACAGCTAGGAAGATCCCAGAAAGGAAGCTACCATGGTTTTGAATGTTACATGAAAACAACAGAAGACTGAATTCTGTAAAGTTAGGAAAACTACCTTGAACACCACTTTCTTTTAAAAGTTCAGCAATGCTATTTCACATACGTGAAACACGAGAAGCACAGGAATATCAAGTAAAATCCCATTTAAAGTTATTATAAAGAACATCTTATTTATAACAGTATTGTAAGCTAATAAGAACTTCGAATGTATACTTAAGCTCTACATTTTTACTCTTCCTCACATTTAATGTTTCTGATATCACACTTTACATCTTTTTTGTGTTGTATATCCATTAACACATTATTGTATAGTTATTTTTACTACTTTTGTCTTTTAACTTTGTCATTATTTTTACTACATTTGTCTTTTAACACATAAATTCTAGATTTATAGTGATATACCCACCACTATTACAACATTATAGTATTCTGAACTTAACCATATATTTATCTTTACCTGTGAGATTTATAGTTTCATATGGTTTGCTGTTGCTAATTAATGAATGCTGTTTTGTTTCAGCTGGAAGAAGTTCCTTTAATGCTTCTTGTATGGCCAATCTAGCGGTGATGAACTCCTTCAACTTTTCCTTGCCTGGAAAACTTTCTTTCCTTCCACTCTGAAGGAAAATTTGCTGGGTAGGGTGCAGCAGGTCCTTGAATAATAATGTTTCGTTCAACATGGTTTCATTATAATGTTGATGAGATGCTCTAGGAACTTAACTCCTGCTTATATCAGTTAGCCTGTGGTGAAATTGGTTTCATTATACTTCATTTCACTTAAGTTGCAGAACCTATCAATGATGTTAAATGAGGACTTACTGTATTTTTGGTTGGCAGTTTTTGTCTTTCAGCACTTTGAATATATTGTGCCACTCCCTCGTGGTCTGTAACATTTCTGCTAAAAAAACCTGTTTGTGGTCTGTGGGGTTTCCTTGTGTGAAACAAGTTGTTTTTCTCTTGCTGATTTTAAAATTCTCTTCTTGTCTTTAACTTTTCACTATTTAATTATAATATGTCTTGGTGCGTGTCCTTTTGAATTCATCTTTTTTGGAACTTCCTGGCCATGGATGTCTGTTTTCCCCCCAGGTTAGGGAAGTTTTCAGTCATTTTCTTGCAATAAGCTTTCTGCCCCTTTTTCTCTGTCTTCTCCTTCCGGGACCCTTATCATAAAGGTTGTAGTCCACTTGATGGTGTTTTATAAGTCCCTTAAGCTACCTTCATTTTTACTTTAGTTTTATCTCTCTGATTAGATGAATTGCCCTGTCTTTGCTGATTCTTCCATTTGATATAGTGTGCTATTGCTACCCCTCTATTGAATTTTTCAGTTCAGTTATTGTGTTCTTCAGCACACAATGGAATATTATGCAGCCATAAAAAGGAAGGAAATCTTGCCATTTACAACAACATGGATGGACCTTGAGGGCATTATACTAAGTGAAATAAGTCAGAAAAAGACAAACATCATACGAGATCTGACAATTAAGTTCGCGAACTTACCGCCGTGAGCTTATGTTGGCAGCACTGTACAAACAGCTCGGTAAGGTTTCATAACCTTGGCATATCAGTGTCTCACAGCTGTGTGCATGTCAACATCTGGAGGTGTCTTGCTGAATGGTGTTCATTATTTTTGTTGCATGTTTTTGTGTGCCGTCGTGAGAGTGTCTGAGCTTGAATTAGAGCAATGAACAAACATTAAATGTCTTGTTAAATTTGTCAAGAGTGGAAGTGAAATCAGGGCCATGTTAGTCCAAGTTTATGGGGATAATGCCATGAAGAAAACTGCAGTGTACAAATGGAATAAACGTTTTTCTGAGGGGAGAAAATGTGTCACTGATGAAGGGGTCAGGGCGGCCAGTAGTGAGCAGAATGGACGAAAACATTGCAAAAATTCATCGAGTTGTGCATCAAAATCGTCAGCTGACAGTGAGAAGCGTAGCAGACCAAGTAAATATTGATAGAGAAAAAGGAAAATCTTAACTGAAAATTTTGGCATGAGAAAGGTGTGTGCAAAAATGGTCCTGAAGAAGCTCATCGGTGAACAAAAGCAAAGATGAATTTGCCAAGACCTTTTGGAGAGGCAAGACGATGTTTTGGGCTGTGTTATCACTGGTGAGGAAACATGAGTGTACTGATATGACCCTGAAACAAAGAGTCAAAGTGCACAATGGAAGTCAGCCAATTAAACACAACCAAAACAGTTCCGTCAGTCCAAATCAAGAGTCAGAACGATGTTGCTAACCTTTTCTGCTATCACAGGGATTATTCATTATGAATTTGTACCAACTGGACAAACAGTTAACCAAGTTTACTATTTGGAAGTACTGAAAAGGCTGTGAGAAAAAGTTAGATGAAAATGACCTGATTTTTTTTTTTTTTTTTTTTTTGAGGGCAGTGTCTCTGGCCCTCATATGTGGGACCGAACTGGGGCCGCCGGCTTCAAAAGCCAGCGCTTAACCACCGCGCCACTCGGCTGGCCGTTCACCAACAATTCATGGCTCTTGCATCACAACAGTGTACCAGCTCACACAGTACTGCCTGTGAGGAAGTTTTTAGCCAGTAAACAAGTAACTGTTTTGAAACACCCTCCCTACTCACCTGATCTGGCCCCCAATGACTTTTTTCTTTACCTGAAGATAAAGGAAACATTGAACTGAAGACATTTCGATGACATTCAGGATATCAAGGGCAATATGACAACAGCTCTGATGGCCATTCCAGAAAAAGTTCCCAAATTGCAACTCTTTTAAAGGGTGGACTAGATGCTGGCATCAGTGCATAGCTTCCCAAGGGGAGTACTTCAAAGGTCACCGTAATGATGTTTGGCAATGAGGTATATTGCGCTTTTTCTGGGATGAGTTTGTGAACTTAATTGTTCGACCCCATACTCCTGAACAACCTATGGGTCAATGAAGAAATGAAAAGGGAAATAAAAATTTGTCTTGAGACAAATGGAAATGGAAATACAACATACCAAAACTTATGGAGTGCAGCAAAAGCAGTTAAGAGGGAAGTTTATAGTGATAAATGCTTACATTAAGAAATAAGAGGGCCAGCCGAGTGGCTCAGTTGGTTAAGAGCTCGCTCAAGAGTGCGAGTTGAGCTCTGAGCAACAGCAGTTCGATGCCCAGCCTGAGCTGAGCTGCCAACAGGTGGCAGGATGGCTCAGCTTAAACAAAAAAAAAAAAAGAAAGAAAGAAAGAAACAAGAAAAGGGCCGGCCGAGTGGTGCGGTGGTTAAGCGCTGGCTTGGGAAGCCAGCTGTCCCAGTTTAGGTCCCACATATGAGGGCCAGTGACACTGCCCTCAAAAACAAAACAAAACAAAACAAAACAAAACACTCTGCTGGTGTTCCTCAGTATTAAGAAACAAGAAAGATCTGGGGCCGGCCGAGTGGCATGGTGGTTAAGCGCTGGTTTGGGAAGCCAGCGGCCCTGGTTCGGGTCCCACATATGAGGGCCAGTGACACTGCCCTCAAAAAAAAAGAAACAAGAAAGATCTAAAATATATAACCTAACTTTATCTCAAATAACTAGGTAAATAAAAACAAATTAAGCCAAAGTTGCCAGAAGAAAGGAAATAAAGATCAGAGTGGAAATAAGTGAAATAGAAACTAAAAAGACAATAGAAAAGTTCAATGAAAGTAAGAACTGGAGATCCTAGCCAGAGCAACAAGGCAAGAAAAAAAATAAACAAAAGGCCTCCAAATACTGAAATGAAGAAGTAAAACTGTATTTTCAGGTGACCTAATGTTATATATATATATATATATATATATATATATATATATATATATAATCCTAAAAAGCCTACCACGAAACTGTTAGAACTAATGAATAAATTCTGTAAATTTGCAGGATATAAAATACAGAAATCAGTTGCTTTTCTGTATGCTAATAAAAAACTATCAGAAAGAGAAATTAAAATAATCATACTTACTATAGCATCAAAAAGAATATAATACCCAGTAATAAATTTAAACAAGAAGGTGTAGGGCATGTACACTGAAAACCATAAGGCACTGATGAAAGAAATTGAAGAGGATACAAATAAGTGGAAATTAACCCATGCTCATGGATTGGAAAAATTAATTTGTTAAAATGTCCGTACTACCCAGTCATTTACAGATGAAATGTAATCCTTATTAAAATTTCAAGGTATTTTTCACAGAAATAGGACAAACCTAAAATTTGCATGGAATCACAGAATCCCCTGAATTAGCCAAAGCTATCTTGAAAAAGAAGAACAAAGCTAGAGACACCATACTTCCTGTTTCAAACTATATTCCAAAGCTGTAATAGTCAAAACAGCATGGTATTGGCATAAAAACAGACATATAGCTCAATGAAACAGAATAGAGAGCCTAGAAATAAACCTATACATATATGGTCAATTAATTTACACAAAATAAGCCAAGAATATACAATGGGGAAAGGATAATCTCTTCAATAAATGACGTTGGGAAGTTTGGACAGCCACATGCAAAATAATGATATCATATTTGATTGCATACACAAAATGTTATGTTATAAATGTTATATTTGATAATGAACACAAAAATCAACTAAAAATGGGTTAAAGACTTTAATTTAAGACCCCAAACCATAAACGTTCTAGAAGAAAACATAGGGAAAAGACTTCTTGACGTCTGTATTAGCAGTGTTTTTTTTGTATTTGACACCAAAAACACGGCAATAAAGGCAAAAATAAACAAGCTGGACTACATTGAACTAAAAAGCTTATGCACAGCAAAGAAAACAATCAACAAAATGAAAAGGCAACCTTCGGAATGAGAGAAAATATTTTGCAAATTATATATTTGATAAACTGCTAATATCCAAATTGCATGGCTTGCACAACAGAGCAGTGGCTGTGGAGAAGGGACGGCTGTAAAGGTTAAGAGAGAGAGAGAGAGACACAAAGAAGAGAAAATGCAGTTTAGGGGACTTCCAGCCTCGTGGACTGAGAGCACCGAATCGGGCCTGACTGCTCCTTTTATTATCTTACACATAAGCAAAGATCAGTATAGCTTCCGAGGTCTGTGAGTCTCAGACCCAAAAACATAGCTCAGGGCCAAATCACCCATGCCTGCAAGCTGCCATTACTGGAGGTCCATGAGGTTATTGTTTTGCACCTGTTAATATACAGAAACTTCCTGTGCCAAAGCTTACTGATAAGGATGCACAGAGGACAGATATTATCACATCAATAGGTCATTTCACAGGCAGGCTGCCAGACCCTGAAGCAAGAGATCCACGCCCTATTTCTGTGAACTCGTGATTCCTCCTATGGCACCCACTGGCACCCATGTGACTGTGTCTGGCTTAGGTTGTTCCCCCTTGTGGAATCTTACTCATTATTGACTAACCAGACATCTTTTGGGGCCAAATAGGGATATATATACAGTAAGCATAATATTGAAGTAATGATCTGTCTTTATAGAAAGGCTCATGGGGTACACAGGCAGGCTCTCATATGACACAAAATATGTAAAGAACTCATACAACTCAATAGCAAAAAAAATACAGGCTATGTCCTTAAAAAAACAGGCAGAGGAACTGAGTAAACTTTTTTATGGAGGACCTACGCTTGGTCAACAGGTATATGAAAAAATGGTCAACATCACTAACCATCAGGAAATGTGAATCAAAACCACAATGAGTTATCATCTCATATCTCTTAGAATTTCTATCATCAAAAAGACAAGAGGTGAGTATTGGCGAGGATGTGGTGAAAAGGGAAACCTTCTGTCCTGTTGGGGATTGTGTATTGGTACATCCAGTATGTAAAACAATATGGAGGCTCCTCAACAAATTAAAAATATTACTACCACATGATCCAGTAATTCCCCTTCTGGGTATGTACTCAATTTCTTTGTATCTGCTTTATTTTGTAATAGGAATTTAAAAACAAGTTGTAATTCCTCAGCAGCTAGAGTAAAATGAGTTACCAAACACCACTGCAAAGGTGGAAACTTACGATCTTTGCAAGAGAAGGTTTTCATCATATTAAATTTGAGAAGAGATTTTTCATTTGGAATCAGTAAGAGCTGTAATGGGTATTGTTTGAATTTGTTTTTGTGTGTATGTGTGTTAATTTCATATTACTTTACCATGGTGGTCTTTGTTTAAAATTGGGGGCTTAATTCAGTGAAGGTAATTCTACAAATGATTAAGCTAATGTTACTCAAGATGGTAATCTTAAACTTAAAATAAGGGTAGATTTTAGAGTACCCGGGGAGGATATAAACTCTGTATCCTTTAAGAGGTCTTCCTTTATTTAAACATCACTATTTTAATTTTTGCTTTTATAAGAGCATGTAGCAGAGCACAATACCTAGCACTTATTACGTGTTTAGTATATGTGTGTCAAATGGTATTATTTATTATAGAATAATAATTGTATGCCATTCTTGTTCTTTTTTTTTTTTTGAGGGCAGTGTCACTGGCCCTCATATGTGGGACCGAACCGGGGCTGCTGGCTTCCCAAGCTAGCTCTTAACCAATGCACCACTCGGCCGGCCTGTATGCCATTCTTTATGAATATGGTGCTTTCAATCAGTTGTCAGCAAGACATGAGCTTTTAGCTGCTCTTCCAGTGATAGTGGATTTGTCCTTAAACTTCCACATTTTTGAATTCCTGCCAAAAAGCCATTCAAACAGTTTAAGAATGCAGACTGGTCTTGGAAGGGGTAAGCTAACTGACCACCAGTTGGCCCTTGGGTGCGAAATCCATAATCTCAGATCTGTTAAATTCTCCGAAGAAATCTCACAGAAAAGATCAAAAGTCTTACTGTTCAGTTTTGGGAAAAGCTATGTAATTGCTGATTCCAAGACTTTCTTCTTAACTGAAAAACCCACATAAGCTATATAATTTCCATGATGAACTTCAAAGATTCATTCCTGCCCCTCTTCTCTAGGAAAAACAAAACAAAAGAGGAATTAATATACTTAATTATTCTATATTTGAATATCTTGTTGCAAACAATCTTCATATAAGCTGTGGAAAATAGTTTTAAGTGTATCAGTTGTTTGTTTTTAGACACAGATAACTCAAGGCTCTCATATGCATTTCCTAACATGAATTAATAATGCCTCCTAAACACTATCCCTGCAAAAAGTACATTATTTTTAAGATTCTTATGTGCTTTGTGAGATAAAATGCAGAGTTCTTTCTTCTCCATTTGCAGTGGGGAGAAGATTGCAATATTTATCTTCTAAGAAAAAAAATTATTAATATATTGTTAAGATGGCAGTTCTCCGTAAACTGGTCTGTAGATTCAACACAGTCTCTACAAAAATTCCCAAAGGCTTTATTATGGGTGTCCTTTAAAAAAAAAAAATGACAAATTGGAATCTGAAATTTATATGGGAATGCCTAGGACCTATTAAAGTAGCTCAATTGATTTTGTATGATTAAAAATGGTATGACAACTTTCCACTTGATTTCAAGACATACTATGAAACTGGAGTAATTAAAACAATGAGGTACTGAATCTAAGGATAGATAAGGTCAGTGGAACAGGATAGAGTTAGAAATATATACATATGGCTACTTGACTCTAATGTAGGTATCAAGGATGTAAATACGCTCTTTTAACCTGCCTTGACAGACACAGAGTAAAAATACTAAATTTTAAAAACCAGGATTAATATAAAAGCCCTCTTTGAAAATTTTTAATTATGAAATATTAGAGTCAGGTTTTCAAGTGAAGGTTATTAAAGACCACTTTGTTTTTTCTGTAATTCAGCAGTAATAGGAAATGTGGTGGAACGGTTAGAGGCAAGTCTAGAGAGATGGATAGCAGCCAGATCATGCACCGTCTCATATTCTGAAATAAGGCATTTTAATTTTATCCTGAAAAATATTAGGAGCCATTTCAAGTAGTAAATCGACATGGCTGGATTTGTCTTTAGAAATACCGTTTTGGTAGTTGTGTAGAAAATGATTTAAAGACGAATTATTTCATTTTCTTAAATCTTCCAATGAATCATTCTCATAATAAAGTACAGACTGTTCATTATGACTTAAATGCTCTAATTGCTTTACCTCATTTTAGGCAAATGTTCTCACACTTCCTGCATTTGCACAGTGTACCTCAACCCTATTAAACCACATGTGGCTCTCTGAAGGTGTCTGTGATAAGTCCTAGGATTCTGCTTTGAATGGCTGATTAGATGGAAGTGCCATTCATTGAGACAGGAGATTCGGGAAAGGTGGATAGATACGTTTTCCTTTCTTTGAGGTTGAGTTCAGCTTTTGACATGTTTGTGTTTGAGTTACTTACAGAAAACTGCGGTGATAAAGTCTAGAGATCTTTGGATATGTGCGCCTGCAGCTTGGCAGAGCAGTCTCAGAGAAATATACAGATGTCTAGTCACTATCAAGTTAATGGTTATTGAAGCCGTGTAGTATAAGCGGGAATTTTGCACCCGTGATAGAGACTTAGGCAAAGATAACCACACACCAGAAACCTTGAAGAATTTCTTTAGGGTTCGAGATTAAAGGATGTCCCAATCTTACTGAGCTCTTGCGTCACCACCTATCCTTGTTTGTCTGGGTTCCAGGAAACCCTTCAGATCCAGGCAAGGCGACATGTTTGGTCACCTGCTGAGCTTGTCAAGAATCTGCTTCTCCAAGAAGCAAGTTGAAGTTCACCCAAATAAGGAACAATAAGCACAACTCCAGGGATGATGGCTGCAGGTGGGGGTGGTGAGGAGGAGATGGCGTAGTGTCGAAGGTAGGCCTCATCTGGATTCTGTTAGCACCTTGGGGAAATACACCAGACATTGAAGGACACACACGTTATCGCAACTGTACTCGACATGATTGAGCATGTTGGGCAAAGATCAGAGGCATAGTTAAAGCTGGCTGTGAAGGCGCACACAGTGCCAGGGCTTAGGCAGGGTCACTGCATCAGCAGACTACGTGGTGCTGCCAGAAACATGCAAAAGAGACACGCGAATGTGCTGCTGTTATCACTGGCTTCAGATCCTCCCTCCCAGTGTAATTTGTTTTCCAAATTAAAGTGAAGCTGTAATAAATTGAAAATTTACTCGCCGCCTTCTTCTGGATCTTAAAGCTTGGACCAGGAATCTATAGGCTGTGAAAGAATGGATCTCAGCTTTCATTGAAGTATAGACCTCCCTCCGAAACACAAGATGATAGAAAAAAACAACAGGGCACATGAGAAGATACTTTAATTCAAATGAATGACCCATAAGGAATCACAAGAGGTGTCTTCCTGTAATTTCCTGTAAGATGCAGGAGAAAAAAAATGATCAAATTTCAAGACGGCACGTATATCAAAATAGAGCAAGTAGTTTAAAGAAAGTATTCAAGGTTAGTAAAAACAATGATAATAAAGAGCATGATTGTTCAATTTAAAACACAGTAATCAGTGACAACCACATAGAAGACTAAAAAGTAAAATCCATCATTAAAATGGAAGATAACCTTGAGAAATTCTGCCACAATTTGGGGAAGCAGGACTGAAAACAATGGAAGAAAAGATCTGACTTGTTCATGTGTTTCTGCAAAAAGAAGACATTATTAATATATAAGGAGTCAAAATATACCATTTACATTACTCTTTACTAAAAACTTACTTGATGTACTTCAGAAGACTGATACAGATGAATTAAAATGTAAAGTTCAAGAGGCCAGCCGAGTGGCGTGGTGGTTAAGTGCTGGCTTGGGAAGCCAGCAGCCCCGGTTTGGTCCCACATATGAGGGCCAGTTACACTACCCTCAAAAAAAAAAAAAAAAAAAAGTAAAGCTCAAGAGTGGGAAGTAAGATAAATATTTGTGAGGAATGAAACCAGTGAACAGGGAGTTAAATCTAGCAATCACTGTTAATGTGCATTTGAAACAATGCAACTGTGAGAAGATAAAAACGAAAGTACATAATATCTAAAATTCCAGATTTTATCAAAAAATGAAAAGTAGCAGGATGGTTAGATGAGGAAGAGAAGCAGACAAGAGTAAAACCATGTTAACTTCTTACCCTCACATGGGGTGTCATTAATACTATCTTATACTTGACACTGATAATTATCTAAAATAGGATGAAATATGATTTTAAAATATAAAGGTAATTTGAGCAATTTGTATATTTCTACCCTAGAGACATAAAAAAGCATATAATTTAGTAGGAAAAGTCCATATAAAAGGAGAGAGGTGAAGTGTAAGGAAGAATAAAAAATGGAAGATGTAAGAAAAGAGTAAGATCAAGCAGTTGTGGTATTAAATACTCGTATAAAAACAAGAAATTATCTGAATGTTGAACAGTATGGTTTTTTTAACCATACTGTTCTATTGTGAAACATTTATTTAAGTTGTAATTTTTTACTTTTATAAATATTGGTGGAATAAAGATGAGCCTGTATGAATCTACATCTTTGATTACATCTTTATTTTTTTATTTTTTTAAGAGAGCAGTGTCACTGGCCCTCATATGTGAGATCCGAACCAGGGCTACTGGCGTCCCAAGCCAGCTCCCACCACGCCACTCGGCCGGCCCTGATTACATCTTTAGAATTAATGACTTGAAGTAGGATTTTTTTTTTTTTTTTTTAGCTGTAGAGGGCAGTGTGACTGGCCCTCATATGTGGGATCCGAACCGGGGCCGCTGGCATCCCAAAACCAGCACTTAACCAATGCGCCACTCGGCCGGCCCGAAGTAGGATTTTATATATCAAGGTGCATAGAGATTTCATTTATAGATGCATAGAGATTTGTATATAAGTGCATAGAGATTTTAAGGCCATCTTTTTGTTTTATGGAATGATTTTACTAATTTCCACTGTCACACAGTGTATGTCTACACATGTTATCTATCGTTTTTTTAAATATTAAGTTTAGGAAAAGATAATCTCATCTATTTTGAAAATTTAAACTATATTTTACTTATATTGATTGCATTTTTTTCTTTGCTAGTGAGAGTACAGTTTTCCATAGTATATAGTAGATTCTCATTATTCAGGGTAGTTAATTCTATAAAGTTGTTGTATACACCAAAATAGTGAAAACTGAACCATTGCTCTCAGGAGAAATACAGAATTAGGTTCATGCCAACTTGTGGTCAAAATATTTTTATTAACTGATCATTATGTAATCTTTTAATGTATGTTTCTGTTTAAAGACACCTTATGTAATATATAATGTTGAATGTTGAGCAGTATGCGTTTTTCAATTATAGCACAGCCATTCAATGCAGTGCTATTATAGCCATTAAAAATAATGTAAAAGCAATATTTAATGACAGTGAAAATCTTTACAATACATTGTTAGATGAAAACAGGTCATTATGATGCAGTAAGTGCCACAAATTTACAAAAATTCACATTTGTTAAAAAAAAATACAATCACAGATATTGATTAATCAAGATGAGAGGATGAGTTGGGAGTCTTTCAAAATAAATTAGTCATTTTTCTCAGGGCAAATTAACCATTGTTAAGGTGCAGCAAGGACCTTAGGGCCTGCTTCGTATCTTCCCAGTGAAGAAGCCCAGTAATTAGGGGTGGTAAATACACTCTATTCTTGGTTTAACGCAGGTGCCTCCATCATTTCTTGGTTTGGCTCTCTTTTCCTTCTGTCCTGTCGGGGGCTATGATTTAGAGCTAGTGAATTTTTTACTGATTATTCTAATCCCTGTTGGTTAGTTGATTTCCTGTTGTGCTTTACTATTTTAAAAACAGAACCCAGTTTTTCCATTCTTTGATGTTTGGGAATTGCTTGTATTTGTATATATACATGTACATACTGTCCACATGCACATGCACATAAAGGAGAAAGATAGACTTCTATTGCGAATTTTTTTTTTTTTTTTAGCTGAGCCAACCTGCCACCTGTTGGCAGCTCAGCGGCAGCTCAGCTCAGGTGGGGAATTGAACCGGCCACCCTGTTGCTCAGAGTTTGAACCCTTGAGTGAGCTCTTAACGAACTGAGCCTCTCGGCCGATCCTGTTGCCAAATTTTTATGGTCAACATACCATTATTCCTTATTTAATCAGGAGAAAATAGTGACTTTGGAAAACAGTAAATATCAGATTTTGCTGAAGTGGTTTAGGTACGCTTCTCTCTTGCTCCTACTCCAGATACATCATTAACTGTTCTTCTGTTTGGCCTGCCTTGAATTTTCTCTAACACAATGTAGCTCAGCCTTTCTTCACATGAGGCTTACTTAGATGTTTCAGACACTATTCAAGTTTTTGCCCATTTTAAAATTGGATTGTCTTGTTGAATTTTGAGAGTTTTGTGTATTCTGGATAGTTTCTTTATTGGATATGATTTAGAAATACTTTCTGTCAGTCTGTAGCTTGTGTTTTCATTTTCTGTTGGTGTGTTTTGAATCATACGGGAAGCAGTGCGTAGAGCCTTAGTAACAGTGTGTGACAAGTGTTCAACTTGTTTGGTGCAGTCAGTAGAGTGTGAGCTATGGTTGAGATAAGGTGTGTTTTAAAGTGTGCCATAAATCATCCTCCATCATGATAACACTCTGTGTCACACATCTTTCCCAAAGTCAGAATGATTCAGGACATCAAGGAAGGTTGTTAAGAGAGTTAATCCTAAGAGTTCACATCACAAGGAGAGCATTTTTTTTCTTCTTTTCTTTTAATTGTATCTATGTATATGAGATGATGGTTGTTAGCTGAACCTGTTGTGGTAATCATTCACAATAGATGTTGGTCTCCATAGTTGAGATCCATTTTTTAACTCCTGTTGTTGTTGTGACATACTACTGAAGAAGAACTAGGCTTTGATCTTGCCTGCGACATTTGTTCTCAGTACCCATGATCAATTCCTTGAAGTAACTTGCATTTCCAAAGGGGTAACCACCAGGTAGACCTACTTAGTACTCCCAACCAGAGAGAAGAAAGGTGAAGACTATGTACAGTTATATCCACTTTGAGGAACAAGTCACATTGGACACATTATAAATAATCAAAGAATGTGACAAGAACTAGTGATAGCCTTCTTAGCTCTATTTTTTGTTGTTGTTTGGCTCTGTGAATTACGTATTTTTTTTTTTTTAAGAAATTAACGTTTATCAAGCATTCCCTGAATGTCTGATGAGTCCACCTAATCTGTGCATGTGTAGTATTGTGTGAGATCCTAGGGAATAAAAAGAAGCCAGAGTCTAGTATTTACTTCATTCTGATAAACTGTTAATTTTAAGAACTTTTTATTGATTTAAAAACTACCACATGAAATGTTCACTTTGGTTGTAAAATGTTACCCCATAACAGAAATACTAAAATATTGGAAACATGTGTCTTAAAATTGAGTCATTTATGAAATGTTTATTAAGTACCAAGCATAATGCTAAATGAGTGTGCATATATTATTTAATCTTCATAATAAATCAGTGAGGTTAGATTATTATCTTCCATTTACAGATGAAGAAAATAAAGCTTGCAGAAATTATGTAAGTAGTGTCAGGGGGCGCATTTGAACTCAGCTGTATTTGGTTTCTTACCAATCAGTCAGTATATATAATAATAAGAGTGTGTCTTTTAGGTAGGGATTTTATTTTTCCTATTTGTTTATTCCCCTGTGTTTAGTTCATTAGAGTGATTTTAACTTTTTATTAATCCACAAAGGACTTAGAAGGCTATTTTTCTCCCCAAAGTTTTTCAAACATCTGATTATGTAATTTGCAATTCTTTGATTGTTAATGAAGTGCTAAGTAATTTAGTTTTTAGTATTCTTTATTTTTCAGTTGTGTTATTCACCTTTCTTGGCAGCTTTTCAGAACTCTCTCTCTATGTCTTACCATAATGAATTTTGGACACTACAGTGTGAAATATGCAGGCCTATCTAAATTTGGACTTAAAGTATGATATGCCTCCTATAAACATCATAATTGCTTTAGTGAACTTAATAAAGCTGTTCATTTAAAAAGTGGAAGAAACCACTTCAGAAGTAGACATTGTGATAGTTTGTTCTTTTTGGGAAATGAGAGAGAAAATTAATCTGCTAGGGAAGAGAGAATTAGAAATGGGAGGAGAGAACTGTGGTGATGTGGGCTGGCAGAGTGGGTATGAAGTTCTGAAATAGAAACTTTGTGTGGTAAACTAGTTATGCTAATCTTGTATTATTCAATTTTTTAAAAAATCTGGCCCAAATGTAAAACACCTTAGGCGAGGACCATTTAATGTCCAATACCATGCTAATTGTGCTTAGCTAAAAAATATTTTATTGCTTTTGAATTTATTTTACAGGTAGTTTGTTAGATATTACAGATTATCAAAGTAACCTCAAGGATTTACAAATTGGATTATCTTCCTTAAACTATGTGATACTCATTATTTCTCTTCAGTTGCTTACATCCTCCCTCCCTGTCCCCTCCTCCCCTCCTTTCCTCCCCGCTGCTCCCTCCCCTCCTCCCAGCTGGACTATTTATGAAAATAATATATTTGATATTATGAAAATGTCCATGTATTTATTTTCTTGAATATTATTTTATCTCAAAACATTTTTGTTCATTATTCAACAGTATTTACTAATTACATGACCCTCCATGACACTGCAAAGTTCGGTGCCTTGAGTACGCATCAAGCTGTCTACCTTTTCTTTCGTTTAGTATGGATTGCTTGTGAAATTTTTGGGTCTGCTTTGTTTCATAAACACACTCTGCCCGTGGCGGGACTTCCTTTTTGCTACGTGACTTGTGGAGCTTAAGTAACCAGAAAGCCAGCTGAGATGATCTTTTGCTGGCGTTAGACTGGGATTTGCAGAGAGAGCTCTACCAGAACTCCTTTTTAGCCTCATGTGTATGTTTTTACTTTCAGTTATCAAAACCATAAGAAGTGATGGAAGAAACAGGCACAGATTCTTTGTTCTTCCACATCAAGAAGAGAAAAACCTATTGATTTAAAACTACTTCCCAGTGCCAACTGTAAATCCTAGGATTTTTTCCTTTTGTCCATTTTTCTCCTAGCGAGATGAATTCTGTGGAAGGATGGAAGCTGTGAGTCCAGAGATGGAAATCGACACCAGTGCTAACACTCGGGCTTTCTCTGTCTGGTAGCTTCTGGTGAACCTGGCGCCTGCTGCCAAGTTAGGGACCATTCTGAAGTACTTGGTTTGGGGGGTTTTGGACACCTGAAAATATATTTGAATTCACTATGCGTCTTACTTTTCATAGGTATATTTGACCTTTAAGATTTTTGTTACTCAGGACTTGTACATGTTAATGTGGATTACAAAACCATTTTAATGGGAGAGAGGAAGTTTTGATGAAAGAAGAAAATTCAGAAACATTTAAGTTTTTCTCTCTTTGTGTTAATAGGCAGGCAGTGGTTAAAGGTTCCCTTCCACATCCTTTTGCCTTGACGTTATTTGAGGACACATTGTACTGGACTGACTGGAATACACACTCCATTTTGGCTTGCAACAAGTACACTGGCGAGGGTCTGCGTGAAGTCCATTCTAACATCTTCTCTCCCATGGATATACATGCCTTCAGCCAACAGAGGCAGCCAAATGGTAAGTGAGCTTGATTTTTAGATTGTAAGTTGGCATAGCTTTGTAGCACTGTTGATGTCTGGCGTTCTTGAAAGGCAGGAGGGGAGTGGACATATCCAAAAGGTAGTGGGGAGGAATGAAAAATAGGGAAAACGTCAAAATCTAATTCGTGTGAAATAACAGCCTAAGCCGTCTGTAGTTTGATATTTATTACTACAGACCACCTCAGCCCATTACTTGGGTCTGGATTTTGGAGATGGACAATAGAGAAATAAAACAAGAAACAGATAGCTCATATGCTAAGCTTCTGCACTAATGCATTTCTTGTTCATATCATTTCTCTCCAATGTGTGTTTGATTTTGTTTCATATGAGTATATTTAAAAACAAACACTTTCCTTAAATGGGATCTTCTGTTAATATAACTGGTGAATTGAAGTACCTCAGGTTGCTGAATAAAATACCTGCTTAAACTTTTCTGTGCACATTCCACCTCCCTTTTTTCTTAGTTTTACTTCTGATTTTTAGTCAACCTTTGCAATGACTTGGGCTCTGACTGATGACAACAGTTGCTTATAAAAGAGGACTAGAATTAGGTTTAAAAGGAATATGAGAATGTTAAGTGTTTGGCACTTGTGTGTAAATAAATGTTTGGCATGTGTCTGATTGTATTCCATAGCCAAAAAAGAAGGGTTTTTGGATTATGCATTACTTTGTATTAGCTCCTTCCATTTAAGGGGACATAGTCAGATGTTTGAATTTGTTATATTGGAATCCTGTGATCATGAGTCAGTAAAAATGTTTTTACATGTATGTGTTAACTTTTTTGTAAAAAAAAAAAATGTTTAGTTACTTGTATGAATTTTTTATTCTCAAGGTTTAACCCTCAGGAAAGAATTTCCCTTTTTTTCCTACATAACGTTGTTGATCCTTTATGTTTTACTAGTTTGAGAATTTGCAGTTATCTGTGATATTTCTTTTCTATTTCATATTTCGTTGCTATTATGTTGATTTTTTTCTTGGATATCATTTAAATCAACCACTTTCCATAGTCTCTACAAATCTGCTGATTAATCTCTGCTTCTCAGTTTTCCTCTCTTTTAATCCAAATGCTTCTCTTTTTTTCTGTTAATGTTTCCAAAGTTTGATTTTTCAGTGTTGGAATTACTTTCCTTGGCTTTCAGTGCCCTCAGCCACAGTCTGTTCTCATTCTCTGTGCTTATTCAGATTTAGTTCTTATTAGTCAATAGAAACCTTAATTTCTAGTTAGACCACTCATCTTATTATCTCTTCCAGTGTACAGCCTCCAAGCTTTTATCCATATGGTTTCACCACACTTAAAGTGTCCTCTTAGCTCTCTTTCCTATCCTTCAAGGCTCCTGTCATGTCCTACATCTGTCCATGAAGCTCCCCCTGCCCCTTTTAAATTCCATTTGACTCTATACTTATTCACAGTCTATAATGTGCAAAATAGCATTTAGTTTTATTGTTTTGTATTGTTTTCTAGTTTTCTTGTTAATTTTGGCTTACTGACTACTAGATTGTAAGCTCTTTTAGGGCAGGGACCTCCTGCTTTATTTCTTGTGTATTCCTCTTGAATACAAAATGCTAAGTAAATTCTCACTGATTGATTCCCTTCCTTGCAGATGGTCTGGTAGTCAAGCACCTGCATGACATTTGGTAATAATTTGGTTTATCACAGTTGCTCATGTTTTGGTTGTTAACCTTTGTGTACCTAGAGTGAAGAAGGTCATCTGTAATCATTGGTATTAATCAGTGTGATTTATATTTGACAGCTACAAATCCATGTGGAATTGATAATGGTGGCTGTTCCCACTTGTGTTTGATGTCTCCAGTCAAGCCTTTTTATCAGTGTGCTTGCCCCACTGGGGTCAGACTCCTGGAGAATGGAAAAACCTGCAAAGATGGTAAGAAGATGGTCTCTAAGAAGGAAGAATTTTAGGTAGCAATTGGGATTCTTTGTAATTCATTTCATTTCTCTATAATAAGCTCCATAGGTTACAGTGCTTTGGGAGACTAGTCACTTAATCTTAGTCTTCACAATTTGTTTATAACAGGAGTGTTTTGTGTTTTATGGTCTCTTTTGAATACATTTTATAAATTATTTTAGTATTTAAAATTTTTAACATGCTGTTTTTGAAAAAAATAGGCACTATTTCTTTTCTCTAGCAAATATCACAGTCATTCATATGACACTTGATTCCTGTGGAAGTGAGTATTACTTTTCTTAAAGAATACATTTTTTTAAGAGTAGGTAGCACTTTTACATCAAAAACCCCAGTGCAGGGAAAAAGATGTTTATTAAATTTTTAACTATGAATACTATAGTGGGGTACATTTTCTAAAAAATGATTGATATCTTTAATTGCCTTTCACAACAAAGAAGTGCTTTCAGAAGAAGAAAAAAAAAATCCATATTTTGCTTTTTAAAGCAACCTCTTCTATACGTAACACCTACACTGCTCCTTCTCCTTACTGTCTTAATTCCCTGTAGACAGAAGGCATGTAGAAGTATCCTGGTTAGAACATTTCAGGGAACGCCTGGTTTAGGAGAACAACAGTTCTTCTCTTTTTCTTCTTAATGAAAATGTTATTCTTCATTCTTACCCCTATGGATCACCATCTGGTTCTCTAGGATCAGCAAGACCTGGTAAGAAAATTGTTATATTTAGCAGTGGCTTCTTTATCTAACTCTGAAAGGCAGAAGCCTTTATTTCAGAGTGGGTTAGAGAGTTCCTGGCAAGGGGGTCAGGGAGTCAGAGAAATGGAATTGAGCCGGTTTGCAGGATATTTGTCATGACTTGGCATTGATAAATTATCCTCATAGTCAAAGGTGAAGCTGGCTGACTCTTGGCAGACGGTTTCCATGGCAAACAATAATTTGGTTTCAATTTAAAACAAAAGGTTTTTGTAATGTTGCTTTTTTTGTTTAAAAATGTAGCCTGACTTAAAACAGAGGATTTGCTTTAGCAATAGTGGTCTGTCTACTCCCTCACCACATGCAAATGTACGTGTTTAACTAGCATTTCAAATTTCAGGTATAGATTTGGCATGTAGTAGCCTTAAGTTAGCTGTTCTGTTTTGATCACCTTCCTCAAATGAACAGCTTCACGTTCTATAACTTCTTTGTATGCAAAGTTTTGGTTAGTTAGCAGAGGCTGTGAATTTTACAAAGTTATTCCTACTTGGTGCCTGCTGTGGCATTTAAGGCTGTCTATTCTCCAAGATAGAGTTCATTTATAATTAGTCCTAGATTTAAAAAGTGATGTTGAGAACTTTATGCTTCTCGGTTTTTCACCTATAATTCCAGACTGATGCTTGCAGTTTAATGCCCGAGTTTTCTTTTGGACTCATTTCTTTGGTTAGGAATCGCTTTTCACTCAGATGTCAACTTGCTTACTATCTTTTATTAGCTTTTATAGTTAGGTGATTTTTTTTTTTTTTACTAGTGATTTACTTGAACATTAAAACTCAAACAAAAAAAAAGATTGAATTTAATACCATTCTCTGCTATGTTTTTACTGACTCCTAATTTGGGTTTAAAATATTTCATAAATAAACCTGATTTAAAACTCAGTGAAAAACATTTGAAAGTCTTTATTTTCTAGTTATAATAATATTTGAGCTAATATTTATTGAGTATTTTAATGTTCAGTATATTCCTGAGTTTTACATTTATCTTCTTTAATCCTCACAGCAACCCTAATGAGATACAGATGAAGGAACTAGGCTTAGAGAGATTAGATGTTTTGCCTAGGTGTGTATAGCTACTTGAATCCAGTTCTAGCAAATCCACAACTTTTACTCTTAACCACTCTGTTAGATTTATCTGATTCCCTCTTGCTACTGCTGCTGTTTCCTTCCCCATAGCCCCTTTAGCCCCATTGTCTTATAGATCTCTTTGTCAAAACAGCTTTACTGAGCTGTAATTTACATACCATACAACTCAGCCATTTCAAGTGTACAAGTCAGTGATTTTTAGTAAATGTACAGTTGTGGAACCATCACAACCCAATTTTAGAACATTCTCATCAATCACAAAAGATCCTTGTCCTAGATTTCCTTACCCTTTAAACACACTTCTTGAACAAAGGACCTATATCTGTGTCTCTTTCCTCCTTTAATATTCAGCTCCTTAGCTCTTTAGTTATTACTTAGTTATTATTCATTCTACCAGTAAGGAGCTGTTTTAATTCCAGGGCTATGTAATGAATGAGACCAGAGAGAGAATCAAAACTTGATTTCAGAGCTCTGCCGTTACAGAGCTTTACCTCATAGCCAAACCGTTCCTATTTCTCGGCATTACTTCCTATGTCCACCTGAAACAGACCCTAGAATCCTTTTATATTCATTTACTTTTCAATTCCTGAAGAAGTTCTGCATTCTTAATATAGAGTGCCTAACTTTCGCCTGTGAGTTTCAGTTTTCTCTCTCTCCCCCTTTTTTTTTCCATTTATTTTACTTTGTTGTCCTAGGTGCCACTGAATTATTGCTTTTAGCCCGAAGGACAGACTTGAGACGTATTTCTCTGGATACCCCAGACTTTACAGACATTGTTCTACAGTTAGAAGACATCCGTCATGCCATTGCGATAGATTATGACCCTGTGGAAGGCTATATCTACTGGACTGATGATGAAGTGAGAGCCATACGTCGTTCGTTCATAGATGGATCTGGCAGTCAGTTTGTGGTCACCGCTCAAATTGCGCATCCTGACGGTATTGCTGTTGACTGGGTTGCCCGAAATCTTTACTGGACAGACACTGGCACTGATCGGATAGAAGTGACAAGGCTTAATGGGACCATGAGGAAGATCTTGATTTCAGAGGACTTAGAGGAACCTCGGGCTATTGTGTTAGACCCCATGGTTGGGTAAGAAGCTCTGCTCATAGAAAATTTTCCTGTGTTTCTGTTTTCTGCAGGTCCCAAAAAATATTGACAAAAACAATATGAATCACGTGTCGGTTTCCAATAAACAGCTCTTTAATGGCTGTCCATTTTTAGAATATAGTGATTGGAATAAAATCGCAAGTTAAAGAATTGCTAGTTTTTTTTCCGTGAATGTTTTGAATACTTTTTCTTTCTAAATTAAGTCCATGCTTGCTGACTTTGGGTGTTGGCTGCAGATCTTGCCGAGGTTGCATCATGACCGTGAAAAATGTGGAAAGAAATTGTTTTCAGAACTCTTTCTCTTCCCCGAAAAGACTTAATTTCATCCCATTTTCAGTACTTCTAGAATGATATGGTAAAAAAAATACATCTTCATATATTTCCAAATATACAAATGACTCGATTTTCAAAACTTTGTCAGTACATGCAGCTTTATTCCCAGTCTTTTTTTTTTTTTTTTTTTTTTTTTTTGCCATACCACCCAGACTACAGTTGAGGAAACCACAGCTTTCTACATACTCACCAATGCTATTTGTTACTATGAGATTCATTCTGAGGATGAACATAGTAACAAACCATTGCACTTCAGTGTATGCCAGTGCCTTGGAGCCACTTAAACTCCCAGGAGCCACAAGAATCACTTAGCACTGTGGAAAGAGTTATTTGGGGAATTCAGTATGTCTGAGTATTACCATTGGGATAACCTGTTTGTGTCAGATGACAAGCCAGCAGTAAAAAGAGAGGATTGTTGGGCCGGCCGAGTGGCACAGTGGTTAAGCGCTGGCTTGGGAAGCCAGCGGCCCCGGTTCGGGTCCCACATATGAGGGCCAGTGACACTGCCCTCAAAGGAAAAAAAAAAAAAGGAGAGGATTGTCCAAGAGAAGGAACACAAAATATTTTGAAAAAACTTACCTAAAAATGGAATCTCATTATTGGAAGGCATTTTCATTATCTGTTCTAGGAAACGCTGTTTGATCAGAAAATTTTCTATATGCTTATATGCTGCTATTATAAAAGTCTTAAACATATTCTTGATATGTTTAAGTCCTATGTTTTTTTCCCCTTTATGGTGTTAATTGATGATACCAGTGTAATATGAGGGGTGGATCTCACCATTAGGGTATCTGAAAGTTACAGTTTATTATGTTTTTAGCTCATTTTCTGTATACTTCTATAGGTACATGTATTGGACTGACTGGGGAGAAATCCCGAAAATTGAGCGAGCAGCTCTGGATGGTTCTGACCGAGTAGTGTTGGTTAACACTTCTCTTGGTTGGCCAAATGGTTTAGCCTTGGATTATGATGAAGGCAAAATATACTGGGGAGATGCCAAAACAGACAAAATTGAGGTTTGTTTTCTTGCTTTTTCATTTTAAAACCAGTTTTATAATGGTTTTGAGTTGATGGTAATTTGATACAGATATTCTTGCCTCTTATCTAGGGCTCCAGAGGTACCTTTCATAGAAATTTTACTTAACTTTTAGGATTCCAGGGATTATGTATTTTCTTGCACCTAATCCTAGGATTTTGAGTTATACTGGCATGAGAAGTGGGTATTCATCTATTTCTAGCCTTAAAAGTTAATGTGAATGATTTTTCTTCATTATACCCATAATTGGAAAAAAAAAGCCACTGCGTAGATTTGCGAGGGAAAATTTCTGCCCAAACCAAGATCTAAACTGGAAGAACTGGTAGTCATGTCAGGAAAACAAAGCCCATACGTGCATGTAAATATAGCTTTTTTGGTGTTAATTGGTGTTGGGGGCAAGTAGTGGCACATAGTAAGTATTAAGATGATTACATGCAAACAATTTTTAAATTGATTTATGAGCTGTGTGGTAGAAAGATTAATTAACCAAAGCTTGGGAAAAAATAATTACCAAATGATAGAATTAAGTTGTGGCAATCAAAATAGAATTATGGTGGAAACAACCAGTGGTGAATATTTTATTACAGTGTTTTTGTAAATGTCATATATCTTTGATAATGAGTGTGAAGTCTAAATTGCACAACTTTGAATTAGGCTTTCCTAGAGGTCTTGGGGTTCACATAATTAAAACCGAGTTTCTATAACAATATTCCTTTGGGGTAGGCATGACTTCTCATATAAGGAGTGGCTTTGAATGGCTCGTCAAAGCCACAGCAGATAATCTTCTACTACATAGATAATTTGGGATATAGAGAAGTTATTTCAGAAAGATATTTCTTAGGAGTGCCAGGGACTCTGAGGGAATAATGAATTAAAGGGCCTTTTAGAATGGAAACTTGGAATAGAAAATACCCATTAGTATTCCCACCAGGCTCAAATACAGAGAACTGCATCTCTTATTCTTGCAGCTGGTTTTCATTAATAGAAAATTTTGCATAGACTTGGCTATATAAATTTTCTCCCTGTTGTTAGTGTTTCACTACCCCTCTACCCCCTTTTAAATCCAAGTTAGTGTTTGAATCTTTTAACAGCTGGAGTGCAGTGCTAATGAGACAAAGGTTATGGGTTCACTTTTCAGACAGGCTATTAGCCTCACTCGGGTTGGCTTGAATACAAATTGCACACCCATTCCCAACCAGTTCACAAATGTGTACTGTTGGACTATACATGAGTATATAGGTATTAGTATTCTTAGAAAAACAGTTTAAAGCCCGCATGTCCCAGAAGAGTGTCTATATATCAGGAAAGAACACATATAATTTATCTAATGGAAGAGCACTTGATTTATTATTTTGGGGGATTTTTAAAATTCCATATTTGGTCTTACCTTTTTTAACTTACTGTGACCGATTGGATTGTAAATAAAACATTTGTTTCTTACTGGGAATTTTTCAAGTCTTTTTCTCTCCACTTCAGGTCACTTTAAGTACTTTAGAAATGTATTCAAAATCACAAATAGTCAGGAGGGATTCAGGTAGAGAAATGAGATTTATTAGAGGTTCTGAGTGACAGTGTTTAAGAATAAAAATGAATAAAATAATAATACATAATACTGATTAAGTAGGATTTATTGCCTTCATTTGCAGTAAGTGCAGACCTTAAAGTCAGTGTTCACTGGGCCTCTTTGTTCTGTCTTCTTGAGTTGTGTGTACGGTGGTGTCACTTGCTCCCTCTTCTTCCCTGAGTGGTACCAGCGTTCTTCAACCTGCCTTGCAGATATTTCTCTTCTTCCAGGTTTGCTGGAACACAGCTACTGTTTTGTCTTTGTCCTCTTCTTGGCAGATTATTTGGGGTTAGTGGTATATATACTTCCAGCAGATTATACACACGTAGACCTCCTCTTATTTCCCTTGGAGATTCTGATGAGATTTCCCTAATTGGGGATCAGTGCTTTTGTCATTTTCTTTTCACAGACACATCTGGGAAATAGAGAGCAGGTATTGTTATTTATTCACTTCTTAACTTATGATGATGTGTAAAATTGTTAATATATGACAAACTAAGGAGAGGGCAGAGCTCTTCATCTAAATTCATCTTGTATAATTGGGGGAGAAACATTGTTAGTTTCCCTTTCTGAGACTAGCAGTGATTATAGGAGCAAATGCCACCACCAGCTATGCGTCTCCCTTTACTTAATAGTAAGTGGATTACATTGAATTTGAAAACTTTTGTAAAGATATGCATATATAGTTTGTGAAATGTTCTAGGATGATTTGCTAGCCTTTGTTTTGTAGCAGCTGATCCTAGCTAGGTACTGACCTGACGCTTGTCTAGGTCACATTTTCTCTTTTAGTCCCACCCTCTTGAGGAAGCTTCTCAGCTTTTGACAATGCCCAAGAATGAAAGGTGCTTTTTCTTGGGACTCTAAGAAAATAATCAGATTATGGCTTTAATAGCCCTGTTCTTTTCTGGAAGACTTCGAGTTTACTTGGGATCTAACTGCCCTATATGTGTTAATAGTACACATTTGGGAAGAAAAGATAGTTATTTGGTAAATAGTTATGGAGCAGTGTTAAGACATAGTAAACTCTTGTGTTTTGAGTAATCCTAAGGGCAAAGCTCTGAATGTTCACTGGCTCTCTGCTCCCTCACAGGAGATTCCTTAGATCAAGCTCTCACTCCCTTTTTTTAGTCAGGGAGATGTAATCAGATGCTGGATCTACTGGGGATCTGGAGCTAAGGATTAGGGAAACCAAGAGAAAAGTAATGGGAAGCTCTGGATTTCAGATTCAGTTTTAATTATACAGAATTGCAGAAAGAATGAATAGGTTTACATAAGGTTTATAACCATCTTCTGCAAAGAGGGAAGGACACAGGAAACTGCTAATGACTTCTGATTTTTTTTAAGGTTCTCATAGTGGCTGGTGGTTTGATATAAGAATGTGTCTGTCAGGATATATCTGGATTTCTTACTTGTCAGCTGATAGTGACTGTGTATCTATAGGTATTAGTTAAAAGGTAAAGCCAGTACTTGTTTATGCTGCTTCCTCATTTTGCTGAAATCATTTCATCGCTTTTTATGAACAAGCTCCTGGTTTATTTGTCTGCACTGGACACCCCCACCCTCTGCCCGCCAAAGTGTTAACGGTAGTGTTCTGGGGTTTCCTGATAATAAATACTAAAGCATTAGTAGAAAGGATCATTTCTATCTTTCTGATAGGGGAAGCATCAGATAAACCTTGATTTCTGTGTTACCAGACCCTGACATAGGCAGAAGCACATTGTGTCTTAACAACATTCTCCTTTTTCTGGGTCAGGTTTCACTGCCCAAAACACCTATTGCACTGAGGGCCTGCAATGCTGTTTGTCCATAGCAAAGACATATCACTGATAATTTATAAGTTTAAAGCATTTTCTTGCCATTATATAAAATTAAGAATGTATTTTCTTTTGGATGCTTTCCTCATTACATCCCAATTTAAGTAATTGATGAAATTAATGTATATTGAATAACTGGTTTTATTGAAAATAATACTGTCATAGCTAAATGTTCTCACAATTTGTTTTCTCATTATATACTTTTTATTTCATATTTTTTCTTCTTTTGTTTCTGCTGACAAATGTAGCAACACTTAGTAGTTATAGGTAAAAAGAGAGATTTTTCTTTTTGTCTACTTAAAAGGCCTGTAAGATTTGTTTTAAATCCCTCTTATTATAAATTTCACTACTTTAGTGAATACGATGTCCATAGGTAGTTCTTTCCAAATCTAATTATACCTGGCACAACTTTTTTGGGAAACAGAAATGGAGATTATTAGAACCTTGAGTACCAAGAAATTTTGAATAAAGAGGGTATTATTTTGTGGGGCCTGTGTTGAAAACTTGGCATTTGGTGAATGTTCTATTTCATATTCTAAGGCTGAATATGAAATTACAGGGCTACATTTTCCTCTCATGACTATTTCCTGTATTTTATCAATACCCTAATAAGGAAATTTGTTTCCCAAGTATTCAGATTTCTTTTTAAAGTAATTTCTTTGTCTGACACCTTTAGCCTGTGTATTGTGAAAGTCTGTTAAAGCACACAAGGACCCATTTATGATGATTTTTCTTATTGTTTGTGTCTAAGATTACTTCCTCCTTAAGAAAGTATAATAATATAATCATCTGTTGTTGAGATAAAGCTCTTCTGATTACATGCAAGTACCAACAAGTACTTCCTTTTGGATCTTTGCTAGTTTATAACTTTCCGTGCTCCTTAAAACAGATTATATTATACTTTCAGTTTTAGATAATCAAGATAATGAATTTAAATACCTGAATCTTTGCTTATTCATACCACTTTATCACACTATATGTATGTGAATATATATTTTTCCCCCTCATTTTCTTGACATACAATAACAGAAGAATTATATTGATAAACTCCATCATTAGATTTGGAGCCTATATTCATTGAATTTACAAACCTGGGGCTGCCCTGTTATATCACCTTGCATTTGTTTGGGGTGTATCTTATGATAATATATTTTTAAACTCCTATTTGAAAGTTACCTGTTCATGTACAATTCTGGCAACATTATTTACCTTGTTATAATCTGTTGCAGCCAAAGTAGTACATCATCCAATTATAGGCTATGTTGTCTCATTATCTACTTGACTTTGGCTCTAAAAGTTATTTCATGTATATAATGAGAGAACCGACCTAGATGATAGGTATAATCATGCTTTCCTGAACTGCCACAACAAATCCAAGATGCTTTGCCTCACTTAGGAGTTAGTATAGTTTTATCTATGTAAACTAGGATAATCTGATGCATGTTGGTATTTAGAAAGCATTTTAGTGACAGAGTTTGAACTTGCTCTTGGATCATTTTTTTAAAAATGTTCTTCTTTTACGCTTTTTGTTCTCATGATTTAGTATAAAACCATTTAACATGTGTGGAGATGTTTTTAGTTTCCATCTGAAATGTTTAAAGCTTGCCAAATGTGTAACTGTGTTTTACTAATGGAGTCCATGTTAAACATTATTTTTCAGGAGGTTATTTCTATATAGGTGGGAAACTGTTATAGTTTTAAAGGAGTCATAAAGATTTAATTTATATTGTTTTTAGATGGGTTGGATAGGGTAAGCAGTCAGATGAGGAGGGCAAGGATCACAGTATGGGGACTTGTGGGACGGAATTTGCAGAACATTGAGCAGTTAACAGTGACAGGTATTTTAACTGTTTCAATTTAAAGTTATCACCAGCTATTAAAAGATTCTGTGTAATAATCATGTGTAAAGTTATCCATAATGAACAAAGTATTCTCCTTCAAATTTTTCTACTTTTAGTATAGTTTACAATAAAAAAAATGTAGACCTGCTAAAGAGTGTTCTAGTGCAGGCCCTGCTTTTTGATGTTGTTAAACTCTTAGATTTCCTGAACTCTTCATTCACTGTATACTATAATTTGCTTTTTTGTTACAGTTGATCTGAAATAACTAAATCTCAGAGAAGGATTAGAATTCCTTTTATTGTACTGAGATTTTCAATAGACTGGTGTTTGTTTAGTATTTCATTTATAATTTGAGCTTCTGAAATCTTCCAAGACTTACAGTTTGAAAGTAGGAATGAAATTAGAGGCTTTATGCAATTAATAGAACACCTATTCAAAATTTTTTGTTCATTTATTTTTGATTTTGGATTGACTAATGATTTGGATTTTATATTTAGTTGGGAATTAGAATATTGCTTTTGTGTTTTAGTTGCAATATTAATCTTAAAATATGTTAAAAACCCTTTATACCACAATAGATTTCATTCCTCTACATGTAGTAAGTAAACAGTGTTTCCTGGGTTTTCAAAGTGTTGTTGTTTTTGAATAAAATAAAACTGTTTTCAGATCTCATAAAATGAGCTGTGGCTTCTAGGTAGTATGATACGCAAACATTTTTTTCTTTCTATTCCAGGTTTCTCTTCCTAAAATTCAGCAGTGCTTGGTGCTTTTTGCTTAGTTGGTTAGCTCTTCTGTTTGCCTAATGTCATACAGCTTTCTGTTTAGAAAGAGTGAAATTCAAGTTTCATGATTCCTAATACAGTACTTTTTGTGCTGTGCTCTGCTGCCTCTTTTTTATTTTGAAATAATTTCAGACTTAAAAGTTTGCAAGAATAATACATCTTTCACCCAGCTTCATTTTATATGCTTATAGAACAATTATCAACACCTGGAAATTAACATTGATATACCATTTCCATTATTCCTATTGTATTTATTAATTGGAATTCTCCTGTAAGGAAGAACAGTCCCCTCTCCTCTATTTATTCAAATTAAATATTCCATTGTATCTATATAGCACATTTCCTTTAACCATTCATTGTCTGGACATTTAGGTCGGTTCTACCTCTTGCCTATTGTGAATAATGCTGCAGTGAACATGAGTGTGCAAATATCTCTTAAGATCCTGATTTCACTTCTTTTGGATCTGTACCTGGAAGTGGGCTTGCTGGGTCACATGGTAATCCTATATTTATTCTTCCATTTTTAAAGCAGTTTCTGAAACAACAATACACCCAGCTTTATCTTAATTTCCCTTGCCTCAGACCTGAAATCAGCGGTGGCTCCAAGGAGCCAGGGTTCTTTTAAATGAAGAATAGTATTTAAAAACCAATATCTGGGCATAAGGGGTGCTCATTGGTACTGGAGTACTTTTCAATACTAAGGTGTTACGGTTGGTTTTCGTTCTACTCAGAATTTAAAGAGAATTTATTTTAGCTGTGCTTGAAAAGAAGGCGAGGAAAGGAGGCAGTTTTCCCTGGTTAACATGCTTGTGTTTTCCCAGTCGGGTTCATGGAAGGCTGCAGGACAGGGGAGCTCTCAGAAGTGTCTTGTGAAGCAGTTCGGTGTAATTGATTAAGGTGGTGGTGCTGCTCATCAGAACGATGCCTTCAGCTGAAAATCTGTTCTCAGTTTTGTAGTTTTCCTGAGTAATTCAGGTTTTAGAAAGCTTTGGTCACAATAGCAATTCTTAGCTCTATCTGTAAAAGCATCGTCTCTGCAAATGGTTAATAGTCTAAGCATGATTTCTTGAAAAAATATTATAAAACTACCTAGTGTGACTGTGGTACTTTTCTCATATTAAAAAATCACTTATTTACTCAGATACAGTAGCCTTGAGCCAGGTGGAAAAGCTTTAAATACAGCACTGTCATTGCTCTACTGCTCTCTTAAACAGGTGCGTGGGCCCTTTCACATCCCCTCCTGGGCCCAAAGCATTTCTCTTTTCTTGTCACCCCAGTGAGATTCTGCATGAGGGAAATGTTATTTCTGTGGATATAGTATATTTTATTTTTTAAAAGGTCATTTCTGTGAAACTGTATTTTGTACCCTATTAAGTGTATCAAATCACCCCAGTGATATCTCTCTCTATAAATTTTTAATTCACTACGTGTTTTGGATATTGGCTGGAATATTAGAAGAGGAATGGTTCATTGTGAGCATAATTTTAGTTTCTCTTTTGGAAGTATATAGCATTCTCAGTTGAGCTCATTTTATGATGGGTGCCTGGTTGTCCTATTGTCATCTCTTTCTTGTGAACGTGTCTGGTCAAGTAAATTTGCCTAGCAACAACTTTGGTAGTAGACTGGCTGCATTCCAAGTTTTCACAGGTAATCCTGTCTTGACATTTAATGAACTGATGAAACAGCTCAAAAAACCGGATGTGATGTTTATAGAAAGTTTGCCATTACCTCCTCTCTGCGGAGAGAATGTTCTGGTTAACCCACATGTGTTTCCTGTTGTAGCCTATATTCTCAGTGTGGTTTGCAGTATTTGGGAATGCCTCAGAGTGTTAAACACACACCGCAGTGCGGTTGAAGCAGCTGAAACCACTGGAGACTTGGGTGCAGATTGGGAGGTAGATTTTAGAGGTGACAGAAGCCTAATTATCAGTTTAACTAATTAAACCACTCTGAGGTAATACAGTGAAGCACAGCCTTGAGAGTTGCCAGAAGATTTAATTAGTGTTGGCTCAACTTTTAAAGCATAAGGGTAATCTTTCGGAATCGCCTAAAATGGTTCACTTGTCTTGGGCCCAGAATGTACAAACAAGCTTTTACCAGGATTTGTGTTGTTATTGTAAACATAAGGGGCTTCAAACCATATTTACAAACCTAGTAACCTGTCCAGAACGGTTATTAGTTGGGTATGAGAAATGTAATAGTAATTTCCTTGGAGATAAAGCAGCATGTTCTTGGTTTACTATGTTGCTTCTGCCCAGTAGAAATAGATTGTGTGGTTGGTAGAAGAGAAATATTTAGGGGAGAAGCCAATTTTCTATTAAAATGTCAACTCGGCCCAAATAATTAAAGGAAAGAGATTTCAGAAAGTAACCATTGGACTCTGTAATAAAGGGAAATACATGGTTCTTAAGATGTAAGGTCTCACAATCAGATTTTATTTAAGCTGTTGATCCCTTAATCTCTTCATAGGATTCTTATAATTGTTTTCCGCATCATATCAACAATAAAAATAACAGCATTTATTAATAATCGCTCTCCCTCTTCCTTCTCCTCCCCCTCCCTTGGACTTGCTCCTTATCTATTCTCTTCCATTTTTTTTAATTATGGAAAATTTCAGACACACAGTGAAGCAGAGTAAAGATTCTCTTGAAACACCCAGCTTCAGCCATTATCAATACATGGTGAATCTGAAATGCTCTGAAAGGGAGGACCAAGGAGATGACAGATAAGGATTCTCTTATGAATATAACTGTGGTTTTAATACTTCTATTTTGAGATAACCTAAAAGAAATGAAAGAATCAGGCCCTTGTCCTTGCTCTTACAAATGTAGTGCTTTGAAATGTAGACTTGCAAATGTGATAAAAGATGAAAAAGGTAGACTTTTTTAATTTTTCATCAGAAATTGTTTTTTGAAGTAATTTTAACCCATATTAGAATTAAGTGTAGTATTGCTGAGGAGGAAGGAAAGACCAAATGGAAGACACGTAACTGTTTGTGACTCTACTGTGCCTGATGGGTCTGAGGCAACCCTGAAGGTGGAAGGTGTGAGAGGGCACAGACATCTAATCTAAAAAGGGTATATTAATATTTTTGTGGGCTGTATAGTCACCACTATGAAATTCTAATCCTGCATAGTCTATTGTGGTAGCCAGTAGCCATATATGGCTACAGAGCACTTAAAATGTGGCTACTCTGAGTTGAAATACATAAAGTGTAAATACACATTAAGAAAACCTAATGTGAAAAATACATAAGAGCTCACTCATGAAAAAGTTTAAATATTGATTACGTGTTGAAATAAAAAACATTTTGTATATATTGGATTAGGTAAAATATATGACGTAAATTAATTTTACGTTTTAAAATTTAATTTTACTGTTTCTTTTAACTTCTTAAAATCTGGCAAGTAGGAAATTTAAAATTACAGACATGCCTCACATTTGTGGCTTGTATTATGTTTCTCTTGGACAGCACTATTCTAGACTCAATCCTGTTGTTAAAAACTGCAGCAGACAAGAATAGGAAGATAGGGGATTAAGAGAAACAACGTGCTTGTAAAATCACATTTAAAAAAATCTTTAGCACATCTTAATTACATTGTTTCATTTGAAGTAGGTATATCTAGCTTTAGTGTACACTTATTTCCACACTCCCCCTCTAGCTTTAGCACACCCCCACCCCCTTAGTTTTTGCTTTGTAAGTGAGAGAGAACAAGGAATACCTTCAAGGGACTAATGCTCTAGTGAGTAAAACTACAAAATCCTTAGCTGTGGCTTTTAGGGAACTGGATGTAAGTTCTTGGCCATTGTGCTACTCCAGAGATCTTAAGACTTGCATTGCCATTTGTTGTTTTTCCTCCAGATGTTGCTGAAAACCTTACTATGTCCTTTGCTCTTTTTTCTTTCCCCCCCCTGAAGCCCTCGCTTACACTTAGAATAGCATTAACACTGATCCAAACCCCAGTTTTGTCAAGGGACTGCAGTGAAGATCAGCAAAGCATTTCTGATCTACAGTTATTTATGTGCAATTCTGAAATCCAAAAAACTCTCAAAACCAAAAGTTAGTTTTGTTAATTTCATGTTGGTGGAGAACCTGACCTGAAGCAATGTAAGACCATTTGTAGCCTTTACTTATCTCCCTTTGTGGAAATATTTATATGTCTTGCTGTAAAAATATGAATGTGTTTGGCCATAAAGTGCTGCTCTGGGTCCATGTCGAAGGGATAGTCCGTGTGCATTGTGTACACCCTTCCAAATATCAAAACCCAGCCGAGCTCCGAAACACAGCTGGCCGCGAGCCCTGCACATACGGGATTTTGGACTTCTGTGTTTCCCCGAAAATAAGACCGGGTCTGATGTTAATTTTTGCTCCAACAATCTACATCTATTCATTTATTCATGTACACAAATCTACATTTATTCAAACACTCATGTCTGGCTGATGATCTTAACCTGGGCTTATGTTTGGGGTAGGGCTCATATTACGAGCATCCTGAAAAACCATGCTAGGGCTTATTTTCCAGTTAGGTCTTATTTTCCAGGAAACACGGTATTACCATCTCACAGGAATTGAAAATATTTTCTTGGCCATAATTCTGCATTTCAGATATTTATCTTTAGCATAAACAGCCTGAACACAGTGACAGAGGTAAACGAGGTCTTCCTGGCGTCCGGCTTTGTCAGGGCACTCTCCAAGTGCTTTCAGGTTTCCTGCTTTCTAAGTTCTCCTCATCTTGGAATTTCATACCTGCCATACGGTGGTATCTGCCTGGTATTGTCGCCTTTAAGTCCCTTTTGTATTCTTTCTGCCTCAGAGCTTTGAAAGTCAGTCATACAGAACATCCCTGATTCTGTGTTTTAAAATGTGTTATTTATTTTATTCTGGAAAATCTTTTTGTCAAAATTCTTCTAATTCTTCAAGATGTATTTGAATTCCTACTATTTCCTGATGTTTCTCTTGGTTAGCTATGGGCCAGAGAAGGTTATATGTGTGTGGTTGCAATGTAAATGTAATTTACCTCCCAAACTAAGACTGTAATTCTTAAGCTAGAAGAGACCATGTTATAAACTTCTTCACATTCATAATGTTTTCTATGGTGATTTGCACTTATTAGATATGTTCATTAATGTTTGCTTTGGGGCAGTGGAGTGAGGGTCTGGTAGAGCATCAGAAGGATGCTCTGATCAAATCATCAAACCGTTTGTTCCCCTTTGTTTACTGTCTTAGTTACTGTACAGCTAAGTATCATAAGCCAACAGTAAAAATGGTGTTTGGAAAAGGGAATAAGTAAGGCCCTGTAGTTTTCCAATAGTAGCCAGGATATAGAAAGCTGCATGCTGCTTCCATCCTTCAGTTTAACAATTGCAGTTTTGTTCTTTTAGTTCCACATATTCTTTTATATTTTTGTATTTTTATTTTGAAGTGCTACATTTTAATAAATTAACTATAACCATTTAAATCTAGCTATCTCCTTTTAAGGACTAAAGCACTTTACTAAAATAATTTTAAAGGGCAAGAACCAGCATTTACTGAGCATCTACCATACATCTGGTGCTGTGCTATGTATTTAATATTATTTTTTTTAATCCTTAAATAATTCAGTGAGGTTAAGTGCTCTCTCCCTATTTTCACATGTGAGGAATTGGCTGAAGTTACCCAGCGAGTGATAGAGCTTATATTTGAAATCTAAATCTATCTAATTCTGCCAGAACATTGTTTGCTAATCTTGAAATATTTTTAGAGAACATAAGAATGAAGGGTAACTGCTAAATAGAAGCTCCTTAATTATGTCAATAAAAGGATCATTTGGAATTGTGCTTTTGTTATTTTTCTCACTGAGATTTTCAGTTTCATTTTTTGCCCTTTATCCAAACTCGTACTTTATCAACTGTCTTTTCTGAGCCAGCCTGCCACCTGCTGGCAGCTCAGCAGCTGCTCAACTAGGGCTGGGCATCGAACTGCTGTTGCTCAGAGCTCAGCTCACACTCTTGAGCAAGCCCTTAACCAACTGAGCCACTCGGCTGGCCCTCAACTGTCTTGTAATTTGTTCATTTATCAAAATGAACACACAAAAATGTTGCGGGTTGACATAGCTAAAAGAGAAAAGAGTTGGTTGATCTTGTAATATTTTTGAAGTAGAAATTTAAATTTTATTTTTTTTAAAAAGTTCAGTATTAGGCATCTAGAATATGTTTTTAGATCAGTAAATTTTAAAGGAAGGCCAATATTTGGGTATAGTAATCAGCCAAATTAGTGTTAATATTTTAAATGTAAGATAATACATAATAATTGATTTAAGATAACACTGAAACTAGGAATAAAAATCAAATCAGATATGTTTTTTATACCATAAGCTTGTAAGAAAGTGATGTTTTAGAGTTTTATAATAAAGGATATTTAGCGCTCCGATAGACACTTTCTGAGAGGATGATGCACTCCTAGTGGAGAGCATCAGCTCACTGTTAAGTATATGACAGGTTAGATGAGGTCGCAGTGCATTTTCTGGGAGATGCAGTCAGAAACTCTGCAGTCGAAACTCATGAGACCTTAGACTAGAACTTGACGTATTTGTAATTTGTCTGTACAAGACAATAGTAGAAGCCATAAAATTTGATGGGCTTTTTGAAGAGTGTTTTACAGAGAAGAACTTGGGATATATCCACCAAGATTTGAAAAAGGATGGAGTAACCAGTGAAATAAAGAGAGAAAAAGCAGTCCTGGCTATAGGAAGAATAAAAAAAAAAAAGATTATGTGGTGCCATGAAAACCCAGTGTAGAATTTCAGTGGGTAGTTAAGACTATCAAATGTTAAAAAGAGAAACGAGCACAAGAACTAAGAAAAGCAAGAAAGTAGTCATTGACCTTTTTCAGCAGTTATTTAATCTGAGTCATAGATTGGAAGCCATTTGTAGGGAATTGGGGGAATAAATGATAAGAGTCATGGAGGCAGCTGTTAGAGATCATATTCAGAAAACATGGCAATAAAATCAATCATTGAACTTTTAGACAGCATCTTCCAAAAACGGGGTTAATTATGTTGTGTTAAAGGCAGAAAAGAAGGACCTTATGGAGAGGGAGATATTCAAGAGTCTGGGAAGGAAGGAAATATTATTGGGAGGAAGTTCTTGTAAAGGGGTTAGAGGAAGATACTGGTATAAGAGCTAATCTCATTTTTAGGATGGAGGCAAAAGTATATAGTTTTATAAATAAGCTTCCCCTACCTAAAATAAAGCCTTTTCTAAATTATATGTCTAATAAAGGAAAGATTTTTCAGCTTGATCATGCAGTAATAGAATGGGGCCTGAAATTCTTTCTCTGAACTTTGCCATTAGGAGGGATCAGGAATGTATCTTTTCTCCAAAACTAGGTGGTGGAATGCATTTTTACATGGATTAAAATTTGGGCAAGAAAACCTTTCATTCATTCAAATGGCCAAACTGTAGGATCTGAGAATAAGAACTGTTACAGAAATTTTCATTTTCATTTTTAGAAAGACTGCTTGAGTGTCTTAGGAAATCTATCTCCTTTTAAAAATTACTTAACAAGTATTCATGGATTTCTTTGCCGGGATCTTTTCTAATAGTTTTGGAAGACACATAAATGGATGAATTAAGGTTCCTGCTATTCTAGTGTTCACATTCTAGTTAGATATGTAAATAAAGTATTAACCCTTTTCTCCTATGTAGTCCTTTTTACTCTTAAACTCCAAAGTGATTTTAAGATGTAACATAGACATCATAAAATATGTCCAGAAATGATCTATTGCAAGAAAATATAAATGTAAAAAATCTAAATTCAGCTTTCAAAGAGAAATGATTAACTTTAAAAAGTATTTAATTGAGGAGTTGGGGCAGTAGTTAATTTTTTTAACAGTGGTTTTGATTTTTAAACATTTTATTTAAATACAGATTTATACAGTTGGCTTGATAGAAGTTCTGTTGTATGAGCAACATTCAGCTAATATAGTCTCTTCCATCAGATATAAATCAAATATTTATTGATATTTGCAAATTAAAGGATATAGCACAGTTTTGCTTGCTCAATTTTTAAGTACTTCATCTGTTTCCAAGGTTTGGCTATTCTTGGAAGATCAGCAGGTGTTTTAAAATTTTTAGAGGAGAGATTAAAAAAGCCCATCTGGTTGTCATTCCACCTAGGCAATCACAGTATTGGCTTACATGGAATATTTCTTACTAATTTTATGGATTAAATTAATACTTGAATATAAGATTGTATCTGATACTTTTTTTAGGTAGGTCAGGGAGCCGATATTGTTTACAATTACGTGTTTTTAATACCAGAATAACATTTGGAAGGCCACTTTGCCTGTCACACAGGCCACTTTAAATAGTAGAAATGGTCTCAGTTGTGGTCTTGCAAGTTTGTGCTCTGGAAGACATACTCCATCTTTTAGAACAGAAGATTAGTACGTGCTGCTGCAGTGTCGGACACAGAGATGCCTCTGCCGCTTCTAAGGAAATTGCTGATGTTTATGAGAGTGTCAGAATGAATTTAATGTTAATTAAAAAAAACCAAAAACCAATGAAATAAAAAATGTACTAAATGAATGAGTCCTAAAAAAGACATCAACTCTGTTTACAAGCTGTGTGACCTTATATGAATGTTTCCTTAGATGCAAAAAAGGCAAAACTCTCAAGATAAAATAACATATGTTATAAAACAAATATGCACTGAAATAATGTATGTGATGGTACATTATAATTTGAAAACTAATGTACAAGCAAACTTAAGGTGAAGATATTGTATTTTTAATTTTTACATAGTTGTATAATAGAGGAGATGCATACTAAACCTAACATTGCCAAAACCTTTAAAAGGAAGGAACGGTAATAAGAGATTGGAGAAATAGAGGTAAAATATGAGCTTATATTGAGTATTTGAAATCATTCTCATTAAACCAGCATTTTTGTCATTTGTGAAAGCATTGCAATAGGGCTAAGACGACACGTTTGTATTTTTATGAAACAGGCAGTTGAATTTGTCATTTTTACATACATTTGAAGAATAAGTACACATCTTTTCCTCTTCCTTCTCTTTAAACCTAAACTTGAAGGTTATGAATACTGATGGCACTGGAAGACGAGTACTAGTGGAAGACAAAATTCCTCACATATTTGGGTTTACTTTGTTGGGTGACTATGTTTACTGGACTGACTGGCAGAGGCGTAGCATCGAAAGAGTACACAAACGAAGTGCAGAGAGGGAAATCATCATAGATCAGCTTCCTGACCTCATGGGCCTGAAGGCCACAAATGTTCATCGAATCATTGGTAAGTAATTCCAGAGTTCTCTGAGAGGTGGAAGCCAGGAATGAGAAAAGATGGAGACAGGCAGCAGTTTGTAAAGCAGCATTGTAAATTGTTGATGTTTTGAGGGAATATAGAAATCATCCGTTAACCGGTTTTTTAACCAGGCATGGGTCTTTTCAATGTTGTCTTAGTACTCTGGCTCCATAGTTTGAATTGAAGGGATAAAAACACACCCTCTTTCATCAAAAGAATTCAGTCCTATTGTATGAATAATGTGGCGTATTTTAAAGCTTACTCTGGGTACAAAGGGAAGTTTTTGCCATACCTTTATTGATCAGCAAGGGAGTTTTGACCTCCATTTCCAACCTGGGCCAGTTCACTCCTCCTTAGGCAGCCTGGTGGTCCCCTCCTGGGCGGTCCCCAGGATGGTGCCCACTTAGTGCAGACGCCCATCGGCACAGCGCACTGCAGCTCAGAGCTCTTGGTCTCCAGGGATTCCCCTGGCTCAGCCTTGTGAGTAGCTGGGACAGCCCACAGCATTGCAACCCCACCTTTTATTCCCTATTAATCCTCATAGCGCTGGTTTGTGAGTTCAGCCTTGAAACTAGATTTGGGAGCAGATACAATCATAGGTCTTTGTGAATCCATTGCTTAGTCATTTTAAAGTGAAAATGTGTTGATTGTGTCAATGTGCGTGTCCTTCTGTGCCCCTTTCTAATTAATTTATCTTTCAGGTTCCAACCCCTGCGCTGAGGAAAATGGGGGATGTAGCCATCTTTGCCTCTATAGACCTCAGGGCCTTCGCTGTGCCTGTCCCATTGGCTTTGAACTCATCAGTGACATGAAGACCTGCATTGTCCCAGAGGCTTTCCTTTTGTTTTCACGGAGAGCAGATATCAGGAGAATTTCCCTGGAAACTAACAATAATAATGTGGCCATTCCACTCACTGGCGTCAAAGAAGCTTCTGCTTTGGATTTTGATGTGACAGACAACCGAATTTACTGGACTGATATATCACTCAAGGTTAGCAAACAAAGTGGAATATTCAAACTGGGGACCAAAAGGCAGAGCTTCTAGCATTTCTGAGTCTTCATGCTATAATCAGCCGCCCTCATTGCTTCATAGGCCAAGTTCAACAAAAACTGTTAACTTTTTAAAGGAAGTCAAGAGAAAGGCTCATTCAGTATTTTATTAAGTGCCTTTTAATACACTTTGCTTGAGTGTTCTCAATCTGTAAGACATAGTCTTCCTCTGCTTTGTCCCGTTGAAGATAATGAGGGACGTTTTCTGCAATTTGAGAAGCAGCAATTGTATTCTTCACACAAGCGGCTTTTAGAGACTTGAGTCTTAATTTATTTTCAGCAAAATTTTGGAGCCTGACCGAGGTAGAAAATGCCAATTATGAGTTACAGAACATTTTTTTTCCTAGAATAAATATTGTAAAGCATACTGAGTTAATAAGGAGTTCTCAGAAAACCTGGAGAAATATCTTTTCTTCTTCCAGATTGTTTTGGGTGTGTTTCACATAGCTTGTGTAAAATTTTGTCTAACATGCAAAAATCATGGATATAGGAGCCAGGGTAGTATCCTCAACTGTTCAGTAACTATCTATCAGATGAGTGAATAAATGAAATGAATAAATAAATCTTGTCTTTTACTGTATGGCATTCCAAGTTTCTTCATCTTGAAAACAGAAATAAATAATACTTACCTTGTAGGGCTATTTTGAAACTTGATTGAAAATATATGTACACAAAGTACTTAGGATAGTGCTTGAAAGGAAGTAGCAGCTATTATTAATAGCTTGAATCATGATTGTTTTAAATGTTAGGGAATTCAAAGCTACAGTAGTAATATGGTAATGCTAGTATGCATTTTATAAGGTATAAGGTTGTTGAGATCTTCTCAAAGTGACACAGTGACATGGCATACTCGCACGCACCTTCAGAAAGCTGACTACCAGTTAAGAGTCTACAACACTCTGGTCACATTTTTTTCACTTGATTACTAATAAATTTTAAAAGAAAAATCATTTCACTGTCTTACTAGAATAAAGTTTTGGTCCTTAAGAATTTCAAAAATTTCTGCCTGAATTGGCAATAAATCTTGAGGTCACAGTTGCATTTAATTAGAGATTGATATCATTTTTTTTTCTGTGCTTGTAAAATATTTGAATTGTATTAAGAAACTTTGCCCCTGGCTCTTCTGGTTCTTTCCACCCAACAAAACCCAAACCAAACATTTTTTTCTGGATAGTGTTTTGTGCTTAAGCCCTGTGACTTGATTGTTCATCTTGTTTTTGCAGACCATCAGCAGAGCCTTTATGAATGGCAGTGCACTGGAACACGTAGTGGAATTCGGCTTGGACTATCCGGAAGGCATGGCAGTGGACTGGCTTGGGAAGAACTTATACTGGGCAGACACGGGAACCAATAGAATCGAGGTGTCAAAGTTGGATGGGCAGCACCGGCAAGTTTTGGTGTGGAAAGACCTAGATAGCCCCAGAGCTCTTGCTTTGGACCCTGCTGAAGGGTAAACAGCTTTATGTATGCATTCGTTGCAACTATATTGTGCATGGGTTAGTTATGGCTTATGTTCTTGATGTCTTAATGCTTATTAGGAATCTGACAAATAGGTAGCTTTATTTTAAAACCATTAGTTGAGAAGTCACTGATTTTAGAATTAATAATTATTAGCAAATTTTACTTTCGTCGTTATTAACATTGGGTGAAGTGAGATTCGTGAAATGGATTAATAATCTAGTATTACAACTCACATTTGTATACTAAGTAAACAGCCTTTTTAAAGGTATCAAGTCTATATTTGCTTGCACCCTCTCCCAAGGAATACCAAATTCCAAACCTGTTAAAGTAAACCCACTGAAATAATGTTGTGCGCAAAGAAATAACTTCATTTGTTTTTAAGAAGCTCCATTTTACAATATTGATTCAAAATGGACAATTAGTTTGATCATTATTATAAGCTTGGAGAAACTTTGGTATTAAATACAGTAAACTATTTATTTACAAAATAATGTGTTTTTCAAGAGTAGATGATTCCACCTGCATGATTTAGCAAGTTTTAAAAAGCCAGCAGCTAAGAGATGAGAAATTTTGAAGAATAATTGCACTTTTAAAAGCAGAAGTTAACAATGCGGACATACGAGCCTATTTTACCATATCTATAATTAAAAATAGTTTTCCCTGAAATCACATTAGTTCCCTGATTAGCTAGTTAGCCACCTAATTAGGAGGCCATATCAAAGGCAGCTTCTCTTTGCTGACACATTGTGGTTGGATTATGGTGATCTTTTACTCTAAGCATTAGTTACCAGACAGATAAATTTAGTAGTTGGTACTGAGGACTCTAGTTTATGTGCCTCTGGCAACTGTGAAATTTCTGTCACAGTTGTTTCTCTTTGGCTCTGGTGGTGTGCACGTGCCTATCAGCTGACAAGTACAGATGCAAACAAAGCCTGAGACCAACTTGACTTTCAGAAAAGCATGTTTCTATATTGCTACCAAGTCAACCCTCAGCTGGCAGGCTGATGAGCGAATGTCTGCCCTCAGGTATTTGATGACCGCTGGTAGGCGGAGAGCTTTCCTAGTCCCCGTATTCAGAGAGTCCTGAAACTAGCCTCTAACTAGTTTAATTGAAAGGGCTAAGGATTAGGTTCTACTTAATTCTAGCCCTGTTGTGTGACTGGCTTGAAGACATTAGACAGATCATTCACATTTCTTCTAGTGCTTCGGCCTCCTCATCTGTAAAAAGCCTGGAGTACTGTAAGGCTGTCTAAGGGAATGTGAAAAACTCAAAATAGTAAGATAAAAGCAAGAGTATGCTAAAATTTCACAGCAATTATAGTAGTGATATTTATTGTTCAGCTGACACAGTAAAGGGTGACTCATTGCTCTTAGACACACAGTATGTTCCCTTGGACCGCGTGTCCAAATACATTTCAAAGTTTGCTTTTTTTAACTTCATTTAATTTGTGCTTTTCACATACTCCTACAAGTTGTTTTGGGGGAGAATTTTTTTTGACACAAGTCAAAAAGTAAGTTCAAAAGTTTCAAAAGTTGAATTACTTGTATTTAGAAATATATAAAGATATTTATTCAGAAGTGAACCAGATTTAGAGACCAGAACTGTAATCCTTCCCTATCTTCTTGAATATTAGTTTTATAAATTCAAGTGCTGCAATGGGAAATCACTGGTTCGTTTCCAATTCCTAGGTTTTGGATGGAACAGATTCATTGGAAAGACTAAGGAAAGCTGACTCACTTCCTTTTTAGTATATAAGAAGAAATTTAGTTGAGGGTGCCAAAATAATTGAAAAATTATAGCCATGATTTTGTTTTACGAATTTCCTTGATTTAATGTATATTTTCTTTAAAGGTGTTCAGTTAACTAAGCATGAATATGACCCTTTCTCCCAAATAATCAAAAGTGAAATGTTAAATGTCCATTGTTTTGAATTTAGATTTATGTATTGGACTGAATGGGGTGGGAAACCAAAGATAGACAGAGCTGCCATGGATGGAAGTGCACGTACGACGTTAGTTCCAAACGTGGGGCGTGCAAACGGCCTAACTATTGATTATGCTAAACGGAGGCTCTATTGGACAGACTTGGACACCAACTTAATAGAGTCTTCAAATATGCTTGGTAAGTTCTACTTTTTTTTTTATTTGGACAGCCAGTAGTGTAGCGTATTGTTCTTTTTATGCAAGATCAGAAAGGTTGCTATTACCATTGGTTAGATACCATTAATAAAACTTCATATGAATGTGTAGGTTCTTCCTCTGTCTGGCATTGTATTCTGTTTATTGTTACCAATAGTGGGCCAGGCACTTGGATTTACATCTCTTTATTGTGTGGAAATTTCATTATTGCTGTGCTTGTAATGGAATTTATAACTCCCTAGATATTCCTGAAGTGACTTTTGGTACCAGTAAAATACAGTATATGCATTTCCATCTTTTTATGGAAGGAAGAAAACATTGAACGATAGGCCCTTGTGGAGAGAAAATAAGGCCACAATCAAAACAGACCATTTGTAGGAGTTTAAACAAACTCGGTGATTTATAACAAGAATATAAGTTTGAGGCATGGGGTCAGACTGCAGATGGATTGATTTCAGAGGGCTGGTCTGGTTTTAGAATTGCTTTAAAATGAATTGTTCTTTTTTAAATTGCTTACAAATGTAATGTTTTACATGTTACCATTCGGGGGAGGGGGCAACAAGACTCCTATTCTCACATATTTCATCCCCTTGCTTTTCCTGTCTGCTGCCTTTCCGAAAATAGGACTTAACCGTGAAGTTATAGCAGATGACTTGCCTCATCCTTTTGGCTTAACTCAGTACCAAGATTACATCTACTGGACCGACTGGAGCCGACGCAGCATTGAGCGTGCCAACAAAACTAGTGGCCAAAACCGCACCATCATTCAGGGCCATTTGGACTATGTGATGGACATCCTCGTCTTTCATTCCTCTCGGCAGGCAGGGTGGAATGAGTGTGCTTCCAGCAATGGGCACTGCTCCCACCTCTGCTTGGCAGTGCCAGTTGGAGGTTTTGTTTGTGGATGCCCTGCTCACTATTCTCTTAATGCTGACAACAGGACTTGTAGTGGTAAGCTACAGTTCCTCCCCAAAGAACACTAGCATCAGAGGAGGATGCATGATTCTGAAAACTCTGAAGTTCATATTCTTCCTAGAGTAAAAAGTTGTAGAAGTCCACAGTTGATCATCTGTTTAATAAAAAAAGGACTAAAGATGGAAAAATGCCAGTTTTTCTTACATTTTATTGGATGACAGCTGGTTGATGTTATGGAAAAACTGATATTACAGAAAAATTAAATCTTTTACCTGTAAACATTCAATATTTACTGCAAAATTGGCATAGCTTAATTGAGAGACAGTCTGGCATATGTGCTATCCATAATTCATATTTAGTCATTAGAAAGGAAAGAGTAGTACAAACAGTACAACAGAGAGATTTTCCAGAATACAGCTTTCTTGTCCTTAGAGGTTCATAGAATAGGCTAAAGATAAAACCTTTAAGTATATAAAAGGCTGGCAGAAAACGCATGTGAGTAAATTTAGCCCAGTGTGAAACAGCAGTAAATAGATGGGAAGCTAGGGAGCACACGCTCTGAACACAGTGGGCGGTTGCTGCTTAGGTCCAGCTGATGTCGCTGGGTCTCCTTCCTTGGCCATGAATCCAAAAATGTATTTTGGCTGCGATATCTCCTGATTTTTAAATGTTAGCAAGTACTGCATATTAAACACACACACACACTCTGCTAACAACAACCAAACACAGTGTATAACAAAACATTGTTGGCTTAGGGAAACCTAGTTTGTGATTCAAGTATACGTGAAGGCCTGTGTCTTGGTGGATAGACAAGAACAAATTGGTAGATACAATAAAGATATAGAGAATTAGATCAGAAAGACGACATTCATGGGAGAGAAGTGGGTATGGTTCACTAGGGTAAAGGGTAACGAAACTGCTGTGGGATATTAGATGTAATTAAGTTTTGAAATTACTGTATTCTGTGCCTGAAAGATTTAAGAATTCATATAGGAAAGGATTTAGTCTGTTCAGACACAAGGCTTCAGTTGTGAAAAAGAAAAGAACATAAGTTTATAGTTTTAATGATTTGAAGTCTCTCCCACATTGGTTTCGTATTTTACTAAAGCAAGTCACATAAAAATTTTAAGCCTTAATTTTTCTCACTTGTAAAATGGGTATAATAATAGTAACTACTTTATAGGGTTGCTGTGAAAATTGAATAAGATATATATAACATGATTTGATTGCTGCAAAAAATGGATTTGAGGAGAAAAAGATGTGGTAGCAAGAAAGCCAATTAGACCAGTGTGGTAATGGCCAGTAGACATGACTGGACTGGGGTGTGGCAGTGGGGGTGAAGCTGATGGATTCAAGGTATATTTTGAAGCTAGAATAAACAGAACTTGTTAATGGGCCGTATGCTGGGAAGGAGAGGGAGGAAGCAGGACTGACTTCTAGATTTTTGGTTTGAGCTGTTAAGTAAACAGTAGATGAAGTATCAAGAAGAAGGTTAGTTTTCAGAAAGAAGTAAAAATTTTAATTATAGGCAGGTTTATATTGATTTTTCCTACGGGGCATTGCCAGTGAAATACGAAATAGGTAGTTGGGCAGAAGATTCCAGAGCTCAGAGGAAAGAACTGAGGTTGGAGAGAGAAATTTTGGAATTGCCAGCATGTTTTGAAACTGGGTGAGATCACTCAGAGAGATGTAGTGCTGGGGTCAGCAAACTTTGTAAAGGGTCCACCGAGTGAATATTTAGGCTTGTGGGTCCTGGCGTCTCTCACACCGACTCAGCATAGACACTCATTTTAAAATGTGACTGAACTCTGATGGACTTTATTATAAAAACAGGCAGCAGACCAGATTTAGCTTGTTGGCCATAGTTTGCCAACTGATGGTGTAGAGAAAAGAAAGGATCTGGTAACCTGTTGGTTGAGGAGGGAAAGCTTTCAGTGGACACTGGAAAGTAGCAGCCAGAGAGGTAAGGGGAAAACCAGGAGAGAATAGTGCACAGAAGACAAGAGGTAAGATCGCTTCAGAAAGAGCTGTGTTGAATGCTGCTGAGAGGTTAAGGTGGGGCCTGAAATAGCATCCATTGGATTTTTAGGTATTAGTAACCTTGAGGAGAGTAATTTCAAGGAAGTAATGGTGAAACATTGGACTAGATCAAAATGTAAATGGAGAAAAGGAAGGGGAGGTGGTATATATAGGTGTCTTTTCCAAGAAGTTTGACTGAATGGAAGGAAAAAATGGGAGTAATAACTGATAGAGAAAGGAGACAAAAAAATGGAAAGTGCCTTTTGAAATCATCATCATGAGAGCATGTTAGCTGGTGAGTGAAGGCCGTGAGAAATTAGTGCAGAGTGTCCGCCACTGTTAGATTTCAAGGCAGATTACAAGAAAAGTGTAACCCAAAGCACTTGCCCTCAAAAAGCTATCTAACGTATAATTTACTCCCTGACCTACGTCTCAAAAATTACATCAGGTCCTGTTTCTCTGCTCAGAACCTTATAGTGGCGCCCATTGTAAGGTTGTTACTCCTGTGGAGTAAAAACCTAGTTCTTATAATGGCCTACAAGTTCCTACAAGTTCTGTACCTGACTCACACTTGACATTCTTCCTTTTGCTTCTCTATTCTGAGCTGTTACTGTTCTCTCCCCTGCTTGCTCCATAAGAGCTACACTAGCCTCATTGCTATTGTCAAATATGCCAAGTACTCCCTCCTCAGGACCGTAGCACTGTTTATTTCCTCTGTGTGGAATGTTCTTCCTGCAAATATTTGCACAGATATATTTCACCTCCAAGTCTTTGCTTATTGTGATCTTCACAGAAAGATCTGGTCTACCCTCCTGAAAATTGGCAGAGCATCCTTCCACCCTGTCTACCATTGCCAGTTCCCCTTACCTATACTTTTCTTTTTCCCATAACAATCACTCACTGATATACTATATAATTTATACATTCTATTTATATACTATACCTTATTTATTATGTTTATTGCTTATCGCCTATTGGAATATAAACTCCACGAAGCAATATTTTCTTTCCTGTTTTTTTCACTGGTACATCTTATGTATCATGAATCGTGCTTGGTAAATAGTCTTTCAAGAAATCATTGTTAATTGCAAGTGAAAAAGCACGACAGGATTTGAGAAACCACATGGGACAGATAAAGAACCAATTAAGTAAATTATATCATGGATTAAATAGAGACATGTGTTATGGAGAAATATTAGGGACAAGAAAAGGTGGGCGGGGGAGGGAGGGAGATTGCTGTGTTAAATAGGGTCAGAGAAGTCCCTACTGAAAAAGACGTTTTGTCAGGACTGAAGGAGGTGAGGAAATAAGCTATGTGGATATCTGGGGGGAAGACCTATCAAGCAAAAGAGGGCAGCAGATGCAAAGGCCTTGGGGAAGAACGTGTCTGGCATAGTAGAGGAGCACCTAGGAGGCCAGTGTTGCTGGAACAGAGTGAATTAATTAAGTCAGAGGAAACAGGAAGCCAATTTGTGTAATCCCTTGTTCAGTACTGAAGTGGCTGGCTCCTATGGCACTTTTGTGCAAATTGGGGAAAAGTCTCCTCTGGGCAGATGTAGCTGCACAGGTGCACAGGTTTGGGTAATGAAGCATGGGCTGGACTTTAGTCCACACTCAGTGCATTTGGCATAGTGCACAAATGGCACAGTCAGACGTGGTGGGCTGGGTAATCTGTAAGAACAGCAGATTAGCTGTTCTTACTCAAGAGCAATGCCTCCCTGTAAGCTACACGTGAACGCTTGTGCCTTCAAAAGGAAGCTGAAAAGCTCACTCCTGCTTACACCTCATCCTCCAACTTCTGCGTGTGGCTCTCTTCATTGTGAGAACGTAAAATTCAGACAACCTGATAGAGCAATTTTTAAAGCACCATTTCCCAGAAGATGAGGTGGTTAGAGATTACATAAATTAGGATGGATTTGAGCTTATAAAATTGCATATTCTTGGTCGCTTTAAGCACTGAATGGCTTGTAAATAATTCAAAATATCAACTTCCTCTTAGAAATATTAATTGTAATTATTAATCGCACCCGTAGACTTTTTGAAACCAGCATTTACTTGGAGCCACATTCAGCTTGGTCTTAATCCACATTTCTAGAACACATAATTATAGGATCTTATGGAAGGTTAAAACTCGACTCAAAAAAAAAAAAATAATACTAGGAGCCAAATATATATTTGATATTATTTCCCAGTCAGGAAAGTTGGCAGCTAAAACTTGGGTCTTTCTTCTAAGTCTCATTGTATGCCTTAGTATAAGGGGTGCTTATTCTGTTGGAAACTTACAATTTAGAGCTTTTTTTTTTTTTCTTGATTTACAAGAAAGTAGTATTGCCAAAAAACAATCCTTAAAAATAAAAAGACAGGAGACTTGTGAGCTACTCGGTTGTGACATGTATTCTTACTACTTAAAGCATGGGTTCTACTAAAATTGCTACAAGTTGTTAAATCAATATGTGATGGATGGACTCCAGGTAATGGAGAGTTCCAGTGGGATCATTGGAATACATTCTAAATCTTCCAAGCTAGGTGTGGGCGTTTGGCCAGTGAGGAACTTAAAGCAGTTCAGTGTTGTGAATACCAAGTTTCTTTGTGAGTACCAATGAGTTTCTTTGGGATTTAAGCCAATATACATTTGAGTGTAAATGTAAAATAAACCAGGGAGCCACAAATAATGGAGAAGTGAAGAATGGATTTAGGGGGAACAGAAGGGGTTCTGGCTTGGTCATTTATGTCTGTATCCCTCAGAAGGACAAAATTCTACTGGATGTAGGTGATGACGGACCCCCCGAGAGAATAAGATGTATTATATAATTTTTGTATATATTTTAAAGAAATTTAAAAATGCCATTAGATTTTGAAGTTGTTGATAGCACTGTCAAATGCTGTTCTTTCCTAGATGTTTTCCTGCATTAAAGATGATTACATAGTAATCAGAGGCCTGGTCCCTGGGGAAGGGTAATGTTGTCTGTTGCATTTTCCCACTTCAAAAATTTAGGGCATCAGAGCAGAATATTTTTTAGTGAAAAATAAATACAAGGTTTGTTATGAGGATTAGAGGTAATGAGTGTAAAGCATTATTAGTTTTGTGGGGGGATGTGAGATTTTTATTGGCTCTTTCTCACTGCAGCCATCACATATACACAATACAAAATAAAGCCTATATCTGCAATCTATGAAGATTGTTTGATTCCTATTAATACCAAGCTGATAGTGATAATAATAAACAATAGTTATTTTTACTTTACATTTGTATGCCTTACAATTTTTTTTTTTATTAAGAGTATAATTGTCGGGCCGGCTGAGTGGCGCGGTGGTTAAGCACTGGCTTGGGAAGCCAGCGGCCCCAGTTCAGGTCCCACATCTGAGGGCCAGTGATACGGCCCTCCAAAAAAAAAAAAAAAAAAGAGTATAATTGACATAATGCCTTATAATTTTTAAAGTATTTTCACATATGTTGTAAAATTCTTACATCAACTCAGTGAGCAGAACAAGATACCACTAACCTTATTTTAGAGTTGAGTAAACTTTGACGCAAAGAGGTTCAGTGACTGCTTTTAGATCAAGTGACTAGATAGTGAAATAGCTGAGACTAAAACTGATCTTGAAGCTTTTCCTTTGGCCTATGGAGGTACAGACTTCCTGCCACCCACAAGAATAGTTTATGGAGGAACAGGATTCTTCATTTGATAAACAGGGAGAATTTTGTATATCTTCGTCAAATGCTTTATTGAAATCAAGTCTCCTCTGATACCACTATGAACAAGATGGGGGTAAATAGGCTAGATGGCTGTGTCACTGAGTAAATTCATAACTGCTTGGTAACCAGAGTGCTGATTAATGTCACTAGAGAGTTTCCGGGAACATACCACAGAGTTTTGTCCTCAATCTTATCTCTTCCACATCTATGTCTGTTTTGTATGAGATATAGCCACATGCTGATCAAATCTTTGAGTGAGACAGGATTTAGAGTAACTGTTTCAGATTTACTCTTTTCTTTCTTTAAGCTCCAACCACTTTCCTGCTCTTCAGTCAAAAGAGCGCCATAAACCGCATGGTGATTGATGAGCAACAGAGCCCTGACATCATCCTTCCTATCCACAGCCTGCGGAATGTCCGGGCCATTGACTACGACCCACTGGATAAGCAACTCTATTGGATTGACTCACGACAAAACGTGATCCGAAAAGCACAAGAAGATGGCAGCCAGGTAATTCAGGGCTCAGTGCAAGATCCGTTTCTTCTGCCTACTAATTGGAGTAACCAACTATCCTATTTTATTTATTTATTTTATTTATTTATTTATTTATTTATTTATTTATTTATTTATTTATTTATTTTTGAGGGCAGTGTCACTGGCCCTCACATGTGGGACCTGAACTGGGGCCGCTGGCTTCCCAAGCCAGCGCTTCACCACGCCACTCGGCCGGCCCGATCCTATTTTATTTAAGTCTTGATTTTGCGTGTGTGTGTTTGTGTTAGAGAGAGAGACAGAGACACGGACACACAGACAGAGACACTGAAATTTTGGACTGAGTAGCCTTTTTTCCTTCTAAAGATCTTTGACTAAACAATTAATTGTTTAATAATGCTATTGGAATGAAAATTGTATTAGGTAACTTATCCTCATATATTGGTAATGACTTCGTCACTGCCACCCATATCCATTTATATAGTTGATTCCATCTACATGGAATGTTGGAAGCTTAGAAATCAAATAGACCTTGGTTCTGATCTCAGCTCTATCTCTCTCTGGGATTTTTATGAACTTTTTTAGCTGCATGGAATGTAAAGCACATAGCCCCATTACCTGTTACATGATAGGGACTCAACATAACAGTTTTGTTCCTAGTTAACTATTATTTAAGAGCTTCAGAGAATAGGAAACATACAGTACAACCTCAGTAAATTAAAAACATCTAGGACGGCAGAGTGGCGCGGTGGTTAAGAGCTGGCTTGGGATGCCAGTGGCCCCGGTTCGGATCCCACATCTGAGGGCCAGTGATACTGCCCTCTAAAAAAAATAAAAAATAAAAAAAAATAAAAATAAAAAACAACCAAAAAAATCTAGGATATATTATGATTAATCCAATGATTTTTTTTTGTTGTTGTTGTAAATACAGTATTTGGTGACTACGAGGTGGGAATGAAAAGATTATCAACAAGTCTTACCTATGCTTACACACTAGTCATGGTTTACACATCACTGTCCATTCTTCTTTGCTTTCTTTTTATGACCAGGCAATGTTAGACTGGGATTACTATACCTAATTATTTGTCCTCTTCCTTATAGTAGTTATTAAACTGAACATATTAACATTTATGGAGATTGGATTACTAATTTTTTATATGTCTTATCTTGCACAAAAGAGCAAGGAGGTAAAGTATTTAGGCTGCTGAGGGATCATTTTAGGGGTATATTGCAGATGGACCTTACACTATGTTAGGTTAGGACTAACAGGCTGATAACCAGAGAGAGAAATTATAGCTGTTATTATATAGCCAAGAACATGGCAAAGAAATGAGATGGCCTCATTGTGGACTGTGGTACCTCAGAGATGCTGAGTAAATAAAATATAATGTATTCAGATAAAACAGATAAATAAAGCCTCTCTTTTTGTTTGGCTTTGTAAAAAAAAAAATTTGGGGTTGGGGGGACTGCATTTGAAGATTAGTAAAAGACATAATTGATAGATGCAGTTTGTAGCCCTAATTGCTGTTGTCTCTAGAGCAGGATGTCTCAACTTCAGCACTTGACAATTTGGGGCTGGATAATTCTTTGCTGGGGAGGACTGACCTACAGGTTGTAGGATGTTTAGCAGCATCTGTGGCCTCTACCCACTCTATGCCAGTGTACCCCCTAGAGGTGTGACAATCAAAACTGCCTTCAAACGTTGCTATTATATATGCCCCTAGTAGAGAACCACTGCTTTGGAGGTATTTCTAGGGTGTGGTTTGTCTATAAGAGAGCTGCCTCCTTCTCACACTCATCTCTAATCAATGCACTACCAGATTCTTAGAGCAACTGATATGGCCTTACCTTGCTTTTTTCATGTCATAATAACCAAAGGGAACATTTGAAATGCATGTTAACAAAAAGCACGTTACTTGGAAAAAATAGATCAATAAGAAATGCTCCTTGAGACTCCCTTCTCGAATGTGTGACCACGTAAGTGTAGGCATTGTAAGTGATTGCCTCAGGGCTATCTGGCTTGGAGTCTTATTTTCTATGAGTGTGTCTTTTTCCTTCCCTAGGGCTTTACCGTGGTTGTGAGCTCCGTTCCAAATCAGAACTTAGAAATACAGCCCTACGACCTCAGCATTGATATTTATAGCCGCTATATCTACTGGACTTGTGAGGCCACCAATGTCATTAATGTAACAAGATTAGATGGGCGATCAATTGGAGTGGTGCTAAAAGGCGAGCAAGACAGACCTCGAGCCATCGTGGTAAACCCAGAGAAAGGGTATGTTACTAATGTGACATTCAGATGTCTTAGCCTCTGAGACTCTCATCAGCCTTGCTGTTCAGCCCTCAGTTATTTGCCTTTTATTGTTCTGTGCTCCAGGGAAAAACAACACCCCCATCCACCTGCCTCTGCATTTTCTTACATCCTTGCTTTCTCTGATTTCATTGCCTATGATTTCCTGTCTTATTTACTATTGCGTTAGTTCTGATTTTCTACCCACATCGCCAGGACCATTTGAACTGTGATATTTTTCATCAAGTTTTCCTTGATCTACCCCACCCCCAGCCAGATGTGGCTTTCCCCTCTGCCATATACCCCCAGCTCTCTACCTGTTCCTCAAGTCATACCTAGTCCTTTCCAGTTTACCTTCTACTTAATTGTTTTTCAGTCTTACATTCCCGCTAGACTTTAGATCCCTTTATGACAAGAACTATTATGTCTTCTTTCATTTAATAGAGAGCTTTGCATTTAATAAATAGTACTTATTTGCGTATGAATGATTGATAAGGAATTCAGCAGGGAAAGTAGCTCACTTCCAAGGAGTTATAGGAAAGAGATGAAATCTGGAAGTTAAATACAAGAAATGATTCATGTATGACTTATTTTTAGTGATGAAATGGACTGATTACAGAAGGAATTTAGAATTCCATGTCCAGGTCTCTGTTTACTGCTCCTTTATTTTATTGTAGTTCAAAAGCATAGGTCTGCCTTTAGCACTTTGTTTCATTAACGCATGAAAGTTAGCTCCCTGAGAAATTCTGTGTATCCTTTGTTACTAAAAGTAACAAAAGTGCCTCATGGCCTTTTAGAAAATATATTTAAATATTTACAAGTACATGTAAGATTTTATATTCTACCTCCTTTTGTTTTAATCAACAAGAATACTCTCATTTTGTATGGTTTCTTATTTTGGTAAACTTAACTGTTCCCTCCGTTCTCCTTAGGTATATGTATTTTACCAATCTTCAGGAAAGATCTCCCAAAATTGAACGGGCTGCTTTGGATGGAACAGAACGAGAGGTTCTCTTTTTCAGTGGCTTGAGTAAACCAGTTGCTTTGGCCCTCGATAGCAGATTGGGCAAGCTCTTCTGGGCTGATTCAGATCTCCGGCGAATTGAAAGCAGTGATCTCTCAGGTACCCAAGAAATGTGTTTCCTTGTTTTGATTGCAGTTATTGAGATGATTCATCAATTGCATTTGTATTTTTCTTCCATTGTATTATTTTTGTACATATTTCTGTATAGCTCTATTCACTGAAAGTAGTCAGTACCAAATTGGTTGGGAAGCACTTTTTTCTTTATTCATCATTATAATTGCTCCCTCTGTTATTAATAATTTGCCAAATTTATTCATTTGGGCTCTGTAAATAATATGTTTCTAATGTAATTCTTCTCCTTTTCTAATTCTTCTCTAGATTTTGTTCTTGTCATCTCTGATCTGAACTCCTCCTTCCTATTGATAGTCTCCTCCCTGCTGATTGCCCACCTCACTCCCCTCAAAGTTCACACAGTTTCTAGTTTAATTTTCTGAAGCATGTTTTCTAATCATGTCACTACTGTACTAAAAAAAATCTTCAGCATAGTCTCATAGCCTGAAGAAAAAGTCTAGTTATACACTTAAAGTTAGCATTCACCTTTCACAAACTCATCATCAGACTCAAATGATCTTAATATTCTTGATGTTTTAACCAAATCAAATCATTTGTTGATCTTCAGATGTGGTTTTACTTTCTCATTTCTCTGCAGTCCTCTGTCTACAATCATAGTTACTTCTTCTCCCTACAATATCTAATGTCCAAATACTATTGTGTGGCCTCACTCTAGTGATCATGAAAATATAATTAAAATAGTACACTATTTATGTCTATCAGAGTGCAAAAATATGTTAAAGTTGATTATACCCAACATGGCCAAAATGGTAGAAAATGGTATGCTCTCATGCACTTTGGTTGAGATGTAAATTGGTAGAACTTTTTTGAAGAGCAGTTTGCCAGTAAATTTCCCTTTTAGATAACTGTCTTTCAGAAATGCTGACCCAGTTGTACAAAGGTATTTGCTGAGCATTATGTGTAAGTCTATTATAAAGAAATACATTCTACTATATCAGTGTATGAAATACTGCAATCATTCAAACAAATGAGGAAGATCTGAGTGCAGTGATACAGGATGATTTTTAAAAATTAAGTTGTTTATTAAGATCTAGTTTTGTTTAAAATTTAATACTCTATGATATAGATTCACTGGCAAATTGCCCTCCAAAAATATTTATACTATATATACACATGTACATATACATACCCACAATATGTGTATATGCGATTAAAAAACTCATGGGTACATATGTTCCGCTTTAGAACGTGTATATTCCGCTTTAGAACGTGTATCTTCAGTCTTCTGCTAGAGGAAGAGAGGAAATCCGTGAACTTCTTGTACTTACTTCAGTCACTACTCTTCTTTCAGCCCTGGCCACATAACTCCTGCCTTTACTCCATCCCGAATAACCTGGTGCTGCTATCTAGTTCGTGAGCTGATGATTTTGTTGGCTTCACTAACTGCAGGCATTTAGCTTTTTCTGGGCTACTGTGTTATTATCCCTGGTCTGTCTGTGCTCCACTTTCTAAATTTTATATCACTTTTCTGCTCTTCTGTCCTAGTTGTTTTTATGGGTTTATACCTTAATTTTTTACTGCCATTTTAATAGATTTTTAGGTGAGACCATAAGTACTGGTGTTTAACCCACCATGGATTTGAATGTTGACTTAAGCAATGCCTTCTCACCTGGGATATCTCCCCACTTTTCTCATTCATTAAAGCTTAGCCTTATGCCTGTGTCTTTTCCTGGAACCTTCCCTGATAATTTCAAAGTATAAGCTAATGGCTTTTTGATTGAACTCATCACTTAGGAACTGTGAATATGTTCTATAGATATTTGAAGGACTCTTATGAAGAAGAGAAAAGGAATGAATATATTTTTTCTTTTTGAATGAAAGGGAAGCTAAGGGGGTGGGAAGTGGGGCACAGATTTCAGCACACTGTGTGAAAGGACTTTGCTCAGTTTATCACTAAAGCCTGGATGGTGCTATCCGGACTGTTGTAGAAAAAATTCTTACTTTGAGGTGAGGCTCAAACCAGGTAACTTTTGAGTCAGTCATTTTTCCTGCGTTCTGATGGCCAGGTGGGGTGAGGGTGGAGTAGTTAGTTCCTCACCGATGCCTCAGGTATACTTAGTGAGTGGGGAGGCCCGAGCACAGAGCTCTGGGCTCGCCACACTGTGTCGTCCAGAGAAGGACTATTTTGATCTATTTTATATGTTAGAGCTTTTCATGAAATTTAATTTGAAAAATGGACTCCGCTTTATAAAGAAATTTGAAAACTGCTCTAAGCTCTTCTGCATTTCTATGAACTAGAACATTTACTCTGTTTTGGGCACCTATTTGCTCTTGATTGTACTTGAATACCAGCCTGTTTCCTGTTTTCTGATGTGTTATATCCTTTTTCCTCTAAGAATGATTTTAAAGTTTTGTGGTAGAGAGCTCATATTTTCCTTTTCAGTACTTTTAGGTACTAACTGATACTCAGTAGTTATCGAATGTGTGACTTGACCCACAAGAATTATTTCTGTTGAATATTCTCCTTTCCAAGGTGCCAACCGGATAGTATTAGAAGATTCCAACATCTTGCAGCCTGTAGGACTGACCGTGTTTGAAAATTGGCTATATTGGATTGATAAGCAGCAGCAAATGATTGAAAAAATTGATATGACAGGTCGAGAGGGTAGAACCAAAGTCCAGGCTCGAATTGCCCAGCTTAGTGACATTCATGCAGTAAAGGAGCTGAACCTTCAGGAATATAGTAAGTGCCGACGGTGTGTTTCCGACTGTAGGATTTGTGTATGTTGTAGAAATTAAGATAAAATTTAGATGTTCTTTTGTGTGTCACCTCTTTGTCTTCACGAATTTCATGTACTTTTTAGTTGCCATTTTTTTTTTAACTCTTTGTTTGTGATTTTAAAGCCTTATGTTAAACTCACTTGATAGCTTTTTCAAATTAAACATCTTTTCCCCATAAAATAGGAGTGGAGGAAAGGAATGATCTTGCTCATTTTCAAAAATTTCCCCAGGAACAGGCTCTGCTTCTCATGCCTTCTTTTTCTCTTCTTCAGCCCCTTTAAGAATACTGGAGTAAAGCATACATTTGTTTTATTCCCTGCACACCCTATAGTTGGAACAAAAACAAAAATTATATTTATACAATGATGAATATGGTTACAGAATAACTATTTTTGAGCAAAAACTAAACCAACTAAAAATTAGTGTGTAAACTTAGAGAAGTCGGTGCTTAGTTAAGTGCATAGTTTTTTTTTTCCTCGTGGATAAATTTTTTAATTCTCAGCTTAGAAAAGTAGCCATAAATATTCTTTTTATCTTATTGAAAACTTTTGAAAATGGCTAACCATCTTGGACTAGTTTCTTGTTAATATGTGCCTGTAATCAAAAGTACCTTATAGCAGTCACTACTATAGGTCTTACATGGTTGTACCAGAAATGCTGATGTGAAATGGAGGACTAAAGAGAGAACTATTGAAAAAAAGGAGGGAGGGGCCGGCCGAGTGGCGCATTGGTTAACCGCTGGTTTTGGAATGCCAGCGGCCCCGGTTCGGATCCCACATGAGGGCCAGTGACACTGCCCTCTACAGCTAACAACGGCTCCACCTGGAGCTGGGCTGTGCGAGCCCCGGTGATGGTGTGGGCTGCCATGGGCTACAGTGAGTGGCCCGCAGCCAGCGTGAGCGGCTGGCAGCCAAGCGTGAGCTGCCAGTGGCCGCGGTGAGCGACATCCAGAGGCCAGCGACCGATCTGCCTCATCCGGGAAGAGCGCAATGACGATACCAACAGTGAAGCAACATCCTCCGCAACTAAACTGAAGAACAAAAAGACAGCAACTTGTCTGTTCCCCTTCCCCGATTCCCCAACGCTGTTCCCCTCCACCAATTCCCCAATAAAATCTTTAAAAAAAAAAAAAAAAAAAAAAAAAAAGGAGGGAGAACAATTGAAACACCTCAACTTCACAGCATAGTGCTTTCAAATCCAATTGGAGTTTGAAAGGCGAATAGCGGAATGAGAGCACCATTGCTTGTTCAAGTCTTCATTATGTTGTCACTGTTTATGAACTTAGACTTTAAGTTAGAGGTATTTAAGAATTAGAAAGTTTATAAGTGTTGCTAGTCTATGTTATGACATGTAACTTGTGTTGAACATTTAATAGAAATAAATTAATCATGACACAGTACCTAAGTTATTTATTCAGTTGATATATGAATATCTTATTGTAGAAAATCTCAGTGGAGGTTTTTCAGAATTTCCAGGGGATTATCCTTTTTTAATAATTCAAGATTAAAATATGGGCCGGCCGAGTGGCACATTGGTTAAGAGCTGGCTTGGGACACCAGCGAACCCGGTTCAGATCCCACATATGAGGACCAGTGACACTGCCCTCTACAGCTAACAACAGCTCCACCTGGAGCTGGGCTGCGAGCCCCGGCAACGGTGTAGGCTGCAGCCCCTGCTGCAGTGGACTGCCATGGGCTACAGTGAGTGGCCGGCAGCGAGAGCATGAGCTGCCAGTAGCCACAGTGAGCAACCATCCAGAGGCTGGCGACCGATCTACCTCATCTGGAAAGAGCGTAATGACGATAGCAATATTGGCCAGTGAAGCGATGTCCTCCGCAACTAGACTGAAGAACGAAAGGACAGCAACTTGTCTGTTCCCCTTCCCCGATTCCCCAATGCTGTTCCCCTTCCCCAATTCCCCAATAAAATCTTTAAAAAAAAAAAAAAAAAAAAGTACAACGGAATGAAATGGCTGAGAAACACTGCTTGTGTAGTTTGTGTATCCTAATAAAATGACTGATGTCTGTTTTGGGGCAGCTATACATTTTAATATAACACAGCTGCTCATTTATAGATAGCTTAGTTCCCCAGTGTCATCAACACACACTGAAGCAGGACTGAGGTTAGTGAGAAGAGATTCAGATAATAAATGGGCAGCTACATCAGATGTTGGTATTCTGTGTTGTTGACAAATGTCACATTGTTTTTAACACAAGCTAAGTAGAAAATTCAAAGCAATGGTTTCATTAAATACAACTGTGAGACAGACTTTGAAAAGTTGCTTGAGAGTATGTTTATTTAATTTAACCTATTTATAAAGAAATTAAACATTTGTAACATTGCACATTATCTTTTGCACTTGACCAAACAAATAATTTTGATCATTTCTAAGTGGTTGAGTTCCATGTGAACATAAGGGATTTCTTCTAAGAACTTTAATTTTCAGTGGATTCCTCATTAAAATATACTTTTTGAGTAAAATCATTTTATCTTTTAGAAAGAAAGAATTTCTGAGTTAAAATCTATAGTTTTAAAGAGTTTTTTGTTTTTTTTTGTTTGTTTTTGATTTTGTTTTTTTTTGAGGGCAGTGTCACTGGCCCTCATATGTGGGACCGAACCAGGGCCGCTGGCTTCCAAGGCCAGCACTTAACCACCACGCCACTCGGCCGGCCCTGTTTTAAAGAGTTTTTATATATTAAATAGAATAATCTCCAAGTGTCAGCATTCTACCTACGAAGTTTTTTAGTTTCAGTAATCAGTTTATTTACAAAAATTAATATGAACTGCATCCTTGCTTAAAATACTTCAAAATATTTTATATGTAAATATGTAAAGACAGTATTTTGTGTTTTTAAATCATTGTCCTCATTTTCTTTTAGATTATGTAGGGATGGAGTGAGGAATTATATCGTGTGAAAATAAAATCCAAAGTGATTTTACATTTGGTTTTCTTGTTAATTCATAAGTGATTGATTTTTCATTGGGCTCTCCTCTTTTCCCGATTTTCTCCCTTCCCTTTTGTTTTTATAGGGCAGCACCCTTGTGCTCAGGATAATGGTGGCTGTTCACATATTTGTCTTGTAAAAGGAGATGGTACTACAAGGTGCTCTTGTCCCATGCACTTAGTCCTGCTTCAAGATGAGCTATCATGTGGAGGTAAGTATGTTATCATTTTCTCAAGCAGGTCCAAATGCCAGTTCCCGTGTGCCATAACTTAGTCTGGCGTGCTGTGATTTGGCAATGAAATTGCTTTCTTCTGACTGGTTTGTGTTCCACCATTCATCTGCACTGTACTAGGCTGTGGATTCTTCTAAGTGTGATTCTATCATGACCTCATCCTGGGGCTAAGACACCAGTGCCCTGTTAGGGGAAACTCATCCTGTAAATGAGTGTATTTCCTAATAACAGTAGCTTTTTCCACCCCAGAGGGTAATAAGATGAATGAATTCTACCTCCTATAATCTCCATCCACTGAATTCTAGATTCTGTTCAGTTTATCATTGTTGGAAATGTGTCCAGTAAAAAGAATATTCTTTTGTTGAAATCCATCAGCAATTCCCTGTTTTTCTTATTTATTTATCTGTCTTATTTAAGACATTCTGAAGTAGTAATAATGTTGTAGTGAAATTGGGTCAGTCACTCATGGGATCATAACAAATTGGTGCATTCCTTTGTTAAAACGCATAATATGGTAGCATCAAACACCATAATACTCATTGCCTTAATTCAGAAATTCTCCTCTTGGGGATAATTCTAAGTTAATTCATCTGAAGGAGAATGACTTCTATACAGTGGCATAAATTTAAAAACAATCTAATTGCTAATGATAAGAAAATTATTAAATAACTGAGTTTATACAGCTATTAAACATTATGATCATAAGCTGATGTAAAAATGTAGCCAAAATTTGGCTCAGGTGAAAAAATTATTAAAATGGTATTTCCTACTGTGATAACAACTACATGAAGTACATATTTCTGTGAACAACTATTGAAAGGGCTTATCCACTCAAAATATAAACATCAGTGAAAAGATGGTATTATAAGAATATTTTATCCTAAGTATTTTTAAAAAAGGAATAACATATTGACTAGCAACTGTGAGGCATTCTGCTTGGACCGCAGGAGATTTGAGATCTTTGAGACAGAGCATACAGTTTATTTGGGGACATCAGATATATTCACAGTAAAAATTACTTGGAGCGTCTCCCCCCAAAAAAGCAAGTGTTGCACAACAGAGTGAATGTACTTAATGCCACTGAACTGTACGCTTTAACATGGTTAAAATGGTAAGCTTTTTAACATATATTTTACCACAATTAAAAAAAACAAAAACAAGTGTTCCCATATCAGGGTGCTAAAATGTTAATTCTAATATGGCAAATGTTAGAGAATTCACCTTGATGTAATGATAACATAGATAAAACTAAATCAGGAATATCACTGACCATTTAGAAGTCTTATAAAAGACCTTTGATTTTTTTTCTTTACATTTAGTGATTATTTTTAGTGTATGTATTACAGGAACTAATGTGTACAACTGTGTTACCAGCACCCAAATAAGACATACACTGTTGTCATTAAGAAAAGCACCTTCATGTCCATTAACAGCCAATTCTCTTCTTCCAGAAGTAGCCGCTATTCTGATTTTTATCCCCATAGTTTAGCTTTGCCTGTTTCTGAACTTTATATGAGGAATCATGATATATGTACTTTTTAAATGTCTTGAGTTCTCTTGCTTAATGTAGTATTTTGAGATTCAGCTGTACAGTAGACTGGATCCCATTAGTTTTTTTTATTGCTGTGTAGTGTTTCATTGTATAAATATACCACAATTTATTACTATCCTGTTGAAGGACATTTGAATTAATTTTTTGTTATCAAAAATAAAAATGCAGTGAATGTTAGTTTACAAGATTTTTAAAAAATATATAACTGTGGAGATAAATAATATACAAAATCTAAATTCCTATGCCTGACTTTCAAGATGTGTTTTCATTGGAGCTGCTTACCTATCCATTTCATTTTGTATTTCCTCCCAACCTGCTCACTTTTTGTATGGCTATTTAGAGTCGGATGATCACTGTTGCATGTCAGAACATTATGATTCACTTGTGGTATTTCAGGATGTATGTCTCGTCTTGCATGCCCATCCTAAATCTTACTCCTTTTTCAAAGTGCAGCTAGTCTCATAACCTGTGAACCTCTCACTAACTGTTACTGTTCTCCCCTTTCTCTGAATCATAGCTTTTCTTACCACAGGTTTTATAACATGCAGTTCAGAGTAATGTAATCATTTGTTTTACATTCATTAGTCTCTTTCTATCGCCAACCAAATTAAAGCTCTTTAATGACATGGACCATATTTTATTGATTTTTGTTCTCCACTTGATCTAGTAATACAGTGCTGAATACACAGCAGGCCCAAATTCCCTCTGTAAATAATCCCTTCAATTCCCATGTAAAATGTTCACCTGTAACCTGCAATATTCTGTTTTAAAGATAAAAAGGTTTTCTGATCCATAGTCATATAATAAAGTTGTTGTGTTCTCTAGGGAATTTATTCACAGATAAGTTTTTAAAAGAAGTCAGTGAGCCTGTGATATTGTAATAAAGGCAGTGGGTTAAAGTAAGAAGACTGCCCTTCTAGTCTTTTTTTGTAAATCATCCCTTATTTATCGAAAGCTCTGTGACCGTGGGCATTCACTTAGTCTCTCTGAGCCTCAGTTTCCTCATTTGCTAAACAAAGCAATGGCAGTTCTCAAGCTGGTTTCAGCATATTTTTACATTTTAAAAATTATTGAGGACCCAAAGAGCTTTTGTTTGCTTAGGTTATATTTACATTTACTACAGTAGAATTTAAAACTAAGAACTTTAAAAATATTTATTAAAAATAACAATAAATCCTTACATGTTAACAAGTTAAATCTGTTAAGAAAATTATATTTTCTAAAGCAAACGAATTTTAATGAGAAATGTGGCGTTGTTTTTACATTTTTGTAAATGTAAAAACTGTAATGTTGGGCTGAATTCTCATGTCTACTTCTGAATTCAATCTGTTGTAATAAGTAGTTTTGTTTGGAATATATAAAGAAACGTGGCCTCATATAGATATGTAGTTGGAAAACAGAGGACTGTAATAATAGCCTTTTCAAATAATTATGTATATTTATCTTGAATTCTATACCAGATCTTGACAAGTGACCATTTTCTGTAGGTTTAGTTGCATTGTGGAATTTGAAACTATCAGTTTTGTAGTCTTTTATATTAAAATCTGCTGATCTATTTTGTGTTCTGAATGGCTGTTTTACCCTGTATGGTTTTATAACCCTATACCTTTGTCATTGTAAGATTTTGGTGCATTTCATATCAAAAGATCATGTTAATTTCACCACCAATCTCACCAGAAAAGCCTCTAAGTGCTGGGAATCTGTCTTACATTGTTGGATACAGGTTTTCCAAAATTATGATTTCTGATTGAAAGCTCCAGTGTTATAATTTGCCACAGAAGTACAATGTTATGATTTGCCATTGTTTTCCTTGAAATAACAGGCTCACTGTTTCATTTTTTAAAAACTTACTGCCAAATACCCAAGTGTAAACAACTGTAGTTTATCTGTCTGTTGTTCTTTCAAGTAAAAATGATGCTCCATTTGGGTTGAGTTTACAACTGGAAATGCTTTCCCTTGAGAAACCATCATACTTAGGTTTGCAGCATGAGCTGTATACATACTTCCCATTTAATCAAACAGAACATTGAAGACACATGCACTCAGGGAGTTGATTTTTATATAATTAGTATTTTTACTAATTCATCAAGAATATTCTTAAATTATTCTTAAATACAACCCCCTTTTTTTTTCTGTTGAGTGTGTGGCTACATAGAATACTAGTACAATTTGCCTTGAGGGTGCTAAGGTACTAAGACTTTTACCCACAATTCCTTTTGTAGCATCAGTGCAAATATAGTGACATGTTAGTATGATTATAAAACAGTTTTAACACTGTGACCCTGAGAAAGGTCTCAGGGACTCCCCAGAGGTTTGTGGACCACTCTTTTAGAATCTCAGAGCTAGAAAACTTACGAATTCCAGGTTAACTTTAAATTATTTGGAGGTTGATGCTTATAGTGATTATTCTTAGGTTATGTATGAGATTATAATGGATTGGAAATAATAATAATCCTACTTGAATTACAATATGAGAAAAACTCTGCCTTAATAGTTTTACAAGCTAGTGAATCTAAAGGAGTAATGTAAAAATTGTATTGCTTCTCTGATTAGACGAGATGGTTTACAGATTTCATCTATTATGTAAAGCGTTTTGTATATTTTGATTATTAAATAAACTTCACTCAGGTGTGTGTGTACCTCTTAGTGACACTTATTTTGTTTTTGGCACTCCCCTGCCCCTTGCTCTTACAGAACCCCCAACATGTTCTCCTCAGCAGTTCACTTGCTTCACAGGAGAAATTGACTGTATCCCTGTGGCTTGGCGCTGCGATGGCTTTACTGAATGTGAAGACCACAGTGACGAGCTCAATTGTCCTGTGTGCTCAGAGTCCCAGTTCCAGTGTGCCAGTGGGCAGTGTATTGACGGTGCCCTCCGATGCAATGGAGATGCCAACTGCCAGGATAAATCAGATGAGAAGAACTGTGAAGGTATCCAGAATTCCTAGGATCTGGCTGTGTTGCCCTTTTTCCATTAAGCTGTTTGAAATTCAAAGTATTGCTTTGGCTCAGTGGTAGATTTGTGGTTTTCAAGTACATTTGAGTTTATTATGTCTAAACATAGAACGTTTTCCAAATTATCGTTTTAATTCACTTAATAGGCGTAAGGTTTATACACAGTAATAAACTTTGCAAATTGAGAAATGAAGCCAAAAGATTAGACCTTCGGTATGTAAAAATAGCCCTTGTTTCCAAGGAATTCTGAATTAGTGAATTTATTTATTACAGTGTAATTTCATATTTTCCTCTTTCCTCCACTGTCCTTTAACTTAGTAAAACAAAGACAAACCAATAAATTCTCTAGAATTCTTTGGCATCTAGAAATGTATGTAGATTTCTTTAATTCTTAACAGAATGATTAGTGAAAGATGAAATTTAACATAAGGAAGAAAATAGGAAATTTTTTGTTGGGTTACCTTTTCCACTCTTTTCTTTCTACCAATGAAATCCCCAGAGAATAATTTTTAAGTTACATCTAAAAGTCTAATTTGTTTTTCATTTACACCCAGAAAGTACTTTTTGACTCTTGCTAGAGTGTGGCTTTACATTATTGTAAAACTAAGAGAACTGTTTGCAATTTTCCCTCAGTGCTTTGTTTAATTGATCAGTTCCGCTGTGCCAATGGTCAATGCATTGGAAAACATAAGAAATGTGATCATAATGTGGATTGCAGCGACAAATCAGATGAACTGGATTGTTGTAAGTAGGACTAAAACCTTGTGTATTACTCGTAAGGGAGAATTTTTAAAATACGTTTTCCTTTTCTTTCTGTGAGATTTACTTGTAAGCAGTATTTCCTTATTAAGAAACAAATATTAATGTTAAGCTAGTTATTTGTACCAGGGATTTATTTTTATGTTTTGCTTTTAATAATTCCTTAAGGAAAGCAGTTTTCTTTGGCGCAGAAATCTTCACAGAAACATTTAGTAAAGCATCAAAAAAGATTATATATTGTTTTACCACAACTAAAGAAATTCTCAAATAATTTACAGGCATACCTCAGACATACTGCAGGTTTAGTTCCAGACCACTGCAATAAAGTGAATATGGCAATAAAGCGAGTCACATGAATTTTTTGGTTTCCCAGTGCATGTAAAAGTTATGTTTACACTATACTTAGTCTATTAAGTGTGTAATACCATTATGTCTAAAAAAACAATGTACAAACCTTAATTAAAAAATACTTTATAGCTAAAAAATGTTAACCATCACCCGAGCCTGTTGTAAAAATGGCACCAAAAGACTTGCTTGACAGGGTCGCCATAAACCTTCAATTGTAAAAAACACAAAATCTGTGGAGTGCAATAAAGTGAAACAAACTGAATGAAGTGAGGTATTCCTGTAGATATGTGGAAATCAATCAAAGGTCTAAACTTAAGAGTTTCTGAACATTGATCCATGTTTAAGGTCTAATATTTCTTTCTTTCCATGATTCCACCAGTCTTAGTAATTTTAAGAGCTTTTTAAAAATGTAGCCTAAGGATACTTGAGCCATCAAGTACCCCTACGCCTAGAAACCCTAGGCTGAATGGCCTATAGTTTCTTCAAGGTCCATAATTATTAACCAATTCCCTGACAAAATATATCCCAAATTAATAAACTTAGTTCTGAATGGAATTCAGCATAAGCCAGGTTTACCCTGTCAAAACGGGCTTAATGGAATTCAGATAGAACTCATTGAAAAACTCTTTAAACTTAATAAAGACTTTAAGCTGGCATTTTTACAGATTCAAATGGGATTCTCACTAAGACATTTAGAATCTATTAATTTATTAAGCATTTACTGAATACCTGCTATGTACTGAAGATACGTTGGTAACTGTACCAGGTTTCTCAAAGTCCTCCATGGTTGAAGTAGTAGTAAGATTAGGGATTTTAAAGCCAAGCAGAGGTGGATTTGGATTCCAGCTCTACCTCTTACCTGCAAATTATTTGTTCTTGTGAAACCTTAGTTTCTTCATCTTTAAAATGAAGATAATGTTTAGTCTAGTGGTCATGAGAAAATTAAATGATTTACTGTATATAAAACATATAGCCTGACTCATAGGAGGTACTCTTGATAAAAGAGTGTCAGAATTGATATCAAATGTCTATAACAGAGATCTATACAAAGAAAGGAAGATGGGGGTGCTCATCAGGAAGATTTCTTAGAAAAATGGTGCTTAAGATTAGGTGTTGATCCTCAGGATGCCCAGACCCTGGGGTCACTCCAGTCCCTCAGAGACCCAGCCAGAGCCCAGCCTCCCTGCTGCAACCCCAGAGATTTGGCAGAAACACCCTGGGCCCCTGGGCCCCTGGAGCAACAAATGGCTGAGTCCCTGAGCTGAGGGTGCGCTGAGTTCCCGGTTCTGAGGCCTTGGCTGCCTCTCAGTGCTTTGGGCAGGAGTAACATGTCATCTCTTGATTTGCAAGGCCCACACCTAAAAGTGCCATGTGTCCCACCAAATAAAGTTGCTTGGTTTCTGGGCGGGGGTGAGGGTGGGGATGTGTGTGGGGAAGGTTAGATTGGGTGTTGACCAATGAGTAGCGTGAATTATATAGATAAGTGGAGAGATTGTATTCCAGGCAGAGGGATACCCTGTTCAGAAGCAGAGTGAAACAGGCACGTTTGGCAAACCACATATAAATGGGTCTACCAAGATATATGCTATGTCTTAAGGGGTGTCAGCAAGAGATAACAAACATAAAGATAAGATCATAGAAGACCTTGCTTTTCTCCTAAAGAGCCTAGACAGTGTCCCAGCGGAATGAAGAGTCATTGAAAAACAAGAAAGGACTGGCATGGGGCTGTGTAATTGTGAAAGCTGTAAAGCCAATGGATTGGAAATGGTACGATTACAGGCAGGGAAATCTGTTAGATGGGTTGCTTTCAAACTTTTTTGACCACATTGAGAAGAATACAGAGATGTGGGCACACACATAAAGAAACACATATGCCATACAACAATATTATCTGTATTATGATGCATCTGCATTATGATGCATCCTGAAGTTTTCTGTTTTAAAATGCTGGCCACAGCCCCCTAAGTTTTCACCATTCAGTGACTTGCAGTCTATAATTTAAAAATGCTCAGGAGACTTGTAGTTCAGGCAAAAGATGATGAAGATGTGAATCAAGAGGAGCAGTGGTGTTGGGAAGGAGGCGATAAAGTTGAGAGTTATTTCAGAAATAAAATAACATGGGCCTGGAAACCATTTAGGTATAGTTGATAAGTTTACGTTGACACACAGATACCTCCCAGAATGACTGGAGTCATTAACTAGAATATATAGCAGGGACTGAAAACTGAAATACCATTCCATATCTTGGCTGCAGATATAATTAATGTTTGGCTGATATAGGTTTTTTATTAATTTATTTTTGTTGGTAATTTAATTTAAATGTCTTTAATTTGGCATAGGCACCTCCATTATTTATGATCTGCTGTATTCCTGGAATCTAGGAAACTGACAGATGATGATGACAGTGAGTTCAGTTTGAATATATTGCGTTAAAGTCACCCATGGGATTAAAGTCACCCATTGAAGCTGTTCTGAAGCTGTTGATTATGGATCAGTAGCTCAGGAGAGCGATTTGGGCTCTTCAGTTTATTAATGGTAATGAAAGCTGAGGCCGTGGGTGAAATCTCCCAGGGAGAGTTAAGTAGAGGAGGAAAATAGCAGAGGGTAGACAGAGCTCTGGGAATCAGTGCACTTAGGCAGAAGAGAATGAAGCCAACAAAAGAACACAGAATAATCAGACTTAGTGCAACTAAGAGAGTGGTATCTTCAAGGATATTGATCAGACATTTTTTGAGAAGAAAACAAGAGCCAGCATTGACTGTCTTGAGAGGTCAGTGAGGTGAAGGGTTTATGGAATATGGCAAATTGGAAAACATTGACTTTCGCCAAACGAGTTTCAGTGCGGTGGTGAGGATAGAAGCCTGATTTTAGTGAGTTATTATAAGATGGGACACAGAGACTAAGAATTGGAGGTAGTGTAAACTATTCTTTCTTGAAATACAGCATTAGAAAGGAATACCAAGGCCTCAAGAAGAAATAAAAAAGATGGATGGACTCACAAGGACTAAGGAGAGCCTGTGCCTATAGATGAAATATGTAACTGGCAGCCTCTACGTATTATGTAACTTACTGATATCATTTCTCTCATTCCTTTCATTTAACCTACCTGAGGGTGAGTTTAGCTATGTGGATGAGAGATTTGAGGCAAGATGAATAAGGAGCAAGAAGATTTTCAAGGATCTGCAATTATGAATATAGTCTGACTGCTCAGAAGGGAAGAATTTTCCTTCTGAACTAAAGAGTAATGCTCTAAATTTGATGAGCCCATTTGCTCTTTCCCTCTGCCTCTAATATTGATGCCCTCTGCTTCTAAAGCCTAAGATAACTCAGGGATCCCGGGAAGGTGGATGCCATGGCAGGGTCTTCCTCTAGTGCTCGCTTTTTTTCTGAGTCCTTAAGTATCAGAGACGTTGTGCAGTAGATCTCTGTCCTCAGGCAGCTAGACTCACCCTGAAGGCAGCAGCATATAACGCTCACCTTTAGCTTCTGATTTCCTTTCAGCAGGCATAAATATCACTTTTCAAACCTAAAATCAAGCTCAGATCTGCTTTTGACATCTTCACCATTCCAGTTAAAACATTTCATGACTTTTCTAGGTTCATCCTTTTGGCCCTAAAATTTTCTGTGAGATTCCAAAATTACCTTGTTGTTTTTTATGATACACAGAATGAGGTAGGATAGATTTTATCTATATATGTATTTAAAACTTCTTAATGGTGTTGAAATCTATAATTTACATCTTTGTTTTTATCAGTTTACAATTATACTTCCCAATATATTGTTTAATTTCTGTCTTTACTTATGAATAGTTTGTTTTGATACGTAATGATGACATCTGTATATTCATGGGGCATGATGTGTATGTATGCGTAAAAAAGAAAAATGTTTGAGTTGGCTTCATTGGCCTCACATTCTACCTGCAAGACGACAATTTTGAACCTGCAGTTATTTTTCCATTACTTAACTGTACTGCATGCCATTTAGATCCAACTGAGGAGCCAGCTCCACAGGCCACCAATACTGTTGGTTCAGTTATTGGAGTAATTGTCACCATCTTTGTGTCTGGAACCATATACTTTATCTGCCAGAGGATGTTGTGTCCACGTATGAAGGGAGATGGGGAAACCATGACTAATGACTACGTAGTTCACGGACCGGCTTCTGTGCCCCTTGGTTATGTGCCGCACCCGAGTTCTTTGTCAGGATCTCTTCCAGGTGAGTTAAGACGGATCCACTGAGAAGCAAGTCTTGTGTCCTGACAAGATTGCCAAGTTTCCATAATCAAAACAAGATACTGCCCAGCGTCTATTTCAAACTTGACTACTTTGGGTTTAAAATATAAGAGCAAATGTTCTGTTTTACTTTTAGTACCTTCTCTTTACATAAAAGACCTGAGGTATGTTTGGGGTAGAAACTGCCAAAGGATGGATGGATAGATAGATAGATAGATAGATAGATAGATAGATAGATAGATAGATAGATAGATAGATAGATAGATAGATTTGTATGTATATAGGCATCTATAAAGACTGCGTATATAGCATGGACTGTGTTTCTGGATGCACTCTACTCAAAGTGGATCAGCTAGTCATTTGGTGAAAAGACTCATAAACCACAAGTTCTTTAGGTTCACAACCCAGTGACCTAAGTACTACTGAGCCCAGGAATTAAAGGAAGCCAAAAAAATAGACTAAGTAAGGTTTCTTTTCAACAAAGATTTGGAAATAGCTGGATGATAGCAAGGAGGGATGTATTGTCTTCTGTTTTCTCCTAATTGTAGATGACAGTGGGACTAGGGTTTGTTCAGGCAAGGCCAAGTAGGCAGAAGATCTATGCTTGGGTAGGCCAGATTGCTCTAGAGAAGTACAGCTTTCTTACCAATGCTTTCTGGTGTTTTTAGTGTAAAGACTCCTTTCTTTTAATGAATATGGAGAAGGAGGTGCCAGGCAAAAGCCCTCTGAAAATAAGGACTTATTCTAGATGTAACTAAGTAAACAGACATGGTGTTTAAACTGCTAATGATTCCGTGTTGCCTTACCTATTTGCAGTTGTGGAATTTAGGAAGTCACTTAGAAAAAATAGACTTTTTTTTTTTTTTTTTTAGCATTGGTCATGATTACAACATTTGCATTCAGTAGCCGAAGAACTGATCTTCCATTCATTGTATTTATGCCCTTAAAAATAGGTTTAGTTTCCTTTTGAGCAAATCTGTTGTTTAGTGTACCCTGCTCCACAGCCTCCACTCTTCATAGTCCTTTCTTTTTCAAATCCTCTAAGAGGTTGGAAACCTCTCCTTTTGCAGAGGTCTGCCTCCATTCTGGTGGGGAAGGGATGGCAACTGTTCTTGGCCGTGGTCTAGGCTAGCTTTCAGTGGATGTGTTCACGTCTAGAGAACATTCATTTCCCTTCTCCATTAAGTGTTTTCAATTATTATTAGGAAAAGAGGGCATAAATTGTTTCAAAATCAAACTCTCTGTTGATATTTGTAATCCTAGTATTGAATAAAATTATTTTATGCATTTTTATAGATCTTACTCATGTTCAGTATTTATGCTCCTTCATTTTAGGAATGTCTCGAGGCAAATCAATGATCAGCTCCCTCAGTATCATGGGGGGAAGCAGTGGACCCCCTTATGACCGAGCCCATGTCACAGGAGCATCATCAAGTAGTTCTTCAAGCACCAAAGGCACTTACTTCCCTGCAGTAAGCAGTTTGTTTTCCTGTTTCATTTTGAATGCTAAGATAAATAGGATGTTAGATTTTTTAAAAAATTTTTTTAGCTGAGCCATCCTTCTACTTGTTGGCAGCTCAGCAGCTGCTCAGCTTGGGCTGGGCATCGAACTGCTGTTGCTCAGAGCTCAGTTCTCACTCTTGAGTGAGCTCTTAACCAATTGAGCCACTCGGCCGGCCCAGGATCTTAGATTTTTAACTCATTTTAATGTGGATACTCAGTGATGGTAATGTCAAAAAATTTTTACAATAGACTTTAGGTATGTAGGTCTCCAAGAAGTCTACCATAAGCATGCGAGACTTATAAATCTTCTTTAGGTTTCCTGTGTTGTAACCAGCATATTTAAAAGCACTGGACATTAATTTCATGTTTTAGATGAACTAGTACCTCCTGAGAGGCTTAGGACCTTCATTCCATGACCTCCCAAAAGAGGAAGCATGTGTAATTATTCTCTAAACAATTATAGTTTTTAAAAATCAGAGCCCAGCTGTACTGAACTTAAACCAGTGACTTGTAGGCATAGATTTCCTTCTCATCACCTTGCCCTATTTAGCCAGGATGAATCTGTGTATTAAGTAGTAGAAAGCCACAATCCTAAAATACTATTTGAGGTCTATTCTTTAAAAAGGAAGACTTGTGCTAATAGTATAATGGAAAGGAATACAAACAGAGATGAAGGAAGAAAAGTTCAAAAGTCTAATAGTTTCTGTGTGGGGTAGACCATTGTTATTTTAATAATTTAATTTTCTTTCCTTTTAGATTTTGAACCCTCCACCATCCCCAGCCACAGAGCGATCACATTACACTATGGAATTTGGTTACTCTTCCAACAGTCCTTCCACTCATAGGTCCTACAGGTAATACACATCCTCTTCTAACATAAATTGAAGTATTTATTGGAAGGATGAAGTATTCTAGTTGTGGACTTGATGTAGACTCAATTGAGTAGGTAATGGTCTCTGAGAGAGAATTGGCTTCTTGTCTTGGTAAATGCTGACAATTGCCCCTTACCACAAATTTTTTCTTTCAGGGCGTTATATTGGGTTGTCGGAAAAGTCATGATGCATTTTTGCAACGAAAAAACATAGAAAAAATATGTCATGACTTTTCCAACAACCCAATACATTTAAAAAAAGAGAATCACAAATTCTGGCTTTTAGAGTAATAGAGCCCCCAGTCCTTTGCCAGTGTTCTAAGGAAAAGTTACTCACGGAAGTGGCTGATTTCAAAATAGGTTACTGCTCAGGTTCGGTTTGATTGATAGTCTGAGGATGAAATATTGGGATAAGACTATGGTTCAGAGAGTTGTGAGAACTGTAAAACAGCAGGATTATGAAGAGCACAGAATTTGAGACAAATTGAGAGAAGCTTTAAGTTCAGCCTTTACTTATGTAGGTTATTAGGACCTGAAATGAGAATTTCTCTTATAGTTGCATGGAATAGATCATGACTCACTAAAATAAATGAAATATATTTGTAAGCCAAAAAGGGAGAAATCAATCTGCTTTTGTGCTGATTTGTGAGTCTGTAGATTATATTGAGCAGGTTAAGTGCTAGTGTGTTGGCCTCACTCTTCCCTCTTATTTGAAAGGTCTGCAGAAAGTCAAAAGCTTGATATTCTCAGTTTAAATGCTTAGTACCCGGCATTTATTGACATCCTCAAGTGCCTGTTATCTTCTAGATAAGGTGTTTCCTAGCATTCCTGTCAAATGGCCCTAATATATAATCTTACAGATATATAGAAATCAAATGGAAACTTTATCATATCTCATTCAGAATTTTCATTTCAGTTTACAGATAAGACTATTTGAGATAGGCTTGACTCTGAACTGGTTTTTATGTTTTATTGTAAATGTTGCTTTCCCTGCCACATATTTGTTCTAAAAAGCCAAAATAGCCAGAAACCTGAAAATTGAAAAACGACAGCAAAAAGAAAGGCCTAAACTTAATTTTTAAAAATTTCTTTTAATTGAGTAAGATTGATTAAATGAGCATAACTACATCAATCAACAGTTTTTATTTAATCATTTCCCACATCTCAAATTAAACCCAGTTTATTTCTTCTGAGTGAAACTTTTTATCATTTGTTGAAATTTTTGTCTAAACTGGAACTTTCCTTCCTTTCTTTCCTTTTTTTTAATGAAAATGGAAGTATTGGGCCTTTTACATGTTGAGCCAAGAAATGTCACCAAGGCTCGACACATGATTGGACAGAAAGATAAGGCCTAAAAATACTGTGACTTCATGTCAATATTGGTAGTGAAAAAAAATAAACAAAAAAAAAACCGCTTGAGAAAACCTGCTCAGCAGGTTGTGTAGCTTTTGGGCTTTTGAAATCTGTTTCTTTTGAGACAAGTTTTAAGTGATATCAGATGGCTGTATCCTGGGATAGTATCTTGTGGCGCTATCACCAGTTAGGTTTTATGAATCGCTGCTTCAGTTAGGTACTTGCCCCTCTCTTGCAGTTACTTGATGAGAAAGCATGTAAATCAGATTAACTTTACCATATTTAGAATACAAATGGTATAAGAAATGATAGAAAAACCAGCACTTTAAGTCAGCTCTTATGTGACTAGTATGATCCTCTCTTTCCAGTGCTGTTTTCCTTTAGTTAGCCATGCTACAAACTTGAGTAAAAGCTATAGATTACTTGAAAAGGTAAATACACAAGTATAAGCAATAAATTAGGACTCTGAAATACACATTAGAAAGTCTACTGGTCCTGTGTGGATATTGAGAATTTATCATTTTGACATGCAGTTGAAACCACCTTATGACAACATGCTTTCTACAGACATTGGTGTCAAAACTCATTCTTCCAATCCACAGCAATTTCCCTTTGGTGATAGTAAGTAACAGTCATGGAATAGATATGTCCCTTAGGCTGTCTACAGTATTTTGAGTTTTAAAGAGAGAAGGAAATCTTCACACATCATTCAGATATTCATCAGGTGAAATAGAGAGCAGTGAAAGAATGCTGAGGGAATGCTAACATGTTTGAGTAGTGTAAAACAGGTCAAGGCCCATTTTTCTCACAGACCATGAAGTAGCAGAAATTGGTGAGACCCACGCTACAGACTGAATCCGAAATGTATAACTGAGAGATTTTCCAAAGACCAAAGTACAACTTTGGATAGTTCTTTTTTATTCCATGATGCAATTTAACTTAAACGTATAAGAGCGCATCCAGGGTCTAGACGGAGATTCCTCTGCATTCCCATCCTACCCATTTTTAATCCTCTAATCACATTTTATTTGCAAATATAAAATACGCACTATCTTCCTCCTTCAGTCTGCCATTGAAAATTGCCTCTTGGTGTGTGCAGATTTAAATTGTAGTAGCGTATTATCTTCAAAGTGAAGTTTGCTTCTGATGCCTCTCTATTTTGATAGGGAAAACCACTTTTCTATCTAACTAACTCTGCTTCTCTTGATCTTCTCCCGGTACTAGCTACAGGCCATACAGTTACCGGCACTTTGCACCCCCCACCACACCCTGCAGCACAGATGTTTGTGACAGTGACTATGCTCCCAGCCGGAGAGTGACCTCAGTGGCAACAGCTAAGGGCTACACGAGTGACTTGAACTATGACTCAGAGCCTGTGCCCCCGCCTCCCACACCCCGAAGCCAATACCTGTCAGCAGAAGAGAACTATGAAAGCTGCCCACCTTCTCCATACACAGAGAGGAGCTACTCTCATCACCTCTATCCACCTCCACCCTCTCCCTGCACGGACTCCTCCTGAGGAGGGGCCCTCCTCCTCTGACTGCCTCCAATGCAAAAGTGTACATACAGATTTGGTTGAGATCTGGAGGGGGGGAGGGAGACATTAGAGAAGGATGAGGCAGACCATGTACAGTTAAAAATTATAAATGGGGTAGGGAATACTGGAGATATTTGTACAGAAGAAAAGGATATTTATATATTTTCTTAAAACAGCAAATTTGCTGCTTGTGCCATAAAAATTTGTATAAAAATAAATTTGTACGAAAAGTTTTATTTTTGCAAACTAAATACACAGAGCATGCCTTAAACCCAGTGAAGTGACTGAGTATAAAGGAAACAGGAATAATAAAGGCATCACTGACCAGGAATGTCTGGGCTTTATTGATACCAAAAAAAAAAAAAAGAAAGAAAGAAAAAGAAGAAAAAAATTAAGTACATTTCAGAGCAGCAAACCATAGGTACTTGGAAGTAGCCAAATAGCCTTCATGTTGACTAACATTTGAGGGCCAACAAGTTTAAGAAATCATGAAAGAGAAAAAAAAAAAAGAGTTAATACTAACTTTGGACAAAGGGCTTTGTTTTTCCCTAGGAATCCAACAAGTCTAATGAAAATATTTATAAAAATCCATTCTGGGTGTTGTTATTGTAGGAAAGATCAGCTGTCTGGTAAGATACTGTGAGGCTATTTGTGTGTGTCAGTTTTCTGTCCCTACCTTAGAACTCACATTCTTCCAAAAATTACTTTTTTCTCCAGGGTGTTTTCACCTTGCTTCCTCCTCCAGCAGCTTTGTAGGCCATTTTGCCAAGATACCCTGATTTATTCAAAGCTTTTTATCTGAGGATTGATTAAACGGAATTTTCTAAATTAAGGTTTCATTTTAATATTTATACTAGCTCCATTCCCCTGTAGGCTTAGCTCTTCAGTTTGACTGCTGTTTTTGCATAATGATCGAAGGTCAGACATATTATTGCTCCTCTTTACTTCTCAAATTGTTTTAATGCTCATTAAAATGTCTTTTTACAACACAATATAGACAGTGTTTAAGAATAACAAATTTAATCATTATGTTTTTGTTGTAAATTAATCATATATCCTTGCAGTACTTTCAGCATATAATATCACAATATGAAATCGTTTTTATATATATTTTTCCTATTAAAACATTTAAATATGTTCCGGTTAGAGACAATCTATTTAAAAAGAATTTTTTGTTATCATTAGGTTTTCCCTTTATTAACTGTTTGTGACATTTTCATGTTCTTAAGGCCAATTTTTCTAAGAATGATGTCTGCATACATACCTCTTCTAACGTGTGACATGAGTTTAATATCTTTCTGTTACCTAATGTGAATGTTAGATTTTTTCAGATTATCCAAGAATTATTCTTATAATCACCTCATATATTTTTATGTGTGTTCTGTCTTATCCCATTATGGACTAAGACGATTTAACAAATTTAAAATGTGGATTAAATGAGAAGGCGAACTGTTAACTTCTCAGCTGTCAGAACAGGGTGGAGGGGAATAATGGAGGGCTCTTACGTAATCGGCCTGGAGCTCCGCCTCGGAGCTGCTCCGCCTTCAGCAGTTAGGGCTGGCCTGTGGAATGATTCTAGCACTGCTCTGCCACCTTGCCAGAAGTTAGTTTCCTGCTTTTTACATGTTTCCAGCATTTCTCTGCTAAAATTGAATGTGTTTTTAAACTAATGTGTTTGGGTTTTTTTTTTTTTTTTTACCTTAACAGATGTTAGTCAGTTAGTTATTGAATGATGTTTTTGAAATTGTCTTGCTGAGGCCTCTCTGGATTTCAGAGAAAACAGTGGAAGGTAGGATTCAGAATATCGGCAGGGGTGAAGTAATTCTTTAAGCAATTAAAAAATACCTAAGTAAACTTTTTAAAGAGAAAACAGTGTGGTTTCAGAATAATGCTTAGATTGTCGGGGACACCTTAGAAGGATCAGGTGCACTGGATTTTGCATATAAATAAATGGTAATCCATCAGTGTCTTGCATTTCAGTCAGACAAACATTAACTCTTCCTGTTGATGGAGCAAGGTGCTCCCAGCAGAACAGAATGAACACTGAAGTTGCATTCTGTGACACACACGGGCACTTGATGTTTAAATGAAGATGGAAAGGTTAGCAATAACTGGGTATCAATTCGAATTTGAGAATTCTATGTTTACATTTTTAAATGTGCATCTTTATCTGGTGGGCTTCCCATGTGGAAACTTGCACTATAATGAACTAAGAAGAATACTGCCTTGTTATATCTCAGTCCAAGTGCTTGTACTGCGATGGCAATGGCCTCTTCTTGCAAAATGCTAATTTGTGTGCCAATTTGAAATTATTTAAAGGCAGTTCAGCTTAATCTTAGAATCCTCTTTCTGGGGTAGTTGAGATGGATTCTTAATATTTTGGGGAGTACCTTTAAATGAGAGAATTGTCAAAATTTGGAAAAGATTTATTGGCCCTTCTCAGGTTACATGGACAGTTAAGCTTAAGTAAACTATTGTGATGATTAAACACAAGAGCTTTAATTGGAAAAACAAGATAAAAACTAAATGTGAGTGCACAAATCGGGGAAAAAGTAGAAAGGGGTTTTGAGTTTGGTGCATTGCTAGATTCATTATGCATGGGGAAAAAATGAATACAATTTCATTAGATTTCTTAAATACAAAGTATTTATTTTGATCATATCTTAAAGCATGCCCACTTATTGATGTGATTAGAATTACCTGAGAAATGAACTTTAGCATAGCGTACGTTCTGTGCATTGTGCCAAGTTATTCTGCATTGAAATGGTCTTTCATTTATGATTCTGAACTTTTCTAACTTTGCACTTGGCTCCTACAGAACCCTGGTCTTCTCAACAGTGGCCCAGTGGGTTTTGCTCTGACCCTTTAATAAGTTTGAGAACAGCTATTCTAAAATGATGCTATGTATTTAGAAATGAAGACTTTATAGTACATTTTTATCTAATAGAGGAGAATAATTTGGAGGAGGTTATTAGAGCAGTAAAATTTTAGGATGATTGAGGATTGCATTTGTTCATCATTTAAAAATAAAGTCAACTTAAGGCCAACTCATTCAATAATAGGATATAAAAAATAACCTCCACCTGTATTAGGTAGCAATTAGGTTTTAGGGAAAATCTTTTTGTTTTGCTAAAAAGGCCCGTTAATGAAGAATACTTGTAGTAGAGCCTGTAGCTGAAGCTACAGGAAACATCTGAGACAGATCTGCTGCTGCTGTGTCCCTGTCTAGTCCTGTGCCTAGATTACATGCTTAGAAATAGTTTTAAAAATTGTTTCACCTCTCGCAGAGGGACATGCCACTCCATAGCTATATGCATGCCGTAAGAGCTGCATGGTGGTTACCATTTCATATCTAGCAGAATTTAGAAACAAAAATCATGGGCTTTTTGTACCCCAAATATGTTGTGCTTTTAATAAGTGCAGTGCTAAGTCTGTATAAATGACATTCACATTTCTGGAGTGTGGATATGAGTATGTGAATATCAGTTGACTATCAAATATTTGGACATCCACAAATGAAACTGTACACTCTTAAGTGTAGACATGAACTGAGTCATAAAGAAGTTTAGAATCAAGTGTTGTTTAAAACATGTTCTCAGAATTCTTAAACTCAAGAAATTTAATTTTATTTGGTATTCCTTTCCATAGCCCAAGCCTAAAATGAGCCAAGAGAAATAACAGATGATTGGAGAAAATACTGGTAACATATGGTTTCTGACTTCTGGGATGGCATCATTTCATAATAGTCTCAAATTTTAGCTCTTTAAAATTCTCAAAGTTTTAGAGGACTTTGGACCTTTTAAAATACATCATTTTACATTTATAATTCAATTTTTTTAACTAGGAGCATTGTAATTCCATGTATTCAAGATATTTATTTCTGTTTCTCTTGATTACACATATTAAACTAAGCCTGTACCTGAGTAGAGAGGGGGAGAGGTAGAGTCTGGGTAATCTAGATGATTGAAAATGAAATTACTATCTTCACCTTCTTTCAATCCAGGTACACTTTACTGTTTTTCTTTTTTATAAGGCATCCTTAAACCATTTTTGTTTACTGCTGAAAAAAATCCTCATGACTTTACAGAATTATAAACTAACGATTTCTTGTACTCAGAAGTGGACTATAGACCTAACAAAAACTTTTTCCCTACTATTGCTTAGAGTTTCCCTAAAAGTTAACACCAAAGAATTATAGACAACTGCTATTGCTTAACTGTCCATTCTTTTTTTTTTTAATCAAATATAAGCAGGACAGGGATGAAGATATATATATATATATACCTTTAATATGAATATTAAAAGGAAAAAGCAAATAAGTACCTGGGGTTAGTGAGGAAAATTTTTAAATGTAAAGAGGATACCAAGATGTTTAAGCTGGACTAGCCTTATTTGCAAGTGAAGGATCTGGTGCTGCTTTCAGATGTTTATCCTTTGTGTTTTTTAAATTTTTTCTTAAGCTTTAATCTTCGTTATTGTCTTAAAGTCAGCTGGTGTTTCTTGTTCATGGACTTTGGTACGATGGTGCTTTGCAAGGATGTATTTATATTTTAATGGCCAACATTTGGTCAGCCCTTGTCCACTATTCACTTCCCCCTTTTTGTAAAATAAGTGCTTTAATTGTAAACTGTATAAAAATACCTTGTATAAATCCCCCTTTTGATTATTACAATAAGCTGAGTTGTAACAAATGAAATGTTGATTTTTATAATAAAACAGTGGAAAGTAAAAGTGTCATTTCTTTTCAGCAAGAACTTAAAACCACTGATAGTGCTTTGCTGTGATAGACTGGTGTATTTTAGACACAACAAAATTCACCTTTATTGTTTGCATTTCAAATAAAATACAACCTTGGAAGAAAGGCTTTTTATTTGGCAGTAGTTGAGCTCAAACATCACATGGTTAAATGGAAACCAAGTTTTAATATAAAGGCCTTTCTTTAGCAGATGCTTTTGAATCTGAGCTTACCTTGGCTTCTTTACTGATCCCTCCTATTCTTTCTTTTGGAGGGAAAACAAAAACCACATTAAGTTGTGCCATTTCCAGTTTAGTCAAAGAAAGGAAAGACAAGACTATGGTTGGTTTGCCTGATTTAAAGACACGTACAAACAAGAATGGGGGAAACAGTGCAAGTTGTTTGGGGTTCTTTCCCAAACGGGTTTTCAGCTAAATGTACACAATCTTTTTAATTATTTGCCTTGCATATGATGCATTATTTCTGTAAAATTAAAGGATGAGTTACTATTGATGGGGTTCAGGCCATGCTACCCCAAAATATGGCATCTTGGCATATTGAGTATTTTAAGCTAAAGGAATTTGAGAAATGGCATATACAGGAGGTAACTCTGACCTTCCCCGGAAGCAGGTTATAAACTCTCACGTGAAAGGTGCCTTCCTGTACCCAGAGGAAAGGAGCATCCTTAGAAGAGGAAGCGACACAGGAATCTGAATAAGCCTTGCTAAGTTTCCCCCATTTCACTACACGTAGCTCATACTGTCAGTCTCATCATGTTTTTTTTCCATGATTTTCCACTGCTCATCAAACCTAGCATAAAAACATTCAGAATTAACTGTTTCTCGTTGGGTCTTCATTTTTTAATGAGGGCTCCTGTGTCATGTAAAACATTTGTATGCTTTCTTTTGTTAATCTCTTTTGTTACAGGGGTCCCAGTTGAGGACTTGGAAGATATTTTTGTTTGTGTAACCCTCCTTCCCCCTCAAAAAAACAATTTTTTTTTCTACCTGAGATTTGCATTTGTAAATAAAGATTTAGTCACCATGTAAAGCCAATCTTGCCCAATAAAGAGGCTAATAAAATAAAGGATAGTTTCGCTAACATGGAGCCTGTGTATGCTGTGTACCAGCTACTGTGCTAAGTATCCCATGTTTTCCCTGATAATCAACTGGTTAATGACCAGGAAATGCCAAATTTGAGTGTGGGAAATTGCAGCGCAGAATTTTGACAGAGATAGTTGGCAGCCTGTGGAAGGGAAAGGACGCTGAATTGAGATTTGGATTCTGATCTCTTCCATTTTAATGAACTGTCAAGGCATGTCTGAACTCATTGATTCTGAATATATGTTGGTGTTGTGTTAGTCTAATAGAGTTTTCCGTATCTTGACTCTTCAAAACAGCCAGTTCCACTACCTTTCCAGAACTATTTGTACATAAAGCATTCTAGGCAGTGAATAGTATTTCTAGGTCTTCTAGAGGCTAAGCACCTATGTAGTATCCTATTCTGTGCAGATGCCTATTCGAGGCCTCCTTTTCCTTGACCCCTTCTCTTGCTCTGCATTTCAGAGGAATTTATACTTCTCAAAAGAGACAGCCTCAGGCCCATCATACAGCACAAGCTATATGGCCAACTAAAGTGTTGTTTTTTTTGAAGATTTTTATTAAAAATATACCTAGCATATTAGTTTCAAGGGTATACCATAGTTACTCAACATATATCTAAGGAAGTGATTACCATAAGTCCAGCAACCATCTGACACAATACCATGCTATTACAATATTATTGGCTATATTCCCCATGCTGTACATTGCATCCCCATGATTCTGGTAGGTTGCTTACCTCCATTTCGTTCAGTTTGTTTTTTAAATTTTTCTCCTGTTCTTTCATCTGGGACACATTTCTTTGTTTCCTTATTTTGTTTTTTGTTTTTTTTGTTTTTTTGAGGACAGTGTCTCTGGCCCTCATATGTGGGCCTGAACCGGGGCCGCTGGCTGTTTCCTCATTTTGGCTGCTTCTCTGTGTTCTTTTTTTTTGTATTTGGTAGCTCTTCTGTGTTTCCCAGTCTTGGCCAGGTAGTCTTATGTATTGGGTCGTCGGGAAAGTCATGACATATTTTTCTGTTTTTCAGTGCAAAAATGCATCATGACTTTCCTGATGACCCAATAGTCCTGTGGGGCCCTGGCACAATCTCCCTGGTCCCCTACTCCAGGTGCTCCAGGAGTGTCCCTTATGTGGGTTGTGTGTGCCTTCCTGTTGAGCCTTGATTACTATTGGCACATCAGTGGGTGGGATTGGCCCTTAGGCTGACTGACTGTGGGGTGTGGCCATGTTCACAGTTTATAGGCTGCTCTGCAAGGGGCTTAACCCATGAAGTAGGGTTCACTCCAATGGGCTCTGGTGCCTGTTGAGACCACCCTTTGTGTGTGCAACTTGTGGGGCTAATTGGGTGGTGCTCTTCTGTGGTCTGAAGCCAACCTCCAAGTATGTTGGTTCTGGAGCATCTTGGGAAGAGCTTTGGAGCAGGCCCAGGTCACCCACTGTCTGTGACCTGCCAGGGACTACCTGCTAGGAGCTACAAAACAATCCATGGTGGTTTGCTCCTGTGTGTGGGAAAGGCCATGCTATGAACCAAGGACATCTGCTACCACTACCTTGCCTGGGGTAGTTCCATAAAAAGCCAGGACACCCTGAATCCTGCTGCCACCTGCCAGTTTCCTTAAGGTTCAGCTGCTGTTAGAGTCTTGTGAGGTATGTAAGTTGGGTGAGGCAGGTTCTCAAGGAATCACTAGAGTGGGAAGAGTTGTGGTCACCAGGTTAGTGTAAATTCTGGTTTGGTGCAGTGCTGAGCCTGGAGCTACTCAGCAAAAGTCTTAGGGCACACTGAGGCCAGTTGCTTCCTGCTGATGGCCTGTCAGACCCCAATAGTTTCCCAAGAAAAGGTGCAATGTGGGCGGGGCTGGCTGCTCGCGAAGGTGTCTCTAGCATTGGGGAAGTTGGGCAGAACGGGTCCCAGTGAATCAGCAGGGTGGAATAGTGGAGCTCACCAGGCCAATCAGATTCAGATCTGGCCTTTGGGGGCGGGCTCAACACAGGAAAAATGGCTCCTGCCTGTCAGCCCCACTGGAAGAAGATCTCACACAGGGAAAATGCTAACAGTCTTCTAGTCCTCCCCGCAAAGTCACACACCTCAGTCTGTCCCCTTGTGCATCTCTGATGTCTCCCAAGTTACAGTCCCTCCGCTGGAGCCCAAGGTGAGTGCCTGTGAGCGAGTGAGTGTGTATGGGCCATTTAAGAGGAATCCGGGTTTCCTGCAGCCTTCTGTCCCACCTGGATGGTCAGAATGCCCGCTGTTTTTCACAGACAAATGTTGTGGGGGGGCCTCCACTTTCTGGCACCAGTACTTCAGGCTGGTGGGAGCGGGGCTGGTGTGGGGGGCCTGGGGTCCCTTGTTCCTCCCTGGGGAATCTCCGCACCAAGATATCCCCCTGATTCTCAACCACCACACCGAGGTTTGGGATCTGTTCCGTGTCTCTGCCCCTTCTACTAGTCTCGATGTGGCTTCTTTATATTTTTGGTAATAGGATTTCTGTTCAGCGAGACTTCAGATGGTTCTCCAGGTTGACTGTCCTATAAGTTAGTTGTAATTTTAATGTTTTCACGGAAGGACTTAGGCACAGTGTTTATCTACTCCATCATCTTAGATCTCTTAAAATTATTCTCTTGAGAGCTTTTTGAGTTCTGATTGATTATCCTACCCAAAATTCCCCCACTACCATTGCCCAATTTCATGGCCTTGAAGGATCTTGTGTTTTGTCTAGTAATGAGTCCTTTTTCTTGGGGATTCCACGGGAAGGAAATGATTCCTTTTTCTTGGGGATTCCATGAGGGTTAGGCCCTCAAGATCTATGCAGTGCGTGATTCTTAGGCACAGGTGTATATCACAAGACGGTTTTTTTTTTTTTTCAGCTGAGCCATCCTGCCACCTGTTGGCAGCTCAATGGCAGCTCAGCTCGGGCTGGGCATCGAACTGCTGGTGCTCAGAGCTCAGCTTGCCCTCTTGAGCGAGCTCTTAACCAACTGAGCCACTCAGCCAGCCCAAGAAGGTTTTTAACTATGAACTCAATTTAGCTCTAGGGCGATTTATATTTTCTTGTGTTAATTTTTATCATTTATGTCTTTCAAGGAATTTCTCTATTTCATTTATGTTGTCAGTTTATTGGCATAAAGTCTGTCCCTTATCCTTTTAATATCTGTTCTCATTTCTGACATTGGTAATTTGACTTATCTTGGATAGTCAAACTGAAAGTCTATCAATATTACTGATTTTTTTTTTTTTGAGGGCAGTGTCACTGGCCCTCATATGTGGGACCGAACTGGGGCCGCTGGCTTCCCAAGCCAGTGCTTAACCACCACGCCACTCTGCCAGCCCAATATTACTGATCTTTTTAAAAAATCAGCTCTTGTTCTAATTTATTTTTCTCTATTGTATGTCTATTTTCTATTTCATTGTTTTTTACTCATTTTCTTCCTTTTACTTATTTGAGTTAAATTTGCTGCTGCTTAAGATGCAAGTTTATATCATGGATTTTAGATTTTTTCTGTTCTGATATAAACATTTAAAGCTATATATTTCCCTCTAAGCCTGCTTTAGCTGCATCTCACAAATTTTGATGTTTTCATTATTCAGTTCAAAACATTTTTCAATTTTGCTTGGGATTTCTTTTTTGAACCATGAATTACATAAAAGTGTTTAATTTCTAAATATTTGGTAGTTTTCCTGATATCATTTTATTTTTAGATTTTATTTCATAATGGTCATAGGTACTCTGTATGATTTTAATCCTTTTAAAGTTATTGAGACTTGTTTTTATGGGCCAGACTATGGTCTATAATAGTGAATGTTTTATGGATATTTGAGTAGTATTCTGCAGTTGTTGGATGCAGTTTTCTATAAAGGTCAAGTAGGTCAGTTTGATTTATACTGTTCGAGTCTATCGACTTATATCAATTACTGAGAGAAGAGCATTGAAATCTCCAACTATAAATGTGGATTTGTTTATTTCATCTTTTTATTTCATCAGTTTTTGCTTTATTTTGAGCTCTGCATAGCTTAAGATCATTATGTCTTCTTAATAGTTCACCCTTTCATCATTATGTAATGTCCCTCTTTGTCCCCATATTCCTTGATCTGAATTCTACCTTGACTAATATTAATATACCCATTCTCACTTTCTTATTAGTTTTGCATGTATATTTCTCTCTTTTACTTTTATTTAACCTATCTCACTTTCGCATTTAAACATAAAACATAGAGTATAGTTGGGTGTTCATTTTTATTGACTATTTCTGCTTTTTAATTAGAGTGTTTAGCCATTTCCATTTAATGCAATTTTTGCTGAGAGGGTTTGTCTACCATATTGCTATTTTTAGCCCAACTGTTCTTTTTTCTGTTCTCTGGCCTTCTTTTGAATTAAGTATCATTTAGTATTCCATTCATTTCCACTATTGACTTATAAGCTATGCTTATATGTAATCATTGCTGTATGATTTACAGTGTACATCTTTAACTTGCTGTAGTCTACCTTGAAATAATATACCACTTTGCATGCATATAAGAACTTTACAACAGATTATTTCCTTTTCCCCTTTCAGTACTTTGTGTTCTGTCATACATTTTGCATCTGCATGTTATAAATGTCATGATATTGGGTTGTCTGAAAAGTCATGACGCATTTTTGCAACAAAAAGCATAGAAAAAATACATCATGCCTTTTCCAACAACTCAATATGTTGTTATTTTTGCTTTAAGCACTCCATTATATTTTTTAAAAATTTAAAGGTAAGAAAAATATTTTTACTTACCCATATATTTATTGATTTTTTTGTTTGTTTTTAGTTTTTAAAGATTTTATTGGGGAATTGGGGGAGGGGAACAGCGTTGGGGATTCGGGGAAGGGGAACAGACAAGTTGCCGTCTTTTTGTTCTTCAGTCTAGTTGCGGAGGATGTTGCTTCACCGGCCCATGTTGGTATCATCATTGTGCTCTTCCCGGATGAGGCAGATCGGTCGCTGGCCTCTGGATGGTCGCTCACCACGGCTATTGGCAGCTCACGCTGGCTGCCGGCCACTCACTGTAGCCTATGGCAGCCCACTGCAGCAGGGGCTGCAGCCTATACCATCGCCGGGGCTCAAACAGCCCAGCTCTAGGTGGAGCTGTTGTTAGCTGTAGAGGGCAGTGTCACTGGCCTTCACATGTGGGATCCGAATCGGGGCCGCTGGGGTCCCAAAACCAGCTCTTAACCAATGCGCCACTCGGCCGGCCCTATTTATTGTTTTATTGGTACTCTTTATTCCTTTTTGGTACTCTTCATTCCTTCATTCCTTAGATTTTCTGTTTGGTATAATTATTCTTCAGCTTGAAGAATTTCCTTTGGTATATCTTATACTGTTGGTCTACTCCTGACAAAATTGTCTGAAAATGTTTTCATTTTAAAAAATTAAAACAACTTTATTGAGATATAATTGATATACAATAAACTGCATGTATTTAAAGTATACAATGATTAATTTTCTGATGTATACATTGATGAAATAAGATATGGTAATGAACAGTTCTATTACCCCAAAACACTCATGCCTTTTAAATTATTTATTTTATTTATTTATTGACATTCAACATTATTTTGTATTAATTTAAAGAATAGTAGTTAGAAATTTATATTATTTACAAAGTTATTTCCCTGACTAGCTCCCACCTGGCACTATACCTAGTTATTACCATATTATTGATCATATTCCCTATGCTATGCTTTATTTTACATTCTCATGACTATTTTATAGCAACCAATTTGTACTTAATCCCTTCCCCTTTTTCACTCACCTCCAAACCCCATTCTGTCTGGCAACCATCACAATATTCTCTGTATCTATGAGTTTGTTTCTGTTTCATTTGTTTGTTTATTTTGATGTAGTCGGGAGAAGGAGTGAAGGTTGAATCAGTTGCCAATGGCCAATGATTTAATCAATCATGCCTATGTAATGAAGCCTCCATAAAAACCCAAAATTATGGGATTCAGAAAGCTTCTGGGTTGGATAACAGGTAGAGGTGTTGGGAGAGTCGTGAATTTGGACAGGGCATGGAAGCTCCATGCCCCTTTCCGCTGCCTTGCCCTATGTATATCTTCCATCTGACTGTTCCTGAGTTATATCTTTTTATTTTATTTATTTATTTATTTATTTATTTATTTATTTATTTATTTTAAAAGATTTTATTGGGGAATTGGGGGAGGGGACCAGCCAAGTTGTTGTTCTTCAGTCTACCTGTGGAGGGCACCAGTTGCCATCTGGCTTCCCATAGGCAGCTTGTGGCCTCTTAGCTCAAGGTGCTGTGTTCAATCTTAGTTGCAGGTGGGCATAGCCACCATCCCATATGGGAATCGAACCAGCAGCCTTGTTGTTAAGAGCACACGCCCTATCCACTGAGCCATCCTAGCAGCAGCTCAGCTCAAGGTGCCAAGTTCAGTCTTTACTTGAGGGTGGGCGTAGCTCACCATCGAACAGGCAGCCTTGTTGTTACACCAGCTGAGCCATCCTGCCACCTGTTGGCAGCTCAGCCACAGCTCAGCTAGGGCACAGCGTTCACTGGCCCATGTGGGAATTGAACCAGTGGCCCTGTTCCTCAGAGCTTGCGCTCTAAGCCAACTCTTAACCAACTGAGCCCTTCGGCCTGCCCCCCTGAGTTAAATCTTTTTATAAAATCCTAGTAATGTAGTAACTAAAATGTTTCTCTGAGTTGTGTGAACTCTTTTAGCACATTAATTGCATCAAGGAGGGGATTATGGGAATTTCTGATTTATAGCTTGTCAGTTAGAAGCCCAGGTGACAACCTAGGCTTGCAGTTGGTGTCTGAGGGGTGTGTGTGTGTGTGTGTGTGTGTGTGTGTGTGTGTGTGTGTGAGTCTAATGGGACTGATCCCTTAACCTGTGGGATCAGACACTATCCCCGGTAGATAGTATCAGAATTGAATTGCTTTGAATTGTAGTATACCCAGCTTGTGTTGGAAAATTCTTGGTGGTGTAGAAACACACACACACACACACACACACACACACACACACACACACAGCAGAAGATGCATAAATGTTAGAATGATTTACTGTTGATGAATTGACTTATTATTAAATGACATTAATATTAATTAACACTAATATTAATATTCTTTGCTCTGAAATCTACTTTGGCTGATATTCATATAGCCATTCCATCTTTTTTTTTTTATTTGTGTTACATTAGTATTTTTTTCCCCATCCTTTTACTTTTAACATAATCTCTTCAAAGTTTTTTTTTTTTGTAGGCTGCATATAGCTATGTCTAGCTTTTAAAAGTTTAATTCAGTAATCTTTATTTCACTTTCCTTTTTTAAAACATCTTTTTATTGAGTATAGAATTCTGTTGTTGACAGGTTTTTTTTCTCTTGATACTTTCAAGAAGGTACTCCATTTTCTTCTGTCTTATATGGTTTCACAAGTAAAGTTTGCTATCATTTTTTTGCTTCTCAGTATGTAATGTGCCTTTTTCTCTGGATACTTTCAAGATTTTTTTCTTCATTACTAGTTTTGAGCTATTTATAATGTGCCTTAATTCAATTTTCTACATTTTTTTGGTGCTTGACATTCATTGAGTTTCTTGGTTCTGTGGGCTTATAGTTTTCATCAAATTTGGAAGTTTTTTGTTCCAGTTACACATATATTAGGCCAGTAGAAGTCACCCCACAATTCATTATTGCTTTGTTTTTGTCCAGTCTTATTTCTCTGTTTTATTTTGGATCTGTTGCTATGTCTTCAAATTCACTTATCAGTACTTCTACAATGTCTAGTCTGCTGTTAATCCAATCAAGTCTATTTTTCATCTCAGAATTATGGATTTCTTCTCTAGAAGTTTGATTTGAATCATATTTATAATTTCTATGTATTTCATATGTTCAGTCTTTTCTTTAGAGTATTGAGCATATGGAATATAATTATAATAGTTTTAATGTACTTGTCTAGTAATTCTATCAGCTGTATCATTTCCAGGGGTGTCTTTTCTCATTATGGGTCTCATTTTTTTGCTTCTTTACATGCCTTTACAATTTGCCATTGTCAATGTTACCTTGTTGGATGTTGGATAATTTTGTGATCCTATAAAGATTATTGAGCTTTGTTTTGGAACACAGCTAAGTTACTTAATAACAGTTTAATCCTTTTGGTTCTCGCTCTTTGTCTTTGTTGGACAGAACCAGAAATATGTTTAGTCTAGGGCTAATTTTTTCCCCATGACTGAGGCAAAATTCTTGTGGGTATTCTACCTATTGCCGTGCAAATATTGAGTTTTTTCCATTCTGGCTAGTAGATATAGGCACTATTCCCAGCCCAGTGTGAGCTTTGGAGAGTGATCCCTTAATATTTTCAGGTGTTTTTTCCCCAAGCCTTGGTTAACTTCTTCACATGCATGTGTTGATCAGTATTCATCTGAAAACTTGAGGGGCCCTATCTACAGATCTCTGAAGCTTTGTGTGCCATTCTCTTATCTCCATTATTTGTCCTGCAAACTTTAGCTGCCTTGGCCTTCCTGGACTCCTAAGCTCTGTCTCCTCCACTCTGCATGGGTTCCCCTCTTTTCAGAGCAGCCTGAACACTCTTTATCTGCAGTATTCAAGGGCAGTCATAGGGCTCACTTTGTTTTTCATTTCTCAGGGACCGTCCTTCATTACCTGATGCACAATGTCTTGAAAACTATTCTTTCATATATTTGGTCTGTTTTTTCAGTTGTTTTAAGCAGGAGAATAAATTTAGTTACTATTACTTCATCTTGGCTGGAAGCCACAGATGATATTGGAACACTCGAAGAGCTTGTTAAAATTGCACATCCCTTGGGTCATACTCCAGTCTTACTGATTTACAGGTTATAGCAGTGAGGCTAAGGTATGATTTTGCAATTGTGCACTAAAAATATGTCAGGCATTAGGTATATTAGACATAATACCTGTTTACAAAACAATCTGCAATCCAGTGTGAAAGACTGGTTCTTATGGTACAACGTAATAAGTATAATCTCTATCTATAGGGTATTATGGAGCATCCTTATGAGGAAACGCATCCAAATGTAGGCTTAGCAAATGCTTCCTGGGGGAAATGAAGAAGTGAATTTGGAAAGATGAGCTAGAGTTAGTTAAATAAGTGGAAATAGGGAAAAGAGGACCAGCAGGCAAGAACGCTTCAAATGTAGAAAATATTGTTTGAAGGTTCTGGGCTACAAGGTTGCATAATACATTTGGGGAACTGCAAACACTTTGAAATGGTTGGATCAAACTGGGAAAAGAGATGGTCTCTAGTGTCTCCATCTATTAAAGGAAACTCCTTTATCCCTAACATTTATAGCTTTCAGTGTGGGGGGAGAAAATAAAAGAGATTAATTCATTTTAATTGAGATGGGTTAGGTAATGAAACGTGATAATAGATAGGTCCAACTTTCCCTGAAAGTATGTCTCATTAACTCATTTATTTATTTGCTCATCAAAGGTTTATTAAACACCTGTTATATTACACAAAGCTATATGTTGGGTGCTAGGGATCCAGAAATTTGTAAGACCCTATAATTTGAAAGTATTTTTAAACATTGTTGTGTGTCTTAAATACTTACTATGGAACATATTTCATTTACTAAAACACCTAATTCTGAACAGCATAATTTTCAGAAAAACAATCAGTGACTGCTTTGAGAGGAGAGGAAATTTTTCAGCTTAGCTCAGGGCAGCACATGCTAGGGAACATAACTGTACATTTGGCACTAAGTACCAAGCACTATTCTAAGAACTTTATATAAATTAACTAATTTGATCCTCACAGAAACTTTAGTACTATTACTTATTGCTTATTTTAACCATGAGAGACTCATACGACAGTGGTCTTTCCACATATTTACTTTTATCAGCTACTCATCATTACACTCCCACAAAAAAATAACAGAGAAAGTTCCAGAGACCTTGAGAGGCAGAGGTGAGAGGGTTGAGGGAAATAGGAGTAATTGTTTCCTGCCAAATGGAAGTTTTTCAAACTGCCAAAGAATTCTCCCAGAGAAGTGAGTGAAAAAGGCAGAAATCGCAGTTATCTCTCCAAACAAATAGACATAGCAGTAAACTCAAGAGTTTCTTTGAGCTATGTCTCCCAATATGAACTGCAACGTCTTCCTAAAGGCAGGCTTGAAACAATGTCATTATTAGGCCATCCCAAGTGCAGTTGAAAAAATAAATAGTACTAGAACCAAAGAGTAGACACATGCACAATTTATCATTTTGCCCTCATGCGGTTAGCAAATACGTGTAACATACTTTCCTTAAGGTGGCCAACAGAGGCAGGATGATGGTTTCTGTTCTGAATATTTGAAAGAAAAATCACTACTTTGTCTTTCTAGACTTCCTCACACACTCAGTGGAGGGCCTGAAAAGCATGGATGTCAGACTATGCTACTACAGTCTGTGAGCTGGAGACCAACGACATCTCTCCTGATGTCTCTTGATTCACAGAAATAATGGTTTTCAGAACTTCAGTGCTCCATCTGCCTTGTACATTTTTAGTTTCTCCAATGTACACAGGGCCACGATTGGCCAGTGGGTATTCCAGATTACACATCTTCTGATGTTTCAGTCTACTTCTTCCTGTGATATCCCAAGTACTTTTTCCTAAGGGGGAAAAAGAGAAACAGATTCTTAAGATTCCAAGTTTGATTCACTGTTGAAGTGAAAACATATGCCTGTTAACTCTGCTCTCTTATCCCAGGCGTGAGCTGAGGCTCAGAGACTATGCTAGGGATGGGGGAGGATTTGGAAAGGTGACTGCCATCAGTTAAGGACTTAGGGTAAACATGGAAGGCTAACAGGCTAGATGGGAAAAGGCTTTTATGCTGTATTTAAAATTCAAAAGAATAGACACGGAAAGGTTGATGACTATGGAAGTTGCAAACCTTTCCTTTCAGAAAGAGCCCTGTAGAATGGATAAGGTGGCAGGACTGCAGGGCAACCAGGTGAATAGTGCTCCACAGTGAAGGAAAAGGGCCAAGGAGTCAATTAAAATCTCATGGTAGCTTGTTGAACATGCTTTTTGAAGAGAGTTGCTGTTCATTTATTTGATTGGTTGATTCATTGTTTTACAAGGATTGGCTGAACATCTACGATGTATATATAAAAGTAATGGGAACTATGAGAGATAAAATGAGGCATAAAATACATAATCCTGCCCTCACAGATTTGCAGTGTAGTTGGGAAGATTAGATGCACTCATATGAAATATGGAATACTCAGGTCTGAGCTCCCAGAAGCCTAGGAATAGTTTTCTTCGTTCCACACCATTACAAGGACACTCCAAGGAGCCATCAAAATACCTGGGCCAATGGACGTCCCTGGAGGCTTGCCACCCAGTGTCATCTTTTTTTTTTTTCCTGTGCAGGGAAACTGTGCATGTGTCTCAGACCACTTCTCTACACTTTTGTAGCTCATATCAACCCAAAGATATTCTTTTTTTTTTTTAAGATTTTATTGGGGAATTGGGGGAGGATAACAGCATTAGGGAATCGGGGAAGGGGAACAGACAAGTTGCTGTCCTTTTGTTCTTCAGTCTAGTTGCGGAGGACGTTACTTCACTGGCCCATGTTGGTATCGTCATTGCGCTCTTCCCGCAGGAGGCAGCTCAGTTGCCGGCCTCTGGATGGTCGCTCACTGCGGCTATTGGCAGCTCACGCTGGCTGCCGGCCACTCACTGTAGCCTATGGCAGCCCACTGCAGCAGGGGCTGCAGCCTACACCATCACCGGGGCTCGCACAGCCCAGCTCCAGGTGGAGCTGTTGTTAGCTGTAGAGGGCAGTGTCACTGGCCCTCATGTGGGATCCGAACCGGGGCCACTGGCATCCCAAAACCAGCGCTTAACCAATGCGCCACTCGGCCGGCCCCCAAAGATATTCTTTTATCAACATCTTTATTTTTTTGCAACTCTTTCTCTGTCACTTTGGAAAAATTAGTCCTTTCTCTCTTATTCTTTTTCCTCCCTTTCCTAATTTCCAATTTTGTGCTTCAAATTAAACCTAATTATGACAAGACTTGAAATTAGGATTTATTATGACCCAGAAAAGTAAATTAATAAGTTTTGAATTGAAACTATAAATGTTGAAGAACTAGTGCCATCAAATTCTAAAGTCTTTGAAAATTCCCTTTATTATTTCTCCTGAAAAATCCATCTATATCTCGAAAAAAAAGTGTTTGCTCTCTAGCACCAACAGCCAAATTAAAAAATAATAATAAGTAAATAAAAAAATGTTTGTATTTTTTCTTTGCTCTTTTTATTTGCTTATTAGAACCATACTTTTTCATAACAAATTTATTGAAATATACCATAGAAGTTATCCTTTTAAATTATGTAATTCATTGGCTTTTAGTATATTCATGGAGCTGTAAAACCATCATCTCTATTTGATTTTAGAACATTTTCATCACCACAAAAGGAAGCTCTTGTTTATTGGCAGTCATTCCCCATTCCCTCTCCTCAAAGCCTCAGGAAATCACTAATGCGCCTCTCTGAATTTGCCTATTCTATACATTTCACATAAATGGAATCATACAATAGATGGTCCTTTTGTCTGGATGCTTTCACTTAGCATGATGTTTTCAAGGTTCATCCATCTGTCAGTACTTCATTCCTTTTTACAGCTGGATAATATTCCATTGTATGGATGTACTACTACATTTGGTTGTTTTAATTCATTTTTCATCATTAATGAACATTTGGGTTGTTTCCACTTTTTGACTTATGAATAATTTATTTCAGCCATGCTAGTGGGTATAAAATGGTATCTCACTGTGGTTTTGATTAGCGTTTCCCTAATGTTGAAATGAAGATGTCAAGCAAGCATCATTTCATATGCTCATTGGCCTTTTGTATATCTTCTTTGGAGGAATGTCTGTTCCAATCCATTGCCCATTTAAAAAATTGCATTGTTTATCTGTTTATTGTTCAATTGTAAGTGTTCATTACTTATTCTGAATACAAGTCACTTACACAATTTGTAAATATTTTTTTTCATTCTGTGGGTTGTCTTTTCACTTTCTTGATGGTGACCTTCTAATCAGAACAGTTTTTAATTTTGATATAGTCCAATTTATTTTTTCTTTTGTTGCTTGTGCTTTTGGTGTAGAACCAACACTGTTTATAAGGCAAGTTTGGCATTTCAGCTACATTAACAGACTTTTGAGAACTGGCCTGTGAACCCAAATGATATTTATAATCTCTCTGGAAAAAATATAAACAGAACCAACAGTGATGGTGATTTCCTGTATATAATTATAGTACAAACACGAAGTGCTGTGAGAGGGTCAGAAGCTGGTGTGGACCTTGAGCTGGGGTGGTCAGGAAAGGCTCTGGGGCAGAGGAAAGACTTGAGGAGGTCCTGGAAGGGAGAACAGGTAAAGCTGAAATAATGTTGTGGAATCTATCCTCTTAGCATGAGTTAAGGCAGCTTGAACTTAGAATACTTACGAGCCTTAGTTGTTCAGATCAGCCACTTAAAGGCTATCACATGTGGTGCAAAAGTGGAAAATGGGAAAGAACAGAAGATTGGGTACACTCAATAGGCATCCACTAAAGACCATGGTGGGCCCTTCAGCCGCTTAGGCAAGATCAGCTATGCTTTCCTTCTGTTTGGAGGCCCCAGGGTCATGCTGCTGGCACCTGGGGCTTTCCGGTGGAAAGAAGACTAAGGATAATGTGGGATGAAGGCCTGTCCTCTGAGGAAGGGTTTGAACAGACAGAAATGCCATAGGGAGGAGGGTTGAGATTTAAAGCTCTGGGGTAAAGCATTTTGACAAGGTTGACCTTAGGAGGCCATTTGAACATGGCAGTTGGAAGGAAATCTCAAGGAATGGGGATCTAGGATGAGGGAGGGGTGGAGGCTGAGGCATGGGCGTGAAGATGTCTGTTTTGCCTGATATCAGGTAATTAAAACCACGTGAAAATGTAACTGTTTGCTTTTTAGTGTGTATCAAAATATCCCCATCAAAATGCTGGGTCTAAGTAGCAATGACAAAAACGCCATGCAGCCTGAATCTCAGGATTACCCCTATACCCTGTCAGCGTCTGAGAGTAGGAGCAACAGTCAGCTTTTCCTGGCCTCACTGCCAGACTTCTGCTGCCTGCACAATTTGTGAAAACAAATTATATCTGTCTAAACATTTTATATCTCCTCATTTCCTGTTATATCTGGCCAGTCCCTCTCCACTGACACACATGTACCCTTTGGAAGCTCAGTAAATATTTATTGATGATGAAGATAATCACTCAAAATATGTTCCCATTAGTGGGATCTATCTCTTGTCACTCAAGTGTCCTAAACCCATGAGAACTGCTTCACTGATATGTTCCCTTCACTTAAAAAACAACAACAACAACAAAAAGCACCCAGGAGTTCCATCCCATCTACTCTGAGATCTGGACTCATTTTTAAATAGGATGCACTTACCCATCCACCATGCTGCTGGATCCAGGGTGAAAAGTTCTCTTTCAGGTACTTGGTTCCAAAGCCTAGCACCTTGTTCATGGGGTGGTTGTCAATGGCGGTGAGCTTGGCTGTGGCGTCTATTGCAAGAGCAACCTTAAAGCCCTGAGCGTTGACCTCTGATTCTCCCCTGGTGTCTACACCCTTTAGGAACTGGTCTGTGATGGTCTTGAAAACAGAGTAGGATAGCCCGTCCTGGAAGCTGTTCATCAAAGCCTTGTCTTTCTTCAGCTGTGTGAAGAGCATAAGTGTTCAGTAGAGCAGTGCGGCCCAGTGAGGCAGACTCTAGCTCAACAGGGCCACTCCAGTACCCAACACGAAACCCTGGGTTCTAGTCTCAACCATAGCACAGTGTCCTGCAGAACCGGATGGGCACATGCCAGATTTATGAATTCATCTCTTCCAGACAATTGCTGATAAAACTGACCAGCCCATTCATTCGACATTCCGCAAATGTTCTGCTCACTGCTCACTGACATTCTGCTCACTCGCAATGAAGACCGGGTGCTCACTCAAGGGGCTCACAGTCTAGTGACAATTGCAAGACTGTGCCCAATGCTTTGCTAGAGTCATATCTGGGACAGAATCCGAAGCCTGGAAATCACCACCTTGGCTCAAACCTCTGTTCCACCTCTTACTAGCTGTGCAGTCTTGGGGAAATTACTTAACCTCTCAGCTTCAGTTTTGCCACCTTTAACCAGGATGATGATAGTACCTATACTATAGGGTAGCTGAGGAAAACACTTAGCACAGTGCCTGACAGAGAGAAGTGCTCTCGACATGTTAGTAATTTTTCAGGATGCTGTGAGAGCACAGGGGCGTCAGGGAAGACTCCCTGAGGGGCATATGTTCACTTAAAAAAATGAACAACCCTAATCCATTGATTCCTTTCCGTTATTCTGCCCATTCTATTTTACCTCCCCTAGTATGTTTCCACACTACCTCCTTTGGACTATAACTTTAACAAAAATAAATAAATACTGCTCCTGCTCCTTTTGAAAAAATCCGGGCTGTGTCATAAAGGCAGAACTCACCCTCATTTAAAGCCATTCTTGCAACATCTATAAATATGATATGGTTGCCATGTGAAAACAGAAATGTTTTAGTGAGCAGGGACTAAATGTTTATTTGAAAATCCTCTAGAGTCTGTGCTTGAGGAATGATAAACTGAGCAGGTTTTCTACAAATATTGTTTCTAAAGGGGATATTCAGAGGATGAGTCAGATGCTACGGAAAGATTTTGGTGGAATGGTATCCTTTATCTGAGCCCAGCCCACCTCCCAACTTCCATGTCACACGGGCTTATCTGAATTATAAATCTGAAGCAGAAATGGCCGGCGCTCTCCACACCAAGAATAGACTCCTTCTAGTGAGTTGAAGAAGCTAGACGAAACCTCAGCAGGCGACTGGAAGCCTGGACTCAGCCAAAACAGTAGAAAAACCCAATGCTAGAAAGAGACGTCTGGCACAGGGCACCCTGTCCCCTCGCCCTGCCCCTTTCGGTGCAGCTGGCTCTGTGGCGTCACAGGCAGGTGCAGGATGAGCCTGCGTGTGCTGTCAGGGATGAGCGGCTTTGCAGATGCCCTGCAGCCATGGCGGGGGCCCTTCTTACTATCCCTCTGCTGGGAACTCCGCCCACACAGCACAAGGCAGACCTTCTATGCGTTCCGCCAGAGTTCTCTACTGGGGAACCAAATAAAAAGGAAGAACAGCTGCGTGTTCCATAAAATGTAAAGTATCACCCCAAATCATCAAGAGGGTGTATCAGGCAAAGTGAGGTGTTTTTTAAGTGGCATTTTGTGGGGTGAAAAGGAAAGCATCTCTCTTCATAACCAGAGGGGTTGACTTCATCCCACCTCCTGCCCCTGATCTCCCTGACCTACTGCAAGTCGCTGCATAGGAAGGCTGGGATGGAGAATGCTGTGAGAGCTACAGAAGCGTCGAGCTGTAAAGAACCCTCGAGGACATCGAAAGGATCTCTTCCAGTTCAGGTACTGAACTGCTTGCTGGCTTGTTATTGGCGTCTACTTGAAATTCTTTTAGTGGCAGGAAGATCATTCCTTCACGAGGCAGCCCTTGGCTCTGAAGGACAGCTCCAAGTGCTAGAAAGTTCATTCTTAAGATGGGGACAAATTAGTTTTCCCTATAACTCCTAACCATTGATGTTAATACTGGAGAAACACAGGGGTGTCCTTAAGTCAGGTACCATGTTCTTTTTTCTGCCTCTGCTGCACCCCATCTACTCCTTATTTGTGGCCTCCAAGTTCACACACCCCCTTCTCTTTTCTTTAGTCTGATATCTCTGGTTTTCTCAGCCTTTTTCATTCTGTGCCATCTCCCATACGCCTCACCATCCCTGTCACCATCCTCTGGGCACACCTTTGACAAAGACACTGAGAGAGGAGCCCCTGAGCATGTTGTGGCTGGGTTCGTTTGACTGGCTACCCCCCAAAGGCCTGACTTCCTCCCCATGGATCTTGGCAAAACAAGGAAATGGATCCCCAGGCCAGCGCCTGATGGACACATTCTAGAGACTACTTGGCGGACATGGAAGAGATGGCGTTCAGAAGCCCTTCTGACTACAGTGGAGGCCTGCTGTCCAGCTCTTCATCTGAAGGCACTTCTCACATGATCCTGATTGGAATGACAGGTCTCAGCTTCTAAATGGCAGGACATCCAAAGTTCTCCAGGTAACACTAATCCACCTTCCCAGCCAAATTGTTAAGAAAGACCTGGAGTAGAGAACTGTCCAGCCACTCTAGGGGGAAGATTCAGAAAGAGGTCTAGCCACTCTAGGGGGAAGATTCAGAAAGAGGTCTAGTCTCAGAGCAGCTGTGGGACTCAGATGTCCTGGCTCAGGGCAAATGCAAGAGTCTTTCAAAGTGTTTGTATTTTTTTTTTTTTTGAGGGCAGTGTCACTGGCTCTCATATGTGGGACCGAACCGGGGCCGCTGGCTTCCCAGGCCAGCGCTTAACCACCGCGCCACTTGGCCGCCCAAAATTTACTTAATATAATCTTTTTTTTTTTTTTTAAGCTGAGCCATCCTGCCACCTGTTGGCAGCTCAACGGCAACTCAGCTCGGGCTGGCATCGAACCGCCGTTGCTCAGAGCTCAGCTCGCACTCTTGAGCGAGCTCTTAGCCAACTGAGCCATTCGGCTGGCCCTGCAAGAGTCTAAACTGCCCTGAGGATCAGTTACACGGGGAACTCGATTCAGAATTCTATTCAGCAAATTGTAATTTATTGGTGTCTTTTTTTACAATAACAAAGTTACTTTTTTCATTTCCAAAAATTCCAAGGAGGCTCCAGAAGGTTTACTTGTGTTTTCCAAAGTGATTCATTTTTGAGATCCTGCCAGCATGAAGAATTTCGAATCCAAGGGAAATAAAATTTAGGACTAAGTGGAAACCAGAACTTTGAAATGCCATAAACCAGGAGTACAATCCCATTCTCATGTACCAGTGCGTAGGCACAGAAAGAAATCATGTTAGTTTAAGAAGCTCCATACCTCTCTTTCCAACTGATCCCCTGAGTATTTCAGCAGCTCAACAATTTTGGCTATTATTTGGTCTTCTCCATCTGTCAGGGGGAAATCCCAGTTATTTCTTTCAAGAAACAGATCTTAAATTTTCCCAGGGATTGAGGAAGACAAGTGCTTTGTAATTGTTAGCAAATTAAATCTTACCTCCCCCTGTCTGATTAGGCACAAACCATTCTAGACACCCTCTTCTACAGTCCCCCCTCCCACCCTTTCCTTTCTTCTTTCTTTCCTCAGCCCTCAATTCTCACCATGACATTCATCACTCTATTTGCTGTAAGAATGTTATTGAAGATATTAGTTCCACTACACATGATTCTATCTTTAAAGGTATTTAGGAGACATTTCTCTCTTGTCTTTGGACTTCTCCTGAACAGCTGGTACTTTTTCCAGATGGACACCATAGAATCCCCTATTTGCTTATATCTCCCCTTGAATGGCTGCTAGAAAGAGCCAAATTTGTGGCCCCCATTTAAGAGGGGATGTGGTCTTGCTGGCCTGCATTTTGGGAATTAAACTCATTCCTAATGTGATGTAAAATCATTACATTTTTTTCAAATTTGATTTATCTTACCAAAATGTATACTTTGTATACTGTGTCTTTACAACAAGGTGGGGTATAAATAAATAAAGTTAATAGGTTCTCCCTCCCTGAAGGCTAAAATGGAAGATGGATAGAGAGATGGCTACAGTTGGTTTGTGGTGTGTATGTTGGAACAGGGGATGTGGAGTAGGATTTTCCTTGTCTCAAAATGTGCTAACAAGGAAACGTGAGGAAAATGGTCATTGCTATAGACACAATCCAAACAGAGAAAAGCCAGTTACGGGGAGAATAGCATTTTTTACTTACAGCACAATATCTGAGGTCATGGGGTCCTGTTTTTCCCAGATAAGAGGGAAAGGAGGCCGAGAAACTAATCTAGCATGTCATGTCTCAGAAAGGTCAAGTGCAGGGCAAGGTAAGTGGGAAGTCTGAGACTCAAATCAACTGGGAGAGGAAAGAATGAGTGTCTCCATCGCCCATGTGTAGTTTTCCTCTGATCCTGCTGCCTCTCTCTGGGAGAGGTGCTGTACCAGTGGTCCAGATTTCTCACTCATACAGAGGATAAGCCTTAGCTTTAGCTTGGTTTAAGGATATTGCTTTACATCGCCCAGGCACACATGAGATAGCAACAAAGTGGAGACACTTTTTAGCAGACTCAGAGGAGTCCTCCTCTCCTCTCACTCCAAGCCCCTGTGGTAGTTATGGTTCCAACAGTACAGCACAGGGTGGACAAACTCTGCTTCCAGAGTGGGGAGACACCCATATCTTTGGAGGGAGAACTTTTGCCCTGTGCTTTGCCATGCTGCAGACCCAGGAGCCACCCCTGCCCCTCATCTGCCACTGGAGTTCGGAGAACATCAGCCAAGAGCAAGGACTGTCGTTAGTGAGGGAGTGCAGGACTGAACTTCCCTTCCTGTGACACACGGTCCTGCTTCCCTAAACTCCAGAATTCTTGCAAGTCTGATGGGAATCTATAGGCCTAGCTAGTGCTAGAGTTTTGTGACAACTAACCTAGTCTGGTTACTACTTCTCAGTTCTGCTGAATGTTCTGCACCGGACCTGATGTCTGACACCCGCCGCCCCACTCCTCTGCTTTTTCACAGGAGCCTAGGTCAATATTATACATTTCTGGGCTGGTGCTCCATCTACACCCTACGACCTCCCATGAGCAAAATGGTCCCTGGCCATTGCTAATACGATTAAATCTAATACTGCATTTCCCCCTGTGGACCAAGTTGATTGCACATTTTGTACTTCCTCCTCTCCCTCAGCAGACTTTTCTTTGGACTTGGCAGTGAGCTTGGCAGGTGGCTTCAATCTGCTGGCACACTCGTCTTGGCTTGGGCTGGTCTCTCAAGCTGGAGGTCAGGGCCTCCAGCATGTTGTTGTCATGCCCTTGGTCCAGGTCAGCAGAAATTCTAAGTTGCAGAGCACTGAGCTGAATAATTCCATAAATACTTATATACCTCTGCCTGGAAAACAGCCCAACACAATCACTCAGAAGGAAGTTTACCTTTCTTAGCATTTGCGGCACTAGGCTGGGAGTGCACCTGAGGACCGTGTGGTACAGGTTTCCCTTGGAACTTGAAGCTTCCTCGCAGGGTGGGCTCCTCTGGCGGTGGCCAGGAATAAACAATTTCAGCAACTCGGTTGGCAATGGAAACAACCTTGGGGTCCAGAGCTGAAACGAGACAAAATGGTGCTGAGAGGCCCTTCCCAAAAGAACTTGGTCTAGCTCATTGGTATGCCCAGTTGTCTGAAATGAAAAGACCAGCCTAGAGTGAGAGGCAACTGCCTGGTAGTGGGTGTGCAGGGGCGGCCCATTCTTCAGAAAGCACTGACAGTTGTCTGGCAGGGGCTGCAGTCGGGGAGGAATCCACAGAGGGCTGATTGCCACCATGAAACAATTGCCCTTCTGCACCCTTTTTTTTGAAGTCTTGCAAAATTAGGGTCCCCTTTCCCCTTGGTGAGGAAAGGCACACAAAAAGCAGTGCTCAGTTCTTTGCTTGAGGGAATGCTCATTATGCTTTTCTTTTCCTTCTTTTTTTCTGTCTTTCTCTCTCTCCTTTTTTTTGGATATCCTTTATATCTTGGAGAGCTGGCCCTTATGTGTATAGGAAGGCATTCAATAGTTTGACAAGCTTTTGGGGGTTGGTCACTGAGGAAAGAGCAATATCCTGGCTCTTGGGCCATATTCATTACTCAAGTCCATTATCAAATACACACTGAACTCCTCTTGCTTATATAGCCACGTGCCTCCTCTCTCCTCCAGGCCTACTGGGAAGCATCCAATCAAGGCTGGTAAGAACCAAGGATACATAAAGTGCAACCCATGACCTTCAAGAATTAATAGTCCATGAAAAGAGCACGCCATGTATTTGCACACATAACTATAGAATAAAGCATTTTAGGACATGAAGGTTTAAATGACACTGGCCCCCTGAATGTCATAGCCTGTGAAAGACAAGTCAGCTTTGCCCCTGCTGGGGGATGGGGACAGTGGTGTGGGCAGGAGGTATTGCTGACTTGTTCAGGAGTAAAATCTACACTGTTGATTCATTGCAAAGTTCTTATCTTTTAGAAACTTGTACAAGCTGTCTTTGATGCAATATGAAGTAGCTACATCATGTAATATTTGAAAAAGAATACTATTTAATTCATAGACTTGGAGAAAGTAACAGAGTATTACTGGGCTGGAAGGTTGGTGTGCCCTTGGGAATTTGTGGGCGTTATAAACCAGGATAGGTAAGACACAAGGCTTGGATCTCGGGAGAGATTATGTCACATAAAAAGCAGGTTTTGTCATCTTATGGAGCTGCCAAGGTGATTTCTGATCCTCTCTCCCTGGATTCCTCCATAGCATGAGAGCTTTGCTGCTCTCCCTTCAACCCCAAGACATTCTCTGAAAGGCCACAGAGACTAATGCTCTGATCTTAATGCCTTCCTTTAAAAAAAGGAATGGCTTCCTTAAAATGCCATATTTTTAATGCCCCATCCATAGGGTTCAAAAACAGATGAGTGAATTAGAGAGGCCAAGGGCAGAGGGATCAGTGCTTTTCCTTCCCATTTTAACAACCAAACCAAATATACTTCCCACTTTTAACTCGCCTTATTGCAGCCCAATCAACCTCCTCTTAAATTCTGGCCACCTATGGCCCCTGGTAAGGCAACAAGAGGCTGGATCCCAAAGCCAATGGGGACCTTCCTTCGCAGTGTCCACAGGAGACGGGAAAGGAAAGCTTACATTTTCTACCTCTGTAAACTTGTGTGTCCTGTCTAGGGTGATCCGTGCATGGCTCTCCCATCAGAGTCACACGATGCCCATGTTGCACCCAAAGAAGGCAAATAAAGGCCCCCAAGACTGTCACTCCTCACCTCCCAGGCCCTCCCCACATGTGGCAGGGCAATCACAAAACCCCTGGCAGGTATAGAAGTACCCAATTTGACTTACCTGTGTTCAGTTTATTGATTTTTATCAGTTGGTAGGCATGGAGTGAGGGATGCAGATGAAATACATGCAGGAAAAACTATAAGCAAATACATTTTGACTCAGATGAACTAGTTCTAGTTAAGATTCCCATTTTGAGTACCTTAATTCTAAACACTGGAAAAAGAAAAGATTTCCTTCCTGGCAGAGTAGGTTCCATCTGACAGGCAATGGGAAATTGGATGGGGGTGGAGAGAGAACAGAAAGGCTGCCCGTCCTGTGGATTCTCTTTTGGTGGTGGTGGGCCATTGTGGGGCCAAAGAGAGCAGGAGAGTAGGGTAAGGAAGGTGCCATTTGACCTTTGGCCTGAGGCATTTGTTTTAAAGAGAAGGGGCAGAGAGTTTGGGAGAGATTTTCATATGGTCAAGACTTCTATTTCCCACCCATTATTCATTTTTTTCTTTCTTAGTAACAGACCCCTGAAATGTCAGAGGCACCAATGCACCCAGGTGAAAAAACTACATTTCCCAGTCTCCCTTACAGTGTGGAGTGACCAGAGAGATCTAAGAGGCTCGGTACAGTTTTAAGAAAGCTCTCCAAAAGGTAGCTGAGTTATCCAGAAAAAAGACACCCTTATGTCCTTCCCTTGCTTCCTCTTTCTTCCTGCTTGAAACGTAGACATGACAGCTGGAGTTCCAGCAGCCACTTTGGAATATAATAAGGTGATTTTGAGGTTGGAGGCCACTGAGGGATGGTAGAATAAGAATCTCTAATTACTATGGAGCTACCATACCAGGCCTGGGCTGCCAAACTTTGATCCTCTTTTATTATTATTATTATTATTTTTGAGGGCAGTGTCACTGGCCCTCATATGTGGGACCCGAACCGGGGCCGCTGGTCTCCCAGGCCAGCGCTTAACCACCATGCCACTCGGCCGGCCCTGATCCTCTTTTAACGGGAGCGAAAAATAACCTCTATATTATTTAAGTCATAGTTAGTTGAATCTTCCACTAGAGGTTGCTGAGCCTAATCCTAACTGTAACATTCCACATGTAGGAAATCATAGCCTTGGAGAAATAAAGGATTCACAAGTGTAAGAACCTGGGTTGATAGTTTCTAAAATTGGTACTGACATCCATTTTTCTACATTATAAGGCCCCTTGCTGCTAGACTCTGATTTGGGGACATCACCTCATAGCCCTCACTTAAGCCTGGCGTCTGAGTTCTGGAAATGGCAGCCCAGGCTACACTGTGACTTTAGTTAAAAGAAGCCAGGTAAGGCCAACTGCTGAGCTCTGATTTATATAGGGCAAAATAGAAATAGAATGTGAGGTTGTCTTGGGTCACACCCAACATAAAACCAACTAACCACCTACACAATTAACAAAAAAGTAAGGAAAGAGAAAGGAGAGAAGAGAGGATAACTGTTCAAAGCTAAGCCTCTTTAGGAGGTCATCATTCCTACCTTTTTAAGGATATCTGTAAATCTATATAGAGATCTTGAAATTTTAGGAAATAAAAAAGGTCAAATGACACTTCAGTGGTATGGAAATACAGAATGGAATTTATCTCACAAAAGCCAGAAGAGTGAAGTCTGTGAAATCTTCCTGTCTCCTGAAAAAGTCCAAAGAACATAAGCTGCCTTGAGATTGTTCTGTTTGCTCCAGAGCTCAGAGATGGCCCTGGGCAGGAGCTGTACCCCTGGGGAGGGGAGGCGTTCCCCGGATAATCCGACTCTCACTGATCTCGTTCTAAAATTCCATGTCTAATGGGAAATGGAAGTTTTCTTGATCAGAGTGAATGATCTAAAGCAGTCCACATGTGAGCTGAGTCTCCAAGGAAGTCACTGCCACAAGCATTAAAAAGTGGGACATTACTGCCACCTGTTGACTAATTATTCACAAGTTACACAGTCCAATCAGCCCAGCAGAAGGGGGTTTTTTCTTTTAAAATCTGGGTGTCAGGCTCTAGGCATTGTTGAAGGGGAAGAAGATGGGTATGCCAAAGTTTGTGGATGAAGAGTGACTTTCGTGAAGATGTTTTACTCAATACAATGTATTTTGTCCCACTGAGGAAAGATTTTTGTCAAAGTGCATCTCCGTTGTTTTTGTTAGAGTGGTTTAGACTTGGAAATGTACTGTTGTATGTAGCTACCTGATCTTTCCATCCACCCTAAAAGGTAGGGAGGATGGGATACCCCAATATGCAGATGGAAACAGAGGGGCTGAGAAGTGAGTTGACTTACCTCAGGAAGAGTGGCAGCCTGAGCCCCTGTCCAGGGCTCTTTCCTTTATATGGATCTCTGACACAGAGGTTTAGGAATTTGGGCGGCAAGCTTATTTATATTATTTATTTATTTATTTATTTATTTATTTATTTATTTTTATTTTTATTTTTGAGGGCAGTATCACTGGCCCTCATATGTGGGACCGAACCGGGGCCACTGGCTTCCCAAGCCAGCGCTTAACCACCACGCCACTCGGCCGGCCCGCGGCAAGCTTATTTATAGACAAGGGGGCCAGAAAACCAGTCCTGTCACCTTTCCCTGCCACCATCTCCCTTTCTGCTTAGTCTTGAGACAAGTAGGGTAATTATTCTTGAATAATAACAACTTGGGAAACAGAGGCACAGCGAGTGGGCTGCCTAAGGCCACATTACCGGCTGGGAGGAGAGGAATGACCGTGCACCCAGAGAAGGAAGAGATGTGGTTGTGGGAGAGAAAGAAACCTACCTTCGAGCTCTGTGTGTTGTTCCACTTTAGAAGGGTCCCCAGAGCGGCGCTGGCTGGGCAGACCGCCCCCACACGTCACTGTCCTTTGACCCAGAACTCGGTACACTCTAGACGAGCTTGGCAAGGCTTCCTCCTTCTCGTCTACTCCAAAGAATGTTCTCCAAGAAGGCTTTTTCTTGATGAGGTTTACGGGCTTCTCACTGGATTGGGAACATCTGCAAGGCCAGGACACCTGTGTCCATGACTCATTTGCTGACAAACTCCCCAGTCCTCTCTGGGATAGACTTCTTGTTCTCAGCAGCTTTGGTGAGCTCTTCTTGAAGACATGGTGTTTGACGTAGAACTCCAGGATCTGGAATTCGATGCTGTTTGGGTCTTCATCATCGAGGGGGATCTCCTCCAAGTCGTACGCACTGCTGGTGCCCATGGTGGGTCTGCAACGACAAAGTCCACATGCGTCTTTCTGCCTTTGGGCCATCTGCGCTTTGTAGGTCAGGAGAGACAGGGGTGAAGCTCAATGAACATTTGCAGAGCACCTATTCTGTTTGTTCTGGGGGGCAAGGGGTAGTCAGAGATAGGGTTCTTTTGGAAAGTTCAGAGAGATGAGGAACAGACATGTAGAGAGATAACTCCAAACAGAGGGTGAGCTGGGCAATGAAACAGAGATGCTGATAGCCAAGTGCTGGAGGTGGAGGAGGAATAGGCAGCAGCAAGTAGAGGGCAAGTGAAAGCCCCTTGAAAGACAGAAAGAGTTTTGGTGGGTGGATGGATATTGTGGCTAAGAACAGGATGGGCAGAGGGTAGACTAGGGGTGAATTTAGGATGTGTCTGAAGAGAGGTGAGAGAACTGGTGTAGAACACGCATCTGCTTCATGGATAGCTGTGGCTCAGGCATGTGGAGGGACAATAAGTGAAGTGGCAGTTGGGGCCTCTGCATGTTAGCCTGCAAGCTTTCTGTTTTCTCATGCTGGTCAGTTAGTACATTTCAAAGGAAGCTCTAGATGGTGGAGGGCAGTTAAAGGACTTCTTGGAAGAGGGATAGGTGGGCAAAGGGGGAGGCTAGTGCAGAAGAGGGAAATGTCTGGGATCCCTGGTCCTTCCTGGCCTGTCTCCCTTCTTCCTTTACCCTTCACTTTAGCGTGTACAGAATTGCTTCTCTTTCTTGCCATGTCAGATTTCATCTGAAAAAAAATAATAAATCCTGCTATTTTTTACATATTTCAAGAGCACTGATGGAGGCAATGGAAAGCTTTTCAGTTTTGAGTGTGAGAGGGATGTGATCTCAGACATGTTTTAAAAAGATGGATACAAGAAAAAAAATGATGAGGATGGAATGGTTTCATCTTTATTTCCATATGAGTAACCAGATAGATATAATAAACTGATTTTGTTCAATTTAAGCTTTCATGAAATAATTCCTTTTCTGGTTTCCTGCTGAGAAATCATTTCTTTTTGTTAATACTCTACTCTGCTTTTTTTTTCCTGTTATATGTTAAACACTATATTTTCATTTTTGTCCCAGATGCCAGAAAGCCCAGGTCTACCAACTCTCATTGGATTCAAGTTTCTCAGGCAATGGATGTACTGGAAACCAGCTTGGTGGTCTCACACTAACAGTCCTGAGTTCAAATCCTGGCCATAGCACTGACTAGCTGTGTGACCTGGGCAGGTTACTTCAGTGCTCTGAACTTGAGTTTCCTACAGATTAGTTGAAAATAGTCATTTTGTAGGGGTATTGTGAGGGTACAAGACAATTTATGAGAAGTCCCAATTCAGAGCTGACTCAGAAATAGTAGCTACTCATTTTTTCTAGTACAACTGTCATCTCAGGCCTTCTGATTCTGTCCTTAAAGGGTGGCTCTTAATCATATTTTCTTCCCTTAATTTTAAGACTGTCATTTGGTGTAATAATAAATAAACTGTAGTGATATTAATTGGATCGACTGGCATATCTCTTCTTTTCTTTCTAGGGTACCTGCTCATATCAAGACCAACTCAGAGAGACATGGGACAGTGACTGCAGACAGGGCTTGAGGCAGTGTGATGTGGTTCAGATAGATTGGACTGGGTGTCTGGAGGTCGGAGGCTCAGGACTGGCTCAGCTTCGAACTTGCAAAGCCCTTGGGCAAGTCTCTTAATCCCTTTGGTCCTCAGTTTCTGTACCAGATATTCTCTAACTTTTCTGATTCTCTGAAGGAGATGTAAGAGATGAAATATCTCCCCTGCAGGCCTGCGAGAAGCTCCCCATTTTCATTGCTCTTTCCCCTTGTTTATTTGGCATAGCCTCACACTGACCTCACACTGGATGGTATAGAAGCTGTTCATCTGAGGATGAACTTTCTCCAGGCCCCAAGAAATCAGTGACTTTTTCTATTTATAAAATGCAATTCATATTATCTAAACTACTGACCATATAGGAAGATTAAATTGCAAACTGCGAAAATCCTTTATAAACTATAAAGCAATAATATAAGTGTTGGTCTGTATAGGGTAGTGATTTAGCATGCTGATCTCTTGATTCAGATAGCCTAGTTCAAATCCTGGGTCATCTGCTTACTAGCTGTGTGACTAGGTACATTTGTTAATTTATTTGTGCCTCTATTTTCCCATCTGTTAAATGGAGATTAAAAAAAATGCTACTTCATCCAGTTGGAATGTGGATAAAAAGAAATAGTACATATAAAGTACTGAGAATTGTGCATGGTAGATGATAAATGCTAAAGAAAGATTAGCATTGTTATTCATTAAAATTATATTAATAGGTTGCCTTTTTTTTTGGTAAGTAAATGTTAACGTTTATAAAAGCAATCTCATCAAATGCAGCAATTAAGAAACTAACTAGTGACATGCAAATATTAGGTTTAGCACAAAATCCACACTCTTTCCCTACAGTTTATTATAGTCATATATATATATATATATATATATATATATATATATATATATATATAGTCTGTGTGCGTGTAAAGTATATATACTATAAGACATGCAGGACTGGTACTTGGCTGGCTTCCCCTGCACCTAGCACAATGCCTGATACATGGTAAGTTCTCCATGAATATTTGATGAATGAATAAAAAATGATTATAGAGCTGCCAGATAATTCAAGTCAAATTTGAATTTCAGATAAATAACATATAATTTTTTAGTGTAAGTATGTCCCAGATGTTGTATGAGACAGGCTTATACTGATGTTTCTTGCCTTACAGTGGGGCTACGTCCAGATAAACCCATAAGTTGAAAATATCATAAGTCAAAAATGCATCTAATACACTTAACCTATCAAACATAGCTTAGCCTCGCCTACCTTAAATGTGCTCAGAACACTTACACTAGCCTATAGTTGGGAAAAATCATCTAAGACAAAGCCTATTTTATAATCAAGTGTTTGACTGGCTCGTGAAATTTAATGTATTACTTTCACACTATAGTGAAGTCGAAAAACTGTTAAGTTGAACCATTGTTAAGTTGGGGACCATCTGTATTTTTAAAATTTATTTGTTGTTTATCTGAAATGCAAACTTAACTGGGCATCTTGTATTTTCATGGAAATCTGGCAACCCCCTGAATGAAAGATGTTGCTTAGAAATACTGAGACCTGAGTTAGGGGTAAGGGAGTCAAGTGGACCAAGGGTCGAGACTGACCAAGAGACAAGCAAGAGAATGAGCCAGAAATGATGAGGAGACAGTGGGATGCATGGTCAAGACTCTGGGCAGCAACTTGGTATGGGAGGGGCTGAGCCCAGAGCTGGAGTGTCAGGAGACGATTAATGAGGTTTTTACATCGAAGCTTCCATTTCGATTGGGCAGCTCAGGATGCTATGGCAGGAAGTACATGTGGGTACTGTAGTAGCTATGTAGTTGGGAAGAAGGTAAGGCTGTCTCTTCAAGCCATAATACTATGCTTTCGAAGAAACCTCCATGTAAGTAAAAAATAAATAAATAAAAGAAAAACCTTCTCATATAATGTGAGGACTTCAAAATTGTGTGTGTGTGTGTCTGCGTGCATGTGTGTGGCATTGTTGAAGAGAGGAAGGGTTGGACTTCTTTTAGAAACAAGTTTGCTATATTCCGATTCAAGAGTAACATCAGAAAAATGAAGGGAAATCGCTGAGGTCAAGATGTAGCACACAGTCCTTCCATTTGGTGAAAGAAGAGAATTGTATTGTGTTACCGGCTGGAAAAGAAAGGAGTTCTTGGCCCAACCAACAGGCAAAGTCAAGGATGAGAGGGAAGCAGAGGACACAGCCTGCCCAGGCAATGGCCCCAGGAATGAGGTGACCCTACCAAAGGGGTGGGGGAGGGTGTGTGCTGTGACCAGGGCCTGGAAGACAATTGGCTGAAAGAGAATGCACGTTGAAATAAAAGTATTAGTTAAGACCCTTTAAATGCATTTAAGAAGTGTACATTTTCTCCCCCTACTAATCCTCATTGCAGATTAAGGGAGAGCTTTTGTTAAATGTATAGCTAAGTCTTATTTTAAAGCAGCAGTGAGTTAGCACATGTTGGAGCTCTTCTCTCAGCTACTGAAAGTAAAAGCCTGACTTCTGGGTTTTGGAAACTTAAACCATAAGATTTATGCTTATGTTTATAGAAATGAAGCCCTGGGTGGGGTCTCTGAGCGCTGGTTTGGAGCCTGCAGGGGAGAGCTAGCTCCCCAGTAAGACCTGTGAGGCTTATTTTAATTCAGTGAGTCAGGGGTCAACCTTATTCTTATCAGCTTATATTTACATAGTTTTCTCCTTATCTACAGCAAACTACAATATACCAATGTACTCTCCAAAGCAAGGTTACAGAGCTTCTTTGGTTGGCCTCTTTTCCTTCCCAGAGAGTTCCTTTCCCCACAAGCCCATAAGTGGCGGAAGCCCTCTGGGTCTCCCCGTTGCTTGTCCTGTAGGTGACGGGCAGAGAAGGCGCTGCTGGGTGGGTACTGTGCATTCAGCTGGGGAAGCACCTGAACCTTTGTTATTGCCTGACACATGTTTGGGATTTTTCCTAGCTCTGGATTTGTCTGCTGAGGTTAGATTTCCCTTCCCTTCCTGTGGCAGGTTATGGATGCATAAATAGAGGAAGCAGCACGAATGCATACTTCGTAGTTCCACGCAGAGGCTGCCACTAGTGCTCAAAGTAAGCTGGACAGAACTTCCACTCGGTTCACAAGAGTGCGGGCCTGCTGGGCAACGGGCTCAGCAAAAGCGTTTTTTCCGTTGCTCAGGATACACAGAGGAGGCCCAAGTGTAACTCCCAGTGTGACCACTCATCTCTGAGGGAGGCTTCCAGACCAAATGATGAGTTAAATTTGGTCTGGTGGCCTGGAGCCTCCTCTTGAGCCCCTGAGCCCCCTTAAGCCTTTCAGAGGCAGTCTGCCTTTTCTCTTCCTTCTCCAAACTTGAGGAATGCCGTAAAATGTCTTCATTTCCTACAGTAGAAGCTAAACTGAGAGATAGAAACTTAGGTTATATTAATCAAACAAAAGAACTAAGGCTCTGCTGTGAGGACAGGGGAGAGAGCATGGAGGGCATGGAGAGAGAAGGGAGCTTTCCAGGGGGAATGATGGGGGTTTCCCATGTCACCTGCGCCTGGTATTCAAGCAAGTGTCTAGGTGTCTGCCAGGACTAGGTGCCCACAGGGTGCTCAGGACCCTGGGCTCAAACCCAGGGTTCCTGCCCTCAGCCCCATCTCTGCTTTAGGGGAGGGAGTCAGCATCTCCATGGGGCACTCACCAGCTGTCATATATCTTGTCATATATTCAATGACAAGAAATGCATCATGTTAAAAATGACTCAGCCAGTTACATGATCTTAATTACTCCCGACCTCCTGTAGCAAAGGAGAAAATGAAAGAGAAACCCAAATATCTTTCTTTTTCCTTGAAACCCCCAATGAACTAGATTCTTAACTATCATTTTGCTTTCTGAGACTTACATAAGAAGGATTTTTTAATAAGCTCAGGAAACGTATCCCCTAGTTAGACTGCCTTGTTAGTAAAACCCATCCAGGCACTCCTGAGAGGGCTGAGAGCGAAGACTGGTGCCTCCTGGGGTTACCTGGTCTCGAAGCTGTCAGTGGTTTCTCCTGCTTCAGGTAGGTGGCAGGAAGGATATTTTGATATCTGAGTCTCCACGAAATTTAAGAGGAAAATTTCACCAAGTCTTCCTGGCTCCTGTGATCTAAGACTCCATCTGGGTGTAGCCTTTTCAGGTTTAGGACTCAGACTGAAGTGAGGCTTAGGGGAGGGTTGTTACTTCCTTGTTAAGCCCTGCCCCCAGCTTTTTAGCTAAAGGAGGGGCCTCTGACCTTTGCCTTATAGTTTGACTCTAAAAGGAGTTCTGCATCTTTTATTAAGGATTCTTGCTGCCCTTTGGGACACTTATGTGATTGTTTCCAATAGTTTTTAACTTTTTTTCCCATTTCATCAGTTCACCAAATGTTTACTGACCACCTAACATGTGACGGTATTGTACGCATATTTAATCTTAACAACACTGAGAGGCAGGTGTTGTGATTCCCATTTTACAGATGAGAAAACTGAGTCTCAGGGAGGTAAAGCATCTTCTAGTGGTCCCTATCAGTTGAGCTGAGATCCAAGCCCTGGTCTTTCTCGCTTCACACTACATCATGTTACTTTTCCTATGAGATTCAAAGATTATATTTAAATGGAACCTCTGGAAAAGCTTTAACAACTTAATCTAACTCTAAGCCAGAGGAAAAGTCACAAAAACTCATTTACAGACCATATGTCAGAACTTTAGGGATAGGGTTCCCTTGTGTATATGAAACAAGAAACACTTATATATGATTTTACACTCTATCCAGATAAATTCTTAACTGAAATAGACATTTACGGCCATCTTTACTATCATGAAACCATGAGTGTTAGCTGGTCGAAATGTGAAGATGAAGTAACTATGAATGGTGAAAGAGGAATTTAGGCTAATTTCATAAAAATGAGGAAGAATTGGCTATTTCAATATTAGGTAAACAGATTCATGAGATTCAAACAGAGAGGAGTTGTGGGAAAGTCAATTCTTTGGTGACTAAGGTGAATTTTAAACAGCAAGCTAATATTTATTGCACATAACATGCACCAGTTTAGTCAATTAAAGAGTGTTAAAGAAATACTAAGAATGGTTTTTCTTGTTTGTTTTTTTAAAAAGCCTTCTTTTCAAAAACGAGATATATTCATTTGAAATAATTCAAAAATTAACAAATGCATATAATAAATCACATAGTGTGGACTACAGTTGTTATTGGGATTCAGAGTTTCATAACTTCATGACACTATTTGCAGAAACCATTTAGAATCCACCAGGTCTTGGCAAGGTAAGTATGAACACAGGAAGAGGCAACTGGCACACGAGGCAGGCATTAGAGGACAGAATGTCCACTAATTATTAATCTTCACGTCTCCCACACCCAACAAAATGGCACATAATAGAGACGAGACCCAATACATGTTATATATTAAAAAACCAAGCCAAACCCACTTTTCTCCTGATTCTAAAACTATACAGAGCATTATAGAAAAGTTGTAAAATATAAAATAGCATGCATAAAATAAAGACCACCATGATTCAGTCATTCAGTGATAAACATTATTAAAAATTTGGTGCATTTCCTCCATTCTATGACAATAACAGCAAGCTACCTCTCAGGTGTCTGCCTGTCCCCCTGCCTTTCCCCTTCACTCTGTCCCAATAATGCAGCTATGAGGATGCACTCCTGCAGCCAGGTGGACACAATGACCCCTACTCACATCCAACTGGGCAAGAAGTGAACTTGCCTGCCCAAGCTGGGCCAATTCAGTTCTATATGCTAGAAATTTGGAATTGTGTTATAGAGAATGTAGCTGGGTGTTGCAGCTGGGATGTCATGTCTGGGTCCCGTGCAGCAGAGGAGAAAACCCTGATGGGCGGAGAAAGTGATAAAGGAACTAGAATTGGAGAACAGGGAATCCTGGAGGCAGGAGAGCGTGCTGCTTCCTGAGATCTCTCCACTTGCCACCTGGGATCCAGGAGACTCCTTGTGCCCTGGCTTTTTTTTTCCTTCTTTGCTTAAGCTGATTTGAGTGTTTCTTTCAACCAGACGGATCCCTCAATAAATGTGATGAAAATCGTTTTACATTGTCAAAAGTGTTGTTACAGTTTTGTGACTTGCTTTTTCCACTTAACATCTATCATAAATAAGTCTGCATACCAACAAACATGTTTTGTAAATGTAATGTTTAATGTCTGCATAAATCCAGTGAAAGAAAGCACCATAGTTATTCCACCAGGCAACTCTTTTTAAATATTTTGTTTGTTTTCGAGTGCTCACTATTAAACATAATGTTGCAGAGTATAATTTTGTCACCTTTGCCCATATTTCATATTGTGTCCTGAGGAATTATTCCCAGGAGTTGAATTATTGGGTATGGATATTTTTTAAATCGTTTAAAATATTTGGGGCTGAAAGCAGTTAAGATTCAGCATACATAAGAAAAATTGTGCTTTCTGTTTCTACCAGGAAGGGAGAGAGGATTCTTAATTACCAACGACTATTCTAGAGTCTAATATTAGCCTGGTGCTGACACCAGAGGAACCTACATAGCAGACCTTACTAAAACAACCCTAGCCTTCTCCCAGTTTCCCCCCATATATTTACCTTTTCACAGTTGGTCAACCCTTAAGCCTTTTTTCCTTTGTCTTATCACTTCTCTACAAATTTATAGTTCTCCCCCACCCCCAGCTTTATTAAAGAATAATTGACAAATAAATTTGTCATATATTTAAAATGTACAACATGATATACATATACATTATGAAAAGATTACCACCAAGGAGTTAATTACAATATCCATCATCTCACATATTCACTTTTTTATTTTTGGTGAAAACACTTAGGTTCTAGTTTCTTAGCAAATTTTCATTATACAGTACAGTATTATAAAGTATAGCCACCATGCTACACGTAAGATTCTCAGACCTTGTTTATCATAGAATGGAAAGTTTACACCCTTTTACGAGGCTCTTCCTGCTTCTCCCATGCTCCAGCCCTTGGCAACCCCAATGGTAATCTCTGTAACTTGTGGTTAGAGTGTTTGGGTGAAGACAAAATAATGGAAGGAACTGAATGAAGTTATGATGGTGGGGTTGCTGTACCTGGCCCAACTAGAAGGAAGATGGATGATGCTTTTGGTAGAGTGATCACACTGGCACAGAGGCAGGATATAATTGTGACAAGGGATTTTAACTACCTTCTGCCAAACCCTTCTGATACACAAAGACAATGTAATACTTGATGCTAATGTCATCTCTTGAGGAAACGGAAGCAATGATGGTAAATGTTTTCTACCCGTGAATCTTACATTTGGCGAAAAGGAACTTGTTAGTCTGGTAGAAGCAATGGGAACCTGGGCAGAAAAAAAATTAATGTTCATCTTATTAATTTATGATCATTAAGATAGAGTTCTGGGGCTAGTCAGGCATTACCTTTCAGAATCAAGATAGGCATGTTTTCATGGCCACAAGCTCCAAAGAAGCACAACAAGAGTAGCTATCATTTTACTGAGCTTTTACCAATTATTAACTCAGTTATGCAGTAGGTACTTGTTATGCCCATGTTATAGATGAGGAAATTGAGGCACAGGGGAGTTAAGTAAAATTGCCCAAGGTAACACAACCACGTGGCAAAGCTGGGATGTGAGGGAACTCTGGCAGGCGATCAGTCTTGAGAGCCTGGGGATCTAACTAACCACTCACTCCGGCCACCGTAGCTCTGCAGAGCGGTAGCCCTGGTGATTGCTGCTCTTCATCGGTTTTTCTGGACTCACTTTTCCTGCTGTTTGACCTTGGTATAGGGAAAAACTGGGAGATTTTGAAATGGACATGACAGATTACTGGATATCTTTGCAATGGAATTATTTTATTTTTAAAAAGATTTTATTGGGGAATTGGGGGAGGGGAACAGCATTGGGGAATTGGGGAAGGGGAACAGACAAGTTGCTGTCTTTTTGTTCTTCAGTCTAGTTGTGGAGGACGTTGCGTCACTGGCCCATGTTGGTATCGTCATTGCGCTCTTCCCGGATGAGGCAGATCAGTTACCGGCCTCTGGACGGCCTCTGACGGTGGCTCTTAGCAGCTCACGTTGGCTGCCGGCCACTCACTGTAGCCTATGGCAGCCCACTGCAGCAGGGGCTGCAGCTATGCCATCCCGGGGACTCACAGCAGCCCAGCTCCAGCTGGAGCTGTTGTTCACCATGTTAGCTGTAGAGGGCAGTGTCACTGGCCCTCATATGTGGCATCTGAACCGGCCGTGCTGCTCAGAGCCGGCGTCCCAAGCCAGCTCTTAACCAATGTGCTACTCGGCCGGCCCTGCAATGGAATTATTTACTTTTATAGACATGGGCACTTTTGCTAGCTTCTGACTTGGCTGTGTCACAAGTCTGTAGAGATAGGATTTGACATATAGAAATCTGATAGTAATGTAAATAATTCCTTTAATTAAAACACAGGTTATCTCTGTGGAATGCAACAGCTTGGCTTATCAACTAACTTGTCCAGCTTCGCCTTTATTTGTAAAATCATTTCCGCATTTCTTGTGTGACTGACTGTGAAGGTGCAGTAGTTTGAGTTCTCCTCTGAGCTGGTTGTAACAATTTACCAGTTCCATTAATGGGTATTTGACACATATTTTTTTTCTTTTTTTTTTTTTTTTTTTAGGGCAGTATCACTGGCCCTCATATGTGGGACCCGAACACTTAACCAATGTGCCACTCGGCCGGCCCAACACATGTTGTTTTATATTATGTTGAGAGTTGACAGATTCTCTCCTTGACCAAACTGTAGCCAGACCCCTCCGAGTCCTTTCTCCACTTGGCCTCAACCTTGTCCTAGAGAGACGTGAACAAAACACTAACATAGTTTCTAACGGTTTAGGTTTACACCCCTAGGATGACCCTAGCCCCCTTAAAGTGCATACCTGAGGAAACTCAAGGCAGCCGAAAGAATTTACTGTTTGTTCCAGCCAAATGTGGGGTCCCTTGTCTCCCAGTCTCTGAGAAAGTAGAAGCCTAACAAACCCAGGTGGTTTCACACAGATCAACCCCACTTTCCTGCTTTTTGTAATTTATCACTCCCTTGACTCTACTGAACCCCTGCTCACCTCCTCCTGCTGGACTCTTGCCTATTGCAATAGTATTGGGTTGTTGGAAAAGTCATGACGCATGTTTGCAACAGATGGCACTAGTTCATTTTTGGAAGTACTAGAGTCATTCGCATCTATGTTATTGCTATGTCATTTGACAGCTGACAGTTCTAGCTTCATTCTTTAAATTGAGCGATTTGGTTGAGTTTTGGAGATTTTACAAGAAGTTGAAGATGGAAGACCAAACTGTGCATTTTTGCCATATTTTACTGTTTTACTTTCATAAAGGAAAGAACGTATCCAGCTTGTGAAAAGTTGCATGAAGTTTACAGTGAACAATGCTCTACAAGAACTTCAGTGCCAATGATGGTTCACGAAATTCCATGCTGGTGATTTTGATCTCAATGACGCTCCTCAGTCAGAGAGGCCCACTGAGGTTGATGACAACAAAATAAAGACATTGTTCAAGTCAAACCCACGTTACACGACATGAGAGATTGCAGAAATATTGAACATCCATCATTTAAGTGTTCACGACCATCTGAAGAAGCTGGGATACGTAAGCAAGCTTGATACTTGGGTTCCTTATGAACTCAAAGAAGTTCATTTGATGATGTGTATAAACATCTGCAATATTCTCATTAAACTTGAGGAAAATGACCCTTTTTTGAAGCGACTAATAACTGGTGATGAGAAGTGGATTGTTTACAACAATGTGGTGCGCAAACAGTCTTGGCCCAATGTGATGATTTGCCTCAAATGACATCAAAAGCAGACATTCATCAGAGGAAGGTTATGCTCTCAGTATGGTGGGATTTTAAAGGTGTCGTGTTTTTTGCACTCCTACCAAGGAACCAAACAATCAATTCATATATGTACTGTTGACAATTGGACAGTTTGAACTAATCCATTATCCAGAAACATCCAGAGATTGTTAATTGTAAAGGAGTTGTGTACCATCGTGACAACATGAGACCACACACTAGTTTGATCACCCGTCAAAAATTACTGGAGCTTGGATGGGATGTGTTGCCACACCCACCATACTCGCCTGACCTTGCGCCGTCAGACTGTCACTTGTTTCGCTCTTCAAAACTCCTTGCATGGTATAATGTTCAATTCAGATGAGGCTGTAGATCAGCACCTTGTTCAGTTTTTCACAAATAAAGACAGGTCCTTCTGTGAACGAGGAATTATGAAGCTCACTGAAAGATGGCAAAATGTTATCGAACAAAACGGGCAATATATCATTGATTGATCTTTGTTCTTTATATAAATAAATGACCTTTGAAAAACATAGACAAAATATGTCATGACTTTTCCTACAACCCAGTATATTACTGATTAAAATCTGTCCTTATCACTTCAACTAGGGTGTTGCTTTATCTTTGACAGAGTCTGATTTTATCTTTAAAAAAAATCATCTCCTAACATCAGTTAAGTTACTTAAATTCTCTGGACTCCATGTCCCCTTCAAATTCTTCTTTGATTGTCTGCTTAATTGATTGAGAGGTGGTTGGATAGAGATTTCAAGGCTCTGTACTCAATGGCTTAGTTATTGATATATTTGCATAATTAAAGGCTCAGGCTCCACAGGGCAGGGCAGAGTTGAATTCTGATTCTGCCTCTTGTTAGATGAAGGGTAGAAGAGAGTGATCTGGAGAAGAAAGCAAAGGGAAGGCACTTGATTTTTGAGGCTGAAAGTTCTTAGATGAACTCTCACTTTAAAAGTACATATGTAAGAAGGACCAGCCGAGTGGCGCGGTGGTTAAGCGCTGGCTTGGGAAGCCAGCGGCCCCGGTTCGGTCCCACATATGAGGGCCAGTGACACTGCCCTCAAAAAAAAAAAAAAGTACATATGTAAGAGGTGGCCAAAGAAGATGTTAAAGAAAAATTTACTCTGTCACTTAGTAAAACACTAAGGTAGACTATATTCAGGATTATTGTAATAGGTATAAGAACTACATTTACTACAATGGGGTTTTTCATTAAGGGAAAGAGACTCAGCTTAGCTCTGAATACAACAAGGAAAAGTGGGAATTTGTAGCCAAGGAGTAGGAAGAGTAGGAGGGGAGGGTGTTAGGTGCAAAATTAATAAGAGGAAACATCATGGGTAAGGGATGGGAGTGACTGGCTAAACCAACCTGATAAGATTCTTGCTGAAGACAAGCCAGGGTGACCATATACCTAGAGTATGGTTGGGGTGAGGAATTTGATCAGATATCAAGGATGATGAGATATCAAGGGTGGAAGTTTCTGCTAAAGTGACTTAGCAGGATTCCTTCTACAACTGGGCTCTTAGAGAACATGCATAAGGAAGGGGTCTAATTGGGCTGGGGAGTCTGAATAAAATTTGGTCAAGGAAAGAGTCTTTGTAGGTGGCTGTGACAAAAAACAAACACAAATGAGTGGAATAGACCTGGAGTAAGTGTCAGACTGAGGGTCTTGAAAACATTAATGACAAAAGAAGGGATTTTTTCCAGATTTCTTTTACAACAGAAGGTACAAAGAAAATAGAACCACTCTGATTCAATTTGACTTCTCTTTACCAGTGAAAACAGTCTTGGTTGGAAATCACTGGGAGAAGTTGAAGCTTTATATACAGGTGGCAGGGGTGTGTTTAGCAGTTTTAAGTAACTCTTAGGCCCAGTGACTAGGTAGGGGCCACTCTTGAGTGGCGTCTGACAACTGAAGATGACCTGCAGTTTTCAGGGAGTTGGCAGCCGTCAAATACCTCCCTCTGATGCTAATGCCTTGTAAACTCCTACACTGGATTATGACACGGGTGATTTATGAACTGTTAGAGTGGGGAGTTCCATGTGTTCACTGAGAGTGGTGGGGCAGGACAAAATAATCCCATCTCCCACTGACCGGGGGTGTCTTTGATGAAGCACAGGTTAATGGAAGCCGGAATTTTGATAAAAACCTAATGAGATGCATGTGAGTAAATCAGAGAATTGCAATCTGGATGACACTACACTGTAATTACAAGTAATTGCAAAACTTTTTGGATGATTTCTTATTTATATTTGATGGAATGGGGAGCTTGGCCTATCTGCATTAGTTACTTTCCATCTTGTTTCTTCCCTGAGCTTGGGAAAATTGCTCAACTTTTCTGGCCCTCAGGATTATGTAAAAAATGCCTCAATCTCTAATTGTCTATGACTATGTGAGTAATTGTTTCATGTATACATAGAGGGATATTATTCACCTGTGAATTCTGTCCTTGATTCTGACATTTTTTGTGAGTGACTTAGTTAGTGACAAGGTTATTGATGATGCAAAGGGGTGAGAGAGCATATGAATACGAGTGCAGGACCCAGAGTCAGACAATCTTGGACGTGAACCTTAGGTCTGTTACTTTCCAAATGGATCTTGAGCAAGTTTCTTAGCTTCACTGTCTTTGATTTCTTATTCTCTCAAATGTGGATGATGATTCTGATGATAGTAATAATAATAATAATAATAATAATAATAAAATAGACTTCATGTAAAGACTAAACTATTATATAAGTACTACATGAAAAACATTTAGCAGGGTACCTTGCACCAAGCTAATGCTCCAATAACTTAGCTGTTGCTGCTATTACTAAGCTGGGAGAGATAACAAATCATGTTTCAAAATTATTGTAGGGTGTAACTATGAGCTAAAACCTAGAATATAGTGAGTAGGGCTTAATGAAAAGCCCAGCATTTAAGATCAACAAATCCACTTCATGGGAACAAAATGCTGACCTGGCTTAAAAGTGGCTCATGTCAAAAGCGTTTCAGGGATTTTAGGTGACTGCTGTTCAATTTGAATCATCAGGGTGGTGTGTGGCTTCCAAGAAAGCCAGCGTTGTCTCAGGCTGAGTTAATGGGAAAGCCAAAGAAGCTCTAGTGCCACTCAGCTCTCACCTTTGTGAGGCAGAACATGCTACAGACCTGTGTACAGTTCAGCCCTGGCATTTTCTGCTGAAGTAAAGCAGGAAGCCAGACTGCTGAAGTTCAAATCCCAGCTCTGCCATTAGTCTAGCTCTATGAACGTGGGCAAATTATTTAATCTCTCCATGCCTCTGTTTTCTCATCTGTAAAATGGGAATAATAAAATGTTTACCTATATCATAGGGATATTATAAGGGTTCAGTGGGATGTAAATACTTAAAGTACTTCCCAAAGTGTCTGGCTCATAGTGTTGCTGCTGCTGTGGGTGGTGATACCAGAATCACCATTCTAAGCATGTCAGTGTCCCCAAATGACATGATCAGAATGGTGATAGGAGCTGCAGCAGTACAACAGGCAGAATATTGAATGCATCACCCTCCCCCTATCACTGCTACCCTTGCCCCAACACACACACTCCACTCCCTTGGTATGGCGAAGGCGTCACACTTTTGGACTCTTGCCTAAGTTGAAATGCTCAAACTTATACTTCTTTATCATGAAACTTTAGAATCATCAAGTTCAGGGCCCTCATTTAAAATGTGCTCAAGGTCAAACAGGAAATTAAAAGCCAAGGTCCTCAAGCCTCTATCCTGTGCTCTTTCCACTCATCACCTGCTTCCCTCCCACATCTGCTTGTCTCTCAAACTCTGACTCAAATTCCACCTCTTCCTACAAGCATTTCTGGCTCCCCCAAGTTGAGTTGGTCTACTCTTCCCCCATAGCTACCCCATAGCAACCCCATAGCAAGTTCTGAACATTTATCATAGTACTTGTTAGTCTTCTTCGTGTTAGAGTCCATCGTCAATGTCTCTGTCTTCATCCTGTTTGCCTGAAGAGCAAGAGATAATTTATTCACTTTCAGATCCCACTTGACACATGCATGGGGCTGTACATACATTAGGACATCATGAAATGATTGGTAACTTGGTTATTAAGGGTGTGTCATGTGGACTATTTATCCTAGAAGAGTGATGATTTAGGGGGAATGGAAATGACGCTCATGGCGAGGAGGGATTAGATTTGGCTACTCAGAGAGCAGAATTAGGACCAGGGGGGCTAGAAGTCACCAGGGGGATAGATTTGATCTGGCTGTATGGAGAATTCTTCACAATGACAGTCTTTTAATAAGGAGATGAGTGTCTCAGGAGAAACAAAGGGTCCATCAATAAAGGTATTCAAGGAGAAGCTTGGAGAGCACTGTAGGATACATCCCTGAGAATCCATGTTTGCTAGCTGCATTTCAACATCACTAAAGATCTTGGTGCTGTTTTAGGCTCCAGATGTCATTGCAAATACAGCAGACATGCCGAGTGCCAGGTTGAGATGGGGTCCAGCACTGCCCAAGTAGACTTGGGTCTCACACAAGTTCATCCTTGGCTTTCACTGTGCAAGAGTCCAGTGTGCAAAAGACTGTGCCTCCACAAAATGCCTGCTCCTTTCCCCATTTCCTCTGTTTCTTGCAGTGTCCCTTCCCTCACCTTTGCCCATCCTACTCATTGCTGTCCTGTGCACTCAGAAGGTCAACTTTATGCTGAACTTGACTACAGTGAGAAGTTCTGAGTATCTCATAGTGATATCCTGAAACCTCTCAGTTTAGCTTCAGGTTATTGTGATATTCAAACCTTATAAAGCACTTCCACACAAAAGCCCTGAATCCATCTCTTCTAGGCTCTTCCTTAGTCTTAGAGCTATAGCTTTTGTATTTCTTCTTCACACTCCATTTCATTTCCATATTATGAGTCTAGCTATGTCTTTTCTGTTTGGGTCCCAGAAATATTCCTATAAGCTTTTGTTTAAAAACTTATTGTGCACACAGCTTCCTCACCAACAGGTAGGTACCCATCTCTGGCATTGCTCTCACAACCAGTTTCCTTGTTTGTGAGGCATCTTTTAAGGCTTCTCCCCAGCCTCTGCAAACCAAGGTATTGATTGTGACCTCCCATTAACGCCCTGCCCCCAAGGTCTACCTGGGTCTCTTTACAACACAGTTTTGCTTCCCACCCTTGGCCCTGAGCATCTCTGTCTCCTGGCCCCATTCCTAAGACTCTTGCTCAGAGAAGTCAGGTCAGTACAATATTTACCATTCCCCAGCCTGATACATGTACCATCTCCAAAGCATCTTCTCTCACAACATTAAATTCTAGGTGATACCAAACTTAAGAATGGGTTCTATTTCAAAAGTTTGGGTGTAAGAGACTTGTTTGGAACTCACATTTTCCCCTTGGAATAATGTTTTTCATGGTGGTTAGTCTTGCCAGGCCAGTCGAGGACAGCCCATTTCACTTGTGGGATTCAGCGAAGCACCAGAACCACAGAATCTACAGGAGTAATAATGGTATAGAGCAGTTTCCATGGGGATATCTTTTCAGAGTTCCAACTGGGAATGCTGGGATTCCTCTCAGTGTCAGCAGGTAGACTAAGCAAACCCCCTACCTCCATATTAAAAGAAAAAAACCCCACTACAATTTATTAAGGAATTACTAATCACCGGCAGTGTACACTCATGTGAGTTATATGACACCATCCACACATCCACACTTAATTTATGATGGAGAAGTGTAGCTCTTGTCCTCCCTTTACAGAAGAGGGAATGGAGGCCAAAAGAACTGCTCTCAGTGACTTTGGACAGGGATTGTAATAAAATAAAGTCTGGTGAGTGCCAGGAAAGGCATAGGGATTCTAGAAGATTGAAGGGTTGGAAAGGGAATCAGAGAAGGAACAGCAGTTGGAATGAAGAGTGGGTCAGGGCTGAGGAGGGTAGAGACAAGTGGCAGTGGGACATCAGAGGCAGCTTGGCTCAGTGTAGGATGTGTTTAGACATCATGTATTTTCTTCCCTTGTGATCCGTCTTTGGCAAAGGGACACGCAGAGCCTATAGTGCAGTCCTGTAAGATGGGGAATTGCCAGTGTGCCTGAGAAGAGGTGCTCGGGGATGGTATTGCAGAGTTCATGATGGCCCCAGCTTTTCACCACTCCCTGTGCCTATACTGATGACTTTGTAGCACCCTCCCATCATGAGTAGAACGATTTGTCCTGTCCCTCCATTCTGGGCTCAGTCATGTGGCTTGCTTCAGCTGTCATAATGTAAAAGCCATGACTGAAGCCCAGGCTTGAGAGAAGTTAGTCCGTTGGAGCTTGCTGTCTTGTGCACCTCTGCTGTAGCCATGAGAACACATCCAAGCCTGCCTGCTGAGAATAAAGGAGACATGGAGCAAAGTCAAGCTCCCAGCTCACCCAGCCGATAGCCGAACCCCATACACATGAGGCCAGCCAAGATCAACAGAGCCACCTGGCCTGTATCAGCTGAACCCTGAAGACTTATGAAAAATAAGTTTATTTTTTTGTGCCCTGAGTTTTTAAAAAAAATAAACTTCTAATTTTGAGATAATTGTAGATTCACATACACTTATAAGAAATAATGGGAGATTTGCTTCATCCAGTTTCCCTCAGTGGTAACATCATGCAAAACGACAGCACTGGATCATAACCAGGATATTGACATTGATAGAGTGAAGATGCAGAGTCTTTTCATCACCAAGGGTCCCTCATGTTACCGTTTTATAGCCACAACCCCTTCCCTGCAGCTCCCACCCCCTCTGTAATCCCTGGCAACTACTCATCTGCCCTCCATTTCTATTCTTTTGTCATTCCAAGAATGTTATTTAAATGAAATCATACAGCATACAACCTTCTGGGATTGGATTTGTTTTTAACTCAGTATAATTCTCTGGAGATTCATCCATGTTATTGTGTCTATCAGTAATTTGTTCCTTTTTGTTGCTGAATAGTATTCCTGGTATTGATGTACCACACTTTGTTTAACCATTCACCCATTAAAGGACATATGGATTATTTCCAGTTTGGGGCCATTATGAATAAGGCTGTTTCAAACTTTTGTGTAGAGCTCTTCTGCAAATGTAAGTCTTCGTGTCTGTGAGAGAAATACCCAGGGGCTTACTTGCTAGGTCCTATGGTAGCTGCATGTTTAGTTTTGAAAGAGACTATCAAACTCTACCATTTTACATTCCTGCCACCAATAGATGAGTGATCCATTTTCTCTGCATCCCTGTCAGAATTTGGTAGTGTCACTCTTTTTTATTTTAGCCATTCTGGTAGGTATGTAGTGATTTCTCATGGTGGCTTTAATTGGTATTTCACTAATGGCTATTAATGTCGAACATCTTTTCATGTGATTATTTGTCATCTGTATGTCTCTGGTGAAATGTCTATTCATGTGCTTTGCCCATATTGTAACTGGATTATTTGCTTTATAGCTGTTGAATTTAACTTTTGAGAGACACCAGCAAAATAAAAGGCAGAGATCAAATTGTGTTTGGGGAGGGAGGGGGAGGAGGGGAAGGAACTTATCAATTTGAAGAAAAAAGAAATATTATAAGGCCAAAAACTTAAAGAAGAATTATAAGTGTCTTTAGAGAGATGAGAAGATATAGTCCTGAAACAAGAATGAATGCCATTAAAACAAACCAAACAAAAAGGAAATATCAGAAAACAAGAAAGAAGTCTTAGAAATTAAAATGACTAGAGCAGAAATAAAAATTCAACAGAATGTTTGGGAAATGAATTTGAGGAATTCTTGTATAAAGTAGTTTCTTTAAAAAAAAAAAAAGACTGGAAACTAGGATACTGGGTTGGCTGGTTCCTTCTTTACACCCTCATTTTCTTTGTCTCCCTCCACTGTTGTGGGTGGGATACTAAAACTTCCTTTCCTAGACTCTCCTGTAAACCGATTTGCCTTTTGACTCTTTTCTGGCTATGGAGTCATAAATTGAAGTCTGAAGTGGGTTTCTGGAAAGCCTTTCGCTTTCTGCTTCCTTCCCTCTCCTCCCATTTCTGCCTTGAGTGTGGATGTGATGGCGGGAGTGCAGCAATTATCCTGCAGCCATGCGTTAGAGGCTAAGGGAGTCCCAGAAATCTTTGCCCTGATATCCTTGAACCTCTGAAATAATAGCAGTCCAACGACCTCTTGACATGTTGCGTGAAGAAAAACCCCACCAAACCCTAACCCTAATTTGTTTAAGCTACTGTTTAATTGGATATTCTTTTACTCCTAGCTGAATCATATTCCCTAATACAGAGAGAAAAGTTAAAAAACAAACAAACTATAATATCTATTTAAGTGGTCAATATTAAACTACTAGAGGTTTCAGAAAGAAAGAACAGAGATAATGGGTGGAAGACAATTATCAAAGGAAAAATAGAAGAAAATACCCCAGAACTGAGCTTTCACATCTTGAAACAATACAGTAGCCCAAGTCACTGGAAATCACCACAATGTAGAAGGAAAGTACTTCACAGTTTGCTTTCAGGTAAATGAACCAGGAGTCAGGAAATTGGCTCGACTACAGTAAAAAAATGTATAGTATAATGAATTAACATTGCATAGATATTCAAAAGGTTTGTCAATAAACCCTAAACAAAAATGTTACATTTTAGGAAGATGGGAACTTGTGGAAACATCATAGAACGTAGGGTATCCATTCAACACAATGGTTTACGTTTGGGCTGATGGTTCCTACTTGGAAATTGCCATGTTTTATTTTAAAAGTTGGTTAGTTTGAAGGATTATGTACTCTGAAATCATACAGATCTGGTTTTGACCCAGTGGTATAGTGCAGGCAATTTCCTTCACTTCTCTGTGCCCATTTCCTCGCCAGCATGGCTACTTTAGTGGGTATTATGGGGACCAATGGAAATGCTGTATCTAAAACCCCTGGCACAGTGGTGGCACTTCTTAAATGTTCATTCCCTGTAATGATATTTTTAAAATTGATATTCTCTCTGCACATACACACCACAGCCTTCCATTCTTTCTTTGTTTTAATTCTTAAGAGCCTGAGTTACCTTCAAGGCTATCCAGTCCGTTGGTTCCTAAGCTGGGATTCCTCAGCCTTTAGGGCCTAGGAAAGTTGTAACTAGGGTCTGTGGGTTAGTTTCAATATTCTAAAAGCCTACAGAAACCACACGTGACCAGGGATCAGAATAAGGAGGGATCAAGTGTCTTGGCTTTCGTCTGGGATGTAATCTCATTGCAGTAACGCTGGTGGCTTCATGATGATCAGAAATTCTGGCTGATATTTGTACCTTTGGTTACTAAAGATTGAAGAGTTATTAGTTAATTTTTTAGAGAGGCATTGTGGTAGGCAACATCTTTTCAAACTATGGAATTTGTGGGGAAATAGTGAAGAGGATAACAAGCCTGGAGCACTAAGGTCCACTAAGATTGTCACTTGCCCAAGGTCACCCAGTGGGTAGGCAGCTACATCAAGACTAGGACTGATCTCTCCAGGGCCCCGCAGTCAGCACGTCCCACTACCCACCATCTTATCTTCCCACCACCTGTGTCCTTCATATTTAGAAAATATTGTTTTGGAAACTTGAAACCCAAGCTGTTGTAGTGCCAAGGGAACCTCACTTCTCCTATATGCTAGGACCCCAGGAATCACGGTAAGGGAGAAATTATCCCTGACAATTGGTCATGTCTAATACGCATAGCCAGAAATTTCTGTCTTGCTTCCTTTGGTCTATTAGAGGAATTGGTACCTTAGAAGGTGTTTAAATGCTTCGTTACTTAAGAGAAAAAGAAAATTTTGTTGCTTGTTTATATTGTGTTTGGTGCCTGTGAAAAGACATTTTCCCCGCCAAAGCTGACATTCCCATAAGAGAGCAGACCAGACATGAGAGCTGAATGCTTACCTGCCTGGAAACTGTTTTGATAAGCAGTGGTCACCAGGTGGCGCCACACACACGCTGTCAAATCCATTAGTTTTTCCAAACCTGGGGAATTTTTCTTGATTGACTGAAGTAGGAAAAAACAAAAACAGGTAGGCTCAGTACTTCAGCTTGGAACGGTGGAGTTCCAAGAAGGTGATAAGATCCCCAAAGAACTTGCCCTCTTTAATTGTGTGGCAGAGAACCCACTAGTGTTCTTGAGCTTCATTGAGTAAATGAGGAGCTGACCGACTTCTCCAGTGGACACTCAGGAAGTGACGGCTCCAGCAGCCAGGGAAGCCTGAAGTTATTCTGCGGGGAAATGAACTCCAGGCTAGGGCTCCAGCAGCGGCTGACATTCAGGTGCACTCCTCCTTTACATCTGACTGCCTGACCTTAAGGGGAAAGGCAATTTCCATTTCTATGTGGGAAACTCATTTCCTTTGCTGCTTCCTTTATTTTACTTTCCTCCCAGGAATTATGCATTCCCAGCCTGGCTGGGTCCTGGGAGGAGGCAATGGACGCGAGCAGGGAGCCAGCAGTGTGTTTTCGTCCTTCCCACCCCTCTCTTGAGTAAGACCTCTTTTCTTCTAAAGGAAAAATGCTTGTGATACATCCGTGCCCATTTACATCATGGACTTTCTCGCAGGTCCTGATTTCAAGTCTCTTGAAAAATTCCTTTCAAGGGGCCATATTAAAAGGAGAAAATAAATCCTCCAATGCCTCCTACCCTAAATCCTTTTCCTGGACACACACACACACACACACACACACACACACACGATAACCACCTTCAATTCCCAGCTCATGTGAAGGCCCCTAGGCCGGCTCCCTGTGTCTCTGCTGATTAAGCAGACTCCACAAGGTCCTGCTGCAGACACACCTAGACTCCGGCTGCAATTTTGGAGGAACCAGTGTTTTCAGAGAGTGGTTCTCACATCTTAGTGTGCATTAGAGTCACCTAGGGGGCTTGTTAAGACAGAGATTTCTGGGCCCCGATTCTAGAGTTTCTGGTCTGGGGGAAAGCTGGAATTTTTGCATTTTTTGCGGGGGAGTTTTTTTTTTTTTTTTTTTTTTTTGAGGGCAGTGTCACTGGCCCACATATGTGGGACCGAACCGGGGCTGCTGGCTTCCAAGGCCAGCGCTTAACTACCGCGCCACCAGGCCGGCCCTGGAATTTTTGCATTTTTAACAAGTTGTCCTATGAAGCTGATGTCATTGGTCTGGTGACCACCCTCAAGAAGGGCTATTTCGGAGCTAAGAGCTGGTGGAGGAAATGGAGCAGCAGGCAGAAGCCATGGCTGTGCTTGGCTGCTCTTTCTCCCAGTGGGGTATGTGTGCCAAGGACTGCAGGGGCACCAGGAGGGCCTGACCTCTGCGGATGCTGCAAACCCTTCTCTCTTCTTTCTAGACTAGTGCTTCTGAAACTTGGCAGCACGATGGAAGCACTCTGGGAGCTTTAAAAAATCCTGATGACTGACTCCCAGCTCCAGAGACTTTGATTTAATTGGTTTGAAAGGTGGTTTGAGTATTGGATAGTTTAAAAACTCCCCAGGTGTTTCAGATGTGTAGCCCAGGCTGCGAAAAACACGGTTCGAACCTCTCCTCTCGTTGCATTCTTATATCTAACCCTCAGTGAGTGGAAGTACCAACAATCCATCCTTGAACACTTCCAGCTCTTTGTCACATCTGCCTACCCTCGGGCTGAAACGCTCTTGCATCTGTCTCTCACTACTGAACTCCTATGTACCCTTCAAAGCTTAATTCAAACATTTCTTCCAGGTGGAGACTCCTGGCTTCCCCTGACAGTTGGCTTTCCTCTTTCTCTATCTTCTGAAGTACTTAACACCTACTTGAATTATAACCCTTTATTTCACTGTATTGTAATTATTCTTGCTCATATCTTCCCTCCTCACTTGATGGTATACCCCTCAGGGGGCTTAATAAACCCGATTGAGAGACTCCCATAGTTGGAGATAAGGTTTAACATGCAAATTGTTCTGGATAAGGAAGTTTATTTTGATTCTGTTCAGGAAACCAAATGCCTACTGTGGGGGCTGACTGTGGCGGGTTCCTGGGAAGCAAAGCCGAGTGAGCCGTGGATCCTGCCCTTGAGGAATTGCTTCTGAAGTTGGGCTCTCTGAGGCTAGTGATGCTCTCGTTAAATTCAGCTTGGGAAACACTTTCACAGAGACCATCAGGGGCACAGAGCCAACCCTGCACTACCCTGTCACGCCCTCCATGGCATTCACCATTCACAGGGTGAAGTGAGGTTTTTGGCATAGCTTCCATGAACTTGCCCTTGTCTACCTCTCTATACATAAAATTCCTGACAATTTCATGCTTGGATTGTTCCCTGCACTCATCGTGCCATTGCCAGCTTGTACCTTTCTGTTCCTTGAGATGCCCTTCTCGCCCTTGTTTGCCTGGCTAAGAGCCATGGCCTGTGGATCTTCCTTCTCTGACCCCAGGCTGAGTGCCTTCTCTTCATTCTCTCTCAGCATTTATACACACCTCTATCTTTATGTTGAAATAATACTAACTGGGTTGTTTTTTTTTATTCATGAACCCGGCCCACAGTAGGTTCTCTGTAAGTGTGGAATTGAATCAGTGCTTACATAGCGATTCTCAAACTTCATTCTATGAAGCACCATTCACCTGAGTTTGAAATAGGTGGGCACATTCTGCCCTGGGAATCAGGATATTGAGGGGGCGGGAGGCAGGGTGTGGTCAGAAACATCCTCTATTTGCCACCTAGATTCTAACATGTGTCCTGTGTCTTGCTCTCAGGCCGGGAGTTGTTGAATTACTATAGGCCTGGTAGTGTGCTAGGTGCTTTTAAAAAATCACGGAAACAATAATCTTCACAAAAATCTTGCCTGGTAGTTATTATTATTCCCATGGTATGGATGAGAAAACTAAGGTTAAGTGATTTCCCCAAAACCACAGAGCTGGTGATTGTCAGAGGGTTACAAGGACCAAAGCCACCCTACTTTTTGATTTGCTTCTATGCCTCTTTCCCCCACTAGTACTGGGGATTTCTTGAAGACAGAGACAGGTCTCAGTAATTTTTGTATCTCCGGCACCTGACACCCAGCCTGATGTCAGAGGTGCTCAGTGAGTAGTGAAATTAACTGAATTACACATATTTCACAAAATCCCTGTTTTTATCGATCTTTTGCTTATTAGAAACCCTGTCAAGTTCTAATTGTACAGTTACCCACTTCCTATGTCACGTGTTTGATTCTAATTTTCCTTTCTAGATCTGCTGTCTTTGTTCTCTTCTGCCATCTTTTTAACGCTGTCCTTTCAGTGGACAGATAGTCTTCCTTTTGTCTTCAGCAGGGTACTCACTTCCCACGTGTTGGTAGATTTGAAAGCTTGTCTCCTGCCTTCCATGCATCTCAAATAACAGCACACAAGCCAGCTCAACTCTCCCTCCTGCAGGGATAGATCCCAAGCCAAGTTCACATAGTTGTTCCATAAAGCCATGAAAATGGTGCCCATTAGCCGAGCTCCACACCCCATCGATGAGAATGGCCCTTGGCTGAATATGCCCAGAAAACTCAGTGTGGGAAGTAGCATGGCTAATTGGAGCCTATTCTGTTAGAGTTTTCATGTCCCCTCGTTTACTTTTCCACTGCCCTTGTTATTACCCTCCTGCCTTTCATCCTGAAACACACTGCCACAATCTCATGTCTGTTATGAGGACAGTTTTACAACAGAGTTCCACTTTCACTTTCATTTTATTTATATATATATATAACTCACAGCAGATCTCTGTAGGTTAGGTTGGGCCTAATTCTTTCATCTTGCCATTTGTTCTTGATTTTACTTATCTATTCTTGGTCTCTTTCCCTCTCTCTCCAGTCTCCTTTTGGATTAATGAAGTATTTGTTTGTGTTCCATTTTATCTCTTCTATTGACTTTTTAGTTACAACTCTTTGTTTTGTTTGAATGGTTGCTGAAAATATGCATCTTTAGCTTGTAGCAGTCTGACTTGAATTATAATAGGAAGACTTCATGATAAGTATAAGAAGAAACTTACACTACGCTTCTTTGTTTTACTTCTACATATATTATAAATCCAGAAACACATTGTCATTATTTTTGATTTAAACAGTCGATGTAAAGAAATAATAACGTGGGGAAAAAAAGTGTTTTTTGTCTCCCCCTTATATTTACCATTTCTGGCATTCTTCATTGTATATTGCAGATCTGTGTTTCTACCTGGGATTTCCTTTTAGCCTGAAGACCTCCCTTGAACATTTTTTGCTAGTGATAAATTCTCTCAGCTTTTGTTTATCTAACATGTTTTTATTTTGCCTTCATTTTGGGGAGATATTTCTGCTGGATATAGAATTCTAGATTAATAGTTTCCTTCTCTCTCAGAGCTTTAAAGATGTCATTCTACTATTTTCTGGATTGCATTGATTCTGACAAGAAGTCAGTGATAATTCTTATTAATGTTCCCCAGTAGGAAGATGATGATGATGATTGTCCCCATTAAGATCTTCCCTTTATCTTTGTTTTTCAGCAAGTTGACTATGATATGCTTAGATGTGGTTTCCTTTGTGTTTGCCTTGCTTAAGATACATTGAGATTCTTAGATCTGTGGGTTGGTATTTTTCATCACATTTGGAAGTTATTATTATTATTATTTGAAATATTTCTTCTATCCCAATTCCTCTTTGCTTTCCTTCTGAGACTTCAGGTATATATATGTGTTAGACTGGTTAATATTATCCCACATGTAATTTAAGCTCTGTTTTGTTTGTTGTTTTTTTTCGTCCTTTGTTCTCTAAGTGCTTCAATGTGAATACTTTCTATTATTCTATATTCAAGCTTACTGATCTTTTCTTTTCAGTGTCCAACTGGCTGATAAGCCCATCCTGTGAATTATTTCAGTTACTGTATATTTTTGAGTTCCATAGTTCCCATTTGGTTTTATTTCAGTTTCTATTCTCTGATAAGATTATCCATCTATTCCTTCCTGATGTCTATTCTTTCCCTTTAAATTCTTGAACATATTTATCTTAGTCATTGTAAAGTCCTTGTCTGCTAATTCCTTCTGCATCACCTCTGGGACTCTTTCTGTTGACCACATTGTTTCCTCCTTGTTACATGTCATAACTTTTTTTATTACATGCCATACCTTGTGGATTCTATTGTCTTCCTTTCAGGAGGGTTGGATTTGTTTTGGCAGGTAGCTGGTTATTCGTGGGTCAGCTTGATACTGCTGAGTGTCGGCCTTTGGCTTTGCTATGGTGGGTCCAGTGTAGTCCCTCCCCAGGGCCAGGAGGCCCATTTTTTAAGGTGTGGCCTTTCCTGGATCTCAATGGAATGTCCAGAGTACTCTTCAAACTCTGTCCACTACTGCCATGGAGAACATCAGTGTCTCCCCCACTGTGTGACCTCTGGAATCTCTGTTCAAGACTCAGTTCCCCAGCACCTATTCTCACCTAGCATGCAGCTTAATTTGCTGCATCAGCCTCAGTGGTCCCTGCGCAGGAATCTGGATTTCTTCTCTATGCAGCTCCGTCCTCTCTAAGGCCCTGCCTTGCGAACTTCAGCTCCTTGTGCAGCTTGGTCTGCTTTTCTTCCTGCCTTGGTTTGGGTTCTACTTCCCTGAGCTGTGGTTTGCAAAGCCTCCAGGCAGAAGGCCAGAGTTAACATGGATTTCACCTCTTCTGTTTTTCTTCTCTCAAGGTTCCCATGTCTGGACCATCTGTAGTCTATTATGAGAACACTTTTGTTTTATATATTTTGCCCAGGTTTATTGTTGTTTATGGTGGGAGGGTAAGTCTGTAATCTCTTACTCTGTCATGGCTATACCACACGTTGCTCTGCAGTTAGACATTATTAATCTATTTAATAGTTCAGGAACCTGAGTTAGGCTCAGCATTCATAAGCACCTCTTTGCTCAAAACCATATCAGAATCAGCTGAGTAAGAGTGGGGATGCAGATCAAAGCCCATGTCTGTCTGGTTCGAGAGCAGGGCTCTTGATACCACTTCCCCTTTTTGCTCCCCACTTTCCCTTTCCATCTTGTTCCGCTTCAAAGAGACTATACAACAATCTTTTGTTCACCTTCATATCTTCAGTTCTACGATATTTCACACATTGGCTCTCATTTTCTTGGTTGTGACCTTGGTTTCACCTTATTTTGCAAATTCCATATTTTAAATACTCACCCTTCTCTTTCTGCTTCTATTTATGTCATAATCTAGACATGTTTCTGATTTATTCTTATATTTTTTTAGTATCAAGCACTGTGCTTGGCACATAGACATATTTTTATAAATGTTGATAGAACCAAAAAAGAAATAAGTTTAATTTCATTCACCTTTTTACCCTTTTCCCCCACATGCTATAGAAACAGGTACTCAAGCAGGTGCAGGAGAGGGGCCAAAGTCCCTAAGAGTCAGAAGGAGGCCCCAGAGTGTGCCTGTTTCTCCACACACAGCTTGAACATGATTCTCTTTGGATATGGGTTTTTGGCTGATGATTCATGCATTTCTTTATTACTCTTGGCATACTGGAATTAGCCCACTGCCTTGTCTCCTCTTTCTATACCTTTCTTCTCCTGGAAACAATTTCATAAAGATCCTCTTTATTATCCATTTCAATCATGCCACTAAAAATCTATCTGCTTCATTTTACCATTATTTTTTTTCCTTACATTTCTAGCACATTCTTAGAATTTGTCTTTATTTTTGCTGTATCTTTTTTTCTCCTCATTTCCTTCTCTGTACAAACTCCTCTAGAAACTTCTCTTTGGTACTTTAGATTCCATCATTTCTATCCCAATTTCTTCGACCTGATCTCTCTGATTATTGCTTCTACTTGAGAGACTGGTTTTCTCTTTAAAACCTTTGATTTCAGGGCCACTTTCCCTAAGCGCTTCCTCCTATCGTTTTCTAACATGCCCACCACTACCAGCTGGGGAAGATCAGAGAGTTGCCCTCCTCTTGATCTCTCCCACTTTGTTTTTAATCTCTCCTTGTTCCATCAGGAATTGATCCCCTTCTTTATACCTCTGCCAAAGTTCTAGTTTTTGAGAAGTGAATTTTGCTTGTTACCTTCATAAACAAAAATGGGAACATCATCCATGTTACATGTCACAACTTGTATTTATTGCATAAATAATGTCATCACTCCTGGTTCAGTTTCCATTTTGGTAATCATGTAGCCAACTGTTGGCTTGTGTGTTTAAATAAACATCTTTCAGTCCTGTGCTCTTAGAATCTGGGTTATTTGGTTTGTTGGGCACTTAGATCTGTTTTATTCTTTTCTCAAGAATCAGTGGAAATCTTTCTTTCCTCCTCCTTACCCATACTCTTCTCATGGTCTTTAGGAAATTAGTCATTTTAATATATGGCTTTTAACAAAATTTATTTGGGGGGATGGTCATAAGAATTTCTTTGGGGGACATATGCATATTCATGAAGTGGATTGTATTGCTTCTTCAATTCATAAGCATCATTATGAATCATTGGGTCCAGATCCCATAAATCTTAGGAAAGTTCCCATTATAAGCCACAAATAAAAATCTCATGCTTTTGAAATTTTCTGGTAAGGAAATCCACAGATCCAGTTTTTCTCCATGTTCTTGATAAAAATCTGCCCACACGGGTAATATCCAGATTACTTCCTGTACAAACTTAGGTCCAGTTTATCTTTCTCTAGAGTAATGTAAGTGGCAACCTGGGCCTTCTTTTCAGTGGTAAATTCGTGCTTCTGCTCAGAATTATTCTCAGTCCTATTTTTGTGAATTTAATTAGTCTTTGAAGGCTTCTTTTAAATTTATTTTCTTTTGTCTCCTTTTTTCTGGACTTGGAATCATCCACAATGAGTTGGTCAAGCCTGTCTCTTTGTCTTTCAATAGCTATTCCTCTTCTCTGTTTCCTTTTTCTCATCCTTCACAGAACTTTCCCCCTGGAGTTAGGCTTATCTATAATACTTACATACCTTTTCTCATGAGAAGTTCTCTCCTCCTTGATATCTTCTCTGGGCACTGATCACCATACTCTGACTTCTTTCTTTGTTTTCATTTTACTTCCCAGCACCAGCTGAAATCAATCTTCTTTATTTTCCCTGGCCCCTTGATTCTCTACAAACCTCCTTTCCCTTCCCTGGCAGTCCTAGGTAGCTTCCTTGAGTCCATTTGAGCAGGTGTTCCCGGCTCATCTTTCATTTTGCACCTTTGAATCCAGCCCAGCTGGTCCAGCTTTAATATTTTTATGATCTGCTCTTGGGCAGCCTGCCTCCTTTCTCTAACGAAGGCCACACCTTAGATAGTTATGGTTTTACTCTCAACACCTGAATGTTTGACTTCACATACTCAGTTGTTGTTTTTTTAAGATTGTGTTGGGGAATTGGGGGCAGGGAACTGTGTTGGGGAACCGGGGAAAGGGAACAGACAAATTGCTGTCCTTTTGTTCTTCAGTCTAGCTGTGGAGGACATTGCTTCACTGGCCCATGTTGGTATCATCATTGCACTCATCTCGAGTGAGGCAGATTGGTCACTGGCCTCTGGATGGCCGCTCACAGTGGCTCTTGGCAGCACACTCCAGCTGCCAGCTGCTAATGCTGGCTGCCGGCAACTCACTGTAGCCTATGGCAGCCCACTGCAGCAGGGGCTGCAGCTATGCCATCCCGGGACTCACAGCAGCCCAGCTCCAGGTGGAGCTGTTATTCACCATCTTAGCTGTAGAGGGCAATGTCATTGGCCTTCATATGTGGGATCTGAACTGGGGCCGCTGGTGTCCCAAGCCAGCTCTTAATCAATGCGCCACTTGGCCGGCCCTACTCAGATAGTTTCTTGAGCTTCATCTTTTGCAGGTTTTTATCCTATACAAAAAGCCTAGGACAGTATCTCAAACTTTTATGATAACAGTCCAATTTCATATTTCTCCAGTCTAAACACCATAGTTGTCCACCATTATTGGCTCTACCAAGATGGTTCATGCCTCATCTAGTCTCATTAACTAATTCAGAATGTATTTATGATCAAGGTCTTTAGATTTGAACTGCCCAGTGGAATCACCAGAAAGATCTTATAGTATCCTGACCCTATTTACTGATAAAGCCTCTGAAACAAATGAGATTTCCCTGGTGGTCTGAACTTACTTCATACTTCTTACTAATCATTTCTAGGAAGGTCTGCAAATTTATACTATAGGTTCATCCATAAGGAGTTGAGAATCAGGTTCTCTACCACAAGTCTCAGGCTGTAGAGAACTTTAGAGGGCACTGCATGGTTGCTGTTCCCATAGCATGGCATTGAAGAACCTCTTCTATGTCCAGTTCCATATAGTTTGGATGAAAGCGAAGACTTTGGCATAGAGTTATGTGCCCTCATTTCTGATTCAGAATTCATCTAAGTTTTGGGACTTCAACTTTTTCAGTCTCCTGACCCAAACGGGGTCGGGATTCTTTATTTACATGTATATGGTTGATTTTGTGGTCAGCAGAACTGGTGACTGTCTCACGGGTGCAGCGAGAGACTCCCACACTTCAAACACACTGGCTCCTTTGTACGACTGCATCAGCAACTGTTGATCATGACCCCTTAGGGCACTGTTGGATGGGTGGTTAGGCTCTGGTTTTAACACTGTTGTTAGAAAGCAAATATTCCTGGAGATTGTTTTCAGATAATTTCTTAGGAAGGGTCCTTGTCTTGGCATTGCCCTTGGAGTCTGATAAACATAGATTCCCATTCTGGCTCTTCTACTTAATAGCTGAATGATCTATAAAGACTGTGCCTCGGTGTTTTCATCTGTAAAAATGGGTATAACAATACCTACTTCGTTAGATTGTTCTCACAAGTTAATGAGGGCTTTAGAAGGGTGTTGTTACTGCAAAGTGCTACATAAATGGAAGTAATTTATGCTTATTTTTTTCTCTTTCTCTTGCTTTAACCTCACTGGGGAAGGGCATGACTAGTACCCAAGACATACAATTGATACTGATAATGAATGATTATAAAAATAAAAGACTCAGGGCAGGTGGAAAAAGCCTACACTGAGGTAGAGAGGGCAGCATAGGACAGAAGGTGAGAACTATGTGTACAGAAGTGAAGGAGGTTTATGTCAAGTGAGAGGGTCCCTCTTTCTTTATCTTTTTGTGGAGCAGTGTGTATCAGCACTTGCTTTACTGCAGGAGGTAGGAGGGACTGTGGTATGCAGATTTTTGATTGAAGTGTTTTCTTTAAGAGTGGCCAGGGCAGTATTAAGACAATGAAGAGTGTTCGATTCCAAAAGAAGAGGCCATGGAAGAGCAGGCAGGAGGTGGGAAAGGTCATTGAAGGTAAACTGTGCCCACTCACCTACTTTGCTTAGGACAGACCCAAGTGTTCTCGTCAGTGTTAAATATCTTCATGTCAGTCACCTGTCTTTGAAATGGGAATCAGTTCAATGGGTTAAAGTGGTGAGTCAAAAGGACACAAATGTTGGGACTGCCGAGTGGCGCAGTGGTTAAGCGCTGGCTTGGGAAGCCAGCCGCCCTGGTTCGGGTCCCACATATGAGGGCCAGTGACACTGCCCTCAAAAAAAAAAAAAGAAAAAAAAAAAAAGAAAAAAAAAAAAGGACACAAATGTCAGCCAAGGAGCGTGTTCTACCCAGAGGAAAAGCTGTGGGGCTCCGACATGGGATCCTAGTTGTAGCCCTTGCCCTTAGGGGTCTGAGTGGAGGTTGGGCATCAGAGGAATGAACTCAAGCCTGGTTGGGTTACTTCTTATCCATGTAAACTTGGATATGCTTCCCAGCCTCTTTCTCAGCCTCAGTTTCCTCATTATATCTAATATCACTACTTATGTCACGTATGTATGTGTGTGTGTGTGTGTGTGTGATGATTCAGTGAAAGGTACCTGGTCATTTTTAAGATTCCCCACAAATCTTACTTTTCCATAAAATTTGTATAAAACTTTATTATTTTAAAGTCCAACCATATGTATGAAACAGATAAGGAAAATGTAGTTCAGAGAGGTTAAGTGAGTGTTATGGCAATTCATGGCAGAGGTGGGAAAGGAACCCAGAAAAGGGAGTGCAGGGAGCTTGGAGGGCTGTGTGAAAGACTGGCCAGGTGAGTCGATTCTGAAAGACAAAGGACAGTAAAGCTGGCATTAGGGTCCTTCACGTGTGTCAGAGGTTGGGTGAGGATAGCAGAACACAGAATGAAGCCTTTCATGATTGAATTACCATTTGGCCCTATTCCCAGAATGCCTGCGAAGCTGAAACTGCCCAAGGGAAGGGACCTCATTCATCCACAAATCCTTAGATCCTTTTTTAACAAATGAGTTTGTGTGGACTATAAGGAAATCTAAGAAGCTGAAGGAGGTGAGGTTTTTCTCCCTTAATCTAGAAGAACTATATTCAGTGGGACTTACAGGGATAAGGCTGTGGAACAGGGCAAGGGGAGTGGTGGTATTAGGGGACAACATGGTTCCATGCTATGTGCCACCTGGGCCTGGGTAAGTGGACAGAGCAGCGCTCTATATTTAGAGAATAGGTTTCTTGATGTCGGCTACCATCTTTTCTTCAGCCTGTTCTAAAGATAGGGCATCTCTTTTCAGGACTACTGGATGGCTGCTTCTTAACTCCCTTTAGTAAGACTTTCCCTGAAAAATGATGGATTGAGACAGGAACACTCTCAGAAAATAGGAAGGGGAAGCGGCTAAATCCTTCACAGTTTTGTTTTTGTTTTTGGACCACACAGAAGCCTTGGCGTCTGCATTTTCTAGCATGTATCACCGACCCCTGATTCCCTCCTTCCTGCATTAGCTGTGGGCATTTTAGGACCTCCAGTTAGCCAGGCCCTGCTCCTGCCTCCTACGCTCACTAGGGTCCCTCGACTGATGTGCTTCATTACGGTTTGTTTTGTTACCTGGGCAGACTATTCTGGTTTCTGCTGTCTCCTTGGGTTCCAAAGGGCTCAGGGCAGTGGTGTACTGGACTTGGAACGTTCTGACTTGCAAGAACCGAATGTTAATTTTCAGGATTTTTGTGAGTCAGTGGACATCACACTAGCAACTTGAAATTGGTTGAGTTGGGAGTATTTACACTGTGGCAATTGGCAAATGTTATAAATCGGGGCATTTTTTTCCCCCCGGATAGCTGGTTGTTACACTTTTACTAGCACACTAATAGCTAAGAGTAATGCAGGATTCAATGCAGTCCTTGGGAGCAGCTTCTATTCAAGTCCCCAGAGTGCCCTAGAGCACCCTGAGGAAATTCAGGGATGTAACCTGTCCACTCTGTTTGGGTACTGGATACCTTGGGAGAGAGTAGCAGAAGGAACTCATACTGAGCAATACTCTGGGCTGGTCAGTGACCAGGCTTCTGCTGCAGGCTCCTGGCCATGGAGTGACTAGAGGGAACTGCTCTGGGGCAGAGTGGCCACATTCTTTAATGTGACAGCAGGGATGGGCCCAGTGCTCCAAACCTGCTTGGAAGTCCATGCCAGGACTCTCTGCTTTTTCCCTTTTCTTATCTTTGGATGGCAACCACACAAGATGTCAAACTGTCACTCATTTCCTAACCAAGGCATGTGGTATTTGGCAGGTCCCCAGACTTCTGACTCTTGTGACTTTGAACCACCTTGACTTTTGTATGATCAGGCCCCGGGGGAGGCACTGTACATGAACTCTGCTTCTCCCGCCAAAAGAAAACCTTTTTCTCTCGATCCTCCATCTCCAACTCCTCATTAAAACAGATCACAACACAACAAAACAAAAATGAAAACATCAACAAAAAATCAACTAAAACCAAATCAAACGTCCTTTAAAAAAGGAAACCCTAAACATCAGTCTTATCCACCACCCCAGGAGGAAGCTAACTTGCTGCCTTCCAGAAAGTGATAGAAACATGCTATTCAGACAGCACTCAACACATAAATCACGTATCCTCCCACGACTTCATCTGCACGAAAATAGACACTTCTTCTTCCATTTCTAGTTTTCCTGCCCAGAAGTCATTATCCTTTGGTGACATCAGAACTGGTTGCTACGCGGGATGGTTTCTGGTGTGGGCAGCAGGCAGTGCCAACTGGTAGGGTGCCAGGGTGTGCCAGGACTGAAATGTCCCAGGAGAGGGATGGGCTGAGAGCTGAGCTGGGATGTGGGAAGGGAGGACGCCTGACAAGAGGACACACTCTCAGAGATGACCAAGCTGATTTCCTATGTTTGTACTTTCCGTTAAGGTCCTGAGAGAGCAATTGACCTGCCCCAAGTCATCCCCTGAATGGTAATAGAAATGGGACAGAGATGGCGCATCATGTCCAAAAGTTTTACACCAGATGTGACAGTTGGCAGGGTTTGGACCAGGCTGCCGCCTTTGCAGTAGAGCCACTTGGTGCTCAAGGGAATGAGGGAAGCTAAAATATAGCTTTGCAGGGGGAAGAACGAACACAAGAATCAAATGTATGGATTCTCATCCTACACTGCCCTGCCAGTCATATCTCAGGTAAGGGCTTGGGCTAGACGAGGGATTGACCAATGATGGCCCAAGGGCTAAATCCAGGCTGCTGCATGTTTTTGTACAGCCAGTGAATTAAGAACGGCTTTTACAGGGCCGGCCGAGTGGCGCGGTAGTTAAGCGCTGGCTTAGGAAGCCAGCGGCCCCGGTTCGGGTCCCACATATGAGGGCCAGTGACACTGCCCTCAAAACAAAATAAAACAAAACAAAAAGAATGGCTTTTACATTTTTAAATGATTGAAAAAAAATACAAAGAATAACATTTTCATGACATGTGAAAATTATATGAAATTCAAATTTTGGTGTCCATAAATCAAGTATTCTTAGAATACAGCCATGTCCATTCTTTTTTTTTTTTTTTTTGAGGGCAGTGTCACTGGCCTTCATATGTGGGACCTAACTGGGGCCTCTGGTTTCCCAAGCCAGCGTTTAACCACTGCACCACTCGGCCAGCCCGCCATGGCCATTCTTTTACGTACTGTCTGTGGTGGCTTTTGTGCTTCCCGGCAGAGTTGAGGAGTTCAGACAGGGATCACACATGGCCCACAAAGTCAAAAGTATTACTCTCTGGCCAACATTTTGCCATTCCCTGGATTAGATGACTCTGGAAGGTGCTTATAGCTCTCACATTCTAGACAGAGGACTATATTTGCCACTGAGGTCTTCCCACCTCTCTTCAAGAGTGTCAGGTCTCCTTGTGAATTCGCCATCTGTTCGTACCCTTGCTGTCGTGGTTGGACTCAGCCAAAGGGGGGCGATATTCCAGAAAGGTGTAGCTTGAAACCCCAGGCTCTCATCAAAGGCACTTTGGTTGGGAAGAGGAGTAGGAAGAAGGAGATGCTGGACATGGAACAGAAAACCATTTCTTAGTCATCTTGATTATACTTTGATCAACCAAAAATTGAGCCAGCATATTATTGTAGCTGCCTTCATGTCTCTGAAAGCTGAGACTCACAGCAAAATTTCTAGTTGGTTTGACACAAAGAACAACATCTAGGAAGGGTCTATAGCAGAGGAGACTTTTAGGAGGGGAAAGGCCATTTTCTCCTGAGTTCCCTCTTCTGCTCTTTGCCTGCAGATCAGGAGATGTGAGTCTGGGCAGGGGATTATTTCCACAGCCTGGAGATGAGCACTGGATGAAGCGCTGCCCTTGCAGCGAGAGGGGTTCTGTGGCCGAACTCCTTCCAGCCCCAGCCCCGGCGCATCAGATATCTGACTTGGACCCCAGCCTTGTCTCTTGGTTCCCACTGCCTCATGCCTATTGACTGTGTTCTGTGCCTGGTGGGACAAGACACTCCACCTGGGGCTATTTCTTTAATCATGGAAGCCAAGCAGTTGTGAAAAGGATTCCAACTACAGTTTGTGGGCAGCTCTTACCATAGTGCTGCTGCTTAGTATCCATTGTCAAAGGAAAATACCGGCCTTCCCCCAAAAGCTTTGAGAACCTAAGATAGGTAAGATGTGGGTATAGAAGGTTGATGCGAGTATGTAAAATGGGCACAAGGCATGTCTCCACCCCCGAAGTAGCAGCCAGTCCATAACACACAGATTTTAGAGCTGTTTGGACCAATTTTCTACTCATCCAGGAACCTCCTCCACACCTTATCTGGCAAGTGACATTGAGTCTCAGTATTGTCCCCCTCAAAAAATGATCCTCTTGGGCTGGCCGAGTGGTGTGTTGGTTAAGAGTTAGCTTGGGGCGCCAGCTCTGAGTAGCAGGGTCCTGGTTAGGATCCCACATGAGAGCCAGTGATGCTATGTCCTCTACAGCTAAGATGGTGAATAACAGCTCAACCTGGAGCTGGGCTGCCCTGAGGCGACAGGGTAAGCTGCAGCCCCAGCTGCAGTGGGCTGCCATAAGCTACTGTGAGAAGCCGGCAGCCAGAGTGAGCTGCCGTGAGCAGCCGTCCAGTGGCCAGCGAGTGAATGCCTCAGCTGGGAAGAGCGCAATGATAATACCAACATTGGCCAGTGAAGCAATGTCCTCTACAACTGAAGAACAAAAGGACAGCAACTTGTCTGTTCCCCTTCCCCGAGTCCCCAACGCTCTTACCCTCTCCCAACTCCCCAATAAAATCTTAAAAAAAAATAAAAATGGTTCTCTCTCTTGGATGACTGCTGTCGTGTTCTCCTCATCCCCCACCCAGCCTGTCATATATGCCTGGGCTCCTACAGGGTGAACATGTCATTTTTCATGATTTCTCGGCCCTCCATGTTCTGCTTGTCTTTTGGGGAAAGTGGAAGGAACACAAGCTTTGCTGTGGGTTTGAATCCTGGGCCTTTAGCTGTGTGACTTTGAAAAGAGTACTTAAATTGTCTGAGTCTCAGTTTCTTTAGATGTAAAAGGAATATAATAATTACTTTACAGCATAATTGTGATGATTAAATGAGATAAATGTACGTTTGGCACAAAGGTAGCCTTCGAAAATATTATTTCTATCCCATCCCTGCCATGTTTGTTTTCCTTTAATGTTGCTTCCAGAACTTAATATTCCAGGTATGGTTTATTTACAAGAGAGTATAGTGGAGACATTTCATCTTTTTTTTAGGACAACAATCTTATTTATTTATTAATTTGTTTATGTTTAAGTATAGTTGGTATATAATATTAGTTATATTAGTTTCAGGTGTACAATAGAGTGATTTGACATTTTTATACCTTACAATATGATCACCCCACTAGTTCTAGTAGTTGTGTCACCATGAAAAGTTATCACAATATTATTGACTATATTCCCCTTCCCCTTTTTACCCATCTTCCTGACACTGTCCTCTCTGGCAACCATCCATTTGGTCTCTGTTTTTAGAGTCTGTTTTTGTTTATTTATTTATTTATATTCTACATGGAAGTGAAATCATATGGTATTTGTGTTTCTCTGTCTGACTTATTTCTCAAAGCATAATACCCTCTAGATCCACCCATGTTGTTGCAAATGGCAAGATTTCATTCCTTTTTATGGCTGAGTAATATTCCATTGTAGATAAGTATGTATATATATACCACAACTTCTTTACCCAATCATCTTCTGGATGGATAACAGTCTTCTAAAGCAGCCTAGTGTTGGCTTGTGTGATTGTTGTTGTCTGGGACAGGCACACTATTGGAAGAGTAATACTGGATTGGCAGTCAAGACATCTGGGTTCTTATCCAGTTTTTAATTCATTTTCCCAACAGATGTTTATTGAACTCCTACCAAGTACCATGCACCGGGGAGACACTTGTGAGTAAATAGCCAGCAGCACCCTAGTGAGGGAGCAAATGATGTATAAACAGTTAACTGTATAATAAAATGCCAGGGAGGGATACAAATAATAAATAAAAACAAAACAAACACAATAAAGCTTGCTAAGGGATTGAAGGAGTTCTGACACTATCTATCTGTGTAGACTTGGTAGGGCAAAGAGACTGATTCTGATCTGTTGTTTTCCAACAATGCTCAGAAGGGACCCAGGAGTTTGGGAAGGTGCCTTTGGGGTTTTCATAAGGTTGGGGTGAGAGGCAAATTGCAGAGGGGGTGCTGACTTGTCAGAACCTTTGCACCTACTACACTAAGCTGTACCTTGAAAACATTTCTTTACTAGACTTCTGTGTGAAATTCTAATTGATTAAAGTATTCTATTGTTAAAAACAAACAAACAAGCAAACAAATAAACAAACAAACACAAAACTTGAGATCCTCTATATTGGATAGTCTCCGGGTTTTCTTCTAGCCAAAAGACTGTGAGACTTGCTATATTTTTTCCTAGGAACTGTTGCTAAGCCAGACCTCCCTCATCAGACTAGTGGATAGTACCACTGAGTGTAGCACTTACATTTATTAGTGTGAATTTTTATCTTCTTCGTTTTGGTTTATTGATTTAGTATGCCAAGACAATTTTGCAACATTAATTCTAACATCCTACATATTAGCGATACCTCCCAGATTTGGTTTTTCTACAAATCTATTTTATGTGCTTTTTATATCTTCATCCAGGATGTTTATCAAAATGTTGGTTAGGATGGGGTCCAGGGCAGAGACCTTTGGTTCTCCAATAGAGACTACCAGGTTGTTTTAACCATAATCAATAGCCTTCAAATTTTATATGTTCCAGTGGCTCTAGACCCATTTAAGTTTAATCACACCCAGCCAATAATTTCCCTTTTTATCTCCATAACGTCTCATTTCCTCTACTTATTTAAAGGCTACTACCTATTAAGGTCTGGATCGACCCTGGGGAAATAAGATAAATAAGACACTAGGGGCTTACAGCTGGTAGACAAGATAGAAATATAAGCCAATAATCAGAGTCATGTGATGAGGGCTAAAAGGAGAGATGAACCAGGACACTGGCAGGACATTTTGCCTGGAAATGCCAGGGAGATTTTCTCAGTCAAGAAAACATCGGGGGTGATCTTATTTATTTATTATTAATTAATTTATTTATTTATTTATTTATTTATAGTTAGTTTCAGGTGTACAACACAGTGCAATAGTTATACATTTTACCCCTCAAAGTGACAATCCCCCACCCCCAATTCGCCACCCCACTCCCCCCCCCATATCATATATATCTATTACTCTTCCTCTGACTCTCTTCCACAGTATAATCCACATCCTGTGACTATCTATATATATTCAATTACAGTAGGTATACCACCTCCGCTTTAGTAATACAGTGCAGTGATCAAACCTCTACTCCATCCATGAAATGGTCTCCCTAACAAGACCTATGACCATCTGACATTCCACAGAATATTTACAACATTATTAATTATATTCCCCAAACTGTTTTTCCTATCCCAGTAGCAATATTATAGTTGCCTATTTTTGCTGTCTAATCCCTTCCCCTTCTCCCTCATCCCCATTCCCCTCCCAATTAGCAACCCTGATTTTTCCTCTATATCTATGAGACAGTTTCTGTTTACTTTGCTCATTCATACAGTTTTTCAGATTCCACATATGAGTGAGATCATATGGTATTTGTCTTTCTCTGACTGACTTATTTCACTTAACATAATAGTCTCTAGGTCCATCCATATCATTGCAAATGGTACGATTTCATTCTTCTTTATAGCGGAGTAATACTCCAATGTACAAATATACCACAGTTTCTTAATCCAGTCATCTCCCGATGGGCATTTTGGTTGTTTCCAAGTCTTAGCTATTGTAAATTGTGCTGCTATGAACATAGGGGTACATAACTTTTTTTGAATAAGTGTCTTGGTTTTTTCAGGATAAATACCTAGGAGTGGAATTGCTGGGTCAAACGGTAGCTCTATTTCCAGTTCTTTGAGATACCTCCATACTGACTTCCATAGTGCACCAATCTGCAATCCCAGGATCTTATTTAAAAAGGTACCATGAGAAATGTTATCCAAAGTCATATGAAATCTAGATAAGTTACATCAGTGGCTTTCTTCTGATGTAGGTACTCAATAAGTGTTTTTTGAATTTAATTTTTAAAAGGGGGGAAGCACTTTAAAGGTCAGGGAGCAGATGAAATCTTGGCTGAAGAGGATGGAGGCATTAGCTGAGGGGCTAGACAGCTGAGCGCTGGTGGTCCCGGTGGGAGTGGGGAGGAGAGACAATGAGTGGCAGGAAAATCAGAGCTTGTCGAAACAGATAGTGGGACCGAGGCAGAGTATGGAGTTAGTCCTGTATGTTTTGTTTCCCGGGCATGTGAGGGAGGGGCACTGATGGTACTATTACCCAAGATTGCAAGGAGGAAGATAGGTTTGTTTCCTAGACCTACAGGAAATTTGGTATATATGTATGTTATATCAGATATGTATGTCATATCAGATGTCCACTGATAACTCCTGACTTAGGAGAGGATGACTTCTAGGTGTGTGCTAGGAGCAGTTGGGGGACAAGCAGGGGCAGTGATGATTTTCATTCTCCCCAACACTTACACCATCACATACCCTCTTTAATTTGACCTGGCTAGACTCTTTACAAATGTTTCGCTTCAGTTTTGATGTATTGGGTTGTCAGAAAAGACATGAAGTATTTTTTCTATGTTTTTCGTTGCAAAAATGCATCATGACTTTTCCGACAACCCAATAGAACATGTTATTCGCCTGTCACACGCTTGTCTGGTAGGTAACGAACTCATTCCTGTTAGCCTGGGACTTTTCCAGTTTTAATAATGAAAGTCCCACCTCCTATGAATCCCTTTAGTCCCAAGCAACCCGGGACAGTTGGTCGCCTTAGAAGTGCCTGACCTAGATGTGCTTGGTGTGTGCACAGAACATCTCAGATGGCGTTAGGTAGAAAATACAATTGCTAGAATGAAGTGTGGTGCTGAACTCTTACCTGCCCAGACTGAGAGGTGCACATGGCTTGGGCAGCAGCAGGGCGGAACCACGGTAGTTTTGTGTGTTGTTGCCCCCATGGAGGTCACCCTAAGGCAGAAAGTACATGGCAGAGTAGAGGGGCTTTGGGCAAAACGGGGGTGGGTGGGGAGGTGGGCTGCAGTCGGTCCAGCCACCTCTCCATGAGGCTGAACCAGGCCTCCTTGATTTACTTTCCTGAGCCCTTAATTAATTGAATGGAGAAATTCAAGAAGACACAACAAAGAATCAGGCTGGGCTCTTGATCCCTCAGACCACAGCTGCTAATATGCGGAAGGTTCCAGGAGAACTGCTTTTGCCAGTATGTGCCTTGTCACTGGAGGACGCTTACTGCTACAGGAAGCTGGGCAAACAAAATAGCTGAAGCCACAGTCATCTGAGAAAATGTTGGGTCAGTAAAAGCCAATGACCATGGATATCCTGAGAGAGCATTGTGCAAAGAAGGCTTGTGGAAGATTTTTACCTCTGCCTTCCCTGCACAAATGCTCACTCACAGGGAGGGATGAAGTCTGGTGAATTGTGCCTCTTCACTTCCTAATGAAGTATAAGAAAATCTTTGGCAAATCTAATCCTAAATTTATTGCTGAGGTCAAATCTAGCAACCCCCCTCATGCCCTTCCTAATCTTGCCTCTCATTCCCCCTCCCCCCCAAAGAAAAAAAGGTTAAATATTTCCCACAGGGTACTAGAAAGGGTTATTGAAAACAGTAGGTTTCTTTTTTTTTTTTTTTTCCTTAACTTCAGCACTTCTGGTAAATCTCTGATCCAGCATCTAGTGGTTAACCACTGATACAGGAAATGACATTTAACGTTTTTATCACTCAGCCAGAAATGGAAGAACAAGGCAAGTCTGTGTTCAGGGAAGATGGATGGTTGCCTGCCACCTTCATCTTAAAGGCACACCATCTCTTTTTCTGATTTCTGCTTCAGGTGTTGGTGGCTCATTTCCTCTCGGCCTGCTTGCTTCATTGACAACAATGAAGAAGGAATGGCAGGGGAACATTCCTGGCCTTGCTTCTCCGAATGGGAATCCAAATAGTGTCAGCTGTTGAAAGGATTCTGAACAGCACTGGTTCCCTTTTTTCAGCAGCATTGCATGTGGGGACAGGCAGGCAGGAAATGAGTGTGGATACCTACTGTCTCAGTTCCTGGGAACCACAGCATAAGCTCCAGGCAGCTGATCCCCAGGGCCATCTATTTCCGTCGAGACTTTGAACAGAGCCCCTGTCCTAAGTGGACGACAGTCCACAGAAGGCCATTAAGCCCCTCAGAGACAATCAGCAAAGCAAAAGCATCGAACCCCACAAACCACAGTGAAAGAAATGACATTCGGTTTTGCTTGCAGTTTCCCTTGGTCACTGGGTTCTTCTCCATTTTTTTTTTGTTGTTGTTGTTGCCCTTTTGGGTGAGGGGTTTTCACTGCAACTGCAAAGTGGATTGCTTGTAAGAACAACAATAACAGCAGCAACAACAATAATGATAAGCATTAACATTGTTGAGTGGTACATAGTTTAGATTCAAGATCTTTACATGCTCCAGGTGTACAGCTGGTCAGGTGTATAGCCAGCCAGGATTTGAACCCAGGTCTGTCTGTTGCCCAAGTCATCTGTCACAGCCTGTGTCACAGGATCCTATCTGTGGGCGCCCTGGTGGAGTGGGTGGGCACAATCAGTCAATGCATTGTTGGCAAAGTCGTCTGTCTTCCTATATTGACGAGGGCCCCAGCTTCTCTGATAAAATTCCACAGGTCCCTCCCTTATTTTAGTAGGAAGTAACGTGATTCCGTTTTTATGAAAAGAGTCACTCAAGTGCCAAATTGTTTTCCTCCTCCAGCTCTCGGTTATCTTCCTGCAACAATTCCTCCCCTGCAAATGCCTCTCCATCAACACTAGGAGCCAGGGTGGTAGAGTGGCCAGTCCTGCTCTAGGAAGCAGGAGACATTTAGGGGCCAGGTGGGGCTGTGTCTATGAAGCTGAGTGCTCTTGGTGAGTCACGGATTGATTTCTGCTCTGCATTGTTCCAGAGTGGATTGGAGTGAGTGCTGCTCATAATCTCTTGCAGTCTCAGTTTATCCACCTGTGTACTTGCTCTGAAGAGGTAATGAAATCTAAAGACCTCTAGAAAGTAATTATGTCCTTCCAAATTTACACTCCCCTCTGTGAAGGGAAATAAGTTGTTATTTGACATCAAAGCCCTCCTAACAGGACAGAGTTGTGTATGGGTGTTGCACCCCCAGAGGCCATGGCCACACCTCCAGCTATGTGGTTTTATACCACAATGAGCTGAAGAGACTGCTTTCCACCCATGCTCACTCAGGGGTGAGACCCAGGTCCTCCCCAGGGCAAGTTCTTCTCCAAGACCCATCTCTTCTTCTCCATGCCCCTCTCCAGAGCTTTCTCCCTGCAGACCAAAGTGCAGTCATCAGAGATTCATTTAGGTGACAAATACTGAGCGTTATTTCCTGTGCAGGGCACTGGGGAGAAAAGACCAGTCTGCATGTTCTCTGAGCTCAAGGAGTTTCTGGCCAGAAACTCACTAGAATTATTTGGGGAACTTAAAAAAACACCCTTGTCCAGATCCACGTTAAGAGCTTCTTTAATTGACATTTGTTTTTTGTTTTTTTAATAAGGTGCCTAGGTAAGTGTAATGTGTAGTCAGAGAAGAGAACCAGTGATCTAGATGGCGATACAGATAAATTAAAAAGACAATCAAACACCAAAACTGCAACACAGATTATTAGATGGTCTGATTCTGGCAAATACACGTTGCTGTGGGCCAACTCCCCAGGCTAGAAAGGGTTTGGGATTTTGTGATGTAGGAAACATCACAGCTGCGACTTCAAGAGCAGGAATTAACCAGGTGACAGGACTGATGGGTCTGGGTGAGTGGAGATGAGGTTAAGAGGATTTCCAGGAAAAGCAAGAAGCATTGTCTCAGTCCAGGAGTATGGCTGGAAAAATCCGGGTGGGAAGCCCAGTGATAAAGCTGGACGTGTGACCAGGAGCCAACTCATGAAGGGCATGGAAGGCAATATTAGGAACTTTTGACTTTATCCCGAGGGTGACAGGGAGCTAATGAAACATTATGATCAGAGGAGGGACTGTGATCTGTTTTGCAATATGAGAACCAGATAGGGAAGAAGCCAGATCGAGGCAGGGAGGAAGTTAGAACATGCTTCGGTGATGGCTTCCTGCACTATGTTAGTGGGTATGGGGATAGAAAGAGGTGTGTGGATTGGAGAGATACTAGAAAATAGAATTAACTCAATGTGGGGAGGAAAGTGAGAGAGAAGTCAAGGGTGACTTCCAGGTTTTTGGCATGGGCAGTGGGGTGGATGGTGGTGCTGTTCCCTGGGCTGGCCATGAAGGCTCTATACAAGTGAGTAAAATTGCCTACTGGCTGCCCCTGCCGAGTGCTAGAAGCGAGGCAGGAGTAGGTGGGCCTCTGCTGGCAGCTGGAGTCTCTGGGACCTACTCAAGTCCCCCACGGCAGGTGGCTCAGAGCTCCAAGGAGCATCAGGGGAGGGCGTGAATCTCAGTGAAATGGTTAGGGCATTTATTTAATTCTTTGCAGCTGCCAACCTACTCAGATTCTTGTGTATTCCCTTCCACTCCTCTGCACCCCTCCCCTTCCACACACACAATCAAACTTCTTATTTCCCCAGCTAGATGGAATCTCAAAGACAAGCAGTCATAACTAATTTCCATTTTCTGTGACCTGTTGCCTAATCTCCATTTTACTCTCTAAGTAAAACCTTTCACCCCCATCTACCCATATAAGAAATATTTGAATGACACAGACACCTAAAAAGATCCTTTATGTCCCTGTTGACAAGTTCCGGTCCCTGTAGGTCTTCCCTGCCTCAGGCACTTGCTCCCTCTAGAGATTCCCACTAATTTCTTATCCCACACAGTTAGGTGTCTCCTCTCCAACTTCAAAGATCACTGTCCTGCCTTCCCTGCTTTCTGGACTGTCTTAGTTCGGGTTGCTCTAACAAATTACCATAGAATGGGTGCTTAAACAATGAACATTTATTCCTCACATATCTGGAGGCTGGAAGTCCAACTTGAGGGTGCCAGCAAGGTGAGGTTCTGGTGAGGATCCTCTTCCATGTTCCAGGCTGCCGACTTCTTGCTGTGTCTTCACATCTTGTAAAGAGGGCAAGAGAATTCTCCAGAGTCCCTTTTTTAAGGGCACCAATCCCATTCATGAGGGCTCCACCCTCATGACCTAATCACCTTCCAAAAGCCCCACCTTCAATACCATCACACTGGGGACTAGGATTTCAACATAAGAATTTTAGGGCACACAAACATTCAATTCACTGCATGGGCCATCCCTCGTACTTGTAGACTCTACCCTTCCTCCTGTTACCACTGTTTTTGGTCCTTTGTCTCTTGATCTCCCTCCTTTCTGCCATTCACTTCTCTTGCCTTTTCTTGGGCTTCTTTTCTGCCTTACCTGCCATCTTGTTATTCCACAAATATATCAAAAAGTTCTTCTGAAAAGATGCCGAAGTCAGACTCTGTGACTTTCATCTTGATTACTAGGATTGTTTAATGTCAAATATGTTAGAACAAGGGAAAAACTTTGTAAATGGTAAATCACCAAATATATGTTAGATAATGATAATAGTAATAGGCTTGAGAGGTCTCTGCTTGTTGAAAGAATTACACCTAGAGACAAAGGTTGAACAATATTAAGATTATATCCTTAAGCTCATCTGGAAATCCAGCATCGATTGAGCTGATCTTTCATAATTGAGATTCTAAACTGAGATGAAACACTAGAAGATTTATGTAAAATTTGGTTTGCCACCCATGCTCTTGTCACTCATAAAAAAATTTGTCCTAAAGACCATGTAAATTTTTGTGCCTCTTTTTTGTCCCCTCTACTTGGAACACAATACATACATTGAGTATCTCATTATAGCATTCATTCATTTATTCACTCACCCTATGTTTATTGAGTTCTACTATATGACAGACACTGTACCAAGTACTAGAGATACAATGGCTGGCAAAAATAGGTAAGGTTCATGTCCTCATGAACTTATATTTTAAGGTCAAGTGTGGGGAGAGACATAATAAAATAGTCACACAAATAACTGTAAAATGCGAGTTGTTCTGAGTGCTGTTCTGAGAAGTCCACAGTGCTGGGGACATGTAGTGGGGGGCTTGGAACTTGGCCGGAGGTGGTTGGCAGGAAGATTTCCCCAAGAAAGGGATGCTTCTGCTCATGTCTGAAGGATGAGGACTGGTTAATTAGGTGAGGCAGGCAGGTGGGGAATGAGGCAGAGGCAAAGACCTGGGGCTTGAAGCCAGAAGGAATAGGGAGCATGCTACAAGCTGAGGCTAGAGATGGCCAGATTGTGTGGGCTTTACAGGAATGATAAGGATTTTTGTTGTTGTTGTTCTTAATTTTAAGGAGTGGAAATTCTCTGAAATGTTTTAATAAAAATGGTGTTAAGTTTTCATAAAGGTAAATAAAAAATTATAGGCTCATCCTCTATCCTCGAGAAATTTCGGTTTATGGAAGGAATCAAATTCATGACCCAGTATGAAGCAGTGGGTTTATTACCTTGATATAAGTAAGTGCTGTGTGTTATGGAAGCATAAGGAAGCAGGATATTTTTCAGGGTGAAAAGGGGTCAGAGAAAGCTTCCACAAAGAGGTAATATTTGAGATATGCGTTTAAAAACAATAGGAATTTCCCAGGTATTAAGAGGTGTGGGAAGGGGTGAAGAAGCAGGGAGAAACCGGCCATTTTGGGAAAAAGGAATTGCATATCCAAATACACAGGCATGAGAGAGCACAGCAGGTTTGCATAGAGACCAGTCATCTGGTGTGGATGGAGACCAGGGTGCTCTGTTCTTCATGAGGTAGATTTAGCAACATCCCAACTCTCTTTCCTTCTGGGCATGTGGTAGTTTTGAACTTTCCACCAGGTTTGAATTTAGATGTGGCCAATGAAAGTAAGCAGGGAGGATGTCTGTTACTTCTAGGTGGAAGATTTAAAAGTGGGTGCCTTCTTTGCCATATACCCTTTTCCTTTGTCCTATAATGATGATGGAAGTGGAGCCACTAGCTGACCCACAAAGGATACGAAGATGAGCAAGAAATTGAACTCTGTTATAAGCTACTGGAATTAGGGGGGGTCATCTGCTACTGCAGTATAACTTAGCTTATCCTGATGGATGCAGGGGTCTGTCAGGAATTGTGAAGGGTCTGAGACTTTATACTGCATGTCAGCTAACAGCTAACTTGCCAGAGTTACATGGATGCCGGCAGGAGACATGAGATTCTTGAGGCAGAGATCAAAGATTTTATTCCTCACAGCACAGCAAGAAGTGTGAACTTCATTGTTGCACTGGTTTCCTTTGCTCCACCAAGTCCCACTGTGGCAATGTAGGGTGGCCCAGATGGATGCTGTACCCTGTGTGTTTGTGTCACAGCTGAGGAACCCCAAGCTTAGGAAATTCCAATTAAAAAACATGTTTTTGTTTTTTAAGATTTTATTGGGGAACTAGGGGAGGGGAACAGCTTTGGGGTATTGCAGAGGGAAACAAGCATGTTGCTGTCCTTTGGTTCGTCAGTCTAGTTGTGGAGGATGCATCTTTACTGGCCCACATTGGTATTGTGATCATTGTGCTCTTCCCAGCTGAAGCAGATTGGTCGCCAGCCCATTGGATGGCCGCGCACCGCAGCTCATGGCAGCTTTTTGGCTGCCAGCCACTCATGCTGGCTGCCAGCCACTCACGGTAGCTCATGGCAGCCACTGCAGCCCTGCTGCAGCCTACGCTGTTGCCGACAACTCATGGCAGCCCAGCTCCATGTCGAACTGTTGTTCACCATCTTAGCTGTAGAGGGCGCAGCATCACTGGCCCATGTGGGATTTGAACCGGTGGCCCTGCTGCTCGGAGCTGGCACTCCCAAGCTACCTCTTAACCAACTGAGCCACTTGGCCTGCCCAAACTCCAATTTTTTATAATGGACTACAATCCAACCAGCCCAACCTTTGTCTTGGAAGGCGATATTATTTTTATTATAGAGGAAACCAAACAAACTTTCCCTCCACTCTGGGGAGAGTCACTATCTCTATTTTCCAAAGCTGCTCACTACACAAACATTCTTGAAAAGATATTCTGGAAAAAATTTTTTTCAGTGATTCTGTGTGCAAGAAGTGCAGAAATGCAATAAATCCATGCTGGAAAAAAATTTTTTCAGTGATTCTGTGTGCAAGAAGTGCAGAAATGCAATAAATCCATGAAGAATTGTCTCCCAATAATATCTTTTGGTAAGTGGAGGAAAATGAAAGGTGAGAGGGATTTGATGCCTGATTAGGGAGGATTTTGGAGGCCATGTCAAGGAGACTGAAATTTATCTAGCAGGCAATGGGGAGCCGTCAAGTTTTCTGAAATGTGGTATAGAGAATAGAGTATGGACTGAAGAAAGAGAATAGTAGAGCTATGAGAAGGTTATGGTTAGACATGTAGGTTGGGGAAATTTAACATCTGAAGGGAGCTAACACCACTGGAATGATCTCTATTTGGATAAATTTTATAAACCTTCAAAGCTCAGATCAAAGAGCATCTCGTTAGTAGTTTAAGAAATTGTTTTTCAAAAGCAGAAGCTTTTTGTCAAAGAAGAGTAATGCAGACTTCCAACCGATAAAACAGATGGAAGGAGACAGACTTTGGTTGACACAATAATTTAGCCCTGGAGCCCTGGCCCTCAGAGACCCAATGTCCCAGCAGACACCCAGAGACTTCTCCCTGGAGCCCTTGGGAGCCACAAACCACACTTAGAATCCACTTTTCTTTTCTCTGTTGGCCCTGACAGGATTAACTGCTCCTTCCTCTCTGTTCTCTCAACAGTTTGATCTTATCTTCAGAGCAGCACTTATCTATCACCTTAACACGTTTGCAGAAAACACCCTAAATCTTCATCTCTCTATTTCCTGGTGTGCAGCACAGTGCCTACCCCACTGGAAGGCTCCCAGCCAAGGATAGTTGAATTGAATTGATGGGAAAAACATATCAATGAAATACTGATAGCATTACATTTTTTGGGGTAAAGCTTTGCATTTTAAATTTAGTGAAATATAACACAGTTCCTGAAACCTAATCATGGGCAAATAAGTATCAAGGAGATAATGAAAGAAAAAGATGACTCTTTCTATAGCGAAATAGGTTTAGTTTGCCTAATGTACCAACAGATGCTTATTCAAGACACAAAGAGCTTTTTCTTAGAAAGGAGACCACAGTCCGAATAAATAACATCCTTCAAATTAGAGTGAGAAGATTGCCAGACTTTCCTCAAGTATTCAAATCCATTCGGTCACCTGTGTTTTCATCAGGCAGGGGAGGAAATCCCTGTGTTTACTCTGCTAACTTCTGCTAGCAGGATATTTACTTTAGAAAAAAATCCAACTAAATAATAATAAAAAAGTTGAACATGTTCTACCTGGCCGTATATGTGTGTGGAGTTCATAGGTGATTTGGTGGAAAGAGTTTCTGGTATCTCTGAACGCTCTGCATTTTCATGGGGCTTCATACTTGTTAGTAAATGCATCTGGGAATGAATTCTACAGTGGTAGAATCTCTATTCATCCAGCTCTGGTTTTGTCCTGGCCACTGTCTGTCTGTCTGGAAAAGGGTCAGCCCTGAATTGGAGTGAGGAGGGAGGGAGGGATAAACCCAAGATCCCATTGAGAGGATGGACTCAGGGTCTGTAGGACTGAAACTTAGAAACTGTTTGGATCTCTATGTACAAGAATACAAAATTAGGTATGAAAAGTGAGTGTATTTAGAATGAGAACAGAAGTAATAACAAAGATATTTTAATTAACTAACTACTGGGCACAGCTTTATAATATTATTTTTAAAGTTATTTTATTTATAGACTCTTTGATTGTGTTTTTATATGACAGCAATTTTGTGATATTTTTCTATAGAGAGAGTAGAAAGTTTATTCAGTCTTTCATCTAGCATAGTTGATGAAAATATTATTTATTTTCATTACAGATAGCTTAGAAAAGTTTCTCCTAGCTTCACAACTTGGGATTAGTAAAGCCAGGAAAAATGTTCAGAACTGTCAAATTTGGGACAACCACCATCACATGTTCTTCATGTAGGACCTGTAAGATTTTCAGGGCATTTGAGATTTTCTTGTGGACTTCTGTCTTGAATACTCTTTGAATTGATGACACCCATGTCCTTATTTTCCTGGTGTATTATGAATTTTATGTTATCTTCATCCATGCCAGTATTTTGTGTCAACTCAGCAAGAAATTTAAATCTTTTCTCAAGGAATTCCTATGACTCACTTGTCCTCATTAATTGGATTATCTAACAATCCAAGAGCTTATTACTTATCATTCTATTTGAAATGTACCTCTTCTCTACCTCTTCATGAATTACCTGCAACCTTTGGAATAATCCAATTTTATTATTATTATTATTTTTGGTTACAATTTGCTTCTTCCTGAAGGGACAGGGACCTCAGTGCAAGCAGCTGGTAGAGCCAGTAGCAATTAGTTCTCAGTTCCTCTGACTGGATCTTAAAAAGACACCACCAGCCAATGAAAGGCCAGCCCTGGTTCTGATATCATGGTCATAGAGAGACGGACTCACCAGAAGCTGGCCATCTCCTTGCTCACAGGATGGGGTGGGAGCACCCTGGAAATTGTGGACCCTGGTTAGGGTGAATGCTTTGGTGCACATCTTGTTTGGTTGGATGACAGTGTAAGACCCAAACTGATATCTATAACTTCCCCTGTAAAGAGAAGGCAAGTAAATAAATAAACAAACAATAAACAAACAAATAAAAAATAGAGGTCTGTCAATAGCCTAGTCATAATTCAAGAGGTGTCATTAACATCTTCATGCCTCCTTTAATCCTCAGCAAAGAAGACCGGATTGGAAAAATATCCTTCGTTGGGACCTGGAGTGCGAGAATACAAATACCCTTTCTAGATTTTTGTTTTTTGTTTACAACCCTCAATGCCCTATCTGTTTTAGGGTGGCTCATGTAGAGGGGCCAATTTGATTAAACCACACAGGAGGACTAGGAAGGATTTGGATAAGCCATTGTGCAAGAGTGTGCCACTGCCACCATGGAAGCCATGTCAGAATGTGGATGATTCACAGCCACACTCTCTCTACACTGAGAGAGAAGAAACCTCCTGCCATTGTTAGATCAACTGAATGACCTCTGGATATTGAGAGATACATGGTAATTACTGTTAATGAGAATCACATTAAAATGACAGTAAAAACCACATTTGACTCCCCACCAGGATTTCTTGTTCAGGTGAAGAACTGTCTCCCAATAGAAGGCCTACCCAGACTACAAGGAGCCCCTAACCGGGTAAGAACGTAACGCCTTTCTCAGGCATATGAGCCGTAAAGCACAATGCATGAACATTTTAAACGGAAAAAAGGGAGCATGGTTGCCCTTGGCTTTTTGTCATCTCATGTCTTATCAGCCAGAACACTACAAAAATAATCCTACTCCAACTGGCTTAAGCAAACAGGGACTTTATTACTGATGTGATAGTTCCAAGCTCCAGGGGCTACTTGTTGTTGCAATGCTGTCATCATACCCATCCCCCTTTCTCTCTATGTACGTACACCCCAACTCTGCTCCCCTTCATCATGCCTCATTCTCAGAGACTCTCCCTTCAGGGTCCTGCACCCACACCTCTTCTCACCCTCAAATCTCAAGGGATAAGACCTCAGGTCACTTTTCCAGAAGTCCAAGCAAAAGCCTCATTTCAGCTTATTGGTGCGATTGGAGTATGTGTCCGCTGTGGTCAGAGAATACAATGCTTTGTGAGAGTGAAGGGAAGTGGGTCCCCCAAAAAAAGTTTGGGGCTGTTAGCATAAGAAGGGAGGAAAATCACAATTGTTCACTTTATATGTGAACCCAGTGGCCACCAGTTCTGGGTTCTTGTTCTTTGGGATCTTCCGACTTACTTGTCTGCGATAAGTTCAGAACACATTGGGTAGAAGAGGGTACACGGGGCTCCTTCCTGTAGGCTGGTTGGCAGCTGGGCTAATTCCAAACTTTGTTCCTCTCTTCAGTAGACACTGCCTGGAGGAGAAGGTTGGTATAAACAACAATTGTATATGCGCTGCTGAAGCATGGGGAGAAATATGGGCCCAAGGATCCTACTGAACTATTGGTCAAATAAGAAAAGTTAGTGTTCAAATGATTTTTGCCTCCCAGCAGGTCCTTGGTGGTCCATCACAGGTCCTCATTTTAGCATCTGACCATTCCCAAACCAGTAAAGGTCTGTGCCTTTTCTTTCCTCCCAATCATTGTCCCCAAATGAAAGGCATATGGTGTCTGGTGCATGACAGGTGAATGGATTTGGCAATGGCTCCATTTCCTGGTTGGCTAATAAGACACCTTCAGCCTATTTGATTTGGTTACTGAAAAGCAGGGAAAAGTAATTTATGTTCCCTACTCCTGGGAAAGGAACCCAAAGAAGAATTATCACTGTTTTTCTCTATGAACCCATAGCTTTCAGAGAGGTTTGACCACTGTTGGGCCCACATATTTTTCCACATAAAGCAGGCTTCAACTAGAGTTTCTCTTCATTGATTATCTCTTAATTAGGTGCTTGATGCCAAGTTCCACTGGATGGTTATGGCAGCTGTAAGGGCCCTTCTCACTAATGGACATATGGAAGCTGTTGGCATCCTCAGAAGAGCTATGGGGAAACACAGTAAACATGAGTGGCACTTTAAATCCTTATGAATTGTACAGCTATTTGATCTAACTGAACTACAGTGGTGGCTAATGTAAATGAGGGGAATGGTACTAGAATGGGAGGAACCAAAAACTTACTTGAATGATTCTCAAATCTTTATCCCATGTTCACTTTTGGGAACATCTTCCGCTTCTTGCTAAGGACTAACAACTTCTTATGGAACCATAACACACCCTTCCTGGAATTGGGATGCACATGATGCCATGGCAAGATTTAGACAGAGATGCTATGTCCAGTTAGTCTCGTGATGAAATGACTACACTATAACATTTTTTAAGAAATAAAAGGGTAAAAATATTCATATATTAAAAGAGCAGCTAGAAGATCAGGCTACCTGAGGAAACTTAATAGTTGTAAATCATTCCAACAGAGGATGAATTCAATCTATCACCTGGAGGTAGCCTTAATCTTGAGTCAATATCATTTCAGAGAGATAAGAATGCATGGTGCGTAATCTTCCATTTTTAAAATTCTATTACAGTCCATTTCTAAAGTTATAGAATTCACATATACAGGTATTCTCTATAACTAGTAAAATAATATGAAGAAAAAGACAATTAAACATCTTTCCCATCATCTCTGCATTTCTACCTCTGCTTAGAGTCTAAGGTAACCAGTAATAATGATCTGTTATGTATCTTTTCACATCTTTCCCAAGTTAATACAAATATATATTATTCTGACTTTTTGAAATTGGGATCACACTGTATACAGTTTATGCAACTTGTTTTTTTACATGAGAACTTGCTATGGATATCCCTCCAGATCAAAATAGCTAAGTAATCCATGGTATAGATGTACCAAAATTTATTTAATCTGCATTTGATGGATAGTCAGGAAGTTTCCAGGTTTTCATTTTTGGAAATAATGCTGAAATAAGGATTCTTTTAAACAGATCATTAAGAACTAGTACTTTTTCCCCCATAGGACTTATTCCTAGGTGTGGGGTTGCTGGGTCAAAGGTTATATGTATTTGAATTTTTAGTAGCTGTGGCCAGCTTGTTTTCCAAAAAAGTGTAGCAATTCCAATTCTAATCGCAATGTGTAAGAGTTCTTGCTAGCACAGAATGCTATAAACATTTAATTAAACAGTGTTTTAAAATTTTTTGTCAGTCTGAGGGGCAGGAAAAATGGCATCTCCTTATTACTACTTATTTTGTATTTCCCTACCTACCAGGGAAGATGAGCATCTTTTCATTTGTTTAATGGCCATTTGGATTTCCTCTTGAGTGACTTGCCTGTTCTATTATATTGAGGTGGATATTAGTCATTAAGTGTTCCAGATAATTTTTTCCCAGCTATCATTTGATTTTGACTTCGTTAGACTTTGTCTTTTGTTAAAAGCTATTAAAAAAATATGTACTAGGTTTATCTCTTTTAAACATTTAAAAATTACTCAAGTAATATTAGTCTTTTCATGCAAAATTATTAAATAAGAGAATAAAAATTACCCATTAATACACCACTCATAGATAACACCCACAGATAACTATTTATATTTGGGGGAATGTACTGCCTGTCTTCTATACACATTTCATTCCTTGTTTTAAAATATCACCATCGTGTAATTGAAAAAAGAAGTATCACCACTGAAGGAGAGAAGTACTGATCAGAAGAGAATGGGAAATGCAAATGTGGGATCCTTTTCATAGATATGTAAGGCATTTAGAAAGACACATGTAACAGATTATGAGTGACGCGTAGTACTGATCAGGAGGAAAATTTATTGTTTCTATTGTAACAATTCTAAAAGGCACATGTTTTTGCTCATCTTAATCTCTCTGAAACCAGAAAATATCTTATAAGCAATGGTGTCTCACAAACATTGTTGGCCAGGCAACAGTCAGAATGTAGTCATGGTTATTGGCACATGTGTGAACTCGTTCATCGCTTTTCACAATGTCTACACTTTACTTGAATTATGCTCCTAATTTGAATTAGTAGTACAAATGTTGAATTTAATTGCTATTTGAAATGTCTTCAGAAAAATCACATTACGATTACATTATTATACATTAAACAATACAACTTATGGCATGAGAAATAGACAAATCCTAGATTTCAAGATAACAAAAGACTTGTGTGAGTGATTTATGTATTGCACATGACTATCCTTAATACATTATTAATGAGTATATATAGTGGTACTGAAATAATGCTGCAACTTATAATTGATAGTATTTTAAATTTGATGTGTATGGTATTAAATGGGTGATGTGATATATATATATATATATATATATATATATGAATGTATTTTTTTCAAGAGATTCTTCAATGTGGATATGCCAATTTGAGAATATTTCATATATTATGTTTTGGGTGCAAGCAAGATATAATGAGTGAAATTAGAAAAACATGACTAGATCAATAATAACATTTAACAAGATGGCTGGAGAGGCAGAGGTGATTTAAAAAAAAGAGAAAAGATTGCACAGTTTTGACATGCTTGTGACTCTAAAGAAAGAGTTTTTCTTTTTTTTTTCTTTTTTTGAGGGCGGTGTCACTGGCCCTCATATATGGGACCTGAACCAGGGCCGCTGGCTTCCCAAGCTTAACCACCGTGCCACTAGGCTGGTCCACTTGTGACCCTAAAGAAAGAGATGCACTAGATGGCCTTTGGGAGGAGTTTTCTATTGAAGTCAGTGGTACAGATTGCATGGAAAGTGTTCAAGTTATGGATAAAAAGAGATGTTGCACTGATCTTGTGAACTTAAGAGCTTCTTGGATGTAATGCACGCAGTCATTTCTGTTAGTGTAGATTAAGAAGCATAAATGATCCATAAATCCATGTTGTTCCATCTGTCCTTGTCAGCATGGCAGCGTGGAAGCAATCCTGGGTTAGGAGATGGTCGTAATCATTCTCCCGGAGGTTTTGTCCAGTCACTGGCTTTTGAGAGTACAAACCTGTTACTTTGCTTGCTCTTCTTTCCCCTGAATTCAACCAAAGAGGATTAACTCTGCCCAGATTGGATGGGGGTGATTTGGTAGTGGGAAGATAGGTGGAATGAGGAGTCAATGTGTACAATCATCCTTGGTAGCCTATTTTAGCATCTACCAGCGCAGCTTCTGGCCATCTCATGGGACTTGAACCTTTCCTTAGGAGAAACACGAGCAGGAGTATCCTAACATGAAAATAGTTCCTGTCCACTCTTATTTTCACCTCTGCCTCTGGTTTCCTATTCAGACCCTTGTTTTTTTTTCTGACTTCATCAGGGACTTGCCAGGACAGATTTTCCTAAAGTGGCTGACTGAGTTAGGGCTACACCTTAGTACTTTCCTCAGCTTCAACTTGCCAGAAAAAAGAACGGAGGCAAAACATTTAGAAACATTTCCTTTCTGGTAGACCGAAGTTAGTTTTGTGCAGTGTTGCCCTAGCAGCATATTCTTTCCATTCACACAATCCTGGGAATATTTTTAAGCCCACTGAATAAATTTCTAATTTCAGATATTATATATTTATTTATTTCCAGTGTTTCCACTTGGTTCTTTTTAAAAACTTTCATCCCTTGCTGAAATTCCCCAATTATTCGCTCTTGCCCAACTTTTCTGCAATAGATTTTTAATATATTTCTAATGTATTATATTGGAATTATTATTTAATAATTATTCAATTATTACATTACAATACAATATAATTTATATTGTAATATAATTCTTTTATTGGGGGAATTGGGGAAGGGAACACTGTTGGGGAATTGGGGAAGGGGAACATTGTTTTTCTAAGACCCATCAACTCCAAGTCAACTTATTGTCCTTCAATCTTAGTTGTGGAGGGTGCAGCTCAGCTCCAAGTCCAGTTTCCACTTTTCAATCTAGTTGTGGGGAGGGAGGGGCAGTCCACTATCCCCTGCAGGAGTCGAACTGGCAACCTTGTTAAGAGCACCCGCTCTCACCAGCTCAGTGCTAGCTCAGCTCTGGTGCAGCTCACTGGCCCATGTGGGAATCGAACTGGCAACCCTGTTGCTCAGAACTCGTGCTCTAACCAACTGAGCCACCAGGCCAGCCCTGTAATATAATTCTTTTGAAGTCAATGTCTGACAATTTCAACATCTCGGCCATCTCTGGGTCTCTATTACTTTTCCTCTCTTGCTTCTTCACATCTTATAACTTTTGATTGTATGCTGGACTTCATGTGCGAAAGAGTAGTACATTAAAATAAATGATATTTGTCCCCAGAAAAAGGTACACTCCTTTACTTGTCACATCACTAGAGGGGTGGCCAAGTCAATTTACTCTGTAGATGAATTGAGTCTGGGTTTTGTTGTAGTTTTAGTTAGATTTAACTCACCATCACCTTCAGAATCAAAGTAGAAGCAGGACTTTATTTTCAGAAGGGCTTGGGATCTGAACCCTGATAGACTCCTGTTCTCTTTATATTTTGTATTCAGCTACCAGCTTTTTGCATGGCTGGGAGTTCTGTTTGCTCTTATATCTGGCTTTTAGTTCCTCAGGAGATATCTCTCTACCTGGCTTCCCTGCCCTCAGCAGGACATTCAGTGAAAACTCAGAGTATTTTGCAAGGATTCCTTTTGGCTCTCCTGTGCTTTCTCCAGCCTTGGGAAGGTCACTGATGTATAGTTGGTAAAGACTCAGGTGCCTCAGAGGTGTTTCTGTCTGCTCTCCTGCTGTTCTCAGCCTTTGGAAGATTCTGCCTGGCACTCAGTGAAGGCCTGGAGAACTCAGGAGGAATTTATTCCAGCTCTCCAGCCCTACCTCCAACCTGAGGAGGGTCACTGCTTCGGAGTGCTTGGTAAAGTCTGAGCATGCCTTGGACGCATTCTCTCAGCTGGCCAGGCCTGCTCTTGGCCTTTAGCCAGCTGTTGCCTTGCACTTGGAATAGGCTCTGTGCATCTTGCTGGAGTGGAAGATGGAACTGGTGGGTGGATATCTCTTAGGTCTCTTGCCTGAGCTCCAGATTTTTGCCTACTATCTCCATACATTCAGTGAAGGCCTGTGGAGAAGAGCTGGGTAGGTGCTAACTTGCTCTGTGGCTACAGCTCATTGGTATTCAAATCTGTCATGTTAGTCCACATATAGCTAAAAGTTTATAAAAAGTTTGACTGGTTTCTTCCTATCTCTGTCTGTGGCAAATTCCTCTTCTTTACTCTGCCAGTAATAGTCTCTTCTCTCCTAGGAAGTGGTTCTTACTTTCTGAAATTGACTGTGTGTAGATTTCTTTGTGTCTTCTGCTCTATGATGAATTTTAAAACTATGGTTAATAGCTTTTCCAGCTATTATGTGACTGCTTGCACTGTAAATGGAAACATAATACCTGGAAATATTTTAAAATGTGGCGCTATCATAACCTGCCTCTTGCTAATACTGTTATTTTTTTATGGTTTTGTAATAGAAGTTTAATTTTAACAAGAAATATCAAATGACTGACATTAAATCAGGAAATGGCACACAAAAGCTCAGATTCCAATCTTTGGGGGCCCCTCCCCCCCATCCATGAAGGTGAGAGTCTGCTAGCCGGGTCTTGGTCCTGGCCTCAGTGGCACGCTCATCACTGTGGTATCCCTGCTGTTCACCTTTTCAGTGGCCTCCAGGTGAGCATCTCTACAGACCTTTCAGGATCCATGGATTGGCCTCTATGAAGGCTATGTTGTTGACTCAGTAAGTAATTTTGAACTCAGCCACTAGATCTCAAAACTTTAATGGAAGGAGAAGAAAATGATAATACATCTTCTTTTGCAAAATATCATTTATGCTTTACTCATGTACACTTGTAACTCTTCCATTTAGGTATCTGTATGTATGCATTTATGTGTATATTTATGTATTTTTTGTTTATTTATTAACTAGCAGAAAGTCAGCTCTTGGAAGCTCTTTCCAGTCAAGCCACAGACACCCTCTGAGAATGGGTTCTACCCTCTGTCTCCCTCCCCACCTTCATTCTTTGCAAGGTAGCAAATGTTGGGGAAGTTATCAGCTTGCAAGTTCATGTTTAATTACACTATGTTCTGCTTCAGTAATAAAACTACTGAACAAGGTTGAAGACAGAGCAATAGACTATTATTTAGGATTAGCTTTGACTGTGTTTGACAAAAAACCCAAAAAAACTCCACCCCTTCCCACTCCCAAACCCCCAGAGCAACAGTGGTTTAAACATGCTAACAGTTTGTTTCTCCTTCAGGCATAAAAATCTTAGTCCAGGACACTTCTTGATGTCAGGGAACCAGAACCTCTTTACCTCATTGCTCAGCCACGTGTGACCTTTGGCTCATGGTCTAAGGTATTGGCATTCACATTCTAGGAAAAAGTGTAGAAGAAATATGAAGACACTGGGCAAAGGGTGCAGGGATGCTATCACCTAGGGGAGATTCTCAAAGGCTGTCCAATGCACTCCTACTCATTCCATTAACAAGAACTTCCCCACAAGCCAGCATTTAGCTGCATGAGAGGCTGAGAAACATAGCATTTATCGTTGGCAGCTTTTTGTCCAGTTAAAAATCAGGGTTCTGTTGCCATAGAGGAGAATGTATTTTGGGGAGCAACTAGCAGTCTTGTTTACCAATCAGCTTTCTGGGGGAAGAACATTAGAGTTCCAGGCTAGTCCTGGACCTTGAATCCATTTTGGGGGAAAGAGCACTGAATATGTCACTATCATCAATGCCAATAACTGCAGTATACGTCTATAGAACCAGAGAAGTGATCTGTTCAGAGAACAGCATCCAAGGCAACACATGAACTAAACCATCATGCCACATATGGAACAGCTGAAGAAACAGGATCTTTAGCTTAGAGGAAAGAAGAATTGGGAATGACACAATGTTTTGACACATTTGAAGGGCTATGTAGTGAAAGGTCTGGATAGAACAGAAGAACAGAATCCAGCCAGTGGGTAGAAGTTATAGGGACAGTAATATGAGTTCAATACACAGAGGAAAATTCTAATAATAAGAACTGTCTCAGAAGGTGGTGAGCATATATTTACTTCTATCTTCTTATCACTGGTAAGTGCTGAGGACAAAATAGCCTGCAGAGACGGTTTGGTTCCTGCCCTAATGGCACCTACGACCGAGAGAGGAAGACAGAAATTGATCCGATAATCACACATACGTAAATGAAAATCATAAAGTATAGAAACAAGGAACAATGAACCATTTGTAGACCTCATATAGAGAGGACTGGTGCTCATGTAGGGTATAAACTCAATTACTTATGCTCTCTCCTAGTTCATTTCTAGAAATGTGCTTTAGGTGGTGCTGCAGCGGGAATCATAGAGATTTGCCTAGGAGGGCAACATGGACTCCAAATTTGTGGAACTTCTAAAACGGACTTTCTAAAGGTCCACAACAGGTCACCACAGGTAAACCAGGGCGTGCTAATCTCTTGCCTCAATAGAGGAAGTTTTTTAAATTCATGAATTCATTGACTTGAGAACTTCAAGATTTGCAATAGTAGGTTTGGGAGAAGTAAAGACTCTAAAATCTGTAAGTTTCCTGAAGAGTTTCTGAAAATTCTGAAAAGTTTTCTTGTCAAGGACTTTTTAAAAAAAACTCCCTTTTGCCCAAGAAAACCACCAGGAAAAAAAATCATAAAAACTCTTTTTTCAGTTCTTCCAATGTCTAAATATATCAATACACAAAACATGGTAATTTTATGAGTGAAATAAGTTATACATAATGTATTTTTATGTTCCTAAACGAACAGCATGACTTTATATCTGTAAAGGGCACTAAAAATAAGCTTTGCATGTATTTCAATCCCCTGTCCCCAAAATTTTCTTCAAAAAAAAAATTTTTTTTTTGTTCTTCTGTAGCTTAAAATTACTGAAAAATCTATGTATCTAGTCTGTTCTTTTGTTCTTGCTGCCTTGTGGCTTGTGTTCTATTCCTGTGATGTTTACTGGTATGAAATTAACTGTTCTTTTAGCCTGACTGATATAGAAGGTTTAACTCCCTATAATGCTTCCCATTTACCTGCTGGGGTGTCCAGAGAGCTAAGGATTGGGGCTGACTGCTCTGTCAATGGTTTTAGCCAAGGTGGGCTGCTTGCTTTCTTCCCAGCTTTAGTTTCCATGGGGGCCTGCCAGGCACACTGACGTGCAGCAAGTTTATCCAAAGGACTCAAGAACCATAGAGCTAGAGAGTAATTTGTCTTCGTGACATCCCTGGGAGGCATTCAGGCAAAAAGGCTGTTACCACTGTGGGACATTGGCAACGGGATCAGCTTGGAATCTGGACAGACTCTTTGGGGGCCAAGAGTCTTGGGTCTGCCACTGACTCTGTGGGACCACAGGCAGGTCACTCACCCTCTCTGACCTCTGTTTGCTCACTGAAGGTTGAGGGTATTGGACAAAATCTCCATGGTCCTCATAGGCTCTAACATTCTATGAATCTATTATCCTGACCCCGCATTCCAAAGCATAATAAGAAGGTCAGAGGATTGATCTAAGGTTAGCAAATGGACTAATGGGACACTTGAGCGTTTTTGTTTCTGAATGGCCCTGCAGTCTTTTGGATAAACATGTTGATCTTTGTAAACATATGGGACAATCTTGGTTTACAATGGGAAGGAGGAAAAATTAATCTGGGGAAAGCAGGATTGAGGGAAGGGAGCGAGGGCCAAAAATGACTCCGTGTCGTAGCACTGATAATTGCAATGCCTACTTTAGGCTGTGTCACCTTGATACCTCTTGGAGTTGGAGAAAGAATGGTCCCTCAGTTCCTAGTGCTGATTTGTTGTTTTATTTCCTTCAAAAGTCTTCCCTTGAATGCCTGGCTTAGTTTGTAATCAGCCAGCTTGATGCTGGCTTTGAGTTATTCCTGACCAATGGAGTGATGATTGGGCTACTCTCCCCTGCTATGGTGATGGAGAAGCGCTGAGGAGCTGTGTGACATTTCTGTCCTAACAGCATTGGAGTCTGTAGGGCTCCTTCACCCTTCCAGAAATGACTCTGAGGACAGGGCTGCCAAGAGGCTGCCAGGGAGTTTGGCCTTATTTTCTCTCCAGACTGGTTGGCAGGCCTGAGAGGTTGAGATGAACATCTGAATCAGGAGTGCTTAATGCTGACTCAAAACTTAGGCTGTGCTCTGGAACTATCCTGCATCTATAAACTTTTGAGTGGATTGCAATCAATACGTAAAAGGTACATATGTGCTCTTTCAAAAATGACTAATTCTTCCCTAACCACACTATTTCCTTTCTTGCTGCCCACATTCTAACACCACAAGGGTGGTTCTATTTATTATCAATAATGGTACTTTCTTAGATTTCTTAGATCTGAAAAATGAAAATAAATGCTTTAGTTTGTATATGAAGTGATGTGGGTTATTATGCCTGTAGCAAGTAATTCTGAAAAACTGGAAATAACCTAAACTTCCATCAATGTAGCATTGGTTAAATAATTTACAATAATTCATAAATGAAATACAAGGCACAATTTAAAATGAATATATATATATATATACACACATATATATGTATATATATATATATATATCTTTGTTGATAAGGAAAATTATTGTGATATGTGAAATAAGTAGATTTAAACCAAATATCCCATTTTTGCAAAAATATATATAAGTGCATATGCTATAAGCATTGAAAAAATCTGTAAAGGAGGACTTACATAGGCAGCTATAGTTGAGGGATGAGAAGGAGAATTTCTGGTGCCCAAGTGACCTGCACCCAGGGCCTTAATATTTTCACTGCATTGTTTAGGTATTGTTACCTTGATTTCTGAGGCTTTGTAGCTGCCTATGCGTAAAAATTTGAACAGTGGCTAACTGTGGGTAATGGGATTGTGGATAATTGTATTTTATGCTCACAGATTGATTTTTTTTCCTCACAAGGAACATTTATAAATGGTACATGTGATAAAAGAGTAAAAATAAGAAAAAGGAATTCAGGAGAATGGTTTTTGCTTGGGACGTGTTGGTTGAAATTAATTTGAACTTTATTTCTAATTCAAACTGCTCAACCTACTTCCTCTCCTAACTTCTTTTTGGCTCTAGGTTCGTTATACTCCCTTGCTGTGTATAATCATGTCCCTTTCCAAACAATGCAGATGTCTTGATGCGTGGTGGATTGGGCAGAACCTTCTGGAAAAAAAGTGGTTCCTTCTCCATTTGGGTGGATAATACTGACCTATTGGCAATTTGGCTCACTTGTGGGGGTGCAAACATGGTCTGGAAAGCTGGAGATGAAAACCAGAAGTCACCAGAGGGGAAAGAATTGGTTTATATGTGGAGATTTAATCATCACTGTGGAAAATTGAATTCCTGTTCTCAACTCTTCATAGCATTTAGAGAGAATTATTCATGAACATGCTTGCTATGGCCTCATGGTGGGTGGAATATACTTTCTGCCTCTGAACTTTAGGTTTGGCTAAAGAGAATATTAGTGGATGGGACATGACAGAGCCTGGAAAAGAGCCTGTGCTCTCAGGCTGTTCTTTTCATACGTCAGAGGTCCACCATGGGAGGAACTTTCTTCAGGCAGCTATTGCCCGTTCAGCCTGAGCCCCAGAATAAACAAACATGCCTGCAACGCAGTCTACATCCTGCAGCCAAGTGTAGTTGAACAGCAAGCTGAACCAGAGCTCCGCATGCCTCGCCTAGAGCATCTGAACCACAGGCCATCTTGCGGACTCATGGGTGTGAGACTCAATTCTTGTTGTTTTAAGCCAAAGAGTGTTGGGGTGGTTTTTTATGTAAACTAATTGAGGCAATAGCTGACTGCTACACTGATCTAAGTCTGCTAAACAGGCCCTCTTGAGTCCCTGCTGGCAAAAAGGGGATTTCTGACTGCTTTTGCACAATAAGTATGTAAAAACTATTCAGAGATGTTGTGATGATAACACGGGGAAGGAAGGAAAAGAATATGGTCAAGCTGACTTCTCATCCTTGTGAACACACTGCCACTAATTTTTCATTCAGGGCAAATGTGGCTTTCGCTACCTGATTATAAATGCATTCCAGTATCATTTGAGCTCTTTAAATCAAGGATTACATTGCTAACATTCTAGCTCTAGGTCCACAATAATTCAGTTTGCCGTCAATGCCTGACCAGTCAGTGAGTCATTATGAAGAGCTTACAAGCCAGGAAGCCCAGACTATACGACTGACTGGGCTTTCTGTCAAGCTCATTGTTTTTCCATAAGATCTCTGTCCTCCCATTTTACCTTTGCTCTTAGTGTGAAATCTTGCCGGACAAGTGAGAGGCAGAGAATGGTAATGGAACTCTCACAGACATGGTGGCAGGAGTATTGGATGTATTTTGCTTTCTGTCCAGCTTTGCAATCTGGCGGGTTTCCTTGAAGCCAGGATAGTGTTTAGATTCCCAAGTGCAAGCATATCCACATTCACCTTCTCCTACTGTGCTTGGCAAGAAATGTAGAACTCTCTTGGATGCTTGCCTCATGTGCAATCAATTGTTAATGCTCATTTGATGGCTGCAAGACAGTCCCAGGGCAGTGCGCTCGAGGAACACAGACTGAGGGACATTAGCGAGTAGAGGTCATCTGGCCGCTTCCTGTAACAATGAGGAAATGAGGTCCAGTGAAAGCCTCGACACAGAGTGACACAGCAGCAGTGGGATCTGAGGTGGACGCCAGAGCAGCAAGGCTTTCAATGGTACCCGTAGATCTGCAATTTCCCTATCTTCCCCATGCAGGATACTCACTGAAGGTGAATTTACTTTTCTTTTTTTTAAAATTTATTTTATTATTATTATTATTATTATTATTACCATTATTAGTTACAGATGTACAAAACAATGCAATAGTTTTTTTTCCACCCCTTACAAAGTGACTCCCCCTCCCCTCCCTGCCCTCCCACACCCGATATCATACATATCTATTACAATTCCATTGACTCCATCCCCACACTGTATTCCACATCCCATGGAATTTACTTTTTTTTTAAAAGAATCAATGAACTTTTAAAAATTATAAAAGTGACAAATTGTCAACGTAGGTAGTCTGGAAAATATAAAAAGATGCAAACAAGAAAACAAAATCACCTATGACCCCACAACCCAGACGTCATCACTGTTGGTATGTTTTTGTATTACCTGACCTCAGAAACAATTTGGTGCTTGGAACACAGGCCATTTCATTTAAGAATTTTGTAGAAATTATTTTTCTTTCTCATTTCGTATTCTTTGAAAACACTCAAAGTTAATTACTGAAAATTAATCCATCGTGATCTATTTAACTTTTCCATTACTGATGGGTATTTATTTTTCCTCCAACTTTCCCTATCATAAATACTGCTATGATGAGAATTTTTTCTTAGTGTTCTTTCCTAGAAGGGAAATGGGAGTTACTTTTAAAATCCTCATATTGTCTAGTGAGATATCATACACTGCTATTAATAGATGAATTAATATTACATTTTGATAAGCACTATGATGATTAAATGGCTTATACACTTTGACTATAAAATTATTTATATTCCAATAAAATAATTTGAAATATCACCACAAATTATGCTCTAAATTTCCTTTGCAACATTTTCTTTTTAATAATAGTAAAAGATTGAACAAAAAATAAATTCCCTGTATCAGGAAATTAGTTAGATGAACGGTGGTACATTCTTCTGTGAACATACTTAGGAGAGTTTTAAATAATAACGGAAAATGTTAATTGTAAATGTAAAATAAGAATGCCAAATAAGGATACCAAAATAAGGATACCAAATTTTATGAGTTTTACTCTGGAAGAAGGTGCACAAGAGAGAACTCTACCAAATATCAGTGCAAGGCTGAGTGATTTTTTTTTTTTCTTCTTCTGTTGTCCCACCAGTAATATACTAACTTAAATATATTACTTTTGTATTATAATTGGGAAAAAGAGTGTGTCGTTGTTCTTTATACTCACATAGAGATTAGGTCAGTTCCAGGGAAGGAAGGTATGACTGGTTTTGTATGGTTTCCATTTCCTTCCTAACAAGAAACACTGAGAACATGGTTCCAGTCATATCCTAGGGCTCTTACCCCTTTAAACAAGGTAAGTGCTTTATTTTGCTTGGTTTCACATAATCTGACCTCTGGTTTGGTTTTCCTTGAGTACATTTTCCCCCTAATTCAATTTTTCTAACTTTCAGACAATTTATTGCTTTCTTCAGAATGAATAAACATTCACATGTTGGGTCTAACTCTCCAATTTTTCTCTTTGTTTAGTTTTTAATTCAAATTTCAGGTAATTTTTCAAGTTGTATGTGTATACGCACACATATATCAACTTTGTTGAGACATAATTCACATTTTCTATAATTTACCCATTTAAAATGTATTATATAAGTCAATGGGTTTTAGTATATCACACTGCTGTGCAACCACCATGACAATCAATTTTAGAACATTTTCATTACCCCCAAAAGAAATGCAGTATCTCTTAACAGTCAATCCTCATTTTTCTCAATGCAATGCCCCACTTCGCACTAGGTAACCCCAGTGATCTACTTCCTGTGTCTATAGATTTGCCTATTCTGGACAGTTCATATAAATTAAATCATACAATACGTAGCTCTTGTGACTGGCTTGTTTGGCTCAATATGTTTTCAAGTTTCACCCATCTTGTAGCATGTATCCGTATTTCATTCCTTTTTATTGCCAAATAATATTCTATTGTCTAGATTTACCACATTTTATTTATCCGTTCATTAGTTGACAAACACTTAGATTGTGTCCACTTTTGGCTATTATGAATAATGCTGCTTGGAATATTGTGTACTAGTATGTATGTGAAAATATGTTTTTATTTCTCTTGTATCTATTCCTAGGAATGAAATTGCTGGTTCACATGACAACTCTATGTTTAACCTTTTGAAGAACCACTGCACTTTTTATATTCACTATTTTATATTCCCACCAGTAATATATGAAGGTCCTGATTTCTCTACATTGTTGCAATATTTGTTATCTATCTTTTTGATTATAGCCATCTTAATGATTATGAAATGGTATCTCACTGTGGCTTTGATTTGCATTTTTCTGATAGCTAATAACAATGAACATTTTTTTTCTTGTGATTATTGGCCATTTTTGTATATATTCTTTGGAGAACTGTCTATTCAGATCTTTGCCTATACTTTAATTGGATTATTTGTTTTTTATTATTGAGTTGTAATCGTTTTTTACATTTTTGGATACAATCCTTTATCATATACATGATTTGAGTATATTCCCTACCATTCTATGGGTTGTCTTTTCACTTTCTCAATGGTGTTTATTGCACCAAAGTTTTTAATTTTGATGAAGTCCAATTTATCTATTTTTTTCCTTTTGTCATTTGTGCTTTTAGTACCATTTCTAAGGAAGCTTTATGCAACTTAAGCTCATGAAAACTTACTTCTATATTTTCTTCTGAAAGTTTTATAGTTTGGCTCACATATTTAGACCTCTGATCCATTTTGAGTTAATTTTTGAATATGGTGTGAGTAAGGGGTTGCTATGACCTGAATTGTAGACCAAAATTCATATGTTGAAGCCCTAACCCCCAGTATGACTGTATCTGGAGATAGGGTCTTCAGGAGGTAATTAAGGTTAAATGAAGTCATAAGGGTTGAGCTGTAATCTCACAGGAGAATGGCCTTATTAGAAGAGGGAGGGAGAGATGTCTCTCTTCACCATGTGAGGACACAATGAAAGGGCAGCCATCTGCAAGTCAAGAATAGAGCTTTTACCAGAATCTGCATGCTGGCACCCTAATCTTGAACTTCCAGCCTCCAGAACAGAAAATTGATTTCTGTTGTTTAAGCTACCCACTCTATGGCATTTTCTTATGGTTACCTGAGCTGGCAAGTACAGGGGTTCAGCTTCATTCTTTTGCATATGGATATCTAGTTCTGCCATTTAGTGAAATGACTGATCTTTCACATTGAATGGTCTTGGTTCTGCTCACCCTTAAACTATCTCGGGACTGAAAGTAGAATTTATCAGATCATTTGTGAGCAGAGGAGAAACAGTGAAATAAATAATACCATTCTACTCCTCCATTTCTCAATAGATCAGGACATTATAGAATTTTGATCTGAAGCTCTGTCCTTGCAAGCATGAACTTTTAAATTTCCCTTTCTTTGCCAGCATTTGATAGTACCTCAGTAACCTGGCATCTGTTTCTGTTGGCAAGATAATCAAGTGATGTCAGGCACATAAGACTTGGGCACCTCAATAAAGGCTGTTCCAGTGTTTTGGAGCTCAGCTGCTGCTGCTGTGAGGAGCAGGGGGAGGGGAACAGGAAGGAGGATTGAATGATTACATGTAGAATAAGTGAATACATATTTAGCAACAATTTTAGTTATAAACCTATAGATTTTTACAGAAATCTGAATCCCAACCAAAGAAAGAAATGCTTTGTCTACCTAGTTCTTTTTCCTCATAGCCCATGGCCAAGTTTAATTCCTGCTCCAAACCAACATTGAAAGAGGAAAAAAAAAAAAGTAACAACAACAAAAACCCTTTTACTCCCTGAAGCACACAATGGGTTCATTGATCTGAGAATAAGTTAGTTCAATTGCTTGCTTTACCTTGCTGCTGGGAAAAAAACAAAAACCTCCTATAAAAACATGGCTTGTGGGAAAAGGTGGGATTACACTAAAAAGCTTTTCTTTGTTTCTGTGGACATGCTACTCTACAGAGCATGAGTTGTGTAGCAAGCAGGGTGTGGGCAAAAAGTCAAGCCTTGCAGATTGATCATGGCTAGCTACTGATCCGACCTTTGGTTTGGGTGTACCCAGAAGTCTTCTTAAGTTACATAGAGGAAAAATGGAGACAAACACAGTGATTTCTCTGTGAGGCCACGCTCTTGGATTTCTATCCTACAGCTTTCAGGATCTGACCACCATGATCCCCGCTGGAGATAGAGAAGAGGAATCTTTCCTCTACCCCATTCTCTACTCTTTGATTGGATAAAGAACTGAAAACTGGGAACAGTGAGACAGACACTTTTGGGCGTGCATCAGTTAGCGATGTGGCCAGGTGGCCCCAGGTAGAAGGGTAATTCTAGAGTGAATTTTCTGTTCACATGTGCAAAGCTGAGGTAAAGTTTGCACAGACCTTTTTTCTGCAGGGTATGACATGCCATGGGTGTGTTTCGGATATTCACATTCTCCATGCATTGGTGCCTTCAAGATGGAATGCAGGGACAGTGACTGAGGCAGCTCTGATGGGAGGTGTCTCCCCTTTTTGGTGGGGAAAACCCTGGCCAAAGCTGCGCTTGCTTAGCAACTTGCCCACGTTGCCCACTTTGCATTTCTGGAAACTGACATGGCTTTAGGTCATAGCCTGCTACAAGGATTACCTTTTTGTAGGGTTTAGTAGGCCTGGGTTGGTTTTTTTTCTTCTTTATGAAATCATGCATAAGTAGATGTTAAATTCAACTCTTCCTGTTGCTTAGGAGATGGGCACCATCCCTAAAGTCTGAGAATATTACAACAGGTGCTAAGTAACTCCACATTATAAAGGAATATGAAGCTGGACCACTACTCAAGACATGCTAGGAAATGGTAAGACCAGATCTGCTGGTACTAGAGTCACCCCTGCAATCTTTAAGAAGAGTTGAAATGAAGAGCCTTTGGAGGTAGCTGTTCAAGTAGTGTGTCTACTCACTCCATAGGGGTGAGGAAGGAGGGGCTTCCCTCTCACATTAAGGCAAGTGAGAGGGGCTTCAGGGTATCTCCAATATGTTCTATGGAGTGAGAGGAGTGTAAGGACTGGTCGGGGAAGTGACAGTCAGGCCTGAGACAGGAGAGAAGTGAACAAGGGAGAGAAAGGGAGACTGAGCTGCAGGAGATGCGAGCTGCACTTTCTTAGCTCATGGTGAGGAAAGACCATTATGTCCATGGACACGAGGTGTGAGCCATGTGAGAGGTGAGCCAGCTTGGAGCTTTCTTGAAAGAACTGTGTCCATAAGGACTCCCAAGAGAGATGAAGTGACCAGAAGGAGTGGGTTACTGGGAGCCTATAGGCCTGGAGGAAGTTGAAATTTGGCCATCCAGAGGAGGTCTCATCTGTGATCAGTAGGATGACTGCATGATTTGTCATCTAAATGAGGACACTTTTGAGAAAGAAAGGGAATACTATTAACAAATACGCTGAGGCAACAGGCTTAAACTGGAACTGTCCCTGCCCACAGTACTTATGGTCACCCAGTGTTAAGGTAACTGAGTTGGAGGTTCCCATGAATACCTGTAACTGTTCCCACAAAAGGGTCAGCTTTGCGTATGTGCCAGGCTCTGCGGGCACCAGGTGTGGCAGTCCCAGCCATATGAAACAGATGCTCTTGTCCTTTAATCCCCTCTGCCCCTGAATCTAACCTGGGAGGAGTCAGAAGCAGCGGCTGCTGCGTGTAGGAGGGTCCAGTGGGGGAGATACGGGGAAAGATTGGCCACGCAACCCTTCCCACTACCAGCAAGCAGTCTCAGGTATTGCCTTGCCAGAAGAGGAAAGACTCGAATTTAAATAAAATTTCAGAATTCTGATGAACCTTAGCCTGGATACTTAAAATAGTGAAATAAGGCTGTTTTTGTGACTGAAAATGACCCATGTGCCTAGGAATGACTAGAAACGCTACTAGACCCACCTGAAATCTCAACTAATACCAGAGAAAGAACCTGCTTACAGAGTGGTTTTGAAAGGACAGTGGGAGACAGAATAAAATTGCTTTATGGCTGCAACCTATTGGATCTATTTTATTCATTAAAATATGAATAAAAGAGGACATGAGAATCTCATCTATCTTAGGCTCAAGCAACTATTGCACAAATCTAGGGTGAGGTTTTGAGAAGTTCTTCAGGATGCTGAGCATAACCATTCCTCATGCCCTGAAATGTAGCAGCAATGTAAAATTGCTCTACTGCCATTGAATTCAGTACAGGAGCTGAGTAGCCAGGGCCCAGCACATGCCTAGCACCTGAGAAATATGAGCTCGTGTAATGATTTACTGAGCATCTACTATGTGCCAGAAGCATGCCTCATCTCACTTAATACTTCAAACAAAGTTCCCCCTCTTCAGTTCTGGATCTAGGATTCCAACTCCGACTTCTTTCTGCTCTACTTGTTGCCACTCAAGGAGTTGCTAAAAGTAGTCTTAAAGAATGGAGAGACAGAGATACACTTTATTAAATTTGGGGATTGCTTTGCAGTTGAGTGTGGTGGTCAAGAGTAGCAGGGACGTGGAGCAGCCGGTTAGCTCAGGTGGTTAGAGCACAGATTCATAACACCAAGGTTGCCAGTTTGAGTCCCACATGGGCCGTGGACCTGCACCCTCCACAACTAGATTGAAAGAACTACTTGACTTGAGACTGATGGGTCCTGCAAAAACACAGTTCCCCAATAAAATAAAAAAAATTGTTTTCTAAAAAAAAAAAAAAATAAGATTTCCATGTGGCATTCAATTAATAAAGGAACATTATCTTAAAAAAAAAAAAAAAAGTAGCAGGGATCTTGGAAACAAATGGCCTGCATTCAAATTCTGCCTCTGAGCCTCACACACTGTGTGACTTTGAGAAAGATAGTCACTTTGAGAAAGATAGTCAACCTTTCTGTGCCCTATGGAGGGGAGAGATAATAATAGTATCTAATTCATAGGATACCATAGGATATTTAAAATAGTTAATACATACAAAGACTTAAGAACATTCTAGAACATGTTTAAAAATTTTGACTGTTATTATTAGTAATATGTTTTCCTGACCTCATTTCCTAGGTGATTAGAGCACAGAACTCCCCATGGCCATGGAAATGGTAACCACTGCATTCCGACACTGCAGGCCTATCACCTACACCCCACCCCCCACCCACCCACCCCCACCCCCCACCCCCCAGAGCCTTACTTTGTAGTGCTGTCCTCCTGGTTGGCCAGGACCCCTCACTGCCCCTTGAGGAAGTCCTGCTCACCTTGTCCTGAGCTTTTGCTCCTGCTGACCTCTTGCCTGCCCCTCCGACCTGCCTTCTCTGTGTGCAGCTCTTAAATCCAGGCTCTTTCCAGTGTATTTTATCCCAGAGATTATATCTGCATCTGTGATGACCAATCTTTTATCTTCTTGTTTCTTTCCCTTTTCATGTTATTTGCTTTTCTTAACAAAGGAAACTTGCAAATTCAGTTTAAATTTCCTTTAGCAAAATTTTCCCCAAAGATTAAAGTGCTTCTCAGGAGGCTACTCAGGACAGGAATCTGGGAGCTTCCTTTTCCCTTTGGTTTGTGGGCAGAGTTTCCTGTTTGCCTGTAAGGTTGAGCTGGCATATCCCCCAATCATTCTGGGAGGAAAGGACCCTCCAGGCGGCCTCACCTCAACTTTTGTTAGAGATGCCTTGCAATGAGCTCTAATTAGCCAAGCTTGAGAAGCTGCATTTGTTCCACTCCCTGCAGGCCTCAGTTTTGCATTTTCAGCTTATATCACTGGACTCAGTTCCACCATGGGCTAGAAATCATAAGCAAAGAAATAGCCTCCTCCCTGATTCTCTTCTGTCTTCTCAGTGTACCCTACTCTGTAGTAGGCAAAGTCTATGTTAAGGATGGTAAATATGAGAGTGGCTTCAAGAAAACTAGCTTCAAAATGGGCCAAGAAGGGGCCGACCGAGTGGTGCGGTGGTTAAGCGCTGGCTTAGGACTCCAGCGGCCCCAGTTTGGGTCCCACATATGAGGGCCAATGACACTGTCCTCAAAAAAAACGAAAACAAACAAACAAAAAAACAGAACAACCTAAAAAATGGGCCAAGAGCTCCTCGTTAAGAGCCAGACAACAGGTGACAATGTTTGAAGTTGTACCAAGTGTCTGGTCAAAGCAGATATGGTAAGATTTAAAAAAAATAAAAACAAAAACAAAAAAACCCACCTTAGAAACTGGGAATAGGCAGAAGCTAGAATTTATTCTATGCTGAACAGCATGTAGAGAAGATTAAGTTTGTCTGAAGGAAGGAGAAGTGACTGGGGGTGAAAGGCTAGCTAGCAGGACGCAGTTCCAGGTGGAGCAGAACTTAGGTGGAGAAGTGATGGAAGACAGCTTGCAAAGTGGTGCCAGAGAAGATTCTGGTAGAGCAGGAAACTGGATCCACATGGCTGCAAAGAAGTCTCTCAGCCTGATACAGAGATTGGACATGAAGTATACCAGGAAAGAGGACTTGTTCAAGAAAGGCCTATACCAGGCAGTAAAACATGGCGGGCAAAAACTGAGTGTGAGTCTCAGCTCAGCAATGTATGAGATCGTGACCTCAGTCAAGTTAATCTTTCTGTGCTTTGGTTTCCTCATTTTTGAAATGAGGCTGATAATAGTACCTATCTCTTAGGCTGTTGTAAGAGTTAATTGAGATAATGTGTGTCAAGTGTCTGGTGGAGGACTTGACACAGACAGAGACTCAATCAATAAATGTTGACTGGTGGCAGTAGTCAGAGAGATGTTTCTAGGGGTAGTGCCGAGAATGAGCCTGTTATCTGGAAGAGGGTAGGGTTGTGCTGACAGGAGAACTTAATACCAAGTTGGATTCAAGAGCTAAGCTATGATTTCCCTCTTCATGGGTAGCTAGTGTCCCAGAATTCCTTACAGGATGGGAATGCAGGTTTCTGCTGTGAGCAATTGATAGATTGGTGTGATAATGAATCTGGGGTAACCAATTGAGATGGGGGCTAAGTTTATTGTCTAGAGGGGAAGAGTCACCATGAACACCGTTAACTCCTTGGAAGAATCTAGATGGAGAAGTGAAAACAATCTATTTTTTCTGGATGATTCCCCCATGCTTATTTTTTATTTTTTTATTTTTTATTTTTTTGTATATGGATGGCAAGAATGAGGAGATGCAGAACAGTGCAGAAGTTAAGGGTACATGTTTCAACAGTGGTTCTCAGTCTTACCTCAAGGGCTTGCTAGGACACAGATTTACCTGACTCCCCGACAGGTTCTGATTCAGTCGTTCTCTGATGAGCTCCCAGGAAGTCCTGCTTGTCCAGGGAATGCTCTTTGAGGACCATAGCTATGGAGTCAGATGGACTTGGTTTTAAATTTCTATCATTAATTACTTTTATAACCTTAGGTAAGTTCAAGCTTATACAACCTCTGTGAGCTTCAGTTTTCCCATCTGTGAATAAAATAACAATACTTACTTCTTGAACTTGTTTTGAATATCAGTTTAAAAAATATATGAAAAGTGCCTAACACTTAAAAAAGGAGCTATTAATGAGTAGATGTTAGGTACTTAGCAGGAGAAAGAGGCTTAAAGATCTGGGAGAACTGGAGTTGAAAAGGGCACTAAGCATCAGGGCAGAGGTGAGCTGTTTTCTCTTTCGGCCCCTCTCTGCTCACAAGAACCACAGATGGAGTTGGTGTACAGACACCAAACATGGCTTTGGAGAACTTGGTTGGAGGGAGGGGGACTTGGGTATTTTTAGCAAAATAGGTATTTCTGGATGGTTTTTCAGCTTAGTAACTGAAGGCAAAAACCCCATCTCTGAAGTATTTTGAAGGAAGAGAGGAAACCTCCACTGATGTGTCTACCCCTCCCACCCAGCCTTTCCCAGGACAGGACTTGGCCTCTTGGAAGAACCTTGCGTGTCCGGGGCTCTGGATCAGGGCTCAGGCTGTCTCCTCTGCTTAGAATAGTCTTCTCCTCGGGCCCCATCTGCGTGTGGAACTTACCATGCTTTAAGGCTCCTTGTCTCGGTGAAGCTAGTGGCCCTTCGCAGGCTGATATCATTTGTGACTTGTCTGTTTGTTTTTAAAAATTATTTAATTATTTAATTATTATTTTGAGACTGTGAGCATCTCATAAGCATGACTCATAACTTATCTTTATATACCTTTTGTGCTCTCTATCAAAGGACTGGATCAATAAATGTTTGGTAAATTATGGAGGAAGGAAGGAAGGAGGGCGGGAGGGAAGGAAGAAAAATTAGCATTTTAAAGCTTAAGTATCTAGAAGGCAGGATCAATATCCTACTCTTTAATTGTATCTTCCACACTTAGCTCAGCACCCTGAATACCTCAGGCATTCAGTAAATACCTTGTAAGTAAATACTTTCCTGTTTTCAATTAGGATTTGCACCATCTGAATTTGGGTTTCAAGAGTACTTAACAACTTCTAACCATTTTTGGTTTTCTCCTTTTCTCCTAAAGGAATGTTTTCTTCCTTTACTCTTTCAGCTATTAAAGGCTTTATTGCATTTCCTCCTTTTCTAAAAATAAATGGAATATCTTGAACACATAGCTAAGGGCATAATAAATAACATTCTACTTAAATTCTGCTTTATTCTACATTCTTAGATTTTATAATTACAGCATGGGATTATTTTAAGTTTCTAACTATAATGGGGAACTCTTCTTTCCCTATGTTCTACCTCAACCCATAAAAGAAGCAGCGCCTACTAATACTGTCAGTCTCCTGGAAACTGTGATGCCTTGTGTATCTGTCAGCACCTGCTGCTATAACAAAATACCATAGACTGGGTGGCTGAAACAACAGGAAGTTATTTTTTCACAGTTATGGAAACTAGAAGTCCTTGACTAAGGTGCCAGCCAATTCATTTTCTGGCTTGCAGCTGGCTGACATCTTGTTTTGGCCTTTCTTCTGCAATGTATGGGGGTGGGGGGGAGGAGAAGTATGTGAGAAAGTGAACTCTGGTGTCTCTTCCTCTTCTTATAAGGACACCAGTTCTATCAGACTAGGGCCCCACCCTTATGACCTTAGTTACCTCCATAAAGGGCCCTATCTCCAAATACAGTCACCCTGGGAGTTAAGGCTTCAACATGTGAATTTTAGGGGCATGCAATTCAGTCGGTAACACTTTGCTTGCTTCTCTCTACAAGAGGAGGAAGAGTTAATTGGATGGCTGTGAGCCTGACACGCCTGTTAGGCTGATTTCTAGGGGCTGGGGCATGATGTAAAGATGGGGGCTCCTTATGCCCCACTCCCTGCTCCCTTAGTCTTTTCCATTGAGGCTCAGAGAGTTGACAAATGTGCTTCTGGGCTGCCCATTAGTGAGTGGGACAGTGAGTAGACTTAGGCTGCCCCAGCCAGACCCCTGCTCGGCCTTTTCTTGCTTTTCCACCTGTAGCTGGGCAGGTAAATCAGGCCAGTGCTGACTAGATCTGTCTGTCGACAACTCCAAGAAGGAGGGGGATTGTCCCCCTCAACTTTGGTCTAAGATACATTCTCTAATCAGACTTTATGAGAAAGCCCAGTTCTTTGAGTTTTGGAGCTACCTGACAACTGTATTTTAAAATTTCACTCCCTTGTCCCGCCACCACCCATACTAGCCTTTCCCAGCCCTTTACTGTGCTCCTTTTCTCTTCTCCGTGGCACTTTTCACTTTCTAATATTTCTCCAGTTCATCCATAATAGCCTTTTATTACACTTTGAAATGACTTTCTAAAAAAAGATATGTTAACTGAAGGGTCTGTATGTTATTCTATTGTGGAAAGTAGGGGCATATTTAACCTAGGGAGAAAATGCTTAGTAGGCACAGTCGAGGGAAAGCATATTAACTCTTATCAAATATCTAAAACACGATTTAGGAGCAGAAGCATTACAAACTCATGGAAGCTATATAGGGAAATGGTAATGATGATGCTGAACATTTACTGAATTCTTCAACATGCCAGGCGGAATGCCAAGTGATTTGCATGCATTTTCTCTTCTAAATATCCCTGTGCTGTAGCTAACACCATTCTTCCCATTTTACAGCTGAGGAAACTGAGGCCCAGTGAGGTTAAGTGACTAGTCCTAGAGTTCAGCTCCGATCTGCCTCATTCCAGGGCCTCCGTGCATGTTGCTCAGTTTAAGAGAAGAGCATTCTAACAATTAGAGCTGGCCAGGGATGGAATGGCAACAATGCCACGTGCTCTCAGCTCTACTCTGAGCCTGATCCAGTAGAGGCTGGGTGACCATCTGTTAGGACTGCTGTAGAAGGGAGATCGATTTAGACAACTTCTGAGTCTCTTTCCAATGGTAAGATCTTTTGAAAACTTGATGCCTAGTCCTGTGGGAAAGGAATTAGGTTTGTTCTTTGTAGCTCTGTTCAATAGGGTAGCTTTTCTCAGGCTTTTCCATCTAGAACTCCCCAATGTCAAAGGCAAATGAAAAGATATTCATGGGAAGTCTGGGGCAGAACCATCAGAAGCAAAATTTTGTATCATATCTGAAAAAGAAATTATATGAACTTTATGTTATTCATAAAAATATGCTTGTTTTAATGAAGGTATTTTCAACTAGAAAATCTTTTAAAAAGCAAGGACATTCAAGGCAAAGCTTAAATTTCACCTCTACCCCTTGCCTGCTATATCTTCTTTTCAATTTGGTCCATCAGGAAAACATGCCATGTTTATTTTATGGGTTTACTGATCCTCAACACAACACCAAACCTCCCAGGAGGAACATTTATCTTTGTATGAGAAGTAAAGCAGTTGTGTTGAGACCAATATGGAGAAATTATAGGGAGGCTGATAAGATTTTATTCCAATGCAAGAGTGACTGTACAAAGAGCTGAAGTTGTCCATCAGTAGAAGGGACCCTCTAAAAATCTAGTAAGTAAGTAGCTACTGAGAACTGTCCAAGCAGAGATATGTCATGGCTCTGGGGAAGTTAACAGAGGAAACTTCCTGCTTTGGGAGCACTATTGCCAGAGCAAATTCATGGCCATGATGAAAGGCGTAGGTGAAACGTGTGCTCTCCACCACTCAAAGGGGGCTTGTGGAAAAGCCATTATGAGAGAAATAACAACTAACATAGTCCTTAATGTGTGCCAGGCCCTAATCCCAAAGCTTTAATGGATCATTTAGTTCTCCCAGTGATCCATAGTATCATCAACCCTGTTTTCCAGATAAAGAAATAAAGGCACAGGGAAGTTAAATAAATGGACTCAATGTCTCACTGCTGCTGAGAAGCAGCTGGGTGTTGAATCCAGACTGTTGGCGTTAGGGCTGGAACTGGCTCCTCTGCTGCCTGTCCTCACCACATGATGCCATCTCCTTGGTTCCTAGCTCTGCCCTAGAAGTGATCTTGTCCAGGAGAAGAAGGACTGATGGTGAGTGGTCAGGACACTTCAGCTCCGGTCCACACTCTCCACTAACCAGGTGACCTTCGGAGGGTCACTTACCTATTTTGTTTTTTTCACATACTAATTCATTATTTCTAAGTCTGCCATGGAGGCCATAGTTTTTCTCTCTGTCTCTCTCTCTCTCTCTCTCTCTCTCTCTCTCTGTGTGTGTGTGTGTGTGTGTTTTACATGTATTTTACTAAAATTCAGGGAAATTATGCCACATCAGGTAGGAGTTCCACTCTGCAGGACTGAACTACAGTAAAACAAAATAAAGCAAGTAAAAAGCAAAAACCTACTGAGAAGTTCCTCTCTCTCCCTTGTATTTACTTTTCTAGCAGGTAGAATCCGGTCCCCTGGGGCTGTTGCCTCTGTAGGGAGTATGTCTTTCATTAGCTCAGGGAATGTCTGTTAAGGGGTGTTCTTCATGGCTCCCAGCACCAACATTATAATAGGATTTTACAGGGCTCCTCTTACTGTGTATTTGTAACTTCCAAAAACATGGATAGATTGTGTCCAGGTGACTGCCTGGTCTCCTGTTTAAATGGCCACTTGGTGTACTGATGTGGGACAGTAGCTGCAGCTGTGAGTCATTTTGGGGTTTCTTCCCGCTATAGGGAGATGGTGAGGAATCTTCAGGGTCTCCCAGGGAACTCTGCTCTAATGTTCCCCCCTCCAAAACCAACGGGGACAGGACGGGCTCCAGATATGGAGCCACACTGATCTCTGAGAGCTTCATCTCATAGCCCAGGATGGAAGAGGCAAGTGCCACATAATTCTATCCAGGAGGCTTTTTAAATCACAAGAGGATCTCACAGGGAATCTGGGTCACTGGAGGAATCTCACCCCTCATCTCCATTTCATCTGCAGAAGAGACTTACCTCCACATGAGAGTCAGAGGCGCTCAGGCCTGGTGTTTTCGATCTGGACAATTTGTCTGAGTGACTTAAGTGTCTACATACTTTGTGTGTTGTAGGTGGCAAGAGAAGACAGCATTGATCTGGTGTCCCTGGAATTTCTTCCAAGTGGCCTAGCAAAACTAGAACAGCTCAGAAGAAATAATCTGCTCAGTTCTTCATTCTACAAGCATGCCTTGAGTACCAACTAGGAAGGAATACGTAGATTAATATCTGTAGTTAACTGTATACAATCTATCCATGATTCTTCTATCATCTATCATCTATCTATCTATCTATCTATCTATCTATCTATCTATCTATCATCTATCTCTGTCTAGATAGATCTATATATAGATATATAGCTCACAATATGGCTAAAAAGTGTATTCCATAAACAAAACTTGGCAATACAATGAGACAAATGCAATATCAGAGGTGGGTTCAGAGAGCTATGAAGGACTGATTATCTTGAGTAGGATAAGAGGAGAAGGGCATTTCAGGAAAGGGGCACAAAGGAAGTAAGGACAGAGTAACACCAGGCCTGGGAAGACTTCAGTGTGGCCAGTGCAGAGGGTGAGTTTACAGAGTGAGGGCAGTATTTGGGACTGGAAAGATAGATTGAGGTAGATTATGAAGGGACTTGTGAACCTGGCTGAAAGAGGTGGGAATGAAATCAGTGAAGAGGTGGGAGGCTGAAGTCAGCTGGGGTGAAATGGGAGGAAATAGATATTGTGAAATTAGTAAAGGGAATATTAATAATATGATCAGCTATTCCTATTAGCTGTTCCAGGCAATGTGCTAGGTGCTTCATTCACATTTAATACTCATAGCCACCCAGAAAGATGGGTGCTGTAATTAACTTTTATTTTACAGATGACAAAACTGAGGCTTTGGAGGTACAGTAAATTTCCCAAAGTCACAGAGAGTGAGAGAGCTGAGATTCAAAACCTGTCAGTCTTATCTAAGAGAGAACTAACTGAAGACAAGTAATGTAAAAAGAGGAGAAGACAATTATTTGTCTTACTTCTCTGACTACTTAATTATATAGCACCCATCTAAAAATGTTCATTTGCCCTAGACGTCCCTTCTTTCCAAAATCTTTGATAAATCTTTTTATTTACCTATACCTTTGATTATTTCCCTTTCTCTACAATCATTAATACATTTACACCGGTCATTGTTAAATTCTCTTTAGCATGCAGTTCTATGAAAAGCATAATGCAAAATAAAAATTAGCCTATAAAATATATTAACAGGATAAGCAGCATCTATTTGTAGGTTTTCTCTGCACAGATCATTTGTTTCTTAGTGCTGGGGTTTGGAGAGAATAGTCGCAATGTCTGTTTTGTTTTTCCACAACGTTTCTTGAGCAATACATTGGGAATTTTGGAACTTGTGCATAGCCACCCATACTTCAGTATAAACTGAGATGCAAAGTAGTAAAAAAGAAAGGAAAAGAAAAGAAAAGAAAGAAGAACGCCTGTCACCACGGTGAGTCTGACTTGTGCACCTGTGAGATGTATCAGTATAGTTTGGCTTCTGAGTGTTTGAGTGTCTTTCTCCATGAATGGGGTGGGCAGAGAAGGCCGTGGTGGAAATTTTCGCAGCTGACATGCTCTGAGGACAGCGTCTCCTTGCTTCTTCATGTGCTCCAAGTCCTCTCCCTAATGGAGGATTTAAGCGCTTACTCATAAAACCTCAACTGCAAATGCCAATGAAGTGCGTTTTCAGGAGTAGCAGAGGTGGGCTGACAAGCTAGTCTTGCCCCACACAGTGGCGCCTCTCTCCTCCAGTGGCTCAGGACTTCTAAGCGTTAGCTGAGTGGAAACCAAGATCCATCAAGGGTAGGGGTTCCTTCTCTCACCTGACAGTGTTCACAGGGGAAGAAAAAATTCAGCAGTGTTGATGCATCTCCTCAGAAGTTGGCAGAAAGGACTTCTAGATTGGGACTCTTTACACGTGCAGTGTTTTTAAGACATCACACAGAGAGGCACTGGTGGCAGAATTGTCGCATCCTGAGGTGGGCCAGCCTGTGAGGGTGCATGGCCTCAGCTCCGCAGTTCAGGAAAGATGAGCCGAGGAAGGTGCTCTAAAGCTGTGTGGGCACCACAAAAACCACCACCAGGAGCTGAGACATGGGGCTTCTCCTTGGCCGTTCAGGAAGCAACTTGCAATTTCTAAAGAGGAAGGATTTTTAGCTGTCACAGTGTCCATGTCTCCTGCTGGGGGAGTCGAGGGTGCCTGACTGGACTGCGTGGAGAGAGTTTGAGAGAAAACTTAGAGACAGTGAATATAGACAACACTTTTAGGGAGTTTTATTGAAAAGAAAGGGGGAGGGGGACGAACAGAACAAAAGAGAGGGCAGTAAATGGCTGGCAAAGTCAATGGAAGTTTTATTTTTAAAACTGGAGAAATAGTAGCAGTTGGGATGTATGACTCAGAGTTGCATGTATCATTATGGATATATCTCAAAAGCATAATGTTGAGTAAAAAAAGCAAGTGCAGAATAGAACATGCAGCATGACATAATTTTATTAAAAATGTAAAATACAAAAATATTGCATCATTTCTTTATGAGTATATATGTAGTAAATAGTTTTTTAAAAGATTTCATGGGACTGATATCAGGCCAGTGGTTACCTACCGGAATAGAGAGCAGTGAATGCAATCTGGGAGGAACATTCAGCATTATGTGGATCTAACTGCTTTATTTTTTACAGAAAACTGAACCAAATAGGGTAAATTGTTAATAATGTTAAAACTTGGTGGATACACAAATATTAGTTTTATTACCGTCTATACTGCTCTCTTTATATTAAAATACTTCACAATGTAAAACAAGCACACACAAAAATATCATTTCGTCGTCATCAACAATCATCAACAACAATAAAAGTATTCTCTCCCACTTGGAGGATTTCAATTATAGATCTACTGGACTATGTGGGGTGTGGGTTATGATTCCTTTTTTAAATTAAATTTATTGAGGTGACAGTGGTTAGTAAAATTACATAGATTTCAAGTGTACAACTCAATAATACATCATCTATATATCTCATTGTGTGTTCACCACCCAGAGTCAGTTGTCCTTCCATCACCATGTATTTGACCCCCTTTACCCTCATCTACCCCCCTTACCCTCCGGTAACCACTAAACTGTTGTCTGTGTCTATGAGCTTTTGTTTCTTTGTTTGTCTTGTTCCTTTGTTGCTTTCAGTTTTATATCCCACATATGAGTGAAATCATATGGTTCTTGACTTTTTCTGTCTTATTTCACTTAGCATAATAATTTCAAGCTCCATTTATGTTGTTGCAAATGGCACTGTTTCATCTTTTCTTATGGCAGAGTAGTATTCCATTGTGTATATATACCACATCTTTATCCAATCATGTATTGGAGAACACTTTGATTGTTTCCGTGTCTTGGCCACCGTAAATAATGCAGTGAACATAGGAATACATATATCTTTATGAATAAATGTTTTCAGATTTTTTTGGGAGAGGGATTGCTGGGCCATATGGTAATTCTATTTTTAATTTTTTGAGGAACCTCCACAGTGCCTTCCATAGCGGCTGCACCAATCTGCATTCCCACCAACAGTGTATGAAGGTTCCTTTTTCTCCACAGCCTCTCCAACACTTGTCATTATTTGTCTTGTTGATAATAGCCATTTTAATTGGTGTGAAGTGGTATCTCATTGTGGTTTTGATTTGCATTTCCCTAATAGCTAGTGAAGTTGAGCATTTTTTCATATATCTGTTGGCCATTTGTATGACATCTTGGAGAAGTGTTTGTTCAGGTCCTCTGCCCATTTTTAAATGGGATTGTTTGTTTTTTTGTTGTTGAGTTTATATATTTTGGATATTGGCCACTTATCAGAGGCATTGTTTGCAAATATCTTCTTCCATCCAGTTGGTTGCCTCTTTATTTTGTTGATGGTTTTTTGTTGTTGTTTTTTTTTTTTGCTGTGCAAAAGCTTTTTAGTTTGATATACTCCCATTCATTTATTTTAGCTTTTACTTCCCTTGCCTTTGAGGTCAAATTCATAAAATCCTCTTTGAACTCAAGGTCTGTAAGTTTAGTACCTATGATTCTTTATGTAGAAAACCCTAAGGACTCTACCAAAATGCTATTAGAATCAATAAATGAATACAGTAAAGTTGCTGGGTTATGATTTCTTAAGATTTTGTTTTTGTTTCTGTTTTTTTTTTTCCCCAGACACTTAATGCTATGGAAACAAAAAAGTTCATTCAATGCAAATGTGTTGAGTGAAAGGATCTATCAATTGGTTAATGTTCTGTCTCCACCATCTCCCTCCCACCATAGGGGAGCGCTCGGGCATATGGGAGTGATCGTGAGAAGATGGGGTGATTGTCTGATGATGGTTCAGGTCAGTAGAGTACACCTGTACCTTTTATTTAGAGCAACATTGATACGTTTGGGCAAATAATTTTGGAGAGAAGTTAAAGCTTTGGGCCAATGCCTGGGTTGAGGCACCACTGGAAAATATAAAGCTTATCATTGTAGGTTTTATTTTTGTCCCTAATAAGCTTTGAGAAGTAGCCCCAACCGTCTTTTTCTTGATGTTCACAGTCATTTATGTTGGCCTTGGCTTCCGATTCTCTGAGTATGCTATGTGCTGCATACTGTGATGATTGGAGAAGGTTTTGTGATATCTAGGAGGACAAACAAGGGACAGAGGAAAAGGAGTACACTAGAGAAAGACTTCCACAATTACCAAGATCTAAGTCTGAGTATCTGCTTTATTAAAACAAGTCAGAACATGAACTAAATAAAATACCTTTATGTGGCTAAGTTAGGAAAAAGATCTGGAAGGAAGAGGCACCTGTTCCTCGTCTTTTGGCCACTCATGTTTTCTGAAGGTTTTATACAAATGTGGTATATCTAATTGAGTAATGGAAGAACATTCAAGAGAAGCTGGTTTCATTTCAATATAAGGAATTTTTTTTCAAATAATTGAATCAGGGCATGGGGCTGCCTCATGCAGTGAACTCCAAGGAGGTTTAAACAGATCAAGTTGGGAGGCTCCTGTCGGTGATGTGTGGGTGGTTTCAGGTTGGCCCTTGGAAGGAAGGTTGTTTGAGGAGGTCTAGCCCCAAGGGTTGGATGCTTATTTCAACCGTAGGGCCTTTCTCTCCTTTGTTCTCACAGCACTATCTCCTCTCCCTACCATCCCCCTGGCACCAGGATTGGAGGGTGGAGAACACACAAAAAAGCACAGTTTCCCCACCTCTGAGATACTATGGGGACACTGTGCCTCTGCCAATGAGCCAACCACAAATGTTCTTGAATTTTAGGAGAAGACAGAAGATTCAGTGTAATGTTATTAGATGTTCATCCCTGGATACATGTGGGAAAATGGCCTACAGTCCTCCTATAAACAACTTGAAATAACTAAGAAGTAAAGAGTTCATCCCTGGATTCATGTGGGAAAATGGCCTACAGTCCTCCTATAAACAACTTGAAATAACTAAGAAGTAAAGGACAAGTCAGTGAAGACAATATATATACAACACCCCCAAGTTGACATGTTAGAGTTTGTCTCTGTTTCTGATAGGTGCAAGAGTATAGAGCTGGGCAAGTAAATTTGACTGCTCGTCTGTCACGTTTGATCTGGCTTTTGGAAGGCCTGAGATACCAGCCAACTATGCATGACTCGTCTCATTGGGGGCTCAGCAGCTGGCTGCTGACAGTCAAGCACGCAGTCCTGGCCCGGGAGCACAATGGAAGGTTGGAGTATTTAGCTTGAGGATTGCTCAGGATCGAGCCCTTTGGAGAGACACCAGCCAGATGTCCAGGTCCATTCAGATGGTGGGATGGCAGCTGCCTTGTTATCCTGAGATGAGGCAGCGTTCCCCACACATGGAGCTCAGTGGTCAGGGCACAATCTTTCAGACATGGAGTCAGGGCAGAGCCACAGGAAGGGTGGCAGCAACTGCAGTGTCAGGGAAGCTCAGCATAGCTAAATACTTCAGCATTTCTAGCACAAGTTTTAGAAATTCCTTCTCTTGCCACCTGGCTCTTTGTTCATTGAAACTGCCCAAGTGTCCAGCATGTACTACATAGGCCTATGCCCAAGAAGACATGGAAAGCAGGAGCTGGCATGCAACAATGTCTGGCACTCATTTTCTTGTATGGCCCTTCACCTTCCACAGTACCACTCTCCATCTAGGCCAGAACCTTTATACAACAGAGGAGCAGTTTGAGACATTTAGAGGTTGTTGTGTTTGATGGAGCCTCATGGATGAAAACACAAAGTATCCTGGGTTTGATTAGCAGAAACATAAAGGGATAATAAAAGCTTCCTTTTATATATTACTTTTAAGGCACTTTTAGACAATGTCTCTCCAGCACCTCTCTACTCAACAATATAACCATTTACAAACAAAAGAACTGATTTGACTGTTGAGGGGCTCACAGATGGTGACAGGTCTAGGAATGATGAGCCCAGAACTGGACACAGGATTCTGCATTCAAATCCCTGTTCTGTCTATTTCCACATCAGCCTGCCTGCCGTCTACCAGTGTCTGGATGCTCAAGTCTGGTGGGGGCTGTTTGGGCACTAGCTGCATCCATAGATATCCAAAAGCAAGAACGTAAGGGGATTCACCACTAAGAGCTAATGAGGGGCCCTGCAAGGACTCTGGTACGGGGTCTATACCACATACGTGGCCTTTATCTCATAGTCATTTGCAAGAGCAGGGCTTCATCTCTCTCGTTTATCTATAGATCCCCAGCACTTTGGAGAGAGGGACCCAACAATTAATGAATTAATTTGTCATCTCTCCTTCTATCATCTCTCCTAGAAGATTATAAGGGAAAAGGACCTTGTCATGGTCAAAGCTGCATTCCCATATGAACTATGAAGCGGAGTAGGACTGAATGTTTTGATGGCCTTTGAGAGATAAAAAAGCTTCAAATTCTGGCTCTATGCATTAGTAGCCTTGGGACCGTGGGTTAATCTTTAAGCTTAGCTTAGCTTCCTATTCTTAGCTTCATTCCATGTAAAATGGGAACCACAGGAGTGTTGGGAAGATTAAAGGACATAATATTTGATGAATGCTCAGCCTTTTTACATTTAGTGTTTTTGGTTCTCATCATGAACTTGAATCAAATAGACTTCAAAGGCTATTCACTGCATAGAGGAAGACTAAGCCACTGCTTCTACGCTGCATTATCCTTCCATATTTGGGGAGTCAGGGCAATCTTGGGATTTGTCTCTCAGGGAGGTCAAGGTTTTATTGCACAGCACATGCTTTCAAAATTTGTCCCTCCTGCTCATAGGCATTTCCCATTGTGTCAATATTTATGGATGGATGGATGGATGGATGGATGGATGGATGGATGGATGGATGAATTCTATAGTCATGCTCTCATCAAAATAATTAGCATTTAGTGGTCCCTCTTTTAAGCAGACTGTTGTGCTGACAAACCAGAGAAAGATAAAATGCTATTTAATAACTAAAGGGATTTGTATGTATCTTGTACAATGAATTTAACTTGAACTCTATGAGATTCCATTGGCAATTTCATATCTTATCCTAATACCACAGATTTTCTTTTCCATTACTTCTGAATCCTAATTCACTCATCCTATCCCAATCCTTAAGCTTTTTGGACAGTTACTTTTAATTCTGATTTTTGAGTTATAATTACTTGCGTTTGCTATTTGTTTTTATAATTACCAAATACTCTCATTAACACCATGTTTAATCTTAGGACAACACAGCGATTAAGTAGTATTGTCCTCGTTTCATAGATGCAGAAAAGGAGCTTTGTGGAGGTTTAGTGAGTTTGCCTAAGGTCACACGCAAGAAGTAGCCAAGCCATTGAACTGAGGTGTTCTGACTCTCGAGTTCAGCACTTTTCCCATTATACTCCAGCTGTCCCCTCTCCATTGTCACAAAGTCATCATCCTCGGCTATGCTATAAGGATATTTGCATAGCTGAGTTCTTACCTGCTTCTCTTTATCTCTGTTTCCTCCTGGTTTTCACTTCTAGTTGTCCCTAGCTGTTTCAGCCATTTGCACATCCAAGCCCTGCTCCAGTGGATTAATCTTATTACATCCTGAAAATGAGCGTAAAGGAAAGGACCTCAATATTTGGGTCTGCTTCACCTAAAGCTTTTCCAAAGATCCCCAGCTTTTTGCCCGGCCATCATAACCATAATAATGATGGCTATTTCAGGACTTGGAAGGCATTCTTTTATTACCTGCATTCCCCTGGCACAGCCGACAGACCATCCATGCAGGTAGAGTGCTTTTCGCCTCAATTGTAATAAAAATTTTAATTATTCATCAGTACAGTAACTGTTAGACAAATGCCCAATTATTATTCATCCATAGCTAAGTCACCTCCTGCTTTTTCTCTTTCTTTGGAGCTGTGACAAACACAGGCCTTCCAGAACTGGCGGAAGGGCTCAGATCAAAGAGGGCTCTGTGTCTTGCTTTAACCAGGGAAGGAAGGGAAAGCTAATGTTCCCTGCTTGTGCCTGGGCCTCCTCCCTCACCTGCCCACCAGTACAACTCAGGCCTAAAGCCCTGGAGTCAGGGAAGCCGGAGGAGAGGAGACTGAGTCCTGCAGCCATCAGGTGAGCAGCTGGGAGGCATCCGCACTGCCCGCCTGATTCACCTGGCAAAGGCTCTCTGGGCAGAACAGCTGCATGGGGCTTTTGGCCAAAGGAGCAACTGAATTGCAAATGCAAATTGCAAAATGGAGAGTGGTTCTTGATTAGATCTACTTTTTGGCTTAATTCTCCTTCAAAATCCACAGCCTCACCCCCGCACATACCCTGCAGGCTGGGTCACTGAGAGGGCGAAGCCAGGAAGGAGGAAGTGTGCCAGGCTGCAGCCCTTTCACTTTCTCCTTCTGCTTTCTCTGTTCAGCCTCTCTCTCCCTGATCACCAGTCATCAGAATCCAGGACCCTACCTCCCACCAGATTCCGTGTGTAGGGGCTTCTTCTGTGCTGGACGGCTTTCCAGGTTTCCTTTCTTTCTTTTCTTTTTTCTACTTTTCCCTTAAATTTTACCCTGAGACAGACTGTGGCCAGAAAGTCTCTTGCACTCCTCCTGCTGTCCAGGGTGCCATCCTGAACATTTGGACATGTCCCAGCTCTCCTATGACCCCCCAAACACCCTGAAACCTATGGGAGCTTCTGGTGGCTTCCACATTATACCACCTCTGCAGACCCTTGTAGCTGTCCCTATGCTCTGACACTTGACCCCATCCTGCCTCAAAGCCTCCTGGTCCAGTGTCGCCTCTCACTCCGTTAACCTTGGGTCTCCAAGGTACCCTCCCCACCTTCTGTCCTCTCTCGCTCTCTCATGCCCCTCCTGCTCTGCCCTCCCCCACCTAACTTATTCCACTGTTCCCTGTGAATCCTCACCTCTTGGTACTCAGCCTCCTCAACCCATTTCTCCTTGCAGCCCACCTTTCCTCTAAGGAACACCACCTGTGCAGCATTCTCCACTGTAGGTTTTCCATTCTCTCATTTCTGGATCGTGTCACTTCTCTCCCCATTAACCTATTGTGGCTTTCCTCCTCACTCAGAGTAAAAGCAGAAGCCCTTACAATGTTCCTGTGTGGTCTGCCCCTTGTTATACTCCAGTGATAACAAACCCTACTACTTTCCTCCTTTCCCTTCTCTCCTCTTCAGTTTCCCTCGCCCCTCTCCTGATCCTGCCTCAGGGCGTTTGGACTTGCTGCTCTCTCAGGCTGTAATACTCTTCCACCAGATATTAGAAGTCTCCGTCCCTTCTTTCATACCCACTCTCTACACAGTAATGCCCTAGCTCTCCTGTATCTCACTCATCTAGCTGTTTTAATAGGATTTGTTACCCTAACATATTGTATATTTATTTTTTTGCTTATTATCTTCCTCCCCTCATTAGAATATAAGCTCCTTGAGAATAGTGTTGTTGTTTTTTTGCTTTGTTCACAAATAGTGAAATGAATTGCATCCCCTTACAAATTTATATGTTGAAGCCCTAACCCCTGGTATGATGACATTTAGAGATGGGGTCTTCGGGACGTGATCAGGGTTAGATGAGGTCATGAGGGCGAGACCCTCATGATGAAATCAGTGCCCTTATAAGAACAGACACCAGAGAGCTTGCTCTCCCTCTCTCTCTTCCATGTAAGGCCACAGGGAGAAGGCAACCATCTGCAAGCCAAGAAGAGGGTCCTCGCCAGAACTCAGTCATGCCGGCACCTTGAACTTGGACTTCCAGCCTCTAGAACTGTGAGATGTAAATTTCTGTTGTCTAGGTCACCCAGTCTGCAGTAGTTTGTTATGGCAGCCCAAGCTGAGTTAGACATGGAGGTTCACTAACTATTTGCCTAAATGACCACATCAAAGTCCCAGGTAGCAAGAGGCCAGGAGAAGAAAACTGGGATTTTGTGGTTATTTGCTCACAGCTGCTACCTCCCACCTGGCATAAAGTCCTTCCTGTTTGGAGGTTATTGCTTCCTCTCCTGGTGGCTGTCACCCACTGCCTCCCTGTAAGGCAGAACTTTGGAATCTGGCTCCGTTCTTCCTCTTCCTCCAACTCAATATTGAACATCCACTTTGATGGTCTGTCTCTCACACTGCTTCCTCAATTTCCAGGTATCCTTGTCTGCTCTGCACTTCACCCTGTTACGGACCCTTGTTATTGCCAGAGAGAGCTCCCCGCTAGAACTCTCTAACCTCTGCATTCCATGCTGTGACCACAGTGCCTGTTCCTTTGGCTCCCACCGTCTCCTTCCCACTGCACATGCTCTTTGACTTTATGGAGACTTCTTGGCCCTTGACCCCTCCATTTCTTCCCAGTGAGTAAGCTCTAGATTGTCTCAATTGGTTGTGCCTTTCCGTGTTGCACAGATTCTACCACCTGAGGAGGTGGGTGGGGGCTGAAATCCAACCAGCAGCACTTTGCTTGGTAAGCTGTACACTGGGCAGAGCAGTGTCCCCAGAAGAAGGAACACCTTTTTCTTCTTATAAAGGACAAACCTTGCCAAGCCATGTGCCCAGCAGAGCATTGAAAGAAATGTTCACTGAGGCAGCATGTAGGCTGCAGCAGCCCTGACATACCCTGTAGTGGACAGCTGCCCCAAACTCTTGGACACTTTCTCCACAGTGCAGATAGATACCAGCCTCCCAATTGAGGGTGTGGAGCGGACGGGAGACAAAACAGGCAAAGAGTTAAGTTCTCAGCCTCCATTGCTCCTTTGCTGTCAGGAGCAGGCGTGTGATTTAGATTCCACCAACCTAATGCACCTGCAAGAGTCGTTGAGTCAAAACGGAGTTATATAGAGAAGGCAGACCTAGAGCGTCTGTTTTCTTGGGAACATGGTGACCAAGTGGGGGTTGATACTATAGCTGACAGCTGTGGGCTAGCCTCTGTGCCAAAGCTTCACGATTATGGTGGAGGTCTAGTTCCTCTGGTGGGCCAATGTGTGTGTGTGTGTGTGTGTGTGTGTGTGTGTGTGTGTGTGTGTGTGTGCGCGCCCATTCCTGGCACTCAGCCAATGTCTGTTTATTTTTACACCTCTGATTTTTTTGAGCTACCTCTATCTCTTTCTGCTTAAACTAGTTGGAGAGGGTTCTCACTACAACTCTGGCCACCATAAGCACCCTCCTTGCCTTTCTTCCTTCCCATCCCAGCCCAAGTTCAAGTCCTATGATCATCTGAGCTTCATGCCTCCCCCCCTCCACCCTTCCTCTGCACCCAACCCACAAAATACCTACCCTTCCTCTCCTTTCCCTCTACACCTGGGTAGCTGAGCTGTTTGTGGGGGCAAATCATGTAGCCAGTGCAGACGGTCGCCATTTGTGTCTCAGCCTAATTGGGTCATGTGGACACCCAGACATCCTTTTCTTTCTCTTGTCATATCCATCTCCCTTTCTCTTTAACAACAATTCAAAACTTTCACCATTCCCTACATACATGGCCTCTTCACTCCTAGCAGACTGCCCTTTCACTTCCTATTCTATTCACCCCTTACCTCCTCCGCACTCCTCCATGCCCACTGTCTGACTGTCAATCTTATGTACCCTCCCTACATTTCCTCTGGGGTCAGACGTGGGGACGTCTTCTCCTCCTTAAAGGTGACTCCATCACGGTACCTCGGACCCTATCTGCTCCCACCTTTTTTGGACCTTGCTTCATCAGTCATCACCATCTGCTCCTGCGTCTTCTGCCTTTCTTTCTATTCTCAAAGAATAACTCAGAAACATGAATTAGTTTTCATGTTAATTAATTATTTTGTATGCAAATTGTTTCCACATATGTAAGGCAATCAGTTCTTAAGCTGAGGTAAAGATTTATGCATCAGGGTGGGGGGTGAGGAAACACTAAGATGTATCTATACACAGTAAATCTTGTCTGTACTTTTTTGGGGGGTAAACTGATTAGCTGGCAGCCAGCACCGGTCAGGACCTCCTGTCCTTGAATAAGTCACAAAGGGAGATCAATGGAAACATGATCAGTAGTTTATGGATTCTTGAGAAAACCTTGAGCATCTGGCTGAGGAGTCCCTGTTCCAGGCTCTCTCTATGTGGTCTCCTAGTGTCCTTCCATCAGCTCCTCCACTCCCGTTAGGACTTCTCACTCCCCATTGGATCTTCCCCCTGAACCTCTCATCACACTCAAATAATTCCCATCTGGCAAAAAAATTATTCTTCCTTGCTCCTCCCCTGCCGGTATATTCAAGCTTCTCTGAAAACTCACCTCTCCTCTTGGTCTCTGCTTCCTCACCTCCTTTTGCTACTTATCCCACGTGCACCTGTCTTCTGAACCCCACCATTCTACCAAAACTCTCGTGATAAGGTCATTCATGACCTATGTAGCAAACACAGGAGACATTTTTCAGTTGTCTTCTTCCTGGGTTGTCCTGCTGCGCCGGACCGTTTGGGGCTTCTAGGACACCTTCCGGTTCTTGTTCTTTACATGCATCCATGATCACCTAGAGTTCACGGGCTCCTCTCCTTCACATTACAGTGAACATCTTAAACATTGGCACTCCCAGGGGTTTTCTTGGTCAGCTCTCTTCCCTCTGGACTCCACGTATCATCTGCTGTCATTCTTACAGCTAATGACTGTGTACTGGTGACTCCCAAACCTGCCAAGTACTGCTAGAAAATTATACAGAAGAAAATCACAGTTGGGGCGAAGGAAGAGGATTTGCTTTATCCTAAGACAGAAATGTTAACACTTCACTGAACTCTTGCCATTTATGTCCCAGTTTTCACTGGGGAGTTACTCAAATGTTTATGGGGAGGCAATCTAGTTTGCTAAGGCGAGAGCAGAGCACCACTTTCCTCAAAGCACTCCTTTCCTACAGCAGAGATGTCAAAATGAAGACTGGGAAGTGGCCGCCTTTTGATTCGTTCCATCCATCTGTTGTCCCTTGAGTTCCTCTATAAATATTGACACCAGTTAGGCCCAATACAAACATGGGAAATATTCTCTGCCCCTGGAGAGTTGCTATCACTCAGGTGGATCTGGGCCTTGGGAATGACAGCTACATCTTATATCCACAATCTACGCCAATCAGGCCACCCATGGGTCATTTGTCTGCTATTGAAGCATAATTGGGATGCCCCATTGTGCAGCATTGATGAAGAGACTCCTTTCTTGAGGGGCTGTTGTTGCCACTTACAGTTTTTGTGCTGGAATTTGTCTGGGAACACTGGTAGAATTCCATGGAGGTGGCTAGAGGGACCTGATGCTCTAAGAAGGGCATCCTCTCCTCATGGCACCAACACCCCACCCAAACTCCCTGCTCCCAGCACAAATAATCTCTGCCATGCATCTGGGCAATCAATCATCCTCTGGTTTGATATTTTCTTTTCCCCCACCATCTCGTGCACTTGACTGTCTCCTTGAAGGCAGAGGCCGTGGAGGTTACACATGACATATATGACCTATTTCTAGTGTGGAAAGATACAGAATGGTGATCCCAGACCATGAAACAGAAAGGGCATGAACTTGAGTTGGATAAACCCATATGTGAGTTCTGCTCAGTTGTTTAGAGATTGTATGACATTGGTGTAATTATTTATCTGAGACTGCACTTAGTTAACTGTAATGTAAGGATAATAACTCACTTTGTCACATGGTGGTTACAAAAGTTAAATGAGGAAGCACAGGTGAAGCACTTGGCATTTATTAAATGCCCCCAAATGGTAGCTGTTAGCAGTCTCATTAATAGCTGCTTAATAAACATTTCTTGCTTTTCTTGCTTTCTCCCCTCTCCCTGGAGAATTCCCTCAGTCTTGTGATTCATCTGTCACATCTGTGTAGTGGATAATTCTTCCTCTCTACTCTCTACTGCCTGCATCACACACCTGGGCATTTATTATCACCCGTGAATATTGACGCATATCGTTTTAAGTTTATGATTTGTATCCTAAACTCTAGTATGAGGTTCCTGAACTATGGACCCTACTCTGTAGCTTTGAATCCCTACTGGCTTGCTCAGTGTCTCAATCACAGTAGGTGCTCAGTAAATATTTGATGGCACAGATAAATATCATGTCACCTTAGAATATAATTAGGCACATGCTGGGGTGAAAATACTCCTTTATCCTTCATGCTACATTCTACTGCCATCCCTGTCCTTCACATTACCTTAAACAGCCCTACCCCAGCCCAAGCTGGGGCCTACTGTGCTGGCCTAGGCTGGAACAGATTGCTGTGCAAACACTTGGCAAAGTAATAATCTATTTGTGGATAAGAAGGAATTGGCTGTAGTCTCAGTAGAGTTATGAACTGTCACTATTAACACCCATGAGTCACTAACATCATAGTGGGCTGAGTGATTTTTCGGCAGGCTTTATAGGGCATATTATACTAAAAATGTCATTGTCCATCTGTCCAATTAGTGTCTGTTCCATTGATGTCACAGATATTTAAATGAGTTTCTTTCTTCATGCCCAGACACACAGGGACTTTATATAATTTCAGAATCCCACATGTGGGTGAGGTTGAGATGTCCAACAATCATGTTTTTTTTTTTTTTCTTTTCATGGTTTCCAGGACAAGCTCTGATATGATAAGAGAAGTTAAGGAGGAAAATAAGAAAAGAAACTAATCCTGTGCTTCTCCTTCCTAAAAGCTGGATCATTGACCTACATCCTAGAAATGGAAGCAGTGAGGACTAGATGGAGGAACCAATGGGTTGCATGGCTCTTAACCTAGTGGAATTTCAGCCCTAGAAAACTATATTTTATTGACTCTGCAGCTTCATGTTAACCTTCTAAACCACTCACAAATTTCTCATGCGACCAGCTCTTATGTGACCAGCTTCTATAGGGAAGGGAATTTTGAGAAACGTGGTTCCAGCTTAGCTAAGTTGATACAGTACCAAACCACCACAGATAGTAAGGTTGGTTAGCATCCTAGAAAAAGAAAATTCTAGAGGAGAGAAAAAGATAATATTCATCATAACTCTCAATTGTAAAAGTAACGTCCTCCATTTGTAATGAGTGAGCAATCTGTGAGTAATAATTTGAGGTGCTATGAATATCCTGGTGCCCAACGAAGTTTACCCAGTGGTTTCAATATCTATGGATAATCCCTGTCTGAATCAATTTTTACAGATTGCCTGAATCGACCCAAATGTGGTCAGTGGGAGTCCCTTCAGGCCAGGTCCTGCGACCCTTTAACATAACTCTTGATCTTTGTGTACTTCCTTACTTTAAGCAAAATAAGAGATCGAAGCCTCAACTTAGTAACATGCAGTTAAGTTTCCTCAATGACTTTTTATGGCTTGAGAGCTCACTTTTTTCTAGTGCTGATAATATTTCACTGTATGATGTACCACAGTTTAGTTATCCATTCACCTACTGTAGAACATCTTAGTTGCTTCCAAGTTTTGGCAATTATAAATTAATTTCAAGTGGTTATAGCAATAAATATCTATGTGCAGGTTTCTATATGGACAAGTTTTCAGTTCATTTGGGTAAATACCAATGAGTGTGATTGCTAGACCTTATGGTAAGACTATGCTTAGTTTTGTAAGAAGCTTCAAACTGTCTTCCAAAGTTGCCATGCCATTTTGCCTTCCCATCAGCAATGAATGAGACTTCCTGTTCTTCCATATCCTTGTCAAAATTTGGTGCTGTCAGTGTTTTGGATTTTTGCTATCTTAAGTATGTAGTGATATCTCATTGTTGTTTTAATTTGCAATTCCCAAATGATATATGATGTTGAACATCTTTTCTCATGCTTACTTGCCATCTGTATATCTTCTTTGGTGAAGTGTCTGTTCAGGGCTTTTCCCTATTTTATTTATTTAAAAATTTATTTTTAAATTATAGTAGACATACAATATTATATTAGTTTCAGGTGTACAACATGGTGATTAGACATTTATGTATGTTATGAAGTAATCACCCCAATCAATCTAGTATTGACCTATTGCCCATTATAAAATCAAGTTGTTTTCTTATTGTTAAATTTTAAAAGCTTTTAGTATATTTTGTGTAACAGTGTTTTATTACATGTGTCTTTTGCAAATATTTTCTTTCAGTCTGTGACTTTTCTTCACATTCAATTGACATTACCTTTTGCAGAACAGAATTTAAAAACTTTAATGATGTCCAGCTTCTCAGTTCTTTCCTTCATGGATCACACCTTTGGTGATATATCTAAAAAGTCAAAGTCATCACCATCCCCAAGGTCATCCCAGTTGTCCCCTATGTTATCTTCTAAGACTTTTATAGTTTTGTATTTTACATTTAGATCTGTGATCTATTTTGAGTTCATTTGTATGAAGGGTGCAAGGTCTATGTCTAGATGAATTTTTTTTTAAGTGGGTGTCCAGTTGTTCCAGTACCACCTGCTTGAAAAGACTTCATTGCTTCATTGTATTGCATTTCCTCTTTTGTAAATATAAGTTGACTATGTTATGTCAGTCTATTTCTGGGATGTCTATTCTGTTCCATTGATTTACCCAATAATTTCATTTTGGGGGGATGCTAATGATACTGGTAATGTGTTTTTAATTTCCAATTCCACTTGTTCATTACTTTTATATAGAAAAGTGATTGACTCATTTATGTTAGCCTTGTATCCTGCAACCTTGCTATAATCCCGTATTACTTCCAGAAGTTTTTTTGTTGATTCTTTTGGATTTTCAACATAGATGATCATGTCGTCTGTGGACAAAGACAGTTTTATTTCTTCCTTTCAAATCTGTATACCTTTTATTTCCTATGTCTTATGCATTAGTTAGGTCTTCAAGTATGATGTTGAAAAGCAGTGGTGAGAATGGACATTGTTTCCCTGTTCCTAAGGTTAATTTTTAATATTTGCATTCAATTTTAGGCTTCATTTAAAAGAAGTCTGTATGCTTATCACTCTTATCCTTGTCCTTTCTACCTCATTCTTATCCCTTCTTTCTTGCTAACTACTTGCATTATTTTCTGTTTCTTTTTTATTTTTTTGCAAAAATAAGCAAATATGTATTCTTGTTTTAATTATCTCTTTATTCTTAAACAAAAGGTGACATACTATATATACTCTTCAGAAGCTGGCTTTATTTACTTCACAATATATTTTGAAAATCATGAATATCGAGTCACGGAGATCTTCCATTTTTTTCATTGCTGCATAATATTCTATTTTGTGGATCCACTGTAGTTTACTGAAACAGACTCTTCTGAATAAGCCTTTAGTCTATTTCCTGTATTTTGTAACTATGAATAATGCTGCAGTTGAATACCGTTATAGGCATATTGTTTTATATTTGTAGAAGAATATCTTCAGGGTAAATTCCTAAAAGTGTGATCATTAGGTCAAAGGATAAAGGCATGTATTGTTTCATTGGAAATTGTCAAACTCTCCTCCATGTGGGTTGCACTATTTTTCACTCCTGCTTGTTTTTCCACAGCCTCACCAACTGAGTGTATTCTCAAGACTTTCGATGTTTGCCATCTTGGTAGGTAAGAAATAGTGCTCATCGCTCAAGAGTGCGAGCTGAGCTCTGAGCAACGGCGGTTCGATGCCAGCCCGAGCTGAGTTGCCGTTGAGCTGCCAACAGGTGGCAAGATGGCTCAGCTAAAAAAAAAAAAAAAGAAGAAGAAATAGTGCTCAGTGTGTGAGTTTAGTTGAATTTCTCTCATTATACAATAGTAAACCTGAGCACGTGCTAAGGCAGACTTATTTCTTGACTAAATTATTACCATGGCCTCCTGACTGGTTTCCTTGACTTTATTCTCATTTAATTTTCTACAGTCCCACTAGGCAATTTTTTCTAACAAAAGCAATCCGGTCATGAAACACTCATGGCAAAAGTCCTATGTATTGTTTGTAGGAAAAATTTAAGCTTTGGCTTGACATACAAAATTCTTAATGACCAGTTCCCTGTCTGCCTTGATCCTCATCTCTTTCATATGCACCCCTGCTCCACTCATTCCAAATATTTCTTTTTTTTTTTTCCTGCCATGCTCTTTCATATCTCCAAGCCTTTATGTTTTCCATTCTTTCCTCTTGAAATCCCCGTCCCCTTCTTTACCAGAAAACTCTTACTCACCCTTCAAAACCCATTTCAAATAGCATCTCCTTGATAAAGTCTTTCTTAACTCCCTCAACAGAGCTACTCATCCCTCTGGGTTCCTGTAGAATTTTGCAGCATTGGCCCCTACCGTAGAAATCAGATTGTGCTATAATTGTTTATTTTTGAATCTCTCTCCACTATTCTTTGAGTCTAGGGACTTACTTTATGTGTCTGCCCCCCATTTCAAGCACTGCACCAGTTATATAATGAGTGTTAAACGAATGTTTTCTTAATGATGAAATAAATGAGTAGGATCTCATTTCCTCCTGGCTTCTGTTGCAATAAAATTTGATGGTTTTTCTTTCTCTTCTCTGAGCTTCCCTTTTTTTAGAATGCTAATGCATAGATTTAGCAGCTCAGTAAGTATGACCAGGCTTATATGAGTTCCACAGTTTACCACCATCCAATCTCCTAAACTAATTTCCTTAAGCAAGTGATGAGTCATCCAGTTCTTGAATCTTACAGCTGGATGGGATGTTGAGGAATCCTTTGATCCTTCCTTGTCCTCAAGGCAGGACTTGAGCTTCTGTTCCATGGTCAGCAGGAGAGAAGATTGGGGATTTCAGATTTCAGAATCAGCATAGTGCACACCTCTCTTTTCTAATATGTGTCCAATAGTGCTTGAAATAAGTCACCATGGTTTTAGACAGGATGGGTCATAGGAGTGACATGATTGAATTTTAAGGTAACAAAGTAGATTTCTTTTCAGGTCAAAGTACATACACTTTATCGTTAGCACTATCCTAATTACCTACAGATCTTTTTGATGAAGATAGGGTTTAGATATAACTAAAATGTCTGGAGAACACAGCTGAGGGTATTTTACCTGCCTGTTCCTTTTCATCATCTGATTTCCTGCTCTCTTGGGTTATTGTTACTTGAATATTAAACAGCTAGTAAGTACTAAGCTGTTATGTCTCCCATGCTAATGTGATTCAAATGAAAATTGGCATTTGACTCCCATTTCCCAAAGCCCATCAAGATAGGGGTTCCTTCTTGTTATCTAAGGGATATTTATTGGGCCATTAAAAAAGAGCACTCCCGGGGCTGGCCGAGTGGCACGTTGGTTAAGAGCTGGCTTGGGACACCAGCGGGCCAGGTTTGGATCACACATATGAGGGCCAGTGACACTGCCTTCTACAGCTAAGATGGTGAACAACAGCTCCACCTGGAGCTGGGCTGCTGTGAGTCCCCGGGACGGCATAGCTGCAGCCCCTGCTGCAGTGGGCTGCCATAGGCTACAGTGAGTGGCCGGCAGCCAGTGAGAGCGGCTGGTAGCTGATATGAGCTGCCAAGAACCACTGTGAGCGACTATCCAGAGGCCGGCAACCGACTGCCTCACCCAAGAAGAGCGCAATGAGAATACCAACATGGGCCAGTGAAGCAACATCCTCCACAACTAGACTGAAGAACAAAAAGGCAGCAACTTGTCTGTTCCCCTTCCCTGATTCCCCAACACTGTTCCTCTCCCCCAATTCCCCAATAAAATCTTAAAAAAAAAAAAAGCACTCCCTCGATCTCCCAAATCAATTTATAGGTGTGTTTTTACAATTCTCTGCTTTCTCCAATATAAGTAAACTGTTAACACAAGCCTCATAAGGGAGATATTTTAGCAGTGTAGGGTGAGGCTGATGCTGTGCCACCCATTAGAGAGCATCTGTTGTCATTGTTGTCATACATCTTTAATTTTTAACCAAATTGGGTGCACTTCCTCTGACGAATAATACAACTCAGGAAACTGCCCAGAGAAATGCCAACTGAGATTTGCATTCAGTTTAGGATATAACTTATTCAAACAGGTACTGTGCTAGATACTAGAGATAGGAAATGGTCCTTGCCTTCATGGACCTGATTTTCTACTGAGAGAGAAGAAAAGTGAGTAGATAAAAAATAAAACAATTGCAGGCCGGCCGAGTGGCGTTATGGTTAAGCGCTGGTTTGGGAAGCCAGCGGCCCAGGTTTGGGTACCACATATGAGGGCCAGTGACACTGTCCTCAAAAAAAAAAAAAAAAAGAAGCAATTAAAAAGTGTTATGAAGGAAGCAAGTGAAAGGATGAATTAGAGAATAATAGGGGTGACTTACTTTTGATAGATTGGCTGGAGAAAGTATGATGTTTATGCTGAGGCTTGAAGGACAGGAAGGGACCAGCCAGATGAAGGACAAGGCAAAAACTTTCCATGGATGTGGAAGAGTATATATCAAGGCCAGAAGCAGCTAAGATGTTGGCTTTTCAAAAAGAATTGAAAGGGCCGGCCGAGTGGCGCATTGATTAAGAGCTGGTTTTGGGATGCCAGCGGCCCCGGTTCGGATCCCACATGAGGGCCAGTGACACTGCCCTCTACAGCTAACAGCAGCTCCACCTGGAGCTGGGCTGTGCGAGCCCCGGTGATGGTGTGGGCTGCAGCCCCTGCTGCAGTGGGCTGCCATAGGCTACAGTGAGTGGCCGGCAGCCAGCGTGAGCGGCTGACCAGCGTGAGCTGCCAATAGCCGCGGTGAGCGACATCCAGAGGCCGTGGACCGATCTAACTCATCTGGGAAGAGCGCAATGACGATACCAACATGGGCCAGTGAAGCAACATCCTCTGCAACTAGATTGAAGAACAAAAGGAGAGCAACTTGTCTGTTCCCCTTCCCCCATTCCCCAATGCTGTTCCCCTCCCTCAATTCCCCAATAAAATCTTTAAAAAAAAAAAAAAAAAAAGAATTGAAAAAAAAAAGGACAACAGTGAGTCTGGAGCTTAATGAACAAGGAAGAGAGTAGAAGAAAGCAAGATGTGGTTGAAGAGGGAGACATAGGAGTCATATCAAGCAGGGCCCTGGGGATTGCTGTTGAAGTTTGTATTCTATTCTAAGGGTAATGGGAAGATACCATAGGATTTTACATGACTTGCTTGACCTTTACAGAGCCCTCAGGAGAATAAATTGGAGGGTTGGAAAGGAGACCAGTAAGGGGTTGTGTATATCTGGGGAGAGATGTTGGTGGCTTGTGTGAGGATGGTGGTGGCAAAGATGGAAAAAAATGGGTGGGTCTAAAATTATTTTGGATGTGAAGTTGATGGGTCCTAATGATACATTATATATTGTGGGATTGAAAAAAAGGGAGGAATCAGAAATAATTTCTAGATTTCTCTAGTCTTGAGCAGCTAGGTAGATGGTGGTACTCATATTTCTTTTTTTGAATTATTTTTACCCACATAAAATAAGTTAAGAGTAGAACTACTATGTGATCTAGTCATTGTTCTTCTGCATATTTCCTCAAAAATATGAAAACACTAATTCATAAAGATATACATACCCCTATGTTCATTGAAGAATTATTTATAATTGCCAAGTCATGGAAACAATCTAAGTGTCCATCGATGGATGATTGAATAAAGAAGATGTGGTACATATATCCAATGGAATAGTACTCAGCCATAAAAAAGATGAAATAGTGCCATTGTAGTCACATGGTTGGATCTTAAAGGTATTATGCTAAGTGAAATAAGTCAGATGAAAAAGGACAAAAACTGTATTATTTCACTCATATGTAGAATATAAAATAAAAAAGTAACAAACTAACAAAAAAGAACAACAATAACAAAAAACCCCTCACAGATACAGACAACAGAATGGTGGCTACTAGAGGGGATGGGGAAGAAGAGGGTGAATTGCATGAAGATGGGAAAATACATGGTAATGGAATGAAATTATACTTCGAGTGGTGAGCACTCAATGACATATACAGGTATTGAATTATGATGCTATACACCTGAAATTTGTATAATTTTATTAACCAATGTTAATTCAATGAAGTTAATTTAAAAGAATGAAATAGTACTAAAAAATGTATAACTGAAAAGCCAGTCCCTTTCTATCCCATAGTTTTGCTCCCTAGAGGCAGCCATCTTTAACTCTTTAGCTATTTTCTTGGTATATATTTTTGAGTTTCTAGATAATATGGATACATTGCTGTGCTCCTTAAATGCCTGTTGATCCTTGGTTGGTTATTTATTTACATTTGAAAGAGGGACTCTAGTGCATGGGTAAAAGCTTCATGTGCACGTCTGGCCTTGTTCTTGGTGACCAGGCGACCACTTCAGAAGGGGAACAGGCAGTAAACTGGCCAAGTGTCAGTGTCTGAAGGTCGTTTCTGTGGGGCCACTCAGTTTCTCCAGGGAAGAAAATTCCAATCTCTGGCGTGGGGACTCACCTTTGACTCCTATTGTTCTGGGAGTGTAGCAGGGGAAAGGCGCTGGGTCTGCTTTCTACCTTAGAACATAGAGTTTGACTTTCTATTAGTTGCTTCATTTTCAGCTCTGAATCTCACTGTCACCTCCTCTGTGGCTGGTGTCCAGAGGTGGAGCGGAAAGCTTCAATGTCTCTGAGCACTAAACCTCTGGTCCCCCGTCTGGTTTGGGGAAGGGTTCTAGTCACTTTTATCCTGAGGGTGGAGGGGTGGGGGGAAAACCAAGAAATCTGGTTTTGAACATATGATGAGATACTCATAAGTAGAGCTGTGAACTATGTAGGTGAGTATAAGGTTTGGGGCTCTGGGGAGAAGTCTTGTTTAGAGAGATAAGCCTGAAGTCATCAGCACTGGAGAGTCTTTAAGGCCATGGAAATAGATGCCATCACTGGGGAGAGTGTGGACAGAGGTGAGATGAGGGCCCAGAACCCAGACCAAGGAACTCCAGCAGGAGAGGAAAGAGGCTGAGGTCAGGAATGAAGGAGCTGGGGGAGGGGAGGGTATCCTTTCTCAGCTTCACACTGAAAAAACCTGGTAGCTGAGAACCCAAGTGTCCATCGCCAGATGAGTAGATAAACCCAAAGTGGTGTGTACAAACAATGGAATATTATTCAGCCTTGAAAAGGAAATAAATACTAACATATGCTATAATGTGGGTGAACTCAAAGACTTTATGCTCAGTGAAATACTCCAGACACAAAAAAGCCAATTAGTATATGATTCCACTTACATGAAATAACCTAGCGTAGTCAAATTCAGAGACTAAAGCTAGAAATGGCAGTTGCCAGGGGTTGGGAATGGGAAGAGAAAGTTGGTGTTGAATGGGTACAATTTTCAATTTTGGAAGATGAAAAAGTTCTGGAAGTGGGTGGTGATGATTCATGGTTGTCCAACAGTGTGAATATACTTAATGCCACTGAACTGGACACTTAGAAATGGTTAAAATGATACATTTCGTATTATGTGTATTTTACCACAATAAAAAAAGAAGGAAATTAGAAAGTGTCAGGTAATGTTAAGACCACTTATGAACTAGAACAGAATGTATGAATATTAACCCCATAACTGGTAGCTGAGAGAAGGCAACGATGCCCAGTTTCTTTGATTTAGGCTGATCCTTCTTCTCCCTCTCCGCGTGGCTTGCTCTTACATGGCGTTTTTGTCTAATCCCTATGGAGGTGGGTGTGGTGTGGGGAGAAAAGGAGAGAGTAGAGACAGCTGGAGAGGAGGTAAGTTAAAGAAGAAACATCTGAAGAGGGTGAAGGTATGGGGAGAAAAGGAAGAGTAAAGGTTGAAGAAGGGACAAAGACAGAGTGAGAAAAGCTTTTTCTAAACCTGTGACAGCCAGGCAAGGAGACAAAGGCAGGTCAGCCCCTCACTGTCTTGAGCTTGCTTTGCAACCATATGACAAGGACTCAGGATGTAGGTGCCACGGAGGTATGCCGCACAGCTGGAGAAGGTCCAGGTAAAGTCAATTAAAGCGGTGTCCCTGTGCCTGTAGAACCTAGTTCTGCCGGGTGAATGTGCTAAGGTGAGGAAGGGGTACTTTCGCTCATGTGTTCATATGCGCCCCTAATGCTTACATGATGCGTGGTGTATAGAGTTTATTTTTAAAAATATATGGATGTATCTCTGAGCTCTGTCACTGTTTCAAACTCATGGGTAACATGAGTTTGCTGTACTCCACAGAATAAAAGAGATCCATGATTTTTCAGACACTTATTTTATAACAGGTAGTACTTGCTTATTTAGAGAAATTAGGAAATAAAGATAAGCAGAAAGAGGAAAATTAAACTCTCCCCAAATTCTACTCCCTAGAGATAACTACAGTTATCACATTGACATACTTCAATGTCTATTTCTCTGTTCCTTGAATCTGAGCAGACCTGTGAGTGCTCCAGCCAACAGGGGGCAGTGGAAGTGATGCTATGTGATTTCCAAGGCTAGTTATACAGGCCGCACAGCATCTGCCTTACTTGTTGGAACACTTGTTCTTGGAGACCTGAGTTACCACATAGGAGAGCTGACTACTCTGAGGCTGCCATGCTGTGAGGACGGCCCAGTCACATGGAGAGGACACTTGTAGGCACACTGGTTAACAGTGCCAGCTGAGACACCATCGCTTAGGTGTCAGGCAGGGGAGTGAAGAAGCCTTCAGATATTTCCAGCCCCAGCCATTTGAGTCACATGCTGTCAATCAGTTCTTCACAGTGGAGCTCCAGGCATCAAGGAGCAGAGATAATTCACCCTCCTGGTCCCCTTGCCCTGGCCAAATTCCTGATCCACACAATCTGTGAAGATGATAACATGGATGTGGTTTTATGCATTGAGCTTTGGGATGGTTCATTAATCCGTTATAGATAATTGGAACACCCAGCGATTCAGCTCCCTTCTCAGAGACAAACACCACTACCAGTTTCTTGTGGATTATATCAAAGGTATTTTATAAATATGAAATCACATATTTTTCCTTTTCATACCAATGGGTGCATACCATACACGTTGTTCTGCACTTGGATTTTTTTCATTTAACAACATATCTTAAACGTTCTTCAACCATACCTATAGAGCTTTTTCATTCTCTTTTAAAGATGCATAATGTTTTATTATACAGTCATGCACAGCTTAATGACAGGGATACATTCTGAGAAATGCATTAGGTGATTTTGTTATTGTGTGAACATTATTGAGTGCACTGACACAAACCTAGCTGATACAGCCCACTTCCCACCTAGGCTGTATGGTGTAGCCTATTGCTCCTGGGCCACAAGCCTGTACAGCAGTTACTGTACTGAGGACTGTAGGCAATTGTAACACAATGGTATTTGTGTATCTAAACATTGAAAAGGTACAGTAAAAATACAGTATAAAGATAAAAAACAGACACCGTACAGGGCACTTCACCATGAAGTGAGCTCGCAGGACTGGAAGTTGCTCTGGGTGAGTCAGTGGGTGAAAGGTGAGTGAATGTGAAGCCTGGGACATAACTGTTCACTCCTGTAGACTTTATAAACACTGTGCACCTAGGCTACACTAAACGTATAAAACAGCATGAAGTTAGATCAAGCAGAAGAGAAAATGATGCAATCAAGAGAAACAGTAAACGGGCCGGCTGAGTAGCGCGGTGGTGAGCGCTGGCTTGGGAGGCCAGCGGCCCTGGTTGGGGTCCAGCATGTGAGGGCCAGTGACACTGCCCTCAAAAAAAAAAAAAATAAAGAAAAAGAGACACAGTAAACAAGATGTCTAAGGCTGCAGCTCGTGTAACACAGCATCCTGTTTTACAGCAAACTTTACAAAAAGTAAGTAGAAAAAATATACTCTATAATAACAATAAAAAGTATAGTAAATACATAAATCAGTAACAGTCATTTATTATCCTTTTCATGTGTTACAGACTGTACGTACTTGTATGTGTTATGATTTTATACGACTGGCAGTGCAGTAGGTTTGTTGACAGCAACCTCACCACAAACATGAGTAATGTGTGTGCTAAGACACCTAAGATGTCACGAGGTAACAGGAATTTTTCAGCTCCATTATAATCTTATGGGACCACAGGCATGCATATACACGGTCCATTGATGACTGAAACTCATTATATGGTCATGGCTGTATAAATGTTTAGTAATTTATATAACTAGCCCTATATTGATGAACATTTAGATTATTTTCAGTCCTTCAATTTTATAAACAGGTAGCAATTGCTGGGAGGCATTTGTGATTTTAGGGACATGCCCAGTTGCTCTCCATGAAAATTATTCTGATTTTCTCTCCTAATAGAAATGCCTGAGAGCATCGGTTTCCTCAAAAATACATTGTTTGGTCAAACTTTGTTTTGATTATTTCTGCCAAACAAATTGATAAGAATATGTTGCTATCGTTTAAATTACTATGTATTTATTTATTTATTTATTTATTTATTTAAATAAGAGATTTTATTCTTTTTTTAAAAAAAATTTTATTGGGGATTTGGGGGAGGGGAACAGCGTTGGGGAACCGGGGAAGGGAAACAGACAAGTTGCTGTCCTTTTGTTCTTCAGTCTAGTTGCGGAGGACGTTGCTTCACTGGCCCTGTTGGTATCATCATTGTGCTCTTCTCAGGTGAAGCAAATCAGTTGCCAGCCTCTGCATGGCCACTCACAGCGGCTCTTGGCAGCTCACACCGGCTGCCAGCACTCACTGTAGCCTATGGCAGCCCACTGCAGCAGGGGCTGCAGCTATGCCGTTGCCGTCTCAGGGACTCACAGCAGCCCAGCTCCAGGTGGAGCTGTTGTTCACCGTCTTAGCTGTAGAGGGCAGTGTCACTGGCTGTCATACGTGGGATCCGAACTGGGGCTGCTGGCGTCTCAAGCCAGCTCTTAACCACGCACCACTCGACCAGCCCTTTATTATTTATTTTATCATGAGTGACGTTGAACATTTTTTCATTTGATTAAGAGCCATCTGTATTTTTAAAAATATTTTTTATGTTTTTATGAACAGAGTTCCTATCTCTTGCCCATGTTCCTAGTGGGCTATGGCCTTTTTATTATTTACTGATCTCTTTATTCAGTAGCAATATTAACCCATTGAAAGTAATGTAAAGTAAAAATATCTTATTTCAATTTCAGTTTTTGTTGTTTTTTTTTTTTCCTTTTGGTGTCCTTTTTTTTTCTTGCAAAGAATTTAAAAATTTTCATGTGGTCAAATTGCTCAATCTTGTCCTCTAAGGTTTCTGGGTTTTATGGCATTCTTAGCATGTCAGTTAGGATTGCAAATATCATACAACTGCAAGAAACCAAAGTCTAAACAGTGGCTCAAGTAAATAGGATTTTTTTGTCTCCTAGTGAGAAGTCTAAAGATAGGTGGCTGCTAGCATTGGTTCAGCCATTCGACAATTTCAGGGCCGATGTCTCCTATTCTACTCTTTCCCTGCTGGTCCCAAAATGGTTTATATAGGACTAGCTTTTCAAAGAAAATGAAGTGACACTGTGTTTGTGCATTTTTATTGCGAAAGCAAGAAATTCCCCAGCAGGTTTCCTCTTAAGCTTCATTGACCAAAGTCGAGTCACAGCCACCATAGCTGGAAGGGAGGCTGGGAAAGTGGAGAATAGGACCTTCCTTTGGGGGGTGGGCCTTTGGCTGCCCTGAACATAATTGGGGTTTATTTAGCTGGGAAGAAGTGGGAAAGTGGAGAATGGATATATAACGGCCTGACAAGTCCCAGTGTTTGGTACATTAGAAAAGGCTTTCCCCACTATAAGATTATAAAAACAATTTCCCTGTGTTTTCTTATAATACCTTCATGGCTTAAATTTTTACATTTTAATCTTCGATTCACTTGGTTATTATATTATTATTAATTTTGGAATAGATATAATTTTTTCTAAAGATAACAACTCAGTTGTCTTAACACAATTTATTGACTATCCATCTTGTCCTCACTGATTTAAAATCCCACCTTTATCTTATACAAGATTTCTCTATGGATTTGAGTCAATTTCTTGATTTTTCTAGTCTATCCTATTGATATATTTATGAACAAGTACCATATTGTTTTAATTAGCTATAATTTGGTAGAATAGACTTGTTTCCTATTTTTTTTTCTCCATAATTATCCTGGCAATTCTTGCATATTTATTCTCCAAATGAACTTTAGAATCACTTTGTCAAGTTTAAAAACATTTTCTGTTGATATTTTATGAGGATAACATACATTTTAGGTTAATTTAGGAAGAATTAACATCTTCATGATGTTAAGTCTTCTTGTCTAAGAATATATACTACTTTTCATTTATTTAAGATTTAGGGAGGATTCCCTCTTTAGCATTTTGTAATTTTCTTGTATATTTTTTGAGTTATTCCTATGTGTTTTATCTTTTCTTTCTATTATAAATGGAACTTTTTCTTCCATTATAAATTCTAAGCAGATGTTGTTCACACACATGAAGATTGCTGATTTTTAAATATTAATTTCATATCTGGACTTCAATTTCTTATATTTATAATAATTTTTAGTGGATTTTTTTGTGGGTTCTCTAGGCAAATATTACACTTTTCATTTTTTTCTTCTTGTCTAATTGATTTGAAAAATACTTACAGAATAATGTTAAACAGAGATAGAAATGGTGATAGTTGACAGCCTTGTCTTATTATGATTTAACAGAGGAAAAAAACACATATGTGTCTTGTTTTATAGACCGTAAGTCCCCGACTTATGAATGAGTTCTGTTCCTGGAGAATGTTCATAAGCTGGATTCATTCGTAAGTACGACAAAGAGTCTTATACACCTTTGATACAAATATACAATGTAAAGCATAAGAAAACTAAACACACACACACAAATACTGTAAATAAACTATTTTTATTTTTACAGTTACCTTAAAATGGTGGTAAAGTACAGTACAACAACTGACCTATAGGGGATTGCATGAAGTGAACTGACAAGAGCAGACATGTGAGCTACTGCCGTGATTTGTTTGCATCTACGAATGTTCGTAATGGGAGGTCCGTTTGTATCTGTGGAAGTTCACATCTTGAATGTTTGTAAGTCAGGGACTTACTGTATGTGTGTATATATTCATGTGTAATGTCCTCAAGGAACTATCCATTTATTCCTATTATAAGAGTTTTTGACTGATACCTCTTTAAAACCTTATTTTGAAATATAAAATTAAGATATGAGTCCCTGAATTTTAGATTTATTGACTAATTGGGAGATATTCCAAACAGTACAGAAGAGAGATTAGTGAGAAAAAGATATCCAGAAAGTAGTACGATTATTAAGTTTATAAGAGGGTCAGGGGAAAGTTTTCAAAAGGGGCATATTGGGGTAAAACACATTTTTATTTACTTGCATTTCTGTGTTGCCCAGATACTTAATCGTCAGGCTGAACTGCTGCTCATATTTGAAGGTTAAATCCAACACAGCATATTTTGAAATGACCCCCTGTTCTTCCATGTACTTGTATGGCTCAGGTCTTCCTGGGAAAAAATACATTTTGAAAAAGTGTTTCCATTCATGTTTGCGCTTTTTTTGTTAAGATCCTTAAAATCTGTAGACCATTTTGTAAAACGTCTTTTTTTGATGTGAAAAATAATGAAACTCCTAATTTGGAGTTAATGAGGGAGAAGAATGTGGAGAAAAAGTTAGTGGTTTTTCCTTCTGGGGAAGGTTAATGTAGGTACAATAATGACCAAGGCTTCTTTTTGGTTTTAAGTTTGCAGAATAAATGTGTACTGTCATTACTTGAGTATATGCAAAGAGGCTGAATTCATGCTAAACCCCCCAAATGGTGCTTTGATGCTTGGAAGATTGACACAGGTTTTTATGTTGTTTTTTACTTCCTGGAGTGAGCTTTTAATGGACTTGAAACAAACAACAGTTGCAAAGAATGAAGAATGACTGAACCAGGTTGAGTGACTGTGCACAGGTGACAAAGATGGGAGAGGAGGACCCAAGAGAGTTAGTGTTGATAAGGATCCCACATGCTTTACTGTCACTCAAGCTCTCCAGGGAGTTCAAAGGATGTTACAGTATGGTTTGATTACCTCTCCCAGCAACTCTGGACCATAGGTAATAAGTAGAAAGGAAGCTCTCATCTGTGGTAGTTAAATGCTAGAAGTGGAACAATGATAGCCCTGTTCTTCTAGCATTCCCCAGACACTGTACAATGGAAACCCCAGTCTCCTCTGGATTCCCTCTCCAGGTGAGGTGACACTGGCCAGACTCTTCTTGCCCTCCTCTGGGTTGAGGCAGCTTCGGTTTCCCCCTTGTGTTAGAGAAAGTGAATCCCACACTCTTTTTAATCACAATAGACAATACTGGCTTTGTGGATTCAGCTGTCTTTCCAGTGCCTGCTCTTGATGAAGGGTGAAAAGTGGTAAGTTAGAAACAGGACCCATTGAGCTGGCTTGGCTGCAAATCAATGACCCCAGGCAAACGAGTCTTATCAACTTTCATGAGATCAATTCTAATCCCTGAGCTGTGTAATTCCTCCCGAGCTGCAGTCCTCATATCTGTAGATCCACAGAAACATTGAAAAGTAACCTGCAGGTGTCCGAATGAGGAATTTGGGGAAGAATGTGTCACTGATAGATGCAGGTTTGGGTGACTGCTAAAAGTGGCATCTATATAGTTTTAAAGGTTCTGAGAGAGCTCAAGTTGCTTATTAGTGTTGTAATAATGAAGTGAAGAAGAGAAGGAAGAGAAAAAATTCCCAGAAATTGGGTTTTTGAAGACGAGAGATGCGGTTAATATTTACTGTTCGTTACAGTTGTTTTTATTATAGTTGTTTAGAACAGTCTGTCATATTGTGAGATAAGGATTTGGGTTTGCGTGTTTGCCCAGACCGTGCCTCTGCGCTTCTAAGAGTCAGGAATTCACTCCCCAGAAGAGAGGCACAAGGCTCCTCTCAGGAACTCTTGGACCATTTATCTTAAAATTGAGTGTAAAACACAGTTCCTTTAGAAAACTTATTTTATTCCCACTTAAGTAGATGGTATTGGGTATGAAGGAGGAAGGCTGAAAGGGAACTGAAGGGATAAAGAACGAAGACAAGTTATAGAAATAGCAGAATCGGGCTGGCCGAGTGGCGCGGTGGTTAAGAGCTGGCTTGGGATGCCAACGGCCCCGGTTCGGGTCCCACATATGAAGGCCAGTGACACTGCCCTCAAAAAGAAAACAAACAAAAAAATACAGTCCACCAGTGGCAAAAAAGAAAAGAAAAGAAAAGAAAAGAAATAGCAGAATCACCCAAGAATCATGCATTCTGGAGTCATCTTATATAGGGGTAAACAATAATACAAATGTTTCTGAGTCAGCAAAAAATTAAAATATATAGATATGATATGTTTAATAAGCCAAGGAATTATAATGATTATAAAGCTTCTATTTTAAAAAGGTTTTAGGGCCGGCCGGGTGGCTCAGTTGGTTAGAGTGTGAGCGCTGAGCAACAGGGCCGCTGGTTTGATTCCCACGTGGGCCAGTGAGCTGTGCCCAAGCTGATCTGCCACTGAACTGCCAACAGGCTGCTGGATGGCTCAGCTGGTGAAAGTGTGTGATTTTAACAACAAGGTTGCCGGTTTGACTCCCAAATGGGGTGGCGGGCTGCAACCCCCCCACAGCTGCCCCCCCAACTCAGCTTGAAAGCTGCAACTGGACTTGGAGCTGAGCTTGTGCCCTCCATAACTAAGACTGAAGTCAAGTTGGAGCTGATGGATCCTGGAAAAAAACACATTGTTCCTCAATTTAAAAAAAAAATGTTTTAATAAATTTTAAAGCTGTAGCAATCAAGACAGTGTGGTATTGACAAAAGAACAAACAAATAGGTCAATGGAACAGAATAGAGAGTCTAGAAGAAATAGACCCAAGTAATATATTCAACTGATTTGTACAGAGGAGAAAAGACAATATAACAAAGCAAAGATAATCTTTTCAACAAATGGTGCTGGAACAACTAAACATCTATATGCAAAAAAAAAAAAAATGCATCTAAACACAGAACTTAACATGCTTCACAAAAACTTACTCAAAATGGATCACAGACCTAAATGTAAAATGCAAAACAATAAAAATTTTAGAAGATAACACAGGAAAAAATCGAACACAGGATGTCCTTGGGTTTGGATACAACAGCAAAGGCACAGTCTATGAAAGAAAGAATTGATAAGCTGAACTCCATTACAATGCAAAAATTCTGCTCTGTGAAAGACTGTCAACATGTCAAAAAGACAAGACACACACTAGGAGAAAATATTCACAAAAGATACATCGGATAAAGGCTTGTTTCCCACAATATACAAAGACTTAAAACTCAACAATAGGAAAACAACTCAATTAAAAAAAATGGGCCAAAGACTTTAACACACAGCCCACCAAAGAAGGTAAACAGATGGCAGATAAGCATATGAAATGATGCTCCACATCATATGTCACCAGGGAAATGCAAATTAAAACAATAATGAGATATTACCACGTACATATTAGAATAGCCAAAATCCAGAATACTAACAACACTAAGTGCTGGTAAGGATGTGGAGCAACAGGAACCCTCATTCATTGCTGATGGGACTGCAGAATGGTACAATCACTGTGCACGACAGTTTGGCAGTTTCTTAACAAAACTAAACATAGTCTTACCATATGATCCAGCAATCATGCTTCATGAATTGAAAACTTAAGTCCACAAAAAAACTTGCATACAGATGTTTATAACAGCTTTATTCATAAGTGCCCAAACTTGGAAACCACCAAGATGTTCTTCAGAAGGTGAATGAATAAATGAACTGTGATACATCCAGACAATGGAATATTACTCAGCACTGAAAAGAAATGATCCATGAAGCCATAAAAAGACATGGATATTACTAAGTGAAAGAGGCCAGTCTGTAAAGGTTACATACGATATGATTCCAACTATATGACATCCTGGAAAAAGCAAAACTATATATAGAGACAGTGAAAAGAGCAGTGGTTGCCAGAGATTAGGAAAGAAGGAGGGATGAATAAGCAAAACAGAGATTTTTAGGGCAGTGACACTACTCCGTGTGATACGATAATGGTAGACACATGTCATTATATTGTTCTCCAAACCCATAGAATGTACAACACCAAGAGTGAATCCTAATGTAAACTGTGGTCTTTGTGTGAAAAGGAAGTGACAATGTAGGCTCATCAATTGTAACAAATGCACCACTCTGGTGGGGGCTGCTGATAACGGGGAGCAGATACATTGGTGGGGACAGAGGCACATGGGAAATCTCTGTACCTGCCTCTCAATTTTGCTGTGAACCAAAAACTGCTCTTAAAAAATAAAGTATATTAAAATGAAAAAGTCATTCAGCACTTAAAATATTAATTTCAATGTTCTAAAAAATTTATTTACATTCTTTATCACCAATATGCATGACAAGTGAATTATTTCTTCATTAAACAGAATTTTTAATTCTAAAAATATTGAAAATGCAATGTTTGGGGATTTTGCTAAATATTTTAGTTTTGGGTTTCACTAGGACTACAAAGAATTCAGTAGAGGGTCTTACAAATATGAGTTAGGAAAGAGAGTAAGAATACTCTCCTTGAGTTATTTCTCTATTTGACCTATGGAATAAGTTCTTTTTAGAAGAAAAAAAAGCACATTACTTGTCTTTCCACTTATTAGGATCTTCCAGTGTTACAAATTCATATTTAGGCAAAGGTAAGAATGGGCTGCCCCTGCTGGAAGCTAAGCTTTCATTGATGATTGCCACGAAGGAGCAAACCTTCTCATGACTATCAGAAGATAAATAAGTTACTGCAAGAAACCCCACAGAGGACTGCATTTAAATGTAGCCCATTCTGCCCCTTTTTATTGCCTGAGGAGATCTCAGGTGAGGGGTTGAGCTGAGTCCCTGTAGTTGGGGCTAGGAATGTTGGCTCATTGGCAAGGGTTGAGCTTGACAGAGGCTGGGGTTCACCTCAAAAGAAAGTTGTTCATAAGGAGTCAGAGCCTGGGAGCAAGTAGAAAAGAAGGTGAAGTCTGAAAGAAGATTCTAGTAGATGACTCACAGTAAAAGCCATAAGTGGGTTTCAGAGAGAGAGACTGGCTGTACCATGTACGGATGTTGCTTCTGCAAAACCAGATTATTGTCACTTGACTGGATTTCATCATAGCATTTGCATCTGTTACTCTACCTCTGTATCTAAAAGTGGGGGAAAAGATATAATTTAAAGGTGGGGAAAAGGATATAGTTTGCGACAGGGAGAAACAAAGATGGCTGTGAAGACATAGGGTCTATCTAAGTAATGGAATTGATTCTAGTCATTGCTAGATCAGTCTAACCAGAAGCTGGACAACTTGATTGGATGGGTTACAATCAGGAAGAGGTCAAAATTGTTTAGAACGTATTTTCAACTCTTTGCCCTTTTCTAGCTACCATGCTGGTGAATCTTGCCAGTGGAAAGCCCAAGAGACTCTTAGCTGGATCAAGGAATGACAAAAGTGCTCTGGAAAAGCAATGTGTTTACATTTGATCTGTTCAATCTATTGAATATATTAGGAGATGGTCTTAGGTCTGATGGGATCTTTTTATTTTGTTGGGGCTGAGTTTGGTTTCCCATGTCCTCAAGGTACTGGCTATTCCTTTACTCCAACCAGACAAGTCTGCCCTAAAAACAGGATCTCAGCAGTCATCCTGTGTTGATGTGGAGAAGCCTAAAACTTTTGGGAGCCCCACCCAGCTTTCCCATCTTGCAGTAGTCCCCTGAAACCCTGCCCCCTTCCACTGCTTCTGTGTGTTATTGGCTGTTGATTCAGGTCCCAGCCTGCCACTTGTTTTCTGGACTTGATGATTTGGATGGTCAAATCTGCCTTTCTGCCCCAGTCCATTCCTCCAGTGTCTCTCATACAGATAGCTAGGACTTAACCCTTCTTCCCTGAGAGTATTTCCCAGATGCAAGAGCAATAAAGCACAGATGACATGAGTCAATCATGGTTCTGCCTTCCTGGAACTTAAGAAATTTCGGATGGGATGAGGAACAGCAAAGAAATACATAAATAATTAAACATCAAGTCAGAATCCAAATAATCATCATTGGGAACCAGTATATTCATAGAAATAAGATCATCAATCACTATCAGCTAATTTGGGGTTAATTGTGGTTTGGAATTTAGTTTCTGGGTATGTTTTAAAAAGATAGTCTTCTGCCTTTTTTGGCTGATGCACTTTCATGGAGTGCCCAATATAGTGGAAAGAGGTGTAAGAAAAGATAGAGCAATAGCTTTTGGTGAGGTGATATACACGTTATTCTGTAATGGACTCTCAAGATGAATGTCAGGCGCTCCCAAGTTACTCCATTATTTCCCCCTCTGTTACAGAATTAAATAGAGGGAGTGAGGCATGGAGGGTTCATAAAGCATCAGTGTGCTATATTTAGTTGTGAAACAGACAAACAACTCCTCTTCTGAGTGGAGAAATCTGGTTTCACTTTTGGATGCTACTCATCTGACTCTGAATTTTGAACTCCCAGCATGTCAAGTGTTAGATGGCTTTGATATGGACTTAATAATACTCACTTGATTTGATCTACAAATGGCAAAGATGTCCTTTAAAAGCAATATGTTTACATTTGATTAATTCAATCTAAATATTTATTAAGGCATTAAGAGAAAGTCTGGGGTTTAATGAGATTCTTGTTGGATATGAGCAGCTAAGATTTTTAAACGAAGGAGATTGTTTATAGGATAGAAAAAGAACTGACCAAAGGCAATTTAAACTCTATTTGGGAACAAATAAAATTAAGTTCTTGATTGATACGCTCTCTCAGAGTACACTTTAGAATCTGGTTGACTTACTGCTCTATATGTAACTCATTGAGATTTTGTATCATGGGCTCTATTTCCTACCATACTTCTGTGTGCTCCCAAAAGAACAGCAATTCTCAACGCGGAGTAAAACTTTTCATTCCACAAGCAGAAATAAATGATGGAATTCCTGCTCTTTTCCAAGTGTCACAGTAGACATCTACTATATAGTATTTCATTTAGTCATTACACAACAACTTTAAAAATTAGGTATTAACGGGCCGGCCGTGGTGTGGTGGTTAAGCGCTGGCATGGGAAGCCAGCGGCCCCGGTTCGGGTCCCACATATGAGGGCCAGTGACACTGCCCTCAAAATAAATAAATAAATAAATAAATAAATAAATAAATAAATAAATTAGGTATTACCACTATTTTACAGGGAGGTTATACGGATAGCAAAATGGCCAACCCCAACTCCCCAGAAGGAAATGTAATAGCATCATTCAAGGTGGGATTGTGGATTGAGAGTAGGAAAAGGAGCAGACTAGTATCCAAAGGCAAAATGTACCTATTTACAAATTTCTCTCCTGCAATATAAAATCTGAAAACTGAGTGTGTCTAGGATTATAAGTGCTGCCCACTGTAAGTTTGTTTACATCTCAGTTAGGTGCAAATTTCCAGTACTATGAAAAGCAACAATGAATTGTTTTGCCAGTTTTCAAAATGTGATGCTTTGGGCTATTTTGTAATTCATCCTAGGGTCTATATAAAAGTTGTTATTATTTGCCAAATTTGGTATTTTTATATCTACTTGATGATGGTGATTGTCCCCTAATTTCCTTTTTTTAAAAAAAAGATTTTATTGGGAAATTGGGAGAGGGGAACAGCTTTGGGGAACCGGGGAAAGGGAACAGACAAGTTGCTGTCCTTTTGTTCTTCAGTCTAGTTGGAGAGGACATTGCTTCACTGGTCCATGTTGGTATCATCAATGCGCTCTTCTCGGGTGAGGCAGATTGGTCACCAGCCTCTGGATGGTCGCTCACAGTGGCTTTGGCAGCCCACACCAGTTGCTAGCCAGTTACGCTGGCTGCTGGCCACTCACTGTAGCCTATGGCAGCCCACTGCAGCAGGGGCTGCAGCTATGCCATCCCGGGGACTCACAGCAGCCCAGTCCCGGTGGAGCTGTTGTTCACCATCTTAGCTGCAGAGGGCAGTGTCACTAGTCCTCATATGTGGGATCCGAACCGGGGCCGCTGACATCGCAAGCCAGCTCTTAACCAACACGCCACTCGGCCGTCCCCTAATTTCCATTTTTGTATCATCCTTATATGGTTTTGGTATCAAGGAAATGGTAGTCTTTTGAGTTAGGACATTATTACTTCTTTTATTTTACTTTATGGACAATTTTATATAAGATTGGATTTTATGTTCCTTGAAGGTTTGGTAGAACTGTCTCATAAGCGTTAGTTCCTGTCTCCCTTTTTCTGGGCTCCAGCCACTCAGACTTAGTTCCTTAAAAACTCTGGACCTCTCTCCCTGAATGCCTTTTTTTAAAGATTTTATTGGGGAATTGGGGGAGGGGAACAGCGTTGGGGAATTGGGGAAGGGGAACAGACGAGTTGCTGTCCTCTTGTTCTTCAGTCTAGTTGCGGAAGAATTGCTTCACTGGCCCATGTTGGTATCATCATTGCACTCTTCCTGGATGAGGCAGATCGGTCGCTGGCCTCTGGATAGCCGCTCACAGCTACTCTTGGCAGCTCACACCGGCTGTCGGCCACTCACTATAGCCTATGGCAGCCCACTACAGCAGGGGATGCAGCTATGCTGTCCTGGGGACTCACAGCAGCCCAGCTCCAGGTGGAGCTGTTGTTCACCATCTTAGCTGTAGAGGGCAGTGTCACTGGCCCTCATATGTGGGATCTGAACCAGGGCCGCTGGCTTCCCAAGCCAACTTTTTACCAATGCGCCACTCGGCCGGCCCTGCCTGAGTGCCTTTTGACATACGGTTGCTCTGACCTCACTGCCCCTTGCACAGGAAATGTCACCCCCTCTGAAGTCCTTCTCTGATCATCCTATTTCAGGCAGATTTCCCCTTTCATTTGTTATTCTCCCTCTCAGCATCATGAGTATTTTCTTGGTAATAAGTATCACAATTTATATGGTTTGGTGACTTGTTGGTTTGTTTATTTGCTTTATATATGAGGACAGGGGCTGTGTTTACATTATTCACCCAATGCTTAGCCTAGTTTCTGGCACATTGTGAAAACTTAATACATATTTGTTAAACACATGATTGGTCATTCCCCATTCATTTACTTAAATTATACATGAAGCTGGAGAGTCCACACAGCTCAATGTTTTCAAGTTTCTCTTCTAGTTGAAGAGCTATTGTCTTTTTAAAATTTACCTTTGTGTTTCCTAGTAAGAACTTAGGAAGTTATCTGTGCTTGAACCAAGTTCTCTTCAATTATGTTCAAGATAAACTAGAGGAAATTGGGGAAATGGCTGTACATACGACATCTTGACCACACTTTGACTTTTTTGACTCTTTAGGTTCTGTAGTCCGCAAACTAATGCTTATTCTCAGAGGCCTCTATTTGTTTATCTACAGTCATGCTTTTTGCCTTGAAGTCTACTTTGTTTAATATTAATATAGTTGCTCCAGCCTTCTTATCCTTGTTGTTTGCATGGCATATTTTTCTATTCACTTATTTTTAACCTATCTATGTCCTTATATCTCAAGTGTGTCTCTTATAAGCAGCATATACTTGAGTCTTTCTGCTTTATACATTCTAACAACCTCTGTCTTTTATTTGGAGTGCTTAGTTCTTTTACATTTAATGTAATTATTAATTTGATTACATTTAGGTCTACATTTGTTTTTTATTTTCTTTCTGTCCCATCTGTTCTTTTTCTCTGTTACTCCTTCCCTGGTTTCTTTTGAGTTGATTGAATATTTTTCACAGTTCCATTTTAATTTATCTAGTAGCCATTTTGCATTTAAAGTTGTTGCTTAGACATTATAATATGTAGTCCTAAGTTTTCAGAGTCTTACAGTTAATATTGCACTATTTCATGACAATGTAAGAACCTGGTAACCATGTAGGTCTCTTTACTGCCTTACCCACTGTCATTTATGCCTTATTTATCATATGTATTACTTTTCTATATGTTATAAATCCCACACTACAATGCTACAACTTTTGCTCTAATTTCATTTCTTTCGAAGTTTTGTAATTTTAGGCACTACTTTACCTAATATTTTCAGGGACAAGAGTGAAAACCAAAGCCTAATTTATAGCTTCAGTGGACTTCTTGTTTCTGAGACTGTCCATGTGTATTTATAAATTGCTTAGAAGCCTACAGGAAGCCACTTTATTGGAACACCCAATTGCAGACTTTCACTTAATAAACTAGGTTTATTCATCCTCTTTTTAAATTAAAAAGCAGTGAGCATCCAAGCTTCTTTCCTCTCACACAAATCAGTTCCTTGTATTTATTTATGCAAAATCAAATATTTATGGCATGTACTGCATTATAACACTTGGGCAGCAAGCTGTCCATAAACTTAATCTTTTTTTGTGTGGTCATTTATTTATTTGCATTTCCTTCTTCTGAGACTGTGTCTTATGCCTTTTCCACTTTTAGGACCTGCTTTTCCTAGGTTAAATTTTCTTCTCATGTGTGGTACTTTTCATATCTGAACTTGTATTTTCTGGACTATTTTCTTCTCTTCTTTTTACCTTCATGTTTATGCTGTTTGTTGGTAACCTTTGGGGACTTTTTCCTTCTTTGCCTTGGATTCTTTGCCGAGGTGTTTTCCTGACTTGTCTTTGCCAAAGCTAATGAACCACACAGAAACACGCTGGGTGTGCCACTGAGTGGTCGTGTGACTTTAGGTCAGTCACTCAATTCCTCTGGGCTCCAGCTTGTGAAGTGATCTAAGATTCCTTCTGCTTCTAATATTCTATGATCTTACAACTTGAACTGCACTTTTCAGTGACACACAAACACTGTCCAGTGGGGTTGGAGCTGCTTTAGCAATATTATCACTTGTACACACACACACACACACACACACACACACACACACACACACACACACACACACACCTCTCATTATCCTCTGACACTTCTGGTTTTGATCCTCCTCATTATCAGAAGCTGCTTTGGTATATCTCCTAATTCTTGCCACATATCTGGCTGCCTGTTCCTTGCTTTGCAGATAGGGTTTATATTCTTGAATCTGGCTTTTACCCACTTCGGCTACCTGGTAATCTGCACAGCTGTGCTCCTGGATTTGTACCCCACCTCTGCCTGCTGAGTTCAGCAGAGTTGTCTTCCTTAGTCCCTTCACTGGACCCTCTCCTTCTGGATGGCCTTGCCTGGGATGGTGGATTTCCATTCTGCCATGTCCCTGGCCCTTCCCAGTATATGAACTGGGCTACATTCTTCTGAGTTACAGGGTTCCTGAGAAAAGGCCATGGCAAAGCTTGGAAATGTTTATGAAGCCAATAAAGAAGAGAGGTGAGCCTGGCTCAAGGGGACATTATAACTTAGGGGAAATTTATTGTCAGCATTCTTCCATATCTTTTTCAGACACAGTTCCTTTCTTTGGTGCCCCACATTTCCAGTGCTCTCAGATGGCTCCTTGCTGCCTTCGAAGACATGTGTGGCACCCCACCTAGTTCTCAGGGCTCCCAATTTTAGATCACGGCCACGTCCAACCCTTCTTTCCAGCCAGACTTACTTGTCCTGTGTTCACTCCTTAAGAGCCCTGTTCTTTAGTAGCCAAATCAAGAAACATTTATGTCAAAGGCTGACAGTGATTTGAAAAGTGTCCTAACCTGGATAACATGAAAGAACATGAAAAATGGAATTGGGGGCCGGCTAAGTGGTGCATTGGTTGGGAGCTGGTTTGGGATGCCAGCGGCCCAGGTTGGGATCCCACATATGAGGGCCAGTAACACTGCCCTCTACAGCTAACAACGGTTCCACCTGGAGCAGGGCTGTGCGAGCCCCAGCGATGGTGTAGGCTGCAGCCCCTGCTGCAGTGGGGCTGCTATAGGCTACAGTGAGGGGCCAACAACCAGCGTGAGCAGCTGGCAGCCAGTGTGAGCTGCCAATAGCCGTGGTGAGCGACATCCAGAGGCCGGCGACTGATCTGCCTCATCCGGGAAGAGCGCAATGATGATACCAACATGGGCCAGTGAAGCAACGTCCTCCACAACTAGACTGAAGAACAAAAGGACAGCAACTTGTCTGTTCCCCTTCCCCGATGCCCCAACGCTGTTCCCCTCTCCCAATTCCCCAATAAAATCTTTAAAAACAAAAAATGGAACTGGAAGATCTGGTTTGAAACCAAGCTCTCCTGCTTTCTATCAATGTGAACTGGACCAAGTAACTCACCCTCTCTTGAGGCTCAGTATCCTTTTCCTTTTTCACGTGGTTGATATAGGAGTTTTAGATGTAAGGTGTGTAAGCATAGAGATTTTTACTCAGGATTTAAAAATGCTTCCCAATTACTAATCAGGAAAGAGCCTGGTTCATTTAGAAAAAGATAAAACTGGAACAGTCCTTTTGCTGAAGCTGCTTCTTTTAAATCCCCACCCCCCTTTGAATTAAGAAGGGAAAAAAGAACAAAATAAGAAGAGAGAATGTTGGTAAGATTTGGTGAATGAAAGATAAAATTTTTGGACAGAAGATTTCATATCCCCTACCCATCTATTTTCTGGAGAAAAGACCCACCCACTTGAATAATCATATGTAGTATTTATTGAATATCTATAGTGTGCCATGCACTTTACATACATTATTTATCTTTTCAGAGCAACCCTTCAGAATTGTAGAGAAGGAAATGGCTACTCAAAGAAGGTGAGTAGTTTTTTATTAAGTTCGTATTGCTGCAAAGGGTAGAGCCAGGTTCCAAACTAAGTTTTGTGTGATCCCAAAGCCTGTGAGCTGACTTACCCAAGGAAGCTTACTGATCCATCTCAGAAGCTACACATCACCTGGGGCCCCTAGATCCCCTTCAAACTATGCTCAAAAAAAACCCCAAAGAGCAGGCATATTTCAAAATAATTTGAAATTGGCCTGAAGGCCCAGTGGCTAGACATGTGAGAACCATGCTGTGACCTAAGCGGTGTCCCCAAAATAGTCCTCTGGGGAGCACCTAGTATGGAACGTGCTTTGGCAAGTCTGAACCCATCCAAAGGTTGGCACCCAAAATTACAAAGTGAGGGAGACTAAAGGAGCGGCTACACCATGACACTGTATAATTATTTTACATTGGTGTAATTCTTGCTTGACTGCGAGTTAATCCACGTTCCATGTCTGAAGTAGAAGAAGCCTTTGTAGGTAAGCATAGAACTAACTGAACTGGGTATTCTTCATGGCAACTGTCTCAACTGAGTGGCCTGGTCCAGAAGGCCCTGAAGTGGCCACTTCTTCCTTCACTCATGTTGAATTTGAATCTGAGTCCACACCCTTGATGGGAAAGGGCTCAGAGCTCCTCCGGGTGGCTTGCCAGTGCATGTGGCCAGGTGCTCTCCCATGATTGTCACTGAGGCAATATTTGAAGAGGACCATGGTGGTAAATGCTGAGAACAGAGGGAGGGAATGAAGCATCCACTAGCAAGGAGCTTTATTTGAGTGCCTAAAACCTTGGTTATACCTACGAAGGCTAAACAAATGCCCACATTTCCATTTCAATAGAAAATCTCTGGTTTGGGGATGAAGCCATCTCTGGAGACTTCCATGTTCTCCTCCGTTTATCTCTGGAGACTTCCATGTTCTCCTCCGTTTTCCTCAGGTGGGAATTGGTATTGGGAGCTGTAATGGAAAGGAAAGGAGGAACCTCCAAACTAAATTGTTCTAAGCACATTTCAAATTCCTTGGAGAGTTTGCATTCATCTATTGATTTGACTAACCAATTCCAAGCTGATGCAAATGGCATATACAGGCCTTTACTAGGAGGAAGAGGCTAGGGGAGGGGAGGAACTCCGGTTTCTAATCTGAGGGGAGGCTCATCTTTTAAAAGGCTGGCAGGGAATAGATGTTCTGACTTCCCAGTTTGTACTGAAAGGCATTCTACCTTATTTTGGTCAAGGTCTTGACTAAGGGTCATAGCTGTCTTGAGGAGACAAAGTGACAATTCAGTTGATTAGAAACAAAAGGTCTCACATCCCTCAGCAGTTGCCATTGGGTCTTTTCCCTATTTGGAATCCACTTGGAATTTTATAGAATCAGAATTACAGAAATTTAATGCTGGAAGGACAGTGTGTGTGGGGGTTTGGGGGAGGATTTGGCAGGCAGGAAAGAGGGAAAGGAACTAATATGTATGAGCCTGTGCTAGGATTGTTACATGTTTTCTTCATTTTAACATTTCTTTTTATTTTTTTTTAAGGAGTGTGCAGCTCACAGTGGATGATACGGGGATTGAACAGGCAACGTTGGTGTTAAAAGCACCATGCTCTAAGCAACTGAGCTAACCAGCCACTCCTCATTTTAACATTTCAGTAGTGCTTTGAGGAAAATAATTCCCCAAGATGCCAGCCCCAGACCTTCAGTGAATTGTTTGAGATAGTGGTTAGATAGGACTAGAACCCAGTATGGCCACTGTTCCCTGTACTGTTCTGTATGAAGATTCATCTCAACTAGAAAGAACAGTGTCAACCTGATCATGTGTTTTCGTCCCTTTTCAAAAAGGCAGGCAGGAGTCCAGCGTGAGCAAGATGGTCAGGAGTGTCTCAAGGCTGGACCTCCTGGTTTTCCAAATGGCCACATTACTAGGGATAAAGTTATGTTCTAATTTCCAGTCCCGAAATTGAACCCCAAAATTATTGTTTTGTGCACATGTGACCTGAGTCAAGACTTCTTCAATAAGAAGGAACAAACAAAATCAAGGTACCTCACAAACCAATTTAAGTAGAACAATACATACACATTTCCTAAAACTTTTGAGCTGAAACCAAACCAGATCAAAATATTCTCAATAAACCCAAATCAAGCCAGTATTTCCCTTGGGCTGAGTCCATTGCCACAAATAAATATCACTGAGTGCTCAGGTTCTCCCTGAGGCTGAGAACTTGGCCCATGGAAGAGGCCAGGCTGGGGGCCCTGGCTTAGGCAGCTGTGGGGTTCGGGAGGGCTAAGGTAGCCCTTACCTGGCCAGGCCTCAGACCCCTCATCTATAAAGTAATGGTGTTGCACTCTTTCTACAGTGTTTAAACTAAAAAATAAATAAATAAATAAAACAGAAGCAGTGGAAACTTCTTTTTAGAAGGTATCTTTCGGGGGGACTCCAATGCGTAGAACTAATCAAAGCAGAGCAGCTCCGGGTGGAGTAGCGCTTGGTAGCTCCGTAGATCCAGAGTCATGTACACAAATAATAATGGGTAATATTGACAGTGCTGTGCATGTGCCTAAGACTTTTCTCTGTAATAACTCATCCAATCCTCACAAGCATCCTTCTGAGGAAGGAAGTAGTATTATCCTCATCCCAGTTCTATGCTTGAGGAAACTGAGGCACAGAGAGGTTAATTAAATTGCCCGAGGTCATACAGCTGGTGAGAGGAAGTGTGGGATTTGGATCCAGGCATTCTGACTAGGATCACACTCGTGTAACCACTCTGCTCTGATGCTTTCTCAGGCCAGCCAGCCAGGTGTGTCGACCACCAGTCTATGTAAGGGATACAAAATCAGCATGGAATAAATCAGAAACTTGGCCCCAATCGTGATCTCAGGCCTCTATAAGGGATTCCTGAGGTGACTGGCCAAATGAACCCCGGACACTGAAGCCCAAGTAGACAGAACCCTCAGGTGGACAAAGCCGACATCCGTGCTACTACTGCCCATCTCTGATGACAGTTTTGCTCCTGACACAGCAGCTCACACCTTGGCATTGAAGGCTGTTCTGACAGCCCTGAGGCCCACTGTCTAAAATGTTGTTTTTGGGTTTTTTGTTTATTTGTTTTTAATATCACACAGTATATTCTTTAACTATTTCCAAGTACACACATCCTAAGAAGCATGAATACTTATTGTCTCTAGAATTGAATGACATCTTAAGTATAATATTGAATTACATTTTCTTTCCTTCAAAGATTATAAATATTATTCTTTTGACTTCTATTTTTTAAAAGATTTCTATTAAAATATAGCTAACATATAATATTATATTAGTTTCAAGTGTACATTATATTTATTCAACATAAAAATGTTGTTTTGCCTGTAGTTTCAATAGGCTGAAGTTGTGAGGCCACATGATGCAGCCTATAATGTTGCTGAGCAGAAATGAATGATTTATTTTATTATCTAATTTAAAAACCCTTTAATATGCCTCCCAAGAGGCTGCCTACTTCAGAAATCCACAAAATGGAAGGGAAGTGGGACTGTGAACTATAGAACAGTGAGAAGTGTTTTCCCAACATGACAGACAGAAGAAATAATTAAAAATACATTTTGAAGATGGTTTTATTATAGTAGACATATAACGTATCTCTGTCTTTTATGTGTGAGTGACATTAGTTATGAATGGAAAGATAATTGTCTTTCAAGATAGTTTAAATAAGATAATAATGGAAGATATGTTCAGGTCATGTAATCAATTTCTTATTTTGCACACACAAGGGTCATCTTTTTTTGAGGGCAGTGTCACTGGCTCTCATATGTGGGACCGAACTGGGGCCGCTGGCCTCCCAAGCCAGTGCTTAACCACCACGCCACTCGGCCGGCCCACAAGGGTCATCTTTTCTCCCAGTCTTTTCATTGTCTTAACAGTATATTTTGAAGAGCAATTTTTAATTTTGTTAATTTTTTTTTCTGTAATAGATTGTGGTTTTGGTGTCATATCTATGAAATCTTTGTAAAATTTAAGGTTTGACTTCACTCTCTCATTCAAAACACTTAAGTAAGATACACCAAGGAAGGGGCTGGTCATAGAAAAGTGCATTCCATATTCTCCCCTCTGAGAGAGCGCTCGCTGGAGACAGAGGCACATGCGCAGTCCATGGCAGGCAGCCATTATTTTGCTTCTCCAGCAGCCCTCGTAGCTGGGACACCAAGGGAGTGTGCATAGTGCTCCCAGAGCCATGGGAGGAAGTAAGGTTCAACTCAGGTGGTCCGATATAGGATCTCATGACCAAAACTCGGGTTGAGGGAAAGTCACAGAGACCCACCGAGGATGTCAGAGGAGTGTTGTTAAGAGGGTTTCGGGAGAAAGAGAATAGCCTTCTACTACCTCAAAAGAGATTAGGCAGAATTTACCTGGTGATTTTTACTAGCGAGATCTACCTCTCCAATCTGGCAGGGCTGAGATCCTTAATTAAAAAACAAAACAACTGGGAAGCCAGCGGCCCCGGTTCGGTCCCACATATGAGGGCCAGTGACACTGCCCTCAAAAAAAAAACAAAAAAACAAAACAAAACAAAACAGACAGAATGTGTAAATACTGACAGTGAGCGCACTGTCCCAAGATTGTTCCTTTTGATGTCAACATCTCAGGTAGTTTGGATGGAAGAGCAGCTCATCTACCCTGATGTCTTTCGGCACAAGAATGTCATCAGCTTTCTCTCTGCTCACAATGATCAAGATTGGTCTTTTCTCGAGGCTGAAGGAGAGGCGGTGACACCAGGAATTTTCATTCCTTTCTGTAAGGTTGGTATCTGGTTATGAGCACTAGGGGGTCCATGACACGAAAACGGCTCTTCCTTCCTGAGCAAAAAGGCTTTTGATCATGTTTACTCTTAGTGCTGCCCTAGAAAGAGAACAAGCAAACTTCTTGTGGAGCAGGATTGGCTTGGAGGACCCTCCTAGGGAGGACTTGGCAAAGGAATAAGCTAAGCGGGAGACCAGCTCAGTTCTGCATTAGGGTCGGAATCCAGGGCTCGACGGGAGAGCATTGGTCTCCTGCTACTCCAAGTGTGGTCTGAGGACCAGCAGCATCGGATCTCTGGGGCACTTGTTAGAAATGCTGCATCTCAAGCCTCCCCCAAAGAGTAGGGTAGAAGAGCAGGTCTCCTGCCCATGCTTCCCAAGATGTTGATATTATCGCAAAATATGTTTTTTACCAAGATCCCTGGGGTGATTTGCAAGCACTTTACAGGTTGGAGCAGCACTGGTCTAGTCTAGTCCAATGGTTCTACAGGCCCCTGAAGATACCCTGGCTAAGTGACCAACCGGGCTCAGTTCCGTAATTCCAGGGACAGGTAGCCAAAGTCAGCAGAGGACAATGATCTTTTTACTTTTATTTTTAGATTAGGCTGGCTAGGCAGGTAAATGGGTGTAAGTGAACAAATTGCTGTGCTCTAATTTGCAAGGGCAGGTCAGCTATTAAGAGTTAACCTTTAAAACAGCTCATTTTTATAGGAAATGGACTGCTTAAAAGGGTTGGAGGAGGCAAGAAGAGGAATGTTGGTGTGTGATTCTACGTCAGTTTAGTCCCATTCCACAGTGTACCTAGTACTAGGAAAATGCAGCATTATTGTGTGTACTACTAATGCAAATTAGTTGTCATCGATTATTCTATGTACCTACTGTTTAAATGGCCACAAACTTTTTTTATACTAAGATGAATAAATTGATGCTGGCAGTGGTTCCCAAACTTAATCGTAGATTAGAATCACCTGGAGAGCTTGTTAAAACAGATTGCTAAGCCCCTCCACCAAAGTTTTTGATTCATTTTAAGGGGAGGGAACAGCTATTTTGCATTTCTAGCAATTCCCAGGAGATACTAATTCTGGCTTATAGAAATAGTAGCTTCAGCTGCATTTTTAGCACCATAGGAATTAGCTAGATCCTTATTACTTGATGCTATGCTCTGACGATATAGAATATAGAGCCAAATTTCAGCAACCCAAGGTCCTGGGAGACAGAGTACCTGGAACAATTTAAATACAGAAATAGGGCCAGCCGAGTGGGATGTTAGTTAAAAGATGGCTTGGGATGCTGGCTCTGAGCATCAGGGCCCCAGTTTGGATCCCACATATGAGGGCCAGTGACACTGCCCTGTACAGCTAAGATGGTGAACAACAGCTCCACCTGGAGTGGGCTGCTGTGAGTCTCCAGCGATGGTGTAGCTGCAGCCCCTGCTGCAGTGGGCTGCCATAGGCTACAGTGAGTGGCCGGCAGCCAGCGTGAGCGGCTGGCAGCTGGTGTGAGTTGCCAAGAGCCACCGTGAGCGGCTGTCCAGAGGACGGCGAGCGACTGCCTCACCTGGGAAGAGTGCAATGATGATACCAACATGGGCCAGTGAAGTGATATCCTCCACAACTAACTGAAAGAACGAAAGGACAGCAACTTGTCTGTTCCCCTTCCCCAGTTCTCCAACGCTGTTCCCCTTCTCCAATTCCCCAATAAAATCTTTAAAATAAATAAGTAAATACAGAAATAATCTAACATTCTCTGAGACCACTGATTTCAAACTTCTGCTTCCCAAACTACATCCGAATAGGTAACACTGTAATTTGCCACTGTAATTTGCTTCATTTTTCCTTCTTCCCTTCGATTCTACCCACCTCTGATGGCAGAGAGATAGTTGTCGACTGCAGGATGATTGATGTTGAAATCTAAGGGCCTCCAGGTTGGCGGGTGGCTGTACTGGCCAGTGTGGCTGATATTCTGAGCTTGGGGCTGGCTCTGAGCTGTGTGATAACCTTCCAGGTCCTGTATGTAGTTATGTAGTTAGGCTGCACTCACAGTTATGCCCTCATCACCTATGCTCACATCCATGACTTTGGTAGAGTTAAGGAACAGGTAGATAGTGAAAGTGCCTATGGTCCTTTCACTTGAGGAACTGCCGCCGTCCACAGTGAACTGATAAGCCTTTGGCACAGCACAGGACCCCCACATCTCTGATCGGGGTTCCTTCTGGCGAATTTCCCCACTTGTGGCAGCTGCCCCACTTTGAACTGTTTGCGCTGACCTTTCTGGCGCCACCTGTCTAAAGTCTGCCTGCAGGCTGCTCTGTGACAGGGGCTTCCTGCCAGCGAAAACCATGACTGCATTTTATACTGTAATTGAGTGGACACAGGATTTACCTCATTGGAGCACCTTGCCTGTCTGACTCCATTTCATCTTATTAAAAACAGAGACTTGGGACTTCTTCTTCTGCTTTTGTTTTTTTTATAAAAAATTTATTGAGATGATGCAATTATAGGCTTTTCTTTAAAAATTATTTGCAACTCACTGGCCCTGAGAAAAGGCATTTTTTTTTCTTTTTGTTACATTCATTTGATTCAGTCCCTTATAAACCCCACACCTCATAAACAACGAGATCAGAAATTAAACAAAAAAAAAAAAAAAAAGAAAAATTCTAGATTCGTTCTGGTTTGCAGGTGGTTGCAGTCGCAAGAGACATCTTTAAGAATGTTCACTTGGCATATGCGAAAGATTCAGGGAGTCTGTATTTGTTTAGTGTCGATGCAGATGGGGCCAAGAGTATCAGGTTAGTCTTCTGTGGTTTTCAGACAGGCAGGGATTATTGCCATCTCATCCCCCCCACCCCCCACCCCTGCATTGGCTTTGTATCACTCCCTTCATTCCAGAGTTCTGCCCAGAAGAGGAGCAGGCTGAGTGGGTGAAAACGAACTAGCACCGAATGCTTGGGCAAAGAAACTGCCCTTTGTTCTTTGTGTATTTTACCCAAATCTTTTATCTTCAGCTTCCTGGGTGGGAATGGGTCAACCGGGGGTATGGCTGGGCTGGATCTTAATCCTAACTCTGTCCCTGGCATACTGTCTGCTCCTAGGGCGAGTCGTATTACCTTTCTGATACTCAGGTTTCTCTTCTGCAAAAGAGAGTTAATGTTTCAAAAATGTATGCGGAGTTGGAGCCTAGGCAGGGCAAGATGGGAATGGTGGTTAGTCATTTAGGGAAATCCTGTCATAGCCATTTCGGTTTCAGCTAAATCTACATTCTCATTTGGACAAGGGTCAGTTTAAAAAGACAATGGATCAGTGAGTTCCAAAGATACTGTTGAAAGGAGCAAATCCATCAATCTGTTATTCCTCTTCTCCTGTGGGGAACCTCTCCCCCACCAAAAAAAAATTGGAACTTTGGTGATGCTGCTAGGCCAGACCAAGTTGTCTTGGGACAAAAGATCTTAGAGTTAATGTTACTTCCACATATCCAGTCTCGCCAATTGCTACTGCTGTCTCCTGAGGGAGAGGAGGCAACCTGGCTAACTCAAGATGCAAGATGCTAGATGCTAGATAATTTCAAAATGTGAGCGAGCGTGTCCATCCTAGACACGGCTGCGGGGCGCTTGCCTCCTTTGCAGCGCTCTTCCGAATTTTCCTTTTCCAATTCCTGATCTTGCAAGCCAAGGATTCCCATGATGGCAGCAGGGTAAGACGAAGGATTCAGGTCATAGATGTGCTTTTTACCTTGGTCTCAGGTGACATTTTCATCAGCCCTAGTACTTAGTGTTGCAGTGAAAAATGTCATGCTGGATAGATTCTACAGGTAGAATGCAAGCTCTCGGAGGGCAGGACTGTGCCCAAATCACTGAATCCCTCAGTGTCTAGCAGGTGCTTCATCAGGGTTTGCTAAATTGAATCTGAAATCTTTGGGGTCCGCAGTGTATAAGTACTGTATCCCTGTGTCAGCACTGCTCAGGTAGTCTCTCAAAGAACAAATGGGAAGGGCTTTTGCTGTGAAGGGAATCAATAGAAAAATCATTATTGGTAATGCCTGGATGGGAAATAAAGGATACTCTGGAATTAGCACCTTCTATTTCTTCTTCAAGTGACTGAAGGTGTCATCCTAATGCTTACAGATTCTTATAGGATATTGCTTCAACTACAGAAATCCTTGGATCCAAAGGGAATTTGCCCCCATCATTCCACCATAAAATTCTTTGAATACAGAGAGTCTGAGTCCTCATGCCTGAGTAAAATGAACAGAATAAGATCTCCCAATCTTAGGGAAGAGCAACATCCTGCCCTTGTCTCTGATTTCATAGTCATACAAAGGACTTCAGAAAAAATCCACCCTCTCTCTCCAGCTCTTCAACTCAATGGCTTTCACAACACACCAGTATTTGGCTTAATCTCTCTGTTTGAGATACTACATCAGTCATCAGAGAGGCTGGAAAACGCATCACTGGGTGCTGCTGAGTACTCTTGAAAGACATCTGTGGCATGCTGAGGTCCAGCTGCATTTCATCACCATTCAGGCAGATGCAGACCAAACCCTTCCTAATGGGAGCCTTGAGGCTCACACAGAAGGTCCCTGACTTCCCTGGAAGCCCAGTACTCTGGAGGGCAGAGCCGGGGGAAGGTGGGACAGTGGGAGCCGCCTGGCCATCTCCCTGTGTGTACGTGTGGTCTGATAAGAGGCAGGAACAGAGCAAGACTGAAGAGTCCTAATCAGCTTCTCAATTCCAGTGTCCTTAAACCAGTCCCTCTATGTGTGCCTCCCTCCCCCCGGGCCTGTGTACTTGTCAGTGGTCCAGGAGAGAATTCCTCATGCCTGTGTGCTGTGCCTGACTCAACTCAGAAATGGCTGGAAGCTGTGTGTGTGTGTGTGTGTGTGTGTGTGTGTGTCTGGCAGCTTCACCTGGGACCTGCTGCTGACAGTCACATGCCTACCCTGGGGATGGGGGGGGGGGGGGAACTGTGTGATACTCACTCTACCGAGGCAAGGAAACAAGAGAGAAACGAGGAGGGGGTGCTTTGTAAGGCAGGTCTAATCTTTCGGATTAAAAGAACACCGTACTCCTAATATTGGATTTTGAACCTGTATTGAAAGAGTCGATAAAAGGAAAGCAAATCTAAGCAGCTCTCTAAAAATATGTTACCATCAGAAGTACTAAGGAGTGGCACTTCCCTCATTTTACAAGATACTATTGACTTTATTTTGAGGTGTAAAAGAGCCACGAATGGGTCCATTCTGAAACACAGCTCTGCAAGAAGAAGGAAAGAGTAATGTATCTGAGGAATTTCCTGTCTGCCCAGGCTGGGCAAACACTGTCAGCAACTGCGACTGCACACTCCAGGGTCCCCCTTCTCAAATGCCCTGTGTCCTACGGGGACCAGGAAACTTAAAAAACAAAACACAAAAAACCTAGGAATTAAGAAAAAAAAGTTAGGGGAGGGCATGGAAATGACCACATGATGGCCTTTGGGACGGAGCAGAGAAGACCCCTCCTGCCTCACTAGCCTCCTATAGCCTGCTTGGGGATAACAGATCCCCACTGCAGAAGATCCGTCCCCTACCCCTCCAGTTCTGAACCAGCAGGCCTGTGTGGTCTTTTCATATTTGCTGCTTTGCAGCCCTTACAAGCTGCCCCTCAGGTGCTGTGGACAGCCTTCCAGGCTCATCGGATGCTTGGTGGCACCACAAGCCGCATGGCTCTCAGCCGTGTCGGGGCAGCCTGCTGCACTGGCCCTTATCTTCCGGAAGGACAGCAGCGTCTCTGATGGTTTTGGCCTCCCGCCGACAGGTGGCCCAATGCTAGGATGTGGGTTTCATTTAGTGGTGCCGGCCCCAAAGCACCCAGGCCACTGATTCTGCTTAGGTGCCAACGGTTGCCCAGACTCTCCAAGAGGCTGAACTCTGCGGAAAGGCGTAGGAAGCTCAACAGCAGGTGGGGAGGGAGGGCAGAGGGGAGGCAGGGAAGGAAAGAGAGCAAGAGAGAGAAAAAGAGAGCTCTCCTTTTCACTTTTATCTTTTTTAAAAGCATCTTTTTTTTTTTCTTCTTTTTTTCCAGCCAAGATCCAACAGCAACAGGAACAAACCTGAACCCTGTGGCAGGATAAAAAGTAACCTGAACCCTTTTGCAAGTATTCTCTTTCCTGCCCAGCTGGGTTTGCTGCACTTTGTGAGAATTGCAAAAAATATATATATAGAATCGATATATATTTCCATATGAAAACAACCTTGGGTGTCTTCCCCTAGATGAATGATGAAAAGTCAAACTGCATGGTCTTAAAACAATAACAAAAACACCATGAAACTAACAATAGGTGGGAGGGTGAGGGTGAGGAATTACAGACGGAGAGATTTCAAATGAGTAGGGAACGTGAAACCCGAGTCCCAGGCTCGTGCCCTCGCCAGAATGCCAGCCCCGCCGCCGTTGCTGGGTGGTTTGTCTAAGGTGCTCTTGGGTCCCTCCTGATATGCAAGAGAAGGGTCACTCCCATTCCTGGGTCTCTTCCTTTTCTACTCTCCTCAGCCCGCCGGCTCCGTCACGCCTCCAGCAGTCCTGGTGGGCAGGAGATCCCGTGGGCGCCACCCATTGACATGGTGGGTTGGTGCCTTCAGCATTCATCTTCCTGGTATATTTGTTCATCCAGCTCCTGGGACTCAAGGTGCTCCAGACGGTCTGTTCGGCCACTCATGATTTCATCTGGGGTTTTCATAAACCTTCAGAAGAGGAAATAGAGGGGTCAAGAGATTACATTTTCCTACAGTTGTTTTCATTCCTGAACTCGAAACTAAAAAGAAAGGCCCCATCCATCACCTCATATACCGAGAGAGCTACTGAACCCAGCTATTAATGCTGTTAGTGCTAATTAGCTAAAGCTGTCTCTTCCCCTGACTGCCTGAAAACAGTGAAGTAATCATTAAAAAAAAAAAAAGGCTAGGACAGTGAGGTAGAGAGCATTCCTTGGAGCTCTGTGGTACACTTCCACACACTGTACAAATGAACCCTGGTACAGCTCACTTGTCTGAGTGTCTGATTTTTAGAGTCAGATTTTGCAGTGACCTATGAGGGCTATAGATCCATTTCCATTCTGGACCATGAGTCCAGGAAATGGTATTCAAAACTTGAGTTTACCTCAAAGGATACAAGTAAATGCTGACTGGAAAATGTTGATAACAAGGCCAGTTGGTGGTGCTTTTAGAAATCAGAAAGGCAAAAAGAGTCATTTTTAATGTTATGACTGATGCAGCCAAAATGCTAGCCATTAATCCCCCTCTAGTCTACCTTCCTTTGCAGCTAGGTGCGTACAGCAAGCCTCATCTTTACATGGTTCAGAAAGACAGCCTCGGTGTCCATGCTCTCGCCTACTGCGGGAGTGCGCTTTCCACAGCCCCACTCTGGGCCCACACCTTTCCCTGCCATATACTCCGCCCTGCACCGGATGAACTGTCTTAAATCATACATTTTTCTCACATTCCTCCATGTTCAAAAGCCTATGATGACCACTTCTCAAGTCAAGGATATGGCCCTTGCCCTGCCCATTGGGGGCCCTTTGTTATTTCTACCCAGGAAACTCTTGATTCCCACTATTGGCTAGCACAAACCCTCCCTTCCAGCCTGGCCAGTGTTCTTTCTTATATAATCATGGCTCATGCCATCCTCCAAACCTGCAGCTTTGCCCTTATTCAGAGCCCTCTTTATTCCTTCCACTGTTGGAGCCCTCCTCATTCTTTGAGCTCTGCCTCATCATCACAGAGCTGCTTAATGGCACCAGTCCCCACGGAAACCTTCCTTCCCTCAACTCCTATAAATCTTGTAAAGAGAACCACAATTCAATACTTAACTTGATTACACACTGGGTTTTATACCAAGAAGCCTTCATTTGGTGGCACATCTGGCTTCCAACACTTATTTTCTCAAAAATGACAAATCTCTCCTTGCTATTAGCACTATTCTTTTAATTTGTTGAAAATTACTATTGGAAACCTAGGAACCTTCCAACTACTATTACTTTTCTGCCCATTATTACTGAACTTCTCAGACAGTACAATCTGTAGCGCCTGCAGTCTGTCTTTTGCTTTTACCCCCTAGCAAAAACTTTTCCCTCAACAACTGAAGTCACTAAACATTCCCTCCAGGCCGAGTCCACAGATATGCTATATCTGGCCCTTCAAAACTACCCCTTTCTGAGGGCTTGGGAAGCCAGCGGCCCCAGTTCGGTCCCACATGTGAGGGCCAGTGACACTGCTCTCAAAAAAACCCAAAACTACCCCTTTCTTCTTTTGACTACTTTTCCATATTAAGCTTCTGATATTCCATACCAGGCTTGTTAAGAAACACTTATTGAAAGGCTCCATAAAGTATAAAACAGAATTATGTAAAATGTAATTCTCTACCTTCTAGGGACTTATGATCTAGTTGTGGGGAGGACTTTGCGCGTACAACTATTAAACATGTGAATCGCTATGTGGCTTAGGGTCACAGGAACCCCAGAGATGATGGAAGATGTCTGTGTCTGAGCAGCTGAAGAAGGCCTCATAAAGGGCACTAGATTTGAGATGGACCTAGAGGGTTCCACGTGAAAAAAGCCAAAGTTAAAGGGATATCCATTTCTGCCATAGGGGATCATATTAGTGTTGTAGGGCAGCTGGCGGTGCACATCATGAATTCGGGAGGCAAGAGAGGGGCCCAGAGGTAAAAGGAGAACGTTGAGTTAATCTGGTTATGAATCATGAAGTCTAGATACCAGTCTCCATTGCCAGGGAAGCAAAAGCAATGCTTCTGCCTTTCTTTCATCTTCCAAATCTCAAAAACGTGCTTGTCATTGGTAGACTCCAATCTAGATCTGTAGGTAAGAAATCTTGGAAAATGTGGTTCCCAGGCCTCTAGCCCCCATAACATAGAATGGAGTGGGAATGGTGCTGAAGACCCAACGGACAAGCCAGCACAATGACTGACTCGGGTATAGGAAGGGTCACAGGTAACTCTAGTGTCAAGGTTGGTTGCAGTGATGAGGCCACTGAGGAGAAAGAATTCTGAGGGTTGGGGGGTGAGGGAGGGAGACTTCTAGCATGTGAAGGTCTGTCTTGAAGATTTCATGTCTGAGATACTAACATGATATTTAAGTGGACATGTCCTGTAGGAAGCTCTTGGAAATTCCAATTTGGAATTTCAGGGAGATTTGAGAGCCTATATGTAGAGATTTAAGAGTCTTACCACTGAGGTGATAACTCAAACTGTGCAATGGGATCAACTCATGCAGGAAAAAAGTGTAGAGCTGGAAGAATAGGAGCCAAGAACTAAGTTTAGGGAGAAGGATGAAGGGAAGGCACCAGCAGAGCCAGAGAAAGGAGGGTTTTATTTTTTTCTGTACTTCATTCCCTTCTGTTTCCATCCCTTGAAAAGCCTTTTCTCTTTCTTTCGAATATCTCAATTGTTTTGACTACCCCTCAATTACCATGTACAACCCAGGTTCTCTGCTCTTTCCAATCAGTACTTATCCCAGTAGCTAGCTCATATGCTCAAACACAGTGTCATTTTCTATCTGTATATAAATAATTCCAAATCTATGTCTCTAGTCCCATCTGTAACTCTTTTCTGTCCCACCTAAGATCTTGTTTGTTGATCCCATTTTCTTCCAAACTTCACTTGGTCTCACCCCGTCAACTACCACCAGCGGACACCAGTGTTCTATCTCTTCTGATGGGTACTCTAGATCCCTTCGTCTTCCTCTTCTAATTCTTTCTCTTCTTTTACATAGTGTTTGAATCACAATCTATGTGGTCGGTTAAATGGTTGGAACTCATTAGCTGTGAGTCCTGGGAAAAGGAATGTCTAGTACAGCAGCTTTTGGGCTTTTCTGATTACAATGCATTGTAATAAATACATTTTATGTCTCTCTCTCTCTCTCTCTCTCTCTCTCTCTCTCTCTCTCTCTCTCTCTCTCTCTCTGTCTCTCTCTCTCTGTCTGTCTCTCTCTCTCTGTCTCTCTCTCTCTCTCTCTCTCTGCATACCCCTGAAACAAAATTTTCATGAATCAATGGTCACTCTTAATTTCATGTGATACAGTCTTGATATTTTCACCTCCATCCTAGCTCTATCAATTCTGTTCTATTTCATTAAAAAAAAAAAAGTTGTGACTGACACATTAACTCTATTTCATGATTCACTGCAGTTTTCATGACTGCAGTTTGACAAACACTAGTTCAGAAACTAGCTTATGTAATCAGTAACCTGGAAGTCTAAGCTAAATTCCTTGCTTTGTCATTGAAATGTTACTCTGATTGCTCCCTTTACCTACACTGGTTGTTAATGCCAGATAATACTATTTGATCACTGCATTATTTTAAAGGTGAGTCTGATTGTGTTTAGTTTTGGTTTTCCTATAGGACAAGCATAAAAAAAGTTGTGTTTTTCTTCAATTCCAACAAACCAGCACCTGGTATCCACTTTGTAGCAATGATGGCTTTGATGATCAGATAGGCAGGTAGAGATGTCACAGGCTTCATCCTCCCTCTTATTTAAAGAAAACAATATCCTCCCAAAAGAAGGAAAGGAGAAAAAGGAAGTGCTACCTGAACAAAAGCCTTTGTCCAGGCTCCTTCCTGATGATGTTTAGTTTGTAGTAGTGGCGCAGGGCTCTGGACATTTTCTCATAGGTCATGTTTGTTCTGTTCTGTTTGTTCAAAGGAGGAAGAGAGAAAAAAAAAAAGCACAAAGACACAATGAAATGAACCTCAGAAAAGGCGCTGGGGGAGCTATTAAAATAAAAGCTCCTCAGCTGCTCACACAGCCCTGCCAGTCTGCGAAAGCTACCTGCTAATCTTCGGCCTTCTAGGCCCATTAGCTCCCACCCCTTTGCTTTTACACCAAGCGGTCGCCAAGATTTCTCAAGTGAATCACCCTTTTCAGAAGTCTGGGAGCTGAGCTAATAAAGCACATCCCATAGCAACTTCCATTATTTCCTTTCCCAAGACTGCGCTCAGCTATACCCACGGAATTTCGGGAGGTTCCCACTGTCCGTGGGTCATCCTTCACCTTCTGACCCACGGAGAATTAATCTCTCTCTCTCTCTCTCTCTCTCACTGCAGTAACCTTCCTCAAACTGTGTTTCTCGTTTGTCATTTTAAGGAAGAGATTTGTTTGTTTGTGTAAATTCCTATTGTGGAAGCAAGAATCCAGTGGTCTGGAGCCCTGGGGCCATGGCAGAATGTGGGGGTTGCAGAGGGATGTTTCTCTGTGAGTTACACAGTGAAGCGCCTGTGGGTGGGCCTTGCCATATTTGGTCATGGTCTGCATTAATTAGGTCCTCAAAGGCTGCAGCCAGGGCAGCGCTCCCTCAGTTGTGTCCCCCTCTGTCCCATCGGATTTGGCTGATCTGGGGTTGGGCCACCATGGTGCCTTGCCCCACATCTGCCTGTTTGTGGGCGGGCCTGGATCTTGGTGACTTGCTTTTTTATTTTTTAGTAGGAATATAGATTTATTTATGTAATTTTTTTGAGGGGGTAAATTCTTCGCTCTATTTATTTTACTTAATCGTATTGTGGTAAGAACACTTATCATGAGATCTACCATCTTAACGTTATGTTAACATCTTAATATCATGTTAAGGCATGATACAGTGTTAACTTTGGGTTCAGGGTGGTGCAGCAGATCTCTAGAACTTACTTAATGGAAACTTGATGCCCAGTGATTAGTAACTCCCCATATTTCCCTTCCCCCACAACCCCAGTCCACTCTTTGATTCAATTAATTTGTCTGTTTTAGGTACTTCAGTAAGTAGAATTAGGCAGCATGTATCTGTCTGTGACTAGCTTGTTACACTTAACATAATGTCCTCAAGGCAGGATTTCCTTCTTTTTTTTTTAAGGTTGAATAATATTCCATTGTATGTACAGACCGCAGTTTCTTTATCCATTCATCCATTGATGGACATTTCAGTTTTTTGACACACTTTTTTTACCTTTACACACTTGAACAGCTTTCCTAACTCTACAAGACTTTCTCTTTTAAATCCCATTCCCTCTTCCCAGTGTGGAAACTTGTGGGGCAATCCTACTTCTTGCTGCACTGGTTGCTCTTAAAGGGGGATGTTTTAAAGTCAGAACGTAAGTATTTTCCAGGTAGAAATGGGCTTTTGGGGACATGGGAGTTTCTAACTGACCAGAACAGAAGCAATGCTTCCCAAAGCTCTTCCCTGTTCCCCAGTTCCTAGTGACGGTGTGGGTGGCAGGGCAGAGGATGGCAAGGACGCTGACTAAGCCCTCAGCCCTCTCAGACTGGGATATGCTGAGTTAACTGGCACCTGGCATAAACAATAAACACAAAGGGGCATCGTTAATTATCTCCTTCCCTTTGCAACTGGGTAATGGTTTGCCCGGTAAGGATGACACTACATAATTACGAGCAGACTTAGGAAGCAGAAGATAGACAATGATCCTCCAGCCCAGCGACCAAGGCTTTATCTTGGCACTAGTTTACAGAGCAGATATCTGATGCCCTTTTACCTTATGGTTTCCCCACAGTCGAGCCAGTCCATTGGGATCCACTATCCGGAATATTTTGGATTCTTTGTCTTCCCATCGGATGAAGTTTTCGTACCGGCTGTCAGAAAGCAACTGATAGACGTAATCCCAAAGCAGTCTACAGTCTACAGAGGAAAAGGGCAAGAAAACACTGTTGAAAATATTTCTTTCTGAGGTCCTAAGAACAAGAATAAAAAAAAAAAATTGTTGAATAAGTAAGTGCTTTTGCCTACTTTGGATGGACTAACTTCCTCATTTGACAGGGAGGATCCCAAGGCCCAGCGAGGCCTGTGGGATGGTGTTGGGGAAGGGTGACCTTTCACCTGTGGAGGCCTTCGAGACCATCCAGGCCAACTGCCTCCTTCCAGAGATGGGGACACAGTGACCTGGGAAGAGGAGGGGATTTCTCCATTTTTGTGACCAATGACTTGAACTTGAGTAGAGCCTGTAGCAGAGCCAGAGAGCCAGCTCTAACTGTAAATGTGTTGGCTCTGAAAGTGGGCCGGCAGGGTGACAGGGCAGAAAGTGGGTCCCGATGTTCCAGAGAGAGCAGTGTGGTATAACTGTAGCATTAAGATGACTTTGGGGGCTGGCCAAGTGGCTGAATTGGTTAAGAGCTCAAGCTCTGAGCAACAGGTTCGCTGGTTCGATTCCCACATGGGCCAGTAAGCTGCCCCCAAGCCAAGCTGCTGCTGAGCTGCCAACAGGTGGCAGGATCGCTCAGCTGGTGAAAGCACGTGCTCCTAATAAGAAGACTGCTAGTTCAACTCCCATGTGGGATGGTGGCTTCACCCACCCGCAACTAAGATTGAACATGGCACCTTGAGCTGAGCCACTGGGAGCTACGGGTGGGGGGTGGGGGGGGCAGATGGCGACTGGACTTGGAGCTGAGCTAGCTGCGCTCTCCACAACTAAAACTGAGGGACAACAACTTGGCTGTTCCCCTTCCCCAATTCCCCAATAAAATCTTTAAAAAAAAATGACTTTGGTGTTGGAGTGATACTGAATGGATAAAAATGAGAAGACTGGGTCTGCTAAACAATGGCAGGAAAAGAATCATGATGCGTAAAAGGTGGTGGGAAAAGAAAAATGATGTGGCTTGGTGACTATGACAGTGGGAACTGTGACTAGCATGGTTTTAAAAAGAATACAGATCTCATTATAGCACACTTTGGAGGTCTTTAAAATGGTTTTTTCATAATGGAATCCAGGCAGAAAGAAACCCAGTGCCCCAAATCCCTTTCTCCACTTGTACAACTGATGTTTGATCATTTGGTTATGCAAAAAATATTTACTAAGTGAATTAGTATAGGCCAGGCACTATGCTAGGCCTCACCCTTTAGCTATAGTTTTGGCAAATTCAAAGAAAAGACATGTACTACATGCCTTTCCTTTATTGCAGTGCTTTCTGGGGTTTGTGCCATAAGGGTATGTGGTTTACCCTCCAGCAGAGACTTGATAGTGGGGGGAGAGAGAGGACAGACAGGTACTTTCTAGGTCTAGCTGATGTGGGATTGGCCCCTAGGTAAGAATAAGTGGCCCCAATTTCCAGGTGTTCCCTGCTGTTTCTAGGAGCTTTCATAGGCGCCAGCCAGAATGGTTGGTAATAAATGACTAATAACTGAATGCCGTGCATGCGCTCGGCACTTTCTATGCATTATTTTAATTCTCTAACACCTGCCGTCCTGGGATTTGAACTCGGGGGCTCCCGTGCTACAATGTGCTAACTTCCTTACGGAGGGCAAGACCTGGGAGACTTGGGGCGGGGAGTGTTTGGGTCAGACTTGGAGTATCACAGAGCCTACAGGTTCACCTCCAGAGAAATAAACACACTCTCCTCTGAGTATATTTACAAGGGGCACTGAGCCAGGTCATCTTGGGCGAATTTCTTGAAATCTCCCTAAGGTTCTGTTTCCTCACTTAGGAGACGAGAATCACAACACTGACTTTACAGGATTATTGGATGAGTGATAATGCCTGTGAAGAGAAAGTAATGAAAATAACAACGATATTTTGGTGCTATTTGCAGTCACTGTGCTGTGTATTCTACAAGCACGGTTGCATTTGACCCTTGTGACATTTGATGAGGCCAGAGCTGTTGTTATTCCTATTTTATGGACAAAGAAGCTGGGGCTTAGAGGGTTTGGTAATATGCTCTCATAGGGCACAGCTTGTGAGAGACGCATGTAGGATTCCAGGCTCTGCGTGACTTGGAGGCCTGTGCTATGCCCCTCTTCCCAATGCGATTTCTGTTCTCAGAGAAGCTGGCTAACAGGTATACATTTGTAAAATTTTAGGATCTGCTGGAGCAAGGTTGAACTCTGTTTAGTGCATCCTTTCTGAAATCCAGCCTTTTCTCTGAACAGCAGAAGGAACTGGCATAAAAATGTGGCATTTCCCAGGAGGCTTAATCTTTCAAGGAACTACCATTAAATTTAAAACGACCATAAATCTTTAGTACCCTTGCTGCCTCCTTTCTTCTCCGATTATCTGTGTCTAAAATTTAATGTGATGTGTGATTTATTGTGGTCTGGAAAGGACAAGTGGTGTTCTTAAAATTGGAACCCAAGTTTAACCGAAGCTGGCCAGTCACTTCCATAGCCACCCCTACCTGCTGCTGTGTTCTTATAGCCAGAGGGTGGGCTGAGCTGGGGGAGCAAAAAGCAGGGGACGACTCTTAGCATCATGAAGTACCTTGAGAAGTCAGTGTCACCCTACTGCAGACTGAGAATAATCTACCTCGAGTAAGAGGACGACTCTAGTTTCTAGGCAAAGCAGTGATACAGGCAAAGTGTCTTAACCTCCCCTCCCACCCACTTTTGTCTTGCAACATTTTTATTGCAAATGGAAAATAGAGAACTGAGCTGTGGTTTAATTGTCCAGTTTTGTCCTACTATCAAATCGCAGACACATTTTAATTTCCCACAATCTCTTCCAACTGGAAAACATCTGACAAAACCAAATATTATCATATAAAAATGCCGGTAAATAGGAGGAACAAAGCAAGGGGGGAGAGGGGTGGCGGCAGCTGTGCATAACTCCTGTTTCCTAGAGCGTTAAATCACTTTTACCACAAAGAGACTTGATGACACCTTTGGATTCATCTGAACTGAGAATGTGATTCTACAGAGTATTCATATTAATAAAATTTAATTTAAAAAACTATCTTTATTTTGTATTTTGACATAAAAAAATTTTGCCAATATGCAGGAGAGGAATATTTTTGGCAATCTTCTCGGCTTAGGCCAACTGGCCCTAAAATTTCAAGTGGCCCGTTCTCCTCCCATCATCATCTGCACAGGATTTTTTATTTTCATTGTTTCTGTTGCTTTCCTTTTACATAAGATGTAAAAAGTCTTGGTACGTAAGATGGTAAAATGTGAACCAGACCATTTCTTGGGCTTAACCAGCACTGGGGTACCATGCTGGTTTTTCAGAGGCATCAAACTGGGATCTTTATGTAAACCATTTACTAAAAAAGATCTAAAAGGTTATCTGCTCTCTGGTTGGTAAATGAAAGGTGGGCTTACCAGAGAACAGACTTTACCTGTAAGTTTAAAGAACATTTGTATCTTGTAAACTTTTCCCTCTTATAAATGTGAAAATAACCCCAAACCAGCTGCCAATTGATCATTTAAAATGGCATTTAATCCAGAAAAGCAAACTTTAGCTGAGTAATAAAAATATGTTGACATTCAAGACATATTGAATTACTCAGTCACTAACGGAGGTAGCAACAGGAATTTTGTGGTATGAGGCAGTTGTTTCAAGCTCAGAGTATAAGTGGCTTTTATAACACTATTGATTGTTTTGTTTCTTTAGTTAAAATTATGCCAGAATTTTACTGCTTGACCACACAAGTTTTTTTCCCTTTTTTTCACAATTGAAGTACAAGCCTTGTGAGTTATTTTTGTTTTTAAGATTTCAATTAAATAAAAGGCAGTTCCTTCCTAGATCTTCTGAAGGTTGTTACCATGGACCACCTGCCATTTCTTCAGCTTTGTCGAAATCCATGTCTGCACAGATACAACGTTCTTTTTTTTTTAAACTGAGGTATAATTGACATGTAACATTACAGTATTAGTTTCAGGTGTAGAACATTACATAATGATTTGGTATTTCTATATTTTGCAAAATGATCGCCACAATAAATCTAGTTACTATCCGTCACCATACGAAGTTATAATTTTTGTGTGCCTGTGATGAGAACTTTTGAGATTTCCTCTCTTGCAACTTTCAAATATATGTGCTACAATGATTGGCTATAGTCCCCATGCTGTGCAGTACATCCCCATGAATTACTTATTTTATAAGTGGAAGTTTGTATCCCCGTCCCTCATTTTGCCCACTCTCAACCCCCTCCCCTCTCATAACCATCATTCTGTTCTCTGCAATATGACATTCTTTGATCATCAATGAAAATGCTTAATACTATGTAATAAAATTCATCAAGCTCTATAAACAAAAGTTTATCCCATTACAAAACATTTGAACATGCATGTGAAAAAAAATTTTTTTAATCACAAGGTATTCATTAATTTTAAGTGCATTTCTCCTACCCTAAAGGGCCTTCTATATCAAGGCATGTGGATAATTTAAACAAATGCTCATTATTTGGATTTTCTCTTCCATGAGAGGAAGTGTATGAAAGGGTGTAGCTTGAGTGAAGTGTCATCGTAAAGTGTCATTTTCCAATTGCAGAAAGACAGTTCTCTCTTTTTGCTGCTGGGTGAGGTACCCTGGGTGTCCACAGCTAAAAGGCATTGTTTAAAAAAAAAAAAAATCCCTTCCTGTGGTTTGGGAGAAATATTTTCACTCCCACGTCTGTCTCTTACCAGAAACTCATTGTATAAGCTTGTTGAGCAGAGGTTGTAAAAAAGTTTGGCAATTCACACATAACCAACATGATTTCCAATGAAAAAAACCATGCTAGACAAAACTGATGTTTATAAAATCTGAGTGGGAAGTGAAGTTATTGACAAATAGAATCTTTAATGATGGTGGTTAATTTAAATTTCGGGAAAGCTTCTAAGAGAGTCATTTTATGTTGTTTTTACTGCCCAAATGGAATTTTAAATGAAGGTCTGTAAACCGGAGTTCCGTGGGTATAAACTCCAACAAAAACAGCCTGTGTGTCCCGGTTTAATTTCTTTAAATTTATTATGAAAAATTAATAAATTTATTTCAGATTCAGCAACAAAACAGGTTAAGTAGCATGCAAAAAAAAAATTTGCTACTCTGCATTATAACAGTCTGTCTAAAATAGGGGCAATCTTGTAGCTTATGGTGTATTTGGCAATGTCTGGAGGCAATTTTGGTTGTTACACCTGGGGTAGAGGATGCAATTGGCATCTAGTTGGCAGAGGCCAGGGATGCTGCTAAATACCTTATAATGCACAGTATGACCCCCCACATCAAAGAATTATTTGGCCTGAACAGCAAGAGTGCCAAGCTTGAGAAATCCTGCTTATAGGAAAAAGGGATTTACAATATGCAGGGGGCAAGCTCCAGCTCAGTTTTGTTTTTTTCCCTTAATTCTAGATAAGCCATTACCTGCTCAGTTTTGTTTTTTTTCCCTTAATTCTAGATAAGCCATTACCTAGAAGCAAAAAAGTTGATAAATCCAGCGCAGCCAACCTTGTGTTGATACGCAGAGGTGTGTTTATAATGGATAATTGCTTGTGTTTGGCTGCGGCTTAGGAAAACAGAAACCATATGCGCACAGTGGCAGGCAGGGGGAGGGAGGAGGGAGGCAAAGAAAACTGGTCTGTGCTTCCTGGCTTCATGGGGCAGAGGGAGCACAGCTGCAAGCAAGGCGGACCCCTCCACCTCTGGTGGCAGAAGGTGTGCAGCAGGGCTGGGAAATGCTGGTAGAGCAATTCAAGCAAACCTTACAGCTGAGGCTGAGCCACCGCTGGAACCCCCTACCGCCCAGTCCCTGCTTCTGCAGGGGGGCGGGGGGGGGCATCGCCTGGGAATTCACATCCAGGGACTGCGGGAGGGAGGGACGCAGTATTCCAGAAACGTGTACCCTGAAACCAACGGGAATTTCCAGTCTCCTCAAGCCCCTTCTAGTATTTCCCATGCAGCCACTGTGCCGTTACTGTTTATCTTTTAAAAACATTGTCCTGAAACGTCCTTCTCTCTCAGGACACTGGGATTTCTCAGTAGTTTACAAGGTCAGAGCTATTGGGGTTGTCCTGTTGGAGTGAAGACCCTCCTATCCCCAGGGTTCTCATCCATCCCCTCTAAATGCGGGCAGCAGGCAAAGCCCCAGAGGAGGTGAGAGGGAGTGCAGAGGTTAATCTCCGGGGAAATCAGGAAACCAGGGCTCCTTGAAGGGGCACCCTTTGCAGGCCAGCATCACTTGAAACGAATGCCACACACACAGGCCTTCTGGGTCAATGTCCTGTGCCAGCTCCGGTGGACAGTGATGCTGGCTGTGCCCACTACTCTCCCCTCACTCTCTGCAGCCCTGGAGTAGAGCAAAGAAAAATGGAGCAGGGAAGGGACACTAATGCTTGGTAATGAACCTACTTGCGCACATATTCACATATTATCTCATTAGTCCTAAAAAGTACCCAGCAATGGGTATTAGTACTCTCATTATTATGAATAAGGCAACTAGGCCCCGGGGACAGTAGGCACCTTTGGTGGGAGACAAGGATTGGAGTCCAATCCTGCTGACTCCATGCTGTCGCACAGGCCCTGCTGCTTCCCCAGGCCAGCTGGCAATTAGGACCCTAGGCCAGGTGTCCTACAGAGCTCTGGGCTGCAAGGACCTGCAGAGGGTTATCTGCCTGAGATAGTGTGGGAGGATGGGGTGGCTCTTTCAACTGTTACTAAAATCCTGAGACCCTCTGGCTTTTGGAGACAGCCCCCAACCCAACCCTTTCCTTTGCTCCAAGCACATTTATACACATACGGTGCGTGCAAAAGTGCACACTTGCCTGCACATCCCACACTGTACCGCAAAGGCCAGTCATGACTTCCATCCTAACCCCTTTAGGTTTCTCTCTCTTTTTTTTTTAAAGAAGATTTTATTGGGGAATTGGGGGAGGGGAACAGTGTTGTAGAATTGGGGAAGGGGACCAACCAAGTTGTTGTTCTTGTCTTTGCTGTGGAGGGCGCGTCACCATCTGGCTTCCTGTCAGCAGCTTGTGGCCTCTAAGCTCAAGGTGCTGTGTTCAATCTTAGTTGCAGGTGGGCGTAGCCACCACCCCATGCTGGAGTTGAACCAGCAGCCTTGTTGTTAAGAGCGCATGCTCTATCCACTGAGCCATCCGGGTGGCAGCTCAGCTCAAGGTACTGAATTCAGTCTTAGTTGCGGGTGGGCGTAGCAGCCCACCATCGAACAGGCAATCCTGTTGTTACACCAGCTGAGCCACCCTGCCACTTGTTGGCAGCTCAGCGACAGCTTAGCTAGGGCGCATCGTCACTGGCCCACGTGGGAACTGAACCGACGGCCCTGTTGCTTAGAGCTCATGCTCTTAAGCCAACTCTTAACTAACTGAGCCACTCGGCCGGCCTTAGATTTCTCTTTTGTGATACCTTTTTCCCTTCAAGGCTGCTACTGAGGCTCACGTACAAAAGAAAAGTCCATGAGCCTCCTTTAAAACAATTTCTCCAGGACTAACTATTGCTGGGGAGGAAGCCAGGGGAAGAGCACGGTGTGACCCCTCCTCCCCCATCCTGGAGGCACCTGAGGCTTAGCCTCCAACTGCTTACCCCAGGTTCTCAGGCTTACTCTTCTTCATCTGATTTAAGATGAGAGGCTTCCAGGATTGACTTTCTGTGCATATAAAACTCATCGAGTCAATAAAGCCAGATCAAGAGAAGGACACTGGTCTAGTCTGGTGACAAATCAGCAATAAAGGAGACTCGATGTCTCCCTGATTAGAATCTCGTTTCTGTCAAAAATGTAAGCTTGAGAGATAATCAGCATAGTTTTAAGGATCTGAAAGGTTGCCATGATGTGTGTTATATGTGGGCTGGGAGTGAGGAGAGCCCGAAGCAGGTGGTGGGGGGGGTGATTCTATGTCTGATTTGCTGTACAATTAACCAACCAATGATATCCTCACAAACCATGAGGAAGTTCATGTTTACAGAGAAAATTGAGAGATTTAAGCAAAAAACTGTGCGATGACCACAAGATAAGAAATATTCTTCTTTTTAGATGGGTCATGGACTCTGAACAACCAGGTCTGTACAGACCTCCAAAGTCCCCACTTTTGCGTAGCAAATGAGGGGCTACGAATGGATTATAAACCAGTGTGCCCATGAATCTTTCTTCCTTAGCAGATTTTTGGATGAAGGCCAAGGAAGGGACAAGCAGACGGGATGTCTGATCACTCAGGTTTTAATGGAATTGAAGAAATTTAAGAGAAAGCCAAAATGACTTAAATTTTTTCTTTTAAGACTTAGCTGTGTATAGTTCAAACCAAAGCAGGTGCTTAGTTTATGTGATGGCATAAAGTAAGAGGATATTGCTTATGCCAGCAAAGATGCAAAATTTAGCGTTTAGAGATGCCCTATTCTATCACCTAGAAAAATGCAGGGCACATAGAGATACACGGTAATTTTTGAATGAATGGATGATTCAACTACATAATTCAAGTATGCAAAGAAGTAATTTCTCTTACTTAGCTATATTTTATTTACGTGGATGATGTTATTGTAACAATTCCAGACTGGTCTGCAAACAAGCCTGCAGTCTAGAACTTGTCTCCCTTCTTACATCACTTGTTATTGTTCCTCCCACATGTGTTAGGCATGCCTCAGTCTTTAAAGTGCGAGTGATTCCTTGAGAAGAGAGAGACGGCGGTTTCTATGTCCACCTCTGCATTTTGCCTACGATTCTGACCAGACAAGCAGACAATGCTGTGGGACAGGGGGCAGCAAACATTTTCTGTACAAGGCAGGTAGTGTATGTAGGCTTTGCTGGCCATACCATCTCTGCAGCAACGACTCAGCTCTGCCTTTGCAGCACAAAAGCGGCAACCGACAATAACTACGTGGTGTGGCTGTGTGCCAATAAAATTCGATTTACAAAAACAGGCGGTGGCTGATTTGGCCATCGGGCCCAAGTTTCCAATGCCGACTCTGGAGTCCCAGGCCAGAAGGAAACAAGTGTATTAGAAAGAACGCTGGATGGAAGCTTGACGCTAGGACTCTTCATGTGTCTGATTCTCGGTTCTGTAAAAGGCCCTTTCGGCTTTGAAGTCATCATGTTCGAAGAACGAATTTCAATATATACTGAGAACATGACTCACGGAATCACCAGAACTACACCTCATCAACCCATGGAGCTCACTGCCAATATACTCTTTGAGTATGAAACAAACACACTGGCAAGTCACAGGCCAGTAAAACTTCTGTGGGCTGAGAAAAATGTTAGGAGGTGGAAGATGCTGCCCCACCCCTTTGCAATTCCTTCCTGAGGTTAATAAATAAAAATAAGCGCAGAAAGAGTCAACTTGCACATTGTTACACACCCCATTGGCAACTCAATAAAAATACAGAGCCCAGGATCTTGTCTCGCTGTGGCCTACGTTAAACTCTCCCCGAGAAACACCAGCCATTCCAACTTGTTAGGCTCAATAACAATCCTTCTGATTCTTTGAAAGAAATCTTTAAAAATAAGCGGCATCTTTAAAAATAAGCTACATGTTATATTTAAAGACATCTAATTTGTGGTGTGTATTTAAATGGTCAACTATCTATCGAATTTCCTTTATTATTTTAGTTTTGCCATAGGTAAATACCTAAGCAAACGATCATAACTTTGTATGTAATCTCCTAATTGTACGATGTATCCCAATTTCAGGGTGAAAAGTGAAAAAATAAAAAATTTATGAAATATCATGGATTTTAATGGACCCAGCTTCTTCGATTTATATTTCTAACTGAAATAGAAAAAAAATATACCGGGCCCTCTCTTGTTTTGGAGTTTTCTCCATCTGGAATGACTTCTTAATCCCTCGTCTATATTCTAAGCATTCATCTAAAACCAGCTAAAAGCAAGCCCCTCCATGAAGCCTTCCTCATATGCCTATTCCAACCTCCCATGGGATTTAACTGGAGTCCTTTGAAGATGCCACATGCTGCACTTACACTAATCGTGTTCAGCTCCTTCACGTCATGATTGTGTACACCCCATCCCAGTGAATGCCGTCCAGTGCCTTAAATGCAGGAGGCGTCCAGATGCGTAAATCCTAGGGCACCTGAGCAGATTATATCTGAATGGATAAGAATTTAGCTTTACTTTCTGATCCACGTTCATAAGTAGTGTTTCCCTTCGTGAACAATTCAGCAGCACCTTCATTTCACCTTCATTTCTCTCCACGCTGTGCTCATTCAAAAAGCATTAGGAACTAAGTTTTCTCATCCGCTTTATAGAGGTTTGAAGGATTATTATGGCGGTTGAGTAAGGGCAGAACTTCCCATTGTACATAGAAATCACCCAATGAATTCGACCTTCAGTGAACAGAATCAATTTCACAAGGATCCGAGTAATCTCAAAAGACACCAGAAGGGTTGGGGTGGAGAGACAGGGACACCCCAAATGAAACAAAGGAGGCTAGAGTAGTGAGTGCTCTTCAGAATCAAGCTAAGTGTTAGATCATAGGCTTTGGGAGCTGGAGTTAGGGTGTAGACTTTCCAACGCTCTCATTTCACTCACCCCTGAGAAAAACAGTGCCTTTCAGTTAAATTAGCTAATCATGGGTTTGGTTTTATTAATTAAGACATACACCTGGAGATGTTTAAACTTTTTCTTTCTTTCTTTTTTTTTTTTTGAGGGCAGTGTCACTGGCCCTCATATGTGGGACCCGAACCAGGGCCGCTGGCGTCCCAAGCCAGCGCTAACCACCGCGCCACTCAGCTGGCCCTAAACTTTTGAATATACCATTAGAGCATTAATTATGAATAATTTTAAGGGTTTCGATCATACTGAAGGTGTTGAGGCATTCTCCCAAAGGACCTGGGCCGTAAGGTTATTTTACACTAAAATTCTGACTTCCCAGAGTCATAAACAAAAGCACAGATTCCACTTTTCTGTGTGTTTTCTTGAGACAGAGAGAGGGCATCCACGGGCACCAAGCTTCATCACTTGGTTGGTACAATATTCCATGGAGTGTCTTACTGATGAGACTACATCATTCAGCCAATAATTCTGATGTTCAGGAATAAAATTAAACATCATTCAGCCAATAATTCTGATGCTCAGGAATAAAATTAACAAACAAAAAAACAGTACAATTTTTAAGAGACTAATATTTTAAAATTCACAAACCTACTAAACGAGGGGAAACTAACTCCGTTTGTCTAAACAATTTAACGTCCTTGATGCACGGGCTAATCTTAGATTCCTAAGATGTCTGTGGTGAAGACAGCATCATGGAGAAGGTGGACACGACAGAGCTCGATGAAGAAGGCAGGCCCCATGAGGGCAGCGCTACAGACAGCAGCCAACGGGGCAGCAAGGGCTGCCCTACAGTCATCCAGACCTTGGCTTATCTGGGGCTCAGTCTCCTCTGTGGTTTCCCCTGTCCAAATGGCGCTTCCATATGAAATGAATACAGCGGTAATAAGCTATCTCAAAGAGCTGTCCTGAGAATTATAAACAAGAAGGAAATATCTGCAAAATGTCCAGAACCGCTGTGCAGACCATGCAAAAAACAAGACAAAAAGTGGGTATATGGGCAAGAAGGGTCTTGCAGGAAAGCCTGGGATGGATAATTTATATTATTCACAGTAATATACAATATATTGACCCATCCTCTTTTTCCAACTATCTGGGGGAAATTCACATGTTTTGTCTAAGCTTTGCTTCTTTATCCCCCCCTTTTTTTTTTTCCTTTTTGCAGTTTTTCTTTTTATTATTAAAAACGTGTGTAAGTGTGTGTGTGTACACACACATATGTAACACATACGTAAAAGCAGAGAACAGTAATTTGAACCCCTGTGCATCCATCCCCCAGCCAAATAGCCGTGAGCTCATGGCTAACCATATTTTACATATACCCCACCCATTCCTTATGCCCAACCCTGCAGGACCATTTCATTTTTCATAGTTTAAAAAACATATAAGTCATATTTCTTTGCCATTTTAGTTTCTTAATTCAACGTTTGTGATGTAAACTGTTTATAACAAGAAGATGGAGGCAACACTGGAGGGAGGTACACTTGGGCCAGAGAAAAATTTGGAAACAAATGATTGAAATGAAAACGGGGGACAATGAGTCAAGGCAGAGGTAAAGTCGTCTGTAGGACTCCATGTTGTCAGGCTGTTGGGAGCATTGCTCCATTCTGGGGTTTGGCAGGAGCTCGGTGCTGGGGCATCAGCTCATTGAAAAAGGCACATGTCTCACCTTTCCCTGAACAGGACTTCACATCTCCTGCCTCCATGCATTCCTCCCACTATTGAACACAGAATCACCTCCCTGCAAAGCCTTCCTTGATTCCTCCAGTCAAAATGCACCTTTTCTCTGCTTTGCTTCCATAGTGCTTAATTATCCTAGCACAGAGTAAATCAGAAATAAGTGAATGAATGCTTGTGCATTGAATGAACGGGACATAGGCCTTATTTCATTCTGCCTTATATTTTAGTTAGTGGTTTTCACATCTGTCTCTCCCAGTAAATTTTCAGTTCCTTAAGGAAATAATTGTGTTTAGTCAGCTCTGTGTCCCCTACTTCCTAGTGCGTTTATCTGTGCATAGTCAGTACTCTACAAATGTCTCACAAATGGGGCCACGCTCTAGGAAAAAGAGCTAATCTGCCAAGTGGTTAGAGGATTAAGCTTCTGTAGGATAACTTCATGCAAATGATGGGAAGACTAACAAAAATGTGTAGGTTTCCACTGGTTTCTTGTCTTAGGGCAGCAAACTTGGGCTTGTCATTACAAAAGTGAAAGAATCTGGGAGTGGTGTCCTCTGCCAAATGACCCAGCAACACCTGCCTCCAGCATCATACTCCTGTGTTTGTCTCCTACCCATTCCCAAGGTGAAGGCTGCACTGAGTTGCTGCCCATAGGATGGAATTGCAGGCCTGAATCTGAGACAAAGGTTCTTTATGCTGTGTCTGGTTATTAATTAGCAGCTGGAAATTTCAGGCCAGGGCCATTAACATGCTCATAAACCTTTTATTTTAAATGTTTTCGCTTAGGCAAGATTCTGATGTGACTCTCCTTATAAACTGCACGTAGGACATTTGTTTCTTAACATTTCTGAGGCTCATTAACGCCTCTGTCCTAGCGGCTCATTAGCTAGCCCATTAGGGATTTCCCTCATCCAGGAGAAGCCTCCACTTGCCATCACAGGGCCTTTGAGGGCACTTAACTGGGAGGGGGTGAGGCTAGCTGCAAGGCTCTAAGGAGACAGTGGGACTTGGTGAGGTCTCCCCGGAGGCCGAAGAGCGGTGAAGCGGAGCACTCACTTACCTGCTATCCTCCCAATGGGCATGGCGTGCTCCTCAGGTGGGGAGACGGACACCATGATGTGGTTCATATACGCCAGGTCTTCCCGATGGGACAGGTTGATGGGTTTCCCTTCCCTGTGCAGCCCGTCCTCGGACAGCCTGGACTGTTTGAAATCCACGGAGTGCCGGGGGTTCAGGATCAAAGGGTGCATGATGGGGCTGGGCATCAGCTGGATCACGCGTGTGCTCTCCTGCCGGGGACTGGATGGCTTCTGGTGGGACTCGGAGGACGGTGGGCAGTGATTATTCTCCATGGGAGACACTGACAGGGGGTAGGACTCTTGGTGGTTATTCTCCTGGTGCAGCCTCTGTCCCTGGGCCCTCTCGGCCGGGGAGAGGCGACGGATCATGTTGTCCAGGGGGGACCGAAGGGGACGCTGTTCGGGGTCAGGAGACGGCCGATGATTTGTCGTGACAGGTGATCTAGAGCGGTGCAACAGTTCAATGGTCGGGGGGTTGTGGTGCACATTCTCCACCGGTGGCCTGGTGGTCCTCTGGACACAATTATCTGTGGAGTGAAGGGAAGGACAAGCACAGATGTGAGTGAATTGTTGGGACAGGGACAGCACTGCGGTTCTAAAGTAGTAAAGAGGAGAGTATGTGCACATACAATGTAGCGCCTTTCTTCCCAGGATACAGAGTGGTGTTTTCGCTGCTTAACATAAAAATTCAAGTGCACATATTTAAAATTCTTCTCCTATTGCTATGCAAGCCAGGAATGTGTACGAATATTTCATTAATCACCTACAAGTGGCTGAGAAACACAAGGATGTCAAACTTTTCTTCTTTATCTTTTTGTTACCTGATTCTTTGATGTCGTTTTCGGGGTCCTTAAGGATTTCTCTCTAAATGCTTTCACTGATTTATATTTTCATAACCAAATTTTTATATTCTCTAACTCCAATTGTTGGTAATAATAATAATAATAATAATGATAATAATAAAGCAATTACTATAGCCTAGGTACTTGTATTATATCATTTAAAATTTACAACACTCTAAGTAGGAGATACTACTATGTTACACCTATTCTACAAGTGAGAAAATGGAGGCATAAAGAAGTTAAACAACTTATTCAATGTCACACAGCCAGTTAGGGGATTAGAACCAAACTGCAATCAGATTCTAGAACCTATGTACCCATTACAATAGCTACCACTTTGCTATGTAGAAACTGGGGGAGGGGGTCACATCAAAACCTGTTCTAAGCATGAACAGTAGGCCTAATGTACAGAATGATAATCTTATACTGAAAGAACATTTAGGATTACCTTGTTTCTGTGTGCACAGACCCCACCTGCAAGTGCTCAGAGATAGGTAGAGGTAAGTAAGAAGGAGGAGGGAAGGACACAACATACCTCTACCCTCTACCTCGCACTTGAACTTTCAAGCTGGTCACATTTGAGCCAGGACATCAGAGATGTCCATAGCTCAGCAACAGAGGTAGCTCTGGGAGCTGGGTTGAGAGAGACCAGCACACACATGGCTTTTGGAGTCCCTGCTAAGCACAGGAAGGAGCGACATCTGCCTACGAAATGCAGCTTTCTACAGGGCTTCACATTCACCTTAGTGAGGTTTTTCTGGCTACGTCTGTCCCCAGAGCTGTCTCACCAAAAGGATGGGCATGCTTGCAGGTCCCTGTTCTTGTCAAAGACTTTTCCATGATTCTAAGCAAAGCAAGTCCACGGTATCTCCTTTGTCCATTATGATATCTCTGTGAAGAACATATAAACGGGATCTGGGAATTCGACAGGGTGAGCAGAAGTGGTCGTTTCTTAGAAAGTTTTACACAGGATTAAGAGGAAAATGGGGACTCTGCTGGATCCCACCCATCACGTGAGACCGGGCACAAAAGGAATATTGTTCATGATCATTAAGAGATCATCTTCCTGAAGGAAAAGGGTTAATTTTTTAACTACTGTATAACTCGCTGCCATGAATTTAAAAGTGCTTAATCACTGGCATAGCTACCAGTAGCAGACTGGTTAGCAAATTATGGTCTACCTCTGAGCCATGGATGACTATGCAGCTATGAAATGGAACGAGGAGCCCTCGGTATCGTGCCGGGGACTGGTCTTCAGGCTCCATGGTCAGATAAGCAAAGCGAGATGCAGTATTTAGGGTATGCTACCGTTTTTCTAATTAAGGCGAAGGGGATTCCAGTTTAAATAATGGCAGAATGACTTAGATCGGATAAACCTTGGCACATATGGATATGATAAAATCTGGATAAAATACATCTATAAAAGCTATTGGAGGGTACTGGAGAACACTGAAGGGGTTTTCACTCTTGAAAGAAGGGAACTGCGCACAGTGGGATCCAAATTTATACAGCTTCTGCCCTGATGATCCTCCCAAGTCCATACAGTATGCGGCTAGGAAATGAACAGAAAGTTTGCTTGAGATATCAGGGAATACAGTACGGAGCTGCCAGAATGGCAAAAAATCGAGAGAGCAAATTTCATAAAGGAGGGAGCCTCAGAGGGAGTAGTCATGAACTGGTACATAAAGTTCTCTCAAATCCTTAACACGTGCTCCTGAATAGCACATGTGCAGGAGAAACTCTAAGGAGCTCAGTGAAAAAGCAACAACTGTATGATTGAAAGATATGAGCAGAAATCTCAGCTATTGGACAGTTACTGGAAACAGAGTTCAGAGTTTAAGTCCTATACCTTAGGCTATTTATTACCCTAAAAGGCCACACCTTAGGAGGAAGGACTATGCTCTAGAACAAAGGGATTTCCCTAAGGGCTAAAGGCAAAACTGAAATGTATCTGCTCTAATGAAATGTAAGACCAAGCCTCCACAAACTCCAAGTGACTGGCTAGTCTTTAATTGCCTGCTAGAACAAAAATCAATACCCTTCAGAGGAATACAGCATAATCCAGAGTCTCCACAGTATGTTATCTATAATGTTCAGTATCCAACAAAGGTTTTGTAGACATGCAAAGAAACACAAAAAAGTGACCCAAAATCAAGAGGAAACGCAATCAACAGAAACAGACTCTGAGATAATCTAGATGTTAAAATCAGATGTTTAAAGTACGTACTTTACTGAGCTCTGAGCAACAGCAGTTTGATGCCCAGCCCGAGCTGAGCTGCCGCTGAGCTGCCAACAGGTGGCAGGATGGCTCAGCTAAAAGGCAAAAAAAAGAAGTAAGTACTTTACAGTTCAAGCACTTGAAATGATGACATAATGAGTGATAACAGATGGAGACCGTCAGAAGAGAAACAGAAACAAACAAAAAAGATTCTAAGACTGAAAAAAATACAATATCTGAATGAAAGACTGGATTGGATGGGCTTAATAGCAGGTTGCAGATGACAGAAAAAAGAGTTAGTAAATTTAAAGACAGATCAATAAAAATTAAAAACAAACAAATAGATCCTCAGTGACCCATGGAACAATATTAAATGGTCAAATAGACAAGTAATTGGAGCCTAAGGAGATAACAGAAAGAATGGGGCAAAAAACCCCTGAAGAAATAGTGGCCAAACTGTCCCCAAATCTGGCAACAACAACAAAACAAAACTTAAAAGATCTTATAATCTTAGCAAATCCCAAGCAAGAGAAATACAGTGAAAGCTATACCCAGGCACATCACAGTCAAATGAAAATCTTGAAAGTAACCAGAGAAAAAATTATGGGAAAAAGTTAAGCTACTTCTGGCTAAACACAGAGAGAGGGAGGGAGGAAACAGAGAGAGAGAGAGAGAGAGAGAGAGAGAGAGAGAGAGAGAGAAAGAGAGAGAAAAGGGAGAAAGGGAGAAAGAGAACAAGCATGAGCACAAGGAAGATGGATGGAAACCTATAGCTTGAAATAGACTTAAGGGACACATCAACCATTTGCAATGTATAGACCCTTGCTTGCATTCTGATTCAAATAAACTGTAACAACATTTATGAGATAGTTGGGAAAATGTGAATATGAATAAGACATTTGATGATATTGAAGAACTATTAGTTTTCAGGTGATGTGACAGCTCTGTGATTATGATTTTATAAAGGTCCTTATCTTTTCAGACTTGTACTGATACATTTACAAATGAAATTACATATCTGGGATTTGTTTCACAATAATCTGGGCTGGTAAAGCATAGAGTAGGTGGGGCATAGAGGAAACAAGACTGGCCATAATTGCTCATTGAAGCTGGTGATGGGTACACAGTGGCTCATTATATAATTCTCTTTACTTCTGTATCAGTTTAATATTTTACACTATAAAAAGTGTTGTGTGTATGTGTTTTTTTTTAAGTGCTTAATCAACCTTGAAAGAATACAGGTTGGGATGACAAGTACTAACTTTCTCACTTGAACCCAAATGCAAATAAAAGCTTGCAGAGTACTGGTTAGGGCCATGGAGTTCTTTCACGGCTGGGATTTAGTATGAAAGAAATGATCTAGTCTTTTGGGGGATGAGGAAAGTTTTCTTTTCATAGCTAATATGGAAATCAATTCTGCTCTCCACAGAAATGAGTATCTTTTGTCCGTGGTTCACTTTTTATTTGTTACATAATATGATCATCGTACGCAACTATTTAAGACATTTGCATTTTGAAGCTTCATATATTTTCTTCCAAATGCCATTGACAGAATGTCTCCCTTTCCTTAAAAGTTTATTAAGGTTTAAAAATACTTAGGAATGATGAAAACCATGTATTGAAAAATCCGATTTCCTGAATCCATTTCCTGTCTTATAACTTTTAAAATGGACACAGGCGTTGGCCACCGGTCTGGTTACCTGCAGCCTTTCTTTGATGTGCTTCAAGGCTCAGGGTATGGGTGTGCACCCAGGGCCAGCCTTAGGAAGTCTGGGAGGACTAGGAGAGGAAGAACTTTCATGCCAAGGGCAGAAGAGGAACTGATGTCATGTCCTGGAGAGATTTCACTCTCTGTTCCTGCCCAGATCCTTGGGAACAATGAAGGAGGGAAGCAGTGCTCTGGATAATCAACTCAGATTTTACTTTTGACTCAGGATCCGGCAGAAACAGGACTTGGAGGAGCTTGATTTATTTCTTTCTCTGCAGACACCGCTCAAAGAGGAAGTACTTGATGAAGTTGATAACATTAATGGTAGAGAACTGGATCCACAGGTATTTAATTCCAGGCTTCTGGTGGTCTGGGCACAACCACTGTCAAGGCTGAAAGGCCTGCAATGAGACCTTCCAAGCTTTTGTTTGAGTTTGCAAAGCACGCGCCCACGGATGGAGACGGCTCTGACGTGCCTACCCTGCTGCCTGCTGCCTCTGTTATTATAAGTTGGCAGCAGGGCATGGAAAGTTATGAGACCAGAGCCGGCAGGCAGAGAAGCTCCGGACACAGGAAATGCACTGAACGGACAGTGGGTGCATTAAATCCCCCAGATGTAGGAGTCTTCTGTCTAAAACAAGAAGATTTTTTTGGTCTGGCCTTGATGTCTGGGTTTGTTCTTGGTTAACTGCCCAGCTGGAAAGCTGGGAAATTATCCACATTGTCCTCAGTCTGAAGGTCTTGATATAGGAGGGAAAATGCACAAGGAAGAAGGAGGGAAAGTCACACATAATTAGTCAGTGGGCATGGAAAGAAGCGGGCAAAGGGGGAAAAGACCAAGAGCTGTTAGGGAACCTCTTCTGGTTGCAAGTGTTTTCTGATCCCAAACCTTTCTCTTCGTAGACCTCTTTTAGACACAAATAATCCCTTCTCAGTGTCAAACAGCCCCAAATAAATTAGGACTTTAAATGTGATGATTACAAAAAAAGGTCTGATTTCTTTTTTTGTCCTCTTTCCTTTTGACTTATTAGGAAAGGTTCTCTACTTAAAAATTCACCAAAATTCGACCCAATTTAATCGTATTATAAATAATGAAAAACTAGTAAACCTAAACCAAACAAACAAACCAAAACTGCCTTTGGTTAATTAAAGTCATGGATTTTGACGAGGAAATTTCCAGGGTAGAACAAAGGCTAAGATCAAGTTTGTATCACACAGCAGGATCACATTTCCACCATCATTCTTTCCCCAGGGCCATGTCTGATAGGAGAAGTCAGTCAGGGAGATGCAAATCAACAGGCAGGTAACTCTCACAGCCTCTGTCCACAGAGTTCCACATGTTCTGGAAGGGACCATTTTCCAGCAAGATACATTGTAAAAGATTAGTGGGCACCCTGAATGACATAAAGAGCTAGATAGAGATTAAAGACTCTAAGTCTTGAGATGGAATTCAAAACAGATTTCATATACACTTAGGTTTTATCACCCCCTGTTATGGGTTGAACTGTGCTTCCCCGCACTCAAAACAAATATCCATACGTTGAAGTCCCAACCCCCAGGACCTCAGAATGGGACCTTATGTGGAAATAGGGTCACTGTAGATGTAATTAGTTAAGATAAGGTCATATTGGGGCAGGGTAGGCCCACCCTACTTCAATGTGACTGGTGTCCCTATGAAAAGGGGAATTTGGACATATACACAGGCACACACTGTATGACTGAAAGGGGAATGTTTTGCTCCACAAAACAAAAATATGAGCTGAATCACAGAACTTTGGGTGATGCCAACTAGGAATATATAAAGTAGTGTCTCGGATGCAGAATATGCGAAGAGTAATGTGGTCATTGTTCCCAAGGATATCGCAGTTTAATGGAGAATGTAGACACATTAAAAAAACAAAAACAGGGGCCGGCCGAGTGGCGCATTGGTTAAGCGCTGGTTTTGGGATGCCAGCGGCCCCGGTTCGGATCCCACATGAGGGCCAGTGACACTGCCCTCTACAGCTAACAACAGCTCCACCTGGAGCTGGGCTGTGCGAGCCCCGGTGATGGTGTGGGCTGCAGCCCCTGCTGCAGTGGGCTGCCATAGGCTGCAGTGAGTGGCCCGCAGCCAGCGTGAGCTGCCAATAGCCGCGATGAGCGACATCCAGAGGCCAGCGACCGATCTGCCTCATCCGGGAAGAGCGCAATGACGATACCAACAGTGAAGCAACATCCTCCGCAACTAAAACTGAAGAACAAGAAGACGGCAACCTGTCTGTTCCCCTTCCCCGATTCCCCAACGCTGTTCCCCTCCACCAATTCCCCAATAAAATCTTTAAAAAAAAAACAAAAAAAAAAAAAAAAAAACACAAAAACAAAACCCAAACAAATCACAAAAACCAAAAACCAAAAAAAGCCCCTACATCAAAAGGCTACAGGTCCTGAGTTAAGCGTCAATGCACACAGGAAGCATGCCATGTGAAGATGAAACCAAGGAACACCAAAGATGGACTGCAAACCATCAGAGCTAGGAATGGGGCATAGAACAGATCTTCCCTCATAGGTCTCAGAAGGAACTGATCCTGCCCATACCTTGAGCTTCCTTTGGTTCAAGTCATGGATTCTGACTAGGAAATTTCCAGGGTAAAACAAAGGCTAAGATCAAGTTTATATCTCACACACCAGGATCACATTTCCAGACTTCCAGCCTCCAGGACTGTGAGACAAATTTCTGTTGTTTAAGCCAACTATTTGTGGTACTTTGTTATGGCAGCCCTCGCAGACTAATACCCTCCCTCTGTTCTCTTTATTCCCTTTCTGAGAGGTTCAGCCGAGGCTTTCCACTGACCCTTTTCCTGCCCAGTTCAATCTATTCATCTCAACAAGTTGTCAGTGTTGAATTCCCTGGTAGGGCCTGAGGAGAAAACTGCCTTAGTGTGCAGGGTACGATTCACAGATGTTTGAGGTCACACACAATAAATCCTATGTAAGCTCCTAGAATTTTATAAGCATTTGGTGAAAGGGCCTAAAAGAAACAGCACAGGTGACTCGTAGGACTCAGGCTTCCTCTTCTTTACTGTGGCCCGGAATGGCCTCCAAACAGGCTGCCTCTGCCAGTGGCTTAGTACAGACAGCAGATGCAGGGCTCCTGGCTGAACGCTGTGTGTGGAGAGGAATCTCCCTTGGGCTCAATAAAGCAGCACAAAAGAAGTGAATGAAGAAATCAAGGGATCAGATTTCAAATGAGCCTATTGGACCTGTGGGGGTAAACCTTGTAAATCATTTACAGGGAAGGGGTCAGGGTGGTACAAAGATAAGGCAGAGGAGTGCCTGAAGGGGAAAGAGCAACAGAATGTCAACTGAAGGCTTCCTTTTCTGGAAGTGAACCCATACTGCCCCCAGTGCTTTTATCTCAGAGAAATCAGATGACATTTCCCTACTGGTAAGAGGGAGGAAGTTTCTTGAAGACTTCCTGACTACCTTCGTGGAGTTATTTGTGCATATTAGGGAATCTCTTGCCCCTAAAACTTCTGGGCTAAGAGCAGCCTCTATAGCACTGAAGGAAGCCAGAGGAAGCAGGGAGGGCATGTGGATTCATCATCCAGTGCCTCCAACCTTCCCCATCACAATCAGGGGACCAGGGTCAAAGCGTAAAAGGCCATGCTACCCTAGACTCTGGAATACAGGAAGCAAAGCAGGAAGAAGAGGTCCTGGAGAGGAAAGGAGTTAGAGAAGAGTAGATAGAATGAGGCCTGGTAAAGGGAAAAGATGTTAACTGGTTCCCTGGAGACAACAAGAAGTCAAGGTCTGCGCCTGTTTTTCCTCTGGTGGGCCTGTTTTTCCTCCTGTCAGATCCAAGAACCACAGAATTGAAAGAGGCACAAAAAAGTTAATCCTATAGTTCTTAAATGTGAGAAGAAAGCCAGAAGAGTAACAGGTTCCAAAAGGGTCATGGAAGACCTACCACGGGCCAGTTATTGCGAGGTAACAAAGTACAAGCAGTGCTTGTTTTCAAAACAGGCTATGTCCTGAAAGTAATCAAGTCTGGCACTTTAAATGTATTCTCCCATAAAAATAATGCCAAGGATGGTACCCGGTTAATCCATGAAGCGGTTCTAGGATAATGGCATGGGAAGGCAACAGGCCCTTCCTATGGCCCAGGATGCACAAATGTGACGTTTGCTCAAAGTGCATGCAGTTGCAATAATGAAAATGGTTAATAAGATAGGCGTAAAGAAAAAACACGACCATTGCACAACAGTGTGAATACACTTAGCCCTGCTAACTCTAAATGTAGAGCTGCATACTTGTAAGTGGTTAAGATGCTAAATGCTATATGTATTTTATCAAAATTAATTTTTTAAGTTTATTTACTTGTTTTTTGAAATGTGCCTTTTTGTCAAGTTTAAAGAAAAAAAGAAAAGGAAAAAAAAAACACTTTACCAAATAGTGCTAAGAAATATAAAATAATGATAATGATAATAACAATAAATAATAGCATTTATGGAGTGACAGATGGTGTTCTAAGGGCGTTTCCCATATCAACTTGATCTTTTCTTACATCAGTCATAGTCGATAGGTACTGCTATTTTTCTTCTTCTACAGATGGAAACTGACACACAGGAAATTCAGTAACTTGCCTAAAGTCACAGAGCTGGTAAACTGGGGAGCTGGAACTTGAACAGGTGGTCTGGATCCAGAGTGCGTGCGCGTGTGCGCTCACACGTACACACCATTAAGCTCACTGGCTCCATCATGCATTACACGGTTAATAGGGATTACAAAGATGACAGACCCCAGCCAATGGCCTCCGTGACACTTCAGTCATCAACACTATACCACCAAGACTAAAGAACTGGGGATGTTTTTACAATAATCAGTTATGGGATGTGGCCTGAGCAGCTCAAAACTTCATCTGCCCTGGTGCCTACTCAGCAGCTGTCCTGAAGTGCTGGCTCTGAAAGGGGATGACGGCCAGTGTTTCTGCTCCCAGAGGCCAGTGCCTGACTCAGAACCCACATTTCTCACAGGCTGGGGGATGTCTGGCATGTGAAGTCCATTCATCCCGAGGCCGTCAAGGATCTGAGCACATTAATTCAGTCCAAGTTAGCATGAGTTTTTAATATCATGAGTTCAAGACATACACTGGTATCTCAAAAGGTATTTTTCACCTTTTCTTTTTGTTTAGATTTGGCAGTTTCAATTACTATGAAGCAGATCAAGTATAAGCAGGCATGCTGGGACCTGCCACAGTGAATCCCAGTTAGAGGACCTGACTTGGCATCCCAATCTCTACAATTCAGCTCTTCATCTATTCCACTGTTCCATTTTCAGGGTGCTTGTGCAAAGAACATCAATACAAATATTTTGGTTGGCTCATTCATGCTGCAGTGGCATGAACACAGGCATTGTAGTCAAGCAACCTAGGGTTAAGTCTTAGCGTTGCTCCTTTGTAACTGTGTGATCTGGGCATGTTGCTTTACTGCTCTAGCTTCCGTTTCCTCATCTATAAAGTGGGAATAACACTGCTTCTTCAAATGCTGGTTGTGAAGATTAAATGATTTAAACATGTAAGAGCTCAAAACAGGACCTGGTATGCAACAAAGACCCAATGAATGTTAACTCTCATTTTGTTATTAAGAAGCAGATCCATATACCTCATCTTCTGTAATTATCTCCTTTAAATCGTGTACGATTTCCTTCCTCCAAAGCAGTCTTTGGGCACTTGGATTTGATGGGGAGGGAAGGGGTCAGGGGTAATACTGCTTTCAATAAAGCAATCACATAAATGAAACTGTGGGCCACCCCAGATCGCAGGCCACCCTCCCCATCCCCCACAAAGGCTCGGTGTCTCTCTACTCTCTGGGCTGTTGCTCTGAGCTGGTTGTAGGGAGAATTGAAAAAAACACCATTTTGACACCGGAAATTTCTCATCATTGCTTCCGATTTCCACGTCCACCTGGTGACAGAGCTGCCCAAGAGCAGAACTTTCACCTTAAAATGGTGTCCACCGCTGCCGAAACAATCACAGCACTGCCTGTGTAAATGTTTTCCCATTCAACTGATGAAACAGCCCCTCCCAATCTCTAAGATGGGGCACAGGAGAGTGTGGGACTGAAGAGCTGAAACTCTAAGAGGGTCCCGCAAAGGGGTCATGGATGGAGTAAGAACATTTAAGACACACAGGTCTTGTCCCTTCCCCCCGGAGACTCGTGCATGTCCAGGGCAGCAGGGGTAACTGCCATTTGGAGACTAGCCCAGACGGAAAGCATATTTTATATCGCTTAATGAGCTTTTAGGGAATCACTATCGAAGTCATTCTAACACCAAAGGACTAGTGGCAATTGAATATATACTTTGGGACAAACCCTTTTCTTTTAAGTATTCCGTGGGAGCTAAAAGTCACTGATTTCACAGGCTAAGGTATCAAAAGAAGCTGATATTATAACCGCGTGGGACAGGACATATTTATTTTAGAATCATTTGCTGGTCTAAAATTTCTTAAACGATGTTTTGCCTTCTGGTTTTGGTGAAAAAGTTGTACTGTTGTTTATTTTGTCTCCTTCCCTCTTGACTAGCTAACTAATTCATATTATGCAGATAAAATAGGTCACAACAACGAAAAAAAAAAGGAATCTATTTAAAGTGAGATTTTCATTGTGAAACAAGTGAATGACACGACTCTTAGTTTGACTACTAAGGGGGGTAATATTACCAGCAGTTCTTGATAAGGTGACAAACGAGAAGAGATGTTCCACCGTCCTGAGCAACACCAGGCAGACACTGCTAGGATTTTGTGGATTTTAGTTGCCCATGACCCTGAAGGTGGAGAATGTGTCTTATTCATCTTCATATCTATACCCAGGAAAGCTCAGACCTTGGATAGAAGGTTAGGATTTGAGTGCTGTAAGATGTGTGACCATTTATTCTAATCCCCTATCTTACAAACAGGGAAACTGAGGGCCAGAGAAATGAGGAACAGCCCTTATAGACTGTCCTGGAAGAATGGAGGGTTAGAGACTGATTTCTTTTTTTTTTTTAGCTGAGCCATCCTGCCACCTGTTGGCAGCTCAACGGCAACTCAGCTCGGGCTGGCATTGAACCGCTGTTGCTCAGAGTTCAGCTCGCACTCTTGAGTGAGCTCTTAACCAACTGAGCCACTCGGCCGGCCCTGAGACTGATTTCTTGACTTTGATCCCATGCTTTAAGTTTTTTTATCTAAGCTGACCATGTGTTCCAGTTTGTCAGGGATGGTTCTGTCTCATTCGTATTGTCCTAGCTCCCTTATTAGAGTCCCATTTCATGGTCATAAATGCCTCAGTATGAATGAAAAATTATACAGTTACCTTACTTATATAATATTGCACTCTCTTCCCATAAGGAAATAAGGGAAAAGAGCGGAAATGCTGGCTCTCCTAGACCTAGGTGGTAGTCCGAGAACTGCTTTGCAGAAGGCATGATGTGATTTCAGAAAGTGTACATTAGAGAGATAAGGAGGGTTTACAAAATAAAGGGTTTCAATTAGTACTATCCCCCTCCTCTCCTGTCAGAGCCTGGAGGGGGCTCTGAGCTAACACTGGCACTGCCACATGGCTGCTAGTGCGAAAGGTGAGATTCCAGTGTCACGTCCCCACGGGAGACATTTGCAGGGAACTGTTGCTAGATTAAACAAGGTACATTTGTATTGTGATATAAATTCCCACTGTGAGATGATGAATGTCTGAATCGGTTACGTTGGTGGCAGTGATGAGGTGAAGTCACAGGAGGGCTGAATGAAGCTCTGTTTGCATTTCACTCTGCAGGCCTTGGTGCCAGCCTCCTTCGGGGCTGAGTCAGGCCCTGCCTGAAATGCCTCTGTTCTCCTTCCACTCTGTCACATTTCTCTCGGTGCCAAGTCAACATACGATTACATGGTACCGCATCCCCAATTATGTGCACTAAATTATTGGGGATATAATATTTGATATGTATAATTTCACGTTACACACTTTTTTTCCCAGGACCAGATCTTTCTGTATGTTAACATATGCCCACATACATGTGCTACGGTCACAAGTAAATAGAACAGTATTGAGACAGTATTGATTGTAGAGACAATTCATGTTGAGCTGGGTATCTTTTCTTGTTGGTGGAGAAAAAGGGCAAGAGGTGGGAGGTGGTGGGAGGTAGGGAAATGGTACTGGTCCAGTCACCTCTAGTGGGTTCCTTTGTCACCAAAGGCACCTACGTGTCTGGAGATCTGCGGCAAGTAGCCTCTTCATGTCACCTCTGTGCCTTCTCCAGCTCTTCTTATTTGCTACGAATTGATAAAGGCCTATACCTCCCTTCTTGTGGGTCCACCTGTTCATCTGAGAGCATGCCCTGCCCCTGAATGGGCAAAGGAGAGGGCACGTCCTCTCAGATTCTGTTCCCTGGCTGACAGCTTTAAGGAATGGTGTCTGCGAACACAGTACTTTGAAGAGCTGGGTCCGAAGCCGAGCAAACTGGTTCGCCGGGCGATGAAGCCCTGACCTTGACCTCATTAGCTCCATTCTTTGACCTACTGAGCTCACCAACATCATAACACTAGAGAGCATAACTCATTACCGCGTAGGATGTGGCACATCTGTATTTAGTTGGTGTGAGTAGCTCTGAGAGTAAGCCAGCTTTATTGATTAGCGCCTGCAAATGAGAACAACAACAAACACACCTACTTATGAGTCAAATGAGGTAAGACCATCAGCCTCCAATTACATGTGGGAATAAAGGGGGGAATGGAAATCCAAATGGTATTTTGTTTCGTTTTTTAATAATGAGAAAAAGAGAGAAAGGGAAAAACAGAAAACATAACCATCACACACCTTTTGTATCTGAAGAAGAAGGCAACATAATATGATTGCTGCCTTAAAGGTAATACGATTCTTGCCTTAAAGTCAAGCTTCAGTAAACCCACCTCCTCTTGTCTGGAGGAGCTGCTGGCTATTATGCAAGCTGGAAATATACCCACAGGAAGAGAAAAAAACAAAAACAAAAACAAAAAAAAACCGAGAAGAAATTGAATTGGGGGTGAGGAAGGGGAGCTGCTAAATTTAGCAAGGGTAAAGCTAGAGGAAGAAAGGATGAGAGAAACAGGCAGGGAGCAGGCAAGACATGCTCGTTTATTCCCCATCGCGGAAGTGGAAGCGAAGGGGCCTGCTGTGAAACACTTGGCACAAGGAAGAGATGCCATCGCCTGGAGTCAGGCTCTCTTTTGTGAAGTGTTAATTAAGAAAACAAATAACTTCTCATTTTTCTAAACTTGCCAACAACAAAACAAAAATATTAACCCTGCTCTTGGGGGCGGTGGGAATCTATCAATTTAAGGAAATACCCCAAGGCACCTACCAGGGTTTTAGGGCCCCTAGTAATCTGGTCCTAAGAAGAAAAAGTACAGGTTTAGAAGTATTACTTTGTATCCTCATGTCTGTTTTCCAAGCGATCCTGGCAGGAACACATGGGCTTAACACTCCGCAGAGGCACTCACTGTTCAATGGGATGGTGCACAGAGTAAGATTTTTACACCCTGCTTCCGTACCCAGACACTTGCTTTGGAACTATGTCCAGGGCCACAATTAAATTCTGTTTTTTTGTTCTGTTTTCTACCAATGGTTTTTATGATAACTGTGCCTCAGAGACGAGCAGCCCCTGGGACAGCAAAACAAGCAGTGACACGAAGAATACTCAGAAACGGCCACTAGAGCATGAAGAGGAACAGAGCTCACAGGGTTTGGGTAATTTTCTCTCCCCCCCCACCCCCCCGCTTTTACTACCCACTGCTCACAACTCTCCAGTGACGGCCCATTACTGTCCTCCACATGCTAGTTCCAATCTAACCTCCTGGCACTCGCTCTGCAAAGGCAAATGATGACCATTGCCGAAGCACGGTGCTGGCTCAGAAAAGCGCACTGAGTTCGTTCTCTTTCTTTGGGATATGTTTGACATTTTATACAATGACAGACTGGAGAAAAGCAAAAATAAAAAGATGAACTCTACAGCCCAAGCCATCTGACTGCTCTCTGTCCCAGGACTTACTCCAGCCTATGTCATTCTCTGTGTCTGGAATGTTCTCCATTTCACCCCTACTTATCAAAATCCTGGTGGACCATCAAGGAATCGCCCAGAGCTACCTGGTTCCTGACGCTGACCCTGCTGCCTGTACCTGGATGTCATTCTCCTCCCACTACCTCTTCATTGTGCCTCCTGGGACAGTTATGCTTTGACACTTTCGTGTCTATCTACCTCATTTCTTCACCTAGACGGTGAGTCACAGAGAACCAAGAGTATATCTTATTTATCTTGGCATTTCCCCCAGGATCTTACACTGATTAATAAGCACTCAATGATTTGTTTGTTGAGTGAAAAATGAATCACATGAAAAGGAACAACTTATCAAATTAAGAGTGAAGCCTCTGGGATAGGTCTAAGTCTCAGGCCAGGAAGGAGAAGCCTCCTCGGTACCTTCTTCGTGGTTCTGATGCAGTATGACTTCCGGCTGTGTGTGGATAGAGTTCCCGGGGTGGAAGAATGGCGAAAAAAGAATCCGAGGTTTCCTCTGCTTCAGAATATGCTGAAGGAGTTCATAGAGCACATCACCTGGAAGGAAAAGGGAAAGAAAGAGAAACCGGAACATTTTATTCAACTATTTTTTTTAAACAATCTTTTTTTATTATTATTATTAATTTCAGGTGTACAAAGCAACATAATAGTTAGACATTTACTTATTCAACTATTTACTGAGCTTCAACTTGATGTGCGGCACTGGGCTAAGGACACAGAGTCACGTGGGAAAGAAGGGCATGCCAGCTACTCGCCTAGAGCTTATAGGGGACGAGAGGTGCCACTTGGAACCCAGAAGGTCAGAGCCATGTGATCTTTTCTTAATCGAACTTTTTGATTATGAAAGTAATATACAAAAAGATTTTTAAAATGCCGAAAACCAGACAGAAAACAAAAATCAGCCATCATCCTATCACAAGAGAAAGGAGCCCTGTTCATCCCATCTACAGTTACATAATTAGGTTTTATCCTAGTTTAGTATCCCTCTTTTTCCTTCCACATCACTGAATTGTTCTAGTAGCGGCACAGTGATTGTGCCTCACAGGGATACACGAGGCTTTATTTGAAATGTAAACTGTCCCAATTTATTGCTGTTATTGTTGTGAAAAATATTCTTCCACATATGTCTTTGCCTGCATTTCACATTATTCAAAGAATTATGAAGTCATTAAGTAGCAACATTTTTAATGTTCTGATGACAACTCATAGATTTTTCACAGACATCTTTCCAACAGAAAAACAAAACACCCAGAACCAAACAACATGCTTTACTACCCATCCAAATTCCAGGCAGGAAGAGAATATGAAAAAAATTCACTAGCCCAGTCAGAGGTGCTAATTCCTGAAGACACCCTATAGGGAACCAGCATGTTGTAGGATGCTTCCCTCCTTTAAAAATACAACACAGGCATTGCTCCAAGGTTCCACAATCTCCAGAAAATCTGTATATGTCAGCTCTTTGCAGAGGATGGTAGGGCTGGCCTGAGCTCAGGCACTCTGTTCTGATACATTTGGTATTTGAAGTGTCCACGGAGTAGATAATCAGCCAAAAAAACCCCACAACACCCACAAAAGAACCCCCCCCCCAAACCTGTCAAGGTCCTGTCCCACCCATTTGGCTTAGATCCAAGTTTAAAATGCAGGTGGGTGCCTCAAAACTCCTTAGGGGTGGACAATTAATCTTTAAAATACCACAGGCTTCTGACTGTCTCCCCACCCCCTTCTACATACAGATATGAAGTTAACAATTGTAGCAAACAATGGGCTTTTAGCTCTAATTTTAGCCATTTTTAACAGATTCTTTAATTAACAACTTAATTTAACTGCATAGTTTGGGCTGTAGACATTGCTAAATTATTTTTTCTTTTATACTCAGCTTGAACCTGAGAAACACTCCATGTTAATTGCTTTCTGTGAACCTCTACTCCTTTTCCATTTGTACCAAATAAAGCTCCATAATATGCTATTCTAAGGGGTTCCTGAGGTCCCTTGTGTCCTCGCTTTGACTTTGTTCTTTCCTCTGTCTTTGAATTTTGGTTGATATTAACACTTTGTAAGCGGGCATTTGAGCTATATGACGAGTTTACTCGTTTCCCGCAAAAAATGTGTTAATATAACATTACTGTCACTATTTACTATTATGACTAAAAAAAGCAAAACACTTTAAATAAAGAGCTGAAGACATCATGTCACTTGGGTATTTCCGTTTAATGAAATTGGGCAAGAAGACGCTGGGGTATTCTAAATCAGACTTTTAAAAAAATATTCTGTATAAGGTAGAACCGCGGCACACACACAGTTGTGTTTTGGGAAATAGGTTTGGATTCCATGAGCTCCAAAGGCTTCCCAGGATATGGAATCCAAACCTAGCAGCCAGTCATGGTAACGTCTCTGATGAGACGATGATACAGAGCCTGAAATACAGTCCTATTTTAATGGTTGATATTTTTTTTTTTTTTGAGGGCAGTTTCACTGGCCCTCATATGTGGGACCCGAACTGGGGCCGCTGGCTTCCCAAACCAGCGCTTAACCACTGCGCCACTTGGCCGGCCCTAATGGTTCATATTTTTAATCACACAAAACTAAGTCCCTAATCAACACTTTGTTTTGGTTTAGTGTAATTAATGTCTTCCTGAACTTTTCTTAATTTACATGGCCTCACACTCGCTGGGTTTTACCCTGTAGGTTGAGCAACACTTTATTTCTATAGTATGCAGATGAGAAAACGAAAACACTGAAAACTGTTCCTGATGATTACTATTACTAAAAAAAATGGTCAGTAATTAGTGTATCCATTTTGGAAGGGGAGACCAGGAAATATAAATTTATTGACTGTGAGGGTTTCCAACTCTGTTCATGCAGAGAGGCATGCTGACGTGGCAGGAAGGCACACACTGCAGATGTGGGCTCCTCGGGCCACGGTGCCAGTTTGTCTGCCCAGGTGACCTTGAGCAAGTCCCTGACTTTCTCAGCAAAAAAATGCTAACAACATCGTCCACCTCTCTGCTGTGAGGATTAAATGTGAGGAATGTCATGAAGCAAGCTCCATTCGAGCAGGGTCTCGTGCCGTTCTACCCTAACCTCTTCCTGGAGGTCACTCCTGGGGCTGGAGAAACTTCCAGGTGGGGGGGCTCAAGCCGGGGCTGGAGAGCGAGTGGGCAGGTCCCTTTCTTTGCTGTGGTTCCCTTTTCCTATGCGCATCCAGAAAGTGAGGCAAAACAGTGGAATGGGTCTGCGCTCTGGAGTCAGACCAGTGTCTGAGGCACGTACTTTTTAACACCTCGTACTCTTTTTTTTTTTTTTTTTTGAGGGCAGTGTCACTGGCCTTCATATGTGGGACCCAAACTGGGGCCGCTGGCTTTCCAAGCCAGCGCTCAACCACCACACCACTCGGCCGGCCCCAACACCTCGTACTTTTTAACACCTCAGGGCCTCAGTTCCCTCCTCTAAATTATGACTTGTTAACAGCATCTACCTCATAGGATTATTGGGAAAAGTCGATGTACTCACGTCATGCTCATCACAGCATCAGCAAACACTAGCTGTTGCTATGACCACCTCTGTCACCACCATTGTTATCATTATCATTGATATTATTGAAGTGGTGTAGGACAGACCTATAGGCCCCTATGGAGGTCTCACATATTAAACAAAGGAGGAGTGTCTGGGTCATGGTCAATGCTATGTTCCACCTCCACAAGGGACAAAGGTTCACGGAAGCCATTCACCCTTTCTTGGCCTCTCTGGACACCTCCCCCGGCCTGGTGGGCTAAGTCCACAGTGGGGCTGACGTGCTCTGCCTTCCACTTTCCCAGTCTTCTGTGCTGGCTCTCTACAGCCTCTCATCCCCAAGTTGGCAAAGGGTGCCAGGCAGAGAAGGCTTGTCTCTGAGTGGCAGGAGAAAGCATGGGGAGGTGCAAATCACCTGGAACTCGGTCAGTTCCTTACCTGAACTGTAAGCCTATTGTGAGAACTAGTAAGATAACATTTATAAGCACCACCTGTAACAGCTGGCTAATGGGTGGGAGCAAAGGCCCAAGGTCCCAGGTTCCGGGCCAGGAAAATCTTTTTTTTTTTTTTCTTCTTTTCTTTTCTTTTTTGAGGGCAGTGTCACTGGCCCTCACATGCGGGATCTGAACCGGGGCTGCTGGCGTCCCAAGCCAGCTCTTAACCACCGTGCCACTCTGCTGGCCTAGGCCAGGAAAATCTTAATTCTAAGGGGGTGGAGCATGGCCATAGCTAGATCAGTCCATTCACAGACATGTTTCCTCAGCAACCAGGGGCTCAGCTGGGGAATGTAGCTGGCTTAGCACAAACTCGTCACTTCTACGGGGGGGAAAACCCACTTACTGTGCATGCCCTGTGTGTGTATGATTGGCCGTAATAGTGTGTGCCTGATAATAGCTTGGAATCTTAGACCTAGAGAGTATTCTAGAGGTTTCTTATATCAACTCAAACTTGTGTTCAGTAAAAATCCCCCGCTTCCCCTTCCTCTGCCAAGAGGTAGCTTTGGTGGAGTACTTTCAGGGATGGGCAGCCCGCCACAACATAAGCAAACCATTTATGGACAGCTCTGGTTGATAGAAAGTTCTGTTAACACATGGTTTGTGGGAAACGAGTAAACTCGTCATATCGCTCAAATGCCTGCTTACAATGTGAATGTGGGAAACGAGTAAACTCGTCATATCACTCAAATGCCCGCATACAATGTGTTAAGTTGGAATCTGGCCTCTCCTGCAATCTCATATACTTCAGTCCTTAGTTTTGGCTTCTGGAGCATCACAGGACATGTGTCCTGTCTACCAGAGTTTTCTAAATCAATCAAGATGGGCTCCTACCCTCTTCCATTTCAACTGTCCCCTAATTCCTCCAACACCCAGCCTGCCCTCTTGGTACAGTCTTAAAATCTTCGAATAGGAGGGGATCGCAATCTAAAAAGTAGCATTAACAAAAAGATCTCTGGAATAAAGAAGATATTTTAAAATGTTATATTTATTTGCTTGCTGAAAAGAAGAGCATGAACCATAGCACTGTATATCTAACTTAGTTAATGATCACTGGCTTGAATTCAAAACACACTTTTCAGAAAGTTCGTGGCTCATTCAGTTCTTCATAAATCTTCTTTGTCGTCCCAGAAAAGAAATAACTAGTACTATCTGTAAAAGGTGCTTCTAGCCTTTGTTGGTTCCTCCATATACCTGCAAGCATACATACATAATTCATGTACACACATGCAAGTGGAGAGGTGGATTTGCTCATGAGTTTCAGGGGCCTTCATTTGTATAGTTCCCTGGGAGAAGCCCTAGAACTATTTGTGTCCCCCAAATTATAAACTTCAGGCCCCATAAAACCTAGATGCACACACGTGACACATGCAGAACTTGCATGCATGCATCCATGTGTGAGCAGACACACACACATCCACAGAAACTCACAAACTAAACATACATACAATTTTGCCCTGGCGATCTGGACACGAACCTCCAGGCATCCACTTTGAGAATTCTAAATTCTATTATTCTATGTGCAATTTGTTTCAAATGGATAATAGAGTGAACAAAACTGTTAACAAGTTTCTTATCAATTTTGCTAGTGTCTGAAGAGCAAGAACATACAGAATGCTGTTCAGGTGGATAAATTTACCTAAGTTTCTTTACTTTTAGGGGAAAAAGCTTGGGCTCTAGAGCAACGAAGTCCCAAGTTTGAATCCTGGTTTCTCTATTTGTGGGCTGCATGCTCTTAGGCAAACTATTGTTCTTCTTCGAGCTTTAGTTCAAGGCTGAGTTAAATACTCTTTGTCTCAAATGAGAATAATGCCACAGGCTTGGCAGGGCTGTTATGAGGATTAAATAAGATAATATGAACAAGCACCAGCCCATGTGTGCTATAATATGTGCTTAATAGATGGTACCCCTGGTGATTAGTAATTATTAACAGACGTGTTTCAAAAATCTGGAAGCTATTTGCTTTGCTTCAATACTTTTGTGTTTAAAGCACATGCATAAGTTTAATATAGTTTCATTCATATGTGGAATTGTTTTCCAATTGACATCATTTCATAAAGACATTTCTAGTTCACAGTATCTCTCTCTCTCTCTCTAGTTCACGGTTGTATCTTCAACCTCTTTCTATGGCTTCTTCCCTTAGTATTTAAGTAGTTTCAAGTTTTTCCTGTCTACACACACACACCCTTCCCTTTGTCCTCATCTTCCACTCCAGGTATTCCCATTTCTCCTCTTCTCCAGATGTTGAGCACTGAGCAGCTCAACATTTCTGAGGAGCTGTCCAACTCTGTTATCGCCAATTCTCTCCCCTTCCACTCCTCAGGGCCCTTCATTCTCGTCTCTACTACAGCCCTTCGCCAAACTGTTCTTGCTCAGGCCACCTCCCTGCTGTCAAACCCAAAAGGCAATGGTTGGTACCTGGGGACTTGTCTGCCCTCTCAGCAGCATTCATCACCAGGAATCACTACCTCCCTCCTCTGAGAACATTCTACAGCATCAGAGATTGTGACTTTTCCTGGTTTTCTTCCTGCCTCTCTCCTCTTCCTCCTTCTCCAACTTTCCACGGTAAGGCTCCTTAGGACTCACTAGTCTTCCTGGGTAATCTCATCTACTCCCATGGCTTCCATCTGCTTGTCTATGCTACATCTCTTCTGGCCAGGCATTTCTTCTCAACTCCAGAATCTTCAGTTATCTCCTAGATACTTCCTCTCACATGCCATTTGGGCACCACACGTTTAATGGGTCTAATATGGGTCTTTACAATCCACATGCTATTTCCTAGTTCAGTAAGTGCCCAGCTGATCGGAGTCATCCTTAACTCCTCTCTCGCTCACATTCAACATCTAATCAGTCACCAAGACTTACAGATTCTGCCTTTTAAATATTCCTTGAATCACCCCCTTCTCCCTGCTGGCCCCATTTTAGTTGAAGCCACCATCATTGCCCCGGGATGCCAGCCAAGCCGACTGCCCCACACCTGCTTTTCACCTCTGCACTTGTCAGGCCAACCTCAGGCCAACACCCTGAATGGCTTCTACCTGGGTTTAAAATCACATTGCCAGTCCTGAACCTGATCTGCAAGACCCTGTATAATCTACTGAAGAAATAAGTGACTCCATGAATGGTCATCAAGCTGCAGTGTGTTCCTTTATATTTACATTCTTCGAGTTCATTTAGCAAATCTGATATTGGGGTGGCTGGGGCACTTCCAGTTTTTACAGTTATACACAGAATTGCTAAGGACATCTTTTTAACCCTACTGGATTGTTTCCTTAGGATTTTTTTTCTTAAATGGTATTATCAATGAAAGGCTATGATCACTTTTATTTTATTTATTTATTTTTTTTAAGAGGGCAGTGTCACTGGCCCTCATATATGGGATCGGAGCCGGGGCTGCTGGCGTCCCAAGCCAGCTATTAACCATCACGCCACTCGGCCGGCCCAGGCTATGATTCCTTTTAAAGTTCATGTTATACACTGCTTGCTCTCCAGAAGGTGGGACCAATGCATAGTGTCACCTCCGGTGCTACCCAGAGCCCTTCCCCTGGGGTTTCACAACGTGTAACTTCTCAAGTTTAGTAGGTTTAAAGCAGAATCTTAACATTGGTAACATTTGCATTTTTTCAGGTGATGGTTTCCGATGTATATATCCTCACATGACGATTATCTGAAGTAACACATTCTTATATTTGTAAACTTTTCTCTTTTCTCTCTCTCTTTTGTTTTTATTCAGCGATTTCAGTTTCCTTCTGACCAATCCTTTAAAAAGAAAATAAGAGCATGCATGGTGTGGGAGGGATACTTTTCAGATTTGTCAGAAAATTCTCTCTGCCGGGTCCTTTCTGCCTGTGACAGGTTCGGAATAAAATCTCACATCTCAGCCCCTTAAGTTTCATCATAAACCCAACAGTGGAAACATCGGTGCGGTCCCAGGCCTCGGGGATCCCACTGGCAGCCATCATAGGCCCTTTCCTGTCACGGACGGCTTGGCTTTTCTCACTCTGCTTGCTCTCATTTTCCCAGCATGCCATTCAATCTATTTTTGTAGGCTGAATGTATTACAACCTTTTTATTTAATACAAAGTGCCTTCAGTGACCATAAAAATAAACTAGTCGTCTCTTTCTTAGGAACAAATATTTGAAATGTGGCTTCATGTTTCTGTGTTAGACACAAGGATCCTGAGAAAAGGGAGCAGGTTGTGGAGAAATTTGAATATTGTATTTTTAAAAAATAAAGCAGTTAGGACCGCCAGTAAGACAATCGCCTTTAGTTGGATAAAGAATGTAAGGTAAGATACACAAAAGAACACGCTTGTGAGAAAATAAAAATATTGTGAAAAAAGTATGTGTTTTATTAAAAAAGTGCTGTAGTTTTACATGTTCTAATACTACTCTGTATATCGGAGGGATCAGTGATCACCAACATTTCAGAAACGGAGAAAGTGACGTGCTAAGAAATTAAATAACTTTCCTGTAATTGACTTATGTAAGCATTTCTCTGATGTGCTATAATTTTTTTTTTTTTTTTTTTTTTTTTTTTTTTTGCTTTCCTCAAAAGACACAGTAAGAAAAGAAAGATCCAACTCTAGGTGTGTGCAGTCATGGGTCTCCACGTCTTTGTAACTCCCACACTTCAGGGCTCCAGTTCCTCTCCGTGACCAGTACCCTGAGACTCTACGACTTGATTCTAAAGCAGCCAGTTGACAGCCATTCACTCCAACAAGCCACCTATTATTGCTTAATATAAATTAGTAGACAAGGTGGTCCAAGGAACTGTATGCAGATAAAGACCAGTATTTTCAGTTTGACCTTGAAAGGGAATTTTACTGTATTGGAAGGTCACAAGCAAAGTATATCTCCAAAGACAAAGGTTCTTCTGGTGGGTTTGAAAGGAAATAAATCATTTGTAACATCATACTCTAGTATACTAAAAGACTAATTTACTTAGGAAATCCCCAATACACTTTTTGCTAAATTGAATGGAAGGAACTTAGAAAATTTTCTTCTTTTTTAGCATTGAAAGCAAGTCTAACATGAATTAAATTGATAACTTGTCTTTTTTTTGTGGGGTTCATATAAATAATAAACATAAATCCATTCCACTTGAATGTTTTGCAAAGGATAATTCTAAATAAGAGTTAAGTCACTGCTGTTTGTTCCTTCTTATAAATGTTTTCTCAAAGTTTCTAAGTGGTCAAGTAATCAAATACTCCTTTGAATTTAACTCATCCCAGTCCATTTCGAGTGATAACTACAGAACAGCTCAAGGACTAGGTAAAATTATCCTGTCCATGTGAGGTTTTATAGAATGGAGATTCCTGTACATTTAGTTTTCAGTTTTGCAAATGTTATACATTTATCATCTTGTTATATCCTCTAATTGGGAGACTATTCCAAAGAAAATATCCCATTTATCTTCAATTTGGAAGTCTTCTGTTGGAGATGACATAGTTATATATAAATCACATTCTGAATGTTCCCTGCTTTATTCTAGTGGTTCAAAATGGAGGACGCTTGTCCTGGAAGTAGAAGAGATAAGAGTAGTAGTTCATTAAATTGGCTGAAGAAGGTGGCATTCCAGAGGGGCTACCATATTTGGGCCTAAGTATATTAATAGTTCAGGTAGTTATACTTCATTGAGTCCTGTTCTCTCCTCTCTACTTTTGACAAGAGTTGTGTTAAGGAACGTTACTTCCATATTCAGAGAGTGGAACATTGGGTGAGGCCAGGCAGGAAACGAGGCCAGGAGGGAGCTATAAACATCCATTCACTGTGACAGGGCAACTATTGAGTTGTTGGAAAAGTCATGACGCATTTTTGCAACGAAAAGCAGAAAAAATACGTCATGACTTTCCTGATGACCCAATAGATAGATCCTTTTGTTTTAGTTCAGCAGCCCCACGATTAGTGAGACGCTGCTGCTGGGTCTTCTTTGGCAGCAGAGAAGATTCAAGGAAAGTCAGGACAAAATTGGGTGAAGCGTAAGTTTTACAAGGTATGTAAATTGTAGGAGATCAAAGTATTTACTGATTGCCTGCAGGGTGGGAAGCTGTACTGTTTACTGGAAGCCTAACACTGTTTCAGTGGTTGAAGGTGGGCTGAACTGTTAAACGTTGAAGAGGGCTTAGGAGCCACAGGGTGAACATGCCATATTACGCATGAGGAAAATAAGGGTAGATGAAGTGATGTGATCTGGGGAAGAACCTGGCCTCAGCACATCTACCACACCAATGAGAAGGCAGAGAGCCCATGTCAGAAGCAGCAGTAGCAAATGTTACACCTGGGAGATAAAAAAGATTTCCTATTTATATCTTGTATCTACCTATGGAGAACACGAGCAGATATATCATGCCTTTGTTACCCTGCTGGGGGGCCACTTCATGAGAAGGGCCTTCTCCACCCTTTCTTAGTTCTGTCTTCTAAACCCTTTGACAATACTCCTCTTTATTGTGTTAAGTTTTCTTGTAGCCCCTACTGGCAGGTATCACCTTGACATTCTGTCCATGGCTTTCTGGGTGATGCCTTAATTAAACTACCTACAGCATAAATTTATCTTTATCCCCAGCTTAACGTAATGGGGATGGGGCTCATTATCTATGGTTCCCAGCTGCGGCCTGGCTCTTGACTCAGATTGCCAACTGCTGAACAGGTCACATGATCCTGGGTGTCCTGGCCTCTCTTGGTTGAGACAGACTCTAACCACAGCTTCCAGATGAGCTCCCCATCTGCGCCAACCACTCTGTGCCTGAAGTACTATTACTTTGGTCTCATTGATCTAGTTCTGGACTGGCATGTCTAGCATTAGGGCTGCAGCAGCAGCGTTCTAACTAACTTTCCTGCTTTTAGTGGCCCAGTGAACCCACCCCATGCACTGATGGCAGATGTCTGCTCCCAAGGGAGAACTCCAATCTTATCATCCTCCCGATCAAAGCCTTTCAATGGTTCCCCAAATAAAATCCAAACTTCTTAACATGGGCTTTAAAGGTCCTCTCATGTTGGATCATAATTCAACCAATATCTACTGAGTACCAACTGGATGCCATGCACTGTGCTAGATATTGGAGACATGGCACCTTAACAGGATAACACCCCTCTCCAAGCTGAACTTTTCCACTCTAGGGGAGGGATATGGAATAGAAAACAATCACATACAACACAATGTGGGGTGTGTGTGTGTGTGTGTGTGTGTGTGTGTGTGTGTGTGTGTCAGGGGCCATGACAGAATTAGGGAAAGCTCTGGGATAAAAGAGGAATAGCATCCCAGGCTGAGGTGGAGGAAAGGAAGGTGGGGCAGATCAGAGAAGCGGGGTGAGAGTCATGAAAGTTTTCCTAGAGAAACTAGCAGAACTTGAAATAAGACCAGGCAATTGGGCAATTAGAATGGCTATCATCAATAAATCAACAAACAACAAGTGCTGGCAAGATTGTGGAGAAAAGGGAACCCTGGTGCACTGTTGGTGGGACTGCAGATTGGTGCAGCCATTGTGGAAAACAGTATGGAGGTACCTCAAAAAACTGGAAATGGAACTGTTGTATGACCCAGCAATTCCACTCTTGGGTAACTATCCAGAGAAACCCAAGATGCTAATTTGAAAAAAATATATGCACCCCTATGTTTATCGTAGCACTATTTACAATAGCCAAGACTTGGAAACAACTGAAATGCCCATCGGTAGACGACTGGATTAAGAAACTGTGTTACATTTATACAATGAAGTATTACTCCGCTATAAAGAAGAATGAATTTGTACCACTTGCAACGATATGGATGGACCTAGAGAACATTATGTTAAATGAAGTAAGTCAGTTAGAGAAAGACAAATACCATATGATCTCACTTATATGTGGAATCTGAAAAACTTAATGAACGAGCAAAGTACACAAAAATAGTCTCAGAGATGTAGAGGAAAACTGACGGTTGCTAGATGGGGCAGGGGTGGGTTGGGAATGAAGGAAAAGGGGAAGGGATTAGACAGCATAAACAGGTAACTACAATATTGCCACAGGGAAATGAAAGACAGTTTGGAGACTATAATTAATAATGTTGTAAATATTTTGTAGGGTGTCAGATGATCACATGTCTTGTTAGGGAGACCTACTTCATGGATGGAGTAGAGGCTTGATCACTGCACTGTACACGTGAAATTGATGTTGTATAATATTGTATGCCAACTGTAATTGAAATGTATATAGTCATGGGAAGTGGAGTACAGTGTGGGAGTGGAGTCAATGGAATTGTAATAGAGTTGTATGATAATTCGGGGGAGAGTGGGGCAGCGGATTGGGGAAAGGGGAGTTGTCACTTTGAGGGGTAAAAAGTATAACTATTGCACTGTGTTGTACACCTGAAGCTAATTAAGAAAAAAAAAAAGAACAGGCAATTAGACAAGTGAGGGAGGGGTGATGAATGACAATGACGTGTTTCAAATGGAAGATCTAGCTTGTGTGGCCTTATCTCTGAACTCTTCCTCCACACAAACTGGCCCACACCTCCTTAACACCTTACCTTTCAAAGCTTTCCAAGTCCGGCTCCATTACTACCCCCCTTGAGCTTCATTTGACAACCTAGCTAGAAATCAGCTCTCCTACCCTCGTCCCCCTTAGCTTGGACTTCTGTACTACTGGCCTGGAGCTGCTCAGGGGATACTCATGGAATGAATTTTTACTGCGCCCACCTATAGCATCTCATTTCCAGACTAGTGCATCAGCCTTAGCTGGCTTTCCTGCCTCCCGCCTCTTCTATTCCATCCATCAGGTGGGCTTTCTCAGCGTCACCCACATATACTAGGCTAATGCAGCTCCAATGATCCAGAATGCTCTCCTCTCTTCTGCCTATTCAGTTCCACCCATCCATCAAGTTGCCCACCACCTCCATTCTGTCTTTCAGGAGACCCATCCGCTCTGTTCTCTCCATGTTTCAGCTTCTTTTGCCTTTAGGCTCAATGCAATCCTGCCTATCTTACTGGACAGCAGGATCCTGTCCAGTCTTCCACATAGCCCACCCCAGCAAAGATTTGTCAAAGTGGCAAGAAACGACTGACAGGCTTTTGAGTATCTTTGCTTCCATCTTTGAGCAGAGGGAATGTGGTTTCATAAGTCAAGTTGAGAGGTCACTGGAGAGAAAAATAAACCAGCAGCAAAAAGGAGCACCTGAGATATGATGAGGGGGGTATCTGCACAGACTAAGGGAGGAAAGCTTGCCCAAGGTCTAAGTCAAATCGTCAAAACACATTCCTTTGTTTGCCTTACATGAATGGTTTCTCTGGAAACAAAAGACTTAAGAGTTCTTTTCTTCCAGATAGGTAACTTTGTCTCTTCAAATGTAATATCTTTGAGTTTCCACTGGAACAGAAAAGGGAAGTGTTTTTGCATTGAATTAAAAGGAACTATCTAGGTTCCTTTTACGTTAGTTTTATTTATGTGGTTGTTTTAAAGTTTTCTTATTCTGAGACTACAGAAAAAAAAAATCAATGATTTGAGACAAAATGCTTCAAGTATGTTTGTGTCCCTTATAAAACTTTAAAACTGATCTGTCTTTCAGAGATGCAGACTTTCAAGTTTCAATAACATCTCCACTTCTGGGGGAAACTTCCCCTCTATCATTTCCTCATATAAACGGTCTGCTGCTGTTGGGAAAAGCAGGGGAGATCCTGTTCTCTATCCTTATCTCACCTCCTGTGATGGGGGACATTTCCTCATGACGGTTAGTTTATTAACTTCTGGCAGGCCTCCCGGAGTAAATAAGGGTTGAATGGAGTTGGGGACTATGCCAAGACCTTCTGTAGGATCTTCGCCCTTGGTCAAGGGAAGAAGGGCCCCTGCCAGACAGCTTACATCAAAGTTGGGGGCCACAATGAGGCTTGGTAAGAGGGCCCATTGGTACTTAAATAATAGCCCCTCAAAAGGCATAAACTTGAGACCAAAATTCCCCTTTGATATATGGAGTTCCCAAGTAGCTACCATCTAAATAGCCACAAAGTTTAGAAATGAAATTGCAAAGTATATTTGAGTCCTATCTACATCATGAATACACTTTGCAGGTACAAACACGGCTTATTGAGTTAAACCTTCCCTTGTGCGGGCCCTCATTTTGACAAATCTTCCTAGTTAGATGAGCCTGGGGAAAAGTCCACTTGTATTGTTCGGGGTTTCTACCAGCTACAGATGCATTACTTCAAAAAACTCAGTACTCCTCCCCCACCCCGATCCCCCCAAATCACCTAAGGGCCTTTGAGCTTATTTCTAAACTTGCCTTGGCTTCCAGATCTCCACCTTTACTCGTCCTTGCCTCCTGCTCCCTCGTATCTGCTTCCCTTTCTCTCCAGCCCCCTCAGCAGAGCACATTCCCCTTCGTCTCCTGTCTTTGTTGTTAACTGAGCAGCTCACAGCCTACACTCGCTCTCAGGCATCTCTTTTAAGTCTTCAGACTCAGGGGCAAGATAGACAGAAAGGGCTGCGAAGCATTTTCTTCTTTAGATGGTGGCACAACGATCCCTTACAGTTCCAGTGTCTGTAGGTCCTAACTGGGTTCCTTAAAAGTTTCCCCTTGATCTGGAAACTCTTTCTCTTCTCCCCTCATGCTGGCATATGTCAGCAGGACCTTTCCTCTGCTAAGCTAGGCGACTGTCCTTGTGCCATGGTGACCTATAGTGGAGAACTCTTTGGGCAGGATGAGCGGTGGCAAAGACCAACCGCCAACTAACAGATTTCTAAGCTGAGCACGTGTCACGAGTCCAGACTCTCACCTGAATGAGGAGATCGATAGCGAAAGTCCTCTTTGGTCAGCAGCAGGAGAGCTTTGCCATTCATTTCAAACGTGTTGCTGTCAATTGGCCTTAAAGAAAACTCATTTTCAGCCCACTTGAGCCACTGGGCTACGTCATCCCTGCTCCAGTAAATTGGCTGCAAGCCTGTTGGAGAGAGAGCAAGGCAGAAAGAGAGAAAAAAAAAAGGGTCTTGTCAGTTAGACAGTTGCAATAAAGGGGAAAGATGTCTGAATGGTTACCAAAATTGAGTCTCCATGTCTGAAGAGCCCTTTATGTTCAACTCTGAATCCCAGGTTAAAACTCAAGCTTTGCAAGTGCCAAAGTATGGTATCAAATGAACTTTTTATTTAGAGACAAAATGAGAAAAAAGAAATCCTCTTTTATGCCTTTGAGGGACCCTTCCTTGCCCCGTTCCAGGGGCTGTCTGGACTCCAGGTTTGCCCTAAGGCGCAGCTCTACTGTGGTCTGATGCACCCAAGCGGGCTTCAAGTCATGACAAATGTCAACATACTTTGGAGGTGATCTTAAATTCAGAGCTGGTTGTAACCCAGTGTTCTTCTGAAGTGAGAATGTCCCAGAGCTGGGCTTGACCTCCCAGGGCTGCCAAATAACGACGTTCCCTGAAACTTCTTCCAGGAAGAACAATTCACTCAGCCTCTGGGAAACTATCAAGCTAGCCTCTGGGAATGAGAGGGCAAGGTGAGGATAAAAGGTCTCTTGCCTTTTTATTCTACTTGGTGATGTGAGAGCTTCTGGGTGGGGGTGGCCCTTGGACTCTGAGTAGGACCAGAAGTGGGTCAAAAGGAGGGCTGCAACTCAGGCTGAAAGGTTGGCTCAGGCTGGGTCTCTGTCTAGAAGCCTGACTGGGAGTCTACATTTTTTTTTTATTTTGCTGTTGTGAGAAATCTCTTGATATCATTGAAGTGGTTCAGAACAGTGGTTCTCTAAGTGTGATGGGGGACCGCTCAAGGTTCTCAAGACCCTTTCAGGGTTATCTATGAAGTCAAAACTCTTTTCTCAACAATATTAAGAGGTAGTTTGCCATTTTTTTTACTCTCATTATTTTGTGAGTATACAGTGGAATTTTCTAGAGGCTACATAACATGTGATATTGCAGCAGATAGGAGAATCTAATGATCTTCTATGAAGCTAGCCATTAAAGAGACTTACAAAAATGTAAAATAATGCCATTCTTCACATTATTTTTGAGTTTTGGAAAATATATTCATAAATATATATTTATGTCAATATATGCTTTGATTATTTTTCAGTAAGTTAACAAACTTTTTTTTTTTTAATTCTTGGCTTTATTTTCTAAACGGCAACTATAGATAGATATTACCTATATGAACAAAGCTCTTTGGGGTCTTCAATAATTTTTAAGATTCAAAAGGAGTCCTGAGACCAACATGTTTGAGAGTTGATGGGTTAGAAGTAGCTAGATGCTTGTCAGAGTGAGAATTAGTAGTTCACATACAATGGAATCAGTGTTTGCTAAGAGAAGCCTCGGTCTCTCTATCTAGTTACTTAAACTTGCTAGGAGACTCCACGAATGTGCCATAAAAGTGTCCTTCAGTTAGATCCTGGAAAGAATCACCTTTCATCCTTAAATCAGGTGTTACAAAGAACTGTTTGATCTACTTGGATGGGCTGCTCACCCTCCCTGGTGGACCTGGAAGAACGGCTCAGATCCCCTGGAGAAGGTCCAGGGCCCCAGGCAGGATTTTGGCTCTGTCTTCCAGGTGGCTCCTTTGCAAAGTCTAGTTTTGAAGAATGGTAGCCGGCTTCCTTGAACTCTGTGGAGGTCCTTTTGAAACTGGTCCATTGTGTAGGGTACCAAAAAAGAACTACGGGCATTGGGATAACCAGAGATGGGCATTTAAGAGTTTTTTCCCTTGGTTTTTAAGTTTTATTATTTTTTTGTATGGAATGAAAAAAGCAGCAGTATAAAATAATAATGTATAGTATGTTACTGTTCTATGATCTTTAGAATAAAACAGTCATTAAAGAATCTAAAGAAAGGTTTTGTTTTTGGCTCTTGACTGGGCTAAGAAGCAATGCCTATTAAAAATGGTCCTTGGATACAGGGGGCACCCCAACTCTTTACAATGACCTTGAAAACGTATATCTGAAATCACAGTGAGGTGGGAGTGGGCATGAGGATGGCTCAGCAAAATCTCAACTTTTGAACTGGTAAATCACCTTAAAGTTCACTTCCTATTATTGTCATCTTTAAACGGGAACAACATAATGATGTGTTCCTAGGGACTTTTCCCTTCTTCTCCTTCATACCGGGGGTCTGGTACCGCCAATCACGAGGAGACAAATGTGAGGTTCCAGTCAAGCTTGGCCTAGGTGAGTGTCTGGTGGTGAGAGGACCATAGGACAGAAGACGCTCCATCAGAAACAGGAAAAAAGTAACAGGGGAACTTATTGGAAGTTCGAGTGCCAAAGTAAATACAGAACTGAATCCCACGGGGGAGGGGAAACGAGAGTAAAATGCTGAAGTTTCTGCAGAGGACACACTGAAAAAGGGGGAGGCGGTGAGCAGGGGGTGGGGGACGCAAGTAGTAACTTGAGGTTCTTTATCTTCTATGGAAGAAAATAGTCATGAGTAATCTTTTCCCTAAATACAAGAAGAGTCACACACTCCAAACAGCCCTGCCGGTTAAGAACAACAGTTTCTCTTTTCACTTCCCATTAAGCTCTCCCACAGCCCAGCCCTGCAGCAAGAACAGCCACCAGGCGGAAACCCCCTTACCCGGTACCTGAGAGGATGCTCTGGGCCTGTGTGCAAAAGGGCCCCAGTGAGCTACAGTCGGCCCAGGGAACACCATGGCAATCCCAGCAGTTTTATAAAAGTGACCCCAACCGAGCAAGCCACCTGCTTGAGGCCAGTCAATAAAATGATCAGAGTCACTACTCTGCCATTAGCACAAAGAGAAATGGCAGACACCCTCATGGAAGTGGAAAGTGGCTTGATAAACTTTGTTCAAAGTCAAAGTCCCACTGCCTTTGCCTTTTAAGTTCAATAGAACAAAAAGGTTGTGGTCTAGGATGTGCTTTGCAATTTTAATTGAGGAAAAAGAAGTCCCCATTCCTTAAACCAAGGGCCCTAAGGCCTGGGTGTTACAGCCTTGGACCCAGAGGCAACTCTGGTCTAACCAGGACCATTTAATTTACTCAGTAGTCATTTATTAAGCACTTGTATCACCTAGCACTATTCTAAGCACTTTATATTGTACATACTAGTTCAATTAACTGTAGGCTCATAGCACCACAATGAGACAATGTTTCAAATGAGGGAACCGAGGCCCAGTGCCTTTATGGGACTTGTCCAAGGTCATATGGCCATAGTGACAAGAGATGCTGAGATTTGAACCCAGGCAGTCTGGTTTCAGAGTCTGCACTCTTCTTCGTCACACTATGCTTCCTCATGCGGTTCCTATCCAGGTTCCGATTCAGATGGATTTCGTACCCTATAGGGATTCAGACAAGAGTGAGTGAACGGAGTCCTCGTCCTCCCCACCCAAGACTTGGATCCTTGGAGGCTTTCTCAAGTGATCAATAGTCTAAAATTAGAGCCAAAAAAAAAAAAATCCAAAAAACAATCTGTAGATCCCTGGAGAAACAGATTTATACATGGGAAGAGGAGGGAGGTGGGGGGTGGAACCCTGCTTTAAACACATCTCAGAACAAAGTGCTGCCTTCCCTGGCTACTTGCTCACAGGCACTAGTCCTGAGACGTCACATAGTTCATAGCTGCTGATGTGACAGAAGCTGTACAGGCAAGATAAGGGAGACACAGAGAACTTGGTTTACAATCACCTCTTGCAACTTTAACTCAACAAAGCTGAAGGACATGGCTGTTAAAAATGATCATTGGTAAAAAGGAAAAACAGAGAGAGGGACCATTATTTTGCACCTATGTTTTAAGGTACTTTCTGTGCACACAGCAAGGCTGTGAGAGCCATACTAAGACGGTATTTTTAATGCCAACTAATTTCATAGCATACTTGAAATGAATTTTGTACAGAAGAAAGAAACTGCTGTGATTAAGAAAATTACTAAGAAGTCCACTGTACTTTTTTCCCCAAGCGGGGGTCAAGTCAAGTTCATGGTGCCGTATGCAGGCCCTTCAACTTCCTTCTACCATTTCTTTGATTCCATGTTCCAAGGTGCAGACATGTTCATCAGTATATTCTTAGCCTCCTTTTAGATTTTCTTAGTTATGTTTAAAATCACGATGAAAATGCACGTTGTAAATCAGAAGCTTGGATTTTACTCCCAGACCTGCCATTAATTAACGTGTGATTCTGGGCAGGCCACTCAGTTTCCCCGGCTCAGTGATTTCATCTGTAAAATGAGGGGCTTAGAGTATGTGATCTCTATTTCCTTCTGGGTTTCACACAGTCAATATGCTCCCATTTAACTTGAAGCCTAAAAACCAAAGAATACAAGCAGCCAGGACCTTTTTTCTCCAGAACTACCCCAAACTCATGACAATGACCCTGAGATTTTGTAACTTCCTCATGATCTCCTGAACTATGGAAAACGGATTGTTACTTCAGATAGAGTGTAGTGCTAACGAGTGTTTTATTATATTCTAATTTTTAGAGAAGTTATACCCTGGCTATGGCAATAATAAACATGATCTCCTGACAAGGGGCTTCCACGTGTATTACGTCATGGAATTCTCACAAAAGTCCTGTGAAATCAGTCGTGTTATTTCAATTCATCATATGAGGAATTGGGGGAGCCTCAGAGCTATTAGAGGATTTTACTATAGGTTTGAACAATCCTCAGTTCAAGCTCTTCTGCTAGGGTATACATTCATCAGAAACACGCTTTATCCCCAAACTTTCTGTATAAACAGGAATTTGCTACAGATTCTATGGCTTAGAGGACAGACTCCTACAAGACAGGAGGCACTTCAGCGATGATCTAGTCCAACCCCTCCCCGCCCATCTTACTCATTAGGAAACTGACACAGGGAGAAGTTAAGAGACTGAACCACAATCAAGCTGCCCCAGGTTCCCTGACTCTTTTTCAACATCTCATGTTGTCTCATAACTTGATTTGATGACACAGAACAATTCTACAACCCTTGACATAAGCGAGGAAAGTTATCACTTCCTTGCTTAGTCATCTTGCCTTCGAATTAGATGTTCTTAATTGGTCCCCACATAAATTCTGTTTTGTAGTTTTTAGACCCTCACCAACTCGCCTGCCTCCCTTGGTGATCCTGTTTGGATCCCCTTCCTAAATGGAGTATGAGAAGCAGTACTATAAAACCTTTCTTCCTCTGGACAATATGCTTCTATTGACAATAATAGCTAACAATTACTGAGCACTTTCACTGAATCTTCACTACGATGATTATTATTCTCGTTTTACAGAGGGGAAAACGGTGGTGCGAGGATTGGAAACCCAAGTGGTCTGGTTCCACAGTCCCGACTCCTTACCACGTTGCTTGTCAAGGAGCCTAATAATAATAGCAAACACTTACAAGCACTTATTGGGTGGCAATGCTCTAAATGCTTTCTATACAGACTTGAGTACCCACAGCAATCCTCTACGACAAACAGTCACCTATCCCCATTTATAGACGAGAAAACGAGTACAGGGAAGTTAAGTGACTTGGCCCAAGTCACACAGCCAGGAAATGGAGAAGCCAACATTGGAACCCAGCTGATTTGGCCCCAAGTCCATATTATTAATGACTTATTTCTCTGTTTAAGCTTATTTGGTATTTTGGCAGGACGTCATCAATTAAAGTCATGATTAAAAATGGAGAGAAAAAAGTTTTCGTGACTGTGTGAACTTCCACAGTATTTAAGCAGATAGGCACTGAGCACCAGCATGGAAACTATTTCCCAGCTGTGTGACCTTGGACAAGTTACTTAACCTCTTTGTGTCTCACTTGCCTCCCCCGGAAAACGGAGACAACTTTCAGCCTGTGAAAGCAGTGTTAGTGAATCACAGGTAACAAGCCCATCAAATCTGCCATGACATAAAGCTAACATAGAGTAAGATGATATAAAGCACATAGGACAGACAGTATCTGTCATAGAGCAAGCATTGAATAAGTATTAGCTGTTGTTTTTCTACCCCCCCCTTTTTTTTTTCCTTTATCATTTTTACAATCATCCTACCATGTACATATACAGCTGGTGCTTGGAAACCAACTGTAAGAAAGAATATATGTTAATCAACATTAGATGTCACCTTGTTATTTTCCACCATTATTCCAGTCCCTCTAGATTTAGATCTATTTCTAGTATCATCTATGCTTTGTAGTTTCATGTCATCTGCAGCTTTGATAAGCATCTGTCACCTCAGCAGGTTAGTGACAAAGTGCTAATTAGGTGAGGGCAGAACTGGGAGCACCATGGTGACACACTAGCCCCCCTTTCAGATGGGTGCTAATCAAGTTATTGGCTCCTTTTGGGCACAGGTGCTCAAGGACCAATCCATCGAAATACTCGGGCATTTGCACTACATTTCCCAAGGTCAGCCAGAAAGGTACCACCCGAAATTCAATGAAATGTTTTCCTGATGCCCAGAAATTCAGTCACTACAAAATTTACAGCAACCTTCCTGATGAGGAAGAGAAGGGGGGAGGGGTGGTTGGCCCCTAAGGGATAACTTTTTCCTAAATGTTCTAACATATGTGTTTTAAAATCTGTCCTGCATGTCACCTGGAAGTTATATCGGGGTAGCTGTTTTTAATCTGTACATATGCTCTTTTTTCCTTTACTATTGTATCAAGTAAAGAGTGGCTCATATTGTTTCACTTAGCATGCTTTCCATTTCCTACAACCCTTCGGGGTCACTGTCAGTGGCCTATCTTTTACCCTTGTAAGTCTCTATTCTGGGATGTCATTTGTTCGGGCCAAAGGCCTTGAATTTATTTAGAACAACTTAGATTCGCTTTTAAAATCAATTCGCACATCTTGGGCTTCAATTCCCTTATGCCAATGTTTGCACTACCTGTTTCAGTCTGATGATCACCTTCCTTGACGGGAGAGAGGGAAGAAAGAAGTTGAAAGTTTTCTCTTTACCATTTGTGAATGTCACTGCATCCAATCCAATATGCATGCTGATACCATGCTTATTCTTACACTGCCCCCCACACCTATTGTTTTCATTTTCTTAGACATCTTCTATAGTTCTCAGATCACTTTCACATTCTAGATCTAAAAATCTTTTATTTCTTCTTTTCAGTAAGTAGCTCTGTCATCCACTCTATACATCTTTTTAAAATCTGAGCTCATTAAATTGGTGTGCAAAACAGTGGGAAGACAAATTGGCATGAACTTCCTGGCAAACAACTTGGCGATAGTTTAAGAGCCGTGTAAATGTTAACTTCTGAGAATCTACCTTACAGCAATAATTTAGGATACAGAGAAATCGTTCATGCACAAAGCTGTCCATGGCAGTGTTAGTTTTAATAGTGGAAAATTCGGAACATCAATAAGGGGATAGTTTAATAAACATGGACAACAACTCTGATAGAAAATTAGGCAGCCAATAACAGTATCTATAAAAAGTATCTATTCATGTGAAAAACCACCAAATAGCACTGTACATATATATTATAATCTCAAACAATGCACAAAAAATATTCAATAAAACATGAAAATATTAACAGCAACTGTCACTCAACAGAATTATAGGTGATATTTACTGTTGCCTTTTCATTTTTATCTTCCAATTCTCTATATTAAGCATGTGTTACTTTCATATTTTAAAAAATCTATTTAAAAATTGAGCTCATCAGATGACTGGATTAAGAAACTGTGGTATATTTATACAATGGAGTATTACTCCGCTATAAAGAAGAATGAAATCGTGCCATTTGCAATGATATGGATGGACCTAGAGACTATAATGTTGAGTGAAATAAGTCAGTCAGAGAAGGACAAATACCATATGATCTCACTCATATGTGGGATCTGAAAAACTGTATGAATGAGCAAAGTAAACAGAAACTGTCTCATAGATATAGAGGAAAAATCAGGGTTGCTAATTGGGAGAGGAATGGGGATGAGGGAGAAGGGGAAAGGATTAGACAGCAAAAATAGGCAACTACAATATTGCTACTGGGATATGAAAGACAGTTCGGGGAATATAATTAATAATGTTGTAAATATTTTGTGGAATGTCAGATGATCATAGGTCTTGTTAGGGAGACCATTTCATGGATGGAGTAGAGGTTTGATCACTGCACTGTATTACTAAAGCGGAGGTGGTATACCTACTGTAATTGAATATATATAGATAGTCACGGGATGTGGATTATACTGTGGAAGAGAGTCAGAGGAAGAGTAATAGATACATATGATATGGGGGGGGAGCGGGGTGGTGTATTGGGGGTGGGGGTTGTTACTTTGAGGGGTAAAATGTGTAACTATTGCACTGTGTTGTACACCTGAAACTAATTAAAAAAATAAATACATAAATAAATAAAAAAAATAAATAAAGTATGCAAAATAAAAAAAAAATAATAATAAAAAATAAAAATTGAGCTCATCAGAGAATGTCCCCAATACAGCCTCATCAGGCTCTTTGGTTGTTTTTCTTCCTTCTTATTTCGGTAAGTGTCATGTGCAATTGATATGTCAGAATTTCATTTTCAAAAGCACCTTGGTCTCTTTTTGGTTTGTGTTTTAGCATTTCAGGTCACGGGGTCATAGGTTCCTTTTCTCCAAATTTTAAAAATTTGCCTTCTAAAAAGCACATCTACTCAGGCCTTTGATTTCCCATCCCAATTTAAGATGTTGTTTTCATTCTCACCAAAAGTTCCTATTATTTCTACCCTGCCAAACAAATACTCCTCATTTGTCAGACTCGAGTCCAAATTAGCACCACCCTCAATGCTTCTTCTACCTTCTGGGAAATAAAATTGCTAACTGTTGGGTGCATGTGGTAAGAGTTAAACGCACACACATGTAGCAGAAGGGGATTGCTCAGTGATTCTCATATCGTGCTTGGCATACCCAGTTAATGCCAGATCGTACAGCCAAAGCTCCCCAGTGCTACTTACTACCCTACCTGTGGGCCAGCTCTGCAGCCTGCGACTGCCACCCATATCCCACCTGACACCACTCTCATCAGGTAGGCCACTTCAGATCTGTGCAGTCCCTCACCATTACCAGATGCTTCCACACCCATGTCACAGCAACTACTTTGTGAGGGAGCTGAGGCTGGCACAACTGTATCTGCAGAACCAACCTGAAGCTCAGAGAGGTTGAGGGACTTTCCCAAGGTCACATTGGGCCTAGGACCACAACTCCAGCTCCAGGTCTTCTACATCAGTCTAGCAAACTTCCCTCTGGATCCAAGGAAATAATGGCTATAAAAAGCCCTTTGCACTCTAAAACCCACTGTAAAAATGCAAGAGATTTAGGAACAATAAACCAGAAACTCATCTTCTCATGGCAGGTCAGGTTTAGCCGTAGAGCCAGAACTCTGAGCACTGCCCAGAGGACCCCTTCTGACCCCTGCAAAGGGCTTGCCGTGGGCAGGATTTACGCTAGAATAAAGAAACTCTCCGCCATAAAACAAAGTATCATCAGAGCCCTTCAGGCTGCTTTCCAGAGCACTTTCCAGGGGAATTTTCTGACTCCTCTCCCTTCCCGCTGGCCAGGTCATGTCCCTCAGGCTCCCACACTGGTCTTGGATGTACTGGTCTTGGATGCACTCCCGAAAGCTCCAGCATTCTCATTCCTCTGGGTCTGCCTCTAACTTTGGACGTGCTATTTGATCAAAACTGCTTTCAACACACAAATTCTGTTACTAGGGAATTGGAAGTTCCAAAACATTTCCTATTTTTGTCCCCAAGGTTACCCTGTATCTCAGCACTCAGTTTCCAAGTGGAGGTTGGAAGGTTATACTCGTGTCTTTTGGCTGAAACCCCAGGAGAATATGTTCAGGTTAAGCTTCAACGTCCTATTTAATTCCTGTGAGTAATTTTTTTCTTACAAACTTCACTTTATGGATTTTTCTGGCTTTCACTCAGTATTATCCACAAAGCGGTTGTTATCGGCAAACCTACTGACAATAAACTGGCCTGGGTCCTGCCACTCACCCGCACAAACATGCCTTAGGATTCCTTCTAATTTCTGCTTTCAGGTAGCAAGCCCAACATCATGAGAGGCATGTAGTATTTTAGACAAAAGCTTGGGTTTTGGATTCAGATAGTCCTGAGTTCAAATACTGGTCCTGCCACCTACTAGCTCAGTGGCCTTGAGTAAGTTACATCTCTGAACCTCAGTTTCCCCCGCAGTAAAATGGGGCCAAGAGTACTACTTAAACCTCCTAGAGCAAATTTAAGTATGAAATGAGGTAATCCATCTAAAGACTTTGTACCATGTCTGGCACACAGCAAAAGCTCAATGAAATTGGGGTGGGGTAGGGTGGGTAGGACAGAGACTGGATAGCAGATGAGTTGCACTTTGTCGCATGTTTCCAGGAGACTGAACTACTTTCTGCAGCTCACTTACAAAAACATGGTTCTCGTAAGCTGAGTGAAGGCTCCCGCAGGAGCTAGAAGGCTAATACACGGCTTTGAGGAGGGGCAGGCATGGTCAGTGTGCAAATGGGGAAAATGGCTCAGAAGGAGGTGTAGAGAAAGGCCTGGAGCAGGTGAGAGGCTGGAGGAAGGAATGTCAGATCTGGGACAAGGGTGAGGCAACTGTGGCACTCGCCTCAGGTACAAAATCTAACGTTTGCCAAAACACTCAGTAATCATAAAAAATAGTAATAGGCAAATGGCATTATTTTAAAACCAAAATAAATGCAACAAATGAATGATGAACAGAATATCAACGTTTTAACTAAAGTTATATTGAAGAGGCAGATGACGGGGAAGGTGTAATGATAATGGAGAGAGCAGCGGATTAGAGCAGTACTTTCTTTTTTTGAGCAGTGTCACTGGCCCTTATATGTGGGAGCCGAACCGGGGCCGCTGGCTTCCCAAGCCAGCACTTAACCACCGCGCCACTTGGCCGGCCCTAGAGCAGTACTTCTTAAGTTTTGGAGGTCACGGATCCCTTTGAGAATTCAGGGAAAACTATTGACCCTCTTTCGAAATCCACAGGCACATGCACACCAATATTTGCCTGCAATTTCAAAGTTTATGAACTAGCTCAAGTTTCTCTATAGAGCCCTGGAGAATCAGTTTAGAATTTTCTAGCCTCATGTATGCAAATATATCTCATAATATATACTAGCGATATAATGCAAAAACCAAATTAGATTTGAGAAGAGGAGCACACACCTCTCTGCTGATATTTGGGGGAGGAGGAGAGAAGAGAGAGGCAGTAAGGGTACCCTCCTCTCACTCTGAAGTGTTTGGGGGGTAGAGGGGGAGCAATAAAATGATGAAAGCTGACCCTGGATGTCATCTCCTTATGAAATACATACACCTTACCTTAAATGTGGAATGTCCCTTGCTCAGGTATTTTAAAAATCACTGCTAACATATTGCAAGTTTTTACTCATACTAGTGAAGATTAATCACTGCAAATTATCTTAATTTATGAACAGAGAGGAAACTGGGATGCACAAGGAGCATCGAAAGACAAATTTTTAAAGGAAAGAGGCCACTCAGGGCTGAATTTCCCATACGGCAGGGCAGGAAGATACATTTCGTTTTCAAATTTGCTGATGCTGATGCACACAAAGCAGCCCGTTTTAAAGAAGGAAACAAATGTAGGGAAATAAGAGTTGACATGTTCTTCAGATAGACTGAGTGAGCATGGTTTTTTAAAAAATCAACTCAGTGGAAATGGATGGTCTACAGAAAACATAAAGGTTTTGTTGGAGTTGCATGATCCACAAAACCCAGAGCATCTCCTCTGGGTGTCTGAGTTAAGAAGGGTGAGTATCCTTTCTCTCCCATCTCACTCCTTTAGACCACACAGGGCCATTTCCTGTGTTCACCACGGTCTACAGAACATTCCTTCGCAAAGTGTAACAAGCATAGAACTCATTGTCATTCTGGACGGGGCCTGCTCTGCCGGTCACTGGCATGGGACAGGCTTTCCTTTGTGTGGTTCAGCTGCGCCTGGTCCCTTCCCTCCCGGGTTCTCTTTATCCCAGGGACACTTTGAGAAGTGGGCTGCCTCTTCTCAGGATGGAGACAGTCCCCATGATCACTCAATCCTGTGAGATGAACAGGAGGCTGGGGGTGGAGGGTGCGTGTGCACGGTGCGGAGGGGCCAAGACAAGGGAGACTGAGATGTAAGTATTTACAGTGGTAACTCCGCAGACCTCAGAAAATACATACAGGGTCTGAAAGGCAGCTCTGGCCACGGTGTCAAGCAACCTAACTCGTAAAACAACACTTTTCTGGAAAATGCCTCCTTTTAAGGAGAATTCCACATGCCCCTTTTCTCTGCTTTCTCAGCCTTCTTTCTCCACTTCCCAGACTCTTTGTAGAGTGATTCCCAGTGTTTTCCAAGGCCAGTTGGTTGCCTTTCTGAGGCTGCCGGGGAGATGTTGACTCAGCATTATGAGGGGCAGACTGACTGGCAACACAGGCGGTATGAAATCATTTTACCAGCGGTGCAGATGCCTCATGTAACAAACAAAAAATCAAACTTGGAGAAGCGACTTCTATTTAAAGATAATTGTGTTGCATCTGTGCATGTGCGTGTGAGCGTGTCACAGACGCCTCTCCATTCCTCAGCTCCTGTTCCTTCTTTACTGAGCATTTCACAGGGAGATGGCTTCCGTAGATTTACCCATTAAAAAAGAGTTGTACCTTTTTGTCTCACCAGTTATATTCCCTGGTGTCAGGCTTGTGAAGGTTACTAATCTCCTGGTTTCAGGGCTTAAGATGGTCCCTTGAAACCAGGAAAATTAAAAAAACAAAACAGAACAACCCTGTACCTCCTTCCAGGGCAGCAGACATGCAATTGGAGGCAGAGACACAGGTTGTTTTGTGCTTTACCACTCACTGGCCCTGGGCTGGTCTGAGACTGCAGACGCTGGGAGATGGGGTGGATGGGCCAGCTCAGGGGCCAAAGGGGCACCCCATGCCTCTCCCTTGTCACAAGATATCTTTCTCCTTGTCATCCTGTCTGAAGTTCTTCAATATTCACTCCTTTGGATGAAGGCATGAAGCCCTCTGTGGAAGGGGAAGCTAGTGAAGGGAACATTCCAAGCCAATAGAATCTTTTCTCACTCTAGCTTTGTTAGGCAGTCAGACAACGAGTCACAGGAATGAGTGAGAAGACCCTCAAATTTTAAGGATGGTGGGGGTCCCAAGCAGCCTGAAGGCAGAATGGTAAAAAAAAAAAAGAAAAGAAAACGAGAGAGAGAGAGAGAGAGAGAGAGAGAGAGACTTTGCTCATTTTTGCCTACAGCCTTTTATGACTCTTCAAAGGAGCTTCTAGTCCTGCATTAGAAAAGCTATGAGTGCTACAATATAAATGTGATTGTCCTGAGTTCTGCAGAGGCTATGTCTGTTTTTTAACTTTGACCTGAGAGTCTGCGAAAAAGGTGAACAGAATAAGTGGCACATTGCTGGTGTTACAGGAAAGTTCATTCACAAAAGCTTCCCTGAGGCCGGGCAGAGAGGGAACCAGGTGAGGTCTCCAGGTGACCTGCAGCCTGACCGCTTACTGTCCTGCTATTTATAAAAGCATGCTATCTACTCCCCCCCCTCCCCCCCGGGCAAGAACAGCTCTTTTGCTGGAAATGTTAAAGTTTTCCTTTAGCTACTTCCTTATAAAATAAAATTCGACTCCTGTCTCTGTCATCTATTAGCTCAGCGACTGCAGAAGATTGAATGGTGGCTCCCTCTGTCCCAAAGATATGTCCATGTCATAACCCCTGGAACCTGGGAAAAAAGATCTTTGCAGATGAAATTCAGTTAAGGAGCTCGAGATGAGATCGCCCTGCATTATCTGGATGGGCCCTAAATCTAATGACAAATGTCCTTACGTGAGAACACTGGAGAGACACAGACAGAAGAAGGTCACGTGAAGAGGCCGAGACTACAGTCATGCAGGCATAGCTTGCTTTGGTTTCCTTCTCCAAAGACTCCTATTATCCACGTGTTGAAATTCCTTTGCCTCTCTTCAATATTTGTCACTTCCTCTTAAATTCTTTACTCTCGTTTTAAAAAATTAAATGCATTGGGGTAACATTGGTTAATAACGTTATATAAATTTCAGGTGTGTAACTTTATAATACAACATCTGTATACTCTGTGTGCTCACCACCCGAAGCCTAGCCTTCTTCTGTTACTATATATTTGACTTCCTTTACCTTCTTCTTCCTCCCTTACCCTAATTTTTTTTATTTTTAAAATGTTCTAGCTTTCACCTTCTGTTTCTCTTAAAACTTACCTTTTGTATGTATTCATCTTGTATTCTTAATGGTATACTCATTTCTTTCATTTTTAATTCTTTCCTGAGTTCTGTCATCTCAGTTTTCCTAATTCTGAGTTTTTCTCCCCCCGCCCCCCCATGTTCTTGTATGATTTTCTTAATGTCCTTTACCTCAACAGGACGTAGGTTATAGTTCTGAATGGTTCTGAAGCCATGTTTTTTGGCATGCTTTCTTTAGGAAAGCTATTCTGCTCCTTAGTTTTATTAGTCTTCTACAACTCTTGAATGGGACCAATCTCACTGCTTTCCTATCGCTCGTTTCCTGTGAAATTCATTTTCCTGAACTTCTAGAACATGGGGTGACTCTCACTTTACAAAGTCCTTCTAATGTGTTCATGTAGTATTCAAATATATGGCCGCTTGGCTGCTGAAATGTCCTGATTCTGTTCCCTTTTGGAGACCTTTTTCCTAAGTCTCGATTGTTGCTGTCCTGCTCAGTTTGCTTCCACTCCCGGCAGGTTCTCAGTGTAGGGTGGTCCTGGGAGGAGGGCCTGGCTGCTCAGCTCCAGAGGTCACAGAAACTAGAGAGCCCCAGACCTTTTCCACCTTGCCGGGGTCACTTGTACCCACTGCTCTTGGAATCGGCAAAAAGATTTGCATTTTCAGCTGCTCCTCTCAAACCGACACTCCATGCTTTCCACTGACTACCTTTTTTTGGCTGTTTGGGGCTCTCCCTGTTCCATTATCCATCAAAAGTCCCACTGTATCTTAGGGATATCTTGTCACCCAGTTTTATTTCCCTGGGTTTTCGGTTTTGCATTGAGGTGCTCTGCTCTTACCTGGGGGTTCTAAGAGACTAAAAATGCTGCTGCTGCCCATGTCATCTTCCCAGGCTGTCCGAGAATATTGCACAAGTGCGAAGACAGCATCACTCTGGTGCCTCATTTAAAAAAAAAAAAAAAGAGTACCAATCTTCTTGTGTCTCTCAGTGAACCGTTGCTGAGTTTTGTGGCAGCCAGAGAAAGAGGTGTGATAATGAATCCAAGGGGGTTTCTAACCACACCAAAGGGTCAGGAGGCATGGAGACGGTGCTCAGCGGGAAGACAGGTGCTAAAATGGTTGTGATCAGTTGTCAAGGGAGGAAATACCTGGCTTCCCTCCTTTAAAGGACTAAGGAACTATCCTAGTGAAAACTTCCAAACGGAAGGAGTTTCTGGTGGAGATGAAAATGACAACAATAATAAAGACACTCAACCTTTGACTGTCTGTCCACACCTCCTATCACAAACAAGTCAAGCGTGTCAGAAGTCAGAATGGCAAATTTTTTTTTTAATTCACAAAAATTTGAGGGACTCAGCTGGTAGGCTAGACAGCTCAGTAATCCTAGATCATGGAGAAAACCTCCCCAAGTGAGTCTATCTCATGCTCAGTGACAAAGGCAAGCTCAAAGAAATATGGAGTTTTGTATTAGTCACTGATTCCCCACGTCAGCCCAAGGAGGAGCCAGTCATCCGCTTGCCTCGGAAAGTGTGCCCCAGGGAGCAAACAGCTGTGCAGCGCCAGAGGCCCTGCAGGTGCTCTGCAGGTGTGACAGGTCTTGCTGTCAGCTCTCACTGGCTCTCCTGCTTTTCAAAGCCTCCTTTCTCATTAGAGCTCTGTGTGTTTGGAAGACCCAGCTCATCCCTGACACGCCAGTCTCCTTGGAGGATGCTACCACATAATGATAATTTTTAAAAATGGCTTTTTTAATGCAGCCCTTGGAAACTTTGCAAGAAACGTATCGATTCGAAATACTCAAACTGAATTATTGAGCCTTGGCGAAGGGGAATAAATCTTTCCCATTCCCTGTGCCTGTTGCCAAGTGCAGCTTCCAGGAAGCAATGACTGTCCTTTCTGGAAATGAGGCAAAACTCAAACATTCTCTCACCTTCCCTTTACTTCACCCCTCCCTCTTCTCTTCACTTACAATTCACTGACAGAAGCATTCTGCATTCATTGCTCATTTGCCTGAATAGGCATCCGAATCAGTAATGCCCAAATTAGTAATGCCTGGCTGAGGTAGCTTCCTAAATAATGAGGCCTGATGGTTCTGGCAGGCCCGGAGGCCCACGGAAAGCAAGCTTGCAACACGTCATTAGATTAAACACTCTTCCGGTTTTAGAACAAAATTTCCCCTGCAGACCTGGATGTGTAAAGTAGAGGGTGTACGTTCACTGATGCTAGAGGTGAACAAGACCAGAAGCCAGCACTGGGGCAGGAAGGTGGGGAGAGTGTGCGGGAAAGGGGGACCTGGGCTGGAGCGCTCCAACACTCATCTCAGGATCGAGACAAAAATCTCCTGACATCTGCTGTTTCTTTCATTTTCAGTCTGGGGTGATCATGTCACCTGGCAATGTTCCAGGGGAATTCCCATCATTACCATCAAAACACGGTTTGGTCTACACAGTGCTGAAAGCTCATCTGTCCATCCACCCACTTGCCCATCCATCTAACCCGATTAGGTGCCCATTATGCATTGCACCTTGTATTAGGTGTAGGGCGCGTCGTCAAGGGGAATGACGAGCAGATTTTAAAGTCTGGGAGAGAAGAAAGGAACATAAAGAAAAACTGACAGGTCAGTGCACTGGTGCAGGACCAGGGAACACTTTCTGAACTGAAGGATGGGGTGACGGCTTTCTTGACAGAGGGAAAAGCAGTTACAAAGGCCTGTACACATGAAAGGGCAAAACCAGTTTGGGAAGCCTGGAGCAGTTCAGAAGGACAAAAATGAAATGCATATGAGCATGGGTTTAAATGAGGAGAGGAAGTGACAAAGCAGTTCCATTCTGATGTTTAATAGGCACGTTAGACATAACATGTCCCAAACTGTCCTGCTATCACCCGCCAAAAGCTGCTGTTCCCAGTCTTCCCCATCTCAGAGAATGCCAGCTCCAGTTGCCAGGGACCCACAGCTTACAGTCATCCAATCCATCAGCAAATGCTGTTGGCTCTGCCTTCAAAATGTATCCAGAATCTGACCGCTGTCACCACCTCTGCTGCATTAGCCCCAGCCACCATCATCTCTCACCTGGATGATTGTTATTGGTCCCTAACTGGCCTTCCAGTTTCCGCCCTTGCCCCGCTACAGTCTATTCTCAACAAACCAGCCAGAGGGATCCATTTAAAACCTGTCACTCCTCTGCTCAAAATCCTCCAGTTGCTTCCCATCTCACCCAGAGCTAATGTCAAAGTCCTTCAAATGACCTTTTGGGCTCCATATGATCTGACCCGGTCTGAACTCATCCCTTTCCATGCTTCCCCATCCTCATTCTGCTCCAGCCATACTTATCTCTTTGCTGTTCCTCAAATATTCCAGGCACATTCCTACCTCAGCGCCTTTGTACTTACTCTTAGAGAAAGCTAAAGGGCTGGAGTAGTATTCTGCTAGAGACCCTCACTTTCTTCAAGTCTTCCCTAGACATTCCATGTAAAACCACAAATCTCTGTGCTGATTCCTCTTTAACTTCTTTCTTGCTTTTTATTTTTTTCTTTAGCATGTACCTCTATCTAATCTATATTTTACTATTTATCTTGTTTATTATTAATTTTCTTCACTAGAAGATAAACAGATTTTTGGTTTTTTAACCTGCTGTTGTTATTCATTCATTCACTCATTTGGTGTTCACAGGATCAAAAGATATGCACATTTAAAATTTCAAGTGAAATTTTATAATCTGGAAAACTATCTAAATGAAGCAACTATTGCTACCATTGAAGTTATTTTATCTTGACATCCAGTCTCTGAATAAGAGGCTTTCAAAAAGTCTTTGCTGTGGCTCCACAGGTAGATTCCTTACTAAATATATTTGATCTTTACTGTAGTTAGTTACAAGGATCTAAGATACCAGTGAAGAAACTGTTTTGATTATTGCTATATCCCAATGCTTTAAGCAGATTCTGGCACATTTCAGGTACTCAAAAAATAGTTTTGAATGGATGAGAAGCTTACCCTATGAAGTGCTTACCCTGTGAAGGAGAGACAGTGTAACATAGTGCATTGGAGTATGGTCCTAGAGCCAGGCTTCCTGGGTTTGAATCTTGGCTCCCCAACTTACTAGATGTGGGGTCTTAGGCAAGATGCTTACCTTTCTGTGTTTTGGTTTCCCCAACTGTAAAACTGGGATAGTAACAGGGGCTACATCGGGGAGTTATGAGTGTTCAGTATGTGGAGATGAGTGTTAGCACTTAGAACAGTGCCTGGCATAGATTACGCATTTGATAAATGTCAGCCATTGTTATGAAGGGCCTTGTCTGCTGCCCTAAGGAGTTCAGACTTTATATTAAGGCTATTTGGAGTCACTGAAGGATTTTAAACAAGGGAGCAAGGGAGTAACATAATCAGATATTGTTTTGGAAGGATCACTCCAGCTGCAGAGTGGAGGAATAATTAGAACAGGGCAAGACTGGTACAAGATCAGTTAGAAGGCTGTTGTAGAAATGGAGATGACAGGTATTGTTAGCCTGAACTAAAGCAGAAGGAATAGGGAAAGGATGGGCTCAAGATACTACAGAGGTAGAGTGGACGGAACTTGGGGACTAAGGAAGCAGTCAGTATCAAAATCCAGCATTCTGATCCCTCAACTCATGGTGGTGCCCATCTATCCTAGCCCATAGAGGGCTGCTGAGGAGAAAATCCATTCAGTTTTGTTTAATATGAAGTGAGGGTAGGACTAGCTGGGTGAAGAGGCCCAGCAGGCAGCAAAATACATGCATCGGTCCTTCTGAGAAAGATCTAGGCTAGATATAAAAGATATTTGGGAGTCATCTTCATGCTGGTCATTGTTGAATTCACTGGAGCAGATGGGATTTAAGGAAAACATTTAAGAACCAAGCCATTCCATAAAGGTACATCCTTGAAGGATGATGAGGCAGCAGTCGACAAATCAGGGGAGAGTGCTATCTTGCAAGCCAGGACAGAGTGAGTCTCAGGAAGCAGTTAAGACACATCACGTGCTGTCATCAAGATGGGGAGCGAGGCACGACCACTGGATCGAGCATCTGGTGATTCTAGTCAGAACGGAGGCGTGACGGGGGTAGAAACCAGGTCACCGTGGGCTGAATCATTAATGGGAGGCGAGGGAATGAGGAGTTTGTGCGGATAAGTCTTTCAAACACCTGGCTGTGAAGGAAAAGAAAAGAGATGGGGTCGTAGTGAAGAGTGATGCAGAATGTAGGCAGGTTTCTTTTAAGATGGGAGGAACTGAATGCAAATGAGGAAGAAGCTGAGCGTGGAGAAGAGAGAAGATAACCAGCTGGGGAGGCTGGGGAAGAGGAGCCCGAGCTCAGGGGAAGGGTCCTATGTGCGGTGCAGGGAAGACTTCTTGCACTGAGACTGGAGGGGGCAGTGGGCTTGGGCAACGATGCAGACAAGCTGAGGGACGAGGGGTGCTGACGGATGCCTGTGAAGGAGGAAGGGGTGGGATGGTAGGTTAGAAAACATGGCTCCTGACTGCAGTAATAGCTGCAGGGACTAGAAGAGCGCTGACTAGGGACTCAAAGGCTTGAAGAGCCGTGTCCAGCTGAGAGATGTATAGTGAATAAAGTAAAAATTGTCCGATTCTCTTCTGGAAATGCAGGCTGTACGCTCAGAGATACCAAGCTCTACATTATAATTGGTATAAAAACCATAAAAACCATTCTGTGAGAATATACAGCGTTTCTAGAGAAATCTTCCTTAAGAATCATTCCCACTGCTCCTTTGATTAGTAACTTTCAAGGCTCCCCACCAAAAGCATACAGAACAAAATCACTCTTTTCAAGAGGCATTCCACAGCCTAACCTGTCCCCTCTTGTATCCGCAAGACTTTCTACATGATACTACCTACACCTGTCCTGGTCCCAGCACTCCCAAGAGGGCCTTTGCTCATCGGCTTGCTAATTCTGATTGGACTACGCTTTCCCTCCAGCTTTGCCTGCTGAGACTCATCTCTCCTTTAAGGCCTGGAACGAAAGTCACACTTTACATGAAGCCTTCTTTCCTCCTATCTTTTTGCTTCCAGAGGACTCTGAAACCGTGTATAGAATTTCTAGAAGCTGTGTGATTTATGCTTAAGCCTTTTCCTCTACTAGGTAATAAGCCCTGAATGCAGGTCTATTTGTGTTTGACTTGGTGCCCACCATGGCACCCACCCTGGTAGTGTTTCTGCATTTGAGTTGGCATGGTGGCAAGCCAACGTGTACTGTTTGCACCCATGAAGAGAGCAAGAAGACTCCTGACAAGTAATAATGATTTGTGTATTAAAACTGAATATACATTATAAGTGTGATTGTTCTGGTTCGAAAAGCATGTTATTGGTTGAGTAGGCAATGGGCTCATCAGTTGAAATTGGTCCTTGGAGTTGTATTAGGCCAGTGTATAGGACATTTTGACCCCCTAATCACTCAATTTATTTATTGGTTCTTCTTCCTTCCTAAGTTTCCTTTGCTTGGCATCTGAGGGACATTTTCCTTTCTGATATACTTCATCATTAACTCCTATTTCTTCAACGTGCATAATAAGAGTATGGCAGATGTAGGAGCATCACACACAGTGGGTCTCGTTTGTTTGCTTCTAAGAGAATAATTACTGAAAGAATATTAACTTCTGGTATTCGAAGGAAAAACATAAATTGAGATTTTATTATATACCTGGAACTTCGGAGGTACTATCTGTTTGATCCTCACAAAAGCAATGGCAAGTGGAGATTACTGCTCTCATTTTCCAGGAGAGAAAATGTAGACATGAGTAGAGGGGTTAAATAGCTAATGAACCCACACTCACAGCCCAGTCTGTCTGACTCCCACGTTCAGGTCCCTCAGGCCCCCGGTGTCACAACACATCACCAGATAGTTGTAAAGGCTGAAGGTACAGCCCCTCCTCCCACCCTGAGGACAGTAATGGCACATGCTCTCGCTGCCTTAGGACTTTGAACATCTGAATTCTAAGTGGGCTGTGAGTCCAATGGAAGGATGGAAAGTAGTTGGCGTCCTGTCAAAGTTTCCATTTACTACATTGAAATATAAAAGGAAAAGCAGGAGACAGTTTAATTTGAGTGACTTAGTGCTATCAAATTGTCAACAGTAGTGGAGACCCTACAGCCAACTCTTTCCCACCCTTTCTTAGCTCCCAGCTCTGTGCGTCCCACCATCCCTTGGCTTAGACAGGGAAACATGGCTGACTGCAGGCACATGGAGGGAGGAGGAAGGGTGGGCGGTAGGACTTCTGATTCTCTGCTCATTCATCTCTGTAGACCTTGAGATCTTTCTTCTATCCAATAAAAACAAAAAGGTCAGGTAGCTGAGCACCAGGTTTGAGGCAGTGATCTTTTTAAAACATACAGCTGACCGTGTTAGTGCTTTGCTTAAACATTTTCAGAAGCTTCCTAGGGCCACCTAAGTTCCTGCCTAACTTGCCCAGTTGCCCTCTGGCTGACCCAGCTCCAGCCACATGGACATGCTCGCAATTCCCAAAGGGACTGTGTTTTCTGGCCTTTGCACAGGCCACCCCCTCGGCCTGCGATGCGCTGTTTCTGTTTTCTGCCCGGTAAAACATGCACACTTCAAAATATACTAGGATTCCGCAAGGGTCACCTTCTTCGTGAAGTCCTTTTATCATCTACCACCCAGAAAGGATTGGACATGTCATCCTCAGAAGTGATAAATAGCGCAAAAACAAACAAACAAACAAAACAAACCAACAAAAAAAGTAGAAACTGTAATGGAACTTTTGCATCATTTTTGAATTTGAAACTCTACGATTGCAGGTTCCAGGCATTTCTGCTATATCCAGCATACTGTTCTCTGACCCTCATCAAATGAATTTATTGGCTGCGTGTGACCTGGGTGTCCTTCTCCTCTGAGCCAAATCGCGAGAAATGGAGATGTGACCGTATTACGTCTGGCAACACAGGGCTTTCAAACACTTTATTTCATTCGGCCTTCAGAATAGCCAGGTGGGTCAGCAGTGTAGATCTTCCTGTTCTTCTTTCCAGCTACGCACCGGAAGGAGGCTAACTGTTTTGCTCAAAGTTGCTTGACGGCTTAGAGGCGGGGCCGGGAGGCTGGAAGTCAGGCCATCTGGCTCTCAGTCCAGGGTTCATCTAACTGAACCCTAAAAGTAAAGATGGCCTTGTGGGTCAGTGTCCTGAAAGGTCCTCTTCATACTCATCTACCTGCTAACACAGGGCCACGGTGGACCAGTCACCTAAAGGGTGACCCTATTCCATCAGGGAATCATTAATAAGGATTTAGAAACCCTGTGCTTTAGTGACTTGCCTTGTTTGGCAGAGGACTTAGCTAAGGCACTCACTGTCTTTGAGCCTGTTTTCTCATCTGTAATGTGGGAGTAACTATTTCTATCAAGCCTACACCGCAGGGCTGTTGTGAGATCAAATGAAGCCATGGACAGAAGGGGTCTTCAACACTACCACATGGTGCCATTGATTGATAAGTAGATATCCTGTTCATGGTAGGCTTTGACTTCAGCCAAGCGCGTGATGGACCACAGAGGAGAGGGGTACATCCTTTTCTGTCCTCTGTTCCCTTCTCCCTTAGCTCTTGTTGGGCTTCAGCTCCTGGCTTTCTGAGCTTAACCTGCAGCAGCAGCACCAAGGTCCCTGTCCCTGGAGCACAGCTACCCTGGAAGGAAGTGTGCATCAGGCTTCCCAGGGAAGAGCATGGTGCAAAGCCGAGGTAGTGGGGGAGGGGCCTTCTGCCGGCATCTCTTCCCCTGGGTGCATTTTGTCTTAACCCCTTGCCTAGAGGCTTGTAGAATTCTAATGTCTTGGTCAGAATCTCCTCGAGTATTGCATTTAGTTTTCTAGCTAAGGTTTCCTTCAGGGAAAATGATACAAAACACATCTCACAAAGCCTGAGAGAAAGTTGCAGAAGTCAAGAAGGAGAGCCATCAGTCTGAGCCATAGGATGTGAATGCGAAACTATTGTCTGCCTCTGAATAGTGGTGTCAAACCCTGGTACGATACGACCCAGAAACGTACATAGAGGTAGGCTAAGATCTGAAAGAGGAACCGTGGGGAGTGTTTGGGGTGACCTGTCCCACATTTTGGTGATCGTATTTAGGATATTTCTTATCTGCTACACCTGCTCCAGAAAGGAAATTGTGTTTCCCTGTCAGATTTGAGATTTAATCATCTGTAGTTTAGACCCAAATATTGAAATTATTTTTTCACAAGGCTTGGTTTACAATTCTAAGAAAAAGAAAAAAAAAATTTAATTGGTACTACCCTGGAAAATTGTAGTGGATATACACTTGAACTTCTCTAAAAAGGATATGAATATAATAAAATAGACACAACATTAAAAAACTCTATTGAATCCAATTTAATCTTTCTTTGATTCCTGAGTGGGTAATTCAGGATCTTACAGAATCCAGGGTCATCATTATAAACATCAGCTGTCATTGTACTGGTGAAATATATAATGTGCCAGTTAATAATAGCTTTACAGATTCACAGAAAATCAGATAATAGGGGTTTTACTGTAACTGGGATCATGATGGTTAAAAGAATCAATGCGTTTTCCAAGAGCCTAAATCATTTCTAGGAAATAATTCATGCTCTGTGAGAATAGGGCAGAATTTACAAGGAAGTGCATTGTACTCCTCAGAAGAAAAAGGCTACATAATTGTAAGTTGTTCTTCATTACCAAGCTTTTATTTTGCAGGTGTAGTTCTTTGCACTATTGTTGTTGTTGATGCTGCACCTGAGGCCCGACCCACTAACTACACAGGCTCTCCTTAAATGGAGTGGAAGATTTCTCCAGCAGTTTCCTAAATCCCAGGAACAGAATGCAACTGTGGATGCGCATATCACAAGAAATCTTTTCAAGGTCATGTTCAGAAGGACCCTTTGCTTAACGAAATTTGGGCTGGAATTACAGTTCTCAGCTTTGATGAGAGAGAGAGAGAGAGAGAGAGAGAGAGAGAGAGAGAGAGAGAGAGAGAGAAGAGAGAGAGAGCAGGAGAAGGAGGAGGAGGAAAGGAAGGAGGAGAGGGAGGAAAAAAGAAAGAGAAAAAGAAAGAGGTAATGAAGGAGAGAGGGAAGGAGAGGATTAGAGAGAAGGAGCGAGTCACACCACACACCACTTAGCCACCAAGGACTGAGTTTCTACGCTGTTTCATTAGAACATGAAATCTATTCTGTCGACTATGAGTCCGCTGTGAGCCCAAAAGAAGTTAGTTCACTTCCTTAGCATCTGGGGTCCCATCATTCTGAGTCATGGCCACATTAAGTCTGCTACTGAAAAAGCAAGCGCTTGGCAGCACAGCCAAACCCATGGTTCCCAGTGCCTGGCACTACCAGGCACTGGGAGGCAGGTTTCTGTCAAATGCGGGAAGGCAGGATGGTGTGCCCTCTGGGTGCCCTGCAGAGGGGAGGGGACACTCTTTTCAATACTACTTTCTCTTCAGAATTCAATTCTCCCCAGTTGGGAAGGATGAAACATTCTGACTTCCTGTATCTCTTCTAAAACAATGAAGCCCACACCCCGAGAGGGCAGGTTTGCTGTGGCTGTGAGCTCTGGCTGGAGCCGGGGGCCTGGCTGAGAAGCTGCTCAGCAAAGGGACGGCTGGTGACACTGGTGAACTCTGAGCCCCATCCTCACAGGCTACCAGCCGGGCTTCCTGGGGCCTCCTGAATGTAGGGGGAATCCGACAGCTTGCTTGGGTGGCAGGAAATCACTAAGCTATGAGGATAAAGACCCGCAGGGGTCCCTGTGCAGCTTTAGGGCAGATTTCTATTTCCCCTTGTGGTGGGGAAGCAGATTCCAAACTGCATTCAAATACAATACAGTCCTCAGCAAGGAAGAAATGAAACCCTTTAAATCTTCCGTCCTTCACGTTGAACCCTCCCCTGCTGCTTCCAGGCTCACAGAAGCCTTTTGTTACAGCCCTAGACTGTGTACTTCACAGGGAAAGCGTAGTTTTGCGGTTGCTGCAAAAGAATACTGAGTGGGGGATAGGACTGACCTGCCTCCCACCAGATCCTCTCCTGAAGTCTACTGGATGGTGGCCTGTTTCAGGAAAAATGGGGAATTCACCCGAAGGCGGTGTACCCCCAAGGCTCTCCCAAAAGTGTCCAAGTGAAAGGTAGGAAATAACCCCTGTGAAGCATTAAACGTATTTGAGAGAGTGAGTGCTGGTGACAGGAAGGGAGTTAAGGGGACTCTGCTGCATTGGTTGCCATAAGTAATGTGGGGGGATACCTGAGAATTATTCCCACATCATTCCCTAAGGGGCCCTGTGCAGAAAATCAGCAGTCCGCTTACTGCAATCTAGTGTAACAGCATCCAGCCAAAAATGCTGCAAGGAATTAGAGGTGGAAAGGCCCTCCAAGTTGACCTTCACCAGCTTTCTGGTCATAACGCAAGAGTTGTGCAAGATTCACATGAAGAGTGTGAACACAGTCCATTTCCCTCAACAGGGGAAATATCCACAATAATAAATAAGAAAATAATAAAAAGTATTCTGATCAAGTGGAGAAAGCTTCCTTATAAACAAATACCTCATTACAAGTGAACTATTTTATAGTGTTATATAAATGCAAGATAAAGCCAAGGCTTAACATTGAGTTAGCATGAGGACATTTTTACTGCCACATGCATATGATTTCAAAGTGACGCTTTCCGACGGGGTTCGTCTTGCGGAAAGTTCTGAAGCAGGCAAATTCCATTTCAGCTTTCCAGGTCTTTGTCTCTTTCCCTTCGATGATGGTATTATGGAATAACAAGAGAGCACAGGCTTTGGTTTAGGCAGCTCTGGTTTAAACACCAGCTCTTCACCTGACTAGCGTATGACCCGGGCAAGACACTTTGTCTCCTATTCACTCATCTGTAAAAAGTAGATCTCAACTCACAGGGACTGTTGTGAATATTGTATGTGCGAAAGTGCTAGGTCCTCAGCAGGCACTCAGAAATGTTACCTTTCTTTTTCTTTTTTCCTCCCTCCTCCCTACCCTTCCCCTGAAATCTGTGCCCTAGTGATCTACCCGTCCTTGTTTCCTCCCCCGCCCCTCAGGCCATTAAAACACGCTTCCAGGAAGGGATCTAAAAATGATTAATGCTTAAGGGAAATGTCCACACAGAGTTTAATGAGCCATCTCCCTGGTCTATGGGCTTTTCTTTTTTCTTTTTAAGGGAAAAAAAAAGCACAAAAAACCCTGCTTGAGGAGTAAAGCACTAAGGGTAGAAATCCAGGCACCAAAGGAAGGGCTAGGAAGTATTGTGAAGGCAGCAAATCTTTTCTGGAAACTCTGAAACCAGACAGAGAAGCAGATAACCCCAGGGGCAGGGGCAGCATAGGATGTTCCAGAGACACTGCTTCTTGGAAGTGTCACCAGCCTTGGCTAAACTGCCTTTCCTTTTCCTATTGATGGACAACCGTTATATTGATGGAAACAGAGGATTTCTCACTTTTAGTGAGATTCTAAATGAGTCCCATATTCTAGATACCACTAGAGCATGAGGAAAAGGCAGAAAGCATGGTTGAGATTAAGATCTTGTAATACCCAATATCCAGGCAATGATGAGGGTTGGAGAAGAAAAAACACAGAGGACCAATTACGGGTTGTACCACCACTATGGAAGTGGTAGGAGGCTTTGTTTTACGAAATGTCGCGCATCTAAGAATTTAAAGAATTTGCTGACAATTGATCTTATTCAGAAATGGCAAGAGTGCCTAGGAGACAGTAAGGTCCCATCCACCGAAGTGTCCAAGCAGAAAGCGGATGGTCACCACTCAGCGATGCCACAGGTGGAATGCCAACACAGGCAAGGGTCGACTAGATGGCCTGGAGTGTCCTTCTCACCCCAAGAGTCCTGATATAAATCTATAAAAGCAGCAGCAAAGAAAATAATAATTTCAAATCTTCAGCAAGGTGTCTGCTATTACTACAGATGAACCCCACCCAGCTTTGCAGGCTAAAACCAATCAGAAACAGAGAGGAAAATCTGACGTGTGGATCTTGCTAACGGTGATCATCATACAAGTTTTCTATTAGATCTTGCCCACTAGACACAACAGGTATTTTTTTTCAGTGTGGCTTCTCTTATACTAATTCATACTCATACTTTTTTTCCAAACCCTGTGACATTTGCTTAGAAACCCTGGACCGTGGCCACAGTGTTTGGTTCTGAGTTTCACGGCCCTGAGGAAGGCACAGGTCCTCTCCAGAGCACCCTCCAAAGTCATGCCCGGCTCTTTCTAGGTCTTTGAAAATGCATTTAAATTATTGGGCTTCTGCGTTCTTGGTGAAGTAGTGTTTTTCTTCATGGGTTTACATTCAAGAATTTTCTACATGAGACATGGTGCTATTGTATCACTTTTAACCCTTCTGAATTCTTGCTCTGGAACAACATAGTTCAGAAAGAATCAGGAGAAAAGGGGGTTGGGTTCACTTCCCATGCTCATAGCAGGCTTTTAGTGAAATGCTCTATTTCCTCCCCATTTTCCAATGAGATGAGGGATTTATGGAGGATGGGTGGGGGATATGGCCTAATTATAGACTAAGGGACATCTGCATCAGAAAGGAACTAAACTAGATCTGGTTCTACTTAATCAACCCTGTTTCTGTGGCTTCTCTGTTTTTTATATATATACACACACACACACAACAAAAATATCAATATATGGTTTCACATAATTATAAAAACATACCCTAAGTCAAAACATATTAATGATTTGGAAATGATCCCTTATTCTGGAATATCCATATCACCCTCCTTTTCATGAGAATAGAAAATTGTTGAGTGTATGTGTCTTCTATAGCTATGGCTGAACACAGTGGAAACTTAATTCCTATTTTACTTGTTTACTTTCATTCCTCTCCTCTTACAACTTCCTTTCTCCCTTTTCCTTCACATCACTTCAACTTCTTTCCTGTATTCATTTTGCGTTTTTCCTTCTCATTCCTTTCTCCCTCCTTTCCTTCCTCCTGTTGACCACTGCACATTGCATCCTCCCTTTACCTACCGCTTCTCTCTCACTCACTTCCTATCATTTTTACATAGGTCATCCGGCTATCAATGAATTCCCTGAAGTCATATTTCTCTACTATCCTTCCTCTTCCAAGCACTCCTTTATTTTTCCTAGGTACCCTACTCTTCTCTATTGTTTTCTCTTAGTACTTTACTGCCTGCTATAATCCTCTTAGTGTAGCTTTCTAGTATACCTTGTCAGGTATTTTTTAATTCTTATTGCATTCTATGGGGGCAATGGGTGGTAGATGGATGGAGGTGGTGTGGCTGGAATTGTAGAGAAAAATATAGAACTCATGGTAAAGCTGGAGCTACTCATATGACACCACAGGTTGTGGGGACTAATTCCATTTGCCTTGTATCTGTCATATAGCTGAGATTTTGCACGGAACTAGGTACACCATCCTTGTTATCACATGTTTGAGAACAATTAAATTTGCTGACAAAAAAGTGACTTCTATTGGAAATTCTAGGAATGCTTTATAGGTATTCTTTTTCAAGTGAAGTTTATGTTTCTCCTTCATGATTCTTCCCCTGATTTATGAGTGTATATATTGCTGGTGATCACTGGGGAAGGAGGCTGCAGGGTATCAAAGAGAAAAATATATGTTGCTATTACTTTAGAAGAATGTGCTAAGGCACAAAAAAATGTAGGTCAAATAACTGGTTCCTCAAGTTCAAAAAGGAATTCCTATTTTTGCAAAAGTTCTCGGGGGCAAGTGAACAGGTGACTTGATACTACCTACAATTATTTTTTTTTCCAAAAAAAGAAATTAAATCTGTCCGTCCCAATCAAACATCCCTTGCTCTAGGAACAAAGACACCTCTCGACAGGTGCATCTGTTTCACTGGGAAGGTAGTTTACATAGATAGATTTAGGTAAAGCCTCCCCTCTTTAAATATGATGTGTTGCTGCCTGCCAGGGAGTAAAACCCAAAGTAGGTTATTTGGTTAGTCTTTACATGTTATTTTATTATGAGACTATCCTTTTCCTCTATCCACCTTTCAACAGGATCAGAAATGGAAAAAACTTTCAATTCTGAGGTTTTTACGGCACAGCCGTCAACCTAACAGCCATGAGCCTCACCTGCTCGCACTTAACGAGCCCCGCAAACATAGAGGCCCCTTCCCAGAGCCACTGCTTCCTAACTGGAAGCCTGACGATGCACACGTTCATTGAAAGCCCATGTGAATCTGCTTGTACTTTTCTTTACTGTACCAATTTTCCCTACTACTACACGTCTGCAAGTGCTTAATAAAAAGTGACGTTTGAAATATGCTATCAAAACCCACCTACTCTCTAGTGTGCATTTATTTTCTTTGAAGTTCTCTAAGATCAAAATGAACTAGATGCCTGTTTCCACTACAATTTACAGCTCCAAGTAATTTCTACTGAGCTGTAAAAAGCAATACAATTCCATCAGTTACACCAATTGCCTGTGAACCACATTGCCTCTTTACAGGTAACTTTACAGCCTACATTTACCGGGCAACCTGAAACTGGTAGGCCTCAGACTCTGCCCGCATCTTTAAAAGCCAGAATAAATTCTAGACTCCCAAGAACATTCACCAACGTGACAATTCCATTTATTGACTTGATTGGTGGTAGAACCCCAACAGGTGGCTCTTAAAAGTGATGGCTTTTCTTTAAGAAATGTTCAGCATGTTTAGAAATGTCAGGTCATGCGTTAAGGCTGATTTCTACGCTCAAAGGGAGAGCTCACAGCTTCTTCGGGGCTGGCTGGCAAGGCACAGGAGAATGCCAGGCATGTGTGTCGCCAATCTCAGAGGCCTGAGACCAGTCAATTTATCCCTGCAATAAAGGTGCAACTCGCTGGCGAATTCTTTAAAGTAACAAATATATTACAACTCCAATAAAAATATATGAAAGCTTAAAAGTTCCATGAAGACAAAAGGCTCCTCTTTAATATTTTATTGTCTATTATCTAGTGTGTTTAGCACATTGCCAGGCACATCAGCAGAAACTCTTTTTACATAAGGCCGTAAGATGACTGCTTCATTATCACCTTACGTTGCTCAGGACACAGGTGTATAGAGCTGTCCATCTGTCTTTGCTACCTGTGTCCTCTACAGTTCCCACCCACCAATTCATAATTTCTTTTTTTGATGTCTGATCTTATTTATTTGTTACCCTTAGGAAATCTCATTTTTGATGGGGCTCAGACTTAGAGGTAGAAGCTCCCAGAGAGGACGGGCCTGTGTCTCCGGGCCATCTGTCCCTGGCGTTTTCCTTTGGCCTGCTTCATCCTCTTGGCCAAAAGCGGAGCATAGTCTGAGGTCTCTTCCTTAGTTTTCTTAGTACGCTGCTTCTTCAGAGCAATGTGCCGACGTTTGTGTTGCTGGACGTGCGGAGTAATAAGACGCTGCTTCTTGAGTGCTTCGGTCCTAGATGTCTTACCTTCTTTGTTTAGGGTTTTTTTCTCACAACGTATTAGTGGATGTCATCTTCTTTTGCTGATTCTGCTAGCTGTTTTGGGCCCCAGGTGACGAGGAACACTAATGTCAGTGAGAGCAATAATATGTTCTCCCCCCCTTTTTTTTTTTACAGTGACCAAGTTGAGAACCCTTAGACTGACATCCATAATGCAACCCCGAAGAGACTGGCGCTTTCTTTCTCCAGTACTCCTTGGTCTGTCACAGGAATGCCCCTTACTCAGGAGCAGGCGGATACGGCCCTGGGTCAAAACCCTCTGCTTCCGAATGTCACTCCCACCACTGATCTGAACCACATACCCCTTCCATGCTTCACCCAGGGTGTCAGCAGCAACTTCTGTGGCCATATGCTTCTCATAAAAGGTTTGCATTCATCGTCCACTTCAGTGAGTTTCTGGCAGCCAGGGGCTGGGAAACAGATAGCCAGCTTCATCCTGAAGCTCATAAACTTCCTAATCTTCATGCAGTTTTTGTTCTGAAGTGTAGCTAGAATACTATGAAATTCTTACCCTTTAACCTCTACACCATCTTGCAAGTCAACCTTAGTTTGAGGTATGGACAACTGAAACTTCCCTTTTATTAGATGTGCGGGTCCCATAACAATGCCTCTCAATTGTTTCTTACTTTATGTCTGTCACTTACTTGACTTCAGAGATTATTCCTCAACTTAACGTTTTCATTATACTGGTCTGAGGGGCTACAGTGACTTGTCATTCTCCCAAAATATCAAATTCAGCAAACAAGCGTGACAATTTTAAGTCGATATAGTAAATCCATGATGCCGTTTAATGCTCACAACTCTATGAAGTAGAGATTACCTTGCCTGGTTTACAAAAGAAGAACCAAGATTTTGTGAGGTCCAAGGTTACACAGGTAACACAGTCATGGCTGCTTGTTGTTTTTAGGATAAAGACTAAAATCCTTTACGTGACTTTGCCTCTTTCTACCTCACCATCTTCACCCCTTGGAGTTCCGCAACAAATTCACCAAATATCATTTGGCTGGCCTTCCTTTTCTTGAAGACCAAATCTTCTTCTAGTCTCAGGGCATTTACACATCATATTCCCCTTCCCAGAAATAATTCTACCACCTCTTCTCCTGATAAACTCCTACTAAGCTTTTAAGTCCCCTCTTAAACATATTCCATAGACTAGGCCAAGTTCCCGCACTTGATGCTTTCAAAGCATCCTGTAGTGCCGTTTCAACGCACTTAGCCTCAAGTGTAACTAAATAAATGAGTCATATCTGTGTCTATCCCTGCTTCTGTCTAAAAGCCTGCTAAACCACAGCAGAGGAATTAAAAAGGTATGAGCCCATAAAGAGACAGAATGGAAGAAACAATGGCAGCTGAGAGAGGTACACAAAATTTTAGAGGATGGAAAGCAGATGGACAATTGGTATCCAGCTTAACAGAGTGGAACAGCTGACCCCTACTTTTCTGCAGGGGGAGCCACCAACAAGAAACAAACTAGTTTTCCTAATAGAACCTCAAAAAAACCTCAGAAACTCGAGCTTCCAAGTATCTCTGAAGGCAGGAGGGGAGCAGAAGAAGCTACCAATAAAAGGATCTGTGGTATGTCTGTATTCCATCCTCCCCCAACCCAGGGGTGCTCCTTCTGCTAGATGATCGGACATCTGCTTACTTGAATCAGGTTGAGTCAGATAGCACCAGGTCCAGGAGACAGCAAGGATGAGGAGAACACAGGGGAATTCAGTAGAACTCTGCATAATGAATGATAAGAGCTCAAGCTTGTCTCCATCGTTCTCTTTCCAAGCAGGAGAGACCACAGGGTTTTTTGGGGGCACACGCTCTAGCCCAAAAGACTTTTAGTGTCTCTTCATGAAAAGTCAGATTCCCATCCAACTGGACCACCACAGCTGGACCCACGAGACATCAAGCCCCACCTCTGCACACAGAACCACTAATTGCCTATTTATTTATTTATTTATTTATTTATTTATTTATTTATTTATTTATTTTTGAGGGCAGTGTCACTGGCCCTCATATGTGGGACCCGAACCAGAGCCGCTGGTTTCCCAAGCCAGCGCCCAACCACCACGCCACTCGATCGGCCCGCCAATTGCCTTTTTAAATGGACACTTAAGGGTCACCATCCAATTTTTTTAAATTACACACCAGGTGATAAAAAGTGCTATGAAGAAAACCAGTGCAGGGATAAATGGAATGGGGACTGAAAGAGGGGGCCATTTTGGAGAGAGCTGTCAGGGAAGCTTCTCTAAGGAGGTGATAGTTGGGCAGAGACTGGGATAAGGTGAGAGACTGGGCCATGGAAAAATCCAGAGGAACAGCTTTATGGGCTGCAGGGCAGCAAATGCAAAGGCCCTCAGGTGGGAGCATAGTTGCAGTGTTCTAAGAATAGCAAGACTGGTATGGCTAAACAGCAATGAGCAGAACAAAAGGCAACAGAGAAAGAGGCTGCAGAGGCTTGTAGTGTTTCCAAGGCATGGCAGCTCATACTGAGAGCCCAGAACGTTTCTAAATGTAACTAGAAGCCAAAGGAGGTTTTGCAGCAGTGAAATGACACAACTTCACCCATGTTTTTCAACAGATTACTCCGATTGCTGTGTGGAAAATGGACTATATGGCTGGTGTTGATTAATTTCTTGGTAAGTGTCATTTTAATCCACTAAGTGGATTTCTTAAAAAGATAAGGATACCTAGCAGAGTCCTATAGTACTTTAATACAATTTTGATGAAGCCCATATAATAATAATAATAATAATAACAACAACAACAACAACAACAACAACAACTACCACCTTGGTTCAGTCTGTATATTATAATATCACTGTGATCTATTTAAGAATATGTTGAGGGCCGGCCGAGTGGCGCATTGGTTAAGCGCTGGTTTTGGGATGCCAGCAGCCCCGGTTTGGATCCCACATGAGGGCCAGTGACACTGCCCTCTACAGCTAACAACAGCTCCACCTGGAGCTGGGCTGTGCGAGCCCCGGTGATGGTGTGGGCTGCAGCCCCTGCTGCAGTGGGCTGCCATAGGCTGCAGTGAGTGGCCCGCAGCCCGCGTGAGCGGCTGGCAGCCAAGCGTGAGTTGCCAATAGCCGCGGTGAGCGACATCCAGAGGCCAGCGACCGATCTGCCTCATCCGGGAAGAGCGCAATGACGATACCAACAGTGAAGCAACATCCTCCGCAACTAAACTGAAGAACAAAAAGACAGCAACTTGTTTGTTCTCCTTCCCCGATTCCCCAACGCTGTTCCCCTCCGCCAATTCCCCAATAAAATCTTTAAAAAAAAAAAAAAAAAGAATATGTTGAAAATGGCAATTATTCTTATGTAGGCAAATGTTGCTAATTAGGTCTACAATGACAGTATCTATTTAGAACATAATCTAGTTAATCCTGTTCTATAATATAAAATTAAACATCAAAGCAAAAAGAAAGGAATATTGTAAACCACTTATTTTTCTTCTGAATGCCCCAAACTAAACCACTATTTTGCATTGCCATGTTTAAAGCTTATCCCAAGGCATTTTTACAGAGATGTTTTTCCTAGCCTTTGTAAGCACATCCATGCAACATTACTCATCACTGATAATTCATCATTTTGAACATCAATACTCATGAAGGTATTCATGCAGCCAGTGTATCTTCACAGTTAAGTTAAAAAAAACCTCACAACTTTTTGAAACAAACTAAGCCCCAAAACGTGCTCCCTTTTGACTTTTAGTATACATTCATTCAATAAACATGTATTGAGCCTATATGCCAACACATTATAAAGTGTATGCAAAGATGAACAAGGGTCTCTGTCTTCTAGGAGTCTAAGAGGCAGCCTGCCTTCTTATCAGCCAACAAATTTCTTCCTGGGTAATTGTAATTTCTTCCAGGTTTCCCTCATTTGCAATGTGGACCAAGAATATAACCACAAAACCCCACCTAAAAATATGTCCAGCGTAATGATTTATTCTGATGCTGGGATGATCATTTTCTATAAAGAAAGCAAGACAGAACACCAGCTTGTGGCCGAAGTTTAGGGAGGTGGGAAGTGGAAGCTTCCATTAAATCTAGCGCATTTTAGGAACAAAAGGCCACATTAACCCTTCATTCAGGAAAACAACACCTATTGAGAAAGCTGAAGAGAAATGGACTTGGGTTGGGGCAAGTCAAGTAATTGATACATCATTCAAGTAACTATCTAGTCAAATGGAAATAGAAAAAGTGGTTAATTATTTTTATGATGCAACAAGATCTACAGGGCACCAGGTAAATTAGGGGACCAAATTCCAAAACTATGAGCTGGGCTATGAGAGCTTCTCAGGGAACCTACAGAACTCCCAACATTGGAGATATTCAAAGCTAAGCTCAACTCCAAGAGATGATTTAGGAATAATTAACTTTGCCCAAATGCTAGCAAACAATAAAAAAACCCCACCAGAGGTCCAGAGTACCGTAGGTCGAATGAATGTAAAGCTTATTGGAGAATTTTATGCTAAGGCCCAAGATTAGTCGTCCTATGATCTATGAGCCAGGTGACTTAAACTTGGTGTTAAGTGAACCATGTCACATATATAGTGAACTCAGTCTACAATGCCAAGAATTAATTAAAATTCCCAGTCCATAAGGGACAGCTGATAATAAATGTTTGTAGTACGCCCAAACCCATAATATTGAAGAATACTGGGAATGTGTTTTAAAATGATAACAGAAAGAATCCGATCCAGAAGCTTGAGACTGATTCCAGAGCCCTCCATGCTTCCGGACAGAGCGTTCGTGCAGGGACCAGTCTCATCAGAAATCTAAGCAGCCCACTGAACCATGAAGGTGCTGATCTTCTAGAAGAACTTGCTGATCACAGCTGTATCTTTTAGCTTCTGAAAAATGCTACCCAAGTGAGACTCTTGAGGCTTCTCTGAACACTTGCACTTTCTTGCCCTCTCAGACTTTGAGAAAAGCGGGGAAGAACCATCCCATCCTCCTTGAGAGCTGCGGTGTGGAGGTGTAAGTGGGTCATGTTATCAGACCCTACAGTGTCCTAACCAACAGGAAGTTTCCCCAGAGTTTCCATCACAGGAAATTTTCTGTGAGGAAGCCCTAACTGCATGAACAAAGAGTTCCTCAGCTCCCCACAGAAACTGCAGAGGCAGCTGAGGTAGTGTGGGCAGAAAGGGTGGGTGAGAATGGGGGTGGAGGGTGGCACGGGATTGAGGGGTGAAAAGCATGGGAAGAAATGGAGGGGAACAAAGAAGTTATTTCACTTCCCTTGTCCTTGGATTTGTCAGGAAATTGCTTACTAACTGGCACATGTTGGCTTTTACCTCCTGGCCGGCAGCTTCACCCCCGGCCAAACTGAACTTGGAGAGAGAAGCCTATCGTGAATGCAGCTTCTTCTGGCTGACCTTCACCCTTAACCTCCATGAGTCTATTTCCCTACAGGTATAACGAGGGGCACTGATGATTAAATGAGAGATTTAATACATACATTGATACTAGTAAATTGTTAAGTATCATATCAATATGATAGTACTAGCTTAACCATAACAATATTTTCACTATAGCAAATGCCCAAATGATGGCATGCTATTTACGGAATAGTGAGGCCTGTCCCTGGGAGGGCCATTCTACTGCCCAGAGTTTTTCAGGCAACCTGAATTAAATAGAGCACCAGCTGTACAAAGGAAGCATTCCGATTACATGAATTGTTTTGGTTACATCAAGATTCATTAAATAAACCTTTATTTTTCCAACTGTAAGAAGTATTTTCAAAGTGTAGGAAACTGGTTAACTCCTCGGATTAATAACCAGAGAGCTGTCTCGTGAACTACATCAGATAACTTTTTAAAAAATATATATTTTTTGCCTTTTTCTTCTAAAGGCCAAGGTCAGAGTTTTAAAAAGAAAGGTCAGTGAAGTGGTCTATTTTGCTCTCTCCCGGTTAATTTATGTTTCTCTGTTTGCATATTTGCCAATCTGATGTGGGGAGTCTCCTCAGAATAATATAAAACAAGATCACATGGGATGAGTGAGTTTTCAATAAATATGATTCCTTTTTTTGTTTTCACCACATTTTTGCCTTTATTTTTAAAACATGATGTAAATGTACTACCTCAGAGGGTAGATTAAACACTCAATGTTTGCTGCAAAATACTCTCACTTTTTAATCCTTTCTAGTGAACACTTGGCTCCATGCCCTTGAAAAACATTTTAAAGTTGAACCTTGTTTTTCAAGATAATTCTGGGGGCTCACTCTATCAAGTCAATCCCACTGTCTTTTGTTTACAGACCTGTTGCAAAAATAGACCTGTATTTCAAACTTCTACAGTAGGAAGGAGGGAAACCGAAAAAAAATAGAGAGAAGAAAAAGAAAACACAATTTCTGAAGAAATAGGGGCCATACAAATGGAGACTCAAAAATGTGACAGTGGAGCATGTAGGCCAAATACCTACAGTCAGCACAGCAGATGGACACATATTTTTAATAATAATAAAGAACAGTCAGGCTGGCTAGTATGATATTGTACAACATAGCATCACGAGAGTCTTATGTTTAAGTTCCCTATTAATGGCCTCCTTGAAACTCTTCCCCGAAAATCAAGTGGATTCAACTGCACAAGCTTTTATTAAGTGCATACCATGTGGCAGACATGGCCTCTGTCCTCAAGGAGTCACTTTCTAGAAGGTGATGCAGGCACACAAATAAGTACAATGCAACACAGCTTCATGTTTAGCGATAAGCCCTGTATGGAATAGGGCTGTGCACACCTTATGGCAGAGTGACAGGGATGGATGGTGAGGTGGATGATGTGTAGCGGGCAGGGTGTGACCCAGAAATATGTGGGCTTTTTTCATTCCTTAGATGGTTACTCCCCTCCTCCAGCCCCGCTGGGGAGACACATAACCTGCCACCAAGGTGCGCCTTTGATTCTGAAACTCAAACATAAGCCCTGCTCCTCTGAGATGGATTCCATAAAGTGGAGAGTGGAGGCTGTCAAGAAATAACAGGCGCTCGGACGAAAAGGAGAAGCTCTAGAAAAAAATTCCTTAACTACAAATCACAGAAGCTGAGGGTGATGGGCTTACTCAGGAGTGTCTCCTCTGACTCTAGCTAGAACCACAGCAAAGTGATTTCCAATTTGTGATGATGATAGATTCTAGGGAAAATATATCTGAAACTCTCAGCGTCTACTTCGGGTTAGACATTTTTCTATATGCTACCTGATTTAATCGTCATGCCAATCCTGGAAAGAGGAAACTTGTTTATTTCCCAGGTTAGACAAAGAAGCGGAAATGCAGAGAGATAAAGTGCCTTGCCCTTTACACAGCCAGGGGTTACACAGTTAGTCACATCCCTGTCATCAGACTCAGCTTTGAAGCTCCAACTCCTGCCATCTTATCTCCCCACCACAGTGCCACAGAAACGTCCCCAGGGAGTGGGACCCAGCGCTGCCACGCAGTCCACCCAGAGGAGATGAGAAGGCTGATTGGGAGACACGAATCAGGGCTTCATTCCCAAATGGCATGCTTGTAGAACAAGAATGCAGGGTTCTCCTGTGGGTTTTGACGGTGCTGATAAACTGGGTTTATTAATCCGGTCTTTCATTATAATTCAGTAATATGTCTTGAATGTTTCCTGAGTCAAATAGCGGTAAGCCAAAAGGGCAGTATTTCTCCTCTTCTCTCTTCTCCACTAACTCAAGATAGAAAAAGATCACCACCTCCAAAGCCTGGGAGCCCGTAGCCATCTGAGCCTAATCAGGAGATTTCAACCAGTCGGTGGGGCCCAAGAGGAGGTGGACCCTTCACGCAGGCTTACCAGCGATCGGACACACACGGAAAACGTGACAGTGCTTGTGTTTAGGACCCCACAGAAGCACCTGGGATGCTATGAAAGATGGGTGGCAATAAAGGAGACCGGGCAGCAGGGACCTTGTTATACACTAGACATCTAGTGCACTTGGAAAATCTTGAACCTGTATTAGCCCATTCTCTCCTCAAGCTATAGGGATAAAAATGTCTATGGGGAGCTGTCTCCCCTTCTTCCTCTCCCTCCCCCGCCCCCCTTGCTTTAGCTAATTGCAGCTGTGGTCAAGGGCCTGCCGCCAACAGTCCCACAATGCAGTCCTCCACAGGAAGTTCCCAAGATCTCTTCCTGAACAGGAAATTTCCTGTGGTCCAACAGACATTCCTCTCCGCGTTTATCACTCACATACATTTGTTTTGGCAGATACTGGGTCTTGGGTAAGAACAACAAGAAACGGTTGGAGGGAAAGCTACTTCGGGGGACAAAAAATGCAGTTATCATCCGGAGAAGAAAGTGGGACTAAATTAACTTCTACCTCAAAGGAAAACAAATACTAGCAAAATGGACTCAAGAGACCTGAAATGTGTGAGAATGTAAATACCACTTACACAGCTATGTAACATTTGAATTATTATTATTATTATTATTATTATTATTATTATTTTGTAACTCAAAGTGAAGGTAGGCAGGCTTTTTGGGGGCCAACTTCGAAGCATTTGGTTGGGTTCTTATAAATATCATGGCTTCAGAGTGATTTAGATTTGAAACTTTTCTGCAATTTCCTTACATATGTTCCCTAACATATTGCCCTATTACAGAATCATTTAAATCTCCCCCACTTTTAGGTGCCAGTATGCCCTTTCTGCGTGGCTCACAAGCTAGTATGTCACATCTGTGTGGCTTCTCTGTAGTTGAGTCTACACTATTGGAAGCTGTAATAGTGGTATGGAAAAAATGCAAGCATTTGAGCTTACAGTACCATTTTCTCTCCCAACTAGCCTTATCAATTCCTGTTTTATAATTAATCCTTCACATAGTTCCCAAAGTATTCTTTCTAAACACACACAAAAAGGAGCCCATCATGTTTTTGCCTAAAATCCTACAATGGCCACCCACCGGTTTGGGGGTAAATTTTAATTCTTCAGTTGAGCACAGTGAGCACAGCTGGACCTTCAGGGCTATCTGTCCCGTTTTATTTTCCACCACTCCCCTTCACTCCAGCCACCAGCTTCTGGTAGTTTCCAGAACCAATCATGCATCTGCACTTCTGTTTGCCTTTCTTGGACTCTTCTTTCCTTTTACTTTCCTTCATGACCCAGCTTAAACACTTTCTCCTATCCTAGCTCAATCACATCTTCTCTGCGGGCCAGTGACATGAAATGCACGCCACGTCACCCTAGGTTCCAATTTGTGGTTTAGTTCTCGGTCTTCACCAAGAGATGACAAGTTCATTGAGGGCAAGAACTACCTTGTTTGTCTTTGGAATCACATACAAAGGACTGCCTGACACAGGGCAGACAGCTCACAGGCATTTGTTGGAAAGATAATCTCTTGAAATCTTATCCTTGTGTGGTAATAAAAACTACAGGAATGTTCTTTTGTTTCCACTATAAATAAATAAACAAATAAACAGACCACACAAAACTTACATCATAAGCATTCTAGCAATCTTGTAACTTAGTTTACAAGACCCACAAAACTGAAATCCTTTCCTTCAAATCATGCAAACTTGGAATGTCCATTCTCCCCTGTATGAGAGGTGTATGCGTAACGTGAGTCCTGTTTTTTTGAACTTGGGTTTTAACTGTAGTGAGATGCTTGGCCATCTGCCCCTATAGCCCTGTAACCTTCCCAGCTGAGCTTACTTAACCCCTCTCTGTAAGTTCAGCTCCACCCAGACTCCAGCCACCCAACCGTGCCCTTATCAAGAGGAGCCTTGGGACCGTCCTTCAGGGAATCAGTATTGAATCATCCCAACTGCTGGCTTCATTGGCCTTTGTGCTGTCACCCAAGAAAAATGCCTTTGCCGTAATGGGGTCCCTTATCTTGGTTTCCCACCCAGTATTCTCTTCCAGTCCTTCTCCATAACTTAAGTCCCAGTTTCTACAGCTGGGTTTCTGCAATCTGCTCCTTGAGTTCATGTTTCCGAGGTTAATGTTAGGCCCCAGCTGCCCACTACCAACAGCCTGCCTCCATAGCACACTCACCGACGACCGGCAGCCCTGGTTATCCTCCCAGTATCTGACAGCGACACTTCCCTAATCGCCCTGACATTGGTGGGCACTGTGGGGATTCTGGGACTGTGACCTTTTTGAAGAGAATATCCTTTCATGTCTATGTTCCCAGTGTCTGGACTAGTGCTAGGCACACCAAGTGAACAAAAAGAATAGTGTTTGAAAGAATGAATGGCCTCTCAAAAACTGAGCTTTATGTGTGGCGTGATTTGGATTTGTTAGGAACCACACAGCAGAGGACCAACTAACGATTTCTAGGATCTTACAGGAGAGAAAAGCTCTTCCATTGAAGAAAGGATATCTATATGCGTCTCAAGAAGAAGGAGACCAAATGGTACTTCAAGAAATGATCCCTCAAGGGCCGGCCGAGTGGTGCGGTGGTTAAACGCTGGCTTGGGAAGCCAGTGGCGCCGGTTTGGTCCCACATATGAGGACCAGTGACACTGCCCTCAAAAAAAAAAAAAAAATGATCCCTCAGTGCTACTCAATTTCTTAAAGCCAAAGAAAGAGAAACAGAAGGTCTGTAGCGAGAAAGCCTGTCAGTTCACAGCCTTGGTGTCTCTGATGGGTTCTAGGCCTGGACAAATACACAGCAGAGTCTCTGGTTTCAATGCTAAGCGACGTATAAGTGCCAGCTTTACGATTGTCAGTACCTTTAATTCCCAAGAACACTTTGGGAGGGTTGGACGGTTGTTTCCACTGTTCTTTCTGCCATTTACTAGCTCCATGACCCTGGAGAAGTCATCTCGCCCACTGAGTCTCAGTGTCCTCATCTGTAGGCTGGATACCACCACCAGCGTGTGAGTCGTTGTGAGGGAATGAGAAATGAGAAATGCCACAGGGCCACATGTAATGGGGTGAGGATGCATATGGCACCGGACAGGTGAATGGGAATCTTGGCCAACGAGTAGAAAATGATTTAATTCAACCTGCTTTTCTCCTTTCCTCTGTGGTGTGTGCGCAAAGCCTCAAACTCCATCTGTCCTCTTGTCTGAACCGTGTCATAACCAGTCCTTTTCATGAGCACTTCACTTCGCAACGTACTTTCCTTCTTTATACATCAGTAGCCAAACTGGAGGCTGACGTGCTTGCTTTTCACCTGTGTACAGTGGATGCTTCATTCAGAGGCAAACATGAGAATCGGAAGAATGTGGCTGAGATTATTGGAGCGTCACCCGTGGAGGGAATGAACTCGCTGTGGCCACTCAGATCAAATTCACCACATCATTTTTCTAGGCTTTTCGAAGGAGGGCTAACAAATAAGAGTGGGAACCTCTCTGCACCTTAGCTCCCATTTACTGAGTCCTTACTATGTGCCAGGCACTGTACTATGTGAATGGACTTGAGGAAATCAACCCTTGAAGTTCTGTAGCTTCTGAAACGGCTCCCGATTGTAACTCCTGTTGTTTCCTTTGGCTCTCTGAAGCCTCCGTGTGGTGGGGCTGTGTTCCTTGGGGAGGGAGGGCCCTTCCTCTAAGAGTCACTATCAAGGCCAGAGCAGCTGGTGCTCTTCTGCTAACAGGGTTCTGGTTCAAGGGACAGGGAATTGGGGGCAGGGTGCGTTGCGGGGAAAGCCCTGTGCCTGGCGCTCCGGCCACCAGTGGGCTGACACAGCCTCTACCTTTCCACTTCAAGGCCTTCTCCACTGTATCCATGCTTAAATTTATATTTCAAATCTATTCTGCTTTAACTGCTCCTGCTTTAGTTTTGCAAATATTATACTCTGAGGTTCCATTTGAAGGAAGCAATCTTAGAAATTTTTTTTTGTTGAAACATAGATGTAGTTCATATTCAATGAAACTATTAAAAACACATATACAGTGATTACTCTCAGGCTATTGGTGAACCTTATACAATGGAACGTTAGGCAAGTAACACAGTACTTATGCCGTTTTCTAGAGGAGTGTCATGGATATTAAAGAACGCTTGTTTTGGTCAGTTCAAAAGTCACAAAACACATTAAGATGTATAAGAGGATTTATTAAGGTTTGTGGGCAGTTACAACAAAGTGGAGGACATGGTTCTTTTCTTTGAAGTATTTACCGACAAATGGGAAAGCGATAACAAATAAACGTATGCATCACATACCACTGATGTCTGCACAGAAAGATAACTAGACAATTTGTTTCTGGGAAGCACGAAGTAAAATAATGACATTCTCCTGCCAAAATCTAGATTCCTCATGATACTACTGATGCCCACAAATCTAAGATGACTGCTATATCTTGCATAGCCATAAAAAATGGGCACTGGTATAGCCTAAAACTAAAACAACCTCAAGAGATTAAATGCTTGGGTGCAATGAAACCTGCAGGTGTGAGAGTCAAGTGCCTTGAGTAAAGCTGACCTCTCTGCTCACTGAGTATCTCTCCTTCAGTTCCACAGCTAGCACCTGGAGGCTATTTTTACTCCCCAGGCTTTAGACAGCGGAGTCTGGTTAGAATAAGATATCGGAGTACGGAGCAGCAATGAGGCACCGATGCCTGGAGCTCACAGTAGAAAACTTGCTGGTGCCCAGGTGGCTGGGCTAGGAAAGAATGTGCTCCCAGATCCTCAGACCAGAATGGTCAAAATAATCCTGGGCTTACGGGTCAGATGGGGCTGGTTTTACAGGGAGCATCTTCCCTGTCTTTGAGCTAAGCCAGCGTCCAGTTCCAAGGGCTATTTTAAGTGCACTCTTAGAGCTGCTTCTATCCTCACACCCACATTGAGGTCCAGGATGGAGAGAGCAAAACAGAGAGGGAGGGAAAGAGGGAGGGAAGGAGGCTGACTGGCTGGGCTTTACTGCTCCTTCTCTGACTTCCGGGGGTTCCCATTGTGCTTCTAAGAAAGCAGTCTTCAGCGGGCGTCAGTGCTGTGCGCTATATTTATACCCATCCAGCTGCCCAGTTGCTGAGCTCTTTACAATTACAAACAGCAGGAAGACAAGATGCCTTCCAGAGGGACCATTTTCTCATGATATTTATTCTAGATTTCTCTGGGGTGATCTCAGCATTCATATTGATGGAGAAAAAAAAGAAAAAGGGAGAAGAAGAAAAGTAAACAGGGTTGGTGGGCTCAGTTCTGTCGGTGCCAAGGCAGAGGAATGCATTTCTTCTAGTCACAAAAGGAGGACGCTGCCTTCCTCCCTCAGCTTTATTTGCCATGCAGCCAGGTTTATGCCTGGGAAACAGACACGAGTCCTACACCACCACACAAGGTAACCTACTCATCCCTGGCTTTCTCTCCCGCCTCCTGGGAGGCAAAACACAGTATAAGAAAAGAAGGGAGGGCTGGCCGAGTGGCGCATTGATTAAAAGCTGGTTTTGGGACGCCAGCAGCCCTGGTTCGGATCCCACATGTGAGCGCCAGTGACACTGCCCTCTACAGCTAACAACAGCTCCACCTGGAGCTGGGCTGCGAGCCCCGACAACGGTGTAGGCTGCAGCCCCTGCTGCAGTGGGCTGCCATAGGCTACAGTGAGTGGCTGGCAGCTGGTGTAAGCTAACAATAGCCGCTGTGAGCGACCATCCAGAGGCCGGCGACCGATCTGTCTCATCTGGGAAGAGCACAATGATGATACCAACATGGACCAGTGAAGCAGTGTCTTCCGCAACTAGACCGAAGAACGAAAGGACAGCAACTTGTCTGTTTCCCTTCCCCGATTCCTCAATGCTGTTCCCTTCCCCCAATTCCCCAATAAAATCTTTTTAAAAAAAAGGAAAAGAAAAAAGAAAAGAAGGGAGGCATTCCATGGGCCTCAGAATCTGACTTGGATTGAATTCTGACTGCCACTGTCCATCTCTGAGACCGTAAGTAATTGAGTTCTCTGAGCCTCACGGGTCCTAATAGCCCCCGAGGAGAGTTCCTGTTGGTTTTGAATGAGGCAACATGTGGAAGGAAGAGTAGGTACCTATTGGCTTCCGTTGGATTATGTCTAAAACACCTTCCACGGCCTTGGCAGCCCAGTCTAGAACATAACATCCTCTGGCTGGGCACCTGTGGTGAGCATCCCAAAGCACTACAGCGAAAGGTTAAATGACAGGGGAGCTCCACCACTTAGAGGCAAATTAGCCTCCCGTGCCTCAGTTTCCTCGACTTCACAGAACCTTATTAAAAGGCCGTGATAAGGATTATATGTTAGCTGATGTCAATGCCTGCCCATAGTTAGTATGCAATAAATGTTATTGTTATTTTACCAACTGAAAGCTCTGGTATTATTCTCCATTGTTCCAATACTATAGAGAGAACCGGAAGATAATTATTATTATTATTTTTTTATTTTTATTTTTTATTGGCGGGGGAACAGCATTGGGGAATTGGGGAAGGGGAACAGACAAATTGCTCTCTTTTCGTTCTTCAGCCTCGTTGTTGAGGACGTTGCTTCACTGGCCCATGTTGGTATCATCATTGCACTCTTCTCGGGTGAGGCAGATTGGTCTCCAGCCTCTGGACAGCCGCTCACAGCGGCTCTTGGCAGCTCACACCAGCTGCCTTCCGCTCACGCTGGCTGCCGGCCTCTCACTGTAGCCTGTGGCAGCCCACTGCAGCAGGGGCTGCAGCTATGCCATCCCGGGACTCACAGTAGCCCAGCTCCAGGTGGAGCTGTTGTTCACCATCTTAGCTGTAGAGGGCAGTGTCACTGGCCCTCATATGTGGGATCCAAACCGCGGTCTTGCTCAGGGCTGGGGTCCCAAGCCAGCTCTTAACCAACATGCTACTTGGCCGGCCCAGTATTATTATTTTTTTTATAAAGGAATATTCCTTAGAATCAGCTTTACAATGTTTATAATGTAAAAAGCATTAGTGGATATGAATTTGGTCATTCTGCAATTCTACACTCTGTATCTGCCATCCCTCTTCCCAGCCCCAAACTATGATTTTTATTAATTATTCTATAATTATGTAATTCTATTAATTATTCTATAAATTATTCTTCCAACGCTGACTGTTTTAGTCAAATAAAGGGTTACTGTTAATTCTCAAATAAAATAACCATTTAGAGCCTTCTGAGTCACTTACATGGAAATAAAAAGTAATGCTTTTTTATTTCCTCCCTTTTCCCTATCTCAGCCGCAAATAAGGGTTATTTGGTTTTACAGTAGAGGAATGAAAATTGAACCCCATTAGCCAATGAGACCTAAATCTGAACAAGGATTAATTTAAATGTAATCCGTTTAAATCCCCCGTGTGGGCCCCATTCAGGAGTGTGGATTTTGTCTAAAGTAAATGCTTAGCTGCCTCTGGCCAACCCTTCACAAATGTGTGCCACTGGGGGAGCAGGAATAAACACACACCCATCGGCATGAACCCTCTCTGCAAATTTTCTCCAGGTAAAATCTGATTTAAAAGAGGCAAAACAGCATAAAGAAAGGGTAGCATACTGCCTCCATGTCCTGTATAGGAAGAGGATCAAGCATAAAGTCTTGGTTTCAAGGTTTTGTGTGTATTTACTGTATAAATATATATTTCAGTTGTTGTATAAAGTTCCTTATGTGTTGTGTATAGATACTCTGCGTTTAGTCTCAGCTCTCAGAGCTGGCTTCCTTGCTTCATCTTGCTGTCCTCTTAAACCACCATCCACACGACACATTCCACCAGTGATGTGATGACCCCAGCAGAGCGAGTCACAAAATATCTTACTTATCTCTTCCCCAGTAAAATGGGGCTCTGTTTTGTTATGTGCCTGGAGTCCACCTCTGAAGATTGTGATTAAATAGCTCTGAGGGAGGAATTGGGATCTTGTTTGAAAGATGGTCAGATGAATCTGTTATGTAGCTGAGTTTGAGAACCATTGGCTATAATTCTTGGAAAATTTAGAAATACTATAAAAACAACAACATGCAACAATAATGGTAGCAATGAATACTTACATTGTGCTAATGTGCCAGTCATGGTTCTAAAAGCTTTCCATACCATGGATGTCAAAAAGATGAATATGCATGACTTGTATTCATCTTTTGTTATTGGTATATAGTAAGTATTACAATTTTAATTCCTTTCTTAAAATGTGTATACATTTTTGGCACCCTCTGTATATTAACTAGTTTATTATTAATACATATATTGATTTCTTTATTGAATTAAAGGGTGTTGGTATAAAAACAAAACAAAAATCTAACTGGGTTTTAGCCAGATTCTTCTATCTATTTCTTGTAACAAAGGAGATGTAACAATTTGTTTCGCACAATAGGACATAGGAATACAAAGATACAACCATGTAGCTTTTAAATAGCACCGTATAGGAATTCTACACAGGCAACACCTGTGATACAAAATGTACTTGTTCAAGGGTAAAAAAGTATCAATAGTAATAATAATTATTCAATTGACAAGGAATTTTCTTCCTGGGAAGCTCAAGTATGATGTATATATAACACATATATTTTAGACAATCTCCCTATGGCAGAGATTATCAAAATTCCTAGGAGTTTGAGGAAGTAAATTTTAGCTCTGATCTTTTCCCCCAAACTCCTCTACAATAACAGTAAAGAGATTTTTAAGAATGCATATGGACAAAGACACCAGAGGAGGAGATTTTAAAAAAAGGAGAAGGAAGAGAGAAGGAGAGAAGGAGTGGGAGAAAAAGAGAAATAAGGCTTGGGAATTGGGGTCACTAGGTACATCTGGACAGTTGAGTCACTGCTCCTCCTCTACCATGGCAGATTAGAAGTTATGCTCCAGAGACAGTAAAGTACAGTGACACTAGAAAGAATAGATACCAAAATGACTAGGTGGAATTGTTGGAAATTTATACCTGGAGGACTAGGAGAACGTGTATATGTTGACCATTGAGATCTCCCCTGGCCCCTTTTCCTATTGCACTCCCAGGACATTGGCAGCTAGACTTATTCCCTCCAGAATGGCTACTAGAAGAATCATCCATCTCTGCGGAATGTGAGTAGCCAAAGACAAAAGACCTGGAGATACTCGTTTCAAAGGTGTCCTGAGGAAAATCCCAGGCCAGTAACCTTCATGGTCAAGCCTACCCATACAAGTATAACTTCCAATCAGTGCTTTGTGCTCTCTCAGCTCTTAAATATGAGCAGACAAGTGGAGATCACCAGACATTTGAGTATAAAATGCAGAGAGCAAAAGAAAAATAAAACCAAAAAACTAACAAAAAAGGCAACATGGAGAAAATAAAGACAATGTAAGAAAAATAAAAAATATAATTATTATTATCCTTTGATAATGAAGGGAAGATATTGCATCTATGAGATAAGAACAAGATGCTATAACAAGGAACATGTCCAGAATAACAACAAAAAACCCCACTTGAATATTAAAAGTATGATGTCAAAAATAGTCAAAAGAAGTATTGGAAAATAAAGTTGAAGAATCTCCCAAAAAGGAGCTCAAAATATACACAGGTGAAAAATAAAAATGACAAGAAAACCATAAAACCAACATCCTAATAATAGGAGTTCCAGAGAAAGAGTTGAGAAAATGGGAGGAAATTTCCCAGAACTCAAGGAAATGAGTGTGCAGACTGAAATGGCATGAAAGGATTAACACAAACCTACACCAAGGCACATGACAAGGAGGTTTTGAACTTGGTGGATAAAAACATTTCCAGAGGACAAATGAGCAAACAAAAAGTTACACACAAAGGATTGAGAATCAGAGTGGCATGGTCTCCTCAAGAGTAGCACTGAAAGACAACACAGTGGAACAATGCCTTCAAAATTCTGGAGCAAAATTTATTTCCTGCCTAGAATTATCAACTTAAGTCAAATTATCATGTATGAGAAGAGAATAAAGATATTTTCAGACATGCAAGTTCTCAAAAAATTTACTCCCCGTCAAGTGTTCCATCCCACCTCAGGAAGCTATTGGAAACTATCCTAAATTAAAACCAGGGTATAAACTAAAACAGGAAAAGCATGGAACTCAGGAAATGAAATCAAACTCAACAAAGAGGTCAAGTACAGAAAGGTCCAGATGGTACCTGGGCACCAAGCTAGAGCCAAGCCTGGAGCAGCTGGAAGGCTCTGAGAGGCTTTTCTTAGGACTCATAACACTTATAGCCTCTCAGCTGCAGAGAGAACCGTGAGGCAGAGTTTGAATAAGTGATAAGTATACAAAACATTAAACGACTAAACACAAGGTAAAAACACCATAGTTACTAACTCCAGGGAAAACTAAAAGTTATAGGAAAGGAAAAGTAACCTTAATAAAGTATATAAATCAGAGGCAAACAGTATGTATATAATCATAATATGTAAACACTAACTATTGATCTACCCGAAATTATTATTTCTGTGGTGCTTCTATGGTTGGAGTGGGGTTGGGGGCAAAAGGGACAAATGATTTATTCTCAGCCATCTTCCACAGTGTCTAGAACTGAAAAATAAAGACAGAGCAACATGAGCCTATGATTTAAGAACTAGAGATAAAAGACAAAAGAACCAGAGAAAGATTTGACTGTGGTTGGTCTCTGGAGAACAGGAAATCAAGAGTTGGGGGCACAGAATATTTTTGTAACAAAACCTTGTGGAATTGCTAGCTGCTTTAAACTCCATACATAACAATATTGATAACCATAAAAACCAAACAAAGTTATCAGGAGGAATGATGTCTCAGAGGAGAAGGGACCAAGGACCAAATGCGCTAAATGCTAAATCCCCTTTCTGTTCAATTACACAGTTCCTCAAGTGCTCAGACAACAACTACATTTCACAGACCACTTTTTACAATTTTTTTTTTTAAGGCAGAATAGTTGGGTTTGTTTACACACTGTGGAGAGGGGAAAAAAGACTCCATTTGTGGGGAAAATATTATTATGATTATTCATCACATTAAACTCTTATTAGTTCAATATTTAAAAAATATATATTTTCAGACTTTTTAGAACAATAGTATATAGTATTAACATAGCCCCATACTAAACACATATCATTGGGGTTCCTAATCCTGAGTAAATTATATCAAGTGAACTGCCTGTCTGGGAACCAAGAAACAATTTATTCTTGGTCAGTCTTAATCTCTTAATGGGTATTTGTCAAAGGGATTCTTGTTGTATTGAAGGGAAAAGCATGATGAATGAGGGCTGGGCTCCTTGTAAATGTTTTCTTATTGTGGTTTTCTTCAGCAATTAATGTTCCACGCCAGGGTGCTGGGGTGAAAGAATCTGCTCAGAGTGAACACGGATTTCTCACTGGGTCCTACAAAGGAAGGTTTTCTTTTTTTCCTTTTCCTTTTCTTCCATTTTTTCTCTTTAATTTAGTTAGAGTTGATACTGAAGGGATATAACTTGGGGCTCATGCTTGGAAAACTGCTAATAATCTATAAATAAGGGCCTCATCTTTTACTCAAAGCAGCAATTTGACAGACTCCAGGTAAAACAAATAGATGTGATCCTTAGGCTGTTTGTGATCATGGAAAATCCCCTGTCCTAAGCCTGGCTCAGCTACCAACTCGCTGTGTGATCCTGAACAAGCAGCCTAACCTCTCTGATCTTACTTTGTGCGTCTACAAAATGAAGAATGCATTGCACCCCAGCCTTTTCACCGCCCAGAAATCTTTCACTATAAACCAGCACTTTCAATAGAAATCTAATGTGAGCCACATAGTGTAATTTAAAATGTTCTGGTCCTCATGGTAAAAAGTAAAAGAAAAAAAAAAAGTAAAAAAAAAGTTGACATTACTTTCAATAAAATATTTTATTTAACGCAATATATCTAAAATATTGTCATTTCAACATGGAATCAAAATAAAAATTTATGAGATAGTTCACATTTTTTACAGCAGGTTTTTAGTATCTGCTGTGCATCTTACACTTGTAGCATAGTTCGGTAAGGATTAGCTATGCTTCAAGTATGTGATAACAATGGGCGGCCAGTGGCTAATTGCACAGGACAATACAGCTACGTGTATACACACTAATTCTGAAAAATTTTGCTACCCAAGGGTAGTGACTATGAATAACTGATGTATTCTCCCATTTATCACTCCAGCCAAAGGCAGAGCACCCTCATGCTTCTATAGCGTGATTAACCTTCCAGTATTGTCCTCAAATATAGAATTACCATGGGGTATTGGGAAGGCTAAAATGGTGGACCCTCCCCCATTGCTCTTTTCAGACTCTTCAAGGCTGGGGGCCATCACTGGGCTAGATAATACCATAGGGTCCCTTTCAGCTCTACCATTTGGTAATTTCAGCATTCGATCACTGGCAACAGTATCAATTATGCAGGTACTTATCAGTTACGTAGATAGTTAAGGTTTTGAACAGGCAGTTGGTCATCTGCCCAGGGAGAGTATTAGAGGGGCCTGGCATATGGTCTCTTGACATGAGCCATTTCCCTTTAAGGTCAGAGTGCTCCTGACGGCTCTCATTAACCCTGAATGCTGCAAAAGGAGGCAACAGGCACAGAGTAAGCAGAGGATTACTGAATTTTCATGGTATATAAGAGTCTTTAGAAATCATCTGGTTCAATGCTCTCCATGCGTCTCTCCTCTCCAAGTGACCCACCCAGGACGACATAACTGTTTAGGAACAGAACTACTGTCCTGCCTCTTGATGCATTGCTCTTTTCACCTACAACTCAGATTCCACACATTAAAAACAAAACGAACAACCCTGACTGAACCCTCTCTTCTAGAAATGAACTGAGGCTTTCGCAAAAGGCATCATATGTGTACATTCAAAAATATCAGAAATCTAGTACTGACCCACAGGGAGGGTGTAAGGACTAACTCTACAAATTCATTGCTTTTATTTTGTAATTCTATCAATTAAATTCACTATTTTCAGTTATTTCATACTTATCAGAAGTTTTGAACAGCGGTCTACATATACAACGTCTGATCAAACAATATGGTGAATGTTTAAATAAGAAACATTTATTACAGTAAAAGGCAAACTCCCACTAATTCCCCTCGAAATACTCCCCCGTGCTTCGGACACACTTATCCCATTGTTCTTGCCACTTTTGGAAGCAGTTCTGGAAGTCCTCTTTCATGAGTATCTTTAATTGCGCTGTCGTGGCTGCCTCGATAGCCTGAATAATTTTGACCTTGGGGAACAGCCAGATGTCGTACGGTGCCAGATCCAGTGAGTAAGTTAGATGAGGACACACTGTAATGTTTTTATTTGACAGAAATTTCCTTATACCAGAAGCAATGTGTGACAACTGCACCAGGAGTGTTGTCATGATGGAGGATGATTTATAGCACACTTTAAAACACACCTTCTCTCAACCGTAGATCACACCCGATTGACAGCACCGAACAAGTTGAAACTTGTCACACACTGTTACTAAGATGGAAGCACTGCTTCCCATATTAAAGATCCCTGCCTTTTAATTGGATGGCACTTGGCAGCAGCATTCACTATATTTTTTTTTATCACAATGGAAAGGCTCCATGTTACACATCACTTCTGGTACAGCAATTCCTGTTAAATAAAAACATTGCAGTGTGTCCTCATCTACCATATTCACTGGATCTGGCACTGTGGAACTTTTGTCTCTTCTCCAAAGTCAAAATGACCACGAAAGGTAAATGTTTTGAATTGATACAGGACAAGGAGTCAGCCACGACAGCACAACTAAAGACACTCACGAAAGGATTTTCAGGATTGCTTCAGAAAGTGGCAGGAACAATGGGATAAATGTGTTTGAAGCTGGGGAATGGTTATTTTGAGGGGGAATAAGGGCAATGTGTCTTTTACTGTAATAAATGTTTTTTATGTAAACATTCACCATATATTTTGTTCATACCTCATTTGTCTTTAATTAGGGAAAAGTGGGAAAACAAATTCAGTTGTACTAACTTGATACAGATTTTGTAGGAGAGAAAATAGTGCAGAACATGGGATTTGGCATGAACACTATAATACCAAAGGAGACTTCGTGTGAAAGAACCACAAACAAGAATAAAGGAAGTACTAGTCAGTGACGGTCGATGGATAATATAAGGCCTGGAATAATCCCAAGAGTACTGGAAATGCAGGCATATTGTGAAAAACAAGAACCCTAGTCCATTCTCTGAATCCTGGAACAGCTTCTGTCTTGTGCCTCCATACCCTCCCTTCCCCCCACTGGATATGTGGTCAGTTTTTGGTAGCCAATGGCTGAATTACACAATCAAACCTGCTAAATCCTGTGCCAAAATTAGATGCTAAGCACAGAAGGCATGCTGCTGGCAGTATCCTTCATCTGGTTCTCAAGTTCCCAGCTAACGCCAATGTCCAGAGTTACTCAAGAGTTTAAGCTAGAGGATTCTAAAGAGCGTGAGCAACGTGACTAAAAAAAGATGCAAAGACTGACACAAACCAAATGCAAGGCTGCTTGCTACATAAGGAGCCAAGAAATCGACTCCATGGCTTAGTGACATACTTCTGCTCTACAGGGGAAGATATGTGAAGCTTGATGTATCACATCTTTCCAAAAATGGAGATATGGTAAGGAAAAAGAAATAGTACCACTGACATTATTCTTACTAATTACAATGGTGGAGATGGTATTGGTGATAATGAAGATGGGAGAGCTTCATGGTTCTAGGTAGCAAACATACAGCAATAAAGAAAACAGAGAGAAATCCCTGCTCATAAGGAGCTTATATTCATGTCAGGAAAAACAGACAATAAATAAATAAACAGGTGAAATGTATACTCTGTCAAATAGTGGTAAGTGTCATGGAGAGAAAAAAGGTTATGGAAGGGGTACGCAGGAGAGGGGGTGAGGACTGCCATCATGCACACATCTGAAGGAGGGAAGGGTGTGGGCCACGGGAATAGCCGGGAGAAGAGCATCTCAGAAAGAGAGAAGAGAAAATGCCACGGCCTTGAGGTAAGGAACATGCTTGGTCTGTCCTTTCCTCACGTCTCACCAGACTTACTGTTAACAGGCTCCTGACAGGCCTCTCTGCCTCCACACTCCTTCCCTCCTCCCTCCTTCCCTCCTCCCACTCTCTTTCCTCTTATCCTACAGCAGCTAGAAAGATCCTTTAAGAATCAATCAGATGATGCCAGATCTCTGCTTAAAATTCTCACGGGCAAATTAAAAGCCAAACTCATTACAATGGCCTACAGGGTCTTCCCAAATCCTCCTGCTCCCATCTTTCCCTTCCAAACTCAACTGTCCCTCACCTGCCACACATCACTTCAGACACACTTGTTCCTTTAAATACACCAAACATATACCCTCCTCAGGGCCTTTATTGCTCTCTGGCTGGGAACACATTTAATCCGGTCAGCCACGTGGCTCACTGCCTCTCTTCGTTTTGTTAACTGCTGTCTCTCAGTGGTATGAAACATGTCTGGCACATGGCACGTACTCAGTACTTGCTGAAAGAATGAGTCTCACCGTCTCCTCTCTCCTCTACCACACCATGGTGTTGAACAGCACAGGGGAGAACCACAGAGATAAACAGACATGAGTGAACGCTGACTCACAGTCTCCCACTGGGAGGCAAGTCCAGGCCCCCGACTTGCCAAGCCATCTTTCTGTGGCTCAGTCAGCTGCTCTCCCAGTTCCTTCACTGCCATCTCCTCTATTCATGGCTTCTCCAAAAAAAAAAAAAAACAAATGAATTTTTGTGGGGAATTCCTATTACGCCTGCCCTCATACAATTATCCTATATGTGCACATGCCTTTCATCTAGTTTCAGTGGAATGAATCCATCCTCCTACTGAGAACTAAAGAATCCCTCCATTTTATTTTGCATCTCGTTTTTCCCATTTCTGCAAGAACCAGTTTTATAGATCACCCTTCTTTCTCCTCTGTTTTCAACTCCCAACTATTACCAGCAGTTCTTCATGGAAAAATATCTTCCATTAAATAAACATCCATCCAGTTGCCATCCAGCAACTCTCGTCTCTCTGTTCCAATCCACAGCCAATTAAAGAAACACCGATAGTCACTTTTTTCCACATTTCAACCCCCAGCAATCAGGTTTCCACCTGCCTCTCTCCACCCCAAAAATGGTTTTGCTTCAGTCACTGATGACTTGTACAACCAAGGATACCCTCAGTCCTCGCCTTACCTGACTTCCGCACAACCTTTGGTTCTGTGAGATCATCCTTTCCTTCCTGAAATCCTATTTCCTTGGTCTCTCCATGATTTCCCTCTCACCTCTCTGGGCTCCTCATTGGCTCTTTCTTTTCATCTTGCCACCCAAATAATGGGCTCCACAGAGATTCACCTTTTCTGCTTCTGTCCCGTCCTCATCTCATTTGTCAAACCTTGCTCATGGAATCTACTATCCCTTGAGCATTTCCTGTTCACTTGATCCCCAATGATGTTGCCTTAGTTTGGATTGTATTTTTTTCTCACCTGAATTATTGCCAACAGCTTTTTTTTTTCTAGAGAATTTTTATTTTTTTTTGAGGGCAGTGTCACTGGCCCTCACATGTGGGATCCGAACCGGGGCCGCTGGCGTCCCAAGCCAGCACTCAACCATCGCGCCACTCAGCCGGCCCTGCCATCAGCTTTTTACCTCGTCCCATCCTCTGTGTTGTCACCCATGAAAGCTTTTAAACATAAATCTGATCATTTCTTTTCCCTATTTAAATTCCCTGAATGGCACACTTACCACTTTCAGGGTAAAAATCTAAATTCTTTAGCACAGTATACCCTAGGCCGCTCAAAAACTAGCTCCTACTTCCTTATTTAGCCAGTCAATAAATTTGTAGTTATTTTTTTTACATATATGTATACCTCCTATATTTTTTCTTATCTTTTGAGAATTTCCCAAAAAAGATATTTAGGGATAAATTAGCACATAAGAAAGAAAAGTTGTCCCCCTCTGGACTTGCTACTCTGAATATCAACATAATGGATTGATGCCAAGCATTTTCTAGTGATCCCAAATCCCTCTATCTTTCTATTATATTAGTAAACAGTCCATTTAAAAATGAAAAGTTAAATATACAAGCCCATTATCATCAGAGCTCAACAGACAAAAATTGCCAATATACACATACACATACTGTCATGAATAAAAAGAATAAAACATTCTCTCACTAGTAGATTTAAGGTATGTTTTAGCTGTCTTGCCAGGTTAAAAACTCCTCTCAGACAAAACTACACTTCTTCTTTTTCTCTCTTGAAAGCACTGAGAGTATATAAATTGATAACTGTCTGTTATTACCAATGACCCAAGAAGGCCTCTTCCATAAGCCTAACTCTAAGGTGTTAGGTCTACCATGAACAGATTAGGGAAATGGTAATGATTTTTCAGGAGAGCCGAAGAGTACATCGTGCTTTCAGCAAGTAATCTGACAGTCTATCTTAACATTTTCACACAGGTTAAATTGAATGTATCATTGTACATATCTGCAAAAACGATAATGTATCATTGATGGCATATATGGTATATGGCATATAAAAAGAGATTTATATGCCATAAAACACTTGTATTTGTTGATTATAAAGATCAGCCTGTGCTTACCAAGAGGCTGTCTGTAGTGGTATGCCACAGGGCTCTTTCACTGATCCTGTCCCATTCAATCTTTTTCTCCTTCTAAATAATAAACATAAAGGCATATAGGGAATACTCATCTAAACTGGATGATATAAGGTAGAAAAGAAGAGATTCTAGAGAGGAATGAAGACATAAAGTCAAAATTACCCTCAGCCAATTTAAATGAAATTTAACAGGATTAAATATCAAGGCATATATTTAAGTTGAAACAATATAATTTTTAAAAAGACCCACTAAGCATAAGGGAAGAAAACTATTACTTTGGCTATAGTCCAAGTAAAAATGATCAACCTAACACAGATGCAAAATGCCAACATAATCTTATGTCACATTGCTAAGATAATTGTCTATGTATTCTTTCAGCAATTAGTTTGCACCTATTAGAAGAAAAATACTGATACAGGAAGTAACAGTCCCATGCCCCTTAGCCTAGTCAGTGTGCAGACCACATTTTCACACAAACATTCATAAAATTGGGAGAACAGTGACAGAAGGGAGCTCAAGAGTTAGACCAGAATGGTAAATTACACAGGAGGATTCATCTCAAGTGAGAAGAGGTTTAACATGGAAAAGACAAGACTGAAGGGGCAAGATAACCATCTTCAAATATATGATTAAAAATAATGAGTATAGTTAGCATTTATTAGGGATCTACTATGGGCCAGGCACAGTAGAAGGGACTCTCTATTATATTTTAATCCCTGTAAAGTAGGTATGCTTTTTTTTTTTTTTAACCAATGAGGAAACAGCATTTCAAAAAAGATCATATAACAGAAACAAACAAACTCATAGCTACAGAACAAACTGATGGTTGCCAGATGGGAGAGGGGGTGGCAGGCTGGGTGAAAAAGGTGAAGGGATTAAGAAATACAAATTGGTCATTACCCAATAGTCATGGGGATGTAAAATAAAGCATGGGGAATATAGTCAGTAATATTGTAAGAACTATGTAAGGTACCAGGTAGGTACTAGATCAACTAGGGGTAATTACTTTGTAAATTATATAAATGTCTAATCACTATGCTGTACACTCAAAATTAACATAATATTGAATGTCAACTGTAATTGAAAAAAATAAAAGTCAAAAAAAAAAATCTACAACTTCCTTAAAATTTACCTAGCTGGTAAATGGCAAAGGTGGGAATCTGTTTCCAAGACTTTGTCCGTCTCTGGAATTAATGTATAAGGAACACGTTCCATTGGGTCCCACATGACAAAACTAGAACCAGGAGCAAAGTGACTATGCGGTGAATTTCAGAAATGGCTTATCCCATCTGGAAGGGGATGTGAAAAGGGCAACGCCAGAATCCTCGCCAAACATATTCAAGCGGAAGTTGAATGTTTGGCTGTATCTGGGATGCTGTTGAGACATTAATGATTTGGGTGAAAAATATCATCTATGCGGTCCCTTACAGCTCTTACTCATTGATATGTATCAGAAATTATTAAAAGCATTTTTTTAAAAAGTAAATACATGCTTCCAAATAGTTAGACACTGTACATGTTAAAAAGGCAAGCCCATCTTTTTCTTGAGGTAGGGCTTTGTCATTGTTTCATGGTGTAACAAGCTTCTTAGCATGCTAACAGAATTTGGAACAAAATCTCAATGAGATTTGCATACTCTTCTAAAGCCTCATAACATGAAAGTGGAGCGGAAATGACAAAGATGACAATCCACTGATGTTCTGTGTGCTGACATGGGGAATGCAAATGTGGAGCTACTTAGCTTTGTCGTGAATAAACCTTCCACAGGATAAGATACACTGCCACACAATAATTTACAGTCTTAGGGTAGATATCTATATTTTTGTCTACTCAGCAGCCACACACCCCTTCTGTTTGGGGGAATCCCAAGACTGGTAGCGCTTTCCTTCCTGTTCCCAGGAACATAGTCTGGGCCAACAGATGCACCTGACCCAGTTTCTGAATCTTAAGGGAGTGACCGATTCCCCAGGTATGGTGAGATATTATTCACGGCAGTGGTGTCAGCCTAATAAATTCATGTGTCTACTAGCAGTCATGCTGCAGTGCCATCCTAAGAGGACCGTCCCTTGGCTGAGCTCTTGGCTGCCAAGCCTGCCTTGGTTTCTGCTACTTCTTTTTTTTTTTTTCTTAATTGAGCCAATAAGCTACCCATATCTTTCCAATAAAACCTTTTTCTGATTAAGTCAAACATGTTTTTTTGTTGATGTTATCTGCACGTAAGAACAGGCATGTTTTTACCAGTGTTATATCACAGAATGAGTTTGACTGAATATTTGCTCGTCCCAAACGGAATAAAAAAATTATATATATATATATATATATATATATATATATATGCTAATGAACATAAAAACCACCTCTAATATAAATACAAGATGTTTGTTCTTCTAGAAATCTGACATCCCAGTGACAGAGAAAATCCCAACTTAAAAAAAATTCAGCTGTATTTATTAAACTAGAGGAGATAATTACACCTCCATTAATCAACTATGTGATAAATTAAATTATGACTCACAGACTGGTTCAATCATTCAGCACTTATGTACTGAAAGCCTTCTCTGTGCCAGCTGAACTGTTAACAGTGGGAACTGCTAGACCAACTAATCTCTGAGTAAAAATCTGGCTATCTGGAAAACCTTAGAAATGAACCATTCTAAAGACCCAGTTTTCAGGGTATCATACTAAGGTTATTTCAATGATTATTTTAATAACTCTGGAGAAAATTTTCTACATTCTATTATATATTTTCTTTCTGGCAAAAAAAGAAGAAAATAGCAGGCAGCCAAATGTTTGCATCATTTGAACAATGTCATTTCCATCCTGGAATTGCTTCTGTCTTGATTCCTGAGGTAGAAGAGTAAAGCGGGCCTTAAAAGTGTAGGAAGCTATTTTTAGTACCTGACTTCTTTTTTTGAGAACTTCGTTCCTTTCTTGGTGTGAATGATTAGCAAGATTTTCAACTACAGTTTTAGATCACAAATGAGCACATCACAGGAAAAGTCAAAAAGAGTTTCAAGTTTTGAAGAAGGGGAACTCAGCAAATTTGGTACTGAGTTCTGGGGAAGGCTGTGTGATTTCTGCCAAATATACTTGCTGCAGTGATCCTCCAAGAACCATGAAAAGTACAAGCTGTAAAACATCAAATCGTTTCCCAAATGACAAAAGGTTGAGTTTTAAAGAGGGGCGAGTTCAGGAAAGCACACACACAAAAAAACACAGGGCCGCAAGTGTGCACACGCACAGCGGGAGATCCTTGGGCCCAATTTTCACATTTGCTTGAAGCCCAAATCTATGAAGATACAGAGCAAAGCAATGAATCCAGTTCTGAACTGTTCGGAGCCCAGATATAGGAAGGACAAAGCCTACACTAATATCTACTTCCAGCATAAATCTGGTTTGGGCTGTTGGGAAGATAAAACAACCACCAGCTCTTGTCTGACAGTTTGACTATGTTCAAGAAGCTACAATAAGGGGGACAGCCCTGGGGCTGTAGTGCTTGAATGATCAGTTTTATAAAAGAACAAAGTGTCTGAACCTCTAAGGCCTTTTACCTGAAATCACCCACATGTAAGGCTCCAACATCAAAGAAAGAACTTGGCTTTTACACCGTGCCATTTAAACCGAGTGTACACAATTGGGCTAGTTTAATGGTGTTTGAAAAAACAGTGATTTTTTTTTTTTTTTAAACAGGAAAAACAAGAGCTCTTTGGCCCATGAGGAGGTATCTTTCTCTTCTTCCAACCAGGTGTCAAGCCGTCTCAGGCAGAGTTCAGAATGATTTGCATCCATGAGGAAAAGCCAGCAGATGGGCACAGAGAGGTCACTCAGTGCCTCAGTGTGGTCCTGGTCCAATTCAGCACATGTACGCCGAGTCTCGGGCATTGTGCTGGGCCCCGGGGATCCAAGATGGTGAAGACAAAACGCTGCCTCCCGGGAGCTCATGATGAGCACTAACCAGACCACATTTTCTGGTAAAAGATATTTCTTCTAGGGGACTCTTTCCTCAACAGACAAGGTCATATTAAAAATAGGTTGTGTGCCAGCCATGGCTTTGTGGCTGAGCACTGCAGGTTGCCCATGATGACAGTATCATTGACTGCATACCCACCAGGCGCCCAACCCTGCACTAGGCACTTGGTACACAGTTAACTCCTGTAAGCTCACAACAATGGTATACAATAGGCCTGTGATCCCCCTGCTTTTAGGGGTGAGGAAAATGAGACTGTGACTTGCGGGTATGTATGTCAGGCTCCCAAGCCTATGCATTTCCTACCGCTGGGCATGGCTTGCCCTGAGAACAGGCGATCCCGTCTACTTTGATGAGATTCACCCACGCATCCATACTTCAAAACCACCTACGGGGAGCTGAACCTCGTGCTGCAGTCCAAGGAACACAGTGCCGATTGATGTGGCACAGTCCCAACCCTTAGGGAGCTTGGGGTTCAGTGGTAAGGACAGGCAGGGAACCCACGTTGTAAGACGGGAAGTTGAGGGCATATTGGGGGTGCTGGCGAGACCTCAGTGAGGTTCAGTGTAAGTGACTTAAACTGAGGCCTAAAAAGAAGGATTGGATTTATACTGAATTTATCTTGCTAAGGTAGGGAGTGCGTGGTAGAGGGAAGGGCTCAGCAGGGAGATGACTGTTGCAGCCAGAAGGAAGATGAGAGAGAATGTGATCCTTAACAGGAATTTGGAAAACACCCGGTATGTCAGGAGAACTGACAGCCAAGAGGTGAGCCTATAAAAGGAAGCTGCAGAGGTGAGCCTGCAGGGCCTGAGGCTGCTGCACTTATCCTACCTTCAGCAGGAGGGCCCTGAGGCGTTTCCAGCGGGTAGGGAGGAACAATGGGAAGCTCAGGCCCAGATCTGCATTTGAACACAATAAATATAGGTGCAAAGTGGCCAGCTGGGGATAGACAGACTGCTAGTTCAGAGGCTCCTATGGACAAAAATCATCTTAGAGAATACCAGAAAAAATGACAGTAACAAAAGGACTCTACTCACAATCCTTTCATCTCGGGATAATGACAATAACTATTTTCTTGCATTTCCTTCTGGTCTATTTTTATGGATAAAAAAAAAAGAGATTATTTTGAGGAGAGAGCTCTGTATCCTGCCTTTTCGATTAAACATCAAGTGAGCATTTAAAAAACATGATTTTTAATTGCTGAACAATATTCCAGCATAATGACCTGCCCTAATGTATTTAACGGATTGCTGTTGGCTGCCACTGTGCTGCACAACCACATGTGAGAACCTTTGTCAGCATCTGAGATTGTATCCTAGTGATGGATTCTTTAGAAATGGAATTACTGAACCAACGAGTAAAACTGCTTTAAGGCTTTTTACCCATATTGTCAAAGTGTTTCTATAAAGGTTTCTATGCTCACTGAATTATATTTTTGTTCTCAGGTCGCTACTGGTGGTTTTTTATTTCCCTTACACATGAATGCCTCTTGTGTGAGCTGCTGAAAATTTGGAGTGACCAGCTGTGTCAGGCACAAATAAATATCTCCCCACGACTCCATGTGAGTTCAGAATTAACTTTAAAAAAAAAAAAAATGCCAGTTAAAAAAATCCCCAAAATTATATTTTATTATTGCTAGTATATACTGGTATTTATTCTTTGGCAAGTTATTTAATGTTAATGCTCAATCAAGAGTAGATGGTGTCATCTGTATGCATCCGGGAGGTGGGTGTCTCCTCTCTAGATTATAAATTCCTTGAATTAACAGGAAAAATGTTCACCATGGTTTCCACAGTCCTAGCATCTACCTGGCACATGATCGATGCTCTGTTAATATGCGCTGAAGAAGTAAGTGACATCAAGACATTTTAATAGGTAATAAAGAGAGCAGTGTCCGTATTTTATTCATAGGAGAACACCAGCACTCGTAACAGAGCCTGCCACAAACCCAGCCTGGTAACTGTTTGTTGTGAATGGCTCCATTTTCTCCCAGTTAACTTTCCAGGATTAGAACCTGAATGGAGGAGACTGCAGCACCCCTCAGCCTCCCTGCCTCTCCCATCCGCTCTGCAGCCACCCTCCGTGATTCACACTCCTTAGTGTAGAGTCCTGGGGACATCAGCTTTACCCTTCCAGGTCCCAACATTAACAGCCAAACTCTCCAACCAGAGTTCTGATTAGAGAAAACCCACTGTCCTCTGGTATAAGGTGTCATGCAAGGTGGAGACCATAGATAGGAAGAGAATTAGAGATAGAGCATACAATGATGGCATCTAGCCATGTCCAGGTCTACAAAGATCTTGTTTTTACACACGGAGTTCCTGATCAGAAACACTCAGTAGGGACACATGTAGGAAGGGGTGGGGGGTCTAATTCCCTAGCCTGCCCCCATGAGGCCACTGTCCTCTGTTGCACAATTCAGGATTCCTTGGGCTATCTAAAACAGCACCCTCCCTCATCCAGAGGCTACTTAACAAGTCCCTAGTTGTTGGTTTTCTCCCCAGTTCTTTCAAGGGGCAGGGTGGTGGTTCTAAAATGCTCCTCAGTGTGCTCTGCTTGGAATCTGGGCACGGATTTTGCCAGATAAATTATGCGAAGAAAAAAGGTGGTTAGTTGAAACAGGTCTAGACAGAACTATATTTCAGAGAGATTATGAGTTATGTGGGCTTTTGTGAGCTAACTGGACATCTGAACACGATTTAATTACATTTATTTATTTATCTTGGGTGGGTGGGGGGACGCACTCCAGGTATCAATCAAGTTTTGGGACACATATTCTAAGATGCAGATCAAGCCTGGAATTTCATATCCTCCCAGGGCTGAGGACAAGCAGGTATGCAGGGCATTTTGGTGATGAAGGCAGAGAGCCCACAGTCTTTGTCCACATCCAGCCCTTGCCTTTCTGAGTTCTGTCAGCACAAGCCCCCATGCTCTAATTTAAACTCTCTTGGGTGGTTAAAACTCAGGATGTCTGTGGAGCTCCCTGGGAGGGTAAGCCACACTTCAGGCCAAAACGAAATCCTGGCAGTTCGCTCACTAGGAAGACTATCTCCCAACTCTGGACATGAAGCTGCCCAGAACCTTCCTAACTCACCCTCCTTTCTCATTTAACTCTCCCTCTTTCATTAAAAGCAAAAACAAAGCGAACAAACAAAACACCTTTCCTTTTCCCCCCCTTTCTGAGATCTGCCAACTTCTTCTTCCATGGGCCTGGACTTTGGGACCGGCTCCCTCCACAGGGGTCCTCGGCCCTCTGTCCGAGGTATCTGTCCATTCCTGCTCTCTTCACATTCTCTCTTATTTCTCTGGCAGCACCAAGAGACGGAGGAGGTCACACAGCAGCTGGCCACATTCCCATTCCCCAACTTTCAGTTAAAATACATGCTGCACCCCCCAGAAACACTGCTCCCCCAGAAGCCATGGGGGAGGGTGCTCCAGAGAAACCTTACAATGAATGATGCAATTTCCTTCCCAGACCTGGGATTGAGAGTCTGAGAGTCTGGGTTTTTTTGTTTGTTTGTCTGTTTGTTTGTTTTTTGGCTTATTTGTTTTGTTTCAAAGGGAACAACATAATGCTCTCCTTATAAATACATGCTCTGTTTTCCTCAGCTGCCCTCCTTTTTCTACTAGAAACTTATGTCTATCCACTTCTTTCTATCAGCTTACCTGGACTGATGCATGTAAAAAATCTCTTTTAAGAGCGCTCCTAATGATCAGTTACCTCTTCACTACAAGCAGAATTAAAAATATAAATTAGAAGATAACAATAAAATGATGTATATTTACATTTGAACATAAACAATGCTGATGTTCTGGAACTCGAATTGCACAATAATAAAACCATGCTCTGAAATTCTAACTCTCCATCTTGTCCATCCTGATATCACTTCAAGAACTTTCCCATATTCAACTGAAACATCTCAAGCACAGCTGATTCATAGGCAAAAATATCTTTATTTAAAAAATATATATGTATATATATGTAAAATATATACACATAAATACACACATGTATAGTGGGGGTGCCAGAAAAAATACACATTTTAAGAGATGTTATCTATGTATTACTTTTTGAAGTTGAAATGAATTACAGTAGCAATGCATAGTATGACTTTCGCTCAAAAGATGGCATTAATCAAATAGTGCTAGCATCATTCATTGTATTACAATTTTAATGCAGTTTTTTCCTTTTTTAAAATGTGTATACATTTTTTTGGCACCCTCTGTATGTGGCTCTTTTAGTTCTTGCTGAACTAAACAAAAATTCTTTTTATTTCAATAAAGTAAACGTAAGACAAATAAGTGACAAGGGGAATAAGATAAGATCAAGATTTTTCATCCGTAAATCCTAACCATGGACCTTCCTAAAGCAAATCTTAGAAGCAGTGTTATGATGTGGGCAATCTAAAGATCTGCCAACATTATGATGCTAAAATAAACATTTTAGATTTTTTGTTGGTTAAAGATAGACCAGAGAGAATCACGAGAGAAGTGTAAACTGAGCACTCACGTTATTAGTCGTTGTTTTAATTCTTGCAAAGTGTGGTAATGAAATGTTCTGACTCTGTGGCAGCAAGGTGCTGCTGTTTTACTGTAGTCAACATCAAGTCCATAGTTGCCATTCACAGGAAATACCAATCAGTTACCTCCTTTCCTTGACTCATAGTGGGTTTAATTCCCCGTAGCTGTGGAAATTTCCCTGTGAGGGAAAAGCTGGTCCTCTTTAAATGTATACAACAGAAACCACCACCCCACCCAGTCACCCATTCCCAAACACCCTGAGGTCTTGGCCACAAAGAATGTCACTTCAGAGTGTACCCAAGCCCAGCCCTGGGCACAGAGCTGACCACCTTCACTACTCTGACACCCTTGATCACTGAGTTATAAAATTCCCCAGAGAAGAGGCCCATGAAACTACCCAATTACATATTGTTCTTCAGAATTCACAAATGCTCTCTTGTGGTTTAAGATGAACAAGTGATTGCTGATTTTTTTTTTTAAATTTAATAACCTTTTGTAAGCAAGGCCAAAGAAAAACGAACTCTGATGTTGGCTGACCAGCCTCCAGATTTGCGTTATCATGTTCAGATTAATCTTTAAGAGAGATGAATCACACCTTTTCCTTTTCAGGCGTTTAAAATTTTTCGTATACATCATCACAACAGCATTATACCTTTGATGGTGGTGAGCATGGCACACTGACTGTATTACATGTAATGGGCTACCATTTTTACTGCCGATGTATCATATACTAGGGGCTTTTGGTATAATTGGGTGATGGACTATTAGAACTGGTAGAAGCCTGAGAATCTGGAAAGCAAGGACCTGCACGGTAGTGTCGTCAGAGCTGGGTCTGGCTCCCTGACTCCAAGTCACAGTCTCATTCCACTGCAATATAGCTCTTCGCTGGGAAAGCCTGTTACACCTTGTATGAGTTTAGCTGACATTCAAGAGAACGTGTTCCCAGAGTGACATGAAGTGTCTTGGTTTACTCAGAGGAACCCAAGTCGTTAAGAGGACATGTTATTGGTGGTATGGACTGAAACATCATGAACAGAACTCTACAAGGAAGGGGAGCACACATCCACAGTCCTTGGTTTCTTCAGTTGGCTGTGAGGATCCACCTTCTCATGGGAACCTAAAGCACTGAGTCCACAGCTGTCACTGGTGCCATGTTGGTCACTCTGGGAACATACAAACCTACCACCGTCCAGACACACAGTGTCTCATTCTGATTCTCAGGAGGACTGTTCCACCTCTGACTCCCACCAGTTTAAAGTGTGTCTCTGCTAGGATTTAGCTCTGTAGTGTTTAGTCGTTGACTTTTAGATGTCATTTAAAATACAAATACTCAGAGACAAGGAGAAAGCATGTCCCAAGATTTTAAAGCAACTAAGGTCACATATAGCAACTGCTCCCTAGGTTAGAGTTATGAACTTGATTATTACGTTACTTGACTAAGAACCACAAATAAAATTGGGATGGGGACACCATTGGAATTGCTACCTAACACGTACTGACCATCTGCAATGTACTGTTTCCACAACATCTAGCTCATTACTGTGAGTTGTGCAAGGCTAAAGCATTACTCAGTGTCAATCCCTATAAAGTCCGTGACATTTCCGGAAACTGGAGTTCCTATATGTGGCAGGTCAATGGCAGTGCTGTCACAGTCAGTCTCTAATGGGAGAAATAGAGAGACTTGGTGTTGGCCATCAGTTAAAGCATGCCCCAATCACTCTGGGTCTTAGGCAAGGCCACGGGGTGATCCAGGAGGGTGCCACACAGCCACTGCTTATTCCTGATACCAGGAGTCAAAAGGCTTTCCTTCTCTAGAGTCAAAAAAAGCTACATTTATGCGTGAGAACTTGAGACCTTTCTAGGAGGTGTATTTCAATTTCCCCTAAATCCTAAGGTGATTAGAGAGCAGGTTGAGGGAGGAGGAGCTATGGCTTAGCCAGGTTGACAGTGGCTGGATATGACCCTCCCGGTTAGGGACTCCCAGCAGTTATGGGAAGGAGGCTGGATCTGCCATGGTTATGTTCAGAAACCTCAGGCTTCAGGATGGACCTGCACCCCATCAGGTTCTCTGGGTTCCTTTAAGATGCCAGAGGCAAGGCCAGCATCCAACAAGGGTGAGGTGAACAAAAGAGGCAGAGCTTCCTTTCTCTGCACACGCAGAGTTAAATCTGGCCGCTGCCTCCGTCACCTGGGCTCTTGGTGGTCCAGCGAAACCTTAGGCTTGTGGGAAGACACTGTCAGCTCCCAAACATCCATAGTCTGGTGCTCTGCTGAGCGACCTCAAGGCCCAGTGGGTTGTTTTCATCTGTGTCTGAAGAGCAGGGGATACTGAAAAGGACAGAACTCACACTTAATAATCAGCAACTTTCCTTTTTTAAGAGAAAGAAAAGATAAAAAGAACAGAAAGGATACTGAATTTCATGCACCTGTCAGTCATCTTGTTCCTGTTGACACCTCAGCAGCCCGTGTAACTCCTCCATTAATATCCTCATCCTAATGTATTCTCTTGCGGCAACACTGCTTGACTGCCACGTAAGCCAAGCACCCAAGGAATCCCAGGACTGAGAGGGGGGTGAACGGACACCAGCTCTCGTTTCAAACCCTCCTCTCCACCTCCTTTCTTCTTGCTTCCAACCCAAATAAATAATCAATCAAGCAATCTCTTCCACAATCCCTCGCTTCCTCACCAGGGGAGCAAAAGAGCACATTCAAGTTTACTTTGGTCATAGCGTTTCAACAGTGCTTTCTTTTTTTTTTTTTTTTTGTACCGTAAGCTGAATGTGGGAATATAAAATAATGAAGAAAGGGAATTTTTAAAAAAGACCCCACTGGCTGCTAGCGGCCAATGAAAGATTAAAATGCGAGATTACGTTTCTCTACAGGAGAAACAACACCATTGCTCCCCTTACTATGAACTCCAAGTGACACCCACACAGTGTTCTGCCCCCTATGCCTAAGAATAACTTAGCACTGTGAGTCTTGTATAATTAGGTACCACCAAAAGGTTATTTTTTTCCTCAAGATTTTTCTCCTGGACGTTATCAGTGTTTTAAATATAAGTGAATTTTAAAAATATCTTGGCCTTTATTAAAAAATAGTTTTGGAAGTCTATATTCTTTGGGCAAGAAAAAGAAGATGAACGATGGAAATGAGGAGGAGAAATTAATTCTGGAGCGATTACACTGTAGCCAAATAAGTGAAAAAAACAACAACTTTGGACTTATAGAAAACACATGATAGGCTTCCTTTGTACAGAGGACAGTTAATAAAATCAAATATAGAATCAAGAAAAAAATATATTATCTATGGAGATATAACACATATCCTTGTCAGTTTTAGATATTTATCTCCTTTAATTATCATTCTACTGGGCACAGTAGGTGCTCAGTAAATACTAGTTTTGTGAAATAAGGTTATTTGGGTTTTAGCTTTCTTAGACTGAGTTCCTACCTGGCTCATCTTTGTATTCCTAGCACTGAACAAAGTGGCTCTTCCATCAATGCTTGTTGAATACAACGAGATTTGAATTTAGTGGTTCTTCAATCAATCCTTGTTGAATAGAATGAGATTTGATTTTTCTTCAGAACAAGCCCAGGCAGCCACAAATGGTATTTCCAAAGAATTTCACATGGAAAAGAATGGGATCTGGTGCCGGTCACTTTCCTTACCTATCTGAAACATGGCCGGCAGCTTTCTGTCCGAATTTGCGAGGTGTGACCAGAGCTGGCCAGTGGGGTCCTAGGCCAAGCTAAGCTGGCCCTAGAATGAACCAGAACAGGCTCTCTTCGAGAGGCCAGGGGCTGGGTTACATTTGCTCAGTTTATTGCCTAGGTAGGTTATTTTCCACAATGGAAAGCTGTAGGCCTTTCTGCCATTACAAGAGTCTGTTGACAATGAGGTCAGTTTTGTTTCTTTTCAGGGACTGGGGATAGATTTGACTTCCCTTCTAAGCACTGAGGTCAATTTAATGACAATCAACAACACAGATGGGATGCACTGAAGAAATAAGGGACACAGATTCCAGAGCAAATAGACCTGGATACAAATTCTGGCTCCAACACCAACCAGTTCTGTGGCCTTAAGCAAATGACTGAACATTTCAAAGCCCTAGTTTCTGTACCTGTAAAGCAAAGATAATATCACCTACCTCCCAGACCTGTAACACAGAGCACACACCCAGTAAATGGCAGCTGTTTTCACTCAGCGCTTGGGATGTCACCATTTTGCAACTGTGATCTTATATACATGGTATCTATTGATAATTTTTCTAGTACCTTGGTGTTCTCAAATCCAAAAATGGGTGCTGAGAAGACTGTTTTTGAGGCAAAATTAGTAACAGTCCTTTACTCACACAAACTGAAAAACAGAGGACGAATCATGTGGCTGTCCTAAAATAACATATCAGCATGTAATAAAACGTAACTGGCAACACTGTGGCCTCCATCGTGGACACCTATTTGGACAAGGATCTCCATGACCGGAATGGCTTAAATGAACCACCATTTGGAAACATCCTGAGTGTTCCCTGGAGCAGCTGGGAGAAGGTAAACCAAAGCCCCGACACACGTTGTCTTGAGGAAACTGCCATGCTTAACCTGTGACCCTAGTTATTTTCAAGTCAGCATTCACTCAGAAACACCCAAAACCAAATTGCTATAGCTGACATATCTGGCAAGCACCAATTTTTCCTGTTTACATCTGATATAAAAAAGTAATCTAGCTTTTTGACGCAAGTTTCTTCATCAGACAGGCTGTTATACAGTGACTACTCCTTTATAGAATAAATCCTATAAACAACTGCAAAAGGCAGGGACCACTTAAAATTGATTATACAATGCTCAGAGTTGGACAGAACTCATTAAAGCCATAGAGTTTCATTTCTCCCAATTTTACAGACGAGCAGATGAGACTCATAAAGGTTAAACAGTTTGCCCCAAGTCGAATAGCTATTGAGTGCCAGCAGGGAGTGAATCCTGGCCTCCGGACTCCCAGTCCAAGGTTCTTTCTGCTATATCATGTGGGCGCTGTAAACATCATTCTTTATTTTCCCTCACAGAGCGCAAGCATGCTGCTCACACAGAAAACCCCTAATAAATATTGGCTAAATTGATCTACACATCTACTGATCTGCTGTTGTAACCCAGCATCGTATTTCAATCCCAAAGATCCCAACAGTGGCTAAATAAGAAGTGCTATTTGGTCAAGACTTCAGTGAAGTTTACAAAGTGTTTCTGAAATCATAACCTAATAATTTCCTCAAGACAATGTAACAAGGATATTGCTGTACCCATTTTTAGAGATAAGAAGGCTGAGGTCGAGAAGTGAAAGGACTTGTCCAAGCTTATACTGCCAGTTGTATATTGCTAGAGCTGGCACTTGAACTTAAATATCTGATTCTAAAACCTGTGTCCCGTTTCTATTTCACTAGCCTAAGCCTAATTAATACTGGCCCCAAAGCACACTGCCATCCTTCTTTCTCTGAGTCTGTTCCATTAAAAAAAGAAACTTGGTTCATAAGGCATCTTCATGTCAACTTTTGAAAAAGGCAGGCTGCCTGTAGAAAATGTTATGTTCAGGGATAAGACCATCCTCCGTCCAACACAAACTCTCATTTCCTTCAACAAAGCAAAGCCTTCAGACCCAGCTCCCCACATTGGGATAGTACTTTTATTGCCTACAAGATTTTAAAGGCCAGCCTGAGGAAATGGCTCCATTTTTTTTTTTTTTTTTTTTTTACTCTATTGCTGAAGATATCTTTAATCATTACTTTGTGTCAAAGGGGGCAGGAAAGAGGTCATTTCTGTGAGTCTTGGCAGCATGGGGCTGTAATCTAACCCAGAAGGCCGCTGTGCAGGTCAGGGATGGGTAAAGCCACAAAGAAAGGCAGCAAGAGGGACGCCCCAAACCTCCCTGCCGGCTGCTCTGGAGAGCTATGAAAGTCGGAGACGGTGGCAGCTAATGGTGGGGGTGGGAGGAAGGGAGATGAAGGCTGCGAAGGAAGGTGTGGGGGGACGGATATAATCCAGCATACAGAACCCTGTCAGGATGGGATTTATTTTTGTTCTGTGAGGGAGTATAATAGGGCTTTGCCTGCACTCTCAATAGCTGTTTTGAAGTGAACCCGGCTGGTATGTCCTTAATTTGTCATTTCATTATGAAACTGTTTCCCTTCCAAGAAGCCTTCAAGTCAGGAAGCTCTGTCTGCCCACACAGGAAATTCCTTTGCTTCAACTTCCCCAAAAAGGAAATTTCCCTCAGAATTGAGCCCAGCATATGCCTTTGAGTAGGGCTGCTTCAAGAAACTTTGGCAGCTGAGTATTGAAAACACCCCTGATTTTCTGCTGCTGCTGGGATGTCAGCATAAAAAGTCGAGCTCTCACCCAGGGGGTGAGGACCCCACTGAAACTGACCCTGGCCCACCTCTTCCTCCCTCTTCTTCATTCTTCTGGGCCCTTGCCCCCCTCACATTCTGTGTAACCCCAAGAACTTGAACTCTCCAAGAGGGAATCAGTACCTGCAACTTTCATCAGGAAACAGGTATATGTGTAGACTTAACGTGCATCATCGTACACACTAACAAACGGGCATCCCACAGCCATCGCTTGGCACTTCAACACAAACCACCAATTCCCGTTCTCCCTTTATCCCCGTCTACACATTTGAGACTTCTGGTAGAAAGACTGCAGTATTTCAAATGAAGAGGGTGCACGAAAATAAAATAGCCAATTATAGTTCCTAAAGCACATATATTGCCAAATTACCTTTTATCAAGGATGGTGGATTTTTTTTTTTTTTTCCCTAAATGAACTTCCCCAGTGAGGATTTTAAAGTAAAACATGGAGTGGGGGAAATATCTCCATCCACAGCCTTATAAAAATTAATCTCTCAGACATACTGTGAATGCCTAAGCGGGTGAGAGCCCAAAGCAGCTGTGCTGAAGTGAATAACAATATATAGTATTTTATGATGCTGCTTCTTCACAGAGAGGCATTAGCAGGAAACTGCCAGGCTCACAGTTAAGTCCTTAATTTTCCATTTCAAATCACTTCATTAAAAGAAAAAAAGAAAAAGTTGTGAAAACAACATAGAGACCTAAAGCACAAAAAGAGGGAGTGGCATGGAGCTTCAAACTGTATAGCAAGAGAGGGACAAAGAGGGACACAGACAGATGAGGAACTCAGACCTGCCCTGGATTTACACCTTGCAATTAGATGGCACTAGAATCGCAGGATGACAGGACCCACTCCCGTTACACTCTTCATGTGCCAGGACTCTGGAAGGGATATTGCTGACCAGGAAACAGCGATATTTAAGGGACTAGAGAGAATCATATAGCTCACTGAAATCTGAATATATTAACTCGGAGGTTTTGGGTTGTGGTAGATTCCCCCCCGCCCCCCGTGAAGTGGATTTATAATTTCATTTTAATGAGTTATTCTGTTTTTCTAAAATTTATGAGATTTTTAACCACAGCTGGATCTCAGGGGGGCCCAACATTATTTTTCATATTCTTAAAGAGAATGGTATGGGGAATGGGTCTTTGACTTACATTGGGAGGAAAGGCGGAGAAGCTGGTGGACCCGTTCTGTCACCTACCAGCTCTGTGGCTTTGGCCAAGTTCCTTAACCTCTTTAAGCCACACTTAACATCAGGAAAGTGAGGATAATAAAACTCAATATATAGGACTGTTGTGAGGATTAAATGATTTAATATAAGTGAAAAGTACCTACCATGAGTATTCAATAAATGAAAGTTATTGCTCTGTATGGAGAGCTATGAAGGATCTTGCTCCCCAATCCCACATCCACTCATTGTATAAGCCACTCATCTTTGGCTAGCTCCTCTACGTTACCCACAAATCAAGATGTTCCTGACCACTTCAACTTGAGACTTGGATGAACAGGTCCTTTGTACATCTGCATGGTCTTGGCATTACAATGACTCATTTAGTCACCCCAGAGAATGGTTGAAAGGCTTCAGAATTCTGATTTACATTCCAAAATTCACTACTCCTCTCCAGGAGCTACAGATGACTTGCACATTCTCAAATTGACAGTGTGCTAGAGGGGGTCCAACTTTGTTTGGCTATTATTGATGCTAGCCATATCGGGACCAAAAGCTGGGCACAGGAAGTGTGAGATGACTCATCTTGGTCTCAGAGGTCGAGATTCACAATGTTTTGTCTAAATCCAGGGGCCTGGATCTTCCATCTAATCTCATGTCTGTCTCCTCCATGGAGAAGGCCAGCCGCTAGCAAAATATCAAGTTTATTTCCAACTCGGCTCCCTCCTTTGACACTCCATGCTGGCCATGGTTCTTCTATTTCAAAAGATTCAAGAGATTTGATAAACTAATCTTCATTAAGATATTAATTATCATTATTCATGGTACTAGCTGCTGTCGTAATTGTTTATTCTTAAAAGTAGAGCTAGGTAGAAATAATGTCTGGTCCACAAGGAATGTATCTTAACGGTGGAATTTCAGGTGCCACAGTAGTGCATTATGGGAGATATTTAAGCTCAGGGCTGTCTGAAATCACTGCAACTGAGTGACCACATACCCTCCTGAAGCACAACACTGGCTCTATTCACAGATGACTATAAGCCCTCTGTCCTGGGCCAGAGCAGCCATCCAGACAAGAGAAGTTTAGAAGCTAGCCACTTGTTGAATCTCAATCCTCCTTCAGCAAACAAAGAAGTACCAGATATGAGATTGTCAAACAGCTGGATGTACAATGCCAACGCTACAATACCCAGTTGTATGTCTTCAAGTTCTTTCCCTGGATCACTTTGGGTGGTAAAAATCATCACAGAAGCTCCATGAAGCAGATATCTGGGTAATAGCTATGAGACAATACAAACCACACACATACACACGCACACGCACACACTCACTCAGAGTCATCTGAAGGAAAATTTTCCTTTGCCTAAGAATCAAAAGAAAACAATCTTCTTTTTATAAGGGTCAAACAAATTTTCGATCTGTTTAGATTTCTGTAGGTCTCTGAAGTTCCTCTCTGTATGATCAGAGAATTAACACGTAGTTTAAAAGGACATTTCTAACCCATGACTCTCAAGTGAGGAATATCTATCTCTCTTAGGAAATTTCTACTTTTGTGTTCCTACAAGACCTTTAAATAAAACCCCAAATATCTGGGTGAATATTTGAATCGTGGCCAAATTTTAAGGTCAGCAAGAGCCCCACACAAAGTGACAGAGTTGGAAATAGGGAACAATAATTACCTGTGCAGGGCGGGAATTTTGGGAGGGGCTTCTCTCGTGCACTTCTTGCACGAGAAGTGAAAAGAGTAAGTGTGGGAATTCGTTCAGTTCTGTGAGAGCAACAGTGTGCAAGGAATCAGAATAAAAAAGAAAGGGAAGCGTTTCTCCCCAACTTTGTTCACTTCTAGTAGGAAAATACACCCAAGACAGATGAACCTTCCAACCCATCAGAATAACAACAGGTTTGTGAATTTGCTCTGCCTGGGGCCTACTTCCTGAAGAAAGGCCTAGAAGGAGGAAGGGCAAAGAGTAATATTATTTCCTCAAGAGGGCTGGCACCAAATCACTTGGTCATATTTGTTTCTCTACAAAGAGGTCTGATGTTGGTGATGCAAGAGATACTTCAAGGAGGCAAAATAAAACCGCTGTTCAGGGCTGGCCGAGTAGCTCAGTTGGTTAAAAGTTGGCTTACAGCACGTGCTCTGAGCAATAGGGCCGCCAGTTCGATTCCCACATGGGCCAGTGAACGTTGCACCCTAGCTGAGCTGTCACTGAGCTGCCAACAGGTGGCAGGATGGCTCAGCTGGTGTAACATCAAGATTGCCTGTTCAATGGTGGGCTATGCCCACCTGCAACTGAAGACTGAACTCAGCACCTTGAGCTGAGCTGCCGCCTGGATGGCTCAGTGGATAGGGCGTGCACTCTATTTTTTTTTTTTTTTTGAGGGCAGTGTCACTGGCCCTCACATGTGGGACCTGAACCAGGGCCACTGGCTTCCAAAGCCAGTGCCTAACCACCGTGCCACTCGGCCGGCCCATGGGCATGCACTCTTAACAAGGCTGCTGGTTCGACTCCCACATGGGATGGTGGCTACGCCCACCCGCAACTAAGACTGAACATAGCACCTTGAGCTTAGAGGCCAGGAGCTGCCGTCGGGAAGCCAGATGGAGACTGGTGCTCTCCGCAATGAAGACTGAAGAACAACAACTTGGCTGGTCCCCTCCCCCAATTCCCCAACACTGTTCCCCTCCCCCAATTCCCCAATAAAATCTTGAAAAAAAACAAATGCTCTTCAGCTTTGTTCACAAATCACTGTTGCTTTGGGCAATTCTTTTCTCCCTAATCCTACACCCCCTTTTCACAGCCTGTGGCAATGAGCAGATCATTGGAGCAACTAGTTCAGGGCCTCTATTCAGAAATAGTTTCTTGGGTGTGAGTTTTCATGCCCAGGGGATGGTATAAGTGTCACAGATTCTCTCTGCTGGCAGGGCGGGTGGAAATGTACTTTAAAGCTCAGCCATCAAAGCCTTCACTTTAGAAGCTGAAAGCCTTCATTCCCTTGCCAACTGTGCTATTTTTCCCCATAATTAATTAATGCAGTATTAATTGTGCATGTGCTATGGGGCTGGCTGAAGGAGGATAGTGTGGCCTATCCATGCACATCAGTTGGCTCTGCAAAGTCCTCAACCCAATGGACACCATCTAGACAGGGAGCAAAATGCACAGTTATTTGTACAGGTTACAGGAAAGACCAACATGCCTCAAGCTGCAGAGAGCATTTCCACAAATCAAACAGTTGGGGTCAAGTAGGTAGTTTCCAGAAGCCACACCTATACGTAATGCACTGGGCAAAGGGCCAACTCACAGACAATTCTCAGGCTGGAAAAGGGGCTATGAGAACAGGGGAGCAGGCCTGGCGTTTGGCTATACGGTTCTGGGAACCAGCATACGGTGCAAGTGGCCATGGTAGCTTAAGAGCTGGCTCGGTACTTGATCCCAATCATGGGCAGCGTAGGGAAGCATCTACCAGTGCCAGGTGTTAAATTTCCGTATTTCCTTGCATCCTCACAAAACAATCACTGCTAAAGTACAGGACAATTTCCTGTGCCACTGAAATACCACCATCTATCTGCATGAAAATTTGATGTTGAGTGCTTGAAATCAAGTGAAGGATCATGATCCTTAGCGTTTATAGAAAATGTTCCACTGCTAATATCCCTTGGATTTCTCTTCTGGAATTGAAGAAGAATGAACGGTTGAGCTGAGAAGAACCTCAAGAATCATATACTCAGGCTACCTTTACAGATGAGCAAACTACAGCCTGCAAAGAAAGAATGAATAGTTTGGGGTGACTCCATTAGTCACCACGCTGGGCCAATGCTCAGAGGGTGGACCCCAAGACAAGTGCACCCCCTGCTCTATTGCCCTGGGGTAGAGTTTTCCAGCACATATGCCAGGTAGGTAAACTGAGGCACAAAATATCAGACCACCTTTCTGAAGCAGGCCAGGTTAACAAAAAGTATTGGGAAGTGTAATTCTTTCATTTGTGAACCCAGTAATATAATCTCCATTCAAGCACAACACCTTCCTTACTGCATAGTAATAATCTGAGAGGTAGATCATCTCTTTTAAAAAGATGAAAAACTGTGGGCAACAGGAAGCTCTTTGTGCTTCATTTAATTTTGTTTCAAACTCTTTAGAATTTATATGGGTACCTGAAAATACGTTGTAGGTACCAGTCTGCATAGAGAACAACTGAATTTGAAAATGTATCTTCCTCTAAGTTCAAAAAATTATTTAGTTTATGTCTCTGATTTTACCCCTTTGGCCTTTCTGGTCCGTGGTTTATATGAATTTTGTTTAAATTTAAAAAAAAAGAAAAATCAACCTGTTAGCTTGGCTTTTGTCCTTCTAACCAACAGCTAGAAGGAAATAATTTTCATCAGTTCCTAATACTTTTAAGAGGCTACATGGTGAAGTGAAAAAACAGCCTGGGTTTTGGAAATAGAGCTCGATTCAAATTGTGGCTCTGCCACTTTCTCTCTGAGCGTTTCCGGCAAGTGATTTACCACTCTGAGCAAAATGTAAAACAGATATAATATTCACCTTGTAGTGTTAGCAACTGTTCAGAATAACATGTATAAAGTTCCTGGCACTAGATAGTACTCAGTAAACATGAGTCACAATGATTACTTATTTCACACAGTATTGTAACAGTGATTCTCTAGAATGGCCTCTTAGACACAGGTGGCCACAGAATGGCTCCTAAGGAGGAACCTGCCTCCTAAACTGGTAGGTGGGTACGAAGACAAACAAAGAAACTCATTTGCAAAGGTAAGCCACTTCTGGAAAACAAATGGGCAATAGAATCCTAACATGGCTACTTCTGAAGTGGAGCCACATGAACTGTTGGATACCCACTTAAGGTCGTGCTATTCCACATCCTTCAACACTCACCTAGGTACCTTTTTTTTTTAATGATAGGGACATCTCTCCTGACAAACCTTCACCCTCCTCAGTGAACCACGTTAGTTAATGTTCCACCCCCAGAGTAGAGAATGAAGCCCCGGCTAAATGGGTGAAGCCCTGCACGGGTTACTCTTCCTTCCAGGCATCCAATGGGCACCCACCGCACATCCACAGCTCTTTATCCAGCATCCATACCCACAATCTGTATTTCTATCACCAAGATCTTAGAGCCCCATGTGAGGCTATTTTCTATCCACGATCTAGGGGAAACAGACATAGAGACAAATTTCAAAAGAATGGGGTTAAGTCCACCTACCCAAGATGGAAGCAGTAAATATCATGGGAGGGTGACTAATTATTCTTGGGAATTTACAGTCAGCATGTGACTGGAGACAGAAACAGTGTAAACCTCTCAAATCCTGCTCTATCTTGCCTCAGAAGAGACCAGCGAAAAGAACCCCCAAAACACACTGGATGGTTTTGGCAACTGAATCAGAACCCTCCTACGGCAACAGTGAAATCAGTAACATACGAAGGTCCTCGGTAACATTTACCTCTGGGAAAGCACAGAGACGAAGCGGTCAAAGCCATTCCTGTCACAACCGCCAAGAGTCTGAACTACTGATGAGGTTTAATTCAAATATGAAGAAAATGGGAGAAAATATCTGTTATTTGGGAATGGAAACGTTATCATATTGGTATAGACTCAGCCCAATCAATGCTTTGAGGTAACGTAGAGGAGGTGGGGAATAACCTAGAAAGCATAGTGCAAGCCAGCGTCATACTGACTGTTCATCACGCCTGCCAGCAGAATTATGTAGGTACATGAGGCAGGCACCTCTTGTTTTGCAGAACCCTGATATGCCAAGAGAAAGACCACAGAGGCACTGATGGTTGGGAAAATCCAAGAGGAGGTAGCTGAGAGGAGACAGAAGAAATCAAAATGCCATTTCTTATCTCCTGTTGTTCGTTTCCACTCAGAACTGATGGGTTCTCACCGGCTTTTATTTTTAAATGGCTCTCTCGCTTAGTCTGTCATAAACTTTCAGTATTGGGTCTAGAATAGAGCTGGGCATCTCTGGGCTCACATAAATAACCCGCAGCACTGGGTAGGGACAACCAATTGCCAACAGCTTCCGAATGCCTGCTTCAGAATTCTAAGGAAATGGAGAGTCCTCCTCTCCCCATGCCCACAGGATCAGAGCACACTGTCAGAGCCTATGCTGGAGGAACCGCCTTAAATGTGCACAGAGTGCATGGCATCAAATGTGAAGTGAAAGAAAAGGTCAATAGACCTCTGGTTATATATATATAGTTAAAAAAAAAAAGACATCTAAAAATAGCTGCATTTATTGAAGCTGCTTCCTTATCAGGAAGCATGGAGCTAGGAATTAATGTCTGCCTGCATCGGAAATTCTTTCAGACAGCAAACCCAAAAAGGAAATTTCCCTTCCAAAGCATCCTGGCTGGTCTGCTGTGGGCTGTTTTTTCTCTGCAAGCTGTTTGAAGCAGCTAGCCTGGGCCGCCAAGCAGTACGGCTGCACGGGCTGCTGGAAAAGTAGAAAGCCTTCAAGCATTTGCATGTCAAATATAAAGGCACTCAAAAGAAGGCTTCAAGGGAACAAACTGTACAATGTTGGTGGCTGACCATCTTTGTTAGAAGTCATTATTGCCCTTTGTCAAGATCCTGAGAATTAAATCCTCTTCTCAGTGTCCTTGCCTCAACTCTGCTGGTGATGTCACAATACGTCACAGGCAGCTGTGTAAGGAGAGGCCATTTTTGGAACGCTGATAATGGCAAACGACAAGGGAGGGTTTGCTAGGTTTTAGAAGAAGGGTGGGGAAGGCTGAGGAAGGAGGCTTACAGATCAGGCAAGGCCAGCAAAGAAAACAGTTACAGAGAGAGGTACGGCCATGGTGTGGGTAGTAAAGGCTCTGGGCGAGCGTGCCCTAGAGCAGAACTGGGTTCCTAGAAATCACAGGGAGTGGTTAGAAAATGCAGCTCATTGTCATAGTGACTTAAGGAAATCAGTCTCAATAATGCATAGACAGAACTCTTGGCCCTTTCTTTAACCAAACAGACAATGATATATATGCTTCTCTTGGCCCTTGAAAACGGGAAAGCCACGTCCTACAGAGGCTATTTACCAGCTTGGAAAACTGAAATTGAGCTCCCGTGAGTTACCGGCCACTGTCTGCCAGGCATTGTGCTAGGTGTTACATAGACATTAGCTCTGATACTTGTAGGAAGCCCTCATCAGTAGATGTATTAGAAGTCTGAGTCTTAGCAAGGTTAAAACAACAGAGAGAGGAGCCCCTGGAATCAAGCCCTCTCGGGTTTGTCTGAACCCAAGTCCCTCCTATGACCACGCTTTTTCACTTGGAAAGAATGAAAGGAAAAATGGGGCCTGTTCCTAGGAGATGACATGCCAGGGAATGGGGGTATTTGGTGGAGCTCCACTCCCAGTACTGGCTGGCTGAGGCCTTCACAGCCAGTTCTGTCCTTTTGTTTGCAGAGATAAACTGAACTTCAACCTTGGCTCATAAGAAAGAAAAGAGCAGTAGAAATGGGTGGGCAAAACCAGAATGTATTACCCACGGTAACAGGCTTGCATTCCTGATGAAAGCCAGCCTGTTGGCTGTTGAGCGCAAATTACTGGTCAAGTGCATCTCTAGAGCCATAGCTACTCCCATCCCTAAGCCCATGGCCTCCCAGACTCCAATAGTCAGCAATGCCTCCACTTTCAAGTCCATGAGACTCTGCCATTAAATTTTCTCCTAAGAAACCTAAACGGTGATTTCTGAAATAGAAATTATGTTAGCCTTTTCACAGACAATTCAGTGGACCTATCTGAGCCACAGTCATCTCATCAATAATACAGAATTAGGAACACCTACTTTAAGGGCTGTTGCATGATGAAATGAGACGGTACATATGAATGCATTTTGTTACTTATGAACAATATGAAATACTAACTGTGATTATACTGAATTCCCATTTTTGCCTCTTCTTTGGGAACAAAAATAACTTGAAAGTATGTAAAATTGTTGGTTGCTCCAGCTAATTAGAAACAAGAGACTCTGCATCTCTTTTCACTGTCCTGGTTCTAATATAGCTTTGCTTGTCACATGACTGTCTTAAACCCAGTCTGCTGAGAATGCAAAATCGCCAAGTGGGTGAGCAGCGAGGTAACATTTCCAAAGGAAGGCATTAAATTAAATTATTAAACACACCCAAGTAGAAGTAGTCATGTAAGGATTTGGAAAGACTCACAGGGAGAGGAAGTAAAGCCAAGAGACTATTTCTGGTGTTCTGACTCTAGAAAACTCCAAGCAGCTATTCTGGCTATTTATTAACCTGCAACACCATAAACTGTAACCCTGTTAAATATGATGAATGAGTCGTAGGTTCCGAATTTTAAATACCAGGTCACAGGGATGGTAGCAAACCAAACTGGCTGTGCAGAATGCAAAGTCTTTGGGCAAATGGCGCTTATGTAATTAGATGCAATTATATCAACTCCATGTAAAATGATGATGGAAGAAATTTAGAATAGAGATGTTTCCGTATTTAAATGCTGCCCCGTCAATCTGAAACATACTTACTGTTATCAGATGGGTAGCCTGGAATCACTGTTTGAGGCCAAGAGTTTCACAGGGCTGGCAGGTGTTCACGAGGCACCTTTCGCTGGGCCCTCAGCACTCATACCACCATGAATTTAGAAAAAGGGGGCCTCTGGGCAGACAAATGAGAAAAAGTCTCTTCCTCACACCATGAGCTCCCTAGTGAGAATCAGAAAAAGGCATGCCTTGCTCCAAGCAATGCCCTTCGCTGCTTAGAGAATCAAGCAAGTCTTGTCAAGGAACTTGTGGGGGGGAAGCGGGGGAGAGTCTTTGGTCCTTTTAAGTGTTTTCAAGGTACAATGAAAGGCTCAGGCTTCCTTTAAAGAACAGAATTTTTTGTTTTTATCTATCTGCTAGAATTGTACTTCAGTTCTTCTACCCTCAAGCTTAACAAACAAAAAAAAAACGGCACTCTTGATGGAAGAAGAAGAAAAAAATCCTTTTCTAGCTTCTCAGTAAATATACTGTGTTTGCTCTCCTAATGAAACAGGGAAGTTCCAGGAACCCGCTGTAGGACTGTTGACGGGCACTGGCCTGCCTGCACACTGGGGCAGTGAGGAAGCCAGATCAAGATGGCACCAGGCTGGCCCTTCTCCTCTAGGCCCAGACTGCCCCTGCCTCTCCCTTTCAAGTCCTCTACTGTCACCACTTAACACTCTGCTCCATTTAACACTTTGTTTTTTATCACAAGCAAATAAAAGGAAAAGGCATTACTTTCCACTTCTCAATAGCTTGCTAATTTGTCACACTGTGTCTTCAGTTTGGGTATAGCCCTGCATTTGCACAAGATGGTGAGAAACCCTCTGGTAAGAGAATCTTAAATACTATGATCCCTGCCCTCCCTCTATCTGGGAAAGGATATATTTTGGTTTAAGAATGAAAGGAGAAAAAGAAAGAATTAAGAGAGAGGGTTTATCTGGAGATCAATGAGGATAAAGAGTGAAAAGAAGCCACTTTGAGGCACACCACTCTGGTGAGTATCTCTTTAAAACAAGCAGCTAAAAATGCTTTCAACCTAGCAATACCATAAATGTCCTGCTGCTGTCTTGGCTTCCAGATTCTTCCCCGTACTTTCCATGAGCACTCCACCGGGAATTGTCTGGAATCCCAGATTAAAACAGCAATAACCCAACTCCCTTGTTAGAATATTTATTTTCTTTTAGGTTTGGAAACCCAGCTGGGATGCATCTTCAAGTATACTCAACCATCCTAGGGGCTACACTAGATGTTTCTCAAACAGCTTGATGGGCAGCCGAGTGCTGGAACAGGACAGGGAGGAAGGCACTTCAGCCTCATGTGGAAAGCCCCAGCTGTGGACAAACAGCCAGAGCCTGGGAACCTCCACTTTCAAAGGATTCATTCCAGATGTCAGGACTACTGGTGTCACATGAGGGCTCATGAAGATGACCAAGGAGGTCTCTAAAGTCAGGTGCCAGAGAATAGGCACTCAGGCAAAACCATCACCTGGACCTGAATCCATAATCCAACAACTGATTATATTCTAGGGTCAGCAGCAATATGACATAATCCTGTATCTGATACTGATCTATGTGAGGATCCATCCATCCATTCATCCATCCATCCATCCTCCATCATCCATCCACCTAATGAAACAAATTCTTCCATTGTCCATCAGTTAGAACACTGAATCACTTAGAACAGACTGTTAGAGTCTTTGTTCTAACAGAGCATAGAATCAGTTAAACGGATTCTAGCCATAAACCAATGCTATGGCCACATGGGTGAATAATGCCAAAGTGTCAACCCTGAATTCATCCATCCATCCAAAAAACATTTATGAAACACATATAGTGGCATAATAGATAAGAGCCTAAGCTTTCCAATCAGACAGAATTGAGTTTCAATCCTGACGTGATCGCTTATTATGTGATTTTGGCAAGATGCTTAAATTCTCTTAAGCCCTAAATTCCTTATGTGTGACACGGCTATAAAAGGAATATCGACCTTACAAGTACTGCTGCGAGAATTAAATAAGGTAATTTACATAGAGGACTTAACACAGGGTAATCCCACAATAAATATTAGCTAGTATGATTGTGTGCTAGGCACACAAGCAGGTCCTAGCACAACAGTGGTGAGCACACGGCTGCAGCTCAATGAGGAAATTGCTCCTCCCCCAAAATTAAAGTGCTGGTGTGGAAGAAACGGTTCCAAATAGATTAATTCCTTAGGTGACAATCATAATATTTTTCAGTGAAGAGGGCTAGTAAATGTTCTCTTCTGCAATCACAACATTGTATGGTAGGAAAGCTGAGTGTCCCAGTGACTGGCTCACAGTCAAACAGTGGGTTTAACAGCAGAACTATTACAATTAAGACTGCCAGTTCGGTGTGTATGTTAGTTTCACTATGATAAAACTTCCTATGGACAGCGATTCTATGGTAAAAGAGCTGACGTATGCAGAGCTATCCAGAGTCGAACTAGAAATTAGGGTGTCCTTGGGGGAGATGTGTCAAAGTCTAGGAATAAAAAGCTATGAAAGACACAGCACCCCATCTGGGACAAGTGTTCCTAATTTTTTTCTCTCTGTATTTAGCAAGGGTGTTTGGTCTGCTTTGTTCATTTCTGTATCCCCAGCACCCAGAGGCATGCTTGGCACAGCACAGGTAATCAATAACTATTTGTTCAAAGGAATAAATGAATGAAATTAGGCAGGAAGAGTGCTTTGTTTGCATGGCATGAGTGGTTCCATCCTGAGGTGAATGCACCAGTCATGGGACAGCTGCTGGGGGAAAGACGCTTTTGCCTGGCTGTGGTTTCCTTTGCAATCCTGTCTGCCCCACACAACACTCCAGTTTACTACGGACAGCAGTGCCTGCAGCCATGACCTGGGCACCTTCACAGTCCCAATCTCGTCTTTAAAAGTTCACTGAGGAAAAGATGGTATGGTGGAGCTATGCCCTTTACCTCCCTGCCCAAGCAAAGCTGGAATGTGCTGATCACAACACGTAGCGACTCTGTAAATACTGACGGACACAGCAAGCTGCAGGAGAACTCTCATGGCCCCCAACTCCTTGCCGAAAGCCCAGCAACCATCCTTACTGTGGGGGAGAAGGGATAAGCCAGCAATGTCCCCCTAGTATCCCCCCAACATCACAGTCATCTGAGTCCCTGAATTAGCATAGAAAGAGAAAAGAGATACCTGCATCTTCTGTCACCTATTGTTCTCCACTCTCAGCAAGCAACCTTCTGGCTTCTGAGGAGGGATGGAACAAGAGGAGAGTAACCTGGGGAGTCTTACCATGCCAGGAGGAGATGGCAGGTACAACCATGCCACAATTTAAGGTATTAGGAATTAACTAGGGAAGGGCCAAGGTGACCCCCAGTGTCCTCCATAACCTGGACGTGTGCCCTCAGGATAATATGCAAGCCAGGGAACTTGGCATTTTCTTGGACACAGTGCTCAGGGCGGGAATCAGGTGATTCCTTCTCCCCAGCTGCCGCCATCACACTGTATCATCTGGGCTGCAGGGCAGCGTAGAAGAAAGACAAAAAAAGGAAATGACAGGTGTCCGCTGCTCTGGAGCCTGGCCCCAGCAGCACAAATGTCTTGGCCCTGATGCCTTGCCAAGCTGCAGCTGGAGATTCAGGCAGGGGAGGTGGCGGAGGCAAAGGGTGGAGATGATCTGGGAGAGAAAGGTGAAAATACTACCAACTGAGTGAAATTGTGAGGTGTTCAGGCATAAGAGAAGCAAGAGAAAAGGGAGTAAAAGAAAGGAGGGCGAGAAAAAGGCCCTCTCTAACGCACAGAAAATGAAGGAAAGAATAACAGCCAGTATGGAAAAGGCGGGGGTGGGGGGTGGGGGATGGGTGTGGGTGGGGGGTGGGGGGCTCTGTAAAGACAGGAAGAGCACAGAGCTTAAAATGCAAAGCAGGGAGTGAGTCTCACTCAGAAGCTGAGCAAAATTTAAGCCTAACAAAATATTAAAGGGAAGTTCGTGTGAATTTAGGAAGACCAGTTGTCCCAACAAATTCACCTCGCCTCTTAGATTTAGTTGGCTCTGCCACATATTGCCCATTTCCAGGTTTCTGGGTAACATGTCATAGAGCCGAAGTGAATCCACTGAAAAGCAAAGGGAAGCACTCTCAAGGCTTTCAAAACCATTAGAGGGAGGGGGCGAAAGATTGCAAAGCAGCTTCGTGAAGTCACGTGAAATCCATCTCAGAGCTTGCCCTTCTCTGGGATGAAGCCCTGCCCCCTGGCCCTGCGTAGTCCATCATTCCGACCCTGCGGTCCCTCTGTCTTTCCGCATTCCTGGCACGCGCACGGATACTCACGCAGGTGCGCGGGCAGGCGGATCGAGTCTTCCTCCATCCTGAGCGCTCGGGGCACTGGAACATGAAGTGGAGTCGAAGAAGCGTAACTGGGCACCGGACTCTCAGGAGGTGTATATGAAATTCGTTCCTGCTGTTAAAAACAAGAACAAGAAGAGGGGAGGGAGAAAAAGACAATGAACACTTGGAACTGAGGTGTGAAACTGGGGAAAGGTGTGGAAGGTGGGGGGCAAAAGGGATGGGGGGGGCAGCATCTGAGCACTGGCAGGGCCAGCCTTCACAGCCATCCCACCTGCCCCCTCTCTAGCCACTACAGAGGTGTCTTTCAGTTCTCTAGCATTTGGGATTTATAACAAAACTCTGGAAAGGTTTCAAATCGGGTTTTTCCTTTGGACTCGGGTCAACAGATGTCCATTTCTTTCTCTCCCTATGCTAGTGATTAGTTCAAGTCAAAGAGGGAGGCAAGAGGAGGAAATGAAGCAGTATGTCCAAGAGAATGGCTTTCAAGATGACTTCTCTTGAAAAGGGCTTCTCCAAATCACGTAATTAATGTCACCAATACATTAAAACCATGTTTCCTCTTCTCGGGCAATATCCTCAGCTTCTAATCCAAGTATGATCCTGTACTCAGATCCAATGAGAGGTGAGCTCAAAGTGATGGATTACAAATTCCAGATTTCGTTAATCTACAAGCAATATTTTTCTGTTATCTACCTATCTCATAATACAATAACCACCCAACACATCTGTTTTAATTTTTTTCTTCAGAGCAAGGAATTATCTGTAACACTAATGTGTATCTCCTTGTTCCTTCATACTCTGTCTCAGGATCAATATTTCCTTTCCTTCTGAAGCAGTGCAGAGCTCAAAGAATCATCTGCTTTTGAGAAAAGTACTGTTTCACTGAAGATACTTATTCAACTGACCAGGAAAGGGGGAGGGGAGCTTCAGCAGACCCACTATTTAAATTCAAACAGGTGGTATTTGTTAGATCAATCAAAACAACTGGATGGGAGGAGAAGGATTATTATTTGTTTGAAGTTAAAACATGGCAAATAATGGCAAGAAACCAATTATGGTGTTCAGCCAGAAGAGCAGTGCAATTTGCATGTTAGATCCTACATACCCAGTAGTTTGGCTTGCCGTCGATACATACTAAACATAACTTCCGTTAAGTTTCTGTGGTTTAACTGGGCAAAGTAAAGTGGGACACACAAGGTCCAAAAATAGGTTGGGGGAAAAAGATCAGTAAGATGCCATTATGAAAATAGAAATCAGGAACAAAAGCAAAATCACAGATTAAAATAAAGCAAAGGGGTGTTTATGTTTTGGAAAGACAGTTCTCTAACATTTTACATTTCATCAAATGTGCAAAGAGAAGCAGGGGCGTCCCCTGGCCCTATAACCAAATTAAAGAGTTTCTTCTGCTCATAGCCTGGAAAGTTTGGTGGTTGCGGTAGGAAGTTTCGATTTTAAATGAATATATGCACATTTCTGTAATTTCCGAATGGAATCCCTATACCTTCCCTGAGGCATCCCTCTACCAGGAACTAGGGCATTTGGAATATTCCTGTTTAAGCAGATACCCTAAAGTTTCCTGGTGAATTTTTAAATTAAGGGCAGTCACATATGTCCTAAATTTCATTTCTGTATTAATCAAGATATCCTGAGAAAGGTCATGCAGAGGCGAAACCTTCAACTTCACTTTTCTTGAACTTTACCAAACATCACACATACTTTGATCGACTCTAATATAAGGATGAGTTATATTTTTGGTGTTTGGTTTGGGGTTTTGGGGGTGAGAAAGGCAAAGACATAAACACATATACATGGGAAACATACAAAATCTACTTAGGGTTTTTTTTTGAAGTGAAATAGGCTTTGAAAGCATTTTAAAAATAGTTTGTTTTCCTTGTGTAACGAATTCTCCATACACTTCAACTCTTGAATAACCCCCGGTCCCAATATATAGCTAGATAGCTTATCTACCGTTAACTTTATTCCCAGAAATAGTTCTCTGTTTTGTTAGGGTTTTTGTTTTTTGTTTTACAGAAGTGAAACTGTTGATGAAGAAAACATTGTACAGCCAAAGAGTTTTCAAATGGCATGAGTGCAAGAAAATAAGATGGCATTTCATAATATGATGGTGACTTTCCCTGCAAAGCAAGGAGAACTCAAGATCCTGGAAGTACTCTGTATGAGTGACAGGACACCTCATGCCAGCTCCCTCACTGACCCCACTGAGGACAAGCTGGGAGAAACCCAACCTTTGAAGCCGATTTTATTTTACTTGGGGGAAAATATAAACTCTGGCCTAGTTAAAAAGGAGTCAAGCTAAGTATCGTCTTTAAAATATGTATATCCTGACTTGCTAAATTACCATTGTGTTGTACCTTCATTTCACCGTACTTTCTCTGGAGGCAGCCCCCAGTGTGTTTGCATTCCTGCACGGTCCGTCCGTCCTTCCCAATACACCGAAATGCTTGCCCTGGGATTTTATGCCACCTCCCCACCCCCGCTCAAACAATTCTAGATGGAGACAACTGTGCCATTTGATGATGAAACCTAAAAAAGGCCAGAGACTGAGTGATTGTAGACCCTGAACTCCTCTCATTATTTTACTTATTTATTTATTTCTTTTGAGGGCAGTGTCACCGGCCCTCATATGTGGGACACGAACCGGGGCCGCTGGCTTCCCAAGCCAGCTCTTAACCACCGCGCCACTCAGCTGGCCCTGAACTCCTCTGATTATTTTTTTTTTTTTTTTTTTTTAGGGCAGTGTCACTGGCCCTCATATTTGGGACCCGAACCAGGGCCGCTGGCTTCCCAAGCCAGCGATTAACCATCACGCCACTCGGTGGGCCCTCCTCTGATTATTAATGACGGTTTCTACTCAGCAAGATGGTGACGCCATAAGCTTGGGGCCAGAAGCTCTTTTGAAATGGTTCAATGTCAGTAACAGAAGAGAGGGTACCTTGACCAAGACGGGGAAAAGCAAAATACACTTCTAGGGCCTCGAGAGAGTTGCTAGCAACCATTACACACCTACCACACTTGTGGGCTCAGCGGCCAGCAGAGCACTCAGGGGACCCCAGGAAGGATGGAACTCCGGGCCTGGGCTCCCTTCTGAGAACAAAACGCACACCTGGGACTCCCACATCACGGACGTCTCTCCTTTTGTTTTTCTTTTTGTTAATCACACGGTCCACATTTATTAATCTATTACTATAACCATGCACTTAACATCTACAAGGGCGCATTTCGCAGACTATCAGCAATGAGCAATAGGAAACAAATCCCGCTATCTCAGGGGGAGACATCTAGACAGAAAGGCTTAAGGAGACTAACATCCAATTTCCCAAATAAAGGGAGCCTCTTTATTCCACTGCTTCTGTGGTCCAACCCCAACAAAGAAAAGGGGGGCACCCGGGCAGAGCTTATTTACCTCTAAAGAGTTAGCTGGATGAAAACCAAACGTGTTTCATTTTAACATTACAGAGAGGATACCAATTTTCCCAAGAGGATTATAACCACTGCTCTAATTAAATTACAATGTTACAGACAGTAATATTAATGCATTCAAGTGTCGTAGGGGGATACACTGCCAGCGGAGGTCAGTGATGTGACAGAAAATGCCGTGATGTGGTTACATTATTGTTTAGATGCTGGAAAAAAAAAAATCAAACAGGCTGCTCTCAAATTTGTAGACAGAACCTGTCAAACCAATTGGCAGATTCAAAGGGAGGCGCTGCCATTTCCGAGGCCAACTGTGATACCTATGAGCAGGGCAGGGGCCGGCGCCAGTTAAGGAAGAATAGCACCAAACTCTGAAAAGAGAAAAGGGGGCTAAAAATAATTGTCGGCAAGGGATGAAATGTAAATTTTATTAACCATTATAGGAAAGGAAGCTTTAAAAAAAAAAAAATTAAATGGAAAATGAAGTAGGGTGGCAGCAAGGACAGCTACTGAAGCGAGAATCTACTCCCTGTCCTTGTTCCTTTCTCCAACCATGAAGGGCCACTGACGGGTACCCATCTAATTCTGCTCATTTTTTTTTTTTAATTTTTAATTTAATTTTTTTTTTTTTTTGAGGGGAAGTGTCACTGGGCCTCATATGTGGGACCCGAACCGAGGCAGCTGGCTTCCCAAGCCAGCGCTTAACCACCGCGCCACTCAGCCGGCCCCTAATTCTGCTCACTTTTAAACCATGTGCAGAGGAACCTGCGACTATCATGGAAAACAAGCTTTTTTACATTTTGGGCTGAGTAGAAAAATGGCATTTCTCCCCACCCCCACCTCATGGCTGCATATTATAGGAGAGTCAAAAAGTTAATATTCTTACTACCAAAAAAGTCTTTCTTATTCAAAGCTAGTCAACACAGAGCTTCTGTAAATCATGGGGATCCATCTAGTGTACTGATGCATTTGATTTTACACACCATTAATTCTTTGAAAGGGCTGAAAAGTTGAGAAACGATTGCTAATGAAATATTAACTTTCTGGGAATGAAGAAAAACCATTTCTGGAATTGAGACAAACAGAAAGTTTGGTTGTACTTGCAAAAGGACGGGTCATAGGTAATTTCAAAGATTCCTCACTGAGAGCTGAGATAACCTTGGTTTAGGAACTTTTTCCAGAAATAGTCCCCATCTCCCTTATAAATGCCAGGATCACCCCAATGATGGTTTCTGAAGCCTGTGTATGGTCCTGAGGAGATAGCGTCTCATGGAAACAGAGTGGTGACCATAGGAACTGTAGTAAAAATGCCACAGGTACCCTTTGCATCCTGAAGCATTTTGGTGTCCCATCACTGCATTGAAAATCGGCAACCCAGATAACATGGAATACAGCAGGCACCAGAGCGGTCATGCAGGCAAGAGTCAATATTTTGAGGGAAAGACTCTTTTTCACCCTGAAGGTTTTTAGGAAAGCTGATGCTTGTGCTATAGTTGTTTTCCGTAGATTGAACAGAAGAAATCTCTCCTATGGGACGCAATTTATTGAGATTTGCTAAATTGAAGTCTGAATACACAATTATTTAAGTACACTCTCCTGCCTGCAAAATGATTCAAGGTGCTGACTTTAGCTCCCTTTAAAAAAGCTTTCATTAACAAGCAAAAGCGGCACATCACCCAAAAAAATGAACAAGACTGAAATTTCAGCTGCACAATTTTCTAGGTGTTTGGCACCATGCATACACTCACACATGCACGCACGCGCGCAAGGGAGCCTAACTTAACACACCCTTGAATATCCATTTCTTTACTTGAACCACTACATTGAAGGTTTTGTTTACCTTAAAGTTTAGTGAGATAAACTTAAAGAACTTGAGAAAAGATGCAAACGTTGGTCTTTTTTTTAATATACATTGTTCCCGCAGCCACAGACCATGGCGTTTTTTGGCATCTCCCCAGAAAGAAACAGTATACCTTAGGATGTGGGCTATATCTTAGGACCTGAGGTGCTCGAATATGAATTTTGAAGTAGAAAACCAGATTCGCCGAATCACCGCAGTGAAGTTGCGATGCTATCTTTCCATCCCTTAAGGCTCCAGAAGAAGACACCTAAAGCAGCAGCCTGCCTCGGCTCACCTTTTCATGCTCCTCTCAGGAGAGAAGCATCCCTCTGGATGCTGAGTCATTAGCTTTTTACAATCCAATTGGTCTTTGGCTCTAACTGTGCTTGATGCTTAAAATAATTTCGGGGGGTGGGGGGAACCCTGTGAAAATTAGGATGAATGGGAACCACACTCCTGGTCGCTAAAGCTTCCTCCCTTGGTCACCCAGACACCAGTTCAACCCAGGGTGGGGGGTGGGGGTCAGAGGTGGCGAGGCAACAAAGCACACTCACACTGATGTGGGGATCTTCCTAGGAGCTCAGCTAAGGAGTGCTCTTGCTTTAGACACTGAAGAAGTGGGTTTGGAATCTAAAATATGCAGATTCCTGCATATTTAGAACTACACTAGTCCCTTTCCTCACCTTCCTGGTCTGTTACATCCTGAAGTCGGAAGAGAGTGTATTGCGTCTGTCAAACAAATACAATGAAGTCAAAGCATCTTGTATCTCTCTTGACCCAGAACTATGTTATCTATACACAGTGAGGTGAATAAAAAGGAGTGTTAGAAATAGACCCAGCAATCAAGCATTGCTGTAAAAGGTCATTCAGGTTTTTACTTCCCCAGGATTGCTATGAAATGTTTTAGGAGTCAACATGCATCCACCAGGAACCAAGAAGTTGGCCACCATAAGTCCTCGAATTTCCAAGATGACCCCAATACTACAAATTCTGTGTCATTTTACCCATAAAAACATATGGGTACTTATGCATAGTACTTATAACCCTCAGAAAATGTGTCCCAATCTTAGTTGGAAAATACAGTCACTATAGGAAGGGGAGCTGGCATTAAGAGAGCCCCTGGAATGGGCTTCCATGGAGCCTTTATTTCAGACTCACAAAAACCCTGTAAGGAAAGCATCATTATTTCCAGTCCACTTGACGAAGCTGATCTGAAGACCACAGCAGGGGTTGAGCAAATTGTTCAAGTCACCAGCTTGGGAGATGGGATAGCTGGTATAAAGGAGAAATAAGAAATTACACTCAAGTAGTACTGGCCAGTCCACAGTGGCTTCACAACATATGGGGAATTCCAAGAGATAAATTCAAGCTTGTAAGAATTATTGCAGCTTTAGAATACTTCATTGCTTTGTGGCTGCGTTTCTCACAGAATTTTCCTGGAGTTCCTGAGGGTCAGCCCACAGAACCGCCTAAGCCAGGCTGCCGACGTTCCTAAGTCTTGTTTCTCATCCTGTGGGGAGCATGGATGGAAGGAGTCAATGCATTTAGCTGAGGGAAGGGGTCCAAATATGATGTACGAGAGAAGTTCTCCTGGCATGACCTCTGAGCAGGTACAGCCATTAAAATTCATCCAGGGCTGTGTATTACCTGTGGACCAGCTCAGCAGGGCCAACAGCGCACTGACAGATGGCCTGTGCATACGATGACTTCACCTTGTATAGAAATCTCATCCGAGGTCATTTTTGAGTAAAAATACATTACTTTTGTCTCTAACATTTTCTTAAACAACAAAACACATTTCCCTTACTCAACTCCTCTGCATTTATCTGAGAGCAGCAAATCTAAATGTACAGGTGAGACAGGAGCAGTGAGGAGGAAAGGCCCCTGTCAACATTTATTCGGAACCTGCAGTGTGCAGAGTTCTAAACCAAGAAGGAGCTGAGTCTGCTTCCAGAAAGCACAGTGGCCACAGTCCAACAAGGCTTCTCCAACGGCCTGAAGATGCAGCCTCCCATTCCGTTGAATGAGGAATGGCTGAAGGCTCTAAGGACACATGTGGCCTATGTGGGGAAAAGGATATAAAGGATTCTTGGCGATGTCTTCACACATGGGAAGGGCGAGTGTAGGAACGGGCGAAGGCTGGCCTGTGGCATCTCCGATGCAGGGCCAGCACCACAGACCTGTGCACTAGAAATACATACGTGTGTGATTTATTGTTCCCCTGAAAGCTGATTTAAGCTGAGACTACAACGTGACTTTAAAAAGGGTTCCTGCCCTGGGAAGGAGCTCAGGGGGAGCTTGACGGTGCCTCATAACTCTAAGATGCTGCTTCTAAATGCACTTACATCACCTGGCAAGTCAAAGGTTATTCATTACAGTGTAGGCGGAACAGGTCCAAACAAAACATGAACACCAACCACCATCTCTTTATCACTTAGTCCCCCGAACCCCCTCACAAGATCCTAGGGTTCTACCGAATATAGTTAGAAAAGGCACTAGTGCCTAGAACTAAGAGCAACCCCTTTAAAGACAAGCCCCCAAAGCAAAAAACTCAAATAGGCTTCTTTATTGTTCTAATTTTAATTGAGATCCTTTCCAACCTTGAGATGCTACGGATTTTTTTTTCTGAATTTCTTAAATATTTCTGACATGACTAGTAAGCAGAATCTCAAGCTGTGATTCCTTTCCATGCCAGGCTGTGGCTTCCAGGGATGCATTTTGCTCGAAGGGTGCTCAGCTCAGTTTGGCTAGAATCCAGTGCTGATGCAGACAAGGTCACAGGCTTCGGAACCTGGGTCGGACAATTAAACATAGGCCACTCCATGCCCCAGATTACGCCCCTTATCCCTGCCATGATGTAGATGACTGCTTTCGCTCAAAGTGGAGCTTAGGTGAGCTCAGCACCACATATCACCACTCCTGGAAACCCCAGGAAAGTGCATGTCCTACTGAGAGTGGGTCACTTTAGTATAAGAAAGGTAGTGTGACTTTATTTATACAAAACCAGGCAGGCATTACTTCTGGAAAAAAAACCTAAGTATTGTTGTTGCATTTATCCAGAAATGCTGCTAAGTTTTTGATCAACCTTTTGAAAGCGGGTCAACTAAATCCTTTCTTCCTAATTCTAATAGCAGAAAAAACAGGTACTTAAATTAACAGCACTTTAGATCCTGGGCTCAACAAAGTGGCCAAGTTCGGCTCTTTATTAGCTGCTTTCTCCTCTATTAATGCTGTTCCCTTTAATGGTTTGGCTATTACAATTAGCCAATCTGCAGTGTCCCTGCCTGGGGCTAACAAGTAATGAACTGCGTGAGTTGCTATTTAGTTGTATCAAGGGCACCATTAGAGAGGTTTCTCAATTTCTCCCCCCAATGGAGAGATACCTTCCAGGCATATTCAACCTGCCATGTGCCTGCCCTCCTACAGCTTGTACAGGGCCCCTGGGGTGGGAGCTCCCCTGGAATCATGAGACCTTAAAACCTGGGCAGAGGAAAACATAAGGATCAGGCTTCTGCAAAGCCCAGAGAAGAAGGAGCCCAAAGGGTTGCTTCAAACCTGTGCCTTTACCATTATTCCTCCCTCTCATTCCACCTGCCTTCCACGCCTCATAAACCCTTCCCCCACTCCCCAAGCAGCTTTCTTCTTTCTGTTACAACACAACTCTGGGCTTTGCTCATCGTCCTCTCTTTCTTGAATGGCTGCTATATCTGGAAGTCTTGTAAAAGGAAGAGAAATAAAGAGAAGCTATGGCTCAAACCCACAACCCCAGCAGGTTGCTAGGGGTGGTTGGAGGGGAAGCAACTCAGACCTCCTTTAAAACTAAATATATATATATATATATATATATATTTTTTTTTTGCCCTGTGATTTATCTTTACAAGGTTTCTATAGCTTAAATGGACCACATGCCTAATAAGAAGATTTTAAAGACTTGATATCAGAGCAAGATTTACATTCTAAATCTAAATGATGCTGAATAAAGTCTCTAAAACGGCAGTCCCAATGAATGAAGCTGTTTGCACGAAAGCCTACAAGGTCCAAACTAGATCCAGCCCATTTCCAATGAACCTGGAGACACCCCCATCCCACATGCTTCCATCAGTAAGGAAGAAGGCTGGGTTACAACCACTGCCATGGTCAAACTGAAAACTACCCTTGCTCTACATATCGGATAATTCTTAACCGATATTCTTAGCCCGGTTGCCTCGGGCTAAGAAATAAATACAAATAGAAAAAGCCTTGTAAACTACACCTGGACTAACAAGCGCAAATTAGATCTGAAAAAGATTTATATCTCTAGAAAATGTTTACTACCAAAATTATTTTCAATAAAACCATATAGGAACACTATGCTTAAAGAGCAACATAAAAAAAATAAGTCAGCATCTCCTCAGTGTTGCTATCTGAGAAACTGGCATAACCATACCCAACCTTTACTGTGATGTAATATTATTTTAAAGAAAAATGAGATGAAGATTACAAAATACTATGAGTTTCTTGAAACAATGGCTCTCTGTAAATGCAAGGCATTGTGATGAAGAATTTGAGAAGTCCCAAATAAAGTATTCCTTTTTTATGCATGCTTTACTAATTCAACCTGTCTTTATGTTGTAAAATGGGAAATTAACTTAATTGAAATGAAGACTGAAGACTGACAATGACCTCACATTGTGGCTGACTGAGTAATCAGGGCTGAGTTTATCTTTTTTCCTCCAACGTCTATAACTCTAAAAAGTAACATATAAGTAACACTGAACATGGACTGAGACTGTCATACATCTGCATTTCCGCTTCTGGAAAAACTTTTCCAGAAGTAATAACCATCGTGGCAAGTAATTTCTACCTCTACTTGTCAAAACTCATAGAAATTCCCTGATTCTAAGACACAAGTCTCCTTATAGGAGCTCAGAAAAGGCATCGTTCCCTGCTGTGTGGTCACAGTTAGAAAGACCTGGGAGTTTTGTTTTTGACAACTGATTACTGCTGACAAGGTGACTATTACTATTTAAAAAACTGTCATCAGTGTCAGTACCATTCTAACAATTTAATGACAGGGATGAGAATTAAATATAAAAGTGCGTGTGTGTATGATAACAGTGATTAAGAATATGAAGCAGCTTGAAATAATAAGGAAATTCATGTGTTGTACGCTTGTATCCCTGCGGTTGAGATTAATCAATAGTGTATTTTAGGTAAGATCCTATGCCTTCACTAAAAGTATTAGTGCTCAATAGCAAATGAAAATAATGCTTTGAACATCCACATACTTCAGGAACTCTGGATCAGCTAACAGTTTAGGAAACACACATTTTAAATCAGGTATTCTGAACCTTGGCTGCACACCAGAATCTTCTACAGACGCTTGAAGAAAAAAAATTCCCAGTCTCCAAGTAAATCAGCTAGGCATCAATATTTTTATAGCTCCCCATGTGATTCCAATAAGCACAGGGGTAAAGCTGAGAGCCATTGTCTGAAATCAAGACATAAATAAAGTCAAGACACACGTTAAATGATTTTCACAATAAGGTTTTTAGAAACCTTATTAACCAATTTGTTCACTGTCCCTCCCCCTCCTGAGTAAATTGCTATTGTTCTGCCTTTCACCCTAAAGTGGAGATTATCAGTGTCATACAGGAAGTTCCCGAATGATGCCGACCTGACCTATATATTAATAACTGCCCAGGCAGGTGTGTCTACAGTGGTTCCTCTTCTCTCCCAACTGCCTTTGGAGTTCCCCCCATCCCTACCCCCAGGAAGGCTCATCAGCTTCCCTTTCTAGGGCCCCTGATGGAGCCCGTGTTTTCAGCGCAGCCTGTACTTGGAAGTGTGTATCAGGAGCAAGAGAAGGTTCATCAAGGAAAAACAAGAAGGAATAAAAACCAACTCCATTTCTGGCCTGCCCGCCCCTTCCTCTGTCCCACCCAGAAGGCTCCGTGCTCAAGCCCCAGAACCCCTGCTGCTCTAGAATGAAACCACATCGAGTAGCTTGGAAACTGAAAGGCCTCTTTCCCTAAGTGGTGATATGGGTGAAGGCAGTCAGGGCTGCATTTGTGCCATTCTAAAGTGGCGAGTTGGGGGCCGGCCAAGTGGCGCATTGGTTAAGAGCTGGTTCTGGGATGCCAGCGGCCCCAGTTCGGATCTCACATATGAGGGCCAGCGACACTGCCCTCCACAGCTAACAACAGCTCCACCTGGAGCTGGGCTGCGAGCCCTGGCGATGGTGTAGGCTGCAGCCCCTGCTGCAGTGGGCTGCCATAGGCTACAGTGAGTGGCCGGCAGCCAGCATGAGCGGCCAGCAGCCAGCATGAGCTGCCAATAGCCGCAGTGAGCGACCAACCATCAAGAGGCCAGTGACCAATCTGCCTCATCCAGGAAGAGTGCAATGACGATACCAACATGGGCCAGTGAAGAACAAAAAGACATCAACTTGTCTGTTCCTCTTCCCTGACTCCCCACCGCTGTTCCCCTCCCCCAATAAAATCTTTTAAAAATAAATAAATAAATAAATAAATAAATAAATAAATAAATAAATAAATAAATAAAGTGACGAGTTGGACATGTTCCCCCCCGCCCCCGGCCCCCAAAGTAATCTTGTTACTAGTGCTTAGGTCTTTGTTTTTGCACAATGAACTATCAACTGATTATAATTTGAAGAAATGCCCTGTGCTCCAAGCAGCTGACTGTTATAATAAAATCTTAGAACCCCAGCAGGAAAGAGCCTACCAAAGCTTTTAACCAAGACAGTTTATAGACCTTCAGTTACATGCTGCTATGTCCTCCTTAACACCCCTAGAGTCATGGCGCCAGAAGTGGCACAAAAGCCACTTGACAGATGTGAGAAGTGAGGCTGAAGGGTTAACAGGATCTTGAATGAACCGCCTTCCTTCTCTGGATGGAGCTAGCAGTCCTGAACCCAACGCTGTCATCTTCTCCAGAGACCTTCTGCCTATGTTTTTTAAACCGTCAGCTATTGGGATAAAGTCTGTTTATAAAGTGGCTCTGAATGGGAGGGGCAGCTTACTTAAGAACCTAGCTGACTGATTTATTCATTCCTTGATAAAACATTCTCGAAAAATCAAACAAACCAAAAAAAAACCCCCACTGGCACTTAAAGTACTCAAGTTCTTCCTATAAAACAAAATTTTCAACAGTTTCTAAGCATTTTGATGTTATCAGTATTTTCTCTCTTCTTCCTTTAAGCAAAATACAGTTCTAAACCAGTGATAGAATTGTGACACGAACATGACTTTATCATCTGAAATTCACTCAGATGTTGAAACTACCAGGGTAGGTAGTTTCTTCGCATCTTTAGACAGCAACTTGCAAACCAAGAACCAAGCTGTGAAAGCATGCGACAGCATTGCCAGTCAAGCCTTACCAATGGTTTCAACAACAGTTCCAACATGGAGACTAGAAAAATAAGTCAGTCTAACTTTCAGAAGTTGGCCTTGAGTGTGTTACCTTTAGATTATAGGACAAATACTGATAAGATGCAAACCTCTGCATGACCTTCAGTATCCCAAGACCTAAATAATAATCCCACTCATTTCAAACCACTGTCAATAAACACTCTAGATCAAAAAGTGTTCAGAAAACTTCTTACAGTTGATTGTAGGTTTTTCACTCTCATCCTGACTCACCACGTTAAGTAGTTCCCTCCCCATCCATGGACTCAGCTGCAGGAACCCATTCAGGGCTTCCCCCTCCTGCCTCTCCTCAAACCCCGGCCAAGTCTCCCTAGTCCATGCTCACCTGGCCACCTCAGCAGACCCTGCCCTTGAGTTTGGATCTAAGTCAACAGTTCCTGATTTCCAGGTAATGGTTTACCGGAGCTTGGACTTTGATTTTCCTGTGTCCACATCCATGTTTGGGGGCCTACCTCACCTTCACCTGCCTTCAGACCCCAAAACCAAACTGGAGGCCCAGGCCCTCTCACTCACCCAGGAGGGAAGGTTGACAATAGCAGGAAATTCTCCTTGCCTGTTTTGTTTACTACCACATCCCTTGCACATTGAATGATGCCTGTTGGCTCCCAGTAGGCACTTGTTAAGTATTTACTGAATGAATGAATGAGCCACATTAGAAGATCTCAGAGCATTTCTTAATTTCTCAGAACATTTCTAGACTCCTTTTTTATTTATTTAATTTTCTTTTTTGAGGGCAGTGTCACTGGCTCTCATATGTGGGACCCGAACCAGGGCCACTGGCTTCTGAAGCCAGTGCTTAACCACCGCGCCCTCTAGACTCATCTTTTATCACTTGTTTTCCTTAGGGCCATCTAGTAACTTACTGACAAAGTTTTAAGTCAAATCGTCTATATAAAAATTTTGCTACAAGCTGCCAACACCACCCCATCTCCTACTTCTCCTCTGCAGGAGACACATTCACTGCCCGATTATCCAGTTATTTGACTTGTTTTTAGGCCTCATTCCAGGTGTTTCCAAGTTCCTGGAATATCTTCTTTACTATGACCTTATCCCAGAAACTCTGCTGCCTTTTAAGACAGATACTCTATATAATGTGCTTGTACTTATTCCAATTATGCCATCATTCCTCAAAAGCACTTTAGAAACATCTCTTTTAGGACTTTCAGTGCCAGTTATAGATAATGGTTTATTGCTCTTCCATGTATCTGACCACAATCTTACTGATCAGAGTTGACACCAAATGATTTCAGCTATTTCTAAAATTTAAATCCCAGGGAAGGACCAAAGGTGTTCATTACTCTAATTATCTATGTACTGTTTCTCTCCCAGAAAGACACACAGAAGCAGTGGCACAGACTATGTTTGTGTTGCTGACGGCACTCCCCCATCCCCGTGCATAATACACTGTAGATACACAACTAATAATTGGCGAGTGAATGAAAGAATAATGTGAAGACCTTCCCAAAAGATTTTTCTTTGATTCCATAAATACCTGGCTGGCACTGCTAGGTGATGGGGCTATGGAGATGCATAAGAAAGAAAAAAAAATCTTCTTTAAGGAGCTTAAAGTGTGGAGGGGAATAAAAAACAAGGGGAAAGGAAAACAAAGTATTATTTATTGTCAGCTCTTATGTAACTGGCACATATATTACTTCATTTAAGTTTCCTAGGAATCAAATGAGCGTGATATTTTAATCCCTATTTTAAAGACTATGCAATTGGGATTCTGCAATGTTACACAACTTGCTTTGAACTCAGAGCCTAGGGACAGTAAAACCTAGGTCCTTCCTTCTATGACACAAAGTAAGGCACGTATAATTCAACTAAGTGTTTTGACTTGTAAGTGACGGCTTTGGAAACGCCGAAGGAAAAAAAGACTCGCATGGATATTTGAATGCGGGCACAGGTAGGCCCTTTTTTAGCCTAGAAATCATGTCAGGTGACACACCAGCGCTCATCTCACTAGGAAGTACTCTGAAGGCCAGCTCGTTTGCCCTTACTCCTACACGCCTCAAGAAGCAAGGCTTACTTAATCGGAGATCCATGACCCCCCCGTTCTGTGCTGATGTTGGGGTGAAGGTACTTTTAGTAAAAGTTGTCATGTAATGTTGGTAAACCTACAAATGCCTAAAGAGGGGATGAGTGGCCTAAGCAGCAGATAAACACTGGTACACATGGAACTGGAAGGAAGAAGGAGGCTGGTAGCAGGAACTAGTGTCACTAAAAGTGGCCATCTTCGGGACACATGCCGTAAATTACCATTCTTACTAAGGAGAAGATGAAGAATGGAGCCTTTCAAGTTTCATTTCAGTGACATTTTAAAGGGACAAAAGTTTCATATTATGAGAAAAAAACAAAACAAAATCAAAAACCAACAACAACACTAGAACCTAGGCACCAGGTTTCTCTTTCTTCCAGATTTCTTCACTCAGCTCTAAAGATACTTTTGAGCAGTGACGAGTGGTGGTTAAGAGTGATGGCTTGGAGGGCCGGCTGAGCAGTGTGGTGGTTAAGCGCTGGCTTCGGAAGTCAGAGGCCCCGGTTCGGGTCCCACATATGAGGGCCAGTGACACTGCCCTCAAAAAAAAAAAAAAGAGTGATGGCTTGGAGACACCAGCCTTGTTTTGAATCTTGGCTCCGGCACTTAACGGCATGACTTTGTACAAGTTACTTAAACTCCCCACACCTCAGTTTCTTCATCTACAGAACAGGGTAATAAGAGCACAGGCTCTACCTGAAAAGGTTGTGAGGATTGAAAAGTGATGATGTACTAGAGCTTAGCATCGGGCCTAGCGCATAAAAAAATTTAATAACGATCAATGACAAGTACATGTGCCGACATACAAATATACACACATATAGACACGGTCATTTCTGAGACAGCTTGGTGGCTCCATCTGTGGTAGGCTGAAGATATCACATAATTACATAGAGGACTACACGATAAAAAAACACAATGCTCATGTAAAACTATTATCTATTTTAAGTCACTTTCAAGAGGCTTTGCAAATCATCTGTTTTTAAGCAGGGAAAAACAGTGGGCAAAGTGGGAAAATGGAAATTAAAAGACTCGATTCCTATAAAGATGCTGCAATCGAAGTGGCCACTGCCACGTTTGCATGTCCTGGCATGACTGGCTAATCCATCTACCTGGATTGGGGAGATACTTCAACAGAGATATTTCAAGGTAATTTCTGTAACATAATGCCCAAAGGGAAAACATGCATTTGGTTCTTTCGATTAACATGTTAGTGACTACACGAACCGCCAAGACGTCTGCAAGGCAGAGGTTTTCCCACTGTCTGCTACAACAATCAGTACAGTGGGCCATCTGTCAGCATCTGCTTTACCTGGACTTACAGACCAGCTCTTCAGTACCACTGAGCATGCGGAGGGCGGTGGTGTGCAAAGTGCCTGCCCTGCTCTAATAATGAACACATTTCATTTCTTGCATTGAGGTAAATGGTTCTTTGCTAATGACGCCTCTTTTCCAGTTGGTTCCATACACATTCAGGGGCAGCCTGGCCTAGTATGAGTTGTCCGGAGGACAGCCTGGTATAATTATTCTGTCAGTACCCGCCTTTATTTGTAACTTTTTCTGTAGCCTCTGAAATTAAACAGAGGGGAAAGAATGAAAACAAGGTGATATGTCAGGGAGCAGGGTGCAGACAGAGGGCTAATGGAAAATGAAGAGGTAAATAAAATATATTCAGCACCTTCTATGTGTCAGACACTGAAGATGTGATACCTTTCTGCTTTATAAATGAAATAAACCAGGTCTCAGCAAGCTTAAAGAACTTATTTTTCAATGTTATACAGTAAGTGTTGCTAGAGTTCGAATCAACGTATGTCATATTTCAAAGCCATGATCCATCTACATTTTTCTCCCCCAAATGAGGAGTAAGGATCTTTGGCAAAATGAAAGTGGTACCATGGAATCATGGAAGATAGTAAAAAATACATTAGAAAGTTTTTGGAAGTTCTAGTGTTTTACAAGAGGATTGCAAACCTGGAGATGAGCAATTTAAGAAAGCATGTTCTGACATCCAGGGTAACGTATTCAGGCCCCGTGTCAGCATACCCCTAAAAGCAAGGGTTGTCCTAAGTCCTCTCTCTAGAGGCAGGAAAACGAAGGGATGTCTGTCTGTATGTCAAGGGTACCGGGTTAACCATGGCAGCCGCCCACTCCCTCTCTGACACTGACAAAGCAGCACATTCCATTCAAACATCAGTGTGTAAGATGGTAGAAAAAGATGTGGATATTATGGGTGGAAATACCCTATATATGTTGAAAGGCTGATACTTAAAGGAAAATGTCCTCCTTATGTATATATACAGCTTATTAAAAGAGATGGAGTCCATTTTCTTTTTGAACTCTCCTGCTTCCTAATTCCTGTTTCTTTCCTCATAGTAAGTTTGAACAGAAAGGGGCCCTAGACATTGAGAACAGCATCCTAATTTTTCTCAGATGAAAAATCTGAGAGCAACAGAAGTATTTCAAATCACACTTCTTGTTTCAGAAATCAGGTAGGTTTCAGTTCTTGTTTTCGTTTTTCACCATATACTGTAGTAAAGAGAGACAGGGTAGATTTTTTAAAAACCAAGAAACCAGAAATTTTACTTTGTAGACACGAAGATATCCCTATGTATCTTGAATTTGCCTAACTCCAGAACTGCGCATGCTTTGAATCTTCTACCAAGGGGCATTAAAGATTGGTACTGCACCATTCACAGATTACCTAAGTCATTTCTAAGGCACCCGGTCAGGTTGAAGGTAAGGATTGTGGGGCAGAGGGATTTCTCTTCATACAGGGCTCCCTACACTGTTTGCCTTCTTGGCGATAACCAGTCGCCCTGGCTTGCCTGGGGCTGAGGGGGTTCCTGGGATGTGGGATTTGGGGACTAAACCCAGCAAAGTCCCAGGAAACCAGGACGTGCTGGTCTCCCCTATTGCCTTCAGGAGGGCCACATATTCAATGGAGCTAAAGGATCCAAACAGATAAACGGCATTTAGCTGGAAGTTTTAGCCACCCTGACAGGAGCTAAATGGTAGTTAACATTTCAGGTTTTTAAGAAAAGAAGCAGGATGAAGATGAATGACTATAAAGGGCTTTGAGCCCTTGGGGAGGAAGGTATTCTCAAAGTAGGAAGTGTTAAGTCCATAAAAGAAACAATATGAGAATGCAGTGGGGCTTTTTCATACCTAACAAGTATGACTAAACCTCTAAACACTTCCTGTTCTGTCCCATGTTTTTCTGAAATTCGCTTTTCCCTATTGGCCAAGAAGGTAGAAATAAAAAATTGTTCTCTCTTCTTAAGAATAAGAGTGGGGAATTTCAAAACCTCCAAAGATTTCTAAAGTTTAGCAAGCTCTCGTTTTCATATAGAAATGTTATGGGGAAACAAACAGCTCTCATTTTTCTCCATAAGGATCCTAAATTCTGACTACATGTAATTTTGGGTAAGTAATAAAACCATTTGATTAGGAAAGATAAATACTTGCACTTAAGTAACACTCACTCATTCCGCCATCTAGTTATATGTTGAATCAAAAATTTTTTATTGTTAAACACCGTGCTAGGTGCTGACAATACAACATTAAAGAAGGAGAATGTGTTTTTCTTTCACATATCACCATATCCTAAAGACCAAAAGCTGCCTTTTAAAATTTATTCGTGAGTTTTCTTATTGCACGGAAGAGAGCCATCCCTAACATAAAACCTCACAATTAAATAATTTCTCCCAGGCAGAACTTCCCATTCAAAAAGAGCAGTGCCACAAAAAGCTGTCTCACTTTCACCATTTCTGAGTCACCAAACACGCGGGAGGCAGTAGGCTTAAAATGGGGTAGAAAGGATGTGAGCCCACAAAGGGACTATTACATTGCCGCGCATGTCAACAGGTTCCCTTACTCATGAGATCAGCTTCAAGCTGCCCTGTATGCATATTTGGGAAAGGCTCTTGGAAGCAGGACTTGAGTAGTATAAAGTAAGATTGGAAGGAAGGGCAAATGGCAGCCCACTGAGGGTCCAGAGGGCCCTGGAAAGGCTCTCCACTCTCATGGTCTGATTGTTGTACCCTCCAAAACAAAAGAGGAAAGTTAAAATTAGGCTCACAAAATCCACCCACTGTCTGCAGTGGAGAGAGCTGTTGACACCATTCTAGGTACCTGTAGGATGAAGTCTAGAGAACTGAGATGACAGGGGGACAGGAGATCAGAGCAGGAAAAACTGTCAGATGTCCACGGCCAGTTCAGGTAAACAAACAATGCCACCTCACCCAAGACTCTACAGTCATTGAGCTCAGCTCGCCCCCCAGGGCTGCGACGGCCCTTCCATCCTTGGTTAGACCTCTGCCTGCGTGCCGGCCTTCTGGGAGCCCGCTGGGCCTTGGTGACTTGCACCTTTGTGCACACTACAACTGGCCCCTTTGAGCCTGGCAACCCCAGGCCAGGAGCGTTATTGGACTTCCTCTGTTTACACAAGACTTGTCAAGCAGGTTATGCAGCTTTTCTGCCTCTTTTTCTTCCAGACACTTCTAAAATACCAAGACAGCAGGAAGCCAGTGAAGAATCATTTTCTCACCACAATCCCAAAGACATACAAAGGCGTTCACAGGCCATAGGCTCCACTGAAGGCCTACTGCTGTTCTCTTAAGTGGTGGAGTGTGTTTTTAAAGATTGTAAGGGAAAAGTTGTCAGAAGTAAGGTCAAAGTCACATGCACTGTGCTTCTCTCATTATGGCTGGCCTCTTTCCAGAGAGAGGAAAATATACCCCTCGAAGCCGACAGCGAGCCCTGTGGTTGTATCAATAATAATTTTCCCTTGCCTAGAAATCTCTCCCAGGTACACAAAGATGTTCCTAAACTTTCCTTTTTATGTTGTAGATCTAGCAAAAGTAGTAGAAAGAAATTAAATGCCTTCGTCAATCAGCAGAAAACCTACGGATAGAACCCAGGACAGCGAGTCTTCCTGCTTTAACCCACATATCCGGCATACCACAGGAAAATGGTTTTGTTTTGTTTTTTCACTACCAAAGAGATGACCTTCAACTTTACATATATAAGGTAAAAAACAAAAATCTTAAAAGACACCAGTTATTTTTATTTATTTTTTTTTTAAAGATTTTATTGGGGAATTGGTGGAGGGGAACAGCGTTGGGGAATCGGGGAAGGGGAACAGACAAGTTGCTGTCTTTTTGTTCTTCAGTTTAGTTGCGGAGGATGTTGCTTCACTGTTGGTATCGTCATTGCGCTCTTCCCGGATGAGGCAGATCGGTCGCTGGCCTCTGGATGTCGCTCACTGCAGCTATTGGCAGCTCACGCTTGGCTGCCAGCCGCTCACGCTGGCTGCGGGACACTCACTGTAGCCTATGGCAGCCCACTGCAGCAGGGGCTGCAGCCCACACCATCACCGGGGGCTCGCACAGCCCAGCTCCAGGTGGAGCTGTTGTTAGCTGTAGAGGGCAGTATCACTGGCCCTCATGTGGGATCCGAACCGGGGCCGCTGGCATCCCAAAACCAGCGCTTAACCAATGCGCCACTCGGCCGGCCCACCAGTTATTTTTTTGGAGAGATGAATCAATAAAACAGGAGCCCAGGGCACAGTTCTTTTCAGAGGTCAAGATGGTATCTAACCAAGGTCAAGCGTGTTTGGAACCAAGAGTTCAAATGCCAGTATCTTCTGCATGGGATGAGTCAGTCATACTGTGACAGCCTCAGGGGTGAGGAGGGAATCATCAAACTGCCAAAAGAAACACCAAATAGGACTGGGAAACTGGCTACTCCTGTCATATCTCCTTTTCCACTCATAGAACAGGTGATCCAGGGAGCAACCCTCTCAGATCCTGGGAGCGTCCATTCATTAGGCATGAATCCACACCTACCACTCTGTTCCAAGATGGCTGCCTAACAGCTCTGAGGACCTTCAGAAATATTCTTCGGTGAAAAGTCCAAGGCCTTTGACCAGTTCTGATCCTAACGCTCGCACCCACAGGAGTATACTAAGATCAAATAAAATCCTGGGAACATGGGCAAAGTTCAACTGACAGCTGCCCCTTTTAGGTCAGGAACTGGCACACCTGGCCATTTGGCAACTGTTCCTTCCTCTAGCAGATCTTACCTGCCCGAGCAGGAAGCGGTGATAAGGCTAAAGCTAGCTCATGTTGACTGCTATGGTTTCTCACACTTGAGCAGAAATCAGGTTAGCAACAGAACCTTAAACTGTTCAGAGGAATGTTGCAGAACCATCAGAAATAATAGCGAGAATGTATGTCACGGTGTTTTGTAAACTATAAAGCCCTACACACATATTACATGTGATTGTTTTGATGTGAAATAATGCTAAAAGTAGAATATTAAATTGTAAATAAATATCGATAACAACTGTGGACCAACTATGTGAGCATGTGGCCAAAGAACCTAAAGAAATCAGGTACAGGTAGTTGATTACTATGTAAAAAGGCTCAATTCAAAAAAATCATTTCAAGAGCTTTAAACATTTAATAAATGATAAATCAGTTTAAATGGTATTCTTGCATTATAAATGTCCATGATCCAATTTGAGAGTAAAACTAGCCCCATAAATCTTAGCTTGGAAGGGGGTCTCCAGATAGCCTCAAAGCCAGCCCCATCTCTTCTATCACCCACTGCGAAGTCAATGAATCTAGTTTGTTTTTTTTAAGGCGTAGACTATTCTCTTGTGAGATACTAGTGCTTGCTAGTGTATAATCCATCCCTAGTTTACTCCTCTGTGCTGAACAAATTCCAGCTGGAAAGAAGAATGGGCAGGCAACAGGAGCCTGTACAGGGCCCCGTTTACTGAATTACAGATCACCAAATCTTATAACTGGAAACAGAGCCGCCTTCCCCTGCCCGGGTCAGGAGCGCCCTTGATCCGAGCACTCTATAGACACCTTTGGACCACCGAGCCCTTAAGCTTCTTTTCTGCACGCGTGATGCAGCCCACAGAGCATGGGCTAGTACACTTTCTTCACTTTTTATAACAATGTAAATCAGAGTCATTTCCCACACTTACATTCAAGCCTCTCAACTGGAAAACCAGCTCCAGGTACTTGAGGCTGTATTTTCTTGGCTCTCCTTATTGCGTATTTTCTGAGTCTTTCTTTAGGATTAATATTCCTCTCAAGTGACTTCATGAGTGACATGGGTGAGGGAGACGAGGAACAAAAGCAATGTAAAATGATCAAAAGAAAGATGGACACCATAAATGAAAAGGAAGCTTCCGGGTACACTGGCACTGCGAGGGAGAAGGCCCGAGAAGATGGTTTTTACATGGGGCCTGTGTCACAAAAGCTAGTTCTGTGAGGTGTGCTGTGGGCTTGTGTGTGAATACAAACGGCCTCCGTAGGCCACGGGATGCAGCACATCTGTGGTAGGGAAGGTCTCTTCCGTAGCCCTCTCTCTGTTGGGACAGTCACACAAACTCCATATTCAACAGCCTGTCATCTGGGGGTGGTTTTAGATATATAGGCAAGGGCAGGCTACCTCCTCAGAGCTAAAAGGCAAGGCCCCTGCATATTGGCGTCCTTTTTCTGCTGCCCATCCACAGTTTACCGCCCCTCCACAAGAGAATGTCTCTTCCCTGACCACAAGTTCAAATTTTGACCCAGATGTTTACTAGCTATGTAATTTTGCACAAGCGACCTGGCCCCTGAATCTTAGTTTCCTTATCTGTAAGCTGGAGACAAAGACACCTATCTTGAAAGGCTATGCAGATTAAATGAAGTCGTGCGCGCGTGTGTGTTTGTGTGTGTGTGTGTGTGTCCAAGGCTCCTACTGCTGTATTAAACACACAGGAGGTGTGTTTCTTTCTCTCTATAGCCTAAGTAAGTACTCATATGCTTAATCCTGAACTGATTCGTACTTTTTAATTATTTCATGTTTATATATTATCTAAATTGCAAGGAATCTTGTTACTTCATTTTTTTCTGTCCACTGTATGAGCTGTGCACACAGCGGGTACCCAATATGACAGCTGTGGTCTAAGATAGTGAACGAATGCATCATTTCCCCCACAGCCAGTAATATCTGGTAATGTTTCCTGAGGAAACTACGGCGAGTTCTGGATGAAGCTGATCGCCCCTCTGTCCCTTCAGCTCCTCACGCCCCTTCTTCCAAACCTATAGCTCTGCCATGTGCAATGCCCTACAGAACTCCCCATAAGCCAAGTTTTTCATTCACCTGATCACTTCTTGAGTACACAAACATTTCCTGAGTACATACTACATGCCAACAAGAGGCACTGTGGATCCACACCTGAATGAAGAAATGGTAAGACACGACTCTCACCTACCCTTGAGGCAACTGGAGGGAGTCAAAAAGGCAAGGCAAAAAACACTCAAATAATACAACGTATCAGATGCTAAGAGAAGAGTGTAAATGTCAGTCCTATGGGACACAGAGGAAGAAATCTTAATTCAGCCCAAGAACACTATTATGAAATTTTACATATATACTTACTGCTTTTGAGATAAGACCTTATATGCACCCACTTTGTTGAAATAGCCGGTAAAAAGGAAACCCCATCCTGATCGGTTACAAAATAGGTCAACACTTATTAATTCAAATGTCACTCCAAAGACACACTCAGGATTGCCAAGTTCTTGTCAGTACCTTTTCTTGTATTGAGCCATGTACATTGCAATGCAAAGAATTTTTTTGCAACTCAAACTTGGAATTCTGACCACTCCATTCACACACATACTTACAGCATGACATATAAGTATTCAGCAGATCAGGTGCTGGGGGCGAGGGGGAGGAGGAATATGTCTTATAAGCTTCCTGCTGATTCCTGGCAGAGAATGAGTGGATCCTGGAAAAAAGAGGTGCCCTGACCCCCGATGAACCTGACAGGGAAAATGGGCAGAGAAGTGGGGTGGTAGCCAGTTCAGAAGAAACATATGGCCATACAACTCCAATCTTCCCAAATAGGACATGGGAGAACCCAAGAGCAGGAGGCTAGGACCTATCTGTGGACACTGGAGTAGCTCTACCTAGAACTTGGTGTCTTATACTATAAGGAGGGCTCCCCTACACAGCTTCATGCTAACGCAGAGCACCCAGTCGGAAGTGGTCTGGGAAGCCTGCAAGGGTCCCGTGTGTGGACAACTCGGCCAGACAAGCCCCATATCTAGATACATTATCTACTACACATACCTTAATGAACAGTCTAAACAATTTTCCAAGTTAACACTTTTATTCCTAAGGCTTATCATGATCTTTTAGCACCCCCTTCCCCCTAACTCTATTCTTGTCACCCACTCAACTCTCTACTGACACAGAGCAAACATAAAGGCTTCCTGAAGGCCAGGTCTTATCTCTGTGTCTTCTCCCCACCCCCACTAGTATCCAGCAGAGTATCTGGGAGGTAGTAATCCCTCAATCAATGTTTATGTAATAGCCAGTCATGGGGCAAGCAGAGAAACAATGGGAAAATGGGCCCTTGAAACATCACCGAGTTCACAGATTCTCCCGAGTATAAATTCTTCTGGTCTGACAGCACAGATCCACTCCAGATGACTGGCCCCAAATACTAAAGATGCACGGCCATGCCTTGGGTGGAAGGAAACTTCCTTCCAAACCCCCAGACCATACTTCCTCCCTAGGAGCTGCCTGCTAGGAAGGCGGTCCACAGAACCTTAGACCTGGCCGCATCAACTCTGCAAAACTAGTCCCTATCAGGACCTGTTAGAGGGAAACCTGAGCTGCAAGAGTAATCGGAGACTCAGGCAGCTGACCTGATTGCGATCTGGAGGCCGCCAGAGTTCGGTTGTGAGTTTAAACCAACTGTAACTGGGCAATACCTAACAACCAACTTCCCGGTAAGACCAAGGCTCAAGTGAGCTGACATGCAGCATCCCTTCTGTTGGGGGTGGAGAGGGCGGAAGCTGCTGCCAGCCAATTCTGCTGAGTTAGGGCACACAGGGTGGCTGCAGGTAGCCTGCTCTTACTCCAGGAACCCTCAGGAGTGTGGGTTCCACCCTCCCCAACCAGGGGTCCCACACTCTTCCTGGAGGCTCGAAAGGAGACCTATATTTGTCCCAAGAGGTACCTGTTTAGAAATTTCTGACAGGTAGCCCAAGTAGCAACCAATGAAATAAAAACTTCGTAGATGGCTGGCAAGAGCACCTTTGCCTTGGCATGTGTCCGTCTGCAAGCAGAGGTGAGGCACACCACCGTGTCAGTCAAGGCGAAGCCAGAAAAGGACGAGGAACCAGAAGGGAACTCTGACGGCTGAATCCAGTTTGATTTGTAAGGACGACAGGACGTGTGTAATAAACATTCATCAAGCTCCTACTACATGCCTGGTACCACACTGAGGTGCCGGGATGAAGACGACGGGGACAGTCCTCAACGAGCTCACACTCTTGAAGGTCACACTTTATGATAACAAATGTGTATCTTCTTTTTCATTTAGAATTTTATCAATTTTGTCACAATATTGTTTATGAGGAGCAAGATATAATGGAAGGTAAGTAGGACAGGAAGGGATAATAGAAGAAAGAAGGAAGAAGAAAGGCAGGAAACAAGAAAGAGGGAGAGAGGGTTGTGGGTATTAAACGTGATAATCCTTATAAAGTGTGTAGTCCGGTGCTCTGGCATATAGTAAGTGCTCAGTAAATATTAGCCATTCTGCTCAGTGTTATAAGGAGCCTATAACTGCGGTATGCTAGTGTACACGGAACATTGACAATACAGCAGGTAGCATTCTAAGGGCTTATCATGTATTCATTCATTTAATGCTCACAATCCTATGAGAGATCAGTCTTCTCATTTTACAAATGAGAAAACTTGGGCACTAAGGGATTATGTAAGCTATATCTACCCAGTCACCCAACTATCAGGTGAGGGATCTGGGATTCAAACCCAGGTAGTCTGATTTCAGAGCTCATCTTATCTATGACACCTGTGATTCTCAGGGTGTGATTCCCTGGAACCCGGGAATTTTTCAGATTTGCAAATTCATGAGCCCAACCCAGGCCTACTAAATCAGAAACCCTTCCTGGGGGAGGGCCAGGCAAACTGTTTTTAGAAGCCTTCCAGGAGAGTCTGATGAACATTACACTGTAATGCTTCTCCATATAGCAGTGGCTAAATCTAACACAGATAATAACATACCTCACCCTCACCGTGACTGGCCTCGCCTGGTGAAGGGCAAAGGTTGAAATACTTGGGTCATCTGTCCCTCTGTTGAGTGAGTGGCCTAGGATTGGGACTTGGGAGAACCACCTCCATTCTCTTGATTTTAAGAGAAGTCAATTTGGCTTGCCTGACTTGATACCCTGGTGTCAGGAGGCTAGAAGGGAGTGAGGATCCTTGGATATTCTTAGAATGGTTTAACTCCTTCACAGCCTCTCAACGAATAGGGTTCAGTGTCCCAAAATATCTACCACTAGATTAAAAATGACACTTGAAAAGGAAAGCTTTGCTTCTGATGTGTTAATTCAGCTTCTGACAATGCATTGAAGGTGGATGTGTCTGTTCCTTCTACTGGAGTTAATTCGATGATTCAAACCCATTATTCAGTTTGCTGATTATCTAAGCCTCCTGCTTCTCCCCGGGGCAGTTCCTCTTCACTGTTCATTAGCACCTCTACAGAGGACAAGCAGGGGAGAAGAAAAGGTGAGGAAACTCAAACTGGTCAATTTTTTCCCTTGTTAGCAGTTCTGGTAGACTAGGTGAGAGAAGACTTGTTATTGGCTAAAATGAGACACTGGGATTTTCGATGGTTTTCAATTTTCCATGCTCTCCCTTTCCCTAATTAGCACATACAGTCAAACCAGCCTAACTTGATAGTGTTAACCCAGTTTACAAATGAACAGAAGCATAACGTTTGAATTCTAGAATTTCTACAGCAGTAACCTATATCTTCTTATACTAAAACTCTTACAAATGTCAAGGTCATGGACAATTCTGATCACAGGTAAAATGGCTCAGAAAAGTGATCACATGTTTATGGATCCCATTTTAACAATTGACTTTTCCCACCATTCCAGCTTTCTATGACCTAAATATGTATATCTTTATTTATTCTCATAAGAAATATATGAAACTTAACATTAATTGGGCACCTATCATATTCTAGGCTGCCAGGCTCTCTGCTGGATTATCTTACAAACATTATCTTGCTTACTTCTATTTAAAACATCTTGGCAAGAAATTTTTATCCTGATTTTATAGGGAAGATGAGATTTGGAGAATTTAAATCCCGGTGTGAGTACCAGAGCTAAGATTTGAACACAGGGCTGTCTTCCCACCCCCAAAACCTATGCTCTTTCCACTCCACAACAGCCTCACTGGTAAGATTTCTTCCTTCCACCCAGAATCCTGCCTGTGACAGCGCTTCACAGCTCCTTTGGGGGATGACTGTGCTAATTGCTCTCTATGACTCTTAAAAAGTCATGCTATACCTGAATATGCTAATAGCATCCTCAGGAGCCTCTTGTACTATCTTCAGATATCTACTCTCCCCTGCTATCAGCACGAACGCAAATAAGCACCAGCTTCCAGCCAGCCCTATGCCAAATCTGTACAAACTGCCACTTGTCTTGTTCATGGTTTCTGGTTAGTAGACCAGACCTTTCCAGTCTGGCAGAAGCCTGAGGCATTGGTAGGAGAGGAGGTCGAAAAGATGCCTTCACTTCCTGATGACTCAGGGCCAGCAAGTGTGCCAGGAAACCTGTGCAGCAGCAGCTCATACCCTCAGTGTCACCACATGACCACTTCCTGCTTCAGTGAGGGAAGTAGCCGAACGCTCTAGTGTAAAGGCAGAAGGAAGAAACGGGGAAGTGACTGTGTGACAGCCTTAGTCCCCTGTTTCTGCTCCTGTCCCTTTCCCTAGCCTCATCCTTGCTGGATTCTAGTGCCTGTCTCCTCCCCAAGCCCCACGGGCCAGGCTGCTCGCCCCCTGCAACTCTGCCCTAGTACCCCAAAGAAGCCACAGAACCTCAATTCTCTCACTGTGAGAAACACCGAAGGCCTCTTGGTGTTGGCCAGAGATAAATTCATCTTTATTCAGTGTTCTGTAAGATCACAAATGGGTTTGCTTCAATATTTATCAGCCAGTCCTTCCTTGCCATTTATGGTGAGTGAAAGGAGGGCCGGTGTGACTTAATCTCAGGGCAGGGAACACTACAAAAGTTTGTCCTTTGGGAAAAAAAAAATCGCTTTACTCTCCTATGCACAGCACTTATTGTCTCCATCACATGATGGACCTAGAAAATGGGTACCTTTCATGGGTCTAAAGATTGTTGGCATTTTTAATATGCGTTCCATTGCCCAAAGAGATTGTAAAATAATTTAGGGCAAGGACCCTATTTCTTCACCAAAGAACATCAATATGATGCCAGACAACCAGGCAGTGCTTTCTGAGATGCAGGCCTCCTGCTGGGAGCCAGTGGATCCCAGGCTGCAGAGGCGTGGCTCCCTGTGGCCGGGCACAGCTTCCGCTCCCCATAGGCTCGTAGGCTCGCTCACAGCACAGCCGCTTGGCCAGTCCTTGGGAAGCTTCACCATCCTGCATTTAATCTGGTCCGCTTCCAGCTCTGGAGATGCCAGAGAAACCACACTGACTGCCCAAGCAGACGGGATGAAAACACTCACCAAATACATTCCGCACGGCCTCAACAACTTCAGAAAAGAGAGAGAAGCCCAGGCCCTGGGTAGCTCCTGAGAAATGCCTCTTTCTGAATCACGGGTCGGGGATCTGCCAAAGGCCCTCACAGGGACTGGGCTGGAGAGACAGGTAGCCCTAAAAACTGACTACTGCTTATTCCAAAATACAACACTGAGCATCAGGCTGGCTGCCTGTGTGACCTGTGCAGTCACACAGCAGCAGCCTGTGCATGTTTGGGCTTGACCATGCTTGTTTCAATGATCTGCTGCGGCTATCCTGATATTCTTCATCGTTTCTGAACAATGGGTCCTGCGTTTTCATTTTGCACTGAGCCCACAAATGACATAGCAGGTCCTACCGAGCAAGTTAACGCCAAAGAGTCACTTCAAAGCATCTAGGAAGTTCGGGAAGCTGTACCCCTAGAAGCAGGGTGCTGTCAAGCAGGGTGTGAGGCTTTTTGCTGGCAGGGATGAGGGGTGGCAGGTTAGGTATGAAGGATGACCCCTCTACAGAGGAGGGAGCTGGTCCAGCACCAGGGAATACAGGGTGCCCGGGAGGGGGCACCACCACCAGTGCGATGGTGGCACCAGAAAGAGCCTCTCAAATACACACATGCCAAGTCTCGCTCACTTTGGAACACTATTGTTTAGACACTCCCCAAATCTATCTCAAATCTTTGATTATGGACCTCATTTTCTCTCTCTGACTTACACACACACACACACACACACACACACACACACACACACACACGGTCTGACTTTTTCCCCAATGATTTATAGAAGCTTGTTTTAAAAGTTGGCATTCTATTTGCTTGTTCCTTTCTTTTCAGCTTGAGAGAAATTTGCATGAGATGAGGGTTGTGGAGAGTAAAAGAACTCCACTTCCACTTCCAGGCTATTTATTCTCTGCTGAAAGTCCAGACTCCATCAGCCGCAGCTGGGTGGCTGCAGTAAGTCACACAGAGTCAGACCCTACAGATCAGGATGATAGGTGGGAATATCAGGACGGCTCACAGTTTAGGATCTGCCTGAATGCACATGCCCAATGCTCAGCACCAACAGCAAACTGCAGCACTGTCCCAAAGTACACTCTCTAAGAAGGGGCTTTGGGAAAGCTTTCCCAAGTTTTTTCTAAAGGAGCCAGAAGACAAAGATTTTTGGTTTTTCTGGATGTTTCCATAGCTGTCTTGTGATCACCTGCAGGCATAAGCGGTGGAGGCCTTCATTAACGTTCTCAGATGTGACAGTCGGGATGGACGGCCACTCACTGCTCCTCAGCGCGCAAGCACGCACCAGAACGCATGCACGCACACACACCATAGCATTACAGAATTTTATACTCTAGGGGAGGGCAGCTGTGCTCCCTTCCACAGGATAGCTATTCTCCTTAGTGTAAGTACATAGTCCATAGCACCCCTGCTCGGTACCCAGTTTATCTTAACCCCCGTGCATGGTCTCCCTTCCAGAAATCAGCAGGAAGCAGGTATGTTTTAAGGGCTATGTGTCACTTCGTGCTGCCTACACATCCTAATCGGTGAGGATAGAGGGGAATGAAGCCACTGCCGCCAGAGCTGAACATGTAGCACTCGTGGCTCCAGGGCTGCCCTCTCTGGGGAAGGCAGACAAGACACGCTGGTTGTCTACTTCTTGGCAAAAGGAAGAAAATGGAGCTGAGGAGACACTGTTGCGCTTGGAGCATATGAGCCTACACACTGCAGGAAAGGCAATGGCAGGCAAAGGAAGGGCTTTCCCCGAGGCTCAGGAGAAGCCATGACCTGTGGGCACTGAGGCCACAAGCACCCCGGCGCCGCCTTCTGAAATACCTGCCGGAGGAGAGGCCCTTTCCCTTTTGGAATCAAAAATCCACCTAATTATTTTAGATCTAAGACAGAAGGAATCAGCACCTGCTCATAAGCTTGGGATAAGTGGCTGAGCAGTTTACGGATGGCGTACAACTGCTTTAGGCTTCTACAGTGTTCTAGGACCCGGACGCTGTGAACATGCAGTTGAATCACGCCAATCTGTGAAGGAATAAGCAAATCCTAACACACCCGCTCAGCTCACTCACTGTGTTAAAGAAAAAAAAAAGAAAAAAGATCGACTTTTAGAGTTGCAAAGGGAAAGCGTGATCCTCTTGACTGGTTCCCTTATTTCACAGGTGAGAAATGGAGATGTCGAAAAGTAGTCAACCTGCTGCTCTGAATAGTGACTCTTCCTGAGCCTCCTTAAAGCATTTCTAATATGGCAGACAAAAGAGAGAAACCAGTTCTGCTCTGCCCACGTCTACAATTTCAGCCCAAAGTGCTAATATGGATGCCATTCTAGAAACGGAAGCCGTCTGGACGGATCACACTCATTCAGGTCAATTTATCTGGGTGACATAAATCAGTCCCCAGTCACCCAATCACAGCGCTGGTCTCCACCTAAGGGGCCTAAAAGGTCTTGAAGTCACAGGTTTAAATAAGCAGGATGCTGCCTTCTCCAGCTTTCCAGTGTCAGCCCCGGAGGACTCAGTGTGTTCCCTTTCACCAAGGTTGAGGCGTGACAGTTAGGTCAAAGGTCACTGTTCTTCCCTGGGCTTCCACTTACGTGAAGAAAAAATTGCTGAACATTCATTGATTATTATAAGAAACCTAATAAAGAAATTATCTGCTTTTGAGTTAGTTTTCCTCTATTCCTTCTTACAATGTAGATTTCTTTTTGAAGGAACTCAAAGCCTTTACTTCCCAAAAAAGGTCACATTTTGTAACTGTGACCAAAGTTACAGAGAGAAGCCAGCTCTCATAAATCCCCAATTTATAATTATCAGGGAAAACAAGACTTCGTTCAAAATTAAGAAAAACAAATATGATTTTTATTCAGAAGGTCGACTCATCGTCCATAGTGGGAGAGAGTGCTGATACAGGAGGCAGCAGGGCCCAGCAGTGAAGAACGCAGCTTAGGTGGGACAGAGCCGGGTTCAAGTCCCGGACATGCCACTGACTAGCTGCATGACCTTGGGTGTTAACCTCTGAGTCTTGGTTTTCTCATCTTTAAAATGAAAATAACTAAGTGAAGTAAGTCAGACAGAAAAAGACAAATACCGTAGAGTCTCACTTATATGTGGAATCTAAAAAAAAAAGCCCAGTGCAGTTAGAGGGGAACAGGTGAAGGGGGTCAAAAACTACAAGCTTCCAGGTGTAAGATAAAAAAATCCTGGGGATCTACTATATGACATGGTGACTGTAGCCAACAATACTGTTATCTGCAAGTTACTAAGAGAGTAGATCTTAAAAGTTCTCATCACAAGAAAAAGAAAACAGTTTGTAACTATGTGTGGTGATGGAAGTTAACTAAACTTACTGTGGTAATCATTTTGCCATGTGTACGTATATCAAAATCATTATGTTGCACACCTAAGACTAATATGTCAATTATAGCTCAATGAAAAAAAAAAAAATGAAAATAACATCGACCACTTTGTAAGATTGTTGTGAGCATTGAAGGAGCCAGTGTGTATCCTGCCGACACTCAATGCACATCCAGTCACGGTGAGCATGAGCTCCAGGCCTGGCTCTGACCATCATTTTTCATCTTGGTCTCATTGTCTTCATCTTCAAAATAAAGAATCACTAGGATCTGTCTTGATCGGAAGCTCTAAGGAAAGTGCTCCACTCTCCACTAATCCAGCCTATCTGATGGCCAATGAAAGAGAAATAGCTTATAAAATAAGATTGCAGTGTTTCAAAGTATATGCTCAAAATATTACCAAATTTTGTCACCCCAAGAATTCCTACTAGTTTATGTTAGATAACAAAGACAATCTTCCACGTTTGAAAAACTTCTCAAAACGCTCTCCACATTTTACATCCTCCTGCCACTGCCCAAGATCAGAGCCTTGTCATCTAACGAGGACATTACCTGTAATCATCTGCAAACTGGTTCCTATGAGTCCATCGACTCCTTTCTCTCATCACCTTCCACAGCCCTCAGTCATCTTCGCAAAGCAGAACCGATGGTGCTCTCCAACCTTCTGACTGCCTTTGCTGCAGCCCAAACGCATGAGCTGGCTTCACCTGCCCTGTGTGCCAGCCACTCACATTCCGGGCTCAAACGTCTCCTGCCCTCTCCACCAGGAGGTCACTCTGACCCCCCAGTCTGAAACAATCACTTCCTCTTGACCTTCAACAGCACTCCATCCACATGTCTCTTACAGCATTTGCCTCAAGTTCTGAATGACTGTCTCTACTGCTGGACTCTAGGTTGTGTCTCTTCCATCTTTGGTTCTTAGCCTCTTGAGCCATGTTAAGGCATGCATGTAGTAGGCAGCCCATAAAGTCTTACTGAATTATTACTTAATTGGTTAATTGGTTTCAGTAGGCTTCTAGTCAAACATATGCATGGAGATGAAGCAGGGCTGGGTAGTCAGGCAATTCATTATCACAGTATCTTTGATTAGTCAGCTTCTACCTTAGGAAGCACAGCAAGCTGGAGGCTGGCCCATGAGATGCTGGACACCAGGCTGGTTGAGTTTTTATTGGTAGCAGGGAGAACAGCCCCGCTTATACCTGTGCCCAGGGATCGTGGGCAGCACAAGGCTGTTTTCTTTTGTCTTCCTTGCCCTCTCTTTCTCCATTCTCTCTCCCTGCCCACCTCTTTCTCCCTCTTATCTCCACATTTAATTCATCATTCATCTAATAAATATGTTAATGAGCACTTACTACGTGCTAGGCACTGTTCTAGCACTAGAATACAGCAAAATGAAGCCACTAGTTTACATTCTAACGCAGTGCATCTCAAACTCCAATGTCATCTGACTCACCTGGGATCTTGCCAAAGCAGTAGAATTGGACTCAGGGGGTCTGGGATGGGGCCTGTATTTCTACTAAGTTCCCAGATGATGCTGACGCTATCAGTCCACGTTCTCTGTAGGAAGGTTCTAGACTAGAGCACTGGTTCCCAACCTTGGCTGCATGTAAGAATCACCTGAAAAGTTTTATAAAATACTGATGCCTGGGTTTCTTCCCCAGAGCTTCTGATTTCATGTTCTCAAATGCAGCACGGCATTAGGGCTTTAAAAGCTCCCATGGTGATTACAATGAGCATCCAAGGTTGAGAGCCCCTGTTCTAGTGGGAGATATAGATAGAAAATAAATATTTATTTCAGATAAGTACTATGAAGAAAAATTAAAGGTAAATGCGACAAAAAGGGAGAGAGTATATTATTTTATGTTAGGTTGTCAGGAAAGGCCCTTCTGAGGAGGTGACATTGAGCAGATACCTGAAAGATATATAGGACTAAGCCATGCGATTATCTGAGGGAAGAGCTCCATATAGAGGAAACAATATGTGCCAAGGCCCTGAGGTAGGAAGTATGCTTAACATGTTTGAGAAACAGCAAAGGAGGCTAACACACGAGAACATTCACTAGGAGACTTTACGAAACAATGGTCCACAATCATAGGAAATTATTTAATCTGATCTTAAAGGGAAGTCTAGGCACACAAGGTCTGATGGAGTTCAAAATGAGTAATGTTTTAAATCTAAGAAGCACTGTGGGAAAAAAAATAAAAGCACTCTGAAATGGGCAAATATTTGGAAGCCAGGGAAATGCACGTCGCTGTCTCAGGTCCTTTAATCATCACAAGAATTGTATTGGATAAATACCATTATCCTCATTTTTAGAAATAAGTGACCCGAGGATCAGGGAAGCAGCCTCCTTTGCCTATGATCATAGAGATCACGGAGGTTAATTCGTCTGAATGACTTCATGTTTTCTCTTTACATTATAAATGAATCACACCCTAGATGGTTCTCTCCTACATGTGTCCCCCATCTCAGGCGAAATGGGTGGGAGAAGAAGTGTACATGTCAGAAATAGGAAGGAACAGGCAAGTGAGGGGAGAGAAGAAAAACTCAGGAGGGAAAGGAGGCAGGGAGAGAGAGAAAACGAGAGAAGCATGAAGGACAGATGCCTCCCGCCGCCCCCCCGGACTATTCAGAGCGGATGCTCCCAAAGCCCTGACAGACGGTATGAGCGTTAATTTTATGTGTCAACGTGGCAGGGCCACAGAACCCAGATATTTGGTCAAATATTAGCCTAGATGTTGCTGCGAAGGTACGTTTTTAGATGAGATTAACATTTACATCTGTGCATTTTGAGTAAAGCAGATTTCTCCTCTATAAGGTGGGTGGATTTCATCTTAATCAGAGGAAAGACTTAAGAGAAAAGAGACTGAGGTCCCCCAAGGAAGCAGGATATCGGCCTCCAGACTGACTTTGGACTTGAGCTGCAACATTGACTCTTCCCTGGGTCTCTGATTAGCTAACCTGCCCTACAGCTTTTGGACCTGCCTGTCTCCACAACGGCATGAGCCAGTTTTTTAAAATAACTTGCTCTCTCTCTCTCCATACACACATACACACACACCCGCCCTATTAGTTTTGTTTCTCTGGAGAACCCTGGCTGCTCCAGATGGGCACAACCAGTAATCTCATCCCCATTTAGGATGAGGTAATGCATCCCTGAGAGGTCACACATCTAGGAAGGGATGGGGCTCGCGCTGGCCTCCAGGTCCTGTATTCCACACAAGGCCTCTGTCAAAACTGGCATTTCATCTTACATCTCAGACCAGGTTAAAATGCTGAAAAATCTGACCATACATGGAATGTTTTGAATAGCATTTTGATCCCTTAAAATGGACTGACACAAGGAATAAGGGCAAATAAAAGGAATGTACTTCTCTTTGCCTATGGTTGATGAGATCACCAGCCTTCCAACTTCTGGGATTGCTAAGAAGTGAGGCAGGAGAGGATCCATGTCGACCAGGGTTCAACTCCTCCACCCACCCACCCAACCTGAGGATTCAACAAAATGCTTTGTTTTTAGGAGGCTGTCTTGATGGGCTGGAAAATAATGATGGGAAATTAACACAATCACAGATGCCATGCTAAAACCTCAGTACTAAAAAACACCGAAAAAAGTCTGGAGTGTGCTGGAGCCTTGACAAAACAGGAGACAGAAAGCGGAAAAAATAGAGAAAAGTGATTCAGTGATGCAATTCCACCCACAGGGGAAGGTTGGGAAATACCATACATTTCTTCCTCAAAAAATGTTGGTCAAAATACTTACTGGTTCAAAAATAATGATGCTGAAGAAAGCAAGGAAATGACATATAAATCAAGACTTCAGATGAGTACTCCTCTGTATTTTATTAATTTTTGTGTAATTAAGAAAATGCCCCTAAAAGGACCCAGAAACTATTGTTACCTTGTAGGACTGACATTTTGCAAATGCTCTGGAAAGAAATGTTTGGAAAGCAGAGGGAGCAGCATGGATCTCCCACAGAAAACAATGGCATACGCAAACATTCTCTTTCCTTCAAAACAGGAATTTGGGGTCAGAAACAATCTCTTTACATAGCAGTGCCTACATGAGAGTATAAAAGAGAGAGACCAGGATACTTGAAGAAAAAGGAAAAAGGTATTATAAAAAGTTAAGTTTCTACACTTAAATGGAATACCCTGTGCTCCCTCTGCAATTAGGGTAGAGGAAACCAACCTTGCAGATAGAGATACTCCTAGGACCCTGGCGGTGTGACCGCCCTCTCAATGGACTGCCATTACTAAAGGAAAAAACGTGAGTGAGTCTCTATGAAAAGATGGAACTCATTCCTTGAGAACCAGTTTTGGAAACTGAGTTATGGAATGGTACCATTTCACTTCTTAACAGACAGGGGAAAAAAAGTTAAAAATACTGAACAAACAAGACTAATGAACAGAGTTAGTGTCAAAAACCTGGAGAAATATGGTTGAGAAAAGAAAAACAGAAAGGAGAGGCAATATGAACCCAGGATCAGTTCTCTGGGGACACGCGGATCTCCGGAAGGATGGCCAAAGAACCTTCATGCTGTTTGCCCAAATCTAGTGGTTAGTGGTGGTTATTCTCGAGTGTTATGATTACTTAACAACATTTGCCATGGTCCTGGGAGGGAGAGAAAATGCCAAATATCTGCCATGCCTTGCTTGGGGCTCTGACACTCCTATCTAAGGTGTCCTCTGCTGAGTCCCATATGGGAGTCACCTCATTTCAGTGGGCTACACTGTAGCTTGCAGGACCCATCTAAACACAAAGTAGGGGGTGGCTTTCTTGATGTGACCTGAGAGGAGGCTCAAGACCCAAACTGCCAGTAACCACCAGGTCCTAAAGGCCCTTTACACAGACCTTCTCCTTGGGGCTCAAGAACTGTGGCCACCAGAAGGCTTCTTGGAAAGACCATAGCTTTCCAGGAAGGGCTATATATTCCTACCAATGACCTCATTGGCCTGAATCAGCTCCTCAAATGCCTTAGACATCAACTAGCAGACCGCAAGGCCCCAAGGCAATGGGTGTAACCAGATTTTACATTTGCAGAGCACATTCCAGTCTATAATGTATTTAAAAACTGTAAGGAGTAGGGGATCTAAATCCCATTTCTATGACTTTCGTGCCTTTTTCTCACTGCAGAGTGAGCATGATGACAGCAGCTACCACCTGTTGTGAGGATAACATGGGATACACCAGTAAAGCACCTCGACCAGTGCCTGGCACACAGCGACACATAATAGTCGACAGTTTGACGACTCCCTCCAACCCTGGGCTGATGAGGAGACACAGGCTCAGAGAAGTTAAACGTCTTTCCTGGATGAGCAGAAACCAGGGTTCTACACAGAAGGTATGGAAACACACAAGTATGGTTGTGCACACATGTTGGGAAGGGATGGGTGTATAGGGAGGGGATGGTAGGTAGGTGTCTGAGTGACCAGGGAAAGCCACAGGACTTTGCAAGGGAAAGGAGTACTGAAAAGGAGAAGAGTGCTCTAAACGGAGAGAGTGGGCTTTGCTTCTACATGGCTTAGGCCAGAATCAGCCACAAGCTTTCCCAGCTTGCGGTAACTACAAGTATACTGTTGATCTGCTGACACAAGAATACTCTGTAAATCAATTCTGTAAGGCTACCCACGTGGCATGCAGAAAAGTACGATATGCTGTATTAGTCAGGGCTGTCCAGAGAAACAGAACCAACAGGGTGTGTGTGTGTGTGTGTGTGTGTGTGTGTGTGTGTGAGAGAGAGAGAGAGAGAGAGAGAGAGAGAGAGAGAGAGAGAGATTGATTGATTGATTGATTTTATGGAATTGGCTCATGCATTTATGGAGGCTGGCAAGTCCAAAATCTGCAGGGTGGGTCAGCAGGTTGGTGATCCAGGCAACAGTCGATGCTACGGTTCAAGTCCAAAGGCCATTTGCTGCAACATTCCCTCTTGCTCTGGTAAAGTCAGTCTTTTGTTCTGCTCAGGCCTTCAACTGACTGGATGATACCCACTCACATGATGGAGGGCAACCTGTTTTACTCAAAGTCTATCAATTGAAATGTCCATCTCATCCATAAACACCTTCATAGAAACTTCCAGAATAATGTTTTAGTACTTATCTGGGCACAGTGGCCCAGCAAAGTTGACACATAAAATTAACCATCACATATGCCCTTGGTGTTTGCCTTCAGAGGTCCCATATCACAGAGAATTATAAGATCTCCAAAGAAAACATGAGCTCTACAAAGACCTTCAGCAAGGGAGGGGGACAGCAAGGGAATAAAATCAACAAAATGCAAGACAGTGGCTAACTCAGGTGGGAAGATGGGGTAGAAGAGGACAGAAACACACTGGCAGGGCAGTAATGTTCCTTAAGTTGGGTGGTGAATTCATAGGTGTTCATTTTATCATTATGCTTTGTAACTCACACATCTCCTTGTGTTATATCAAATGGCACATATAACAAAAAGGGGGGTAAATCAAGCTTTCGAGCTGTGGAGCAAGACCAGCACTTCCACACATCCTCGCATGACAACTCCTGAACAGAAATCTCCTTCTCATACTGTTTACCCGTGGGCTGATACTGTTGGACAACGTTTCATGTGCTAAGGCCTTCCCTTCTCAAATGGATTTTATGTCCCTTATGTTCCGGGACAGTTTCTTACAACATCTTTCTATTCCCCCACAGAGTCTGGCTGAATGTCTGAGTAACTCAATAAAAACTCATTGATGGCTGAAAAACAAGGTGGGTGGGGGCAAGGATAACAAAAATAAACCAAAGGAAAGGCAGAGGTGCTTGAGCGGCACTGGGCTTCAGTTTTATGGAAGGCATTAACAGCTCCAAAAATGGGCTTGAGAGATCAGAAGCCAGGCAGGGTGACATGTATGCTTTTTATGGGCCAGCCATGGAATACTGCCCATGCCACATGGTGGCGACTACAAATGGTACCTGTGTTCATAAGGATAACATAGCCAGGCCTGTAGAAGGGGGTGTACGTCAGACAGGTGAGGGCCTGGATATCAGTGATGTCCAGACAGCAAACAGCCAGGAAGCAGCACCTCCTGGGGAGGTGGCACCTCAGCTGCGGGTGACCATAAGAAAACACAGTAGGGCACCATGGCACTTGAAACTAATTCACAAGCTTCCTGCCAAGTCCAGTCAATCGCTAGAAAGATAAGGCCACCTACAAAAGCCAAGAGTGAGGAGTGCTCATGTATCTTCATATCCCTAGTCCACACTCTGTTAATTTTTCTCATCAGGAATCCTCTCCTCTAAACTTGAGATGCTCCCATCTGTCCCATAATCCCCAGCTCTGACTTATTCCAATTTTCGTTAAAGAAGATCAAGGCTGTATGTGGTGGTGAGAGCTCTCCTGTTGGGGAGAAAGTATAGCTTTTGATGTACACTCACCATACATAGGCTAACAGAATGCTGGATTGGGGTAATTTCTACTCAACGACCTTTGGGGGATCAGGCTGGGAGAATGATAAATACAACTGCTGAGAGAAAAATGGATAGACTTCCAACGGCTTATAAATGGGTCCTGCTAAAAGGTCACTTCATATGTTTATAGTATAGAAAGTGAGAAGGCTGAGATGTAGAGGGTGAGAAGGTAAATTACATGCCCCAGCAGGTAATTCAAATTACTGTAGCCATGTCTCTAGTCCAGGTTCATCAATTAACAGGTGAATATGAAGTGACATGAGCAGCTCAGTGACATGTCAGGTCACTGTCAGAATGAGACGCAGGTCTCCCCACTCCAAGGCCAGTGCTCTTTTTACCATGACGTACTTAGTCTAGGGTAGATAATCGTGGCCACTTGCCATATATATGAGTTGGAGCTTGCGTAAGCTGGCACTGAATCAAAGAAAAGTCCAGATTAGAATACATAAATCTATATAAAGGAGGTTGGCGGGCAGTCATGAGGGGAAAATAATTCTCTCCTTACACTAAGAGAAGGAAATCATCAGGGGCTAAACCAAACCGAGAACATTTCACAGACCCACCGCTAGGATTTACACGTTGGTTCCAATAATTCCAAAATTTCCCACATTTATAAGAAAATGTTCCTTCATGGTGACAGAATTCTCAACACCAGCCTGCTGTTCAGAATGAGGGGGAACAAGTGAGAGCATGCAATGCATCATGGGAAATGCAGTGCACAACTAGAATGAAAAAGGCTGTATCCAGCTCACATGGAGGAATCCTGCATTTCGGATTGGCCGTGATCCTCTCAGCCGTGCTCCAGCCCTATGCTAAGACGACGGCATCTAAAAATGTAAGGCTGCCAGCCACATCCATCCTGGTCAGGCAAAGAAGCCCACACCTGAGGAGTGCTTTATTATTTCTAAGACTACCCATCTGAAAAGCAGGGAATGAGAGATTTCTTTTTTTCTCACACACACATTTTTTTTTCATCGCTAGCTTCTTTTACACACTACTGCTCTTCTTCTAGAATCTGAAATCGAGCACTTTTGTTTACTTTCTTATGAGTTCCCTGAGGTTTGATTGTTGATGTCTGTGTAAGTCAGTGATTAGCATTCTGACTTCAATTCCTTCTTCAGAGCCAGCCAACGAGCCCAAGAAGTTGGCCACCGCCACTCCCTGGGAACAATAGGCCCTTTCTACAAAATACAGGTTTGTCTTCCTTTTCAAATACACAGGATTCGGGCCTCTGGCGGAGAGGTCTACCTGACTGTACAAAATGTTCACTGTGAAGCAGAGGGCTCCCCAAACAAGAAAAACCAACTCGCAGGTCAGATGTCCAACGGAGTCAAGATTTTACCCCCAATTCCAATTACAGAACTCAAAAGGTAAATTATATGCCCCATCAGAAAGCAAACAGATACAGCCATGAAAGCAGTCGTCCTGAAACTACCCGGCTCTTAACAGTCCAGGCCTGGAAGAGCAGCTGGGCTGCAAGAAGCAAGCCTTACAGGGACGCTCCTACCCTCTCCACCTGCCAATTTCAGAATTCCTTTCGTGCTCCGTTCACTTAAGACTTACTCTCTTATCTGTCCTACTCACAAAAGCCAGTCCAGTTGACCCTACTGTTTCTCAAGCACTTAAACCTGAAGTCATTACAAAACTCAGTGCCCATCTAGATGAGGCTGGGTGGCTGAGAAGACGAGGAAGGCTCTCCACCAGAGGCTTAGGGAACACTGATTAGCTATCATACTGAGGATAAAGGAATGTTAGCCTCCAAAAAGCTGATGCTCACAACAGGCCCTCTACCTTTTTTTTTTTTTTTTTTAATGCATTAGGACTGTTGCACGAGAGACGATCTTGTACTTGAGCTTGATTCACGCAAAACGACATGGAGGCTAGTCCCTACTCTGCCGTTTACTAAGCTGGGTGACTTAACCTCTGTACATCAGTGTCTCTACATGCCTCCAAGGACAATAAGAACGCTACCCTGCTTTTCTCACACAGCCATTATCAGGATGGACCATGATAACCAGAGCAAACATTTGTAAAGCTGCTTCGCAAATGAAAGCCACTGTTATTTTCATTCCTGTCACCTACGTGCGTGGACGTGGGGACTGAGGACATCAAGAGCTCAGACACGGGCACATCAGTAGATGGAACATTTGCTTCTTATCATCCCTGTCTCAACAAGGTCTTGGCAGGGAACCTCCGAGACTCTGAAGTCCAGGGCCCTCCAAAAGATTTGTAAAACCATGGAAGCTCGGGGGTGGGGGTGGGGGGGGTGGGGGAGTGGGGGGGGTGACAAAAGGTGGGACTCCCACCACGACAATAAGTCTCTCAAAACAATTCTGAAAAAGTCCATAGGATCAAGGCTCTCCCTCTATCATTTCTCTATGCTTCTGTGATTTTAAAAGCACGTAAACACAGGCAGCTGGAAGGGTGTGCAGAGGTGGTGAGAGTTCGGGTGGGCTGATGGGAGTTAAGAGTTGTCTTCATTGTCCTCTAATCTTACCCCTGGACTATTCTAGTGATGAGGGAAGCCTGTGGTTCAAAAAGGTTTCCCTGAAAAGCTCCATTAGCACGAGGCAGTTTGGAAGGTGGAATTACTTAGGTTTAGTAAGGACTATTTGTTTGGCAAGAAGTCATTTTTTTTTTCTTTTTTGTTTTATTTTTTTATTTTTTTGCCTTTTAGTTACTATATTAATGTTTTAAGTTAAGCATCTTAAGGTCTGGGACTTCGTGTCCTTAAGTCAGACTACAACAGACCAGACTAGACTAAATCAAGATATTTTTTGACTCCTCAGGCCGAGAAGAGTTGAACAGTCCAAAGCACAGAGGCGGTTTGCCACAAAATTGTTCCATTATCCCAATGCAGATAATCTAATCTAAAGCTGCTCAAAAAAACATCTGAAGGCCAGGGCAGAGAATATAAATAAAGGAGTCGGATGCCTGACTGACACACACAACACACACACTCTACCACTAAAATCCTCAAATGATTTACACACCAGAAAAACTTGGTTTTTAGAGAGCTTTTGGCTGTTTAAAAAAAAAACTTAACAAATTTTACCCAGTGGCAAGTCATCGTGAATTGTTTCCCAGAGCTGGTGTGTCTGGGCACTAGCCCATGTTGTCTCCTGTTTTTTTTTTTTTTTATATGACACTATATGACTTCCATTTTTAGCACATTCTTACCTAAGGTCCTGGCAAAAACAACAGGGAAAGTAGGCCTTGTGAATGCACTCTCCTTCCTCCTTTCCCCACTCTCTTCTTTCTCTCTTTACACCCCAGGCTAGCGTCCCTTCTGGTGATCACTATCCACTGACCGGTCTTTGAGCACTCTTCTCCCCTTGATCTACTCTCAATCACTCATTCACTCAATTATCCATTTATTCAACAATATTTCTTGAGTATCTAGTATGTGTCGACACTGTGGTTGATGCAGAAATAAAGTAAAAACTAAACAGACACGTCCCTGTTCTCATGATGCCTACCTTGTACTGGTAAGACAGACAAAACGAGTAAACAGAATTTTTGCAGCATATAATACTGCTAAGAAGGAAGCAAACAAGGGGCTGAGATAAAAACTACAGAAGGAGGGCTGAAAATAGTCTGGAATGACCAAGATTGTTTTTCTTTATTTTTAAAACCTTAGAAATATACATTTATTTAAGGTGTTGACTTCTACTCACAGGGCATTCAGTAACCTATCTCTTCCTCGAGTTTCCCATCATTCTGAAAATGGAAAGGAATTATACAATTGGGACCAATGAGCCCAGATTCCCTCAGTTCGGCCCTCTCCACCTCCAAGGAAGGAAACGCCTCATTTCCCAAAGGGTAGTTACAAGGCACTCTGTGAGACTCTGTGGATCATTCAAAACCTCTCCCACAACTTAACATGCATTTCCTTTCACTTAGGGCTCTTGGGAAATTTTTTAGAAATTGATCAGTCACTTGTACAGTGAAATCCTGGCCGCTACATTAAAGCCCCATGAGGGAAGGTGAGTGTCTAAACTTCTTGGTACATTCACATTGGCTGGCCCATAAATATTCCTTTCTTTTTTTTTTTTTTTTTACTTAACATAACTAAGTCAGCCTGTTTTAATCCCCAAATTTCTCTGACCTTTTCTTTTAAAGCCCATGTTCTACATCTTAAATTATTTTTATCACACTTCTCTTGATCTTCTATATTTATACACACTCTTTTAAAGTGTGACTAAAACAGGAAAAAATACGCTAATAAGGAACTGACTAATGCAAAGGTTAGCAAAAGGGTTATTTTCCTTGAAACTCATTATTTTTAGTATATTTCAGCACTTTTTCCTCAATCAGCTTTTAGTCAACTACTGACGCCTGGGTATTTTCTTTCAATATTTGTACCCAGTTGTATTTTCCCTTTCTGTATGTAAATGTTTGGGGCCTTCCTGCACATCACTTTTTAAGAGTACTGACTAAATTCATTTGTTTCTCATTTTCCAGAGTAATTTCTGACATTTTACAACTTAGAATGCAAACTGCATATGGGCAGGGAGAATGTGTTTTTCCTCTTAAACTTGAATGTGTTTTTCCTGTTAAACTTACTATCAAAGCACTTTGTGAAGAGCCAAGTTCTTTATGAACCATGAGATACACTCTGATGACGAAGCCAATGGTTCCTGAGGCCAACCCATCTTTGTTCTTCAAAGTTTAAGTTTATTCAACTAGTATGAAAGTTTTGTTTGAGTTCTTGTGTTACCAAGAGAACACAGGGAGGGGGGTGTGGTGCAGCTTGACTGATCTGGTCTAACTACAGTGACATTCCATCTATTCTATATTACATACAATCTTAACAGTTGTATCCTGTTCTACATGTTAGATATCTCATCACCTCGCACATGGAATACTATTAAAAATGACCCAACATGCATTCTTGAGTGGAAAGCCTGAAGGAAGGAACCTGTCCCGTTGTCTTTTATAAAACAATTCCTTCTTGCCACTATGGTTACAATAAGGAAAGATATGATAGACATTTTACAAAAACAGAACTCTAAACTGGAGTTGAAATTATGAGAATTTCAGAACATAAAAAGACAGGCTAGGTGAGCAAGGTCCAAGAGCTCTGCAGTCAACATACCTGATGATACTGACTGTGAGCAAACTCTTGTCTGGGGCTGCCTTGGTTCAGGCCCTCATCATCATGTTGCTTAAAACGTTACAACCATATTGCCTCCCAACTCCCACCTATCCCCACACATTGGACTCCAATCTCCATCACTCCTACTCTGATCCATCCACCACCCTATCAACCCACATATCTAATGGGGTCATTCTAACTGCATAAGGTCTACATGTGATCTGTTCCTTCGAACACCTCAGCATAGTGTTCAAGTACCTCTAGCTTCTCACCATTCCATCCCCCCGACACCACCACCACCACCACCACCACCAATCACCAACTCTCCATGCTTTCCACGTCCACAGCACTGTTCCTTGCTATTCTTCCAACAAACAATTGGGTCGTCGGAAAAGTCATGACATATTTTTTCTGTTTTTCGTTGCAAAAATGCGTCATGACTTTTCCGACAACCCAATATGTGTTTTCTTTCACTTGCCAGAGTTCAGGCTATCCATGGAATGCCATCCCTTCTTTTTTTCTAGCTTGAATTCCTATCCATCTTTCCAGGTCCATCTGAAATATGACTCCTCTTTGAACCTTTCCTAAACTTCCCTCCCAGTTCTCAGCAGATTGAGCAGATCCATTTTGGCCCCCTCCTTTAGCACTCAGCACATGATACTATATAGTTGGTTGAGTACTCGTCTACAGCTGTCTCCTCCAAAAGACTGCAATCTCTGGTCAGAGGCAGAGCCCCTGATACACAGTAGGTGCTCACTTTTTGCACTGACATTAAATGCCTCAGTTTTCCTATGCAGTTCTCACACAGGCTATGACATGGATGTACCCTAAAACACTGGGCTAAGTGAAATAAGCTGGTCACAAAAGGACAAATGTTGTAAAATTCCACTTACGAGAGGTACTTAGAATAGTCACATTCATAAAGACACAGAAAGTGATTACTAGGAACTGGAGGGAAGGGGTAAGGGGACATGAGTGTTGAATGGGGACAGAGCTTCAGTTGGGAAGATGAAAAAGTTCTGGAGATGGATGATGGAGACGGCTGTACAACAATGTGATTGTGTCTGGTGACACGGAACTGTACACATAAAAATGGTTCAAATGGTAAATTTTATGTTATGTGTATTTTATATTTTAACTATATTTTTAGGTAGAGAAGGTAATGGCTGAGAGGCCCTCCAAAATTTTACATATATATATGATAGTGACACAGTGGATGTGAATTTGTTCACCAACTCTCAGATTCCTGGAATGAGGGATCTCCTCAAAGCCTTACAGTGGAAGTTTTAGAATGAATGGTTGGAATTCCTGCCTTCCATAGTAGGAATGAGTATATGAAATGTATTCAAATACCTTTTATATAATTCAACCAATACAGTAGTTCTCCACCCCCAACCTTATTGTGGAGAACATGTTCCAAGACCCCCAGTGGATGCCTGAAATCACAGATCGTACTGAACCCTAAATATGCTATATTTTTTCTTATACGTACATACACATGATAAAGTTTAATTTATAAATTAGGCATAGGCAGATATTAACAATAATTAATCATGTAGAACAATTATAACAATATTCCGTAATAAAAATTATGTGAATGTGGTCTCTCTCTCTCTCGAAATGTCTGAAATTTTCCATTTAGTATTTCGGGACCATGGTTGACTGCAGGTAACTCAAACCACGAAAAGTAAAACCGCAGATGAAGGAGTGGGGCTACTGTATACATTGAGTACCTCCAACGTCTCAGCCTCATGCTAGACACTGAAAGGAGATCAAAGTTGATTAAAAAGAGACTACGGCATCCGAGGGAGAATGAGACACACACCCAAATAACTATAGCACTGCACTGACTTGGATTGAGGTTTATAAAAAGAAATACAAATGACGTATGGGAGAAGAAGAATAGTAAGTTCAAGCACGATTTCCACCACGAGTTGAAGAAAGGCAAATCCATAGGCATTTAATGAAGGAAACTGATGTTGGCCTTAGCCCATTTTCACCTTTGCATCCCCACTAGCGAATAAAGAGAGGACTCAGTCCACTCCGAGGTCCTTCCAGCAGGAGGACACTGCCATTCTCCATGTTATGCGACATGGAGGACTGCCACACCCTTGCTAGGTGTTCGGCTGGATCTGACCCTGAGTGGCATTTTTCTATCCTCTTGAGAGGTCAAGAGCTGCTCCACTCTGCGACTCAAGAAAAAGCTGAATAATCAACAAACCTCTGTATTTTATAGATTTCAAAGAATCTTAAAGGATAATTTTCTAGGTTTCCAAAATTATAGAAGAAACACGCCTACCTGGACACACTACTAGATTATTTTCTTCTAAAATTTCAGTTTCTAATACTCAAATCAAATTTTGCACATCTCTCCACAAGATCTAATTACATAAATAGCTTGATAGGGCAGAAAAGTCGACCCTATTGTGCTTTTTCCAGATTATTGGTATCTTATGGAATAATGAAATGCATAGTGCATAACTAAAACATTTTAAATGAATTAAAATGAACAAAATGCATTTTATTAACTTTGAGGAGTTTATAATTTTGATGTTTTAGATGCATATGCAGCAAAAGTGTTATTAATACATGCAAATCCCACTAAATTCTGGTTCCCTTCCATTTGTCCCATATATTGTCAGAAAAATGAGAAAGCCTGGCTAGAGCAGAAAAGGAAAAACACTGTCCCTCCATTTTATTAATGTACTTCTAGAGGATCAATCTATTAACAACTATCCCTTTGTAATACTGCAATGATTTAAGTACCTGGAAAAAGGAAGAATTCTGAGCCTTATGTTCTAATGGCAAAATCTTCAGAGTAGGATGGTAGTGGCTTCTAGAATCTGCCTGCCTGTTTCAAACCTGGGCACTTTCTGTCTGCAAAACTTGGGTGGATTATATAAACTCTCTAAACCTCTATTTCCCTGCCTGTGAAATAGTTTAATAATAGTTAATACCTAATCCAGAGTATGGTACTGAGAATTGAAAGAGGACACAGTGACATAAAGCTCTTCACACAGTATCAGGTATGTAGCAAATATTTAGTAAATGTAAGTTTTTGTTATTAATCAACTTGTATTCTCATTCTAAAGCAACCACTAGCTGCTTTGCAACCTTAAACATTTCTCTCAGCTTTTTTGAAGATCCTTGGTTCTCCCTACTACTATCTTACCTTACAAGGACAACCTGAGGTCCCATTTATAAAGAAATTTGAGCTATAAGAAAACAACGAACTTTCTAGTTTTGAAGGAGCAAGCTGCCATGTGTGAGGTGCCTGTTTTGGGAGGCCCACCTGCTAAGGAGCCTCTGGCCAACAGATAGCAAGAAACTGAAACCTTCTGTCCTACAACCACAAGGTACGAATCTGCCAACAAAAGTGTTCTTTCCTAGTCAAGCCTCAGATGAGACCACAGCCCTGGCTGACATATTAATCGCAGCCTTGTAAAACCCTAAATTGATGACCCAGATTAGCTTGTGTCCAGATTCCTGACCCATAGAAACTGTGAGCTAGTAAATGTATGTTGTTATAAACCACTATGTTTGTGGTAATTATTATGCAGCAATATGAAACTAATATCAATGTGGAGAATGCAGGCAGATATACATGGTACAGAATACACACAAATGCACATACACACACAAGGATTCCTATGATTTAATAGCATTGTGGTAGTGATTTAGACTTATTGGAACGCTAGGCAGGAAGGACAGTAAACCAAGGAGGAGTATTTAGGAGAGAATGGTAACAATCTTCTCCATAGTAAGGGGGTATGGGAAAAAAAATTATAGTTTTTTGTGGCACTTCATCAAACAAGTAACAACCAAAAAGTTTGTTTTCAATTTATTTTAAAATTAGGTAAGTCAGCCTTTTTGGAAACCAAATTGGGCAAGATATTTTGTCAAGGTCCAAATCCACTTGCCAAACTGCATTTACCTTATGGGCATGATGGGAAATCTCTTGGGACTTAGTTATGGGAAAGGGTCACAAATCAGATGCCCAAGACTGGACAGCCAACATGCAACTTAGTTCACGTTAAGTCAACTGACCCAAACCAGGAGATCAGAAAAGCCTTTCGTTAAGATGTGGGTTCTGAGTTCATTTTCTATTTAAATACTATAATTTTCCAGTTCCTCTCACAGACAGACAGTACATGTCATTCATTTAGCCACTGGCCCAAAGCTCCCACAGTAACATTCCCTTCCATTTTATCGGTATCTCGACTTAAACCTCTGCCTTTAAATTCTTATTCAGTCTGGGGCATTCCAAACATTTCCCACAAAATCAGGAAATTTAACAAGTAGGATGGTTCCTTGGAGTTCTCTAATTTTACTGGAAAAAAACTGCGAGGCCCACAGAATTCAAATGACTGGCGCAAGTTTAAAAGCTGACTCTTTCTACAGCCTTTAAACTCTTGCCTGAGAACAGAGAGGAGGAGGTACGTTTCTCTCCTAACCTCCCCTTTCATCTTTTCCTGCATCTGTCTGTTCAAGATGCCTGCGGCCTTTGCCAGGGAAGCATTTCTGTGAAGTATCAACTATGAATGGACGAGATCTCAAGTAACTGCTGTTTCTCATACAGGCTGGGCTGACACCCATCACCCACTGAGTTTCTGCCACGGCTGTCAATCACCAGGAGGTTTCAGCCAAGTCCTGGTGACAGAAATCCATGATGGCCGCACTGCTTACGTGATGAGCTAAGGTACAACATAATCATACTACTCACCAACAGCAGCTTGGGGGGAAAGGTAGGAAGGAAACTGATTCATTTGAATTTAATGAACATTTACAGAGGTATTGCCCACAATTTCTCTGTGATTTATTTATTTATCTACTTCATAAGCACTGAAATATCAATCATGTGTCAGCCACATCACTACCAGGAATAAGAAGGTGATGTAAGAAACAGTCTGGGCCCTCAGGGAGTTTGCAGTCTAATGAGGAAGTCACATATTAAATAATTATTACCATAATGGGGGAACCTTTGAGCATTTACTAGGTGCCTGGGTGGTTCTCCATGCTTTATGTGCATGGATGAGTTCTCTCAGGTCTCACTGCAACTCAATAAGCATGGCTCTAGTTTTAACCCTTGTTTTACTTCCAAGAAAACTAAGGCACAGAAAGGCTGAGTTATTTGCCCAAAGTTCATGTATTCATTGTTTCAACAAGTATTTGCCAACAATATTCTAGGCACTGCTCTGGGTACTGGAGATACAACAATGAAAAAAAAAAGACAAAAAAGTAAATAAAAATCCCTGTTCCCCTGGAGTTTACAGAATGGTGAAAGAAGAAAAATACTAAGCAAAACCCACTAGAATCAGATACTCTCTTGTCAGAGAGTGACAAGTGCGATACAGGAAAACAAAGCAGTGAATGGACTACAAAAGGGTTTTCGGTGGGGCTTGGGTGGTTGTTTTTGAAAAGCGTGGCTCATGAAGGCCTCATGGATAAAGTGTCACTCCAGGAGAGACCCGAGGTGTTTCACAAGCGCCACCACAGTGCTGGCTGCAGAGCCAGCACTCCAGCCACTACACTGACCGCCTCGCCACCACAATACAATCGGAGAAGAGCTAGATGAGTGCAGCTCCAACTGTCCTTCTGTGGACCTCTTTAAAAGAGCTTTATTTTCTTTTCTGATTATAAGAGTGATGTGCTCTTATTCTTTTTAAATTAGGTTCACACTTGGGTTTTATAGAACCTTCTTGCGAAGGTTGGAGGTTGGTCAGCTAAACATGTCAGAGCAGTTCTCTAAGTCTCACACTGCAGAGTACAAGAGAGAAAGGGCATCATGCAAAGGAACTAGCCCTGGACCAAAATTCCAGAAACTTGGGTTCTGGTCCCAGCGCTGCCTCTAACCAAAATGAGTCTCTGTAGGCCTGTCACCTCACCTCCTCATGCCACAGGGGTCCTCACCCCTGAGATGAAGGAGCTAGACTACAGGAGCTGCAAAGCCTTTTCTATGTTCCATGAGCCGATGATCAGGAAGAAGGAAGATGTCATTAGCAATGTAACACACATTAAGGGCTGCTGACCCCATGATGCCCCATTGCTCCCTGAACCCCCGGCCAGGTCAGAGGGCAAGGAGAGTGGCTGGGGTTCCTTCCAATCCTGACAGATGCCCCTAGGTCTCCAGCACTGCAGGAAGAGTGATGAAGAGGAGGTGCCCTTAAGACCAACACCTTCTACCTGGCTACTAGGTAAGGACAGCATGAAGGCGAGAGCTAAAAACCCCTCCAAATCTGAGTCCACACCTTCTGGGACCTACCAGATGAAACACAGTTGAGAAAAGACAGCCTTGGTGGGCACTGAGTCACCCTGACTAAACTAGTACTTCTCCCTCTAGCTTGCTCTCCATTTCACCCCCATAAAGCACAGAACTGGACAGGACTATAATCAACTTACTTCAACTGGGATACCCAGGGTGCGGTGAGAGCAGAGAGAACCTTGGGAAAACTACAGTGTCTGATCAAAGAATTTCCAACTGCTTAAAAGCAATGGTCCTGGTGGCTGTTGTTCCCCTCATCTCCTCATTATTTCTCTCTAACTTTCTGCATTCTGTTCTATCTCTGTCTGCCCATAACCTCCACTTCATTATTTAACTCTCAAAATGCTAATTACATAAGGTGGAGAAATTGCTGTTTCAATTCATTAGAATCTGTTCATTGTATAGTAATTTTCTTGAGTCCTGAATTTGGGCTAGATTTGATAACATCATGAAAAGGAAGGACCATGTACCTTCAGTTCATGACAGATCAGTCTGACATACATGAAAATGCCAGAAAATTAAATATTTCAAATGGGCCTGTCTTGTATTCTTTGACAGATTTCAGGGAAATTCAATATATAGAAGTTACAGGTAAAATACACTAAACATACACCATCTTTACCTGACCGTTGCCCAATTTATTATTATTTTTTTGAATCACATGGCAAACTAAGGGAAGAAAATCATAGTAATAAACTGAGACATAATGAATGTCAAGCCCAATTCTTTTCCAGCTCCTTGAGGAGGGGAAAAACAGCATTTCCATGGAGAAGGGAGGGCACATCTCATTCCATGCACCAGCAGTGAGAGAAGCGACAGACACACACAAAAGTACATGTGGATAAATGATTCTGACTTTGCAGACCTAAATATATGAAAGCAGAGAGAAGGCTGTCACAAACAGAGAGACAATAACCAGGTGGAAAAAAGGTTTTTATTGGGAACGTTTCATAGCAGAGAAGATTTTTAAAGCACTGATTTGAAAGGGAGAGAGAGAGCCATGTTTAGGCAGAGAGGTGCCCACTCTGTATATGATCATCCTTCTATTGAACCTCTGCACTGAACAATATTAAAAGTGTATTAAATACCACAGAAGACAGCCATTTGGTTTCAAGATGGCCAAGCTGACTGACACAGCTTAAAGGACGAACTGAATCTTTTTATAAAACCAACGTCAAAAGGGTCCAAAATTCAATCAAGTCCATAAAAAGTTACTGTAAACATTTTTACATGCATTACACCTCACATAACTTCAAACAACCCATTGGAGGAGCTAAGTATCAGTGGCCCGTTTTTTCATCTAAGGAAACTGAGTCCCAGAGGTTAAATAACACGTTAAAAGTCACAGAGATAAAACGTGGCAGAAGTCGAATACAGGCAGGTCTATCAAACTTTAAAGGCTGTGGTTAACCACTGTGCGAGGTAGGAACAAGAATACCAAGAAATTAGATCTGTAATAAGGCAAACCTAAAATAAAGACTTCCAAAAAGTCAACCAAAACATACCACCATATTATGCCGTGGCATAATAAAATGTGCTTCTCTACCACCATCCATTCCAATAAAAATTGTATTTGGTATAACGCCACCCGATCTTCCCAAGTGTGTGTGTGTGCGCGCACTGGCTGTATAATCTCTCTAGTTAGAGCGAGAATTGGCCACAGAGGACTAGTTGTTTTCTCTGAGAAGAGAGATGCCTGCTGTCCACCAGCCCCCTCTGGTCCTCTTCCCTGAAATCATCACTCCCCGTGCCAGCCATAGAGCTTCGGAGAACAGATGGGCAGGGATGGGTGCAGGTGAGGCCATCAGCCCTGAAGCTCCATCACTGGAAACAAATGTGTGGAAGCAGCTAAGGGCAGAGATGTGGCAGAGAAAGAGCACTGGGGCTAAAAGACACCAGAAGTAGGAGGTGTTCCCCTACAATGGAGTTGGTCTAGTCCCTGAACAGAGCAACACGGTTCCATGACCACAGACTGCTCCTGAATCCTAACTTGGGTAAACTCCACTGTCTGAACGAACAGGCTGACAAGGACCAGACGTAACTGGGATCTTCCCCCTTACTCTGGGTATATGGTCAGGTCTGCCTTCTTAGCCAAATGGCTATGCCATGAAGAGGAAGGGTCAGGGATGTCACTAAGTACCCCAGACCCAGATGACTGGTCGTGGGATAGAGGCTGGGAGTACGTGAAAATGACTTTAGTCTATCTACAATCCTCAAAACTGAAGAGACTCACAAAAACATACGTACATTTGATTTCTCTTCTGGATCCACTTAACTGCATGCCATGCATGTTTGAGTAAAAAAATCAGCCACCTGCCAGGGTCTGAGTGGGCCGGGCTCTCTCCCAGGCCTCTAACTTCCCTGAAATAGTCCACCCCATCCACCTTCCTAATTTATCTTGTGAACTCTTACCCATTCTCCAACTATCAGATCCAACACATTCTCTCTCTTCCACCCCAGAAGTCTTCTCTCCCAGGGAAAGGTAAGCAGCCTTGCTCTATGACCCAAGTGTTACAGCACATATAATGCATTACAATTCTGAATTTTCACACATCCTCTCCCCATTAGATAGAAAGTTCTTTAAGGACAAGAACTATGCTTTATTAAGATGGTGCCTGCTTGGTTCAAGGTAGGTGCTAGATAGTACAATGCAAAGAATTGAGCCAATTAGACACACAAGCACAAAAGAGACCGCTCTTGTAGGGAACATGGTCTTACTTTCCAAGAGTTTCAAAGTAAAATGAAGTCAAGCAGCACTGACTACACGGAAGCCATGTACAAAGAAAGTGCTTGCTGTGCATATTCAGCATTGTTCCAGCACTGGGTAGGACTGGGAAGACAGTGGGAAGAAAAAGTGAAAATAAATGGTGTCTCATCTCATACAAAGTATACATGCTACTTCTTCACACCAGCTGAAATAAAACGCACTGAGGATTTATCTTCAACGTGCTTCCCACAAATGTTCCTCCGCCTCAGAGTACTGCTGCTGGTTTCCAAAGAATGAAGTCATATACACAAAGTAATCTCTCTCACATGGACAACTGGCTATACGTACAAGGATCTTTATAGCAAACGTGTTCGCAGTTGCCAAAAATCCTAGCACCAACCTGAATGCCCATCAACATGAGAGGGAATGAATAAACTGAGAATAATCACACAAGGGAACATTATACAGCAGACGAAACCAATGAACTCCAGAGACATGCAGCAATACAGATGAACAATAGCAATAAAAATGTTAAGTAAAAAGTAATTCCAAAAGATTATAATATAGTCTGATACTCTTTTTATAAAGTTGGAAGGAACTAAAATTAAATACACACCAGTATAGATGCATACTTTGCATGTGCCTATGTGTTATGTTTTCACATAGTCCAGTTTTGGACTACATATAGGTGAAAGAACATATATAGAAAGGAACGTAAGGGGATGCTGTACCCAGGAGCCAGATGGTGGTTATGTTGGGCAATGGAAGGGAGCGAGATAAGATGAGGGAGGACCATCGCCTGGTCAGATGCAGGCGATTTTCAAGGTCCTAGTTTGTGTTGGGGGGAATCGGTTTATGGTTGCCTGACTCTGAATAAGTGAAAACATGAAGAAAATGTGCCATGAAGTAAGGATTATGACTGATCCAATTGTTGGCATATAAAGTCCAATGTCAAAACAAGAAATAATGAAGTTATAAGAAAGTTATAATGTGAATCTATGCAAAATGAACAGGTGTCCTATATGGGGATGAGGAGGGCATAGAGAAGACAGCTCATGCCACATTCTGCCACTCAGTGATTTCCAGTTTGTGCCTAGATTACAAGCTGAAAGGAGGCAAGAAATGTGCATCCACACACGGCCCCGTGTCAAGCCACGGCACTCTCCTTTTCCCCTCGGCACCTGCGGGGGAGCTCAAACTCTAGAGAACACCAGATACACTTCAGTTACCCCAGCACCAAAAAGCACTCATGGACCAACATTAATCTCATCTTTGTATACTCTGACCCTTTCAAATTGCGTCGTAAATTCATGCTTGTGACACTGAATGCGCAGAGCTCCTGGCAAGAACATCCCTGTCTCTGCACATGAAAATCAATCCGTTCTCTCTTCCTCTAGAAGTTAGACAAAGCAGACAAAGCCCTCCCTGGATGGTCTGGACTGGATGCCCAGAAAAGTGTGCAGCAGATGTCTGAGAAATAGACGAGGGGGAGGGAGGGCAGAATCTCCCCATGGGAGACAAGTGATTCCGGAGAGAATGCGCCCCAGGGGGAAATGTGGTAAGCCAAGGACACTGAACTGCATCCAATGTCCACAAGAGACATGACAAAGAGCTCCTACTTCTCCAAACAACCTCAAACCAAGCCCTGAGCCTGAAATTTCAGGTGATGGCAGTTTATTTTTTTCTTCTATAAAAAGCCCGACAGTGAAAGGCAAATTTTCTCTGTTCACCTAAGCCTTCCCATTCGTATAACTGTGGACATTTTTATGCCAGGATAACTACAAACAACCAAGTTTTCTTCCTGCAGAAGACCTAGCCATGGTTGAAAATAAAATAAAATAAAACAACAACAACAAAAAAGTCAATGTCCTGTGCTGTGTCTTTAAAAATTCAAAGCATGACTAATGAGCAGAGTTAGGTTTGAGCCCTGTCCCTCCCAAACCACCTGTATGTAGTCTGGTCTCTAAATTTCAAGCAGGCTCTTTCTTCTAGGTACTTAGTTTGGCTTCTGGAGGGGTCTTTTAAATCACAAACCTGTGTTCTGGCACTGTCTCCCCATCCCCCTCCAGAGGCAGGCACTCTACTTCCATACTTTATTCTTCTTCCACAACCCCAGCAAACACCCCACATTTTCCTGCCTGCTTGAGTCCTGGGCCTCCTTCCCAGTAAATAATCTTGGTGAGATCTTGCCAAGACATTTCTTAATCACATATTTTCTTTGTCTAAAAAGAGTTATAGCTGCAGTAAGTAACCTTTGTTCCTGGCACCCCCCCACATCTGGAGGAGCCCCGTGTCATTTCATGGTAAGCTTGGTTTGCCCTTTGAGCTACCACCACATAAGCTTTATTCTAGAGCCTGTATTTAAATCTTAGATTACTCGGCATGGGGCAGAAAATTGTGGTCACTGCCCCTGACCATGCTCTCTAAATATATGCAGTCTTGACCAGGTGATCAAAGGATTCTTCTAATTAGCCCCTGGGGACCCAGAGCCAAGCCTCCAGGGGCAGCTGGGCTGCAGTTCTTCTGGAAGGATCTCTCCACACCGCTGTTCTCCTTCTGAGTTTCGGAGGTTGCTCTGAAATGTGGTTTTGCGCTCTTTGGCACCAAATCCAGAGGAGAGTAAAGGGATCCCTGAGGGGGAATGGCACCCCCTGGCTTTCCCTTCTGCTGTCTGACAAAGCAGGCTCCACAAGCGTGACGGCCCGTGTGAGTTGCTGGGAAGACTAGTGGGACAGTGAGCTCATACCACCTGATGACTGAGATCTTGTAGTTATTGATCCCTCAAGGCTAAGGGAGAAAGGGCTAATGGAAAATCAAACAAACCACTAGACAGCCACAAGACTGAAGCAGAAATGATGAGAAAGCCCGAACTCGCACCAGTGGTTGCTTTACACCTTCCATGTTCCTCTGTGAGATCTGTCCCCCCCGGGTTGTCATTCACTGTTCCTCCAACTGCCTTCCTGATCAAGTCCAATTCAGTGCCTTCAGCTGGCCCTGAAGGCCTTTGCTGTATGTCCCTGAAGCATCACCTTTCACTCGGGCCCTGTCTATACCAGCACAGCCTCTGTGAGGTGGTATGCTTCCCCCTTCACTTCAGGTTTTCCAGGACTACTCTGCTATGGATGAGGCAGGCAGCCCACAATCTAAAGGTGGCTCCACCATTTCCTTGGCATATAACCCTGGGCCAGTTAGCACACCCTGCCTCAGTTTCCTGATCTGCAAAAGATGAATAATAATAGAAATGCCTGTCTCCCATGGCTGACATGGTGATTAAGTGAGTGAGTATCTGTAGAATACTAGAACAGGACCTAGGACATGGGAACTACTCAATAAGCAGCTTTGTCATTGTTTGGCTGCTGTTACTATTATCATTATTCTAGTTTGCAATGAATTCTCTCCCTCTTTAAACCCCTTTAGTACACATTTGCATTTGGCATTGATTACATACTGCTTTCAGATTCTATTTATCTTCTTATACATATGTCTTGTCTCAATTAGGCTATAAGTTACCTAAAGGTGAAGTCTATAGCTTATGTGCTTTTCTTTCCCTACAATACTTGAAAGTGTCTTAAATACAGGAACACAATCAATACTTGCTAGTAACAACAATACAAAAATACTTATGAAGCTCTACTTTGGCCAGAACTGTATTAATTACTTCACATGCATTAACTCACTGAATCTACTGACTTCTCCTCTCAGTGACCTTGATTGACTAAATGGGTGGTGAATTCCCAGAGGTGTGTCCACCTAGTTTCTTAAAAAAAAGTTACTGCCAAAAACACTTAAATTTTAAGAAAGCAGATACTACAGAGCATTGAGTCACAGCAGACTAAGTTGTTGCGATGCAATCTCTCTGCACCACTCCAAAAATATCACAGATCCATTCTGACAGTCATGGTGTACGGAATGGTCTCTGAAGGGCATAAGAGCTCATTGAAAAGAGAGAATGGTGAATTCCTGACAGGTGTAAACAATAACTTTCTGTTTCGCCTTTGACAGATCCAGGCCCTGAAAAGTGGTGGAGTAAATACACACTGAATCTCACATCAACTCCCTATCCCACCTACTGGCATCCCACCTACTAGGAAGAAAAACAGAAAAGTCAGTCCCTGATAAACACAAGGGCATCATCAGTGTTTGGCAGATGAAGAAGACAAGTGAGGAAGAGTAATAACTTCATAAACTGCATACCTATCCACAGATTTGAATGTAGCTGATGGTTAAGCCTAAAATACCAGAACCTTTTTCAGAAGTGATGTGACAGAACTTTCTAGATTAAATCAAAGATAACATTTGAAGCTGTTTTACTCGTTGGAAACACAACGGAATTTTACTTTGGGTTAAATTCAGTGACTAGGAACCTTGAAGATTTCCTTTAAAAAAGAAATATGTGAATCAACAAATATCTCCACTGTGAACTAAATGAAATGTCTACCAATGTTTAGTCTGCCTGTGGCTGCCTGTGTTTAAAGAAAGGCTGACAAACTCTTTGTATGTATATGTAAAGACTATCTCTCTCAAATTCTTCTGTTAATGACTAAGAATAAAAAGGCTGGAGTCATCCACCTTTGTTCAATGTTATGAACCTAATGCCCCATGTTACCTTTATTACAAAAAAAAGTAGGACAAGAATGTACTCTAATTTGCTATGCCATTTAAATCAAATTTTATAAAGGCCATCTTCTCTATGCATCCTTTTCCTCCTTCCTATCACCCACATATATATTCATATATACATGAAAATACATGTGTGTGTGTGTGTGTGTGTATGTGGGTGTATTGTGGGTTTCTATGCATTCATTTCCCACTTCCTGGTTTTTACCCAGCGAAGAAGAAGAAGTATTAAAAAGTCAGACAAAAAAATAAAAGAAGTTGTCACTTTTATTTTACCCAGAAAAAAATCAGGAAGTGCCCAAAATCTCAAGAGGGAACCTGCCCTACAGAAATTAGAGCTCTATTATTACAAAGATATGGTTCTGTGCCCTTAGGAATTTGCATATTTCAAAGGGTCTTTAAGTAGCCTGAATTCTCAGTGTCATTTTTTCTGGACTGTCCAGGGACAACTCAGCATCACTGATAAACAAATCAGCCAAAAATGATCACAAAGTTCAATATCAGTGTACTTTTAATGGCTGTTTCTATTTACCCTGCCAAAAAGTTAGTCACTAAAAATTACACATGCCAAATAGCTATAATTAAAAGCAGCATTAACAGTGAGAAAAGTCTGCTTGGTTAGATGATACACTCCGCAGGCCCAGCAAGCTCTTAGAGTGCTATCGAATCCCTCCGGTTGCCCGCGGAAGCTGTTCCCCACTCCTTGTTGTCATCCTGTCTCAGCTCCCAGGACACCCACTCAGGACTTCCCTGACCACTCTCCCTGGAACTGCCCCATCCTCACCTGGGTCATTCTCTTTCCTATTGTGTTTGTTTCAGAGTGGTTAGCAGAAAAGATCTTGTTTTAATTTTACTTATTCTTTTGTAGGTCTCCTCACACTAGAGTATTGGTTCACGGGTATCAAAAGCTTACCGGCCTTCCTTTTAAATGCTGTATCCTCTGGGCCAAAAACACTAGGTATATTTGAACTCTAGATATTAATTAGATAATATGAAGAAACTATTGTTAGCTTTGTTAGCTGTGATAACGAAATTTTGTTTGTTTTTTTAATGTCTATTAAAGACATACACTTGAGTTTTTATAGATAATGAAATTACATAGGGGACTTATGCTTCAAAATAGCAGAGTGGGAAAGAAGGGATAAATGTGGTAGGATAGAGATAGAACAAGATTGGTCATGTATCGATAATTGTTGAAGCTGAGTGATGAGTATATATATTGGGTTGTCAGAAAAGTCATGACGTATTTTTCTATGTTTTTCATTGCAAAAATGTGTCATAACTTTTCCGACAGCCCAATTTTTGAATATGTGTGGAAATTTTCCTTTACTTTTGAATATGTGTGGAAATTTTCCTAATAAAATCTTAAAACCTAAATAGAGAGATAAAACACATAATATTTCATATATCATTTAGCTGAATATTAATTTGATCTTAGGGGAGAGAAAGCCTTTCTAAGTAAAACATCAAAGGAAAACACAAAGAATTTTTTTTATAGCTAAATAAAAGTAGATGTTCATTCAGTTTATCAAATTAGCAATGATTCAAAACATTCTATAGATAAGAAGCCATCCATGATATACCGATTCATCTATCACTAAGAAAAAAACCTGCTTTATCATTTATGTTATTTTGCACTTTTTGAAAGAATTTTTAGATGTACACACAATGCTTATTTTCATCTTGTGCAATACTGAAAGAAAAATAAGTAGAACTGATTGTCACGGTGTCCCTAAAACTTCCTAAATCTAGGGCTAACTCCCTTGAATCACTTTTGATTCATTTGTCAATGTCTGTGACAAATGACCATTCTTACCTCTGTCCATGTGGCAATATATATCTATGGAATTAATTATCAATTAATTTTATAACACAGTGTTTAGGAAGGTCAGGCTTTCATCTTTCTGCACATGCTCACACAGTAATTAAAGAAATACATCTTCTAAAAAAGGAGCTAAGCAGGGAAGTTTGGGAGGTAACTTTATGAAGTACGTATTATTATATAAAAACCGGTAACATAAGAAAAAAACTAACGACAATTCTTTAGGGGACTTTTCATTGAGCAATCTGTTTCTGAGTTTATACTCTGATGATATTTCTAGGAAAACAAACTTCAATTTCAGGCTCACAGTTTTCCCTCACTTGAGACACAAGAATTACAAAAATAGCCGTGCTTAGAAAGGGGTTGGAAAGCGGATGCCCCTCTCCTCTTTCCACTCCTAGTACTCTCAACCTATCTATACACTAGGAAAGTAATACAGTCTAGTGGCATATACATAAATCATGGCTAAAAATGGATCAATAAATGAATGACTGAATTTCTCAAGAAAGAATACCTGGATTCACTTATTAGAGTTCTTATTAAACTTTTTAATACTTGGGTTGCATTATAATCTAAATACCTTACCTGTAATGGCGATATCAATATGAAAAGTGTTGCTAAGTCTATGTGTTATCTGTGACGTGTGAAATTAAAACGGTCTTGTAGAAATTCAAACAAATTTTATGAGTTTATGTCTAGTAGGAATTACTCAATCTAATTAGGCAGAATCTTTAAATTAAAACAATTAGCCTTGACAATCAAACTATGCCATGTGAATGTACTCACTAACCTGTGTGGCCTGAAGCCTGTAGCCAGTGGGAAATGAGCATCATACTTACAGTCTGGAACTTGCATTCCTATTTTCAGTCTTAGATGCTGATTTTCTGCAGCATCCCATGCAAGTCATTGAACTTTGTGATTTATGACATGTGAAAACAAAAAGTACCAGGAACCCACCAGAAAAAGGCATAAAATTTGGCTTAAAAGTGTTAATAGCTAACTTTAACTATGTAAATGACTGTCTAAAGCCACAGACCCCAAACCTTCAGCACACCTGAACAGAAAGCAAAGGTGGGCTGTGTCTGCCACTCATTATATGAGCCAAACAAAACTTATCCTGAAAAACAAAGAAACCCAACAGACTTGATGGTGCTTCACACACTGTGGAGCTCAGGTGCAAGTGGCTTACAGGTACCTTGGTGTGAAAAAGTCATCCTTATCCTCTATGTGGCAAGTAAGCCAGCCATATTAGAAAGAAATTAAGTCTAGACTCAATGGCATGCAGAGAAGAAAGGCTGGCCCAGCAGGCTTCCAGAGAAAAGATCAGCTTCGTTCCTGTGCTGCCAAAAAGTGTGGACCAGACTCTGAAGGCCTTAACGTCTCCCAACTCCCTATGTATGACATTAAAGATGATGAACGTGTTCCTTGTCCACACGGGATCCAAGAGGAAAACATTTTAAAAAGCAGAAAGCAAGGAGCATCACAGAGGAGTCAAAGGCCTTTTAAAACAACAAGCCTGAAATAAAAGGTTTGAGATTCACTGGAAGGAACAAGCCATTCTGGGCATTCTTCTATTCGAGGGAGGCAGGCTAGAAAGATGGAGAGATGGATGGCTGCTTCACGGCCAGGTCTTGACACGTGGTACTACTGTCTAAGAGACCACAGGAGTATTCAAATTATAGCCAAGAGGAGAAATAGATCATCAACACCATTGGGGAAATGGTCTAATTAGTTTCCAAGCAGATCACTTTGCTGCCGGAAGGCGAAATAAGGACAGTCCATCATTTTAACAAACACTTCGCTATCTGTTCTTCCCCTCACATGAGTCTTCAATGGAGAATGTTAATCCCTGGCTGCAAGAAAACCATTGTGCTCAGGTTGAGTCAAATTCTACAAGAGATGCCTGCCTTGATGCAGTCCCTGACCTAGCTGGACATGTAATATGGACCTCTGGGGATGAGGTCAGCGACAACAAGCACCACCACTACGGGGCAATGAAGTTCTCAAACAAAAAAACATAGCAAAGGAAGCAAAATACTCCGCCATCAGAAGTAGCTTGGAAAAAATTTTTTTAAAAAATTATATATATATATAAATATATATATACATGAACAGTGATGATATTAAATAATATGCATGGGTCAACTTTGCAATTTAGTTTCTAGCTTATTATCAATAGACCTGAAATAAATTGCCCCCAACAACTGTAGGGTTTCTATTTCTAGCAGCTACCATCTGAAGGGACCAGCATAGTTCCCTTTGGTTCTCATGGGAACACCAGATTTTTGACTCATCACACAGTTAACTGACTAAAATGCTCCCAGAAAGCATGAACTATGAAAGATTGAAATCTCACCTGTATCCTTTCAGTCTTCAGAGGTCAAAATGCCCTTACTGACAGAGAATTATCATGCTGGATGTCTCAACTTTTACAGAGGAGAAAACTACAAATCAGGAACGATAAGTATCTTATCCGAGGGAACAGCTAGCCCTAATTCCCAGCCAAGTGCTCGTCCCACTACATCGTGATGCCAAACTAAAAAGAAATCAATGAAAAGAAATTTGTGAACTTGAGAAGAGACGCACATTAAGAAGATGTGTGAAACCCAGAAGATATGCCGGATGCCAACAGAAGTGCGGTCACTCCTCTAGACCACTCACAAAAACTAGACAAGCATGTCTGAAAGTAAGAAACTGTCCATTTCTCTAGCTCTGAGACCAGGAGAAAGACATGATCGATGAAAGACAAATCATAAAATGTGACCAATGAGGGAAATTCTTCCTAAATGTGCCATTTCCCTGTGAGAGGAGAGAATGAGAGAGTGATGAGAATAAATAGAGTCAGATCCCATGATGGCCCATTTTAAAGTATTTATTGATGGGCCAAACATCAAGAGGATTTAGCCCTAAATGAACTTGGTAGCAGTCCCGCAAGGAACGAGGCGATCAGTCTGCCACCTCAGTCTGCAGAAACTAGGGAAGAGATGGAAGGAGACTCTGGGAGAAGAATTACCAAGCTTCACTCAAAAAGGAAAGTTCTCTTTCAAAAATGCAACCATCTATCCATCCATCCATCCATTCACCAAACACTCTACCTACAACACTGTACAGAGCTGCTGAGAGTCGCTGTTTCTTTTCAAACAACCATCTGACCTTACTTTGAATTCAATGCTGACAGCCAAAGAGGTGGGTAAAGAGAAAAAATAATCCTTCAAAGCTTCAAAATTGTTTATGTTCACTATGACAGAGATTGCCTGTTTTTCTGAAATATCAATTCTCCTCTTTTTCCTCTGGCCCTTCATTGGCTGAATGACTACCCAGAATAAAATCTACACTTCTATGTACCCACTCTTCAAAAGCTTTGTGTGTGTACCTGGTGACTAGGTTATACAGGTATATTGGAAGTTGTGTATAACAATTCTAGAAATTTTCTTTAAATAAATAAATAAATAATAATCCTTCAAGGCATGATCTCTTGCCAAAGGCACTTACTCCTTATTTCTCACACATTCGACTATGCTGAAGAATTTACACACATACACACACACACACACACACACACACACACACACACACACACTGGACATAACGTTTTCTTTTCAACCCAAATGTTTTCGTAACTCATATCAATTCTCCAGTTTATATGGACAACAACAACAAAAACGTATGGTCAGAGCAGGAAAAAAGGTGATTCCAAGTAGAGAAGAAACACACCTCCTGCTGTGAGGGGAGAGCACAGCGGGAAGGGGTAGGTGCTGCCCTGTGACTTGTGGGACCATCAGAATGAGCCCTCCCTGCCAGCCACCTGGATCTGACCATTTCTGTTAACTAATGCACTAACCTCCAGATCAAACACACGGGTAGTCTTCCTTTCCAACCTCAAGAAGCTTCTTTACCTTGATGTCTAATCAAACAGACTTAGGTAGTTTATCAGCATCCATGGTAAAAAGCGGCACACATTTACAATCTGAAAATAGGAGTTGGGTATACCAAAATCTCCTTCAATCTCCAGAGCCTTAAAGCACTCTCCTCTTGGTCTAGTCGCTTGCCCAAAGGTTTTTTTTGTTTGTTTGTTTTTTGAGGGCAGTGTCACTGACCCTCATATGTGGGACCTGAACCAGGGCCGCCAGCTTCCCAAGCCAGCGTTTAACCACCGCACCATTCGGCCGGCCCAAAAGGTTTTAATAGTAATAATATGATATGTGTTGATATATGCGGTACGTGGTCATTCATAAACCTTGTTCTTTAATTTATTCAGCAACAAATATGTCTCACGTGCTAAACATCGTGCTGAGCTCTGGGATTACAGAAGACAGGTACCCATCTAACAGAGCCTGGCACAAATGCAGGTACCAGCGCAAACGATGCTTACAGTGAGGAGTGAGGGGTCCCAGCAGACTGCACGAAGGATTGTGGAGCTCTGGGCGGAACACTTATCTCAGCCAGGGGGGCTCAAAAAGGGGTTGGGGACTGTGCTAAGAGATCAAGGATGAACAGGTGCTTGGGAGGTGAGATCTGACAAACATTAATACAGCAGATGCTCTTAGCAGCCCTACGAAGTAGGTGTGACTCTCTTCACAGCAACCCTATGTAGGTGCTACTACCCTGATTTTATGGTGAAGAAACGAAGTTTAAAGAGGAAAATGATTTGTCCCCTACAGTGACATGGCACGTGGCACTAGCATGACCCCATTCCATGGCAAGCCTCTTGAATCAAGAGGTCTTGTCTTCTTTACTATGGTAACTCCAATAGTATCTACCACATCATACACACTCACTCGGTATTTTTTCAATTAATCCAAGTCATCAGACTCCATGTCCCATGTTATGATAGCTACATCCCGGAAAACTAACCAAGAAAATTCAGATAAACATAAATCTAGCTGTCTATCTGCTTAAGATAAAACACACATCTTCATATAGGGCTATCATTTCAGGTCAAAGGCAGAGTGCGTGTGTGAGTGAGTATTTCCAAAGAGTCTAGATGCTATGTTCTCTTATTCAGAGCCAAGAAAGAACTTGGATTCTTAGTAGCACTTCAGTTCAGCTTTGCAATTACTGGCAGAGAGAGAGAGTAGGAGAGAAGAGGCAGAGGGAAGGCTCCTCACAAAGCCAGACCCATCTATCTTCCTCTCTTTTTTCAGAGGCAGCAACTAGAATTGATCTGTGATGGCTTTTCCTGTCTTACAGGAACATTCAAGCAAGACACAGTCTTTGTAGGGTGGAGCGAATGATAAGGGAGACCTGATTTGGTTTGGATTTAACAATAAGCAGAAACTCAATTTAAAAACCAAACCACTGCAGCTCCTGTATAACTCAAGATTCTGAAGTCACAATTAGAACAATCCATGTTCTCTGCATAAGCGCACTGCTAGCAACCTGACTGCATCTGACAGTCCTGCAGATACATGACTCTCAGCTAACAGTCCTGCAGAGTGTCGCCGACTGATAAAAAGTATCGCAGGGGCCTCAGACACCGAGCCAAACACAGAATTAATCAAGGAGCACATTGTTTTCTACGCTCCTTCAACAAATCTTTACGGAGCACCAACTCTATGCCCAATACTGTGGTCATGGGCACAAAACCAAGATCAGCCCTGACTTCATAGGCTTGTTGTCAACTGATGGACAAACAAACAGGCAACTACAAGATCACGTGACAGAAATTTCAAAATGGGTGTTATGAGGGTACAGGAGAAGGATATCTCATCCATGCTCAAGGAGTCCAGGAAAAGGCTCCAAGGTTGTGAGACCGGAGGATGAGCAGTCAGTTGGGAGAAGGAAGAGGATGGAAGGAGTGTTTCAGGAAGAGGAAATGGCATGTGCAAAGACAGGGGCAGGAGAGGATGGCACCTTGTAGGATCTTGAGGCACTGATGTAGGTAGCCTGAGGGTAAGGGGTGAGGGACAGGGCCAGAGAGGTAAACAAGGCCAGAGAGATCACACAGGATTTCACAGCCTTTTCAGGGTTTGCTGGGCTTTCACCTGAGGGCAACAGGGAATTCTTGGGGCAGTTTGGGAAAGCATGACCACTGCGGGGACAGAGAGGCAGACAGAATAGAGGCACGACAGCTCCTTCATTTCCCCGCTGAGAGTAGGCTGTGTTCCATGATGGAACACAGAGCTTGTATGTTCCATCACGTCACCTCAATGGGCAGCTCCTAGTCTCTACTGACTGTTTGCAGTCATCCAAAGCCGTCACCCAGCCAGGTCCCGCTCCAAACTAACAAGGACAGTGACATGAACATGGCCGTAGACTATGGCAAGATACATCGGGCCAGGAACCAGAGAGGAACCTTCAACCTGCCTTCAATGACTTTTTTTTTTACAGTATGGTTTCATTTAACCATTTCTAGGTACACATAGCTCCTCCTTAATTACCTCTTTCTAGGGGGTCAAAAAAAAGCCCCACGTCTTCAGCTTCAAATTAACATTTCCTTTGAAAGTACATGTGCTAACTAACTTTAGAGGACTGTATCATGAAGGTTGGGAGAGTGCGTTTTTCAAAGGTCTGAAAGGTACAGATGCCCCTGCTCAGTGAGTTATAATACTTTTCAAATATACATTACACTACGACTAAAGGACTGCCACGGGCTTTTTGTTTGTTTGCCTGCTTGCTTGATTTCTGCCCTTTACAGCAGAAATACAAATGGCGATCTCTACAAGGTCCTCTCGGTGAAGATTTTCTGGGTGATTCTGAGAACCATGTGCAAACACCTGGAAGCGGCAGGTGCTCTGGGGCAAAAACATCCCGGGAGTAATAAACTTGCACAGGTTAGAGAACCAGGCTCACCACTGTGGCTGCGTTAGGTCTAGACCTATTAATAAATATGGAAGTGGAAAGAGAAGAGGCCTGTCGTGGGGAGCTGAAAGAGCGCCCCACTGTACCGATGCAGCCCATGTGCATTCAATGCCTTCAAAAGTACTGACCGGGGTCTGCAGCCTCCCTCCAACAGCAGAGGGTCTGTGGTCCTCATCCGATTACCACCCGGTTCCCACCACTCTGAGCGAGTCAGGGCCTGGCTTCTGGCCCCGAGGGGACCTGGGCGCAGTGCGAGAGGGGGCCAAGCTGTCCCCTCCCCGCCCGCTGGCCTCCATCGTCACCAGGAGATGGATGTTCGTGTTCTTCTGGAAAAGAGGAGCAGGAAGCAGCTGGCTTCCAAATGCAGGATTGCAAAGCCAGGTCATCATGGGGAAAACACCAAAACAAACCGGAAAAAAAATCCCCTAGGCCCTGAGCCACAGAACACACACTTTAGCAGGGCCACAGAAGGTGCCAAACTAAACGGTGTTTCCATTTTCTCTGGCTGTTTTCTGCACAGCATCATTATTACATTAGAAAAACACTGTCTCCTCTTTGGATTGTAAACCCTCAAGGCAGGCACCCTTACGACTGCTTTTGGATCTCTCCGACTTGGAGCTATGGTATCACTAAATGAAAACCACACATAAAAGAAAATATGACTATTTTTTTCACTTTAAAAGCCCGAGCTTCCCTTCCCAGGTCAGCAGGCGGCCATCGGCTCTCTGGCCCAGGATTCCTGCTTTCCCTCTTCCTCCACACGCCCATTTGAACATCCTCTGGCATTTTATGTGGCTGTGTCCCCTGGCCTATGGAACGAAAAAGCAAGGACTTCCCAAAATATCAGGCAAAAAAGGAAGGAAGCTAATGATCTGGCCACGCGAGCACATGCTCTTTACTGCGGGCTGGATTCTATGCATTGCTCCTGCACAGGTGGTCTGCCAACCTCACTGCAAATGCTGACTAAATAACGCATAACCGTTTACTTGTACCTTTCAGAGGAAGGCGGTATGGAGGTCATGCTTTCTGAGAAAAGAAAAATTCTCTGGGATAGATTTGCATTGGCAGAGGAATAAACACTACACCTGCTTCAACCAAATGCCACGACACAGCCATTCCATTCCTGAGTTTTATTACTGAATTTCCCTCACAACAGTCGTGAATCATTGTTGGGAGACCATGGGACATCGGCAGATTGGGCTGGGAAAAAAGGAAAAAGATCATTCTAACAATAGTCACTGGCAATATCTGGCCAGGATCAAATACAGGACCGTTAAGCGAGAAAGTAATTGAAAATGGAATATGGCAATAAAATGAGACAAGCTCTCTTATGTAAGAGATAAACTGATGTATCTGGGAGAACTACAACTATAAAATTTGAAGAGCTTGGGCGGAGAAAGAAATATCAATTTGTGAAAGAATGCATTCATTCATCCAACATACTTTTCCTCTAATCACTGCTCCTCAGACACCTCGTATTTAAACTTGGTATGACTAAAAAGTTCAAGGGTTAGGCCTGATTTTACTGCCACTTCACATGTGGAATTCTCTCACGTCTTCCCTCAGTCACTTAGGCAGCAAAAGGTTTAATATCCTAACAGTGGTTTCCTTTTAATCCTAAAATAGCCTTTCTTTTATTCTGGTGGCACTATGAGCTTCTCTCCTACATCAGCCCAGTCTCAACAGCCATCTAGACTTTTTTTTTTCCTTACAGACATCCCCAGATTGTTTCTCGGCATTGTACACTCATCTCACATCCTGCCCCAGCACATCCCCTCCTCATTCACCACGCCCCCCTGCTCAGAGAGCTACCCCCTTCCAACACCCTCTGAGGCACACCCCCTCAGAACACCACACTTGGCCCCATCACAGCCACACACGGCCTGCCGAGGGAGAAGCCACACCAATACCCAGCTCCAGCAGCTGTAACACTCCCTTTCCCTTCTGTCGCTGAATGTTCAAGTTCAAGGTTAGTGAGAAGTGACAGGTTGTAAAGTCTGGAAAGTCCTTCCTCAGTCAGTCAAAAGGTTGAGGGACTGGAGAGGGCTTTTTCTTTTTTTTTTTTTTTTTTAAGATTTTATTGGGGAATTGGGGGAGGGGAACAGCGTTGGGGAATCAGGGAAGGGGAACAGACAAGTTGCCGTCTTCTTGTTCTTCAGTTTAGTTGCGGAGGATGTTGCTTCACTGTTGGTATCGTCATTGCGCTCTTCCCGGATGAGGCAGATCGGTCGCTGGCCTCTGGATGTCGCTCATCGCGGCTATTGGCAGCTCACGCTTGGCTGCCAGCCGCTCACGCTGGCTGCGGGCCACTCACTGTAGCCTATGGCAGCCCACTGCAGCAGGGGCTGCAGCCCACACCATCACCAGGGCTCGCACAGCCCAGCTCCAGGTGGAGCTGTTGTTGGCTGTAGAGGGCAGTGTCACTGGCCCTCATGTGGGATCCGAACCGGGGCCGCTGGCATCCCAAAACCAGCGCTTAACCAATGCGCCACTTGGCCGGCCCTGGAGAGGGCTTTTTCATCACACAGCCTCCCCACAGCAGTAAGAAGGCAATGAATTTCGTGCCTAGCTAATTCGGGGTTTCCCACAAAGCAACTGCTATGGATTCTTCCAGTGTTCTGGGCCACTGTGCTCACCGCCTTCCTTCCCTCACCCCGAGGTCATTTCACTTCCAATCTGAAGCTCGCTATTGCTGAGTGGTCCCTTTTCTTAAGACACGGCAACTCTGGAATAGCAAACATTTCACATGGGTGACCCCACTGTTAACATGTGGTGAGGGTCAGTGAGATTTCAATAAGGTGGCCGTCTGCTCCGGGGAGCATGGTTTATGGGCTATACTGCTGATTCCCTCGTCACTGTCCTTTAGTTCTGCATTTTGGTGAATGTGCACTATCTATTATAGGCAAGCTCTGTTTCACCCCATTAACTGAGGACAATTGTATTAGCCATATGAGTCTGAGTTCCCATGTTACTTAATTGCTACACTGCTGTGCTAACGAAGTTAGGATGGGGTTTGGCAAGAGTGTAGATCACCTTCACGTACAGATATTTGTAGTTTTATTTTTCCTTTTGCCAGCTTGCTGCACGGTTTCAATTGCCTACCATCTGCCTTTGAACAATCTAACTGCGAACAGATAGATTTTATTTGGAGGATGAAATGCTTTGAGCTCCTCCTAGAAAAGCATTTTCATAGAGTGGTGTTCAGGGCATTCACTGTTTAATAGGATCTCGGAGGCGATTCCGTTTGGATTGGGAGTTGGTTCCTTTCCATAGTCAAAGTGCACTGTAAAATAAAAAAAAACTCATGACCCCAGAAGGAAACAGGGTGGTCAGTGGGCCAGAACCAACCTTTCACCTTAAAATGAGCCCTGAAACACCCAGTGGAGGGGCAGGTGGAGAGAGAGGGGAGCTGATAGTTTTGTATATGATCTACTTCCTCCTCTACCATCTTTAATTCATTTTGAGTTTGGAAAAGAAAAGAATCCAAACGCAAAGCATTCAAAACCTTCTGAGTCTGTGGTTTTCTTTACATGGTCAAAAGACACCCAACTGCAAAGTAGCTATGTTCACTCAGTTCACCAGGTTGATTAAAAATAATTTCCCACTAATTATAATAACTTGACTTAAATGGATCTATTCTTTTAAAAATACAGTTTAAAGTAAATAAAACCAACTACCGAATCAAAAATCAGTAAGCTAGCTGGGAATTAGAAGACCTGGGCTCTAGTTTGGGCCTTAATCTAAAATTCCTCAAAGCTGTAGCTCCAAATGTCTAAATTTTGTGATTCTAATGACCATCTTCAGAATTACAAGTGCTCAGCAGTCACAACTGATTGTCTAGACATTATGATGCTGTTCATTCTGATCCTTTATCATCGTGACAGGAGACCCAGAGCCCTGTCCAGCAAATGTAGGTTTGATAAGAGTGTCAGGGAAATGAAGCTCCCGACTCGGGCCCCTCCTAAACAACTCTCAGACTACAGCAGCAGTCTCAAGAAAATCCCCGTTTTTCTACCCCAACCACTAAACCCCACTGGACTCCTGAGTCCGAGTTGGTGCGTCATTGTTTTGGAATGGTTGTGAAGGCTAACACTGAGTTCTAAAAAAATCAACAGCTTTCTCCTCTCCTCCTCTGCAGAACCACTGGGATGCATGTGGGGAGACGATCCCTGTCCCAGGAAGGAGAAATCTACAATAAACTTTAAAGGTTTTGGTTGTTCCCGTCACTTCTTAAGAGCAAAATAGATAAGGAAAAGCAAGAACAACCCACAGTCCCAGCTCCTTCCACCTATCCCACTCTAAAAAGTCTACATGACTTTTAATAAAATGTTAGTGGTTCTTTGTTTTATTATAAATGATTAAAATCCTGAAAAGGACGTGTTTAGAATCCTACAAGGCAAGTTTCAAAGTCTGATACTTGCAGGAGTGCCGTTCTTCAGGTGGAATAAAAAGTTAAAGGTATTAAAGGCTACTTTTTTATTTACAAGATGGGAATTCGTACGTATGGCTGGCCTGGTCTTACAACTGATCCCATAAGCCACCTCCCTAAATCTTCTCCCTATTATTTTTAGAAGAGCGAGAACCTCTCTGCTTTCATTCCTAAATGATGTTGCTCTTTGGTGGGGTATGACTCAAACAGAATTCCCTCAACTCCTTCCATCCCTTCCCAGAACAGGCTATGTTGCAAACAAGATGAAACTACCCTTGTACAGAAAACAATCATATAAAGAGACCATAATAAATGTCAAAGAATATGGGTATCTCAGTAAAAGTCTAAATAGGAAAGTCTTTTTCAAAAAATTCAGTTTAACTACTTAAATAAAGCACAGCACACATTATAAAATCTACTGTCAAATGAGAAAATTATAATTCCCAATACTCTAATATTGCACAGCAATGTATTATAAATATTAAAACACTTAACAAAATATTAGTTGTTGAAGTTAAAGCAATAATTATAACTTCTAAGTTCACTATTAGAAAAAGTCACACATTTAAACTGGGTTTCTTACCTAAACTGAACGAGACCTACATAAATTACAAAGAGTAACTTTTAAACTTTTACTCTGTCAGAATCACATGAACAATTTCTCAATTATTATAAATTGGAATTAATCGCTATATCAAAAGCTGCCAAAAAATTTACTTTCCTTCCCCTATTTCTGACGGGCATGCTTGATATACGTTCCAAATACTATTAGGTCCACTTGGCAAATTTAGGTAATAAAAGCTGGTATAATCTCTAATTAACAGGAATATCAGCATAACCCCAAGAACAAGAAAAACTTAAAGGCTAAAAGGAAACTATAAATTACAAAATGAACAAACCAAGGTGAACCATGAAGTACTAAAACCGTAATTTGGGGAAGGAACCACGATTGGGGTTCCTTCCAATCAAAAAGCAAAGGGTGGCACCCAGGGTATGAGAGCCTACAGTCCAGGGGCCGGCGCAAATGTGTTTTGGGGAGAACTCACTTCAGCACATCCTGTTTAAAGGCTCACAAGCCAGGCATTGTGTGCTGGAGGGCAATTGTTTCTATTTGGGCACCATGAATAGTGCATAATGAAATGGAAGAGAAACAAGTGTATTTTATTTTAATAAAGAAAGAGAAGGTTCCCCAAAGAAGTTTACAGAGGTGAGCAGAAAGACTGGCGGAAGATGAGGAGGGAGCCACGGAGAGGTGGGAAAGTGAATGGTAAAGCTAAGTGGGCTAATAATAGACAGAAGGAAGTTCTGCACTGCAGGAGATAGAGATGCAAAGGAAGAGAGGCAGGCTGGCGAGCCAGGGAGGCACTGGTAATAATCCTACTGCACAAGAGGTGGCACAGACAGAACCTTGGAAAAAAAAAAAGGAAAGAAAGAAAACGTCCATCTGCCCCCCACCCCCACCCCAACCCAACTTCTTTTAGATCAGACCTCTACATCACTTACAACACAAACTTGAGATTGGCAACTACAGACCTTCTGTTAAAGAAGTCTACTATTAGCTGTGAACAGCGTTTTGATGTTCTGGAAATGCATATGGGTTTCATGCAGTGTGGGAACTAAAGTCAAGCCCAGGAAAAGGGGAAGTGAGTTTACAGAAAGCTCTTTAAAGACGTGTGCGCATGTGTGTGTGGGTGTGTCTCTACTCAGACCCAATTTCACATCTCCCACAAAGTGAGAGCTGCAAAGACTTGTAAGGGTCTGAAGACATGGCCTTGAGTTCAGCCCAACACAGCTGGAGGAAAGCCCAATGCAGGAGCACATGGGGCAGCTGCCCTCCATCTTGGAGCGCAGGACTTGCCAAAGGGATTAGGCTGCTGGCCCAGGAGGTCCAACATCCTGCTCTGAAGCTTACCCGAAGGAGGCAGGAGGGTATGCTTGTGTGTTTGTTTAACAGAGGTAGCACACCTGGCTGGGCAGTTGTGCAATCTGATACTACAGGGGAAAATTTCTTCCCGATCTCACCTTGTGATCAGATTCTGCCCTGAAGCATAAGGCTTAAGTGTCCCTGCAACTTTTATCCCGAAGGAAGACAAACAGACTGAAGAGTCCTTCTCAACACCAGCCAGGGGTCGTGAAAATGGAGAAAATTCAGAAAAGACCCATGGTTTGGAGTCTTTGATCACTGAGTGTCATCTTCCACTCGAAGGCTCGTTGGTAGTAAGGCCATTCCTCAACAGCCCGGATCTCAGGCAATTTTATTTTCCATAAAAGTAATTTGTAAAAATGTAACAGCATGTCCTTTTGTAAGGCTTGCCCCATTAAGTAAAGAACAGTGAGAAGTCCTTTACGAGCTCACTCATCACCATTCAGTATTTGGAAAACATGGTAACTTTTGCTGAGGGGGGTTCCTTCCCACATGACTGCATGAGCACTTTTTATTGTATTCCTATTTACATTTCAACAGCTCATTAAGAAATTTTGTCCTGAGCAGGTCAATTTTTAAGCAACTTCAAATGAAAATAATGACTGATAGCCCTAATAGAGTCACAGGGGTTCAAATTTTTGTTCTTAAGCAGATGGCGAGATCTAGGATCATAATTCCTCACAGAACTAAATGGGGAATAGTCCCAAGATTAGATCGTGATATACTACTTGTCAGGAACCCTAGATCCCATCAGTGCTAAGCCGCAAGTTTCTGTGTTCCCTGAAGTCAGCTTACCACTGGCTCTGGTAAGGCAAGAAGGAAAGACAGGAAGTGGGCGGGGAAAGAAATGGCCTCTATATCAACAGTCGCAGCCGTGGAGATACTGGGCAAGGATAGTAGCAATGGGAGGAAAAATGACAGCAGCACGTTGTCCAAGAATGAGGTGTAAGAGGGTACACCCTTGTTCACAAGAGGGTACACCTTGGCGGCCACGCCCACCTTAGCAGCTTCATAAATCTGTATTTTTCCTGGGAACACACGGATCTATGCTTTGCTGTTGCCCTAGGTAGCTTAGATTAGCATTCCTGTAATAACTCCATACTTGCCACACAACCTTTCTTGGAGCCTATTTGAGAGGGGCAAGGGCAACCTGAGACCCGAGAGGACAGAAAGGCCTTGAGTAAAGCAGCATGAAGATGACCCACCTGCAGCCAAGACAAGGTCAACGCCAGGAGGGCTAGTAGGCAGCGTAGGGTCTGGTAAAGACAGCCCCTGGCAGGTAGCCAAGAAAACCCAGCAGATGACAGTTTGGGGGGAACAGTAAAAGAACCCTTGCTGGGATAGGACTGGGGTTCAGAAATTAAAACTTTTCACATATTCTATTGCCTCGAGACCCTGCTCCGTGTCAGTAGCAACAAGAGTAAGGAGAAAATAAGCCATTTGGGCTTGTGTGGAAGGTCCAGGTACATCTGCTTCTATCAGAAAATACCTGACTTCTCCCAATTGGTCCATGTCACAGTTCATAACCCCAATACACTCTCCTAACAGTCATCTCTGTAAGCAAATAGCATTGTGTTGTCCACTGTAAACAGAAATGTGCGGCCATCCTACCATCCATAACACATGACTCTGAGTTGTGTTTCTAGTCCTGTAGAATACTCAGTCATTCTCACTGGGTGAGGCCTCCAGAGCAAGGCACTAGGACTGAAATAAGAGGTCCGAAGGGATCATCATCCCAGATAAGGCTGGACCAGAACATGGGATTTGGAGGAGAGGGTTGAAAAGAGCTGAGCCACGTGAAAGGCCATCGCAGACTTGGAAAGGCCATCGCAGACGTCACAGAGGCCTCGGAAAGCTGCGCTGCTCTTGCAAGTTATCTCTGCCCATCAGCTAGCAGAGGAATGAGGTGGGAGAACCACCGGTAGCCCCGCACAGCGGTGACGGGCCACTGGTTCCCACTGGTTCACAGCTAGCAATGTTAAGACTGCACTATGGCTGCAACAAACAGCTATCAGATCTCTCTCCCTCACCCAGGAGGCATCTTGAGTGAAGCCAAGGAAAGGGGATGGATAAGTGATGAAGTTCATTCATTTGGGGCAGTTCATGCTACTTCTTATACATCAGGTTTAAAGGTTCTCCAGCTGTCCAAGTTCCTCTCTGCAGGGCAGAGGGAAGAACGAATGGGTGCACATGTCTATTCAGTGCTTAAGTCTCACGGGAGCACCTCAGGTGTTGGGGTGACAGTGCAGTTAGCCCTACCATGAGATCCTGACCCTGCAATAAAAGTGGTCTCTACCTTTCTTCCTGCCTCTACCTTTAAGGAGTATTTGTTTGAGATTTCAACTGTGCAAGGTCGTTAACTTACAGTTCTCTTATGTATCACAGAGCCTAGCTAGCACCCACTGAGCCAGAATAGAAGCTTAAAAAATACTTGCTGATTTAAAAGATTCTATTCAACTAACCTACATTGGACCTTCTCTGTGCCAGGCACTGTGCTGGACACTGGAAACACAATAACAAATCCATTAGGCTCTTGCTCTCAGAGGGCTTTCACTCTAGTTAGAGGACGATAAACAAACTGTAACAGGATCATTGCCAATAACGGAAGTATCTCAATGAGTTGTAGGAGGCTGTGCCTATTAGCAACAATGCTTAAGAAATGGGCTTCAGGGGCGGGCAGAGTGGCGCATTGGTTAAGAGCTGGCTTGGGATGCCAGCAGCCCCGGTTCGGATCCCACATATGAGAGCCAGTGACACTGCCCTCTACAGCTAAGGTGGTGAACAATAGCTCCACCTGGAGCTGGGCTGCTGTGAGTGCCTGGGACAGCACAGCTGCAGCCCCTGCTGCAGTGGGCTGCCATAGGCTACAGTGAGTGGCCGGCAGCCAGTGTGAGCGGCTGGCAGCCAGTGTGAGCTGCCAAGAGCCGCCGTGAGTGGCTGTTCAGAGGCCAGCGACAGATCTGCCTCACCTGGGAAGAGCACAATGATGATACCCACATGGGCCAGTGAAGCCATGTCCTCCACAACTAGACTGAAGAACCAAAGGACAGCAACTTGTCTGTTCCCCTTCCCCGGTTCCCCAACGCTGTTCCCCTCCAATTCCCCAATAAAATCTTTAAAAAAAAAAAAAAAAAGAAATGGGCTTCAGATGGATGACAAGTTGGTTATCAGGCAGAAGAAGGATCAGGGGAAGCTTTCAGGCATAAAAATTCATAAGTCTGTTATGTGGTTTGTGAGAAGAGAAGGTTACTGGTTGGAACATAGCATGGAAGAGGTTGGAGATGATTCTAGAAAGGCAGACTGTACAGGGCCCGGTATGCCATGATAAAGAGCTGGGTTTCATCCTGAACTTCAGTGTCAGAAAGAAACTTGTGTGACTAACTTTTATTTGCAAAAATCATTCTGGGTTGAACTGGAAGGTGCCTGAGTGCATATAGGAAGAGGGGCGACAACTGAAGAGTCTGGGGCCAGAAGGAAGGCAGTGCTGGTCAGAATGGAGAAGAAAGGACAGCGAGAGATGGGTACGGAGTACTGCCCGGGTGCCTTGCAGGCCCAAGACCTAGCTAGCACATCTGCCCTCCACAAGCTTACGATCCAGTAGCCTAGAGAAGCAATGGTGGTGAAGTCTGTTAGAGCACATGCACCAGAAAGAGCACATTACTCATTCCCCTTAGTCCTGGATGGCTTTAGTGGTAGCACTGGCTTTAAGTTGGCCTTTGAAGAATGAGACAGAAGTGACTTGGCAGAACTATTCATTTACTCTTTTCTTGGCCATTCTCCCTTGTGCTTTGTATCCCGCACAATTTTATTTAGCTCTATCTTTATGTACAAGACTCTTAGATGGATTCTTCTAACAGAAACCTCCACTAAAAGGTAAAAAAAAAAAAAGCTACCATCTTCTCTCACATTAGTCCTGCTCATCAACACCTCTTGGCAGTATCTGACCCATGTGGGGCAAAACAAATAACTAAAAGCAATAATAATAAGGCTTTGCCAGACTGGCCAACTGATCCAGTCAGAGGATTATAAGAGACACCTGCTTTTTGAAACAACAGCTGCGAACACAGAAGCATGGCATCATAGTTACAAGAAAGAGTTCTCATTAAAATCCAACAGCAGCAGAAACTGGCATGGGCCAATTTTCAGCTTTGTCACCTGAAAGTAAAAAGAATTCAGTTACGATTAGACACACAATAGGAACTCTGCTTTGCTGAACATGGGAACCTGAAGTCGGGTTTGCTTATGGGGAGGTGATTACCCATTCATCAAGTATTCTAAATCCTTACAGCACCTATTACATACGCGGGGTGCTATCACACACACAGTGAAGCTTTTTGGAGTTTGGCTACTTCACACCCTGTGGCTGACCAAACACCTCTTCATTTCAGCCAGGTTCAAAAACAAACCAGAATATAGCCCAATGTAGAATGTGGATACTATCATAGGAGCAAATAAACATTTAAATTAGTTTCTCAGTTCATTCACCACTGAAGATACACACACACAATCTACCAATATATAAACACCACAGGCAAACTATTCTGTAGCTGCACTATGTCCACATTACCTTCCCAGACTGGACTAGGGAGATGCTCTTAGAAACAGCTTGTTAACAGCCTTTCACATTGCTATTTAACAATCCGTTTATAGCCCAGCAGAAAGCCAGCCCCCCAAGGAGGTATATTTTACATCTCCATGTAAGGTTTCTTTGACACAGAGCTGGGGTTTGTACCTTTCACTCTGTAAGCTAGAAATCAGATTATACCACAATTTCTGTTACTTAGGCTCCTGTGAGCATACTGTATATGGGCATCTATGCAAACAGTCACAAGAACGAACCTTTGGAATAAAAGCAGAGTGATGCCCAAGAAAGCACAAGCCTTATCATACAGTCCTTACTAGACCTAAAAATAGCAGATAAAGGCATGGTGTCAGCTACTCTCCGACTGTTCTCCCTAGAACATGCTAATTCTAACCTCCAGTGTTGATACTTAAGCCTGGGTCTTCAATAACTTTACCCAGGAGCCTTTCTCCGACCCAAAGAAGCTACTTTCTAGACTGTGGAGTATGGAGCAATCTTTCAATGCCTATCACTTATGAGGCTATTGATGCACACAAATGTAAACAAAGAGGGAACCTGAAATTGTGAATTTTCCCCCAAAGCCTAACATTTGTGCCTCAAGGAGACTAGGACCAGCAGACGCCTTTCTGGCAAATGGTGTAGTAGAAACCCCTGCAGCACTTGGCATGGTCAACCACTCAATGTGCAGCTAGCACTTACCTCCCCCTGTCTGGGGAAGCGTGCAGCCAGAACTTCCCCCAAATTAGCATCATCTTGTCAACACAGTCCCCAATGGGAGTCCCACAAGGATTAAGAGAAGAGAACCCTAAGAATTCAAGACCCCCAAGAAGAACCATTGATATACCAGTTTGGGGGCCAGAGTGGTGGGGCGAATTCTTTCCAATAACCGTTTTGGCACTTAGCCTGGCAGTCCACCAACATAAGCACCCAGGCAGAGTGACTGGATTTGCCCTAGGCTCTGCAGGTCATCCTAAAATGTACCCAAATAAGTTGAAACAGGACGTGTTGTGAACTCACTTTCACCTATAACCGAGCTATAAATGAACCGAGAGGCAAGAGGACTGTACTCTCACCCACCCACACCTCCTCCACGCTGAACCTTCAGAGACCACAGCTGAAATGGAAACGCGCACAGAGCCACCTTCCCTTACATCAGCTGCTCAACACAATGGCTAACCACCAAAGCACACAAAGGCCTCGTCCCTACCTTTGAGAAGCTCCATGTGGCCAGTTTACCAGAATTGTCAAGATAGACAAATTCTCAGGCAAACAGGCTCACGTGAACAGTCACTGTGCCCCTGGGTCCCCCTCGTCCCTCTCTGCTGGAATAACAAGCGCTGTCACTGGCATCCGCGTGGCTCTCTGCCTTTCTTCCTTCATGTACTTTGATGGTTCTTGACTCTCTGAGCCCTTAGCCCACATACCTCCAAGCACAGTACACTGCCCTTGCACCTAGAAAATAACATATAAATAGCCTGCCACCGGTGTCAGTGCCTCCTTGTTCATTTTCGAGGGTAGGTAGCTTAGAAAACCCAAGGTACCAGGAAGGGTGGGAGCATAGAAGACGGACACACTAATAGGTGCCCTACTTGAGATGCAACCAAACACTCAGGTCCCTTTGCCCATCTCCCTGCCTGTCTGGGTACAAGTTAGATACCTTTACGGCATGCTGAAAACGATTAGAGGATCATCACTCCAGCCCTCCTGTGCTCGCCAACATTCCCCCTGGATTCCATCGTGTTCAAAAGCTGTGTCTGCCCTACAGCTGGCTTCTGCCTGCGGAGCAGCGCGCCCTCGCCATCTAACTCGCGGCCCTGCCAAACACCCAGAGCCTCACAGACACAAAAACCAACGCAGAGCGCAAAATTCGGAGAGTGAGCCTCCGTTGCTCTGCTTCTCCGAGGGTAAAGACTCTCACTTTTCCAAGTGGTATGGTCTCTGTTTTCCCCCTGATGTACTCGAGTCAGCAGACTAAGGGAAGCACTAAATGGCACAAAGTCAAGAAAGGGGCTGGCAGCTTTCCAGGGGATTTGAGATGTAATCAGCCAAATCGGGTCATTCAGGTCTCCAAGTGGAGGCGAAGAGGAGACTTCCCCAACCTGGGGAATCTACATGACTCAGACTTCTTCCCCCAAATGACAGCTCTCCCACCTGGCTCACATCACTTAGCATATAGGTCGGATCCAAAGGCGCAACGTGAGAGTGACTCCTCCTGCTGTCCCCACTCATCACTGGACATTACTGTCAAGACCCGTGAGTCTGGGGAGTCCTGGCTATCAACAGTGGAACGCAGCAGAGTCAAGTGAACTCGTGACATGGATTTTTAAAGTCTCTCAGGTCTTAAGTCAAAAGGAGGACACAGCAGCTACAAAATACACCCGGGGTCCAATCCTTAAAATTTTCCATTCCCCAAAACCAGGTGTGCCAACTCTATGGCAGGAAGTTGGGCAGGATCCTACACACACAGAGGGCCCAAAGAAAACAGAATTCACCTCTGACCTTTTGGGTGCCCGGCCTGCGATCACAAATCTATACACAAAAATATGAGGCTGGGCCACATGGCTGAGTGAGGAGACACTACAGTGTGGTTTGCTCCGGTGGGAGTCTGATTGGATGGTCAAGGGTAGTCTGGGAAAGACAAATGGTCTAGAAGCAGCCATGGATAACAAAGGAACTAGTGTGGAGAGCAGTTTCCTTCCCTTGTCTGAGCTCCTAAAGGCAGCCCAGAAAAGCGCTTAGCCAACTCCCACTCCCCTTTTTATAAAGTGCCACATTTCCTCTTGCCCACTCCAGTGAGGATCTCTGTATCTGAGTAGTCATCAGGCTGGAACAATACTAATTCTAAATTGTCTCTTGACCTGGGTTCTTCCTTAGAGACCCAGGCACGATTCCTGACCACACCCACAACAAGGTGGCCACCTGAGCCCTGCCTCTTGTCTTCTCATCTCTCAGCAGTGCCACAACTGCCACACCTCGACTCACACTTCCACTAGGGAACCCGGGGAAGTGTTAGGGAAATGGGCAACTTCAGGGACAAACAGGCTGTTTTTTGGGGTTGGGTTTTCTTCACTACAAGGCTGATTTCTATCTGCAGCTCACTTCTTCCAGGAAAGACTTGAGAGTCAGCATCTCATCTTTGGTTTCTGCTTCCTCAACATAGAGGGGATGTGAGTGAGGCAGGATTCCCGACCTTATGCTGCAGGTAAGTCTTCAGCACGATACAGTTACATGGCCCGTCAGAGAGGGTACAAGTCAGCGGAGGAGCAAAATCACAAACTGGCACTTGTGTTTTCCAGGACGAGTGCCGAGGAATGATGCTCTCCAAATCTAACAAGCTCTTTCTTCACGTCCACACCTGCTTCATGGGGTCAGCAGAGGAGACAGTTACTGTTCCTGCACTACTCATTTTCTGGTGTATATTTCACTTTCTCATTTAACGTGTACATACAAAGGAAAACTCAGAAATGCATTTTAAGTCCACAGCAAAGAAAATATAGTTGCTGAAAATAGGTACTTCAGTCCTTTAAAAATGAAGGTTCCCTCATGCCCCAAAGTAACAAATTTGGCTTTTTCTAACTCTTGCACTAACAGCCATCTATTCCCCGCTCTTGAAACTGGAAATTCACCACCCCACAGCAAGCAGTGTCTGTTCTGTGGTCAGACAGACATGGAACTGCCTGTTAAACAAAAAGCAGACTAAAGAATTGATGCTGTCTTTCAAGACTCACCCCTGTTGCAGATAATAAGCAACTGTGCGAACAAGCGGATCCTTGAATAGGTTCAAATACTTGAGTGCTGAGTAATAACGCTAGTTAGAGGCACTGTACAGTACTTCCAGGCTTAGCTTTTTTCCTGGTCTTTCATCTCTGGAAGCTTATTCAGAACCATACTAGCTATTCCCTCAAAACTTTACTGTAAGATGTAAAAGGCATTTGTTATTATCCTGTAATTGCAGTTGGCTCATCTCTCCTGTTATTGAGGCTAATATTCAATTAAAGTTAGAATAAGAGCTTTTCTGAACACTGACTGAATGACCCCAGCGCTATGAGAAACTCGATGGGATAGTGACAAGCGCACTTGCTGGGAGTCAGCCAACTTGGGAGGCCTAGATTTTAGTTCAGGCAGGGCCATGAACCAGCCATGAACTTGAGCAAGACCATTAACATCTCTGGCCTCCGTATTCTCAACTATGTAATGTAGGCAAAGGACTTAGAAAATCTCTAGCCCCTTCTAGGTCCACATAATGTGGAGGATTTACAAAGAGGGAGAAAAACTTTTTTTTTTTTTTTTACACAGTGTAAGGCACTGCAGTAGACAATGTACACATCCCAAGCTCTAAGAGATAGGTATTTTTATTACCATGTCAGATGAGTTAATGGGTTCAAGATGAAGATGAACAAGTTCAAGTTCACACTCAGTTCTGTCTACTCCACTGTCTGTGGTCTTTCCCTAGAAGCTCTCCACAGTATGGCAATGACTAGACCGCTCTTCTCAGCAATTTACAACCTTCTTAAGGGAAAGAGCTTTTCCAGATAAGAACCAAAGAACAACATCAGACAAAATACAATACAAATCAAAATCTGAAGCCGACGTGATTGGATCTACACTGTGGCCACACTTACACCACTGAGCACAGTCACCCACAGTGTTCAGACCACCAGGGCAACACACCCTTTCCAGGTCACTCAGGAAATGAGATCGTTTTCTGTATGTCTGACTCCCACATACAAAGGGGAAAAAACCCCGAGGAGAACACAAGCTCTGGTGAGTGTGCAGATTTATTGAGTAGCTCTTTCCTACCTTTACTGGGGAGTCAAGCATTTTTCGTAAGTCATTCGTCCAGATAACTGAAGTATAGAAACTTAACATTATTTTTATGCCATTTTTGTTGGATAGCTTTCTAATTTACAGTTTGTCTTTAACTTGAAAGTCATAATTATAATCATTAATATCATCATTGATAGTGCCATACAAAGGGGTTTAATGCTCTATATAAGTGTCCTCACGATGAAGCTTTGCTTTCTGAATTATCTGTGTTTTCTCTGTTTTCCTAGGCCACACTGTTAGAGAGACATGGCCATAGGATAGCTGAATCTGATGGGCTCAGCAACAGTGAACAATGTGACCACTGCAGGCATGCTATTTAAATGACATGGGACTCAGTTTCCTCATCTGTTCCAAGAACAATCTGGGTTATACTTTCTTGATCCATTCTTATTACCTCCACAACACACCTCTCTCTCTGCTTCCCTCTCTATATCTGCACTAAAGACATGCCTCATTAAAGTTGTTTGAATCCAGAAATTTATCAAGTAAAAGCCAAAATTCTCTCTTCATTCAAGTAAATTAGAACAAGGCCAACATGGTCAGACTATCAGAAGAGAGGAAAAGAAAAAAAAGAATTATTCCTTTGGTAACGAAGAACAATCAGGGAACACCTGAAAAGATTTCAGGTAGATTCCTAGAAATCACAGTTTTAAAGATATATATGAAGGATAGTTTGGGGGGGAAAAAAATTGTGTTCATGGATTGTTTAAAAAGTTTTAAAATAAAAAAAAAGTTGCAGAAAGAGAAGAGACTGACTAGGGAGTGATACAGGGAAGGTGTCTGGCCCCGAGTTTGGGCAGGACGAGGGGACACAGCCTCAGCCTGTCACCCACTTAATGAAAGAGTAATTAATTGGGCCCTGGGGGAACAGGAGAGGCAGAGAGGGAAAAGTTTCTGAGAAAAACATGAAGGACCCCAAATGAAACCCATTGAACAAAATATCACTAGAGAATATTGGGGATTGGCCTAAAAATCGAAGATCTGAACATTCATTCCAACATGGGTGGTGCGATATTACCACCTAGCTATTCACACAATGAGAGAATGGCTAGAAAAACCCACCTTGAAAGGAGACCAGAGAGAGAAGGAAAGTCAGGACCTCGGGAAACAACCCCACCTGCTCTCTTCCTGCCTCTCATCTTGGCTTACATGAACTCCGCCACAGCCCCATCACTCTTAGTTTCCTAATTTTCTTCATAAAGATGGCTGTACTGGAGAATAGTGTCAGGAGAGGCACTCTGAAACTGTAGTCCCATGAGGTCGAGTCTGGCCCTGGCTTTGCCGTGTACAGCCTGTGGGGTCTGAGGCCAGTACGTCACTAGCGACTCTGGGCTTCAAGGTTCCTCATTTGAAAAATGGGGAGAAGAACTGCATCCCTGAGCAAGTTGTGAAGAGTACAGGAGACAATGTAATAAAACACTTAGCACAAGGGCCAGCAGACAGTCGTGTTCAATAGTGACGGAGGTGATGATGATGATGAGGGAGGAAGAGGAGTAAGAGAAAGAAATGTAGGAGCAATGGCCACTACACAGCACACAAACACCTTTCGTTACATAGAATTTATAAAGCCCCCAAAATGCAAGTGTTGCACAGTTTTTTCCACGAGCGCTGTCCAGTTACGCTCATCTGTTGGAGTCCACACCTAACAAACACTGGCTGATGCCTTCCTTAGTCAGTACCCCCTTCCCAGCCCATACTCGGAAAATTCCAGATCATTTAGAAAAAGATCGGGCTAAACTGTATGTTTTCAGGATCTAAGAAGAAAGGTTATCAAGCAAATGAACAGAGCAAATAATATACCTGTGGTAATATCTACACAGAGGGAACAGTTTCAAGCACACAGTAGCACTTGCTTCTCACCAACAGAAGATGTGAACACAAGACATTTTCGCCTCTTCACTGACACCACCCTGCGATGCCCCAGTGAGCAACGCTTTATTAGTCTAGTTCCCGTATGTTCAAAAATCAATATAGCACTGTGTTTGTGTGGTAGTAGGCAATAATTCTAGCTTCTCACTAATTTAGCCTGGTCTTTCTCTCCCCAAACACTAAGTTGGCAGTGAACAGTCTTTAGGCTGGGCCTCTTTTGGCGTGGGAACCCTGAATACTCTCACACTCATTCTATTCAACAAATATACACAGAGATTGGTTTCTTACACACATCTAACAACAAATACAGCAGTGAAGGACTCTGCCAGAAAACAAACTCCAGCGCTCTTTCTAAAGTAGCATTCACAGAGAAAAATATGTCATTTGTATACCCCATACCCTAGGGGACTTCATTTGACACCCATTCACTCAGCTGGGAGATCCACACCAAAGGGCAACTTTTGAAAATCAGTAATAAAATGCAACTGCTCTTCAAGTGAATCCTAACAACCCTTTGCTCCCTTGCCCCTGATCTGCTTTGGTGTGAGTAAATGCAATTCAACTCAGATTTACAGAATTGGGTTTAGTTCTACCTTCCTCTGGCGCCCAAATTTGGGATGTTTTTTGCCCCTGGGTTGCCTATGCTAAGGAAATAAGCTTCTTCTCGAGGACCAGCTGCCATGTTTTTAGCTGATGCTGTTTGAAACAGGGAGCTTTCTACACATAAACAAGGTATAAGCTTGTCTGCCCCCTGGATAAGAGAGCCTACGATCCACTCAAAAACTCCTTAGAGGGCCGGCCAAGTGGCGTGGTGGTTAAGAGCTGGCTTGGGATGCCAGCGGCCCCAGTTCAGATCCCATATATGAGGCCCAGTGACACTGCCCTCTAAAAAAAATAAAATAAAATAAAAAATCTGACCATTCTTTAAAAAAAACAAAAAAAAAAACAACTCCTCAGAAAAGGTCCTGTTATACAGGTCCAGTGCCCTCAGCTCAAAGCACAAGTGCCAGTCCTTCATATGCTATAAAAAAAACAAAACAAAACAAAACAAAAACGCTGCATCCCACCCACCCCATCTGTGAGAATATGTCCAAAGAACTCAAAGCAGGATCTTCAAGAGATATCTGCATACCCATGTTCACTGCAGCTCTAGTCACAACAGCCATGAGATGGAAGTAACCCAAATGTCCATCAACAGATGAATGGATAAAGAAAATGTGACATGTACATAAAATGGAATATTGTGCAGCCTTTAAAAAAAAAAAAAAAAAAAAGGAAACCCTGTCACATGCTATAACATGGATGAACCTGAAAGGCAATATGTTAGGCGAAATAGAAATGTATGACTCCACACATATGAAGTACATAAAGTAGTCAAAGTCATGGGAACAGAAAAGAAAAAGGTGGTTATTAAGGGCTGGGAGGAGAGGAGGGGGGAAATTAGTGTTGAGTGGGTATAGGTTCAATGTTGCGAGATGAGAAAGTTCTAAAGATCTGTTACACAACAACATGAATCTACATAACACTACTGAACTGTACACTTACAAATGGTTAAGATGGTAAATTTAATGTTCTGTGTTTTGTACCATAATAAAAAAAAAAAGGTATTGTTGCAAATACAAGTCCATCAGGCGTTTCTTCCTTCATCCCCTACTCCTACTACTTCCTCTTCTCACATCTAACAATATACCCTCTTGGCCCAATATTCCCCCACCCTACACACACCATCTTCCTTGGCACATACCTCCGTGCCCTCATACCAGCTGGCTTGTGATTAAAATGGACCAAGCTAGGAAGTGCCAGAGAGAGCGTGGCCTATTGTATCGAATTTCCTTGGCCTTTTATAGGGCTGCACCGTGAACCCAGCAAATGCAGGGCAGTGGCCTGAGAATCAGGAGGCCTGTGCTGCTCTAAACCTGACTTACTCACCATCAGCTGAGCAAACCCTTTAGCTCTCTGGACCTCCTCTCTATAAAAACAGGTTGGCCCCGCTGATCTCTAAGGCCTTTCAGCTCAGAAAGTCTACAAGTTCCCTGATTTAACTGACAAAGAAACTGGGGAAAACTTAGAAGCCTGCTAATCTGAATCTTCTAAAGTGATTCCTCAAGCCCCTTTGTTGTATCTTTGACTTGATTCTTTTTTTTTTTTTTTTTGGTCTGGTTAGAGATAAAAGCAGTTTTTGAAAATTTTATCAAAATAATGACACATTATTGTTGTACCACAATTCTACTGATGATAATTTTCAGACACCCAGGGCGTGCTAGTTGCCTCCCTGAGATAGCAGTGTGGCCCTGACAGACACTGTGCAACCGGGTGGATGAAGGTTTTAAGGCACCCTGAGGTGCGCAGGGACAGACAGAGGAAGGGGCACTGACCTCGTCCCATGCCTCACTTCAAATCAGCAAACATTACTGAGAAACATTTCTGTGCTGGGTGCCAAACTAGGTACTAGGGCACAAAGTTGATCACTGTTAAACCCAAGGAGCTCAGAGTCCATTAGGGGAAACCCAGAGAGTTCCCAGTTAGTAGCAAAATGCAGAGATTTTCTTCTGCTAAGAAAGCCAACCAGTACAGACAGCAGGGAAAGGGGGACCAGGAAGTTACATGACTCCGTTTTGTTTTCTGGATAGCCCTCCCTGACTAAAGCGCCGTGCCAAGCCTTACGGAGGACTGTGTCTGCTGGGCCATAACCACTTTCCGCTGCAACTTGGCTGAACTTAAAACCGAACAGGTGACTTGAAGGTGAAGGCTGATGATGGAAAAGACAGCCTCTTCCTTTCCCCTGTGACCAGCACAGTCAGCCACTCACTCCTCGGGGGAAAAAAAAAAAAAAAAAAAAAAAAAATCACTGGTCTTTTAATGGAGTTAGTTGTCCCTGTCCTTACATATAAACCCCAAATGGTCAGGAATGGAAGCATTTAAACTCTCATGAGGAGAGTGCCACTACACATGAGGGGCAGCCCAGTGCAGAGAAACAGTGGGACTCAGTGACAGTTTGAGTGGCCCTGATCTGGTCAACCAGTCTTCTACTGTAAAATGCATGTCTGACAATAACTTAATGTAGGTGATGGCAGGGGACATGCGTTTAAAGCGCAAAAGAAATATAAAAGCCAGTATCAGGGCTTCACTGCCAACCACCACCACGTAGGCAGTGCACACAAAGGTGTCACTGACTGCCTGACTCAGAAACTTTCACCTTGGAAATTCCACCAAAATCATACACACTCCTCTTTTCTATTAGGACAGACACTGCTCAGAAGTAAACAAAGTCCTTCCCTCTGTGGCTGCCTCTGGTCAGGCTCCTCTGCTCCATCACCCCAGCTGCTGAAGAACTTCCTGCCTGCTGACCAGCTGCTTGTAAGGAATGACAGCAAAGTGAGGAAGGTTTCAGGAGTAGAGAGGAAGAGGGAGGGAAATCTCTCCACATACAGAGAGCTTCCCGAGTCACATGTCTTCAGTGCATCGGATTCATCCTGGAAAGCTTCTGACATCCATTCCCCGCTCCACAGAAAAGTTTATTGTTTGCTGGACTTGAAATGCAATCCCAGGACTTGCTTGTGGGTTACCAGCAAACATTTTTTATTATGCAGTCACTGTACCACATCCCAAGGACTAAATGAAACGCTGCACACATCACCAGAACATTTTCAGATGACCTGGAATAATCCCAGGCCTTGATCTCCAGCGCTTATTATTGGAACATTGTGAATTAAACAAACTCCACGGAAAAATACACTTCACATATGTGTACCTAAACAGATACACAGTCTAAACAAACAATCTGTATACTGGTTCTATAAAGAACAACTGGATAATTTTATTACTAGTAAAGAACATTAAATTTACTTTAATTACACAGAAATATGTGGTCGTGAAAAGAGGGACCTAAAAAGAACTGAGAGGATAAGAAATAAGCGGGAGGGTGGCGGAGGGAGAGAAATGAGATGTAAACTACGGCTGTAATTTTTATATCACATTTACAAGAGTTTTGTCTGGGTTTGGGATTGGTTCTGCATGTGTGTGTATGGAAAGGGGCCACTGCACTCTTTTCCCAATAGAATACAATGAAATGAGCCACTTGATAGCACTTCTGCCTGCAGCACACAAACATAAGCCCATCAGAATCGTGGGGAGATGCAGTCTCTTTAGAAGGAGTATCAAAAGAAGTCTCAGTAAGGATTGCTTTTTTGTTGTTTTCACCCTAAAATTACGGCCCCATAGTTGGTCTAGGTTTTCCTGATGTCAGATTTATTGCCAAGCTAAATACAACTTACTGATTTAATACTCTATTATTTAGTTACCTCTGTTTGTGTTATTAAATGTCAAATAAATTAGATTATCCGTACTGTAGGATTTTCCTGAACTTGTTGAAGAGTCTAACTTATACAGCAAAAGAAACTGGTTCTGAAGCCTCAAAGGACCCTAAATTCTTTACTCTGACATTCCCTTCACCAAAGAAGTATCACTAGCCCCAGTTATGTTCAAACACAGAAGCCCGACAGTTCCACTGGGCATTTTTGTGAGGCAAAAACAAAGAAACCGAACCCATCTTTTCAATTCACATTAGCCCTACTTCAAACCCATGAAAATCTTTCCTGATATGAACACTAAAATCTGAGTAGAAGTATGAAAACCTAATAGGCAAATATGCTAAAAATACTGTTTCCCCTAAACAGATCCTAATGGAAGAGCAGTGTTAAAACAGGAAAGATTCCTCTGATTTCCCCACAGAAGGAGAAACAAGTTATTTGTTCATTGTTTCTGCAATATCCACTCAATGGACACCATACTAAATGGGACAAACCAAAAACAAACAAACTTCAGCAGCTTCAGTCTCTCACAGAAGCAGAAGGGTTTTCTATCTGGGTACCGATGGAACAGTGAAATGAATCAAGTCCACAAGAAACGTCGCAATGGGAAAAATAACTGGGGAAGATGGACAAATCATTCTGTCTCCTCATGGTGGCAAACTTTACAACAACTTTTTGAAGCAACAAACCACAGCACCACCAGCCTGTCATGTCTGTCTGTCTGTCTATACGCACACACACACACAAAACTACCTGGAAACCAAGTACAGTGTTTGCAAATATCCACCATCCTGCATTCACAATACTGCAAAACATGGCTAGAACGCGGGCACATGCCTGCTCTTAGATATCCTCTCTGCACTGTCAAACAGGGAAGGTCATTTTGCCTGGTCACTTAGATAATTCCTTCTCTCCCTGCATCACAGGAGTTTTCTATTGTACTTTGGGATTGCTCAACTTTCATATGCATCGGAGTAAAATAACCATTCAGCAACTTTATTCACCTTGGTTTAAAAAAAAAAAAAAAGACATTCATTGTGCAATGCCCAGGAAAAGCTGACACCAGGACTGTCTCTCCAACAAGCACTTGCAATTATCATCAGCGGGGGGGGGGGGGGGAAACCTGTCTGATCAGACCCAGGGAGTGCTTAAAAAAAAAAAGAAATGATTCCTCCCCAATGGGGGGGCTGGAGAACTTTTTTTCTAAGGAGACCACCCCTGGGGAACAAAAGTTACGCTGCAGTCACATGTTGGTAGTAGGAGTAGGGAGCAGGTTTGTGTTGTTGTTTTTTTTTTTTTCAGCGCACTAATTACGGGGGTGTTTTACAATTCTAGAGACCACTCCGGCTCCTCCTGACCAATTGTGACGGGCATTTCATTGTCAAAAAGAAAGGGGGTGGGGTGGGAGCCAGGGAGCCGGTAGGGGGTTCGACTGGGGTGGGGGGGGGGAGAGCAGCAAGGTTACTAAAGGGTACAGCAGCCGCCGCGAGCCGCATCTCCTTTCCTGGCACCCCCAAATAATTGACTGCGAACAGAGCAACTGCCACAGCCCCCTCTGAAGAGCCCAGCACGACTGCCCTGGCTGGGTGCAGCTCAAGGATTTCGAGCCCGGAGAGGGAGGGGGAGGAGATCTTTACCTTAATGCTACACTGAGCAGGAGTCTCAGACATGTCTCACAGCGAGAGAGAGATCAGGAAGTTCTCAGTTTTTTTCCACTTTTCCTTTCCTCTCCCCAACCCAGAAATGCTCCACGGCCAGCCGGACGCGGTCATTTAAGAAGTTTCTTCCAGCATCTCTCCCGGCAGCCGCCCCCGGGGGTCGGCGAGCGCGCGGGGCGGGCCGGCGGAGTTGCGTGCGCAGGGCGGCGGGGGCGTGGGAGCCGGGCCGGAGCGCGGCGGCGGGGTCTGCAGGTCGCGGCGCGGCGCCCCGGGGTGCCAGCCGGCCGGCCTCCCGCTCTCTCCTCCCACCCGCGGCCGGCGCCCCCGCCCCCCGCCCGCCCGCCCGCCGCTCTCGCTCGCTCGCTCGCTCGCTCTCTCGAATGTTTTCCTTCCTGGAAGAGAGAAACTGAAAGGCAGAACTGAGAAAGCCTCTCTGCTCATTGATCTTGAGAGTTTCAGGGCAGAAACTGACGTGAATTCCCAGCACTGAGCTCTGCCTCTTAAAGGAGCCACCAGGAAATAAAAGCTCGGGTTACAGCCCGGCATCGGGGAAATAAAAGCCGGTCGCGGGGGGGGGAGGGGCGGCGCCGGGGGTGCGGGCGGAGGAAGCCCGGGGGAGCGGGGCCGCGCGAGGCCGGGCTGCCGGGGAGGCGGGCGGCGCGGCCCCCACCGCAGCGCGGACGCCCGCCTCGCTGCCCCTTTGCCCGCCGCGGAGCCGGGCTTCCTAGGCTGAGCCCAGACGATGGCCTCGCTCCAGGAAGACACGGTGAAAACACGTTACACTGGGGCCCAAGAAACCACAAAACAGGTTTATTTAAACGCCTCCCACCTTCCCCGGCTCCGTCTCTTAGAGACCCTGATAGCCACGACGGGGTTGTTTTTTTTTCTGGTTTGTGTTCTTTTTTTTTTTTTTTTTTACCCCTAAGCGCAGACGCCACGAACATAATGACCTATGAAGGGACATTCCGGTCAGGACGCGGCATCCAAAGGAGGAAATAACACAATAGCCTTTGTTCGGCTTCGCGACCGCTGCCTCTTTAAGAGCCTCCACCAGGAAATGGGAGCTCGGATTACAGCCTGCACACCGGGAACGGCGGGGAGAGCGAGCGCCCGAGCGCGGCGCGGAGACAAAGCCCCGCAGACGCTGCAGGGCGGCCGCGCGGGGGGATTCCCCGCGACGGTGGGCGCCCCGAGCACAGGCGGCGCCGCGGGCGCTCCCCGAACGGAGCACGCGTTCGGGGGCCGGCAAGGCTGCAGGGCAGTTATTATCAAAGGCAGTTGAGTTCCTTTTCCTGACCGCCCCCCCCACACTTCCTCTCGTTTCCAAATCCGCTGTCCATTTAAAGAAATAGCGGTCGCAACCAACCGAAAGAGGGGACTGCTCGGCCAAGTTGACAGGACGTGTTCCTGCCGACAATAGCCCTCCCCAGCACCACGGCCCTGACACTGTCCTCGGCCCACGGCAGGTCCCTGGGATCCCGCCAGGGGAGCAATAAATGGTTGGAAAATAGTGAGGAGACGTTTAGACGGTAGGGCTGAAGGTTCTAGCCTAGTGTGCAGGTGGTCTGATGATTCTGTTTGTATTGTTATTTATAGCCTCTCTAAATGCTCTGAAGTGGGGCCACTTCAGAAGCCTGAGAACGTTGTTTAAATTGTAAACCCTGCTGTTACAAAGGGGTTTAACGTGTGGATGTGTATTATATTACAAATATATAAATATAAATATATATAAATAAATATATATATATATATATATATATATATATATATACACACACACATATACATATACATATAGTGGGCAGATTTCCCGCATCTTCCCATCCTACAGATTTTTCCTACCCGCTGTCCTTCAGTTCTCAAAAAGTTCAGACTTTTTCACACGCTCATCAGAACACTGTGAACTAGAATGTATTAAAGGGGCTCGGGGTGCAGAGGAGCCCTGTTGCTCGGAATGAGTCGCGAATGGCTGTGTGTAAGCCTCCAGGGGCCTAAGCAGTTTTTATCACCTGGCAGTCCTATCCTCCCCAAGAGCTCATGTCCACACCTATTCCTCTTGGACCACCTGCTGTCCGCCCCCCTCTTCCCCACCCCAAACAATGATCTGTCTGCCTTCAATCCCTGGACTGATGTTGCAGACATTGGTTCTGATGTCCCAGTGCTGGGTTAAATATTATAAACCTTGGCATCACTTATTTATCTCTATATGATAGTTGGCAACTCACTCTTGGCTTCTGTAAAATGGGGGTGGGGAATACTACCTATCTCGAGTCTTGTGAGTATTAAATGCGCAAATATATAATATATACAAAGTGCTCGATTACCTGAGTGCTTACTACGTATTAAATGAGCTCAATCAATGTTAGCTCCTATTTTTTGTTATTGACAAAAAAATGTAAGGTATAATACTAATAAATGTAATGCAGATCTAATAATAGGAGTAAAGTAACTTTTTTGGGGGGAGGGATAACATTTCACTTAAACTCCAATTCAAAGTAAGTGTTCTCTATTATCAAAACCGATTGCAAATATTTACCTGTAAACGCTGATCTGTATTGAGATTTCACATATTTCACTTTGGAAAATGCCTTTTCACCCAGATAGGTATGGCCAAATATATCAATCCATGAGCATATGATTTTTCTTGAGCATATTCATTGCTTAGAAGGCATTTATACAATTCTATTAGAATTCTCTAAGTTTTCTTGATGTTTCCCCTTTAGCATGCCATTACATTGCACATAATCGCTTCCAGTTGAAGGTTAGATGGAAGCACCTCAATTGCACAGTTAAGTGGATTTTAAATATGGAATTTTCCTTTTCACGTACATCAAAATCGAAAAACCACTGTTGGAACAGTAGTTTGCATTCAGAAAAAATAAATGCTGCAAATCTGTAATGGGATGGAGATCTTATTTCTCGTTTTGACTTTTGACAACTTGGTATTATTTGTGATTTAAACAATGTTAGTTGTGTCAAAATGATTTAACTGCAGTATAAACTTCACATCTAGTTCTATTTTGCCTTGTAATTTTAGGTTCAGTTCATGAAAAAAAAGTATCAATTCTATAGCAAAAACTAATTTCCAAAGCCATTCAGTGTTCAAAAATGGTGGTTGAGGGCTTTTCATTTATTCATTCCCATTTGTCAGATGTGTCTCTTCTGGTTTTCTGACTTCATTTAGGTAAATTGGGTAACTTTTTCATATTTTGTTTAAATTCCTATATTGTCTTTCTAGCTTTCCTTCTTTATGTTAAATATTGTGGCTGTTCTCCAAATTACAGTTTACATCTTTAATGATCACAATCTTCAAATAACATTTCTTTTATGACAATATAAGACATTTACAACATAAATTCATTTGTCCCTCTCTCATCCTTTATGATACTGTTTTATATTTTATTTCTACATATGTTCTAAAACGCAACATACATTGTAGGGTTTTTCTTATTTTAAAAAAATTGTGAATACATGAATATAGTGAAGTTACTAACCTATGTGTTAATTTGCCCAGATATTTGTCCTCTCTGGTACTTTTTTCTTCCTTCTTGCAGATCATCTATTATTTCTCTTTGGCCTGGAGAACTTTTTACAGGGGTGGCTGATTAGCTCAGTTGGTTAGAGCACTCATAGCATGCTCATAACACCAAGTTTGCCAGTTCAATCCCCACATAGGCCACTGAGCTGTGCCCTCCACAACTAGATAGAAACAACTATTTGACTTGGAGCTGATGGGTCCTGGAAAAACACACTGTTCCCCAATTAAATATAATAATAATAATTTTTTAAAAAACTTTTTACAACATTTCTTGTAATGAAGTCTCTTAGCTTTTGTCTCTATGAGGATGTCTTTATTTCACATTCATTTTTGAAAGATAATTTTCACTGTATATAAAACTTTAGGTTGACAGATTCCACCCCCTACCCCCCTTTGGCACTTTAAATATATCATTCTATCTCTGTCTCCATTATATTTTTATTAAAAGTCACTTGTAGTTCATATTTTATATCCCTGTGTGTAGTGTATTTTTTTCTCTGGATGCTTTTAAGATCTGTTCTCTAAAACTGGTTTTCAGAATTTCGACTATGATGTACCTAATTGTGCTTTTCTTTCTGTTTATTCTGCTTGATGTTGGTGGCAGTTCTTGGACCTGTAAATTGATATCTTTCATTCATTTTGGAAATTTTTCATCAATTATCTCTGAATATTGTTTCTGCCCATTCTCTGTCTCCCCTCCTTTTTACTCCAATAATACAATTGTTAGAGCACATGACATTGTTCTATAGGTCTCAAGTACTGGTTTTTTAAATAATTTTTTCTCTTTGTCTTTCAATTTGGATGATTTTTATTTATCTCTTTTCAAGTTTCTTTCCTCTATATTGTTCAACTTACTGTTAAGTCCATCAAACTAATATTTTACTTCTAATACTGTATTTTTTTCTAGAATTTCCATTTTTTATACTCTCCATCAGTTTTTTGAAGTTGCCCATATCTTCATAGATGGTTTCCACCTTTTCCTTTAAGTCCTTTAGCATTTTTGTCATACTGTGATAATTCTAATATCTGGGTTATTTCTTGACTAACTTCTATTAATGGCTATCTTTCTTGACCATGGGTTACATTTGCTTGCTTTTATGTGTGTGTCTTGATTTTTTTTTTTATGTGTGCTGGATATTTTATGTAAAAATATAGTAAGCAATGAATTAAATGATATTTTACTCCAAAAAGGGCCATATACCTTCTCCAGTAAGGCCACTGGAACTGAGGCTGAGTAAATAGAATATAATCGGTAGTTGAGCTGAATTTGGTCTATGTCGTAAGTTTTTAGTTTGATTTGATTCAATTTACCACTGGCTTCAAATATTTTGAATGCAGGATCAGGACTTTTCCTACAAGTAAGTATCACCTTAAAGCTGTTATTCTCAGCTATTCTGCCCTTCTTGATGTCTTCCTTAGCTTCTAGCCATGGGGAAATAGCTTACTTCTCTCCTGACCCAACCCAATCTTTCATATCTGAAGGTGTGGAGTTTTCTGTCAGCACTTCGACCCCTCTGCAAGTCCTTCAGGAAGGCGCAGTGTGCCTCTAAGAGTTTCTCTTAGCTCTTATCATTGTCCTTGTCTTCATGGTCCTACCCCAGTAGTTAGTGAATATGAGTAAGAAAGAATTGTGAGGGAGTACAGGTTTGCTCTGCGCCTTTGACGCCAGGATTCTAACCTGGCTTATCAGTCCACACACTGCTATTACATTTTGTTAAAAGCTAGGCTGATTTCTCCTTAACATTGTCTATGGTGACTCCTCTACACTTTCGTAAGGGGTGAGAACCATTGTGGATCTTTTCTCTGGTATGAAGGATTATCATTTTCTGAAGTTTCATTCACTTAGGTTTCCTCTGTGTTCTCATGTCTCTGTTGATTTTTTTTTAAACTATAATTATGTCGATTATCTGGTTTGTTTGGGGTGTTAGGGAGTGGATTATGGTCTCTTGTGACTTTCCACATACAATCTGATAGAGGAATGTGAATGTCTAGTCTTTATTCTCCAAAAGAGTGATGGGGAGGGGCAAAGAGTAGGAAAGAATGATAAGTTAAGAATATGTGGAAGTGGATGTGTTTAATTTAAAAACCTATAGCCATTATCATAGTATAATGTTATATTTAAAAAATGAAAACAATAACATTTTAAACAATACAAACTATAATAAGAAACACCACCCCTATATCTCTGCCAAACCAGAATTCCTTAACCTAATGGGCACGCTTCTTTAAGAGGGATGTGGGGTGGGAAAGAAGAGGTGAAATGTTTATGCTTATCCAGATAATACATGGGTTTTGAAATCTTGAGAATCACTGCCCTAAACTATATATTTCCCATATTATATGAGTCAGGGTGCAATCAGAGAAGCAGAGTCACCTGGGTATGTGTGTGTGTATAGTGTGTATAATATGTATACATATATATATATAGTGATTCTGCTTCTCTGATTTCATGCTGATACAGTAAAGGAAATGTATGTATAGGGTAGGCAGTTGGGAAGAGCAGATGGATATACAGTGGGTAAAATCAAGAATAAGCGGGCCGGCCAAATGGCATGATGGTTAGGCGCTGGCTTGGAAAGCCAGCGGCCCCGGTTCGGGTCCCACATATGAGGGCCAGTGACACTGCCCTCAAAAAAAAAAAAAAAAATCAAGAATAAGCTACGACTCAAAAGAATGAGCTGGAGGCCATTAGGATGGACGAATACCCATGTCAGTTCTCTGATCTTGATGGCCTGGGTGTCCTACACAAGCTGGGGCCCTTTGTGATGAAAGTAGACATACACATCACCGACCCAGGAGTTTCAGAAGCTGAATTAGGATCTTAGTGAAGGAGGATCGGTCACATGCTCAGCCACTGCCACACCCCAGTGTGGCAAGGCAACAGATAAATGACAAAGGATATGAGCTACAAAATATCTGCTGCTTCATTTCTATCTTCCAAATCATACAAGACTCTCTCCTGTGGCCCACCTAACTGGAAGCACAAAGTATAGAAATTTGGGTATGTAGTTCAACCTAGCCAAGTTGTCAAATTACAAAGTCGCTACATATAATAATCAGCTAAGTCAGATAAGTCCCCTCTGACAGTTACATTTTTAGAATTTTTCAGTACTCTGTCACACCTTTTCCCATCTACCTTCAAACTATTGTATTCCATATACCTTCTGCCTATGGCTTTCCCATCTTTCTTGCTAATGCCACCATATTATGAAATTCAACTTAATGAAGCTCAGAATAATTTTTGACATTCTGCTCTTTTTTATGCCATACACATTGCCTATTTTCAAATCTCTGTTTCATTCACAGATATTACTCTCTTTCCAAAGTAGCAACTCTCCATTTTGGATTATTGCCACTTCCCTTTTTCCACGACCAAACTTCTTAGTTCTTTCATCTCTGCTCAAATCTCTTACTTCATTACTTCACTATTCCCATTTTTAGCCTTAGGAATTGCTCCATATTACTCAAAACTACACACATACACACACACACACACACACACACACACACACACACACACACACACACTATGCAAGTATATTTTCTGTCAAGTAATACCCGAAAACCACCTCTTTCATAAATCCATCTCACACTGTATAAATGGAAGGTATCCAAAAGATAAGGAATTGGAATGCTAGTGTGGATTTGTTATGTAAGAGCTGCTCAGCTGTCCCCTAATTATGACCTGGGAGGGTTCAGAAGACACTCCCTTCATCAAGTCTTTCAGAAATGCATTGTTGAAGCAAACATCAGCATCTTTGTCAAGTTCTGTATCAGCCATTCTCTGTAAGCCATTAATGCTATCATTAAACTGGGCTCCCTGAATTCATTGGGGATGGTAGGATCTAGAGGGACAGGGGCAAGTGACATCATTTAACTATCTTAACTACCAGAGACAAGGGAAATAAGGTTATCATAATGGACAGAGCTAAAGTGATCATCAGGAGGCTTTGATCTTTGGTGTTGGCTGATTTATTGTAATCTCTCTAGGATTGATATATATATATATATATACTCTACTAATGTCTTACTTGATTTTTATACACAAAAAATCTCTAGGTCAGGAGTAAAGAATTCTGACTTGAATCCCACAACAGATGGTCCTGGATCCTCAACTGATTCCAGTTTTGATTCATTCCAGACCAAGTAGGCAGAGCCCCTTAAATTAAGGGGAGACAGGTCTCCTTGAGGAAGAACCTTGCTACACTGCCAAAATATATTGTATAAATCTTCCACCTACCCTCCCCAAAGGCACCTGTGAGCACTTACCAGTGTGAATGTGCATTGAGAGAGGGAAAATAGCCAGAATTTGGCAGGATTATTGCACACTAGCTCTGAATTAACACTGATTCTTAGAAACCCAAAATGTCACTTTGGCATGCCAGAGTAGAGCCTAAGAAATCAGGGAATACATGAAGTTTTGGCTTGAGCCCAACTCATAGTAGCCCTGGTGGATACCCAAACCCACTTCATGATTATTTTTCCAGCTCTGAAATGTAGAGTTAGAATTCACATATTCAGCAGATAGCAGAATTCCCATATCATTCCCCAGATTATGGAGTGAGGGCTTTATAATAGAAAAAGCCAGGAAGATGTTCCTAGAACTGTGTTTACTTGCCAAATTAATAAACCAAAGGCAATTTAGCATTCTTGGAGAGATTACAAAAAATAGTGCCATCATCAAGGCCTTAAAGGATGAAGAAATGGTGATTTCTAGAACATGCTCATTTATTTCATCTATGTAGTCTGTGAGGAAGAGACAGATCTTAGAAAATGTTGATGAATTATGGTGAATTTAATCAGGTCATGGTTCCAGTTGTATCTGTTATTTCAAATGGGGTTTCTTAATTGGAGCAAACCAATACAATCCTTCATACCTACTTTGCAGCTCTTGATCTGGCTAATGCTTTTTATCTTATCATTCATAGTACAAGACTACAAAAGGCAGTTTGCTTTCAACTGGTAGGACTAGCAATACACTTCAATGTCCTATCTCAAGTCTTTACAGCCCTTTAGCATAATCTAGTCTGAAAAGACCTCGATTGCCTCTCCATTCCCCAAAATATCATTTTGGTCCATTACAGTAACAATAGAACCTTGACTAGGTCTGAGGAGCAGAAAGTAGCAAATATCCAGAGGTTGAGAAATCCAGAGATTTAAGGGCCTTCTATCTTAGTGACTGCCTCCTCTGATCTGGGGTATGGTCAAGATATGTCTTCTAAGGTAAAGAACAAGTTTCTGCGTCTAGCCCTTCCTACTCCAAATAAAGATGTACAACATCTAGTGGGCATCTGGTTTCCAGTGGGACCCAGTGTAAGAGAAGGGTCTGTAATAGGTCCAAGCTGTGTGCCAGCAACCCTGCCCCTTGAGCCCTTTGATTCAAAAGACTCACTGATATTTAGCATGTCTATGACAGATAGGGAAGATGTATCGGGCCCTTGGCATGATCCTATAGGTGATTTACAGTGCAGACCTTTAAGATTTTGGAGCAAAGCTATGCCATCTCCGAAACATAAACATTCTTCTTTTAAGAAATAGCTTCTGGACTTACCATAGTGATCACTTCTTTAAATATATCAATGTTGAATAACTATGGTGTATACCTGAAACTAATACGATATTGTATGTTGGCGATATTTTTAATAAACATTTAATAAATAAAAGCTACCGGAGGAAGGGTGGGGGAAATGGCTTCTGATTTGCTAGTGGACCTTAGAAGAAACTGAATGTCTGACTTTGGACTACAGAACTGCCATGGACCCTGAACTGCCCATTTGAAACTAGATGTTGTTTGACCCACTGAGCCATTATGTTGGGTATACACAGCAGCACTCCAACATGAGCGGAAGTAATATATATGAGATTGGGCTTAAGCAGGCCCTGAAGGCACAAGTAAGTTGCCTGAGCCATTGGCTCAGATTCCTATGGATCTTATTCCTATTAAATTGTGTCCTCTCTCTCAAACCACACCTATAGCTTCATGGGAAGTTCTCTATATTATATTAAGGAAGAATAAGTTCAGGTTGGATTACAGATGGGGTTTTTTTGTTGGGAATGGTGGTTATGCTGGCACCACCTGAAAGTGGACAACTGTGGCTGTTGCCCTACTTAGGAGTGGCCTTTAAAAAATTAGTGGTTATGGAAAATCTTTCTAGTGGTCAGAACTGGATATGGATTTGCCTGTTTTGTCTGCAAAGCTTCTGGAAAAACCACCCTTTGTGGACTTACAAAATGCCTCATTCTTCCTCACAGTATTCCACACAGCATTGCTTCCAAACAGATTTTTTTTAATCAAATAAGTCACAGCAATGGGCTCAAACTCATGAAATTCACTGGGCTTATTATGTTCCCCATCATTTTAAAGCAGTTGGCCTGATAGGATAGTGGGATGGCCCTTTGAAGATTCAGTTGTGGTGCCAATTGTAGGCTAGAGTGAATTCTTCCAGGGTACAATATATGCATGAGGAAGCGGCTACCCTATTGAACTTTTTCTCTCAAATTCAAGAATTAAAGGGTGGAAATGGGATTGGTTCCATGTTTTACTAACTCTAATGGTCCACTAGCCAAAAAATGGTGCTTCCCATCCTCTTAACTATGTGCTCTGTTGGTTCCTAAAGGAAGAGTGTTTTCACTGGGAACACAATAATGGTTCCTTCCAACTGGAAGCTGAGACTGCCACCTGGCCATTTTGACTTTCTTATGCCACTGAACCAACTTGCAAAAAAAAAAAAAAAGTGGCTTATTATATTAGCTAGTGTGACTGATTCTTGTCTTCAAAGGGAAACTAGGCTGCTGCTACACAGTGTGGGCAAGGAGGAGCATCTCCGGAATTCAACAGACCCTCTGAAGACACCTCTTCATACTCCTGTGTACCGTGACGAACACAGATAGCAAACTAGAACAATCTAAAACAGCAGGACTGCAAATGGTACAGATCCTTTGGGGATTAAGGTTTGGGTCACCTTCAAGGAAAGTGGAGAGCAGAGAATGCTGACTGGATAGTGGAAATAGGAGGTTATAAATACCACCCATTACCATGTGACCAATTGCAGAAATGAGGATTATAGTAGTTATGAGTACATTTTCTCTGAAATGACTATAGCTATTCGTGTGTGTGTGTGCGTGTATACACATACCACTTTTTTCTTTCCATTTTCTTTCCATTCCCTTTTCATTCCTCTACCTAACATAAGATATTAACTGTATACATTAGTATTTAAATTACAGGATATCAAAGGAGGAGTGAGATATAGCTATAAGACAAATGGACATCATCTAGAGATGAATCTCATGTGTAGTCTGTGAGGGAGACCAGCACCTTTTCAGTTGTATGAGAGGTAGTTCTATCTAGTTAAGTGAAAGCGGATTTTTTCCTATTATTTTTATTTGTAAGTGGGTAAAAGGTATACAGCTGCAAAACAGAAAAACAGTGGACTTCTATTTCCCAGAATTCCCTTTCCCTTATGGTTCTGAGTTGGCCGAAAGAAGAGCCTGCATGAAATCTGAAAGGCAGAAGTGAAGTAGTGGCCACAGTATTTGCTGCAGTCAGATATGGTGATCGAGAGATGCAGAGGTCCCCGTTGGGCCAAGCTTGTCTTTTCTCTCCTTAAATTTCATGATCTACCCACAGAGGCAACAGCTTCCTTCATTTGAGCAACTGGATATAATTGGCCTCTTGGGTTTCCCTGCAAGTTTCAACTTGTCCACCTGTGCCAGTGTTTCGACTTGATAGATTATTGACTGCTCACTGGCACAGTCTATGTAGGAAGGGCATGATAAATACTAGATTTTTTTTCTCTTTGTTTACCAGTTCTCAACATAGATGACTCTCTGTCATCTTCCCAAGGTGACCTACTACTAGCTTTTTCCCAAGTATTTTAAACATAGTTGATCTGTTTTAATGTATTGCAATTAATGCCCTTAGAATGTTCAAATTGTTCACCCTTGGCCCTCTATCAAGTTCTAATAGTGTCGTTATCATTTACTACATAATATTCTAAAATTCCCATTATTATTTCTTCTTTCACCCATGCAATTATTTAAAAGTATGATTTCCTTTTAAATTTTCAGGAGCATGGAATTTTTTTTTTTTGCTTATTTTATTTTATTTTTTATTGACATCTTATTTAATTGCATTGTGGTTCAAAAATTATTGTCATTTGATACTGATATTTTAAAATTTGCTGAGATGCCTTATGCTCATGTACAGAACTCTACAGACTTTTTCTGTAAAAGGCCAGATAGTAAACACTTTAAGCTTTTGAGACATATTCTCTCTTCCCCTTTCAATTTTTACTTTATATAATTCCATACTATTTTATTAGGTTCACCTAAGTTTAGAATTTTTATATCTTCTTGGTCAGTTGTACATTTCAAAGATTATTATGAGTGTTCCCCTTTACGCTTAGTAGTTTTTTAATCTTAACCTCTATTATTTCTAGTAAAAATATAGCTGCATCAGCTTTATTATGGTCCATATTTGCCTGTTATATCCCTTTTTGTCTTTTTATTTTTGAGCTTTATTTGTTTTAACATTTTTGGTGGACCTCTTCTGAACATCATATAACTAGATTTAAAAAGTCCTTCTGGGCCGGCCGAGTGGTGCGGTGGTTAAGCGCTGGCTTGGGAAGCCAGCGGCCCTGGTTCGGGTCCCACATATGAGGGCCAGTGACACAGCCCTCAAAAAAATAAATAAATAAATAAAAAAAAAAAAAAAAAAAAAAAGTCCTTCTGACACTACTTGCTGTTTTACTTATGAATATACTCCAGTTGTGTATTGTGGTTATAGATTTATCTGGACTTGTTTGTACCATGTCATTTTTTTTTTTTTAGCTGAGCCATCCTGCTACCTTGTACCATGTCATTTTAAAGTTCTATTTGTCCCACTTTTTCAATGTTTCCTTATTCTCCTTTTATGGCAGAGAGAGAGAGTCAATCGGCAAGTGTTCCATGTGCTGTCCTACATTTAGAGGAAGCGACATGAATAATCCTGAACAATAGGAATGAAAGTGACTGTTCCTTCTAGTCCAGAGCTGGAAAGGGAGGGTTTGAGCTTTCCATGTGCTCTTTTATCCTGTTGCAACAACTTACAACATGCCAGATGGCAAGGCCTTCATCAATCAAGTCCTTCAAAGACTGTAAAGAGTGAAGTCTCCAGCCAACCCACACTGGTGTGCAGCAAGAGTGAGAAGTAAATTTTGTTTGTGTGATAACTGGAGTAGTGGAGTTAATTTATCATCATAGCATAAAGTAGCCTATTATGACTAATATGTTATCTTAAAATATTTGGAATGATAACATTTAATTGCTTTTCTCTTTTTCGTTTTTTCCCCCTTGGTTTGGAATTTATTTATTTATTTTTTTAGCTGAGCCATCCTGCCACCTGTTGGCAGCTCAGCAGCAGCTCATCTCAGCTGGGAATCAAACCGGTGACCCTATAGCTAAGAGCTTGCACTGTTGGACGAGCTCTTAACCAACTGAGCCACTTGGCCAGCCTGGAATATACTTGATCTATCTCTATTTTGGGGGATGTGTGTGGAGAGAGAGAGAGAGAGAGAGAGAGAGAGAGAGAGAGAGCGAGAGAGAGAGAGAGAAAGAGAGAAAGAGAGATTTCCTTTACTGCTTGGGAGCCCAGTAGGGCATTAAAAGGAGGTTTTATTCAGAATCTAATTGTTTTTATTTGTATCGCTGGATCCTTCAGAGCAACTGGAGCACCACCCTACTGCAAGTGGAATCACTGCTCCTTTTTCTTGCAAATACACAAGCCCACAACCAGCCTCCTGTCACATATGACAAGTTTGTAATCCCAAAGCCAAAATTCTTTGTCCAGGTGCTTTTCTGAATTCAGACATTTTGGATTTAGAAAGTTTATATAGTGCACCTCCAAATCAAAGATTAAGATAATTCAACAGCCAAACATGTGAATATTCAGAATAAATAGGATAAATACAGATAACTAATTGCCTCCAGTGGTTCAAATCAGAGCCTGTCACCAAATTAGTTATGAAAGCAATTTGTTTTTCATATTTTTTTTGGAATTATGAAGAAAGGACTCTTGACCTGTATTGCTTTATTAGGCTACAAAGTAATTGATTAATTTATTGATCTGTTCGTGACATTCTAGTTATAAGGGTAAGTTCTGGCCACTTTAGTTGAAATTAATGTTTTCCAAGGCTCTTTAGCAACAATGCCATTCATACTCATTTTTACTAGAAATATCAACTTCACCAAATGGAGGCCATTTCCTGATGTCTCCATTTCAGCACCATGTTTATTGATTATAAATTTTAATTTTGGAAACAAAATTTTAAGGATATTTATTACATCAACATGCTTTCATCACAGGCCAAGTAAAATAGTGAAAAGTTCTGGGAGCTATAGCATATGAAGGATATTTGAAGAAACCAAATAAGTTATGGAGTAGAAAGTCAGGGAAAATGTCAAGATATATTAAAGACAGAATTTTACAAGGGTCTTTGGAGACCTCTTATTCTAACCTTCTATCCAATAGAAGAACTCCATCCTAAAGACTTCCAAGTAGGTCATCACTGCTCTCTTCTGGGGCAAGTAAGCACAACTTTTTTTAGGTAAACCTCCACATTATTTAATTGCTAAGCTAATAGGCAGTTTTTCCTTAAACTGATTAGCTTATTACTATTAGCCACAGTCCATCTACATATACACTCACATACACACACACATTTTGTTTTCTTCAGGATAAATATACCCAGTTCCCTCAAAATACACAATGATGAAAATGTTCAAATTGCAGATTTCAAAATAAATATCCAAAAGCGGAGGTGATATGAATATACATTTTCCAAAGACTACATACAAATGGCCAATAGACATATGAAAAGATGTTCAACATCACTAATCAACAGAGAAATGCAAATTAAAACCCAACGAGACAACACCTCACACCTGTCAGAATGACCATCAGCAATAGATTAAAAAAAACAAGTGTTGGTGAGGATGCGGACAAAAAGGAACCCTCCTCTTGCACTGTTGGTGGGATTGCAAATTGGTGTAGCCACTATAGAGAACAGATTGAAAACAATTCCTCAAAAACTTAAATGTGGAACTACCTCATGACCCAGCAATTCCACTTCTGGGTATTTATCTGAAGAAGTCCAAGACATTAATTTGAAAAGACATACACAACGCACCCTGATGTTCACAGCAATGCTATTTACAATAGCCAAGTTATGGAAGCAACTGAAATGCCCATCAATAGAGGACTGGATAAAGAGGATGTGGTACATACATACAATGTAATATCACTCAGCCATAAGAAACGAAATCTTACCATTTGTGACAACATGGATAGACCTGGAGGGTATTATGCTAAGTGAAATAAGTTGCACAGAGATAAATACCATATGATCTCACTTATATGTGGAACCCAAAGAACAAAATTAACAAACAAACTAAAAAAAAAACAAAACAGAAACAGACTTATACATACAGAGAACAAACTGATGGTTACTAGATGGGAGGGGCGTGAGAGGGCTGGGTGAAAAAGGTGAAGAGATTAAGAAGTACAAATTGATAGTTACAAAATAGTCACAAGGATGTACAGTACAATACAGGGAATATAGTCAATAATATTGTAATAACTATCATTGTGCCAGGGAGGGTCACTTCATAAATTATATAGATGTCTAACCACTGTACATCTATACTGTACATCTATACTGTACATCTAACACTATACTGTACATCTGAAACTAATATAAAACAATATTGAATGTCAACTGTAATTGAAAAGGAAGTGGAGGTGATAAAATGACAAAGTAAAACTCATAGTAAGTATTTTCTCAATTGAGCTTTTCAATAATGAAGCATATGCCTTTCCACTGTGGAGACATGTCATTTTTGGTGGTAATAAAACAGAGTGGGGTGCCATTTAATCTGAAGGAGAAATTTCTGCCATGAGAGAAAGGCATGACCTGCTGGATTTTAAGTTTCTCCCCAGTTCTAATCTGCATGATTCTTTGATTCCAAATGGATGGGGAAATGATGGGGAAAAAAAAACAAAAACAAAACTTCTTCTCCAGTCTTCTTCCTTCCTCCCTTAATGAATAATTAACCTCAGATTGAATCATCCTTCCTAAGAAAAGTTTTGAGTTTGTTATACCCACCTGTCTTTTGGACAGTTTCAACTTAAAAGACAACTTTTGCAAAATTTCCAGGAGAGGTGACAAATACTGATTTTGGTTACCAGATAGATTGTTTCCTGTTCTAACCTGCAATAAAATATATTTCATAAAGATAAATTGGATTCAAAAGAACATTTTTTGTATTTTGAATTAGTATAGATAAGATTGTATTGAGAATGGCTCTTCTTATATGATACATTATTGCTTTGTTTTAAAAAATACTGTCAGCATTTTAAAAACAAAAAAAAGTTAAAAACCAAAAAATATTGTTGGCAAAAGCAGATATACCATCAGATACTTAAAGACACATGGAAAGGCAGCTAAGGGTGGAGCTCCTATAGACAAATCTCATTAGGCATAAATTCTATAGAAACCTCCTTATCTGACAACATCTGTACTGGGTATTGGTTGACAGTTGATTAATTGGAAAATTGATTAAAATATTTCTTAAATGTGCATTTTGCCTTAAAACATGTAAATATATGTTTTTTCATATACAGCCAAAAATTTTTTTTAAAGATATATTATTATTTTTTGTTTTTAACATGGGTCTGCAGATTATAGTGACACGTCTTTCTTTCATAAACTACACACATAATTCATGGTCTATGATTTCTAGCTTGAGTTTCTTTGAAGTGAATTGAGGACTTCAAATCACATATAAAATAATGGAGTGCAGCTATTTCTAGTACACCCCTTTCCAATCTTTGCAAAGTGCTAAACTTAGTTGTCACAGAAACCACAACCCTCTCTCTTTTTACGTGATGCCATCAGTTTATTCAGTGTTTAATTAATTTGGATAATTAAAACAAGCACAACTGGTAGAAACCAGTCTGGGAACAAATTGGGAGGCTTGACATACATAGAACATAACTGGAGGTGCCCACAGCATACTACAGTGTCTACTGGTTGCTGGCATGGGTGTGCGATGGCACTTGTCAGTATGTGTTACATAGGGCATGAGAAGTATGGTTAATCCAAAGAGTATGTTAAGAGAAGTTTCTTTTTCAAAAAACTACTATAGAGTCAGATGTGTGCAAAACTACAATGCAGGGGCTACTGGCATGTCTGTGGCTAGCTCATCAGGTAACTGTGTGAGTCAGAAAAAGGCATTCCCCCTACAATAGAGTTTGGTGAGGAAAGGGCTAGATTTTAACCTCTATTCACCCCTTCTATATGGTACCACTTTGGTGGGCCCATATGGATAGGTACAACCTATACAACCAACACAGCAGCCCTGTCTCCTGGGACAGAAGATGGATAATGATTATGGGGAAAGGACAGGAGCTGATCTCAGGCATGAAAAGATGGGGCAGAGAAGCAGGAAGGATGGGAAAGATCTGACCTGTGGGGCAGGAAGACTTCAGGCCTGAGAATGACTCCATACAGATTTTGTGACCACTGATACACTCTTTTGCCTAGCTAACCTGCAGATAGCCCATCAGTGGGAGAATGTTCTTCAGCAAAGAGGCCTATATAGTCTCTATTCATTCACCAGAGGGTCCTGGAAGGCTTCCCTCTCCGGCTCGGCTCCCCTACTACTCCACCCCCTCCACTCCCACCTGCCATATCACTGCTCTCATTTGCGCTAAGAAGATCACTAAATTATATCTACTTTCAGAGATCTCCTTGCTGATCTTGGATGCTTCTCTGTTCTGCTCAAAATTTTTCTAGCTTTTAGTGGATACATGTTCCTTTCACAGATGACAGGACTTTTCATTCTAGAATTCATTATGAAACACAAAATGAAAATGCCTGGTTGACATAGCACAACATGAAGTTTATTCTTACTAAAGTGTGAAGAGTCAATGAAATAAACATAAATGACTGACAAGGGAAAGAAATTAAAGAGCTGGTCACTGGAAGTGAAGGGGGAAGACCAAAAGAGGGATCCTATGGAAAGCAAACGGAAATCTCAGTTTTGCAGTCTTAATCATCTTCAGCTATGCTTGCAAAGAGAGAAGGCGAGTATGAAGTTGTTTATTTTGCTTCTTTCCTTGTGTGTTTTCTTTTGCTTTGCTTTTCAGCTTTGTAGATCAACCTTTGAGCCTATGACACCACTAAAATTTCCAACAGGCCTTGAAGATTTTATTTTTGTAAACACAAGCACTAGTAATGTAAAGGAGCTAATTATAAAGAAGTTCATTAACTGAGCTATAACTGTATTTTTTTGAAATTTATTTATTTTTAGAGGGCAATGTCACTGACCCTCATATGTGGAATCCAAACCGGGGCCACTGGCGTCCCAGGCCAGCTCTTAAACCACCACACCACTCGGCCAGCCCTATAAGTGTATTTTTTTTTTAAATTTGTAGAACCTTGAACACTGAAAGGGAGGGATCCTTTTTCTCTTTGCTGTCTGCACACTGAACCCATCCTAATATGCATGTACCCTAATAGGGACATTACTGACAATGCACATGTGACTGTCCTTGTCTTGTCACTTGTGGTCTTTAACTTTGCTTCAACTCACTTCATTTCATTGTTGGAATGCTCCTTGCCTGGGCAAGGTGTTCTTGCATCTCATATAATCAAATGGTTACACAAACACTTGCATCATTGAAAACAAGTAATCATGCCTTGTCCTATTGAATATCTTTTCAAAAATCTTTTATGTCAGCTGCGAGGGTTACCCAGCACTCTGTCTTCTTTAGCTTAGAAATAGAGTATGTACAGCTATAAGGAACGTAGAGATCACCTGGATGGTGGCTTACTCAGTGCATTTCTCACCTGGAGGTCTTGTTAATTACAATACAGATTGTAGGGTCTCACCCCACTTCTGACTCAGTAGGTCTGGGATGGGGCCAAGAATTGGTATTTCTAACAAGTTCTCCTGTGATGCATGCTGCTGATCTGAGGATAACATGTTGAGAATCAGCCCGAGCCCTTCGCTTCACAGCTGAGGAAACTGAGCCTTACAGAACTGAAGTGATGGGCCCATTAGTGGCAGAGCCAAGACCAGCACCCCAGGCCTTCTGACTTTCACGTGCTAATTACATACACGTGCTACTGTTTCTTTTAAGATTTATCAACTGTCTACATTACTCCCTCGATTTTATTGTGGCATCAGTCCGAATCTCAAATATCATTCTGCTGCTTCTCTCCATTAATCTTCACAATGAATTCACACAATAATGTTTGGTATGAATTCTGTAGTCTTACAGCAGTACTAGCCCACCTCCCTAAGAAAAAGGGTCCTGTGACACAGTCTTGGTTCATTTTTCTTTCTAGAAAAACTTTTGCTAAGCCCTTAAACAGCAAATTCTTGGTAAAATTCCCGGTTTGCATGTTGGTTTTAGGAAGATTTTTTTTTTTTTTCTTGCAGGGTGTTACTCTTTTTGATCATTTGTTTGCTCTCCTTCTGTTAGTAATTTCTCAGGCAACCCTGAGAAGCCTTCTCTGCTTCTCTTTACATATTTTCCTCTTCACAATACATAAATCTGATGAAGAAATCTCTGATAATTTCCAATTATTTTCCTAATCAGAGCCTCTATTTGGCAGCCTCCTTCTTTCTGTCAACTGCTGCTTTGCAGCAAGACTGACATCTTGTTAGGAGCAGATCAATTCTGTGTCTCCTTGCTTTCTCCTCACCTCACCTTAGCGCTTCACGTGTGCTTTCCTCATTTGTTCTTATTCCACGTGTAGTCTCTCTCGTCCTTCCACTTCCTCCCATTAATAACTTCCTATCAATGTCTCTTGGGTTTCAGTTAGTGAGCCTCTAACTTATTCTCATGTTGACATCATCTTTGTCTCTTCCTGCTTTAAGCATAATTTCCTCAGGCTGTCTGCTTACTTTCCAAATCTCTTTGGGGAAAAAGGATGGGATGGAGGAAGGAATATATGGAAAGAGCACCAACATACAAGTTCTGTTACAAAAAGTGGCGTGTGACTTGGCTTCTCCAGGCCTTGCTTCCCTAACTGTAAAACACCAACACGTTGGTCTAGCAAAGGCTGCAAAATCAAAACCTGCCAACAGAGTCCAAGCAGGTTAAGTATACGAACTGAAGCAAAGACTGTGGGGAACTGGAGAATACATGCCATGTCCAGAGGGTATACTTGAGTCTGAGCTCATTGCTGCCGTGGGGAAATGCTTGCCACTCAGGATTTCTAGGTCTGGTCTTCCAAGAGTGATCAGGAACCTAGACTTTTCAAACATGTGAACTCTCCTTTATTTAAAGGTGGACAGTTAATTCAAATAATAAACCAAACAAAGCACATCCCATCTATGGGCCAGAGTTGGCCTAAGCTGCCAGTTTGCGACCTTTAAGTGAGATAAGGCCTGTAAGTGCCTTGCAAGTCTAAAATGTCATGACTCTTCAGTAACATGGTTTAAAAAGAACTAGCCTTCCCTAGGTGCATTCCTTACATTGTTTCTTTGTCACTGGTGTTTGTTTATTTGGCTATCGGTCTCCTAAGTAAACACTCTGGCGTTTGTTGCACGAGGAAGGTAAGCTTTTTCCTCCTGCCTCTAGCATGAAGTAACCACATGTTTTGCTCCCTGAATCAGCTGAGCACGCATGCTCTTCTCCTGTGATGCCTGGCTTTCTGGTGTGCAGGTTGGTGGGTCCTGGAGTAGGCAGCCTCCCTGCAGGGCAAAGCTTTCTCCTTTGTTCCTTTGTCTGAAGGCAAAATTTTAGTCCTTCCATATATTCTATGTAATGTTAATTTCCAGACAATTCTAACTGGGAGGAAGCTCAATAATCAAAGAAAGGCTTGAGGTTCAGAAGCCTAGGGAAAGGAAGGGATACTAAGTGGTAGAAAAAGGAAGAAGGGCCTTAAGAGGACAGCAGAGCCTAACAATACTCACAAGATCCAGCCTTATTCCATTTCATATCTTTCTTAGAAATATCCTGCAAAGGAGACACTTTGGCCATTCCCGCAGGCCGGACTTCCCTGGACCAGGACTCGTTTGTCAGAGTTCATCTCTGGTTTCCATCCAAGAACTGTCACATTTTTTTCTGGTTAAACTGTGGCTGGCTGGCATTCTTTCTCTTGTCATTCCAGGTCACTCATGACGGGGACCCATAATTTCCTCCCTGTAACTGGACCTTGAGAATTTTCACCTTTCATTGTTTCAGTGGAACCAACTATGATGCTTTAAATGACTCTCAAGATAAGAAAGAAAATAAGGCTCAAGGGCCAATGATATTAACAAGGAGGATAATCCCTCCCAGCAAGTTAGAGTTTCTGTGAGGTAGCAGCAGAAAGTATTACTGATAAAGTTAGGTATTCACACACTGTGGAATTGGGAAATATATCTCAAACTGCAAATTTTCTATAAGAATCTTTAATTTTTAAACCTTTGACTACACAAAATATATGTATATAGTTTTACAAGTGTGTTCTGAATCTTTTGATAACCTTATAATCATGGACTGACGTAGTTTCATGTAATTCATTTATACTTATGTTTATGATTGCATCATCATTGACTTCTAATTCTGTACCTCTCAAGAATTTCTTCAAGAAATTCTAGGGGTTTATGAATTTTAAGTTGGAAAAATAACTGGTGTATGAATAGAAACCAGGTCCTGGAATGAGGTACTTCTAAACGTTGTTTATCTCAGCAGGTTACTTAACCTCCCTAAGCTTCTACGTCCGTAAAATTGATATAATGTTAGAGAGTTTTAAATAATGCTTGAAAAAAGTTGAACACAGTGCCTGGCATATAGAAATCACTAAAAGAAAAAAAACAATGCTAGCTTCTTCTACTATGTGGTTATTATTCCCATAGCTGGTTGTTTAAAAAAAAAATTATATCATCTATTCTTGCTTTTGACACTATTTTTGTCATAGATATTTCACCTAATATTTCCAAGTAACACAGAGGCACAGACTTAAAGACAGGGTGGGTGGTTAGTGATGTGTTATGATCTGAGGCACCCTATGAAGAGCTTCTTAATAATACCGGGAGTGCCAAAAAGCGTATACACATGATTTGTATTTATCTTTTGTTATTGGTATATATTGAGTATTCCAATTTTCATACAGTTTTTTTCCTCTATTAAAATGTATAAACATTTTTTGGGCACCCTCTGTATTATTTCCATTTCTCCCTTGCCACTAAACTTCTAGCATTCAAGGTTGAATCCTCATCTGCTTGTATTGGAAAAAGCTAGCTGTCTGCCAAAATTTGTGTTTCCCCTTCAGAGAATTGAGTTGTCACTGGAAGCAGCTACCCAGACCAGACTGTATTTTCCCATTTCTCCTGCACCTGACATGGTCTTCCTTCTAACGTTTGCTGGAGGAATGTGAGCAGAAGTGATGTATGGTACTTGCATGTCAAGATTTAAGAAGCAGATGTATGTTCTCCATCATCTTTCTCCTTCCACCAGCTGGTTTCATTTGAAGATGAGGCCCGAAGGGAAGCCTACACCTCAAGATGAAAGGAGGCTGGATCCTTGAACTACAGCATGGAAGAAAACTGTCAACCAACTGGGAGTACTTACTGAAGGTGGTTAAATGAATGAAAAATGAACCTCCATGATGTTTATGCTATATATTCTGGGGTCTATCATTTACCACCCCTACTGTTACCCTAATTAATACAGAAATTGATACTTTGAAGGAAATGCTGCTACATAAAAAAGTTAATTTGGCAGAACACTTGGGCAGCAGGTGGCAAAGAAACAGGTGTTGGGTGCTGGAAAGATGGAGACCTATGTTATGCATTGGCAAAGCACTTATTAAAACTATGTCTATGATAACTTAAAAAGCAGACTCCATTACTGCAATGAACCAGTGACTGCTATCCGAGTATATTCTCTTTCTTAATAGAAGTTTTTATTATGATTATCTTGTCCCCATTTTATCATCATATAATGAATGGAGCAGATAATTTCTCTATGTGTTTGTACATCACCATACTGAGAAGGGCTTCAGATGGGAAGACTTCATCTTGCCTAAAGATGCTGGACTTGGAGCCATGTGCTTGAACTGGAGTGGACTATATGTGATTTGGTGAAAAGAATGGCAGACTGAGGAAGATATAAATCTTCTGTTCTCTCTTCTATATTATACACCAAATTCATCTAACTGAAGATTTCATTGATTGTGAAATACAGAATTTTATGTACTATTAAGATAGAGAAAATACTGCCAACTACATATGAATTTACATTGAATACTTGTCCTTGATTGAACAATGCTTTCTTATCAAAGAAATATTAAAGTGTGAAAAACGTGTAGATAAGGAGTAGTGAAAACCGTTATTTTTTTCTGAGAACTGACTGTCCCATCTAAGACAATATCTCCCAATCTTCTCCTCCTCAAGCTGTGGCCTGCAGACTACTCATGAGTCGAGTATGAGTGAAGTGAGTGTGTCACCTCTGAGCCAGGATCTTTCATCTGGGGGTAACTTGTGCATATTCTCTGTTTTCTTCTGTAGCTAAAAGTAGATAACAGTGACATCTAGGAGATGGTAAAGCCACAAAGGAAAAAAAAAAAAAAAAAGCCTTGTTTTCTGAATCATCAAATGGAAGAAAGCCACCTACAGACCAGGAACACCCATAGTGGTCTTTGATGTGAGGGAGAAATAAACTTCGATTTTGTTTAAGATATGTATTTTGAGCATTTATTTGTTACCACAGCTACTATCATCCTAATTAACAGACTTTCTTACCCGGGTTATTGTAAGGATTAAAGAAATTATTGTATGTAAAGCTCTTAGAAGAATGTCTAGCATATAATGAGCACTAAATGAATGTTAACCATTATTATTATTTAAAATGCTCTTTAAAAATGCAAATAGCCTTGGAGGGGGGAATCTTCAACTTTTATCTTTGGAAGTTAGAAAGTTATACTAGACAACAACTTAAGAGTCAATTAATCCAAGCTCTATCACTTTAGAGATAAGTAAATGAAGCCATGAGAGGATGAATGGCTTGCTGTAAAGTCACTTTATCGGTAAAAAGCCCTTTAGTATGAATTAGTTGCTCTGTTTCAACCAGGAAAGAGCAGGATGCTACAGCAATGAGACTGTGGATGGGAGAAGTGCAGATGCTTTGTAAATTGGGTTATTATCTGTGAGGGATAGCCTGGGATTGGGGCCCTCGGCAGCTGAAGCAAGGAACAACAGGATACGTGGTGAGAGGGTTGGGAGAAGCAAGGAGGAACTACACAATAACATTTTCATCCCATTGCTAAATATATGGGATGTCCAAAGTTGCTTAGCAAAAGGTAATAAATATATTTTGGATAGTTGTTAGCACAAAGTCCCTTTCTCTGGAAATGACCCCCTGAAAAAGGCTCTGTAGAATAGGAGAGCCTAGGTGGCCATGCTGATACAATGTATCCCAGTTCCTCTACCCTGGCAGACTGGAACAGAGATGTACACCTCATCCAAGCTGAGACAATCTGCGGCTTCTCTTGGAACCCATGTGGAATTGGCTCTCTGAGGTTAGATGTGTTAGCTGCTGGAAGCCTGTCTGTTATATGTAGCATCATGTCTGGAGTCAGTTTTATGGCCTAGAAAAAACCACGTGCAGGCCAAAATCATAGAAAAGCAGAAGTTATGAATAAGTGAAAGGGCCTGTTCTGTGGAGATAAGAATGGGGGTAGATATTCAGAAAATAGCAAATAAAAGAGGCCATGTGGCTCCAGGATTTATGGAGTGCGACCCCCGTCCTGACAGCTTACCAGTTCCCATCCTCAGCTCCCATGAGGCTGAGCTGAAGAGTGTTTTCATGAGTTCCCTCTGTCCTTAAAAATAAACCTACTTAAATAAAATCTGAAGTGAGTTAATATCTGTTCTTTTAGTCAAGAAATTGAAGGGCTGGCCAAGTGGCTCAGTTGGTTAAGAGCTCGTTCAAGAGTGCAAGCTCTGAGCAACAGGGTCACTGGTTCGATTCCCGGCCTAAGCTGAGCTGCCGCTGAGCTGCCAACAAATGGCAGGATGGCTCAGCTAAACAAAACCAAACAAAACAGAAAACGTTGCAGTGGTTTATAAATCAGGTCTTCTTTGGCCAGCCAAGTGGCAGCGGTGGTTAAGCGCTGGCTTGGGAAACCAGTGGCCCTGGTTCGGTCCCACATGTGAGGGCCAGTGACACTGCCTTCAAAAAAATAATAAAAAAATAATAATAATAGATAAAATAAGAATCTTAAAAAAAAAAAAAAAAGAAATTGATAGTAACACAGTCAATAACTAAATCAATTAAAATCTCCTAACCATCTTCAATTACTTATTGTCAAGTAACAGCAATAAAAGTTCACCTTTTATTGTGTTGGTTTTGTTTTGTTTTGTTTTTTAAGTTGCAAAAAAGGACAGTTTATTAGAAGAAAAAATACATTTCAAAGAAGCAGAAGAGGGCCACTATTAGAAAAGAAAAGTACACTCCAAAGAGTTTGGAGCAGCCAAGCAAAAGCAGCTCAAATGGCCAAAGGCTCACCTCTGTGCAGAGCAAAGGGATTATAAAGCCACTTATTTGAAGTGTGTCCTCCAGGTTCTAGTTCTAAGAGCCTGAATTTGATGCTTTTCTAGATAGCCTAATATCTTAGAGATCATCTTAGTAATGGTCTGAGTTGATGGGATCAAATTTTTTGGATGTCCTATTCAGGAACTTTTTTGGAGATGGGAGGAAGAGCGATAGAGATGGAATTTTTTTTCATTACAATAGTAATATATGTTCATTGTAGAAACTTTTGATAATAAAAATAGGTAAAAGAAAAATTCTAAAAAAAATCACAGTTCACCACTAATTATTAGTAATTTTGGGGACAAAATCCCAACAATGATGAAAATGTAATCAAGCCAGTATCTTGAATTGTCTTGAAGAATTCATGTAATTTTACTGGTTATATTTCTTTATAAAGTGCTCATAAACTTTATTTTTTTCTTCCCAAAGAGTTCACTGAGGGCCAGAATTTGAATCACTGGGAAACACTTTTGGAATCAGACTTCTTTATTTTTTCTAATGAACAATGAATGTATTTAATTTTGTTCCTTTGTTCCTTCAGAAATGAAAAATCATTATCTAATTGAGATACCCTGTATGTCATAGAGACAAGAAAATTTAAACCATGCCCTTAGTTCTTTATATTCCCTCACCTGCTTTTTATCATCAATTTAATGGAAGCATATTTTTTTATTTCCTAGCTGTCCACTTGTGTTTACTGTTAAGATACTAAAATGACTTCAATTCTAGAAGGGTCTACTTGACCACTCTAGAATCATGATCTGTTTTATTCCCTCTTTATGTGGACTTTCACTGGGCTCATCTCTGTTCATTTTCTAAAATCAGATATTTCATTCTTTTTCCCATTAGGGCAAAAATTATCATTCTCCCTTATAAGATTTAATTGATCCTCTCTTATTTCATTTACCATATTTTCAAAATTAATTATCCTGATCTTATGTTACTTGTTCCTCATACCAAGGATTTATTGCCTTAGTAAAATCCTACCCTTTTGACAACCAAGGTAGGAATAAGAGTTTTAGAGGTGCTTTGCTTTCTTTCACACATGTGATTTTTCCTTTAGCCATATTTGTCTCTGTTTTCCACTAATAAAGGGGATACAATTGAAAAAGTAAATTTCCCAAACTCTCCACTGTGGTTTTCTGAATTCTTTCCACTTTTGATTCCAAACGTTTCTGGAAGGGCCATTTTAGGAGGACAACATTGTCTTGTTTGGCTGCCAGGAGCTTATGCTCCCATTTTGCTGAATCATTGTCATTTTTTTAACCAGGAAATACTCACACGTTACTTGTTATGTGAAAATGTAGCTGAAGTTTTGTCCAGAGGAGTAGAGGACTATCTGTTTAATCTGATTATACATGATTGGAAAGCATCATAACTGAATTTCAGAAATTTCAGTTACTCTCAGCAGCTAGAATAGGTGGAATATAGAAGAGTCTTTCAATATTCATTCAGTTTACAAATATTTATGGAATTTCTACTATGTACTGAGCACTGTTCACCTATGGATAGGATTGACATGACCCCTGCTCTCAAGGAAGTCAGTGTTAGAGGAGAACAGATCAGGCGGGGAATGACAGAGATAGGACACAAGGACTAGAAGTGGTAGGCAGAGGGGAGGGTATTCTAAAAATATAAAAGTGATGGGGAAAAAAAATTAAAAGCATGAATAGGGCAGTAGGGGAACTCCAAGGACTTGATGTAACTGGTGATAGTGTGTGTGCATTGGGGGTGTGAATGTTGGTCAAAGAAATAGGGGAAGATGTAATAAGATAATGAATGGTTCATGTGCCACGCTGAAGAATTTGCACATTATCCTGGAGATGGTGAGAAGTCCCTGAAGAATTTTAAGCAGACATCTAGTGATCAGATTTGTAATTTAGACAGAGTGTTCTAGCAGCAGGGAATGCTGACATGGCTCCAAAGGTCCTTTTTCACATGTTTTGAGAGTATTTCTCACACGAGCTGAGCCTAATACCAGTAAAGGACAGAGGGGTCGGGACCATCCACAGAACCCTGAACACCTCTCATTCCTTTCCTTCTTTTTCTCTTTCTTCCTACCACCTCAGCCTTCTCCTTCTCTCAAACATTCTTTTAAGGAGCTCTTAAAGCTTGAACAGTTCCTGGGAAGTTAAAAAAAAAAAAAAAGGCAGAGGGCTGGCCTAGTGGCTCAGTTGGTTAAGAGCTCACTCAAGAGTGTGAGCTGAACTCTGAGCAACAGCAGTTTGATGCCAGCCCAAGCTGCCAACAGGTAGCAGGATGGCTCAGCTAAAAAAAAAAAAAAGTCAGTGAAAAGTGAAAAAACAAAACAAAATGTCAGTGAAAACTTTCCAATTTAGTTGTTAATGTCTTCTGTCTTTTTCTCTATGGTCAATGCTAAATTATTTCCTGGCTGAATTTCCTTTCATGGATTCTCAAAGCTCCTAATTTCCGTTTTGCTATCTCATTTCTTTATCACTATCCATTATTACTTTCAATATAGAAAGGGAAAAATAGAAATTCAAGAAAATTGATTTTACTATTGACTTGTCATTCTTTTTTTTTTTCTTTACTTATGTTGTTTTTAATTCTTTTGTTCTTTTGTTGTGAAATAAACATTTTTTTAAAATTAGCTTCAGGTGTACAACACAGTGCAATGGTTATACTTTTTACCCCTCAAAGTGACAACCCCCTCCCCCAATTTGCCACCCCACTCCTCCCCCCAATACCATATATATCTATTACAATTCCTTTGACTCCCTTCAACAGTTTAATCCACATCCCATGACTATCTATATATTCAATTACAGTTGTTGACGTGTCATTCTTAAAAGTTTACTATTAGTAGAATATGAAAGCTACGAGTGACCTTAATGTTTTTCATAATGTTTTTTTAAACAGCTGTGACCCACGTGTAGGTCCTGAGATCAATTTAATAGGTCATAACCTGAATTAAAAGAATTAAAAGAAGAAAAAGAAGGAAACAGGGCATAATTGATTAGAACGGAAAATATCAGAGTGTGCTGAATAGACTAAGGGTTGGTATTCTTTTATAAGACTTTTGTTTCAGTTATAAGCATATGTTTAGTTATGCAGATAATATAAAATATATGTCTTAATATGGGTGGTAATCAAAAAAATTAAATTTTTAAAGATTAAAAAAATGCTCAAAGTCATTTTATTTTTCACTCTGAAGATATGAAAAAAATTGAGAACTGGAGAGGTTGATTTGTCCATGTCCATGAATTAGTGGCAAATGCAGGATTTGAACTCAGGTCTCCTAATATTCTGATATTCTCCAAACACAAGTTGATTGGTTCCCTAACAGGAGAACTGGAGATTGTAGGTTTTATTTACTTAGTGTATCCTTCAGGCCACGTTGTGAAAGATAATCAAATGTTCATGATGCTTTGTTATCTTAGTATTGATGAGAAAACACCCCTGTTTCTTTCTTGCTTTGCATCATAGATGAGAACTGTTAGTTTATGCTTTTATTATTATTTTAAAAAACTTTTTTGGGGACAAGTTTGATATATATCTTCGTGCTTATGTTTTGAACAAAGATAATCTAGTTCATTTTGTTTCTCCGCTAAATGGCTAAGTAATTATTTTGGCCCTTTCTTTCATATTCCTTAATCATCTTGAAAAGTATAGGTCCCAGGATTTTTAGAGGTATTTTGCCTGAAAGCAGAGAACTGTTAGGTAGATCTTGAGCCTCCTCTAGCCTTACAGCTCTATTGTTTTTACCTTTGAATCAATATGTTTGGATTTTCTCCAACAAATTAAACTTTTCTGTTTTATTCACATAGTATTCTATGACAATTTCAGAAAGGCATTAAAGAAATGCAAAGAACCCTGGATTGGAAATCCAGAGACCTGAGTTCTGGGCCTTCTTTTCACCTAATTTTATTTCAGCAGTTCCCATAATACTTTTGGGTTTGATCTCTTCATTTGAAAACTGAGTCAAGATTATCTATAAGTTGCTATAATCAGTGTTTCCTAAGCATGTGGAAGTTATTCATTTTCAAATATGAGGGATATTATTGCCTACAAATTTGCACATGAGTATTAAAAGATATGGTTTTTTGTAAAACTGTATGTGGTTCCTGGAATTTTGTTAACACATTTATAGATTCATAGTTTCAAAAATCTGCTTTAAATAATGGCCTGTATGTCATACATTGTGCCAGATTTTGTTTTTCCTTTTTTAACTTCCTAAGGATTCCTGATTCTGTTTCCTTAATGATATTCTCCATAGTTCAAGGATTCCTGGGGCTGGAAGGAAATTTGAGCAAGTTAGAGCATCCATCTCATTTCCTTCCAGTCTATCACCTTCACTTATCAGTACTTCTCATTTTTCCATTTAGTAACTCAGTGTTTTTACTTCGAATAATAACATGGACAAAATGCCACCTTAAAATCCATTTTTCATGTAGGAACCCTTTATTCATTCATTCTGCTTGGTTCAGATGCTGTGTCTCACGTTGAGGATATAATGGTGAATAAGATAGACATTGCCTTTTCCTCAAGAGGCGTCTAGTCTACTGGAGAGACTGACAAAAATAAGTCACCAGAGACTTAAACAAAGTAACTTTAAACTATAATAAGTTTAAAGGAAGAAATACACATGGCACTGAGAAATTGCAGAGAAAAATCCTTTTTATAAAGAGTGGGCAGGAAGACTTCTCTGAAAAGGTGACACTTAAACTATGACTAAAAGATAAGAAAATATTTGCATACAAAAAAGAAAGAAAGTGTATTTACACATGGGGCACTAACATGTGCTAAGGTCCTGTGGCAGGAAAGGATGGGATGTGGTTTAAAACAAAGAAGAATAATGTCGATGCAAGAATGTCCAAACCTATATAAAAATTATGAGTTTATTTGAGCCAAACTGCGGACATGCCCAGAAGCAAGATCTCAAAATACTCCACAGAAAGACAGTTTTGGAATTAAAGGAAGGGACATAAAGTTACATGAAATCCATTGATGGTAGATTAAGGAGGTGGAGAAAGCAAGATATGAAAATCCATATGATTGGATAAAAAGCAAAATCAGGAGATATACTTCTTTTACATTGGTTGGTACAAGATCATTAACATTTAACATTTACAGTAAATAGGGATGGTATACAGACAATAAGATTCCTTGAGGGTGGTTATATCTCTGAGGGGTCTAAAAAAGAGGATTATTCTGGTATTGCAAAAGTATGTTAACTAGATGCACAAGAATAATGACCAGGGTTTGTTTAAGGCAAAGATAAACCTTTTATTAAAGAAGTTATAGGCCTGAGTCATGAGTACCCACCATGACCAGCCCAGTCACCATTTTATGATCAGATTACCTTGTGAGGTTACCTTCGGTCACTGAGCTTGTCAGCCTTCTTACGTAGCCCCTTTTTCATTCACAACAGCATGCCTGGAACTAGTAAGTGAGAGGGAGAGTGGTGCAAGATGTTGTTGGACAGATGGCAGGGGCCAGGTTGTGTAGGGCATTTTCAGGCATAGTAGAATGTTTGGGTTTTCCGCAATCCTGGCCTCAAAGTCCACACATTTCATTCAATGTATTTATTACCTTCTATTGGCCTTATTACTTACTATCTGTGTGCATTAGCCACTTCTTATGCACTTCTTCAGATTCCCTGGCCTCACTCCTCTCCAGAGTCCTTAGCTATGAAAGCTAGGAAAATCTTTTTTCCTCTGTATCCCTAGGTTCACCAGCTGGGTCCTGCAATTAAACTGATAAGAAACAGATTAGCAAGTGAAAAAAGAAATGATTTAAATGTACACCCATGGGGGTTCACAGCAAATGAAAACTCAAGGAGGTGGCCAGATGATTGAGACTTGATATACCATTTTAGGCAAAACAAACAAAGTAAGTTTGGGGTTTCTGGACAGGGTGCAAGTTATGGGAAGGGGAATGGAGGAAATATTTGGTAAATAAGGGTTCCTTTGTTATGCTGGTAAGAACCTTTCAGGTGATAAGAGGTGTAGCTCTCTCCCTGGTAAGAGACACCCTAACAAATGGAAATCTCCTTTTTAAATGTAAATTTCCTCTACAAAAGGGGAAATTTATACTCTATTTTTAGGCAGTTAGAGGAAGATAAAGAGGTTTTCTGCTGGTTCTCAATTGCCTTTAGCTCAAAGTAATCCCTAAACCAAAGAGGCATATTTTGGGGTAGCATATTTTGGTACCCTTCATTCTGCCCTTTGAAACCTTTTTTTTTTTCAAGAAGAAGCATTTCTATGGAAACAAAAAGAAAAACAAATATTAATGGATGAAGGAAATTATAAATGCTGTTTAGGAGACCAGAGGGAAGTCATGCAAAATATTTCTAGATGTTGGGCTCAAATCATTTTTTTTTTTTTTAAAGATTTTATTGGGGAATTGGGGGAGGCGAACAGCGTCGGGGAATTGGGGGAGGGGAACAGACAAGTTGCTGTCTTTTTGTTCTTCAGTCTAATTGCAGAGGACATTGCTTCACTGGCCCATGTTGGTATCGTCATTGCGCTCTTCCCGGATGAGGCAGATCAGTCGCAGGCCTCTGGATGGTCGCTCACCGCGGCTATTGGCAGTTCATGCTGGCTGCCAGTCACTCATGCTGGCTGCCGGCCACTCACTGTAGCCTATGGCAGCCCACCACAGCAGGGGCCGCAGCCTGCACCATTGCTGGGGCTCACGCAGCCCAGCTCCAGGTGGAGCTGTTGTTAGCTGTAGAGGGCAGTGTCACTGACCCTTATATGTGGGATCCGAACTGGGGCCGCTGGCATCCCAAAATCAGATCTTAACCAATGTGCCACTTGGCCGGCCCTCAAATTATTTTTAAATGATGGAGTGAGGATGGTAGTGACAATACAAGTTTCAATTTCCTGATTTGCAGTTTTAATGTCTTTGGTGATGGCATATACATCAGTGTTAGTTACAGGAATGGTTATTTTTCAGGACAGAGCCTGGAAACCTCAGCATTAGCTGGTAGGACCCTTATAGATACTCCCAAAAAGAATTTGGTCAGTCAGACTTCAGTTCTCAGTGGTGCCAAGCCAGAAGGGTCAGGAAAAAATGGGAAATATTTAATTACTGACAAAATGTACAGGAGCCAATTTACAAAGAGGTGAAAACACTCAAACACAACAAACATGGCTAGAATTCAACAACCCACAAGGATGTGCTATATATATATATTTTTTATTGAGACGTAGATTTTTTTTCTCTCTACAGTAACTTGAATTTTTATCAATGATAATTCAAGTAAGACTAATTTACAAAATAATTCTAGTCTCATTAAACTTGGCTTGATATTTATATAAGGTCAACATGAATAGTAATTGAGTGTCTAGGGTCTTTTAAATCTGTTTTGCTGGAACTTTAAATAAAGAAAGTCAGATTAGACTTTTAAAAGCCTCTTGAGGCTAAGAAGCCAAGCCAGTGATTTTCTATCAGTCTTCATCTGCAATACCTAAAGATCTGAGTGAATTCCTCCTTTCTTGAGGTTCCTGATATATCTTAAGATTCCTAGGCCTGTCAGAAAGTGATCTTCCTTGCTCATTTGGAATGCCAGGAGTGCTGTAAGCCAGATATCAGTAGGACATTCCAAGAGGGCTTTGTGAGTGTTGGCTCCCTACAGTCAACCTTAGCTCCTTAAAACTCTCTGGTTATATTAAATTTCATGTGCATCATTCTCCAATATGATATTCCTGATATGATAGCCCTAGTAATATAACCAGTATTTCAAATTTTGTCCTGTTTACAAGGAGAACCGATTCTTACTGAACTTATGCAAATAATTATATTACCATGAAAGTAAAAATATTCAATAAGCATTTTCAAATTCTGGAGGGATCAAAAAGGGAAAAAAAGTAAATGTTTCATCTTTGTTCACAAAGGTATATTTTATCATATTGTTATAAGTTATAGGTAGCTTAACAGAAAAGAGAAAAAATGTTCTTTAATATGGAAAATACAACTTTAAAGAACTAGCAAGGTTTCAAACAAAAAGGCCATAAAAAAATGATAATCATTCTTATCAGTTCATTCAGTTCCATGAATTACTCTTGTGCTTTATATTGGTTTAGCAGTTTTATGAACCCATCAGTCTTTCCATTAGAGTTTTGAAAATCTTTACCCAGTCCAGTGGAATGATTTTAAAATGTTCAGAAACCTATACTCCAGAGTATTTGCCAGAGTCTTTTCCATGAATCTCCTGGGAGATGAAACTGATTGCAAAAGCTTTCAGAAAAGAATCAGAGTAAAACATTAACGGTGTGAATGACAAGACTTAAAAATGGCCATAGCTGAAGATCTGATGAGGGCTCATTATAGCACAATTGACAAGGAAATTAGGTTATTTCTGTGACATACATTTTATAATAACTGGAATTATGATTGATAACATTATAAAGGACATATGAATAGCAAAGATACTGTCCAATCTCACCACTTCTATTTAACGTAGTACTAGAAGTTCTAACAAGAGTAATTAGGTAAGAAAAAGAAATAAAAAACATCCCAATCAGAAAAGAAGTAGAACTGTCTCTATTTGCAAATGGCATGATATTAAATATAGAAAAACACTAAGGATTCCATGAAAAAATGTTAGAACTAAAAAACAAATTCAGTAAAGTTGCAGCAAACAAAATTAATATACAAAAGCTTGTTGCATGTCTATGAACTAATAACAAACTATCAGAAAGAGAAATTAAGAAAATAATTTCATTAAAAACTGCATCAAAAAGAATAAACTCCTGATAAGAATTGAGATAAGATACATGCTGAGAAAAAAGGACTACTGTATATATGAAATTTTCTTTTACATAAATTTAATGGTAACTGCTCAAAAATAAAAAACAAAAAAACCCAGAGCTGAGACACATAACATAAAAAAAGAGGAGACAGAGGGAGAAAAATCATAGAATACCACCAAACTAAAATAACAGAGAGAAACACAAAGGCAAAGAAACAATGGAGACACCATGCTACCAGAAAAGAAAAGATAAAATGGCTATCAGAAGTCCTCATATATCAATAATCATTCTAAATATAAATGGACTGAACTCATCAATAAAAAGGCATAAAGTAGCAGATTGAATCAAAAAACAAAACCCAACCATATGCTGCCTTCAAGAGACACATCTCAGCTACAAGGACAAATACATACTCCAAGTGAAATGATACTCCAAGAAAATGGCATCAGAAAAAAGTGGGTGTAGCCATACCTATATCTGACAAAACAGGCTTCAGAATACAAAAGATAGCAAGGGATAAACATGGACATTTCATAATGATGAAGGGGAAAATACAACAAGAAGATATAACACTTATCAATATATATTCTCCCAATCAGGGAGCACCAAAATATATAAAGCAACTACTAACAGAACTAAAGGGAGAAACTGACAAAAACACATTATCGTAGGGGACCTAAATATGCCTTTGACTACTATGGATAGACCATCCAAACAGAAAATCAATAAGGAAATATTAGTCTTAAATTACACATTAGACCAAATGGACATAATGGACATTTACAGAGTCCTTCATCCTAGAACATCAGACTATACATTCTTTTCTAGTGTACATGGAACATTCTCAAGGATAGAGCATATGTTGGAACATAAAAATAGCCTCAGCAAATTTAAAAAGATTGAAATAACACAAAGCTTATTCTCCAGCCACAATACTTTGAAGTTGGAGATCAACTGCACAAAGAAACTGGAAAAAAGCATGAATACGTGTAGATTAAACATGCTATAAAAAATGACTGGGTCAAAGAAAGAATAAATGGAGAGATCAAAAGATACATAGAAATGAATGAGAATAAAATATATTACATCAAAATCATTGGGATGTTGCAAAAGTATTAATAAGAGAAAAATTTATATTATTGCAGGCCTATCTCAAGAAGCAAGAAAAATCCCAAATAAACAACCTAATATTACATTTTAAAGAACTAGAAAAAGAACAAATGGAACCCAAAGTCAGTAGAAGGAAGAAAATAATAAAAATCAGAGCAGAATTAAACAAAATAGAGGACAAAAAGACAATAAAAACGTTAATGCAACGAAGAGCTGGTTCTTTGAAAAGATTAAGAAAATTGACAAACCCCTGGCTAAATTCACTGAGATAAAAAGAGAAAACACACAAATAAACAAAATCAGAAATGAAAGAGAAGTTACTACAGACACCACAGAAATACAAAGGATCACCCATGAATACTATGAAGAACTATATATGCCACCAAATTCAATAACCAAGAAAAAAAATGGAAGTTCTTAGAAATATATAATCTTCCTTAGACTAAACCACAAAGAACTGGAAAATCTAAATAGACTAATCAACAATAAGGAAATTGAAACTATTATCCAATACCTCCCCAAAAGCAAAAGTCCAGGACCAGGTGGCTTCACTAGTGAATTCTACCAAACATTCAAAGATGATTTAATACCTGTCCTCCTCAAACTCTTTCAAAAAATTGAAGAAGAGACAATACTTCCTAACTCATTTTATGAGACCAACATTACCATGATACCAAAGCCTGGTAAGGATAACACAAAAAGATAACTATAGACCAATATCTCTGATGAATACAGATGCCAAAATCCTAACTAAAATATTAGCAAATTGAATACAATAATACATTAAAAAGATTATACATCATGATCAAGTGGGGTTCTTTCCAGGGATACATGGGTGATTCAACATGTGCAAAGAGATCAATGTGATACACCACATAAATAAAATAAAGAATAAAAATCATATGATGATATCGATAGATTCAGAAAAAGCATTTGACAATGTATAACATCCATTTATGATTAAACACTTAATAAAATGAGTATAGAAGGAAAGTACCTCAACATAATAAAGTCATATATGATAAACCCTCAGCTAATATCACACTTAATTGTGAAAAACTGAAAGCTTTTCTTCTAAGATCAGGAACAAGACAGGGATGTCTGCTGTCACTACTGTTATTCAACATAGTATTAAAAGTCCCAGTCAGAGCAATTGTGCAACAGAAATAAATAAAAGGCCTCCACATTGGGAATGAAGGAGTTAAATTGTCACTTTTTGCTGATGACATGATTCTTTTTTTTTATTCTTTTATTGTGAAATAAACATTTTCCTTTCTTTTTTAATTAACTTCAGGTGTACAACACAGTGCAATAGTTATACTTTTTTTTTTTTTTTAAAGATTTTATTGGGGAATTGGGGGAGGGAAACAGCATTGGGGAATCGGGGAAGGGGACCAGACAAGTTGCTGTCTTTTTGTTCTTCAGTTTAGTTGTGGAGGACGTTGCTTCACTGGCCCATGTTGGTATCGTCATTGCGCTCTTCCCAGATGAAGCAAATCGGTCGCCAGCCTCTGGATCGTCGCTCACCGCGGCTATTGGCAGCTCACACTGGCTGCCAGCTGCTCACTCTGGCTGCGGGCCACTCACTGTAGCCTATGGCAGCCCACTGCAGCAGGGGCTGCAGCCCACACCATCACCGGGGCTTGCACAGCCCAGCTCCAGGTGGAGCTGTTGTTAGCTGTAGAGGGCAGTGTCACTGGCCCTCATATGTGGGATCCGAACCGGGGCTGCCGGCATCCCCAAACCAGCTCGTAACCAATGTGCCACTCGGCCGGCCCACAATAGTTATACTTTTTACCCCTCAAAGTGACAAACGCCCTCCCCCAATTCACCACCCCACTCCTCCTCCCATATCATACATACCTATTACAATTCCTTTGACTCCCTTCCACAGTATAATCCACATCCCGTGACTATTACAGTTGGCATACAATATAATACAACATCAGTTTCAGGTATACAGTGCAGTGATCAAGCCTCTACTCCAAAGATGACATGATTCTTTATATAGAAAAACCTAAAGACTTCACCAAAAAACTATTAGAAACAATCAACAAATACAGTAAAGTTACAGGATACAAATTCAATGTACAGAAATCCATTGCATTCTTATATCCTAACAATGAAATCTCAGAGAAAGAAGTGAGAAAAACAAATCCTTTTGCAATTGCAACAAAGAGAATAAAATACCTAGGAACAAACTTAACAAACAATGTGAAAGACCAAAAACTATAAAACATTCCTAAAGAAATTGAAAAAGGCACAAAGAAATGGAAAGATACTTCGTGTTCATGGATGGGAAGAATCAACATAGCTAAAATGGTATACCCAAAGTAATGTACAGATTTAATGCAATCCCCATCAAAATCCCAATGTAGTCTTTAAAGAAATAGAAGAAATTAGTCATCAGATTTGTGAGGAATCACAGAAGACCTTGAATAGCCAAAGCAATCCTAAGAAAAAAGAACAAGGCTAAAGGTATCACACTCCCTGACTTCCATTTATACTACAAAGTGACAATAATCAAAATAGCATGATATTGGCAGATATACAGACAGACAGACCAATGAAATAGAACTGAGAATCCAGAAATAAACCCAAACATATAGATATAGATGATATAGATATAGATAATTTTCAACAAAAGAGCCAAAAACATACAATGGAGAAAAGAAAGCCTCTTCAATAAATGGTGCTGGGAAAATTGCAAAAAGTGCAAAAGAAGCGACCTAGACTGTTATCTATTACCATATACAAAAATGAACTCAAAATAGATCAAAGATCTAAACACAAAATCTGAAACAATAAATTACACAGAAGAAAGCAGAGGTACTAAACTTATGGACCTGGGCTTCAGAGGTGATTTTATAAATTTGACCTCAAAGGCAAGGGAAATAAAAACAAAAATAAATGAACAAGACTATATCAAACTACAAAGTTTCTGCACAGCAAAAGAAACCATCAATAAAGCAAAGAGGCAACCAACTGAACAGGAGAAGATATTTGCAAACAACACTTCAAATAAGGGGCTAATATCCAAAATATATAAAGAACTAATACAACTCAACAACCAATAAAAAAAGAATCCAATTAAAAACTGGCCAGAGGACCTGAAAAGACTTCTCTCAAGAAGAGATACAAATGGCCAACAGATTTATGAAAAGATGCTTTTCTTCACTAGCTATTAAGGAAATGCAAATCAAAACCACAATGAGATACCATCTCACACCTGTTTGAAAGGCTGGTATCAACAAGTTAAGCAACACAAGGGTTGGAGAGGTTGTGGAGGAAAAGGAACCCGCACACACTGCTGGTGGGAATGTAAATGGTGCAGCCTCTATGGAAACAATATGAATGTTCCTCAAAAAATTAAGAGTAGAATTACCATATGACTTACCAATCCCTTTTCTGGGTATCTACCAAAAAATCTGAAAACATTTATCTGTAAAGATGTATGTACCACTATGTTCATTGCAGCATTATTCACAGTGGCTAAGGCAGGGAAACAACCAAAGTGTCCTTCGATAGATGATTGGATAAAGAAGATATATACAATGAAATATTACTCCACCATAAGTAAAGATGAAATACTGCCATTTGCAACAATAGGGATAGATCTTGAGATTATCATGCTAAGTAAAATAAGTCAGACAGAAAAAGTCGAGAACAATATGACTTCACTCATATGTGGACTATAAAACTGAAGGCAACAAATGAACAAGACAAAGAAAGAAACCAAAACTCATAGAGACAAACAACAGTTTAGGGGTTACAAGACGGTAAGCAGGTTGGAGGGGCTGTGAAGAGGGAAAGGGGGTCAAATATATGGTGATGGAAGGAGAACTGACTCTGGGTGGTGAATACACAATGCAATATATATAGATGCATTATAGAAATGTACACTTGAAATCTATATAAATTTACTAACCAATGTTACCCCAATACATTTAATTAATTGTATTAAAATGTTCATACTATCCAAAGCAATCTGTAGATTCAATGCAATCCCTATCAAAATTCCAGTGGCATTTTTCACAGGAACAGAACAAACAATCTTAAATTCTGTATTGAACCACAAAAGACCTTCAATAGCCAAAGCAACCCTGAGAAGAACAAAGCTGAAGGCATCACCCTTACTGATTTCTAGTATATTAAAAAGTTATATCAATCCAAATACTTGAACCCCTTGCTCTCTCAGGCACACCAGGCATGTTCCCAAATCAGGACCTTCCTCTTATTTTTCCTTTGGACAGGTATGTGATTGCCCCAGGTCTCCATGTGGATGGTTCCCTCATCTCTCTCAGGCCTTTGCTAAGATGTCACCTTCTCAGTGAGATCTCTCTAATCATCCACCATAGCACACATAGTACATCCACATAGTACAGTTTGTTTCATTATCTTTATATTATCAACTAAAAATACAATTCTACATTATCTTACAATAATGTCACCACAAATTTTATACAAGTGAATTTTTGCGGCCCTCGTTTGTTTCACTAGTTTGTTGATTATCTATATCCTGTCCATGAAGTCAAGGATTTTTATCTGTTTTTTTTTTCTTATGGTTGTACCTCTAGGACTTAAAACACTTCTGGCAGATAGTATGTCATTAATAAATGTTTGAATGAATGTTGAATTAGCAAATGGCTTACCATGTCCATATATATCATACGTGACTCCTCTGCTCTTGAAAACTAATAGAAACCATTTGCTTAATTATAATATTAACAAGACCATAACTTAAAATTCATAACACATCTACATAACACTTTGCAGACTACAAAGTACTTTCACATTCGTTATCTCATTTAATCCTCATAATAATTTATATTCCAATTTTTCACAGGATGCTGGATCTGAGGGAAATAGTGTTTTGCTAGAGGTCATGGAAAGAAATGGAATGATTTGCTTAAAGTCCACACAAGAGGACTGAGATTCAAACTCATGTTGTCCTACCCACAAATTTGATGTAATTTCTACTCCAGTATCCCAGCTCTTTGATTCTGTACTGGATCAGTTGCCTACATAATTTTCAACCCTATATCAGTAGTATCTGTCTACTCTCCTTGGCCAACCAGGCTCAGGACTCGGAATCCAGTTGTTCAGGTTTGCTACACTTCTATTTAACTGTGGTGACCTAGCAAAACTGGGGCTGAGTGGCTCTGCTTGGTTGTAAAACCACAATTAGGTAGTCTAAAAATGAGTGTTCTCAATACAGGTCATCTGTAAAAATATAGATAAAGATTCAGACTATAAACACCCAGAACCAAAGCGTCTGTAAAACTCAGCTTATATAGAATTGCATGCAGATGGGGACTTAACCAAGTTCCTCTCACACCATTTAAATATGTCATCCCATAGCCTTAAAATGACCATGGTTCTTTGAAAGAAATGTTTTTTCTTAATTCTTCTCAATTCTAAGAAAAGAAGTTCTATCTTTTGAGCACTGCCCAAATCCTTATATAAGTGGCTATTGAATACCTACTATGTATGTGTAAAGCACAATGCTATTTCTTCCCTTCTTATTCATTCATAAACAAATATTTCATTCTCCTGGGTTTCTTTGTAAACTTCCATTGCTCTTAGTCATTCATCCTCATTCTTCTTTCCCATCTTCCAAAACCTACTCCCACTCACAGAAAATTCACAATTATTAGAGTTCACTGTTTTTTCTTTTCTCATGGCTTCCTCACATCAACTACAGACTGCTTAGAGTTCAAAATCCATTTCTTTGTACTCACATAGATTGTAAATATTCAAATATCACAGAGTAAGGGAAGGGAGAGGAGCCCCAATTATGATTTGAACCAGAGAAAGGGAGCAGATATTATCAGATGCCCCATTTTAATGGCATACTAATAACATGACTCAACTGGTTCAGGTGTAGCCTGCATACATCTGAGAGGAGGAGATGCATGCTGACTTTGCACAGGGTTTTAAATAAAAGCTGACTTTATTTTGGCACCTATAATTACACCCAAGCCATAGCTTGCGTTTTCATTGTCTCTCAGAAAGAAAGAAAGAAGGAAAGGAAGGAAAGGAGGGGGGAGAAAGGAAGGAAATAGGAAGATGAAATTTTGTTTTTTGTTAATGGGATAGACTCAGATATTCAGTTTCCTTATGAATTTATTTTAAACTGGGCTTCTCTTACTGAGGACATCCATGAGAATAGTAGAATAGAAAATGGTGTAATTATTTAGAATTCCATAATAATTGTCTCATAGATTCCAGAGGAAGCATTGATTCCAACACTGAATTAAAATTTGAAATGATTAGGAGAAACAATCCCTCTTCCCAAATCTACATGTCATATGTAGATCAATTTAACAGGTGTTTGGTGAAAACTTATTAGGTACAAAACATGATATTGAGGAGAGGAACTTCCTGGAGGGGAGGAAAACCTTTTTTTTCTATCCTTTTAGGTTTACTGGCTGTTCCCGCCCCCAATGAAATTGATAAGAAACAACTTAACAAGAGGAAAAAACAGTGGATTTAGTTATATATGTATGATCACAAAGAAATAAAACTCAAGGAGCTGGCCAGATGGTTGAGGCTTATATAGCATTTTAGACTAAACAAAGGAAAAGGAGTTTTGAGCTCCTAGGTGGAAGAGGCAAATTATGGAAGAAACTGTAAAGTAAGTAAGGATGACTTATCCTGTTCTGCAAATAAGAGTCTCTCAGGTGATAAGAGCTGTCTTTTTGAGTAGCTCTCTTCCTGGTATGAGACACCTTTACAAATGAAAATTTCCTTTCAAATGGGTGGGGGAGGGGGGAATTATACTCTATTTCTAGGCAGCTAGGGGAAGTAGAAAGCTTTTCCTGTTTGCTGTTTCTCAATTGCCTTTAACTCAAAATAATCTATATACCAAAGAAGCATATTTGAGGTGGCATATTCTGGAACCCATGAGTACTAATGGTTAACACAGAAAAGTTCCTGTCCTTAAGGAAGTTTATACCTAAAAGGAACATAAGATGTATGAAAATAACTATAGCACAAAGCCCATGTGTTTCGGTAAAGGTATAAAGTGCTGTGGAAGCCAAGAAAAAGTAGTTTGTCGATGACTGAAAGGTTTTAGGCTTTATGAAGAAGGTGACATTTTAAGAATAGGTACGATTCGTATCTCTGATAAATGGAGAAAAAAATGGAAACCACAGAGGCAGGAAAGTTCAGGAAATATTTAGTGATAGGTCATCTTTGGTTGAAAGATATATTCGGAGAGATGAAATGGAAAAGAAAGTAGGTGCCAAATCATAGGGTATTTGAGGCTGTTTGAGCAATTTCATTTTTATTCTGTGAGTCCTAGGGAGCTACTGAAGGTTACTGAAAAGAAGGCTGACCCATTCAATATCATCTTTAGAAAGTCCTTTGACAGCAAGTAGTTTAGAGGAGGTGAAACTAGAGTCTGGGCATATAGAAGGGAAGCCATTCTGTAACCCAGGACCTGGACTAGGTGAAGAAAATGGAATATATGTGAACGATGTTTAAGAGGTAGAATCCATATGATTTGGCAGCTGATTAAATAGTTACCTACTCGTTCAGGGGAAACACGTGGTGAAAAGAAAGGTTTAAGTTAGGATTTTGTAAATGACAGGAGCCCAAGTTGATTCATTTAAAAAGTATAAAAGGGAGATTTATTTGCAAAATTAGGTTACTAACCTAACTTTGGGAAGGACATAGAGCAACGTAGGGACAATTGAATCAGGGCCTCAGATGTCATTCGTCCTCCACACTCTCTCTTTGAAGGTAGCCTTTATACTTTTATACTACAGTCAAGCTCTCTTGGTGTGTGAGGATCATCGTCATAGCTGGTGCTTCTAGATGACAGACTAAAGGACAATGGGATTTTCCCCTGGGCCAGCTTGAACTTTTCCAGAGATGGACACTGATGAGTGGGCTTGGGTAACATATCCATCTCTTGGGCCAGTCACTAGACCTGATTGGCATATGAGATGCTATTTTGGGCAGCTTCTGTTGGGAAATCATGGTTGAGGGTAAGGGAAGGTATTGTAAGCATGGCCACAGGGCAACACCTTGTGTGTTGTGGAGCTTCCCCAGTGAAAGTATAGTACAGAGCACAGAGGAGTACGAACTGTGACTGGGATTCTGGGCCACCATGTTGGGGAGAATGCTGATGCCTTTAACAGAGAAATGGGTTTGCATAAAGTGATGAATTTTATTTTAGATATCTGGTTTTTAAGGCTTATCAGGCTATATATGTGGCATTGTCTGGGAGGCTCTTAGAAATTGGGGTCTTTAGCTCTTAGAAGTTGATTTTAAAACTGTACTTTGAGAGTTATTAGTGTATGGGTTATGATGAAACTAAATGGATAAGATTCCTCAGAGAGGGAGAGCAGAATATAGGAAATTTACATCATTTGAATGGTGGGCCGAAAATGGGACAAAATGGGAAAGTAGACTGACAAGGAGCTATCAAATAGCAATATCCAAGAGAGGGAAATGGGTAAGAAAGTGGAGGGAAAAATCACTGTGTGTTTTGCAGGTTCCTTTTTATCATCTTTATCAAGTCAACAAGTCCCCTCTGGAGTACCTACTACGACCATTGAACTTTGATAGGACACCAAGGGAAATAGAAAAGAAATAGAAGACACAGATCTTTCCCTGAAGTGAAGAAAACGTGCCAACTCTCAAGGACGGGGTAAGGTAATAGTGGGCTATTTGAGAATGTGCTGAGATATGGACCTCAATGGTTTTGGCTGGCCAGCACGCCAATAATATTTGGCCCATTCATGGCCTTGACATATGCACCAGAAGTGGCAATAAGAGAATAAGGGGCAGAACTGAATGTGATAACCTATAGAAGCATTTGCTTATTAGTTTGTAAAAGAAAATTATATATGGGACATAGTGCCTAATAGTAAATGGGTGATTTCAAAGCATGATTACCTTCCTAACTGGGAACAAGGCTAGGCTTAAAAATATTATATAATAATTGTGATTATTTTAAAGAAAGTAACCTCCTTAGTTTAGGCAATATTTTTTTTTTGGTTTATATTTTCATTTTTTTCCAGTTGAGTTTTTTTTTGTTGTTGTTGTTAACAATAACAGATTAGTAAGAGACTGCATCATGTGGTGGAAAGATCACTGTAGAAGAAGGTAGGAAACCAGGATTTTAGTTATAACCGCCACTCTCCTGCCTCCCTGCCGCTGTCCCATCATACATACAAACCGTGTGCTCCGGCTTTACAACCTTAATCTCTGTGTTTCAGTTGCTTCAACTGATAAAATGAGAATGATAATACTTCAGTGGCCCAAGGGCAGGGACTCTGTGGATGGTTTCTTGAGTTTCCATCTACTATGACTATGATCATTCATCCATGTGACATGTATGCAAGGGATACAAAGCTAAAAGGATTGGTTCCTGCCTTCAAAGAACCTATAGTCTGGTCTGGGAAACAAGAAACTTACCATTACAATTTAACACATAAGAGCTGGAGTGGAAGCAAATGAGACTGACTCAGGGCATACAAAGACCAGGAGTCCTATGTTTGTCAGGGAAGTTTGAGCACTTCCTCAGGGGAAGTCACTTGAGCTGAGCCTAAAAGGAATTTCCAGGCAGGAGGAACAGCACATATTTTAAAAAGGTGACACATTTTGAGGAAGAATGAAAAGTAAGTTCATATTAATGGGACATAAAGAACAAAGTATGAAGTTGTGAATCTTTGGGGTTGGACAGGTGATTAGATGTTACTCAAAATAGTTATGAAGCACTCACTGGTTGAAGGGCTAGATGCTAAATGCTGGACTGATTCCGAAGGACAGGATCCTAGAGAAATGATTTGGGAAAGGTTCAAATTTGAGTTACAAAGAATACAAATAAAGCTGCTGAGAGAATTCAGGAAAGAAAATAAAAGACAGTGGCTGTGAGGAAGGGAAGATATTTAGGGGATCAAATCAACCCTTAGTTTACTGAATAAAGTTTAAGGAGAAGGGAAGAATAAAGGATCACTTTCAACTTTCTGGCTTTGGGAACTGTGTGGATGATGGTGGCATTAACTGAAATAGGAGATAGCTGGTTGGTAGAGACACATGATGTTTTGGCACTCGTATCTTTTATCCTGCTTTTGTTTTATGGATGCAATATCATTCTGAATATTTCTGAAGATACTAAAGTATTTTCTTTGTTTTTTGCTTGTTTCTCACTCTCTTGCCTGTGGTAGAATTTGGAGTCTGCAAGTTGAGAGCATTTGTGGGTTTGTTCTAGGTAGACTGACTCCTTCATTGGCCGTGTCTCATTCCCGGGCATTCTAGGCTTCAACTTTCTCCCCTCTGGTCATCTGTTATCCTTCTTCATTCATTTCCTGACTTCCAAAACTTTGTTGGACTCTCTACTCCTCCCCTTCTCTATTATTCTCTTTGTTGGGTGGGGTTGGGTGTATCCATATATTTTTATTTCTTTACTATGATTTTAATGTGGTTTTGGGGGAAAAAAAGATAAGTGGATATGCTCAATCTGCCTTCTTAAACCAGAAGCTCCTGAATTTGATCTTTGTTATACTTGTATGTTTAAGGTAGCTATGGAATATCTAGGTTGAGATGTGTAGTAGGCAATTAGCTGTATGTATGGACTTAAAATTCAGGAGACAAGTCTAGATTACAGGTAAAGATCTGGAATTACTGGTATAGAAATGATGGGTGGGGATGAGATTGCCCAGGGAGAACATGCAGAATGAGAAGAGAATAGAAATTAAGTCTGATGCTGGGGACCACCACTATTTAAGATAATTGTTTGCAAGATACAATATTTCTCTAGAGTTAGGGAAACTAATGACAACTCAGAACTTTCCCTTGTGGATAGAAAGGACTCAAATGGGTTCTTTGAGTTCAGGAAAGTTTAATATATAATAAAGGTGTAAAACAAGTAAAACAATTAGGTGTGACAAAGTTGAACAAAATAGAGATAGGAGTTCTAAGATGAGAGAGATAATCAAGGGTGTCATCATTGCCAGATGATATTAATTGATTTCTTTGGTTCTGGGCCCATTCTTATGAGTTTGCTGAATGCTGGCTCTCATAATCTGCTCTCCTATTCTTTCCTTCTGCTGAGAATGTGGCTCTGATTCAAGTACCATTGTTCGGTGAGATATGTCCTGATAGTCTCCACACATTCAGTAAATATTTATTGAGGCCCTAAAATATCCCAGATTCTGGGTAAGGTGCCAGGGATACTAAAATATATAAGATTACATTAAAAAGACTCATTCATATGCAAAAACTGCCCCTCAAGCTCAACTCAATTGTGCTAATTACCATTATTTTACTACCAAAGGTCTTGTCATTAACTTTTAGAGAAAGTTGGGCAATCCCTCATTCTGATAGGTGGACATGGAAGGTCTTACTTTAGAGCCCAACTGGCCATCATGGGCCCCTGGTTAAGCAAAGAGTGAGGATTTTTTTACACCATTTCAGGAGTAATAGTCATCACCACGCTACACACACACACACACAGCACAGGGCCTGGTGTGTTGTGAGCTCTCACTACATATTAATTTATTTAGTCTTTTTTATTTTTATTACCTCAAATTATTGTTATTAAGCAAGGACTCTAAAAAAGCACAAGCCACAGCACGATAGCATATTTCAGAGAAGGCCAATGAAAGAAAACATGTTTAAAGAGTAAACTTAAAATAATTGCAGTTGGCAAATAAGTCATTGGTTAAAAAAAAATTACAACTAATCAAATAATGATTGTCTGTTGTCTTTCTTACAAACATCAACAACCTAACATAGATGAATTCTTTTAAACATGGTATTTTAGCTGTTGTGTCTCTAATCTCAGGTTTAAAACAAAAACAAAAACGTGATTTTTTAAGTCTCCAAAAGAAGCAAAATTTAATTAAGTAGAGAATAAGGATGTAGGTGGGCAGAAGGGTGAGTAAATTAGTATGTTATGTTATTATTATTATTGAAACTAATTAAATTTATAATTAACACGACAATAGTAATAATGGGATAAGACGAAGGGAATAGAACAACTTCAAATGATGGCTTTTCCTAGTTTAGGAGAATTTTCAAAATTTCTTTATTCATTCATCCATTCATTAATTGATCCACTCAATCAACAAATATACCCAGCATGTACCAAGCACAGTGCTAGGACTCCAGAGAGGAACTCAATGCCTCTTGCCTTTTATGGAGATAGCCTCTAATAGCTAAATGGCATCGCACCAAATGAATTACAGTGCAGAGTATGCAAGTTGAAGTGTAGTGTTGCCTTTGCAGGCTTGTCTTACTCCAGTTATCTGGTGCTGCCACCTGTTGGGCATTTTCTTTTTCACAGAGTTTAACTGGAGGCTTGGACAGGAAAGCCAGAATTTCCTCCATGAATGCTGCCACTTCCATCTTTGCATGCTTGACCATGAGCTTTTTCTTGATGAGCACCTTCCCTCTTCCTCTCCACCAACTCTAAGGTGCCACCAACCCTGACTCCTCCAGAATTGCAAGCTCTTCTTCTGTAGGCTTGCTGAGTCACCTGCCCAGTATGCCCAGGGCATTTGCCTCATGTCTCTCCCTCCCACAGAGTTTTGCCTCTGAGCTTCTTTCTGTTTGAAGGTTTTGGTTTTCTTTCTGCTCCTGTGAGAGTTAAGAGTTTCTTGCCAGGATACTGGTAGTGTGTGCCTGAGTTGCTTAACATGGGCAGGAAGATGCCAAAGGCCTTTGTAGCAATTACTTCCACCCAGTTTTGAACTTAACTCTCACTTCTGTACAAGGGAGCGGTGTCCTGGGCGGGGGTAGTTTACTTACTTCTTATGAGTAGTCTGGCTCAGATCCTCCCGGCTGCTTCAGAAAGCTGAGCAAAAGTCGGGGCTCAGGGGAGTAAGCATTTACTTTGCATCATCAGTACTTGAAGTAAGTCAAGTGCCTTCAGGGATGGTTTCATCACTGAAAAGGAGCCCAATAAGTACCAAGCCCACCAGTGATTGCATGGCCTCCTGCGTCATTTGGCCCTGCTTCAAGCCAAGGGCCTCTCATGAGTTGCTAATGTTTGACCCAGAAAACATTAACCTAGTTGGTTACTAGCCTACTAGGTTGGGCACAAAATCATGGAGACCATCTTCTCCTATTTTTTTTTTTCTTAAAGATTTTTATTGGGGAATTGGAGAAGGGGAACAGTATTGGGGAATTGGGGAAGGGAAACAGCCAAGTCATTGTCCTTCAGTGTTAGTAGTGGAGGGAGCAGCTAGCTCAGCTCCAAGTCCAGTCGCCATCTGGTCCCCTGTTGGTAGGTTGTGGCTACTTAGCTCAAGGGGCTGTGTTCAATCTGAGTTGTGGGTGGGCACAGCCCCCCATCCCATGCAGGAGTCCAACTGGAAACCTTGTTGTTAGGAGCACGTGCTCTCACCAGCTGAGCCATCTTGCCATCATGAAGGAATCGTCCCGGCAACCCTATTGCTCAGAGCTTGTGCTCTTAACCAACTGAGCCACTCGGCCGGCCCTCCTATTGCTTATCATCACATCAAAAATTATTCTGGATTTTATTAGATAAGAATGATTGCTGGAATATTAAATTTTTAAAAAATGTAATGCTTACTTTATGCTTTTTATCCTAAATTAAATCATGAAGTGGAAAATATAGTGAAGTGTGCCCACATTTATGTGGCACACTTCAAAAGCTTGTATTTAAAAACAATTATTAAAGGGTCGGCCGAGTGGTGCATTGGTTAAGAGTTGGCTTGGGACGCCAGCGGTGGGGTTCGGATCCCACACATGAGGGCCAGTGACACTGCCCTCTACAGCTAACAACAGCTCCACCTGAAGCTGGGCTGCGAGCTCCGAGCTCCGGTGATGGTGTAGGCTGCAGCCCCTGCTGCAGTGGGCTGCCATAGGCTACATTGAGCGGCCGGCAGCCAGCGTGAGTTGCCAATAGTCGCAGCGAGCAGCCGTCCAGAGGCCGGCGACCGATCTGCCTCATCCGGGAAGAGCGCAATGACGATACCAATATGGGCCAGTGAAGCAACGTCCTCCGCAACTAGACTGAAGAACAAAAGGACAGCAACTTGTCTGTTCCCCTTCCCTGATTCCCCAACGCTTTTCAAAACCCTCCCCCAATTCCCCAATAAAATCTTAAAATAAAAAAAAATTATTAAAAAGAAAAAAACTGGGACAGCTGAGTGGCTCAGTTGGTTAAGAGCGCAAGCTCTGAGCAACAGGGTTGCCTGTTGGATTCCCACGTGGGCCAGTGAGCTGCACCCAAGCTGAGCTGCTGTTGAGCAGCCAACAGGTGGCAGGATGGCTCAGCTGGTGAGAGCACAGTGCTCCTAACAGCAAGGCTGCAGGTTTCACTCCCACATGGGACAGCCCCCCACCGCACAACTAAGATTGAACACGGCACCTTGAGCTGAGCTGCCGTGAGCTGCTGACAGGCAGCTAGATGGCAACTGGACTTGGAGCTGAGCTAGCTGCACCCTCCACAACTAAAACTGAAGGACAACAACTTATCTGTTTCCCTTCCCCAATTCCCCAACACTGTTTTCCTGCCCCAATTCCCCACTAAGATCTTTAAAAACAACAACAAAAAACCCCAATCATTTAAACCATCACTGAAACATGCAACAATTATTTAAACCATCCTTGACTCCAATTAGTATAAAAGTTAATTCATGTCCAAGCATAATAAACATAAGCCTTTATCACCAAGAAACCCCTACAAAAACAAACAAACAAACAAACACCAGGTTTATCCTTCTGGACTGAGAAACTTTAAGAACATCTCCTGAGCTCGGTGATAAGCTCTGAACCACGGGAAAGGCCAGAGTGGTCACAGTAGTAAACAAATTAATTGCTGAATCTCTTTTCTGATGCTGTTTCTTCATTCTTTTTCTTTCCTCTTTTAGCTTAACCAACCATTCCATTAACTCCTTTAGCTCTCTTCCCATTCTGATCTTTTTCTCAGGATCTACTTAGTATTCTCCTTTCCCGTTCCTCCTTGCTAAAATTATTATCAGTGTGGACCACCTTCAACACAGCCCGGAACATTCCATACCTGTTCTTGGATGCAGCCCAGCCCAGTGCAGCCAGCCCGGCCCCCTCCCTCCCCCTCCCCCCCCCCCCCGCTTTTATCCCATTCTAGGGAATGAAGTGCTTTTTGTGAAAAAAAGTCAAGTGTGGCCCTTAGTATGGACTCCAGATTCCCTTCCAGTGCTCCATCCAATAGACTCCCCACAATGAAGTTATGATGTCCAGTGTGTTCTCAAGGACAAACGAAGACACCAAGTAAGGGGAATGAGGAAGCATATAAGGGGGTAGTAATAAGAAATTAGGTCAGAGACAAGGAGACCTGGGGATGTGAATGTGGGTAATATGGGAAATAAGAAGAAACAAGGCATGAGGTGGGGAGGGAGGCAGAGAGAGTACAGCATATGGTGAAAGGATATCAGCAGAGAAAAAAGGACTTAGCTCCCCAACTGAAAGTGGACTTGAAAATTAGGACTAGAAATAGTCAAGACCAAATCTTAATTCTCTAATGTATTCCATAATATGAAGTACAGACAGGCAGGAGAGAAGTGAAAATCTAATCTGTCAAAATCATATTCATTTTTTTTTTTTTTTTTGAGGGCAGTGTCACTGGTCCTCATATGTAGGACCCGAACCGGGGCCGCTGGCTTCCCAAGCCAGCACCTAACCACCGTGCCACTCGGCCGGTCCCATATTCATTTTTTAATGGATGCTTTTAAGAGTATTGTTAGAAACTTATTGCTAAACTGAGGAATTTTTTTTCTCATATCCCCTTTTCTTTTCATATTTTAATTTTATTGCTTAAAAATATTGCAAAATTAGAACTTTTTTTTTGTTTAAAGTCAAACAATATTAAAATACAAAAAATGAGAGTGTCTCTTTCTTCTAATACCACCCATTAAAGAGCTCTTGTTAACAGTTTAGTGGATTTTTTAATACTTTTATAATAACATATATAAGGACCTCTTTTTTTTTTTTTTACAAAAATTAGATAATATATACACTCACATTTGCTTTTTTATTTAATAATCTACATCAACATGTTAACAGCTCTATAATATTTCAGGCAACAGATATATAGTTTTTTATTCACCCCATCATCTACTGATAAATATTCAAGTTATTTCTAGTTTTTTGGCACTACAAATATTGTCAAAATAAAAATCTTTATACACATCTCTTTGCATCCTGGCTCTTTTATTTTTAAAGGATAGGTTCTTAAAATTGGGATTTCAGAGTTAAAGGATTTGTACGTTTTTAATTTTAGTAGCTATTGCCAGGTAACTCTCCCAAAAAAATTTGGGAATGTAACCTTTGCCTTATCACAAGGTGGCTTATATAAAAAATTTAGTGATTCCTGTATAACAGAACTCAGCTTAGCATAGGAGCCTCTATTTTTACTTGTTTCCTGATAACTTAGTTTACTCGCGGGCTCTTAGGAGTGGCTCAAATTGACCATCCAGCCCTACTGTTGTACTTCTTTTGTTCCTGGGTGGCCTCTGAGTTTGAGGGATGCTTGTGTGATGTGGTAGCATTAGGGTTGGGTGTGAGTTTGGATCATGAATGTCTCTTTCTGTGCTGACCCTTTAACTAATTCTTTCAGGCCTCAAGCAGTGCTCTCTGTTCTTACTGCATCCTACTATGGTCCCCAGTGGTCAAGACTAAATGCTATATCTTCCTTGTCCTCATCACAAGGGCTCATCTGGTGCACTCAGCTTGTTCCACGCCCTCTTAGGGAGCGTGGTGATTCCAGCTCCTCTCCCTACACCATGCTGGGGTGTAAGAGACTCAGTGAGAACCCCTCAGGCCCTATGCCCAGCCCCAGCCCTGATCATGGCTGACCATTGTGCTGCTCAGGCGACTCAGGCAGCTGTCTGATGTTTACAGTCATTAAGGTTGTCTGGAAGCCAGGCAATCATTCTACTTGCTCTGGAATGCCTCAAACAAAACTCAGCCTTTTAGACCTCTGCAGTGACTTGGACTTGAAGGTAGAAATGGCAGCAGGAGGACCTACAGCTGAGGCCTCGGCACATCCCCCACAATCCATGCTTTCCTGCCTGCTGGCCAAGGTCTTCTCTCATTTTTAGTGGGACATTGTTGTTATGACATCACATACTCTTCTCTGTGGTTATGGTATAAATATTATGTACTTGGTCCTCCAGGCGTTGGCTCTAGATATGTAAAGCGGGCTTTGGGAATTAAAAAACAAAACACAGCATTTCTCTCTGAAGTGCCAGGTACTTGTCATTGAAACCTGTGGCTCTTAAGATCTTTTTCTCTGCTATAGACTTTACAGAATTATTTTCAAGAACTTGAAAGTTAAGGATTTAATCAATCATTGTCTATGTATCATCTCTGTATTTGAATCTCTAAAAATCATAACATTCCTTGAAAGCTGAGAAAAAGAGAGATAAGAGGAATTCTTAAAAAACTCACATAGTTAAATATCAAAACATTATCCCACTATAAGAACCAATATATGCATTGCACAATAAATTATGTGAGGTGATGAAAATGATTTTGGCAAGAATTCCATCTTGGGAGAGGAACGTGATCGGAAGAAAGCCTTTAAATCACCATGGGTAAAGACTGAGATCCTAGGAGCATGTTATCACAGAAGTTTGTTTCCAAAAATACTACACATAACAAAGGGAGGGATTTATTTATACCAGTGAAGGGGCAGAGAGGTTAAGGAACAGAGCCGATTTCAGGAGAAAAAATGCAACAGAAATGGAGGGATAATGTGCACTACAAAGTATGATCATGTTTTAGGACTTTCTAAATCTCCAGTATAATTCTACTATGATATAAGAAATTCTTGGTCTGAGGGGGAACCGGGAATAGCTGAACTTTGTACCCAGTTTGATGCAGGCCTGAACAGAACCAATAAAGTAGACAGAAAGTGTCCAGTTACTTGCCAAAGTAGAGCTTGGTCCATAGGCAGCCCGCACCATTGCTCTAGCAACTTACTGGTCCTTCCCTTTATTAAGGATCTTTGTCTCCCCCTGTACCTACTTTGTCTGTGGAGATGCTGCGTTTTCATACCTTTGTGGAAGAGATCTGCCTTTCCTCCTCTGCTTCAAATGCGAGCACCAGAGAGCCACACACACCCCCAAACCTGATCCTAGGATCACTTTTTAAAAAGCCTCTTAATTTACCTCCAAGAGACACATTTTTTCACTTTCACTTCTGGCCTCAGCAAGTAAGGATCAGTTGCTTATCCCTTTGACCTACCTTGAGTGTCATGCCTTCACACACACACACACACACACACACACACACACACACACACGCATAAAATAACCAAGAAACTGATATCAGTGGTTGCTTCAGGAAAGGGAGACTGAGGATCAGGTGTAGGAGTGAAATCTAATTCTCAATGAACATCTTCAGTATAGTTGTAAATTTTACCATGTGCATATTTTACTTTTTAATACCCTATAAAACAGGGTATTAAATATAATAGATAAATCATATTGCTATTGATGGCAACTCTAGTAACTAGACCCTGATTAATGATATTATCTGTTCCCTGAACAGACTTGATGGTAATATTTTCCTGTATTATGCTTTCTGTGTCCTTATGAAACTTGACCAATTTAAAGGCAGCTAGAGAAAGGCAGTAGGAGACAATGAATCAATTTCTACCAAAGTTAGACATAGTATCCCTTTTTATATTGGGGAATCATCTGTATTGTGGGTTCCCAACCTCTTTTGAGACATCCTGAGAGATTCTCTGTCTTTTCTCATAAAGCAACTTCCATGCAGACCATAAACCAGAATGCTCTTTAAATAACCCCTTCTTAATCTCTGTGTGTACTTTATGTCATATTCTTCTACAACACATTGGCAAAAACACTGCATTTAAAAATATAGTAATTCTGGAAATGCACAGTTTATAAGGCCCTTTTATTACATTATAACATTTACGTTTCCTTTACAACAATGGCTGAGACAATAAAACGGCAATTTTATCAATAAAATAGTAGTTTTGGGCCCATTTATTGTTTTTTGCCTAAAGTTATACTTGTTCAATATTAATCCATGCTTTTTTTTACTTTTGATTCCTGGGTATATCTTTGCCTGTCTTTTTGCTTTCAACTTTTTTTGTTCAGTTTGGTTTGAGTATGTTTTATAAACAGCGTGGATTTTGTGTGTATATGGGTGTGTGTGCACAGGTGTGTGTTTAACCAGTTCAAGAACTGCTGCCTTGGGCCAGCCGAGTGGCGTGGTGGTTAAGTGCTTGCTTGGGACGCCAGCGGCCCCGGTTCGGATCCCACATATGAGGGCCAGTGACACTGCCCTCAAAAAAAAAAAGAACTGCTGCCTTTATACAGGAGAGTTTAAGAAGTTTAACCTGTTTTCATTATTATTATATATAATAATATATATACATATTGCTATTGTATGTTATATATTATATATTTTGTTTTTATTCTTCATTGTTGTTTTCTGTTTTACAATTGATAGACTGTTTTATTTTGTTTATTACTTCTTCAATAACTTTCAGAATTATCGACATTTCTCAACTTTTCAATTGAATGAATCACAGAAAAAAAATTAGTTCATTTAGTAGTATAAACGTAAAACTATATATGCATTGAAAAATTTCATAAACTAAAGGACAAACAACTAACTGGAAAAAAACATTTGTAACAAACATTATCAAGATCCACAATAAAAAAGAAGTCATGAAAAATGGGTACAATGGTCAAAATTATATTTAGCTACAAAATACAGAAACACTTACCATAGTGGCTTAATAGGTAAAAGGACTATTGAGTTCTGGTAATAAGAAGTCCCATAAGAATCAGTGTAAGGCTGATACATAGAATCTAACCATCACCAATGTCCTAGGTAAACCTTTCCGCTCTTACATTCTTAGCATGTGGCTTTTATCGTTTTGGTTTCAGAATAACTGCTGCATCTGGGCAGTTCAAGCAGGAAGAAGGCAGAATTCCGGGAATGCATCAGAAGACTTATATTTCATATCAACAAGAGAGGGTGGAAATAAAAGTTTAGCTTTTGCCTCCTTCATAGTAGAGTCAAGTAAGAAAGAAATATATTGCAAATGAAGATTGGGCCCAGCCATATAGACACAGAATAGAAACAGAAAATGTACAACATAAGAAATTAAAAGTTAATATAAAAATCATCCCAAAGTAATAAATCTCAATAGTAATCAAAGCAATTTATGAAAAGCTGTTTGGCAGTATTCAAAAAACTCTTTACCGTTGTCAATTTTTATTCTAGGGTTCAGTCCTAAGGAAAAAAACTTGGAACACAGACAAAAAATTATTTTCTAGGCTGTTTATCACAGTGTTTGTTTGTTTGTTAATTGGATACAACCTGAATATTTGTCTATGCCAGTTAGCTTCCGGTAGATTGCAAAGACCAGATACAACTTGAGGTTGCCTCAGTTGATGTTTTGTGTTGTAACAACAACATGAAAAGCAGAGAATGAACAAAATAATCTCATCAGCCACAGAGCTAAGGACAGGATATACAAGCCTCAAAGAGCACTAAAAAGCTACTGTGATAAAAAGCATCTCTGTCAATCTTGTTATCTTGTCCCTTAAGAGTAGATGTCTGCTGCTGTATGCTATGCTCTGCCATTGTGATGACTTAGCTTTTTGTTTCTGCTCCTTCTGCTTCCACTTTTCTTTCCACTGTCATCTCACTCAGAGTTTGTAGACCAACTATTAGTTCTCTGCAACCCTCTCTACCTCATTTGTTTCTGCTTACTCTTGCTGTTTGGTTCCCTCATATGTTTCTGATCATTAGGCGCCCTGATGCAGGGGCTATGTACAGCCATAATAAAGAGGTTGAAATTAAACTGCTTACAACAGTGTTTACTCCATAGTAATAATGCTTCTGAAAGTACTGCTCAGATTTTAAGCTATTGTCTTAAGGTCTTTTATAATTTTATTTCAAGTTTTTCTTAAAGAAGCAAGGCATGCTAATTAGAGACCACTTGGGGAATACAAAAAATGTCCAAGTGAATAAAATGACTCATAATCCACAATCCAAAGGTAACCTTTATTGGTATGTTGGTGTTTTTCTTAGGGCCCTTTTACCTGGGCCAATCTTTTTCCTTTTTCTCCACAGTAGGAGGAGGAGATTTTCTGTTACTTGAGTCACCATAGAGTAGAATATTTATAACCAAACACAAAAAATAAATTAATTTACACATTTACAATGATGTGCAGCATTTGAAGCTACATTATGACCAAAAATGGGGTATCAACTACTCTTAGGTCTTTCCACTTAAAATTAAACCTCAGGCATTCAGTCCCTTGCATTTGTAATTGTTTTCACATAGACTGATCTGAACCTTATCTCTGAATTGCATATGAAAAGCTTGTCAGGCAAATTCATAGTATAAACAAGATAACTAGGGACATGTTTGACCTATGTAAGAGCTCTCAAAAACTTTCAAACACTTTAGCAGCACACTTGAGTGTTTATATAAACTCATTAGATACTAGTTTTCAATGAGTCTCATCTGCTCATTAGTTTATCCAGTAGAGCAATAAATAGAGGAAAATAGGTTTATGTTCTGAGACATGCTTATAACCCCAAACCAAAACATGATATCTAGTGTTTTGTTTTTTTTCACTTTTCTTAATGGTCCAAATAGTGTACACAGGGATAGAGATTCCTGGTCAAGATGGCAGAGTAGGTAAATGCAGTGCTCACCTCCTCTCAGGACCACATCACTTACAACTAACCACAGAACAACCATTCCTGAGAATTACCTGAAGTCCAGCTGAACCAAAGCTCTACAACTACTGACATACAGAAGAAGCCACCTTGAGACTGGTAGGAGGGGTAGAGATACGGTATAGGCTGGTCCCACACCATTAAAAATCAGGAGGGATATCTTGGATGTGGAGGTTCCCCCCCACCCATACACACACACAGCAGGCACCCCAGCCCAGGATTCCACTGCCAGGGAGAGAAGTCCCCATAAAACTTCTTGTGAAAACCAGCAGATATTGTGGCTGACTGAGAAGGAGGGCAGCTGGAGTCCGAGGTGCTCCTTAAAAAGGGAATGTGCGTGGACTTACTCACTGACAGACTCACCTGCTCTGAGTTCCAGTGCTGGGGCAGCAGCTTGAAAGATGCCAGGGACAGACAGGGAGGAACTGAATTGTCTAGCATCAATGTGAGGGCTGGAAGGGCAGCTTTTTCCCAGATGGAAGAGCTGGGAGCCATTGTTTCTTTGTTGAGCCCTCTTCCTTCCTGAATATAGATGCAGGCAGATGGCATATCTGAGTCTCCATCAAACTGGCTATCACCTTTCATCTGCTCTGCCCTAGTGATTCTCTGAGACCACACCCCACCCAACTTTTGGGCACACCTGAGCTGCTTTCGGTGGCTTTTCCATATAAACACCTGCCTTGGCTCATGCTGTGGACTTTCCTAAAATCTCTCAAAGGCTCACAAAATCCAAACAAGCAGCATCTGGCTTCAGCATGTCCTGTACCTCTGTCTGAGCAGTCCTAAGCCTAGCACTAGCAACAGCTGATCTTGCTTTATGGCTTGACTACTCAAGGCAGCTCCAAACACAGCACAGGTGGCAGCCATCTCTGGCTCACTTTATGGCTCATGCCAGGTGGTCCCAGGAAGAGCACAGGCTGTGGCTGAACTTGGCCTGCTGCGGGTCACCTCCTAGGAGGCCCTGGGGCTGACAGGCCCAGTGGCCAGCTTCATAAAGGGCCAGAGCATCACCCAGCTGCCTCCAAGAATGATACATCTAAAGGACAGACAGGATAGGCATCAGAGCCCTGCTAAAGCAAACCCTGCTCTGTAGGGTCAGCTCCTGCACTATGGTTCCTCCACTGTAGTCAAGGCCAGTTCTCACAACCAATCAACCTGAGGATCAATCCTTCCCATTGGTGCATAAACAGTAACCAAGGCTCAACTACAACAGGAGGGCACACACAACCCACACACGGGACACACCTGGAGCTCCCAGCTCTGGTGACCAGGGAGACTAAACCACTGGGGACAACTACACCACAGGGAGACAACCCACAGGACACCTACTATATAAGGACACTCTACTAAGACCGGGAGGCATAGCAATCTTTCCTAATACATAGAAACAAACATAGGGAGGCAGCCAAATTGGGGAGACAAAGGAACATGTCCCAAAAAAGAGAACAGAACAAAGCTCCAGAAAAAGAGCTAAACAAAATGGAGCCAAGATGCAGAGTTACAAATACTGGTTATAAGGATCCTCAATGATCTCAGAGAGAACTTCATCAAAGAGATAGGAAACATAAAAATGGAGATATAAAACATAAACAAGAACCAGTCAGAAATAAAGAAATTAATGAAGTGAGGCACTATGAGTGAGAAACCCTGGATTCCAACTCCTCTCTGATATTGACTATCTGTGTGATCCTGGATAAAGCACTTAACCCCTCTGGCCTTGTTTCTTAATCTGTTAAAAAATATATTTGGATTAGTTGACATTTACCATTCCTTCCAGGTCATTCTGTGTGAGTCAATCAATTATCCATCTTCTTTAATTTATCTCTGCTCTTCTAACTTATCTTATGGAAATACATTACTTTTGCCTCCTCCTACACTCAACTACTATTTTTCTTAAGAAACACCTTGAGCTCTCTGGTTATATGAAACTTTCTTAGATCAATGTTAAGTAAGTCACTCAAACTCTCTGGTCCATGGAATCCTCATTTGTAAAATTTTGGAATGTTAAATGATCTTCAATTTTCTCTGACAACCTCAGCAAGTAAACTTAGTTCCTACTCACTCAAGGAAAGAGATGCAGACAGGGAATAAGATTTCAACTTCCTATTTTTGAACCCATGTATTTATCTGCATCAATTTAACCTCTCCAGCTAAACCTCTTGGTGGGTTCCACCAAAAATAAATAAATAAATAAATAAATAAATAAATAAATAAATAAATAAATAAATAAAACTGGAATGGAAAGACATGCAATTGGCATGCAATCCAGCAAATTCTTGTAGGATTGCAAAAAAGCAGCAAACATAAGGTTGCACCATAGAACTCCAGCTAAATTCTAAGACTGTGTACCCCAAAGGTTTATGAAAATCACACCGTTGGCATTTTCCATATTTAAATAAAATATACTAATTGAAGAATGATTGCAGATAAATTATGTCTGAAGCACATATTAATGGTTGTGATTAAGCATCTTTATCCTTAAAGAAAAAACAAAAAACAGTTGCATGCTATTAGAGCAGAACTGGCCATTCAGCATACAAATTAACAAAGAAATGATTATAGTTGACTTACTTTAAGCTCTTTTTTATTTTATTATTTTTTTTAGCTGAGCCATCCTGCCACCTATTAGCAGCTCAGCGGATGCTCAGCTCGGGCTGAGCATTGAACTGCTGTTGCTCAGAGCTCAGCTTGCATTCTTGAGCGAGCTCTTAACCAACTGAGCCACTTGGCTGGACCCTAAGCTCTTTTTTATACACTACCTCTAAATTCAAAAGATTTGAATGTTGTCTCATTTAATAAAGCCATTTGTAGCTGAAAACAATTTGACTCCCCACCAAATTTTCAGTTTTAAATAGTCGAATTATTATTCTACTGATTTTGTGTATGTTTTGTGTGATGCTTTGATTTAGATCGAATGATCTGTTAGTCAGTTAGATTAAATGATTTTTAAAATTTAGAAAGGTTGCTAAGACTATTAAAATAACAAACAGCTCTACTTTCTAAGTATCCAGCAAAAACCTAATCATGGAATCAGAATTTCAGAGTCGGTAGGAACATGGGAGAATCATTTCCTGTCATTTCCTTGTTATACAAAAAAGAGAGAAACGAATTCCAGATTAGTTTAGTGACTTATCCAAGCGCAGTGAACTACCTCTTCAACCAAAGAAGTGAATTTGTTGAAGCAGAATTGGGAAACCTGATAGAATGATATAAACAAATTGTCCCTGCGATGGTGGGTGAAGGGAGCGTACGTGTGGAGGTTTGTTGAGGATGTACACAGCTGTCTCCAGATAAAGAGACAGTAGAGGACACTCTAAAATTAGGTACTGAAAGAAGCAAAAAAGGAGAGGCTTCAGAGTCGGGCCACAAAGATGGAGTGGGCAAGGGGTCTTCAGCTGTACTGCCAAAGTCAAAAGCATGGAGGAACATCTGGCAAGCAGGCAGTAACCACAAGTGCCGATTAATAGTGAGTGTACGGGCGGATAATCACTTAGCAGGTGAGGCTATGACTGCATGACACTGGTGAGTTTTAATTCATCTATTTTTTTTGACTCACCAGCATTCGGAACCTCTTTTTACATTTGGGTATTTCTAGTCATATGAATCTCGGTCTCTAGAAGCCAAAAACACTAATAATTCTCTTTCCCAGGCTTGTGACAGTTAGGATGTATGACCCTGCTTTATTTATTTTTGTATATATTTTTAAGTAAATCTCTTTGTAAAAGATACGTTAGCAAAACCTTGGGTTGAGAGTATAAATAGATGAGGGAGTTATCTTGTGCTTGCAAACAAATGTTATAATTCCTCATCTATTGCAAAACTCTTCTGAAGTCATCCAGGGATTGAGTGAGTCCCAGCCTTTCCTCACTACAGGTGGAGGGATTTTTCTAAAATAACATTTTCACTCTCTGACCCCTCACGGGCTCCTCCCCTAGGAGAAGTGCTGTCTGCAGAGCATGTGTTCTCACTAGCTCTCTACCTCACGGAGCCTGTGGCCCAAAGTCTGTCTAGAGTCTGGCTTGTTATTTAGAAAGTTAATTCCTTTCATTCAATTCATAGGTGCATTAGTAGGCCCACTTGGCCCATATTTAATGCATTTTCTCTTAATAGCTTTTTCAGAATTAGATATGATATTTTGGCCTCTATATGCCTTACTCTTATATCTTAATTAGTTTTGAATTCAGACATGGAAAAGATATGTTAGTGTACTACCCCACTAAAACCCCCAACACACTGTATTACACTAATCATTTAAAGTTAGAATCTTACACAAAATGCCTTTTAGGCATTAAATAGTAGACTTTTTTTTTTTTTTTTGTAACTACCTTGTAATGTGTTTCTCAGCCCTGGCTGCAGGCGATAGCTTTAAGCTGCAAAGGTAGTCACATTCTAAGTAAACTCTCGCGTTGCTAAATATAGTCAAGCTCTATCAACATCCTGAGGAGCTTGTTGGAAAAGCAGAATCCCAGATCTACAGAATCAAAATCTGCATTTTAACAAGTCTCCCGGTTGATTTGTGAGCACATTAAAGTTTAAGAAGCACTGTACTGTAGAACATTTTCTGTGAGTTCTTCCATGCAGGCTATTCACAGAGACTAATTCTTGAGTCACTTCAAACTGCATTGACTCCTCAGATAAACAACTGAGCAGCATTTGTAACATCTGTTGACTCATCAAGAGCCAAGGAAAACCACTGAAATCATTTGTCTTATTTTTTGTTTTTTTTTTAAATTGACTATTGATGTTGCTCCCAATGTCCTCAACTCTGCCAGCGGCTGTTAATAGTCTTGAAGGGATTTATTTTCTCTGTACACATTTCCTCTGCTGCTACAAATGAACATGATTTAATTAACTCATCATCAGTGTACGGCTTTCCTTGCTTGGTAACAAATGTGTCACTCAGAAACTTATACCTTGATTGCAGTCTCCTTTTTTTGATGAAATTCTGCTGTGCTAAGAAATTTCATTTAAAAGTTTTAATGTTTTTTTCTGATCATTGCTTTCCTGTGAGTTGGAAATACCATGAGATCTTAGTCCGATAATGTCAGTATCTTCTTTTAGCACAACTACAACGTCATACTAAACACAATGCTTTGCCAACTGACACAAAAACAAAATATCTCTCAGTCCACTGTGCCTTAAAAGTGTGATATTCAAAGCCATACTTTATCAACCCTGGAATGGACCCTTGATTTTTACCTATGGATGGTCTGGCAGGGATGGGAAGGGGGAATGCCAGCTTTTTCTCAACTGCATGGACTTGTACAACCAATAGTGGGAGAGTAGCAATAGTGGTTTGATTTCCTCTCCTAGCTTTGGTTCACAGAGGTGAATGCAATAGCTTAAAATGGTGTCACCAAGCACAGAGTGGGCTCTAGCGTCCCATCATCAACCACTTATACATTTTCACCTCCCCGATCCTCACTTACTCCTGTGTGAGAATGCTGCCTTTCTAGCTGCCTTGTGCTGAACTGAAGTACAGACCAAAGCAAGTTTATTGATGCAGCATGATTAGACAGAGCGAGCTTCTGAGGTTTCACTTCCCTGTACTGCCCTAAATTCCTAGGCTGCATGGACCAGACACAGAATCAACCAAGCCAAAACAACACAGACCACATGTTCACCAGCCATAGGTCTGAGCATCGGATCCCTGCAGGGCACCCAGGAACTAGATAGACAAGGTCAATGCCCCAGAGAGAAGCTGATGCCAGCCAGTACTTGTCAAGGACTGTCATGGGACCAGGGCCTCCTCATTCCTCTCCCCAAAGCTATAGAGCCCATTTTTCTCCATGAGCAGGTCTTCTCTGCCTTTCTGTAAATGGGCTGGTGGTCATAGGCAATGTAACATTTCCTTCCCATACCCCTTCTTCCTGGTGCATACCCCTACTTCCTGGTGTAGGGGAAGGAACACTGGCAGAAGACCTTGCCAAGGAGACAGAAAGATATGTTCCAAGGCATAATGGTCATTTCTCATTTTAATCAGTCTCCTGAGTTGGAGAAGTGAGACTATTGTTTTCAGCTGTTGACATATGAAAATCCTTTAATTAAACTCATCCTGGCTCTCTGTGCCAATCATCTCAGGCCAGTGACAAGGCATCATGCTTTAAATGATTTAGAGGAAACTTTTTTTTTTAATGGTGGGAATAATTAACCTGTGAAATTCACTGTGATAGAATCTCACAGAGACAAGATAGCTTATTATTTAAAAAAAAAAAAAAAAAGGAAAGGAAGCTTTCAGTTTTACTCTGGATAAGAGGTCTCTCCAGGGACACTGCATGCCAGGATGATGCTTCCCAGGTCTCCAGAAGCATACGGTAATTGTCAGCAAGGAGTACTGACGCCAGGGAGTTTCCTCCCACTGAGCAAGCGCAAAACAGTAGTCCAGAAACACTGTGGGAAGTAGGAAGGGACAGTCTACCTCTTGCAGCAGCAGCCTGCACAGATAGTGCTGAGTCAAAGATATCATAAGAGAAAGGAGGTAAATAGTTCAACAAAATCGTCTCTTTTGGTTCAACCTTGCCAAAATAAAGTGCCTGCCAAGACTTGGTCAGGAGGCTGGGCTAACACACAGGGCTTTCTCTGCTGTCCTGGAATGCAGCTGGAAAGTCATTAGGGAAATGGAGTATAACAGCCCAAATCTCCCTTCTGCCTCCAAGTCAGCAGAGGGGGAGTATGGACCAAGTTTTCCTCCTACTAATCCTCCTACTTATATAAACTTACACTCTCCTCATGAGAGACTTCTATTTAGAGGACAACATCCTCAGTTTGATATGGAAGTTATAGGGCTGACGAGTAGAGTTCATAATTCCTTTACTTTGGTCTTGTTTCCTGAACTGCAGGAAGTAATGAAGAAAGGTGTCACCTTCATCAAGACTTAGGGAAAAATTTAGGTATTATTCTCCATGTTCATGTTCCCCTTCTTTGCTCTCTTAAGTGAAGGGAGAGCTTCTGAACCAAGCAGTCAGATCTAGCTGCCTTGATAATGTTTGGCTGGAACCAGACATCCTGCCCCTAGTTTGTGGATAAGAAGAAAAACACCCTCACCGCATGGAGCTCAGAGAATTCACTGTCTGCGCTATCCCTTTAAAACAACCACAGCAAAACCAGGTTTTTGGTCCATGGGGGGGCTTCAGCATAAGTCCCACAGACACTTTTTTTTTTTTTTTTTGAGGGCAGTGTCACTGGCCCTCATATGCGGGACCCAAACAGGGGCCACTGGCGCCCCAAGCCAGCACTTAACCACCGCGCCACTCGGCCAGCCCTCCCACAGACACTTTTATTCTCTAGTTTGGGTTGGGGAAAATGGAAGTTACCCTTGAGCAATAGTATCGCCTTCCTTGTGTTGCTATTTGTCAGTGCTCCATACAACTTTTTTCCTCGTTTGCTGCTGACTGGTAAGTCTACGTAGCATTGAGCTACTGATGACAAGTGACTGTGTGTGCTGCTGTGCAGTCCCCTACCAGATTCTCCTTTGCTGGGTGAAGAAAGAGTGACAAGGGGGAAGACAAAGAGAACAGCTCTAACAAGGATGGAGCTCTAACAAGAATTGTCTCATCGCTTCATGATTACGCACCTGCGAGGTTAGCCTTCTATGTTAAGGTTTTAGGTAAGCCTGTCCTCTACCTTGCTGTATTGGAAAGAACTGGGCTTGAAATCCAGAGACGTGGGTTTGAATTCTGGTTTTGCTACTTCTATTATTAGTATAAATTACTTGAAATCTCTAAGATTCTGTTTCATCACCTATAAAAATGGCTATCAGCAAAGAGGTTGTGAGGAATAAAGCAATTAAAGTTCTTGCCAAATATTTTCTCATTAAATGCCTGATGAATCTGAATGATATTGCACCTAGTTTCGCCATCATTTATCATTCTTAAGTATCTATTAATATATTTGTTTGTCTCAAAGACAGAATTTTTTGACTGTTAAAGGTTCTCAGTGAAACAAAAGACCCCACAGAGATGCTGAAGTCGGTTTACCAAGAATTTAAAAATATTAAGCAGAAAAGGTCAGTGGTAAAAGAAAATGATTATTCAGGGAGTACGTAGTATGTCACTACTTATATGTGTGATTTGTAAACACATTAAGAAATCAGTTATGCTATAGCTTTTGATACTTCTATTTTCAACAAATGTTAACAGACTTAATTCCTTAGCATGCAAAAATGACAGAAAAGTAAGTTTTCCTATTTGCTTACAGCTTGATAGGTTTTTAAAATTCTCATCTATTATGATGAAGCTCATAGGGATTTTCTTTTTTTTATTCTTTAAAATGAAGCTTTTATACATGGCTATACACATATGTACAAGTGGCTCTGAAGGCCGAGAAGTAACTTCAAATTTTGGAATCTTGGAGGCTCTACAGATTACACTGGGTTTCAATTAATGATTAATTCTTCGGTAACAGCATCTAGAAGCTTGGCTTTAGAATTGTGCAAGAGAAATTAAGTCAAGAGTAAAAGCTTCACATTCTGAAAACAATAATGGCAAAACACAACACTCCTGGATTGTGGGAAATAAAATTGAGAGAGGAACATGATGGGAAGGAAACCTGAAGAATTCTACTAATCCCAGGTTCCTTGAATTGGAATAAAGCGTAGCAATCTCTGGATCACCTGTCATCGCATCAAAGTTTGACAGAGAAGGGTGACCCACAGGAGCAGCCTGTCTGCGCTTGAGGATTGCTCAACACTTGAAATGAGCTTCGGATCAGTTCTTGGCTGAAGTCTACCTGGGCTCCTTTGAGGAACGCTAAGCTATCAGAGTCAACCACCACTCTTGCCCCACCCTGTTCAAATACTCTGGATGCAGCTGTCCGTGAAGTGAATCTGCCCTTCACCAGCCTGGGGGCTGGAAGACGATGCTTCCCGATGCGCCCGAGGGAGGCCACCAGGAGCCTGCTCTGGTCACCAGGGGGTGACCACTCTCAGCGCTGCAGCCCTTAGGGATGAGCCCCAGGCAGTTGCCATCTACCTCCACAGACTGGGATTTTATTTTCAAATGAAAAATAAACTACTTCTCTTTAACATCCTTGAATGCCTTTGACATACATGACTAACATCCTCTTTCTCCCAAAATAATATTCATTTGAACTTATTTGGCCTTATTTGGCTAAAAACATGTGGAACGCTAAAGAAGTTACACTTCAGATAACACAGAAAATCATACAGGATTTACATACTTGATGTGAAAAGCCTTGGGACTTAGTAAAAAGGAGAACAAAAAATGTCTATAACTTAACTTCCTCTGCTCTCTAACTTCCTACACCAGATGTTAAAGACACACGAACACCATTGTCTGAGGGGGACAACTTCTCTAGTTCTTTCTGCATCAAGCACAGGCTCATCTCCCCATCTGTTCTTTTTGGGCTTCCCGCTGCCCCACGGCCTCTCCTTGGAATGCCTGAGTGTAGACATGGGTTCATGGGTTCCATCTAGTGGTCACCACGCAAATAATCTAAAAGTTGAGACCATTTCTAGGTGAATTACATGACATTTAATTCACCCCTTGTTTTGACATATGCAGAAACTTAGGCCTAAAGAGGTGAGGGAAAACATTGTTGGCACATAGCTGGTTAGTGGTAGAAATGGGGCTAGAACCAGACCTCCTGACTCGAGCTCTCTTTCTAAGCCTCATTCACTGTGTTCCCTCTCCTACATGTCTCCTGTCCCCTGATTTTTCCCAGGTAGTCACTGAACAATACTGTTTAACAATATGTACTCTCCAGGAACTTCAACATCTTCACATTCAATTCTAATATTAAACTAAGTAGGAAACATATAAATGTATGTTTGCAATGATGATAAATATAGCAATAGAAAAGATTTACACTTTCATTGTATGTATCATAAGGTTAGTATGCTTTAAAAATTCAACAATAAGATTTGTTGAATGAATGTAAGACACAGCAGATTTCAGTGTAGGAAGAATCCAGGGAGGAGATGGAAGTCCATTATGTTCTTGAATATGAAGGAGAACAAGATGGAAGAAGTTCGTGGGTAAGGCATTCCAGGACTATCAGAAAGCATGACAAAAAAAGTATTCAGATGATGAAGAGGTTGGTTGGATTTCCAAGGTAGACATCAGGAATTTAAAAAAAAAAAAATTCTTCCTATTATTTTACTTATTAATGGATTTGTAAAGTGTACCGTATAAGTTTTAACATATGTTTACACCAGGAAAGCCATTGTCACAACCAAAATAATGAACGTATCCGTCAATCCCCAGTTTCCTTGTGCCCCCTTGTAATCCTGATTCTTTCCTCTGGTCCCACCCCACTCAACCAGTGATCTGCTTTCTGTCACTATAGATGAGTTTGCATTTTTTAGAATATTAATGCATTTAAATTTTAAACTTTAAAATAATTCCAAACTTGGGCCGGCTGAGTGACGCATTGGTTAAGAGCTGGTTTTGGGATGCCAACGGCCCGGTTCGGATCCCACATGAGGGCCAGTGACACTGCCCTCTACAGCTAACAACAGCTCCACCTGGAGCTGGGCTGTGCGAGCCCCTGTGATGGTGTGGGCTGCAGTCTCTGCTGCAGTGGGCTGCCATAGGCTACAGTGAGTGGCCGGCAGCCATCGTGAGAGGCTGGCAGCTGGTGTGAGTTGCCAAGAGCCACCGTGAGCGACCATCCAGAGGCCGGCGACAGATCTGCCTCATCCGGGAAGAGGGCAATGACGGTACCAACATGGGCCAGTGAAGCAACATCCTCCGCAACTAGACTGAAGAACAAAAAGACAGCAACTTGTCTGTTCCCCTTCCCCGATTTCCCAACGCTGTTCTCCTCCCCCAATTTCCCAATTTAAAAAAAAAAAAAATTCCACACTTGTAGAATAATTGCAAGAATAACACAAGAACTTCCATACATCCTTCATCCAGATTGCCCAATTATTAACATTTTACTGCATATATCTATTGTTCTATCTATATACTTATACATATTATTATTTTTTTGAATCAGTTGAGAGAGGTTGCAGACATGTTGTCCCATTAGTTTTTATTACCTCAGTGTGATTTCCTTAAAACAAGGACACTTATATAACCAGAGTAAACCTATCAGGAAATGAATATTGCTATAATACTGACATCTAATCCACAGATCCCATTTAAATGCCAACAGTCATCTCAATAATATTTATTATAATTTCAGAATCCAACCCAGGATCATGTTTTGTATTTAGTCAATATGTCTTTTTTAGTCTCCTTCAATCTGGAACATTTCCTCATTCTTTCCTTGTTATTCACAACTTCGATGTTTTTCAAAGAGAGCAGGCTAATTAATTTGTAGAATGTCCCTCACCTTGCGTTGGTTTGAATTTTTCTCATGATTAGATTCAGGTAATGCATTTTTGGCAGGAATGTCACTGAAGCGATGCTGTGTTTTCTCAGTTTATCAGGAGTAACAATATCGATTTATCCCGTTCCTGATAATGTTCTATTTTATCACTTGAATAAGATGGTGTTGCTAAGTTTGTCCACTCCAAAGTTAATTTGAAAGCGTTTTGTACTTATTAATAAATGAGCAGGTAAACATTTTTGGGTTGCTATTTTGAGGCTATATCCATATCTTCATCAAACGTTCACCCACTAGTGTTAGCATCCAATGATGATTCTACCTAAATTAGTTATTACTATGATAGTTGCCAAGTAATGATTTTTTAATTTCATCATCCCTTTTATATTTATTAGTTGGCATTCTACTAAAAGGTAGAGCTTTCTCTTTTCCCTCATATTTATTTATTCATATATTTATATCAGTATGCATTTGTGAGTGCTTAAAAAAAAACCCAAAGCTTTTCCTTCTATCATCTAAGTTCTTCTAGCTGGGCTAATGAAATGAACAAAGACAGATCAACAGGAGAAAATAAAATGATTAATACATGAGCATGGGGAAGTCATATAAGCATGAAAAATTCCAAAGACAGTGAGGCAATATTGGGTATATATGACATTTTTGGAGAAAGGGAAAAGGGTGGGGACGGAGTATTCTATTTCAAAAGTGAGAATGGGTGATTTACAAGTAGTTGAAGAAGAGTAGAACATAACAAGGCAGCAACATTCTTGCTGGGCAACTCAGAAACAATGGGACACAGAGGGCATCTAGCTAACAGGCCCCAGACTGAAGCCCCTCTCTTTACCAATTCAAATTAGGCTATGCAGGCTAAAACAAACATCATTCCTGAACCAGGTTTTTCTGGCTGAATCTCTTGGGCAGAAAAGGTGGGGAGAGATGTCAAAGTTTCTTTCTAAATCTTATTTCTTAATAAACAGCTTAAAATCAATATACCAAAAAGACAGCTGCAGGATGACAAAACTTTGGTCCCCTTCAAATTCATGAATTTAGATTTTTTTTTTTTTTACAGTGGATTATAATCAGTTAGTCTTGTTCTTTATTTTGATGCTCAAATCATCCCAGATTTGGACAGTGGGAGCCCCTTTCCGCTGGCTTCTGTGCCCATTGGGCATGTCCTTATAGTTCTCTGAGTGCTTCTTTACTTACTGGCAAAATAAAATTTCCAGATGCATTGTGTTCTTTTTCTGCCCTAGCCCTGGAATCAGACATTTCTCCAAGAAGCCAGAAACTGAGATCTGGATGCTTGGATGCTCATTGCAATTGGGATGTCACTGCTTCTAAACCCTATCAGTGCATACAACTAGGAAATATAACACAGCTATCCATTTATATCTGTTTCTATATCTATCTATCTATCTATCGATCATCATGTGATCTATGTTAAAAAAAATAAATCATGACTTCAAACTGATCCTTCCAATTCTAATCCAGTACCAGTTTCTCCTTAGCACATTTGTAAAATCTTTCTCCAATAGTGAGCAACTGTGCTCCCACTATCGCCCATATATTTATTTGCTTAATCCTCTTGCATGAAACCAAGCTCACAGCTATGCCAGCCTTGTCCCCAGCCCTAGTGCTACTGGCACATCGTTTGAGTCACCCAACTCAGAAAAAAGGGAAGGTGAGGCAGGAAACGATTTGCACTTTCCTTCTTTCCCCATTCCCTACATATACATTATTTTCTTCCTGAAACATTGCTCAAATCCCTCCTTTCCTCTCCAGCTCTACTTCCATTGCCTGAGTTCAAACCGCTAACAGGCGCTACTGCTCCTGGTTTTGCTCCCACTGATCTATGACAGTTTCTGTCATTTCTGTCACTTAATACATGCTTATTGAACTGAAAGAGGCTTTTTATTTTTTCGGTCTGATAAGAGTAAAGAGAATGATGTGGTAAAGAGGAAGTTAGGGGCATGGTGCTTTAGTGATCTGTTACAGCATAACAAAGCACCCTAAAATATAATGACTTAAAACAACTGTTTATTATTTCATATGATTCTGTGGGTGCGTGGGCAGTTCTGCCTCATGTGGTGTCAGCCAGTCATAGGGGGTGGGGTGGGGGTGGGAGGGGAGCTAGAAGATTGAAATGGCCTCACTCCTGTGAGGCTGGATGTTGGTGCTGGTCACTGGAGTTCCACTGACGCTTTCAGCTGGGGGTCTCAGACTTCCTCCATGAGAGCCTCTGCCTATGGTTGCTTAGGCTTCCTCAAAGCAGAGGGCTGGGTTTCAATAAGGAGCATTCCAAGTGGACAACTCTCACAAGCAAGCTTATCAAGGATCCATTGCATTATGCTTGCTTGTCAATGTCCCATTTGCCAAAACCAGTTACATGGCTAAGCCCACTGTCAACATGAAACGGGACTACATAAGAGCATCATACTGACAGGTGTGGTTCATTGGAGAAATCAAAGTAACAGTCTATTATTGGGGGATTGTAGATCCTTTTACCATAATAAAAGGTATTGAATTTCTGAGGAGGATTTTAAATGTGAGAAAATAATGAAATGCAATATTTTCTTTTTCTTTTTTTTTTTTGAGGGCAGTGTCACTGGCCCTCATAAGTGGGACCCGAACCGGGGCCGCTGTCTTCCCAAGCCAGCGCTTAACTGCTGTGCCACTCAGCCGGCCCTGAAATGCAGTATTTTGACAAGAGAATTGCCTTGGGTCAACTGGCACCCAGACCTTTCAATAGACTGAATTTACGATGCAGCCATTGGAGCCAGCACAATATAATCTATATTGGCAGGGAGTGATCTAATCCAGTATTTGGCAAAAATAGCAACAGAACTCTTATTTCAAACCAATTCTTATAATAAATACAAAACAGAAACAAGTATGGCAAAATACTCATGGTTATTTTATTTAAAGTTGATGTGTTTTGGGTACTCTGTTTTATTCATTTTTGGTGATTTCAAAAATAAAAAATAATTAATAAAATAAAATTTAAAAACTATTTTATAAAATAAGACACACAAGAGAAAAATTGGTATGAGTAAAGGTTTGAAACTTTGCCCTCTCCATTCTCTCTGGGGACTGGCTGCTGCTACCCCTTCTGCTGACATCCCTCAGGTACATCTGAGGGATTCAGGGCAACCATAGATCATAGTTTGAAAACTCTTGACTAGCTTGCCTTGGAGATGCCCTGGAGAACAGTAGGTATGTATTTCAATATGGTCTGGTAATACTGATTGAAAACACTAAGCAGAATCAGTAGTCTGTGACGGATACTGTCACCTAAGAGGTGACCTAGGAAATGAGCTGATGAAATAAATGGGTCTTTGAGTTGGCCTAAGGGTATATGCAATGACTGAAGTCCCAAATCAGACCATATTATTTATTTTTTATTAGTTTCATATTAGTTTGCTACGGTTGCTTGTAAGCTGCCAACTGGGTGGCTTAAAACAACAGGATTTCATTTCTCACAGTTCTGGAGGCCAAAATTCCGAGATCAAGGTGTGGGCAGGATTGGTTCCTTCTGGGGCTCTGAGAGAGAACTCGTCCCATCACCTTTCTCCTTGCTTCTGGTGTTTGCTCACCATCCTTGGTTTCCCTCGGCTTGTAGATGCATGACTCTAATCTCTGCCTCTGTTGTCACAGGGCATTGTCCCTGCAACTGTGTCTCTCTCCTTGTAAGGACGCCAGCCATATTGGATTAGGGCCCGCCCTAATTAACTGCAAAGACCCAATTTCCATGTAAAGTCACAGTCAGTTTCCAGATGGACATGATGTTTGGGAGGACACTGTTCATCCCAGTACACACACCTACCACTGGAGATGGTGGTGAGTGTTCAGTAACTCAGGGTGCCTCTCTCTTTCACGTCACCTAGCTACCCTTGTCACTGAAAACGTTGTGGCCCTGACCATCACTTCCTAGCTTCTCACACAGAAGAGAGCACTTTAAAAAATAATTATTTCCAATGATTTCATACTATCATAAGGGAATAAAATAATTTTCTTTTAAATGAGTGCTTACAGGAGAGTGGAAGCCCCACTGAAGTTCAGCAGTGAAATGTTTTAGCAGTGTCAGTAAGATGGCTTTAGGCGATGTAGCAAACTTGAGCCCCGTTGGAAAGCTCTTTAGGCAATTGGATGAATTACTATTCCTAAGTAATTTGATCAGAGACTAGGATGGAATATATCTGCAACCTGCTCCACCAGTGGGCATACCTATGAGTTCTGTAGTCACAGAAATCACGGGAATTGCTCTCATAATGATTCTCCCTTGGCCCTGGGAGGTAGTCCATGACCTTAAAAGACTGGCCCGGGCGAATCCCCTTAGGGTATTTCGTCTCCTGTGGGCTCTTTCCACATCCCAGACCATGGCTTTTATTCTCTCGGGCTGCTGCTTGCAGAGGCAGAAACCTAGGGGAAGACCGTCAAGGTGCTGCAGCTGCTGTGTGCGCCTGGCAGGAGGAGCCGGGGGTGTGGCCGGGCTCACCAAGCCGGGCTGCTCGGCTTCCTCTACTCTCCCCCATCCTGGCTGGCGGCCGCCCAGGAGCCGACTGCTTTCTACAGCTTATAGCTACCAAGAGCACAGGAAATGGGGGTGGGTATCGTCTGATTTCTGATTGAGGATGTGGAAAGTCATGCTGCAGGGATCAAAAGTAGAGGACGTTCTAAGCCATTTGAGAACTGCATTCCCAAGGCATTTGTTAAATGGATTCCAGCAGTAACAGCAGCAGTGGCCCCCAGAAAAATCCAAAGAAGCGTTAGTCTGTGCAATGTTAACGCCATTGTCCCGTGAATATTTTCCCAAAGAAGGCAGGAGGCAAGTGGCTCCCCGCCAAGGGCACTGAGCAGCTGGGAGAGGAAAGATCGGAAGCTGTGCTTTGTGTATTGCTTGCTTATCAAGAATCATGCTGTTTCCTGCCTTATGGGAGCTGTGTGGTCTCCGCGGGGGCGCTAGGAAGCCTTCAATGGGACCGTTTCAACGTAACTTCGTGCTCACCATCGAGTTATTTCTACCTCTGTTCATTTCATGACTTTTTCATTGTGTTTTGGGATCTGTGCTTAATCTTAGAGGGTTTATACATAGGAGTAAAGCTGTCTTTGTCCTGAAAATGCTCCCAATCCACGTGTGGTTGGGATCAAGGCTGGCTGGGTACCCAACGGACACACTAAGCAGGCACTAGGGAAACTAGAAAAGTAGAGAAACCGTTTTTTGTGGTTTTTTTTTTTTTTAGTTTTATTTAAAAGAGTTGTATGTTTTCCTCCCAAAGCATAAAAGCTTTCATTGTATTAGAAACTATGAATGTTATTGTTTAATTTTTAGGACACCAAAATATTTGAAGATTTATAGGTTTTAACCTGGCACTGTAGTTAGAGGGTATGAAACATAAGTACACAAATAACTAACATAAGAGAATATGACAAATAACGGGGAGTGCCATGGTGCCGGTGTATTGAGAGTGGAGGTACCATCAGGCTTGAGGAGGTGCTAATAAGTGAACTTTGATGGGTAGGTAGGAGACACTGGGGCACAGATCTCTAAATCTATTCAAACTCTTTACTGCTGATGTGCAAATATGGGGGGTGGGTAGGATGGGCAAGAGTGCTCCAGGCAAAGGAACTATTTTGGGGAATCCTGAGCTTTCCCAAGCGCCTGGCGAAAAAAGCACATGGGAGGTCAAGGAAATCAGGGCCCAGGCTGGCATAGTTTGCTGCAACAGAAGACTTCCTCTACTCTTTTCAATACAAAACAGGGCTTCCAGCAGGAAAGCCAGAAGAGACTGCTTTCCTTTTCGTATGTCAATCTGCCTAGGAGCAAGGGCCAGGCTGGTCCTGCCTGTACCTGACCCTGCTCAGGGTAGAGGGAAACCCTGTGTAACTTTCTTGTTTGATGTGCTGAGTGCTCAGCTCACCTGTCTGTGTTCCTGGATTGCTGCTGTGTACTTAGAGCTGATGACAGTCGAGCATGCTGAGCCAAACTTCCTGTGCAAAGTACAATGAGTTTGTGACTGTTCACAGCTGCAGAAATTCCCTTCTGTCTGTGAGTTGCATGACCAATGTGCTTGGCATCATTAAGAATGAAGTGGGCACATGAGAATATTTTCAAAGGCATTAAATGGTGCTGTTTGAGCAGAGGAGAGCCACCATGTGAAAATACCCCAGGGATGCTTCCGGGTGCAGGGCAGACCCTGGTTCAAGTCGCCTTGAGCTCAGCACCTCTCAGACATACCCTTTGCGTGCCTTGCTGCTGACACCCTTCTGGAGAACACCTGTGTCTCTCCCTTGTATCGTTACACGTTACTGAAACTTTCATGTGCATTTTATTCACAGGATTATTATGGCTTCTTCCTATCCAAATTTATTTCCTCCTTGATCTCAGCTTTTTTTTTTTCCCTCTTTCCATCAAAGTTGAAAACCAATATTATTAACATAGGGAAATTGCTAGTAACTTGAGGGGGTACAGTTCTAGGAACCAACCGACCTGTTGACAGGAGTTCTTTGTAGTCATAGAAAGATAGGGAGGTATATATATAAACACACCATAACAAACTCAACAGAGCATTTTAAAGATGAAGATAGTGTTATCATTTAGGGAGCAAAGATACCACATTTGCAAATTTAAAATACACCTCTCCCTCTTTGGGATTTGGTAAAATAGGTTTGCAAAATAATTGTAGCTGCCACTTAGCATAGGATGAAACTTTTAGATGTTAAAACTTATTAACTGTTCATGGACCAACATAGATTGAGTCATTGGGGGAGAGTGTTTTTACATTTGCTATGTTTTTTATCTGTATTGCTCCGCTGATCATGCACATTTACTCTGGATTAATATTAGAGATTATCCATCATTTGTATGTGTATGTAAAGACTAGGGAAGAGAAGCTTGAGTTGTCAGTAAAAAGCTAACTGTACGACCATGGGCAATTTATTTGATCCCTCTCAATATATCTTTCCTCACTTTTAGAATAAGTAGGTTGGACTAAACATCCTTCCAGTTTTAATAATCCATGATGAACAGAAGAGAGCACTGTATAGAATAGTAAATGCTGTCTTAAGATTCAGCATTGGCTTTTTGATCCTTACAGTCGTGTGATCCGAATAATATAATTTCTTTTCCCTGGACCTCACTTCATCTGTAAAATTATGGGATTGGCCTCTACATGTTATCAAACAGAAAGAGTTCATCCACCCAGAGCTAGCAGAGCCAAACACTAAACACCAAGAATTGCAATGGAGAAATATTGGCTGTTTTATTATGAATGATGCCATCCAGGAGAACAGGAAGTGAATGTTCAAAAGCCTGAACTTCCCAATAGTGCGTAGGTTACAGGTTATACAGGGCAAAATCACAAGACTCCTTGGGTTAGGGGTTTGGGGTTGTGCTAGGAGCTGATTGCTCAGAGGTGAGGTTCGAGTAATAAATCATTTCTTCAGGTCTGGAGGACAGCTCTGAGGTCTGTTCCTGTGTCCCCCTGTCTGGTTTCATGAGAAAGTAGCCAGGGGGGTCTTTCAATCTTGTGGCTCAGGAGCTGAAACATAACTTAGGTCAAGATGTTATCTTTAGCCTGTCAGAAATCCGTACCTTGTGACCATTAGTCAGGTCCGGGCTGCTCCTTTTTGCTATGTCAGGGGTTGCTGATTATCTGGGGGAAAGGCTAAGTCTCTGGAGGATATATTTATAGATAGAGATATGATTTCTAAAGCTAGAATTTAAAGCTAAATGTATCCAAAGTCATAAGGACCTTCGGTTTCATATACACTTTATTGTAGCTTTGAGCTCTAATGTTTTGTAGTTTTCCTCAGCTAGGATAGAAATGTCATCCTTCCCTTCTTTGTTTTCTACTCCCACGTTAAGGGGAAAGAAGAGGGAGTTGGGAGAAGCCTGCTATTAGTTACCACTACTTTTCTCCCAGTCTCTCTATTTTGTCCTCTCTTACTTTTCTTTCCCTCTCTACCCAAATGTCTCTCCCATTGTTCTTCTAGAAAACCAGGAAAGTTTACTCATAATTGACTTTGCAGACTCAGCTTTGCCTAGCTAGTCCTGTAGAAGGGGAAGAAATCCTGAGATCTTTACCTTGTTTGTTTTTAAGACATTTTACCATAAGCCCTGTGGCTTGCAGGTAATTAGTCTCTCTAGGCTAATACTTTGAGCCTTGTATTGCTTAGGAATGGGTGTAACTGAGATGGATAGAGAAAACCTAAAGGAACAGTGGCTTGAAAAAGTAGTTTATTTTTTTCTCGGGCAATAATCCAGAATCCACAGTCCAAGCCTGGTGTAGCAGCTCTGAGCCATGAAGTCCTTGGGGTCCCAAGGATACTGTAACCCTCAACCTTTGATTCAGGCTGGATAATCAGGAAGGAGAAGAGAAGGCCTGGAAACTGCCACACTATGCTTATGTTTACATCCCATTGGCCAGACTGCAATCACATGACCACATCCAGCTACAAGGGAGGCTTGGGAATTGAAGTCTACCAATTTTTGCCATGGATTCAGGCAAAAATTGAAGACTCCATTACCTTGGAAGAAGAGAAAAGGTATTGGAAACAACTAGCGCCATCTCTGCTACTAAGTCCATTTGGCTAGTGAGTCTTGCATATGTTCTTTCAATTGTTAAAACCCAGAGGGGAGCAGGGTTGAGTCCCAGGATCTCCAATGTCCAGCTTCCTCTTATTTCTCTTCATTCTTTCTTGTCCTAAAAGACTCCTAGCCACTCCCACTAGGCATTGCTATCTCTCAAGAACTCCAAGCCATTCATATAGTTACTCATCTATAAACTTGTTGAGTACCAGTTCTGTGGTCAGTGTTGTATTAGGCAATGAGACCAGAAAGATATATGAGATACAGTCTTTTCCCTAAGGAGTCTACAATTTAGCAGAAAGCAATAGACATGTAGACCAATTGCCCTGAATTGTTAGAGAAACACTGATAGACACTTGAACTAGGTATGGTGGGGTATGAGAAAAGAAGTATTTAATTCTAACTTCAAAAACAAAGGGGGAGGCGGGTGACAAGGAAATGCTTCATAAAGGAAGTCTCCATTAAACTGAGTGTTTAAGGTAGAATTCCTTGGATGGAGGAGATAAGGCTGGCTTTCTGCCTTTTTTCTTCCTTTTGTACTTCTTCCTTCATGACTAATGTTTTACTTATAACCACCTGTATGTAAACAGATCAACTTGGCTGCTGTCCTGTTAAAAATATAGTACCCTTGGCTCAGCGCAAGTTACCAACTTGCATATTCATTTACATGGCAATTTCTGTAACCTTGCCTCTTAGAAAAACTAGACAAAATAAAGTTAATTATTGAAGGCAATCAACTGTAGAAATGCCTTAATTCTAGGTAAAGTTTGCAGAACATGGTACAATGTGAACTCTGGTGGGGGTCTGTAGAAGAAGGAAAGCAATTGTTTTTACTTGGGGAAATTACTGAGTTCTATACAAATGCAATTGTAAGGAAGATAATGGAATATGGCTTCACATTTGCTAAATTGTTGAGCCATTGTCCACTCAAATTGCTAACAGTTTAAAGAGTTTTTAAACTGATGAAAGGAGGTGTTTAGGAGAGTATGATTTATCACCCTCAGTGTATAATTTTGAAAGATTAAAAAATATGTTCTGGGCCGGCCGAGTGGCGTGGTTGTTAAGTGCTGGTTTAGGAAGCCAGCGGCCCCAGTTCGGGTCCCACATATGAGGGCCAATGACACTGCCCTCAAAAAAAAAAAAAAAAAAAAAGTTCACTTCACCACAAAAATTCAACATTACTTAAATTCTTCCAGTTAGACCATCCAAGGTGAACTTTCCAGTTCTTACAAATTCTTCCTCCTTATGAATTTTCATTAAGTCAGTAGGAAATTCTCCATTTTTTTTCCTGAAGTTTGAAAATATGCATTTTTCCATATATAAGATGTATGTTTCCTTATGTATTATTTTTACTTTACAATTTTAAATTCCTTGGAGAATATCTTATTTTTGAGTATAAAATTCAATTTCACAAACAGGGATTCATTATCTAATAAAGCAAGATGAACTATATAAAGCAGAGGTCCATAAATTTTTTCAACAAATGACCAGAGAATACATATTTTAGACTTTGCAGACCCCATACAGTGTTTGTCACATATTCATCTTTATTTTTTTTTTTTAGCAGCCCTTAAAAAAGTAAAAAACATTCTTAGCTTGTGGGCCATACAAAAAAAAAAAAAAAAAGGCATCTTTTGTCCTGTGGGCTTACTTTGCCAACCTCCGAATAGCCTGGATTTCAAAATCTTACATACATATCAATAACAATAATCCAAAGCGACATGTTAATGCTATATAACAGAAGTACATGTGTGAATATGTAGAATGTGTCCCTCTTCCAGTGTTCTTCTTCCCAGCAATGGTATCATTATTCACACAATTATGAAGCCAGAAACCTTGTCATCCTCAACATGACCCTCTCATTTCCCTTAGCCCTTGTGTTTAATCTATCATCAAGTTCTGTCCATTTTACCTCCTGGACATCTCAGATTCATCCACTTCTCTTTACCTCACTGCCGCACTACTATAAAGCTGTCACCATCCTTAACTTGGAATACAAGATTCCTAATAGGTATTTCTAGCTGACCCTCTTCTCTTTTGCTTCCTATTAAAAATGTATTATGTCTTCTTCCTATATCTCTTCCCCTTTCCTCTCTTTTTTCCTCCTCTTCCTTTTCCTCACCTTCCTTTTCCATCCCTTCCTGAACCAGTTCAATCCTAAACCATCTGCAGTGTGGGAGGAGGTGGGGAACTTCAGTGGCCCAGTGTGGGTGTCTAACCCTGAACTGGGTGAAGAGTATCCATGTGGAGTGGTGACAGTATGTCTTGATGTGGTTATGAGAGCCCAGGCAAGTTAAGGAAGACACCGCAAGGGAGGAGAGCCCTAGAGTCAGGGTTCAGGGTGGAGTGGGGAGGGCTAGACAGTGAAGATGTGAGAAAAGTTACATATACTGGGCTGATCAAATGGGGGATACTAGAAGCCAGGTTTTTCACTTTGTGGGAAGGAAATTACAAGTATACATAGAGAGGAAACTGGAATGATCCCAGTGATCTGTGGTATCAGACCGAGATTAGAGGTGCCAGTGAATTCAATGTGATTTTCAATAGATAGATAGATGGATAGATAGATAGAGGTATAGATGTAAATGTGATTGTGTGTATGACTGTTTATGTGTATGTATATGTGTGCATGTGTGTTCTTTAGCTCTGTCCACTGAGAAGTCCTGGGAACAATGACAGCGCAATAGTAATGAGCTCATGTTATGTCCAGATCTTCACTTCTAAATACCATTTTCCAGTGAAAGACACTAAGACTTTCTGAAGTATTGGCCAAGTTCAGGGCTGGGTAGAGAAAGTACAAGATGAGCCTACAACATCTTGTTGTGCCCCCAAACCAGGAAATATTTTAAACAATAACAACAACAACAGCAACAAAACTAGGAAAATATGGCAAAAGGACCTGAAGTCACCTTGAATGGACACCCATTGGCCATATCTGCTTTATGTTGTAGCCCAGTGCTTCTCAAATTTTCTGTGTAATTATCAATAAACATAGTTACTTAAAATACAGATTTATAAGCCCCATTTCCCAAATTTCAGATACATTGGCCTAGAAAGGGGCCTAAGTGTGTACATTTTTATCAAGCTGCCCAGATGTTTCTTATACAAGTTGTCTGTGGACTTCACTTTAAAAACCAGGGATCCAGCCTCTATCTTTTCTTTCCCGTGTCTCATTTCTCTTTACTTCCCTCCCCCAATGGCCTACCATGGTTCTACTTTTGCTGAACGACTTTCAGATGATTAGGAAAGTCAACAGTGAATATTTTGCAGAGTATTTTTAATAGAGCAGGACTATGTGTAAAGCAGATTATAGGGGGCTGAAAAATAGAAAGGGTCAGAAGCAGTGGAAGAGTTTGTTACTCTGGAAGAAGGGACATGCACGTTTTCTTGTCCCTCAATATGCATTTCCCTTCTTCCAGAGTGATAGAATTTTAGCTGAGCACATGGCCACACAGAATCCTGGCTACATTTGTTGGCTTTTCTTGTAGCTAGATGTGACTACGTCACCAAGTTCTGGACATTGGCTTGGAAGAGAAATATGCAACTTCCAGCTTGTGCTCTTAAAAGAAAGAAGCATGCCATCTCATTTTTATTTTCCTTCTGTTACAGCTAGAATGGAAATGTGACGATGGGAATTGGAGCAGCTAACTTGGACCAGGGAATGGAAACTATGTGTGGAGGATTGCAGAGTAAAATGAAAGAGGCAGGTTGGATCAGTGCTGGCTTCATAGAAAAGAGCTGCCCCACCAACCTGCACCTTTATATGAAAGAGAAATAAATGCCAATTTTATTTAAGTCATTGTTAATTTTGATCTATGTTACTCCAGCCAAACAGTACCCTAACCAGTACACCGTTGATGAAGTCATAGTGACCAGTTATCCCTCACAACTATGCAGCAATCAAAGCCCTGGCAGGTGGCCGGGGGCTGACAATCCTGTGCTCCACTGGGGCGATTCGGGCCAATTCAGGAGAGCAGTGGCAGCAATGTCCTCCCACAGCCGAATCTTCTTGGTCAGACAGTGCCAACTATGAGACGACTTGTGTCTCCTCCAAACTGCCTTTGCTCCTGCCTGCGTCCGTTACTAAATTGCTTCACAGACACAATGTCTGCACCTCACCTCTCATTCTGCCTGGGACGCCCAGCTCCTTCTTCTTATACCTGCTCATCAATTTGTATTCAAGAGACACCTTGAGGTACTTCATCTCAATAAAGCTTTCCTAACTCCCCCTACCCTGGTCTCCCCTAGATGATTGCCAACTCTGTCCTTTGGGCTGCACACTGCACCCTTTGTAAACATGCTTCTACCCCTCACCAGGATCTCTTAGTGCTTACCTGTCGTCATGATGCCTCCTACATTTTGTGCTATCTATTTTTCTATTTCTAGCATCTCTTATATGGTCGATGCTTAATATACATGTTTTAAATGAAAGTAAACCATTTTTCTGTAAAACGTTTGAAAAGTTTAAAAATAAATCAGCAGGTGGCAGCCTAGTCCTTCTGTTAAAACCAACTATTGTGCTTCTTGAATATTTTTTACCATCACGCGCCAGCAGATGGTGCTCTCTGCCAGAAAAGACTGACTGAGTTCCTGTTGGGTTCCTTTTAGGGAACTGGATGCACAGTAGTGTATTATTTACAGTTATGCACCACCTAACAGCGTTTCAGTCAACCATGGACTGCATAAGCTGAAAAATTCCTATCACCTACTGATGTTGGAGCCATCACAGCTGTGCATCACTACATGGTGTAAACTCACTGTGCTGCCAATTGTATAAAAGTATAGCACATACAATTAGGCTCAGCACATAATACTTGATAATGGCACTATACTTTTTATTGTTATTTTAGAGTGTACTCTTTCTATTTATAAAGAAAGCTTACTGTAAAATAGTACGCTGTGTTATTCTAGCCGCAGCCTTTTGTACTTGATGTTTGCCACGTCTCTTGACTGCATCATTTTCTTTTCTGATTGATTTAACCTCGTGTTGTTTTGTACAGTTACATGCTGTACAGACTTGTAGCCTAGGAGCAATAGCCTGTACCATAGACCATATAGCTTAGGTGTGAAGAAGGGTATACCATCTAAGTTTGTGAAAGTGAACTAACTCTATGATGTTTGCACAATGATGAAATCGCTTAATAATGCAGTTCTCAGAACATATCCCCATCATTAAATAGTGCATGACTGTATACATACGTGCACATCTATATTAGAATATAAAACCATTTACATCCACACAGTTTACTGTCAATAAGACATTACTATTCACTGTCTTCACCAATAAGTCTTTGCTATAGGAAACTTGCCCAGAAAGATAAAAGTGGCAAAATCACACTGTTCAACTTCCCAATAGGGACAAACAGCTCTTTACGCCCCAAGACTCTTGGAAACCCTTGCCGCCCACCAATCCTTAATTATTATTATATCATACTCTTTACCAAATCCTAAACAAATCTCTACATTGCAAGACCCACCTTAAACTAAATTCCCAAACATTATAAGTATCTCAATTTGTATCCCAGCTTTGAGCTGCTACAAGGACTTAATCTAGGTAATTATGTCCATTATGGTGGTGAGCAATCAACTCAACTTGTCTAGTCAAAAGACTCTTTCATTAGTAATTGGGAGGAGCCAATATTTGACACTTACATATAAACCTGAGCATACAGGTGTATTCCCTAGGGCTTTGACACTCAAAATGTAGGGTTGTTAAAATGCAGAGCCTTGGGCCCCATAGGCCTAGAATCTGCACTTTCACAGGGTATCCAGGTAGTCCTGAAGGGGTGGTTCTTAGGGCATTACCTCAATCTCTTATAAACAATGAGTGCAGATTTTAAAGAACAATTGTTTTTTTCTTTTGTTTTCAGTTGAAGTTTATCTAGTCAGCTTTAAAACCAATAGAATTAAAGAAAGATTTGGATGCAAGTCTCTGCTTAATTAGAAAATTCTTGGACCGGCCAAGTGGCACGGTGGTTAAGCGCTGGCTTGGGAAACCAGCGGCCCCGGTTCGGTCCCACATATGAGGGCCAGTAAAACTGCCCTCAAAAAAAAAAAAAAATTCTTTAGTTTTATTTTAGACAGACCTGCCTTAAGAGGACAGATAGGTTTTTCAAGTACTTGGGGAAACATACGTGCTGAATTAATTTAAGTCAATTTTTTTTTTCTATTGGGAAACAGTGTGTTTTTCCAGGACCCATCAGCTCCAAGTCAAGTAGTTGTTTCAATCTAGTTGTGGAGGGCACATTTCAGTGGCCCACGTGGGGATAGAACTGGCAACCTTGGTGTTACGGGCATTGTGCTCTAACCAACTGAGCTAAATGGCCACCACGATTTAAGTCATTTTTAAAACACTCTGCCAGTGTTTCCTAGGAGAGATCCATGAAACAAGGGGAGCATGGTATATCATAATATATGGAGCCATGGGCTTGTATTTCATAGATACGGTGCTTAATCCATGAATAAGGATTAAGACATTTAAAATATTTTATATTAAAAAATTAAATGTATAGGGATAATATTAGTTAATAACATTATATACTATTTAGGTGTGAAAGATTATAATTTGATACCTGTATCCTCTCTTACGTGCTCCCCACCCAACGTCTTGTTTTCTTCTGTTACCATATATTTGAACCTTTTACCTTACTCCACCCTCCCCCCAGCCACCCCCCCGCCCCCTCCCCTTTTCTTTTGGTAATCACTATTCTGTTATCTGTATCTATGAATTTGTTTCTGTTTGTTTTGTCTGTTTGTTGCTTTTGCTTTATAGCCTACATATGAGTGAAACCATATGGTTCTTGTTCTTTTTCATTTGACTTATTTCACTTCATAATACTTTCAAGAGCCATTCATGTTGCAAATGGCAATATTGCCTCTTTTTTGTAGCTGAGTGATATATAAATATATTACTCCACATCCTCTCCAACATATGTTCTTTCTTGTCTTTTTGATAATAGTCACTCTAACAGGTGTAGGGTGGATTCTCATTGTGGTTTTGACTTGCATTTCCCTAATAACTAGTGATGTTGAGCATCTTTTCACATGTCTGTTGGCCATTTCTGTGTCTTCTTGGGAGAAGTGTCTGTTCAGGTCCTCTGCCCATTTTTTAATCAGATTTTTTGTTGTTGTTATTGTTAAGTAGTGTGAGTTCTTTAGAATATATTTTGGATATTAGCCCTTTACCAGAAGTATCATTTACAGGTATCTTCTCTCATTTGGTTGGTTGCCTTTCAAAAAGTATTTTTAATCTGGATTTGCTATTTACACCATACTCTCTTACATCTTGTGTTAGTACCTTTCTTGAGATCTGAGCTCCTTTGTCTTAGAGATTTCTGCTGATATACCAACAGATGTAACGGAATGAATGTGGTATTTGTGGTCAGAAGACATAGATTAAAATCACAGTTCTGCCACTTCCTGGCTGTGTGACTTGGGCTACCCCCGTATCCTTTCTAAGGCTCAGTTTTCTCATCCTAAAATAGGGGAAATGCTATCTGTGTACAAGGGCTGACTTGGGGACTAAAGGGAGATACATTTTGCAATAAAATTTCTATAAACCAGTCCTTACACTTATGGTCATTCACCTTAAACACACTGCCACAGTATCTACATTACTAGGGATCACAATAATGGACAGTAATGAATTAGTGCACCACATCATTTTAATAGAAATAAAAGGGGAAGGCCAGAGTTTCTAGAGAGAATGGCTCACCACTCAAAACACTGTTTCTAATGGTGGTAAATTTTGGCAACTTGTGTAGTATGATAATAGGTATGTGGATTTGATCAGAGATATCTCATATCACACCCCACACTGGCTACCTACTTAATTTTGCATCAGAGAGGCTACGTCTCTTTTGTTTAACGTATCGAATCAGAAAGTGCACCCATTCTCTAATGACTTTCATTTCTTCAAGTCAGCCCCTCTGAAAACCACACAAGCCATGTTTTTCTCTGTTGCTACTTAACGAGCTTGTGTTCCCCACCATGATTCGTGCTGTGCCTACACTAAGACTTGTTTACAAATTCTTGGACCTCCTCTCATGTTATGCAGAAAAAAACAGAGGAGAGCTCTGACTGAACTACCCAGATTAATGGAATACCCAGAGGGAGTAACTGTATTTAATTTGTGTGTTTCAGAGCTTGGTGCTAGGCTAGAGCATTGTGAGAGCTCTGAGAATATTATAACCTTACCTAACAATATTCATGAGTGATTTTCTAAACATTACTACTAATGAACATGGGGGTGACTCATTCATGGAAAAACAATGGAAGCAGGAAACTGACTCTGAGTTTTGGTTCTGTCTTGATTTTCGTGTGATAAACTTAGAACCTCAGAGTCCTGGGACAAGTTTGAGTCCTTACTCAGCCAGTGATTAATTATTTGGCCTTGGGTGAATTACCTAACTTCTCTGGACCTAAATTTCCTCATGTAAGATCTGAATTAGATTCTAGGATGACCTTCAGCAATGTAGTTGTTCTTTGGAACAGGCATAGATGGGTGCCTTTAGCCCAAGGTTGTCCCAAGGATCCATTGATTGCCCCAGGAAACAGATGGTTGCTCTGAGACCCATTTGGGTGGTGGTTCTACAGCAGCCATTTATTGGCAAGTGACTGAGCCTCTCTTGACTTGTGAGGCTCCTATGTAAAATGGGCAATGCAAAATAAATCACTATCACACACCTATCAGGTCAGCAAAAATTAAACATGGGGTCATACTAAATATTGGTGAGGATGTGGAGTACTGCAAACTCTCATAGGTTGTGATAAGAATTAAAATTGGTGTAATCCTTTTGGAAAATAAATTTTAATTATTTAGTACAATTGAATATATGCGTACCTATAGCCAAGCAATTCTACTCCAAGGCATATATCTTACAGAAACTCTAGCACATGCTTAACAAGATATTGAATAAGAAGATACTTAGCAGGATTTCTTGTAATTGTTCCAAGCCAAAATATCCATAATACTAGAATAGATAAATCAATTTTGGTAAAATCATAAAATGGAATATCATAAGGCAATGAAATTGAATGGTCTAAGGCTACATGAAACAATATGGTTGTATCTCACCAATATAATGCTAAGTGGAAGGAGCAAGCTCAACAAATACATACATAAAGCTGAAAAACAGCAAGTCTTGAACTCCTTCATTATCCAGAATAATTTAAAGTTGAATCTCAAAGAGATAGTTGCACGTCCATGTTCACCACAGCATTATTCACAATAGCCAAGAGGTGGAAGGAACTCAAACGTCCATTGACAGATGGATGGATTAAAAAAAATGTGGTACATACATTTAATGAAATATTGTGCAGCCTTAAAAAAGACAAAAATCCTGTCACATGCTACAATATGGATGAAGATGTTATGCTAAGTGAAATAAGAGTCACAAAAGGACAAATGCTGTACTCATACAAAGTATCTAAAGTTGTCAAAATCATAGAAACAGAAAATTGGAAGGAGGTTGCCAAGGGCTGGGGAAGGAGGGAGATTAATGTTTAGTGGGTATACAGTTTCAGTTGTAGGATGAAAAAGTTCTAAAGATCTGAAGCTTAACAATGTGAATATACTTAACACTACTGAACTGTATACTTAAAAACAGTTAAGATGGATTTATAGTTCTCTGGGCTTTGACACTGGTAGAGCAATGTCTTTTCCTTTCTTCTGCATTCAAAGGACTATCTATCCTTTTAAATGTATTCAGAAAGTCAGCACATTATATTAACTTAATTGTGTAAAAGGGTATGAATGACCCAGAATATCCCTTCAAAAATTATCTTTACTTTATCGTGAACTATAGTTGCATCTAATTGAAGAACTCCAGGGCTGGAGTGTTTTTGTAATTGTGTTTTTATTATTAGGGTCTATATCCCAGAATAATAAGGTTGTAAATTTGCAAAGGAAAAAGCACTTCAGTTTTGGAACAAGTCAAAGTTAGCAAAGAGATGGACAGGGAAACACCTATGGGTGTGGCTAGAACATCTATACATACTAAATTTCATGCTAAACTTGCTGATGTCTTAACAGAGGCTATAGTGGACTCCATTTTGGGTTTTAAAATGGACTCCACTTAGTTGGTGCGGCCCAGGACGGCATGACTGCTGCTTTTTGGTCCCCGAAGCAAGTGCTGCTGCAGGCACTGAGGAGTTTGGTGTATCCTGGGGTGGGAGGCTTAGGCTCCACCTGCTGCAGCTGCCCTCTCGGAGCTACAAGATATCTACTTACAGATAATGTTGTGAAATTAAAAGAATTTCAGCATAAGAAGGTGGCTATTGCATATAATCTTCCTGACACCAGAGAAACCTACTTGAGAAAGTTGGAAGAGAAGCTCACCCAGAACAAGCTCATCTTGAAGGGGGAATTGAGAATCTTGCTGCATTTGTGTGAGTCCCGGGATGATGTGGAACTTATTAAAAAGGTCATTTACAGGTACCATGCAGAGAACAGAAACATCATTTGGGGGAGTATAAGTTTGGACCACTTTTCATGAGGTTGTGCTACGAGTTGGATGATGAGGAGTCTGCAGCAGATCTCATCAAAGACCAGCACTTACGAGGTATCTTCTCAGACTCCACATCATTCAATATTTTGATGGATATGTTATTTATCAAAGACAAATATAAAAGTGCGTTGGAAGTATTGATTGAGATGAAAAACCAGGATGTGAAGTTCAGCAAAGATACCTATGTCCTTGCTTTTGCAATTTGCTACAAACTGAATAATCCTGAGTCTTTCAAAATCTGTACTACATTAAGAGAAGAAGCCCTTATCAAAGGAGAAGTTCTCTCCACCAGAGAATCCTGTTTTGCTGTGGCTTTACCTCTGAATCAGAACCAGGTGGAAAAAGCTGTATCCATTTTTTCTCAAATCATGAAGCCAGAAAGCATAATCTGCACTAATTTAAATGCTGTTGGTTATTGAGAAAATAGTTTGGAATAAAGGCTGTGAATGCTGCTCAAATGTGAGAGACCCATGAAGACTCGTCTTCCAACAAAGGGTGTGCCCATGAGTTAGCCTGTGCTACGGAACACTGAATTTAGACCCAGTCCATTGTACTTGGGATCATTTCTTTCTGTTCTTCAGAACCAGAGATAACTCTTATCCTAAGCAACTGCTTAACAAAGATAAAATGTTGTAAAATGGACCACTGAGAGGACTTAGCTGGTTTGGTATAAAAAATGAATATCTCTTGCAGAAAAACCACCTTTCCTAAGAATCTAGAGCCTTAAAAATGTTTATACACTTTCACTTTGTAATTTCACTTCTGGGAATTAAGTCTAAGAAATCAACAAGTTTATTTTTTTAAAAGTATATGCACATTTATCAACATAATAAAGCATGATATTTAAAAAAGTAAAATAAAAATAAAATAAAATGGACTCCACTTGAAAAAAACAAGTGTACCTATTGACTCTTCATGGTTGAGATTATAAAGATGAAACATAAATCTGAGAATGATACAAGCTCAATCAGAAGTCTTGTTTTGGACCATTGGGGCATAGCATCCTGATATGAAAAGAATAGTAAATGTACATCCTCTCATGCAATGTGTCATTAGAACGTGAAAAAGCAGAGGTGAATTCTGGCTTTCTTTTTTTTTTACTAATTGCACTAAAGTGTACACAGATAAAGCAGGCCATTTTAATCCACTGAACAGGATGTTTTGCTTTAACTTCAGTGATATAAAAATACATGTTACATAAGCATGTTATCTACCTTGTTATTAAATATTTCTTGGAAATAAAAATTTGGTTAAGATTGTAAATTTAATGTTATGTGTGTTTTTAACCACAACTTTTTAAAAAAAGAAAATATGTGAAGAAAAAACATCAGATTACATCACTAATGTCTTAAAAATATTGTTTACATATTTTAAGAGAACACTTAAAATGCAAACAATATTTTTTGTGATTCTTTAAAATAACTTAATAAAAAGAAAAACTTGGGCCTAGGGTTTACGAAACAGTTTTCTGTATTGAATAGAGACAATAAAAGCAGTTGGTTTGGGTATAGACTGAAAGATCTGAGTGTAACGGGACAAGTATACCTATTTATTCAACAAATAAATGTGTACTAGGAGAGATACTAAAATAAATATAAAGCTCACTGTCAGGAAAACTGAAATATGAGTCTCGATTGCCAGGTATGTCAATTATTCAATAACTATTATTAACAACATACTATGGATTAAAAGCTGGGGGGAAAAATGTGAAACAAGAAAGAGCTTACTGTCTTATGAATGTAAATATGGAATTGAAGCACATAGGATATGTGACCCTTTCTTGGCAGACCTAGGAAACATTCCTGAAGGAATGATGTCTCAACTGAGATGGGCAGAGCAGGGCAAAACAAGCTGAAAGAAGGTTGAGGCTGGGGAGGAGCAGAGGCAAAGAGAGCTTGGTGTTTGGAGAATTGAAAGTACTTCAGTGTGACCCCCGTTTAGATTGTGTGTTAACGGGGGTAGGGAGTGGGTGCAGTCATCATGGTGCTTGAGGGCTGCAGAGAGCTAGTGCCAAGAAATGAACTTGGGGAAATAATCAAGGCATTTGGATTAAAAAATATGGAATTTGGTAAAAGAGGTGAAAGGGATTAAGAAGCACAAATTAGTAGTTTTTAAAAAAGTCACAGGAATGTAAAATACAGCATAGAGAATATAGTTAATAATATCGTAATAACTAGTATTTCCCCGAAAATAAGACCCAACTGGAAAATAAGCCCTAGCATGATTTTCAGGGTGCTTGTAATATAAGCCCTACCCCAAAATAAGCCCCAGTTAAGATCATCAGCCAGACATGTCTGTATTTGAATAAATGTAGATTTTTGTACATGAATAAATGAATAAAATGCATCTTTTGGATCAAAAATTAATACAAGACCTGGTCTTATTTTTGGGGAAACTTGGTATGTATAGTGTCAGGTGAGTCTTAGACTTCTCGTGGTGATCACTTTGTAAGGTATATAAATGTTTAATCACTGTATTGTACACCTGAAATATAATATTGAATGTCAACTGTAATTGGAAAACAAATTAATTTTTAAAAAGTATGGACTTTATCCAGAGGGCAATGGTGGAATCAGTGAAAGATTTTAAGTGGGAGGGAGAGGTAAACAGATTTGCTCTTTAGAAAAAAAACACTCCCTCTATGTTGTGCTCACTAAATTGGAGGGGGCCAAGATGGAAGACAGAGAGAGCAGTGAGGGGGTTGCTGTCTGTAAAACATGCTTACATTCAACTGGGAATGGAAGGAAGGTATAGATTTAAGAAACAGAATCAACAGGATTTAGTTTATTAGCTCTGTGGGATAAGGGAGGAAAAGGAGATAAAGAACACTTGATAAGTTTAGGGCCTGAGTAGAGATGAGCAGTGGTGAGTAGAGAGCAGAGGCCAGTGTGATAGATGACACAGGACGAGGAACAGGTTTCAGGGACAGAAAATGAGCCCTGTTTTGAACTCTTTGATTTGAGGCCCTTATAGAAAATCCATTAAATAGTTGGATATGTAAATTTGGGCTTTCTAGACTGATCTGGTCTAAAGATATAAAAGCCTCTATTACAGTATGACCTTGTTAGTCACCCTAACTGGGAGCCTCTTCTTTATACACTGGGGCACATTGATTGTTAAGGGTTTCGTTATTAATATTTTGGGTGGAAGAGATGTAAAAACCTTATTGTACCCAGGAACAGGGTAGTGAAGGGTAGTCATGTTCCAGTGGGAAATTTAGACTTTGAATAATGTTGCACGAACGAATTCCCTCTACCAATGGAGTAGATCACGAGATTTTTTTGAAAAAGTAATCTATGGAGTCAGTTTATCATTGCTTAGGCTCCAAGTCTTTTACAGTCTTTTCAAACACGGTTTCTCTAACCTTTTCCCTCTTAACTTCTTTAAATAAAAATCTATCAGATCGCAGCAGGAAATAAATATTCTCTCCTTTTTTCTATTGCCCCCTCACCTCTCCTTTCTTCTTTCTCTTCAGGTAGCCCTTAACATTAAAAGTAAGAGAGTTCTACAAATAGCCAACTCTAGATTCTGCTTTGACTTAAACAAAGATACTGCTTCACACAGTCTTAAAATAATCTCATGGAGTGAAAATTATGCTGAAACACACAAAAATAAACCAGAAAAAGCCTCCATAGTTCCATTAGAAAAGAAAAATACTAAAGGCAGTTTTTGGTGGTGTTAACCTGCTGCCTTCTCAGACCACCGATGCTCTGGTAATAAACTCTTATTCTATGGAAAAACAAAAAAATGGAAAAGAAAAATACTAACTTTTGTTTGTGTACCTGTTATGTGCTTAGCACTCTGATATTTTATTTGATCTCATAGCAGTTCCAAGGGGTATCATTGTTTCTATTTTTAAAAGTGGAGAAGCAAATTCAGAAAGAATTGGTAGGAATAAGTTTAAAACATATAGTTTTCTATCTTAGCTTCTCTATCTTAGCATAGAAAAAAGTTTTCCTGCAACTATTGGGATCACTTTCCCTTCTATATCAATCAACATAGAAATTTTTACTTTTCAATTTTTAAAATATGTTTTTTTTTCATTGAAATTAGTTGTCAATCAGGGGCAATTTTGTCTCACAGGGTTATTTGTCAATATCTGGAAACCCTGGGGAGGTGCTATTGGCATCTAGTTGGTTGAGGCTGAGAACGTTACGTCCGATAATCACAGGAGCCCCCACAACAAAGAATTATCTAGCCCCAAATGTCAATATGCCAAGGTTGAGAGACCCTGATTTAAAGTGAAAACAAAGTTATTAAATGTTACACTTTTCACTGTGCTTTTGTGTAATTTTATCTAGAAATTAAAATAATGCTATAAGTAGAAGCAACATTTCTTTGTTCTCCACTTTGGTCATTAAAACAGGGTAAATCTCAATTTAATTCTAAGAGAGACAGATTCCTAACTATTACACTGTTCAAATTCACCAAGGAAGACAAGATAATCTAACAGGGGAAGGACTCGCTTGTTGCAACCAAGGATTTTTAGAGATAATTGAAATATCAACTGCTCTTTTAGCAATTTCCTTATGTCAAGAGTTTAAGTTTACATTAACATCCAAGGCAAATGTAAATGAATGATCAATTATCCAATTTTCCAGCTATGTCATTTTACTGTCATCTATATGAATAATGCTTGGTAAGATTATGTCCTCGACACTTCCTAAATTACTCCAAAATGTCAAAAATATATAATTAGAGTTTTGTGACATAATGAAAATACTATAAATATTCTAGCTTATTAGCAGGAAGATCTTTGTGGTGGGCTGAATGGTGACTCTCCAAAAGATATGCCCATGTGCTAATCTCCAGGACCTGTGGATGTGACCTTATTATTTGATGAAAGGGTCTTTGTAGATGCAATTAAATTAAGGATCTCAAAATGAGATCATCCTAGATTGTTAGGATGGGCCCTAAATCTGGTGCTAAGTGTCCTGAGACACACAGAGAAGAGAAAGTCATATGAAGAAGACAAGGCGAAGGTAGGAGTTATGCTGTCAGAAGCCAAGAAACACCTGGAGCCACCAGAAGCAGGAAAAGGCGAGGGAGGATTTTACCCTACCACTGTCAGAGCTCTGCCCTACTGACACTGATTTTGGGCTTCTGAGCCCTGAGAATTATGAAAGAATACATTTCTCTTCTTCTAAGCCACCTGGCTTATGGTACTTTGTTACAGTATCCTTTGGAAATAAATATAACCCTTTTTCTGCAAAGAAGAGTTCGAGAGCATAAACAATAGTACAGAAAAAAGAATGTGGGAAGTAGACCTAGAGTCAGACAGAGGTAATTAAAGAAAAATAATCTCTTTTTAGTATCTTCCACAGAAGGACCAGAACAGAACTTTTCCTTTCTCTATGAATAAGAGCTACATAATGAATTGCTGTCTTGTGGCTTCAAGGAAGCATAAGGACACCTTATCCTTTCAGTGGAACCCCTTAGGGCGATTAACAAAGGGACAAGCAGGAGCAGACCACTTTCTACCCAGAGGCTAATTACTTATCTTTCCTTAGTGGTTGACATTAGTGGCTGGTGAAACCAGGCTTCAGGCTCAGAATGCCTTTCCCATCTCTAATTTCCCTCTCTTTAAAGTTCAAACCAAATGCTACCTTCTAGATACAAGTTTCTTCATTCCTGATTTCGGGCACATGTCCTTGTAAACTCTAATAGCAGTTTCTTCCTTGCTTTTTTGTTTCATTGTTTTGATTTTTTGCTTCATTACACACCTGCCTCCTAAACTGGATTGTAAAATCAAAGCCTAAGCCCCTAAATTCTTGCCTTCTACACATTTTACCTTTCAAATGAGGATGGGAGAGGGTAGGAGAAAAGCACTCTTTCCTCTCAATTTAGCACATAATAAGTGCTCATTTTTTTTTTTTTGTGGGGTAGAGGAAGGCAGGGAATTATGAGCAGTAATTTGTGTTATATTGATCTGATCCCAGCCATAGGAATGACTATTATTGTGTGAAGTTGGACTTGTTACTGAATCAAACTACAGAAGATTATTAGTATTAATGGTTTAATCATTAATTAGTATTAATGGTTATCACTTTGACTAAAGAAGTATGAAGACTTACTAAGCCAAGAAATGTGCTACAAGTGGAAGCTGGTGGTGAGCCAGTGGAAACCTATGCTTGAAATTTTATCAAGTGGAGATGATTCCTGCTACAAATGGAGTGGATTACAGGATCTTTTTGAATAATGGCATCCATGGTATAAGTTTAGCTTTGTTGCTTGTGCTCTGTCTTTTCTAGTCTTTCTAGAACATGGTTTCTTCGGGTTCCTTCCCATTTCCTTTTACCTTTGTTTCTGCTCTTTATTGCTTTCCTGATAAGGTTCTTTCACAGCCCTCTCTATCTATTCATTTCTTCTCAACCTTCATGAGCCCATGTAGCTTTCTCCCTCAGCTTCAGCTTAACTCAAAAATACTCACTGAACGATGCTTATTGAATAAATTATTTAATAACTGAATTAATATTTGCTTCCTGCTCTTTATCATTTTGGGTCTTAGTCCATTATGTTAGCTTCCATCATCCACAAGGATTGTGGCTCACCCTCCGTGGGCTTCCCAGCACCTAGCCCAGCAATGCGCAAAGCAATTCACAACAGATACTTGTCCTGTGAGAGAGAATGACAAGACAGAAGTCACCTGGGTAGGTGTATTTTGGTACATATGAACACAGCCTGGCATCATCAGGCTGATTCTCCTGGACATTTGATTGACTTGATTCTGTTCCTAAGTTGAATTGGGGCTCCTGTCCAGGAGAAGGTGTTTATACTTTATATTTAAGGTAACTAGGAGCAGTGAGGCTAGAATTGCGGGCTTATCCCCTAGATTAGAGCAGTTACATTTATGGGCCTTTTTGAGTATGCATTCTATAAAAACCTCATAAGTACTAAAAGTCACACACACATACAAAGAGTTAGTAATTTTGTTTATCTGTGTTCTTTAAGCAAAGATGTGATTTACAGATCAATAGTCATGAACAATAACAAACACAAACACATTATTAGAAAAGGCCAGTGTGGGAGTTAGAACATTTGACACCTCACTTTGGGCCATTTATCCTGGGTCTCTAAGATCAGGGTATATGACAAGATTTATGAACTCATTCCACGGTCTAACAAGGTGTGATTCTGTCATCCTTATTTTACTGTGAGATTTATCATATATGGGTTTCCTTTGTCCTGGCAATGGAAGTAGCATGGGTTGTGACTGGTTCAATGCCTGAGCCTAGATGTCAGATACCATGGGTTTATGTTCCAGGTTCAGCCACCCACTCACCGTGTGACCTCAAACAAATAGTCTAACTTTTCATTTTGTTTGTTCATTGTGTTCATGAACTGGGAACAATAATACCCACTTCATGGAGTTGCTGTGCTGATAAAAATAAGCTTTATTTGTATCAATTAAATATACATATATCCAGCGCTTGGAACACTGATTGGCACAGAGTAAGTGTTCAAAAGATGTTAGCTGTTATTCTGGAAGAGTTGATTCCTTTATTATGCGTTGTGAAAGTTAAGCTTTCTGTGAGTTGGCTTACTCTGATTCCCTAAGTACATGCCAGCTGCTCTATGTCAGAGGAGAGAATAACATGAAACAATATCTTAAAGTGAATTGAAGACCTTTGTGGCTATTTTGAAATTATGATCTTTATTTTTCACTCTTAATCCATATTGAAGCACCCATTACAGGATAGGAAAACCAGCTATGTGTTCCTTCATCTTTTTGACTGACCTGTTTCTTTCGGAATCCATCTAGGTTGGATGACTTTTCCCCCACCAACACACACAATCTCTTTCTCTCTTCTCTGCTTTTCTTTCCTTAGCATTTGTACTGTACAGCATGCAATGTATTTTTTACTTCTCTAACTTGTCAATTGCTCCCTCTACAATGTGATGCTTCATTAGGGTCAGAAACTTGGTTTTGGACTTAGCTTGGTGCCTAACACCCAGAACAGTGCTTGGTATCCAATAGGCTCAATAAGTATTGGTTGAATAAATTATGTCTGGTATATATATATTTACCTCATGAAAATTTCTCTCTGCTGGCTCTTAATTTTACTCATCTTATATTGAGAGAAGATCAGGCAACAGAGCATGAAGAAAACTAACCAAGCCTACAGAATCAAGCCATGTCTCCTCAGGGCCTTGACACTGTTCCTACTGCCTGGAACACTTTTTCTCCAGGTAGCGTACGTCTTTCTCCCTTATTTTGTTGAAAGCCTTCCTCACACAGCTTTCTCAGAGTCCCTATATAAAATAGCGTATCTGTTAACTTCCTCCAGACCTGCTACACAGCACTGTCTGTAACTTTTCCTTGATGATTTTTTTTTGTACCACACAACTCATCTAGTTTATTTATATTTACTTGTTTATTTATTGTTGTCTCTCTTCCTTCACCATCATGACAGGGACTAAGCCTATTTTATTTTCTAGTCGTACTTAGGACAATGTCTGACTTTCAATATATATTTGTTAAATGAGTTAATACTGTATATGATGGAACATGTAAAAAAGATGGCAGTATTTATATTTTTAAAAATAAATTTACCCCTGCTTAGAAAGGAGAATGATGCTCACTAAATACAATTATTATTAAAATAAATGAGAAAGATTCAAAAATTTTATTATACTAGTAGAATCACACAATAGGTAAACTGATAGTGTTTCTGTCACAGTCTTTTATATGTGCCTTTATTATTTTTATTTAGTTATAGGCAAGTTGTATATATATATATATATATATATATATATATATATATATATATTCTTTTTTTTTTAATATTTTGCTTGCCCCCCTCATCACACATTATTGTATTATAGATGTTGCCCATCTTGCTTTTAAAATTAGGATGGTTTATTGCCAATGTAAGCATAAAACACAATTCAAAAACTCTTTATTGTCTATCTCTCTGCCATTCTTTCATGAACCTAAATTCTTTTTTCATCCCAGAATGACATACTACATGGTACAGATGAGGTATAGGCATACCCCATTTTATTGCATTTTGCTTTATTGCACTTTGCAGACATTGTGGGTTTTATTTTTTTTCTACAAATTGAAGGTTTATGGTAACCCTGCATTGAGAAGTCTATTGGTGTCATTTTTCCACTTTCTGTCTCTGTGTCACATTTTGATAATTCTTGCAATATTTCAAACTTTCTCATTATTACATTTGTTATGGTGATCTGTCACCAGTAATCTTTGATGTTACTATTGTAATTGTTTTGGGGCTCTATGAACCATACCCATATAACATGGCAAACTTAATAAATGTTGTGTGGGTTCTGACTGTTCCACTGACTGACAGTTCCCCCAATTCCTTTTCTTGAGCTTCCTATATCCTGATACACAACAGTAGTGAAATTAGGCCAGTTAATAACTGTACAATGGCCTCTTAAGTGTTCGAGTAAAAGGAAGAGTTGTACATTTTTCACTTTAAATCTAAAGCTAGAAATGATTAAGCTTAGTGAGAAAGGCATGTTGAAAGCCAAGAGAAGCTAAAAGCTAGGCCTCTTGTGACAAATAGTCAAGTTGTGAATGCAAAGGAAAAATTCTTGAAGGAAATGAGAAGTGCTAATCCAGTGAACACACAAGTGATAAGAAAGTGAAACAGCCTTATTGCTGATATGGAGAAGGTTTTAGTGGTCTGGAAAAGTCAAACCAGCCACAATATATATTCCCTTAAATCAAAGCCTAATCCAAAGCAAGGCCTTAATTCTCCTCAATCCAAAGCCTGAGAGAGGTGAGGAAGCTGCAGAAGAAAAATTTGAAGTTAGCAGAGGTTGGTTCATGAGGTTTAAGGAAAGGAGCCATCTCTATAATATCCAAGTACAAGGAAAAACAGCTAATGCTGATGTAGAAGCTGCAGCAAGTTATTCAGAAGATCTAGCTACGATAATGAATAAAGGTGGCAACACTAAACAATAGATTTTCATCGTAGATGAATGGCTTTATATTGGAAGAAGATGCCATATAGGACTTTTATAACTAGAAAGGAGAGGGCCAGCTGAGTGGCACGTTGGTTAAGAGTTGGCTTGGGATGCCAGCTCTGAGCAGCAGGGCCCTGGTTTGGATCCCATATTAGGGCCAGTGACGCTGTGCCCTCTGCAGCTAAGATGGTGAACAACAGCTCCACCTGGAGCTGGGCTGCCATGAGTTGCTGGCGACAGTGTAGGTTACAATGGGGCTGGTTGGCAGCTGGCGTGCACTTTCATGAGCTGCCATGAGCCACCGAGAGTGGCTGTCCAATGGTTCGCAAGTGACTGCCTCAGCCGGGAAGAGCACAATGATAATACCAACATGAGACAGTGAAGCGACGTCCTCCACAACTAGACTGAAGAACAAAAGGGCAGCAACTTGTCTGTTCCCCTCCCCCAATTCCCCAGTAAAATCTTAAAACTAAATAAATAAATAAATAAATAGGAGAAGTCAATGCCTGGCTGCAAAGCTTCGAAGGACAAGCTGACTCTCTTGTTGGGGAGTAATGCAACTGGTAACTTAAAGTTGAAGCCAGCGCTCATTTATCATTTGGAAATCTTAGGACTCTTAAAAATGATGCTACATCTACTCTGCCTATGCTCTATAAATGGAATAACAAAGCCTGGATGACAGCACATCTGTTTACAACACGGTTTACTGAATATTTTAAACCTATTTAAAATATGAGATTCGCTGTTCAGAAAAAAAGATTTCTTTCAAAATATTATTGCCCATTTACAATGCATCTGGTTACCCAAGAGCTTTGAAGGAGATGTACAATGAGATTCATGTGTTTTCATGCTTGCTGACACAACATCCGTTTTGCAGCCTATTGATCAAGGAGTAATTTTGATTTTCAATTCTTATGATTTGACAAATACATTTCTTAAGGCTATAGCTGCCATAAAGTGTGATTCCTCTGATGGACCTGGGCAAAATAAATTGAAAACCTTCTGGAAAGGATTCACCATTCTAGATGACATTAAGAACATTCATGATTCAAGGAAAGAGGTCAAAATATCAACACTAACAGGAATTTGGAAGAAGTGGATTCCAACCCTCCTGGATGACTTTGTGGGGAGGAAGGCTTCAGTGGAGGAAGTAACTGTAGATATGGTAGAAATAGGAAGAGAAGTAGAATTAGAAGTGGAGTCTGAATATGTAACTGAATTGCTGTAATCTCATGATAAAACTTGAACAGATGAGGAGTTACTTTTTATGAATGAGGAAAGACAGTGTTTTTTTTGAGATGGAATCTACTCCTGGTGAAGATGCTGTAAAGGTAGTTGAAATGATAACAAAGGGTTTTAGACTGTTACATAAACTTCATTGATAAAGCAGGGTTTGAGAGGGTTGACTCCAATTTTGAAAGTTCTACTGTGGGTAAAAGGCTATCAAACAGTATTGCATGCTACAGAAAAATCATTCATAAAAGGAAGAGTTAATTTATGTGGAAAACTTCATTGTTGTCTTATTTTAAGAAATTGCGACAGCCACTCAACCTTCAGCAACCACCACCCTGATCAGTCAGAAACCATCAACACTGAGGCAAACTCTCCACCAACAAAAAGACAACAATTCGCTGAAGGCTCAGATGATGCTTAGCACTCTTTTTTTTTTTTAAGCAATAAAGTAATTTTAAATTAAAGTATGTACTTTTTTTTTCAGACATAATGCTATTGCACACTTAATAGAATACAGTGTAGGGTAAACATAACTTTCATATACACTGGGTAACCAAAAAATTGTGACTTGCTTTATTGTGATATTCACTTTATTGTGGTGGTCTACAACCAAACCCACTACATCTCTGAGGTATGCCTGTAGATACATAGTTTTAGAAAAGAGGCAGAGAAAGAGGGATTTCCTTCTTTTTCTACCAGAAACGTCTCCCCACAGTACCTGCCCTCTTCACAGGGCAACACTCAACCTTTGGGTTTTATGTCTTCATACCTTCTTTGACTCCTTCTAAGTTCAGAGAGAACCCCCCCACCATGCATACTCTCCCTTAAACAAATGGCATTGCAACTGGCTGTCTGCTTACTTCTCCTCTCCTTTGAATTATAAACTCCTTAATGGCAATAGTCATGTTTTGTGCACCATTGTATGCTAAACGCTTACTACAAGGCTTTGCATATGATTATCAGGTGATTTTTGTTGAATGAATGAATTAAAGACCATCATGGACATGCTTGCATCATTTTATAGCTTAGCCCTTGCTTGCTTGAAGTGTTTTTCCCTTCTTCTTAGATATTTGTATTCACATTTGTCTTGCCCATCTGATCAGGAGCTCACTGGGGATGAAGAGGAGAACCGTGTGACTTTGGTGTTTAGGACAGTGACTGAATCATAAAATGTACTCAATTGATGGTGTGGGAATGTATCTAATTGGCTGTATGACATGAATCGAGCAGCATCCTTTCTGGCAGCTAGAAGGGTGCTCTGAGGGGTTGTACAAAATGGAAGATTTTTATAGGAAGAGAGTTATGGCAAGGGAGCTACTAACAAAAGAAAATAAAAGGTTATTATTAGTCCAAGATGTCTATTTTGGGGGATAAGGGAACTACCAAGGGTTTTATCATGTAGATTGCCTCTTCTTTCTATTGGGGGCTGGGAATGGAGAGGGCCCACGTGACAGATTACCTTTCTGGTGCTTGATCAGAAAATTCCAGACTGGTTGATTAAGATTATATTTCCAGGAAAGGCTGAAACAGCAATTAGGTCAGATATTAAACCTAGGTTTGGTATCACGAGATTTAGCACAGGTGACACCACTTTGGGCCTGTGGTTTTCTCTTTAACAGTAGAGAAGATTGAGAAATGCAGGTATGACATTTCTCCTGTCTCAGAGTGAGGGAAGTGGGGAGAGACTTATCACAGGCTTTGACTAATGACAAATGCTCAATCTCTCGCTTGTATTTGCTCAATATCTTTTATTTAGTGTCTCTGCATGGGACAATGTCCACACGCTGAGGCATACCAGTGGAGAATTCAGTGACACTTTGGAATAGGATTTTAGTTGGGAATTCACTGAAGATTCATTGGAATCATTTAGTGAAGTATCCTGAAAAGAATCCACTGGGAAAGGCAGAGCATAGCAGTCAGGAGAAGCTCCTCAGGTTTATCCCAGTGAAGAGTAGAGTTGGGAAGGCAATCCTAGGTATAACTGGGATGACAATCCTGAGTATAACTGGGATGACAACCACCAGCCTATTTGGGAATCCAATGGAAAGGAAGTGGAAAATATAACTGGAAGAAAACTGGCAAGTAAATTCCTCTTTTGAATACTGTCTTAGAAGTCTGAGATTCTTCCTCTGTAAGACTCCCTTTATGGCCATTAGTAAGATGATGGCAGCATCATTGTCCCCTTCTGATTCTGGTCCTGATGACACTCTGCTCCAGATCAAGCTTCTTTGTGATCAGGAAATAGCTGGAAATTTTGAGCTTTGTCCTGCTTTCTCTTATAGTTCCAGGATCTATGCCAGCATCATGTAAACCAAGGCACTGCACTTCCTAGAGTCAGTTTGGGGTAGGGAGGAGACTGGGACATATTAAAAAGCGAATGTGATCAGCAGGCTTCACAATCTGATTTCATTCTCTTGGGCCACCTATTCCTATGGTACCCCATTGCCTCAGTGGACAAATGAAGCCTTATGATCACATCAATATTAATCTCATGAATGTTCTTCCCCAGTACTTTCTCCCTGTTCAAGCTTTGAGAAGTTACTATGTTCCAAGCCTGTGGCTAGGTTCTGGGGAGCACAAAGAGGATTTAGACCACTTTCTTCCCTTGGTTCTTAGAGTCTAACATTCTGTGACTCATTCCATATGCTTCTGCAGCAGAGAATTTCTGGAATGCCAAGACTGGTTTCTCCTCTGATGAGACTCTCTCTAGTAATGGGTCTGGCTGCCCTGGCTCCCTTCTTGCAAAATAATTGTATCTTATTGTATGCATTATTCCAGCGACTTGGGATGGATTTAGCTATCTCCCAATACCTCCCACCAAACTCCTACATTTGTTAAAATTGGTGAGCCTATGTGGACACATCATCATCCAAAGTCCTAAGTCTACATTAGGATCATCTTTGGTTTTTTACATTCTATGGATGTAGACAAACATATAATGACATGTACCCACCATTGCAGTATCATACAGGCCTCTGTGTGATTTTTGCCTATTTGTTTCTCCCTCCCCTGTAACTTCTATGTAACTTATTTTTCTTTGTCTGCAATAAGTCTCAAATATCAGACTTTCTTATATTTTTAAAATATTCCCTCTCACTCACTTTTTTCATAAAATACTTTGGGAAATCAGCCAGTAGACATGAGGAAGGAGAATTATATATTCTTTGATGCTATCACAGAAATTATCTTTTTTTTTTGTCTGTAGCTTATATGTTTGAAATGGACACATATGGTATCAGTCCGTGACTGATAAGTGAAGGTAATGTGCCATATGGTATCTAAATTTATTTCTATTCTAAAACCCAATGAATCTGTGAGGTTTTACAGATGGGGACCCCACCATGACAATTGTAGGATGTTTTGGTTTCATGTTGTAATCGTGAAAAGTAAGGTTGGGTGCTCTGGAGAGATGTTTTTATCAGGATTGCAGGAACTTTTCTTTCTGATTCACTCCTTTTGTTGTTTGATTGTTTTTGTTTTTTAGGGCATGAAAGTGGAATCAATTGAGACAAAGGAACCAATATCTGATCCATTTTTCTCACCTCTAAATAACCAGTATCAAGTCCTGAAGATATTCAACAAAATTGGAATAAATTCCATGCCCCTCTCCTGCACCCCCTCCCCCCTCGCCGCCCCCGGTTATCCTGAGACTCAAATAAGATAATGCTTGGGAGCTGTCCTGTAACTTGTCAAGTTCTGTATAAATGCAAGGAATTATTAGTATTGTCATGATGCTGATTCACAATTCAGCAACTGGGGAACTGTTTTTCCATTTGATTTCCATACAAATTGCATTTGGAAGCCTGAACAGACATTCTACCTGCTCAGATTAGTGTTTGTGCTGATTAAAAGGCAAGATACCCCCAGCTTCGCTTTAGCCTTTCGAGGGTCAGGACACAACAACCTCCACGCACAAACTTCTAGGATGTTTGATCACTAGCCAGACATGCCACTACATTTTTCATTACATTTCTTTAACCAGCTAAAAATACAAAGCATAAGTAGGGCAAAGTTCATGCTGGATTCCCTCTAAATGTTGCTTGAGTTGTGACTTTAGAATTCAGCTGGATTCCAGGTTTCTCATGTCTGTCCTGATTAGACATCTTTATTTTCTTGCATGGAAAAGCAGGCTGCATTCCTGCAAGTCCTCTGCTCTTTTTTCTGGCTCCCTTTTTTCTGGGCCTTTGGGCTTATGTTATACACAGTTTTCTTGTTTTGGGTCACCCACTGATGGATCACACAGAATGGCTGTCATAGGATGGCCCAATGAATTGAGAACAGAGAGTATTTTAAAAGTTGGCTTGACAAGATCCATTTATTTATTGAGTGGCTTATTTATTCAATGAGTATTCATTTTATTGCCCTCCCACTATATGAAGAACACGGTTGGGGATATAAACAAAAGGATTGATCTCACTGGGCACACTGGGGCTCTTTGCTAGCCCTGAGGATTGGAAAAACCCAGCCAGTTTTCTTTATCACTGATATTGAGTAACTGCTCACCAGGCCATCTGGATCCGGACCCTAAATCATAAGTACAAAGCCCTGGAAGGCAAAATACCTGTCTAGCACTCCTTCTAGAAAATTTCCTATGATTAAACATCAGTGGATCCTTGCTGTACTTTTGAAAAAACTAGTTTTATGAGCTAAACCGTCAAATACTTTTCTGTGCCTTAAGGGAGAGTGGTTGCAAGCTTACATGCTTACAGTAGGACATTCTAGCTGAGTACAGAAAATAAAGATGAACAAGGAGATGGCTGTAAGATGGCTCTAAGGTGGATGAGTTGCTTTTCATGAAAGCAGAGTGGAGTAAGTTGAGAATGTATTGATCTTAGTTGGAAATGAGTTAGAATTGTCCTTGCCTTTTCCTATTTCCCACTGTAGATATAAAACAAATTAGGAAAATGGGACTGCACGTATTTCCCCGTAAGTAATAGTGAAAAAATGTCAGTCATGAGACATTCTGATTTTCAAAGAGAAAGAATGAGGCTTTAGATGCCTCCTAGTATTTCCAGAGAAACCTTATTCTAAATGAATTGACTGAAGCTCTCCAGAAGTTATCGTCCATTAAGTTGGATCTGATGAGATGCTGAAGGGATTCTAGAGGCTTTAGTTCTACTCTTGGCATTGCACTAACTAGCTGTGACTTGAGCAAGTCACTAACCACGTTGGATTTCTATTTCCTTGTTTGGCACTCAATAGTTAGCTATTTATGGGGCAGCAATGTGCTGGGTGCTCACATGTATAGTGATATTAATATGCACTCTGTCAGTGTCTTAGAATTGGTATCGGAATAGATTTGAATTTGAAAGCCCTTTGAAATATTTATAAACCATGCATCTCAGAACAAAAGGTTGCAAATGAAAGAAGGACATTCTTGCCTCATTTGGGACTGGACTTGTAATAGCAAAGCCCTTCAATAACTCAATAGCAAAGTGAAGCAAGATCAAACTGCAGATTTTCATCATAGGAGGGCTGACTTGGTACAAGGAAATGGAAACACAGGGGAACCAAACTGCCTTTTCATGACTCACTCAAAGCAAAAATTCTTTAATTTGCTGTAGTCCTGTCTTCATCTAAAACATCTCCTTACTGTTACAGACCTTAATAATCTTTTCCCTCGTCCCTTTTTATCTTTATGAAGCAACTAATAGGAGCTATGCAACGTGCTGGGAGGTGGATTAGTTGGGCTCTTGGGTTATTAATGGTGTGTCCCACACAAGAACTACATCATTGGAACCTTCAACAGGGTAGAGGTTCATTTCCCTGCCCTCGTATGATGGCTCTGTTCTGCAACTTTGAGAGGCAGGCAGCGTCTTTTCCTTATATCTTCTCCACCATCCCCACAATATTGCCTTCCTTCAGATGGTTCAAGATGACTTACCACTTTATCCACATCCCATACAGCACAAAGGAGGAAAGTGGAAGTGAAGGATATGCCTCTCCCCTTTAAGGATTAAACCTAGAGGTTGTTCATATTACTTCTGTTTACATCCTCTGAGACATGCAGTTTTCATATTGGGCTGCCATATACACAGGGATTCCACTACTCTAGGAGAGAAGGAGAGAACGGGTATCAGGGACAAGAAACAGTCTCCGTCAGGGGTGCAAATATGAACAACTGTTGGTCCTTTCCTATAAGTTGCTTAGTTTGGTGGAAGAAAACAGAAGTGTAAATAGGAAATTAAACGTATCTTTTTGCAACCTTGTGCTCTTAATTAGCCCAACACTTACCACATAACACTTTCATTTTCTTATTCCCCTTTTGTCTCCTATCCTCTGCCTAAACTATGCTCTTGTCAACTGTTAAAAAACAAAACAAAATTTAACTGACTAAATTGCAAGGCCTTATTGGCTTTATTCAGTGATTCATGAATTGAGCAGTACCCAGTCCAGCAGATAGTAAGGAGTTCTGAGGAGCTGTACAAAATGAAAGACTCATAGGCAGAAGGAAGAGAAAACAAGAAGGTTGTACTAGGCAAGAAAGCAGATTGGTTATTGCAAGGGTGCTTTCCTTTAGGGCATGGATGGGGTCTATCAGGCAGATTTCCTAACTAGCACTGATCAGGAGATTCTTGATTGACTGGCTTAAGATTCCATTTTGGGGAGAGTCAAAACTGTAATTAAGTCTCGATTTGGTGATGTGGAACTTAGCATAAGTGACTCCATTTGGGACCTGCTATCTTGTCATTAATATTTCTTACCTAAAAACTAAAATAACTGCACCCTCCAAAAAAAAAATGAATAAATCCCACCTTACTTTCTCTTGATCGTTTTGCTCCTTTGCTTAGTTCCATATTTATTTTGACCTCTCTTGGTTGTATCTGATGCTGTTTATGATCTCCTTGAAGTACTCTCTTTCCTTGTCTTCTATGTCTATGTAACATCTTGGTTTTCCACTTCTCCACCTTCGCTTTTTTTCTTTGCTGACTTTTTTTCCATCCTCCTAAATGCAAGAATTTTCCTAGACCAAGGTTCTGCCTGGTCCTCTGGTATTTCTATATTTCTCTTGGACTTATTTCCACTGTTTGGTCACTGTCATCACTTTGAAGCACATGAATCATGCATTTCTATTGAAGGGGAACAGAGTTTGCCACCCAAAAAACTGCCTCTTTGGGATATTGATTATTTTAAGCTAGTTATTTTTAAGAAACAAAAGACCCAGGAAATAACCTTTGACCTTCCCCCTAACTGCCAAAAAGAATTTTGATAGAGGACCTGCTCCAGGAAGGGAGATATCATGGATAGCTATAGCTTAATCTGAGCTAGTGTGTGATAGACAGATAGGCACATAGCAAGGCCCACCTGATCAAAGTCCTCTCTGTGTCCCATTGTTTCAAGGTGGTCCAACAAACATTGGTTTACTAAACATTAACTCTTTTCATCTCCTTGTAAACTGCCTTCCTGCCCTTTGAAGTATCAAGCTACCCTCCTCCCCACCCTTAGTTAAGGTGGCATATGAGCCTTAACTGCTAAATCTGTCCTTGGGTCTTATATTCTTATGGAACCCCAGTGTCTACATATGTCATAAATTTGGTTATTTTCTCCTGTTCATCTGTCTCATGTTAAATTATTAGTCCAGCCCAAAGAATTTAAAAAGGTAGAAAAAAATTTATTTTTCTGCCCCCACGGCTTTGGTGCGACAGTCAGGAGAAAAGAAATTTTACTGGCTGGAAGCCACGCTTTCCCCCAAGGCTGCAGCAGATGGGGAGATCCTGGGGCATCTGACGCAGGCTGGAAGAAGGTAAGGGTTCTTACCATGTCAGTACACCCCCAGATCCTTGTCTGTGGGATCCAGTGGAAGCAAAATGGTGAGAATTTTTTTTCTCTTCCTAATTTAGATTGCTAGGAGAAAATATTGGTGAAAGCTAGTTTCTTGGGCAAGTGTGATTCTGGTAAAGGTTTGGTTTGAGTGTCTTGTTTTCTACTGATCCCATTCTTCACAGAGATGGTCATTATCTTTGCCAGCTGGAGGATGTATAAGCCTCTGATAGGCAGCCAAATAGGATGTGGATCCAAGCTTAGGGAATCTAAAAGCTTATTCTGTTTAAAGGGAGGAAAACACGTGATTCCCTGTGTTTTGGAACAGCTATTTAAAGACAGGACCCCACATCTTTTCTATGGGAGTGACCTTTTAGATCGTATGAGGGCTGCGTCCTTTGCACTCTCTTGTGGAAGCTACTTGCTTCCTTAGTTAGACCATAAAAGGCTTATTGGTTTGAGTTCCTATAGATCCTACCATTAATGACCCATCAATGGAGACTTTGAAATGGAAAAACTTCCAAATTGAAAAACCTTTTGGAGAGCTCTCATGTTGGTATAATGACTAGCCATTAAGAGTCTCTTAACAAGATGGACAGAAATTAGAACAAAAATCATAGTCTGCTCAGATGCCTTCCTGTTTGCCTTCAGATATTTGCAGATATTGTAAAAAAAAAAAAAATCAGGAAGGACATTGACAGTACAATTGTCCAGCACTTAAAAAAGAAATGGAAAAGAAAAAAATGGCAAAAAATCTTAGTAAAGACAACCAAAAATTTTTATGTCTTAAGAACTCAGTTGGGTAATTGTCAGTTTGGAAGCCTCAAAATATGGTCAGACAGAAATGTGGGCTAAACTCCATTGACAGCGAGGTTCCCACCAAACTGCTGTCAGTCTTCAGGGAAATTATAACCTCACTCCTTGGCCTAAGGCTAATCTAAGGGCCATAGTTTAAAACAAACAAACAAAAATCTTAAACTCAGGGAGGATCCTCAAAAGTTTATATAAATGGATAAATTTATAAATTTTTTATCCTGAGCCCAGTGAAGGAGGGAAATGAAATTTCACATTATCCCTGTCTTCCCAAGTCCAGACTAACTGGTTTTTGATCCATTTTTCCCTAGAAATAGCTACTGCCTGTGTCTTAAGTGCTTGCAGTAGCTTTCTGCCTGCCTGGTACATGCAGTCTGTCAATTCTTCCTTTTGTCTATCAGACGGAATGACTGGAAGGCAATCAGCATTGCCCCCCATCAAGTCCATGGAATTGTTTAATACTGCCAGAAATAATTACTGTTTGTCTTCACTGAAACCTCAAAAGATGTTTTAAAAAAGATTTAATAACTCTATGATCAGAAATTTGGCAAAATTGGAAGCTCAGTTTTCAGTCTGATAGGAATGGTTTTAAGCCCCCTCAGCTACTTCCCAGGTCTTCCTGTGGATAATCAGGAATGTAATCACAGCCCACAACAGCCTGAGACCAAACAAACCAAAGGAGAAAAAAAACAAAAACCAGAAGGACAGTTTTTAAAAGCACATGCTACTGTATAAGTACTGCATCAATTTATACTACAAAGCAACAAAAATCAAAACAGCATGGTAGTGGCAGAAAAACAGACACACAGATGAATGGAATAGAACTGGGAATGCTGAAATAAACACACATATATATGGGCAGATAATTTTTGACGAAGGAGCCAAAAACATACAGTAGAGAAAACACAGCCTCTTCAATAAAAGGTGCTGGGAAAATTGGAAAGCCACACACAAGTAATGAAACTAGACTGCTCTCTGTCACTATACACCAAAGTTAACTCAAAATGGATAAAAGACCTAAACATAAGACCTGAAACAATAAATTGCATAGAAGAAAGCCTAAGTACTAAACAAATGAATCTTGGGTTCAGAGAGGATTTTATGAATTTGACCTCAAAGGCAGGGGAAGTAAAAGCAAAAATAAATGAATGGGACTATATCAAACTGAAAAAGCTTCTGCACAGCAAAAAAACCCCACCAAAAACAAACAAAAAAAAACCATCAACAAAGAGGCAACCAACTGAATAGGAGAAGATATTTGCAAACACCTCCTATAAGGGGCTAAATCCAAAATATAAAGAACTCATACAACTCAGCAACCAAAAAACAAACAATCCAATTAAAAATGAACAGACAGGGCCGGCAGAGTGGTGCATTGGTTAAGAGCTGGCTTCGGACACCAGCTTTGAGCAGCAGGGCCGGGGTTCGGATTCCACATGTGGGCCAGTGACACTACTCTTTACAGCTAAGATGGTGAACAACAGCTCCACCTGGGCTGGGCTGCCGTGAGTAACCGGTGTCGGCATAGGCTGCAGCCCCTGCTGCCAGTGGGCTGACATAGGCTACAGTGAGTGGCCAGCAGCCAGCATGAGTGGCCCGCAGCTGATGTGAGCTGCCAAGAGCCGCTGTCCAGAGGCTGGGAACCGATCTGCCTCAGACAGGAAGAGCGCAATGATGATACCAACATGGGCCAGTGAAGTGACATCCTCCACAACTAGACTGAAGAACAGACAGGACAGCAACTTGTCTGTTCCCCTTCTTGGATTCCCTAATATTGTTCCCCTCCCCCAATTCCCCAATAAAATCTTAAAAAAAAAAAATTAACACACTTCTTCCAAGAAGATATACAATCAGCCAACAGGTACATGAAAAAATACTCAACTTCACTAGTTATTAGGGAAATGCAAATCAAAATCACAGTTAAATACCACCTCATACCTGTTAGAATGGCTATTATCAACAAAATAATTGATAACAGGTGTTGGAGAGGCTATGGAGAAAAGGAACACTCATACACTGCTGATGGGAATGTAAATTGGTACTGCCACTATGCAAAACAGTATGGAGTTTCCTCAAAAAATTAAGAACAGAATTACCATACAACCCACCAATCCCTCTTCTGGATATTTACCCACAAAATCTGAAAACATTTATCCATATGTACCCTATGGTCATTGCAGCATTATTCAAGACAGGGAAATGACCAAAGTGCACTTCAACAGATGATTGGATATAGAAGATGTGGTGGTATATATACACAATGGAATACTACTCTGCCATAAGAAAAGGTGAAATACTGCCATTTGCAACAACATGGATTGATCATGAGATTATGCTAAGTGAGATAAATCAGACAGAAAAAGTCGAAAACCAAATAATTTCACTCATATGTGGGATATAAAACAGAAAGCAACAAATGAACAAGACAAAAACTCATAGACACAGACAACAGTTTAGTGGTTACCAGAGGGGTTAAGGGGGAGGGCGGTAGGTAGTAGAAGAGGGAAAAGGGGGTCAAATATATGGTGATGGGAGGAGAACTGACTCTGGGTTGTGAACACACAATGCAATAGAGAGATGATGTATTGTACAATTGTACACTTGAAACCTATATAATTTTACTAACCAATGTTACCCTAATAGGTTTAATAAAAAATTTTTAAAAGCACATGCTTCTGGAAAAACTCCCATGCCTAAGTCTTGCCCCTACACCCAGCTTTCTTAGAAATTGTCAAGTGAACTGATGAAGATTATTACAATTTTCATGACTTTGTTTGAAATAGTTCTGATTTTTAAAATTCTTTTCTTTTTCAGGTGTAAGGGAACTTATTTCTCTGACGACCGATGACTTAGAGCAATTTGGTAAATTATACACCTTTGTGAGCAGAATTGATACATTTATCTCTTTGTCCCTACTTGATCCATCCAGAAGTCAGAATTTATTTTTATGGCAATATAATTATTTGCATAAGTTCAACAAGAATCTGTTCTCCTTATAACAAGACACAATAGAAATCGGGTTATATACTGAGGCTTTGACTGGAACGTGTCACGTATGAGAGAGACATGCATTGACTCAGACACGACCAGCAAACTTTAAAGAATTCAGATTGATTTATGGAAGCCTCTGGGAAATAACAGCCTGCTAACTTGCATACAGGCTTCTCAATAACCTTACCAGGTGAGTAAGGAAGGTCACTTGATGGCAGGCATAGGAACCTCAAGAAGAGAGGAATTAACGCAAATCTGAGGATGTTTCAGGCAAAGTCTAACGACAAGTATATATGGCTTGGTTTCTTAGCCTCAAGGGGCTGTTAAAAGTTTAATCTGGAGATGCCTTATAAAAAATTCCAGCAAAGCAGATTTGAAAAAACCTGTATGGCTGTTCTTTCTTTCTTTCTTTTTTATTTTTTTTATTTTTGAGGGCAGTGTCACTGGCACTCACACGTGGGACCCGAACCGGGGCCCCTGGCTTCCCAAGCCAGCGCTTAACCACCGCGCCACTCGGCTGGCCCTGGCTATTCTTGTACTTATACAAATAATCAGGCCAAATTTATTGAAACTAGACTTATTTTGCAAATAAATTAGCTTAATTTTACCAACTCTTTGGTAAAAATGAGGATTATTTCAGAAAGAAAAATTGTGGTTCAATAGAAACATTAATATACTCTTGTGGATATCAGGTTCTAGTTTGGTTAATTGTCTTTGAGGGTTTGTTTTCCATCTGTAAACTGGACTGGATCCTGAATTTTTCTAGTTTTCTCAAATATTTGGCTATGACTCTTCAAACTAACATTTTCAATTTTCTCCCATCCTTTGACTTAGAATCACTGAGAAGTTACCATTTTTCCTGAAGTCCTACAAACTGCAGCTAGATAGATTTGATATAAACCTCAAAAAAATCACTACAACAATTCATGCTTAGACAATCTCCATGCCTGACGCTGTGTAAGCTACTTAAAAGTTTTCCTGAACATCCAGTGACATTATCAGAGACATTTCAAATGCATGGACACCTAGAAAAGTCTAGGGGCAGTCCTCCAGGCTCAGAAACTGGTTTTATAACTCACTCTAAAACGTTAACTTTTGTTTTTTTGTTTCCATAGACATGCCTCATAAAATACCCGATTGCTTGCTTACCCAATATAGGCCTAATGTGGGGAGCCCACCTGCATCACCGCCTCCTGAAATGGAACAAAACTATTTAACTGAACTTATCTATTCTCAGGACTGAGTGATTGGTTCAAAGAAATGAACAATGGAACAATCTACCAATTTAGCTTCTGGACTGTAAAACTTCTTATTTGTACTTAGAAACTTAGGTGGCAATTTTTATTTTTCTACCCTCACACTATGCATAGAGCAAAACATTATGATCAGAAGCTACAATCTCACGGATTTTAGTCTCATTTTTTTTTTTTTTTGCTGTCTGTGGTATATTTCTCTTAAGATTCTCTTAAAGCAACTAAATTTCCACTAGCCAAACTCCTCTTGCCCTTTTCTTCTTCAAATCCCCTCCTCACCAACCTCCTCTCATCACCACTCAGAAACTGGCTCCTAGTTTGACCCTCGGTGTATGTCATTGGAACAATTCACTCTTTACAACCTGGAGCCATCTTTTCCTCTCCCTGGACCTTCCCAACTCATATTGTACATGGAAACATACATTGCTGATTGTAATGCTAACTTCTGTCACTGGAGTCTTGCTACTCAATGTCTTGCCTCTTCTACTGTGATGCGCCTCTTCTCTTTTTTCCTTTACATTTCTTTTCACTGCTGGTCTTCACACAATCTGATGTGGATCAGCCTAATCTACACAAAAGCCTTTAGTAAGAGGCTATTATCTATCAATGGATCTAATCTCGTTCCAAGGCAGGCATTTCAGTATGTGGCCTCAAGTTTTCATATTCTCTGCAATGTGCCTTTAAGACAAACTAGACCGCTGTTTCCTAAATGTGTCCTGTAGTCTCCTATCTCCACCTCTAAGTGTATTTACTTAGATGCCTCCATCTAGATAACCCTCTCTGTTTAATGCATCATTTTCCCCTGATGAAATCTTAACTATCTTTTAATGTCCAATTAAAATGCAACATCTTTTATGAAGACTCCCCTGAACTTCCATTAGCCAGAAATACCATCAGAGTTAGTGACAGTAACTTATTTGTCTGTGTCGGCAGCATCTAGCATAGTTTCTGACTCATTGAGTTGCTCAACAGCTATTCACTTAATGACCACCATTAGTTGAATGTGATCTCCATTTTCTCTGGATCACTAGAATCTCTTGTATTTCTTTTAGGGCTCTTGTCATATTATATTTTACACTTCGTTTATTTGTATCCATACCTTTGAGCCCTTAGAATAGCAAAGAATTTTGTATAGAACAGATGGTACATAAATCTATGTTAAATGAATGACATCCAGGAGGTATTAAAGTAGGGAAGAGGTTGGGTTGTTAACCAGAAAATTTGCGCAAATGGTTAGAACTGGTGCTAAGAATCAATATGCAGAGCTTATAGTCTGTAACATTTCTATGCCCCTCTCACCATCACTAGATTGTGTGAGTCTTGGTGGCAGAGTCCATTAAACTTTGTATCCCTAGTACACTTTCTTGCACTTAATAGTCACTCAATTAAATGTTGACTCAACAGAATTGTTTGGATAATGGTAGTGATGGTGGAGTGGTAATGGTGTCATTCTCTAAGGACTAAATTGCTGGGGACAGGCTGGGTGGTGAATGGAACTGTAGTACTGTTGGCAGGAGCCATCATTTCAGGCTCTTTCTAAGAGAACAATGATACTCACGTTCTTAAAAATATTCTGTTAATATTCTTTTTTAAAGGAAACGGTAGGAACCAGTACTCCTAGAGGAAATTCCAGTGATCAATAGAGAAAAAATTTTGCATATAAAAGATTTTGTGATGCTGTTTCAGATTATCTTGGGGATATATCAAATCTAATAATGGGTTCCTCCACCCTTTAACCTCCTTTCAACTTCGTTTAAATGAGCGTTGGAGTGGTTAAGGGGAGGCTCATTTGTAAGGAATATTGCAGTGAATAAGATTGTATAATACATTTATATTAAATCTCTTGAAGAGATCAGCAAAAGACACTTGAACCTTTTTCTGATGTTTCCCTATGCAATTCAAAATATAATAGGGGAAACTGAAGTTTCTTCCATTTACTTTTTCCAACTCTCAGAGTGGTACCTATCCCAACCTGGTGATAATGAAGGAGCAGCTATTTAGAAATGGGTCAGTGAGAAGAGTAGATGAAATCTCTTGTTTCAAATCTTACATGGATAGGGTTCTTGTAAGCTTCAGTGTCTGTCTTTAAAATGTATGACATAATTTGGTTCAAGAATAATGGGCAAAGCACCTAGCTAGATGCTGTTAAGGAACACAATGTCATAAAGTTGTATAAGCCTGGCCCCTGTCCTCTGAAGCTTTCAGTAGAGTTGGAGAAGAGATACAAGGAAGGGATTAACCTTAAATGACCAGAATAATAATCCTTGACACCAAGATGATGAGCAGAGATGAGTCTATAGAGAAAAAATGAGAATTGACTCTGAGGCATTTTGCCAGATTGCGTCTGCTCCTACCTGTTACTACGTCTGTAACTTTGGGCAAGTTCTTAAATTCTTTGTGCCTCAGTTTCTTCATCTGTAAAAATGGATGCAGTGATAATAATTTGCATGCCTTTATGATTGTTCTGGGGATTGAGATGAGTAAATATTTGTAAAATACTTAGAATTTGTAAAATATTTAGAATTGTGTCTGGGACATCGTAATTGTCATTTAGCCATTATTAGCTATTATAACTATTTTAAAATTTTTTAATTGTGGTAAAAAAAATCTTACAACATAAAATTTTCCACTTAACTGTTTTAAGTGCACAGTTCAGTAGTGGTAAGTGTATTCGCATTGTTGAGCAGTAGATCTCTAAAAGCTTGTCATGTTGCAAAACTGAAGCTCTGTATCCATCGAACAACAATTTCCATTTCTCTCTTTAAGCCTCTGGCAATCACCAGTCTACTTTCTGTTTCTATGCGTTTGACTACTTTAGATTCCTCATATAAGTGGGGTACTGTAGTATTGGTCTTTTTGTGACTGGCTTATTTTACTTGGAATAATGTCCTCAAGGTTTATCCATATGACCTTGTTTATAGCATGTAACAAGATTTGCCTTGTTTTTTAAGGCTAAAATTCCATTGTATGTTTATGCCACATTGTCTTTATCCATTCATTTGTTGATGGACATGAGGTTGCTTTAATCTCTTAGCTATTGTGAATAATGCTGCAGTGAACATGGGTGGGTAAAGATCCTGCTTTTATATCTTGTGGATATAAACCCAGAAATGGGGTTGCTGGATCATATGGTCATTCTATTTTTAATTTTTTGAGGAACCTTCATACTGTTTTCCATAATGGCTGCACCATTTGACATTCCCACAAAAGTGTATAAAAGTTGCAGTTTCTCCACATCCTCCCCAACACTCATTATATTCTGATTTTCTTTTTCTGATAGTGGCCCTCCTACTAGGTGTATCTCATTGTTATTTTATTAATTCTTCTCAATTAGCTGATGGAAACTATTCCCCACTCAATGACCTAAAAGGGTCTGATTTTGAGGCAAAATATTTAACAAACAAAGACATTATAGACAGTTTCAAAAATTCCCACAAGGATGTGTAGTAGTGCCAGAAAAAACATGGACCTAAAACATCACTCAAACTCAGTGAAATTCATTCTTGGTGTACTACAGTGTGTTTTCTTTCTTGCTCGTTCACCACCAGGCAAGATTCTCAGCCAAATTTCATGAATTATCATTCTCCTCATCCTCCTCATCTAGCTCCTTTTTATTTTCAGAATCAGGTTTTGACTGGGAATTCGTGTCCTAGAGGAACTAAAAGCCTAGAAGGCGAACTCTTGGTAGCATATACATATTTCATGGTGGGGGTGCATCGCCCCATATCCAGTCCGTCACCAAATCCCTTTCATCTCAGCTTTGTAATGTCTTTAATATCTGCACCCTTCTTTTCATGCCTAGAACCACCACAGGGCTGAACCCACAGCAATTCCTGTGTGTGCCATGCCATAGTTGGCCTGCCTTCTATCTGTGTAGGTTTGGATAGCCTTCCTAAAGCATTACCATGATTCTCTTTGATTTAACAATCTCCATGACTCCATTTTACTGGCAGAATAAAGACTTAACTCTTTAGCTTTTGAAGGTCACCTAGGTTTGGTCTTACATGCCATTTCAGAATATCTCTCACAATCTCCTCTCCTACTGCCTCCTTTCTCCTCACCCTCTCATTATATCCTCCAGTCACAGACTTCTCTTTAATGAGAGTAGTTACTCTTACAACTTCAATTCATTTTTCAAAGTCTTTTCAAGTTATATAATCATGATAGCGGCCAGTCACTGATTATTTACTACATACCAGTTATCAGTTTACATGAATTAGTTCATTTTATTCTCACAATAACTCTATGAAATGATTACTATCCTCATTTTGCTGATAAGGAAAACTGAAGGATAGGGCAAGGCGAGTTTTTCACAAGGACCTGGATTCATGGCCAGATAATCTGAGCCCAGAACCTGAGTTTTTGGCCACTTGTCTACTGCTCAAATGATAGGTTTGATGATGCCTTCCCACCTACTTCATGTTAGAATTCAGTACAAATGAATAATCATTTATTTGGCAACTGCTATGCATAAAGTAGGAGACTCTGCAGGAGTGAGCAAGGCAAAGTTCATTAAATGACTCCGGCCTCCAGTGGTTTATAGTCTAAAATTAATACGTTATGTTCCCATATTTATTGTAGCTCACATGATCTGACACCTCAAACATTACAATTCATGCACATTTTTGTCCCCTCCAATACACTGTTACTTCCTTTGCCTAGAGGCCTTTTTGTTTACTTTTCCATCTCTCTATAAATCCAGAGATACCTTTATTGAACTCAAATAAGTGCCACTCTCACTGTAGCTTGTTTCGTTTTCCCGATAGAACTTTTCAGGGTAATGCTCCTTCATACTTCCACTCACTGGGGACCTGAGCCTTTTAAATCTTCAGCACCTAATAATAATAATAGCTAATTTTAATTATGTGCTTTCCTTATTCTAGGCATTTCACATGAATACATTAATTTAATCCTTACAACAATCCAACAAAGTAAGAACTACTCTGATCTCCATTGCATAGAAGAGAAAACTATAGTGAAGTAACTTGCCTATGGTCACCTAATTATTACTGTTAGAGCCAGGATTTATATCCAGGCTGCTGAACTCGAGTCTGCAATTTTGACATCCGTGCTAGTCCCTTTTCTGCTTTACTCATTATACTTCACAGTTACTTGGTAAATACTTGTTAAACAAATACACATTTTTGTATTCCTAGCACTGTATTAGATTTCTTAGCATCTTGTTATAAACTGCCTTTATAATAAATATATATATTTATACATATATACATTATATAAATTTACATATACATAAATTATATATACATGTGTATATATACAAATATAAATATATATATAAATGGTTACTTACTCCATGGTTATAACTTGAAAGAAAGAATCAATGTTGGGGTTTCTTTTGAATTTCCCAAGGTATTTAGTGTAATTGCTGGGTCATTGAACAGACGCTGAAAACTGTTTTATCTGAGCCTAGAAGATTGGACTAATCCTTATCCATATCTGATCTGTGAGCTCAGATGGTCACCCTTCTGAGCTCCCTATTCCCCAGAGGAGAAACTTGAGTCTGGGTCTCTGGAAACTACTCCCTAAGTGGGCAATGATTGCTGGGGTTTGGAATGAAAGAAGCTCCTAGCCCTGGGTCAAAGGCCTGGCTCCATTCTTTCACGTGCTCCAGGGCTTGTGTCTGTTGGGGATGGGAGTTGGGAGACACAGTGACACATCCTGAGGTTATCGCTCCCAGCTCAGCCCACTTAACAGAAACTGATCTCACCCTGGAGAAAGTAGCTACAAAGGCTTTTGAGTTCCTTTAATGCTGTCGGGAAATTCCAAGCTTCTGCCAGCCATTTAGCATGTAATTTAGCATTTAATGTACAAATCAATTTAATACAACAAAATTAATACTATAATTTTCCAGAAGAAAGAATAGTGATAGTTTTTTGTTTTTTTCCTGCCCTTTTCAAGATTCAAATCTGTGACAATTTGTTTTAATTCTAGTGTTTTCTTTTTTGATGTCCATAGACACATGAGATCAGAGACTTGTGACCAGGAGTCATCTAGTCATTAATTTATTAATATATATTTTTATCACTCCTCATTTGCCAGACACTGTAGTAGGTGTTGGAGAAATCTGCAGGAACATGATAGGAAAAAACTTTTTTAGGTTGGTAAAGAAATCAGAAAGTAAAGTGATAGTCACTTTTGACATCAGAAGAGAAAAGGACCCAATCTGTTAGCCCCAGTTTTATTCTTGGGGGATATATACTTAAAGTGTAAAGGTACATGCACTTCACTTCTTTAGCATGAATATTGCTTTAATCCAAGCTCGCTTCCTTGCCCGATTGAACTGTAACGCACTTGCCTTCTTTCCCCAACTCCTCCTACCTATGCATATACTGTATGTCCACTCCTTTTAATCATTAAACCCTTAGGACGTCAGGTTCTGGTAAACACCAGATTCATTTAAGAATAAAGCTTCAGGTCTATCAATCATGGCCAAGATACAATAACCAAAGCTCAAACTAGAATAAGGTGTTAGTCAAACAAAGATAACATCTTGGCCTCAGTTATGTTTCAGCTCCAGACTCATGAAAGAACAAAGGCTCCATGGACCGCATACCCTGGGAACCGGACAGAACTGACAGCAGGACCCAAAGCCATGATCAATTGCTCCCTGCTTTAACCCCGACCAGTCAGTAGAACCCATAACCTCAGCTCCCATAGTAACCATGATTAATGATTTTTCCTTTATACGACCTAGCTGCTAGAGGCCATCAGGCAGCTCAGTTTTTGAGAGCATTAGCTCACCTGTGTCTCCAGGCTTAGCAACAACTCCTTAAATAAACCTTGATTTCCTTTGCTGCAAACTCCTGCTCGTGTTTTCTTTTGGCTTCGATGTGCGCAGGCCAGCTGCCCCCTTTGAGTCTATGGTAACAAAATCACAAGGCATATTTTAGCTATTGGAAGATGTAATTGTCCAAAGATGAACTACTCTTCTCTAGGTAGTGAGCTCCTCATCACTACGGCTGTCATGCCACTTGACAGGTGTAATATATAAGGAAAGAATAAACTCACATTAAAAAAAACAACAACATTGGATGTCTTTTTTGGGCTGGATACAATTTAACATACATTCAAGCCTTGAAATTACATGATTCTATAACATCTTATAGCATATGTAAAGTCAAGAAAGTAAAAATACCTTAATATAAAACAGAATTATAATAAAAAGGACCCTATAATTATTAGATTATACAATATGTTGTATACTTATAGATTAGTAATATTTATATGTGTACTGTATGTTAAATACTATTAGAGTATACTATATTTTGTATGCTTATGGATTATAAGTTTAAGATTATACTTACAATTTTATGACATCTCACCTTAGCAGAGACCTGATTCCTCTCTGGGATCCACTATGTTAAGTACCTAACAAATACTTAGGTGATGAGAAAGATTAACACATCTTCATGAAGGGAGACAAAATTGTTCCCATAATTCAATATAGAGGTCACTAGGCAGCTGTTCTTTCACTGACTCGGGGGGAAACTGAGGCACATAAAATGGTACCATGATCTTTGGAAGAATATCTAAAGCAGTGTCTACTATATTTTTAGGTGGTTGGTTGAGCTGCAAAATAAAGCTTCTACAGAAAGCTGATCATTTCTGCTCCTTCAATACCTTAACTCCTAAGAACAGTTCTCCTCAAAGAGTTCAGAATTTTTCACATTTGGGAGTCAATTCTTGCACTTTTCTAGCATAGGAAACAGCCTCAGCTTGTTGCTAATGCAAATAGACTTCCTGACTCTTCCACTGGCCCTTGACTTACTGCGTTATTGTCTCATTTGACTCCTATTGTTTGCTGGTGTTTTTGCCTGCTGGTTTTTCATGCACTTCTTGCTTCCCAAACTCCTGACTGTTGTGTTTGGGTTATGCTTCATTGTACAGGGCTTGCCAAGGAAATTTAGTTTCCAGGAAATCAAAATATTCTCGTGTGTGTGTCTGTGTGTGTGTCCCCTGCCTTCAAGGTGAAGTCTGTGTGTGCTGTGCGGGGCCACGCTTCACAGGACAAAGCTGGCAATGAGATAAGGAGACAACTGGGCGGATGGAGAAATAGTAGAGTGGTTGAGAGCGTAGGTCCTAGCAGCACACTGCCCACAGGTTTGCTTCCTGATTGTATAACAGTTACTGGGAGACCTTTCATAAGGTCCCTAACTCTCTGTGCCATGGTTGCCTCACCTAGAAAGGAGAGTGAGATTACTTTAATTTTGGTATTGGGTAGAATAATATATACCTGTGGCACATAATTAAACACTTAACAAATGTTAGCTGTTATTCCTATTGCTGAGAGGTTTCTCTCAATGATATAGTCAAACCTGTGTGTTCTGAGGAGCAGGAATCACCTGTGACTTTTCAAGTAAAGGAAACAGACCTAAAGGCTCATGGGAGTTTAACCCTGTGATCGGGGTTGTGCATAGATGTTAAAGGCCTCCTTTCCAGCTCAAGGTCATGACTTTTAATAGCATTGAGGCTGATTTGTGTGAGCCAGTCCTTGCACATTCTCAGCCTATTTTGCATCTACTGTGAGGGTTGGGGTTTGTGCCTCTGCCAAGGACGCATCGCAGGTTATGACTGCCCCCTAGAGGACTGGGTACGTCACTAGCAGGAGCCAGGCCCACACAGCCAAGAACTTAGTAATGACATTCCTGCGGACTTGAATATCTTCAGGTGAATCTGGAGCCATTAAAAATCTCTCAGCCTCTAGTTTCCTCATCAGAAAAATGGGGATAATAATGACTCCCACGTTGGATCTGGTGAGAACCAAATAAGATAGCAGTACATGTGAAACCTTGTACCTGTAGATATATCTGTTATTGTTGTAGTATTAATAAGAGGAGTAGTTACGATTCTCTTTGAGAATTCTCTTTGAGGAACCAGCTGGGTTTAGAAGACTGTTTGCAATAGGACTCTCCCTTAGAGTCAAACAGTCTCACCAGGGTTCTTAGTTCCACACTGATATAAAGGATTCTGATTTTAGGAGTCCAGTAAAGCAATATTGGGCTCCAGCCTAGTTGACAAACTTGCAACCTTGGGCTAGGGGTAGAGTCATCTGTGACCTGGTGGGACCAGAGTTTCTGCCCTGCCCTCTGAAAAGCAGATAATGGGTGCTAATGGCCGTGGGGTTGGTGGGGAGGTAATACAATCTAGGACCTTATCAGAGTTTTCCTTCAGACTCCTCCTAGCTTCTCCCTCCCCTCAGGTTCCTTGCTGGGGGCATTCTCATTATTCTCATTGTGTCGGGGAGGGCTTGCTTTTTTTTTTTTTTTTTTTAACAGTCACCTGAGAATTCCTGCTTCAGGGACCTGGGGCTGAGGATTCTATAAAAGCTGAGCGGAGCTCTCAGTCCAGTGCACTCAGGGCCAGCCAGCTGCCTCCTCACCTTCTCCAGCCTCCTGTGCTCCCATCAGCACCATGATCAGGAAGGCCCTCATCCTCTCTACCTGGTTCGTCCTGGCTGTGACATTCCCTGCATTAACCCCACGTAAGTGGACCATTGGGAGATCTTGGGGAAAATAGGACTAAATCCTTTAATGGTGTGTGCACCTGTGTGTGGGTATAGAGACAGACAGACAGACAGACAGAGAGAGTGCTGCCGTGAACGTTGTAAATTGAAACGTGTAAAATTTATTTTGACTTGCTCTGAAGGTGGGGATGGGAGGCTGAGCTCTGAGGCCTTGGGTAGTTGAGTGGCTAAACTAAGATTTGGGTTATGTGTTTGAATTGACATCATAAGCGAAATAAGGCCTACGGCCAGGCTAGATGGCATTAGGGTAGGTGATTAGAGAGCTAATGAGGGTTTTCTGAAGTCTCTTTCACTATTTGGTGCTAAAGAGGCTTTATTCTATTCAATGCAGTTTAAAAAGTCCCAGAGTATATGCTCATTTCCTAACAGTAAAATTCAAAGTGCTTTAGTACAGAGCAGTCACACTCAACGGAGATCAGTGGGTCTGGAGTGGAAACTTGTGAATCACACTGGGAAAGGAAAGAAACAGGTGTCCTCATGGACCAGAGAAAGGAAGCTTTCCCCCAAAGGCTTTCTTTTCTAGTCCTTCCTGAATTCAAGTTGATTTCTCAGAAGGAGGGCTGTTCATTCATTTACATTAAAATGATTACTTTCCCCATTATCTTCCTCCCAGTTATTCCTCTAGTAGCTTTCAATTTATCAGATGCTGGGTTTGGGATTCTCTACTGCATGTGAATGAATGATAAAGCAAAGTGAATGAATTAGGGATGGAATGATTTGGCCTCATTGACAGTATGGCCATAACCTGCTGAAATAGCCACAATGACTGTGTATCTTTCACCATCGCCCAAGAAGACCCTGGTTCTATGCTCATCAGGCCTACATGGTTATGATGCTTATATGGTTTGCTAGCTCCAAAATGCCTAGACTGGGCACTATGAAAAATGGAGTCCTAGACTGTAAATGAGAAAATGGTAAGAATAGTCCATTTTAGAGTTGATTCCATCCTTCATATGCACTTTGGAAATAGCTGTTTTCCTTGCTCCTTGCCCCTCTTTGCATTTGTTTTTAATTTTTAGAAACCTGGAAGGATTATAGAGGCGGAGTCTTTGGAATGTTTGTTCTGTTCCAGTGTAATTCACATTTAGAGGGACAATATCAAATGCTCCTTCATAAACTGACCCCTCAAGGAGGGTGGCATAGGGGACACTGAGCATGCTTCTGGGGGAGGAATGGCGGGGGACAGTTAGTCTTCTGGACTTCCTAATAGTTGGCAGAAGAGAGATTTGTGGTGAGAACACATTAGATTCAATATACCATGTTATGTCCATGTTTTCCCCGGGGAAGATCTAGCTGGGAATGGGAAGGGTTGGGTGGAGTTGGTGGAAATATTCTTGTTAGAAAGTCTTGAACTGTCTTTTTCTTTTTGGCTCCTCTAGACTTTGACATTGACTTGGACACAGACATTTTCAATTACTTGGAGTCACAGGCTGAACTAAAGCCACCTGTTGCCCCAGAGTCAATAGCTGCCCTAGACCTCACTGGTGATGTAGACACGGCCACTGCTGCCCTGGACCTCACTGGCCATGCAGACACGGCCACTGCTGCCCTGGACCTCACTGGCCATGTAGGCACAGCCACTGCTGCCCTGGACCTCACTGGCCATGTAGGCACAGCCACTGCTGCCCTGGACCTCACTGGCCATGTAGACATGACCACTGGCCATGCAGACATGGCCACTGCTGCCCTGGACCTCACTGGCCATGTAGACACGGCCACTGCTGCCCTAGACCTCACTGGTGATGTAGACATGATCACTATCTTAGACCTCACTGGCCCTGCAGACACGGCCACTATCCTAGACCTCACTGGCGATGCAGAGACAACCACTGCTCTAGACTTCATTCGTAATGTAGAGTCGACCACCTACATTTATTTGGAGAATATGCAGACTTTCGGTAAGTAAGGGTTCTAGCTTCAGAGGAGGCCTGGGCAGGAGTGGGAGGGCTCCTATCTTTTGTATTTCTGAGGGAAAAGTGGCTTTCCTCCAGTGAACTTGATTCCCAGCATAAGGTGTGACCACAGCCGTCTCCCATTCTATTTTCCTAGAATCGTCTACTACTGTGGAATCAAACACTCCCAGCTTTGTGGAAGAAGCCACCGAGGAGGCCATGGGTAAGGGTTCCTGTCTTCAAAAAATGGAGAGATTTCTCCCTGCTTCCCTTTCCTTATTTACAGCTCATTGCATGGGAAGGTCCTACAGTAACTTCTACATTTGAATGTACTTTTTGCTGCTTTGTTTTCCGAGGTGGAGTAAACTTTGCCACAAGTTCTTTGAAACTTGGGGAAAATTGAAGCTTTACCACAGAGTGTCAGGAGATGGAACTATTTGAATACTAGTAAGCTCCAGCGTGGAGATCACCCTAACCTGGCCTCCAGGACCAGCCTTCTGGGCTTCTCTAAAGAGGATGAGTTTCTTGTGTCTCCAAGGGATTGGTAGATGTGGCAAGAAGGAGTTTAAGAATTTCCTCTTTTTTCCACTTGATTAAAATTCAATTTATATAGGGAACTTTTTGAATGAGATTATGTAAGTGTAAACCTTATGTGAATCTAGGCTGAACAGCAGAAAAAAGGGATGAAAAAGCTTCATAAATGAGCAGTGGTCTTATCTCTGCCCACCCCTCTCCTTCATCTCCTTTCATTTTTCTGTCTGCTCCTTAGCCAAGGGGGTCATACGATTTCAGTGCCTTCTGTCATGATAAACAAGACCCAGTAGTTTGTGGAGGGCTTTTGATTTTGCTAAGAAAGAGCCTTGGGTCTTACCTACAAAAGCAAATTTCTAAATAATCTGATTCTTATGTCTACAAATAATAGTTAACATTTGTTGAGATTCACACTTTCCAGCACTGCTCTTATTGGGGGAATGTAGGTAGTAGTTGCAGGAATCTAGAAATTATATTTTAGTAGAGGTTGAAGGGCCTATTAAAAAGGATTGTTTCTCTGGCCTTAAATTCTTCCTCTTCCACTGTTTATCTTCCACACAGAATATACTTCATTTGCAAAATAAAGCTCTACTTCAGTATTGTGCTGTAACTACCCAACCTGTAGCCCTTGATGAGTAAGTTAATGTGAGTTAATGCTGTCTCCTTCCCCACCCTCCCACATTTAGCCCCATCCCATGGGGCATTAGGAAAACTCTCATGTTTGACTATAAGAGGAAAATACAGTTTCATGGCCCAGATCCATCTTGTCATTTCTGCTAATATACTGGACCGCACAGCCTGCTTATCAAGAAGCGCTTTCTGATTGTGGCAATTATCAATAAACTGAGAAGTTTTTTTTTCTTTCTGTAATTTATTTATTTATTTTTCCAGTTTTATTGTGGTATAATTGACATATAACATTGTATAAGGTTAAGTTATACAATATAATGACTTGATGTATGCATATATTGAAACTTTGGTGTTTAATAGGAAGAGAAAATTCATGAAGGTTTTAACCTTGTAAATTAAGAAAATTAATTCCTTATTTCTAGCAAATGTCACTGGTGATTATTCGGAAGAGCACATGACCAGAGGACCAGGTAAGACCAAAGATCTGTGACTTTTTCACCTATTCTTGGTGTTTGAGGGATTTTTTTCTTCAAGGCTTTCTAGGACAGATGCAATAAGTAGGACTCTGGGAAGTACTCTGCCCATGTTTACAGCCTTCTCAGCCAGTGCCATGTTCACTTAGCTGAATTGGTTTTGGGGGGAGAAGACAAGAAATGGCTCTTGCACATGAAGACATGACCAGTTCATGTATTACTCTCAGGGACTTCCAAGTGTGACTGGAGACTGGCCCCTTAACCAAATCCTCCTTGTGGGGTTTTTTCCATTCCATTTCCACTGGCAGGATTTCAGACATGGAAGAAGTGCCTTGGTGGTTACAAGGACAGTTTTGGTGCCACAGACTCAGAGGAGTACTATGTTTACTAGGGCTACCTGAGGTTATTAGCTGAATGCTAGACTGTCAGCGATCCTGACTGGGAGTATATGAAAACTATTTCTTAATTGCAGACATACCCAGCACTTCCATGAAAAGCGACAAGTTTCCTTTTTTTAAGTTTCTCTCTTGCCCCTAATACCTTATTCGGGATCTGACAGCATTTTCAATGCTGGTTTTAATCCACTGGGAAAGGATTCCAAAATTAAGGGCCTTCCTAGATGATGAGATCAGCTATAAAATCTAGTATGAAGGTTAAAGACAACCTCTTTTCTCTCTGAGATTTATCTTCCAAGTCTAATCGTCTGGACTTCCAGTAATCAAATAGGCATAGTTAGATAAACAAGTTCTCTCCCTTGATTTTTCTAAGATTTCTTTCTTCCTGTCTCTCTAGAATGTGAATTCCAGTCTGGCTCATGGAATCTTCTTAAGGGAGATCCTTCAGAAAAGGCATCAGATTTTTTGATGCATAGAACATATAATTCAGTTAAAAACTATAAAGCCTTGGGGCTCTGAATTGGGAGATGCCAGTTTTAATACTTGGTCTCACTCTTGGCTCTTTTGGAATCCACTAAAGCGGTTTCTTCATGCAGTAAAATGTATACCTGGACAGAGTGTAAACATCTTACTTAAGGTACCAGGAGGGGGAGGGACAATAAGGAATTAGACTTTAAAGAATTCAGTCACATGCACAAGATCATAGTGGGATGTGGGAAAGATGGGCCTGATCTTTTGAGCACCACATTTTTTTGTTTCTCTTGGCAATGCCTGTTTTTCTTTTCTTTCTTTCTTCTTTTTTTTTTTTTTTTTTTTTTAGAAAATGAAGCAGATTATCCATCGGCTGTGACCTCTACTTTGCTAACCACAACTTTCCGAGAAGATTCTGAGCTTCTGAACAAGCCTACCATTCCATCATAGGAGTCCGAATAATTGTAAAAGACTACTGAGACATAGGGTGTACCCAGCTGAGGATAAACAGAGTGGAGAGAATTGTCCACAGGCTGAGGAGGCACATTTCTTAATCATGTCCCCTTTAATATGGAATCAATAAATGTTCATTTGAAATGAATTTTGAGAGGGGTTTTTATTTCATGAGGTAATAGACTACTTAGTTGCCTTGTGTTAGTACCAATAATCATGTTATCTGTCTCTGATAGATACTTTATAACCAGGCTTCAATTCCTGATGGCCTTAGGAAAGCATGAAATGAACCTGTAGAAAGTATATGAACTTTCCTAGTCCTGCTATGACGAATTACTTCAAACTTAGTGGTTTAAGACAACACAAGCCTATTATTTTACAGTTTTGTTGCTCAGAAATCTGAAAGGCATCTCACTGAGTTAAAAACCACGTGTCAGCAGCACTGAGTTCTTTTCTGGAGGCTTTCTGGGAGAATCCATTTTCTTGCTCACTTTTCTTGGCCCTCTTTCATTTCAAAGCCAGCAATGACTGGTTGATCCTCATATCACATCACATTGGAGTCACTGAAGCTGACTCTATACCTTCTCCTTACACATTTAAGGACCCTAAGAACACACCAGGCCCCACCTGGCTAATCCAGGGTAATCTCTATTTCAACGGTCAATTAATTAGCAACCATAACTCTTTCACTGTGTTGATTTCAAGTTTGTTTGTTTGTTTCAAAATGTCCCAGAAATCCACAAAAAAAACAAAAAGTTGATATTTACACTAGTTTATGCATTTAATAATAACAATTTGAGCTGCTTTGTATATAAATGACATTATTTTATGTATAAAAATTTTGGATATATTCATTCGCATATATCCGACCATCTCAGCAAAAGAGTTAATTCCCCTTTGCCATGTAATTTAACACTAACACATTCACCATATATAAAAGTCAGGGTTTACAGTTCTTTTCTTTCAGTTCTTAGAAATACTGTGCCACTTCCTCTGGCTTTTATGTTGGATGATGTTTTCTGCTGTTTGCATTGTTTTCCTTCTGTAGATAAGTTGCTTCTCTTCCTTCCAGATCTTTTCTTTGTCTTTATTAGATATTTAATTATATTGTGTCTTGGTATGGATTTCTTTGAGTTTAACTTGGTTTGCTTGCCTTTTAAAACCTTTAGGCTTGGGCCAGCCGAGTGGTGCAGTGGTTAAGCACTGGCTTGGGAAGCTGGCGGCCCCGGTTTGGGTCCCACATATGAGGGCCAGTGACACTGCCCTCAAAAAAACAAAAAAACAAAACAAAAAACCTTTAGGCTTATGTTTTCTGTTAAATTGGGGAAATTTTCAGTCAGTATTTCTTTGAGTTCTTCCTCAGGCCTACCCTATTTCTCATCTCCTGGTACTCAGAAGACATGTATATTAGGCCTTTTGTTATAACTCCACAGGACCCTGAGGCCCTGTTAGTTTCTTTTTCTGTTATTTCCTCTATTGTTCAAACTGAGTAATTTCTATTGTCTTATCTTCAAGTTCAGCAATTATTTTTCTTCTGCTGTTGAGCTCATTCTTTAAGTTTTAAAATTTTGATTATTGAAATTTTTAATTCTAAAATTTCCATTTTGGTTCTTTCATACATTTCAATTTCTTGGCTGAGACTTTTTCTTTCCTGAGATGTTCTATACTTTTTCATATGTTATAAGCATGTTTATAATTGCTCATTGAAGCATTTTTATGATGCCTACTTTAAAATCTTTGTCTGATAATTCTAATATCTTTGTCATTTTCATTCTGGCATCTACTAATTATCTTTTACATTTGAGTTGAGATTTTCCTAATTCTTAGTATGACAAGTTATTTTTTCATTGAACCAGGATATTTTTGATATTATCAGACACTGAATTTTATTTCAATTTTCTGTCTTAGCTGACTCCTTTTGACACTACTCCATAAGGAGAAAGGTGGGGCCACTGCATTACTTGCGAGGTGGGGATAGAAATACAGGTTTCACTCTCAATCTCTGTTAACAGCCAAGCAAGGGCAGAATTCCTCATTATTGCTAGGCAAGGAATAGAATTCTAGCTCCCACCAGGCCTCTGATACCACCCTGTCTGGGAAGAGCAGACATGTCTCACTACTGATTCCCATGTGGTCTCTACTAGCTCCACTCCAGTGTAAAAAGGAGGGTGTTTCTTTACTGATGGATGTGGGGAGAAATCCAGGCTCCTTATCTGGTCTCCACTGACATCATGGTATAGGGGTGGGAGAGTGAGAAGCTCAAACTGCTGGGTGGAGATAAAGTTCCTGTCATCCCAGAAACAGTGGAACAGTGTCATAAAAATTCTGAGCAAAAATAATTTTCAATCTAGAATCCTATATCCAGTCAGATTATCAATTGAGCATGAGACTAGACTAAAGTCATTCTCAGGCATGAAAGACCTTGAAATATTTTGCCTCTTTTGCATTCATTTCAAGAAGATATGGTAAGATGTACTTTATCAAACAAAGAAGAAAACCAAGAAAGAGGAAGCCATTAGCTCAGGATGTATGTACATCATCTTACTTAAGAAGGAGAAAAGAAAAATTTCAGGACAAAAGCGAATTATCTGAGAGTGTGAGGAAAATTGTATTGAGAAGAATTTTATAGATCTGTTGGAGGTTGTAGGAAGACATAGATGCTGTTATAGAAAATCAAACAAGTGAAGAAAAAGATAATTATTAACTCCAGTAGAAAAAAATTGCAAAGAAGGAAATGTAGGTGTAATTAACAAGTGATATTAAATACAGAGTAATGTCGATGTCAGTGACTGTAGGATACAACTATAAAGAATAGGCATAAAAATAGTCACTACCAAAGATTCTTCAGCACCTGGAGCTGGACACCTGACTGCAGGGCTTACTAGGAAAAGTGGACTTATCCCTGAGATAACTGTGTTTACCAAACATTTGCTCTTCTTATCTTTCTATGAGAAGAACTGTCTTCCTCCTCTTTGAAGTCCCAGGCCCCTACCCTCTTCTCTTTAGCTCAGGATGATATCTAACCTCAATGGCCTGACTGCCTTTTGGTCTCATGTCTTTGTGAGGCTCCCATAAGCACGTAATTAAATTAGTTTTTCTCCTGTTAACCTGTCTTTTGTCAATTTAATAATTAGACCAGCCAATGAACCTACAAGAGAAGAAAGAAATTTTCCTCTGCAACAGTAGGAATAATCAACAATGTAGGAATCCAACAAAGCTGGACTTCATTAGAATTAAAAACTTTTGCTCTATAAAAAAATAATATCAAGAGAACTAGAAGAGCCATAGGCTGGGAGAAAATATTTGCCAAAGATACATCTGATAAAGGACTATTATCCAAAATAAACAAAAAACTCCTATAACTCAACAATAAGAAATCAAACCATCCCTTTAAAAAATGGGCCAAAGACCTTCACAGACATTTTACCAAAGAAATTATACATAAGCATACGATAATTATGTGGAAGAAGATAATCTGAAAAGGCTATACGTACTGTATGATTCCAAGTATGGGACATTATGGAAAAGGCAAAATTATGGAGAAAATGAAAAGATTAGTGGTTTCCAGGGATGTGGGGCTGGGGGGAGGGGATAAATAGGTGGAACACAAAGGAATTTTAGGGCAGTGAAAATGTATGTCATCAGTTTTGTTCAAACCCAGAAAGTGTACAACACTTAGAGTGAACCAGAAGGTAAACTAAGGACTTTGGGTAATTATGATGTGTTAATGTGGGCTTATTAATTGTAACAATTGTACTATTCTGGTGAGTGATGTTGATAATGGGAGAGGCTATGCGTATGTGGGGGCAGGAGACATGGGGAATCTCTCAGTTTTAAACCTAAAACTGATGTAAAAAATAAAGTCTTAAAAGACAATCAGAAGAAAAATGAAAAAAGAAAAAAACAGGTTAAGGAGATTAATGGTTTTCATGTATTCAAAAAAGACTTCGTGGTGGTAACATTTGAGAAGATTTGAATAAAGTAAGGAAGCATACTTGATAAAAGTAGGAACAAGCTTTCTGTGTTGGAAGCATACTAAGAAGGCCAGTGTATTTAGAGTGGAGGACAGAATCGGGTACAGAGAAGTCAGTAAGTTCAGAGATAGACAGGGGACCAATCATGTAATGTATTGGCCATAGTGACAAATTTGGATTTTGTTCTGATGTCAATCCACTGAAAAAATCTGAATAGTAGAGTAGTATAGTTTAAAATGGTTGGGGTGGAGAATTGATTATTGTAGCAAGCGTAGAATTGCTGTCACAGTAACTAGAAATGATTCTTACTTAGGTGGGCTGGTAGTGATAAAAGTGGTGAGAAATGGTTGTATTTGGATTTATTTTGAAGGTAGAATTTCAAAATAATAGAATTTTACCATTCAACCAGATGTAATGTGCTGAGTGAGAAAGAGAGAGGTGTGAAGAATGACTCCTAGTTGGCTTGAGCAAATAGTAAATGTAGATGCTATTTACAGAAATGGAGAAGAGTTAGGAAGAATGTGGTTGTAGGAGGGGAGAGGAGGAAGTGGGAGAAAACCAGGAGAGAGCATGAGGTCCTCAGAGCTGTTAAAAAAGTGTTCCCAAAAAAAGGATGTGATCAATGGTGTCAAACTCCTCAGAGGTCAGGTGAGATGAGGACCGAGAACTGACCATTGAATTTGGTAGAATGAAGATGATAGCTGACCTTGAAAAAATGGGAGTGATGAATACAGAAGCCTCTATGGAATGCGTGGAAGAGAAAAAGTGAGGTGAGAAGAGGGGACAATAACTATAGACATATTTTTAAAGGAATTCGCAATAAAGACAATAGACAAATACTGTGGTAGATGGAGGGTCTAGAAAGAGCTTTGTAAAAACTGAAGATATTACAGCAGATTTATACTGATTGGACTGATTCTATAGAGAAACAGGAATTGAAGATGTAGGAGGAGAAAGGGACACAGTTGCAGCAGCAAAATCCTTGAGTAGGCAGTATGGTATGGAATTCAGTGTGAAAGTAGAAGAGCAAAGGAAGCTTCACCCACAGTAACGGGAGAGAGGCCAGAGAATGGGCTAGAGTTGCATGGTGGTGGTTAAGATGAGATTATTCTTTTCTGATTTCTTTGAACTCCTCAGTGACATTTTTGAGGCCACCAGTAGGGTGGGGCCAATTTTTTAATATTGAACCATCCTTGCAATCCTGTTTAAACATGATGTATTATTATTTTAAGATAGTGTTGATTTGTTTAGATGATATCGAGATTTTTTTTCCTACAGAAATGTCTTCACAGGGTTATATATTTTGTTTTGTGAACCTCACAGAAAAAATTTAGAAATTTGTTAACCTTCCTATATTGGAGAACAATTTAAATAGTATAAGAATTATGTGTTTTTTAACTATATAAAAAGTTAGATATTAAAATTTGTTGTAGACGTTGATGTTGGAGGTAATAATGGCAGGTTGTACAGGCAGTTTCCTATAAACTTCTACTGTTTTTTTTTATGGCTACTTTTGATTGAACATTACCTAAGCTTTTTGGGTCAAATTTGGTAATTTATATTATACAATAACATCAACTTCATTGACATTTTCATGCCAGAATTGAGTTTTACCTAATCTTATCCTATTCTTTTTAAAAGCTATGCATCTATAATTAACTTACCCTACCCTTCTTATTTCTGAAGTTTGTGCTGTTTTCTGTTTTCTTTTTCTTGGTTGGAAGTATAAGAAGTTAGTATCTTATTATTTTAGTTTAAGAACCAGCCAGCTATTGATTCTGTTATAAATTAGCTTTTTTCTTGTTTTCTTATTCTAGGTACTTTAATTGGGTGGTGGACAAACTTTGAATTTATGTAGACAATGCTTCATTATATTAATGTATTCCTGATCTGATAGTAGTTCAAGAAGATTTTACATTTCAAATAGTCATGAATTGCAGTCTAATATTAAATGTCTACATTATACACAAGAGACTAGCAGGGCTTAAAAAAATTCTAAGAGTTTTACAAATAGACTGGTAAGACAGAAAGTAATATAAAACATAGACAAACTTTTTTTATATTTTAATACAAAACATAGACATTTTTTCTTTTTAAAATTTGGAAGAGACATTGTAATCAGACAATATGGTAATGAGATATTTTGACAAAGCAATCTGAAAACTTTAAATTTGGGAGTATTTAATTCCTTACAATTGAATGTCTACTGTTCTTCTCTAAAATAGTTATTAAGAAGTGTGAAGACAATAATTGCTAGGTTTTTATGTATGTTATCTTATTACTCTTCATCCTTTAGGGTAGGTATTATTATTGTCCTCATTTTATAGATGAGAAAACTGAGGCTTTGAGAGTTTAAGTAGCTTGCTACAACTTCAGAGCTAGCAGGGAAAATAATTAGGACTTAAACTCATGTCTGAAGGACTCCAAATTCCTTGCTTCTTAAAACACATCATGCTACCTCCCTGATGAAATACACTCAGGCTTTGTTAAAGAATGGTGGAGGATCTACAGAGGAAGAGAATTGAGCAATGATTAAAAAAAAAAAAAAGGGTGTGTGTGGTGGGGGGAGAGCAAGGTACAGTGGGTTCCTGGGAGAAGAGGTCTAGAAACACATTTATTTCCCTAGCAACCAGAATTAATTATTTTGGAAATTTCAAGGATTTCCTCAGCCTTTGCAACTTTCTCACATTTCTTATATTTTCCTTGATTCCCTGAAATTACTGGAATATTAGCAAAAGTCCTGAAAATAATTTTTAAATTACATTTGTGACATAGAATCCAGAGCAGGGGGAAACAATGGAATTCTATCACTTGGCAGCTAGCTTGTGAATCAAGGTGCAGGGGGAAGGAGGAGGCAATAGCAGGTAAGAGAAGAGATCTATTCCTGTCCCCAAAGAACAAAGCAAAAATATTTTCTAGGAGAGTGGCCCAGGATGAAGCTTGCAGGAAGCTTCAATGAGAAAGGGGTCTTGGCTGTTCCTATGCTGAGTTCATAACCCTCAAAATGCAAGACTCACAATCACCCAAAATGAGAAATGGCGACTAGAAACTGGGTGCTAGTGATTTTATTGGTATAATGAAGATAAGCTGCTTTGTTCCAATGCCATGGCTTCCTGAAGGACTGTTGTCTTCATATTCATTTTCTTAAACAAATGAACAAAAACAGAAGTTGATACAGAAGACATAACATGACAGGTAGTTTTTAATCCCTTGCTGGTATTACTGAAGTAAAATAGGCGAGAACATCTCTCCCTCTCTTTTCCTTTCTGACTGCTTTTTCTGTATTATTTGTGTCCACCTAACAGCTAATGTGCTCTAAATTGTTTCTTGCAAGATGAATAAAAAGATTTTTCTTAGGTTGTTCATCTTTTGGTTACTACTGGTATATTTTGGAAATATATCAAAGGTATATTTATAAGGATGGTAACTGCAACATATTCTGTAATATTGAAAATCTGAAACCATTGGGAAAGTCCATTGGCAGGGGGTTGGCTAAAGAAATCGTGGCACAGCCACATGATGGGATAGTATTCAATTGTGAAACAAGGCTTAAAAAGAAGACCAAATAGGTCTGAAGATCAATATATCTCTATGAAAGGATATGAAAGTTTTCTAAGAAATGTGTTTTTTGAAATGATCAACATATGGATTTGCACATAAAGTATGATAACATTTGTGGACAAAAGGAATTTATATGTTTATATAGGCATAAATTTTTCCAAGAGGAGATTCAAAAGAGTTAACATGGATGGCTTTTGGGAACGGAAGTGGGGAGATAGGATGAGATATGCCTTTAAGATTTAGCTTCATACCTGTCTGTTATGTTAGATTTTTTTTTTAACTTGAGCATATATTAATTTAAAAGTAAATATGTAAAACACTAGATAACATTTAGCAGCATAAAATTAAAGTATCATGTAGCAGGACCACTGGACCTGAGTGGCCTGGTGTGAGGCAGGACTGAGCAAAGAGTGGTCTGGTGGAAACTTGAGATGGGAAGCCATAGAACCTGACAAGGAGGAGAAGAGAGGAGCAAAGGGAGAATACTGCTCTTTTTTTTCTTTTCTCATTACAGCTCATTTTAACATAGAAAACCATTGGGAAAAGGGCAACTTATGGGCAGCATTTCTCAAAATCAGAATTACCTTGAACAGCTTGTTAAAAACACAGGGCCTTGCTACTTTAGAACAAAATACCTGAATAGAAATCTTTAGAATTGTGGTCCAGGTTTAGGCAATTTCAAAATGTTTCTAGTGGATTCATTGGCACACTAAAGTTTGAGAACTGTAGGAGTTAGGGTCTTCGATGGAGAATCAACTTGAATCATACCTGTCACTGAATTCCAGATTACTTGGCAGGTTGTCCTTGGGGAGGTTTCGGTGGTTTAACTAATTGTGGGGGAAAATGGTGGTGATGGTCTCCTGGTAGGGGTGGTCCTTGTTTGTTTCCAGGAGGATATTGGAGAGGATGGTGGTGATGGTCTCTTGGTAGGGGTGGTCCTTGTTGGTTTCTGGAAGGAGGTGGGGGAAGATGGTGGTGATGGTCTGCTGGTGGAGGTGGTCTCTGCCAAACACCATCATCTTGGTTTTCATCATCAAAAGGGGGTCTAGGTAGGGATCCTTTAGTAGGTGGTCCCTCAGACTCCTGATCTGGGCTCTCACTTGTGTTCTCTACATCTGAATGGGTATGCCACAAGAATAGGTGAGCTTGATGTTGAAACACACCTCTTTTATTTTGATCTCTGATGACATTATCAGATAGTTCTTTCCTCTAAGAACCTGCCTGTCAGCTACCAACCTGCTTCCTGTCCACTGCTTCCTTATGTAATAATCCTTCTAATCCACATACTGGTGATTGAAAGTTTTAGTTCTTTGCTCTTTAGACAAACATGTGCCTTTAAATTTCATTTAAAAAAATAGTTCTTGGGGCCGGCCGAGTGCCGCTGTGGTTAAACGCTGGCTTGGGAAGCCAGCGGCCCTGGTTTGGTCTCACATATGAGGGCCAGTGACACTGCCCTCAAAACAAAACAAAACAAAACAAAAAAATAGTTTTGGATATCTTAGAATTCCCAGAGGTTGTTTCCAAGGACAAAAGAAAAGCAAAGGTATCATAAATGTAAGTTATGTTGCCAGTTATATTTCATGCGCTACTGAGATAATTTGCCAACTATGACTGTCCACTTGAGCCCCATATGGAAATAGAGCTGGTTCCTCAGACTCCAAGACCAAAGTAGAGAAATACTGAGAGAGAGAAGAGAAAGACAAAAGTGATGGCCTACATGGGATTAACTGAATAACTGTGGCAAATTTTTATCAGCTACCAGGACACAGTTGAATTGAGAAATGTTGAGAAAGGGGACACAGGCCCTAATTTCTTTTTGCAGTTTTTCTTAAACTATATTTATAGAGAGGAGCATTGGGGAAGGAGGAAAGAGTTGAGGGGTTCTAAGGAGGATGGAGGAGTCAGAATTAGGACTACTTTCCTTTTTTGGTCATTTCTCAGCAGTCATGTCTTGCCTGAGAGTACAGGAAGTATATTCCTGTTGTCATCCAAGCCAGAGACACACATCTCTGTCATTCAAGTTGAGGCCCTGCTCATGTTCCCCAGAATCAAGATTGGGCAAAGATTTGCCTATATCTTTAGTATAGTCACATTAATCAATTCCTGACAAGAAAATGAGGATAATAAGACACACTGGAGAAATGAACAATTCCTGAAGAAAAAAAAGGATGGAAATTTGATTGAGGATTAATAAGGATTTACCTGATATCATGATGGTATAGTCATCATAGATGACATCTAGGAAAAGAAACACAAAATGAAGTGAAAAATTAAGTCCTGAATCTTTCAGGGCTCATAGCTATTCTGTAGGAAAAGGAATACTCCCAACCACAACTTGTATATCCCTTAAGTTATCTTGGCAGCCACTGTTTGTGATATTGCTGGAAACCACAAACTCCAAATAGAAAAGGCCACTTTTGTCCTTCTTAATGCTGATTCAGGTTAAGTGATGTGGTATTTCAATGTCATATTTCTTCTGCTCTATTTCTTTTGTTTTTCTTTTCTTTTCTTTTTTTTTTTTTTTGACGGCAGTGTCACTGGCCCTCACATGTAGGACCGAACCGGGGCCGCTGGCTTCCCAAGCCAGCGCTTAACCACCATGCCACTCGGCCGGCCCTCTATTTCTTTCTTAAACACTTTACTTATATTAACATGCTTTCTCAAGAGGTGTGACCAGAAGTAAACATTAGGATACAATCTTCCACATATTGGTCACAGCACATTGAAATATTACACATGATGAGAGAAAAATGAGGAAATCGGGCCCTGGGATCTCTATATTTTTAGGTAGAGAGACAGGAACTTTTTATCCTATTCTTTACCTCTGAATTAGCTCTGATATGGGTTTAGCCCTTCATCTATATGTACTGCATCCTCTAGCAAGGCCGCCTTCCTCCACTGTCTACTTTGATCACTGTGATATCCTTGTAACTGAGCTTCCCTATATCAGTCTTGCCATCCTTCAGTGCATCCTTCAAAGCACAGAGAGACCTTTCTGAAAATGAGAAACTTACCTTGTTATTTCTCTTGTGGAAATTCTTTATTGGGTTCCAATTGTACTTTAAATAAAGTATAAGGCCTGGTATGTCAAGCCTATCCTGGTCTTAATATCTCTGCAGCCTCATCTTCCCTCTCCTTTCCCTGTCCACCCTACCCACTTCCTCCCCTCACTGCAATGTGATCTCCCAAGCACCAAGCACTCAGAGCACCTCCCTCACTCCCTTATTCTTTTTTTTTTTGCCATCAATTGTGCTCTGAGCTGAGCTCAGGGCCAGCAAGGGCACTAAAAGCAAGACCAGCAGCATGTTGGAGGAAGCTCTGGAGTTGCTCCCAACTCTGTGCTGGGAGAAACCTGGTAGCTTCCTTTATACAGATGAGTAGAACAATGGCATCTTTGAGTGCCATCCTGGATGGACCTCATCCCCAGATAGGCTAGGTTATGGTTTGCTCACATCAAGTCTACTATTGCCTCATCTCTGTTGGGGACTGAGCCCAACAGGATGGGTAGGATGTTGTTAGTGTCTCATTTATTTCTAAAAGGTACAACATGTGACAGGTAAAGTTTTCAAAGGAAGAGTGTCTATGCCATTGGTACAGATATTAGAATTGTTCTGTCATCATTTGATTTTCATGTGTTTGTGGAGACTGTTTCTCTGTTCTTCTATTAGTGTGTGTATGTGCATGCGTGTGTGTTGGCAGTGATCCTATAGCCAAAAGAGAAGATTGTCAGTATTTCTGGCTCAAACTCCTTCATTCATAGTGTGTGTGTGTGTGTGTGTGTGTGTGTGTGTGTACCTATGTGTACGATATTTAGCTAAAATTTTTGTGATATAGAGACATTTGTGTTTAACCTTGAAATGTGTGAGGAAAACACACACTTGGGCACACATGGATGGCAGAATGTTGACCCTCAGTCTGCTCAGGCCCACAGAGATCATGCAAGATTATCTAGGTCTGGATGTAATTAGGAGTCTTGGTGTTGTAGAACACAGGTGAACTAAAACTTTCCATCTCTTTTTTTTTTTTTTTTTTTGAGGGCAGTATCACTGACCCTCATATGTGGGACTCGAACCAGGGCTGCTGGCTTCCTAAGCCAGTGCTTAACCACGGCACCACTCGGCCGGCCCTAAAACTTTCCATCCTTATTAATGCTTTTGGGGGTTATGATATTTAGGACACAGAATTTTCCAGGATATTTCTAGAACAGAACAAAATGAATACAGAATTCCTTGAATTAATCATGCTGTTTATGTTTCTAAGACTTCTTCCCTGCTGTTTCCCTTTTCTAGAATCTTCTGTAAGATTCAGTTTGGGCCTTATTTTCTTCTAGAAAATATTTTTATCTGAAAATTTAGTGGCTGTAATTATTCAATAAAATAGTCTGATCTCCCCTTCAAAGCCTCAATTGCATTGCATTGAAATTCTATTTTTCAGTCAGTTTATATGCTAGAATCTGTTTTCTCAGAGTGTTCTCTAGCACAGGGAATTTTCTCTGCAATGTTCACATGCTCATTTCTTCCCACTCTCCTTCTGAAACTTATTTGTTAATGTTTTATCTCCTGAATCAATCTTCCCTGGGTTTATTGTTCCTCTTATATCTAGGTTTTCTCTCCCTTATGCATTTTGGGAGAATTCCATTATTTAATCTTCTAAATCAAGGGCTATATTCTATTCTTAATTAACTTTATTGTTTTTATTGAAAAATTTGGCAACAAGGTATTGTGTTTCCAAAAAGAACTTTTTAGGTCACCTACATTGGTTGCTCTTTTCACCTGCTGATTATTCTGTTATATCTAATATTGTATAGTTGTCTGCTCATCCTTTTCATTGAACATCTAGATTAGTCAGTGTCATCAGCTGCCATTTATTTCAGAACCAGAGTAGGTCTTTGTGCAGTATTTGTGCAGGACTGTTACTGTTCAGTATGTGTGCAGGACTAGTGGTATTTGAGGATAGCTTGTTTGGGGTATCACAATTCCATGCGGCCAGGAATCTGAAAGACAAGCCCCTTCATCAGTGTGGATGAGCAAATGCTGTGCTATGAACATCAATGTCTGGGTCTGAAGGTTTCAGATAATAGCCTAGGATGGCTTTCTAACACAGTGGGGTTTGCTACAGATAACTGCCTTTGCGAGGTGACCAGACAATTTTTTTCTTTCCTAGCATGATTATGGTTGTATTCCAGAAGGGGAAATATATTAACAGTTGGAAATTCTCTGATTATGTGGGGAAATAGAATGGTTCTAGCTGGGCTTTATGGGAGGAAGGCAGTAGTTTTTTTGGGCCTAACAGGACCTCTTGGATTATTGGGATGACTGTCTCTGGTTTCTCCAAACACTATTTGGGAAGGGAAACTGGGGATGAGTAGTCCTGATAATGTGTCTTATGTAGACCTTTAGGTAGGGAAGGGATGTCAGAGAGAAGGAACAGAGGGGAGTGCCAGACACGCTTACTCACACTGTGTGGGTGGCTGTGGATGGGGCAGTCCTGATGGAAGGAGGGCTTCTATTTGGTTTGGTGGGTACGGGAGAAAGCAGGGATTCTTTAAAATATCACTCAGCTCAGGTTCTTCTGCTAACCTTTTCCAATGTCAGCAATGAGTGAAAGAGACTAGTGTGTTATGAAACCAGACACAACAAAAACAGAGGAAATGAAAGAGCTGAAAGAGAAGACTGTCACTTCGGATGGGCGGGGTTGAAGCCATGAGCAAGACTGCAGCAGGAGCTTAGGCACCATAAGATGAGCTGACGCTCTCACGAAATCCACTTGCCTTGTAATGTGTATGTTTAACTTAACATGACCCAAGTAGAATTGCTGATTTCCAGACCCTAAGACCTGCTCTCCCTCAATCTCTTTTGTTAATGACCGTTGTTTTAGCTATTTGTTCAAAAATAGAGGAGCCATTCTTGACTTTTTATTCCCCCATCCCACTGCTCTTTAGCAAACCCAGTTTGCTCTACCTTCAAAATACCAGAGGTGCCAAAAAAATGTATACACACGACTTGTATTCATCTTTTGTTATTGGTATATATTATTACAATTTTAATACAGTTTTTTCCCTTCTGAAAATGTGTATACATTTTTTTGACACCCTCTGTATATCCTGAAATATGAGTACTTCCATCATCTCTACCACAAGACTGGGGTTCAGGCAATGGTGATCTCTCTCCTGGAGGACTGGTCTTGGTAATATCCTTGCCCTCTGCCACATCCCATATCAGTTCTCCTCAAGACAGCCAGGGTGATCTTTGAAAAATATAAATTAGATCGTATCACCCTCTTGCTCAAAATCCCTCATAGTTTTCCCATTGCACTTGTAGTAAGATGTAATTTTTATACCTCAGCTCTTTCAACAACCATGTGTCTCTTTCTTTCTTGAGGAGTGCCAAGCTCTCTGAATGCATCCAAAAGCAGAATCTCCCCAACCTGTATCATGCACTAGTGTGGTTTACCGAGGGTGGGCTTCCCAGGAAAGATGAATATTGTTCAGAGAAAGTGAATTGCCCTGGGTCCCTCTGGTCTAAAAGTGAATTGGAAGAACTGACATGTTCATTGAATTGACTAAACATTCTGACAATATAATTAGCAAAGAAACACAATTGTCTTTGAGAAGAATTAAACTTTGCTTAGATTTTTCTAAAATTTCCTGCATTTGAAACCAAAATGATCCTGTTGGATAAAAGGGTGGTATTGCAAAACAAACTTTGAGATATTTCTGCCAGAAACAAAAAGTATTGGACTTCTTTCAATAAGAAAGCAGTACATATTTTGTGAAACAATTGGGGGTTAGTCTATCAAATTTCATAAATTTGAAGCTGGAGAACTGGATGCAACAATAGTCATATTCTGTCCCTTTTGGAGCCCTTATTCTGTCACAGACCAATCGTGTTTGAAGATGACTTTGGGGGCTAGAAGGGAGAGTAGATATTGCTTGCCATTTTTTCCCTAACCTGACTCATATAGGTCCTCTTTGCTTGGTTATTTTCAGTAGTAGGAATAATGCAAGCCTTCTATTTAAACCTTGATAGAACAAATACAATTTACAAATAGAACTCAGAAAAATAAATACATATCTACTTTTTGAAGAAATAAAGACTATATTTATCAAGTTGAGGACATAAGGCTGAAAGTTCTATTAAATTTGGTAGCAAAATCAGGATCAGAAATACTCTCATTTCCAACCTATAATTAACCACTTGTAAAGTTCTACATGTGATTTAAAAATTAATTCCTCACATAGCAGTTTAAGCAAAATCTATTTGCTTCAGTTAACTGCTAGTTCAAAATGAGTTAACAGTGTGAGGCAGTATGTAAGAAAATAATATTATACTTAGCTTTCAATAACAGAAGTAGAGTGACTAGAATATTGGAATTGTGGCTAAATCTGTCTCTGAAGGAATTTTCCTCAGATCCCCTCTTCCCAGCACATGAGGGGTGGTGTGACAATCTTTTTTGGAGATGCTCATGAATGGACTCATAGGGATTCACTTGGATAGGTTCCCATTATTCAATATGATCTAAAGATAGGCTAAAGAGCTAGATGAAATCCAAAATTTCTTTTTCCATTTGAGGTCAGCAATCTCATTATGTAGGTTTCTTCCTTTCTTTTTTTAAATATTGATTTTGTTATGCCCATTGAAAGTGTCATTTAACTCAGGAACTTTATCTAACTTTTTTCTAATAATGGGAATTAGTAGTTACTAATGTACTGTGACAGAATAAATATCAGAAACAGTATTCTCGATGAAACAACATGAGCACTAGGAAAGGAGTTATATGAGCTTCTGCCAAGGATGAAGGTCAAGGTTAAAGGAAAGTAGAGAACAATTTATAGCTTGGAGCAACATAAACTGTTTAATCCTTGTTAAGCTTCCCAAGCAATCCAGCTTCTATCCCTTATTCTATATATTCATGACAATTTGTTAGGGTTTTTTTTGTTTTTGTTTTTTATGTTTTCATTTTTTTCACCTGAAATAATAGAAATGTCTTGATTGATATCCTTTATAATAAACTATCCTATAATAATTGATTTTTAAAGGGCTTTCTATTAGGAATAAGTACAGAATTTTAAACTAAAACCTTTCTGTGTCTAATGAGAGGCGATCCACTGCGGGTTTAAAACTTTAGCATAGGAGAGTCCTGTTGACAAAGTCTTATAAGTCCACTAATTCAGAATATTTTGTTTGTACTAACATAACATATAAAATATATTTGAGCATATAGAAGTGAAGGGTAATGCCTTTGTAACACTCTAACCAAATGCATTTAAAATACTCATTATGTCATTATTTAGGGTAATAGATTTCTTGCCTGCTTTCCTGTAAGTTTGTTCTATTGTTATTTCATTTTTGTTGAGATGAATATTTAATAATTTATTTACAACCATCTGGAATTTATTTCCTTATGGCATGAGATAGGAATTTAACTTTAATTAATTTTTTATTCAGAGACAGCTTATTCCAGTTAATATTTTTATATTTTTCTATTAATATTGATAACTAATCAATAGCTACTGAGTTTCCCTCTAGACATAATACAAGTCCCCATGAAGGATTTTTTTTTCCTCGTTTCCCTCAGCATTTCATTTCCCACTCACGTTGGATTAAAATCAGCTAGAATTTTATTTCTATGTTAAAAAATTATCTTCACAGTTTTGAACACTATTTCTGATTTCTTTAAGTTTTATAGCTATTTAATTAGTAATTATTGAGAATTATTATTTCTACTGCTTTATTTTCTTACTACTATTTTCTTGGTCCATTCGTGTTTGTTTTATTGGACAAATTCTTTCAAAAATCATTGCAAGTCTGAAATTCCTTATTTTCCTTGACAAATAAATGTTAGAAATCTTAGTCTAAGAAGTTATCCTTTTAAGGAATAAAGTTAAAAAATTACTTTATTACCTTTTATCTTCCAAAATTTAAGATGAGAGGTCTAAAGTCAATATGGTGCTCATTTTTTTGTTGGCAATTTCTTTTTGGTTTCCTATTTTACATTTTGGAGGCTTTCAGAATTTTGACTCTGTTATAATTCAAGAATTTCTCAAGTGTCTTTCTGGAAATGTTTTTAACATTACTTTCTTTTAGAACTTGGTGAGTCTGAAGTCATTTTTCACTTTAGAAAAATAATCTATTATTTCATTGATGATTTATTCTTATACTTTTCTTATTTTGGAACCTCTATTAAACATTTTTAAAACTTTTGAACCAAGTCTCTAGAATTAAAACTTTAGAATTGATGTCTCTAAAATTTTCTTTTATACCTATTTTCTCTTTGATCTTTTCCAATGTATTCTGGTAAAATACTTTAAGATTCTCACTATTGAATTACTTCACGAATTCAATCTTTATCTGTATTCACTGTTATTTAGACCATCTACTTTAAAACAACGTTTTAAATTTATATAATTGTTTTCCTTCTATTATAGCAACCTGCTTTTCTAAATTGAGTGCTCCTGAGAATACAATTTTATTTAGAATTTTTTGACCTCTTTTCTTGACTGTTTCCAATGAGTTGGAGGTGGCATGGAGGTGTTTCTTTTTGTGTTTAGTAACTTCTTTAAATGATGCATGTGTCTTCGCATGTTTGGTAAAACTTAGGGAATTATCTGTGTTGATGAAGGGCGGTCTAGATTGAACCATATTGATAGGTAGATATAGATTCTCAGCCCAGAAGAGAAATTCTGTTTGTGTCAGTGAATGCACTTCCTGGTAGTATGATCTCTCTTTTTTTTTTTTTTTAAAGATTTTATTGGGGAATTGGTGGAGGGGAACAGCGTTGGGGAATCGGGGAAGGGGAACAGACAAGTTGCCGTCTTCTTGTTCTTCAGTTTAGTTGCGGAGGATGTTGCTTCACTGTTGGTATCGTCATTGCGCTCTTCCCGGATGAGGCAGATCGGTCGCTGGCCTCTGGATGTCGCTCATCGCGTCTATTGGCAGCTCACGCTTGACTGCCAGCCGCTCATGCTGGCTGCGGGCCACTCACTGCAGCAGGAGGGGTTGCAGCCCACACCATCACCGGGACTCGCACAGCCCAGCTCCAGGTGGAGCCGTTGTTAGCTGTAGAGGGCAGTGTCACTGGCCCTCATGTGGGATCCGAACCGGGGCCACTGGCATCCCAAAACCAGCGCTTAACCAATGCTTAACCAATGCGCCACTCGGCCGGCCCAAATGGAAATTTATTTATTTATTTTATTTTATTTATTTTTATTTTTTTAGCTGAGCCATCCTGCCACCTGTTGGCAGCTCAACGGCAACTCAGCTCGGGCTGGCCTCGAACAGCTGTTGCTCAGAGCTCAGCTCGCACTCTTGAGCGAGTTCTTAACCAACTGAGCCACTCGGCCGGCCTTAGTATGATCTCTCTTAAATGTGTTTGTAATGCAACGTTTTGCAGACAATGACCATAAGTCTTTTGGAAAATTGTTTGGAACTAATACATAATTGGTGTAGAGAAAATGAGTGTGGAAACTCAAAGGTCATTGCTGCTTTAGTAACCATCAGTGGATGATGGAAAACAACCTAAAAGGACTCCTCACCAAATCTTTAAACACTCCTGAGAGGGAGTGTTTTTGGAAGATTCAGGAAGGGAATTGAAGACTTGACAGAGTTTATTGAAGGACTCATTTTCTTATGAGTTATAGGAAAGCATCAAAAGAAGAAGATCATGGACAATACTTTTTTAAATACTCTTATCTTAGATTCTAAATTCCCTTAAAATATGGAATCTCTTATATAAAACAGGATACATGGTAGCCACTACTGCTGTAGAAGTGAAAACAGAACTATCCTTTATTTTTCAAGCTTGGATGTGCCAGCTGAGATAAGGTTGAAATGTTGAAGCAGACAAGCAGAAATTTATTCTGCCAATGTTAGTTACAGTCAACAATGGGAAAAAAGGGCATTTCCAATGCATGACATTTCCTTGTTGGGAAAAGTTGGCATTAGGCCCTGGGTTTGAAAGACTGCAGAACTGGTAAGTAACCAATGCCAAGATAAGTAAATACCTGATGGCATGTCTTAGGTATCTTGTGCTTCAAGACTGTTAATGTCCTCAAAATAAAGAATGTAATAATTGTGGTGTCTTTGGGGCCTATTGAGAATCAGAGAGCAAAAACTACCCTTTAAAATAAGCAATGAAGTGGAAATTTCAGGACATCAAAACTTCTACAGGTCGTTCACCGGGTTCTCCTATCACCTCCTTATTCTCTAATCAAATAAATATACAGCCTTAGATAGCACCATATTAGTTTCAGTGTCTTGCATGGAAGAGATTTTTTTTTATATGTCTGAGAATATATGAGTTCTTGACTTATTGAAAAATTAGAGGGACATAGGAATGATAGAATTTTCTCACATTACTTAAATGGCCTCAGAATAACAATATTAATACTACCACCAAGAGTACAATTTTCGACAGCAGTTAAATTTTGTTATCATTTTTTGCATATGCTTTCCCCATTTCCCCTCCTATTTTTAAATGGTTTTCCTATATCTACATTGTCAGATCATATGACCATCACTCTCTCTTTTTTAACCCTCACTTAGTTCTACAAGTAACTGTATGTATAATGCTCTACCGATACTTACACTGATTCTAGGCATTTTGTTGTTTGAGACTCATTCTCCAGGGGCTCTTGAGAACAGCATAGCATCAATTAGCTAGCATCAATTTATTTATGCCCTTTACTGGAGTATCAATTTTGCAGATAGAAAATTACATTTTCTTTCTTTCTGTATCTTTAATATGATACTCCCTGTTTTTTTGGCAAAGAGTGCAAACTTTTAGGATGAGTTTTTTATTCCTGTTAGAAATCACTTGCTATTTTTCAGAGATGCCTAAGGCATATAATTTTTAATTGAATTGTCATATTAGGATATGCCTTTGTATTGGTTGTTCTGGGTTAGTATTGTCAGATAGGTATTTATTTTTTTCAATTTCTAGTTTCAAATTTTCTCTAAATTTCAGAAAAATTTCTTTGAGTTAGTGTTTTTAGAATCTGTTCTATTATGTTGCTGTTGTTTTCTTCTTTAGAGACTCCTATTAAGTATAAGTTGCCTCTTCTTTGGCAATTTTGCAATATTTTTTACTTTTTCTAGTCCTTATTTGCTTCTTCATTCCCTTGTAATTTTTTTTCTTCTTTTTATCTTCAATTTCTTTCCAGGCATTATTCTTTCATGTGTATTCATTTTTGCATTCCTTGTAGTTCAGACTTTATAAAGCGATTTTTTAAAAAACATTCTAATTCTTCCCTGAGTTCTGTTATCTCCTTTCTATTAGAAGGTTATGTTTTTTGGTTTTTTTTGAGGGCAGTGTCACTGGTCCTCATATGTGGGACCTGAACCGGGGCCACTGGGGTCCCAAGCCAGTGCTTAACCACCGCGCCTCTAGGCTGGCCCAGAAGGTTATGTTTTTGTTTTGTTTTGTTTTTAATCTTTCTTGTGGCCATGTCTTTTTGAAGTGCTTTCATTGTCTGTAGGAGTGGTATTCTGTTTCTTTTCCTCATAATTTCTTTTCCTCATAATTTTTGTACGGGATTTGACTTACATTCTTTAGCATCTTAAAATTTTTTTATATGAAATCACTTTCATATACACTTAAACTTTTATAAGGAGGACTTTTATAAGGAGGCATGGATCAGGATAGCTTTTCTAACATAATGAAGCTTTCTCTTCTGTTGTTTTCTTATAGTATTAAAAATGCAAGGGCTTGTTTTATGAAATTTCATGGCTAGGTTTCTGTCCTTCATTTTTATGTGGAACGTCCATCTCTTTTGTCCTCATTCTGCTCAATTTTGATTACCTTCTCGGGAGTTTTTCCTCACCGTGGGGCTTTACCTGTAAGGAGGCTGTGGGGTTCAGTTTGAGTGTTCAGGTGGCACAGACTGCTCCCACCCCTTTATACCTCACTGAGGACCCTTGTACTTGGCTGTTGCTGTAGCAGGCAAAGTCGCTCAGTGTAAGCCGCTTTTCGTCTGTTGGTCCTCTGCTTGTCCTGGTGATTACTAGTTGGCTCGGGTTCTTAGGCTGTTCAGAAGCGGCTTCCCTCTCCTGCCTGCACACAAGGGCCTTGCAGGTCTTGAGGCTCTTGGTGGTTTGTTCTCACTCACTTATATATTGTATTTTGGGTTTTTGGAGAATCTTCCCACCTAGATTTATGGTAAATGTTGTCCCTGGGTTTTTAGCTTTATTTCCTAGTTGCTTGGGTAGTTTTTATGTGGGAATTTGAAAAGATTCAAAGAATAAACCTCTGTAACACAATCTTTGCACAATGGTAACAACTTTTATTTTTTATGAAATAAGGAATTGATTTTTTTCAGCTTTATTGAGATATAATAGAGTATAACATTGTGTAAATTTAAGGTGTACAATGAGATGATTTAATACATGTATGCTGCAAAACGATTACCACAATAAAGTTAGTATGCACATTCTTCACCTTGAATCATTACCATTTTTTTGGTTGTTGTTACTGTGAGAACACTTAAGATGTAATGTCTTAACAACTTTCAAGTATACAATATTGTTAACTATAATCATCTGGCTGTACAACAGATTCTCAAGACTTATTTTTCTTATAACTAGAAGTTTTTACCCTTTGACCAACATCTCTTCATGTCCTGGCTATTATGAATAATGCTACATTGAACACAGGGGTACAAGATAGTTCTTTCAGATAGTGATTTCATTTCATCAGATAGTGGGATTGCTGGATCCCATGGTAGCTCTATTTTAATTTCTTGAGAACCTTTGTTTCGTGAGAACACTCGTTTCCATAGTGGCTGCACCGATTTACATTCCAACCAACAGTGCGCAAGGATTCTCTTTACCCCACATTCTCACAAACATTTGTTATCTCTTGTCTTTTTTATAACAGCCATTTTATCAGGTGTGAGGTGATATCTCATTGGGGTTCAGCCAACGGGAAATCAGAGAAACACAGGAGAGTGAGTCACAGCAGACCGGCCATGTTCCTGGGTGGAAGGTTATAGCTCTTATCAGGCAACATCTCCATTCAGCTCTCTTTGTCTTGGGGTTATGTTAACTTCTGTTCTTGTTCTTTCAGGCCTAGAGGTGATAATGGCATCCTGTTTCCAAACCCTAGCATAGGGTACTCTCCCTTAGATACTGCCCATTTTATTAATTTTTCCTCTGATTACCCAATTTGAGTGAGTTATCTATTTCCTGCCAGGACCCTGATTCATAAAATTCTAAAACTTCTTATATTAATTTCAATAGATTTCTGACACCCTGGTGCTGAATTGGCTTGGGCCTTATTCCGTGACTTAGTCTCCTAACTACTTGTGAGCTGGCTTTTTACTCCCCTGCTGCCATTGTCTCTTGCTGTGAAATTGCTTAGACCTAAAAACAAAAAACAAAAACAAAAACAAAACCCTGCTTGGTAGGACATTTGTTCCAGAAGAACATCACCATCTGCAGGAGAATCCCTGGCCCTGGGACTCTAAACCTGGCCCTAAACAAGACTCAGCCTCCTGTTGCTGCATCTGGTCTTTTACTCAGAGCGCCGAGTGAGGCCCAACGCCTTTGCCGATTCCTCCTCAAGATCTGTCTTCCCTTTGCTTCTGAATACATGAATTCATTTTCTGTTGGCTACATCTTATTGCTCTCACTTTTCCTTACATTGTTCACTAGCCCAACTTTTAAATCCCCCAACCTTTCTCAGAAGAAACTCTTTTGGACAATTCTAGCCTCCTCCCCTTACTTATCTGCAAACTCCTACTCCCACAGTGAGAAACCTTGCTTCCACTATCTGCCGTCCACTTACTCATTGTTCAATTCCAGCATACATGTATAAAAGCATCAGAATTGTCAACCAGTACCTCAACTTTATCAACTAGAATGCAGTGCTTATGTATATTTCTTTTACCTTTAGCTTTACAATCTCCTCCCATTTTCAGTTATGTATGTCAGCATCCATTTCCCCTACTCTCTTAAGTGAGTTGTTTCATACATTTGAATACAGTTAAGATTGTTTATCACATTCAGTATTCTATTGTGGGATTTTTCTCCCAAACCCCTAAATGATTTTTTAAAATTCTCATTCATTAAGGTTCACTCTTTGTGCTATAAAATTCAATTGGTTTTGACAAATGCACGGTGTCATATGACCACAAATACAGTATCATAGCATAGTTTCGCCATTCTAAAAAAATCTCCCATGCCTCACCTATTCAACTTTTCCGCCCCTCCTTCCTGGCAACCACTGATCTTTTACTATCTCTATAGTTTTGCCTTTTGCAGAATGTCACATAATTGGAATCATAGAGAATGTAACCTTCGCAGACTAGCTTCTTTCACTTAACAATATGCTCCTTAATTCATCCATATCTTTTCTTGACTTAATAGCTTATTTATTTTGTCACTGAATAATATTCCACTGTATGTATGTACAGCTGTTTATTAATCAGTTCACCTATGGAATCACATTTTGATTGCTTCCAGGTTTTGACAGTTATGAAAATCGGCTATCAATATTTGCATGCAGGTTTTTGTATGGACATAAATTTTTTAATCACTTGAGTAAATACACATAGGAGTGAAATTGCTGAGTTGTATGGTAAAACTATTAAGTTTTGTAAGAAACTGCCAAACTCTCTTCCAAAGTGCTTCCACCATTTTGTATTTCCACCAGCAATGAATGAGAGTTCTTGTTGCTCGTCATCCTTGGTAATATTTGGTCTTGTCATGTTTTTTGGACTTTAGTCATTCTAGTATGTGTGTAGAGATAACTCATTATTGCTTTAAATCGCAATTCCCTATTGACATATGATGTTGAGCATCTTTTCATATGCTTCATTGCCATCTGTATATATTCTATGGTAAAGTGTCTTTTTAGGTCTTTTGCCCATTTTTAAATTGTGTTATTTGTTTTCTTATTGTTGAATTTAGAAAATTCTTTGTATATTTTGAGTACAAGTTCTTTATCAGATAGGTTTTGCAAATATTTTCTTTTGGTCTGTGGCTTGTCTTTGGATTTTTTTGTAGAACAAAAGTTTTTAATTTTAGTAAGTCCAACTTTTTTTTTCATGGATCATGCTTTTGTTGTCGTATCTATAAACGCATCACCTAACTCACCTAGATTGTCTCTCATGTTTTCTTCTACAAGTCTTATATATTTGCATTTTACATTTAGTTTATGATTCATTTTGAGTTAATTTTTATGAATGGTTTGTGTTTAGGCTTTTTTTTTTCATATGAATGTCCAGTTTTCCTAGTACTGTTTTTTGGAAAGAGTATCCTTTTTTCATTGAGTTGCCTTTGTTTCTTTGTCAAAAATCAGTTGACTGTGTTTGTGTGGATCTATTTCTAGGCTCTCTATTCTGTTCCAATAATCTACATGTCTATTCTTCTGTCAATAACATGCTGTCTTGTTTACTGTGGCTTTATAGTAAGTCTTGAAATCAGGTAGTATAAGTCTTCCAACTTTGTTCTTCTTTAGTACTCTGTGGCTAGTCTAGATCTTTTGCCCTCTACATAAATTTAGAATGTGTTTACTATCTACAAAATAGCTTGCTGGGAAATTGATTGGTATTGCATTGAATCTATTATACATACCAAGTTGAGAAGAATTGAAATCTTATCAATATTGAGTCTTTCAATTCATGCACATGGAGTATCTCTCTATTTATTTATTCTTTGATTTCTTTCATCAGAGTTTAGTAGTATTGTGCATATCTAGCTACCTTTCCTTTTTTTTTTTTCCAAGATTTAAAAAAAAAAAAATTGGGGAATTAGGGTAGGGGAACAGCGTTGGGGAATCAGGGAAGGGGAATAGACAAGTTGCTGTCCTTTTGTTCTTCAGTCTAGCTGTGGTGGATGTTGCTTCACTGGCCCATGTTGGTATTATCATTGCGCTCTTCCCAGGTGAAGCAGTCGCTCACCGGTCACTGGACGGTTGCACACGGCAGCTCACGGCAGCTCACGCCGGCTGCCAGCCACTCATGATAGCTCATGGCAGCCCACTGCAGCAGGGGCTGCAGCCTACGCCATCACCGGGGACTCATGGCAGCCCAGCTCCAGATGGAGCTGTGGTTCACCATCTTAGCTGTAGAGGGTGCAGCGTCACTGGCCCCCATGTGGGATCCAAAACGTAGGCCCTGCTGCTCAGAGCTTGCACTCCCAAGCCAACTCTGAACCAACTGAGCCACTCTGCTGGTCTGACCTTTCCATTTTAAAGTTTTGGCTTGTGATCCTCCGAAGAAACATCAGAATAAGTGAAAACCATTCTGTCCATCCAATGCTCATAAAAATAGACACTGAACTTGTACTCTTTTTGTTATGGGCTTTTTTGGAATTAAAGTGTTATGTTCAGCTTCTTGGGTCCTACGTGCTTTTTGGCTTAGAAACCCAGGAAGTTTTATATGACTCCCAAGCAGATTCTTCAAATTTCAACAGATAAAAATTGTAGATTTGCTTAGGAATTTGCTCTCGTCATTTAAATACAGGGAAAACCCCTGGTTTATCTTATGTTGCTCTTTATGCCTTACCTGCTAGGCCAAACAGAGATTACTAGTCTCCCTGTAATAGTTTCTGGTTTATGACAATGGGAAGGTAAAGAGTTCCATAGAATTTTTGTTTACCTGATTAGTTCTTAATATATGAACTCCGAGTACCAACTTGGATCCAGTTCTGCTCTAATGATCTTATAATAGATAGAAATAATTATCACATAATTCTTGGTGCTGAACCCAGGTAGCAATGACTGTTAATGTTAACTAATACAATAATACCTTGGTTTGTGAGCATGATTTGTTCTGGAAACAAACTACTCGTATTGCAAGACATCCCTGTTTATCAAGTTAAAATGTATTAGAGGGCCAGCCGAGTGGCTCAGTTGGTTAAGAGCTCGCTCAAGAGTGTGAGCTGAGCTCTGAGCAACAGCTGTTTGAGGCCAGCCCGAGCTGAGTTGCCGTTGAGCTGCCAACAGGTGGCAGGATGGCTCAGCAGCAAAAAAAAAAAAAGTATTAGAAATGTTTGCTCATGTTGCGGAATACTCCAAACCAAGTTACTTGAAATCCAAGGTTTTACTGTACTTGTATATAATTTATAAGTTTACAAGCATTTTATATCCTTTATCTTTAGTTCTGTGACTTAGGAACTATTTGCTCCATTTTAAGAGAGAATGTCCACAAAACCTATTAGGAAGGTAAGCATCAAAAGCACTTCACTTTTCATAAGGGTAGAAGCTGAGACTCATGAAATGGGGGTTGGTCAGTGAGAAAGATGGTCTCAATTCCATGTACCAGCCACTGCTTTCCATGGTACCATACATCCTGCCCTGCCCTTTTACTCTTATGCCTTTGAATGGGGAAATGACATCAGAGTCCCCAAAGGAGGAGTGAATAAATCAAAATGCCAGCAGAGATCAAGGTCAGGTGCCGCTGTTACTGTTTCATACTTACTTTAAGGTGCCGTGATGGTCTATCATATGGACCACAAAACACAATAGGAAAGTGGCATTTAGAACACAAAGAGCGCCTGTTCCTCAGCAAGGGGGGAAGAAATGAATATATTCAGTTTCAAATATCTGCCCTAAGTCAAGCTTTTGGGTGCCTGTGGAAGATAAAGAAGAAAATAATATGCAAAGGGTCTTGCTGGACCCTGAAAAGCGGCATACTATAGGTAGGTATGCCAGAACCTGGAGCAAGAAGGTCTGGGTTACAGCCCATAATTACTAGCTTTGTGGCTGATTTTTCTGATCACCGATTCCGACATGTCAGGGTTTTCCCCCATACCACCAAGCAAATTTTCAGTACCGGTTGGGTGTCCTACAATTCAATTTAGCTCTCAGTTCTGATACTTTCTACCCAGAGAAACCATCAGATTCCATGGGTTAGGAACTCAAACCCACAAGAATTGCCCCCCTTCAGATGGCAATTGCAAGTCCAGTTGTTGCAATTCTAACAGATTTGGCTACAGATCACAGGTTCCCATGACTCCCTCCTTGGGTTCCATTAATTTACTAGAGCAGCTCACAGAACCCAGGAAACCAGTTTACTCACTAGATTACTGGTTTATTACAAAGGATATAAAAGGATATGAATCAAAAGCCAGATGAAGAGATGCATAGAATGAGGTTCTGAACAAAGGAGCTTCTGTTCTTGAAGAGTTGGGGTTCCTGGTATGGTAGGAAGTGTTCGAGTTCCCCAACCTGGAAGCTCTCTGAACCCTCCCCTTGTGTGTGCATTTGTGTGTGTGCACACATGGAGGCTTCATTATATAGACACAATTGGTTAGCTCATTAGCCTTGGGTGATCAAATTAATCTCCAGCCCAGCTCAGAAGGGTGGGACTGAAAATTCCAACCCTCTAATCACATGGTTGATTCTCCTGGCAACTAGCCCTGCCCCCTCCTTAGGTGTGGGCTCAAAGTCACTCATTAACATAACAAAAGAAACCTTTGTCACTGTCACCAAGGAAATTCCAAGGGGAATTTTAATGAGTTTATTTGAGCCAAACTAATGACAGTTGTCATGAAGCAAAATCTCAATGGGTTAAGAAAATGCTTCATAGAATCAAAGGAGGCCATGTGAGGAAGGTTAGATGAAATCTATGGATGATAGATTAAGGGGGCAGGAGAAAGCAAAGCAGGGAAATCTCTGGGATTGGATAAAAAGTAAAATGGAGAGACACTTCTTTTATATTGATGAATACATTATAGTTAATAACATTTTACAGCACACAGAGATGGTATTGGGAGAACAAGCTCACAATGAGGGGTTCTGTGACCTTGTGCTCTGGTGCAGTGGGGCTACCCTGAGGGGTCTGGAAAAAGGGATCACTCTGACATTCTAGCTTTGTGCCACAAACCAAATATATATTTCTTATTACAAATCTATTATCACAGTGATCTTGGACAGATTACTTAATCTCTTTGTGTCTTGGTTTTTCTTTTCTAAAAAATGTGGATATTAATATAATAATAAATTTATTACATACTAATATGTTAATTTAATAATTTAAATTAACACATGTAAAGCACTTAGAACAGTGCCTGGCACATGCTATTTATTGTTGTTGTTGCCCTTACTATTATTCTACCATGGGCGTTGAGGAGAAAGATTGTGTTAATGGAAACAATTGACTTGGGATTTAAAAAGAAAAATCAAACAAAACTTACCCAGGGCTCTAAGAGTCTTCTATGGGCCTGTGGATGAAAAAGGGGCCACATACTAAACCTGACAAGCTCAGAGGAGGCCAGTATGGCGAACCCTCCAAACTCAAGAGACTGAAATTAACCACATAGGACGGTCTGAACATAAAAATTCCTAAAAGCGGGTCATGGTGGGTAGTCACAACCTTGGCCTGTAGTTTCCTTGACAAAGGTCAATCTTTACCTTAAGTGAGGCTGTTCATTGTCTTTTTGCATCTAAGATAACATACCCTTGGAATGTCAGAATAATTCCTTTTTCTAGACTCCTCAGGGCACAGCCACCACAACAGAACACCAGATGACAGAACCCCTCATTGTTATCCTGTTCCCTGAATATCATCTCTATGTGCTGTAAAATGTTGTTAACTATCATGTAATCACCAATGTAAAAGAAGTATGTCTTTTCATTATACTTTTTATCCAATCCCAGAGATTTCCGTTTTGCTTTTTCCTGACCCTTAATCTATCACCCATATATTTCATGTAACCTTCCTCACATGGCCTCCTTTGATTCTAATTATAAAATAAGCTGCAAAGCTGCTATTCTCAGAAGCATTTTCTTAACCCATTGAGATTTTCCTTCCTCACAATTGTCATTAGTTTGGCTCAAATAAACTCATTAACATTTTCTACAGGTTTGGATGTTTCTTATGTTGACAGGTTAATTTATGTAAATTATTTCAGTACAAAGTATCTATCTCATTTCTATTCATACACTGTGTAGTTCATTGGTATTAAACTGTTCGGTCTGTAGGGTTGAGGTGGGGGAGGGAACTCAGAGACAATTTGTTTCATTATCACCCTAAGAAATTACAGTGAAGGGGCAGGTAAAATATAACACATAAAGACTGAAAAACTACAGTTTCTGAAATTGAAGCCATATTTCCAAAAATGGTCCTTTGTGCCAATGGTTTTTATTCTATAACTGATTAAAACAGGCAGGAACTATATTTAGACATTATAGCCTCCATTGTTACTTAGGATAATATAGTGAGAGAAATAAACTTACAATTACAAAATCTGTAACACATTGAACGATGGAATAAAAAATAGGAATAGTGATTTCTGTCATTCTTAGGAGTGCATTTTGTCTGAGTTACACATGCATTGTCTTGATAGAGTTGCATTGACTCAAAGTTAATTCATATATTGGGACCCAAAATGAAGAGGCTGTCCCAGTGACTTGGCCTATGTCACAAATCTAAAGCTAAGTCAGCCTGCACTTATAGGAAATATCTGTCAAGGAAATCTAACATACACCAGTCAGAATCTTCCATCTCAGTTTTAGCTAGCTTCCTTACCCTAGAAAATAGGACCTGCTAGCCAGCTAAGGAAATCCCTGACCTCCTAGCCAATCATACCCTGTTTCCCAGTTGCCTCTTCTAACACTTCATGAAACTTGTTCTTGCTCAAAATTCCTTGGGAAGAGTGTTTCACTGCTTGGGAAGCACTGTACTCCCCCAATCCACGGATAGTTTTCCCTTGAATAAGGACATCAAACTCATTACTAAATTGTTTTAGTTTTCATTTGACAACTCCTTTCAGGAAAGCAGGTAAAAATCATAATCTTAGCCATACAGATTTTTGAGTGGGGGGAGCATTATAGCAATCCTTTAGTCCACTCACTTTAAAGCAACTTTTTGGGTAACTTTTAATTTTGATGTAATTCCAAATTTGCATAAAATTTGCAAGAATAGTAGGAATAACTCCTGTGTATCATTTACCCAGGTTTACGAATTGTTAACATTTTGCCCCATTTGCTTTCCTCAAATTTGTTCTCTCTCTCTCTCTCTTCTCTGTCTCTGTCACACACACACACACACACACACACACACACACACACACACACACACACACTTTCTGAAACATTTCATTGCACCACTTGAAAAGTCTGTCTTTTCCCCATGAAATGGTTTGGTACCCTTCTCAAAAATCTTTTGACTGTATACATGGAGTTTATTTCTGGACTCTTTATTTTACTGCATTGGTCTATATATTTGCCTTTTAGGCTAGTGCCACACTATTTGATTACTTCGGCTTTGTAGTGATTTTTGAAATCAGGAAGTGTGAGACCTCCAACCTTTTTTTTTAAAGATTATTTTGGCTATGTGGTGTCCCCTGAGATTCCATATGAATTTTAGGATAAAGGTTTTTGTTTGTTTGTTTGTTTTCTGCAAAAAAGTGTTGTAATTTTGATAGGGATTGGATTGACTCTGTTAATCTCTTTCGGCAGTATTGACACCTTAACAATATTAAATCTCCCAATCCATGAACATGGGACGTCTTTCCATTAAATGTATGTTGTTTTAAGACACTAAATTTATAGTAATTTGTTTTAGCAGCATAGAGACTAATAATACACTGGCTAAATAACTAAATCCATATTCAATGTGTCTAGTGGTTTGCTTGATTTTTAAAGATCACTTAAAGATGGAGAGTACAGATTATTAATTATTAATGTTTGTGACTTTCTACCCACCTCCCTTTACCATGAATCCATCTTCCTCTCTTGCTGCTGAGAACTCTGCTATCACATATGGAGAGAAGCCTAGCTCTTCCATCTATCTTGGCTCAGGCCTCAGAGCTGTTGGTGGGGCTATCCAAAATCATTCAGCCACAGCTGAGCTGGCCTGGATGGGGAACATTGCCCTGCTAACTCAAAGAATCATGAAAAATAGTACACATTTGCTATTTTAAGCCCCTAAGATAATGAGATAATGTGTGGTTTATAATGCAGTAAATGTTAATTAATACATCCTCTCTTCAAAGAGACCTCTGACCACTCTAAATTAAAGCTCTCTGGCAGTTATAATCAGTGTGCCCAGTTATCCTGTTTTGTTTTCTTCAAAGCCCTTATCTCTCTCTGAAAGTTACTTTTAATTTATTTCTTTGATTATTTTTTGTATGTACCACATAGGATAGGAACCCTCGAAGAGCAGGGACCTTGTCTTGTTCACTGTGATGACTCCAGCATGCAAGTTCCTGACACTTAACAGGTACTCAGTAAATAGTTGTTTAATGAATGTCTGAATTTTAAAACATGTATTTTACCCACTTCCAAATATCCAAAAAACATGTATTTTACCCCCTTCCAAATTTCTATTTAATGAGCTGAGATCTGAGTATATAATATATTGTTTTATTAAACCAATGAATTATCCTTATAATCTATAAAATTTACTCACAGATTTTTGCAGTTGGTTAGAGCTATTGTTGATGTTCAATAGATTTGTAATTTGTGATTTTTTTTGACTTTTTGAACAAATTTGCTGAAGGTTGGGAAAAACTGCATCAGAAGTTGCTTGGAAGCTATACTTTTAAACTAGAAATCTAATCGTGACTTCTTAAGATAGATTATCTTGTCATTCATTTATTTAGCTTTATGGATTCAATCTTGGAAATAATTCCCTTCCCTGAAAGCTAATTCTGCACTTTAAAAATGTTGCCAATAGGTGGCACTCCTGACCCACAATCTATTAGTCTCAATTGAAATAAGAAGCTATTGCGTCTATATTTTAAAAAATTTCAGCTTTGTTGAGATATAATTGACTTATAAAATTATAACATATTTAAAGTGTACATTGCAGTGATTTGATATATGTATATATTACATTCTGAAATGATCCACCCCATCTAGTTATCATCACTTCATGTAGTTATACTTTTTTTTCTTTTTCTTTTTTTTTGGTGACAGCACTTAAATTCTACTCTGTAAGCAAATTTCGATTATACAATACAGTGTTATCAACTATAGTCACTAAATTTTACATTAGAGCCTCAGACCTTATTCATTTTATAACTGAAAGCTTGTACCCTTTGACCAACCTCTCCCTATTTCCCCCAGCCTTTGGCAACCACTTTTCCACCGTTTCTATGGGTTGGACTTTATATATATCCCACATATAAAGATGCCATGCAGTATCTGTGTTGCATATTAATTTCTGATCCCAGCAGTTCTCAGAGTTTAATACCAGCTGCTCCCTCTGCAGACTCAGTCAAAGGAATTTGCTTTGGCAACCTTCCTAGTTTTGTATTCTGCAATTTTGGTCCTAATATCTTGGTCAGCTATGCAGACCTTGGGGTTTTATGTGATTTTGAATTTTATTTATTGGAAACTACTAGTAGATTACAAATGTATTTATATAGTCTTGTATAATCTGGCCACTGAAAAGGAATTTCATTGTGATCTCACATAGCACTCACTTCCTTGATTTGTACTGTAACTACAATAGATTCCTTTCAGTTCAACAAAAGAATCCATCTCATTCCTGCTATTGAACTTTTGAACTGGTCCCTCTACCTAGAACTCCCTTTCTTCTCATCTTTACCTATTCAACTCCTAGCTCTTCATACATTTCAGTTCGAGAGTCATCTCCTCAGGGAACTTAGGTACCGAGTTCCTATTCTTCAAATTACTCAATTTATTTATTTTATTTTATTTTATTTTATTTTTTAATTGGGGAATTGGGGGAGGGGAACAGTGTTGGGGAATTGGGGAGGAGGACCAGCCAAGTTGTTGTTCTTCAATCTTAGTTGTGGAGGGCGCCAGTCACCATCTGGCTTCCTGTTGGCAGCTCGTGGCTGGAGTCTCAGGCACCCCTCTTGGAGGGCCAGTGCACAGACTTCCTTGCAGGCAGAATGACTAACTCTGAGCTCCAGCACTGGGGCAGCAGCTTGAAAGGCAATAAGGACATACTGGGAGGAACTGAGTTGTCTGGCATCAGGGTTAGGGCTGGAGGGGCAGCTTTCTCCCAGATGGAGGAACTTTTGGAAGCCATTGTTTCTTTGTTGAGCCCTTCCCTTTTCCAGTGTGTATAGGCAGGCAGCTGCCATCAACCTGGCTAACACCGTTGGCTCTGCCCTAGTAATTCACAGAACATGACCCACTTAACTTTCAGCTACATTCAGGCTGCTTCCAGTGGCTTTTTTGTACAAACTTCCTGCCTTGGCTTAATCTGCAGACTGTTCTAGGGTCTCTCAAAGGTTTACAAAACCCAAATAAGCAGCAACTGGCTTTAGTGTAGCCCGTACCTCTGGCTGAGCAGCCCTGAACCTGGCACTGGCAGCGGCCAGCCTTGGTTTATGGCTTGGCTTCTCAAGGCACCTCCAAGCACACTGCACGGGTGGTGGCCATGTGCGGATTGTTTGGTGGCTCATGCCAGGTGACCCCAGGCACGACTGAACTTGTCCTGCAGTGGGTCACCCAGCTGGCTCCAAGGACAACACACCTAAAGGGCACACTGGGCAGGCACCAGAGCCCTGCTAAATCAAATCCTGCTCCATAGGGTAAGTCCCTCCACAACAGATCCTTCACTGTAGTCATGGCCAGTCCTCACAACAAATCAGCCTGAGGGTCATTCCCTCCCACTGATGTGCAAACAGCAACCAAGGCTCAACTATATAATAGGAGGACACACACAACTCCCACAAGGGACAAAACTGGAGCACCCAGCTCTAGTGACCAGGGAGACTGCATCCACAGCACACCTACTACATAGGCCACTATACTAAGATCGGGAGACATAATAGTCCTAATATATAACTTTGGAGGAGAAAGTTTATCTCCTTTATGACCACAGATTTTGATCATTGGTAAAAAAAAAAAAAAAAAAAGAAAAGAAAAAAATACAAACAATAACAAACCCCACAGATCAAATCCATACCTTACATCATGGGGCAGGCATGGATATATGTTGAAATCCCATAGAGTTAACTGTAGGTATTTACAGATAGTCTATTTTTATAATTCCAACCTGCATTTACATTGTGCATTCTAAACACCATACATATTGAAAAAAAAAAACCAACCCAATATATTGGATACTTGGGACAAATAGAAAAGATAAAAATAGCACCAATGGCCCAATGGCCCTATCATCCAGTTTCCCATCTCTGGCATGACTCCCAGATCTGAGGGTCATCTATGTGATAGACATAGTTTAAAGGTGACATAGTTTTAAATGACTCCATGAGGACCATTTCTGAAGTATTTTGGATTTACAACTTTATAATCTCTGGGAGAACGACAAAAGTAGAGCTGGGTATGTGATCTGATGTTCATTGCAGCTTTATTTACAGCAGCCAGGACATGGAAACAACCAAAGTGTCCTTCGATAGATGATTGGATAAAGAAGATGTGGTATATATACACAATGGAATACTACTCTGCATAAGAAAAGATGAAATAGTGCCATTTGCAACAACAGGGATGGATCTTGAGATTATTATGTTAAGTGAAATAAATCAGACAGATACAGTCAAGAACCATATGATTTCACTGATATGTGGGATATAAAACTGAAAGCACCAAAGGAAAAACACAAACAAATAAAGGAACAAAAACCCATAGACACAGACAATAGTTTAGTGGTTACCACAGGGTAAGGAGGGGTGAGGGGTGGTAGATGAGGGTAAAGGGGGGTCAAATATATGGTGATGAAAGGAGAACTGACTCTGGGTGGTGAACAAACAATGTGATATATAGATGATGTGTTACAGAATTATACACCTAAAACCTATGTAACTTTACTAACCACTGTCACCCCAATAAACTTTAATTAAAAAAAGAAGATATTGTTTTAACCCTAACTGCGTTACATTCAGTGAACAGGGAGGGCTCTTTTCACTTCCATCTGCTTTTGCTCACAGAAACCAAATCAACTTTTATCTGGACCCTTTCCCTATGATATAAGATTGGAATTCTAATTACTATTGGCTCAAGGAGCTATATTTATAATAAATCAAACATTTGTTTTTCTGGCTGAGTCAAACAATCTGCACACAGTTAACTTTAATTAATTTTTAAAAATGAGCCAACTTATACTCATTATTTAAATTCAACTATTTTCAATGAAAACCAAGGTACTGTAGAAAAAACTTCCAGTTGTATAGGCTAAATCTGCTCTGCTTTGTGTCATCCTAACCAAGCTTTGACCATCATAAACAGAATTTTGAAAATTATCTTTATAAGTGAATCAAGGGTATAAAACTCCACTCTGGGTATAGGGATTAAAAAAATTATCAGCACTTATTTGGAAAATTCATTTAGAACAAGGACTCTTTGAAACAAGATTGGGACTGGTTATTGAGCCCTCAGTATGTGCAAGGCACAGTGTTAGGCACTTTTTACACATTATCTCATTTAACCATCAGAATAAACCTTTGATGCAGTGTTATAGCTGTTTTACAGAAGATAAATAGAATTACACCAGCACCCCAAAAGCTCCCTTCATGTCCCTTCCTAATCACTTTTGTGAGTATCCTGATTTCTAACACCATAGTTAGTTTTGCCTCTTTATAAAATGAATATGTAGGCTTCTCTGTTAGTGTTTGTGAGATCCATCTACGTTTCACTTAACTGAAGTTTTTTATTTACATTGATGTATAGTATGAACACTGCTATGAATATTCTTGCATATATTCTTAGGTGAGTGTGTACACAAACACAAATAAATTATTTTACCCAAACATATAGTAAGCGTTCTAGAAATGCTACCTATTATTATCATTGCTGCTAGGATTATTTTTATAATTAGTAAAATTCATGACTAAAACTGTTTATAATTTCCCCACCAAAATATTGTTTGAGTTCTTCTCAACTAATTTCTTGGCTCATTTCTAAAATCATTCTGATATTAAAAAAAAACAAAAACCTGAACAAGTGGACATACATATCATTTACAACTCTAAATCTTGACAAGAACCACTCTAATTAGTGTAAACATCCTTTATGCTAATGTAAGAGTGGCAAGTTCTGACAAACTAAGTTTCTTTTGGGGTTCAGCTCTTAGGCTTACAGATAAAACAACAGTATCCATGTTTTATACCTTGACTCCAGTAATGATTCAGATATAGATTCTCCTGATACTTGTGGACAAAATAGAGAATAAGAACTGTAGAGTCACTATAGTAGCAATTAGGAAGATTAATAAATGGTCAAATAACTGCTTACTGGCAGACTGTAGGACATGCCACAAATCCTGTTGTTCTTTTTCTGGGCCAAATTCTGATCAATATTTTCCTCACCTACTTGGATAAAGATACATTTAAGTTGACTTCTAAAATTTAAAATCTGCAAATTCTTGCTTTGATTATCTCCAGCAGCTAAAGATACAGACACAAGTTTGTTAGGCAAAGAAGATGCAAAAAGAGTGATAGAATATCAGCCTGTATTTGCATATTAGCAAACAAGAGGTTATCTTGTCACCTATCACCTCACATGGAAAACAGGAGTCTGTAGCTATGGCAAAAAGAAAAAAGGAAATCAAGTGACTAGATTAGGGGAAAGAAATGGGGCTGGTATTCATGGACATAGGAGTAGCCAATATTATATTAGAAGTGGTTGCTACAAATCCATGATCTAGATACCAGGTAGGAAAATTCAGTATATTCAACAACACAATCAGGGAATTTAATGTCTTTGGATGACATTTCTAAAATGGGAAACTGTGTTTGATAATGGTTTAAAATTTTAAAATAGCTAGCGAGTTTGATTATATCCAGTATGTATTAATTACAAGCTCATTTATGACTAAAAAATGAGAAGGCTATTTCAGACATTTTAATATTCTCCATAAAGGTTTTGCATACTTTTTGTGTGATTTATCCTTAGATACTTAATATTTGTTGAGGTTATGGTAATTTCAGCTTTTAAAAGAATATTTTATTTTAACTGTTTGTTGATGGTATGAAGAAATGGAACAGATATTTGCACATTTATTTTGTGTCCAGAAACCTTGATAAATGATTGCATTTTAACAATGTATTTAAGAATACTTTTGGTTAAGCGCTGGCCTGGGAAGACAGCGGCCCCGGTTCGGTCCCACATATGAGGGCCAGAAACACTGCCTTCAAAAAAAAAAAAAAAGAATACTTTTGGATTTTCTATGTAATCTCAATCATAATCTGTGAATAATGACATTTCTGTTTCATGCTTTACAATCTCATCTCTTCTATGTCATTTTCTGCCTTACTGTATTGGTGAAAATGTCCAAAAAATAAACATAAGAAGATGTTTATGGCTGACTTTTCCCAAACTCAAGGGGAATAATTTCAGTGCATCATAGATTGGTAAGATAATTTGCTCTAGATGTTTGTAGACAACTTTTTTTTTTTTCAGGAGAAAGAATATTTGATTCCATTCTCAGTTTGGTAAGAGCATTTACTATGAACAGATGTACAATTGTATCAAACTTTTTCCCTGGTGTTTCTTCTTTAATCTGTTAATGTGTTATTACATTCATTGGCTTTCTAATGCCTCATTATTGGTATCTCATTGACTGTGGTAGTTTGGCTTCAATTTAGTTTAAACTGTTCTTGCTATGTTAACTAAGGGCCTGCTTGATACCTCCTTGTAAGTGAACTTTCATTAATATCAGGAAGTATTGATTATTCTCTCCTTGTATCACTTCTTGCTCTAGGTTGCTTCGAAATTCTAGTCCCTTGATTTCCCTCCTCCATCTGACTGCCTTTTAATCTTTTCTTTGGTTTCTTTATATGCTGCTGTTCCTCGGTGCCCTTAGTTCATCATCTCCTAAGAAATCAAGTATGTCCTGATGATTCCCAAATCTCTGTTAGTAGTCCAAACTCCTTTTCTGAGGCATAGTAACAAATACCCAAGTGCCTAATCCATCTTTTCACTTGGATGACTTACAGATATTTCAAAGTGTTCAAAACAGAACTCATCATCTTCCAACTGTTCTTCTTTCTCCCACTCTTTGGCTTCTACACCTGCTCTCCTAGAGATTCCTTCATGTTATAGTACTCCATGTATCCAGGTGCAAAAGAAGTCTTAATGTCATGACTGGCTTCTCTTCCTTTTTATAACCCCCAAATCCATCACCAAGCCTTACTGATTCTATGTCCTAAATGCTTCTCATAACCATGAATTTCTCATCATCTCTAGACATTAATATAGCCAAAGCTATCATTCTCTTCTCAAATTTCTTTATTTATCTTCATTCCAGCCTTGCTTTATCTAAAAAATGCCCTACTTCGCTCCTTCCATCCCCCTTTTTCTTTAAAGATTTTATTGGGGAATTGGGGGAAGGGGAACAGACAAGTTGCTGTCCTTTTTTGTTCTTCAGTCTAGTTGTGGAGGACATAGCTTCACTGGCCCATGTTGATATTATCATTGCACTCTTCCCAGGCGAGGCAGATCACGGTAGCCCAGCTCCAGGAGGAGCTGTTGTTCACCATCTTAGCTGTAGAGGGCAGTGTCACTGGCTCTCATGTGGGATCCGAACCAGGGCCCTGCTGCTCAGAGCTGGTGTCCCAAGCCAGCTCTTAATCAACGTGCCACTCAGCTGGTCCCCCTTCTTTCCCTTTTTATTTTCTTTTTATAGTTTTAAATATTTGTAACTTAAAATATTTTTGTTTGCACAAAACAATTTACCAATAATTCATTACACATAATCGTTCTTGAGATATACACTTTTAAAACTTAATTAATAGAATTTAATCGAGAAGTGTGACAGAAATATTGAAAAGGGCCAAGGTTTTTGATGATTTTATTCTTTTTTTTTTTAATGTTATTTGGTAACACTTGAACTCAATACTGACAATAGAATATTTGTTTTCTGACACACCAAGACACGAAGTCTGTAACTCTGAGTTCATTTCTGATGAATTAATAGCTTTTGTCAAAATCATTGTTCCTAGAGTATAGAACAGATACTTGTATTTACTATTTTCTTATTTTATCTGAAATGATTATCTACCTATTTTCTGTCTATTAAAACTAAATTGACAGCATTATAGTCTCTGGCCAAAACAAATGGAACAAATACAAAAATAAGGAGCAAAACTGGGAAATTGTATAATTGCGAATGTATTTCTCATAGCTGAGGAACATTTAAATTGAAATTATAGTGAATTGTCAGTTAGACTTTAATTTCAGAAAAGTAGTTTGAATTTTGGTGTGTTTTTGAATATTGTTTGCTTACTCCAAAACATGACTTGGTAGTTTCCTCATGAAATTCTAAGTACCTTCAAAATCCAGGGCAAATATCACCTCCCTTCTCTCCCTGACAATAATGTTTCTAGTTACCTTTTCTGTGTTCACATTATATTTTATCTCATTGTTTCTTTCTGTGTTTTCATTATTTTATAGATTTCTCAGTGCTTTCTTCTTTTTTTTTTTGTAGTAACTATATTGCATTTGGAAAAAGCTCTGATGCATAGCAAGCACTCACAAAATATCTTTATTGATTAATAACTAAATTATTTAGATTATCTCTAAAGCTTTCTTTGAAAAAAAACACTAAAATATTTGGATTCAAATGGTATAGTATTTCAAGTGAGGAGGAAAGTACAAATCAGTGAAAAAGAATCTGGCCCATATTTGCATCCTAACATATTTGACTTTCACCTTTTTAATCATCACCACAAGTGGAAAATTTCAGTCTGTGCCAAAGATAAATGGAAACACAAACTGTTTGGTTTGGAAATTAGTAGCCCTTTTAAAGAAATAAAAACATTTTCATGAAAGTATGTGAGACTGCATACCTTAGCAGATCTTTCTGGATTAGAATTGGAATTACAATAAAAGCACAAAGATTTTCTTAAGTATATATATATATATATATATATATATATATATATATATATGAGGCTGTATCAAACAGCAAGAAGCTCTACTTAAGACTGGAATTGCAACAAAAGCAATGAAGATAAGGATCAAAAATGGATGCTATTCTGCAACAGTTTGATTATAAATTTATCACTGAGATATAGTATCGGAAATTCGGATTTTCTTTTGTGGAAATGCCCACCGAATTGGATATAATCTTTCTGATACTGTCAATAGCAGAATTCGTAATTGGAATGTTGGGGAATACGTTCATTGGACTGGTAAACTGCTCTGAATGGGTCAAGAACCAAAACATTTCTTTAGCTGACTTCATCTTCATCTGCTTGGTTATCTCCAGAATCAGTCAGTTGTTCATATTATTGTTTGAGTCCTTTATAATGGTGTTACCTCTACATGTAACTCTCAGTTATAAACTGTCAAAATTTATTACTTTGCTTTGGAGAATAGCTAATCACTTCACTACCTGGCTTGCTACCTGCCTAAGCATTTTGTACCTTCTTAAGATAGCTCACTTCTCCCACTCCCTTTTCCTCTGGCTGAAGTTGAGAATGAACAGAGTGCTTCTCATGATTCTTGTATTTTCTTTGTTCTTTCTTTCTTTAGACTTTCTATTGCTAGAAACATTTAATGATCTCTTCTTAAAAGCCTATGTGATAAATAATAATAATATGACTACATATATAGAGGAAAGTAAAGCTGTCTTTGTTAAAAACCTGGCTCTTCTTAGCTTAACCAGTTTGTTCCCTATTGTTTTGTCCCTGACCTCATTGTTCCTTTTATTTCTGTCCTTGGTAAGACACACCAGAAATTTGCAGCTCAACACCATGGGCTCAAGGGACTCCAGCACAGAGGCCCATAAAAGGGCCATAAAAATGGTGATGTCTTTCCTCTTCCTCTTCCTAGTTCATTTGTTTTCCACACAACTGGCAAATTGGATATTTATTATGCTTTGGAACAACAAATTTACAAAGTTTGTCTTGTTAGCAGTATATGTCTTTCCCTCAGGACACCCAATTATCTTGATTCTGGGAAACTGCAAGCTAAGACAGAAAGCTTTGAAGGTTCTCTGGCATCTTAAAAGCTCCTTGAAAAGAGAAAAATCTGTTACAGCTTTACAGATAGACTTTCCAGAGTCTTTTCAAAAATAATAGCTTACTGAGGAGACTTTGAGGATTGATTTTCACTTCTACAGTTTGTTTTTTTCCCCTAGCATTGTCGAGCATAATTGAATTTTTCTCTAGAAACAGGTTAATTTGTTGATAATTTACACATGGTCAGCCAATATAATTTTAAAAGCAATCGTTTTGTTTAAAACATTGGTTACCAATATTCTTTCAAAGATAATCTGAATTATTTAATCTTATATGCAAAAGGTGTATGTAATTGAAACTCATGTAGGGGCAGAGGCACATAGTTCTTTAGCAATCAGGATGAATTACAAATCTGACTAGGCAGAAGATCAATAAAATGTTTATAGAAAGGTTAATTGAGCAACTAACGTCATGGATGGGAAGACCTAACATTTTCTTGAATGAAAAAGCATTGCATTGTTGTTTGTATTGTTAATAACGAGGGAATGAAATGCTTGAGAATAAGAATAATATTTGCAGTGCAAAATACAATAATTATCTTTAAGTAGAAATTGGAAACACATGCTATAATGCTAATATTAATTGAAATCTCCCATTCATAAACATTTTGATGTATCTAAGGCATTTATTAATTTTGTTAAATTCCAGGATAGGCAATATGAATTTTCAGAGTGGCAGAAATAGATATTTCTACCATGTTATGTAATAAAATTAAAAATATATAGAATTATTCCTTAATTCAAAATCACATTAATATTGTTACTATAAAAAGATCATAATTATGTTGAAAGCAAAATTTATAACAGAATACCATGTTTAGTGTAAATTTTGGACATGCATAATATATGTTGTGCTGTTTTTACTATAATAATCCAAATTTAAATAAGGTAGCTACACATTGTAAATAAAGTTAAGGGTGGGAAAATTTGCTATAAACTTTTAAACATGACAGTATAGATTATAATATTGTACAGATGCTATATGTGTATGGATAATGGAATTCTTTAAAAATGAAGAATTCGTTTTTTAGGGTTCACTTTTTCGTGTAGAAAACTGCAATTAAATGGTGATAAATATGGGGGTTGTAAATTAATCTTGATGGAGCCGGAAGCAAGAGCACTGCCCTAGGGCTGCTCCCTAGAGCTGGGAATGAGGTTAGAACTAACACCCCACCCTGGCCTCCACATCCTCCCATCCCATATGTAGAAAACTAAATTGCAAGCACATCTAGGCGATGTGGTACTTCTGTGTATTAATAACAATAATATTAATAATGGTTTTAATGATAAGAAATATAGTACATATTTTACTAAGTAATTTACATTTTACAAAATGAAATGTACATATATCATTTTGGAACTTACTTAGTATTTATTACAAGATTATCATTGTAATTATCTTGCCTTGGTAAAAGGTAATATGCAAGCAAGCTGAATATGTTTAAATTTAGATGTTGAGTTTGTTGGATATTCTTTCGTGTAAATGACTTAAAGATAATTTTGTACTCTTTATAAGATGATAACCAAAAACACTGTTTAGTCTTTAGTGTTTCTAAATTTTTCTTTTGTAAGCAAGAGAAAGTAATTGAGCCAATTTATGAGCAACCCTTGCTTCTAATAAGTGTGTTTTAGGGGTAAATAAACAATTATCTAATTAGGAGTAAGTCCATACTTATGCAGCAACCTTAAGGAGATGGAACTATAAGGAACAGGGTCCTATTTTTGACAAAGAAGTACAGCAGCGGACTAGCAAAAGCAAGCCGAAGCCATAGGTTGGGGTTATTGCAATTGATGTATTGTGATCTGCGTATTTGAATGGTAGATCAGATCAGGCTCTGCACCGCTACTTTCTCCATAACCTTTGAGCCTTTGTCCAAGAACCTTTGTAGGGGACTTAGTAGCAGCCAAGGCACAGTCCAAGAGCCACTCCCAACATTTGCATCGCCAGTCCAATACAACCTGGAGAAGAACGACTGACATGGGACCAAAGTGTCGGGGAGCGACAGAGATTATTGCTGATTTCTTGTTAACCACTCTCTTTCACTCACCAAATAAATGTTCATTTTAAGAATTTGGGTGTAATCATTGTTTGTTTCAATTTGTCCACCCAGGTGGTTTATAGGAGAGAAACAAATGACCTGTTTCAACTGCTGAAATAGTCGTATCTCTGATCCCTAGGTCATCAGGTAAGACATAAACCAAACACAGCCAAGGCATGCTTCCTTGAATCCTAATGAATGTATCTATCAGAAAGAAACCCACACCTATACTAATCTCTGAGAAAGAGACATGCCAATTTTCTCTACATCTCAGGTGTTTTATCTACTCTTGGTCAGCAGGTGGCTTCTCCTTGCAAGATCTTGATTAGACTTCATCTCCCATGAACCAGGGACATCCACTAAGGGGCATTTGCATCTCCACAGTCATTCTCAATTTTGTCATTCAAGATACTGGTTATGTAATCTAGATTAGTAATCTATGAGGACCTTAAGACCAATCTTCACAAGAACAAATTGATCTGAAAAGCTTGATGAATTTGAGAAACGTATATAGGCAAACTTTTCAAGTTCTACTTTTTTTACACCAATATAAATGCAGCCTCAGGACTCTAAAGAAATGCTCAACCATTTTTATTTTAAGCATGAGACTCTAATGCTTGTCGGTGTGGAGACTGGTGTTATTAAATTAGACTGGTTCTATCTTAGGCTTGTCATGAGGGAGAGCCAGTGAGGATATGTTTGCCCTTTAAAGATTTTGAGGGGAAAAAAAAAAAAAGCCAGCCCTCAGTTTTGAAAATTAAAGGAATGTGCTAAGTGAAACCAAAAATCTACAATGAAACATGAAAGGATGTTCATGTATAGCAGTGATTAAGCTGGGCCAATAAATATCCTCCGTTTGTGAAAGATGAAATCTCTGTCCCTTTGAGTTATGGCCCTGGCCCCAGCTAATTGCTTCTGGGGTTAGGGTGCAGCCAAAGAAACAGTGAAGGTCTCTTTTACCTAAATAAACACAAAGGCCAATACTTTAATTTAGTGACTATCAAAGGAGTCATTGCTAAGTTTAATGAAAGTTCCAAGTTGTGATTCAAAAAGAACCAGGAGGCTCTTTCTTTGCTTGCAAATAAATGGAAAAGTTTGCTATTGGTAGGATCAGAGAGGTTGTCACAGCTAGGGGAGCACTTGTTGCTGGCTTGCCTGAGACTATTGGGAGATCTGAAAATGTGGGCTTGGGGAGGACAAAGACAATAGAAAGAGTCATATAGAAAGTTCATGTATGTTATTACACTGAAGATGTCACAGACACAGAGAGGAAACAGGAAGAATTCACACCAAAAAACGTAGTATTAATGAAAGAAGCTCCTAAGATCTTCAGTTGATTTACCTTTTTTAACTCACATAAGCAGTAGTTTATCACTATGTATTTATGAACATCACTTCAAAGGTCAGGATTTTTTTTTTAAATTTAATTAGGCCAATGTATTTTCTCACTATTTCTTGGAGGAAATGTCATTCTTTCTACTAATAATTATAAAATCAATGTTCATAATTTTTCTGATTTTAATCATAGTCATCATTATAAGTTTTGAATAATTATTTTAGATTATCACTGTAGCATATACATCAATTTAATTAATGGTTATTTGTCCAAAAATTTTGTAATAATCTCCCTTGTATTTAAATATACAATAATATCTTTTCATAACAAATGTATAACACAACCATTTTAAGAATGAAGCATGTAGAGACAGTTCAACCCAGGAGCTGAGACAGATCTGCAGTTATGTACATTTTTAACAATGTGATTATTAGCTTGGACTTTGAATTCAATTCATAGCATATGGTACTTGTGATTTTTATACTTGTCATGACACCCTTTAGATCAAGTTCTTTCTTTAGTGTAACTATGAACTCGCATATTCTTAAATGACTAAGCCCCTGCTGGCTGACTTGTTGCTATCTGGCTTTTGTCCACTGCTAAACCATGTCCACGGAAGGACTCCTCTTCTCAGATAGCCTTCTGTACCATTTCAGGCTATCTCTGAAAACATCAGTGATCTCTAGGACCATCTTGTTCCTCTGCCATTAGATCTAGAGTTTTCCACCCATGTCCAACTCCCTGGGCTGGACGAAGTTCTCTCTCATGAAGAAATGTACGCAGGCCCCCACCTCCAGGGTGCTAAGTCTGCAAGTTTTTATGATTCTGTGTGACTTGGTTAGAACCACAAAGTGTTGGTTATTTTAGGGTTAGTACAGAAAATTTTCAAGAGTTCATACATATGTTGCAAACTTTAGTTTTAAGGAGTTACTTTCTTCTCTTACTTTTATACTAGTTTCACAGTCAAGTTTTATTCATTTTCTCTTTTTCTGTGCTCCCAATAGGATTATCAACTAAGTTAGGACTCATTCATTTAACAAATAGTTATTGAAGGCTTACTATTTGCCAAGTCCTTCCTGTTCTAGGAATTAGAAATCGATTGGTGGTCAACAACAACGCAGACCCTTCCGGCATGCAGTTTAAATGGCTGCCAAGGTAATTGGTGCCTAAGGTTATGTAGTGTAAGTGCCTAGCATTAAGCTTTTGCTTGTCCAGGCATCCATTTCAAAGACATTTGTCTAGAACAAACATATTGTCAGCTGTATGACACAGCTACCAGTAAAACACTAGATAAGAAGCCAGGCTGCTCCAATGCATGGAGTTGCTCATAAAGTCCTGGCTAACCTAGGTAACTGACCAGCTGAGTGACCTCACTTTTCCCTTCCTAAGCCCTAATTCTCCCTTATTATTATTTTTTTTGAGGGCAGTGTCACTGGCCCTCATATGTGGGACCCAAACCCGGGCCGCTGGTTTCCCAAGCCAGCGCTTAGCCAGCTTAGCCACCACGCCACTCGGCCGCGCCGCCCACCCCCACCCCCCGCCCCTTATGTTTTAAATTCACCGAAAAAGAGTAAACTTGTGAACAGGTAGGCACCCCACCCTCAACCTCAGTAAAGGCAGAACCCCAGGTCTGTACTTTCTCTTCTCTACCTGTGAATTCCTCATATGGCCTTGGGTCTGTTGTAATAAATCTTGTTGTTGTTTTTTTTTGAGGGCAGTGTCACTGGCCCTCACATGTGGGACCGAACCGGGGCCGCTGGCTTCCCAAGCCAGCGCTTAACCGCCGCGCCACTCGGCCGGCCCAAATCTTGCTTTTTTTAAGTTCCCTGGTTGTTGCTGCGGTGGGTCTTGCAATCATAACTGCAAGGGCTGACCCAGCCACAACATTGGCCTTGGTGAGGAAATGTACTCGTATGTGGGAGTCTCCTCAAGTAGTTTGGGTCCAGATGAGTGCCTCAGGCATGACAGCGTCACTATTGATAGGCTGAGACCCACACGAAACAGGCTGTCGACTAGAGTCAAAATTGGCTGGATGGGGAATACATTGTAAGAGGGCTACATCTTGTCTTGTTCCTGGAGAATTTTCATAGATTTGCAACTTGTGGATAGAGAGTTTTTTGCCTGGATTTAGGAGGCACTGTAAAACACACATCAGGGAGTGCTCAGTGAATGTCAACAATATATTCCAGACCAATTACGTCAGAATCCCTATGCATGGCTCACAGGCATTAATACAGTATATATGAGTATATTTAAAGTTTCCTGGGTAATTCCAACTTGCAGTCAAGGTTGAAAAATCATCATTTTAGAGTTAACCTGTTGTTGAAGCAAAAAGCAAGCTAAAATATATTTTATTTTAAATTGATTTTTTGAGACAAACAATTTTACCAAAAGCATAATTAATAAAAAGGAGAAATGACCTCTGACCCCTGCCTTATTTTTTTGCTTTTTTTAACTTTATTTTTGCTTACTCTTTTCTCTCAACTTAGCTTATTCAGAATCAAATGAACAGTAATTTTTTTGGAAACAAAGCTCAAAAATTCAGAGTGATACCTCAGAGAGAACTCTGATTTTGCTATCTTTGCATATGCTTTTACATCATTCTGGAAAATCATTTTTCTTTTTGTCTATTTCTTCGAGAAATCCTAAAAAGCTTCCAGACCAAGCAAGTTGTCACTATCCTTACAATACTAGAATTAACTATTTACCATAGATTTTGTGGCATCCTCCCCATGTTGCAATTGTATTTGGGTCAAACTTTTGTCACATTCAATAGTAATAGTTTATTTAATGTTGGTTTTTCCACTATTCTGTGAGCTCTTTGTTACTTCTCTTTATTACACTTATTTTGTCTCCAATAGTGTCTAAAATATTATGGATTTCATTACATGGAATTAGTGAATAATGCCTGTGCTATAGAGATTACTTTTAGAGAAATCTATTAAAATCAAGAAATTTGAATCCAAATAGTATTGAGTTTCAAATGAAAGGGAAAGTACAAATTGGTGTAAAGAAATGTCTTATGTTTGCATACTTGAATTTATTCTTCCAGATATCCTCACAAGTGGAAAATTGCTGCCAGTGCCAATGATGAGTGGGCATATTTACTGTTTAATTTGGAAATCAGTTAGCTGAGTGAAATTAAGTTAACGTTTCTTATTAAGATCTGTGAAACTGGATCTGTTTGCACGTATTTCAGACCTATGGCTGAAACAAGAGAGAAAGATCTTTCGTGAAGATACAGGAGATGGTATCTGAGTTTTTTGGAGCATTTTTAATAAAAAAGTGAAACGTATCAAACTGGATATTATTCTACAACATTTGGACAGCAAAAGAAAAAAATCAGTGGAAAATAGTATGAGCTTTCTGGATTCTTTCTACAGAAATGCCATCTGGAATTGAAAAGATTTTTCTGATGACGTCAGTAGGAGAATTCATAGTTGGAATGTTGGGGAATAGCTTCATTGTACTAGTTAACTGCCTTGACTGGGTGAAGAATCAAAAACTCTCATCAGCTGACTGCATCCTCACCTGCATGGCCGTCTCCAGAATCATTCTTCTTTGGATCACACTATTTGACTCATTCATAATGGTGTTATGGCCATACCTATATACCATTAAGAAGATATCAAAATGTATTGCTGCTTTTTGGACACTATCCACTCACCTAAGTACCTGGTTTGCCACCTGTCTAAGCATTTTCTACTTCTTCAAAATAGCCAATCTCTCCTACCCCTGGTTTACCTGGCTCAGGTGGAGAGTTGGCAGAGTGCTACTTGTGCTTCAACTGGGGTCTCTACTCTTATTATCTTTCAGTATTACATTAACAGATACCATAAGTGATTTCTGGATTGAGGTCTATAAAAGATGCGAAAGAAACTCAACGTGGTCTCCCATAGTAAGTAAAACTCTGTATCTTAACACCTTGATTGCTTACAGTTTTATGTACTTCATCCCCTTCCTTCTGTCCCTGACTTCACTGTTCCTCTTGTTTCTCTCCTTGATGAGGCATACCAGGACTCTGCAGCTGAACTCTAACTCTAGGGACTTCAGCACAGAGGCCCATAAAAGGGCCATGAAAATGGTGATGTCTTTCCTCCTCCTCTTTATGCTTTACATTTCCTCCTACCTATTAATAGGTTGGATTTTCCTGACACTGGAGATACATATGGTCAATATGCCTGTCTTGTTAATATCAGCTGTTTTTCCTGTAGCCCACTCATTTATCCTAATTTTGGGAAACAGCAAGCTGAGACAAACTGGCTTAGGATTATTGTGGCATCTTAGTTGCCACTTGAAAAGGGCACAACCTTTAGCTTCATAGACTTTTATAGAATTTCCTGTTTTTCTCACTGGTTTCTTCCAGATACTATTGAGCATCACAAACTCCCTTGAATGGCCTGCAAACTAACGATTGACTCAAGGTTTCTTTAAAACGCAACCATCAGTGAGATAAGACTTGCTAGTAACAAGATAAGATAATACTTGAGGCAATATGAATATAAAGTATATAATACAACATGTATTAATTTTATACGTCCTGGCAAATATTTATTAATTTATGCGTGAGGAAAAAAACGTGATTATTTAGAAATAAAAATCCCTTCCAAGCTGGATTACGTAAAATATTGATACAATATTAAGTGAAAAATACATCAAGGGATAAAAGTGCTAGAAATAAATAATCTCAAAAAAACAGACATGGGCCGGCCGAGTGGCTCAGTTGGTTAAGAGCTTGCTCAAGGGTGTGAGCTGAGCTCTGAGCAACAGCAGTTCAATGCCCAGCCCGAGCTGAGTTGCCGCTGAGCTGCCAACAGGTAGCAGGATGGCTCAGCTAAAAAAAACAAAAAAAAAACAAAAACAAAAAAACCAGACATAACTTTTAAAACAAAGAAGCAGACTATCATTAGGAATCCATGGTAGATACTACCTTTGCACAATAAGAGAAAAACCAGCTGAGTTTATAAAAAGAAATTGAATAATTATCCCTACTTGTACAATAATATACATCTCCTCTATAGCGATAAAAATCATACCTAGATGCCGAGCTTGTGTGTGGGGTGTATGTGCATGTAAGGGTTGTTTGAACACTAGTGTCCCTTGTCAGAGAGGACAAACATGACCAACTTAACAGGGATAAAAATAGAAAGTTTACAAGAGAATATCAAATATTTGTGTAAGTTTTAGAAATGTTTGTGTGAATATATAGTACTGAGTTGACTTTCATAATAAAATAATTGAAATGAGGGCCGGCTGAGTGGCGCGGTGGTTAAGAGCTGGATTGGGATGCCAGCGGCCCTAGTTCGGATCCCACATATGAGGGCCAGTGACACTGCCCTCTAAAAAAAGAAAAATAATAATTGAAATCAAATCAAAGTAGCTGAAAATGAATATAATCTTAAAGCCAGCAGGAAGTAAAATTTTGCTTGCTAATGATATTACAATTTGGATATAATAGTTTGCAATATCGTAATTTTAGAGGTTATAATTGTAAAAATATTCCGTAACTATCAAGAATGAAAAAAAATCTTTACAACTGCCATAATTATTCAGTGGTAGAAGCAAACAAAAACAAACTAGAAAATAAATGTTGACTATATGTGGGTTATAAGCTTGTTTTGATGGAGTGGCAGGTCAAATCTGATGCTGGGAAGAATGTAAAAACCATAAGGCTTCGTAAAGCATACTTTCCAAAGGGAACTGTGTTATGGGGTGCTCGCATGTGTCCATGATGAAGAGATAGGTATATTCAGGCTTACATAAAGATCTAGATTTTTAAACTGCATTCATATGTTGGACACTATATAAGAAATTTCCAGGTTGGGGAATTGGATGAAGGTAATGAAAAGGTATAAACTTCCAGTTATAAGTACTGTGGTTGTAATTAATGTACAACATGATTAGTAAAAATAGCACTGCTATATGGTCTATTTTAAAGTTGTTAAGAGAGTAGGTCCTAAAAGTTCTTATCACAAGGAAAAAGACATTTTTTGGTATCTATATGAAGTGATGGGTGTTTAATAAACTTACTGTGGTAATCATTTCATAATACATGTAAGTCCAGTCATTATGCTGTACACCTTAAACTTATGCAGTGCTGTATGCCAATTATATCTCATAAAATGAAGAAAAAAAATAAAATTTCCTAATGATTGTACCTGGGATTGTCTTGCTTTAGGAAAGATAAGCTTCTAATCATATTGGCTATATTTAGGTTTAGATATTGAGGACACTTTGGCTTAGAATGTACCCCTTTCAGAATAAAAGGTTAAAGATTATGTTGTACTTACTAGAAGTAAACATATTTACTTTTAGTTTTTACGTTTATATTTTAGTGTTACTAAACTTTTAATGCCCAAGATTAAAAAAAGCAACAACCAGATTTAAACAACTACACACAGCCCTTGCTTCTTATCAATGGGATTTAGCAGATTTAAGCAGTAAATATCTCAGTAGGAGTGAGTCCTCACTTATCATGTACTCATCTTGGAGAGATGAAGCTCTAAGAAGCTTATTCCTGATAAGAGAAGCCCAGAAGATAACCATTAAAAATGAAGCCTGGGTTACAGTCTGGGCAGTGGGACAGATGTATTGCATTCTTGTCACTAAAATGGCATTTTGGGATTAAACTCTGTGCCTCCTCTTCCACACCAAGAGCCTGTGTTACAGAGCTCAGCCATGATCCAAGAAAAACGAATACTATCACATCCACAGCTAGTACCATGCAACCTGGAAAGAAGTATAGCCTGTTCTGAAACCAAATCTGTGGAAAAATAAAATAATTATTATTGTTTTTTTTTTTTTTTTGCCAATTACTTTCCACTAAAATACACTTTTTATAGTTTTAATGTAATGAGTTTTTTTTCAGTGTGCCCACACCTTGGAGAGGAGAGTTGCAAATGACCTGTTTCTCGTGCCAAGAGGCTATGCCTAGCTCTGCCCTATGCCTAGAACTAAAGCTGAGAAGATATTTTAGTGTTCAAGCTATGTTGTCTTGAACTTTACTGAAAGAAAAGGTCCCCTTGGAAATATGTATGGATCAGTGCAGATTTCAAAGAATGTGACAATGTTGAATTTCTGATGCTTCAGGTATTTTGTGTCGCTGTTGATTAAACCTCATGTCCTCTGAGCCAGGGATTCCTTTATTGAAATACAAACAAAGGGGCCATCTGCAAAACTCATACTTCCACTGTCCACTCACCTGTAACATTGGTTAATGGTGTCCATAGAAATCTATGCCCTTGTGCTGGGCTGCCCACAATAAACCTTCATTTAAAAAAATTATAGGGGCCGGCCGAATGGCTCAGTTGGTTAAGAGCTCGCTCAAGGGTGTGAGCTGAGCTCTGAGCAACAGCACCTCGATGCCCAGCCTGAGCTGAGCTGCCGCTAAGCTGCCAACAGGGGGCAGGATGGCTCAGCTAAAAAAATAAAATAAAATTACAAGATGGTTGATTTGATAAATTCATAAAAAAGTTAGATTATATATATAATTTTGGAGGGGGTGCTACTTAAAAAAATCACAGGTGACTGATGGGCTATTTTCAATTTCAGCAATTTGGGGGGATGCCAGCATAGATACAGCTTCAGAAGACAAAGGCACTATCTCTAAGTTGTACTTTGGTACCTCTATTCCTTAGCCCCACATTTAAATGAGTTAGTTTTAAAAATAACTTTTTCCCTTTCACATAGCTCTAACCTCTGAATTTTAAGGATTCTATTAATTATTTTCCTCTTTGACTGCAGTTTGACATGCTTCAATTTTTTTTTTTTTATCAATTAAAATCTAAGTCTCTTTGAAAAAAATCTCTACTTGCAAATTAAACATCTTTTTGTTTCTTTACCTATATTGGACACAGCCTCTATTACTGTGCTGATCAATGGTTTCAGAGCTGACATTCTAGGTACAGTATTTTAGTGATTTTTGCCTTTTTGTTGTGTGATGATTTTTTGCCGCTCATTTTGATTCATATAAAATACCCAATCTACCTCACTCAGAACGTAAATGACTTCCATTCTTCATTGTTCATTGCTGCGCTCCATAACCTTACCGTGAATAAATACACACACTTGGTGCTTGAAAGCCATAAGAATGGTTAAGAATTTTTAGTTTGCTGCAGATCTCCTCCAGTTAGGGCAGAAACTGGAAGGAGTACCCTAAGATGTACTAATTAAACTACAAAGAATTCCATTGTTCCTTCTTTTTGTGTTATAGGAACTCAGGAAATCTTCTTTGACCTTTCAGTTGTCCCAAGGGCATTGTTGAGATTTGTATTTGTGGGAGTTGGGGGGTGAAAAGGTGTTGACTCCAGCTGTAAAGATTCATGACCTGTCCTGGTGGTAATACTGCTGGGCAATAGGCTATCAAGTGTCCTTGTTCAAGTTGCAAGAAAGTTCCCACACTCATGGTAATTCAAGTACACTGATGGGACTTGATCCAACCCAATTGTTGGGAATTCTTTTATTGCAGGGGTTCTTTCCTTGGTCCACTTACCTGGAAGCTTCTAAGTCTGCTCTTCAGACTACTTTCCAGGTTCAAAGTTTCTGGCATTAGAATTTTTCTCTCCCTCTCCTTTTGTCCTTATATTCCTAAACTTCCCACCCGAGTCCTTTTATGTCTCCATGTGTAAGTCCTATTTTCTTCTTAACTCTATCAAATGACATTGATGCTCTACCAAGATAATCCTCCATTAAAGTAGGTCTGCAAGGTTTTGTAACAAAATTTAGTTAGGCCTTCTCTGGCAGTGATGGACATAGCTTCAAAAGTTGTAATTATCTTATCTCTACTCCTTTCCATCTTAGGCTGTCCTTTCCTATCTCCTTCCATTCCACAAATATGCGACATGACTTTAGGCAGCAGAGAGTATAAAATACTTGATTTATCAAATCATGTTAAATATTTATATTGTAATATATATAACCCTCAATATATTTTTAAAAAAGATATTGCCAACTATTACCCAGGTAATGGGTAAATTTGAAAATTTGAGAAAAGAAACAGGATTATTCAGAATTACTTAAACATTGTAAAAAATTGAATCCCCTATCAAATGTATTTTTAGGGATAAACTTGAAATTCAATTATAGTTTGGCCAGTTACTATCGCTTTGGGAAAGCTATTTAACCTCTTTAAATCCCAGTTTGCTTATCTGAAAAATGATGATGAAAATGTCTTCCTCATAAAATAGACATGAGAATTATGGAGATTATGTATATAAATAACTTTTTATAGTTCCTGGCATTAAAAATTCAGTAAAATTTAAAAATGATGCTGACAGTGATGTATGCTCTTTTAGCCAAGTAATCACACTTGTTTTTACCCTCAATTAAAAAAAAAGTCATTCCCCAACCCTTAAGTTATATGTTACTATGAGCAATATTTCTCTTGTATAAACTGTAATAGAGCCACCCTTCCCATCATTTTTATCAGTTACACTTCAGAACCAAGTTTTTTCTTTTATTGGTTAGCACCTCTTTGCTTCTTCACACTTGAGGGATATCTGGACCAATCAATATTCAAGCTGAACTGAAAAAGCTCATTTGTGGGAAAGAAAGTGGATCACCTTAATACCAGGGGCAAATATATCTCTATTTCCTTCGTTGACTACTTGTAGAATGAAACACCTAATTTGACTTTCATTTAACCATATGTATTCTCTACCTTGTTCTTGGCTGGGGATAGAGCAATGAGCAAATAAAATCGTTGGCTTCATATGTTACCTGAAAGGATGCCAAGAACAATACAATTACTTGTAAATTAGAATAAGTGGTTTTGTCAGGGCAAAAATATTGTTTTCTCCCCTGGGAAATTTCACTGAGTTGTAGTATGTGGGAAGAAAAATACACATCTAGGTTTCAGAGCAATTGTGAAGAATAAATGTTAAATCATGGAGCTTTCATTCAGTTTCTACTATATATTTGCTGCTGATACTACAGGCTGTAAAACTGGATTGGATACAGCATCTTCCCACACAGAGTTTCCAATCTAGTTGCAGGAAACACTAAATAGTAAGTCTGACGTGCCTTCGTTTCTTTAGTGTTAACAAAGGACTGATCTGGAGAAAAAGGTTGAAGGCACATGTTCCTATAGCCAAACCCAAATGGACTATCCCTAATCTCACTATTCCAGGATAATGACAGTCATTCTTTTATGTTACAAATTGGGACATTACTGCCTCTATGGAATAGTGATGCCTACCGTTTGTAAGTTCCTTGGCATTATGGAATTATTTCATTGATCAAATTACATTTTTGATATTTTAGATTAAAATGTTTTAGTTCCTGCAAGTGATCACAGCAATACATAATTATCAAGAAAAGACAGTTATAGAAACCTGTCTTTCTGGATATTAAAAAAAATCTGATAATTAATGCATAATTAGGCAAAAATAAAGCAGCCTATGAAAATGACATAGGTTAATCTTAACACAGCCCTTAGCTGGAGTAAAAGAAATGAACCCTAATCTGATCAGAGTAATCTGGGAAAAACATAATGGAAAAAGTGACATCTAAGCATAGCTTTACAATACAGGCAGAGTAACCATAAGCAAAAAAAAAAAAAAAAAAAAAAAAAAAACCCAGAAAGAAAAGCAGAGTAAAAAAGGCAGAACAAAGTGTAAATAGAGAGAGAAGGATGTACTCAATAGTTGGGCCTGAGAGGAGGAATGAAGGGCAGGAAGAACAATTACCCAAAGCCAGACGTGGTGCTGGAGGGGAGGCTTATTTTACAACCCTAATATATACTTGTTTGATGGACACAACTAATAGAACTATAGAATACACAACTAATAGAACTATAGAATACTGCAAATACCCTAATATATACTTGTTTGATGGACACAACTAATAGAACTATAGAATACTGCAAATAGTTTAAATCTTTACCCTGGCAAGTAGTGACCTCTTTTGGCTCAAACATCTCACTTAAAATCTTGGAGTCTCTTCCCCACACCCCTATCTTCTTTAGGTTTAAAATCTCTACTGGAAAAGCTGGCATTTCATCCAAATGAGTTTTATTCATATGCTAATGAGAAATTCTGTTAAAACAAATACTGTTTAAGGTGTATATAAAAATAAAGCAGGCTTATTTTTAATTCTCCGACTGACTTTTCAAGGTGGGTGTTTTACCCTCAATAGTTGAGAAAACTGGGGTTTAAGGCCAATTAATAGATTCAACAAAGACCACAAAATTACAGTTTGCATTTTAAACAGAGGTCGGCCAGATTTAACAACTCAATCCTTTAACTCTGGTGGCTCTTAATCAGTGGTATACATTTCAATTACCTGAGCAATTTTAAAAATGAAATTTATTTAAATTAGTTTTTAAAGAAATAAATATATAAAGTAAAACAAAATAATACTGTTAGCCTGGTAGTAGAAAACAGCACTCCTCCACCTTTTCTCCACCCATCCCTGATTTTCTCCAGACAACCACTTTTAACTCTTAGCCGACTGTAGTTTTTTTTCTTAATGACCTGTTCAATGCTGATTTTTTATTGACACTTCTATACCAGATCATGAATCTCCAATACAGAAACCTCTCCTCTACAGTCTCCAATGTTACATAAGCATTTATTTTATCTGTATTCAGTGTTTACATAACTATGACCGACTTTATATGAAAAACATTCACCAATGAGGTATGCAATATAGTTCTTGAACTTTTTATTTTTTCCTGATTCATAATTGCCTCAACCATGTTTCCTTAATTAAAAAATCTGCAGGCCACTAATTCATCTCCAGACTATCTGAAAAACTAAAAATCTCTTAATTTTATATTCAAATACACCAGGTAGTGTTTTCCATTTTTGAGACATTCCCACTGACTCCAGATTTACGCATGTCTTTCTTTTTTTTAAAGGATATATAAAGTCACTTTATTGTGGCATTTCTTGTTGACTTCCTGCTGTCTTCTCTACGCTCCTCCCCTTTTAACATAGTTATATTGCTATTTTAGCAACTTTATGGCTACTCTTTAGTCTTTTTTCATCAACAAACTGTATATTTCAACTTTATAAGGACACTACAACCATTCCCTTTATCCCCCTTCCCTTGCAACGTCCCCACTTGAAAAACTGTACTTCTACATTATCAAGGCTGATAACCTCTGCATTCCACTTTGTAACCATAATTCAATGTTCTCTTAAAAAAGAAAAAGACCATAAACAGCATTTACATTATTATTATTTAAAGGACATTCATTAAAAAGCCGAGCTTTATGCTGTTAACTGGATTTCCTTCTCTTTGGCTCCAAGGTCTTGAACCGTTACTACTCACAGGGACACTGAAATATAGTCTAATACTTTCGCACACTCCAATTCTCTGTTCAAAATCCTGCAGCATTTTACGTTGTTTGGATGCTTTTCCTGTACAGTTTTTTTCCCCCCCACTGAATAGTTCTGATTGTCCTTGTTTTCTCTGGTGGAATGAAAAAAATACATGCCTTCCAGATCATATCCTTAAGATCTTCAACGTCTTCTTCAACGTCTTGTATGCAATCCAGTCCAATATTCCCGACATGTAGGATTTCTTATTTTAATTTGCACCATGAGCTTGTTGCGCATTAAAATTTTTGTCCTGAACACTTTTATAGTAACTTTCCTTTTTTTATAATGCAACCTGTTCGTCCTGATTTTTGTTTTAAGGATGCACAGCTTCTTAAATACTGTCGTCGGCCTGAATGAAACGCTTCGCTCCTCCCGGGAAAGCGCGCGCGTCCTTTTTGCAGGGAGGCCAGGCTTTCCGCGAGGGCGGGGGGCGCGCGGCGAGGGGCGGGGAGCGCAGCCTCGCGGGGAGCCGCGGCGCTCTCGCGAGACTGCGGAGGTTCTCACGGGCGGCCCCGCTCGGCCGCCGGGCCTCGGGGCAGGGCGCCATGATGCGGGCGGGCCTAAATGTGTACCTGCAAGCGGATGTTGAGGATCACCGAGCCCGCGACGTAGAAGTACGGAAAGTTCATGCGCAGCTGCCAGGCTAGCTCGAAGAAGGCGAGCAGCGTGCGGGAGAGCCCCTGGCAGAACAGCCCGTACGCGCTGGGCGCCGCGGCCGCGCTCGACACTCCGAGCGCCAGGGACGAGGGCGCCGCCGCGATGGCCATGGACTCGGTGCCGCCTCTCGCCCAGTGCCTGGTGCGCAGGGTCACCGCGGGCCCCGCACGCATCCGACCGACGGCCGGTCGCGGTGCTCCCTGCGGCGTCTGCAGCGGCGGCCGCTTTCTCCGCAGCGGGACTCGGGCCCTGGCGACCGCCGGCGCTCCGCCCCTTCCTGTCTGCTGCTCGGGATGGTATTTAGTGGCCTTGAGGGTTTACCACGTGGTAGGTGCGGAACGGGTTATTGATGTGTGTGTCACACGTGTTTCAGCTATACAGATATTATCATTTTTAATTTAAAATGAGGATAGGAAGCTTCAAAGGGAAAATAGGTTAAGAACGTAAGGGAAGTTTTAAAAATCTATTTCTGTGCCCTTCCATGGGACTTGTATCCTCAAATATATCATCCCTGGAATAGAATCTTTCCTAGATGTCCAGAAAGACGTACATTTACAGTTAATTTACAATGCATAATTGAAACGTTTTATAATATGATTCATTTTGAAGGCCACGTGAAGATGTAGACAAACGGCATTGTTCTTCAAGAATTGTCCATCAGCTCTGCTTATCACTTATTGTTATTTACAGAAAACTTTGCTCCTAAGTGAGGACAATTTAAAAAGTAAGAGTAATCCTGGGGGTTGTGTGGGGGGTGGGGCGAGAACTGACCCACCGAGGACCAAAGGGCAAAATTTCCCAGCTGTAAGATATTTTTGTTTGTTTTTGGAATCCAATGATACTAATTACCTCCCGCCCTCCTTTCTTTTCTTCCTTTCCTTCCACTAGAGGTGAACTTCCATGGTGGGATCTGAAACCTATAATATGTAAATTGTGTTCTTTATTCAGTTTTTATTTTTCAGATGTTGTCCTGCAGAGAATTAATGAAGTATTTTTATTAACTTTACATTTGCAGTTATAAAGTAGCATTCCCTTACTTTGATCTAAAGAATGTTGGGCCAGCCGAGTGGCTCAATTGTTTAAGAGCTCGCTCAAGAGTGTGAGCTGAGCCCTGAGCAAACAGCCTTTTGATGCCCAGCCCGAGCTGAGCTGCCAACAGGGAGCAGGATGGCTCAGCTAAAAAAAATAAACAAAAACAATAAAGAATGTTAAAAGGGGATTACTGTCTTTGAAGTTATATGGATGGATATAGTAATATCACTGAGAAAAATAAAAATGGAAGATGTAACTTAAAGACCCAAATCAAGGTCTCTGTGGGCCATTCTATTGGGAAATATTTTAAAGGTAGTATTTAAAGATACTGTCTTCCCTGAGTTTAACTCATCTTCTCAGAAAACTTTTTGCCACAGTTTGTCTAGTGAAGGAAGTACCCTGGGTTTATAACAAAATAAAAATAGCATATTGTACATATTTACTTAATTAAGCTTTTGATTTCTATTGTATTATACTTTGTAATTGCACACGTCCTTTCAAACAATATTGAATATTTTTCATGGCATATATCTTGTCCTAATAAAATGATCAGAAATATCAGATTTTTTTTACTTGAATTAAATTATAGCTTGAGGGGTTACAGAAACTGACATCTGGTTTTTTTTTTTAGGTCTTTATATAGCAAGCAGAAATTAAATTTTTTCCCTCAATCATGAACAGGCACCATTAGAAGAAACAGACAATATCCTTACTCCTCCTTAGGTAAAAATAATTATGATTTTAATGGTAGTAGCTGGCAACATTTTGAACTTATACTATATTTAAGGCATTTATTTAAGGATAAGTATTAGTTAAGTCTCAAAACAATTCCCTTCCCAAAGTAATTATTTGTCTCTGTGTAATAGATATAAAATTAAAAGGCATAGTTGGTTAAAATAACTTCAAACAGTTGCACCTGAAAAAAAATAAAACTAAACTAATAAAAATGAAAAGGAATATATTTTTACTAAGATGAAGCACAAGTAAAAGTTCAAAACAAAATAAAACAAAAAAAATCATGCCAAATGGGAATTTTTTTTTTGAAATGTACATATTTTATTTTTAAGAATAGATTTATATGCTTATTTCTTTTGTATTTTTTAAAATTAAATTTACTTGGATGACATTGGTTAATAAACTTATATAGGTTTCACATGTATAATTCTATAATACATCATCTATATTGCATTGTGTGTTCACCACCCAAAGTCAGATATCTATCACCATATATTTGACCCCCTTTATACTTTTTTACGTAGTCCCCTCTCTGACAACCACTGAACTGTTGTCTGTGCCTATGAGTTTTTATCTTATTTGTTGCTTTCAATTTTCTATCCCACATATGGGTGAAATCTTATGGTTCGACTTTTTCTGTCTGACTTATTTTGCTTAGCATGATAATCTCAAGATCCATCTATGTTGCCGCAAATGGCAGTATTTCATCTATTCTTATGGCAGAGTGGTATTCATTGTATATATGTACCATACCTTCTTTTTTTTTTTTTTTAAAGCTTGAATTTCTTTTTTTAAAGATTTTATTGGGGAAGGGGAACAGCCAAGTTGTCCTTCAGGCTTAGTTGTGGTGGGCTCAGCTAGCTCAGCTCCGAGTCCAGTCACCATCCTGCTGCCCATTGGCAGCTCGCGGGCGCTCAGCTCAAGGTGCTGTGTTCAATCTTAGTTGTGGGTGAGCGTAGCCCACCATCCCATGTGGAAGTTGAACTGGAAACCTTGTTGCTAAGAGCACAGGCTCTAACCACTGAGCAATCTGGCCCCCTGTCGGCAGCTCAGGGCAGTTCAGCTCAAGATGCCATGTTCAATCTTAGTTGTGGGTGGACATAGCCCACCATCCCATGTGGGAGTAGAACCAGCAACCTTGTTGTTAGGAGCACGTGCTCTTACCAGCTGAGCCATCCTGACACCTGTTGGTAGCTCAACAGCAGCTCGGCTTGGGCACAGCTCACTGGCCCATGTGGGAATCCAGCCGGCAACCCTGTTGCTCAGAGCTTCCATTCAAACAACAGTCACTCATCCGGCCCTGTACCACACCTTTATCCAGTCATCAAAGGACACTTTGGTTGTTTTCATGCCTTAGCCACCTTGAATAATGCTGTAATGAACATAGGGGTACATATATTTTTATGGATTTTGGGGTTAGATAACCAGAAGAGGGAGTGCTGGTACATATATACATACAATGGAATATTACTCAGCCATAAGAAACGAGGAAATACAGTAATGCCTCGGTTTGCGAGCATAATTTGTTCCAGAAAACTACTCTTATTGCAAGACATCACTCGTTTACCAAGTTAAAAATGTATTATTAGGTTGGTGCAAAAGTAGTAGCGGTTTTTGCCACTACTACTTTTGCACCAACCTAATAGAAATGTTTGCTCGTCTTGTGGAACACTTGCAAGCCAAGTTACTTGCAATCCAAGGTTTTACTGTACTGCCATTTGTGACAATATGGATCTTGAGATTATCATGCTAAGCAAAACAAGTCAGAAAAAGGTGAGAACTATGTGATTTTCTTCATGTGGGATATAAAATTGAAAGCAACAAACAATACAAACAAGCAACAATGCATAGACACAGACAATAGTTTAGTGGTTACCAGAGGGTAAGGGGGGGAGGGGAGATAGAAGAGGATAAAGAGAATGGGGTGATTGAAGGATATCTGACTTCAGGTGGTGAACACACAATGCAATATATAGATGATTATAGAAATGTACATGTGAAGCCTATATAATTTTACTAACCAATAACCTAATAATTCAATAGAATTTTTTTTAAAGTACCATACTATCTTGATTAACGCAATCTAGAGTCTGATATCAAGGACTAATCATCTAACTTGGTTCTTAAAAAAATATATTTTGGCTATTCTGGGCACTTTGCATTTCCATGTACATTTTAAGACTGGTTTTTCATTCACTGCAAATAGCCTGCTGGGATTGTGTAGGAATTGCACTGAGTATATAGATCATCTCTTTACCTGAAAAGACTCTTCAGGGGCGGCAGGATAACTCAGGTGGTTAGAGCACAGGCCCATAACTCCAAGGTTGCTGGTTCGATTCCCACATGGCCAGGGAGCTGCACCCTCTAAAAAACCAGAATGAAACAGCTACTGGACTTAGAGCTGATGGGTCCTGGGAAAACACACTGTTCCCCAATAAAATTTCTAAAAAAAAAAAAAAAAAAAGATTCTCTGCATTCCAGATCTTAGTTCAGTTAGTCCTCCCTCCTGACACAGCTCTGCCATGCATTTGAAACTTAATCTTGACAGTTTGTTCCCCTTATCCTAGTTGTTGCAGGAGGAAATCTTTCCTTTTTCAACCTCTGCATTATAGTCATTAAATGAAAGTTCTCCCAGATTAACTCTGAAGTATCAAACAACACAGGTCAGATGAATAACATTCTTTGGTGCCTGCTGGGTCTGTACCAGATAAGCATAATCTAAAGCCCTCTGCACAAACAGTATGCTTACTCCTCTCAGAGACCACCCAAAGAGGGTATCATTGTTGTCTGAGTTTTTATTGGTAAGGCAGAGAGTAGTTTTAAAAGAGCCCAAGGTCAGAGATATATGAAGCAGAGAATCTGGGTTTTCCATCCTGGCAGTCCAGCTCTAACATGCTCCCCTAAAAACAATTATACTATAAAAATTGAAACTTTAAAATCCAAGGGTAGAAGTTGATTTTAACATCTAATCCTTAAAAAAAAAATTAAGTAGTCAAAAATGAATTAAACAGAAAAATAAAACCAAATATTCATATATGGAAGTCTGGAACCTGCAGTGAAGAAAATACAGGTATTTTTTTGACGTGCCCAAAGAATATTTACAAAGTTACTGAATATTTTAATTAATATTTAAATATTAAATAGACTCAAAGGGGAAACTTTATCATGAGAGATATGTTTGATAGTATTAATAATGGGTAGAAAAATCTGCATGGGAGAAAAGCAGTGTTTAAACCTATATGAACTGATGCTGATTTTACATTTTGGAAAGTTTAGGACAATAGTTACATCCATGAGATGTATGTGTATTTGTGTGTGTGTGTGTGTGTGTGTGTGTGTGTGTGTGTGTGTGTGTGTGTGTGTATGTTTATAAACTTATAGACAAAGTTATACGTAAGTATTAGTTATCAGCAACTAGCTTTTCGGGTGGATTGGCCTTCCTGGAGTACCCAGGAGAATTTTGGATACCTCGGATAGCAAAAGCTTGAATTCTTCCTATGTAATTCTGGTATCAAAAAAAAAAATGCACAGTGATGATCATTCTAGTTATGACCAAGCTCCATCCAATAGTTAGACAATCACTATATGTTCTACGTATTGGGTTTTAAAAATGTATTAACAAACAACTGATGTTGATGAACACAAATTATGGAGAGGTTAAACAAGGAAAAATTGCAAAACAACATGCCTTTATTTGCATGTTAGCAAATGAGATTTCAGCTTTCACTTCAACATCAGTTTTGAAATTATCCAGCCCTTGGCAGATACATACACTATATGAATAAGAGTCATTTGAGCTATAAGGGGATGTTGTTTTGTTTTTGTTTATTTTTGTTGTTGTTTATAAAGACAGCACTAAACTCATCTATTCGCGTACCCTGATGGTTCCCTGCTTCACATTGGTCACAGAATTGAAAACAAAAGAGAACTGTACTGCAAATTCAGAAATCAGCTGCACACAGAACTTAAGGTCAAAATATTAAATAAATCAGAACCAGTGATATTAGACTGGGCGTTTTTTCTTTTTTCTTTTTAGACATGATGATTTTCCTACCAAACATTTTTACCATCCTAATAATGATAGAGTTTGTTCTAGGAAATTTTGCCAATGTCTTCATAGCTCTGGTGAACTGCATTGACTGGGTCAAGAGACAAAAGATCCCCGCAGCTGATGGAATTCTCACTGCTCTGGCTGTCTCCAGGATTGGTTTGCTCTGGACATTAGTAATAAATTGGTATGCAACTCTCTTTAACCTAGCTTTATATAGTTCGGAAGTAAGACTTATTGTTTATATGGCCTGGACAATAAGCAGCCTTTTTAGCATGTGGCTTGCTACTAGTCTCAGCGTACTTTATTTGCTCAAGATAGCCAATTTCTCTAGCCTTCTTTTTCTTCACCTAAAGTGGAAAGTTAAAAGAGTAATTCTCATGATATTGTTGGGAACTTTAGTGTTCTTGGGTTTGTTTTTTTTGTTTGTTTGTTTTTGAGGGCAGTGTCACTGTTCCTCATATGTGGGACCCGAACTGGGACCACTGGCTTCCCAACTAGCGCTTAACCACCGCGCCACTCGGCCGGCCCGGTTTTCTTGGTTTTTCATCTTGTATTCATAAACGTAGGTGGAAATATGTGGCTGAATGAATATGAAGGAAACTTCATTTGGAAGACCAAATTCAGGGACATCGTGCACCTTTCAAATATGACTGTATTCACGCAATCAAATGTCATATCCTTTATTACATTCCTGATATGTTTTGTGCTGTTAATCTTTTCCCTGTGGATGCAGTTCAGTGGCAAAGGATCCCAAGATCCCAGCACCAAGGTCCACATAAGAAGCCATGCAAACTGTGATCTCTTTTCTCTTGCTTTTTGCTATGCACACCCTGGTTCTAATCATCTCAGTTTGGAGTTCTAATAGTCAGCAGAACAAACAATGTCTCATGCTTTGGCAGGTTCTTGTAACCCTGTATCCTTCAGGCTACTCATTTATCCTGATTTGGGGAAACAAGAAACTAAGACAGGTCTTCCTGTCACTTCAGTGGCAGCTGAAATTCTGGCTGAAAGAAAGGAAATAAGTTGGGAATCATGTATCTTCTAGCTGAAAACAAACTGATGGACTCTAATATTTTGTACTTCCTACTGCTTTTCCTAATGTGTATATAATTGGGTAAGATTTACCTAGAAAATCTTTTACCTAAGCTTATCACAAAAATATTTATGTATGTATGTTTATGAAAAATACCAAAGAAGATTATAAGGTTACTATATTATTCTTTTCAGGTAAGCAATTTAATTTTACAAAATATTGTAAGAAGTTCTTAAGGATTATGAAGCCATGAGTATTTCACATACATATTCTATATTATTACCTTGCAATTGAAGAATTTTTGATCTATAGTTATGCATTTTTAGGGACTGATAACTTATCTTGGAAATCATTGCTATTTTCCATTGTAATTAGTACCACCCACATGTACCACAGGTGTGTTTAGATTTTATTATTTGAATCTCCAATCAATTGGATGATAAGGATATTCAATTCTAAATCACACACTGAGGATGGATGTTTGTATAGACATTATTCCATCATGAATCCTTACTTCATGGTTAACAGCCATCAGAATTGTTGCTAAGAAAAGATGCACACAATAAAAAGAGTGACAAACATATTTGGAATTTTGTATATATGCATGATAAATTGTGCTAAAGATTATTATATTTAATACAAGTAAGTGAAAGCTAGAAATAAATCAAGTTCTACAATAGGTATGAAGAAGAAAGAAAAATCACAATGACATTTTTAATGTTGCTATGTTTCCATGTACAGATTGGAAAGTCATTTCCTAAAATTTTCGAATTAAGACCTTTTGCGAAGTAAAAAACAGATGTCAAATGATTCAGTTTCTTTAACCACCATGGGGCCTCTGAATTGCTAGTCATCTCCATCTTGCTTCCTAAAAATTCCTTTTAAATATCAGATAAGAAGACTCAAATCTCCCCTATCTTCAATGTAAGAACAGTGAAAATGCAGTCAATGTAAGAATAGTAAAACGTTATGGTACATAAGGAATGAGTTTTCTTCATATATGAATATAGTATCTATGATGTCTATGTAATAAATATAAGAAATGTCTTCAAGATCTGTTTTATTGTAATCCAGTGGAAAATGATGAAATAGAAAGTGTGTGTTGACATGAATTTGGTAGTAAGTTCTATGATAAAATGTATAACCTTATTCAACAACTGAATTTGCACACCTATATTCTTAGAATTATGAAAATTTAACATTATCTGAAGCTTAAGATAAATCTTTCCCACATCTGATTAATTTCTTTTTAATCATATGCTACCCCACCCCAGTAGAATATAAGCACTGTAATGCACAGATCATGTCCATCCTGTTTTCTGCTGACTCCTCAGGACATAAAAACCAGCTCATAGAATAGTTGGCCTAAGTGATACTCTAATGACTAAATAAATGGATGAATAAACTACATTAGTTCTGGGAAACAAATGAAAACAAAACCATCATAAAATCTGCAGGTGGTATAGATTTCCTGTTTCTGTTTCTTCACCATTCAAATGCTTCTAAGCAAATCTACACATACCCAGTTCCAGTTACTGCCTTTGACTGGATAAATGGACTGCTGTCAACAAATAGGCTTTAAAACATAAAATGACTCATACATAATCTAAATGTAGTATTGCTTTCTTTTCTTTTTCTTTTTTTTAACAATACTGATGTATCTGGGGAGCCTTCTCTGTGCAGTTATCCAGGAAATCAGGCTGAACACAAGTATGCCATCTTGAATATGTGGCTTCCAAGATAGCCTTGGAGTTGTCTCCATTCCAGACATCAGGAGTGGGGAGGGGTGGCAGAAAGGCTTACTGAGGAGTATGTGTGGGGAGGAGATCCAAGGTGGAGGAGTAAACTGCCAGCTTCCATCCATGAACACATTAAAATTACAGCTAACTTATAGAACAATCAACCTGGAGAATCATCTGAAGTCTAGCTGAACAGAAGTTTTATAACTAAGGATATAAAGAAAAAACCAAATCAAGACTGGTAGGAGGGGCAGAGACGTGAAACAGGCTGGCCCCAAACCTCTGTGTGGTGGGTGAAAATTGGGAGGGATATCTCAGCCACAGAGGTTCCCCAAAGGGGAGCAAGGGACCCCAACCCCACACTAGCCTCTCCAGCCCCGAGTACTGGTGTTGGGGAGGTGAGCCCTCACAACATCTGGCTGTGAAAAACGGGATTCTGACTGTCCAGGTGGGATGGAAGGCTGCAGGAAACCCATACATCCTCTTAAAAGGCCCATGAAGGCACTCACCCTAGCAGAGGGACAGTGAGTGGGGGAATTAGAGACATATGGGGAGAGACTGAGTTGTGTAACTTTAGGGCAAGCACTGGAGGGACAGTCCCCATTTTCCCTGTAGGGCTCTTCTCTAATGTAGCCAGCAGGCAGGTACCATCTTTTCTATGTTGAGCCCACCCCCACAGGCCAAATCTGAATCTGATTGGCCTGTTGAGCTCCACTCAGTGCTCCTCCACTCATCAGTGCTGTTCCAGTCTGCTGACTCACTGAGACCCTGCCGTAATTTGCATACTGTTGGAGGTTTTATCAGTGGCTGAACCTTATGGGAGTTGGCAGGTGGCAGGAGGCTTTGGAGTGTCCTAGCTTTTTGTAGATTGACCCTAGACCAAGTATAGGTGGCAGCTGTCCTTAGTTTGCAGCATGACTTCTCCCACACACTTCCAGGTACAACACAGACTCAACCAATGATGGACCACTTTGTAGTTTCTACCAGGTACTCCCCAGCCAGTCCCAAGCAATGGGTGACCTGGGCCTGCACTAAAGCCCCCACCCAAGAGGTCTCAGAACTAACATACTTGGAGGTTGGCATCAGACCACAGCAAATCATCATCCAATTAGTCCCACAAGTGGTACACACAAAGAGCAGTCTCAACAGACACCAGAGCCCTCTGGGGTGAATCCCACTCAGTAGAGTAAGCCCCCCGCACAGTAGCCTATAAGTTGTGGAAGTGTCCAAATCCCACAGCCAATCAGCCTGAGGGTTAATTCCACCCACTGATGTGCCAATAGTAACCAAGGCTCAACTATAACAGGAGGGCAAACACAACCCACACAAGGGATACTCCTGGAGCACCCAGAGCAGGTGACCAGGGAGACTGTGCCAGGGCCCCACCAGCTACAGTGGGGAAGACATAAGGCCACCCAGTCAAGACTGGGAAACATAGCAGATCTACCTAACACATAGTAACAAATACAGAGAGCTGAAATGAGGAAACAAAGAAATGCATCCCAAATGAAAGAACAGGAAAATTCCAGAAAAATATCTAAACAAAATGGAGGCAAACAATCTACCAGACAGAGTTCAAAACAATGATTATAAGGATGCTCAAGAAACTTAGTAAGAACTTCAATAGAGAGATAGCAAGTGAAGAAAAATGACATAGAGACCATAAAAAACAACCAGTCAGAAGTGAAGAATACAATAACCGAAACGAAGAATACACTAGAGGGAATCACCAGCAGACTAGATGAAGCAGAAAATCAAATCAGTGATTTGGAAGACAAGGTAGCAGAAGACACCCACTCAGAACAGCAAAAATAAAAAAAGAATCCAAAAAAATAAGGATAGTTTAAGAGACTCCGGGACAATATTAAGCATAACAACATTTGCATCATGGTGGTACCAGAAAGAAAAGAGAGAAAGCAAGGGATTGAGAATATATTTGAAGAAATAATAACTGAAAATTTTCCTAACCTGGTGAAGCAAATAGACATACAAGTCCAGGAAGCATGGAGATTCTCAAACAAGATGAACCCAAATAGGCCCACACCAAGACACATTATAATTAGAATGGCAAAGGTTAAAGACAAAGAGAAAACCCTTAATGCAGTAAGAGAAGGGCCAGCCGAGTGGCTCAGTTGGTTAAGAGCTTAAGAGTGCGAGTTCTGAGCAACAGGGTCAGGGTTGGTGGTTCAATTCCCTGCCTGAGCTGAGCTGCTGCTGAGCTGCCATCAGGTGGCAAGATGGCTCAGCTAAAAAAAAAAAGTGCTTTAAAAGTGGCAAGAGAAAAGCAACTAGTAACTTATAAGGGAGCTCCTATTAGGTTTGATCAGCTGATTTCTCAACAGAAACTTTGCAGGCCAGAATGGATTGGCACAAAATATTCAATGTGTTGAAAAAACAGGAACCTACAACTAAGATTACTCTATCCAGCAAAGCTATCATTTAGAGTTGAAGGACAGATAAAGAGCTTCTCAGATTAGAAAACACTAAAAGAGTTCATCATCACCAAACCAGCATTACAAGTAATGTTAGAGGGACTTCTTTAAGATGGAAAAAAAAAAAAGGATCAAAACTATGAATAATAAAATGGCAGTAACTACATATCTGTCAATAATTACTTTCAATGTAAATGGACTAAATGCTTCACTGAAAAGACATAGGAGTGCTGAATGGATAAGAAAACAAAACACATTTGCTGTCTACAAGAGAATCACTTCAGATTGAAGAAAAACACAAATGGAAAGTAAAAGGATGGAAAAAGATATTTCATAAAAATGGAAATGAAAAAAGCAAACAAAAAAGCTGTAGTAGCAATACTTACATCAGAAAAAATAGACTTTAAAACAAAGGCTATCCCAAGAGACAAAGAGAAGGATATAGTAATCCCACTTTAGTTATTTATTTGAAGAAACCCAAATATTACTTTGAGGTTACATGTGCATCTTTATGTTCTTTGAAGCATTGTTTACAATGACCAAGATGTGGAGGCAGCCTAGGTGTCTGTTGATAAAAGAATGGATAAAGAGGAGATAGTACATATATATTGAGTCATCAGAAAAATCATGACCCATTTTTGCAACAAAAAACATAGAAAAAATATGTCATGACTTTTCTGATGACCCAATACAATGGAATATTGCTCAGCCATGGAAGGGAATAGGTTCTTGCCATCTTTGGTGGCAGGGATGGACCTGGAGAGTACTGTGCTGAGTGGTGTGTAAGACATAGAAAGACAGATGCAATGTGATTTTTCTTATATATGGAATCTAAAGAACAAAATAAACAAATAAAACAGAAACAAACTCATATGTACAGAGAACATATTGATGGTTGCCAGATGGGAGAGGGGTTGGGGGTGAGTGAAAAAGGGGAGGGCATTAAGAGGCAGAAATTGGTTGTTACAGGGTAGTCATGGGGATGTAGGGTACAGCATAAGGATTGTAGTCAATAATATGGTAATAAGTATGTATGGTGTCAGATGGGTACTAGATTTGTTGGGATGTTAGATGGGAGGGGGTTGGGGATAGAGTGAAAAAGGGGAAGATATTAAGAAGTACACACTGGTAGTTACAAAATATTCATGGGAATGTCAAGTAAAGCATAGGGAATATAGTCAATAATATGGTAATAACTATGTATAGTGCCAGGAAAGGACGAGACTAGTCAGAGGGATCATTTCTTAAATTATACAAATGTCTAACCACTATATTGTACACATGAAATTAATATAAAATAATATTTAATGTCAACTGTAATTGAAAAATTAAAAATTGGGGGAAAAGGTGAAGGGAATTATAGGTCCAAATTTTCAGGTATAAAACAATAAGTCATGAGGATGTAATATACAGCATAAGGAATATAGTCAATAATATTGTGATAGTGAGGTACGGTGTCAGATAGTTGCTGGACTTATTGTGGTGATCACTTCTTTAGGTATATAAATGTTGACTAACTATGGTGTATACCTGAAACTAATATAATATTGTATGTTAGCTATATTTTAATAAAAAATATTTTTAAAAACATAAGTATACTATAAAGAAAACTAACAGAAAACTAGAGGGGGAATTTATATCATAAACCTAACTGTACATTAAAACTTTAAGATAAAAAATAATAAAAAGAAAAAAAGGAGGAAAAGAAAAAATAAATAAAGAGTATACGCAAGAAAATTTTGGGGAAGGACCTGTAAATGGTGCACATAATTTTCTCTCACAAGACATTGTTCAGATTCAGTCACATTACCACAAGCATCTGTAAGGCAGGCTGAAAATATAATCACTCTATTGCCCCAAAAGAAGATGAAAACATTTAATTTAGGACATGAATGTTGGAGCAAACTCAGTAACATTTCAATTGGAAAAGCCAGTAAGTTATTGTAAAACAAAAAGAAGTTCCTCTGTTAGAAGTGTGCCAAGCTTGTTCATGTCACTTTGATAATTTGACATCCCTTACATCAATTTGTTTCTCTATTTCATCATAAGTTCTAAATAACTGAAGTTTCTGCTAAATATATCTGCCTTTATAAAACTATAATTGATTCTGCATTGCAGCACTTGTAGCTTCTTCATGTGTATTCCCAGTATACTTCACTTATAACTTCTGATTTAGTTTCCACAATATCATATACTCATCATTTTTAGTTATTTGTTCTAGGACTTGCTCTGGACTTGGCTGTGCTCTTCAAACTAGAAATAATTGCAATAAATTATTTCTATAAATAACATTTTATCAACAAAAATACTTGATAGGTAAAAGGTTCTTATTGATGAGTAACAAATAATTGAATGACCTAAAGATTTTTTTCCTAGCCATTTCTATTCAAAATTTAAAATATTTGCATTTAAATGTATGGCTCAGGGAAATGAAAGTACAAATTAGTGGAAAATGATCTCTCTTATATTTGCATGTTTACATATTTGACTTCATCCTTTTTGTCAGTGGCACAAATGGAAATTTGCAGCTGGTGCCAGGATAAGTGGGTATCATTTATGTTTACTCTGGAAATTATGTAGTAGCTGACTGCTGTATGTAGTAGGATAAGCATTCATGAAGCTTTGTGTCTCTTAACAGAACTATTCAGTTTAGCACTGGAATTGCAATGTAAGTAGAATAAACTATGCCTTTGTGAAGCTCTCTGAAACTACATCATGTAGCAGAATTCTGATTGTACTTTCTGGAATTATGAGGAAAACATTTACAGGAAGCATCATAAATGGATGTCTGTCTGCAACTGTCTAACGACAAAGCTGTCAGTGAGACACAACATTGGAAATATTTTTATAAAAATGTCATTTGGAATGCAGGTCTCCTTTCTGGTTGTGGCAACAGGAGAATTCATCTTGGGAATTCTGGGAAATGGTTTCATTGGACTGGTAAACTGCATCGCATGGGTCAAGAATGGGAAGGTCTCCTCAGCTGACTTCATCCTCATTGGCTTGTCTATGGCCAGAATGACTCAACTGTGGGTAATACTACTGGATTCATTTGTAATGGGGCTATTTCCACATCTGTATACTGTGGGCAAACTAGCAAAAGTGGTTACACTTCTTTGGACACTAACTAATCATTTAGCTACCTGGTTTGCCACCTGCCTAAGCATTTTTTACTTCCTTAAGATAGCCAATTTCTCCCAATTCTTTTTCATCTGGCTGAAGTGGAGAGTGAACAGAGTGGTTCTTGTGTTTTTCACGGGGTCTTTCTTCTTGTTGCCTGTTAACTTCTTAATGCAGGATGCTGTTAGTGAGTGGATGAATGTCTATAGAGTACCTGAAAGAAACATGACTTTGCATTTAGATGTAAATAACATTTTCTATTTTAAAAATCTTCTTCTTCTTAGCTTGACCTATATTATCCCCTTTCTCCTGTCACTAATCTCTTTGCTTCTTTTATTTCTGTCCTTGGTGAGACACACCAAGAACTTACAGCTCAGCCTGACAGCAAGGGACTCTAGCACAGAGGCTCATAGAAGAGCCATGAAAATGGTGACAAGCTTCCTCCTCCTCTTCATTATTTATGTTATTTCCAATCTAGTAGCATGTTGGATGTTCATTAAGATACAGAAGTATCAGGTGATGATGCTTCTCATGGTAATTTCAACGATGTTTCCCTCAGGCCACTCATTTATTCTAATTTTGGGAAACAGCAAGCTAAGACAACATGCCTCAAGATTACTGTGGCATCTTAAATTCTCTGAAAGAAACAAAACTTTTAGCTGCATAGACACAATTTGAAAGAGCTTTCTGTATTCTGTGGGACAATACCTTAATAGAAAACCTTGTATGTTCATTGTCAATTTCAAAATTTCTTTCATTGGTCCTTTTAGATGTGTGTGTGTTTTTTAATGGGAATTCATGAATTATATTTAATGTAAAATTTATTTTAAATACAGATGTTTGTATTAGTTTCAGGTGTACAAAAAAATGTAATAGTCATTTACACCCCTCACAAAGTGATAACCCCATTCCCCCATCTACTACCCTCCGACATTGTATTATGTTACAACTCCATTGACTATATTTCTTATGCTGTATTCCATAACCCGTGACAATTAAGTTGGTGAAATTGTTGCAACAATGTTCTAACATTTGTTGATATCAGAGAGATTACTCACTATGAATTTGTACCAACTGGACAAACAGTTTACCAAGTTCACTCTTTGGAAGTGCTGAAAAGACTGCGTAAAAAAGTTAGACAAAAACAACCTGAGTTTTTCACCAACAACTCATGGTTCTTGCATCACGACAATGCACCAGCTCACACGGCACTGTCTGTGAGGGAGTTTTTAGCCAGTAAACAAATAACTGTATTAGAACACCGTCCCTACTCACCTGTTCTGGCCTCCAGTGACTTCTTTCTTTACCAAAGATAAAGGAAATATTGAGAGAAAGACATTTTGATGACATTCAGGACATCAAAGGTAATACGACTACAGCTCTGATGGCCATTCCAGAGAAAGAATTCCAAAATTGCTTTGAAGCGTGAACTAGGCCCTGGCATCAGGGCATAGCTTCCCAAGTACTTCAAAGAGTACTTCGAAGGCGACCATAATGATATTCAGTAATGAGGTGTGTAGCACTTTTTCTAGGATGAGTTCACGAATTTAATTGTGCGGCCTCCTGTGTGTGTGTGTATGTGTGTGTGTGTGTGTGTGTTGTGTATTAAATTATAGTTGACATTCAGTATTATTCAGCTTCAGCTTCAGGCATACAGTGCAGTGGTCAAGCATCTACACAGTCAATGAAGCGGTCTCTCCTTTTAGGTTTTGTTAAACAGATCTAACATGCTGTTAGATAATTATATTTTCTCAAAGTGATCTGACATAATATTCAACTAAAAGAAATACCTCTGCTGTAATAACACTCACTGGTAACAAAAGAATATTTGAGACATGAAGAAGAGAGGTTATAAAACTATATAATGGAATATCGATAAATGTATAAAAATACAATGCGGTATAAATACATGCATATGAAATTACAGTCACATATAGGGAAAAAAAGTAACACTATTCTAACTAAAGATAAATTTGAAATTAGAATAGAAAAAAATTGTAAAATGTTAAGTGTAATAATACTTTATATAAATATAAAATTGTATATATCAGCCTGCTGTTTCTCGTTTTGAAAAGGGTCTGAAGCAGTGGGAATTTTCATACATTATCATAGGATTATGAATTGGAAAAGAAGTTTGTGCAACATTATGGCATTATGTGATTAAGGTGAAGATGCATATCCTAAGAACTATTAATTGCACTCCTAGTTTTTACACTAGAGACTCTTTGGTACATGTGTACCAGGGTGTACATGTAAAAATGTGCATGCTACTATTGTTCCTAATAGCTAAAATTGAGAAGTCATACAAATGCCCAACAATTATAAAATAGAGAAGTTTTTTTTTTTTTAAAAGATTTTATTGGGGAATCTGGGAAGGGGAACAGACAAGTTGCTGTCCTTTTGTTCTTCAGTCTAGTGTGGAGCATGTTGCTTCACTGGCCCATGTTGGTATTGTGATCACTGTGCTCTTCCTGGCTGAGGCAGACAGTCACCAGCCATTGGAACGCTGCTCACAGTGGCTCACAGCAGCTCATGCCGGTTCCCGGCCCCTCACACTGGCTGTGGGCCACTCACAGTAGCTTATGGCAGCCCACTGCAGCCTCACTGCAGCCTATGCTGGCGCTGGTGACTCATGGCAGGCACAGCTCCAGGTTGATTGTTGTTCACCATCTTAGCTGTAGAGGGCACAGCATCACTGGCCCATGTGGGATCTGAACTGATGGCCCTGCTGCTCAGAGCTCATGCTCCCAAACCAACCCTTAACCAATGAGCCACTTGGCTGGCCCCTGAGCACATGTATCTTTATGGAGAATCTTGCTCAGGTCCTGCAAGGTAGTGCTACCTAGCTGGCACTATGACTGACTCTTCAAAAGCGCATTCCACCTTCCTGTCAAACAGGGTCATTCAGGATGCTGGCGATCATGGTAAAATCAGTGAATTCAGTGAGCATTGGCCCACTGCCACACTTCTCTTGTTGTGAAGTCAGTTTCTTGGTGGTGGATAAGGCCTTCTGTAAGTTCATGGATGGTAGTTTTGGAAGAAGCATTATATGCAAGAAATGGAAATCCAGACCCAGGGTAAGCATCCGTTCCAGTAAGAATAAAACTGTGCTTCCCCCATGATTCAAGCAGTCCTGTGTAATCAACCTGCCATCAGGGAGCTGGCTCATCACCTCTGAGAATGGTGCCATATCTGGGATTCAGGGTTGGTCTCTTCTACTGGGAGATTTGACATTCAGCAATGGTCATAGCCACATTGGCCTTTGTGATTGAAAACTCATGTTGCTAAACCCATGCATCATCTTTGTTCCTGCCACTTCCGTCATGTTGTTTATGAGCCTGTTGTGAGATAGCGGGGGTGGTCGGGAAAGATGAAGACTGTTATCCAGAGCACAGGTCATCTTACCCACTTGTTTATTAAAATTCTCCTCTGCTGAGTCACCCTTAGGTGAACATTCAAAAGGGGCACAATTATCTTCACAGTTTTTTGCCCATTCAGAGAGATCTGTCCACATACCACTTTCTCGAATTCCTTAGTCACTAATTTTCCAACCATGTTCCTTCCAACTCCATGACCATCCAGCCAAACCGTTGGCAGTCCATGAGTCAGTAAATTACTGCACATCTATCCATGTCTCCTTCCAAGCAAAGTGAACAACCAAGTTCGAAGGTCAAAATTCTGCCCACGAGGAGGATTTCCCTTCACCACTGTCCTTCAGGGATGCCCCAGAAAGGGGCTGGAGTGCTGCAGCTGTCCACTTGTGGATGGCGCCCGCATATTGTGCAGAACCATCTGTAAACCAAGTCTTCTCCTCCCTCCATCAACTGATCCTAAGGAACTCTCCATGAGGTCATAGGTGCAGGTGGAAGAGAAGAGCCAGTGCAGCAGGAATGGGGACCCTGGACATTTGGGCCACTTCTTCATGTAATTGAAGTGCCATCTGGGCCTGCTTAGGCCTGATCATGTATATACCATTTCCATTTGATAATTGTGCATGCCCAACTTTATGGCGTGGGGGGTCAGATTACACTCAGTTCATAATGCAGAGCTCAGGTCACATGGTAACTTGGTGGCCCATGGTAAAGATGTTGGTCTCTGCTAAATCTCAGTAGCAGGCCAAGAGCTGTTTCTCTAGCTGCAGAGGATGGCAGGGCTTAGCTCCATAACCCTAAGGACCTGTACTTTGATTCATCTACTGGGCCTGCCAAAAGCTCCAAACAGCATCCCTATCTGCCACGGTCACTTCATACAGGAGACTATATCTCTATTTAATTAACCTCCTGCTGTGGGAGGCAAAGATGGAAGACTCACACAATAATAGTTGAAGACTTTTGTCAATTGTAATCAGACCTACAGAGATCTTGCTACTTGGATTGCACTACTTCAGCCTTAGTACAGAAAATAGAGCATAAAAATTCACTAGTACAGATAGAAAAGCACCATGATTCTTTCCAGAGGAAGCTTATTCTTATAATGAGAAATAGACAAAAGAGCAGCAAACCGAATTCAGGGCATTTCTCACCAGATAGAGAACTAGTGTTCTCTACCAAAAGACAAAACCCACATTCCCAATCATTGCCGCTGTGTTCATTGGCTATTGCAGTGTAACAAACAGATTATCACACATTTAGTGGCTAAAACAAACAAATACGCATTTATGATTTCACAGTTTTACTCAGATTGTTGGCAGAATTCATTTTCCCGCATCCCTGTCCATAAGCACTTCATAACAGGGCTGCTCACTTCTGAAAGCCAATAAGAGTCTCTCACTTAGGGGAGGCCCAGCCACTCTTTGCAAAGCTTTACCTGGTTACATCAAGCCCACAAAGGACCATCTCCCTTGTGATGAACTCGAAATGACTTAATTTGGGATATTAATTATCTGCAAAATGTCTTCATGCTTGCCATATTTTGAAGGCTCGAAGTGAGTCACAGGTGCTGCCCACAGTAAGGGGGGGGGAAATTATAAAAGATGTGAACATCGGGGAGCAGGAATGAAGGGGACCACTGTAGGGTCCGTAAACCAAAGCCCAGCTGCCACAGAATGAATGATGTATTGGCAGTGCACAAACCGGAACCAGAACCAACTTGGCCAACACTCAGAAACAAATAACAACACAGCTTTAAGAAGAAAAGAGAAACACAGAGGGGAAACACAAAATGGTAAGTCTGATTCCATGTCTCTGAATTTCCATCTGGGGTCAGATTCCTTCTACCCGAAGAGCACCCTTTAGAATTTCCATCAGTGAAGTCTTGCAAGATTTTGTTAGCCAACAAATGTTGATTTTGCCCTCATTTTAGAATTTTTATTTATTTTAATTTTAAAATTAACCTAATGAATTATAATTTACATATAGTGAAATGATCTCATTTAGTATGTAATTTGATCAGAATTAACAATGTATATGCCCTTGAAATATTAACCACAATCAAGATATAGAATGATTTTTATTATTTCCAAAGGTATTTATGCTCCTTTGTAGTTAGAGTCCACACAACCACTTTTGTGCTGTCTTAATTTTGTATATAAATGAAAAAACTTTCTTTTTAAAAAATATTTTATTGGGGAATTGGGGAAGGGGAACAGTGTTGGGAATTTGGGAAGGGGAACAGCCAAGTTGTTGTTCTTCAATCTTTGTTGTGGAGGGCGCAGCTAGCTCAGCTCCAAGTCCAGTCACCATCTGGCCGCCCAGCAGAAGCTCGCTGCAGCTCAGCTCAAAGTGCCTTGTTTAATCGTAGCTGCAGGTGGGCATATCCCACTATCCCATGTGGGAGTGGAACCGGAAATCTTGTTGCTAAGAGCACTTGGCAGCAGCTCAGGGCAGCTCAGCTCAAGGTGCCAGTGTTCAATACTAGTTTGGGTAGACATAGCCCACTATCCCATTCGGGAGTCCAACTGGCAACCTTGTCGTTAAGAGCACGTGGTCTCACCAGCTGAGCCATTGTCACCTGTTGGCAGCTCAGCAGCAGTTCAGCTCGGGTGCAGCTCACTGGCTCATGTGGGAATCGCACCAATGACCCTGTTGCTCAGAGCTCACACTCTTAACCAACTGAGCCACTTGGCCGGCCCTGAAATCATCCTTTTTCATAAAGAGTATGTACTCCTTTTTGTCTAGTTTTTTTCAATCATAATTTTTTGAGACTAATTCATATTGTTGTGTATCTGAGTAGTTTATTTCTTTTATGGCTGACCAGTGTTTCATTCTATGACTATTCCACAGTTTGTTAATTTGTGATCCTGTTGATGTATATTTATGTTATTTCCAGTTTTGGGACTGCAATGAATAAAGCCACTATTAACATTCTTCTACAAGTCTTGTTGTAGACATGTTTTTTATTTACCTTTGGTATAATAATTAAACACATGCATGTTTCACTTTACTAGAAATCCATTGTTGCTGCATTAGGGTAACGTGATTTTGTACTTAAGACATATTCAAAAGAAGAGATGTTAAGATGCTCTAGTTGTAGATATTCATGAAAAGCCTCCACTAGCCAAACTGCTTTTAGTCAATCTCATCAATGGATTTACACCTGCAGGGCCCTGATGAAAGGATTAATTTTTAGGAAAATTGAAATTGTTTTGTGATCCTAAATTTGATCAACATCTCCTATTCTATGGAAAACATTTTTATTGTCTTGATAGTGTCTTTTCACGAAGTTTAATTTATTACATTCTCTTGTGTGTGTGTGTGTGTGTGTGTGTGTGTGTGTGTGTGTGTTCTAGCTAAGAAACTCAGGGTTACTAAAAATATTATCCATTTTTCAGAAGCTTTATTATTTTATGTTATATTTAGGTCTATGATCACCTTGAATTAGTTTTTTTTTTTTTTGTATAAAGTGAGATAAGGGTTGAAGTTCATTTTTCTATACTGTCATTCAGTTTCCTAGCATCATTTATTGAAGAAAATTGTATTTCCCATTTAATGTTTTGGTCCCGTTGTTGAGAATGATCTGACCATAATACATGTGTGAGTCTATTTCTAGACACTATTTTATCTGTTGATTTATCTGTATAAGCAAATAACAGAACTGCATTGACTTAATTACTGTAGCTCTTCATTTAGATTCAATACAATGAGATATGTATTGCACATATGTATTTTCAAGTTTGATGTTTGATGTATCCAATTTATTAATTTTTAAATTTTATGCGTTATGCTCTCGTAGAGTATCCCTATAACCCAAGTATACAGAACTTTTCTCCTATATTTTAGTCTAAAAGTTTTATTGATTTAGCTCTTCCATTTAAGTCTAGGATCAGTTTAAGTTTTTAGCATATGGTATGAAATAAGGGTCTAAATCCAACTTTATGCATGTGGATATCCAATTTTCCCATCATCATTTGTAAAAACAAACAAACAAAACAAACAAAACCCCCCAGATCATTTCCCCATTAATTAACATAGTATCTTTTAAAAAATTATTTAACCACGATGGTTTTAATTTCTGACTTCAGTTGAGGTCATTGTTACATAGGTCTATTGTTATATGAGTGCCAGACTATCTTGATTAATGCAGCTTTGTAGCAACCTTGGAAATCATGAACTGTAATACTCCAACTTTGGTATTTAAAAAATATTATTTTGGTGTTCTGAGTGGTTTGCATTTCCATACACATTTAAGGAATATTTTTCAGTTTCTGTAAAATAGTGTTCTGGGGTTTTATAGGGATTGTATTGATTATGTAAATCATCTCTTTATCTAAAAAGACTCCTCTCTTCCCTGGATTTTAGTTCATTGGTTCTCCTTCCTAACACAACACAGTCATGCATTTGAAACATAACTTTGACAATTTATTCCACTTATCCTAGTTGTTGCAGGAGGAAATTGTTCCTTTTTCAACTGCTACATTGTCCTCTTAAACGGAAGTTCTCCCAGGCTAACTCTGAACTATCAAACAACACAGGATCAAATGAACAATCCTGGATGCCCACTCGGTCTGTACCAGACAAGTAAATCGAAAGTACTCTGCACACATGGTAGACTTACTCCTCACAAACACCACCCACACAGGATAATATTATCATCTGCATCATCCTGATGATAATACTGAGGCAGAGCGTAATTTTAAAGAGTCCAAAATCACAGACTTATGAAGCAGAGAATCTGGCTTTTCCTTCTTGGCACCCAGCTCTAAGATCCTCCCTCAAAACAGTTATAATACAAAAACTGAAACTGAATGAATCCAAGGGTAGAGGCTGATTTTAACATTTATGAATCTTAAAAAATGTTAAGAAGTCAGAAGTAAATTTAACAGAGAAAATAAAACTGAATATTCATATACAGAGAAGTCTAGACTCTACAATGGAAGCCACATGAGTGTCCGTGGAATATTTATAAAATTTCTGAATATCTTAACTAAATAATTAATATTTATAGATTAGCTAGACTCAAGAGAAGAAATTTGTCAAAGCCATATTTTCTCCTTTTGTCAAAGGAGAGATAAGTTTACAACTATCATTAATGGGCTGAAAAGCCTGAATGAGGAAAAGATGGATTTAAACCTACATGACCTCTTGGAGATTCATTTTCCATTTTGGAAATTATGGGACAATAATCCCAGCATCCACGAGGGGTGTGTGTGTGTGTGTGTGTGTGTATGACTTTATAAACAATAAAATTATACTTAAATGTTAGTTATCGGCAACCAACCCTGAGTGAGTAGTGGCCTTCCTGGGATTCCCAAGAAAAACTGTGATGCTTTAATAGGAAAAACTTGGCTTCTTTCTACATAAATCTGACTACAAACAAAAATCCACAGTGATGATGATCCAATCTATGACCAAGCTAAATCTAATAATTTAGCACTCACTGTATATTCAATGTATTGGGTTTTTAAATTATACTAATGAAAACTTGATGAACACAAATTATGGAGAGGTTAAAAAAAGAACAGTGCAAAACAATGAAATAGAATATGTCTTTATTTGCATGCTAGCAAATGAGAATTGTTCTTTCACTTCAACATTTGTTATGAAACATTTCAGCCTACAGTAGGATATAAAGAATACAAATAGGACTTAGATTGAGCTGTTGGGGGAATAATAGTGTTTTCCATAAAGACAGCATTGAAGTCCTCTATTAGCATAGCCTGGCACTCTCCTGCTTGATGTTGGTCACAGAATTTAAAGAAGACAAGAATTTTATGCAATTCAAAGTCAGCTGTACATAGGACTTAAGGTAAGACTATTAAAGGTATCATGAACATTGATATTAGATTTGGATTTTTCTTTTCTGTAAACATGATAAGTTTACTACAGATCATTTTTTCCATCTTAATAATAGCAGAATTTTTTCTTGGAAATTTTGCCAATGTCTTCATATCTCTGGTGAACTGCACTGACTGGGTCAAAAGACAAAAGATCCCCACAGCTCACGGAATTCTCATTGCTCTGGCGGTCTCCAGGATTGGTTTGCTCTGGGCATTAGTAATAAATTGGTATGGAAATATTTTAAATCCAGCTTTATATAGTATAGATGTAAGAGTTATTATTTATATGGCCTGGACAGCAAGCAACCATTTTAGCCTCTGGTTTGCTACTTGCCTCAGTGTACTGTATTTGCTCAAGATAGCCAATTTCTCTAGCCTTCTTTTTCTTCACCTAAAGCAGAAAGTTAAAAGAGTAATTCTTATAATACTGTTGGGAAATTTGGTCTTCTTGGTTTTTCATCTTGCACTCGTAAACAGAGAGGCAAATATGTGGAAGAATGAAGGAAACATCACTTGGAAGACCAAATTGAAGGACACTGTGCATCTTTCAAATATGACTCTATTCACGCTAGGAAATGTCATACCCTTTACTACATCTCTGACATGTTTTGTGTTGTTAATCTTTTCCCTGTGGAAACATCTCAAAAACATGCAGCTCAGCGGCAAAGGATCCCAAGATCCCAGCACCAAGGTCCACATAAGAGCCATTCAAACTCTGATCTCCTTTCTCTTGCTTTTTGGTTTTTACATCATGGCTCTAATCATCTCAGCTTGGCGTTCTAATAGTCAGCTAAATGATCCAATCGTCCTGTGTGTCCAGGTCCTTGAAGCTCTCTATCCTTCAGCTCATTCATTTATTCTGATTTGGGGAAATAAGAAGCTAAAACAGGACTTTCTCTCACTTTTATGGCAGGTGAGGTGCTAACTGAAAGAATGGAAATCTTCAACATCATAGATCCATAAAACAGGCATCATTTTTGTTCTAGCAGAAAACAAAGTGGTGGAGACTATAACATTCAATACTTCCTAGTGTTTTTTTCCACAGTGTATGTAACTGGATAATTTTCAAAGGTTTGCCTAGAAAAGTCTTACCTAAGCTTACCACATAAAGTACACACACGTGTATGTAGGAAAAATATAAGAAAAACTGGAAATAACATACCCTTAATCAATTGTTTTCAGATAAACAGTCTAATTATGCAAAATATTGGAGAATTCCTCAGTATATGAAGTCATATGTATTTCATATACATAGTCTATGTTACCATGTTCCAGATGAGGGATGTATGTTCTCTATTTATGAATTTTAAGACTGACAATTTATTTCAGGAAATCATTGTTATTCTTCATTGTCAGTTGAACCACAGTGTGTTTTGATTACAGTGTCAGAACCTTGGATAGATGCTTGAGATAGATTTTATTCCTTCATGAATTCTTACTCCATGGTTGATAAAGGGCAATCAGAACTTTTGTTAAGAAAAGTGTACACAATACAAGAATGACAAACAAATTTAGAGTAAATTATGTATATATGTACAATAAACAGTACTAAAGAATATTTATTGGAATTTATACAAGTAGGTGAAAAGCTTAGAAAAAAAATTCTACCATAGAGACAAATATGAAGGAAACATGATCGTGACCTTTTAAAATGCTTGTATAAGATTTCATGCTATTAGGAAAGTCATTTTTTTCTAGTTTTTGAATTAAGGAGGATTGTTTTATGAATTAAAGAGATCTAATATCATGCATTTCTCCTATACCATCCCTGGGCATCAAATTGCCAAATCTCCTACATCTTCCATCCTTAAAATTCCTTTTAAACTTCAGATAAGAGGAATCAAATTTTCCCCATCTAAAAAAATTACTCACTGTAAAAATAGTAAAGAAATTATGGTATATAATTCAATGAACATTTATGCATATATTAAAATGGCATCGATTAAATCTATATAATGATTATAGGATTTCTTAAAGATCTTTTACTGTAATATTTGGAGAATAATGAAATTGGAGTAACAGTATTGGCATATTGATTGATAGCAAGTTTATTACAGAAAGAAATGTATAATCTTGCTCAAAAACTTAAGTTCTACTTGACTCAATGAATCTTTGGTTACAAAATTTCAACATTTTCTAAACTTTAAAATAAATTATTTCCACATGTGATTTGTTTTTTATCATGTATCTTCCTCAGCACAATGTAAGCATCAGAAAAGTGAGGATCATGTCTGTTTTGGTTACTGCTCATTCCCAAGACCTATAAGCCAACCTGTGGAGTAGGTGGTCAAAAATGATTTTTTTAATGAATAAGTAATGGATGAGTGAATGAATGAGCCTGAGAAAGAATTAAAATGAAACATCAGAAACCTGCAAATTGCATAAATTTCTTGGTTCTGTTTTCCTGTTGAAGTGACAGGTATATCTGAGAACAGGTATTTCTCAGAGCAGAAGTTCAGCTATTTCATAATTTAAGCGAAATATCACTAGAATATAACCTTGACTCAGCCATGTGTTAAGTGGAGACAAAGTGGAACATCAAAATTAGATAGTGTGCATCACAATAGTTTTGAAAAATCATATAAAAGATATTTGTGACTGTATATATATATTTTTTTCTATGATATCATTTTAATGATATTTTCTAGCTCAATATTGTATATACATGAAAATGGTATCTGATTTATTAAAATTTAGTTACTCATTGATTTATTATATTGCTTTAGTCAGCACCTTACTAAAATGTTATATTAGACATATGGTTCCGCATCCTTCCTTTATTTTTGTTTTATTTTTATTTTGTTGAAATATATTTGACACCTCACATTGTGTAAACCAAAAGTGTTCTAAATAAACTTTTTTTTTTTTTTTTTTTTTTGAGGGCAGTGTCACTGGCTCTCATCTGTGGGACCGATCCGGGGCCATTGGCTTCCCAAGCCAGCTCTTAACCACCGCGCCACTCGGCCGGCCCCTAAGTAAACATTTTAGTTGTAATATTATAAACTCACATACTCATAGAGTGAACAAATAACAATTATATAATTTAATGACTATCTTAGCGAAGGTACTCTAAAACCAGAAGCAAAATCAGGGATTAAAGTGATGACCTTTATTGGGGAAAGCAAGTCCCACAGGCAGCAATGAGGAGGACATACAGAAACGAAGCAAGAGAAGATGTGGAATGAAGTGCTGTGATGTATGACTCTGCTGGCTGCTGCCTTCCAATGTGTTGAGAGACAGGATATGGTGAGCACTTGGCACACGGGACCTTTTCAGGAGGGTTACAAGGGTCAATGACATATAGCATTAGTCCATGGAGAAGAGAGAGGAGAGAGAATGTATCTTCTCAGCTACTCCTGTCTTCAATTCCCATTGGCCAGGGTTAAACCAAAGCAAATCTCACATCTCTGTGTACCCCTTGGTGGCCATTTAAAAGTCAGTTCTCATACCACACATTGTGGCGTTACATTCAACTCCAAAATGGAGAGATAGTGACCAAAACAATAGGAGACAGTGAAAGGACTCTGAGGAAGCACACAAATCTGTGTCTAATACAGCCCGCCCCTACCCCTCCATGCCACTAGCATGCACTCATGCCCTCCAATTATGGCTAGCTTTCCAAATATACTATCTGTGCACACTTGGAGGGCTCCCATGCTTAGTTTAGTGATGTGTTCTCTCCATTTTGTTTTTCAAACAGAGGGTAGTCCTCTTCTCATGAGGGGATGACCTTGCAGTAATTCACCAGGGGTTTACTCTCCTACTTTCTCATGAGATTTGTCAGTAATATACACTGTGTCCATGCCCCCTAAAAATGTCTCTAGCAGCTCTGAACCTGCTGACTCATCTGGCCCAATGGACAGAGCCGTGAGGACCACAGCCTAAACCTGCCATAGAGCTCTTTCTTGCTCTGGACACTTCTGGAGAACAGTAGGCTTATGGAAACTCCATAAATAGGTCAGAGCAATATCCTCAAATGTGGTATATGAGGTCGGATAATTAAATTCACGGATATGTTGCAATGATGTTGCTAACTCTTTTTGATATCAGAGGGATTATTCATTATGAATTTGTACCAACTAGACAGACTATTTGGAAGTGCTGAAAAGGTTACATGAAAAAGTTAGACGACCTGACCCTTTTGCCAACAATTCATGGCTCTTGCATCACGACAATGCACCAGCTCACATGGCACTGTCTGTTAGGGAGTTTCAGCTAGTAAAAAAATAACTGTATTAGAACACCCTCTCTACTCACTTGATCGGCCCCCAATGATTTCTTTCTTTACCCGAAGATAAGAAATATTTTGATGACATTCAGGACATCGAGTGTAATCCGACGAGAGTTCTGGTGTCATTCTAGAAAAAGAGTTCTAAAACTGCTTTGAAGGGTGGACTAGGCACTGGCATCGGTGCATAGCTTCCCAAGGGAGTACTTCAAAGTTGACCCTAGTGATATTCAGCAATGAGATATGTAGCCCTTTTTGTAAGACACGTTCACAAACTCAATTGTCTGCCCTCGTGTGTGTGTGTGTGTGTGTGTGTGTGTATTAAATTATAGTTGACATTCAATATTATTCAGCTTGAACTTCAGGTGTACAGCACAGCGGTCAGGCATCTACACAGTCCATTAAGCGGTCTCCCCTTTTAGGTTTTCTTAAACAGAACTAACATGTTTTTAAGTAATTATATTTTCTCAAGAAGATCTGAGATAATATTCAATTAAAAGAAATATCTCTGCTGTAAAAACACTTACTGGTAACAATAGAATATTTGAGAGATGAAGAAGAGAGGTTCTGAAACTGTATAATAGAATATAGATAAATGTATAAAAGAGTACAATGAGATATGAATACATGTATATGAAATTATAGTCACATAAAGGGAAAAAGGTAACATAACTATTCTAACTAAAGAAAAATTTGAAATCAAATAGAAAAATATTGTAAAAGGTTAAGTGTAATATAAGTGTAATAATATTATGTAAGTACAAAAGTGTAAATACTAGTGTGCTGTTTCTAATTTTGGAAGAGATCTGAAGCAAAGGGAATTTTCATACACTATTCATAGAATTATGAATTGGTAAAACATCTTTGTGCCACATTATAGCATTACGCAATTAAGGTGACAATGCATATCCTAAGACCCATTAATTGTACTCCCATTTTTTATACTATAGGCTCTTTGGTATATATGCACCAGGATGTACATGTAAAAGTGTGCACGCTACTGTTGCTCCTAATAGCTAAAATTGAGAAGTCATACAAATGTCCATTAATTATAAAATGGAGAAGAAAGCTATTGGCATAGTGACACAATAGAATACAATACAAAAATGAAAATGAACAAATTAGATCTATACATTTCTTAGTTACTTTATATAGAAAAAAAAAGACATAGAAAGATAAGTTTGTTAAAACATAATACATATTCCGTGTAATGTGTTTATATGTTTGTGTATTGTAGAGGTACTTTAACTGCTATAATAAAATAACCCATATTTATCACAGTAGCTGGGATGCAAATGGGCAGGTGGAAGAATTTTGCTTGCTATAGTGCTATTAAATTATACAAGAAAGTTTATATACTGTATTTTTATATATAGGATATGTACATGTCCATATGAAAATGCTACAAAAGCAAAGTGCTGTTGCACTTCACTTTTGCTGTAATTTTTAGAATGTAATAAAAGAAAAAGATAGTAATAAGTCATCAGAAATATTTTTTTTCAAGTTATTCTTGATGAAGTTTGAGGTGAAGTTGTTCTTTGAAACTAGCCCTGATCCTGACAATAATGTCAGTATTATAAGTCCATAAAGAAGAGAAGATTGGTAGTTCTCTTATCACAGTGACTCCACCACTCAGAAAACTGGATTGAAACCATAACTATGTTAAACTCCCACAGTGAGAGATTCCCATTTAGCTGCCATCATCATCATCATCATCATCATCATCATCATCATCATCAAATGAATCTCATTTAATAATTTATATTTCAAATATTTACACACGTAAGTTAGACAACATCTAAGTAATATCTTAAAGATCATTGTGGGTAACCTACCTTAGTAAATAGCAAAGTTCACGTCAAGCTGAATACATTTAGAAATAGAGTATACTTTAGTTTTACATGTATTACTTGAGCTAATTAATTATGGATGATCTTAATATCACAGAATTAAGGCACAAGCTCTATTTCTAACATTAAAAATAGAGTAAACATAAAAGAACTACTGAAAGAATAAGTCAAGGGATAGGATGGAGTACCTTGATGATATATTGATATATTTTGATAACTTGAATTATATATATAATTTTTTTTTTTTTTTTTTTTTAGCGGAGCCATTCAGTCACCTGTTGGCAGCTCAGCGGCAGCTCAGCTCAGGCCAGGAATCAAACCGGCAACCCTGTTGCTCAGAGCTCACACTCTTGAGCGAGCTTTTAACCAATTGAGCCACTCGGTCGGCCCTTGAATTATATTTTAATATCAAGTTCTGCTCCTTAAGTTTACCTATAATGAGAGCCTGTGGTGGCGACCTACCCATAGACAGATTGCCCCCCAAGAAACATGAGTCATTTTACATTCATAACCAGTTTCTTCCACCTTAGTGGAGTGTGAGTAGATCATAATTTTACCTACTCTGTGACCACAGTTTGGGAAAAGAAGGGAATCGTTATCATTTTCATGTTAACACTAATAAAAAGAAAACAAAGTTCTGTTTAAGATCTTGATGTTATGACTGTTTTATTCAGTTTCCCCATAGAAGATGATTTATAGAAGAACAAAAGACTGTTTCTAATATAAATCATAGGCCATGGAAATAAAAAGAGACTGCCTGAGGGATTTCTATATTCCAGACAATTTTTGTTTTTAACCCTCATCATGGTGTCCAATTTCTCCTTGGTAGTCAAGAACAATTACACCAACCAGTACTATCTACCTTGACTGTTGATTTAGAAGTATAAGGAGTTCAAAAATGGCCAGGTACCAGTCTTAACTCCCAGTTCAATGGAATCATGGATGTGTCTACTGATAGAAGCATTCTCCTTTTGTACAATGACCTCCAAATCAGCAGATCATAAGGTCATGGGAACAGGAATCACAAATTTTGCTGTTGGGTACTTAGATGTAAGAGTGAGTGGAGACACTCCCATTTCTACCCCTTGATTTATGCACCTGTGAATCCTGGCAACTGGAGAAACAACATCACAATGGGGGTGCCAAGAAAACATATACACATGATTTGTATTCATTTTTTGTTATTGGTATTACATAACTGAGTATTACAGTTTTAATAGTTTTTTCCTTTCTTAAAATGTGTATACATTTATTTGGCACCCTCTCTATACTGGATGCTGATTCCAAGCACATGTATCTCCCTGGAGAATCTTGCTCTAGTCCTGCAAGATTGTGCTACCTAACTGGCACTGTAACTGACTCTTCAAAGCCCATTCCACCATCTTGTTAAGCCAGATCCTTCAGGACTCTTGGGATCATGGTAAGATCAGTGAATTCAGTGAGCATTGGCCCATTGCCATACTTCTCTTGCTGTGGTGGTGGATAAAGCCTTCTATAAGTTCATGGATGGTAGTTTTGGAAGAAGCATTACATGCAGAGAAAGCAAATCCATTACCAGAGTAAGCATCCGTTCCAGTGAGAACACAACTTTGCCTCTTCCATGATGAAAGCAGTCCTGTGTAATCAACCTGCCACTAGGGAACTGGTCCATCACCTTTGAGAATGGTGCCATATCTGGTATTCAGGGTTGGTTTCTGCTACTGAGAGATTGGGCATTCACAGTGGTCATAGCCAGATTGGCTTTTGTGATTGGAAACTCATGTTGCTGAGCCCATGCATCATCTTTGTTCCTTCACTTTGGTCAAATTGTTCATAAGTCTGTTGGATGATGGCAGTGATGGTTGGGAAAAGGATGACTGTTATCCAGAGCACAGGTCATCTTATTCACTTGTTTATTAAAATTCTCCTCTGCTAAAGTGACCCTTAGGTGAACTTTCACATGGGACACAAATATCTTCAAAATTTTTACCCATTCAGAGAGGTCTGCCTACATGCCTCTTCCTCCAATTCCTTAGTCACTAATTTTCCAATCATGATCCTTCCAACTCCCTGACCATCCAGCCAAACCATTGACTACAGTCCACGAGTCAGTAAGTAACTGCATATGTATCCAAGTCTCCTTCCAAGCAAAGTAAACAATCAGGTTTGATGGTCAAAATTTTGCCCACGAGGAGGATTTCCCTTCACCACTGTCCTTTACGGATGCCCCAGAAAGGGGCTGCAATGCTGCAGCTGTCCACTTGTGGATGGTGCCCACATATTGTGCAGAACCATCTGTAAACCAAGTCTTCTGCTCCTCTGTCTGATAAATAATTCTCCCTGAGGCCATAGGTGCAGCTGGAAGAGCAGAGCCAGTACAGCAGGAATGGGGACCCTGGGCATTTGAGCCACTTCTTCATGTAATTGACTTGTGCCGTCAGGGCCTTTTTGTTCCTGGTCATGCACATACCATTTCCATATGATAATTGTGCGTGCCCCACTTTATGGTGTGGAGGGTCAGATTACACTCAGTTCATAATGGGGAGCCTAGGTGGCCCATGGTGAAGATGTTGGTCTCTCCTAAGGCCCAGTAGCAGGCCAAGAGCTGTTTCTCTAGCTGAAGAGGGTGACAGGGCTTTGCTCCGTAACCCTAAGGATCTGCACTGTGATTCACCTACTGGGGCTGCAAAAGCTCCAAACAGCATCCCTATCTGCCACTGCCATTTCATACATGAGATTATATCATCTCTTTTATTAATATTCTGCAGAGGGAGGCAAAGATGGAAGACTCACACAATAATAGTTGAAGACTTTTGTCAATTGTAGTCAGACCTACAGAGAGCTTGTTGCTTTAATAGTAAAACTTCAGCCTTAGCACAGAATATAGAGCACAGAAATTCACTAGTACAGATAAAAAAGCACCATGATTCCTTCCAGAGGAAGCCTATTCCTACACAGATAAATTCACAAAAGGGCAGCAAACCAAATTCGGGGCATTTCTCACCAAATAGAGCATCGACGTTCTGTACCAAACAGACCCAAACCCAAATTCCCAATCAGTGCCACTGTGTTTATTTGCAATTGCAGTGTAACATATTACCACACATTTAGTGGCTAAAACAAACAAACACACATACATATGTTTTTTAAAGATTTTATTGGGGAGTTGAGGGAGGAGAATAGTGTTGGGGAATGGGGGAAGGGGAACAGAAAAGTTGCTGTCCTTTTGTTCTTCAGTCTAGTTGTGGAGGACGTCGCTTCACTGGCCCATGTTGGTATCATTGCACTCTTCCCGGGTGAGGGAGATTAGTTATTGGCCTCTGGATGGCCGCTCACAGCAGCTATTGGCAGCTCACGCTGGCTGCCAGCCATTCACTCTAGCTGCCGGCCACTCACCGTAGCTTATGGCAGTCCATTGCAGCAGGGACTGCAGCCTGTGACTCACGGCAGCCCCACTCCTGGTGGAGCTGTTGTTCACCATCTAGCTGTAGAGGGCAGTGTCACTGGCCCTCATATGTGGTATCTGCACTGGGGCCCTGCTGCTCAGAGCTGGCATCCCAAGGCAGCTCTTAACCAATGAGCCGCTTGGCTGGCCCACAAACACACATTTTTAATTTCAGTTTTATGGAAGGTCAGGAGTCTGGGCAGGACTTAGCTGTGTTCTCTGCTTCAGGGTCTCAGAAAGCTGCAATCACAAATTTTGGATTACACTGCATTCTCATCTGCAGCCTGATGGAGAAGAATCCACTTCCATGGTCCCTCAGATTGTTGGCAGAATTCATTTTCCCGCATCCCTGTCCATAAGCACTTCATAACAGGGCTGCTCACTTCTGAAAGCGAGTGAGAGTCTCTCACTTAGGGGAGGCCCAGCCACTCTTTGCAAAGCTTTACCTGGTTACATCAAGCCCACAAAGGACCATCTCCCTTGTGATGAACTCGAAATGAATTAATTTGGGATATTAATTATCTGCAAAATGTCTTCATGCTTGCCATATTCTGAAGGCTCGAAGTGAGTCACAGGTGCTGCCCACAGTAAAGGGGCGGAAATTATACAGGATGTGAATATCAGGGAGTAGGAATGAAGGGGACCACTGTAGGGTCCGTAAACCAAAGCCCAGCTGCCACAGAATGAATGATGTATTGACAGTGCACAAACCAGAACCAGAACCAACTTGGCCAACACTCAGAAACAAATAACAACACAGGTTTAAGAAGAAAAGAGAAACACAGAGGGGAAACACCAGATGATAAGTCCAGTTCGATGTCACTGAGTCTACATCTGGGGTCAGATTTTTCTACTTGAAGCGCAGCACCCTTTAGAATTTCCATCAGTGAAGACTTGCCAAATTTCATTAGCCTATAAATGTTGATTTTGCCCTCATATAATTTTTATTTATTGTATTTAATTTTAAAATTAACATGAAGTATAATTTACATGTAATAAAGTGTTTTTACTTTGGTTATAATTTGATGAGACTTAACAATGTATATACTCTTGAAATATTAACCATAATCAAGATATAGAATAATTTTATCATCCAAAAGGTATTTTATGCTCTTTTGCAATTAAATATAGACAACCACTTCTGTGCTGTTTAATTTTTCCTGTTGGGATTTACTATAAATGAAATAATACTTTTTCATAATGAGTTATACTCTTTTTGGTCTGTTTTTCAATCACCATAATTTGTTTAGACTAATTCATATTCTTGTATATCTGAATAGTTTATTTCTTTTATTGCTGAGTGGTTATTTCTTTCTATCAATATTCCACAATTTCTTAATTTGTGTCCCTGTGATGTGTATATAGGTTGTTTCCAGTTGGGTGCCAATGAATAAAGCTACTATTAACATTCTTCTTCAAGTCTTGTTGTGGAAATGTTTTTTATTTATCTTGGGTATAATAATGAAACGCATAAGAGTGAATGAAGTAACAGGGAACATGTATGTTTCACTTTACCAGAAACTATCAAATGATTCTATTCTACAAAGTGGTTGTATTATTTTGCACTCATAACAGAAAGTTCCAGTTGCTTCATATCATTGCCGAAACCTGGCATGGTCAATGTTTTATAATTGTAGCATTCCAGTAGGCTTGAAGTGGTATTTCATTGTAAGTTTAATTTGCATTTTCCTTAGGTGGAATGATGTTAAGCACATTTTAATTTTATTATATTTTCTTTTGTTAAAGGTCTGTGAAATATTTTGCTTACTTTCCTTAAATTGAGATATATGTTCTCTTAGTATAAAGTTGAAGGAATGTTTAGTGTACACAATATATAAAAAGACAGTCATTTGTTTATATAGATGTATTATATATGTATACTGATTAAAGCAATATTAATGCATTGTTGCTGCATTAGTGTAATGTGATTTTATAGTGAAAGATGTATTCAAAAGAAGAGGTGTTAAGATGCTCTAGTTGTAGATGTTCATGAAAAACCTCTTCTGTAGTAGTCAAGCTGCTTTTTTTTTTTTTTCATGAGGTCAGTGTCACTGGCCCTCATATGTGGGACCCGAACCAGGGCCGTTGGCATCCCAAGCCAGCGCTCAACCACCACACCACAGGCTGGCCCAGTAAGCTGCTTTTTGTGAGTCTCATCAATGGTTTTACACCTGCAGGACACTGATGAAAGGATTAACTTTGGAGAAGATTGAAATTGATCATGTTGTGATCCTAAATTTTATATATACTTCTACCATTTTAAGGAAAACAGTTTCATTTTCTTGATAGTGTCTTTTCATGAAGTTTATTTTATGGCTTTTTTTGTTTAGAGGTATGCATGTGTGTGTGTGTGTGTGTGTGTGTGTGTGTGTGTGTGTGTGTGTGGTGTGTACTAGCTAAGGAACCCAAGGTTACAAAAATATTATCCATTTTGCAGGAGCTTTATTATTTTATATGCTATATTTTGGTCTATGATCACCTCAAACTACTTTTTTTGTATACTGTTCTAGTTCATTTTTCTGTACTGTCATTCAGTTTCCCAGCATTGTTTATTGAAGAGAATTTTATTTCCCATTGAATTGTTTTGGTTCCTTTGTTGAAAATGAACTGACCATACATGTGTGAGTTGATTTCTGGATACTGTATTGATCTATCCATATAAGGAAACAACAGCACCACACTGACTTAATTACTGTAGCTCTTCATTCTTGCAATCAGATATGTATTTCACATCTGTATTTCTCAATTTTGATGTATCCAATTTATTAATTTGTAAATTTTATGCATTATGCTTTAGGTAGATTATCACTGTAATCTAAGTTTACAGATTTTTCATGTTTATTTTACTTTAAAAGTTTTATTGATTTAGCTCATCCATTTAAGTCTAGGATCAATTTGTTTTTGTTTTTGTTTTTTGTTTTTTTTTGCATATGGTATGAAATAAGAGTCTAAAATCAACTCTGCATATGGATATTTAATTTTGTCATCTGGAAAAAAAAAGGAAGACAGATCATTTCTCCATTAATTAACATGGTACCTTTTAAAAATTCATTTAACCATGATGGTTTTTTGTTTTAAGCTTTTTATTTTAAGTTGGAGAACTGGGGACTGGGAACAGCCAAGTTGCTGTCCTTTTGTTCTTCAGTCTAGTTGTGGAAGATGTTGCTTCACTGGCCCATGTTGGTATCATCATTGCTCTCTTCTTAGGTGAGGCAGATTGGTCGCTGGCCTCTGCACAGCCACTCATAGTGGCTCCTGGCAGCTCACACTGGGTGCAAACCGCTCACACTGGTTGCTAGCCACTCATTGAAGCCTATGGCAGCCCACTGTGGCCTATGGCAGCCCACTGCATCAGGGGCTGCAGCTATGCCATTCCTGGGAATCACAGCAGCCCAGCTCCAAGTGGAGCTGTTGTTCATCATTTTAGCTGTAGAGGGCAGTGTCACTGGCCCTCGTATGTGGGATCCAAATCAGGGCCGCTGGAGTCCCAAGCCAGCTCTTAACCAAAGTGCCACTTGGCCAGCCCAACCATGATGGTTTTAATTTCTGAACTTCAATTGAGGCCATTGTTACATAGGTCTATTGTCATATGAGATCAGACAATTCTTGATTAATGCAATTTTGTAGCAACCTTCGAAATCAGGAACTGCAATACTCCAACTTTGTAATTTAAAAAACAAATATTTTGCATATTCTGAGTGCCTCGCATTTCCATACACATTTAGGAATGTTTTTTCAGTTTCTACAAAACAGTCTTCTTGGATTTCATAGGGATTGCATTGAGCATATACATCATCTCTTCATCTAAAAAGACTCCTCTCTTTCCTGGATTTTAGTTCATTGGTCCTCCTTCCTAACACAGCTCTGTCATGCATTTGAAACATAATTTTGACAATTTATTCCCCTTATCCTAGTTGTTGCAGGAAGAAATCTTTCCTTTTCAACTGCTACATTGTCCTCATAAACAGAAATTCTCCCAGGCTAACTCTGAAATATCAAACAACACAGGATCAAATGAACAACAATCCTGGATGCCTGCTGGGTCTGTACCAGACAAGGAAATTGAAAGCACTCTGCACAGATGGTAGATTTACTTCTCACAAACACTACCCATACAGGATAATATTATCATCTACATCATACTGATGTTAATACTGAGGCAGAGAAAAATTTTAAGAGTCCAAGACTTATGAAGCAGAGAATCTGGGTTTTCCTCCCTGGTACTCAGCTCTAAGATTCTCCCGCCAAAACAATTATAATATAAAAACTGAAACTGAATGAAATCCAAGGGAGGCATTGATTTTAACATTTATTATTCTTATAAACTTAAGAAGTCAAAAGTGAATTGAACAGAAAAAATAAGACTGAATGTTCATATACAGAGAAGTCTAGACTCTACAATGGAAACCACATGTTCTTTAGAAGGTTCTGAGGAACATTTTAAAAATTTCTGAATATCTTAACTAATTAATTAATATTTAAATATTAACAAGACTCAAGAGACAAACTTTATCAAAGCTGTATCATGAGACATATGTTTGATAAATATTAGTAATGGGCAGAAAAGCATGAAAGAGGAAAAGATGGATTTAAACCTACATAACCTCCTGGAGACTCATTTTCCATTTTGGAAATTATGGGACAATAATTCCAGCATCCACGAAGGGTGTGTGTGTGTGTGTGTGTGTGTGTGTGTGTGTGTGTGTGTGTGTATGTGTATGTATGACTTTATGAACAACAAAATTATACTTAAATGTTAGTTATCAGCAACCAACCCTGAGTGAGTAGTGGCCTTCCTGGGATTCCCAAGAAAACTGTGATGCTTTAATAGGAAAAACTTGGCTTCTTTCTACATAAATCTGACCACAAACAAAAATCCACAGTGAGGATAACCGTATTTTTGACCTACCTTCTTCTGATAATTTATCACTCACTTTATATGCAATGTACTGGGCTTTTAAATTATACTAATGACAAAATTGATGAACACAAATTATGGAGAGGTTAAACAAAGAACATTGCAAAACAAAGAAATAGAATATGCCTTTATTTGCATGCTAGCAAATGAGAATTCAGCTTTTACTTTAATATTTGTTATAAAATATTCCACCCTACAGTAGGACATAAAGCCTATGAATAGGACTTAGTCTGAGCTGTTGGGGTAATAACCGTGTTTTTCATAAACACAGCATCAAAACCTCTATTTGCACATCCTGGCACTTTCCTGCTTGACGTTGGTCAGAGAATTTAAAGAAGAAATTTATGCACATTCAAGATCAGCTATACACAGGACTTAAGGTCAGAATATTAAAGGAATCATGACCTGTGATATTAGATTTGGACTTTCTTTTTTCTAGACATGATAAGTTTACTACAAAGTATTCTTTCCATCTTAACAATAGCAGAATTTTTTCTTGGAAATTTCGCCAATGTCTTCATAGCTCTGGTGAACTGCATTGAGTTGTTCAAGAGACAAAAGATCTCTATAGCGCATGGAATTCTCACTGCTCTGGCGGTTTCCAGGATTGGTTTGCTCTGGTTAATAGTGATAAATTGGTATGGAATTGTGTTTAATCCAGATTTATACAGTTTAGAAGTAAGAATTATTATTTCAATGGCCTGGACAGTAAGCCACCATTTTAGCAACTGGCTTGCTACTAGCCTCAGCATACTTTATTTGCTGAAGATAGCCAATTTCTCCAGCCTTCTTTTTCTTCACCTAAAAAGGAAAGTTAATAGAATAATTCTCATGATAATGTTGGGAACTTCGGTCTATTTGGTTTTTTGTCTTGCACTCATAAACATAGATGGAAAAATGCAGGGGAATGGATATGAAGGAAATTTCACTTGGAAGACCAAATTCAGGGACATCATGCACCTTTCAAATATGACTGTATTCACACTAGATGACGTCATACCAATTATTACATCCCTGACATGTTTTGTGCTGTTAATCTTTTCCCTGTGGAAACATCTCAAAAACATGCAGCTCAGTGGCAAAGGATCCCAAGATCCCAGCACCAAGGTCCACATCAGAGCCATTCAAACTGTGATCTCTTTTCTCTTGCTTTTTGCTCTTTCCATCCTGGCTGAAATCATCACAGTTTGGAGTTTTGAAAGCCTGCGGATTGAATCAATCATCCTCTGTGGCCAGGTCCTTGCAGCTCTCTATCCTTCCTGCCATTCATGTATCCTGATTTGGGGAAACAAGAAGCTAAAACAGGACTTTCTCTCATTATTATGGCAGGTGAGATGCTGACTGAAAGAACAGAAACCTTCAAAACTATAGATGAATAAAATGGGCATTTTTTTTTTTAGCAGAAAAAGTGATAGAGGCTTTATTATGCTATACTTCCTAATGGTTTTTCCATAGTGTATGTAATTGGATAATTTTCAAAGGTTTGCCTAGAAAAGTCTTACCTAAGCTTAGCACATAAAAGTGCACACATGCGTGTATGTATGAAAAATATAAGAAAAATTGGAAATAACATACCCTTAAACAATTTTTTTCAGATAGTCTAATTATACAAACTATTTTGAGAAATTCCTCAGTATATGAAGCAATGTATATTTCGTATACATATTCTATATTATCATGTTCCAAATGAAGAATTTACGATACATGTTTATGTGTTTTTAAGAGCTGATGACTTATTTTAGGAAATAACTGTTATTTTTCACTGTCTTTTGCACCACAGTGTGTTTTGATGACAGTTTTAGGGCCTTGGATGTTTTGTGTGGTAAGGATATTCAATTCTAAATCACACTTAGGATAGATGTTTGAGATCGATTCTATTCCATCATGCATTCCGACTTCATGGTTAATAGAGGGCAAGCAGAACTTTAGTTAGAGAAGGTGTGCACAATGCAGGAATATCAAACAAAGTCAGAGTAAATTCTGTAGATGTGTACGATAAAATGTACTAATGAGTATTTATTTGAATTTATACTAGTAAGTGAAAAGCTTAGGAAAAAATCAAATTCTATTACAGAGATAAAGATGGAATATACATGATTGTGAGCTTTTAAAATGCTATTTATGATTTCCTGCTATTAGGAAAGTCATTTTTTTTCTAGTTTTTAAATTAAGGAAGGTTGTTTTTGCATTAATATTGAGATCTAATATCATGCTTTTCAGTTGTCTCCTCTACCATCCCTGGACATCAAATTGCCAAATATCTCCTACATCTTTCATCCTTAAAATTCCTTTTAAACTTCAGATAAGAAATTTTCCCCATCTAAAAAAAATACTCACTATAAGAATAGTAAAGAAATTATGGTATATAACTCAATGAACATTTATGCATATATTAAAATGGCATTATTTATGCATATATTAAAATATATTAAGTCTACATAATGATTATTGGGGACTTCTTAAAGACCTTTTATTGCAATATTTGGAGAATGATGCAATTGGAGTAATAGTATTCGATTATTAATTGATAGAAAGTTTATTTCAAGAAAGGAATGTATAATCTTGCTCAACAACTTGAATCCTACTTGACTGTATGAATTCTTGGGTTATGAAATTTTAACATTTTCTAAACTTTAAAATAAATCATCTCCACATCTGATTTGTTTTTTATCATGTATCTTCCCTAGCACAATGTAAGCATCAGAAAAGTGAGGATCATGTCTGTTTTGTTTACTCTTTATTCCCAGCCTATACATTCGTGGTCAAAAATGAATTGTTTAATGAATAAGTAATGAATAAGTGAATAAATGAACTGCAATAAGGCTGAGAAAGAATTAAAATGAAATATCAGAAACCTGCAAATTGCGTGAATTTCTTGGTTCTGTTTTCCTCTTGAAGAGGCAGGTGTACCTGACTGAGAAAAAGCATATCTCAGAGCAGAAGCTCGGCTATTCCATAATTCCAGGGGAAATATCACTAGACTATAACCTTGACACAGCCATATTATGTGTTAAGTGGAGACAAAGTGGAACATCAAAATTAGATAGCATGTATTACAACAGTTTAAAAAAATCATATAAAAGATGTTTGTGAATTTGTATATATATTTTTTCTGTGATATCATTTTAATATTGTCTACCTGACTATCGTATACATGAAAAGGTATTGAATTTATTAAAATTTAGTTAGTAATTGTTTTAGTAACTCAGCACCTTAGTAAAATGATATAGTAGATATATTTTTCTGTATCCTTCTAAATTTTTGTTTCATTTTATTTTTCATTGAAATATATTTGACACCTCACAATGTGTAAAAGTGTTCTAAATAAACCTTTTAGCGGTAATATTATAAACTCACATACTCATAGAGTGAATAAATAACAATTATATAATTTAATGACTATCTTAGCGAAGGTACTCTAAAACCAGAACAAAAATGAGGGATTAAAGTGATCACATTTATTTGGGAAAGCAAGTCCCACAGGCAGCAATGAGGAGGACATACAGAAACGAAGCAAGAGAAGATGTGGAATGAAGTGCTGTGAGGTATGACTCTGCTGGCTGCTGCCTTCCAATGTGTTGAGAGACAGGATATGGTGAGCACTTGGCACACGGGACCTTTTCAGGAGGGTTACAAAGAGGAACAACATGTAGCGTTAGTCTATGGAGAAGAGAGAGGAGAGAGAATGTATCTTCTCAGCTACTCCTGTCTTCTATTCCCTTTGGCCAGGGTTAAACTAAAGCAAATCTCACATCTCTGTTACCCCTTAGTGGCCATTTAAAAGTCAGTTCTCATACCACACATTGTGGCGTTACATTCAACTCCAAAATGGAGAGATGATCTGACTCTGGCAGAGTGGTGACCAAAAGAATAGGAGACAGTGGAAAGACTCTGAGGAAGCACACAAATCTGTGTCTAATACAGTCTACCCTACCCCTCCATGCCACTCATATGTGCTCATGCACTCCTATTATGGCTAGGTTTCTGAATATACTACCTGTACGCTTGTAATGGCCTCACACTTAGAGAGCCCCCATGCTTAGTTTAGTGATATCCTCTCTCCTTTTTTTTTTTTTCCCCCAGAAGGCAGTCCTCTTCCTATGAATGTATGACCTTGTACTAATTCACAAGGGGTTTTCTCTCCATTCTCTCATGGGACGTGTCAGTAAAATACACTGTGTTCATGCCCCATAAAAATGTCTAGCAGCTCTGAACCTGCTCACTCATCTGACCCAATAGCCTGAGCAGTGAGAACCACAGCCTAAACCTGCTATAGAGACCATTCTTGCTCAGGACTCCACTGGAAACCAGTAGACTTTAGGGAAACTGCATAAATGGGTCAGAGCAATGTCCTCAAATGTGGTATATGAGGTCAGATAATTAAGTTCATGAACTTGTTGCAACGATGTTGTTAGCCTTTCTAAAATTTTTATTGTTATTTATTTATTTATTTATTTATTTATTTATTTATTTATTTATTTATTTAAGTGAGCCATCTTGCCGCCTTTGGCAGCTCAGAGGCAGCTCAGCTCAGGCCGTGAATCAAACTGGCAACTCTTGTTTCTCAGAGCTTGCACTCTTGAGCGAACTCTTAACCAACTGAGCCACTTGGCTGGCCTGTTCCTAACCTTTTGTGATATCAGAGAGATAATCATGAATTTGTACCAACTGGACAAACAGTTAACCAAGTTTACTATTTGGAAGTGCTGAAAAGGCTTCGTGAAAAAGTTAGACAACCTGAACTTTCTGCCAACAATTCATGGCTCTTGCATCACGACAATGCACCAGCTCACATGGCACTGTGAGGGAGTTTTTAGCCAGTAAACAAACAATTCTTGATATACCCTCCCTACTCCCCTGATCTGGCCCCCAATGGCTTCTTTCTTTACCCAAAGATAAAGGAATTATTGAGAGGAAGACATTTGGATGACATTCAGGACATCAAGTGTAATCTGATAACATCTCTGATGGACATTCCAGAAAAAGAGTTCCAAAAATGCTGTGAAGGGTGGACTAGGCACTGGCATCAGTGCATAACTTCCCAAGGGGAGTACTTCGAAGGTGACCATGGTGATATTCAGCAATGAGGTACGCAGCACTTTTTCTAGGATGAGTTACTGAACTTAATTGTCTGACCTCGTGTGTGCATGTGTGTGCGTGTGTGTATTAAATTATAGTTGACATTCAATATTATTCAGCTTGAGCTTCAGGTGTGCAGCACAGTGGTCAGGCATCTACACAGTCCATGAAGTGGTCTACCCCTTTCTATTTTGTATACAGAACTAACATGTCTTTAAGTAATTATATTTTCTCAAAGTTATATGACATTTATATGACAATTAAAAGAAATACCTCTGTTATAATAACACTTACTGGTAACAAAAGAATATTTGGGACATGAAGAAAAGGTTATAAAACTATATAATGGAATATCGATAAATGTATAAAAATACAATGCGATATGAATAAATTTATATGAAATTACAGTCACATAAAGGGGAAAAACTGACACTAACATCTCTAACTAAACATAAATTTGAAATCAGAATAGGAAAAAATTGTAAAATGTTAAGTGTAATGCAAGTGTAATAATATTTTATATAAATATAGAAGTGTAAATACTAATCTGATTTTCAAAATTTCTAATTTTGAAAAGGATCTGAAGCAGTGGGAATTTCATACACTATCAAAGGATTATGAATTGATAAAACAACTTTGTGCAACATTATGGCATTATATGATTAAGGTGAAGGTATATATCCTAAGACCCATTAATTCTACTCCGTTTTTTATAGTAGAGACTCTTTGGTACATATGCACCAGGATGCACTTGTAAAAATGTGTATACTACTATTATTCTTAATAGCTAAAATTGAGAAGTCATCCATCAATTATAAAATGGAGAAGTAAATTATTTGCACACTGATACAATCAAATACTATACAAGAAAGAAATGAACTAATTAGATCTATAAATGTCTTAGTTCCTTTATATAGAAAAAAAGATATAGACATAGAAAGTTTGTTAAAATGTAGTACATATTCTGTGTAATGTTTTAATATGTTTGTGTTTTGTAGAGGTACTTTGACTGCTACAATAAAATAACCCAGATTTAATCACAGTAGCTGGGATGTAAAAGGGCAGGTGGCAGAATTTTGCCTGCGATAATGCTATTAAAATACAAAAGAAAGTTTATATACTATATTTTTTATATAGGGTATGTACATATCCATATAAAAATTCTACAAAAGGTGCTGTTTCAGTTCACTTTTGCCTTAATTTTTAGAATGTAGTAAAAAAAGAAAAGGAATATTTTTTTTTAAGTCACTTTTGATGAAGGTTAAGGTGAAGTTGTTCTTTGAAACTAGCTCTGATGCTGAGAATAATGTCAGTATTTTATGTCCATAAAGAAGGGAAGATTGGTAGTGTTCTCCTATCGCAGTGACTCCACCACTCAGAAAACTGGATGAAGCCATAACTATGTTAAACTCCCACAGTGAGAGATTTCCATTTAGCTGCCATCATTATCATCATCATCATCATTGTCATCATCATATCTATCTCATTTAATGATTAAATTTCAAATGTTTACACACGTATGTTGGACAATGTCTAATTAATTTCTTAAAGATCATTGTGGGTAACTTACATTAGTATATAGCAAAGTTCAAGTCAAGCTGAATACATTTATAACTCTTTAGTTTTACATGTGTTATTTGAGCAAATTATTTATGGGTGATCTTAAAAATCACAGAAATAAATCACAAAGCTCGATTTCTAACATTAGAAGTAGAGTAAATACAAAAGAACTACTGAAAAAGTAAGTCATGGAATAGGATGGTGTCCCTGTGATTGATATATTATATTTTGGTCACTTGAATTATATTTTAAGATCAAGATCTGGAGGAGGGGTAAGATGGCGGCTGTGAGGAGGGCTCCATGAAATCTCCCCTGGAAATATCCACAATTTGAACTTCTAATACGCTTCAAAGAGACATCTACTCATCACACAGAGCAACTAAGAGTTCCACACAAGGATTGCTGGAAGGTGGGCAGGCCGGGCGAGTAGGGGAAGAAGGCGGTGAGATGTGTGAGGTGCAGCCCCACCCGCGGCTGCTGAGTCACGGTGAGAGGTCCTCCGGCTCGCTCCCTGCGGCCCGCGGCCCACCTGGAGTTCAGCAAGAGCACGTTGGTTTGCAGTCTGAGGCAGAAGCTCAGGCCGGGCAAGTGCGGGAGGAGAGAGAGGAGACGACTGTGCAGAGGTACGAGCTGCACCCGCGGCTCGCCGGGTCCCCAGGAAGCAGGGTGCAGAGCCCCGCAGCGGCAGGGCAAGATCAGTCCCTGCACCTCCCGGTTCAGGGATCAGTCTCTGTGCCCACCGGGTCCGCGGAGCGCAGAAGCCTGAAACCCGGGAGCAGGGGATAAAAGAGGACTCACCCGCGGAGACTCAGCGCGCGCAGGTGGAGACGCAGGTCCCCGAGAGACGGAGCGGGGATCGGAGCCGCACGGAAAGGTGCGCGCAGTCCCCTGAACACCGGTGGCAGTCCCTCCAGGAGCGCAGCAGGAGAACGGCGCGGGCGCGCGCCGGCTCCAAGGCAGAAGCCTTAAACCCGGGAGTAGGGGAAACGCAGGACTCGCCCGCGGAGACGCAGCGTGCGCCGGCCAGAGTCACAGGTCCCCGAGAGACAGAGCGGGGATCTGAGCCGCGTGGCAGGGGGCGCGCAGTCCCTTAAACTCCGGCAGTCTCTTCGGGAGAGCAGCAGGAGCACCGTGTGGGCATGTGCCGGCTCCGAGGCAGAAGCCTGAAACCCGGGAGCAGGGGAAAAAGAAGACTCACTCGGACACGCAGCGCGCCGGGTGGAGACGCAGGTCCCCGAGAGACGCGGAGCGGGGATCTTGGCCACATGGTAGGGTGCGTGCAATTCCCTAAATCCCGGCAGACCCTTTGGGAGAGCAGCAGGAACTCCGCTGGAGCATAAGAGGCAAAGGCCTTAGCTTAAAACAGTGTTGGAACTGTGGCTTTGTTTATTTTTATGTTTTTTTGTTTTTTTTCCTTTTTCTACTCTTGAACAGAAAGCAAAAAAAAACCAATAACCCACCCACTCCCACAAACTTTGGCCCCCACCAAGACAGTCTTAAACTGCCTCCTGAATGCAGCAATAGGGGCAGACTAGGAAAATATTCCTACCTGCAGGGGGTTGAGAATTTCCACCCAGTAAAGGCTGCAGAGTGAGACTACCTACCCCGCCCCCACCTTTAGGCAAGGTTTGGGAGGCAGGGCAGGTTCACCTGCTGAGGCAGGCACTAATTAACAGATTCTTAGCAGCAGGCTTTTGGTAGTGAGGAATTCTTTAATTCTCCAGGGCTGTCAACCCAAAGGGTGCCCAGAGACACTCATTGAGCCTTTGGGGGTGCAGCCTGCCTTGGGACAGGCAAAAGCAAAAAGGCAGTCACTTTGTAAAAACCACCAATCACACGTCACAACCACACTCAAGTACAGCAAACCTGCAGTGCCACGATCATGCTAGGCATCAGGTGGCCTACTTGTTCGCACAAGACGCACAGGAATTTTTGTACAGCAGACAAACTGAAAAGAGCTTGGTGGACTTTAGCCAAGACCGGCACGGGTATTTTTGGTTTGTTTGGTTTTATTCTGTTTTGTTTTCCCTCTATTGGCTGCTTATCTTGGTTGTTTTTGGTTTTTATTTCTATTTAATTCTTATCATTCTGTAGTTTTTAATATAGGCATATATATAGGGGTATATAAGTGAATATATGTCCATATATATGGGTGTGTAGACAAATATATATATATATATTTATAGATATATATATATTTTTTCTTTTTCTTTTTCTTTCTTTTCTTTTTCTTTTTTCCCCACCCTCACTTTCTCTCTTATTTTATTCATTCTTCTCACTGCTATACTTTTCCTCTTTTCCTTTTTCAGCAAATTTTATTTTTTTAATTTTTATTCTTACTTTTTTATTATTATTTTAGTTTATTTTTATTTTTTATTTTTTAGGTATAGCTAATCGGTTTCTCACATTTATTCTATTTTTTATTTTAGGATATTGTATTTTATTTCGTTTCCTCTTCTGTTATTATTGTGTGTGTGGTTTTTGTTTTGTTTCTGTTTGTTTTCTTCATTAGTATGATTGATATTTCTGTACAAGTTGACTGTAGTTTGATGGTTGTTTTTTTTTACTTGTGCGAGCATTTGGTTTCCTTTGGTGGCTATCGAGGTTGTTCTTGTTGATCTGTTATGTTCTAAAATCACTCTGCAGCAGTGGGTCCAAACAAACAGACACAAGAATCATCATACCTGGAGGCCAACTTTAGATAAAACCAGAGCATTTCTGGGTTTGACATACAAGAGTCACACCCAAAAGGAAGTTGCTACAGGTACTAGGGCCCATAGGGTCCAAGTTTCATCAGAGGGGTCAATCCTCTCACAGCAGCTCATAAACTGCAGACGCTGCTGATCCTCACAGCTAATCAGTCAGGGAGTCAATCCCACCTACTGACAAGCCAAAAGTAATCAAAACTAAAACTTCAACAAGTGAGGATGCACGACACAAGGAACACCTCAGATACAAGCACAGGAGAATAGGGAGACTGAGTAATTCAAATATAAAGGACACACACCATATAAGTTTACCCAGAAAAGACTGAGAAATCTGGGGGATCTATCTGTTATATTGAAGCAAACACAAAGAGTAAGCCAGAATGGGGAGACAAAGAAACACAACACAAATAAAAGAACAGAAGAAACTTCCTGAATCAGTGGAAATAGAGGAAATAGAGGTAACCAACCTATCGGAGACAGAGTTCAGAACACTGATTATTAGAATGTTCAAGGAAATTAATGAAAATATAAAGAAGGATAGAGAAATCATGAAAAGCAACCAGCTAGAACTTAAGAACACAATTACTGAATTAAATAACAAACTTGATGGAATCACTAGCAGATTGGATGAAGCAGAAAATCAAATCAGTGACTTAGAAGACAAAATAGCAGAGATCACCCATGCAGAACAACAAAAAGAAAAGAGAATGAAAAACATGGAAAATAGTTTAAGAGAGCTGGGGGACAACATGAGATGCAATAACCTAAGGGTCATTGGAGTACCAGAAGGAGAAGAGAGGGAGCAAGGGATTGAGAATATATTTGAAGTAATAATGTCTGAAAACTTCCCTAACCTGGCAAAGGACATTGAAATACAAGCTCAGGAAGTGCAGAGAGTTCCAACCAGGATGACTCCAAACAGGCCCACTCCAAGACACATTATAGTGAAAATGGCAAGGGTTAAGGACAAAGACAGAATCCTTAAAGCAGCAAGGGAAAGGCAGCAAGTTACTTACAAGGGTACCCCCATAAGATTATAAGCTGACTTTTCTACAGAAACTTTGCAGGCCAGAAGGGAGTGGCAGGAGGTTTTCAAAGTGATGAAAAATAAAGCCCTACAACCAAGATTGCTGTATCCAGCAAGGTTATCATTTAAAATCAAAGGTGAGATAAGGAGCTTTGCAGAAAAGAATAAGTTAAGGGAATTCATTATCACCAAGCCAGCTTTGCAGGAAATGCTAAAAGGGCTTCTTTAAGTAGAAGAGAAAAACAACCTAAGAAAGACTACGAACACAAATAATAAAATGGCAATAAATACACACCTATCAATAACCACATTAAATGTAAATGGATTAAATGCTCCAATAAAAAGACATAGGGTGGCTGAATGGATAAGAAAGCAAGACCCCAGCATATGCTATATACAAGAGACTCACCTCAGATCCAAAGATTCATATAGGCTGAAAGTAAAGGGATGGAGTAAAATATTTCATGCAAATGGTACTGAGAAAAAAGCTGGAGTAGCGATACTTATATCAGATAAAATGGACTTTAAATTGAAGAATATAACAAAGGACAAAGAAGGACACTTCATAGTAATGAAGGGATCGATCCAACAAGAGGACATAACTCTAGTAAACATCTATGCACCTAACATAGGAGCCCCTAAATATATAAAACAGATATTGTCATAAAGACAGAGATCAACAGTAACACTATCATAGTAGGGGACTTCAACACCCCTCTGTCACTAATGGACAGATCCTCCAGACAGAAAATCAATGTGGAAACAGCGACCTTAAATGACACATTAGACCAGCTGGATTTAGCATACATTTTCAGGGCATTTCATCCCAAAGCTACAGAATATACGTTCTTTTCAAGTGCACATGGAACATTTTCTAAGATAGACCACATGTTAGGCCACAAAACAAGTCTCAATAAATTTAAGAAGATTGAAATCATTTCAAGTGTCTTCTCTGATCACAATGCTATGAAACTAGAAATCAGTTATAAGAAGAAATCCGGGAAGCTGACAAATAAACGGAGGCTAAACAATATGCTATTAAATAGTGAGTGGGTCACAAATGAGATCAAGGAGGAAATCAAAAGATACCTCGAGACAAACGAAAATGAAAACACCACGACCCAAAATCTCTGGGATGCTGCAAAAGCAGTCCTAAGAGGGAAGTTTATAGCAGTGCAAGCCTACCTAAAGAAGGAAGAAAAATCTCAAATCAACAGGTTATCCTTACACCTAAGAGAACTGGAAAAAGAACAGCAAAAGAGTACCAAGGGGAGTACAAGAAAGGAGATAATAAAGCCCAGAGCAGAAATAAACATATAGAGAACAGAAAAACAATTCAAAAGATCAATGAAACCAAGAGCTGGTTTCTTGAGAAGATACACAAAACTGACAAACCTCTAGCCAGGCTCATCAAAAAAAAAAAGAGAGAGAGGACTCAAATTAACAAAATCAGGAATGACAGAGGGGAAATGACTACAGACATCACAGAAATACAAAAAATTCTAAGAAATTACTATGAGCAACTATATGCCAACAAATTTGACAATCTGGAAGAAATGGATAATTTTCTAGAAGCATACAACCTTCCAAAGCTAACGCAAGAAGAAACAGAAAATCTAAATACCCTGATTACTACCAAGGAAATTGAATCAGTAATTGACAAGCTCCCAAAAAACAAAAGCCCTGGACCAGATGGCTTCACAAGTGAATTTTATCAAACATTCAAAAAAGAACTATCACCTATTCTTCTCAAACTATTTCAAAAAATCCAGAAGGAGGGAAGGCTCCCAAACTCTTTTTATGAAGCCACTATCACCCTGATTCCAAAACCAGATAAAGACATCACAAAAAAGGAAAACTACAGGCCAATCTCCCTGATGAATATAGATGCAAAAATTCTCAATAAAATATTAGCAAACAGAATTCAGCAATATATTAAGAAGATCATACATCATGATCAAGTGGGATTCATCCCTAGTGCGCAAGGCTGGTTAAACATCCGTAAATCAATTAATGTGATACAACACATCAACAAAATGAAGGATAAAGTTCACATGGTCATTTCAATGGATGCAGAAAAAGCATTTGACATAATCCAACAACCACTGATGTTAAAAACCCTTAGCAAAGTGGGAATACAGGGATCATATCTCAACATAATAAAAGCAATATATCATAAACCTACAGCTAACATCATACTCAATGGGGAAAAGCTAAAACCATTCCCCTTAAGATCAGGAACAAGACAAGGCTGTCCACTTTCTCCTCTTTTATTCAACATAGTGCTGGAAGTTCTAGCCACAGCAATCAGACAACAAAAAGAAATAAAAGGCATCCAAATTGGCAAAGAAGAAGTAAAATTGTCATTATATGCAGATGACATGATACTGTATATAGAGAACCCCAAAGACTCCATCAAAAAACTATTGGAACTGATAGACGAATTCAGTAAAGTAGCAGGATATAAAATCAATGTTCAGAAATCAGTGGCATTTGCGTATACCAATAATAAACTAATGGAAAGAGAAATTAAGCAAACTGTCCCATTTACAATTACGTCAAGAATTATAAAATACCTAGGAATAAATTTAACCAAAGAAGTGAAAGATCTGTACTCAGAAAATTATAAGACACTGAAGAAAGAAATCAAAGAAGATACAAATAAATGGAAACACCTACCATGCTCATGGATAGGAAGAATTAATATAGTTAAAATGTCCATACTGCCTAAAGCAATATATAGATTCAATGCAATTCCTATCAAACTACCAAGGGCATTTTTCACAGAAATAGAAAATATAATCCTAAAATTTATATGGAATCATAAAAGACCCAGAATAGCCTCAGCAATTCTGAGAAATAAGAAGAAAGTCGGGGGGATCACGCTACCAGACATCAAAACCTACTACAAGGCTACAGTAATCAAGACAGTTTGATATTGGCATAAAAACAGGCACATCGATCAGTGGAACAGAACAGAGAGCCCAGAAATAAATCCAGGCATTTACAGACAGTTAATCTATGACAAGGGAAGCAAGAATTTACACTGGAGTAAAGATAGTCTATTCAATAAGTGGTGCTGGGAAAATTGGACTGACACATGCAAAAAAATGAAACTGGACCACCTCCTTACGCCTTATACAAGAACAAATTCAAAATGGATTAAAGACTTAAATGTAAGACCTGAAACCATAAAACTCCTAAAAGAAAATATAGGGAGTACATTTGCAGACATTACCTGGAGCAATATTTTTACTGATACATCCCTACGGGCAAGGGAAGTAAAAGAAAAAATGAACATATGGGATTATATCAGACTTAAAAGTTTTTTCACAACAAAGGAAACCATTAATAAAACAAAAAGGAAGCCTACTGAATGGGAGAATATATTTGCCAACGATATATCTGATAAGGGGTTAATATCCAAAATTTATAAAACACTCATGAAACTCAACACCAAAAAAAAAACCAACCCAATTAAAAAATGGGCAGAAGATATGAAGGGACATTTCTCTAAAGAGGACATACAGAAGGCCAACAGGCATATGAAAAAAAGTTCAACCTCACTGGTCATTAGGGAAATGCAAATAAAAACCTCCATGAGATACCACCTCACTCTAGTCAGAATGGCTATCATCAGTAAATCAACAAACAACAATTGCTGGCGGGGCTGTGGGGAAAAGGGGACCCTGCTGCACTGTTGGTGGGATTGCAGATTAGTGCAGCCACTGTGGAAGTCAGTATGGAGGTATCTCAAAGAACTGGAAATAGAGCTACCGTTTGACCCAGCAATTCCACTCCTAGGTATTTATCCTGAAAAAAACCAAGACACTTATTCAGAAAAAGTTATGCACCCCTGTGTTCATAGCAGCACAATTTACAATAGCTAAGACTTGGAAACAACCAAAATGCCCATCAGTAGATGACTGGATTAAGGAACTGTGGTATATTTATACAATGGAGTATTACTCCACTATAAAGAAGAATGAAATCGTACCATTCACAATGATATGGATGGACCTAGAGACTATTATGTTAAGTGAAATAAGTCAGTCAGAGAAAGACAAATACCATATGATCTCACTCATATGTGGAATATGAAAAACTGTAGGAATGAGCAAAGTAAACAAACTGTCTCATAGATATAGAGGAAAAATCAGAGTTGCTAATTGGGAGGGGAATGGGGATGAGGGAGAAGGGGAAGGGATTAGACAGCAAAAATAGGCAACTACAATATTGCCACTGGGATAGGAAAAACAGTTTGGGGAATATAATTAATAATGTTGTAAATATTCTGTGGAATGTCAGATGATCATAGGTCTTGTTAGGGAGACCATTTCATGGATGGAGTAGAGGTTTGATCACTGCACTGTATTACTAAAGCGGAGGTGGTATACCTACTGTAATTGAATATATAGAGATAGTCACGGGATGTGGATTATACTGTGGAAGAGAGTCAGAGGAAAAGTAATAGATATATATGATATGGGGGAAGTGGGGTGGCGAATTGGGGGTGGGGTTTGTCACTTTGAGGGGTAAAATGTATAACTATTGCACTGTGTTGTACACCTGAAACTAATTAAAATAAAATAAAATAAAAAGATCAAGATCTGCTCCCTAACTTTCCCTACAATGAGAGCCTGTGGTGGTTACCAAGCCATAGACAGACTGCCCCCCAAAAAAGTGAATCATGTTACATTCATTACCAGTTCCTTTCACCTCAGTGGAGTTTGACTGGACTATGATTTTATCTACTCTGTGACCACAGTTTGGGAAGAAAAAGGGAATTGTCACCATTTTCTTGTTAACAGTAATAAAAGTAAAAAAAAGCTCTGTTTACGATCTTGGTGTTGTTACTGTCTTATCCATTTTCCCATGGAGTTGATTTATAGAAAACCAAAGACTGTTGTAATATAAATCATAGGCCATGGTAATGGCCTAATGACCTAACCTCCATCATGGTGTCCAATTTCCCCTTGGTAGTCAAGAACAATACCCCAGCCAGCACTGTCTTCCTCCCTTGCCTGTTGAGTTAGAGATATAAGGAGTCCAAAATGGCTGGATGGTGGTCTCAACTCCCAATTGAATGGAATCATGGTTGTGTCTCCTGGTATCAGCATCCCTCCCTGTTTACAACGACCTCCAGGCCAGCAGATCATAAGGTCATGGGAACAGGAAACAGAAATTTTGCTGTTGGGTTCCTAGGGGTAAGAGTGGTGGCGACACTCCCATTTGTGCCCCTTGATTCATGCACTTGTGAATCCTGGCAACTGGAGAAACTGCACCATTCTGGGGGTGCCAAAAAATGTATACACATGACTCATATTCATCTTTTATTATTGGCATATAATTCAGTATTACAGTTTTAATACAGTTTTTTCCTTTCTGAAAATGTGTATACCTTTTTTGGGGGCACCATTTGTATATTTGATGCTGATTCTGAGAATATGTAACTTTCTGGAGAATCTTGCTGTAGTCCTGAAAGGTAGTGCTACATAACTGCCACGGTAACTGAGTCTTCAAAAGCACATTCCACCTTCCGGTCAAGCCAGGTCCTTCAGGATGCTGGCGATCATGGTAAGATCGGTGAATTCAGTGAGCATTGACACACTGTCACACTTCTCTTGCTGTGAAGTCAGTTCCTTGGGGGTGGATAAAGCCTTCTGCAAGTGCACAGATGGTAGTTTTGGAAGAAGCATTACAGGCAGGAAAAGCAACTCCAAATCCAGAGTAAGCATCTGTTCCAATAAGAACAAAACTTTCCCTCTTCCCTGATGAAAGCAGTCTCATGTAATCAACCTGCCATCAGGGAGCTGGTACATCACTTCTGAGAATGGTGCCATATCTGGGATTCAGGGTTGGTCTCTGCTACTGGGAGTTGAGCATTCACAGTGGTCATAGCCCGATTGGCCTTTATGATTGGAAACTCATGTTGCTCCTGCCATGTTTGTTCCTGCCACTTCTGTCATGTTGTTGATGAGCCTGTTGTGGGATAGCAGGGGTGGTTGGGGAAAGAGGATGACTGTTATCCAAAGCACAGTTCATTTTAGCTACTTGTTTATTAAAATTCACCACTGCTGAAGTCACCCTTAGGTGAACATTCACATGGGACACAAATATCTTCACAAATTTTGCCCAGAGAGGTCTGTGCACATAAATCTTTCTTCAATTCCTTTGCCACTAATTTTCCAATCATGTTCCTTCCAACTCCGTGACCATCCAGCCAAACCACTGGCCACAGTCCATGAATCTCAAGTTACTGGACATCCATCCACGTCTCCTTCCAAGCACAGGGAACAACCAAGTTTGATGGTCAAAGTTCTACCCATGAGGAGGATTTCCCTTCACCACTGTCCTCCGGGGATGCCCCAGAAAGGGGCTGGAGTGCTGCAGCTGTCCACTTGTGGATGGCGCCCACATATTGTGCAGAACCATCTGTAAACCAAGCCAAGTCTTCTCCTCCCTCCGTCAACTGATCCTAAGGAACTCTCCATGAGGTCATAGGTGCAGTTGGAAGAGCAGAGCCAATGCAGCAGGAATGGGGACCCTGGGCATTTGGGCCACTTCTTCATGTAATTGACTTGTGCTGTCAGGGCCTTCTTGTTCCTGATCATGCACATACCATTTCCATTTGATAATTGTGCATGCCCCACTTTATGGCGTGGGGGATCAGATTACATTCAGGTCATAAAGGAGAGCTCTGGTCACATGGCAACTTGGTGGCCCATGGTAAAGATGTTGGTCTCTGCTAAATCTCAGTAGCAGGCCAAGAGCTGTTTCTCCAGCTGCAGATGATGGCAGGGCTTTGCTCCATAACCCTAAGGACCTGTACTGTGCTTCACCTACTGGGGCTGCAAAAGCTCCAAACAGCATCCCTATCTGCCACAGCTGCTTCATATGAGAGACTATATCACTTATCTTTTTAATATTCTGCAGAGGGCGGCAAAAATGGAAGACTCACACAATAATAGGTGAAGACTTTTGTCAATTGTAATCAGGTCTACAGAGAGCTTGCTGCTTTGATTGTGCAACTTCAACCTTAGAACAGAATATAGAACACAAAACTTCACAAGTCCAGATATAAAAGCACCATGATTCTTTCCAGAGGAAGCCTATTCTTACTTAGATAAATAGACAAAAGATTAGCAAACCAAATTTAGGGCTATTTCTATCAGATAGAGAAAAACTGCTCTCTACCAAATAGTCCCGAAACCAAATTCCCAGTCATTCCCTCTGTGGTCACTTGCTATTACAGTGTAGCAGATTACCACAGAGTTAGTGGCTGAAACAAAGAAACACGCATTTATTATTTCACAGTTTTATGGGAGGTCAGGGGTCTGGGCAAGGCCTAGCTGTATTCTCTGCTTCAGGGTTTCAGCAAGCTGCCGTCAAAGTTTGGATTGCACTGCATTCTCATCTGCAGCCTGATGGAGAAGAATCCACTTCCATGGTCCCTCAGATTGTTGGCAGAATTCATTTTCCTGCACCTCTCTCTATAAGCACTTCATAACAGGGCTGCTCACTTCTGAAAGCCAGTAAGAGTCTCTCACTCAGGGGAGGCCCAGCCACTCTTTGCAAAGCTTTACCTGGTTACATCAAGCCCACAAAGGACCATCTCCCTTGTGATGAACTCAAAATGAGTTAATTTGGGATATTAATTATCTGCAAAATGTCTTCATGCTTGCCATATTCTGAAGGCTAGAAGTGAGTCACAGGTGCTGCCCACAGTAAAGGGGGGAAATTATACAGGATGTGAACATCGGGGAGCAGGAATGAAGGGGACCACTGTAGGGTCCGTAAACCAAAGCCCAGCTGCCACAGAATGAATGATGTATTGGCAGTGCACAAACCGGAACCAGAACCAACTTGGCCAACACAAATAACAACACAAGTTGAAAGGCCTGTTGAATGGCTCAGTTGCTTACCAGTTGGCTTGGGAGCATGAGCTCTGAGCAGCAGAGCTCCCAGTGGGTTCCCACATGGGCTAGTGATGCTGCGCCCTCTACAGCTAATACTGAACAACAGCTCAACCTGGAGCTGGGCTGCCCTGCTGCAGTGGGCTGCCATGAGGTACACTGAGTGGCTGGCAAGCCAATGTGAGCATCTGGCAGCCAGGGTGAGCAGCTGTCCAGTGGCTGGCGACCAGCTGCCTCAGCTGAGATGAGCACAATGATCATAATAACATGGGCCAGTGAAGCGATGTCTTCCACAACTAGACTGAAGAACAAAAGGACAGCAACTTGTCTGTTCCCCTTCCCCAGTTCCCCAAAGCTGTGCCCCCACCCCTGCCAATTCTCCAATAAAAACTTTTAAAAAAACAAAACAAAAAACAACACAGGTTTAAGAAGAAAAGAGAAACACAGAGAGGAAATACCAGATGGTAAGTCTGGTTCCATGTCTCTGACTCTCCATCTAGGGTCAGATTCTTTCTACCTGAAGAGCATCCTTTAGAATTTTCATTGGTGAAATCTTGCTAAAATTTTCTTAGTCTACAAATGTTGATTTTGTCCTATTTTAGAAATTTTATTTAATTTTAAATTTAACTTTAATAAATTATAATTACATATAGTAAAATGATGTCATTTAGTATGTAATGTGATGACATTTAACACCACCAGCTGAGCTATCCTGCCACCTGTTGGCTGCTCAGCTGCAGCTAAGTTCAGGTGCAGAAAATTGGCCCATGTGGGAATCCAACCAGTGACCCTGTTGCTCAGAGCTCACGCTCTTAACTAATTGAGCCACTCGGCCAGTCCTGAAATCATACTTTTTCATAAAGAATGTGTACCTTTTGTCTGCTTTTTCAAACATCATAATTCTTGAGACTAATTCGTATTGTTGTATATATGAGTAGTTTATTTCTTTTATTGCTGACCAGTGTTTCATTCTATGACAATTCTGCAGTTTTTTAATTTGTGTCCCTGTTGATGTATATTTACATTGTTTACAGTTTTGGGACTCCAATGAATAAAGCTACTATTAACATTCTTCTTCAAGTCTTGTTCTGGACATGATTTTTATTTATCTTGGGTATAATAATTTAACACATAAGAGTGAAGTAGCAGGGAATATGTATGTTTCACTTTACTAGAAACTATCAAACGATTCTTCAAAGTGGCTGTATTATTTTGCACTCATAGCAGAAAGTTCCAGTTGCATCATATCATTGCCGAAATCTGGCATGGTCAGTGTTTTTTAATTGTAGCATTCCAGTAGGCTTGAAGTGGTGTATCATTGTAAGTTTAATTTGCATTTTCTTTAGATGTAATGATATTGAGCACCTTTTTATTAGTTTAGTATATTTTCTTTTTTTAAGATCTGTGAAATATTTTGCTTACTTTCCTTAAAATGAGATGTATGTTCTCTTAGTATTGAGCTGAAGGAATGTTTAGTGTGCATGGTAGATAAAAACACAGTGATTTGTTTATATAGATATATTATATGTGTATACTGATGAAAGCAGTATGAATGCATTGTTGCTGTATTAGTGTAACATGATTTTGTAATAAAAGATGTATTCAAAAGCTGTAGTTGTAGATGTTCATGAAAAACCTCTACTGTAGTAGTCAAACTGCTTTTTGTGAGTCTCATTAATGGTTTTACACCTGCAGGGCACTGATAAAAGGATTAACTTTGGGGAAGATTGAAATTGCTTCATAGTGTGATCCTAAATTTTATATACATATCTCCCATTTTATGGAAAACATTTTCGTTTTCTTGATAGTATCTTTTCATGAATTTAATTCATGACTTTCTTTTTAGTTTAGGGGTGTGTGTGTGTGTGTGTGTGTGTGTGTGTGTGTGTGTGTTCCAGCTAAGAAACCCAAGGTAACAAAAATATTATCCATTTTTCAGAAGTTTTATTATTTTACATGTTATATTTAGATCTATGATCACCTGAAACTAAGTTTTTGTATAATGTGAGATAAGCATTGAAGTTCATTTTTCCATACTGTCATTCAGTTTCCCAGCATCATTTATTGAAGAGAATTTTATTTGACATTAAATTGTTTTGGTTCCTTTGTTGAGAATGATCTGACCATATGTGTGTGATCTAGCCTATCTGTTGATCTACCTGTATAAGCAAATAGTACCATGTTGACTTAGTTACTGTAGCTATCATTTTACAAACAGATCTATAGCTCACATATGTATTTTTAATTTTGATGTATCTAATTCTTTAACTTGTGAATTTTATGCATTATGCTTTACGTAGAGTATCACTGTAACCCAAGTTTTCAGAGCGTTTCTCTGATATTTTACTCTAAAAGTTTTATTGATTCAGCTCTTCCATGTAAGTCTTGGATCAATTTAAGTTCTTTTGCATATGGTATGAAATAAGGGTCTAAACTCACTTTATGCATATGGATATTCAATATTCCCATCATCAGTTGCAAAAAAAGAAAAGGGAACACATCATTTTCCCATTAGTTAACATGGTACCTTTTTAAAAATCATTTGACCATGATGGTTTTAATTTCTGAACTTTCTGAATTGAGGCCATTGTTACATAAGCCTGTTGTTATATGGGTATCAGACTATCTTGATTAATGCAGTTTTGTAGCAACCTTTGAAATCAGGCAGTGTAATACTCCAATTTTGTTATTTAAAAAAAATATTTTGGCTAATCTGAGTGCTCTGCATTTCCATACACATTTTAGGAATATTTTTCAGTTTCTGGGATTTGATAGTGTTAGGGGTCCCCAGGGACACTGGGAGTGAGGCAACCCCCCCCACCCCCCACCCCCCGGCTGAAAAAGCTGCCAGACATCCTGTTGGGTAAAAATAGCGCACATCTGACCACAGGTTTCCTGATAAAAATGGGACATAGCAGAACTGTAAAGGTCCACGGAAAATTTCTGCAGCAGGACCTGATCTAGAATTATAACGGCTCATGTCTACTTCCCCTATCTCTTAGCAGTACCTGCTTTACAATGATAACTGCTCATATAAGCTTGCAATTAGTTCCCCTATCCCTTACCCTATAAAACGCCCCTGCAGACACCTGCAGTCAGCTGTTGCCAGTTTTAGGCTCAGTCCTGACAGGCAAATAAAGCTGCTTGGTTTGGACATGTGCCTCAGACTTTGGCTCCTCAGTGAACCTTTCAGATGAGGATTGAATTAAGCATATAGATCACTTCTTCATCTAAAAAGACTCCTCTCTTCCCTGGATTTTTGTTCATTGGTCCTCCTTCCTGACACAGCTCTGTCATGCATTTGAAACATAATTTTGACAATTTATTCCCCTTATCCTAGTTGTTGCAGGAGAAAAATCTTTCCTTTTTCAACTGCTACATTGTCTTCTTAAACGGAAGTTCTCCCAGGCTAACTCTGAAATATCAAACAACACAGGATCAAATGAACAACAATCCTGGATGCCTGCTGGGTCTGTACCAGACAAGGAAATTGAAAGCACTCTGCACAGATGGTAGACTTACTCCTCACAAACACTACCCACACAGGATAATATTATCATCTGCATCATCCTGATGATAACACTGAGGCAGAGGGTAATTTTAAGAATCTAAGATCATAGACATATGAAGCAGAGAATCTGGGTTTTTCTTCCTGGTACCCAGCTCTAAAAACAATTATAATACAAAAACTGAAACTGAATGAAATCCAAGGGTAGGGGCTGATTTTAACATTTATTAATCTTAAAAAATGTTAAGAATTCAGAAGTAAATTTAACAGAGAAAATAAAACTGAATATTCATATACAGAGAAGTCTAGACTCTACAATGGAAACTACGTGTTATTTAGAGGTTTCCAAGGAGTATTTTTTAAATTTCTGAATATCTTAACTAAATAATTAATATTTAAATGTTAACTAGACTCAAGAGGGAAACTTTATCAAAGCCGTATCATGAGAGATACGTTTGATAACTATTGATCATGGGCTGAAAATCGTGAATGAGGAAAAGACAGATTTAAGCCTGGATGACCTCCTGGAGACTCATTTCCATTTTGGAAATTATGGGACAATAATTCCAGCATCCATGAGGTGTAGGTGTGTGTGTGTGTGTGTGTGTGTGTGTGTGTGTGTGTGTGTGTGTGTGTATGACTTTATAAACAGTAAAATTATTCTTAAATGTTAGTTCTCAGCAACCAACCCTGAGTAGTGGCCTTCTTGGGATTCTTAAGAAAAACTGTGATGCTTTAATAGGAAAACCTAGGCTTCTTTCTACATAAATTTGACTACAAACAAAAACACACAGTGAGGATGATCCTACCTATGACCAACCTTCATTGAATATAACATTCACTGTATATTCAATGTGCTGGGTTTTCAAATTAAACAAATGACAAACTTGAGGAACACAAATTATGGAGAGGTTAAACAAAGAACATTGCAAAACAATGAAATAGAATATGTCTTTATTTGCATGCTAGCAAATGAGAATTCATATTTCACTTCAACATTTGTTATGAAATATTCCAGCCTACAGTAGGACATAAAGTATATGAATAGGATTTAGTTTGAGCTGTTGGGAGATAACAGTTTTTTTTCATAGAGACAGCACTGAAGTCTATCAGCACACCCTGGCACTTTACTGCTTGATGTTGATCACAGAATTTAAAGGAGACAAGAATTTTATGCACATTTAAGATCAGCTGAACACAGGATTAAAGTCAGAATATTAAACGAATCGTGACCAGTGATACTAGACTTGGACATTTTTATTTCTAGACATGATGAGTTTACTACCGAGCATTCTTTCCATTTTAATAATAGCAGAATTTGTTCTAGGAAATTTTGCCAATGTCTTCATAATTTTGGTGAACTGCATTGACTGGGTCAAGAGAAAAAAGATCTCCACAGCCCATGGAATTCTCACTGCTTTGGCGGTCTCCAGGATTGGTTTGCTCTGGATGTTAGGCATAAATTGGTATGCATCTGTGTTTAATCCAGCTTTATATAGTTTGGAAATAAAAACTAATGTTTATATGGCCTGGACGGTAAGTAACCATTTTAGCATCTGGCTTGCTACCAGCCTCAGCATATTGTATTTGCTCAAGATAGCCAATTTCTCTAGCCTTTTTTTTCTACACCTAAAGAGGAACATTAATGGAGTAATTCTCATGATACTGTTGGGAACTTTGGTTTTCTTCATTTTTCATCTTGCAATTGTAGGTATAGATGGAAATACGTGGGTGCGTGTATATGAAGGAAACATCACTTCAAAGAGCAAATTCAGGGACAATATGTACCTTATAGATATGGCTCTTTTCACTCTAGAAAACGTCGTTCCCTTTACTACATCCCTGACATGTTTTGTGCTGTTAATATTTTCCCTGTGGAAACATCTCAAAAACATGCAGCTCAGCAGCAAAGGATCCCAAGATCCCAACACAAAGGTCCACATAAGAGCAATGCAAACTGTGATCTCCTTTCTCTTGCTTTTTGGTTTTTACATCATGGCTCTAATCATCTCAGCTTGGCGTTCTAATAGTCAGCTAAATGATCCAATCGTCCTGTGTGTCCAGGTCCTTGAAGCTCTCTATCCTTCAGCTCATTCATTTATCCTGATTTGGGGAAACAAGAAGCTAAAACAGGACTTTCTCTCACTTTTATGGCAGGTGAGGTGCTGACTGAAAGAATGGAAACCTTCAACACCATAGATCAATAAAATGGGCACCATTTTTGTTGTAGCAGAAAACAAAGTGATGGAGTCTTTTACATTTTATACTTCCTGATGGTTTTTCCATAGTGTATGTAACTGGAGAATCTTCAAAGGTTTGCCTGGAAAAGTCTTACCTAAGCTTAGCACATGAAAGTACACACACATGTGTATGCATGAAAAATATAAGAAAAATTGAAAATAACATACCTTTAAACAATTTTTTCAGATAAACTAATTATAGAAATATTATGAGAAATTCCTCAGATATGAAGCCTTGTATATTTCACATACATATTCTATGTCATCATGTTACAAATGGGGGAGTTTATGATCTACAATTATGCCTTTTCAAGAACCAACAACTTATTTCAGGAAGTATTATATTTTTCCATTGTCAATTGTACCTTAGTGTGTTTTGATTACAGTTTCAGGACCTTGGATGTTTTGTATGGTAAGAATATTCAATTCTAAATCACACCCTGAGGATAGATGTTTGAGATAGATTTTATTCCTTCATGAATTCCTGCCCCATGGTTAATAGAGAGCAATCAGAACTTTTGTCAGAATAGGTGTAGACAAATCAAGAATGACAAAGAAGTTTAGAGTAAATTCTGTATATGTGGACAATAAACAGTTTTAAAGAACATTTGATTTGATACAATTACGTGAAAAGCTTAGAAAAATCAAATTCTACCATCGAGATAAGATGAAAGAAACATGATTGTGACCTTTTAATATAAGATTTTATATTATAAAATATAAAAATTTTAGTATAAGATTTCACGCTATCAGGAGTCATTTTTTTCTAGTTTTTGAATTAAGGAAGATTGTTTTTGCCATTGAGATCTAATATCATGCATTTAAGTTTTCTCCTATACCACCCCTGGGCATCAAATTGCCAAATATCTCCTGTATCTTCGATCCTTAAAATTCCTCTAAACTTCTGGTAAGAAGACTCAAATTTTCCCCATCTGAAAAGTTACTCACTATAAGAATAGTAAAGAAATTATGGTATATAATTCATATATTTATAATTTTGCATAATTTATGCATATATTAAAAGCATTGATTAAGCCTATGCAATGATTATTGGGTATCCCTTAAAGATCTTTTATTGTAATCTTTGAAGAATGATGCAATTGGAGTAATACTATTGGCATATTAATTGATAGAAAGTTCATTAAAAGAAAAAAATGTATACTCTTGCTTGCTCAACAACTTGATTCCTGCTTGATTGTATGAATCCTTGTGTTATAAATTTTAACACTTTCTAAACTTTAAAATAAATCATCTCCACATCTGATTTGTTTTGTATCATGTATCTTCCCCAGCATAATGTAAGCATCAGAGTAGTGAGGATTATGTCTGCTTTGTTTACTGCTCACTCCCAGGATCTATAAGCCAGCCTATAAAATAAATGGTCAAAAATGATTTTGTTAATGAAAAAGTAATGGATGAACTGTAATAAGGCTGAGAAAGAATTTAAATGAAACATAAAAAATCTGCAAATTGCATGAATTTCTTCATGTGTTTTCCAGGTGTAGTGACAGGTATATCTGAGAAGAATCATTTCTCAGAGCAGAAGTTCAGCTATTTCATAATTCTAAGGGAAATGCCACTAGAATATAACCTTGACACAGCCATATTACATGTGTTAAATGGAGACAAAGTGGAACATCAAAATTAGATAGTGTGTAATATATTAAAAATTCATATAAAATATTTTTGTGAATTTGTATATACACATTTTCTATGATATCGTTTTACTGATATTTTCTAGCTTAGGATTATATTTATAAAAGTAATACCTGATTTATTAAAATTTAGTTAATAATTGCTTTACTTAGCACCATATAAAATATATTAGATATATTTTTCTGTATCCTTCCTAAATTTTTGTTTATTTTATTTATTTTTGAAATACATTGACACCTCACATTGCATAAATTAAAAGTGTTCTAAATAAAGTTTTTAGCTGTAATATTATAAACTCACATACTTATACAGTGAACAAATAACAATTATATAATTCAATGAATATCGTAGCAAAGGTCCTCTACAACCACAACAAAATCAGGGATTAAAGTGATGACATTTATTGGGGAAAGCAAGTCACACAGGCAGCAATGAGGAGGACATACAGAAACGAAGCAAGAGAAGATGTGGAATGAAGTGCTGTGATGTATGACTCTGCTGGCTGCGGCCTTACAATGTGCTGAGAGACAGGCTATGGTGAGCACTTGGCTCACAGGACTCTTTCAGGAGGGTTACAAAAGAAGAACCACATGTAGCATTAATCCATGGAGAAGAGAGAGGAGACAGAATGTATCTGCCCAGTTACTCCTATCTTCTATTTCCCATTGGCCAGGGTTTACCCAAAGGAGAACTAACATTTCTGTTACCCCTTGGTGGCTATTTAAAAGTCAGATCTCATACCTCACAGTGTGGTGTTATATTGAAGTCCAAAATGGAAAGATGATCTGACTCTGGCAGGATGGTGACCAAAAGACTAGGAGACAAAGAAAGGACTCGGAGGAAGCACACAAATCGGTGTCTAATACAGTCCACCCCCACCCCTCCATGCCACTCGTATGTACGCATGCCCTCCTATTATGGCTAGCTTTCCGAATATACTACCTGTGCACTTGTAATGGCCTCACACTTAGAGGGCCCCCATGCTTAGTTTAGTGATGTGCTCTCTCCATTTTGTTTTTCAAGCAGAGGGAAGTTCTCATCTTATGAGTGTACGACCTTGCAGTAATTCACCAGGGGTTTACTCTCCTACTTTCTCATGGGACTTGTCAATAATATACACTGTTTCCATGCCCCCTAAAAATGTCTCTAGCAACTCTGAACCTGCTCACTCATCTGTCCTAATGAACAGAGCAATGAGGACCACAACCTAAACCTGCTATAGAGCTCTTTCTTGCTTTGGATTACACTGGAAGCCAGAAGGTTTTAGGGAAACTGCATAAATGGGTCAGAGCAATATCCTCAATGTGGTCTATGAGGTCAGACAATTCAGTTCATAAACTTGTTGCAATGATGATGCTAACCGTTTTTGATATAGAGGAATTATTCATTATGAATTTCTACCAACTGGACCAACAGTTAACCAAGTTTACTATTTGGAAGTGCTGAAAAGGCTGCATGAAAAGTTAGATGACCTGAACTTTTCCCCTCAATTTCTGGCTCTTGCATCACGACAATGCACCAGCTCACATGGCACAGTCTGAGAGGGAGTTTTTAGCCAGTCAACAAATAAGTGTTACCTACTAAAAAACAAAGAAAAAAAACAAAAAACAAAAAAACAAATAAGTGTTGATATACCCTCCCTACTTACCTGATCTGGCCTCCAATGTGTTTTTCTTTCCTAGAAGACAAGGAAAGATTGAGAGGAAGACATTTTAATGACATTCAGGACATCAAGTGTAATCTGGTAAGAGCTCTGATGGCCATTCCAGAAAAAGAGTTCCAAGCTGCTTTGAAGCATGAAGTAGGCCCTGGCATCGGTGCATAGCTCCCCAAGGGGAGTACTTTGAAGGTGACTATAGTGATATTCAGTAATGAGAGATGTAGCACTGTTTCTAGGATGAGTTCACGAACTCAATTGTCTGACCTCGTGTGTCTGTGTGTAAGTTATAGTTTACATTGAATATTATTCAGCTTGAGCTCAGGTGCACAGCACTGTGGTCAGGCATTTACACAGTCCATGGAATGATCTCCCTTTTTAGGTTTTGTTATAAGAACTAACATGCCTTTAAGTAATTATATTTTCTCAAAGAGATCTGATGCAATATTCTATTAAAATAAATACCTCTGTAGTAATAACATTTTCTGGTAACCAAAGAATATTTGAGACATGAAGAAGAAAGATTATAAAACTATATAATGGAATATCAATAAATGTATAAAAAATACAATGTGATATGAATACATGTGTATGAAATTACAGTCACATAAAGGGAATAAGTAATACTAACTTTTCTAACTAAAGATAAATTTGAAATTAGAATCAGAATAGATTATAAAACATTAACTGTAATGTAAGTGTAATAATACTTTATATAAATATAAGGTGTAAATATTAGTCTGATGTTTTTAATTTTGGAAAGAATCTGAAGCAGTGGGAATTTTCACACACTATTCATAGGATTATGAATTGGTAGAACAAGTTTGTGCACATTACTTACAGGTGATCTGACAATCACACAAGTCACAGAGCTCTATTTCTAACATTAGAGGTGGAGTAAATATAAAAGAACTACTGAAAAAAATAAGTCATGGAATAGGATGGTGCCCCTATGATTGATGTATTACATTTTGGTTATTTGAATTATATTTTGAGATCAACTTTTGCTTCCTAACTTTCCCCCTAATAAGGGCCTGTGGTGGTGACCTACCCATAGACAGACTGCCTCCCAAGAAACCCAAGTCATGTTACATTCATTACCAGTTTCTTTCACCTCAGTGGAGTGTGACTAGACCATGATTTTATCTACTCTGTGACCACAGTTTGGGAAAAGAAGGGAATTCTCATCAATTTCTTGTTAACACTAAGAAAATTTTTAAAACCCTGCTTAAGATGTTGGTATTGTGATTGTTTTATTCAGCTTCCCCATAGAGATGATTTATAGAAGAACTAAAGACTGTTTCTAATATAAATCATAGGCCATGGTAATACAAAGAGACTGCCTGAAGGATTTCTATATTCCAGACATATTCTTTCTAACCTCCATCATGATGTCCAATTTCCCCTTGGTAGTCAAGAACAGTTACCACAGCCAGCACTGTCTCCTTTCCTTGCCTGTTGAGTTAGAGGCATAGGGAGTCCAAATGGCCAGGGCAGTCTTAACTCCCAGTTCAATGGAACATTGGTTTTTGTCTACTGGTACAAGGGTTCCTTCCTTTGTAAAATGATCTCCAGGACAGCAGAATATATGGTTGTGGGAACAGGAAACTGAATTTTTGCTGTTGGATTCCTAGAGGTAAGAGTGAGTGATGACACTCCTATTTGTACCCCCTGATTCATGCACTGTGAATCCTGGCAACTGGAGAAATAGCACCAAAATGGGATGCCAAAAAATTGTATACACATGACTCATATTCATCTTTTGTTATCGGTATATAATTCAGTATTACATTTTTAATACAATTTTTTTTCTTAAAATGTGTATACATTTATTTGGCACCCCCTGTATATTGAATGCTGATTCAGAGTACACATTTCTTTATGGAGAATCTTGCTATAATCCTGCAAAGTACTCCACCTAGCTGGCATTGTAACTGATGTTCAAAAGCCCATTCTACCATCCTGTCAAGCCAGGCCCTTCAGGATGCTGGTGATCATGGTAAGATCAGTGAATTCAGTGAGCCTTGGCCCACTGCCACACTTCTCTTGCTGTGAAGTCAGTTCCTTGGGTGTGAATAAGGCCTTCTGCAAGTACACGGATGGTAGTTTTGGAAGAAGCATTACAGGCAGGAAAAGCAACTCCAAATCCAGAGTAAGCATCTGTTCCAATAAGAACAAAACTTTCCTTCTTCCCTGATGAAAGCAGTCCCATGTAATCAACCTGCCATCAGGGAGCTGGTACATCGCTTCTGAGAATGGTGCCATATCTGAGATTCAGGGTTGGTCTCTGCTTCTGGGAGACTGTGCATGCAGCAGTGGTCATAGCCAGATTGGCCTTTGGTATTGGAAACTCATGTTGCTGGGCCCATGCATCATCTTTGCTCCTGCCACTTCCGTCCCATCACATTATTCATAAGCCTGTTGGGGGATGGCAGGGGTGTTCAGGGAAAGAGGGTGACTGTTATCCAGAGCACAGGTCATCTTATCCATGTGTTTATTAGAATTCTCCTCTGCTGAAGTCACCTTAGGTGAATATTCACATGGGACACAAATACCGTCACAAAATTTTTGCCCATTCAGAGAGGTCTGCCCACATACCTGTTTCTCCAATTCCTTAGTCACTAATTTTCCAATCATGTTCCTTCCAACTCCCTGACCATCCAGCCAAACCATTGGCCACAGTCCATGAGTCAGTAAGTAATTGCACATGTATCCACTCCTCCTTCCAAGCGAAGTGAACAACCAAGTTCGAAGGTCAAAATTCTGCCCACGAGGAGGATTTCCCTTCACCACTGTCCTCCGGGGATGCCCCAGAAAGGGCTGGAGTGCTGCAGCTGTCCACTTGTGGATGGCGCCCACATATTGTGCAGAACCATCTGTAAACCAAGTCTTCTCCTCCCTCCATCAACTGATCCTAAGGAACTCTCCATGAGGTCATAGGTGCAGTTGGAAGAGCAGAGCCAATGCAGCAGGAATGGGGACCCCGGGCATTTGGGCCACTTCTTCATGTAATTGACTTGTGCTGTCAGGGCCTGCTTGTTCCTGGTCATGCACATACCATTTCCATATGATAATTGTGCGTGCCCCACTTTATGGCGTGGGGGGTCAGATTACATTCACGTCATAAAGGAGAGCTCTGGTCACATGGCAACTTGGTGGCCCATGGTAAAGATGTTGGTCTCTGCTAAATCTCAGTAGCAGGCCAAGAGCTGTTTCTCCAGCTGCAGAAGATGGCAGGGCTTTGCTCCATAACCCTAAGGACCTGTACTGTGCTTCACCTACTGGGGCTGCAAAAGCTCCAAACAGCATCCCTATCTGCCACTGCCGCTTCATACATGAGACTATATCATCTCTTTTATTAATATTCTGCAGAGGGAGGCAAAGATGGAAGACTCACACAATAATAGGTGAAGAGTTTTGTCAATTGTCATCAGATCTACAGAAAGTTTGCTGCTATGATTGTACAACTTCAACCTCAGGACAGAATAGAGATCACAAAACTTCACAAGTCCAGATATAAAAGCACCATGATTCTTTCCAGAGAAAGTCTATTCTTACACAGAAAAATAGACAAAAGTTCAGGAAAACAAATTGGGTGGCATTTCTCACCAGAGAAAAAGATGTTCTTACCGAATAGAGAAAACCCACATTCCCAAACACTGCTGCTGTGTTCAATTTTTGTTACAGATTACCACACATTTAGTGGATAAAACAAACAAACGTGCATATTATTTCACAGTTTTATGGGAGGTCAGGAGTCTGAGCCAGACCTAGCTGAGTTCTCTGCTTCAGGATTTCAGCAAGCTGCCGTCAAAGTCTGGATTACACTGCATTTTCATCTGCAATCTAACTGGAGAAGAATCTACTTCCAAGTTCCCTCAGATTGTTGGCAAAATTCATTTCCTTGAATCCCTGTCCATAAGCACTTCATAACAGGGCTGCTCACTTCTGAAAGCCAGTAAGAGTCTCTCACTTAGGGGAGGCCCAGCCACTCTTTGCAAAGCTTTACCTGATTACAAGCCCACATAGGACCATCTCCCTTGTGATGAACTCAAAATGAGTTAATTTGGGATATTAATTATCTGCAAAATGTCTTCATGCTTGCCATATTCTGAAGGCTAGAAGTGAGTCACAGGTGCTGCCCACAGTAAAGGGGGGAAAATTATACAGGATATGAACATCAGGTAGCAGGAATGAAGGGGACCACTGTAGGGTTTGTAAACCAAAGCCCAGCTGCCACAGAATGAATGATGTATTGGCAGTGCACAAACCGGAACCAGAACCAACTTGGCCAACACTCAGAAACGAATAACAACACAAGTTTAAAGGCCTGTTGAATGGCTCAGTTGCTTATCAGTTGGCTTGGGAGCATGAGCTCTGAGCAGCAGAGCTCCCAGTGGGCTCCCACATGGGCCAGTGATGCTGCGCCCTCTACAGCTAATACTGAACAACAGCTCAACCCGGAGCTGGGCTGCCCTGCTGCAGTGGGCTGCCATGAGGTACACTGAGTGGCTGGCAGCCAATGTGAGCAGCTGGCAGCCAGGGTGAGCAGCTGTCCAGTGGCTGGCGACCAGCTGCCTCAGCTGAGATGAGCACAATGATCATAATAACATGGGCCAGTGAAGCGATGTCTTCCACAACTAGACTGAAGAACAAAAGGACAGCAACTTGTCTGTTCCCCTTCCCCAGTTCCCCAAAGCTGTCCGCCCGCCCCCGCCAATTCTCCAATAAAATCTTTAAAAACAAAAAACAACACAGGTTTAAGAAGAAAAGAGAAACACAGAGGGGAAACACCAGATGGTAAGTCTGGTTCCATGTCTCTGACTCTCCATCTGGGGGTCAGATTTTTCTACTTAAGGAGCAGCACCCTTTAGAATTTCCATCACTGAAGTCTTCCTAAGATTTTGTCAGTCTACAAATGTTGATTTTGCCCTCATTTTACAATTAGTATTTAATTTAAAAATTAATGTTAATAAAGTATAATTTACATGTAGTAAAATGTTCTCACTGTAGTATATGCTGGTAGTTGAGCCTTTTAGGATGTAATATAAATAAAATCATACTTTTTCATAATGAGTGTGTACTCTTTTTTGTCTACCCTTTTTTCAATCATCAATTTTTTGAGACTAATTCATATTGTTGTGTATCTGAGCAGTTTATTTTATTGCTGAGCGGTATTTCATTCTATGAATATTCCACAATTTGTTAACTTGTGCCTCTGTTAATAAGTATTTAGGTTGTTTCCAGTTTTGGGCTCCCATGTATAAAGCTACTATTAACATTCTTCTGAAAAGCTTGTTGTGGACATGGTTTTTATTTATTTTGGGTAATTTAACACATAAGAGTGAAATAGTAGGGAATATGTATGTATCGCTGTATTAGAAACTATCAAACGATTCTTTGAAGTGGTATATGATTTTGTACTCATACCAGAAATTTCCAGTTGCTTCATATCATTGCCAAAATCTGACATGGTCAGTGTTTTCTTAATTTTAGCATTCTAGTGGGCTTGAAGTGGCATTTCATTGTAAGTTTCATTTGCATTTTCTTTATGTGTAATGATGTTGAGTACCTTTTTATTAGTTTATTATATTTCTTTTGTTAAAAGTCTGTGAAATATTTTGCTTACTTTCCTTACATTGAGATGTATATTTTCTTAGTATAGAGCTGAAGGAGTGTTTAGTGTACATAATATATAAAAAGGTTGTCATTTGTTTATATAGATGTCCTGTATATATATACTGATGAAAGTAGTATGATGCATAATGTGGTATGATTTTGTACTGAAAAGACTGATTAAATGAAGAGGTGTTAAGATGCTCTAGTTGTAGATGTTCATGAAAAACCTCTTCTGTAGTAGTCAAGCTGCTTCTAGTGGGTCCCATCAATGGTTTTACACCTGCAGGGCACTGCTGAAAGGATTAACTTTGGAGAAGATTGAAATTGATCATATTGTGATCCTAAACTTTATATATACATCTCCAATTTTATGGAAAACATTTTCATTTTCTTGATAATGTCTTTTCATGAAGTTTAATATGACTTCCTTTTGGTTTAGGGGTGTGTGTGTGTATATATGTTTATGACTTTATAAATAATAAAATTATTCTTAAATGTTTGCTATCAGGCACCAATCCTGAGTGACTAGGGATTCCCGAGAAAAACTATGGTGCTTTAATAGGAAAACACAAATTCTTTCTCCACAAATGTGCCTAAAAACAAAAATCCATAGTGATGATGATCCTATCTAAGACCAAGCTTCATCTAGTAATTTAGCACTCACTGTATATCCAATGCACTGTGTTTTTAAATTATACTAATGACAAACTTAATGTACACAAATTGTGGAGAGGTTAAACAAAAAAACATTGCAAAACAATGAAATAGAATATGTCTTTATTTGCATGCTAGCAAATGAGAATTCAGCTGTCACTTTAATATTTGTTATAAAATATTCCAGCCTACAGTAAGACATAAAATATATGAATAGGACAGTTTGAGCGGTTGGGGGAATAACTGTGTTTTTTATAAACACAGTATTGAAACCTCTATTTGCACATCCTGGCACTTTCCTGCTTGACGTTGGTCAGAGAATTTGAAGAAGACATTTATGCACATTCAAGATCAGCTATACACAGGACTTAAGGTCAGAATATTAAAGGAATCGTGACCAATGATACTAGACTTGGCCATTTTTATTTCTAGACATGATAAATTTACTACCAAACATTTTTACCATTCTTATAATGATAGAGTTTATTCTAGGAAATTTTGCCAATGTCTTCATAGCTCTGGTGACCTGCATTGACTGGGTCAAGAGAAAAAAGATCTCCACAGCCCATGGAATTCTCACTGCTCTGGCTGTCTCCAGGATTGGTTTGCTCTGGGCAATGGTAATAAATTGGTATGCTACTGTGTTTAACCCAGCTTTTTATAGTTTGGAAGTAAGAATTATTGTTTATATAGTCTGGACAATAAGCAACTATTTTAGCACCTGGCTTGCTGCTAGCCTCAGCATACTTTATTTGCTCAAGATAGCCAATTTCCCTAACCTTCTTTTTCTTCACTTAAAGCAGAAAGTTAATACAGTAATTCTCATGATACTGTTGGTAAATTTGGTCTTCATGGTTTTTCAATGTGTAATGGAAAGCATAGATGAAACTGTGCAGTCGAATGAATATGAAGGAAACTTCACTTGGAAGACCAAATTCAGGGACATCATGCACCTTTCAAATATGACTGTATTCACGCTAACTAACGTCATGCCATTTACTATGTCCCTGACATGTTTTGTGCTGTTAATATTTTCCCTGTGGAAACATCTCAAGAGGATGCAGCTCAATTGCAAAGGATCCCAAGATCCCAGCACCAAGGTCCACATCAGAGCCATGCAAACGGTGATCTCCTTTCTCTTGCTTTTTGCTATGTACACCCTGGTTCTAATCATCACAGTTTGGAGTTCTAATAGACTGCAGATCAAATCAATCGTCCAGTATGGCCAGGCCCTTGCAGGTCTTTATCCTTCCAGCCATTCGTTTATTCTGATTTGGGGAAACACGAAGCTAAAACAGGACTTTCTTTCACTTTTATGGCAGGTGAGGTGCTGACTGAAAGAATGGAAACCTTCAACACCATAGATTCATAAAACGGGCATCGTTTTTGTTCTAGCAGGAAAAACAAAGTGATGGAGTCTTTTACGATTTATACTTCCTAATGTTTTTTCCATATTGTATATAGCTGGAGAATTTTCAAAGATTTGTCTAGAAAAGTCTCATCTAAGCTTACCACACAGACGTTCATACACATGTGTATGTAGAAAAAATGTAAGAAAAACTGGAAATAGCATACCCTTAACCATTTTTTTTAGATAAACAATCTAGTTATACAAAACATTGTGAAAAATTCCTCAGTAAATGAAACCATGTATATTTCACATGTATATTCTATGTTATTGTGTTCCAAATGAGGAATTTATGATCTCTACTTATGCTGTTTTAACAACTAAAAACTTATTTCAGGAAACCATTGCTATATTTTATTTTCAATTGTACCAGTGTGTTTTGATGACAGTGTCAGGACCTTGGATGTTTTGTATGCTAAGGATATTCAATTTGAAATCACACATTGAATATAGATGTTTTAGATAGATTTTATTCCATCAGGAATTCTTGCTTGCTTCATGGTTAATAGAGGGCAATCAGAACACAACACAAGAATGACAAACATATTTAGAGTAAATTCTGTATATGTGTACAATAAACAGTACTAAAGAATATTTGCTTTAAGTAGGTGAAAAGTTTAGAAAAAATCAAGTTCTACCATCAAGATAGAGATGAAAGAAACATGATTGTGACCTTTTAAAATGCTCATATAAGATTTCATGCTATTAGGAAAGTCATTTTTTTTCTAGTATTTGAATTAAGGAAGATTGTTTTTGCCATTGAGATCTAATATCAAGTATTTCAGTTGTCTCCTCTACCATCCCTGGGCATCAAATTGCCAAATATCTCCTACATCTTCCATCATTAAAGTTCCTTTTAAACTTCAGAATACTCAAATTTTCCCCATCTAAAATATACTCACTATAAGAATAGTAGAGAAATTATGGTACAACATTCAATGAACATTATTGCATATATTAAAAAGCCATCGATTAAGTCTATGTAATGATTATTGGGGATGTCTTAAAGATCTTTTATTATAATTTTTGAAAAATGAAATTGGAGTAATAGTATTACATTATTCATTGATAGGAAGTTTATTACAAAAGAAATGTATAATCTTGCTCAACAAGTTGAATTCTACTTGACTCTATCAATTCTGGGATTATGAAATTTTAACATATTCTAAACTTTAAAATAAATCATCTCTACATCTAATTTGGTTTGTATCAGGTATCTTCCTCAGCAAAATGTAAGCATGAGAAAAGTGAGGATTATGTCTGTTTTGTTTACTGCTCATTCCCAGGACCTATAAGCCAGACTATAGAATAGGTGGTCAAAAATGATTTTTTTAACAAACAAGTAATGGAGGCATGAATGAATGAACTGTAATAAGGCTAAGAAAGAATTAAAGTGAAACATCACAAACCTGCACATTGTATGAATTTCTTGGTTCTGTTTTCCCGTTGAAGTGACAGGTGTATTTGAGAAGAAGTATTTCTCAGAGCAGAAGTTCAGCTAATTCTAGGGGAAATATCACTTGACACAGCCATATTACATGTGTTAAATGGAGACAAAGTGGAAGATCAAAATTAGCATATATCACAATAGTTGTAAAAGATCATATAATAGATGTTTGTGAATTTGTATATATGTATTTTCTATGATACCATTTTCATGATATTTTCTAGCTGTTGTATACATGAAAATGGTACGTGATTTATTAACATTTAGTTAGTAATTGCATTACTAACTCAGCACCTTACTAAAATGTTATATTAGATATATTTTTCTGTATCCTTCCTAATCTTTTTGTTTTATTTTATTTTTTTATTACAATATATTGGATACCTCACATTATGTAAATTAAAAGTGTTCTAAATAAACTTTTTAAGGTAATATTATAAACTCACATACTCATAGAGTGAACAAATAACAATTATACAATTCAATGACTATCTTAGCAAATGCACTCTAAAACCAGAACTGGACCAGCCGAGTGGCTCAGTTGGTTAAGAGCTTGCTCAAGAGTGTGAGCTGAGGTCTGAGCAATGGTGGTTTGATGCCAGCCCGAGCTGAGTTGCTCTGAAGAAGTACACAATTCTGTGTCTAATACAGTCCACCCCTACCCTTCCATGCCACTCATAGGTACTCATGCCCTCCTATTATGGCTAGGTTTCTGAATATACTACCTGTGTGTTTGTAATGGCCTCACACTTAGAGGGCCCCCATGCTTAGTTTAGTGATGTGCTCTCTCCATTTTGTTTTTCAAACGGAGGGCACTTCTCTTCCCATGAGGGGATGATCTTGCACTAATTCACCAGGGGTTTACTCTCCCACTCTCTCATGGGACTTGTCAGTAAGATACACCATGTCCAAGCCCCCTAAACATGTCTCTAGCATCTCTGAACCTGCTGACTCATTAGGCAGTGAGGACCACAGCCTGAACCTGCTATAGAGCCTTTTCTTGCTCTGGACTCCACTGGAAACCAGTAGACTTTAGGGGAACTCCACAAATGGGTCAGAGCAATATTCTCAAATGTGGTATGTGTTGGTTTTATAATCCAAAGAGCACAACAAACCATGTGCCTCATTTTTAGTGATAAGAAATGTAAGTTATTTCATTTATGTTAGAAAAGAGGTCTGAACGTGTGCACTCCATCATTGGACCCCTAAAAACATCTATGCCAATTTTCTAATTTTATTTTTCTCTATCTAAAGTGGAGAGTTAAAGAGGCGGTTTCAGTGATAACTACTGATGACCTTGTTCCGCCTGATTTCTACTCACTGGTGTGAACATATATATTAATGTCTGGATCAGTGGACAGAAAAGAAACATGACTTGCAGGTCTAGGGTGAGTAGTTTTGCACAATTTTCCAATGTTGCTTTATTCACGAACACTATGCATGGTTTCATAGCCTTTACTGTGTGTCCCTGACCATTTTTCTCCTGCTAACCTTCTCCCTGTAGAAACATCTCAATAAGATGAGCACAATGCCAAAGGCTCCAAGGCGCCCATGAAAGCCACATGGAGTACTATCACCTTTCTCTTGCTATATTGCCTGTTTCTTTCTGTCTCTCTTTGTGCCACTTTGGAGCTCTGAGTTGCTGGAGAAAAATCTGATTGTTATGTTTTACCAGGCTGTTGGAATTGTTTATCCTTTAGGTCACTTGTGTGTCCTGATTCTGGGAAACAATAAGCCGAGACAGTCCCACCTTTCAGGACTCTGGTGGCTGAGGTTCGGGTTCAACGTTGGGGAGCCCAGGCCCCCCAGACCATTGAGAGGTTCATCTTGTACATTCCAGAGGAAAACCAATTGATAAGAAATTCTTTTGTGACATAAATTTATACTTCCCCAATATTCTTTTACTGTGTGTAACAGTGTGAATTTTACAAAAGAATGTTTGAAATAAACAAGTATTTGAAAAAATCTAAATACTTAGGAGAATATATACAAGGTTTTACATTAACATACATATACAAAGAAGGAAATGAATATAAGCTACTTAAATATAAGAACTATTTAGAGTAACAAATAATAGGAATTTTGTGTCAATCATTAACTATTGAGATTTAAAAATGAGAAACTTATATCAGATATGTGTGTAAGAGTTACTAGAAGTAGAACTTTATAATTTTATGCACATAAAAATCAGTTTCTAACCTAGACTATGTTCCTAAAATCTCATATTAAAATGAAGAATAAAATATAAGCTAATAAATCACATACACTAAATTTACTATCTTAAATATAAGATCCAATTTGTTTTTTAGAAATTCCTCAAAATCATGAAGTTACTTTATTTCAATTACCCTTTCTATATCATTAGTTTTACATTCAAGAATTCATGAATTATATTTATCATTATGAGGAATATACATTTGGAAATAAATTGTATTTGCCAATGTAGTTTTCAAATCTGTACCACAGTTCATTTTAATTTTAATGCATAAGACTACCAAGTCTTGGCTAATGATTGTCTTTTAATTGTATATAACTCTTTTGTAGATTGGTGTTTTGTTATATTTTATTCTATCATATTTATATTTTATCTACACACATCTATTTTACTGGTGAGTTAAAAACAACCAGGTTGTCATGGGAACAGAAATTTAGAATAATTTATGTGTCACCAACATATAATTTGCATGAACTTTGAATATGTATTGGGTTGTCGGAAAAGTCATGACACATTTTTGCAACAAAAAACAGAAAAAATACATCATGCCTTTTCCGATAACCCAATATACATGTTATTAATATTAGTAGTATGGCATAAAAACTAATAGATAAAAAATTTAGAATAAATTAAGTTCAAGAGGTGGAGTAAAGGAAAGGAATCATGGTCATGTAAGTGTTCTATGTTCAGTGTTAAATCTAGAATATGACAGAATCCTGTATGTTTTTAGAAATGAATTACTCCTTACTCATGGCTTACATTCACAAAGAAATCTCTTTGAAGTACAGGCTTTATGTTTGAAACATTTTTCTTGTTCTCCTAATGTAGTTCATTTGTTTCTTCGTTAATTTATTCATTGAATAAATATATGTTGAATTTTTTTTTAAAAGATTTTATTGAGGAATTGGGGGAGGGGAACCATGTTGGGGAATTGGGGAAGGAGACCAGCCTTCAATCTTCCTTATGGAGGGCGCCAGTCACCATCTGGCTTCCTGTTGGCAGCTTGTGGCCTCTAAGCTCAAGGTGCTGTGTTCAATCTTAGTTGTGGGTGGGCATAGTCACCATCTCATGTGGGAGTCAAACCAGCAGCCTTGTTAAGAGCATGCGCTCTATCCACTGTACCATCCAGGCGCTCAGCCCAAGGTGCCAAGTGCAATCTTTAGTTGTGTGTCAGCATAGGCCACCATTGAACAGGCAGCCTTGTTGTTACACCAGCTGAGCCATCCTGCCACCTGTTGGCAGCTCAGCGACAGCTCAGGCACAGCGTTCACTGGCCCATGTGGGAATCAAACCGGCCGCCCTGTTGCTCAGAGCATGTGCTCTAAGCCAACTCTTAACCAACTGAGCCACTTGGCTGGCCCTTGAATGTTTTTTTATGTGCTTTTGAAGACAATTAAATAAGAAACATGATTTATAAAATAGAATAAAAAGTGGATATATGTAATGGGTACCTACTAAAAAAGGGACAATATTTATGTGCTAGATAATTTGTATGTTTCATAGCTTGTTAACATTCACCTATGCATAATACCATTGTATATGTGAAGAAAGTTCTAAAATGTTAAATGACCGGTGCAGGCAGCACATGAAGATGCAAGCACAGACCTAGAGTAAAAATCCCCAGTAGAATGGGACTCTCCCCTAGACTCAGGAAATATCAAAAAGAGGCTGCTCATACCTTTGTCTAGAATCTGCTGTGAAAAGCATGCAAAAATTTTGTAATTTTGGTGCTTATATTAAATGCTAATTTTTTGTTTTTAATGATATTTTGTAGTTAGTGAAAGTGTCTACAAAAAGGTAATTGTTGGACCGGCTGAGTGGCGCAGTGGTTAAGCGCTGGCTTCAGAAGCCAGCAGCCCCGGTTCGGGTCCCACATATGAGGGCTAGTGACACTGCCCTCAAAAAAAAAGAAAAAAAAGAAAAAAAAAAGGTAATTGTTTTTGTTTGCTTGTTTGTTGAGTTAGCAGAAGCCAGCTGCCTTATGAAGCGGTCACATCACATATACTTTTTAAAAAGTCCATTCCTTAAATGAACTAATCAAAAGTAGTTCCAGACAGATAGAGAAAAAAACTGAGGGTTGCTAGGTGGGAGGGAGGTGGGGATGAGGGAGAAGGTGAGAGGATTAGAAAGCACAATCAGTAACCACAAGATTGCCACAGGGATACGAAAGACAGTGTGGGGAATATAATCAATGATGTTGTAATGTAGGGTATCCAATGGACACTTAACTTGTCTTATTAGGGAGACCACTTCATGGATGGTGTAGGTGTTTGACCACTGCAATGTATACCTGAAGCTGAATAATAATGAATGTCAACTATAATTTTATTTATATATATATATATATATATATATATATATATATATATATATAGTGCAGCATAAGGAATAGAGTTGGTGGAACTGTAGCAGCTATATGCGATGTCAGAGGGGTAGCAGATTGGGGGTGGGGGTTATTACTTTGTGAGGGTGTAAATGTCTAACTTTTACATTGTTTTGTACACATGAAAATAATAAAACTCATTCTTTTGTCTCTGCAGATAGAAAATGTCATCTGCATATAATGATTACTTTACTCCTTTCTTTTATTTCTTCGTGATTCTTTGTATGTGTGTTGGCTTGTATTACAAAATGACTGAACATTCAAAATATTAAGTAATTATAGTAATAACAGGCATCTTTTTTTTGTAAATGGAGTTTTCTAGTGTTTCACCAGTAAGCATAATACTGACTTTAGCTTTGGTGTAAATACTTTAAAAAATCATCTTCAGAGAGAATCTTGCTCTTCATATATTTCCGTGTGTGGTACTCTAATATAATCTGTGTGAAAAGTTTCAAATACCTGTTTTGTTATTTAAGATGATCATATATTTCCCTCTTTTCTGACTAATAAAATAATGGTACACACTAATAGTAGTACATGAAACAATGGTGCATCTTCTGGTCTATGCATTCTAGATTCATTAAAATATATACATATTTACATTTACATAAAATGTAATAAAATTGCAACCATCAAAGGAAAATTGAAATTCAGAAAGCAACTTTAAAGTAATGAGAGGTAATATGCTAAGTGGAAAAAAAATCAGTTTGAAACTTTATCAAAAAATAATATGCCAGAAGACAATTGATTTATAATTTCAAAGTGCTGAAGAATGTAACTATGCTATAATCCTGAATTCTTGGCTACAATTTTGTTCTGGGGATTGAATTAAATGTATCATTTCAAAATAAAAAAGACTGGGGCTATTTACTACACATACCTCCTCACTGAAAATGCTGTACTTCAGCATTTTAATGGATGTACTTCAGTAAGACTATGAATTATGTCTTCCCCTCCCACCCCAAATCCATATGGTGAAAGTCTAACCCCCAATGTAACTATATTTGGAGCTAGGGCCCTTAAGTAGGTGATTAAGGCTAATTGAGGTCAAAAGGGTGGGCCCTAAACCAACAGGATTAGTGTCCTTATTTGAAGAAAAAGAGAGACCAGGAATCTCAGAGGAAAGGCCATGTGAAGATATAGTGAGAAAGAGAGTTCTCACCAGAAACCAACCCTCATGGCTCCTTGATCTTGGACTTGCAGCTCTCCAGAATTGCAAGAAAATAAAAATCCATTGTTTAAGTCAGCCAGTCTATGGTATTAGCCCAAACAGACAAATGCGAAGACAAAAAAAATAAAAGTGAGGGATTGAAATGGAAAGAGCAATGTTGACCAAATTAAATGTTAAATTAGGCTGAGAAAAAAAAAGCATTGGTTGTGTATAAGTTGTAATGAAATTGATATTTTGTAGTTTAAAGCAAGCTACTGTTAAATTCTCCCTAACATGAAATGCTCGCTAAAAATTGCTGTTTTATTTATATAAATTACACCTCAACAAAGCTGGTTACTACAACAAATATACATTACACATATAAGAAGTGAAAAGTACAAAATAATTTTAACACATGCCAATACATTTGACTGTATCGAAAGGAGACAGTGGTTTAAATCAAACATGGTTAAATCAAACACATATTAACATGTGTGTTGTACTTAATAAAAATAGGAAAAGTAAATAAACTCTAAACAGATAGTTGGGAAAAAGGAACAACAACAGTTCCATCAAAATAAGACAAAGTACACGAAGAAAATTGAAGCGGAAAAGAGAAAGTATGACTGAAAAGTCACAGGTAGAACATTAGAAATGAGACTATGACCTTGGGTTCAGAGAGGATTTTATGAATTTGACCTTAAAGGGAGGGGTAGTAAAAGCAAAATAAATGAATGGGACTATATAAAATTAAAGAAGTTCTGTACAGCAAAACAAACCATCAACTACAAAAAAGAAGTAACCTACTGAATGAAAGAAGGTATTTGTAAAAAACACCTCCAATAAGGGACTAATATCCAAAATATATAAAGAACTCATATGATACAACAAAAAACAAACAATCCAATTAAAAAATGGGCAAGGACCTGAACAGACACTTCTCCCAAAAAGAGATACAAATGGCCAACAGATGTATGAAAAGATACTCAACTTTACTAGCTATTAGAGAAATGCAAATCAAAAGCACAATGAGATACACATCACAACTGTTAGAATGGTTATTATCAATATGACAAGTAATATCAAGTGTTGGAGAGGTTGTAGAGAAAAAGGAACCCTCATACACTGCTGGGGGGAATGTAAATTGGTACAGCCACAGTGGAAGAAATACAGAGGTTCCTCAAAAGTTAAGGATAGAGTTACCATATGACCTAGCAATCCCTATACTGGGTATCTACCCCCAAAATCTGAAAACATTTACCGGTAAAGATATATATATATCCTTATGTTCATTGCAGCATTATTCACAGTGGCCAAGACATGGAAATAACCAGTGTCCTTTGATAGATGACTGGATAAAGAAGATGTGGTACATATATACAATGGAATATTACTCAGCCACAAGAAAAGATGAAATACTGCCATTTGTGACAACATGGATGGATCTTGAGATTATTATTCTAAGTGAAATAAATCAGAAAGAAAAAAGTCAAGAACCAAATGATTTCACTCATATGTGGGATATAAAACAGAAAGCAACAAACAAACAAAAATCTTAGACACAGACAACAGTTTAGTGGTAACCAGAGACAAGGAAAAGGTAAAAGGGGTCAAACACACAGTGATGGAAGGAGAACCGACTCTGGGCGATGAACACACAATGTGATATATAGATGATGTATTACAGAAACGTACATTTGAAACCTATATAATTTTACTAACCAATGTCACCCCAATAATTCAATAATAAAAACAGCAATGAGTCCAAAGTTATCAGAAATTACTAAATGAATTAAGTTAGTCATTAAAAAGTAGAAACTATGAAACTTTAGATTGGCAAATATATATAGGATATATGATATTATATAACATTTTTTAGAATAAAATCTTATATATTTGTTTATAAATTTTCTATGTATTTATATATTTTATCCTATATATCAGTGTCACATCTAAAGGAAACAAATTAAAAATGGTTAAAAGTACATGGACAAAGAGGTATGAATGCAGTGATCATATGAATACAGGACTGCAGATGCTTTCCAATATTCATCCTTTCCTTCTTGGTTAGTGACAGATCCCTAATATTATGTTGTGCACCTTAGTGTTCAAACTACTTAACTTTGGACATTTTTGTTAGATGAGAAAGAGATAAACTTCTACCTAATTATAAATCACTAATATGGTTTTATTTATTTATTTAGCTTTACAATATGAAGCTGAATTCTGAACTAATATTTCAACCAAACAAAAGCTAGTGAAGTAACACTAATATCAAATTAAATAGTTTTTAAGGCAAAATTCATCAATATTTAAATAAAGATATTTAAACTAATAAAAAAACAATGAAGAAGATAGGGCCGGCCAAGTGGCGCGGTGGTTAAGCGCTGGCTTGGGAAGCCAGCGGCCCTGGTTCGGTCCCACATATAAGGGCCAGTGACACTGCCCTCAAAGAAACAAGCAAACCCCCCCAAACAAACAAAAAGAAAAAACAATGAAGAAGAAACAATAATTAGGGGCATGAGTGCTTTAAAAAATGTGGTACCAAATTAAATGAACCAAATTTTTAAAAAATGGACAAAATTCTTAATCAATGCATGGTGAATATATTAAATATTTCACAAGCTGATAGCTCAAGCAAAAGTAATAATTATAAAGGGGATGTAAATAACAAAATATGTTTAATTTGGTAGAATTCTATACCAAATTATTTAAAGGAACATTGAACTTTACACATATAGATCATGTAATAGGCAAAAAATTCTCGATGAATAAAAAAGAATATCATACAAAATATATACTCTTATAGTCATTTTTCAATATTTTAATAAAAATAGTATTAATAAGTAATGATATTCCATAATTTAGAAAGTCAATTACTCACTAATTCAATCATAGGTAAACTAAAACAAAACACAGAAAGGTTGGGGTTAATCCAAAATTTAGAACTGAACAAGGACAAAAGCACTACCTAAATTAAAGCTTGAAAATTTCAGCCAAAGCTGGAAAATTCATATCTATGAATGCATTTATTTAAAAAATGTTTAAAAAGGTCAACAGGACAATTCTTTAATTCAAGGTAATAGCGATCCTGAGAGATTAATGAACATATGTGGAATCAAGCCACATGCCACCATGCAATGAAAAAGAAATGCAAATAAGCATGAAGCAATAATAAGAAAAGGGTTTTTCATAAACATATTCTAATACAAGTACACTGTTCCTAATTCTCAAACACTGGGCTATATATACAATACCAGCCCCTAAGCCTCCTCTGAATGCACTTTGGCCTGAAGCATATTGATGATACAGCAGAAAATATGTAAATCTGGTGCCACATTTCAAGCCTTTGTCAATATGCAATTTTTGAAATACCAAGCAAAGTATTGGTGGCATGTAAGATGACCTTTTATTCCTTATGCTCACTGAATTTGCATTGAATGGAAATAAGCAATAAAAAAATGAAAATAGAAATGAATGACAAAATAATATTTAAAAATATAAAAAAGGAGTAGAATAATGTTTAGTTTTATTGTATATAGAAAAACTATATTCAGTGCTCTACATACATTATCACATTTAATCCTGAAAACAATTATACTATATTTGGTACATAAGGAAACTGAGGAATAAAGAAAGGTTAAAAGTACCTTGCCTAAGGTCACACAATAGAAAATGGAAAAAAACTGAAAAGTTAGCATAAGCAATCTGGTTCCCAAGCTTGCATTCTTAACTCCTTTTTAATCTGCAAATAATAATGAAAGAAGAAATTAAAGACACAGAAAACTAAAATAAAATATAGATGAGGGTAAAACCAAAGATTCTTTATGAAAATCAATAAACAGACAAAAATCAAATATACATAATATTAAAAACATATAACTGTACATAGTAAAACAAAAACTAAATGCATATAAGTGTACTTTTTTACCCAAACATTAAAAATTCAGATAAATTGGACAATTTTTTGTGCTTGGTTAATAGGGCAGCAGCTTCTCTAGTGCAGGGTCCTATCTTGTGGTACATTCTGGTCCGCAGCATCCAGCAGCCAACACCTTTTCCCAGCATGCCCCTAGAGCAGTTTTACAGCAGAGCACCCCTGGTAACACATCTCTCTGTGAACAGCTTTCCCAACTCCCGGTAGGGGGAGACGGGTAGATTTCTGGAAAGGTCTAGACAACGGATTTCTAGCAGTTGCTGGAGTCAGCTATAGCTGTACCGTTTTCAACAAGGTGTGGTTTTTAGCCTGGATGAGTGGGTAAATTTGTGTGGAGGTTTTTCTTTGGGTGTCATATCTTAACCCTAGGGAAAAATGACTATTTCTTATGTCTGCTATTTCTATGCTCTCTACAGTCCTCTTTACTTCTTTCTAGTCAATCCTTCATTACTCCAATTCCATTATAGTTAATAATTATTCGTTAAACATTTTATCATCAAATTTCTGTGTGATCTGTCTTCTGATTGAACTCTGACTATTAACAGATATTGGAATACTTTTTGACCAAATTGTTTACTGAACCAGTATATGTAGAAAGACATGACAATAACCTGATAAAACGTGTATACTAAAAAAAATGTAAGAGCTTTATGCTTAATGGCAAAATGTAGAATCTTTTATACTGATGCCAGGATTAAGAAAAGCTTTGTGTTAGACGTATTAGCCAATACAATGAGGAAAGATAAAATAACTCTGAGAATTTGAATGAAAATGACAAAACAGATTTTTTTCTTGCAGACAACAGGTTTACCTATGGATAATCCAAAGTAATCCACAAAGAAATAAGTAATACATTTATCTAATAAGTAAATTTAGCGCAATTGCTAAATAAGACACTCATGTATATCTATTCACCAGTAATTAGAAAACGATATTTGAAACTGAACTTTTTCACAGTAGCAACAAAAACTATAAGGTACCTGGAAATAAATCTCAGAAGTAATATATTTTATTGAAGTTTATTAAATTGTATTGATGAACATAAAAGATCTGAACAAATGTAGATTATGCAATGTTCTTGAGTAGATAGAACCAATTTCCCAAGAGAGCAATTGTATCCAAATCCTTGGATTTGTGTGCAATGCAATTATAAAAATCAGTTTTTAGGGAGATCAAATGAAATGTATAGGTGTGCAACCATGTGTGTATGTTTATAAGCTTGTAAACAATAAAGATATTTATAAATACTACTTATCAGCATCCAATTTTAGAGAGTATTAGCTTCCTAGGGGTCCTAGGGAAACTGGAAAGTTTTTGAAAAGAAAAACTTGGAAAACCTATATATACATTCCTTTAAGTCTTTCTGCGTGGATCTAATGTTTTTGTTAAAATAAGACCCGTCTACCAATTTGGACAATTGCTGCATGTTCTATGCATTAGATTTAAAAATTTTACTAGCTAACATCTCAACTCAATAAATTCAAATTATATAGAGGTGAGACAAGGCAAAAAAATTGCAAAACAATGAAACAGAATTTGTCTTTATTTGCATGTTAGCAAATGAGAATTCAGGTCTCATTTCAACTTCAGCTATGAAATATTCCAGCCTATGGCAAGAACACAAGAATTCATTTTAATTATTTGAGAAATGTTTTAATAAAGACAGCTTCAAACTCATCCATTAGTAGACATTAATGTTTTTCTGCTTGATGCTAATCTCAGAATTTAAAAGAAAACAAGAACTTCACTGCACATTTAGAAACCAGTTGCAGGTGGAACTTTAGGATATTAAGAAATCACACGCAGTGATATTAGGTTTCGTTTTTTTTCCCCTTGGGCTTGGCTTTTTTCCCCAGGCTTGACTTGTTTTCCTCCCAGACATGATAAGTTTAGCACTGAGCATTTTTTCCATCCTAATAATAACAGCATTTGTTCTAGGAAATTTTGCCAATGTCTTCATACCTCTGGTGAACTGCACTGACTGCGTCAAGAGACAAAAGATCTCCACAGCTGATGGAATTCTCACTGCTCTGGCGGTCTCCAGGATTGGTTTGCTCTGGGTAGTAGTAATAAATTGGTATGCAACTGTGTTTAATCCAGCATTATGTAGTTCAGAAGTAAAAATTATTGTTTATGTGATCTGGACAGTGGACAATCACTTTAGCCTCTGGCTTGCTACTAGCCTCAGCATATTTTATTTGCTCAAGATAGCCAATTTCTCTAGCCTTCTTTTTCTTCACCTAAGGTGGAAAATTAAAAGAGTGTATCTCATGATACTGTTGGGAAATTTGGTTTTCTTGGTTTTTCATCTTGCAGTGGTAAGTGTAAGTAAAAGTATGCAGATGAAGAAATATGAAGGAAACATCACTTGGAAGACCAAATTGAGGGACATCATGCAACTTTCAGATAGGACTGTATTCACGGTAGCAAACTTTGTACCCTTTACTATGTCTCTGACATGTTTTGTGCTGTTAATATTTTCCCTGTGGAAACATCTCAAGAAGATGCAGCTCAGTGGCAAAGGATCCCAAGATCCCAGCACCAAAGTCCACATAAGAGCTATGCAAACTCTGATCTCCTTTCTCTTGCTTTTTGCTACTTACTTTGTGAGTCTAATCACCTCAGTTTGGAGTTCTAATACTCTGCAGAACAAACAATTTGTCATGCTTTGCCAGGTTCTTGGAATCCTGTATCCTTCAGGCCACTCATTTATCCTGATATGGGGAAATAAGAAGCTAAGACAGGCTTTTGTATCATTTCTGTGGCAGCTGAGGGGCTGGCTGAAAGAATGGAAGTGAGTTGGGCATCATGTATATCCTAGAAGAATATGAGTCTTTTGTAAACTTTATGTTTGTGTGACAGTAAATAATGACTTGATGGTACAGGTAAGAAAGATTATAATAATGTTGTAAAAATTTTGTGGGGTGTCAGATGGTCACATGTTTTGTTAGGGAGACCACTTCATGGATGGAGTAGAGGCTTGATCACTGCACTGTATACCTGAAATTGATGTTGTATAATGTTGTATGCCAACTATAATTAAATATATAGATAGTCACAGGATGTGGATTATACGGTGGAACGGAGTCAAAGGAATTGTAATAGATAGTGTGATATTGGGGGGGAAGTGAGGGGAAGAATTGTGGGAGGCTGGGTGTCACTTTGAGGGGTAAAAAGTATAACTATTGCACTGTGTTGTACGCCTGAAGCTAATTAAAATATATATATAGAATTTTGAAACTTTCACCATAAAGGCCTTGTATATTTTAGGTTAATTTCTATAGAACCTACTAAAAGTTTTTTTTTTTTCATAAAATATAATTGATTTAGAGAAATGATAGTGTGTGTGTTGTACAATTTTTGTGATAAATATAATTGATTTAGAGAAATGACAAAAAAAAGAAAGATTAAATTTAATACAGGTAGGTAAAAAGCTTAGGATATTCAAATTGTGTGAGAAAGATGAAGAAAAAAAAATGAAGAAAAAAATCATAGCCATGAACTATGGTTACCGATGTTACAAGTTTCTTTATGATAGAATTTTTATTAGGGAAAAATACATGTAAATTCAAAAGCAAAGATTTACTTAAGACTTATTTTTCTAGAGAATGTTTTACAACTTGAAGGCTTTTTCTTTGTCATGTCTTAATTTGCTTTCCCAGCCCTACTTCCATTCCGGTTAATTTACTTGGAGATATTAAAATAAGAAACATTTTAAATATGAAGTGTGAATATATATACATTTATGTAAAATTTAATTATTAAGCAGAAAAGTTATCTTTTTATTTGGCACTAGTAATCATACTTCCTAACCTGTTAATACTCTTGTGTATATTAAGATACCTTATTGCTAACGCTCATCTTTAATAATATGTCAGATACTAACCTGCAGTTTGGGAATGATTTAATGAGTAACTTGATGAAATTGGCATACTGGATTTTTATGGAGAGTCATCAGGAATAGATATCCTGAATAATCCTAAAATTGTGAAATAATTTAAATGAATTTTTTTTATTACAATATTTTTTTAAATTAAGATTTATTGGGGTGACAATTGATGAATGGATAAAGAAGATGTGGTATATATACACAATGGAATACTATTCTGCCATAAGAAAAGATGAAATAGTGCCATTTGTGACAACATGGATAGATCTTGAGATTATTATGCTAAGTGAAATAAATTAGACAGAAAAAGTAGAGAACCATATGATTTCACTGATATGTGGGATATAAACTGAAAATAACAAAAGAACAAGACAAACAAATGAAGAAACAAAACCCACAGACAGTAGTTTAGTGGTTACCAGAGGGTAAGGGTGGGTGGGTGGTAGATGAGGGTAAAGGGATCAAATATATGGATGGAAAGAGAACTGACTCTGGGTAGTGAACACATAATGTGATATATAGATGATGTATTAGAGAATTGTACTTCTTAAATTTATGTAAATGAATATTTAAAAAATGTTCTTATGTTCATCAGGATCCTTGTATAAGAATATTCATAACAACATTATTATGAGTATATTCCATCAATAGTAGAATGGATGATGAAAATGTGGTAAATTTGCGTAGTTGAAAACTATGCAATAACAAAAATAAATAAACTATAATTTGTACCCCACATAGATAATTGTTTCACTTAAATATTATTTGTTTTTATTTTGAAATATGAGATTTCCCAGAGTTTTGTGAAATATGAGATTTCCCAGAGTTTTATTCCATTTGGGCTGCTATAACAACAACAAAACAAACTTGTGGACTGCATGGCATATAAACAATAGAAATTTATTTTTCTCAATTCTGTTGGCTTGGAAGTCCAACCTCAAGGACCTGACAGATTTGGTGTCTGAACCACTTCTTCGTTCATTGACCGCCATCTTCCTGTGTTCTCAAATGGCAGAATGGGCAATGGAGGTTTCTGGGTCTCTTTTATAAGGGTACTAATCCCTTTCCTGAGGGCTCCACATTCATAGACTAATCATCTCCCAAAGGCCCCACCTCCAATACCATCACATTGCATGTGAGGATTTAATAACTTAATTTGAAGCATTTTGACAAGCATTTTGCCTATAGCATATAGTTTTACTGGTGGAGACAATCTTCTGTACCCTTTGTGTGTCCTGGTACCTGTTTCCTCTAATCCTCCTGGATGGTTCTTTGCCAGCCTTGATTCTTCATAGGTATGGTCTATTAATTCTCTGCTGAATATTTGATGGGGACCCTCAATAGAGTTCTGTAATTGTCTCTCCTTTCTGGTATTCTGTGATGCAAATTGTAGCAGGCTTGGTCTCCTGAATGCTCATCAGTGTTCCTTTGACTTGGGAAGCTCAAGGGCTCTAGCTGGGTTCCCATCCCTGCATCATGGCCTGAAATCTTTCTCAAAGCCATCTTCTGGAGCAATCAGAAAGCTCATCTCATTTGTTTCCCATCTCTTAGGGCACTGTTCTTCACTGCCTGATGTTTAGTTTCTTGAAATCTGTTATTGCATATAGTTTGTCTGCCTTTTTTTATTTTCAGACAGGAAGGTAATTCTAGTCCAAATTATCCCATTTGTGAAGTGGAAGTTCCTATTCAAAAGTTTCTTTGAATCACTTGTAGTTTTTTTATTTGAATTTTCTTTTTAAAAGATAAATCATTTAAAATTCGATGAGTTAATTTTTAATCCATTAATTTGTAATTATTTTGTCATAAAAAACTTTTTTAGAGACAGAATTCTTTAATAAATAATTTCTTATTCCAGTTAAAATTTAGGAGGTATTTAAAAAGTAAAGCTATTATGAATATTCTCATCAAGTTTTTGCATGAGCATATGCTTTTATTTCTTTTGGGTAAATAACAAGTAATAGAATGTCTGGATCATACAATAGGTGTATGTTTAACTTTTTTTTCACGGCAACTCAGCTCGGGCTGGCCTCGAACTGCTGTTGCTCAGAGCTCAGCTTGCACTCTTGAGTGAGCTCTTAACCAACTGAGCCATTCGGCCAGCCCTATGTTTAACTTTTTAAGAAATTTATGTATGCTTCAAAGTAGTTTTGTTAGTTTATATTCCCAGCAATTCACATATCCATCAACAAGTGAATGGATAAATATTTTATACAATAGAGTAGTATTCAGTAAAAAAAAAAAAAAAATGAACTGTCGATATATGCAACAACATGGATGAATTTTGCCATAATTATGTTTAGTGAAAGACACCAGATGAAGAGTTATGATGTATGATTCTTTTTATATAACATTCTAGAAGAACATGAAAATTAATACATAGTGAGAGAAAGTGGCTGCCTGGGAATGGTGATGGTGGTGGAAGCATGCAGTAAAGGATGGAGAAGGGTGGGAAGGAACAATTACACAAGGGCATGAAGAAACTTTTTTGGGTAATATATATTTGTTTTCTTGATTAAGGTGACTGTTTTACAGATAATATAAACATGTACTATTCATCAAATTGTATACTTTAAATATGTAGAGAGCATTTGTATCTCAATTATACCTCAATTTGTATATTAAAAACAATTCAGGAAGAAAGTCACATACAAATATTCATCTACAGAAACCTTCTCTTTGCAACTTTAGAAGAATCCAATCTCTTCACTTCCTATTCCTCTTCTGTCTGTTGGGTCTCAGGCCTTGTTTATTGTGATACGACGTGTAGGCATTCTCTTTGTTGCCCTATATACATTACATGAAACTGGTTTGTCTTTCCACAAGGGCTAGTTTTTGAATACAGAATGCAGCAAGTGTGTGTGTGTGTGTGTGTGTGTGTGTGTGCGTGCGCGCGCACACACACATGCATGCATATGCACATGTGGATTCAAGCATGTGTATGTACAGTGGAAGGATAGGAGAGTAATAGCTGAGAAATCCTTTGGGGTGAGTCCTACCTTTCCTGGGACCCAGGTGCTGTTTCATCTCCTAAAGTCCCATGAAAGTTCTGTTTCAGAGACTATTCCATTACCCCATTTTTGTTAACACTTTTGTGGGAGTTGGTGTGTTCCTCAAATTCAGCTCAGTGTCCTGGAAGATGCCAAGCCTGGAATGCTCATCCTACCTCCGCCTTGGTTGTATGTTGGGGCTTCTAACCTTCCCCATTTTTGCCTAACTCCTCAGTCTAGTTTTCTCTAATGTGGAGGGTAATAGTAACAATTTTACAGGACCTTGTTGGCTTGGTTTATCACTTCAATATTGCTTTTAAATTTTTTTTGAAGAAATAAGAATATGTATTATGATTTTACTCTACCATCTTGTTTAGGAAACCTGTAATTACTTACTTACATTGAATTTTGATTTAAGAGAGAGCAGATGTTTCCAGGAAGACGTAAGAATAAACTGAATAAAACTCAAAGGTGGGGTGGCCGGATAGCTCAGTTGATAAGAGTGTGAGCTCTGAACAACAGGGCTGCCAGTTTGACTCCCACATGGGCCAGTAAGCTGGGCCAGCAACCTGTGCCCTCTACAGCTAAGGTTGTGAACAATGGCTTGACTTGGAGCTGGGCTGTCATGAGCAGCTGGCCAAGGGCCAGCAACCTACTGCTTTAGCCGGTTGCAGCGCAATGATCATAATACATGGCCTAGTGAACTGCGTCCTCCACAACTAGACTGAGAACAATGGCTCCGAGGTGGGGGTTGGGGGTAGTGGGGAGCAAGAAACCCAACAATTCAAAGGCCTTTGCTGATTGTAGAGGGATGGGTATTACTGAGAGGTGGAAGGGCACTAAATGAGGACAATTCATGCTATGCAGATGAGCCCCTCAGTATTGCCCATATCTAGCTTTAGGCGAGAGACTGTTTTATCCATAAAGATAGAGTTCCATTGATAGAGTTCTATTGCTTCTCACAAGCCCTTTAAATGGTTCCCAAAGGTTGCTGAATATTTTCAGGTAACTATTAAATAGCATCAAGAATAATCATGTTTTCTAAAATGTCTTACATAATATGATTTTTTTTAAATCAAGAGAAGCTTAATAAATATTAATAAAGGAATGAAAGTCTGAATTTTTTGAAAGAAAAGCAAGAAGTTTTGAATCCAGATGATTTGGGATTTTCTGAGCCGCATTTTCTTGTTGTCAAAAAGAAGTGATTCATGGGGCCGGCTGAGTGGCGCAGTGGTTAAACGCTGGCTTGGGAAGCCAGCGGCCTCGGTTTGCGTCCCACATATGAGGGCCAGTGACACTGCCCGCAAAAAAAAAAAAAAAAAGAAGTGCTTCCTGGACAATAATCCCATAAGACTTTTCTGCAAGGTGTGTGTGTTTGGGCACCTACAAAGAGTTTATTGATAAATAAATATAAGTTATCAGCATCTAGCATTCAGGAGTTATGGCTTTGCCGGTTCACTCAGGAAACTTGAATGCTTTGGATAAAGCATGGAACTGCCCCTTCAGTTTTCCTTCATCGCATCTCAGTGGTGATGATTTTAGTGCTCACCAAACTCCATCTACTCATATAGATATTTCCTGTGTGTTAGAGCGCTAGGCATTGAATTTTTTATTGTTAATAATAGCTGAAATATGTACAGATTAAATAAAGCAAGCATTGCAATTTAACGAAAGAGAGTACGTCTTTACTTGCATGTTAGCAAATAAAAGTTCAGTTTTTCTTTCACCATCAAGTATGAGAAATTTCATTTTATGTTGAGTACATACAGTGCCTGGTGTAGAGTACAGCTAACTGTATGGGAGAAAATTATTTTTATAAAGAGAGCTATGCGCCCATTTGTTAGCACACCTTAGTGCTTTCTGACTTGATATTAAGCCTACAATTTCTTTTTTAAAGAAATTAACTGTACATCCAAGAAATAAGTATGCATACTATTTAAATGTGCAAATCAAGACATTGTCAACATTTCAATTCAACATAGAAGCTCTCTCTTTGTACGTATGGGAAGTGCCTTGTATAGTAACCTCATCATTTTAGTAAATACAGAATTTATAGTTGGTATTTGGGGGAATGGGTTCATAACACTGGTGAACTGCATTGTGGGACTCAAGAAAGGAAAGATCTCCTCGGCTGACGGAAACCTGACTGCTTTAGCCATCACTAGAATTTGTCTGATTTGGCTAATGATGAGTTGGTTTACAAAGGAGTTTTATCCATCTTTATACATGAATAGAATGGAAAACATACTTTTTAGTATTGCTGGGGTTGTTACCAATCATTTTAACAACTGGTTTGCCACAAACCTTAGTCTCTTATTTTCTCAAGATAGCCAATTTTTCAAATCCTGTTTTTCTTCACCTAAAGTATAGTGTTGAAATGGTAGTTCTGGTCATGTTGCTGGGAGCACTGTATTCTTTCCTTTAAATCTTACTATGATAAGCATATGTATTAATATCCAGATAGATCCGTGTGGAAGAAACATGGCTTTAAGTCCTAAAAGGAGTGACACAGAAAACTTTTCAAAACTGATTATATTCATTGTGGGATCCTTTTTACCCTTTTCAATACCCCTGAATTTATTTGTTCTGTTAATCTTCTCCCTATGGAAACATCTCAAGAATATGACCACAGTGCAACAGGATTCAGAAATCCGAGCGTGAGGGCCTATATAAGAGTCATGAAAAGTATGATATCCTCCCTCTGACTAGTTGCTGTTTACTTCCTGTATCATCTCATAGCAGTTGTCCATTCTGAGGTGATGCAGAATAAACTGTTCTTTTTGCTTGGGGAGGTTACTGCAAATGTTTATCCTTCAGTCCACTCATTTATCTTGATTCAGGGAAAGAGTAAGTGAAGAAAGGCTTCACATTTGGTGCTGTTGGCAGCTGAGGTACTGTTGAAAGTTAGGAAACCCTCAGATTCATAGACCATTCCAGAGAACACCATATACAGAGGGTGCCAAAAAAAGGTATACACATTTTAAGAAAGTAAAAAACCATTAATATTGTAATACTCAATATATACCGATAACAAAAGATGAATACAAGTCATGCGTGTATATTTTTTGGCACCCCTGGTATAATCTAGAGAAAAAAAAGTTAAGGAATTTTTACATGGTATTTTACCCTGCTTTGGGGTTCTTCTGTAATGCATAATATTTAATATTTTTAAATGTTTATCTGGAATAGGCTCTTTTATACGCTAGTTATATGTGTGTGTGTGTGTGTGTGTGTGTGTGTGTGTGTGTATTTAACATATGCATACCAATGAAAACTTGAACAGGTTTTTTAATTTTAAGAGCTTTTGCTAGCAACAAATGATATAGATAGTATTTGTTTTTACTTCTTTGGGCAATTTTAATAAAAATGTTAAAAATATATACGGTAAACATATTTACTAAAATGTGAAAGTTATATTTTTTATGCATATCAGTTTTCTAATTGTAAGAATCAATTTACAAACATTTGTTAGAAACTTTTCAGATTCAAGAAACAGCCTGTATTTCACTCACTCACTTCTACTTTATTGCCTTTTCATTCAATCATTCATGATATACAGATTTATACATTATCAGAAAAGTGCAGATTTCCTTGGAAATTCATTGAAGATATTTCCCATTTTAACCTTTATATATGTACACAAACAATTTAGAGTTTAATGCATAAATGTCCAATGTTTTTAGCTTCTAATTGTTATTGAATTTGAAATCTTATTTGTGCGTTTTTTAAATGTATATTATATTTAATCATACACTCTGGGTCACTGGTGAGAGGAAAGTAGAACAGACATTAAGAAAAGATTAAAAATTTTATGAGAAACAAATGCGTGAATTTCAGGTACATATGATTTTTACAGGATTGATTTGATGATAGAAAGAAATTGGACTTCATCAAGTATGTCCAAGTTTATCTAAAATCAAGTTCAAATAGAGAAATAAAGAATAAACATGCACAGGGGCCAATGTTATTAACTTTTGAATATAATGAAATGCTGTCTATTATTCTCTGTCTCTAGAGTAGGATGCATGATTCATAAGACTAGCAAACTTAACCTTGTTCAGCATAGTAGCTGGAGGACCTTAAAGAGAGTCTGGCACACAAAGCAGTTCAATATATTTGATCAATCAAATATTTGAATGAATGACTGAATGGACTATATATACTAGGACTGGAAGAGCAAGCTTTCTACTACCAACACGAAGCCCACATATAGCAGAAATATCCAAATTCAACATTCCATGCTTTCAAGCATTTCCAGCAGCCAGAGCTGCAGACTCCTGTGGTATGAAAAATATATCACCAGGGGAGCACATCACCAAAGAAGCTGGATTTATAATCTTAACTGGAAATAAATCAGAATAAAAAAAGAATCAGATGGTTGCTATAAAAGTACTATCAAGAAAAAGAGAAGATATGTCTTTTGGTTCCTTTATGAATAGTTACTTTCTTATGATATTTGCTAGCTGGTTACTGTGTAATTACAAAGATTTTTAAAAATTGAACTAATAAGGGCCGGCCGAGTGGCGCAGTGGTTAAGCGCTGGCCTGGGAAGCCAGTGGCCCCAGTTCCTGTCCCATATATGAGGGCCAGTGACACTGCCCTCAAAAAAAAAAAAATTGAATAGCCAGTTATGATATTCAACTGTTACAATGTTTTCTATTTTTTACTTTTTTTTTTAGTTGATTTTCTGTTCTTTTCTGGATAGTAAAAGAGATCTACCTGTAGTAATAATTTTACTCTTTCCATTTGAATATATATATATTAATGTGCTTGTTTGTCTAATGCTAAGTAAGAATATCCACTACTCTGATAGGACTGTTACTTTGTTACTTTTTTATTAGAGAATTCCCCAGTGAGATACACATAGGTTAGCAGTTACTTTGAGATACACAATTTTGATGTTCACAAAATTTCCATAGTTTTTGTAACAAGAATTATTTTTTAAAATGTGTTCTAGATCATCAAAGACAACATTAGTGTGTTTTGCGGTGATTGTATTTTTTTCCTCTTCTGATTTATTAAAAGAAATAATGAACCCTCCTTAACATTTCTGGAATAAAGTCTGCTTGATCATCATCTAATTAATAATATACCACTCAAATTTGTTTGAAAACATTTTACTTAGTTTTTTAAAGTGAGGTTTATTAGTTATTATATTTATTAGAGTAGCCATATCAGGATTATTTCTTTCCATTCAAAAACTTTCTATTCATGTTAAAGGACTGTTATTTGAAAAAAATATTTTATGAAACCACTTATATTCAGCAACTTTGGGAAAGAGCCTTCTGTTAAATGTAATATTTTATTTAGATTTTAAGTACTTTGACTTATGGTTGATACAGTAAAACCTTGGATTGTGAGCAAACATTTCTAATACAATTTAACTTGGTAAAAGAGCAATGTCTTGCAATACAAGTAGTTTTTTTCCAGAACAAATTATGCTCGCAAACCAAGGTATTACTGTATATGTTAATGTCATTTTGTACATCATAAGTCATTGTGTATTTTATATCTGTATAACTTGACCATTTTCTACTTTTCAAGTTTGTTTTTTTTCAAAATGTAAAAAAGAAACTTGGCCCCTCTTTTTAAATACTTTTCTTGGGCTTCCCCTGGTTACTTCTAAGATGGTTTATTTGTTTTCTTTTGTAATTTAAGAATTTTAACAAACTTCGGTCAATTTTATTATATTTTCAAAAAGTTATTATTGTTAGTCCTGAATTTATGAGTAATTTTTTTATCCATTTAATAGTACTTTTATTTATTTTAATTAATTCTTATTTCTTCTCTCTTGGGTTTATTTTATTTCTCCTTTTCTAATTATTTGAGTTTAATTCTCACTTAATTTATTTTTAATACTCCTTATTGCATTATAAAATCATTTACCTATCTAAAATACCTTCTGGTTATTATGTCAACAAAATCACATAGACAGTTTTCACTTGTCTATTCACACTATTTTATTTTCAAAATCGTCAGTAAATTTAAGTTTTCTGTTTGAGCAGGTGTTTACATTATATAACTATTTCAAGAATACAAGTGGCTTGATTTATATTTGATTTCCACTTTCAAATTATTTTCTAAGGTTATGATAATCTCATTTTTATTTATTTATTTATTTATGTATTTATTTATGTATTTATTTATTTATTTATTTATTTTTTAGCTGAGCCATCCTGCCACCTGTTGGCAGTTCAGCGGTAGCTCAGCTCGGGCTGGGCATCGAACTGCTGTTGCTCAGAGCCCAGCTCTCACTCTTGAGCAAGCTCTTAACCAACTGAGCCACTCGGCTGGCCCTGATAATCTCATTTTTAAAAGTACACTGTATAATTCCATTTTATTTTCTTTAAATTTGATAACAAAGAATGTGTTTTTTGCTCTAAGTTACAAAGTTTGACAAATAAGTATAGTAGTAAGTATACTTATTATATTATTCAAAATATTAGTTCTCCTATTTTTGTCTCTTTTATCTGTTAAAGAAAAATGTCTTTAAATTTCCTGTTACAATTATGATATATTCATTATCTTCTGTAATTTCTAATAGTTTTTGTTAACTTCAAATTTGTGTTATTTGATATATAATTATCCTCCTACAGGGACAAGCTTCAAATACTGCAACAGTTATATAATCTATCTTAAATTAGCAGGATATTTAAAAATATTTTGGGAGATTAAGTACTACTGGACACAAAGGAATTAGTTTTAATTGGAGAAAAATAGAAAATTGGAAATATATTTTGCTTCACATAAAAGAAAAAGTTTGTGTTGTAACAGGTTTAAATAACTTGAGTAAATAGGAAAAGAAAGTATAATTTGGAAATTATAGGTGGTACAGTGGATTAAAAATGGCCATAATCTGTGTGAGATGTCTCCCATCAACAAGGGGCTACTTCGTTTCTATGAATCTGGACAGGCTCTATAAGTGCTTTGATAGTTAGAATATGGCAAAAGCAATGCTACGCCAGTTTCTAGGCCCAGATTTATTATACTGGCATCATTCATTCCCTGTCTTTTGGAACATTCACTTTTGGAACCCAGCCACCATACTGTGAGAAGCCAAGCCACAGAAAGAAGCCATTGTAGTAATCTCGATGGACAGCTACTGTTGAGCTTCTTGCTGACAACCTACATCAACTGCTTGCCATTGGACTGAACCATCTTAGATGTCCAGCCCATTTGAGCCTTCAGATGACTGTGCTGCCAGCCATCATCTGATGACAACTAAATGAAAGACTACTAAATTAAGAACTGTCTGGCCAAGCCACGCAATTGGCAGAAACATGAGAAACAATAATAAGCTGCTGTTTTAATCCACCAATGTTGGGGATTGTTGTGATGTAGAAATAGACACTTAGAGTAGACGGAGAAAGGAAAAAAAAAAAGAAGTTCCTTAATTTAATCCCAAAGCAAGAAAAGAGATCAAAAAGTAGGAGATCAAGAAAACTAGCCTAACTCTGATAAGATTGTAAAAGTAAATCCAATGTTATCAGAAACTGCCATGAATTTAAATAAAGTTACTTTATTTCCTATCAAAAACATAGTTTTATATTAAATAAGAAAACAAAACACAACTATATTCTGCTTACAAGAGGAATACCTATAGCAGAAAACAATGGTGATTGAAAATAAATGGAGGGCCGGCCGAGTGGTGCAGTGGTTAAGCGCTGGCTTGGGAAGCCAGCGGCCCCGGTTCAGTCCCACATATGAGGCCAGTGACACTGCCCTCAAAAAAAAAAAAAAAAAAAAGAAAAGAAAAGAAATGGATAAAAATGCACTATTTACTAATGATCACAGTGGCCACTACTTGTCTCTCAATATCAATTATCCTATCCCCTGTTAGTGATAGAATCTCATTATTCTCTGGGACGTATTTGTGCCATAAGTGCTTATCTTTTTTCTTTTTAATTATGGGAGAAGTAGATTCTCTTTCACATGGATAAATTATTAGCATTCAACTGTTTGTTTATATTGGTCATATTTAGCTTGATACAACTAATATACTATCCAAACGAAAGTATCAGACAAACTAACATTTAAAGCAAACAGCACTGATGGTTAAAGAAGGGTTCAGAGTAATAAGAATAGGAAACTTCCATGGGGAAAAAATGCAATAATCATGAATCTGAACACACCTAACAATGTATTACCTAAACAGATAAAGCAAAACTAAAAGCATCAGAGAAACTGATGAATCTACAAACAGTAAGAATTTAACACACATTTTATAAAGTGATATATCAAGCAGAGTTGAAGAATGTAATTAGGAAAATTGCTCAAATGCTTCGTGAAATCTATACTTAATATGTATACAGTCATTTCAAATATACAGGAAACATTTACACACCTATGTGTATATTCTCTAACAGAGTTCTCAACAGATTCTGTAGAGCAGATACTACATAGAATATAATGCAATAAAATGTTACTTAAAAATTAAGTTTAGAAATTAAACTACTCTATTAGTTAGGTTTCTAAGTAAGATATTTGGAACTCAAAAACAAAAAATCTGTATAAGTAAACTTGAGAATATCAACTAGAGCTAAAAATTTACATGCATTATTTCATATATTAGAAAGTAAGTTTCCTAAATGAATGACTCACATATTCCACTCAAGAACTAAAAAACATGAACAATAGGGTAATCTTCCCCAGACTCCCACACCCCCCACCCCTGCCAAAAGTGTAAAGAAGAACAAAGCTGTATGGCTTTTTATGGCTTAGTTTCTAAACTCCTGTAGTGTCATTTCTGCAATTATTATTATCTATAGTAGTCAGAAACTATCCAAGATTCAAGAAGAAGGGATAGGTCCAGGTTTCCCCCACTATCTGAAAGTGAAGTATACCTATGAAAACTTTCCTAAGCAGAAATGGCATAAAGTGAAGAAGCAATTATCATTAATTTATATGGAAAAATTTGGGGGTGTTTCCAGACTCCCCCCCAAATAACCTACCAAATCATACCAAATGATACATAAAACCTGAAACAACACTAACATATAGGAAAAGCAGGCCACTCTCATTGCTCAGGGCACACACTGCCTGTATAATGGCTCACTGCAAAACAAATGCTGAATGTGATCTTTGCCTTTTTTCACAAAAGTGAAAATCCTCTTCAAATTTCTTGTTTATCAAGAACAGGTAGTGGTGTAGGTATTTTGTAAAAGTGAATGGTATGTGTAACGTAAGCTTTCGAAAAGCGGAGGGTACATGTACTTCAAATGTCAATAGAAGGAGTTTCAAAGAATTTGTGGCATATTTTGAAACAACCACGGACTCTAAAAAGATTTTGGGAAAACATTAGAGAGTGGATTTTCTGTATTTTCTTAAGTTTTGGGTATTTTGTAAATAATCTGCACTGGTGAGGTCAGTAATGAAGATATATACATACTGATCATAAATTTTAGATATGGCAGCATTTTCCAGAATGGAGCTTAAAAGTTCTAGCCCCATCGCGATGAATGAGTCAAAAGAATAAATGGATAAAAATGAATAAATTTTAAGGATGATTTGTAAAACTATCACAGAAAACCTGTCTCCATTTTGCATGTTACCAAAGCATTCAAATTATACAAATTCTAAGGCAAAGCTTTACATGTGAAATATAACCAGTGCCGATAACAGCAGGGAATATAATATATTCCTTGAAAATCACTGGCTGATGTCCTTGAGAAAAATAAGTGTAGATTTTACAATTTAACTGAGAACTTTTTTGGAGTACACCTTGGAACTTTCCAGGCTCTGCTGGTGGTCATCAATAAAACATAGAAAGAAAATATTTCTTGGAATCGCAGCTTTGGACACAAAAATCTATATCAATATAGTTACAATCAATCAATGGTGTGTTGAAGACAGAGGTTCCCTATCAACAGATATGTCAAGCATACTGGAGGCCCTGTCTATGATCATTTCTGTAGAATTCATAACAGGAATTTTAGGGAATGGATTCATTTTATTGATAAATAGCATTGGCTGGATCAGGAACCAGAAGGTCTCCCTGATTAATTTTATTCTAAGCTGCTTGGCCATCTCCAGGATGTTTTCTGTCAGTACGGATTTCAGCTAATTCTTTCAATATGGTCTATGAGAAAATATTTTACTCTAAGAACCCAGTGCTAAGGTTTGACATCCTCTGATGGGATCTAACTATTTCTACATGCCCTGTATCCCCTGCCTTAGTGTCTTCTATTTCCTTAAGATAGGCAAATTTTCTAATCCTGTTTTCCTTGGGATAGAAGAGAAAATTCATACAGTGCTTCTCACATTATTATATTGGGGGAAATGCTCTCATTCTGCACATGTCTCCTTTTGAAGGAAATATTAATTAATGAACTAATCAAGAATGGGTAAAAATGGAAAGACACTTGACATTCAATTTTATAGAGAATACATGTGATTTTTTTCACTTCTCACTTCTTCTTAACATGGTATTCATCTTTTTTGAAGTGTTCCTGATCGCCTTTCTTCTTTTAATCTCCTCCTTAGCAAGTTATGCTAGGCAGATACAGAATACATATTCTAGGGATCTTAGCTCAGAAGCCCATATAAAAGCTAGAAAAACTATGATCTCATTCATACTCCTCTTTATTATGTACTATTTTGAGCAATAGCATAATAATGTTTAGTCATTCTATTATAGACAATGAGATGGCAGAAAAGTTTGCCAATATGCTAGCATTTTAAAAATCCTTCTGATGAATCATTTGTACTGATTTTGTGAAACAACAAAGTGAAGCAGGTCTCACTCTGTGTCCGGGGGAAGCCAAAGTGTACCTGAGAGGAGCTAATTCTTCATTCTTATGAATATTTCTGATATGAGTGATGATGTTCTGAGGGGAAAAAAAGGAATAAGAAGGAGAATTTTACATATGTCTCTTTCACATACCTCTTTGTCTGTCATCGTGCTCTATGAAATAATATTGAGCATTATTGACAAATACCTGTCTATTTTAAGTCAAAGAATATAAAATGTCACTTTGTTTGCATTAGATATGGACATTGTGTATTTAACAGTAAAAGTATAATAAATTGATAATGCATTTTATATTAGGCACTACAAAAGATATCTTAGATGTTGGACAAATACATGAAGGATTGAGGTATGTATTTGTGTGTGTATGAATTTGTATGTGTAAACAGATTTCCATGCACATTCAGATTTATTTCCTAAAAGTTATGAGCAATTAATTGATCATTTAAAATTAAGAAGAAAAACCCAAATAAAAATAGGTAGGAAAGCTTATAGTTGAACAAAAAAATTTTATTTGCGAATATAAAAATAAAGTCAACTGAAAGTCATATGTCATTAAGAGTTATTTCCAAATACAAACCTTGTTCTAGACATGTTTCCAGTAAAAAACTGTAAGCAACCCTGACCATCAGAGTGTTATAATCACCAGATCTAGACTGCACTCTGGATCTTTGGAATAAGCTTTGAATTTTATTCATTGATTTAACCACAGGAAGAGAAGAAGAAATATTAGAAGATGAGCAGGGTTTTAAGAGATGGTAATGGTGGATGACAGAATCTCATTTGATGAGAGCCCCAAAGCAAAGAAACAAAGAAAACTAGATGTCTAAAAAAAACAGAAAACAAAACAAATTGGAAACAATGACTTAGATTACAGTTAAATCTAATAAGAAACACTCCTCTTAAATTTAATAAGAAATACTCCTCTTAAATATATATAATTATTACCTGAAACTAATAAAAATGTATATATCTAATTAGAAAGCAAGTGAAAAAAGAGGCTCTTTAGCACCCAATAGTGAAGGAGATCTCAGAAAACCTTCATTAGCTCTCTAATCACCTACCCTAATGCCATCTGGCCTGGCCTGGCCTTAGGCCTTATTTCGCTTATGATGTTAATTCAAACACATAACCCAAATCTTAGTTTAGCCACTCAACTACCCAAGGCCTCAGAGTTCAACTTCCCATCCCCACCTTCAGAGCAAGTCAAAATAAATTTTACACGTTTCAATTTACAACGTTCACGGCAGCACTCACTCTGTCTGTCTGTCTGTCTCTATACCCACACACAGGTGCACACACCATTAAAGGATTTAGTCCTACTTTCCCCAAGATCTCCCAATGGTCCACTTACATGGGGTTAATGCAGGGAATGTCACAGCCAGGACGAACCAGGTAGAGAGGATGAGGGCCTTCCTGATCATGGTGCTGATGGGAGCGCAGGAGGCTGGAGAAGGTGAGGAGGCCGCTGGCTGGCCCTGAGTGCACTGGACTGAGAGCTCCGCTCAGCTTTTCTTCTTTTTATAAATTCAAGTTTACTGGGATGACAATGATCCACAAAACTATATAGGTTTCAAGTGTACAATTCTATAATACCTCATTTGTATACTGCATTAGATGTTCACCACCCAGAGTCCATTCTCCTTCTATCACCATATATTTATCCCCATTTACCCTCTTCTACTAACTCCCCTCCTCCTTTAACCTCTGGGAACCCCTACATTGTTGTCTGTGTCTATGAATTTTTGTTTCTTTGTTTGTCTTGTTCCCTGGTTCCCTTAAGTTTTATATCCCACATAGGAGTGAAGTTATATGGCTCTCTACTTTTTCTGTCTGATTTCACTTAGCATAATAATCTCAAGGTCAGAAAAGGTGAAATACTGCCATTTTCTCAGCTGCTATAGAACCCTCAGCCCCAGGTCCCTGAGGGGGGCATTCCTAGGTGACTGTTAAAAACTGCAAGGACCAAGAGCAAGTTTTGCCCACACAAAATAATGAGAAGGCCCCTGGAGCAAGCAACCTGAGGGGGAGGGAGAAGCTAGGAGGAGTGTGAAGGAAAACTCTGACAAGGTCCTAGATTGCATTACCCGCCCTGCCATTAGCACCCATTATCTGCTTTTCAGAGGGCAGGGCAGAAACTCTGGTCCCACCAGGTCACAGATGACTCCACCCCTAGCCCAAGGTTGCAAGTTTGTCCACTAGGCTGGAGCCCAATATCGCTTTACTGGACTCCTAAAACCAGACTCCTTTATATCAGAGTGTAGAACTAAGAACCCTGGTAAGAGACTGTTTGACTCTAAGGGTGAGTCCTATTGCAAACAGTCTTCTAAACCCAGCTGATTCCTCAAAGAGAATTGTCAAAGAGAATCGTAACTACTCCTCTTATTAGTACTACAATAATAACAGACATATCTAAAAGTACGAGATTTCACATGTACTGCTATCTGATTTGATTCTCACATGCTCCTATGTGGGAGTCATTATTATCCCTATTTTTCTCATGAGGAAATTAGAGGCTCAGAGATTAAATGGCTCCAAATTCACCTGAAGACACTCAAATCCTCAGGGATGTCATTACCATTAAGTTCTTGGCTCCTGCTAGTGATGTTCCCAGTCCCCTAGGGGACAGTCATAAGCTGAGATGCATGCTTGGCTGAGGCACAGAACCTAACCCTCACAATAGATGCAAACAGGCTGAGAATATGCAAGGACTCACTCACACAAATCAGCCTCAGCGCTCAATTAAAAGTCATGACCTTGAGCTGGAAAGGAGGTCTTTAACACCTATGCACAACTCCACCACAGGGTTAAATTCCCATGAGCCTTTAGTTTTCTTTACTTAGAAAGTCACTGCTGACTCCTACTCCTCCTCAGAACACACAGGGTTGACTATATATCATTGAGAGAAACCTCTCAGCAATAGGAATAATAACAGCTAATATTTATGAAGTGCTTAATTATGTGCCACAGGTATATATTATTCTACCCAATACCAAACCTAAGGTAACCTCACTCTCCTTTCTAGGAGAGGAAACCATGGCACAGAGAGTTAGGGACCTTATGAAATGTCTCCCAGTAACTGTTATAGAAGCAAACCTGTGGGCAGTGTGCTGCTAGGACCTATGCTCTCAACCACTCTACTATTTCTCCATCTAGCTCAGTTATTTCCCTATCTCATTGCCAGCTTTGTCCTGTGAAGTGTGGCTCTCCCCGGACTTCACCCTGAAGGAAGAGACGGATGGATGGATGGACAGATGGACGGACACACACATACATGAGAATATTTTGTTTTCCTGGAAACTACATTCCTTGGCAAGCACTGTGCAATGAAGCATAACCCAAACACAACAGTCAGGAGCTTGGGAAGCAAGAAGCTCATGAAAAACTTGTAGCCAAATAACACCAGCAAACAATAGGACTCAAATGAGGCAATAATGCAGCAAGCCAAGGGCCAGTGGAAGAGCCGGAAATTCTGTCTGCATCAGTCTTAATCTGAGGTTGTTTTCTGTTCTAGAGAAGTGCAAGAATGACTTCCAAATATGCAAAGTTGAATCTGTACACTCTTTGAAGAGAACTGCACTGGAGTTATAAAGGTACAGAGGGGCAGGAGTAACTTCTTTCCTCTAGAAGCTCTGACTTGTTCTTGACCATCGGAAATTATGGAGACTCTTTTAGATGTTCATCCAAGACTCAGGGCACTGTATTTATGTGCCTCTGTTTCCACCAGAGTCCGTTAAAGGTCAGCTGCTTGGTAGATACTATGTTGGTCACTATATTGGAATAATTTGGTCTCTCTTTCTGGAGATGTGTTATTCTTTCTCATCACTTGAATATAGTTAGGTCAATAACATGCTGACTCCCAAAGAGGAACCAGGCCTCTGATAAGGTGACATCTAATAAAATTATAAGGTTAAAATTTAAGGGTTCTTATTATTATGGAGTTTTGGTTGTGTTATCATGTCAACATAATATTTTTACTTCATTTACATTTTACATATACCATGCAATGGTCCAGGATCAAGTAGTTTCATGGTCTGAAGGTATTTTAAATTGTATCCAGCTCAGTTATACATTCAAGACTTTCTTTTTCTTTTTAATATAAGGGTAGTTTTGTCCTTATATAAAACAACTGTCAAGGGGCCTATCATCTCTAGTGACAGGGATTCCATACCTCTGTAATTTCAACCTGTTTGTTCAAGATCTACTCTTGGAGATCATATGTATAAAATTATAGCTCCCCTCCCTTTTCAGATATCAAAGATAACTGTCATTTTACTTTCAAGTTTATTCACCACCCTATAAAAAGTATAAATTTTTAAGGCCAAAAATTGTTACCATCGTATTTCCTCAATGTCTCCTTCACCTAGAATAGTCTAGCACAGGGGTCGGCAAACTGTAGCTCTCGAGTCACATGCGGCTCTTTAGGTTCGTACATGTAGCTCTGAGGTAAATTGAAAATGAAAATAGAACTATCATAATTTCATCTATAAAATTTTAAAGGATATTACTCACATAATGGTGATTTCATTTATTTTATAGGTCTTTAAATTGTTTTTAAATTGTTGTACGGGACAGGATTGACTCTTCCTTCTCAAATGTTTGCTGACCCTTGGTCTAGCACATAGGAGGTGCTATTATTTATTATATATTAATATTGCATATAATATATTGATATTATATATAAATTAATAAATGAATGACTAGATGACTCTGGGTCACTAGTCTGAGGAACAAACATTGAGATCACTGAAATCTCGGAGAAAAAGAAGGTGTAGTGTAGAAAATATATTTTTATAAGATGCCTGCAACTTCCAAAATTAAATAATAGCCATAAATTTGCAGACTCAAGTGGCTCAGCAAGTTTCAAAAGGAAAACTCAGAAAAAATTATGCATGGGCATATCATAACTAAGCTGCTGAAAACCAATTCTAAAGTAAAAAGAAAATGAGTCCAGAGAAAAAAATGAAATATTACATACAAGGACAATGATTCAAATGACAACCCATTTCTCATCATAAACCATGAAGACCAAAGACAGTGTGACATTTTTACTGTGTGAAAGATAAAGAACTGTCAACCCAAAATTCTATATTTAGCAAAATATACTTCGGGAATGAAGGTGATAGATAAATTGTCAAATGCTCTGAGAGACTACTTGGAGAGGAACAGCTGACATTTTGGATGCTACAGCATAGCTATTCTATCACGTTTCATATGAGCAGTAGAAAGCTCCTTAATAACGAACAGTCAACAAAATGGAAATGGTGATGGTTTTTCTTTTATTTATACCTCATTAGAATTAGAGACAACTAAGCAAATGGGATCCATTCAATGTACAAGAAATTTGTCAAAACAAGGACACATATCAGGAAATGTGAGGAATTTCAGGAGTTGGAGTAGCAGTATATTAAATTGCATTTCATAAAAATCCTCAAAGGGGAAAAATAACCCATCATGGGTATCCATACAGATTTAAGTTCAATAAAGGAAGTATAGCGAAAACAATCTTGAGAATCTTGAGAAAGAAGTGCAAAGCTGAAGTCCTCACACTCCCTGATTTCAAACTATATTACAAAGCTATGGTAATCAAAATAGCATGGTATTGGCATAAAAACAGACAATAGATTATGGTACCAGAATAGAGATTTCAAAAATATACCCACACATATATGGTCAATTAATTAATGACAAAGGAACCAAGAATATAAAATGGGGAAAGGACAATATCTTCAATAAATGGTGCTGGGAAACCTGGACAGCCATATGCAAAAAAATGAAACTAGACCACTACCTTATGGAATAACAAAAAATTAACCCAAAATGGATTAAAGACTTGAAAGTAAATCCTGAAACAATAAAACTCGTGGAGGAAATCATAGGCAGCAAGCTTTTTGACATAGTTCTTGGAAATGTTTTTTTTTTTTAATCTGACACTAAAAGTAAAAGCAACAAAAGCAAAAATAAATAAGACTATACCATACTAAACAGCTTCTGCACAGCAAAAGAAACCACCGACAAAATGAAAAGACAGCCTATGAAATGGAAAAAAACAATTGCAAAGCATATATCTGAGGAGGGGTTAGTATCCAAAATATGCAAAGAACTCACACAACTTAATAGTAATAATAATGATAATAATAATCCAATTAAAATAGGCAAAGAACCTAAATAGACATTTCTCCAAAGGGAATATATATATATATATTGCCAACAGGTACATAAAAATATGCTCAATATCACTAACCATTAGGGAAATGCAAATTAAAACCACAATGAAATATCATCTCACTCCTATCAGAATGACCATCATCAAAAAGACAACACATAACAAATTCTGGCATGGACATGGAGAGATATCCAAAAGGGGCTAATATCCAAAAAAGATAAAAACCCATACAATTCAATAGCAAAAAAACAATCTAATTTTAAAAATAGGCAGAAGATCTGAATAGACATTTCCCCAAGAAAGACATACAGATGGCCAACATGTACATGAAAAGATGCTCTACATCAATAATCATCAGGGAAACGCAAATCAAAACCACAATGAGATACCACGTTATACCTGTTAGAATGGCAATTATCAAAACAACAAGAAATGACAGTGTTGGCGAGGTTGTGGAGAAAAGGGAATCCTTGTGAAGTGTTGGTAGAAATGCAAATTGGTGTAACCACGATGGAAAACAGTATGGAGTTTCCTCAAAAAATTAAAAATAGAATTACCATATGATGTACAAATTCCACATCTGATTATTTATCCTAAGAAGAAGAAAAGACTAACTCAAAAAGATATATGCATCCCCATGTTCACTGCAGAATTATAGACAATAGCCATGATATAGAAACAACCAACATATCCATTGATGGATAAATGGGTAATTGTAATGGAATATTATTGGGTCATAAAAAAGAATGAAATCTGCATCCTTTTGTTACATTACATTCTGAACACATTAAAATTACAAATAATTATAGAACAATCAACCTGAAGTACCGTCTAAAGTCTAGGCTGAACATAAGTCCTATTACTAAAAATATAAAGAAGCCACATCGAGACGGTGGGAGGGATGGAGATGTGAAATGAGCCCAAACCCTCAATGTGTTGGTTGAGAATCAGGAGGGATATCTCTGCCTGGGGGTTCACTCCAGAAGAGTGAGGGACCACAGCTCCTCAACCCAGGCCACCCTGGTACTGGTGCTGGGAAGAAGAGCCCCACAAACTCTGGCTTTGAAAAACAGTGGGGATTCTGACCATTCAGGCAGGATAACAGGCTGCAGAAAAGCCAGATATCCTCTTAAACAGCCTGAGCACTGACTCACTCGCTCTCAGGCACTCACCTTGAGCTCCATCCGTGGGAGGGTGACTCAGGGGGCCTTGGAGACATACAGGGAGCAGACTGAGGCGTGTGGCTACAGCGAGAGGACTGGAGGACAGTCAGCATTCCCCTAGTGAGGAGCCCTCCTTCCGTGCAACTGGCAGGTGGGCACCATCTTTGCTATGTTGAGCCTGTCTCCACGGGCTAAATCTGAATCTGATTGGCCTTGCTGAGTCAGCTGGGACCCTGCCCCCGCCCACCTCGCTCACAGCTGGAGGCTCTGTCTCTGTGAGCAGCTAGCCCGTCCTGCATTTCACTCTTTCTTGTAAGCTATTGGAGTTTATGGGCCCCAGGTGGGCAGCAATTGTCCTTGGTGTGCTCTGAGACATTTGCTGAGTTGCTCCCAGATCAACACTGGCACTAAACCAGAGTCTATATTACCCCGGTGACCACAATTCTTCCTGCTCTAGTGACTCTCTGAGACCTGGCTTCACCCAACTCGAGTACCAAATGAGGATTTATAAGTGACTGAATCTTAATGAAGGTGGCAGGAGACAGCAGGCCTGCAGGGATGCTGGCTTTTTGTGGAGTTGCCCCAGGCCTGGTACTGGTAGCATCCATCCTCGGCTCACAGTGTAGCCTCTCCCATGAGTCTCTAAGTTTAGCAAAGGCAACAAAGAGCCCTTAATTGCTTCGTAGATTCTACAAAGTAGCCCTTGGGCTGTCACAAGCAGTGGCTGACCTGGGCCTGCATTAGAGGTCCTCCCAAGATGCTCCAGAACCAACATACTTAGAGGTATGTTTCAGACCAGAGTAGAGCACCGTCCAATTAGCCCCACACAGAGCACACAATGAGCTCACATAAAAGTTGGTCTCAACAGACACGAGAACCCATTGGAGTGGAACCCACTCAGTGGGGTAAGCTTCATGCACAGCAGCCCATAAGCTATAGACGTGGCCAAATTCCGCAGCCAGTCACCCTGAGGGTCGATTTCAAACACTAACATGCCAATGACAATCAAGTTTCAACTATATCTGCAGAGCCCACACAACCCATACAAGGCAAACACCTGTAGACCAGGCTCAGGTAACCAGGGAGACAGTGTCACTGGGACCCAGAGGACACCTACTACATAAGACCACTCACCAAGACTGGGATACATAGCAGATCTACAAATGCATAGAAACAAACACAGAGAGGCAGTCAAATTGAGGAAACAAAGAAATGTGTCCCAAATGAAAGAACAGCAGAAAACTCCAGAAAAAGAGCTAAATGAAATGGAGGCAAACAACCTACCAGAGACAGAATTGAAAATAATCGGGGGTTTTATTGAAATCTCTTCACATACATCCTCCCACCTGAAGTTTCCTGATATGTGTGTTGTGTCCTTCAATGGAACTGGATCATATTTATGCTCAGGTGTTGTACTGTACCTGGACACTGTCTGCTGGTGTTCCTTTTCTCTTTCATGAGGTACTCTTTAGGAGTTTCCTTTTCTCTCACAAAGGCTATTCTGGCTATTGCCAGGGTAGATATGTTTTCTGGCCATCTCTCCATTCAGACAAATGCACAACCAAAGAAACAGGAATTCCTTCACCAGTGTCTTTCATGGCCGTCTGAGTGGATCTGTAATGCCACACATATCAGGCAGACCCAACACGTTACTAAGCCCTGATATAGACTAAACATTTAAGCATCAGACATTCATTAGCCATGCGATCTGAGCTTGCCATCATGTGATCTGAACTTCCCATATCACGTTATGTAAATCACCAAGACCTGAAGTAGGGCATGGACAGATGCAATCTATGATTAACTAGAAATGATACGTAAGAGAATCTGCTTGAATGGATCTGAAAATCACAAGTAAATTACATGATCAACAAACAGGTCAAACAAACAGGCCAAAGTAGCACACTCAGATTTTTTTGACTCTGAAATCCAAACGGCCTATTAAATGTGTGCCTTTTTTTCACTGATACACAGGTGACATACAGTTCAGCAGATTGTCTTTCACAGTGGAGGAAACATCGCAACATGTTCCAGGCCATGGGATCTCCAGAAATTGCACTGAGGTAGCAACTCCCTGAAATTTTGTGGGGTTTGTCTCTCATGTTTGAGTAGTGTGTGTCTTACTAAGGCATCTGAGGTACTTCTACTTCCTGATTGTCAGATACCATCAGCACGATGCCGTCAGTTCAAAGGGCCAGTGTATGTTGTTGGGTGGAATGTTTTCACTAAACAGCAGGAAGGATGACAGTCTTAGGCAAGACTCTAAAATTGTACCATTTGGGCTGATGGGTAAAAGCAAATTGCTTCTAGTGGTTCTTCTACATTGCTATGGAAAAAACACAAAACATTAACAGGTCAACAATTGCATATCAGCTACCAGACACATTTATTTGCTTCATTACAGATGCTATGTCTGACCCAACAGCTGGAAATTGGGTGAGAGACTGTGTTTTGCTATTGTGGGAACCTCAAGTAGGATTTTGGCCTCCAGATTTGAATTTTTGTCTGTAATTATGTATCAAGCATCATTTTAGTGGGCTGACCCACCTCTTTCTGAAGTTTGCAATCTATCGCCAATCAATACATTTTATTATTGCAATCTGTACAATTTTTCCAAGATGTATCTAGGTGTGTATAAATGTACAGACATTTATATTATATCATACTTTATAGATCACTTCATTTTTCTATTAGAATTTTTAGTTTTTGTTTCTTTTGAGTATGTTATGTCAATTATTGGGCTGGAAATTCAAGCTCAGATCACGTGGATAGTGAATGTCTCATGCTCAAGTGTTTAGTCTATATCACGACTTAGTGGCATGTTGGTTCTGCCTGATATGTCTGGCATTACAAATCCACTCAGGAGGCCATGAAAGACATTGGTGAAGGAATTCCTGTTTATTTGGTTGTCCATTCTGTACAACTGTAATAAAAAAGAAAGTTGTGATTTAATTCCCAAATGTTTTGTTTGCCTTTTTATTATAGGAGAATGAATATTATTGTTGTATAGTATAAAAGACTACCAAATATTTCTGACCCACAGTTGTGCTTTAATATATATTTAATATTCTATGTCCCCTGCATTAAAGGCATTTTTTAAGGTTATTTTTTTTTTTAGTCTAGTAATTCTCTTTCATTATTTTGGTTTTCCTCAATATTCTAATCAATGGGGAGATTTAGCTCATGCATGTGTGTGTTTTTAAAAATTTTTATTATGCTTATTGGGGTGACATTTGTAGTAAAATTATATAGGATTCAATGTACAATTCTATAATACATCATCTATATATTGCATTGTGTGTTCACCACCCAGAGTCAGTGTGTGGTTTTTGTTTTTCTTCCTTCCTTCCTTCCTTCCTTCCTTCCTTCCTTCCTTCCTTCCTTCCTTCCTTCCTTCCTTCCTTCCTTTTTGGTTTTGTTTTTTCACTTGGCTAACATAGGGTTTTATAATGTTAGCCATAAGTAGTCTCTCTATTTTTCCACACATAAAGCTTTCAGTGGTCTGTCACTCAGCAACAACACACATCTATGTTCCAAACCAGCCCTTTTAGGTTTTTGATTTTTATGACTTTAATCTAGGATATGCCTTTGTTGATATAGGGAGCTAAACTCAATTTTCTCAGTTCTAGTTAAAGTCACCAGTTGCCTATAAGCTACAGGGTTTCCTGATTAGAAAACCCTGGGTTTGGTGATTATGTTGGACAGAGGAGTAAAGAAAGAACTTACAGAATGTCCTTTAGGGTGAATGGGCTGCTTGTTTTTGAAGCATGGCATTGTTCACACCTTGAAAGCACCTGAGGTACTACAATATTTTTTTTCTTAATTTAGTTATTTGTCTTGTCACAAACTGTGTTCATTTTCTATAGGACTACCTGGCTTTTTCTTATTAACTCATCAGATCCCTTTATGAACTTGGAATATTTATGTGTTACAAATATTTTCCAATAAATTATTTTTTTAAAAACTTTTGCACATATTATTTTTCATAGAATTATGTTATAATCATTGTGCTTAATTCATCATTCTTTTGTTTTATGGTCTGGAATTTTGAATGGAGCTCTTAGGAGGACTTTCACATTCAATTTGTAAGACCTATTTTCCCATTTTTTTAATTAAAATTTATTAGTGTGACCATAGTCAACAGAACTACATAGGTTTCAAGTGTACAATTAGTTTGTTTTTTTTTAAACTATTAGACCTTTACTGGAAGGAAACCAGTGCAAATAATAACATAGATAATTGTTATTTTAATTCTATCTACTTTTCTACACTTCTAAAACTTCCTATGATGATTCTGCTTTTTTAACCCAGCAAATATTTATTGTGTCCACTGTTCATCAGGCTTTGCATTTAGTGAGAGGATTTTTGACTGTGAAACATTAAAATTTTTCCACCGTCCAAAAAATTACAGTGCAGAAAGAGCCAAGATAAAGTGCAAAACAATGTTCTAATCAGAGAGATACAGAGTGGTAGAAAGGGCATCAAATTCAAGTTTGGCTAATGAGGGATATTTTTTCCAAAGGAATTATATCTAAAACAGTATCTACAAGAGCCAAAGAAGGGATGAGTGCCAGGAATAAAGCATGAAAATATTGATGCATGTGGACTTTATCCTGAAAATAATTATGAGGTTTTCACAAAGGAAGAACCTCTACTTAATGGCAAGAGTTGCTACAAAATAACAAAATTGTAAGTAGATGGAACAATAAGGAGACTATTCTTATATTCGGTGGCAAAAATGATGAGGGTTCAAACTAAGATAGTTGCCACAGGCATGGTGAAAATGGGGTATATTTGTGAGATATTAAGATCATAAAATTAACTGGTTTTAGTAACCAAATAAATGTGAAAGGTGAAATTAGGCTGACACAGATTTCTGGCTTCTGTGAATAGATAACTCGCAAAGGATTAGGGCTATAATAACAGAATTGATACTGGATTCACTTGAGAAATTAAGGACTAGATTTTGTGAATTCTCCCTTGTCTATGAAGTGAGTCATTCAACACTAGACAGTTATAAATGAAAAAGTGATCTATTTTGTTACATCTGAGAGTGGGGGTACAAAAAAGAGGTGTCATCAATCTCTTATTCCCTGATTGTTTTATCTCTGGTCATAAAATGGTTGTCTGTGCATTATTCCTCTGAATGTATTTTGCTGGCAACAAACGTGATGATGAAACTCTTCTTGTAGCAAGTCTAGATTGTGGTGGGCCCCCATCCGTAGTGGACTTGCTTGTTCTTAGGAGTTGAAGTGCCCAGGTTCGATTAGTCTCAGGGCATCATCTAAATGGAGAGGTGTGCTCTGCAGTTCTACCTGGACAAGTTCCTGTTTCCAGGAACACTGTCTCAAAGGGTTCCCTCCCTCACATTAGTTATGTCATAATTTGAATTTTTTTTACTATTAATATCCTCCAAAGACCCAGTCAGAAAAGTGGGGGTGGAGATGACATCTAATTACTATTGGTGCAAATACATTGAAGAGAATAATAAATCAAAATATTATTCTTGTGAATTTCAAATGATCAGGACAGATGTATCTTAGGTGTTTTGTATTTCAAACAAAAATACACACAAAAGATAAATCATAAATAGAGTTATAACTTTTTAAGCAGTTTTTCCCTAAAGTAATTTTAACAATATTCTGTGGGGAAATTCCCATAATTTATACTTCACCTAATGCTTCTCATTTTTCCTAGTGTCCTTACTCTCAATTGGAAAAAAAAAAAATGAAGACTCTCCTTATACTCAAAGAAGGTTCTTGAGGAAACAAGAGAAGTTCAGCTTTCATGCTGTGTAGCTTGCAGTGCTTATGTTTCATACAAGATTTAGCATGTTAAAATGAGTGTTTAAAATGATACTCGTATGAGCTGAAAGGCCCACATCTTTACAGCAAAAAAAAAAAAAAAAGAGAGAGAAAAACTTTACTTGGGAATTATGATACTGAGGTCAGATGCATATACTGTGTGCCAAGTTTCTGAAAATTTCCAACTTGATATCTTACCCTATAATGCAGTGACCTGCATATACACTATGCAAGCTTTACAATTAACCAGCCATGCAGGGGTTGCTGGTTTTACCTACATGTTGAACTATTCCAATGTGGTGAAAATCGGTGTTTGAGGTTCCTATTTCACAATTCAGATTTGTTAATCAAATGAAGTAGTTTTTTGGGAGAGGAGAAATGATTTTCATTCAAAAGAGTGAAAGTTAATCTATGTCTTTATTTACATGTTAGCAAATGAGGATTGAGTCTTTCAATCATCTCTATACATAGAATATTACAGTTTTAGCTGACAAATCTGGACCAAGACTGGAAATTCCTAGCAGATCTTGTTGAAATTGTTCACTGAATGTTCACTGAGAGTGATTCCACAGTCTGATTGTAGGTTGCCGGGCTTTATAGCTGAAAAGAAGAGTCACAGCAAAGCACAAGGAGAAGAGTACTACTGCATAATTAAACATAAAATCTATATGATTATCTAGCCAATCATCTGGAAGTTAGTCAACAAACTACAGATCAAAATTTTCTCGTTGCAGCCATGTTGAATACGTTGGAGAAAATGTCCCTGATTGTAATAGGTGGGGAATTAATAATAGGAATTTTAGGGAATGGATTCATTGGATTTACCAGTTGCATTGCCTGGATTAAAAATCAGAAGCTATGCTTGCTTGACTTCATTCTTACTAGTTTGGCCTTTGCAAGAATCGTTCTGCTGTGGGTTTCAGCTGCCAATTTGTTTTCAGTGATGGTCTACCATGAATTGACTGACATCATGGAAGGAAACTCTGCCCTTGCTCGTACCTGGGTACTGGCCAACCACCTGAACAATTGGTTTGCCACTTGTCTCGCTGTCTTTTATTTCCTGAAGATCGCCAATTTCTCCTATTCCCTTTTCCTTTGGCTAAAATGGAGAACTAACAAGGTAGTTTTCATGCTTCTGCTGGTATCTGTGCCCTTCCTGGTCATTAGCTTTCCTTTGCCATATCATTTTGATGTCTTCTGGTATCATGTGCCCTCCAAATATGAGAGAAATATGACTGGGTTATTCAATGATAGTGTATACACAAATTTAAATTATAATATTATGTTCATGATTGGGTGCTTCCCTCCTTTCTCTATTTCCTTGATGTCCTTTTTACTGTTGCTGCTTTCTTTGTGGAGACACACGAAACACATTGAGTTCAACATCAGGAATTCTGGAGATGCCAGTATGGAGGCCCATTTCAGAGCAATGAAAACTGTGTTTTTATTTCTTGTGCTCCTTGCACTGTACTATTTTGCCCTTTTCTTGACATTTTGGGGAAATGTTTTGCCACAGAACATCCTGATTGTGATGCTTGGTTATGTGTTAGAAAACATATATCCTTCAGGTCACTCATATGTTCTGATTTTTGGAAACAGCCAAATGAGGAAAGCCTTCTTGAGCATTCTTTGGCACCTGAAGCATGGCCTGAGAGAAAAGGCTCCCCCAGCTACATAGGTAGACCTGCTGAGAAGTCAAGTAGATGTCTCTATAGAATCCGCCTTGCTTCATTGTAGTCTTCCATCTGTATATGTAATGTATCACTGAGTATCATTTAAATTTTTTTAGTCCTGGGTAGAGTACTGATTTAATAACTAAGGGAAACAGTATAAAGAGGGAGTATTACCTCAGAGCTTTTAGAATTTTTGTATATGAGGTCTCACAATTAAGTTTGCGAACTCATCCTAGAAGAATGCTACATACCTCATTGCTGAATATCACTATGGCCACCTTCAAAATACTCCCCTTGGGAAGCTAAGCACTGATACCAGCACCTCGTCCACTTTTCAAAGCAATTTTGGAACTCTTTCTTGAATGGCCATCAGGTCTGTTGTGATGTCCTGAATGTCATCAAAATGTTTTCCTTTCAATATTACCTTCATTTTTGGGTAAAGAAAGTAGTCATTGGGGACCAGGTCAGGTGAGTAGGGAGGGTGTTCCAATACAGTTATTTGTTTCCTGGCTAAAAAATTCCCTCATAGAGAGTGCAGTGTGAGCTGGTGCATTGTGGTTCTGCAACAGTCATGAATTGTTGACCAAAAGTTCAGGTCGTCTAACTTTTTCATGAAGCCTTTTCAGCACTTCCAAATAGTAAACTTGGTTAACTGTTTGTCCAGCTGGTGCAAAATCATGTTGAATAATCCCTGATATGAAAAAAGGTTAGCAACAAGTTTGTGAGTTTGTCAGGCCATGTATGTGCATAATCTGCTGTAAGTCACACTCCACTCACACATCTACAGAAGTAGGATGTTGTTAAAAATTAAACAAAAGTCATCAAAAATGAATAGGTGGGTGTGGTGAGATCTAACAGAGACAAAAGAGGGTAACCATCTAGTCTCAGTAGTAAGAAAGATTTTACCATTTAGTTCATGGTTTGATTATCTTTTACAATAAACTGTAGTTGTGAATATTTTTGCTACTGATATAACTGCAGAAATCAGATAGTCTAGAATTCTGTGAAGCTGTTAAAATCCTTTCATAATAGCCAATTACTACTCCTGGAAATTTGGTTATAATAGCATATTGTACAATCTAAGGGGTGTGGAGCTCCCATAACATATCTGGAATGCACTTCAAAATAATCCATAAGAAAGTGGGACAGGTGAGGGCACTTTGCCCATACATTGATAAATTCTACAAGTGGGTGATGGGTATATCAGATTTATTGTATAGTTCTCTTTACCTTTGTATCTAGTTAATATTTTCTATAACAAAATGTTAAATCAAAATTATTAAAAAAGAAATGCTCTTTATTTAGATCTCAGTTTTTTTCCTTCATAAAATGTATACATGAAAGAGGAAAAATAGAAGGTGCAATAGAGCAATTAATTTCTCAGAAATGTTTGTTTTATAATTGATGCCTGGGAAGCTAAATGTATGAAAATGTCCTTAGATTGTTATTACCACATCTACATATCCACAATCCCCAAACCCTACCATAAGGAGGAGTCCTCCAATGAAAATCAGAACACTGTTCCTAATATAGACAAAGCCACTATATTATACATAAAAATTCAAACTTTGCCACTTCTTTAGCCATTCTCCCAAAATGAATACATTATAGGACAGGGGTGAGATCTCTGATTAGCTTCAGGTGGTGCTATAAATCTCAGAGTTGAGAAGACAGCACTTGGTAGGAATTTTCATTTTATGTTGAAGATTTTGTTCTCTAGGAAGCTCCTGCATGTCTCTTAAGAACTAAGGGCTTCCTACAGAAAGGGAAACAAAGGGCTGGCTATATAAAGCTTAGTGTTTGCTGTACTGTAGATTTTGAAAATGAAAAAGAGTGAGAAAGAGAGAGAGGGAAAGGAAGTGGCGGACTCTGTTTCTTAAAATATACCAGAATCAGGTTTCCAACATGTAAAGTCTCCTAGAGATATATTTTGGAAATCTTACTAAGTTGCCTCATTATATTAATTATTATTAATATGTGTAAGGAACATTTATTATGTTTAAAGTCTTTTGACATATATTCTTAAAAACAAGAGAACATGTTCCTTGCCTGATAAAGAATACTTACTTGAAATTACCCATTTATTTATTCATTCATTTATTTCTATCAGTATGGACTTACAGATCCATATTTCATTCAATGGGTTATTATGTACTACTAACGTTATTTATTTTAGTGCCCATATTGTTCTAGGGTTTGTAAAAAAGAACCACTTCAAGTTGGCTCCTGTGTCCTATTGACATGTCCTTGATCTTTTAGCTTTTGCTTATGTAGAGAAAATAAAGGTCAGCCTCCCTCACTTGGCCATCAGGCGGCACTACGACCTAGGGCAGGCACCATCCACCCTGCTCACGTGCACGCTCATGGAAGAGTTTTGTTGTTGGCTATGAGCCACTATTGTCCTGGTACAGTATAAAGCCTGGCCACTGTAACAGGCGGTGGTACCTAGAAAGTCAGTAAATAAAGATAATGTCTACTCTGCCTGCGGCTCCACAGGTCTTCTTCCAGCTTCCAGAGTCGCGGGCAGCTTACCGGGACCCTTACCTTCCCGACACCTGGAGCACCGAGCAGGGTCCCGGTCAGGTTTACCTGTACCTTACCTGTACCTGTACCTTTACCTTACCCTACCCTACCTTACCTTACCCCGGACAGGAGGGCATATGGCCACCACACAGTGTGTGGTACCTGGTGACCGCTGTTCTCAGGAGCTGGGCCCCGGGGAGGGGTGGGAAGACATGGATGCTCTCCGGCCAGCACAGAGAAAGCCTTGCAGGTTTTAAATGAACAGCTGCCAGATGCAGAGAACGCTTCTGCCCGCCAAGCAGGCCGGGCGCTTCTCACTGCCCTGCGTGCCGCCGAGAAAGGAGCCGCTTGCTGAAGCTGCCCAAGTGTAGGACTTGCAGTCCAGACAGATGCGCTGGAAGCTCGACTCCACCGGCTAGAGGAGGAGCTCAGGGGAGTGGGGTTTGAGGCACAGGCCCCTCCGGAGTCCCCGGCGGAAGTCGTCTCTCGCCCTCAAAGTCCAGGAAGGTGCAATTCGTGACCCTCCAAGAATGCATGCGACCACCCGAGGCCGGCTCCTTCTAGTTTGACTAGGGAAGACGCCAAAATACCTGGTCGGAGGGGATGAGTGGGGATCGGAAGCTCCACGTGGAACTGTCCAAACATTGGTCCCCATGTTAACTGTTGTCTATGAGGTTTTGCTCCCTCACATAAGAGACTACATGTGGAGTGATGGTTAGCTTAGGGTTAAAAAAATCCTTGGTTTGGGGTTGAGAAAACTCCCCCTTGTCTCATTCCCGGCATGGGAGATATGAGATAATGGTGCTTTCTGTGTGTGTTGCCCACAGCAACAGATACAGTAAAAGAAAAAAAGAAAAAGAAAAATTGACATGTTGCCAAGCTTCAGAAGGCCTTGAGCCCCAGGTGAAAACAACACATGTTTTTTGTCTGGATTGAACTGGTCCTGGTTGACACTGGTGCAGACTGTAGCCTTGTTTATGGGAACCCAAAACAGTTCCCTAGACCAGTAATCTACATGATGGTTACGGGGAAATGAGTGTGAAGATAAAAACTGTCTCCTTACCACTGGGCATAGGTAGACTTCACCCCTCCTCCACCCCTTACCTACATGGTGCATGTCTCCCCTATACCTGAGTGTATTCTAGGGGTGGACGTGTTGCATGCCTTCCGCTTACAGACCTTGGTTGGAGAGTTCCACCTCTGGATCATGGTGGTGAAGACGGTGATACACAGACATACTCATCACCCCCTCAAGTGTTGCCGCAACTGTGGCACATGGGTACCCTGTGATGGTACCACCTGCTGGGAGGGATATAAAAAGACTGGGCCAACACACAATCTGGTCTCGCCAGTAAAAACACCAGATGGGACCTGACAAATGACTGTGGACTACAAAAAATTGGACAAGGTGATGCCACGTCTACATGCTATAGTGCCTTTGATCCATGATGTGATGGATCGATGGACTGTTCGCCTCGGAACATACTACTATAAGTGGATCTGGCCTTCTTCTTTATTGACATTGCTCCTGAGAGCCAGGAGCAGTGCACTCCACTGTTTGCCATGGGCTTCTAGCCCAGGATGGGCTTGTAGCACAGAAGTTGAAACGATGGGACCACCCATCCTTTGTAGCTCTTTCACTATGTTGATGATATTTGACTGACCTCTGATTCTCTTTCAGGTTTGGAGCAAACAACTCCCTCTCTCCTCTGTCACCTGAAGCAGTGTGGCTGGGCGGTGAACAACAACAAAAAATGGGCCCTGGTTATCTGTCAAGAGCTTGGGTGTTGTTTGGTCAGATAAGCAAAAGGTTATCCAGAGCTATATTGATAAAGTACAGACATTTCCCCAGCCTACCAAGGTCTCCCAACTACAAGCATATTTGGGCCTGCTAAGGTATTGACAGGTGTTAAAGTCTTGCCCAGCCACCAACAAGACTGTGGTACAAAAAACTCCTTGTTGGGGTAATGGTGGGCATTGGTACTTCATTTAGCACAAGTGACAAGGCCCTTCTATTCCATGGTGAAACAAGGTGCCCCATGGGAGTGAACAGAGGCTGTAAACAAAGAATTTGTTGCTGCACGATGGGCAGTACAGCAGGTACAGGCTCTACAAGTGGTAGACCCTGGTCACCCATTTGAACTTGAAGTTCATGTAAGCAAAGAGGGATATGGATGGGTCCTCTGTCAATGACAGAAACGTCTCCAGTCACCAGTAGGGTGTTGGTCCCAATTATGGAAAGGAGCAGAAGTCTGCTACTCTTTGATAGAGAAGCAGTTGGCCACTGTATTTGCAGTGGCTACAGAAGCCATCAGGGGGACGGCAAAGGTGTTGGTTCCCACAAGCTATCCCATCCAAAGTTGGGTATGCACTTGGACCCAAGGACTGAAACCAAGGGGGGCACACACCACCATCCTCGCCTACTGGGGTACCTGCTGGAAGCAACATAGCACCTTCATTTCAAGCCCTTTGAGCATAGAGCTACAACAAGTCTTGGGGCCTGTTGAGCTTGTAGGTCTGCTCACTCAGGAGGGCTTGGAACCGTCACCCTACACGGAAAGACAGCCCCCTAGGAACTAAAGAAGCCTGGTATACTGATCGCTCCTGCAGGCAGGCCACCACCATGTGGACAGTTACTGAAGTCGAGCCCAAAAGAAACAACTATGTGGTATGATACTGGAATGGGCCAGAGTGGTCAGAGGGCTGAGCTATGGACTGTAGCATGATAAGCAGCCTGGGCCCCTAGTCATTTGTATAGGCACCTGGGCAGTGTTCCAGAGTCTAACATTGTGGCTCCCACACTCTGCTGTGAGGTCAGGCCATGTGGCAAGACCTCTGGGATTTAGGGCAAGGAAAGGAGGTGACCCTGAGATGTGTTACAGACGACTCTCCTTGAACGTCCCCAGACAATGATCAAGCAGATGCCTTGGCATGAGTCCGATAGTTGGAGCGGGCCCTCACCACTGATATGACCCACTGGCTGCATAGAAAGTTGTGGCATGCTGGTAGCAGAGCCATGGGGCAAGTGAGCAGATGTGGGTGGCTGCCCTGAAGTGGCAAGATATGGCAGATACCTGATGAGACTGTCTGTTGTGCTCAAGATAGTCCTCTCGGTAAAAACTCCCTTGGGAGACACAGCAACTCACATGAGGAAGGTGCCCCTCACTTGCTGGCAAGTGAGACTAGACCCTGATGGCTTTGGATGTTTTAATTGCTGCCCAAGAAGGGACCTATGCCATTGAGCAGACTGAATGCTGTGTGTATATTTCAGATAATGAGAAAAATGTAAGCCAGGCGCTATTTGCCTTAGCTGAAGAGACTGATGGCAGCTAACGCCTGACAGGAGTCCCCGTACAGGATGGTGGGCTCACCTCTCCTCCTCCTTAAGATGAGTTGTTGCCCTTATGGGAGGAGGACCTTGTCTTCTTGTGTCTTTTCTGTTTTTCTCTGTATTGCTGTTATGGGGCTTTGGCTATAGGGCTCTACCCTGCTCTCATGGAGACCTGGGGCGAGGACTCCGCCTCACTGGGAAAACAGGCCAGTGAGGAAACCTGAGGGGTTGGTGCGGGGGACCAGCCTCCGCTGACCAGGGTTCAAGAAGGTGGACACGGAGTCGGCGATACGAAAGACAGAAAATTTTTGTTACAGTAAAAGGCAGAAAAAAGAAAGCGGAGACACTGGGAAGAGTTTCTCAGAAGTGTCACACTTTATTACAATAACATGTCCTTTTTATAGGGACTTTTGACCATTATCCAATTACAAGTTTAAATTCCACATGGTCTTGATGTATTTTTCTCTTAAGACCTAAATTTAGTCCCTATAATTGTTCTCCTTAGGGCACACTGTGACCTTTTCTATAATCCCATCTATAATAATCTCTTTATGACCCAGACTCAGTTTCTACATAATCTGTAATCCTGGGTGTGAATACTAAAGAGAATCTCACTTTTGATATTTAATTTTGGCTTAACTGTACCTAAAGTTCTCTCAAGACTTATCACAAACCTTAAGGAAACATACATTTCGTAATAAAAACACAGGCTTCAAGGGAATACAAATTTGAGGAACACATGTCAGAGTCACCAAGACCACTAAAGTCAACCTGCATGCCCATGCCCCTCAATATTGGGCTACACGGCCCTCAACAGGTTGGAGTATAGGGAAGAAGAAGTCAATCAGGCAACCCTCACCTGGCTTCCTGGCAGAATGTAGTATCTTGCCAGATGCACCTGATGGAATGTAGTGCAGGCGCTGTCCATTGCAGCGATGTGTACGTTTATGTGCCTTATGTAAACACCTTGGCTGTGTGCCACCTTTGTTCCTGCACCGTATAAAGCCTGCCATTTGTACCAGGTGGGTGGTACCACAAGAGCCAGTGAATAAAGTATGTCTACTCTGCCTTTGGCTCCACCCATCTTCTGCACCTTACACAGGGATGTTTCCCTTCCCGACAAGTTTATTGGTGTAACAATGGTCCACAAAACTACATATGTTTCAAATGTACAATTCTGTAATACCTCATTTATATATTGCATTAGATGTTCACCACCCCGAGTCCATTCTCCTTCCATCACCACACACCATATATTTATCCCCATTTACCCTCTTCTACTAGCCCTTCCTCTCCCCTTAACCACTAGTAACCCCTACATTGTTGTCTGTGTCTATGAGTTTTTGTTTCTTTTTTTGTTTTGTTCCCTGGTCCCCTTAAGTTTTATATCCCACATATGAGTGAAGTTATATGGTTCTCTACTTTTTCTGTCTGACTTATTTCACTTAGCATAATAATCTCAAGGTCAGAAAAGGTGAAATACTGCCATTTTCTCAGCTGTTATAGAACCCTCAGCCCCAGGTCCCTGAAGGGGGCATTCCTAGGTGGCTGTTAAAAACTGCAACGACCAAAAGCAAGTTTTGCCCACACAAAATAATGAGAAGGCCCCTGGAGCAAGCAACCTGAGGGAAGGGAGAAGCTAGGAGGAGTCTGAAGGAAAACTCTGACAAGGTCCTAGATTGCATTACCCCCACTGCCACTAGCACCCATTATCTGCTTTTCAGAGGGCAGGGCAGAAACTCTGGTCCCACGAGATCACAGATGACTCTACCCCTAGCCCAAGGTTGCAAGTTTGTCAACTAGGCTGGAGCCCAATATTGTTTTACTGGACTCCTAAAATGCTACTTTATATCAGAGTGTAGAACTAAGAACCCTGGTGAGAGACTGTTTGACTCTAAGGGAGAGTCCTATTGTAAACAGTCTTCTAACCCCAGCTGGTTCCTCAAAGAGAATTCACAAAGAGAATTATAATTATTTCTCTTATTATTACTACAATAATAACAGACATATCTAAAAGTACGAGATTTCACATGTACTGCTATCTGATTTTATTCTCACCATGCTTCTATGTGGGAGTCATTATTATCCCCATTTTTCTGATGAGGAAATTAGAGGCTGAGAGGTTAAATGGCTCCAGATTCACCTGAAGATGTTCAAGTTCCACAGGGATGTCATTACCATCAAGTTCTTTTTGGTTGTGTGGGCCTGGCTCCTGCTAGTGACGTACCCAGTCTTCTAGGGGGCAGTCATAAGCTACGATGCGTCCTTGGCTGAAGCATAGACTGCAACTCTCACAGTAGATGTAAAATAGGCTGAGAATATGCAAGAAGGACTCACACAAATCAGCCTCAGCGCTCAATTAAAAGTCATGACTTTCAGCTGGAAAGGAGGTCGTTAACACCTATGCACAACTCCATCACAGGGTTAAATTCCCATGAGCCTTTAGGTCTGTTTTCTTTACCTAGAAAGTCACCGCTGACTCCTCCTCCTCCTCAGAACACACAGGGTTGACTATATATCATTGAGAGAAACCTCTCAGCAATAGGAATAATAACAGCTAACATTTATGAAGTGCTTAATTATGTGCCACAGGTATATATTATTCTACCCAATACCAAACCTAAGGTAATCTCACTCTCCTTTCTAGGTGAAGAAACCATGGCACAGAGAGTTAGGGACTTCATGAATGGTCTCCCAGTAACTGTTATACAATCAGGAAGCAAACCTGTGGGCAGTGTGCTGCTAGGACCTATGCTCCTAACCACTCTACTATTTCTCCATCCAGCCCAGTTATCTCCCTATCTCATTGCCAGCTTTGTCCTGTGAAGTGTGGACCCAGACTGAAGGAAGAGACAGTAGGATGCACACACATGCAGGCACACACACACTAGAATATTTTGTTTTCCTGGAAACTACATTTCCATGGCAAACACTGCACAATGAAGTATAACCCAAACATAACAGTCAGGAGCTTGGGAAGCAAGAAGGTCATGAAAAACTTGTAGCCAAATAACGCCAGCAAACAATAGGGCTCAAATGAGGCAATAATGCAGCAAGTCAAGGGCCAGTGGAAGAGCCGGAAATTCTGTCTGCATCTGAAGCACAGACCCCAACCCTCACAGTAGATGCAAAATAGATTTTTGCCACAATCTGAGATTATTTTCCTATCCTGGAAAAGTGCAAGAATGACTTCCAAATATGCTAAGTTGAATCTGCACACTCTTTGAAGTGAACTCCACCGGAGTTATAAAGCAGAGGGGCAGCAGTAACCTCTTTCCTCTAGTCAGGTGTCTGCAAATTTTTGAGACTGAAAGAACCAATCCTGTCCCTCGCAACCACGTAAAACAATTTTAAAACCTATAAACAAATGAAAACGCCATTATGTAAATGACATCCTTTAAAAATATTATAAATGAAACTATGATAGTTTTATTTTCATTTTCAATTTTACTTCAGAGCCACATTAAGTACCCAAAGAGCCGCATGTGGCTCGCGAGCTGCAGTTTGCTGACCCATGCTCCAGAAGCTCTGACTTGTTCTTGACCATTGGAAATTATGGAGACTCTTTTAGATGTTCATCCAAGACCCAGGGCACTGTATTTATGTGCCTCTGTTTCCACCAGAGTCAGTTAAAGGTCAGCTGCTTGGTAGATATTATGTTGGTCACTATATTGGAATAATTTGGTCTCCCTTTCTGGAGATGTGCTATTCTTTCTCATCACTTGAATATAGTTAAGTCAATAACATGCTGACTCCCAAAGAGGAACCAGGCCTCTGATAAGGTGACATCTAAAAAATTATAAGGTTAGGCTCAGTCTTCTTTGGCTGAGTCCCTTGGGCTCAGTCTTCTTTGGCTGAGTCCCTTGGTCTCGCTCTTATCTTACTTCTGTCTCTTGTTTTTCCTTAATCTGCGTCGCCCCTCTCGTGTCCCATTTGCCCTTGCCACGCAGGACGTGACACTTCCTGTTAATGTTTCTGGACCTTGGTATGATGAAAAAAGTCTACAGATTTTTAAAGAAATTAAATATGCTTTAAGGAGACCAAAAAGATTTATAGGACTTAAAAAATAAAAAAAAAATAAAAAATTATAAGGTTAAAATTTAAGGGTTTTTATTATTATGGAGTTTTGGTAGTGTTATTATGTCAACATAATACTTTTACTTCATTTACATTTTACATATGCCATGCAATGGTCCAGGATCAAGTAGTTTCATGGTCTGAAAGTATTTTAAATTGTATCCAGCTCAGTCATACATTCAAGGCTTTCTTTTTCTTTTTAATATAAGGGTTGTTTTTTCCTTATATAAAACACCTGTCAAGGGGTCTATCATCTGTAGTGATAGGGACTCCCTACCTTGATAGGAATAATTTTTCTTTAGATAATTATTCTTTTCAGTTGCTAAAATATGCCTTACTGCAACTTCAACCTGTTTGTTCAAGTTCTACTCTTGGAGATCATGTGTATAAAATTAGGTCTCCCTTCCATCTTCAGATATCAAAGATAACTGTCATTTTCTTTCAAATTTATCCACCACCTTATAAAAAGTATACATTTTTAAGGACAAAAATTGTTCCTATAATATTCCCTCAAATTTACCCCTCACCTAGAATCATCTAGTACATAGGAGGTGCTATTATTTATTACATATATAATATATATATATAAATTGATAAATGAAAGATTAGATGACTCCTGGTCATTAGTCTGCTGGACAAACATTGGTATCACTGAAATCTCAGAGAAAAAGAAGGTGTATTGTACAAAAAATATTTTTATGAGATACCTGAAACTTCCAAAATTTGGTAATAGCCATAAATTTGCAGATTCAAGAGGTTCACCAAGTCCAAAAGGAAAAACTCAGAGAAAACTATGCTTGGGTATATCACAATTAAATTGCTGAAAATCAATTCTAAAGAAAAAACAAATGAGTTCAGAGAAAAATGAAATATGACATACAAGGACAGTGATTCAAATGACAACCCATTTCTCATCATAAACCATGAAGAACAAAGACAGTGTGACATTTTTATCGTGTTAAAATTAAAGAACCCCCCAATTTTTTATTTTTTTAAAAAGATTTTATTGGGGAATTGGTGGAGGGGAACAGCGTTGGGGAATCAGGGAAGGGGAACAGACAAGTTGCTGTCTTCTTGTTCTTCAGTTTAGTTGCGGAGGATGTTGCTTCACTGTTGGTATCGTCATTACGCTCTTCCCGGATGAGGCAGATCGGTCGCTGGCCTCTGGATGTCGCTCATCGCGGCTATTGGCAGCTCACGCTTGGCTGCCAGCCGCTCACGCTGGCTGCAGGCCACTTACTGTAGCCTATGGCAGCCCACTGCAGCAGGGGCTGCAGCCCATACCATCACCGGGGCTCGCACAGCCCAGCTCCAGGTGGAGCTGTTGTTAGCTGGAGAGGGCAGTGTCACTGGCCCTCATGTGGGATCCGAACCAGGGCCGCTGGCTTCCCAAAACCAGCGCTTAACCAATGCGCCACTCGGCCGGCCCAACCCCCAAATTTTTTTATCTAGCATAATATACTTCAGGAATGAATGTGATATAGATAAATTATTAATAGCTCTGAGAGGCTACTTGGAGAGGAACTGACTCTGCCCCACCATGCACTTTTCAATTAAATTGGTTATGCAATGTGAGCCAAAAAATAAATGTCTTATGAAGCTGAAATTCTGGATGCTGCAGCATAGCTATTCTATCATGTTTTATACAAGCAGTAAAAGGCTCCTCAATAATTAATAGTCAAGAAAATTGAAACAGTGATGGTTGTTATTTTACTTACACCTCATTAGAATTAAAGATAACTAAGCAAATAGGATTGATTTAATATACAAGAAATTTATCAAAACAAGGACACATATCAAGAACTGCAGATAATTTCAGGAGTTGGAAGTAGCAGTATACTAAATTGCATTTCATACAAATCCTCAAAGAAAAAAAAGAACCCATCATGGGCATTCATATAGGTTTAAGTTCAAAAAAGAAAGAATGCCAAAAATAATCTTGAGAATCTTGAAAAAGAAGTGCAAAGCCGAAGTCATCATACTCCCTGATTTCAAACTATAGTACAAAGCTATGGTAATCAAAACAGTACAGTATTGGCATAAAAATAGACACACAGATCATTGTACCAGAATAGAGATTTCAAAAATATACCCACACATATATGGTAAATTAATTAATGACAAAGGAACCAAGAATATAAAATGGGGAAAGGACAATCTCTTCAACAAATGGTGTTGGGTAAACTGGACAGCCATATGTATTTTTGTATTTTCATACAAAAATATGAAACTGGACCACTACCTTATACCATAACCAAAAATTAACTCAAAATGGATTAAAGACTTGAAAGTAACACCTGAAACCATAAACTCCTGGAAGAAATCATAGGCAGCAAGCTTTTTGATGTAGGTCTTGTCAATGATTTTTTGAATCTGACACTGAAAGTAAAAGAAACAAAAGCAAAAATAAATAAGGCTAGGTCATACTAAACAGCTTCTGTACAACAAAAGAAACCACTAACAAAATGAAAAGACTGTCTATGGAATGGGAAAAAACAATTGCAAAACATATATCTGAGAAAAGGTTAGAATCCAAAATATGCAAAGAAGACACAACTCAATAGTAATAATAATAATGATGATAATAATAATCCAATTAAAATGGGCAAAGACCCTGAATAGACATTTTTCCAAAGTATATAAAATGCCAACAGATACATAAAAATATGCTCAATATCACTAACCATTAGGGAAATGCAAATTAAAACCACAATGAAATATCACCTCACTCCTGTCAAAATGGCCATCACCAAAAAGATAAGACATAACAAATGCTGGCATGAATGTGGAGAAATGTCCAAAATGGGCTGATAACCAAAAAATGTAAAAAACCCATACAACTCAATAGCAAAAAATCTAATTTTAAAAATTGGCAGAAGATCTGAATAGACATTTCCCCAAGAAACACATACAGATGGCCAACATGTACATGAAAAGATGCTCTACATCAATAATCATCAGGGAAACGCAAATCAAAACCACAATGAGATACCATGTTATACCTGTTAGAATGGCAATTATCAAAAAGACAAGAAATGACAAGTGTTGGCGAGGTTGTGGAGAAAAGGGAATCCTTGGGAAGTGTTGGTAGGAATGCAAATTGGTGTAGCCACGATGGAAAACAGTATGGAGTTTCCTCAAAAAATTAAAAATAGAATTACCATATGATTTAGAAATTCCACATCTGGGTATTTATCCTAAGAGAAAAACCCAGTAGCTCAAAAAGATATATGCATTCCCCATGTTCACTGCAGAATTATAGCCATGATATGGAATCAACCATCATGTCCATTGATGGATGAATGAGTAAAGAAATTGTAATGGAATACTATTCAGCCATAAAAAAGAATGAACTCTGCATCCTTCTGTTACAATTACATTCCGAGCACATTAAAAATACAATTAAAGCACAGAACAATCAACCTGGAGAACCATCTGAAATCTAGCTGAACAGAAGTCCCATTATTAAAAATATAAAGAAAGCACATCGAAACTGGTGAGAGGGGAGTAGAGCCTGAATGAGCCCAAAACCCCTGTGTGGCATTTGAGAATCATGAGGGATATCTCGACCGTGGAGGATCCCTCAGGAAGGGTGAGGGACCCCAGCTCCCCAAACCAGGCTCCCCAGCCCAGAGTACTGGTGCTGGGAAGAAGAGCCACTGCAACATCTGGCTGTGAAAAACAGTGGGGATTCTGTCTGTTTGGGTGGGATAAAAGGCTGCAGGAAACCCAGCCATCATCTTAAACAGCCCGTCTACGGACTTACTCTCTCGAAGGCACTCACCTAGGCTCCAGTAGAGGGACGGTGACTTCGGGGCCTTGGAGACATACGGGGACTGACTGAGGCATGTGCCTACAGCAGGAGGACTGGAGGACAGTCAGCATTTCCCTAGTGAGGAGCCCTCTTTCCATGCAGCCGGCAGGTGGGCACCATCTTTGCTATGTTGAGCCTGCCCCCACCAGCCAAATCTGAATCTGATTGGCTTGGTGAGCTCTGCAGCTCCACCAAGCTGACTCAGCTGGGACCCTACCCCACCCAACTCGTTCACAGCTGGAGGCACTTTCTCTGTGAGCAGCTAGCCCGTCCAGCATTGCACTCTTTCTTGGAAAACTATTGCACTTCATGGGCCCCAGGTGGGCAGCAACTGACCTTGGTGTGCTCTGAGACATTTGCTGAGTTGCTCCCAGCTCAACACTGGCACTAAACCAGAGTCTACATTACCCTGGTGACCACAACTCTTCCCACTCCAGTGGCTCCCTGAGACCCTGCCTTACCCAACTCAAGTATCTAATGAGGCTTTATAAGCGGCTGAACGTTAAGGGAGGTGGCAGGAGGCAGCAGGCCTGCAGGCGTGCTGGCTTTTTGTGGAGTTGCCCCAGGCCTGGTACCGGTAGCATACATCCTCAGTACATAATGTAGCCTCTCCCAAGAGTCTGCAGGTTTAGGAAAGGCAACAACAGCCATGGATTGCTTTTACCTCCTTAAAGGTAGCCTCCTGGCAGTCACAGGAAGTGGCTGACTTGGGCCTGCACTGGAGGCCCTCCCAAGAGGCTCCTGAACCAACATACTGAGAAGTAGGTTTCAGCCCATAGCAGAGCACTGCCCATTTAGCCCACAATTAGCAGAGCACACAATTAGCACACAAAAAGGGTCCTCTCAAAAGGCAACTAGGCCCACTGGAGTGGAACCCACTCAGTGGGGTAAGCTTCCCGCACAGCAGCCCATAAGCTATAGATGTGGCCAAATCCCACAGCCAGTCAGCCTGAGGGCCAATCCCACACACTTATATGACAATGACAATCAAAGCTCAGCTATAACTGGAGAGCACACACAACCCACACAGGGAAACTCCTGTAGACCAGGCTCAGGTGACCAGGGAGACTGTTCCACTGGGCCCCACACACACCTACTACATAAGACCACTCACCAAGACTGGGATACATAGCAGATCTACCAAATGCATAGAAACAAACACAGAGAGGCAGTCAAATTGAGGAAACAAAGAAATGTGTCCCAAATGAAAGAACAGCAGAAAACTCCAGAAAAAGAGCTAAATGAAATGGAGGCAAACAACCTACCAGAGACAGAATTGAAAATAATCGGGGGTTTTATTGAAATCTCTTCACATACATCCTCCCACCTGAAGTTTCCTGATATGAGCGTTGTCTCCTACAATGGAACTGGATCATATTTATGCTCAGGTGTTGTACGGTACCTGGACATTGTCTGCTGGTGTTCCTTTTCTCTTTCATGAGGTACTCTTTAGGAGTTTCCTTTTCTCTCACAAAGGCTATTCTGGCTATTGCCAGGGTAGATATGTTTTCTGGCCATCTCTCCATTCAGACAAATGCACAACCAAAGAAACAGGAATTCCTTCACCAGTGTCTTTCATGGCCGTCTGAGTGGATCTGTAATGCCACACATATCAGGCAGACCCAACACGTTACTAAGCCCTGATATAGACTAAACATTTAAGCATCAGACATTCATTAGCCATGCGATCTGAGCTTGCCATCATGTGATCTGAACTTCCCATATCATGTTATGTAAATCACCAAGACCTAAAGTAGGGCATGGACAGATGCAATCTATGATTAACTAGAAATTATACGTAAGAGAATCTGCTTGAATGGATCTGAAAATCACAAGTAAATTACATGATCAACGAACAGGTCAAACAAACAGGCCAAAGTAGCACACTCAGATTTTTTTGACTCTGAAATCCAAACGGCCTATTAAATGTGTGCCTTTTTTTCACTGATACACAGGTGACATACAGTTCAGCAGATTGTCTTTCACAGTGGAGGAAACATCGCAACATGTTCCAGGCCATGGGATCTCCAGAAATTGCACTGAGGTAGCAACTCCCTGAAATTTTGTGGGGTTTGTCTCTCATGTTTGAGTAGTGTGTGTCTTACTAAGGCATCTGAGGTACTTCTACTTCCTGATTGTCAGATACCATCAGCACAATGCCGTCAGTTCAAAGGGCCAGTGTATGTTGTTGGGTGGAATGTTTTCACTAAACAGCAGGAAGGATGACACAGTCTTAGGCAAGACTCTAAAATTGTACCATTTGGGCTGATGGGTAAAAGCAAATTGCTTCTAGTGGTTCTTCTACATTGCTATGGAAAAAACACAAAACATTAACAGGTCAACAATTGCATATCAGCTACCAGACACATTAATTTGCTTCATTACAGATGCTATGTCTGACCCAACAGCTGGAAATTGGGTGAGAGACTGTGTTTTGCTATTGTGCGATCCTCAAGTAGGATTTTGGCCTCCAGATTTGAATTTTTGTCTGTAATTATGGATCAAGCATCATTTTAGTGGGCAGACCCACCTCTTTCTGAAGTTTGCAATCTATTGCCAATCAATAAATTTTATTATTGCAATCTATACACTTTTCCAAGATGTATCTAGGTGTGGAGTTTATATACTTTTTTTTTATATTATATTAGTTTCAGGTATACAAAGCAACATAATGATTAGACATTTATACCCCTTACAAAGTCATAATTCCCCCAAGCCTTTATCCCTCTGACGTTGTATATAGCTGTTATTATACAATACTATCAACTATATTCCCTATGCTATATTTTACACATATATAATTATAGTTGACATTCAATATTATTCTACTTCAGCTTCAGGTGTATAGTACAATAGCCAGGCACTACACAGGGGGATCACTTCATGGATTGTGTAAATGTCTGACCACAGCGCTATGCTTGTTTGTTTTTGTTTTTTTTAAACTATATTGAATGGTGTGCTTTTTCTATTGAAACCTCAAGCATATCCTTAGTTTAGCACTTGAATTATATTTTTAATCTAGTGTTTTATTTAGCTAAGAACTTTTTCTATTATTTATTTGATTATTTCTTCTCATTTATCTTTCTTCTATTTTAAAAATAACAATGTATAGACATTTATATTATATCATACTTTATAGATCGCTTCATTTTTCTATTAGAATTTTTATTTTTTTTTATTTCTTATGAAATATGTTATATCAATTATTGGGCTAGAAATTCCAACTCAGATCACATGATGGTAAGCTCAGATCACATGGATAATGAATGTCTCATGCTTAAATGTTTAGTCTATATCAGAACTTAATGAAGTGTTGGTTCTGCCTGATATGTGTGGCATTACAGATCCACTCGGGTGGTAGGGGGTGGCCATGAAAGACATTGGTGTAGAAAATCCTGTATTTGTTTGACCTTTCTGCACAACTGTAATGAAAAGAAGACAGACATGATCTTAATTCCCCAATGTTTTGTTTGCCTTTTTATTATAGGAGAATGTTATTGTTGTATAGTTACGAAAGACTATCAAATTCTTCTGATCTACAAATTGTGCTCTAATATTTATTTAATTTCTAAGCCCCTGCATTAACTGCATTTTTTGTTGGCTATTTCTTTTGTTTTTTTAGTCTAATAATGCTCTTTCATTAATTCGATATTCTATTTTTTAAATATATGAGCCGGTGTAATCAGTGGGCAAGATTTAGCTCATGTATGTGTGTTTTTATAATTTTTATTACATTTGTTGGGGTGACATTTGTAGTAAAATTATATAGGTTCACATGTACAATTCTATTATACACCACCTATATATTGCATTGTGTGTTCACCACCCAGGTCAGTGTTTGCTTTTCTTTCTTTCTTTCTTTCTTTCTTTCTTTCTTTCTTTCTTTCTTTCTTTCTTTCTTTCTTTCTTTCTTTCTTTCTTTTTCTTTCTTTCTTCCTGGTTTTGTTTTTCACTTGGCTAACATAGGGTTTTATAATGTTAGCTATGAACTAGTCTGTCTACTTTTCCATACTTAAAACTTTCAGTGGTCTGTCACTCAGCAGAAACACACATTTATGTTCAAAGCCAGCCCTTTTAGGTTTTTGATTTTTATGACTTTAATCTAGGATATGCCTTGGTTGATATAGGGGGGAGCTAAACTCAATTTTCTCAGTTCTAGTTAAAGTCATCAGTTGCCTATAAGCTACAGGGTTTCCTGATTAGAAAACCCTGGGTTTGGTGATTATGTTGGACAGAGGAGTAAAGAAAGAACTTACAGAATGTCCTTTAGGGTGAATGGGCTGCTTGTTTTTGAAGCATGGCATCGTTCACACCTTGAAAGCACCTGAAGTACTACAATATTTTTTTCTTAATTTAGTTGTTTGTCTTGTCATAAATTGTGTTCATTTTCTATAGGACTACTTGGATTTTTCTTAATAACTCTTCACATTCCTTTATGAATTTTGAATATTTATGTGCTACAAATATTTTCCAATAAATTATTTTTTTTTAAACTTTTGCACATATTACTTTTCATAGAATTATTTTATAATGCTTTTGCTTAATCCACCATTTGTTTCTTTTATGGTTCTGGGATTTTGAATGGAGCTCTTAGGAGGACTTTCACATTGAAATTGTAAAAAATATTTTCCCATTTTTTTAAATTAAAATTTATTGGGGTGACAATAGTTAGGTTTCAAGTGTACAATTAGGTTTTTTTAAAAATAATTAAACCTTCACTGGAAGGATACCAGTGTAAATAGTAACATAAATAATTGTTATTTTAATTCTGTCTACTTTTCTGCACTTCTAAAACTTCCTATGATGATTCTGCTTTTTTTTTAACCCAGCAAATATTTATTGTGTCCATTATTTGGTAGGTTTTACATTTAGGAAGAAGGTTTTTGACTGTGAAATATTAAAATTTTTCTCCCTTCCAAAAAATTACAGCCCAGAAACAGTCAAGATAAAGTGCAAAAATGTTTTAATTAGAGAGATACAGAATGACAGAAAGGGCATCAAATTCAAGTTTGGCTAATGAGGAACATTTTTCCCAAAGTAATTGTATCTAAAGCAGTATACAAGAGTCAAAGAAGGGATGAATTCCAGGAATGAAGCATGAAAATATTGATGCGTTTGGACTGTATCCTGAAAATATTATCAGGTTTTCACTAAGGAAGAACTTCTACTTAATGGGAAGAATTGCTACAAAAGAACAAAATTGTTAAGTAGATCGATCAATAAGGAGACTATACTTACAGTCACGGGCAAAAATGATGAGGGTCCAGTGCCAGACAAATGGCATGTTTGCTAGGAGCAGGCTTGGGACACCAGGTCTGAGCAACTGGGCCCTGGTTCGGTTCCTGCATGAGGGCCAGTCACACTGCGCCCTCTAAAGCTAAGATGGTGAACAATAGCTCCACCTGGAGCTGGGCTGCTGTGAGCTACTATGAGTGGCCGGCAGCGAGCATGAGCTGCCAAGAGCTTCAATGGCCAGCGAGCAACTGTCTCACCCAGAAAGAGTGCAATGATCACAATACCAACATGGGCCAGTGAAGTGATGTCCACCATAACTACTGAAGAACAAAAGGACAGCACCTGTCTCTTCCCCTTCGCTGATTCCCCAATGCTGTTCCCCTCCCTCAATTCCCCAATAAAATATTTAAAAAAAAAATAATGAGGGTCCAAACTAAGATAGTTTCCACAGGATTGGTAAAAATGGGATACATTTGAGAGATATTAAGATCATAAAATTAACTGGTTTTAGTAACGAAATAAATGTGAAAGGTGAAATCAGGCTGACACAGATTTCTGGCTTCTATAAATACATATCTTGCAAAGGACTAGAGCTATAATAGCAGAATTGATACTGGAATCGTTTGAGAAATTAAGGACTAGATTTTGTGATTTCTCCCTAGTCTATGAAGTGAGTCATTCAACACTAGACAGTTATAAATGAAAAAGTGATCTATTTTGTCACATCAGAGAGTGGGGGGTACAAAAAAGAGGTGTCATCAATCTCTTATTCCCTGATTGTTTTATCTTTGGTCATAAAATGGTTGTTCATGCATTCTTCCTCTGAATGTATTTTGCTGGCAACAAACGTGATGATAAAACTCTTCTTGTAGCAAGTCTAGATTGTGGTGGGCCCCCATCCGCAGTGGACTTATTTGTTCTTAGGAGTTGAAGTGCCCAGGTTCGATTAGTCTCAGGGCATCATCTAAATGGAGAGGTGTTCTCTGCAATTCTACCTGTACAAGTTCCTGTTTCCAGGAACAGTGTCTCAAAGGGTTCCCTCCCTCATGTTAGTTATGTCATAATTTGAATTTTTTTTTACTATTAATATCATCCAAGACCCAGTCAGAAAAGTGGGGGTGGAGATGACATCTATTGACTATTGGTTCAAGTGCATAGAAGATAATCGTAAATGAAAATATTCTTCTCGTGAATTTCAAATGATCAGAACAGATGCACCTTGTATTTTCAAACAAAAATATACACAATAGATAAATCCTAAGTAGAGGTATAACTTTTTAAGCATTTTTTTCCATAAAGAAACTTTAACAGTATTCTGTGGGAAAATTCCCATACTTTAGCTAATGCTTCTCTTTTTTTCCTAGTCTCCCTACTCTCAATAGAAAAAAAAATATTGAAGACTCTTTTTATATTTAAAAGAAGATTTTTCAGGAAATAAGAGTTCAGCTTTTATGATGTATAGCTTGCAGTGTTTATGTTTCATACAAGATTTAGCATGTTAAAATGAGTGTTTAAAATGATACTCGTATAAGCTGAAAGGCCCACATCTTTACAGTAAAAAAAAAAAAAGGGGAAAAAAACACTTTGCTTGTAATTATGATACTGAGGTTAGATGCATATATTGTGTGCCAAGTTTCTGAAAGTTTCCAACTTTATATCTTACCCTGTAATGCAGTGACCTGCATATACACTATGCAAGCTTTACAATTAACCAGCCATGCAGGGGTTGCTGATTTTACCTACATGTTGAACTATTCCAATGTGGTGAAAATCGGTGTTTGAGGTTCCTATTTCACAATTCAGATTTGTTAATCAAATGAAGTAGTTTTTTTTGGGAGAGGAGAAATGATTTTCATTCAAAAGAGTGGAAGTTAATCTATGTCTTTATTTACATGTTAGCAAATGAGGATTGAGTCTTTCAATCATCTCTATACATAGAATATTACAGTTTGTAGCTTACAATCTGGACCAAGACTGGAAATTCCTAGCAGATCTGGTTGAAATTGTTCACTGAATATTATGGAGAGTGATTCCACAGTCTGATTGTAGGTTGCCGGGCTTTATAGCTGAAAAGAAGAGTCACAGCAAAGCACAAGGAGAAGAGTACTACTGCATAATTAAACATAAAATCTATGTGATTATCAAGCCAATCATCTGGAAGTTGATCAACAAACTACAGATCAAAATTTTCTCCTTGCATCCATGTTGAATATGTTGGAGAAAATGTTTGTGATTGTAATAGGTGGGGAATTTATAATAGGGATTTTAGGGAATGGATTCATTGGATTTACCAGTTGCATTGCCTGGATTAAAAATCAGAAGCTATGCTTGCTTGACTTCATTCTTACTAGTTTGGCCTTTGCAAGAATCATTCTGCTGTTGATTTCAGCTGCCACTTTCTTTTCAGTGGTCATCGATCAGGAAATTCCTCACACCTTGGAAAAACACTCTGTCATTTCTACTATCTGGATACTGACCAACCATATGAACACTTGGTTTGCTGCTTGTCTCACTGTCTTTTATTTCCTGAAGATCGCCAATTTCTCCTATTCCCTTTTCCTTTGGCTAAAATGGAGAACTAACAAGGTAGTTTTCATGCTTCTGCTGGTATCTGTGCCCTTCCTGGTCATTAGCTTTCCTTTGCCATATCATTTTGATGTCTTCTGGTATCATGTGCCCCCCAAATATGAGAGAAATATGACTGGGTTATTCAATGATAGTAGATACACAAATTTAAATTATAATATTATGTTCATGATTGGGTGCTTCCCTCCTTTCTCTATTTCCTTGATGTCCTTTTTACTGTTGCTGCTTTCTTTGTGGAGACACACGAAACACATTGAGCTCAATGTCAGGAATTCTGGAGATGCCAGTATGGAGGCCCATTTCAGAGCAATGAAAACTGTGTTTTTATTTCTTGTGCTCTTTGCATTGTACCATTTTGTCTTTTTCCTGACATTTTGGGAATATGTTTTGCCACAGAACAAGTTAGTTGTGATGCTTAGTTATATGTTAGGAAATCTATATCCTTCAGGTCACTCATATGTTCTGATTTTTGGAAACAGCCAAATGAGGAAAGCATTCTTGAGCATTCTTTGGCACCTGAAGCATGGCCTGAAAGGAAAGGCTGTCTCACCTACATAGGTAGGCCTGCTGAGAAGTCAAGTAGATGTCTCTATGGAATCTGCCTTGCTTCATTGCAGTCTTCCATGTGTATGTGTAATGTGTCACTGAGCATCATTTAAATGTTTCTGGATCTGGATAGAGCTCTAATTTAATAACTAAGGGAAATAGTGTAAAGAGGAAGTATTACCTCTCAGAGCTTTTAGAACTTTTGTATAAGAGGTCAGACAATTAAGTTCGCAAAGTCGTCCTAGAAAAAGCACTACATACCTTGTTGTTGAAAATCACTATTGTCACCTTCAAATTACTCCCCTTGGGAAGTGACAGTGCCAGCCCCTAGTCCACCCTTCAAAGCAATGTTGGAACTCTTTTTCTGGAATGGCCATCAGAGCTGTCATATTACCCTTGTTGTCCTGAATGTCATCAAAATGTCTTCCTTTCAATATTTCTTCTATCTTAAGTAAAGAAAGAAGTCATTTGGGGTCCAGGTCAGGTGAGTAGGGATGATGTTCCAAAAGTTATTTATTTACTGTTTACTATTTACAATAGTTATTTATATCCCTCACAGATAGTGCCGTGTGAGCTGGTGCATTGTTGTGATGCAAGAGCCATGAATTGTTGGCAAAAAGTTCAGGTTGTCCAATTTTCTCACACAGCCTTTTCAGGGCTTCCAAATAGTAAACTTGATTAACTGTTTGCCCAGTTGGTACAAATTCACGATGAATAATACCTCTGATATCATAAAAAATTTAGCAACATCATTGCAACAAGTTCGTGAATTTAATTGTCAGACCCTGTATATACATAATGTGCTGTGAGTCAGTCACATTCCACTCACACAGATCTCCAGAAGCAGGATGTTGTGAAAATTAAACAAAAGTCATCAAAATTGAATAGGCGGGCGTGGTAAGGTCTAATAGAGAAAAAAGAGGGTAACCACCTAGTCTCAGTAATAATAAAGATTTAGCTATTTAATTCATGTTTTGATTATCTTTTACAATAAATTGTATTTGTGAATATTTTTGCTATTAATATAACTGCAGAAATCAGATAGTTTAGAATTCATTGAATCTGTTAAAACCCTTTCATAACAGCCAATTCCTAATGCTGCGTATTTGGTTATAATAGCATATTGTATAAGTTAAGAGGTGTGGAGCTATCATATCATATGTGAAATGCACATCAAAATAATTCATTAGAAAGTGGGACAGGTGAGGACATTTGGCCACACATTGATAATTGCTAAAAGTGTGTGATGGGTATAAGATTTATTGTGTTGTTCTCTTTACCTTTGTATCTGTTTCATATTTTTCATAACAAAACATTAAATTAAAATTATTAAAAAAGAAATGCTCTTTATTTAGATCTCAGTTTTTTCCTTCGTAAAATGTAGATATGAAAGAGAAAAATAGAAATTGCACTAAAGCAATTAATTTCTTGGAAATATTTGTTTTATAATTAATGCCTGGAAAGCTAAATGTATGAAAATGTCCTTAGATTGTTATTACCACATCTATATATCCATAATCCCCAAACCCTACCATAAGGAGGAGTCCTCCAATGAAAATCAGAACACTATTCCTAATATACACAAGACCACTATATTATGCATAAAAATTCAAACTTTACCACTTTCTTATGCCATCCTCTCCAAATGAGGACATTATGGGAAAGGGGTGAGATCTCTGATTAGCTTCAGGTTGAGCTATAAATCTGAGTTGAGAAAATAGCACTTGGTAGGAATTTTCATTTTATGTTGAAGATTTTATTCTCTAGGAAGCTCCTGCATGTCTCTTAAGAACTAGGGCTTCCTATAAAAAGGGAAACAAAGGGCTGGTTATATAAAGCTGAGTCTTTACTGTAGATTTTGAGAAAAAAATGAGTGAGAAAGAGAGGGAAGAGAAGGAGGGGACTTTATATCTTAAAATATACCACAATCAGATGTCTAACAGGAAAAGTCTACTAAAGATATACTGTGGAAATCTTCCTAAGTCACTTTATTATATTAATGATTATTAATAAGTGTAAGAAACACTATATTTGGAAGTCTTTTGAGACAGATTCTTAAAAACCAGGGAACATTTCCCTTGCCTGATGAAGAATACTTGCTTGAAATCACCCATTTATTTATTCATTAATTTATTTCTATGAGTATGGACTTACAGATCCATATTTCATTCAATGGATTATTATGTACTATTATCATTATTTATTTAATGCTCATATTGTTCTAGGTTTGTAACAAAAAACCGCTTTGAGTTGGCTCCTGTGTCCTATTGACATGTCGCCATGATTTTTTTAGTGTTTGCTTACATTCTGACACAACAAAATTTTTCAGACTCATTTTGTACTTTCCCTAATCCAGCCCTGGATTCACTATTTCTCCAATGAGTGTGATATATTTTAGCGTAGAAATGTATTTCAAAACAAGATTTGGTTGTGTACAAGAATTTACAAAGAAACACACAAAATTTTAGCTGTAGTTTGTTACTTTGGATTCCTACATGAATCTGTTTTAAATTTCCTACTTGAAGAAGAAAAAAAGCACAAAACAGTATCATAGAATTGTCCCTTATTTTCCTGTTAGCAAATATAAGTTCAACTTAGAGTCAATGCGGGGAACCAGCCTCTGCTGACCAGGGTTTCCCTCAGGTGGAGACAGGAGAGAAAAATAAAGAAGGGAGACAGTAAAGACACCGGGGGCATTAAAGAGAAAAAAGTGTCACACTTTATTGCAATGACATGTCCTTTTTATAGGGACTTTTGACCATTATCCAATCACAAGTTTAAGTTCCACATAGTTTTGATGTATTTGTCTCAAGACTTTTAGTCCTTATAATTGTTCTCCCCAGAGCACACTGTGACCTTTTCTACGGTTAAGGATAATCTCATCTGTGATAATCTCTTTAAGACCCAGACTCAGTTTCTACATATCACCTGAAGAAAGGTTACCATGATTACCTTGAGCTAAAGCTTCAATGTCTGTTGCTACAACAATGTACAAGGCAAAGAATCCAATTAAGGCTATAGATTAACATAGCTCATGGTCAGCAAGTTGTCCCTTATTGGAACTCTCATGTCCTGGAGACTTTTAGTCTCCAAGTAGACTTTTCACTGTGATTATTTTAGGCAAACGAGCTTAACGGATTATGTTATTATCAGTTACTCACAGCCAGGCTTTTTGGCTTATGTGGCAAGGGGTCTGGGCCTGTTTCCAAGGGGCTTGAGTCCCCTATTTCTTAGTCCTGGGGTCCCCACGGAACTACCGCCTGGCTTGGGTTGCCTCCGCTCTTTTCTAGGAGATCTTACCCGTCATTGGCTGCGTAGTTATCTCATTGGGGTACCACAAGAACTTGCCATAAATACAGTGAAAGTACTGTCTCCTATAGGATCTGATGTAGAGAAAAGGCACATGGGTTCACAGGCATGGAGACTATAACCGACCATGAAACCTTGTCATATATTGGGGTGCTGATGGCTCCCAACAAGTCAACATCATAAATAAAAAATTCAGCCTGTGACAATGGCAAAAGGTTGCATTTAGTAATCAAGTTCACTCTTACTTTTATGTTTTATGTTATGTTTCCATGTTTGGACTGCTTTTTTCACATCAGGGTTTGGATATTTTTCTCGCCTGAAACAGAATCCAAAATAAAATCTCAAAGAAGAGTATCCTCTACAGGTGTTATTTTCAAAATGGTGTTTGGAAAACAATCTATTAGCCATGAGAGAAGTAACTTTACTTTTCCGGATATGTCAAGTGCAGTTTAAAAAGCTTTTATAAACATTACATTTTTGGAATTCATAACAGATATTTGATGAAATGGATTCATTGTAGTAATAATCTGTGCTGACTGGGCCAAACCAAGAAAATCTCCTTGTTTGACTTCATCTTTACATGCTTGGCTGTCTCCAGAATCTGTGTGATATGCATACTTCATACTTCTGGAAGACAGCCTTAGAACAGCATCCAATCCAAATATATCTGAAAACCACCAGATATAATGGTAATCATTGATTTCTTCTAGAATCTGAGCAATTCCTTAAGTACTTGGTGTGTCACCTGCCTCAGTGTCTTCTGTTTCCTCATGCTGTCCAATTTTCCCCACCCTTCTTTCTCTGGCTGAAGAAGAGAAGAAGACATAGAGTTGTCACTGTTCTCTTAGGTTCTTTCTCTCTCTGTTAATCTTCTGAGCATAAAATTTGATAATTTTGGGCTCAGTGACTATTTAGACATAGAAAGAAACTTGATCTGGAAAGAATATATGCTTAAAAACTGGTACTTTAGCAATCAAATTCTCCTCAACCTAGGATCTCTCATTCCCATGGTTGCATTGCTCATCTCATTTTTTCTGTTACTCTTTTCCTTATAGAGACATATCAGGCACATGATACATCATGTCAAAGGATCTGGAGACCCAAACACAGAGGTTCAAGTAATAGCCAGAAATACTGTGATTTCTTCATCAGTCTCTTAGTTGCGCACTATTTGTCCACTTTCTTGATTTGGTCCTACTCTGCGCCAGAAAACTCATTAAGTGTGATTATTGCTGAGACTGTAGCATTGCTGTATCTTTCAATTCACCATATCAATATGATTCTGGGGGCAGAAAACTGAGACAGACTTCTGTGGATTTGCTAAGGCAAATTGAGCCCTGCATCAAGGGAATGTAATCTTTCACAGCATGGAGGAACTGAGAGCTGTTGATAATCTGTGGGGAGATAACTCATTGAGAGTCTCCCCTGGCTCTACCAATGCTTTCATTTTGTGTCCTATAGAATTTTTTAATGTTTTTTGAATTTTTTAAAATTTTAATTAAATTTATTGGGGTAACATTGGTTAATAACATTATGTAAGTTTCAGGTGTGTAACTTTATAGTACAATATCTGTATACTCCATTGTGTGATTATCAGCCAAAGTCTTGTCTCCTTCTGTCACCTCCTTTACAGTCTTTGTCCTCCCCACATCCTTTCCCTTCTGGTAACCACCATCTATTTTCTGGTCTATGAGTCTGTTAAAATCTCCACAGATCAGGCTAATGACATAAGGGAAAAAGTCTCCTAGATTCTATGAAATATCCTAGGCAATTTGGCACAGTTATTTAATGTAATCCTCACCAAGGCTGTATAAAATATTTAGTATTGTTCCCATTTCCTGAGATGAAAATACTGAGGCTCCTCATATTAAGTGACTTCACTGTAAGGTATAGTGTTAAGATTCAAATTCAAATCTTCTGACTGAAAAATAAAAAAAGAGCGGGTAAAAAAGAATTAGTTAAATCTGTCTTATTGGCTCTTGATTTCATTATTTAATAACAGCACCAAAAGTAGTTGATTTAGTATGGTACACCACTTTATGAGACTTTATTAATTAAGGGTTTGGCTTTTTTTTTAATTTAACTTTTTTACATTAGTTTTGTACTTCTCACAAAGTGATAATCCCCCATCTACTACCCCTCTGACATCTTACATAGCTGTTACTATACCATTGACTATATTGCCTATGCTATACTTTACATCCCATGACAGCTATATAGATACAGATATAAATGTATAGCTATAGATAGATACATAGATATATAGGTATATGATATATGATATATATTTAATTATAGTTGACATTCAACATTATTCTACTTCAGCTTCAGGTGTACAGCACACCAGTGTACAGTGGTCGGGCACCTACACAACCTATGAAGTGATCCCCTTGCTTGTCATTTTTAACAAATGACTTGGATGAAGCTTGAATGTTAAGGTCACAAACAGACTGCCTGTCAACCACCCATGCTTTACTGGACCTGCACACTGTTCATAAATTCTGAATAGAAGTCTGTCAGAATTTAAAAATGAGTAGACATCTAGTAAAACTTCAGGTTCCTTTGTTTCTTACAAAAATCAGAATACTTTTTACCATATTGCTCAGGATAGAAAGCAGCTAGTGTTGAATAGAGGCTGTCATTTATTTATTTATTTAGCTTTCTTATTTTTTTAAAATTAGTTTCAGGTGTACAAAGCAATGTAACAGTATCACAAAGTGATAACCACCTCCTACAGTCTACTACCCCTCTGACATCTTATATAGCTGTTAAATACAATTCCATTGACTATATTCCTATGCGTACTGCACATCCCGTGGAATATATATATATTTATAGTTGACACTCAATATTATTCTACTTCAGCTTCAGGTGTATAGCATATTGGTCAGACATCTACACAGTCCATGAAGCAATCCCCCTGATAAGCCCAGGGCCCATCTGGCACCCTACATCTTTACAATGTTATTGATTATGTTGCCCATACTGTATTTCATATCCCCATGACTATATTATGACTACTAATTTGCACTTAAGGATTTGGCTTTTAATCAATAATGAAAAATTATTGAAAAAACGGTAAATTTAAAAATAAATCTGTTTAAACAGTGGGAGGCTTTTTCTATTAAAAAGAAAATTCTAAGAACTTTAAAGAAGTATATGAGTTCTAAATGTAGCAGAAACAAGAAAGACCCTTTCTTGATCTTTTCATTTAATAACAACAAAAAATTTTCTGAAAGTGACAATGCAGAATTAGTGCCATGAATGAATTACATGCACTCATTCTGAAACAAAATCTGCTAGTAGTATGAAATTAAAAGCTATTAGATAACTAAAAAGATCAGAAAACACTAAAAATACATTGTGCTATAAATTAAGAGAAAACTCTGAGCCTCTGGAGAATTTAAATCCTAAGTGAGTTGATGGCATCCAGGGCAACCTATGTGGCTGGCCACTGACCCTGTGCCCCACATCATTAAGTGGTTACTACATGCTTCAACCAATAGAGGCCTACATTTTATGCCCCACAACCCTTGAAACATTGCACAAACAGCCACATAGCCATAACCACTGCCAGGAAATTCTTCTGCCATGATCCTCCCTTTGAGATATCTTAGGACTATAAATACTCACCTTTAGGAACAGGCAAAGCCTGAATTCATATTGAATATTGCAGTGGAAAGACATTCAAGTGTTTGATGGCAATCCCATTGTGTCCTGGAAATCTTGGTTTTGGAAGAATGACGACTGCAGGTGCAGGGAGCTTCATGCCATCTTTTCCTATTGCTACAAATTAAGGAATCCTAAATCATTGATAGGGTCTTTGTGCATGTCAAGAGTTCAGGTGGTGTCAGTGAATAGCACACTAGCAGATGTGGCTCTGGAGAAATGACCAAGGTACCAAGTTAGCAGGCCAAGAGTGGTTAACTGAATACATTGTGTGAGGAATTCATGGTGAATGCTATAGAAGCTCTGGATGAAATGAGGTGCTTTCCCAAAGTGGTGCTATTCTAAATTAGTGCTATATATTGGTGTGGAGGAAGCTGGTCATACAGAGGGAAAAAAAACCTCTATGTTTGGAGGACAACAAGGTTACATTTAATCTGGTTCCTGTCATGTACATCTGAAAAGTTCCTGAAAACCAAAGAGATAACATGAAAGGGAAGTTCCCCTATTGGAATTGCCAATAGATCCAACTCTTCCCTGCCCTCCTAGATGGCTGGGTCACTGAGTTAGTTACAGTATGTCCAGCCTGAGAACGTAGGAATAATCTAAAACCATGTAAAAATGAAAAATAAGATAATCCAAGAATCTACTTCATTGTTTCAGGGGAAAATTGCAGGCCTGGTTTGAAGTCTTACTCTTTGAGATTGAGTAAGCAAAGTAAAACGAAATGAAAAAAAGCTTAAAACAAACAACAAAACAATATATAGCATTTGAGAGCATTCTCCTGTACACAGAGATTTTAAAAAAAACAGTCTTAAAAAAGAATCACTGCAGGAAACAGATTGATTTTGGATAATATCTATTAAATATTCTTTATCAAATTCAAGAAAAACAGTTATATGAAAGAAGACAAAATATGAGATGATACAACAAAAAAAGGTATAAAAAGGGAAATTGCAAAGAGGCAAACCAAAAAAAACAAAGAAGCTGAATGAAATAAAGAATTCACGAAACTGAACACACAACAACAGAATTTTTAAAACAATACATTATGACATACAATTATTAATATTATATATCAAGACTAAGAAAATAAATATAATCATCTGGGACTTTAAGATTAATAGTTAGATATCTAGTGGCAATTAAACACATGGAATTTGTATAAATTTTAAAAAATATCCTAAGGTATTCAAAGATATTGATTAGTTACCAGCCTACAAAACAAAACCCAACCTTTACCCTCCACCCTTCCAAAATACCTCAAAACATAGAGTACATTTTGACAATAACATTATAGAAATCAATTGAATAAAACATGCATATGTGCATTTGTGTATATTCTTAATTTAAACACATTACTTGATTAATAAATACTTAATTAAAATCTTTAATGATTAAAATTTTGTTGAATGAATACTATAATCTTTTCTTGAATTCTATTTATAATTCTTTAAAGACAATATTTGGAAATATAATCTTCTATAAGTACTTGAGAATATATGTATATTACTTATACTTTTAAAAAGATTTTTATTTAAATATAGCTAACATACAATATTATATTAATTTCAGGTGTACATCATATTCTACAGTACCCACCTGACACTACACATAATTATTATGATATTATTGATTATACTCCCTATGTTAAAGAAGTGATCATCATGGGCTGGCCGAATGGCTCAGTTCGTTAGAGCTCAAGCTCTGAACAACAGGGTCGCTGATTTGATTCCCACATGGGCCAGTGAGCTGTGCCCAAACTGAGCTGCCCCTGAACTGGTGAGAATGCGTGATCTTAACAACAAAGTTGCTTGTTCAACTTCCACATGGGATGGTGGACTACAACCCTCCCCATCCCCAAACTAGATTGAAAATGGCGACTGGACTTGGAGCTGAGCTTGTGCCCGGCACAACTAAGATTAAAGGACAGCAACTTGACTTGGAGCTGATGGGTCCTGGAAAAACACAATGTTCCCCTTCCCCAATTCCCCAACACTGTTCCCCTCCCCAATTTCCCAATAAAATCTTTTAAAAAAAAAAAAAGAAGTGATCACCATGATAAGTCCAGCAAGCATCTGACACCATACCACACTATCACAATAATATTGACTATATACCCTATGCTATATCCTACCTCTCCATGACTATTTAGTGATAGCCAGTTTGTACTTCTTAACGCTTTTCCCATATTCACCCACATCCCCAAACCCCCTTCCATCTGGCAACCATCAAAATGTTCTCTGTATCTGTGAGGTTTTTTTCTGTTTTGTTTTGTTTGTTTATTTTGTTCTTTAGATTCCACTTATAAGTGAAATTATATAGCATTTGTCTTTCACTGTCTGATTTACTATACTCAGCACAATACCCTCTGGGTCCATCCACATTTTTGCAAATTGCAGGATTTTATTCTTTCTAATAGCTGAGTAATATTCCATTGTATATATATACCACCACTTCTTTATCCATTCATCAATTCAGGGACCCCCAGGTTGCCTTCATATCTTGCCAATTGTAAATAATGCTGCAATGAACATATAGATGAGCAAATCCCCTCAAAGTAGTCTTTTTTGTTTCTTCAGATAAATGCCCATAAGTGGATTACTGGGTCCTTATTTTTCTGTTGTTATAGTCTTTGTTTTGGTCTATTTTGTCTGATATAAGTATTGCTACCCCAGCTTTGTTTCCATTTTTTTTGAAATATCTTTTTTCATCCCTTTACTTTCAGTCTGTGTGTATCTTTTGATCTGAAGTGTGTCTCTTGTAGGTAGCATATGTAAGGGTTTTGTTTTGTTATCCATTCAGCCCCCTCTATCTTTTGATTGGAGCATTTAATCCATTTATATTGAAAGTAATTGTTGATATATATATATATATATATATATATATATATATATATATATATATATATATATATATATAGTTTGTCTTAAAGAAGTGCCTCTAACAAGTAATACTGGTTTGGTGGTGATGCACTCCTTTAACTTTGTCTTGTCTGGGAAGCTCTTTATCTGGTCTTTGAATCTAAATGATAGCTTTATCGGGTGGAGTACTCTTGGTTGTAGGTCCTTGCTTTTTATCACTTTGAATATTTTGTGCCATTTCTTCTGGCCTGTAAAGTTTCTGTTGAGAAATCAACTGACAATCTTTTGGGAGCTACTTGTAGGTAACTAACTGCTTTTCTATTGTTGCTTTTAAGATTCTTTATCCCTAACTTTTGATGTTTTAATTATGATGTGTCTTGGTGTCGGTCTCTTTGAGTTCTCCTTGTTTGGGACTACCTGTGCTTCCTGGGCTTGACTATTTCCTTCACCAGGTTAGGGAAGTTTTCTGTCATTATTTCTTCAAATAAGTTTTTCAATCCCTTGCTCCTTCTCTTCTACTTCTGGTGCCCCTATAGTGAAAATGTTGATACACTTAATGTTGTCCCAGAGGCTGCTTAAACTATACTCATATTTTGGAATCTTTTTTCCTTTTGCTATTCTGATTGGGTGCTTTCTGCTACCTTATCTTCTAAATTGCTGACTCGATCCTCTGCTTCATCTAATCTACTTTTGATCTGCTGTAATGTATTCTTCAATTTTGTTTCTGTATTCTTTATTTCTGACTAGTTCTTTTTATGTTTTTTATCTCCATTTATATATTTCCTATCTCTTTGTTGAAGTTCTCCCTGAGATCATTGATGATCCTTATAACCAGTGTTTGAAATTCTGTGTCTGCTAGATTGCTTGTCTCCATTTTGTTTAGTGCTTTTTCTTGATTTTGTTTTGTTCTTTTATTTGGGACATGTTCCTTTGTCTCCCCATTTTGGATGCCTCCCTGTGTTTGTTTCTATGTATTAGGTAGTGCTGCTATGTCTCCCAGTCTTGGTGGCCTTATGTAGTAGGTGTGCTGTAGGGCTCAGTGGTGCAGTCTTCCTGGTCACCTGAACCACGTGCTCCAGATGTTTCCCTTGGGTGGGTTGTGTGTGCCTTTCTCTTGTAGTTGAGCTTTGGTTGCTGTTTGTACATCAATGGGAGTGACTGATCCTCGGGCTCATTGGTTGTGAGGACTGGCTGTGACTATAGTGGAAGAGTTGTGGTATATTGGTTGGCCCTACAGTGCAGGATCTGCCTTAGCAGGGCTCTGATGCCTACCCAATCTGCTGTTTAGGTGTGTCTTCCTTGGAGGCAGCTGGGTGATTTGCCATATCCTTTTGAAGCTGGCCACTGGGGATGCCAGCCCCAATGCCACCTGGAAAAGGACCCACTGCAGGCCAATTTCAAACACAGCCCAAGACCTACCTGAGGCTGCCCAGCAGGAGCCACAAAGTAATCACAGATGGCTGCTGCCCACACCCTGCTTAGAATTACCTCATGAGGCCAAGCTTTGAACCAGGCCCAGCTACTGCTATTGCTGAGCTGAGGGCTGCTCAGCCAGAAGTAAGGGAAAATGCTCAAGCCGGATGCTGCTTATCTGCTTTCTGGGAACCTTTGAGAGAACCTAGGAAAGTCTGAAGCATGAGTCAAAGTGGCAGTTTGTATGAAAAAGCTGCTGGAAGCAGCTTGGGTATGCCAGAAAGTTGGGTGGGTTGGAGTGGGGGTCTCAGAATCACCAGGTCCTGGCAAAGGAATGGTGTCAGCAGATACGATATCTGCCTGCATGTGCACATCAGGAAGGGGGAGCAATCAACAAAGAAACGATGACTTCTGCCAGCTCCTTCCCCTGGGAGAAAGCTGCCCCACCAGCCCTCACCCTGATGCCAGATATCTGAGTTCCCTCCTGTGTGTCCATGTTGCCTCTCCAGCTGCTGCCCCAGAGCTAGAGCTAAGAGCCAGTGATCCTATGGTTAAGTCTGCACATGCTCCCCTTTAAGAAGAATGGCTGGGACTCCAGCTGCCTTCCATCTCACTCAGCCACAATCTCTGCTGGTTTTCACAACCAGAAATTATGGATCTTATCTCCTGGCACTGCAATCCTGTGCTGGGAGCCTGTGTGGCACTGGGACCCCTTGTTCCTTTCGGGGAGGGGAAGCTCCACAGGCAAGATATCCCTCCAGAATTTTAATGGTCACATGTGGGTGTAGAACCAGTCCATTTTGCATGCCCCTCCTACCAGTCTTGAGGTGGCTTCTTCTTCATGTCCTTAGTTGTAGGGCTTTGGTTCAGCAACATTTCAGGGAATTTTCAATGGTGGTTGTTTTGTATGCAGTTTAGTTGTAATTTTGATGTGGTTGTGAGAGAAGGGAACCACAGCATTTACCACTCTGTCATCTTAACCGGAATTCTACTTACAATTTTTGTTTCCCAATTCAGAAATACATTATTTCTGTTCTTTTATTCAAAACTTCCATTTTATATCTCAGTTAAATCTTTTTAATTTGGATAGGTCATTACTAGGCTATTCAATTGTATGTATTTTTCTGTATTGTTTTCTTTTTTGTATACTTAGAAAATAATGTTGTATTTTATTTTTATATGAATTTGTCAGGATTTTACTAATGAATTTTTCTCACTTATCTAATGTAATTATATGTTGCTCAACACTATTAAAAATATGGTCTGCTTGTGGATCTTTCAAAATTTGTCAGGACTTCGTTTGTGATCTAGTGCATATTTAATTTTAGTGTCCATTCTACTTGTACTAGAATTATTATCTCATTTTGGAAAGCAATAATATGTGTAGTTTTATGGAGGGGTGTAACTTGCTTAAGATATATATAGTTTTGACCTATAGTCAACATTTTTAGGTTGTAGTTTTTAACCTATTGCCAATGTGCTTTAATGTAAAGAGAGCGACATAAATATTTGCAAATACGCATACACATAGTTATTTATCAACATAGAAATTGAAGTAGTGTCAGTGGTTCTCAACTATGGCGATATTTGCCCCTCAGGGACATTTGTCAATGTCTGGAGACATTTTTTTGTTGTCACAACTTGGGAAGTGCTACTGGTATCTTGTGGGTAGAGGTCAGAGATGCTGCCAAGCATCCTACAAGTAGGACAGCTTCCAAGGACAAAGAATTATCCAGTTCCGAATGTGAATGTGTGAGGTTGAGAAACTCGATAGTGTACATCTGAAAACATCTTAAATTTCAAGAGAAAGAAAATTATTAAGGAACCAAAATAAAAATAATTGACTCTCAGACAATCATGATAGAGGAGAATATTATTAATATGTGAAAATGACAATTACATGTGTATTAGTGGGCAGTTATTATAGAACAATATGTCTTATGTGTTCATCAAAACACATGTAAAACTTAAAAGTTATATAATCAAATATTTTTTTTTGGTAAGTTTCAATTATTTTATTTATTTATTTATTTATTTATTTATTTATTTATTTATTTTCCTCATCCCCACCCTCTTCCCAACTAGCAACCCTCAGTTTTTCCTCTATATCTATGAGACTGTTTCTGTTTACTTTGCTCATTCATTCAGTTTTTCAGATTCCACATATAAGTGAGATCATATGGTATTCGTCTTTCTCCGACTGACTTATTTCACTTAACATAATAGTCTCTAGGTCCATTCATATCATTGCAAATGGTACAATTTCATTCTTCTTTATAGCAGAGTAATACTCCATTGTATAAATGTACCACAGTTTCTTAATCCATTCATCTACCAATGGGCATTTTAGCTGTTTCCACGTCTTGGCTATTGTAAATAGTGCTGCAATGAACATAGGGGTGCATATATTTTTTTGAATTAGTGTCTTGAGTTTTTCAGGATAAATGCCTAGGAGTGGAATTGCTGGGTCAAAAGGTAGTTCCATTACCAGTTTTTGAGATACCTCCATACTTACTTCCATACTGGCTGCACCAATCTGCAATTCCACCAACAGTGCAGCAGGGTCCCCTTTTTCCCCACAGCCCCGCCAGCACTTGTTGTTTGTTGATTTATTGATGATAGGCATTCTGACTGGAGTGAGGTGGTATCTCATGGTGGTTTTTATTTGCATTTCCCTAATGATCAGTGATGTTGAACATTTTTTCATATGCCTGTTGGCCTTCTGTATATCTTCTTTAGAGAAATGTCTCTTCAAATCCTCTGCCCATTTTTTAATTGGGTTGTTTGTTTTTTTGGTGTATAACCAAATATTGACAATGGCTCTTTTTAAAAAGCTATTTGGATGATTTCCAAGTTTCTGCATAGATCATGACTCTGTTGAATGTTTTTTAAAATACTTACTTTAAAATTTTCCTTCCAAAGTAGTTTTCTAATGCCTGACATTTATTTACCATGAAAGCTTTAGCTGCTTTGCATAAACTTTTGGTTCCCAGTAAAATAGAAATTCTCTTTATGCTAGTATGGGACATTTGTATCTTAGTTTGTGTGGTAATACCAGAAGTGCATTTTTTTTTTTTGAAAAGAGAATAGAAAAAATTGGAGGGCTTTGGTAAAGATGCTAAAATAAAATGTTCCTCTAGCTGAAAAAAAATTGAAATATTTAAATTAATGAACACAAATTATATAAAGTTATTAAAGCTATAGAACTCTAAAAATCCTCTAATCTTTCTAACCTTCCCCATTCCAACCCCTGATGACCAGTGATCTTATTATTGTCTCCATAGTTTTGTCTTTTTATGGAATGTCATGTCATTGGGATCATACAGGATACAGCTTTTTCAGATTGGCTTCTTTCACCTAGTAATACGATATATATTTAAAGTTCCTCTATGTCTTTTCATGACTTGATAGCTCATTTCTTTTTAATGCTAAGCAATAATTTCATTGTCTGGATGTACATGGTTTATTTATCCTTTCACCTACTAAAGGATATCTTCATTGCTTCCAGGTCTTGGTAATTATGAACAAAACTGCAATAAACATCTGTGTGCACGGTTTTGTGTAGACTTAAGTTATCAATTCCTTTGGGTAAATACCAAGGAGCATAACTGCTGGATTGTGTGACAAGAATATGTTTAGTATTTTCTTTTTTTTTTCTTTTTTTTTTTAGCTGACCCATCCTGCCACCTCTTGGCAACTTAGCGGCAGCTCAGCTTGGGCTGGGCATTGAACTGCTGTTGCTCAGAGCTCAGCTCACAAGATTATGTTTAGTTTTATAAAATGCAGCCAAACTATTTTCCAAGATGGCTGTACCATTTTGCATTCCCACCGGCAGCAAATGAGAGTTCCTGTTGCTCCATGGCCTTGCCAGCATTTTCTATCAGTGTTTCATATTTTGATCATTCTATAGGTATGTAATGGTATCACATTGTTGTTTTAATTTGTATTTTCCTGATGACAGGTGGTGTGGAGTACCTTTTCATATGCTTATTTGCTAGCTGTCTATCTTCTTTTGTGACATGTGTGTTAAAATTTTGATGCATTTTTTTAAAAAGATTTTATTGGGGAATTGGGGGAGGGGAACAGCGTTGGGGAATCAGGGAAGGGGAACAGACAAGTTGCTGTCTTTTTGTTCTTCAGTCTAGTTGCGGAGGACGTTGCTTCACTGGCTCATGTTGGTATCATCATTGCACTCCTCCTGGATGAGGCAGATCGGTCTCCGGCCTCTGGATGGTCGCTCACCACGGCTATTGGCAGCTCACACTGGCTGCCAGCCATTCACTGTAGCCCATGGCAGCCCACTGCAGCAGGGGCTGCAGCCTACACCGTCACCAGGACTCGCTCAGCCCAGCTCCAGGTGGAGCTGTTGTTAGCTGTAGAGGGCAGTGTCACTGGCTCTCATACGTGGGATCCGAACCCGGGCTGCTGGCGTTCCAAAACCAGCTCTCAACCAATGCGCCACTCGGCCGGCCCCTTGATCCATTTCTTACTCTGGTTGTTTGTTTTCTTATTGTTGAGCTTTAAGTATTCTTTATATATTTTGGATAACAGTTGTTTATCAGATATGTCAAATAATTTCTTCCATTTTATGGCTTATCTTTTTATTCTCTTTGTCTTTTGCAAAGCAGAAATTTAAATATTAATGAAGTCCAGCTTATCAATTCTTTTATGGGTTGTGCCTTTGATGTTTTACCTAAAAAGTTGCCATTCCCAGGTGTTCTCCTATGTTAGCTTCTAGGAATTTTATAGTTTTAATTGGTACATTTATGCCTATGATCCATTTTGAGAATGGCTTTAACTGAATTATGCACATTTTTTTAAAATTAAAACTTATTGGGGTGACAATGGTTAGTAAAATTACATAGATTGAAAGTGTACATTTTAATAAGTCATTTTTCGTTACTATTTACTTCAGAATACTTCTCTAATTTTTTTTTTTAATGGCAGTGTCACTGGCCCTCATATGTGGGACCCAAACCAGGGCCGCTGGCGTCCCAAGCCAGCGCTTAACCACCGCACCACTTGGCTGGCCCTCTAATTTTGTTTTGATTTCTTCTTTGACTCAGTGAGTGTTTAGAAGTGTTGTTTTTTTTTTAATTTTCAGTAAGTTGGGTTTTCTCTAGTCATCTTTTGTTGTTGAATTTTTCCAGCTTTATTGAAATATTATTGATATATATAGAAATTTAAAATATATAATGTAATAATTAGATACATGTGTATATTGCAAAATGATTACTATAATAAGGTTAGTAACCATCTCCATCCTTTTACATAGTAACTATTTGAATGTGTGCGTGTGTGTTGATAACATTTACGATCTAGTCTCTAAGCAACTTTAGAGCATATAATAATGTATTGTTATTTACGTCACTATGCTATACATTAGATCTCCAGAACGTAATCATCTTATAGTTGAGAATTTGTAACCTTTTATTAACATCTCCCTGTTTCCCCCCACCCCCTAGAAACCACCATTCTATTTCTGAGTTTGGCGTTTTTAGATTCCATATATAAGGGAGAACATACAGTATTTGGCTTTCTCTGTTGGATTTATTTTGCTTAGCATAAGGTCCTCAATTTCTATTAATGTTGTTACAAAAGACAGGATTTCCTTCTTTGTCATGGCTATATAATATATGTATCACATCTTATTTAGCTATTGTTTGTTGACATATGACATATACTTAAGTTGTTTCCATATCTTGGCTATTGTGAATAATATTGCAGTGAACATGGGGGTACAGATATCTCTTCCAGATAGTTTTTTTTTATTTCCTTTGAATATATACCCATAAGTGGAATGCTGGATCGCATGGTAGTTCTAGTTTTAATTTTTTGAGGACTCTCCATATTGTTTTCCATAGTGGCTGTATCAATTTACATTCCCACCAATAGTGCACAAGAGTTCCCTTTTCTCTATACATCCTCAACAGCATTGTTGCCTCTTATCTTTTTGACAGTGTGAAGTGATTTCTCATTGTGGTTTTGATTTGCATTTCCCTCATAATTAGTGATGTCAGTTATTAAATTTTATTTTATACTTTTGTAGTCAGGAAACATATTCTGAAAGGTTTTACTCATTTAACATTTGTGGGATATTCTTTAGCTTCACATATAGTACATTTTGGTAAAAAAAATAGTCTATGTGTATTTGAAAAGGATATGAATTATTCTATTGTTGGATACATCAAGTTCATTAATTGTGTTGTTCAGATCTTCTCTATCTTTATTGATTTTTGGTCCAACCGCACTATGAGCTATTGAATTATATGTTTTCAAGACTTTCATTATGACTTTAGGTTTGCCTCGTTTGCTTTTTAATTCTGTAAATGTTTGCTAGATTATTTGGTGCATAAATTTTAGGATTGCAATATAATCCTGCTGAATTGAGCATTTTATCACTGTAAAATACCCTTTCCCTTTTTCTCTCTAATATTGCTTCTTATCTTAAATCTATTTCATATGATTTTGTATCTATGACAGGTATATCTTTTGAGTAAATTTTGCATAGTCTATCTATCATTTGAATCCCAAGCTTTGTATGTCTTTATATTTAAATTATATTTCTTATAAGCAATGTATTTTTGGAGTTTTTAAATCCTGTCTCTCACTATTAGTCTCGTCCTTGGAGTAGTTGATTAATTTTCATTGCATATACTTAGATTTTTTGATTTCTAGAAGTTTTGTCCCTAAATTTGGCAGTCTCTTATTGCTATATCTTCTTGAAATTGCATTCCTTATTTTTTTAAAAACCAGTCATACATAAGTGTTATAGCTACTGATATCCTTATTTGTTCATTCCAATATTTGCGGTCTTTATAAAGTCTGTTTGCTGCTTGTTTGTGTTTGCTTTGCTGACTTTCACTCATAGTTTCTATGCTTGATGGTATTTCATGGTAAGCAATTATATATTTGTCTCTTCTATACACTACTTTTCTTTATGTATCTAACCTGTTATTAACTTAACATAAATGATGATGTTAATGTTGATATTGAAAAAGATGAGGAAATCCAATTTTCATTTCTGTTGAGTTTTGTTTCTTATAAATATATATTTGGTACTCCTACTCCACAATTCAGATTGTGAAATGCAAAATAGTCCCAGGACGACAAGTAAAATTCATGAAACAAACTTTCATTTGCATGTTAACAAATTGTAGGTAGCATTCAGACTGGAGACGCATTCTCTAGACTAGCTGTTATACATGTAACTGGAGGTGTGTCTATGAAGATATTTCAGATTCCACCAGAAAGTATTAATTGGGGTGCTTTTAACTCTTTATGTAATGAAAGAAAAGAAAATCATTCTTCCATCAAGCAGCCAATATATATCTCCTCCTTCAGCAGGTAATCTAAAATATATGTAATAAGAGCAATAGTAGGGATTGGCAGATATGCTAAGTAAAGTAGAAGGACTCTTTTTCATAGTAGTTGCTGAATCAATACTGGGGACTTTAGGAAATGGATTTATTATACTGGTGAACTGCATTGACTCTGTCAAGAATAAGAAATTTTCCGTAATAGGCTTGATTCTCATTGGCTTAGCTACTTCAAGAATTTTTCTGATATGGATAATAACTACAGATGGATTTTTAAAGATATTCTCTCCAGGTGTGTACTTGTCTGGAAATGTAATTGAATGTATTAGTTTCTGGTGGGTGATTATTCATCAATCAAGTATCGGGTTTGCCACCAGCCTCAGCATCTTCTATTTCCTGAAGATAGCAAATTTTTCCCACCACATTTTTCTCTGGTTGAAGGGTAGAATCAATAGGATTATTCCCTTTCTAATGGGATTCTTGCTTATTTCATGGTTATTTACTTTCCCACATATTGTGAAGATTGTTAGTGAGTATAGAATGTATGGAAACATAACGTGGACATTCACCCTGCACACAGGTAAAAGTGAATACTTTTTAAACCAGATTTTGCTCAATCTGGGAGTCATTTTCCTCCTTATACTATCTCTGGTTATATGTTTCTTGTTAATCGTTTCCCTTTGGAGACACAACAGGCAAATGCAATTGAATGTCACAGGCTTCAGAGACCCCAGCAGAGACGCACATGTGAAAGCAATGAAAGTTTTGATATCTTTTATCATCCTCTCTATCTTGTATTTTATAGGCACCACCATAGAAATATTATGTTTTACACTGTCAGATAGCAAGTTGCTATTCAGTTTTGGTCTGGCAATCACAGTCATCTATCCCTCAGGTCACTCGTTTATCCTAATTCTAGGAAACAGCAAGCTGACGCAAGCCTTTTCAAAGGTAGTACAGCATTTAAAGTGTCCTGCGAGAGAAGCCTCTCAGAACTCCATAGAAGGTGTGAGGAGACATAGATGTAGAATAATCCAGTGAAGAAACGCCTGAAGATCTCTCACTCACATCGCATTCTTCCATTGGTTTTAACTGCATTGTAAGACATCACTAAAATCTTCCTTAATTATTTTGACTACATCTCAGGAAATTTCACTTTTCAATGAAATTTTAATCCTATACGTAGATTCAGTGACTCAGTCAGCTTCCCTACCCTGCAACTTTTTCTTCCCAGAGGAAAAACAGCTTGGAGACACTATTAAGATGATGATCGTGGGAGTAAGCATCTAATATCAGACTTTTCAATGTGCTTTACCTGACTTTTCTGAAGCATTGGACACTCTTTCACCAAGAAGGCCCAAAGGAAAAGAAACAAAAACAAAGAAAGCTATAATCAACCTTGACATTTAGAACACGGAAGTTACAGAGAGAAGTGCTTCTTTTCAGTTTGCGATTTTAATTCTTTAAAAGGTTATTTTTATCTTTACTGTTTAAGTCCTAATTTTTTGTTTGTTTGTTTATTTGTTTTTTATTGGTGTGTGTTTGATATAGCAGCAGTAGCTGTAGCAGCAGATGTAGTTATGTGACAAACAGCTTAGGAAGCAGCGTCTACATGGTCTCTGCACTGATAACATGAGTCTTTAATTTCCACTAATTTGAAATGGAGCAAAATCATGGACCAATTAGAGTTAAGTAAAGATTCTGTTAGAAGTATAGACCCAAAGGACCCAACATGGTTACTAAAGAATGTTAAGAACACATACTGACCCAGGATAGAATCAGTGTGAAATATAAAATGTTCTGCTCTAGCATTTCTTACATATATATATATATATATATATATATATATATATATATATATATATTCAAACACACAGACTTGCACTCACAGACATATTTCAAAAGCTGCTTTTTAAAGTGGATATTTATATCTAACCCAGGATGTGAACTGAGTGTCTTATTTTGGCACCTTACAAAAGTGCACTGCCTTACACTTACAACCTAATGCCTGAAAGATTTCTAAATATAAAGGCTTAACTCATTCAATAAATATTTTTGAGCACCACACTGTTAGGTGCTGAGGATATAGTACTAAACAAGATCCTAGTATAATGGATAAGATATTCTAGTAGAAAAACAAGATAAATAGCAATAACTTCATTATATTTATGGTTTTTGGAGAGAAAAGCTAAATGATGCTAAGAAAATAACCTGACTTGGTCCTGGGAGTAGAGAAGCTGCCCCTGAGGTTGAAATAGTTTTGTTTGAGATCTGAAAATTGCATGAGTACAGTGGGCAGAGCAGGAGAGATCTGAGGTGGGGAAGCAGCATTCACATAGGTCTTGAGAAAAGAAGGAATATAAAGCATTTCAGGAATTGAAAAGTCCAGTATGACTATTATATAGACAGTGCAGTATTTTAAGGGAAATTCAAATAAGGAGGAATTTCATAAGTTCATTTCAGAATTGATAAACGGCCCTGCAGAAATATTAAGTTAATATTTCAGTAGTGGAAAAATACCTATTCTATTCCAAACTTTAAGCCATTCAAGTTTATTATGTTTAATATCATTACTTTGATCACAAAATCATCTTTTTAATTTTCATGTATTTGATTACTAATGGCAGTTAAACATTTTTACAGACTTATTAACAACTGGTGTATAATTTTTAGAAATTGTTCATTTGTTTTCCTCTAATTTTTTCATACCTATAGTTTTTCTTAACAAGTTTGTGATATTTTCTATGTTATCATTATGCCATATATATGTTATAATCTTTTTCTTAATTTGCTGTTTTGTAAAAAACTTAGTTTGTGGTGTTTGGGGAAATAAGTTGGCAATTTATATGAACTCAAATCTATATGTTTCCCTTTATGATTTCTTCTACTGCTATTTTTGCAAAAATTGGTTTATTTTTATTGTAATATGTTCTTTTTATCAATAACTCCATCTTTATCTGATAAAATTTTAGCTTCATTGTACCTAAAATTGAAAACACAGAAAGTTCTGAAGAAGTTAAGATAATTCATATTTGTCACTCAACTCAACTACTGTTAACATGTTCCTACATTGATTTCAAGTTAAATTTCAAGATAAATATAGATACATAGGTATGTTGACAAGATTGTATATTATTTTTATTTTCTTCTTTTAGTTTTCTTTACATTTCTAAATTTTTAATAATTTATGCAATAATTAATGTAATTAGGGAAATATAATTAAATGAAAGACAAGATACAGGAATAAAATCTAGTTAACTTTCCTTGAGAAAGGAGGAAAAGATCATTACTCAGCATTTTCATAAATTGTATATTTACTAACTCGGATATCTGCTGGTCTAACGTCTAAGGTCTGATTTTTTTAGTTTATCATATGTGCTGATTTTTGATTATGACTCCTGGTCCTCATGTATTTTCTGATTCTATCTTGAACTCAGTTTCATTAGAACTTTATCTGTAGAAGTTCCTTGAGGTCAAATTTATGGTGAACTTTGCCAAAAACAATTTGATTTTGCTTGTGAGGCTGACTGGGGACCCACCAGCCTTAGACTTCTTTAAATTAAATTTTTAGTTTGTAATTTTACCACAAAGGTAGTAAAAGCTACACAGGTAGTACAAATTCTTGTCCCAAATATACATGTGTACAAGGCTATTATTAGAAATTCTCAGAGCAACAACTCTCTTTTACATTATTCCTTCAATTCAATATCATGGTTGAGAGGTAAGTACCCCTAATTTTAACCTTTTGCTGGGCATACACTATTTTCTCATTGCCCTTTAAGGAATAGCCTTTCAGGGGTCCCAGTTTATTGATAGTATCCTGTTGGGAGCCATCAGCACCCCAATATATGACAAGGTTTCATGGTCGGTTATAGTCTCCACTCCTGTGAACCCATGTGCCTTTTCTCTACATCAGATCCTATAGGAGACAGTACTTTCACTGTATTTATGGCAAGTTCCTGTGGTACCTCAATGAGATAACTATGCAGCCAATGATGGGTAAGGTCTCCTAGAAAAGAGGGGAGACAACTTAAGCCAGGCAGTAGTTCCGTGGGGACCCCAGGACTAAGAAATAGGGGACTCAAGCCCCTTGGAAACAGGCCCAGACCCCTTGCCACATAAGCCAAAAAGCCTGGCTATGAGAAACTGATAATAACATCAATCTGTTAAGCTCGTTTGCCTAAGATAATCACAGTGAAAAGTCTCCTTGGAGACTAAAAGTCTCCAGGCCATGAGAGTACCCGTAAAAGACAACTTGCTGACCATGAGCCATGTTAATCTATAGCCTTAATTGGATTCTTTGCCTTGTACATTGTTGTAGCAACAGACACTGAAGCTTTAGCTCAAGTATACGCCCTGTGAGTCTTACTGCTGGAATCCAGGACTAGATAGTCAAGGTAGTCATGGTAACCATTCTTCAGGTGATATGTAAAAACTGAGTCTGTGTCATAAAGAGATTATCATAGATGAGATTATCCTTAACCGTAGAAAAGGTCACAGCGTGCCCTGGGGAGAACAATTATAAGGAAATAAAGACTGTAAAAGTCTTAAGAAGGAAAAATACATCAAAACTATGTGGAACTTAAACTTGTGATTGGATAATGGTCAAAAGTCCCTATAAAGAGGACATGTTATTTCAATAAAGTGTGACACTACTCTGAAACTCCCCTGGTGTCTCCACTCTTTCCCTTCTTTCGTCTTTTTCCTTGCTGGATTCTGTCTCCACCTTAGGGAACCCCTGGACTCCGTGGAGGCTGGACCCCCCTCAGTATCCATCTCATTTCCAATCTTGGAGAGGCCCAAGCCAGGTATCTTATCCTACAAGCATCTGATCCTTTAAAACTTAAGCCCTAGTTTATTTATTTAGTTTTTTATTTATTATTTTTTTATTTTAGCTGAGCCATCCTGTCACCTGTTGGCAGTTCAAAGGCAGCTCAGCTTGGGCTGGGCATCAAACTGCTGTTGCTCAGAGCTCAGCTGGCACTCTTGAGCGAGCTCTTAAACAATGGAGCCACTTGACTGGCCCTTTAAGCTCTAGTTTAAAAGGCAATTGAAAGTGCCCCCAAATTTTTGTTTTTCAACACTTTTTTCTCTTTCAAAATTTGCACTTTCCCATAATTTTGGCATCTGAGAAACTGTTTAACTTTCCCAACATCTGGGCCATGCACTTAAAGTAAGTCTACAGACTTGTATCTCCATATTTTTAGGTATTTTGAACTGGATGGATTTTTCCAGGTATCTGGTTTGCCATATTCTTGAAAGCAAGAATTCTTTTTCTAGATTCTTTTCAATCTTTCTTACTTTTTAGTATATGTATTCAATGTTATGTATTTTCTGTCTATATATTGATTTAGATACATTCCACAGTATTGACACATAGTTCATATATTGTCATTCTGCTCAGAAAATTTCAAAATATCCTTTGTAGTTTCTTTTTTTAAAAATTAGTCATGTTTATATTTTTTTGGAAAATTATACTTTCAAAGAATCAGCCCTTACAAACAGAGTATCTAATCTTGCCAAAAATGAAATCCGGTATCTAGTCTCAAAATTCACAAAGCCAAATGGAAATGCGTGGTTGTTGGCCAATAGTGTTGGCCAATAATGTCATGCTCAAGTCAGTTTCAGACCACAAGGAATCATCTATAACTAATTTCAGTAGGCAAATTCCAATTCTAAATATAACTAGAGAATACAGTTGTCATTCCCAACTGTGTTGACAATTGTCTTACTACTGAATTGTACATGATATATCTTCTTTGGCAACTTTGAACGCTATTGGACAACTGTAAAGTTTTGCATTACCTTAAGTACTTCAAAAATTTCAAAACTTCATTATAATTATTTAAATGTCATTTCTTACAGATGGTAGAATAAGAAAGCCTCCAAACATACCTAATGTAGTATAATGGACAACAAAAAAAATTGCTAAGTAATCACTAATATAAGCTTTTCAGTTGTATGTACGAGTATATAATTCAACTCCAACACTTGTGAAAATATTACAATGTTAGCTCCAATTTTGTATCAGCCTTTCTGTGATAAAAGATAAAAATTAAATGCAGAAACTAATATCTGGGTGTCTGTCAATTTTTCCAGAAGGCTGTTTCATATGGATTCAAAATTGCCTAAAATTAACTAGACTATAATATGAATTCTCACTACAATGCCTCACAAAATTAACGTATATTGATAACTTAGTAATTTTTAATTCTGTTCTATGTAATAAGCCTACTTTGGAGGCTTGGTATAATATTACCAAGAAATTTAAACAAAAAGGTTAAGTCCAGATGTATAACTAAATCTTTTCTATTATAACAAAATCACCAATTTACATTACAAATGGCTTCCATTAACTATCACCACACCAAAATTCACACAAGTAAATTAAAACTAGGATGGCAGAAAGTGCACTCTGAAGTTGTTCACATTACAAAATAAGTTATAAAATTTAGCCAGCAAAAATTCAAATGGGCATATATGCAAACATTTATATGCAAACTTTCATGAGTTAGATGTAAGAAAAAATTAATTTTATAACTTTATGTATAGCTTATATATAATTTAAAACAAGTACAATGAAAATTTTTTATGTAAAAGCCACAATAAAATCAAATAAAATACTAAATAAATCTTACAAACTGGTCTCCCTATGAGTTCTGAAGAGAATAATAACTGAATAATGTTATTCTAAGAAATGCCTTCTTTTTGATCAATCATTTCTGTTTTAACTGAAAAGACATCTGCCAGCATATGTTTTGGAATTTCTGAGCCTCTGACTTTCAAGGCATAATAAGCATTCTCCATTTTGGCCAGACTTTGTTTCAAGGTATTCAGCTTCTTAGAAATCTCATAAGGTCCAGTACTGCCTGAATGAAAGACCATCATAAACCTGAGGTAAACATTGCCTCACTTCAAAGGGGGCGTCAATGTCCCCATTCCCCACACTGTTAATACACATCCACATCAACTCTCCAGTTAAGTCAGCCACTCCCAGAAGGTAATCTACAGGTGTGACTTTCAGTCTCCAAGCACCAAACTGTTATCCTGAGAATCAAAAGAGGGCTGCAGCAATGGCCCTTTGGAACTGCTGCCTGTCTTTTCCTGAGCTCCTGGGCCACCTGCAATATCTTTTGTCTGACGACATCTGACATAATTTCTGATTCAGTCAGCATTTCTCCCATATCAGGAGCCCTCGTCATCCTATGGAGGAGAAAAATCGCTCCTTTACTTTCTACAGTTCTATCCCGACTGTTTTACAAGTCTCTCATATATGTGGTGCCTTGCATCAAGTTCCTGCTGAAGTGATTTGAAGGCCAACATTATAGGTGAAGATCAATTAACACCTTTCCGTTGTCTTCTCTGGTTATGTGGGAAATTGTCAGCTTCCTTTTCCTGAGCTGCTGGAAGCCGACAGCTCTTCAGTGTCTGACAAGGTCACATTGCCCTGCTCAGCACTGGATGTTTGGTGTGCTGCCTTATGGTTGGTCATGTAATATCTCCTGCTTCTATGAACCCATTTGCCTTTCCTCCTATAGGAGACAATACACTCACTGCATTTGTGACAAGTTCCTGTGGTTCCCTGATGATAGCTGGCTGTGTAAGCCAATGACGGGGCAAGATTTCCTAAAAAGGAAACTCCCTAAAACAGGCTACAGCCCGAGGGGACCCCTGAACTGAGATATTGGGGACTCAAGTCCCTTGGAAACTGAGGAACAGACCTCTGACCACATAGGCCAAAAAGTCTGCCTGTGAGAAACTGATGATAACATCAGTCTTTTGAGCTCATTTGCCTAAGTCCCCTGCTGTAAATAGTCTCCTTGAAGATTAAAAGTCTTCAGGCCATGAGAGTACTGGTAAGAGGGGACTTGCTGACCATGGGCTAAGTTATCCAACAGCTTTGTTTGAATTCTTTGCCTAGTGCCTAGTTGCAGCAACGGATATTGAAGCTTTGAGAAATGGGTGCAGCCCTCCGTAGGATAGGAGAGATATGAGGCCCCCTTTTGATTGCTAGGTATTTTATTTACATAGGAATAGATTTTAGATGCTTTTACCCTAAACACAGCCACTCCCAGTCTTTTAGTATAGCTCAAATACACGCCCTGTGAGTTTTATGATTGTGTTTAGCTAGGATTTAGGATAATTTCTAGATAGTCAAGATAGCTATAGTAAACATTATTTAGGCAATATGTAAAAATATGTCAATCCTTAACATAAGATAGTCATGAGAAACATTCTTTAGGTGATATACAGAAACTAAGTCTGGGTTTCATAGTAATTATCATAATAAAAGATAAGATAATCCTTAACGGAAGAGTAAGTCACAGTACACCCTGGAGAGAGCAATTGCAGGGGAGAAAAGATTGAAAATCCTGGGAAATAGAAACCACCAGACTCATGTGCAAGAGTCCCTATAAAGCGGACATGTTATTACATTAAAGTGTGGCACTTCTTTTCTGAAACTCCCCCGGTGTCTCCACTGTCTCCCTTCTTTCTTTTCTTCCCCCGCCGACACCATCTCCACCTGAGGGAACCCCTGGACTGCGGAGGCTGGCTCCCCTGCACTGAGCCCTCCAGACCCTTTCTGTTGCTTATGTTGTCATGGCTAGGGATGCCACGAACTGATGTTGAGGGCTTTGGAGCTGGCAGAGTGCATAAGTTGGCCCTCCGGCGATGCATGCCCTTTGTAATTTCTTTTAATTCAAGGGTTTTTGGATATGATTTTTTTTTTTTTTTGAGGGCAGTGTCACTGGCCCTCATATGTGGGACCGAACCGGGGCCGCTGGCTTCCAAGGCCAGCGCTTAACCACTGCGCCACTGGGCCGGCCCCTAATTCAAGGGTTTTTAATCAGAGTAATTTTCTAGTTATATGAGATATTAAAGGTAATTTTTTGTATTGAAATTTTATTTTATTGAAGTTGGATCAGACAATATATTTAACCTAAAATAAGATTTGTTTGACCTAATGTATATGATCTATTTTTGTGAATGGTCCATGTTTTTCTTGAAAGGCGTTTAATGATGCTGAAGTGAAATTTACATACATTAGATGAACTATATTAATGATATTGCTTCTTTTTATCCATGTTTATTATATGACAATTTGAAATAGATAATTAATAAACATACATTAACAATTATTTGTTTCTGCTCATAATTTTTTCATTGATAGCTACATTTAACTTGAAACAATATTGATAATTGTATCAGATTTGGTAGTTATTACTTTTATTATTATTTTCGTTACTGCTATTATTATACAAACCCTCTTTGTTTATGCTTTAAATTTTATTTTGTCTATGTGAAAAAAAAACACTGATTTTGTTGCTTTGCTTTATATTTGATTCTATGTGTTTTCCATCTGTATATTTTCAGCATTTCTACATCTTTCTTTTATTGTCTCCTATAGAAAACAAATCTCTGATTTTTGATACTTTATTTAATAGTTGTATCTGAAAATTATGATCATTTAGAAAACATTTTTACACTATTGTAATTGTACTTTTATTAATTATCTATCTTCTCATTTTTCTTTTTCTATTTTTCATGCTTTCTTCTAATTTTTTCCCCTCCTTTCCTATCTTCTATTGATATCAAATATGTATTTTAATCTATCTCGATTTCTCTGAATTTCCACACATTTTTATTTTATTCATTTAAAAAGCGTTATTCTGAGGAAATCATAGTTTTCACCAGACTTTCAAAGATTCCACTGTACAAAAAGTTTAAGACCCTGAGTTCAAGCGAAGAAGGTAAAAGTGAACTCTCGGAAAAATGGATGAGTATATAAGGTGTTTGCTGATGATTTACTGTGAAGTCAGAAACTATTTAGAATTAGTTGTCTGGAAATAGGACCAGTATGGCATAATTCTATTCTTCATTTATAAATGTGGAGAAGGTAGTCATTTGTCTGACTTGACCAGTAATAATAAGTAGCATAATGAAGGAGAAAATGTCAGTAAAAAATGTAAGATTCTTAAGAATGGTAAACAATATTTCAACAAAAAAAGGAAATGAATTTGAAGAAACATCTGCCTATGTAGTGTTTTATCACTACCGATAGAAATAGATGCAAGAAATGATCTAAGTTCCCTAATATTTTATGTGTTCTAGCAGAAACAAAAATAACCAATGAAATGCATACTTCTAAAATAAATTGTTTCTGCAATAAAAAGCCATGTAAACTCTGTCAAGTAGGATCTTTCTTTAACCTCTCGGTGCTAAGATGAAATCCAAAGAACAAAAAACCTAAAGGCATTCAATGGGACAAATAACATGAGATCATTTGCATTTCATTTCTAGCAAAGAAAGATAGAAGAGGATGATATTTTAGATAAACATAGGCCCTTAGGTAACTCTGCTCATATGCTATAGTGTATTTCCATTTCCATTTGAATATAGTCAAACTACCTTACCCAAACTGATCCATATTCCACTAAAGGCTAAAATAAGAAAATAAGGATATGAAGAAAAAGACCAGAACTCTGAAGTCAAAGTAGGATTCTATATCTGAGTTTATTAAGAAATTTGAAAAAGCCAGCTACTGATCATCTGCATATATAATTTATTTTTGTCTTCATCTTTTTTGAATCTTACAAATTGACCCCAGAGTACTTCTGTTTCACAATGATAATCTTCAAACTACTTCATCCAGTTCCTCAAAGTTTACCATTCAAAAATATTAATTAAAATAAACAATTACTACAGACTCTGATATTTAAGTATGGTCTGACCCTGTCTGTCAGTTAAGACACAAATCAATTTCTTTACCCTGGTGAAGTTCTTCTCAGAGTATTGCTTTTTTTTATGGCTTTGGTCATGACAAGCACAGTGTATGCTTTGGGGCTGTATAATCTGATCCTTCTCCAGAAACAACGCACAGAGAATCATGAAGGAAAGCCCAAATTTCACTTAAAAGAATGACACTCAGCCATTTGTCTTCTCATAAAACACTGTAAATTTAATTTTTATCTCTTATTTATTTTATTTTAAAGTATTTTATTGCATGAACAGAAATAGATGAAGCATTATATCCTTAAATATTTTGTATTATTGTTGGCTTGTTTAATAAGTAATATTTAACATCAGTTTAAAAATAAAATTTCTAGAAATGATGTGTTTGTTTCCATGCATATATGTCCCATTATTTATATACCAGTTAACATTTGTAATAGTGCACCTGTTGCAAAATATATAACTAAGGAAATTCAAAGCATGTGTGAATAATGAGTTGCTCTGTACAGATGGAAGAATGTCACATATCTATTAGGATTTGTAGCTTCGTAGATCTTCCCGTGTCCTGCCTACAGCTCAGACTGATTTCTTCTTCCTGACTCTCTAACAAAGACACTGGTAGTTTGATTGATTTTTCCATGTAGTGAAGCTATCATTAGGTACAAAGGAAAAACACTCCAGGAAACTCTAACATCTTAACCAGAGTTCTCTGAGTATCATTTACTGACATTTTTATAATACAATTTAGCATCTGTCTTTCCTTATTTCCTTGTAGAGTTACCTCCTTTATTTCTTTTTATAGACATCCATTTAAGGGAGATTCATCATAGCTATCTAGATGTCAAGTAACGCTGCATTTACTTGTGCTTTCTAAAGCATATTTTAACTTTCTTTCCACATACTAGAATATCACATAGTCTATGGCTCCACTTTGATTTCTTAGGCAAAATAAGCATGTACACAATTTACATTAATAGTATAATCAGTATTTTGCTCTTATGCTAGACACCAGCAAAAACCAAAGAGAAAAAGAAAAATATCGGTGAAACCAGGAAACAGATATACAGACTCCAAAATACATGTAAGAGCTGCCAAAAGCAGTTACAATTGGACAAAAGTTGTGTAAGAAGAAGTACAAAAGGAAGGAAGAGGATGAGGAGGAGGGGGGAAATGAAGACAGAGATTGATGAGAAGCCTGCAAATCTCAGAAAGCAATAGCCAAAATATACATCCTGTGTCTGAGGGATGCATGCTGAAATGCAAAAACTGTAACACTGGCTACTGGAACTGGGATAAGTAGAGCTACTGACAGAAACTCTTCTAAGCCTGGTTTGGTTAAGAAGAATAGAGAAGGTGCAAACATACAGAACATCATTTAAATCAATTCTGTAGTAGGATCCAGTCTGTCTCTGAAGAAAGAGGAAAAGAAGGGAGATTTTGGATCATGAAAAAGAAACTATAGGAAAACACACAAAGGGCTACTCCAGGAAAATGCAACTCATTCAATTATTAGGAACATTGTCACAACATCTAAATAATGATAAATATGAAAAATGGAAGGAAAACTTGGTATAAAACTATAACATTCACAGGTATCAAACACTCACAAAAGATATAATGACATGGAACAGATGAAAATTGTGACCAAGATTCACTATGGATTTTTCTTAATTAGTGAAGCAATCATCTCTATGAAGAAATACTGCAGCTATAATTCAGGAACTTACCCTAAACTGATAAAATTCAGGAAAGAGAAGAAAAGAACAAAACCATCACAAAATAAAATTATAGTACAAGTCCAAAAATACAGTGGAAAATACAAAAAAAATGACTATAAATTAGATAAGCAATAAAATGAAGCAGAACTAAAATAAAATGAAGCAGGTAAAAATATTAGGTGTCCAAAATAGGTAAAAGAGATATATGCAATATGAATAATTGGAATTCCCAAAGCAGAAAAGCATCATTGAAAATGAGAAACACTTAAATGTATAATTCAAGAAATAATTCCTAAAATATAAAATACTTGAATCTATAGAATATGTTTTAAGATACCACATTATCAGGTGTAATAGACCCAGAATACTCACTACTTAGACATATACTAATACAAGAATTTTTTTGGTCAGCTAGATTAAACGATCAAGTCATCTATAAGGGATTTATAAATATGATTAATCTCAGATTAATCAACTGGAATAAAAAATTTAAAAACATTAAATATTAAAATATTTTTTGAAACTGAGTGATGTTACATGGGGGTTCATTGTGCTATTCTGTTTACTTTCTATATGTTTGAATTTTTCTGTAGTGAATGTTAAAAAATTATTTAAATGAGATCACTGCTGTTTCTTCTTTGTTGGTGATGGTTTTATATGATTTGTTATTAAATTTTGCAGCATACTTTTATTATTTTTTAAAAGTTTAATACCTTCTTCATCCATTTCTTTTACGCCTTACACCCCCACTTCTAGTGATGACAAATCTGTTCTATGAGCTTGGTTTTTTTTTTTTGGTTGCTCAGTTGTTGCTTTTGAATTTCACATGTAAGAGAGATCAAATGGTATTTGTCTTTCTCTGACTGACTTATTTCACTTGGCATAACACCCTCTAGGTCCATCCATGTTATACCAAAGGCAAGATTTTACACTTTATAACTGATATATATATATATATATATATATATATATATATATATATATATCACATTTCATTTGTCTACTCATCTCTTAATGGACACATCGGTTACTTCCATATCTTGGTTATTGTAAACAATGCTGCAATGAACATGAAGATAGTTTTCTTCAGATAAATACCCAGAAGTAAAATTGCTGGATCATATAGTAGTTCTAGTCTTAATTTTTTGAGGAACCTCCATACTGTTTTTTATAATGGGTGCACCAATTTAAATTCCAACCAACAATGTACAAAGATTCACTTTTGGCCACATCCTCTCCAATATTTGTTATTTCTTGTCTTTTTGATAATAGCCATTCTAACAGGTATGAGGTGATATCTCATGGTTTTGATTTACATTTCCCTGATGATTAATGATGTAGAGTATCTTTTCATGTATCTGTTGGCCTTTTGTATGTCTTTGGAAAACTGTCTATTGAGATATGCCCATTTTTTTATTTATTTATTTTTTTTTTGCTGTTGTGTTGTATGAATTTTTAAATATATTTTGGAAGAAATGGCTTTTCTTCAATCAAAGAGATCTGGATTTGTAAAATAGTTTGGGATTGAAAATCAGGTCTTTCTGTTATTGGCAACTCAAGTCAGTGTTTTGGTCACCAGATGCAAAATTTTCTGTTGTTATAAAGATGAAGTAGGATTTTAGTAGCCAACCATCTCTTTCAGTCCTAAAGACATCATGATTAGGCACCACCAAAAATATTTTTAGGTGCAAGTATTCTAATCACCACTGGGTCCTTGCTGTTCAGTATGGTACTTGTGTCTATTTTGCATCTATTGTTTAGGCACCAACACTCTAGGATTCCATTCAATAGTTTCACTATTGAAACTGGGAAACTCACCTCAGACATCTACCACTATTATACCTTCTGTTGAGAAGATAGGTTCTACAGAGCTTTTCAAAGATACTGCTAATTCCCTCAATAATGTATTTCTCAATGCTCTAGTAAATGAAGTGTCCTTCAAGCCCTCTTGGATCACATAATGGGGAAAAGGAAAGTTACATAGCATAATTTCACTTTAATACGCCTATCTTCCCAAACTGTTACATTCTTTTCCCTAAATTCTGCAAGTTCTGGGATTAAACCCCATTTAATGTAAATAAGAATTATTTCAAGCTTTAGACAACCAAGCACATAAACTATTAAAGCTGGCTATACAACCTGACACATTAAACTCAGAACCTGTGAAGAGGCAGCTATATCATATGTTGACTCAGGTCCAGTGTTATACCCTCTTTGGCCTAAAACCCTTAAAATCCATTCTCATATGTATTCTTCAGGTGTCTGTCATCCCAAAAGAGCACAACCTTTCAATTCTTTTGTAGTATAAATGTTTTCCTTTTTGATCGGACTTTGTAGTTACCTTCCTTTCTCTCCTCCTTCACTGATTGCCTTGAGCATGCTGACATGTGACTTTGGTTATGGGTCTAGAGCCAATAAATGGTGATTCAATTGGATCTTGAGGAAAATAAGCATCCGTTTGTATGGCAACTATCCCAGGTGAGGTTACTATAGGGTCTCCAAGCAAAGCAAGGCTAATGCCCTCTGACATGGGAAGGTTGATTGTTTCCATTAGAAAAGGATTTCAAGATTCTCGGCTTTATTTATCCAAGTCCACATAGATGTTGTCATTCCCAGTGTCAAGTTTCCACTGTTTTCCCACCATTGCCCTAAATTTCATTTGGTGAGACTTGGTGAATCTGTGAATATATTGTATACAGTAATTCTCTTATATAAACAATTAACTTTTAGATCTGACTTACACCTATGAAATATAAGAGGACCTTTCAGGACCACCATAGAAGATCTTGATTTTTTGGCCTTCATAAGCTGAATATTTAAAATCTCAAATTGTCATAAGTTTTCCTATGCAGTTAGAAATAGCCATACCACCTACAGTCCTTTTAGTCATTAATACAGTAAGAGTCACGAGCATTAGCCATTTGATTTGCAAATACATAAGGGAAATTATCATTCAAATAAAGGGGGCAGCTCTAGGCAGGGGGCCATGATTCATTACCAAATTGAATAAACATTTTTTTTTTTTTTTTGAGGGCAGTATCACTGGCCCTCATATGTGGGACCGAACCGGGGCTGCTGGCTTCCTAGGCCAGCACTTAACCACCGCGCCACTCGGCCGGCCCCAATTACCAAATTGAAACAAGTGGGTAGCCATCTGTAGTAAAATAAATTTGGAACCATAGCTGACTATGTATATATGTATATGTATTTCGTATATATGTAAGTATACAAAATTAATTTTTGAAAAGTTTTCATTAAAAAAGCAAACCATGAGAGCAATAGAGAAAAACGTATAATAAATAAATTCAAATGGCTCTTAAATATATGAAAGGATACTTTCTCCTAACACCACCTAATGGATGGGATTCTTTGCTTCCAGTTCCTATACTCAGTGTCTGTTATTACCAATATCTTTAAAAACATGTGCAAATGATGTTGGGCATTTACTTGAGGTCATCACCTCAAGTCCTTCCCCTTGGACAGGGGAGCTCCTCCAGTTAAAGCAAAACCTGAAAGCTTCCAGCTTATAGGTTAAGTTGGTAAAACACTAAAGTCAATGCAAGAGAATACCCGTATAGTTGCTATATTATTTTATGAATTTATATGTTATGTGCTTTAAATCATGAAACCAAAAAATAGTATACAAATAATGAAAATTTGATCAAATATGGTTTGTCTTTGAAAATGGGTTATCTGTTATTATAAATGCATTATAAAGATGATGATACTCATATTTTAACTGTAATCGGTTACATACAAATACAAAATCTGAGGTCAAACTCAATAACAAGGGCACAATTAGAATATCCTCAGTGCTCAGTTCTCCACATTCCAGGGTGAAAGAGCTAGAAGTCTAATAGTTGTCTTTTTAAGAAAATTGAAAAGTACTGCCACCCTATTTGAATAATCCTAATTAATGAAGTCAATATGTTATTCTGAGGCTGCAATTATTAGTGTTAACTGTTTATACTTTAAATTCACAGTTGTTTGGAAACTCCAAAACCTGAATTTGTATGAAATGGACCACAATTTTGGGGACTTTGCAAGTTATCGGAAATGGTAAAAAATGCCACATTTCCAAATTAAATTTTAGATGTATTTTCCAAAGTAATTGATTCCTTCTTGAAGTTTCTGATCAATAGCTTACACTGATGAATCTAAAATATGCCAAGCATAAAATGAAAAAGATGTGCAAATCCAAGAAATCAGATCCATTCCTATTTGCATCCTAGAGTCTTTCAGTCATCACTCCACATAAAGAAATTACTGGCCTCAATCAGTAAAGTGTTTAGACAGTTCTAACTCAGAATAGAACTAGCTTTCCTCTTGACCTGGGTCACAGTTGGGAAAGAAGACAGATAAAGACAATTGTAGCATGGCCTAAGTGGTAGACATGTATGCTGTTCCTCACTGGTCAACCGAAAGTCAATTCATCATTAGTGATATCTAAAATCAGAGCTCTCTGCTGACATGCCAATTACAATGGAGGCAATACATATGATCTTGATTGCAGGTGAATTAACTATAGGAACTTGAGGAAATGGATTCATTGTACTGGTTAACTGCATTGGCTGGCTCAAAAGGAGAGATATCTCCTTCATATCTGGTCAGTTTACCCATCTCCAGAATCTGTTCATTGTATGTAATATCTTTAGATGGCTTTGTTATGCTGCTCTTTACAGATACATATGCCCATGGTAAGCTAACAAGCATTATGGATATTTTCTGGACACTCAGCAATTGTTCAGTTGTCTGGTTGACCTCTTGTCTCAGCATATTCTGTTTACTCAGAATACCCAATATATCCCACCTGTTTTTCCTCTGGCTAACACCAAAGATTAACAGGGTCATCCTTGGGATTTTTCTGGTGTCTTTTTCATCTCCTTAATCATTAGTGATTCACTGAATGAGGACTCCTGGTATGATTTCAAGGTCAATCACAAGGAAAACATAACTTGGGAATGCAAAGTGAGTAAAATCCCAAATGCTTTCAAATAGATTACCTTTAATCTGATTACGTAGATTAACTTGAATCAAAAAAAGTTCTCTTTTTTGTCTGATGTCATTTCTCTTGTTACTTTTCTCCCTATTTATATACAACAAGCAGATGAAACTTCATGCCACAGGTCCAGAGACCCCAGAAGAGAGGCCCAAGTGAGGGCTATAAAGTCATTGATCATCTTTCTGTTCCTCTTCATTATGTACTTTGCAATCCTTCTTGTAGTAACCGCCAGCTTTCTTTAAAAAATCTTTATTCAATTTATTGGGGTAACATTGGTAAGTAAAATCACATGGGTTTCAAGTATACATTTCTATAGTACATTATCTATATATCACATTGTGTGTTCACCACCCAGACTCAGTTGTCCTTCTATCACCAATTATTTGACCCCATCCTCATCTACCTCCCCCTCCCCCCTTACCCTCTGGTAACCACTGAATTGTTGTCTGTGCATGAGTCTTTGTTTGTTTGTCTTGTTTGTTTGTTGCTTCCAGTTTTTTATCCCACATATAAGTGAAATCATTTGGTTCTCAACTTTTTCTGTCTGAATTATTTTGCTTAGCATGATAATCTCAAAATCCATCCATGTTGTCACAAATGGCAGTATTTCATATTTTCTTATGGCCGAGTAATATTCCATTGTATATATGAACCACACCTTCTTTATCCAGTCATCCATCAAAGGACACTTGTTTCCATGTTTTAGCCACCATGAATAATGTTGCAATGAATACAGGAGTATATATATTTTTATGGATAGATGTTTTCAGATTTTTGGGGTAGATACCTAGAAGAGGGATTGCTGGGTCTTAGAGTAATTCTATTTTTTAAGGAAAATTAAATTTTTGAGGAACCTCCATATCTTTCATTGGGCTGTACCCAAGTTACATTCCCACCAGAAGTATATGAGGGTTCCTTTTTCTCCACTACCTTTCCAACACTAACTATTATTTTTGTTGTTGATAATAGTCATTCTAACAGGTGTGAGGTAGTATCTCTTTGTGGTTTTGATTTGCTTTTCGCTAATAGCTAGTGAAATTGGGCATCTTTTCATATATCTGTTACCCATTTGTATCTCTTCTTGGGAAAAGTGTCTGTTCAAGTCCTCTGCCCATTTTTAAATTTGGTTGTTTCTGGTTTTGTTGCTGTTGTTGTTATTGTTGTTGTTGAGTTGTATGAGTTCTTTATATATTTCAAATATTAGCCACTTATTGGAAGTGTTTTTTGTAAATATCTTCTCCCATTTGGTTGATTGCCTCTTTGTTTTGTTGATGATTTCCTTTGCTGTGCAGAAACTGTATAATTTGTCATTCATTTATTTTTGCTTTCCCTACCCTTGTCTGTGAGGTCAAATTCATAAAATTCTCTCTGAACCTAAGGTCTATGAGTTTAGTACCTATGCTTTCTTCTGTACAATTTATTGTCTCAGATAATCTGTTTAGATCTTTGATCCATTTTGTGTTAATTTTGGCATATGGTGGCACATAGTAGTTAAGTTTCCTTCTTTCACACATGGCTTTCCAATTTTCCCAGCACCATTTATTGAAGGGGCTTTCTTTTCTCCATTGTGTGTTTTTGGCTCCTTTGTCAGAAATTATCTGCCCATATATATGTGGGTTTATTTCTGGGTTTTCAATTCTATTCCATTAGTCTGTGTGTCTGTTTTCTGCTGATACCATGGTGTTTTGGTTATTGTCACTTTGTAGTAGAAATTGAAGTCAGGGAGTGTGATGCCTCCAGAGACTTGTTGTTTTATCTTCGGATTGCTTTGTCTACTCAGGGTCTTTTGTGATTCCATACAAATCTGATGATTTTTGTTCTATTGCCTTAAAAAATGCCATTGGGATTTTGATGGGGATTGCATTCAATCTGTATATTGCTTTGGGTAATATGGCCATTTTTTTTTAAAGATGTTATTGGGGAATTGGGGAAGGGGAACAGACAAGTTTCTGTCTTCTTGTTCTTTAGTCTAGTTGCGGAGGACATAGCTTCACTGGCCCATGTTGGTATCATCATTGTGCTCTTCTTGGGTGAGGCAGATTGGTCGCTGGCCTCTGGATGGCCGCTCACAGTGGCTCTTGGCAGCTCACACCGGCTGCCAGCCACTCATGTTGGCTGCTGGCCACTTACTGTAGCCTATGGCAGCGCACAGCAGCAGGGGCTGCAGCCTACACTGTCGCCAGGGCTTGCAGCCCAGCTCCAGGTGGAGCTGTTGTTAGCTGTAGAGGGCAGTGTCACTGGCCCTCATATGTGGGATCCGAACCGGGACTGCTGGCATCCCAAACCAGCTCTTAACCAATGCACCACTCAGTCGGCCCTAATATGGCCATTTTAACTGTGCTAATAACCTTCACCTTTCTGATTCCGTTGTTTGGTGGCACAATAACTGTCATTTTCCCATTGAGTCATTCATTCATCCTTATAATGCAGGACAGTAAATTGAGGGAGGCTTTTCTGAAGGTGCTAAGGATTGTGAAAGATTTCCACAAAAGAAGAAAATATCCATAAAGAATCATGAATACAAGAAGAAATAAATCAACAAAAGACTCTCCCCCTTCTCCCAATTGATTGCATACAGTTTTTTATTATATGCTATTGGAAATTATTAATTTCTAGAATTATTTTAAATTTCCCTTTGTGTTCCTTCTCAACTCTTACTTGTTTAATTTTGAACCTAGTGTTATCATTGAAGCACATATGTGTCTTTGTCTGAATGGAGGTAACTAACATCAGTCAGACTGCTTCACTCAAATTTCTTTCCTTAGTAAGAACTGCAGGGGCAGTTTTCACTCAGCACACTAGAAAAGAAATTAAGTGGGAAGAAATTATTATACACAATGTAATAACTACATACTGTTACTAAAAAAAAATCACTCTACGTCCATACAGAGTAAATTACAAAAAAAAAAGTGTCATTAATAAAATGTGGTTCTACTGTGAATATCAAATCCCTCCTCACTAGAGTGTTACTGAAACACTTGATCTAGCACTCCTAAGGACATGTCTGTTTTGATTTGACTACAATTTTGCTCCCACTATTTTCTATATCAAATTCTGGTCTATTTCAACATACTCATTTTCTTTTATTATAACTAAGATACTAATTACCTGAAGATTATCAATTTCTCTGCATATGATTATGTAAATTCACTCTATAAAGTACTGATAGTTACAGTGTAAATACATACACTTCATCATGTATATTTCTAATATGCTAGCTCTTTATGCTGCTCTTTGTTGTATAAGGCAGAAGAGTTGATGTGATGGAATATATCACTATATTATATAGTGTTGTATATCACTATATTCTATAGTGTATAAGGCAGAAGAGTTGATGTGATGGAATATATCACTATATTCTATAAAATACCTGCAAATTCTGTGCTAGGATAAACTTTATATTCTTCTGCCAGTGTAGATAAAATAAATGTTTTATATGATTACTACTCCTGGGAGGTTTTCCTGCATTGGTCTAAAAACAGTTTTCCATGTTTTGTTTTTTGTATCTAATGTTTCAAATGTCTCCAGTGACTATGGGTAGGCTTCAGCATAATAGGCATTTGACAAAATTCCCTTGCAGAGTGTTTTCCTATTTTCTTTTTTTATCATAGGAAAATTGTAAGTGTATAGTACAGTATTGTTTAGCAGATATTGTGCAGTAGATCTCTAGAACTTATTAATGACTGAAACTTATATTTGTTGAGCAGCAACTCTCCACTTCTCCTTCCCTTAAAGCCCAGACAACTATTGTTTTGCTCTCTGCTTCTATGAGTTTGATTGTTTCTCATATAAGAGGAATCATACAGTATTTGTCTGTCTCTAACTAACCTATTTAACTTAGCATAATGTCTTCCATGCTCACCCATGTTTTTCCATATTGCAAGATTTCCATCTTTTTTTAAAGACTGACTGAATAATATTCTATTGCATGTATATATCATATTTTCTATATCCATCCATCTATCAATGGAATTTAGATTGTTTCTACATTTTAGTTATTGTGAATAATGCTGCAATAAACTTCAGAATGCAAATTGTCTCTTCAAGACCCTGATTTAAATTCTTTTGAATGTATACCCAGAAGTGAGGTTGCTAGATCATAGGATAGTTGTATTTTTAATTTCTTGAGTAATTTTCATACTGTTTTCTGTAGTAGCTTTATCATAACTTCCCTGCTATACAACACTAGTCAGCATACAACCTACACTTATTTGTAAAAAAAAAAAAATTGGTCTGAAATTTATTTGGGTAAAGGTATTATCATAGTTATTGTGAGCACTTTATTTGCCAGGACAGTATAGAGAGAAAATGATGTGCCTGAGTCAAGGATCATTTCCTGAGGAAAGCGGTCACCTGTGAACATGGCTACATGAGGCAGTTTGTCCAATAATCAGGGCTATGTCTCCAGAATGAAAGTTTGGCCTTTAAGGAAGGATGAGAGAAGAGCTGCATTCCCAAGGAAGGTATAAGTACCCCAGAATTATTCCATGGAGACACTATGTAGTAAAGTGTTTCTCAGTAATTATAATTTTAAGAAACTATTTCAAAACAAGAGTTAGCCTGTAGAAATGAGGTAAATTTAATCATCAGTTGTCTGCCTAACAGGCTAGAAGAGCTAAAGATCTAGATACTCTGACAATTTGGGATGGAGGAAGGTAGAGAGTAGAATGAAACACAGGATTTTACTCTCTTCCCTCTTGTATATACAACTGACTTTGGGAACATTTTGAATAAAAAGGAAAAATCTAAAGGTAATCAATACTCTTCTTTGTCATGACTCCTTTGCTTTATTACATATAGCATGACAAACTAAATGACCATTAAATGTCACTTGACTAATAAGACAATGCATTGATTTAAGGAAGCTTATGCCATGTAATTGCTCCTCGAAACATCCAAGATAAAAATGAGCTAAAATATTTTTTAGAACAAAATAATTTATATTTAGTGATTGTCTTTTAAATTCCCTGAACATATATAGCTCTCAATGTTAACTGAAACTGAATTTTTAACAATAATTAATATTATCATTCAGTAACATGAAAATTCCTCTACAAATTTCAATTTTTGACCATTTCTAAATGCCAGGAAAATCTTTGGGGTATAGGTTTTCCCAATAAAATACAGGACAGCCAGTTAAATGTGAATTTCAATACTTTCTGGAAGTACTTACCATGCATTTGGAACATACACTAAAAAAATACTTGTTTATTTGTAATTCACATTTAACTGAGTGTCCTGTATTTTTATTTGCTAAATCTGGCAAGCCTGTTGAGTTTACTAGTATGCATCACTGATTAATAAATCTAAAATTTGCAATACGTAGCCTGAGAAAGACAGTGCAGACCATGAAAGGGAATTGGCCTAATTTGCATCTTAGCAAACTGTAACTCAGCCTAAATTAACCATATGTAGAAAAGTAAAACTTGCTAGGAAGGTAAATGGACATACAGCGACCAGGCCAGGAATCACCAACCACATTGTCAAGACTACTTAGGATTGATTGAAGATAGCTACAGTCTTCATTTACCATTCCAGTCTTCATCACAAGACTACAATAAAGAGGTAAAGACAATTACAGCAAAACCTAAGAAGTAGGTGTAGATATCAAGCTACATCAATTCAAATAGAAACAAATTGGATATTTGTCCATTCTAACATGTCAGAAGAAGTAAATAACACCTTAATGGTCATAGCAGCTGCAGAGTTTTCAGTGGGCATCTTAGGAAATGCATTCATTGCACTGGTAAACTGCATGGACTGGATGAAGAATAGGAAGATTGCCTCCGTTGATTTAATTCTCACAAATCTGGCCATATCCAGAATTTTTCTATTGTGTCTAATAATGTTCGACTGTGTTCTGGTGATGCTGTATCCAAGTGCTCTTACCGGTGGTCAAGAAAAGAGAATTTTTGACTTCTTCTGGATACTAACCAACCATCTGAGTGTCTGGCTTGCCACCTGGCTCAGCATTTTCTATTTCCTCAAGATAGCTAATTTCTTCCATCCTCTTTTCCTCTGGATGAAGTGGAGAATTGACAGGGTGATTCCTAAGATCCTGTTGGTATGCTTGGTCCTCTCTGTGGTTATTAGCCTTCCCATCATTGAGAATTGGGATGATGATTTCAGACTTTGTGTCAAGGCAAAGTGGAAAACAAACTTAACTTTGAGATGTAGGCTCAGTAAAACTCAGTATGCTTCCATCAAAGTATGTCTCAACCTGTTAACACTATTCCCCCTTTCTGCCTCCCTGATCTCATTTCTCCTCTTGATCCTCTCCCTGTGGAGACACACCAGGCAGATGCAGCTCAGTGCTACAGGGTTCAGAGATGCCAGCATACAAGCCCACATGGGAGCCATGAAAGCTGTCATCTCCTTCCTCTTGCTTTTCCTTGTCTACTATTTGTCCTTTATCATGGCTACCTCCAGTGAATTTATGCTAGAGTCTGACTTAGCTGTGATGGTTGGTGAGTTGATAGCTCTAATCTATCCCTCAAGCCATTCACTTATCCTAATTCTGGGGAACAGTAAATTAAGACAAGCATTTCTAAGAGTGCTATGCAAAGTAATGTATATCCTGAAAAGAAAAAATTTCTAACATAAACAGATCTGAGGAAAAACTATCGTTTTCTAGTACAAAGGAAGATGGATGTTTCATAACTATTTTCAGTTCCTGCATTAATGTTGGCTACATATGGTGGATTACTTTTAAAATGTGTTTAGTATACTTACAACTTAGAAAATCTCATATGGAGCTGATTTTACCTCTTTATCTCTGTCTCTGTCTTTCTGTCTCTCTCTCTTCCTTCTCTTTGTCTCCCTCCCTTCAGAGTTTTTTTTAAACATGTTTCAGAGAATATAGAAGTTAATATTGTAATATTAACTGTGAGATTGGAGAGTATTTTCATAGTTAGTTCTAAATCAGTTCTCCAGATGCAAAATTGTATGACTAATTCAGAACAACTGTAATAGCATCTTGCTATTATTTGCATCCCTATGAAAAGCAGCTGGCTCATCCTTATGGTCCTTCCTAGATTTTTCTTCTCGATCATCCAACTGAGCTCCTTTGGAAAAGACTCAATAAGGTAACAGTTCTTAATCAAATTCTATGCAATTCTATGAATGTAGAAGAAATTCATACTGATGATAATCACAATTGAGACATAAATTGTTATTAAAATAAATATTTCACAGTAAGTTGAAAAATTATTTTGGGATCAAAAATCAATGAAAGAAAGACAGTTGCTAACAGTGAGAGAAGAACAGTTTCTATAGAACGTTTTCTGTAAAATATAATCAGCTAAAGGAAGAGCCTAACTGGAACTATTTATTGCTTATTGAATGATATTTCTTACACAAAAGACACGTGTAAGTTTGCTTTTAGCAAACTAGGCTGCAACAGGCATGGATTGTCAAGATACCTTGATAAGATGAGACCTTCAATCAAGAACTTATGTTTTGAGATGTTAAAATATCAAAACTGTCAAAGGAGACATTGATTCAATACAGGTTATCTCTGTATGTCGGGAGGATATTATTTGGATAATACATAAGTCAGCTATGAGATATGTGTTTGGGAAATTCCATCAAAAACCCATCATTTACTTTGTGGCAAAGATATTTTGGAGTGACTGACTCTGTTACTAATCATCCTAGAGAAGCCATGGACTTTGTGTGCAGAAGAGAAAATGTTTATAAATATTCTGATCAATAAATTTGGTAAAAATAAAAATTACATTTACACTTGTTTCATGTTAACTTTTCTTGTTTTAATCTGACAGTGCAAAAGATACACATTAATTACACTGATAAATTTAAAAAAGATTTACACAGTACATTATAAGTTAAAGAAACAATGGAAAATTAGATGCATTGCCTGAAGCTTACATTCTTTATAATACTGTCTTAAAGAATAGCTGTCCCTAATGCAAATAAAAACCACAATGAGATACCACCTCACTCCGGTCAGAATGGCTATCATCAATAAATCAACAAACAACAAGTGCTAGTGTGGCTGTGGGGAAAAGGGGACCCTGCTGCACTGTTGGTGGGATTGCAGATTGGTGCAGCCACTATGGAAGTCAGTATGGAGGTATCTCAAAAAACTGGAAATGGAACTACCTTTTGACCCAGCAATTCCACTTTTAGGTATTTATCCCGAAAATCCCAAGACAATAATTCAAAAACAATATATGCATCCTTATGTTCATTGTAGCGCTATTTACAATAGCCAAGACTTGGAAACAACCGAAATGCCCATCGGTAGATGACTGGATTAAGAAACTGTGGTACATTTATACAATGGAGTATTACTCCACTATGAAGAAGAATGAAATCGTACCATTTGCAATGATATGGATGGACGTGGAGACTATTATGTTAAGTGAAATAAGTCAGTTGGAGAAAGACAAATACCATATGATCTCACTTATATGTGGAATTTGAAAAACTGAATGAATGAGCAAAGCAAACAGAAACAGTCTCATGGATATAGAGGAAAAACTGAGGGATGCTAGTTGAGAGGGGGGTGGGGATGAGGGAAAAGGGAAGGGATTAGACAGCATAAATAGGCAACTACAATAATGCCACAGGGATATGAAAGACAGTTCAGGGAATATAACTAATAATGTTGTAAATATTTTGTGGGGTGTCAGATAGTCACATGTCTTGTTAGGGAGACCATTTTATGGATAGAGTAGAGGCTTGATCACTGCACTGTATACCTGAAGCTGATGTTGTATAATATTGTATGCCAACTGTAATTGAATATATAGATAGATAGTCACGGGATGTGGATTATACGGTGGAAGGGAGTCAGAGGAAGTGTAATAGATATGTATAATATGGGAGGGAGGACTGGGGTGGCAAATTGGGGAAGGGTGTTGTCACTTTGAGGGGTAAAAAGTATAACTATTGCACTGTGTTGTACACCTGAAACTAATTAAAAAAAAATAAAAGAATAGCTGTCCCTGCCCTTCACCTAAGCAGAGGCCAGCTTATGTGATATTATTAGGAGTGGAAACAAAAAAATGATCAGGGCTAATTGGAATCTTGGTCATCTACTCACAAACTTAGCACCTCAACATTCAATTTCTCTGTGGACTATAGCAAGTCAAAGGATACTGAGGTAAAAACAGAAGCCATAGTAGAGACAGACCTCTTACTTTACATAATTCTCCTTACTGGCATATCTAGAATAAAGCTAATGTAGCCAATTCAAGTGGTTTATCTATGCAGGCAGATTTCTTTCTGGTTTTATTCCTTATTTAATAAATATGTATCCACTCACACATTGAATGCCTGAGTGTTAGAAACCATCCTGAGTGTTTAAAATATGACAGTCCATACTTTCATGTACAGTCATGAAAAACATCATGGAAGACAGGTAACGATCAAGGAAACAAACAGTTACAAGCCATGATTGATGCAACTGAGAAAAACTGGAGATGAAAGATAGTTTGATATAGCATAGTCAGGAGAGGTCTACCTGAAAAAATGAGGTTTCAAGTTGAGACTTACATCAGAAATATAACCCAGCCATGCAATATTCTGGACAAATAACATCCTTTTGCAAAAGAGGGCAAATCATGTGCCAGCAACCTGAGGAGTACATGTTTTAAGCAATAAGGTCTGAATGGTGAGTAAAGGATTACTGGTAAGGTCATGAAAGACCTTGCAGATTACGAGAGGGAATTTAGATTTAGGTGCAATGGAAAGACATTGAAGGAACAGAAACCATAGTTAACCTAGTTTGATTTCTATGGAGATTTAAGTTCATTGGGGTTATCAGAGAAATGGATATTGTATGTGTTGAGGGTGGGAAGGAGTGCAGTTAAGGGGACCATCTGGTAAGTTATAGTAAGTAGTCCGTATGTGAAATCATAGTGGCTCAGATTTGGATTCTGACGATAGAGTTAGGGAATTTTTTAAAGGATGAATTCTACAAGGTGTGATCATAAAATACACTTAATGTTTAACTTTAAAAAATTATTACAGTAAAAAACACATTGCCATTAATCCCTCCGAATATACTCCCCCTTGCTTCGAACACACTTATCCCGTCGTTCTTGCCACTTTCTGAAGCAGTTCTGGAAGTCCTCTTTCATGAGTGTCTTTAGTTGTGCTGTTGTGGCTGCCTCAATGTCCTGAATTGATTCAATACATTTACCTTTCATGGTCATTTTGACTTTGGGGAAGAGCCAGAAGTTGCATGGTGCCAGATCCGGTGAATAAGGTGGATGAGGACACACCATAATATTTTTATTTGACAGAAATTTCTGAACCAGAAGCAATGTGTGACACAGAGCCTTTCCACTGTGATAAAAAATTACAGTGAATGCTGCTGCTGAGTGCTATCCAGTGGAAAGCCAGAGATCTTCAAAAGGGGAAGCAGTGCATCAAACCTTAGTAACTGTGTGACAAGTTTCAACTTGTTCGGTGCAGTCAGTCAGGTGTGAACTATGGTTGAGAGAAGGTGTGTTTTAAAGTGTGCTGAAAATTATCCTCCATCATGATAATGCTCTGTGTCACACATCGCTTCTGGTATATGAGGTCTATAAAGTAACCAAGTGAAAACGACAAATAGATAATTGAATATATGAATCTGTAATTAAATGTAGAGAAAAGAGATATAAATTTGGAAGTCATCAACATATAAATGGGATTACCTAAAAAAATTGTGGATAGAGAAGTGACACTAGATCCGAGCCATGAGATGTTCAAATCTGTAGAGGTAAAATTGAGGAGAAAGAGCCAGCAAAAGAAAACAAGAAGAAACTCCTAGGAAGATAAGAATAAAGCAAGGAAAGTCTGGTGAAATGGAAATAAGAGATGTCATTGTGTTATAAGGAGGAAGAGAGCAAGTTTTAAATGCTGCAGACAAAAGCATTAAAACTCATATAGGAAAATAAGCATTGGATTTGACCATATGGATATACAGACAGTCCAACTTACCATGGTTAGACTTACAACTTTTTCAACTTTATGTGGTACAGAAGCAATATGCATTTAGTAAAACCATAATTCAGATTTTGAATTTTGATCTTTTCCTGGGCTAGTGATATGCAGTACAATACGCTTTTGTGATGCAGGGCAGAGGCAGCAAGCTGCAGCTCCCAGTCAGCCAAGCGATCATGAGGGTAAAACAACTGATACTCTACAATGTACTATGTTGCCTGTGTTTTTTGGATGTTGTGTTTTGTGTTTTCACTTCCCATTATGTGTACAACATGCCTGTGTATGTCTCCTATTCTGGTGAAAAGAAGAGGAAGACAATTACTCTTGAAATAAAATTCAAGATAATTGCCCAACTGAGGGCTAATGTAAGTGTTCTGAGCATGTTTAAGAGAGGCTAGACAACGATGTTCAGCTAATTAGTTATTAAATACATTTTCAACTGATGGTATTTTTAACTTATGCTGGATTTGTCAGGATGTAACCCCATCATAAGTCAAGGAGCATCTGTAATTGGTGACTCTAATAAGAGCAGTGTTAGTGAACTGTAGGGGCAGAAACTAGGTTCAATGGGGAAGGTTAAGAAGGGAACAAAATGTGAGAAAGTGTAGACATGGTGAATATGTATGTTAATAAGTTTTATTAGAAGAGTAAAGAATAGAGCATGGAAGCAAGGCAAACTTTTAGTGTTTTCATTGGTTTTATTTTTAAGATGGATGATACAGTGAGTGCATGCAAATTCAAATGATTCAGTAGAGAGGGAGATAATAATACAGGAGAGGGGTAGTAATTGCTAGAGCAATTATGTTAAAATCATGGCCCTGACATAAAAATATAGAACCCACACATCTGCAATCGGAATATTTAGGTGGATGAGGCAAAATTTGGAACCCCCCAATTCCCTGGAAGCTTCAAAACCACTAGAAGCAGACGTCTACTTTTTACAAGAGCAGAAGAGCCTTCCCACTCCTGGGAACTATCCAGTTAACTCAGTCTGAGGCAGGTTAACATTTGTTCTCCTCAAGACATGCCCTACTGAAACAGTAGGGAGGTTCCTCAAAAAATTAAAAATATAGCTACCATATAATCCAGCAATTCCATTTCCAAGTATTTATCTGAAAAAATCCAAAACACTTAATTCTAAAAGACATATACACCCCTATGTTCATTGTAGCATTATTTACAATGGCCAAGATATGGAAGCAACTTAAGTGTCCACTGATAGATTAATGGATAAGGAAGATGTGTTACATATATGGAATGGAATATTATTCAGCCATGAAAAAAATCAAATCTTGCCACCTGCACTAGCATGGATCGACCAAGAGTGAATTATGCTAGGTGAAATAGGTCAGACTGAGGAAGACAAATCCATATAATATCACTTATATGTGGAATCTATAGAACAAAATAAATGAACAAACAAAACAGAAACACTTATAGGAACAGAGAACAAACTGATGGTTACTAGATAGGAGGGGTTGGGGGAGAAAGGTGAAAAGTGAGAAAGTATTAAGATGTACAAATTGCTGCTTATAAAACCAGTCACAGGGATATAAAGTATAGCATAGGGAACATAGTTAATAATATTGTACTAACTGTGTATGGTATCAGGTGGGTACTAAACTTATCAGGGTGATCACTTCACAAGTTACATAAATGTCTAATCATGATGTTGTATACTTGAAGTTAATATAATATTGTAAATCAACAGTAATAGAAAAATTAAAAAACTTAAAAAGAAAGATATGCCCTACCATTCCTCATTACTTCAGCCCAAGTTTTTAGTACAATCCAATCAGTAAAGTGGCTTCTGCTCCAAAAGAAAATAGCTTCAAGCTAATATTAGCACATATTGTTAACATATCAGCAAGGATAAGAAAACATGCGGGAAATGGGTCTTGAGGGTGGTGGAACAAGGAGTCCTCTTTATTTAGTCTGGATTGAAGAATGTTTTGACATAGAGGCTCTCAATAATGACTTGGGACTCAGTATTCTGGCAAGGGCACGTAAACCCAATGCTAATATTCTGTTGGGACAGCTCTATGGAGCTTGGAAACAATGACTATCTTGTATACAAGGTAGAGGTGCTGTGATTTCTTTGACATGATATTTAGAAAGATCAGGAAGCTGAGGGAGATGGCAATGTCAGAAAGGACTGACTACATAAGACACAACCCACCACCTAGCTATGATTCCCAGGACATCCTTCAGGATACTGCACTCACTGAAGCAATAATGAATGCTCTGGTGAGGGGAGCACTGGCAATACTGAACCTCAGTGATGGGATGTTCTCTGTAGGCCAGAAATGGCTGGTGGGATTGGCTCCCAGGAAACTGGGTTCCCTTGTGTCCCTGAATATATTAGAATTGCCAGTTACAGCACTTAACCATCATTATCACTTTGGACGGCAAAGCCAGCCAGAGCACTGATCACCATACATTGATCCATAGGAATCTGTGGTGAGAACTAGTAGAAATGGTATTCCTAGGATTCATACAGATATTCAGTCAAATAAGGTGTTTCCTGTAATATGTAAGAAAAAAATGGAATTCCAAAAAGTCACTGCATTAGAAAATCTATTTCTTCTCAAGATTCCAGCTCTAAGTCACTCCATTAACTGAAGAGGAAGCTGGGTCCCCCTGAGGAATGGCCTTGCAAAGCCACTGCAGGTGTTCACGGTAGATGTTTTCTCATTCCTCAATTCTCCCCAAAGGGAACTATGCTCATTTGACAAAGTGCGAACTGGGGAAAGAGGGATTCTTAGATATGTTGAGAGCTGTTAAATATAGAATTTAGTAATACCAGAGCACAAAACATGCCATCAAATTAATCTTCCAGTGAGAATGGAGGCTTGCAGACAAATTCTTCAGTGGCTCCAGTGGGTCTACATACCTACATAACCATCTGTGGTTATCTCCCTAGTTCTGAAGAATAAAACTGGAACAGATGTACTTAGCATCTGTCAAAACACAGCACTGAAGGCTCTTAACATTCAGATGAATAGAATGACTCATCTAGTGGATGTCAGCAACCTTTGTCTTCGGCCATTCAAGTTTTGAGTAGATACTGAAAAGACAGGTACTAATGGGGTGCCAAAGTGGTAGAAATACATGTAAATTTGGCTTCTTCAGAAAGCCGTTCTTGTGTAGTGTGGTGTGGGTGGTCAGGTTTTTGGTCAGTCTAATGCTTGCCTCTCTGGACAGACCTTCGTGATGACCACAGTCTCTCTGCCTGCTTTGGAACCAACTATATGGCTCCATTTCAAAAGACAAAATATGTGCAAATAACCAAGTGTGTGTCTCAGTCCAGGCCCATCATCACTGTGTCGGGGGGAAATTCTTCCCAAAATCAGATCTGGATATCTAAGTATCTAGAAAAGTACAAGATAATCTGATACGTAACTTCTGAATGGTAAAATTTAAAACACATAATTCAAATTTACACACAAATGCCCACAAAATGATTGAGTAGTAGACCCCTCTCTGTGACTGGCATTTAAGTTTAGCTGAATTAAAAAAAAAAAGCTATACTAAAACTGTTAGACATTTCCTGCCTATAACTCTAAGTATGGCAGAAGGAATTCATATTTAGGGAACATTTGTCTGTTCCAGTCAGAATCATATAATTAAGCCCCGATGGTCAAACATATGCAAATCAACACTTATGCATTATCTTCTTTGTCCTTAAATAATCACTTTGGCAGGAACCTATTCTTTTAACCATTTTTTTTTTTCCTGAGGGCAGTGTCACTGGCCCTCATATGTGGGACCGAACCAGGGCTGCTGGCTTCCCAAGCCAGCGCTTAACCACCGCACCACTCTGCTGACCCTGGCAGGAACCTATTCTTGATATAAAGCAAATGAAACATTGTTCCTAATCTTAAGGAACTCAGGATCTAATGGAAGATTTAGCTTGGACATAATGATGACCACTATCAGAAAAGTGGCAAAAGAAAGTATGACAGAAGCTCAGAGCAGGGGACAAAAAGGAAGGCAGCCCACAAGAGATGCCATGTGATCTGGACCTTGGAGAGTGGGGTGTGGAGGGAAGTAGAGAAAAATGCATGCTAAATCTATGCATATAATATAGTATTTCAACGGTCTAGGAAAACTAAATAATTCAGTAAGGTTGAAGTGAATATAGGAGGAAAATACTGGAGATGGGGGTTAGTTCCAGATTGTGAAGAATGTTGTGAATGGGAAGATGAATTTTTGATTTATTTTAGGGACAACAAAGGTATTTTTGCAGAATGGCGTAGGATGATCATTTCTTTGCAAATACTTCAGAATGGGATATAAATTGGTTAATATAAAATTTTGTCTTCATAGGAGAGATACTTCTTTATCAAAGATTTATTTTAACGTGAGCAAACTGAAAGTTTCCTCTGGCAGATGATATTAGGAAAGAAGAAATGGGGAATTGAGCCCTGAAATGAAGATAATGTTGCTAGGCAGCAGTTTTTAACCAGAAAAGCCAAGTTTTGGGATATTTTTCTGAAAATAAACATGACATTAAGTGGTTCATTTATGAATGTCTTTGGCTATTCAGTAGGCTTGTATTATGCAAAACTGTATGGATTTGGATAAGAGACCATGAGCTTGACTGCCTAGTATTTTGATTGAAATGATAGCAGTGCATTATCACTAGATAAACTATTATAATTTACCTCTAATGTTTAGTGCTATTATGAGATTTATTGCATTTTACTTTTTACCCCTATGATTTCAATAAATAGTGGGAAATTGAGAAAGATCACAATTGGGGCTTCTAGCCTGCTTGCAAGGTCAGGAGAAAGATGTTAATTTCTTCTTGATTCCTTACCCAAGTCGGTTTCAAACATCTCTACTTTCAGGTTTATATATTTTTGTACATTTTGCATTGTGAAATGTACTCAAGTCCATCTGCAAAATGGTCACATTACTTCAGAAACTATTGGATGGAATGTCAATCAGCGTGCTGAGAAAGCCAGAATGATCAGAACTAATTTTGCTTCCAAGGAAAAGGTGAGTTCTCGATCTGATTCCACAATTGAACCTGGCAGTGAATGTGGAAATAGAGGATATTAAACATGTTTAATTTCTGTTTCTGTTACTTTAATCAGTAAATTCTTCATTAGTACAAATACTAAAAGCAAACTACTTATGGCCTTGATAGAAATGTTCCTTAGAGCCTTCATTTTCATCTTCACCTCAATTTCATAGTCAATCCTCTTGGGCTGCCAGCATTCAATGGGTGACTCCCCATAACCAAATTTTGCAACTCAGAGAAACAAAGAGCATCCAGGTTAGGCACAATTTTTAGCCTGACTATATTGAGCCCACCAACTAAGACATACTTCAAACCTCTGTCTGTTGATCTCCACTCAGAAACTTTGGAGGTTAGTTGGAGTAAGTGTGTTCTAATTGCTCTATGTATGCCTATTGATTTTTAAAAATCTGGCAAGGGGCCAGCCAAGTGGCTCAGTTGGTTGAGTTGGCTTGGGGCGCAAGCTCTGAGCAGCAGGGACACAAGTTCAATTCCCACATGGGCCAGTGAATGCTGTGCCTGAGCTGAGCTGTCACTGAGCTGCCAACAGGTGGCAAGATGGCTCAGCTGGTGTAACAACAAGATTGCCTGTTCGATGGTGGGCTACGCCCACCTGCAACTAAGACTAAACTCAGCACCTTGAGCTGAGCTGCCGCCTGGATGGCTCAGTGGATAGAGCGCATGCTCTTAACAACAAGGATGCTGGTTCGATTCCTACATGGGATGGTGGCTACGCCCCCCTGCAACTGAGATTGTAACACAGCACCTTGAACTTAGAGACCATGAGCTGCCAACGGGAAGACAGATGGCGACTAGCACCCTCCACAATGAAGATTGAAGAACAACAACTTGGCTGGTCCCCTTCCCTAATTCCCCAACGCTGTTCCCTTCCCCAGTTTCCCAAAAAAATCTTTTTTTAAAAAAATAAATAAAAATAAATACATCTGATAAGTAAATTTTTTCACTGTATTAGTTTGTTAAGGTTGCTGTTACAAAGTACTCTAAATCAAGTGGCTTAAATAGAAAATTATTTTATCACAAGATCTAAGTGTTGGCTCAGTCTGAGGGCTACAAGGAAATCTGTTCCAGGCCTCTCCTAGCTTCTGGTGGTTTGCTGGCACTCTTTGGTGCTTCTTAACTTCTGCTACATCACCCCAATCTCTGACTTTGTCTTCACATGGCTTTCTCCCTGTGCACATCTATGTCCAAATTTGCCCTTTTTACAAGGACACCAGTCATACTGAATTAGGGGCCCTCCCTACACCCATGTGATCTCATCTTAACTAATTACATCTGCAGCAACCCTATTTCAAAGTAAGATCACCTTCTGAGATGCTGGTAATTAAGTCTTCACAAAATTATTAAAAGCTGAGCTACCTATAAAACTGCATACTACAGAACCTTTGGAGTCGAAGCAGGGCTTTTGTCCCTCCCAACCTGTCCTCCTTGTCTTTTGACTGAGAACCATAACCCTAAAAGAAAAACAAGAGCCAAGGTTTAATGCTGATGACTTTATTGGTGATTTAAAGCTGGAGAAAGGAAAGGCCAAGAAGTTTACACCACTGAAAAGTTGATGGTCTCCAGTTGATCTCTATCGATTCTGAAACAAAGAGAAAGAGAAGTAATAACTAGACAGAAGTAATAACTTGGCCTGAGCATGATCTATGCCTCATATCTCTATTATTAAGTAGTCTCATTATAAAACATCACATTACATTAAGAGAGAGAAGTGAAGAAGGAGGAGTGGAAAGGTGGATGGGGAAGAGGAGGCCAGGAGGTGGGAATAAAAGAGAATAGAAGAGAAGGGGAGGGGAGGTAGAAACTGGGGAGGTTTAAGCTAGTATAAGAATAAGAGAGTAATACAAAACCCCCAAAACTAAAGGTGGAAATAACACTTGCTCTTCAAAAAATGGAAGAGACTTTTTTATGTGTAAGGTTGAGGCAAACAGCATCGTGGCAAGGACAAATCTGAACAAAGAATTTAAGGGTGGTTAAAATCAAGATTAAAAACAAGAGAAATGAACAGAAAGAAAAAGAAAGAGTTAAACATTTAAAGATAAATTCACTAAGTTAGTGAATAAAAATGCAATTAATACCTGGGGAATCACTGGAAGCCATCTTTAGTTGGTTTTCCTTCTCATTGGCCACCTCGCTGACCATCCTGGCCATCTCTTCCACGCTGGATTCTCTGGCCACCAGGTCTACCCTGTCCACCTCTGCCACCTTGGATACTCTGGCCACCTCGGCCATCTTGGCCTCTTTGGCCACGTTGACCACCTTGGCCTCTTTGGCCACGTTGACCACCTTGGCCTCTTTGGCCACGTTGACCACCTTGGCCTCTTTGGCCACCTCCTCTACCTCTTCTAAATGAGCTTTCCTGGTCTTGCTGTTCCTGCTGGCTGTGATGCTCATGCTGCTGACCGTGGTCTTCTTCCCCATCTTTGCTCTTATTGCCATGCTGACTTACATGTTCGCCTTGAGGTTTATTTTGCAGTTTCTCTGAGAGTTCTTTAGGTGATTCAGGATCTGTTTAATTGAGAAAACACAGATTTAGAAAGAAACAAGGAAAGAGAAAGGTTAGCCATCAATTTAAATGAGGCAAGTATGGAATCTACTGTAGCCTAAATTTAGTTAGGAGTAAAGCGTTACTGGTTGGAGTGATACTGGGTAGTCATCAGGGCCTGGTGCTTAGAAGAGGAGGGGCTGAAAAATCCTGGCCTCTTCAGAGTGCATTACTTAGCTTAGCAGTTCTTGTTCGTCCCATCACCATTTACTCTCCCCCCCCTTTTTTTTTTGTGGATGTTTCTGCCACTATTCTATATTGCCATCTATCCTGAATTTGCCATGAAATATATGAAATTACCTAAACAATCTCATAGTGTCTGAGAGAAACCACAAGATGGAGTCACTGTGTCTACCTATAGATACTCATATATGTGGTATCTTCGCACAAATCTATTGAACAGGGAGAAAATATCAGCCACCCTGGCCTTCCCAATAGCAGATCAATCACATAACACTTCCTTCCCTTTTCTTCTATTCTTCTATCACCTTCTACAAACTGTTGAGTCTGTAGACAAAGTATAAATAAACCCCACCTTATATTGATTTCTTTTGCAAATTTATGGCACCTATAATTGAGTCCCAGCCCTCACCATCTTTTGCATTAACTTTCAACCATTTCTTCATGATCTCATGGCCATCACTCGTACAAACATTCTCTTATGGATTCAACACATATTTTTTGCCCATGTGCTTTATTGTGCCTTATGTGAGAAACTAAGATTTCAGGCTTAAAAGGCACAGTTTGTGCTCTCAATCTGCTTAGTCCTCATTGTTGTCAGGTTAACAGAGAAATTGCTGTGTCACCCTCCTATTCAAAAACTTCTTTGTTGTCCATAGAATAAATTACAAATTCAGCTTCCTATTCACAACACTCTTCACAGCCTGGAACCAACCCTCATCTCCAGCTTTATCTTCCTATATTCACTTAAACCTCACTGAATTATTCGGTGCTCCTGCACCATTGAAATACTATGTTATATGCACAGATATAGGCATGCATTTTACTCTGCTTCCCACCCCACCCCCCCATGCTTCCACTCTCCAAGGTCCAGATTACATGGCATCTTCTAGTGGGAGGCTTTCCTTTTGTCCCCTGCTCTGAGTTTACATCATACCTTTTTTTGACACTTTTCCAGTAGTGGTCATCATTATGTCCAAACTAAATCTTCCATTAGATCCTGAGTTCCTTAGGATATTTACCTTTGTATCCTTGGTACCAAGAATAGGACACTGCCATGGTTATTGTTAGTTTAAAATTTATTGAATTAATATTGGGGTAGAGAATATAGATAATCAAAGCATTCCCCCCACCGCCGGAATCCTCATAGGCATACCCCTAAAAAGACAACCAAGGCCAGGTAACCTAGGCAAGAAAAAAAGTCAGAAGGAAAGCAGTGGCCACATTTTCTAGACCTGAGAGAACTCTTAAATCTAAAGCAGGGCTTGCCAAGTAGCTCAGTTGATTAAGAGCATGAGCTCTGAGCAACAGGGTTGCCCATTCGATTCCCACATGGGCCAGTAAGCTGTGCCCAAGCTGAGCTGCCAACAAGTGGCAGGATGGCTCAGCTGGTGAGAGCACGTGCTCCTAACAACAAGGTTGCTGGTTCGGTTCCTGCATGGGATGGTGGGCTGCACCCACCCACAACTAAGACTGAACACAGCAACTTGGGCTGAGCTGCCCTGAGCTGCCGACGGGAAGCCAAATGGCAACTGGTGTCCTCCACAACTAAGATTGAGGAACAACAACTTGGCTGTTCCCCTTCCCTAATTCCCCAACACTGTTCCCCTTCCCTAATTCCCCAATAAAATCTTTTTTTTAAAAAAATCTAAAGCAAACAATTCTTTTTTTTTTGTCTTTTATGTTCTTTCTGCAATATGAAACTAATAAGATTAAACTATATGGAATGGTTGAGAAAGGAAATCTTAGAGGTGAAGCATGATCTTTTAAATTAAAGTAAAAAGAGTAGAAATTTCGGATTACAACAGTGACCAGAGATTCCTAGAATCCATTTAGAAAAATTGCAAATAAGTCAATTGAATTAAAAATAACTCACCTACTACTGGGGACTCTTCCTCTTCATCTTGAGAGACTTCTGCAAAGAAAGAACAACAAAAAAACTTTAATGCAAACAATAACATCATAACCTGAGAGGAAGGATCATTGACAAGTCAGGAACTGGGGAAAATCATTAAGCACGTAAAGGTTTTCTTTAAGTAACAAAATTTTTAGTTGACTCATATATTCAATTCTGCTGCTTCTTTGGTGACATTATTCATTATATTCATGGAGATATAATTTATTAGCTCTCTCATGTACTATAGTCTTTTCTTATATCCTCCCTTCTACACACACTCCCTCCCTTGTCATTAAAACTGACTTCAAATTTTTCATTTGGCATGTATAAAGCTAATAATGGCTTTAAATTTCACCTACTTGGAGGCATCTTACCATATAAACAGGTATCAAGGTTTTGATAACAAAAGAATGAAGCCCCCAAAGGTATAACTATTGCATTGTGTTGTACACCTGAAACTAATAAAAAAAGAAAAAGAAAAAAAACAACAAAAAAAACCAAAAGAATGAAGCATTGGTGCAGTAAATAAGTAAGGTGCAATAGTAAACTTACTGATTAAATAATAGAAGTACTTTAGCTAAATTACAAAGTATCTTTATGATTTCATCCAAATTAGTTAAATGTCAATGGAGATAATGTCCTTACAAATGTAAGTGATTAGTATTATTCAATCATTAGTCTTTGATTGTAGAAGGATTTAGAGAACAGCATTTACAAATGAGTAGGGTGCTGATGTTCAGACACTATTTAGATATCTGACAGAATATTCCAATGTGGAAAGGAAGGAAATGGCCCATATCTATCAATATGACTGAGGACCACTAAAACTTAGGGGTTTGTTATCCCATTTTGCCTTTTGCTAGACTCAATTTTGAGAGTTTTCAAGAGACAAATACTAAGCAAATGTAAAAGGTATGATAGGTTCTGAAGAAAAATGAAAGGAACACATCCTTGAAAAAGAATTTACCTGGTTCTTCAGGTAAGTCTTCAGAATCAGTACCTAGGATTTAAAAAGAAAAAAAACAAGAAAAAGATAAATTTAAGATATAATTTGATAAACCCCAGTTGTACATTTGTTCAAAGGCAAGTAAGTTTAGATATAAAAAATTAGAAAATGCTTAAGAGAATTAATAATAATAATAATAATAATAATAATAAAAGGTTTGGATACAGTGGACCAACATTTCCCAAAGTGGAACTCTAGATCAGATCAGGTTCTGAAGAAAAATGAAAGGAACATATCCTTGAAAAAGAATTTACCTGGTTCTTCAGGTAAGTCTTCAGAATCAGTACCTAGGATTTAAAAAGAAAAAAAACAAGAAAAAGATAAATTTAAGATATAACTTGATAAACCCCAGTTGTACATTTGTTCAAAGGCAAGTAAGTTTAGATATAAAAAATTAGAAAATGCTTAAGAGAATTAATAATAATAATAATAATAATAATAATAAAAGGTTTGGATACAGTGGACCAACATTTCCCAAAGTGGAACTCTAGACCTGATCATTGATTCTAAAGCAGAGATTAAAAGAGTGTCAAATTTTTACTAGTTCTGCATTATATATAATGAAAAGGAGAGCCACAATGATTGCAGCAAATAAAGATGTGACATCTTGCAACAGAGAAAACTTGAGAACTGAAAGCATCTACAACAATAGTACTTACTATCTATACTAACATGACTTTACTATTCTGGAAAACTCTTGCCCATAAAGGTAAATGTTTCAAATAATTGTTTGTTATTTCAGGAATTTGCCCCAAACCTATTTAAACAAATATTAATCTGCTCACCTTTTCAGTGGCATCAATTGTTTTCTCTCCAAGCCTCAGAACCCTTCACTCCTAAACTCTTAAAACATGAATCTTACCTATTCGTAGTAAAGCCCTCCTTAAACCAGACCCCCAAACTTTATTTTTAAAGATTCCAACTTTGCCCTTTTTCCCCAGAGGCACATCCAGGTAAAATAGCACTATTCTTACCAAGGTGAGGATAAGCTTTACCTCATGACAGATTGTTTTGGTAGTGTTTGTGGACATCCTACATTTAACATTTTAAGCTATATATTTACTTGAAAGTTATTCACATTTTGATAAATAAAGGTTCTATGAAATATTCAGAGAAGCATAGCACTGCACTTAATTAGGCTGTAAGGCTGCCCTTGAGAAGTGGGTGAATTAGGGACGGATGTCAAGAGGAAAATCCATTTGGGAACAAGCAGAGATGTGGAACAAAGGAATTTATGTGTTGAACAGAGATATTAACTTGAAAATATTCAACATATGTAAGTCAGTTTCAAGTCATTTTAGATTATGGAAAAGCTCAAAGAGGTCACAAATGAGGTAGAAAGATCATGAGATTTGAAATCTGACGGCTGAATCTATAAAACAGCTTTACATTTGCTAGTTGCATAAGCTCTGAGAAACAGTTAAACTCTAAAGTTATGGTTCAAAGGTAAAATATGGATAATAATATCTACTTCAAATTGTTGTGGTAAATAACCAATGACATAATATATGTATAAGACCAGGCATAAAGTAAATTCCCAGTACACACTTTTTCAAAAAAAAATCTTTCCTTAGAGTTTTACTGTTATTCTCACCTCATTCCCAAACTATCACCAAGTGTTAGGCTTTGAGACACAAAGAATTTTATCATAAAATACCCTTTCATGGATGCTTATTAAAGCTTACACATCTTTCCGGGAAATCTGAAATTGCCATTTTAGAATTACCTCCCCCATGAACTGCAACTGTGTCTCAATAGATGGCAACAAGTTAAAACTCAAATAATCTATTAGAATTCCATGTATTTGTTTAATATTACTACTTTGTTCACGTAGGCTGCTTCTATATAATGACAAAATATTTAAGAAGAAAATAAAATTTTATTCTAACTTCTAATTGTTTGTTTTACAGGAAGTCTGGTATCTGAAAGTTTGCAGTTATTTAAGTGATTATCTGAATTTTGACTTTGTATCTAGACATTTGGTACCATTAGGACATGCCATTTATCTTCTCTATTTAAAAGAGCTACAGGTTGATAAAGCATTAGCCTTCCTCTTCTGTTATATATAAATTCATTCATTACTGCCTGAAATTATCTATTCCCAGGAATCCCTAGCTTTATTATAAATGCATGCTTGCCAAATGGTTACACGACCAGACTTATAAGTATTTTAAAAGAATAAGTAATGTAATGGAGAGAAAAAAATTAATAGTGCCTACCTTATATGAATATTTTGATGAAATAAACAAAAAAATTAATCAAAATTCTCAATATTTCTGAATGTTCAATTGTTTGATGACAAAGAAATGAGATATCTAAATGAACTATAGAATTTTCACTCCATTTAGATGACCTGTTTCACACAGAGTGAATAACTGAAAATCTATATATCTAAAAACAGCAGAAGATGCGGGCAGAGGCCCAAGTTGTCAGAGACATTTGAAATGAGTGAAAAATAGAAACTAATGATGCCTTCTCTTTTTTTGACCTAGTCTCTGAAAATAAAGTACTTAATTTCTGAGAAGGGACAGTTCCACTCTACTTTATTGCATGAATTTTAACCCCGTCATCCCTTGTGAAATCCTTATTTCCCTCCTCTTACCATTATTGATCTTGTGAGCTGAGCTCAGGGCCAGCAAGGCCATTGATAGCAAGAGCAGCAGCATCTTGGTAGAAGCCATGGTGTCTCTCTCTCCTGATGCTGCAGGAACCTCAGACAAACTCCTTTATAAGACCAAGGAGAACAATATCACCATTTAAGCCCATAGGTTGGACAGCTTTCTCCCGTATCTGATTTGCTATTTGGGCCTCCGCCAGTCTGTTGGGCTCAAGTTCAATGGAAAACCATAAATTGGTCACGCTCTTTAAAATAATTGTTCCTCCTCAACTACTAGTTGTAAGGATTAACAGTTGTCTTCCATTTTGTCATATTTAGTTCAGAACTGTGGTTCTGTTTTACTAACCTACCCAACGCTGTTCAAGCTGTCCAATGTCAATTACCTCAGTCCTCCTTCCTATGGAATGAGCCAACAGAGTCATCATGAAATGAAAGGCTAAAATAACAGAAATATAATCACAGGATGAAAGAACAACAAAGGGTCAAGAAAGACTAGTATAAATTATCTTAATATGGCTTGAAAAATGAAAGCAGTTGCCAGTAAGAGATTAAAACCATCCTCAGACTCAATGACTATAGTTATTCAGAATACACTCGAGTTCATGATTTGTATGGATCATGGAATCTTAAAACTAAAATGATCAGAATAGTGAGTAAACAATATAGTACAAGGAATAACTGTAAATTAAGAGGTTCATCTTAGAAAGAGATTTACTTAATTGTATAGAACATATACTTAATTGTATAGAACAAACAGCAATCTCGTGTGTATAGTTCTGGAAGTTACAAAAGAGCTATTGATTTAAAAAGGAGGATATTTTGAAGATAATGTAAAATACTGTGAAGTAATTTCTTATAATTATTTATTTTAGATAATTTTAAATTTTGTTGTATATCTGCTGACTCCATTAACTCAAGGTAGAGAGATTATTTTTCTGTTCCAATATTAGCCAAGGACCATCCACTAGGCCTCCTTAGCTGTTGTATAAGGTGAGAAGTGCCACCCGAGGCTATACTGATGCTCCCTTAGATTGCCATCTGTCTTAGTCCATTCAGGCTGCTATAACAAAATATCATAACTGGGTGGCTTAACAACAGAAATTTATTTCTCACAGTTATGGAGGTTGAAAAGTCTAAGATTAAGGCACCGGCAGATTTGGTCATAGGTTGCCACCTTCTCCCTGCGTCCTTACATGGTAGAAGGCACAACAAAACTCTCCAGAGTCTCTTTTATAAGGGCACTTATAGTACTTATTATGTATCAGGCATTGTTCTAAGTGCTTAATGTGTATTAACTCATGTATTGTTTATATAAATTTAGTTTTTAAAATATTTTAACTTATTTGGTTTAGTATGTATAATTTAATGTTTAGATATATGATTCACATTTACATTTATAACCGTCAAAATTTGGCGTCTATTCCACCAATCTTTTAGCCTTTCCCCATTGAGTATGATGTTTGCTGTGGACTTATCATATATGGCCTTTATTATGTTGAGATATGATCCCACTATTCCCACTTTGCTAAGAGATTTTATCATAAATGGCTGCTGGATTTTGTCAAATGCTTTTTCTGTATCTATTGATATGATCATATGATTTTTATTTTTCATTTTGTTAATGTGATGTATTACGTTAATGGATTTGTGGATATTGAACCAACTTTGCATACCAGGAATAAATCCCACTTAATCATGGTGTACAATCTTTTTAATGTGATGCTGAATTCAGTTTGCTAGTATTTTGTTGAGGAATTTTGCATCCATGTTCATTAGGGATATCAGCCTGTAGTTTTCCTTTTTGGAAATATCTTTGTCTGATTTTGGGATCAGAGTAATAGTGGCCTCATTAAATGTGCTTCTGTATTTTTTGGAATAGTTTGGAATAAAGGAACCTTTCCTCCTTCTGTATTTTTTGGAAAGTTTGAGGAGAATAGGTATTAATTCTTTTTTGAATATTTTGTAAAATTCACCTGTGAAGCCATCTGGTCCAGCACTTTTGTTTGTTGGAAGCTTGTTGATTGCTGATTCAGTTTCTTTGGTCGTTATCAGTCTGTTCAGAGGTTCTGTTTCTTTTTGGTTCAGACTGGTAGATTGTATGCTTCTAGAAATTTATCCATTTCTTCCAGATTGTCGAATTTGTTGGCATATAGTTGCTTGTAGTATTTTCTTAAATTTTCTGTATTTCTGTGGTATCTGTTGTCACTTCTCCTCTTTCATTTCTGATTGTATTAATTTGGGTCCTCTCTCTCTTCTTCTTGGTGAATCTGGCTAAGGGTTTGTTGATTTTGTTTATCTTTTCAAAAAACCAGCTCTTGGTTTCATTGATCTTTTGTATTGTTTTCTTGGTCTCTATTTCATTTATTTCTGCTCTGGTCTTTATTATCTCCTTCCTTGTACTCCCTTTGGGCTTGTTTTGTAGTTCTTTTTCCACTTCCCTTAGGTGTAAAGATAGTCTGTTGATTTGAGATTTTCCTTCCTTCTCTAATTAGGCCTATACTGCTACGACTTCCCTCTTAGGACTGCATTCGCTGCATCCCAGAGATTTGGGGTCATGGTGTTTTCATTTTTGTTTGTCTTGAGGTATCTTTTGATTTCCTCCTTGATCTCATTTTTGACCCACTCACTATTTAGTAGCATGTTATTTAGCCTCCATGTATTCGTAAGCTTTCCGGATTTCTTCTTATAATTGATTTCTAGTTTCATAGCATTGTGGTCAGAGAAGACACTTGATATGATTTCAATCTTCTTAAATTTGTTGAGACTTGTTTTGTAACCTAACATGTGGTCTATCTTGGAAAATGCTCCATGTGGACTTGAGAAGAATGTATATTGTTGTTTTGGGGTGAAATGCTCAAAAAATATTGATTAAATCCAGCTGGCCTGAAGTGTCATTTAAGGCCACTGTGTCTGTGTTGATTTTCTGTCTGGAGGATCTGTCCATTGGTGACAATGGCGTGTTGAAGACCCCTACTACGATAGTGTTACTGTTTATCTCTGTCTTTATGTCTGTCAAAATCTGTTTTATATATTTAGGAGCTCCTATATTGTGTGCATAGATGTTTACTAGGGTTATGTTCTCTTGTTGAATTGATCCCTGTATTATTATGTAGTGGCCTTCTTTGTCTTTTATTGTAGTCTTCATTTTAAAGTCTATTTTGTCCGAAATAAGTATTGTTACTCCAGCTTTTTTCTCATTTCCATTTGTGTGAAATATTTTATTCCATCCCTTTACTTTCAGTCTGTGTGCATCTTTTGATCTAAGATGACTCTTTTATAGACAGCATATGCATGGGTCGTGTTTTCTTGTCCACACAGCCACTCTATGTTTTTTTGTTTTTTAAAGATTTTATTGGGGAATTGGAGAGGAACAGTGTTGGGGAACCAGGGAAGGGGAACAGACAAGTTGCTGTCCTTTTGTTCTTCAGTGTAGTTGTGGAGGACATTGCCTCACTGGCCCACGTTGGTATGATCATTATGCTCTTCCCGGCTGAGGCAGATTGGTCACCAGTCTCTGGATGACCACTCATGGGAGCTCTTGGCAGCTCACACTGGCTGCAGGCCGCTCACGCTGGCTGTCGGCCACTCACTATAGCCTATGGCAGCCCATTGCAGCAGGGGCTGCAGCTACACTGTCGCCGGTGACTCACAGCAGCCCAGCTCCAGGTGGAGCTGTTGTTCACCATCTTAGCTGTAGAGGGCAGAGCCACTGGCCTTCATATGTAGGATCTGAACTGGGGCTCTGCTGCTCAGAGCCAGCATCCTAAGCCAGCTCTTAACCAATGTGCCACTCTGCCGATCCTACTCTATGTCTTTTGACTGGACATTTAGCCCATTCACATTTAAAGTGATTGTTGATAGGTGCATATTTATTGCCATTTTGTTATTTGTATTTCTTGTCTTCCTGGATTAGCTTGTTTTCCCCTTTCTTCTGTTTAAAAAGGCCTTTTAACATTTCCTGCAATGCTGGCTTGGTGGTAATGACTTCCTTACACTTATTCTTTTCCGAGAAGCTCTTTATCTCTCCTTCAATTTTAAGTGATAGCCATGCTGGGTAGTGCAATCTTGATTGTAGGCCTTTATTTTGCATCACTTTGAATATCTCCTGCCACTCCCTTCTGACCTGCAGAGTTTCCGTAGACAAGTCAGCTGTTAGTCTTATAGGAGTTCCTTTGTATGTAACCTGCTATATTTCTCTTGCTGCTTTTAGGATCCTATCTTTGTTTTTAAGCTTTGCCATTTTAACTATGATGTGTCTAGGTATGGGCCTGTTTGGGTTCAGCTTCTTTGGAACTCTCTGCACTTCCTGGGCTTGTATGTCAATTTCCTTCACCAGAGTAGGGAAGTTTTCAGTCATTATTTCTTTAAATACATTCTCAATCCCTTGCTTCTTCTCTTCTCCTTCTGGCATTCCTATGATGGAATTGTTGTACTTCATGTTGTCCCACAGGTCTCTTAAACTATTTTCATTGATTTTTATTCTTTTTTCTTTTTGTTGTTCCAACTGGGCGATTTCTGCTATTTTGTCTTCTAAATCATTGATCCAGTCCTCTGCTTCATCTAATCTACTGGTGATTCCTTCGAGTGTGTCCTTCATTTCAGTCACTGTATTCTTTAGTTCTAACTGTTGTTTTTTATGATTTCCCTATCCTTTTTTATGTCCTTGCTAAGTTCCTTAAACACTCTTATCATCAGTGTTTTAAAACTGTCTGAAAGGTTGGACACCTCTGTTTCATTTAGTTCCATTTCTAGAGGTTTGTTCTGATCTTTTACTTGGGACATGTTTCTGTTTCTTCATTCTGGCTGTTTCTCTGTGATTGCTTCAATGTATTAGATAGATCACCTAGAGAAAAAAAAGAAAAAAGAAAAAAAGAGGAAAAAAAAGGAAAAAAGGAAGAAAAATAAAAGAAAAAAAAAGAAAAAAGGAAAAAAAAAGTGGGGGACTTTCTGCCCTCTTTAATCTGCAGACCACTTGCTCAGCAATAGAATCTGTGGGTGACTCAGCACCATCTGTTGCGGGGAAGGGCTTAAAGTGTTATGCGCCAGCCTCCCTCTCCGGCTTGCAGTGAGCTTTCCACAATTAGCTGCTGTGTGCTCTGGAACCCTGCTCACTACCAAAAATCCTCAGAGGTTGTTGCGGGTTGTCTGCTGTTGCAAAAAACTCTCCGTGGCCTAAGGAGGTGGGGGCCAGGCACCAGGGGCTCAGGGTGCCTCCGGCAACACAGCTGTAGGTGGGCGGGGCAGGTCTCCAAGCCACCACAGGATGTGGTCAGTGGCCCTTAGCAAGTCAGAGCAGTGCACACTCCTGCACCGGCAACCAGCCCACACAAACTTTCCAGGATAGCCCTGGCCAGGTCACACAGGCACACAGCTCATGACCCAATGCCCCCAGGAAAACTCCCAGTCTCAGTCTGTCCTAATCAACTGCTTGCAGGTCAGGATGAGCAGCCCAACAGCCAATCCCCACCCTGGCAACTCTGCACAAGCAGTGTGGAGAGCAAGGACCCAAGGTGGCTTGCAAACTCCTGTGTCTCAATGAACAGCCTGATGGAACTGGAGCACACCCCCCAGGCATTTCCCTGGCTACGCAGCACAGGCAGGGTGGAGGGTGGGGAATCCAAGGCCACATGTATGTCCATGCACACACGCATTCCTGCACCAATTTCACCAGCCCAATGCAGTCCAGGACCTGACCCTCTGTCGGAGGACCCAACCCTGAAAAAATGGTGCCCTCCTGTACACTACTTGTGTGAAAGCTCCACACCAGGGGAACAGTGGTCCCCAAAACCTCCAGCTTCCTCACCAAAGGCGCTCAGGTCAGTCCTTCCCCACAGGCTCCTGGGCCGGACTCACACAGCTACTCCCTCCACCAGAAACCGGGTGAGTACTCACCAGTGAGCGAGTCCATGTGCTGCCTCCACTGGTTCTGTAGCCACCCTCAGCCTCACCGAGCTGAGCAAAGAGAGTCCTCACTAATTTCTACTGCCTGCTATCGTAGAACTCCTCTTCCTGGCAAAGAACTCTGGGATAGTGAGCTCGGTGTTGGGCCGGAGGGTCTCTCCTCCAACCAGAGAATCCTCCCCACCTCTGAGGTGTCCTTCACGGGGTTCACCCTCACTCGTCTCAACTCCTCCTACCAGACTCAACATGGCCTCCTCTTTAAGTCCTTTGTTTAGAGGTTCTGTTCATCTAGTGTTCAGGGGACTTCTGAGGTTGAATGTTGTATAAATTATTTGTAATTTTGGTGTGATCCTGGAAGACAGTTGGCACAGCATCTGTCTATTCCACCATCTTACTGGAAGTCTCTCCTTCTCTAGATCTTAATATCTACTCACTTGACCATTTTCCTGAGGCAATCCCATCCTACCCCACGGCTTTAGCAATTGCTTATATGATGATACCATATCTAAATCCAAGGCCTGAGTCCTCTCCTGAACTTTAGGTCATTATGTCTTTTATAAATGGCACTGCCTGGATATCCACCAAGAGCCTTAAATACATGTTCGACATCAGTGCCATTGTAGTTCTTGTTCTACATGAAAAGTTGTTCTTATTCTCTTCCATCTTTCTGATTTCTATTAATAGGAATACCCACTACTTCTTTATTACAATAAATTTCTTCCCTCATAAAGCCTTTTTTTCTTTTGATGTCTGTGAAAATAAATCTCCTGATTCTTTTTATATACTTTAAAAAATTTTGTCTGCTTCATTAAATCTTCATTTTTAAATAAACTTATTAGTTAAGAGGTATGGAAGATACTGCTAATTGCTTATTCACTATCCATTTTTACCAGTTAGCTCACATAGCCACAATATGATCTGCGTGGTAATGGGTCTGGCTAAAAAATCTTCATTTTCAGACTCATTGCTGCAGGGTATGACTTCAGATTTTGAATTTTCTTTGAGTGGTACTTTTAGGAAAGACTACTTCCAGAGTACTACTTGCCTTTTCCCTTCTTACTGCCTGAAATGCAGACACATTCCTTAAAGTTTAACGGCCATCTTCAATATGGGGCCACAATATGAGAATGGATTTCAACAATGTTTTTTCTCTGAACCCAGTACTCCTTCAGTATAAAGGGGTTTAATGAGTTGCAACTTGAGAGTCCATGTTAGTTTTTGGTATAAAGTTTTCTTGATTGAGGGAAAACTAGAGGATTGGGATATTTTTCCCTCAAAGAATGTCTGACATGTGCAGAATACTTCCAGTCTTCAGCAGGGGCAGCTGCCAAACCAGTCCCCCAGCTTGTCATTCAGGTGCCATGCTAATGTCCCCTAGAACAATCAATCTCGAAAATCTGTGGTGACAGTATTTTCTAGCCTCAAGAACATACCTCTGTGTCCCAGTTTTAGTATAAAGAGACTAAAGAGAAGAGCAATGAACCTTATTATGTGATTACTAAAGGTACAGTAGTGAGAACTGTCTAAAGAAATACAAGCTGGGAGTTTTGCTATCAAACAGATAGCTCAAGATAGCTCAAATGAATTACATTTTCTTTTACTACTAGAGATCTATTTATGCTCTATTTTATAAAATCAGAGACATCAGTTAAGTTTTTCAATTTTTATCTGACATTCTCAAGTCCCTTAAAATCCAAGTCTCCAAAACTGAACTTGTCAACTTTCCCTCAAAATTTACACTTTCTTTACCAATTCACATTTTAAATGCCTCCAATATCAGAGCAACTTTTACACATCTTTCTTTTCATTCTTTCATAGCATAAGAAATTGAGTCCTTTTCATTTCCAGGCCTATGTTAGACATTGTATTGCAAAGATGAAATTTCTGGCCACAAAAAAATTACAGCCTCACGTGGAAACATATACACAGAGGTGATCATAATGCAAGTATTCCTTTAGGCCAGTGCATACAAACAAAAGTGAAAAGCAGTAAATGGAGCACCAAAGTCTGCCTGTGAAAATCAGGGAAGACTTCACAGAGAACATAGCATTTCAATGCAGGTGGTAAAATCATAGTGAAATGTCAGATGGCTGGCTGGATAATGAGCACATTCCAAGAAGAGAAAAATGTGAACAAAAACAGAGAAGTGTGGAGAACAAACCATATTTGGAAGATTGAATGTACAGTAGTGCCCTCTTATCCAAAAAGGATACATTCCAAGATCCCCAGTGGATGCTTGAAACTGCAGATATTACTGAACCCCATATAGACTGTTTCTTTTCCTATACTTATATGCACTTTATGGCTTTTCTTTGGCATATCCAAACTGCCAGAATCACTGCCTCTGCACTTTGGGGCTATTCTTAAGTGAAATAAGAATTATTTGAACTTAAGCACTGCGATACCATGACAACTGATCTGATAACTAATATGGCTAGTAAGTGGGTGGGAAGCATAATCAGTATGAATATGCTGGACAAAGGGATGATTCATAGCCCAAAAGGAAGGAGCAGGATGGCATGAGATTTCATCACACTACTCAGAACACTGTGCAATTTAAAATGTATGAGTTGTTTATTTCTAGAATTTTCCATTTAATATTTTTAGACCATGGTTGACTACAGGTAGCTGAAACCCTGGAAAGTAAAACCACAGATAAGGGGGAACTACTGTAGTTTGTTATTTCTGAATTATAGTGTTTTAAGAGATAAAACAGTTAAAGTGGAGGGAGAAAAGACTGGGCATACAAGTAGAGAACAAATGGTAAAACCATATGACAGTAGTCTGGTGTGCCATGCAAAGGAGTTTGTATCAATTATGCTTTACGGAATGGGAGACAATTAACAAATATCACACAAAAAAGTAAGATCATTAGATTACTGTGTTAGAAAGATGACACTGGTAACTGTGTTGAGAGGAGTGGTTTACTGCAATTCCTCAATAAATACATAGTGAGCACTGGAGTTAGGGCAATGCTAATTAGCATAAACAAAAAGAAATGCTAAAGATACATTTTAGAAGTAGAATAAATAGAATTGATAGAATTAAAAGTAAAATAAGTAGAGTTTTCTGAAATTAATTTCTCTTTTTTTCATGTAAAATAGGTAATCAAAGAACAAATGAAAGCATATTTGGAGGAAGATATGTTGAAATTAAAGTTTAAGGTGCCTTGTGTGAGATCCAAGTGAAAACATTTAGTGTCTCACGTGTACCCCGAAAATAGGTGCCGAACAAACATTACCGGAATCAATATATTGCTATATGGTCAGGATAGACCTAGAATGACATAAATATTTGAAAATCACAAATATCTAGGCACTTAAAGTTATGGTTGTAAATGAGATAGAACCCAACATGTATATCAGGCAAGAAAGGAATAAAGAAGAAGACAGCTAAAGACACCCTGGAGAAAACCAAGAGTTAAAATATAGGAGAAATCAAGGAGCCAGGGTGGGAAAGGTGCGGGGAGCCAGCCCCTGCAGGACCAGGGTTTCCCTCAGGTGTGGACCAAGTCAGCGAGGCGAAAGAAGGGAGTGGAGACACTGGGGAGTCTACAAGTGTCACGCTTTATTGTTACAGCCTGTCCCCTTTTATAGGGGCTTCTGACCATTATCTCAATCACAAGTTATGTTTCACATGTTCATGATGTTTTCTCTTACTCAGGACTTTTACAGTCTTTACTTTTTTGTAATTGTATCTTTCCAGGGTACACTGTGGCCTATTCTATGTCAAGGATTTTACTTATCGTCGAAAGAGTGGTTACCATGACTACCTCACAGGGCGCATACTTGACTATTGCCAAGAGACTAGCAGTGGCTGAGTTTTGGGCAAAAACCCATCTAAAGTCTATTTCTATGTGATTATAATACTTAGTAGCAAAAGGAGTCTCAAACTTTTCCTATCCTACGAAGAGTTGCATATTATTGCAATAGAGAGTAACATCTGTTTCTCAGTCAAAGTTTCAGTATCTGTTGCTACAGCAATGTACAAAGCAAAGAGTTAAAACAAGGCCGTTAATTAACATACCTCATGGTCAGTAAGCTGTGTCTTATCAGAACTTTCATGGCCAAGAGACGTTAGTCTCCAGGTCTCCAAGGAAACTTTTCACAGCTGCATAGGCAAGTAAGCTCAAGGACGGATGACATCAACAGTTTCTCACAGAGGCTGTCGGTTTCTCACAGACAGGCTTTTTGGCCTATGTGGCCAGAGGCTTGAGCCTCAGTTTCCAAGGAGCTTGAGTCCCCTTTTACTCAGTCCTGGGGTCCCAAAGGAGGCTGTAGCCTGGGTTGGGTTGTCTCCTCTCTTATGAGATCGTGCCCATCATTGACTTACACAGTCAGCTCCTTTTGGGGTACCACAGGAACTTGCCATAAATGCAGTGAAAGTACTGTCTCCTATAGGATCTGATGTGGAGGAAAGGCACATCGGTTCATAGAGACAGGAGATATTACATGACCAACCATAAGGCAGCATCCCAGACATCCAGTGCTGAACGTGGATCTTTATTTCAAGGTGGCTTTGTCATACACTAGGGTGCTGTTGGCCCCCAACAGAAGGGGACCAAGAAATCACCGGAAAGGACTCAGTGACACCAACAGAAGAAGAAAATACTAAGAAGTCAGTTAAGGCGTAGAAGAATGAACAGTAGCCATTGTGAATGAGTAACAAAGTCTTTAGGAGAAAGGAGAATAAGATGAGATGAAAATAGAACTGGATCTATTATGGAAGATTTTATAGAAATTAAAAGTACAATAGTAAAATTAAAATCCGCAGTGGAGGCAGAAGGAGCTAGCAAAGGGGATTCATCAGAAAATCAAATAGCTCATGTTGGGGACTATAAATTAAACTATCTAGGGCAGTTTAGAGTAGAGGGTTAATTAGAAGTCAGGAACTCAAAGCCAGGCTGCCTGCATTCAAATCCTGATTCTGTCACTTTCTAGTTCCATAACTTTGGGAAAATTATTCAGTCTTCCTGGCCTTATTGTGATTAAAGAAAAGAAATGAATGAAGGATGAGCAATCAACATATAGATAATTCGGCACAGAAGCCAAAATCAAAGCTAGATTAGAAGAAAGAAATTTTTTTCTTAGCTGAAAAAGGCCGAAGTAGGTTGAAAGCGCAAATCAATAAAAATAAAAAGTCCATATTAGTTATATCTCATTAAAGGTTTAAATCTACAAATACAATTGTTTCATTTCATAAAATATTGACACCACAACGTGTAACTTGTAAAGACGACCTAAAACCATGAACAGTTTTGTTAAAAACTGTAGGTAATGGGTAGAAGTGGGTATAGTTAGTTACAAGGAAATCAAATTAAGACTGACCTAATAAATATAAGAAACTTTAATCAATCATATATGAAATTAAAGAATTTTACATTACAGCTAATTGTTTACTCACTATCCATTTTATCTTATTATTATATCATTACAGCTAAGTGATACCCTTTTCCAAATATTAAATCAGTAAGGGTTAAAAGTTTGATGAGTAAATTTATTCAAGTGCCTTGAAAAATTGTTTGTCAGTATTTATTGTACTAAAGCTAGATATATCCTACTCTGTGACGTAGCAATTCTAGTCCTAGATGTAGACACAATAGTAACGTAATATATGTGCATTATATGATATGTACAATAATGAGCAGTCTTATTTGAAGCAGTCCAAACTATAAATAACCATATGTTTGTCAATAGAAGACTAAATAATAAATTAAAATACAGTCTTAAGAAGGAATATTATACAGCAACAAAAATGAACATTTTACTACCATCCTTATACAAGATGCTCATACTATTTTATTATATTGCAGATAAAATTTAAAATAGTTCAATTAATCATTATGCAAAGATGTATGTGTAGGGACAGTAGAGGGTATTGTCTAGGAAAGGGCACAAAGATTCCTGTGGGGTACTGTAATATATTCATAATATACTATTTATTGAGCTGATTTTAATTACATGGTTGTGTTTCTCTGTAAATATTTCTCAATCTACATACTTATAATGTGGGCATTTTCCCATAGGCATGTTATACTTTAACAAAATATATTTACTTATAAGTTAGTAATTTCGATGATATGTTTGTGTACACTATATAAGTTATTTAAACTATATAAGTAAAGATATAGGAAACAGTCATTCTCTTTGGGGAATTCAAAATTATACAATTTTTAGGAGGTAAGTTATATGATCTATCAAAGTGTACCTTGTATTTTATCCAGAAATCTCATTCTCAGAATTTATTCTGTAAGTGTTGCTGCATATGTAGGTAAATCAATCAATCAATAAATATTATAGCAGCACTGTTTGTAACAGCAAAATACTGGGAACAATATAACTGGTGATCTAACTGGTTAAATAATTATGGACCACCAATATAATGGAATGCAATTCAATCATTAAAAAGAATTTATAGGTATATAGCTATGTATGGTATGCATATGACAAGATATCCAAACAAAAGTTTAGTATGACCCCATTTCTATGTATATGAAAGAAAAGAACTCTCTCTCTCTCTATATATATATATATAATATATATATTATATATAGCAATTTTATATATAATCTATATTTTATATACCTGTGGTATATATAATATATTTATATATAATCTATAATATAGCTATTTTATGTATCTATGTATCTATTTTTTCACATTATAATATATGTAATATGTATTATATGTTATATATTGTATGTAGCTATTTATATAATCTATAATATATGTATTTTATATATCTACATATTTACATGTGTATTATATACAATCTATTTTATATATCTATATATAGATATATAACTGTATGTATAGATAGAGATAGAGATAGAGATAGAGGTGGAGCAAGCCATGCTGTGTACAGAAAATATCTAAAAATATAAACAAAATTTTACTAGTGATTTTTTTTCTGGAAATGAAATTGTGGTGAAGATGATGAGTAAGACCACCTTTTTTTTTTATCCTTCTGTATTGTTTAAACTTTTTATAAATTTTTTATATTTAAAAATAATAACGAAAATGAAGACCCTTGCCAGCAAGCTGTAGTCTGACACAGTGAATGAGGACGGCCCCACAATTTGCCTTAACTTCCTGCTTCCTCATTTGCTCCTGCCAGATAGTGATCTTGGCTTTTAGCCATGACCTCAAGTCTAGTTCCAGTTAATACTTAGCACCTTCCTTTCTGTCATCTGATGATTAATCATTTCAACTCTTAACCCCACCTGTACCCATCATTGACATTTATCCACTTTCACCTGATAATTGAACTTCACTGTTTCTTTATTGCAGGCCTTCCTTCCAGGTAGTTTCACCCACTGCTCTTTAGAATTGATAATAGTCATGACCTTGGTTTCAGTGTCCATTTACCCTTTAGACTAAAAATCAGTATCTGTTGATAGTTAAAGCTTAGTAAACCTGGGTTTGATGCCCACAGCTTTGTGTAAACTCTTTCAGCCATTCTATTATTTAATCTCGTCCTGACAACCTTGGGAAGAAGGTGCTATTATCAATATAATATTAATAAATAAATTAAGCCATGGATTATATTTGTCTTGTAAATTTTGGAGCTGAGATTTGACATGAGGACTATTTGACCCAGACAGAGTCCATGGTTTTAACTACTATATTATACTGCACAGGATATTTTGCCCAACACTTATTATAATCTGCCTCATATTTTTATTTGTGTTTCATTTTTTATTTGCTTATAAATTTTTCAAAAGGACTACAGTATTTTGTCATTGTTTTTGGAATCCTGAACATACAAGTAAGGGGACATTCTCTTGCATTTGCTTTCTACTTTTGAGTTTTCACTAATTTCTTTCTATTTTGTGAGCTTGATTAAAAAATAAAATAAATGCAGTGCTATTTTGCTGATACTATTATGGTCAGGTTAAACATCATTGAATTTGAGGCTGCGAAATCTGTACACACAAAAAAAAAAACCTTGTTAAATTTACACTGTCTTTCTAGTTACTTCTTTACCATTTACTACTCCTTGCCCAAATCCTCATCTTTTCAGTTCTTCATGAATTTGTTTCTTTGTCTAGAAGGTATAAAAGCTTCCTGCTCTGGTCACTTCTCCAGGTCTTCATTCTCTTGTGAAGGCTCCCATGTGCGTGTAAAAATTTAATGAAATGTGTATTTTTTTTGCTGTGAATTTGTCTTTGTCAGTTTAATTTTCAGACCCAGCCAGGGACCCAAGAGAGTAAAGGAAAACTTTCCCTCCCCTACAGTATACTTCAGGAAATTCCTGGAGATCAGTTTCCTTAGGACCCAGTTTATTCACCTGGGCAAACAGCTTATTTTTAAATATTTGCTTAGGAAGAATAGTTTCAAGGCCCTCGCCTCACTATGTCCACCAGTCCTAAATTATCATGCCACAAACTTTATTCAATTTCAATCAGTTCTGCATCTTGAAAACCCTCAAAGCATTTGAGCCCATTTTTTAATATCACCCCCCCGAATCCTTTGTTCTGAGACACTGCTAAGACTCTTAAGATGGTATTTTCCCTTACTTAGAGTGAGTTCTAATAGCTTAACTTTGCTTTATGGAAAGGTTGTTTCATTTCGGAAAGGTCACTAGATAGAATCCTGAAGGGATTCCTTAGGAGTTTAACTTCCTAGGTGCTTTCTCGTTAGGATGTGGTCAAAATTACTTTTAGTACAAAGTTTTACTGTTTTCTGTTTTTACATTATAATACCTTCTAGTTAGTCAAAACTTTCAGTTTCAGTAAATGTGTGCATCAGGAAAGAGAATGTAGGGGAAGAATTTTTGACTTCCACCTACTTCTTACATGGTATTTTTGGAAAAGAAGTAATAAATCAAGGGGACTATATCAGGGTGTTCTGGTACTGTCGCTCTCCACCAGCGAAGTGAGCAGTGGTTTACAGTGGGACTGAAAGATACAGGGAAAACATATGTTGCTAAGGGCAGCATTAAAGAGAACAACTAAGGGGGACCTCGGATCAAAGCTTCTATTGTAGGCCAGAGAAAGTCTACTGATGAACCATTTGCAGGGCTGAGGGTAGTCAGCCTATGCTTAGAAAATATTAAAGCTCGTTTATATTGTCTTTCATTCTGCCAATGTGCTTTTCCTTATCTTTGTCTTCTAGTCTCACATATTCTTCAGACTACTCTTTCCGAGTGGGCATCCTAATCTCCTTCTTGATCATTTAGTGGCTTAAACTCTGCTGTTTTCTTATGGGTACTGAATCTAAATTTATATTTACAGTAGTGACTCTTATCCTCTTATCAACTCTATTAAAATTCATTCTGTCTGAAAATTGCTCAGAGGGCCCTACCTCCACCTCTTTCTTGCTAACCAGCACCATTTCTGCTTATCTTGGTTTTTATAATTTGGTTTTGCTTGCCACATCTCAATGTGGGCTATATAAGTGTAAAACAGGAGACTAAGAAAACAGTGTCACTAAATCCCCTTAAAAAGCAATCTTAGCTCTTTTTCGTGGCGCCTCGGAGGCCGTCGGCTGCTTCAAGATGAAGTTGAACATCTCTTTTCCAGCCACTGGCTGCCAGAAACTCATTGAAGTGGACGATGAACGCAAACTTCGTACGTTTTATGTGAAGCGCATGGCCACAGAAGTTGCTGCTAATGCTCTGGGTGAAGAATGGAAGGGCTATGTGGTTTGAATCAGTGGTGGGAACGACAAACAAGGTTTCCCTATGAAGCAGGGTGTCTTGACCCATGGCCGTGTCCGCCTGCTCCTGAGTAAGGGGCATTCCTGTTATAGACCAAGGAGGACTGGAGAAAGAAAGCGCAAATCGGTTCGGGGTTGCATCGTGGATGCCTTCTGAGTGTTCTCAACTTGGTCATTGTAAAAAAAGGGGAGAAAGATATTCCTGGTCTCACTGATACTACTGTGCCTCGTCGCCTGGGGCCCAAAGGAGCTAGCAGAATCCGTAAACTTTTCAGTCTCTCCAAAGAAGATGATGTCCGCCAGTATGTTGTGAGAAAGCCCCTAAACAAAGAAGGTAAGAAACCTAGGACCAAAGCACCCAAGATTCAGCGTCTTGTGACTCCACGAGTCCTGCAACACAAACATTGGCGTATTGCTCTGAAGAAACAACGTACTAAGAAAAATAAGGAAGAGGCTGCAGAATATGCTAAGCTTTTGGCCAGGAGAATGAAGGAGGCCAAAGAAAAACGCCAGGAACAGCTTGCCAAGCGACGCAGGCTGTCCTCTCTGAGAGCTTCTACCTCTAAGTCTGAGTCCAGTCAAAAATGAGATTTTTCTAAGAGTAACAAATAAATTTAAGATCAGAAAAAAAAAAAGCAATCTTAAAACTGTTTAATGTACCTTTTTTATTGTCTGATATTGGTGTCCTTCTTACAAGCAATGTGTGTTTTAATGACGCTGGTTGTTTTCCAGTCACCTCTTTTACTGGGGCTGTCACACTAGCCTGAATCACCCCAAGGCCAGGCACCAATAAGGGATAGCTCTTATGCCCCAGAGCCCACTGAAATTATCCAAACTAGCCTCTCCTAAACCTGCTTACCCTGCAATACCCATTCCTTCCTGCTTAAACCCCAATAAAAGTTTAAGCCCATGGTTCCCCTCTGCTTCTTGAGCCACCCTCATGCTTCCTCATATAGCACCCATGGCAAAGCGTACCTGCTTCTCTTGGGAACTGTGAATAGAATGAACTATCTGTCAGTGACAGTCATCTCCTGATCTGTTGGCCTTCCTATATCTAAATAATAATAAGGCAGTTATATGCAAGCATATTTGAGATAGCAAAAAATTACAGCAATGTAAATGGTCCCCAGTTGAGGAGTGGTAGAATTAATTATAATATGTCCATAGAATAAAATCCTAAGTAGAAATTTTTTTAAATGAGGCAGTTCTGCATAAACTGACATGGGATGATCTTCAAAACATATTGTTAAGTGAGAAATTGAAGCTGTAGAATAGATACTTTATGATATATACCATATGCTTAAATAAGCACACAAAACAACACTAGATTTTAGAAATGTTCATATACATGAGTGCACACAAAAAATGGCCTGTTTGGATGATAAATCAAAGACATTCCATTAATAACTTCTGGGTAAATCAGGCAGGAGTTTTACTTTATCAGTAATTTTAAAAAATACGTTCTTATGCTGAGAATGAATTTATGTATTATTTTTTGCATTCAAAATAAATCAGATATATTTTATTTTAAAAATGTTAGTTGATAGCTAAACTAATTTATACTTTTTGCTAGTGTTATCATCAACCTACCCTTCAAAATTCAACATGTCTCAAGTCCACCATATTGGGATCAATTAGAAACTAAACGCAAGATTAGCCTCATCTCATCACCTTAGTTATAAAGCTAACTTTCACGCAGTGTCATATGAACGCAAATCTCTTTCCTAATTCACTCAGTAAAGCAAAATCAGAATTGCAGCTTTGCAAAGAAGTACACTGAATACAACTCTTGAGCAACATAGCGCAATGCTGAGCTATATACAGAGTCTGGCCACTAACTTTTAGTAAACAAAATTTTCTTTTCTTTTTTCTTTTGGTGTTCTTATTTGGTACATACCTATTAATGTCCTATTAACCGAAGATAATTATTTTAGAATTCAAAGAAGTTTTCCTTAAAAATGCATAAAAGAAATATGCTAATAGATATTCATGTGCAATTCATTTTTCTAGAATTCATTCTTTCCCACTGCAAACAAATTAAAACATTTGCCAGGATAGTCAGCTATTGTTTATACCAGAGATCTCTTTCTCTAAGACTTCATACAAGTTACTATTCATGTGGTGTATACATTTTCATGCCATATTACAGAGCATGCCTATGCTAAAGGTAGGTGTTCATTAAATATTTCTTAAATTAATGTTTCAAATTACACAAGTGGAAAAAATTCATCATACTGAAGTTGACATCATAAGGAATGATTTTCATGGATCTCATAAGTCTATTACATGCTTTAACTTAAGCAAATTAATAAATGTCAGTCACTTGGGCTTCTTCCATATATGTCCCAAAGCAAACGTTAAAAGATTAGATCAATATAAGATGAAAGATTAAAATAACACCAATTACATAACAAGACAAAACAGAAACAAAAAACCTGTACAGCATGTTAAACTTTCAGAATTATTTACAGGCATTTCAATGTGTGTGTGGTCTGAAATTGTCCTCAAATCCCTTAGATGTCATGGTCTACAGAAACTTTGGGTATCCCCTACTTGTGCCCAATGATCCCCTACTGATTGCAAACCATATGCTTTGCAATCCAGTTACTCCCATACCCTTAGAACTAAAAAATAATTTAAAAAATAAATTGAACACAGAGCTCTGATATATATGATGCTGTTTTAATGACACATGGATTTTAAGAACAACACTTGAGAAAGTAATATTTTGGCAGAGATGGGTCATAAACAAACAACAAACAAACTCAATAATACTTGCTTCTGAACCCATCTCTCCATCCATTATCTAGGGGGAAAAACAGAGAAGGAAATAATTCAACCAAGTGTTAAAAACCTACCTCAAACTCTCAAATGGGGTAGGATTTATGTTGTCCTAGAAAAGTAAGGGGAGCAGTAGGGAACATAAAGAAAGGAAAAGTCCAGATTGCTTAGTGAAGGATAAAGAACATTGCTAAAATTATCAATTACATGAGTAAAGTGGTTGCATCTGACCATCACTATATTCTCAGTGCCTGGTATATTGTGGGCCTTCAATAAGTGTTAGTTGAATGAATGAATGAGTATAAATGAATGAGTGAATGAATGAATGAAAAAATCAGGTGGAGAATACATAAAAATTTCTTCTAAGATGACATGCTCTTTTATACATCATGGAGAAAGTGGCCTACTCTAGACCATTCTAACTAAATTCTATTGGATGTCAAGTATGAGTCTGGGTTAAAAGAACATAAAACAAAAGAAACAGAAGGCATTTTAAGATGAGAGAGTTAAAGAACTGATGAGGAGTTCATGTTGCCTGATGCTTACCTATGCCTTAGACTATGGAGGTGAATTGAAAATCCCATGGTCACAAAAGAGGGTGTATACACCTCAGGCCACACCCAGAGGTACTACAGCTTTTCACAGCACCATCATTATCTTTTTAGTTTGTAAAAGTATCCTCAGAACAATAGATGTAAAGATTAGGTTGTGGCTTAGAGTGCTGTTTGCCAGGATGGGGTCTAAATTTGGTTTGACTTGAGTCGTGACCATTACTGTACTAGTTTGTCTCAAAAGTTTGTATATATCTACGACACATACCCAGCTGCTCTTCATCTGTAAAAGAAAAAAGTAACTGTGAGATTTTTATCCTCTCTGTATTTCTACAAGCAATTTAATCAATTTAATCATATGTCCATAGTCTTTTTTTTTAAACTTTTTTATTATTATTATTAGTTACAGATATACAAAACGATGCAATAGTTATCTTTTTCACCCCTTAAAAAGTGACTACCCCTCCCCCCTCCCCTGCCTCCTCACCCCCGATATCATACATATCTATTACAATTCCATTGGCTCCATCCCCACACTATATTCCACATCCCATGACTACATATGTGTTAAATTATAGTGGACATATAATATTATTCAGTGGCAGCTTCAGATGTACAGTGTAGTGGTAAGGCCACTACACCATCCATGAAGCGGTCTCCCTGACAAGACATGAGTCCTTCTGATCCCCTAAGAAAAATATTTACAACGTTATTGATTATATTTCCTAAACTGTCTCTTCTGTCTCTGCAGTAGTATTGTAGTTATCAGTTTGTGTTGCCTCATCCCTTCCCTTTCTCCCTCATGCCCATCCCCATTCCATCTAGCACTCATCAGTTTTTCTTTGTGTCTCTAAGACTATTTCTGTTTACATTGCTCATTTCTTCATTTCTTTAGATTCCACATATAAATGAGATCATATGGTATTTGTCTTTCTCTGCCCGACTTATTTCACTTAACATAATGTTCTCTAGGTCCATCCATATCGTTGTAAATGGTACGATTTCTTTCTTCTTTCTGGCTGTGTAATACTCCATCGTGTAAATGTACCACAGTTTCTTAATCCAGTCATCTACCGATGGGCATTTCGATTGTTTCCAAGTCTTGGCTATTGTAAATAGTGCTGCAATGAACATAGGGGTGCATATATTTTTTTGAATTAGTGTCTTGGGTTTTTCAGGATAAATGCCTAGGAGTGGAATTGCTGGGTCAAAAGGTAGTTCCACTTCCAGTTTTTTGAGATACCTCCATACTGACTTCCATAGTGGCTGCACTAATCTGCAATCCCTCCAACAGTGCAGCAGGGTTCCCTCTTCCCCACAACCCCACCAGCACTTGTTGTTTGTTGATTTATTGATGATAGCCATTCTGACTGGAGTGAGGTGGTATCTCATGGTGGTTTTTATTTGCATTTCCCTAATGATCAGTGAGGTTGAACATTTTTTCATATGCCTCTTGGCCATCTGTATATCCTCTTTAGACAAATGTCTCTTCAGTTCCTCTGCCAATTTTTTAATTGGGTTGTTTGTTTTTTTTGGTGTTGAGTTGCATGAGCATTTTATAAATTTTAGATATTAACTCCTTATCAGATATATCGTTCACAAATATATTTTCCCATTCAGTAGGCTTCCTTTCTGTTTTATTGATGGTTTCCTTTGTTGTGAAAAAACTTCTAAGTTTGATATAATCCCATATGTTCATTTTTTCTTACTTTCCTTGCCTGTGGGGATGTATCAGTAAAAATATTGCCCAGGGTAATGTCTGCAAATTTACTCCCTATATTTTCTTCTAGGAGTTTTATGGTTACAGGTCTTACATTTAATCCTTTTTATCTTTAATCCATTTTGAATTTGTTCTTCCATATGGTGTTAGGAGGTGGTCCAGTTTCTTTTTTTTGCATGTGTCAGTCCAATTTTCCCAGCATCATTTATTAAATAGACTATCTTTAGCCTAGTGTAAGTTCTTGCTTCCATTGTCATAGATTAACTGTCAGTATATACATGGATTTATTTCTGGGGTCTCTGTTCTGGTCCACTGGTCTATGTGCCTGTTTTTATGCCAGTACCATACTGTTTTGATTACTGTAGCCTTGTAGTATGTTTTGATGTCTGGTAGCATCATCCCCCCGACTTTGTTCTTATTTCTCAGGATTGCCGAGGCTATTTGGGGTCTTTTATGGTTCCATATAAATTTTAGGATTATATTTTCTATTTCTGTGAAAAATGCCCTTGGTAGTTTGATAGAAATTGCATTGAATCTATATATTGCTTTAAGCAGTATGGACATTTTAACTATATTAATTCTTCCTATCCATGAGCATGATAGGTGTTTCCATTTATTTGTATCTTCTTTTACTTCTTTCTTCAGTGTCTTATAATTTTCTGTGTATAAATCTTTTACTTCTTTGGTTAAATTTATTCCTAGGTATTTTATAGTTCTTGAAGCAATTGTAAATGGGGCAGTTTTCTTAATTTCTCCTTCTATTAGTTTATTATTGGTATATGGAAATACAACGCATTTCTGAACATGTATTTTGTATCCTGCTACCTTACTGAACTCGTCTATCAGTTCCAATATTTTTTTTGATGGAGTCTTTGGGGTTCTCTATATATAGTATCTTGTCATCTGCATATAATGACAATTTTACTTTTTTCTTGCCAATTTGGATGCCTTTTATTTCTTTTTTTGTCTGATCGCTGTGGCTAGAACTTCTAGAACTATGTTGAATAAAAGAGGAGAAAGTGGACAGCCTTGTCTTGGTCCTGATCTTAAGGGGAATGTTTTTAGCTTTTCCCCATTGAGTATGATGTTAGCTGTAGGTTTATCATATATGGCTTTTATTATGTTGAGATATGATCCCTGTATTCCCACTTTGCTAAGGGTTTTTAACACAAATGGCTGTTGGATTTAGTCAAATGCTTTTTTTGCATCTATTGATATGACCATATGATTTTTTTCTTCATTTTGTTGATGTGGTGTATCACATTAATTGATTTATAGATGTTGAACCAGCCTTATGTACTAGGGATGAAACCCACTTGATCATGATGTATGATCTTCTTAATATATTGCTAAATTCTGTTTGCTAATATTTTATTGAGAATTTTTTCATCTATATTCATCAGTGATATTGGCCTATATTTTTCCTTTTTTTGTGCTGTCTTTATCTGGTTTTGGAATCACGGTGATAGTGGCTTCATAAAAAGAATTTGGGAGCCTTCTCTCCTTCTGGATTTTTTTGTAATAGTTTGAGAAGAACAGGTGATAGTTCTTTTTAAAATGTTTGATAAAATTCACTTGTGAAGCCTTCTGGTCCAGGGCTTTTGTTTGTTGGGAGCTCGTCAATTACTGATTCAATTTCCTTGGTTGTAATCAGACTATTTAGATTTTCAGTTTCTTCTCGTGTTAGCTTTGGAAGGTTGTATGCTTCTAGAAAATTATCCATGTCCTCCAGATTGTCAAATTTGTTGGCATATGGTTGCTCATAGTAATTTCTTAGAATTTTTTGTATTTCTGTGATGTCTGTAGTCATTTCCCCTCTTTCATTCCTGATTTTACTAATTTGAGTCCTCTCTTTTTTTTTTTGATCAGCCTGCCTAGAGGTTTGTCAATTTTGTTTATCTTCTAAAAAAACAGCTCTTGATTTTGTTGATCTTTTGTATTGTTTTTCTGTTCTCTATGTCATTTATTTCTGCTCTAGTTTTTATTATTTCCTTCCTTGTAGTCCCCTTGGGCTTCTTTTGCTGTTCTTTTTCCAGTTCCCTGAGGTGTAAGGATAACCTGTTGATTTGAGCTTTTTCTTCCTTCTTTAGGTAGGCCTGCACTGCTATGAACTTCCCTTTTAGGACTGCTTTCGCTGCATATCAGAGATTTTGGGTCATGGTGTTCTCATTTTCTTTTGTCTTGAGGCATCTTTTGATTTCCTCCTTGATCTCATTTGTGATCCGCTTGCTGTTTAGTAGCATGTTATTTAGCCTCCATTTATTTGTCAGCTTCCCTGATTTCTTCTTATAATTGATTTCTAGTTTCATAGCATTGTGGTCAGAGAAGACACTTGAAATGATTTCAATCTTCTTAAATTTATTGAGACTTATTTTGTGGCCTAACATGTGGTCTATCTTGGAGAATGTTCCATGTGCACTTGAAAGAATGTATATTCTGCAGCTTTGGGGTGAAATGCTCAGTTAAATCCAGCTGGTCTAATATGTCATTTAAGGTCACTGTTTCCGCATTGATTTTCTGTCTGGAGGATCTGTCCATTGGTGACAACGGGGTGTTGCAGTCCCCTACTATGATAGTGTTACTGTTGATCTCCATCTTTATGTCTGGCAATATCTGTTTTATATATTTAGGAGCTCCTATGTTAGGTGCATAGATGTTTACTAGGGCTATGTTCTCTTGTTGGATCGATCCCTTTATTATTATGAAGTGTCTTTCTTTGTTCTTTATTATATTTTTCAATTTAAAGTCCATTTATCTAATATAAGTATCGCTACTCAAGCCTTATTCTCAGTTCCATTTGCATGAAATATTTTACTCCATCCCTTTACTTTCAGCCTGAATGTGTCTTTTGATCTGAGGTGAGTCTCTTGTATACAGCATATGCTGGGGTCTTGCTTTCTTATCCATTCTGCCACCCTATGTCTTTTTATTGGAGCATTTAATCCATTTACATTTAATGTGATTATTGATAGGTGCATATTTATTGCCATTTTGTTATTTGTGTTCCTAGTCTTTCTTAGTTAGGTTGTTTTCCTCTTCTGCTTAAAGAAGCCTTTTTAACATCTCCTGCAAAGCTGGCTTGGTGGTAATGAATTCCCTTAACTCATTCTTTTCTGGAAAGCTCTTTATCTCTCCTTCAATTTTAAATGATAACCTTGCTGGATATAGCAATCTGGGTTGTAGGCCTTTATTTTTCATCACTTTGAAAACCTCCTGCCACTCCCTTCTGGCCTGCAGAGTTTCTGTAGAAAAGTCAGCTGATAATCTTATGAGGGTGCCCTTGTAAGTAACTTGCTGCCTTTCCCTTGCTGCTTTAAGAATTCTGTCTTTGTCCTTAACTCTTGCCATTTTCTTGGTGTGGGCCTGCGTGAGATCATCCTGGTTGGAACTCTCTGCACTTCCAGGACTTGTGTTTCCCTATCCTTTGCCAGGTTAGGGAAGTTTTCAGACATTATTACTTCAAATATGTTCTCAATCCCTTGCTCCCTCTCTTCTCCTTCTGGTATTCCAATGATCCGATATTTGTTGTGTTTGATGTTGTCTCCCAGCTCTCTTAAACTATTTTCAATGTTTTTCATTCTTTTTTCTTTTTGTTGTTCCGCTTGGGTGATCTCTGCTATCTTGTTTTCTAAGTCACTGATTCGATTTTCTGCTTCATCCAATCTGCTAGTGATTCCATCAAGTTTGTTATTTAATTCAGTAATTGTGTTCTTAAGTTCTAGCTGGTTGCTTTTCATGATTTCTCTATCCTTCTTTATATTTTCATTAATTTCCTTGAACATTCTAATAATCAGTGTTCTCAACTCTGTCTCCGATAGGTTGGTTACCTCTATTTCCTCTAGTTCCATTGATTCAGGAAGTTTCTTCTGTTCTTTTATTTGGGTTGTGTTTCTTTGTCTCCCCATTCTGGCTTACTCTTTGTGTTTGCTTCAATATAACAGATAGATCCCCTAGGTCTCTCAGTCTTTTCTGGGTGGACTTATGTGGTATGTGTCCTTTATATTTGAATTACTCAGTCTCCTTATTCTCCTGTGCATGTATTTATCTGAGGTGTTCCTTGTGTTCTGTGTCCTCACCTGTTCAAGTTTTAGCTTTGATTACTTTTGGCTTGTCAGTAGGTGGGATTGACTCCCAGACTGATTAGCTGTGAGGATCAGCAGTGTCCGTAGATTATGAGCTGCTGTAAGAGGGTTGACTCCTGTGATGAGACTTGGACACTTTAGGCCCTAGTACTGGTAGCAACTTCCTTTTCGATGTGACTCTTGTATGTCAAACCCAGAAATGCTCTGGTTTTATCTAAAGTTGGCCTCCATGTATGATGATTATTGTGTCTCTTTATTTGGGCCCAGCTGCAGAGTGATTTTAGAGCAAAACAGATCAAGAAAAACAACCACAGCAGCCACCAAAGGAAATGAGATGTTCTCACATGTAAAAAAAGAACAACCATCAATCTACAGTCAACTTGTACAGAAATATCAAACATACAAAAGAAGAAAACATACAGAAACAAAACAACAACCACACACACAAAAAGAACTGAAGAGGAAACAAAATAAAATACAATATCATAAAATACAAACTAGAATAAACACGAGAAACGAAACAACTATACCAAAAAATTAAAATTAAAATTAAAAGTTAAAAAAATAAAAAAATATTAAAAAAGTAAAAAAATAAAATAAAATAAATAAAATAAAATTTGCAGAAAAAAGGAAAGGAGGAAAAATTTAGCAGTGAGAAGAATGAATAAAAGAAGGGAGAAAGTAAGGGTGGAAAAAAAAGAAGAAAATAAAGAAAAAGAAAAAAAGAATATATAAATATTTGTCTACACACCCATATATATGCACATATATTCACCTATATACACCCACATATATGCCTATATTAAAAACTGGAAAATGATATTAATGAAATAGAAATAAAAACCAAAAACAACCAAGATAAATAACCAATAAAGGGAAAAAAAACACAAAACAAATCCATGCCGGTCTTTTAAAGCTGCTTTTTGTTTTCCATACTTGAATGGGGTCCTTTTTCATGTGACTCAATACTGAGACAAAGACAGATCCTTATCTAGCCCTAGCATCTTAGCAAAGCCTAATCTTTGTGGTGGAAAAGTGTGACATACTTATTCTCAGATGCTCCAGCTGAAGATAACAGATAGTGAATGTTGTGGGTGCTCTTCCTTGATCCCCTCTATGACCAGTGCCCCACCATCCACTAGTGAGTACTGGCTGCTAGCACTCACAGCTGCCCCCTTCTCCAGATAACTGCCTTCAGCAGCAGCTCTGACAGGAGGGTACAGGAGGCTGGTCTCCTGGCCTGGGCGGGACTCACACGGGAGCACTTGGTGCCTCAGAGCTTTCTCTGTGGGTCAGAGTAAGCTATTCTCCCTGTAAGACCATGGTGTTGCTTATCTCCTGCCCTACCCTGCTTTCCTCACCCACTCCACTCCTGGGAGAACTCCTCAATAAATATTTTGAAAACATTTCCATGTTAGGCTTGGTTTCTAAAAAAATCTCACCTAAGACAATACCTCACTTTGAGTTGTTTTTTTCTTCATAGTCTCTGCCCACCTCCACATGTAGGCTCTAAAGCCCTTTTCTCCCCAGCATTCAACAGCAGACACTAACAGGGCAGGAAATGCCCACTTATGGAGACAAGGCACAGAATGAGACAAGTGGGGGTCAGTGAAGGAGTTAAAAACACTGAAGGCTGTGGATGAGCCTGAGAAAGAAGGTTCAGGGGGATACTCTCCACCCTCTATATCTTGTACTCTGAGCCTCAGGGACAACAAACTTAAATCATGAATGGTATTCGAAAAGAAGATATTCACTCCTCAAAACCCATTATCTTGTGAAATCAATATTGGCTGGATTGTGTCCCTTGAACTTGAAGTAAAGGATAGATAAAAATATATTCTCTGGACTTCTGTATATAACACTTCCTAGCTGACAGACATTTTGGTTGCAAAATTCTGGAGGATGCTACCATTGATGGAGAAAGAACTAGTAAAATGATTAAATATAAACAAATTAACAATAAGAACTAATTTAGAAGAGAGTAATATCACCAAACCAAAACAGGAAAGAGTTTCCAAAACAAGAAAATGAATAATAGTGTCAAATACAAACTCATTTGAGGCTCATTGAAAGCTACTTTCGATAGATGGCACTGGAAACCAGATTGCTATTGGTTGAGGAGTAGTTACAAAGCAGATTCTAAAAATGGTAAATATTTGTTCAAGAAGTTAGTGAGTTAATACATAAGCCAGTTTGAGGATGAGGTAGGATTAGGTTTTCTTTTTAGATAAGGGAAGGTTTGAATAGGAATAAAGAGTAGTTGCCAAAAGAAAGGTAAAGCTAGATATGAGTCAGGGAAAATCAAACAACTAAGCATAATGCTTAAACCCTGGTTTCTTGGGATAACTTCCTTGAAGAGGAGAACTTACAATAATTTGAGCTAGTTTTTATTACCTTGTGAGTGTGCTTCTAGATGTAGTTTTATAATGTGTCATGCATGATACTAGGATGCCACACTGTGGTCATTGTTAGCACAGCTTTTATACTATCTCTTTTACATAATACATCATTATATTTCTAGATATCAATTGCAACCATTTTCATAGTCCTTTCATTTTTTTCTTAACATGGCTTCCTATTTTAAATTTATTTTTGAGTAATGCATAACATTAAAAGAAAATATAAGGCCAAATAATGCAATATACAAAAAGGAATTGAGGTAAAGCAGTAAGAATCAAAAAGTGGGTTATAAGATCTAAATACATGATTTTAAAATTTAGTTGAAAATTTTATAATGATGCTTGAGGTTAACTTGTAAAGTAGGTTAACTTTTAGATTATATTACATTGTTTCTATGTTTTAAAAAATGGTATAACCTTTTAAAATAGTGGAATTTATAAAGTAGAGAGTGTCAAGTAATACATTAGTTATTATCAGTCTATTCCAGCACTACATTTCTCATATTTATTCTGATAGCACACATACTATAAAAACTGCATATCTAGCTATGAAAGTCACCCAATCAAGTATAATCTTGCTCATTTCATCTGGCCATTTTTAATCTCTTTTTAGTTGATCCTAACAACTTAATAATTGTCTTCATACTTCAGGTACATGGGGATACATATCATTTGTTTGTACCATACAGCCTAGCAGCAAAATGTTGAATTTAGTACTTATTTTTATATATGTATTCAGGCCTTACTCTCCCATGAAAAATGTCTGTTCCTTGAGGACAATGACACATTTCTTTTGTATCCTCTGTATAAATACATCCTAATTTAAAGTCAATTGAAGAAGGCTATATTTCTGACATTGTATAAAAATGATTGAGTTGAATTAATTATTTAAGATTGTATATTTTTGTTTATTTTGTTGATTGTTTTATTGACCAAAGTGACAATTATCTATTAGAAATACTATTCAAAATAAGCTAAATCTTTCCCTAAAATTTCAGTACCATATAAGGCATGAATTAATAGGACATGACCCTTGGGAGGGGAGAAGAGAAACTTCTGTATTCGTTCTTATTCTGTCCTAGTGATTAGAATCATAGACATCCTAAGTAATTGATAGAAGGATCAATAGACTTAAAGAACAAACATGAAATGAAATCATGGTTTACAAGTTATCTGCTGAGTCAATTGTTACTAAGAGAGTTGCTCTTTTGGAATTGGGGTTGATACATTAATCTAATTCTGTCACCTCTTGTTCTCTGTTTGCTTTAGGAAAAAGGAAAAATTAATAATAATAATAATAATAATAATAATAATAATAATAAAAGTGACTGAGGATAGACTGTCTATGTGTGCTCATCAAAACTTTACCACACTTGTTACCATACTGGACTCACCACTCTTGGTCTGAACTTTTTGCTGGGCTGTGCTCAAAGCCAGCAGAGAAGCTAAAATAAATAAGGAATGCAGTTTTAAATCAGAGTTATATTCTCTTTTCTTCTGGAGAAATTTGAGGTTTCTTATACAGTTTATAAAGAGCAATATGTTTTGCTGCCACACCGGAAGGGCTCCAGTCTATTACCTCATGGGTTGCTTCAACCAGAACATTTCCTCTCTATGATTTTTATCACCAGCCTTTCTGTGTTCTATGTTATTAAATTTCTCAAATGATAATATGGCTTCTGCTCCCTCCCTTAACTGTGTTGAGAATGATAAAAAATGAAAGACTAAGAAAATACATATGTAATTGTTTGATGATACAGGCACTACTTTGAGGGAGGATCTAAAAAGAACTTTGTGATTTGTCAGTAGAACTAAAGGAATCACTGAGAACCACCAGGGCAAGAGTCTATAAAGAAAATACTCACTTTAATATACTATAGCTAATTTAGCCCATAGGAAATTGATAAGAAGTGAAGCTAAGATTTATGACATCGGATTGATTCCCTTAGCAAAAATATTGGAAATGGGGAGTTGGAAGTTGTGGAGACGGTCACTTGTTGGGATGGCACTTTTCACAGCAACTTGGAAGCGAATTTAAGACAAACTGGCCTCAGTGGAAGGAACTTAAGGGAGTTCAAAAAAAAAGAAAGTTGGCTTTCTTGCACAAACACAAAAGGTCAAATCTAATGATTTCCATGAACTCAGGACTTGGCTTCTCCATTTATTATCTCTTTGATCTTGAGCAATAACTGAAAGAGCTAAACTAAATGCTCTCTAAAAACGTGTATGTCACATGCTGGAGGCCTGAACCAAGTTTTTAACAATAGAAACTGCTACTTTATCAATTTTCTATGGAAAATTACAAAAAAATCTACTATTTTATTGGCAATAGGAAAATGCTTGATTGAAAGAATGCACCTAAAAAAAGAAAACTTGCCTTTGGTTCTAAGGAATACAATGTAGGCTTAAATGTTTGTGCCCTGAAGTCAGATGTGGTTTCAAAATCTGTCTTCATCACTTATGAGTTGTGGAATTTGGGCAAGCTAATTAACCTTTTGAAGCCTCATTCTCATTGTCTATAAAAGAGAAATAGTATTAACTAACTCATAACATTTTGTGAGAATTAAGAGAGATTACATAAATAAAGTGCTTTTCCCAGCATATCGTGAATGTTCAATAAATATCAGCGATGAGGAAGATGGAGATAATGAAATGGATGAATGATACAGATGTTTCTTAGAATGCATGAAGTTTTCCCTTTGGGTGTTAAGGTTGGGTGAATGAGAGGGTTACCTCCCATCTACTGACAGCATATAACAGCATATAGGAACGTGTGGGGTGGGTGGGAGAGGGGGGAGCTGAGTTACTAAGAAAGCCAAGAAGAAAGTTGAAACAAGAGCTTGAAGTCATGGCAATGAAGACAATGTGTTGGGTGGCTGGGGGCATTGACAGAAGAGATCAGAGCTAACACTGAGAAGAGGTAACATTGCAACCAAGTGTCATTTTACTTTTATCTTTTATACAAGTTGAGGGCAGAAATTGGAAAACAAATAGGATAGTCAGTGTCGAGGAGAGGGTTGAGAGCAGTATAGTCTTAGGTGTGAGATGGACAGCTTGTGGTAGGGCACTGGGGCACATTGCAGGGTGAGCAGGATATCTTTAGGGAGCAGTGGCCAGCTGAACACAATGGTATCTTTATAAGTTACACAAAAAGAGTCTTATCAGGCAGGCACCAGAGCAACAGTTATAAACATGGACCAATTCTACAATGTGGTTCTACTACTGTCTTTTGTTAAATCCTGCATTCTTTTTTTGTTTGTTCGTTTGTTTTTTTTAAATCCTGCATTCTTATGTTGATATGGCCCTAGGTGAATGTCTACAGATATCTTAAAGCTTAATCCAAATATCTATTTCAATCTTTCTGTATTCTTTATAGAGCATTCATAGGTCGCATGCACTGTGCCAAGCACTTTAGAAGTTTATCTCATTCAACCCCTATAAAAACCCCATATTTATTATTATTCCTATTCTGCAAATGACATCACTAAACCCCTCCAAGGTCACACAGCTAAGAATCATACTGTGGCAACCTGATTTCAAAACTCTCAGCATCTTAGCTCTTATATTAATTATGATGGGTGTTTGAGTTACTTAACAATGGATGTAAAACAAGCTGGAAAAGGAGAAAAGGAAAGAAAATAGGCATTAATCAAGCAGTTATTATGTGCAAGGCACTGCTATATCATTTAATTATTGCAGAAAACATGAAATCTGGGTGAAATTTTTCCCATTTAATGAGTGAGGTAACTGAAATTCAGAAATGCCCAAAGGTATATGGTAATCAACCTCAGTAAAAGAAAACCATCCAAGATATCTGGGGTTTGTTGAACTTCATCTCCTCCTGCTTAATCACCATTGCTTTCCTGAGAGATGGTTCAGACTATCCACCTTACTTTTCTGGAAAAAAATACTAAGTAACTAGATTGTGGTTCTTTATCCTGAGCCACACAAAATTTGGATAAAAGAGTGTTTGAATTTTAGTTTAGAAAATTAAAAAAAGCTGTCTAGTTAACTTCCAAGTAGCATAATGAGAACAAGAAAACCAGGAATATAAGGAGGGGGAAATCATGAGCCTACCTTAGAACCCTATTTATCCAAGGTCAATTTGAAGTGCCTTTAACTACAAAAGACCTTAATTCCCATGGATCTTTATGGGAATTGGAATCTTCCATTTCAAATCTCAGTCCTCGAAGTTCCATCTTCTGAAATGCTACTGTTCAAGGGTTCCATCTAGTGGTGCTAATTTGAGAAAGAACAGCAGGTTTTATCCATGGATAATCAAATATGTGTCTTTTAGACTGACTTCTATCATTTGTGTTGTGTTTACAAAACAATACCGGGGGCGCAAAAAAAAATGTATCCAAGTGGACACTTTGGTCAACATTACTCAAGCAGTAGTTCACCATAATAGAAGTGTCTGGATGCTGATGGTAACCACTTTGGGTACCTCTTGTAATTGCAGAAGTCAAACATGACTTGTATTCATCTTTGGTTATCGGTATATATTGAGCATTACAATTTTAATACAATTTTCCTTTCTAAAATGTGTATACAGTTTTTTGGCACCCTTTGTAATAATTGTGTCTGGTATACATGAATAAATGTTTAAAACCGGTTATCTCCCACTAGATAAAGCTCTGTGATTGTTTTCCTTTAAAACCTAGATTTTTATGAATCAACTTTATACATACATCTACATTTTATCTTAAAATGATGAAACTAAAATATTACCAGAGAATATTTTTCCCAAATTTTTAATTTTAAGATGGAGAAAGTGAAGAAAACCCCAGAGGGTTTTGATGAGTTTTCCATTGTTCATATTACTCGTTATGTGAAAAGAATCAGGACTAAAACTTGGGTCTCAACTGCCAAGATTGCTTTCTTTCTATGTGTCATATATATTTAGGACAGTTTGAAATAAGTGTTACTATAGATGACTTTGGAGGCCTTTGGCCCTCCCTGAGTGCTCCCTTGAATGCAAAGGTTTATTAACTTTGCTCTGTCTTTCATTTAAAAATGATAAGTCTCCATCACAGCCCTCTGGGAATTGGTATGTATACGGAAATAATTAGTGAAATGTTATCTATTTTTGGACACTGAATTGAGTCCCACGAGTGTCCCAAAACATGAGAACAGGGAGACAAAGTCACCACATCCTTATACCATCCTTAGTATTTTACTGTCACAGTTTATTCATGATTGATGGACAGTGTCATTCTCAGTGATGTGCAATGCTTCTTCATTATGAAAGTTTTTCAACTCAGGGTTTAGAAAAGTCTTCTCATTCAGATTTCCCTAGGTTGTTGCAATTGGCAGCAGAGAGAGCTGTGTCAGGAGAGATTAAAGTATGAAAATCAATAACAGTAGGTGGAACAGCAAGAAAACCAGTACCACTCAATGCCTTCTGATAATCCTAATTCAGAGAGGAACGTTCTAAAAGAACAAACTTGACTGAGTTGATGATCTGTGTTAGGCCCCTATCCCTACATAAAGGAGCCAATTAGCCTCATTCACCTTTTAGTTCCCTCACTTTATGCTTAGACCACACAGAGCTTCTGAGGGTGTCTTCAAAGCCAACCACCATATTCCTCCAACAAAATTAGAAAGTAAAGCAGCTGCCATTATTTTCACTGATTAACAAGATGTGGTTCTTTAAAGATTAGAATTTCAAGAACAAATTTTAAGAAAAAAGGGGACTCATTCTCTTCATTGTGGCCAACCTACTTAAATTAGATATATTCAGCTTCCTCATATGTCTTCCCAGTTTTTGTAGTTGTTGTTGTTTAAGACAACTACTTAATCTAAAGGTCCAAAGTCTTATTCCTAGGAAGTCATATTTCTTCTTTGAATGAAGAAACTTAGCACCAAAGATATGAATAAACGGTGCAATAGCATCTTGTGGTCTATTTTCTTGCCTTATGTGGCTATATTCCTTCATGCTGACTCTGATGTATTCATTCATCCTTATGATATATAGTACATAGATTCCTCACTCTTCTGTATTCTAAAATGAACAATCTTCATTATGGCACAATTCTCAGATTATCATTAATTCTTCATGATATAATTATGAGGCTTAATTTCAAAAGTTATGTGCAATGTTTATATAATACATTTTGGATAGAATACAGCTTACTTTGATAGCAGAGGGATTTTTATTTCAGCCTATTGTATTGTTTCTTTTTATTTTTTCACTGTGAAAGCTACATTAGCTTATTTGACCTAGTAACGGTGAACTTTTATAAATGGTGAAGAAGAGGGAGAACGTGGTGGTGTAATGAAGTGCTGGTTATCCAATAGAATGATTAAAAAAAAATGAGGAGCAGCAAGGAATTCAAAAAAATTTTTATCTGGAATACATTGGCTCTAAGAATCAGGTTTGCTCAAAAAAACTTTAAAAAGTAAGAAATGAAAAGAAGGAGGCAGGGACAGCTGAATGGCTCAGTTGGTTAAGAGCGTGCGCTCTGAGCAACAGGGTTGTCAGTTCAATTCCCATATGGGCCAGTGAGCTGCACCCAAGCTGAGCTGCCAACAGGTGGCAGGTTGACTCAGCTGGTGAGAGCACGTGCTCCTAACAACAAGGTTGCTAGTTCAACTCATGCTTGTGATGATGGGTTGCACCCACCTGCAACTAAGATTGAACACAGCACTTTGAGCTGAGCTACCCTGAGCTGCCAAAGAGAAGCTGGATGGTAACTGGACTTGGAGCTGAGCTAGCTGCACCCTCCACAACTAACACTGAAGGAAAACAACTTAGCTGTTCCCCTTCCCCAACTCCCCAACACTGTTCCTCTTCCCGAATTCCCCATTAAATCTTAAAAAAAAGAAAAAGAATTAGAAGAAGTAGAAGACAGTCTTGCTGTGGCAGAGACAACGCTGTGAGCTCACCGAATCCCTCTCATGCTCTCCCTTAGGGAACAAGGAAAGCTGTACTTTCCAGCCCCTTTATCATTGGCTAGAGCCATGAAACTAATTCTAGGCAATGAATATGAGCAGAAGTGACATGTGACTCTGTTGATTTCAGGCAGTGAAAGCCTTATGTGATTCATCAGGCAAATATGGAGGCCTTGTGTCAGTTTATAAAGCCATCAGATCAAAGAAGCCAGCATCACAGAGTACCTGCATAGAAGGCAGAGAGGCATTCAGACTCATAGTGGACTGTTTATGAGGAGGAAAAAAATCAAACAAAACAAAACAAAATAAAACAAAACCTTGCTCTACTAAGACACTAAGATTTCTAACATGCTGTAAAGTAAAACCAAGAAGAGAAAACATCCTTGAGCGAAAAAGATGAGAACATAGACACTAGACTAAACAGATATGAAACACAAAATGAACTTATACCTGTGCCTACTGGCTTTTAAATATTGGGCTAAAAAAGAGAGAGGCTTAATTGTTAATAGGTCAAGATTTATTTAATGAAGAATGAAAAGCAAGATCCTACAAAACAAACAGGAATCATTTTGCCTGTAATAGCTGGTTTCAGAAATTGTTGAAATGTACCCTCTAAAAGTGTGATAGGAAATCATAAAAACAGCAATTGACAGGATACTACAAATGCTAATGATAAGGCAAAAAAAAAAAAAAGAGGGCCGGCCGAGTGGCACGGTGGTTAAGTGCTGGCTTGGGAAGCCAGCGGCCCTGGTTCAGGTCCCACATATAAGGGCCAGGGACACTGCCCTCAAAAAAAAAAAAAAGAAAAAAGAAAAAAAGATATTTGCATCACAAGTCTTTGAGAAAGGCTTGTATCCAGAAATTAGAAAGAACTCCTTCCAATCAATTTTAAAAAATGAGAAAACCTGTACAGTAATAGAGAAGGATTTGAACAGGCACTTCACAAAACAGTAAACCCAGGTGGCCAATGACACAAGAAAGGATGCTCAACTTTGTTAGTCATCATGGAAATGCAATGAAAATAAGTAAATTAGACATGCTTGAGAACAGAGGATAGCTTTTTTTTTTTAATAGAACGATAGAGACCTAGGACATCTCTTTGGATGGGAGTTGGAATACAGACATATTTCTTCTGCCTTTGAAGTTGTGCAAGTATCTTACAGCTGGAAAAATTCAGTAGCTAGAAGAAAACATGCTTGAGGAAAGAAGAGAGATCACAAAAAGAGATATACTGTTCCTCGCCTGGACCTGCGGACACTGACTTTGCTCACAAAACACACCAAGAGCTCATTTCAGGAATAAGCTGACAGAAATCTTCTTTATCTTGATTTGGGAGGTGGTCACATTAGTATGTTCACATGTAAAATTTCATCAGTTGTAGAATTACAATCTATGCACTCTAGTGTATGTAAGTTAGTCTCAGTAAAGAAATAACTTGATAAAGAGCATAAGGGAAGAGTAACTCTCCAAGCTGAAATGGCCTTGGAGGCAAGAAAAAGCTTTCTCTAGGGGACAGGATTTATAGTCACAAAGGAAGTAGCAGTGACAAGACACTGTAATACAAGCTTGAAAGCTTTGGGGCTCCTGCTGGGGACAAACACCTCCATCTTCCCTGGAGAAGACTTGACTGAAGGCTGAGGTTGCTCAGACTTCCCTATTACGAATAAGGGTGTCCTGCTTTAAAAAAAAACAACAACAACAAAAAACAAAACACTGTGAAATAACCCATAGTCTGTTTAGTATTGTGTTGCTAGGAACATGGGGTTTAAAAAGGAAATGGGAATTCAGAGGTTTCTCATAAGCTGATAGGGAGAAGAATTCCTTAAGTAAACTATAGACAGTGTTTATAAAATTTTCACATTCTGCCCTCTGAGAGAGACTAAGATAAGGCATTAAATCACGATTAACTTCTTGAAGCAGTTATTTCTTCTAGTTGATTTTTAGCTCAAAATTTTTAGATTATGAACATCGAGTAGAAATTGACTGATGGTCTAAGTTGAAAACAATAATTTTTCCTTTTTTTGTTTTTATTTTTCCATTTTCCTAACTCTGTGGCTAGTAATAGTAATGAGAAGATGTTGCTTTTCTCATGAAATGTTATGGCTCAAGGCAAATTTTCTAAACTTAACTATAGAAATATTTCTGTAATATTATTTTATGTGCAATTATGCATTTCATTCTTTGGAAATTGGAACATATAAGAAACTGTGGGTGGAAAACGGGGGCTATTTTTCAGTGTTAGAGGGTACACTGTAATTACTCAAGTGAAAGATGGTTCAAGATCTATTACAAAGAAAGGAAAATAGAATCTACCTAGGTATTTGAATAGCTTGGATAAGATGAACAGAAGATGAACCTGGAAGAGCAGAGTATTTTTTTAATTTAGTTTTTTTAGGATTTTAATTTATAAGAAATGGGAACTTTTCCTTGAAAAATTAATAATAGGAAGCATTTTTCCTTTGGTGGTGTTTTTCACTGTAAATGTTGGGTTTATTTTATAACTACAAGACAATGGGAACATATGGGGAGAAAGGCTTATTTACCCTTCTCCGTATAGTATTTTTGTCCCTTTTACCATGTTTCCAATCCTTTCTCTCACCCTTTCTCCCCTCTGCCCACAGGAGAGCAGGATTTGCTGCCTCTTCATAACCAAGGATATTCACTGGGTGATATTTTAGGGGTAGATCTGCTTTTCTAGGACACAAGAGTACACTCTATTGACATTTATTTCCTGGAGTAAATTCTAGCTGAGCCTACTCTTTTCAGGCAGGTTGATCATTCTCTTCTGTCCCCATCGTTTGACTAGGTCACTAGGTAGGCAAGGGTCCCCTCTTGAGCTCAGCCTTTTTGAGAGAGAGCTAAAGAGTCAGAGGCCTCCCTTAGACCTCTGTATTTCCAATCCAGTTTATCCTAAACAGTTCTGCGTTACCCAGTACTTACCCAGATAATTTCAAATATTACAAAGAAAGCTTTCTATACACATATTTAACTTATTGAAATATTATATATATATATATATTGATCATCACTTATATGAAGCACAATCAAGCTGAAAAGAGTCAATGTATATTAGCAAACCTAAGGAAATAATATGCACTTGATTCAAAGGGCTTTTGAGATAGAAAGAAAGAGGAAAAGAAATGCATGGTTCATGTCACCGGACTTGTGAGTGATGATGGATTTGTTAATATTCTTGAGAGAAAGGTTGAAGCATTAACTAAGGGCACTAAAAACATCGACTAACAAAGGGTATAGACCCTGAAATATAGTTGGAAAAACAAAAACAGGTGCTAAGCACTTTAACGTGAGGGCAATTACAGGATTATCATGGGTAATCCTGTCAACACAAGATTTTTCACCGTGTTCTGACTTTGATTCTTCACTTGGTGTTAAATGCATTCCACTGTAGTGTGCTTTTTTCTTTTGTCCACTTCTCTTTTTATATGAGCTCTTTAGTCAGGAAACCTGAGGCAAAAATCTGAGTGGCAGGATCCTGCATGACTGTTTTAATAACATCTAAAGTCACTAAATCTCACTCTGTCTTCTAAAAATATTCCCTTAACAATCTTTCCCTTCTCAATCCATTATACCAGTTTCAGCTCCCATTACTCCACAGCATTACTCTGGAAAAATCACTGATCCTCTTTACATGCCCTGCATGTTCTGCCAGGACAGATGGCCTGTGATGCTTGGGATGGTTAGTCACTGCTTAAACAATATACCCAGCTGCAAATATACTTGAACCCACAAGTGTAGTTGTTTGTTAAGGGGTAAGCTGTGAAGATACATCAGGTCAACAAAATTCACTGAAACAAGCAAGAGGAACATCTCAGATGTCCTTTCCCTTCATTGGAGCTGGGTTATCTTCAGTTTGCCCTCAGTTCTGTTATCAGAAGCAGGGCCATGCTCCTTTTTCATCTCTCTCCACAAAGACAGGGTAGGTGGAGAACAGTGGGTCTTTTCTGTAGACTTATGTGAAGTACCTTGAGGTCAGAGATCTTTATCTGTTTTGAGCACTCACCTGCCCCAAATACCTAGAAATGTGCCTATAGCCTGGTAGGTAGTCAGGATATAGTGGAGAAACTGGAGGCTATTTCTTATTGGCTTAACTGCAAGTAAAACATAGATTATTGATACAAGTAAGGGGGAAAAAAAATTGTATTCAGCAATCTCTAATCAATACATAGGAAGTTTTTACTTTGGATATGTCTTAGTCCATTTGGGCTGCTATAACAAAATACCACAGACTGGGTAACTTATAGACAACAGAAATGTATTTCTCACAGTTCTGGAGGCTAGAAGTTTGAGACCATGGTTGGGCCAGGGCCCTTCTTAGGGTTGCAGATTGCCAACCTTTCATTGTGTCCTCTTGTGGTGGAAGAGTAGAAGGAACTCTGTGGGGTCTCTTTTATAAGAACAGTAATTCCACTTAGTCAGTGGTATTGTAACGGCTATGTACAATGACAGAGGGGTAGTAAACTTGGTGGGGCTAGGGAGTTATCCCTTTGTGAGAGGTGTTAATGTCTAATCATTATGTTGTTGTGTACACCTGACACTAATAAAAAACAATCACACACACACACCAAAAAAAGAACACTAATCCTGTTCATGTAGGCTCTGCTCTCATGACCTAAGCACCTTCCAAATGCCCCACCTCCTATTACCATCATCTTTGGCATTAGGGTTTCAACAGAAGAATTTGGGTTGGGTGACACAAACATTTGGACCATAGTCATTTCCTAACGTACTACTTACAACCCATGAACCCGCTGATGCATATTTGCTCTGTTTTAGTCACCACCCCTGCAACATCAGCAACAAGAGAAACCTGCCTCTCTATTCACAATACAGCACCTGTCTCCAAAGACCTCAATGATTCTACCTACCGGATTCTTTGTTTCCCTCGCTTGAATAGTAAAAGATCAAAATGATCAAGTTCTGTTTTCAATTATTTTAATAGAAGCCATGGATGGTCTGCCATAAACTTTTATAACAGTTTAAGAAGCAATTATTTTCCAGACATGCCTTGAGGGAGATAAAAGCCCAGTCATGGTAATTGAACTTGAATACTTGTAAGTCTTTTGAGCAGTACATTGCCAAATGATTTCTTGCTTTAAAGCCCTGAGTACAATTGTAATGACTTTGTTTTAGGATCATCTGTCTCCTCTTCTGGTAGATCAGCTCAATAGGAGATGGGAGTACCTTTCCTGTCGAGCACTATTTTCCTGACATATTCTGTATTGTCTAGAACCTAGGAAGCACTAGGCTGAGCTACCACTGAAAATGTTAGGCAATATTTTTATGTCTGTGAGCAAGTGTGGGTTTGTGTATACTTGCACTTGCAGAGAGTTCTATTTATTTTTCTGACCTTATCCCTAAATTCAAAAATTGACTTTACATACAACTATATAATGTAGTAAAAGACGCTGTATGTGAGTTCAAATTATAGAGGTAATGATAATATTAATAATAATACAATTGCTATTTATTATGTGCATATTATGTGATTGGAACTGTTCTAAGCTTTTAAAATCTAATCTTCACTACAGTAATTTGAGGGCAGTACTATAATTAACGTTGTGCAGATGAGATACTAAGAGATGGATAATTAAATAATTTTCAAAGATGACACAACCAGTTGATAATTAAGGTGAAATTTGACCCCAGACTGCCTGGCTAGAAATTTTGTGCTTTTCACAGCTGTGCTACCCGCGGCATTCAGTCTGTCTCTGTTACATACTAAGAGTTTGAATCTCAGTTAATCTTTAGACGAGTTTTTCTCAGCTTGAAATTATAATAATATCTCAGATTTTGGGGAAAACTTGGTGATAAAATTTATGAATGTTTTGGGAAGTGCAAGATAATATCAACTTATATAGGCCTATGACAATGATTCAATTTATTTTTTTTCTATTTGGTGTTTTTCTGATGCATGTATGATCAGAATATAACATTCTTTCATTAATGGTATTGTTAATATATGTTTTACTAGCAATTGAGCCAGTAAGAAGTAGCTAGAAATGAGGAAAGCAATTAATAAATGAGTATTAATAATGAATAAGTGGGAACTAGTAGCAGAATGGGCAAATGCAACAAACTTTACCTCACAACAGCTCCTTGAAAATGAATTGAAAAACAAGGAATAAACCCTGAATCATACTAGAAAAAAGAAAAAATATATCATTAGAACACTGGAAATATATATATATACCAGACAGGATTAAATTGAAAAAGGACATTTGGCTCAAAGATAGACACCAGATAAAATGGCTTATATGTGAGAGATTGGTTCTTAAGACTCTTCTGACTCATAATTAATGAAAAAGAGAAATAGGGAGTAAAGGACAATCATTAAGGTGACTGCTTAGAGATGGAATGTAAAGCAGTCAGGCAGGTTGGCCCTGTTTCCACACCTCCTACACAAACATAAACATTCTCTCTCTCTCTCTCTCTCTCTCTCTCTCTCTCTCTCTCTCTCTCTCACACACACACACACACACACACACACACACACAGAGTCAAGCAGTAAACACTTCAACATCTGCTTCCAGACTGGAGAAGTTAGGATGAATAACTAGGTCACAGAGGAAATACAGTATTCCAGGTGGCTGGTAACACCCAAGGGGAATGGAAAAATCCTTATACGAATGACTGTAAGATTCTGTATTAGTAGATTCCAGCTGTCTGCACTCCAACATCGAGTCAAGCAACAGTAAATTTTAAAATTGTCCACAATCAGGGAAAAAGGAATTCTCAAATGCAAACATAAGCTTGCAATCAAGACTAATAAAACACCTGGGGAAAATACAATTTCATTAAAGAGAGGCACTGAATAAAACAGCAATAAGAAAAAACAAATAAACAAACAGCACTGATATTGAAAAAAAATCAAGGAAAGAGTCAATAACTATAAGTGAGAAGCTAATTGTGTCACTTTTGAAAATTATTGAATCACCCCATCTCCTAGTTTCTCATCTCTATATTATTAATTCTAGTACTACCCTCAAAATATTCTAGAGAAAATTAGATTTCAAGAGCTCGGAACTTTCAAGACAAATCAAGTGACAGTTATTCAAGTTAATAAACAAGTTCACCAGTTAAAAAGTTACTAAAGAATTTAAAATAGGGACTGGCCAAGTGGCTCAGTTGGTTAAGAGTTAGCTTAAGAGCGCGAGCTCTGAGCAACAGGGCCACCAGTTCGATTCCCACATGGACCAGTGACCCTGCGCTTGAGCTGAGCTGCCGCTGAGCTGCCAACAGGTGGCAGGATGGCTCAGCTGGTGAGAGCACGAGCTCCTAACAACAAGATTGCCTGTTCAATGGTGGGCTATGCCCACCTGCAATTAGACTGAACTCGGCACCTTGAGCTGAGCTGCCACCCGGATGGCTCAGTGGATAGAGCGTGTGCTCTTAACAATAACAAGGCTGCCTGTTCGACTCCTGCACAGGATGGTGGCTACGCCCATCCGCAACTAAGATTGAACACAGCACCATGAGCTTAGAGGCCATGAGCTGCTGAGGGGAAGCCAGATGGGGACTGGCGCCCTCCACAACAAAGACTGAAGAACAACAACTTGGCTGGTCCCCTTCCTCAATTCTCCAACACTGTTCCCCTCCCTCAATTCCCCAGGTTTTTTGTTTTTTTTTAAAAAAAGAGTGAGAAAAATAAATGATGTAAAGATATTAAATTTTCCTGAATTCTTCAATGAAATCCCAAGTCTAGGTCATAACAGAATTTTTCTGTGCAATTTGCAAATTGATTCTAAATTGTTTCTAAGAGGTTATTGAGCACATCAAGGACAACTGTCCCAATTTGAATAAATGAGAATTCTAGATACAATTTAAAAATAAAAATTTCAGTGCACGGCTGAGCTAGCAAAAATCAAAAGAAATGCTTTGAGATTTAACAAAATAAAGTAAAGTAAACCCAGGGAGGGAAGTTAAAGCTTGAAATTGGGGCCTGCCTTAAGGGTACCTGCCCAACCAGGATAATTTTGAGCTTCTATTTTATAGTCCATGAGGATTTAAAAGGACAGCCACAAAACTGAGTATTCAAGTTCACTAGTGAAAAATCATTAGTGAAGTTGGAGACTAATGGAAACCAACCCTCCCAGCCATACACGTACACACACCTGGAATACAAGAAGCCTATACTCTCATTGTCAGAGTGAATTACAAACAAATTAAAAAAATAAATGAACAAACAAAAAACTTTCCTCAGAAAAGGGAAAAACATATTTATTACAGTTTCCAACCTTGGAAATAGGGGAGAGAGGGAAAATAATCTCCACTAAGAATTCATAACTACAAACCAACCATCAAATGTGTTTGCAACATTTAGTGCTCAAAATCTCAACCTGAGAATTTGTTTTAAAGTGATATCATCAGTTGCCTCTAAGAAGCAAGGCACAGAACTTTAGTAGAGGAAAGCAACTGGAGCATAGATTCCCAAAGAATACCTGTAGATAAGTTGTTTGAACTGGAAGTTATGGGGGAAATCACACACACACACACACACACACACACGCACGTGCATGCACGCACACACACACACACACACACACACACACACACAGCATGTACACATGCACACAAATGAGGAAACAAGTTGCCACAAGTAAAAACAAGTAGAAACAAAAAGCAATAATTGGTTATTACTTATATGGACTATAGTTTTGTTTGTTTGTTTATTGTTGTTGTTTTCTGCTTGTTTGGAAAAATGGAAATGTGATAGAAAGGGGAAGTGAAAGTAGGAATACCCACAATACATGTTAATCATGTATGTATACATTGGGAATTCAAGTGCTATGAGTGATACATTTAAAATATAGTCTTTGCTTTCAAATAAATCATTGTCTAGCTAAACAAATAATGATATACATGCTAAAATAACTTACATAAGTCAGTGATATGAGCCCCCAAAAATGTAGCATGAACCCTGTGGCCTGAAAGGCTCAGAAGTAGATAGAACTTCTCCTGAATTTGCCTAGAAGGAATAGGATTTTGCAAACATCAAAGAAGTGAAGGGACAGTTCAGGAAGTGGGAGAGATACACAAAGGTGGAAATTTGCAAGAAACCCTCGGCAAATAGGGACAGGCTCTTAAACTATCACCCAATACTTCCACAAATAATAATGACAAGAAAATGGTTCTAAAGGAAGAAAATTGGCAGTATCCAGGAAATAGACTAGAAGAGGGCAGGATCACATGTAAATGCAGTGCTATAAGATAAATTAATTGATCAATTGACTACTGCCTATAAAGTAAGTAAATAATTAAAAAATAACCATCAGCTACTGTAAATACAAGCATCTATTATTCAATTGTGTAAGTGAGATATGTTCAATTGCAAGTCAGAAGCCCTAAAACCCTCTTCCTGGATTTACTATTTGGCCAGCCTTGAAATTCAAATGATTTGGGATTCAGTTTTTACATTTGAAAACTGGGGGCAAGGGAGATCTATGGAGGGGTGTGGATTAATCAATGACCTCGTTCATGCTCTCAGCTCTATGTTTAACTTTACAGACCAACACTGAGAAGAGGGTGCTCAAAATGACCATTGAAATGTACTAAGATAGCCGTGTGCCCCACTTTAATGTCTCAGGCTGAGTTTCATTACCCAAACAATCCACAGGGTGGCAGTAACAGTAAATTACAAGTAAAATCTGAATTGAGTCTAACAGGCTTTAATGACTAATGTTTACAGATTTCCCTTCCCCTGCTTTTATGATGTCACTGAGGCCAGAGGAGCTGGGAGAACCAAAGCTGTCCACCCAGCAGGACAGTGATGGCGACTCCCCCTCGAGAACCAAATGTGATCTAGACTCTGCAATCCTCACAGTCATGCAAGGAGGCTTTGCCTTCTTCATCCTCATTTTGCAGAAGAAACTATGAAGAGAGAAATAATAAAATAAAATAAAGTAAAATAAAATAAAATAAAATAATAAAATAAAATAAAATAAAATAAATAAAATTAAATAAAATTAAATAAAAATTAAATAAAAAAACACTAAAAAAAATACTAAGGTAACAGAGATAGTAAGTGATGAAGTCAGAATTCAAAAGCTAGTGTCTCTGGTCTAAGTCCATGGTCCTTTCACCACACTTGCTGAGAGTTCTGAAGAAAACCAATTTGGTTAACACAAAGCTACCTTCCTTCCTTCCTATCCTTCTTATTGATATAGAAATAAAATATTTGCTACTTTCTGTATTACTGGAGGGATTCTTACAAGATTTGATTCATTTTTAGCACAGGACACTATAAATAACTTTCCCAGTGTAGTGTAAACAACTTTACAACTATTAAGTAATGGTTGTATTAAGTAAAGAGTTGTTTTAGGTAATAAAGAAAATTACAAACAAGAGTCAGAAAATTTTGAGGAATTATTTTGAGGAATTACGGCACTTGCTCATACTTTCGTAGTGGTCTTTCCACGTTTTTCTAGACTAGGATTTTCTTGGCATGTCCAGGCTACTGCCTCTTCTCATAACTGGCATTCTTTTCTTTTCTAGACCCGACAGCTCTGAGAATTCACATATTCTCAGCTCCAGTGATTAGGGGAGACTGGCTCACATCTTTGAATCTAGATTCCAAACTTCTGAGAGAGAATCCAACATAGCCTGGTTACGGAGAGTAACTAAGCCCAAACAAGAGTGATGGTTATTAAAGAATGATGTTGTGAGCCAGGCAGACACCCCAGAAAATGTATGTTATGATTGGCTAAATATCTTTCTGGAAAATTATATGAGAAATTAGAAAGGGCATTGGGGTGAAATTCTAGACCAATTGGCATGTCTACATTTCCTCTTATGCCAATGGTGATAACTATCAAACCGTAATTTGGGACAAAAATTTTGATAGTTTTTCAGAATAAAGTTAGGGCAAAATTAGAAAATTCTGAATTTATACTTCCAATACTTATAATATCTATACCTCTGCCTGCCTAAAGTGAATTGTAAAATTAAAAATGAGCCATAATAACAGTTCAAGTAGAAATACACTAAAAAAATCACAAAAGATTATTTTAAATTTAACATATAGAAAGACTTTTGATTAAAATTGAAGTCACTGAAACAGATTGCCATTTGCAAAGGACACTTCTCTCCTGGAAGATGGCCCTTAAATAACAAAGAAGATCTAGTAAGGATATATAATATCCTGATTAGAATCAGGTTAGTGAATTTTTTTAAGCCACATTCTTAAGTTGTTTACAACCAACATTTATTCTATTTAGCAAAAGAGAACTGTAAAAGTTACCAGTATGTTACAAACATAAGCTACCATCAAAAGTTAAATTACATGCTGCTTATACCCTGCACTAGTGTTTTTCAAACTGTGGCGCACTTCAGAATTGCCTGGAAGTCTTGTTAAAACACACATTGCCGCCTGCCCCACTGCCTCTCACTGGCTTGTTTCTGATTCTGTAGATCTGGCTGGGGTCTGATCATCTGTAATTTGCATTTCTAACAAGTTCACAGATGGCACAGATGCTGCTGGCCCTGGGTGGCACAGTGAGAACTCCTGCTCTAAATTTTCTTTCCTTCTTTCTCTTTTTCTTTCTTTCTTTCTTTCTTTCTTTCTTTCTTTCTTTCTTTCTTTCTTTCTTTCTTTCTTTCTTTCTTTCTTTCTTTCTTTCTTTCTTCCTTCCTTCCTTCCTTCCTTCCCACCCCCCCTCTCTCTCTCCTATTCTTTCTCTCCCTCCCTTCCTCTCTCCCCTCCCTCCCCTCCTTCCCGTCCTCCCTCTCTCTCTCTCTTTCATTCTTCTGTTTCCATGTTCACTTTAAGTTCCCTGTAAGAAGTTCAGCAGTGTGCTGTGCCAGTGCCCATCCTGTTCAGTGTGGTTTGGGGGGCTCAGGTGATTATGAAAGGCAAAGGAAGGCTTTTCCTTGGTGATGCACTCATGTTAGAGCTAACAGAGAGGCTGAGAGCTTGTGTGGGATCTGGAATTTAATGAAGTCTGTATTTCAGCATCTCAATCTTACTGCTGTCTTGTCAGTTTGTGGTATGATTTTCTCACCAAATCCACACCTGTCTGTGCAGAAGTTCTGTGCAATGTAGAGTGTGGTTTTAAATGGGTGTATACATCCAGATCATTGGAGCTTGCTAATTTGTCTTTTATTCTTAAGCTTTACCGAGGTATAATTGACAAACAATATTGTAAGATACTTGAAGTGTACACAGAGATAATTTGATATAGGTATATATTGTGAAGGACTCCTCCCATCTAGTTAGTTAACATATCCATCATCTCACATGTATTAATTAATTAATTTATTTATTTATTGGTGAGACCATTTAAGTTCTACTTTCTTAGCAAATGTCAATTATACAATGCAGCGTTATCACTATAGTCACTGTGTTATACATTAGATGGTCAGCACTCATTCATCTTACAGCTGAAAGTTTGTATCCTTTTACCAACCTCTTCCCTATTTCCCCCAGCCCCTGGCCACCACTTTTCTACTGTCTGTTTTCTTTCATTTTGTAGATTGCTTTTTTTTTAAGATTTAAAAATTACTTTATTCAATAAACTGAATTGCACAGTGGCACTGTATTTTATGTTTATTATTGTACATTTTGTTAACAAATTGCTGTATTTTTCAGAATAGTGTCTGAAGGAATATTTCAAAGGCATTTCATAACTGACTCTTCCCTTTTTCCAACCTGTGAAGCATTTCTACACAGTAATAATTTTGAATTAATTTATTTCAATGATTATACATAGAAAATATTATTCATTGTATCTAGAGAAAATATCTTCTTTTATACACATGCCAATGTAAATTTTTTCAGCAGCATCCCCAAAGCATTTCACAATGCCTGCTCCATAGTTTACCCTGATATACTGGTATTTTTCTTACAGACAAGTTGGAGATGAGCTTAATCTGTGTTTATTATTATTTTTTAACCCTTTCTTCTCCCAGCTTTATGGAGAAATAATTGACATGTGTCACTGTATAAGTTTAAGACATACAACATGATGGTTTAAATTACATATATTGTGAAATGTTTACTGTAATAGGTTCAGCTAACATCCATCTTCTCATATAGATACAATAAAAAGAAAAGAAAGAAGAAAGGGGGAAAAAAGCATCCTCCTTGTAATGAAAACTCTTAGGATTCAGTCTAACAATGTTCTCATCAGTATACACACAGCAGTGTTAGCTATAGGCATTAAGTACATTACATCACTAGTACTTACGTATCTTTTAACTGGACGTTTGTAACTTTTGACCACCTTCCTTTAATCTCTCCTCTCCCCACCCTCATGCCTCTAGTAACCAAGTCTGCTCTCTTTTTCCATAGGCTCACTCAGGTTTTGTTTGTTTTTAGATTGCACGTATAAGTAAGATCATACGGTGTTTGTCTTTCTCTAGTTTATTTCATTGAGCATAATGCCTTCAAGGTCCATCCATGTTTTTTCAAATTGTAGAATATCTTTGTTTTTTATGCCTGAATAGTATTCCATTGTGTGTGTGTGTGTGTGTGTGTGTACACACACATATGTGATATATTACAACTTCTTTATCCTTTCATGTATCAGTGGACACTTAGGTGGCTTCAATGTCTTGGCTATTGAAATAATGCTTCTATGAACATGGGATGTAGATATCTTTTTGAGTTAGTGTTCTTGTGTATTTTGGATATACTCCCAGAAGTAGGATTGATGGATCATAAGGTAGTTCTATTTTTAATTTTGGAGGCTCTTCCATGCTGTTTTCCACAGTGACTGCAGCAATTTACAATCCCACCAACAGTGCTTTTCTCCATATCCACATCACCATTTATTTCTTGTCTTTTGATGATGGCCATTCTAACTGGCATGAGGTGATATTTCATTGTGTTTTTTTGTGTTTTTTTTTTAAAGATTTTATTGGGGAATTGGTGGAGGGGAACAGCGTTGGGGAATCGGGGAAGCGGAACAGACAAGTTGCCGTCTTCTTGTTCTTCAGTTTAGTTGCGGAGGATGTTGCTTCACTGGCCCATGTTGGTATCATCATTGCACTCTTCCCGGATGAGGCAGATCGGTCGCTGGCCTCTGGATGTCGCTCACTGCGGCTATTGGCAGCTCACGCTTGGCTGCCAGCCGCTCACGCTTGGCTGCCAGCCACTCACGCTGGCTGCGGGCCACTCACTGTAGCCTATGGCAGCCCACTGCAGCAGGGGCTGCAGCCCACACCATCACAGGGGCTCGCACAGCCCAGCTCCAGGTGGAGCTGTTGTTAGCTGTAGAGGGCAGTGTCACTGGCCCTCATGTGGGATCCGAACCGGGGCCGCTGGCATCCCAAAACCAGCGCTTAACCAACGCGCCACTCGGCCGGCCTTATTGTGGTTTTAATTTGCACACCTCTAATGACTGGTGATGTAGAGTACCTTTACATATACCTGTTGGCTTTTTGTATATCTTCTTAAATATTTATTTATTTATTTATTTATTTATTTATTTATTTATAATTAGTTTCAGGTGTACAATACAGTGCAATAGTTATACTTTTTACCCCTCAAAGTGACAACCCCCTCTCCCAATTCACCACCCCATTCCTCCCTCCCATATCATATATATCTATTACACTTCGTCTGACTTTCTTCCACATCCCGTGACTATCTATATATTCACTTACTGTTTGTATACAATATTATACAACATCAGTTTCAGGTGTACAGTACAGTGATCAAGTCTCTACTCCATCCATGAAATAGTCTCCCTGACAAGACATGTGACCATCTGACACCCCACAAAATATTTACAACATTATTAATTATATTCCCCAAACTGTCTTTCATATCCCTGTGGCAATATTGTAGTTACCTATTTATGCTGTCTAATCCCTTCCCCTTCTCCCTCATCCCCACCTCCTCCCAACTAGCCACCCTCAGTTTTTCCTCTATATCTATGAGACTGTTTCTGTTTACTTTGCTCATTCATTCAGTTTTTCAGATTCCTCATGTAAGTGAGATCATATGGTATTCGTCTTTCTCCAACTGACTTATTTCACTTAACATAGTAGTCTCTAGGTCCATCCATATCATTGCAAATGGTACGATTTCATTCTTCTTTATAGCGGAGTAAGACTCCATTGTATAAATGTACCACAGTTTCTTAATCCAGTCATCTACTGGTGGGCATTTCGGTTGTTTCCAAGTCTTGGCTATTGTAAATAGCGCTGCAATGAACATAGGGGTGCATATATTTTTTTGAATTATTGTCTTGGGTTTTTCAGATAAATACCTAGGAGTGGAATTGCTGGGTCAAAAGGTAGTTCCATTTCCAGTATTTTGAGATACCTCCATACTGACTTCCATAGTGGCTGCACCAATCTGCAATCCCACCAACAGTGCAGCAGGGTCCCCTTTTCCCCACAGCCGCACCAGGACTTGTTGTTTGTTGATTTATTGATGATAGCCATTCTGACCGGAGTGAGGTGATATCTCATTGTGGTTTTTATTTGCATTTCCCTAATGACCAGTGAGGTTGAACATTTTTTCATATGCCTGTTGGCCTTCTGTATGTCCTCTTTAGAGAAATGTCTCTTCGTATGTAGATTGCTTTTTCATTTTGTAGATGGTTTCCCTTTCCCTTGCTGTGTAGAAGTTTTTTAGTTTTATATTATTATTATTATTATTATTATTATTATTATTGCCTTTGTTTGCTTCTGGTGTCAAATTCAAGAAATCATTGCCAGACTGATATCAAAGAACTCTGAGAACTGCTATAAGCTCAGGGCAGGAGAACTATTTCTAACCTGTATTTTTCTGGGTTCTTACAGAGTTATACCAAACACAACAAAATGCACCAAAAACTATAAGCAAACAAACAAATAGCAAAATGTTTCACTGGTCTACTTTTCAGGGTCCTGGTTTACCCAAATTGGAGATGGGGATAATGGTAGTTAGGGTAGTTAAATATAGACACTTACAAATGACATCCCATATCCTATCAAAGCTGAATGAAAGGGTCCTGGTTTACCCAAATTGGAGATGGGGATAATGGTAGTTAGGGGAGTTAAATACAGACACTTACAAATGACATCCCCTATCCCATCAAAGCTGAATGAAAGTGCGGAAGCTAGAGGCAAGCTAATATTAGGCAAAAAAACAAACAAACAAACAAAAAACGGCAAGGAAATATGTGTTCAGGTTGTCACATGTTTATGAAGGATCATAGTATAATGGTATCATTATAGATTTTGTGGTCAGACCATCCAGAGTTTATGAAGCTCAGGTGTTCCATTTCCTAAGTTTGGAATCTTGTATATTTTCATAATTCTTATTAAAAGTGATATTGAGAATATATATATATCTATATTATACAAATAACAGATTAAAATGTCTAGCACATAGTAGACATTCAAAAGTATTAGCCACTATATACTACAGCCCTATCATGTGCAACGTACTTAGCTAGATGCATTGGTTTGTTTAATCCTCACAAGAGCCCCTTGAGTTGTCATCATCATTACAACCATCATCATTCCCATTTTGCAAATAAGAAAACAGAATCCCAAGATCACTTAGGCAAAATTCAAAGTAAGCCCCTTAACAGTTTGAGGCCAAATGCTTGTTTTTCTACAAAGATGAGTTTTCATATCACCTTTATCTTTCCCATCTCAAGTTCCTTGGCTACAACTATGAACCAGAAGTTTTTATTGCAGAATGACTTCCACATTTAGTCGATTTCCATGCCTTGCCCTTCACTTTCCTCTAAGTAATGTTCACTACTTTTATATCTTAATCTATAAGGACCTTGATGGCAGACCTAATTAGAGAAAAATAAGATATGGGGAAAATTTCTTTTTCATCATCTAGTCTCCATTTTTATCTACATTGCTCCAATAATCCTTTAGTCTTTCTGCTGTTAGATTCTGTTCCCGGTGGGGGAAAAGCTGACCCTGAACTTCTAATTGCTCATCCTCTCTGGCTCTTCAATATAAAAGAGTCTGTTTTACAGCATATTCTAGTCTATATTGTACTGTCAATGATACACATGATAAAAATGCCTTTGGAGGGCATTTTATCCTCCCCTACTCTCTCTTCATGAGGAATTAAATAGACCCATCACCTCTCCCAGTCAAATATTATCTATTTGTCAAGGTGTCACTCAAATGTCATTTCCTTCATGATTATTTGCCTTATTCCCCAATTTTTCTTAGCCTCCAAATCCCCACAAGGCTTTAAGTCACTTTACCTTGTTGTTTTCATACTCAACTTTCTGTATTAAACACTACTTATTTTCTCCTGTCTCTCACTAGATAGTGATTTTTTTTCTTAAGACTTAATATTTACTTGCTCATCATTCTTTTAGTGTCTGATTTAGTCAGACACTCTGCTGGTGCTGTAGAGACTGTATGGTGAAGACCAAGGACCAGATTTCTAGAGGCTTCCAATCTAGTGATCTCAGAAGATGCTTGGAGAAGATAAGGAAGGTTTCATAGAGAAAGTAAAGTTTGAACAGAATCTGGAAGGAATTGTAAAAGCTCTCACATGTGAAGACAGGGAAAGGCTATTCCAGATAGATGAAGCAGAAGTAAAAATGCAAGGAGACATGAATAAAAAGAGGGTTTCCAGAGGAGGCAATACATGTACCTAGAATGTCAGATCTGATCCAGGAATGCTCCTACTAATCACTTTATCTAACCATGCTAGACATCACTAATCGATCAGGGTTCTCCTTCATGCAGAGCTCAGACAAGCTCTTAACTCAGAGTCCTTCTCAACAAGGCAGTCCAGGAGGCAGTCATTACTGGACAACTGAAGTTTGCACAAATATGAAATCTATTTGCCAAAAGTACCCTAACAGAAATGTAAAAATTTCTATTTGGTAGAACTTCAGTCTAGTGGGGCAGATGGAGTAGGAGAAGATTTTAGGATGAATAACTCAAAGTAGTTCTCACTGGTGACAGACAGCCTCTGTCTCTATGTCAGTAAAAGTAAAGAGATGCTAGTGTTGCTGAAGGTGGACTGGGGGCTGGGAGAGAGCCAGGAAAGGGCCTGCTGAGTCAGGACCTGGGACTGCTAAGCATGTAAAACAACCTTCTTGGGCTATCTGAGTGCCTACCTTTTGGTAACTGTTTTGAAATTTTGTTTCATTATTCATTTGATTGTGCTTAGGTACACTGTGCACTGCTCAAGGAATTATGTTCCCAAATAATTACAGTAACTCACACCTTTACTGTTACAATATTCACAAACAATATTACATGAAGCTCTTTCCTGCCTTTGGCAGGCAGGTGGGTCTTCACAGTTCTCCTCACTCCGTCCTTTACAATCCAAGTCTACGGTGCTGTATGGAGCAGAGGTACCCTGTCATTATTAACTCAGTTTTATGAGAGGCTCCTAAGTCATTGAAGTCTTTTACATTTTTTTACAAGCTACTCCTCAGAGCAATACTGAGAAATGGGTCAGCATTGTTGTGGCCCTTTATAGTGTCAACTAATAATTGTTGGTGACTATTCAATGCCAACCGGAATCCCCAGTTTGGGGTGTGGTGAAGAGGGAAACTTCATTCAGTCCAAAGAGCTCAACTGCAATACAGCATGGCTGTGATAACAGCCATGCTGTGGAACAGCTTGCTAGTGCTAGAGCTTAATTATGAAGCAGCACAGCATAGCTATGAGGTGGCCCTGAGGCCAGGCCCCTCTCCCTCTAGACAGCTTTCCTCTGCTCCAGTTTGGTCCACTCTGCCCTGAACTGGTCTGCACCTCTTTGTTCCTGCAAGAGACATCAAGACATCTTTGGTGTTTCAGCTCCAGCTCCAGCCCATTTCAGGTACAGCTTTAGGCCCAGCTGGGGAAACACAGTCTTCCATTTTTGGTGGAAAGGGAAAATGTGCTCTCCAAGCCAAAGGGGAGCTGGCTTATATACACAGAAATCCCTGCCCCTAGTCCCTGATAGGTCTGTTTTATGCAAATGAAGACTCCAAATCCTTGCAGTTTAATTGGTCCAAAAGCCCTGTCCTCATTGGTCAGAATGGAGCCTCTCTGATTGGTCGATGAAGATGCTGATGGGGATATAGCTGTACATCTCCAATTGGATGGGGAAAGCCTCAATTCTATTGGTTGAAATACAATTCCAGCAACTCCTTTATAGGGGCTGACTCAGGTGGCAGGAACACAGTGCCAGCCTGCAGTTCAGTGCAAGCTTCTCCCTGAAGTGTGGTTTGCGTGAAAGGCCCTTGTTTAGAAATGGCTGCTAGGCTGTGCTTTTCAATTTGAGCCCACTTTAACAACCAGGAGCCCGTTTCTATAGATATAGTCTTTTCCAGGTTACACAATAGATAGGAAAACAAGGCCACAATTAAGTAGATTATTTTCTGAAAGCTGATAATTAATAACAGGGTCTTTTTTATAACTAGGACCTCTTTTGCCATTTGATCATGAGTACTATAATTGACCAACAAGAATTAGTACAATATAATTTACTTAGCTATCTTGGAATTTTATTAAATCTCTACAATATGTTAGATGCTGCACAGGTTACAAATCTGACATATATTAAATGGATAAGTGACATAATATGTCAAATGTATAAGGGCCCATATGTTTTATATATAATGTGTTATATATTCTAATTTGGATGCTTAGATGTAGTAAGATATTCACATTATGCCCTTCTCTTCATCACCCTCATTTTGCTCCCTTCCATACCCTGCCAAGTGACCATGATTATCATAACCAATTATTATTATTATTATTATTATTATTATTATTATTATTTTTGAGGGCATTGTCACTGGCCCTCATATGTGGGATCCGAACCGGGGCTGCTGGCGTCCCAAGCCAGCTCTCAACCACTGCGCCACTTGGCCGGCCCTTCACAACCAATTATAAAGATGCTATATTGTCTGTTTTGAGGCCTTCTTGGTGCAATGCTAAGAAGTACTCCAATTCCTCTGTGGTTTTATCAGAGCAAAATTGATAGATTGATAAATTTTAAAAGTAAGTGTAATTTGTAAGGATAGAAAAATGTATTTGACTATATGGTATATAGTTATGTTTGTCCACCAAACCAGAAGGTCTCCATTCTTTGGGGTTTTTATGGAGACTTCATTACATAGGCATGGTGGATTAAATCATTAGCTACTGCTGATTGAACTCAATCTCTAGCCCTTGTCACTTCTCTGTAAATAGGGGATGGAGCTGAACGTCCCAACCCTCTAATCACTTGGTTGGTTCCCCAGGCAAGTAGTCCCCTTACCTCAAGGGCTTTCCAAAAGTTACCTCATTAACATAAACTCCCCTGTGGTTAAAGGGGCTTGTTATGAATAGCAAAAGACACCTTTATTACTTTTGTCACTTAGGAAATTGAAAGGGTATTAGGAGCTCTGTGCCAGGAATGGGGAGAAAAACCAAATATATGGTTTTTATTATAAATCACAGAATCACAGCAATATTTTCCCTAAGAGCTAAATACGTAAGCTGAGCTCAGGGGACATTTCCTACCTGTCCCTTTCAGGAACTGTGTCCTTTTGGACAAATGTCTTTCTTCTAGGACAGCCCCAAATCTACCCATTGACAGAGCTGGTTCAGAGTCTGTATCAGCCTCAGATAACTTGAAATTTCAGGTAATAGAGCAGCTATGTGGGATATTAAAAAATAAAGTGAGGCATATTAAACTTTCTGAGTTTATTTGAACAAAAGTCTATTTGAATAATGCAGAGCCAAACAGAAGTGACTAGGATTGCTCCACCCACAGGAGCTAAGAGAAAGACTTTTATAGAGCAGCCACGGAAGCAAGGCGAGGACACTGACAAGCTCCCTTGTAAGGCTTGGGCCACATGGCTGAAAAGGACCCATCTTTCTGAACTCCACCTCCCTGCTGTTGAAGGAAACATCTTCTTCTCCTTCCCCCCTTCTCACCAGCTTCGCTACCTGGGAGAAGTTTGAAAAGAGATTGAATTCAGTCAGGTTAAGCTTTCTGCAGGGAAAGATGCTTATCCTTGCTGCTGCCCACACCTGTGCTAAGTGGGTCAGCTGCACTCTTCCCCAGGATCCAAGGGCAGGTTCTTTGTAACCATGTCTCTAACCTTACTGTGACTCTAGGAGTTCCTGCTTATTTGATGGGATATGTTCCAAGACCCCCGTGGATGCCTCAAACCATGGATCGTACCGAGTCTTGTATAGACTATGTTTTTTTACTATACTTACATACGATAAAGTTTAATTTATAAACTAGGCACAGTAAGAGATTAACAACAATAACTACTAATAAAACAGAACAATTATAACAATATACTATAATGAAAGTTATGTGAATGTGATCTCTCTTTCTCTGATAACCAAGATGGCTAATAAGTAACTAACGCGCAGCTAGTATATACAATGTGAATATGCTGGACTCAGGGAGGATTGACATCCCAGGCAGGACAAAGCAGGGAAATGCAAAATTTCATTATGCTACTCAGAACGTCACGCAATTTAACACTTATGAATTATTTGTTTCTGGAATTTTCCACTTATTATTTTTTGGACTGTGGGTAACTAAAACTGTGGAAAGCAAAACTGCAGGTAAGGGGAGAGTACCATATAGTCAGCTTTCCCTAACTTTCTGGCAACACTTAGGAGTTTTACCTACCATATTCTCTGATCTAAACACCTGGAACCAGCTCTCAGTTACCTCAACCAGAGCCACTGAAATGTTTTACTTGAGAGCATAGTGGCCTCTTCAGGTTATGCCTCTTCAGGTTCACTTCCTCGGACATTCCACCAATCATGTTTTTTCTCAGCTCCCTGCCAGCTCAGTAATAGCCACACCCAAGATAGAACTGTCCTTTCTCTTGGGATGGAAACTGTATCTTCTCAAAACACTCTGTGTCTGGTAGGCATTTCTATCACAAGCTAAATAGCCTTTTCCTAGTTCTATCATTTGTTTCAACATGTTGAACCATGCCTCAGATGTCATGTCCAGGTTTGGAGACTAATTTTTACCCAGGATTCTGAAAACATTGCTCCTTCATCTTTAAGAAGTGGTTTTATTTTAAATAATGCATTCTGAAATGAGGGTGTTAAATCCATACCCCACTGAAAAATATTGTTCTAGTCCCACCTAGCTACATAGTTGTTGCAACATTATTGACTATATTGCCTATGGTGTACTTTATCTACATACCCGTGATTTTTTTTTTTTTTTTGAGGGCAGTGTCACTGGCCCTCATATGTGGGAACCGAACGGAGGCCGCTGGTGTCCTAAGCCAGCACTTAACCACCATGCCACTCAGCCGGCCCATCCCCATGATTATTTTGTAACTACCAATGCATGAATTATATAAATGTCTAACCACTGTGCTCTACACCTGAAACTAATATAAAATAATATTGAATATAAACTATAACTGAAAAAGTAAATAAATAATTTAAAACTTTCTTGAAACATTTGTTGAGCAGCTTGCACTTATCCTAATTTCCTTCATCTCATTCTAGACAATCTTATATGTAGAATTGTGTAGTAATTTTTTAACTCTGTCTCATCATACTCCACTAGACACAAATCACTAGGGACTTCTGAAAGTGTGCACACAACTCTACACCAGTCATATCTAGGTTAGTCAGTCATCTGATTTGACTGGGATGAGGCATTTCCCAGGATGTGGGAGTTTTACTGCTAAAATCTCAAAATGATTTGGGTTCAGTGCTAGGAGTTGTAATCTACTCATAACTCCTGATATGGCCCACACAAGGGTTTTTGGTAATCAAAAAAAAAAAAAGGCACATATAAAAAAAAAGGCACAAACTCAGATGTGGAAGGAAAGAAAGAAAGAAAGAAAGAAAGAAAGAAAGAAAGAAAGAAAGAAAGAAAGAAAGAAAGAAAGAAAGAAAGAAATATAATGTATTAAGGTCCTAGCAGGAAAAAGATGGCACAATAAAAGGTAATTAATTGAGGAGGATTCAACAAAGAAATTACTTAAAAGCTATAAATAAGATTAAGGGAAGTCAACTAGGAATAGTGTGGCTCCCTCACCCCTACCCCAAGCTAATAAGAATGGAGAAACTTCTAAAGATTTTAGACTTGAGAGGATGAGAATTAGGAATGGTTACTAAAACTCAGCCCAGGGAGTGACCATAATCCTGACAGGATCTGCTGCCTTCAGGAAAAGGACCCAGTCAACCTATAGGGAGGGATCCTTGGAAATCTCAATTCCTTCTGTTCCCTTCTTCTGGTCTCCCGCCAGTGCCTCCAAATGGTTGGACACAGCAGGAATCAGGAGGGCAAAGAAGTCTGTAGAAGCTGTCCAGCAAGGTTAGCCCCTGGAGCACAGAGCAGAGAAGAAAAAGGTGGAGAATGGATCTAAGGGACAAACAAAAATATTCAGCTTACATTATTTTCTTGAACTCAAAAGTAATCTTATTTGGAGAACCTATCCCATCAACATTATAAGAAATTCAGCCATTAATGGGACTCTGCCTCCCCACCCCACCCATGTCCACCCCACATAAGACCCTTACTCCATAGAGCAAACTGTAGTCTACACTGTATTTACACTTGCTGATGAGATGGGCATTGTCAAGCTTGCGAGAACATCCAGGCCTGGTGGTTCATTGGATGTATGCCACAGCCTTCACGGGAGTTTTACTAGAGTTGAGGAATGTGATGCTACCCAAATGTGCCCACCATGCAGACATCCCCACACCACCAAGTCCCTGTAGGGGACACTAGAAGGAGCAGGCCACAGTCCTATTTACCCACAATATGCTATTATTGTCTCTTTCCCAGGCCTGAGAATCTTCTTGCTTTGGCTTCTGCTTTTGATATCTCCTTATAAAGACACTAACTCTTCTCCCCTTCCACTCAGAATAACCTAGCATATGATCTTTAGTGGGTTCAGATTTTCACAACACAAAGAGAGGTCTTCTTGTGTCAGCTGCTGCCTTCAGTCCTGTAGACTACCAACTGCCAAAATATTGACTTTCTTTGGGGATAAGAAAAAAATAATCACAGAACAAACTCAGTCAGAATTCTCTTTGATTCTTCTATTGCAACGCAAATAACATGCAACTTAATTTACACACATCAAACTGAAAATCTAAGTGGTGTTGGGGTACTATAGCAGAAGGGGAAATGAAAATTAATCCTAGCATGTAAGACAGAAACAAACAAATATATATATAATATATATATATATGACATAATAAATATATATATGACAGAAACAAATATATATATATAAAATCAATATATAAAAAGAAAGACAGCCATAGCTTAGTTACTTATTTACATATATCCTTTCCCTCTCTTCACTTTGCTTCTATGTATCTGAGCCTCTGAGTTTGATAGAAATGGAAGGACATGGGAGGAAGAAAGTAACCATACAATGATCCGACTTCATCTACAATTTTCAAGCAAACTTGACTCTCTAAATGAATGTTTGATAACTTTCCAGAGCTGGTAGCCTCACATAATCCATATGGGTAAGAGCCGGGGGAAGCATTAGTGTAGAGTTGAATAAATGGTCCTGGCTTGAATCTCGAGAGACCTGAATTTGAGTCATTGTTCTTTGATCTACTAGTTCTATGATGTTCGGAAAGTCACATAACCACTCTGAGTGCAGATTTCCTCAACTGTAAAATGAGGATAGCAATGCCAATCCTGCAGAGCTGATGTAAGAATTAGAAGTGGAAAAATGGGGCTCCTGTTTTAGTACCTACACCATAATAATGAGCTTTGTCCCCATCTGGAGGAAAAGGCATCAGCAATCCCCATCTATTGTTTTCTTGGCAGACTTTGATTTCAAACAGCACAGTGGCCTATTTCTGCAGGTATGTTCAGCTTGCTTAAGAGTTTGAGCTATTATAGAGGGCAGAAAAGTGCCAGCTAATCTTGAGGGACCAGAATCCATTGAGATCAGAAACTAGGACTAAGGTGTGCCTGGTAATACCTGTTGAGTAGCCATAGTGAATATTATTTCCTAAACTATGAAGAAGAATTGAGTGATGGAGCAGACTCTTGCTTCTGTCAAATCTGGGTAATACAAATACCAAGTGAGCACATCCTTGTGGGCTTTCAAAGTTAGTCAAGACTACATCCAATCACCAACTGCTGCCCACAAAGATTGTCTTTAGAACCTTTTCACATAGGGACACATCAAAGTCATTTCACCACAATACTGACTTTCTCCCCATCTCACAGGTAGATCCTTTTTGGTACAACTTACCTTGTGTTCTTTTGGTTTATCCTTGTTAGAGATAACAAAGTAGCTGGGTAGCATAATTATACATTAGTGAAATTCAAATACAATAGCATTCTTTTACTTTCTAAGACCCTGATATGCCTTCTAGGTCCCTTTAAATGTCAGGTTCCATACTTTAGCTATAGGACAATATTTCATTTCATTATAATTATAGGTTATGAATCTTGAATCTGAACAAAAACTCATGAGACTGAGATAAAGGAGAATAGCAGTGGCCACAGCCAAACAGTGAAATGTATGTCTTTACTATAACGTGTGTGTATTATGTGCTGTTGAGTTGGCTCCGATTCCTGGCAGCCCTATGAATGCGTGACATCCACAACGTTCTGTCCTCAACAGCCTGCTCAGCTCCTATAGACTCACGCCTATGGTTTCTTTCGTGGAGTGAATGCATCTCATATTTGCTCTTCTTCTTTCCTTTACTGTAACATACTTCTTTATATCACCTATCATCCTGAAGACATGTTTTTAGCTTAATTGGGTTTAATAATAATATAATAATAATAATTACATAAAGACACACACATATGCAAAAAAATCACCCCCAACCACCAACAAAACAAAGTAACCTCCTCAGAAAACAAATAAATCAGTCCACTTGATTCTGAAAATCTCATTTTTAAAACTTAGCTTACCAGAATTTAAGTTTTCCTATTGATATTTCACAGCCCTTAAGTTTTTCATTGTAAGTTTTTCATGTAAACTCTTACTGTGGGGATCTGTAGTGTGCGATCACTTTAAACTCTAAAACTTTTACTTTCTTCTTCAAAATTCTAAAATTTCTCCTTTGAAACCATTCTTTTATTTATTTATTATTCCTTCTCATCTTAAATGTCATAAAAAGTCAAAGAAAAGAAAAAAAAAACTGGCATAAGAGTCAAGAGGTTGAAAAATCACTGTCAGTTGCCTAAACAGGAGTACAAATAAATCTTATTTTACTAAAACTATTTTTGAAACAATATTTCGTGCCTGAAAGCAAAACGGTACATGTTTCTGAAAATTGCAAAAAGCTTATTTGTAATTGTAAATTGTAAAATACCACACAGGTATTTTATAATACTTGTTTTTGCCCAAACTCTGCTCTCCAACATTCTATATTTATTAAAAGATCAACGCCGATGGTGATGGATACACGAGATTCAGGTAAAGGCAGAAGAAAAGGAAGAGGACTAGAAATAGTTTACTCACAGTGCAGTATGATTTCTAGAGATCTAAAAACTTGGACAAGTTGGATATTACTCTCCTTGTTTATATTTAGTTCATAATATAAAAGTAAATACACACTCAAATCTATACTAGCAAATATTGCTGCTGTATTTTGTATGTGTGTGTATCTTTTTTTTTCCCCAACATTGTGATCTTTTCATGTGGAAGTCAACATTCTCTAATGGCACTTGACTAATCTTTTTCTCATACAGTTGTATTTGGAGCTAGTTCTTCCTTACCCTCCCAAATTTTCTTATTCTCAATTTTTACTTTAAATTTCCTATGCTGGGGGGGGGGTATCAAAATCAAATTAAACATGTGCCTTCAAAAAATGAATAATAAATAGATCATTACAATGAGCAGTTAGGGATGCTAATAGCAATCAAATGGAAGTCTAAGAGGAAGAGTTCAATTAAAGAGAAGAGAAAGAATTTTGAAGAGCAAAAACCGAAGACATCTATCAGATGCTTTTCCTTTCTTCTCTTTTTAGTTTAGGATATTTTTTCCAGAATTATCATAGCTACCAAAAAAAAATGACATTAGATCTTCTAGACAAGAATTTAGATCAGATATACCATGAAATTTAATTCCTAAATAAATTAGGATATAAAGGGAAGTAATACAGAAGATGAAAATAGAGAAAGCAAATTAAATTAGGTTTAAAAAAAAGTGATAGTGATACGTGCAGAAAAAGACAGAAGAAGCTTTTGCAGGAAGAGGTAGTGTATTTTATTCATTATTTCAGAGTTAGTTCCAAAATGCTTAAAAATACAATTTTACCCAGCTGTTTGGTTTTCCCTCCAAGGGGCCTAATTGGAAAGACATGAACATCTTCTGGTGGCCAGAGAGGCTTGCTCAATTGGCTCCGCTTTTGAGGTGAGTTCAGACTGTTTACAGAGTTCTCTGCATGCTTACTACATTTTACCAGATCTCAATTATGTACTTAGAGAGGAGAGTTCAAACACCACTAGACACAATGCCAGCGCATGGGGATTTTTTTTCAACCAGAATGGTATTTTTCAATCCAGAAAGAGCATTGGATTGAGTGTAAGGAGACTCGGGTTTTGTTTATAAGCTTTTCCACTAAATAGATGAATTAGTTTGAGATAATTTGTTAATCTCCTGATTCTCATTTGTAAAATGAGTGGGGTTGAAATGGATACTTTCTAAGACTTCCTTCCAGTTCCTATTTATCTATTAGGCAATCTTTTCAAGTTCTTTAACCACAAGAAAGCGAATTGCTAGTCTTTAGAGAAACATTAAGAATGTATCTAAATAGTTTAGAAAACACAAAAGAAGCAAAACAAACACAACAAAGTCTTTTAGAAGCTGGAACTTTAAAATAAAATTAACATATGCTGAAATAATCAGGTTTTTAAAACTGGGCTTTTTAAACATTTCAATGATTGCTTCTTTCCTCTCAATCATCTCAGATCCATAGGTGCATCATTTTCCAAATTCTAAATCCAGTTTCCTATAGAAGAGGGTTAAGTCACAGTCAATCCCCAACTCTTTGTTCTCTTCATGAAAATGAAGAAAATCCATAATATATCTTTACTTTGGTATGGCAATATAAATTAAAGTTAAAAGAAAGAAAGTGTATGTTTGCAAAGCGAGTGGTGGCATGAAATAGATATTGTAAATTAACTTTATTTCCATGCCCTAGAATTTATCAGTGACAGTATCATACAGCTACTCAAAATTATGGAGTTGTGGTTCATATAAATTCTTTGGGTATTATATGTCATAAGGAAGCTCAAGTAAACCCAAGAGGTAGCATTTCCTTGATGGATTACCACAGACTAATGTGTGGTCCAGATCGGAGGGCCAGAACTTTTCCACAATAGGCTTCTGAAAAGTTCTTCAGGCTAACCTTCTAGTCATCTAGAAAATGTGTGCAACTCAATATGGTACCCATTAGTCATGTGGAGCACTTTAAATGTGGCAAGTCCAAATGGAGATGTGCTGTAAGTTTAAAATACACACCAAAGTTTGAAGACAGTACCAAAAAAAAAGTAAAATATCATTAAAATTTTATATTAATTAAATATTGAAATATATATATATACTTAAAATATATCTGGTTAAGTAAAATGTATTGAAATTATTTTCATCTGTTTCTTTTTATTTATTTTGGCTCTTAGAAATTTTTAAATTACATGTGTGGCTCATATTTGGGGCTCAAATTATATCTCATTTGGACAGTGCTGGTCTAGACCATAAGCGCCTTAAATATAGGGTCATTTTTGTCTTGATTCACATGCTATTCTTGGCACCTAATGTGAATGGTCACTATATTTTTTTTTTTTTTTGAGGGCAGTGTCACTGGCCCTCATATGTGGGATCTGAACCGGGGCCGCTGGCTTCCGAAGCCAGCGCCTAACCACCGCACTATTCGGCCAGCCCTGGTCACTATATGTTTTGAATGCATTATTAGTGAATGACAAACAGAGCCATAGAATCAGGATACCTACTCCCCTGAACATAGCTAGTGACCATGAAAAACCTTTGCTCTCTTAGTCCTCTATTTTTGTGTTCTCAACTGACCATTTCCTTTCTGTGTTGTTTTAGCATCAATGAGGTTTACAAGATTCGTTCCCTGTTTTCCAGTTTCAGATGTATTAATATATCAATGCTTCCATACTTTAAGCTCTATAGTCCCTTGAATGGTTTAAACTCTCGGTAATACCCTTAGTCAACTTATTGCATTTTCCTCCTTATGTTGATACGCTGAATAGATTTTTGTCAACCCAGCATGTGTGAGATGCAGAGCCTCTTCAAAGGCAGGAACTACATTTCCCAGAACCCCCTTCCTCGTAGGGTTGAAAATTGGAGTCGGTCAATGAGAAGCACTTGCTCAAGATATAGAAGGCAGAAGAGGAGACCATTGTTTTCTGGAGTCAGTTACAGGAAGATGTGTGGGCAGAGGAAGGTTCAAAGCTGCTTCCAGATAAATTTCCTGAGGAACTCCTGCTTGTACGTTGCTGACTGACAGCAGATGTGGGTGGACTCACAGTGAAGCTGACGTTAAGTTAAAATTTCAAGGCTCCTTTCTTGCACGGACCCTTTTTAGGACTTTGGGAGTGGCTTTGGTACTTTTGTACTCGTCATTTTATTTATTTTTCCTTAAAGAGAGCCCTCTAAATTGCGTAAGCTTTAAGGCTCACAACACTTTGCTCTAGCCCTGAATGTTTAAGAGCCTCCCAGAGATCTTGTGACTCTAGTGGCTTCAGGCGGCCTCCTGAAAACTACTGGCGTTGGGGCTGGAGTTAGAGATCTTCAGTAGAGCCTCTGACTTTCTCTCCCCCTGCCCTTCCAACAGTTGTGGCTCTCTAACTCCCTTCATACTAGGAACAGAGTGGCTTTTGTTTTCATGATTATACCAGTCATTGCTTAAAAATGACTGCTGTCAACAATTAGATTATGATTCTTTATTTTGTTGTTGTTCTACTTAATCTCAAATTTAATAAATGATATTTCTCTACACTACAAATGATAAGAAAATCATTATTTAACATCACATGAATAAAAGCTTAGGGTAAGCTCCATCTTGATTAACATTAGATATTCATACTGTAGCACTTTGGCACATAATGTGTGCTTAGTAAATATGTGCTAATGAGTTAGTGTGTGAATTAATGAGTGAAGGAAAGAATGGATGACTTTATGAGCATTTGTATCCAAGTGGCTCTCTAGTAATGATTATTAAAACAATATAGATCATGTTTGTTCTAACTAATTCTTTCAAGATTTATTTAGCACAGCATCAAGAACTCCCAGCTGCACACTGCTTTTTTTGGATGAAAATAAGTAGATTCAGAGCCATTCCAGCACAAATTCTAGGAAATTCCAGGAGGCATCTGTAATTGTGTTAGGGTCTTCCAGAGGTTGGAGGCCACACCTGTTAGTTATGAATTATTTTCCAAGGGTGAATATATACATATATATTAAAGGGGCTTGGTTATTGGATCAGAACATCCAAAAGAGTTCAAGCCCTCTCATTTTTTTCCCCCTTGCTGTCTAAATCTGCATAATAAATATCAGTGATAATCATTTTGCTGGATGAGAATGTCAATGGCTAGTCCTCACCAGAATAAATCATGCTTATAATTTAATTTTAATGAAGATTATAATCTTTAAAAAAATTAACAAAATAATTTAATCATGCTTAGAATTAGAAGAGCATTTTTTTAAAGCATATATATATATATAAAACATTACTCTATGCTCTATATTGAAGTCAAACTACTAAAATATGTCTCCAACATTTAGGAGTTTATCATTTAAAAAATATTGATGAATTCCATGTAAAAGTAAAAAGTTCCATATTTCGCTATTATCTTCTAAGAATTTTCCTTAGTTTTTATTTTTCATGGTTGGAGTAAAAAAGTAATAATGCAAGATAGTTTCATAATTATCGATAATGAATGTGTTGGTATGTAATTAAGATTGGAAATTTTTGGTCTTTTTGTTTATTTGTTTTCATTTAGTAAATGTTTACTGTTCTAGCTCATACTAGGGTACTGTGCTAACCAGTGGAAATACAATGAATTACACTTGATAGCTAGCTACCTACCTTCCTGATGTGGGGCAGACAGTCACATAACATAATTCCAGGAAAAAATAGGTAAATGGTTTGGGGGAATAGGGAAGGAAAAAAGGAGCTTTTGTGGGACCAGATCCTGTAGTTACATGTGATCATCTCATATACTTATCCTTGCACCTTTGAGAAACTCTAATAAAGGAGGAAACAGATTCCAACGTTGAATACCTAACCCAAGTTAACTCTGTTAATAAAGAGCCGCGTTAGAAATTTATATCTAGGTGTGTCTGGACCTTAGAAGCAAAGAACAGTGAATAGGCCTGTATTCCATATGGTTTTGGGGTGTAAGTCACAGTTCCTCTGGCACGTGTCTAGCATAACCCAGTTCATTCTCTAAAGGCCATATGGGTTCTTCCAACTGGGAATACCGTTTATTGGGTAATGTGGCTCTCTACCTGTCATCCCTGAGACTGAGAGGGCTCAGTTGCTTAAGCTTTCACCAGCTGGCAGAAACAATTGGAGCAGACGGTAGGATGTGGATTCATTCATTCAGCTTTTATCCCCAAGTATAGTATTAAATGCCTACTGACTGCTCATCATTTCTTCTGTTAAATGGGTGTAAACTCTGGTATTTACATTAATTCTCTGAGGGTGGGACTTTGGTGTCCTCACCAGCGGTTATAGATGAAATTATCTGTACCTTACCTTACCAAGTTGCCAAATAGTCTTAAGAATTTATTATTTCTTTTCTGAATTGCTATATTAGAAATCGTTTCTGGTGCTTGATACATGTCGAATGAGAAAATCTATCTAGAAACAAGTGTTTACAAGTGTTTGGGAAAGAGAAGCGCAGCATCATTTGGACGCCTTGTTTTACCTCTCCTAAAGGTCAGTTTCAGGTGTCAGGAGGCTGTGAGGGAGGAGAGCCCCCCTGCTCCTCGGAAAACTCCAGGTTACAATGCAAACCTCGGATGTACCCTGGCTCTCCTTTGCTCCCCCATCTCGGCTCCTGCGCCCCAGTCCCGGGCGGATGGGTGGGTTGTTGGAAAGGGCATCGGGCGCCTTTAAATGCTAATGAGACTCGCTGCCCCACTCGGAAGCCAACTTTCCCCACCCTCTTCCCTCGCCCGCCCTTCCCTCCCCGGCCCGTGCGCCGCCTAGAAAAACTTGTGCGGGGCCATTTTTGGGGCAGTAAGATCCAGCGAGGAGCCCCAGAGCGAGCGCGCAGCCCGAGAGCTCGAGCCGCCTCCGCCGCGAGACCCCTCCCCGGCCCGCGCCGCGAGATCCTGCAGCCTCCCCGAGAGCGAGCCCGGCCGCCGCGACCACCAGCCGCGCTAACCGCCGACCAACCGCCACCGAGGTCCCGGAGTGAGAGCGGAGGAGGCGGCATGAGCGAGGCGGGCGAGGCCACCACCACCACCAGCAGCAGCACCACCACCGCCCTCCTCCCGCAGGCTCCGGCGGAGGCGGCCCCCCAGGACCCCGCGCCCAAGACCTCGGGGGGCGGCGGCGCCCCCCCGGCCGCGGCCCCGGCGCCCGGCGCCCTGGTCGCAGGAAACCCGGGTGGGGACGCGGCCCCTGCAGCCACGGGCCCCGCCGCCCCCGCCTCTTCAGTCCCCGCCGGCAGTGAAGACGCGGAGAAAAAAGTTCTGGGTGAGTAAGGCCCGGGCGGGGCGGGCAGCCGCCGAGCACGTGTGCGCATCTCCCGCCTCGTTTCCTCCTGCGGCGGGGCGCTCAGCGTGTGGGGTCCCCGGTGCCCGCGGTCCGCTCGGCCCTGCAAGCCGCTCCCAGGTGAGCGCGTGGGGCGCATCCCTCCTGGTCCTGGGCCAACGGTGTGGGTCTCCACGTGGGTCCCTTAGGCAGGCGCTGTCGCACGTTCCCGAAGTGGAGATAGGGAAGGAGCGGCCCCTGGGGGAGGGGGCCCACGGGCGGGATGGATGTGGATGTTGGGGAGGCACAGACACGTGGGATGGCGACTTGGGAGTCTGCAGTGAGGACCTGGGTGGGGAGAGGGTTTGCTTTGAAAAGTGAGGCGCTTGCAAGGAGACGGGGAGGGCAAGGTGGAAAGGCTTCTTGCTGGGGAGGCTCAGGTGTCTGCCCCTGACGCCCTTCCCGCATGGGCACGGGAAAGGCGCCATGCTTCTGTCGGCCACATGCCGGGAAAGAGGTGTTGCAATCCTCCTCTTGGGTCTTGGTCCCACGTCCTCCTCCCTCGCCGGGCCCGCTGCTGCGAGGCACCGTTCGCTGTTTACCAATCGCTACACACACGTTTTCTCCTTGGACGGTGGGAACGCACTCGGTGCAGCAGCTGAAAAAACTTGGTAGGAAGTGTGGGTGTGACGTTTGTGTTCAGAACATCCTTATCTGGGGACTTGGAACTTAGGGAAGGAAACAGGCAGATGAGACGTCCACGTTTGGGGAGCAGAGCACTAGAAAGGGTTTGTGTTCGCTGTTGGCTCGGTCACGTGTTTCGACCTTCTCTCAAGTAACGCCCTGTGTGTGGCCTTACAACTGGCTACAAAGCAGGTGGGTGGTGAAGAAGCTTTCTTAAGGGCGTGGGCGCCTGTCATTCACTCTGAAACAGGGAAGTTAAGAGATGCTTCAGAGAACTTGTCAGTGTTTTGGTGGGATGTGTTTAAATCTCTGAGCCTTGCCTGACCAATTTTTTAGGAAGAAAATTGAAGGAATAATGTGAAGAACGCATATGATTTGCCCCCCCCCTCCCATTAAGAGACCTGCTTTCTTGTTTTCTAGGGCTTTTACTCATTACTGCCACCAACATGCTAAATGTCACCTGTGTAGGTTAAGGAACAAAATAGTCCCTCGTTTTGCTAGACTAAAAGTTGCATAAGTCTAGTCAGTATTGAACTGTGATACTGTTTTCAACAAGTGTTTCTTGGAACACTTCCTGCAAAGTGTCTAAGAGTCGAGACCTCCATGGTTTTATCCAAAGTGGTGTTAAGATATATCCTCCCCCCTCCCCCGTCTGTTTACATTAAGGGAATTTTGCAGTGTTTTATTTGATTCTTGCACCTTTCTGGATTTAAATTAACTTTCTGGATTTTAAAGCAGATTTCTTTAAATTTGAAGGAAACAGATAAAGTTCATTTTTCTCAGCCACCAATTGCTCTTAAGCCTGGAGGTCTTTCATCTTTCCATTGTAACGCCAACTCTTAAAATGAAGCACAGCCTTCTACATGGCATTTCAGCACTGTTTGTCTCTGTCCACTGTGTTTTGCTGTCCCCTTTCCTTTGCCAAGCGAACACATGGGTGCCTAAAATGTGCCAGCACAGTGCTGACTAAAATGGAATTTGGGTTTTGATTTCTCCCATCCTAATTTTTACAAAGAGCCTTTAACTTAAGTGTACATACAGCCATGGGCTTGGAAAAGGATCTTACCTGAGCGAAACAACACTTCCCTTCTGCTGGATAGTATGGAAACCATATGGTCTTCCTCTGTCCCCGCTTCATCCTTTGTGTATGTGAAGTGAGTTTATGGCTTTAAAGTAAGAAGTGTGCATGAATGTGTTTGGCCATATGAAATTGTTGGAAATATTTGTGGAATGAGGACAAATTTTAAAACTACATTCCAGAGTTAAACTCACCTTCAACTTGCATTGAAGTTAGGCTTGAAAATAACATTTTAATCTTTTCCCCTATTAGTGTTGCCTTTCTCATCAAGGTTATTCCTTTTTGACCATGGCAGACAATTAACTTCTATGAAAATGAATTAAAAACTGTTCCTGTCTTTATACTTGCCTTATGTTTTCCTAGGTCATTAATTAGGGGGCAAAAAAAAAATATCACTTGAGAAAGTGTGACTTAAAAGCAAATGATTTATCAAATAGACCACTTCTGTGTACATTTGGATCTAAAACATAATTTGTTTCTTCTTGCCCTGCTGCTCCAATTAAAACAGCCTAAAACTGCAGATTGCAATGGTTTAATCTTTTCATTGGAGAGATCATCCTTACTTCGAATGGGAGCTAGAGATTGTTCAGTCAAAGGTGGGCAGAATGTCTTTGGAGGCATAAAGAGTAGTTTATTGTTTTTTTTCTCTCTTTACAAAGAGAACTAAAATACTTCCTTAAGCATATCAGTCTACCAAAACAGAACTCACCATGCCCACAACAAAACAAGTCCTAATTACTATTTTAGTCTTGAGTTTAAAAACTGAATCCTTATTGTTTATCCTTGGAAATTATAAACTTTGTGTCTCATAGAGAGGCAGCATGGATTAATGTTAATTGTTACTTTCATTCTCTACTAAGTTTGTGTGTGTGTGTGTGTGTGTGTGTGTGTGTGTGTGTGTGTGTTTTAGGTACCCTATTGTCAGATTTCCTGTTTCATTGAGTCTTGATAATTGCTTTATGCATTTCCTGAATTTAGACATAGGCATTTATTTCCTAGAGGTACTGAATTTGACATTCAGAATTGATTCAAAGGAGTCATCTTAAATCACATTTGATGGCTGAAATAAATACGAATCTACAAAGTACAAGCTAATGTGGCCATACCATTTGTTTACATGACTTCTCAAATTCTGTTAAAATTTGGTGTTATACAGAAATGGTCCTACTCATGACAGAAAGTAGAGGTGATAATCAAGTTTAAGAGGGGGATTTTAAAGAAAATGCTGAGTTTAATTCCCACCAACTGCAGAGAGAAGGGTAAACAGTGAAACAGAAGCCCAAATTCATCACTGTGGTTTGAAAAGGCCTGTTACATCATGTCTCAGGGTGGTGAGTACAGACCTGGATTGAGACAGCATCAGTTCTATTATTACTCTTGACTCCTCCGATAGGCCCCCGTTTGGCAACTAGACAGGTTACTTTATGTTATGTCTTTGTAGATAAGCTATTAACAAGCAACTACTATTTCATGTAATAAAGTTCACCAGTGTTTCGAAGTGTGAAAGTAATGTGTTAGGGTCATTTGTACTTACCTTGTTCACCTACATTCTTTTTCTTTGTGACCCTTCTTTCACACTTTAGATTTTTCTGTGTTAGAACTTTAATCTTAAAGATAAATTATTTTTCCTTAAACAGCATTTTTCAATTTTAACTACTGCAGAATTGTATAGACTTACGACCACTCCTTATCTTGTGACTTTACTGAAAGGTGTAATAAGGAAGCTTTATTCTTCTGAAAAGTATTTCCTTATAATATCTTCACTTGCTCCGTTTTCTTTTTCTAATATATTCTGGAATTAAGCTTTTAATAATTTCCTTAGATATGTTTAGGCTTTATATAATGGTATCAAGACCTTAGTGATATGAGCTTTACCTTTGTAGGTCAGCTGCTAATTTATCTGCTTAATCCTATTTTAGCCACCAAAGTCCTTGGCACTGTCAAATGGTTCAACGTCAGAAATGGATATGGATTTATAAATCGGTATGTGTGTGTGTATCTCTACATGTTTTTAATACATACTAATGTTGTGGCACCAGCAGTTAAAAATTCTTTACCATACTTTATTAATGGCTTTTGTATAAGTTTTAAGATTTGTGAGCACTATAAATATTCTCATTTCTGAGATACTGGTCATTCAATATTAATTAAAATGCATTTCCAAAACACTTGATAAATAACTTATTTTATAAAATCCAGTCGTTAAAACAAATTAGGGGAAGGGGAATAAATCAGAAATGGGAAGGGCCTTAGGATAATTGAGTCCATGTCCATAATTTCACAGATGGAGAAATGGAGTCTTAGACTGGTTAAGCAACTTTCCTAAGGTCACACAACTAGTGAGTAATTGAGCTGGATCTGTAACCCAGGTCTTGTCCAAGTCCTGTATAGAAACTTAGTGTTTTCTTTAAACCCCATGGTAACTTGTAACCATATAGGAATGAGAATATGAGTGCAAGCTGTTGGGAGTATTATGTTTTTACTTGATATTATCATTTTCTTTGCTCCCCCTTCCATCCCCTAACCCAACACACACTTCTTAAAAAATTCTTCCAACTTCTTCCTTGTCTGTTTTGGTGGGGGGAGGGGGGGAAGTTAGGGTGGGGTGGTAGTTGGAGGACTGTTTTAGGTTTCAGTGTAAGGAGAGCCTAGTTCACAGCTGTGCCCTGTCCTTTTAACTCTCTTGCTTTGCTTTCGCTGGGAGGGAAATCTGGGGCTCTGATTACATACCACGTGATTTCGAAAGAGATGGGAGGAAAGGGGTGTTTCTGTGTTGCCTCTGTACACTTGGATCTCAGCACCGAAGAAGCATGGAGGAATAAGGTAGGTATTTTGGGGGTTTAGCAGTTTTTAATGGGGATTGATTCTGGGGCATCTGAATTGAATTTAGAGGCTAAACAAAAATTTATGTTGTGTTTTGAAGTCTTAGGACCTAAAATCCTAAAACATCTGTTCTCTAAGTGTTTTTCACATACCTGGTACCTTTTCATTGTGAGTTTTTTGTCTTCCAACAGAAATGACACCAAAGAAGATGTATTTGTACATCAGGTAAGACGTGTAATCAGTGTTACATTTTATATGTGAAGAGAGGTGGCAGTACTGTGCTGCTGTCCGGTCCCAGATGTAGTCCTCTCCATCATCATTCCGCCCTGAACTCTTTCTGTGATTTTATTTTGGCAAGAGAGCTGAATTCCACATTTTAAGATTGGCAGATAAACTTTCTGTCCCATCACATTAACTGGTTTTCAAACAGTTTTTGTTTCTGAATGGAATAAAGTAATATTAGTTAGATTACTTTTTAATTTTTAAAGCTTTTGAGTCCTTCGCGGGAAAACCTCTTGTTTCCATGTTGGCATCCCGTTCGGATTGTGTGGTTTCCCTTCGTCTGGCTTTCGCCTGCGTGGGTATTGGTTAAAGCTCCTCTGTAGAGCAGCTCTAACTTGAAGTAAAGAATACAGTGAAGCTGAGAGTTAGGCTGTGTGTATGCATATGCATGAGGAGGCTCACAGCGCCCAGGACAGCCACACTGCTGTTAAAGGTGGGCGTGGTTAGCATGTGGCCATCAAAAAGCCCGCACTCCCTGAGATTTGAAGCCAGTGTAGAAAAAGGGTTAAGGTGCGGAAAACACAAGCTTCTCTGCTACAGCTATCTCAGTCTTTCCTTACATTGCTAGCCTAGGCTGGTGTTATTTTTGCTATTCTCACGCAGCCTGGACTTGCTTTACCAAATAGGTTAAAAGAAAAGATACCTATTATCCTCACTGGTTTTTTTTTTGTATATTCAGTTTTCAATAAACTGTCCCAAACGTGTGTGTAGTTCTTAGTGCGTAACAACAGGGAAGCATGGAGACAGGCACCAGCACCAGCGCATGTACCTGCAGGGCTCCGCCAAGCATCTGGTTTTCAGCGTTTTGTGTTTTTTCTTTGTTTAGGGTTGTGTGTGTATTGGTATGGGGTGTGGTGACTGGAGATAAGTGACATCTCAGAATAAGCTCCCTAGTTGTGGTTTCTATCTCTTATATTTCTGCTTGACTGGATAGATTTCAGTTGGACCTAGATACTTTGAATAGATTTTTGTTGTTGTTTGTTTGCATACTTGTAAAGTCATAACAGACTGAAAGGAAGTGTTGCTTATAATACTAAGAGGTTAATAGAGCTTTTGGGGTCAGAACTGTGCGTTGGGTGACTGCTGGAGTAAAAGGACCTCACACGTTTCTGTCCTGCTGGCCAGCTTTGTTCGCCTGTGAGTGTGTGACCTGATTCCAGCCCCTGTGAGGCTGTGTAGTGAGTCACCTCGCTGTGCTGAGGCCTGCCCAGTTTAACAGGAAAAGGGAACAAGCGGGCAGGGAGGGGCTGGCTTTGGAATGGCTGAATGTTCAAACTGCGTGCGCATATATCCTGTCCTGAACTGCCTTTTTCCTCTGTGGGAGAAGTCTCAGCCCTATTGGCTCATTCTTTTATAATTTTTTTTCCCTCCCTCCTACTCAGAGTAAGGGAAGGGCTGGATTACACATGCCTAATCGCTTTATAAAATAAGGTTGACCTAGTTCCATAGAAACTCAGAGCCCCTTTAACTATTTAGAGATACCAGCTAAAGAAATGGAAATTCATTGCAGGAATTATTCTGCCTCCTCCTACTGGTTGAAAAAGAAAGGTCTATCCATAAGCAGATACTTAGGTGCAGATGTTTAATACGGGATGTCTTCATTGACCTTTTACTATATTATCAGGGACATAGGCATGGTGTGATGGGAAAAATATTAAATAAATATGTAAGGATATGAATTCCCCACCTACCGCCCTCTTCTCCCCAGGCTGCATCTTTATGACCTCAGATAAATCACTTATTAGCCTCATGTTCCCTCATCCATAAAATGGGTGGTGAGGGTGGGGTGAAAGGCCAGATTATCAGTAATGTTATAATTCCTGAGGTAATTTTGTATATTCCATTGGAAATACTTACCACGTGGCATTTTCTAATTCCCTTTTCCTATTTATCACTATTCCTCCTCCCCTTCACACTTTCTAAAATATCTTTTGAGGTTAGCAGTTTCTCTTCTCTATGGAAGCCTTTATACCCAAAGTGTGTACATGCGTATGTGTGTGTGTATGTGTGCGCGCGCGCGCTCATGAGGGCATTCTTCCCCACCCATGGAGCTAGATTAATAGTTTGAGGGAACCAACATATGCAACATCGTGACTAGGTGATGAGGCCATAACAGAAGTGTGTAGTAACTACACATTCTGTTTAATTCATCTAACAGGATGAATTTTGAAGGATAACATGAGCCAAGAAAGTAAATGTGGAACAGTCTTTACTTTTTTTTTTTTGGTCTTGTTTTTGTTGTTGTTTTAGAGATTCAGGTTAGTAGGAGAATGATAACTTTTAAAAGTAATAATAGGTCAACAGTTTCTTCAGTACCCCCAATAAACTTGAAAGTGATGAAATCTGTCACCAATATTGACATACACTTCATTTAGAATTTTCTCTTCTCTTGACAGACTGCCATCAAGAAGAATAACCCACGGAAATACCTGCGCAGTGTAGGAGATGGAGAAACAGTAGAGTTTGATGTGGTTGAAGGAGAGAAGGTGAGAGAAAGTTGTGGTTGGTATGAAAGTGTACTGACACTAAGTTTCCTTGAATAGCAAATGGTCTCTCAGCCCCTTATGAATTCACATTACTTTGGAGTTTTTGTATGTCAGGAAGAAGTGACCTTTAAGTAGAAACATTTCTGGTTAGCGGATGTCATTATAAATATTCTTTGATATATTATGAGGATATTTTATCATTTAATACATGATGAACCTTATGATTATGGAAAGAAAAGTTATTTTCTCAAGATTTAAAATGACAGATTTTATTTTGGTACCAAATATATATTCAAGTGTAGATTAAAATTTAATTTTTTAAAAATAAGAATAAAAATTTCAGGCTGTGGGTTGTAAGCACTTTCATACAAATAATACACAGTAAAGAATGTTTTAATCTCAAAAAAAGAAGATTCAAATTGAGTATAATCATTGTGTTTTCTCTTGGGCCTGGATTTTGGAAAGCTCTTGATACAGTGTATAACAGCTTTGTTCAGATGAAGCTAATGGGTAATCTTGAAGTGTATGTATGGAATTTCTTTATGCTATTATATATTGAATTCCAATATTAATAATATCTTTTATGCTTTGTCTTTAATCAGCAGCCTATTATAGAGATCAGTAAAAGAGTATAGAATAAGAGTAAAACCATTTTAAAGCCATGTGTGGTGTAACTGCTACGGCATCTGCTGTTGGTGCCTGAGTTATAAACCGAGCGAGTGGCTCATTACCTCCCAGGCATGTGTTCTTCCCACACACACACATACATACCATTCCGTAGTCTGTATTCTCGTGGCTCCCAAGCTGTTCAGTTTTAAAAGAAAAACACTTTATTTAATATAGAAATTTAAATTATTTGTTTACCAATGTGATCCCCAGGATATCTTGCCATCGCTGCCCTGTAGTGATCTCTAATATCCCATCCAACTCGTGAAAGTTTGTTTGGCCAGGTTAATTTTGCCTCTGTATGTTTCCAAAACTGGAGGTTTTACAAACTGATGTAGCGTGTGAAATATATTCTTGAATTTCCTTTGTCTGAATTTTTTATATTTTCGAAGCATCATTTAATCCATTTGTCCATATGAGGTTAAGAACACTAAGTGTGTTGAGAATAATAGGAAGGTCTACATGTGTGGAAACTCTGTATTACTTAATCAAGGACCCTTCTTTCCTGTTACTGCCCAGATGGGAGCAGTTTCACTCTCTATAAGCATTGCCGGACAGACACTTTAGCCACAATAGGGATTCTCTTGGTATCTCTTAGAGCAACATAGGTTTCAACATTTTCTAGGAAGATAACATGTTAGTTATTGTCCATTAAGGAATATCCTTGGTCTGGTATTACTTCTTTTACAGTTACATTATAATTATTATTATTTTTACCAGTTTATGTTCTCTGAAGAGGTACATACTGCTCTTGAACTTAGTATATCCAAACAAGGAGGCAAAGTTTAGGTTGTGTGAGCAAACGAGCTGTATGTACACATTTCAATCAGGACAGCAGATAGATGCCTTGCTCATCTTATTAAATCTTGGGTGTGTTTTTTGAGGTCACAGTAGGAATTGTTTGTATGTTCTGCCAATCCTTAACACTTTGGCTGTCTAAGGCTGGTTTTGGGGGGGTTAGTTTAACTTATTTTAAAATTTGAGCTGCCTTTATTTTCTCTCTCAGGGTGCAGAAGCAGCCAATGTGACTGGCCCAGATGGAGTTCCCGTAGAAGGGAGCCGTTATGCTGCTGATCGGCGCCGTTACAGACGTGGCTACTATGGCAGACGCCGTGGACCTCCCCGTAATGTATGTTGGTCTCTTCCTATAATTAAAAAAATGTCCACATCTAAAATTAAGTGTATGTGCTTAGAACAAATAAATGCTGTATTTTATTTTTAGAGACACAAAATGATTTTTTTTTGGATGGGAAATTTTTTGTGCCCAGAATTTATCCGTAGTCACTTGTCTCATTGGAAACTTGCCATTCAAAAGCTGTGTCAGTTTGTATGTATTTGGCTGCAAATAACAGTGAGTTATCTTGCAACAAGAAGGCATTCTCTTCATTGGGCTCTTTTACCCTGCCAGGACCTAGTCTTAATGGCATTTGCTGGGAAAGGGGAATGGGATTTCTGTGATTGGCTTAAATCTACTCATCCCTGGACACTGGCACTGTTGATGTATGAGAAAATCAACGTTTGGTTGGCAGGGAAGAATGAGGAATAGCTGAGGAATAGGCAATAAACAGTGCTGGGCACACAAATATTAAATGTACCTCAAGTAAGTAGCTATTTTATTTAGCATGGCATTTTCCCATTATTTTAAAGTAAAGAAGTAGTAAGTAGTTCTCTGGATTTTTATTCTTCAGATTGGTAGCAATCCAAATGAAAAGGTTTACAACCAAGCCTGGCTCAAGTTTTCTTAGGAGACTCAATTTCATGTACTCTCAGATGACCCCGAAAGAATCCCATTCATTTGTGGTCATGAGGATCCTATGGATTCAAGTCATTTTTTGATGTTTCTAGAATTAGTACCTGGGATTGGCACCACAGAATAAAATTCAAGATGCCTTGTGAGCCAAGGATTGTGGCTATTTATGTCATCCAAGGAAAACTTTTGAAAAATCTCACCAGAATAAAATACCTGCAGATTGAGAATGATGTTTCAACGCTGGAATAGATTTACATCTTTATGCTTATCAGAAAGCTTTCCCTCTTAATTCTATCATCTTCACACCCAGCCCAAATTGATTTTTATCAGATTCTTTATGATACCTTTTTTTCTGTTTTGGGTATTTTTCTTGCCCATGTTTTGCTTATTCTGTTTGATTTTTAATAAGCTGCAGGGGGTGGGGGTTGGAATGAGCGAGTATAGCATTTCCTATGCCTTGTTAATTCAAGTTCATCAGATTCACAGAGCTCTACTTGTGATAATTTCGATTCCTAGGTTAATTCAGAAGTAAAAATGGCAGAAAGCCTTTAGTGAAAAATTTTCCTTTAAAGACTTTTCTCCTCAGCTGGGAATTCTGAAGTCATGCATGTAAAAAATGTTTAGAAATAAAATTGTCAAAGTTTTAAAAGTGTACCAAGTAAAGGTTTTTGTTTGTAATGTCTTTAAGTCTTTACAGCTCAAGAGCATGTTTGGCAGTGGTGCTGCCATTATTTTTATTTTATAAAACTCTTTTGATAAACGATTTGGCTTATAAGACCAAAAGACATAGAAAAGCCTAAAAAGAAAAACAATTTATGAAATCTGGGTCTTTATACAATTGGGGATCATATCTGATACAAGTTTTACAAAGTATAAAATGGCATGATTTTTCTGAAATAGACTGGCTGAGGCTCTAGTTGAAGCTGTTCCTCTTGGGGAAATTGCTCCCCTGTGGGCTTGATCTCGAGGGCTCTAAATTTTAAATACCGTCACCCCCAAAAGAAACAGGTCATTACTTTGTTAATTTTAATGTGTTCCTTTTTTTTTTGGAGGGCAGTGTCACTGGCCCTCATATGTGGGACCCGAACCGGGGCCGCAGGCTTCCTAAGCCACTGCGCCACTTGGCCCGCCCTAATGTATTTGTTTTTAAAACTACAGTCATTTTCCCTTAAGACTGACTACCTTTGGCAGCCAGTGCTTAACCACTGCGCCACTTGGCCCGCCCTAATGTATTCGTTTTTAAAACTACAGTCATTTCCCTTAAGACTGACTACCTTTGGCATTTGCATATCCCCTTGTAAAGTAAGATTTGAAATAAAAAATTCTTGGAGGGATGTTTGGCTGTTTGTTTTTTAATTTAAAATAGTAGTAAACGATATGGTAGTTTAAATAACAAGAAAAAGTATAAAATAAGTCAATAATTCCCTTTGTTGGTGAGGCCTATATTTAGAAACTGCCTGTATCTTTTACTTATTAGTAGCTATTAAAGTGCTATTGAAACTTAATTTGTGAACATGTGAAGAAAATGATGCCACAAGTCAGTGGTTCTCAACTTTTTGGTTTTTGGACCCATTTATATGCTTAAATATTATTGAAGATCCCAGAGTATTTGTTTATGTGTATTTATAGCTATTAATATTTATTACAGTAGAAATTAAAGCAGAAATTTTAAAGACATTTGGTTGGTGTAAAATAAACTCATTACATGTAAATATAAATAACATTTTTAACGAAAATTATTTTTTAATTGAGTGAGAAGAGTGGTGTTGCTTTATGTTTTTGCAAATCTCTCAATGTCTGCTTTAATAGAATACAGCTGGATTCTCGTATCTCCTTTGGCATTCAGTCCACTGAGAGATCATGCCATTGTAGCTCTGGGGGTCCCCACCACACTCTCATGACAGAATGAAATGGGAGCAGGCAAATGGCATCTTCGTAGCATTCTGAAAATAATTGGACCTTGATAACCCTCTGAAGGGTTTTGGAGACCCCATCCACACTCGGAGAACAGCTGCAGGAAGTATACCATTTAGAACAAACTGTTGATAGCACTACAAAATATGTATTTTCTTGACTGTCCGATTTTGCCTCAGTGGATGGCAGATGTTGGGAGACACACACTTGTAGGTGTTCTTTGGGTGGTTGGTCAGCTGATATTCATCATTTCTAATCAGATGACTGTTAAATTCATTATGGGTTGATTGCTTTTGCTTTTTCTGCTTCTTGGAATTTTATCTGCATAAATCTACTTTAATCTTAATGTAGTTTATCCCAGGTGATCATGTGATGATCTGGGTTAAATGCATTTTGCCTGTATAATAGAAGGGATTATTCCTTTGGGGGAGATTTTTTTCTTTGGGTGATATTCATCCTCAATGGTATTCTTTGGTTCTTTCCTTGCTGAAACTCCTTCTGAACCTCTGTTTCTTTGCTTCGCTAGTACGCTGGGGAGGAGGAGGAGGAAGGGAGCGGCAGCAGTGAAGGATTTGAGCCCCCTGCCACTGATGGGCAGTTCTCTGGGGCCCGGAGTCAGCTGCGCCGTCCCCAGTACCGCCCTCAGTACCGGCGGCGGTTCCCGCCTTACCACGTGGGACAGACCTTTGACCGCGGCTCACGGGTCTTTCCCCATCCCAACAGAATGCAGGTAAAAGTGCACCTGGGACTTCTCTTCAGCAGTCCTCACCCCTCCGTCCTTCCTCTGCCTCCTCCTCTTCCTCCTCCTCCAACACCAGCTGCCGGAAATAAAACCTTGCTTGTGGCTTCTTGATGGTACAAAAAGCTGAGGCAAGGCCTTTAGTCTGCTTTCTCAGGGCATTCATTCGTTCTAGTAACATTTCTAAAGGCACGACCACATGAGCCATGCCTGTAATTGGGGACCCTGGTGGATAGGGTACAGTTTCTAGTTTATGGAAGGATAAATAAAAGAAAGTAGAGAGACAGATGGTGTGCGTCAGGCAGTCCAGGATTTGGATCTTGTCTCTGCTACATTTTATTTGTGAGCTTTTGAGAAAACCGAACTTTAGAGAGATTAACTAGTCCATGCATTAAATAGGGGTAATAATGTGTGTTCACCATGGGGTTGTGATGATGAAATCAAAGGTAAAGACTTTAGAATGCCTCAGATAGCTAACATGTCATAAGTCCTTAATTTAGGTGAGATAGTGTAGATTATTAAGAAAAGCTACCACAGAGTGGAGATTGTTGATTATTGATTGATTCTCCTTTTTTATTGCAAAATATTGGCATAGCTATTGTGAGCCTGACCTTATATCAAATTTGCAGTCCTCGGAAACTTGGAAAACTTAAGATAGGACATCATTTTTGTTATCACTGGTGACAAATTTTTCCTCTTAGTGTCCTTGCTTTTGGTTTTTTTTTGTTTTTCCACTGAGTGTTTTGACTGAACATTATGTTCAGTCTGTTCTTTGCTATCCTATCATGCATGACTGTGTTCTTTCTACATTGCTTCTTGTTTTTTCCCTTACACTCCTTAACAGCTGTCTCTGACAAATGTGCTAAAAATAACGAGTAGACTTACATATATGGAGAGATTGGGTACATGAGGCATAGTAGGTTTCTTTAGGGCAGCACTTGCGGGCTTCTAGGAAATGAGGACAGGAAGACCCAGTGAGGTGCTGCAATACACATTTATTTTTCGTGTGTTAGTACCTTCCTGAAATAACCATTCTTAGTGTTTCGCATGTACACGTGTCATATTTTTTGAGAACGTGCTGATTCTTTTCCACATGGTTTGAAATGTAGTATATTTCCCCGTAGGAACTGAAGGTGATTCTTTACCTCCCTGTAGAACATCATTTGCGGAAGCTGGCTGAAAACAAATTTTGAAAAAAATGTGCTTATTCTGATAACTGCATTTAGTTGTTTTAACTTGGGCTGAGTTTCCTGCCCATTCCATATCTGAAATAAAAGCTGTCTTAGATTGTTTTAACAGTTTTCCCTTAGACTTTCTAACACATACCACGTTTGGATGTTCAGTAAATAAGAGGTCTATTTAAGCTAACCAAAAGCAGCAAGTGAAAATCCCTGACAGCTTCTTCCATGTACCTAGGCTACCTCAGGGCTGTCAGTGTAATGGCTTAAAAGTATAGAGAGATCTCTAGGATGGTAAAAATTATTGAGGTCAAATAGAAGAGTCTGCCAACATTTTCTACTGTATATACAACTATGAAATTTATTGGACACAACCGGAAAAAAATGATACAGGCCAATAATATTTCCCTTATGTAACAAGGACATAATATAGCATGACCAGTGACCAAATGACTCCCATTTTTTTAAAGATAATTCCATGTATTTGAAAATTAAGTAGAATTGGTTACAGAGCTGATACCAACTCTTTGTAGTCTTGTAGAAAAATATTATATGATAGGAGAAAGAGAGCAACATCGTTTGGCATCTGCCAAGTGGCAGATGTTTGAAATCAGTTCTTCTTCAGTCTTCCTTACAGTTTTACGAAGCTCACAGTGGTTTCCTTATTGTTGTTGCTGTTGTTACAGATAAAGAGATTTGAGTATTTTTAAAAAACAGCAACTTATTACCTAAGGTTACCTGGGCAAGAAGTGACAGAGACTGATTTCAACTCATTCCGTCTGCCAGTGCTCTTCCCGTTCTGTCATTCTTTATACATGTTAATTGTTTCTATCTCGTGTGTGTGTGTAAAAATCAAAGTTTCTGAGGAAGAAGCAGCTTTTCTTGTTCAGAGAACTAAATGAAAGCTCACGGGGTTGGGATGGGATGGAGAGGGAAGAGAGGGAAGGGTAGGAGGTGAGACTCAGGTGATATCTTAGGGCAGACCAATCATGCCTGGTGGGCCATGATAAGAACTATCGCCATACTCTAAATGTGATAAAAAAAGCCAGTAAAGGAACATAAACAAAGAAGAAACATTTTTAAGGGATCATTGACTGTTCATAGAAGCTGGACTGTAGGAGGTAACAAATAGGGAGACCAGCTGCTATAATTGCCCTTTGGAGAGATGGTCATGGCATGGATTAGCGAGCTGGCAGAGGTGTGATAAATGGTCAGATTTAGAAAATGTTTTAAACATAAAATTGACTGCATTTGTTGCTGGAGTGAAGGTGTGGTGTGAGGAGTAAGGTAACCTGTGGTTTTTGATTTAAACAAACATACGCTGAAGAACGATCAGGTTTGGGAGAGAGGTGGAAATCATTTGGAGGTCTTTTTTCCACACTAATCCAAGTGTAGATATCAAGTAGGCAGAGAAATAAAACAAAGCAGAGTCAAGAGGTGGAAAGTGGCTTGAGTTAGGAAGGTGTCATTTTGGATAAGGTGGTTGACAGGGTCTTTGGTGCTATATTTGAGAAGGGACCTAAGTGAAGCAAAAGAGAAAATCATCCAGATATTGGGAAGGGTGTGCGAGGCAGAGGGAATACAAGTGCAAAGGCCGAAGGGAGCCTGAAGGGGAGAAGTGAGACTTGATGTAACTTTGGAATCATCAAAACATGTTTAAAGGCATGGATAAGATTAGACTTCATTATGAAATGCAGGTAAGTAGAAAATTGATCCTGGGACTCAGTTCTGGGGCACGCCAACAATTATAGATTAGGAAGATGAAGAGCCCAGCAGTGACAATGACAAGGAACAGAGAGGGAGAATGTTTTTCAAGAAGGAAATACTGTTAAATCCTGTGCTGATAGGTAGCGGAATTTGGGTTGAAAACTGATCACTGGGTTTGGTAACTTGGAGGTTAGTGGTATGGTGAGGACAAATATCTGATTAGAATGAATTCAAGAGAGAGCCAATGGGGAGGAGAAAAGGTGTTCTCGTTGCCTTTGAGGAGGTTTCTGTGGTGGTGATGGGTTTCATTGAGTGTGTGTGTGTATTTGTAAAGGTGCTCAAAGAAATGGGGCTGTATCTGGAGGAGGATATGGGGTCAGGGCAAGGTTTTGGTTTGATATGACTTTGTTTTTACATTGAGTGAGCTCTCCTGGTTTTCCTTACCCCTTCCCTCCCCATCAACTTACTCCTAATGCCATTAGATGGGCAGATCAAATGCCACACACACACACACACATTTATATATGTGTAACTTATAGTTTGTGTAAGTGCATATATATTTGTGTGTGTGAGAGTGCACGTGCGTGCGTGCTCGTTCCTTATTTCTGTCTTCTGAAATGGCCTGAAATCAATTACACCTTGATAGCATTGATTGAGGTTTCTAAATATCGTTCTCCAATCAAAGGAAACCTCTTCGGGAGAACTAGCTGATTTCAGAGCTGGGCCAGAGAAAGTACAATATGAGCCTGGAACATCTTGTTGTGCCAGGAAGCCAGGAAGTGCTCAGGGAGTGTTGGAGACATGTCAAAGGGACATGGGCCAGCTTGAAAGGGCTCCCACTGGCCGGTAATGATAGTAACAGATTATAACTCATTGAATAAAATAGAAAACCATGAATCTCTACAGATACAAGTAAATACATGAACATATTGAGAATTTGCTGAGGAATGATACTTAAAGACTTTGAAAGTATTTCTTCACAAAATCCTCATTAATCACAAAGGGGAAATGAGTAAACTTACGGCAGACGAACCTTGGCAGATACCACCTTAGTCTATTTCTCAACACGAATATTGTCGGTAACGGAACAAATGGAAACCATACTCTATCTGGCAGGGTGCAATGCCACTTTTGTGGCTTCTCTGCCAAAGATGCATAGACTAAATCATGGGAAACACCAAAACGTACACGGAGGAGTATTTTACAAACTTTCTGGTCTGTAATCTTTAAAAGTGTCAAGGTGATGAAAACCAAGTCAAGATTGAAGAACTGCACCAGACAGAGAGACAGCTAAATTCAGTGTGTGGTCTTAAGTGGGTCTTTTTGCTGTAAAGGACATTATTGGGACAGCTGGTGAAACTTGAGTGGGGTTTGAGGATTAGATTCTATACTTTCAACTTTCTTGTAAGTTTGTAAGTATTCCAAAGTAAAATAATGGAAAACAATGGGTGCTGTTTCAGCATGTTTATATGCCTGGGTGGAAATGCTGGAACAGAGAAGGGAGAACATCCACAATGAAGGAGAGAAGGAGGGATAAAGAGTTCTAGTAGGCAAGAGAAGGGTTGGCTTTGGATATGAACTTGGAACACTTATCCAGTGGAATGAGAAGAAAACAAATACAAATGTAGGTAGGTTGGTAGGTTTGATAGTGAAAGAATGTAGAAATTATTTTCTGATTGCTTCTGTTTTCTTAATATGGAGAAGGAAGGGATATTAGTTTCGAGGAAAAAAAGGTTGAGATGTGGCTATACTGTAAAGAATTTCACAGATTGTTGGTGGGATTTTCGTTGTTGTTGTTGTCAATTCTTCCCCTCTAAGTTCTACAGTAAAATTATTTTATTCCCGTAGCCTAACTTAAATTTATCAAGAAAGTATATTTTACAATATTTTTTAAAATGTTATACTTAAATAAAGAGTGTAAATAGATACAAGGAAGAAATTGTGAAAGGAAAAAATCAGAGATGAAATCATGGTAAAGTGGTGTGGGAGAGGCTTTGAATGTAGAAACCATTCATGATATTGAAGGTTTACCCAATTTGTAGAATTGGCAGTCTGAATTTTGAAAGATGGAAAAGATTCTCATTGTTCAATGTGGTGGTATATCATTCCATTTCCTTTTGCACTTTAAAATGTTAATATTGTAAAATAAAATTAGGTGCTCTAGGGTAAGGCTGCTCTAGTGGGAGTGAGTTTTTCTTTCTTTCCTGTCATTCACAGAGATTTGATCAGTATAGTTCCGTTATAGTTGAGAGTTCCCAGCTTTGCAAGAAGCCTTTTAGTTTTTATTTTTCAAAAAGGAACTCTGAATGCAGCTGTGTGTTCTGTGTCTCGCATATTCTGTATCATGACACTCATTACCAGCTCTTTTGCCTTCTAGGGTGGTGAGATTGGAGAGATGAAGGATGGAGTCCCAGAGGGCGCACAACTTCAGGGACCCGTTCATCGAAACCCAACTTATCGTCCAAGGTACCGTAGGTATGCCTACATTTTCCACTAACTCATGACTGTTCAAAGGACCTGAGTGACAGTAGAATGGATGAGGATATTGTGGGTCTGTTTTGACTGTATGTCCAAGTTTTGGGAGGACTCTGCAGTATATGTTTTCACGTGGCCTTGTGACACTGCCCTCCTACTTAAACAATTAGAAGTTTTAGTTATCCCGGCAACAAAGCATTATTTGTATTTGATAACTTCCACATGATATACATTAATACTTATTTTTTACTATATTTAATAAACTGAAATTAGTTGATGAGGAATTTGATGGTAGTGCTACAAATGGAGGAAGAATTGAGTGCTAGAAAGTACTTGGAATACTGAATATTATGTTAATCGAGCCAGTCTAGCATAAGGATTAAAACAGGTTGCAGATTAAATTGTCTGTGCTTAATTCCTACCCTGCAATGAGGAGCTGTATCTTCTCTGGCAAGTTTCAGGACTCTCTAAGACTTAGTCACTAGGTCTATAAAATGGACATTAAGGAATATTCTATAATTGTCAGTAGGCTTAAATGTATAATGCATCTAAGATAATTAGTATGGTGCCTATAATAAGTCCTCAATAAAGATTAGATATTATTATTACCCATGATGTTAATAATAGTGAAGGAGCGGGTTATTTTATTTGTGCTTTTATCCTTGTGAAGACTGCAAATTGGGCTAGACTCCCTAAGGTCCTTTTTCAGCTTTTCATGTTATAAGCCTTCTTGTTCATTTACCCTACGCTTGAGGTAAATGGAAAAAACAAAAACAAAAAAAAACTTCATTCCTGAATGACATTTATACTCCCTTAAACTTTGGCAATATGGGTTTATTAAAAGGAGAGTCAGTGTATTTTTTAGGGAAAGGATTTGTACCATTATGCATCCTTTTTTTCTCACAAGATTCATTCCAGTTTTAGACATAATCACTCTAATGACTAATTCCTTGCTAATGACTTGCTAATAAAAGAGACTTCATAGAAATGTCTTAATGAAAATAGAGAGGAGACAGGACCATATGTGAATTCCCAGCTCTGTCAACTCTTAGCTGTATGATCTTGGGAAAGTTATATTTGAGCTTTTTTACTTATAAAAGCAGCAGTCCCATAAGGTTCAACCAGATATGCACCCTTTCTAAATCCCTTGATTTTCTCACTATAAATCTAACTCCCAGAATTAGCATTGAAAGTAAATACTTAACATGAAAACATAGCAGCACAGGTTCTGGCATAGAGTAAGTAATGCTGGTTTTCGTCCCATGTTTAATCCTCTTAGTTTCCACTAAACTGTCCATGGAGGGCAGATAGGGAACAGATAACCAGACCACCACTTTTTTTATTTCCCCATCCTCAGTGCCTTAGCAAAGTGCCTGGTGGGAACATAGTATGTGTTCAGTATGTGTTTATTCACTACAAGTAGGTAGGTATTCAGGGGAAGGAGGAAGATTATGGAAAAACTGGTTGTTTTCACCAAAACTTTGTTCCATTTGCATTAATTAGCCTGTACATAATTCTAGCAATAAATACCAGTCACTTAACTTTTTAATCTTTAAAAAACGAATAAAGCCTATGTTCTTGAGGACCCCTGTCCTGTTGCACTTGTTCTCTTTTTTATGTGCTCTGTGCTCCAGGGGACCTCCTCGCCCACGACCTGCCCCTGCTGTGGGAGAGGCTGAAGATAAAGAGAATCAACAAGCGGCCAATGGTCCAAACCAGCCATCTGCTCGCCGTGGATACCGGCGCCCCTACAACTATCGGCGGCGTCCCCGTCCTCCTAATGCTCCTGCACAAGATGGCAAAGAGGTAGGGCCAGCCAGAGGCGCTCTTGCCAGAGCATCCTTCGTCACGCCCAGCTTGAATCCTTTAGTTTATTCTGAGTGTTTTAGTGATCTGATACCTGACCCATATATATAATACAGAGGGGGCCAAAAAATGGATACACATTTTAAGAAAGGAGAAAACTGTATGAAAATTGTAATACCCAGTATATACCTATAACAAAAGATGAATACAAGTCACATTTGACTTCTGCAGTTACAAGGGGTGCTCAAAGTGGTTACCATCAGCATCCAGACACTTCTGATTACAGCAAACTACTGTTTGAGAAATGCTGACCAAAGTGTTGGCATCCCTGGTATAAATATATACCTTTATGTAATAAAATGTTATTTATTACATTTATATATATTTTACACATAACATTTTATATATTATGTATATTGACATAATATATAATTATATATATTTATATGTATATTAACATTTTGTTCAAGATCCATGTATATAGAGAGTATGCCACAAACCAAATATTTGAGTTCAATTAAATTAATGTTCTCTGAAAGAATTATCCATTCCAGTGGGATTCAGAGCTAAAATGTTTAGGGCTGTCCAAACAAAGAACAGCATTTATAGAGAGAAACCTGCCTCTAAGATGTGTAGAAAGTAAATGTATATTGTAGACTTTTTGTTTGTTACGGAGCGTTTTGGTGTTTAGCTGTCATTTGGAAGCCATTTTCTGCGGTACTGAGTTTTGATTTAAACTTGAGAGTAGTTAAAATTTTACACAGTTTTGCCTTCGTAAGCAGGAAGATTCCAACTTTAGAGGTCTTTAGTCTTGAACTTGCCCTGAATTGATTCATTTCTGGTTTGTGGTTTTGTTTTGTGTTTTAGACGAAGGCAGGCGAAGTGCCATCTGAGAACCCTGCTCCAGCCACCGAGCAGAGCAGTGCTGAGTAACACCCGGCTCCCCAGGCACCTTCACCATCAGCAGGTGAGAGCTTGGGCAGCCCAGGCTTCCGTTGGTATTTTCTTTTAAATATTGATTTTTCAACAATGGCATACTCAGTCTAAACGAGTCATCTTGGCAATTCCCTCCTCTCCATTGGGATTCTGAAGAAAGAGTATGGGTGGTAAAGGATCTCCAGGAGCGACCTTATTTTCCTAGGCTATAGGGGGCATAAACATTTAGACAGTTAATGAGAGTCACATTCTTTTTTCTAGACCAGGGGTTGGCAAACTGCGGCTCGCGCGCCCCATGCAGCTCTTTAAAAATTTTATAAATGAAACTACGATAGTTTTATTTTCAATTTCACTTCAGAGCCACATGTGTATACCCAAAGAGGAGCCGCATGTGGCTCGCGAGCTGCAGTTTGCTGACCCCTGGTGGCTCTTCCATCTCAAAAGTTTGCTGGCCCCTGTTCCAGACAGACAGTATTTTTTTAAATTTTATTATTATTATTATTATTAGTTACAGAAGTACAAAACAATGCACTAGTTATTTTTTTTCACCCATTACAAAGTGACTCCTCCCTCCCCTGCCCCCCACCCCCGATATCATACATATCTATTACAATTCCATTGACTCCATCCCCACACTATATTCCACATCCCATGACTATATATGTATTAAATTATAGTTGATATATAATATTGTTCAGTGGCAGCTTCAGATGCACAGTACAGTGGTAAGGTCACTACACCGTCCATGAAGTGGTCTCCCTAAAAGGACATGCATCCTTCTGTTCCCCTAAAAACAAATATTTACAACATTATTGATTATATTCCCTAAACTGTCTCTTCTGTCTCTGCAGTAGTATTGTAGTTAACCAGTTTATGTTGCCTCGTCCCTTCCCCTTCTCCCTCATGCCCACCCCCGTCCCATCTAGCCCTCATCAATTTTTTCTTTGTGTCTCTAAGACTATTTCTGTTTACATTGCTCATTTATTCAGTTCTTTAGATTCCACATATAAGTGAGATCATATGGTCTGACTGACTTATTTCACTTAACATAATGTTCTCTAGGTCCATCCATATCGTTGCAAATGGCACGATTTCTTTCTTCTTTATAGCTGCGTCATATTCCATTCTGTAAATGTACCAGTTTCTTAATCCAGTCATCTACCGATGGACATTTCGATTGTTTCCAAGTCTTGGCTATTGTAAATAGCTCTGCAATGAATATAGGGGTGCATATATTTTTTTGAATTAGTGTCTTGGGTCTTTTAGGATAAATGCCTAGCAGTGGAATTGCTGGGTCAAAAGGTAGTTCCATTTCCAGTTTTTTGAGATACCTCCATACTGACTTCCATAGTAGCTGCACCAATCTGCAATCCCTCCCAATAGTGCAGCAGGGTTCCCTTTTCCCCACATCCCTGCCAGCACTTGTTGTTTGTTGATTTATTGATGATAGCCATTCTCACCGGAATGAGGTGGTATCTCATTGTGGTTTTTATTTGCATTTCCCTAATGATCAGTGAGGTTGAACATTTTTTCATATGTCTGTTGGCCTTCTGTATGTCCTTTTTAGAGAAATGTCTCTTCATTTCCTCTGCCCATTTTTTAATTGGGTTGTTTATTTTTTTGGTGTTGAGTTGCATGAGTGTTTTATAAATTTTGGATATTAACCCCTTATCAGATATATCGTTGGCAAATATATTCTCCCATTCAATAGACTTCCTTTTTGTTTTATTGATGGTTTCCTTTGTTGTGAAAAAACTTTTAAGTTTGATATAATCCCAAATGTTCATTTTTTCTTTTACTTCCCTTGCCCTTGGGGATGTGTCAGTAAAAATATTGCTCAGAGTAATGTCTGCACATTTACTTCCTATATTTTCTTCTAGGAGTTTTATGGTTTCAGGTCTTACATTTAAGTCTTTAATCCATTTTGAATTTGTTCTTGTATATGGCGTAAGGAGGTGGTCCAGTTTCATTTTTTTGTATGTGTCAGTCCAATTTTCCCAGCACCATTTATTAAAAAAATAGACTACCTTTACCCCAGTGTAAATTAGACAGACAGTTTTTAACTATTATAGTATTAGTATGGTATACCATGTGAGGAAACGTCTGAAAGTTTGACTTTTGTGACATCTAGTGGCCACTTTGATAATTTTAAAGTGCCTGAGAAGGCTTCTTTTTAATAACAGGAGACCTATAGAGTAAACTAGAGTGTTTTTTCTTTTTGTTTCCCTTTGATAACCAATAGTTTTTATTTGGAGGCAGTGCAGTATAATGTGTGCTAGCCAAGCAGTTTTTATATCCAGTCCAGGATCTACTCTTTTGCTAGGTGATCTTGAGCAGTTTATTTATCCTCAGTAATGTCTGCTGCTGGTAAAATGCGGATACTAACTAGACTTCCCCACTGAGGTTCTTGCGAAGATTTAGGGAGATAACACTAAACAGGGCATGGTTTTCATATAACCTCTTTATAAAGGTTAGATTGTCGTCTTTATTGTGGTTTCACTGTGATGTACTGACTGTTCTGGTTTATAAAAATATTTTATGAAAAAGTCTCCATTAAATTACTGTATAATGTACAAATCTATGGAAGCATTATAAGTTTGATTTTAATTTTTTCTAGGTGACCTAAAGAATTTAATGACCATTCAAAAAATAAAGCAAAAAGCACACCACGACCTTATCAACACCAAAGAAACATCAAAGCAATAAAGTGAAAGATTAATAACCAAGATATGGACATTGGAATGTTTACTGTTAATTCTTTACGAAACAAGTACAAAAGGAGGATGTCAGCCAATTTTTCCAGCATTTTTTTTTTTCAGGAATGCCTGCACAGAAGACAAGAGAGTAACCTCCCCAGTTTCAGCAACCACTAGGTTTATTTTTTTTTCCTGGTTTTTACTGTTTTGGTAATACGAATTGAAAGAAGAAATATTAATACCACAAGGGGTGAATCCCTACCAAAGAAATCTGAAATATATAGTAAATGCTTGTTTTTCCTTTTCTGTTCATTTTGGATGCTGGTGCTAAACTTCCAAGTGTCATGATTTAAAAAGAAATTTTATGCCCTTCTTATTTATTTCTAGGATGAGGGGAGGGTAACGTTTTTGCTTTCCTATGTGACTCTCTTTGAAAATGTGCAGTATGAAGTTCCTCAAAAATAAAATTTTTACCCTTGAAAGGAAAAGATGTATTAGTGGAGTATGTCTTCTTAGCACATGTTTTGTGTTTTTTCCTCCACTTCATTCACACGACTTAATAGTAAACTCAAAGCCAAAAGTAAAGGTGCATTGGTGCTATTTAATAAATGTAGGATCTGAGTTTGAGATAGTAGAAAATGGGGTTCCTTTTGGAGTGTGCAGCTGGGAAGGAACAAGTCAGTGCGTGTCTGAGTTTGGCAGTCGGCATGCTTTGTTTCGTCCTCTGTACCTTGTGAGAAGTCTTACTTGAGGTGACTGGATGGCATTTAGGTCCACAGCTTCCTAGAGTTTGAACATACATCCTTGAACTTCCAGCTGGAGGTTGTATTGTATGTTTAGATGTGTGTCTTTCAGAAAAAGGAAGGGGGCTCATTTTGCAACCGTACTGCAAATTTCTTCCCACAGGGAATAGATGGTGCCCCAGGTTGGGAAACTGCAGCATATGTCAATATTGTGTAGCTACCTCTCAGATCCACTGCACCTTTAAAATTATCACTTAAGTACATATTGACGCTAGATTGGTGGCAAGCACCATTCTAGTGGCTAGGAGAGAACAAACAAAAGACTCTAGTCCCAAAGAGCTTATATTTTAGTGAGTGAATGTAGAGAATAAGCAAATATGTGAACAAATGTGAAGTTTAATGTCAGGTGGCAATAAATGTTAGAAAGGAAACTAAAACACAATAGAGATTGGCATGATGGCAGGAGGTATGCTTATTTTAATGAGTTGGAGGGGAGGGGTCTTTCCTTCTAAATGATAAGAGATTATATAAACGGAGTCCTGAAGTGGAAGATCAATAACCACTTGAATATCTGGAAAGAACATTCCAGGCAGGGGGAGCAGATGCAAAGACTCTAGGGAGGAAGGATCATACTTGGCCTAAGAAATGACAAGCAGGGGAAAGTGGATTGTCCAAGAACCTTGTATTGCATTGCAAGTTTAAAAGAAACCCAAACTGGTAATATACACAAGGTAAAAATATTCAAAAGTATGAAGTCTTTTCTAAAAAAATTCTGGTTAGCGAGCCAGCCAAGTGGTGCATTGGTTAGGAGTTGGCGTAGGATGCCAGCTCTGAGCAGCAGGGCCCCGGTTCGGATCCCACACGAGGGCCAGTGACACTCTACAGCTAAGATGGTGAACAACAGCTCCACCTGGAGCTGGACTGCCATGAGTCGCCAGCAACAGCATAGGCTGCAGTGGGGCTGGCGAGCTGCAGATGTGAGCTTTTGTGAGCTGCCTTGAGCCGCCATGAGCAGCCATCCAATGGCCGCGAGCGACTGCCTGACCTGGGAAGAGCAATACCAACATGGGCCAGTGAAGCACCGTCCTCCACAAATAGACTGAAGAACAAAAATGGACAGCAACTTGTCTGTTCCCTGATTCCCTGACACTGTTCCTCTCCCCCAATTCCCCAATAAAAATTAAAAAAAAAAAAAAAACTGGTTAGCATGTTTCTAAAATATATGTTTCAGATATTTTATGTTCATGAGTGTATGTGTGTGTAATTAGCAAAATGATGTAAATTTGGGGACAGGGAAAGGGTTTTAACAAGTTAACTAGATATACCGGTTTTTAAAATTCTATGGGTAATGTTTCTGTATTGTCCTGTCAGTTCTCTCTTTTTAAATTTTCTGCTCTTGCTTATTTTAAAGCAATTTTATTGAGTATTTCAAACGTCTGTCTTAAAAAGAAAAAGTGCGATATGCTTTTTGACACTTCAGATTTGTTTTCTTCCCCACCAAGTATTTTTAATGTTGTTCCATTATCAGTGTGTGTAGAGTCCTCTCATCATTTATACTGGCTGTATAACATTCAGTTATATAGCTTTCCATAATTTTGTCCTCTATTATTGAATATTGAGGGTTTTTAAAAGTTGCCATTATAAACACTTTATCTCATAATGCCAACACCTTTACAGCTAAATACCATTTGTCTGTTTCAGAGTTACTGCTATCCTATTTCTAGGGAATAAAAAGTAGCAGTGCAGAGTTGGGAAAAATAATCTTAACTTCAGCAAGGGTAAGACTTCAGCTTTGTCATTTTCCCAGGGTTTCATCAGAAAAGCTAGCTCCAGAATCACCCCAATTTTCAGAATAGGGATGGGGGCTGTACATGCAGTACCATAAAAAACACACTGCACAATATCTGTCCTCTGTGCCACATAAAGCTGTTACAGGGATCAAGCAAGATGAAACTGAAAGTATGTTGAGACAAATTTAAGACCTTCACTTTTCTGTGATCTTTCTATATTTGACAAACATGTTCCAGGTGCTTTGCTAGGGTCTAGATACAGTGATAAGTTGTGGTCTCTGCCCTCAGGGAAAACAGCCTAACAGAAGAAACAAACTTTTTTTTTTTGGAATAAGTGAGAACCACTATGGGTGCCAAAAGACAGGAGGACAGCCTATAGATGATTTGAAGTGAAGATCAGAGAACACTTCCTGGAGGCTAGTCGACTCCTAAAGAACCAGGAGAAATTATTAGGTAAGTGAGGAGGGGAAGGTAAGTTTAGCGTGGGAAGCAGCATTGCAAATGCTTGTGGGATGAGAGGCCTTAGGACTTGTTTATTTTTTTGTTGTAGGGAATATGAATAGTTTGACTGGAAGATAGTGAGAGATTGAAAGAAAGAAGGTGTTGATGGAGATGTGCAATCATTAAGAGATTTCACTCTGCAATAAAGGTTTTACATGGAAGGTATTACATGATAAGACTTGTGTGTAGAAGGTCACTCTGATAGCAATATGGAAGATTGGAGGGAGGTAGAAAAAGGAAGAAAAAGGAGTGGAGCATATAGCTGGCATAATGTCCCAAAACATCACAGTGTTTCCCCAGGGAGAGTAAGTTTTTTACCAGAATAAAAGTAGTTGGCAAGTGAGATGTTTCTTTTATGGACAAAAGCGTTTACTGTTATCTTACTATTTGCAGAAAACAGGTAGTATAAAGAGGTATGAAACATGGACCTTATACTACAAGTTCTTCCAGGTAATGTGTGGTAAGCAGAAAAATGGCTCCCCAAAGAATGCATGCCCTAATTGTCAGAACCTGTTACCATGCTACCTTACATGGCAAAAGAGACTTTACTGATGTGACTAAAGTTACGGAGCTTTGGGTGGGAAATTATCCTGTGGGCCCAATCTAATAATCACATGAGTCCCTAAAATTGGAGAAACTTTTCCAGTTGTGGCCGGAGAAAGAGAGATGTGACAATAGAAGAGGGGGTCATAGAAACACACATGCAGTATGAGGAGGTCTAGACTGGCCATTGCTGGCTTTGAAGATGGGGAAAGGCGTTCACAAGCCAAGAAGTGTGGGAGGCCTCTAGAAGCTGGGAAAAACTAGGGAACAGGTTCTCCCCAAAGCCTCTGGAAAGACAGCCCTGCCAGCGCCTTGATTTTCGCTTAGACCCATGTTGGATTTCTAGCCTACGAAACTGTAAGGTAATAATTTCGTATTGTTTAAGCCACCAAGTTTGTGGTAATTTGTTACATCAGCAACAAAAAATGTAAAAAGAATCAACCTTCCCTAAGGACATACCAAGCTGGGGTAAACATGAGGACACACTGAGAATGATAGATAGTCCTTGTCATCTTGTCTCTGCCTTTAGTTGATGGCAGAACCTCTGATTTATTTAAAAAGCCCTTTGCTCAGCTGTCCCTGGGAGTCCGTCTTCAAGCCAGTGGAATACATCATAAATTTTCACCCACTCTTGCAAACCCCAGCTCCTATACGGAGTCCTCCCTTTTCCTGCCCTGCCCTAGATTCCCTCTGCTGATGTCTACATTCTCTGTGTCTGAGAAGCCCCATCAGGTGCTGGGCATTGCTGCTCACTCTACATACAGCTTCCATGATGGTTGCTCTGTTTCCTGTCCCCTGCAAGCCTTACGGGTAGGCCTTAGCATCCCGTTAAGCCCTGGCTGTCCCTCTATGGTGAAGCTAGGCTGCATTTTCAGATCAAGTGGGAAGACTTTCTGCATCCCTTCTGCATTAAATTCCTTTGAAACCTTTCCAAAGCAATGCTAGGAAGGTCTAATACAGTTTTTTGTTTTTTTTAAAGATTTTATTGGGGAATTGGGGGAGGGGAACAGCATTGGGGAATCGGGAAAAGGGAACAGACAAGTTGCTGTCTTTTCATCATTCTAGTTGCAGAAGACGTTGCTTCACTGGCCCATGTTGGTATCGTCATTGAGCTCTTCCCAGCTGAGGCAGATCGGTCGCCGGCCTCTGGATGGTCGCTCACTGCGGCTATTGGCATCTCACGCTGGCTGCCAGCCACTCAACGCTGGCTGCCGGCCACTCACTGTAGCCTATGCAGCCCACTGCAGCAGGGGCTGCAGCCTACACCGTCACAGGGGCTTGCACAGCCCAGCTCCAGGTGGAGCTGTTGTTAGCTGTAGAGGGCAGTGTCACTGGCTCTCATATGTGGGATCCGAACCCTTGGGCCGCTGGCGTCCCAAGCGCCGCTCGGCCGGCCCCCATTTTTCATTTTTGTGTGTGTGAAATAACTCTACCGATTGTACTTAGTCTTCTTTCCCTAGGACTCAGTTATAAATCGTGAGGCTTGGGCCAAAGGACTTTAGGAGACAGACACAATGCCGAACACCAAGCTATTCTTGTTATTGGGCAAGGCCTTCACGCTCTGACTCTGTTTTTCCTGATAATGAATGATTTCTCCGGGATTTCTCCATGTCTTTTGTAAATAGATTTCAGGACTGTCCACTCCACCAGACTTCAAGCTGCGATCCCTCACAATTGCAGAATTGTACAAGAGAATACACTAAATAACATGTGAATGGATGGCTGTCATAAGAGCTTAGAGGAGAGCAGGATCTACTGAAGTTTGTTTGGAGGAGGTTGCAGGAAGAAGAGATACCCAGTGTATATTCCAGTGTGACTTCCTACTGTTCAGTACTCAACATGAGCAGAGCAGAGAAAGAACACTCAATAAATGCTTACTGAGTTAATACTGATGCAGAAGTCCCCATCTGATAGGGATAGTGAGACTGAAATATTGCTGAAAAGGAGTCGGGGCCAGAAATTTGAGATAGAGGCAACAATTGAAATTATAAGGGAATGAACACTTGGAGAGAAAAAGAGAAATAAGAGATTTCTAACGACTTTATTCATCAGTATAATGTGTGTGACCTCTTGTTTATATCTTCTGTTTAACTAGCTAGCTATCTAGTTTGTACTTAGGGTTTCTGTGTCTGGGCATTGCTATTTCCAGGGTTTTTCCTATCAGAAATTTGAAAAAGTCATCATTTGTTTGAGTTGATCAATAAAATTAATAAATTTTGTTTCTCCCTCTTTGTTTTACCTCTGTCTCTCTCTTTCTCTATATAGATATAGATATTTAGGTGCTTAGGTCCCAGAGGCTATAACTTCTATCATAATGGCTTCTTGCCAATACAAGGTATTTTTTTTTAGAAATTTTTATTGGGGAACAGTGTGTTTTTCCAGGACCCATGAGTACCAAGTCAAGTAGTTGTTTCAATCTAGTTGTGGAGGGCACAGCTCCTTGACCCATGAGGTAATTGAACCAGCAACCTTGGTGCTATGAGCCTGCACTCTAGCCACCTGAGCTAACTGGCCGCCCTGACAATAAAAGATTTTCGAAGAAAATTCTCTATGTTAGAATGGGTATCTAGCAATATGCTAGGGTACTGTAGGAGTTACAAAAATGAGTAGACTATAGTCTTTGCTCTGAAGAAGATTAGGGTGCTTGAGGAAGTAAAAGATTCCGTAATGTGCAGCTCAGGTCAGCTCATTTGGCTTTTATTAATTATTGCATAAAGGATGGAAAAAAAACAGTTGACTGATGAGACTTCATGCTTTTAAAAATATTGAGATAAAAAAAATATTGAGATAAAATTGATATAACAAAATTAACCATTAACCATTTTACTTATTTATTTATTTGTTTATTTTAGCTGAGCCATCCTGCCACCTGTTGGCAGCTCAGCTCTGGCTGGGCATCGAACTGCTGTTGCTCAGAGCTCAGCTCGCACTCTTGAGTGAGCTCTTAACCAACTGAGCCACTTGGCTGGCCCAACCATTAACCATTTTTAAATGTACAATTCAGTGATATTCAGTACAGTTCATCTAATTTTAAAAGCTCCAACGGAAATAAACATTTCAATGGAGAGGACTAGGAAACGGAAGTACCTCATTCTCTGACTACTGCGCATTACAGTGCACTCAAACTTACCCTGTGGTAAAGGGTGCCCCTCTCTGCTTGGTATGTTATGGATGTGGAACAAATTGGTCACCTATTCAAGTTATCGATGACCTATATAACTTTAATTGAACGTCTTTTAGGTGATAATATCTAATTTTAAATTCCTTCCAGCTGTATTTTTTCCTTAGTCTTTCCTGTGATTGTAAATCCCATATGGGCAGGTAACACCATCTACCTTGTTCCCCGCCGTGTCGCTAAAGGAGAGAGCATCATGCTTCAAAAGCATATGCTAACGACTGGTGGTTACCTAGTTGTGGGAATTTTATGTCCACTTATTCCTTATCGATTCCTTCATGTCACAGCAGTGGTCAATACTACGTGGTGCACCCAGCGACAGCTTGGGGTTGCGATGGTCCCTGGAGGGGACTCATCAAGCCAAACATCAATTCCTGACCCTTTTGAGCACCAAGGCGGGCACCTGCTGTGGGGTCCAAGCTGAGGTGGCGCTGTGGCGCTGTATCACCGCTTTCCATTTTCACCGGGACTGAAGTCTCTTTTATACCTGCGCCTCTACCACTCGATCACCAGAGGAGGACATGAACGCGTAGATCAGCAACAAGTCCGGCGTGTACAGTTTCAGCAGAGGTTTCCGGCTGGCTTGTGTGTGGTGAGCCCCGGAAACCCCAGTGGCCGCAGGCTTCCCTTTGTGGGGAACCCGCCCAAACGCCACCGTTTGCTGGCAGCCACACCCCACCGTTGGAAGGAGGGACTGAAAAGCGTTTCCTTGAGGCTGGCACACCTTGCCCTACCCAAACCGGTCTTTTTTTTTTTTTTTTTCCTTTTTCCTTCTGTCTGTCTGGGCCAGTTCCATCTGAACCGAGAGCGACCGGAGGAGGGACACGGTAATGAATGGGGGTTGGGGATACGAAGAGTGGGTGGGGGACAGCGGCGATGCAGCTAGGGGTGGACTTGGGCATTTGGGAAGAAAAAGAGGGAGCAGGGCCGAGATTGGGATGGCTGTGAGCAGCTGTTCGTATTTCACATGAACAAACAATAATCACCAGATGAATGAATCTGTATCTCCTTGGAATAAGCATCTTGTCGGTTTTGGTTTCTATGTTTTCATGACAAGACACTGAACTTACCTCAGTAATGCTGGCAAAGAGCAGCAGCATCCAGGAAGCCTAGTGAGGAGGGGTTTTTGTGTATTCCTGGTGTAGGGCGATCAGCAGAGGGGAGGTGGAAACAGGCACATAGTCATTTAGAGGTGTGGCCTTGGGCTCACTGCTCTCGGCTTCAGTTTTCTCACCCGTAAAGCAGAGTTGTGATATTTACTGTAACCATGGTTAAAAACTACAGTGTGATACGCTGCTCCTTGTTGACCGAGTTTGTTTTCTACTCATCTGTCTTCTCTTTTTCTGTCTCTTTCGTTTCTCACTATCAATCCCTCAGCCTCAGCCCCATTTGGTCTCCTTTCCCTTTCATGTCTATGATTGTGGCCTTCTGTGACAAGTCCTTTCCCCATCTGAGTTTCCCTTCCATTTCAGACCAAGCTTTCTTCCCACTACTTAGCGAGCACCATCAGTCGCTGTGGAAATAAAAGCTACTGTAATGTACAGCACACCCACAGTGAAATGCAACTGGAAATGGCTCTGTGCTGTCAACTTCCTTTACCCTCCTCAGCACCCCAGACTCAGCTCACAGCCAGCTAGGAGCCATTCAGGTCCTTCAATGGGACATGACACAGTATTTGCTTCAGTGAGAACCATATACTCTCTTTCTTCAGTGCCTTCATCACTATATTAGTGTGCCAGGGCTGCCCTAACAAAGCACCACAAGTTGAGTGGCTTAAACAAGAAAAATTTATTCTCTCACAGTTCTGGAGGCTAGAAGTCCGAAATGAAGGTGTTGGCAGGGTTGGTTCTTCCTGAGGGCTGTCCCAGGACTCTCTTTGGCATGTACATGGCTATCTTTATGTTCATATGGTCTCCTCCCTGCATATACGTCTGTCCTCACATTTCCCTTTTTTAAGGACTCCATTAGTATTAGATTAGGGCCCACCATAATGACTTTGTAATTGGATTACTTTCATTAAGTCCCTAATTCCAAATAAGGTCACATGTTGAGGTACTGGAAACCAGGACTTCCAACATATGAATTCTGGGGCAGCATACTTCAAACCATAAAAATGACTAGTGCTTTAATTATGCACATGCTCAAAGTTAGTTGAGCATCACAGCTATTCCAGTTGGCTTCTGCAGAAATTTTGTTTCCCCACCTTTCGTAACACCTCACAACCAGCTCCTGTAAGCTCTGGGAGTTATGTGATTCTCCACCTCTGTTTTGCTTTAAGCCAAGGGTGTTATGTTCCCATTGTTGTGGTAACAAATTACCACAAACTTGGTAACTTCAAACAACATAGATTTTTATCTTTTAGTTTTGGAGGTCAGACATTTGACATGGGTAGGCAGGTCTGTGTTCCTTTTGGAAGCTCTAGGGGATAATGTTTCCTTGCCTTTTCTAGCTTCTAGACACTGTTTGCATTCCTTGGCTCAGGACTCCTTTCCTCATTTTCAAAGCCACATCCCATATGCCAACTCTTTCTCACATCCCATATGCTAACACTGACACTTCTGCCCATTTGCACATTTCAGGATCCTTGTGATGACATTTGACTCACTGGATAATCCAGGATAACTTTCCTACTTTAAAGTCAGCTGATTACATCCATTAATTCCCCTTTGCTGGTTTAACACTATTAAAAACTAACATATTCTTAGTTCTAGAGATTTGGACGCAGACATCTTTGGGGGCCCATTATCTGCCTGCCACACTGAGTTTTCAGTGACTGGGTTTTCTTTATTGGGTTTGTTGTTTTGTTTTCACTCTGAGGGATCAATGTTTTGCTTGCTATGTGTAGTAAAAAACTTTACATCCCTTTTCATAGAGAACAACAGCATCCTGCGTAATGACAGAACTAAAATTGTTTCCCCATTGAGCAGAAACCTGGGTACCATGATACTTCCCATATAACACTGTTAAAAATTATCCCCATACCCACTTATACTTTACCATTACAGTTTAATCCTTGATACCCAATTAATTTGTGTAGGTTATTTTTCTATAAAAATTTATTTCAGATCCAATGATATTTTTAAGGGTGAATTTAGCTATTTATTTATTGAACTTGTTTATGAATCCTGATGTGTACCAGACACTAGTCTAGGTGCTAGGGCTACAACAATGAAATGAATATGAGATGAAGAAAATAGCCAAAGACCCTAAAGTCTTGTTCTCATGAAGATTTCGTGCTTTATCTTCTAACTCTGTCACTTCATTTTTGTCCTTGCCACCAGCCAAGGTTGAGTGGTCTTAGTTCCCCAACATGCCTTCTGACTTTAGATGTGACTACTGCTCTGTGTCTATTTCTTTGCTCATAAAGTTTATAAAGAAGCCGATTGTGCCCTGAAGGAAATTCCTGTCTAGCTGGGAAGAAACAGATAATAATAAGCAAACTGACTAAGTACTGAAAAAATAGGTTACGTATTCAGTACTCTATACTCGCATATCATTTCTTTGACACAGTTTCTAATGGGGGGTAATGAAAGTAGAAAGGAATGAATGTACACAAAGAAAAAGCGGCTAATTGCACAGACACCAATGTAGAGTAGAAAGTGTCCTGTCCTGAGGCCAGGGACCTGAAATCTGTTTTAAGCTCTGGCACTGGTTTTGTGAGCAAAGAAAACAATGCACTTACCTCAGCATCCTTATTTTATTTTTATTTTTTTCCTTAGAAAATGAAGGGTTGAGGTAGCCTAGGAAATCTCAGGGGATTCTTCCAGGCTTAAAAAGTAAGTCTTTTATTTTTTAACTTCCCTGAGCTTCCTGAACAGAATAATAATGAGGATATAGGGTAGAGTTTAGTCATCTCTGGATAAGGAATGGAGAATGGGGATGGAAGGAAGGGTTCCTATCCACCTCTTGACTTCAGCGTCTTTTCCTGAAGTTGTCCTGAGGTCACTCTTACCCCTCAGCTCATGTGGCTGTCTTCACTACTTGCCCCTCTCTGTCACTTCAACTGAGCTGGGCAGGGTAGATTCCAGCTTTATCGTGTTGTCAATACCTCTCTCCCCAAGGTTGAGTCTTCAGGGAACAGAAGGATTCCTTGATGCTCGTGCTTTCGATAGCCTTCATGAGTCTCAACTGTATCCCAGCTTCTAAGCGTTGTCTGTCCCCCAATGCCAAACTGTTTTCTCATGTATAATAAATAAGTCTTCTTGGCACTGCAGTAGCAAGGTTTATTGACAACTAATTCCTGGTCAAAGCAACTTGAAGATATTGATTGCATTTTCCAGGCCTACTCTTTTATACTTTTGTGGACTAAATTACTGGCAAGAATTATAAGTAAAACGGAGTCTTATTTTAACGTTTCCTTCTACAGCAGTTAATATCTTATAGCCTCAGCCATCATAAACTGCCCCATCTTTATACATTTCACAGTTGTCCTTAAAGTTGTCAGGTAACAAAATACATAGAAATATGGTGCTATTTCTAGAACACTGACCTAAATTAAAATGATTATATGTATATAATTCTAGGTTATGTGATTATACAAATTGTAGAGATGCTAAAGGTTAAGGAAAAAAGTGTGTCTCAAAATGTACATTGTGGCAATAGTAATATCTCAATAATATGCATATAATACTCACTTTTTTTTAAAGATTTTATTGGGGAATTGGGGAAGGGAACAGTGTTGGGGAATTGGGGAAGAGGAACAGTCAAGTTGTTGTCCTTCAGTCTTAGTTATGGAGGGTGCGGCTAGCTCACCTCCAAGTCCAGTCACCATCTGGCCACCCGTTGGCAGCTCCTGGCCGCTCAGCTCAAGGTGCCATGTTCAATCTTAGTTGCGGGTGGGAATAGCCCACCATTCCATGCGGGAGTCAAACTGGAAACTTTGTTGCCAAGAGCTCATGCTCTAACCATCTGGCCACCTGTCAGCAGCTCAGGGTAGCTCGGCTCAAGGTGCTGTGTGAATCTTAGTTGTGGGTCGGCATAGCCCACCATCCCATGAGGGAGTCAAACCAGCAACCTTGCTGCTAAGAGCACGTGCTCTCACCAGTTCAGTGGCAACTCAGCTCAGGCACAGCTCACTGGCCTGTGCGGGAATCGAACTGGCGACCCTGTTGCTCAGAGCTCATGCTCTTAACCAACTGAGCCACTCGGCCAGCCCAATACTCACATTTTTAAGCCAGGTAGTTTTCTGGAGAAAACTTCAGAATTATTGGCTTTTGTCTTGTAACCAGATGAGTGATTTAACCAGATGTGTGTATATATATATATATATTATTGGGTAAATGCAGAGTGTTGTGTTGAGCAAATCCAGGAGACGCTGTTTATGTTATGTTCATATTATGCTATCAAATGAGTGATGAAAAATATTTGCCAAAGATAGTCATTTTCAGTTGAGAGAAGATGATCCTAAGCACTTTTTTTGTTGTTGTTTTCTGAGAATAATCAGCTATGAGGACCAATTGTATGTTGAAGCACCCCTGGTTGGTATCACTAGAGTCATCTCCCAAGCCCATCTTAAGTCCGATGAGACTGGATGGGTCTAGATGAGGAAAGCTGCTGTTGACCTTGCCTCCATGCTCTACGACGCTCCTTCAGCCTTGGCCCAAGCTAGCACTGCCTTTGGCCAGTGAGAAGGTACAGCAGGAGGAAAGGACTTGCCTATCTGATTAGTAGAAGTGACAGGCTTGGCTTTTGGCTCCAGGAAGGAGGACGGGGGCTCAGGGAATGCCGAAAATCTATCTTGACTATCTTGTTTTCCATCAGATTTATAAGCAGATTCCACAGATGCAGTCATCTGATCTGAAGCTGCCCCACCTCCCACTTCTGTGGTCTTTCCATACCTGACCCCTTTAGTGTCCCCTGGGGCTGATCTCTGAGTATGAGGCAAAGTGAGTTCAGATGGAGGCAGAAGAAGCAGAGTAGTCACTAGAATATCCTCAAAGCCCTGTAGTTGTACATTGGAAATACAACTGGAGTGTAAAGTCTCTAGTCTTCAACCTTGGACATACCTGGGGTAGGCTAGTCCAGATACAAAGGCCTGGCAGGCAGAAGCAACTATGAAAGTATATGCATATTACAAATTCCAAGAACTGGGATCTTCCTCCTTATCCTCATCCCTACAAAACTTAACTGAATAAAAAGAGATCAAATATCCAGTCAGCCTCATGAATGGTGGAAAATTGTAGTGAAAGAGCACCAGATGGCAATTCAAGACACACGATACCAGTCTTAGCTAATAAGTGCTAATAAGCTGTTGGAAGATACCTAAATTCTGTGACTCAGTTTCCTCATTAGTGAGTTATGGAGTAAGTTTTTTGGCTTTTTTTCAAAGGATTCTCTGGCTGTACACATTTAGAATTCTATGGCATCTATAGAGCTCACATTGCATTTCATAGTGCCCTTGTCAGGCAAAATAAGAAATGGAGGGCCGGGTTGCTGTTTTTGTTTCCGTAGCAGAGAGGTATCACTACAGTAGCACAGAAGATATGGCTACTTCATTTACAGTGTGCGAAGAAAATGGCCTTTTGACATTGAGAGTTGAACTTACTGTCTTTGCATTCCTTCTTGAAGCCCAAGTAGCTCCCATAATGCCAAATTACCTTGATAAGATACTCCTTATCTTTCATGTCCTCATCTGTGTTCCATTCTTAGGATGGTCTAATAATGGATTCAAGATCAGCAGGTCCCACATCGGATTAGATCTCTGATTTATTTTCTGACCCTGGGCAAGTCATCCTTTCTCTTAGATCTTAATTTCCACATGCAATATAAGATTGTTGAAATAGCCATGGATTATTCTGAAGTGGCTTTCTCTTATAAAATTGAATGTACTTTGAAGAATAATTCAATTTTTCAGGATTAGGCAAAAAGAAATGTAGATAAACCAAATGTGATTTTGTAATTATCTATGAATCACCTCCCCTTCACCACCACATTTATCTTTCTAAGTATGTTCTTCTCAGGCCGATATTAAAATTGATTATTTTTAATTCACTGAGTTAACATTCACTCAGAAACAGAGGCAAGCTGATTTAAGAACAAAAGTACAAGTTTGGTTATCTACAAACAGATCAGCAATAAAGATTTGACTCTTAGCAAGGCCACAGGTTGTGGTTTATAGATATTCAGATAATGTGCTCACAAAAAGAAGTTCAATGAACCCTGGATTAAAGTCTCTGTGCTAGACAGAAATCCCTGTATTTTCATACCTGAGTTGTGGGGTTCAACAGTCATGTTGGGGGTTGAAACTTTGTGGCTTTTATTTAAACCTCAAGCAAACATAGTTTGGGTGCCTAGAGAGCAGCAGTCTCTGTAGGTTAGATGTGTAGAACCATTTATATTGATAGGGATTTAGAGATGTGATGCTTTGGATATTCTCTCTAGCTCCACTAGTTCATGGCAACCTGAGATATTTAGACCAAGTCAGAGCTGTCAAAGAAAATAATGTGGGTTCTGACACTCAGAACTACAGAATGTGGTACTCTATAGTCTCTGTACTTAATGAGATAGGGACAGGATCAGCAGTGGCCTTAATTATGCTGTGGTACTAGATACATAGATATTAATAACATGCCTGGCCATCCTTTTGGAGGCGTATATTTTCTGACCTTTGTAGAACTGATATTCTTAGAGACAGTCAGTCTGTGGTATCACCACATCATACAAAAATTTTTGCTTAACCTTTAGAGGCTATGGAACTGTAAATATTATCAACAACAGTAGTACTGAGACTGAAGTACACTGCAACTACAAATATCATTGAAAGAAATTAAAGAAAATATAAATAAATGGAAAGACATCCTGTTTTCTTAGGTAGGAAGACAATACTGTTAAGATGGCAGTACTCCCCAAAATGATACACACACACACACACACACACACACACACACACACACGCATGTGTGTGTGTGTGTGTGTGTGTGTGTGTGTCACTACCAAAATTCCAGGTGGCATTTTTTTTTTTTCAGAAATAGTTAAGCTGATTCTAAAATTCATATAGGAGTACAGGGGACTTCTAATATTTAAAATAATCTTCAAAAAGAGAACAAAGTTGAAAGGCTCATACTGAATGATTTTACTATAGAACTACCTAATTAAAACTATATTATTGACATAAGGATAGACATATAGACCAATGAAATAGAATTCAGAGTCCTGAAATAAACCCATTTAATTTTTGACAGAGTGCCCAGACAATTCATTAGAAGAAGAGTCTTTTTAACAAATTGTGCTAGAACAACTGAATATCAATATGCAAAAGAATGAAGTTGAATCCTTACCTCACATCATGTGCAGAAAATAATTACAAATGGATCAGAGACCTAAATGTAAGAACTAAAACTATAAAATTCTTATTAAAAATAGATTATTTGTGATTTTGGATTAGGCAATAGTTTTTTAGCTGTAATACCAAGAGCACAAGCAAACCCCCCCCAAAAAAATATATTGAACTTGAACTTCATCAAAATTAGAAATTATCACGCTTCAAAGAACACTATTGAAAGTGAAAAAATAACACAAACTGGGAAAAAATATTGCAAATTGTGTATCACATAATAGTTTAGCATTCAGAATACATAAAGGACATTTACAACTCAACAATAAAAGACAAATAGCCCAATCAAAAAATGGGTAAAGGATTTGAATAGACATTTCTCCCAAGAAGATATACAAATGGCCAATGAGCACATGAAAAGATGCTCAGTATTATTAATCACCTGGGAAATGCAAATTAAAACCACAATAAGATACCCATTTCACATCAGTTAGGGAGGCTATCATAAAAAAGACAAAAAACAAGTGTTAGCAAGGTGAGAATGTAAAATGGTGCAGTCACTTTGGAAAATAGGTGACAGTTCCTCAAAATTTATACAGTTACAATATGACTCAGCAACTCCATTCCTAGGTATATACCCAAGAGAAATAAAAACATATGTCCACACAAAAACTTGTGAATGTTCATACCTGTGTTATTCATAATAGTGAAAAAGCATCAATTTTCCCAGTGTCCATTACGTGGTAAACAGATAAACAAAAAGTGGTATGTATATCCATACAATAGAATCTTACTCAGCCACAAAAAGGAATGAAGTACTGATTTATGCTACAATATGGATATGGGGGTTAATTTTATGTGTCAATTTGACTGGGCTCAGAGATGCCCTGATAGCTGGTAAAACATTATTTCTGGGTGCACCTGTGAGGATGTTTCTGGAAAAGATTCGTATTTGAATAAGTAGACAGAGTAAAGAACGTCTGCCCTCACCAGTGTGAGTGGGCCAACCAATCTGTTGAAGCCCTAATAGAACAAAAAGGTGAAGGAAGGATACATTCTCTCTCTCTTTTTGAGTTGTGATATCCATCTTTTCTTGCCCTCTGACTTTGGAGCTCCTGGTTTTCTGGTCTTTGGACTCTAGGACTTAAACAGTGGCCCCTGGTTCTCAGGCCTTCGGCCTTGGGCTGAATTATAACACCCGCTTTCCTGGTTGTACAGCTGGCAGATGGCAGATTGTGGGTTGTCTTAGCCCCCGTAACTTCACGAGCCAATTCCTATTCTCTCTCTCTCTCTCTCTCTCTCTCTCTCTCTCTCTCTCTCTCTCTCTCTCTCTCTCTCTCTCTCACACACACACACACACACACACACACACACACACGGTGCCAAAAAATATATACACATTTTAAGATAGGAAAAAACTGTGATCTAGAGCAAGTTATTTATCCTCTCTGTGACCCAGTTTCTTTATCTCTATGTAAAGTACTTAGCCCAGTGCCTAACATATGGCGAGTGCTACAGAAATGTCTCTAGCTATATGCCATAAAATGGCCATAGTAGGAAGCAAAAACCAGTATCAAGGAAGCTGTGCTGAGCATAAACGCCAGTTAAGGAGGAGCAGGCTGGAGTCCAAATGCACATCTGCACACACATACGCTGGTTCTCCACTTTTTGCTCACTGAATTTGTTTTCCAACTATTCTCTCTTAATATTTAGCAAATGTGTCCTTTGGTACTCTCATTGCATTACACCTATGTTCAGAGGAAGGGGATTCTATCACATTTATGCCAATGCTTTTAAGGAAAACCACACTCTGGAGACAATTGTGGTGGGGCAGCCATAATCAAAGCTAGAGAACCTCAAGTACAATGGAACAGTCAGAAAAACTACACTGGAACCTTTGGTCTGAAAAGTACTTATGGTACACAAATGAATTCTTGCTAGAAGAGGACCTTGTAACTACTATCATTGAAGGACACTTTACACTCTCATTAATTCTCACTGGAATCTTTTGAGGCATGATTATCTCAGCTGTGTAGATTAGGAAACCAAGTCTTCACGAGCTGAGATAAATCCATCCTGCTGCTCTTGACTCTGCTGCCTGTGCTCTATCTGCTGTACCACAGTTTGATGGAGATGATACATTAACTTTGTTCCTGGCAGTTCCAGCTAGGAAAGATAATGCCTCTAGCAAGCAACAGGAAGAACTTGTTAAACTGCTGGGCTTCACCTTGACTTTTGGCCAAGAGAGTGCTCTCTGAAGCCATAAATCTTGATTTAGTGATTCTCCCTCATCTGTAATTTTGACCATTAGGTCTTTGAGAAGATTTTTTTCTCCTCCTGTATTTTCTGTCACCCTCAGCCAATTCTCTTCTTTTGATGTCCCTGCTTTCAAATTGTTCTGACTTCCTGCCCTTCTGACTTCCTGCTTTCCATTTTCTCGTTATAAAATAATTGAGGCTGGTCCGGCCGAGTGGCGCGGTGGTTAAGCGCTGGTTTGGGAAGCCAGCGGCCCCGGTTCGGTCCCACATATGAGGTCCAGTGACACTGCCCTCAAAAAACAAACACAAAAACAAAAAACCAAAAATAAAATAATGAAGGATTAATGCAGTCATACCTGACTGGTACAGCTATGTGACTACCTCCCAACCTGGGAGCCAGGTGAAGAAGGGAGGGAGGGAGGGAGAGACTGATACCCAGTGATTGTCTGGAATGGGCCTGGCACTGTACTAGGTACTTTACATCAATTATCCCATGTGACTTTGAACAGCCTTGGAAGGTAGATGTTATTGCCTCTACTTTACAGATGGAAAAACAGAGGCTCAGAAAGTTGAAATCATACACAGTCATGATGAGAGGTAGAACTGAGATTCAAACAGAAGCCCAACTCCAGGCTCCTTCTCTTACCACTACCTCAAGGAAATGATTGGCAGGGTAGGGATAGGAACAAGAACTTGGGAGATTCCGGGGCTGCCATGATGTGGGTAGGAAGATGGAGGTCCAAGGGAGCCTTGAAAATCTGAGAAAGGCGAGGGGGAATAACTGGTTGAGGGGACTCCCCAGGTGGCCTGCATCTTTTCTGGTGTGACTCACTTCCTGCTGTTCTCTGCCTTCTTCATTGTCCCGAGGAGACAAACAGGTGCCCTGGTCCCTAAAGTAGGAAGAGAAGAAATGGCCAGGTCAGGTGATAGGCTCCACGTACCTGATGAATTACCTACCAAACCTTAACTATTAAATAGAACTTCAAAGCTTGACCGTTTCAACACCTGGTCGGTGCTGAAGCCACTTCCTCCAGCAGGCAGCTGCCTGGCTCTGAAGCCCTATCACCCACCGCTCCGGGGAAACTGCTGTTTGCTCGTGCAGTGTGCAGTGTTCCCAGAGGTGTCTTTTTCGTCTTGCCAGGCATTTGTTTTTGTTTACTTGGGATCACATTTTATGTTTAGAATCTTTACAGTAACACACCCTGTATGACAGTACTGAGGCAAATAGCAGCTGCGTTGGTTTCCTGATTGTGAAAGCTCCACCCATTTGTCTCTCTGCCTGCCTGAGTCCGCACTCATTTATCAGAGAATAAGAAACTGTGTGTGTGTGTGTGTGTGTGTGTGTGTGTGTTCACGCATGCGTGCCTGTGTGTGTGTGTGTGTGTGTGTGTGTGTGTGTTCCTGAACCTTTTGCAGACTATCTTCCTTCTGTCCTCCTCAGCTGGGAACCTCCTCTCTGCCACAGGGCAGGGTGCTAGAATAGGCTGGAGGAGAGGACAGAAAACAGCATGGATCTCCTCACATATGGGAGAAAAATGCCAAAAGATTGTTAATGTACCAGAAGTCCCTCTTACAAGGAAAGCCCAGCTGGATGAGTTGCAAAGAGGAGGACTGATCCTTGGAAATACAATGTGACTGACAACAGTAGGAAAAAGGTGTTTGAAAGAAGCCGAGAGAAATGTCCATTCGGTGTCTTCTGGGCTGTTATCAGGTAGGAGAAGGGAGACACAGACGGATCAGAGGCAAATCCGTGTTGTGAGTGGGGTGCCCTTCGTGTGTTTTTGGCTTTTCCCTCTTTTTGATAGCCCCTACTCTGGGCTGGTGAAATTGTTGTTGATTAGTAATCCCAGGAAGAGAAAATCTAGAGAATAGAGAATATCTAATTTAAGATATGTTTTTTTCTGAGTTAGACCGAGAAAAACAAATACCATATGATTTCACTTGTATGTGGCATCTAAAAAACAGAATAAGTGAACAAACAAAATAGAAACAAACTCATAGATAAGAGAACATTTTGAGGGTTGTCAGATGGAAGGAGGATTGGGAGGATGGGTAAAAAAGGTGAAGGGATTAAGATGTACAAATAAAAACAGTCATGGGGATATAAGTACAGTGTAGGGAATATAGTCAATAATATTGCGATAACTATGTTTAGTGTCAGATGGGTGTTAGAGTTATTGTGGGATCACTTTGTAAATTATATAAATGTTGAATCACTATGTTGTACACCTGAAACTAATGTAATATTGTATGTCAATTGTAATTGAAAAATGAAAAAAATATTTAAAAATAAAGAAAACGGAGCCCCTTGACCCCCAAAAAAGAAAAGCAGTTGTTGACTTTTTGGAGGCATCATAATTTATTTGAGAATCTCCTGAAAGCTAAAGAACATCTGTTTTAGAAACATGAAAATATACACAAAAATATACATTTGGGTTAAAAGTTAATGTTTCAGTAAAGGCTCTCTTGATGATAAAAATAAACCAACAAATAAAATTAACTAAAAAAAGATATATTATTTCTGGGTTTTTGAGGTTTGAATGTAGTAGATGAAGAATTATGGAATCAGGAATATGAGAAATAGAATGGTAATTATAATCAAAATAAAATGTCTTGAATTTGTCTAACACCTCAAAGGAAATAAAATGTGCTCATCTATATGATCATATTCAAAATGTGACCTGCTTATAGAGTTAGTGAACACTGTGTTTTCTTATCTACATATTAGGGGAACTTTCTTTCTTACAATTACTTTGCTCCTTTACAGAACAAACTTTTCGGGAGAAGCCAAGATACGAATTAGTCTTCCTCATCTCCACTGTATATCACCTGTGTTTCAGGAATTCCTGCAGACAGGTAAAAATAAAAAGCAAGAAAAACTGATGATGCTCAGTCTAATTGTCGAAACATCTGTGTTGAAACAGTGTCAGGACTCCAGCCACGACGGCAGAGCCTTTTCCAACTGTTTCAAAGTGCCTTTCAGGCTCTGCGTCTCTAGGAAGGTGGGGGAGGGTGAAGGGAGATCAGAACCATCACAACCCCTCCACATCTAAGAACTGGAGGACAAGGAATTCCCTCTGGGTAATCTCCCTTTTTGCCTCATTCACAGTAGGAGATATCACTAAGGATAAAGCAAGTTATCTACACAAGTCTGATTCTCTGGATTTGAAGGTTACCTCTTCTGTGGGCCTTTCCATTCACTTTCGTCTTCTCACAAGTTTGCTTTGGTAGAAAGGTGGATCATCCAGCATGGTGACCCTAATTCTCAGTCCAGTGCTGTGTCCTCTGGGAGTTCTGGTCTCTTCCTGATCTTCAGGCTCGCAGTGAAAGATCACGAGTCCCGGAAGCTAGATCCTTTCCTTCCAAAAGCAGATAATAGAAATAGAATCAAGATCAGATCCAGGAAAATGAGCACACACAGAAAATGATCCAAGATTCCACGATCTGGTAAGTACTGGAGAAAATTTCTGATTCTACCCTTATTTTCAGAATATATTTTGAACACATGAGATTCTATTTATCTGTTCTTTCCAATTTATGATATATTTGTTAGTGAAATTTGGTTTCAGCTTTATGGTTTACATGATTCTTTTGGTTTCTGACATAAATCCTTCTTGACACTATTGGTCTGGTCCATTTGAATGACAAGTACATACATGCAATAAAGTAGTTTAAAAAACATTGGGTTTGAAATTAAAAGACTGGACTATGGAACCTTGCTCTGCCATTTACTTGTTTTTTGTTTTGTTTTGTTTTTAACCCTGGCCAATTCAGGACGTACTGTCTGAACCTAAGTGTCCTCCTAGCACAATAACTGATACATTGTAGTTGTTCAGTATATGTTTATTGGATCTGAAGACAGAGAGAACAGATCATTTTTCAGAATGTTGGAATATGTAATTCTGGAATCCTCTAGATCTGAGCGGTTCTCTATCTTGCTTCTGACTTCACATGTTCATTCCATTAAGTGAGTCTGCTTTGTTAAATAGCTCGAAGGTAAGGATGAAATGGGGAGGAGAAGGCTGAGTAGCTGAGCAAGGAGGCATACCCTTATTCTGGGGGCTGTTACCTCCATATATTTTATTCTCCTCATGTCAAGTCTTTGGGTCCTGTGCCCCAGAACCCTTAGCTATTAATAACTTCCTTAACCCAGCGTGGCGTCCATCTAGGAAGGTGGGCCACTTGTCTATATATAAAGAATATGGCTGGCAGATCCACTTGTGTTGATATGCAGGCAGTAAGGTTGAAGGTGAGGCTGAAATAATAGATTTAATCACATCTTATGGGAACAGGGCCAGATGTTATATAGAAGTCAATCAAGGAATTTCTCATAGTACATAGGCACACAGGGTACAACAGAATGGATCTAATTTTTAAAGTTATTTGTAGATGTATTTTGGTAAGAAGAATTTCTCCTGGATACTCATGGGTGAACTGCTGATTATATCAGAGAGACTGCTTTGTGCTAACTGAACAGAAATGTCACTAGTGAAAGTTGTGTTACTGTAAAACAGATGCAGAGATGTAGCATGGCATTATGCTTGCATTGTGGGGATGTGTAAGAGTTTGGAGAGTCACTATTAATATTTAGTTCAACTCTAGTTATAATCATTAACTTCTACAGTCTCCAGACTGTACTCTTACAAAGATTTGGGGTGGACCTCATTTCCCATTTCACTCTCATTCTCTTCCTGTGTGTATCTCCTTCATTGTGCTATTCTGCCCCCACTCCCCAGATTCTCATTTCAAGAGGGGAGCTAATCTTTTAATATGCTAACAGAAGTCAGAAGCAACTGAGAAGGGAAAAAATAAGGAATCACCATCACAAGTTGAGGCAATAATATTGTTTTAATTAGAACCTGCCTAAAGAGAGTTGGCGCTATAGATATGTGTAAACTGTAGGCAAGCTATGTACATATTTACCAACTATCAAATATACTTATCAGAATAAAGACCTTTACAACTTTTCCATGTTCTTGATTCTAAAGCCCTGAATTTAGCAATATATGACACTATAGTGAGAACTTGAATTCTCAATTAGCATTGTATAAAAATGAAAATAAATGTTTTGTTTAAGTAATAAGTGATACACAGCAAGAGAAAATCAGACTTGCTTGAGGATTGTAGGGAAGGTAGACCTTCTCCATCAAAGCCATGGACCACAATTGCTCAACCAGGTGCTGTGAACATGTACTTGAGCACTGCAGCAGGAGTCCTGAGTAGGAGGGGAGCCTTTAAAAATACTTTGAGAAACAATGGCATGAAAGGATAAGGCATGTGGGATGTTTTCTATACTTATGGATTTTATAGTCCAATTAAGAGAAGAAGCAGTAGCCAACATATATTTTTTTTAACACTGTGAGAAAACTGTCTAGATGTAATTGAAGGGGACAGAATATTGGTCATATTGTACAGAATTGCTGATCAGAAACATTCTTCTAATAGTCAGATGGATTAGACTCTAAGCCATAGGAAGAGCCATCCTAGAAGGGTTTGGTATCAAAGCATGCCTTTTCACAGCTCGACACAGAGTGGGCAGGCAAAGACATGTGGTAATTGAATATTAATTGCAGGGAGAATAGCAGTGTAAAGAAGAATATTGTTGTTATAAGTGAATTGTATGTATCTTCTGATAGAAGTGCTTTGGGGCTCTGTGAGGTCTGGTTTCCTGTGTGGGATATGTGCCTACGCCTGGTGTGTGTATGCCTGAAAATTTCTAGATTCATTTCTAGATCTGCATGCCTCTAGCCAACCTGTAATTGCTGGAAAGAGCTTACTGTACAAACAGCTGGAAAGCAATTTTTTGAGTGGGCCTCACCACACGGTACCTTTATTCCCTTGCTCCAGCATCTGATTTCATTTCATCCAGCATCTTGAAACAACCTATGCACAAATAAAGCTGATGTTGAGAATGTTTTTCAGGAAATGCAATGAAAGGTCATAGTGTATCCAAAGGTGGGTGCTGTGTAATAATGTATCCAGGTGCAGCAGTATAAACATGGGTATGAGTCACTGGGTGTCGCTATGTTTGGCCATGTGCCTGTAGTTGAGAGCGGCCTACCATGAGCAGCTCTGTGTGGGGATCCATGTGCACACAGGGCTTTAACGACAGGGTGTGCAGTGTGGTTTCTGGGCAGAGTTCACAAGTTTGAGCTGGCTGCTCACTGCCCTTTCTTCCACTTGTACTATGGTAAGAGATTATGCACACAGAACCTATTCCTCAGAGAGTCGCACTCATGAAACTGGCTGTTCCCTGAGGGAAAATAATTACATTCGATAACGCACTGAAGAGGAAGTAAGAGGAAAGGAAAATAGGAATGAGCACAGTAATGAGAAATTTGCAAAAAGCTTTTGAATCCTTCTGGCTGAGCTGTTTTATTTTTGAGACCTTCTCCTTCACTCCACCCTCTCAAGGCTCTCTGTTTCTTGCCCTGTTTTAGTGCTTTTCCTTCCATGTGGTCCTGTGGAATTGTAGAAACTTCCTCAACTACCTCTCCTCTGGCCTTTTTGGCTTACAAACTAAATGAGAGGGACTTTGCTGTCTTGTTATTCATTGACTTCATAGATCCCTTGCTATATACAAACCCACGGGTAAGAATTTCCCTCTCCTCTCTGCAATTTTTCTCCTTCTGGTGACTCCTCTGTTTGCTCTGTCAACCAACCACACACCTGTCTCTCTTCTGAGTTGTAAAGAAATTGTTTGACTCTCATCCCCCCCATACAAGCTCATGGAGCTGAAGACAAGTGAAAAGGGGGCAAGGCTGGAGCTGGGCAACTTCTTTACATATGTGCTTCTGGAACTAAGAGACTCTGCCTCAATAGATGTCATTGTGGTTATTGTTATCAATAATGAAACACAACACATAATGTAATGGAAGACAGAATAATATGGCAAATGTAACATAGGTACATATCATATAAGCTATAATTCTGATTTCTAAAACTTCACCTTGTTATCAAATCACTACAAAAGTAGATCACATATTTAGGATTACCTAGACAGTGGAAAATCACCATATTCTGTTTCACATCAATCAGAATTCAAGAAGGCTTTGCCGACCATAGAGCCAGGGGAGACTTAGTAACAAAGGGAAAACAAAGTTTGTAAATATATGGATATATGAAAGGGTAGTAATCACCAGTTCTCTTTGGAAAGAACTAACCAGGTTTTTGGAGGTGTCATTTCAAATATATATTGATTAAATAGAATTAAAAAATAATTCACATTAAGAATCTCTGGCCAGATTAAATAAGAAACTAGTATCTATAGTTTATTTGGAGGAGAATTGAGAACTGGATAAATGGATGAGGATAGATTGAAAGATTTTATGGTATATCATTTTACATTTTTATTTTTGAACCCTGTATTTCCTCTTTGTTTAAAAGAGAGCGAGAGAGAGAAAGATGGTTTGGTACTGACACCTCCTTTAATCTACATACTGGTAAGAATGAGTGTCTGCATCTATCTATATATGATGGGCAGGAGAAGATTCTTGGAACTCTGAAAGCTGCAGAGTTAAATACCTTTCATTGATAAATGCTGTCTGTTGGTTGTGAGGCTCTAGTGTGAGAATGTTTTGGGGAAAGAAAGCCAAAGAAAGCAAATACCAAGAAAGATTTCTCTTGAAATCTGCCAAGTATTTACTCACTGTCTCCATTAGCTTTGCATAAAGGTGAAATTAAATGTTTTTGTTTAAACAGTAAGTGATGCACAGCAAGAGAAAATCAAACCTGCTTGAGGACTGTAGGGGAGGTAGACCTTTCCCATATAACCCATGGACCATGATAGTTCAGCCAGATGCTGTGAACATGTCCTTGAGCACTGGAGCAGGAGTCTTGGGCAGGAGGGGAGCCTTTGAAAATACTTTGAGAAACAATGACATGAAAGGATAAGACCAGATCCGGGCTGAACGTGCTTTTACAAAGCACGTTCCAGCCTGAATATCAGGTAGATGGACAGAGATAAATGGATGACTCAGAGAATCCCAGATATTTAATACCTAGTAATCTGTAGGTGTGTTTTAAAGTTCTCTGTGTGTCCCGTTTTATTTTTTTCAGAACGACTGAATCCGTGGGAATTATCCTCAGCCGTGCTCTGTGCATTCTCTGTGGGTCAAGCCTAGAAGTGGACAGCTGTGTGGCAATGGGAGATGAAAAGGGCATGAAACGAATGCTACTGGGATGCAGTCTCAGTGACAAATTGTGTAGTAAGTACAGATAGCACTGATTTCTACCCTCTGATTTTAGGATAATGAATACTAGGGTCTGGGTAGGTTCCAGGAGAAGGATAATTTGATTTTTAGCAGAAATGGCACCACACGCCATTGTCTTTGAAGGGTGGAGAGTGCCAATCTGAGATTCAGATGCTGCATTCTTCATCTCAATTGGAAAAATGAGAGAAGAGGCACAGAGCACACTTGCTAAGAAACAGGGACGTTGGCATTTCTGATTAGAGAGCTGCTCCCAGTAGGGATTTCAATGAACAGAAGCAGAGCTGGAGAAGGAAGAAGTGATCATCTCAGGACAATGAACTGAGTGCTGGTGGGAAGGGGAGGTTGTGTGGACATCAGGTTAGGCTCCTTCTTTTCAATCTCTTCTTTTCCTGTTTAATTTCCTACCCAGTTGTCGGGCAGCAGCAGTATGAAATCATCGTTGTTCCAACCCTTCTGGTTGGCATCTTCCTCATCATTCTTGGGGTAATTCTGTGGTTTTTTATCAAAAGAAAAAGATCTCAGCAACAGTCTTCTGGACTCCAAGGTAAAGCTCAAACTGGGACTGGACAGAGGCTCAGGGAAAATGGAGATTGCATAAAACTAAAACCCAACTCTCTGTGGGCCTAATAGAGGTCGAGGTCCCTGCAGTGGGAGAGGAAGCCTGGGTCGCCTCCTGTGCAGTGGAGAGGGGAGGAGTTCTTCTCTAGGGAGTCATGAGCAGAATCTCAGTGTATATATGCCTGTTGGCGGAAACACAAATAGGCAAAGAGGCCTCCTGGGACCTGTTTCTGTCCTCTTTGTCTTACTGCACTATCAAATCTTTGGCCACATGAATGTCTAGAGATCTGGATGACCTAGTGGGTAAAGCCTAAGGCTTTGCTACCAGTTTTGAGGGATGGCATTTTACTGTCTAAGACTTTCCAGCCCTATTCTGTGCCCTTGGAATATATGATGAAAAGGGGTCGCTTTCATAATAGCCTTTGAAGCGTTAGGTAGGAGGGGATAACATGCTGTTCCGGAGTACCACTGAGCATATATCAGTGAGCATGGATGAAAGGAATCAGCTCATACATGAAAACTAAGAGTAAAAAGAATGAAAAAAAACAACTTCTGACAGTTAATATGAAACTTTATAGTGGCTGATCCCTAATCCCTCCTAAATTTTGTCCCAATCCTCTTATAATTCACTATTATAGATAAACTTCTCAAAGAAGTTGTCTAAACTCACTCACAGTACTTCTACTTGTCACATCCTTTTTGGCACATATTAAAATAAGGCTTTTATCCCTACCACTCCACTAAAAGAACTGTTTTGAAGATCACCAATGACAGCTATGTTGAGTCCTGATTTTACTTGACCTGTCAAAAGCATTTGAAACAATTTTGTACTTCTTCCTTTTTGCAACACTTTTTTTTTCCTTTTGAATCTCCCGCATTTCTGAAATGATCTCATTTTAAGTCTACAGCTTCAAATGCTTTCTCTATTTTGACTGTGGTCTCCCTTGAACTCCAGAGTTTTGTATTAAATCACCCACTTTGCCTTTGGGATCAAACACACTTCTCATATATAATGTGTCCAAAACAAAGGTCCTGAAATTTCCTCACAAATATCCTCTGCCGATAGTCCCCCCTATCTTAGCAAATGGCAAGCCTAGCTTTCTGTGTATTCTGTCTAAAATATCAAAGATGCCCTTGACTCTTCTTTCTCTCACACTCCATATCCAAACCATTAGCAAATCCTGTTAACTCTATCTTCAAAAGAAACTCATGCCACTCTCACCTCTCAGAGATCATTGTAATACGCTCTTAACTGGTTTCTTTGGCCCCTATCCCTTTATGGTTTATTCTCCTCAGAGCAGCAGAATGGTTCATTTAAAGTGTAAGTAAGTCCTGTCGATTTTCTGCTTGAAACTCCCCAGTAGCTTGCCACCTTAGAATGAAAAAAGATGAGATTCTTTCAATGGCCTTACATGATCTGGGCCCTCTCTCCTATAACTCTCCAATTATCCCACTCAATTCCAGCTGCACTGGCTTCATTACTGTTCCTCAGATGTGCCAAGTATGCTCCTTCTTCAATCTCTTCCTACTTCTCGTTCCCTTTGTCTCTAACACCCTTCCTGATCCCCGTGTGTTTGCTCTCTAATTGCCTCCAAGTGTTTCTCAAATATCACAAAGGCCATTCTTGACCTTCAAACATAAAACAGCATCACTGATGCTTCTTATTCCCCTATATTCCTCCATGACACTCACCACCTGGTATATTATTACCTGCTTCCTCTCTCCTGCCACTAGAAAGTAATCTTCATAAGAATTTGGACTTTGTTCATTCTGAAAACCTAGAACATGTAAGAAGTGGAATTTATTGAATGAATAAATGAATGAATGAATGAGTGGAGATTTAATAAGGAGAATGAACCTATTCCAATGGAGAAAAGTTGGTTAAGGAAGGGGTAAAGTACTAAAAGACTTTTTTGACTGAAACTCCAGGAAATATAGAATGATTTGACTATGGGGACACCTCAAGGGAGAAAAAATAAACATAACTTAGAGCTGAGTAGTTATCCATACCTCCCTTCTATCCTTGGGAGCCATTTGATTGACTTAAATGATGGTCCCCACTGGCAGTTACACCAACTTTAGGTATCTGTGGTTTAAGTACCCATTCAGGAACTTTCTTAGTTGTCTCCATACTGTACTCACACTAAATTGTGATCCTGAGAAAGCCAGAGAGGAAATATCATTACCACTTTTCAGAGATCCATCTTGAGTTGTTTTAGAAGTAATGGAATTATTATAAAAGTTTTCCAAGGTTGGTACTGATGCTGGTTCATAGAGAAGCATCAGAAGCATCAGAAGGTATCAATGTTGTTAAAGGAACTTCCTTGCCAGTTTGTTCCAAGCCCTGCTTTCCTGGAGTCCGGAGGGGAGGGAAAAGCTGATTGGTATCATCTCTTTGTTCTAGGCATTGCCCCTGTGCCTCCATCTAGGGGCCCAAATCGGGAAGCCAGAGAACATGGAAGAAGTGTGTTTGTGCCACTTAAGGAGACAACAGTGGAGAGCCTTCTACAAACTTCCACTCGGGCCCTGGCTAAGCTGCAGGTGCCCCGAGAGCAATTCTCTGAAGTTTTGGAGAAGATCTACAACGGGAGTTGTGGGGCCATCTATCGAACCAAGATGTGCACTGGGGACCCTGCTAAGTCCAAGAGTGTTGTCCTCAAAACTTTAAAAGGTACCAGGGGAAGTGTTAGACTTCCCTTTCCCCATTTACTTTTCCACTATGCATCCCTAACAGTGAATTCTAACAGGCTTTGCAGACATTCAGATGTTAATCAGTACAGAGTTGTGATCCCAGCTGGATGCAGAATGAGAAGGGAATAGAGTGAAAACTTGAGACAGAAACGTTATTCTTGGGTCTTTCCCTAGCTCAACCTTGCCTATCGAGGCAGTTCAAACTGATTTTTTCAAATTGGATATTAGTTGGATGAGGATTTTGAGGTTGTTTCTTCGTTTTTCTTCATTAGATATCTTTCCCTAATAGTGTATTTCTCTCTCTTTCTTTCTCTCTCTCTCTCTCTCTCTCTCTCTCTCTCTCTCTCTCTCTCTCCCTCCCTCTCTCTCTTGCTCATACTCATGATATGGGCCAATAATGGTAGATCCACATAGAACAACTATAGGATAAGAAAGAATATTAATCAAAAGGACTAGTCCATGATAATTCTTAGTGTGAACAGAACACATGTCTATGTAGGCAGATGAAAGCCTACTCAGATCTAAGACCTATAGTTCTACGTTACCTTTGACAAAAGGCCAGTGAGGATCATCTTTTAATGGGCTCCCTTTCTATTTGCTTTTTCTCCCTGTTCATTCCCCTGTAGAGCCTTGAGAACTATCACCTGAGATTGCTTCCTACCACATGCCTCATTTTATCTGAGTGGCTTCCTGCCTCATACCTCATTTCATCTGAGGTGGCTTCCTGTCTCATACCTCATCTTCTCAGTGATGCTCTGACTGTTCACTGCCCATGGCTCTCCTGTTCTCCACAGAGCCAGCAGGGCTCCGCGAGATTCAGGATTTCTTAGGGCGAATCCAGTTCTGTCAGTACCTGGGGACACACCAGAACCTGGTACAGCTGGAAGGCTGCTGCACAGAAAGGCTGCCACTCTACATGGTGTTGGAGGATGTAGCCCAGGGGGACCTGCTCAGCTTTCTCTGGACCTGTCGCCGGGTGAGTAGGAGGGTAGAGGTGTTAAGAAGGAAAGGCTTGACCTGGCTCATTAGCTGTTCAAATGTCAACTAGCCTGACAAATGACAAAGTAGAGAGTCATTATATAGCCTAACAGTGACTACCACCATCCTGTAGAACTCTTTATAATGACAGCGATGTTCTCTACCTGCTCTGTCTGATATGGTGCCACCAATCACATGTGGCTACAGAGCACTTGAAATGTGGCTGATGTGACTGAGAAACTGAAGTTTTATTTTTATATCATTTTAAATAATGCACATTTCCATAGCCACAGGTGTCTAATGGCTACCACATTGGGCAGTACAAATTTATAGCATGGACTTTAGGCTCCACTGCTTACTAGCTATGTGACTTTGGATAAATCACCTCTCTGAGCCCGAGTTTTCTGAATCTGTAAAATGAGAGTAAGAATAAAATATTGTTAACATGAAAAGAAATTATGTATGTAAAGACCTAGTAGTGAATGGTACATAGCAAGCACTCAAAATGGTAGCTGTTATAATAATTACACAACAACATAACTATTGTTAGTACTGATTGTAATTCTGTTTTGTTAGTGTTAAGTGTGTCTTTCATCCTGTAATATCATCATAGTATGCCAGGGCTGACTTGAGGAGACATGCAGCTTTTAAGTTTTTGTACCTCACACTCATATTTAAAAAAAAATTAATTTCCAATTTTGAGGGGTAAAAAGTATAACTATTACACTGTGTTGTACACCTGAAACTAATTAAAAAAATTAATTTCCAGACTAAAGTGCAAATCCTTTTCCTTACAATTTCCCTACTTCTCTATGCATTTATCATTCTGAAGTGCTACATATGTCCCTAGTTAGTTCTTCACTTGCCAATGGGCAAGTTCAATATTAATCAAGTGTCCTCAATATGCTGATTATTTTACTACTAAATGGGAATGAAAAAGGCACCCTGTTATGTCTTCCATCCAGTGATGCAAATAGTACAACGTGAAAGTCTTTAGGCATTTAAAACTTTTCAAAGAGATTATCCATCTGTAACTTGTTCTGTGTTCTAACCTCACTAGCTTCTTTCTGTTTTCTAAAATTATTATGCTTCGATAGAGAATTTTAGATCATTTTCACATGCTTTCCTCATTACACCAAACTTCTCCCTTCTCCCCTTTGTATAGTCAATGTCCACTCATCCTTTAGATCTCATCAAAAGCTTCCCTTGTTCCTCCAACTGAATCAGCTCTATTTTCCCCATCACCACATACTCTCTTTTATGTGTTTCATGGCACTTATAAATAAATATGTAATTATATATTTATATGTGATTATTTGATTCTGATTCATGCATGTTTGTCTTACTATAAACTTCAGAGATCAGCAGACATGTTTATTTTGCTAACACTTATATTCTGAGTTCCTAAGATGGAATATAGCACATAGTAGACATTCAGTAAAGATGTGTTAAGTTAATGTACTTAATTAGTCACACACACACACACTACCCCAGAAAAACTGATGCTTTATCCGGTGAATAGTCTTATATATACTAGTGGATAGTTTTATATATTCCAGTGGATTGTCTAACATATACTTGTCTTTCTTACCTGATATTCCGTTCCTCCTTCATTCTGCTATTCATCTACATCATTAATTTTTTCTCTCCAGTCCTATAAATCATTGTATTTCTCTGTATGTCTGAGAATCTCTTGGATCAGTCTCTCCTTGAATCTTACAGTTTCTATGTTTTTGTATGTTTTCCTTAGATTTGATATCTGCCCATATATATATTTTTCAAATCTCTTCATGTCATTTTGATATAGTGCTATTTTTCTCTGTCTCTTTAGGATGTGATGACCATGGATGGTCTTCTCTATGATCTCTCAGAAAAACAAGTATATCACATTGGGAAGCAGGTCCTCTTGGCTTTGGTAAGCTGGGCAAAATGACAATAGATGGTAGGGATTTTTCTTGTTAGCCTGGTATTTGTGGTCGTATTTTTCATATTTATATTCCCAAATGGAGTATATATTATAAAGAAAATTGAATGGAAGTTAGAGGGAAGAAACTCAAGAGCTGATAAATTATTTCCAAGACTTTATGAAACCATTTAGATAATGTACTATAGCATTGGTAATTCGTGGCAGAAAGTAGTCAACTTAGGGATTTTAGAAGGAACAGGATGGGCTTGAAAAGATTTCTTAGTTTTAAAGATCAAAAACCAGGGCCAAGAGCTATCTGTCCATTTGCTTAATACTCTTGCTTACCCATATATACTAATATTAATAGATGTAAAAGGGCAAATCGGGAAGCAAGTTCAGAGAAGATATGGGAAGGTAAATGGGTAAAAGGCTACAGAACCAGAAGTAAGTATACAGTTTTGTACCTGAGAAACAAGCAATACTAGTTCAGAGCATGTTCGGTTGGAGACTTGCTTTGATACTGAATGTCATAGGAAATACATATACTTTAAAAAGTATGAGAAACAGGTGAAAGAGGAGGAATAAGAAGGGTAACAGTGACACCATTCCTTTATTTTAAACCAACTTAAATAAAGAGGTAAGAGAAAGAACTCATGGTTTAAGAGAAAACATTTACCTTTACTAGAATTACTCAGGAAATTTAGATGACTATTTCTACGAAATTATTTAGATAATTGTGTTTAAGATAGCATTTGCTATAGAAAATCAGAGTTGAAGTTCCCATGGGCAAGGGTGAGAACACACTACATAAATCAATATTATCTATGGTGTCTGGAGGGCCTAGCTGGTATGTTTCCTTGATAAAGTTAGAGTGTCAGTCTATAGCCTACCTTGTATTCTGAGCCGTGATTGCAGAGGTGCCCCACTGGGATGCACTGATCCCACTTATGACACTGACTTTTTCTTTTTATATATTACCTTGTTTGAGGGACTCCTCCTGGAAATTTGAAACCTATTCCATTTTTCCAGTGTCTCACTAGGTCCTATCTGAGAGCAAGGCAAAATCAGACAGAGGTTAGAGCTTGACACAGAGTGAGTGATTGTACTTTCCAAACTCAGTATTAATGTCAGTTTGGTCACAATGCATAATGCCTTATTCAATGTCATCACTTGGAAGTCATTATAAATGAGACTTGTTTGGAGTAGCAAATGTCCTTGTCTTTTCGAGGATTTCTAGGACTGCTTCTCCTTGTGTGTGACCCAAATCATGACCTCAGACAGCTGATCTGTCTTTGATCTTATGTTGACAGGAATTTCTCCAGGATAAGCATCTGTTCCATGGTGATGTGGCAGCCAGGAATATTCTGATCCAGTGTGATCTTACTGCTAAGCTCTGTGGACTGGGCCTGGCTTATGAAGTCCACACCCATGGGGCCATCTCCTCGACTCGCACCATACCTTTCAAGTGGCTCGCCCCAGAACGGCTTCTGCTGAGGCCAGCTGGCATCAGAGGAGACGTGTACGGTTTGTTCTTGCGCTTTGCATTTCTTCCTTTTTGCCCTAGGTGTCCTCTGGTATCTGACTAGGACTGTGTCTGGTGTCAGTTACGTCTGCAAGTGAAATCTCTACTTAGAAGTCAGACAGACTCTCACACAGAAATGTGTATTATGTGACAGAGCTCACATTTGACATCTGGCTGCAATCCTGTTTAGTGTCTTTTGAATTAGATTAGCAGCCTTAATGAGGAAAGCAACAAGAAAAATGAAAAGATTATTAATTCATATCCAAGGACTTAATCTAATAGAGTACCTTTTATCTGAAGGAGGTGGATCCCACTTAATCAAAAGTTCAGTAAAACCAGGAATTATTAAAATAAAAAGAAATATACATACTTCAAATCATTTAACTTAAAACATACAAATAAATATTTATTTATCAATCTTTTGGGAGGCAAGCCAAGGCCTTTTGAATGAGTATGGACCTGCTAAATGAAGTTATATGTTGTTTCTTGTGCAAACAATATCCATAATGAATTATTTTTGAGTTTCAGTTTGAGATGATTCTAGGTAGAGTGAGAAACTTGAAAACAGTTGTGAAGCAATTGACTGCAGACATTTATTTTTATTTTCCCCAATTTTTTACAGTTGTCTCACCCACACAATTTGATACAACTTTCTTTTTAGTAGCTTATTTTTATAGAATACTTTGAAATCATTCAACCTACTTTCATTGGAGCTAATACTTGGTTGCATTTATATTTAATCAGCTTGCATAATATTTAATTGGTTACATAATTACATTTACATGTATGATTGGCATAAACAGGACTATAAAGAATCACAACTGACTTTTGGTAACTCAACTGATTGGAGAAGTAGATAGGTGTAACATAGAATATTTTACAAGCCATGAATGTCATGAGCAGCAGAATAAATTTAGAACATTGATTAATACGATGAGTCAATTAAAAGACTTCCATTGCTGCTTCACTGACATCTGCTTTTCAATAGAGGCCTGGGAGTAATAAGCGTAACTGGGAAATACTGCTCATTTAATGATGATATTATAGAATAGAGAAATATATATCTCTTAAATCATATTGCATATGCGAATACCTATTCCAATTATGTAGAAGGCTTATTCTGTTAATATTTTTCCTAGGTTTGGGCAATTAGATCTCCTGAGGAAATAGCAGATAAATGATAAACCTCACTTGGCTTTGTGCTAAGAGTAAAGACTGGAATTTCTGCAGGAAGGAATAGAAAGGATGAAAAATAAGCAGAGGGGAATTTCTTTGTGTTTGGATGAATGCTTTTGCGTGTTTGCATAAAAACACACATACAAGTTAGCCAATAATAGCAAACATCTATTAATATGAAATATAGGAGAAAGGAGACATAAATCCAGTCCTCAGAGAGATTAGACTCAGGGGATTGGACAGAAATGCTTTCTCATGACACTGTTACTTGGCTTATTTTATCAGACACCCTCTGTTCCCCTTCACGTCTTCTTTAGGTTCTTACTGAAGACCTCTGATATTTAAGTGAGTGCTTCAGGAAAGGCAGAAATTGAAATTAAGTAAATGACTTTGTTTCTTTTATAGCTGGTCCTTTGGGATCCTTCTTTATGAGATGGTGACTCTAGGTATGTACCTGTAGGCAAGTATGTTTATTTGGGTCGCGGATGACATATGCTGTGAGCAGAGGTTTTACTATAATCTCAGAGGTTTAAGCTGGGCTGACATGAAATCTTTCTCCTCCTTTTAATTTTCTTTTGCTTTCTTTTCCTCAATACTTTACCAATTCCAAGGGATGCTTTGAAACTCAAAGGATAATTCCAAGAGTGATCTTGCATAGCAAACATAAAAATGTTGTCTTCAGATTTATAAATCCATTTGACTGAAAAACTGCAGCACCTTCCCACATTTGGGGAGGAAGGGCAAGTGATAGTACTCACTTTGCTTTACTTTGTTACTTTCCTAAAGACTCAACATTCTCCTAAATTATGAATTTTTCCCCCAAAAAATCCTTTCCCCCACCCAGTTCTCCAAGTTATAGCTTGATCACTAGGGAGCAACTACATAGTATCTAGTATTTTTCCTATGGCATATGTTTATTTACTTTTTGCAGCCAATTAGCCCAGGTGGATGGAGAACAGGGTTGATATAGTTGATGTTGTACAGGACCTAAAGTGCTCTTGCTACTCTCGTTCTTTCCATACCGACAGGGGCACCACCATATCCTGAAGTCCCCCCTCTCAGCATTCTACAGTACCTCCAAAGAGGGAAGATCATGAAGAAACCCAGTAGCTGCACACACACCATGTAAGTGGCTTTTAAGGCCTGCTTCTCTCTCATTCCAAGTATTTTTTTGCTGCCTATGAATCATGCCCTTTTCAAAGTGGCTCAGAGGATCCCCAGCTCTCCTTTATGTGCCAATGTACATCCCTAGACGAAACCAAGACACATCTGCTCATCCATCATATATAAATATACACATATTGCATATGTATATGTGTGTGTATACACACACACACACACACACACACACAATGTTGAGGCAACTATATTAGGAATCTAAATTTCATAAAGTTCCTCCAGAAGCTTCTAAAATAGGTAAGAAGTAGACCAAATCCAATGCAGGTACAGAATATTTTATTTGTTGAAATGTCAGTCTCAGTCTGCCAGCCTCAGTTCTAATACAGTTGCCATAAAATCCACCACACTAGAGTTACTCAATGGCTTATTTAATATTTAACTTTTAAAAATTATGTATCTGTTTTTCCAACTTTGAGCATATTAGAAGGCAACCAGAAGGGCAGTAGGAAGAAATTAGAAAGACAGGAGAAGGAGGATCCAATATTGTCAGCAGAAAGGAACAGCTGGTGAACCAATGTAGAGGCAAAAAATGGAAAAATTAAAAATCGTGCACAGAATTTTATTTCCAATAAAATACAAATGGGATGGTTATGGAATGTAAGAAAAGCTTAGATTATTTATAAGATGGCAGGAGAGAATATAATATATTAATGTATATTTTCATTAAAATTGTAAATTTTTCATCATCAAAAGGGTAAATTTCCAGTCCCCAGGTTTCCCTATAATAAACATTTACTATAGTAAGCAGATTATAAATGTTAACTATCATAACTATAAACACACACACACACACACACACACACACACACACACACACACACACAGTATAATGATACTGGTTGTGTATACCAGAACAAAATTGCTGAAAAATATTTCTTGCAAACTTCCTATGTGTAAAAGGCTGTCCTTGATACTGGGGGGAGACACTTAACTGATAAAGTACCTGATCTTGAAGCACTTAACATTGGATGAGGAGCTATCTGAAACAACATAAAGTGTTAGGCAGTAAGTAAGATGGTTAAAAGCTCAGATTCATCTCATAGGAGTCAAAAAGACACATGCTCAGTCCTAGTCCTGCTATTTTACTATACATTGTTTACTTATCTTAAAATAGGTCAAATGATAATCCTACCTCAGTTATTGAGAGGCTGAAATGAAATAATGTATGTTAAATTCCACTTCCATGCCTTATTAGTCCTTGGTAAATGTTAGTAGTATTAAAGTAGCATCATTCACAAAGTCTCATGGTACAATGTTAATGAGTGTGGAAGACACAGGGTGGGCTGAGGTTTATAAGGGGAGGTTTCACAGAGAAATCGAGATTTAAAACAAACCCACAGGGAATGATGACCATGGAGAAGATTTCAAAGACGTGGGCACAGCATGAGCAAAAGCAGGGCTAGGTGTTAGTAACATGTTAGTAACACAGCTAGAACATAGCGAGACACTGGGCTTCAGCTAGGCCAGACCTGTGTGGTAGAGAGTTGGGGTAGGATGTTGACTTTGTGTGGTAGGCAGTGGAAAACTTGTAGGTTCTTGAGCAGGGATGGGACATGATAAAAGCATTTGAAAACAGACAGTATTATAAATTCTCTAAACTGGATTGAAGAAAAAATGAATTAAAACACTTTTATCTAGATTAAGGCAATTTCCTGAAGAAGCTAAATTATAAAGGGGGAAATGACCTGGATTAATGGAAGGAAACACCTAAAAATTAGTATGAACCATATTATTCTATAACTTCTTATTTTCCTGGCTATAATGTAACTTTTACTGGTACATAAATTGTAGCAATGGTCTGGAATTCTGCAAGTTAGTGACATCTAAAGATAAGAACCCTTAACTTCTGAAAGAGCATTTAGCAATAGAAAGGGGGGGAAAAAACCCAAACTGTTCTGCCATACTGATTGTACTTTGAGAAATCGTCATTTCTATTATAAAACGGCCCTGTTAAGAAGATGATTTTAAGAGGCTAAGTATTAAGAGGATGAGATGAATATTAATCTCTTGGAGGAATATGAGAGACAGGATAATGAGAAGTAGGTTAAAGAACTTCAGGGGTTTTTTGTTCAGCCTTGTTAGGAGAGGAGGCGTGTTTCTCATACACTGGCCTGGTCCAGGAAGTCAGTTTCTCTCGTTTCCCTTGCAGGTATGGTCTTATGAAGTCCTGCTGGCGCTGGAGCGAGGACAGCCGCCCTTCCCTTAGAGAGTTACGCTCACGCCTAGAAACAGCTGCTCAAACTGCGGACAGCAAGGCTGTGTTGCAGGTACCGGAGCTGGTGGTGCCTGAACTGTACGCAGCTGTGGCAGGCATCAGCGTGGAGAGCCTCACCTACAGCCACAGCTTCCTTTGAAGACCCCAGGGCAAGAAACATTTCTCGGTGATCATATACTCCTGGAATCAATTCTTCTAAGAACAGAGGATGGACTCTACTAGGACATGAAGAGAGAAACAGGACATAGATCCTGGATCTGCCCCCATACATTTCCCTAAATGAAACGATGCTGGGTGAGACTCTACACACTGTTTACCCTTGAGGCTCAGAGATACAATTTCATTTCTGCTGTCTGAATTCTGAAGACCCAGGGTAGAAGTGGTAGCCAGTGCCACTGCACAGGTTTTAGAAATCTGCAGTGTTTGTTGTGGCATGGCACAAATAAGCTGGTCCCGCCCAGCACAGGCTAGTTCCCTCCTGAAGAATGTTTTTTTCTAGACTATTATAAGGTCCACAGAAATTAGAATTAAATCAGAAACTAGAAAGCCAATAAAGGACTTGATGAGAGAAAATTAAAGGTTCTTGTATTTGCTCTGGGGTGTAGATGTGGACCAAGGTCATACTCTAAAAAGAAGGTGGAGGAAGGATGCAAAGTTCCTCAGTCCTGGCCCCTTCATGCAGGGCGGGGGGAGAACCAGGGAGGAAAACTTCTGAGTTTCCCCTGAGTATAGGTAAGAGAAAGATAGTCCCCTTTTACCTAATTCTAAGACAAGTGAACCCTGATGGTATTACTTTTAATGAGAAGCTGGAGGGGTCATTTTATGATTAGAAACGTTCAACATGTGTTGTTCATCAGGCCAGCTTCCTTGTCCCTGTAAGACTAAGGAATCTGAGCCTAGAGAGTTAGTTAGGCTCATGGTGAATATACCATGTGTTTAACATGTAGGGAATGTGGAAACCAAGCAAGAATGCTTAGTAGGCCAGGTCTTTAACAAGGGCTAGAAAAGGAGATCATCTGACACAGAAGGATCGTAGCTTCTGATTTTCAGTCGTCCACTGATGCACTGTGAAACTTATTTCATTAGGTTACTATTCACTGAGTGGAAGTGGGCTTTTCTAGTATACAGCTGCTAACATCTTTACAATAGAGAGGCTAAAAGTAAATAAATGGAAGTTAACATCAGTAGAAAAATTCAAGAGACAATCTACATTGGCAGAAAAGAGTTAAAATGGGGATAACACTTAACTCACAGGGTTGTTGTGAGGACTGAATGAGAATATGTATTTCTATCTGGCACATAATATGTACTCAATAAACGTTAGTTTCCTTTCTTTTCCCCTTCCTACCTATCCTAGAATCTTTCAGATCTTTTTCATTTAAAATCTGTGGCCAAGAAAAGAACCTTTGTTTGTCAGTCACACTGCAAGGCAGGGCCTGCCAAACGATGATGGTAGGGTACAAGCACCACAGGACTAAACCCATGATGTCATCATTTCTCTGTGAGCTGCTGGACCGTGAGAGGAGTCTCCTACTATTTCAAAATACTGAAAATATCAGGACGATGACAGTTCAGTGGAACATGTGATCTGTAATTTTAAAGAATACTCACTTGGGGTACTCTGAGAGGGACATCTAAGGCTGTAGGAAAGATGACTGGCAGTTGAAAATTCTGTAAAAGTTAGACTCCTGATGGAGTCATGATGAGTCATCCATTGAATAGTGATTTTGCACCTGTAGGAATACCACGATGACTAGTCAGGACTTAAGTGGGTGGTAAGTAGCAGTAGAGAGCAGGGAGATTGAATGGCTTGACACAAAATGATGAAGTCCTATGGAATCTCATTGTTGCTTCTTGGCTGTTCATTTAAGTCAAATTTACAAAATATGTATTTATGCATATATTTTTTTAAAAATTGAGTGTTAAGGACAACACTGCTAGACACTGTGCTAGGTGTTGGATAAATGGAACAGAGAGCTTTTGATTACAGTCTAGAAACTAAGAGACATTATATACATATTTGTGTGGGTATTTGTACATTATGAATTGTGGTAAATGCTATGAAGAAAAAGTATAGGATAGAAGAAGGGAGTGTAAAATGAGGTGCTCTCTGAAGAAATGGCATTTAAATGGAGACCTCAGGGATGGGGAAGTAAGCCTGACAAACAGTGAGAACAGCCTTCCAGGACAAGGACTATATATGTAAAAACTTTGAGGCAAGTAAAAAAGGATAGTTTCCACCTGGATGCATTGTCTAATTGAAACCTGACAACGTACTTTAAACTTAGCATCGTGTGAATCAGTAATTTTCAAATCATGTTCATGTAGAACATTAGTGTTTTCATGCTAGATTTAGGTATTTCATTATTAAAATTCAATAATGTCTTTTTCTACCATTTTTAAAGAAAAAGTAAGCTAATGGATAGAATCTTATTAATCTTAACTTTACTATAATATTTTAAAGTAAATTATTGCCTTACCATAACTCATTTAAATAAATATGTAGTAAATACAATGGAAGACGGGGAGGATAGCCTATTATGCTTAATTTAGAAGACTGTTTTTACCCATTTTGGAAATAAGAGTTAGTGGTTATGCTGTGTGTTACAAGCACATACTATTGTCATATGCTGAAAAAAATACTTGTATAATGAAATTAAATATATCATCACATAATAATAATGTAGCAATAGCTCTAAGTGCTCACCATATATGAACATATCTGAGAAACAATGGTGTGGAAATTGATGGTGCTTCTCTTATTAGAAAGCAATGCCACTGAGCAGTTAAAAAGACATATATGGTTAAAATTCCATACAGAAGTCTGTTATAGAAGAGAGGAGAAAACGATGGGTGGATGGAATAAAGACTGAAACAGATCATCTCATTCTGACATTAAAAAAAACATTTAAATGATCTTATAATGTTGTTTTAGACTATATAATATTCTTGACTTACTACTCTGATTCATTTAATGAAACTAGATAGCCCTGACAGGTTTTGCTTTGTAAATACAAAATCAAAACGATTCAAAAGCTATTGATAAAATAAATCAAAACCAACCAACCAAACAAACAAAAAACAAATAACCTAGCTGTCTAGTTTTTATTCCACGAAAGTCAGAACATATTTCTGGAAACTGTAAGTAGGAATGATTTGATAATTTTAATCAGTGAGGCAAAAAGCAAAAGAGATGTGAGGATAGAGCAGATATGAAAGATCGAAGAATGAGAGAATTTTATACTCAGGAAAAATCAGAACACTTTAAAAAACTAAATTAACACTTAGAAGAAATAATCAGCATAGTCCTCTGACATAGCCCTATGATATAGTCCTCTCATTCATCACCATGAAGCTGAAAGCAATAAAATTTTAAATTAAAATTCTAGTGGGAAATCATTATTTTATCAATGAATATTGTGATAGATTAAATCAAACCATTTTGATTTGGTTAAGTCGTTAAGCCTTAATTTCAGCTGGAGTTGGAAACAAAACGTTTCTTTCTTTCTTTTTTGTTTTTTAAAGATTTTATTGGGGAATTGGGGGATGGGAACAGCATTGGAGAATCAGGGAAGGGGAACATACAAGTTGCTGTCTTTTTGTTCTTCAGTCTAGTTGTGGAGGACGTTGCTTCACTGGCCCATGTTGGTATCGTCATTGCGCTCTTCCCGGATGAGGCAGATCGGTTGCCGGCCTCTGGATGGTCGCTCACCGTGGCTCTTGGCAGCTCACTCTGGCTGCCAGCCGCTCACACTGGCTGCCGGCCACTCACTGTAGACTATAGCAGCCCACTGCAGCAGGGGCTGCAGCCCACACCATCGCCGCGCAGCCCAGCTCCAGGTGGAGCTGTTGTTAGCTGTAGAGGGCAGTGTCACTGGCCCTCATATGTGGGATCCGAACCGGGGCCGCTGGCGTCCCCAAACCAGCTCTTAACCAATGTGCTACTCAGCCAGCCCAAAAGGTTTATTTCTTAGCTACTTCAGAAGGGCATTTTGAAGTTAACCAAAGATAGGTTGCATTAGCAAGGGTGGAAATAATTATTTATTTGGCTTCATTTAAGCAGGTGAAGAATTTATTTTCATGAATAAACTGTAGTTGTGATACCAGCAAGTATGCCCTAAATTGAATCCTACAGCAACGGAGGGTGAGATTTCTGAATGTTTGAAAACTATTTTCACTATTTCCAGCCCAAGTAAAAGTGTGTGAAACGGGTCTTATATAACTTCTCTGTCCAACACTATAGCCACAGGACCCGTGTGGCTATTTAAATATTAATCTAAATTCATACAAATTAAATATTATTTTAAAATAAAAAATTCAGTTTCTCAGTCTCACTAGTCATGTTTCAAGTGCTCAATAGCCATTTACATTTCCATATCTCTGTTGTATAACATCCAAGACCACAAAACAGTCTGTGCTTTATTACTTTGCGATCCTTATCATGATACAAGAGAAACACATTTTGTTTTGTTTTGTTGCTAAATATATGAAAGATTAAGTAAATATATTTTAAAAATAAGATTAGAGAGGATCAGTCTTGACCGCAGAAGTTTTTTAAGGGCATAAAGACAGTAATTGGACCACAGATAAAGATTGTAACACCGTGCATTCCATAAGCTCTATTTACATCATCACAGCTCTGGTGTTTGTAGCTCTATTTCAGTATACATGAAGATGAGCACTAGCACATGTGTCAAAAATCTGAAGGAAATACATTGGGGAATCTAAAGATATTGAATGAGGCTCCCGACAAAAACAAACTTAATGGCTTACTGTCTTTTCATAGGTACTGTGGAATACTGTGGTCAAATGTCTGTAGGTTATTCTTGTAGTAGTTCCAGTGACTCATCCCAGTTTACCTGGAACTTTCCAGGTTTTAAATCTGAAAGTCCCACATCACAGACACCTCCTCAGTCCTGGGCAAACTGGCATGGTTAGTCACCCTAGTGGTCAAGGATGGTGCTTTATGTTTCTTATATATTTTCCATAATGGCAGCCTATACAGTAGGAACTGTATCATTTTTTTACACAGAATAATTTTAGAATAATTTTTCTACATTAACATTTATATAAATGGTTAATATAGACTTCTATACTGACAGTTGTATGATTGTTAATATAGAGTCAACACAACCTGGGCCAATCTGCCTTTCTAGTTATTCCACTTGCATGAACCTCATGTTCTGACTATACTATATTTCTTGGCTTTCCCAAATCATGCATTTTCACCCCTCTGTGCTTTTGCTCAGGTTATTTTTGCCTAGGGTGCCTTTTTCATCCCTCTGAACATATACTCAACTTATCCCCCAAGGTCCAGTTCAAATCGCACATCTTGTCACATCCAGCTTTCCCTGACACCTCCCTTTCTTCAGCTTCCTCTATTCCCCAATAAAGTGACTCCTCTGCTGTACGACTAGCATTGAAAAAAAATTCTTTCTAGCATTTGATTCTTTGGGCTAATATACATCTATGTTTGCTTTATTTTCTAGACTACAAATGCAAAAGGCTCTATTAATAGTGTGTAACCATTTTTGGTACATAGGAACACCTGTTAAAGCTCATTATATAATGCTTTATAAATTTGGAATGTTTTACATGCATTATCTCATTGGGCCCTCTCCACAATTCTGTGCGCTTGGCAAAATTAACTGTAGTATACTCATTTGGTTGATGAAAAAACAGACTTAGAGACAGTGACTTAACCAAAGTTAGGTAGATGTAAGTGTTGGGAATGAATCACAGGTCTTCTGACTGCCATTCTTTCTTTTTTTTTAAAGATTTTATTGGGGAATTGGGGGAGGGGAACAACATTGGGGGAATCTGGGAAGGGGAACAGACAAGTTGCTGTCTTTTTGTTCTTCAGTCTAGTTGTGGAGGACGTTGCTTCACTGGCCCATGTTGGCATCATCATTGCGCTCTTCCTGGATGAGGCAGATGGGTCGCTGGCCTCTGGATGGTCATTCACCGCAGCTACTGGCAGCTCACACTGGCTGCCAGCCACTCACTGTAGCCTATGGCAGCCCACTGCGGCAGGGGCTGCAGCCTACACCGTCGCTGGGGCTCGCAGCCCAGCTCCAGGGGAAGCTGTTGTTAGCTGTGGAGGACAGTGTCACTGGCCCTCATATGTGGGATCCGAACTGGGGCCGCTGGTGTCCCAAAACCAGCTCTTAACCAATGTGCCACTCGGCCGGCCCTGACTGCCATTCTTTCTAGTAAATCGCACTGAAGGTCAAAAACTATCCACAGGATTACTCTAAAAGGATGATCAATAACATTTGAAAAATAGACTTCGGGTGAAAGCTCACCGTGTCTCGCCAATCCTTTGAAACCCCTCGGTAAGCACTCCTCCTCTCCCCAATTTAACTCTATTTGGTAAGAAGCGTGGGCTAACCCATTTGTTCCTAAGTCACATTGCCAAAACTCCATAGGCCACTAAAGATGAACCTTTACTTAATGAAAGAAGTTTTACTATGAAAGGGAACTCTTTTATACCGTGACTGTTGGCATTTTCAGTTTCAAGGTGCCTTTCACACTTTCAGACCTCTCGTCGGATGGATTCTACTTTGTCTCTATTACTTACAGGCTTCCAGTTGCCGGGCAATGAGCCTTGTCCAAGCGGAAAGCCCCGTGTTGGGAATCTAGCAGGAGACAGGGGTTTGATTCCAGATCTATCATTTCCGTTCAGGGCTTTCTCTTGACTCATCCCACCACTTAAAGGGGCGTGCTGCCACACCCACCTCACAGGATGCCGCGAGAAGTAGCGACCCCAAAAGTAAATGGCGACTGGCAAACTTGAGTTGTAAGCCCATAAAAAAATGGTATCATATTTTCACACTGTTGAGCTTTGCTATATATGATTGGTTTACTTGGTTTTGAAACTAACATGCTTCTGTTCCCAGTAAGGCGAAACTCAGGTCGCTGCTAGCCTCACTCCGCGGGCTCCGGGCCTCTCACCGGAGGTACGGCCTTCCGGTTTTCCTCTGGAAACCAGGGAGGCAGAAGGGACGCGCGCGCAGTGACGTATTATCCTGGGCGACTGACGTCACTGCTTGGCGCCCGGCGGCAAGTTGGCCAGGCCTTCGGCGGGCTTTCCGGGGATAAAAATGTCTCTGGCCAGCGATTTCTACCTGCGCTACTATGTAGGGCACAAGGGCAAGTTTGGGCACGAGTTTCTGGAGTTCGAGTTTCGGCCCGACGGTGAGTGGAGGAGCGGCGGCGGCCGCCGCCATCTAGCGCGGTGCTGGGCCTGGGGCAGCGGGGCGGAGAGGCCGCGGAGGAGGCGGGGTGCGGTGAGCGAGCCACCGCGGGCGCGCTCGTGTACGTGAGGACTGAGGCCACTGCGTGAGCCGAGGTAAATCGCAGCTTGCGAGAGCAAAAGGCATACATTGGTTTTGTGAATAAAAGAGAATTCATCGGTGTACATTAATTTAGAAAAGGTAATCCTGCCAGATACTGCAGTGGAACCTACGGTAATCAGGATCCTAGAGTCAGCTCCCCGGGAAGGACCTTAAAGGCTATCTAGTCTAGTGTATCGACCTAATGCTTCAACATTTTTAAGAACATCCCCAACATGGGTTGATCTAATGGATGCTTAAAATCTTCCGGTGGCCGGTAACTTTTGGATTTACCCATTCATCCATTTTATTCATCAGGCACTGTGTGTAAGGCAGCATGTCTAGAAAAACGAATGAGGCCTGCCCTGAAGGGGGAAGACCAAGGTGTAGAAAAATGAGTGTAATGATGTATTTTGGGTGCTTAAATTCACCAAAGGGTGAATTAAGAATTAAAAAAATAGTGTGGTTAGCCCTACACGAGGGAGTGGGGAAAGCTTCCTAGAGAAGGTGACAGTTGAGACGACTCTGGAAATAGATTCTTTTCTTGGCCTCTGCAGGAAAAACAGCAGTGAGAGCAGCATGAGCAGGTGAAACTGCCTGCTGCCCATGCAGTGTACAGTAAATTCTATCTTTTGACACCTCTGATTCTCTTTGGAGAATGTTACTGTATATTGAACTGTTTTTGCAACAAGCACAGTCCAACTGCATAGGCTTTTTTGAATGCATATTATGTGCTGGGCAACATGTAAATACAAAAATTGAGGGTACAGTAATGGTTAAGACTCTTAAATTTCCCACAAGGAGTTATATATATCTTGGTGGGCAACGCAGACATGAAAGTAACCATACAGCAGTATGGATATTAAGTATTAAGTGCTATGTTCATGTTTTGGACAACGTTCTGTGAGAATCTAGGGGAGGATCACATGCTAGGAAAGGGGAAGAGTATCAGATATTTCAGGCAGAACTCAAGGTAACTACAGCCCTGCAATTGTTTAGAAACCTTAATCACCTTATTCTCTTGTGTTTTCCCCATGTGATCTAAATTTAGCTAAGGAGCCAATTTACCTGAATTCTCCATCTATCCTTTCCGTATGTGATGTTGTTTTCAGTGCCTTTGCCTGTGAATAGTTTTCAGCTTGTCCATGTTACTTTCATCCAGTCACATAAATTAGGTAGTCTAATAGAGTGTCAGCGAAATTTCATGCCGAAACAGTGGTTCCCGTCCATTTATCAGATGGATGATACCGCACCAGACACATACTTCCATCAGTAATAGTGATTCCTAAGGGGTTCACCTCATTAGGTTAACCTATCATTTACATGTTGCCCAGCACATCTGTACCTGGGCAACTGATTAGCCATAAGGAGAAGCATGCATCAGGGAGTACAAAAGTCATGATGGATTAAAATTAAGTATAGATTTGCTAACAAACTGGACAGCTTTTATCCAGAAACAGCACATAGTTTGTATGCTTCCTAACCACAATTCTAAAATATTACTATTGCTTCATGTGTAATAGTAACATACAATACAAACAATAGGAAGGAAAATAATTAAAAGAGAACATTTTAGAGTAATGGGGAAAGCATGAGCATTGGAAGAAGGTATATCTAGAGCTGAAATTCATGCGACCCTGGGCAAGTTACTTCACTCTGTTTTCTCAGTTAACAGGTGAGAATAAAACCCACTTTTTAAGGTTATTTTACTGATTAGATTAAATGCTCTGGGTTAATTACTTAGCACCAACACAAACATGTTATAAAATTTAAAAGAAATGTTTTTCCTCTTTCAGATTACCTGTCTAGTCTAGGACATAAGAAAATGGGCCTTAAAAGTGGACTTCCCATTATATTGAAGGCATAGAATATTTTTAAATTATACTGAATATTTAAAAATTATATCAAAGGCATGGAATATTTAAAAATTTGGCTAGCTTGAACTGTAGCCAATTTACCAGCAAATCTTTGAGTGCCTACATATTTAGCATTTATCGTATGCTAGGAGGGAAGAAATATTAATAAAAGTAGTAGTATAAAATGGTCCTTATCTTCAAAATTGCGTATGATGTCATTTCTTTATTATTGTTTTTTTTTTTAGCAGTTTTTGCTGTTATAGATTGAATTTTTTTCCGCTCCCCACAGGAAAGCTTAGATATGCCAACAACAGCAATTATAAAAATGATGTCATGATCAGAAAAGAGGTAAGTTTTTTTTGAATGTCCAGTTTTTTATATTTGCCATTTTCCTTATGTCTGTGTTGACTTTACAAAAGTACATATAAGTCTGTATTGTAAAGAAGAAGCCAATTTATAGATTGTAAAGTGATTTTACTTAAATTAGATCTAATCATAGCATTTGTAACAACAAAAAAAACAATCTGAATATTTTAAGTTATAGTCCCATATTTGAACATATTTAATTCACTTCATAATTAATTTGTCTTTTTACTATTTAAAACAATAATCATGGTTTAAACACAGTATGAATTTTAAATGAAAGTCTCAAAAATTAGGGATAAAAAGCTCAGATCACTATGATGTGTACTAGTAGTATTTACCTGTTCACCTCAAATTTTGCATTGTCACCATTAACCACTTGGAGATATTTGAGTTCCATGTTAACCAAAGCAGAATACAGGGTTTTAAAAGGAGACTAAGTGGTGTGAAGAGGGAACAATATATATTAAAAGAAAGGGCAAGAGACTGAAGAAAAATCCTAAGAAGGATGAATGAATGATGCCCTCCCATCTTGTACTTTGGAACAGAATTAAATTTTTCTCTGATATTCTATTTGAATATTTAGGAGAAATAGAGAGGCATTATGATGTTTTTATTGTAACTTATTTTCAGGCTTATGTACACAAGAGTGTAATGGAAGAACTGAAGAGAATTATTGATGACAGTGAAATTACAAAAGAAGATGATGCTTTGTGGCCTCCCCCTGACAGGGTTGGTCGACAGGTTCGTATTTAGTGATTCTTTAAATGTATAAATATTAACAATTGATAATATAATTGTTGTGTTTCTTCTTATTTAGAATAGATCCTCACTGATTCTTTAAATTTGCATTTAGTAGATACCTAGTTACTAGAATACTCTTTAATTTTCTTTTACTTAGCCTCATTTTCTGTGCTACTTCCTAGTAGTAAAGGAGTCCATGTGTAGCTGTAAATTTAGACAATTTTCTGAACAGTGTTGGGAGGCAGCCAGCCAAGATTAGGATGTTTTCACACACTGTTATGAATAATTTCTATTATATGTTAATCACTTTCATTAGGAATAAGTACAGGTGTGTTTGAAATTCTCAGAAAAGATTCTCATTGACTATATCAAATTTACTTTCTCTAAATTCATAACTTTGGAAACTCCTATTTGTATCTTTCTGCCCCAGAGAGGGATTTGGTTGGTTTCTTTGTTGACACTGACCACTGCCTTTGCCTCTCATTCTCCCTTCAGAGTAATGAATGTTTCTTAAAGGGCTTCTGAAGAGAGCTGAAGGCCTCGTTCCACTCTGTAGAAAGACAGTTTGATTTCTGAATTGGATCTTTTCCACTCTTGGAGAAATGAGATATGACCCTGGGAGGAAGAAACAGTTAATTTCACTATTGTATATTCCTGAGGATTATGCCATGTAACTCCTTTGACTGGAAGAAAGCGTGGAGAGAAATCTGAGTGGAGGCTGCCATTCTGTAGCAGTAACTTAACTCTTCTATTTAAAGAAACATTATTTAGGAAAACAAAAGTAATAGTGAAGAGTATTTTATGAATTGTAAATGCTTTTAAAACATAAATTGTGATCTCAGTTTGTTTTATGCATATCTACGTATGTACTAAAAAACAAAAACTGTTTCTTTTAAACTCAGTTTAAATACAGGGAGCACCCAGTATTTTTGTCTACCCACTTGATGATATGGTCATGTGTTTTGGTATTGGGGAGGATTAGGCATGCTCCAGAAAATGTCTGTTGGATCTTTAAGTCAAATATTTTATGAGGATTTAAGAACCTTAGTTAATTCTCCATTTTGTATGTGCCATAAGCTGTATAATGAGGTCTTCTGATCAATTATATAGCTAAGACTGTTTTGTTTTGTTTTAGCTGAGCCGTCCTGCCACCTGTTGGCAGCTCAGTGGCTGCTCAGCTCAGGCTGGGAATCCAGCCGGCAACCCTGTTGCTCAGAGTTCGCACTCTTGAACGAGCTTTTAACAAATTGAGCCACTCGGCCAGCCCTAAGACTGTCTTGAATGGCATGTTATTTAACCTGAGAAATCACAACACACATAGTCTCTTAATTGTTGGTTTTAGATTTGCAGATAAAATACAGAGAAAAATTTATACAATAACTGTGGCACACTGGGGACATCTACATTATGTTATGCTTGTTTTACTAGTTCTTAATTTTAATGTTTTGTGAAGTCAAAGTGTATGAGTCTTTCAGCCTTACAGTCCAGGGTTCAAATATCAGTACCATCTCTTATTGATGGTTGTAAATATCAGGTTTTTTTCTTATGCTTTCTGAGTCTTAGGTTTCACAGTTGTAAAATAAGCATATCTCACAAGCGTGTTTTAGGGATTATGGATAATATCTGTAAAGTTCCTAGCAGCGGGTCCTGACATATAGTGGATACTAAAGTGGTACTGTTACTAATGTTATGCATTTTATCTTTAGAGCCTGGTAAAAGGATAAATGTGCTTGCATTTATTAAATTAAAAATGGACATATACCATATTATTTTTACAACATTGTGCTTCAGAGTGATGCCTATAGCTTTTACTGACATTGTAAGAAACTCCTATGTGTCACTTAAGTATGTCATTCATTTTATAGTGTCTTTATGAGAACTCTAGAGAGCAGTTTTGGTTCATCCTAATACTGGGGACTGCTGAGCAGGTGATCAGGTTTTCTTATAGACATATCTTATGTCTAACAGATTGTGTCTTTTCTTTTTCTTTGACTGCTAGAAAAAACTTTAGCTAAAACTGGGATCTCTCGGTAGCAAGAATACAGATATCTCTGGGATGAATTTTTATATTAGCTACATCTCTATTTTATGTTTTTCAGGAGCTTGAAATTGTAATTGGAGATGAACACATTTCATTTACGACGTCAAAAATAGGTTCTCTTATTGATGTCAATCAGTCAAAGTGAGTATGTTAAAGCATTTTCACTAAATTGATAACATTTATTAGAGAGGTTCATTTAAAACTAGAGCCAGTTTGCTAAGATTATTTCCATGACACATCAATTTATTATGCAGATGCAATTCTGATTGTTAAGTCATTAAAAACTTGTTATCAAAGAAGGTAGCAGTGTATTTTATTGATTTAAAAAAAATCTTAATCTGACAGCTATGTATAATAATGCCCAAGTTTGATTAGCTACTTATTTTTGGGTAAAAATCTGGACACAAAGTGTCAAAAATTTAAAAGAAATCCTTATTGGATATTAGCCTCATTAGCCCCATATCATATCACATCATTTTCCTTCTTGGGTGAAATACTTCAAATAAATGGAAAAAAATCTAGTATAGCTTAATAGCTTTACATATGTCCTTAAATTAATTGTTTTAGGTTTTTGTTTTTTATGAATTAATTTAAAATTACACTGTTTCTAGGAATAAAAAAATAACTTTCACCTTTTTAAATTTTAGGGATCCTGAAGGCCTTCGAGTATTTTACTATTTGGTACAGGACCTGAAATGTTTAGTTTTTAGTCTTATTGGATTACATTTCAAGATTAAACCAATCTAAATTGTATGTTTTTTTAATGTGTTTTTATATTTAATTAAGGGATGGGTAAGGGAGGGTTTATTTTTTGGTATTTTTATGAATGTGAAGCAAACAAAAATTTTTTTTTGTATGGAAACTGAAAATAAGAAAATACATAAACAGGCTTAATGGTTATCTTTACTTGTGTCCACGTAGGTTGGACAGTCCCCACACCTATTGAAATCTGTAAATAAAAGCCATCATTCACTCCAATAAAACTTATCAAAGCCTGGATGGAGAGTGTTTTGTTTTTTGTTTTGTTTTTATTTTGTTTTTTATTGTTTTGTTTTTTTTTCCCAGGAGGCTATGTGTCTTATTCACTTTAAAGATAATAAAAAATTGTTATTGTAGGAACACGCTATGGCAGACTTTCTTTCAGGTAGGAATATGTAGCCAGATTCCCATCCGTTAAAAGCAATTGTAGATCTTCCCTTATTTCTTCCATACCTGATGGGATTTAATTTTGTGCAGCTTACTAGAGGTTGTTTACAGAAGGTTCTGGATTTTTTACATTTATCATAAACTCAGGGATTATTTACATTAAATATTTTTGGTATAAGCAGTGATTTCCTCAAGGTTAAAGTCAGTACCACAAGTTAGGCATACCTTTTATTATGCCGTTATTTCACAAATATATATTTAGTGTGTCTAGAAACTAAATGAGTTCTCAACTTAAAAAAGTTATTTAAAATTTAGATTTAAATGTGTGTGTGTGTGTGTTTGTGTGTGTGTGTGTGTGTGTGTGTGTGTGTGTGTGTGTATCTATATATATTTACTCCTAATGAGCACAGGCGCCACTCATATTTCCCAAGTCCCTTGAGCCTCTTTCAGATAGACTTGACCTTGCATTATTTCTCCTGTTAGTAACCATGCCCTGGTGTTCTCTTAGTCTTCCATGAATTCCCATCCCCTTTCCCCCACTCCATAAAAGTGTGTAGTCCTGGTAGTCATAATCTACTTGCTCCAGGGACTAGTCAGGATTGACCTTAGGGTGAAAGAATTAGTCTCCAAAGTTTTGCCTGGACTCCTGAGCAGCTAGACTAGAGCTGTTCTGCCCAATTAACTTCTTTGAGATAATAGAAATGTTCTATATCTGTGCAGCCCAATAGGGTAGCCACGACCAACTACATGTGGCTACCGAGTACTTGAGATGTGGCTAGTATAACTGAATTTATAGTCCTATTTAATTAAAAGTTGTTTCCCCCAACTTGGTATTACGAAAAATTTCAAACATAGAAAACTGTTGAAAGAATTGTAAAATGAACATCCATATGCCAATGTAGATTCTACAATTGATTTTTTTTTTTTTTACTGTGATAAGTCTTATAATAAGTCATGTCCTGTTGTTGATTTTTCACTTAAGGGTAGAATAATGGGCCTAATTGGTGCCAATAGACCATTTTTTTCTTAGTGCTATGTAATGTTGATTAAATTTACATATGACTTGTGGCTACCCTTTGGATAGGATAGCTCTTGAGCATGGCTTGGTAGTCTGTTTGCCATGGAGTACTGTCTGCTCCTTTAGATTGCATGGAAATGCATGGCCATCTCTTCAGGTTGCCGTGGAAAGTCACCTGATCTCCATTGTGCAAGACTACACTCTCATCACCTTCAGTTCCCTTAGATGGAAATCAGCATTTCTGTTGAAGTGGGCCTTGATGGATGTGCACTGTGAAATCATGTTACAATTCTCATACATTTAGATTCAATCTCAAGGAGAAAGGAGAAACAATTGTTCTTTGAACCTCTTTTGGCTCCACAATTTTTTGTTGCTCCTCAAAAATAATCTTTATTCTGTGGCTCCTGTTGAGTAACCGAGGTTGGGGAGAAATAATATTTAGATTAACAAATCTTTAACATATTAAGCTCTTGTCCTCATTCTCTAATTTCCCTCTCGTGCTGATTTACTTATTATGCCCTGCCCCCACTATCTGCTAAATTTTTGATATTCAAACCAAGATTGGAGATTAGATCATTAAGATAAATATTTTATATTGTCTCTGATTTTCTTATACATTCTTTGAACTGGCTCTTACTTGATTGTAAGCTACTGGTAGACAATGATCATTAAAAGTTAAATTTTGGGACTGGCTGAGTGGCGCAGTGGTTAAGAGCTGGCTTGGGATGCCAGCGGCCCCGGTTCTGATCCCATATATGAGGCCCAGTGACACTGCCCTCTAAAAAAAAGAAAAAAAAAAATTTGTGCAGCATCAGTTTCATGAGAAACTAGATTTTTATAGCACTCAGGTCAGCAGATACATGTCCCCACCCCACATCCTGTAATAAAAAGGCCTCTTGCAGTAATCAAACGTATATTCCGAGTGTTGGTTCAATGCCCAACCTTCCTTTTACCCCTTCATGGGATGGAGTGTTACTACCCAGCACTTAGCATAGTCTTTTCCATGTAGTAGGTACTTTGTAAAAAGTTAATTGAACTAGTTGACTTTTGTACTTAATACCTTCAAATTGTCTTTGTAACAAACAGTCTGAGGTAGAACATAATTCATTCCTGTTGCTATGGAAACCAATTACCATGAATTTTGCATCTGTACATATTCATACTTCAGAGTTGTACATTGGTGCACATTGGATAAGGATGTGTCTTGGATGAGGCCCAACTGCGTTCCTGATGTCTCATGTGTAGTCTGAGTAGAGCACTTCAACTTCGATCAACCAAAGCAATAAATACAGACCAGCAAAGAGGACTGATGAGAAGCAAGATGATCTGGCAGGCTCTGCCATTCTATTTTATTTATATATTTTTATTTTGAGTTTCTGTGTTTTGTGTCTCTGCTGCTTATAATTCAGAGTGCAGGCAGACATTTCATTGATACCAGGCTGAGTCTACTATATGGGCACTTTGAATATGAATATAAATGATAGCTGACATTATTTGTTTTATATAACTTGTTGTTAGACTACTTTTGATTTGAAATGTGTGAGACCTGTGAACAAGACTGTTAAGTTCAACCACTGATTCATATGATTTTTTTAAAGACTTTTTTAAAAGATTTTATTGGGGAATTGGGGGAGGGGAACAGACAAGCTGCTGTCTTTTTGTTCTTCAGTCTAGTTGCATAGGACGTTGCTTCACTAGCCCATGTTGTATCGTCATTGCGCTCTTCCCCGATGAGGCAGATCGTTCGCCAGCCTCTGGATGTCACTCACCGCGGCTATTGGCAGCTCACGCTGGCTGCCAGCCACTCACTGTAGCCTATGGCAGCCCACTGCAGCAGGGGCTGCAGCCTACACCATCGCCGGGGCTCGCACAGCCCAAGTTCCAGGTGGAGCTGTTAGCTGTAGAGGTCAGTGTCACTGGCCCTCATATGTGGGATCCGAACCAGGGCTGCTGGCATCCCAAAACCAGCTTTTAACCAATGCGCCACTCAGCCGGCCCTAAAGACTTTTTTTTTTTTTGAGTAGTTTTAGGCTTACAGCAAAGTTGAGAGGAAGGTACAGAGATTCCCCATGTGCTTCTGCCCTATACATGCGTAGTCTTCTCGTTATCAACGTCTCTCGCCAGAGTGGTCCAGTTGTTACAATTGGTGAACCTACATTGACACATAATCACCCAAAGGCCATAGTTTATGTTAGGGTTCAGTCTTGGCAGAGTACATTCTATGGGTTTGGACAATGGTATAATGACATGTATCCATCATTATAGTATCATACAGAGTCTTTTCACTGCCCTAAAACCCGCTATATACCGTACCCTATTCCTTTCTTCCTGCCTCCAACCCTTATCAACCACTGCTTTCTTCACTGTCTCCAAAGTTTTATCTTTTCCAACATGTCATTTAATTGGAATCATGTAGTAGGTAGCCTTTTCAGATGGAGTTGTTTCACTTAGTACACATTTAAGTTTCCTCCATGTCTTTCATGGCTCGATAGCTCACTTCTTTTTAGTGCTGAATAATATTCCATGTCTGGGTGGACCACATTTATTCATTCACATTTGAAAGACAGAGATCTTGGTTTTTCCAGATTTTGGAAATTATGAGTAAAGCTGCTATAAACAGGTATTTATGTAAATATTAAGTTTATTGATTATTTTCTAGTATATGGTCACAAGCTAGAATAGAAAATCCAAAAATTTAATAAAAGTAAACAGGAAAAGTGAAGGAGTGCTTTGAGGGTGAGCTTAATCTGAACCATGTGTGACAGTAGCGAGAACACTGAAGAATCGATTCTTCATTATGGTACTGCTTCCGAGAACTACTTTCTCTTTCACCCTGTGAATAGACTTTATCCCTTATGGCACAAAGCCCATAGAGCCATCCCAGAATCTTTTTTCCATTATATTTGCATGCTAATTTATTTCCTGAGGTGGCCCTCTCAATTGGCTACTTAGAAATTGGAGGAAAGGTGGTTTGACAGACTGCTAGAGGCCTGTTAGGACAATTCAGAAGATGTTACTCTAGAGCAGTAGAATGGGTTTTATTGTAAAGACAAAATGGACAAAGGAGGTAGCTAATTAGGGGAACAGGAAACCTCACACAGTAGTCTTTTGAGTTTTTACTGTTAGAGCCAGGAAGTTGAGCATCAGTGGCACATAAACGTGGAGATGAGAACCAGGCCAGGTGAACTTGCCCCTCCCAGTAGTGTGATGCAGACCATCTTTCCTGGGGAGCTGGTGGTTGTTCCAGACATCCTTCAAGTCACCCTGGACAGGAAGAACAGCATGCTGCTGTGAAATGATAAGCCATTGAGGTTTGAAGGTGTGACCACAAAGCTCACGGGTGGGACCATGAGCTGTGTGCTGAGCTTCTAGCTGACCAAGTTAGTATTGTCAGGTTTAGAAGCATAAAATGTGTGGTTTCCCAAATGAAAAAAATCTTTGCAGCAAAGGATCTAGGAAGAAAATAAATGAATGCTTCATATATTCATACTGTTTACATGTGTTTGGCACAGCAGAGAATTTGGCAGACGAAGTATAAGAACATTGAAAACATTCTTCCAATTTCTTGTTTTTCTGATTTATTAACAGCGTTTGTGATGAAGTTTGGTGCTTCCAATTTTGTGCTTCTTTGATCAAAGGGTCGTGCTAGGAGTTTGAGTCCAATCTGAGGTTACTACTGTTCACCTCTGATGCTAGTTGTCTTCTCATTTAAGAAGAAATTAATGTGCCTTTTCCAGAAATCAGAGCTTAGGAAAAAAACAAAAAATAAAAAATCTAGAAAAAACAAAACAAACAAACAAAAATTAGAGCTTAAAGGGAGCAGCTCCACAATTTGGCTTTCTAATTATTAACCTCATTCTGTCTCTAAAATGATGAAACATCTGGATTCTGTAGCTAATTCCTGTTAAGTTTAGCCACTTTGTTCATCAAGTGCACGAGTTAGACGTATCTCTTATATGTGCTGCAGTTGCAGTAATGAACAAGACGATGAGGTAGTATGTGTGAAACACAGTGCTATACCTGTTGCTTCTGTCATGAGAACGAGCCACCCTCTCACCAGCTATAAGGATGTAAATCAAAACACAAAATTGGCTCAACATCACCAATATCTCCAGGGGGCAGTAAGACACAAAGAACCAGGTCTGAGGTCACAGAATCGTTTTTCTAGGGAGATAAGCTGTATGCTGCCCTGTGTTTCCCAGCTCCTGCATTGTATTAATGTGCCTCCCACATCACAACACACATGCTTTCTTCCAGGGACGTATACTCCAAACCTGACATGTTGGGATAGTGTCAGGGTTTTGGGATTGCAGTACTGAGTTGGGAGAGAGAGGGAGAGAAAAGGGCATTTACTTTTTTGAAGGCTAAGAAATTCTATCTGTAGTGCTGTCTCATCAAATTCTTCCAAGTCTATTCGGTGAATGATACACTTATTGAACATGAGAAAACAGACTTGACGATTTGGAGTGACTTGTTCAAATTTTTACAGCTGGGAAGGATTTGAATCTTGGACTTCAAATAATATTTCACATTTAATGGCAGCCTACTATATAGTATTTGCCAGACCTGGTTAGGAACTTTCTATTTCATTTAAGCCTCAAGCAACCTTGGAAGGCAAATATCACTGTTTTATGCTGGTAAATCTCAAGATTTAGAGAAGTTGAGTGACTTGCCTCAAGCCACATATTTAAGCTGGGTCTAGCATTTAAGCCAGATCTGCTGGGTTCCAGAATTCATGCTTTGTGGTTAGAGGTTGAAAACCCAGGCCCTTCTGAACCCACAGTCCGTCTGTGCGCTTTGTGCTCAGTGAGGCCCGATGGGTCAAGAATTAGCAATAATGTGTCCTCTGGCAAGTCAGGTAACCTCTTAACTTAATTTCTTCATTTGTAAAATGGAAACAATAAGAAATAGCTGTCAGTGTTGGGAAGTCTCAATACGGTTATACATACTGTAGGTCTTTTACACAATCATTACTTCTCCCACCCTAACTCTGTATTTCCTCTCAGCAGAACTTCATCTACTCCTATGTATGTATGTATGTATATATGTATGTATGTATTATGTATGTATGTATGTATGTATCTACCTATCTAATCATCTATCTATATCATGTATCATCTATGTAGATGATAGAAAGCTAAGGACCTTTCTTTGTTTTGAGACTGAGAAAGCCAATTCAGGATGAGAGCAAAGAGAAGAAAATGACCAGCAACAAGTATTCCTGAAGGTCCAGATTCCATGAGACTCGGCTTACATGATTGAATGAAATTCGTCTCTGGGAGATATTTCAGCTCACTGTTGCACATGATGACAAGCGGCAGGCTTCAGGGGTGATTCAGAGACTAAGGATCATATCAGGGGACAAAAGTAGGCCCATTGAGGGCCAAACAAGGGGCAGCATAACCAATACTGGGGTCCTAGTGTTCAGAACATTCAGTAGACTGTGTTTGTAAGTAGTTTGGGGAAGGGGTGGCAGACATGAGCAAACTGAAGAATGGGGAGGCCACCTGAAGCATGATGGTTTAGTGGTGGCTAGAGGTTGGTAAAGGAAGAAAAGAATAAGTGAGGAATTTGGTCAGAGCCTGTTGAAATAGGGAAGCCTTTGTTCCTGCACAATCAATTTCCCCTTCTGTTCCCCACCTCACTCACTTTTCCCCACACTCCATGCTAACCACTATCATCTGATTTGAAGAGTAGTTTAAATTTATTTCATAGAACTGTATGTCAGAAGGTTAACAGGGCTTTATGAAAAGAAAGTGAACCTTAATGAGAGATTTGGGTATATTCTCACAGGGTCTGGCTCATAAACTGAGTTATACAAATGTATTGGGATGTTGGAAAAGTCATGTTGTATTTTTTCTATGTTTTCATTGCAAAAATGCATCATGACTTTTCCTACAACCCAATATTTTTTTTCTCTGACATGTTGAAGATACGCATATTTATGAAGTAATATTCGTGGACAAAACTCAAGTAAGGAATAATTCACCAGTATCTCCTCTTAAAAAAATCAAATGTAAACAGTTTTACACACAACTAGTGGTGTGTAAATGGAACAACTCTTCTGGAGTGCATTTGGTAATATGCATCAAAGTTCTTTAATGTATGTACCCATTGACCCCCTAATTTCATGTTTAAAATTTTTCCTAAGAAAATATTGAAAGGTACAGACCAAATATTTTTATACTAGCAAAATATTGGAAACAACCCAAATGACACACAGTAGGGGATTACCTAAATAAATTATGGTATAATTCATGGGGGTAATAACTATATGGTTTTGAAAATCACATTTAGACAAATATTTTTAAATAAGGAAACATTTATTAGAAATTAATATATCAAAAATATTGTGTGTGAAGTGACACCAACACATACTCAACAGATAAAACAAATTTTGATCTTATATGGATAAAAGACTAGAAGAATAAACAAAAATTTTATAGTTGAATGATGGATATTTCAAAATAATTTTTACATTCATTTATCTGCAATAAACATAATGAAAAAAGAAATAATCTTTTTTTTTAAAATAGTAATATACAAGAGAAAGTTTCTGACAGGCTATTTGAGTTAAAGAAATAAGTCATGATATTTCTTATGTGTATATACAGATACACATTTATACATTTTCATTTTAATCATTTGTTTTTACTAGTAGTTTTTTTTTGATATGCTAGTTTTTGTTAAAGATATTGGTTCCAGTTTTTTGAAAGCTGTGTTCCTTTATCTTTTAAGTCCTCAAATGCTGAATTTAAACGTGATTTTGGAGAGCACTAAGTGTAGTTGGTTAGTTGAAATGGGGGAACATGTAGCTATGACCATCTTTCCTTTACCGTCAATATCAGCTTTCATCATACAATTTCCTTTTATCACTTTGGTCAAGAGGAGGGGCAGAAAATTTTGAGTTGGAGTACTATTCTGAGACATTTCACTTCTGTCTTCCATCTTACAGCCCCTCCTGCACCCAGGGGAGCCAGGATTGGAAAGGCCACCTTGTCCTGCCTCATTTTTGGGTCAGCTTTCTCCACCTGCATCACTGCTTGCCACAGATACAGGTAACATATACTTTTATTCCCTCAGATCTTTGTACCTGAATATCCTGTTATTCCCATTTATTAAGAAAAGATTCTAGACCACGTAGATTCTGGGAATATGTTATTTTATTACAAGTGACTAGACATGACTTTGGGATGGATAGCAAAGCATTCTTGATTGATTGCATCAGAACTACATTAACTGTGAAGGAAATGTGAAATCTGTACTTCAGCATTCACAGGTAATTGTTCTCATATTTTAGAATATGCCATGATTTGTGCTTTGTGTGATCAAAATAAAGAAGACAGATTTGGGAGTTAATCACTTCTAATTTGAACCTAATGATTTACATATTACCATATCCATCTTGAAGGATTCCATAATAGAAAAGACTCCTTTTCTTTAGGAAACTGGAGAAAATGTGAGTAGTTAAGTTTAGAAAATTTTGCAACTTAAAACATTTTTTGAAAGGATAAAGTTATATGTGCAATTTGTTTTCCATATTTTCTGTTTATTAGACATCATCTTTGCATATTGATTACTGTAAGAAGCAAGGTACATATTAAGTATTTATTATTTAACAATTTATTTTTATATTGATGTCCATCAATAGCTTGAATCCTTTATGGATATTACCTAATGACTGCCTATTGGAAATTTTATCTTAACATATGTTAAAATAAATGTTGGGCCGGTTGAGTGGCGCAGTGGGTAAGCTGTGGCTTAGGAAGCCAGCGGCCCTGGTTCGGTCCCACATATGAGGGTCAGTAACACTGCCCTGAAAAAAAAAAAAGAAAAAGAAATGTTGCCTCTATGGCAACATCATACACTAGACTAGCAAATTCTTTGTAAAATTTTCATGTACATACAATCATTTGGAATTAAAAATACAGGTAACTGGGCTCCAATGTAAAAGATTTTTATTTGGTACATCTTGCATGGAGCATTGAAACCTGGAGTGTTAGCCAATCTGGAATGTTAACTCTCAGATCATTCTTTTGCAGATGGTGTGTAGGGTACACTTTGGGAAACACTCTGGTAAAGTCATGTTATAAGTGAAAACAATATGAGAATGTTTTTTAAAATAATTTTTTATCTTTGAATTACAGTCAACATAGACTATTATATTGGTTTCAGGTGTACAGCACAGTGGTTAGATAACTTATAAAGTGATCACCCTGATAAATCTAGTACCCATCTGACACCATGCTTAGTTGTTATAATATTATTGACCATATTCCCTATGCTATATTTTACATCCCCATGACTGTATTGTAACTACCGATTTGTAGTTAATCCCTTCCCCTTTCTCATCCATCCCCCTACAATCCTTCTATCTGGCAACCACCAAAATGTTCTCTGTATCTATGAGTTTATTTCTGTTTTATTTATTCATTCATTTCTTGTTTAGATTCCACATATATGTGAGATTATATGGTTTGTGTCTTTCTCTCTGACTTACTTCACTTTGCATAAAACCCTCTAGGTCCATCCATGTTGTTGCAGGTGGCCAGATTTCATTTTTTTTTTTTTTTATGGCTGAGTAATGTTTTATTATATATATGTACCACTTCTTCTTTATCCATTCATCTATTGATATACACTTAGGTTGCTTTCATATCTTGGCTATTGTAAATAATGCTGCAATGAACATATGGATGCATATATCTTCTTAAAGTAATGTTTTGGGTTTCTTCAGATAAATACCCAGATGTGGGATTACTGGGTCCTTCTTTGTCTGTTATAGCTTTTGTTTTAAAGTCTATTTTGTCTGGTATAAGTATTGCCACCCCAGCTGTTTTTTTTGTTTGTTTGTGTCCATTTTCATGAAATATCTCCTCCATCCCTTTACGTTCAGTCTGTGCATGCCTTTCAATCTGAAGTGAGTCTCTTATAGGCAGTATATGTAAGGATTTTGTTTTCTTATCCACTCAGCCACACTGTTTTTTGATTGGAACATTTAATCAATTTACATTTAAAGTAAATGTTGATAGATATGTAGTTATTGACATTTATTATTCATATTTTTTATTTTTCTTCTTCTTCTTTTTAAAAAAGTCCCTTTAATGTTTCTTGTACTACTGGTTTGGTGTTGATTAACTCCTTTAGCTTTTTCTTGTCTGGGAAGATCTTTATCTGTCCTTCAATTCTAAATGATAGCTTTGGTGGGTAGAGTAATCTTGGTTGTAAGTCCTTGCTTTTCATCATTTTGAATCTTTCGTGCCAATCCCTTCAGGCCTGCAAAGTTTGTATTGAGAAATCAGTTGACAGTCTTGTGGGAACTCCCTTGTAAGTAACTAACTGCTTTTCTCTTGCTGCTTTTAAGATTCTCTCTGGGTCTTTAACCTTTGGCATTTTAATTATGATATGTCTTGGTGTGGGCCTTTTTGGGTGCATCTTGTTTGGGAATTTCTGTGCTTTCTAGGCTTGTATGTCTATTTCCTTCACCAGGTTAGGGAAGTTTTCCATTATTAATTCTTCAAATAGTTTTTCAGTTTCTTGCTCCCTCTCTTCTCCTTCTGGTACCCTTAATATGAATGTTCATATGCTTGATGTTGTTACAGAGGCTACTTAAACCATCCTCATTTTTTTTTTAATTCTTTTTTCTTTTTGCTGTTCTGATTGGATGTTTTGTGCTACCTTATTCTCAAAATTGCTGATTCACCTAATCTACTGTTGAGTTTCTATAATGTGTTTTTCATTTCGGTTATTGTATTTTTCATTTGTGACTGGTTCTTTTTCATGTTTTCTGTCTCTTTGTTGAAGTTCTCACTGATATCATGGAACATTCTAATAACCAGTGTTTTGAACTCTGCATCTGGTAGATTACTTGTTTCTATTTTGTTTAGTTCTGTTTCTGTAGCTTTGTTCTGATTTTTTCATTTCAGACATGTTTCTTTGTTTCCCCATTTTGGCTACTTCCCTGTTTGTGTTTCTATGTATTGGGCAGAGTTGCTATGTCTCCTGGCTTTAATAGGGTGGCCTTAGGTAGTAGGTGTTCTGTGGATTCCAGTCGTACAGTCTCCATGTTCACCAGAGCTGCATGTTCCAGTTATGTCTTTTGTGTGGGTTTTGTGTCCCTCCTGTTATAGTTGAACCTTGGTTGCTGTTTGCACGATTGACTCGCAGACTGATTGTTTGTGAGGACTAGCTGTAACTAATAGTGGAGGAGTTGTTGTGCAGGGGGCTGACCCTATGAAGCAGGATTTGCTTTAGTGGGGATTTGGTGCCTGCTGAGTCTGCCCTTCGGGGGTATTTTTTTTTTTTTTGAGGTGTTTTGGTGGTGCTCTGCTGTGATCTGAAGCTTACCACTGAGTGTGTTGGTTCTGGGGCCTCTTGGGAGGTTGGTGTTGCAGGCCAAGGTCAGATGCTCCCTGTGTTCAGTCCATGGCCACTTGGTATGAGCTAATAATTGATCCACAGATGGTTGCCACTTGTGCTGGGCTTGGAGGTGACTAGGAGAGGCTATGTTGCAAACTGAGGCCAGCTGCCATTAGTGCCAACTTGGGGCTGCCTAGCAAGTGGTATAGGGCATGCCAAGGCTAGATACTGCTTGTTTGGGACTTGTGAGGTTTTTAGAGATTTTAGGAAAGTCCTCAGCATGAGCCAAGACAAGCTGCTTGTATGGAAAAGCTATTGGATGTGGCTTGGATGGGCACAAACTTTGGGTGGAGGAGGGTCTTAGAGAATCATCAGCGGGGCAAATGGTGTTAGCCAGGTTGATGGAGACTCAAATATGGCACATGCTTTTAAGTGCACACTGGCAGGGGGAAGGGCTTAACAAAGGAACAGTGGCTTCTGATAGCACTTCTGTCTGTGAGAAAGCTGCCCCTCAGCCTTTGCCCTGAAGCCAGAAATTCAGTTCCTTCCCGTATGTCCCTGGTGCCTTTTGAGCTGCTGCCGTAGTGTTGGAGCTCAGAGCAACTGAGCCCATGATCGAGTGAGTATGTGCATCGTCCTTTAAAAGGAATGCCTGGGACTCCAGCCTTCCTCCGTCTTCCTCAACCACAATCTCTGCTGGATCTTACAGCCAGAAGTTGTGGGGACTTCTCTTCCTGGCACTAGAACTGTGGGCGGGGAGCGTGGTGTGGGGCTGGTACCCCTCGTTCCTCAGGTAGATCTCCACAGTCCAGATATCCCTCCCAATATTTAATGATCACATGCAAGTGTGGGATAGCTCATTCAGTGTCTCTGCCCCCTCTTTCCAGTCTTGATGTGGCTTCTTCTGTATATCCTTAATTATAGGACTTCTGTTCAGCTAGACTTCAGGTGATTCTGAATAATGCTTTTGTGTAGTTTAGTTGTAGTTTTGATGTGGTCATGAGAGGAGGCAGGCATAGCTTTTACCCACTCAATCATCTTGTCTGGAACTGAGAACTTTTTAATATTTATATATAGATCTGAATGTGAATATTGTTTTTCTTATAAGCCAAGATATTTATATTTTTTCAGAATTTTTATACTGTAGAATTTCGTTTTTTGAATTGATAATTTTAAAGGTGTTTCTCTCATTTGGCCTGACATTTGTATATGTATGTTGAACATTTTGAGCTATTAGGTTGGTACAAAAGTAATTGCGGTTTTGGACCCTGAATTTTAAAATGATTATAGGCTCAAACGCATCTTTATTAGTTAAAATAGGAACCATTACAATCAACACATTTTTGCCAATGAGAACTAAGTTTGTTTATTCCTGTAGCATAAAAATCCATGCCTCGAGCGGGATTCAACGAACTCTTTATTTTCTCCATCCTGCTGGTTGTGGAAGTGTTTTCTCTGCAAAAAGTTGTGAAGATGCTTGAAGAATTGGTAGTCAGTTGGTGAGAGGTCTGGTGAATATGGCGGATAAGGCAAAACTTTGTAGCCCAATTTGTTCAACTTTTGAAGCATCAGTTGTGCGACATGCAATCGGACGTTGTGGAGAATTGGGCCCTTTCTGTTGACCAATGTCGGCTGCAGGCACTGCAGTTTTTGGTGCATCTGATCGATTTGCTGAGCGTACTTCTCAGATATAATGGTTCCGCTGGTATTCAGAAAGCTGTAGTGGATCAGACCAGCAGCAGACCACCAAACAGTGACCATGACCTTTTTTTGGTGCAAGTTTGGTTTTGGGAAGTGCTTTGCAGCTACTTCTAGGTCCAACCACTGAGCTGGTTGTCGCCAGTTGTCATATACAATCCACTTTCATCTAATCTCACATTCTGATCTGGAAATTGTTCGTTGTTGTGTAGAATAAGAGAAGACGACACTCCAAAATGACAATTTTTTGGATTTGTGTTCAGCTAATGTGGCACCCACTTATTGAGGTTTTTCGTCTTTCCAATTTGCTTCAAATGCTGAATGACTGTAGAATGATGGACTTTGAGTTCTTTGGCAACTTCCCCTGGAGTTCTAAGAGGATCAGCTTCGATGATTGCTCTCAGTTGGTCATTGCCAACTTCCGATGGCTGGCCACTACACTCCTCATGTTCAAGGCTCTTGTCTCCTTGGCAAAACTTCTTGAATCCTCACTATATTGTACATTGGTTAGCAGTTCCGGGGCCAAATGCATTGTTGATATTGCGACTTGTCTCCACTTTTTGAACTCAAATAATAAAATCGTTCAAATCTGCTTTTTGTCTAACATCATTTCCATTGTCTAAAATAAACAGCAAGAAATAAGCCATTAGCAAAAAATCATAAAGCAAGAAATATGTATTAAAATGATGTATAACATAACCACACTTATTTAAGAATATATTCCAATGTCAAAGGGAAATTTCAACAATGCAAAAACCACAATTACATTTACACCAACCTAGTAGACTGGCTAGGTGAATAGGACCCAGCCTATTCAATCTACTAGTACATTAAGAAAAACTTTCTTTCTGTGTTTTGTAATAACCATGGTAGTAATCTTACATATATTTCTTACATTAATCAGTCTCAGTCTATGTGTGTTAGGCACTGGAAGTAGTTAAACACACACCCACATCACAGACAGACATACACACGTAACTCTCATTTCTGTTCCTATAGACTGACATTTTAAATTTTTTTTAGATAAAAATCATCCTCATGTGTAGTTTTAATGCAAACATTTTTCTCTTTGTACTCTAGAGATGAGCAATCAGGAAGTAGTTTACTCAACTCTGAGATTTCTTCAGTCTTCTTCACAGTTACAAAACAGATTAGAGCCTGGTGGTACAAAAATGCCTGGGAATAGTGATGACAAAGGTATGTTTTAAGCATCTAGATTTACCTCTCTCTTATGGATTGTCAAACTCTCGAAGTTTGAAAAAAAGTTCCTATTTATACTTCAGGTTCTCTGATGGTAATACAAAAACTGTAATTGGTATAGTAGTAGAAGTCTTTTTTTTTTTTTTAAGTTTGTGAGTGTGGAGAAAATAATGAATTATTTTAAATTGGAGAAGCTAATAGAATGTTTTCATTCAAATTTGGTCAGAGGAATTTTTGAGGTCTTTAAAAGTAAAGAAGAGACTAGCGTATTAAGAAAAGACTGCATTTCTTAGAGAAATAAAAGTCTTAGAGAATGTTTAAGAAATGAAAAATATGCTTTTATTCGGGCAAAAAATATTTTAGGTGTCGTAAATATTTTCCAAAGCTTAATGGGAATAAAGCTGCAAATTGTTCAAATCAAAAGGGGCATTCTAATTTTTTTGTTCTCTCTCTCTACTTTCAAATATTGTCACAAAATCTAAATTGAGAATAACTTTTACTTAATTTAGTGGTAAGAGATACAGCTTTTAGATACTGAGAACACCCAAATGGAGGAGGATAAATCTATTATTGTCTAGAGAAAAATAGAATTGATGAGAAAGAAAGGAAAGTTGATTTCTAGAAATATCTTTAAAGATGGACCCCCATCACATTTGCAGCTTCAGGATACCCACTGTTGGCTACCAGTTTCTTAAGAATAGTGATTACTTTTTCTTTTCTCTCCATGATCTGTTGTGATCATAGCAAGGAGTACCTACCTCAGTGTGGATTCTCTTAAATGTGCATTGTGCCTGTTATCCTCTGTGCCTTTGTAAGGGATGCATGCACTTTTGAAATCCTACAGAACTGTTCTTGTGTAGGATTTCTGCAATGGGTATATGTCAGAACTCTGAAACTTTAAAACTGTGATTACTGTATGACAAATTTAAATCAATTCGTATGATATAGTTTTGTAAAATTTTTGGAGAACATATATCTCTTTGTTTCAAATGATATTCCAGGTGAAGGTTAGTAATGGACCAAGCTATATCCCTGATGATTATTTATTTATTTTTTGCTTTATTTAAAGCGTGTTCAGCACCCAGGCATCTCATTTCAAGGGCTCTTGGGATCTTCTGTTTACTTCTTTTTATGACAGTTATCGTGTTGGGGACAATGAGTGAGTAATTGAAATATATCCTTCAAGTCTGAGTGATAGCACTAACCATTAATTTTGTTGGTATTAACCACGTTCCGTCAATTGTTTCCTGGCTCTAATTAGAGAATGTCCAACATGGCTCTTTCTTGGTGATTTTCTTGATAGATCACAGTGTTATTTTCACTTCACTGACCTATTCCAGTGACTCTGCAGCTCTAATGAACTGCCTCATTCTGTATAATATATGGTAATAGTCCTTTTGACACAGGACTTAGTAATATTCTGCCTTTGGAGTTTAGATCATTGTAAATTTTAGATAAACATTCTTTGAGAAAATACTGTTAAAAAGAACGTGGGGCTTTCTCTTGATTTTTCTAAGAATATAATGAAGAAATGATTTAGTAAAAAGAGTGGTTCTTTAATGGATGTTACAATCTTGAATTCATCAACTTTTATGTTTTATTTGAACTCCTTAATATCTTTAGAGAAAGTCACTAATATGTTACACTCAGAGAAAATGACATATTTGTAGTTTTATCTTTTCTCCTGTGGATATTCTATTTAATAATAATGGTGCTATTTCTTCATGTTTCTTAGTGTAGATTTTCGTACTCAGAAGATGTGTTGCTAAATATTGACTGACTGGTTTTTACTTTGTTTCCTATTTGTAAATAATGTGCTATTAAAAAGAAATTAAACTGAATGGTAAGGTGTTACAATCATAATTTTATTCAGATACCTTATTTTATTTATTCTACACTTAAGTTGCTAGTAGCACGAGATTTGATATTTCCATTTCTATGGTCAATTTTTTGAGGTGTTACTTTTTAAATGTCAAATGGCTAAATAAAGTAATGAAATGTGTTGATTGTGAAAGAGATTTTTTTTCTCTTTTTTAGTTGGAACATGCAAGTATTAATGAGTACAATTTTGTATTGTATTTATTCTATTAATTTTAGTTTTTCAGCATACTCAAGAAAAACATCAACAGGATGGAATTTTACAGAACCTCAAAGAAAAGTACCACAATCTGCAAAATGACAGCTACTTAAAAGAACAACTTTTGACAAATAAGACTTTAGAATATAATATTCTCAAAAATAAAACCCTTCAGCATAAACAGGAACTGGCCTTACTCTTGAGAGAAAACAGATGCCATATAATCGAGATCTTTTCAAAACCTTTGAAAAATACAGGTATGGAGGAAATCTTTGATGAGAGACTATATTGTTTTTCATTATTTCTTCTGTAGAAGCTTCAAAGCTAATAACAGGCTTTTGATATGTGCTAATGATATAGGTCTACTGGACAACTTTAATTTGTGCCTCTTAGATGTATTATAGGTATTTGGGTTTGCTTGTTTCAAATATGGGATTGAAACCCCAGGAGCCAGTTTGGGTTAGTAGAACCCTATATTTCCCCAAACTCAGTGGCAGTTCTTTCATTCCAGTTGCTCCCTGGAGGTGAAATAGTATGTCAGCTCCCCGGGAAATTCAGATCATGTTGGATCTGTGGGAAAATTAATCACTTCTACTTCGTTGCTGACGTGAAATATGGAGGCTATCAATAAAAATATACTCAGGCTGAAATGGGCACAAGACTTTTATATGGATGCTGTTGTAAAGATCATTGTGAGTGTGTGTGTGTGTGTGTGTGTGTGTGTGTGTGTGTGTGTGTGTTTCCCTTCTGCCCTCACTTCAGGCATTTGGTCTGTTTGTGATCAGTGTGTACTCCCTGCAGTATGTCCATAAGGCTCATCATAGTGTTAGTGTATGTGCACCTCTGTGTGATGGTACCATTAAAAACATACAAGAGATAAAACTATTAAATCTCGTACAACAAACTGTTATCATGCATAACAATGCAGTGAATTGACCTGGTTTACAATAACTACTAAAGATTTGTTTAGGACTTAGAATTTACAAAGAGCTTTTGCATATTTAACTTCATTTAGGCATGGTAATTGGTAGGCATTACTGTCTCTATTATTAAAGCATCAATAATATTTTTAATATTGGGTATATTATAAAATATATTAGAGAAAAAAGAAAAAAATCCAAGTGATAATGTTTCTTTTATTTAGAAGACATTCCAGAAAAATTGTTTTAAATTTTATTATTTTTAAGTAGCTTTTCTAAGTATTAATAATATACAGAAAACTGCACATATTTAATGTATACAATTTGATGAGTTTGAACATATACATGCACTTGTAAAACCATCCACAGATAAGGTAATAGCAATATCCATCACCTCCGAAAGTTTCCTCTTGTCCCTTGTTTCTTTCTGTGGTAAGAACACTTAATGTGCCATGAATCCTCTTACTAAGTATTTAAGTGCTCAATACAGTATTGTTAACTGTAGGCGCTATGTTATACATCAGATCTCTAGAACTGGTTCATCTTGTATAAATGAAACGTTACACCCAGGGAGCACCCATTTCCGCCTCCTACTTGCCCTTGGTAACCACCATACTACTTTCTGTTTCTCTGAGTTTGACTATTTTAGATACTTCATATAAGTGGAATCATGCAGTACTTGTCCTGTGACTGGCTTATTTCACTTAGCATTTTGTCTTCGAGTTTCATCCATGTTGTTGCCTATGGCAGGATTTCCTTCTTTTTAAGGCTGAATAATACTTCATCCTATGTATATGTCACAGTTTCTTTACGCATTCATCCCTCAATGAATTTTTGGGTTGTTTCCATATGTTAGCTGCTGTGAATAATGCTGCAGTGAAAGTGGCAGTGCAGATATCTCTTGGCATTCTAGAATCTTGATGAATCTCGTATTGTCATTATTGATAGATATTAAGATTTTATTTAGTTATGGAAGGCTGATAAATACATGGCTCTGCTTAACAGAAGCCAGACACCAAGAAGTTTAATGTTTCACCTGTATGTTGCAGACAAACTCGATGAAGAATGCCAGCCTTGTTGTAGAGTAAACAGTTATTATTTTACCACTGGAAAGAAAACCTGGAATGGATGTAAACAGACTTGCGAGCGTTACGGGTTATCTCTTCTGAAGATAGGTGATGAAGCAGAACTGGTATCATGGACGTTTATATTCACTTTTATTCTCTTACATTCTGACTCTCACCCTCAGACCCAAAATATTAAGGATGGGGAGAGTCCAGAAAGAGGACCTTTTCACAGAACTACTTTTTGTGTTGTATCTGTTGAGTGAGCAAAAATTGTATAGTAAGACTCTCCCAGGAGACTGCCTGCTAAGAGGCACATGATCTTGCTATTTACTAAGCATTCAATGCATATTATCCACTTTGATGACCATTATTATTTCCAAAAGGGAAGCCCCTTTGAAGATACAGTTTGGGTCTTTGCAGTCATCTTCCTCTCTAAAGAATCTGCAGGAAAACCACTCAGAAAAGTATGCCTTCCTTTTGATGTAGTGCTTAACCATTTGGTAAATACACCTGGAATGTGTAGTTATCTATACCTACAAGGTGGCACTAAGCAACATAGAGCAACATAGTCTAGTAGTTACTACAAGCAGTGCAGGAGCCAGACTGCCTGCAGCCAGCTCCAGCTCTGGCACTAACTAGCTAGGGGGCCTTTCATAAATTACTTAACTTCTCTTGGCCTCAGCTTCCCCATCTGCAAAATGGAGATAATAATGAGAAACATAAAACTGATAACAGTTTTACAAATTGTCCTCATGGTGATTTTCTTTGCATCTTCAGGTAACATTTACTTGATCAATATTCTTATATGTTGTATCAAAATTATATCTTTCAAAAAGAGCTGAAAAGAAAATGCAGTGACACAACATCAAGAGTATCTTTTTAATTTATTACTAATAAACACTATCCATATACACACAATGTGTTTTTACAGAGAAATGTTTGCAAATTTCAGCCTTGAAACCTGTATTTATCACTTAGGGAAAAAACCCACAAAATTTATATGCATATGTAATAGGTGTTTTAAATCATAACAGAAAATTTATGATGTCATGTCATAAAATATTTTCTATGTTTGATGCAGTAAAACACAATTAATTTTTTAATAGTTTCAGGTGTGCAAAACAATGTAATAGTTAGATATTTCACCCCTCACGAAGTGATAAGCCCCCTCCCGCAATCTGTTACCCCTCTGATATCATATATAGCTGTTACAATTCCATTGACTCTATTCCCACACTATACTCTATATCTCATGACTATACATATATATATTAAATGATAGTTGACATACAATATTATTCAGCTTCAGTTTCAGGTGTACAGTGCAGTGGTCAAGCATCTACACCGCCAATGAAGAATTTAAACCTACATTTTAAAACACATTCAGTCATTTAATCAGATATTATGTAATATGTCACTTTGGTATATTTTTAGACTAGTAAATATTTCCAAATACTGCCCCTTATTCCTTTACTCCTTCCAAGTATTAAACTATAGCAAAGCTTTCTCTTATGAGGCTGAAGTCTCTACTATACACTTCCCCACATACAGTTGTTATTTTAATAAATTTACTGAAGATTCCCTATTTCACTTAAGAATATATAATAATTCTTTTACTATATCTTTAAATATTTTTTGGGAGCATGATTTTTGAATCGGTTCAGAAAGTATCATAAAGTATTTAACAAATTTCCTATTTTCAGATATTTAGATTTTGATTTTTTTCCATGTTTTAAATAATCTATGTCACTGGCAGCCATTTTTAATAAAAATAAATAATCTACTAGGAGAAAATTATGTTGGAAAATGAAAATACAGGGATTGAGGGGAGGGAGGGTTTTCTAAGGAGGAGGAATGTAGGATGATGTGAAGAGTACCAGAATATGCACCATAGAAACCGCTGGCTGCTTTACCTATCCTTCTCTTCATTCACCTAACAGATGGGAATTTAGTCACATGGTGTGTTTTGATTCCTTTATAGATCTTCCTTCAACCCCATGCTAATAAAAATAGCTACTGGATTGGATTATCATATAATGGAAGGAAAAGGAAATGGGAATGGATCAACAGCGGCACACCTGGAATGTAAGTCTCTGGAATGCATTCAAACTCTAACATTGGTGTTGGTGTTGGAGTATTGTATCTAAAAAGTATCTTCTCTGACAGTCTGAGTGGCATGGTGGTTAAGAGCTGGCTTGGGATGCCAGCGGCCCAGGTTCGGATCCCACATATGAGGGCCAGTGATACTGCCCTCTAAACAAAATAAATAAAAAAAACTAATAATGAAAAATAAAAAGTATCTTCTCTCATTTCACACAGGGTAACTCATTTTCAAATCGAGGTTATTGGTAAGAATAAGTATAATGTTTAAGAAAGTGGTTTAGGAAATGTAGTTAAAAAGAAAGAGAGGTGTTATACAGAGGTTTTTTTGTTGTTGTTTTTTTAAAGATTTTGTTAGGAAATTGGTGTTGAGGAACAGCGTAGGGGAATCTGGGAAGGGAAACAGACAAGTTGCTGTCCTTTTGTTCTTCAGTCTAGTTGTGGAGGACGTTGCTTCACTGGCCCATGTTGGTATCGCCATTGCGCTCTTGCTGGGTGAGGGAGTCGCTTGCCAGCCTCTTGATGGTGGCTCATGGCGCTCTTGGCAGCTCACAGCGGCTATTGGCAGCTCACGGTGGCTGCCGGCCACTCACTGTAGCCTATGGCAGCCCACTGCAGCAGAAGCTGCAGTCCACACCGTCGCTGGCCATCTTAGCTATAGAGGCAACATTCACTATCTTAGCTATCTAGGCAACTAGGTGGAGCTGTTGTTCACACCTGAGCTGTAGAGGGCAGTGTCACTGACCTACATGTGGGATCTGAACCCGGGCCCCGCTGCTCAGAGCTGGTGTCCCAAGCCAGCTCCTAACCAACACGCCACTTGGCCAGCCATCAGAGTTATTAATATTATGATAAAACTATGATGCAAACCACATGCTCAGGAGTATGTGTGTTATGAGGTACACAAAAGTGAAACAAAACCATAAAGTGATAAGAAGTGATTGGATCTCCCTAATTTAGCCACAGAGATTCTTCCTGTATCCACAAATGGGTATTTGGAGTATCCCCAAATTCATTTGACACTCCTTTATTGTATTAGTTTACATATATATGTTTACATATTATTTATAAATATAAATATATGTGAGTACACACACACACACACACACACACCTTCACTATAGTCCTTCTGTTTTGAAGTGCAGTATTTTGTAAACTTTTGGGTTTACATTAAGTTATAATCTGCTGTTAAACTGTTCAATAATATTTTTTATATCATAACTGTTATATTTTTGTTTCTAGGAATTCTGTTTTATGTTTTCAAATCTCCTTTCTATTACTCATATTTTTAAGCTGTCTTTTACATGTTTAAAGATAGTAAACATACTTAATTTGTATTTGGTATGTGATAATTCTAATATTTGAAGTTTTGTGGGTCTAATCTATTGTTTCTGGCTTTTGTACATGATGGAATTTTCTTTTTGTGTTTAGTGATTTTGATTTTTTCTTTTTGAACTGCTGTGGAAATAAGAACTGAGATTAAGTTGGCTTCAAGGTAATCAAGGAAGCATTTGCTTTTGTTGGATGTCTTGGGGCACTATGAATCTGGGCCACTTTTCATTCTAAATTTGGGCCTGTGAGTAGTGTAATTCTGAGCTGCAAACGTACAAAAGATGTCATGCAAGAAATTACCTTCATGTGTTACAGTTGTAGCCTATGAATACACTCCCAGGCAAACTATGTCAGATGTCAAAGAACAGAAAGGCTCATGGGCCAATTGAAGATGCTCGAATTGCATGGTTAATTAAATCATTTATAACACATCTCACTGTGCGAGGGGGAAGAAATGGGATTGCTTATCACGCTTGGATGGATGGGATGGGATAGGTTGTCACACAGAATAAGGTGCAAGTGAGTAAAAGGATCACCTGAGTCATGGGTTATACAGCCCTCATGTGACCTGACTGCTGCAGACCCCTTCCCTGATGATGGTGTGGTTTCCAGGACCAGATCTGAGGTTTGAGTCTGAGGTTTGAGTAAGGGGACCCAACAGACAGAAGGCTCTTGAGGCCAGCACATACACTTTCTCTATTGGGAGATGCAGGAGCATGGCAGCCTGGACACAGCTGCACTTTCCGATTAACCCCATGAGCAGCTATGGGTTTCATTTGTGTTTCTTGGACAAAGGGCCAAAATGAGTGTCACCAAAGGTTAGCCAACTTAAGACCTCATGAATGTTGGGTATCTATATGCATCATGTACATTTTGTGTATGATATTTAGTGTCTATTTAATTCTTCATTTTCTATGTCAAGAATACAGGTGCCTTACTTACTGTATCTATACTAAACATGTCTCCTGGTTACTAATTTACTTATCTATACTTAACATATCTTATGCTTTCTGCAGATGCTCACAAGCTACTTAGTTTCATTTATCTTTCTGATTTGATTTGAATATTCTTAAATAATACAGCAAATACAAATTACATGAGAGATGGTTTGCGATTTTGGATTTTTAGGTGGGATCTGCTTAAATCCAAGGTTCAAGACAATTCTTAGGTGGTTTACAGTGAAGATATACCCTTTTGGCATTACACCTCTGTGTAGCTTGTCTTCCATTTAGAATTGTGGGTAGAATTCCTTATTCAGCCTACTATTATACATCAAGTAAGGGGAAAACTGGCTTTGGTGCTTTACTTAGCATCCTGGCTTCCCACCTTTATTTAATGCTCAACTTGTGTTATGAATCTCTTGCCAGTTCAGAAATTTATCATAAATTTATTCAAGAAGGTTTAAACTTTTTCTTAAATTAGCATTTATAATTATTTTCAATAGGAAAATAAATAGTTCTGCACCTAATCCACCACTTTACTGAAATAGAAGTCCTGCTTTTAGGTGTTTTTCAATGGATTGTTATGTTTTAGCTAATAACTATTAGTTATGGGATAGCAAAGGAAAAGAAACAAAGCAAAAACATCAGTTAACTTCACTTCTGACTATTTTCCAATTCTGCTTTTTTCTCCTTAAAGTTAACACACATGAGACCTGGTTATCTGTGACACAGAAATTCACCTTTTTTTAGTTTGTCACTTTTTTTGAAAAAAATTAATGTAAGAAAATAGGTTTGCTATATCACAATCCCATAGCAATATTACAAGGTAATTGTGCTTCTCTTCAAAATTCCCACTCTGAAATAAAATGGGAGATTATGTGCACGTTCAAAAGACTGTGATTCTAGTTAATGGGCTAAGAGCAAAAGAAAGTTTTTAGCGATGAAGTTAAGATTAACATTTTCATATTCCAGTTCTTTAGGCAACAGACTTAAAAACCTATGATTTATGTTATTGTAAGCTCAGAATTGAACAGCTGACCATGTATATTTTCTGTTCTACAGTGATGTTAAAATATGGAATTTGTCTTCTGGGATAGGAAAATGTGCATTTTTAACCTCAACAAGAATAACAGATATTGATTGCTCTAACACCTACAATTGTATCTGTGAGAAGAGAATTGATTGCATTGTGCCTTTTTAATAGAGACCAAGGAGAAAAGGTGAAAATGGAATTGTGTCTTTTTTTGTTTGTTTGTTTCCTGTAAGAATTTGTGGTTACTTACAAAATAATGTTTTTGACTGCAGGCCTTCATCCATTTGGAAACAGAGATGAGCTGGAAGAGGAAGAAAATGATCTTTTGGACTGTGATATGAGAGATCAGATGTCATCTCTCTTTTTGGGGAAGAAGGGACAATTTTGATTGGAGAGAAGTTACCCCTCTTTTTAATGGGCCTGAGGAATTATTCTTTCTCTTGTCCTGCATTATACACAGAACCAACCAGAGAACTCATAAATACTTGGGTTTTTTTCCTTACCGATGGGATCAATCATTTCAGTATTTTTTGGTTTTGAGGGATAGCACAATTAAGAAATTTAAAAAAACAGTCATCTTAAAAAAAAAAACCGGTCATCTTTGCCCCCACCTTGATGCTTACCTTTCATTTTCAAAAAAAAATTTGTTTTGCTATAATTTCAAATGTACTGAGTAGTTGAAACAATAGTACAAGGAATTATTATATAACCTTTACCTATAGTCACCATTTGTTAATATTTTTCTCTAGCTGCGCTTTATAGTCAGAGTCTCTCTCTCTCTCTCTCTCTCTGTCTAAACATTTTACATGGTCCATGCTTAAATTTTGTCAGCTTCACAGTATGTCATTTATAGGTGTTTTTCCTCCATGTTCAATGTGATTCATTTAGTTGTGATGTCTCTTCAGTTTTCTTTAATCTGAGACAGTTCTTCAGGGTTTTTTTTTTTGTCTGTCTTGACCTTGATATTTAAAAAATCAATTTCATTCTGTTATACTTTGCATGTAATAAAATGCATTCATTTTAAGTCATGAGGTCAATGGGTTTTTAACAAATGTATACAGCTCTTAAACACCATCAAATCCAGATACAGAACATTTCCATCACCTCCAGAACTTTTTCTCTGTCTCTCCTCAGCCCAGGCTACCAGTAACATGCTTCCTCTCATTCTAAATTAGTTTTGCCTAAAATTTCATATCATGTCCTTTTTTCTTATCTGGTTTCTCTTTGCTCAGGGTGTTTCTGTAATTAATCCATTTTTATTGGTGTATCAGTATTTCATTCTTTTTGTTATTGAGTAGTATTCCATTGTATGGATCCGCCACAATTTGTTTATTCATTCTCCTATGGACATTTGATGTGTTCCCTATTTTTGGCTATTACGAATAAACCTGCTGTGACCATTTACATGCAAGCCACTGTGTGGACATGTGTCTTCATTTCTTTTATTAAATGCCTAAGAATTTGATTGCTGAGTCCTGTGGTAAGTGCATATTCAATTTTATAAGAAACTTCTGAATTGTTTTCCAGTGGTCACGTCATTTACTCTTCGAATACCAACATAGGAGAGTTCCAGTTTCTCCACATCATTGCCACTGATATTGTCAGTCTTAAATTTTAGCCATGTGGTGGGTGTGTAGTGGTATCTCATTGTGCCTTTTAATTTACATTTTCCTAAAGACTAATGACAGTGTGAGCATCTTTTCATGTGTTTATTGCCAATCATATATTTTCTAATGTGAAGCATCTATTCAATATTTTGCCCACTTTTTCTTTTTTGTAAATTGACACTATATGTTATCACCTTATTAACTGACTTATTTCCAGTACTTTCTTTTATAGATTCCTTGGGGTCTTTCTTTTCTATGTACACAGTCATGTTTTATGAGCATATGGAAAGTTTTATTTATTACTATCTTTTAATTTTTCTCTTCCTTTTTTTGTACTGACTAGGACCTCCAGTACAATGTTGAAGACAAGTGATGATAGTAGACATCCTTGACTTATTCCCAATCTTACAAAGAAAAGTATTTAATATTTCACTAGTATGTATGAGGTCAGTTGTAGACTTTTTTTTTGTAGATCCTCTTTATCATGTTTAGAATGTTCAATTCTATACTTATCTATTGAGAGTTTTATCATGAAAGAGAGCTAAATTTTGTTATATAATTTTTCTATTATGATGTAATCATATTGATTTTCTCTTTTAGTCACTTAATATGGTGAATTGCATCAATTGATTTTTGAATATTAAACAGAGCTTGCACTTTTTGGATAAATCCCATTTGGTCATGACGAATTTATTTTCCTTTTTATTCATTGCTGGATTTGCTTGGGTAATATTTTGTAAAGGAATTTTGTGTATATATTCACAGAATTGGTCTGTTATTTTCTTTTTTTAAAACCCCTTTTATGGTGTTGGGGAAATACTGGCCTTATATATACATTTGTAATATTTTTGAATATCCATCTATCCTTTTATCTTTTGTTGCGGGGCATGGTAGAGTTTGTATTTTCATTCCTTAAATGTTTGATTAATTTTACCAGTAAAATAATCTGGGTCTGCAGGTTTCTTGGGAGGAAGTATTTATTTAGGTATATCATCTCTAATAGACTTGGCTATTTAGACATTCTGTGTCTTGTCCATTTTGATAATTTTTATCTTGTAAGAAATTTGTTTGTTTTGTCTAAATGTTAAGTTTATTGCCATATTGTTTTTCATTGATGTATGAGTTTTAAGAGCTGCTGTAACAAAGTATCACAAACTTGGTGGCTTAAAGCAACCAAAATTTATTATTTCACTGTTGTGGGTGACAGAAATCCAATCTCATGGTGTCAGTATGCTTCGTCAGAGACTCTCGTTGGAACGTTTTCTTGCCTCTTTCTGGCTTCCACTGGTGGCTGTTGATCCTTGGTGTTTTTTGGCTTGCAGCTGCTTCCCTCAATTTCTGCCTCTGTCATCACATGACATCTCCTGGTGTGTCTCTGTCTTTACATGCAGTTTCCTCTTTATATAAGGACACTGGTCATACTGGATTAGATTATATTTCCAAATGAGGTCACATTCATAGGTGCAGGGATTAGGACTTAACTCAGAGTATATCTTTTTGGAGGCTACAATTCAATTCATCATCATCATCATCATCATCCATTATTTCCTGTTTACTGTTTGTACAATCTATAATCATGTCCTTTCTTTTCTGATATTGTTTCTCATATCATTGTATTTTTTCTTTCTTGACCAGTCTAGCTAGAGTTTATATCAATTTTATTGACCTTATAGATGAATCACATTTTTGTTTCATTGATTTTTTTTAATGTTTATCCATTTTCTATCTTATTTATTTTATCTTTTATCTTTATGATTTTCTTTCTTCTACTTTGAGTTTAACTGATTTTGTTTTCCTGGCTTCATAAGTGAAAGCTTCTATTTTATCTTTCTTTTTTCATATGTAACTATTTGGTAATAATTTTCCTTCCAAGCACTATTTTCCTGGATCCCACAAATTTTTATCTGTAAGTTTTTCTTTGACTCATATTGAAAATTATGTTCATTTCAAAATATTGGGGGATTTCCCAGATATCTTTTTTGTTACTAATGTCTAATTTAATTTCTGTGTGGTCAGAGAATACACTTCCTGATTTTAATTCTTTAAAATTTGTTGGCACATGTTATATGTCTTACTATATGGTCTGTCATGATGAATGTTTCATGTGTACTTGAAAACAATATACATTTTGAAATTTTGCAATGGAATGTTCTATAAATATCAATTGGTTCAAGGTGATTGGTAGCCTTGTTCATATCTTCTATTACCCTAATGATATTTTGGTTTAATTACCAATTATTTAGAGAATGGCTTTGAAATGTCTAAATATGATAGTGACTTGTCTGCTTTTTTCTTTAGTTATGTTACCTTATGCTTCATGTAGTTTAAAGCTCTGTCCTGTCTCATTCACTAGTCTGTTTTATTAGACCTTAAAAAATATCTTTGTTTTCCTTGGTTATATCCACAGTGCCATAAAGAGATGTTCCCTTGGTGTAGACACTAAATCAGTATTTGTGAATGAATGAGTGAATGAATTATATCATGGTATGCTCCTGGGCACTAAAATATCAATTTCTTGGTATGTATGGGATAGTTTCTTTTCAATGTCCACAGAAGTGATAGTCTATAACTAATAGCAATTTTTTTATGCATTGGAAATTAAGGTTAGATTATCTTATGTAGAGAGAGGGAGTAGGATGTGATAATGATCGCTCACCTCAGCATGAAGCAGGAAAGGGTGAAGCATCAAAACTGGCTTAAAAATGTACACGATAGTGTGAAAGAGTAGAATTGGCATGCTGCTCTGGTGGCGGGTTGGTTCTACCCATGCAACCAGGCAAGCCAGTGAAGGATACAGGGTATACAATAGGGTATATCAGTGGGTCTCAAACTGTAGGGAACATCAGAATCACCTAGAGGGCTTGTTCAAGCACAGCTTTTTGGGACTCACTTCCAGAGTTTCTAATTCAGCAGGAGAGTACATTGAGTTGTTTTTCCCCAAAAGTTATGCCCAAGTCCTCCAAGTCCCAAACCCTGGTACTTGTGTATGTGATCTTATTTAGAAAAAGTCTTTGCAGATATAATTAAGGTAAGAATCTCGGGATCTTGCTGGATTATGGTGGGCCCTAAATTCAATGAGAAGTGTCCTTAGAAGATAGGAAAAGACCCAGAGGGGACAGTCATGTGAAGGGAGAGCCAGAGATTTAGAGTTATGCAGCCACAGGCCTAGGAACAACAAGGGTTGCTGGCAGCCACCACCGGAAGCTCGGAGAGAGGCATGGAGCAAATTTCCTCCCTCAGGCCTCTGGAAGGAACCAATCCTGCTAACAATTTGATTTTGGACTTCTGGTGTTCAGAACAGTGAGAGAAAAGAAGAAGAAAAAAAAAGAAATGAAAAAAAAAAAGGAAAAAAACAAAAAAGAAAAAAAATGAAGAACAGAACAGTGAGAGAATAAATATCTGTGGTTTTAGGCCACCCAGGCTGGGGTCCTTTGTTTATAGCAGCCCTAAGAATCTAGTAGGAGTAGGTGTGGGCTGGCACCCAAGAATTTCATTTCTTAGAAGCTCACAGGTGACACCAATGTTGTTTGTCCAGGATTACATTTGGAGAAACACTGGTGTATGTTGGGAAGCTTTAAAAATTAATATTTAATCTAAATTGGGCAGAGGTCTTATAGATATCCTGTTTCATAGTTATGTTAAAAAGTCAGATTCTCCTTGTCCACATTTCTCTTCAATTCTAAAGCTTAGACACTGTTAGTTTCAATTATGCTGAATTTTCCTCTCTACTTTAGGACCACCCAGAAGTTTTATTTCTCTTCCTCATAGAATTTTTTTAAGTTAAAATGTTTATTTTGAGGTAATTGTGGATTCACATGAGTTGTATGAAATAATACAGAGACCCCTGTACCTTAACTCAGCTTTCTACAATGGTGACATCTTGTAACTCTATAGTATAATGTCACAATTTGAATATTGACATTTTTGGAGTAAGATATGAAAGAGTTCCATCACCATAAGCATCCTTCTTGTTGCCCTTGTATAGCCACACCCGCTGCCCTCTCCCCATCCCCCATCCTTAGCTCCTTCTCTGTTTCTATAATTTTATCCTTTCAGGACAGTTATGTACATGAGGTCATACAGTATGTGATCATTGGGATTGTCTTTTTTACTCAGCATGGTTCCCCAGAGATTCATACATGTTGCAGGTATCAAGTTTATCCTTTTTTATTGTTGTATAGTGTATGGTATGGATGTACTAAGGTTTGATTAACCATTCACCATTCACTTATTGAGGGACATTTTGTTTTTTTTCCAGCATTTTTAAAATTTTGTTTACCTTTACAAGTAAAGCTGCTATAAACAGGTGTAGAGGTTTTTGTGTGAACATAACATATTTCATTTCTCTGGGATTAGTGCCCAAGAGAGCAACTGCTAGATCCTATGGTGCCTACATTTTCAGATTTATAAGAATCAACCAAACTTTACCAGAGTTCCTAGAACATTTTACTCACTGACAATATATGACTATCCATTTTATCTGCATTGTGGCCTTCATTTGGTTTTGCATTCCTTTTTTAAATTTTAGCCCTTCTAATAGGTATGTTGAAAGTTCCTTAGAATTAAAAAAATATATATTAGACTTTAATTTTTTGGAGCAGTTTTAGTTTTACAGGAAAACTGAGTGAAAAGTTCAGAGTTCCCATATCAACTCCCCCCTCCCTTGTTTATTATTATCTTGCATTGGTGTGGTATATTTATTACAATTGATGAGCTAATACTGACATATTATTGTTAACTAGATTTCATAGTTTACATGAGTTTCACTCTGTGTTTTATATTCTATGGACTTTGACAAAAGTATAATAACATGTATCTACCCTTGTAGTATACAAATACAGAATAGTTTCAAAGTGCCCTAAAAATCACCTGTGCTCCACCTGTTCTTCCTTCCCTCCCCTTCTCTAAGCCCCTGGCAGACACTGAGCTTTTTACTATAGTTTTCCTTTCCCAGAATGTCACATAGGTGGAATCAGGCAGTATTGACTTTCCAGACTGGCTTTTATTCACTCACCAATATGCATTGAAGTTTCCTCTGTGTCTCTTTGTAGCTTAATGAGCTCATTTTTTTTATAGCTGAATAATATTCCATTATATGAATATATAACAGTTTATTTATCCTATTCAAGGACATCTTGGTTGGCTTCCAAGTTTGGGGAATTGTAAGTAAGGTTGCTACAAACATTCATGAGCAGATTGTTCTGTGGATGTTAAGTTTTCAATTCATTTGGGTAAATGCCAAGGAACGTGGTTGCTGATGATATGGCAAGGGTATGTTTAGTTTTTAAGCAAGTGCCAAACTCTTTCAAAGTGGCTGAACCATTCAGCAGTCCCAGCAGCAATGAATGAGAGCTCCTGTTACTCCACATCCTTGTCAGCATTTGGTGTTTTCAGGGTTTTGGATATTTGGCATCTAATAGACATGTAGTGGTATTTTATGTTGGCTTTAATTAGCAATTTCCTAATGACATATGATGTTGAGTGTCTTTACATTTGTTTATTTTCAGAACTTTTACCCATTTTTAAATTGAATTACTTATTTTCAAAACTATGATTCTTGTCTTTTTTATAATTTAGGTTGATTGGGATGACAATGGTTAGTCAAGTTACATAGATTTCAAGTGTACAATTCTGTAATACATCATCTATATATCACATTGTATGTTCACCACTCAGAGTCAGTTCTCCTTCTGTCACCATATATTTGATCCCATTTATCCTCATCTACCATCCCCTCCACCTACCTTCTGGTAACCACTAAACTATTGCTTAGATCTGTAAGTTTTTGTTTCTTTGTCTTGTCTCTTTGTTGCTTTCAGTTTTATATCCCACACAACCAAAGTATCCTTCAATAGATGACTGCATAGAGAAGATGTGGTATATATACACAATGGAATACTATTCTGCTGTAAGAAAAGATGAAATAGTGCCATTTGTGGCAACATGAATGGATCTTGAGATTATTATGCTAAGCGAAATAAGTCAGACAGGAAGTTGAGAACCAAATGATTTCACTGATATATGGGATATAAAACTGTGATTTTTTTTCACCCCTGGATATAGAATTTCTAAATGGCTTTAAAAGTTAATCATATTATTGATGTAAGACATGTCCAAATCTGCAGAGAATTTTTATGAGTTTGTTTAATCCAAACTGACAACAATGCCGGGAAGCAAGATCTCATATGTGACCGAGAATGACAGTTTTGTAGTTTATTTTATACATTTGGAATTAAAGAGGGAAGGCAAGGAAGATTACATGAAGGTGGGAGAAAGCAAGACAGGAATTGGATTACAGGATAGTTAACAAGATTCTTGTGCTCTCTTGAGGGTGGTTATGTCTTAGAAGGAGGGTTCTGAAAGAAAGCATTTCAAAGCTGTGTCAGAGAAAGACAAATACCATATGATCTGACTTATTTGTGGAACCTTAAAACAAAACAAAATAAAGCCGGACTCATAGATAAAGAGAACAAACTGATGGTTGCCAGATGGGAGGAGGATTGGGATGAAAAAGGGATGGGTGAAAAAAGGTGAATGGATTCAGAAGTACAAATTGGTAGTTACAAAATAGTCATAGGTATGTAAAGTACAGCATATGGAATGTAGTCAATAATATTGTAATAACTATGTATGGTGTCAGATGGGTACTAGACTAATTGGGGGATCACTTTGTAAATTATATAAATTTCTAACCCTATGCTGTACACCTGAAACTAATATAAAATAATATTGAATGTCAAATGTAAAAAGGTGTGTTAACCTGGATGTACAGAAACAATGGACAGGGCTTGTTGATGGCAAAGATAAACCTTTTACTAAAGAAGTTATATGCCTGAGGAGTGACTATCCGCCATAACCAGGTCACCCTGTGAGGCACTTTCAGTCACTGGACTTGTTAGACTTATTACAAGACATCTTTTTCATCCACAATACCACAAAACGTACATAATGTATAAGAGTGGAAACATATAATATTAATATATAATAATGACAGAATAATATATAAAGAAATGTTAGCTAAGTGAGACTTAAAACATATATTGTTTATAATGGAGATATTAGGTTATAAAAATTCAAAACCTGTATGAAGGGCGAGAATTTAAAATCTATTTTTGTAACAAATGAAGTTTAACTCTAAAATAAGAGAGAATTTAATGACCTGCCACTTGAGTTAAATCACCGTGGGAAAAGCAAACAGGATCTAAACTTGGACTAAAAACCAGTTGTTTGATAAACTGTTTTGTGAAATATTTTGCTTTTCGGTCTGGGGAGATGACTGCAAGCCCAGGAAGTTATAAAAGGACATAGTAATACAACTATTGGAAAGTACAGTTATAGTCTTAGAGAAGTATAAAAGATTACAAGAACAGCAAACAGATGAAGTTTAAAAACTACTGTTATATTTTAGGATAGGTTTAAGTACAAGAAAGGCAATAAGTTTTGTAATAATTTTGTGTATGTTTGCTACTTAAGGCACTTCAGGTGTTTAAAAGTAAGCTAGACTCACTGTTTAAGTGCATTTAAAATTTTGTGTGGTACTCGATTTGAGTAATTAAGTTGAAGTTGGTGTTCAAACGTTTAAGTAGTTTTCAAATTCCCTGTTAGTGAATTAGCTAGTTCTGTGTAATAAATTACCCTATGGCTTATCTCACACTTTTTGTGGGTCAGCATCTAGGCATGGCTCAGCTGAGTGACTGACTCAGGGCTTCTCATAGCTACCCTCAGGGTGTGGGCTTGGGCTGGAGTCTCATCTCAAGGCCTGATTAGGACCTGCTTGCAAGCTCACTGACATGGCTGTTGGCTGGCTTCAGGTCCTCACTGGCTATTGCCTGGAGACATCACTGTCCTCTCCACAGGGCTTCTGTCCCATCATAGCAGTTGTTTCCTGTGGGTGTGGGGAAGAGATAGAGAGAAAGATATAGAAACCTGGGAAGAAGATTACATCATAACATAAATACCATGAGGAGGAGGTGATATTTGGGGACCATTTTAGAGGCTGCCTACACAATTAGATATTAATGCATTTTATAAACTAAGGATGATTCATATCACAAATGTGAGTGAATATTGTTTTCCATTTGCAAAAACCTTTGGTCCAGTTTGCAATGATCAGTTTGCCTTCATGTATCCCTATTGAGCTATCATTCCTTGAGGTCATGTTCTGTGACTCATATTGGTCTTCAGCACTTGACAGAACAGTCACCATGTGGGTAATGCTCCACAAATTCAGATCAAAGAGATGAGTTAGTAGGTATCATCTGAAACACTTTATAAGCTTTATGATATGCAGTTACTGAGAATTTTTGGAAATCCAAACAGCAAGTGTTCTGTTTGAAAATTTATAGAACCTGTGATACTTGCGGCCACTTATATGTTTAATTTTGCTTACTATAGTTTCCAAGCGATCTTTCTCACTTGTGATTAAGTACTTTAACTGGTAAGAATAAAGTAATAAATATATTCTCCTAAATTGCTACTTTATGAGGGTATGTACTTTTGTACTGTGGACACCAGGTGGCATCATCACACAAACCAAGCTTAAAATCAGCGCTCTTAAATTTAAAAATAAGTCCCTTTATATTGTCATAGAGTTGATTTTTTGAGTATTTTATGCTTGTGGATGAATATTCCCCAATATAGAGCCCTTCAAATGAATACCATTCCCACAGATTGACTTTGATGAATTGCTTCCTTCAGGGAGGACTGCTCCATATCACTACAGGTTATTTGCACAAGATTTCTCAGTGTAGTCCTAACAGTGGCTTTGGGTCTATCAGAGAGAGTCGCTGGCTGAACAGTATTCTTACCTACAGAATTTGTCACCAGGCACATTACCTCTTCAAACATCTTTGACAGACACATTCTTTTTTTTTTTTTGATGTTCACATTTTTTTCTTTTTTCTTTTATTATTTTATTTTAATTAGTTTCAGGTGTACAACACAGTGCAATAGTTATACATTTTACCCCTCAAAGTGATAAGCCCCCACCCCCAATTCGCCACCCCACTCCCTGCCCCATATCATATATATCTATTACTCTTCCTCTGACTGTCTTCCACAGTATAATCCACATCCCGTGACTATCTATATATATTCAATTACAGTAGGTATACAACCTCTGCTTCAGTTATACAGTGCAGTGATCAAACCTTTACTCCATCCATGAAATCGTCTCCCTAACAAGACCTATGACCATCTGACACCCCACAAAATATTTACAACATTATTAATTATAATCCCCAAACTGTCTTTCGTATCCCAGTGGCAATATTGTAGTTGCCTATTTTTGCTGTCTAATCCCTTCCCCTTCTCCCTCATCCCCATCCCCCTCCCAATTAGCAACCCTGATTTTTCCTCTATATCTATGAGACGGTTTCTGTTTACTTTTGCTCATTCATACAGTTTTTCAGATTTCACATATGAGTGAGATCATATGGTATTTGTCTTTCTCTGACTTATTTCACTTCACATAATAGTCTCTAGGTCCATCCATATCATTGCAAATGGTACGATTTCATTCTTCTTTATAGCGGAGTAATACTCCATTGTGTAAATATACCACAGTTTCTTAATCCAGTCATCTACCGATGGGCATTTCAGTTGTTTCCAAGTCTTTGCTATTGTAAATTGTGCTGCTATGAACATAGGGATGCATAACTTTTTTTGAATAAGTGTCTTGGTTTTTTCAGGATAAATACCTAGGAGTGGAATTGCTGGGTCAAATGGTAGCTCTATTTCCAGTTCTTTGAGATACCTCCATACTGACTTCCATAGTGGCTGCACCAATCTGCAGTCCCACCAACAGTGCAGCAGGGTCCCCTTTTCCCCACAGCCCCGCCAGCACTTGTTTGTTGATTTATTGATGATAGCCATTCTGACTGGAGTGAGGTGGTATCTCATGGTGGTTTTTATTTGCATTTCCCTAATGATCAGCGAGGTTGAACATTTTTTCATATGCTTGTTGGCCATCTGTATGTCCTCTTTAGAGAAATGTCTCTTCATATTGTCTGCCCATTTTTTAATTGGGTTGTTTGTTTTTTTGGTGTTGAGTTTCATGAGTGTTTTCTAAATTTTGGATATTAACCCCTTATCAGATATATCGTTGGCAAATATATTCTCCCATTCAGTAGGCTTCCTTTTTGTTTTATTCATGGTTTCCTTTGTTGTGAAACAACTTTTAAGTCTGATATAATCCCATATGTTCATTTTTTCTTTTACTTCCCTTGCCCGTAGGGATGTATCAGTAAAAATATTGCTCTGGGTAATGGACAGACACATTCTTGACATTGAAGGTGACACTGTCCCCAGGAAAAGCCTCACTCAAAGTTTCATGGTGCATTTCAACAGACTTTCCTTCAGTTGTAATGTTGACTGGAACAAAGGGGCCCAGCACGCTGGGTTTGAGAACACCAGTCTCCACTGGGCCCACAGGGGCAGTATCAATACCACTAACTGTGTAGACATCCTGAATGCGCAGACACAAAGTTTTGTCAGTTGGATGAGTTGGTGGCAGGATGCAATCCGGAGGTTCAATCAGCATGGTTCCACTGGCACTGCCATCTTTATGGGTGACTTTCCATCCTTGAACCAAGGCATGTTAGCACTGGGCTCCAGCATGTTGTCACCATTCCAACTAGAAATCGGCACAAATGCTACTGTGTCAGGGTTGTAGCCAATTTTCTTATTGTAGATGCTGACTTCCTTAATGATTTCCTTGTATCTCTTCTGGCTGTAAGGTGGCTCATTAGAATCCATTTTAACACCAAAAATTAGCTGTTTCACGCCCAGTGTGTAAGCCAGAAGGGCATGCCCACGGGTCTGCCCATTCTTGGAGATACTTGCTTCAAATTCCCAACGTCAGCAGCAACAATCAGCACAGCAGAGTCAGCCTGATATGTTACTGTAATCATGTTTTTTTTGTTTTTTTTTCAGGGCAGTGTCACTGGCCCTCATATGTGAGACCCAAACCGGGGCCGCTGGCTTCCCAAGCTAGGGCTTAACCACCGCACCACTCGGTTGGCCCTGTAATCATGTTTTTGATCAAATTTCTGTGTTCTGGGTATCAATGATGGTCCCATAATACTTGCTGGTCTCGAATTTCCACAAGGAGATATCAATGATGATACCATGCTCACATTCAGCTTTCAGTTTATCCAAGACCCAGATATACTTGAAGGAGCCCTTTCCCATCTCAGCAGTCTCCTTCTCAAATTTTTCAGTGGTTCTTTTGTCATTCCCACCACATTTGTAGATCAGGTGACCAATAGTGGTAGACTTGCTGGAATCTACATTTCCAATGACTACAATATTGATGTGTCTTTTCCTTTCCCATTTTGGGGTTAGATTTAGTGATTATTTGGAGTACACCTGTGTTCTGGTGGCAAACCTGTTGTGAAAAAGCCTTTCCTTCTAGCTCATTCTTTAAAGGGTTCTCTCTTTAAAATGCATGGGTATGTAACTACCCTAGTGGAGAAGGGGTTAATCATATCACAAGCCTATAGTACAGTAAGTTTATTTCATTCTGATAGACTGGATGGAGCCATAATGGGATACTGTATATGTCCATACAATATTTTTAAATAATTGTTTTTATAAGTGATATTCAAACATTGAAGATTAATGTTTTTTCCTTCTTCCTACTTATACTTATCTGAATCCTGACCCAACTTAATGTAATCAGATTTAAATATAGAATCAGAAACTAAACAAAATAATAATTATTTATAATACAAACAGAAAATACCAATGTAGGATATTTTTTGATTAAACCCCTGCTTTCCTTACCTGACTTTACTGAGATCTTTGAGTGAACAGTAGTGTTGTAATATTCTTCTTAGTCCACCAACCTTATATTTCATGTACTAAAAAATAAAATGTGATATATTTTTACAATTACTTGTAAGAACTTTGATCTGAATTGGACATAAAAAGATAGAAATCTTTTAACTACCTATATCTATATCTGTGGTATCTTGTGTGGTTTCAACCACACTGGCTTAAATATACATAAGTATTTTAGTATACATGTGAGGTTAAACCCCAATGAGAAAGAGTCCTATGTCTATTTTTGTTTATGTACAATATTTATTTCTACCTACTTTTTGCAATACTGCACAACATATTAATAGTAGTGATTATTTGTATTATTTTTAAAATTACAATTTACTAAGAAATTTAGCTTGATGAATTTACAACCATCTTCACTCTGAAACTAGAAAACCTCTCTTACAATTAGTTTTAAATTGTCCATGCCTCCAGCAGCCTAAATTAGATCAGTGGAATGTTTTATTATTATTAAAATCACTTGATATCAATTCATACGAATAATAGTTTCTCTTGATTACATTAGTTTGAAACTCAAAATCTATATTTTTGATTAGGAAATGAAATTCTTCACCTTAAATCAACTAGCCATGATGCCAAGATTTGTGTGAGATGATTTTTGTTGTTTTTGTCTGTTTTGAGTTGAGCCACTTTTCTATTAATAGAAACACATTCAAACATAAGAAATTAAGATGATATTTTAGATTTAGGCATGACTTTAGAAATCATAATAAATAAATGAAAATATACTTAGCTAAATCTTTTTATAGGTTTTAAAAATATTTATGGGGAAATTTATTAAGGAGAAAACTATAAAAATTAAACTTCATAATCTAGACACTGCTGTTTCATATTTGAGATGAGCTTTATACTTCGGAATTTTTGTTCTTAGACTCTTAGAATACTTGTTCAAAGTGTTCAGGCATCAGAGAGCAAGATAAAGAACCTTAACCAATGGGTTGAGTCTTCCCAAAACCAAGTGGAAAACTTCTTTCAGATGCAAAAAGTTGTTGACCAAAATAAAGGTAATATGAGAACTAGAGCCGACTATCTTTACAGAATGTTAGATTGTTTTCTTGTTACAGCCCTAAAATGTTAATGGCGTAATAATGTCAATAGTGGCACTAGGAACTCCCCAACACAACAGCATCGTACTTTTGATGGCTTCTTGCCTCTTTTAGTTCTTCATGCCATTGTCTGACACTGAGTCTCACATTTATCCATATAACATCCAATATTAATTAACTGACTCATTAACTGACTTATTCATGCCAGCCACTAGGCAGGCGATCAACAATACATGCAATATGAACACTGCCCGTGGGAGGCTTAGAGAAAACATATTAACCAAAACTAAAGTGTCAATGGTATGCAGCAGGAGTTTGTGCAGGTTCATGGAGCATGAAAATGGAACAACTTAAGTATCTGAAAAGGAATCGCATTTTCATAGTTGCTAACTGCCTCCTAAGGAGAGAAGTTTAAAATACAGGAGCAATTTGAAAGTTTCTTTTTTGCTCAGTAGTCTATGTTTAGGAGATATAAATATTTTACAAAGGTCTTTCATTAAAATGTTAGTTTTTTTTTCTTGTGAGGTATCAAACCTGTATTGAACAATTAAATAAAACATTTGAGAGTTCTTTAGCAATTAGTCATGTTTAACATGACTGGTTTATTTTTTTTGAAATTGAGAATATTGACAGATAATGTGTAAGTTTGAGGTGCACAACATGTTGGGTTGATACATTTGTAATACATTACAATCTGTTTACTAAAGTACTGCTTACTGATCCCTTTATTATATCACATAATTATCATTTCCTTTTTTTGTGTTGAGAACAATGAGATCTTAGCAACTTTGAGCTTATAATACCTTATTTTTGTCTGTAATAACTAGGTTGTGCTTTTGAAAAGACTGGTTTCTAAGCAATTGATTATTTCAGCCAGAGAGGAAACTAACTCAGTTAGGGAAGGGAACTAGACTAAAATTATTTGTATATTTTGATGCTTAATCATTATCATTATTATGAATCTTGAAATAGTAAAAAAAATAGGGCTTTGTGAGCTCCTTTGTTTGCTCGGCCCGCTTCAAACTCTTTGGAATGTACTTTCTCTTCTAATAATGGGCCTTTGAGCCACTGCTTTCTGCTCGGGCCCGCTTCTATTTCTTTGAAGTGTACTTTTTCTTCTAATAAACAGCTCTTACACTACTTTACCAAAAAGAAAAAAAAAAGTTAGATGTCATATGTATTCTCATCTAATGTTAAGTCTTGTTCTGTATAGAAACCCGACAGTGCTCCGACACCAGAATGAATATCTCCTTAAGGCTTTACAAGCACTAAATATGAAACAAGGTAATTTGGAAGTGAGAGAATTCTGACTTGATAATAATTCTTAGAAACAGCTGCATTCTTTTAAGAGAGAGAAAAGCTATGAAGCAATAAGACCTTGCTTGTGAGGTTCTGTGGGCTCTGAGTCATAAATAGTTTCTTTCCTAGGAGCCAGGGTGGACTTCTGCATCACTGGGTACAATGCAGAGACCACCGCTACCACTAGAGAGTGAAAATGGTTTCTTGGTTAAACCATTCTCATCTTTGTGTCTCTTTGAATGCTACGTTTTTGAAGACAGAAAGGACTAGGTCGATGGTGAGATTGTATTCATTCTTTCCTTCTCGGATACGAACAAAAAGCAGGCACCACTCAAAGGAAGGGTTCAACTGCAGACCTAAAATCAGGGAAAAAGACACTCTGTTGCTTAATTTTTTACTCATCTTTCCTGGTATGCTCCACTTCGGCACACCTTTCTTTTCATTACACCATGCATGCCATCACTGTAGAAACTTTGCATTTGTGGCCTCTCTGCTGCATTGTTCTTCTCTCTCTTTCGGACATAACTATGGCTAACTATTTCACACCCTTCAAGTATTTATTCAGTTGTCACTTTCTTAAGGAGACCTACCTGAGAGTCCTATTTAAAATTGAAACCTCTATATCAGTGTACCCTTAGTCCTTCATACCCTGCATTAATTTTTTATAGCACTTGTCACCTTGATACATACCATATCATTTATATGTTTGTTCTTTTTTTCTATCTGGTGCAAATCCCTTTGAAGCAGGGATTTTCCTCATTTTTGTTCAACAGTATATCTCAGGCTTGAAGAATAGGCACAGTGTTAAATGAATGATTTTCTATTAGCTATTTTGTTTCTTTTTTTTTAACCTAATTCCTGGTTTGAGAAATGTACAGACACTGTGGTAGTGAAATATTTTTTGTTGTTTTATTTATCAGTGGGCCCATATAGACTGCATGATTTTTAATTTTATAATTTGTTTTTACTTCTCATTTGATGTAAAATCCATATTTTTCATCTCTAATACACTTTTAGTGTTAATACCCTGGTGTATTGTGGTTCCATGCAGAATATCATGAAGTTACTTGCAGTAAACCATACTGGGCGTGGCTTATCTTATAAGAAAGAGGACAATGAGGAGAAGTGGGAGAATGGCCCCTCTCCTTCTCTCGGCCTGTAAGTTTCTAGTATGTCATTCAATTCCTTATTCCTTTTTCAATGTCTTTTGCTTAGAGAACTGGAGAAAATAAAGATGATTACTCAAGACAGAATTTAGACCTTTTTATTTCTTGCTTTTGTTATTTCATATTATACTGGCAGCAATTTTATAAATCAGAAAGTCAGTTAGATAGTTCATAATTTGTATAAAATGCCTCTAATATTAGGTGCTCTGATTACTATTTCGGATAATAAATATAATGTGGGGAAGAATTTCATTATATATGAATTTGGGGACATGTCTAGTATTTATTGAGAAGAAGTTCAGAATTTTTATTCCTCAGCCAAAGAATTTGGGCCTTTTTATGGTTTCAAGTGCTTATTGCTAAATTGCTATCCAGAAACACTGCATTAGACAACTATGACTATATATACAGAGGGTGCCAAAAAAATGTATACACATTTTAAGGAAGGAAAAAATTATTAAATTTGTAATACTCAATATATACCGATAACAGAAGAAATAAGTCACATTTGACTTCTGCAATTGCAAGAGGTGCATCAGCGTCCAGACGCTTCTGATTACTGCGAACTACTGCTTGAGATATGTTGACCAAAGATTCCACTTGTAAACACTTTTTTTTTTTGGCACCCCTGGTATATATAAGCTGTTTTATGACTCTGTGTCAATGTTATTTAATATTTCAAAGTTTTGATAATTATGATAGTTGATTAATTTTGTTCTCAGGTTTTACCTATTCTACATGTCAGGGAGACTTTATTGATTACAAGTGACAAAAACAGGGTTTGATCTAGCTTGGGCATAATGGGATAGCTTTTGGAATTATGCTTGGCTATTACATATAGTGAACAAAACTTTGAATAAACAAACCATAAGAAAGGTAGTGATACAACTTAGCCACAGAGAAAACTGGAGCTAAGAACTTGAATTCTACCAGCCCTCTGTTACTTTTCTCTGCCTATTTCTTTCAGGGTTGGTTTTATTATTATTATTATTTTTATAAAGATAAATTGCTTTCATTTAATAGGAAACACAGGTAATCACTACTCTCAGGCTTCCTATCTTATAGCTTCTTTCATGAGAGAAATTCTACTCATTTGGTTTCACTTGAAAAAACAATAAGCAATACTGTTACGGGGAAGAGCGAAGCTTTAAAACGTGTGGCCACCTCAGCTAGAGCTATATTCTCAGGAGAAAGGGTGTATGCTGGCTGACAATAGCATAGATGCCCCCTACCATTATGCTCTGAGTCTTCCTGTCCAAATAAAAGGAGTCAGAAGTCAAATACATTTCACAGGAAAGCCTAGAATTTTAAGAAACAGGAAATAACATAATAGCATATATTTAAAATGTAGGGCTCTGTGCCAAGTCCTATTACAAGTGATTAACATGTATGAATCAATTTGATTCTCAAGATAACACTAGATGGTAGATTGCAATATTTTACAGAAGAGAGAAATGGTTAACTTTTCCAACATTATAGTAGTTGTTGGTAATAGAGCTAGAATTAGAACTCAGACACCTTAACATTAACGTGCATGCCCTGAACCACATTACCACATATACTTTTTCTCATACACCTACTCAAAGAAGCATCATATTGGTTATACTGGAAGCTTTAGAAAACAATGAACACAAAATTTTAATAATTCCATATTCAATACAAAACAGTGAGGAATTCAGAAGCCTATTCGGGCTTGTGCAGTTTTGCAGTAGAATTACAGTGATAACTAAAAAACACAGTGTACTCTAGGGAGTACATATAAAGGACACAACCAAGATTTAAGGGTGAATCAGGGCAGGCATTCTAGTGGATTTTATGCCTAGAAGCATATCTCAATATATTGCAGAAGTCTCAAATTGTTTTTTGGATACGTGGCAAGTCAGGTTCCTAGGGAAATAGTGTTTGAGACAGAGGTTATTTTATTAAAAGTCCTATTGGGTTCGACACTTTGTGGGAAAGAAGGACAGGATTGGACAGAGTAAGCTGTGATCAACTCATTACCAAACTTCAGGCAATTTCATAAGGATCTCTAGAACTGGGAAGGTCCTTCAGAATAATCTCAAATTGGGACGTGCACTGCATCTTTATACCTCTTGTATCACCCATGCATGAGGGGCAGGTGGCCCCACAGGAGGTGTAATGATCTTGGTTGAGGCAGATGTCTTAAATTGGGGACAGTGTCTTTGGGCTGAGACCAAGGAGCTGTCAGGTGTCAGCATTCCTAGCATCTTTGGGAGTTAGTGCTGTACTCCCAAAAGGGCAGACAGCACAACATTTATGACAGAATAAAGAACTCAAACCTGAAGGATTGAGTTGATCTTATGAATGAGGACTTTTCTGCTGGAGCCTGACCTAGAACAGAGCTGTCACATGCCTCATGAAGGATGGTCCCTCCCTGACACATACACAAACATGCACAAACTCAGCACATGTGCAGGGGCAGGAAACTCCTGAGCTGAGCTCCAGCATAGTATACTTGATGACCGAGAAGATTCTAGCACCCTGCATAAGACCCACATCCTCTCTTGGTCTGTCAATCTCAGGAAATCCTGGTTCAAAGAAGCAAATAAGGTTCAAAGGGCCCCATGGGATGGGAGCAACAGGTGAGTCCTCCCTCCACATCTGACAGGAAGTCCCCTTCTCCCTGTGAGCAGGCTCAGCAGTGCTGCCTGCATTGACTCATAAAAAGCTCACACCCCAGCCGTGTTGTCGCTGCACAGAAGTGACCCCAGCTCTTGGGATAACTGTTCAGGGAACACTGCAGAGCCAGGTCTTTCTTTTTTTGCTCACTTAACCCAGCATACTGACCAGCCCTGCTGTCTTTCACCCTTGAGCTACTAAACATACCCTTCTCAACCTCAGCTTAAAAGTCAAAAACCTACCTGCTTGGGGGTAATGATCTCAGAGGTATCCATGCCATTTGTTGGTGCTGGTCACTCAGCTGGAGTCGGTGGGCTACTAAGCCAGTGTTTGTTCCTGAATTCGAGAGATCTGGCTGGAATTAAGATCGGGGAGCTGGGTGCCTAGCCACTGCCTCCCTTTTTGTTTCTTCTCGAGTCTCCTGCACTGTCTCCCTAGAAAGCCCGAAAGGTTAAGTCCTTTCTGTCTCAGTGTTTTTCAAATGTCCTATCGAGTCAACAACTACAAGAAGATAAAATATTTGTGGTTCTCAGGGACTATGAGGAATTGAAGAAGGAGGTAATGTAACTCCTTCACTTGTAAGAAACACTTACAAGTGAAATATGGCCAATAAAACTGAATGTATACAAAAGTTGAGTATATGTATAATGGAAAAATAAATAGAAAAATCACTGTGAGCGGGAGTGGGTGTGTGCAGCAGGTGTCTCCATTCACACCTGTAGATTTGCAGCAAGGCCAGCATTGCCTGTGGTAGACTCTTTGTGGCTTCTAGGGGATGAGTAGCTCAGCCCATGATATCAACATGGTCAGAGGTGCTGTTTACAATTTGGTTGAAATAATGGCCTACATTATGTGTGAATTGCTTAATGGAAAATTTTGAAATCAAGCTATTTTTGTCAACATGTGTCTTGACAACAGAAATACGACAAGGAGGACAAACTGGGGAACTTCTTAGAACAATAAAGTGAATAAGACACTAGAAGAGAAAATGAGATTCATTAAAAGATATTCACAAATATTTTAGAAATGAGGAAGAGTGAAGGCTAAGCTTTCATACTTAACATGGAAAGTTTACCCATGCACACGTAAGTGGAGAGGAACCTGGAAGCTTAGGGCTTATGCATATGACATATCAAAATTAAATCACCTTTTATTAGAAATGATATTAATATCTATGAATTAATGGATTACCATTGATTACATTTACCAGCACAATAATACAAATACGAAATTTAGTATTATAAAATGAATTTGCCAGAAATGAATTTAAATCTATGATTTTGTGTCAGTGACTGAAGGAGATTTTACAAATCTATTGCAAATATTAATATCTTATTCCACTAAGACTAAGGAATGACATTTTCTTAGAAAAAATTCAATTGTTTAATTAAACATATGAGGTCTATTTGTGTAGATATTGTGGATTTTCCTGTGTGTATACTATTTTGTATGTTTTCATTCTGGTTTTAGAAATAATATTAAAATATTAAAAATAGTATTAAAAAGACATTTGTTTCCATGTCTTTCCATGTCATGGACACTGTAAACAAGCTGCAATGAACATTGGAGAACACATATCTTTATGGATAAATGTTTTCAGATTTTTTGGGGTAGATACCCAGGGGAGGAATTTCTGGGTCATATGGTAATTGTATTCTTAATTTTTTGAGGAAACTCCATACTGTTTAGTGGTTACCAGAGGGTAAGGGAGGAGGAAGGGTGGTAGAAGAGGGAAAAGGGGATCAAATATATGGTAATGGAAGGAGAACTGTTTCATTGGGTGGTGAACACACAATGCAATATATAGATGATGTATTATCCAGGTGTACACTTGAAACATATATAATTTTACTAACCAGTGTCACCACAATAAATTTAATAAATAAAAAAAGACATTTGTTATGTATCTGTCTATCTATCTATCTATCTATCTATCTATCTATCTATCTCTATCTCTATCTTTTTTTCTGGTTGAAACCAATTTGTTTTGAAAGTAATTTGTCTTGTCAATCAACATTTATATTATAGACCTAAACAGTTATGGTTTACAAACTTGAAATTTCCTGTGCACAGAGACAAGACTTATGGGGAATTAATATAAAAATACTATTTACTCTACTAAATATTTGTATTTAATGCTGTGTTTAATGTTAAGCTCTTTGATTTTTACTTCCCATTGTTGTAAAATAGATTTGTCAAAATTTCTTTAGCCTAGCAGAAGTAAGGGTGTACCCAATACAAAATCAACAGCAGATTCATTGAAAAACAAGGGGAAATACAAGACCAAATTCCTAAAAGCTCTGGCTGGCAAAATTTTCTTAAATACATAGCTTAAAATCTAGCTAAATTCTAGAAAATTCTCTAACCCATGGTTGTAGAAATTCACATATTGATTCTAAGGTGTGTGTAAATTTGGGAAATTTGGAAAAAATTTTTAGAATTTTAAAGGAGTACTAATAAAAGATACAAAAAATATTATAAAGGAATAGGATATACTTTCATAAGTTCAGAATAAAAATGCAAAGTGTCCTATTTTCTAATAAGTGAAGGGTAAAATTTTGCATATCTTTAAATTATTGTGTTAGAACATAGTAAAATGGGCAATTTAGTTCACTATGAGTTCAACTTGAACTCTTAGTGTTATTTCAATTGGATATAGTCTTATTATTGGGAAATTTAGTTGCTTGCTAATACTTATTTGAAAAAGAAAATCTTAATTGTTAAATTATATTTGTTATAGGACTTGGAATTTATAGACCTAATTACATATTATATTAATCTAAATGCTCATAGATCAAAGAACTTTTGTGGAATTTTCTGTTTGCTATTTTTACTCATGAAATATTTCATGGAGTTTAGCAAGATTTTAATTGGGGTATATATGAAAATAATGTGAACATTGCTATATTTAATTAATTTAATTTCTACTGTTGCATTTAGCAAGTATTCTAATTTAGAACCTTTATTTCTGTTCTGACACAGACTTAGGAAACAAGAAGAGATGAAGGTTTGTTTTTTGGTCTAGAAACAGAACTGAACAGAGCAGATTCCAAGCTGGAGTCCAGGTCTTTATTTGGAGACTTTAAGAGCTAAGTCAAACACATGGTGATGGAAGGAGAACTGACTGGGTGGTGAACACATGATGCAATCCTAAGCCCCAATTTCTGTGGTCCCTCCTCATTTGCAGCCAACTCTCATCTTTCCTCCCCTCCGTTTTACTCCTCCCCGCCCACATCTGTTTTACCATACCTAGCCCTGGTTATTTTTCAGAGTAGTATTTTATATCTTTTTGGCTCTAATTCTGAGACAACTGGAAATAAATAAGAGCAAACATATTATTTAAAAACTTATGGTGGGAAAGACTCCTAATTAATAATTCTAGGAAGAAATAAGATTTTATTACTATCAAACTTCATCGTATGTTTTATATATATTATAACATATTATATAGATTAATTTTTCATATTTTGATGAATAAAGAGTATTTTTTCCATAAACATAATTATATGTATCTTACTAACACAGAATGAGCTATGTTAGTAAACAAAAGACTTTTCCATAGAAATATATAGAGAGAGGGATTATTTTAATGCCATTGCATATACATTATTTTTGTTGTTTTTAATGACTATAATATTCTGTGGTATGCAGTGCATATTTAAACATTTCCCTTTGAAAGACATCAATCACTGACATCTGAAAATCTTATTATGGACTTTTGACTCCCTAGAGCCATTACTTTATTATTTAGTATGAGAAATTTATGCACAGAATAAATCTGTAGATTTGTACACTCAAACCTTTCTAGATAGCCTCTAAAACACACATTTGCCAATCTTATCATACAAACACATTAATTTTGCCAATACAACGGCCATAATTAGTGATTTTCAGTTTACCTAAGTTGCATTTCACTTGGTAGCAGTGAGAAGTTAGCTTTTTTTCCCCACATTTTCATCAATTTTGTGTTTGTGCATGTGGGTGTTGTTAAATGTTTATCCACACTTTTTGCCCATTTGTGAAGTTTGGCTCTGATGTAAGAGTGGCTCAGTGAAGTTAGTAAGAATGGTCCATTCAATTAAAGAAGAATGATGTGGCCAGAGCAAAGAGATGGGGGCCAGTGTAATGTTAGGTGCAGCTGCGAAGATAGGGCCAGAATAGAGGCAGCTTGAGAATCTTTTTAAATTTAAAATAGGATAGACCTTGTAATTGACATAGATGTGCAGAGAATGAGAAAAATAGAACTTTCTTTCTCTTTTAACACCATGAAAAAATGGTGACTTTTACTAATATCAGAATATATTTGGGAAGATTATATTGCTTACTTTTTCTATTTTGGAGGTGTTGAGTTTATATTTTTATAGTTTTATATAGTTGTTAATATATGGGGTATTAAGAAATGTTAATTGACAAGGAAATAAGTGAGCTGAAACCTGGATATATATATATATATTTTATAGATGTTAATTGAAAAATGAGTGCAAAGAGACCAAGAAAATAAAGAATAAAGTAAGAGGTGTTTAAGAAGGGAGTGATAATACAGTGTTGAATTCTATTAAGAGCTCAATTAAAAAAGGAATAAAAGGGCCCATTTAGTGAAGTGAGATCACTTATGACCAAAAAGAGTGCTGATGCCATGAAGTCATTGGGGCGGGGCCAGGTTTGAATAGCTTGAGTAGTGAGAATAAAACGTAAGAAATGGAGATGAAATGCAAACAGCACTTTGAGAACTTTTTCTTTTTTAAGAGCAATAGAGAGTGAGGATTGTAGGTAAACTGGTGGGAAGGATACTACTAAGAAAACACTGAATATTCAAAAGGAAAGGGGAATGATTAATAGTGTATGACCCTTGGGTGGCAGGAGTGTATGGATCCAGACACAGATGAGGAAGAGGAAGAAGAGAAGATGCATGCAGAGATAGGAAGAGAGCTGAGAGATTTTCAGTCTGATAACCTCGTGGCTTTTCATTTATCTGCAAGGTCATTTTCTGAGAATACGAGGGGATGTGGAAGAGTGAGAGATTTGTTAAGAATAGAGAATGTGTGATAAGATTGATTTTAGAGAATGTGAAAGAGTGGTGACCTGAGAAAAGTAATAGGACTCCTAGCAGCGCTAAATCTGTTTCATGTTGGTGACAATGAATTTATATTGCAACACACCTGAACTGTTCTAAAAGCACTTGGCTTCTCAGACATTGGCAGAGAGAAACAGATAATTAATTTCATATGTAGGAAAATAATTTTGTTAAACATTGGGACCAAAAGAAGTTCAAGGGAGTTCGTGTATTGGCAGAAACATATGGAATCAAGCCAGACATGGAGAAAGGTGAAGGAAGAAGCACACAGAGAAATAACACAAAGTAGAGTTGGAGACAAGGGCTAGGGAGGCTAATGTGATCAAAGTATTTTGAGCTAGCTGGGAAGGTAAGGGTGCTTGTGGAGGGTGGCAGGCTATAGTAAGACATTTTTGAAAGGAAACATTTAAAGGTATGACAAAGACCAACATGTTCCCATGGGAGTGGTTAGGTGAGGCATAGTGGACAAGTCCCTTGGAGATGCAGAGGCAAAGAGACTGAGTGACCAGGATGTGGGAGCATGACTGATACATTGAAAAGTTGTGATTGATCATCGCTGATGAATAAGGAGATTGCCGGGGAGTATCCAGGCAGCCGTGAGAAGGGGAACATGAATTTTAATGACACTCATATGTAAGTAGCAGAGGCTTGAGGAGCTGATATCAGTACTATGGTTCTGAATTATCAGGTACACACTAACAAGAGAGACAAACCTGGAATTCATAGTAAAATGATTTTATACCTGTCAGCTGGTGACTAATGAAGTCTCAAATTATATAGTTATTTATTATAACATACCAGACTATATTATGCTGTATCATGTGCTATAATAAACAAAATGTAAATATCATGCTATAGGTTTGATACCAACTACCACCAAGAATTATTTATCATAATTTATCCAGAAAAGCCAAAGACATAATTTCTATTCTGACAAATCTACATACTTTTCTATGTATCCTATGGTACTTTTGTTTCATATAACCTCTTATACAATAAGTAATTTGGTTCATTTTCCATTTCCTTTAAGACCTCAGACTTGATGGGGTTATTCTTATTAAGAAGTCTTTAAATTTAATATTTTTCTCATACATATTAAGTTGAAAGTTCTCAACAAGACAAGGAATAACAAGTGTTGGAGAGGCTGTGGAGTAAAAGGAACCTTCATACACTGTTGGTGGGAATCTAAATTGATATAGCCACTATTGAAAAACACTATGGAGGTTCCTCAAAAGAATAAAAATAGAATTACCATACAACCAGCAATCCCTGTTCTGAGTATCTACCCTAAAAATCTGAAAACATTTATCTGTAAAGACATGTATACCATTATGTTCATTGGAGCATTATTCATGGTGGCCAACACATGGAAACAACCAAAGTGTCTTTCAATAGATGATTGGATAAAGAAGATGTGGTACATATATACAATGGAATATTGCTTGGCCATAAGAAAAGATTAAATACTGACATTTGCAACAACATAGGTAGATTTTAAGATTATCATGCTAAGCAAAATTAGACAGAAAAAGTCAAGAACCATATGTATGGTATAAAACTGAAAGCAACAAATGAACAAGACAAACAAACAATCAAAAACTCATGGACATAGAACAGTTTAGTGGTTACCACAGGGTAAGGAGAGAGGTGGGCAGAAGAGAGTAAAGAGGATCAAATACATGGTGATGGAAGGAGAACTGCTGGATGGTAAGCACACAACGCAATATACTGATGATGCATTACAGAAATGTACAGTTGAATCATATATAATTTTACTAACCAATATCACCCCAATACATTTAACAAAAATTTAAAAAAATAATAAAAAATACTAATATATTCAAAGGCAATCAAATATTTACTGAGCATGTAATATGTGCTAGACAAATAGTGAATAAGAAGGATGATCCAGGATCTATTCATGAATCCATTCAACAAATATGTATTAAGCATCATCTACATGACAGGTAGTCTAGGGATACAGTCTAGGTACTAGGGATACAGCATTGAAAAGAAAGATATAAACCCACTCTCAGAGGATGAGAAGGATCTCCACGAGAATCCCAAGAACAGAGGAAGTGATATCTGAGCCAGTCTTTGATCAGTGTGGTAATGGAAAGGAAGAAACCTGAAGCAGTAAGAAAATATGTGGGCCAATGATAAAAGGTAGTTATTAATAAAACGTGTTTGCATGACAGTGGACAACTAGCTTGGCTGTAGCCAAAGGCCTGTGCTGAGTAGAAGTGGAACATACAATCGGAGGTAAATTGAAAAACAAACAAACCGTTGAAAGGTCTGTAATATATATTTAATTGTTTTCAAAGTATGAAATGTTGTGGAATGCTAAAGCAACAGTTTTCACTCTCTGATAGATATTTAGTGGGGGAGGCAAATGACAAATCAGCAGTTACGTAAGAACTTCCTTTGTAGTTTTTCACACATGCTTTAATTAACAAAATAACATAAGTCATTATTAGATTATTTTTTATCTAAAATCTTGCCTGGAGGTTCTTAAATGAGATTATCCACTGAATAATTTCATTAATTCTAGTCAGCCACAATTTTACATTGTTTCAAACTAATGATTTTCTACAAAATTTATTTTCAAATTTATTCTTCAAGTTGGTGAGTATGATTGCATCTACTTTTTGCCTTCTCTCAAGAAGTTAAAAATGTATGTCATTTTTTATATTAATTTCTTCTATCAACTCAGAATATATTAAATAATAGTTTGGGAAAAATAATTTTTGTAAAAATATACTACATGTTTATTTTATAAACAGTGGTATGAAATATGAACCCAGTTATCCCTTTTGTTGCTTTGTCTTGAAATTTTCCTGTTGTTGTATTTTTCCAACTGTCTCTCTTGTTTCCTAGAATTAATTTATTGAATAAGGCATCATTTTTTCATGATTTTGAAATGTTGAATCAGTAGGTGTGTTTATATTTGTTTTTTTTTTACATACTGACAAATTACTTTCCAGAAAGGAATGATTTAGATGAACCAGAAGCACATGTCAATGAATGCCTGTTTTCCTGGACATGGTCCAACTCTCTGTGATTACATTTGATTTATAAATATCTGCCGATTTTATAGGTGAAATGTAAGATATCATCAATATGTTAGTCTGCATTTCTTTGATTAGTGATGACATAAAAGTATTTTAATGGGCTTATTGGTGATAAAAATCTTTAGTAATAATTATGACGCTTCGGCAATTCAACCCCGCCCCTTTTCTCCCTTAATATTATACCTAAATGTTTGCTTGTACATCAGAATGAATGCATTATTCACTGTCTGATCTGATTCGATGATCACTTAACTATTGTCGTCATCTTTCTGTTGCATAGACATTAAAGAGAAATGCAGTAACTTACCACCTGAGCTGAAGCCATCCAAGTTTACAGAAAGATGCTTAAGCAAAAGTTGTTAGGAAAAATAGAAAAGGTGCAGTATTGTATATATATATATAATACATATGCATATGTAGGGTGCCAAAAATGTATACATATTTTAAGAAAGGAAAACTGTATTAAAATTGGAATACTCAGTATATACCAATAGCAAAAGATGAATACAAGTCACGTTTGACTTCTGCAATACAAGAGGTGCTCAAAGCGGTTTACCATCAGCATGCACACACTCTGATTATAGCGAACTACTGTTTGAGCAACATTGACCAAAGTGTCCACCTGTATACATTTTTTCTTTTTGAGGGCAGTGTCACTGGCCCCCACATGTGGGACCCGAACCGGGGCCGCTGGCTTCCCAAGACAGCACTTAACCACCGCGCCACTCGGCCGGCCCTGTATACATTTTTTGGAACCCCCAATATGTGTATTTATATTTATATTTATAATTATTATTAACTAGATATTAATTCTTGGGTTTGGAAGAGTATGTCTTTATAGGCCATTATAAAATTACAACCTTGTACTCATTACCTCTTTTCTATGTTACTTTTTTTTTTTTTTTTTTTTTAAAGATTTTATTGGGGAATTGGGGGCAAGGAACAGCGTTGGGGAACCGGGGAAAGGAAACAGACAAATTGCTGTCCTTTTGTTCTTCAGTCTAGTTGTGGAGGACATTGTTTCACTGGCCCATGTTGGTATCATCATTGGGCTCTCCCCCGGGTGAGACAGATCGGTCACGGGACTCTGGAAGGCTGTTTACAGTGGCTCTTGGCAGCTCACACCGGCTGCCAGCCGCTCACACTGGCTGCCGGTGCCGGCCACTCACTGTAGCCTAGGGCAGCCCACTGCAGCAGGGGCTACAGCTATGCTGTCCCAGGGACTCACAGCAGCCCAGCTCCAGGTGGAGCTGTTGTTCACCATCTTAGCTGTAGAGGACGGTGTCACTGGCCCTCATATGTGGGATCTGAACTGGGGCCGCTGGCGTCCCAAGCCAGCTCTTAACCAACGCGCCACTCGGCCGGCCCTTCCATGTTACTTTTAAATTATTTAAAAATAATTCTTGATGTTAGCCTTTAATTCAGTTCAGTCCTACTCAATCCCACAAATATTTTATATGGGCATGCTCTGAAGTTACAGGACCTGCACAGATGAAGAAGTAATAACCACTTAGCTTCAAAGAACTAACAAAATTTGTTAGAACAAAGACAGATTATACAAAAAAAACTTAATATTTTGTAGGTAAAACTTATAATACTACATGATTAATTGGATATTGGAGATAAAGCTGGAAAATTAATAGAATGTTATAAAAAGGGTTTCTAGCTTAAGTGTTTGGGTGGTTAGTCACCTTACCCAACTTAAGAAAAACAACGATTGACCCTGTAAAAGTCAGATCATATATAGCATTTGAATTGTCTCTTGGTAGCTCAGAGCAAAATGACCACAATAAAATTGGATTTGAAAGGATGGATGTACAGGGAGATGTTGGAAACAGTTGTGAAAGACTTTCGTGAATAGTAAGACTGCTGATGGAGATGATGTGGGTGATAAGTGTATCATAGAGAAAGAAACATGTAAGACTTGAACAGAGAAAGACCAAAGAAAGGTATATGTGAATACATGTCTAGAGAGAAGGAGAAAAAACTCTGTCAAATTAAGAACACAAAATGCAATATACCTATAAATGATGTATTTTGGAATTGTGTACTTGAAGACTATATAATTTTACTAACCAATGTCACACCAATAAATTTTATAAAAATTAAAAAAACAGTGGTCTAGTCAAGTGCCAGTGGAAAATTATATCTTCAGATTTAGCAATTTGATTTTTGTTTGATTAGGGAGAAAAGCATTATAAGTTACAACTAAGAGTTAAGGTGCTGAAAAAAACGGTATCATGGGATACAATGAGTCCAAATATACTTTTCACAATTTTGGCTGAAAACAACATAGGAAAATTGGCAATAAAAAGCAAAGGATGATGAAGCAAGACAAGGGATTATATTAAACATTGTTAGATTTGAGCCCACGTATAGACTAATATGGCAAAGTTTATAGAAAGAGATGATGAAGATGCTGGCAATAAAGGAGAAATTTCCTCTTAGGGAATAAATATTTTAGAGGAGATGAGGTGGCATGGAATAAAGAGAACATATAAAATGTTTTGACTTTGGCCACAGAGAAATTGATCATCCTCTAAATCAAAAGGAAGGTAATGACATTTAGGTATAAATACATGAATAACAAATGTATAAATATGCAGGTAAGGGGGTGGGCAAGTTAAGGGAATTCATGGCCTCAAATTTATTGGTAAAACAAGAGAAATGTTTATTTTGATGTTTGAATAGAGTCTCAGAGAGTCTTGATATATCTCTATCTCTATATCTCTGTCTCTATCTTGTCTCTGTCTCTACCTCTGTCTCTATCTCTATACCTATAGCCATACCCATATCTATATCTGCATCTATATATATGTGTGTATATGTGTGTGTGTATATATTTATATTTAAGGAGGCACTTGGGGCAGAAATTGACCAAAATGAAGAAGATTGAACATGTTAGTGTTTAGCCACCTCATTGTCAAATCTTAAAATCTAAAGGTAAAGTTTAAATCCTCATGCTTTCCCATTTAACACATTCAAATAATCACAAAGCATGATATGTTCAAACCAACCTTCTCTCATTTTTGATTGAGGTCTGTTTTCTTCAAAATTACTGCAAGAGACTCCCAAAAGGTCTCTCATCTACCACTCTAGACCATTTAAAATCTTTTCTTCCTGTTGCAAGAAAAATGATCAAGGCTTTTTAAAATAACTCCCAGGAAAGGTTTCCTATTAGTTTTAAAATAGAAAAAATTAGCTCTATAGTCTTACAGAATATGACTCTGGCCCATCTATCCATCTCACTCCCTTCTTTGCTCTCTGAGTTCAATCTGACTATAATTTTAGTTCCATGAATACACCAAGGTTGCTGTCATCTAGGAGCCTTTATAGTTGCTGCCTCTGAGTGGAAGACCCCTTCAAAATCTCATATATATATATATATAACATATATATGTTATATATATATATAACATATATATATAACATATATATATAAATATATATATATAACATATATATGTTATATATATATAACATATATATATAAATATATATATATAACATATATATGTTATATATATATGTATATATATATATTATATATATATACATATATATATATTTTTTTTTTTTGAGGGCAGTGTCACTGGCCCTCACATGTGGGACCCAAACCGGGGCCGCTGGCCTCCCAAGCCAGCGCCCAACCACCGTGCCACTCGGTCAGCCCCAAAATCTCTCATTTTTAAAAAATTAATTATTTTTTCTCATGTCTTTTTCTCATATGTTTAGGTTAAATTTGGCTAACATTGTCATAAAATTTGTGACAATTATTTATTATTTCAATGTAAAGAAAAATATATTTTACTTCCACCTTGACTAATAGATTGATTGATTGATTAATGAATATTAATGTTCACCTGGAATTTAGAAATCAATATTTTTACTTGCATGGCATATTTTTATTTAAATGACAATTTTTTCTCTAGGTGCATTTGTCTTGTGGTTTACTAACAAAGAGAGCATATTTTAGGATTATGTGCAGTTAATAATTTGCACAACGCTAGGCAAAGGTTGCTCAAAGGTGCTGGTAAGGGTGGTTCAGGTGACATACCTTGGGCAAAAGCCAACATCCATTCATGAGAAAAACTCATTCATGATAGCACCCATTCATTAGAGTAAACTAGGAATAGAGGAAAACTTCTTTAACTTAATAAAGGACATTTACAAAAAAAAAAAATGCCCGCTACAGCTAGCATCATACTTAATGGTGAAAAACTAGAAGCTTTCCTGTTAATATTAAGAATAAGGCAAGAATATTTCCTCTCAACAGTTTTTTTTTCACATCATACTGGAAACCCTAGAGATGACATCAGACTAGAAAAGGAAAAAAAACAGGTATACCAATCAGGAAGGAATAAATAAAACTGTCTTTGTTGGCAGATGGCATGAGCATATATGCAGAAAATCTGAAAGAATTGGCCAAAAAGTAACCCTGAAACTAATAAGTGATTATAGCAAGGTTTTAGGATGCAGGTTAATATACAAAATTCGATTGCTTTCCTACAGATCAGCAAACTATAAGTGGAATTTGAAATTAAAAATGCAAAACCACTTATGTTAGCAACCTCAAAAATGAAATACTTAGGTGTAAATATCACAAAATATGTACAAATCCTATATAAGGAAAACTGCAGGGCTGGCTGAGTGGCACGGTGGTTAAGAGCTGGCTTGGGATGCCAGTGGCCCAGGTTCAGATCCCACATATGAGGGCCAGTGAGACTGCCCTCTAAAAAAAACAAAAAACAAACAAACAAAAAAAAAAACAAAAAAAAAACAACTGCAAGCTCTGATGAAAGATATGAAAGAACTAAATAAATGGAGGGACATTACATGTTCATGGATAGGAAGACTCAATATTGTTGAGATGTTAGTTCTTCCCAGTTTGATTTCTAGATTCAGTATGATTCCAAACAAAATTCCAGTGTTATTTTATGGATATTAACAAACTGATTCTAAACTTTATATGAAGAGGCAAAAGACCCAGGATAGCCAACACAATACTGAAATAGAAGAACATATTTGGAGAATTAATATAGCTTGATTTCGACTTACTATAAAGTTACAGTAATCAGGACCATGTGGTATTGGTGAAAGAACAGACAGTTAGATCAGTGGAATACAGCACAGAGCCCAGAAACAGATCCACAGAAATACATTCAACTGAGCAAAGGCTGTACATGAAGAAAAGATAGTTATTTTTTAAACAAGTGGTGCTGAAACAAATGGGCATCCACATACAAAAACATATTAATTTAGACACAGTCCTTATATCCTTCACAGACGTTAACTGAAAATGGATCCTATATCTAAATATAAAATGCAAAGCAATAAGACTCCTAGAAACAGCACAGGAGAACATCTAAATGACTTTGGGTACAGTAATGATTTTTTAGATATAACACCGAAGGCATAATCCAGGAAAGGCACAATCGTTAAGCTGGACTCCATTAAAATTAAAAATTTCCATTTTGCAAAAGACACTGGTAAGAGCATTAAATGACAACTCACAGACTGGGAGAAATTATTTACAAAAAGCATGTCTGATAAATGATGAGTATCCAATATATACAAATAAGTCAAAAAGTCAACAATAAGAAAACAAACAATCTTATTAAAAAATGGGCCAAAGAGCTTAACAGACACCTCACTAAAGAAGATATACAGATGGCAAGTAAATAAATGAAAAGATGCTTTACATCAATAAACCATCAGGGAAATACAAAGTAAAACAACAAGATACTGTCATAGACCTGTTAAAATGGCCCAAATCAGAATACATAACACCAATGCTGGTGAAGAATTGGCATGGCAATACAGAATGTCAACCAGTACAGCACTAGAAGACAGTCTGGCAGTTTCCTACAAAATTAAACATATTCTTATATCATCCAGCAATTGCACTTTTGTTATTTACCCAAATAAGTTGGAAACTTATGTCGACACAAATACAGCACACAGGTGTGTATAGCAGCGTTACTCATAATTGCCCAAACTTGGAAGTGACCAAGGTGTCCTTCAGCAGGTAATGGCTAAACTGTTGTACATGTAGACAATGAAATACTATTCAGCTTTAAAAATCAATGAGCTACCAAGTCATGCATAGACATAGAGAAACTTTAAATGCATATCACAAAGTGAAAGAGGCCAATCTGAAAAGGCTACATACTTTATGATTCCAACTACATCACATTCAGGAAAAGGCCAAATTATGGATATGGTGAAAAGATCAAGATTTGCCTGGTGTTTGGGAATAGGGAGATTGAATAGGCAGAGCCCAGAGGGTTTTTAAAACAGTAAAACTATTCTATATCATACTATAGGTGTGGATATATGTCATTATCCATTTGTCAAAATCCATGGACTGTAACAGTAAGACTGTAACACTATTGTAAACTGTGGATGTGATTGAGAATAATGTATCGATGTAGGTTTATCATTTGTAACAAATGTACCTCTCTGGTGTGGAATATTGACAGTAAGAGGGCTGAAGGAGGGGGTGATTGAAGATTGGAGTAGATTGGAACTCTGTACTTTTAGCTCAATTTTTCTGGGAATCTAAACCTGCCTTAAAAAATAAAGTTTATTTAAAAGGAAAATAAAAAGATTGTTCAAGAAAAAGGGAGGATGGCTTCAGAGGTGGCATAGTTTTTTTTTTGTTTTTTAATAAAGTTTTTATTGGGGAATTGGGGGAGGGAACAGCGTTGGGGAATCGGAGAAGGGAAACAGACAAGTTGCTGTCCTTTTGTTCTTCAGTCTAGTTGTGGAGGACGTTGCTTCACTGGCCCATGTTGGTATCATCATTGCACTCTTCTTGGGTGAGGCAGATCAGTTGCTGGCCTCTGGATGGCCACTCACAGTGGCTCTTGACAGCTCACACCAGCTGCCAGCCGCTCATGCTGGCTGCCGGCCACTCACTCACTGTAGCCTATGGCAGCCCACTGCAGCAGGAGCTGCAGCTATGCCATCCCTGGGACTCACAGCAGCCCAGCTCCAGGTGGAGCTGTTGTTCACCATCTTAGCTGTAGAGGCCAGTGCCACTGGCCCTCATTTGTGGAATCCAAACCAGGGCCGCTGGTGTCCCAAGCCAGCTCTTAACCAACGCACCACTTGTCTGGTTACAGAGATGGCACAGTTTTTGAATCTCCCAAATTTCCTGACAAAAATATATGGAGCAATTAGAAAAGAAACATTTTAATCAACTCTAGATAAGAAAATAAATCTTCAGCTCCAGAATTTCAGTGGATATAGCCAGATCATCACAATTTTGTGAACGATGAAGGGAGGAAAAAGAAGGCAGAGGATATTTATATGACTGTGGACCCTGAAATCAACAAGTACTCATGATTTGTGCACCTCACTCAGAATGGAGAAATTGTCCAAACTGGGTGGGGATTGTTAGGCTCCAATCTGTTTGTTGTTGAGTACAAAGGGGCTCACATTAGATCTGAGAATGTTGAGGTTGCCTGAGTCCTCAGAAGCAGCCAGACAGCATAAAGCCCATACATAGAAATTGTAGGAATAGGACATGAATCAATCTGGCAAGCACTCTTTGGGGTAAAGACAAAGAGTCAGATATTAATGAAGGATGTAACACAGCAAACATACATAGAAAAAATGAGAGAGGCATAGGTAAAATACAGAGGCCACATTTTTTTAATGTCATAACAACCATGGGAAAGGAAACCCTAGAGCCATGAAGTAAGTTATCCTCACCTCACAAATTGTTCTAAAAAGTCCATTAGAACCTTTGGAATGATGGTAAAACCTCATTCAGGATATTGTTAGGGACAATAATAGAATAATGATTTGACTACTGGAGAAAATGACTTACCAGATTTGATACTTATAGAAATTAACATACATACCAGAAAAATATGGCTGTAAAGCAGAAGAAAACTATAATGTAATATTTCAAAATGGACTGTAGGAAATTCAAAAGTATATAAATTATAAAAGAAATAGTAAATCAGATTTAGGAAAGCTCATGGATGAGATGGTTAGAAATAAATGGCATACAAAAATTCTTTAGAACTCTTGAGAAAATTAGAAATCAAAGAAACAAACATTTCAGAAAGAGATTAATGAGGAAAGAATCAAGGAAAACAGAAGATAAAAAATGGTAAAGTGAAAAAATATCAAACAGAAGTGAAGAAGGAAATAAAAATGGATTTGAGAGTCACAGTTATATATGAGTCAAGGAAGATCCAAAAGAAATACAGGAAGAAAAAATTAAATTAATAAAACAAAACACAATATTAAAAACTATAATTCAAGAATACTTTTCTCAAATAAGACTAAAGCCTATGTATTAAAACTACTCTCTATGTAAATATAACAAGCCAGAATGGCCAACATTGAGCCATATTCTAATAAAAAACTTTGGATTTTAGAGAAAAAAATGTTTTGAGGATTTAAGCAAAAGTATCAAATTAATTACAAGAGAATGAAAATTAAACTGGCCTAAAATTTTTTGATAGAAACATTTTATGCCAGAAGGTAGTAACATATTTAAGATAGAAAAAGAATCTGCTACCCAAGAATTTTTTAGTCAGTGAAACTGACCATCACAAAAAAAGCTTCATAAATACTCTTAAAATATGCCAGAAATCAGGGAATTTGTTCCTGAGTCCTTCTTCAGTCTCAAAGAATGACTGGAAAATTTTTAATAGGATTACTGGTGGACATTGAATATATGTAACAGTAGAACTAAGACAAAATTATGGGAATAGGATGACAGAATAGTATGTAAATATTATACGGTCTGATAATTAAAAATTAGAGGGGAAAAGAAGAAAGTATGTGAAGTGTATAATTTTTTATTTTATTAATTTTTATTAAATATATTGGGGTGACATTGGTTAGTAAAATTATATGTTTCAACTGTACAATTCTATAATACCTTACCTATATATTGCATTGTGTGTTCACCACCCAGAGTCAGTTCTTCCATCACTTTATATTTGACCCCTTTATCCTCTTCTACCTTGTCTATGTCTGTGTCTATGAGTTTTTGCTTCTTTCTTTGGTCTTGTTCATTTGTAGCTTTCAGTTTTATATCCCACATATTAGTGAAATCATATGGTTCTCGACATTTTCTGATGTTTCTTTTTCTTTTTGTAGGAGGGAGAAGAGGATCTATCTAATTTATTTCACTTAGCATCATAATCTCAAGATCCATCCATGTTGTTTTATATATATCTCAAAGGAAATTATACGAGTTTCAATTTACTTTGAGTTATTTTTATTGTGTCTTTTTTTATATTGTCTCAGCATAGATTTCATTAAAGTGTAAACGCCAAAAGAATCAACCCGAATTGTTGCATATAATAAAGTGTATGATGTATACCATTATTTAAATGAAAACATCAATATGAATGTCTATAGAAATAGTAGACATAAGAATCTTCAATTTTAAGAGAGCAATAGTGAGCCTCACATTATTTGGCATTGTCAAGAAATGATTTCATTGTATTAGTGCTTTAATTTGGGTAATAGCAACAGTAGAGCAAGAATATTTTTAACTTACTTCATGAAAATAAAATAAATGGAAATACAATTATTTCTAATAAATAGCAATGCATACATGCATGTATAAATATGATTATTTAGTTTACGAAAAATAATAAAGCATAATTAATAGTATACACATATAGCAAGCCAACATGAGCAATTGTTATTTAAGGTCACAAATATTACTTTTGATTCCAGAGAGAGAACTAAGGCTTTAAATGCCATTTTTCTAGATTTAAGATAACTTAATATTTGGGTTTGAGTCTGAACTCAGTTTCCTAGAGTCTACATGGAAGTGCATATCTTAGGAATGATGGGGAGCAAATATTCTCCATTTTCTTGACACAAGATGAAGAATGATTTTAAAATTACATTTTATACACTATAGATATTTTGAATTTAAAATTTTGTTTTTTGATGTTCCTGTGTCATTTATTTTGTGGTTCAAGTTTTCTTTTTTGGCTCTCCACATTAGTTAGGTGACATATTTTTTTAAATTACTTTTTCTTTTTTAAATTAAATTTATTGGGGTGACAGCAGTTAATAATATTTCATAGGTTTCCAGTGTACAATTCTCTAACACATCACCTATATATCACATTGTGTGATCACTGCCCAGAGTCAGCTCTCTTTCCATCACCACTTATTTGATCCCTTTTACCCTCATCTACCACCCTCTCCCCACTTACCCACTGGTAACCCATAGACTATTGTCTGTGTTCATGAGTTTTTGTTTCTCAGTTTATCTTGTTCCTTTATTGCTTTCAGTTTTATATTCCATATATGACTGATCATATGGTTCTCAACTTTTTCTGTCTGATTTATTTCACTTAGCATGATAATCTCAAGATCCATCTGTGTTGTTGCAAATGGCAGTATTTCATCTTTTCTTCTGGCAGAGTGATATTCTATTGTGTTTATACACCACATATTCTTTATCCAAAGCTGTTGAAGGACATATTCTCTGATCACAAGACTTTGAATTTGGATATCAACTGCAAAAAGAAAGCAGGAAAAACCACAAATATGTGGAGATTAAACAACATTCTATTAAAGAACTGCTGAGTCAAAGAAGAAATAAAAGGAGAGATCAAAAGAGACATAGACGCAAAAGAGAGTGAAACTACATCCTATCAAAATTGTTGGAATGCAGCAAAACAGTAATAAGAGGAAAGTTATATCATTACAGGCTTATCTCAAAAAACAAGAAAAACCCCAAATATCCTACCATCACACCTTAAAGAACTAGAAAAAGAAGAACAAATGAAACCCAAAGTCAGCAGAAGGAAGGAAATAATAAAAATCAGAACAGAACTAAATGAAATAGAGAAGAAAAAGGTAAGAGAAAAAATTAAGCAACAAAGAGCTTGTTCTTTGAAAAGATTAATAAAATTGACAAACCCTTGGCTACACTCATTAAGATAAAAAGAGAAAAGACACAAATAAAGAAAATTAGAAATGAAAGAGGAGAAATTACCATGAATACCACAGAAATACAAAGGATCACACAACAATAGTATGAAGGAATATATACTACGAAATTACATTTCCTTGTGCCACATAATTTGACTTGGGGCTTGTCATTTACACCAAATATTCCTAGTAAAATATAGACAACTAGTCATAATTGAAAGGTGAATTAATGAATGATATTATGAGTAGTTATTTAATATTTCCATCTCAGGCATAGCTTCATATTGTATATATTTTACCCTTCCAAGGGATATCTATTTTTATCAGAGGAAATCTGCAGATTAAATTATTTATTTAAAAAGAATAAAATTGAAGACAAGAACTAGGGCAGAGAAATATGTATGCTATTTTGGGAATGATGGACTTTGTGCCAGGTACAATATAGTTAGGAATGTAGTAATTTCTCAGAATAATTAGTGATTAATATTATTAAACACCCATTGATAACAGGGATTATGATTTTTAGAAATTTTTTCTTTAGAGCACTTAGCCTGTAATTACTTTTGGATTTCAGAACTATCATAAATATCTTGTCTCCTTTTTCTTTTTTTACAGAAGGAACATTTATTAAGAGGAGGGTTTGCTAGGCAGAGTCTGCTGGAGACCACTGCCTCATGCGTCCTTTTTCTAATAAAACATTTTAATTTGTAATACAGGCATTGTAATGGTGTTAAAATATTTCTGTGGACTCTGACTTTAAATTAATGAAGATGTTATTATTCATGAACTATGTACCTTACTAATTACTTCTTTTTATGCTCTAACAAATATCAACAAATATAGAATATCTAAAAAATGTATTTAAGTGCTGGTTGAGTGGCGCACTGGTTAAGAGCTGGCTTGGGATGCCAGGCACCCCAGTTCGGATCCCACATAGAGGGCAAGTGACACTGCCTTCTACAGCTAAGATGGTGAACAACAGCTCCACCTGGAGCTGGGCTGCTGTGAGTCCCCGGGGCAGCATAGCTGCAGCCCCTGCTGCAGTGGGTTGCCATAGGCTACAGTGAGTGGCTGGCAGCCAGCAGGAGCAGCTGGCAGCCGGAGTGAGCTGCCAAAAGCCGCAGTGAGCGGCCTTCCAGAGGCTGGCGATCCATCTGCCTCACCCGGGAAGAGCGCAATAATAATCCCAACATGGGCCAGTGAAGCAACATCCTCCACAACTAGACTGAAGAACAAAAGGACAGCAACTTGTCTGTTCCCCTTCCCCAATTCCCCAATGCTGTTCCCCTCCCCCCATTCCCCAATAAAAGTCTTTAAAAAAATGTATTTAACCATGAGACACTTACTTAAATCTCCAAAGCATTTTAAACGAGACCTTTAGATTCTTCTACTGGGAACTGAGCCCACCTCACCCTCTACCCCACCCACTTTTACCGCAAGGGATCTCGTCACTGCATATACCATTCACTCTTAAGTACACTTACCTTAGAGCACAGTCTCGGACACCACTCAGCTGCAGAGATGAGTAACCAAAGAGTAACCTATGCAGAGCTGAATTGGGCTAAGGACTCCAGGAGACAGCAAATAAAACCTAAGGGCACTAAGGGCTCCATTTCAGTAACTGAGCAGGAAATAACCTATGCAGAATTAAATCTTCAAAATGCTTCACACGATCTTCAAGGGAGTGACAAGAACTACCACTGCAAAGGTAAAATATTTAATAGATACACAGTATCACCATTCCAGAATGTGCAGTTGGGGTGCAGAGATGTGGGGAAACAGTAGGGAATACGTGGGGAGACATTTTTGATTTGTGGGGTTCAGTGCTTGAAGTTGGAATACAGTATTCTAATATGAAATCTGAGACTAATTTTACTCAGGTGTCATTGTAATGTGTAGTCTTTGACCAGCAACTCATGGAACGTTGTATTTCCTGACAATGCAATGGTATATTTGTGAGGAAGATTGCAATGGTAGATATGATTCTGGGGTTCAAGTTTATGTTTATGATTCCCTCTTCAGGAAGGCTCTCTGTGTGTAAACTGTGTAAACAGGTGTTTCCATCTCACTTCCTCAGTGTTTCCCTTTCTCTCCCTGTATATTTTCCATCTCCTCCAGAGAAGCTCATTGCTGGGGTCCTGGGAGTCATCTGCCTTGCCTTGCTGTCCACTGTGGTAACGATAGTTGTTACTCCCTGTAAGTATATTTTTGAAAGATTATAACGGGACATTTCACTTTAATGATCATCGCACTTCTAAACATTTCATAATATTATGGAATAGAACTCTCATTTTAGAGTATGAATTTAGGCTAAATGTGGAATGTTTTTCAGAGTTTATCAAAAGTATAAATAACAAAATGATTCAAAAGAAATATATATATATATATACACACATATATATAAAGATTTCATAACTCAAAGACATTCTTTAAGAGAATAAAAGATCTTATTGAGAAATACTAATTCTTGAGATTGGTTAAACCAATACTGGAAGAAATGGTGATATTTGATTCTATAAGCTTTTGAAATATTTATCCCCAACTGCTCATTATTTATTTATTTATTTATTTATTTTTTAGCTAAGCTATCCTGCCACCTGTTGGCAGCTCAGCGGCAGCTCAGCTCAAGCTGGGCATTGAACTGCTGTTGCTCAGAGCTCAGCTTGCACTCTTTTTTTTTTGAGGGCAGTGTCACTGGCCCTCATATGTGGGACCCGAACCGGGGTCGCTGGCTTCCCAAACCAGCGCTTAACCACTGCACCACTCGGCCGGCCCCTCAGCTTGCGTTCTTCAGTGAGCTCTTAACCAACTGAGCCACTCGGCCGGCCCAACTCTTCATTATTTTATTGTCTTGGTAAAATCAATTTTATTTCAAATTTTTCTAAACTTAAACAATACCCCAAACTTCAAACTAATAACCTAAAATTATTATGATTTATTTAGATCAAGATTAATTTTTTATAAGAATTACTCTTTTTTTTCTTGCTACTGTAATACCAGAGCAGAACAATTCACCCCCAACAACAGGGATTGAGAAAGGTACATTATGATTTTCAAAGTTCTGACATTAGCACAGTTTATTTTTTTGTCTATCTCAAGGATGCAAAAATATAATAGATTTTTTGGGGAAGAACACAATTATAAAATGTGGCAATAAATGTTTATAAATAATGAGTATGAGTGTTTTTTTCTTATGCAACAATATGAAGAAACCTTCATTTAAAATCGTCATACTTTATTGTTGCCTATAGGCTCAAATTTTCTACTTCTTTAATTAGATGAAAGAAATAATATTGCTATTCTAAAAAAGTGAATTCATTCACTGACTTTCAGGACATTAAAGATGGATATAAATAACTGCTTATGTGTTTGCTCTATATGAGCACATAAATTGGGGAATGAGAGGTTACCTTTCTCTGTGAATGTGTGTTATTGTGTTTTGTATTATATGTACCAGCCTGTGAGGGTGCATGGATATGATGTGCACACATATGTTTATAACTATGCATATATGTAGGTTAATTTTTGCTTTTATAAATTCAGGTTATTAGTAAATAATAATTCATAAGCTTTCTCAGCCTATTATTGTGGCTGTTGTCCAAAGTAGTGGTTTACATATTCCAACAACTGCTACTACACTAGCACTGAAAGTAAAACATGGACTGAGAGTCAGATGGCCTGTGCTTCCAAGAACTCTGCTTCTTATAGATGATGAAGAAAATGTTACATTTTAAATGACAAAGAATTTATCAAAAGCTTATTTCAATTGATATTTTATTAGCAAGTTCATACATAGTTTTGTACATATTTTTGGTTTTTATTTGAAAGTCTGTTAATAGTTCATTGTTTGACTCTATAATATTTTATTTATATTTTATACCACTAATGCACATTTGACAATTTCCAGTTAATGCTTTTCATAAGAAACCAGGTTTCTATACTTTTTTTCTAAAAACTTTGCTATTTAATTTTTATCATACATCAAAGACACTAAACATATCATAATTGTGGCAGATTGATTATCAAGTAAACAGAATCATATAATTATTAATCAGATTACAGAATAGCCATTTCCAGTACTCAGTAGCCCTGCTCCTGTTTATTCTCTCATCACTTCTCCTCCTTCCTTATTTAATCACTGTCCTGGCTTTCATATGATGGGATGTTGGTTGGTTTTTGAATTTCATATAAATGGAATCATTCAGTATGCTTTTTTATCATCCTGCCTTTTTCACTTCATATGATAATTTTGCAATTTATTCTTACTATTGTACTTATCTGTACTTTGTTCATTTCTAATGCTGAGTTATGTAAATACAACATTTTAAAATCCATTCTCTCTGATGTCTCCAGATGGGGATGTGAGTCTCATGCCCTCAGGATAAAGAGGCTTCCAGGGTTCTGCACTTTAGTCATGGGATCCCCTTTGCTGGTCCCACCTCCAAGCCCCCTTCCCTGGTGGGGAAGGAGAAGCATTTCCTCTGGCTGCTCCTGTGAGCAGCTGTCCTGATGGATCACCGCCAGGCTGCCTGCTGTTGCTGGGCAGGATTCTGTCTCCAAAGCAGAGGAGGGATGCTTTCTTTGAGCCACCGCTATTGCTGGGTTGGGTATTGGGAAGCAGCAGGCATTTCTTCTGTAGGGTGGGGATATAAGATACCCTGTCACTCTGTTGTTCCCAATTCCCGGGCACTAAACCATGTCCCCTCTCTTATTCCACCTTTCAGAGTTCTTCTTTACTTGTATCTTTCATTAGCTCTAGAATTTATAGTTGTGCTTAGCAGGGAGTAGCAGAGAACTGAGCCTCTGACACCTTGTGTGGACCATTGGATTCCACCAACACAGAAACAGATTGATCCGGGACTTATCGCGTTACAGAACTATGTGGGGCACAAAAAAAAAAAAAAACAAATTCTTTGCTTCCATGTCATTTATTTCATTAATTATAATCCCTTCATTTTTTTCTAAAACCTGAACTCTGAGAAGTGTAGAAAACTACATTGATTTTGTCACAGTATCGAATAGGTTCAGCAAGTATTTGGAAACTTATTTAAAGCCTTGTTATGTTAGTTTTTTCAACATGGGTAACTGTTAATCACATAAATCAGAATTTTCTTTATTAACATAACTACTAAGTCTAAATGTGTAAGAGTTAATTTTCTTTTTTTTTTTTAGGGCAGTGTCACTGGCCCTCACATGTGGGACCCGAACCAGCGCCCAACCACCGCGCCACTTGGCCGGTCCTGTAAGAGTTAATTTTAAATCAAGTACAAACATTGCTTAAAATTTTGGCAATATAAAATGTGTTTTTTGCCATAACACATATTGTTAGTGTTAGATTAGGATTCAACACACTTAATTTGTTCTGCAATTAAGGATCCTATGAAATAATACACTACTTGCATTAAAAAATTAATATAAACTTTCATAATGAATGTTTAAATAAAATTTCTTTATTTTGGGGTAGCAATTTCTGAGTTCCATATCACTTGTATCATGGATTTGCGTCTTTCGTAACAGCAGTGATCATCAATGGATATTGATAAATGGTTCACCTTCTAAACTAAAGTAAGTTGTTTTTTAAAAGCTATATAGAAGAAAAAAAAAACAGAAAAATTTAGAATAGTAGTGTTAATACATTTGTTTCAGTTGAATTATAAACATGAAGAATGATGGTCAATGGTAACAAAATGTTGATATAAATATTAAAAAATGACTATCCAGTTTCCCTAATATTGAGTACCTCTTTTCAATATTACATGAAATATGTCATTATTGATTTTGAAAATATTTTTCTATTACAGTTACATGGAAAATGATATTGTTTCATGGATTGTGAATCCCCATATGATATAACAACAGAATATGCATTTTTCTCCTTCACAGGAAGCAGAATCATTATCACCCAATGATGACTGTGCCATGCTACACTCATTTGACCTATCAAGTGTTTGTGGATCTCCAAAAATGTATCTTTGCAAGCATAAGCTTTACAGTTAAAATACTTCCTTTGGGATTCTGTTGGGTAACTTTTTCATGAAATGAAAATGATATTATGATTGCATACAATTTAAAATAATTACATTATGTATTCTAATAATGAAAAAGGTTTTCATAATAATTATTGGAAAATGATATACATATCCACAGATAGCATTCCTTTTTTTTTTTTTTTAAGCATGAGCCATCCTGCCACCTGTTGGCAGCTCAGCAGCAACTCAGCTTGGGCTGGGCATCGAACTGCTGTTGCTCAGAGCTCAGCTCACACTCTTGAGTGAGCTCTTAACCAACTGAGCCACTCAGCCAGCCCTAGATAGCATTCCTTTTAACGACTGGCTTTTATTGTTCATTATATTTGTGGCATTCAGTCTTTTTAAAAGATCATGTTGTATCATGTTGTATGAGTCAATTTATAGTAAATGCCAAGAATAAGCAAACACATGGAAGGAGAAAGTGGATTTGTAGTTGCCAAGTGGTGAAGGTGTTGGGCATAGGAAGTGTCTGCTAATTGGCACACTGTTTCATTTGGGGGTGGAAAGCATTTTCTTTCTTTTTACTTTTAAAAACTTAATTTAAAAACACTTTTATTAAATTTATTGAGATAACATTGATTAGTAAATTACATAGGTTTCAAGCTTACAATTCTGTAATACATCATGTATATATTACATTGTGTGTTCACCACCCAGAGTCAGTTCTCCCTCCATCACCATTTATTTGACCCTCTATATCCTCTTCTAGTACCCCTTTATCCCCTTACCATCTGGAAAACTTTCTAAATTTTGATAGAGGTGATGGTTGCAAACTCTGTGAATATACTGAAAATTACTGATTTATACACTGTAATTGGATGAATCTTATACATAAATTACATCTCAATAAAGCTGTTAAAAAACACTTGGCTTTATAGTTGGACTACATTTAAACTTTAAGTTATTTATAAAGATTAGTCAATTTACAATATTGACTCTTTCAATCAATATCATGCTTTACCCTTCTGTGTACTAGGCTTTCTTTAGTTTCACTAATATATTTTTTATTTTTCTATATTGAAGTATTACAGAAACATAGGTATTTCACAGTCATGATTCTATAAATAGCATTCTTATTTGTGAATTTTCTTTAGTAATTTTGCTACTTTAGACAGAAATGCTATTGAGGTTTACATGTTGATCTTATATCCAATGTCTTGTCTTCACTGATTGTTTGTATTCATTCTATCATTTCAAACTATATTCTTCTGAATTTTTAAACAGTAATTTCATTTGTAAATAATCACACTTTTATTTATTTTTCCCTGGTTCAGTTACTTTTTTCCTTGATTTATTTTCACATGCTAGGTAGGGTTTTATTTCCAGTGTTCAATAGAATAGACAATAAAGGTTCTATGTTATCCTTTCTACTTTAGGAGAAAATATTTAACAATTTCATCCATAAGTATGAGGTTTGTTTAAAGTTTTTTTCATCATACCTTTCTCATATAAGTGCAATTCCATGATATTGCAATTTTTCTGACAGAGTTTATAATTAATCAGTGTTTCATTTTTATTATGGTTGCATCCATTGGAGTGATAAATGTTTCTCTGTATATTGTTTAGGAAGTAAACTACCTTTATTTCTTTCAAATATTAAACCAAATTGGATTTCTAAAATACAGTAAAGCCACAATGATCATTCTGTATTGTCCTTCTTTAAATATCAGTGAATATATTACATTTAGATTAAATTCTTTTTCTTCATCCATAATCACAAAGAGTTTATAATGAATTTTTCCTTATGTTATGTATTAGACAGGTTTTTATATCAAGGCTATGTCAGGATGCATTCCTCTTTTTCTAGTACCTGGAAGTCTTTGTATAAGAGAAATACCATATTTTTAATGTTATTTTTCACTACTGATCCAATCTGAACTTGAAGAATTTTTTTGTAGGAAGGTTTACAAGGTGAACTCAATTTCTGTAATACATGCAAGTGTTACTGAGGTTTCTATTTGTTCTGCTGTATTTCCATAATTTTCTATTTCCTAGAGATGTTAAAATGTATCATATATGATTTTATTATCTCCATAATATCTGTAAAATGATAAAATAATATCAAGTTTATTCTAGGTATGAAAGATCTGTATCTTACTTTTTTATAAACAGTCATATATCAATTTTATTAAGTATTTTCAATGAGAATAACTTTGTTCTTGTTGATCCTCTCTACTGGAATTTTGTTCTTTGTCTTAATTTTGTATTTTTCAGTACTTTTTCTTCTTTATTTGCATTTAATTTTACATAATTTTATCTTTTCTACTTTTAGTTTTTTGAGATGCATCTTTGTATTTCTTTTATCTTTTATTTGTAAGATATGTATTTAAGGCAACTAATATCTCATGAGACAGAATTTTGCTGTTATATTTTCCCTGTAATTCATATAAAATTGTGATTGTTCATTATGATCACTTCGTTGACCCATTTGTTATTTAGTAATCTATTACTGAATTTAAAACCATATGCAGATTTTTTTCTTTTACTTGATCAACACCGGGGGCGGGGTGGTGGTGGTGGTGGTGGTGGTGGTGGTGGTTGGTGGTGGATGGAGATGGGGAGAAAGAAAGAACACACTAGAGAGGAACCAATCAATTTATTTAGTAGTATACAAAAGCAAAAGACAAGGCAATTAAAGGGCAATTAAGACTAAACTACACATAATTAGCATCATTATGCCAAAGAAGCTCACCAAACTATGGGAAGACAACACTGGAGAGATGGGGAACCAAAAGACCACCAGGTCCGTGGCTGGAAACTGGGGTGTCCCCCAGTGCTGCAAGCTGCATATAAGTTCCAAATAATGATGCTGATGAAAGAAAGAAAGAAGATGACCTGCTAATTGAGGTCTGTCTTATATATGTCTTCAGATGAACTTTAGGGCCAAGTTTTTGTTCCTGCCTCCCCTTCAGGGAATGGCCTGGAGGGTTGGGCATTTAATGTGATAAGGATATTGCTTATCTGGCTGAAGGGCCAGTTCACCTGGACAAACAGCCCCTTGTTTTTGCCTAGGGCCATCGACCCCAGGTCATTTAAGACTTGGCAATGGGCCTGTCACATCATTCTGGGAGAAACAGACAAAAAGAAGCTCACCTCATATCTCCCCTTTTGGAGATGAAATGTGGGAGGAAGAGACCAAAAGGAACAAAAACAGATCAACCATCACCTCATGTCTTCATGTCTCCCCTGCTGGGGAACATGAGGGAGAAAGAGACACAGACAAAAAGAAACAATGGAGTCACATAGGCCAATGAAGGCGAATTTTCCTAACCTAACATCTTTCCTTCAACATATTATGTGTCAATAATCAAATTGACCACACTTTATATATTTCATTGTATAATATTAACAACATACCAGAAAACAATCCATTGTACTTAGTTACAATTTTGGTACTTTAAAATCTTGAAATACATACTATATTTGAAACACAAACTATATTTGAAACACTGAACATAAAAGAAAAAGCTGAATGGACATGAAAGAAAAAAGATTTTTGAATTTTTGCTTATTGATTCTTTTTTTTTTTTTTTTTTTCCTGAGGGCAGTGTCACTGGCCCTCATATGTGGGACCGGGGCCGCTGGCTTCCGAAGCTAGCGCTTAACCACCGCGCCACTCGGCGGACCCTGCTTATTGATTCTTATATTGGTAAACTCTAGTTAGGGAATTTTCTGTGAAAACTGATATCTATGGATCTATTTAAATGTGGCCAGTGTGACTGAGATACAATCTTAAAATTTTACTTAAGTTTACTTAATTAAATTTAAAATTTTAATAGCTGCATTTCAAGTGCCCACCAGGCCAACTTGACTAATGGCTACTGCAGTGACACCACAGTGCTATATATTTTATATTAATATTTTTGGAAATATGAGTACATCATGTAATTTTTAATGCTTTCATGTGAACCTAAAAATATGAGCATTTATACTACGCCACTGTGTGTGTGTGTGTGTGTGTGTGTGTGTGTGTGTGTTTGTACTGATTAATAGTCTGTCTGGTTTAACACTCTAGTATTTCTGATATATCTGCTTTTCCATGAGTGTGAGACAGAATTGTTTAAAGCTCCATTTATAATTATTTACTTCACTCTTTTACATGTGTTGAACTTATATTATTAGGTACATATAGATTTTTTAAAAAGACATTGCTAATGGTTTAGATACACAGTCTGTTCTTATGAAACATGCTTCCTCATTTCCCGCAACGGTTCTTGCCTTATATTGTAACAGTACATTGACTACAGCGGTTTTCTATAGGTTTGTGTTGCATGGTTTATTTTTTTCATCTTTTTACTTTCACCTGTTTTTTTTTATGCTTATGTTAAAAAAGTGTCTCATTAAGACAGCAAACAGTTTTTTAAAATATAAACACACTTGGATTTCAATTGGAAATTATTCTATTTATATTTAATATAATAATTAAACTATTGTTAAGTATTATTTATATATTCAATTCTATGTGTAAATATATGATTATAATTAATATTAAGTATAATAAGTTATTTAATTTGGATAAACATTACCATTTCTTTGAACTCCACCTCTTTGTTTTTTTATATTTCTCAAAATGTGTTTTTAGGGCTGGCCAAGTGGCGCATTGTTTAAGAGTTGGTTTGGGACACCATCTCTGAGCAGATCCCAGGTGAGGGCCAGTGACGCTGTGCCCTCTACAGCTAAGATAGTGAACAAGAGCTCAACCTGGAGTTAGGCTGCTGTGAGTCGCCAGCGACGCGTATGCTGCATCCCCTGCTGCAGTGGGCTGCCGTTAATTACCATGAGTGGCTGGCAGCCAGCGTGAGCAGCCAGCAGCCAGTGTGAGCTGCTGTGAGCCACCATGAGCAGCTGTCCAGAGGCCAGTGAGCGACTGCCTCACCTGGGAAGAGCACAATGATAATACCAACATGGACCAGTGAAGCGATGAACTCCACAACTAGACTGAAGAACAATAAGGACAACAACTTGTCTGTTCCCCTTCCCCAATTCCCCAATAAAATCTTTAAAAAATTATATATATATATATATTTACTTTCAATTTCCTCTATAAAAACTTGGTAATTTAATATGTTTTAAATATTATTTTGTTAGTGGCCTATATTTTACAGCACACATTTTTTACTCTTTAAAATCTAACCAATTAGTACTTTTACACTCTCGTAAACAGTGACGAAACCTACCACCTACTTTTATTTACTGCTTATGCTGTATTTGTTCCCTTGAATTCTAGTACAAATATTTATTTTAAAATTTGAAACTTTATCATGAATATTTTACCCACTCAGTATCCAGATAGATATATCAACATAATTTATTTTCTGCAACTCTTCTTTTCTTTCTGTATATTCAAGTTTTCATCTAGAATAAGTGTTTCATCTTTAGAAGACTCTTAAATATTTTCCTTAGTTAGAGTCAGTTAATAATTCTCTCCATTTAAAAAATTTCCTTGCAGACGATTGACTGCCTTTTGTCATCATATTAAAAGGACACTTTCACTTGTTATTGAATTCCAATTTGTAGTCTGCCATAGGTCACTAGGTATTACCATTGATAGAAACAATCATAATCAAATATGTGTGTGTGTAAAAATGATTTTTATGACATACATATGTATATAATAAACAGTAAAGTCTAACCACTCATTATTTTGAGTAATTTTTATTGTTTATACTGTCTTAGTATAGATTTCCTTAAAGTTAAATTCCAGAATAAAACCCATAGTTTTACATGTAACAAAGGACATGATATATATATAACATTTAATTGAGAACATCAAAGTGGATGGCTAGAGAGATAAGTGTATCAATTTTAAAAAGACAACATTAGGGAAATTTTCATTATTTAGCATCATTAACAAATGATTTGTTATAATTCTATCATGCAGTAATGGAAAAGATTATTAAATCAGTTTATGAAAATATAATAAGTTTCTTGAGAACAATGAAACTGGAAATAATGTAACAGAACATGTGGGATGCAGTAAAAACAATTGTAAGAGAAAAGCTTATGGCAAGAAATACCTACATTAAGAAGAAAGAAAGATCCCAAATAAATAACCTAAGTCTCCAGCTTAAGGAACTAAAAAAAGAAAAACAAACTGAGCTCAAACTTAGCAGGAGAATAGAAATAATAAAAAGATTAAAGCAGAGATAAATGAAATAGAGAACTGAAAAACAATAGAAAAGATTAACTAAAGTAAGAGTTCATTCTTTCGGAAAAATGAACAAAATTGATAAACTGCTACACTAACCAAGGAAAAAAGAGGTAGGACCCAAGTCAACCAAATTATCAATTAAAAAGAAGAGATTACAACTGAAAGCATAGAAATTTAAAGAATCATAAGAGACTACTATGAACAACTATATGCCAAACAACATAGAAAAAATGGGAATATTGTAGAAACAGCCAACTTACCAAGACTTAATCAGGAAAAAATAAAAAATCTGAATAGAACACATATTAGTAAGGAGATTGAATCAGAAATCCAAAACTCCCAATGAAGAAAGGCCCAGGACTGTATGACTTCGCCTAAAATTTTACCCAACATTTCAAGAAGAATTAACACTAATCATTCTCAAACTCTTCCAAAAAATTGAAGAGGAGTGAACACTTCCAAACTCATTTCATTTGGTGTTATCCTAACACCAAAACCAGAAAAGGTCACTACTAGAAGAGAAAACTTAAAGGCCAACATTCCTGATAAATATATATGCAAAAAAGTCTCAGTAAAGTACTAGCAAACTCAATTCAGCAGCACATTAAAAGGATCTATTGCCATGATCAAATGGGATTTATCCTTGGGATACAAGGATGTTTCAACATATGCAAATCAATCAATATGATATATCACATTAACAGAATGAAAGAAAAATATATGATTTTATCAATTGACTCAAAAAAGCATTTGACAAAAAATTGAACATTTGCCATGTTAAAAAACACAACAAATTAGGCATTGAGGAAACAGATCTCCACATCATATAGGCAGTATATGACAAGTTCACAGCTAACATCATACTCAATGTTAAAAGGATATAAGCCTTTTCTCTAAGATTAGAAGCACAACAAAGGTGCCCACACTCATTGTTTCTTTTCACAGTAGTATTGGGATCCTTAGCTAGAACAACTAGGCAAGAAAAAGAGAGAAAAAATGTCAGAGTTGAAAAGAAAGAAGTAAAAATGTATCCACTTGCAGGTGGCATGATTTTACATGTAGAAAATCTTAAAGACGCCACCAAGAAATGTAAGATCATTAAATGAATTCAGTAAAGTTGCAGGATATAAAATTAATATGCAGAAACCAGTAGCATTTATATATACTAAGAACAGAACTTCTGAAAAAAAATAAAGAAATTTATTCAGTTACAACAGCATTGAGAAGAAAAAATACGTGGGAAATCAGTTTAACTAAGGAAGTGAAAGACCTCTGCACTGAAAACTGCAAGACATTGATGAAAGAAATTGAAGACACAAATAAATAGAAAGGTATGCCACGTTCATGTATTAAAATAATTAATATTGCTAAGTTGTCAATACTACCAAAAGCCATCTATTCATTTAGTGCAATCTTTATCAAGATTCCAATGGCATATTTTACAGAAGTAGAAAAAAGTACTCCTAAACTTACATGGAATCACAAAAGGCCTTGAATAGCCAAAGAAATTCGAGAAAAAGAACAAAGCAGGTGGTATCACACTTTTTGATTTCAAGCTATCCTATAAAGCTATAGTCATCAAATACTGTATGATCTCATATGCAGAATCTAAAAACAATAACAAGAAAGACAAAACTCATAAAAAATTAATCAGACTTGTGGTTCCCATAAGTGGAGGATTAGTGGGGGGATTGGAAGAAGGTGGTAAAAAATGTACAAATTCCAGCTATAAACTAAATAAGTACTAGAATGTAGTCTTCAATATAATAACTATAGCTGACACTGATGTATGATATACAGTAATTCCCTCCATTTCTGTAGGGATCTTTACAGGACCCTCAGTGGACTCCTAATACCATGAATAATGCTGAACCCCATAAACATATACTATGTATTATTTTTCTAAGATGAAATTTACATACCTAAGATAAATTTAAGCTTTGTGAATGTGGTCTCTCTTTCTCAAAATATTTTATTGTACAGCACTTACTCTCCTTTTTTTGTGATGATGGGAGAATAAAATGCCTACATGATGACATAGCATTAGGCTACTGTTGACCTTCTGTCAGTATATCAGTAAGAGGATCCTCTGCTGAGAATGATGCTGGATCATCAAGCCATGACAATGTCGATGATTGGATGTCAGGAGCAGACAATGTCAATGGTTAAGGATCCTCAGTATTGAAAGTTTTTTTGCTGAATGCATTTGGAAGAGCATTGTAACTGGAAATTTCTTTGTCTTTTAAACTCATCAAAGTATTGCTCCAGAGGCTGAAATCCTTTGGTGATTATACAGGTAACTTGAATGCTGCATTCTATCTGACGATCTTATTCCATAATTTTTATAAAATAAGGATTATGGAACACAAGTACTGTGAACCACAGCAGACTATCTTATAACCAAAACTGCTGCCTTGTGATGAGCAGGCAAGTCACATACACAGTGTGGATATGGTGGAAAAAGGGAAGATTCGAGTCCTGGGCCCAACTGAGCAGGATGGTGTGAGATTTCATCATGTAACACAGAACACACACAACTGAAAACTAATAAATTGTTTATTTCTAGTATTTTTCAGTTAATACTTTTGGACGTGGTTGATCTTTTTTTAACTGAAACCATGGAAAGCAAAGCTGTGGATAAGGGGAAACTATTGTATAGTAAAGTTGTGAAGACAGTAAGTCCTGAGTTCTCATCATGATAATTTTTTTTCCTATACATTTTTCATTTTTATTTTCTTTTTAATGTGCCTGTATGAGAAAGTGGATGATAGTTGAACCTATTGTGGTAATATTTCACAATAAATATGAATCAAAACCATCATGCAGTAAAGTTTAGTTTCTTTTATTGCTCATATGTCATTTAATTGTGTTTTTAAAGTCTACTATTTTTCAAATAAGTCAGACAGAGAAAGACAAATACCATATGATTTCACATATATGTGGAATAAAAAAAACAAACAAAACAGAAAATTTCTGATACAGAGAACACATTGACGGTTGTCACATGTGAGGTGGTTTAGTGTGGGTGAAAAGGGGAAGGGATTAAGAAGTAGAAATTGTTGGTTACACATCAGTCATACGGATGTGGGGTATAGCATCAGGAATATAGACAATAATATTGTAATAACTATGTATGGTGTCAAGGGTTTACTAGATTATTTGGGGATCACTTCATAAATTACATAAATGTCTAGTCACTATGCTGTATGTCTGAATCTAACATAGTAGTGAATATTAACTGTAATTGAAAAGTAAATAAATAAACAAATAAATGTCTACTTTTTCTGCCCTTCCCATTTTTTTGGTAAGGTAACAAATTTTTAATTACCTTTGTTTTACTCCTACATAGTAAGACGTGCACTTTTGACATTTACAACAAATATTTCTATTAAAATATAGACAGTTGTGATTGGAAGATGAATCAACAAAAAATATAATTAGTAGCTATATAATATTTCAATCTCTGCCGTGGTGATGTTGTTCAATATTGTGTCATGTTTTACCCTTCACAGAGATATTATTCTTATCAAGAAAATCTAAGTAACATATAAGAATAAGAAAATGAATAAAGGAATTATAAGAGGTAGGGCAGAGAAATTGAGAAGGTAAGTTTGGGAATTGATGATCACTGTGACAGCCACCATAAGTTGAAAATGTAGTGATTCTTCAGAATATTAATGACAAATATCATTAAATACCTATTGTTAATGGGATTATTATTTTAGATTTTTTTCCATTATAATAGAAATGGCATAATAAAGGTATAAGGAAGTGTATGCAATGCCAGATTTTAGCAGATCTGCCTAAGAGCAGAATTTAAACATCTACGTTATTCTTAATTAAGCCTAATTCTTCAGTATTTGTGATTAAGGTAGAAGCAAGTTAACAGCATGGGTGGTCAAGACGTTTGTACCCAGAAATGTTTTAGAATATGAAAATAATTTCTGAGACACTTGCCAATGGGCAAACTAAACGACACACTACCAACCCAAAGTATCCTACATTCTGGAGATGTGTGATGAGATAAACCCCAAAATACCTCAAGTGTAAGAATTTCCTGTTCAAACTTTAAGTGACACATTAATGAGAAATCTACTTTTCCATTCTTGTTGCACTCTGACCTTTCACTGGGCAGCCTGTAAAGACCACAGATATTGTTTGTTTACAAGAGTAACCTGGTCTCCCACTAAAGGATGCTTGCCTCTCTGGCCTAAAGAAGGTAAGTGTCTCTACTCTGCTGTCTCTGCTGGCCCATCTCATGTAGTGGGAGATTACAAATGCTAGATGTGATGCAGCTGAGGTATAATTAAAATACAAATAAAACAGAACATTGGTATCTTTATTTAAGTAATTCAGGGTAAAAATCAAGAATAAAATATGAAATATGTTGGAGGATTTCTTAAACTACTCAAATTTTGTCTGTGGAGAATTACTCAAATGTATAATTGGGTTTGAAATCAAAACAATTTTAAGTAAAAAAGCCCACAAAAGTCATGGCAAGGTACAGTTATTTTTGGATTTTTGTAATTACTATAGATATAACTATATATTGTATTTGATATTTAAGCCAGCCATAAAAAGTAGATTCTTAAAATGGATTCTTTGAATTGTGAAAGCTAAACATAATTCTTCCTATACTACTTAGACTAAATAAAAGCAGTTGGCTTTTATTAAAAATACGGATGAGGGAGCTCCTGTAAATGCTAAATTAAGCTTAATTATAAACAAAGAAAAGATTTTTTTTTAAATTAAGAAACATTGTAAGAAAAGACATCACACTGATAAAGAGATGCTTGTCTAATGAATTATGTTGCAAAGTCTATCTGACATAAATGAGAAATAATGAATGTTAAATGTGTTAAATAATAATTAGCATAACTAACATATTATTGAGAGTTTATAAAGCCAGATTGAATACTAAGTGTTTTACATGCATTATATCTACATATTTTTGTTCTTACTTTCTGTTAGTAATCTAGGTGGCTAGACACAAAGTATTTAAAGGTGATATATTATAAATTTTGAGCCAGATTAAATCCAGAATGCACTGACTATAGAGCCTGTTGACTGAATTATTCAATTACATGATTTGATTCATTGCTTTGCTTACATAACTAAAGCCACCCTCATTGACTTTGATAGCCTTAGGAACTGTTTAGAAGTTTAAAACAACAGTGTTCTATAAATGATCTACACAGGTATTTTTCACTTTATAGCTTTATATCTTTACCATTAAATCAATACCAACTGATTGTGTTACATAAACGTGTATTTTAAAAATTTTGTTGTCATAATTTTTTAGGTTTTGAATAAGTTTACAGTGTTTGTAACAGTTTTCAACATATGAAATGTTTTTTTTCTTTTTTTAAAATTAAAGTTTATTGGGGTGACAATGGTTACTAAAGCTTCATAGGTGTACAATTCTGTGAGATCAAATATAAGGTGATGGAAATATTTCCTTAAAGTTGTAATAATTTCTCATAACTTCACAATCATTCAAATTAAAAGATCATTTGATAACAACCAATTCTCTTTATTAAATAAATGTAAGTCACTAAGTGAAATTAATTTACTGCAGGGAATTACTATGTTTGCAAACACTACTAATTCCCCATTTGGAACACTCACCCTTTAACCTTATTGTGTTTCAAAATGATCATAAATATTATGAGTCACTTTTTTCTAATACAGAATATTAATTTTTAATACAGGCATTTTAATGGTGTTAAAAATAGTTTTCTGTCATCTGACTTAAATTGAAGATATTTTTATTTATGAACTTCTTTTTTCTCATGAATTTATCACTTTTCATTGCTCCAACCAAAAATATATTGTCAAATATAGAATATCTTAAAAATGTATTTAACCATAAGACACTTATTTAAAGTTCAAAAGCATTTAAAACTTTAGATTCTTCTACTGGGAAATGAGCCCAACTCACCCTCTACCCCACCCACTTTTACTGCAAGGGATCTTGTCACTGCATATACCATTCACTCTTAAGTACACTTACCTTAGAGCACAGTCTCGGACACCACTCAGCTGCAGAGATGAGTAACCAAAGAGTAACCTATGCAGAGCGGAATTGGGCTAAGGACTCCAGGAGACAGCAAATAAAACCTAAGGGCACTAAGGGCTCCATTTCAGTAACTGAGCAGGAAATAACCTATCCAGAATTAAATCTTCAAAATGCTTCACACGATCTTCAAGGGAGTGACAAGAACTACCACTGCAAAGGTAAAATATTTAATAGATACACAGTATCACCATTCCAGAATGTGCAGTTGGGGTGCAGAGATGTGGGGAAACAGTAGGGAATACATGGGGAGACATTTTTGATTTGTGGGGTTCAGTGCTTGAAGTTGGAATACAGTATTCTAATATGAAATCTGAGACTAATTTTACTCAGCTGTCATTGTAATGTGTAGTCTGACAACAACTCATGGAGTATTGTACAGTATTTCTGACAATGAATGGTATATTCTGACAGGAAGATTGCAATGGGCTTGGGGTCCAAGTTTACATTTGTATATATGACTCTCTGTGTGCAAGGGTTCTCTGTGTGTAAATTGTCTAAACAATTGTTTTCATCTCACTTACTCATTGTTTCCCTTACTTTCCCTGTAGATTTACCATCACCTCCAGAGAAACTCATTGCTGGGATCCTGGGACTCATCTGCCTTGTCTTGCTGTCCACTGTGGTAACAATAGTTGTTATTCCCTGTAAGTCCATTTTTGAAAGATTATAAGGGATCTTCTCACTTTAATGATTGATTGCCAGTGCCTTGAAATATTTTATAATATTATGGAATAGGCCTCTAATTTTAACATATGCAGTGATATGAAATAGAAAAAGATGGACAAATTTGTCAAAGATTAAATATCAGAATGATTGTAGACAGCATTTTACAAATATATGTACATATACACATATAAATTCTGATTTCATAACTCAAAGACTTGCTTTAGGAGACCAAAAGACCTTACTGAGAAATGCAAACCAATTCTTGAGATTGGTTAAATCACATACTGTAGTGCAGTTTGATCCTTTAGGCTTTTGAAATATATTTCCTCAAATCTTCATTAATTCATTAATTTTTCTTGTAAATTTAATTTCATTTCAGATTTTTCTAATCATAAACTTTACACCAAATTTCAAAGTAAAAAACAAAAAGTATTATGATTTATTTAGATCAGTATTAATTTTTTAATAAAAATAACTACTTTTTTCTAGCTGCGGTAACTCCAGGGCAGAATAAGTCCCTTTTGACAACAGGGATGCAGAAAGGTACAGAATAATTTTCAAAGTTCTGATGTTCGTACACTTCATAGTTTTTCTGTAACTCAGGTTAGGCAAAAATAATAATAGGGTTTTTGGAATATATAAATTACATATTGGGCAATAAATGTAGTAATTTTAGGAGGATGCTCCTTCTTATGTAACAATATGAAGAAATGGTGATTTAAAATCACCATACCCATTGTTACCGATTGACTTACATTTCCTCCTGCTATACTATGAGACAAATAATTTTGCTATTCCAGAAACGTGGCTTTGTTCATTGACTTTCATAACATGTGTTAGGGTAGATATTTATGTTTCTGTTTTTTTCATTTGGGCACATAAATTAGGGGGTGAGAGTCTGACCCTTGTCTGTGAGTGTGTGTAATTGTGTTTTATTGTATATATACCAGACTGTAAGGGTGCATAGAAATGTTATGCACATATATATTTATAGTTATGCAAATATGTAAATTAATTATTTTACTAATTGAAATTGTTTTTGAATGATAATTTCTTCAGCATATCACTGTGGTCGTTGTCCAAAGGAGTGGTTAACGTATTCCAACGCTTGCTATTATATTGGCACTGAAAGAAAAGTATGGAATGAGAGTCAGATGGCCTGTGCTTCTGAGAACTCTAACCTGCTTTACATAGATAATGAAGAAGAAATGGTAAGATTTCAAATGTTTTCAACATTTTATTAAAAGATTATTTTTGTCTACATTATATTTGTAGTATACATTCATATTTTAGTATACATTTGTAGTTTATTTTAAAGCCTGTTAATATTCTATTGTTTAACTCTTTAATATTTTATTTATATTTCATGCCATTCATGCACATTTAATCATTTCCAGTTATTATTTTTCACAGACATCCATGCTTCTATAAATGCTTTTTGTCTAATGTAAGTTTTGTTATTTAATTTTGCCATACAATTTTAAATTATATCAAGGAAACTAAACATATCATGATTATTCTGATTGATTATAAACTGGAAGGACCCATGTAATTACAAATCAGATCATGAAATAGAAGTTTCCAGTTTTCCACAATAGCCCACTCCTTTGTATTCTCTTACAACTTGTCCTCCAACCTACTTTACCATTATTCTGATTTTTAATATTGTAAATTATCTTTTCTTAAATTTATACTTTATGTAATAGGGTCACTCAGTATGCATTTTATATGTCTCCTTTCATGCCCATATGGTATTTTTGCAATTCATCCATATTATTGCATTTATGTTTGGTTAATTTTTTGCTGCTGTATTATATGTACATTACATTTTTAATCTATACTATTCAGAATATAGTTGTTTTAATGTGTTTATCATGGATAATATTTTATGAAAATCCTTGTGTATATATTTTTTCCAAATATTATAATGTATTTAAAATTTATATATTATATACACATGTTATGTAGAATAAGTTGTATTTATATAATTTAAATACAATATTTATAATGGTTTATAAATAAAATTATATTAGTATAATATTATTATAATTGTATATGTGTGTAATTATAATATAATGGTCTTCTATGTCTCAGAATAAAGTTGCAGGGTCATAAATAAATGTGTATGCCAAATTCATTAAATTATTCCAACATTTTTTTGGTATTGAGTAAATACACATTTTACCAAATAGTCCTTTGATTTAAAAGTACTATCAATGCTATAGTACTATCAGTGCTGCCCGGATGGCTCAGTGGATAGAGTGTGAGCTCTTAACATCAAGGTTGCCAGTTTCATTCTTGCATAAAAAAAAAAAAAAGAAAAAGTTAGTACTATCAGGAGTTTAATGCTATAACTTTTTATCATTATAGAAAAATATCATGATGACATTAATAGGCACAGTGAGAGATTAAGAACAGTAACTAATAATAAAATAGAACAATTATAAAAATATGCTGTAATAAAGTCGTGTAAATGTGGTCTCTCTCATTTCTCTCCCAAAACATCTTGTTTTACTATACCCACCTAGTTTGAAGTATGACAATAAAACTAGCACAGATCTCTTTTTCCTTCACAATTTCACAGATGGACATTATTTCTTACTGTAGATTTTAGCAACATCTGCAGAATATTTTTGTCTTTATTAAATCAAGAACTTGCATCTTTTCACTTACATGAAGCACTTTACAGCCTCTCTTTAGTGTATTTGATTGCCATGATCACCAGTTTGGTGCTTTAGGACCATTATTAAGTAAAATAAAGGGTACTTCAACACTAGCTCTGAGATGCTGTGACAGTTGATCTGAAAACCAAGAGAGCTGAAAGTGACTAACGTTAAGGGGCGAGAGAGCATATGCAGCGTCGATATGCTGGGCAAAGGGATGATTTATATCCTGGGAGAACAGAGTGGGACAGGGGGAGTTTAATTACGTTACTTGGAACTACACACAACTTAAATTTGAATTTTTTAATTTTGGAATTTCCTATTTAATAGTTTTGGACCACGGTTGACCGTGGATATCTGACACAGCAGATAACTGAAAGCATAATAAGGGGCGATTACTGTATATAAATCACAGTCTACAGCAATTTGAGAAAAAGAGAGAAACCTATCTCCCTTTTTGCCTTTACTTTATCCATTTATAATGTCTTAAATATTCTATCAATGTACTTTGAAAATCACATGGCAGAATGTTATAATTTGCTTCAATTTATACTTTTGCCTCAACTATCAAACAATTTAGAAAACAGAAGAGAAGAAAGTCTATATATCTAATAAGACTTTTATTCTTTATTTTCTTTTCCTTCCTGATGATCCATGAGTCCCTCTTTTATCATTTAATTTCTGCTTAGATAATTCCCTTTAGCTGTTCTATTAGAGTGGGCCTGGTGGTGACCTGTTTTCTTAGTTTTTCTTTATCTGAGAATGATATGATTTCCCCTTTATTCCTGAGTGGTATTTTCACTGAACTTTTCTATGCTTTTTGGTTAGAATAAGGCAGTTAATTTCTAAAAGTTTTCTGTCTTGCTAGGCTGCTCCTTTCATGATTCTTTTACTGGAGAAAAAAGGCTTTCCTTGAGACTCTTGTGTGTGCCCATGAGTGTTTGTGGTTTGCTGGCCTCTCCAGCATCCAGTCTGGTATAAATGAGGTAAAAAGAAATTCCAGGGAGCTTACTGCCATCTCATTCATCAGGTCCTAAGGTCCCAGTTCTGTCATCTTTCTCGTCTCCTTTTGAATCTTTCTATGTGTGATATTTTTATGTATAATGTCCAGGGAGTTTAGCTGTATGAGTATTTAGTGAGATAAAGAACATTCACCCCATCTTTCCTGAACAAGAAGTCTGATCTGTAGCAGTTTTAATTTAATTTTCTTAAGACTAATATTGTTCTTAAGAATCTTTTCATGTACTTGTCACCCTTATATCTTTTCAAAAATTTAGATTAAATATATTGGGGTGACACTGGAGCCTTTAAATCTCTACTATAATCATTGAATTGTTTATATTTCCTTTTAATTTTGTCAGTTTCTACTTCATGTGTTTCAGAGTTCTCTTGTTAATTGGTCGTATGTTTATAATTGTTTTATCTTCTTGTAATGTCATCATTAACATTTTGAAAATGTTTCTTTTTATTTCTAATAATATTTCATGTTTTAACAGCTATTTTGTCTGATAGTAGGTTGGCCATTTTAGCTCCCTTATGGTTACACCTTATAGGATATATCATTTTTTATCCTTTTGCTTTCATTTTTTTGTGCCTCTGAATATAAAGTGTATCTATGATAGACAGTATATAGTTGGATCTCACATTTTCACTCAGTAGGACAGTATCTATCTTTTGAATAAAATATTTATTTTATTCACATTTATATAATTATTGGTACAGTTAGATTCAGGTCTGCCGTTTTGCTCTTTGTTCTATGTGAATGTCTTTAGGTTTTGTCTTCCATATTTCTTGACATTTTGTCTGAAACACATATTATTTTAGCATTTCAATTTTAATTCCTCTGTTGATAGTTTGGCTTCATTTTTTATTTTCTTAGTAGATGTACAAATATATCCTTACTCATAACTGTCTACTTCAAGTTAATTCTGACTAAATTCCAGTAAAATATAGAAACTTAGCACCAACATAGCTCCATTTCCTCTCCCCCTCTGTTGGGGTCTTACTATTCCATCTAACAGTGTTGTACCGAGCCAGCCAGCACTGATTTGTAATAGACAATAGTAATTCACAAATTTGTGTCCCGGCATTCATGATTTACACAAGGATGACTGGAAATGAATCATTCTAGGGATTTTTGTACCACAAAAATAAACAAGTGCTAACAAATAGGTTTTCCTCCCCCACCCCCAAACAAGGTGCCCATTTACCAGCACAAAGTTGCATCCATGTATGATATAGACCCAACCATACGGAGTTATAAATATTGCCTTAAATAACCTTATTTTCAGAAGAAATCAGAAGAACAAAAACACAGACGCTTAAGTTTACCCACATGTTCACCATTTCTACTGCTCTTCCTTCCTGTGATGTGAGTCACCATCCAATGTCATTTACTTTTAGCCTGAAGAACATTTTATAGGGCAGGTCTGCTAATAAGAAATTCTCTGTGTTTGTGTATGTGTAAGGTACTTATTGCAACTTCTTTTTCGAAGGACTGTTTTGCTGATTTTAGAATTCTTGTTTGACAGGCTTTGTTGTGTTTTTCCCCCTCAGTACTTTCAGCTCTTTGAATAAGTCATTCCCTGCTTACTATTCATTATTTCTGATAAGAACTCATCTATTAATCGTATTGTTATTTTCCTATATGTAATGCCTCAGTTTTCTTTTGTGTATTTCAAGGTTATCTTTTTTTTCTGTTCTTTCTACTTTACATTATATATTGTGGTAAAAAGTAAAGCAAAAATTCGCCATTATCAGTTTAAAAAAAAATACAGACTTGATTTTTCTACAGCAGTTTAGGTTTCTACAAAATGGAGACAAGACTCAGATATTTTGTAAATACCTCTGTTGGTTACTCAGCTCCCTCATCTGGAATAATGTTCAGAACAAATGTGGATTATGGGTGAGAAAATGTGGTTTAAGTGCCCCCATTCCCTCATTTTCACACTGACTCAAGTCACGTCATACTCCTGCATTTTCCCTCATTTTATTTCTTTGTCTGAGTCTTTCAATGCTTTTTAGTTATTTGATATAATATATTTTGAGAAGTGGATTTCTATGTGTGATTCTATTTGTGATTTGCTGAGCCACATATGCCTTTGATATTTTTAAAATTAAATTTAAAAAGTTGTTTATTCAGTAAGTCTCAAAATTGTGTTTCTGTCTCTGTCTGTCTTCTTATTTTGAATGTATATCTACACCTGTGTTAGTTTTCTTCATACTTCTTCAAAGATCTTTCAGGATCTGCTTATTTTCCTCTCTATTTTTTGGGATAAATAATTTTTTAACCTCCATCTTCAATTTCATTAATTCGCTCTGTGTCTCAAATTTTATGTAAATTTAGTAAATTTTGCATTTCAGGTAATGTTTTTCAATTCATAATTTCTATTCGATTCATTTATGTGGTTTTTATTTCTCTATTTAGTACATGTTTTGTCACTACTACCATATTCAAATATAGGTATTTAAACATGTATTTATAGTAATTACTCTAAAATATTTTTTCTAGTAAACCTAACATCTTATCTCAGCTTAAGATTCTTTTGACTGATTGTTTTCCCTGAGGAGAGAAAGCATTTTTTGTATGTTTCCTAATATTTTATGATTAAACATTTTTGATAATATCATGTAGTAAATGCAGATTCTGTTTCATTTTTCTTAGATTTATTATTTTTTTTGCAACTTGCATAAACTTTTACTGCAGAATCTTCTCTTTAGGTGGTGCTTGCTTATATCTCTTCTCAGCTTTGAAAATTCTTACTGTTTATTTTTATTTTTAGCCTGGCTTCCTAGAAATCCCCCTTGTGTATGCATAGCTTAGTTGACAACCAATGATTATATTTCTTTAATGTATTCAAATACCTCCAGTCAATAGGTATCCACCCTCTGTTATTTGATGTACTTGTGTGTGTATCCTGGGGAGTGTGTCCTGGGGAGTGCTCATAACTTGACAATTAGTTTTCAAGTTCCCTTTGGCTTTTATGTTTTACTAGACCATCTTTATCTCCTCTGCACAAGTGCATATTTGTTTCATCAGCCAAGAATTTGTAGAGAGCTAATGTTGTACTCTCCCTTTTATTTCCTATCTACTATTTTTGTGACTGGCACTGTGTGGACACATAGGAATCACAAGCTGGACTAGAGAAAAGATGGGTTTTCCTTTTTTAAACCTTATAAATTCAGCACTCTCTTCCCCACTGTTAATCAAGTCTGCTCCTGTGGTAACAACACCACTGATTTTTGCAGCCCCCTCCAAATTGTAAAAACTACACTTCTTCTTACTCACTGAGCTGAGGTGGGGGTGGGGGGAAATACTGGAACAGTCCTAGGAAAGACAACTTGCTCCATTCTTACTTGAATTTCTAGAAGCTTTTCCAATAATAAGTCACAAGTTATTATTAGTCTTTGATCAATTGTCGCAGCCTTGAAATTATTTGTGCCAATTTTCCTCTTTACATAGCCATACTAATACACTTGCCTAATATGTCCAGTGTGTAAATATGTAATGTAAATTAAAAGACTGTATGAAATGGAAAGAATGAACTTAAATCCCATTAAAAATTCGTATTATTGTAAAAGTTTTTATTTGAATTCTTATGAACTTTGTTTTCTCACAGAATTTTTTGAGTACCTTCAATCATCTTTCATGGATTGAACTCTCACACAGAACCAGTAATAGTTTGTTGGTGTGGCCAAATGGCTCAACTTTCTCTTCCAAACTGTAAGTTTCATGAAAACTCATATTTTATACCTTGAAGTAATTAATCATAGAAAGAGAAAGCAATATAGGACTCAATAAAAAAGAAGACAATTATTTAAGTATTTCCATACGAAAATTATACAAGGACTATTCAGATATAGGTATATACAGAGTATGCCAAAATGATGTATACACATTTTAAGAAAGGAAAAAAGTGTTTTAAAATTGAAATATTCAATATATACTGATAACAAAAGATGAATACAAGTCACAATTGATTTCTGCCATTAGAAGAGGTGCTCAAAGTGGTTACCTTCAGTGTCCAGATACTTCTGATTGTGGTGAACAGCAGCTTGAGCAATGTTGATACATATAACATCTCTTAAAATGTGTATAGTTTTTTTTGGCACCCCCGGTAAGTATTAGTCTAAGTAAATCATTTATTCATCAAACTATCAGGTCATATATGACCAGAATAATGATATATTATTCTCTGTATTTCAGGTTCTCGATATCTTCAAAGACAGTCAAGAAATGTACATTTGTGTTATTTGACAGACACATGGTTTATAGTGAATCCTGTTTAGAGAAAAAACAGTATGTTTGTAAGCACCAGGTACTTTAGCGTTTCTAAAGTTGGTATAATGGTAACTACAACAAAAAAACATATTTATAATTTAATTCAATCCATACAATTATTTTCTTAGAATTCTTATGATTCTACTTTGAGTACAGTTTTACCATCAAAACAAAATTAAGATAGGGACTGAGACTGCCCATATCCCTCATCCCTCTACATGCAGAGCCCATGACCAACATCAGTCACCAAAATGGTACATTTGCTACTGAGAATGAATCTGCATTGATATATCAAAATCACTTAAAATCCATAATTTATGTGAGGTTTCACCTGGGGTGTTGTAGAATTATTTTTAAATCTTTATTTTTATTAATTTTTAAAACAAATATCCAAGCACATGTTATGTTTCTTAAGCTTTTGCTATTTATGAAAATAATTCATGTGTAAGTTATAAATTTTAATATCAAGAGCTGTTATTTCTAAGTCCTCAATATGGTGGTTAATTCCGTTTATATATTTTTAAATTGGTTGATTTGTCCTGGCCCTCAAATGTTAAAATGAGGATTCAACATCACAGGCTAGAATAGCGTATAAGTCATAGTGAAGCTAAAAGACAAAGAGGAGAGAAAATTTGGTTTAAAGAATTAGTTTTTGTAGGAGAGATAGCCTACAAACAGGAGGAGGTAAAGGAACATTATAAAGAACATCCAGGGTAAAAAAAAGAGTACTCAGAGGTAGACTGACTTGGAAGCCAGGTCTACTCCCTCAGGATGGGTTTTAGGCTTCACTGAACACAGTGTGGCTGCAGACAACTTGACCCAGACATGATCTCTGGGTTGCCCATAGAGCAATTCCACAATCTGCTGGCTGTTGTTGGTGAGGACAGACTCAGGCTGTGACTAGCAAGCAGGAAGACCTCACTACCATAGTGTCCTCAGACAGAGATGGGAAAAGAAGGAACTATGACTGGGACTGGACACAAAAATTGCTGGAGAGTGAATACAACAGGACTTCCTGTATGCGTGCAACTGGCAACCACTGCACTGAATCCAAAGGAGAGAAAATACCATGATATATGAAACAAGAGTTCTTTCTCTGGCAATGTCTCTTCAGTGCCTTTTTCAGGCAAAGCAACATCATGTGAGCTGACAAAGAAGAAAAAGTTACAGGATCTAGCTCCATTATCTCAGAGTGAGCAATGAAGGACAGATTTGGGGCTGAGATAAATAAATTGTTAATTGGCCCTCGATTTTGTGCAAGAACTACAAAGTTGCTATATGATGTAACTCTTTATACACAAAAACCCTAAACACTTCACTGAAAAATAATTAGAACCAATTAACAAATACAGTAAAGCTATTGGATACAAAATCAATGTACAAAAGTCCATGCATTTCTACATACTAACAATGAAATTTCAGAAAAGAAATGGGAAAAACAATTTATTTGAATTTCAACATAAAAGAATATAATATCCTGGAATAAACTTAACTAAGGATATGAAAGATCTATACACTGAAACCTATAAGACACTATCAAAAGAAATTAAAGAAAACACAAAGAAATGGATAGATATTCTGTGTTCATGGATTGGAAGAGTTAACATTGTTAAAATTACCATATTACCCAAAGCACTATACAGATTTAAGGCAATTCTCATCAAAATCCCAATGAAAATTATTAAGAACTAGAAAAAATAATCATCCAATTTGTGTGATATCACAAAAGAGCCAGAATTGCCAAAGTCATCCTAAAAAAAAAAAACCAAACAAACAAAAAAAACAAGGCTGGAAGTATCCCACTCCTTGACTTCAATTTTTACTATAAAATGACCATAATCAAAACAGCATGGATTTGGCAGAAAAAGACATACAAACCAATGGAATAGAATTGAAAACCCAGAAATAAACCCACATATATATAGGCAGATAATTTTTGACAAAGGAGCCAAAAACATACAATGGAGAAAAGAAAGTCTTTTCAATAAATGTTGCTGGGAAAATTGGAAAGCCACATGCAAGAGAATGAAACTATACTGCTATCTGTCACCATACACCAAAAGTAACACAAAATGGATCAAAGACCTAAGCATAAGACCTGAAACAATAAATTGCATAGAGATAGCATAGGTACCAAACATATGGACCTTGGATTCAGAGAGGATTTTATTAATTTGACCTCAAAGGCAAGGGAAGTAAAAGAAAAAATAAATGGTATCCAACTAAATATCTTCTGCACAGTAAAAGAAGCCATCAACAGAACAAAGAGGCAACCAACAGAATGGAAGATATTTGCAAAGAACACATGCGATTGTTTTTGGCTAATATCTAAAATACATATTGAAAGGAGTCATACACCTCCTTATCTTTTAATATTAGATGTTGATTATAATTTAACACATATATAGTCATGAGATGTGGAATATAGTGTGGGGATGGAGTCAATGGAATTGTAATAGATATGTATGATATTGGGAGTGGGGAACCAGGGGAGGGGGGAGTAGGTAGTCACTTTGTAAGGGGTGAAAAAGATAACTATTGCATAATTTTGTACATCTGTAACTATTAATAATAAAAAAATAAATAAAATAAAATGTAGGCGTGGCTCTCTATGATTCATGATGCAGAAGCTGGAGGCTTACAAAGCCTGGATGATCTGAGCTCTGTTACCTTTTGCATCTTATCCTTTAATACAATCATTCTCAACCTTTAGTTTTTTCTCCCTCAACCTCAAGCCACTAAGGAGCTTTCACAGATATGGTTTCTTAGTCCATCTTCATGAAAATTCAAAATCACAAATATATTACATTTTTCTTTATGAACTTTATATATATCTGTACTTCAAACATGAAGCGAGGGGTTTTTTTTTCACTCGCATCAAAAATCAGTGATTGTTCTCTTGTCGATGATATCACCTCTGTGCATGATCTAACACTGTTCCCTTCACTCACTCTGCTCCAGCTATATCAGCCTCCTTGCTGATCCTCAAATAGTCAAACATGCTTCTTCAATAGCAAATTTCATTAGTTGTTTGCTCAATTTGAAATGGTCTTCTCATTTATCTCCTTTCCTAGTTTTCTCACAAAATATATCTTTGTCTAATTGCATTCCCAATGAATCCCAGTGGAATTGCTGTTCCGACTCACAAATGGCACTCCCATTCCACTTACTCTGCTTAAAATGCTTTCATGCAACATTTTTTTTTACCTTATATTATATATTTCTTTTTTTTTTTGGATTAAACAGAAAATATTCTATCACACTTCTGGAGGCCAGGAGTCTCAAATGAAGGTGTCAACAGGGCTCCTCTCCCCTAGAAAGCTCTAGGGGAGACTATGTTCCATGCCTTTCTCTGAGCTTTTGGTGTAGCCCCCAGTCCTTGGCATTCCTTGGCTTACAGACATATTACTCCAAGCTCTGCCTCTGTCATCTCATTGCTCTTCCTGTGTGTCTCTGTCTTTGCATCCAAATATTTTCTTATACAATATCAGTTACATTAATTAAGGGCCCACATTACATCAGTATGACCACATATTAACTTGATTACATTTGCAAAGACTCTATTCCCAAATAAGGTCACATTCATCAGCTCTGGGTGGATATTAATTTGGGGGAGGATATGGGAGTATGATACTATTTAGTAAAATTTGAAATATAGAAAATTACTGAACATGGCAGGTCAATGTTCAAATCTTTTATCTGGGTGTTATTGTAACTGGTAATAGTATTTGGTTTGGTGTTTGTGAAAACTCAATTTCAACCACGTATACATTAAAGGTTGGCAGAGTAATGTGAAGGCTCTAAGAAGAAAGGGGAACAAACATCCTAGCACAAAATTGAAAGCAATAGTTCATTAGTATTCATATCATCATGACATTTCAAATCTTTAGACACTTAACACTTTAAAATATCACATTCAAAAAATTAAATAAGTTACTTTTACTAGAGTAATGATAATTATTTGGGAATAATTAGCTCATACTCAGTTATATATTTTGCATGACACTTAGACTTCTTAATTTTATCAGTATTGTGTGTTTTCTTCTTTCTATGCATTAAACTTTCATTCTTTTCAGGATCAATAAGACAGAGTACATAAAATTTAAATGACAGATAAATATAAGAGTATTACAAAATACAAGTGGTTATAAAGCCCAGTTAACTAGATATCTTCTATCAAAGGGTGGGAAATATCCATAGGATATAGAGTCTAATGATGTAAAGTTACAGGATCTCATCTGCATAGATTGTCCAGTTGTTCTTTAATTAATACAAAAGAATGCAACATGAATTGCCTTAACCAGACTGTGATTTCCTTAACTTGAATCATCGCAGATTAGAAATTGTCAATTTTAATTTAATTTAGAGACAAATCTTATCTTTAAAATACCTCATTTTTCAAAGGCTTAGACCCATAATTTATATAATTTACAATATTTTTTTATTACCTTCTTAAGATGCTGAGCTTGTCTTTTCATAGTGTCATCATAACATTCAGCACTTACTGTCAATATCTGTTGCTTAAAAGTTGCTTTGGTATTAAGTCCATCAGTAGTGGAGAGACTAGACCAACTGGTAATTCTTTGTCTATTTAAGCTTCAGAGTTTAAAAGACCATATTTACACCATTCAATAATCTTTATTGATTCTGACAGTTTAGGCTGTAGAATAACTAGAAAAAGAATGGTAAAATACATGAGGAGTAAATATAATATCTGACACTGGGTAATTTTCTTTTTAATCAATTTTTTCCCGATAACTCATTTTGGACTAATTTATCAAGCTAAGCCAATTGGTTAAACAGTAAAAAATTAGTCAAATTATTGTTTCTCTCTCCAATGCTGTAATGGAAATTATCTTCTTGATGCCATAGCCCTTTCTGCATTTTATTAGTTACGAAAATTAAAAGCTGATGACATGAAAATCAAGCTTATAACTTGAAGTAATTCAAGTTATTTTCTCTGAAAATAGGAAAACTTCTGCTAACCTTCCTTCCTAATGAACAAGCATGTCACTCATTCAGGAAAAGCTGTTTTTGATGGCTTTTCTTTTGTGTTAATGAAGTGCATGTTTTAAGACCCCATACTTTCATCCCATAATTTTCTGATCTCAATTATACTTCTTAGAACATAACAGGTATAAGTAATTCTGCTGTTCACAGGGCTTTTCAAAGTTATCCTTAAATAATAGGATAAAAACATGTCATATAATTTCATTCTATAACTTCCTGTATTCAGGTGGGTTACATATCAAGTAGGATATTTTAAACCTGTGTGATTTATTTTTTGTACTTTCTTTAAGTGAAAACATTAGTTTTACTCTCTTAGTAAATGTCAATTATGCAGCACAGTGAAATTGACTACAGTCACCATGTAATACATCAGATCCTCAGAACTTACACATCTATAACTGAAAGTTCATACCATTTACCAAACTCTATTTTTTTGACTGGCAGCCTCTGGCAACTGCTTTTGTACTCTCTGTTTCTATGAATTTGATTTCTTTTTAATTCTACATATAAATGATAACATGTATTATTTATCTTTTTCTGTCTAGCTTATTTCACTTTGAATAATGTATTTTGGGTTCATCCTTGTCACAAATGACAAATAATAATCCAATGAGTGTAGTTTTTGGTCAAGATGATGGAGTAGCTAAACACTAGGCTTGCATCTTTTCATGACCACATAAAAATTACAACTAAACACAGAACAACCATCATTGAGAATGGCCTGAAGTCTAGATGAACAGAATTCCTATAACTAAGCATATAGACAAAAAGCCATGTAGAAACCAGCAGGAGGGGCAGTGACACGGAATAATTTTTCGCTACCCACCTATGGCAGTAAAAATTGGGAGGAAATCTCAGCTATGGAGTCCCTCCTGAGCAGCAAGGGGACCCAGCCCGACACCAGGCTCCCCAGCCCAGGGTTCCAGTGCCTGGATGAGAAGTCCCCACAACTGCTGGCTGTGAAACAAGCGGAGATTGTGGCTGAGTGAGATGGAGGACTGCAGCAGTCCCAGGCATTTCTCTTCAAGGGCCTGCACAACAGACTTACTCACTGATGGACTCACTCACTCTGAGCTCCAGTGCTGAGGGAGCAGCTCAGAAAGGACCAGGGACATCGGGGAGGAACTGAATTGTCTGGCTTCAGGACAAGTACTGGAGGGGCTTCTTTCTTCGAGACAGAAGTGCTGGTAGGAGCCATTGTTTGTCATTGAGTATGTCTCAAAATTGTTTTTCTGTCTCTGTCTTCTTATTCTTAGTGTATATCTACACCTATGTTAGTTTTCTTCATACTTCTTCAAAGATCTTTCAGGATCTGCTTATTTTCCTCTCTGTTTTTTGGGATAAATAATTTTTTAACCTCCATCTTCAATTTCATTATTTCTGTCTCTGTGTCTCAAATTTTATGTAAATTTAGTAAATTTTGTATTTCAGGTAATGTTTTTCAATTCACAATTTTTATTTGATTCATTTATATACTTTTTGTTTCTTTATTTAGTACATGTTTTGTCACTACTATCATATTCAAATATAGGTATTTAAACATGTATTTATAGTAATTACTCAAATATTTTTTTCTAATAAACCTAACATCTTATCTCAGTTTAAGATTCTTTTCACTGATTCTTTTCCCTGAGGAGAGAAGGCATTTTTTGTATGATTTTGTATGATTTTATGATTAAACATTTTTGATAATATCATGTAGTAAACACAGATTGTTTCATTTTTCTTAGGTTTATTATTTTTTTGCAACATGCATAAATTTTATTGCAGAATCTTCTCTTTAGGTTGTGCTTGTTTATATCTCTTCGCAGCTTTGAAAATTCTTACTGTTTATTTTTAGCCTGGCTTCCCTGAAATCCCCCTTGTGTATGCATAGCTTAGTTGACAACAAATGATTATATTTCTTTAATGTATTCAAATACCTCTAGTCAATAGGGCTTCCATCCTCTGTTATCTGATGTACGTGTGTGTGTGTGTGTGTGTACTGGCGAGTGCTCATAACTTGGCAATTAGTTTTCAAGTTCCCTTTGGCTTTCATGTTTTACTAGGACCATCTTTATCTCCTCTGCACAAGTGCATATTTGTTTTTCAGCCAAGAACATGTAAAGAGCTAATGTTGTACTCTGCCTTTTATTTCCTATCTATTATTTTTGAGACTCGCACTGTGTGCATACATAGGAGACTACAAGCTCGGACAAGAAAAAAATGTTGGTTCACTCTTTTCAACGTTGTAAATTCAGCACCCTGAGCTGAAAAGGTAGTGGGTAATTTAGCACCCCCTTCCCCACTGCTAATCTAGCCTGCCCCTGTGGCAACAACACCACTTCTCCAAATTGTAAAAACTACAGCTCTTCTTACTCATTGAGGTGACGTGGAGCTGGGGGCGACATGGTAGCAGTGCCAAAGAAGGCTACATATTTGCTCCACTCTTACTTCAATTTCTAGGAGCTTTTACAATAATATATATGTCACAAGTTATTATCAGTCTTTGATCAATTGTAGCAGCCTTGAAATTATTTGTGACAATTTTCCTCTTCACATCGTCATACTAATACATGTTCCTAATGTGTCCAGTGTGTCAGTAAATAATGTAAATTGAAAGACTGTATAAAATAGAAGGAATTAACTTTATATTCCATTAAAAATTCATATTATTATAAAAGCTTTTATTTGTCTACTCATGCACTTAGTTGTCTCATAGAATTTTTTTTAAAATTCTTTTATTGTGAAATAAACATTTTTTAAAAAAATTAGTTTCAGGTGTACAACACAGTGCAATAGTTATACTTTTACCCCCCAAAGTGACAACACCCCTCCCCCAATTCGCCACTCCACTCCTCCCCCCATATCATACATATCTATTACAATTCCTCTGACTCCCTTCCACAGTATAATCCACATCCCATGACTATCAACATATTCAATTACAGTTGGCATACAATATTATACAACATCAGCTTCAGGTATACAGTGCAGTGATCAAGCCTCTACTTCATCCGTGAAGTGGTCTCCCTAACAAGACATGTGACCATCTGACACCCCCACGAAGTACTTACAACATTATTATATTCCCCAAACTGTCTTTCATATCCCTGTGGCAATATTGTAGTTACCTATTTATGCTGTCTAATCCCTTCCCCTTCTCCCTCATTCCCACATCCCTCCCAAGTAGAAACCATCAGTTTTTCCTCTATATCTATGAGACTCTTTCTGTTTACTTTGCTCATTCATTCAATTTTTCAGATTCGACATATAAGTGAGATCATATGGTATTTGTCCTTCTTTGACTGACTTATTTCACTTAACATAACAGTCTCTAGGTCCATCCATATCATTGCAAATGGTACGATTTCATTCTTCTTTATAGCGGAGTAATACTTCATTGTATAAATGTACCACAGTTTCTTAATTCAGTCATCTACCGATGGGCATTTTGGTTGTTTCCAAGTCGTGGCTATTGTAAATAGCGCTGCAATAAACATTGGGGTGCATATATTTCTTCAAATTGGCATCTTGGATTCTTCTGGTTAGATACACAAGAGTGGAATTGCTGGGTCATACGGCAGTTCCATTTCCAGCTTTTTGAGATACCTTCATACTGATTTCCCTAATGGCTGCACCAATTTGCAGTCCCACCAACAGTGCACAAGGGTTCCCTTTTCTCCACACCCTCGCCTGCACTTGTTGTTTGTTGATTTGTTAATGATAGCCATTCTGACCGGAGTGAGGTGGTATCTCATTGTGGTTTTTATTTGCATTTCTCTGATGATTAGTGAGGTTGAACATTTTTTCATATGCCTGTTGGCCATCTGTATGTCCTCTTTAGAGAAATACCTCTTCATATCCTCTGCCCATTTTTTAATTGGGTTGTTTGTATTTTTGGTGTTGAGTTTCATGAGTGTTTTATAAATTTTGGATATTAACCCATCAGATATATCGTTGGCAAATATCCTGTCCCATTCAGTAGGCTGCCTTTTTGTTTTACTGATGATTTCCTTTGCCGTGAAAAAACTTTTAAGTTTGATGTAATCCCATATGTTCATTTTTTTCTTTTATTGCCTAGTCTGAGGGGATATAACAATAAAAATATTACTCAGGGTAATGTCTGCAAACTTACTCCCTATGTTTTCTTTTAGAAATTTTATGGTTTCATGACTTACATTTAAGTCTTTAATCCGTTTTGAGTTTGTTCTCATATATCTTGTAAGTAGGTGGTCCATTTTCATTTTCTTGCACGTGTCACTCCAATTTTCCCAGCACCATTTATTAAATAGACTATATTTACTCCAATGTAAATTCTTGCTTCCATTGTCATAGATCAAATGACTGTATACGGATGGGTTTATTCCTGGGCTCTCTATTCTGTTCCATTGGTCTATGTGTCTGTTTTGATGCCAGTACCATACTGTTTTGATTACTGTAGCCCTGTAGTATGTTTTGATGTCAGGTAGCATGATGCCTCCCATTTTATTCTTATTTCTCAAGATTGCTGTGGCTATTTGGGGTCTTTTGTGGTTCCATGTAAATATTAGGATTATATGTTCTATTTCTGAGAAAAATGCTCTTGTTAATTTAATTGGAATTGCATTGAATCTCTCTCTATATATATTGCCTTAGGTAATATTGATATTTTAACTATATTAACTCTTCCTATCCATGAACATGCTATGTATTTCCATTTATTTGTATCTTCTTTGATTTCTCTCTTCAGTGTCTCATAATTTTCTGAGTACAGGTCTTTTCCTTATTTAGTTAAATTGATTCCTGGATATATTATTGTTTTTGAAGCAACTGTAAAAGGGATTGATTTCCTGATTTCTTCTTCTGTTCGTTTATTATTGATATATACAAATTCAACTGATTTCTGAATATTAATTTTGTGTCCTGCTACCTTACCAAATTCGTTTATCAGTTCTACCAGGTTTTTGGTGGGGTCTTTGGTATTCTCTCTATATAGTATCATGTCATCTGCATATAATGACAATTTTACTTTCTCCTTTCCAACTTGGATGCCTTTTCTTTTATTTATTTGTCTGATTGCTGTGGCTAGAACTTCCAGAACTATGTTAAATAGAAGTGTTGAAAAGGAATTGTAATACATAGTATGATATGGGGGGGGAGTGGGAGGGGAGAATTGGGGGAGGGGGGTTGTCACTTTGAGTGGTACAAAGTATAACCATTGCACTTTATTGTACACCTGAAGCCAATTAAAAATATATATATAAATTAAAAAAAGAAATAAACTCTTAAAAATGCAAAAAAAGAAAAAAATAAGAAAGAAAGAAAGTGGGAAACCTTGTCTTGTTCCTGATCTTAAGGGGAAAACTTTAGTCTTTCCCTATTGAGTATGATGTTTGCTGTGGGCTTATCATATATGGACTTTATTATGTTGAGATATGATCCCACTAGTCCCACTTTGCTAAGAGTTTTGATCATAAATGGCTGCTGGATTTTGTCAGATGCTTTTTCTGTGTCTATTGATATGATCATATGATTTTTATTTTCCAGTTTGTTAATGTGATGTATTACATTAATTGATTTGTGAATATTAAACCAACCTTGCACACCAGGGAAGAATCCCACTTGATTGTGGTGTATGATCTTTTTAATGTGATGCTGAATTCGGTTTGCTAGCATTTTGTTGAGAATTTTTGCATCTATGTTCATTAGGGATATCAGCCTGTAGTTTTCCTTTTTTGTAATATCTTTGTCTGACTTCAGAATCAGGGTGATAGTGGCTTCATTGAAAGAGTTTGGGAGCCTTCCCTCCTTCTGTATTTTTTGGAATAGTTTGAGAAGAATAGATATTAATTCTTTTTTGAATGTTTTGTAAAATTCACCTGTGAAGCCTTCTGGTCTAGGGCTTTTGTTTGTTGGAAGATTGTTGATTACTGATTCAATTTCTTTGTTAGTAGTCAGTCTGTTCAGAGTTTCTGTTTCTTTTTGGTTCAGACTTGGTAGATTTTATGCTTCTAGAAATTTATCCATTTCTTCCAGATTGTCGAATTTGTTAGCATATAGTTGCTCGTAGAATTTTCTTAAAATTTTCTGTATTTCTGTGGTATCTGTTGTCACTTCTCTTTCATTTCTGATTTTATTAATTTGGGTCCTCTCTCTCTTTTTCTTGGTGAGTCTGGCTAAGGGTTTGTCAATTTTGTTTATCTTTTCAAAAAACCAACTCTTGGTTTCATTGATCTTTTGTATTTTTTTTGTGTGCTCTATTTCATTTATTTCTGCTCTGGTCTTTATTATTTCCTTCCTTGTACTCCCTTTGGGCTTGATTTGCTGTTCATTTTCAGTTCCCTTAGGTGTGAAGACAGTTTGTTGGTCTGAACTTTCCTCTTAGGACTGCTTTTGCTGCCTCCCAGAGATTTTGGGTCGTGGTGTTTTCATTTTCGTTTGTCTCGAGGTATCTTTTGATTTCCTCCTTGACCTCATTTTTTACCCACTCACTATTTAGTAGCATGTTGTTTAGCCTCCATGTATTTGTAAGCTTTCCAGATTTCTTCTTACAATTGATTTCCGGTTTCATAGCATTGTGGTCAGAGAAGACACTTGATATGATTTCAATCTTCTTAAATTTGTTGAGACTTGTTTTGTGGCTTAAATGTGGTCTATCTTGGAAAATGAGCCATGTGCACTTGAGAAGAATGTATATTCTGTAGCTTTGGGGTGAAATGCTCTAAAAATACCAATTAAATCCAGCTAGTTAAAGTGTCATTTAATGCCAATATATCCATGTTGATTTTCTGTCTGGAGGATCTGGCCATTGGTGACAACGGGGTGTTGAAGTCCCCTACTATGATAGTGTTACTGTTGATCTCTGTCTTTATGTCTGTCAAAATCTGTGTTATATGTTTAGGAGCTCCTATATTGGGGGCATAGATTTACTAGGGTTATGTTCTCTTGTTGAATCGTTCCCTTTATTATTATTTGTAGTGCCCTTCTTTGTCTTTTATTGTAGTCTTCATTTTAAAGTCTATTTTGTCCGAAATAAATATTGCTACTCCAGCTTTTTTCTCATTTCCATTTGCATGATATATCTTATTCCATCCCTTTACTTTCAGTCTGTGTGTGTCTTTTGATCTGAGATGAGTCTCTTGTAGACAGCATATGCATGGGTCCTGTTTTCTTATCCTCTAAACCATTCTGTGTCTTTTGATTGGAGCATTTAACCCATTCACATTTAAAGTGATTACTGATAGGTGCATATTTATTGCCATTTGTTATTTGTATTTCTTGTCTTCCTGGGTTAGCTTGTTTTCCCCTTTCTTCTGTTTGAAAAAGCCCTTTTAACAGTTCTTTCAATGCTGGCTTGGAGGTAATGAACTCCTTAAGCTTATTCTTTTCTGAGAAGCTCTTTATCTCTCCTTCAATTTTAAGTGATAGCCATGCTGGGTAGAGCAATCTTGGTTGTAGACCTTTATTTTGTGTCACTTTGAATATCTCCTGCCACTCCCTTCTGTCCGCAGAGTTTCTGTAGAAAAGTCAGCTGTTAGTCTTATAGGAGTTCCTTTGTGTGTAAGCTGCTGTCTTTCTCTTGCTGCTTTTAGGATTCTATCTTTGCCTTTAAGCTTTGCCATTTTAACTATCATGTGTCTTGGTGTGGGTCTGTTTGGATTCAGCCTGTTTGGAACTCTCTGCACTTCCTGGGCATGTACGTCGATTTCCTTCACCAGGGTAGGGAAGTTTTCAGTCATTATTTCTTTAAATACTTTCTCAATCCCTTTTAAATACTTTCTCAATCCCTTGCTTCTTCTCTTCTCCTTCTGGTATTCCTATGATGTGAGAGTTGTTGCATTTCATGTTGTCCCACAGGTCTCTTAAACTATTTTCATTCTTTTTTATTCTTTTTTCTTTTTGTTGTTTCAACTCGGTGATATCTGCTATTTTGTCTTCTAATTTTCTTATTTTATTTTTTTAAATTTTTTTTTTTATTTTTTATTTTTGAGGGCAGTGTCACTGGCCCTCATATATAGGACCCAAACCGGGGCTGCTGGCTTCCCAAGCCAGTGCTTAACCACCGCGCCACTCGGCCGGCCCTGTCTTCTAATTTTCTGATCCGCTCCTCTACTTCATCTATTCTACTGGTGATTCCTTCGAGTGTGTTCTTTATTTCAGTTATTGTATTCTTTAGTTCTAACTGGTTGTTTTTTGTGGTTTCCCTATCCTTTTTTATGTCCTCACTAAGTTCCTTAAAAATTCTTATCATCAGTGTTCTAAACTCTGCCTCTGAATGTTTGGTTACCCGTTTCATTTAGTTCCATTTCTAGAGTTTTCTTCTGATCTTGTACTTGGGATATGTTTCTTTGTTTCTTCATTCTGGCTGACATTCTGTGAATGCTTCAATGTATTAGAGAGATCATCTCTGCCAGCACACAGCCACAAGGTCCCAGCTGCGGCAGTTTCCAGGAGCCAGCAGTGCCCCAGCCAGTGATTATCCTTACAGGCTCCTCGAAACTGGGCAGGGAAGGGGATAAAAAATTAATTCTTTTGTTCTCACCATGTACGTGTGCTATCAGAGAGTGGGTCTTTCAGTCATCACAGGAAGGCTTTCCAGGATGTAGGAAAAACTCCCCATGAACAAAGGCAAGCAGGCCAAGGATTTATTAAAAGAAAGACAATACATTCCCAAAACACAGGTGTGGATAAGCCCAGACGAAGAACAAGTGCACCCAAACCTCATAGAATTTTTTGAACAGCTCTAGTTCTCTTTCATAGCTTGGACTCTCAAACAGTACCAATAATAGATTGTTGGTATGGCAAAATGGCTCAACTTTCTCTTCCAAAGTGTAAGTTTCATGAGACTTTTATAATTTATGCCTAGAAGTAATGAATCTTAGAAAGAAAAAGCAATATTGAACAATTACATGAAACCATTAATTATGTATTACCATATAAAATTATACAAGGACTAATGAAATATGGATATATAAGTACTAATCTAAGTATATTATTTATTCATCAAAGTATAAGGTTATATACTAACAGATAATTGATATATTATTCTCTGTATTTCAGGTTCTCAGTATCTTCAGAGAAGGGCAAGAATTGTATATTTGTGTTGTTTGACACACACCAGCTCTTTTCTGAATCCTGTTTTGAAAAAAAATATATATATATGTTTGTAAGCATCAGGCACTTTGGCTTATCTAAAGTTGGTATAATGCTAATCTGCAAAGAATATATTTTTAATGTATTTAAAAAACATACAATAATTTTCTTAGAATTATTTCTTTCTTTAAAAAAGATTTTATTGGGGAATTGGGGGAGGAGAACAGCGTTGGGGAATTGGGGAAGGGGAACAGACAAGTTGCTGTCTTTTTGTTCCTCAGTCTAGTTGCAGAGTACGTTGCTTCACTGGTTCATGTTGGTATCGTCATTGCGCTCTTCCCGGATAAGGCAGATCGGTCGCTGGCCTCTGGATGGTTGATCACTAGAATTATTTCTTATGATACTATTTTAAGTACAGTTTCACGTTCACAACAAAATTAAGATAGGTACTGAGACTTCCTATATTCCCCCCCAGCCCTACACATGCCAAGCTTCCCCTATGATCAACATTACTCACCAGATGGTACATTTGCTACTGATCGTAATCATTTAAAATCCATAGTTTATGTAAGGCTTACACTTGGTGTTGTAGAATTATTTTTAAATCTATAATTTTATTAATTTATAAAATGTATATCCAAGTATATGTTATATGTTTCTTAAGCTTTTGCTATTTATCAAAATAAAGCAAGTATAAATTACAAATTTTAATTTCAAGGGCTGTTATTTATAAGTCCTCAATATGATAAATAATTCCATTTATATTTTTTAATTAGTTGATTTATCCTAGCCCTCAATGTTGAAAATGAGGATTCAACAACACAGGCTGGCATAATGTATAAGTCATAGTGGAGTTAAAAGACAAAAAAAGAGGAAATTTGTTTAAAAGAATTATTAAGCTTTAGTAGGGGAGATAGCATACAAACAGGGGGTTAACAAAAATTATAAAGAAAACCTAGGGTTAAAAAGGAGTACCCAAAGGTGGAATGACTTAGAAGCCAGGTCTACTCCCTCAGGATGGGTTTTAGGCTTCACTGAACACAGTGTAGCTGCAGACAACTTGATGGCAGGCATGTTCTCTGGGTTGCCCTGGGATAGAACACTTCCACAGTCTGCTGGCTGTTATTGGTGAGGATGGATCTCAGACTGTGACTGGCAAGCAGGAGACCTGCTTACCACAGTGTCCTCAGGCAGAGGTTAGAAAACAGGGAAATATGACTGGGACTGGCCACATAAACTGCTGGAGAGTGAATACCACAGGATTTCCTGCATGCATGCAACTGGCAACCCAACACAGAAGCCAATGGAGAGAAAACACCATGAAACCAGGAACAGGAGCGCTTTTCCTGGCAGTGTCTCTCCATGCCTTTTTCAGACAAAACATTTCACAAGCTGATAAAGAAGATAACATTATAGGATCTAGCTCCATTATCTCGGAGAGGGCAATGAAGGACAGATTTGGAGATGAGATTAATAAATTGTTAATTGGCCATCAAGATATCTGTGTAAGAATTATAATGTTGGTACATGACATAATAGAAAACCCTAAAGACCCCACCAAAAAATTATTAGAAACAATAAACAAATACAGCAAAGTTGCAGAATACAAAATCAATGTACATAAACACATGCATTCCTACATGCTAACAATGAAATTTCAGAAAACAAACAAACGAACAAACAAACAAAAAACCATGTCTGCAATTGAACAAAAATTGTCTGCAATTGAACAAACCTACGGATAAACTTAACAAAGGATGAGAAGGACCTGTAAACTGAAAACTATAAGACATTATTAAAAGAAATTGAAGAAGACACAAAGGAAAGATATTGTGTCTTCATGGTTTGGAATAATCAACAGTTAAATTGCCACATTACCCAAAGCACTATACTGATTTAAAGCAACTGTCATCAAAATCCCAATGAAAATTTTTATGTTTTTATTTTTTGTCTTGGACCTTGATTTATTTTTCTTTCTTTTTTTAAAATTAAATTTATTGGGCTGACAATGATTAGTAAAACTATTATACATAGGTTTCAAGTAGGTTTCAAGTGTACGATTCTATAATACATCATGTATGTAGCACATTGTGTGTTCACCATCCAGAGTCAGTTCTCCTTCCAATATGTTATATTTGACCCTCTTTATTCTCTTCTACCACTACCCCCCTGACCCTCCGGTAACCATTAAACTGTTTTCTGTGTCTATGAGTTTTGTTTCTTTATATCTTTGTCTTGTTTCTTCATTGCTTTCAAGTTTATGTCCTCCTTATTAGTGAAATCATATGGTTCTCGACTTTCTCTGTCTCTCTTATTTTGTTATCATAATAATTTCAAGGTCCATTCATGTAGTTACAAATGGCACTATTTCATCTTTTAATGGCAGAATAGTATTCCATTGTTATACATATCAGATCTTCTTTATCCAGTCATCTATCGAAGGGCACTGTGGTTGTTCCCATGTCTTGGCCACCATAAATAATGCTGCAATGAACATGGAGTACATATATCTTTATGAATAAATGTTTGTAGACTTTGGGGGGTATATACACAGGAGAGGGATAATTATCAGATGTGTATGGAAACACAAAAATGCCTGAATAGCCCAAACAATCCTAAAAAAAAAAACAAGACTAGAGGTATCACACCCTTTCTAACTTTGATTTATACCACAAAGTGACAATAATTGAAACAGCATGGGGCTGTCTGAGTGGCTCAGTTAGTTAAGAGTTGGCTTAGAGTGCCAGCTATGAGCAACAGGACTGCCGGTTGGTTTCCCACATGGGCCAGTGTTGCTGCACCTGAGCTGTTGCTGAGCTGCCAACAGGTGGCAGCATGGCTCAGCTGGTATAACAAGATTGCCTGTTTGATGGTGGGCTATGCCTACCCACAGATAAAACTGAACTCAGCACCTTGAGCTGAGCTGCCACCCAGATGGTTCAGTGATTGAGCGTGCGCTCTTAACAACAAGGCTGCTGGTTTGACTCCCGCATGGGATGGTAGGTACACCCTCCAGAACTAAGATTGAACACAGCACCTTGAGCTTAGAGGCCACAAGCCACCTACAGGAAGTCAGGTGGCAACGGGCACCCTCCACAACAAAGATTGAAGAACAACAACTTGGCTGGTCCCCTTCCCGAATTCCCCAATAAAAAAAAATCTTAAAAAAGAAAATACCAGCATGGATTTGACAGAAAAAAAGACACACGGACCAATGGAATAGTATTGAGAACCCAGAAATAAACCCACATATATATGGGCAGATAATTTTCCAGAAAGGTGTTAAAAACATGCAGTGGAAGACAGGAAGGCTTCTCAATAAATGGTGATGGGAAAATTGGAAAGTCACGTGTAAAGAATGAAGGTAAGCTGCCATCTTTTACTATATATCAAAATTAACACAAAATGGATCAAAGTCCTAAACATAAGGCCTGAAAAATACATTACATAAAAGAATGCATAGGTACTAAAATTATGGACCTGGGATTCAGAATGAATTCTATGACTTTGACCTTAAAGGCAAAGGAAATAAAGCAAAAATAAATGATGATACCGTATATCTAACATGCATCTGCACAGCAAAAGAAACCATCAACAACAAAGAGGCATCCAATGGAATGGGAGAACATATTTGCAAACAATACCTGTTATTGTTTTGGGCAAATATCCAAAATATATAAAGAACTCATATAACTCCTCTTCTTTTTAAATCTAGGAGTGGCTCTTCACGTTTCAAAATGAAGAAGTTGGAGCCTACAAAACCTGGATGATCTGAGTCCTGTTATTTCTTGCATCTTACCTCCAATAAAATGTTTCTCAACCCTGTTTTTGTTGTTGTTCCATTTTCTCCCTCATCCTCAAGCCACTAAGGAGCTTTCACAGAGATGTTTTCTTAGTCTATCTCCATGAAAATTCAAAAACACAAACATATTACATTTTTCTTTATGCATATCTGTACTTTATAAACAAAGTGAGATTCTTTTTCACTACTATCAAATATCAGTTTTTGTCCACTTGATGAGATCACCTCTGTTGAGACTGTTACTTTCACTCACTCACTCTGCTCCAACTATATCAGCCTCCTCGCTGATTCTCAAATATTCAGACATGCTTCTTCAAAAGGAAATTTCATTAGTTTTTTGCACAATTTCAAATGGTCTTCTCCATTTATCTGCTATCCTAGCTTCCTCACAAAATTCATGTCTTTGTCCAAACACTGCATTCTCACTGAATCCCAATGAAATTGCAGTTCCCTCTCACAAATGGCACTCCCAATTCCACTTATTCTGTTTTAAATGCTTTCATACAACTTTTTCTTTTATATTCTAACATGTTAAATATTTCTTTTTTTTTCTGGTTTAAACAACAAATATTCTATCACAGTTCTGTAGGCTAGAAGGCTGAAATGAAGATTTCCATAAGACTGTCCTCACTTTAAAGGCTCAAGGGGAGACTGTGTTCCATGCCTTTCTCTGATCTTTTGGTGTAGTGCACAGGCCTTGGCATTCCTTGGCTTACAGACATATTACTCCAAGCTCTGCCTCTGTCATCTCATTGCTCGCCCTGTGGATCTGTCTTTGCCTCTAAATCTCCCTCTTCTCTTAGAATATCAGTTGCATTAATTAAGGGTCCACCTTACATCAACATGACCATATATTAACTTGATTACATTTGCATAGACTCTATTCCCAAATGAGGTCACACATTCATAGGCTCTGGGTGGATATTAATTTGGGGCAGGCATGGGAGTGTGACACTATTTAGTAAAATGTGAAAAACAGAAAATGACCAAAAAAGGCATTGTCCAAATCTTCTATCTGTTTATCATTGTAACTGGGAATAGTATTTGGTTTGTTGTTTCTGAAAACTGAATTCCAACCATGTATACATTAAAGGTTGGCAGAGTGATGCAAAGGATCCTAGAAAAGAGGGGAGAAAACATCCTGGCATAAAATCAAAAGCAACAGTTCACTTAGTATTCATATCACCATGATCACCATGACATTTCAAATCTTTAACATTCTTTATATTTTAAAATATCACAATAAAAAAACTAGTTTTGTAGACAGCAATGATAATTATTTGGGAATAATTAGCTCATACTCAGGAACACGATGTCTGACAATTATGTTTGCAAACTTGCCACCATGTACTTACATCGGCAGCACTGTGCAAACAACTTGGTAAGGTTTCATAACCTTCGTATATCAGTGTCTCACAGCTGTTCGTGTTGATGTGTGGCAGTGTCTTGGTGAGTGGCATTCATTATTTTTATTGTGTGTTTTTGTGTGCTATTGCAAGAATGACTGAGCTTGAATTAGAGCAATGAACAAACATTAAATTTCATGTTAATCTTTGCTAGAGTGGAAGTGAAATTAGGGTGATGTTAGTCCAAGTTTATGGGGATAATGCCATGAAGAAAATGGCAGTGTACAAATGGATTAAAAGTGTTTCTGAGGGGAGAGAACGCATCACTGATGAAGAGAGGTGAGTGTAACCAGTAACTGGTGAAAACATTGCAAAAATTCACTGAATTGTATGTCAGAATCGTCAGCCTACTGTGAGAAGCATAGCGGATCGAGTGAACATCAACAAACAGTTAGTAAAATCCTAACTGAAAAACTTGTCATGAGATAGGCATGTGCAAAAATGGTCCTGAAGGATGAACAAAAGAAAAGGAGAGTGGAAGTTTGCCAAGACCTTTTGGAGAGGCAAGACGATGTTTTGGGTCATGTTATCACTGGTGATGAAACAAGGATGTACCAATATGACGGTGAAAGAAAGTGTCGAAGTGCACAATGGAAGTCAATGAATCTTCCACGACCAAAAAAGTTCCATTAGTCCAAATCAAGAGTCAAAATTATGTTGATAATCATTTTTGAAATCAGAGGGATTATTCATTATGAATTTGTACCAAATGGACAAACAGTTAACCCAGTTTACTATTACTATTTGGAAGTGCTGAAAAAGCTGTGTGATAAAATTAGACAAAAACGACCTGAATTTTTGCCAACAAGTCATGGCTCTTGCATCATGATAATGCACCAGATCACATAGCATGGTCTGTGAGGAGTTTGTAGCCAGTAAACAAATAACTGTATCGGAACACCTGCCCTACTAACCTGGTATGGCCCCCAATGACTTCTTTCTTTACCCAAAGATAAAGAAATGTTGAAAGGAAGATTTTTTTTTTTTGAGGGCAGTGTCACTGGCCCTCATTTGTGGGACCCGAACCTGGGCCTCCGGCTTCCCAAGTCAGCGCTTAACCACCCCGCCACTCGGCTGGCCCAAAAGGAAGATATTTTGATGACATTCAGAACTTCAATATGATGACAGCTCTGATAGCCATTCCACAGAAAGAGTTCTAAAATTGCTTTGAATAGTGGACTAGGAGCTGGCATTGGTGCATAATTTCCCAAGGGGAGTATTTTGAACATAACTTTTGTGATATTCAGCAATGAGTTATGTATTATATCATTTTTTTCTAGGATGAGTTTGCAAACTTAATTGGCAGGCCTCATATATTTATATCTATATCTATATCTATCATCTATGTACACATATACCGATAGCTATACCCATATCAATATGTGTGTGTGTGTGTGTGTGTGTGTGTGTGTGTGTGTGTGTAGTCAAGGAGGAACTTCGGGCAGAAGTTGACCAAAATAAAGAAGATTGAACATGTTTGTGTTTAGCCATCACATTGTCAAATATTAAAATCTGAAGGTAAAGTTTAAGTTCTCATGCTTTCCCATTTTAACACATTCAAATAATCGCAAAGCATAGTATGTTCTAACCAAACTTTTTCTGTCCTTTTTTTTCCATTATTAGTTTCAGGTGTACAAAACAATGTAATAGACATTTACACTCCTCACAAGGTGATATCCCCCTCCCCCAATCTATTACCCCTCTGACATTGTATATTGCTGTTACAATTCCATTGACTATTCCCCACACTATACTCCACATCCCGTGACTATACATATATTAAATTATAGTTGACATTCAGTATGCTTCAGCTTCAGCTTCGGGTGTACACTGCAGTGGTCAGGCAACTACACCATCCATGAAGTGGTCACCCTAATAAGACAAGGGCACATCTGACACCCTCAAAAATCTTTACATTATTGATTATATTCCCCAAACTGTGGCAATATTGTTGTTACCAAATTGTTCTTTTTAATCCCCTAACATTCTCCATCATCCTTATCCCCTTCCCATCTAGAAACCCTCAGTTTTTTCTCTATATCTCTGAGACGGTTCTAATGTTTGCTCATTTATTCTGTTCTTTAGATTCCACATATAAGTGAGATCATATTGTATTTGTCTTTCTCCGTCTGACTTATTTCACTTAACATAATATTCTCTAAGTCCACCCACATACAGGTTAAAAATTGGCAAACATACCTGTGTTTCTTTGGTAAAATTTGTGACAATTATTTCTTATCTCAACATAATGAAAAATGTATTTTACTTCCTCCTTGGCTAATAAATTTATTGATAGATAGATTGATTAATGAATATTAATGTTCATATGGAATTTAAAAATTAATATTTTTATTTGCATGACATATTTTTATGAAATGACAATTTTTTTCTAAGTGTATTTAGTCTTGGGGTTTACTAGTAAAGAGACCACATTTTAGGATTATGTACAGTTAATAATTTATAGAACACTAGGCAAAGGCTGCATGGAAGTGAATATCTTTAGGAATGATTGCGAATAAAAATTCTCCCTTTTTTTGACACAAGATGAAGAATGATTTAAAAATTACATTTTATACACTATAGATACTTTGAATTTAAAAGTTTGTTTTTTGTGGTTCCTGTGTTATTTAGCATGTGGTTCCAGTCTTCTTTTTTGACCCTCCACATTAGTTAAGTGACATATTTTTAAAATTACCATTTCTTTTTAAAATTTAACTTATTGGGTGACAGTGGTTAATTTCATAGGTTTCAAGTGTACAATTCTGTAATACATCATACATACATACATACATACATACATACATACATACAAACGATATATTATATTGTGTGCTCACATCCAGAGTCAGTTGTTCTTCCATCAGCATTTATTTGACCCCATTTACTCTCTTCTACCATCAACCCTCCTCTCCCCTTAACCTCTGGTAACTATTGTCTAGTAACTATTGTTAGTAACATTTGGTAACTAACTAAACTATTTTTTGTGTCTACGAGTTTTTGTTTCTTTGTTTGTCTTGTTCCTTTGTTGCTTTCAGTTTTATATCCTACATATGAACGAAGTCACATGGTTCTCTACTTTTCCTGTATGACTTATTTTGGTTAGCATGATAATCTCAAGATCCAGCCATGTTGTCACAAATGGCACTATTTCATCAATTCTTATGGCAGAGTAATATTCCATTGTGTTTATATACAACATCTTCCTTATCCAATCAGCTATTGAACAACATATTCTCCAATCACAAGGCTTGAAATTGGATATCAACAGCAAAAAGAAAGCAGGAAAAAAACCAAAAATGTGGAGAGTAAATGAATGACTATTAAAGAACAACTAGGTCAGAGAAGAAATAAAAAGAGAGATCAAAAGATACATAGAAGCAAATGAGAGTGAAAATACATCCTATCAAAATCATTGGGATGCAGCAAAAGCAGTAAGAAGAGGGAAATTTATATAGTTACAGGCCTATCTCAAGAAACAGGAAAAATGCCAGATAAAGAACCTAATGTAACACCTTAAGGATCTATTAAAAAAAAGAACAAATGAAACCCAAAGTCAGGAGAAGGAAGGAAATAATAAAAATCAGAGCAGAACTAAATGAAATAGAGAAGAAAAAAATTATAGAAAAAATTAACGCAACAAAGAACTTGTTCTTTGGAAAGATTAATAAAATGACAAACCCTTGGCTAGACTCACTAAGATATAAAAAGAGAGGCATCCCAGTCAGGAGCCCCTCTCATTTTGAGAGCTGTAAGTTTCTACTCAAATAAAACTATCCTCTGCTACAAACTTTAAAAAAAAGAAAGAAAAACAGAAAAGACACAAATAAACAAAATCAGAAATGAAAGAGAAGTTACCACGAATACCACAGAAATACAAAGGATCATACAAGAATACTATGAAGAACTATACACTACAAAATTACATTTTCTTGTTCCACAAAGTTTGACTTGGGGTTTGTCTTTTACACCAAATATTCCTACTAAAATATAGACAACATGTCAGGATTGGAAGATGAACTAATGAATGATATTATGAATAGTTATTTAATATTTCCATCTTAGGCATAGCTTCATATTGTATATATTTTATCCTTCCTCTGATATTTATTTTTATCAGAGGAATTCTACAGATTAAATTATTTATTTAAGGAATAAAATTGAAGAAGGCAAGAGCTAGGGCTGAGAAATAGGTATACAATTTTAGGCATGATGGGTTTGTGCCAGGTACAATATAGTTAGCAATGTAGTAATTTCTCAGAATAATTAGTTACTAATATTAAATATCTGTTGATAAAGAGAATGTGATTTGTATAATTTTTCCATGATAATACTAATGAAATAATATGAATACAAAGTAATAATATGAAAGAAGTATTTAATGCCAACATTCAGCAACCTAGTTCTAAAAGAAATATTTAAGATACTTAACAGGCATAAATTTGCAATGTTTGAGATTGAGATGGAAACAAATTAACTGCATGGTAGTTAGGCTTCTGTTCCCTCATATCTGTAGAATATGAAAACAATTTCTCAGAAGCATTTGAAAATGGGCAATCTAAATGACACTTTTAGAAGTCTATTTGTCCTTTCAGTTGGAGCCCAAGTCTCCTGTATTCTGGAGGTGTGTGATGAGATGAACCAATTTCAAAATAGTCAAAGTGTGAGAATTTCCTGTTCAGGCCTTAAGTGACACATTGATGAGATATTTGCTTTTTCCACTCTTGCTTCACTCTGAGCCTTCACAGGGTAACCTGTGAAGGTCACAGATATTGTTTATTCTTGGTCCTGATTTCTCCTTTTATGACCCCAGCTATTGCAGGCCTCTTTCATGAGAGTCAGCTGGTCCCTCATAAAGGATGCACGACTTTCTGGCTGACAGAAGGTATGTGTCACTACTCTCCCGTCTCTACTAGCCCAGGTCATATAGTGGGAGATTCCAAAGGCTGGATGTGATGCACCTGAGGTACAATTAATATGCACGTCAATCTAAGTGGAACATTGCTGTTTTCATTTGAATAATTCAGAGTAAAAAGCAACCTTAAAATATAACATATGTTGCAAGATTTCTTAAAGCATTCAAATTATTGCCTGCATGAATTAACCAAATGCATACACACATGCATATTTGGGTTTGTGTATCAGTATGATTTAGAGTGAAGCCTACAGACATCAAGACAAGCAATAATTAGTTTTGGATTTTGTAATCAGTACAAGGTGTTTTATTGTATAACAAATGTTAATTTATATTTTGCCCAACCAATATGAATAGTTTTTTTGGAAAAGAATTCATAGCATGATGAAAGCCAAACACAATTCCTTATATACTTATTTAGGTGGAAAGAAAGCTGCTTGATTTTTAATAAAAATCAGGATGAGGTAGCTTCTGTAAAATGCTAAACTTAATATCAACAATCAAATAACTTAAAAAAAAATTGAACAAATTGCCAAAAGGATGCACTATACTGATTATACTCCTGCTTAATGAATTTTTTACAGGGTATAACTCAAGTGAATCAGAAATAATAATATGGAAGTTGTGACTAAAATAAAAAAATGAAATATCTAATATTTATTGAAAGCTTATAAGTGCCAGGAAGAGTGTTGAGTTTTACATCGTATCTCGTACCTTGTATATTATTATTTCCATTTTAGATTAGTACAGTAGGTTACCTGACTGTAAGTAAACTTTTAAAGACCACACATTGTAAGTTTCAAAGCCAGAGTTAATTCCTTCATCTGACTACAGAGCCCATTGACTGAAATATTAAATTACTTTTTTTTTGGATTATTACAATTGGTTACAAAACTAAAGAGATCTTGACTGACTTTGACATCTGAAGGTTGTTTCTGAAAGCTTGAATCAATGATGTTCTTCCATAATAACCTATACTTTATTTATCATTAAATCAATCATCAATTATTTTGTAAAATTACTTTTATATATTTTTTTGTTTTATTTTCGGAATTGTTTAGGTTATGGATAAGTTATAGTGTGTTCTGAAACATTTTCCAAAATATAAAATATTTCTTTAAATTTTTACTTGTTTCTCAGAACTTTGCAAACACACAATATAAAGGGGCATTTGGTAACCTCTCAACAACTAAATATAACTCAGTAAATAAATGGAATTTAATGCAAGAAATAAGTGTATACGCGAACACTACTGTTTTCCATCTTTAGAGCACTTAGTCTGTAACTATGTTTGGATTTTAATACTGTCATAAATATCCTGTCTCATTTTTCTGATAAAACATTTTAATTTTTAATGCTGACATTGTAATGATGTTAAAAAGTTTCTGTGGACTGTGACTTTAAATTAATGAGGATGTTATTATTCATGACCTATATTCCTTACTAATTTTCTCTTTTAATGCTCCAACCAAAAATACATTGTCAAATGTAGAATATCTTAAAAATGTATTTAACCATGAAGCACTTACTTAAAGCTCTAAAGTATTTAAAACAAGGCCTTTAGACTCTTCCACTAGAAATGAGGCCCACTCACCCACATTCACTGCAAGGAATTTCGTCATTGCATATATCATTCACTCTGAAGTACACTTACCTTAGAGCACAGTCTCAGACACCACTCAGCTGCAGAGATGAGTAACCAAAGAGCAACCTATGCAGAGCTGAATCGGGCTAAGGACTCCAGGAGACAGCAAATAAAACCTAAAGGCACTAAGAGCTCCATTTCAGTAACTGAGCAGGAAATAACCTATGCAGAATTAAATCTTCAAAATGCTTCACACGATCTTCAAGGGAGTGACAAGAACTACCACTGCAAAGGTAAAATATTTAATAGATACACAGTATCAATGTCCAGGATGTGCAGTTGGGGTGCAGAGATGTGGGGAAGCAATAGGGAATATGTAGGGAAACGTTTTTTATCTGTGGGAATCAGAGCTTGAAGTTGTAACACAGTATTCTAATATGACATCTGAGACCAATTTTATTCAGGTGTCATTGTAATGTGTCGTTTTTGACCAGCAACTCATGGAGCAATCTATTTCCTGACAATACAATGGTGTATTCTGAGAGGAAGATTGCAATGGTAGATATGGATCTGGGCAAGTTTATATATATGATTGCCTGTGCACTGTGTTCTTTGTGTGTAAACTATCTAAACAATTACCTTCATCTCACTTACTCAGTATTTCTCTTTCTCTCCCTGTAGAGTTTGCATCACCTCCAGAAAAGCTCATTGCTGGGATCCTGGGACTCATTTGCCTTGTCTTGCTGTCCACTGTGGTAACGATAGCTGTTATTCGCTGTAAGTAAATTTTTGAAAGATTATAATCATTGATTTCCAGTGCCTCTAAACTTTTCATACTATTATGGACTAGGACTCTAATTTTAACATATGCATTTAGACTAAATGTGCAATGGTTAAATGAATTTGTTAAATATATAAATATCAGAATGATTGTAGAGGGCACTTTATAAATATATGCACGTATATACATATAAATTCTGATTCCATAACTCAAACACATGCTTTAGGAATCTAAAAGACCTTATTGAGAAATACAAACTAATTTTTGAGATTGTTAAATCAAATACAGTAGTGCATTTGATCCTTTAACTTTTTGAAATATTTCCTAAATCTCCATTAATTCATTAATTTTTCTTTGTAAAATCAATTTTATTTCAGATTGCTCTAATCCTAAGCATTACACCAAATTTCAAGGTAAGAAACAATAAGTATTATGATTTATTTAGGTCAATGTTAATTTTTTAATAAGAATAACTTCTTTTTCAAGGCACTGGAATACCAGAGCAGAATAATTCCTCCTTGACAACAGGGATCCAGAAAGGTACAGAAAAAATTTCAAAGCTCTGATATTAGTATAGTTTATTGGTTGTCTAACTCAGGGTAGCCAAAAATAATAATAGGGTTTTGTTTGGAAAATATAAATTATAATATTTGGCAACAAATGTCCATAAGTAATAGTTTTGGGAGAATGTTCCTTCTTATGTAACAATATGAAGAAATGTTCATTTTAAATCACCATACTCATTGTTGCTGATTGGCTTACCTTTCCTCCTGCTATACTATGAGACAAATAATTTTGCTGCTCTAAAAATGTGGTTTTGTTCACTGACTTTCATGACATGTTCTAGGGTAGATATTTATGTTTGTGTGTTTTCTTTATTTGGACACATAATTTGGGGGGCGGGAGGCTGACTCTTTCTGTGAGTGTGTGTGATTATATTTTGCTTTATATGTACCAGCCAGTGAGGGTGCACAGCAATGTTATGCACATATATGTTTATTAATTTTTATTTTTTTAATCAAAATTGGTTTTGAATAATTTCTTTAGCATATCGTTGTGGTCATTGTCCGAAGGAGTGGTTAACATATTCCAACAATTGCTATTACATTAGCACTCAAAGAAAAGTATGGACTGAGAGTCAGATGGCCTGTGCTTCTGAGAACTCTAACCTGCTTTATATAGATAATGAAGAAGAAATGGTAAGATTTTAAATGTTTCCCCCATTTTGTTAAAAGGGTATTATGGTCTACATTATATTTGTAGTATTCATTCATATTTTTGTATTCATTTGTAGTTTATTTTAAAGTCTGTTAATATTCTATTGCTTAACTCTTTAATATTTTATTCATATTTCATGCCATTAATGCACATTTAATAACTTCCAGTTCTTACTTTCCATAGACAGCCATCATGTATAAATGCTTTTGGTCTAAAATAAGCTTACTATCTAATTTTGCTATATAATTTTAAATTACATCAAAGAAACTAAACATATCATGATTGAGCAGAATGATATAAACTGAAAGGACTCATGTAATTACAAATCAGATCATGAAATAGAAGTTTCCAGTCCACAGTAGCCACTGTTGTTTATTCTCTCAGAACTTTTCCTCTCCCCCTCACTTAACCGCTATTCTGATTTTTTAATATTGCAAATGATCTTTGCTTAAATTTGAGATTCATGTAAAAGGGGTCATTCAGTATGCACTTTATGTGTCTCCTTTCATTCCTATATGATATTTTTGCAATTCATCCATACTATTGCATTTGTCTGTAGTTACTTTTTGCTGCTCTATATATGTATGTATATGTAATATGCATGTATATATGTATATATAATGCTATATATACATATATGTTCTAACCTTGTTTATATAGATAACATGTATTATATATATTTATATAAATGATAACGTGTGAAATATTATATGCATGTACCTATACATACACAGTAGCTGTTCCTTTATCTATAGGGATATGTTCCAAGACCCCAGTAGATGCCTGAAATCACTGATAGTACTGAACCTTATATACAGTGTTTTTTCATAGACATAAATACCTATGACATAGTTTAATTTAAAAGTTAAGCACAGTGAGAGATTAAGAACAGCAACTAATAATAAAATAGAACAATTATAAAAATATACTGTAATAAAAGTAGGTAAATGTGGTCTCTCTCATTTCTCTCTCCAATATCTTATTTTACTATACCCACCCAGTTTGAGGTGCCACAGCAAAACCAGCACAATTTTGTTTTTCACAATTTCATGGATGGAGCATTATTTCTTACTGCACATTTTAGCGATTTTGCAGACAATTTCTCATCTTTACTTATTAAATCGAGAACTTTCACCTTTTCACGTATAGGAGGCACTTTACAGCCTCTCTTTGGCATATTTGATTGTCAGTATCACTAGTTGGTGCTTTAGGACCATTATTAAGTAAAAAAGCTGACTTGAGCACAAGCCCTGATATGCTGTGACAGTGGATCTGATAACCAAAGAGCTGCAAGTGACTAACATTAAGGATGGGGAGCATATACAGTGTAGAGATGCTGGGCAAAGGGATGATTTACATCCTGGGAGAATGGAGTGGGACAGGGGGAGTTTCATCAAGTTACTTAGAACTGCACACAACATAAGACTTGAATTTTTTAATTTTTTAATTTTCCATTTAATACATTTCCATTAATATGGTTGATCACAGGTATCTGAAATAGCAGGTAACTGGAACCACAGATAAGGGGGACTGCTGCGTATAAATCACAATCTACACAGTCTATAGTAGTTTGAGTAACATGGAGAGCCTTATCTCCCTTTTGTGCCTTTACTGTGTCCATTTGTAATATAGGTGTCTTAAATATTTTATCAAAGTACATTGAGAATCACACGTCAGAATGTTATCATTTGCTTCAATTTATAATTTTGGGTCAACTATCAAATAATTTAGAAAACTGAAGAGGAGAACGAAAATCTATTTATCTACTAAGATCTTTGTTCTCTGTTTTCTTTTCCTTCCTGATGATCCAAGAGTCCCTCTTTCATCATTTAATTTCTGCTTAGATAATTCTCTTTAACTGTTCTATTAGAGTGGGTCTGGTGGTTACCTGTTTTCTTAGTTTTTCTTTATCTGAGAATGTCTTGATTTCCCCTTCATTCCTATGGGACATTTTCACAGGACCTTGTTATGGTTTTTGGTCGGAATAAGGCAGTTTGCCTCTAAAAGTTTTCGGCGTTTCTAGCTTGCTCCTTTCATGGCTCTTTTACTGGAGAGAAAAGATTTTCCTTAGAACTCTTTCCTGTACCCATGGGTTTTTGTGGTTTGCTGGCCTCTCCAGCATGCAGTCTGAAATTAATGAGGAACAAAGAAACTCCAGGGAGTTTACTGCCACCACATTCATCAAGTCCTGAGTTCCCAGTTCTGTCATCTTTCTTGTCTCCTCTTCGAATCTTTTTATGTTTATTTCTTCTATGTATAATATCCAGGGATATTAGCTTTATTTAGTGGGGAAAATAAAGTACATCCACCTCCATTTTTCCAGACCAAGAAATCTGATCTGTAGCAGTTTTAATTTAATCTTCTAAAGACTAATGGGCTTGAGAATCTTTTCACGTACTTATTTGTCACCGAGATATATTTTTTAAAAATTTTATCAGATTCATTGGAGTGACATGGGAGCTTTCAAATCTCCACTATAATCACTGAATTGTTTATATCACCTTTTAGTTTTGTCAGTTTCTATTTCATGTGTTTGAGAGTTCTGCTGTTAGGTGGTCGTATGTTTATAATAGTTTTAGCTTCTTGTAATGCCATCGTTAACATTTTGAAATTTTTCTTTTTATATCTAATAATATTTCTTGTTACAACAGCTATTTCATCTGAATTTAAAATGGCCTTTTCAGTTCCCTTATAGTTACACTTTATAGGGTATATATCATTTTTCATCCTTTTACTTTTATTTTTTGCCTTTGAATATAAAGTGCATTTATGATAAACAGCATATAAATGGATCTTACTTACATTTTGACTCAATATGACAATTTCTATCTTCTGACTAAATTTTAATTTTAATCACATTTAATATAATTATTGGTATTGTTAGATTTAGGTCTGCTCTTTTGCTCTTTGTTCTATGTCTATGTCTTTAGGTTTTTTCTTCCATATTTCCTGACATATTTTGTTTAAATACAAATTATTTTAGCGTTCCATTTTAATTTCTGTGTTTATGTTTGACTATATTTTTTATTTCTTAGTAGATATTATAAATATATCCTCAACTCATCAACATCTACTTCAAGTTAATTCTGACTGAATTCCAGTAAAATATAGAAACTTAGCACCAACATAGCTCCATTTCTTCCCCCCCTCTATTGGGGTCTTACTGTTCCTTCTAACAATGTTATACCGAACCAGGAAGCACTGGTTTGTGAACAAACAATAATGCTCAACGTTTATGCCCTGGCATTCATGATTTACACAAGGATGACTCGAATCATTCTAGGGATTTTTGTACCACAAAAACAAACAAATGCAACAAATAAAGTTTTCTTCTCCACCCCTGAAGAAGGTGCCTTTTTAACAGCACAAATTTCTATCCATGTATGATATAGACCCAACCATACAGTGTTATAATTATTCCCTTAAATTATGTTATTTAAAAAAAAATTGTGAGAATAGAAACACAGTCGCTTAAGTTTTCCCACATATTTACCATTTCCACATCTCTTCCTTCCTTCCTGTGGATATGAGTTCTCATCCAGCATCATTTATTTCTAGCTTGAAGAACATTTTATAGGACAAGTCTGCCAACAAGAAATTCTCTGTGTCTGTATGGGTAAGGTCCTTATTGCAACTTCTTTTTTGAAGGACTGTTTTTCTGAATGTAAAATTCTTTTTTGATAGTTTTTGTTGTCCCCCAACACCCCCAGTACTTTCAGCTCTTTGAATATGTTCTTCATTATTTCTGACAAAAACTCCTCTATTAATCATATTGTTATTTTTCCATATGTAATGGGTAATTTATCTTTTGCCTATTTCAAGCTTACCTCCTTTTTTATTTGTTTGCTTTGTATTTCACATTTTATATTGTGGTAAAAAGAGTTAAGATAAAATTCACCATTACCAATTAAAATAAAAGACACAGACTCGATTTTCTTAGAGCAGTTTAGGTTTCAGCAAAATGGAGATAGACACAGAGATTTTGTATATACCCCTATTGGCTACTCATGCTCCTTCTCCTGGAATAGTGTTCAGAACAAACGTGGATTCTGGGTGCGACAATGTGGTCTAAGAGCCTTTGGAGGTGGGAAATATCTCACCCATTCCCTCATTTTCACATTTTCACATGGACTCAAGCCACATCATAATCCCTCGTTTCCCTCACAATTATTTCTTTGTCTGTGTTTTCAATGTTTTTCAATGATTTGATTATAATGTTTTGAGAAGTGGTTGTCTGTGTGCTGAATCTATTTGTAGTTTGCTGAGCTTCATATGCCTACAATATTTTAAAACTTAAATTTAAAATGTTTTCATTATGTCTCAAAATTGTTTTTCGGTCTCCCTTCTTATTCTCTGTGTATATTTACACCTATGTTAGCTTTCTTGATACTGCTTCAAAGGTCTCTAAGGATCTACTTATTTTTTTCTCCATTTTTTGGGATAAATAATTTTTAAAACTCCATCTTCAACTTCATTAATTCTCTCTGTGAATCTCAAATTTACATACATTTAGTAAATTTTGCATTTAGTAATGTTTTTGAATTCATAATTTGTATTTGATTCATTTCCGTAGGTTTTATTTCTCTATTTTGTACATTTTGTCACTGCCATCGTATTCAAATGCAGTTGTTTGAGCATAATTTTCTTTATAATGTACATAATAGTTACTTTAAATTTTTTTGTAATAAATCTAACATCTTTATTGCGGTAAAAGACTCTTTTGACTGATTGTGTTCCCTGAGCACAGAAGGCGTTTTTTTGTATGTTTTCTAATCTTTTATAATTAGACATTTTTGATAATATCATGCAATAAACATGAATTATGTCTCTTTTTTCTTAGATTTATTATTTTTTAAAACTTGCAAAACTTTTACTTCTGAATCTTCTCTTATAGAGTGAGTGTGCTTGCTTACATCTCTTCTCAGCTTTTTAAATTCTTATTGTTTATTTTTATTTTTAGCCTGGCTTCCTAAGGATTCCCTTGTGTATGCATAGCATAGTTGATAACAAATAATTGTATGTTTTTTAAAGTATTCAAATACCTCCAGTCAATAGGATTTTCACTCTCTGTTGTTTGATGTACTTGTGTGTATATGTGTGTACTGGGAGTGCTCATATCTTTGCAATTAGTTCATCAGCCAAGAATGTAAAGAGAGCTAATGTCATCTCTTCTGTTATACTCTCCCTTTTACTTCCTCTTCATTATATTTGTGTTTGGCATTGTGCTAGACACATAGGAGACTACAAGCTTGGACTAGAAAAAGGGTAGGTTTTCCTCCTTTTAAAAAAAAACTATTATTATTATTTTTCTTTTTTTTTATTGGGGAACAGTGTGTTTTTTCCAGGACCCATCAGTTCCAAGTTCGTTATCCTTCAATCTAGCTGTGGAGGGCACAGCTCAGCTCCAAGTTCAGTTGCCATTTTTAATCTAGTTGTAGGTGTGCAGCCCAACATCCCATGCCAATATGGAACCGGCACCTTGTTATTAAGAGCACACTTTCAAACCAACGGGGCCACCCAGCCACCCCCTGGGGTTTTCCTCTTTTTAACCTTGAAAAATCAGCACTTTGAGCTGAAAAAATAGTGGGCAATTCAGCACCTCTTTCCCCACTGCTAATCAAGTCTGCCCATGTGGCAACAACAACAGTGATTTTTTTGCAGCCTTCTCCATATTGTAAAAACTACAATTCTTATTCACTGAGCTGAGGTGCAGGTGGGGTGAGGGCACATGGGAGCAATCATGGGAGCAATCCTAGGCAAGCAGAATGCAAATTTGCTCCATTCTTCCTTGAATTTCTAGGAGCTTTTCCAATAATAAATATGTCACAAGTTACTGCTAGTTTTTGATCAATTTTTACAGACTTGAAATTATTTGTGTCAATTTTCCTCTTCACATAGTCATACTAATACATTTTCCTAAATTGTCCAGTGTGTCAGTATATAATGTAAATTGAAAGACTATAAAATAGAAACAATTTATTTTATGTTCTATTAAAAATTCATGTTGGTATAAAAGCTTTTCTTTGACTTCTCATGGACTTTGTTTTCTCATAGAATTTTTTGAGCGCCTTTGTTTATTTTTCATGGCTTGGAATCTCCTACAGAACCAAAAGTAGTTTGGGGTTGTGGCCAAATGGCTCAACTTTCTCTTCCAAACTGTAAGTTTCATGAGAACTCTTTTTTTGTTTTATGACTTGAGGTAATTAATCTTAGAAAGAAAAAGGAATATGTGAACAATTACATGAAGACCATTATTTAAGTATTTTCATACAAAAATAATACAAGTACTATTCTGATATAGATATCGATATATCAGTATTAGTCAATAATTTATTCATCAAAGTATTAGGTTGTATTACCAGATTAATGATATATTATTCTCTGTATTTCAGGTTCTCAAAATCTTCAGAGATGGGAAAGAATTGTTCATTTGTGTTATTTCTTACACAGAAGTTTTATTCTGAATCTTGTTTGGAAATAAAAGAATATGTTTGTAAGCACCAGAAACTTGGGCTTATCTAAAGTCGGTATAATGCTATCTACAAAGAACATATTTTTAAATCATTCAAAAGTCATACCATAATTTTCTTAGAATTATTTCTTATGATCCTATTTTGAGCACAGTTTCACGTTCACAACAAAATTAAGATAGGTACTGAGACTTCCCATATTTCCCCCCATCCCTCTACATGCAAAGCTTCCCCCATGAGCAACATCACTCACCACAATGGTACATTTGCTACTGAGAATGAACCTACATTAATGCACACACAATCACTTAAAATCCACAGTTTATGTGAGGCTTCACCCTTGGTGTTGTAGAATTATTTTTAAATCTATATTGTATTAACTTTTAGAATATATACCCAAGTACATAATGTATCTTGAGCTTTTCTACTTATTAAAATAAATCATATATAAATACAAATTGTAACAGCAAGAGCTATCATTTCTAAATCCTCAATATGGTGAATAATTCCATTTATATTTTCAAGTTAGTTGATTTGTCCTAGCCCTTGAATATTGAAAATGAGGATTCAACAACACAGGGAGACATAATGTATAAGTCATAATAGCCTAGAAATATGAGATAATAGCAATTATGAAGAATACCCTAGAACTCAGAGAACATTATGCTAAGTGAAATAAGTCAGAAGGAAAAAGACAAATACCATATGCTCTCACTTATATGTGTAATCTAAAGAGGAAAATAATGAGCAAACTATACAGTAATAATCTAAAAGATATAGAGAAAATCTGAGGATTGTTAGATGGGAGGATGGTGAGGATGAGGGGATTAGGGGATTAGAAAGCACAAATTGGTAACCACAAGATTGCCACAGGGATATGAAAGACAATTTGAGGAATATAATCAAGAATGTCGTAAAGATTTTGTAGGGTGTCAGATGGTCACATGTCTTATTAGGAAGACCACTTCATGGATGGTGTAGATGTCTGACCACTGCAGTGTGTACACCTAAAGCTGAAGCTGAATAATATTGAATGTCAACTATAATTTAATATTATATGGAGTACAGGATATGGAGAACAATATATGAAATAGAATCAACGGAATTGTAACATCTATATACAATGTCAGAGGGGTAGTAGATTGGAGAAAGGGAATTATCACTTTGTGAAGAGTGTAAATGTTTAATTATTATATCATTTTGTACACCTGAACAACAAAAAAAAGACTACCCTAGGATTAAAGAGGAGTACCCAAAGATGGAATTACTTGGGAGCCAGGTCAACTCCCTCAGGCTGGGTTTTAGGCTTCACTGAATACAGTATGGCTGCAGACAAGTTGAAGGCAGACATGTTTGCTGGGTTGTCCTGGGATACAGCACTTCCACAGTCTTCTGGCTCTAATTGGTGAGGATGGATCTTATTGGTGAGGCTGTGACTGGCAAGGAAGAAGACCTCCCTACCACAGCGTTGTCAGGCAGAGTTTGGAAAAGAGGGAACTATAACTGGGACTGGCCACAATAACTGCTGGAGAGTGAATACCACAGGACTTCCTGCATGAATGCAACTGGCAACCACTCCACAGAAGCCAATGGTGAGAAAACACCAAAAACTAGGAACAAGAGTCCTTTACCTTGGCAGGGTCTCTCCAATGCCTTGTTCAGGCAAAACAACATCATGTGAGTTGATAAGAGAGAATAAGTTCTAGGATCTAGCTCCATTATCTCAGAGAGGGCAATTGAGGACAGATTTGGGGCTGAGATAAATAAATTGTTAATTGGCCCTTGAATTGAGATTATTGTGCAACAACTACAAAGTTATTATATGACATAATTCTTTAACTGGAAAACCCTAAAGACTCCATTGAGAAAGTATTAGAAACAATAAATACAGTCAAGTTTCAGGACACAAAAATCAATGTACAAAAATCCAAGTATACCTACTATACTAGCAATAAAATTTCAGAAAATAAATGAAAAAAAAATACCATTTCTTTGCAATTGCAACAAAAAAGAATATAATTCATTGGAATAAACTTAACAAAGTACAGGTATATGAAAACTATACCATGAAAATTATAAGACATTATTAAAAGAAATTGAAGACACAAAGAAATACATAGATATTCTGTGTTCGTGGATTAGAATAATGAACATTATTAAAATTGCCATCTCACCCAAAGCAGTACACAGATTTAATGCAATTCCCATCAAAGTACCAATGAAAAATTTTAAAGCAATAGAACAAATAATCATCAGGTTTGTTTGGAATCACAAAACAGCATGAATAACCACAGCAATCTCAAAAAGGAAAAAAAGAAAAGAACAAGGTTGGAAGTATCACATACTTTGGCTTCAATTTATACTACAAAGTGACAATAATCAAAACAGCATGGATTTGGCAGAAAAAGACATACTGAGCAATGGAATAGAATTGAGAACCCAGAAATAAGTCCACATGTATATAGGCAGATAATTTTCAACAAAGGATCCAAAAATATACAATGCGGAAAAGACAGCCTTTTCAATAAATGGTGCTTTCAAAAATTGGAAAGCCACATTCAAGAGAATGAAACTAGACTACTATTTGCGACAACACATCAAAAAACAAAAAATGGATCAAAGGCCTAAACATAAGGCCTGAAACAAAATATGTATAGAAGAAAGCATAGGTACTAAATTTGTGGACCTTGGTTTCAGAGAACATTTTGTGAATTTGACCTAAAAGACAAGGGAAGCAAAAGCTAAAATAAATGACGTCCAACTAAATATTCAACTAAAAAGTTTTGCACAGCAAAAGAAACCATCTACAGAAGAAAGAGGCAACCAACAGAATGGGAGAAGATAGTTGCAAACAATGCCTGTGATTGTTTGGGGCTAATATCTAAAAAACGTATCTAAAGAAGTCATACAACTCCTCATCTTTTACATGTAGGCGTGGCTCTCGATGGTTCACAATGAAGAAGCTGGAGGCGTACAAAGCCTGGATGATCGGAGCCCTGTTACCTCTTGCATCTTACCCTCCAATACAATGTTTCTCAACCGTTTTTAAAGTTTTTTTCATTTTCTCCCTCAACTTCAAGCCACTAAGAAGTTTCACAGATATGCTTTCTTAATCCATCTCCATGAAAATTCAGAACCACAAATATATTACCTTTTCTTTATGTACTTTATGTATATCTTTACTTTATACATGAAGTGAGTTTTTTTTCACTCTCATAAATCAGTTGTCCACTTCTTTATGATAGCACCTCTGTTGAGAACACATGATCTAACGCTATTCCCTTCAGTAACTCTACTTCAGCTACATCAGCCTCTTTGCTGATCCTCGAATATTCAGACATGCTTCTTCAATAGGAAATGTTATTAGTTGTTCACTCAATTTCAAATGGTAATCTCCATTTAATCTGCTATCCTAGCTTTCTCACCAAATTCATGTCTTTGTCCAAACACTACATTCCCATTGAATCCCAATGGAATTGCAGTTCTCTCACAAACAGCACTCCCATTCAACTTACTCTTTTCAAAATGCTTTCATACAACTTTTGTCTTAACTTTTTAACATATATATTTCCATTTTTTTCTGGTTTAAGCCACAAATATTTTATCACAGTTCTCAAGGCCAGAAGTCTGAAATGAAGATTTCCACCGGGTTGTCCTCACTTTGAAAGCTCTAGGGGAAACTGTGTTCCGTGCCTTTCTCTGAGGTTTTGGTGTAGCCCCCAGTCTTTGGCATTCCTTGGCTTACAGACATATTACGCCAAGCTCTGCCGTCTGTCATCTCATTGCTCTCCCTGTGTCTCTGTCTTTGCATCTAAATTTCCCGCATCTTATATAATATCAGTTGTATTAATTAAGGGCCCATTTATATCAGTGTGACCACAAATTAATTTGATTACATTGACGAAGGCTCTATTCCCAAATAACGTCACATTCGTTGGCTCTGGGTGGATATTAATTTGAGGGAAGGTTTAGGAGTGTCACACAATTTTTAAAAATGTAAAATAAAGAAAATGGCCAAAAATGTCAGGTCAATGTCCAAATCTTTTATCTGCGTGTCATTGTAACTGGGAATACTACTTGGTTTGGTGTTTGTGAAAAACTCTACTCCAAGCACGTATACATTAAAGGTTGGCAGAGTGATGTGAAGGATCTTAGAAGAGAGGGAAGAAAACATGTTGACATAAAATCAGAAGCAACAGTTCACTTAGTATTCATATCACCATGACATTTCAAATCTTTAAACACTCTTTACACTTTAAAATATCACAATAAAAAAACAAATAAGCTAGCTTTAGCAAAGAGTAATGATAATTATTTGGGAATAATTAATTCATACTCAGGTATATGAGATCTGAGTATTACATCTGCAAACTTGCCACCGTGCTCTTACATGGAAACTGTGCAAACAGCTTGGTAAGGTTTCATAACTTTGGTATATCAGTGTCTCACAACTATTCGTGTTGATGTGTGGCAGTTGAGTGATGTGTGTCTTGTTGAGTGACATTTATTATTGTTTTTGTGTGATTTTTTGAGCTGTTGTGAGAATGTCTGCACTTGAATTAGAGCAATGAACAAACATTAAATTTCATGTTAAACTTGGCAAGAGTGAAAGTGAAATCAGAGTTATGTTAGTCCACGTTTTCAGGGATAATGCCATGAAGAAAACTGCAGTGTACAAATGGATTAAGTGTTTTTCTGAGGGGAGAGAAAACATCACTAATGAAGGGAGGTCAGGATGACCAGTAATAAGCAGAACTGATGAAAACACTGCAAAAATTTGTCAAATTGTGCATCAGAATCATCAGCCTACTCTGAGAAGCATAGCTGACCAAGTAAACATCAATAGAGAAACAGGAAAATCTTGGCATGAAAAAGGTATGGGGCTGGTCGAGTGGCTCAGTTGGTTAAGAGCTCGCTCAAGAGTACGAGCTGAGCTCTGAGCAACAGCTGTTCGAGGCCAGCCCGAGCTGAGTTGCCGTTGAGCTGCCAACAGGTGGCAGGATGGCTCAGCTAAAAAAAAAAAAAAGGTATGTACAAAAATGGTCGCAAAGGATTTTCACCGATGAACAAAAGCAAAGGAAAGTGGAAGTTTGCTGAGACCATTTGGAGAGGCAAAATGATGTTTTGGGCTGTGTTATCACTGGTGATGAAACATGGGTGTACCAATATGACCCTGAAACAAAGCGGCAAAGTGCACAATGGAAGTCAGCTAATTCTCCATGACCAAATAAGTTCCGTTAGTCCAAACGAAGAGGTGAAATAATGTTGCTGACCAGAGGGTATATTCATTATGAATTGTACCAACTGGAGAAAGAGTTAACCAAGTTTACTATTTGGAAGTGTAAAAAGCCTGCATGAAAAAGATGACAAGGCCTGACCTTTACATCAACAATTCATGGCTTTTGCATCACAACAATTCACCAGCTCACATGGCACTCTCTGTGGGGTAATTTTTAACCATTAAACAAATAACTATTGGAACACCCTCCCTACTCATCTGATCTGGCCCCCAGTGACTTCTTTCTTTACCCAAAGATAAAGGAAATTTTTAAAGGAAGACATTTTGATGATATTTAGGGAATCAAGGTTAATATGATGACATCCCTGATGGCCATTCCAGAAAGAGTTCCAAAATTGCTTTGAATGGTGGATTCGGAGCTGGCGTTGGTGCATATCTTCCCAAGAGGAGTGCTTCGAGGGTGATCTTACTGATATTCAGCAATGAGGTATGTAGCACTTTTCCTAGGATAAGTTTGCAAACTTAATTTGCAGGTCTCATATATCTATACATAATCTACATGTATACATATAGCCATACCCATGTCTATATCTATAACTAGGACCCACTTTGGGCAGAAGTTTACCAAAATGAAGAAGACTGAACATGTTTTGTTTAGCCACCTCATTGTCAAATCTTGAAATGTAGAGGTAAAGTTTAAATCCTCACACTTTCCCATTTTAACACATTCAAATAATCGAAAGGCATAATATGTTCAAACCAACCTTCTGTCATTTTTTTTTTTTTTGAGGGCAGTGTCTGTTACTGGCCCTCATCTATGGGACCGAACCGGGGCCGCTGGCTTCCTAAACCAGCGCTTAACCACCGCACCACTCGGCTGGCCCTAACCTTCTGTCATTTTTTATTTAGGTCTATCTGTTTTCTTCCAAATTACTGCAAGAGATTCCCAAAAGGTCTCTCACTATGGCTCTAGCCCTTTTGCAATCTTTTCTTCATGTTGCAAGCAAAGTGATCATGGCTTTTTAAAATAAGTCCCAGGAAAGGTTTCCTGCTGGTCTTAAAGTAGAATAAAATAGCTCTACAGTCTTACAGGATATGATTCTTGCCTGTCTATCCACCTCCACTCCTTTCTTTGCTCTGAGTTCAGTCTGACTATAATTTCAGGTCCATGAATACACCAAGGTTGCTGTCACCTAGGAGCCTTTATAATTGCTGCCTCTCTCAGTGGAAGACCCCCTCCAATGTGTCCTATGTTTGAAAAAATAATGAATTCTTACTTTTCTCCATTTCAGTGTAATGTTCTTTTTTATAGAAACATATCCTATTCTCATATGTATAGGTTAAAACTTGGAAACATACACATATTCCTATGTTTCAAAAAATAACTAATTCTTACTTTTCTCCAACTTTCAGTGCAGTGTCCCTTTTTATAGAAACATGTTCTATCTCATATGTATAGGTTAAAACTCGGGAAAGATATCCATATTTATTTGGTAAAATTTGTGACAATTATTTATTATCTCAACATAAAAAATGTATTTTACTGTCTCCTTGACTATTAAATTGATTGACAGATTGAATAATGAATATTAATGTTCACATGGAATTTAGAAATTAATATTTTTACTTACATAGCATATTTTTATTTAAATGACAAAATTTTAGGTGTATTTGTATTGCTGTTTACTAGCAAAGAGAGCACATTTTAGGATTATGTGGAGTTAAGAATTTTCAGAATGCTAGGCAAAGTTTGCTCAAAGATGCTGGTTCAGGTGGTTCAGGTGACATATCTTTTGCAAAAGGCAACATCCATTCAAGAGAAAAACTCTTATTTGTGATAGAATCCACTCATGAAAGCAAACTAGTAATTGAGGATAACCTCTTTAAATTAATAAAGAACTTTTACAAACAATCAAACAAACAAACAAGCAAATTATAACCCTCTACAGCTAGCATCATACTGAATGGTGAGAAATAGAAGCTTTCCTAATATTAATACGAATAAGGCAAGAATGCTTCCTCTCACCACTTTTTTTTTCACATCATACTGGAACTCCTGACTAATGAAATAAGACAAGAAAGAAAAAAATCAGGTACCAGTCAGGAAAGAATAAATAAAACTATCTTTGTTGGCAGATGATAGCATAATCATATATGTAGAAAATATCAAAGTATTGGCCAAAAAGTAATCTTGAAACTAAGTGATTATAGCAAGGTTGTAGGACGCAGGTTAATATACAAGATTCGTTTGCTTTCCCACAGATCAGCAAAATACAAGTGGAATTTGAAATTAAAAATGCAATACCACTTATATTAACAACATCAAGATTGAAATACTTAGGTATAAACTCACAAAATATGTACAAATTCTACATAAGAAAAACTACAAAACTCTGATTATAGATTTCAAAGAATTAAATAAATGGAGAAACATTTATGGATCAATATTGTTGAGATGTTAGTTCTTCCTAACTTGACTCTTAGATTCAATATGATTCCAATCAAAATACCAGTGTTATTTTATGTATATTAACAAAAGATTCTAAACTCATGTGAAGAGGCAAAAGACTCAGAATAGCCAACACAATACTGAAGGAGAAGAACATATTTGAAAAATTAATACAACTCGACTTCAAGACTTACTATAAAGTTAAGTAATCAGGACCAGGTGGTATTGGTGAAGAACAGACAGTTAGATAAGTGGAATAAAACACAGAGCCCAGAAACAGATCCACAGAAATACATTCAACTGTGCAAAGGTAGTACATGAAAAAAAGATAGTTATTTTTTAAACAAGTGGTGCTGAAACAAAGGGATATCTGCATACAAAAACATATTAATTTAGACACAGTCCTTATATTCTTCACAGATGGTAACTCAAAATGGATCTAATACCTAAATGTAAAATACAAAACTATAAAACTCCTAGAAAACAGCACAGGAGAACATCTATATGCTGTTGGGGACAATAATGACTTTTTAGATATAACACCAAAGGCATAATCCAGGAAAGCCATAATTGTTAAGCTTGGCTTCATTAAAATTAAAAATTTCCATTTTGCAAAAGACACTGTTAGAAGAATTAAAAAGACAAGTCACAGGCTGGGAGAAATTATTTGCCAAAAGAATGTGTGATAAATGACTATTATCCAATATATACTAATAACTCCTAAAAGTCAACAATAAGAAAACAAACAACCTGATTTAAAAATGGGCCCAAGATCTTACAAGATCTTCACCAAAGAAGATAGACAGATGGAAAGTAAATAAATGAAAAGATGCTCCACATCAATAAACCATTAGGGAAATGCAAAGTAAAACAACAAGATACTTCCACACACCTTTAAAATGGCCCAAATCAGAATACATAACACTAATGCTGGTGAAGATATGGCATGGCAATGAAGAATGCCAACCAGTACAGCACTGGAAGAAAATTTGGTAGTTTACTACAAAATTAAACATACTCTTACCATATTATGCAGCAATTGCACTTTTGGTATTTACCCAAATAAGTTGGAAACTTATGTCCACACAAATACTGCACATGGATGTGTATAGCAGCTTTCCTCATAATTGCCCCAACTTGGGAGCAAACAAGGTGTCCTTCAGCAAGTGAGTGTATAAATTGTTGTATATCTAAACAATGAAATATTATTTAGCTCTAAAAATTGAGTTAATAAGTCTTGCATAGACATAGAGAAACTTTAGATATCTTAACATTTTATTATTTAGACATTTTCCTAAAATGTTTGAATTCCATGTGTTCATATAAATGTTAATTTCTTATCAAAGTGAGAATATTTGAATTTTTTATCTGGTACTTAAGTGTATAAATTGATGTCACACAGCAAACAGTTTGAGCTATAATCTGACATAGAGAAACTTTAAATGCGTAATACAAAGTGAAAGAAGTCAATCTGAAAAGGCTACATACTTTATGATTCCAATTACATTACATTTGGAAAAGGCAGATATGATGGATGTGGTAAAAAGATCAAGATTTGCCTGGTGTTTGGGAATAGGGAGATTGAATAGGCAAAGACCACAGTGTTTTTATTTTTGTTTTTGTTTTTTTTCTTTTTTTTTATATTAGTTTCAGGTGTACAACACAATGCAATAGTTACACTCTTTACCCCCCAAAGTGACAACCCTCCTCCCCCAGTTCACCACCCCACTCCCCCCCTATCATACATATCTATCACAACTCCCCTGACTCCCCTCCACAGTATACTCCACATCCCGTGACCATCCACATATTCAGTACAGTTGGCATACAATATTATACAACATCAGCTTCAGGTGTACAGTGCAGTGATCAAGCCTCTACTCCATCCATGAAGTGGTCTCCCTAACAAGACATGTGACTATCTGACACGCCACAAAATTTTTACAACATTATTATATTCCCCGAACTGTGTTTCATATCCCTGTGGCAATATTGTAGTTGTCTATTTATGCTGTCTAATCCCTCCCCCTTCCCCCCATCCCCACCCCCCTCCCAACTAGCTACCCTCAGTTTTTCCTCTACATCTACGAGTCTGTTTACTTTGATCATTCACTCAGCTCTTCAGACTCCACACACAAGTGAGATCACATGGTACCTGTCCTTCTCCGACTGACTTATTTCACACAACATAATAGTCTCTTCACAACATTTATCAATTACATTCCCAGAACTGCCCCCATATCCCTGCGGCAACATTGTAGTCCCACCTACACTGTCCAAAACCTTCCCCCTCTCCCTCTTCCCTACTCCCTCCCAGCCAGCAACCATCAGTTTTTTCTTTATATCTGCTTGATATGACTTCAATCTTCTTAAATTTACTGAGACTTGTTTTGTGGCGTAACATGGTCTATCTTGGAAAATGTCCCATGTGTACTTGAGAAGAATGTATATTCTGTTTTTTCAGGGTGAAATGCTCTAAACATATCAACAAAGTCCAGCTGGTCTAAAGTATCATTTAAGGCCCCTCATTCTGTGTTGATTTTCTGTCTAAAGGGTCTGTCCATTGGTGACAATGGTGTTGAAGTCCCCTACTATGATTGTGTTACTGTTGATCTCTATCTTTATGTCTGTCAAAATCTCTTATATGTAATTAGGAGTTCCTATGTTGGGTGCATAGATGTTTATTAGGGTTATAGTGCCCTTCTTTGTCTTTTATTGTAGTCATTTTAAAGTCTATTTTGTCCAAAATAAGTATTGGTATTCCAGCTTTTTTTTTCTCATTTCCATTTTCATGAAATAATCTTATTCCATCTGTAAACAGCATATACATGTGTTCTATTTTCTTATCCACTCAGCCACTCTCTGTCTTTTGATTGCAGCATTTAGCCCATTCATATTTAAAATGATTATTGATAGGTGCATATGTATTGCCATTTTGTTATTTGTATTCCTGGTCTCCCTGGGTTAGCTTGTTTACCCCTTTCTTTTGTTTAAAAAAGCCCTTTTAACATTTCTTGCAATGCTGGCTTGGTGGTAATGAATTCCTTAAGCTTATTCTTTTCTGAGAAGCTCTTTATTTCTCCTTCAATTTTAAGTGATAGCCATGCTGTGTAGAGCAATCTTAGTTGTAGGCCTTTATTTTGTGTCACTTTGAATATCTCCTGCCACTCCCTTCTGGCCTGCAGAGTTTCTGTAGACAAGTCAGCTGTTAGTCTAACAGGAGTTCCTTTGTATGTAACCTGCTGTCTTTCTCTTGCAGCCTCTAGGATTCTGTCTCTGTCGGTAACCTTTGCCATTTTAAATATTATGTGTCTTGGTGTGGACCTGTTTGGGTTCAGCTTGTTTGGAACCCTCTGCACTTCCTGGGCATGTATGTTGATTTCCTTCACCAGGGTAGGGAAGTTTTCAGTCATTATTTTTTCAAATACATTTTCGACCCCTTGCTTCTCTTCTCCTTCTGGTATTCCTATGAGTCGTAGGTGGTTGCGCTTCACCTTGTCCCATAGGGCTCTTAAACTTTTTTCATTGTTTTTTATTGTTTGGTCTTTTTGTTGTGCCAACTGGGTGAGTTCTGCTGTTTTATCTTCTAAATCACTGATCCGCTCCTCTGCTTCATCTACTCTACTGGTGATTCCTTCGAGTGTGTTCTTCATTTCAGTTATTGTATTCTTTAGTTCTAACAGGTTGTTTTTTATGGTTTCCCTAGCCTTCTTTATGTCCTTGCTAAGTTCCTTAAACATTCTTATCATCAGTGTTCTAAACTCTGTCTCTAAAAGATTGGATCCCTCTGTTTCATTTAGTTCCATTTCTAGAGATTTCTTCTGATCTTTTACTTGTGACATGTTTCTTTGTTTCCCCATTCTGGCTGTCACTCTGGGATTGCTTTGATGTATTAGATAGACTACCAGGAGAGCCCTGGCTGGGTGACGCAGGCACACAGCTCACGGCCCAACACTCCCAGGAAAATTCCCAGTCTCAGCCTGTCCAAATCAGCTGCTCACAGATGAGGCTGAGCAACCTGACAACCAATTACCAGCTTGGCAACTCTGCAAGCGCAGTGTGGAGAGCGGGGATCCAAGGTGGCTCTCGCACTCCCGGGTTTCAGTGAGCAGCCTGTTGGAGCCGGAGGGCTCCCGCCCAGCATTTCCCTGGCAGCGCTGTATAAGCCGGGCCGAGGGTGGGGATCCAAGGCCGCAGGCACACGCGTACGCACAAACGCACTTCTGTGCCAATTCCACCAGACCAATGAGGTCTCGGACCTGATCCTCCGTGGGAGGGCCCAAGCCCGACAAAATGGCGCCCTCCCTACACCACTCGCGTGCAGGCTTCACACCATGGGAACAACAGTCCAGAAACCTCGAGCCTTTGCACCAAAGGTGCTCAGTTCAGTCCGTCCCTGCAGGCTCCTGGGTCCGGCTCACACAGCCACTCCCTCCACCAGAAACCAGGTAAGTGCTCACCAGCGAGCAAGCCCGGGTGCCAGCCCCACTGCTTCTCCAGCTGCTCTTAGCCTCACCGAGCTGAGCAAAGAGAGTCCTCACTAATTTACTGCCGGTGATCTTAGAACTCCTCTTCCCGGCAAAGGAACTCTGGGCTGGTGAGCTTGGAGTGCGGCCAGAGGGTCTCTCCCCGAACCAGACAAGCTTCCCACGGCTGGGGCTTCCCTCACGGGACTCGCCCTCTCTCGTCTCTGCCCGTCCTACCAGACCCGACACGGCCTCCTCTTTAAGTTCTTCGTTTAGTGGTTCTGTTCATCTAGTGTTCCAGGGACCTCCAGGGTTGAATGCTGTATAATTTGCTTGTAATTTTGGTGTGATCCTGGGAGGCAGTTAGCACAGCATCTGTCTATTGTGCTATTTTACCGGAAATCCCACAGTGTTTTTAAGGCAGCAAAACTGTTCGGTATCATGCTATGTTTGTGGAAACACGTCATTATACATTTGTCAAAACCCATAGATTGTATAACACTAAGAATGAACACGATTGTAAACTATAGACATGAGTGATAATTGTGTATCAATGTAGGTTTATTATTTGTAACAAATGTACCTCTCTGGTGTGCGATGTTGACAGTAAGGAGCTTGAGGGAGGAGATGCATGAAGACTGGGGTAGGTTGGAACTCTGTACTTTTAGCTCAATTTTTCTGTGGATCTAAAATTTCTTTAAAAATAAAGTTATATAAAAGGAAAATATAAAGATTGTTAAAGAAAGTGGGATGATGTCTTCAGAAGTGGCATAGTTTTTGAATCTCCCCAAATTTCCTGACAAAAAAATATATGGAGTAACTAGGAAAGAAACATTTTAAACAACTCTAGATAAGAAAATACATCTTCAGCCCCAGAATTACAGTGGATGTAGCCAGATCATCACAACTTTGAGAATGATGAAGGGAGGAAAAGGAAGGCAGAGGGGATTTATATGGCTGTGGACCCTGAAATCAACAAGTTCTCATGATGTGTGCACCTCACTCAGAGTGGAGAAATTGTCCAAACTGGATGGGGCTTGACGGGCTCCAATCTGTTGTTGAGTACAAAGGGGTTCACATTAGATCTGAGAATGTTGAGGTTGCCTGAGTTCTCAGAAGCAGCTAGACAGCATAGAGCCCATACACAGAAATTGTAGGAATAGGACATGAATCGATCTGGCAAGCACTCTTTGGGTAAAGGACAAGAATCAAGTATTAATGAAGAATGTACCACAGCATGCATACATAGAAAAAAATGAGAGAGGAGTAGCTAAAACACAGAGGCACATTTTTTTAATGTCAGGACAACCATGGAAAAGGAAACCATAGAGCCATGAAGTAAGTTATCCTCATCTCACAAATTCTCTTTCTAAAAAATCCACTAAAACTTTTCACACAGAACAGGTTTATGGTAAAACCTCATTCAGGAAATTGTAAGGGACAATAATAGAATAATGATTTAACTACTGGAGAAAATGACTTACCAGATTTGATACTTATAGACATTGACATACATACAAGAAAAATATGGCCACAAGGCAGAAGATAACTATAATGTAATATTTTAAAATGAACTGTAGGAAATTCAAAAGTATATAAACTATAAAAGAAATAGTAAATCAGACTTAGGAAAGTTCATAGATGAGATGGCTAGAAATGAAAGGCATACAAAAATTCTAAATATCTCTGCAGAAAATTAGAAATCAGAGAAACAAACATTTCAGAAAGAGATTAACATGGAAAGCATCATAAGGAAAACAGAAGATAAAAAAGGTAAAGTGAAAAAAAATCAAACAAAAATGAAGAAGGAAATAAAAGAGGATTTGAGAGTCAGAGTTATATATGAGTCAAGGAAGATCCAAAAGAAATACAGGAAGAAAAAATTAAATTAATAAAACAAAACAAATATTAAAAACCATAATTCAAGAAAACTTTTCTCAAAGAAGACAAAAGTCTATGTATTAAAAGCACTCTCTATGCAAATGTGACTATCAACTGAGAAAGGCCAACATTGAGCCATATTCCAATAAAAATATTGGATTTTGAGCATTCAGGCAAAAATATCAAGTTAATCATAAGGAAATGAAAATCAAATTGGCCTTAGACTTTTTTGAGAAAGACAATTTATGCTGGAAGGTAATAAAATAACATATTTAAGATAGAAAAAGAATCTGCTAGTCAAGGATTTTCTAGCCAGCCAAACTGACCATCACATATAAAGACTACATAAATACTCATAGAATATGCTAGAACGCAGGGAATTTGCTCCTCTGAATCCTCTTCAGTCTCAAGGAAAGAACAGAAAAGTTTTACAAGTTCTACTAGTGGACATTTAATATGTGTAACAGTAGAACTAAGACTAAATTATGGAGCTAGGATGACAGAATAACATGTAATTATTACTCTGATAATTAAGAAATAGATGGAGGGCCTGCTGAGTGGCGTGTTGGTTAAGAGTTGGCTTGGGAGCACGAGCTCTGAGCAGCAGGGCCACCAGTTTGGATCCCACATGAGGGCCAGTGACACTGCACCCTTTACAGCTAAGATGGTGAATAGCAGCCTGACCTGGAGCTGGGCTGCCGTGAGTCGCAGGCAACAGAGTAGACCGCAGTGAGATCCCGTAAGCTACCATGAGTGCCTGGCAGCCGGCGTGAGCTGCCGTGAGCCACCGTGAGTGGCCATCTAATGGCCGCCAACCGATCTGACTCAGCTGGGAAGAGCGCAATGATCACAATACCAACATGGGCCAATGAAGCCTCTACAACTAGACTGAAGAACAAAAGGACACAACTTGTCCACCTATATATTGCATCGTGTGTTCACCACCCAGAGTCAGTTCTCCTTCCATCACCTTATATTTGAACTCCTTTACCGTCTTCTACCTCCACATCTCCCCCCTTACCCTCTGGTAGCCACTAAACTGTTGTCTATGTCTATGAGTTTTTGCTTTTTTGTCTTCTTTGTTTGTAGCTTTATATCGCACATATGAGTGAAATTATATATTTCTCAACATTATCTGTCTGACTTTTTTTTTTCTTTTGGAAGGAGGGAGAAGAGGATCTGTCTAATTTATTTTGCTCAGCATGATAATCTCAAGAGCCATCCATGTTGTCATCTATATATTTCAAAGTAAATTATATGATTTTCAATTTACTTTGAGTTATTTTTGTTGTCTTCCTTTGTATTGTCTGAGCATAGATTTTTATTAAAGTGTAAATGCCAGAAGAATTGACCCATATTGTTGCATATAATAAAGTGTATGATGTATACCATTATTTAATTGAAAACATCAAAGTGAATGTTTATGGAAATAGTAGACATAAGTAGCGTCAATTTTAAGAGAGCAACAGTGTTTGGTATTGTCAAGAAATGATTGCATTGTATTAGTGCTGTAATCTGGGTAACAGCAACAATAGAGCAAAAATATTTTTAATTTACTGCATGAAAATATAATAAATGGAAATGCAATTATTTCTAATAAATAGAAATGCATGCAAACATAAATATGATTATTTATTTAGTTTATGAAAAACAATAAGTATAATTAATGAAACACACATATAGCAAGCCAACATGAGCAATTGTTATTAAGATTGCAAGTGTTAGTTTTGATTCCAGAGAGGGAATTAAGGCTTTAAATGACAATTTTCTAGACTCAAGATAACTTAGTATTTGAGTTTGAATCTGAACTCAGTTTCCTAAGGTCTACATGGAAGTGCATATCCTTAGGAATGATGAGGAGTAAACATTCTCCCTTTTCTAGACACAAGATGAGGAATGACTTAAAAATTACATTTATACACTATAGATATTCTGAATTTAAAAATTTGTCGAGGTTTCCATGACATTTATCTTGTGGTTCAAGTCTTCGTTTTTGGCCCTCCACATTAATTAGATGACATATTTTTTAAAATTTCCTTTTCTTTTTTAAATTGAATTTATTGGAGTGACAATGGTTAATAAAATGGCATAGGTTTCCAGTGTACAATTCTATAATATATCATCTATATATCACATTGTGTGCTCACCATCCAGAGTCAGTTCTCCTTCCATCACCATTTATTTGAACTTCTTTACCTTCTTCTACCACCCTGTCGCCCTCATCCCCTGATAACCACAAAACTATTGTCTGTGTTTTTGCATTTTTGTTTGTTTGTCTTGTTCCTTTGTGCTTTCAGTTTTATATCCCACGTATGAGTCAAGTCATATGGTTCTCGACTTTTTCTGTCTGACTTATTTTGCTTTGCATGATAATCTCATGATCCATCCATGTTGTCGCAAATGGCAGTATTTCATCTTTTCTTATGGCAGAGTAGTATTCCATTGTGTTTATATGCCACATCTTCTGTATCCAATGTATTGAAGGACATATTCTCTGATCACAAGGCTTTGAAATTGAATATCAACTGCAAAAAAAGAGTAGGAAAAACCATAAATATACGAAGATTAAACAACATGCATTTAAAGAACATCTGGATCAAAGAAGAAATAAAAGGAAAGATCAAAAGATACATAGAAGCAAAAAAGAGTGAAATACATCATATCAAAATTGTTAAAATGCAGCAAAAACAGTAATAAGAGGGAAAGTTGTATCACTACAGGCCTATCTCAGCAAACAACAAAAATCCCACGTAAACAACCTAACATTACACTTTAAAGAACTAGAAAAAGAACAAGAAATAAAATCCAAAGGCAGCAGAAGGAAGGAAACAATAAAAATCAGAGCAGAACTAAATGAAACAGAGAACAAAAACATCAGAAAAAGTTAACACACAAAGAGCTGGTTCTTTGAAAAGATTAATACAATTGACAAATCTTGGCTAGACTCACTAACATAAAAAGAGAAAAGGCCAAAAAAAAATCAGATATAAAAGAGGAGAAGTTACCACAAATACCACAGAAATAGAAAGGATCACACTGCCATACTATGTGTTAAGTCTCTAAATGTTAGGTCTCAGAGACCTTGACTTATAGATAGAGCCATGTCTGCAAGAAAACAGCAAAATGTCTGTTGGCCTGCACCTGCAGACAGAGAGAAACACGTGATAACAGAAGCGCCACAAAATAGCTACAGTCAGCATTTTCTGTTCGAAGAATGCTACGCTGTCAGCACCGCCCCTATATAACCCTCCTCACCTGTCACTCGGGGCTGCAGTCTCCTGTAGATGCGCAGCCCAAAGACTGTAGCCGCCTTTGCTCGGCCCGACATAGACTTTTTCTTAATAAAATAGACATTCTTTTATTTATTTATTTATTTATTTATTTATTTTTTATTTTTTAAAAATAGACATTCTTTTAATAAACTTTCTTAACTTGCCTGACTGTGCGCATTACTTTATGGACCAACCTATCATTATGAAGGACTATATGCTACTAAATTACATTTCCTTGTGCCACATAGTTTGACTTGAGGTTTGTCATTTACACCAAATATTCCTAGTAAAATATAGACCACTAGTCATGATTGGAAGATGAATTAATTAATGATATTAAGAATAGTTGCTTAATGTTTCCGTCTGAGGCATAGTTCAGTATGTATATTTTTTATCCTTCCAAGGGATATTTATTTTTATCAGCAGAAACCTGCAAATTAAATAATTTATTTAAAAAGACTAAAATTAAAGGCAAAATTCGGGCAGAGAAATAGATGTGCTTTTTGTGAATGATGGACTTTATGTCAGGTACAACATAGTTTGGAACGTAGTAATTTCTCAGAATAATTAATGACTAATATTATTAAAACCTGTTGATAATGGCATTGTAACTTTTCCATGCAAATACAAATGAAATAATATGAATATAATGAAAAGAAGCATTTAATTCCAACATTTAGCAACCTAGTACAAAAAGTAATATTTAAGATACTTAACAGGCAAAAATTTGCAGTGTTTGTGACTGAGATGGAAACAAATTAATTATATCAGTGGTTAAGCTTCTCCCCCCTATATCTGTAGAATATGAAAATAATTTCTCAGAATCACTTGAAAATGGGCAATCTAAGTGACTCATTTAGAAGTGTATTTGTCCTTTCAGTTGGAGCCCAAGTCTCCTGTGTTCTGGAGGTGTGTGATGAGATGAACTGATTTCAAAATAGCCAAAGTTGTGAGAATTTCCTGTTCTTACCTTAAGTGACACATTGATGAGATATTTACTTTTTCCACTCTTGTTTCACTCTGAGCCTTCACCGGGCAGCCTGTGAAGGTCACAGATGTTTATTTTTGGTTCTGAATTCATGTTTTAAAATTTCTCCTTTTATGACCCAGCTATAGCAGGCCTCTTTCATGAGTGTCAGCTGGCCTCCCACTAAAGGATGCACGACTTTTTGGCTAACAGAAGGTATGTGTCACTACTCTCCTGTCTCTACTAGCCCAGCTCAGATAGTGGGAGATTCCAAAGGCTGGATGTGATGCACCTGAGGTACAATTAATATGCACCACAATCAAAGTGGAACATTGCTGTTTTCATTTGAATAATTCAGAGTAAAAAGCAACCTTAAAATGTAACGTATGTTGCAAGATTTCTTAAAGCATTCAAATTATTGCCTATAGGAAATTAGTCAAGTGCGTACACACGTGCATATTTGAGTATGTATATCAATATGATTTAGAGTGAAGCCTACAAACATCAAGACAAGCAATAATTAGTTTTGGATTTTGTAATTGGTACATGGTGCTTTGTTGTGTATTAAACGTTAATTTATATTTTGCCAACCTGTATAAATAGATGCTTTAAAAAGTCTTCACTGGGCCGGCCCAGTGGCGTGGTGGTTAAGAGCTGGCTTGGGACGCCAGCGGCCTGGGTTCGGATCCCACATATGAGGGCCAGTGATACTGCCCTTAAAAAAAAAAAAAAAAAAAAAGAATTCATTGCATGATGAAGGCGAAACACATTCCGTATACTTTCCCTATATGTTTATTTAGATGGATAAAAGCCGCTTGATTTGTAATAAAAATCAGGATGAGATAGCATCTGTAAAATGCTAAACTAAATTATCAACAATCAAACAACTTTTTAAAAAATTGAACAAATTGCCAAAAAAATGCCTATACTGATTATACTCCTGCTTCATGAATTCTTTTACAAGGTATAACTCAAATGAATCAGAAATAATACCAGGGAAATAAAATGTTAATTAAAATATCTAACATTTATTGAGAGCTTATAGGTACAGGTTGAAAATTGAGTTTTACATGCATCTTATCTTGTATATTATTATTTCCATTTTAGATTTTACAGTAGGTTACCTGACAGTAAATAACTTTTTAAAGAATACACATTGTAAGTTTCAAAGCCAGAGTTAATTCCTGTCATCTGACTTCAGAGCCCACTGACTGAATTATGAAATTACATTTTCTGGGTTATTACAATTGTTTACACAACTAAAGAGATTCACTGACTTGAAAGCAGAAGGTTGTTTCTGAAAAATTGAATCAATGGTGTTCTCCCATAATGATCTATACTTATTTATCATTTTATAAGTTCATATCATATTCATTAAATCAATTATAAAATATTTTGTAAAAACACTTTTAAATAACTATTTTGTCACATTATTTACAGTATTGTTTATGTTATGGATAATTTACAGTGTGTTGTGAAATATTTTCCAATGTATAAAATATTTCTTTAAGTTTTTGCTTATGTCCCAGAATGCCTCAACCACTTAAAACAAAGGGCTATTTAGTAACTCCTGAACACGTGCATGTAACTCAGTAAATAAATGGAATTTAGTGCAGGAAATTACTGTATATGTAAACACTACTATTTTCCATCTTTAAAGCACTTGATAACCAGTTTTGGATTTGAAAGCTATCAAAAATATTCTGCCTTCTTTTTCTAATAGAACATTTTAAGTTTTAATACAGGCATTGTAATGGTGTTAAAATTTTCTGTGGACTTTGACTTTAAATTAATGAGGATGTTATTCATGGACCATATGCTTTACTAAATATCTCTTTTTATGCTCTGACAAATAACATTATATATCAACAAATGTAGAATATATTAAACATGTATTTAACCATGAGATGCTTATTTAAAGCTCTAAAGCTTTTAAAACGAGACCTTTAGATTCTTCTACTAGGAAATGAGCCCAACTCACCCCCTACACCACCTACTTATACTGCAGGCGATCTTGTCATTGCATGTACCATTCACTCTTAAGTACACTTACCTTAGAGCACAGTCTCGGACACCACTCAGCTGCAGAGATGAGTAACCAAAGAGTAACCTATGCAGAACTGAATCGGGCGAAGGACTCAAGGAGTCAGCAAATAAAACCTAAGGGCACTAAGAGCTCTATTTCAGTAACTGAGCAGGAAATAACCTATGCAGAATTAAATCTTCAAAATGCTTCGCACGATCTTCAAGCGAGTGACAAGAACTACCACTGCAAAGGTAAAATATTTAATAATTACAGAGTATAACTGTTCCAGGATGTGCAGTTGGGGTGCAGAGATGTGGGAAAGCAGTAGGGAACATGTGGAGAAATATATTTCTTATTTGTGAGGATCTGAGCTTAAAGTCAGAATACAGCATTCTAATATGAAATCTGAGACCTAATTTTACTCAGTTGTCATTTTAATATGTAGTCTTTCACCATAGAATATTGTATTTCCTGACAATGTAATTATATAGTCTGAGAGAAATATTGCAATGGGTTGTTATGGGCTTGGGGTCTAAATTTATGTTTATGATTCCATGTTTAGGAAGGTTCCTTATGTGTAAACTGTGTAAACAATTACCTCCATCTCACTTCCTCATTGTTTCCCTTTCTCTCCCTGTATTTTTCCATCACCTCCAGAGAAGCTCATTGCTGGGATCCTGGGACTCATCTGCCTTGTTTTGCTGTCCAGTGTGGGAACGATAGCTGTTATTCTCCGTAAGTAAATTTTTGAAAGATATAAGGAAAGAGAGTATTATATATTCATATATATATGTATTTAGATTTCATAACTCAATGATGTTCTTTTTTTTTTTTTTTGAGGGCAGTGTCACTGGCCCTCATAAGTGGTACCCGAACCGGGGCCGCTGTCTTCCCAAGCCAGCGTTTAACCGCGGCGCCACTGGGCCGGCCCTCAATGATATTCTTTAGTGATGAAACGACCTTAGTTAGTGAGGAATGCAAACTAATTTTTTTAAAAAAATTTTTTTATTTTTAATTAGTTTCAGGTGTACAATGCAGTTCAATAGTTACACTTTTTACCCCTCAAAGTAACAACCCCCTTCCCGCAATTTGCCGCCCCACTCCTCCCCCCATATCATATATATCTATTACTCTTCCTCTTACTCCCTTCCACAGTACAATCCACATCCCTTGACTATCTATATATATATATATTCAATTACAGTTGGTATGCAACCTCCGCTTCAGATGTACAGTGCAGTGATCAAGCCTCTACTCCATCCATGAAATAGTCTCCCCAACAAGACATATGACCATTTGACACCCCACAAAACATTTACAACATTATTAATTATATTCCCCGAACTGTCTTTCATATCCCTGTGGCAATATTGTAGTTGCCTATTTTTGCTGTCTAATCCTTCCCCTTCTCCCTCATCCCCACTCCACTCCCAACTAGCAACCCTGTTTTTCCTCTATATCTATGAGACAGTTTCTGTTTACATTGCTCATTCATTCATTCAGATTCCACATATAAGTGAGATCATATGGTATTTGTCTTTCTCCGACTGACTTATTTCACTTAACATAATAGTCTCTAGGTCCATCCATATCATTGCAAATGGTACGGTTTCATTCTTCTTTATAGCGGAATAATACTCCAATGTATAAATGTACCACAGTTTCTTAATCCAGTTATCTACTGATGGGCATTTCAGTTGTTTTCAAGTCTTGGCTATTGTAAATAGCGCTGCAATGAACATAGGGGTGCATATATTTTTTTGGATCAGTGTCTTGGGTATTTCGGGATAAATACCTACGAGTGGAATTGCAGGGTCAAAAGGTAGTTCCATTCCAGTTTTTTGAGATACCTCCATACTGACTTCCATAGTGGCTGCACCAATCTGCAATCCCTCCAACAGTGCAGCAGGGTCCCCTTTTCCCCACAGCCCCGCCAGCACTTGTTTGTTGATTTATTGATGATAGCCATTCTGACTGGAGTGAGGTGGTATCTCATTGTGGTTTTTATTTGCATTTCCCTAATGACCAGTGAGGTTGAACATTTTTTCATATGCCTGTTGGCTTTCTGTATGTCCTCTTTAGAGAAATGTCTCTTCATATCTTCTGCCCACTTTTTAATTGGGTTGTTTGTTTTTTTGGTGTTGAGTTTCATGAGTGTTTTATAAATTTTGGATATTAACCACTTATCAGATATATTGTTGGCAAATATATTCTGCCATTCAGTAGGCTACCTTTTTGTTTTATTGATGGTTTCCTTTGCTGTGAAAAAACTTTTAAGCCTGATGTAATCCCATATGTTCATTTTTTCTTTTACTTCCCTTGCCTGCAGGGATGTATCAGTAAAACTATTACTCCGGGTAATGTCTGCAAATATACTCCCTATATTTTCTTTTAGGAGTTTTATTGTTTCAGGTTTTATGTTTAAGTCTTTAATCCATTTTGAATTTGTTCTTGTATATGGCGTAAGGAGGTGGTCCAGTTTCATTATTTTTGCATCTGTCAGTCCAATTTTCCCAGCAACATTTATTGAAGAGACTATCTTTACTCCAACGTAAATTTTGCTTCCATTGTCATAGATTAACTGTCTGTAAATGTCTGGCTTTATTTCTGGGCTCTCTGTTCTGTTCCACTGATCTATGGGCCTGTTTTTATGCCAATACCATACTGTTTTGATTGATGTAGCCTTGTAGTATGTTTTGTTGTCTGGTAGAATGATCCCCCCGGTCTTTGTTCTTATTTCTCAGGATTACCGAGGCTATTCTGGGTCCTTTATGGTTCCATATAAATTTTAGGATTATATTTTCTATTTCTGTGGAAAATGCCCTTGGTAGTTTGATAGGAATTGCATTGAATCTATATATTGCTTTAGTCAGTATGGGCATTTTAACTATATTAATTCTTCATATCCATGAGCATGGTAGGTGTCTCCATTTATTTGTAACTTCTTTGATTTCTTTCTTCAGTGTCTTATAATTTTCTGAGTACAAATCTTTTACTTCTTTGGTTAAATTTATTCCTAGATATTTTATAGTTCTTGACGCAATTGTAAACGGGACAGTTTTCTTAATTTCTCCTTCCGTTAGTTTATTATTGGTATACGCAAATGCCACTGATTTCTGAACATTGATTTTATATCCTGCTACTTTACTGAATTTGTCTATCAGTTCCAGTAGTTTTTTGATGGAGTCTTTGGGGTTCTCTACATACAGTATCATGTCATCTGCATATAATGACAATTTTACTTCTTCCTTGCCAATTTGGATACCTTTCATTCCCTTTTCTTGTCTGATTGCTGTGGGTAGAACTTCCAGAACTATGCTGAATAAAAGAGGAGAAAGTGGACAGCCTTGTCTTGTTCCTGATCTTAAGGGGAATGGTTTTAGCTTTTCCCTATTGAGTATGATGTTAGCTGTAGGTTTATCATATATGGCCTTTATTATGTTGAGATATGATCCCTGTATTCCCACTTTGCTAAGGGTTTTTAACATAAATGGCTGTTGGATTTTGTCAAATGCTTTTTCTGCATGTATTGATATGACCATGTGATTTTTATTCTTCATTTTGTTGATGTGGTATATCACAGTAATTGATTTACAGATGTTAAACCAGCCTTGCATATTAGGGATGAAAACCACTTGATCATGATGTATGATCTTCATAATATATTGCTGAATTCTGTTTGCTAATATTTTATTGAGAATTTTTGCATCTATATTCACCAGGGATATTGGCATGTAGTTTTCCTTTTTTGTGCTGTCTTTATCTGGTTTTGGAATCAGGGTGATAGTGGCTTCATAAAAAGAGTTTGGGAGCTTTCCCTCCTTCTGGATTTGTTGGAATAGTTTGAGAAGAATAGGTGATAGTTCTTTTTTGAATATTTGATAAAATTCACTTGTGAAGCTGTCTGGTCCAGGGCTTTTGTTTTTTGGGAGCTTGTCAATTACTGATTCAATTTCCTTTGTCGTAATCAGGGTATTTAGATTTTCTGTTTCTTCTTGAGTTCGCTTTGGAAGGTTGTATGCCTCTAGAAAATTATCCATTTCTTCCAGATTGTCAAATTTTTTGGCATATAGTTCCTCATAGTAATTTCTTAGAATTTTTTGTATTTCTGTGATGTCTGTAGTCATTTCCCCTCTTTCGTTCCTGATTTTGCTAATTTGAGTCCTCTCTCTCTCTTTTTTTTTTTTTTTTGATGAGCCTGGCTAGACGTTTTTCAATTTTGTTTATCTTCTCAAAAAACGAGCTCTTGGTTTCATTGATCTTTTGTATTGTTTTTCTGTTCTCTAAATTGTTTATTTCCTCTCTGGTCTTTATTATCTCCTTTTTTTGTACTCCCTTTGGGCTTCTTTTGCTGTTTTTTTCCAGTTCCCTGAGGTGTCAGGATAACCTGTTGATTTGAGATTTTTCTTCCTTCTTTAGGTAGGCCTGCACTGCTATAAATTTCCCTCTTAGGACTGCTTTCGCAGCATCCCAGAGATTTTGGGTCATGGTGTTTTCATTTTCGTTTGTCTCGAGGTATCTTTTGATTTCCTCCTTGATCTCATTTGTGACCCACTCACTATTTAGTAGCATGTTATTTAGCCTCCATTTATTTGTCCGCTTCCCAGATTTCTTCTTATAATTGATTTCTAGTTTCATAGCATTGTGGTCAGAGAAGACACTTGACATAATTTCAATCTTCGTAAAATTATTGAGTTGTTTGGTGGCTTAACACGTGGTCTATCTTAGGAAATGTTCCATTTGCACTTGAAAAGAATGTATATTCTGTAGCTTTGGGGTGAAATGCTCTGAATATATCAGTTAAATACAGCTGGTCTAATGTGTCATTTAAGGTCGCTGTTTCCACATTGATTTTCTGTCTGGAGGATCTGTCCATTGGTGACAGAGGGGTGTTGAAGTCCCCTACTATGATAGTGTTTACTGTTGATCTCTGTCTTTATGTCTGACAATATCTGTTTTATATATTTAGGAGCTCCTATGTTAGGTGCATAGATGTTTACTAGGGTTATGTCCTCTTGTTGGATCGATCCCTTTATTATTATGAAGTGTCCTTCTTTGTCCTTTGTTATATTCTTCAATTTAACTCCATTTTATCTGATATAAATATCGCTACTCCAACCTTATTCTCAGTTACATTTGCATGAAATATTTCACTCCATCCCTTTACTTTCAGCCTGAATGAGTCTTTTGATCTGAGGTGAGTCTCTTGTATACAACATATGCTGGGGTCTTGTTTTCTTATCCATTCAGCCACCCTATATCTTTTTATTGGAGCATTTAATCCATTTACATTTAATGTGATTATTGATTGGTGTGTATTTATTGCCATTTTGTTATTTGTGTTCCTAGTCTTTCTTAGTTAGGTTGTTTTCCTCTTCTGCTTAAAGAAGCCCTTTTAACATTTCCTGCAAAGCTGGCTTGGTGCTAATGAATTCCCTTAACTTATTCTTTTCTGGAAAGCGCTTTATCTCACCTTCAATTTTAAATGATAGCCTTGCTGGATACAGCAATCTCGGTTGTAGGCCTTTATTTTTCATCACTTTGAAAATCTCCTGCCACTCCCTTCTGGCCTGCAGAGTTTCTGTAGAAAAGTCAGCTGATAATCTTATGGGGGTACCCTTGTAAGTAACTTGCTGCCTTTCCCTTGCTGCTTTAAGGATTATGTCTTTGTCCTTAACTCTTTCTATTTTCACTAGAATGTGTCTTGGTGTGGGCCTGTTTGGGATCATCTTGGTTGGAGCTCTCTGCACTTCCAGGGCTTGTATTTCACTGTCCTTTGCCAGGTTAGGGAAGTTTTCCGATGTTATTACTTCAGATATGTTCTCAATCCCTTGCTCCCTCTCTTCTCCTTCTGATATTCCAATGATTCGTTAGTTAGTTCGTATGGTGTTGTCCTCCAGCACTCTTAAACTATTTTCAATGTTTTTCATTCTTTTTTCTTTTTGTTGTTCTGAATGGGTGATCTCTGCTATCTTGTCTTCTAAGTCACTGATTCAATTTTCTGCTTCATCCAATCTGCTAGTCATTCCATCGAGTTTGTTATTTAATTCATTATTTGTGTTCTTAAGTTGTAGCTGGTTGCTTTTCATGATTTCTTTATCCTTCTTTATATTTTCATTAATTTCCTTGAACCTTCTAATAATCAGTGTTCTGAACTCTGTCTCTGATAGGTTGTTTACCTCTATTTCCTCTAGTTCCTCTGATTCAGGAAGTTTCTTCTGTTCTTTTATTTGGGTTGTGTTTCTTTGTCTCCCCATTCTGGCTTACTCTTTGTGTTTGCTTCGATATAACAGATAGATTCCCCAGTTTTCTCAGTCTTTTCTGGGTAAACTTCTATGGTGTGTGTCCTTTATATTCGAATTACTCCTGTGCATGTATTTATCTGAGGTGTTCCTTGTGTTGTGTGTCCTCACCTGTTTATGTTTTAGTTTTGATTACTTTTGGCTTGTTAGTAGGTGGGATGGACTCCCAGACTGATTAGCTGTGAGAATCAGCGGTGTCCGCAGTTTATGAGCTGCTGTGAGAGGATTGACCCCTCTGATGAGACTTGGACCCTTTGGGCCCTAGTACCGGTAGCAACTTCCTTTTGGATGTGACTTGTGTATGTCAAATCCAGAAATGTTCTGGTTTTATCTAAAATTGGCTTCCAGGTATGATGATTCTTGTGTCTATTTTTTTGGATCTAGTGCTGCAGAGTGATTTTAGAGCATAACAGACAAACAAGAACAACCTCTGCAGCCACCAAAGGAAACCAAATGCTCGCACATGTAAAAAAAATCAACCATCAATCTAGAGTCAACTTGTTCAGAAATATCAAACATACCAAAGAAAAAAACAACAGAAACAAAACAATAACCACACACACAATAATAACAGAAGAGGAAACAAAATAAAATATAATATCATAAAATAAAAAATAGAATAAACATGAGCAACCGAATAGCTATACCAAAAAATAAGAATTAAAAATTAGAAAAATTAATAAAAAAAAAGTAAAATTAAAAAAAAATTGCAGAAAAAAGGAAAGGAGGAAAAGTATAGCAGTGAGAAGATTTAATAAAAGAAGAGAGAGTATAACTATTGCACTGTGTTGTACACCTGAAACTAATTAAAAGTAATAAATAAAATAAAATAAAATAAAAAGAAGAGAGAAAGTGAGGGTGGGTAAAAAAAGAAGAAGAAAAGAAAGAAAAATAAAAAGAAATAAAAAATATATATATATATATTTGTCTACATACCCATATATATGGATATATATTCACCTATATACACCTATATATATAATGCCTATATTAAAAACTACAAAATGATAAAAATGAAATAGAAATAAACTCCAAAAACAACCAAGATAAGCAATCAATAAAGGGAAAACAAAACAAAACAAAACAAAACAAAAATACCTGTGCTGTTCTTAGCTAAAGTCCACCAAGCTCTCTTCTTGTCCTCTGCTGTACAAGAATTCCTGTGCGTCTTGTGGGAACAGAGTAGGCCACCTGATGCCTAGCATAATCCTGGCACTGTAGGTTTGCTGTACTTGAGTGTGGTTGTGACGTGTGATTGGTGGTTTTTACAAAGTCACTGCCATTTTGCTTTCACCTGTCCCAAGGCAGGCTGCACCCCTAAAGGCTCAATGAGTGTCTTTGGGCACCCTTTCCGTTCACAGCGTGCCTCCATTGCCGCGGGTATGGACTGCACCTCACACATCTCCTTGCCTTCTTCCCCTACTCGCCTGGCTTGCCCACCTTCCAACCATCGTTGTGTGAAACTCTTAGTTGCTCTGTGTGATGAGTAGACGTCTCTTTGAAGTATATTAGAAGTTCAAATTGTGGATATTTCCAGGGGAGATTTCAGGGAGCCCTCCTCACAGCCGCCACCTTGCCCCCCCTCGCAAACTAATTCTTGAGCTATGTTAAACCAATACTGTAAGAAATGGAGACATTTGATTTTTATAGGCTTTTGAAATATTCTACCTCAAATCTTCATTATTTTATTTTCTTGGTAAAATCAATTTTATTTCAGATTTTTCTAAACTTAAACAATTCACCAAATCTCAAACTAAGAACCTAAAGTTATCCTGATCTGTTTATATAAAAATTAATTTTTATAAGAATTATTTTTTCCAGTTCCTGTAATACCAGAGCAGAGCAATTCATCCGCAACAGTAAGGACCGAGAAAGGTACATTATGATTTTCAAAGTTTTGATATTTTTCTCATCTCAAGGGATGAAAAAATATGACATATTTTTGGGAAGAACATAAATTATGAAATGTGAGAATAAATATTCATAAATAATGATTTTGAGTGTTCTTTCTTGTGCAACAACATGAAGAAATCTTCATTTAAATCACCATATCTATTGTTGCCAATTGGCTCAAATTCCTACTGCTTTAATAAGATAAGACAAATAAAATTGCTATTCTAAAAAAGTGGATTCATCATTGACTTTCAGGATATTAAAGATGGATATAATTGCTAATGTGTTTCCTCTGTAAGAGCATGTAAATTAGGGAATGAGAGGTGACCCTTCTCTGTGGATGCATGTTAGTGTGTTTTGTATTATATGTACCAGCCTGTGAGGGTGCATAAATATGATGTGCTCATATATGTTTATAAATATGCACATATGTAGGTTAAGTTTTGCTTTTTAAAATTCAGATTATCATTGGATAATAATTCATAATCTTTCTAAAGCTCATCATTGTGGTCGTTGTCCAAAGGAGTGGTTTACATATTCCAACAACTGCTATTACATTAGTACTGAAAGTAAAACATGGAATGAGAGTCAGATGGCCTGTGCTTCCAAGAACTCTACTCTGCTTCTTATAGATGATGAAGAAGAAAAGGTAACATTTTAAATGTTAAAGAATTTATCTAAAGCTTATTTTAGTTCATATTGTATTAACAGAGTGCAAACATAGTTTGTACATAATTTTAGTTTATATATATATTTTTTTAATTTTTTTTTTTTTTTTTTTTTTTTTAGCTGAGCCATCCTGCCACCTGTTGGCAGCTCAGCTCTGGCTGGGCATTGAACTGCTGTTGCTCAGAGTTCAGCTCGCACTCCTGAATGAGCTCTTAACCAAATGAGCCACTCAGTCACTGTCCCTTAGTTTATATTTTAAAGTCTGTTAATACTTCATTGTTTGACTCTATAACATTTTATTTATATTTTATACTGCTAATGCACACTTGACAATTTCCAGTTCATGCTTTTCATAAGAAACCAGGTTTCTATACTTTTTTTCTAAAATAACTTTGCTATTAAATTTTATCATACATCAAAGACACTAAACATATCATAATTGTGTAGATTGATTATCAAGTAAATAGAATGATGTAATTATTAACATGATTACAGATTAGAAGTTTCCAGCCCTCAACAGCTCTGCTCCTGTTTATTCTCTCATCACTTCTTTTCCCTCCTTATTTGACCACTGTCATGACTTTTCATATGATTGAATAATGGTTTTTGTTTTTGAACTTCATATAAATAAAATCATACAGTATGCTATTTTTTTTGTCATCCTGTCTTTTTCACTTCCACATGATAATTTTGCAATTAATTTGTACTATTGCAATTAATTCATACTATTGTATTTGTTCTCTTCTAATGCTGAATTATGTAAATGAAACATTTGAAAATCCATTCTCTCTGATGTCTCTGGATGGGGATGTGAGTCTCATGCCCTCAGGATAAATAGGCTTCCTGGGTTCAGCACTTTAGTCATAGGATCCCCTTTGCTGGTCCCACCTCCAAGCCCCCTTCCCTGGTGGGGAAGGAGAAGCACTGCCTCTGGCTGCTCCTGTGAGCAGCTGTCCTGATGGATCACCGCCAGGCTGCCTGATGTTGCTGGGCAGGATTCTGTCTCCAAAGCAGAGGAGGGATGCCTTCCTTGAGCCACCCCTATTGCTGGGTTGGGTATTGGGAAGCAGCAGGCTTAGGTCACTTTCCTGTTCTCTTTTTTTTATAATTCAAGTTTTTTTGGGTGACAATGGTGAGTAAAGTTACATAGGTTTCATGCATACAATTCCGTAATACATCATCTATATATCACATTCTGTGGCCATCACCCAGAGTCAGTTCTCCTTCCACCATATATTTGATCCCTTTTACTTTCATCTATCACCCCACTCCACCCTACCTTCTGGTAACTACTAAACTATTTTCTGTGTCTATGTGTTTTTGTTTATTGATTTGCTTCTCTTGTTCCTTTGTTGCTCTCAGTTTTACATACCATATATCAGTGAAATCATGGTTCTCGACTTTTTCTGTCTGACTTATTTCGCCCAGCAAAATAATCTCAAGATCCATCCATGTTGTCGCAAATGCCACTATTGCCAATTTCTTATGGCAGAACAGTATTCCACTATGTGTGTGTGTGTGTGTGTGTGTGTGTGTGTGTGTGTGTGTATCACATCTTCTATATCCAATCATCTATCAAAGGACACTTTGGTTGTTTCCATGTCTTGGGCACTGTAAACAAAGCTGCAGAGAACATTGGAGCACATATATCATTACTGATAAATGTTTTCAGATTGTTTAGGTACATACCCAGGAGAGGGATTGCTGGTCATGTGGTAATTCTATTCTTAATTTTTTGAGGAATATCCACACTGTCTTCCTTAGTGGCTGCACCACCTAAAGACTCCATCAAAAAGCTATTAGAAACGATAAGCAAATATAATAAAGTTTCTGTCCACAAAATCAATGTACAAAAGTCACTGCTTTCCTGTATACTAACAATGAAATCTCAGAAAAAGAAAAAAAAACAATTCCTATTCTAATTGCAATAAAAAGAATAAAATACCTAGGAATACACTTAACCAAGACTGTGAAAATCCTATACACTGATAACTGTAAGACATTTTTAAAAGAAATTGAATAAAACACAAAGAAATAGGTCATTTTCTTTTATTGGGTGGGAATATAGGATACTCTGTCACTCTGTTGTTCCCAATCCTGGGGTTCTAAACCATTTTCCCCTCTCTTATTTCACTTTTCAGAGTTCTTCTTTACTTATATCTTTCATTATTTCTAGAATTTATAGTTGTACTTAGAGGGAGTAGCAGAGAACTGAGCCTCTGACACCTTGTGTGGATCACTGGATTCCACCAACCCAGAAACAGATTGATCCGGGGCTTATCTGGTTAAAGAATGGTGTGGGGCACAGAAAACCAAATTTTTGGCTTCCATATCATTTATTTCATTAATTATAATCCCTTCATTTTTTTCTAAAACCTGAACTCTGAGAAATATAGAAAACTACATTGTTTTTTGTCACAGTATCAAATATGCTCAATAAGTATCTGGAAATTTATTTAAAGCCTTGTTATGTTAGTTTTTTCAACATGGGTAACTACTAAATTACAGAAATCAGAATTTTATTGTAACCTAACTACTAAGCCTGATTATTTAAGACTTAATTTTAAATCAAAAGTATGAATATTGCTTAAAATTTTGGCAATATAAAATGTGCGTTTTCCCTCTAACACATATCATTAATGTTAAATTAGGATTTAACAGTGTTAATTTGTTCTGCAAATTAAGAATCATAAAAAGGAATACACTACTAGGATTTTTAAAAAATAACATAAACTTTTATAATGATTATTTAAATAAAATTTATTTATTTTGGAGTAGCAATTTCTGAGTTCCATCTCACTTGTATCATGGATTGGAGTCTTCCGTAACAGCAGTGATTATCAATGGATGTTGATAAATGGTTCAACTTCTAAACTAAAGTAAGTTGTTTTTTAAATGCTATATAGAAGAAAAATATAAAAAAATATTCATAAGAGTAATATTAATGCATTTGTTTAAGTTGAATTATAAACATGAAGAATGATGGTCAAAGGTAATGAAATGTTGATATAAATATTAAAAATGAATGTCCAGTTTCCTAATAACCAACTCTTTTTAATAATATGTGGAAAATGTCATTACTTATTTTGAAAATCTTTTCTATTAAACTTACATGGAAAATTATGTTGTTTCATGGGTTGCCCTTATGCAATATAATGAAAAAATATGCATTTTTTTCCCTTTACAGGATAGAAGAATCATCATCGGGTAAATATGACTGTGCTATGCTACACCCATCTATCCTCATATCAAGTATTTGTGGATCTCCAAAAATGTATCTTTGCAAGCATAAGCTTTGGAGTTAAGATACTTTGTTTGGGATTCCATTGCATGACTTTGTTTTTCATGAAATGGAGATAATATTATGATTGCATGCACTTAAAATTAATTGTATTATTTGTTCTAATAATGGAAAAATTTTTAAATAATTTTTGGAAAATAACATACATATCCAAAAGTACAGATATCATTACTTTTAGCGTCTGGCTATTATTGTTCACCATTATATTTGTGGCATTCAAGCTTTCTAAAAGATCGTGTTGTATGAGTCAATTTATAGTAAATACCAAGAATAGGCAAACTATAGAAGGAGAAAGTAGAGTTGTCCCCAAGGCCTGAAGGTGTTGGGCATAGGAAGTGACTGCTAGTTGGTACACTGTTCAGTTTGGGGTCTGAAAACTTTCATTTTTTTAAAACTTTTAAAAAATTAGTTAATTTTGAAATAATTTTTATTAAATTTATTGGGAGGACACTGGTTATTGATGTTACATAAGTTTCAAGTGTACATTTCTATAATATATCATCTATATATTGTATTGTGTGTTCATCACCCAGTCAGTTTTCCCTCCATCACCATGTTGTTTGACCCACTTTACCCTCTTCTACAACCCACTCACCCCTTGGAAAACTTTCTAAATTTTGATAGAGGTGATGGTTGCAAACTCTGTAAATATACTAAAGATTGCTGATTTATACACTGTAAATGGGTGCATTGTATGCATAAATTACATCTCAGTAATATTGTTAAAAAAAATTGGGTTTTATGTTTTGGACGGCATTTAAACTTTAAGATATTTATAAAGATTAGCCATTTTACAATATTGATTCTTTCAATCAATATCATGCTTTACCCTTCCATGTACTAGGTTTTCTTTAATTTCACAAGTATATTTTTTTATTTTTCTATATTGAAGCCTTACAGAAACATGGGTATTTCACAGTCATAATTTTATAAATAGTATTTTTATTTGTGAGTTTTCTTTATTAATTTTTTCATCTTTACACACAAATGTAATTGAGATTTATTCTAGGTATAAAACATCTGTATCTTCTCAATTATTTTCAACAGTTATTTATCAATTTTATTAAGCATTTTCGTGAGAATAACTTTGACATTGTTGATCCTCTCTATTGGAATTTTGCTCTTTGTCTTGATTTTGTATTTTTTTTCTGTGTGTTTCCTTCTTCATTTCCAATGTCTTCACTGATTATTTGTATTAATTCCATAATTTCATTTGTAAATCATCAAATTTTGATTTAGTTTTCCCTGGTGCAATTACTATTTTTCCTTACCTTGTTTTCAATTGCTAGGGTTTTATTTCTAGTGTTGAATAGAAAGGACAGTAAAGCTTCTATGTTATCCTTCCTATTTTAAGAGAAAATATTTAAATATTTCATTCATAAGTATGTGGTTTGTTTTAAAGTTTTTTCATTATACCTTTCTCATATTAATGCAATTCCATAATATTGCTATTTTTCTGACAGTTTATAATTAATCAGTGCTATATTTTTATTATTTTTGCATCGATTGGAGTAATAAATGTTTTCTCTGTATGTTTATGCAGAAAATACCTTTATTTCTTTCAAATGTTAAACCAATCTCACATTTCTAAAATAAAAATCTAATGGTCATTCTATGTTGTCCTTCTTTAAAATTAGTGAATAATTTATACTTAGATTAAGTTGTTTTTCTTCATCCATATTCACAAAGAGATTATAATGAATTTTTACTTATGTACCAGACAGGTTTTAATATCAAGGCTATATCAGGACACATTCCTCTTTTTCTAGTACCTGGAAGCCTTTGTCTAAGAGAACTGTCATATTTTTAATGTTATTTTTCTCTACTGATCCAATCTGAGCTTCAAAGATATTTTTTTGTAGGAATGTTTATAAATTTCTCAAATACATGCAAGTTTTACTGAGGTTTCTATATCTTATACTGCATCTTCATAATTTTCTATTTTTATAAATATTAAAATGTATTCATAATATGACTTTATTATCTCCATAATATCTGGAAAAATGATAATGCTATCCCCGAGTTTATTCTAGGTATAAAACATCTGTATCTTCTCAATTATTTTCAACAGTTATTTATCAATTTTATTAAGCATTTTCGTGAGAATAACTTTGACATTGTTGATCCTCTCTATTGGAATTTTGCTCTTTGTCTTGATTTTGTATTTTTTTTCTGTGTGTTTCCTTCTTCATTCGCATTTAATTTCAAATAATTTTATCTTTTCTATTTTTAGTTTCTTGAGATCTATGTTTGTATCTCTTTTATCCTTTATTTGTAAGATATGGATTAAAAGCAACAAATATTTTACAAGACAGAGTTTTGCTATTATGTTTTCCTTGTATTTCTTATAAATATTGTGATTGTTCATTTTGATGACTTTTTGGCCATGTTATTTAGAAATTTATTACTGAATTTAAAATGATGTAAGAATTTTTAAATTTTTTATTATCACTTATTTTTAGCAAACTCTAGTTAGAGAATTTTTTTGTTAAAAATGGAAATCCATGGCTCTATTTAAATATGGCCAGTGTGACTGAGGGATCAATCTTAAAATTTTACTTATTTTTAACTAATTAAAATTTTAATTTTAATAAACACATTTCAAATGCCCACTTGCCAGCTTGGCTAGTGGATGCTACAGTGACACCACAGTGTTATATATATTTTATATTAATATTATTGGAAATATGCATACATACATAATGTATTTTTAAATATTTTCATGTGAACTTAAAAATATGAATATTTTATACTCATCTACTGTGTGTGTGTGTGTGTGTGTGTGTGTGTGTGTATGTTTGTACTGGTTAATTGTCTGGTTTAACACTCTATAGTATTTCTTTTTTTTAATTTCTTTTTTAAATTTAGTTTCAAGTATACAAAACAATGCAATAGTTATACTTTTTACTCCTCACAAAGTGACAACCTCCCTCCCCCAATCCACCATCCCTCCATCCCCGATATCATACATATCTACTACAATTCCATTGACTCCACTCCCCACACTCCACTCCACATCTTGTGACTATATATATATATATATATATATATATATATATATATATATATAAAATTATAGTTGACATACATGTTATTCAATGTCAGCTTCAGGTGTAAAGTGCAGTAGTTAAGCCTCTACACCATCTATGAAGTGGTCTCCCTAACAAGACATGTATCCATTTGACACCCTAACAAATATTTACAACATTATTGATTATATTCCTGAAACTGTCTTTCATATCCCTGTGGCAATATTGTGGTTCCCTATTTATGCTGTCTAATCCCTTCCCCTTCTTTCTCATCCCCATCCCCCTCCCAACTATCAACCATCAGTTTTTCTTCTATATCTATGAGACTGTTTCTGTTTACTTTGCTTGTTCATTTAGTTTTTCAGATTCCACATATAAGTGAGATCATATGGTATTTGTCTTTCTCCAACTGACTTATTTCATTTAGCATAATGTTCTCTAGGTCCATCCATATCATTGCAAATTGTAAGATTTCATTTTTCTTTATAGCTGAGTAATACTCCACTGTATAAATGTACCAGTTTCTTTTTTTTAATTTTTTTACTTTTTTATTTTTAATTTTCATTATTATTTGTTTCAAATGAACAGAACAATGCAATAGTTATCCTTTTCACACCTTACAAAGTGACAATCCCCCTCCTCCCATTGACTACCCCCACCACTGATATGATACATATCTATTACAATTCTGTTGACTCCACTACCACACTAAACTCCACATCCCATGACTATATATGTATTAAAATATAGTTGACATATACAGTTATTCAGCGGCAGCTTCAGATGTACAGTGCAGAGGTCAGGCCTCCACACCATCCATGAAGTAAGTGGTCTCCCTAACAAGATATGAGTCCATCTGGTCCCCTAAAAAATATTTACAACACTATTTATTATATTCCCCAAACTGTTTTTTCTATCCCTGAGACAATACTGTAGTTAACAATTATGTTGTCTTGTCCCTTCCCCTTCTCCCTCATCCCCACCCTCGCCCATCTAACCCTCATCAGTTTTTCCTCTGTCTCTAAGACAATTTCTGTTTACATTGCTCGTTTAGTCAGTTCTTTAGATTCCACATATAAGTGACATCATATGGTATTTGTCTTTCTCTGACTGACTTATTTCACTTAGCGTAAAGTTCTCTAGGGCCATCCATATTGTTGCAAATGGTACGATTTCTTTCTTCTTTATAGCTGCGTAATACTCCATTGTGTAAATGTACCACAGTTTCTTAATTCATTCTTGTACCGCTGGGCATTTCGATTGTTTCCAAGTTTTGACTATTGTAAATAGCACTGCAATGAACATAGGGGTGCATATATTTTTTTCAAATTAGTGCCTTGGATTTTTCAGGATAAATACCTAGGAGTGGAATTGCTGGGTCATAAGGTAGTTCCATTTCCAGTGTTCTGAGATACCTCCATACTGATTTCCATAGTGGCTGCACCAATCTGCAGCCCCACGAACAGTGCAGCAGGGTTCCCTTTTCCCCACAGCCCTGCCAGCACTTGTTGTTTGTTGATTTATTGATGATAGCCATTCTGACTGGGGTAAGGTGGTATCTCATGTGATTTTTATTTGTATTTCCCTAATGACCAGTGAGGGTGAACATTTTTTCATATGCCTGTTAGCCATCTGTATACCCTGTTTAGAGAAATGTCTCTTCATATCCTGTGCCCATTTTTTAATTGGATTGTTTGTTTCTTTTGGTGTTGAGTTGCATGAGTGTTTTGTAAATTTTGGATATTAACCCCTTATCAGACATATCATTGACAAATATATTTTCCCATTCAGTAGGCTTCCTTTTTGTTTTATTGATGGTTTCCTTTGCTGTGAAAAACTTTTAATTTTGATGTAATCCCATATATTCATTTTTGCTTTTATTTCCCTTGCCTGAGGGGATGTATCAGTAAAAATATTACTCAGGGTAATGTCTGCAAATTTACTCTCTATATTTTCTTCTAGGAGTTTTATGGCTTCAAGTCTTCCATTTAAGTTATTAATACATTTTGAATTTGTTCTCGTTTATAGCGTTAGGAGGTAATTCAGTTTCATTTTTTTGCATGTGTCAGTCCAATCCTCCCAGCACCATTTATTAAATAGACTGTCTTTACCCCAATGTAAACTCTTGCTTCCGTTGTCTTAAATTAAATGACCATATATGGATGGATATTTCTGGGCCCTCTATTGTGTTCCATCAATCTAGTGTCTGTTTTTATGCCAGTACCATACTGTTTTGATTACTGCAGACTTGTAGTGTGATTTGATGTCTGGTAGAGTGATACCACGGATTTTGTTCTTATTTCTCTGGGCTGCCGTGGCTATTCGGGGTCTTTTATGGTTCCATATAAATTTTAGGATTATATTTTCTATTTCTGTGAAAAATGTCCTTGGTAGTTTGATAGGAATTGCATTCAATCTATATATTGCCTTAGGCAGTATGGACATTTTTTCTATCTATGAGCATGGTATGTGTTTGCACTTATTTGTATCTTTAATTTCTCTCTTCAGTGTCTTATAATTTTCTGAGTACAGGTCTTTTACTTCTTTGATTAAATTTATTCCTAAGTATTTTATAGTTCTTGAAACAACTGCAAATGGGACTGTTTTATTTTTTCCTTCTGATATTTTGTTATTGGTGTATATAGATGCAACTGATTTCTAAATATTGTTTTTGTATCCTGCTACTTTACTGAATTCATTTATCAGTTCCAATAGTTTTTTGGTGGAGTCATTGGAGTTCTCTATATATAGTATCATGTCATCTGCAAATAATGAGTTTTACTTCCTCATTACCAATTTGGATGCCTTTTATTTCTTTTTCTTGTCTGATTGCTGTGGCTAGAACTTCCAGAACTATGTTGAATAAAAGTGGAGAAAGTGGACAGCCTTGTCTTGTTCCCGATCTTCAGGGGAATGGTTTAACTTTTCCCCATTGAGTACAATGTTTGCTGTGGTTTTATCATATATGGCCTTTATTATGTTGAAAAATGATCTCTCTATTCCCACTTTGCTAAGAGTTTTTGTAAATGGCTGCTGAATTTTGTCAAATGCTTTTTCTGCATCTATTGATATGACCATATGATTTTTATTTTTTATTTTGTTGATGTGGTCTATCACATTAATTGATTTCCAGATATTGAACCAACATTGCGTACCAGGAATGAACCCCACCTGATTGTAGTGTATGATCTTAATGTATTGCTGAATTCTGTTTGCTAATATTTTGTTGAGGATTTTTGCATCTATGTTCATTAGGGATATCAGCCTGTAGTTATCTTTTTATGTGATGCTTTTGTGATTTGGGGACCAGGTTGATAGTGACCTCACCGAAGGAGTTTGGGAGACTTTCCTACTAGATTTTTTCGAATAGTTTGAGTAGAATAGGTGATAATTCTTTTTTGAATGTTTGGTAAAATTCACTTGTGAAACCATCTGGTCCAGGGCTTTTGTTTGTTGGGAACTTGTTGATTATCAATTCAGTTTCCTTGGTAGTAATCAGTGTATTCAGATTTTCAGTTTCTTCTTGAGTTATCCTTGGAAGTTTATCTGCTTCTAAAAAATTATCCATTTTTTCCAAATTGTCAAATTTGTTGGCATTTAGTTGCTTATAGTATTTTCTTAAAATTTTTGTATTTCTGTGGTGTCTGTTGTCACTTCTCTTTCATTTCTGATTTTACTAATTTGAGTTCTCTCTTTGTTTTTTGATGAGTCTGGCTAGAGGTTTGTTGATTTTGTTTATCTTCTCAGAACACCAGCTCTTGGTTTCATTGATCTTTTGTATTGTTTTTCTGGTCTCTATTTTGTTTATTCCTGCTCTGGTCTTTATTATCTCCTTCGATGTACTACTTTTGGGCTTATTGTGGTGTGTTTTTTTCAGTTCCCTGAGATGTAAGGATGACCTGTTGATTTGAGATTTTTTCTTGTTTCTGTAGGCAAGCCTGGACTTCCATGAACTTCCCTCTTAGGGCTGCTTTCACTGCATCCCAAAGGTTTTGGGTCGTTGTGTTTTCATTTTCATTTGTCTTGAGGTATCTTTTGATTTTTTTCCATGATCTCATTTTTGACCTACTCGATATTTAGTAGCATGTTATTCAGCCTCCATGGATTTCTGTGTTTTCCAGTTTTTTTCTTGTAGTTAACTTCTTATTTCACAGCACAGTGCTCAGAGAAGACATTTGATATGATTTCAATTTTCTTAGATTTATTGAGACTTTTTTGTGGCCTAACATGTGGTCTATCTTGGAAAATGCTCCATGTGCCCTTGAGAAGAGTGTGTGAGTAGCTTTGGGGTGAAATGTTCTGAAAATATCAATTAAATCCAATTGGCCTAATGTGTTATTTATGGCCGCTATTTCTATACTGATTTTCTGTCCGAAGGATCTGTCCCTTGTTGTCAGTGGTGTGTTGAAGTCACCTACTATGGTAGTGTTACTGTTGATCTCTGTCTTTATGCCTGTCAATATCTGCTTTATATATTTAGGTGCTCCTATATTAAGTGTATAGATGTTTTACCAGGGTTATGTCATCTTGTTGGATCAATCACTTTATTGTTATGTAGAACCCCTCTTTGTCCTTTATTATATTCTTCAATTTAAAGTCTATTTTGTTTGATATAAGTATTGCTACTCCAGCTTTTTTCTCATTCCATTTGCACGAAATATTTTACTCCATGCCTTTACTTTCAGCCTGTATGTGTCTTTTGATCTGAGGTGAGTCTCTTGTATACAGCATATGCAAGGGTCTTGTTTCCTTATGCATTAAACCACCCTATGTCTTTTGATTGGAGCATTTAATCCACTTACATTGAATGTGATTATTGATATGTGCATCATTATTGCCATTTTGTTATTTGTGTTTCTGGTCTTAATTAGTTAGATTGTTTTCCTCTTTCTTCTGTTTAAGAAAGCCCTTTTAACATTTCCTGCTGGCTTGGTGGTAATGAATTCCTTTAGCTTATTCTTTTTTGAGGAAGGTCTTTATCTTCCCTTCAATTTTAAATGATAGCCTTGCTTGATAAAGCAACCTAGGTGGTAGGCCTTAGTTTCTCATCACTTTGAATTCCTCTTTCCACTCCCTTCTGGCCTGCAAAGTTTCTGTAGAAAAGTCAGTTAATATTCTTATGGGGGTTACCTTGCAAGTAACTTGTTGCCTGTCTCTTGCTGCTTTTAGGATTCTGTCTTTGTCTTAAGTCTTCCCATTTAACTATAATGTGCCTTGATGTGGGCCTCTTTGGGTTCATCTTGGTTAGAACTCTCTGCACTTTCTGGGCTTGTATATTGATTTCCTTTAACAGGTTAGGGAAGTTTTCAGTCATTATTACTTCAAATATGTTCCGATCCCTTGATCCCTTTCGTCTCCTTCTGGTATTCCTATGATGCTCCTGTTGTTGTACTTGATGTTATTCCCCAGATCTCTTAAACTATTTGCAATGTTTTTTCTTTTTTCTTTTTGTTTTCCTGCTTGTGTGATCTCTGCTATCTTGTTTTCTAAGTCACTGATTAGATCCTCTGCTTCATCTAATCTGCTGGTAATTCGTTCGAGTGTGTTTTTTATTTCGGTAATTGTATTCTTTGGTTCTAACTGGTTATTTTTCATGATTTCTCTATCCTTTTTATTCTCACTGATTTCCTTGAACATTCTAATCACCAGTGTTCTGAACTCTGTCTCCAATAGATTGGTTGCCTCTATTTCCTCTAGTTCCACTGATTCCGGAGTTTCTTCTGTTCTTTTATTAGGGACATGTTTCTTTGCTTCCCCATTCTGGTGAACTCTTTGTGCTTGCTTTGATGTATTAGGTAGATTTCCCCTAGGACTGTGTCTTTGCTGGGTAGACTTATGTGGTATATGTCCTTTACATTTGAATTGCTCAGTCTCCCTATTCTCCTGTGTGTGTTCCAGAGCTGTCCTTTACGTTGTGTGTCTTCTCCTGTTGAAGTTGAGTTTTGATTGTTTTTGGCTTGTCAGTAGGTGAGATTGACTCCCATGCTGACTGTCTGTGAGGATTGGCTCTGTCCATAGTGTATGAGCTGTTGTGTGAGGGTTGACCCCTTAGATGAGAGTTGGCCCCTATGTGCTCTTGTGCCTGTAGAGAATTCCCTTTGGGTGTGACTCTTGTCAGTCAAACCTGGTAATGCTCTGGTTTGGTCTAGAGTTGGCTTCTGGGTGTGATGACTCTTGTGCCTCTTTGCCTGGGCTCTTGTGCAGAGTGATTTTAGGACAAAAGTGATCAACAAGCACAACAGCAAGAACCACCAAAAGAAACCAAATACTTTCACATGTAAAAACAACCAATAGCCAATATTCAACATGCACAGAAGTATCAAAAGTACAAAAAAACACACAAAAGAAACACAACAAACAAAATAGCAACACCAAAAAAAAAAAATGCAGAAAAATGGAAGGAAGGAGGAAAAGAAGAGCAGGGATAAGGAAAAAGAAAAGAAGGGAGGAAGAAGGGGGAAATACACACACACACACACACACACACAAACACACACACACACCACCTATATATAATATATATATATATAACTCAGAACTGGTCACCTGGTGCCCAGAGTTATCCTGGTGATATAGTTCTACATGAGTGGGGCTATGGGCTGTGGCTGGTGGTTTTTACAAAATCAATGCCAATTCTGCCCTCGTCTGCACAGGCGCACATGGAGAGCACCATAGCCAGAAGGTGGGCTGGTCTCCTGGGTCTTAGGGTGCTCTTTCCACTGGGGGCTGTGAAGCGTGTGAGATTTCTGAGCTGCTGAGAGCCCAGCACTGCCTATGCCACCTGCTGCTGAGTCTTGCTTGTGACTCAGCAGCTGAAGTCGCCCTGCCCTGAGTGCGTGCAGGAATGATAGGGGCTGGGAAGGCTGTCCTACAGTCCTTGTGGCCTCTTCCCTAGATTTCCATTCCTGGGGGCTGACACACCTCTGTAATCTGACACTACTCCTGTATTCAGAGACCAGTTTAAGACTCTGGAAAGGAGGGGGTGGGGTTGCTGTGGGAGGCTATGGGTTGGTCCCTGTTATGGAGTTGTTTTGGCTTTCTGTCTGAGAGAGCCCAGCCGTAGTTTTGAGCTGAGCCCTTTGCCTCAGATGCTGGGCATCACCGTGTTCTGTGCGACTCTCGGCAGGACTGTAGGGCATATGCAGTGAGCCCCACGTCTTACTGCTGTAATAATCCTTGATCTGCTTCCTGGGGCCTGTGTCTCCACTACCGTGGATGTGGGCTGTGTCTCTGCACACCCCTTGTTCCTCTTCCCCCACTTGCCCGGTTTGCCCACCTTCAAATAATTGTCGTGTGAGTCAGCTGTTCTGTGTGATGAGAAGAGGTTCCTCTGATGAGTTATACAGTAACTTCCAGGGGAGAATTCAGGGAGCCCTCCACACTGCTGCCGTTTCTATGATGTCTCTCTATAATATTTGTGATATATCTGCTTTACTGATGAACAGTGAGAGAAAATTGTTTAAAGCTCTATTTATAATTATTTACCTCTCCGCTATTTTACATATGTTGAACTTATATTATTAGATACATATAGATTTTTTTGAAAAGATATTGTCAATTCTTTAGACAGTCTATACTTATGAAACGTGCTTCCTCATTTCTAACCATTGTCATTCTTGCCTTATATTGTGACAGTACATCAATGACAGTGGCTTTCTACAGATTTGGGTTACATGGTGTATTTTTTTCATCTTTTTACTTTCATCTGTCTTTCATTCTTATGTTAAAAAGTGTCACATTAAGGGCTGGCTGAGTGGTGCGTTGGTTAAGAGCTGGTTTGGGGATGCCAGCGGCCCCGGTTCGGATCCCACATATGAGGGCCAGTGACACTGCCCTCTACAGCTAACAACAGCTCCACCTGAAGCTGGGCTGTGTGAGCCCCGGCAAAGGCTGCAGCCCCTGCTGCAGTGGGCTGCCATAGGCTACAGTGAGTGGCCGGCAGCCAGCGTGAGTGGCTGGCAGCGATCGTGAGCTGCCAATAGCCGCGATGAGCGACCATCCAGAGGCCAGCGACCGATCTGCCTCATCCTGGAAGAGTGCAATGACGATACCAACATGGGCCAGTGAAGCAACGCCCTCTACAACTAGACTGAAGAACAAAAAGACAGCAACTTGTCTGTTGCCCTTCCCCGATTCCCCAATGCTGTTCCCCTCCACCAATTCCCCAATGAAAATCTTAAAAAAAAAAGTGTCACATTAAGACAGCAAACAATTATTTTAAATATAATCATACTTGAAATCTAAATTGAAAATTATTCTATTTACACTTACTATATAATTAAACTATCATATAAGTATTATTTAAATATTCAATTGGGCCGGCCGAGGGGCGCAGTGGTTAAGAGCTGGCTTGGGATGCCAGTGGTCCCTGTTCGGATCCCACATATGAGGACCAGTGACACTTCCCTCTAAAAAAAATAAAAATAAATAAATAAATAAATATTCAGTTTATATGTGTAAGCATATGATTATAATTAATATTAAGTATAATACAATTGTCATTTAATTTGGATAAAAACTACTACTTCTTTGAACTCTATCTTTTCTTTGTTGTTTTATCTTTCACAATAAATATTTTTATTTTTGCTTTCTTCTGTAAAAACTTATTACTTTAATAAGCTTTATATATTCTTTTGTTAGTGGCCTATGTGTTATAGCATACATTTTTTATTCATTAAAGTCTAACCAATTAGTACTTTATACGCTTGTAAACAGTGACAAGACCTATCACCTACTTTTATTTTCTGCTTATGCTGTCCTTGCTCCTCTGAATTCTAATACAAATATATTTTTTAAATTTGAAACTTTGTCATTAATAGTTTACGCACTCAATATCCAGGTAGATATATCGACATAATTTATTTTTTGCAACTCTTCTTTCTGTATATTCAACTTGTCATGTAGAATAAGTGGTTTATCTCAAATATTTTCCTTAGTTATAGTCAGTTAATAATGAGCATGAATACTTTTGCCATCATAAAGAAAAGGATATTTTCACTTGTTATTGAATTTCAATTCCTACATCTCTCTTAGGTCACAAGGTATTATGACTATAGAAATAATCATAATTATATATATGTGTGTGTGTGTAAAAAAAAGATTTTTATGATATATACTTATATCATAAACAGTAAATTCTAACAATACATTATTTTAAGTAATTTTTATTGTGGTTTATACTGTCTTAGTACAGATATCCTTAAAGTTAATCCCAGATAAATCCATGTATTTACAGTAACAAAGGACATGATATATATATATATAACATTATTTAATTGAGAACATCAAAGTAGATAGCTGCAGGAATAAGTGTATCAATTTTAAAAAGACAACATTAAGGAACTTTATATTACTTGGATCATTAACAAATGATTTGTTATAATTCTATAATGTGGTAATGTAAGAGAAAAGATTATTAAATCAGTTTATAAAAATATAATAAGCTTCTTGAGATAAATGAAATTGGAAACACCATACCAGAGCATGTGGGATGCAGCAGAAGCAATTGCAAGAAAAAAGTATATGGCAAGAAATATATACATTAGGAAGCAAGAAAATCTCAGATAAACAACCTAAGTATACACCTTAATGAAGTAGAAAAAGAAGAACTAACTGAGCTCAAACGTAGCAGAAAAAAGGAAATAATAAAAAGATTAGAGCAGAAATAAATGAAATAGAGAATTGAAATACAATAGACAAGGTTAGTCAGAGTTGGTTCTTTGAAAAAAGTAAACACAATTGACAAACTGCTAGGTAGACTAACCAAGGCAAAAAGATATAAGATCCAAATCAACAGAATTGTAAATATAAAAGAAGAGATTACAACTGAACTCTTAGAAATTTAAACAATCATAAGACACTACTATGAACAACTATATTCCAAACAACTTAAAAGAAATGGAAATATTGTAGAAAGAGACAACTAGCCAAGACTTAATCAGGAGAAATAAAAATTCTTAAGAGAATGATTACTAGTAAGGAGATTGAATAAGTAATCAAAAACTCCCAATGAAGAAAAGCCCAGAACTGTATGGCTTCACCTGAAACTTTTACCAAAAATTTAAAGAAGAATTAACCCAAATGATTCTTAGACTCTTCCAAAAACCTGTAGAGGAGTGAACACTTCCAAAATCATTTTATTTGGACAGCATTATCCTAATATCCAAACCAGAAAAGTTCACTATTAGAAAAGAAAACAAGGCCAACATCCCTGATAAATATAGATGCAAAAAAATTCAACAAAATACTAGCAAACTCAATTCAACAGCACATTAAAAGGATCATTTGCCATGGTCAAATGGGATTTATCCTTGGGATACAAGGATGGTTCAACACACACAAATTACTCAACGTGATACATCACATTAACAGAATCAAAGAAAAAAATATATGATTATGTCAATAAATGCAAAAAAAATTTGACAAAATTGAACATTTGTCTTGATAAAAAAACTGAATAAATTAGGCAGAGAGGAAAAGAATCTCAACATAATATAGGCAGTATATGACAAGTTCACAGCTAACATCATACTCAATGATAAAACTATGAAAGCATTTTGTCTAAGATCAAGAGCACAACAAGGGTGCCCACTCTCATCACTTCTTTTCACCATAGTATTCGAACCTTAGCTAGAGCAATCAGAAAAGAAAAAGAAAATAAAAAGTATCAGATTGGAAAGGGAGAAGTAAAAATGTCTCTATTTGCAGGTGGCATGATTTTACAGGTAGAAAATCTATAAGACTCCACCAAGATGTAAGATATAATAAATGAATTCAGTAAAGTAGCAGATATAGAATTAACATACAAAAACAGTAGCATTTCTATCTACTAACAACAGAACTTCTGTAAAAGAAATAAGGAAATTGATTTTGTTACAATAGCATCAAAAACAAAAACATACTTAGGAATAAATTTAACTAAAGAGGTAAAAGATCTCTACATTGAAAACTTCAAGACATTGATGAAAGAAATTGAAGACACAAATAAATGGAAAGGTATTCCATGTTGACTTTTGGAAGAATTAATATTGCTAAGTTGTCAAACTACCAAAAGCCATTTATAGATTGAATGCAATCCTTATCAAGATTCCAATGGCGTATTTTACAGAAGTAGAAAAAAATACTCCTAGCCTTATATGGAACCACAAAAGACCTTGAATAGCCGAAGAAATGTGAGAAAAAAAAAGAAAGCAGGCAATATCACACTTTTTAATTTCAATCTATCCTATAAAGCTATAGTCATCAAATATTATATGATCTTATATGCAGAACCCAAAAACAACAATAAAGAACAAACCCATATAAAATTAATCAAACTTGTGTTTACCATAGGTGGAACATTGATGGGGGGAATTGGAAAAAGGTGTTCAAAAGGTACAAATTGCAGCTGTAAAATAATAAGTACTGGAATGTAGTGTACAACATAATGACTATATGAGGTATGATATACAGTAGGTCCCCCATTTCCACAGGAGATACTTTACAAGACCCCCAGTGGACTCCAGATACCATGAATAGTGCTGAACCCCATATACATATACTATATATTATTTTCCTACAATTACATAACTAACATGAAGTTTAACTTATAAATTAGGCACAATAGGAGATTTGCAGCAATAACATAATAAAATAGAACAATTTTAACAACATACTGTAATTAAAGTCTTTTGGATGTGGTCTGTCTTTCTCAAAATATTTTACTGGGTAGTACTCACTATTCTGTTTTTTATGATGATGGGAGATAATGAATGCCTACGTGATGGCATGAAGTAAGGCAAGCGATGTCAGTATTGTGACATGGCATTAGGCTACTATAGACCTTCTGTCAATATGTCAGAAAGAGGATCATCTGCTTAGAGTGATGGTGAGTCATCAAGCCATGGCAATGTTGATGGTTAGGGATCCTTGATAGTTGAAAGTTTTTTTGCCAAACGCTTTTGGAAGAGCATTGTAACTTGACATTTCCTTGTCTTTTGACTCACCAAAGTATTGCTCCAGAGGTTGTAATCTTTTAGTGACTACACAGGTGACTTAAATGCGGCATTTCATCTCATGATCTGATCATAGTTTTTATTAAATAAGGGTATTGGAACACAAGCACTGTGAACCACAGCAGCCTATCTTATAACCAAAATGGCTACTATGTAACTAACAGGAGGGTCACATACACAGTGTGACTTTGGTGGTAAAAGGGAAAATTCGAGTCCTAGGCCCAACTGAGCAGGATGGTGTGAGATTTCATCATGCAACATAGAGCACACATAATTTAAAACTTATACATTTTTATAACTTTTTCATTTAATACTTTTGGGCTGTGGTTGATCGTTATTAACTGAAACCACGGAAAGCAAAGCTGCTGATACGGGGAAACTATTGTATAATAAAGTTATGAAGAGAGTAAATCCAGAGTTCTTATCATGAGGAAAATTGTTTTTCCTGTACTCTTTTCATCTTTATTTTCTTTTTAATGTACTTATATAAGAAGGTGTACGTTATGTGAACCTATTGTGGTAATCATTTCACAATATGTGAATCAAACCACCATGATATAAAATTTAGTTTCTTTTATTGCTGGTGTCATTTAATTGTGTTTTATGTCTATTGTTTTCTAATAAATCAGACAGAGAAAGAAATACTATATGATTTCATTTATATGAAATCTAAAAAACAAACAAAACAGAAAAATCTCATAGATACAGAGTAAGTTTTGATGATTGCCTGATGGGAGGGGGATTGGGTGTGTAACAAAGGGGAAGGGATTAAGAAGTACAAATTGGTTGTTACACCTTAGTCATAGGGATGTAGGGTATAGTGAGGAAAATAGTAATATTGTTATAACTATGTATGTTGTCAAAAGGGTACTAGATTATTGGGGAATCACTTTGTAAGTTACATAAATGTCTAACCACTATGCTGTATACCTAAAACTAATATAGTATTGAGTGTTAACAGTAATTGAAAAATAAATAAATAGGTAAATAAATAAGTGAATAAATAAATGTCTATTGTTTTCTACCCTTTCCATTTTTTGGGAGGTGAAAAAATTTTTTAATTACCTTTGTCTTACTCCTACACAGTAAGACTTGGACTTTTGTCATTCACAACAAATACTTCTATCAAAATACAGGCAGTTATGATTGGAAGATGAATCAATAAAACATATAATCAGTAGTTATATAATATTTCAATCTGCATCATGGTGATATAGTTTAATATTGTTTCATGGTTTGTCTTTCACGGTTATTATTATTAATTATTATTATTATTATTATTATTTTAATTGGGGAATTGGGGGAGGGGAACAGTATTGGGGAATCGGGGAAGAGGAACAGACAAGTTGCCGTCTCTTTGTTCTTTAGTCTAGTTGCAGAGGATGTTGCTTCACTGGCCCATGTTGATATCATCAGGGCGCTCTTCCCGGATGAGGCAGATCGGTCGCCGGCCTCTGGGTGGTCGCTCACTGCGGCTATAGGCAGCTCACGTTGGCTGCCAGCCGCTCATGCTGGCTGCTGGCCACTCACTGTAGCCTATGGCAGCCCACTGCAGCAGGGGCTGCAGTCTACATCATCACCGGGGCTCGCAGCCCAGCTTCAAGTGGAGCTGTTGTTAGCTGTAGAGGGCAGTGTCACTGGCTCTCATATGTGGGATCTGAACCTGGGCCGCTGGCATCCCAAGCCAGCTCTTAACCAATGTGCCACTCGGCCAGCCGACACATGTTATTTTCATCAGGGGAAATTTAAATAACTTATATAAGAATAATAAAGTGAATGAAAGAATTTTAAGAACCAGGGCAGAGAAATTGAGAAGATAAGTTTGGCAATTTGATGATCATTGAGACATCCACCATAAGTTGAAACCATTGTAATTCTTCAGAATATTAATGACAAATATCATTAAATACCTATTGTTAATGGGGTTATGATTTTAGATTTTTTCCATTGTTACAGAAATGACATAATGAGGGTATAAAGAAAATGATGCAATGCCAGAATTTAGCAGCCCTGCCTAGGAGCAGATTTTAAAACATATAAGTTACTCTTTCTAAAGCCTGAGTTTTCAGTGTTTGTGATTAAGATGGAAACCAGTTAACAGCATGGATAGTCAAGACTTTTGTCCTCAGAAATGTTTTAGAATAACCAAATAATTTCTCAGAGACACTTACCAATGGACAAACTAAATGACACACTACCAACCCAAAGTATCCTACATTCTGGAGGTGTGTGATGAGATAAACCATCTTTAAAATACCCCAAGTGTAAGAATTTCCTGTTCAAACTTTAAGTGGCACATTAATGAGAAATGTACTTTTTCCACTCTTGCTGCACTCTGAGCTTTCACTGGGCAGCCTGTGAAGACCACAGATACTGTTTGTTTACAAGAGTAACCTGGTCTCCCCCTGAAGGATGCTCACCTCTCTGGCCTAAAGAAGGTAAGTGTCTCTACTCTGCTGTCTGCTGGCCCATGTAGTGTAGTGGGAGATTACAAATGCTAAATGTGATGCGACTGAGGTATAATTAATATGCAATCAAATAAAAAAGAACATTAGGATGTTTATTTAAGTAATTCAGGGTAAAATCAAGAATAAAATATGAAATATGTTGGAGGATTTCTTAAACTACTCAAATTCTTGCCTGTGGAGAATTACTCAAGTGCATCTAGACATGCATAATTGGGTTTGTAAAGTAAAATCACATAAGATTCATAACAAGGAATAGTTATTTTGGTTTTTTGTAATTAATGTACATATAATTATATGCTATACTTGATATTTAATTCAGCCTTTAAAATAGATTCTTAAAATGAATTCTTTGAATTGTACAGGTTAAACATAATTCCTTATACATTTACTTAGATTAAATAAAAGCAGTTGGCTTTTAATGAAAATACAGATGAGATAGCTCCTGTAAAATGCTAATTTAAGCTTAATTATACACAGTGAAAGTATTTTTTTAAAAATTAAAGAAACATTGCAGGAAAGACATCACACAGATAAAGAGATGCTTATCTATGAAATATGTTACAGTTCAACTGACATAAATTAGAAATAATAACATGTTAAATGTGTTAAAATAATGATTTGCATAACTAACATATTATTGAGAATTTATAAAAGCCAAATTAAATACTAAATGTTTTACATTCGTTATATCTACATACTTTTATTTCTACTTTAAATTAGTAATCTAGGTGGCTAGACACTAAGTAACTATTTAAAATTCATATATCATAAATTTTGAGCCAGATTTTATTCCCGAACTCATTGACCGCGGAGTCCATTGACTGAATTAGTAAACTGCGTGATTTGATTTATTTCTTTGCTTACAAAACTAAAGCTACCCTCATTGACTTAGAAAATCTTAGGAACTCTTCAAAAGTTTAAAACAACAGTGTTCTTCTATAAATGACCTACAGATGTATTTATCATTTTATAGTTTTATATCTTTATCATTAAGTCAAAATCTATTTATGGTGTTAAATAATTATATGAAAAATTTTGTTGTTTTGTTGTCAATATTTTTTAGATTTTTGAATAAATTTAGTGTGTCTGTAACATTTTTCAACATATGAAATATTTGTTTAAAAATGTTATAATTTCTCATAACCTCACAATCATTTAGAATAAATGATCATTTGATAAAAATCCATTCCCTTTACTAAATAAATATAAGGCACTAAATGAAATTAATTTACTGCAGGGTATTACTATATATGCCAACACAATTAATTCCCCACCTTTGTGCACTCAGTCTTTAATCTTGTATTTCAGAATTATCATAAATATTGAGTCACTTCTTTCTAATACAGAATTTTAATTTTTAATACAGACATTCTAATGGTGTTCAAAATATTTCTGTGCAATCTATGTAAATTGAGGATATTATTATTTATGAACATCTTTATTCCTCACTAATTTATTGCTTTCTATTGCTCCAACCAAAAATATATTGTCAAATATAGAATTCTTAAAATTGTCATCCCAATAAATTTTAATTAAAAAATGTATTTAACCACGGGACACTTATTTAAAGCTCTAAAGTATTTAAAACAAGATCTTTGGATTCTTCTACAGGAAAATGAGCCCAACTCACCCTCTACCCCACCCACTGTTATTGCAAGGGATCTCGTCATTGCACATACCATTTACTCTTAAGTACACTTACCTTAGAGCACAGTCTCAGACACCACTCAGCTGCAGAGATGAGTAACCAAAGAGTAACCTATGCAGAGCTGAATCTGGCTAAGAACTCCAGGAGACAGCAAATAAAACCTAAGGGCACTAAGAGCTCCATTTCAGTGACTGAGCAGGAAATAACCTATGCAGAATTAAATCTTCAAAATGCTTCACACGATCTTCAAGGGAGTGACAAGAACTACCACTGCAAAGGTAAAACATTTAATAGATACACAGTATCACCGTTCCAGAATGTGCAGTTGGGGTGCAGAGATGTGGGGAACCAGTAGGGAATATGTGGGGAGACATTTTTTATTGGTGGGGATCAGAGCTTGTAGTTGGAATATAGTATTCTAATATGAAATCTGAGACTAATTTTACTCAAGTGTAGTTGTAATGTGGAGTTTTGACCACCAGCTCATGGAACATTATATTTCCTGACAACGCAATGGTACACTCGAGAGGAAGGTTGCAGTGGTAGACATCGTCCTGGGGTTCAAGTTTATATATATGATTCCCTGTTTAGGAAGGTTCTCTGTGTGCAAACTGTGTAAACAATTACCTTCATCTCACTTCCTCAGTTTTTCCCTTTCTCTCACTATAGATTTACCATCGCCTCCAGAGAAACTCATTGCTGGGATCCTGGGACTCATCTGCCTTGTCTTGCTGTCCACTGTAGTAATGATAGTTGTTATTTCCTGTAAGTAAATTTTTGAAAGATTATAAGGGAACTTCTCACTTTAATGATTGATTGCCAGTGCCTCTAATTATTTCTTAATATTATGGAATAGGCTCTAATTTTAATGAATGAATTCTGACTAAATGTGAAAGGGTTAATTGAATTTGTCAAAGATATAAATATCAGAATGATTATGGAGAGCATTTTATAAATATATGTACATATATACATATAAATTCTGATTTCATAACTCAAAGACATGCTTTAGGAGACTAAATGACATTATTGAGAAATAAAAAATAATGCTTAAGGTTGATTGAATCAAATACTGTAGTGCAGATTGACCCTTTAGGCTTTTGACATATATTTCCCCAAATATTCATTAATTCATTAATTTTTCTTTTTTTTTTGAGGGAAGTGTCACTGGCCCTCATATGTGGGATCCGAACTGGGGCCGCTGGCCTCCCAAGCCAGCGCGTAACCACCGCGCCACTCGGCTGGCCCAAAGTGTTTGTTTTTCTTTTTGTTTGTTTAGGTTTTTGTTTGTTTGTTTGTTTTTTTGAGGGCAGTGTCACTGGCCTTCATATGTGGGACCGAACCGGGGCCGTTGGCTTCCCAAGCCAGCGCTTAACCACCGCGCCACTCGGTCGGCCCTTTAATTTTTCTAAAATTAATTTTGTTTCAGAGTGTTCTAACCCTAAACATTACACCAAATTTCCAAGTACAAAATGAAAAGTACTATGACCTATCTAGATAAAAATTAAATTTTTAATAACAATTATTTCTTTTTTCTAGTTACTGTAATACCAGAGCAGAATAATTCCCTCTTGACAACAGGGATCCAGAAAGGTACAGAATAATTTTCAAAGTTCTGATATTATTACAGTTTATCATTTGTCTGTAATTCAGTGTAGGCCAAAATAATATTAGGGTTTATTTTGGAAAATATAAATTATAATATTGGATATAATAATAGTTCCTAAATAACAATTTTAGGAGAATGTTCCTTTTCATGGAACAATATGAAGAAATGTTCATTTTAAATGATCATACCCATTGTTTCCAATGAGTTACTTTTCCACCTGCTATACTATGAGGCAAATAATTTTGCTATTCTAAAAACGTGGTTTTGTTCATTGAGTTTGCTGATGAGTGGTAGGGTGGATATTTATGTTTGTGTGTTTTCTTTATTTGGGCACATAAATTAGGGGGTGAGAGGCTGACCCTTTTTTGTGATGTGGATATTGTGTTTTGTTTTATATGGACCCCTGTGCGGGTGCATAGAAATGTTATGCGTGTATATGTTTTTTCTTATGCAAATATGTAAATTAATTTTTATTTTTTAAATTCACATTGTTTTTCAAAAATAATTTCTTCAGCATATCATCGTGGTCATTGTCCAAAGGAGTGGTTCACATATTCCAACAATTGCTATTACATTGGCACTGAAAGAAAAGTATGGAATGAGAGTTTGATGGCCTGTACTTCTAAAAACTCTAACCTGCTTTATATAGATAATGAAGAAGAAATGGTAAGATATAAAATGTTTCCAACATTTTATTTAAGATTTTTTGGTCTATAACATATTTGTAGTATTCATTCATATTTTTTTTACACATTTGTAGTGTACTATTAATTCTGTTAATATTCTATTGTTTAACTCTTAATATTTTATTTATATTTCATGCCATTCATGCACATTTAATAATTTCCCATTCTTATTTTCCAAAGACAACAATGGTGTATAAATGCTTTTTGTCTAGAACAAGTTTTGCTATTTATTTTGCTATATAATTCTAAATTATATAAAGGAAACTAAACATATCATGATTGTGCAGATTGATAAAAATGAAAAGACCCATGGAATTACAAATCAGACCATTAAACAGAAGTTTCCAGTCCACAATAGCCCACTCCTGTGTATTCTCTCACAACTTCCCCCTACCTATTTAACCACTATTCTGATTTTTAATATTGCAAATTATCTTTGCTTAAATTTGAGCTTCATATAATAGAGGTCATTCAGTATGCATTCTGTGTGCCTCCTTTAAATCCCATATGATCTTTTTGCAATTCACCCATACTATTGCATTTATCTTGTGTTAATTTTTGCTGCTCTATTATATGTCCATGACATTTTTAATCTATACCATTCAGAATATAGCTGTTTTAATGTGGGTGTCATGAATAATGTATGAAAACACTTGTGACATATTTTTTCTAAATATTATAATGTATTTAAAATTTATATATTATATATACATGTTATGTAGAATAGATTGTATTTATATAACATAAATACAATATTTATAATGGTTTTAAAATAAAATACTATTATCATAATTATATGTGTGTATAATTAAGTGTATTGTCTTCTATGTCTCAGAATAAATTTGTAGGGTCAAATTTATTAAATTTATTAAATTTATTAAATTATTAGAGAAGTTTTTTTGTTTATTGAGAAAATACACATTTTATCAAGTAGTCCTTTGATTTAAACCTTAGTATTCTCAGGAATTTTAATGTTATGACTTTTGTCATTATAGAAAAGTATAATGATGACATTAATAGGTATTTTTCTAGTACTATTAGGTTGAACACATCCTTTGGGCCGTTAATCATGATATTCTCCTTGTGAGAATGACAAGTACTTTCTATGTTTCTCGCCCATTTCTCCTGTATGTTGTCTGTCATTTTCCTTCCTCACAGTTCTTGTTATATTTTGGATATGAGCTCTTTTTTTAATTTAGGAAATGCAAGTAGCTTTTTTGACCTTGTGACTTAACATTTTTATTCTCATATTGGAGTCTTTGAATGACCAGAATTTATTAATGTTAGCATAGTCTACTTTATCATTTTGGGTGTTAGTGATCATTTTGGATCTACTTCTGTAATCAGTCAAGGCTCATGAAGATAAACTCCTATGCTGCTCTCTAGGTTTTATTGTTTTCCTATATTAGCATTACCTAATTCATTGATCATAATTTATAGCAAAGATTATCTTTACATAAACAATGCTATATATATAATTGGTGTATAAATAATGGTATGTATATATATATATGCTAATCTGCTTTATGTATATGTATTTATAATATGTATTATACATATCTTATATAGATGATAATGTATATAATATTATATGTATATACATACACACACATAATAGTTGTCCCTTTATCTGTGGGGATATGTTCCAAGACCCCAGTGGATGCCTGAAATCACTAATACTGAACCTTATATATACAATGTTTTTTCTTAGACATAAATACCTGTGATAAAGTTTAATTTATGAGTTAGGCAGGGGAAGAGATTAAGAACAGTAACTAATAATAAAATGGGACAACTGTAAACATGTACTGTAATAAAATTTATATAAATATGGTCTCTCTCATTTCTCTCTCAAAATATCTTAATTTACAATATCCAACCAGATTGAGGTATGACAGCAAAACTAGAACAGATTTATTTTTCCTTCACAATTTCACCAGTGGAGCATTATTTCTTACTGTAGGTTTTAGCGATTTCTGCAGGAAATTTTTTGTCTTTCCTTATTAAATTGAGAACTTTCACCTTTTCACTTACAGGAATCACTTTACAGCCTTTCTTTGGCATATTTGATTGCCATTATCACTAGATTGGTGCTTTAGGACCATTATTAAGTAAAATAAAGGTGACTTGAACACAAGCCCTGAGATGCTGTGATGGTGGATCTGAAAACTAAGAGAGCTGCAAGTGACTAACGTTAAGGGATGGGGAGCATATACAGCGTAGAGATGCTGGGCAAAGGGATGATTTGTATCCTGGGAGAACGGAGTGGGACGGGGGAGTTTTAGCATGTTACTTAGAACTACACACAACTTAAACTTGAATTTTTTAATTTTGGAGTTTTCTGTTTAATATGTTGTTCCCTGGTTGACCGTGGGTATCTGAAACAGCAGGTAACTGGAACCATAGATAACAGGGGACTACCGTATATTAGTCACAGTCTACACAGTCTACAGCAGTTTGAGTAACATGGAGAAACTTATCTCCTTTTGTTCCTTTACTGTGTCCATTTATATTGTATTAAATATTTTATCATAATACATGGAGAATCACATGACTGAATGTCATAATTTGCTTCACTGTATAATTTTCCTCAAGTATCAAACAATTTAGAAACAGAAAAGAAGGAAAGTCTACATATCTAATAAGATTTTTATTCTTTGTTTTCTTTTCCTTCCTGATGATCCAAGAGTCCCTCTTTTATCATTTAATTTATGCTTAGATATTTCCCTTTACCTTTTATTAGAGTGGGCCTGGTGGTGACAAGTTTTCTTAGTTTTTCTTTATCTGAGAATGTTTTGATTTCCTCTTTATTCCTGAGTTGTATATTCACTGGACTTTTCTATGGTTTTTGGTTGGAATAAGACAGTTACTATCTAAAAGTTTTCGTCTTTCTAGTCTGCCCCTTTCATGGTTCTTTGAGGAGAGAAAAGGCTTTTCTTGGGACTCTTCTTTGTACCCATGGGTGTTTGTGGTTTGCTGGCCTCTCCAGCATCCAGTCTGTTTAAAAAGAAATTCCAGGGAGCTTATTGCCAGCTCATTCATCTGGTCCTGAGTTCCCAGTTAGTTCTGTCACCTTTCTTATCTCCTTTTGAATCTTTTTATGTGTTTTTCTTTAATGTATAATGTCCCGGGAGTTTAGCTGTATGAGTATTTAGTGAGATAAAGAATATCCACCCATCTTTCTTGAACAAGAAGCCTGATTTGTAGCAGCTTTAATTTAATTTTCTTAAGACTAATGTTCTTGAGAATCTTTCATGTACGTATTTGTCACCCTTATATCTTTTTAAAAAATTTTATTAAATATATTAGGGTTTCAATGGAGCCTTTACATGTCCAACTATAATCATTGAGTTGTTTATATCTCCTTTTAATTTTGTCAATTTCTACTTTATGTGTCTGAGAGTTCTGTTGTTAGGTGGTCGTAAGTTTATAATTGTTTTATCCTCTTGTAATGCGATGTTAACATTTTGAAATCTTTGCTTAAATTTCTAATAATATTTCTTGTTTAGCACTACTTTGTCTGATATTACAATGGCCATTTCAGCTTCCTTATGTTTACACTTTATAGGGCATATCATTTTCTATCCTTTTACTTTCATACTTTGTGCCTTTTAATATAAAGTGCATTTATGATAGACAGCATATAGATGGATCTTACATTTTCACTTAGTATGACAATTTCTATCTTTTGACTAAAATTTTTATTTTATTCACATTTAATGTAATTATTGGTAGTTGGATTTAGGTCTGGTGTTTTTCTCTTTATTCTATGTGCATGTCTTTTGTTTTTTTCTTCCATATTTCTTGACATCTTTTGTCTTAAACACATATTATTTTAGCATTCCATTTTAATTCCTCTGTTGATGGTTTGTTTATTTTTAAATTTTCTTAGTAGTTGCTGTAGATATTACAAATATATCCTGATCTCATATCTCCATCTACTTCAAGTTAATTCTGACTAAATTCCAGTAAAATACAGAAACTTAGCATCAATATAGCTCCATTTCCTCTCCCCGACTGTTGGGGTCTTACTATTCCTTCTAACAATGTTGTACCGAGCCAGCCAGCACTGGTTTGTGAACAACAATAACCCACATCCTTTGTGACCCGGCATTCATGATTTACACACGGGTGACTGTAAATAAATCCTTCTAGGGATTTTTGCATCACAAAAATAAACAAATGCTAACAAATAAGGTTTTCTTCACCACCCCCCACCAAGTTGCGCATTTACCAGCACAAAGTTGCATCCATATATGATATAGACCCAACCGTACCGTGTTATAGTTATTGCCTTAAATAGTTTTATTTTTGGAAGAAATCAGAAGAACAGAAATACAGTCGCTTAAGTTTACCCACATGTTCACCATTTCTACTGCTCTTCCTTCCTTCCTGTGGATGTGAGTCACCATCCAGTGTTGTTTACTTTTAGCTTGAAGAATATTCTTGGAAGGCATGTCTGCTAACAAGAAATTCTTTTTTGTGTATGTGTAAGGTCGTTATTGCAACTTCTATTTATTTATTTATTTATTTATTTATTTATTTATTTATTTTTTTTATTAGTTTCAGGTGTACAACACAGTGCAATAGTTATACATTTTACCCCTCAAAGTGACAACCCCCCACCCCCAATACACCACCCCACTCCCCCCCATATCATATATATCTATTACTCTTCCTCTGACTCTCTTCCACAATATAAGCCACATCCCGTGACTATCTATATATATTCAATTACAGTAGGTATACCACCTCCACTTTAGGAATACAGTGCAGTGATCAAACCTCTATTCCATCCATGAAATGGTCTCCCTAACAAGACCTATGATCATCTGACATTCCACAGAATATTTACAACATTATTAATTATATTCCCCAAACTGTTTTTCCTATCCCAGTAGCAATATTGTAGTTGCCTATTTTTGCTGTCTAATCCCTTCCCCTTCTCCCTCGTCCCCATTCCTCTCCAAATTAGCAGCCCTGATTTTTCCTCTATATCTATGAGACAGTTTCTGTTTACTTTGCTCATTCATACAGTTTTTCATATTCCACAAATGAGTGAGATCATATGGTATTTGTCCTTCTCTGACTGACTTATTTCACTCAACATTATAGTCTCTAGGTCCATCCATATCATTGCAAATGGCACGATTTCATTCTTCTTTATAGCAGAGTAATACTCCATTGTATAAATATACCACAGTTTCTTAATCCAGTCATCTACTGATGGGCATTTTGGTTGTTTCCAAGTCTTAGCTATTGTAAATTGTGCTGCTATGAACATCGGGGTGCATAACTTTTTTTGAATAAGTGTCTTGTTTTTTCAGGATAAATACCTAGGAGTGGAATTGCTGGGTCAAATGGTAGCTCTATTTCCAGTTCTTTGAGATACCTCCATACTGACTTCCATAGTGGCTGCACCAATCTGCAGTCCCACCAACAGTGCAGCAGGGTCCCCTTTTCCCCACAGCCCCGCCAGCACTTGTTGTTTGTTGATTTGTTGATGATAGCCATTCTGACTGGAGTGAGGTGGTATCTCATGGTGGTTTTTATTTGCATTTCCCTAATGACCAGTGAGGTTGAACTTTTTTTCATATGCCTGTTGGCCATCTGTATGTCCTCTTTAGAGAAATGTCTCTTCATATCTTCTGCCCATTTTCTAATTGGGTTGTTTGTGTTTTTGGTGTTGAGTTTCATGAGTGTTTTCTAAATTTTGGATATTAACCCCTTATCAGATATATCGTTGGCAAATATATTCTCCCATTCAGTAGGCTTCCTTTTTGTTTTATTAATGGTTTCCTTTGTTGTGAAAAAACTTTTAAGTCTGATATAATCCCATATGTTCATTTTTTCTTTTACTTCCCTTGCCCGTAGGGATGTATCAGTAAAAATATTGCTCCGGGTAATGTCTGCAAATGTACTCCCTATATTTTCATTTAGGATTTTTATGGTTTCAGGTCTTACATTTAAGTCTTTAATCCATTTTGAATTTGTTTTTGTATAAGGCGTAAGGAGATGATCCAGTTTCATTTTTTTGCATGTGTCAGTCCAATTTTCCCAGCACCATTTATTGAATAGACTATCTTTACTCCAGTGTAAATTCTTGCTTCCCTTGTCATAGATTAACTGTCTGTAAATGCTTGGATTTATTTCTGGGCTCTCTGTTCTGTTCCACTGATCGATGTGCCTGTTTTTATGCCAATACCAAACTGTCTTGATTACTGTGGCCTTGTAGTAGGTTTTGATGTCTGGTAGCATGATCCCCCCGACTTTGTTTTTATTCCTCAGAATTGCCGAGGCTATTCTGGGTCTTTTATGATTCCATATAAACTTTAGGATTATATTTTCTATTTCTGTGAAAAATGCCCTTGGTAGTTTGATAGGAATTGCATTGAATCTATATATTGCTTTAGGCAGTATGGACATTTTAACTATATTAATTCTTCCTATCCATGAGCATGGTAGGTGTTTCCATTTATTTGTATCTTCTATGATTTCTTTCTTCAGCAACTTGTTTTTTGAAGGACTGTTTTGCTGAATTTAGAATTCTTGTTTGACAGGTTTTGTTAACACATATGTATAAACTTAAACCCCAAGCCCATATCTACCATTGCAATCTTTCTCTCAGAATACACCATTGTGTTTTCAGGAAATACAATGCTCCATGTGTTTTTTTCTCCCCAGTACTTTCAGGTCTTTAAATATGTCATTCCCTGCCTACTATTCTTCACTATTTCTGATAAGAACTCATCTATTTATGATATTGTTATTTTCCTATATGTAAAGGGTAATTTTTCTTTTGCTTATTTAAAGTTACCTCTCTTTTTTTATCTGTTTGCTTTTTATTTTACATATTGTATTGTGGTAAAAAACAGTCAAGATAAAGTTCACCATTACCAATTTAGAAAAAACAAAACAAAACAGACACAGACATGATTTTCTTAGAGCAGTTAGGTTTATAGCAAAATTGAGACAGAGATTTTCTATATACCCTTATTGGCTACTCATCTCTCTTGTGTGAATATTGTTCAAAACAAATGTGGATTCTGGAAGAGAAAATGTGGTCTAAATGCTACTGGAGGTGGGGAAAACTCACCCATTTACTCATATTTCACATTTTCACACTGAATCAATCTATGTCATATCCAGCATTTTTTGTCAGGATTTTTTCTTTATCTGTGTCGCAATGTTTTTCAGTCATTTGATTATAATGTTTTGAGAAGTGGGTTTCTGTGCTGATTGTATTTGTATTTTGCTGAGCTACATATGTCTACAATATTTTTTAAATTAGTTTATAAAGTTGTTTATGCATTATGCCTCAAAATTGTTTTTCTGTCTATGTCTCTCTTCCTATTCTCAGTGTATATTTACACTTATGTTATTTTTCCAGATACTTCTTCAAAAGTCTTTGAGGTCTGCTTATTTTTCTCTCTTTTTTTTCTCTGTTTTTTGAGGATAAATAATTTTTTAAAGTCCATTTTCAATTTCATTAATTCTCTCTGTGTGTGTCAAGTTTTAGGTACATGTAGTAAATTTTGCATTCCAGGTATTATTTTTCAATCCACAATTTCTATTTGATTTATTCATGTAGTTTTTATTTCTCAATTTGGTACATGTTTTGTCACTGCCATCGTATTCGAATATAATTTTTTGAACATATATTTATAGTAATTACTCTGAAATATTTTTTTCTAATAAATCTAACATCTTTTCCCAGTAAAAGATTCTTTTGACTGTTTTCCCTGAGTATAGAAGACATTTTTCTGTATATTTTCTCATCTTTTATGATTAGATATTTTTGATAATACCATGTAGTAAACATGGATTCTGTTCAATTTTTCTTGGATTATTATTGAATCTTCTTTTTATAATCTGCTTTGCTTATATCTTTCTCAGATTCTAAAATTCTTATTGTTTAGTTTTATTTTTAGCCTGTCTTTTTAGGGATCCCTCTTGTGTATGCAGACCTTGGTTGACGGCCAATTATTATATCTTTTTAATGTATTCATGCTCAAATACCTCCAGTCAATAGGGCTTCCACCTTCTGTTATTTGATGTATTTGTGTGTGTATGTGTGTCTTGGGGAGTGCTCATAACTTGACAATTAGTTTTCAAGTCCCCCTTAGCTTTTATTTTCACTGGGATCATCATTATCTCCTGTGCACAAGCACACATTTGTTTCATCAGCCAAGAATGTGTACAGAGCTAATGCCATCTCATCTGTTTCCTCTCCATTATATTTGTGGCTGGCACTGTGTGGACACTCAGGAGACTACAAGCTCGGGCTAGAAAAAGTGTGGGTTTTCCTTTTTTTAACCTTGTAATTTCAGCACTTTGACCTAAAAAAATAGTGGGCAATTTAGCACCCTCTTCCCCACTGCTAATCAAGTTTGATCTGTGGTAACACCACCACTGATTTTTGCAGCCTTCTCCAAATTGTGAAAACTATACTTCTTTTTAACAATGAACTGAAGTGGGGGTGAGGGGGCAACACAGGAACAGTCCTAAGCAAAAAGATTACAAATTTGCTCCATTCTTACTTGAACTTCTAGGTGCTTTTCCAATAATAAATATGTCACAAGTTATTACTAATCTTTAATTAATTGTTGCAATTGAAAATACTTGTGGCAATTTTCCTTTTCACATAGCCATATTAATACATTTTCCTAATGTGTCCTGTGTGTCAGTATATAATATAAATTGAAAGAATGTATAAAATAGAAAGAATCAACTCGATATTCCATTAAAAATTCATATTAGTAAAAACTTTTATTTGATGTCTCATAAAATTTGTTTTCTCATAGCATTTTTTGAACAAGTTCAAGTCTCATTCATGGATTGAACTCTCCTACAGAACCAATAATAGTTTGTTGGTGTGGCCAACTGGTTCAACTTCCTCTTCCAAACTGTAAGTTTCATGAAAACTCTATTTCATTCCTTGAAGTAATTAATTTTAGAAAGAATAGAAATATATGAACCATTTTATGAAGACATTTATTTAAGTATTTCCATACAACAGTTATACAAGGACTTCTCAGATATAGATATATAAGTATTAGTCTCAGTAAATTATTTATTCATCGAAGTGTCAGAGAGCGGGCCCTTCTCAGGCAAAGTCCAGGTCCTTGGGAACTCGAGCAAAGAATTGAAAGAGATACTGGAGTAAAATAATGAAAAAGTAGTTTATTAGAAGAGATAGTACATTTCAAAGAAGTAGAAGTAGGCCTGAACAGTACAGAATGGCTCAAGGGCCCATTATTAGAAGAGAAATTACATTCCAAAGAGCTTGGAGCGGGCCACACGCTCCAAGGGGAGGAAGGCTCAAAAGGGAGGAAGGGGTCAAAAAGGAAGAAGTGGTCCAAAAAAGCAGACTGGACTTCCCAGGACTTGGAGTCTTTATCCCCTTTCTCTAGAATGGGCTGTTCCTCTTTGGGTGTGGGACCACTTGATTGGCATCTGTGATTGACAAGAGGTACTGCACAGGTGCGAGTGACTGATCAGGTCTAGTTGGGTATTTTGTGCCCATTTGTTTTCTCACAGGGGTAGGTAATTATAATACAAAGGGAGTTTTGGGTGGAGAGGGGAAGTCACCTGGGCGGTCACATTCTGTGGGACACGCAGGAATGCAGACACCCAACGCCAATCTCTAACTGCCTGCCTAGTTTTCCCTTTGAGAGATGTGATCCCCATAAAATCTCTATGGGAAGATGAGGGAGAGGAGGTCTTTTATTTTGTATCTGCTTCCTGATGGGCAAGGGCGTAGAGCTGTCCCTGCCAATTGGGAGACTCATGGAACTCTCACCATATCTGATCTCAGATGAGAGGAAGTGGTCTATCCACCTGGAAGACCATGTTGGCTTCTTTGGTTGCAAATGGCAATCTTGCTGGGATGTCTTCTGTATTCCCAAGGCCCCTGAATGAGGAAAAATAGATTTTAATTAATAAATCTGTTAGCTCTTGTGAAGACTATGGTCATTCAGCCTGTCACTCAGGTAGCATCAATTAGCTGGGCCAAGAATGGGTTTGGAAAAAATCATTAGGCTTATTGGCCTGGGGATATTAGGAAGTCACAGAACTTCAAATAGTTATCTGAAGCAAGGGTAGGAGATTTCTATGAACAATCTATTGTTAGGATTTAGAAACTGATTTACAGACAATCAAGAAGCAGAGGGATAGGAGAATTCTATGATTCAGGCTAGGAGCAATCTTTCAAAACCAGGAGCTGAGGGACTAAGAAACTAGGGAGGAGATTTAACACTTCTATACTTAACATTTGTTTAAGAAAGAAGACTTAAAAGTATGTTATTTGGAGGAGTTGGGAACTACTTGGTTGGCCCATAACAAAAGTATTTGGTCATATATTACCAGACTAATGATATCTTATTCTCTGTATTTCAGGTTCTCAGTATCTTCAGGGATGAATAAGAATTGTTTAGTTGTGTTGTTTGAAACACACCACCTTTATTTTGAACACTGTTTAGAAAAAAAACATTATGTTTGTAAGCACCAGATACTTTGCCTTACCTAAAGTTGGTATAATGCTAATCTGCAAACAACATTTTAAATTTATTTTAAAACCATACAATAATTTTTTTAAAAAATTACTTCTAATGATACTATTTTGAGTACAGTTTTACATTCACAACAAAAGTAAGACAGGTACTGAGACTTCTCATATTACCCCCATCCATACCCATGCAAAGCTTCCCCCATGATCAACATCACTCACCACAATGGTACATTTGCTACTGAGAATGAATCTACATTGATGCATCATAATCACTTAAAATCCTTAGTTTATGTGAGGCTTCACCCTTGGTGCTGTAGAATTATTTTTAAATCTAAATTTTTATTAATTCTCAAAATATTTACCCAAGTACATGTTATATGTTTCTTAAACCTTTGCTATTTATTAAAATAAATCATGTATTTTAATGTCAAGAGCTGTTATTTCTAAGTCCTCAATATGGTGAATAATTCTATTTATATTTGTAAATTTATTGAGTTGTCCTTGCCCTCAAATGTTGAAAATGAGGACTCAACAACACAAGCTGGCATAGTGTATAAGTCATAGTGGAGTTAAAAGACAAAAAAGAGAGGACATTTGGTTTAAAGAATTATTAAGTTTTTATAGGGGAGATAGCCTACAAACAGGGGATAAAAGAAAATTACAAAGAACACCCAGGGTTAAAGAAGAGTACCCAGAGGTGGAATGACTTCAGAGCCAGGTCTACTCCCTAAAATGGGTTTTAGGTTTCACTGAACACAGTGTAGACAAATTGACCATGCAGAAAAATTGATGGCAGACATGTTCACTGGGTTGCCCTGGTATAGGGCAGTTCCACAGCCTACTGGCTGTTAATTGGTAAGAACTAATCTCAGGCTGTGAATAGAAAGCAGGAAACCTTCTGGCCATGGTGTCCTCAGGCATAAGTGGGAAAGAGGGAACCATGATTGGGACTGGTCACAAAAACTTCTGGAAGGTGAATACCACAGGACTTCCTGAATGCCTGCAATTGGCAGCCACATACACAGAAGCCAATGGAGAGAAAACACCATGAAATCAGGCACAAGAGTCCTTTCCCGGGCAATGTCTCTCCTGTGCCTTTTTCTGGCAAAACAACATCATGTGAGTTGATAAGAGAGAAAAAGAATCTAGCCCCATTATTTCAGAAAGAGCAATGAAGGACAGATTTGGAGCTGAGATTAATAAATTGTTAATTGGCCCTCAAGATGACTGCACAAGAACTACAAAGTTGACATAATTCTTTATATGGAAAACCCTATAGACTCCACTGAAAAACTATTAGAAAAAGTAAACAAATATAGTAAATTTTAAGGATACAAAATCAATGTATAAAATCCATGTATTCCTACATACTTACAATTAAATTTTGGAAAAAAAATGAGAAAAAAACCCATTTCTTTGCAATTGCAACATAAAAGAATATAATATCTTGGAATAAACTTAATAAAGTATGTGAAAACTATACAGTGAAAACTGTTAATGTAAGACATTATTAAAAGAAATTAAAGAACAGACACCTAAATGCATAGATACTCTGTGTTCATGGATTGGAAAAATTAATATTTTTTAAATTGCCATATTACTCAAAGTACTATACAGATTTAACGCAATTCTCAGCAAAATCCCAATGAAAAAAATTTTTTTAATTAATGTTTATTGCGATGAAAATTATTAGTAAGCTTACATAGGATTCAAGTGTACAATTCTGTAATACATCCTCTATGTATCATGTTTATTCACCACCCAGAGTCAGTTCTCCTTCCATCAACACATATTTGATCCTTTTTTACCCTCATCTATACCCACCTCCTTCCTTACTGTCTGGTAACCACTAAACTATTGTCTGTGTCTATGAGGTTTTGATTCTTCATTTATTTGTCTTGTTCCTTTGTTTTCAGTTTCATATCCCACATATTAGAGAAATCATATGGTTCTTGACTTTTTCTGTTTCAATTATTTCACTTATAATAATTTCAAGATCCATCCATGTTATCTCAAATGGCAATATTTCATCTTTTCTTATGACAGAATAGTATTCCATTGTGTATATATACCACAATTTCTTTATCCAATCATCTATCGATGGACACTTTGGTTGTTTCCATGTCTTGGTCACCATAAATAAAGCTTAATCAATATGGGAACACATGGATCTTTTTGGATAAATGTTTTCAGGTCTTTTGGGTAGATAACTAAGAGAGCGATTGCCGAGTCATATGTTAGTTCTATTCTTAATTTTTTAAGGAACCATCACACTGCCTTCCATAGCAGCTACATCAATCTGCATTCCCACCAACAGTGTCTGAAGGTTGCTTTTCCTCCACAGCCTCTCCAACACTTGCTATTATTTGTCTTGTTGATGATAGCCATTCTAACTAGTGTGAGGTGATTTCTCATTGTGGTTTTTATTTGCATTTCTCTGGTGATTAGTGATGTTGAGCATTTTTTCATATGTCTGTTGGCCATTTGTATGTCTTCTTTGGAGAAATGTCTATTCAGGTCCTCTGCCCATTTTTTAATTGCATTGTTTGTTTTGTTGTTGTTGAGTTGTATGAGTTCCTTATATATTTTGGATATTAGCCCCTTATTGAAGATGTTTGCAAAAAACCTTCTCCCATTTGGTTGGTTGCCTCTTTATTTTGTTGATGGTTTCTTTTGTTGTGCAGAAGCTTTTTAATTTGATGTAGTCCCATTCATTTATATTAGGTTTCACTTCTCTTGCCTTTGAAGCCAAATTCATGAAATCCTCTTTGAACCCAGGGTCTATAAGTTTAGTACTTATGTTTTCTTCTATGCAATTTATTGTTTCAGGTGATGCACAAGCATATCATTCACTTAAGCAAAGTTGTTTTTGATGGCTTTTCTTTTATTTTGTGTTAGTGAAGCATATGTTTTAAGAGCCAATACTTTCATCCCATAATTTTCTGACCTCAATTATACTTCTTAGAATGTAACAGGTATAAGTTATTATGCTGTTCACAGGGCTTTACAAAGTTACCCTTAAAGAATGGGATACAAACATATCATATACTTTCCTTCTATAATTTCTTGTCGCATCCTGCATGACAAGAGCTGTGGGTTTCAAGAAGGGATGGCATAAGGTTAAAAAAGACAGGAGCCAAGAATAGATTATAAGCAGGGCCAAAGGATCCAACCTCATGGACTGAGCCCTGAATCAGGCCCAGGTGAAGCTTTTATTGAAAAACATCAAAGGAAATGATATTTGCTTTCTCCAAGGTCTATGAGTTACATGCCTGCTGTTTCCTGAGACCACATTGTGTTCCAACACAACTGTGCCTTCACACATGCATCACCCCAGGGGATGGAGTCACAGTACTGAAACCATGCAATAAGGGAAATTACCCGATATCATTCCATCGGGTCTCAGCATTCTGAGAAATTTCCTTATGAAGTCACTTTTGAAACTGGGTTAGCAGAGGCGGTGGGGGGGGTGGGGAGGAAGGGAGGGGGGATTGGATGGGGGTTGGCGGTGTATGGTGGTAAATGGCTTGGCAGCTGTAAGAACAATTTCTTGTATTCAGGAGGGTATACAGGGTGCATATCAATTGGGATATATTAAATCTGTGTGATTATTTTTTGACTGTTTTGGTGAAAACATGTAAGTTTATTCATAGTAAATGTCAAATATGCAATATAATGTAATTGACTACAGTCAGCATGTAATACACTAGATCCTCAGAACTTGCTCACAACTGAAAGTTCATACTACTTACCAACCTCTCCTTATTTCCCCTATTCCCAGCCCCTGGAAATCGCTTTTCTGCTCTCTGTTTCTATGAATTTTATTTCTTTTTGATTTTATATATAAATTATACCATGCAGTATTTATCTTTCTTGGTCTACCTTATTTCTCTTTGATTAATACCTTTTGAATTCATCCTTTTCACAAATGACAAATAATAGTCCAATGAGTATAGTTTTCCATTAATATAGTGGGGTCGCTAAACACTGGGCTTGCATCCTTTCATGACCATGTCAAAATTACAACCAAATTACAGAACAACCATCATTGAGAATGGCTTGAAGTCTAGCTGAACAGAAGTCTTATAACTAAGGATATACAGAAAAAGCCACATGGAAACTGATAGGAGGGGCCGTAACATAGAATGGTTTGCTCATACCCAACACTGGCAGTTAAAAATTGGAAGAGATATCTCAGCTATGGCACACCTCCTGAGCAGCGAGGGGACCCAGCCCCACACCAGGCTCCCCAGCCCAGGGTTCCAGTGCCAGGATGGGAAGTTTCCACAACTTCTGGTTGTGAAACCAGCAGAGACTGTGGCTGAGTGAGATGGAGGACTGCAGCAAGCCCAGGCATCACTCTTAAAGGGCTCACACAACAAAGTTACTCACTGATGGACTCACTCATTTTGAGCTCCAGTGCTAGGGCGACAGCTCAAAAGGCACCAAGGACATATGGGGAGGAGCAGTATTTTCTGGCTGCAGGACTAGTACTGGAGGGGCATCTTTCTTCCAGAGACAAGTTCTGGCAGGAGCCATTGTTCTTTAGTTAAGCCCTCTCTCCACAAATGTGCAGATTCAGGCAGCCTTCTTAACTGAGTCTCCATCAACCTATCTAACATCCTTAACCTTCCCCTGATGACTCCCTGAGGTCCTGTTCCACCCAACTTGTGAGCCCACCTACCCAGTTCCAGTGGCTTTTTCATACAATGAGCCTTGTTGGCTCATAATTCAGATGTTCCTAAAATCTCTCGAAGTTTCACAAGTGGAAAACAATCAGGGTCTGGACTTAGTGTTTCCCATAGTTTTTCCTGTGTAGCCCCAAGACCAACAGTAGTAGCAACCAGCCTTGCTTTATAGCTTAACCTCTCCTAGGCACGTTCAAGATCAGCATATGTGGAAGACATCTGCAGATTGCTTTGTGATAATGCCACAAAGCAGGGCAGGGCAAAAGTGGATAATGAACTTTGCCTGCATTGGGGCCTTTCCCAAGAGGCCCTATGCCTGGCACACCCTGTGGTTGGCCAGCACCACCTGGCCACCTCCATAGATAACAAACCCAAAGGGCAGACTGGGCAGGATCCAGAACCTATTAAAGGGAATCCTTCTCTATAGGGTCAGCCCCTGCACAGCAGATCCTCTACTATAGTCACAGCCAGTCCACACAACTAATCAGCCTGAGGGTTAATCCCTCCTATTGACGTGCATACAGAACCCAAGATTTAACTACAGAAGGGCAAACACAACTCACACAAGAGACACAACTGCAGCACCATACTCAGGTGACAAGAAGGAATGCACCACTGGGACCCACAGGACATCTACTACATAAGACCACTCTACTAAGACTGAGAGACATAGCAGATCTGTCTAATACAGATACAAACACAGGGGTGCAGTGAAAATGGGGAGACAGAGAAGCATGCCCCAAATGAAAGAACAGAACAAAGCTCCCAATTGAGACAAACAGTCTGCCAGATGTAGAGTTCACAACACTGGTCATAAGGATGCTCGGTGATCTCAGTGAGAATGTCAACAAAGAGTTAGGAATCAAAATGGAGTTAGAAAATGTAAAATAGAAGCAATCATAAGTGAAGAATACAATACTGAAATAAAGAATACATTAGAGGAATCCACATTATATTAGAAGAAGCAGACAATTGAATCAGTGATTTGAAAGATAAAGTAGTAGAGAATACCCAATCAGAACAGCAAAAAGAAAAAAGTATCCAAAAAATGAGGATAGTTGAAGGGGTTTTCTGGGACAATATCAAATGTACCAATATTTGTATCCTAAGGGTACCAAAAGGAGAAGAGAGAGAGAGCAAGGAATTGAAAACCTATTTAAAGAAATAATGCTGGAAAACTGCCATAACCTGGCAAAGAAAATAGACATACAAGCCTAGCAAGTGCAAAGAGTCCCAAACAAGATGCACCCAAAAGGGCCCATGTGGGAAGCTGATAGCAACCCAGTGTCTGACAAGGCCACATTGCCCTGCTCAGCACTGGATATTAGGGGTGCTGCCTTATGGTTGGTCATGTAATATCTCCTGTCTCTGTGAACCCATGTGCCTTTTCTTCTATAGGAGACAATATATTCACTACACTTGTGACATGTTCCTGTGGTACCCCAATGAGCTAACTACGCAGCCAAGGACGGGTAAGATCTCCTAAAAATGGGGAGACAACCCAAGCCAGGCGGTAGTTCCATGGGGGACCCCTGAACTGTGATATTGGGGATCAAGCCCCTTGGAAACTGAGGCACAGGCCTCTGACAAACTCAGGCCAGAAAACTCAGGCCTGTGAGAAGCTGATGCATTTGCCTAAGGGCCCTACTGTGAATAGTCTCCTGAAAGATTAAAAGTCTTCAGGCCATGAGAGTTCTGGGTAAGAGGCTGCTCTAAGACATCCGCTGACCATGGAATTGTTAATCAGCCTTGTGTGAATTCCTTTGCCCAGTGCCTTGTTGCAGCAACAGATACTGAAGCTTTGAGAAACGGATGCAGCCCTCTGTAGGATAGAGAGGTGTGAAACCCTTTTGGTTGCTAGGTATTGTTATTTACAAATGAATAGATTTTAGATGCTTTTACCTTAAACACAGCCACTCCTAGTCTTTTGGTATAGCTCAAGTATACTGTGAGTTTTATGATTGTGTTTAACTGCTAGAATTTAGGATGATTTCTAGATAGTCAAGATAGCTTTAGTAAACATTCTTTAGGTGACTTACAGAAACCGAGTCTGGGTTTCATAGCAATTATCATAATAAAGACAAGGTAATCCTTTAAGGGAAGAGTAAGTCACAGGACACCCTGGAGAGAGCACTTTCAGGGGAGTAGAGGACTGTGTAAATCCTGAGAACTACAAACCACCATTAATGATTTGTTACAGTTTGCTTCCTTGAAAATTCTCAATAAAAGCTATGCGCTGACCCGATTCGGGGCTCAGTCTTCTTTGGCTGAGTCCCTTGGGCTCAGTCGTCTTTGGCTGAGTCCCTTGGTCTCGCTCTTATCTTTCTTCTGTCTCTTGTTTTTCCTTAATCTGCATCGCCCCTCTCGTGTCCCACTTGCCCTTGCCACGCAGGACGTGACAGGCCCACACCAAGAAACATCATAATTAAACTACCAAAGATTAAAGACAAAGAGAGAACCTTAAAAGCAGCAAGAAAAAAGCTATGAGTACCTACAAGGAGCTCTCATAAGACTGTCAGCTGATTTTTCAAAAGAAACATTGCAAGCCAGAAGTGATTGGCATAAAATATTTTTTTATTGGCATAAAAGTGATGAAACGCAAGGACGTCCAACCAAGAATGCTCTATCCAACAAAGCTATCACTTAGAATGTAAGGACATCTAAAGAGCATCCTAGACAAGAAAAAGCTAAAGGAGTTCATCACCATCAAATCAGTATTAAAAGAAATGTGAAAGTGACTTCTTTAAGAAGAATTAATACAAAAAAGATAAAAAATATGAAAAATAAAATTCAAAATTACATCTCTATCAACAATTAATTTAAATGTAAATGGTTTAATGTTCTAATTAGAAGACATAGGGTGGCTGAGTGAATAAGAAAACAAAACCCTTACATATGCTGCCTACAAGAAACTCACTTCAGCTGAAAGACACACAGAGACTGAAAGGAAAGAGATGGAAAAAGATATTGCATGGAAGTCAAAACAAACAATCATATATACAAAAAGGAGGGGGAGCAATACTTATACTAGACAAAATTAAGTTTAAAACAAAGGGTATAGCAAAAGACAATGAAGGACCCTGTAATCCCACTTGTGAGTATTTATCCGAGGAAATCCAAAACACTGCTTTAGAAAGACTTGTGCATCTGTATATTCATTGCAGCATTATTTATGGTAGTAAAGATATGGAGACAATCTGCATGACCATCAATGGATGAATGGATAAAAAAGAAATAGCATGTATATACAATGGAATATTATGAATAAAAATGAATGAAATCTTGCCATCTGCAACAACATGGTCCTAGAGGCTATTGTGCTAACGAAGTAGGTCAGACAGAGAAAGACAATTGTCATATGATTTTACTTAAGTACAAAATATTATGAACAAAATGAATAAATAAGCAAAACAGAAGTAAACTCATAGATACAGAGAACATTTCAATGGTGACAAACGTAATGGGTGTAGGGAGGATGGGAGAGAAATTGAAGGAATTTAGCAGTACAAATTGGTAGTTACAAAATAGTCATGGGGATATAAATTATAGCATAAAGAATATAGTCAATAATATTGTAATAACTATATGTGGTGTCATATGTGTATGAGATTTATCTGGGTGATCACTTGTAAATTATAAAGTGTCTAATCACAATGTTGTACACATGAAACTAATATAATATTGTATGTCAACTGTAATTAAACATAAACATTTTTGAAAGTAATTAATAAAAGTTATTATTAAAATTATTTAATATACGTATACCATATATACACTATTGGATTCTTATATACAATACATTCATTGGAATATATATACCTGTGTGTGTATATGTGTGTGTGTGTATTGGGTTGTCGGAAACTTCATGACTCATTTTTGCAATGAAAAATAGAAAAAAATGTGTCACAACTTTTACGACAACCATATATATATATATATATATATATATATATATATATATATATAACATTTTCTTAATCCAGTCATCTATTGAAGGCACTTAGATTCCTTCCATACCTTAGTTATTGTAAATAATGCTGCAGTAAACATGGGAATACAGATATTTCTTCAAGATAAATACATCATTTTCTTTGTATATATACCAAGAAGAGGGATTGCTGGATCACATGGTATTTCCAGTTTTAATTTCCTTAGGAGCAATGGATAAACATTGCTCCTTTTCTTGATACAAGATGGGAAGGATGAAAAGAATTCCATCTGATGCATAGTAGATAATTTAGATTTAATGTTTTATTTCATTTGATATTAACATGCCATTTAACCTATGTTTTCAAAGTCTACTTTTTCTGTCATCCCCATTTTTGGTTAAGTGAAATTTTAAAAAATTACCTTTGTTTTCTCCCTACATAGTTAGACTTGAGTTTTATTCATTTACAATACATATTTCTATTAATATACTGACAACTAATTATAATTGGAGGATGAATCAATGAATAACATAATGAGTATTAACTTAATGTTTCTATATCTTACATTGTGATATAAATATTCTTTAATGTTTGTCCTTCACAGAGACATTAACTTTTATCAAGGGAAACCTAAATAACTTACACATATTATATAATTAAATGAAGCAATTTAAAAAACTTGGGACAGAAAAATTGAGAAGATAGGTTTGGGAACTCATAATTGTAACATTTAAGATAAAGTTGAAAATATAGTAACTCTTCAGAACAAGGACAATTAATAAATACCCATTTAATCAGGTTATGAATTTAGATTATTTTCATTTTAATAGAAATAACATAATATATACAGATTAAAAGGTACGTAATGCTAGTATTTAGCAACCTTGTCTAAAAGTAGAACTTAAACATCTAAGATACTCATAATAAAGCCAAAGTTTTCAGTACTTGGGATTAAGATGGAATCAGCAGCATCAGTGGTCAAGTCCTTTGTACCCAGAAATTTTTTTTTTTTTTTTTAGCTGAGCCATCCTGCTACCTCTTGGCAGCTTAGCTCGGGCTGGGCATCAAGCTGTTATTGCTCAGAGCTCAGCTCATACTCTTGAGCGAGCTCTTAACCAACTGAGCCACTTGGTCAGCCCCCAGAAATCTTTTAGAATATGCAAACAGTTTCTCAAGGGAATTGCCAATGGGCAAACTAAATGACATACTACAAGCTCAGAGTCTCCTATATTGTTGAGAGTGTGTGATAAGATGAACTGTCTTCAAAATAGCCAAAGTGTAAGAATTTCCTGTTCAAATTTTAAGTGACATAGTGATGAAATATCTACTTGATCCACTTTTGCTTCACTCTCAGTCTTCACATGCAGCCTGTGAAGACCACAGATCTTTTGTTTATAGGAGTAACTTGGTCTTCCACTAAAGAATGCACGACTTTCTGGCCTAAACAACGTCTATGTACTCTCCTGTCTCTCTGTTAGCTCATGTCATGTTACAAATGCTACATGTGATGCAGTAGGGCACAATTAATATGCAATCAAATCAAAGAAAACATTGGTATCCTGATTTGTACAATTCAGGGTAAAACAAGAGTAAAATATGAAATATGTTGAAAGATATCTTCAAATATTTAAAAGTTAGTTTGTGGGAAATTACTAACAACCATGTACACATGCATAATTTGATTCCACATAGAATATTTGCTCTCCCCATTAGTAATATGGAACTTTTCAGGCCTTTACCCTTTTGGTTGATATCTCCTTGAGTCCTTAGCCAGACTGTGTTCTGAGTAGTTTTTCAATTGGATATCCATCTCTGCAGCTGAGTAATGTCAGGTATGGTGCCTGTGAGAACTTTACTTAAGTAGTTAATAAGTGGTGTGAATAATGGCAAGATTCCTAGGCTAGTCATTGTGGTTGGAGTGTGAGATAAGTTAACAGTACTTATTGTACCGAGGTTGTATTTTAATTTACTTAGAGCTTTAAATAAGTGTTTCATGACAGAAAAATATTTCTTAAAATGATACTCTATGTTTGACATGATATTATTGTTTAAAGGAATGAAATAAGCTAGAAATAAAGAAGTTCATGGATAATACATCTTTAATAATCCGAAGTAAGATTCCACTGAAACATTTTATCAACATAAGAATAACAATGAGCAAATTAAATTTTTGTATAGAAAAGGAAGCAATGCAACAATATTTATGACACATTTTAAATCCACTAACAGTTAAAGATTAAGTGTTTTAAAGTTGGGGCAATAGTAGGGCTATAATATATAGTAATTTCCTGCACTAAATTCCTTTTATTTAGTCACTTACATTTATGTATTAAAAGGGCAGATGAGGTGTAATCAATTATATTGTATTTTCAATAATTGTAGAATTCTAAGACATCATAAAATGTTAAAGAAATATTTTATTATATGTTGACAAATGTTACATGGCATTAAAGTTATTAAAAACTTAATAAATAATGAAAACAATACAAAATAAAAAGATTTTTAAAATTATTATTTTACACAAGTAATTTGTAATTCATTTAATGGCTAAGATTTGAAATCATAAAATGATAAATAAATGTGTAGATCATTTACGAAATCAATATAACAAAGTGAAATCCTATAAGCATCATAACAAGGAACAATTAACTTTGGACTTTGTAATTTGTAGACATAGTTATATCTGTATGTTATTTTATATTTAGCCAGACTTTAAAAATAGACTCTTAAAATAAATTCATCATATCATGAAGGTCAAACATAATTCCTCATAGAGGTACTTTGATTAAATAAAAACAGTTTGACTTGTAATAAAAATCAGAATGAGGTCTCATCATAAAATCCTCATATAAACTTAATTTAAACAATCAAAAGACTTTTTAAAAATTGAACAAAACATTGAAAAACAGATTTCACAGTGATAAGAGACTCCTGTCTAATGAATTATGTTACATTGTCTAACTGATATGAATCAGAAATAATAATATGGAAAATGTATTAAAGTAATAATTAAAATATGTAACATTACTGAGAGATTATCAAGGTGATTGAGTATTGTATTTTACATGCATTATGTCTTATATTTGTTCCCACTTTTGCATAATAAATTAGGTTGCTAGATACTAGGTAACTTTACAAGTCATACATTGTAACTTTCAAAGCCAGAATTTATTGTAGATTTCACTGAAGGCACAGCTCATTGGCTGAATTATTATATAATGCTATCTGATTTGTTACACATGCTTACACAACTAAAGCTACCCTCACTGATTTTGACAGCCATGAGACCTTTTGGGAAGTTGTACCCAAACTGTTCTCCATAAATGATCTACACATTTATTTATCATTATAATAAAGTTCTCACAGGTACCATACTTGACATTACCCAGCTGCAGAGATGGATATCCAACTGAAAAACTATTTAGAACACAATCTGGCTAAGGACACAAGGTGACAGAAACCAAAGGGTAAAAGCATGAAAAGTTCCACATTACTAATGGGACAGCAAATATTCTATGTGGAATCAAATCTTCAAAATGCTCTCAGAGTTATGAAGAAAATGACAAGAATGACAGGTGCAGAGATAAAGCATTAAATAAACCCAGAGTATAACTATTCTAGGATGTGCAGCTGGGTGCAGAGATGTGGGGAAACAGTAGGGAATAAGCTCACATAATTTAATTAGTGAGGATCACAGGTTGAAGTTGGGATACAATATTCTAATTTGAAATCTGAGGACTATTTCATTCAGGTGTTGTTGTAAGGTGCCATCTTTGACCAACAATTCATGGAGCATCATAGTTCTTGAAAATGCAATGGCATATTCTGAAAGAAAGATTACAATGGTAGATATGGGTTTGGGGTTCATCAAGATTATATATAAAGAGAGGGTGCCAAAAAATGTATACACATTTTAAGGAAGGAAAAATCTGTATTAAAATTGTAATACTCAATATATTATACCAGTGATAAGAGATGAATACAAGTCATGTTTGTCTTCTACAATTACAAGAGATACTCACAAAGTGGTTACCATCAGTGTAATTTTATACAGTTTTTCCCTTTCTTAAAAGGTGTATACATTTTTTTTTGGCATCCTTTGCATATAATTACATGTGCATAAACTAACTGTCTAAACAATTGTCTCCATCTCTCCTTTGTCAGTGTTTTTATTTCTCCTCCTGCAGATTCAAAATCACCTCCAGGGAAGCTCATTGTTGGGATCCTGGGAGTCTTGTGTCTCATCTTGTACACTGTAGTTAGAATGATACAATTTCTTCCCAGTAAGTACTTTTTTGAAAGATTATAAGGGAATTTTTCACTTTACTGATCATCAGTGCTTCTAAACATTTTATAATATTATAAAATAGAATTTTCATTTAAATGTATGCATGTAGAATAAGTGTGGATTGTTATTTTGATTTTCAAAAATATAAATAGCAATGATTCTGTAGAATATATGTATTTATACTCAGATTTCATAACTGAAAGATACACTTTTTTATATTTAGTCATGGACCTTTTATTCTGATTTTTCTGAAAATTGTGTCTGATTTAAATCTCTTAGACCTTATTGAAAAATACAAATTAATTCTTGAGATTAGTTAAACCAATATTGCAAGAAATGGTGGCGATTGATTCTATAAGCATTTGAAATATTTCTCCCCCAAATCTTCATTACAATAATACCTTGGTTTGTGAGCATAATTCATTCTGGAAACAAACTACTCATATTGCAAGACATTGCTCATTTACCAAGTTAAAATGTACTTGGTTTGTGAGCATAATTCATTCCAGAAATAAACTACTTGTATTGCAATACATCACTCCTTTACCACTTTAAAATGTATTAGAAATGTATGCTTGTCTTGCAGAACACTCGCAAACCCAGTTACTTGCAATCCAAGGTTTTATTGTACTTTATTAATTTTTCTTGGTAAATGAATTTTACTTCAGATTTTTCTAAACTTCAACAACAAATCAAACTTCAAACTAAGAATCTAAAATTATTATGATTTATTTAGATTAAAATTAATTTTCTATAAGAATTACTTTTTTTTCCTAACCCCTGTAATACCAGAGCAGAACAATTCATTCCCAAAAATAAGAATCAAGAAAGGTACATTATGATTTTCAAAGTTCTGCTCTTAGTACGTTTATATTTTACTCTATCTCAAGGAATGCAAAAATATGAGATTTTGGGGAGAACATAAATTATAAAATGTGGCAATATATGTTCATTAATAATGATTATGGGTGTTTCTTCTTATGTAACAACATGAAGAAATCTTCATTTAAATCACCATACCTATTGTTACCAATTGGCTTAAATTTCCTACTGCTTTAATAAGATGAGACAAATAACATTGTTATTCTAAAAAAGTGGATTCATTCATTGACTTCAAGACAGGGCCTGCCGAGTGGCGTGGTGGTTAAGCGCTGGCTTGGGAAGCCAGTGGCCCCGGTTCGGGTCCCACATATGAGGGCCAGAGACACTGCCTTCAAAAAAATAAAAATAAAAAAATAACCAAAAAACAGTCATTGACTTCAAGACATTAAAGATGGATATAATTGCTTATGCGTTTACCGTATAAGAGCACATAAATTAGGGAATGAGAGGTGACACTTCTCTGTGAATTGTGTTAGTGTGTTTGTTTTATATATACCAGTCTGTGAGAGTGCATGGATGTGATATCACATATATGTTTATAACTATGTGTCACGTCCTGTGTGGCAAGGGCAAGTGGGACACGAGAGGGGAGACGCAGATTAAGGAAAAACAAGAGACAGAAGAAAGATAAGAGCGAGACCAAGGGACTCAGACAAAGACGACTGAGCCCCGAATTGGGTCAGCGCATTGAGAATTATCAAGGATGCAAACTGCAACAAATCATTAACGGTGGTTTGTAGTTCTCAGGAATTACACAGTCTTTTACTCCCCTGTAAGTGCTCTCTCCAGGGTGCACTGTGACTTGTTCTCCCATTAAAGGATTTATCTTGTTTTACACTGTGATAACCTCTGAGACTCAGACCCAGTCTCTACCTATCATCTAAAGAACGTTTACCATAACTACCTAGCCATTATCCCAAATTCCAGCAGCTAGACTCTCAGGGAGTATACTTGAATTATCACTAAAAGACTAGCTGTTACCTTGTTTTAGGGTAAAAGCATCTAAAGTTTTATTACTATGTAAATACAAAACCTAGCAATTAAAGGGGTCTCACACCACTCTATCTTATAGAGGGCTGTATCTGTTTCTTAGTTAAAGCTTCAGTATCTGTTGCTGTAACAAGGCACCAAATGAAGGAATTTACACAAGGCTGTTAACATAACTCATGGTCAGCAAGCTGCCTGGAACTCTCATGGCCTGGAGACCTTTGGCCTCTAAGGAGACTTTTCACAGCAGGGCCCTTAGGCAAATGCATCAGCTTCTCACAGGCCTGAGTTTTCTGGCCTGAGTTTGTCAGAGGTCTGTGCCTCAGTTTCCAAGGGGCTTGAGTCCCCAATATCTCAGTTCAGGGGTTCCCCACGGAACTACCGCCTGGCTTGGGTTGTCTCCCCTCTTTTAGGAGATCTTACCCGTCATTGGCTGCGTAGTTAGCTCATTGGGGTACCACAGGAACATGTCACAAGTGTAGTGAATATATTGTCTCCTATAGAAGAAAAGGCACATGGGTTCATAGAGGCAGGAGATATTACATGACCAACCATAAGGCAGCACCCCTAATATCCAGTGCTGAGCAGGGCAATGTGGCCTTGTCAGACACTGGGGTGCTGTCAGCTTCCCACAACTATGCATATATGTAGATTAAATTTTGCTTTTTAAAATTCATATTATTATTGGAAAATAATTCATAACCTTTCTCAGACCACCATTGTGGTCATTGTCCAAAGGAGTTGTTACATATTCCAACAACTGTTATTACAAGTAAAACATGGAATGAGAGTCAGATGGCCTGTGCTTCCAAGAACTCTACTCTGCTTCTTATAGATGATGAAGAAGAAAAGGTAACATTTTAAATGTTAAAGAATTATCAAAAGCTTATTTCAGTTGATATTATATTAGCAAAGTTCACACAGTTTTGTATATTTTTAGTTTTTATTTTAAAATCTGTTAATAGTTCATTGTTTGACTCTATAATATTCTATTTATAAATATGCCACAAATGCTCATTTGATAATTTCCAGTTCATGAAACCAGTTTTCTGTATATCCTTTTTTTCTAAAATAAGCCATTCTATCAAATTTTATCATACATCAAAGACACTAAACATATCATCGTTGTGTAGATTGATTATCAAACAAATAGAATCATATAATTACTAATCAGATTACAGAATAGATGTTTCCAAACTTCAGCAGCCCTGCTCCTGTTTATTCTCTCATCACTTCTTCTCCCTCCTTATATAATCACTGTCCTGGCTTTTAGTCTGATGGAATGTTGGTTTGTTTTTGAACTTTATATAAATGGAATCATACAGGTAATTTTTCTCTTCCTGTCTTTTTCAAATCCATATGATAATTTTGCAGTTTATTATGCTATTTTATTTATCTGTACTTCATTAATTTCTACTGCTGAATTATGTAAATGCAACATTTGAAAATCCATTCTCTCTGATGTCTCTGGATGGGGATGTGAGTCTCATGCCCTCAGGATAAAGAAGCTTCCTGGGTTCAGCACTTTAGTCATAGGATCCCCTTTGCTGGTCCCACCTCCAAGCCCCCTTCCCTGGTGGGGAAGGAGAAGCACTGCCTCTGGCTGCTCCTGTGAGCAGCTGTCCTGATGGATCACCGTCAGGCTGCCTGTTGTTGCTGGGCAGGATTCTGTCTCCAAAGCAGAGGAGGGATGCCTTCCTTGAGCCACCCCCATTGCTAGGTTGGGTATTGGGAAGCAGCAGGTCAGGTCACTTTCTTCTGTAGGGTGGGGATATAAGATACCCTGTCACCCTGTTGTTCCCAGTACCCGGGCACTAAACCATGTACCCTCTCTTATTCCATCTTTCAGAGTTCTTCTTTATTTGTTTTTTTTTTTTTTTCCTTTAAAAATTTTTTTATTAAATTTATTGGAGTGACATTCTTTAGTAAAATTATATAGGTTTCCAGTGTACATTTCTATAATACATCATCTGTACATTGCATTGCATATTTACCACCCAGAGTCAGTTCTACTTTCATCGCCATATATTTGACCTCCTTTTACCTCTTGCATAATATTTTACTTGTATCTTTCATTAGTTCTAGAATTTATAGTTGTATTTAGTCGGGAGTAGCAGAGATATGAGCCTCTGACACCTTGTGTGGACCATTGGATTCCACCAACACAGAAACAGGTTGATCCGGGGCTTATCTGGTTACAGAACGGTGTGGGGCACAGAAAACCAAATTTTTGGCTTCCATGTCATTTATTTCATTAATTATAATCCCTTCATTTTTTCTAAAACCTGAACTCTGAGAAACATAAAAAACTACATTAATATTGTCACAGTATCAAATAAGTTCAGTAAGTATTTGGAACTTATGTAAAGCCTTGTTATGTTAGTTTCTTTCAACTACTAAATTACATAAATCAGAACTTTCCCTCTTAAAATAACTACTTACCCTAAATATTTAAGACTTAATTTTCAATCAAATGGACAAATATTGCTTAAAAATTTGACAATATAAAATGTGGGTTTTGCCTTTGACACATATTGTTAGTGTTAGATTAGGATTCAACACTCTTAATTTGTTCTGGTAATTAAGAATTGTCCAAAAGAATACACTATTAAGATTTAAAAAAATAACATAAACTTTCATAATGATTATTTAGATAATTTTTTTTTTATTTTGGGGGAGCAATTTCTGAGTTCCATATCACCAATGTCACGGATTGGAGTCTTCCATAACAGCAGTGATCATCAATGGATTTTGATAAATGGTTCACCTTTAAACTAAAGTAAGTTGTTTTCTAAATGCTTTATCAAAGAAAAATATAAAAAAGAAAAGTTCATAAGAGTAGTATTAATGCATTTGTTTAAGTTGAATTATAAACATAAAGAATGACGGTCAAAGGTAATGAAATGTTGATATAAATATTAAAAATGACCATACAGTTTTCTAATAACCAACTCTTTTTAATATATGAAAAATGTCATTACCCATTTTGAAAATATTCTTCTATCAACCTACATGGAAAATTATATTGTTTCATGGCTTGCCCCAGGTGATATAACAACAGAATATGCATTTTTTTCCATTACGGGATAAAGGAATCATCATTGGGAGAATATAACTGTTCTATGCTATACCCACCTGACCTCCTATCAAATATTTGTGGATCTCCAGAAATGTATTTTTGTAAGCATAAGCTATAGAGTTAAAAACTTCAGTTGGGATTCTGTTGGGTAACTTTGTTTTCAAGAAATGGAAATAATATTATGATTGCATATACTTTAAATTAATTATATTATGTGTTCTAATAATGAAAAGGTTTTTATAATAATTATTGGAAAATAATATACACATACAAACAGATGTCATTACTTTTAGCATCTGGCTTTATTGTTCACCATTATATTTCTGGCATTCAATTTTTCTAAAAGATTATGTTGTATCAGTCAATTTATAGTAAATACCAAGAATAGGCAAACCCATGGAAGGAGAAAGTGGATTTGTGGTCGCTAGGGGCTGAGAGTGTTGGGCATAAGAAGTGAGTCCAGTTGGTACACTGTTTCATTTGAGGGCTGAAAACTGTCCTGTTTTAAGAAAAAAACCCCACCTTTAAAACAGTTAATTTTAAAATAATTTTTATTAAATTTATTGGGATGACATTGGTTAGTAATATTACATAAGTTTCAAGATTACAATTCTATAATACGTCATCTATATATTGCAATGTTTGTTCATTTCCCAGAATCAGTTCTCCCTCCATCACCATTTTGTTTGACCCTCTTTATCCTCTTCCACAACACCCTCCTGGAAAGCTTTCTAAATTTTGGTAGAGGTGATGGTTGCAAACTCTGTAAATGTACTAAAGATTGCTGATTTATACACTGTAAATGTTGAATTCTATGCATAAATTGCATCTCAATAAAGCTGTTTCAAAAAAAACACTTGGTTTTATGTTTTGGACTGTATTTAAACTTTAAGTTATTTATAAAGATTAGCCATTTTACAATATTGACTATTTTAATCAATACCATGCTTTACCCTTCCATGTGCTAGGCTTTCGTTAATTCACCACTATATTTTTTATTTTTCTATATTGAAGTATTACAGAAACATGGTTATTTCACAGTCATGATTTTGTAAATAGCATTCTTTATTGTGAATTTTCTTTATTAATTATTGCTGCTTTACACAGAAATTCAATTGAGGCTTACATGTTGATCTTATATCCAATGACTTCACTGATTGATTGTATTAATTCTGTCATTTCAAATATATATTGTTCTAATTTTTTTAAACAGCTATTTCATTTGTAAATCATTAAATTTTAATTTATTTTTCCATGGTGCAATTACTTCTTTTCCTTGCCTTATTTTCACATGTTAGGTTTTATATCTAGTGTTGAATAGAAAGGACACTAAAGGTTCTATGTTATCCTTCCCTATTTTAGGAGAAAATATATAACTATTTCATCAATAAATGGTTTGTTTTAAAGTTTGTTTTGTGTTTTTTTTTTTAGAGCAGTGTCACTGGCCTTCATATGTGGGTCCCAAACCGGGGCCGCTGGCTTCCCAAGCCAGCGCTTAACCACTGTGCCACTCGGCTAGCCCTGTTTTAAAGTTTTTTTCATCATACCTTTCTCATATAAATGCAATTCCATAATATTGCTATTTTTCTGATAAGGTTTATAATTAATCAATGTTTCATATTTATTATTTTTGCATCAGTTGGAGTGATAACTGTTTTCCCTGTATAATGTGTATGAAGTAAACTACATTTATTTCTTTGAAATGTTAAACAATCTTGCATTTCTAAACTAAAACTACAATGATCATTCTCTACTGTTCTTTAAAAATCAGTGAATATATTACTCTTATATTAAGTTGTTTTTCTTCATCTATATTCACAAAGGCATTATAATAAATTTTACTTAGGTTGTGTGCTAGACAGGTTTTAATATCAAGGATATATCAGGATGCATTCCTCTTTTTCTATTACCTGGAAGCCTTTGTCTAAGAAAACTGTCATATTTGTAATGTTATGTTTCACTATGATCCAATCTGAACTTGAAGAATTTTTTTGTAGGAAAGTTTATAAAGTGGACTCAATTCCTCTAATACACGCAAGTTTTACTGAGGTTTCTATTTCTTGTATGCATTTTCATAATTTTCTATTTCCTATAGATATTAAAATGTTTTCATAATATAACTTTATTATCACCATAATATCTGTAAAATGATAATGCCATTCCTGAGTTAATTCTAGATGTAAGAGATCTGTATCATATCAATATTTTTTCATTTGTCTTTTATCAGTTTTATTATTGATTATTTTTTTTTTTTTTTTTTTTTTTTTTAAAGATTTTATTGGGGAATCGGGGAAGGGGAACAGACAAGTTGCTGTCTTTTTGTTCTTCAGTCTAGTTGTGGAGGATGTTGCTTCACTGGCCCATGTTGGTATCGTCATTGCGCTCTTCCCGGATGAGGCAGATCGGTCGCCGGCCTCTGGATGTCGCTCACCGCAGCTATTGGCTGCTCACGCTGGCTGCTGGCCGCTCACTGTAGCCTATGGCAGCCCACTGCAGCAGGGGCTGCAGCCTACACCATCGCCGGGGCTCACACAGCCCAGCTCCAGGTGGAGCTGTTGTTAGCTGTGGAAGGCAGTGTCAGTGGCCCTCATGTGGGATCCGAACCGGGGCCGCTGGCATCCCAAAACCAGCTCTTAACCAATGCGCCACTCGGCCGGCCCTATTATTGATTATTTACAATGAGAATAACTTTGAGATTGTTGTTCCTCTCCATTGGAATTTTGTTCTTTGTCTTGATAATGTATTTTTTTCCTGTGTGTTTCTTCTTCATTTGCATTTAATTTCACATAATTTTATCTTTTCTATTTTTAGTTTCTTGAGATAAATGTTTGTATTTCTTTTTTCCTTTATTTGTAAAATATGTATTTAAGTCAATTAATATTGTACAAGACTGAATTTTGCTGTTATATTTTTCCCCTGTAATTCATATAAAAATTGTGATTGTTCCGTATGATCACTTCTTTGGCCCATATGGTATGTGGAAATGTATTACTGATTTTAAAACCATAAAGGATTTTAAAATTTTTGATTATTGACTGTTATTTTTGTAAACTCTAGTTTGACAATTATTTGTGAAAATGGAAATCTATGGCTCTATTTATTTATTTATTTTTATTTTTTATTTTTTTTTTAAAGATTTTTATTGGGGAATTGGGGGAGAGGAACAGCATTGGGGAACCCGGGAAGGGGAACAGACAAGTTGCTGTCTTTTTGTTCTTCAGTCTAGTTGTGGAGGATGTTGCTTCACTGGTCCATGTTGGTATCGTCATTGCGCTCTTCTCGGGTGAGGCAGATCAGTCGCCGGCCTCTGGATGGCCGCTCACAGCGGCTCTTGGCAGCTCACACCGGCTTCCAGCCGCTCACGCTGGCTGCCGGCCACTCACTGTAGCCTATGTATGGCTCTATTTAAATATGGCTAGTGTGACTGAGACACCAATCTCAAAATGTTACTTATTTTTAATTATTTAAAGTTTAAATTTTAATAAACACATTTCAAAGTGTGCATTGCAGTGAAAACCACAGTGCTACATATTTTGCATTAATATATTTGGAAATATGAGTAAATAGTCTATTTTTTAAAACTTTCATGTGAACTTAATAATATGAATACTTTTATAGTAGTATACTCAGTGTGTGTGTGTGTGTGTGTGTGTGTGTGTGTGTGTATACTGTTTTGACAATCTGGTAGTTCTGATATATCTGCATCTCTGATAATCAGTAAGGGAGAATTGTTTAAAGCTCCATTTATAATTAGTTACTTCTTCACTTTTTTACATATGTTGAACTTATATTGTAGTACATACAGATTTTTAAAAAAGACATTGCTAATTGTTTAAACTCACAGTCTGTTCTTATGAAACATCTTTCCTCATTTCCAACAGTGGTTCTTGCTTTACATTGTGACAGTACATTAGCTATAGGGGTTTTCTACAGGTTTGTGTTATGTGGTTTATTTTTTTCACCTTTTAATTTTCATCAGTCTTTCATGCTTATGTTTAAAAAGTGTCTCATTAAGGAAGAAAACAATTATTTTAAATATAAACATACTTGGAATAAATTGAAAATTATTCTATTTACATTTAATATAATAATTAATCTATTATATAAGTATTATTTAAATATTCAACATATATGTGTAAGCATATGATTATAATTAATATTAAGCATAATATAGCTATCATTTATTTTGGAAAACCACTACCATTTCTTTGAATCTACCTTTTGTTTAAATCTACCGTTTCTTTGTTTTTTTATCTTTCACAATAAATACTTTTATTTTCACCTTCCTCTATGAAATCTCATCAATTTAATATGCTTTGAATATTCTTTTATTAGTGGTCTATATTTTACAGCATACATTTTTTACTCATTAAAGTCTAACCAATTAACACTTTCGCACTCTGTGAACAGTGACAAGTCCTACCACCTACTTCTATTTATGGCTTATGCTCTTCTTGCTCTCTCGAATTCTGATACAAATATTTATTTTAAAATTTGAAACCTGATCATGAGTATTTTACCCATTCAATATCTAGATAGATAAATCAGCATAATTCATTTTCTGCAACTCTTCTTTTTGTATATTTGAGTTTTCATCTAGATAAGGGTTTTATATTTAGAAGACTCTTAAATATTTTCCTCAGTTAGAGTCAGTTAATAATTCTCTCTATTTAAAAAAATTCCTTGAGAACGACTGTCTTTTGCCATCATATTAAAAGGGTACTTTCACTTGTTATTGAATTCCAATTTGTCTATGTCTCTTAGATCACTAGGTATTACCATTAATAGAAACAATCAAATGAATATATATGTAAAAAAAAATGCATTTTTATGATTGCATTTATATCATAAACAGTAAATTCTAATAACTCATTATTTTGAATAATTTTTAATGTGGTTTATACTGTCTTAATATATATTTCCTTAAATTCCAGAAAAAAACATATTTTTACATGTAACAAAGGACATGACATATATAATATTATTTGAGAACATCAAAATGGATGGCTATAGGGATAAATGTATCAATTTTAAAAAGAAAACATTAAGGAACTTTACATTTTTTGACATCATTAAAAATGATTTGTTATAATCCTAAAATGCGGTAATTAAAAGGATTGTTAAATTACTTTATGAAAATATAATAAGTTTCTTGAGATAAATGAAACTGGAAACACAACATAACAGAACATGTGGGATGTTGTAAGAGGGAAGTTTATGGCAAAAATACCTACATTAAGAGGAAAGAAAGATCTCCAATAAACAACCTAAGTCTACAGCTTAAGGAAGTAGAAAAAGAAGAAAAAACTGAGCTCAAAATTACCAGAAGAAAGGAAATTTTAAAAGATGAGAGCATAAATAAATGAAATTAAGAATTGAAAAACAATAGGAAAGATTAACTATAGTAAGAGATGGTTCTCTGAAAGAAATAAACACAATTGACAAACTGCTGGCTAGACAAACCAAGGAAAAAAGAGATGGGACACAATCCAACAAAGTTATAAATGAAAAAAAAGATATTACAACTGAACCCTTAGAAATTTAAAGGATCATAAGAGACTACTATGCACAACTATGTGCCAAACAATGAAAAGAAATGGGAATATTGTAGAAACTTACCAAGACTTAATCAGGAAGAAATAAAAAAACTGAATATAACAATTACAAGTAAGGAGATTGAATCAGAAATCAAAGGTCCCAATGTAGAAAATCCCAGGACTATGTGACTTCACCTGAAAATGTTACCAAACATTTAAAGAAGAATTAACACTAATCATTCTCAAACTCTTCCAAAAAATGAAGAGGAGTTAGCAGTTCCGAACTCATTTTATGTGGACATCATTATCCTAATACCAAACCAGAAAAGGCCACTACTAGTAAAAAAAACAACAGGTCAGTCAACATTCCTGATAAATATAAATGCAAAAAAAGTCTCAGTAAAATCCTAGCAAACTCAATTCAGCAGCACACTGAATCATTCACCATGATCAAGTGGGATTTATCCTTGAGATACAAGGATGGTTCAACATATGCAAATCAATCAATATGATATATCACATTAACAGAATCAAAGAAAAAATATATGATTATATCAGTATATGCAAAAAAACATTTGACAAAATTACATTTGCCATGGTAAAAAACTGAATAAATTAGACATAGAGGAAACAGATCTCAACATAATACAGGTAGTTTATGACAAGTTCACAGCTAACAACATACTCAGTGGTAAAAGGATGAAAGTATTTTATCTAAAATCAGTGGCACGACAAGTGTGCCCACTCTCATCACTTCTTTTCATGGTAGTATTGGAACTCTTAGCTAGAACAATCAGGCAAGAAAAAGAAAATAAAAAGTATAAGAATTGGATAGGAAGAAGTAAAAGTATCTCTATGTGCAGAGGGCATGATTTTACATGTAGAAAATCTTAAAGACTCCACCAAGAAATGTAAGATCTAATAAATGATTTCAGTAAAGTTGTAGGATATAACAGTAACATACAAAAACCAGTAGCACATCTATATACTAACAACAGAACTTCTGAAAAAAAATAAGGAAATTGATTCCATTACAATAACATCGAAAACAAAAACAACTTAGGAATAAGTTTGACTAAGGAGGTGAAAGATCTCTACACTGAAAGCTGCAAGACATTGATGAAAGAAATTGAAGACACAAATAAATAGAAAGGTATCCATGTTCATGTATAGGAAGAATTAATATTGCTAAGTTGTCAACACTACCAAAAGCTGTCTATAGATTTAATGCAATCCTTATCAAGATTCCAAGCATGTTTTACAGAAGTAGAAAAAAATACTCCTAAACATATACGGAACCACAAAAGAAATCTGAGACAGAAAGAACAAAGCAGGCGGTATCACGCTTTCTGATTTCAAGCTATCCTATAAAGCTATAGTCATCAAATACCATATAATGTCATATGCAGAATCTAAAACCAACAACAAAAATGAAACTCATAAAACAATGAATCATACTTGTGGTTACCATAGATGGGGTATTGGTGGGAGAATTGGAAGAAGTTGGTGAAAAGGTACAAATTCCAGCTGTAAAATAAATAAGCACTAGAATGTAGTGTGACAAACATAATGACTATAGCTGACACTGATATATGATATACCGTAGTTCCCCTCGTTTCTGCAGGGGATACTTTACAAGACCCTCAGTGGACTCCAGATACCATGAATAGTACTGAACCCTATATACATATACTATGTATTACTATCCTGCAGTTACATACCTATGATGAGTTTAACTTATAAATTAGGCACAGTAGGAAATTTATAGCAATAGCAATAACTAATAATAAAATATAACAATTATAACAATACACTATAAGTAATTTTTTGTGAATGTGATCTTTCTCAAAATATCTTATTCTACAGCACTCACCCTCCTGTTTCTTGTGATGATGGAAAATAATAAAATGCCTACATGACGATACGAAGTGATGCGAACGATGTCAGTATTGTGACACAGCATTAGGCTACTATTGACCTGTTAACATGTCAGAAAGGAGATCATGTGCTTCGAATGATACTGGATCATCAAGCCATGACAATGTTGATGGTTGAATGGCAGGAGCAGACAATGTCAATGGTTAGGGAACCTCAATGATTAAAAGGATTTGCTGAATGGTTTTGGAAGAATATATAATTGGAAATTTCTTTGTCTTCTAAACTCATGAAAGTATTGCTCCAGAGGTTGTAATCCTTTGATGATTACACAGGTGACTTAAATCTTACATTTCATTTGATGGTTTTATTCCATAATTTTTATAAAGTAAGGGTTATTGGAAGCACTGTGAACCACAACAGTCTATCTTATAACCAAAACGGCTACTATGTAACTAACAAGAGGGTAGTGTACCCAGTGTGGATATGGTGGAAAAAGGGAAAATTCGAGTCCTGGGCCCAACTGAGTAGAATGGTGTGAGATTTCATCATATAACGCAGAATACACACAATTTAAAACATGTTAATTATTTACTCCTTTTTCATTGCATACTTTGGGACTGTGGTTGATTGTTTTTAACTGGAATTATGGAAAGCAAGGCTGTGGATAAAGAGGAATTATTGTATAGTAAAGTTGTGAAAAGAGTAAATCCTGAGATCTAATCATGATGAAAATTTTTTTCTTTTACCTTTTTGGTCTTTATTTTCTTTTTAATGTACCTATATGAGAAGGTGGATGTTAGCTGAACCTATTGTGGTAATCATTTCATAATATATGTAAACCAAACCATCATGCTGTAAAGTTTAGTTTCTTTTATTGCTTGTGTGTCATTTAATTGTGTTTCATTTCTACTATTTTTCAAATCAGTCAGAGAAATACAAATACCGTATGATTTCACTTATATGTGGAGTCTAATAAACAAACAAACAAGCAAACAAAACAGAAAATCTCATCCATACAGGGAATGAACGGATGGTTGCAAATGGGCAAGGGACTCAGTGAAAAAGGTAAAGGGGTTAACTACTACAAATTGGCAGTTACAAAATAGTCACATGGATGTAGAGTACAGCATAAGGAATATAGTCAATGTATTATAATTATGATGTATGGTGTCAAGTGGATACTATAATATCGGTGGATCACTTTGTAAGTGACAGAAATGTCTAACCACTAAGCTGTACACCTGTGCCAATATAATATTGAAGGTCAATTGTAATTGAAAAATAAATGAGTAAATGTCTATCTACTTTTTTTGCTCTTCCCATTTTTTTGGTAAGCAAAAATAAATGGTTACATTTGTTTTACTCCTACATAGTAAGACTTGCACTTTTGTCATTTACAACAACTACTTCTATTAACATACAGACAGTTATGTTTGGATGATGAATCAGCAAAAAATATAATTAGTTGTTATATAATATTTCAATCTGCTCTATGGTGATACAGTTTAATATCGTTTCATGTTTTATCTTTCACAGAGATATTATTTTTATCAGGAAAATCTAAATAACTTATATAAGAATAATAAAATGAAGGAAGGAATTTTAAGAACTATGGCAGAGAAATTGAGAAGATAAATTTGGAAGTTTGATGATCATTGAGACAGACACCGTAAGTTGAAACCATTGTAATTCTTCAGAATATTGGTGACAAATATCATTAAATACCTATTGTTAATGGGATTATGATTTTAGATTTTTTCCATTATATAGAAATGACATAATGAGAGTATAAGGAAAAGTCTGTCACACGAAAATTTAGCAGCCCTGCCTAAGACCAGAATTTAAGCATCTAAGTTACTCTTAATAAGGCCTAAGTTTTTGGTGTTTGTGATTAAGATGGAAGCCAGTTAACAGCATGGGTGGTCAAGACTTTTGTCCTCAGAAATCTTTGAGAATAACCAAATAATTTCTCAGAGGCACTTGCCAATGGGCACACTAAATGACACACTACCAACCCAAAGTATCCTACATTCTGGAGGTGTGTGATGAGATAAACTATCTTCATAATACCTCAAGTGTAAGAATTTCCTGTTCAAACTTTAAGTGACACATTAATGAGAAAAGTACTTTTTCCACTCTTGTTGCACTCTGACCTTTCACTAGGCAGCCTGTGAAGACCACAGATGTTGTTTGTTTACAAGAGTAACGTGGTCTCCCCCTAAAGGATGCTTACCTCTCTGGCCTAAAGAAGGTAAGTATCTCTACTCTGCTCTCTCTACTGGCCCATCTTATGTAGTGGGAGATTACAAATGCTAGATGTGATGCAACTGAGGTATAATTAATATACAATCAAATGAAAAAGAACATGGGTATCTTTATTTAAGTAATTCAGAGTAAATATCAAAAATTAAATATGAAATATGTTGGAGGATTTCTTAAACTACTCAAATTCTTGCCTGTGCAGAATTACTCAAGTACATAATTGGGTTTGAAATCAGAACAATTATAAGTAAAAAATCCCATAAGAATCATGACAAGGAACAGTTATTTTTGGATTAATATGGCTATAATTAAATATTATATTTGATACTTAATTCAGCCTTTAAAAATACATTCTTAAAATGAATTCTTTGAATTGTGAAGGTTAAACATAATTCTTTTTTTTTTTTGAGAGCAGTGTCACTGGCCCTCATATATGGGACCCGAACCGGGGTTGCTGGCTTCCCAAGCCAGCGCTTAACCACGGTGCCACTCAGCTGGCCCTAAACATTATTCTTCATAGACTTCATTAGATTAAATAAAAGCAGTTGGCTTTTAATAAAAATACAGATGAGATAACTCCTGTAAAATGCTAACTTAAGCTTAATTATCAACAAATAAAATTAAAAAAAAAAATAAATGAAACATTGCAAGAAAAGACATCACACTGATAGACACTTGTCTAATGAGTTATGTTACAGAGTCTGACATAAGTAACAAATAGACATGTTAAATGTGTTAACATAATAATTAGCATAAGTAATATATTATTGAGAGTGTATAAATTCCAGCCTGAATATTAAGTGTTTCATATGCAATATATCTACATGTTTTTATTCCCACTTTCCATTAGTAAACTAGGTTGCTAGATACTAAGTAACTATAAGGTTATATATATATGTAATAAATTTCAAGTCAGATTTAATTCTAGAGCTTACTGACCACAAAGCCATTGATTTAATTTAATGGATTAAATCATTAAATCACATGATTTAATTCATTACTTTGCTTACATAACTAAAACTATCCTCATTGACTTTGAAAGTCATAGGAACTTTTTGGAAGTTTAAAACAATAGAGTTCTTCTGTAAATGATCTACACACGTACTTTTCATTTTATAGTTTTATATCTTTACCATTAAATCAATAACAATTTATTGTGTTCATAAATACTTAAAAAAAATTTGTTGTCAATATTTTTTAGGTTTTGTATAATTTAGTGTGTTGTTCCTTTTTTCAACATATGAAATATTTCTTTAAATTTGTAATAATTTCTCATATTTTCACAATCATTTAAAATAAAAGATCAATTGATAACAACTCATTTACTTTACTAAATGGTGTTAAAGTCACTAAATGAAATTAATTTACTGAAGGCAATTAATATATATGTCAACACTACTAATTTCCCATCTTTGTGTACTCAGTCTTTAACCTTATTGTATTGCAAAATTATCATAAATAATATGTAATTTTTTCTAATACAGAATTTTCCTTTTTAATACATACATTCTAATTGTGTTAAAAATATTTCTGTCATCTGACTTAAATTGAAGATATTATTATTTATGAACTTATTTATTCCTCACTAATTTACCACTTTTCATTGCTCCAACCAAAAGTATATTGTCAAATATAGAATATATTAAAAATGTATTTAACCACAATACACTTATTTAAAGCTCTAAAATATTTAAAACAAGACTTTTAGATTCTTTTACTGGAAATGAGCCCACCTCACCCTCTACCCCACCCACTTTTACTGAGAGGGATCTCATCACTGCATATACCATTCACTCTTAAGTACACTTACCTTAGAGCACAGTCTCAGACACCACTCAGCTGCAGAGATGAGTAACCAAACAGTAACCTACACAGAAATGAATCTGGCTAAAGACTCCAGGAGACAGCAAATAAAACCTAAGGGCACTAAGAGCTCCATTTCAGTAACTGAGCAGGAAATAACCTATGCAGAATTAAATCTTCAAAATGCTTCATACGATCTTCAAGGGAGTGACAAGAACTGCCACTGCAAAGGTAAAATATTTAACAGATACACAGTATCACTGTTCCAGGATGTGCAGTTGGGGTGCAGAGATGTGGGGAAGCAGTAGAGAATATATGGAGAAACTTTTTTATTTGTGGGGATCAGAGCTTGAAGTCGGAATACTGTATTCTAATATGAAATCTGAGACTAATTGTATTCAGACATCATTGTAATGTATAGCTTTGACCAGCAACCCAGGGAGCATTATATTTGCTGACAATGCAATGGTATAGCCTGACAGGAGTATTGCAATGGTAGATATGAGTCTGGGGTTCAAGTTTATGTATATGATTCCCTCTTCAGGAAGGTTCTCTGTGTGTAAACTGTCTAAAAAGCTGTTTCCACATCACTTCCTGTGTTTCCCTTTCTCGCCCTGTAGATTTAACATCTCCTCCTGAGAAACTCATTGTTGGGGTCCTGGGACTCATTTGCCTTGTCTTGCTGCCCATTGTGGTAACGATAGCTGTTATTCCCTGTAAGTCAATTTTCAAAAAATCATACAAAAGCTTTTCACTTTAATAATCATCAGTGCCTCTAAATATTTCATAATATTACAGAATAGAACTCTCATTGTAATTGTTTATTTAGACTAAATGTGGAATATTTTTCTGAATTTGTCAAAAACATAAATAGCAAAATGATTCTAGAGAGTATCATATATATAACATAAAAATATATATATACACACATATATATGTACAGATTTCATAACTCAAAAACATTCTTTAAAGACTAAAAGACCTTAATCAGAAATACAAACTAATCCTTGAGATAGGTAAAACCAATACTGGAAGAAATGGAAACATTTGATTCTATAGGCTTTTGAAATATTTTCCCTCAAATCTTTATTATTTTATTTTCTTGTTAAAATCAATTTTACTTCAGATTTTTCTAAACTTCAATAATACATTAAACTTCAAATTAAAAACCTAAAATTATTATGGTTTATTTAGGTCAAAATTAATTTTTTATAAGAATTACTTTTTTTTCTAGTTTCTGAAATCTCGGAGCAGAATAATTCACTCTCAACAACAGAGATCGAGAAAGGTACATCGTGATTTTCAAAATCCTGATATTAGTACAGTTTTTATTTATCTCTATCTCAAAAAATGCAAAATTATGATAGATTTTTTGGGGAAGAACATAAATTATAAAATGTGGCAATGAATGTTAATAAATAATTATTATAAGTGTTACTTCTTATGCAACAATATGCAGAAATCTTCATTTAAATCACCATCCCTACTATTGCCAATTGGCTCAAATTTCCTACTGCTTCAATAAGACGAGACAAGTAACATTGCTATTCTAAAAAAGTGGATTCATCATTGACTTTCAGGATATTAAAGATGGATATAATTGCTAATGTGTTTGCTCTAAATGAGCATGTAAATTAGGGAATGAGAGGTGACCTTCTCTGTGAATGTGTGTTAGTGTGTTTTGTATTATATGTACCAGCGTGAGAGGGTGCCTGGATATGATATGCACATATATGTTTATAACTATGCATATTGTAGGTTAAGTTTTGCTTTTTAAGATTCAGATTATTATTGTAAAATAATTCATCGCCTTTCTAAAGCACATCATTGTCGTTGTTGCCCAAAGGAGTGGCTTACATATTCCAACAACTGCTATTACATTAATAACGAAAGTAAAACATGGAATGAGAGTCAGATGGCCTGTGCTTCCAAGAACTCTACTCTGCTTTTTATAGATGATGAAGAAGAAGAGGTAACATTTTAAATGTTAAATAATTATCAACAGCTTATTTCAGTTGATATAGTATTAGCAGAGTTTATACTTAGTTTGTACATGTTTTGAGTTTTTATTTTAAAGTCTGTTAGTAGTTCATTGTTTGACTCTATAATATTTTACTTGTATTTTATTCCGCTAATGCATATTTGATAATTTCCATTTCATGCTTTTCATAGCGCATCAGGTTTCTATAAATTCTTTTTTGAAAATAAGTTGTGCTATTTAATTTTATCATATATCAAAGATACTAAACGTATCATAATTGTGCAGATTGATTATCAAGTAAATAGAATCATTTTATTACTTATCAGATTACAGAATAGAAGTTCCCAGCCTTCAGCAGCCCTGCTTCTGTTTATTCTCTCATCACTTCTCCTCCCTCCTTATTTAACCACTGTCCTGACTTTCATATAATGGGATGTTGGTTTGTTTTTCAACTTCATATAAATGGAATCATACAGTATGATTTCTCTCTTCCTGTCTTTTTCACTTCAGATGACAATTTTGCAATTTATCCTTACTATTATATTTATCTGTACTTCATTAATTTCTACTGCTAAATTATGTAAATGCAACATTTGAAAATCCATTCTCTCTGATGTCTCTGGATGGGAATGTGAGTCTCATGCCCTCAGGATAAAGAGGCTTCCTGGGTTCAGCACTTTAGTCATAGGATCCCCTTTGCTGGTCCCACCTCCAAGCCCCCTTCCCTGGTGGGGAAGGAGAAGCACTGCCTCTGGCTGCTCCTGTGAGCAGCTGTCCTGAGGGATCACCGTCAGGCTGCTTGCTGTTTCTGGGCAAGATTCTGTCTCCAAAGCAGAGGAGGGATGCTTTCCTTGAGCCACCCCTATTGCTAGGGTGGGTATTAGGAAGCAGCAGGCCTTTCTTCTGTTGGGTCGGGATATAAGATACCCTGTCACCCTGTTGTTTCCAATCCTGGGGCACTAAACCATGTCCCTTCTCTAATTCCACCTTTCAGAGTTTACTTTACTTGTATCTTTCATTAGTTCCAGAATTTATAGTTTCTGTACTTAGCCGGGAGTAGCAGAGAACTGAGCCTCTGACACCTTGTGTGGACCATTGGATTCCACCAACACAGAATCAGAATGATCCGGGGCCTATCTGGTTACAGAACGGTGTAGGGCACAGAAAACCAAATTTTTGGCTTCCATGTCATTTATTTCATTAATTATAATCCCTTCATTTTTTCTAAAACCTGAACTCTGAGAAACATAGAAATCTACAGTGATATTGTCATAGTATCAGATACGTTCAGTAAGTGTTTGGAAACTTAATTAAAGTCTTGTTATGTTAGCTTTTTTCAACATGAGTAGCTAAAATTACATAAATCAGAATTTTCCCTTTTACCATAGCTACTAAGCCTAAATGTTTAAGACAATTTTAAATCAAAAGTACAAACATTGCTTAAAATTTTGGCAATAAAAACCATGTGTTTTGCCTCTGACACATATCGTTAGTGTTAGATTATAATTCAACATTTGTAATTTGCTCAGCAAATTAAGAATCCTGTGAAAGAATACACTACTTACATTTTAAAACAGTAATATAAACTTTCAGGATGATTATTTAAATAAAATTTCTTTATTTTGGGGTAGCAATTTCTGAGATCCTTATCATTTGTATCGTGGATTGGAGTCTTCCGTAACAGCAGTCATCATCAATGGATGTTGATAAATGGTTCAACTTCCAAAATAAAGTAAGTTGGTTTTTAAATGCTATGCAGAAGGAAAATATAAAAAAGAGAAATTCAGAGAATACTATTAATACATTTGTTTAAGTTGAAGTATAAACATGAAGAATGAAAATCAAATGTAATTAAATATTGATATAAATATTAAAAAATGACTGTCCAGTTTTCCGAAAACCAACTCTTTTTAATATTATATATCAAAAATGTCATTACCCCTTTTGAAAATATTCTTCTATTACAGTTATGTGGAAAATGCTATTGTTTCATGGATTGCCCCCATATGATATAGTGACAGAATGTGCATTTTTCTCCATCACAGGATAAAAGAATCATCATTGGGTGAATATAACTGTGCTGTTCTATACATAACTGGCACCCTGTCAAGTAATTGTGGATCTCCAGAAACGTATGTTTGCAAGCATAAGCTACAGAGTTAAAAACTTCAGTTGGGATTCTGTTGGGTAATTTTATTTTCATGAATTCGAAGTAATAAATGATTGCATTTAAATTAATTATATTATGTGTTCTAATAATGAAAAAAATTTGTAATAACTGTTGGAAAATAATATACATATCCAAATCTACAGATATCATGACTTTTAGCATATGGCTTTTATAGTTCACCATTATATTTGTGGTATTCAGTTGTTCTAAAAGATCATGTTGTATGAGTCAATTTATACAGTAAATACGTAGAAGAATAGGCAAACACATGGAAGGAGAAAGTGAATTCGTGGTTGCCAAGTGCTGAGCGTATTGGGCACAGGAAGTGACTGCTACTTGGTTACACTATTTTGTTTGAGGACTGAAAATTTTCCTTTTCTTTTACTTTTAAAACTTGAAAAACTTTAAAATACTTTTTTATTAATTTTATTGGAATGACATTGGTTAGTAAAATTACATAGGTTTCAAGATTACAATTCTATAATATATCATCTGTATATTGCATTGTGAGTTCACCACCCAGAGTCAGTTCTCCCTCCATCACCATGTATTTTGACCCGCGTTACCCTCTCCTATCACCACCCCCTCACCCCTGGAAAACTTTCTGAATTTTGATAGAGGTGATGGTTGCAAGCTCTGTGAATATACGAAAGATTGCTGATTTATACCCTGTAAATGGTGAAATTTATGCATAAATTGCATCTCAATAAAGCTGTTTCAAAAAAAAAACACTTGGTTTTATGTTTTGGACTGCATTTAAACTTTAAGTTAGTTATAAAGATTAGCCATTTTACAGTACTGACCCTTTTAATCAATATCATGATTTATCCTTCTTGGTACTAGGTTTTCTTTAATTTCACTACTATATTTTTTATTTTTCTATATTGAAGTCTTACAGAAACATAGGTATTTCACAGTCATGATTTTGTAAATAACATTCTCATTTGTGAATTTTCTTTATTAATTTTTGCTGCTTTATACACAAATGCAATTGAGGTTTACATGTGGATCTTATATCCAATGTCTTCATTGATTGTTTGCATTCATTCTATCATTACAAATATTTCTGAATTTTTAAACAGTGATTTTATTTGTAAATAATCACTTTTATTTATTTTTCCCTGATGCAATTACTTCTTTTCCTTGACTTATTTTCACATGCTAGGGTTTTATTTCCAGGGTTGAATAGGAGGGACAATAAAGGTTCGAAGCTATCCTTCCCTACTTTAGGAAAAAATATTTAAATATTCCATTCATAAGTATGAGGTTTGTTTTAAGTCTTTTTTCATCATACCTTCCTCATATAAATGCAATTCCATCATATTGCTATTTTTCTGACAGTTTATAATTAATCAGTATTTCATTTTTATTATTTTGCATTAATTGGAGTGATAAATGTTTTCGCTGTATAATGTTTATGAAGTAAACTACCTTTATTTCTTTGAAATGTTAAACCATTCTTGCATTTCTAAAATAAAACTACAATGATCATTCTCTATTGTCCGTGTGTAAAAAACAGTGATTTTTAACTAACTTATTTTTCTTTATCCACATTCACAGGCTATATCAGGATACATTTCTCTTTCTCTATTATCTGGAAGCTTTTGTCTAAGAGATCTGGCATATTTTTAATGATAGTTTTCACGACTGATCCAATCTGAACTTGAAGGATTTTTTTTGTAGGAAAGTTTATAAAGTGAACTCAATTTCTGTAATACATGCAAGTTTTACAAAGGTTTCTATTTCTTGTACTGAGTTTTCATAATTTTCTATTTTCTATAGATATTAAAGTGGATTCATAATGTGACTTTATTATCTCCATAATATCTGGAAAAATGATAATGCTTTTCCCGAGTTTATTCTAGGTATAAGACATCTGTATCTTTTCAATTATTTTCAATAGTTATTTATCAATTTTATTAGGCATTTTCGTGAGAATAACTTTGACATTGTTGGTCTGCTCTATTGGAATTTTCTTCTTTGTCGACTTTTTTTTCTGTGTGTTACTTCTTCATTTGCATTCAATTTCACATAATTTTATCGTTTCTATTTTTAGTTTTTTGAGATGCATATTTTTATTTCCTTTATCCTTTATTTGTAAGATATGTGTTTCAGAGAATTGATATTTCACAAGACAGAGTTTTGCTATTATATTTCCTGGTATTTCTTATAAAAATTGTGGTTTTTCATTTTGATGACTTCTTTGGCCCATGTTATTTAGAAATTTATTACTGAATTTCAAACCATGTAAGGATTTTTAAATTGTCAATTATTGACTCTTGTTTTGGTAAACTCTACTTAGAGAATTTTTTTTTGTTAAAAATGGAAATCTATGGCTCTATTTATTCATTGTTTGTTTATGTTTCTTCTTTGTTTGTTTTGTTTTAAGCTGAGCCATCCTGCTACCTGTTGGCAGCTTAGCGGCTGCTCAGCTTGGACTGGGCATCGAACTGCTGTTGCTCAGAGCTCACCTCAATGCTAGAGTGAGCTCTTAACCAATTGAGTCACTTGGCTGGCCCTCTATGGCTCTATTTAAATATGGCCAGCGTGACTGAGAGACCAATCTTAAAATTTTACCTATTTTTAATTAATTAAAAGTTTAATTTTATAGCCACATTTCAAGTGCCTACCAGCCAACTTGGTTAGTGGGTACTACAGTATATATATATATATATATATATATATATATATATATATATATATATTTTATTTTATTTTATTTTTGAGGGCAGTGTCACTGGCCCTCACATGTGGGAACCAAACCAGGGCCACTGGCTTCCCAAGCCAGTGTTTAACCACCGCCAGTGCTATATATTTTATGTTAATATTATTGAGTAATAAAATATGAGTATGTAATGTATTTTTTAATACTCTCATGTGAACTTAAAAATATGAGTATTTTATACTTCCATATTGTGTGTGTGTGTGTGTGTGTGTGTGTGTGTGTGTGTGTAATGGTTAATTGCCTGGACCAACACTCTGTAGTATTTCTGATATATCTGCTTTCCTGATGAGCAGTGAGAGAGAATTGTTTAAAGCTCCATTTATAATTATTTAATTCTTCACTGTTTTACATATGTAGAACGTAGGTACATATAGATTTGTTTAAAAGACATTGCTAGTTGTTTAGACACACAGTCTGTTCTCATGTAACATGCTTCCTCATTTCTAACAATGGTTTTTGCCTTATATTGTGACAGTACATTAATGACAGTGGTTTTTTTTGACAGGTTTGGGTTACATGGCTTAGTTTTTCATCTTTGTACTTTCATCTGTCTTTTATACTTATGTTAAAAAATGCCTCGTTAAGACAGCAAACAGTGTTCAGGTTTTCTTCAGAGCCCCCCTGGCTCCTGGCTCTGGTAGAGCTCGTGGCCCAGACACTGGGAGTCATTGGCATCAGGGCACGCACCCTCTCCCGCTTTGGTTTGGATTGGTGGCAGAGGCAGCGTAAGGGGGCGAAGCCAGTTGGGGCGCCCTTTGTTTGTGGAGGCTGGTGAGTGCGCCCCCAGGGACTAAGCAGCAGGCTCCGAGAAGGGCAGGCGGGGCCCCTCCTGCACTGGAACCAGAGTCCCCGGCATCTACAGAAGTAGGTTCTGCAACAGATTGGCAGGAAGAGGTCTTTCTTTTGCTTTCCATTATGCCTTCTCAGAATGCTGTACTTTCCCAGGAGGGCAACGTGGAGGAAAAGGAAATGAATGATGAATCACAGATAGTCAGGTCCCAGGGACGTCTACACATCACACAGAGCTAGTAAGAGTTTCACACACGATTGCTGGAAGGTGGGCAGATGGGCCGAGTGGGGGAAGAAGGCAGCCAGACACCTGAGGTGCAGCCCGCACCCGCGACTGCAGAGGCTCCGAGCTTCAGAGAGCAGATCGGTGAGTGTCCCACTGCTCCCTGCGCCCCGCGGCCCACCTAGAGTACAGCAAGAGCGCAATGATCTGCAGCCTGAGGAAGAAGGCTCAGGCCGGGCGAGTGGGGGAGGAGAGAGGGGAGACGTATAGCTGCACCCCGGGTCCCCAGGAAGCAGGGTACAGAGTGCGGCAGCCACAGGGCAAGATCAATGCCTGCACCCGCCCAGTTCAGGGATCAGTCTCTGAGTCCACCGGGTCCTGCGGATCGCAGCAAGAGCACCTCCGCACTCAGGCTCTGTGGCAGAAACCTGAAACCAGGCAAGCAGGAGAAAAAAGAATACTTTTGGGGGGAGACGCAGCACGCACTGGGCAGAGATGCAGTTCCCCGACAGGCAGAGCGGGGATTTGAGCCACGGCAAGGAGCGTGCAGCTCCCTAAACCCCGAGCAGTCTCTTTGGGAGAGCAGCAGGAACTCCGCTGGAGCATAGGAGGCAAAGGCCTTAGCTCAAAACAGTGTTGCGACTGTGTTTTTGTTGTTGTTGTTTTGTTTTGTTTGGTTGGATTTTTTTTGCTTGTTTGTTTGTTTGTTTGTTTGTTTTTCCTCCTCTCTTGGACAGAAAGAAAAAAAACAAAAAACTACAGAAATAAAAACCCACCGTCACCTTCCCTCAGAAACCTTGCCTCCTGCCAAGCCACAGTCTCAAACTGACTCCTGAATGGAGCAGTAGGGGCAGACTACAGAGGTATTCCTACCTACAGGGGGTGGAGAATTTTCGCCCCAGAAAAGGCTGCAGAGTGAGACTACCTACCCCATCCCCACCTTTCCCGCTAGTCTTGGGAGACAGGGCAGGTTCAGCTGCTGAGGCACTAACTAAGAGATTCCTGGCAGCTGGCTTTTGGCAACGAGGAACTCTCTCACTCTCCACAGCTGTCAATGGAAAGGGTGCCCAAAGACACTTATTGAGACTTTGGGGTGTGCAGCCTGCCTTGGGACTGGCGAAAGCAGAAACGGCAGTGACTCTGTAAAAACTACGAATCACACGTCACAACCACACTCATGTACAGCAAACCTGCAGTGCCAGGATCACGCTAGGTGTCAGGTGGCCGTCTTTGTTCTCACAAGACGCAGAGGAATTTTTGTACAGCAGAGGACAACCTGAAGAGAGCTTGGTGGACTTCAGCCAAGACCAGCACTGGGTTTTTTTTTGTTTTTGTTTTTCCCTTTATTGGTTGCTTGTTTTGGTTGTTTTTGTTTTTTATTTCTATTACATTATTATCATTTTCTAGTTTTTAATATAGGCATGTATATGGGTGTATATAGGTGAATATATGTCCACGTGTAGGTGAATATATGTCCACATGTATGGGTGTGTAAACAAATACATATATATATTTTTTTCATTGTTTTTTTTTTCTTTCCCATCCTCACTTTCTCCCTTCTTCTTCTTCTTCTTTTTTTTTTTTTTGAGGGCAGTGTCACTGGACCTCATATGTGGTACCAAACCGGGGCTGCTGGCTTCCCAAGCCAGCGCTTAACCACCGCGCCACTCGGCCGGCCCTACTTTCTCCCTTCTTTTGTTCATCCTTCTCACCACTATACTTTTCCTCCTTTCCTTTTCTCTGCAAATTTTATTTTTATTTTTTTTTTCTTTGGTATAGCTATTTGGGTTCTCGTGTTCTATTTTTTATTTTATGATATTACATTGTATTTTGTTTCCTCTTCTATTCTTTTTTTATGTGTGGTTGTTGTTTGGTTTTTGTTTGTTTCATCTTTTGTATGTTTGATATTTCTGTACAAGTTGACTGTAGGTTGTTGGTTGGTTTTTTTACATGATAGAGCATTTGGTTTCCTTTGGTGGCTGCGGTGGTTGCACTTGTTGATCTGTTTTGCTCTAAAATCTCTCTGCAACTAGGCTCACACAAAGAGACAAAACAATCATCATACCCACAGGCCAACTTTAGATAAAACCAGAGCATTTCTGGGTTTGACATACAAGAGTCACACCCAAAAGTAAGTCGCTACAGGTGCAAGGACCCAAAGGCTCCAAGCTTCATCAGAGGGGTCCACCCTCACACAGCAGTTCATAATCTGTAGACACTGTTGATCCTCACAGCTAATCAGTCTTGGAGTGAATCCCACCAACTGACAACCTAAAGTAATCAAAGCTAAACTTCAACAGGTAAAGACACATAACACAAGGAACACCTCACATATACACACACAAGAGAATAGGGAGACTGAGTAATTCATATACTCAGTCTGAATTCATAATTCAAAATATAAAGGACACACACTGTATAAGTTTACCTAGAAAAGACTGAGAGACCAGGGGAACGATCTGTTATATCGAAGCAAGCCCAAAGAGTAAACCAGAATGGGGAGACAAACAAATACAACCCAAATAAAAGAACAGAAGAAACCTCCTGAATCAGTGGAACTAGAGGAAATAGAGGTAAACAACCTATCGGAGACAGAATTCAGAACACTGATTATTAGAATGTTCAAGGAAATTAATGAACTTAAAAAGAATGATAGAGAAATCATGAAAAGCAACCAACTAAAACTTAAGAATGCACTTACTGAATTAAATAACAAATCCAATGGAATTGCTAGCAGATTGGACGAAGCAGAAAATCGAATCAGTGACTTAGAAGACAAGATAGCAGAGATCACCCATGCGGAACAACAAAAAGAAAAGAGAATGAAAAACATTGAAAATAGTTTAAGAGAGCTGGGAGACAACATGAAACGCAACAACTTTCGCATCATTGGGATACCAGAAGGAGAAGAGACGGAGCAAAGGATTGAGAACATATTTGAAGTAATGATGTCTGAAAACTTCCCTAACCTGGCAAAGGACATTGAAATACAAGCCCAGGAAGTGCAGAGAGTTCCAACCAGGAAGATCCCAAACAGGCCCACACCAAGACACATTATAGTGAAAATGGAAAGGGTTAAGGACAAAGACAGAATCCTTAAAGCAGCAAGGGAAAGGCTGCAAGTTACTTACAAGGGCACCCCCATAAGATTATCAGCCGACTTTTCCACAGAAACTTTGCAGGCCAGAAGGGAGTGGCAGGAAGTTTTCAAAGTGATGAAAAATAAAGGCCTACAACCCAGGTTGCTGTATCCAGCAAGGTTATCATTTAAAATTGAAGGAGAGATAAAAAGCTTCCCAGAAAAGAATAAGTTAAGGGGATTCATTACCACCAAGCCAGCTTTGCAGGAAATGTTAAAAGGGCTTCTTTAAGCAGAAGGGAAAAACAACCTAACTAAGGAAGACTAGGAACACAAATAACAAAATTGCAATAACTACGCACCTATCAATAATCACATTAAATGTAAATGAATTAAATGTTCCAATCAAAAGACATAGGGTGGCTGAATGGATAAGAAAGCAAGACCCCAGCATATGCTGTATACAAGAGACTCACCTCAGATCCAAAGACACATACAGGCTGAAAATAAAGGGATGGAGTAAAGAATTTCATGCAAATGGAACTGAGAAAAAAGCTGAAGTAGCGATACCTATATCAGATAAAATGGTCTTTAAATTGAAGAATATAATAACGTACAAAGAAGCACACTTCATAATAATAAAGGGATCGATCCAACAAGAGGACATAACCCTAGTAAACATCTATGCACCTAACATAGGAGCTCCTAAATATATAAAACAGATATTGTCAGACATAAAGACAGAGATCAACAGTAACACTATCATAGTAGGGGACTTCAACACCCCACTGTCACCAATGGACAGATCGTCCAGACAGAAAATCAGTGGGGAAACAGTGACCTTAAATGACACATTAGATCAGCTGGATTTAACCGACATTTTCAGAGAATTTCACCCCAAAGCTACAGAATATACATTCTTTTCAAGTGCACATGGAACGCTTTCTCAGATAGACCACATGTTAGGCCACAAAACAAGTCTCAATAAATTTAAGAAGATTGAAATCATTTCAAGTGTCTTCTCCGACCTCAATGCTATGAAACTAGAAATCAATTATAAGAAGAAACCTGGAGAGCTGTCAAATAAATGGAGGCTAAATAACATGCTACTAGATAGAGAGTGGGTCACAAATGAGATCAAGGAGGAAATCAAAAGATAACCCAAGCAAACAAAAATGAAAACACCATGATCCAAAATCTCTGGGATGCAGCGAAAGCAGTCCTAAGAGGGAAGTTCATAGCAGTGCAGGCCTACCTAAAGAAGGAAGAAAAAGCTCAAATCAACAGGTTATCCTTACACCTCAGGGAACTGGAAAAAGAACAGCAAAAGAAGCCCAAGCAGAGTACAAGAAAGGAGACAATAAAGTCCAGAGCAGAAATAAACGATATAGAGAACAGAAAAACAACACAAAAGATCAATGAAACCGAGAGCTCGTTTTTTGAGAAGACAAACAAAATTGACAAACCTTTAGCCAGGCTCATCCACAAAAAGAGAGAGAGGACTCAAATTAATAAAATCAGGAATGAAAGAGGGGAAATGACTACAGACATCACAGCAATACAAAAAAATTTAAGAAATTACTATGAGCAACTATATGCCAACAAATTTGACAATCTGGAAGAAATGGATAATTTTGTAGAAGCAAACAACCTTCCAAAGCTAACTCAAGAAGAAATGGAAAATCTAAATACCATGATTACTACCAAGGAAATTGAATCAATAATAGACAAGCTCCCAACAAACAAAAGCCCTGGACCAGACGGCTTCACAATTGGATTTTATCAAACATTCAAAAAAGAACTATCACCTATTCTTCTCAAACTATTCCAAAAATTCCAGAAGAAGGGAAGGCTCCCAAATTCTTTTCATGAAGCCACTATCACCCTGATTCCAAAACCAGATAAAGACAGCACAAAAAAAGAAAACTACAGGCCAATACCCTTGATGAATATAGATGCAAAAATTCTCAATAAAATATTAGCAAACAGAATTCAGCAATATATTAAGAAGATCATACATCATGATGCAGTGGGTTTCATACCTAGTATGCAAGGCCGGTTCAACAACTGTAAATCAATTAATGTGATACACCACATCAACAAAATGAAGAATAAAAATCACATGGTCATATCAATAGATGTAGAAAAAGCATTTGACAAAATTCAACAGCCATTTATGGTAAAAAAAAACCCTTAGCAAAGTAGGAATACAGGGATCATATCTCAACATAATAAAGGCCATATATGATAAACCTACAGCTAACATCATATTCAATGGGGAAAAGCTAAAACCATTCCCCTTAAGATCAGGAACAAGACAAGGCAGTCCACTTTCTCCTCTTTTATTCAACATAGTGCTGGAAGTTCTAGCCACAGCTATCAGACAACAAAAAGAAACAAAAGACATCCAAATTGGCAAGAAAGAAGTAAAATTGTCATTATATGTAGATGACATGATACTGTATATAGAGAAACCCAAAGACTCCATCAAAAAATTATTGAAGCAGATAGAAGAATTCAGTAAGGTAGCAGGATACAAAATCAATGTTCAGAAATCAGCTGCATTTGTATATACAAATAATAAATGAACGGAAGGAGAAATTAAGAAAACTGTCCCATTTACAATTGCTTCAAGAACTATAAAATACCTAGAAATAAATTTAACCAAAGAAGTAAAAGATCTGTACTCAGAAAATTATAAGACACTGAAGAAAGAAATAAAAAACGATACAGATAAATGGAAACACCTACTATGCTCATGGATAGGAAGAATTAATATGGTTAAAATATCCATACTGCCTAAAGCAATATATAAATTCAATGCAATTCCTATCAAACTACCAAGGGTATTTTTCACAGAAATAGAAAATATAATCCTAAAATTTATATAGAACCATAAAAAGACCCCAAATAGCCTTGGCAATCCTGAGAAATAAGAACAAAGTCGGGCATCATGCTACCAGACATCAAAACCTACTACAAGGCTGCAGTAATAAAACAGTATGATAGTGGCATAAAAACAGGCACATGGATCAGTGGAACAGAACAGAGAGCCCAGAAATAAATCCAGGCATATATGGACAGTTAATCTATGACAATGGAAGCAAGAATTTACATTGGAATAAAAATAGTCTATTTAATAAATGGTGCTGGGAAAATTGGACTGACACAGGCAAAAAAGTGAAACTGGACCACCTCCTTATGCCATATAGAAGAACAAATTCAAAACGAATTAAAGACTTAAATGTAAGACTTGAAACCATAAAACTTCTAGAAGAAAATATAGGGAGTAAATTTGCAGACATTACCCTGAGCAATATTTTTATTGATACATCCCCATGGGCAAGGGAAGTAAAAAAAAAAAGAACATATGGGATTATATCAAACTTAAAAGTTTTTTCACAGCAAAGGAAACCATCAATAAACCAAAAAGGAAGCCTACTGAATGGAAGAATATATTTTCCAATGATATATCTGATAAGGGGTTAATATCCAAAATTTATAAAACACTCATGCAACTCAACACCAAACAAAACAAACAACCCAATTAAAAAATGAGCAGAGGATATGAAGACACATTTCTCTAAAGAGGACATACAGATGGCCAACAGGCATATGAAAAAATGTTCAACCTCACTGATCATTAGGGAAATGCAAATAAAAACCACAATGAGATACCACCTCACTCCGGTCAGAATGGCTATCATCAATAAATCAACAAACAACAAGTGCTGGCGGGGCTGTGGGGAAAAGGGAACCTTGCTGCACTGTTGGTAGGACTGCAGATTTATGCAGCCACTTTGGGAAGTCAGTTTGGAGGTATCTCAAAAAACTGGAAATGGAACTACCTTTTGACCCAGCAATTCCACTCCTAGGCTTTTATCCTGAAAAACCCAAAAATATGTTCATTGCACCCTTATGTTCATTGCAGAGCTATTTACATTTTATAGTGTTATATATTTACCATTAAATCAGAACCTATTTATTGTGTTACATAACTATTGTTTAAATTATGTTTTTTTATTGTTGTCAATATTTTTTAGACTTTGAATAAATTTAGTGTGTCTAACATTTTTCGACATATGAAATATTTCTTTAAAATGATGTAATTTCTCATAACTTCACGATGATTCAAAATAAAAGATGATTTGATAACCCATTCCCTTTACTAAATAAGTGTAAGTCACTAAATGAAATTAATTTAATGCAGGGAATTACCATATATACCAACATTACTAATTCCCCATTTTTGAGAACACAGTCTTTAAATTTACTGTATTTCAAAATTATCATAAATATTGTGTCACTATTTTCTAATACAGAATTTTAATTTTTAATACATACATTCTAATGGTGTTAAAAATATTTCTCTGTTGGGCCAGCTGAGTGGCACGGTGGTTAAGAGCTGGCTTGGGAAGCCAGCGGCCCCAGTTCGGATTCCACATATGAGGGTCAGTGACACTGGCCTCAAAAAAAACAAAAACATTTCTCTGTCATCTGACTTAAATTAAGGATATTATTATTTATGAACTTCTTTATTCCTCACTAATTTATTGCTTTTCATTGCTCCAACCAAAAATTTATTGTCATATAGAATTCTTAAAATTGTCACGTCAATAAATTTTAATTAAAAAAAATTTATTTAACCATCAGACACTTATTTAAAACTCTAAAGTATTTGAAACAAGACCTTTAGATCCTTCTACTGGAAATGAGCCCAACTCACCCTCTACCCCCACCCACTTTTACTGAGAGGGATCTCGCCATTGCACATACCATTCACTCTTAAGTACACTTACCTTATAGCACAGTCTCAGACACCACTCAGCTGCAGAGATGAGTAACCAAACAGTAACCTACACAGAAATTAATCTGGCTAAAGACTCCAGGAGACAGCAAATAAAACCTAAGGGCACTAAGAGCTCCATTTCAGTGACTGAGCAGGAAATAACCTATGCAGAATTAAATCTTCAAAATGCTTCACACAATCTTCAAAGGAAGGACAAGAACTGCCACTGCAAAGGTAAAATATATAATAGATACACAGTATCACCGTTCCAGAATGTGCAGTTGGGGTGCAGAGATGTGGGGAACCAGTAGGGAATATGTGGGGAGACATTTTTTATTGGTGGGGATCAGAGCTTGCAGTTGGAGTATAGTATTCTAATATGAAATCTGAGACTAATTTTACTCAGGTGTCATTGTAATATGTAGTCTTTGACCAACAACTCATGGAGCATTGTATTTCCTGCCAATGCAATGGTATATTTTGAGAGGAGTATTGCAATGGTAGATATGGGTCTGGAGTCCAAGTTTATGTATATGATTCTGTCTTTAGGAAGGTTCTCTGTGTGTAAACTGTCTAAACAGCTGTTTCCACATCACTTCTTCAGTGTTTCCCTTTCTCTTCCTGTAGATTTAACATCTCCTCCTGAGAAGCTCATTGCTGGGATCCTGGGACTCATCTGCCTTGTGTTGCTGTCCACTGTGGTAATGATAGCTGTTATTCCCTGTAAGTAAATTTTTGAAAGATTATAAAGGATATTTATAATCTAAACATTTCATAATATTATGGAATAGGCCTCTAATTTTAACATATGCAATTAGACTAAATGTGAAAATGTTGACTGAATTTGTCAAAGACATAAATATCAGAATGATTATAGAGAGCACTTTATAAATATATGTATATTATATAAATAGACATATAAGTTCTGATTTCATAACTCAAAGACATGCTTTAGGAGACTAAAAGACATTATTGAGAAATACAAACTAAATCTTGATATTGGTTAAATCAAATTAGTGCCATTTGATCTTTTAGGCTTTTGAAATATTTTTCCCAAAATCTTCATTAATTCATTAATTTTTCTTTGTAAAATCAATTTTATTTCAGATTATTTTAATCCTAAACATTACACAAAATTTCAAAGAAACAAACAAAAAGGGTTATGATTTATTTAGGTCGATGTTAATTTTTTAATAAGAATTACATCTTTTTTCTAGCTACTGTAATAGCAGAGCAGAATATTTCCACCTCGACAACAGGGATCTGGAAAGGTACAGAATGATTTTCAAAGCTCTGAAATTAGTGCAGTTTATAGTTTGCAACTCAGAGTAGGTAAAAATATTAATAGGGTTTTGTTTGAAAATATATATTATAACACTGGGCAATAAATGTTTATAAATAACAATTTTAGGAGAATGTCCCTTCTCATGGAACAATATGAAGAAATGTTCATTTTAAATCACCATACTCATTATTGCTGTTTGCTTACATTTCCTCCTGCTATACTGTGAGACAAATAATTTTGCTATTCTAAAAACAAGGTTTTGTTTTTTGACTATAATGACATGTGTTAGAGTGGATATTTATGTTTGTGTGTTTTTCTTATTTGGGAACATAAATTAGGGGGTGAGAGGCTGACCCTTTCTGTGAGTGTGTATGGTTGTGTTTTGTTTTATATGTACCAGCCAGTGAGGATGCATAGCAATGTTACGCACATATATAATTTTACTTATGCCAATATGTAAACTAATTTTTTTTAATTTAAATTGTTTTTGAATAATAATTTTTTAGCATATCATTGTGGTCATTGTCCGAAGGAGTGGTTCACATATTCCAACAATTGCTATTACATTAGCACTGAAAGAAAAGCATGGAATGAGAGTCAGATGGCCTGTGCTTCTGAGAACTCTAACCTGCTTTATATAGATAATGAGGAAGAAATGGTAAGATTTTAAATGTTTCCAATATTTTATTTAAGATTGTTTGCTCTACATTATATTTGTAGTATTCATTCATATTTTTGTATACTTTTGTAGATAATTTTAAAGTCTGTTAATATTCTGTTGTTTTACTCATTAATATTTTATTTATATTTCATGTCATTAATGCATATTTAATAGTTTCCAGTTCTTTCCATAGACAACCATGGTGTATAAATGCTTTTAGTCTAACATAAGTTTTGCTATTTATTTTGCTGTACAATTTTAAGTTATATGTACATGACATTTTTAATCTATACTATTCAGAATATAGTTGTCTTAATGTGAGTATCGTGAATAATATTTTATGAAAATCCTTGTGGACATCTTTTTTCCAAATATTATAATGCATTTAAAATTTGGATATTATATATACACGTTATGCAGAATAGATTGTATTGATCTATATAAATACAATATTTGTAACAGTTTATATATACAATTGCATTATTATAATTGTATATGTGTGTAATTATAACTTAATGTCTTCTATGTCTCAGAATAAAATTGCAAGGTCATAAATGTATGTGTATGTCAAATTTATTAAATTATTCCAGCATTTTTTTGTTTATTGTGTAAATACACAGTTTTTTTTATTTAAATTTAGTATTATCAGGAATTTTAATGTTATAATTTTTTATCATTATAGAAAAGTATCATGATGGCATTAATAAGTATTTTCCTAATTACTCTTAGGTTGAACAGATCCTTTGGGCTACTAGTAGTGACATTGTCTTCTGTGAGAATGACAAGTACTTGCCATATTTCTTGCCCGTTTTTTCTGTATGTTGTCTGTCATTTTCCTTCCTCGCAATTCTTGTTATATTTTGGAAATGAGCTCTTTTTTGAATTTAGGAGATGCAAGTAGCTTTTTTGACCTTGTGACTTAACATATGTATTCTCATGTTGGAATCTTTTAATGACCAGAATTTATTAATGTTAGCACAGTCTACTTTATCATTTTGGGTGTTAGTGATCATTTTGGACCTACTTCTGAAACCAGTCAAGGTTCATGAAGATAATTTCCTACATTACTCTCTAGGTTTTATTGTTTTCCTATATTATCATTTCCTAATTAATTGATATAATTTATAGCAAAGATTATCTTTAAATAAATATCTATATATGCATATATAATTATATATATATGCTCTAATTTGCTTATATAGATAGTATGTATTATATGTATTTTATATAGATGACAATGTATATATATATATATATATATATATATATATATATATATATATACACACACACACAGTAGTTGTCTCCTTATCTGTGAGGGATAAATTCCAAGACCCCAGTGGGTGCCTGAATCTTATATACAATATTTTTTCATAGACATAAACACCTATGATAAAGCTAAATTTATGAGTCAGGCAAGTAAGAGATTAAGAACACTAACTAATAATAAAATAAAACAATTATAAAAATATACTGTAATAGAAGTTATGTAAATGTGGTCTGTTTCATTTCTCTCTCAAAATATCTTTAACTATACCACCGAGTTTGAGGTACGACAGCAAAACTAGCACAGATTACTTTTTCCTACACAATTTCACGGATGGAGCATTATTTCTTACTGTAGAGTTTAGCGATTTCTGTAGAATATTTTTGTCTTTATTAAATCAAGAACTTTCACCTTTTCACTTATAGGAAGCACTTTACAGACCCTCTTTGGCATATTTGATTGCCACTATCACTAGTCTGGTGCTTTAGGACCATTATTAAGTAAAATAAAGGTAACTTGAACACAAGCCCTGAGATGCTGTGACAGTGAATCTGAAAACCAAGAGAGCTGCAAATGACTAACGTTAAGGGATGGGGAGCACATACAGCGTAGAGATACTGGGCAAAGGGATGATTTACATCCTGGGAGAACGGAGTGGGACAGGGGGATTTCATCACCTTTTTTAGATTACACACAATTTAAACTTGAATTTTATAATTTTGGAATTTTCCATTTTTATATATTTGGGTCCTGGTTGACCGTGGGTATCTGAAATAGCAGGTAACTGAAACCAGGGATTAAGGGGTTTCATAGTCTACACATTCTACAGCACTTTGAGTAACATGGAGAAACTTCTGTCCCTTTTTAGTTCCATAACTGTGTCTATTTATGATTGTTCTAAATATTTTATCAATATTCATTGAGAATCACATGACAGAATGTTATAATTTCCTTCAATTAATAATTTTGCCTGAATTATGCAACAATTTAGAAAACAGAAGAGGAGGAGGAAAATCTATATATTGGGTTGTCGGAAAAGTCAAAATTGCAAAATTTCATTGCATTTTTGCAATGAAAAACATAGGAAAAATACGTCATGACTTTTCCTACAACCGAATATCTAATAAGATTTTTACGCTTTGTTTCTTTTCCTTCCTGATGATCCAAGAGTCCCTCTTTTATCATTTCATTTCTGCTTAGATATTTCCCTTTAGCTTTCTATTAGAGTGGGCCTGGTGGTGACACCTTTTCTTAGTTTTTCTTTATCTGAGAATGTCTTGATTTTCGATATATTCCTTGTTAGCATTTTCTTTCTTTCTTTTTTTTTTCCTTGTTAGCATTTTCACTGGACTTTTCTATGGTTTTTGGTTGGAATAAGGCAATTAGCATCTAAAAGTTTTCTGTCTTGCTAGCCTCGTCCTTTTGAGGTCCTTTGACTGGAAAGAAAGGGCTTTTCTTTGGGACTTTTGTCTGCACCCATTTGATGTCTTATAAAATTCGTTTTCTCATAGCATTTTTTGAACACCTTCAATTCTCATTCATGGATTGAACTCTCCTACAGAACCAATAATAGTTTGTTGGTGTGGCCAAATGGCTCAACTTCCTCTTCCAAACTGTAAGTTTCATGAGAACTCTTATATTTTATGCCTTAAAGTAATTAATTTAGAAAGAAATGCAATATGTGAACCATTTTATGAAGACGATTATTTAAGTATTTCCATACAAAAATTATACAAGGACTTCTCAGATATAGATATATAACTATTAGTCTAAGTAAATCATTTATTCATCCAAGTATTAGGTAATATATTACCAGATTAGTGACATCTTATTCTCTGTATTTCAGGTTCTCAATATCTTCAGAGATGAATAAGAATTGCGCATTTGTGTTGTTTGACACACGCCAACTTTTATCTGAACCCTGTTTAGAGAAAAAACGATATGTTTGTAAGCACCAATAAAAAAACAATATGTTTGTCTTATCTAAAGTTGGTATAATGCTAATCTGCAAAGAACATATTTTTAATTTATTTAAAAAGCATAGAGTAATTTTCTTAAAATTATTTCTTATGATACTATTTTTAGTGCAATTTTATGTTCATAACAAAAGTAAAATAGTTCTGAGCCTTCCTGTATTTCCCTCATCCCCATACAGGCAGAGCTTCCCCATGATCTACATCACTCACCACAATGGTAAATTTGCTACTGAGAATAGATCTATACTGACACATCATAATCACTTCAAATCCATAGTTTATGTGAGGCTTCACCCTTGGTGTTGTAGAATTATTTTTAAACCCATCTTTTAATTATTTTTAAAATAATTAAACCCAAGTACATGTTTTATGTTTCTTAAGTTTATGCTATTTATTAAAATAAATCATGTATTTTAATATGAAGAACTGTTATTTCTAAGCTCTCAATTTCGTGATAATTCCAGTTCTATTTTCAAATTAGTTGATTTGTCCTAGCCTTTGATGTTGAAAATGAGAATTCAACAATACAGGCTGGCATAGTGTATAAGTCATAATGGACTTAAAAGACAAAAAAGAGAGGAAATTTTGTTTGAAGAATTATTAAGTTTTTATGGGGGAGATAGCTAAAAACAGGATAAAAGAAAATTATAAAGAATGCCCAGGGATAAAGAAGAGTACCCAAGGTGGAATGACTTGGGAGCGAGGTCTATTACCCCAGGATGAGTTTTATGCTTCACTGAACACAGTGTGGCTGCAGACAACTTGATTGCAGACATGTTCTCTGAGTTGCCCGGGGATAGAGCAGTTTCACAGTCTGCTGGCTGTTATTGGTGAGGATGGATCTTACACTGTGACTGGCAAGCAGAAAGACCTCCCTTCATGGTGTGCTCAGGCAGAGGTAAAAAATAGGGAATCGTGATTTGGATTGACCACAGAAACTGCTGAAGGGTGACTACCACAGGACTCCCTGCATGCATGCAACCTCACAGAAGCCAATGGAGAGAAAGCACTATGAAACCAGGAACAAGAGTCCTTTCCCTGACAGTGTCTCTCCAGTGCCTTTTTCAGGCAAAACAACGTCGTGCGAGTTGATAATAGAGAAAAAGTTATAGGATCTAACTCCATTATTCAGAGAGGGCTAAGAAGACAGATTTGGAGCTGAGATTAATAAATTGTTAATTGGCCCTCAATCACTGTGCAAGAATTACACAGTTGCTATATGACATAATTCTTTATCTAGAAAACCCTAAAGACTCCACCAAAAAAACCTATTAGAAACAATAAACAAATACAGTGAAGTTGCAGAATACAAATTCAATGTACAAAAATCTATGCATTCCTACATGCTAACAATGAAACTTCAGAAAAATAAATGGAAAAAAATACCACGTTTCTTTTGCAATTGCAACAAAAAAGAATAAAATACCTAGGAATAAACTTAACAAAGGATGTGAAGGATCTATACACTGAAAACTATATTATTAAAATAAGTTGAAGAGACAAAAAGAAATGGAAAGTAGTTCTGAGTTCATGGATTAGAAGAATAAACATATTAATAGTTAAAATTGCATATTAAAAAAGCTCTATACAGATTTAATGTAATTCCCATCAAAATCACAATGAAAATTTTATTTAAATTTTTTTTTCATCTTGGACCTAAACTTATTTCTTTTTTAAAAAATTAAATTTTGGCGGGTAACAATGTTTATTAAAATTACATAGGTTTCAAGTGTACATTTCTGTAATACATCATGTATACATCACATTGTGTGCTCACCAGCCAGAGTCAATTCTCCTTCCATCACCATATATATATATGACCCCTTTACCCTCTGCTACCACCATCCCCCTTACCCTCTGGTATCCATTGAATTGTTCTCTATGTCTATGAGTTTTTGTTTCTTTGTTTGTTTGTCTTGTTCTTTTGTTGCTTTCAGTTTTATATCCCACATATCAATGAAGTCATATTGTTCTCAAATTTCTCTGTCTGACTTATTTTACTTAGTATAATAATCTCAAGGTCCATCCATGTTGTCACAAATGGCAGCATTTCATTTTTTTCTTATGGCAGAATAGTATTCCATTGTTTATATACCACATCTTCTATATCCAGTCCTCTATCAAAGGACACTTTGGTTGTTTCCATGTCTTGGCCACTATAAATAAAGCTGCAATGAACATCAGAGTACATATATCTTTATGGATAAATGTTTTTAGAAGGGACCATAATCAAAGCAGCATGCATTTGGCAGACAAAAATACACACAGACCAATAGAATAGAATTGAGAACCCAGAAATAAACCCACATATATATGGGGAGATAATTTGCAACAAAGGAGCCAAAAGCATACTATGGCGAAAACAAAAACTGTCAATAAATGGTGCTGGGAAAATTGGAAAGACACTTGAAAGAGAGTGAAACTAGACTGTTATCTGTCACGGTATACCAAAATTAACTCAAAATGGATCAAAGTGCCAAACATAAGACCTGAAACAATAAATTGCACAGAAGAAAGCATAGGTGTTAAACTGATGGACTTGGGGTTCAGGGAGGATTTTATGAATTTGATCTAAAAGGCAAGGAAGTAAAAGCAAAAATAAATGATGGTTTGTATAACCAACTAAAAATCTCCTGCACAGCAAAGGAAACCATCAATAAAACAAAGAGGGAACCAGGGGAATAGCAGGAGATATTTGCCAACAATACCTGAGATTGTTATACCAAAATCTAAAATACAGAAAGATTCATAAAACTCCTCATCATTTTAAATCTGGGAGTAGCTCTCCATGTTTCCCGATGAAGAAGCTGAAGCCTCACAAAGCCTGGATGACCTGAACCCTGTTACCTCTTGCATCTTTTTTTTCTTTTTAATTTTCTCCCTCAACTTCAAACCACTAAGAAGCTTGTCCACCTCCATGAAAATTCAAAACCATCAATATATTACACTTTTCTTTATGTACTTTATGTATATCTGTACTTTATAAAGTGAGATTTTTTTTCACCAGTGTCAACCATCAGTTTTTGTCCACTTGATGATATCTTCTCTGTTGAGACTGCATGAGCTAACACTGTTCCCTTCACTTACTCTGCTCCAGCTATATCAGCCTCCTTGCTGATCCTCAAATATTCAGATATGATTCTTCAATAGGAAATTTTATTATTTGTTCGCTCAATTTCAAATGGTCTTCATTTATCTGCTATCCTAGTTGTCTCACCAAATTCCTGTCTTTGTCGAAACACTCCATTCCCAATGAATCCCAGTGGAATTGCAGTTCCCTCTTACACACGGCACTCCCATTTTACCTACTCTGTGCAAAATGCTTTCATACAACAATTTTTTCCTTCTAACATATTATACATTTCAATTTCTTTCCTCATATAAACGACAAATGTTCTATTACAGTTCTGGAGGCCAAAAGACTGAAATGAAGGTGTCCACAGGACTGTCTTCACTTTGAAGGCTCTAGGGGAGACTATGTTCTGTGCCTTTTTCTGAGCTTTTGTGGTAGCCTCAATTCCTTGGCATTCCTTGGCTTACAAACATATTACTCCAAGCTCTGCCTCTGTCATCTCATTGCACTTCCTGTGTGTCTCTGTCTTTGTGATAAACATCCCTCTTCTTGTAGAGTATCAGTTGCACTAATTAAGTACCCACCTTGCATCAGTATGACCATATATTAACTTGATTATATTTGAATAGACTCTGTTCCCAAATAAGATCACATTCATACACTCTGGGTGAATATTAATTTGGGGGAGGGCATGAGAGTGTGACACTTCAGTAAAATGTGAAATACAGAAAATGGCCAAAATTGGCAATTCAATGTTCAAATCTTTTATGTAGGTGTCATTGTAACTGGAAATAGTATTTGATTTGGTGTTTGTGAAAACTCGATTTCAATCATGTATAAATTAAAGTTTGGCAGAGTGATCAGAAGGGTCTAAAAAAACCATCCTGGCATAAAATCAGAAGCAACCGTTCACTTAATATCAAGTCACCATGACATTTTAAATCCTTAAAAACTCGTAACACTTTAAAATATCACAATAAAAAATAAACAGTTTTTAATTGAAAGTAATGATTATTATTGGGGAATAATTAGCTCATACTCAGGTGTGTACACAAAACACATTTTCTATGACACTTAAACTTCTTAACTGTCAGTGTTGTGTGTTTTCTTCTTTCTACAAATTAAACTCTTTCATTCTTTTTGGGGTCAATGAGACAGAGGACATAAAATTTAAATGACAGACAAACATAAAAGAGTATTGCAAAAGATGAATGGTAACAGAGCCCAGTTTAGTAGAATTTCTTCTATGAAAGGGTGAAAAAATCCACAAGATATGGGTCTGATGATGTAAAGTAACAGGATCTCATCTGCATAGACATTGTCCAGTTGTTCTATGATTAATACAAAAGAATGGAATATGAATTGCCTTGACCAGACTGATTTCCTTAACCTGAATCTTCTCAGGTTAGAAACTGTCAAAAGTTTAATTTGATTTAGAGACAAATCTTATCTTTAAAATACCTCATTTTTTAAAGACTTAGACCCACAATTTATATGGTTTACAATGTGTATGTTACTACCTGCTTAAGACGCCCAACTAATCTTTTCCTAGTTTCTTCATAACATTCGGCACTTGTCAACAATAAGACCTGTTTAAAGTGGCTTATGTATTAACTTCATCTGAAGTGGAGGGATCAGACCAAATGGTAATTTTTTACTTATTTAAGCCTCAGAGTTTGAAAGCCATATTTACACTACCCAATAATATTTATTGATTCTGACAGTTTAGGCACAAAGTGAAAAAGCAAAGGAGAGAAAAAAACAACTAGAAAAAGCCTAGTAAATATATCATTAGTAAACATGGTATCTGACACTAGATAATTTTTTATTAATGAATACTCCAAGATAACCCATTTAGACTAATTTATCCAGCCAAGCTAATTGGTTAAAGAGTAAAAACATGAATCAGATTATTGTTTCTTTCTCCAATGCTGTAATAGAAATAATCTCCTTTCCCCGTAACTATTTGTGAATTATATTAGCTAAGAAAATTAAAAACAGATGACATAAAAATTCAAGATTACAACTTCAAGTAATTCAGCCCTTTTCTCTGAAAATAGGAAAACTTCTGCTAACCTTCCTTCCTGATGAACAAGCATATCATTCACTCAGGAAAAGTTGTTTTTGATGGCTTTTATTTTTTTTGTGTGTTAGTGAAGTGCATATTTTAAGAGCCCATAGTTTCATCCCATAATTTTCTGACCTCAGTTATACTTCTTAGAATATAATAAGTATAAATAATCATGCTGTTCACAGGGCTTTACAAAGTTACCCTTAAAGAATGGGATAAAAACATATTACATAATGCACTTCTATCACTTGTTGTATTCAGAAGGGTGCATATCAGTTGAAATATTTTAAATCTGTGTGATTTACTCTTTTAGTTTTTATTGGTGAAAACATGTAGGTTTATTTTTCATAAATGTCACTTATGCAACACAGTGTAATTGACTACAGTCACCATGTAATACATCAGATCCTCAGAACTTACTCATCTTATAACTGAAGGTTCATAGCATTTACCAACCTCTTATTATCCCTACCACCAACCCCTGACAATTGCTTTTCTGCTCTCTGTTTCTATTAATTTAATTTCTTTTTAATTCCATATATAAATGATACCATGCAGTATTTATCTTTCTCTGTGTAGCTTATATCACTTTGAATAATGCCTCCAGGGTTCATCCTTGTCACAAATGACAAATAATCCAATGAGTGTAGCTTTCGTTCAAGATGGTGGAGTAGCTAAACATTGGGCTTGCATCCTTTCATGACCATGTCAAAATTACAACTAAGTTACATAACAATCATTATTGAGAATTGCCTGAAGTCTAGCTGAGCAGGAGTCCTATAACTAAGGATATACAGAAAAAGCCATGAAGAAGCTGATAGGTGGGGCAGTGACATGGAATGGTTTGTCTCAAACCCTCCTTTGGCAGTTAAAATTGGGAAGGAAATCTCAGCTATGGAGACCCTCCTCAGCAGCAAGGGACACAGCCCCATACCAGGCTTCCCTGCCCAGGGTTCCAGTGCCAGGCTGAAAAGTCCCCACAACTTCTGGTTGTGAAACCAACAGAGATTATGGCTGAGTAAGATGGAGGACTGCATCAGTCCCAGGTATTCCTCTTCATGGCCAGCACAACAGACTTACTCACTGATGGACTCACTCATTTTGAGCTCCAGTGATGGAGCAGCAGCACAAAAGGCACCAGGTACATATGGGGAGGAGCTGAATTGTTGGGTTTCAGGACAAGTACTGGAGTAGGATCTTTCTTCTAGACAGAAGTGCTGGTTGGAGCCATTGTGCCTTAGTTGAACCCTCACTCACTACCATGTAGTTACAGGAGCCTTCTTATCTGAGTCCCCATCAACCTGCCTAACAAAATTAGCCTGCCCTGATGATTCCCTGAGTCTCTGTTCCACCCAACTTATGAGCCCACCCCAGCCACTTCCAGTAGCTTTTCCATACAACTGGCCTGGTTGGCTCATACTTATACTTCAGATGTTCCTTAAGGTTCTTAAAGGTTCACAAATGGCAAACAACCAGTATTTGGCCTCAGTGTTCCCCATGCCTTTTGCTAAGCAGGCACAAACCCGGCAGTAATAGCAGCCAACCTTGCTTCAGAGCTTAGCCTCTCCCAGGCACATTCAAGTTCAGCGTGGGTGGAAAATATCTGCAGATTGCTTTGTAGATAATGTTAGGTGGCTCTGGGCAGGAGATAGGTGGAAGCTAAACTTTGCCTGCATTGGAGCCCTTCCTAAGAGGCCCTGAGATTGGCACACCTTGTGGCTGGCTTTGGACAGCACCAAAGGATCACCTGGCCACCTCCACAGATACCATATCCAAAGGGCAGACTGAGCAGGCACTAGAGATCTACTAAAGTGAATCCTGTTCCATAGGATCAGCCCCTGCACCACTGCTTCTCTACTGTAGTCACAGCCAGTCCACACAACCAATCAACCGGAAGGTCAATCCCTCCCATTGACATGCACAGAGCAACCAAGGTTTAGCTACAACAGAAGGGCAAACACAACTCACAAAAGAGACACGTCTACACCACCTGGTTCAGGTCACCAGGAAGAATGCACCACTTGGCCCCACACGACACCTACTACATGAGGCCAAACTACCAAGGCTGGGAGACATAGCAGATATGGCTAATATAGATACAAACACAGTGGTGTTGCCAAAATGTGGAGACAAAGAAATATGTTTCAAATGAAAGAGCAGAACAGACTCCCAATTGAGACAAACAATCTGCCAGACTGGAGTTCAAAACACTGGTTACAAGGATGCTCAATGATCTCAGGGAAAATATCAACAGAGAGATAAGAAACAAAACAGAGTTAGAAAATGAAAAATAGAAGCAGTCAGAAATGAAGAATATAACACTGAAATACAGATGCATGAGAGGGAATTAACAGTAGATGAGAAGAAACAGAGAATTGAATCAGCGATTTGAAAGATAGTGTAACAGAAAATACCCAATCGGAACAGCAAAAAGAAAAAAGTATCCAAAAAACAAGAGAATAGTGTAAGGGGCCTGAGGATAGTGTAAGGGGCCTCTGGGAAAACATCGAGTGTACCAATGTTTGCATTATAAGAGATCCAGGAGAAGAGAGAGAGCGAGGAATTGAAAACGTATTTGAAGAAATAATGATGAAAAATTGCAATAATCCAGCAAAGGAAATAGTCATACAGGCCTAGGAAGTGCAGAGTGTCCCAAACAAGAGGAACCCCAAGAAGCCCACACCAAGGCACATCATAATTAAAATACCAAATTTAAAGACAAAGAGAAAACCTTAAAAGCAGCAAGAGAAAAGCTATGAGTTACCTACAAGGAGCTCTCATAAGACTGTCAGCTGATTTCTCAACACAAACCTTGCAGGACAGAAGGGATTGGCACTAAATATTCAAAGTGATGAAATGCATGGATGTAAAACCAAGACTATCCAGCAAAGCTATCATTTATAATGTAAGGACACCTAAAGAGCGTCCTAGACAAGAAAAAGCTAAAGGAGTTCATCACCACCAAACCATTATTAAAAGGTATGTCAGAAAAAAAAATCAAAACTATGAATAATAAAATGGCAATAATCACATTTCTATTAACAATTAATTTCAATGTAAATGATTTAAATGCTCCAATCAGAAGACATAGGTTGGCTGAGTGGTTAAGAAATGAAAACCCTTACATATGCTGCCTACAACATACTCACTTCAGTTGAAAGACATACGGAGTCTGAAAGTGACAGAAAAAAATAATTCATGAAAATGGAAACAAACAAACGAAAGGTGGGGGTAGCATATACCAGACAAAATAAAATTTAAAACAAAGGCTATAACAAGACACAATGAAGGACCCTGTAATCCCACTTCTGGGTATTTATCCAAGGAAACCTAAAATACTACTTTGAAAAGACATAAGCACCCATATGTTCAGTGCAGCATTATTTACAATAGCGAAGTTATGGAGGCAACCTGGGTGTCCATCAAAAGATGAATAGATGAAAAAGAGTTAGTATGTATATACAATGGAATATTAGCAATGAAAATGAATGAAATCTTGCCATCTGCAACAACATGGATGGTCCTAGAGAGTATTGTGCTGATGGAGTATGTCAGGCAGAGAGACACAAATGCCATGTGATTTCACTTACATATCAAATCTTAAGAAGAAAATGAAAAAATAAAACAGAAGCAAATTCATGGATACAGAGAACATTTTGATGGTTGACAAATGGGAGGAGTATAAGGGGAAGGGGAGGAAAAGGTGAAGGGGTTTGGAATTACAAATTGATAATTACAAAATAGTCATGGGTGTCACGTCCTGTGTGGCAAGGGCAAATGGGACTCGAGAGGGGCGACGCAGATTGAATAAGAGACAAAAGTAAGATAAGAGCGAGACCAAGGGACTCAGCCAAAGAAGACTGAGCCCCGAATCTGGTCAACGCATGGTTTTTATTGAAACTTTTCAAGGAAGTAAAACTGCTGTAAATTAGTAACCATGTGTTATTGTGTGCCTTAAGGCTGTTTTCCATTAACCTATCCCATTGTATTCCAACAAATGCTATGCCTTCATACATCACTACACAGCCCCAGGACACTGACGTTACTGTGTCCTCCCAGGGGAGATAACTGATATCATTCCATCAGGTCCCAGTCATACTGAGACACCCCACCCCCACCCCCGAGAGAGCTTTACCAATAACATTCCACCGGGCCTCGGTCATACCGAGATACTCTCTCAAGACTAATAGGGTCAGGAGCTAATGTAGAGGGGGTGGTCTTGGAATCGGCTGTAAGGCAACATCGGGGATGTAAAGTATAGGATAAAGAATATAGTCAATAATATTGTAATAACTATATATGGTGTCATATGGGTACTAGACTCATCTGGGTGGTCATTTGGTAAATTATATAAATGTCTAATCACAATATTGTACATGTGAAACTAATATAATATTGTATGCCAACTGTAATTGGAAAATAAAAAAATTAAAGTAATTATTAAAAGTTGGTATTAAAATTATTTTATATATATATATTTAAAACATATATGCACTCATTGGATTATTCTATATGATACACTAATTGTAATATATATATTAATACATCTGTGTCTATACATATATATGTCTATAACATCGTTTTACCCAGTCATCCATTGAAGATACTTAGATTGCTTCCATACCTTAGTTATTGTAAATAATGCTGCAATAAACATGGGAATACAGATATTCCTTAGAGATCATTGTGTTATTTACTTTGTATATATACCCAGAAGAGTGATTGCTGGATCACATGGTATTTCCAGTTTTAATTTCCTTAGGAAGGAGGGATAAATATTGCCCCTTTTCTTGATACAAGACAGGGAGGATGAAAAGAATTCCATCTGATTCACAGTAAATAATTTAGATATAATATTTTATTACTTTTGAAATTAATGCATCATTTAACTTATGTTTTCAGAATTCACTTTCTGCCATCCTAACTTTTAGAAAACTGAGTTAAATGAAACTTTTAAAAGTCACTTTTAGGGCCGGCCGAGTGGCGCGGTGGTTAAGCGCTGGCTTGGGATGCCAGTGGCCCTGGTTCGGGTCCCACATATGAGGGCCAGTGACACTGCCCTCAAAAAAAAAAAAAAAATTATTTTTATTTTCCCTTACATAGTTAAACTTGGGATTTTCATTTACAACAAATATTTCTATTAATGTACTAACATCTAATTATGATTGGAGGGTGAATCAATAAACAATATAATGAATAGTAATTTAATGTTCCTATCTCTTACATTGTGATATAGTTTAATATTCTTTAATGTTTTGTCCTTCACAGAGACATCAATTTTTATCAAGGAAAACTTAAATAACTTACACATAAATTATACAAATAATGCAGCAATTTAAAAAACTAGGGCAGAGAAATTGAGAAGACAGGTTTGGGAATTGATAATTGCAACAGTTAAAATGAAGTGAAAATGTAGTAATTCTTCAGAACAACAGGCACAAATTTTATTAAACACTTATTTAATCGGGTTAAGATTTTAGATTTTTTTCATTATAATACAAATGACATAATAAATATAGATAAAAAGGTAGGTAATACCAGTATTTAGCAACCTTGTCTTAGAGCAGAACTTAAACATCTAAGATACTCTTAATAAGGCCTAAGTTTTCAGTGCTTCTGATTAAGATGGAATCAACAGCATGAGTCCTCAATTCTTTTGTCCCCAGAAATCTTTTAGAATATGAAAACAGCTTCTCAGAGGCACTTGTCAATGGGCAAACTAACTGACATGGTACAAGCTCAGAATCTCCTATATTGTGAAGGTGTGTGGTGAGATAAACTGTCTTCAAAATAGCCAAAGTGTAAGAATTTCCTGTTCAAACTTTAAGTGACATAGTGATGAAACATCTACTTTGTCCACTTTTGCTTCACTCTCAGTCTTCACATACAGCCTGTGAAGACCACAGGTATTTTGTTTACAGGACTAACCTGGTCTTCCACTAAAGGGTGCATGACTTTCTGGCCTAAGCAAGGTATGTGTCTTTACTCTCCTGTCTCTCTGTTAGCTTATGTCATATAGAGGGAGATAAATGCTAGCTGTGATACAGCTGAGGTACAATTAACATGTAATCAAATCAAAGAAAACATTGGTATCTCGATTTGTACAATTCAGGTAAAAACAAGAATAAATATGAAATATGTTGGAGGATAGCTTCAAATATCCAATTGTTAGCATGTAGACAATTACTAATGAGCATACACACATGCATAATTGAGTTAATAAATCAATATAACTAAAAGTGAAATCTATAAACATCATGACATGGCACAGTTAACTTTGGATTTTGTAATTAATAAATGTAGTTATATCTGTATGTTATTTTATATTTAGCCAGCTTTAAAAAATAGATTCTTAAAATGAATTCATCATATCATGAAGGTCAAACTTAATTCCTCATACATGTACTTTGATTAAATAAAATCCTTATTTAAAATTATTTTAAACAATCAAAGACTTTAAAAATTGAACAAAACATGAAAAACATATTCCACAGTGATAAAAGACTCTTGTCTAATGAATTTTGTTTCACTGTCTAACTGAAATGAATTAGAAATAGTAACATGGCAAAAGTATTAAAGTAATAATTAAAATATGTAACATATTACTGAGAGTTATAAACGTGATTGAGTATTGTGTTTTATGTGCATTATGTCTTATTTTTATACCCACTTTAGAGTAGTAAACTAGCTTGGTAGACACTAGGTAACTTTAAAGGTCATACATTGTAAGTTTCAAAGCCAGAATTTATTCTAGGTCTCACTCAAAGCTGAGCCCATTGACTGAATTATAATATTATGTTATCTGATTTATTACACTTGCTTACACAACTAAAGCTCTCTTCACTGACTTTGACAGCCAGAAGACCTTTCGGGAAGTTTGTACCCAAAATTTTCCTCGATAAATGATCTACACATTTATTTTATTATTTTACGATTTCAAATCTTAGCCATTACTAAATTACAAATTACTTGTGTAAAATAAGTATTTTTAAAAATCTTTTTATGTATGGTATTGTTTTTATTATTTATTAAGTTTTGGATAACTTTAGTTATGTAACATTTTTCAACATGTAAAATATTTCTTTATCATTTTAATGATGTCTCAGAATTCCAGTTCTTCAAAATTTAATATCGTTGATTACATCTCTTCTGTCCTTTTAATACATAAATGTAAGTGTCTAAATGAAAGGAATTTAGTGCAGAAAATTACTATATATGCTAGCACTACTATTCCCCCAACTTTAGAGCACTCAATCTTTAACCATTATTGGATTACAAAATTGTCATAAATATTGGTGCATCAATTTCTTTTCTAGACAACAATTTAATTTGCACATAGCTATTTTTATTGTGTTAAAATGTTTCATGGTATCTGACTTTAGATTAATAAAGATATTATTATTCATGAACTTCTTTATTCCTAACTAATTTACTATTTTTCATTCCTTTAACCAATAATATCATGCCAAACATAGGATATCATTTTAAGACTATTATTCTGTCATAAAACAGTCATTTAAAGATATAAGTAAATTAGAATTCAACCTCACATTTGTCAACTGCAAAACGAGTACTGTTACTTATCTCACACTCCACCCACATCTACTAGCCTAGGAATCTTGCCATTATCACACCACTTATTAACTACTTAAGTAAAGTTATCACAGGCACCATACCTGACATTGCTCAGCTGCAGAGATGGATATCCAACTACATAACTGCTCAGAACAGAACCTGGCTAAAGACTCAATGAGACAGCAAACAAAAGGTAAGGACATGAAAAGCCCCATTTTACTAATTGAACGGTGACTATTCTCTGTGGAATTAAACCTTCAAAATACTTCTCAGGATCAAGGTAATGACAGGAATGACAAAGGTGAAGCATTAAATAGACCCAGAGTGTAACTGTTCTAGGATGTGCAGCTGGGTGCAGAGATGTAGGGAAATGCAGGTGATAAGCTCACATATTTTCAAGTAGTGAGGATCAGAGCTTGAAGTTGGAATACAGTATTCTAATATGAAATCTGAGGATTATTTCATGTAGGCATCATTATAAGGTACAGCCTTTGACCAACAAATCATGGAGCATTATATTTCTTAAAATGCAATGGCATATTCTGAAACAAAAACTACAATTGTAGATATGGGTTTGTGATTCAAGTTTATATAGAGAAAGAGAGAGCCAAAAATGTATACACATTTAAAGAAATGAAAAAACTGTATTAAAATTGTAATACTCAACATATACCAATAATAAAAGATGAATACAAGTTATTTTTGACTTCTGCAATTACAAGAGGTGCTCAAAGTCATTACCATCAGCATAATTTTAATACAGTTTTTTCCTTCCTTAAAATGTGAATACATTTTTGGCACCCTCTGTGTATATAATGCCATGTGCATAGACAGTGTGGACAATTGTCTCCATGTCTCCTTTCTCAGTGTTTTGATATCTCTTCCTACAGATTCAAAATCACCTCCAGAGAAGCTCATTGCTGAGATCCTGGGAGTGGGAGTCTTTTGTCTCATCTTGATGTACACTGTGGTTAGAATGATACATTTTTTCCCAGTAAGTACATTTTTGCAAGATTATAAGGAAGCTTTTCACTTTGATGATCATCAATGCCTCTAAACATTTGATAATATTATGGAATAGAACGCTCATTTTAAAGTATGCATTTAAACAAAATGTGGAGTATTCTAAATTTGTCAAAAGTGTAAATAAAAAATGATTCTAAAGAGTATTACATGAATATATATTCAGATATCATAACTCAAATATATTCTTTAAGAGGCTAAAAGACCTTGTTGAGGAACACAAACTAAATTCTTGAGATGGTTATACCAATACTGGAAGAAATGGTGACATTTGATTCTATAAGCTTTTGAAATATTCTTCTCCTAAATCACTATTTTACTTTTTTGATAAAAATCACTTTAAATTCAGATTTTTCTAAACTTCAACAATACACCAAATTTAAAACTAAAAACCTAAAATTATTTGACTTACTTAGATCAAAATTAATTTTTATATGAATAACCTTTTTTTTTTCTATCTCCTGTAATACCAGAGCAGAGCAATTCATCTCGAACAACAAGGATCGAGAAAGGTACATTATGATTTTCAAAGTTCTGACATTAGTACAGTTTATATTGTTCTCTATCTCAAGGAATGAAAAAATATAATAGATTTTCTTGGGGGAGACCATAAATTATAAAATGTGGCAATAAATGTTCATAAATAATGATTTGTGTTCCTTTCTATGCAACAACCTGAAGAAATCTTCATTTAAATCACCATACCTTCTGTTGCCAATTAGCTCAAATTTCCTACTGCTTTAATAAGATGAGACAAGTAACATTGCTATTCTAAAAAAGTGGATTCACTCATTGACTTCAGGACATTAAAGATATAATTGCTTATGTGTTTGCTCTTTATGAGCATGTAAATTAGGAAATGAGAGGTGACCGTCTCTGTGAATGTGTGTTAGTGTGTTTTGTATTATATGTACCAGCTTGTGAGGGTGCATGGACATGATATGCACATAAACGTTTATAACTATGCTTATAGTAGGTTAAGTTTTGCTTTTTAAGATTAAGATTATTATTGGATAATAATTCATAACCTTTCTAAAGCACATCATTGTCATCGTTGCCCAAAGGAGTGGTTTACATATTCCAACAACTGCTATTACATTAATACTGAAAGTAAAACATAGAATGAGAATCAGATGGCCTGTGCTTCCAAGAACTCTACGCTGCTTCTTATAGATGATGAAGAAGAGGTAACATTTTAAATGTTAAAGAATTATCAAAAGTTTATTTCATTTGATATTGTATTAGCAGAGTTTATACTTAGTTTGTACATATTTTGAGTTTTTATTTTAAAGTCTGTTAATAGTTCACTGTTTGACTCTATAATATTTTACTTATATTTTATTCCGCTAATGCATATTTGATAATTTCCATTTCTTGCTTTTCATAGGACATCAGGTTTCTATAAATCCTTTTTTGAAAATAAGTTGTGCTATTTAATTTTATCATACATCAAAGACACTAAATATATCATAATTGTGCAGATTGATTATCAAGTAAACAGAATCACTTAATTACTTATCAGATTACAGAATAGAAGTTCCCAGCCTTCAGCAGCCCTGCTTCTGTTTATTCTCTCATCACTTCTCCTCCCTCCTTATTTTTTTTTTTTTTTTTTTAAAGATTTTTATTGGGGAATTGGTGGAGGGGAACAGCGTTGGGGAATCGGGGAAGGGGAACAGACAAGTTGCCGTCTTCGTGTTCTTCAGTTTAGTTGCGGAGGATGTTGCTTCACTGTTGGTATCGTCATTGCGCTCTTCCCGGATGAGGCAGATCAGTCCCTGGCCTCTGGATGTCGCTCATCGCGGCTATTGGCAGCTCACGCTTGGCTGCCAGCCGCTCACGCTGGCTGCGGGCCACTCACTGCAGCCTATGGCAGCCCACTGCAGCAGGGGCTGCAGCCCACACCATCACGGGGGCTCGCACAGCCCAGCTCCAGGTGGAGCTGTTGTTAGCTGTAGAGGGCAGTGTCACTGGCCCTCATGTGGGATCCGAACCGGGGCCGCTGGCATCCCAAAACCAGCGCTTAACCAATGCGCCACTCGGCCGGCCCGCCTCCCTCCTTATTTAACCACTGTTCTGACTTTCATATGATGGGATGTTGGTTTGTTTTTCAACTTCATATAAATGGAATCATACAGTATGATTTCTTCTTCCTGTCTTTTTCACTTCAGATGATAATTTTGCAATTTATCCTTACTATTATATTTATCTGTACTTCATTAATTTCTACTGCTAAATTATGTAAATGCAACATTTGAAAATCCATTCTCTCTGATGTCTCTGGATGGGGATGTGAGTCTCATGACCTCAGGATAAAGAGGCTTCCTGGGTTCAGCACTTTAGTCATAGGATCCCCTTCGCTGGTCCCACCTCCAAGCCACCTTCCCTGATGGGGAAGGAGAAGCACTGCCTCTGGCTGCTCCTGTGAGCAGCTGTCCTGATGGATCACCGTCAGGCTGCCTGTTGTTGCTGGGCAGGATTCTGTCTCCAAAACAGAGGAGGGATGCCTTCCTTGAGCCACCCCCATTGCTAGGTTGGGTATTGGGAAGCAGCAGGTCAGGTCACTTTCTTCTGTAGGGTGGGGATATAAGATACCTTGTCACCCTGTTGTTCCCAGTACCCGGGCACTAAACCATGTCCCTTCTCTAATTCCACCTTTCAGAGTTTACTTTACTTGTATCTTTCATTAGTTCCAGAATTTATAGTTTCTGTACTTAGCCGGGAGTAGCTGAGAACTGAGCCTCTGACACTTTGTGTGGACCATTGGATTCCACCAACACAGAAACAGATTGATCCAGGGCCTATCTGGTTACAGAACGGTGTGGGGCACAGAAAACCAAATTTTTGGCTTCCATGTCATTTATTTCATTAATTATAATCCCTTCATTTTTTCTAAAACCTGAACTCTGAGAAACATAGAAATCTACAGTGATATTGTCATAGTATCAGATACGTTCAGTAAGTGTTTGGAAACTTATTCAAAGTCTTGTTATGTTAGCTTTTTTCAACATGAGTAGCTAAAATTACATAAATCAGAATTTTCCCTTTTAACATAGCTACTAAGCCTAAATGTTTAAGACTTAATTTTAAATCAAAAGTACAAACATTGCTTAAAATTTTGGCAATAAAAACCATGTGTTTTGCCTCTGACACATATCGTTAGTGTTAGATTATAATTCAACATTTGTAATTTGCTCAGCAAATTAAGAAACCTGTGAAAGAATACACTACTTACATTTTAAAACAGTAATATAAACTTTCAGGATGATCATTTAAATAAAATTTCTTTATTTTGGGGTAGCAATTTCTGAGATCCTTATCATTTGTATCGTGGATTGGAGTCTTCCGTAACAGCAGTGATCATCAATGGATGTTGATAAATGGTTCAACTTCCAAAATAAAGTAAGTTGTTTTTTAAATGCTATGTAGAAGGAAAATATAAAAAAGAGAAATTCAGAGAATACTATTAATACGTTTGTTTAGGTTGAAGTATAAACATGAAGAATGAAAATCAAATGTAATTAAATGTTGATATAAATATTAAAAAAGGACTGTCCAGTTTTCCGAAAACCAACTCTTTTTAATATTATATATCAAAAATGTCATTACCCCTTTTGAAAATATTCTTCTATTACAGTTATGTGGAAAATGCTATTGTTTCATGGATTGTCCCCATATGATATAGTGCAGAATCTGCATTTTTCTCCATCACAGGATAAAAGAATCATCATTGGGTGAATATAACTGTGCTGTGCTATACATAAATGGCCCCCTATCAAGTATTTGTGGATCTCCAGAAATGTATGTTTGCAAGCATAAACTACAGAGTTAAAAACTTCAGTTGGGATTCTGTGTGTTGGGTAACTTTATTTTCAGGAAATGGAAGTAATAAATGATTGCATATACTTTAAATTAATTATATTATGTGTTCTAATAATGGAAAAAATTTTAATAACTGTTGGAAAATAATGTACATATCCAAATCTACAGATATCATGACTTTTAGCATATGGCTTTTATAGTTCACCATTGTATTTGTGGTATTCAGTTGTTCTAAAAGATCATGTTGTATGAGTCAATTTATATAGTAAATACGAAGAAGAATAGGCAAACACATGGAAGGAGAAAGTGGATTCGTGGTTGCCAAGTGCTGAGCGTATTGGGCACAGGAAGTGACTGCTACTTGGTACACTATTTTGTTTGAGGACTGAAAATTTTCCTTTTCTTTTACTTTTTAAAAATTGAAAAACTTTAAAATAATTTTTATTAATTTTATTGGAATGACATTGGTTAGTAAAAATACATAGGTTTCAAGATTACAATTCTATAATACATTATCTGTACATTGCATTGTGAATTCACCATCCAGAGTCAGTTCTCCCTCCATCACCATGTATTTTGACCCGCATTACCCTCTCCTATCATCACCCCCTCACCTCTGGAAAACTTTCTGAATTTTGATAGAGGTGATGGTTGCAAGCTCTGTGACTATATGAAAGATTGCTGATTTATACCCTGTAAATGGTGAATTTTATGCATAAATTGCATCTCAATAAAGCTGTTTCAAAAAAAAACACTTGGTTTTATGTTTTGGACTGCATTTAAACTTTAAGTTAGTTATAAAGATTAGCCATTGTACACTACTGACCCTTTTAATCAATATCATGATTTATCATTCTGGGTACTAGGTTTTCTTTAATTTCACCACTATATTTTTTATTTTTCTATATTGAAGTCTTACAGAAACATAGGTATTTCACAGTCATGATTTTGTAAATAACATTCTCATTTGTGAATTTTCTTTATTAGTTTTTGCTGCTTTGCACACAAATGCAATTGAGGTTTAAATGTGGATCTTATATCCAGTGTCTTCATTGATTGTTTGCATTCATTCTATCATTACAAATATTTCTGAATTTTTAAACAGTTATTTCATTTGTAAATAATCACACTGTTATTTATTTTTCCCTGATGCAATTACTTCTTTTCCTTGACTTATTTTCACATGCTAGGGTTTTATTTCCAGTGTTAAATAGAAGGGACAATAAAGGTTTGATGCTATCCTTCCCCAGTTTAGGAAAAAATATTTAAATATTACATCCATAAGTATGAGTTTTGTTTTAAATCTTTTTTCATCATACTTTCCTCATATAAATGCAATTCCATAATATTTCTATTTTTCTGACAGTTTATAATTAATCAGTATTTCATTTTTATTATATTGCATTAATTGGAGTGATAAATGTTTTCACTGTATAATGTTTATGAAGTAAACTACTTTTATTTCTTTGAAATGTTAAACCATTCTTGCATTTCTAAAATAAAACTACAATGATCATTCTCTATTGTCCTTGTGTAAAAAACAGTGATTTTTAACTAACTTATTTTTCTTCATCCATATTCATAAAGAGATTATAATGAGTTTTTACTTATGTGCTAGAGATGTTTTATATCAAGGCTATATCAGGATACATTTCTCTTTTTCTATAACCTGGAAGCTTTTGTCTAAGAGAAATGTCATATTTTTAATGATAGTTTTCACGACTGATCCAATCTGAACTTGAAGGATTTTTTTTGTAGGAAAGTTTATAAAGTGAACTCAATTTCTGTAACACATGCAAGTTTTACAAAGATTTCTATTTCTTGTACTGAGTTTTCATAATTTTCTATTTCTATAGATATTAAAGTGGATTCATAATGTGACTTTATTATCTCCATAATATCTGGAAAAATGATAATGCTATTCCCGAGTTTATTCTAGGTATAAGACATCTGTATCTTTTCAATTATTTTCAACAGTTATTTATCAATTTTATTAAGCATTTTCGTGAGAATAACTCTGACATTGTTGGTCCACTCTATTGGAATTTTCTTCTCTGTCTTGACTTATTTTTTTCTGTGTGTTACTTCTTCTTTTACATTCAATTTCACATAATTTTATCTTTTCTATTTTTAGTTTCTTGAGATGCATATTTGTATTTCCTTTATCCTTTATTTGTAAGATATATGTTTAAGGGAATTGACGTTTCACAACAGAGTTTTGCTATTGTATTTCCCGGTATTTCTTATAAAAATTGTGATTTTTCATTTTGATGACTTCTTTGGCCCATGTTATTTTGAAATTTATTACTGAATTTAAAACAATGTAAGGATTTTTATATTGTCAACTATTGACTCTTATTTTGGTAAACTCTACTTAGAGAATTTTTTTGTTAAAAGTGGAACTCTATGGTTCTATTTATTGTTTGTTTGTTTTTGTTTTTTGTTTGTTTGTTTGTTTTGTTTTTAGCTGAGCCATCCTGCCACCTGTTGGCAGCATAGCGGTAGCTCAGCTCGGGCTGGGCATCGAACTGCTGTTGCTCAGATCTCATCTCAACGCTAGAGCGAGCTCTTCACCAACTGAGCCACTCGGCTGGCCCTCTGTGGCTCTATTTAAATATGACCAGTGTAAACAGGCATATGAAAAAATGTTCAACCTCACTGGTCATTAAGGAAATGCAAATAAAAACCACAATGAGATACCACCTCACTCCGGTCAGAATGTTTATCATCAATAAATCAACAAACAACAAGAAGTCTGAAATGAAGGTGTCCACCTTCATTTGTGTGTCCTCATTTTGAAGGCTCTAGGGGAGACTATTATTCATGCCTTTCTCTGAGCTTTTGGGGTAGCCCCCAGTCCTTGGTATTCCTTGGCTAAAAGACATATTACTCCAAGCTCTGCCTCTGTCATCTCATTGCTCTTCCTGTGTGTCTCTGTCTTTGTGATAAACATCCTCTTCTTGTAGAGTATCAGTTGCACTAATTAAGTATCCACCTTGCATCAGTATGTCCATATATTAACTTGATTATATTTGAATAGACTCTATTCCCAAAAAAGATCACATTCATACACTCTGGGTGAATATTAATTTGGGGGAGGGCATGGGAGTGTGACACTATTCAGTAAAATGTGAAATACAGAAAATTGCCAAAATTGGCAATTCAATGTCCAAATCTTTTATGTAGGTGTCATTGTAACTGGAAATAGTATTTGATTTGGTGTTTGTGAAAACTCGATTTCAATCATGTATAAATTAAAGTTTGGCAGAGTGATGAGAAGTGTCTAAAATAAAACCATCCTGGCATAAAATCAGAAGCAACCATTCACTTAATATCATGTCACCATGACATTTTAAATCGTCAAAAACTCTTAACACTTTAAAATATCATAATAAAAAATAAACAGTTTTTAGTTGAAAGTAATGATTATTATTGGGGAATAATTAGCTCATACTCAGGTGTGTACACAAAACACATTTTCTATGACACTTAAACTTCTTAACTGTCAGTGTTGTGTGTTTTCTTCTTTCTACAAATTAAACTCTTTCATTCTTTTTGGGGTCAATGAGACAGAGGACATAAAATTTAAATGACAGACAAACATAAAAGAGTATTGCAAAAGATGAATAGTAACAGAGCCCAGTTTAGTAGAATTTCTTCTATGAAAGGGTGAAAAAATCCACAAGATAAGTTACAGGATCTCATCTGCATGGAGATTATCCAGTTGTTCTTTGATTAGTCCAAAAGAACGCAATATGAATTGCCTTAACCAGAATGTGATTTCCTTAACTAGAATCATCTCAGGTTAGAAATTGTCAAAATTTTAATTTGATTTAGAGACAAATCTTATCTTTAAAACCTCATTTTTTAAAGACTTAAACCCACAATTTATATAGTTTATAATGTATTTTTTAATTACCTGCTTAAGATGCCAAACTTCTATTTTCTTCATAAATTCAGCACTTGTCAACAATAAGATCTGTTTAAAAGTGGCTTTTGTACTAAGTCCATCAGAAGCGCAGAGACCAGACCAACTGGCAATTCTTTGTCTATTTAAGCTTCAGAGTTTAGAAAGCCAAATTTCCACTATTCAATATCTATTGATTCTGGTAGTTTAGACACAGAATGAAAAGGCAGAGGAGAGGAAAATAACTAGAAAAAGAATGGCAAAATACATGATGAGTAAACATGATTGATATCTGACACTAGATAATTTTCTTTTTAATGGATATTTTCTAGATAACTCATTTTAGACTGATTTTTCGAGGTAAGTCAATTGGTTAAACAGTAAAAACATGAGTCAGATTATTGTTTCTCTCTCTACTGCTGTAATGGAAATAATCTCCTTTGTGCCATAACCATTTCTGCATTGTATTATTTAAGAAAGTTAAAAACCAATGATATGAAAATCAAGCTTATAACTTGAAGTAATTCAGCCCTTTTATCTGAAAATAAGAAAACATCTGCTAACCTTCCTTCCTAAGGCAAAGTTGTTTTTGATGGCTTTTCTATTCTTTTGTGTTAATGAAGTGCATGTTTTAAGACCCCATAGCTTTATCCCATAATTTTATGACCTCAGTTATGCTAGTTAGAATATAACAGTATAAGTAATTACACTGATCATAGAGCTTTACAAAGTTACTCTTAAAGAATAGGATAAAAACATGCTATATAATTTTTTACTATAACTTTGTGTATTCATGTGGATGGCATATCAATTGGGATAATTAAAATACCTGTAATTAATTTTTTAAATTTTTCTTAGTGAAAAAAATTTAAGTTTTACTCTTACTAATTTCAAGTGTGCAACACAGTGAATTGACTACAGCCACCATTCAATGCATTACATGCTCAGAAATTACTCATCTTATAACTGGAAATTCATACCATTTACCAACTCCTCCTTATTCTCCCTAATCCTAGCCCCTAGCAACCACTTTTCTACTCTCTGTTTCTATGAATTTGATTTCTTTGTAATTCTACATATAAATGATACCATGCAGTATCTATCTTGCTCTGTCTAGCTTATTTCACTTAGCATAATGCTTTCTAGGTCCCTTCTTGTCACAAATGACAGAAATTTCTTTTTCTCATAGCTGAATAATAATCCAATGAATGTAGTTTTGGGATAAGATAGTGGAGTAGTTAAACACTGTGCTTGCATCTTCTCATGACCACATCAAACTTACAACTAAATTACAGAACAACCATCATTGAGAATGACTTGAAGTCTAGCTGAAAACAGTCCTGTAACTGAGGATATACAGAAAAAGCTATGTAGAGACTGGTAGGAGGGGCAGTGACACAGAATGGGCTGTCCCATTCCCCTGTGTGCCAATTAAAATTTGGGAGGGAAATTTCAGTTATAGAGGTCCCTCCTGAGCAGCGAGGGACCCAGCCTTACTCCAGGCTCCCCAGCCCAAGGTTCCAGTGCCAGAAAGAGAAGTCCCCACAACTTCTGGCTGTGAAACCAGTGAAGATTGGGGTTGAGTGAAAGGGAGGGTGGCTGCAGTCCTAGGCATCCCTCTTCAAGGTTCAATGCAACAGACTTATTCACTGATAGATTCATTCATTCTGAGCTCCAGTACTGGGGCAGCAGTCAAAAGGCACCAGGCACATATGGGGAGGAACTGAAATGTCTGACTTTAAGGCAAGTACTGGAAGGGCATCTTTCTCCTAGACTGAAGTGATGGCAGGAGCCATTGTTCTTTAGTTAAGCCCTCTCCCCACTAGTGTGCAGACGCAGGCAGTCTTCTTATCTGAGTCTCCATTAACTGGCTAACATTGCCCTGCCCTGGTGATTCCCTGAGACCCTCTGCACCCAACTTTGGAGCCCTCCCCAGCCACTTCCAATGGCTTTACCATACAACTGTATAGTCTTAGCTTATGCTTTGGATGTTCTCAAGTCTCTCAAAGGTTCACAAACAGCAAACAAGCAACGTCTGGTCCCAAGGTGCCCTATACCTTTTGTTTAGCAGCCCCAAGCCTAGCAGTAGTGGGAGCCAGCCTCGCTTCTTAGCTTAACCTCTCCCAGGCACCTTCAAGTCCAGTATGGTCAGAAGACATCTACATATCGCTTTCTGGCTCATGCCAGATGGCACTGGGCAGGGCAGAAGTGGGGGCTGAACCTGGCTTGTACCAGAACTGACAGGACCTGTGGCTGGCTTTGGACAGCACCAAAGCCCCACCTGGCCACCTCCGCAGATAACATACCCAAAGAGAAGACTGGGCAGGCACCAGAGCCCTAAGAGGTGAATCCTACTTCAGAGGGTCAGCCCCTGCACCACAGCTTCTCCACTGTAGCCACAGCCAGTCCACATAACCAATCAGCCTGTGGGTCAATCCCTCCAACTATCATGCAAATAGCAAGCAAAGTTCAACTACAACAGGAGAGCAAACACAACTGACACAAGAGATACGCCTATAGCACCTGGCTCAGGTGACCAAGGAGAATGCACCACTGGGCCCCACAGGACACCTACTACATAAGGCCACTCTACCAAGATCAGGAGACATAGCAGATCTTTCTAATAATAGATACAAATGCCGGGGTACAGCCAAAATGGGGGGGCAAAGGAACATGTCCCAAATGAAGGAACAGAACAAAGCCCCCAAAATGAACAAAACAAACTGGAAACAAGCAGTGTATCAAATGTGGAATTCAAAACACTGGTTATAAAGATGCTCAGTGATATCAGGGAAAATTTCAACAAAGCAATAGGAAACAAAAGTGGAGTTAGAAAACGTAAAATAGAAGCAGTCAGAAATGAAGAATACAATACTGAAATAAAGGCTACATTAGAAAGAATCAACAGTAGATTAGATGAAGCAGAGAATTGAATCAGCAATTTGGAATATAAGGTAGCAGAAAATACCCAGTGAGAAGAGCAAAAAGGAAAAAGTATCCAAAACATGAGGGCAGTGTAAGGCGCCTCTGGGACAATAGCAAGCATACCACATTTGCATAATAGAGGTCCCAGAAGGAGAAGGGACAGAGCGAGGAATTGAGAATCTATTTGAAGAAATAATGATGGAAAACTGCCATAACCTGGCAAAGGAAATAGACAACAGGGCTAGGAAGTGCACAGAGTCCCAAACAAGGGCAACCCAAAGAGGCCCACACCAAGACACATCATAATTAAATTGCCAAAGATTAAAGACAAAGAGAAAACCTTAAAAGCAGCAAAAGAAAAGTTATTAATTACTTACAAGGAGCTCTCATAAGACTGATTTCTCAACACAAACTTTGTGGACAAAAGGGATTGGCACAAGATATTCAAAGTGATGAAAAGCAAGGATGGCCAACCAAGAATGCTCTATCCAGCAAAACTATCATTTATAATATAAGAACACTTAAAGAGCATCATAGATGAGAAAAATCTAAAGGAGTTCATCACCACCAAACCAATATTCAAAAAAAAGTTAAAGTAACTGTAAGAAGGACCAAAACATAAGATAAAAAATATGAACAATAAAATGGCAATAATTACATCCCCAGCAACAATTAACTTGAATGTAAATGGTTTAAATGTTCCTATCAGAAGACATAGATAGGGTGACTGTGTGCATAAGAAAACAAAACCCTTACATATGCTGCCTATAAGAGACTCACTTCAGTTGAAAGACACAGAGAGACTGAAAGTAAAGAAATTGAAAAAGGTATTTCATGAAAATGGAAACAATCAAAAGACTGGGGTATCAGTACTTACACCAGACAAAAGAAACTTAAAACAAAGGCTATAACTAGAGATGAGAAGGACTCTGTAATCCCACTTCTGGGTATTTATCTGAATAAACCCAAAACACTACTTTGAAAAGTTATATATATCCATATGTTCATTGCAGCATTATTTACAATAACCAAGATCTGGAGGCAACCTGGGTGTCCATCAATGGATGAATGGATAAAAAAGATGTAGTATGTATATAAAATAGAATATTAACCATAAGAATGAATGAAATCTTGCCATCTGCAACAACATGGATGGTCCTGAGGGTATTGTGCTGCTGGTGTAGGTCAGACAGAGAAATACAAATGCCATATGATTTCACTTACATGTGGAATCTTAAGAACAAAATCAATAAACAAACAAAACAGAAGTAAACTCACAGAGAACATTTTGATGGTGGACAAATGGGAGTGGTATAGCGGGAATGGGTGAAAAAAACTGAAGGGATTAAGAAGTACAAATAGTAGTTATAAAAATTGTCATGGGGATGTAAAATATAGCATAAAGAATATAGTCAATAATATTGTAATAACTATACACACTGTGAGACGGATACTAGATTTATTTGGGTGATCACTTCATAAATTATATAAATGTCTAATCACTGTTTTACATATGAAACTAATATGATATTCTATGTCAACTGTAATTGAAAAATAAAAATTATTTTTTTAAATTATTAAAATTTGTAATATATATATATATATATATATATATATATATATATATATATATATAACATGAGGTTGGACAAACATTTTCAAATTTATCCTAGAAGAAGTGCTAAATACTTCATTGCTGAATATCACTATGGTCACCTTTGAAGCACTCCCCTTGGGAAGCTATGCACTGACTCCAGCGCCTAGTCCACTCTTCAAAGCAATTTTGGAACTCTTTCTGTGGAATGGCCATCAGCACTGTTGTTGTATTACCCTTGATATCCTGAAAGTCATCAAAATGTCTTCCTCCCAATATTTCCTTTGTCTTTGGATAAAGAAGTCATTGGGGGCCAGATCAGGTGAGTAGGGAGGGTGTTCTATTACAGTTATTTGATTACTGGCGAAAAACTACCTCACAGACAGTGCCCTGTGAGCTGGTGCATTTTCATGATGCAAGAGCCATGAATTGTTGGTGAAAAGTTGAGGTTGTCTAACTTTTTAACGCATGAGCACTTCCAATAGTAAACTTGGTTAATAGTTTGTCCAGTTGGTACAAATTCATAATAAATTATCCTCTGATATAAAAAAACCTTAGCAATATAGTTGCAATAACTTTGCAAATTTAATTGTCATACCTCCTACACTCATTGGATTATTGTATAAATACTCATTAGATTATATATTTATATAGTAATCAAATGAGTGTATATATATTTTATATATATTTTATATGCATATGTTATATATATTTGTATATATACATTTTCCTTATCCAGTCATTCATTGAAGACACTTATGTTGCTGCCATACCTTACTTATGGTAAATAATGGTACCATAAATATGGGAATACAGATATTTCTTCGAGGTAATTGTATCATTTTTTTTGTATATATACCCAGAAGTGGGATTGCAGATTCACATGGTACTTCCAATTTTAATTTCCTTAGGAATGATGGATAAACATTGCTCCTTTTCTTCATGCATGATGGGAAGCATGAAAAGAATTCCATCTAATACACAATAGATAATTTAGATTTAATGTTTTATTTCTTTTGATATTAATGTGTCATTTAGTTGATGTTTTCAAAGTCCACTTTTTATGTTATCCCCATTTTTGGTTAAGTGAAAAAATTTTAAATTACCTTTATTTTCCCCCTACATAGTTACACTTAAGTGTTTTTTTCTTAATTTTTAATTAGTTTCAGGTGTACAACACAGTGCACTAGTTATACTTTTTACCCCTCAAAGTGACAACCCCTCTCCCCCATTTAGCCACCCCACTCCTCCTCCCCATATCATATATATCTATTACACTTCCTCTGGCTCCCTTCCACATTACCACATTATAATCCACATCCCATGACTATCTATATATTCAATTACAGTTGGTATACAATATTATACAACCTCAGCTTCAGGTGTACAGTGCAGTGATCAAACCTCTACTCCATCCATGAAATGGTCTCCCTAACAAGACATATGACCATCTGACACCCCACAAAATATTTACAACATTATTAATTATATTCCCCGAACTGTCTTTCATGTCCCTGTGGCAATATTGTAGTTGCCTATTTTTGCTGTCTAATCCCTTCCCCTTCTCTCTCATACCCACTCCCCTCCCAACTAGCAACCCTGTTTTTCCTCTATATCTATGAGACAGTTTCTGTTTCCTTTGCTCATTCATTCAATTTTTCATATTCCACATATGAGTGAGATCATATGGTATTTGTCTTTCTCTGACTGACTTATTTCACTTAACATAATAGTCTCTAGGTCCATCTATATCATTGCAAATGGTACGATTTCATTCTTCTTTATAGCGGATTAATACTCCATTGTAGAAATATACCACAGTTTCTTAATCCAGTCATCTACCGATGGGCATTTCAGTTGTTTCCAAGTCTTAGCTATTGTGAATAGCGCTGCAATGAACATAGGGGTGAATAAATTTTTTTGAATAAGTGTCTTGGGTTTTTCAGGATAAATACCTAGGAGTGGAATTGCTGGGTCAAAAGATAGTTTCATTTCAAGTTTTTTGAGATACCTCCATACTGACTTCCATAGTGGCTGCACCAAACTGCAACCCCACCAACAGTGCAGCAGGGTCCCCTTTTCCCCACAGCCCCGCCAGCACTTGTTGATTTATTGATGATAGCCATTTTGACTGGAGTGAGGTGGTATCTCATTGTGGTTTTTATTTGCATTTCCCTAATGACCAGTGAGGGTGAACATTTTTTCATATGCCTGTTGGCCATCTGTATGTCCTCTTTAGAGAAATGTCTCTTCATATCTTCTGCCCATTTTTTAATTGGGTTGTTTGTTTCTTTGGTGTTGAGTTGCATGAGTGTTTTATAAATTTTGGATATTAACCACTTACCAGATATAGCATTGGCAAATATATTCTCCCATTCAGTAGGCTTCCTTTTTGTTTTATTGATGGTTTCCTTTGTTGTGAAAAAACTTTTAAGTCTGATATAATCCCATATGTTCATTTTTTCTTTTACTTCCCTTGCCCATAGGGATGTATCAGCAAAAGTATTGCTCTAGGTAATGTCTGTAAATGTACTCCCTATATTTTCTTTTCGGAGTTTTATGGTTTTAGGTCTTACATTTAAGTCTTTAATCCATTTTGAATTTGTTCTTGTATATGGCATAAGGGGGTGGTCCAGTTTCATTTTTTTACATGTGTCAGTCCAATTTTCTCAGCACCATTTGTTGAATAGACTATCTTTACTCCAATGTAAATTCTTGCTTCCCTTGTCATAGATTAACTGTCCGTAAATGCCTGGATTTATTTCTGGGCTCTCTGTTCTGTTTCACTGATCTATATGCCTGTTTTTATGCCAATACCATACTGTCTTGACTACTGTAGCCTTGTAGTAGGTTTTGATGTCTGCTGGCGTGATCCCCCTGACTTTGTTCTTATTTCTCAGGATTGCCGAGGCTATTCAGGGTCTTTTATGGTTCCATATAAATTTTAGGATTATATTTTCTATTTCTGTGAAAAATGCCCTTGGTAGTTTGATAGGAATTGCATTGAATCTATATAGTGCTTTAGGCAGTATGGACATTTTAAGTATATTAATTCTTCCTATCCATGAGCATAGTAGGTGTTTCCAATTATCTGTATCTTTTTTTATTTCTTTCTTCAGTGTCTTATAATTTTCTGAGTACAGATCTTTCACTTCTTTGGTTAAATTTATTCCTAGGTATTTTATAGTTCTTGAAGCAATTATAAATGGGACAGTTTTCTTAATTTCTCCTTCCATTTGTTTATTATTGGTACATGCAAATGCCACTGATTTCTGAACATTGATTTTATATCCTGCTACTTTACTGAATTCATCTATCAGTTCCAATAGTTTTTGATGGAGTCTTTGGGGTTCTCTATATACAGTATCATGTCATCTGCATATAATGACAATTTTACTTCTTCCTTGCCAATTTGGATGTCTTTTGTTTCATTTTCTTGTCTGATTGTTGTGGCTAGAACTTCCAGAACTATGTTGAATAAAAGAGGAGAAAGTGGACAGCCTTGTCTTTTTCCTGATCTTAAGGGGAATGGTTTTAGCTTTTCCCCATTGAGTATGATGTTAGCTGTAGGTTTATGATATATTGCTTTTACTATGTTGAGATATGATCCCTGTATTCCCACTTTGCTAAGGGTTTTTAACATAAATGGCTGTTGGATTTTGTCAAATGCTTTGTCTATTGAAATGACCATGTGATTTTTATCCTTCATTTTGTTGATGTAGTGTATCACATTAATTGATTTACAGGTGTTGAACCAGCCTTGCGTACTAGGGATGAAACCCACTGAATCATGATGTATGATCTTCTTAATATATTGCTGAATTCTGTTTGCTAATATTTTATTGAGAATTTTTGCATCTATATTCATTAGGGATATTGGCCTGTAGTTTTCCTCTTTTGTGCTGTCTTTATCTGGTTTTGGAATCAGGGTGATAGTGGCTTCATAAAAAGAGCTTGGGAGCCTTCCCTCCTTCTGGATTTTTTTGGAGTAGTTTGAGAAGAATAGGTGATAGTTCTTTTTTGACTGTTTGATAACATTCACTTGTGAAGCCATCTGGTCCAGGGCTTTTGTTTTTTGGGAGCTTGTCAATTACTGATTCAATTTCCTTGGTAGTAATCAGGGTATTTAGATTTTCTGTTTCTTCTTGCATTAGCTTTGGAAGGTTGTATGCTTCTAGAAAATTATCCATTTCTTCCAGATTGTCAAATTTGTTGGCATATAGTTGCTCATAGTAATTTCTTAGAATTTTTTGTATTTCTGTGATGTCTGTAGTCATTTCCCCTCTTTTGTTCCTGATTTTACTAATTTGAGTCCTCTCTCTCTCTTTTTTTTTTTTTTTTTTTTTGATGAGCCTGGCTAGAGGTTTGTCAATTTTGTTTACCGTCTCAAAAAACCAGCTCTTGGTTTCATTGATCTTTTGTATTGTTTTTCTGTTCTCTATATTGTTTATTTCTGCTCTGGTCTTTATTATCTCTTTTCTTGTACTCCCCTTGGGCTTCTTTTGCTGTTCTTTTTCCAGTTCCCTGAGGTGTGAGGATAACCTGTTGATTTGAGATTTTTCTTCCTTTTTTAGGTAGGCCTGCACTGCTATAAACTTCCCTCTTAGGACTGCTTTTGCAGCATCCCAGAGATTTTGGGTCATGGTGTTCTCATTTTCGTTTGTCTTGAGGTACCTTTTGATTTCCTCCTTAATCTCATTTGTGACCCACTTGCTAGTAGCATGTTATTTAGCCTCCATTTATTTGACAGCTTTCCGGGTTTCTTCTTATAATTGATTTCTAGTTTCATAGCATTGAGGTCAGAGAAGACACTTGAAATGATTTCAATCTTCTTAAATTTATTGAGACTTGTTTTATGGCCTAACATGTAGTCTATCTTAGAAAATGTTCCATGTGCACTTGAGAAGAATGTATTCTGTAGCTTTGGGGTGAAATTCTCTGAAAATGTCTGTTAAATCCAGCTGGTCTAATGTGTCATTTAAGGTCACTGTTTCCGTATTGATTTTCTGTCTGGAGGATCTGTCCATTGGTGACAGTGGGGTGTTGAAGTCCCCTACTATGATACTGTTTCTGTTGATCTCTGTCTTTATGTCTGGCAATATCTGTTTTATATATTTAGGAGCTCCTATGTTAGGTGCATAGATGTTTACTAGGGTTATGTCCTCTTGTTGGATCGATCCCTTTATTATTATGAAGTGTCCTTTGTCCTTTATTATATTCTTCAATTTAAAGTCCATTTTTTCTGATATAAGTATTGCTACTCCAGCTTTTTTCTCTGTTCCATTTGCATGAAATACTTTACTCAATCCCTTTACTTTCAGCCTGTATGTGTCTTTTGATCTGAGGTGTGTCTCTTGTATACAGCATATGCTGGGGTCTTGCTTTCTTATCCATTCAGCCACCCTATGTCTTTTGATTGGAGCATTTACTCCATTTACATTTAACGTGATTATTGATAGGTGCGTATTTATTGCCATTGTGTTATTTGTGTTCCTAGTCTTCCTTAGTTAGGATCTTTTTCTCTTCTGCTTAAAGAAGCCCTTTTAACATTTCCTGCAAAGCTGGCTTGGTGGTAATGAATTCCCTTAACTTATTCTTTTCTGGAAAGTGCTTTATCTCGCCTTCAATTTTAAATGATAGCCTTGCTGGATACAGCAATCTCGGTTGTAGGCCTTTATTTTTCATCACTTTGAAAACCTCCTGCCACTCCCTTCTGGCCTGCAGAGTTTCTGTAGAAAAGTCAGCTGATAATCTTATGGGGGTGCCCTTGTAAGTAACTTGCTGCCTTTCCCTTGCTGCTTTAAGGATTCTGTCTTTGTCCTTAACCCTTGCCATTTTCACTATAATGTGTCTTGGTGTGGGCCTGTTTGGGATCATCCTGGTTGGAACTCTCTGCACTTCCTGGGCTTGTATTTCAATGTCCTTTGCCAGGTTAGGGAAGTTTTCAGATATTACTTCAAATATGTTCTCAATCCCTTGCTCCTTCTCTTCTCCTTCTGGTACTCTGAAGATCCAGAGGTTATTGCGTTTGATGTTGTCCCCCAGCTCTCTTAAACTATTTTCAATGTTTTTCATTCTTTTTTCTTTTTGTTGTTCCGCTTGGGTGATCACTGCTATCTTGTCTTCTAAGTCACTGATTCAATTTACTGCTTCGTCCAATCTGCTAGTCATTCCATCGAATTTGTTATTTAATTCAGTAATTGCATTCTTAAGTTCTAGCTGGTTTCTTTTCATGATTTCTCTATCCTTCTTTATATTTTCATTAATTTCCTTCAACATTCTCATAATCAGTGTTCTGAACTTTGTCTCCGATAGGTTGTTTACCTCTATTTCCTCTAGTTCCACTGATTCAGGAGGTTTCTTCTGTTCTTTTCTTTGGGTTGTATTTGTTTGTCTCCCTATTCTGGTTTACTCTTTGTGCTTGTTTCAGTATAACAGATAGATCCCGTAGGTCTCTCAGTCTTTTCTTGGTAAACTTATATGGTGTGTGTCCTTTATATTTGAATTACTCAATCTCCCTATTCTCTTGTGCGTGTATATCTGAGGTGTTCCTTGTGTTGTGTGTCTTCACCTGTTGAAGTTTCGCTTTGATTACTTTTGGCTTGTCAGTAGGTGGGATTGACTTCCAGGCTGATCAGCTGTGAGGCCAGCAGTGTCTGCCGTCCACGAGTTGCTGTGTGAGGGTTGATCCCTCAGATGAGGCTTGGACCCTTTGGCCCTTGCACCTGTAGTAACTTCCTTTTGGGTGTGACTCTTGTATGTCAAACCCAGAAATGCTCTGGTTTTATCTAAAGTTAGCCTGTGGGTATGATGATTCTTGTGTCTCCAGTGCAAGTCTTGGCAAAAGTCCACCAGGCTCTCTTCATTTTGTCCTCTGCTGTACAAATATTCCTCTGCATCTTGTGGGAACAAAGATGGCCCCTTGACGCCTAGTGTGATCCTGGCACTGCAGGTTTGCTATACATGACTGTGGTTGTGACATGTGATTGGTAGTTTTTACAAAGTCACTGCCGTTTCTGCTTTTGCCTCTCCCAAGGCAGGCTGTGCACCCTGCAGGCTCAATGATTGTCTTTGAGCACCCCCTCCACCGAGAGCCTAACGTGGAGAATGAAAGAGCTCTTCACCGCCAAAAGCCTGCTGCTAAGAGTCTGTTAATTAGTGCCTCAGCAGCTGAGCCTGCCCTGCCTCCCAAGCCTTGCATAAAGGTGGGGGCGGGGTAAGTGTCTCACTCTGCAGCCTCCTCTGGGGCGGAAATTTCTCAACCCACTACAGGTAAGGAATACCTCTGTAGTCTGCCCCTACTGCTCCATTCCGGGGTCAGTTTAAGACTCTGGTTTGGCAGGGGCCAGGGTTTCTGAGGGAGGGTTTTAATTTCTGGGTTTTTTTTGTTTTTGTTTTTGTTTTTGCTTTCTGTTGAAGAGAGGAGGAAAACAAACAAACAAGCAAAACAAACAAACAAACAACATAAAAACCTCACAGTCCCAACCCTGTTTTGAGCTAAGGCCTTTGCCTCATAGGCTCTGGAGGAGTTCCTACTGCTTTCCCAACGAGACTGCCAGGGTTTAGGGGGCTGCGCGCACCCTGAGGTGGCTCAAATCTCCGGTCTGTTTCCCGGGGACCTGCGTCTCTGCTTGGGCGCGTTGCGTCTCCCCCAGCGGAGTATTCTTTCTTCCCCTGCTCTTCTGGTTTCACACTTCTGCCTCGGAGCCTGCTGCGCGCTGCGGTATTCCTGCTGCTCTCCCAGAGGGACTGCCAGGGTTTAGGAGACTGCGCGCACCCTGCCGCGGCTGAGATCCCCGCTCTGTCTCTCTCAGGGCCCTGCATCTCCACCCGGCGCGCTGCGTCTCCCCCTCCCCGCCAGTATTCTCTCTTCCCTTGCTTGCCCGGTTTCAGGCTTCTGCCTCAGCATCTGCGCGCTGAGCTGCTCTTGCTCCGCTCTGTGGGACCCGGTGGGCACAGAGACTGATCCCTGAACCAGGAGGGTGCAGGGATTGATCTTGCCCTGTCGCTGCCGGGCTCTGCACCCTGCTTTCTGGGTACCTGGGGAGCTGTGGGTGCAGCTGCACGTCTCCTCTCTCTCCCCCACCTCTCGCCCGGCCTGAGGCTTCTTCCTCAGGCTGCAGATGGTTGTGCTCTTGCTGTACTCTAGGCGGGCCCAGGGTGCAGGAAGCAGGGGGAACACTCACCATCTGTTCTCTGAAGCTTGGTGCACCTCACGCGTCTCGCCCGCCTTCTTCCCCACTCGCCCGGCCTGCCCACCTTCCATCAATTGTTGTGTGAGAGTCTCTTAGTTGCTCTGTGTGATGAGTAGACGTCCCTTTGAAGAGTTACAGAAGTTCAAATTGTGGATATTTCCAGAGAAGAACTCAGGGAGCCCTCCTCACAGTGGCCATCTTATCGGATCCTTAAGTTTTTTAAATTTACAACAAATACAGACAACTAATTATGATTGGAAAATGAATGAAAGAATAACATAATGAGTCGTAATTTAATGTTTCTATCTCATACATTTGGCAATAAATTATGTTTCTTGCCAAAACATAAAGAGACATTAATTTTTATCAGGGGAAACCTAAATAATTTACACATAAATTATATAATTAGATGCAGCAATTTGAAGAACTAGGGCAGAGAAACGGAGAAGACAGGTTTGGGAATCAATAATTTTAACAGTTACAATAAAGTTGAAATAGTAATTCTTTAGGAAAATAGAGACAAATATCATTAAATACCTGTTTAATCATATTATGATTTTAGATTTTTTTCATTATAATTGAAATGACATAATATAGATGAAATGCCAGTGTTTAGCAACCTTGTCTAAAAGTAGAACCTAAGATACTCTTAATAAAACCAAAGATTCTAGAGATTGTGATTAAGATGGAATCAACAGCATAAGTCGTCCAGTCTTTTGTTCCTAGAAATCTTTTAGAAAACAGAAACAACTTCTCAGGGGCACTTGCCAATGACAAACTAAATGACATACTGTACTACAAGCTCAGAGTCTCCTCTATTGTGAAGGTGTGTTATAAGATAAACTGCCTTCAAAATAGCCAAAGTGTAAGGATTTCCTGTTCAAACCTTAAGTGACATAGTGATGAAATATCTAGCTTGTCCACTTTTGCTTCACTCTCAGTTTTCACATGCAGTCTGTGAAGACCACAGATATTGTGCACAGGGGTAACCTGATCGTCCACTAAAGAATGCACGAATTTCTGGCCTAAACAAGGTATGTGTCTCTACTCTCCTGTCTCTCTATTAGCTCATCTCATGCAGAGGGAGGTTACAAATACTAGATGTGAGGCATCTGAGGTACAATTAATATGCAATCAAATAAAAGAAAACATTGGTATCCCGATTTATACAATTCAGGCTAAAAACAAGAATAAAATATGAAATATGTTGGAGGATATCTTCAAATATTCAAGTGTTAGCATGTGGAAAATACACACATGCATAATTGAGTTTATAAATCAATATAACTTAAAATGAAATCCTATAAGCATCATGACAAGGAACAGTTAACTTTGGATTGTGTAGTTCATAGATACAGTTATATCTGTATGTTATTTTATATTTAGCCAGCCTTTAAAAATAGATTCTTAAAATGAATTCATCATATTATGAAGGTCAAACATAATTCCTCATAGATGTGCTCTAATTAAATAAAACCAGTTAGATTTATAAAAATCAGGATAAGGTATCCTCCATAAAATCCTTATTTAAACCTAACTTTAAACAATCAAAAGACTTTAAAAACTGAACAAAATGTGAAAAACAGATTCCAAAGTGATGAGAGACTCTTGCCTAATGAATTATGTTACATTTTCTAACTGATATGAATCAGAAATAGTAACATGGCAAATGTATTAAAGTAATAATTAAAATGTGTAATGTATTTCTGAGAGTTTATAAATGTGATTGAGGATTTTATTTTACATGCCGTACATCTTACATATTTTTGTTTCCACATTAGATTACTGAACTTGGTTGCTAGAAACTAGGTAATTTTTAAAGGTCATACACTGTAAGTTTCCAAGCTAGAATTTATTATAGATCTCACTGAAGCCCGTGGACTGAATTATTATAATATGTTATCTGATTTGTTACACATGTTTACACAACTAAAGCTCCCCTCACTGACTTTGACAGCCGTGAAATCTTTCGGGAAGTTTGCACCCAAACTGTTCCTCCATAAATGATCTACACATTTGTTTATCATTTATGGTTTCAAATCTTAGCCATTATATAAATTCAAATTACTCGTGCAAAATAAGTATTTTAAAAAATCTTTTTATGTTGTATTGTTTTTATCATTTATTAAGTTTTAAATAACTACAATGCCACATAATATTTTTCAACATATAAAATATTTATTTAATATTTTAATGATATGTTAGAATTCCAGTTATTCAAAATACAATATCATTGATTATACCATATCTGCCCTTTTAATACATAAATGTAAGTAACTAAATAAAAGTCATTTAGTAGAAGAAATTACTAGATATGCTAACACTACTATTCTCCCAACTTTAGAGCACTCAATCTTTAACCATTAGTGGAGTCAATTATTGTCATAAATATTGGTGCATCACTTTCTTTTCTATACAACAATTTAATTTGCACACAATTATTCTTATGGTGTTAAAATGTTTCAGTGGATTCTGACTTTAGATTAATAAAGATATTATTCATGAACTTCTTTATTCCTAATTTATTACTTTTCATTGTTTTATCCAATAATATTGTGTCAGACATAGAATATCATATTAAGCACTATTCTTCTGTTGAAACACTTATTTAAAACTCTAAGTAATTAAAATACGACCTCACATTGGTCAACAGCAAAATGAGTACTGTTACTTATCTCACACTCCACCCACATTGACTAGCCTAGGAATCTTGCCATTATTCACACCACTTATTGACTACTTAAGTTCTCACAGGCACCATAACTAACATTACTCAGCTGCAGAGATGGATATCCAACTGGAAAACTACTCAGAACGGAATCTGGCTAAGGACTCAAGGAGACAGCAACCAAAAGGTAAGTGCATGAAAAGCTCTATTTTATTAATTGAACAGAGAATATCCTCTGTGGAATCAAACCTTCAAAATGCTTCTCAGGATCATCAAGGGAATGACAAGAATGACAAATGTACATGTAAAGCATTAAGCAGACCCAGAGTATAACAGTTCTAGGATGTGCAGCTGGGTGCAGAGATGTGGGGAAACAGCAGGTGATAAGCTCACACATTTTCAAGTAGTGAGGATCAGAGGTTGAAGTTGGCTTACAGTAGTCTAATATCAAATCTGAGGACTAATTTATATAGGTGCCATGGCACAGTGCAGTCTTTGTCCAATAATTCACGGAGCATTATGTTTCTCAAAAATAAAATAACATATTCTGAAAGAAAGATTACAGTGGTAGATATGGGTTCGGGGTTCAAGTTTATATACCAGGGGTGCCAAAAAAAAAAAAAAGGTTATAAGTGGACACTTGGCCAATGTTGCTCAAGGAGTAGTTCACCATAATCAGAATTGTCTGGATGCTGATGGTAACCACTTTGAGCACCTCTTGTAATTTCAAAAGTCAAACTTGACTTATATTCATCTTTTGTTATTGTTATATATTGAGTATTACAATGTTTTTATTTTTCTTCCTGCAGATTCAAAATCACCCCCAGAGAAGCTCATTGCTGGGATCCTGGGAGTCTTTTGTGTCGCCTTGATGTACACTGTAGTTAGAATGATGCATTTTCTTCCCAGTAAGTACAGTTTTGAAAGATTATAAGGGAGCTTTTCACTTTACCAATCATCAGTGCCTCTAAAATTTTATAATAGAACTCTCATTTTAATGTGTGCACTAAGAATTAATATGGAATGTTATTTTGAATTTCAAAAGTAGAAATAACAGAATGATTCTATAGAATATTATATGTATTTATATTCAGATTTCATTACTCAAAGATATGCTTTCTTAATAATTAGTCATGGGCCTTTTATTCTGATTTTTTAAAAATTGTGTCTGATTCAAATCTCTTAGACCTTATTGAGAAATACAAATTAATTCCTGAGATTAGTTAAACCAATGCTGTAAGAAATGGTGACGATTGATCCTTCAAGCATGTGAAATATTTCTTTCCCAAATCATCATTACTTTATTAATTTTTTGTAGTAAAATCAATTTTATTTCAGATTTTTCCATTTTAAACAATACAACAAATTTCAAACTAACACACTAAAATTATTATGATTTATTTAGATCAATATTAATTTTTAACAATAATTATTTTGATTATTTTTCTAGCTACTGTAATACCAGAGCAGAATAATTCCCCCTTGACAACAGGGATCCAGAAAGGTACAGAATAATTTTCAAAGTTCTGATATTAGTACAGTTTATCATTTGTCTGTAACTCAGGGTAGGTAAAAATAATAATAGGGTTTTTTTTGGAAAATATAAATTATAATATTGGGCTATAAATGTCATAAGTAATAATTTTAGGATAATGCTCCTTCTTATGGAACAATATGAAGAAATGTTCATTGTAAATCACCACACTCATTGTTGTTGATTGGCTTACATTTCCTCCTGCTATACTATGAGACAAATAATTTTGCTGTCCTGAAAATGTGGTTTTGTTCATTGACTTTCATGACAAGTGTTAGAGTGGATATTTATGTTTGTGTGTTTGCTTAATTTGGGCACATAAATTAGGGAGTAAGAGGCTGACCCTTGTCTGTGAGTGTGTGTGATTATATTTTGTTTTATATGTACCAACCTGTGAGAGTGCATAGTAATGTTATGCACATACATGATTATACTTATACCAATATGTAAATTATTTTTTTTAATTCAAATTGTTTTTGGATAATAATTTCTTCAGCATATCATCGTGGTTGTTGTCCAAAGGAGTGGTTCACATATTCCGACAATTGCTATTATATTGGCACTGAAAGAAAAGTATGGACTGAGAGTCAGATGGTCTGTGCTTCTAAGAACTCTAGCCTGCTTTACATAGATAATGAAGAAGAAATGGTAAGATTTTAAATGTTTCCAATATTTTATTAAAAGACTGTTTTGATCTACATTATATTTGTAATATTCATTCATATTTTTGTATATCTTTGTAGTTTATTTTGAAGTCTGTTAATATTCTATTGTTTAACTGTTTGATATTTTATTTATATTTCATGCCATTAATGCACATTTAATAATTTCCAGTTTTTACTTTCCATAGACAACCATGTTTGTCTAAATGCTCTTGTCTAAAATAAGTTTTGTTATTATTAAATTTTGCTATACAATTAAATTATATCAAGGAAACTAAACATATCATGATTGTGCAGATTGATTATAAACTGAAATGACTGATATAATTAGAAATCAGAACATGAAAGAGAAGTTTCCAGCCCACAGTAGGCCACTCCTGTGGGTTTGTTGTTTTGTTTTTGACTCCCAGATACGGTTTGTTGGGATTACCATGTTAACCTTAAAGTTTATAAATACTTTCATATCCAGTATCTCCTGTAATCCTCACAAGACTCTTGTGGGCTAGAGCAAGCATGCCCACATTACAGGTGATGAACAATGACTCAGGAAGTTAAAAGATTTTCCTAAAGTCACCGAACCAGTGAGTGGCAGAGCTGACCCTTAAAAATCACCTCTGGCTCCAAGTCCACGGTCAGTTCCAAGGCACCACACGATTTCTTTGGACAGGTTGTGCGTGCCAGTTTTGCCCCTGTCAACCTTACCTTGAGAACTTCACTAATTTCAATTACTATTGGTCTCCCCAAAACAGTTTATTTGTTTTTTTTGTCTGTGTCTGAGAACTTTCTCATTTGAATATGCTCCTGGGAAGATGACAGCTCAATTTCTCACTATACAATAAGGCATACACTGGCAGATTGCTTCTTCTCTGAAGCAGGATTCCACTTTAGGTTTATGATCGAGGCTTTCTAAAGCTTCAAAAGCAGCCAGAAATGTAATGTCCACAAAACCAGCTGTCCCAGGACATAAGGACTTCAGAGACCCTTCATGATAGCCAGCTCTTCTGATGTCCCAAATGGCATCTGTCCCATCATATGCACTTTAAAATACAGACAATAAATATCTTTTCAATTCTACTGAATTGTACCCATCCTCTGTACATTTAACGAAGACACCATCTCTAGGAGGCAAATAAACTACTGTCCTCCCAATAACCAAGTTCCTTTGAGATTGACTCTTAGTGAAGCAGGGTTTCTGATGTGTGATTTTTTGTGTGTGCCGGGATTGTGGTCTCATGGAACAGAAGATTGGAGACACAGACCAGAGAAAGTTGCAGAAAAGGACAGTTAATTAAAAGAAAAAATACATTTCAAAGAAGCAGAAGTGGGAGAAACAGTAGAGAATGGCTCAAGGGCCATTATTAGAAAAGAAAGTACACTCCAAAGAGTTTGGAGGGAGCCGAGCAAAAGGCCCCTCCTGTGTATTCTTTCACAACTTCCCCTTCCCCCTATTTAATGACTATTATGATTTTTAATATTGCAAATTATCTTTGCTTAAATTTAAGCTTCATGTACTAGGGATCATTCAGTACGTATTTTATGTGTCTCCTTTCATTCCCATATGATATTATTGCAATTCATCCATACTATTGCATTTATCTGTAGTTAATTTTTGTTGCTGTTTTATATGCATATGACATTTTAAATCTATATTATTCAGAATATGGCTCTCTTAATGTGGGTATCATGAATAATATTTTATGAAAATACTTGTGGACATCTTTTTTCCAAATATTATATTTATAATTTATATATTACATACACATTCTGTAGAATATATTCTATTTATATAAGATCAATATTTATAATAGTTTTAAAATAAAACTATATTATTGTAATTATGTGTGTATAATTATAATGTATTATCTTCTATGTCTTAGAATAAAATTACGGGGTCATAAATGTATGGTATGTTAAATTTATTAAATTATTCCAGCATTTTGTTTTTTGTTCATTGAGTCAATACACATTTTACCAAATAATCCTTTGATTTAAACTTTAGTATTATCAGGAATTTTAATGTTATAACTTTTATCATTATAGAAAAGTATCATGATGACATTAATAGGTATTTTCCTGATAACTCTTAGGTGGAACACATCCTACTGGGTTACTAATCATGACATTCTCTTCTGTGAGAATGACCAGTACCTGCCATGTTTCTTGCCCATTTCTCCTAAATGTTGTCTGCCATTTTCCATCCTTGCAACTCTTCGTATATTTTGGATATGATCTGTTTTTTGAAGTTAGGAGATGCAAGTAGCTTTTTTGACCCTGTGAGTTACATGTTTATTCTCATACTGGAGTCTTTTAATGACCAGAATTTATTAATGTTAGCATAGTGTACTTTATTATTTTGGGTGTTAATAATCATTTTGGATCTACTTCTGGAATCAGTCAAGGCTTATGAAAATAGTTTCCTACATTACTCTCTAGGTTTTAATTTTTTCCTTTATTATCATTATCTAATTGATGAATCATAATTTGTAGCAAAGATTATTTTTTCATAAATAACTGTATATGCATATATAATTCTCTCTCTATATATGTTAATCTGCTTATATAGATAATACATATTATACATATTTTTATATAGATAATAAATAATGTATATAATATTATATGTATATACATATACATACACACAGTAGTTGTCCCTTTATCTGTGGGGGATATGTTCTAAGACTGAAATTTATATATACAATGTTTTTTCTTAGAAATAAATACCTATGATAAAGCTTAATTTATAAGTTAGGTACAGTGAGAGATTAAGAACAGTAGCTAATAATAAAATAGAACAATTATAAAAATATACTGTAATGAAAGTTATGTAAATATGGTCTCTCTCATTTCTCTCTCAAGATATATTGCTTTACTATAGCCACCCAGGCTGAGGTATGACAGAAAAACTAGCACAGATTTTTTTTTTCCTTCACAATTTCATGGATAGAGCATTGTTTCGTACTGTAGGTTTTAGCTATTTCTGCATGAGTTTGTCTTTTTTTATTAAATTGAGAACTTCCACTTTTTCACTTAGAGGAGGCAATTTAGCCTCTCTTTGATATATTTGATTGTCGTTATCACTAGTCTGGTGCTTTAGGACCATTATTAAGTAAAATAAAAGTGACTTGAACACAAGCCCTGAGATGCTGTGACAGTGGATCTGAAAACCAAGAGAGCTGCAAATGACTAACGTTAAGGGATGGGGAGCATATACAGCGTAGAGATGCTGGGCAAAGGGATGATTTGTATCCAGGGAGAATGGAGTGGGACAGGGGGAGTTTCATCATGTTACTTAGAACTACACACAACTTAAACTTGAATTTTATAATTTTGGAATTTTCCTTTTAATGCATTTGGGTCCTGGTTGACTGTGGGTATCTGAAACAGCAGGTAACTGAAACCACAGATTAGGGGGACTACTGTATATAAATCACAGTCTACACAGTCTACAGCAGTTTGAGTAGCATGGAGAAACTTATCTCCCTTTTGTGCCTTTACTGTGTCCATTGACAATATAATTGTCTTAAATATTTTATCAATATACATTGAGAATCACGTGACTGAATGTTATAATTTCCTTCAATTTATAATTTTTTTCTCAACTATCAAAAAATTTAGAAAACAGAAGAGGAGGAAAATCTATGTATCTAATAAGATTTTTATTCTTGGTTTTCTTTTCCTTCCTGATTATCCAAGAGTCGCTCTTTTATTATTTAGTTTCTGCTTAGGTTATTCCTTTTAGCTATTCTATTAGAATGGGCCTGGTGGTGACACATTTTCTTAGTTTTTCTTTATCTGAGAATGTCTTGATTTCCCCTTCATCACTGGACTTTGCTATGGTTTTGGTTGGAATAAGGCTGTTAGCATCTAAAAATTTTCTGTCTTTCTAACCTGCTCATTTCATGATCCTTTGAAGGAGAGAAAAGGCTTTCCTTGGGACCTCTGTCTGTACCCATGGGTGTTTGTGGTTTGTGGTTCCTCCAGTATCCAGTCTGGGATAAATAAGGTAAAAAGAAATTCCAGGGAGCTTACTGTCATCTCATTCATCAGGTCCAGTTCTGTCATCTTTCTCATCATCTTTTGAATCTTTTTATGTCAAGGGAGTGTAGCTGTATGAGTATTTAGTGAGATAGAAAACATCCACCCCATCTTTCCAGAACAAGAAGTCTGATCTGTAGCAGCTTTAATTTCATTTTCTTAAGACCAATGGTCCTGAGAATCTCTTCATGTACTTATTTGTCACCCTTTTTAAAAATTTGTATTGAATATATTAGCGTGATATTAGAGCCTTTAAATCTCCAACTATAATCATTGAGTTGTTTATATCTCCTTTTAATTTTGTCAGTTTCTACTTCATGTGTTTGAAAATTCTGTTGTTAGGTGGTCACATGTTTATAATTGTTTTATCTTCTTGTAATGCAATTGTTAACATTTTGAAATGTTTGTTTTTATTTCTAATAATATTTCTTGTTTAACAAGCCATTTTGTCTGATATTAGAATGGCTATTTCTGCTCTCTAATGGTTACATTTTTAGGGTGTATCATTTTTTCATCTTTTTGCTTGCATTTTTGTCCCTTTGAAATTAAAGTGCACTTATGATAAACAGCATATAGATGGATCCTACATTTTCACTCAGTATAGCAATTTCCATCTTTTGACTAAAATGTTAATTTTATTCACATTTATATAATTATTGGTTTAGTTGGATTTAGGTCTGATGTTTTGCTTTTTGTTCTATGTGCATGTCTTTAATTTTTTTCTTCCATATTCCCTGACACCTTTTATCTTAAACACATATTATTTTAGCTTTCCATTTTAATTCCTCTGTTGACGGTTTGGCTATATTTTTTATTTTCTTAGTGGTTGCTGCGGATATTACAAATATATGCTTAACTCATCACGGTCTACTTCAAGTTAATTCTGACTAAATTCCTGTAAAATACAGAAACTTTGCACCAATATAGCTCCCTATCTTCTCCCATCTGTTGGGCTCTTACTAGTCCTTCTAAAAACGTTGTGTGGAGACAACAAGCATCACACTCTTTGTGATCCGGCATTGATGATTTACACAAGGATGACTCAAATCACTCTAGGGATTTTTGCAACACAAAATAAACAAATGCTAACAAATAGGTTTTCTTCCTCCCACCCGCGAACAAAGCACCCATTTACCAGCACAAAGTTGCATCCATGTATGATATAGATCCAACCATACAGTGTTATAATTATTGCTTTAAATAGTCTTCTTTTTAGAAGAAATCAAAAAAGCAGAAACGCAGATGCTTAAGTTTACCTACGTTTTTATATATTCTACTGCTCTTCCTTCCTTCCTGTGGATGTGAGTTACCATCCAGTATCATTTACTTTTAGCTTGAAGAACATTTTATAGGACAGCTCTGTTAACAAGAAATTCTCTGTTTTTGCATATGTATAAGGTCGTTATTGCAACTTCCTTTTTGAAGGACTATTTTATTGAATTTAGAATTCTTGCTTGACAGGATTTGTTGTGTTTTTTCTCTCCAGTACTTTCAGCTTTTTAAATATGTTACTCCCTGCTTACTATTCTTCATTATTCCTGATAAGAACTCATATATTAATCATATTGTTATTTTCCTATATGTAAAGGGTAAGTTTTCTTTTGCTTTCTTCAAGTTTACCCCTTTTTTGTTTGCTTTTTATTTTACATTTTGTATTGTGGTAAAAACAGTCAAGATAAAATTCGCCATTACCAATTTAAAAAAAAAACAACACAAAAAACACAGACATGATTTTCTTAGAGCAGTTTAGTTTTACAGCAAAATTGAAACAAGACAGGGATTTTCTATATACCCCTATTGGCTTCTCATCACTATTGTGTGAATAGTGTTCAGAACAAATGTGGATTCTAGGAGGGAAAATGTGGTCTAAATGCTGCTGGAAGTGGGATAAAACCCATTCACTCATTTTCACATTATTACTGACTCAATCTATGTCATACTCAGCATTTTTTGTCACAATTATTTCTTTGTCTGTGTCACAATGTTTTTCAGTCGTTTGATTATAGTGTTTTGAGAAGTGGATTTCTGTGCTGATTGTATTTGTGGTTTGCTGAGTTGCATATACCTACAATACTTTTAAAATTAAATTTAAAAGGTTTTTTATTCATTACGCCTCAAAATTATTTTTCTGTCCTTGTCTCTCTTCTTATTCTCAGTGTATATTTATATGTATGTTATTTTTCCAGACTACATCAAAGGTCTTTGAGGATCTGATTATTTTTATCCTTCTTTTACTATTTTTTGGATAAATAATTTTTAAAACTCCATCTTCAATTTCACTAATTCTCTCTGTGTGTCTCAAGTTTTAGGTACATATAGTAAATTTCGCATTTCAGGTAATGTTTTTTAATCCACAATTTCTATTTGATTCATTTATGTAGTTTTGTGTTTTTGGTTTTTTTGAGGGCAGTGTCACTGGCCCTCATATGTGGGACCCAAACCGGGGCCGCTGACTTCCCAAGCCAGCACTTAACCACCACGCCACTCGCCCGGCCCTGTAGTTTTTATTTCTCAATTTGGTACATGTTTTGTCACTGCTATCATATTCAAATATAATAATTTGAACATATATTTATAGTAATTGTTCTGAAATATTTTTTCTAATAAATCTAACATCTTATCTCAGTAAAAGATTTTTTTGACTGTTTTCCCTGAGTATAGGAGACTTTTTTTGTATATGTTCTAATCTTTCATGATTAGATATTTTTGATAATACTATATAGTAAACATGGATTCTGTTCCATTTTTCTTGGATTTATTATTGTTTGTAACTTGCAAAACTTTCACTGCAGAATCTTCACTTAGAGTGTGCTTTTTTATATATTTCTCAGCTTCTAAAATTATTCTTGTTTATTTTTATTTTTAGCCTGTTTTTTTAAGGATTCCTCTTGTGTATGCAGACCTTGGTTGACAGCCAATGATTATATATTTTTAATGTACTCATGTTCAAATACCTCCAGTCAATAGGGCTTCCACCTTCTGTTATTTGATGTACCTTATGTGTGTATGTGTGTACAGGGGAGTGCTCATAACTTGGCAATTTGTTTTCAAGTTCCCCTTGGCTTTTACTTTTTACTGGGATTATCTTTATCTTCTCTGCACTAGCACACATTTGTTTCATCAGCTAAGAATGTGTAGAGAGCTAATGTCATCTCATCTGCTGTACTCTCCCTTTTATTTCCTCTCCACTGTATTTGTGGCTGGCACTGTGTGGGCACACAGGAGAATACAAGCTCGGGCTAGAAAAAGTGTGGGTTTTCCTTTTTTTAACCTTATAAATTCAGCACTTTGAGCTGAAAAAATAGTGGGCAATTTAGCACCCCCTTCCCCACTCAAGTCTGCCCCTGTGGTAACAACACCATTGATTTTTGCAGCCTCCTCTGAATTGTAAAACTACACTTCTTTTTACTCACTGAACTGGAGTGGGGATGAGGGGGCAATACGAGAGCAGTCCTAGGCAAGAAGACTACAAATTTGTTCCATTCTTACTTGAATTTCTAGGTGCTTTTCCAACAATAAATATTAGGTTGTCAGAAAAGTCATGATGCATTTTTGCAATGAAAACCAGAAAAAATGTCATGACTTTTCTTTTATTATCATTATTATTATTAGTTACAGATGTACAAAACAATGCAATAGTTATCTTTTTCACCTTTTCTAAAGTGACTATGCCCTCCCCCCTCCCCACCCCCGATATCATACATATCTATTACAATTCCATTGACTCCATCCCCACACTATATTCCACATCCCATGACTATATGTGTTAAATTATAGTTGACATATAATATTATTCAGTGGCAGCTTCAGATATACAGTGCAGAGGTCAGGCCACTACATCATCCATGAAGTGGTCTCCCCGAAAAGACATGAGTCCTTCTGATCCCCAAGGAAAATATTTACAACCTTATTGATTATATTTCCTAAACTCTCTCTTCTGTCTCTGCAGTAGTATTGTAGTTATCAGTTTGTGTTGCCTAGTCCCTTCCCCTTCTCCCTCATGCCCATCCCCATCCCATCTAGCAATCATCAGTTTTTTCTTTGTGTCTCTAAGACTATTTCTTCTCTGACAATCCAATATGTCACAAGTTATTCTAGGCTTTGGCCTTTGATCAATTTTTGCAGCCTTGAAATTATTTGTGTCAATTTTCTTTTTCACATAGTCATATTAATAGATTTTCCTAATGTGTCCAAAGTGTGTCAGTGTAGTGTAAATTATATATAAAATAGAAAGAATTCACTCAATATTTCATTAAAAATTTATATTAGTAAAAGCTTTTATTTGATGTCTCATAAACTTTGTTTTCTCATAGAATTTTTTGAACAAGTTCAATTCTCATTCATGGATTCAACCCTCCTACAGAACCAATAATAGTTTGTTGGTGTGGCAAAATGGCTCAACTTTCTATTCCAAACTGTAAGTTTCATGAAAACTCTATTTCATGCCTTGAAGTAATTAATCCTAGAAAGAAAAGCAATATGTAAACCATTTTATGAAGATAATTATTTAAGTATTTCCATACAAAAACCATACAAGGACTTTTCAGATATAGATATAGAAGTATTAGTCTAAGTAAATGATTTATTTATCAAAATATTGTCAGAGAGTGGGCCTTTCTCCGTGCAAAGTCCAGGTCCTTAGGAACTCAAGCAAAGAATTCAATGAGATACCAGAGTAAAATAGTGAAAAAGTAGTTTATTAAAAGAGATGGTACATTTCAAAGAAGTAGAAGTAGGCCTGAGCAGTAGAGAATGGCTCATGGGCCCATTACTGGAAGAGAAATTCATTCCAAAGAGTTTGGAGCGGGCCACACGCTCCAAGGGGAGGAAGACTCAAAAGGGAGGAAGGGGTCAAAAAGGAGGAAGCCTCAAAAAGAGTAGGTCGAACTTCCCAGCACTTGGAGTTTTTATCCCCTTTCTCTAAAATGGGCTGTTCCCCTTTGGGGATGGGACCACTTGATTGGCACCTGTGCAACTGACTAGTATGATCTAGTTGGGTATTTTGTGTCCATTTGTTTCCCCACAGGGGTAGATAATTACAATCCAAAGGAGAGTTTTGGGTAGAGAGGGGATGTAACCTTGGCGGTTGCATTCTGTGGGACATGCAGGAATACAGAGACCCAATGCCTGCCTCTAACTACCTGCCTAGTTTTCCCTTTGAGAGATGTGATCCCCATGAAATCTCTATGGGAAGTTGAGGGACAGGAGGTCTTTTTTTTTTCTGTGTCTGCTTCCTGCTGGGCAAGGGTGTAGAGCTGTACCTGCCTATTTGGGGGATTCATGGAGCTCTCACCCTATCTGATCTTAGATGAGAGGAAGGGGTCTCGAGATCCACCTGAAAGACCATGTTGACTTCTTTGGTTGCGGCTGGCAATCTTGCTGGGGATGTCATCTGTATTCCCAAGGCCCCTGAATGAGGAAAAATAGATTTTAATTAATAAATCTGTTAGCTCCTATGAAGACTGAGGCTATTCAGCCCATCACTCAGGTGGCGTCAAATGCCTGTGTCCAGAATGGGTTTGGAAAGAATCATAGGCTTACTGGCCTGGGGGATATTAAGAAGCCACAGGTTTTAAAGTAGTTATCTGAAGCAAGGGTAGGAGAGTTCTATGAACAATCTATTGTTAGGATTTAGAAACTGATTTACAGACAATCAAGAAGCAGGGGGATAGGAAAATTCCATGATTCAGGCTGGGAGCAAACTTTCAAAACCAGGAGCTGAGGGACTAAGAAACTAGGGAGGGGATTTAACACTTCTATACTTAACATTTCTATAGGAAAGAAGACTTAAAAGTATTTTATTTGGAGGAGTTGGGATCTACTCGGTTGGCCCACAACAAAAGTATTTGGTCATATATTACCAGACTAATAATATCTTATTCTCTGTATTTCAGGTTCTCAGTATCTTCAGGAATGAATAAGAATTGTTTATTTGTGTTTTTTGAAACACACCAGCTTTATTTTGAACACTGTTTAGAAAAAAAACGTTATGTTTGTAAGCACCAGATACTTTGCCTTATCTAAAGTTGGTATAATGCTGCTGTGTGAGGGTTGACCCCTCTGATGATTAATATTAGATGTTGATTATATTTTAATACATATATAATCATGGGATGTGGAATATAATGTGGGGATGTAGTCAATGGAATTGTAATAGATATGTATGATATCGGGGGTGGGGGAACAGGGAAAGGGGGAGCAGGTAGTCACTTTGTAAGGGTGAAAAAGATAACTATTGCATTGTTTTGTACATCTGTAACTATTAATAATAAAAATAATAATAATTTTAAAAATAATAAGAATAAAGTTGGTATAATGCTAACCTGTAAAGAACCTATTTTGAATTTATTTTAAAACCATACAATAATTTTCTTAAAATTATTTCTAATGATACTATTTTTAGTACAGTTTTACATTCACAAAAACGAAAGTAAGACACATACTGAGACTTCCCATATTCCCCCTCCTTATACTGGCAGAGCTTTCTCCATGATCAACATCACTCATCACAATGGTACATTTGCTACAGAGAATGAGTCTACATTGATGCATCATAATCACTTTAAAATATAGTTTATGTGAGGCTTCACCCTTGGTGCTGTAGAATTATTTTTAAATCTAAATTTTTATTAATCTTTAAAATACATACCCAAGTACATGTCATATGTTTCTTAAGCTTTTGCTATTTATTAAAATAAATCATGTATTTTAATGTCAAGAGCTGTTATTTCTAAGTCCTCAATATGGTAAATAATTCCATTTATATTTCTAAATTACTTGATTTGCCCTTGCCCTGAAATATTGAAAATGAGGATTCAACAATGCAGGCTGGCATAGTGTATAAGTCATAGTAGAGTTAAAAGACAAAAAAGAGAGGACATTTGGTTTAAAGAATTATTAAGTTTTGTAGGGGAGACAGCCTACAAACAGGGGATAAAAGAAAATTATAAAGAACACCCAGGGTTAAGAAAAGTATCCAAAGGTGGAATGACTTGGGAGCCAGGTCTGTTCCCTGAATCTGGGTTTTAGGCTTCACTGAACACAGTGTGGCTGCAGATAAATTGACAGCAGACATATTTTCTGAGTTGCCCTGGGATAGAGCAGTTCCACAGTCTGCTGGCTGTTAATTGTTGAGGACAAATCTCAGGCTGTGACTGGACCTTCTGGCCATGGTGTCCTCAGGCAGAGGTGGGAAAGATGGAATCATGGCTAGGACTGGCCACAATAACTGCTGGAGGGTGAATACCAACAGGACTTTCTGCATACATGCAACTGGAAACCTCACTGCAGAAGCCAATGGAGAGAAAACACCATGAAACCAGGAATAAGAGTCCTTTCCCTGGCAGTGTCTATCCCATGCCTTTTACAGGCAAAACAATATCATGTGAGTTGATAAAAGAGAAAAAGTTATAGGATCTAGCTCCATTATCTCAGAGAGGGCAATGAAGGACAGATTTGGAGGTGAGACTAATAAATTGTTAATTGGCAGTCGAGATGACTGTGTAAGGATTATAAAGTTGGTATATGACATAATTTTTTATACAGAAAACCCTGAAGACTCCACCAAAAAATTATTAGAAACAATAAACAAATATAGTGAAGTTGCAGGATACAAAATCAATGTACACAAATCCATGCATTCCTATATCCTAACAATGATTTTTTGGAAAACAAACAAACAAATAAACAAAAAAATGCCATCTTTTTGCAGTTTAACAAAAAAGAATTAAGTACCTAGGAATAAACATAACAAAGGATGTGAAGGACCTATAAACTGAAAACTATAAGATATTTTTAAAAGAAATCAAAGAAGACACAAAGGAAAGATACTGTGTCTTCATGGATTGGAATAATCAACATAGTTAAAATTACCACATTACCCTAAGCACTATAGGGATGTAATGCAACTCCCACCAAAATCCCAATGAAAATTTTTATTTTTTTATTTTTTGTCTTGGACCTTGATTTATTTTTCTTTTTTTAAAATTAAATTTATTGGGCTGACAATGTTTAGTAAAACTATTATAAAAATGCTTCAAGTATACAATTGTATAATACATCATCTATATAGCACATTGTGTGCTCACCACCCAGAGTCAGTTCTCCTTCCATCACCTTATATATTTGGCCCCCTTTATCCTCTTCTACCACCCCCCCCCCTTACCCTCTGGTAAACCACTAAACTGATGAATTTTTTTTTCTTTGTTTGTCTTGTTCCTTCATTGCTTTCAGTATTATATCCCACTTATCAGTGAAGTCATATGATTCTTGACTTTTTCTCTGTCTGGTTTATTTTGTTACCATAATAATTTCAAATCTAGCCATGTTATCACAATGGCACTATTTCATCTATTTTTATGGCAGAATTGTATTCCATTGTTATATATCCAGATCTTCTTTATCCAATCATCTATTGAAGGGCACTGTGGTTGTTTCCATGTCTTGGCCACCATAAATAATGCTGGAAGGAACATGGAGTATATACATCTTTACAGATAAATGCTTGCAGGTTTTGGGGGTATATACACAGGAGAGGGATAATTATCAGATGTGTATGAAAACACAAAAATGCCTGAATAGCCCAAACATTCCTTAAAAAAAAGAACAAGGCTAGAGATATCACACTCCTTAACTTCAATTTATACTACAATGTGACAATAATTAAAACAGCATGGATTTGGCAGAAAAAAAGACACACAGACCAATGGGATAATATTGAGAACTCAGAAGTAAACCCACATATATATGGTCAGATAATTTTCAAAAAAGGAGCCAAAAACATACAATGGAGAAAAAAAAAAAAGCCTGTTCAATAAATGGTGCTGGGAAAATTGGAACCCCCTCTTGCAAAAGAATAAAAGTAGGTTGCCTTCTCTCACCATATACCAAAATTAACACAAAATATATCAAAGTGCTAAACATAAGACCTGAAACAATAAAAAGAATAGAAGAAAGCATAGGTACTAAAATTATGGACCTGGGATTCAGAGAGGATTTTACAAGTTTTGCCTCAAAGGCAAGGGAAGTAAAAGCAAAAATAAATGATGATACCATATATCGAACTAAAAAGCATCTGCACAGCAGAAGAAACCATCAACAGAACAAAGAGGCATCCAATGGAATGGAAGAAGATACTTGCAAACAATACCTGTGATTGTTTAGGGCTAATATTGAAAATATATAAAGAACTCATGTAACTCCTCTTCTTTTTAAATCTAGAAGTGGCTCTTCATGTTTCAAAATGAAGAAGTTGGAACCCTACAAAGCCTGGATGATCTGAGTCCTTTTACCTCTTTCATCTTATGCTCCAATACAATGTTTTTCAACACTTTTTTTTTTTCCATTTTCTCCCTCAACCTCAAGCCAATAAAGAGCTTCACAGAGATGTTTTCTTAGTCTATCTCCATGAAAATTGAAAATCACAAATATACTACATTTTTGTTTATGTACTTTATACATAAAGTGAGATTTTTTCACTACCGTCAAACACCAGTTTTTGTCCACTTGTTGACTATATCACCTCTGTTGAGACTGTTCCCTTCACTCACTCTGTTCTAGCTATATCAGCCTCCTTGCTGATCCTCAAATATTCAGACATGCTTCTTCAATAGGAGATTTCATTAGTAGTTTGCTCAATTTCAAATGGTCTTCTCATTTATCTGCTATCCCAGCTTCTTCACAAAATTCATGTCTTTGTCCAAACACTGCATTCCCACTAAATCCCAATGGAATTGCAGTTCCCTCTCACAAATGGCACTCCCATCCCACTTACTATGTTTAAAATGATTTCATACAACTTTCTGTTTCACCTTCTAATATATTAAATGCATCATTTTATTTCTGGTTTAAACAACAAATATTTTATCACAGCTTTGGAGACTAGAAGTCTGAAATGAAGGTGTCCACCAGGCTGTCCGCATTTTGAAGGCTCTAGGGAAGACTGTGTTCTGTGCCTTTCTCTGAGCTTTTGGTGTAACCCCCAGTTCTTGGCATTCCTTGGCTTACAGACATATTACTCTAAGCTCTGCCTCTGTCAACTCATTGCTCGCCCTTTGTATCTCTGTCTTTGCATCTAAATCTCCCTCTTCTTACAGAATATCAGTTGTATTAATTAAGGGCTCATCTACTATCATTACGACCATATATTAACTTAATTACATTTGCATAAACTCTATTCCCAAATGAGGTCACATTCATAGGCTCTGGATGGATATTAATTTGGGGGAGCACATGCGAGTGTGACACTATTCAGTAAAATGTGAAATACAGAAAATGACCAAAAAGGTGATGTCCAAATCTTTTATCTGTGTATCATTGTAACCGGGAATAATATTTGGTTTGATGTTTGTGAAAACTCAATTCCAACCACATATACATTAAAGATTGCAGAGTGATGTGAAGGGTCTCAGAGAGGGAAAGAAAACATCCTGGCATAGAATCAGAAGCAACAGTTCACTTAGTATTCATATCACCATGACATTTCAAATCTTGAAACACTCTTTACACTTTAATATATCACAATAAAAAAAATAAACTAGTTTTAGCAGAGGGTAATGATAATTATTTGGGAATAATTAGCTCATACTCAGGAATACGAGGTCTGACAATTATGTTTGCAAACTTGCCACCATGCACTTACATTGGCAGCACTGTGCAAACAGCTCGGAAAGGTTTCATAACCTTTGTATATCAGTGTCTCACAGCTGTTCGTGTTGATGTGTGGCAGTGTCTTGGTGAGTGGCATTCATTATTGCTATTGTGTGTTTTTGTGTGCTGTTGCAAGAATGTCTGAACTTGAATTAGAGCAATGAACAAACATTAAATTTCATGTTAAATTTGGGAAGAGTGGAAGTGAAATCAGGGACATGTTAGTCCAAGTTTGTGGGGATAATGCCATTAAGAAAACCACAGAGTACACACGGATTAAACATTTTTCTGAGGGGAGAGAATGTGTCACTGGTGAAAAGAGGTGAGGGCAGCCAATAACAAGTGAAACTGATGTAAACATGCAAAAATTCATTGAACTGTGCGTCAAAATCATCAGCATGTGAGAAGCATAGCAGTCCAAGTAAACATCAATAAAGAAGGGGCAGAGGCAGGGGAGGGGGGAGGAGGTAGTATCTTTGTAAGGGGTGAAAAAGTCAACTATTGCATTGTTTTGTACATCTGTAAAGAATAATAATAATAATAGAGTTAAAAAAAAAAGAAACAGGAAAATCTTAACTGAAAATATTGTCATGAGATAGGTGCATGCAAAAATTATCCCAAAGGATGCTTACTGATGAACAAAAGCAAAGGAGAGTGGAAGTTTGCCGAGGCATTTTGGCGAGGCAAGGTGATGTCTTGGGTTGTGTTATCACTGGTGAGGAAACAAAGCGTCAAAGTGCCCAATGGAAGTCAGTCAGTTCTCCACTACCAAAAAGTTCCCTTAGTCAAAATGATGTTGATAACTGATTTTGATATTAGAGGGACCATTCATTATGAATTTGGACCAACTGGACAAACAGTTAACTAAATTGCTATTTGGAAATGCTGAAAGGCTGTGTGATAAATTTAGATGACAAGGACCTGAACTTTTCACCAATTCATGGCTCTTGCATCATGACAATGCACCAGCTCACATTGCACTGTCTGTGAGGGAGTTTTTAGCCAGTAAAAAAAAATAGCTGTATTGGAATATCCTCCCTACTAACCTGATCTGGCCCCCAATGACTTCTTTCTTTACCGAAATATAAAGAAATGTTGAAAGGAAGATATTTTGATGACATTGAGGCCATCAAGGGTAATATGATGTCAGCTCTGATAGCCATTCCAGAGAAAGAGTTCCAAAAGGGCTTTGAAGAGTGAACTAGGCGCTGGCAGTGGTGCATAGCTTCCCAAGGGGAATATTTCAAACATGACCGTAGTGATATTCATCAATGAAGTATGTGTTATAGCATTTTTTTCTAGGAGGAGTTTGCTAACTTAATTGGCAGACATCATATATCTACCTCTTTCTCGATCTCTATCTCTCTATATATATCTATCTATACCTATAACCATACCCATATCTGTGTGTGTGTGTGTGTGTGTGTGTGTGTGTGTGTGTTCCTCAAGGAGGAACTTTGGGCAGAATTTGACCAAAATGAAGAAGATTGAACATGTTAGTGTTTAGCCACCACATTGTCAAATCTTAAAATCTGAAGGTAAAGTTTAAATCCTCATTCTTTCCCATTTTAACACTTTCAAATAATCGCAAAGCATAATGTGTTCTAACCAACCTTCTTGTGTCCTTTTTCTTTATTATTAGTTTCAGGTGTACAAAATAATGCAATAGTTATACATTTACACCCCTCACAAAATGATAACCCTCTTCCCCCAATCTACTACCCCGCTGACATCGTGAATAGCTGTTACAATTCCACTGACTATTTCATTAGCCTCTCTCTCTCTCTCTCTCTCTCTCTCTCTCTCTCTCTCTCTCTCTCTGTCTCTGTCTCTCTCTCTCTGTCTCTCTCTCTCTCTCTCTCTCTCTCTCTATATATATATATATATATATATATATTATATATATATAATATATATATATATATATATCAAATTATAGTTGACATTCAGTATTAGTTAGCTTCAGCTTCAAGTATACACTGCAGTGGTCAGGCACCTACTTCATCCATGAAGTGGCCTCTCTAATAAGACAAGTGCCCATCTGACATCCTACAAAATCTTTATAACATTATTGATTATATTCCCCAAACTCTCTTTGGTATCCCTGTGGTAACATTGTAGTTACCAATATGTGCTTTCTAATCCTCTCACCTTCTCTCTCATCCCCAACCCCCTCCCATCTAGTAACCGTCAGTTTTTTCACTACATCTTTGAGACTGTTTCCGATTAGTTTGCTCATTTTTCTGTTCTTTAGATTCCACATATAAGTGAGATCATATGGTATTTGTCTTTCTCCATCTGACTTATTTCCCTTAGCGTAATATTCTCTAGGTCCACCCATACCATTGCAAATGGTAAGATTTCATTCTTCTTTATGGCTGAGAAATACTTCATTATATAAACGTACTCCATTATATAAATTCTGAAGGTTGTATACCTTATATCAATCCTGCAATGTACCAGGGTAGGTGATGAAAACATTCCTTATTTTCCCCAAAAGTTGAGCCAAACCTCAAAGTTATGGTTTCTCCTTGACTTGCAGGTTCAGACTGGTTTTCTTCACATGCTCACTGGCCATCTGCCAAAGCTCACTCTCTCCATCGTAGTTGGGAGTGCCCACAGGGAGCTGGCTACAGAGTTTGGGTGTGCTGGAGTGAGGTGCGCTGAGTACTGGGGATGCCCATGAGCTAATTGGGTGGATCATCAGCTAAGACCTCCAATAGCTCTTGAGCTGGCTTTTTGGTGGAGTCCATGGCACAGTTAATATGATCTGTAGCTTATTAATGCACTCTGAGAGTTCTATCTGCTGCACTCCCAGCTTCCACCTGTCCCACATTTATGCATCTAACGATTTAGTATTATGGATGGTATGAGGAAGAAATTAGCCTTCTTTTTTAGCAGTATTTCATGCAGCTGTAATAGCTTGGTGATCACTCACACTCTAACTTTTCCCAGTGAGAGAAATCACAGGCTGTGAAGATTTTGACCCTAAGTGGTGTTACTCTTTGGGAAGGGTGATGTGGGTAAAATCAAGCTGCTCCCTTTACCTTCTCTAATGCATCCAAACTCATATATATCTATATATCTATATCTATCTATATCTATATCTATCTATATCTATCTCTCTCTCTCTCTCTCTCTCTCTCTCTCTCTCTCTATATATATATATATATATATATATATATATATATATATATATATATATATTTTTTTTTTTTTCTCCAATGGCATGCTGGAACTTCTCTGGAAGCCTTGACTTCTACATGTGCTCTCTTGTCAATGGGTGATTGTCTAAGATAATGTTTTCAAAGACTCCCCATTACAGCAGAGAGAGGCTAGCGCCGCTTCACAGGCAACTACAGGGTCCACAGCTGGGACTGAATTCTCAATTTTAAATTATATAATGTAACAAACACCAAGAATAGGCAAGACAATGTTGATGGAGAACATGATAATATATTTTTGTATTAGTTCAAGGAACTGAGCTATATTCACAGAATAGGTTGTATTTTATGTCAAATAAATAATGGAAAAGTACATAAAGCTCATAATCAATGTTTGCTGAGCACTTAGTAGGTGCCATACATTATTCTATATGTAAAAGGTACATTAGTGAAAAAGACAAACTTCCTGTTCTTTCAGATTTTATATTCTGATGAGAATGAACTATAAAAAGCAAATTAAAAATGGTAGAATAAATGATACATGTAAAAACAAACAACAGTAAGAAATAAAACATATTAATAAAACATATTGTGTTCAGGAACACAACTTTACAAGATAACATTTAAACAGACTGTAAAGAAAATAATGAATCTATGGGGAAAATGAAAGCCATGTTTGCAGTAGAAAATCAAACATCTAAAATCAGAAATATTGTGTTACTGGGAAACAATAAAAAAAAGAAAATGAAGCTGGAAGATAGAAAGGAGATGAGTAATAGGTCAAGAAGAGCAAGAAACATTGCTATTGACTATTTGACCACTACAGAGTATTAAAAACAAAAACAAAACAGAAATGATGTACATACTTTGAAAGTTTTTTTAAATGGTTTGTATTCTCTTGACTTCATTACTTCTCTGAGACTAAAAATGTGAACCACTGTTATAAAGGATACAAACATATATCTTTAATAATCTAAAGCTATATCTAATTACAAAGAAGTATTTTGCCTTCTGTCTTTTTAATTGCATTTAGGGGTTATCACTTGAACAATATTTCAGTGTAATAATGATTATTCTCATTAACTTTGAGAACTTATCTGTGGGAAGCCGACAGCCCCCCAGTGTCTGACAAGGCCACATTGCCCTGCTCAGCACTGGATATTAGGGGTGCTGCCTTATGGTTGGTAATGTAATATCTCCTGCCTCTGTGAACCCATGTGCCTTTTCTCCTATAGGAGACAATATATTTACTACACTTGTGACATGTTCCTGTGGTACCCCAATGAGCTAACTACGCAGCCAAAGACGGGTAAGATCTCCTAAAAGTGGGGAGACAACCCAAGCCAGGCGGTAGTTCCATGGGGGACCCCTGCACTGTGATATTGGGGATCAAGCCCCTTGGAAACTGAGGCACAGGCCTCTGACAAACTCAGGCCAGAAAACTCAGGCCTGTGAAAAGCTGATGCATTTGCCTAAGGGCTCTGCTGTGAAAAGTCTCCTCAGAGGCCAAAGGTCTCCAGGCCATGAGAGTTCCAGGCAGCTTGCTGACCATGAGTTATGTTAACAGCTTTGTGTAAATTCCTTCGTTTGGTGCCTTGTTACAGCAACAGATACTGAAGCTTTAACTAAGAAACAGATACAACCCTCTGTAAGATAGAGTGGTGTGAGACCCCTTTAATTGCTAGGTTTTGTATTTACATAGTAATAAAACTTTAGATGCTTTTACCCTAAAACAAGGTAAAAGCTAGTCTTTTAGTAATAATTCAAGTATACTCCCTGAAAGTCTAACTGCTGAAATTTGGGATAATGACTAGGTAGTCATGGTAACCATTATTTAGGAGATATATAGAGACAAGTCTATCCTTAGCATAAGATAGTTATGATAAATATTCTTTAGGTGACAGGCAGAGACTGGGTCTGAGTCTCAGAGGTTATCACAGTGTAAAACAAGATAAATCCTTTAATGGAAGAGCAAGTCACAGTGCACCCTGGAGAGAGCACTTACAGGGGAGTAGAAGACTGTGTAAATCCTGAGAACTACAAACCACCAAATGTTTTGTGATTGAGATAATGGTCAAAAGCCCCTATAAAAGGAGCTAGGTTTTAACAATAAGGTGTGACACTTCTGAGAAACTCTTTCCGGTGTCTCCGCTTTCTTTTTTCTGCCTTTACTGTAATAAAAATTTTCTGTCTTTCGTATCGCCGACTCCGTGTCCACCTTCTTGAGCCCTGGTCAGCGGGGGCTGGCCCCCCGCGCTTATCACTTTTTAAATTTCTTATAAATCACTTCCTGGACATTACTTACTAAGAGAAAAATTCTACAAACCATATAATATTCTTTAATAATTTGTCTAAAATTAAAGATATTTGGAAAGTGAACTTTTTTCTTTTGAATCATAAAACTAAGTCTCATAGGCTCATTTGTATTTTAAAATAAAAATTGATTAAAAATATCCACTGGACTTGCACCTTATTATGGCTACATAATAGGTCATAATTTTTGCCTTTCATAAATTGGTTACTCTAATATCCTCTGAACAATAGTCCCATCATCATTGCATTCAGAAAAACTAGAAATATATATATATATATATATATATAAAATTCTTATCTTTTCTTTTGCCCCATTCTTGTCTTTACCTATTGTCAGATTTAATATCATCTATGTCTTTTAGTCATGGAATTTTTACTTCCCTAATTAGTGTCATCACCATTTCTAATTCTGGGTAAAAATACCATTTATTTCTTTTTTAAATTTAATTCATTTTAATTAAATTTATTGGGGTGACCATTGGTTAGTAAAAATTATATAGTTTTCACATGTATAATTCTATAATAATACATCTATATATTGCATTATGTGTTCACCACCCAAAGTCAATTTTCCTTCTATCACCATATATTCAACTCCTTTTATCCTCTTCTACCATCTCCTTACCATCTGGTAACCATTAAACTGTTGTCTGTCTTTATGAGTTTTTGTTTCTTTGGTTGTCTTGTTCATTTGTTGCTTTCAGTTTTATATGAGTGAAGTCATCAGTTCTCAACATTTTCTGTCTGACTTATTCACTTAGCATAGTCTCAAGATTCATCCACATTATTGCAAATGGCAGTATTTCATCTTTTTGTATGGCTGATTAATATTCCAACATATATATGTATCACATGTTTTTTTTATCCAATCACCTATCAGAGGACACCAGTTATTTCCATGTCTTGGACACCACAAATAATGCTGAAGTGAACATTGGAATACATATAATTTGCAAATAAATGTTTTCAGGGTTTATTTTGTTTGTTTGTTTTTCGTATATACCCAGAAGAAAAATTGCTAGGTCAAACGGTAATTCTATTCTTAATATTTTGAGGAACCTCCATACTGTTTTCAATAGTGGCTGTACCAGATTACATTCCCACCAGCAGTGTACGACAGTTCCTTTATCTCCACAGACTTTCCAACACTTGTTATTACATATCAATAGATGTAGAGCAATCATTTGACAATATACAACGTCTATTTATGATTAAAAAACTTCATAAAATGAGTATAGATGGAAAGTACTTTAATATATTAAAAGCCATATATAACAATCTCTCAGCTAATGTCATTCTTAATGGTGAAAAGCTGAAAGCATTTCCGCTATGATCAGGAACAAGACAGGGATGTTCTCTCTCACCGCTGTTATTCAACATAGTATTGGAAATCCTATCAGAGCAATCACACAGGAGAAAGAAATGAAAGGCATCCAAATTGGGAATGAAGAAGTTAAGTTGTCATCATTTGCAGATGACAGGATTCTTTATATAGGAAACATTAAAAACTCCATTAAAAAAATTATTAGACACAATAAGCAAATACAGTAAAATTGAAGAATACAAAACCAATGTACAAAAATCCGTTGTGTTCCTATACACTAACAATAAAATTTCAGAAAAAGAAATTTAAAAAGTTTCTTTTGCAATTGCAACAAAGAGAATAAAATACACAGGAATAAATGTAACAAAGGAGGTGTAAAAATGCTATTTACTCCATTGCCCATAACTATTGTTCAGTTCTTGGTGTGTTTTAACCCCATTCACCTTGATATCTAACACATTTTTAAAAGCACTCTTCCAAAATCTCCTAATCCAGGACACCTTCCATAACACCATTTTCTTATAGCTGATATTGGCAATAATTGTGAAATCGTCATCTATGATCTTAACTTCTATCATACCCAGTAATTGTGTCTACTACTCTAAATTACATATTGATTTAAAATACAAATGCACATGTCTATACCTTAAATAGATTATGAACAATTAAATGACAGAGATTGCACTTTTACTTTATTCAACTATGCATATCCATTGCCAAACAATATGCTTGCCACAAGAAGTTCTCAATGGATACAAGCTCAAAAAATAAATAGGATACAGTCTCCATGATAATATCAATAATTTCCCATTTATTTATTTATGTATTTATTTACTGACTTACTTACTTACATCTTTTGTTATGCTCTGGTGTTGGTGTTGTTAATTCTGTGTAAAATAATAGAAAAAAAATAATGTAGTAATGAAAGTCTTCAGGAGATAGGCTAAAATCACAGAAGGAACATTGTAAACTTTCAGTAGTTATTTTCATATGCTCCAAGAGGGTAATGTAGGAGTTGTAGAGTTTAAAACCACATGCATTTTTATTCCTGCATACACAAATGAATCTATTGGCAATAAAAGAAAAAATAATAAGTCAATTAGAATTTGACCAACCGCTGTTAGGTGAATTAAAAAAATAAAGTTGTGACTTGGGAGATCTTGGTTGCATCCAGATTTTCAACTAATGAGCCTTTTCCCTTTGGTAAAGTGCTGTCTGATCGCTAGGTCTATTTCCCTAGGCACTTTAGATAAGTTATTTACAAGTTTTATGACATTTACAAAATTCTAGGGTTCTTTGACACTTAAAGTACTGAAGTAAACTCAAAATCCATTTCTGCAATATGCAGAAATTGATAATGGCATCTTTTTTTTTTTCATGAATGTGTAGATTGCCACAGTGGTAGGAAATGTAAGGTTCAGTGGCAAGCAAATCAGCATCAGAGAAAAAATAACCATGATACTAACAGAAATTTGAAGTTACCTGATTTGTAAGTCATTCATTTGATTTACTTGAGAGCAATTTTGAAAATATTTACTGTTTATATAGCCATTTATATACAAATTCTAAGATACTACCAGTGGAGGAAAACACATTTCTATTATATAGATAGATATTAAAAAAACAAGAAAAATGAATCTTTTAGCATGAGCTAAATTAATATAATGAAAACATTTCTTTGTGAAAGAAATGACATATCAATAGAATTGCTTATTTTTAGAATTATAGAAAGTTTCAATTGAGATGTGGCCAAGAAATTATTTTTCCATTACTAGCTCAAGAAATTGCCAAGCAATATTAATTAATTACCAGGATGGTGACCTGCTCTGCCTCCCATCCCACTGTAGTATACATTCAATAGTTATGGGGCCTCTGCCTTGTGTTCATCCTATTACAATGTTCTCATTGACATTATATTTGCCTAGCCCAGTACATAATACCTAACTGAATGTTCTGAATAAATATTTTAGGTCTTGAATTAATAGGTTCTGAATAACTATTTCTCCAGGTATGTCTGCAGATTTTTAACTGTTCTATTGATCAGCATGTCACTTCTTCAGTATGCCCATGGATATCCAGACTCAGGTTTATTTCTTTCAGTCCCCTTTTTCAAAACTTAATTGCTCATGGGAATTTTAGAATTTGCCTTTTTTGATATGTTTCTTATCAATTGAAGCACATTTACAAAAAAACAAGAAAACTGACTGGGTGGTGAACACAAAATGTGACCTATAAATGCTATATCACAGAATTGTACACCTAAAACCTATGTAACTTTACTAACAATTGTCACCCCAATAAACTTTAGTAAAAAAAAAAATCAAGACTGCCTAAGTTTCATTTGGTCATAACCACACATGCTATGCTTCTATTTCTGGGCAACCATCCAGTAAACACCTCCGACCACATGCAGTTGTAGTGTCACAGTTTGAAGTGAGCATCCTGCCAAGGAGACTGTTTCTCACCACAAAGTTGCATTGCGGTCCCATCACCTCCTCCCCTTACGATACACAGGAAGTGCTGAACATAGGGTCAACCATGTAAGTTCGCCTGTAGCTTATTTGCCAAGAAGAGCAAAGAGTTGATTAAGTCTTGGTGTTTATTCTCATTTAAGAAAAGTAATTTCGAAATGGTTTATTGAGGTGGTGATGGTTGTTCTCAAATGACTTGAACCCAGGATGTTTACAAAGCATTGTAACTTTCTCCAATAGTTTTAAGAAGTCAGATAAATATGTACGCATGAAGCTCATACACGTATTGTTGTGGTCAAATTATTGCTTAAGCATGAATTCAGTTTTGTTGGTTTTATTTCATTTGTTAGAAAGTATGTTTCTGATAGCAACATCAGGTCCTTTTTAAATTTCACATATCACCCAAGCATCACTGATGTTTAGCAAATCATCATGACAGATGCAGAGTGAATATATGCTCACCATTGAGAATGAAATTAGAATTTATTTGTACTTAGCATTTCCTTATACAAGCAAGTTTTTTTTAATACCTCCTCTTTCTTTGAATTTTTTTAATTCAACATCCTTGATTCCTCTTAGTATATGCCTCTCTCAGAATCCATAAAGATGGATGTTAACTAGACTTACTGTGGTGATCATTTCTCAGTATATACAAATATAGAATCATTACATTGTACACCTGAAACTAATAAATATTATATGTCAATCATCCCTCAATAAAAAATAAAAAAGTAAATAAAATAAAATACGCCTCTTGAAAAGAATCCTTTCCTCACTCTATCAATTTGTTTAGGGGCTATTATATATAACACTATTGCCCCCTATGCTTAGCTTTATTATGGTATTTATTGCAAGAAATTGTACTTGTAGGTAGTGTTTTTGTGACTTCCCGATAGGTCTGTAATTTCCTATTAGAACTAAATAAAATCAGTAGAACATTTAGATGCTCTGTATGTAACCTACTCCTATCTTTTTTTTCTCAGTGTTCTATTGGATTGTCGGAAAAGTCATGAAGTATTTTTTCGATGTTTTCATTGCAAAAATGCATCATGACTTTTCCTACAACCCAGTATTTAAGACACATTATCTCAGATCTAAAGCACTAACATAAAAATAACTCTTCAGACAAGTGTGGTTTAGATTTCCCAAAAAAAAGCCCACATTCTAAACATCAATTTTTTTTATGAACCAAATATTTGTAAAAATGTGGTTGTATGAAAATATCCACTTACATTTCCTATACATAGATCTTATTTTACTATGTATAAAATTTAATGGAAAATGCTGATAAGCTGAAGAGAACATTTGTATTAAGAATGTCAGAAGATAACATTTTTTAACTTGCTTTATAGTCACTTATATTGTTTATTCTTGAACTTGTTCATACTTACTTGTCCAATTTCTGTCACATACACAAAAATGTAAACCTCATGAGGGCAAGAAATTTTTTGTCTGAATTGTTTACTTTGACATTCCCAAGGCCTAGAAAAGCTCATAGAAAGTGGTAGTCACTTAAAAAAAAAATGTGTTAAATACACTTGTTTAATGAAACATATCACCACACAAAATTTGTTTTCCTTCCTTTCTTAATTTGTCTTTAAGAATTTTGAGTTTGATTACTTTTCCTTAAAATTTTGCAATGTTTTATCACCTTGTTTACTTTCTATTTTTATCTCTTTATTTTGAATAAATGAATACAAATAAAATGTCTACTCAACCAGTCTTCTTAATTGATATAAACTCTCATCTATTTATTTCTTTCATGCTCAACTGGGTGTGTACTTAAGTTCCTAATACTTCTGCATATGATGTCTTTATGGTAGAGGTCCAATTTTATGTTTTTATTTGTATAAAATTTCCCAGAACTGATTATCTCATTTCCTACATTATCTGCAATGCTACCTCATATTTTTTTTCGTATATGCATATGACTTTTTCATGTCTTTATCTTTCCTCCTTTTCAGTTTGTCTGATCTATGTTGTCATATGACTTTGTCTTAACAAAGCTTTAGCAAAAGTCTTAATATCTAGTAGGACAAGCCCTTTGCTTCCTCTTCAATAGTTAGTGATAGGCTACTCTTGGCTTTTGCAGTTTAGTGAATGTTTAGGATTCTGCTTTGAAAGTTTCATAACAAAACCTGGGATGTTAATTGAAATTGAATTGAACCTGTAAAATATTTTAGGATCATTGACACCTTTATTTTAGATCCAGCAGTCCTATCAAATTATCATGCTAAGCATAGTAAATCAGACAGAAAAAGTTAAGAACCATATGATTTCACACATCTGTGGGATATTACACTGAAAGCAACAAGTGAACAAGACAACAACATGCAAAAACTCATAGACAAGGACAACAGTTTACTGGTTACGAGATGGCAAGGGGTAGTGGGACAAGGAAGAAGAAGGTAAAGGGGGTCAAATATATGGTGATGGAAGGAGATATGGTGAGCACACAATATAACATATAGACGATGTATTATAGAAATGTACACCTGAAACCTATATAATTTTATTAACCTGTGCTACCCTAATAAATTTAATTTTTAAATTTTTATTTTTGAAAATATTTTGATACAATTATATAATATGTTCCATATCACTCTTGTTTATTTCTGTTAGATTTGCCCATAAGTGCTTTATAGTGTTTCAATTGTTGTTAATTAATTTATTAATATATTAAAAACTTATTGTTTCTGTTTATTATTTAATATAATAGTTTTTGCAAGTTAATGTTACATTTAGTTACATTAATATTGTTTCTATGCACTGACCATAAATTACTTTGTATTGTATATGTAGATAAACATATCATCATCACAAATATTTAAGTTCTTGCATCTTTAATGTCTTTAGTTGCTTGTGCTAATGAATCTCCACATTAAAAAAAAAAAAGAATCTCCACAATGATATTGAAAAGAAATGATATTAGTGATCCCTTTCCCTTCAGGATTTTCTGAAATACTGCTAATATCTTGAAGTTAAGAATGATGTTTATAACAAGTGCAGACAAGGGTGTGGGGAAAGGGAACCCTGGTGCACTGTTGGTGGGACTGCAAATTGGGTAGCCATTATGGAAATCAGTATGGAGGTATCTCAAAAAACTGGAAATGGAACTGCCATATGACCCAGCAATTCCACTCTTGGGTATCTACCTAGAGGAATCCAAGACGCTAATTCAAAAAAATATATGCACCCTTATGTTTATTGCAGCACTATTTACAACAGCCAACACTTGGAAACAACCGAAATGCCCATCAGTAGATGACTGGATTAAGAAACTGTGGTACATTTATACAATGGAGTATGACTCCGCTATAAAGAAAAATGAAATCGTACCATTTGCAACGATATGGATGGACCTAGAGACTATTATGTTAAGTCAAATAAGTCAGTCGGAGAAAGACAAATACCATATGATTTCACTTACATGAGGAATTTGAAAAACTGAATGAATGAGCAAAGGGAACAGAAACTGTCTCATACATATAGAGGAAAAACAGGGTTGCTAGTTGGGAGGGAGGTGGGGATGAGGGAGAAGGGGAAGGGATTAGACAGCATAAATAGGTAACTACAGTATTGTCACAGGAATATGAAAGACAGTTTGGGGAATATAATATTGTTGTAAAAATTTTGTGGGGTGTCAGATGGTCACATATCTTGTTAGGGAGACCACTTCATGGATGGAATAGAGGCTTGACCACTGCACTGTATACCTGAAATTGATGTTATATAATATTGTATGCCATCTGTAATTGAATATATAGATAGTCACGGGATGTGGATTATACTGTGGAAGGGAGTCAAAAGAATTGTAATAGATAGTATGATATGGGCAGGAGGAGTGGGGTGGAGAATTGGGGGAGGGCGGTTGTCACTTTGAGGGGTAAAAAGTATAACTACTGCATTGTGTTTTACACCTGAAGCTAATTAAAAATAAAATAAAATAAAATAAAAGTAAAAAAAAAAGAATGATGTTTATATAAATCCCACTATGTATACTAAAAAGATTGTTTTAATCATGAAATGTGTTGATTTATAATAAATGTGCTTTCCATCTTGATGTGATTATGTTCTATTTCTTTAATCTATTGTTTATAGCAAATTACATTTAACACTTTTTCTTTCAAAGAAAAATTATTATTACAATCCTGAAATAAACTCAGTTTGGTCATTTATATTAGTTTTATACACTGGTTTGGTTTGGCACTGTTTTAGCATTTTGCAACAATTTTTAATAAGTGAGATTGACTTTTCATTTTCCTTTCTGAGCGCATTCTAATCTACTATGGGCATCAAGGTAATTCTAATTTTAGTGAAAAAAATAGCAATTGTTCCTTCTTACCCCTATTGTCTGGAAGATTTTTTATGTTATAATTATCTGTTTTTTGAAAATTCATTATTTTTGTCCTGTGAAATTATTTGGCTTTTGTGTTATCCATAGGAAAGATTTTAAATAACCTACTGATTTCATTAAACTTATTCTAACTTTATCAAACTTTACAGAATCACCTTGTGCCTATGTTAATTGTATCACATATTGTACATAGTAAATAGTTGTAGCATCTATCTATTTGTTCTATTAACTGAAGATTATTGCCTAAAATAATCTAATCGAATAAATAAATGTGGATTTACTGGTTGAAGTTTTGTTTTCATATGCACGTGTTTAGTGAGAGTTAATATCAGTGACTGATTTTTTAGCTGTTTCCCTCTAGAGTGATTCTTTGATTTCTTCTTCAAAGTGCCCATGTGTATTATTATTATTATCATTATTATTATAACATACTAAAGAAGCTCCAATTACTTTATAAATATTTTAAATTTTAAAAAGTCTTAAATTTACCAAAAAATTGCAAACAGAGAGAGTTCTCATACCCCTATACTCAGTTCCCCTGATTATTAGTAATTTATATTAGTATGGTACATTTGCCACAGTGAATGAACTACTATTGATACGCTATTATTAAATAAAGAACACACTTTATTCAGATTTTCTTGGTTTTTACCTAATGTTCTTTTTCTGGCCATTATCCCATCTAGGATACTACATTTCCATCTAGGCATTCTATTTCCTTAGGCTCCTTTTGGCTGTGACAGTTTACTTATCATTTCTTAATGTAACAGAAATTATGAGTAGCTGACAATCAGAACATTGAAACGTTAGTGATTATGTTGCTATTCTGGCATAAGATTTGGTGCTACTGTCCTGAGTAATAAAGAGGGACTCATAATTAGTGATGTTTTCAATGAAAAAGGAGAAAAGGGTGTTATTTAGGAGAAGAGATTGATCTGAGACATCCACACATATCAAGAATGAAATAATATTGCCCACAAATTGATAAATATTTAAACTAAGCATAGATGGTTTATCATGGAATTTTAATATTGTATACACTTTATATTTTCATAATTAAAAGGTCATGTGTGTACACATATATGTATATATACATATATGTGTTTATGTGTGTATGTATATATGTGTATATTTATGAAAAGATCTTTCTATAGTTTCAACTTATATGATACAACATACTTAATTCCATTCAACTTTATAATAGCACATGCACAGGATGTTTAAAAAGTTTCATTTTCTTTTCTTTTTTCACACAGTATTTACAACCACATTTTATAATAATTTATCACTTTATTTTTTTTTTACTCATAGAGACAGACAATAGTTTAGTTGTTACCAGAGTGTAAGGGGGGATGAAGGTGGTAAATGAGTGTAAAAGGGATCAAATATATGGTGATGGAAGGAGAACTGACTCTGGGTGGTGAGCACACAATCTGATATACAGATGATGTATTGTACAACTGAAACCTAAGTAACTTTACTAACAATTGTTGTTGCCCCAATAAAGTTTAATAGAAAAAAATTTTTTTTCACTTCTGATTGAGAAAGAGATCATGTAATCCTGCTATTTGTTTGTCAAAACTTTGGGAAACTTTTTATCACTGAATTCATCCATTTTAAGTCATAAAATGTTAGGACCTAACATTTCTTTCATGTGTTAGTGAGATTTTCTGTGTAGCGATGAAGCAGAAGCACTGTGGTTTGTGCTGTTTTTTTTTCAACAGGAAGATGAGATTAGAATAATATTTGTCATATTTTTCTCAGGGATCAAAATTGGTTACACATCTCTTTCTTCAGTTCTAAATTGGGAACGCAGGACATGTCTAAAACGTTCGCAAGAAGCAGGACCTTCCTTCTTTGATCAGGTGTGTGTCTGTGTGTGTGTATTTGTTTCTTTGTTCAAGAAATGAGGAACTCTTGAGGTTTCAACCTCAAGAATGTTTTCTAAAAATGTTTACACTGTAAGGTAATTCTAATTGTTTCTTAAGTATTTGACTAGAATTACGGAAAGCAACCAACGTCTGAGGTATACTCTTTTTATTCGATTATAGATAATTAGGACAAATTTATTGAAGAATCAGAAGTTATGATGTTGCTGTAAGATGAGAGCCCTGTCTCTAAACAAAACTAGAAGAATGAATTTTTATGTTTGGGATTAAAGAACTGAATTTCAATTTGAATTCTCACCCTTATGAGTTTTGTGCTCTTATGCAAGGCATTTACCTTATATGGTACACAACTTTACTTGCATAATAGTTGCTTCCAACTATCGTGTGTGTGTGTGTGTGTGTGTGTGTATAATAAAAAACAGATTTTATTTTTCAAATCTAAGCATTATGTATATTTATTAAACAGCTATTTTTTTCCTGAGAGCTCAGCTAGACACTACGAGCTGTTAATATATAAACAAATGTGAAATTATTTTGATGATTTCTGACAATGATGATGCTGACAATAACTTATAAATGATAATGATGGCATGAACAGATGTTGAATTAAAACATACTAAGGGGAAACATTCAACAAAAATTCATGTACCTTACCTAAACTTACCTTGCAAAGAAAGCAATTATCACCAAATAAAATAGAACCATTATGAATAGAAAACTATGTGTGCTGTCATTCAATATGAGCGATGGAAATTTTTTTTATTAAGTATCTTATTGTAGGGTATTTTCAAAAACCATTACAGTTTTTACATTTTTGAAATAATTGTCTATTATTTTATAACCATAAATTTTAAAAATGAATTTTATCTCTTTTTATATAAATTCTCTCTCTCTCTCTTTCTCTCTCTCTCTCTCTCTCTCTCTCTCTCTCTCTCTCTATATATATATATATATATATATATATATATATATATATATATATATATTTCTGTATTCTCACTTTTCCAAACAAGCTATATCATCTCACCACAAGGAAAGAAAACAGAAAAAAATAAATGTGTCATTTTATTTTATACAGGAACTTTTGTAAAATGAAGACTGAATTCATCACTGAGGTAGATAAGAGGTTATAATGCTTCATCGAGGTAGATGAGAAGTTACACTTAAATGATGGGGTTGGTCCGAGATCGGTGGGCTAATCAGAGCATAGGTATGTACATTCCACATAAATGTATAGTTTGGACTGTGTATAATTTTAATATACCCTGAATTTAATACAAGCATGTAAGGCATAGGAAAGCAATTTACTCTGATTCACTTATGTTCATTTTATGTTCATTTCATGTTATGTTTTAAATCAAGTTTTCAAAAACTTGAAAGCTTTTTCTCTCCTTTACTTTATTAACTACCTAAAGTCTCTGACAATTTGAGAAAGCCTGAAATAGTGACAGTGCCAGAATTGGACTTAAAAGAATTGTATTTCAATCAAACTTTTACCTGTCTCCAGCTTTGAGATATGGGACAACTCACAGCCTCTATGCACTTACTTTCTTTTCTATGAAGTAGAGATACAAAACATGTAATACTTATTTTAGTGGATTTCTATACTATTCATATAAAATGACATACATTTGAAAGTGCTTTTTAAACTGTTATAAATTACTCATAGTTGATAACATTATATTAAATAAGCAATATAATATCAGCCACTTCTAAGATTTGATTTCTTTATACATAAAATAATATCCTTTTCACATGTTTAATAATTAAAGTCACATATTGTATGCATAATTTTGAGTTAAATTTTATGTATAAAAGGTAATTAACAACATTTCATTTATAGGAGGCTTTTACATATTTAGTAATTTTTAGTATTTCAAGAAGAGAGTAAAATGACTTTTTACTCATTTTTTCCAGAAGCAAGATTCTGTTTTTATCTTAAAGTTTTATGCTGTACTCTTTTATTCTCTGTATGTCCTTCACTATAGACACACTGGCCTTTACTACTTGTTTACTATGTGACTGACATCATTGATACTAAGTGCATATTATTTTATTTCACTTTTTAAAATACCAGGTTGTATTGATACCCTTTGTTTTCTCTCCTTCCTTCCTTCCTTCCTTCCTTCCTTCCTTCCTTCCTTCCTTCCTTCCTTCCTTCCTTCCTTCTTTCCTTCTTTCCTTCCTTCCCTTTCCTTCTGTCTTTTCTTTTTCATAAATTTTTGACTTATTGACTTAGTAAATGTGGCTCTGTAAACTAAACATATGTCTGACTCCCTAGGGCCCTGTCCTTTTCATTATATAGTGTCTTTACTTCTATTAGATATAATTACATGTTAAAAATTAACTTATTTTAGTAGTACATAAGATCTTGCTAAAAATATTTTGCTACAGAATACACATAATTTTATTTATATTAAAAACTGTAAAAAGCATAATAATGAAGTAATATAAAGCAAAAGTAATTTGATATTATACTTTAAAAGGAAAAGAATAATCTAGTACCCACCTGGCAATATACATTGTTATTACAATAGCATTGACTATGTCCCTATGCAAAAAAAAAAAAAAAGGAATGGCAAGTTAATCTTAAAAAATTTATGATCCAAGTGGCTGAAAGACCATGACTCATATTGGCGTGAATTGTTTTTCTCCAGAGATGAATGATTCCCATAATTATAAATTTGAATTCGCAAATCATGATACTTCTATATCATCACAAAGGAAAAGACCTCCGTTAGCCACACACACATGTGGAGAACAGCGTAAGTACTGTACTACATCTGTTGCCTTGAGGTGAAAATTGGAATCTTTGTAATTAGCAGTGATAAACATTCAGTTTATTTTACCGTCATTAGAGAAGGAGAAATGAGATTCACTCTAATATAATATTGGAATATACAATAAAATTAGTAGATATCGTGAGGGTCTTTCATGCCCTAAAAAAATTATCATAATAATGACAATTGAGACAGCAGTTTCTAAGGGATCACTGAACAGCTAGCTTTAAGTAGGAGTAAATAGGAATGGAAAACATGAGAAAAGAAATATAGATATGCTTCAGAGTTAGGTTTTTTAAATAGTATGGAAACAATGACTTGATCACTATTTACAGAAATGTTTCTGTGTAGTGAAGAGGGTATGCTCGCTGTCTTTCATTGAGGCAAAATAAGTAGGATTGAAAATGGAGCCTGAAATAGCTTCCACAAAAAAGAAAACAACAGGCTACTCTCACTTATAAATTTTTATTAAGTGTTAAAAAATAAATGATTATCAAATAGCATCACTTTCAAGTGTTACTTATAGGAATGAAAACGTGTCATATGTAATAGTCGAAGATTGTAGATATTAAGCATAATGATAAAAAGATTTTGGATAAAAATCAATATGAATTCCTAATTTATGAGACCATAACTTTAAAACCTCTTAAATATAAATACTGCTTTTAAGATATATGTTCAAATGCTATTGTTGAGCTTATTCATAAATGCTAACAGCATTTTTATTATAGTTAGAAAAGGCAAGAATTTTTATTATCATTATTGCTGATTAATATTGATTGTTGTGCTGGTAGTAGTTAATGTTAATAATCAAGAAAACAAAAAAAGCAAATGGTCTGAAATTAGAATGAAAGGGCAAAACTAATATTAGCAAAACCATATGATTTAAAATATTTTTAAAACCCTTGAAAACTTCACCCCAAAATATTACAAATAATGAGGAAAACTGATTTGTGGGCTTGATGTAAAGAAGATGTAAAAATCAAGTGTCTTGATAACTACAAAAACAAGGAAAATGTGAAGAAAGGAAAATGCCATATTGATAAGACCAAAATCAAAAATAAAATTTTTAACTAAAAATACTAGAAATAAGTTTATTACTATAAAGTTGTACTAATGAACACAAAATAAGACATACACAATGGAAATAGCAACTATTCAAGGATAAAAGACAACCTTTTAAAGATGTAAATCTTCTATATTTATACATTTAATGCGATTTTGTTGAAAGACCAATGTACTATATTTTAAAAATGGCAGATTCTTGAATAGCTCATTTTAAAGTTCTTAAGGCATGTATGAAGTATAATGATAGCTAAAGCATTCTGAAAAAGAAATGTAATACAATATTATGGGTGATTAAAGCTATAAGTACTCAAACATATTATAAAAGTAAGGATGTTTTGATTAAGGTTGATTGGAAAGACAAATTAAAGAATATAGGAATAAATGTGAACATATATAGGAATGTATTATATGCTAAAGGTGGTATTTCATATCAATGAGAACACATTGATTTATTTAGTAAATATGTTAGAAAAATCCAGTGCCCATTTGAAAAAGAAAAATTTTTGTAAATGTGAGTTTCTACCTCATTTATTACACACACATAAACACACACACACACACACACACAAACACACACACACACAGAAATACCAAATAGACTAAATAAAAAAGGAAAACCATATAACTAATAACGAAACATGGGCATAATTTATTTTATAAATTCAGAACAGTGAAAGCAGTTTTGTTCATACTAAAAAATTCATAACGGTTTGAGCAAGTCAACCATTATTCACTTCAGCACCCCAAAAGTATTATAAATAGAGTTAAAACAAAAATGATATCTGAAATATTTGCAAAACATATGACAAGAAATGAACTAATATTTGTGAGGGGAACCTAAAAAGTGAGGTGAAAAAGACTGTTAATACACATACAAGAAGTATCAGAGAAATAACATAGAGTCATAATCTAATCATAATAAGAAATGTTCAATCTTTTGTCATCTTATTCATCACAAGAAAAATAAAGTTAAAATTTTAAAAACAGTATTGCTTATCAGATTTATACATTTAAAAACTGAATAATATTACATTTAAAAATATACATTTAAAAACTGAATAATGCAGAGGAAGATGTGAAAAAAACAGGCTTTTAAATGTATACTTGGTACTATGTAGTTGGTATAGCCTCTTTGAACTGAAATTTTCAATCACTACAAAAATTTAAAAAACAAATACCCTTTGACTCAGTAATTACCCTTTTGGGCCTTTCTCCTAGAGAAGTATTCAAAAATATGAACAGGTGTGTATGAAATGTTATTTATATCATATCTAATAATGAAAACTAAGAAACCATTTAACTTTGCATTGGAAAAAAAATAAAAGTCTGTCAGTAATTAGATTTTGTCCATATACCAATGAAACACAATACAAGCAGCTATTTATTGAAAACTGACAACTTTATAAGACATGATATAGAATAACCACTAGGGTATTTTCTTAAGTGAAAACAATTGTAGAATATTTTGTATAGTTTCTTAAATATGCATTATTAAAATGAGGAAGTGTCCATATTTATTATGAAAATTTTTTTAAATGATAACCATGATTTATTCAAGGGTGGAAATGGGGTGCTAGAGAGAAAAAGGAGGGAATATTACATTTTTATAGTCTTATTTCTTAACTATTCACAAAGTTCTTATATTACCTGTTCTGGGGAAAATAATTGAGGAAAAAGCCCTGATATCACCTCTGCATAAAAAACACTCTAATGTTTATATTAAACATGAAGATACCAGAACCCTTTATCCTTTTTTCATCTTTCTCGCTCTTTTTTTCTTTGACAGCATCTCCATTTTTCCTTGCCCGGTCCATTGCTGTAGCTATGGGAATTCGTTTCATTGTAATGGTAATGATATGCAGTGCCATTGTCATAAAATGTAAGTGATAACAGAGAAGTAGATTGCAGCATTGTTTATCTAATGACTGTAATGAATTACTTTGATTAATATTCTGAAGCACAGAAACATAAATTAGAAATATTGAATGCATTTTATATTTAGCTATTAGTCTAGAAACTTGTCAATTATTTTTTGTTTTTGCTTGGACTATGTAATTAACAACAAAAACTCTTCTAAAAATTATGATTATTTTAATAGCATTATTCAACCAGTTGGCTCCAATTTCTTTGAATGGTAAGTGAAAGTTTTGTAATATTTTGAAGCACAAATTGCATGCATCTGTGTACTTGAGTTTAGGCATGTATCCAATTGTGTTAACAAGAAAGTGTGTAAGAGAATAAATTCTTGTCCATAATTCACTGAAGCTTTTTAAATTTTATTTTTTTTATTTTTTACAATGATGGAGTACTTGTAAAATAGAGAACACTTTTGGTCTATCTATCTATCTATCTATCTATCTATCTATCTATCTATCTATCTATCTATCTATCTGTAGAGATATGTAGTTGGGTATGACCATACTGGTTTAATTATCTAGAATTTTAGAGTTAGAATATAAAAGATATTTAATCTGTCTAGGTAAAATCTACTATTAATTCTACCATGCAGAATTAATAATATATTCTCCCTTTCTAGAAAGTTACTGTGGCCCATGTCCTAAAAACTGGTTATGCTATAGAAATAGCTGCTACCAATTTTTTTATGAAAACAAAAACTGGTCCCAGAGCCAAGACTCTTGCATATCTCAAAATTCCAGTCTCCTGAAGATATACAGCCGAGAGGACCAGGTTAAGTATTGTTTTCATTCCTCTGCCTATTTCTAGTCCTACCATACAAGGCAACCCTCTGGAATAGGAATCTGAAATAATAATAGAGGCACCAAGGGTCAAATACCAACCCCAAATCATTCTGCATTAAAAATAAGAAGGCACAAAAATTGCAGGTATTGTGTGTGTGTGTTGTTTAAAGTAGAATTATGCTAGAAGACAGAGTGCATTTTTTCCAAGTGTGGGAAAAAAAATGATTAAATGATCATGGCCTTGTATTTACTAAAATTCTGAACACTGACTTGTGATTTCAAACAGGAGTTCTTTAACTTGGTGAAGTCCTTTCATTGGATGGGACTAGTACAAAATCCAAGAAGTGGATCCTGGCAGTGGGAAGATGGTTCCATTCTCTCGCCCAACCAGTAAGTTTGTACCAATAGGTCCCTATTTGTGAATTTGTCCCTGAGCTATTCTTATGATCACCTAATTGTCACTTTTTTCTTTACCTAATGGCAGGACATCCATATATGCTAACAGATTCAGAAAAAAAAATTCTCATAGGGACTAAATTTAGTACATTGTGGAGAAGAGCAGCCAATACCAGTGATAATGAGTAACATTGATTGTTTGCTATATGCTAAATACTGTGCAAGATGGGTCTAATACAATGCTCATTTTACAAATGAGGAATGTAAAGCAGGGAGGTTAAGTGTCACACACATTCTTTTTTGAAGCCATTACTCAATTTGTTGAGGCATAATTGACATTCAACAAAGTGCACATATTTAAAGTCTAATTTTGACAAACGTATACATCCATGAAACCATTAATAACATCAGGATAATTAACATATTTATCACCTACAAAACTTGCCCTTTGCACCTTTGTAATGCCTTCTTCGTGCCTCCCCTACCTACCAGCTTCTGCCTCCAGGTAACTAATGTGCTTTCTGTCACTACAGATTAGTTGGTAATTTTTAGAATTTAATATAAATGGTGTCATACAGAATGTACTATTTTTATGTCTGACTTTTTCATTCAGTATAAATATTTTGAGATGAGCCACCTCATAGCATGTATAAAGAGTTAATTTTTTTTTTATGCCTGAGAGGCATTCCATTTATGAGTGTTGCTCATGGGTGTTGTTTATCCTTTCATCTGTTGATGGATATTTGGGAAGTTCCCAGTTTTTGACTATCAAAAATAAAGCTACTTGCTATGAACATTTGTGGGCAAGTCTTTGTTTGAACATAGGCTTCTTAGGCTTTTCTTTTGCTTACATATATACCTAGGAGTGGAATGGGTGCATCATATAATAAGTATATGTTTAACTTTTTAAAGTCAAACTATTATCCAAAGGGGTTGTGCCAGCAGTGTGTGACACTTCTAGTTGCCCAACATCCTGGTCAACACTTATGGTCCCTCTCTTAAATTTTAGCCATTCTTATGTAGTGGTGTCTCATAGTTTCAGTGTGCATTCCCTTAATGATTAATGATATTGCACATAAAAATACAGAAATATTTTTATTTCTATTAATTCTCACGGGCATTTTTTGTGGAACACAGATAAGTTACCTGGGAACAGCTTGATCTGCTTTGGTCTTGCTTTTATTTATTATCAGTCAGTATGTTCACGCTGGAGCTAATTATCCCCCACTACTGAGCCACGACCCTTCCATGTCATCTCAAAACCTTGTGAAACATGAGCTTTTACAATATGACTGGGAGAAATGAGGTTGATTCCAGACTCCATGTAAGCACTAAGAACTGTTCCCTCCAAACCATTTTAGAAAGTTTTTTTGTTGTCCTTGAGTAGTTGTCATATATATATATATATATATATATATATATATATATATATATATATATATATAAATTCTCTAGAACATATTTTCACTTATTTATTTGTGATGAGAACTTTTTTTTAAGATTTACTATCTTGGCAACTTTCAAATATACAATACAGTATTGCTAGTCTGTTCTTTTTTTTTTTTTAAGAGGGCAGTGTCACTGACCCTCATGTGGGATCCGAACCGGGGCCGGTGGTGTCCCCAGCCAGCTCTTAAACACCATGCCACTCGGCCGGCCCTCACTTATTTATTTGAAGTACATTTTATTTATTTTGATCTCTAATGATTTAATAAGTAATAAAAACAATCACAACATTAATGTTAATGTTCATTTAATTTGGTGCTTCCTCTCTGTCACACAGTTTTAAGCAATATATATATTTAAGTATACATACACACACACACACACACACACACACAAATAGATCTTCTCATGAAATACTCTTTTTTTTTTTTTTAATTGGGGAATTAGGGAAGAGAACAGTGTTGGGGAATTGGGGAAAGGGTACATTGTGTTTTTCCATGACTCATCAGCTCCAAGTCAAGTTGTTGTCCTTCAATCTTAGTTGTGGAGGGCGCAGCTCAGCTCCAAGTCCAGTCACCACTTTCAATCTAGTTGTAGGAGGCAGGAGCACACAGTCCACCATCCCATGTGGGAGTCGAACTGGCAACCCAACCTTGTATTTAAGAACATGTGCTCTCACCAGCTGAGCCCTCCAGCCACCTCCTGGCAGCTCAGTGGCAGCCCAGCTAGGGCGCAGGTCACTGGTCCATGTGGGAATCGAACTGGCAACCCTGATGCTCAGAGCTCACACTCCAACAACTGAGCTACCCGGCTGGCCCCACATAAAATACTCTTAAAAGTTCTATATAGCATGTTTAGTTTTAATCAAATTATGCTTGCAAGGAACAGAGTCTTAAATGTATAATAACTCACCTACTTATAAAATTAATAATAATTGCAACAGGGATTCAAATATATGTCTTTTTGACTCTATAGCCAGAAATATCATTAAGTGACTTAAAGAGCTGTTTTTACTGATTATTAAATTTACATTGCTACATTAATGGTTAATTGGCAATGACTAATACACAACTCTTTACTGTCATGCATTCCTCTCAAATTTCTCCTCGTATTCATGTACCAGAGGCTCTTACCTTCTTATCCAATTATACACAGAGGGTGCCAAAAAAATGTATGTGCATTTTAAGAAAGGAAAAAAAATGTATTAAAATTACCCTGATGGTAACCACTTTGGGCACCTCTTGTAATTGCAGAAGTCAAACGTGACTTGTATTCACCTTTTGTTATCGGTATATATTGAGTATTACAATTTTAATACAGTTTTTTACTTTCTTAAAATATGTATATATATTTTTAGTACCCTCTGTATGTATTAGGGGATTTTAGAATTTAAAAAAAATTTCTTACCAAGTAAAATTGCATCTAATTGAAGATTGTATACTTTTCATAAAACATGACACTGAATTCTAAAATTGATTTCTAATCTAAATATTTCTTCAAAAAACATTTTAAAGCTTCCATTTCAGTCAGGCACACATGTCAAGAGAATTTCCAGACTTTCCTAATTGGCTGAATTCCAATATAAAAATAGTAATATATAATTTATAATAGAATGCTATTTTTATTTTATTTTTTGAGTTGGCTATATTTTGCATCTCTGTGAATTAGGAAAGGTCAGGCATAGTTCTAAAATCTCCTGAAATGATATTATTTCAGTACCTATATTTAAATAAATACTATTTCATTTTTATATTCCTACATTAATAAATGTAATTTGTTTTCTCTCTCTAGACTAACAATAGTTGACATGGATCCTGGAAACTGTGCACTTTATGGCTCAAATTTTAAAGGTTACACAGCAAACTGTTCAAATAAATATACATACATCTGCATGCAGAAGAATGTATAATTTATTGTTTATAAAATATAAAGGATTCAAAGACACAAAAGCCGTGCTCTGAGTGTTCTCTATGAAGAAAACTTCCAGAAGAAAATGTGTTAAATATTAATAAAAAATATTTATTAAATATTTTTTCTATTTGACATGCCATAAAACATAACCTTGTAGCAAATAAAAGCAAACAATTAATGAGTTTATTTTCTATAACAATGTTTAATTTAAAAATTCTCGAATTATGAACAAATTCATTTTTATTTTTTGTTTTTTGAGGGCAGTGTCACTGGCCCTCATATGTGGGACCCAAACTGGGGCCGCTGGCTTCCCAAGCCAGCACTTATCCACCGCGCCACTCGGCCAGCCCAACAAATGCATTTTTAAATGTAATAAACTATTGTTGAAATAAATTTTAAGCTATTGTTTTATTAAATATGCACAAATATTAAACTAATAAGGCATTTAGAACTTTTCAAAGATAAGATATTTGAAAATTGAATAAACTTGAAGTTAGGTGAAGGGTGTATGAGGGCTCATTAAATTTGCTATACTTGAAAATTTTCAAAATAAAAATTGAAAAAATCAACAAAAACACCCTCATAATTTCAAAATGCCACTACTAATTTTATATGGCACATGACACACTTGGCAAAAATTGAATTGTAACTTGTAATAAGAATATGACACCAATCTGCATTCCCTCCAACAGTGTATGAGGGTTCCTTTTTTCTCCACAGCCTCTCCAGCACTTGCTATTATTGGCCTTGTTGATGATTGCCTTTCTAACTGGTGTGAGGTGACATCTCACTGTGGTTTTCATTTGCATTTCTTTGATGTTTAGTGATGTTGAGCATTTTTTCACGTGTCTATTGGCCATTTGTATGTCCTCTGGAGAAATGTCTATTCAGGTCTTCTGTCCATTTTTTAATTGGATGTTTTTTGTTTTTGTTGTTGTTGTTGAGTTGTATGAGTTCCTTCCTTGTTTTGGATGTTGGCCCCTTACCAGAGACGTTTGCAAAAATCTTCTCCCATTCAGTTGGTTGCCTCTTTGTTTTGTCAATGGTTTCTTGTGCTGTACAGAAGCTTTTTTGTTTGATATAGTCCCATTCATCTATTTTAACTTTTACTTCCCTTGCTTTTGAGGTCAAATTCATAAAATACTCTTTAAACCCAAGATCCGTAAGTACCTATGTTTTCTTCTATGAAGTTTATTGTTTCAGGTCTTACATTTAGGCCTTTCATCATAGCAGTCTAGTTTCATTCTTTTGCACATACCTTTCCAGTTCTCCCAGCACCATTTATTGAAGAGGCCATCCTTTTTCCATTGTAAGTTTTTGGCTTCTTTGTCAAAAATTATCTGTCCATATTTATGTGGGTTTATTTCTAGGTACTCAATTTTATTTCATTGGTCTTTGTGTATGTTTTTCTGCCAATACCATACTGTTTTGATTATTGTTGCCCTGTAGTACAAGCTGAAGTCAGGGTGTGTGATACCTCTAGCATTGTTCTTTTTACTCAGTATTGTTTTGGCTATTCAGGGTCTATTGTGCTTCCATAGAAATCTGACGATTTTTTTTGTTCTGCTTCTTTAAAAACTGCCATTGGGATTTTGATGGGGATTGCATTAAATCTGTATATTGCTTTGCATAATATGGCATTTTAACTATGTTGATTCTTCCAATTCATGAACAAAGAATATCTTTCCATTTCTTTATGTTTTCTTCAGTTTCTTTTAAAAATGTCTCAAAGGCCTTTCATATCCTTGCTTAAGTTTATTCCTAGGTATTTTATTCTTTTTGTTGCAATTGCAAAAGCAATTGTTGTTTTTTTTATTTATTTCTTTTTCTGAGATTTCATTGTTAGTATATAGGAATACAATGGACTATTGTACATTAAATTTGTAGCCAGCAACATTACTGTATTTATTTATTGTTTTTAATAGCTTTTTGATGGAGTTTTTAGGGTTTTCTATATATCATGTCATCTGCAAAAAGTGACAATTTAGCTTCTTCATTCCTATTTGGATGTCTTTTATTCCTTTCTCTTGCCTGATTGCTCTGGCGAGGACTTCCAATACTATGTTGAAAAGCTGAGGTGTTAGGGGACAGCCCTGTCATGTTCCTGAATGTAGAGCAAAGGGCTTCAGTTTTTAAATATTAATTGTGATATTAAGATGTGTGTCTTTTATTTTTATTTATTTATTTTTTTTTTGAGGGCAGTGTCACTGGCCCTCACATGTGGGACCTGAACCGGGGCCGCTGGCTTCCCAGGCCAGTGCCCAACCACTGCGCCACTTGGCCGGCCCTAATTGTGATATTAGCTGAGGGTTTGTCATACGTGGCCTTCACTGTGTTAGGGTTTTCTCCTTCTATATCCATTTTATTAAGATTTTTAATCATAAATGGATGTTGTGGTTTGTCAAGTGCTTTTTCTGCCTCCATTGATATAATCATATGATTTTTGTCTTTGTTTTGTTTATGTGGTGTATCACATTGATTTGCATATGTTGAACAATCCTTGTGCCCCTGGAATCAATCCCACTTGGTCTTGATGTATAATTTTTTTAATGCACTGTTGCATTCGACTTGCTAGAATTTTGTTTAGGATTTTTGCACCTGGATTCATCAGAGATATTGGTCTGTAATTTTCTTTTTTTGTTATCCTTACCAGGTTTTGGTGTCAGGGTAATGTTGGCCTCATAAAATGCATTGGGGAATATTGTCTCTTCTTCAATTTTTTTAAAGAGTTTAAGTAGGACAGGTATTAGGTCCTCTTTGAATGGTTGGTAGGATTCACTAGTGAAGCCACCTGGTCCTGGACTTTTGCTCTGGGGAGGTTTCGGACGACTGATTCAATTTCCTTACTGTTGATCAGTCTATTTAGATTTTCCAATTCTTTGTGATTCAGACTAGGAAGGCTATATGTTCCTAGAACATGTCCATTTCTTACAGGTTATTGAATTTGGTGGCATATAGTCCTTCATAGTATTCTTGGATGATCCTCTTTATTTCTGTAGCATTTGTGGAAACTTTTACTCTTTCATTTCTGATTTTGTTTATTTTTGTCTTTTCTCTTTTTATCTTAATGAGTCTAGACAAGGGTTTGTCCATTTTATTAATCTTTTCAAAGAAGCAGCTCTCTGTGACATTAATTTTTCTATTGTCTTTTGTCTTCTATTTCATTTAGTTCTGCTCTGATTTTTATTATTTCCTTTCTTCTGCTCCCTTTGCATTTCATTTGTTCTTTTCTAGTTCTTTAAGGTGTAATGTGAGGTTATTTATCAGGGATTTTTCTTCTTTCTTGAGATAGGCCTGTAAGGTCTTAAAACTGCTTTTGCTCCATCTCCCCAAAACTAGTAGGATATAATTTTTTTCTCATTTATTTCTATGTATCGTTTGATCTCTTATTTCTTCTTTGACCTAGTCATTCTTTAAAAGTATGTTGTTTAATCTCCAAATATTTGTGTTTTTTTCTGCTTTCTTTTTGCAATTGATATCCAATTTGAAAGCCTTGTGATCAGAGAATATACTTGGTATGATTTCAATCTTCTTAACTTTGCTGAGGCTAGTTTTATGTCCCAATATATGGTCTATCCTTGAGACTGTTCCATATACACTAGAAAAGAATGCAGAGTCTGATGCTCTAGGATGAAGTGCTCTATAAATGTCAATTATATCTATTTCATCTAATGTGTCATTTAGGGCTGATATTTCTTTTTTTTTTTCTGTTTGGATGATCTATACATAGCTGTCAATGGTGTATTTAGGTCCACTACTATAATTGTGTTTTAGTCAATTTGTCCCTTTAGTTCTGTTAGTAGTTGCTTTGTACATTTCGGTGCTCCCTTTTTGGGGCATAAATATTGATAACTATTGTGTCTTCTTGTTTTATAGCCCCCTTTATCATTATGAAATGTCCATCTTTTTCTCTTGTTACCTTTTTTGTCTTGAAGTCTGTTTCATCTGATATCGTATGGGTACACCTGCTTTTATCTGGATACCATTTGCTTGGAGTGTCAGTTCCCACCCTTTCACTTTGAGTCTATATTTGTCCTTGTAGCTGAGATGAGTCTCTTGGAGGTACATATGGTTGGGTTCAGATTTTGGATTCAATTTACTGCTCTGTGCCTTTTTATTGGTGAGTTCAGCCCATTTACATTTAGGGTAATTATTGATATATGAGAATTTCCTGTCATTCTATCTTTGGTTTTCTGATAGAATGGTGTTTCCATTGTTGCTTTGCCTTTTTGTTGCTGTTTATTGCTTCAGTGTGGTGATATTTTATGATTTTTTTCCCTGTTTCTTCTTTTTTAGTATTATATATTTCAGTTCTGAATTAATTTGAGTGGCTACCATTAAGTTTATGTAAAAATTTTTCATATTTAGAGTATTCCATTTTCTTCAACATGCTTTTTATCTCCATTCCTTTGCGCTGGTTCAGACCTTTACTCTCTCCCCTTTTATGTTTTGGTTGTCACAAATTATCCCTATTTATGCTGTGAGTTGACTACTGAGCTGCAGTAACAAGTTGTCTTTTTCTTCTTTTTTTTTAAGTGTTGTTTTTTTTTTGAGGGCAGTGTCACTGGCCCTCATATGTGAGACCCGAACCGGGGCCACTGGCTTCCCAAGCCAGCTCTTAACCACCACGCCACTCAGCCAGCCCTTGAGTGTTTTGTTTTTCTTCTTTACCCTGTATGTTATGTTTAAGTGTGTAGTGTCCTATTTGGTGTAGGGTTGCCATTTCCTGTTTCTGTCTGTTCATAATTCTACTCATGATTTTATATTCTTTTGCTTTTTGTCTCAGATCGAATAGCCTCCTTTGGTATTTCTTATAGTGCAGGTCATGTGTTAGAAAATTTCCTCAGCTTCTGTATGTCTGGAAAGGTCTTTATTCCTTCTTCATATCTAAAGAATATCTTTGCTGGATATGTTATCCTTGGCTCATAATTTCTCTCTTTCAATAGTTTGAATTGACTCCCTCCTGGCTTGTAAGTTTCTGCTGAAAAGTCTGATGATAATCTAATGGGCTTTCTCTTTTAGGTTACCATCTTCTTTTCCCTGGCTGCCTTGAGAATTCTTTCTTTGTTGTTAATTTTTGACAGCTTCAATACAATATATCTTGGAGAAGGCCTGTTAGGATTGAGGTGATTAGGTGTTCTATTTGCTTCTTGGATTTGAGGACCCAGTTCTTGCTACAAGTTTGGGAAGTTCTTATTGACTATTGTTTGAATATACTCTCTACTCCCTTCTCCCTTTATTCTCCTTCTGGTATGCCCATTATTCCTATATTGCTCTTTCTGATGGAGTCAGAAAGTTCTTGTAGAGTTCTTTCATTTTTTAGAACTCTCAATTCTCTCTCTTCTTCCATCTGTGTCATTTCTAGATTTCTATCTGTGATGTCACTGATTCTTTCCTCCATCTGGTCAGCTCTGTTACCTAAAATGGCTATTTCATTCTTCATTTCTTTTATTGAGTTCTAAATCTCCAGAAATTCTATTTGGTTCTGTTTTAAAATTTCAATATTTTGGTAAAATATTCATTTTGTTCTTGGATCATGTTTCTGAGTTTATTAAACTGCCTGTCTGTGTTTTCTTGCATCTCATTTGCTTTAAGATTTTATTAAGTATATAAGTCACAGAAAGCATACAAAAAAAAACCCTTATATTTGTTTGAAAAAAATAAACAATATAACTTGGACTATGTTTCTAGAATTAAGGAGGGGAAGATAGCCTGTTACATGTCCCACTGAAAAGAACAAAGAAGTTTTATAACGTTGTATAATGTATTACAGCTTAGAGAAAACATCACTAAACTGACAAATAGGTAAAAATTTTGCGGATTCTCAGAATTTGGGGAAAATAGAATACCAAGAGAAAAGCAACTACAGAAACTGGCTTCCATTTTGAGGATTTATAATGAACTTGGGGAATCTTAGTTTCTGTTTTGTGGTTATTGTAGAGTACTGGGAATATAAGATAAAGCTTAGGGCTACCTAACCAGAAGGGTTAAGTATAAGTAATTTTCTAAAACTGACACTTCAAAGACTACAATCTCATATAAGAAATAGCAAATACAACCTACATTTCAAGAAATGGTAACAAGAACCCTTGTTAATGAAGCAAACCAGAATACGTCACTCAAACTATGCCTCTTTGAGATAAAAATTACTTTTACTTGAAGACCATGAAGAAGCAGCTTGAATTGACTACCTCGAAAAAATATCTGCACCCCTAAATTCTTTTCATCACTATTTGCAAAGCCAAGATACGGAAGCAACTTAAGTGTCCATTTATATATGACTGACCGAAGAAACTGTGGGATGGAATATTATTCATTGAAATATTATTCAGCCATAAAAAAGAAATCCTGCTAGTTGCAATAACAAGAATGAAGCTGGAGGACATTATACTGAGTAAAATAAACCAGACCCAGAAAGACAAACACTGTATGATCTCATTTATGTGTGGATCTAAAAAAGCCAAACTCATAGAAACAGAGAGTGGAATAGTGGTTGCCAGGGGCTGTGGGGTGCGCAAAATGGAGAGATGTTAATGAAAGGCTACAAATTTTGAGTTATAAACAACAACAAAATGTTAATTGCATGAGGTGATGGATATATTAACTAACCTTATTGTGGTAGTCATTTTGCAATATTCTGTGTATCAAACCTCAAATTCATACATTGTTATATGTCAATTATAACTCATCTCAATAAAGCTGAGGTGAAAACAACCTATTGGTGGTTTTGTCACTAAAAAAGAGAAGAAAAGAAGTGGTATCAAAAGCAGGAAAAGGCCTCTCTACCTCTCTGCCCCTTTTCTACCTAAAGGCTGGATACAAATTCTTCTTTTACAGAAGGCAGACTCTTAGCCTAGAAAGTGTCCACCAGAGGAATCTGCAAACAAAACCTAATTTGTTAGTTTCTTCTCATATTTACTTTTACACAGTTTCCCACCTTTGGAAGCTTAAAATTATTGGTCTTTATCTTATCATTTCTCTATAAATTTATTGTTCTTTGTTGGAGGTGTTATATAAGCTTTGTTTTTTTCTTGTAGGTGCTATGTATGCTGCATTTCTAAGCCACCACTTTAAGTTACTCTTCACAATAGGTTCCTTTTGCATGAAGTGGACTGCATGTATTAATAACCTGTTTTTCTGAACGGATGGTGTATGAAGACTTTAGGGGGGTTACACCTTAACCCAAAAAATAATTTGGAGTTTCTTTCAAATTGGAGAATATTCTTAAGAACAGATGATCATTGTAGTTTAACAATATACTTTTATGGCAATCAAGCTTTTATGGCATTCTTTTTTTTTTTTTTTGGATCATACTCAAGTATTATTTTTAAGTTACAGATTATGAAATTACAAATTGATGACATATGTTTAATTAATAATTATCATTGCATAATAATCAAAAGTGGTTTTTATTTTGGGCCGGCCGAGTGGCGCATTGGTTAAGAGCTGGTTTTAGGATGCCAGCGGCCCCGGTTCAGATCCCACATATGAGGGCCAGTGACACTGCCCTCTACACCTAACAACAGCTCCACCTGGAGTTGGGCTGTGCGAGCCCCAGCGATGGTGTAGGCTGCAGCCCCTGCTGCAGTGGGCTGCCGTAGGCTAAAGTGAGTGGCTGGCAGCCAGTGTGAGCTGCCAATAGCTGCGGTGAGCAACGTCCAGAGGCCAGGGACCGATCTGCCTCACCCAAGAAGAGCACAATGATGATACCAACATGGGCCAGTGAAGCAACATCCTCCGCAACTAGACTGAAGAACAAAAAGACAGCAACTTGTCTGTTCCCCTTCCGTGATTCCCCAACGCTGTTGCCCTCCCCAATTCCCCAATAAAATCTTTAAAAAAAAAAAAGTTTTCTTTTTCTTAAGCCTACTAATATAAATCCTACCAATTTCACTTAACCTACATTTTTTTTCCGATCTCTATGTCCCATGACACCAACCTCCACGTGATCTCTCTTCAGTTACGACATGTTCTTATGGATCGTCACATTTCTGTTAAACTTTTCTCTCTTTTTAGTATATTATTTGTTTCCCTGTGGTGCGTCATTATCATCAGGTAATTATTTAAAATATGACTTAAATTATACCTTTTTAAAAAAACTTTTAAAGTTTTTCAATCAGAATTTATCTCTTCTTCCTACGAACTCCCCTTGGTTTTTACATTTCTCTTTCAACCCGTCATCACCTTTTGTTTTGGTTTGTAATGCTCTTTGCTCATTAAGACACAGGCTAATGGCAGGGGTCAAGTCTTAATTTTGTTATTGCCACAATCATTTATTAGATTCATTTGTGCACTTTATAACTCCAACACTTGACTTTTATGCCAAACTGAATATTTTATACGTCACATTCATTACAGTTCCAAAGGAAATCTTAAAACTTTTAAAGGAAGCTTTGTGTATGTTTCAATAGTCCATGGCAACTCCATGTGTTAGTGAATGTGCAAATCCAATAGTAAGTTTTCTGCACTTTTTCCCAGTAGAAGTTTTGGTTTCTTTATTTTCTTTAAATATCTTTTCATATAGAATTAAGAATTGACTTCCAACTTTTTCTAATGATATAGTTTATAAAGGTTATCATAATGAAACTTTTGTTTTCATAAAGCTCCAATGAGCATATGCGTATAATGCTTGTAATAATGGCAAATAATATGATACAGCAGGAGAAGCAGAATTCAAATAAGGAGGTTGAAGGACCAAGAAACATCCAGGAACAAGCACAGAAATGTTGTTTTATTTGTAGAAAGACATGATTCTTCTCTGGATGAAACTGCTGATATTTGGGTGATGAAACTAGGTTTCAGGAGAGCTGGGGCAGAAGTTTCATGAGAGTCTTATCACATAGTGGAGACAAAATACCTAACCAACTATCTCAACTGTAAGATATCAATAAAAAAAATAATTGGAACTAGGCTTTACTTGACACTTTTGAACTTTTAAAAAATTTACCAGAAATAATTAGTTAATTAATTAGTTAGGTAGTTAGTTAGCTCACTGCCCTTTTTAAGGTCAAGAAGCAAAAACAGATATTCAAGCATCTCTGGAAATGTTCCAGTCCAGTTGCAAAATAACTATCTTCATAAGGCAACATTAGAGGTCACTAATGGGGGAACTAAGAATTTATATATTAAGGTAACTAGAAAAGCATTCCTCATCCTGGCACATGTGAATTAAGTTTCTAGTTATCAGAAATCAAAAGGCAGGGCCGGCTGAGTGGCGTGGTGGTTAAGCGCTGGCTTGGGACGCCAGTGGCCCCGGTTCGGTCCCACATATGAGGGCCAGTGACACTGCCCTCAAAATAAATAAATAAATAAATGTGAAGGAGAAATCAAAAGGCAGTGTTTATATTCAATAAGATATGGGTAGTAATTAAAGCAAATTTTAGGAGTTTGTTAGTATGGTAGGCAGAGCTCTAAGACAACCCTAAAGTTTCCATGCCCTGATATACCCCTGTATAATCCCCTCACTTTAGTTTCAGGGGGATTTGTGAATACAGGCATACCTTCTTTCTCCAAGCTTCTCTTCATTGTGATTTACAGGTGTTGCATTTTTCACAAATGGAAGGCAAGACTCTCCACCAGCAAAAGGATTATGACTAGCTTTTCTGTGATACTTGCTTTATTAAGGTGGTCTGGAACCAAAACCACAATAACTCCGAGGAATGCCTGTATGATGGGATGTGAATCTGTGATTAGAATACAGTAAATGTCAAAGATAGGGCTATTTTTCAGATGAAATTAAGGTTTCACATCAGCCAATTTTCAGTTAATCAAAAGAGATATTATTATCGGGGAATCTGACATATTCAGAAGAACACTAAAAACTGACTATATATGATAGAGACAGGAATCAGAGATGCTCTCCTTGTAGCCTTAAAGAAGCAAGTACTGCAGTGTGACTGCCAGTGCAGAGGGACAGCTTCTGGGAGCTGAGGGTCTCAGTCCTACAAACACAAAGAAGAAATTCTGCCAAAAGCCTCAATGAGTTTGGAAAAGGAAATTGACTTTCAGATGAGAATGCAGCCTGGCCGAGACCCTGGTCCCAGCCTTGTGGAACCACAAATAAAGGAAACAACTATGCCATGCTCAGTTTATGATCCATAGATAATATGAGATTATAACATGGGTTGATTGAAGTTTCTAAAGTACTCCTAATTTGTTATACACCAATATATAACATGTATTATATATATCAGGGTAATACATTTAGAATAACAGAATAAAATTAAGACTATATAAGAAATCTCTTTTTTTTTTTTGGTAGAAAGACCTTTACATAAAAGAAGTCTTTTCCATCCCAAAGGCTACTATTATATTTTCAGGGTAAAGGAAAGCAGAGTGCAAGTAAAAGAGTGGGGAGGACTAAGCAAAATGAATGGGTTGGAGGGTCTGAACTGAGTGTGACCACATGATAAGACCATGCTGTGAGAAAGACACTCTGCCGTGGGTGACCGTGTCCTCCAATCAACAAGGACCTTACACCATAATTCCCTGAAGTGATATTGGAGCTGGAAAAAACCTCTAATTTGTAATTAGGAGGCAACCGGAATTTTGTTCTCTCAGGGAGGACAATTTTGACCTGGATAATTCTCTGAATTCACACATCATCCACCATATTTATCAACATCTGCTTACTCATTGCTCTTGGAACTGTAATGAATGTTTACATGAGTTCTCAGAAAATAAATAGGTTTGGCTCTGGATACCTCTTTAGTGATGATGTAAAAAGTGATAATTTGAACCTATCTTGGGTTTGGCTAAATGAAAAAAGTTGAGATTCATCCTGAACAAATATTGTGAAAATGGACCATCTTTGGTTCATTACAAAGAAAACTGCTTAAGCAGGTAAAAAACAAACAAACAAAGAGCAAAGATGAAATTGCCTCATGGGAGGAACACAGGGAGATGAGATAGTTGGGACAGAAAAATATTCATTTTCATTATCAGCATACCTATACTACTTTTTAATTTGTAATTTAAAATATCTTATTGTGAAATCACATGGACAATAAAGCCAAACATATGAAATATCGATTAAGTAAAATTCATGTTCTTTAACCTGTTAAGCATTTCAAAGATGTTATATCCCATCCTTTATTTTTCACAATATAACTTGAATGCATTTTCCTAAGTCAATATTTATACAAGAATTGAAGAGTTCAGCTTGTAGTCCTGTTATACTTACATTTTGAGAAATAAGAAATAAGAGGTCTTTTCTTCTTTCTGGATCTTATATATTAAATATTAATTTGGATTTTAATTAATATGATTTAATTGAAACATAAAACTAGAAAGCAAACATAGATGTCAATATAAATTTATTTTTAATTAATGTTTATTGGAGTGATATTTGTTAGTAAACTTACATAGGTTTCAGGTGTACAATTCTGTAATACAGCATCTATATATCACATTGTTCAATATAAATTTATTAAAATGTCTTAACAACAGTTAAAAAAAGAGAATAGGCTTTTGATATCTGTGGGGTTAGGAAAAATCCCATCCAGGTTTCAGGCATGAGGACTCATTGTGTCCTAGTCCTTCTTTGATACACTCAGAAACCTATCAGTAAAATGGATTGCTCCCTCTCCCACACACAAAAAAGGGGGAGTTGTTCACATTTTACACACAACTTTTAGGAAAAGTTTTTGGTATTATTTAGTGATTAAGATCTTCAAGGCACACGTAAGTGACTTATACTGATGGATAAGCATAACAGGAGAAACATCTGTGGAGTAAAGAAATAGCGATTGTAAATTGATGTGATCAGGGCTTGTGTCCCTTCACCTTTGAAAATCTGAAAGCAGTCACACAGGAACCACATATTTGGCCAAAGACTTATGATTGTTCTGCAGACTAAGGAGCATCAAGAGAAGACACACATGTGCTCCCCTCTGAGGCTGAATGACACACATGAGGAGGCTGGCCTATGGCACTTTCAGCTCTAAATAAAACATACAGATGGATAAATATCCAGAAAGAACTAGCTTCCAGAACAGTGAGGTAGAGATGGTCCTTTATAACATACCCAGGACTGAAATAATGTGATATGCATGTTTTATGTAAATTTTTAAATATCTGTAGAGAAAATAGACAATAACATATGGAAGAATACATTGCATGCAGTATTGAACACATGCATTAAATCAAACTATTCATGAAATTATTTACCTTGATGCTTTATAATTTTACCTTTAGTTACACAATTTCATCAATCCTAAAACACAGGGTTCCACATATATGAGATAATTGTATAATAATAAACAATTTGAAACATTTCACACATCCAAGAAGTACATAATAAGTAATAATATAAGAGATAAACTTACCATTCTTAGTAATACTGGACCTTGTTGCCCACCTTTTATGCACTAAGGAACCCCGAAATAAGCTGGTTCTTACAGATATAATGATTTTCACTTTCACAAGGTTCATCCAGGACACTTCCGCTTGTGCTATACAATATGCAGTTCTGTGTATTTATGTTTTGAAGGTCTGAATATCTATAAGGAGTAACAAAGCACTAACATATGATAAAAGGAAAAAAGAATGTTCAATGATGGTGTTTTTATTAAATGAGATAACTTTTGAAAGTGTATGAATAGATATTAACATACTGCATTATTGTATCTTTTTCATTCAATAGCCACAGTTTTCATGATATTACAATATTACAAAATAGATTTATTTCCTCAATAATCAATAGCATTGAGGTCAGAGAGTCTTCTGTTCTTGCCATTGTATTAATGGTCTTGATATATAATAAACTTTGCCTCTATTTTTTTAAACATGTATTAGCTAATGTAGCCTAGGAAAAGATGTGGGCGCATAAAATTTGTCACTGTATAGTGCTGCAAACATCAAGTTTATAAGTGAATATGAGGTCCCAAAATTACAAATATGCAGAAGCCTAACATATTTGAAACATGAGGATGCTGAGAATATTGGGCTTCCCCAGAATAAAGAAAATAATGACTGTCCTGTTTTCCCGGGACAGCTCCTGTGCGTGAGCATTGGTACATGCACAGCACATCCAAGTGTGTGTATCAAGGAAGAAAGGAAAAGTCAAAAGCTTTTTCATGGTCACAAGTACACCAACTTCATGTCACTTGAGCACATACACAGATGTTCTAGATGGAGCTAAAATTGTTACCATCCTGTATCTATTCTATTTTCTATATTCTCAGGCTCCAGAGAGGTTATATTAGCTACATTATCCCCGGATGTTACATCCTTTGGTCAGGCCTAAGGATAAGCTCATACAAAGGTCTGAGTGCAAGAAACTTACAGATCTTGGGAGACAGCAGAGCCATTCTCCCACAACCAGACACCCTGTTCTTTATTGTATGACAGTCCAATCCAGTAGAAACGTGCAGAGGAGGTCATCAAACTCTGATGGCAAAGGGAGACAAACATATTAACCTAATTTGAATCTGCTCTGGAAATAATGACCTTTCCAGAAAGTCAGTGTCCAGCATCAGATCCAGACTTCAAATCACTTAAACTGAAATCCTGTTTTATACCTAGTTTAGGAGTTATAGTTATGTGTCTCATATTTACTCACTGTAAGTCCCATTCATTTGTGGAGAAAAAAATATCACAAAATCTCATTCTTGAAGGAATGAAAAATATTTTAAAGAGTTAAATTTTCATGGGACCGACCTTCACAGATATTGAGAAATTGCAATCCAAATCAACAGTTTCTTGTCAGATAAAATTCTTTGATATACCTACTCAACCTGCACTCAACACAGACTCCTTATGCAGACGGTGAAATTTTTCACTTTTTCTTAAAAGCTGGGTAATAATTATGATCATGCTCTCTATATTCATTGCACACTACATCCAAGAAATATGATGAAAGCTATATAATTACCAAAGAAATTATGAATTCAACTAAAGGTCTAAATATTTGAAATTTGTTCATTGGTTATTTGAATAAAAATAATGACCTATTATTTTTTCCTTGATTTCTCTAAAATGCCTCTTGAACTTTATCTGGCATCTATCTTGATTTGGAACCCTATAATATAAATAGTTGAGAAATTTTATGTAGGTTTCATACTGAGTGTATTAAGGGATAAGAAATTAGTTAGTCATTTTTAGTTCAAATATAACCATCCAGTTATGATCTAATCAGAGATTTCTAAGTAATCATCTGAATTGGGCTGTATATTCACCGACATCAAAGGAATTTTAAGAAACCACAATTAAATACATACCAATTCATCTTTGCTTTGCAACTGAAGCAAACTGGAATTCTGAGAGGCACAGAAATCTCTGCTTTCTGCCCAAGTTTTCCTTTCATTAGAAATGAAGTAACAGTTGCATCGGTACCCAATCCATTTTTCTTGACAAGAACAGCAGTCAGAGCCTCACAGACAAAATGAAAGATGAGTGATCAAAAAAGCTATTGGAACTGATAGACGAATTCAATAAAGCAGCAGGATATAAAATCAATGTTCAGAAATCAGTGGCATTTGCATATACCAATAATAAACTAACGGAAGGAGAAATTAAGAAAACTGTCCCATTTACAATTGCTTCAAGAACTATAAAATACCTAGGAATAAATTTAACCAAAGAAGTAAAAGATCTGTACTCAGATAATTATAAGACACTGAAGAAATAAATCAAAGAAGATACAAATAAATGGAAACACCTATCATGCTCATGGATAGGAAGAACTAATATAGTTAAAATGTCCATATTGCCTAAAGCAATATATAGATTCAATGCAATTCCTATCAAACTACCAAGGGCATTTTTCACAGAAATAGAAAATATAATCCTAAAATTTATATGGAACCATAAAAGACCCCGAATAGCCTCGGCAATCCTGAGAAATAAGAACAAAGTCAGGGGGATCACGCTACCAGACATCAAAACCTACTATAAGGCTACAGTAGTCAAGACAGTATGGTATTGGCATAAAAACAGGCATATAGATCAGTGAAACAGAACAGAGAGCCCAGAAATAAATCCAGGCATTTACGGACAGTTAATCTATGACAAGGGAAGCAAGAATTTACATTGGAGTAAAGATAGTCTATTCAATAAATGGTGCTGGGAAAATTGGACTGACACATGCAAAAAAATGAAACTGGACCACCTCCTTACGCCATATACAAGAACAAATTCAAAATGGATTAAAGACTTAAATGTAAGACCTGAAACCATAAAAATTCTAAAAGAAAATATAGGGAGTACATTTGCAGACATTACCCGGAGCAATATTTTCACTGATACATCCCTACGGGCAAGGGAAGTAAAAGAAAAAATGAACATATGGGATTATATCAGACTTAAAAGTTTTTTCACAACAAAGGAAACCATCAATAAAACAAAAAGGAAGCCTACAGAATGGGAGAATATATTTGCCAATGATATATCTGATAAGGGGTTAATATCCAAAATTTATAAAACACTCATGCAACTCAACACCAAAAAAACAAACAACCCAATTAAAAAAATGGACAGAAGATATGAAGAGACATTTCTCTAAAGAGGACATACAGATGGCCAACAGGCATATGAAAAAATGTTCACCCTCACTGGTTATTAGGGAAATGCAAATAAAAACCACAATGAGACACCACTTCACTTTGGTCAGAATGGCTATCATTAATAAACCAACAAACAAGTGCTGACAGGGCTGTGGGGAAAAGGGAACCCTGCTGCACTGTCGATGGGATTGCAGATTGGTGCAGCCACTATGGAAGTCAGTATGGAGGTATCTCAAAAAACTGGAAATGGAACTACCTTTTAACCCAGCAATTCCACTCCTAGGTATTTATCCTGAAAAAACCAAGACACTTATTCAAAAAAAATTTATGCACCCCTATGTTCATAGCAGTGCTATTTACAATAGCCAAGACTTGGAAACAACCGAAATGCCCATCGGTAGATGACTGGATTAAGAAACTGTGGTATATTTATACAATGGAGTATTACTCCACTATAAAGAAGAATGAAATTGTACCATTTGCAATGATATGGATGGACCTAGAGACTATTATGTTAAGTGAAATAAGTCAGTCAGAGAAAGACAAATACCATATGATCTCATTCATATGTGGAATCTGAAAAACTGAAGGAATGAACAGAGTAAACAGAAACTGTCTCATAGATATAGAGGGAAAACAGGGTTGCTAGTTGGGAGGGGGGGTGAATATGAGAGAGAAGGGGAAGGGATTAGACAGCATAAATAGGTAACTACAATATTGCCACAAGGATATGAAAGACAATTGGGGGAATATAATTAATAGTGTTGTAAATATTCTGTGGGGTGTCAGATGGTCATATGTCTTGTTTAAGGAGACCATTTCATGGATGGAGTAGAGGCTTGATCACCTGCATTATACACCTGAAGCTAAGGTTGTATAATATTGTATACCAACTGTAATTGAATATATAGATAGTCACAGATATGGATTATAATGTCGAAGGGAGTCAGAGGAAGTGTAATAGATATATATGATACGGGGGGGAGGAGTGGGGTGGCTAAATGGGGGAGGGGGTAGTCACATTGCGGGGTAAAATGTATAACTATTGCACTGTGTTGTACACCTATTACTAATTAAAAATAAATAAATGAATAAATAAATAAATAAATATGAGTGATCACATTGAAGATTCAATTTTTTTTTTAATTAAATGTATTGAGGTTACATTGGTTAGTAAAATTATATAGTTTTCAAGTATACAATTCTATAATACATCATCTATATATTGCATTATGTGTTCACAACCCAGAGTCAGTTCTCCTTTCATTACCATATATTTGTCCACTTTATCCTCTTCTATCATCCCTTCCCACCCTTTGATAAACACTAAACTGTTTTGTTTGTTTATGAGCCTTTGCTTGTTTGTTTGTTTCTTTAAGTTTTATATTCTACATACAACTGGTTCTTCCCTTATTCTGTATGACTAATCTTGATTGGCATGATAGTTTCAAGATGCATCCATTGTGAGCCTTAATTTTTGAAATGCTATTTACTTATTCAAAACTCAGTTGTTATTTTTTTTCTACAAATATTCTTTGACAATCTACTACATACGCCAAAGATCAGAGGATATTTATGTGACGGAGTCTGAAATGACCCTTTCCCGATGGACATTATAATGTCCAATTATTTATTAATTACATTTAACATTAATTAGGGTTATGATACACAAGAAATTCATTATGTTTAATCATCATCAAGAACAGTGTAAGATGGGGTGGTGGGGAGTTAGAAGAATTTGTTTTTGAGGAAGTGATCTAAAGATGAGCTCTGGTGTGAAAATCTGAGTAAATTAGATGAAAGAAATACTTAAATAAAATAAATATTTTAGCATATTTCCTGAGTCAGAAAAGCCTATGGTACCTTGGGAGAAATTTGATATAATTTTGAATATTATATTTTCAAAATAAACATAAATAAAACAATTAGTTTGAAGTCCAGTCATACAGTTTCCCAGTGATAGTGCCATGAACATATACTATTCTTAGTGATAATTACTCACATCTTTTCCAAATGAATGATGCTAAATTTGTAGAAAATGGTGGTGATCATTGGCTGGGAGGTGAGGGAAATGAAGACATGTGAGCCAAAGGGTACAAAATTCCGCTCAGATGATTAAGTTCTGAGGATTTACTGTATAGTATTGAGGTTAGAGTTAACAGTACTATATTACACAAGATCAGACAATTAAGTTTGTGTACTCAATGTAGAAAAACTGCTGCATACCTCATTGCTGAGTATCACTGGAGTCACCTTTGAAGTACCCCCTTTGGGAACCTATGCACCAACACCAGTGCCTAGTCCTCCCTTCAAAGAAATTCTGGATCTCTTTTCCTGGAATGGCCATCAGAGCTGTCATCATATTACACTTGATGTTCTGAATGTCATCAAAATATCTTCCTTTCAATATTTCCCTTATCTTTGGGTAAAGAAAGAAGCCATTGGGGGCCAAATCAGGTGAGTAGGGAGGATATTTCAATATAGTTATTTGTTTACTGGCTAAAAACTCCCTCACAGACAGTCTGAGTGAACTGATGCATTGTTGTGATGCAAGAGCCATGAATTGTTGGCAAAAAGTTCAGGTCATCTAACTTTTTCACACAGCCTTGTCAGTGCTAACAAACAGTAAACTTGGTTAACTGTTTGTCCAGTTGGTACAAATTTATAATGAATAGTCCCTCTGATATCAAGAAATGGTTATCAACATTGTTGCAACAAGTTCATGAACTTAATTGTCTGATCTCGTATACTTTGAAGTTGCTAACTAGTAGATGTTAAATCTTCTCACAACATGAAAGAAATTATTATTATTTGATATGATGGAGCTATTAAGTAGTGCTACCATTGTAATCATATTGCAATATAAAGTATGTCAAACGAACACAGTGTACACCTTAAACTTACACAATGTTATACATCAACTGAATCTCAATGACAATGGAAAAACACTAAGAGGACAACAAATGTAAGTAAATTCTACAGAATCACAGAAGATGGTAAGACAACTTGCTGAACAGTTCAAAAAAAAAACATTTATAAAAAACTGGATGTTGACTGGCTTCCACTAGATAAGTAGGGTCAGAATTGCAGAAATCTCTTTAAAAATAGGCAGAGGACCTGAATAGACACTTCTCCCAAAATGACATACGGCCAACATATATACGAAAAAATGCTAAACCTCACTAGCTATTGAGGAAATGCAAATCACAACCACAACAAGAAGCCACCTCAACCTTTTAGAATGGATATTATCAAAAAGACAAGTAAATATTATACAAGAGTTGGAGTGTTTGTGGAGATAAAGGAACCCTCATACACTGCTGGTGGGAATGTAAATTGGTACAGCTGCTATTGAAAATAGTATGGAGGTTCCTCAAAAAATTAAGAATAGAATTACCATATGACCCTGCAACCCCTCTTCTAGGCTTCTTGGAATCTACTCTAAAAATATGAAAACATTTATTCATAAAGACACATGTGTCCCTGTGTTTATTGCAGTATTATTCTCAGTGGCTAAGATATGGAAACAATCAAAGTATCCCTCAGTATATGACTGGTAAAGAAGATATAATACATATGTACAACGAAATATTACTCAGCCATAAGAAATGGTGAAATACTGCCATTTGCAACAACATGGGTGGATCTTGAGATTATCATGGTAAGTGAAATGAATCAGACAGAAAAATTCAAGAACCATATGATTTCACTCATATGTGGATACAAAACTGAAGGCAACAAAGGAACAAGACAAACAAAGAAACAAAAACTCAGACACAGACAACAGTTTATTGGTTACCAAAGGGTGAGGGAATTACGGATAAGGTAGAAGAAGGTAAACGAGGTCAAATACATGGTGATGGAAGTAAATTTGACTCCTGTTGGTGAACAAAAATGCAATATATAGATGAATATTATAGAATTGTGCACTGGAAATGCATATAATTTTATTAATTAATATAATACCAAAATTAATTTAAAATAAATAAATTACAGAAATCACTGCATTATATTCTGAATTATAGAATAGATTAGAAGAAAATTATAGAGCAGTAAAAGTATGAGCTATGAGCAATCAAACGATGGTAAGCAGGACTAGCTGAAATATTTATTATAATTTATTTTTCATTTGTTACTTAAATAGAAGTACTCATATTGGAAAAAATATGTCATTTCAGGACATCTTACCTGTATTAATGAAATAAATAAAAGATGCACATCTATGTAGTTTAATTCTTACATTATAAAACAATAAAATTAAACTATCCTACAATTAGTAGTTAAATCTGCATTAGTGTATGTAATTAGTGTAATGGTTCATCAAGCTATTGTGTGAATCAAACAAGAAACTGTCTTCTATCCTCTATGAAAGTTAAGGTTTTCCAAAGTATGGAACCTACCTTCCTGGGCTTCTGTGGTTCCTGGTGATGATGTTGGCCGAATGCTTTGTTTAGAAAATACTTTAGGAAATGATAAGAATTTTTTCATTATAAACAGGCTTATGAAATAACAAATTATTACCCATTAGTAGAATGAACCCTTTATTATTAAGTGGTTTTTTTATAGCTTTGATCTTTATATAAACTGCACTAGAAACTTACAATTATTCAACAATATTCCCAAAGTAGCCATCAACACAAGGCATGTTACTGCTAAGATCCCAGAAATCAACCTCCATGGGGTGCTCTGAAAAGCTGTAGAGAAAGAGAGGTAGGATGATGACTTAAAGACCAAAACCAGGAGCTTAAGTTCTCAAAAGCAGAGCCCAGACAGCGAGAATCCAAATAATTCTTCGGTTTGACAACCCAAATATCTTCCAATACAACATTAAAAAATGAAGACATTCCATTTAGAACTCCAACCAACACCAAAGTTTTTATGATATATACTTAATTTTATGACTAGGGCCGACATACCTGCCATGAGAAATGTTGCTCCAGTGTCGATATAGGCAAGACACGAGGTGTGCTTGTGCAAGAAGCACGTTGTTGGATCACGAAATTGAGCTGGAGGCCAGGAATCTGCACGTTATATACGTAGAAATTTAAAAGAAAAAGGAAAAGAAAAATTGTGTATTTAAGTGGTGTTCTTCAATCATCCATTGGTGAGAGGTGAGACATGATGTATAGTATGCACAAGAAGCAGTAAAATCACTAGCTTTTAAAATGACCTGGAAACCACAACACAGGAAATTCTCAGTGCACATGTGTAATGTAAATTCTTTGATTATCAGAAAACAATGTGAGAGAAGAGGTTTTTTAGTATTTTTAATGTCTAAATATCATCAACTTTTAAAAATATTTGGAAAATAGGAAAAAACATAGGTAAATTAAAAGTAAATTAATTTTGTATGATAAAGTTCCACCAAGTATTTTTATTTTTTAATAATCAGGAATGCTTATAATTTATTTTGACAAAACACAGATTAAGCACTTGGCATTACTAGCTCATTTAATTCTGGGAATGGCCTGATAATAAACATACATAAATATACTCATTTTAATGATGAGAAAAGCAAGGTAGAGCTGTAAACTTAACTAAACTTCGTAACTTTGAAACCCAGGCAGTCTTTGTCCCCAACACACATGCCGTACACTTCAAATCACACCTATTCCTCTGTGTGTTGCTGTCTTTTCTGATTTTCATTCCTTTTCTTCAGTAGAGATTGTTGGTATTCCCATCTCTCATTCTGTGTTTTTGACACTGCCTCATTCACCAGCTATGAAAGACAAAGGCCAAAAAAGTAGAACCAGAGGGACTCCCCATTACTCTTCCATGAACACACACACACACACACACACACACACACACACACACACACACACACCTGTGCTCTACAACTGCCTCAGCTGCTCTAGGCCCACCCTTCAGCACATCTGTACTCTCCAGATACTGTTCCCTGAAATCTTTGAACAGACTGCAAGTGCTCTGTTGTACTTATTTGAATATATTTCAAGTGTTACATTATTTACTTTTTATTACCATTCAGGTAGTATACTGATAGTTGAATTTACAAGTTTTTTCCTCAAAGAGTACCTTACCAGGGGGAATTAAAATGTGGCACAGGTGGGCAGAACAAGAACCTTGTGAGTAGGGACCTTGCTCTATGATTAAGTATCTGGAAATAAAATCTATATTCACCCCATATATAGCAGACTTCCTAAATTTTTTGTTGTTTATATCATTTATGTTTAAGTAATACAGTATTATGATAGATGAAACTTTTTGTAAAAGATGGGTCTTTAGACCAAAAATAAAGAACAAAAAGAAAAAGAAAAAACAAGGACTGTGATATCATATCTCAGTTTTCCTAAAGTTAAGTTTCCATCCTTTTCATTTGCATTGTATGAATAAAGGTGCTTTCACTGAACCACCAAAATGGACAAAATTTAAATCCTTACCTGATAATGGAAACCTGAAAATTCTTCATCCATATTTTATGCAAATCCAAACTGAGAGAGACATGTATAACTGATCCTATGGCCATGTGAAGTCAATTGTTTTACAGTTTTAATAATGGACAAATCTGAACTAGCAAAAACTGCCTAATTTTGCTCATTTTTGAACCATGTAACATTGCCTTAAAAACAGAACTCTAAGATTTCACTTTCAGCTTTAGTTTTGAAATGATGCAATTTTGTTACAGAATACAAGATCTGACAATTAGATTCATGAACTCATCCTAGAAAAAGTGCTATATACCTCATTGCTGAATATCGCTATGGTCACCTTCGAAGTACTCCCTTTGGGAAGCTATGCACCCACACCAGCATCTATTACACCATCAAAGCAATTTTGGAACTCTTTCTGGAATGGCTATCAGTGCTGTCATTGTATTACCCTTGGTTTCCTAAATGTCATCAAAATCTCTTCCTTTCATATTTCCTTTATCTTCGGGTAAAGAAAGAAGCCATTGGGGGCCAGATCAGGTGAGTATGGAGGGTGTTCCAATACAGTCATTTGTTTACTGGCTAAAAACTGCCTCACAGACAGAGCCGTGTGAGCTGGTGCATTGTTGTGATGCAAGAGCCATGAATTGTTGGGAAAACGTTTAGGTTGTCCAACTTTTTCAAGCAACCTTTTCAGCACTTCCAAATAGTAAACTTGGTTAACTGTTGTCCCGTTGGTACAAATTCATAATGAATAATCCCTCTGATATAAAAACAAGTTAGCAACATTGTTGCAACTAAATTCTCTAACTGAATTGTCGTAACTCATGTATCGTAGGGTTTATTTCTACACTTCTAACACTAACAGGACCACCTTCATTTGAAAGTTATTTTAAGTTTACAGAAGCATATTTGATGAGACTGAAATCAACTGTAGCCTTTTATTTTTCATCTTCATTCACTGACTCAAAAGTAAATTCCATCAAAGATGTGCTCGATTCAAAAACTCTAGTATCAACGCACAAAGAAGAATAATGAAGGGCCGGCTGAGTGGCGCATTGGTTAAGAGCTGGTTTTGGGATGCCAGCTGCCCCGGTTGGGATCCCACATATGAGGGCCAGTGGCACTGCCCTCCACAGCTAACAACAGCTCCACCTGGAGCTGGGCTGTGTGAACCCTGGCGACGGTGTAGTCTGCAGCCCCTGCTGCAGTGGGCTGCCATAGGCTACAGTGAGTGGCCGGTAGCCAGCGTGAGATGCCAATAGCCGTGGTGAGTGACATCCAGAGGCCGGCGACCGAACTGCCTCATCTGGGAAGAGCGCAATGACGATACCAACATAGGCCAGTGAAGCAACATCCTCCGCAACTAGACTGAAGAACAAAAAGACAGCAACTTATCTGTTCTCCTTCCCCGATTCCCCAACGCTGTTCCCCTCTCCCAATTCCCCAAAAAAATCTTTTAAAAAAAGAAGAAGAATGAACACACAAATGTACACACTCACACATAAGACAATAATTCTTTCTGAACTGCCAACTGTGGTTGATTGTTCGATCCCTTTTTGTAAATCAATACTTGGAGCAATGGTTTTCGTTGCCTCCCTTCCATCCCTCAAGATATTAGGTGACCCCATCACCATCTGCAACTTTGTATTTGCAGATCTTTTCTCCTACAGCAGCTGAAAGCCTTGCTTCTCTCACATATGGCAGTCCAGATGTGCTGAGCAGTTCTCACCTGGATGGGCCACAACAAATAAGTATCAGGGTACGGCGTAGTCCAGCAACCTCAGCCCTTCCATAAGTCAAATCTGAACACTGGGGTTTCTCACATTTCCCAGAATCAGTAAATAGTGGTTAAGTACCAGTGTCTCTTGAGGACTACTTTTATATTGTTCTTCCTTCCCTTTCCTGTGTTAACACTCTCTTTCCAACCTTTATTCCATGCATGTCCAAGGAAACTTTGAACTCAGAAGTGTTCTCAGGCTCTGCTGCAGAGAGAATCCAGGAGAGTATTCCACTGGGGGGAAAAAAACAAAACAGATTCACTTATGTGTTTGTTTTTGGCAAGGTATGTATACTCTCTTTGCAGGACCTACTCTCCCCTAGTGGTCACTGCAGCAACTACACCTTTCATTCCATGTAATTTTAGGATTGTCCCTTGTTCAAAGCAAAGGATGACTCCAGTAACTACAGCACCATCCAACACTGAACAAAAAGCTAGGAAAAAGAAACGAGTGTCCACTTACGATGTGAAGAGTGAAGTCATTTCTCTACCTCACAATTTCTAATAAAATGTTGCATAACATAATAACAGCATACAAGGCAATAAGCCCAAGTGAGAAATTTATTTTGATCTCACTGCTTTGTAAATGCCTCATTATCCAAGTAGAATAGAAAATGCTAGCACGGAATGCAAATTTTTCTCCCTTAAGGAAGAGAGAATGTTTTCTGACAAAACAAAGGATTCTGACTAGTTTGTCTCCTATAAACATGCCAATGACAGACTTACTGGGAAACACTAGTAGGTTTTGCTACTCAAAATTCTGACCTATGGGAGGGGGGAGTCACTTTGTAGGGGTGAAAAAGATAGCTATTGCATTGTTTTGTACATCTGTAACTAATAATAATTTTATAAAAAAATTTTTTTAATTAGAAAAGAAAAATACTTACCTGAAATGCTTTGGGCAGGATGTATTAGATTTCCTAACATTGTTTACAGCCAGAACAAAACAAAAGATAGGACTAGAATATAAGGATATATGGAGCCAGGCATCCTGGAAAATGTCACAGAAACTATAGGAAAATTTCAGTGTGAATGAAGATGTGTCATGCCCAAAGCACCATCTTTTGTGTATCCTATGCACCCACAACCATCAGTTAAATATCTCATATGTTAATTTGTTAGTCTGGACCAGAGTGTGTGCTACAGATATAAATATTCCAGGTACTTTTTCCTTTTTATATATGGGAATTCTTTGGGGATCCATGCTTTATAGAAAGAGATGGGTGAAATGGTGTTCCCCATTCCTAAGACTATGAAAAACTTCCTTGACATAAAGATAAGGAGAATAAACTAATGGTATGATGGTGGAGGAGGGTAGGAAGATAAAAGAAGAGAGGACAGAGTGGCCAGATTGAGTGCAATAGATAGGAAGGAAGCATGCCATGAGAATAGAGAAGGCAAGGTCCTTCATCAACATCTTAAATCACTATGGGAAATGAGTAAACATCTGAAGACAGCTCTGTTCTCTTACCATTTTCAGGAGAAAATTTCTAGTTTGAAAAGATATCATCCATTAAATCTAATACCATCAGACACCCACTTTTCTGCAACATCTAATAATCTTTGTAAGTCCTCAGCAAAATAAAAAATAATAACAACAATAAATTAATTAAAAACCATGATGCAACTCTAGTAGTCAGGCAGAAAAGAATATTTCTGAACCTTGATTTGGTTAGACAAAAGAACTCCAAATTCATCCTTGGCTAGAAATTATAAAACATTTCTTTATACTTTTACAAGGAAAATCTGATAAAAGTATAAAAATCAGAATGAAAACGAGTTGCATTTTAGAGTGAGACCAACTGAGAACAAGTAGGAAAAATAATTATTAATTTTCATAACTGTTTCTGTATTTGCTTTAGAATATATATATATTGCCTTGGCAAAAATAAAAAAATAGACAATTCAGAGGAAAACCCCAAAAAGCGTATGGTTTGCCTTTTATGGTCACATTGTCTTTCTACTTTAAAAAATAAATAAAGGGAGGGCTGGCCGAGTGGCTCAGTTGGTTAAGAGCTCAATCAAGAGTGTGACACAGCTGAGTTCTGGGCAACAGCAGTTTGACACCCAGGCCGAGCTGAGCAGCCGCTGAGCTACCAACAGGTAGCAGGATGGCTCAGCTAAAATAAATAAATAAATAAGTAAATAAGTAAATAAATAAATAAATAAATAAATAAATAAATAAAATGGGTTTCTTTAATCTGCATTAGCCCGTTGTGTGGTTGTGCAGTGAAATCAAGTCATATGTGCCTAAGTTGTGTTTTCAGTGCTTGAAATACACAAGTAGAGGAAAAATAAGAATATCAATTCAAGTTTTTAAGATATCTGTGTAACATTATCATAAAAATGAGTTTGACCAAACATGACACATGATATTTAGGGAAAGTATTCCCTGGATTAATCAGGGGAATATAGGAAAAGTGAGACAGTACAAGGAAAAACACCCAAGAGAAAAAGTACATAGTGCTGAATAAAAGTCAGCAGGACCTAAATTATGTTTTTCATGGGAATATGTGAAAGCAACCACTGTGTGGACTCTGATTTCAAAACAAGTGGTTCAAATTAAGTTTAATGAAAGAAAAAAAAATCAGGAAAACATATGGGTAATATTTTTGTTTAAAGTATAGAAAAGTAAATTGAATCACACCAATATAAATGGTTTAAATTTATTTATATAACATTTATTACAATGAGATAAACACATATTGATATATATCACTGTGCTCTGGAGTTAAAGAAATGAGCATGTTTTTAAGGTAATAACTTCCCATTTTTAATCATATGATATTGGAATTTTTCCAGAGAAAACTGTTAAATAAGCTATTTTTTTACAAATATAATGGCTTGATTTCATAACATTTCCCATTCCCTGCACTCTACAAGATGATAAAATAGAGATGCTGTGTGTGTGTGTGTATGTGTGTGTGTGTGTGTGTGTGTGTGTGTGTGTGTGTGTTCACAAAAGGAATACAAGTCTAAAGTTTGTATAAGCCAAGGAATACTTTTATTCTGTGAGCAATATCTGGGTAGAGGCAAATTGCTATGGTTTCCTTGTCTCTTCATGCTCAAAGACCTTTCTTTTATTGCAAGTCAATGAAACATGAATTGCTTGGTCAGACCTCAGCATGATCTCAAAAAAGTGAAAGAACAGTCAAACTAGAAGACACTTAACAAATTATGGTTAAAAGCTAAACCATTCTTCCATAACCAGGGGCTGAGTTATGGAACCAGACTATGTACAAAGGTGGTACAGAGTTTCTCAGCTCTGGTTGAGAACAGAGTCAAACATAGAAAATGAAACTCTTTTGTCACAGCTCCGATTACATAATATTCGTATATTTACTTCTGCCTGTGCAACTATGGCCGCCTTTTGAATAAAGTAAATGCATGGAATCAGCCTCAGCCGTTTAAAGTCATGTTTAAAAAATTACTTTCTCTTACAATAAAAAAAAAAAAAAAATCAGGGCCGGCCGAATGGCGTGTTGGTTGAGTTGGTTTGGAACGCCAGCTCTGAGCATCAGAACCCAGGTTCGGATCCCACATGTGGGCCACTGATGCTCAGCTAAGATGGTGAACAACAGGTCCACCTGGTGCTGGGCTGCTGTGAGTTGCTGGCAACAACTTAGGTTGCAGTGTAGGCTGCAGTGGGGTTGGCAGGCAGATGTCATGCACTTCGTGAGCCAACGTGAGCGACTGTCCAATTGCTGGCAGGTGACTGCCTCACCCGGGAAGAGTGCAATGACAATACCAACGTGGGCCAGCCAGCCAGGTGTAGTCCTCTACAACTAGACTGAAGAACAAAAAGACAGCAACTTCTGTTCCCCTTGCCTGATTCCCCAACGCAGTTCCCCTCTCCCAATTCCCCAATAAAATCTTTTAAAAAATTTAAAAAATAAAAATTGTATGACTCATTTCTCTCTCTCTCTCTCTCTCTCCTCTCTCTCTCTCTCTCTCTCTCTCACCCTTCTTCTCTCCCTCCCTCCCTTCTCCCTTCCCACCCCCAATCAGCGATGGAATACAACTCAGCACCAAACTGCACTCATCTTCCCAGAGGTCAGAACTTCAACGTTTTAAGCAACAGTTCTTTTCTAAGAAATTAGAGAGCCCATCCCAAGACATCTGAAATCAATGAAACTTTGTGAATACAACACTGGGTATGTCCTAGAGTTTGTATAGTCCATCAGATTAGGTTTTGAATGTAGCAGTAGCAAGGTGTTCTTTCTTAAAGGATGGACTAATTTTTATTTTCATATCTCTAATATGGTTCCACATATTATTTCAGAGACTTGGAAAAAGCTACATTAATTTAAACCAAATGACAGCGATGGTAAAAATTATTATGTATCAAAGTACTTTAATTATTTTTTGAATAAACTGATGAATAAGAAGAAACTTAACTGTTTATCAAAGCCACCTGTTAGAATTAAAATCACCTGTCTTATCTTTACTTACCTAAATTACAAAACACAAAATTTATAATCTTATTTAAATAATACATAAAATAGCAAGACTACTAAACACATATACTTTATGCATGACTTGGACCATTTGATTTTCACACACAATTGGCTATATCTTAGTGTTTAATAATGACCATTTCTTCATGTATTGTAAATTTTTCTAAGAGTATAAAAACTTTTTCCAAAAACCTGAATTTTATGCTACTCATGTAATTTGTTAAGGCACCTATGTCAATTCTATGGTAAGTATCTATGGTACAATTAATAACCAGATAATATGCTCAAAAGTTCACTTAATGTTTAACAATCAAACAGAAAGTATTCAGCTTAGTTATGAAGAATTTTCAATTTCTCCCAGAGGAACCTGTGTGATACTTGGTTTGAGAAAACATGGATGTATCTCTAATGTCTAACTGAAATACACAGGATTCTAACAACCCCAGAGACCTCAACAATCTAACAAAATTTTTGCATCCTTACAGATGACATTAACACTTGCATCTGACCCCAATCTACTCTGAGACATGCCACTGTCACAGAAGAGGGAGAGACATCTTCACAAAGAAATGAAGAAAGGACTCACATTACAACTGAAGTTTTAACAAGATCATGTAAGGTAAATAGGACTTGGAAATAGAAAACTGTGGTTACTACATAGTTACTTTTGGATAACAGACCTGCCTCATATCAAATCCTACTTAAGACAGATATGACTCAACAAACATATTCTCTCTTCTCACACATTTGAATAAAATATAACTTACATATTATAAGTAATAAAATACAAAGCTTGATAAGTATGAGACCCAACACCCATAGCACTACCACCCTGTCAAGAAGCACACGATTCCAGGATCACCGAGATCTTTTCTCATTTAAATTTCCAGTAACTGTCCTCTTTCTCCTTCCATATTTAGCCACCACCAAGACTTCTAACATTATCTTGACATCTAATGTGTACTATATGTTTTTCTGTTTTAAAATTTATGTCACTAGAACAATGTAATACAAATTAATTTATGTCTAACTCATTCTCCTCAATACCTTGTGATGGTCATCCAAGAACACCTCTCCATCTTATTGCTGATGACTAGGCTAGATTTAAATAACTGTAGCTGGTGGATAAGAAAGACAGATTGATTTAAATTAGTTGGGGCCCATTTGGATACTAGAGTGAGGTCAACTTTATTGAAAACAAAGGGATCATAATGATTGTTACATAAAATTTTTGAATGTATGGAACTGCTAGGAGGATAAACTTTGGGCAATTGTTGACACCTTGCAAAAATATTTTTGGTTCATTTCATTTTTTCTTAAGATGGATCTTTGTGAGTGAGTCTACCACTAAGTCCAAAAATTAGAAGCTTAAAATAATAAACATATATTGTATCACACAGCTTCTGTGTGAGAATTAGGAATCTTTGAATAATTTTGGAGGAAAGGTATGACTCAGGTTATCTTATGAGGTTGCTGTCAAAATGATGGCTGGGGCTATGTAGTTATCTGAAGGTTGACTAGATGGGGAATTTATCTTGCAAGAAAGGTCATTATGTAGCTGTTGGAAATAGATTTGATTTAATTGCTGTTCATATTTGTTCATTAGAGGATTGAGTTCCTTGTCACATAGTCCTTTCAACAGGGTTGCTCATGGTACCATAGTTGGCTTCCTTAGATCAAGTGATCCAAAAGGGAGAAAAGAGGGAGAAGCCACACTGTCCTTTATAAGCTAGACTCAGAAGTGGCATGTGATATTTCCACTGTGTCCCACTGTTCACACAGATAAACCCTGATTCAATGTGGGAGGAAATCATGCAAAGGTATGTGCACCAGAAAGAGGGGATCATGGGGGACATCTTGCAGATTGACTGTAACACCTGCTTAATGGATTTTCACCTTTTTTGGTGAACACAGATTGATAAAGTAAGACATAACTGTTTCAGTACTGCAACTTTTATATGTACAGTTACAACAATTATAATGTGACCCAAAAAAGGGATAAGCCAAGTGAAGAGTAGGGTTGGTGCTTCCATTATGTCATTATATTCACTATTATTTTGCTATATTGTGTGTTTTTTGGAAATTTTCTTACCCTTTACATTCAACACTGAGACAGTTGCTCAAGTAGACCCTTCCATGTACATTAGCTCATTTCACAGCAAAAAAACAAAGAGCAAAAGAAGAAAATTAACGTGTCTTTCTCCAGGGAATATATAAAAATTCTCATTTCAGAGGGAAATGTTTATTTTGGAGGGGAGAGGATAGAAAGACCTTTACATAAAAGAAATCTTTCCCACCCAAAGGCTACTATTATATTTTCAGGGTAAAGGAAGGCAAAATGTAGGTAAGAGTGGGAGGAAGACTAAGCAAAATGAATGGGTCAGATGGTCCTGAACTGAGTGTGACCACATGATTAGACCATGCTGTGAGAAAGGCACTCTGCCATGGGTGACCATATCCTCCAATCAACACAGGACTTTACATCATAATTCCCTGAAATGATGTGGGAAAGCTGGAAAACCTCTGAGTTGTAATTAGGAGGCAACAGGAATTTTCTTCTCTCATGGGGGACAATTTTGACCTAGATTATTTTCTGAAATCACACATCATTCACCATATGTATCACCAACTGCTTACTCATCACTTTTGTAACTGTAATGAATGTTTCTGAGTTCTCAGAAAATAAATCGATTTGGCTCTGGACACCTCATGGGTGATGATGTAAAAAGTGGTCATTTGAACCTATGCTTGGGTTTGGCTAAATGAAAAAAGTTAGATTCATCCTGAACAAATATTATGAAAATGGGCGATCTTTGGTTCACTACAGAGAAAACCACTCTAAGCAGGTAAACAAACAAACAAACAAACAAATACAAAAATGAAATTGCCTCATGGGAGTAAATCAGGGAGACGTGATAGTTGAAACAGCAAACTATTCATTCTCATTATCAGCGTATCTATACTATTTTTAAATTTGAAATGAAACATATCGTATTGTGAAATCACATGGACAATAAAAAAACATAAAATATACATTAAGTGCAATACATGTTCTCTTAGATCAAGTTAAAAATATTCAAAGATGTTATGTCCCATCCATTATTTTTCATGATATAATTTTAATGCATTTTCCTAAGTCAATATTTGTACAAGAATGTGTAGAGTTCAGCTTGCAGTCCTATTATATTTATATTTTGAGAAATAAAAAATGAGAGGTCTTTTCTTCTTCCTGGATCTTATATATTAAATATTAGTTTGGATTCTTAATTATTATGATTTCTTCCTGGATCTTATATATTAAATATTAGTTTGGATTCTTAATTATTATGATTTAATTGAAATATAAAGCTAGAAAACAAACACAGATGTCAATATAAATATTTTTTTAATTAAAGTTTATTGGGGCGATATTTGTTAGTAAAGTTACATAGGTTTCAGGAATACACTTCTGTAATACAGCATCTATATATCACATTGTTCAATATAAATTTATTAATGTCTAAACAACAGTTAAAAAAATAGAATAGGCTTTTGATATCTGTGGGGTCACAGGCATTAGGACTCATTGTGTCCCAGTCCTTCTTTGACACACTCAGAAACCACTCAGTAAAATGAATTGCTCCCTCCCACAGAAAAAGGGAATTGTTTGTATTTTATACACACAACTTTTAGGAAAAGTTTTTGGGATTATTTCGTGATTAAGATCTTCAATGCACACGTAAGTGACTCTTATACTGATAGATAAGCATAAAGGGAGAAACACCTGTGGAGTAAAGAAATAGCTATTGGTAATTGATGTGATCAGGGCTTGTGTCCCTTCACCTTTGCTAATCTGAGAGCAGTCACACAGGACCCACATATTTGGCCAAAGTCTTATGATTGTTCTGCAGACTCAGGAGCATCAAGAGAAGACCCACATGTGCTCCCCTCTGAGGCTGAGTGACACACATGAGGAGGCTGGCCTATGGCACTTTCAGCTCTAAATTAAAACATACAGATGGATAAATATCCAGAAAGAACTAATTTCCAGAAAAGTGAGGTAGATATACTCCTTTGTAAGATAATAAATCTGAAATGATGTTGATATGTATTTTTTATGTAACTTTTTAAATTCCTGGAGAAATTTACAATAACACATATGTAAGAATACATTGCATGCAGTATTGAACACATGCATTAAATCAAAATAATCATGAAATTTTTTACTTTGATGCTTTACAATTTTACCTTTAGGTAAACAATTTCATCAACCTTAAAACATAGGGCTCCATATATATGAAATAATTGAATAATAAGCAACAATTTGAAACATTTCACACATCCTAGAAGTAGAGAATAAGTAATACTATAAGAGGTAAACTTACCATTCTTAATAATACTGGGTCTTGTTGCCCACCCCTTATGCCCTAAGAAACACCTAAATAAGCTGGTTCTTACAGATATAACGATTTTTAGTTTCACAAGTTTCATCCAGAGCAATTCTTCTCCTGTATATTATGCAGTTCTGTGTGTTTATATTTTGAGAGGCTAAAAATCTGTAAGGAAAAATAAAATATTAACATATGAATAAAGGAAAAGAGAATGTTTAGGGATGGTGTTTTTATTAAATGAGAGAACTTTTGAAAGCATTTGAATAGATATTAACATATTGAGTCATTGCATGTTTTTCATTCAATAGCCACAGTTTTCACGATATCAGAATATTACAAAATTGATTTACTTCCTCAATAATCAATAGCATTGAGGTCAGGGACTTTTTTGTTCTTTCTATTGTTAATAATGGTTTGATACATAAAAAACTTTGCCTCTATTTTGTTTAAAGATATAGTGACTAACTTAGTCTAGGAAAGGAATCAGAGCATAAAATTTGTCATTGTATGGTGCTACAAATACCATGTTTATCAATGAATACAAGATTCTAAGATTACAAATATGCAGAAGCCTAACATATTTGAAACATGAGGATGCTGAAAATATTGGGCTCCCCCAGAATAAACAAAATAATGACTATCCTGTTTTCCTGGGACAGCTCCTGTGTGTGAGCATCGATACATGCACAGCACATCCAAGTGTGTGTACCAAGGAAGAAAGGAAAAGTCAAAAGCTCTTTTATGGTCACAAGTACACCAACTTCATGTCACTTGGGCATAAACTTGGATGTTCTAGGTAGGGCTACAATTGCTACTGTCTTGTATCTATTCTCTTTTCTGTATTCTCATGCCTTAAACAGGTTATTCTAGCTACAGTATTCCTGGATATTACATTCTCTGGTGAGATCTAAAGATAATCTGGTAAAGAACAGCAAAGGCCGGAACTGCTAGAAACTTACTGATCATGGGAGGGAGCAGAGCCATCCTCCCACAACCAGGCACCATGTTCTTCATTGTGACAGTCCAATCCAGTAAAAATACATAAGGGAGTTCATGAAACTCTGATGGGAAATAGAGACAAACATATTAACCTAATTTGAATCTGCTCTGGTAATGATGTACTTTCCAGAAAGTCAGCATCCAGCATCAGATCCAGACTTTGAGTCACTTAAACTGAAATCCTGTTTTATGTCTAGTTTAGGAGGTATAGTTACATGTCTCATATTTACTCACCATAAGGCCCATTAATTTATGAAGACAAAATATCAGAAAATCATTCTCAAAGGCATGAAAAATATTATAAGGGGTTAAATTTTCATTAAACACTTGCTTCACAGATATCAACAATCAAATTTGATGCCAAATCACCAATATCTTATGGGATAAAATTGTTGGATATACACACTCAACCCACATTCAACACAGGTTCTTTATGCAGCCGGGGAAATCTTTCACTTTTCCTTAAGAATTTGGTAATTATTATGATCATGCTTTCCATATTCATTGCACATTATATCCAAGAATGATAATGAAAGCTATATAATTACCAAATTATGAATTCAAGTAAAGATATAAACATTTAAAAAGTAGTTTTGTTGGTTATTTGAATAAAAATAATGACCTATTATTTCTTTGATTTCTCTAAAATGTCTCTTGAACTTTATATGGCATTTATCTTGATTTTTATTCCTATAATATAAATATTTGAGATAAGTGATAAGAAATTAATAAGTCATTTTTAGTTCAAATATAACCATTCAGTTATGATCTGATTAGAGATTTCAAAGTATTCATCTTACTTAGATGGTATATTTTTCCTAGGTCAATGAAAGTGTAAGAAACCACAATTAAATACACACCAATTCATCTTTGTTTTCCAACTGCAGCAGACTGGAATTTTGAGAGGCACAAAATCCCTGCTTTCTGCCGAAGTTTATTTTTTACATTGGAAATGAAGTAACAGTTGCATCGATACCCAATCCACTTTTCTTGACAGGAAAAGCAGCCAGAGTCTAAGACAAAAAATGAAAGATGAGTGATGACATCGGAGATTCAATTTTTTTTATATTAAATGTATTGAGGTGACATTGGTTAGTAAAAGGATATAGCTTTCAAGTATACCATTCTATAGTACATCATGGATACATTGCATTGTGTGTTCACCACCCAGAATCAGTTCTCCTTCCATTAGCATATATTTGCTTCATTTTCCCTTTTCTACCATCCACTCCTCCCCTCTTACCCTCTGTTAACTAATTAACCATTGTTTGTGTCTATGAGTTTTTGCTTGTTTGTTTGTCTTGTTTGTTGCTTTAAGTTTTATATATCCCATATATGACTGAATCATGTGGTTCTCGACTTTTTCAATCTGACTTATTTTGATTCGCATGATAATCTCAAGATCCATCCATTGTGAGACTCAATTTTTAACTGTTATTTTTATCATTAAAAAAAATCATTTGCTATTATTTTTTACCAATATTCTGTGAAAATCTACTACATACACCAAAGTTCAGGGGATATTTATGTCAGAGTCAGACATGACCCTTTTCCCTCTGGAGATTAGAACTTCCAATCATTTATTAATTATATTAATGTTAATTAGGGTAGTTATACACAAGACATTCATTATGTTAAAATATCCCTTAGAAGTTGTAGGATGGGGGGGGTTGTTAAAATAACCTTTTTTTGAGGAAGTGATCCAAAGTTGAGCTCTGGTATATAAATATGAGTAAATTAGAGGAAACAAATATTTATAGAAGGTAAACACTCTATCAGATTTCCTGAGTCAGTGTAGAGTATGGTACCTTGGAAGAAGTTTGATATATACATTATAAGTATTTTCTTTTCAAAATGAACATAAATAAAACAATTAGCTTAAAGTCCAGTCATACTGTTTACCACTTTTCATTCCTTGATTATGTACTATTCTCAGTAATAGCTACTCATATCTTTGCCAAACGAATGGTGCTGAAATTACAGAGAGAATGGTAGTTACCAATGCTGGGAGGTGGGGGAAATGCAGACCTGTTGGCCAAAGAGTACAACTTACACTTGGAAGATTAATGAGTTCTGAGGATCTACTGTATAACAGTGTGTTAGATTAACAATACAGTGTTATATACTTGTAGGCTGCTAAATAGTAGATGTTAAATCTTCTCACAATATAAAAGGAATGGTAATTATTTGACATGCTGGAGCTATTACGTCGTGCTACCATGGTAATCATATTGCAATATACATCAGATGAACACAGTGTACATCTTAAACTTACACAATGTTATATATCAATTGTACCTCAATAAAGTTGGAAAAACATTAAAAGAACCATAAATGTTAGTAAATTCTACAAGATCACAGAAGATGGTAAGACAGCTTGCAGAACATTTGGGGGAAAAATTTAATTGGATTTTGACTGGCTTACACTGGATAAGTAGGGTCAGAATTGTAGAAATCTCTTAAAAATGGGCAGAGGACCTGAATATACACTTCTCCCAGATGACATATAACCAACAGACATATGAAAAAAATGGCTAACCTCTCTAGCTATTAAGGAAATACAAATCAAAACAACAACAAAAAGCCACCTCACGCCTGTTAGAATGGCTATTATCAACAAGACAAGTAATTACAAGAGTTGGAAAGATTGTGGAGGAAAAGAAACCCTCATACACTGCTGGTGGGAATGAAAATTTGTACAGTCTCATTATTGAATACAATATAGAGGTTCCTCAAAACTTAGGAATAGAATTACCATATGACCTATCAACCTCTCTTCTGGGCTTCTGTGTATCAATCTATCCAAAAATCTGAAAAGATTTACCCATAAAGATATATGTACCTCTACGTTCATTTCACATGGTTAAGACGTGGAAACAACCAAGATGTCCTTCAATAGATGGTTGGATAAAGAAGATGTGGTACATATACACAATGGAATATTAGTAATAAGAAAAGATAAAATAGTGGATTGAGATTATCATGCCAAGTGAAATAAGCCAGACAGAAAAATTTAAAAAGCATATGGCTTTATTTATATGTGGCATATAAAACTAAATCAACAAAGGAACAAGACAAACAAACAAAAACTCATTGACACAGAGAACAGTTTGGTGGTTACCAAAGGGTAAGGGGGTAGGAATGAGGTTGAAGAGGGTAAAGGGGGTTTAATATATGGCGATGAAAGGAAATTTGACTTTGGGTGGTGAACACGTAATGCAATATATAGATGATGTAGTATAGAATTGTACACTTCAATCCTATATAATTTTATTAACTAATGTCATCCAAATAAATTTAATCAATTAATTGCAGAATTCTCTGCACTGTTATCTGAATTATTGAATAAATAGAAGGAAAACTATAGAAATATAAAAGTATGATCAATCACAGGAGGGTATTTAGAATTAGCTGAAATATTTATTATAATTTATTTTTCATTTGTTACTTAAACATCAGTACTCATATAGGAAAAATATGTCATTCCAGGCTGTCTTATTTTTATTAATTAAATAAATAAATGATACACATCAATGTATTTTAATTCTTACATTAGGGAACAATAAAATGAGGCTATCCTAAAATTAGTAGTTAAACTAGTATTACTATGTGTAATGGTCCATCAAGCTTCTGTGTGAAGGAAACGAGAAACTGTCTATTTTATCCTCTATGAACACTAAGATTTTCCAAAGTATGGAACCTACCTTCCTGGGGTTCTGTGGTTTCTCCTGGTGACGATGTTGGCCAAATACTTTGTTTAGGAAATACTACAAGAAATGATTAGGCATTACTTAATTATATACAGGCTTATGGGATAACAAATTACTGCACATTAGTAAATTGAAATTTTTATTATTATATGTTTTCATCACAGTTTTGATTTTAATATAAACTTGCTTTTCAACAATATTCCCAAAGTAGCCATCAACACAAGGTATGTTACTGCTAAGATCCCAGAATCAACCTCCATGAAGTGGTCTGAAAAGCTGCAGCGAAAGAGAGGTAGGGTGATGGCTTAAAGAGCAAACCCAGGAGCTGAAGGTGTAAAATCAGAAACCAGGCAAAGAAATCCAGAAAGTTCTTTGGTTTGAAAACCCAATCATCTTGTCAACGGAACTTTGGAAAATGAAGCATTCCATTCAGAAGTCCACTCAACACCAAAATTTTTATGACATATACTTAATTTTATGACTAGGGCCGACATACCTACCATAAGAAATGTTGTTCCAGTGTCGATACAGGCAAGCACGACGTGTGCTTGTTCATAAGCACCTTGTTGGATCACAAATTGAGATGAAGGCTAGGAATATAATGTTATTTATGTAGAAATTTAAAAGAAAAATTGTATATTTATGTCGTGCTCTTCAATCAAGCATTGGTGAGACATGATGTATAATATGAACAAGAAGCAGTAAATTCACTACCTTCTAAAATGTTCCGGAAACCACAACACAGGAAATTCTCAGTGCATACGTGTAAGGTGAGTTCTTTGACTATCAAAGAGGAGGGGAAGGGAAAGCTTGTTTTTCTTTTGATTTTTTAATATCTATCATCTTTAAAAAGTATTTAAAATAGAAAATAAAAGATACCGAAACCTAAGATAAATTTACGTCCTATAATAAAGTCCCAAAAAATATTTTCCTCTTTTAATAATGAGAAACATTTACAATTTATCTTCTAAAAAACACAAATTAAAGCACTTGGAACATATTAGTTCATTTATTTCTGAGAATGGCTTGATAATAAACATACATAAATATACTCATTTTAATGATGAGAAAACTAAGGCAGAACTGCATACTTGACTAACTCACTAACTTTGAAACCTAGGCAGTCTCTCTCCAGAGCACACATGCCATACATTTCAAATCACAACTATTCCTCTGTGTGTCGCTGTGCTTTCTAATTTTCATTGTTTTTAAAAGCAGAGACTGCTTGGCATTTCCCTCTCTTATTCTGTGATTCTGATCACTTCCTCATTAACTCAGCTATTATTGAGGAAAATATCAAAAAGTTAGAACCAGAGTGACTCCCCATTACTCTCCCATGAACACACAGACACACACACACACACTCACACACACACCTGTGCTTTACAACTGCCTCAGCTGCTCCAGGCCGACCCTTCAGTGCCTCTATACTCCCCAGATTCTGTTCCCTGATCTTTTCAACAATAGAGCAGTTGGTCTATTGTACTTATTTGTATAATATTTTAAGTATTACACTATTTGCTGTGTTTTAGCATTCAGATAGTATACTGATAGTTGAATTTACAAGGTTTTGTCCTCAAAAGAATACCTTACCAGGGGTAAATTAAAATGTGGGACACATGGGCACTATAGCACCTTGAGTGCAGAGACCTTGCTCTATGATTAAGTATCTAGAAATACAATCTACGATTCACCCCATTTATAGCAGACTTACTAAGTTTTTTTGTTTAGATTATATATGTTTAAGTAATACAATATTATCAGAGATGCAACTTTTTGAAAAAGATGGATTTATCAACCTAAAAAAGAACAAAAAGAAAAAAAAGGACTGTGATTTGATATGTCTGTTTTCTAAAGTAAAAAGTTTACATCCTAGGGCCGGCCGAGTGGCGCGGTGGTTAAGCGCTGGCTTGGGAAACCAGCGGCCCCGGTTCGGGTCCCACATGTGAGGGCCAGTGGCACTGCCCTCAAAAAAAAAAAAAGTTTACATCCTTTTAATTTGCATTGTGTGAATAGAGGTGCTTTCTCTGAACCACCAAAATTGATAAAATTTAAATCCTTACCTGATAATGCAAATATGTAAATTCTTCATCCATATTTATGCAAATCCAAGTAGAGAGAGAAAATATATAACTGATCCTTTGCCCACTTGAAGTCTATTCTTTTCCAGTTTTAATGTTGGACAAAAATGAAAAAGCAAAAACTGCCTAATTTTGCTCATTTTGCCCCATGTACCATTGCCTTAACTAAATAAAGCTCTAAGATTTAGCTTTCAGCTTTATTTTTGAAATGATACAGAATATATCGTAGGGGTTATTACTACACTTCCAATACTAACAGAACCACCTTCATTTGAAAGTTACTCTAGGTTTTCAGAACCATATTTGATGAGACAAATCAACTCTTGCCTTTTATTTTTCATCTTTGTTCACTGACTCAGAAGCAAATTCCATCAAAGATGTGTTAAACACCTCATATTTTAATCCGTTAGTGTGGACCAGAGTGTGTGCTAAAGATATAAATATCCCAGGTCCTTTTGCCTCTTATATATACAGGGACTCTTTGGGATGCAAACTTTGAATAAAGAAATGGGTGAATTGTGTTCTACATTACTAAGACTAAGAAAAACTTCCTTTACCTGATGATAAGAAGGATAAACTAATTGTGTGATGTTGGAAGAGAGTAAGAAGATAAAAAAGAGAGAACAGAGTGGCCAGACTGAATGTTACTGATAGGTAGGAGGCATGCTGTGAGCAGAGAGAAGGCAGTGTCCTTCATCAACATCTTAAATCATTATGGGAAGTGGGTAAACATCTGAAGACGACTCTATTCTCTTACCATTTTCAGGAGGAAATTTCCCTTTTGCAAAGATAGCATCCATCAATTTATTATCATCAGACTTAGTTTCCTGCACATGTAATAATCTTTGTAAGCCCTCAGCAAAATAAAAATATAATAATAACAACAATAAATTAATTAAATAACAAGACACACTCTAATAGTCAGGTAGAAAAGAATATTTCTGAACCTTCGTTTCGTTAGATGAAAGAACTCCAAGATTCATCCTTGGCTAGAAAGTAAGAAAACATTTCTTTATACTTTTATAGAGAAAGCTGATATAAGTATAAAAAACAGAATGAAAAGCAATTGTCCCTCAGAGCAAGACCAAGTGAGAACAAATACAAAAATAGTTGTTCCTTTTTATAATTCTTCTGCATCTTGGTTTTATAAAATATATACATGTTTCGCCTTGGGGGAAAAAAATAGTCAATTGAAAGAAAAACTCCAAAATAAAATGGTTTGGCTTTGATAGTCATATTATAATTATAGTTTAAAATAATAATGAGGTTATTTGAATCTGCACTGGTCTATTGTATGGTAACATGATAAAATCAAGTCCTATGTGCCTCAGTTGTGTTTTCAGTGCTTGAAATATACAAGTAGATGAAAAATAAGAATATCAGTTCAAGTTTCTTAAGATATCTGTGTAAAATTATTATGCAAGTGAGTTTTATCAAACATGACACATGATATTTAGGGAAAGTGTTTCCTGGATTAATCAGGGGTAAAAGGACAAGTGAGAAAGCACAAGAAAAAACACCCAAGAGAAAAAGCACACAGTGCTGAACAAAAGTGAGCAAGACACAGATTATGTTTCTCTTGGGAAAACGTGGAAGCAATCACTCAGGGAAACCCTGGTTTCATATCAAGAGATACAAATTAAGTTTAATGAAATAGAAAAAATATGTTAGGAAAAATGTGACATAATAATTTTATTTAAAGTAGAGATAAATAAATTTCACCATTATCAATATAAATGGTTTAATATTTATTTACATAACATTTTTACAATGAGATAAACACATATTGATACATTTCACTGTGTTCTAGAGTTAAAGAGATGAGCATGTTTTTTAAGGTAATAACTTCCCATTTTTAATCATATGAGATTGAATTTTTCCAAAGAAATTAGTTAAATAAGCTATTATATACAAATATAGTGATGTTAATTTTATAACATTTCCTATTCCCTGGACTCTGTAGGATGATGAAATAAGATGATGATGATGATGATGTGTGTGTGTGTGTGTGTGTGTGTGTGTGTGTGTGTGTGTGCACGCACATGCACGGGCACGTGCTTACAAAAGGAACAGTAATCTAAAATTTGTATGAGCACAGACACACTTTCATCCTGTCAGCCTGCTGTGATATCTGGGTAGAGGTAAATTACTATTGTTTCCTTTGGGGTTTTTTTGCATCAAATTTCAGGCCCTGAGATCTTATTGTTAGTGCACGCTTTTGAAATGTGAATTGCTTGGTCAGACTTCAGCTTGAACTCAAAAAAAGTGAAAGAACACTCAAACTAGGAGGCACTAAATAAGTTATGGTTGAAAGCAAAACCATCCTTCCACAACCAGGGGCTGAGTGTCTGACCCTGTACAAAGGTGGTACAGAATCCCTAAGCCCTGGTGGGAACAGAGACAAACATACAAAATAAATCTGTTTCGTCGCCTACCCCAATACCTTAGGATTCATATACTTACTTCTGCCTGTGCAACTCTGGGCACCTTGCATTTTGAATATAGTAAATGCATGGCATCAGCCTCGTCTCTTTAAAGTCATGCTCAAAAATTACTTCTCTTATAATAAAACAGTAATCATATGACTCATTTCTCTCTCTCTCTCTCTCTCTCTCTCTCTCATATATATATATATATATATATATATATATATATATATATATATATATATATATATATATTCTAGTACACATTCAGCTATGGAGTATAAATCACCACCAAACTGCACTCATCTTAACAGAGGTCAGAAGTTTAATGTTTTTAGCAACAGTTCCTTCCTAAGTAATTAGTGAGCCCAACCCAAGACATCTGAATTCAATGAAACTTTGTGAATAAAACACTGTGTATGTCTGGCTTGTATAGTCCGTCAGCTTAGGTTTTGAAAGCAGCAAGTAGCAAGACTTTCTTTCTTAAAAGGTTGGACTAATTTTTATTTTCATATCTCTAATATGCTTTCACATGTTATTTCAGAAACATGGATAAAAAGCTATTAGTTTAACCCAAATGACAGCAATAATTGAAAAATTATTAGGATTCAAAGCACTTTCATTTGTTGTTAAATAAATCAAGGGATAAGATGAATTTTACTTTCTATTGAAGCCAGGTGTTAGAATTATTCTCACCTATTTTATCTTTGATTACCTTAACTACAAAACATAAAATTCATACGTTTATTTAAATAATACACCAAATAGTAAGAATCTTAAATACATGTACTTTATTCATGACTTACACCATTTGATTTTCACACACAGTTGGCTATATCTTAGTATTTAATAATGATCAATTTTTTATGTATTGTACGTTTTTCTAAGAGGTTAATAACCTTTCCCAAAAACCTGAATTTTATGTATTCATGTAATTTGTTAAGGCACCTTATGTCAATTTTATAAGTATTTTAGAGTACAAGTAATAAACTGATAAAATGCTCAATAGATCACTTCAAGTGTTCAGCTAAATTATGAAATATTTTCAAATTCTCCTAAAGGAACCTGTGTGATATTTGGTTTAAGGAAACATTGATGTATTTCTACTCTCTAGCTGAAATACACTGGGATTCTGACAATTACAGAGACCTCCACACTCTATCAATATTTTTGCATTATTTCAGCATCTGTCCCCAATCTACTCTGAAATATGCCAGTCACAGGAAAAGGAGAAACAACTTCACAAAGAAATGAAGAAAGGACTCACATAAAAATTGAAGTTTTAATAAGACCATGTAAGGTAAATAGGACTTGAAAATGGAAAACTGTGGTTACCACAGAGTTACAATTGAATAATAATCTTGCCTGGTATCAAATCTTACTTAAGACAGAAATAATTCAACAAATATATTCTCTCTTCTCACACATTTGAATAAAATATAAATTACATATTGAAAAATAATAAAATACAAAGTTTGATAAGCATCAGATCCAACACCCATGCAACTACCATCCCTATCAAAAAACAAAATTCCAGGATCACCGAGATCTTTCCTCATTTAAATTTCCAGTAACCATCCTCTTTCTCCTTACATATATTACCACCACCAACCTCTAACATTATCTTGACATGTAATGTGTACTATATGTTATGCCTTTTTATCAAATTTATGTCACTAGAATAATGCAATACAAATTCTTTTGTGTCTATCTTATTCTCCTCAAGATCTTGTGATAATCATCGAAGACACTTCTCCATTTTAATGATGACTAAGCTAGATGTAAATTATTGTGGCTGGTGGATAAGACACACTGATTGATTTAAATCAGTTGGAGCCCAGTGGGGTCAACTTTACTGAAAACAAAAGGATCATAATGATTATTACATAATGAAAATTTTTATGCACAGAACTGCTAGGAGGATGAATTTTGGGCAATTGTTTACTCCTTTCAATATTGTTTTTGTTTCATTTGTTTGTTTTCTTAGGATAGGTCTTTGTGAATGAGTCTACCACTAATTCCAAAAATTAACAGCTTAAAATAATAAACACGTAGTATATCACACAGCTTCTAAGGATTAGGAATCCTTGAAAAATTTAGGAGGAATGTTCTCTCATGGCTCAGTTTCTCTCATGAGGTCTCTGTCAAAAAATGGCTGGGACTATGTAGTCATCCGAAGGCTTGACTAGGGTGGGAAAGTCATCTTGCAAGAAAGGCTCATTACGTAGCTGCTGAAAAAGGACATGATTTCATTGCTAGTCGTTAACGAGAGGCTTTAGTTCCTTCTCACCTGGTCCTTTCAACAGGGCTGCTCATGGTACCATAATTGGCTTCCCCAGATCAAGTGATCCAAAGGGAGAAAAGAGAAAGAAGCCACACTGTCCTTTACAAACCAGATTCAGATGCAGCATGCCATCATTTCCACTGCATTCCACTGGTCACACAGATCAACCCTGATTCAATGTGGGAGGAAATCATGCAAAGGTATGTGCACCAGAAGGTGGGATCATGGAGGACACCTTGCAGATTGACTATAACACCTATTTGGATTTTCACCTTTTATAGTGAACACAGACTGATAATAGAAGACACAAGTGTTTAGCTACTGTAAAATTTGTAAGTAAATTTACAATTGATGTGATATGACCCAAAAAAGGATAAGCCAAGTGGAGAATAGGGCTGCTGTCTCCATAGTCTCATTATACACACTTGGACAGGGGCTGGCAAACTATGGCCTGTGGAGAAAAGGGTCTCACCATCTATTTTGGTAAATAGAATTCCTTTGTAAGGAAGCCAAACAATCTTTACATGTGTTCTGGGTCTTAAATTGCACTGCAATGGCAGAGTTGAGTAGTTTCCATGAGACTGGCCCACAAAGTTGAAAATATTTACTATATAGTTCTTTAGAGTGTTTTTCAACCCTGCACTAGGATGTAATGTGAAAACATTCAAATGGTCCATAATTATGGCAATGGAAAACGAGATTGCATGTTCCAAATATTTGCAGGATTATTTACTTTAAAGAAATCATAAAGCTCCAATGAGTATACTCATATAATGCCTGTAATAATGGCAAATAATATGATACAGCAGGCGAATGAGAATTCAAATAAGAAGGTGGAGACCAAGAAACATCCAGGACAGAAGTTTCTTAGTTGAATATTTACAATGTTCTTATTTGAAAAGAGACCTATTTCTTCTCTGGATGAAACTGCTGATACTTGGGTAATGAAACTTGGTTTCAGGAGAGCTGAGGCAGAAGTTTCCTAAGAGCCTTGTCACATAGTGGAGACAGTATACCTAACCAATTATTAATACCTCAACTGTCAATCATCAAGAAACAAATTGGCCTTAGGATTCACTTGAGACTTATGAATTTTAAAAATACTTACCATAAATAAATAGTTAGTTAAATAGTTAGGCAGTTAGTTAGCCCATTGTCCTTGTTACGGTCAAGAGGAAAAAACTGATGCTCAAGCATCTCTGGAGATAAGCAAAGAGCTGTCCAGTCCAGCGGCAAAATAACTATCTTCATAAGACAACATTAGCAGTCACTAATGGGGAAACTAAGAATGTATATATTAGGGTAACTAGAAAAGCATTCCTCGTCCTAGCGTATGTGAATTAAGTTTCTAGTTATCAAAAATCAAAAGGCAGTGTTTAAATTTGACAAATTATGCAGTAGCAATTAAAACAAATTTTAGGAGGTTGTTTATATATATATATCACGCGTTGTGGAGCACAGCATAGGAAATAAAGTCAATAGAATTGTAACAGCTATGTACAATGTCAGGGGAATAGTAGATTGTGGGAGGGTGGTTATCACTTTTGCGTGATACATGGTTTTGTACACCTGAAACTAATAAAAAATAATAAAAAAGGTATAAGCTAGCTATTGGGAATATTATTTTGTTATATTGTGTGATTCTTAAACATTTCTTTACCCTTTACATTTAAAACTGAGATGCTCACTCAAGTAGACACTTCCATATGCATTTGTCCATTTCACAGCAAATAACAAAGAGCAAAAGAAGAAAATTAATGTGTCTTTCCCCAGGCAATATATGAAAAATTTCACTTCAGAGGGAAATTTTTTTGAGGGGGAGGGCTGGGGAGAAAGACCTTTACGTAAAAGAAGCCTTTCCCACCCCAAAGGCTATTATTATATATTCAGGGTAAAGGAAAGCAGAATGCAGGTAAGATGGGGGGCAAGACTAAACAAAATGAATGGGTCAGATGGTCCTGAACTGAGTGTGACCACATGATTAGACCATGCTGTGAGAAAGACACTCTGCCGTTGGTGACCATGTCTTCCATTCAACACAGGGCTTTACATCATTATTCCCTGAAATGATGTGGGAGCTGGAAAAAAACCCTTAGTTTTTTCAATGGAAATTTCTACTCCCAGGGGACAATTTTGACCTATATTTTTCTCTGAAATCACACATCATCCACCTTATTTATCACCTTCTGTTACCTTACGTATCACCTTCTGTTTACACATTGCTCTTGTAATTGTAATGAATGTAATGAGTTCTCAGGAAAAAAATCATAGATTTGGCTCTGGACCCCTCATGAGTGATGATGTGAAAAGCAATCATTTGAACCTATGCTTGGGTTTGGCTAAATGAAAAACTTGAGATTCATCCTGAACAAATACTATGAAAATGGACTTCACTTGGTTCATTATAAAGAAAACCGTATAAGCAGGTAAAAACAAACAAACAAACAAACAAACAAAACACAAAGATGAAATTGCCTCATGGGAGGAATACAAGGAAATGGGATAGTAGGGACAGAAAACTATTCATTTTCATTATCAGCTTTCCTATACTATTTTTATATTTGTAATTAAAAATATATTATTGTGATCACATGGACAATAAAGCCAAAACATATGAAATATCCATTAAATACAATACATATTTTCTTAGTCCAAGTTAAACATTTGAAAAATGTCACACCCATCCATTATTTTTCATAATATAACTTTAGTACATTTCCTAAGTCAATCTTCATACAAGAATGTGAAGAGTTGATCTTGTAGTCCTATTATACTTATATTATGAGAAATTAAGAATGAGTTCTTCTTCCTGGATCTTTATATATTAAATACTAATTTAGATTCTTAATTATTATGATTTTATTGAAATATAAAACTAGAAAACCAACACAGATGTCAGTATAAATTTTAAGACATCTAAACAACAGCTAAAAAAAGAGAATAAAACTTTTGATATCTGTGGTCAGGAAAATCCCACCCAGGTCTCAGGCATCAGGACTCATTGTGTCCCAGTCCTTCTTTGATACGCTCAGAAATCTCTCAGAAAAATAAATTGCTAGCTCTCCCACATGAAAGGGGGGAGTTGTTCATATTTTACATATAACTTTTAGGAAAAAGCTTTTGGGATTAATTAACGATTAAGATCATCAATGCACATGTGACTTTTACTGATGGTTAAGCATAAGGCAAGAAACATCAGTGGAGTAAAGAAATAGCCATTTTAAATTTACATGATCAGGGCTTGTGTCCCTTTACCTTTGCAAATCTGAAAGCAGTCACACAGGACCACAGATTTGGCCAAAGTCTTATAATTGTTCTGCAGACTCAGGAGCATCAAGAGAAGATACACATGTGCTCCCCTCTGAGGCTGAATGACACACATGAGGAGGCTGGCCTATGGCACTTTCAGCTCTAAATAAAAGCATACAGATGGATAAATATCCAGAAAGAACTAGCTTCCAGAAAAGTGAGGTAAAGATGGTCCTTTATAACATACACAGGACTGAAATGATGTTGACATGTATTTTATTATGTAATTAAATTTCTACAGAGAAAATTTATAACAATGTATATGGAAGAACATATTTATTGCATGCAATATTGAACACATGCATTAAATCAAAATATTCATCAAATTATTTATCTTGATGCTTTATAATTTTACCTGAAGGTGAACAATTTCATCAACCTTAAAACACAGGGTTTCAAATGTAGTAGGAAACAATTGTATAATATGAAACAATTAGAAACATTTTACATATCCTGGAAGTAGATAATTAGTAATAATATAAGTGGTAAACCTACCATTCTTAGTAATACTGGACCTTGTTTCCCACCCCTAATGCCCTAAGAAACACCTAAATAAGCTGCTTCTTACAGATGTACAACTTTTTTCTTTCACAGGCTTCATGCAGAACACTGAAGCTGCTATACAATATGCAGTTTTGTGTATTTGTGAATGGAAAGAATGAAAATCTGCAAAGAAAAATAAAATACCAACATAAGATAAAAGGAAAAGGGAATGTTCAGGGATGGTGTTTTTATTAAATGCTGGAACTTTTTAAAGCATTTGAATGAGATATGAACGTCCACCGCATCTTTTTCATTCAATAGCCACAATTTTCACAATATTACAATATTACAGAAATGATTTATTGCCTCAATAATCAATAGCACTTACATCAGGGACTTTTTTGTTCTTGCCATTGTAATTAATGGTTTTCATATATAATAAGCTTTGCCTGTATTATGTTAAAAATATATTGACTAATTAATTCTAGAAAAAGAAATCAGACGATAAAATATGTTATTGTATGATGCTGCAAATAACATGTTTATAAATGAACATGAGATTCTAAGATTATGAATATGCAGGGGCCACATATTTGAAACAAGAGGATGAGGAGAATATTGGGCCTCCCAAGAATAAAGAATATAATGACTGGGCCGGCCGAGTGACGCGGCGGTTAAGCGCTGGCTTGGGAAGACAGCGGCCCCAGTTCGGGTCCCACTTATGAGGGCCAGTGACACTGCCCTCAAAAAAAATAAATAAATAAATTAAAAAAAAAAAGGATATAATGACTATCCTGTTTTCCCGGGACAGCTCCTGTGCGTGAATATCGACATGCACAGCATATCCAAATATTTGTACCAAGGAAGAAAGAAAAAGTCAAAAGCTCTTCTATGCTCACAAGTACACTAACCTCATGTCACTTCAGCATAAACTTGGATGTTCTAGGTGGAGCTAAAATTGTTACTGTCTTGTATCTATTCTCTTTACTGTATTCTCAAGCTCCAGAGAGGTTATTTTAGCTACAGTATCCCTGGGTCAGTACATCCTTTGGTCAGACCTAAGGATAAACTCATAAAAACGCCTTGAGTGCAAGACACTTACAGATCTGGGGAGACAGCAGAGCCATCCTCCCACAACCAGGCACCTTTTTCTTCATTGTAAGACAGTCCAATCCAGTAAAAATATATAGAGGAGTTCATGAAATTCTGATAGGAAACAGAGACAAACATATTAATTTAATTTGAATCTGCTCTGGGAATAATATACTTTCCAGAAAGTCAGTGTCCAGTATCAGATCCAAACTTCAAGTTACTTCAACTGAAATCCTGTTTTACATCTAGTTTAGGAGTTATAGTTACGTATCTCATATTTATTCACTGTAAGGCCCATTCATTTGCGGAGACAAAATATCAGAAAATTTCATTCTTGAAGGAATGAAAAATATTTTCAAGGGTTAAATTTTCACAGTTCCCCAATGCTGTCCCCTCCCCCAATTCCCCAATTTAAAAAAAATCTTTAAAGGGCCGGCCGAGTGGCGCGGTGGTTAAGCGCTGGCCTTGGAAGCCAGCGGCCCCGGTTCGGTCCCACATATGAGGGCCAGTGACACTGCCCTCAAAAAAAAAAAAAAAAAAAATCTTTAAAAAAAATGCATACCAATTCATTTTTGTTTTGCAGCTTCAGCAGACTGGAATTTTGAGAGGCACAGAAATCCCTGCTTTCTGCCCAAGTTTTCATTTCATTAGAAATGAAGTAACAGTTGCATCGGTACCCAATCCACTTTTCTTGACAAAAACAGCAATCAGAGCCTAAAAGAAAAAATAAAAGATGAATGATGACGTTGGAGGTTCAATTTTTTTTTTGTTTTAGCTGAGTCATCCTGCCACCTGTTAAATTTTTTTTTTATTAAATGTATTCAGATGATATTGGTTAGTGAAATTATGTAGATTTCAAGAATGTCATTCTATAATACATCATCTATATATTGCCTTGTGTGTTCACCGATATATCCTTCCATTACCATATATTTGTCCACGTTGCCCTTTTCTGTTTCCCCCTTCCCTCTTACCCTCTGGTAACTACTAAACCATTGTTTGTGTCTATGAATTTATTATGAGTCCTTGTTTATTTGTCTTATTTGTTGTTTTAAGTTTTATATCCCACATATGAGTGAATCATACTGTTCTAGTTTTTTCAGTCTAATTTATTTTGATTGGCATGATAATCTGAAAATGCATCTATTGCAAGACTCAATTTTTTAATTGTTATTTACTCATTCAAAATTCATTTGTTATTTGTTTCCACAAATATTCTTTGAGAATCTACTACATACACTAAAGTTCAAAGAATATTTATGTGACTGAGTCAGACATGACCCATTTTCTTCATGGAGATTATAACTTCCAATCATTTATTAATTATATTAATGTTAATTAGGGTAATTGTACACAAGTTATTTATTATCTTAAAACATCCTTGAGAAGAGTGTAGGATGGGGAGGTGGTAGTTAGATTAACGTTTATTAGAGGAAGTGACCCAAAGTTGAGTTCTGCTGTGCAAACTGAGCAAATTAGAAGACAGAGATATTTAAAGAAGCTAAGCATTTTAGCATATTTCCTAAGTCAGAGAAGAGTATGATATGTTGGGAGAAATCTGATATATATTTTGAATATTTTATTTCCAAAATGAACATAAATAAAACAGTTTAAAGTTCAGTCATACAATTTACCAGCGATCAAGCCTTAAACATGTACTATTCTCACATGTTTAGATTCTCACATGTTTGCTAAATGGACGGTGCTGAAGTTGTAGAGAGAATGGTGGTTACCAGAGAGATGGTGGCTGGGAGGTGGGGGATATGAAGACATGTTGGCCAAAGGGTACAAACTTACACTTAAAAGATTAAAAAGCTCTGAGGATATACTGTATAGCATTATGGTTACAGTTAATAATACTGTGTTATATACTTGCAAGTTGCTAAATAGTAGATGTTAGATATTCTCACAGCATAAAAGAAATGGTAATTATTTGACATGATGGAGCTATTAGGTAGTGCTACCATGGTAGTAATATTGCAATATAAAGTATGTTAAATGAACACAGTGTATACCTTAAACTTATACAATATTATACATCAATTATATCTCAATGAAGCTGGAAAAGCACTAAGAGAACCAGAAATATAAAGAAATTCTATAGGATCACAGAAGATGGTAAGACAACTTGCAGAACATTTGAAAAAATGCTTTTAAAAATTGGACTTTAACTTGGCTTACACTAGATAAGTAGGGTCAAAACTGCAGAAATCTCTGAAAAATGGGCAGAGGATCTGAATGGACACTTCTCCCAAGATGACATACAGTCAAGAGATATATGAAAAAATGCTAAACATCACTAGCTATTAAGGAAATGCAAATTAAAACCACAACAAAATCCACCTCACACCTGTTAGAATGGCTACTATGAATAAGACAAGTAATTACAAGAGTTGGAGAGGTTGTGGAGATAAAGAAGCCCTCACACACTGCTGGTGGGAATGTTAATTGGTACAGCCGCTATTGAAAATAGTATGGAGGTTCCTAAAAAAATTAAGAATAGAATTACCATATGACACAGCAATTCCTCTTCTGGGCCTCTGGAATCTATCTACCAAAAAATCTGAAAACACTTATCCGTAAAGATATACATACTCTATGTTCATTGCAGCTTTATTCACAGTTGCTAAGACATGGAACTAAACAATGTGTGCTTCGATAGATGATTGGATAAAGAAAATGTGATACATATACACAGTGGAATATTAGTCATAAGAAAAGATAAAATAGTGGATAGATCTTGAGATTATCATGCCAAGTATAAGTCAGACAGAAAAATTCAACAGCCATATGACCTCATTCATATGTGGTATATAAAACTGAAAGCAACAAAGGAACAACACAAACAAAGAAACAAAAACTCAGACACAGACAAGAGTTTGGTGGTTAGCAAAGAGTAAGGGAGTGGGGATGAGGTTGAAGAGGGTAGAGAGGGTTTAATATATGGTGATGAAAGGAAATTTGGGTAGTGAACACACAATGCAATATATAGATGATGCATTATAAAATTATATACTTGAGTGCTGTAAAGTTTATTAACTATATAACCCAAATAAATTTAATTAATGGCAGAAATCTCTGCACTATATTCTGAATTATCGAATAAACAGAAGGAAAACTATAGAGATATAAAAGTAGGAACAATCATGAGAGGGTAATTATGAAATATTTATTGTAATTTATCTTTCATTTGTTACTTAAACATAAGTACTCATATAGGAAAAATATGTCATTTCAGGCTATCTTACTCTTATTAATTATATAAAAAAATGACTCACATCAATGTAATTTAATTCTTACATTAGGGAAAAATAAAATGAGACTATCCTACAATTAGTAGTTAAACTTGTATTACTATGAGTAATGGTCCATCAAGCTTCTGTGTGAAGGAAACAAGAAACTAACTGCCTATTTCACCGTCTACGAACATTAAGGTTTTCCAAAGGAGGAAACCTACCTTCCTTAGATTCTGTGGTTCCTGGAGATGATGTTGGTCGAATACTGTGTTTAGGAAGTGCTACAGGAAATGAATAGAAATTACTTAATTACATACAGGCTTATGGAATAACAAATTATTACACAGTAGTAAATTGAATTCTTTATTATTAAATGTTTTCATCACAGTTTTGATTTTAATATAAACTTGCTTATAAAAACTTACAAGTTTTCAACAATATTCTCAAAGTAGCCATCAACACAAAGCACGTTACTGCTAAGATCCCAGAAATCAACCTCCATGGAGTGGTCTGAAAAGCTGCAGAGAAAGAGAAGTAGGGTGATGACTTAAAGAGCAAACCCAGGAGCTGAAGGTGTAAAAGCAGAAAACTGGAAGAGAGAATACAAAAAGTTCTTTATTTGAAAACCTAATCATCTTCCAAAGCAACCTTAGAAAATTAAGATATTCCATTCAGAAGTCCACCCAACATCAAAATTATGATATATACTTAAATTTATGACTAGGCTAACATACCTGCCATGAGAAATGTTCCACTGTGGATAAGGTAAGGCACTGCTTGTTCGACAAGCACGTTGTGGGATCGTGGAATTGAGCCGGAAGTTAGGAATCTGTACGTTGTATATTTGGAAATTTAAAAGAAAAATTGTATACTTAACTGGTGTTCTTCAATCATGCATTGGTGAGACACTACGTATAGTATGAACAAGGAACAGTAAAATCATTAGCTTCTGAAATGTTCCGGAAACCACAACACAGGAAATTCTCAGTGCACATGTGTAGGTGAATTCTTTGAGTATCAAAGAAGAGGGTGAGAGAAGGTTTGTTTTTCTTTTGATCTTTGAATATCTATTATCTTTAAAAAGTATTTGGAATAGAGAATAAAAGCTATGCAAACCTAAGGTGAATTTACTTAGTATAATAAAGCTACACAAAGTATTTTCCTCTTTTAATAATGAGAAACATTTATAATTTATCTTGTACAGAACACACAGATTAAAGCACTTGGCATAGATTAGCTCATCTATTTCTGAGAATGGCTTGATAATAAAGATACATAAATATACTCATTTTAATGATGAGAAAAGTAAGGCAGAACTGCACACTTGACTAAACTCACTGACTTTGTAATCCAGTCAGCCTTTCTCCAGAGTACACATGCTGTACATTTCAGATCATATTTATTCCTCTGTGTGTCACTGTGCTTTTTATTTTTCTTTTTATTTTAAAGCAGAGACTGGTTGCTATTTCCATCTTTCATTCTGTGATTCTGATCGCTTCCTCATTAACTCAGCTATTATTGAGGAAAATATCGAAAAGTTAGAACTAGAGTGACTCCCCATTACTCTCCCATGAACACATACACACACACACACACCCCTGTGCTCTACAACTGCCTCAGCTGCTCTAAGCCAACCCTTCAGTGCCTCTGTACTCTCCAGGTTCTTTCCTTGAAATCTTTGAAAATGACTGCAGTTGCTCTATTATACTTATTTGTATAATATTTTAAGTATTATATTACTTACTGTGTTTTATCATTCAGATAGTATACTGATAGTTGAATTTACAAGGTATTTTCCTCAAAGGGTACCTTACCAGGGGGAATAAAATGTGGCACAGATGGGCAGAACAAGAACCTTGAGAGTAGAGATGTTTCTCTACAGTTAAGTACCTGGGAATACAATTTACCATTCACTCTATATAAAGTAGACTTCCTAAGTTCTTTGTTGTTTATATTATATATGTTTCAGTAATACAATATTACCAGAAATGCAACTTATTGAAAAAAAAATGGACTTATCAACAAAAAGAGAACAACAACAACAAAAAAAACACAAGGACTGTGATTTGATATCTCGGTTTCCCTAGAGTTAAAAGTTTTGAGCCAGCCAGGTGGCTCAGTTGATGAAGAGCTCACTCAAGTGTGCAAACTCTGAGTACAACAACAGGGTTGCTGGTTCGATTCCCAGCCCAAGCTGAGATGTCAACAGGTGGCAAGATGGCTCAGCTATAAAAAGAATAAATTAAAAAAAATGAATAAAAGTTTCCATCCTTTTAACTTGCATTATGTGAATAGAGGTGCTTTCTCCGAACCACCAAAAATGGATAACATTTAAATCCTTATTTGATAATACAAACATGAAAATTCTTTTTACATATTTATGCAAATCCAAGTGGAGAGAGATAATGTATAACTGATCCTTTGCCCACTTGAAGTCTATTCTTATCCAATTTTAATGTTGGACAAAGTTGAAAATGCAAAAACTGCCTAATTTTGCTCACTTTTGCCCTATGTAACATTTCCTTAACTAAATAGAAGTTTAAGATTTTGATTTCAGCTTCAGTTTTGAAATGATACAGTTTTGTGACAGAATATATCATAGGTTTATTACTACACTTCCAATACTAATAGAACCACCTTCATTTGGAAGTTACTCTAAGTTTTCAGAACCATATTTGATGAGACTTAAATCAACTCTTGCCTTTTATTTTTCATCTTTGTTCACTGACTCAGAAGTAAATTCCATCAAAGATGTGTTAAACACCTCATACGTTAATCCGTTAGTCTGGACCAGAGTGTGTGCTAAAGGCATAAATATCCCAGGTCCTTTTGCCTCTTATATATACAGGGACTCTTTGGGCTGCAAATTTTAATAAAGAAATGGGTGAGGGGACTTCCGGTAAAATGGCACAATAGACAGACGCTGTGCTAACTGCCTCCCAGGATCACACCAAAATTACAAACAAATTATACAGCATTCAACCCTGGAGGTCCCCGGAACACTGGAGGAACAGAACCACTAAACGAAGAACTTAAAGAGGAAGCCGTGTCGGGTCTGGTAGGACGGGCGGAGACGAGAGAGGGCGAGCCCCGTGAGGGAAGCCCCAGCCGTGGGAAGCTTGTCTGGTTGGGGGAGAGACCCTCCGGCCGCACCCCAAGCTCACCAGCCCAGAGCTCCTTTGCCGGGAAGAGGAGTTCTAAGATAGCTGGCAGTAAATTAGTGAGGACTCTCTTTGCTCAGCTCAGTGAGGCTAAGAGCGGCTGGAGAATCAGTGGGGCCGGAGCCCAGGCTTGCTCAGCGGTGAGCACTTACCTGGTTCCTGGTGGAGGGAGTGGCTGTGTGAGCCGGGACCCTGCGGGGACGGACTGAACTGAGCACCTTTGGTGCAAAGGCTGGAGGTTTTTGAACTGTTGTTCCCGTGGTGCGGAGCCTGTACGCGAGTGGTGTAGGGAGGGCGCCATTTTGTCGGGCTTGGGCCCTCCCACAGAGGATCAGGTCTGAGACCTCATTGGTCTGGTGGAATTGGCGCAGAAGTACGTGTGCGTGTGCGTGAATGCGCGCCTGCAGCCTTGGATCCTCACCCTCTGCCCGGCTTATACTGCGTTGCCAGGGAAACACAGGGCAGGTGCCCTCCGGCTCAAACAGGCTGCTCACTGAGACCCGGGAGTGCATGAGCCACCTCGGGTCCGCAACCTCTCCGCTAGGCTTGTGCTGCGTTGCCAGGGAAACGCCTAGTGGGAGTGATCCGGCTCCAACAGGCTGCTCACTGAGACCCCGGAGTGCGCAAGCTGCCTGGAGTCCCCCCTCTCTGCACTCCACTTACAGAGTTGCCAGGCTGGTGATTGGTTGTCTGGCTGCTCGGCCTGATCTGTGAGCGGCTGATTGGGACAGGCTGAGACTGGGAGTTTTCCTGAGAGTGTTGGGCCGTGAGCTGTGTGCCTGCATGATCCAGCCAGGGCTCTCCTGGTGATCTATCCAATACATCAAAGCAATCCCAGAGCGACAGCCAGAATGGGGGAAACAAAGAAACATGTCACAAGTAAAAGATTAGAAGAAACCTCCAGAAATGGAACCAAATGAAACAGAGGGATCCAACCTTTCAGAGACACACTTTAGAACACTGATGATAAGAATGTTTAAGGAACTTAGCGAGGACATAAAGAAGGATAGGGAAACCATAAAAAACAACCTGTTAGAACTAAAGAATACAATAACTAAAATGAAGAACACACTCGAAGGAATCACCAGTAGAGTAGATGAAGCAGAGGAGCGGATCAGCGATTTGGAAGGTAAAATAGCAGAACTCACCCAGTTGGCACAGCAAAAAGACCAAAGAATAAAAAACAATGAAAATAGTTTAAGAGCACTATGGGACAAGGTAAAGCACAACCACCTTCGAATCATAGGGATACCAGAAGGAGAAGAGAAGAAGCAAGGGGTTGAAAATGTATTTGAAAAAATAATGACTGAAAACTTCCCTACCCTGGTGAAGGAAATCAACATACATGCCCAGGAAGTGCAGAGGGTTCCAAACGAGCTGAACCCAAACAGGTCCACACCAAGACACATCATAGTTAAAATGGCAAAGGTTAAAGACAGAGACAGAACCCTAGAGGCTGCAAGAGAAAGACAGCAGGTTACATACAAAGGAACTCCTGTTAGACTAACAGTTGACTTGTCTACAGAAATTCTGCAGGCCAGAAGGGAGTGGCAGGAGATATTCAAAGTGACACAAAATAACGGCCTACAACCAAGATTGCTCTACCCAGCACGGCTATCACTTAAAATTGAAGGAGAAATAAAGAGCTTCTCAGAAAAGAATAAGCTTAAGGAATTCATTACCACCAAGCCAGCATTGCAAGAAATGTTAAAAGGGATTTTTTAAACAAAAGAAAGCGGTAAACAAGCTAACCCAGAGAGACAATTTAAGAAGATTGAAGTCATATCAAGCAGATATAAAGGAAAAACTCGGGCCGGCTGAGTGGCGCAGTGGTTAAGCGCTGGCTTGGGAAGCCAGCGGCCCCGGTTCAGGTCCCACATATGAAGGCCAGTGACACTGCCCTCAAAAAAAAAAAAAATAAAGGAAAAACTGACGGTTGCTGGCTGGGAGGGAGTGGGGAAGAGGGAGAGGGGGAAGGTTTTGGACAGTGTAGGTGGGACTACAATGTTGCTGCAGGGATATGGGGGCAGTTCTGGGAATGTAATGTTGTGAAGAGACTATTACGTTGCGAGAAATAAGTCAGTCGGAGAAGGACAGGTACTATGTGATCTCACTTGTGTGTAGAGTCTGAAGAGCTGAGTGAACGATCAAAGTAAACAGACTCGTAGATGTAGAGGAAAAACTGAGGGTTGCTAGTTGGGAGAGGGGTAGGCATGGGGCGGGGGAAGGGGAAGGGATTAGACAGCATAAATAGACAACTACAATATTGCCACAGGAATATGAAACACAGTTCGTGGAATATAATAATGTTGTAAAAATTTTGTGGCGTGTCAGATAGTCACATGTCTTGTTAGGGAGATCAGTTAATGGATGGAGTAGAGGCTTGATCACTGCACTGTACACCTGAAGCTGATGTTGTATAGTATTGTATGCCAACTGCAACTGAATATGTGGATGGTCACGGGATGTGGAGTATACTGTGGAGGGGAGTCAGGGGAGTTGTGATGGATATGTATGATATGGGGGGGAGTGGGGTGGCGAACTGGGGGAGGGGGGTTTTCACTTTGTGGGGTAAAGAGTATAACTATTGCATTGTGTTGTACACCTGAAACTAATAAAAAAAGAAAAAAAAAAGAAATGGATGAATTGTGTTCCCTATTCTTAAGACTATGAAAAACTTCCCTGACATGACAATACGGAGAGTAAACTAGTGATGTGATGGTGGAGGAGGGTAGGAAGATACAAGAAGAGAGGACAGAGTGGACAGACTGAGTATAACAGATAGGAAGGAAGCATCCTGTGAGCATAGAGAAGGCAAGGTCCTTCATCAACATCTTAAATCACTATGGGAAGTGGGTAAACATCTGAAGACAACTCTATTCTCTTACCATTTTCAGGAGGAAATTTCTGTTTTGAATCGACAGCATCCATGAAATCTAATACCATCAGACACTTAGTTTTCTGCACATCTAATAATCTTTGTAAGTCCTTAGCAAAAATATTAATAATAACAACATCTGAATTAAAAACCACAATGCACAATAATTTTCAGGTAGGACAGAATATTCCTGAACCTTGGTTTGGTCAGACAAAAGAACTCCAAGACACATCCTTGGCTTGAAAATAATAAAATACCTCTTTATACTTTTACAGGGAAAGCTGATAGAAGTGTGAAAATCAGAATGAAAACACTTGCCCCTTAGAGCAAGACCAGGTGAGAAAAGTAGGAAAAATAATTTTCATAATCCTTCTGCATTTTGGTTTTATAAAATATACAGGGCCGGCCGAGAGGCGCGATGGTTAAGCGCTGGCTTGGAAAGCCAGCGGCCCCAGTTCAGTCCCACATATGAGGGCCAGTGACACTGCCCTCAAAAGAAAAATAATAATAATAATAATAAAATATATATATGTTTTGCCTTGGCAAAAGAAAATAGACAATTGAGAGAAAACTTCCAAACAAAAGAATGGTTTTGCTTTGATAGTCATATTGTAATTATACTTTAAGAAATAATAATGAGGTTTTTAAAGTCTACATTGGCCTGTTGTGTGGCAACATGGTAAAATCAATTCCTATGTTCCTCAGTTGTGTTTTCAGTGCTTGAAATGCACAAGTAGATGCAAAATAAGAATATCAGTTCAATTTTCTTAAGATATCTGTGTAACATTATTATGCAAGTAAATTTTACAAAATATTACACATGATATTTAGGGCAAGTGTTTTCTGGGTTAATCAGGAAAAATAAAAGGACAAGTGAGAAAGCACAAGGAAAAACACCCAAGAGCAAAAATACACAGTGCTGACAAAAGTGACCAGAACATAGATTATGTCTTGGGAAAATCTGGAAGCAATTACTGAGAGAATGCTGGTTTCAAAACAAGAGGGTCAAATTAAGTTTAATTTTTAAAAAAGAACGATACTTTTTTTTTTAAAGATTTTATTGGCGAATTGGGGAGGCGAACAGTGTTGGGGAACCGGGGAAGGGGAACAGACAAGTTGCTATCCTTTTGTTCTTCAGTCTAGTTGTGAAGGACGTCGCTTCACTGGTCCATGTTGGTATCATCATTGCGCTCTTCTTGGGTGAGGCAGATCGCTCGCCGGCATCTAGACGGCCGCTCACAGCTGCTCTTGGCAGCTCACAGGCTGCCAGCTGCTCACACTGGCTGCTGGCCACTCACTGTAGCCTATGGCAGCCCACTGCAGCAGGGGCTGCAGCTATGCTGATCTGGGAACTCACAGCAGCCCAGCTCCAGGTGGAGCTGTTGTTCACCATCTTCGCTGTAGATGGCAGCATCACTGGCCCTCACATGTGGAATCCAAACCTGGGCCACTGGCATTCCAAGCCAGCTCTTAACCAAAGTGCCACTTGACTGGCCTGACAATAAATTTTTAAATAATAATTTTATTTAAAGAAGAGACTAACAAATTTAATCATTACCAATATAAATGGTTTAATATTTACTTACATAGCATTTTTGCAATGAGATAAACATATATTGATACATTTCACTGTGTTCTAGGGTTAAAGAAATGAGCATGCTTTTTTTAAGGTAATAACTTCCCAATTTTAATCATATGAGATTTGAATTTTTCCAAAGAGAAATAGTTAAATAAGCTATTTTTTACAAATGTAAGGTGTTAATTTCATAACATTTCCCATTCCCTGCATGCTACAGGGTGATAAAATAGAGGTGATGATATATTTGTGTGTGTGTGTGTGTGTGTGTGCATGTGTGCTCACAAAAAGAAATCTAAAATTTGTGTGAGCCCAGGAACACTTTCATCCTGTAAACTGCTGTGATATCTGAGTAGAGCTAAATTATTATTGTTTCCTTTGTTTTCTTGTCTCAAATTTCAGGACCTTTGACCTTACTTTTAGTGCAAGTCTATGAAATGTAAATTGCTTTGTCTGACCTCAGCTTGAACTCAAAAAAAGCAAAAGAACACTCGAAGCAGAAGACACCTAACAAATTATGTTTGAAAGCAGAGCCATCCCCCCAGAACCAGGTAGAGTGTCTGACCCTGTACTGTACACAGGTGGTACAGAGTTCCTAAACCCTGGTGGGAACAGAATTAAACATAGAAAATGAATCCCTTTCCTTTTTGCTCTGATGACACACAATCATAAATTTACTTCTGCCTATGCAACTCTGGGCATCTTGCATTTTGAATAAAGTAAATGCATGCTATCAGACTCAGCCATTTAAAGTCATGCTCAAACATTACTTCTCATGTAATAAAACAATAATCATATGACTCATTTTTCTCTTTCTTGATCTCTCTCTCTCTCTCTCCCCCTCTCTCTCCATCTCTCTCTCTATACTAGTACACATTCACCTATGGAGTATAAATCACCACCAAACTGTCCTCATCTTAGCAGAGGTCAGAAGTTTAATATTTTTAGCAATAGTTCCTTCCTAAGTAATTAGTGAGCCCATCCCAAGATATCTAAATTCAATGAAGCTTTGTGAATAAAACACTGAGTATGTCCAAGAGTTTGTATAGTCCGCCAGTTTAAGCTTTCAATGCAGCAGTAGCATGGCTTTCTTTATAAAGGATGGACTAATTTTTATTTTCATACTACTAATATGGTTCCACATGATATATCAGAGACATGGAAAATGCTACATTAGTTTAAACTAAATGACAGCGAAGACTGAAAAATAATTATGATTCAAAGCACTTTAATTCATTGTTGAATAAATCATGGGTTAAGATTAATTTTACTCTCTATTGAAGCCATGTGTTAAAATTATGCTCAACTGTTTTATTTTTAAGTACCTAAATTACAAACATAAAATTCATAAGTTTATTTAAATAATACATCAAGTAGTAAGCATCTTAATTAAATACATGTCCTTTATTCAGCACTTAGACCGTTGGATTTTCACACACAGTTGGCTATATCTTGTTATTTAATAATGACCAATTTTTTTATGTATTGTAAATATTTCTAAGGGTTTAATACCTTTTCCAAAAACATGAATCTTACCCTATTCATGGAATTATGTCAATTTTGTAATAAGTATTTTAGAGTACCAGCAACAAACTGATAACATATTCAAAAGTCCACATAAAATGTTCAACTTAATTATGAAGTATTTTCAATGTTTCCCAAAAGAACCTGTGTGATACTTGGTTTGAGAAAAAATTGATGTATCTGTACTCTCGAACTAAAATACACTGGGATTCTGACAATCACAGAGAATCCCACACTCTATCAAAATTTTTGCATCATTGCAGAATCTGTCACCAACCTATAGTGCTCTGAAACATGCCACAGTCACATAAGAGCAAGAAACAATTTAAGAAAGAAATGAAGAAATGACTCACATTAAAATTAAAATTTTAACAAGATCATATAAGGTAAATAAGAATTAGAAATAGGAAACTGTGGTTACTACAGAGTTACAGTTGGATAACAAAACTGCCTCATATCAAATCACACTTAAGACAAAAATTCCTCAACAAACATATTCTCTCTTCTCACACATTTGAATAAAATATAACTTACATATTTAAAAAAGTAATAAAATATAAAGTTTGATAAGCATCAGATCCAAAACCCATTCAACTACCACCCCTGTCAAGAAATACAAAGTTCCAGGATCACTGAGATCTTTCCTCATTTAAATTTCCAGTAACCATCCCCTTTTCCTTACATATATTACCACCACCAAGCCCTCTAACATTATCTTGACATCTAATGTGTACTAATGTTAGTTTTGCCTGTCTTTCAAATTTATGTAACTAGAACAATGCAATACAAATTATTTTGTGTCTATCTTATTCTCCTCAAGATCTTGTGATAGTTATCCAAGAACACCTCTCCATCTTATTGATGACTAGGTTAGATGTAAATTATTGTGGCTGGTGGATAAGACACACTGATTGATTTGAATCACTTTGGGCTCAATTGGATACTAGAGTGGGGTTAACTTTACTGAAAAACAAATGGATCATAGTAATTATTTAATAAAGAAATTTTTTACATACGGAACTGGTAGGAGGCTGAACTTTGGGAAATTGTTTACTCCTTTCAATTATTTTTTGGTTGTTTGTTTTGTTTCTTTTTTTTCTTAAGGTATATCTTCATGAATGAGTCTACCACTAAATCCAAAAATTAGCAGCTTAAAATAATAAACACATATTATATATCACACAGATTCTGAGAATTAGGAATCCTTGAAAAACTTAGGAGGAAGGATGTGGCTCAGGTTCTTTCATGAAGACGTTGCTATAATAATGACTGGGGCTATGTAGTCCTGTGAAGGCTTGACTAGGGCAGGAAAGTTGTCTTGCAAGAACAGCTCTTTAAGTACCAGTTGGAAAAAGATGGATTTCATTGTTACTTGTTCATAAGAGTCTTTAGTTCTTTGTGATGGATCCTTTCAACAGGTACCCTAGTTGAAAGGTACAGCTCATGGTACCATAGTTGACTTCCCCAGATTAAATGATCCAAAGGGAGAAAAGAGGGAGAAATCTCACTGTCCTGGTCACACAGATCAACCCCAATTCAATGAGGAAGGAAATCATGCAGAGGTATGTGCACCAGAAGGTGGGGATCATGGGGGACACCTTGCAGATTGACTATAGCACCTGCTTAATCGATTTTCACCTTTTATACTGAACACGGATTGATAAAGTAAGACATAACTGTTTTATTACTGTAAGATTTATAAGTACAATTACAACAATTATGATGTGACCCAAAAAAGGATAAGCCAAGTGGAGAGTAGAGTTGGTGCCTCTATAGTCTTATTATACACACTATTATTTTGTTATATTGTGTGCTTCTTGGACTCGTTCTTATTCTTTACATTCAACATTGAGATAGTCATTTGGGTAGACACTTCAATGTTCACTACCCATTTCACAGCAAAAAGCAAAGAGCAAACAAAAATTATTGTGTCTTTCCCCAGACCATATATGAGAAATCTCATTTCAGAGGGAAATTTTATTTTGGGGCTAAGGGGAAGAAATAGAAAGACTTTACATAAAAGAAGTCTTTCCCACCTGAAAGGCTACTATTATATTTTCAGAATAACGGAAAGCAGAATGTAGGTAAGAGTGGGGGGAAGACTAAGCAAAATGAATGGGTCAGATGGTCTGAACTGAGAGTGACCAACATGATAAGACCATGCTGAGAGAAAGACACTCTGCCATGGGTCACCATATCCTCCAATCAATACTTTACACCATAATTCCCTGAAATGATGTGGGAGCTTGAAAATACCTCTGAGTTGTAATTAGGAGGCAATGGGAATTTTCTTCTTTCAGTGGAGACAATATTGGAATAGATTGTTCTCTGAAATCACAGATCATCCACCACATTCATCACCTTCTGTTTACTCATTGTACTAGGAACTCTAATGTATGTTTATGAGTTTTCAGAAAAAAACATAGATTTGGCTCTGGACACTTCACGGATGATGATGTGAATAGTGATAACTTGAGCTATGCTGGGTTTGGTTAAATGAAAAAAATTGAGATTCATCCTGAACAAATATTATGAAAATGGACCATACTTGGTTCATTACAGAGAAAATCACTGCAAGCAGGTAAAAAACAAACAAACAAACAAACAAACAAACAAAAAATGAAATTGCCTTATGGCAGGAAATAAGGGAGATAGGATAGTTGGGACAGAAAACTATTCAATTCCATTATCAGCTTACCTACACTATTTTTAAATTTGTAATTAAAAATATATTATTGTGAAATCACATGGACAATAAAAAAACATATGAAATATCCATTAAGTACAGTGCATGTTCCCCTAGACCAAGTTAAAAATATTCAAAAGATGTCATATCCCATCCATTATTTTTCATAATACAACTTTAGAGCGTTTTTCTAAGTCAATCTTAATTCAAGAACGTGAAGATTTCAGCTTGTAGTCGTACTATAGTTATATTTTGAGAAATAAAAAATAAGAGGTCTTTTGTTCTTCGGGATGTTTATGTATTAAATATTAATTTGGATTCTTAATTATTCTGATTTAATTGAAATATATAGCTAGAAATTGAACAAGATGTCAATATACATTTTTTAATATGTCTAAACAGCAGTTAAAAAAAAAAGAATAGGCTTTTGATATCGTGAGGTCAGGAAAATCCCATCCAGGTCGCAGGCATCAGAACTCATTGTGTTCCCACCCTCTTTTGATAAACTAAAAAAAGAGTTGTTCATATTTTACACATAACATTTAGGAAAAAGTTTTTTGGATTAATTAGCAATTGAGATCTTTAATGCACATGTAAGTGATAAATAAGCATAAGGCAAGAAAAATCTGTGGAGTAAAGAAATAGCTATTGTAAATTGATGTGATCAAGGCTTGGGTCCCTTCACCTTTCCAAATCTGAGAGCAGTCACACAGGACCCACATATTTGGCCAAAGTCTTATGATTGTTCTGCAGACTCAGGAGCATCAAGAGAAGACACACATGTGCTCCCCTCTGAGGCTGAATGCCACACATGAGGAGGCTGGCCTATGGCACTTTCAGCTCTAAATTAAAACATACAGATGGATAAATATCCAGAAAGAACTAACTTCCAGAAAAGTGAGGTAGAGATGGTCTTTTATAACATACACAGGACTGAAATGATGTTGATGTGTATTTTATTATGTAAATTTTTAAATTTCTGCAGAGAAAATTTACAACAATGTAAATGGAAAAATATATTGAGTGCAATATTGAGCACATGCATTAAATCAAAATATTCATGAAATTATTTATCTTAATACTTTATAAGTTTACCTTAACACACAGGGATTCAAATACATGAAACAATTGTATAATAAGAAACATTCTGGAAGATTTCAAACATCCTAGAAGTAGAGAATAAGTAATAATATAAGAGGTAAACTTAGCATTCTTAGTAATACTGGACTTTGCCGCCCACCCCTTATGCCCTAAATAAGCTGGTTCTTACAGATATAATGATTTTTAGTTTCACAAGATTCATCCAGAGCAAATCTTCTGTATATTACGCAGTTCTGTGTATTTATGTTTTGAGAGGATAAAAATCTGTAAGGAAAATAAAATATTAACATATGAAAAAAGGAAAAGAGAATGTTCAGGGATGGTGTTTTTATTAAATGAGATAATTTTTGAAAGCATTTGAATAGATATTAACATACTGAGTCATTGCATCTTTTTCATTCAATAGCCACAGTTTTCATGATATTACAATATTACAAAATTGATTTATTTTCTCAATAGTATTGAGTTCAGGGAGTTTCTTGTTCTTCCCATTGTTATTAATGGTTTTAATATATAATAAACTTTTCCAGTATTTTGTTAAAAATGTATTGACAAGGGCCGGCCGAGTGGCTCAGTTGGTTAAGAGCTCACTCAAGAGTGTCGGCTGAGCTCTGAGCAACAGCGGTTCGATGCCAGCCCGAGCTGAGTTGCCGTTGAGCTGCCAACAAGTGGCAGGATGGCTCAGTTAAAAAAAAAGAAAAAGAAAAAGAAAAAAAATGTATTGACTAATTAATCTAGGGAAAGAAATCAGAGTATAAAATTTCTCATTGTATGATGCTGCAAATACCATATTTATAAATGAATATGAGATTCTAAGATTGCAAATATACAGAAACCCAGCATATTTGAAACATGAGGATGCTGAGAATATTGGGCTCCCCCAGAATAAATAAAATAATAACTATCCTGTTTTCCCGGGACAGCTTCTATGCGAGAGCATTGGCACATGCACAGCACATACAAGTGTGTGTACAAAGAAGAAAGAAAAAGTCAAAAGCTCTTTCATGGTCACAAGTACACTAACTTCTTATCACTTGAGGATATACACAGATGTTCTAGATGGGGCTAAAATTGTTACCATCTGGTTACTATTCTTTTTACTGTATTCTCAGGCTCCTGAAAGGTTATTTTAGCTACAGCGTCCCTGGATGTTACATTCTTTGATCAGATCTAAGGATAAGCTCATAAAAAGATATTGGGTGAAGGAAACTTACATATCTTGGGAGAGAGCCGAGCCATCCTCCCACAACCAGGCACCCTGTTCTTTATTGTAAGACAGTCCAATCCAGTAATATTGTTTAGAGATCATGAAATTCTGATGGGAAACAGGGACAAACATATAAACTTAATTTGAGTCTGCTCTGGGAATAATGTACCTTCAAGAAAGTCGGTGCCCAGCATCAGATCCAGACTTCAAATCACTTAAACTGAAATCCTTTTTTATGTCTAGTTTAAGAGGTATAGTCATATGTCTCATATTTACTCACTGTAAGGCCCGTTCATTTATGGAGACAAAATATCACAAAATCTCATTCTTACAGAAATGAAAAATATTATAAAGGAATGAAAAATTTTCATTGAACAATTCATTCACAGATAATAACAATCACATTTGATCCCAAATCACTAATATCTTATCAGATAAAATTCTTGGATATACCTACTCAACCTACATTCAGCACAGGTTCTTTATGCACTTGGAGAAATCTTTCACTTTATCTTAAGATTGGGTAATTATTATGATCATGCTCTCATTGCATATTATGTCCAAGAATGATAATGAAAGCTATATAATTACCAAATAAATTATGAATTCAATTAAAGATCTAAACATTTAAAAAGTTGTTTGGTTGGTTATTTCAATAAAAATAATGACCTATTATTTCTTCTTTGATTTCTCTGAAGCATCTCTTGAACTTTATCTGGCATCCATCTTGAGTTTTTTTCCTATAATATATACTGGAGAAATTTCATGTAGATTTTATACTGAGTATTTTAAGGGATAAGAAATTATTAGTCATTTATGAGTTCAAATATAACCATCCAGTTATGATCTGATTAGAGATTTCAAAGTATTAATTTTAGTTTGACAGTATTTTTTACCTAGGTCAAAGGAAGTGTAAGAAACCACAATTAAATACATACCAATTCAGGGTTGGCCGAGTGGTGTGTTGGTTAAGAGCTGGCTTGGGATGTCAGCTCTGAGCAGCAGAGCCCCAGTTCGGATCCCACATATGGAGAATCAGTGACACTGCCCTCTATAGCTAAGATGGTGAACAACAGCTCCACCTGGAGCTGGGCTGCTGTGAGGCCATGGGGCCACATAGCTGCAGCCCCTGCTGCAGTGGGCTGCCATAAACTAAAGTGAGTGGCTGGCAGCCAGTGAGAGCGGCGGCAGTCAGTGTGAGCTGCCATGAGCCCCTGTGAGCGATACCAACATGGGTCAGTAAAGCAACGTCCTCCACAACTAGACTGAGGAACAGGAGGACAGCAACTTGTCTGTTCCCCTTCCCTGGTTCCCCAATGCTGTCCCCTCCCCCAATTCCCCAATTTAAAAAATCTTTTAAAAAAATGCATACCAATTCATTTTTGTTTTGCAGCTTCAGCAGACTGGAATTTTGGGAGGCACAGAAATCCCTGCTTTCTGTCCAAGTTTTTTTTTTCATTGGAAATGAAGTAACAGTTGCATTGGTACCCAATCCACTTTTCTTGACAAGAACAGCAGTCAGAGCCTAAGAGAAAAAATAAAAGATTAGTGATGACACTGGACATTCAATTTTATTTTTTATTAAATGTATTGAGGTGATATTGGTTAGTCAAGTTATATAGCTTTCAAGTATACAATTCTATAATACATCATCTATATATTACATTGTGTGTTCACTACCCAGAGTTAGTTCTCCTTCTGTCACCTTATATTTGTTTCCTTTACATTCTTCTATCATCTCCCACTCCCCCCACCCCTTACCCTCTAGTAAACACTAAACTGGTGTCTGGGAATTTTTTCTTCTTTGATTTTCTTGTTTGTTGCTTTGAGTTTTATATCCCACATATGAGCAAAGTCAATTGGTTCCTGACTTTTTCTCTCTGACTTATTTTGAATGGCTTGATTATCTCAAGATCCATCCAGTCAGACTTAATTTTTTATCTGTTATTTACTCATTAAAAATCATTTGCTGGGCCGGCTGAGTGGCCCATTGATTAAGAGCTGGCTTGGGATGCCAGCGGCCCCGGTTTGGATCCCACATATGAGGGCCAGTGACATTGTCCCTCTAAGAACAGCTCCACCTGGAGCTGGGCTGCGAGAACCCCGACAACGATATAGGCTGCAGCGCTAGCTGCAGTGGGCTGCCATAGGCTACAGTGAGTGGCCGGCTGGCAGCCAGCGTAAGCTGCCAATAGCCGCGGAGAGCGACCACACAGAGGCCGGAGACTGATCTGTCTCATCCGGGAAGAGCTCATTGATGATACCAACATGGGCCAGTGAAGCAACGTCCTCCACAACTAGACTGTTCCCCTCCCCCAATTCCCCAATGAAATCTTTTTTTTAAAAAATCATTTATTATTTGTTTCTACAAATATTCTTTGAGAATCTACTTACATACCTCAAAGTTTAGATGATATTTATGTGACTGAGTCAGACTTGACAATTTTTTTCTTGTGGACATTATAACTTTCAATCATTTCTTATTTATATTTAATGTTAATTAGAGTCATTATGCACAAGAAATTCATTATGTTAAAACATCCTTGTGAAGAGTATAGGATGGGGAGGTGGTGGTTAGAATAATGTGTTTTTGAGGAAGTGACCCAAAGTTGAGCTCTGGTATATAAATATGAGTAAATTATATGCAAGAGATATTTAAAGAAGACAGGCATTTTAGCATATTTTCTAAGTCAGAAAAGAGTATGGTATCTTGGGAAAAAAATTGGTATTTATTTGGAATATTTTATTTTCAAAATGAACATAAATAAAACAATTAGTTTGAAGCCTATTGATACAGGTCACCAGGGATAATGCCTTAAACATGAACTATTTTCAATGATAGCTACTCAAATCTTTTCAAAATGAATGAATGGTGTTGAAGTTGTAGAGAGAAGGGTGGTTACCAGTGGCTGGGAGGTGGGGAAAATGAAGACATGTTGGCCAAAGTGTACAAACTTCCACTTAGAAGATTAATGAGTTCTGAGGATCTACTATATAGCATTGTGGTTATAGTTAACAATACTGTGTTATACAGGGTAGGACAATTAAGTTTGTGAACTCATTCTAGAAAGAGCACTACATACTTCATTACTGAATATCACTATGGTCACCTTCAAAGTACTCCCGTTAGGAAGCTATGCACCAAAACCAGTAACTAGTTCACTTTTCAAAGCAATTTTGGAACACGGAGCTGTCATCGTATACCCATGATGTCCTGATGTCATCAAAATATCTTCCTTTCAATATTTTCTTTATCTTCGGATTATGAAAGAAAATATTGGGGGCCAGATAAGGTGAGTAGGGAGGGAGATGCTCCAATACAGTTATTTGTTTACTGGCTAAAATCTCCCTCACAGAAAGTGACTTGTGAGCTGGTGCATTGTCATGATCCAAGAGCCATGAATTGTTGGCAAAGTGTTCAGGTCATTTTCATCTAACTTTTCTCGCAGACTTTTCAGCACTTCAAAATAGTAAACTTCATTAACTGTTTGTCTAATTGGTACAAATTCATAAAGAATAACCCCTATGATATAAAAAAATGGTTATCAACATCGTTGCAACAAGTTTCAGAACTTAAATGTCCTAACCTTGTATGCACCTCTATTTTTATTGCAGCTTTATTGATGGTGGCCAAGACATGGAAACAGCCACAGCGTCCTTTGGTAGATGACTGGATAAAGAAGATATGGTACATATATACAATGGATTATTAATCATAAGAAAAGGTGAAATACTGCCATTTGTGACAACATGGATACATCTTGATGCCAAGCAAAATGAGCAAGATAGAAAAAGTCAAGAACCATATAACTTCACTCATATGCGGGATAGAAAACTGAAACCAAGAAAGGAACAAGACAAACAAGAAAACAAAACTCATAAACACAAACAGTTTAGTGGTTACCAAAGGGTAAAGGGGAGAGGATGAGATTGAAGAAGGTAAAGGCAGTTAAATATATGATTGTTGGGGGCTGACAGCCCCCCAGTGTCTGACAAGGTCACACTGCTACTCTCAGCACTGGATATCTAGTGTGCTGCCTTCTCTATGAACCCATGTGCCTTTCCTCCACATCAGATCCTATAGGAGACAGTACTTTCACTGCATTTATGGAAAGTCCCTGTGGTGCCCCAATGAGAGCTGGCTGTGTAAGTCAAAGACGGGTTCAATCTCCTAAGAGAGGAGACAACCCAAGCCAGGCTACAGCCCCCTTTTGGGACCCCAGGACTGAGAAATAGGGGACTCAAGACCCTTGGGAACAGAGGCCCAGGCCTCTGGTCATGTAGGCCAAAAGCCTGTCTGTGAGAAACCGACAGCTTCTGCGAAAAACTGGTGATATCACCCATCCTTGAGCTTACTTGCCTATGCAGCTGTGAAAGGTTACCTTGGAGACTGAGGTCTCCAGGCCATGAGGGTTCTGATAAGAGATAACTTGCTGACCATGAGGTTCATTAATTAACAGCCTTGTTTTAACTCTTTGCCTTATACATTGCTGTAGCAACAAATACTGAAGCTTTAACTGAGAAACAGATGTTACCCTCTATTGCAATAATAAATAGCCCTTCATAGGATAGGAAAAGTTTGAGACTCCTTTTGCTACTAAGTATTATAATCACATAGAAATGGACTTTAGATGGTTTTTGCCCTAACCTCAGCCACTGCTAGTCTCTTGGCAATAGCTCAAGTATCCACCCTATAAGATAGTCATGATAACCACTCTTTAGACGATATGTAAAAATCCTTGAACATAGAATAGGCTACAGTGTACCCTGGAAAGATACAATTGCAAAAAAGTAAAGACTGTAAAAGTCCTGAGTAAGAGAAAACATCATGATCATGTGAAACATAACTTGTGACTGAGGTAATGGTCAGGAGTCTCTATAAAAGGGGACATGCTGTAACAATAAAGTGTTGACACTCCGGTGAAACTCTTTCCAGTGTCTCCACTTTCTTCTTTTTCCTCGCCAACTCTGTCCCACTCGAGGGAACCCCTGGACCTTGTGGGGGCTGGCTCCCTGCATATGATGATAAAAGGAGATTTGACTTTGGGTGGTGAACACACAATGCAATATATGGGTGATGTATTATATAGAACTGTACACTGGACACCTATATAATTATATTAACTAACGTCATCCAAATAAATTAATTAAAATTTAATTAATTAATTGCAGATTTCTCTGGACTATATTCTGAACTATGGAAAAAAATAGAGTGGAAATTATAGAGATATAAAAGTATAAGTTATGAGTATCACTGGAGGGTAACCAGGTTTAGCTGAAATAGTTATTGTAATTTATTTTTCATTTGTTACTTAAGCGTATAGGAAAAATATGTCATTTCAGGCCATATTACCCCTACCAATTAAATAAATAAATAATACACATTGATGTATTTTAATTCTTACATTAGAGAACAATGAAATGAGATTATCCTACAATTAGTAGTTAAACTTGTATTAACATGTGTAATGGTCCATCAAGCTTCTGTGTGAAGAAAACAAGAAACTGTCTATTTCATCCTCTACAAACATTAAGATTTTCCAAAGTATGGAACCTACCTTCCTGGGATTCTCCTGGTGATGATGTTGGCTGAATACTTTGTTTAGGAAATGCTATAAGAAATGATTAGGCATTACTTAATTACATACAGGCTTAGGGAATAACAAATTAATTCACATCAATAAAATGAAACCTTTATTATTAAATGGTTTTGTTATAGATTTGATCTTTATATAAACTGGACTAGAAAAACTTACAATTGTTCAACAATATTCCCAAGGTAGCCATCAACACAAAGCATGTTACTGCTAAGATTCCAGAAATCAAGCTCCATGCAGTGTTCTGAAAAGCTGTAGAGAACGAGAGGTAGGGTGATGCCTTAAAGAGCAAACCCAAGAGCTGAAGCTGTAAAAGCAGAAACTTGAAGAGAGAATTTTAAAAGTGCTTTGGTTTGAAAACCCAATCATCTTGCCAATGTGACGTTGGAAAAATGAAGATATTCCATTCAGAAGTCCACCCACACCAAAATATTCATAAAATATACTTAATTTTATGACTCAGGCTGACGTACCTGCCATAAAATCGTTGTTCCACTGCCGATACCTATAAGACACGACGTGTGCTTGTTCAAGAATCACGTTGTTGGATCACGGAATTCAGCTGGAGGCTAGGAATCTGAAAGTCGTATATGTAGAAATTTAAAAGAAAAAGGAAAAGAAAAAATGTGTATTTGAGCAGTGCTCTCTAATCATCCATTGGTGAAATATGATGCACAGTATGAACAAGAAGCAGTAAATTCACTAGCTTCTAAAATGTTCCGGAAACCACAGTACAGGAAATTCTCAGTGCACTTGTGTAGGTGAATTCTTTGACTATCAGAGAACAAGGTGAGAGAAAGATTTTTTTTTAATTTTTTTAAATTTTAGTGTTTAAATGTCTATCATCTTTAAAAAGTATTCGAAAAACAAAATAAAAACTAGGCAAACCTAAGGTAAATTTACTTAGTATAATATAGTTTCACAAAGAATTTTTCTCTTTTAATAATGAGAAACATTTACAATTTATCTTGTACAAAACACCGATTTAAGCACTTAGCATATAATAGCTCAGTTATTTCTGAGAATGGCTTGATGATAAAAATACATAAATATACTTATTTTAATGATGAAAAAACTATGGTAGAACTGCACACTTGACTAAACTCACTAACTTTGTAATCCAGTCAGCCTTTCTCCAGAGAGCACACACAGTATCTTTCAAATCACACCTATTCCTCTGTGTGTCTCTGTGGTTTTTTTATTTTAATTTTTTTTAAGCAAGAGAGGTTGGTATTTCCAACTCTCATTTGTGCTTCTAATCACTGCCTCATTAACCATGAACACACACACACACACACACACACACACACACACACACACACACACCTGTGTTCTACAACTGCCTTTGCTGGTCTAGGCCAACCCTTCACCACCTTTGTACTCTCCCGACTCTGTTCCCTGAAATCCTTTGAACATGACTCCAGTTGTTCTATTGTACTTATTTGTATAATATTTTAAGTGTTGTATTATTTACTGTGTTTTATTATTCAGGTAGTATACTGATAGTTGAATTTACAAGGTTTTGTCCTCATAAGAGTACCCTACCAGGGGAAATTAAAATGTGGGACAGATGGGCAGAATAAGAACCTTGAGAATAGGGACCTTGCTCTATGATTAGGTATTTGGAAATCTACCATTTAACCCATAAGAAGCAGACTACCTAAGTTTTTTGTTGTTTATATTATTTATGTTTAACTAATAGAATATCGTTATAGATGAAACTTTTGTAAAAGACAGGCTTTCAACCAAAAATAAAAAATAAAAGAGAGAGAGAAGGAAAAGAAAAAAAGGATCTATGATTTGATAACTCAGTTTCCCCAAAGTTAACAGTTTCCATCCTTTTAATTTGCATTGTGTGAATAGAGGTGCTTTATCTGAACCACCAAAATGGATAAAATTTAAATCTTTACCTGATAATGTAAACATAAAAATTCTTCACCTATATTTTATGCAAATCCAAGTTGAGAGAGGTAATGTATAAATTATTTTTTCCCACTTGAAGTCTATTTTTTACAGTTTTAATGTTGGACAAAGTTGAACTTGCAAAAATGGCCCAATTTTGCTCATTTTTGCCCTATGCAACATTGCCTTAACTAAATATGTGTCTAAGATGTTGCTTTCAGCTTTAGTTTTGAAATGATATAATTTTGTGACAGAATATATTGTAGGGTTATTACTACACTTCCAATACTGACAGAACCACCTTCATTTGGAAGTTACTCTGTTTTCAGAACCATGTAGATGAGACTTAGATCTACTGTTGCCTTTTATTTGTCATATTTGTTCACTGACTCAGAAGTAAATTCATCAAAGATGTGTTCGATTCAAAATCTCTAGCCTTAAGACATGAAAAAGATAAATGAGCACACAAATGCACAAATTCACACATAAGACTATATATATGACATATACAACCCTCCCTTAAATTCTTTCTGAACTGCCATCTGTGATTGATTGATTCCTTTTTCTGAATAGGCAGTTGAATTGTTTTTGTGTCAGTGTCACTGTCACTTATATGTACTTGGAGCAATACTTGTCATTGCCCCACTCCCATCTCTTAGGATATTGGGTGAACTCTACCCAATCACCATCTGCAACCTTGTATTTGCAGACTTTTTCTCTTACAGCAGCTGAAAGCCTTAATGCTCTCACACATGGCAGTCCAGATGTGCTGAGCAGTTCTCACCTGGATGGGCCACAACAAACAAGTACCAGGATACGGCGTAGTTCAGCAACCTCAGCCCTACCACAAGGCAAGTCTGAACACTGGGGTTTGTCCTGTTTCCCAGGATCAGTCAACAGTGGTAAGCACCAGTCTCTCCTAGTAGCTAAATCCTGAGGCCGACCTTTATTGTGTTCTTCCTTCCCTGTCCTGTCTGAACACTCTTTCCAACCTTTATTCCATGCACATCCAAATAAACTCTGCACTCAGCATTGTTTCCAGGTTCTGCTGTAGAGAGAACCCAGGAGAGTATTCCACTGAAATGTTCAGATTCACTTATGTGTTTGGTTTTGAAAAGTTAGTTATCCTCTCTTTGCAGGACTTCCTTTCCCCTAGTGGCCACTGCAGCAACCACATCATTCATCCCTGGTAATTAAGGATTGTCCCTTGTTCAAAGCAAAGGATGACTCCAATAACTACAAGACCATCCAACCCTGAACAAAGAGCTGGAAAAAAGAAACAAATGTCCACTTAAGATGTGAAAAGTGAGGTCTTTTTTCTACCTAGCAATTTCTAACTAAAATGTTGCATTACATAATAATAGTATACATGGCAATAGGCCCAAATGAGAACTTTATTTGGATCTCAGTTTGGAAAATGCACTCATTCTCTGAGTGGAAAGAAAATTTCTATCATCAGGCTGCAAATTATTCTCCATTAAGGAAGAGGAAATGTTCCCTGACAAAGAAAAAAAAAAAGAAAAAAAGGATTCTGACTTGGTAGAGACTCCTGTCAACATACTATTGACAGACTTACTGGTTAACACTAGTAGGATTTGCTGCTCAAAATCCTTACCTGGAATGCTTCGGGCAGGATGTGTTAGATTGTCTAACATTGTTTACAGCCAAACAAAACAAAAGATAGGACTAGAATATATGGATTTATGGAGCACGGCATTCTGAAAAATTCACATAAACTATATAAAATCCTCAGGAAAAATAAATATGTGTCATGACCAAAGCACCTTCTTGTGTGTATCCTATGTGATCTCAGCCATCAGTTAAATACCTATTATGTTAACCTGTTATTCTGCACCAGAGTGTGTGCTAAAAATATAAATATTCCAGGTACTTTTTCTTCTTTAATATGCAGGGACTCTTTATGGATGCATGCTTTGAAAAAAGAAATGGGTGAAATTGTGTTACCCCTTCCTAAGAATATGAAAAACTTCCTCTACTTGACAAAAAGGAGGATAAACTAATGGTATAATGATGGAGGAGAGTAGGAAAAAAACAAGAGAGAAGACAGAGTGGCCAGAGTGAGTGCTACTGATAGGAAAGAAGCATCCTTTCAGAGGGGAGAAGGCAGGTCCTTTATGAACATATTAAATCATTATGGGAAGTGGGTAAACATCTGAAGACAACTCTATTTCTTATCATTTACAGGGGAAAATTTCCCTTTGAAGGGATAGCACCCATCAAATTTAATACCATCAGACAACTAGTTTCCTGCAACATCTAACAATCTTTGTAAGTCCACAGCAAAATAAAAAAATAATAACAAAAATAAATTAATTAAAAACCATGATTCAAGTCTAATAGTCAGGTAGAAAAAAATATTTCTGAACCTTGGTTTGGTGAGACAAAAGGACTCCAAGATTCATCTGTGGTTAGAAATTAATAAAATACCTATTTATGCTTTTGCCAAAAGAACCTGATAAAAGTTTAAAAAACATAATGAAAAGGGGTTGCAATTTAGAGAGAGACCAAGTGAGAACAAGTAGAAAAAATAATTGTTCATTTTCATAAGTCCTTCAGTATTTGTTTTTTAAAATATATATATATATGCTTTGCCTTGGGGGGGGAAAAAACAAATTGAGAGAAAAACTCAAAAAGCATGATGTTTTCAATTTGATATTCACATTGTCATTATATAAAAAATAAATGAAGGGGTTTCTTTATTCTGCATTGGTCCATTGTGTGATAACATAGTGAAATCAATCATATTTGTCACAGCTGTGTTTTCAGTACTTAAAATATACAAGTAGATGCAAACTAAGAATATCAATTCAAGTTTCTTAAGGTATCTGTGCAACATTATATAAAAGTGAGTTTTACAAAGCACAACGCATGATATTTAGGGAAAGAATTTTCTGGATTAATCAGGGGAAATAAGGACAAGTGAGAAGGCCTAAGCAAAAACACCCAAGAGAAAAAGCACGCAGTGCTGAACAAAAATGAGCAGGACATAAATTATTCTCTTGGGAAAATGTGGAAGCAATCACTGTGAGAATACTGTTTTCAAAGCAAGTGGTTCAAATTAAGCTTAAAGAAAGAAAAAAATCAGAAAAAATTTAAATATTTTTATTTAAAGTATAAACAAGTAAATTTAATCATCATCAATATAAATGGTATGAATTTATTTATATAACATTTATTACGAGAAAAAACATAGATTGATACATTTCATTGTGTACTAGAGGTACAGAATTGAGCATGATTTCATAATTGTAATTACTTCCTGAGTTTAGTCATACGAGATTTGAATTTTTTCTAAGAATAACAGGGAAAGAAGCTGTTTTCTACAAATATAATGGTTTTGATAGTATAACATTTCATATTCCCTGTACTCTACAGGATGATAAAATAGAGATGGGGTGTGTGTGTGTGTGTGTGTGTGTGTGTGTGTGTGTGTACTCACACAAGTGCACAAGGAACAGAAATCTAAAATTTGTATGAGCCCAGGAACACTTTCATCCTGTGAGCCTGCTGCAATATCTGGGTAGAGGTAAATTATCATTGTTTCCTGTTTTCTTGTCTCAAATTTCAGGACCTTACTTTTAGTGCAAGTCTATGAAACACGAATTGCTAGGTCAGACCTCAGCTTGATCTCAAAAAAAGCAAAAGAATGCTCGAACTAAGAGACACTTACAAATTATAGTTGAAAGCAAAACCATCCTTCCATAACCAGGGGCTGAGTGTCTGACCCTGTACAAAGGTGGTACAGCGTTCCTAAGCTCTGGTGAGAACAGAGACAGACATACAAAATAAATCCCTTTTGTCACAGCTCCGATGACACAAGATTCGTATATTTACTTCTGCCTGTGCAATTCTGGGCACCTTGCATTTTGAATAAAATGAATGCATGGAATCAGACTCAGCCATTTAAAATTATGCTCAAAAATTACTTTTTCTTACAATAAAAGAAAAATCATATGACTCATTTCTCTCTCTCTGGAACAATCTCTCTCTCTCTCTCTCTTTCTCTCTCTCTCTCTCCTTCTCTATATACACAATTAGCTATGGAATACAAATCAACACCAAATTGCACTCATTTTAGTAGAGGTCAGAACTTAAATGTTTTAAGCAACAGTTCCTTCCTAAATAATTAGAGAGCCCATGACCAGACATCTGAATTCAATGAGACTTTGTGAATAAAACATTGTGTATACCCTAGAGTTTGTATAGCCTGTCAGTTTAAGTTTTTTTTGTTTGTTTTGTTTTTCTGATGACAGCTTTTATGATTTCTAGTAGCAACTTTCAATTATGCAATACAGTAGTATTAACTATAGTAACTATGCTGAACATTACATTCCCAGAACTTATTCATGTTTTAACTGGAAGTTTGTACCTTTTGACCACTTTTTAAAAAACTCTATTATTGTGAAGTAAACTTTAAAAAAAAATAGTTTCAGGTATGTAAGATATTGGGGGGAAATGGGGTTGTGAATAGGGGGAGGGAGGTTGTCACTTTGAGGGGTAATAGTATAACTATTGCACTGTCAGCTTAAGTTTTGAATGCAGTGGTAGAAAGACTTTATTTTGTAAAAGGATGGACTAATTTTTATTTTCAACCTTTGATATGGTTCCACATGTTATTTCAGAAACATGGGAAAAGCTATGTTAGTTTAAACCAAATGACAGTGATTAATGAAAAATTATTATGATTCAAAGCACTTTAATTTGTTGATGAATAAATTGATGGATAAGATGAAATTTTACTCTCCATTGAAGCCACCTGAATGAATTTTGATCACCCATTTTGTCTTTACTTACCTAAATTACAAAACACAAAATTCATAAGTTTATTTAAATAATACATCAAATAATAAGAACATTGAAACATATATTTTAGTCATGACTTAGACCATTTGATTTTCACACACAGTTGGCTATATTTAATGTTTAATAATGGCCAATTTTTTATGTATTGTAAAATTTTCTAAGGGTTTAATAACTTTTTCCAAAAACCTGAATTTTATGCTACTCATGTAATTTGTTAAGGTACCTTATGTCAATTCTATGATAAGTATTTATGGTATAAGTAATAACCAGAATAATATGTTCAAAAGTTCACATAATGTTTAACAACCAAATTGAAAGTGTTCAGCTTAATTATGAATACTTTCAATTTCTCCCAAAGGAACCTGTGTAATACTTGGTTTGAGAAAATATTGATGCATCTCTACTCTCTAACTGAAATACACAGGGATTCTGGCAATTACAGAAGCCCCAGCACTCTATCAATATTTTTGCATCATTAGAGATGATGCAGCACTTGCATCTGTTCCCAATCTACCCTGAAACATACCACTTTCACAGAAGACGGAGAGACAACTTCAGAAAGAAATGAAGAAAGGACTCATATTAAAAACTGAAGTTTTAACAAGATTATGTAAGGGAAATAGTACTTTCAAATAGAAAACTGTGGTTCCTACAGAGTTACAATTGGATAACAGACTTCCCTCATATCAAATCCTACTTAAAACAGAAATAACTCAGTAAACATATTCTCTCTTCTCACACATTTGAATAAAATATAATTTACATATTATAAGTAATAAAATATAAAGCTTGATAAGCATCGGATGCAACACCCATGCAACTACCACCCCTGTCAAGAAGCACAAAATTCCAGGATCACTGAGATTTTTCCTCATTTAAATTTCCAGTTACCAACCTCTTTCTCCTTATGTATATTACCACCACCAAGACCTCTAACATATCTTGACATCGCATGCATACTGTCTTATTTTTTGCCTGTTTTTCAAATTTATGTCACTAGAACAATGTAATACAAATTCATTTGTGTCTAGCTCATTCTCCTCAAGACCTTGTGATGGTCATCCAAGACATCTCTCCATCTTATTGATGATGACGAGGCTAGATGTAAATAACTGTGGCTGGTGGATAAGACAGACAGATTGATTTAAAGCAGTTGGGACCCAGTTCGGATACTAGAGTGGGGTCAACTTTACTGAAAACAAATGGATCATAATGATTATTATATAAAGAAAATTTTTATGCATGGAACTGCTAGGAGGGTGAACTTGGGAAATTGTTGAGCCCTTTCAATAATATTTTGGTTATTTTTGTTTTGTTTCATTTGTTTCTTAAGATGGGTTTGTGAATGGGTCTACAACGAAGTCCAAAAATTAGCAACTTAAAATAATAAACATATAATATATATCACACAGCTTCTGAGGATTAGGAATCCTTGAACAACTTAGGAGGAAGGATGTGCCTCAGTTTCTCTCATGAGGTTACTGTCAAAATAATGGCTGGGACTATGTAGTCATGTGAAGGCTTGACTAGGGCAGGAAAGTTGTCTTTCAGGAAAGGCTCATTACATAGCTGTTGGAAATAGACTTGATTTCATTTCTAGTTATTCATAAGAGGCTTTAGTTCCTTGCCACATAATCCTTTCAACAGGGGTGCTCATGGTACCATAGTTGGCTTCCCCGATCAAGTGATCCAAAGGGAGAAAAGAGGGAGAAGCCACACTGTTCTTTATAAACTAGACTCAGAAACGGCATGCGATCATTTCCACTATGTCTGACTGGTCACACAGATCAACCCTGATTCAATGTGGGAGGAAATCATGGAAAGGTACATGCGCCAGAAGGTGGGGATCATGGGGGACTCCTTGCAGATTGACTATAACACCTGCTTTATGGATTTTCACCTTTTATAGTGAATGCAGACTGATAAAGTAAGACATAACTGTTATAGTAATGTAACATTTATAAGTACAATTACAATAATTATGATGTGACCCAGAAAAGAGTAATCCAAGGCGAGAGAACAGTTGGTGTCTCCATAGATTCATTATACACACCATTATTTTGTTATGTTGTGTGTTTCTTGGAATTGTCCTTACCCTTTACATTAAACACTGAGTTAATTGCTCAAGTAGACCCTTCCATATGCATTAGCAAAACAAACAAACAAACAAAAAAAAACAACAAAGAGCAAAAGAAGAAAGTTAATGTGTCTTTCCCAACAGAATGTATGAGAAATATCATTTCAGAGGGACCTTTTTTTGGGGCGGGGGGAGGGTAAAAAGATCTTTACATAGAACAAGTCTTTCCCACTCCAAAGGCTACTATTATATTTTCAGGGTAAAGGAAAGCAGAATGTAGGTAAGATGTGGGGCAAGACTAAGCAAAATGAATGGGTCAGATCTGAGTGTGACCGACATGATTAGACCATGCTGTGAGAAAGACACTCTGCTGTTGGTGACCATGTCCTCCATTCAACACAGGGCTTTACATCATTATTCTCTGAAATGATGTGGAAGCTGCAAAAAAACCTCTGAGTTGTAATTAAGAAGCAATTAGAATTTTGCTCTCTCAGGGAGGACAATTTTGACCCAGATTTTTCTCTGAAATCACACATCATCTACTGCATTTATCACTTTCTATTTACTCATTGCTCTTGTAACTGTAATGAATGTTTATGAGTTCTCAGAAAATAAATAGATTTGACCTGAATACCTCATGGGTGATGATGTGAAAAGTGATCATTTGAACTATGCTTGGGTTTGGCTAAATGAAGAAAGTTGAGAATCATCCTGAACAAATATTATGAAAATAGACCATCTTTGGTTCTTTACAGAGAAAATCGCTCTCAGCAGGTAAAAAACAAAACAAAAATGAAATTGCCTCATGGGAGGAAATCAGGGAGATGAAATAGCTGGGACAGAAAATTATTCATGTGCATTTGCGGCGTACCTATACTAATTTAGATTTGTAATTAAAAATATATTATTGTGAAATCACATGGACAATAAAAATAAATATGAAATATACATTAAGTACAATGCATATTCCCTTAGACAAAGTTAAAAAATTCAGCCTTTTTTTTCCCGCCACCAGCTCTGGCCCACTTTGTGTGGCCTCTCTCTGTCTCTCTGTCTCTCTTCCCCGATAACAAATCACTAATACTGAGGGTCTAGGCCCCTCTCCCACCTCACTAGGCCTGTTCTCTTTCCTGAGAATGTATCACTAATAAACCCTGCTTGCATACTAATCAGTTTGCTGGGCTTTAATTCCTCACTGCCTGGGCAAGAAGAGCCCAGACTCCCGTAACACAAGTGCACGGTGGAAAGTTCCTGAACTTAATTACCCAACCTTCATACCTCATTAATCCATTCAGTCAGCAGAATCCTAACCTGAAAAGAGAAATTTCTTAATCCTCGGGCACCAGGGCACCAGATTCCAATTTGCAACTCCCTTGCGGTTTTTACTGGTGACGCATAAAGCCCCAGGCTACAGTGACCACGTCAGGGTCCAGGGTCTAGAGATTCCATTATCTTAAAAGACACCGGGCCCCAGGAAGTGATGTAAGCCCTCGGACCTGCCTGAGCGACCTACCTTTCCTTTATTCTTCTTATGTATCTATAAAACCTTCTGTCGGTTCTAGGAAAGGGTGATGGCTTTGGACACAAGTCTATCATCCTCCCAGAATGCTGGCATTCTGAATAAACCTGCTTCTTTTCCCACCAAAAAAAAAAAAAGAAAAAGAGAAGATGTTATGGGCAGACCAAATGGCGCGTTGGTTAAGAGCTGGCTTGGGATGCCAGCAGCCCCGGATTGGATCCCACATATGAGGGCCAGTGACACTGCCTTCTACAGCTAAGATGGGGAACAACAGCTCCACCTGGAGCTAGGCTGCTGTGAGTCCCCGGGACGGCATAGCTGCAGCCCCTGTTGCAGTGGGCTGCCATAGGCTACAGTGAGTGGCCGGCAGCCAGTGTGAGCTGCCAATAGCCCCCGGTGAGCGACCGTCCAGAGGCTGGTGACCAATCTGCCTCACCCGAGAAGAGCGCAATGACGATACCAACATGGGCCAGTGAAGCAACGTCCTCCACAACTAGACTGAAGAACAAAAGGACAGCAACTTGTCTGTTCCCCTCCCCAAAATCTCCAATAAAATCTTAAAAAAAAAAAAGTTTAAAAATATGTTATATCCCATCCATTATTTTTCGAAATAAAACTTGAATTCATTTTCCTAAGTCTTCATATAAGAATATGAAGAGTTCAGCTTGTAGTCCTATTACATTTATACTTTGAGAGAAAAAAATAGGTCTTTTATTATTCCAGGATCTATATATATTAAATATTAATTTGGATTATGATTTAATTGAAATATAAAACTAGAAATCAAACACAGATGTCAATATAATTTTTTTTAATTAAAGTTTATTGGGGTTACAATTGTTAGTAAAGTTACATGGGTTTCAGGTGTACAATTCTGTAATACAGCATCAATATATAACATTGTTCAATATAGATTTTTTAAGATGCCTGAACAACAGTTAAAAAAAGAGAATAGGCTTTTGATATCTGTGGAGTCAGGAAAATCCCAACCAGGACACAGGCATCAGGACTCATTGTGTGCTAGTCCTTCTTTGATATGCTCAGAAATCCCTCAGTAAAATGGATTGCTCCTTCTCCCACAAAAAAGGGAGTTGTTCATATTTTACACATAACTCTTAGGAAAAAGTTTTTGATATTAATTAGCGATTAAGATCTTAAATGCACACATAAGTGACCCTTATACTGATGGATAAGCATAAGGCAAGAAACATCTGTGGAGTAAATAATTAACTATTGTACACTTATGTGATCGAGTCTTGTGTCCCTTCACCTTTGCAAATCTGAAAGCAGTCACACAGGACCAAAGATTTGGCCAAAGTCTTATAATTGTTCTGCAGACTCAGGAGCATCAAGAGAAAATACACATGTGCTCCCCTCTGAGGCTGAATGACACACATGAGGAGGCTGGCCTAGTGCACTTTCAGCTCTAAATTAAAACATACAGATGGATAAATATCCAGAAAGAACTTAACTTCCAGAAAAGTGAGACAAAGATGATCCTTTATAACATACACAGAACTGAAATGATGTTGATATGAATTTTATTATGTTAATTTTATAATTTCTGCAGAGAAAACTTACAACAATGTATATGAACAAATATATTGCATGCATTAAATAAAAATATTCATGAAATTATTTATCTTGATGCTTTATAATTTTACCTGTAGGTACACGATTTCATCAACCTTAGAACACAGGGTTTCAAATATATGAAACAATTGTAAAATAAGAAACAATTTGAAACATTTTACATTTCTTAGAAGTAGATAATTAGTAATATATTAAGAGGTAAATTTACCATTCTTAGTAACACTGGACCTTGTTGCCCACCCCTGCTGCCCTAGGAAACACCTAAAACTGCTTTAAGTTGCTTCTTACAGATATAACGACTTTTCATCCCACAGGCTTCACCATGAACACCTGCGTTTGTGCCATACACTACGCAGTTCTGTGTATTTACTGGTTGAAAGGTTGAAAACCTGTAACGAAAAATAAAATACTAACATATGATAAAAGGAAAAGAGAATGTTCAGGGATGGTGTTTTTATTAAATGAGAGAACTTTTTAAAGCATTTCAATGAGATACTAACATACTGAGGGAGCCATTGCATTTTTTTCATTCAATAGCCAGTTTTCAAATATTACAAAAAGGAATTATTGTCTCAACAATCAATAACATTGAGGGCAGGGATTTTTTGTTCTTGCCATTGTTATTAATGGTTTTGATATATAATAAACTTTGCCTCTATGTTGTTTAAAGATGTATTGACTAATGTAACCTAGGAAAATTTGTCATTGTATGGCACTGCAAATACCATGTTTATCAATGAATGTGAGATTCTAAGAGTACAAATATGCCGAAGTCCAGCGTATTTTGAAACATGAGGATGCTGAGAATATTGGGCTCCCCCCAGAATAAAGAAAATAATGACTATCCTGTACGTGAGCATCGGTGCATGCACAGCACATCTAAGTGTGTGTACCAAGGAAGAAAGAAAAAGTCAAAAGCTCTTTCATGGTCAAAAGTACACCAACTTCATGTCACTTGAGCACATACACAGATGTTCTAGATGGAGCTAAATTTGTTACCATCTTGTATCTATTCTCTTTTCTGTATTCTCAGGTTCCAGAGAGGTTATATTACATACAGTATCCCCGGATGTTACATCGTTTGGTCAGACCTAAGGATAAACTCATAAAAAGTCTTGAGTGCGAGAAACTTACGGAACTGAGGAGACAGCGGAGCCATCCTCCCACATCCAGGCACCTTTTTCTTCATTATAAGACAGTCCAATCCAGAAAAGATATATAATGTGGTTTGTGAAATTCTAATGGGAAACAGAGACATACATATTAACTTAATTTAAATCTGTTCTGGGAATAATGTACTTTCAAGAAATTCAGTGTCCAATATCAAATATAGACTTCAAGTCACTTGAACTGAAATCCTTTTTTTTATGTCTAGTTTAGGAGATACAGACACATGCCTCCTATATTCTCACTGTAAGGCCCATCCATTTATGGAGACAAAATACCACCAAATCTCCTTCTTGAAGGAATGAAAAATATTTTAAAGGGCTTAAATTTTCATAGAGCACCTCCTTCACAGACATCGACAATCAAATTTGATCCCAAATCACCAATATTTTATAGGATAAAATATTGGATATACCTACTCAACCTATACTCAACCCAGGTTCTTCATGCACCTGGAGAAATCTTTCAGTTTTTCTTCAGAACTGGGTAATTATTGTGATCATGCGCTTCATGTTCATTACACATTATATCCAAGAAAGATGATGAAAGCTATATAATTACCAAGAGAATATGATTTTAATTAATTTCTAAACATTCAAAATGTTGTTCGATTGGTTATTTGAATGAAAATATTGACCTAGAATTTCTTTCATTTCTCTAAAATGTCTCTTCAACCTCATCTGGCATCTATCTTGATTTTTTTTACTATAATATAAATATTTGAGAAATTTTATATTGGTTTTATAAAGAATGTTTTAAGGGATAAGAAATTGATAAGTCATTATCGTTCAAATATAACCATCCAGTTATGATCTGATTAGAGATTTCAAAGTCTTCATTTTACTTAGACAGTTTATTTTTCCTAGATCAATTGAAGTGTCAGAAACCACAATTAAATACACACCAATTCATCTTTGTTTTCCAACTGCAGCAGACTAGAATTTTGAGAGGCACAGAAATCCCTGCTTTCTGCCCAAGTTTTTTTTTCATTGGAAATGAAGTAACAGTTGCATCGGTACCCAATCCATTTTTCTTGACAGGAACAGCAGTCAGAGGCTAAAAGAAAAAAAATAAAGGATGAGTGATGACATTGGAGTTTCAATTTTTTGTTGTTGTTAAATGGTTAGTAAAATTATATAGCTTTCAGTACATAATTCTATAACATATCATCTATACATTGCATTGTGTGTTCACCACCCAGAGTCATTTTCCTTCCATTATCATATATCTGTCCCTCTTGCTGGTAACTCTTCTATCATCCTTGTTCTCCTTCCCCACTGTAATCACTAAACCGCTTTGGGTGTCTGCAAGCTTTTGCTTGTTTGTTTGTCTTGTTTGTTGCTTTAAATTTTATATCCCACATATGAGTGAAGCTTATGGTTCTCAACTGTTTCTGTCTGACTTAATTTGATTGGCATCATAATCTCAAGATCCATCCATTGTGAGGTTCAATTTTTAAACTGTTATTTACTCATTCAAAAATCATTTGTTATTTATTCCTACAAATATTCTTTGAAAATGTACTACATACACCACAGCTCAGAGAATATTTACGTGACTGAGTCAGGCATGACCCTTTATTCCTCGTAGAGGTTATAACTTCCAATCATTTATTAATTATATTAATGTTAATTAGTGTAATTATACACAAGAAAATCATTATGTTAAAAACATCCCTTTGAAGAGTGTAGGATGGGAGTGGTGGTGGTTAGAAGAATTTTTTTTTGAGGAAGTGACCCAAAGTTGAGCTCTGGTGTGTAAATATGAATTAATTAAAGGAAAGAGATATTTAAAGAAGGTGAGCATTTTAGCATATTTCCTGAGTCAGAAAAGACTATGGTACCTTGGGGAAATTTGATGTATATTTTGAATATTTTATTTTCAAAATGAACATAAATAAAACAATTAGTTCAAAGTCCAGTCATGCAGTTTAACTGTGATAGTACCTTGAACATGTACTATTCTTGGTGACAGCTACTCACATCTTTGCCAAATGAATGGTGCTGTTGTTGTAGAGAGAATGGTGGTTACCAGTGACTGGGAGGTGGGGGAAATGAAGACATGTCTGCCAAAAGGTACAAACCTTCACTTAGAAGATTAAAAAGTTTTGAAGATCTGCTGTATAGCATTGTGGTTAGAATAACAATACTGTGCTATATACTTGTAAGTTGCTAAATATCAATAGTGGATGTTAAATCTTCTGATAAAATAAAAGAAATAGTAATTATTTGGCATGATTAGGTGTTAGGTAGTGGTAATCATATAGCAATAAAAAGTATGTCAAATGAACACACTGTATGCCTTAAACTTATACAATGTTATACATCAATTATATCTTAAGGAAGCTGGAAAAACACTAAGAGAACCACAAATATGAGTAAATTCTATAGGATCACAAAAGATGGTAAGAAAATTTGCAGAACATTAGGAAATGTTATATTTTAAAAATTGGACTTTGACTTGTCCTACACTGGATAAGTAGGGTCAGAATTGCAGAAATCTCTTAAACATAGACAGAGTACCTGAATAGACACTTCTCCTAAGAAGATATACAGCCAACAGATATATGAAAAAATGCTCAGCCTCACTAGCTATTAAGGAAATGCAAATCAAAACTACAATGAGAGACAACCTCACACATGTTGGAACGGCTATTATTAATAAGACAAGTAATTACAAGAGTTGTGGAGGAAATGTAAATTGGTACAGCCACTATTGAAAACAGTATAGAGGTTCCTTAAAAATTAAGAATAGAATTATTTTATGACCCAGCAATCCCTCTTCTGGGCTTCTGGGTATCTGTCTATTCAAGATATCTGAAAATATTTATCTGTAAAGATATACCTATGTAACTTTACTAACAATTGTCACCCCAATAAATTTTAATAAATATGTATAAATATATATGTATATATATATCACATGTACATATATATTCTAACAATGAAGTTCATGAACTTGTTACAACAATTTTGTTAACCTCTTTTTGGTATCAGAGGGATTATTCATTAAGAATTTGTACTAACTGGAAAAACAGTTAACCAAATTTATTATTTGGAATTGCTGAAAAGGCTGGATGAAAAAGTTAAATGAAAACAACCTGAACTTTTCGCCAACAATTCATGGCTCCTGTGTCACGACAATGCAAGCTCACACGGCACTGTCTTTGAGGGAGTTTTTAGCCAATAAACAAATAAGTGTATTGGAACATCCTCCCCACTCACCTGATCTGTCCCCCAATGACTTCTTTTTTTACCTGGAAATAAAGGAAATATTGAAAAGAAGACATTTTGATGACATTCAGTACATCATGGGTAATATGACGACAGCTCTGATGGCCATCCCAGAAAAAGAGTTCCAAAATTGCTTTGAAGGGTAGACTAGGCGCTGGCATGTGTATAGATCTTCCCAAGGGGAGTACTTCAAAGGTGACCACAGTGATATTCAGCAATGAGGTATATAACACTTTTTCTAGGATGAGTTTGTGAAGTAATTGTGAAGTAATTGTCCTTACTTCATATGTACCTCTGTGTTCATTGCAGCTTTAATCATGGTGGCCAAGACATGGAAACAACCACAGTGTCCTTCAGTAGATGATTGGATAAAGAAGACCTGGTATATATACACAATGGAACACAATTCTTCTATAAAAAAAGATAAAATAGTGCCATTTGTGACAATATGGATAGATCTTGAGATTATCAAGCCAAGTGAAATAAGTCAGACAGAGAAAGTCAAGAACCATATGACTGCATTCATATGTGGGATAGAAAACTGAAAGCAACAAAGGAATGAGACAAACAAAAAAAACAAAAAAACTCATAGACACACAGACAACAGTTTAGTGGTTACCAAAGGGTATAAGGAAGGCAGGGTGAGGTTAAAGGGGGTAAAGGAGGTTTAATATATGGTGATAAAAGGAAATTTGACTTTGGGTGGTGAACACAGAATGCAATATATAGATGATGCCTGTAGAATTGTATATTTGAAAGCTATATAATTTTATTAACTAATGTCACCCAAATAAATTTAATTAAAAAATGAATTAATTAATTACAGAAACCTCTGAAGTATATTCTGGATTATAGAATAAATAGAAGGAAAATTATAAAGATATAAATGTATGAGTTATGGGGAATCACAGGAGGGTAATTAAGGTTAGCTGAAATATTTATTATATTTATTTATTTATTTATTTATTTATTTATTTATTTATTTATTTTTTAAGCTGAGCCATCCTGCCACCTGTTGGCAGCTCAACGGCAACTCAGCTCGGGCTGGCCTCGAACAGCTGTTGCTCAGAGCTCAGCTCGCACTCTTGAGTGAGCTCTTAACCAACTGAGCCACTCGGCCGGCCCTTATTATATTTATTTTTCATTTGTCATTTAAACATAAGTACTCATATAGGGAAAATATGTCATTTCAGGTTAATATTGTCATTATAATTAAATAAATAAATGCACATCAATGTAAATTAATAATTATCTCATTAGAGAACAATGAAATGAGACTATACTATAATTAGTGATTAAACTTAATATATTAATATGTGTAATATTCCATGAACCTTCTGTATGAAGAAAATGAGAAACTGTCTATTCACCCTCTACGAACATGAAGTTTTTTCCAAAGTATGGGACCTACCGTCCTGGGGTTCTGTGGCTCCTGGTGATGATGTTGGCTGAAGACTTTGTTTAGGAAGTGCTATAGGAAATGATTAGAAATTATTTAATTATATATAGAATTATGTAATAACACATTATTACACATTAGTGACATGAAACCTTTATTCTTAAATATTTTCATCACAGTTTTGATTTCAATATAGACTTGCTTACAAAGACTTACAATGTTTCCACAATATCCCCAAAGCAGCCATCAACCCAAGGCAAGTTACTGCTAAGATCCCAGAAATCAACCTCCATGGAGGGGTCTGAAAAGCTGTAGAGAAAGAGAGGTAGGACAGTGACTTAAAGAGCAAACACAGGAGCTGAAGTTCTTAAAAGCAGAAACCGGGAAGAGAGAATTTAAAAAGTTCCTTAATTTGACAACCCAATCATCTTGCCGACGCAACATTAGAAAAAGCAGACATTTCCTTCAGAACTCCACCCAATAACAAAATTTTATGAGATACGCTTTTGCTCTTCAGTGAGATTATCCATACCATTTTTTCCTTACCAGTTCTGCCTCAGATAAACAGACTTAACATTTGTTTTTTAATTTGACAAAGAAGCTTAGAGTACTGGAGTAAGAAGATCTCAACAGGCACCAAGTTCTGTTTTATGGGCTTACATAACACATTTGCCTTCCTTTTTTCAAGAAAAATCACAAAATAGTTGTATGAATCCTGTTACATAAATGAAAAAATTTAGGATTCATTAATAACATTATTTTGTAAAGGTATCAAAGCTAGTAAATACCCAAGACAGAAATGAAATGAAAATTCACCTAGGCCCAGAGTCCTTGTGTAACATATTCTGTCATCACAGTAATTCTGCTTAGGAGTGCGTTCCCCTGCTAGTCCCAACGCATTCTCTGCTCTGAGAACGTTCAGGTGCTCATGGCTTTGTAGAGGTTTCACTGGGAAGAGGAGACATAGGAGCATCTGCCCCCAGTGTAATCAGAAGGTCCCCAAGGAATGTGTGGGCAGTTCCTTGGAGAGCTGGATTCATTTCACAGTACATTCAATTTACATAAGCAACCATGTTTTACAAAAACATTACATTTTCTCATGCCCAAAACTAGTTGTTTATACCCTCACCCCTAAAACAATTTAATATTAGGAGATTCTGCACTAACATTAGCACACTCCCAAAAGAGTGTTGTCATTAACAACAGTCCAACGGGACAAACTGTTAGGCCGGGTGCTTTTTGGATATCACAACACAAATAGTAAATTTTTAAATAACACTTTTAAGCATTGCATCTTATATATTTGACATTTTGTCTTCATGCTAGAATTAGGCTGCTCATAATTTAGATGAAAATTCAGTTCTCATTCAGAATTTAGAGCTTTCCCTCTCAGAAGCCCCTCTTTAAACCTGTTAGAGAAGATACACAAAATCATTTCTAAGTAACAGAATAAAGGATCAGAGAAATAAAATTAAGTGGAAAATCCTGATACATGAAAGCCTAAAATTTTCCATCTTTTTTCTTAAAACATGCCCTGAAATTAGCCACATCCATAAAACAAATTATCTGCTAATTTTTATTTTTTAATTTTATGACTCGGGCTGACATACCTGCCATGAGAAAAGTTGTTCCAGTGTCGATACCAGTAAGACACGATGTGTGTTTGCTCAAGAAGCACGTTGTTGGATCACAGAATTGAGCTGGAGGCTAGGAATCTGCACGTTGTGTATGTAGAAATTTAAAAGAAAAAGGAGAAGAAAAATTGTGTATTTAAGAAGTGATCTCCAATCATCCATTGGTGAGACACAATGTGTAATTTGATCAAGAAGCAGTAAAATCACTACCTTCTAAAATGTTGCGTAAACCACACACAGGAAATTCTCAGTGCACATGTATAACGTGAATTCTTTGACTATCAGAAAACGAGGTCAGAGAAAAGGTTTGGTTTTTTTTAATGTTTAAATATCAATCATCTTTTAAAAATATTTGGAAAATAAGAAAAAAGATAGGTAAATCAAAGGTAAATTAACTTAGTATTATAAAGTTCCACAAAGTATTTTCCTCTTTTAATAATGAGAAAAATTTATAATTTACATTGTGTTAAACACTGATTAAAGCACTTGTCATATGTTAGCTCACTTGTTTCTGAAAATGCCTTAATAAAGATACATAAATAAATATACTCATTTTAATCATGAGAAAACTAAGGCAGAACTACGTACTTAACTGAAGTCACCAACTTTGAAATCCAAGCAGTCTTTCTCCAGGGCATATATTCAAAATATTGCAAATCAAGCCCATCTCTCTGTCTGTGTGACCTGTTGATTTTTACTTCTTTTTTTTTTTAGCAGGGCGTGGTTAATATTTCCATCTCTCATTTATGTGCTTCTAATCTTTGCCTCAAACCAGCTACGAAATGTGAAGATCAAAAAGGAAGGATCAGAGTGACTTTCCCATTATTGTTGCTTGCTTGCGCGCGCTCATGCGCGCGCACACACACACATACACACACACACACATACACACACTCCTACCGGTGCTCTATGACTGACACAGCTACTATAGGCCCTTCAGTGTCTCATTCACAGGAGACTTAAGGTTTCTTTCAACATGCTACTCCCCAGTGTTCTCGTCCCTCCAAGTTCTTTGAACATGACTGTAGCTGCTCTTTTACCTTATTTGTACTACTATTTTTATTATTTTTTTTTATTGTTATCTAAGTCAAATAGTATACTGACAGTTGAATTTATAAGCTTTTTGTCCTTAGAAGAATAACCTTCTGGGGGGAAATTCACACGTAGGACAGATGGGCAGAATTAAGAACCTTGAAAGTAGAGACCTTGATCTATGATTAAATATCTGGAAATGTGATCTACCATTCCCCCACAGGGGGAACCAGACTTCTGATTTTGTAAACGATGGAACCCATCAGCCTCATCCCTACCCAGATCTCCTGGTAAGCCAGGGTGTAGTAGGGCTTCATGAGGACCCAAACATTTTTAATGAGGTTTTGAAGCATCTCGTGGTACAACCAATGAAATGGCTCAGGCCACCACAACCTGCAGTCAATATCTCGGGAAGGTCACCGAATGCACAGGCGCCACATGGGGTCTGCTGAGAGCCAAAAAAGTTTTTTGTTTGTTTATATTATTTATGTTTAAGCATTATAATATTTTCATAAATGAAAATTTTTGTAAATTTAGGATTTTCAACCAGAAAAAAAGAAAAAATAAGGACTGTGATTTGATTTCTCAGTTTCCATGAAGTTAAAATTTCATCCTTTTAATTTGCATTGTGTAAATAGAGCTGCATTCACTGAACCAACAAAATGAATAAAATTTAAGTGCTTACCTAATAATGTAAACATGAAAATTCTTCATCCATATTTTATGTAAATCCAAGTTGAAAGAGGTAATGTATAAATGATCCTTTGCCCACTTGAAGCCTATTCTTTTTTAGTTTTAATGTTGGACAACAGTATCTGCAACTCTATTTAGTTTTGTCTTTTTTTGAAATGTATATATTTAGAACAATATAATATAAAATCTTTTGTGTCTAACTTATTTTCCTCAATTTCTTGTGATAGTCATCGAAGAATTCATGTCCATTTTATTGATGACGATTAAGCTACACATAAAGAACTGTGGCTGGTGGCTAAGACCCACTGATTGATTTAAATCAGTTGAGGTCCAATTTCAATACTGGAATAGAGTCATCTTTACTGAAAACAAAATGGATCATAATGATTCTATAAAGGAAATTTTGAAGCGTGGAATTTGGGGAAGTGGCTGACTTTTCAATAAGATTTGAGGGGAGGGGCTTGGGGGGTTATTATTGTTGTTTTTTGGCTTGTTTCCTTTTTTTCTTAAGATAGGTCTTTATGAATGATCTACAACTATGCTCAACACTTAGCAGCCTAAAAGACTAAACACTTACTGGGGTAGCTGGTTAGCTTAGTTGGTTAGAGTGCAAGCTCATAACACCAAGATTGCTGGTTCAATCCCCACATGGGCCACTGAGTTATGCCCTCCAGAACTAGATTTAAAAACCACTACTTGAGTTCGAGCTGATGGGTCCTGGAAAAGCACACTGTTCCCCAACAAATAAATAAGAAAAAGACTAAATACTTACTATATCACAATTTTCTGATGGGCTAGGGATCTTTGAACAACTCAGGATGAAAGTGACTCAGGTTCTCTCATGAAGTTGCTGTGATGATGTGGCTGGAGGGTATGTTGTCCTCTGAAGGCTTGACAGGGGCTGGAAAGTCAGCTTGCAAGTGAGGCTCATTACATAGCTGTTGAAAATATACTTTATTTCATTTGATAGCTGTTCATAAGAGGCTTCGGTTCCTTGTCACATGGTCCTTTCAACATGTTTACTCTTGATAGTTGTCTTCCCTCAGATCAAGTGATCCAAAAAGAGAGAAGAGGAAGAAGCCAAGAAGCCACACTGTCTTTTAAGGTCTAGACTCAGAAGTGGCATGCTATCTTTTCCACTGTATTCCACTGTTCACACAGATCAACTCTGATTCAACGTGGAAGGAAATCATGCAAAGGTATGTGCACCAGAAGGTGGGGATCATGGGGGACACCTTGCAGATTGACTGTAACACCTGTTTTATGGATTTTCACATTTTATAGTGAACACAGACTGATAATAGAAAACACAAGTGTTTTTAGTTACTGTAAAATGTATAAGTGAATTTACAACTGTTGTGATGTGACCTAAAAATAGATAAGCCAAATGGAGAGTAGAGTTGGTGCCTCCATACTCTCATTATACACAGTTTGACAGGAGCTGGCAAACTATGGCCTGTGGACCAAAATTGTCCCAACATCTATTTTTGTAAATAAAGTTTCCTTGTAACATGGCTATTATGGATTAAAGTTTCCTTGTAACATGGCTAATATGTAGCATATTATTATGGGTTATCTTGACTTAATCAGAAGAAAAATTCATTTACATATTTTCCATGTCTTCTTTTGCACTACAATGGCAGAGTTGAGTAGTTTCAACAGAGATCAGCCCACATTTACTATCCTGTTCTTTAGTGTTTTTCAACCCAGGCACTAGGATACAAAGTGAAAATATTCAAAAGGTCCAAAATTATGGAAATAAAAAAGGGGGGTTACATGTTCCAAATATTTTCAGGTTAACTTAATGTATAGGGATCATAAGACTCCAAGGAGCATACTTATATCATGCTTGCAATAATGGCAAATAATATGATACAGCAGGAAAAAGAGAATTCAAATAAGCGTTTGGGGGGTGAACCAGGAAATATCCAGGAACATGCTTCCCAATTTTCTTCATATTTGTACAAAGACCTGATTCTTCTCTGGATGAAAATGCTGCCATTTGTACTAATATCTCTGTGATTAATCCTGGTCTCATGAGAGCTGAGGCAGAAGTTTGCTACAGAGCTTGGTCACTTAGTGAAGATAGAATATCTAACCAATTATCTCAATTAAATATGTAACCACTATGCTATAAACCTGAAGTTAATATAAAATAACACTGAATGTCAACTGTAATTGAAAAAATGTTAAAATGGAGGAAAGGTGAAGTGAATTATAAATCCAAATTTCCAGGTATAAAACAAATAAGTCATGAAGATATCATGTACATCATAGGAAATATAATCAGTAATATTGTGATAGCATAGTATGGTGTCAGATGGTTGCTGAACTTGTCATGGTGATCACCTCTTTAGGTATGTAAATGTTGAATAACTGTGGTGTACACCTTAAATTAATATAATATTTATATTAACTATATTTTTAATAAAAATATTAAAAATAAATAAACAAATTAGCAATAGGCACCACCTGAGAATTTTGAACTTTCAAAAACTTACCATAAATAATTAGTTAGCTCACTGTCCCTGTGATGGCCAAGAGGCAAACACTGATGCTAAAGCATCTCTGGAGATAAGAAAATAGTGTCCTAGTCCTGCTGTAAAATAATTAACTTTATTAGGCAAACTTACATGTCTCTAATGGAGGAACTAAAAATTAATACCTTAAGGTAACTAGAAAGGATTCTTTGTCCTGGCACCTGTGAATTAAATTCCTAGTTACCTCATCAGAAATCAAAAGGCAGTGTTTAAATCCAGCAAACTATTGAGTGGCAATTAAAGTAAATTTTAGGAGTTTGTTGGTATGGTGGTCAGAGCTCCAAGATGACCCCCAAAATTTCCATGTCCCATAAGTGTATAATTGCCTCCCCTTGAATTTCAGTGGGATTTGTGAATACAGGCTGAGCTCCTTGTTGTGCTTTGCAAGTGTTGCACTTTTTACAAAGGAGGGCAGGACACTTCACCAGCAAAAAGATTATGACTAGTTCTTTTGGTGATACTTCTTTTATTAAGGTAGTCTAGAATCAAAAGCTCAATATTTTTGAGGTATGCCTGTATGATGGGATGTGACTCTGTGATTAAAATACATTACATGGCAAAGATGGGGCCATTTTTCAGATATAATTAAGGTTCCACATTAGCTAATTTTTGTTCATTGAAAGACATATTATTATGGATTATCTTGACTTAATCAGAAGAAAAATGAAAAGAAACTATACAGGTCAAATAAAAAGAAGAGTCAGAGATGCTCTCCATCTGGCCTTGAAGAAGTAAGCAGCCATAGAGTGACTGCCAATACAGACAGGCAGCCTCTGGGAGTGGAGGATCTCAGTCCTACAACCACAGGGAGCTAAATTCTGCCAACAGCCTCAGTGAGCATGGAAGAGGAAGCTGAGTTTCAAGTGGGAATACAGCCTGGCCAAAACCCTAGTATCAGCCTTGTAGAATCACGAATAAAGGAAACAACTAACCCATGTCCCATTTCTGATCCATAAATAATATAAGATAATAATCATGTGTTGTTTTAAGTTTCTAAAATTCTCATATTTATTATACACCAATAGATAACACATATATACATCCAGGGTAATTCAGTTAGGGTTACAGGACAAAATTAAGGAAGCATTGGCAATATTGGCAATACAATTCATTATTTTGTGTTTTTTTGCACATTTCCTTACCCACTCCCTTTAGTTGTATACACAACACTGAGATAACAACCCACTTATATCTTTCCATGGGCATTAGCCCATTTCCAAGCAAAAAATAGAGAGTAAAAGAAGAAAAATAATGTGTCTTCCCCAAGAATTTATCAGAAATCACAATTCAGAGAAAAAAAATATGTTTGGTAGAAACATATGTAACAGACATCTTGCCCATCCCAAAGACTACAAAGATATTGTGAGGATGAAGGAAAGCAGAATGCATGCAGGCATGGAAGGCATATAATAAAAATGAAATGGTAAGATGGTTCTGGACTGAGTATGACCAACATGATCAGACCATGCTGTGAGAAACACACTCTGCCATAAGTGACCATATTCTCTATTCATACCAAAACTTTCCATCACAATTCCCTGAAATGATATGGGAACTGAAGAAACTCTGAGCTATAATTAGGAGGCAACAAGAATTTTTTGTCTCTCAGTGAAGACAACTTTGACATAAATTATTCTCTGAAATTAGACATCACCCAACATATTCTGCAGCTTCTGGTCCCTCATTCTTACAAATGTAATTGGTATTCATGACTTCTCTAAAAAAAAAAAAAAAAAAGTCAGATTTGGCTCTGGGCACCTCAGGGTGATGATATGAAAGGTAATAATTTGAGTGTATACTTGGGTGAGGCTGAATGAAAACAGCTGAGCTTTATCCTGGACAAAATTATGAAAACAGAATATCCTGGTTCATTACAGAAAAAAAAAAGAAAAACACTCTAAGCAGGAAACAAACTAAACAAACAGGAAACCCAGAAAAATTTGCCTTATGGAAGGAGGACAAGGAGACATGAGAGTTGGGACAAAAAACTATCAATGTTCATTTTAAGCTCATCTAAACTATTTTTTTAAATTTAATTAAAATGTTTTCTTTAAAATCACATAGACAACAAAGCTGAAACATATAAAATATCCAGAAAGCACAAGCATGTCCTCTTAATCCAAGTTAAATATTTTAAAGATGTTATATTACATCCTGTTTTTTTTCATAACTCAAGTGCATTTTTCCTGTCAATATTCATTCAAGAATGTGAAGAGTTCATTTTTATAGCCCTATTACATTTATACCTTGAGAATTAAATAAGAGGGCCTTTCCTCTTCCTGGCTCCTTATATATTTAATATCAATTTAAGTTCTTAACTATTATCATTTCATTGAAATATAGAATTAGTAAGCAAATAGAGATGTCAATATAAATTTCTTAAGATGTATATGCAACATTAAAAAAAGAGAGAGAGAGAATTGGCTTTTGAAATCTGTGAGATTGGAAAAATCTTATCCAGATCCCAGGAATCAGATCTTATGGTGTTCTTACCCATTCTGAGACACACTCAGAACACCCTCAATAAAATGGGGTGCTCCTTCTCCCACACAAAAAAGGGAATTGTTCTCTACTTGACACATAACTTTTAGGGAAAGGATTGATTAGAGATTAAGATCTCCAATGCACAGTAAGTGACTCTTTTACTAATGGATAGCCTAAGGCAAGGTACATCTATGGAGTAAAGAAGTAGGTATTGCAAATTTATGTGATTGGGGCTCGTCCCTTTACCTTCGCAAAGTCTGAAGCAGTCACCCAAGGCCCACATATTTAGCCAAAGACAACTGTCCCTCAGAACACAGGATCATCAGAACACAGGAGCATCAACACAGGAAGACATACAAATATGCTACCCTTTAACACTGATTGACATAGACGAGGAAACTGTCATATGGCACTTTCAGCAACAAATTAAAACATATAGATGGGTAGATATTCAGAAAGTATGAACAACTGGGAAAGTAAGATGAAGATGGGAATAGATGGGAATTCCCAATTTAGTATTTCACACAAAGGTTTATAATGATGTTGTGTATATTATTTGATGTGAATTTTTCTATTTAAATTCTTGCAGAGAAAATTTACATGAATGTATATGTAAAACTATATTACACTCAATATATTATAGAACATATGCATTAAATAAAAATATTCATGAACTTCTTCATTTTGATGCTTTATAATTTCAAGTGTAGTTACGCGAATTTTATCAATTTTAAAACAGTTTCAAATTTATGAACATTATATAAGATATTATATGAAACATTTTCCAGATCCCAGAAATAGATATATAAGATATATAAGTAATAATATAAGAATAAAGTTACCATTCTCAGTAATACTGGAACTTCATTGCCCACCCCTTCTTCCCTAAGAAACACCTAAATAAACTGCTTCTCACAGATTAATGATTTTTTTCTTCTACGGGTTTCATCAAAAGCGCTTCTTCTGCTTATGATATACGTTATAATGCTCCATGTATTTTCGGTTTGAGAGAATAAAAGTCTGTAATGAAAAATAAAATATTAACATATAAGAAAAGGAAATAAGAATGTTCAAGGATGGTGGTTTTATTAAATGATGGAAATTTTAAAAGCATGTGAATGCGATATTAACATACCGAGTCATTTTATCTTTTTAATTCAATAGCCATGGTTTATACAATTTCAAGTACAATATTACTTAAATATTGCTTCAATAATCAATAACATGAGACTGGGGATTTTTTTGTTCTTGCCATTGTTATTAATCATTTTGATATATAATAAGCTTTGCCTCTATTTTGTTTAAAGATGTGTTGACCAATTTAGTCTAGGAAAATAAATCAGACCATAAAATTTGTCATTGTATGATGCTGCAAATACCACATTTATGAATGAAAATGAGATTCCAAGATTACAAATATAGAGGAAAGAAACCCAGTATATTTAAAACATAAATGATGCTGAGAATATTGGACTCCCCCAGAATAAAGAAAATAATGACTATCCTGTTTTCCCGGGACAGCTCCTGTGTGTGAGCATGGGTACATGCACAGCACATCCAAGTGTGTGTACCAAGGAAGAAAGGAAAAGTCAAAAGCTCTTTTATGGTCACAAGTACACCAACTTCGTGTCACTTGGGCATAAACTTGGATGTTCTAGGTGGGGCTAAAATTGGTACTCTCCTGTATTTATTCTCTTTTCTGTATTCTCATGCCTTAGACAGGTTATCTTAGGTACAGTGTTCCTGGATATTACATTCTCTGGTGAGACCTACGGAAAAGCTCATGAAGAACAGCAAAGGCCGGGACTGCCAGAAACTCACTGATCTTAAGAGAGAGCAGAGCCATCCTCTCACAACCAGGCACCATGTTCTTCACCATAAGACCTTCCAATCAAGGGAAAGTGTGAATGGGAGCTCATGAAACTCTGATGGGAAATAGAAACAAACATCTTAACCTAATTTGAATCTGCTCTGGGAATAATGTACTTTCCAGAAAGTCAGTGCCCAGCATCAGATCCAGACTTGAAATCACTCAAACTGAAATCATTTTTTATGTCTACTTTAGGAGGTATAGTTGCATGTCTCATATTTTCTCACCTATAAGGCTCATTCATTTATGGAGAAAAAGTATCACAAAATCTCACTTCTTGAAGGAATGAAAAATGTTATAAAAGGACTTAGAGTTTTCATGGGACACTTCCTTCACAGGAGATCAACAATCAAATTTGATCTCAAACAGTATTCTGAGGGTTAAATGTCTTGGATATAGCTGTTCAACCTATGCTTAACACAGGTTCTTCCTGCAGCTAGAGAAATTTTTCAGTTTTTCTTAAGAATTGAGTAATTTTTCATGATTATATTCTCCATATTCATTTCACATCATAACCAAGAGTGATGACAAAAGCTATATAATCACAAAAGAAATTATGTATTCAATTAAAGAACTAAAAATTACAAAGTTGTTTAGCTGGGTTTTTAAATGAAAAATAATGTCCTATTATTTCCACTTTGACTTCTCTCTAAAACACCTCTTGAACTTTATCTGGTATCTATCTTGATTTTTATTCCTATCATATAAAAATTTCAGAAATTTTGTGTAGGTTTTAAGGTATAAGAAATTCATAAGTCACTATTAGTACAAATATAATCATCCATTCACTATCTGATTAAAGACTTGAATCAAAAGTAGTCAGCTTATTTAGATAATATTATCACCCTAATATTGAAGGCCAAAGAAAATATAAGAAACCAGAATTAAATACATGCCTGTTCATGTCTATTTTGCAACTGAAGCAGACTGGAATTCTGAGAAGCACAGAAATTCCTACTTTGTACCCCAATTCTTCTTTCATTAGAAACAAAGTAACATCGGTACTCAATCCAGTTTTCTTGCAAAGAACACAGACCAGAGCTTAAGAGAAAAAAATAAGCATGACTGATAGCATTGGAGAGTCCATTTTTTTAGTGCTATTTACTCATTCAAAAGTCATTTGTTATTTTTTTTTTCTAGAAATATTCTTTGAGGATCTATTATGAACGCAACAGTTTAGAGGAGATTCATGTGAATGAGTTATGAATGACCTTTTCCCCCATGGGGATTATATTCTATAGATAGGGACAGAATTATATAATTTCCAATTATATATTTAATGATAATTTGGGTGATTACACATAAGAAATTAAGTATGTTAAAACACTGTGTATCAGACTGTAGGATGGAGATAGGGAGGTACTTAGAAGAACCTTGGTTTTGAGGATGTGACCCAGGGTTGAACTTTGCTGTATAAATAGAGTAAACCAGATGAAAGAGATAGTTAAAGGATGGAAGTATTTTAGCATATTTTCCACGTCAGAAAAAAATGTGGTACATTGGGAGAATTCTGATATATATTTTGGATATTTTGTTTTTAAAATAGCAATAAATAAAATAATTACTTTGATATCCAGTCATACAGGTTTTCAGTAATAGTACCTTAACATTTACTATCTTCAGTGATAAGAGAGATGATACATGGTATGGACTCAAATCTTTGCCGAATAAATGGTGTTCAAGTTATAGATTAGAATGTTACTTACCAGTGTCAGGGGGTGGGGGAAATGGAGAGATGTGGGCCAAAGGGTACAACTTTCCAGTTAAAAGATAAATGAGTAGTGGGGATCTACTTTATACCACTGTGATTATAGTTAACAATACTATATTATATACATGTAAGTTGTTAAAAATATATTTGTTACATGTTCTCACCACACACAAAAAATGGTAATTGTGTGACATGGTGGAGACATTAGGTAGTTGCTACCATTATAATCGTATTGCAATTTCTAAGTGTATCAAATCAACACATTGTACACTGTAAGCTTACAAAATGTTGTGCATCAATTATATCTCAAAAAAGCTGGTAAAACACTAAAGGAACAACAATGTAAATAAGTTCTGTATGATCATAGAAGATGGAGAGACAACTTGGAGAGAATTTGGAATAATGCATTTAAAAATTGGACTTTGTGCTAGTTTACATGGGATTACTAGGGTCAGAATTACAGAACGCTCTGGATGATATTCTGAGCCATGAAGGAGCTGGAGCAAACTAAAAGGGATAGTAAAGGATCAGTTATGAGCAAACACAGGCAGGTTGTAAAGGTTAGCTGTAATATTACTATAATTTAGTTTGGGTTTGTAATTTAAGCATGAATACTCATATACAGGAACAAAATATGTCATTTCAAGCTATTTTCTTTATGACTTAAATATAGAAATCATGCAATAACAATGTAATTTAATAATTCTTACATTAAGAAATAATGAAATGAGAGTATCCTACAATCTGTAGGTAAACGTGTGTTTTACTAAGTGCAATATTTCACCATGCTTCCTTGTGAGAAAAATAAAAAACTACTTCATCCTCTACCAACACTGGTTTTCCAAACAGTAGAACATACCTTCCTGGGGTTCGGTGGTGTGCCCTCAAGATGACATTGGCTGAATAATTTGATTAGGAAGTCCTATAAGAAATGGTTAGAAATGTACTTCAGTAGATACAGGCTTATGAAATAACAAAATATTACACATTAATAAAATGAAAAGTTTATTGTGAAATGATTTCCTCATCGCTTTGCTCTTTATGTAGACATGCCTATAAAAACTTATATTTTTTCAACATTCCCAAAGTAGCAAGCAGTGCAAAGCACAACACTCCTAAGATCTCAAAAATCAACTTCAGTAGAGTGGTCTGAATATCTGTAGAAAAAGACGTAGGGCAGTGACTTAAAGAGCAAACACAGGAACTAAACTTATAAAAAGAATATATCAGGGAGAAGGAATTTTAAAAGCTCTTTGGTTTGAAAACTCAATTATCTTGCCAATGCAACATTAGAAAGAGCAGACATTCCCTTCAGAACTCCACCCAATAACAAAATTTTATGAGATACACTTTTATTCTTCAGTGAGATTATGCATATCTTTTCTTCCTTACCAGCTCTGCCTCAAATGGATTTAACATTTGTTTTTTAATTTGACAAAGAAGCTTGGAGTACTGGAGTAAGAAGATCTCAACAGGCACCAAGTTCTGTTTTATGGGCTTACATAACAGACATTTACCTTCATTTTTTTCTCAACAAAAATCACAAAATAGTTGTATGAGTCCTGTTATATAGATGAGAAAATTTAGGATTCATTAATAACATTATTTTGTAAAGGTATCAAAGCTAGTAAATACCCAAGACAGAAATGAAGTGAAAGTTTACCTAGGCCCAGAGTCCTTATGTAACATATTCTATCATGATCACAATAATTCTGCTTAGGAGTGTGTTCCCCTGCTAGTCCCAACACATTCTCTGCTCTGAGAACGTTCAGGTGCTCATGGCTTTGTAGAGGTTTCACAGGGAAGAGGAAACATAGGAGCATCTGCCCCCAGTGTAATCAGAAGGTCCCCAAGGAATGTGTGGGCAGCTCCTTGGAGAGCTGGATTCATTTCACAGTATATTTAACTTACGTAAGCAACCATGTTTTACAAAAACATTACATTTTCTCATGCCCAAAACTAGTTGTTTATACCCTCACCCCTAAAACAATTTAATATTAGGAGATTCTGCATTAACATTAGCACACTCCCAAAACAGTGTTGTCATTAACAGTCCCATGTGACAAGCTGTTAGTCTGGGTGGTTTTTGGATGTCACAACAAGAGTGGTAAAAAACAACAAAGAAACCACTTTTAAGCATCATGTCATTAGTATTAAGCATTCTCTACCTATGCTATGCTAGAATTATGTTGCTCATAATTTTACCTGGTCAATTCTGTTCCCATTCAGACTTTAGAGCTTTCCCTGTCAGAAGCCACTGTTTAAGCCTGTTGGGAAAGCTTCACAAAATCATTTCTAGATTACAGAGTAAAGAATCAGAGAAATAAAATTAACTGAAGAATGCTGATACAGGGCAAGCCTAAAAATTTCCATTTTTTTATTCTTAAAGCATGCCCTGAAATTAGACGTATCCTTCTTCTTAGCATTGTTGTTTAATTTTATGACTTGGTCTGACATACCTGCCATGAGAATAGTTTTTCCAATTTTGAAAGAGGTAAAGCACAATGAGCTTGTTCAAAGAGAATGGTGTTTGATCATGGAATTGAGCTGGAGGATAGGAACTTGAAACTTCGGTATGTAGAAATTTAAAAGAAAAACAGAAAACCTGTGTATTTAAGCGAAGTTCTTGAATCATCTACTGGTGAAACATGATGTATATTATAAACAGGAAGTGAAATCACTAACTTCTAAAATGTCTTGGAAGCCACAATAAAGGAGATTCTTAGTGAACTTTTGCAAAGTCAATTCTTTGACTATCAGAAGACAAGGTAGAGAAAGATTTTTTTTTTAACGTTTGAATACCAATTATCTTTAAAAATAGTTCAAAAATAAGAATAAAATAGGCAAACCTAAGGTAAATTTATTAGTATAATCAAGTGCCACAAAGTTATTTTCCATGTTAATGAGAAACATTTATAATTTACCTTGTGCTAAACACAGATTAAAGCACTTGGCTCATTTATTTCTGAAAATGGCTTAATGAGAAAGATACATACATAAATATACCTATTTTACCGATGAGAAAACTAAGGCAGAGCACACTTGAACCACGTCAACTAAGTTTGAAACCTAGGCAGTTTTTCACCACAGCACACAAGAAACACATTTTATTTTATTTTTTTTGAGGGCAGTGTCACTGGCCCTCATATGTGGGACCGAACCGGGGCCGCTGGCTTCCCAAGCCAATGCTTAACCACCGTGCCACTCGGCCAGCCCGACACATTTTAAATTAAACCTATCCTTCTGCGTGTTGCTGTCGTTTTTAATTTCCTTTCTTTCTTTTTTAAGCAGAGTGGTTAGTGTTGCCACTTCTCATTCTGTGCTTCTTGCTTTATTAACCAGCTATGGAAGGCAAAATCGAACAGGAAGAATCAGAGTGACTTTCCCATTACTGTTCCATGTACACACACACACACACACACACACACACACACACACACACCTGTGCTCTATGACTAACACAGCTGCTCTAGGCCCTTCAGTGCCTCATTCACAGGAGCCTTAAAACTTCTTTCAACATGTGATTCTCCACTGTTGTCATCCCTCCAAACCCTTTGAACATGACTACAGCTGCTCTTTTATCTTATGTGTACTAATATTTTCAGCATTATATGTTCTACTGTATTTTCTCATTCAGATAGTGACTGACAACTGAATTTACAAGCTTTTTGTTCTCAGAAGAGTACCTTACCAGGGGGAAATTCAAATGTGAGCAGATGGGCAGAATAAGAATCTTGAGAGTAGAGACCTGGAGCTATGATTAATGTATTTAGAAATATAGTCTAAAGCATTCACCCAATACGAAGCAGATCCCAAATAAGTTTGGCATTTGTTTATGTTATTCATATTTAAGCATTATAACATAATCGTAAAGGGAACTTTTTGTAAAAGATGAGCTTTTCAACCAAAAAAATGAAAGAAAGAAAAGAAGAAACAAGACTGTGATTTGATTTCTCAGTTTCTGTGAATTTAAGTTTCCATCCATTTAATATGCATTGTGTGAATAGAGCTGTTTTTACTGAACCTTTAAAATAGATAAAATTAAAATTATTTCCTGATAATGTAAACATGAAAATTCTTCATCCACGTTTTATGCAAATCCAAGTGGAGAGAGATAATATATAACTCATCCTTTGCCCACTTGAAGTCTATTCTTTTCCAGTTTTAATCTTGGACAAAGCTGAACTAGCAAAAACTACCTAATTTTGCTCATTTTTTGCCCTATGTGACATTGCCTTAACTAAATAGAAGTTTAAGATATTACTTTCAGCTTTAGTTTTGAGATGATACAAATTTGTGACAGAATATATGACAGTGGTTATTACTATACTTCCTGTACTGACAGGACCATCTTCATTTGGAAGTTACTCTAAGTTTTCAGAAACATGCTTGGTGAGACATCAATCATTTGTTTTAATCTTAGCTCACTGACTCAGAAGTAAAAATCCATTAAAGATGTGTTCAATTCAATATGTCTAGGTTTGAGTCACAAATAAGATAAATGAACACTAAAGATATGTATGTGTATGTGACATATACATTTAACCCCTCCCTTTATTCTTTCTGAACTGCCAACCCTGGTTGATTGTTTGAGTCCTTCTTGTACATAGGCAGTCAAATTGCATGTGTACCCGTGTCCCTGTCACTTATCTCCACTTGGAGCATAGATTATCATTGCCCCACTCCCATCCCTCAGTATATTTGGTGAATTCTGCCCAACCAGAGTCTGCAACTGTATTCGCAGACTTTTTTCTCCTACAGCAGCAGAAAGCCTTGCTGCTCTCACACATGGCAGTCCAGATGTGCTGAGCAGTTCTCACCGATGGGCCACAACAGACAAATATCAGGATACAGCGTAGTCCAGCAACCTCAGCCCTACCACAAGGCAAGTCTGAACATTGAGGTTTGTCCCATTTTTCAGAACCACTCGACAGTGTGATTCTAGCCCCTTCTTCCAGTAGCTACATTCAGAGGATGACCTTTACTGTATTCTTCCTCTCTTTTTGCTTTAGCACTCTCTTTCCTACATCTCTGTGCCTGAAGCCTTCTCCCCCTAGGTCTACTGAAAGCTTTGCTGTCTTTACATCTACATATTGCAGGATTTGATATATAAATATCCCAGCTCCTTTTGCCACGCTAATATGCAGAGACTCTTTGGGGATGCATGCTTCAAAAAAAGAAATGGGTGGAAAAGTGATCCCCATTCTTAAGACTACAAAAAACTCCCCTGACATGATGGAAAGGATAATAAGTTAATGGTGTGATGGTGAAGGAGGGGAGGAAGATAAAATGGAGAGGTCAGAGTGGCCAGACTGAGCTACTGATAAGAAGGAAACATGCTGTGAGAGGAGAAGATGCACTGGGGGACAGTCAAGTACCACTCAAGTCAGTACTTCACTTTTTTAATATCTTGACTCATTACAGGAAGTGAGTAAGCATCTGAAGACAACTCTACTTATTATCAGGAGATAATTTCCCTTTGAGAGAGATAGCATCCATTATATTTAATACTGTCAGATGCCTGTTCCCTGCAACATGCAATGGCCTTTTGTAAGCCCTCAGCAATAATAATAATTAATAAATAAATCAATAATAAATAACCAAGATGCAAGCCTAATGGTGAAATAGAAAAGAATATTTCTGAACCTTGGTTTGGTTAGGCAAAAATGTCCAAGTTTTATCATTGTCTGAAAAATAATAAAATACCCTTTATAATTATACAGAGAAAGCTGGTAAAAGTAGAAAATTATACAGAGAAAGTTGATAAAAGAAGAAAACCCAGAATGAAAGCCAGTTGCTCCGTGGAATATGACCAGGTTGAGGACAAATAAGAAAAATAGTTGTTCACTTTCATAAGTCCTGTTGTATTATTGATTTTTAAAGCATATATATGTTTTGCTTTTGCAAAAAAAAGACAATTGAGCAGAAAATAAAACTTCAAAAAGCACAGTTCGCAACTTATTTTAAACTTCAAGTGTCTTAAAGATGGCATTTTCTGATCTGTGTCTATCTTTATATAACTTAAATTCATTTCTCCTATATTTCACTTCCTTCAAGAGTAAAAATGATTTTCATTTGATAGTCACACTATCCCTATACTTTAAGAAATAAATGAAGGTTTTTCATTATCCTACATTGGCCCATTGTGCATGGTGAAATCAAGTCATATGTGCCTCAGTTGTACTTTTAGTGCTTGACAAATACAATAGATGCAAAATAAGAATATCAGTCCAACTTTCTTAAGATATCTTTGTAACATTACCCTGAAAGTGAGTTTTACAACACATGACACATGATATTTAGGGAAAGAGTTTTCTGGGTTATCGGGGAAATCAACAGACAAGTGGCTCCTTTACTGAGAACCATAAGCAAAAACACTCAAGAGAAAAAGTACAAAGTGCTGAACAAAAGTGATCAGGGCATAGATTACATTTCTTTGGGGGAGAATGGGACGCAATCACTGTGTGAACCCTGGTTTCTAAGCAAGAGGTTCAAATTAAGTTGAGCAAAATCAGAAAATTTTTAAAAATAATTTTTCTTCATGTTCATATTTCAAGTAGAGACACATAAATTTAATCAATAACAATGCAAGTGGTTTAAAATTTATTTATGTAAGATTTATTACAATGAGATAAAAATAAACATTGATACATTTAAATATACTTTCTTCTGTTAACTTTTTTTCACTTTTTATTTTAAAAGGACTACAGAAAGTTGCAAAAATAATACAATAGAGGGAACTCCTTTGTACCCTTCACTCAGTTTTCCACAATCGTCGTATCTTATTTAACTAGAATATAATATCAAAACTAAGACATTGACACTAATACAATTCATAGGTTTTATTCAGATTTTACCAATTTTGCAAGCACTCATTTGCTTGAGCGTGTTTGTGCGTGTGCATGTATATATAGTTTTATGCAATTGTATCACATTTGTAAATTCTTATAACCATCACATAATCTACTTTTCTATATTCTAGATAATATTTACCACTAATTTTTTGTGACTTTCAAGTATGGTTATTAAAGAAAAGGCAAAATATATAACTGAAACTTTTCCTGGGTTTACAATATTTATTTTAATGAGTTGGTTCAGTAGGGCAGAATTTTAACATTTATTGAACACATATCACATGCCTATTCTAGTGTTTAATGTGAATGTCTCATAAAGCATAGGAGTACACATTAAGTGTATCAGTGCATTCCATCCCAGTGAAGTATTTTGGCATTTCACTATTTTACTGATGCAGGAATTTATTGATAAACAGAATTTGTGCAATACTTTCTTTAATGTGAAGGTCATACAAATATACCTAGCAATATGAAATCATTTCAATTTCTCCAACTTCTGAATATTTTAGTCCTAGGTTTAAGATTTTGACATTATTTTAAATTGAGTAGCCAGTTTCTTATGGGTCATTCAGTTCCACCAGTGGACCTTTTCTAAGAGTTGACTAGCATGGTGCTTTACAGGTCTTACTCTAGCCTCTAAAGTGTAGAGATAATGGTTGTGTAGCTTCAATCAAGTAAGGAAGTGTTTGTCATTGGTAAAGAAGCTGATTTTCAACACATTGTTTTAATTTGTTCTCTGATATGTTACCCAATACCTTTGGATTCTGCATTGTTAGTTTTACAGCATTTTACAGTTGCAATGTTAACTCAGTGTTACAAATTCACTCAAGGATATTAACCAGAGACATTCCACAAGAGTGCTTTCCTTTTTTGCATGAAGCGTACCAAGAGAACTACTTCCCATCAAAAGAAATCAACAGATAAACAAGAAATCAAACCAAAGCAGCCACCAGTTCTGTTTCTGGGTCAAGAACAGATTAGAGGTTTCTCAGCACTTGTCTCTGCCTAATAGCCATTTTATAAAGTGAGATGTCTCCATAGAAAAAGAAGCGTTCAAATAATCTAATTGGTAAGCAGTTTTTGGATAAAACATTGGTATTCTCGGATTGTTTAGGGTAGGGAGAGGTATATAAAACTGGAGTGGAGAAAATGTACAATTTGTTTCAAAATTTCTTAATTTCAGTCCTTAATGCATGTCTCTTCTAACTAACAAGTCTCATCATGTGAGACTTAAGCAAAGTGTAAAAACCTCATGTAAGAGCTGCAAAGAGATAGTTGGGTGCAGCTGTGGCTTGTCGGCTCCTATTTAACTGGAAACAGTTTCTCTGTGGTTAGCTGTTGGACGGGCCTTTGGGTTCTCACTCTGAACTAACAGGCCAAATGTGACAAATTGGTCACTTCTTCAACTCTGAAGGTCAAGTAATTTTACTGAGTATCACTGAAATGGCTCTGATCCTCTTTCTCAGCCTTGAGGCAAAAATATCTACCTTGTAAAGCTCTAAATAGATACTGTTAGTATCTATTGGTGAAACTTGGGTATAAAGAAAAAGAGACAAAAGAACTAAGAAGATTAGTAAGGAATAAGACATATCAGTATCCAAATTATTCAGATCAGTAAAATTCCATAAATCTAAAGAATTCAACTTTTTACTTTTGTACTTAACTCTTACCAAATGAGTATCAATTAATTTGCACATTACCAAGCTCCATCATCCTGAATTATGTCTGAGAAAAGAGTCATATAAAGGATTATTGTTAAAATTTTATAATTCATTTCCTAATTCTTTAATAGAAAAGGAGTCTTTAATTTTTTATATTTAATTATAATACAGTAACACACTTTTTGGGTTTACTATATGCCAGTTTGTTTACATATTTTGCATAATTTAAGTTATTTAATCTTCATAAGCCCTATGTTATTAATACTATTATTTATTAAATTTCACACTTGAAGACACAGAACATTATAAAGAAAATATGCTCAAAGTTAACTAGCAATGGCTGGGCTGAGCTTCACTAAGCTTTGTCTGCCTCAATGAACAAAATGTAGAGAGACACTTCGCATAATTATAGGAGAACACATCATTTCACTTCAATTATCTTGGTAATTATTAGTCTTTGTTTGATTTTAGATACATAAATAACCACAGATGTATTGGATATATATTTATTTCACAATAATTACATATGTTTGCATATATGTTTACCTATGTAAATATACACACACACAAACACACTTGACTAAGTACTATCTGATTGTTCTTATGGAAGTAAAATTCAAATTTAGACCAAAAATTAAACCAAGTTATCACCATATTTTTGTATCCCCTAAAAGTGTCTGTTAATGTCTGAACAAGCTTTTAGTTATATGCTTTATTTCCTGTGTTGATGTCTTTTGTCTTCGAAGAAGCATAATTTATTTTTTAAAATATCTGTTTATACACTAATATCTATTTGTGAGTTCTATGCTGTTTTCAGATATAAAATAATTCACATGAAGAGGATATTGTCAGCAAGGTGAAAGGTCCTTTATGAAATTTATTTGGATTTGTTTGAAGTTAGATTTCACAGGGAGAAAAGATTATATTTTGCTCCCTCCTTCTACTCTGTGTGTGTGTATATGTGTGTTTACATATGTGTGAAGATGTGGGTGGTGTATGTGATGGGAGATGTAAGATATTTTTGACCAGAGAGATGTAGGTGCAAAGTAAGTAATATAATTTGGCATTAACAGTTAAAGGATATTTACTCTTCTCTAGAAGAGAACATTCTGTTTACAATGTTACTGGCAGACACTAAGGGGTAGGATGATATGAATAAATGTCATCTCTTATTTTAAGATTACTGTCTAGTGAAAAATTATAGCACAATTTATTTATAACATAAGAGAAGTGCATAAAACATGCTTGGAGACAGCAGCTTTAGGTACACATGCTAACGCTGCTTCATGACATGAAGTAGGAAATGTAAATTATGTATTGTTCGAGAAAAACTTTGCCATTGCTAAGGAATTTGATTTTATACTTACCTTAGGATAATCAAAATTTTAATATCATATATACTAAGTTTATAATTTATTTATTTAAAGTGAACTTTTGCTGGATATAGACCCCTTCAGAGTGCTGGAAACTATAAAAAGAAACAGAAATGGCCTGTATTTTGTTTAATTTCTTCCAGGTCCTTAAAATGTGGTTACTTCTCTTAGTGTTTCCAATGATTGACATGAGAAGAAAGTGAGTGTTGGCTATTGTTATTCTACTAGAGAAAACTATAACAGTGTTGATCAACACGTGGAGGCATCTAAGAAATACCATCAAATCTTTGCCATTTACTCGGTTATGTCTTTTAAAGTACACGCAAAATGTTTTGAAACTGCCGTTAGTTTATCTGAATGATTTTCATTCTTCCTCTTCAACACTAGAGAACAGAATAATATCTTCCATTATATTAAAATTATACAATTTTTATGGATACCAAGTAGGAACAGCTTTAATGGAAAAGTGAAGCAGGTATCTGAATGTGTTCAAGTCAATATTTTTTTAAAAGTCACTATTGTAAAGGTATTTAAAATAAAATTATTAAGATTTTTCTCACTATTATGCTAACAAGCATCAATAGTTGCTTTGAAAATATTTTAGGCTAAAATCAGTTTATTCAAGAAATGATTGCTGGCTACCTACTAAGTGTGGAACACAAAAAAGAAACAAAAATCCCTGTTTTGTGGTAGTCTTACTCTATTACCAGAGACCCTCCCATAAAACCAGAGGGGCATAAAAAAGTTTATCAGAAGGAGAAATATGAAACAAAGAAAGAGGATTTGAATAGCTGGGAGAAGTATGGTGTGTGATAAAATTTCAGGTGAGATGAGGGAAAGCATCACTGAAAAAGAGAACTGAGCAGAGATGACGCATGTGACTGAGCAAGCCAGGCACCTGCGAGACAAGACCCAAATGCTCTGTGGCTTCCACAGTTGAGGTGTAAGATTCATTTGGCTCCTTTACTGAAATAGACCTCAAACTGTTACTGAGGAATGTATAATCCAGTTTTAAACATCCTTCCTTATACTAAAATCTAGCTATCCCAAGAAAGAATGGCCAAAATTCAGTCAAAAACCCTGAATTATTTTATTTTTATTAGAGATGATAAAGTACATTTTTAGTTTGTTTCCAAAATGGATGAATTTATTTTTAATCAAAAATACCCAATATCTGTACTCTAGCTTTTTTTTTTTTTTTTTTTGAGGGCAGTGTCACTGGCCCTCATATGTGGGACCGAACCGGGGGCGCCTACCACCACGCCACTCAGACGGCCCTATACTCAAGCTTTTTGACAGCAAATATATCAAACCTTCTGATGCTTTACTAGCAACAAAGTATCCATTACAAAAAATAAAAAGCAATGATTGCAGGAAGGGGTGGGCTACAATTGATACATTTCTCAACTTTTTTCAATTTTTACTTTACATTAAGCTAACCAGACAGACGAATATCCTTATAACAACAAAAAGTAGTAGCCACAAGGATAACAAGGTTTCACTAAGGAGTATTGCCTGCAAGAGTGAAGGACTGATTAGAGCATCCTATCCATGCTTGAAATAGAAAGAAAGGAAAAGTTATTCACATTTTGACCCTCTTCCTGCTTCCTAGCATTAGATATAATCACCTACTTCTGAGGGAGATCTGTCACGCCTCTCTAGAAAGCGCAGGCTATTTATCCTTTGCCCTAATTGAATTGCTCAACAAGAACCTAGGAGTCACTATTCTAGCACTAAAGGAAATTCCAGAAAATGTAGGAGAGTGGCTGTACATGAATACGAACTGGGCCAGTGTTCCCTAATTTCAGGGCTGAAATACAATGAAAACATAGGCAAACATGAGCAAAAAATAAGGTAAGAGAGGCACTTATAGTATGAACACCAGATGCCATCTTGAATCATGAAAGTATTTCCAAATTAGTGTCCATACAGTTATGTACAGTGTCCACACATCTTGGTGAGCTTGGAAAGTATGGCTGCGAATTGCAAGCAGTGTCTTTGGTGGCTGCCAGTCTTAAATGTATCCACATGCTGGCAGTGAGAACAACGCACTTAGTTCAGGTTACAATGTCCAGCATAATCAGAGCTACAGTGGCCCCTTTGTCATTAAGGACACAGAGTCTTCAGCCTGGACCAGTGGAGCCCTGGAATCAACCTTCAGGTCTCCTTTGTTTCCTGTTCCAACCTTAAGACATATATGGTTTGAGAAGGACCAATCTGTCCCCTGTGGACATGATATTAATTGGATCTTCCAATTATTTCAATAACTGAGGTTTCAATTAAAATTGTCATCCTGGGTTTCTATTTTTCAGCGATTCTCTGCTCCATGATTCTATAGTCCCAAGATTGAATTCCCATGATCACCTATCATTGACCACACCATTTTGCTGAATGTTCACCATTGTTCCCCTGAAAGAAAATACCTCCCATTTCCAAAGTGGATGCAAAAAACACTTGTCCCACTTCCAAAGGAACATATCTCAGGAAAGAGTAGTTTCTGCTTCATGTTGGACCCTAACTGTCTAGTGATGAAATGGACAAACACCACAAATGGCACATGATACAACTCAAGGAAACTCAGGGATAGTAGGATGCCCATGGTGCCACAGATTCTGGTCATGCCATAGGGAGGTGTGCTCGGCTGGGCATGGCTAAAGCTGCTGTAGATAGTGCTACAGGAAAGCAATCCTGATTCCATTCAGATTCATGTATTTATAGAGCAGCTGAGGATGTCAGGAAGCATCCAACCTGGGTTAGACCTACCAGGTCATACAGTGGGCTAACCCTCAAAAAATTACTTAAAATGATTAGTGAAAAAGAAGTCAATAAAAAAATCTGTCATAGATACAGAAGATACGCATTACAAAATATTAAAGAAATACATCAGAGTTGCATTAAAACATTTTTGCTGGGGCCGGCCGAGTGGCTCAGTTGGTTAAGAGCTCACTCAAGAGTGCGAGCTGAGCTTTGAGCAACAGCTGTTCGAGGCCAGCCCGAGCTGAGTTGCCGTTGAGCTGCCAACAGGTGGCAGGATGGCTCAGCTAAAAAACAAAAAAAAAATATTTTTGCTGACAAACTAGGGTTTATTATAACTTCCTTCTCACATATCAATTTATACCATTTTCAATATTTTTTCGGCTCCAAATGTAACCTTTGATATATAAAAATACTGATTTGTTCCTTGAAAAATCCTAAAGCATGGAAGAAATAGTTCATGAATTATTTATACATTAAAATGTTTATTCTAAAGATAAGAATAGTTTGTGAGAATAGTTTAATGTATAAACATTTAACACCTCACGAGTTCTCAGAAACATTAGGAGATATATATGTACATATTTACGTATGAGTTCATATGACAAAGGCCATTAATTACAATACGTTTGAGGACTAAAATTTACTGGCAATGATGTCTGGACCGGCCCTAGACCTTTTGGTGAGACCTCATCATCAGCTCCATGCACTCGATGGGAGTGAGAGGTATACTGTACAGTATAGAATATTTCCAACCGCAGATTTGCTGGTTCTCGAAATAACATTTAACACCTACACTAGTCTTGATATGACCACACAATCTTGGGGATGAGGTAAACGAGTAATGGGCAGAGGAAATAGCATGTCTGATAAAAAGAAGCTACAGCATAATATAGTGGGACTTGAAGCAATTTACCTGGTCAAGGAACAAAAGAGAACGCTTGAGGAGAAAGGAGGCCAAAACAGAGGTGCAACGCCGCCAGGATGTGGGTGATCATTATCACCTTAACTGCCATTATCTGTGTCATTATCACTTGGACAAACATGATCACAGGAAATGACACTAATTTCAGAATCATGACAGCATTTACCCACTAAGAGAGGAAGAGGAAAGAAAAGCCAAACAATAAAACAACATGAGGACCATACAACATTGATTAGACTGACACAATATTTTACATTTATTGCTTTATGTGAACTTTATCAGTGTGTTTTTATCTGATATTTGTCACTTTACAGAGAATGCATTATTTATTACATAATGCTGAGATTTACCAGGATTATAGACAATGTTAAAGTAATCAGATATTTGGATTTTAATAAATATAATTAACAGAATAGTGACATGTAATCATCAGAGGGCATGATTCTCAAATCAATAAGAAGTCTAGATAACCAGAAAGGTGAACTATAATAGCAGAGATTATAGATTATTGATAGTTTTAAGAGAATTCAGATAAAACAATTGGGATGGTTAGTCAGGATTCCAAAGGCCTATTCAAACAACGAAAACAATTAAAATAATTCAGATAGTACCAGTGTCAGTTTAGGATCCACGTTTCTCTGAATTTCCCTTTAAGCCTAAATGCAGTTTAGTTCTTTACCTCCTTCCCTCGCATCTCCAATAGTGTATGCAATTCTCGGATAATTCAGTTTTTTAGTCATATTCAGTCACAAAAATGTCATTCCAGCAATTTAAATTTCTAATTCTGTATAATAACACAATTATTAAATATTATGCAAATTTAGTATTTTTTTCTCCTTCTTACAGCTTCAGCCGAGCTCAGACTGGACAAGCAGCACAGGTAAGGGGTGTGTTTGGCTTCTCTCTGTGTCTAAGGGCAAGGTTTCAGGGAGCTCTTGGAGAAACTCCCTGGAGCCCTGTACATGTAGCTCCAATGACCTGGGCAATCAACCTCCCTGCTCTGTTGTCTAGTTTTGACTCCCCTTGAACCGAAAACACTGTATACCCATTAACGGCCAGAAGTCCAAAAAGACTTATAAAGCTGATACCATGTTGCATTTTTTTCAAAAAGAATACTAGATTTTCTTCTGCATTTAATCCATAAGCTATTTTTAGTTTATGCATCATGCATCTGGTGAACACACTCTAGGTATGTAAAGGTGTTGCTGACATATCCACTCACTGTGCACGGCTCTGCACAGAATATTTCCAACCATAGTGTTGAAATGGCCTTTAGCACCTAGACCACTCTTGACGCTATTGTAATGGTTCTTGGGAATCAAAGCCAAGGGTGGTGGGGGGAGTAGGAGTACGAGTGGTTATGGGACATGAGAATAAAATTTCTGATGAAAAAAATAAGATCCTACTATGGAAGATATTAAAAGTAAAGCCTGTGCAAAGACCCGTGTAACCGGCCAACAAGCAGTATGTTTCACTTACAGGAGGTGGAAGAAATCAAAATTAAGATTTCCAAACTTGAATGGGAGGATCACTGCCACTTTAACTGTCACATTAGTAGTGTCGTTATTGGTTGGACATGCAGGATCACAGCTAACAGAGACACATAACAATGTGAAATAACGTGAGGCTGGAAAAATCTTTGATGTAATGAGATTGAGAAATAAGATGAAGATAAAAAAAAATCACTGATGCAAGTCATACCTATGCCTATGTAAATGTTATAGTCATGTTCTAAATTTTTCTTAAAGAATTTTTTCTCAGTTGGGAGTTTTTAGGTAACATATTTTGTAGACAGAAATAATGGGCAAGTAAATGCATATATGAACCACTGTCACACTGTCCATTTATATGAAACAATTTTTTTAATCTTGAACTTCTTAAACATTTTCAGAAAACACATTCAGGCACTTGTATTAGAGAAACAGAAAGCCAGACCATGATAAAAATAATTCCTGAAATAATAAGTGAGTATAATAATCATAATTTGCACAACATATTTAAAGAAGCTGTTCGTTTTTAACAATCAGCAGCAAAAACTCTATACTTAAGTCACCATTGTAGGAAGAATATCATTTAAAACTAAGGAATTATTTTGTGAATACTGCTAAGGGTATTTAAATCCATGGTTATCATGACACACAGACTATATGGGATATACAAGAGAAACAACAGTGTCAGAAAATAAAGAGGAATCAAGACAGCACTAGTTCACTGATTATTCTTATACAATATGTATGGACAAAGAGGAAGTGAAAAAGGTAGGGTCATACATTACTTGTGTATTTTGGGGGAGGCCATACCAAAGCTCAACAATACTAGTACCTAAAGATAGTAGGAAACATGGAGATCCATCACATACCTTAAATACTAGCCATTTTGGGTAGTTTTACAATAAAATGTGACCATTGTCAGGCTAAAAATGGTCTGGAAAGCTAAAAATTTGACACAGATTATTTTCATGGGCCAAAATGATGTGACCAGAGTTGGTTAAACAAACTGGAATAGTAACACTATTGCCTAGAAAAGGGCTGGCAGCAGTGAAGCAGCACTGGTAATTCAAAGAGGAAGTCAAATGTCCAACGTAGTTAATTTGCCAGGAGTGAGTGGGGCAATGCCCTGTGCCTTGTGGTCTCCTCCACCAGAAAACAATAGGATCAACTTGGGTAGGTGTCATAAGCCTGGCATGCGGTGGCAGCTTCTGAATCAGAAAGAGTCCTATACTTTTTGTCAGTCCATGATGGCACTGTGTTGTCATGTCCAGTATGCTGATGGATCAGACAGCAGTGGTAGCAATCAGGCAGTGCAGAGTCAATCAACAACTTGATTCTGATCATTCTCATCAGAAAATGTGCACGTCTACATGAAAGACACAGACAAATCAGCAGATGTATATTCTTTCTACAGTTTATGGCCCAGAGGAAGAGCGTCTTACATCTGCCAGGGTAGGTGTCTAAATCTAGGTACCACAGGGGGCAACAATCCATCCATAAATCCATACAAAAACATAACAAGATTTATCCAGAAGAATATTTGCTAAAGCTATGAGAATGGCTTTCAGTTCTGCTGAGTGTAGTGACCATGTACATTTTTTATTTTGCATAGCTGGCAGTTTGCCAAAACAAGCACACCTGTATCAGATTTCAAACAGTCAAGTTATCAGTGAACCAAGCTGAACTATTACTATTTAGGGGACCTCTGTAACTCAAGAGACCCACTGAGGCCATCATGTTTCTTTAGGTAATGGAATTGGGGCTAAAGTTTCCTCAAAAGGGACAGGCTACACTTTTTCAGGTAAAGACAAAACACTGCTGAAAGCAGGCTGTCTCGGTTCTTGAATACAACTGCATTTCACCAAGATAGTTTGTTGTGTCTTTCTCACACTGTTATTGTTGAGTCCAAGTGGTATCACCCCAAAATAGAATTGTCAGGCCACGGAGTCAGAAGACCACATTTTTTGTTCCATTTTTACAAGAAAACTTGATTTAGAGCAAATACTGTTTTTCAAACTCAATGTAAAAGGTAGCCATGTTAGGGAGACAACCAATGTATATCCTCAAGGATCACCTTCCGGTGGAGGCTTCCTTTCTGAGCTAAAAGGCTCCATTCAGCAAAATCATCAGTTATAGAAAGTTGTATTTCCCAGGAATTATTAAGGTCATGAGGCCACAGAGGTGGAACGCATGTTACAGAATGCCAGACTGCTACCAACAACCACTCATAGTAATGTGACTTGCAGCTTGACCCATCAAGTAGAATGCCCAATACTCTCTCCAACACCTGATAAGATGCTGGGCCCCCATGTTGCAGGTGAGATCAGAGGTGAAGAGACAGTAGTGTTTCTGTGACTTTTTAAAATTAAGAAATTAAGTATTGTGAATCAGCACATGTTGTTCCAAGAAACTTTACTTGCAGAGCAGATTTCTGAATTCAGTGGGGGTTAATCAGCCTCCCCATCCCAACCACCACCAGCTGAGGTATATATACTATAGCCAGGGCTGTTGAGATCAAGGTTCCTGACTTTCCGACTAACAGAGCGTGGTTTATAAGGAATACTTTGGACGTTGGTGGTAGAGGCATTCCCTATAAATCCTGACCCCAGCCCCCGCAAAAGTGGCAGATGCCAGGGAGTTTGTCCGTCTAGCACAGCTCTACTGCGGTTTCTTTGGATCGAGAGAATCCCCTGGGATGAAGAAGTACAAGCATGTAACATCTCAATTCCTACAGTACATTCAAATGTAGAAACAACGCAGTAATGCATTGAATTGGCCCATAGAGCTCCACCTACGAGATATGTAAACTTTGCTTTCCCACTATGAAGACTGCCCAACTCCATCAGCTGAATCCAGAATGTACCTGTTCTTTGAGACTGGGTATAATGATGACATGGGTGACTATGTCAAACAGAGTCTTATTATATATGTTTTACTAGGCAATAATTTATAAGAGAATATTTTATTTGGTTTCTGTGTTAGAGAATTCCATGAAGAAAAAGAATTTTTTTTTTTTTGTGGTAGGAGGGCACATTTACAATGTGTCTATCAAACAAAAGCCACTGGTGTTAACTGGACTCTGAATATTTGCATATTTAGTTTTTTTATATGTGCAGGAATCCATAGTGAATAAGCATTTGCTGTGGTTATGCATAGATATGTGAGTTTGTATTGTTTAATTAACATATTTTTCTATTTTTTTAATTTTTTTTTGGTTTTTGTATAGACAGAAAGAAATTTGCTTAAATCAGAATTGTAAATTTTGCAGAAAATGCTTCCAATTGGCACTATATATATGAAAGAGCAGACAAAAATCAGTTAAAAATCTAAAGGCATAATATTGAATATTTTTGTAAAGCACATTTTGATAAGTCAAACTACTTTTGTCTCACAGCTAAAGGACCTGGGACTCATGGCAAAGGAGTGCTTGGCAGGACTTCTGATGATCTGGATTCAAAGTATCATCAACAGAGCTAAGGTGGTGGTTATAGAAATATGCTCTTGAGAAAAAAAATGTCTTAATTAATGTGAACTATGTAAGTAGACTAAAGTTATACAACATTTTTTTTTATTGGACAACCAAAAGAATTGTGTATCATAGAAGTCACCAACACAATAAGGATGAAAGTTAACAATTTTATACAATACTTTGGATAATTCCCTTTTCTCTATTCCTGGCTTTCTTAAGGAGTAATCAGTAATAAGCATTTGCTTATGCTACACTACCTTTACCTCACCCAGACTTATTGATTCACAGATTCTGTGGTGGAACATGGGAATCTGAATTTTGGGTAGGAACCACAGGAAGTTATTAAGAAAAATTAAGACTGAGAAGCACTCTTCTGTTTCTATAAACTTTTACCTATGCTCAATTAATTTTAACATTATTGTCTAACATGAGAACTTCCAGTCAACAGAGATTAAGAATTTTCATTTTTAGGCCGGCCAAGTGGCTCAGTGGGTTAAGAGCTTGCTTAAGAGTGTGAGCTGAGCTCTGAGCAACAGCTGTTTGAGGCCAGCCTGAGCTGAGTTGCCGCTGAGCTGCCAACAGGTGGCAGGATGGCTCAGCTAAAAAAAAAAAAAAGAATTTTCATTCTTTCAAATGGACTTTTATTTTTTTTAAAGTGGCAACCCTAACAACTGGTTTAGGATTAAGGGTAAATTTAAACTAAATCAGCTTCCCTCAGATTACAGAAAGGAAAATTTTCGTTCTAAAATAGCTTCCCTGAAGCCAGGCTTTCTGTGAATTTGTAGGCTGCATTAACACCACTCTCTGATTTAAAAGATCCCCAGGCAAAGATTTTTATTTTTTGTATTTTGTTTATTGTTGTTGTCCAGTTTACTGAGATATAATTTATATATAGCATTACATAAGTTTAAGGTATACAACATAATGATTTGATATATGTATATATTGCAAAATGATCACCACAAATAAGTTAACATCCATCACCTCACAGAATTATAAATTATTTTCCTTGTGATGAGGACTTTTAAGATCTACCCTGTTAGCAACTTTCAAATGTACAATGCAATATTGATAACTATAGTCATTATGTTGTATATTACATCCCCCCAGAATTTACCCTTTTTTTTTTTTTTTTTCAGGGCAGTGTCACTGGCCCTCACATGTGGGAGCGAACCGGGGCCGCTGGCTTCCCAAGCCAGCGCTTAACCACCGCGCCACTCGGCTGGCCCAGAATTTACCTTTTAAATGAACGTTCCTTTTGACAACCTTCACCCACTTTTCTTACCCACCATACCCCACCTCTGGCAACAAACCTGATCTCTGTTTCTATAATTTTTTTTAAAAACTCCACATATAAGTGAGATCAATCAGTATTTGTCTTACTCTGTCTGCTTTATTTCACTTAGCATAATGCCTTCAAGTGTCATCCATGTTATCCCAAAATGGCAGGATTTCCTTCTTCTTTAAGTATGAATAGTATTACATTGTGTGTGTAGTGTGTGTGTGTGTATCACATTTTCTTTATCCGTTCATATATCCATGGACATTTAGGTTGTTTCATGCCTTGGCTATTGCAAATAATGCTGCAATGAACATGGGGATTGCAAATAAGTCTTCTGCAGATAAATCTTACTTCTAAAAGTTTTATGCTTTCAGGTCTTACATTTGCATTTAATCCATTTTCAGTTAATTTTTATGAGTAGTGTAACATAGAGGTCTACTTTTACTTTCTGCATGTGAATTTCAAATTTTCCAAGCATCATTTATTGAAACTATCTTTTCCACATTGAATATTCATGGTTCTTTCATCAAATATTAGTTGACCATATATGGAAGGGTTTATTTCTGGGCTCTCAACTCTTGTGCATTGATCTATGTGTCTGTTTTTATGCCAGTACGGTACTTTTTTGATTACTATAGCTTTCTAATATAGAAAGTATGGCTTTGTTGTATGGACAATATTAATTATTGTAATCCATTTATAGGCATACCTTGAAGATATTGTGGGTTCAGTTCCAGACCAGCACAATAAAGTGAATATTGCAATAAAGAGAGTCACAAAATTTTTTTGGATTTCCAGTGCACAGAAAAGTTATATTTACATTATACACTACACTATGTAGTCTATTAAGTGTGTAATAGCCCATGTACATACATTAATTTAATAAAATACTTTATTGCTAAAAAATGCTAACCATTACCTGACCATTCAGCAAGGAAATCTTTTCATTGGTTGAGGGTCTTGCCTAGAAATTGATGAAAATGCATATCTGTGAAGCACAAAAACAAACAAACAAACAAACAAACAAACAAACAAATGAAGTTTACCTGTATTTGTACCTTTTTAAATTTTTTTCATCAATGTCCTATTGTTTTCAGAGTAAGGAGCTTTCACCTTTTGGTTAATTTTTTTACCTAAGTATTTTATTGTTTCTGATGCTATTGTAAATGGAATTGTATTTCTTTTTCAGGTGATCCATCATTATTGTATAGAAATGTTACTAATTTTTGTATGTTAATTTTGTATCCTGCAACTTCACTGAATTCACTGATTAAACCTAAAAGCTTTTGGTGGATCTTTAGGATTTCTTGTATATAAAATTATGTCAACTGCAAATAGAGACTAGTTTCCTTCTTTCTTTTCAATTCTGATGCCTTTTATGTGTTTTCTTGCCTGTTTGCTCTGTCTAAGACTTCCATTACTATGTCAAACAAAAGTGGTGAGAATGGGCACCTTTGTCTTGTTCCTGACCTTAGAGAAAAAGCTTTTGACTTTTCACTAGTAAGTATGATATTAACTGTAGGCTTGTCATATACAGACTTTATTATGTTGAAGTATGTTCCTTCTATACTTAATTTATTAAGTCCTTTTATCATGAACCAATATTGAATTTTATTCAGTGCTTTTTCTGCATTAATATATTGAAATGATCCTATAACTTTTTCTTTCATTCTATGAATGTAATGTTTCACATTTACTGTCATCAGAGTATAGCAATTCCTCTCACCTTTCTGAGGCAGCCCTTCTTGGTCTCTATAGTCTAAAGGGGTGCTTCGTCCTCACTCACATGTTCTAGGATTTTCACAATGGTGTCTTGTCTATGGATAGTTGTTATTTGGTCGTTTTTGAGAGGAACTGAAGTCAAAGATAACCTATGTTTACATGTTGATGACATTACTCCTCCAAGGTTTTATAAGTGTCCAAATGTTAGTAATGTTTCTTTGTCAGCTTGCAGAAAAAAAAATATAAAATTTCTCTAGAACACATCATTTCATACCAGGCTTAAAAAGTTTTCATAAATAAATTAGTGAGGAAAATGAGAAGTTAAAGCCATAAACAAATACACTAAAAAAAACTAAGCACAGAAGTAAATAAGAAACCTAAGAAAGAAGCAGCAGGAACAAAAAGACCAGGAGATGCTCACAAAACTGCTGTTACTTCAATAATCAGACACATTATATAAGTTAACTATATTTACTATGTTAAATGAACATAAGACAAATTTGGGAATGTGTTTCAAGAATAAGAAACTCTTAAAAATAACCAAGTAGATTTGAAATTGTACTAAACAGAATTTCTAATATATATATATATATATATATATATATATATATATATATATATGATATTGGATAGGTATACCATCTACTTAGATAGAGATGAAGAGAGAATTATTAATTGGAAGACATTTCTGAAAAGTTTGTTCAAAATATAGCATCTATAAACAAAAAGAAATTACAAAAAAGAAACTAAACATGAAGCAACTTACATAAATACCTTAAGGTAGCATTCTAGAAAGAGTGAGAAAAGGGTAGATGTGCTCTCTGTGAAATTAATAACAAAAACTTTTCCAATCCAATGATAGTGAGACATCAACCCATAGATCTATGAAGCCTAGTTAACATTAGTCAGGATAAAAAGAAAGAAAAAGGGTCACAAAAGTACATATTATAGTAAAAACTGAAGAACACCAAGAACAATAATAAATTTCCAAAAACAGCTCTAGGGAAATGGTAATTACTACAAATAAGCATCGGATATCTTTGGTCTGCTTGATGTATCAAAGACATGTTAAAATTTCCCCAAATGATTGTGTTTTGTTTATTGTGCTCTGTCTGTCTCTCTCTCTCTCTCTCTCTCTCTCTCTCTATATATATATATATATATATATATATATATATATATATATATATATAAAATATATAAAATATATGTAAACTAGGGGCTGGCCGAGTGGCGCGGTGGTTAAGCACTGGCTTGGGAAGCCAGCGGCCCCAGTTTGGGTCCCACATATGAGGGCCAGTAACACTGCCCTCAAAAAAAAAAAGAAGTATGATTGTTTTAATTTGATATGTTTGCATTACACTGTATATACATTTTTTTCTCATTAAACTATGTTTTAATGGGTCTGAAAATTCTGTGACAGATTTTTGGTCAAGTTTTTTCCATTAAGAAGTACTGATCTTCAGGTGTACAATTCTGTAATACCTCTGAAACCTATGTAACTTTACTAACCATTGTCACCCCAATAAACTTTTTTAAAAGTACTGATTTTAAAAACCAATAACTTAATAACACACACTCACACCCCAAAAAATAATGGTCCATAAAACATTTTCCTTTCCTCCTGAAATGCCTTATAATCATTAGCCAGTCTTTTACTATTAAACTTAAATTGACAGTTGAGATAAACAGTCCTGAGACCATTCTTCCACAACTGATTAAGCAATAGATTTTTATCAGAAAAAAAGACTGGGGTAGCAGGTATTGGGGATAATATTCATTTAGCCTTCTGAGCTTTCTGGGCAGATTTGGTGACCTTGCCAGCTCCAGCTGCCTTCTTGTCCATTGCTTTGATGACACCCAAAGCAACTGTCCATCTCATGTCACAGACAGCAAAATGGCCCAGAGGAGGGTAGCCACAGAAGCTCTCAACACACATGGGCTTGCCAGGAACCATATCAATGATGGTTGCATCACCAGAATTTCAAAAACTTCAGGCCATCTTCCAGAATGATGGTCAGTGTTCTCCTTCAGCTCAGCAAATTTGCAAGCAATGTGAGCTGTGTGACAGTTATGTATCTGGCACTGATTTGGCCTGGGTGGTTAAGGATAATCACCTGAGCAGTGAAGTGAGCTGCTTCCATTGATGGGTCATTTTTGCTGTCACGAGCCACATTGCCATGGTGAACATCTTTGACAGACACATTAATGGACAAGTTAGTGGCAGGATGCAATCCAGGACTTCAAGCAGTGTGGTTCCACTGGCACTGCCATCTTTACAGGTGACTTTCTATCACTTGAATCAAGGCATGTTAGCAATTGGCTCCACCATGTTGTCACCATTCCAACCAGAAACTGGCACAAATGATACTGTATTAGGGTTGTAGCCAATTTTCTTATTCTAGGGGCTGACCTAACAATTTCCTTGTATCTCTTCTGGCTGTAGAGCTGCTGAGTGGAGTCCATTTTGTTAACACCAACAATTAGCTCTTTCACACCCAGTGTGTAAGCCAGAAGGGCATATCCACAGGTCTGCCAGTTTTGGAGATGTCTGCTTCAAATTCACCAACACCAGCAGTTCTTGGCAGCAAAATGATTGTGAAAGAGCTCTTATTTCAACCATTGCATATCCTTATCTATTAGATATCCTTTATAAATAACACATAATATTTTAAAAAATTTAAAAACCCATGTGATAATTTTTATCTTTTTACTGGAGTATTTAGAGGATTCACATTTACTATTGATATATTTTATTTTTAATCAATAACATAATCTTGTGCTGTCTATTTGTCTTAGTTTCATGTTCTCCTCCCCGCTTTCCTGCTTCTTTGGATTTATTTTTCTCCATCTATATTTTTGGATTTATTTTTCTCCATCTATATTTTTCTGTACAATTTATACTTTCTTGCCTTCCTTTCAGCATTTACTCTAGAATGTAATGCATGTGTACTAAAATTATTACTGTCTGAAATTGATTAGTATCTTTACCATCTTCCAAAACAATCTGAGACCCAAGAACATTCTATGGTCTCCCAGTCAAATTATATACTTTTACTTTGAAGTATTTTTATTGATCAAAGTAAGGCTAGTGTTACTTGTGGTCATGGTGGTGTGTACATCTCAGCATGTATTAACTAAAGATAAAATTTCACATATGCATACTTTAATTTTTTCAATGATAAAAGTAAATTATGTTCACTTAAACAGTCATAAAAAATAGAAAACCACATATGTAAAGTAAAAATTTACCAAATTAGTGACTTAAATATTAATTCATTGCAATCTTAAATTTACAGCTTAGGCACATTTTATATTACAAGTACATGCATAACAGCATTTTTTCCCACCAAATATAATATAAAGTGATGCTATGCAGTGATGTGTATCCTTTTCCCACTTCATATATCATAGAAAATTATTTATTTCAAAACTTGCAGGACTCTCTCATCTATATTTAAAGACCATATGTTTTTTATAAAAGCACATTATAATGTATTTCACCATCTAATTTGTTGATAGTTAAATTGTTCCTTTTACTTTTCTAAAGAAAATATCCATTGGTCCCATGAAAAATTAGGAAAAGTTATGAATAATTATGGTAACAATGGTTATATTGAGGGAACAAGGTTGTATGTCATTTTCATTTTATATAGGATACTATCTAATATTGTGTGAAGTATTTAAAATGGGCATGGATATTTAAAACCACAAAAAATACTTCTAAGAATTAGTATCTGTTACAATTTTATTTCAATGTATCATTTATTTACGTACAAATGTTTTAGTCTTCATTGTTTATTCATTGTTTTAGAAAAATAACAAGGCAGGGAAGAAACCATGGTTACTATAATTTTAAAGTTTAACTTTGGAAATAGACAATTGTTTCATTATACATAGAAGACAAAAATAATGTATAGGGGTTAGTTTACATTGCCTTTTATTTTAAGTGGGAAAAGTAGTTTACGTGTTAAACTTAAACATCCTGTCTGATGTTGCAATATTAAGAGGTCTGCTTCCTTGATCCTGTCTCATTCTGCCCCTCTGCTCATCATCCGATCCATGTAATCTAATCTAAGCTATGGAACAAGAGACGCTGGCTCTCTCCAGCCCCTGTGTTGATCATCATCCTTTGCCAGTGGATTTTCATGAGAAAAATACAGGTAAAATCAGATACTGCTGTTATCACTAAGTAATTCCTTTATTTGATAAGAAAATAATATTATAAAAAACAAAGTTGATGGCCAGATATTTTTAGAGGAGGATTTGAAAATCTTTTGTCGCTATGAATAAACTTAAAATTTTCCAGTTGAAGGGGATTTAAAGTTCAGACAATAAATGTTTGATGCATAAATATTTACAATGGGGTTAGATTTAATATTATTTGGGAAAATGGAATTGACTTGGTGGCTGTGAATTTTGCTTCACTTACGCTGAAGGATTACATGCAATGTGTTGCCAAGAGAATTTATCTACCTAATGAGAATTAGATTGTTTTTTTCCATGCTCCCTGCATTAAAATTAAATTCAACTATAGAAAGAAACAAAGCTAGGCATTTAAAATAATTTTTATATTTCTACTCTTGCTTCCACAACCAGTGTTACTTCTGATGCTATTGGCCATTGCATTTTTCCAATTACTATTCTACACTGCTACTATTACTAGTACTACAAAAATAACACTTATTGCTTGATTATTGTTTTAAACACTATGCTATCGACTTATATATATTAACTTAATTGCTACAATACATCAATGAATAAATATGGCTATTAACCCTATTTTATAGATGAAGAAACTAAGAATTAAAAAAAAAACTTGCTACATTTTACAAACCAACTACATGATTGATCCAATTTTCAAATTTTCTTATAAACATGAAATAGGACAATTTTTGTTTATTTCTAACATGATTTTTAATTGTATGTTTATGTATCATGTATATATATTATACTTATTGCATGCATTTTTCTAATATGTTTTCTAGAGCTTTTTGAGGAAAGTGTAATATATTCAGATCTCAAAGTTCATTGTTCTTCAAATACTCAGAAGAAAAAAATAACTAGGAATTTGAAGACAAAAGGTAAAAAAAAAAAATTTAATACCTCTAAATTCCTCTTTTGTTTTTATTGAATATTTTAATGAATTAATCATAACAACAAATATTCCTGGGTTAATCTCTCATTCAAAATTCATCTTTTATGCCAACACTTTTTAATGGTCATAATGACTCAAAGTGCTGTGTTAAGAACAAATGAGAATGAATAGGTATATTTTCTTAACAATGTTTTGCTCCTATGGGCTCAGTACAAGTAGGCTGCATATTCTGACTAAAATTCTTTCCTATCCCAACTCCTGAATCTTGTTTTCACTGATGATTATAATAGCCCTCTTTTCTCTTGGACAGTGTCTCGATGGTGCCTTGCTGCAGTGGTATTTGCCTCCCTTTATTTAATTTTTCTGATACTAGCTGCAGTTATGATAGCGAAGGGTAAGTATTTTTCAGAGCTATTTCATTAATTTGATTTAAATTACTAGACTATAATCTTTGAAAGGCTTTACAATTGATTTTAGGGATTTCCTCAAGGTATTTTTCTCATTTGTTATTTTAATTGTATAAGTAATTTTATCAATTCAATTTTTGAATTTTTGACAGTGGCATAGGCCTAGGTGATATTGTCAAAGATGTCAGTGGATAGCTGGCATTTTGATAAAGATGAAAAATAATAGCAGCATTCTATATTTTATCATATTGTTATTGACATTAGATTCACCAACTCTGAGATGTAATAAAACAAAAATATTTATAGAATTTATTGGTGGGACAGTTAAAATTAATTGTAAGGGCATCTAGTCAAATAATTTGAAAGATAATTTAATAGAGGAAAGAAAAGATGGTGGGTATGTATTCATCAAAAAATGAAACAAAATGACCAGGATATTGGACTGAGCGTACACATGGCTTGACTTCAACATGTCTTAATATTATTTAAAAAATAGACAGCTTTTAAAAGACTAAACACTTAATAATATTAGGAAATCAGAAATGGGAAAAATGTCTTCACATATACAGAGTAAGATAAATTAATATTATGAAGTAAAGAAACAACTGCTCAAAATACATAGACTATAAATTTATTCAAAAGGTATAATTAGATCTAAATCAATTATAATCCCAAAGTGAATTATTTCAAAATATAGCAGAATACATAATTTTTAATATTAAACATTTAAAAACCTTGTTTAAATGTATGATTTCCTGCAAAGGCATATATAGTGATAAGCTGAAGACAATGTAGAGAAATTGAACAAAATAACCATATTCTATAGATAAATAAATAAATAAACCAATCAAAGATGTGCACTCTAATGGGTACCTGACAGATCATTTTTAAGGGTGAAATTGAGAATATCAACAAAAACTGACTCCTTGATAAACTGTTTAGTACCTAGCAAAAATGGAATGTTCCCACCCAAATCAGTATGATAAGCATAACATTATTCTAAATTATCTCCACACACAGGAGAATATTTTAGGACAGTATCCCTTACAAACATAGAAGGAAAAATCCTTCATAAAAAAAGCTAACATAAAATACTATTATACTAAGAGAATATTACATGATAACAAAACTCTGGTTAAAATTGAAGATGGGTTTGTACACTTATAAAGAGATTTGTCAATATAGAGGAGAAAAAGATATAACAAGTAGAAGAAGACATGTTTAACTGGATTAAGATTATTTATAAGAATGTTCAGCAAATATCATCCTTCAGAGTGAAAAATTTGAATCATTTTCAAAAAAATTAGGAAGGCAAGGATGACTGATAACTCCTATGATGTATTCAACATTTCTTTGGATGTCCTGACCAAACAAAAGCAATAGTGCAAGAAAACATGTTTAGATATAAATATTAAAAATTAAATACTGAAATTATCTGCAAAAAAATATATATATACTGAAAAAAACCACCAGAAAAATAACAGAACACTTCAATAAGGAAGCTGTATACAAAGTTAACACAGTTTTATTATATATCAGCAAGAGGTATATACTAACATCAAATATTTAGGTCCATATTTTAAGCCTCTTAGTTGACATTTCTTCTTAGATATCTTTTAAAAATACGTAGCACACGACATTTCCAAACAGACTCTATCTTCCCAACCCTGATCCTTACCAACATCAAGAAAAAATCAGATACTTTAATACTGTTGTCTTTCTTGGCACTTAATGTCTACTGAAATAAGCTCAGGAATCATGTGTGCTATCCATGTTATCTAACTGCCACTGATTATCTCAACTTAGTGAATTACTATACTCTACATTTGCATTACAACCCATCTAATACAAGACAATAAACTGATATTCTTTCCCTCTTTCCCTCCTTCCCTCCCTCCTATCTATCTATCTATCTATCTATCTATCTATCTATCTATCTATCTATCTATCTATCTAATCTATCTCTGTCTGTCCCTTCTATAAGCCTTCAAGTGATCTAACTATATGCGCCTTTGACCTCTTCAAATAAATTTCCATAGTAAACTGTTCAAAATATAAATTTTATAAATCTACCATATTTTTGCTTTTTACTTCTTAATACTTTATATTTAATATATTTAAAAATCCTTAGCATAGTTTATAAGGTCATTCCTTACTTGGTCCATGGCTGTCTATCGCATGTAGTTTCTCACTCTATGTTTTGTCACAGTTGTCTTTTAGTTCACTGAATGACTCAAGATTATAGTCACCATATAACATCGTAAAAACAAGGAAATTTTAAGAATGAGAGTAGATAGTATTATTAATAATCACTTTGGGACAACAAGCATAAGTCTGGAATTCTCTGGGCAGATTTGTATGAGCTGTAACTTTTCTGTGATCCGACTCGCTAAAGAGCATATGCATAGACTATTTCTTTTACCTGAAGTATCCTCCCTTCTACTTTTTCCAGGTAACTAAACCCTGGAGTAATCAGTAATCCCATAATAATCAATATTGTCTTATGATTAGGCCAAACTTCTTTATTACAGTATCTTATGCACCACTCACTTATAGCATCTTTCAGTCTCATCTGTAAAATTATTTGTAGGGTTCTTTACTCCATATCTGTCCCACTAGGTTGTTAGCTTCATTAGAACAGAGCCCATGTCTGTATTGGCTCCACATTTTATCCTTTGCTTTGAATACTATATTGACATTATAAGAACTTGGTGGTTATTTTTGATTAGGGAAATTCATACACCTATTAATGTTGATGGCTTATATAAAAGAGATTATAATACTTTATTAAAAGGCACAAATAAGAGCATTAATATATTAAGTATATATTAAATGTGCTTTGGTGGGAAGACCAATATGTGAGGATGGTAATGCTGCTCTAAATTCATGTAAGATTTATGTAATACCAACGCACAAGTATATTTTCATAATAAAAAACATATTATAAATTATACACAGAAGTAAAACTTTATGACATTAACAAAAATACATATTAACAAGAGAAGTATGGATCTAGCCTTTACAGGTATAAAAATAGTCTATAAAACTACAAGTAAGTTCACATTATAATACTGGTATAAAATAAATAAGTCAAAATAAAATTTAAAAGCCTAGTAATAAAATAAAATTAAATGCTTGTGTGTACCCACAGTGTGTGTGTGTGTCTCTGTGTGTGTGTATGTGTGTATCCAAAAATTGTAATAATATATATCGATAACAAAAGATTACTACAAGTCATGTGTATACATTTTTTTGGTACCCCTGATATATTTAATTATAGTTCACATACAATATTACTCTACTTCAGTTTCAGGTGAACTGCACATACTACTTTTTTATTTTTTAAGAGTTTTATTGGGAGGTGGGGCTGGCCCAGTGGCGCGTTGGTTAAGAGCTGGTTTTGGGATGCCAGCGCCCAGGTTCGGATCCCACATATGAGGGCTAGTGACACTGCTCTCTACAGCTAACAACAGCTCCACCTGGAGCTGGGCTGCGCGAGCCCCAGGGACGGTGTAGGCTGCAGCCCCTGCTGCAGTGGGCTGCCATAGGCTACAGTGAGTGGCCAGCAGCCAACGTGAGCTGCCAAGTCACTGTGAGCGGCCTTCCAGAGGCGACCGATCTACCTCACCCAGGAAGAGCGCAATGATAATACCAACATGGCCAGTGAAGCAGTGTCCTCCACAACTAGACTGAAGAACAAAAGGACAGTAACTTGTCTGTTTCCCTTCCCCGGTTCCCCAACACTGTTCCCCTTCGTCTATTCCCCAATAAAAACTGAGAGAGGGGAACAGCATTGGAGAATGGGAAAGGGGGAACAGCCAAGTTGTTGTGCTTCAGTCTAGTTGTGGAGGGCCCAGCTAGCTCAGCTCCAAGTCCTGTTGCCATTTGGCAGTCTGTCGGCAGATAGCCACCACTCAGCTCAAGGTGCTGTGTTCAATCTTAGTTGTGGAAAGGGGGCAGTGAGGGCACAGCCCACCATCCATGTGGGAGTTGAACAGGAAACCTTGTTAGGAGCATGTGCTCTCACCAGCTGAGCCATCCTGCCAGTGATGGCTCAGTGGCAGCTCAGTGGCAGCTCAGCTCGGATGCAGTTCACTGGCCCATGTGGGAATTGAACCGGAGACCCTATTGCTCAGAGCTCACTCTTTTTCTTTTTTAATTTATTTATTTAATTAGTTTCAGGTGTATAGCACAGTGCAATAGTTATACATTTTACCCCTCAAAGTGACAACCCCCACCCCCAATTCGCCACTCCACTCCTCCCCCCAATATCATATATATCTATTACTCTTCTACTGACTCTCTTCCACAGTGTAATCCACATCCCGTGACTATCTATATATATATTCAATTACAGTTGGTATACAACCTCCGCTTCAGGTATACAGTGCAGTGATCAAACCTCTACTCCATGCATGAAATGGTCTCCCCAACAAGACATGTGACCATCTGATGCCCCACAAAATATTTACAACATTATTAACTATATTCCCCGAACTGTCTTTCATATCCCTGTGGCAATATTGTAGTTGCCAATTTTTGCTGTCTAATCCCTTCCCCTTCTCCTTCATCCCCACCCCCCTCCCAACTAGCAACCCTGTTTATCCTCTATATCTATGAGACAGTTTCTGTTTACTTTGCTTATTCATTCAGTTTTTCAGATTCCACATATAAGTGAGATCATATGGTATTTGTCTTTCTCTGTCTGACTTATTTCACTTAACATAATAGTCTCTAGGTCCATTCACATCATTGCAAATGGTACAATTTCATTCTTCTTTATAGCGGAGTAATACTCCATTGTATAAATATACCACAGTTTCTTAATCCAGTCATCTACCGATGGGCATTTCGGTTGTTTCCAAGTCTTGGCTATTGTAAATAGCAATGAACATAGGGGTGCATATATTTTTTTGAATCAGTGCCTTGGGTTTTTCAGGATAAATACCTAGGAGTGGAATTGCTGGGTCAAAAGGTAGTTCCATTTCCAGATTTTTGAGATACCTCCGTACTGACTTCCATAGTGGCTTTACCAATCTTCTATCCTACCAACAGTGCAGCAGGGTCCCCTTTTCCCCACAGCCCCGCCAGTACTTGTTGTTTGTTGATTTATTGATGATAGCAATTCTGACTGGAGTGAGGTGGTATCTCATTGTAGTTTTTATTTGCATTTCCCTAATGACCAGTGAAGTTGAACATTTTTTCATATGCCTGTTGGCCATCTGTATGTCCTCTTTAGAGAAATGTCTCTTCATATCTTCTGCCCATTTTCTTATTGGGTTGTTTGTTTTTTTGGTGTTGAGTTGCAAGAGTGTTTTATAAATTTTGGACATTAACCCCTTTTGGATATAGATATATCATTGGCGAATATATTCTCCCAATCAGTAGGCTTCCTTTTTGTTTTATTGATGGTTTCCTTTGTTGTGAAAAAACTTTTAAGTCTGATATAATCCCATATGTTCATTTTTTCTTTTACTGCCCTTGCCCGCAGGGATGTATCAGTAAAAATATTGCTCCGGGTAATGTCTGCAAATGTACTCCCTATATTTTCTTTTAGAAGTTTTATGGTTTCAGGTCTTACATTTAAGTCTTTAATCCATTTTGAATTTGTTCTTGCATATGGTAAGGAGGTGGTCCAGTTTCATTTTTTTGCATGTATCAGTCCAATTTTCCAGCACCATTTACACTGAAGAAAGAAATCAAAGAAGATACAAATAAATAGAAACACCTACCATGCTCATGGATAGGAAGAATTAATATAGTTAAAATGTCCATACTGCCTGAAGCAATATATAGATTCAATGTAATTCCTATCAAACTACCAAGGGCATTTTTCACAGAAATAGAAAATATAATCCTAAAATTTATATGGAACCATAAAAGACCCCGAATAGCCTCAGCAATCCTGAGAAATAAGAACAAAGTTGAGGGTATCACGCTATCAGACATCAAAACATACTACAAGGCTACAGTAATCAAAACAGTATGGTATTGGCATAAAAACAGGCACATAGATGAGTGGAACAGAACAGAGAGCCCAGAAATAAATCCAGACAGTTACAGACAGTTAATCTATGACAAGGGAAGCAGAGCTCGCTCTTAACCAACTGAGCCACTCAGCTGGCCCTGCACGTACTATTTTGTTTAGCACACCTTGGTAAAGTCATGAGAACACCAATATAATTTAAGTGTAGGATAAAGTGAAATAAAATAAATTAGTAAAATGTCCTAATAAGAGGCTTTTTCTTCTGTCTTACTATTAGAAAACTTGGTCTTAGTAAGCAAGAGGGAAAAGAGAAGCAGTTGAACCAACAGAAGCATTTCCCTGTATCAAATAAGCTAATCTTATCTGTGAATTACCAGTTAAAGGAGAGACCTTCCTGGATATTATGACCTTAGCATAAATGAACCAGGGATGAATAAACATCTGACAGAGGAGAAGGGAAGTTCTGTAAATAAGTGAGAATGTTTGGCGATAATTTTAGTGGAATAAATATGGAAGACTGCAAGTTTGAGGGAATGGAAAGTTGGTGACAGTACTTTCTTCTTGTTCCATTAAATTATCATCAGAAAAACACACAATGTTAGTATTCTGGTCTGGTGAGGGAATGACATAGCAATATTTATTTCATTTATTCCCAGGAGTCCAGCAATGCATTTAAGACTCAAGCTAAAGTAATATGGTCCAAGGAAATTAAAGTCATGGTGATAGATGTCTGCACTGACAAAATTGAAATCCTTTGTCCAAAAACAAATTACATGACTTTATAATTGGACTGGGATCAGATCTTAATAAAGTAGGCATGCAGAAAGATTTTCTCTAAAATTTGTGTAAAGCTTCCAAAGTCTCTTAGCAGTAACATACATCATTTAGACTAAAATAAATCAAAGCTAAGAACATCCCATTCACTCTACATTTATCTTAAAATTCAAGTTGTACCACCAGATCCTACAAAATAAAACAAAACACACCAATGTGAAATGATGTGTGTTAAAGGTTTCATATTTGAAGATAGGTAGAAACAGCTGTTAAGAAAAAATGGTATAATTTTATAATCTTTTTCTTTTAATGAGTCTGAATTTTAGCATATAAACAATTGATAGTCTCTGAAGATGGTTGAAAGGGTAGCATTATTCAAGCTGTGCACTGAAGGTGTTAATGCTAAAGGCGTTTTGAGGAAATTGTTGGCAAGTGAGAACTAGAGACAGAGAACTTGTAGAATATTATAACAGCTCAATATAAAAATAAAACCTGAATAGGAAAAAGTTATGGTACCATGAAGAAGGAAACAGATATACGAAACATCACAGTGCCAGAATAAACAGCACCTTGTGATTGAATGGATTTGTGTTACATCAGAGGTGTTTGATTCAAAGGTAGCTTACGTCACTATGTCCTGACTTTCCAGATTTACTAATTGCTTAGAATGGCATCAATCAGATGTGGAAACTTGCAATTATTAAAGCACCAGTCATTAACTCATAAATATCTGTCATAAGTAAAAGTTCATTCTTTAATATTAGTTACTTGCAAGTGAAAAGATATAATTCATTCCTCATTTAATAAAAAAATGAATGAATAAATTGTATTTAATAAATTTTAGATTTCTATTTTGTTTGCAGTCCCATATGCTTGAAAGTGGTAATAGTCTTAAACTGTATTTTCTTTTGCAAATTTTATGAATTTCAGTTCATTGTCTAGAAAGGATTCTGAATGACCAGGAAACCAAAAAGACTGTTCATAAATACTGCAAAATAATATAACAAAAAGAGGTATGTATTGAATTGCAATGAGAATCGTGTACCACACATAAGCTATTTAAATCTAGATGTATATGTACAATTAATAAATATAAGATCAAATTTAGGTAACTATGGTGCACTTATCAAAAAATTCTCATGTATCAGGACTTGTCTTAAAGTTATGGAGGATAATTGAAAACAATAATGCAAAAATTATAATACACTGGGCAACCATGGGTGATAGGTTATCTTAATGAATGTACTTTAAAAACATTTTTATAGTTTACACACAATATTATATGTTTTTAGTGTAAAACATAGTGATTCAACATTTTTATAACTTATGATGTGATCACCATAACATCTAGTAACTATCTGTTACTGTATAAAATTATTACAATATTGTTGACTATATTCCCTGTACATTACATGCCCATGGCTTATTTGTTCTATAACTGGAAGTTGGTAACTGTTATTCCCCTTCATCCTTTTCACCCATCCCGCAACCCTTCCCCTCTGGCAACCATCCGTTTGTTGTCTGTATCTATGAATCTGCTTCTGTTTTGTTTTGTTGTTCATCTGTTCAGTTTTGTTTTTTGTATTTTTTCAGATTCCACAGATGAGTAAAATCATATGGTATTTTTTGTTTGTCAAGGCAACTGTTCCTTCTTTGAAGAAAATTGATATATTATTTCTGCTGAAAATAAAATCTTGGCAGCAAGGAAATTCTTCAGAAGCACTGAGCTCCAGTCTTACCAAGATAAAGAGCAAGGAAGAATTTGAAGTGTATGGCATGATAGTCAGTCCTATATTTTCTTATACAGAAGAGAATTATAAATACTGTTTATCATCTGGTGTTCATTCAAACTTGCTACACTCAACATGTTATAATTGGAAATCTCTTAATCAAACACAAAATATCAAAGTATGGACTTAAAATGATTGTGTGATTTTTAAAATTTATATATATTTACATATAGAAGTAAATACTAATATGTAAAAATTTCAGACCTTGGTAAATATATAGGGGGAAAAAAATCACATAAGACATACAAACTACAGAGAATCTGGTTACAATTGGCACCTAAAATATAGCTAATATTTATTGATTGCTTCTGATACTCCTAGCTCCAGTACTTCAGTGATTTCATGTATTATAAAGCATGTACTGCCCCTATATTCTATGACACAGTACTATTATTATTGCTATCATAATAAAGAAACTAAGGCAGAGAGGATGAGAGATTTCTCCAAGGTTGTATAGTAAGATTTAAGCCAAGAAAGTCTTACTGTAGAGACTATGAACATAACTATTATGCTATTCTGACCCCAGAACAATATATCATATTAAACCATATTGCTCCTTTGGAATTAGTCAGGGCTGCTTATACAAGCAGATTTACATTTTCTCCCCTGGATGTATCTTTCAGAAAAGAACATATGAGAAAAGACTTTCAAGAATCCTTTTTCTTCTGGTAGACTCTAGCAAGCCTAAAGAATACAAGCCCCATTTATTGCTTAGTTCTCCACTATGTGGTCATCACCGTTATAGTGTTTCTCCTTTTTGCATTGCATTCAAGTTCTGTTATTACCTTTGCTAAAGCCTTCAAACTGTCTCAGTGATGATAGATTTATGGCATATATGAAGTCCATTTACATATGGTGCTCTTGGAAGGCACGCTTCATAATTACAATATTCTTGTAATATTCCCCACTGAGGCTGCACGCCATTTTGAATAATTTTTAACAAAGCACACCTGAAAGTCTTCCCCAGTTGCATTGCTGTCATCTCATCTACATACTATGCTTCAAACTGAACTGAGCCTGCACATATATATCATCAGCGAACTCTTTCAGCAAGAGCAAGTAAGAAATATAAAATACAGAAAAAAAAAGTTAAATATGATATAATCACCCTATTTCTTTAAAGAAATAGAATTAGAAATGGAAGCCAAAGACCTGCTATATATACTTTTAAATTAAATTTATTTATGGTAACATTGCTTAATAACATTATATAAGTTTCAAGTGTATAATTCTATAATATATCATCTGTATATTGCATTGTGTGCTCAGCACGCAGTCCAATTTACTTTTGTCACATATATTTCAATGCCTTTACCCTCCTCCTCGTCCCTCAACACCCCTTCTTCTCTGGTAACCATCATACTGTGTCTGTGTCTATGAGTTTGTTTTTTCACTTGTTACTTTCTGTTTTGTATTCCACATATGAGTGAAATCATATATAGTCTTTATTTGTGGTTGAAAACACACACTGTTTCCATTGTATGTTTCATTGTTCAAAAATAAAATGTTTTATGCAAAAGAATACATGTTGTATTATTTAAAATTCTCAAAGAGAATATGTAAAATTAATCTATAGTAGAGAAACATCAAAACAGTAGTTGACTCTAGGGAATATGTAGGCATCTACAGAAAAGGCTTGAGGGAACTACCTGAGATGTAGTCATATTCTACATCTCCATCAGGGTTTGCCACAGTTATATGCCAAACTTTGAGTGGTACACTAAGATTTGTGGATTTCACTGCATGTAACTTTTGCTTCAAAACAAAAAGAGAATTGTAAACAAATACTGAAATCAAGTTAGTGATATCCATGCTGCAGTGTTCAGGGGGAAGTGTGCTGATATCTGGAAATTATTTTGAAATGCATGAAAAATAAGATGAATTGATAGATGGATAAAGGAATGAAGAGAGGAAAGATATGTGATAGAGAAAGTATAGTAAAATGTTAATGGTACAATCTGGATGGGGGGTAGACCTATATTTGTTAGAAAATTCTCCTTTTCTGTTTTAAAATTTTCACAATATAATGATGAGGAGATTTCAATGGCAATGCTTAACTTTATTTCTGTGATCAATAGCTTTCTAGTCTCTTTTTGGCATATACTTCAGTCATAATTGGATATAATGTACATAAATTATGTGTGATACTTTGTGAGTTGATACAAATAATTCAGTTATATTATTCACTGACTTCCAATGAGGGTGAGCTGTAACATGACATTTTTTTTTTTTTTTTTTTTTTAAAGATTTTATTTGGGAATTGGTGGAGGCGAACAGCGTTGGGGAATCGGGGAAGGGGAACAGACAAGTTGCCGTCTTCTTGTTCTTCAGTTTTAGTTGCAGAGGATGTTGCTTCACTGTTGGTATCGTCATTGCGCTCTTCCCGGATGAGGCAGATCGGTCGCTGGCCTCTGGATGTCGCTCATCGCGGCTATTGGCAGCTCACGCTTGGCTGCGGGCCGCTCACGCTGGCTGCGGGCCATTCACTGCAGCCTATGGCAGCCCACTGCAGCAGGGGCTGCAGCCCACACCATCACCGGGGCTCGCACAGCCCAGCTCCAGGTGGAGCTGTTGTTAGCTGTAGAGGGCAGTGTCACTGGCCCTCATGTGGGATCCGAACCGGGGCCGCTGGCATCCCAAAACCAGCGCTTAACCAATGCGCCACTCGGCCGGCCCTGTAACATGACATTTTAATGCTTCAAAATAACCATTTAAGAGTAGGTAAATATATATATATATATACATATATATATATATATTTTATATATATTTTTTATATATAATATTAGCACATATATATTTTATATATTAGCACATATGCTGCATTGCTATAAATAATTATATAACTTTGAAAGAATCAAGTTGAAAATTTACTAATTATTAGTATATATATGATAATATACTATAATTAATAGCACCATATTAAATAAACACAGACTCTTACATGTAAAATATTTCAGTTTCATTTAGTTTTCTTGAAAATAAAACCTCTTTTTCTTCTGTATGGTTTACAGAGAATTCTTGAATAGTCATTCTCATTTTATTATTGATATCTTTCTGTGTTTAAGTACTTCTTTTATGTGTGGGGTTTTTTGTTTGTCTGTTTGTTTGTTTGTTTGTTTGTTTGTTTGTTTGTTTTAGTCAAGCCTTGGAAGAATTTGTTATTCATATGTCAAGGCAATCCTCACATTTTATAATGGAATTACTAAAACTTTGTGGGAGACTAGTTTATATCTTATTTTTATTGTTTTAGTGTTGCAACTCTATTTGACAATAATTTACTTTTCTAGTGACCCCATAGTCTATAACGGGTAGTTAACCACCCTCCCTTCATGTGGGTTTTGAAATGGGCTTATATGCTAAATCTATATTCCCTGAAATAAGGAAGGATATTTTCTAGGACAGACAGAGATGATATATAAGAAACACATACAGCATGCTACTTGCCTGACGATGTGGTTTCACAATTCTAGTGGGAGGAAATTAATTCACTTGAAATTGACAAAATTAAAAGTTTTATTGGCCATCTGTATGTATGTCCTCTTTAAAGAAATGTCTATTGAGGTCCTCTGCCCATTTTGTAATTGGATTATTTGTTGTTCAGTTGTATGAGCTTCTTATATATTTTGGATATTAGCCCCTTATGGGAGGCATTGTTTACAAATATCTTCTCCCATCAACCAACTTCTCCAGTTGGTTGCGTCTTTATTTTGTCGAATGTTTCTTTTGCTGTGCAGAAGTGTTTGAGTTTGATAGAGTCACATTCATTTTAGTTTTCATTTCCCTTGCCTTTGAGGTCAAATTCATAAAACCCTCTTTGAATCCAAGGTCCATAAGTTTAGTACCTATGTTTTCTTCTATACAGTGTATTGTTTCAGGTCTTATATTTAGGTCATTGATCGCTCAACATCATTAGTCATTAGAGGAATGCAAAAAAAAACCACAATAAGATATCACCTCACACGTATTAGAATGGCTATCATCAACTAGACAAATAATAACATGTGCTGGAGAGACTGTGGAGAGAAAAGAACCCTCATACATTGTTGGTGGGTATGTAGGTTGGTGCAGCCACTATGGAAGGCAGTGTGGAGGCTCCTCAAAAAATTTATAATAGAATTACCTTATAACACAGCAATCCCTCTCCTGGGTATCTACCCAAAAAATCTGAAAACATTTATCTATAAAGATATATGTGCTCCAATGTTCATTGCAGCTTTATTTACGGTGACAAGATGTGGAAACAATCAAAGTGTTCTTCCATAGATTATTGGATAAAGAAGATGTGGTATATATACACAATGGAATACTACTCTGCCACAAGAAAAGGTGAAATAGTGCCATTTGTGACATGGATGGATCTTGAAATTATTATGCTAAATGAAATAAGTCAGACAGAAAAAGTCAAGAACCATATGACTTCACTCATATGTGGGATATAAAACAGAAAGCAACAAAGAAACAAGACAAACAAATAAAGAAGCAAAAACTCATAGACATAGACAATAGTTTAGAGGTTACCAGAAGGTGGAGTTAAGGGAGAAGAGAGGCAGTAGAAGAGGGTAAACGGGGTCAAATATATGGTGATGAAAAGAAAACTGACTCTGGGTGGTGAACACACAATGTGCTGTATAGATGATGATATATTACAGAATTGTACACTTGAAACTTATGTAATTTTACTAGCCATTGTCACCCCAATAAATTTTAATTTAAAAATAGTTTTGTTACATAAACTGTACTACAGTAATGCTAGAAGGGAAGAGAGATGGTAGGTCAAATACCAACATCAGAACCCATCATCACACTAACAAATAGATAAGAAATTGTGCAACTGAATTGATATCAGCCTCAGAGAGGAGATCAGGCTTTTAGAGCTTTTTGCCTGGACATAAAAAGCAATTCTTCTGTCCTCTTCATAGTACCTGGGCTTCTTAGAACTCATACTCCTAGAAATAAGTTATATAGGTGCATGTTTTAGTACCAAGCTTGCCTGCTATATAATCGGTGTTCGTACTTGGAATATATTATCTCTTTTATCCCTTCCCTATGCTTGTTTATTGGTCCAATAGAAGCTTACTCTAGTCCCATGATACTGAATCATTATCTTGGGATCTTTCTTGTTAAATTATGCTGAATAGTTAAGTGCTCAGTTGCAACAAAAACTAGAATAATATAACAGGAAAAATTTTGGTGATGTCTAATCTCCCTAGTTAGGTTTTCCTGACTAAATGTCTGCTAATGTCTGAGCTTTTTTAACAATTTAGCAATAATTAGGTGAGTGCTCAAGACTCACTCTCAAAGTTCTGAAGGTCTGAGTAGGTGGATGAACCGAAAAAAATCTCAGGCCCAGGGACCAAAAACGCAGTCTTCAACCCACTCATTGTTGTGTTTGTCAGATCAAATCCACAAAACTCAAATGTTAAGGAAAGGTCACTATAATCATATATTAAAGTTAGAAACTCCCCTAATTTGGACTCCAAATGGGCTGGCTTTGTCTCATCTCACCAAATTTCAACTCATCACTTTGTTAAATTAATATTGTATGCTAGATTATTTTGGTTCTATGCTAAAATGTTTATGGTTCTGTGATATGTGGTATATAATATCTCAATCATAAGGTCAGTGAATGTTCTTTATATATGTATATATATATATATTTACTTAATAGGCAGATGTATCAAATCTATTTCTCATTGAGATTCAAACGAAATTATCTACTTAGGATAAATTCAAGAGTATGAACTCTTAACTATTTGTTTCTCAATTTATATGTAGAAAAAATTTAAATCAAGTGGATTCCTTCTAAAGAGATATTGTTATTTATTTAACAAATATTATTGTGTGCTTAGTTGCATAGTGCCTGACACATAGTAGGCACAGCTTAAATATTCAAGTGATACAATTATTAAATGAATGAAAAATAGACTTGGTCTCTGGCTTCATGGAGACTATATTCTTCTTAATAGAAGAAATTACAAAATCTAAAAGGTAAGTAAAAAATACAAGTTCAAATTAGTGTTATAAATGAAACAAAAAATGGTTTGAGATTTCAGAGCAACAGTGGAAGGACCCTACAACCTCTAATTGGGTGATCAGAGATTGTAATATTTGAGCTAAGACAAAGTATCAGAAAGAACTGGACATACAGAGCTAAGAGAGGAGCAATTCGGCAGAACAGGGGAGCATGTGCACAGCCCCCAAACAGGAAATTGCTTAGTGTAGTTCCAGAAACAGATATAGGACCAGTGTGGTTCAAGGTTAATTAGTGAGCGGGCAATTGATTTACCATGCATGAGGTTGGAAAGATAAGCAGAGAACAACTGTATACATGTAATCTCTTTAGTTGGTCTGACCATTGCAAACAACATTATTTAGGTGTATATTTTATTTATTTTTTTATTGTTTACTTTTTTGTTTTTTAAAGCAATACCAAAATGTAGTTCTAGTTTTTTTTATATCCTTATGTGAAAGCTTAATCTCCTAAACAAACAAGGAGTAGAGCACATCTGAGAAAAGATGCTCAAAAAGTGTTCATGTCCTTTTCCTTTTCCCGTTGCATCCTCCTCTATCCACCTTCACGGGAGCAAGATCTGAGTTCATTTATAACACGAGAGACGGAGGCAATGAGAACAAAGTCAATTCTGTCAATTCTGACAGACATTTAAAAGGATTTATTGATGCTTGCTTTATGGATTGCAGTGATAGTCTATCAACAAAACTCCACTTTTTATAGAGGCAAATACTCCCAGAGATGTAAAAACCGAGATAAAACAGAAAACATTTTGCTTTTTCTTTCCTATAAATCTTCGTTAGATCTCCCCTTCACTTACTTATTTATTTATTATTTATTTCTTTGTTTTCACCTCTTAGGTAACTCAAATAAAACCAATGAAGAAACAGATTTATGTTATGTTATTATATTTTCTTTTTTTAAATTTAATTTAATATATTTATTTATTTATTTATAATTAGTTTCAGGTGTACAACACAGTGTACTAGTTATACTTTTTACCCCTCAAAGTGACAACCCCTCTCCCCCAATTCGCCACCCCATTCTTCCCCCGCATATTATACATATCTATTACAATTCCTTTGACTCCCTTCCACAGTATACTCCGCATCCCATGACTATCTATATATTCACCTACAGTTGGTATACAATATTATACAACATCAGCTTCAAGTGTACAGTACAGTGATCAGGCCTCTACTCCATCCATGAAATGGTCTCCCTAACAAGACATGTGACCATCTGATACCCCACAAAATATTTACATTATTAATTATATTCCCCAAACTGTCTTTCATATCCCTGTGGCAATATTGCAGTTCTCTATTTATGCTGTCTGATCCCTTCCCCTTCTCCCTCATCCCCACCCCCCTCCCAACTAGCAACCATCAGTTTTTCCTCTATATCTATGAGTCTGTTTCTATTTACTTTGCTCATTCACTCAGTTTTTCAGATTCCACATATAAGTGAGATCATATGGTATTTGTCTTTCTCCAACTGACTTATTTCACTTGACATAACAGTCTCTAGGTGCATCCATATCATTGCAAATGGTACGATTTCATTCTTCTTTTTAGCGGAGTAATACTCCCTTGTTATATTTTCTTTTTAAGTATGTTTATTTCCTTTCTTGGATATGAATCACTGCTAATTTTTTTAACAGAAGCACTTCGATGTGTGCAAGATAGAGTGCTAATATTTTATGTAGATTCTGAAAGACACCAAGGAGAAAAAAAATTTTTTAAATGTGTAATTCTTCTCCCTCCTTTAGAAGGTAAAAAAAAAGTTGACAATCGAAGAATAAGATGCTATCTCATATAATGTGGTCTGTGTTTACAGAAAGGTAACACACTCTAGGGAAAATGATAGTTGCAACCAAAGATGCAGTTATTAAGTGGATCTGGCCCGCCACCTTGTGGCCATCAGTGAAATCAACATAATTGTTTCAAAAACCTAGCTGTGAAGGAGAGGGAGGGAAGAGTCGGAGTTTGGAGGCTGCCTTGAAAGTTCATCAAAATAGCATCAAAGTCAGATCAAAATAGCATCAAAGTTATTGTAGGCAGAAAACAAGCGTCTAATCTTCTTAAAGATGTGCGAGAAGCCTCATGTTACAGCTTCTATTAGACTGCAACAGAACTCTAATTCACTGACGGGTTTGTCTTAGATGCCTGAGGACTGACAGAGAAGGAAATATGGACCTGGCAAGAATTATTTTAGGTCTGTTATTTAGTAGGAAAATGAAGCAAATTCAGGGGAGAACTTCTATGTGCAGAACTAGTACTAATGAGTTTGTTAAACAGAAAGCATCCAGTTGAGTTCAACTCAACCAAGATCACTTGAGGGGTTTAAAAAGTAAAGATACTCAGAGCCTCCCACACGTCCTTCCCAGGAGTGATGCTGACGTGGGGCCCTGATATCTCTGGTTTTTAAGATTGCCATTGATGCTAATGTACAGCCAGTATTAGAAACACCACATAGCTTAACCCTATTCAGTAGGATGGATGGTGACTTTAAGTGACTGTAGTTCTAAAGACCCAGGTTATTTTGTTCAAGAATAAACACCAAAATCCCCTACATTACAGCTTTCATATGCAGATTATAACACACCAATATTGTCCAAGTTTTTAAAAAATGATTATCAGTCAAGAACCATACTTCACTCATATGTGGGATATAAAACTGAAAGCAACAAATGAACAAGATAAACAAATCATAGAAACAGACAACAGTTTAGTGGTTACCACAGGGGAAAGAGAAAGGGTGGTAGAAGAGGGTAAAGAGGGTCAAATATATGATGATAGAAGGAGAACTGACTCTGGGTGATGAACACAATGCAATATATAGATGATGTATTTTTATTATTATTATTATTACTGTTGGTTTCATGCATCTCAGAGAAATATTGCTTTATCACATTTCAACTTGCTAATTCACTGAGGGTGTAGTGATGTAGATAAGGGATGTTCTTACTTTTTATTATTATTATTATTACAGTGATTTTCTTAGTGTGGTTCTTGGATCACAAAGTATGGTCCTATCACCAGCATCACCAGGGAACTTCTTAGAAATGCAGATTCTAACCACTTTGTAGACCTGTGGAATGAGAAACAGGGTGGGGTTACACAAAGTACTTTAACCAGCTCCAGGTGACTTGACTCTTAAATTTGAGAACCACTGGTTTCCTCAACACCCTCCTCTCCCCCTTCCCCCGCCCCCTCATCCTCCTTGAATGACTGAGCCATCCTGCCACCTGTTGGCAGCTCAACCGCAGCTCAGCTCGGGCTGGGCATAGAACTGCTGTTGCTCAGAGCACAGCTCTCACTCTTGAGCGAGCTCTTAACCAACTGAGCCACTCGGCCGGCCCCTTTGATGACTTTTTGATGTAGCTTCTCCTTGTTCTTTAAAAATGTTAACTCATCCTTTTAACACACATCTTTAGGAAGGAACCAAGCTGTTTCAGTAGTCTTTAGTTTTCAGATGAGCCATGCTGATGAGAATCCTACAGCTATTTCAAGGTGCTTAAAAAAAAAAAGGGCCGGCCGAGTGGTGCAGTGGTTAAGAGCTGGCATGGGACGCCAGCGGCCCCGGTTCGGGTCCCACATATGAGGGCCAGTGACACTGCCCTCTAAAAAAAGAAAAGAAGCCAGCCCTGCCTTACTGCCCTCTCAGCCCTATGTTATGCGACAGTCTATTAAGGTACCCAAGCACTAGGCAAGCCAACACTGCCTGCAGGAACTTACTACATCTGTGTCCACCAGGACTGCAACTGTGTGCTTCACATCCCTGGGGTAAATGCTTGCAGGAGTGTCTCACCAGATAAAGTCAAGTGGCATCTTCTCCAGCATTCCAGGTGGAACTGCAGATCAACACAAAACCTGCACTCCTGCAAAAGCTACTGTTTTCTTCTTCCTCCTATTGGTGTTCCCTGGCATACTTCTTTCCAAATACTGTAAATCATTGCATTTCTAATTTTATGTTTCAAGTAGAGACCATGTGAGTAAATCCTGAAGCTAGAACCATGGTTAGTATTTTGACTGTTCATGTTTGTTTGTCTGAGGGAGGAGTTATGAAAAAGCAGGATTGGAGTAAGTATTTAAATCTTTCAAGGAAATATTTTATTCGCGTACACCTGTTTATATAATCTTATTGGCTTTGTTTCTTTAGAGAACCCTGACCAATATAGAGGGGCAAATATTCTAGATAAATCTTTAGAAAGTCTTGAGTTTATAAAAATCTTGGTGAATCTGAGAAACCAAGAGAGCCATGAAGCTACAGCATAGAGAGCAAAGGGCAGAGTGACATTAGCTGAAAGTGGATAGAGAAGCAAGTAGGAAACAATGAGGAAGTCACTTATCAAGTTACACTCCATTGTAGTTGACTTTGAAGGTTCAATTTTGCTTCCAAGGACACCTCACCTGCTAGTTAGAGATTTGTATTTAATATGCAAGCTATGAAAAATGCCCAGTCTGCTTTAGCCTTTATTGCTGTATCGTACTGCACAATTATTTTTGATCCAATAAAACTGTATTGAGAGCTGGGCATTAGGATACGAATATGAATTAAATGTAAGCCAAGTCTTAGGGAACTCAAGACAATGAAGGAGATAAATTTCTAAATGAAAAGTTACAGTAGTTTAGGATTAATATACTGTACTATAATTATGTGCAAAATGATGTAATTCTAAGGCAGGCATTACTATTTCTAATTCACCAATGAGGAAATTGAAATTCTTTGAGGTTAAGTAATTGGCAAATTGACACAAAGTTGCAAGTAGAACAGGAAAATCTAGTGTTTATTTTGGATGGCTAAGTGCCTTGGCTATGAAATCTATTACTATGGAAAAAGAGGAAAATGGGTTCTGGGAAACAACAAGCCATCTCAGCTGCAACTCTTAAGACTCAACTCTTAAGGTGATATATATCTTTACGTTTCTTTCAAACTCAAGATTCCATCAACCACCATAATCTCTAATTATTTGTGCTAGTCCCTGTGGTAGGGTTTATTTTCTTTTTAAGTATAAATATAATTGCATTTTAAAGAGAACTTATACAAAAATGTTCACAAGGTATAAATATACCAATAATTAACTTTCTAAAACAGGTTGAAAATTATTAAAACTGGGAACATTATGCAAATCACTTAACCTCTATCTCAGACTCCTTGTAGGCAAAAGATAGGATAAAGATAAGAGATTCAGATGACTAATTTTATTTAATACCCACCCATCTTAGGGCCATTGTGACTTTTTTGGCCAAGATGGAAAAAGAGAGCTGGGCAATTAGCCTAAACTCATTAAAATAACTCAGTCTCTTCTCATTCTATTGGGTCGTTGGAAAAGTTATAACCCATTTTTGCAACGAAAAACATAGAAAAATACGTCATGACTTTTCTGACGACCCAATAGTAATAAAATTGACCCTGGAAATTTAAGAATGCTAATAGTGTTTTTTACTTTGTAATTTGTACATTGAAGACATTCATTAATTTATAATTGCATCAAAATGCCATTACACTTCAGATTCATTTTATAGTATGTCTCCTATATAACTTTACTGACAATTATGTCATTAATGAGATAAAGGGATTCTGTGGTCACACAGCAGCCTAGCCGTCTGCCCCCATACACCTTTCTATAACATCAGATCCTTATGGAGACAGTACTTTCATTATGCTTATGGCAACTCCCCATGGGACCCCAAAAAGAGGGCTGGTTAGTCAATGATGAGTATGACCCTAACTGCAGACAGGGCAACCCAAGCCAGACACAGTCATGGGAGTACCATGGGAGGAATCATGGAGGTGAAGAACATGGTCCAAAGATTCCTTGCCTTCAGTGCTGACAGCCTGCCTGAGAAGTGAAACCTAACCAGGCAATAACATCTGTCCTCCGTGCATTCTTATTTCTAAGCCTCAGTATGAGAAGTTTTTGTCTCCCAGGAGGTACAGGTACACAGGTCATGGGACTGTCGGTAAAGGCAGCCTGCCGGCCATGGGGTGATTTGACTCTGAGCTAAGTTCTCTGGTATGATGTATGTGACTTACAGACCGTGGAAAAGACAGTGCTACTGCCCTGTGTGTATCCCAATAAAAGCCACAGTCAAGCCCGATTCGGCGCTTTTTGTCCTAGAGGCACTGAGTCCCCTGGCTAGCACTGCTTTTGAACTATCTTTTGTCTCTTGTCTCTATTTTTTCTGTTTCAAACTCCCGCTGGCCCTTTCAAACTCCTACGGCCCTATCGTGCAGGATCCCTAGTTGTTTGGTTAAGCAATTAATGACAGAAGTGTCTAGATTAAGCTAAAGAGCTCAGGTGGATATACTCTAAGAGTTAATACGTAAATCTCATTTTTTAGTATAAGCATCCATATGCTTATTTCTTCATTCCTTCATTTAACAGTCATTAGCTCCTAATCACTGGCTGACTACAGGGACACAGAGACAATTACCATATGTTTCCAGCTCTTGAGGGACCTGAAATACAATTTGAGAAATTAGATGTGTTTAACACAATTTAAACAATACAAAAAATAACAGTGAAATGTATGGCTTTTATAACAGATGTATAGAGATATAGGAACAGTACGTGCACAGAGAATTATGTGCCAAATTTCCAAGTGTTGATGGAGTTATTAGGAGCTGGTTCATAGAAGAATATCCTTTAATGTTCTTCTTCCACAGTAATAAAGCTTTAAGCCAGATAGGTGGCCATCTAGAATAAAGACTAATTTCTCCAACTCTATTTGCAACTAGGTTACGAAGTTCTAGCCAATCAAAATAAATGGAACTGTCTTGAGCACCTAAGGGAACCTTCCTTTAGAGCGAGCTGGCTCGCATGCTGTCCTCTTGTGGATCTCTTCCTCCATCTATCTGATTACAGGCAACAGACAGTTGTCTTTGGCTTCAAGGATGAGGACCACACCCAGCTGATGTGGGACAGAAGGCAGGAGTAGCTGGGGCCTCCAGAAGCCGAGTCATTACACCAAACCTGAACTTGTTTACATAAGAATGGAATACCTAGTTTAAGCCAGTTATTTTAGTTTTACAGTTACTTGTCCTTGTACCTAATCCTCACACAGGTGCTAGCACTGCTGAGTAGGCAGGTAGGACAGGGAAGGGCATTCCAGATAAAAGCAATGTAAGGAGAGAGCCTGAGGTGTACAATTACCTGGTGTATTACAAATACAAAATGCAAGCAGAAACAACTCAGTTATAGGACAGGGGAGCATCACGAAGAGAAACTGAAATCCTTTCGTTTCAGTCTTTAATCCAATCAAAACTTCACGGGGAATCCCTGAAGGCCCTAACTGCTGTGACCATGCAGTTTGCAATTAGATCTAGGCTTGAATCTAGCTACATATAGTTCAACATTAGCTATTTCATCTTGGAAAAACTGATCTTTCTTCCTCCTATTTAGAAGTCAAATTGAATTAAAATATTCACCCTAGAGTTTATTTTCCAAGATTCAGGTAAGAGAACATTAAGTATCGAAGCACAGTGATTTACACCTAATGGGTCAGTAAAGGTTTGCTCTTTCCTGCCCTTTTTCCTTTAATTCTCCTTCTTGCTCATTTGTGGGTATTTAAGAAGTGTGGGTCCTTCAGGAATCTGCCACTGGGGACTAGGAAGTTGACTAAAAGGAGGCAAAGAGAGGACACCTGACTTGCCACCCCAGAACCAGTGACCCCCCAGCATGGGCGGCACTCAGGAGCAAGGCAGCGCCTTCAGCTGCACACACCTGAACCCAGGGTGTCCTTCTTGGAAGGCAGCTTTACAGAGTTCACTCTGCTTTGAGTGGTGTAAATGGAAGGAAGTTATATGTTACTGTGTGTGGAGCATGACTAATATTTGTCTGGACATTTTATAATTATTGAGCAAAAAACTCAAAATAAATTTTTAAAATTCATATTGATTCTGAAGCAGGATTTTTTGATGTGTGTTTTTGTGTGTGTGCCGGGATCTTGGTCTTGCAGCACTGAAGAATGGAGACACAGACCAGAGAGGTAAAATTTGCAGGAGAGGATAGTATTTTAGAGCAGAAAGTAACAGCTCTCTAAACAAGAGGGGGTCCTGACTGGAGTGCCCAATAGTTAGAGCAAACGATTTTGTTTTTATACCTTTTATATGCCTGGGGAGGACTACCTGGTGCCACTTGGCACTTTCAGATTTACATTGTTGCTTAGCCGTGAGGAGGCATTTTCTCAAAACTGTCTAATTTCTTTAGAGCTTAATCAGCTCTGAGAGGAGTATGTTAATGGAGACTTTGGCTTTGAAGATAGGATTCCTAACAGTATTATGTTATACTAATCAACCTCTTGGAAGGTATGTATTCTACCTAGGGATCCCTGACTTTTTCTCTTATGCTTAAAAAAGCTTTTCCTCCTCCCCCACCTGAGTTTGTCACTCTGGCAGGCCCTGTGACTTAAACCTATCTGTCAGGCAATAAAATTATTTCCCCTGGCTCTGTAATGGTTTCTACCCTGATTCCCTCTACTGTGGCAATTTCCCTGTCTATAATTTTTCCTATCTCAATTCCACCCTGATAGGGCTGAAAAAATGTTCCAGCTACTCTGTCCCACATCTACGTTTTACCTGCTGGTGTGGAAATGGAGACCAGTAGTACTATCTTTGAAGATAAATGGCAGCTACTGCCATCAGGAAAATCAATCTTCAAAGAGACTTGAAGGAAAAGGAAATGAGCTGTCTCAGCTGTGTTTCCCATCAAGTCTGCGAGCTCTTTAGAGACATCTAGCTAACATATTCTGCTTCATTTTCCCTGACTCGTGCCATATCTTGCATTTGCCACTGAAAGTACTGCAGTGTTACCAATGAATTTAAAAAACAATAGATCATTCCTGCCAGCTAGCCTAAACTATTGCTAAATCAAACTTATTTTTAACTCAACCTTGTTCCTAATAGGCAGTGAGTTAGTTGTTTGCAAAGGATTGATTTAATGTTCACATCAAACTATGATATAATAACACCTAACAGGAAGGGCACTCAGAATTTCATTTATACAAAAAAATAAATTGGCCTATGTGACAGAGCTAGTCAAGTGGCAGAGCTGGGATTCAAACCCTATTTCCTGCCTCCAGATGTTCTTCTAGTAAGCTTCCCAAAAGTTCCTTGAATGGCCCTTTTATAACTTGTGCTTTCATGGAAAATTTAGTTCTTAACTTAGCTACCTAGTCCTTGAACTGAAATTTTCAATATTATCAGCGCTACTACTCATTCACTATTTTGTGAGCATCAACTGTATGTCAGGCACTGTTCTGACCAGCTTGTGTAAGTCAGTGAACAAAGTTTCTGCCTTCGTGTAGCTTACAAATCGACTGAGAAAAGATTAAACCTAAAATGTTAGATGATCGGTGTTGAGCAAAAAGGACAACGCAGAGCAAGATAGAGATGAGTGGGACAGCTGAGAGTTGGGGAGGCTGTTGAAACATTGAAGAGGGTGTTCAGGGCAGGCCTGACATGACAGCTGAGCCAAGTCATGAGGGAGGTAGGCAGTTAGCCAATGGTAGCATTGAAAATATGGCTTATTGTTACTTGTATTCTTTGAATACCAGCCAATAAGCAATCATGCTTTTGTTGAATGATGTGAGAACGTTAAGCCAAGTGTAAAAACAGAAAATGTGTTTCAACCCCCTTCTCAAGAGCTCAGGATCACTTTATGCAACTTTTAAGTGCTGAATACCTTGAATCAGAAGTCATAGGATCTTGAATAAATACACGGCTGTGTTGAAAGTAGAACTGTAAAGACAGATGGTCCACAATGTTGAATACACACCAGAACGACTTATCTTTTGTTTGGTTGGCCACTCGGAAAATATATGCACACCTGCAGAGTGGCACTCAGAAATGTCATTTGACTACTTCCTGTTACTTCAAACTTTGAAAATAATTTGGTTGTATGGATTTACAAAGTACCAAAGTACCAAAGTGCAAATCCATAATTGCAGAATAAGAGAAAATACAATTTTTTTTTTCAAATGGTCCTATGATTTGAAAGGACAATTAGGCTGACATTACCAATCTCTCACAGATTTTAATCCAGGAACTCCAATGCATATTTTTTGTTTTGAAGATGGATCAAAATAGCTGAGAGAAACAAGCTCTGTAGCCGTGAGTCATCCACAGGATAATATGCCACAGGCTGAGATGACCAAATTGCAGACCTAGCACTGTAATAGCTAGGTAAACAAAGAAGTGGTGGGGAGTTGGGCAGCAGGCAAAGGGCACTCAGGGCTGCACTGAAATGACAACTGGACTCAGCGCCACTCTGAGGACAAAATGGGCCAATTTCTGAAAATAATTGGTAGTTTCATACAGCAAAAAACCAAAACAAACAAAAGAAGTGAAGATGAATGCTTGGAGCATGTTCAAATCTCTCAGAGTAAAAATGTATCTGGAAAAAAAAAAAACTCAGCTAGAAATAGTTGAATTACAAGTTTTATATAGAGTAAAAACCAGCTGAAACCAATTTGTCAACTAGTTTACTTTCCAGAAATGGCTGAATTTGATCATTGTAACAGCTGCCTTGGTCCTGTATCCATGGGTGATGGACAGCACGCCCCAGCCCACACACAACCTCAAAATTATACCATACCTATTATACATTTGGTGGTTAATGACACAAACACAACGGAGAATTATGAGCTTGCTAAATGTAACATTTCTACAGCAACTGGCAACAACTGACCATACTGATCCAAGGATGTACTGCCATAGCCAGAGCCCCGGGCACCATACTGCTCTGGGGAGCTCTGTTCACACTGCACAATGGCACGGTGCCCCGTAGAGCTATGCCAGGCAATGCACCTGTTTGCCTTGTTACCTGGGTTCATTTGTTAACCCCCAGTCATTTTGTTCTTTTGCAATCCTAACCACTGATTTCACAATGCAGTCTATAAACTTTAAAAAATACACAATGCTTTATAGAAACAAAACAATTCTGCATTGGGGAAAAAATGGGAAACTTTGCCATTCAAGAGTGGCATTCTTGGGCCGGCCGAGTGGCGCATCGGTTAAGTGCTGGTTTTGGGATGCCAGCGGCCCCGGTTCGGATCCCACATGAGGGCCAGTGACACTGCCCTCTACAGCTAACAACAGCTCCACCCGGAGCTCGGCTGTGTGAGCCCCGGTGATGGTGTGGGCTGCAGCCCCTGCTGCAGTGGCTGCCATAGGCTACAGTGAGTGGCCCGCAGCCAGCGTGAGCGGCTGGCAGCCAAGCATGAGCTGCCAATAGCCGCGGTGAGCGACATCCAGAGGCTGCGACCGATCTGCCTCATCCGGGAAGAGCGCAATGACGATACCAAGTGAAGCAACATCCTCCGCAACTAAACTGAAGAACAAAAAAAGACAGCAACTTGTCTGTTCCCCTTCCCTGATTCCCCAATGCTGTTCCCCTCCGCCAATTCCCCAATAAAAAAAAAAAAATCTTTAAAAAGGAAAAAAAAAAAGAGTGGCATTCTTTTCCTAGTCTCCACCCACACAGGGTAAGAGCCATACCGAGGTACATTGTATCTGGACAGCATTGACATTGGTCTCTCTCATGATGTTGGGAATAAGCTTCCATTTTATATTACGTGTAAGGAGAGTGACCATGTTCTTGTCTTTTGGGAAACTTGTTTCAGTGAAATAACGAACCATAAATAAAGCAATCAGGACAACAGGCATAAATCAAGACCATCCTTGACAAACTTAGGTGTATGCTCACTCTACAAATAGATATAAGATATATCAAAATATATGGTAAAAGCTAAGGACTCACTATTTCTGACACTGTCATACCGGCTTCCAAGGGAAGAATGGGCTTGATGCAATTTTCAAGCTTGGTTCCCAGAGAAAAGTATCAGGGTGTCATGGGACTCGAGGCCCAGGTTAGTGAAAAGCCATTTCCTAAACTTTTAGTCCTATACTACTCACAATAGCCTGACGGCTCCAAGAAGCTTTCAAGCTTGGCTAGCAGGAAACCTGGGAGTTACTGTTTCTCATGTTCAGGTAATCTCATGTCCTAGTCAGAGCACATTGAAATACCCAGCCTGCCTTTGCCTGTGAATTTCACTAATTTACATAAACTTCATGGATTTATAAAATTAGAGGGCTGGTCTCATAGGGCATGTAATGTCCCATCCAAAGATAAATTTTTTCTAACAAGAAAATCTAGATAGGTTGAACTGAAACAAGCCAAGCCCTCCTAAGGAGGCATAACAGGGCTCTAAATGAAAAGCACCTCTCTGGTTTAGCAATGGCCTCAAGTCCCTGGCACTACAGGGACTGCTCCCCATGGCTAGAGAACTAGGATCTGCCATGTGCTTAAACATTCATCTCATTCCTAGGTAGTGGGTATAAGCCTATTAGTTTCAAAATATAGTCCATTTTAATGCAAATATTAGCTTCCATTTGGCTTCACCAATAGCAACACTCCAATATTTATCTCAGAGGTGGTAACAGTCCCCTTTCAGTGCTTTGACGTCAACATCAAAAATTCCTAGAGCTAATAAATAAAAATTTCCAGAAATAGCAAAAAAAAAAAAAAATTTCTAGAGCTCTCAATTTTCATGGGGTGCTTGCTGGGCTTGGGCTTTTTCCTTCCCTCTCAATCCTGACTTGACTTTCTCTATCAGTGCAATAGGTGTGGTTTTGTGGTGGGTGGAATCCTGCCACAGATCTTTTATAAAACCATCTACTTCCTTTCCATTCACTGTGATGTATTCCATAAAACTCTACAAAGGTAGACACCACTTGGAGATATAGATATGAGATTAGAGGGTTAGAGATGGGTTTTCAAGTTCCTCAAAGGACTTCCTATTAATTTGTTGTCGCATAGCCTGCTCCCCAACTGCCCGCCCACCTATTGGTCCCCAAGTGACTGAAGGAAAGAGTTGTGGTCAGCAGACACCAAGCTCGTCCTGACTCCACCTTACTCAGGTGTCTTCGCTGCTTTAACCTCCTATTGACCAAGAAATGATGGAGAGAACAGGGCAGGCTGGAACCTACAGCAAAACCAGATATACAGAGTGATGCCTCTCCAAAATTTCAGCGAGAACGAGCAGCTGGTTAAAAATACAGAAGCCTACGCTGAGATTGAGTGGGCTAAATCCTACTAAGGCCTAGACATCTGCATTTTTAATAAGCACGTCCCTATCCCACCCCTATATTCTGATGTAGGCGGCCTTCCGCCTTCAGCTTTGAAAAATGCATAAAGCAGTGACAAAGCATTCATCTGCAGGGGAGAAAAACACGCACATACACCAACACAACAGACACATCGCTCCACGTTGACATTCACCTTCAGACGGTAAGTCCTGGTCAGTAAGCAGGAATACATCTGACCATGTGCCAGCAATCACTGCCAACAGCCACACTCAACATGTCCGCTCAGAGACTCCACATGCGATCTATTCTAATACATGTTAAATAAAGGCAACATTTCTGAATTCTGTGAGATTTAAGGTATGCAATTATTTTATTTCCTTGGCCTGACAGCATAATCTTCATTATACAACCTGCAGCTGACAATTGACAGATTTCCCCCACAGGAAGGACCCTTTCCATTAGCAGAGATGAATTGAAATGTCATGTCTGAGTGCAATTCCTGTTCCCCAACCCCCACCCGTATAACCCCTAACGTGAAAACAATCAGAATCAACAGAATCCCCATGATTTACTAAAAGTCACCCCCTCAAACTTTTCTAACTAGCAGCTGCAGAAAATAAAAACCCCAAGGAGGGAAGCAGCTGGCCATCACTGAGCGTTTCTGGGCGTGTGAGACTGAAGGGACAGCAGGGAGGGAGGCATCCCTTTAGCCTGTTACAGGAAATGGTTGAGGCTCATTAAAGTCCAAAGTAGGTGTGGAACAAGGGGCACCAGCAAGAGGGAGCAGGTTAGACAGAGATGTTCAAAACTTCATTGATTCCAGTTACTGCTGTCGAAACTACCTTCATACCCACCATGTCCTTCACACCTGGCCCATTTTCCAATAGTAAGAGAGCTCCACCTAAACTTCTGTCTGATGTCTATCCCAGCACTGGGGATGGTGCTGTGGTGTTGGTGTGTGAGATGAGAACTGGGACTGGGGAGGAGGCATGGAGACAGGCGACAGCGGGGCACGACGCTTGAATTACAATGTGTCTCTTTTGGTCCTCAGGAGTGGTCCACCACCAGTAGTCCTAGAACATTCCCATCCCCTTCCTCTACCTGTGTTGTGCAAATGTCAAAAACAGAATCTCTGTCCAAAGGGAAGGGAGAGCAGGAAGTTGGTGCTGGTCCACAATCATCTCTGGCCCCAACTCACCCACCTCCTGACTCTTCTATGAAAAAAATTCACACAAAAATTAATTCACAGCAATGCCATGAAATTAGATCATCTCCATTCCTCTAGCAAAGCTAATCCAACAGCTTTGTCTTGACATGCTTTCTCCCTGGGCTGAGGAAGCAGCAAAAAATAACGATTGAGCAGGTGAAAATATGATGACGGTGCGTGCGGTGTAGTATTTCCAGATGTCTTCACCTTCTGTTTCCTCCGTAGCGGGAGCCCCCCCTTTCCCCAAGTACCCCATACACCCCTCCCCCTCCCCCCGAGTCCAGGTGCTCCCATCTGCTGGGCTTCCACCACTCACTTCCCATAGACACTCTCATCACTGTAGGCCACGTACAGAAAATAGTCTTCCTCGTGGTTGTCCTAGGGGAAGAGTTAGGAGGAGAGTTTAGAAAACACAATCAAGCTCATTATCTCCAGGACTCTTGAACCTCACAGAACCTTATAAAGTGGGTATTGAAGGTATCATTAGACCCCATTAAAAGGAGGAACAAAGGGTAAGCAGAAGTGGTCGGAATTTAACTTGGAGTTCACAAACAAAACACCTTCATGGAGATCATCATACACAGAGGTAGCAGGGATACGAACATGACTAGGGCATGTTCCTTCTAGCTCACTCTAGCTGGGGACACAGGCACAACAACACATATATACTAAAAAGGGAATCTATGCTGTGGAATAAAAATTAGAAGGATCAGAGAAGTTTATTTGATTCACTGATGGGGCACAAGTAGAAGGCAGCATCTTGTATGAATTCCTTCAAGGAATAATAGACTATTAGGTGACATAGCATGATGTCACATAAATTATTCTCTCCAGTTGAGTTTATGTGTTAGGACCAATCAATTTAAAGATTTTGCCTTAATTTTAAATTTCAGTTTATTTGGAATGTCTTCAATCAGAGGCCGTTTCCTGCTGTTTCAATAAAGACGATCCCATATTAAAACACTAGCAAGGCAGGACTGAAAAAGAGAATTCAGAAGGACTGAATCTAGTAGCTGCTTCATCTCTAAAGGACAAGTGGTATCTAATCTCCCAGAGCCTCACACTGCCGTGTGTAAGAGGATCCTGATAGACAACACCTCCTGCCCCACTTCCCAGGTGTGTTATCAAAATGCACTGGGACAAAGGCTGGACAAGAGCAGACTTCACGGTATTGTTGTGACCAGGACCATTACCTCATACAGCTGGCCCATGGTAGCGCTAGTGGGAGGGATAGTGTTGTTCACAAAGAAGAATAAGGCGTCCTCAGGTCTCAGGTGGATCCTCTTCCGAATTAAGAAGTAGAACTGGCCAACTGGATGAAGGAGGAAAAGTTTTAGAAAAAGAAGGCAAGAGGGAAGAAAACAAGGAATTAGGAGAAGGTAAGACCACCCCCAAAAAATCTGCTGCACCTATTCCCTTTCAAGTACCACCTTTATGCACCATCTGAACAGAGCCCAATACTGTCCGATAGCTGTAGAAATAAAAGGTAAAACTCAAAGAAGCCTCATAGTCTCTGACATGCCATCAAGGAGTTTATTTCTTAGAAAATAGGAATTTCCCCTCCTTTACTCAATTTCAGACCTAATGTTAGCGTATCTACTCAAAGCCTGAGGACAACTTTGAGGGAACAGCATGTACTTGTGCATCCAGACAGAAACATTCCTATCATTGTCTAATCTGAAACACACTTCCATGCCCACTCCCACCCTAACACAAACTAGTGATGGGAAGAGGTCTTCCGGATGGTATTCTTAGCACCATCACTCATCCCAATGTTGGGGCGATGAGTGGGGTTCAATGCTTTCCCTTTTACTGGGCACTCTGAAAAAGTTCTAGAAGGCAGGTATTCAAATCTAATCACTCTGGAGCAAACATACTACAAAATCTTTCCAGTGTCTCCTGGATGCACTGGTTATTCCAGTAAGAACCAAAGTGAAGAACAAATATATCATTTACAATTCCAAACATTATCTACAAAGCATTAACAAAGAAACATAGCTTGAGGAGACAAAAGTATTCAGCTGAGAATCTCTAAACTGTGATCCTTCCAAGAAACCAGTCCGGTTTTCCTTTTGGAATAAATTGGTTTCAGAATAACAAAGCTGAATTTAAGTAGTTTAAATAATGAGTATCTGATCTTCTCTTTCCATGTTTTGCACTTTGCTGTGTCTAAATCAAACAAGGCACTACGATGGGAAATGCATAAGGGAACTGGTGATGGGGAAGAATGGTGTCACCATTTTTGAATCACTTAACTCTGGAGAATCCCACTTTCTTCAACCCTGCTTCCTCTCAGTTTCCCAGTCTCACATGCAGGAAGGACTGGGAATGCTTTGCCATGGGAGCAAGGGTCAGGGAAAGGGAGAGCATTACCAGTGAGGTCAGAGGGCACTAGATACTTCCTCTTGTCCAGATCAGGCACCCTGGCCTTAGGAGCTTTCTCCACGATCACCTGCAAGGAGAGGCAGAGAGTGGGAATGAAAACTACAAAACACAGTCTCGTACTTTTTCCTTCCTCATCCTACGTTGCCCTAGCTGAAGTGAGTTTGTCTAGGCCCAATATAACTTTTCTATTTCTTACTCGCCTTTACCCCTTACAAAATCTATGGGGAAATGGGTTTTCTTAGTAAGGTTGTAGTCTTATTAATGCAGTAACAAGAGGATGGATAGAGCATGTGATGAAAAATAAAGAAAACCTTGATTTTAAGTAATTGCAAGTTACATCTAAGGTATACTATAGGATATATGCTTTCTTCTATGTAATTATAGCGTTAAGAAGGTTGTTCACGTCTTCTCAGATGGTCCGGAATACCTATTAGTTTTGTTCTTTCTTATAAACAGCACTTATTAAAGCTATAGATAACATGGTTTAATTTGATACTTTGTCAAAATTTGCAAGAATGACTGCAAAAAAATATGTTCAAGACAGTATTTTATTAAGTGAAAAAAAGTCAGTAGTAAAACAGTTCTTATAGCATGATATTCTGTAATATGATGTCAGTGCAATAACCCATTTATCAATATTGATTATGTTAGGATTTCAAGGGATTTCCAATGTTTACATTAAATATTTCTACAATACTCTAGTTTTAAAAATATATATTTCCAGGCCGGCCGAGTGGCGCGGTGGTTAAGCGCTGGCCTAGGAAGCCAGCGGCCCCGGTTCGGTCCCACATATGAGGGCCAGTGATACTGCCCTCAAAAAAAAAAAAAAATTTCCGTAATGAAAACGATGAAGCTATGCAAAAATTAAAGACATTGTATGCATTGAAATTTATAAAAGTTATATTTAAAATTTAAAATATTAATTTAAACATTACATTTAAATTTAAATATATATTACAAAATATATTTAGTATTTATGGATTTATGTTATATAAATTATATAATATATTTAATTTAAATTGTACATTTTTAGAATATATTGTAAAGCCATGAGTTTTATATTTTTAGTTTACGAAATATCATCATCCTAGGTAGAAGAAATGGGAAGTATAGAAAAGTTAAACATGCAGAAATAAACAGTGGATAAGTATCCCTAGTAGCTGTGATCTTCAAGAGCACACTTCACCTCTCTGAGCTTCAGCATTCCAATGAGTAAAGAGATGATAACTTTCCAACATGTTTTACAAAGTCATGGTACTGACCATGAACTTGAGTAATCCATAAAATTTTATGTGAAAATGCTCTGTAAATTACACAGAACTATCTAAATATAAGGACTGGCTGGGGGGGGGAGGGGGGTTGAAACTTTTAAATATAAGGGAACAAGTTAGTGAAAAACTTCTGTGTTTACAGAGAAAAAGAATCCCATACCAGAAGACCAGGGGAACCATGATCACACTTAAAATTAAAAACTGTAGTAGTGATGTGGTAACCAAAAATTCAAAAGAACAAGTAGGAAGAGCTTCAGGAAGAGACCAGTAGAAGGCCCAACAATGAGGATGAACAGGAGGTAGCAGGTTACGAAACCAAAGGGAAGCAGGACACAGCACTGTGTCTAGCAGGAGCTAAGACCTGGCAGTTCCAGCTCCAATCAAGAGATGGAAACCACAAAAAAGGAGCAGAAAGAGAGCAAATAAAGCCAACTGCAAAGAAAATATCTGCAGGAGAGGAGGGATTTGGAGGGGAACAGGAAGAGGGAGGGTAATCATTTAGGTCCTGGTTTACAAGAAAATACTTCGGTTTTCAGGAATTCCCAACTCTACTCAGTGTACTTTGCCTGTCTGGGTCTCCTCTCTTGTTTTTCTGTGAAACAAAATGTAGCTAATACTTCTTAGGGCTGTTCATGAATTTAAAAAAAGAAAATAGACAATCTGTTCCCAACAGTTTCCTGTTATGTTGCAGATTTTCAATACACTGTAGCTATTAAGATCAGTGCAAGAGCCCATGAAACCCTCCTCTCAAGGCACAAGCACACCTATTGAGGCATGGCAGCTCTAGAGATATTGTCGGGGTTAAGCTCGAGTTATGTGAGCAGTTCAGAGTACGTCACTGCTTTACCACCAACGGTCCAGGGGCTTTGAAAATCATTTCCTCCAACCCCCTCTTTTTTGTAAACAGGATGCTTTAGCACAGCAAGAGTAAGGATTCTACCTGGAACTGGAATCAAAGCTCAGAACTCAAGAGAGCAGAGCTCTTCCTCCTGCGTCACAACTAAAAAAACGGTCAGAGGCTGAGTCCCTAAGGAGCAGTTGGAAGGCTTATCACTGGTTAAAACATAACTGGAGGGACCACAAGATTTGACTGATGGTCCGAATAGTTTACAAATTATACAGTTTTGTAAAACATTTAACACCAAACTATGAGCAGGAAAAGAATAGTGGGGGTGGGAATTATTAACTGAAATATTCTGGGTGAATGCATGTAAATGATTGAAATGGGAAGTGTTTGGTTTTAAGGAAAACAATGGAAATTTTAACTAGATTTAGGAACAGGTACATTTCAGAGTTTGTAACGTACACAGAGCTGCTGGAACTGAGCCTCATACTACTCTGTGAACTCTTAAGGAAAGAGTTTATTTCTCTATTTCCAGTACCTAACAGTGTGAGGTACACAGTGCACACTTAATTCTGTCTAAAAGAACTGCATTAGAAATTGAGAAATAATATAGCCTACAGGCTACAATCCAGGGTCTGCCACAGACCAGCCACGTGAAACCTTTCGAAGTTGCTTCATTTCTCTGTGCATCTGTAGGATGGGGATTATAATGGTGTGAGGGTTATATGAATGACTATAGTCACCGCTCTCAGGATACGCCCAGGTGGCATTATATGCTATCAATAAAAGTTACTTGTCAATTTATAGCAGTCATTCAAGGTCCAGGAACCAGGAAAGTAATTAGTGTAGGATCTTTTCTATGTGCAATTCCCAGGGAATGAATGGAACCAGCCCTCAAGTCTCCACTTCCTTATAGAAAAAGGGCTGGCAAGGGGTTTATACCGCTGGCCTAAGGCCTAGGTTGCTTCTGGTAGCTGTGAGACCAAGACAGATTAAGGATTGGAGAGGAGGCCCAAAGACTGCCTGCGGGTCAAGAAAGCACATCCTATCATCGCAATTCCTTTTCCTGTACATTATTTATACCATTTATCTTAATGTCCCTGCCTGGAGATAAAGAGCACAATCATAAAGACTCTGCTCCTCCATTTCCAAAATTCAAAGGCTGCTGTTTCCCTCTACCACACCTAGAAGTCAGATTCTGCCTTCCAATTCGGCTGCGCAGCCTACAGGAGAGAAAAACCAGGCAAGTGGTGGGGGAGGGGGGCAGGGGAAAAACGCCCGGATGCAGAAAAGAGCCCTGAATATTGCTCCTCGGTTCCTCCCCACCGCCTGCACGAGATGTTAAGTACATACACCAGGGTTCCAAACGAAGAGAGAAAGGCCTCGGTCCTTCTCGATTGTGCCCAGGCACCATCTGATCAGATACCAGGTACCGGAGGAAGGCTGGCTGCCCCCACAGCCGCCGCCGCCTGAGCCAAGAAGGATGAGGCAACGCGGCTGTTTGCGCAGAGAACGTGACCTTGTTTTCCCAGCACTGTCTGGTGGCACCCACCCCCGACCCCGACTCCCCATCCTCGCAGGACAGAAGGGCCCACGGGCTTCCCCACCTTTCCCTCCCAAAGCCAAGTTGATTAAGGGAGAGCCGGCAAGGTATGGGAGCAAGCCCCATTGCATTAGTTATTCCCCGCAACACGTCTCTGCCATCTCAAAGGCGGCACGTGTACGGTCCCGACCTCATCCTCCCCGCACCGAAGAGCCACATTGTGGGCGCATCCCACCCTAACAGCCTCTGAATCCTGCTGAGTCATCCAAATGCAGGCTCCGCTCTGAGGCAGCCGGCCGCTCCACAGATGGGTACGGGCCCCGGGGATACGGGTTTTTCAAGGGCCGCAGTCGGAGCGTCTGCTCCGCTGGCTCTCCTCGCAGCGAAGGCCGCCGGTCAGGGTTAAGTCACTGTAGGGACCGGCGTCATCTCTGGGCCTTGAGGCAGCCATCACGGCTCCCCCGCCCCCCACCCCCCAAATCGCGCCCTCCCCCCGTCCCCCACTCCCCTGACACTCACCGGGACCCTATCGGGGTATTTCTTCCGGATCTTTTCTCCTTCCTTTTTCCGATACTCAAATGGATGGTCCTCCTTATACTGGAATTTCATGATGAACCGCAGGGTTTCTAAAATCCCCGGACGGGGCCTTCCTCCCTCGCTGATGATTGCGTCTCTCGGGTCTGGCTTCCCACCGCCCAATCTGAATCTGTCTCGGAATCGCTGGAGAGACGGCAGCGCCCGTCGCCACGCGGCTCGGCAGAGCTTTCGAAGAGATCTCGGGTGCCCTCGCTTTGCAGGTGGGGTATGACCAGGTGAAGAATTCCGGGTGGCTTTTCCCTAGAGCTGGGAACACAATAACAACACGGCGGCGCGTTGGTGGTGTGACGTCACGACGCCCCGCCCCTCGCCCCGCCCCCGCCCCGCCCCCGGCGATGTGGACGGAGCGGACTGGGGGTGGACAGACACTGTCGACCTCACTGTATTCTTTTTCTATCTAAACTTTTCCTGAACAGAGTTTATTGAGACTGGGAACAGCTTTGACTTCTTATTTTATGGATCGTGCAACAAGGTGGTTCTACAACAGAAAATTTTCTAAAGATGGTTTTTTTCCCTCTCCCTCGCAGGTTCTTGGTTGGGCGCGCGCGCGCACACACACACACACACACACACACACACACACCCACACCCACACCCACACCCCAGCTACACACACTCACGGAGAAAAATCCAGCTACACACACACACACACACACACACACACACACACACACGGAGAAAAATCCAGCTTTTTCCAGTTTGCTGGAATCTGGAGTCTGGGCGAAGGGGGAATGTGGGTCCTGGGGTTTTATTTGGCCGGTGCAGACGTGTCCGGCGCTTGCATTTTGCCTTTTGCTCCTTCACTGGTGCCCTCCGGGGACTTCGGGAGCAAGGCTGGCGTCCTCTGACCGTGACCCTTCCTTCACCACGTTGGCGTCACTTTGTTTGGGTCCATGCCGCGTATTGCAATTTGTTCCTGGAGCAGGAACGTAAACAAAACGTGACTCGGGAATCTGAAAAGACCTATTAGGTAAAGGACATCTTTACCTAATTACAGCTAAAGATGTAATCAAGGTCCAGAGAAGTGGTGTCAGTCTTGACCACTGAGGGGTTCACGCCTGTTTAAATATAGAAATGATGCACTTTCTCCTATTAACGCAGAAGTTGAGCCTGTCTTACGGAAAAGAAAACATCAAGTGATCTAAGTGATTATTAACTCCGTAGTTCTCAAACATTCTTTTTTCTTGTGCAAAAAATCACTTGAAGGATAGTACTACTGGTTAAGGATCCCCAAAGTTGATAAAGTGCCACCTGAAAAAGGGGAGTGGACGACTCTGGTGTGTGGGCCAGGTGCCAGTGTCACATCCCATTGGCCCTCCCCTTTTTCCACCAAGAATCCAAAGGACTCAGGCCTTTCCAACCACTGCTCCTGGCAGTGATTCCAGGAACTTATGATTGGGGACAGAGGAAATTGTGAAAGATACGGGTGAAGAAGGTCTGGGTTGCTCAAAACAAGGAGTCCTGAAAAGTATATTAGAAAATTGCAGCCCCTGTCACCTACCTTCTTTTATCAAGGTCTCAGTGTCTCTGATTTAAAAAAACAAATCCACAAAATGAAACAGTTTCATTATTGAAACAAGGAAAATGAGTTGCATAGCCCTACTTCCTGTTGTTAATTATTTTTCTCCATGACATCTTTGAATCCTTTTTATGTATGAAATTCCAGGAATTATGTTATCACATTATATGTTTATAATTCTTATTCCTTATTTTTCAAACTGAAATTTTCAGCTCATGTTAGCTTTGATACAAAATAAAGCTAAATCTCTCAAAGGAGTACCTTACAATCAGTTGAGAAAAGTAATTATGATGGAGATTAATATTTTAAGACTGTTGTTCTATGATCAAATCTACTGGAAACAATCATAGCTAGTTACAAATACTGATTTCAACTTTTAAAAATACCTAAGAACAGTGGCAATTTATATATGAAAAATAATTTGGAGATGAAATTGCAATGAATCCTTCTGCCTCACGACTTTATGGTAGAATACCCAATCTGTCAACTTTCAAAGTTTGCTCTCTACCTGTATTCTTAGCATAATATTTAAAATACTACACAAAAGGTAATATTCTTTTAGTTCATATGTGGGAAATTCTAAGGAAAGATTCCGATTAGTCTTTTATAAGTCACCTGGCCTTCTAAATGGTCAAGGCAGTGACAGTCTACGATTGGTGGATCCCACTAGAAGAATGACGCAGCATTAGTGTGAGAGGAGTAGTTTCCTAAAAAGCCATGCATACCTACCCCCTCAAAAAACAAAAAAAATGAGAAGTAATGAACATGGTATTATCGAACGAACAATAATACATCATTATATGTCCAATAAAAAAGATAAGCACACAATGCTTTCAGAGCATATTAAAAGGATACAGAAACAAGTGGGATAAAAATGGATTCCGAGAAGGTGCTGCCTGAATGAAGGCTCAAATGTTTTACAGGAATTAGACAGAAAAAAAATAAAATAGAAAAATGTTACAGGAAGAGCCTTTGATAATATCCAATGACTAGAAAGAAGAGCAATATGTATAGGGAAAGAAGTAATTTAAGTAACTTAGTATGCCTGGAACATAGAGTACAAAATATGAGGCTAGAGAAATAAGACCCTTTTTTGAGGATGACATTTCAATGATATATGATCAGGGGCTTACAGTAGCCACTGTTTTAGTTTTATAAAGTCCAAATTTGCAGTCTAAATGTGCCAGTCCAAGATAAGAGGGATAAAGAAGATGACAGTCAGGGACTCAAGATACATAGACAGGGATAGAGGTAAATCTAAAAATAGAGTTGGAGGGAGTTCATGGCATTTCAGTCCCTAGTTTCGGATAGTCTGTGTGCTATTTGGTGACATATTACTTGTATTTATATCCTCAGTGCTTTGGATACAAAGTGAAGATTCAAAAAACGCGTAGTATGTCATAGTCAAGAAAGCAAAGGGTAGACTTCTGATTTAAGATGGTGGATTGAAAAAGATGTATTTGTCTTTGTTGTCTCCTGAAACTCCACTAAATTAAGAGTGTCATAGGTTGAAATATGTCCCCCAAAGAAATGTCAAAGTCATAACCCCCAGTATCTGTAAATGTGACATTAGAAATAGGGTCTTTGCAGATAATCAGAAGATGAGGTCATTAGGGTAGGCCTTAGTCCAATATAACTGGTGTCCTTCTAAAAAGGGGAACATTTGGACAAAGAGACAGACATGGGAAAAGGAAAGAGGCTTTAATATACATGCTTTATGTATAGTATGTGTATATGCATTAATCTGCACATAATATAATGTATAAGAGTATGTACTCGGGCTGGCCAAGTGGCGCAGTGGTTAAGAGCTGGCTTAGGACACAAGTGGCCCCGGTTCGGATCCCACATATGAGGGCCAGTGACACTGCCCTCTACAAAAAAAAAAAAAAAAAAGAGTATTTACTAATTTTATCATCATTTTACAACTTAAAAATGATTAAGTGACTACACCATGATTGCACACGGAGTAAGGAAAAAGCCCAAAAGCCTGGTTTCAGGCTCTTATTCATTACTACTCTTTTTGCTACTACCCATTATACTCATCTAATTAAAATTATGATGTAACTATGTTTAGAAGATAGGAAGCATAAGAAATATTCAGATGTGTCATGGTAGCAAAGGTAGGGATCATGGTAATAAAAAGGGGCTAAATTTTGTTTTTTCTATAATGGCAAGTCAATAGATGATGCTCCAAAACTGAAAATAAAAAATGAAGAATAGCAATATATGTATATGTATACTATTTGTTGAAATGTAGATTTTACAAAATCAGTTAAAAAGTAGGGAGTATGTATACATGTACATGTATAGTGGGACGGTCCTATTTTTCTTTGCAAGCCTTATAGAGCTCTTTAATTTTTTAATCTTCATGAATGCTTACATTTGATTAAAAGGAATAAAATCAAATTTAAAAATAAATGCAAAAGGTTTTTCTGTTTGGTGTTTCAAGTCTGTGGAAGTTGAGTATAAAACCAACTCAGACATTCAGATCCCTGCAAATTACATCACTTCTCTGCAATTCAGCCTCCAAAGCTGACAAAAGGGAACACATAGTTTGGAGAATTAAATGGTGCCCTGTAGGCATTCAAGTGGCTATTACTTACCATTTATTTGGCTTTTGATGGACTTTTGTCCCCTTTGAATTGGCTGTGTATTCATGTACTTTAGTATTTACCGAATGTGGATTTGCAACCCTTTTGAGAGAAGGAGAGAGTAGTACTCAACTTTACCACCTATAGTAATTAGTATTAACATCCTATAGGAGAGCAGGTTCTATCTAGTGCAAGAGGGGAGTACAAGAGAGAGCCTGTGTAGGCAAGTTTGATATACAAACTGGTACTCTAGAAAGGTCTAGGGACTTGGAACATTGATATCATTTGTCAATCAAGGATAGGAATAGCCAAAAGGCAGCATAAACAATTAAAGAATGACTAGCATGAAACTGAAATAAGAGGGGTAAATTGAGACTGCCTTATTTCATAACTTTGCCTATAACTCAGCTTTTATGAAAGAAATTGAAAAAGTATGCATATTCTCTGTGGAATACTTCAGTAGCCATAATGGTCTCCCTGTCTTCTACATTTCACTTCTGTTATTCACCCTCTAGAGACAACCAAAACAGCATACAAGTTATATGATCTCTTTTTCTCTTCAAAAACTTGGTTTGGGCTGGCCGAGTGGCTCAGTTGGTTAAGAGCTCACTCAAGAGTGCAAGCTGAGCTCTGAGCAACAACAGTTCGATGCCCAGCCCGAGCTGAGTTGTCACTGAGCTGCCAACAGGTAGCAGGATGGCTCAGCTAAAAATAAAAACTTACAATGGTTTTCATAGACTATAGGATAAAGATCAAACTGCTTAAGTTCCTAAGTAATGCCTTCCATAAGCAGATGTCAACCTGTCTTTCTAGATTCATTCTTATTATATCACTCTTGAAATTTTTAACATTCTCCATGACTCACATTCTCATATTTGTATCCTTGCTCATAGACAGAAAATGCTTTTACTGTATATTTGATGTCTAAAATTCTATCATCAGTCAAGTTTCAACTCAAATACTACCACTTTCATGACACCCTTTCCAAACTCAAAGTTATAAGGAATTCTGAAGTGGAAAACACTGTAAATCTGGCTTAACCAAAGTGTAGATGCCAAAAAAAGGCCATTGGACAACATAACAAAGAGACAGCATGTAAAACATTTTCCACAGTTGAGCTCTCAGTGTATCTTGGACAATCCATAAATCACTGAAATTGTTTTCTCAGTCAGTCTGCTCAAGGGCAGACTTCCCATCATGGCCTTTTTATTGCTTTCCAGCCAATCTGTATATCCAAGGAACAGAAACCAAAATTCACTGTTCCCAGACTTTGCAATTTTTCTCTTTTGTCTCTTAAATGGGTTACAAAAACCCCATTTTTGCTTTATTTCCATACACCCATATACAAGTAAACTCCTAATGTGTTCATCAGACCCTCTAATAAAGGTCTTCTAGGCCACATCTACAAAGCCAACTCCAGTGTCCAAACCACAGACAAAACCAGTCATCACAGCCCAATCTCCTCTCAGACCCGTCTTCTCCCAGAAAGGAAAGCCTGTATTGTCCAGTGAAAACTAATATATGCTGGCCTTTCAGGTCTCTCAGAGATTAGCAGCTTTGTGCTGTCAGTTATTTCCTGCTATGTTGATATTGACACTTCCTTTCAGATATCATTATCAGACTAGACACAGCCCAGATTGTTTGCAGGAGTTTCGGTTTTGGCAAGTAAAAAGCGATGGAAAAGGTGGTTTTTTTGCCCAGTGTAATCACCTCCAGGTTACCCAAAGTAAGCTGTCCAGGACGGGCCATGCCGCTTCACTGCCAAGTTGCCGGTCTATATACAATGTGTCATTTGGGCTGAGAAAGAGGTGGTAAAGAACCACTACTGCTTAACATAAGAAAAAATACCTAGAGAATAGTGGTGTAGAAATCCCACTTCCTAACCATTTTGATATGTTTTTTCAATTTGAGCACAACTGGGAATTCTGTTGGAAAAATAAAACAGGAAGTATCATCCATTTCATCACCACCCTCCACCCCCATGTTTATTTTCAGGCTCTCATCACTTTTAACCAAGATTTTAGAGTATGCTCCTAAGTAGAATGAGGATCTTCCTTCTTCACACTTCAGCCAAGACCTCAGACTTTCATCAGAGCATCTTTCCAAAATGTTGATCACATTGTGGCACTCTACTGCTAAAAACGTTAAGTAGCTCCTGATCTTCTTCAAGTTCAGTGTCTGAATTACTTATTACAAGACTTAAGAATGTGACTTTTCTTTTTCTTCAGCTCTATACTGTTTCTCCATTTTACAATATATAATTCAGGTTGAGAAGGAAGGGAAGCCAAATAGATGCTAATAGCTCTTGACAAAATGGGAGGGTGACAAGAGTAAACTCTCCACTTGGCTGAAGAGAGGGGCAAAGGGACAGGGAGCGGTGGGTCAGAGAGATCTGTTTAGAATAAAACAGGATTCCTTCCAAGATATTTTTATACCTTTCGACATTTTGACTCAAGACCCTCGTATCTTGAAGGAGTGATGAGCCAAGAATATTTCATGGAATGCGTGATAATGAAGTGATTCATTGGGCAGTGGCAAAACAAGGTCACCTCAGGTGCCATTAACAACCCATGCATTTCAACAATTTCCAGGGACAGTTTGATAAATGACTCAGAATAAATGCAGATCCCTGGTGGGTTATACTCAGAACATTTTCCCTGTGGCTGGGCTGAGTGAGGATGCCTCAAAGAATGGATTTAATGAGGTGCTGCACTAATCAGCCATTCCTGGACTGCGTCGCGTCTCCCTGAGTACGGAGTTCATTCCCTAATAAATGAGTCTTCTCTAATGCTCCTTACCTCTACACAGAACATATTAAGAGGAATCACATATCTTTAACTGTTTACCTCAATTAACAAATATTATTGATGAAATAAAACTAGCTACTTCAAGTGTGACTTAGCAGTAACATGGCAAAAGGACAAATCAGAACCATAGCAAGCAGGTGAACATTAGATGTCCATACCGAGAATAACAAGTACATGTGCGTAATTCTTTACAAATCTGGTCATATATACTCAGCTCATTTTTTATCATCACAACAATCTTGTGAGGTGTCATTTTCTCCTATCTTACAGATGAGAACACTGTGCTTTAAAGACTTCAGTGACTTATCTAAGGCCACTGCTGAGTAGTTTCTCCCAAAATATTCTTTACTTCCTCAATTTTCCAATAGTAGTACATTTCCAAAAATAGTACATTTTGGAGGTAGTATGTTAGGTGGATAGCTTAGAGTTACACAGCTGTATGGTGCCTTGTGAAGGATCTTACCCAGGCTTTGTTCACTTAATGCGACAGGAATTGGAGAGGTGAGCGATAGGCTCGAGTTAAGAGAATGCATTTTCTACCATGGCTCCACTAGGGGCCAGTAAAGACCACCACTAGAGACTAGTGTTTGTCACAGTAGACATTTGATTTTAAGTGATCAAAGCAGAAAGGAGGAAAAAAAGCAAAGCAATGCTATTCTTTCAGAGTTAGAAAATGGTGTGTGTGTGTGTGTGTGTGTGTGTGTGTGTGTGTGTGTGTGTGTGTGTGTTCACAGGGCAGAGGAACTGAAAAATGAATAGAACTGTTACTGCACTCGATGTGGTGTCTCACACCATTGGTGGGAAGGACCAGCCTGAAAGAAAGCCCTTGATATTTGGCACTTCAGTGCTATAGTGTGCCCTCCTACCCCATATCTGCAATCCTACCCCTGCATTCTGAATGTCCAGTTAGGCATTACATGATGTCCAAGATTATTATCGTCATTCAGCGTAAAAGTGGGTGTTCTCTCAAGAGGAAGCGTGGATTTGATGAATTATATGTATGGCTGCATTTCTCAAGTGTATTATTATCTATTAGCTGGCAGAGAAGAGCAAAGTGCAATATCATATGGGTAAAGGAACTCAAGAGCTGAAAGAATTTGCAGAAACCTTGGATGCTCTCCTGGGTTCAGTAGTAACAGCATTGCTAGAGGTTAGTTGCAAATTTAGGCTATTGGATGTGGAATGAGAGCTCTCTATTAGAGCTTTCCATATCAGAAAGTACATGCGGCTAGAAATGAAAAGTGGAAGCCATCTTTTCCACCGAAAGATATTTAGATGTCATCCTAAATCTTCTGGGAGTTAGGAAACATTGTTCCATTGGTCTGTCTTTGCCGACTCTGGGGATCCCCTCACCCCACTTATAAAACCAGAGTTCCCATCAGTTTGAAGAGTGTTCTACTTGAGGAGCTTCTTTCTCCAGGGGAGGCAGCTGCTTTTCTTCTGGCACAGGGGGTAGATCGGGTGCTTTCTGCCCACATCTTGCGACGGTGAAGCGACTCATGTGAAGAGCTTCCTCATACCCGGGGAGGGGGTCGGAATGGGAGGGCAGCTGGCCCAGGGAGCCATGGGAGTGAGTCACCGCCAGGATCCTCCGAGCTGCAGGGCCAAACACTGACTGCAGGGCTGGAAGGGAAGAAGGAACTGGCTCAAGTAAAGGTGGCATCCTCAGAAATCAGAGTTACAACACACTAAATTTCCTTTGACTTTTAACAAGTGTCCAAACACATTGTCAGCTCTCTGCCACAAATGTTATGAAAATCCTGTGAAGCTTGTTTAGAAACCAACTTCACTTTCTGCTAGAAGATCCTGTATCCTCAATCTAAATTGTGTTCCCATATCTCACAGCCCTGTCCTTCCCCCTTTACAGACTTAGAACCCTTTACACTAACCCACTGAAGCAAATATTTATTTCTGCCTTATTCATCCTTTCTCAAAAGTGAGAGTGAGAACAGGGAGTCAGGGAAGATGAAAAACAACACACTATATTGTTCTCTTCACAAATAAATACTGCAGTGTGTTGCCACCTGGTATTTACTCTCCAATTTTAGGAAAGAATATAAGGAGAACGGAAGAAAATAAAGTGTTTTATGACAGACCTTCAAGGGTATGTTGGGGCTAATATTTGGTGTATCAAGACTTGGAGAATAAAGAACTGAAAGTACACACAACAAGTTTCTCTAAAGATATAAAAGAGGATAGATAGAAAATGTTGATTTTTACAAAATGCAAAACATTTTTGAAAAAGGAATATGCTCAGGGTTTAAAATAATTTGATCAAAATAACTATTTGTGAACTGGGTAATTCTTTCTGCAAATCATTTCCAGTGTTGTGTCCAACATTTCATTTCTTTCTTCACTCTATCATCAGTCAGACCAATATTTGAAAATACAGCATTTGTGACAGCCCAGGTCATTGCCCTATCGGGCTTCTGGAAATTAAAACCACCCTGAGCTCCAGAATCTTTAATGTTATTCAATCAACGTTTTTATACCGTTGTACCATCCTAACCGTTTGTTTAAACCGTGATTCACCTCCCACGTCTAATGTGAGTGTACTCACAGGTGATCGTGCTTTGAAGAGTGCTGTCATGATCAAAAGCAATGACTGTCACTTCATAGGGGGGCCGGTCCTGGTCTTCTCCATTTTGCTGGCGACTCAGGCAGCAGCGGAAGCACACAGAAGTCAAGCCACATAGTAGAAGCAAAGCGCCAATCACCACCAGCAACCTGCAAGGAGTGCCCGGGGCAGTGAGGGCTCTGGGGTCTGCTTTGGTGCCAGCTTTGGCTTAGTCAGACTTCAATGTCTGCATTTTGATTCTTGTGTGAATATTTTATAGAATAATTACAGAACTTGAACCCCAAGGCTTTCACTTCACATATCTACTTCCTTATTTTGTCAGCAAGAATAGTCAGTTTATTAGAACTATTGGTAAGAGATATAATGTGGTTTGGAGGGGCTGTTTTTTACTATACTGAAGTAATCCCCTCTCTGTGAATATTTCTAGAGCCAACCCTGAGAAAGTACCCAATAATCTGTTCGTGTTGGTTGAAGAGATGGTATTGAAATAGGAAATCCTGGTATATTGTCATAGAGAGAAGTGATGAAATAAATAAACTTTACTCCATGAGACACTAGGTAAGTAGGCTGGCTGTTTCATACATTTTTTTCCCTTCTGCTGTCAAATATTTAAAAACTGAAAATACTAAAAAATAAATAAGTGAAACCTGAGAAAAATGAAGTCCTTTTCAAATGTCTTTCTGAGTATTAAAGGTGAAACTTACCATATATACCAGAGATGTACCCAATCTGTGGTCAGGCAACTATGAAGAAAGAATAAAAATTTTTGCAATAAAAATATAGCCAATACTTGTTATGATTCCAGAATCAGAATGAATTACAATAAGATGATACCTTATTATAATAAAAGCATCACAGGTTATATTAACCTCAGTGTAACCAGCTCAATCTATTGTGAATCGGGATGCCTTAATTAGTGTTTTATACTATACATGGTATTGTGTAAATCACTTTGCAAATCATAAGACAGACTAAAGCAGTGATCATGAAATAGTGTTAATAGAAAATGTAACCATGACCATTGTAAACAGTTATGATGACAATTACCAAGAAAGAACTTCCAATGCAAATTTACAAAGAGTAAGTTTGAAAATGGATGTGAAAGTTAAGATTTGTATATATTTGAGGTCAATAAAATGTAACTATGAAAAATTTTTTTAGCTATGAGCATGAAAGTAATAGAAGTTTGTAATTTTTGTTTTGCAAGTTGTTGCAAAAAGGGCTACCATAAAACCGTAAAAACTCCCACCATAAAAGCGGTCCTAAATTTTCACTTCCAGAATCAAAACTGATATACATATCTGCTGAGACCAAAAAAAAGGGGAAAAAATGTAGAAACCAACATTATCATAATGAAAGCTAATTAAATATTCTGAATTAACTAGGGCAATTATAAACGTTCTCTATAGGGATAAAAAAAAATATGGATTGCATGGGAGAAGGAATGTGGGATAAGCTTGGGAGTAGGAAGGGGAGAGAAAAAAGAATATTTGTTTATCTTCGAAGATGGTAAATTTAATAATACTTTCTGATCTGTTGGTCTATTCAAATCTACTTCTATATCCTTTCTTTGTTTGAGCAATTGTAAAATATACAGCTTGCTTTTTCACTAAACAGTGTCTCCTCTGGGATTTCTCCCATCCCTCCTTTTTTTCAAAGCCCCTTCTAGTTCTATGGTATTATGATCCTGATTCTATTAAAAATCATTCTTCTGTGGTAAGTGTCTAAAACCTCAGAGGGTGTGTGACAAGTAACCAAAGGCATCACCATTTCCCCTGTGACATGGCTATTGGGAAACGCTTCTCTTGGCTAAATATGTGTTTTCCTTAAGCCTGAGCAAGTCTTTTATTCAAACTGTCCCTCCTTTTTTTTTAACTGGTTTACCTCCAAGTGGAATCAATCTCTTCCCTTTTTATCTTTATGTCCACTGTCTACATAAGACCTAATTGTGACAGGTTTAGATTAAGGGATAATTACCTCAAAGTGATAGCTAAATGAAGTCTGCAATAAATATTATCATGCCCTAAAAAAAATAGAAAATGCTTTTCAGCTTTGAAGTAGTGATGCACCCTTGGAAATCACCCAAATATGTCTGCTTGTGACTAAGATATTTACTGAATCCAGTCTGTCTTGATGAGTCACTGAGAAGCATGTGTAAGAAAGTCTACTGCAAATCTCTATGATTGCATAAATTGAGATTAGGTCTGCTGCTTTGATAGGAAGATTGACTTTGGAAAAAATGCTGTCAGCAGTGTTATTTTGAGTGCTTATGATGACACAAATACATGTCTTTATTTCTGTGAGACAAGTGGGTTGAGTTGATGCCCATTTAAGTAGAAATAAAGGAAGTCACAGATATCTGATGACATCTTGCCCCTGTTTTGTGTATTGATGTTTTTGTCTGTCTCTCCTTCCTCCCATTTGGATTCTCCGATACTTACTGTTCAGGACTGACACAATTCTCCTCACATCTTGCCCAAGGAAGCTGTAGGAAGGGAAAGAGTCTCAGACAGGGAAATAGTCTTATCTGCTCCACTCAGCAGCCTGTCATCCCTCATGACTGTGTTGAGTTAGATCAATTAGTGAGAGCAGGGTAGGTATCAGGACAAGGTCATAAGGTTTGCCATGTTTAGGACTGTGTTTTCATCTCTCCCATGCCTATTCAATACTACTTTTGAAGTGGGGGGAACTTGAAACAACAAATACCTAATCTGGTCTTTCTTTCTTTCTTTCTTTCTTTCTTTCTTTCTTTCTTTCTTTCTTTCTTTCTTTCTTTCTTTCTTTCTTTTCTTTCTTTCTTCCTTTCTCTCTCTCTCTCTCTCTCTCTCTCTCTCTCTCTCTCTCTCTCTCTCTCCCCTTCCCTCCCTCCCTCTCCCTCTCTTTCACTCTCTCTCTATCCCCTACCTTCTTTTCTTCCTTTCTTTCATTTTTTTTTTTTTTTGTGATTGGTGGGCATCACTGCTTTTGTAAATGAGAGGAAACATTTATATCAATTTCTTTGTCCTTGAAATTCCCTGATCTGTCCCTCAGGATATTGTTATTGTCTACCTAATTCTTTCCCAGCGCAAACTGAATTCTACCCCAGCATTCTTTTTCATTCCCTCAGTACATCAACAATTCACCAAACAAGAGAAGAAGGGCAGTGGGGGGACTTATTTATTGAATAGCTACTATATGCCAGTCAGACTGTTAAGAACTTTTAATATGTCATAACATGTCATCAAAATAACCATGTAGATGGGTATATTTAACTTTATTTTAAATGGTTAAGGAGGTAAAGCATAGAGGTTTAAATAGCATGACCAACTGCACACATTTGTGGATTTGGCCATAATTCAAATCAAACTCAATCATATATATGTGTTGAATGAATTAATCGAACCAGGGACAAATCTGCTCTAACAATCCCCTTAACATTCCTATCAATTCTCTTCAAATAAACCTTCTGGCAAATAAACCTTCCACTCCCTCTTCTACCTTATATGACAGTTAACTTTCTCCTTCAAAAACCTCTCTAGGTAAACTAAAGGCTAGAAATACCTAAAGTACTAAGCAGATAAAATGCCTCTTTCAGGACTGTTGCGAAAAGACAAAAGAGAAAAGAAGGGATGGGAAGGTAAAGGAAAGAAGAGGAAGTAAAAAGAAAATACAAGAAAAAGAAATGGGTTTTCAGACATTAATTTAAGTGGCACATAGGAAGTGAAACAGACAGCCCACACCCTGCTAGGAGCCGAGCAGGAACCTGATACTACCCAGTTTCTTCACTTGCTCTTCTTAATAGATTTCATAGCTGTGTAAATTTCCCCTTGACAGTTGGCCAGAATCCCTCAGTCCATGACTCCTTTTCCAGCTATTGAGTCACTCAGGGGTTTCTGATTTTTAGTGGGGAGAAATAAACTATCCAAAGTATTTTTAAAGAATTTTCCTTCTTTTGACTTATTTCTGATCTGGAGGCACCTATAAACTTCAAAAATAGTATCAGGGCTGATGTGGGAAACTCCCTTTAGGGAGTTTAGGGAAACTCATAGGATGAGTGATAAGATGCTAAAAAACAGAAATGCACATAAATGTCTCTTCTTAATTGCCGTAGCCATTCTACTTGTATCTATGATTACCCTAATTTCTGTCTCCCTTCTCACTGATGTTGTCATTCGTCACTCCTGCACGATGTAACCCCCTAATACTAAGGAAACATTTTAGTTATTCACTTTCCGCTACCCCCTTAGTTCTATAGATGTCTTTCCTGGTCATTCATTTCCCCCCAGGTTCTTCTGAAAGTTGATTTATCTGAGAAACAGACAAACAAAAGCTTTATCCCTGTGTTTTCGCAACTCACCTGCATGAAGCACACCAGGGCAGAAGCCATCATTGCAGGGGCTCGTATTCCCATTGGACTGAACTCCTGCTTCTCCAGGATCACACGCTGGGGGGTTCTGTTACCTCCTTTCGGTGCTCTGCTCCATGTCTGACTTCTTGACCTAGAAGACTTAAGGAGAGAAGCTTTTCTCAGCAATAAATTCGTTTTTCCTTTTCTCTCTTTCTCTCTTTTTACTCCCCTGGGATTTTATTTTCTGTGGTCTTTCCCTTCCCTTTCATCCTAGATTTTTTTTTTCTGTATTCTTATTTTAGGGTCTCCACATTTGCTTCCCTTTGTCTTCTTTTCTTCCCTTCTATTATCAATCCTTTTTATATGTCTTTAACTTTCTCCCACTGCCCCCCAAAGGAAGACATTTAAGGAGGACACATCAGTCCACTGAATTAGGTATTTTTCTAGGCAATGGTGAGAAACTTGACTTTTAAGAGGATCAAAGGCAGATTGCTGGTGACCCAGTAAGTTCTCTTCTGCATCAGAAAAGGAGTAATACTCTTGGTCCTTCACCACAGCCCTCCAGGGTGACTGTTGAAGGTTGAAAGTCACCCTGCCAATTCCCATTCACCCCACCTCCATGTGATTAGCCCTCCTTGCTCTTTGAAACCCTCCCCTTCACTATGTTGATAATCAACTCCCTTGGTTCTGGGTCATTAGTTTCTAACCATTGCAGTGGGACTGAGAGGTTGCCAAATGAACTGGAAAGCCATCCCATCTTTGGAGACAGCAGGTTTGAAAATGAGAATTTCTGGGTCCTGTCCATGAAATCCCTTGACTTAAATTCACATTGAAACAGATAAATCAGATAGATATATATTTTTTAAAACTGGTTTCCAAGATACCTCCCCACCTCTCTCTCTCTCTCTCTCCTTCCTTCCCTCCCTTTCCTCTCCCCTCCCTCCTTCCCTCCCTCCCTCCCTCCCTCCCTCCCTGCCTCCCTCTCTCCCTCCCTCTCTCCCTCTGTCATTCTCTCTCTCAAATAAAATCTAAGGTAAGAGTAAAAATAAGCACAAATGGAAAGAACACAAGGTATTTATAGAGAAACATAACCACAGGAATGAATGCATGTATAAATGATTTATACTTAAGTTGGTAATCTTTTACTTAATAGAAAGTATTTAAATTTTTAATACTAAATATTTTATGAGAAAATTAGACATAGTTTATAGAGATATATCTATCTCATAAGAATCGAATAAAACTACTTTTCAGATCCTTTCTAACTCTGAAAGTCTAATTTCATTGAGTGATTATTGAGGGGAGTTGTTGGGTGGGATTGATTTTAAGAGCCCTCACACAGCATGACAATGTGACGTGAGAATGGAGAATATAAACTTAATATTTTTTTCCTTAGCTCAGGAAATGAAATAGTGAGATAAAAGCCTATGATTTAAAACCAGTCAGTTCCAAAACTAAATGAGCACTGCTTTAGTTTTTGGAACATAAGGATGATGGAATTAGGATGAACAGTATTTTCCAAATTTCAGCAGACAGCTTGGCAAGGCAGGCGGTATTTTATAGGACAAGGAAAGCCAAACTCTAATCGTCCTCCATTGAGTTATTATATACTACTATGTAGTCCTCACAGTCCTTAATTTTCCCATTCATGAAATAGGAGTGCAATGTCCACTTTACCTGCCCGAGATGGTGTTTCATAGAGAAAATACAATCAGAGACATGAAGGCATTTGATTAGAATAGTCCCATTCAGAGAGCCCTGTGCATGTGTAGCATCATTAACCTTTTCCTTCTCTTTATCTTGTCAGAGAGATAGAAGAACATCATGGCTAAGAATACAGGTAGGTTTTCTGAGATAAAATACTTGCTTTGTCACTTACTAGCAGGGTTACGTTGGGAAAATTATTACATCTCTCTCTTGGTTCACTTTCATTCTATGTAAAATAGGGTAATACTGTAATAATTTTTTTCATATACTTATAGAGACTAAATAAGCTAATGTGTGTGAAATGTATATAATTGTCTTGATATAACACAAGCATTTCATGTTGACTAAGATGATCTTGATTTCCACTCAATTTTACCAATGACCTTCACCTTCATGGATAACTAATGTCCTCCGTGCTTCTCATATGTATTATTACCACGAGCATAATTTATCTTTCCCGGCATTCCAGATCTTGCTATCCTGACCCCATCTCTTCTCCCAGCCAGACTTCACCTGCATGAACAGGTTTGCCAATTCACATGGCTGTTTATTCCTCCCAGTGCCCTTTCCTGCCATGTGATTGCCATCAGCTCTTTGCCCTCCAGCTCCCTAACAGGTTTGAACAAAATAGGATTCTGTAAATGACCTCCTTGTTACTTTTCTTAGAATTACCACTGCCATTTTTTTTTCTCTCTCACACTGGGTTATTCCTTGAAGAAATAGAACATTTTGTTTATCCTAATGAAAGTGACTATGTCCTGTACAATTTTAACTATGAGTTCAGTCCCATAGAAGAAGAAAAAGGATTCAGGTGGGAAGACTGAAGAAGGCCCACAACAGAAAGACAGGTAGCTGAGGTAGAGGGAAATGATCTCATTACTATCCTACACAATCTTGTAGTTCTATTAAGCTTGTGAATCATTAGCTTATACACAAGTTGTTAAGGAGTTGAAGTGGAACCAATGGCGGGTACATGTACACAGGCCTTTTCACCTATGCTTCAGGGAATTGTTATACAATAGCTGTAACAAGTGGGACTAAAAAGCTACTTATTTATGGTTCCTTTGATTACTCTCTTTTTAACCTTCCTTAAATCATGTGACCCACCATAGTTTCCTTTCCTCTCTGTGCCTCAGTGAAATAGAGGTCAGGACTATTATTATTGTGAGACATCAAGTATGAGTTGTAAATTGCTGAGCAGTGAGTTGAGCCATAGCCATGGCTTCAAAAATAGATACTGTGGCAGAAGAAACCAGTTCCATCTTGCAACCACTCCACTAGGAAGTGTCTCTTTTGTATGAAGCAAGATTGCAGCTTGAGTTTGAGTGGCAACTTCAGAAGCATTGAAAGTCAGTAGTAGATTAGATTTAAGGGAGTTTAGCAAAACAGGAGGATGAAGTTTATCACAGGATTATTAGTTTTACGTGCCATGTAACACCACAAATCATATGAGCAGCAATGTAAAGCAGCATTTATTATTTCATAGTGTCTGTGGGTCAGAATTGTGGGAGAGCTCAGCTGTGTCCTCTGCTTAGGGTACCACAAGGCTGCCATCAAGGTGTCTGCTAGGTTGTGTTCTCATATGAAGACTCAACTGGGAAGGAATACACTTCCAAGCTCCCTCAGGCAGAATTCATTTCTTTGTGGCTGTGGGATTCATGTAAGCTTTCTCCTTTAAATCTAGCCAGAGAGAAAGAAGAGGGAGAGAAATTTAGCAAGTTTGGCAATATACCTTATGTAATCACATATACATGGTCACATATAGTCCATCACCTTTGCCACACTCCAAGCCACAAATCCCACCCACATGCAAGATAAAGGGGCAACAAAAGGACATAAACACCAGGAAGCAGGGATAATGAGGACCACTTAAAGTCTGACAAGTGCGTCCAGCTATCTGCCATGTGAGAATTATAGAAACTATCCCCCTGGATCTTTAAACACAGGAGAAACGCAAATGTCCATCAATGGATAAATGGATAAACACAATGTGGTCTATATATACAATAGAATATTATTCAGCTTCATAAAGGAAGGAAATTCTGACACATGATACAACTTAGATGAACCTTGAAGACATTATACTAAGTGAAATAGGTCAGACATAACAGGACAAATATTGTATGCTTTCACTAATATGAGGTACCTAGAGCAGCAAATTCATAAAGACAAAGGATAGAAAGGTAGTTTCCAGGGGCAGAGAGGAGGAAGAAATGGGAGTAATATTAGTCAGGTCCTACAGAGAAACAGAACTAATAGGGGATATATATATATATATATATATATATATATATATATATAGAGAGAGAGAGAGAGAGAGAGAGAGAGAGAGAGAGAGAGAGAGAGAGAGATTATAAGGAATTAGCTCATGCATTTATAGAGGCTGGCAAGTCTAAATGTGCAGTGCAGGTGGCCAGGCTGGAGACCCAGGAAAGCCTGTGATGTAGCACCAGTCTAATTGCTGTCCTCTGGAGAACATTTTCTTATCTGGAGGGAGGTCGGTTTTATTGTTGCATTCAGGCTTTCAAGTTATTGGAAGAGACCCATTAGCATTGTGGAGGGAAATCTGCTCTACTGATTAAAATATTAATTTCACCTCAAAGTACTCTCAGAGAAGCACTCAGAAGAATGTTTGACCAAATAATTGGGCTACTCCGTGACTCAGACAAGTTGACACCTCTAATGAACTATCACAGGAGCTATTGTTTAATGAGTACAGTTTCAGATGGAGAAGAGGAAAAAGTTCTGGAGGTGAATGGTGGTGATAGTTGCACAACAATGTGAATGCACTTAATGCCACTGACCTGTATACCTAAAAATGGCTAAATGGTAAAAATTTTATATTAAGTTTTACCACAATAAAAAAAAGAAAGAAAACCATTTGTTTCTATCAGGCTTGAATAGTGAAAGGTAAAACAAGCTGTGCTGAGGAATCAGATCACTCAGATGACAGTGAGTGCTCTCGCTTTCAAATTCCCCATGTTGTGGCCCCTCAATATGAGTCCCTGGTTTGAAGGAAGTCAAGAAAAATTTAAGGGTGACCTTGGTGTGGGTGTTCCCTACCTCACACTGGACTTTTAACGTCTTCTATGAAGTGCATAGTCTCTGCCTCAGTGATCTAAAAAGTCTCTTCGTGAATCCTTTCGAAAGGTGTTCATACTGAATTTATAATGACACCTATGTGTTTTATTAACTGGCATAATTGAAAGAACAATGAGCTGAGTTCTTGTCTGGCATCAGATAGAAAAGAGAGCTATTCAGCAAACCAATGAAATGTTTTGGGCTTTAGTTCCACTTCCTAAAAAGAATTGAGGTAGGTCTTTGTTAAATTTCTTTGTATTTTAAAAATTCAGCTTATGTTGTCATTGTCTTTATAGTTAAGAATCTCAAGTATCAACTGTCTACTCTTTGCAGAATATTACACAATTTACATGGTGTGCCAGGGTGGTAGGAAAAAACGAGCTGTTCTTAATACAAAGGTATCTACTCTTGCTTTTAAAGAGTTTGTAATTTAGTTGGAGAGATGAAATACATTGATGGAATTAAAAATCAATACGCTGCACTGTTAGAGTATATAAAATGAGGAGAGTACAGAAATCGATAATGTCAATCCTACCTGTATGTATTAAATAGAGGAGGATATTTTTAAAGAAAAAAAAATTGTATTTGAAGGGAGTATAGGATTTGCAGAGCTCATCACCAGGCCCTGGACTGCTTAGTAAGCTTCCTATGAGTGTTGACTCAAGGACAATGGATGATTATGTTGTCTTGGGTCTTGTGAGTGAAGTGTGGAGATGAATATCCGAAGTCTGAGAGGTCTAGTTCAATCTTAGGCCTTCTCTAAAGAACGTAGTTCTTTTTGGTGCTGTGTGCATCTTTGGGTGTTTTAACTACATAGTCACATATATCCTTCTGAGACACTTCTTTTCGGAGCAACCCATAAAGATTACTAGGATATGATGTACACACAAGAAGTATGTGTCTGGTTGCCAGTGACACTGCCCTCTACAGCCAACAACAGCCCCACCTGGAGCTGGGCTGTGCGAGCCCCGGTGACGGTGTGGGCTGCAGCCCCTGCTGCAGTGGGCTGCCATAGGCTACAGTGAGTGGCCCGCAGCCAGCGTGAGCGGCTGGCAACCAAGCGTGAGCTGCCAATAGCCGCGATGAGCGACATCCAGAGGCCAGCGACCGATCTGCCTCATCCGGGAAGAGCGCAATGACGATACCAACAGTGAAGCAACATCCTCCGCAACTAAACTGAAGAACAAGAAGACGGCAACTTGTCTGTTCCCCTTCCCTGATTCCCCAACGCTGTTCCCCTCCCCCAATTCCCCAATAAAAAAATAAAAAAAAAAAAAAAAAAAAAAAAAAAAAAAAGAAGTATGTGTCATGTCCATTTCATCAACAAGTGTATTTATATGTCTTATCTTAATCTACTAGAGTAGTGATACAAAATAACTGAGTGACCATGGAGAATAAGGTATCCTCTTCATTATGATATAATTTCAGTATATATTAAATCATTGTTAAAAACTTTCCTGAGATTTTATTTATGTGACAGTCACTATGTTGAATTCAGAAATGGATCCGGTCTTGCTTCCTAGCACTCACAGTCAGTGGAAGTGGGATGGGGCTTGAGTGATAAAGGTAATTAACATTGTTTAGTTACTAGTTAATTTGACTAAGATATATTTACTACATGCTAAGCCTTTACTGTGTATGAAGCATGTCATAGAGTAAAACTTTAAATGACAGATAAACTGTTTTCAATTTGGCCTCAAGTACTCTGCATGGAAAAAAAAGAATACCAAAAAACGTAATGAGGAGAAGGGAAATAAAATCTTAATTAGCTGTGAATATTGGTGATTTTTCTTAATAGTTTCCTGATATTTTATTTATTTATATATTTTCTTGAATATTGTTTTATGTGTCCCCTTACTTTTATTTTTTTTTCCTGGCATAAGTTAAAGTAAATCCCATATATCATAACACTTTTCCCATAAATACTTCAGAAGAAATCTCTGATAGATAAGAACTTTGAAAACAAAAGGCATATATAACTATAAAGAGATATTTATTTTATGGTTAGGAAGTTATGAAGGGAAAATAGATAAGAATTCTATCAAGGAATACATATTGGCTTTCTTATGGGGAGCCCATTGAAGAATCTTTTTGACTCAAGTCAATCATATCTAAAATGAAATTCTTTGACAGGCAATTCAACTGTGCTGGTTAGTACTATGAATATTAATAACTATCATTTTTTGAGTTCTTGTCATGTTTGAAGTACAAAGCTTAGCATTTTTACCCAATATCTCATTTGAATCCCCATAACAACATTATGAACATTATGAAGTAGACAGTGTAATGTCTCAATTTATAGACAAAGGCATAGGGTCAGAGTGTTAAGTAATTCCCCAAGATTATATTAGGTTGTCAGAAAAGTCATGACACATTTTTGCAATAAAAAATGTAGAAAGAATATGTCATGCCTTTTCCAACAACCCAATAGATCAAGGGACTAGCAAAGGAAAGATTTGAAACTAGCTCCATCTGGTTCCAAAGTTTTCTGTGCTGCTATGCTATACTGCTCCTGTATGAATAGAAACCTCAATTAAGTTCTAAAATTACCCAGCTCACCATGGCTAGAGATTAACCCCTAAAATTCCTAAATCTATTGCTATTAATTAAAACAGTCAAAATTAAAAAGGGAAATGCGAGACTTACAAAAGACACAATATGGACATAGTCTGTTACAGTGAAATAAACAAACAAATATGACCATTGGAACCAAATAATCAGGTCTAAATGCATACTTCCCCCCAAATTTAGTGTGAATTACCCCTTTGAGTTTCATTTTCCTGATCTGAAAGGTGTGTACAAATTCCTCTCTTCAAATGCTCATGGAAAGTACAGCTTTCCCTTTCATAAATTATTCAGTGAAATATCCTGAAATACTATCAGAATCGTCCCTGCCTGCAACAGACATAACTGAAGAATTTGCGTCAGTAAATATGAAGCAAAGCCTCTCCTTCCTCCTACAATGACTGAGTCATTCCACTAGATAGCAGTAGCTATTTAAACAGTCCAGCGGGAGCTCACACATTTTTACTTAGTAGAAGTCCTCGACTGCTTCACTTTCTCATTCGTGGAATGAATCTGGAATTGACTTTTGATGACCTCAAGAGCAAGACTATGAAGGATCAACCTGATCATAAGCCAAATGGAGAGACAGTTAAAGGTAGTAGCAATGGGTGAATGTGTACATGGACAGATTCCCTAGATTAGTTTAAAAGTGTAAGTTAACTGAACATAGGACTAGACAGTTAAAACACTTGAGTATGGGAAAATATTATAGAATTAATAATCTTTATTTAAGAGAAAAGCAAGTTGGGTATAATGGTAATGATGATGAAGAGGAAGAATGAGATAACTTGGTATGAATGATGATGTAGCAGATGATGATAACTAACTTTTATTGAACATTTACTATAGGCTATGTTTCATGCTATTCACTTTACATTCATTATTTTCCTGACTCTTCACATCTTAAGAATAGGACTACTATTATTTCCCTTTTACAGAGAACTAGCTGGGAAGCAGGCAGTTTAATTGAATTACTCATTTTTATCCAGCTAGTAAGTAATAGAGCTAGGATTGTATCACAATCTCCCAATGGTCCAGAATCCAGTCCATTAGAAGGTTCAGAAAATGTTGAATTCACCCAGTGTATACAATGATAACTTTTATAATAGTGTCCTTGAGACATTGCAAAACCTAGATAATATTTTATGAATTATTCTAAGCAGATTAAATAATATTCAGTATGGTATAGCATAAATTATGGTTTATTGTATACCACTGCTTTGAAAAATTACTATTTGTTTGATATGCACAATAAGTGAAATTGCTTAAGTATAAATTAATTCATAATCTGGATTAATTGCCTTTTATCTTACATCCATTCTGAGAGAAAGGAACAAAAATAAAGATGGGAAGACACACAAATGTTAAGAATTTGGATAAAGACATTCCAAGTCATGTTTCCACAAACAAAATTGAAATTTTTCTCAATAGCAAAAATAAGTGTGAAATGGAATGATTTAACATTTGAGCTGATTACCTTAACTTGGTATGAAAATAGTACTGGCATTTATGGGTAGACCTACAAATTAACAGTAGTCATTTGCTTATTCATTCATTCATTATTCATGTAGTAAATGCTGAGTGCCTGACTTTTACTACAATTGTCAACTTAATTCTCTTAGAGCCTGATTAGAATAGTTACCTACTGCACAAAATCCAATTGCTTTCTGATTTGAAAATTTCTAGTGGGAGTAGCAGTTGGATGAATGATCTTTACCTACCAAAAAGACAGAAAAAAAGGTGGCCTTTGTTATAGAAAATGGGAGTGTGTGCCTTCCCTGCACAGGTGTGGATCCTGTGACTTTCTTCTAAAAATTCAGGAGTTTCATCACTCAAGTGGTGAACAAAATTGATCTATAGTATCTACTCCCAAGGAATATAGATACTGACCAAGGGAAATGTTGGTTGAAAGATTTACACAGATATTTGCCCCTGAGGATAGGATTAGTCAATTCTTTGCACAAGAGACAGATAGATATCTTCCACTTCTCTGCCAACTTACCACACACATCCAAGAGCTTAATAAATTTGAATCAGTGAATGAACCATATTTCTTCCTGTCAAAATTTCTATTGTTTGTATCATCCGCAGAGCTTAACAGAAGTGCTTTTGACACATATGACCACTGAACATATTTGGTCATTGATTGATTTAGATAATTACACATTCACACTGGATATTGAGTAATGTAATGTTCCAAGTCATGTAGCTACTGACAATTGGATTAAAGGCCTATGTTGGGATTTTACCATCTGTGTGAACTTAGCAAGTATCTGAACTTTTCAGTTTTCTTTTTTGCATATACAGGATAACATATCAGTGCCTTATTTGTTTTTCAAACAAGATGAGGAGTCCAAATACAGTATATGAAATGTTTTCCTGCTGAACCAAAATATCTGTGCTTTTTAAGTGGTGGAACACATAATTAGACATACATACAACTGTGAGCTACATAACTTATTTGCCTCTATATTAACAGTGAATTTTTTTCTGTAACAACAGGGCCAGAACTGGTATAAGTATAGAACATGACATTAATACTAGTCAAGTGAATATTGAGGTCTCATTTCTAGTTTTCTTTGGTCAATAACCCCAGTTCCAAGATATAATTTTAGAGGAATAAAAATTGAATAGCACACAATTATGTTGTAATTTTTGGAGGTGATCTTAGTTGATTAACTGACTAAAGTGTATTTTCTTGACATCTGACATACATTTATGGTATGTTACTTTTAAAACACACTCTGTGTGTGTGTGTGTGTGTGTGTGTGTGTGTGCATACTCTATATTAAAAACATCAGGCTCTCTCTGCCCTGTGAATGAAGTTGATCCAACTAAGCTAGACTGAGAATTTCTTGAAGAGTCATTGTGGTGGGGACTAGACAAAGTATAAACTTTAGAATCAAATACTCAAAATCAAATATCTGGCATTGAATCCTGGCCTTATATTATGTCGATTGTGTGACAATAAGTAAATTACTTAAATTCTTTAATTGTCCATATTTTTCATCTGTAAATATGGATAATTAATTTCTTGCAGAGTCTTTGGGAGGACTAGAGGTAAGTAATGCAACATACCAGGTACAGACAAGATCTGACGAATTGTTTGATTACTTGCCTTCATCTTTTTTGTCTTTCTGATTCTGTCCTCTGGTACTCTAGGTCTTCGCTTTCTTTCATCTCGGTGGTGGTGCCCTGTGGCTGTGACTCTAGGGACCCTTTGCCTGGGCTTACTGGTGACCATCATAATTCTGATAATGCAATGTAAGTGCTGACACAGGGAAATGATGGAGGGGGAAAAAAACGAACATCGTTTGCAAATTGGTTTCAAATCTACAAACAACCTTGATTTAGACACATTTTAGGCAAACTCTTTTTAGAATGAGTGGGAAGCTGAGTAGGTATATTGTGCTTGTCTCTCAAATTGATTGAGGCATAGAATGAAGATTATAAATGGTAGGTTTTTGTTTTGATTTGTTTTCATAACTTCATGGGTAGAGCCTATGTAGACTCTAGAATAATGAGGAAGAAAATAATTTGAAGTTACTTATCTACAAGATCACGTGAGAGACCCAAATGTAAAGGAAATGTTGTTTAGTTGAGTTGAGTTTTAATACAGATGATTAAATACCAATTTAAGCTTAGAACCAGAAACACAGCCTTAATAAATAAAATATTTAAAACAAAATATACTTCAAATTTATAGTATGCCCATTTAGGAAAGAAAGGATGTCGAGAGTAACAAAAGTAAAAAGAAGGATGAGAATGGCCAAGGAGAAAAGAAGATGGTGTTGATTGTCCATCCAAACCATCTGTATATTTAGGTTGTAGATCTGAGTTATTTTTGCTATTTAGAATTCAGGTTAGTAAGGCCTCTAAAGTGCTATTTGTTTTTCAGTTGTTTAAGGTCACAAACTATTTTTTCAATCGGTAAACACTAAAGCCTTTCCTAATGATTGGGAGAAGTGACTAGTGACTACTGAAAGGGTCTTTCTCTGAGACTTTGATCACTTTATAACAAGGTCAAATCTGGCCTTCAAGACAAGGAGTTTGCTTTGTACTTGAACCATCAAGCTTCTAGAACTGAGACATTTGAGCGTTGACATTTGAGTGTTAACATTTGTTGCCTGCTTGATTTCACAACATTCATTTCATCTCCAATCTTCTTAAAACGTGCTGTGGTCAAAGGGGGAAAAAAAAAGTTTTGAGACTCTTGTGACTTGTGACACAGTAACTTAAAATATCTGTGCGAGGGTGTCTCAAAAAAGTGGTGAGTATCACAGTTCTTAAATAAAATTAGGAATTTGAAAGGGTAGGGAGACACAGAGACACAGAGGAATGATGATACAAATGAAGTAAATCATTAATGACATTCTTATTAATAACCATTGAGTCTCGTTGATGACTGACTATTTTAGATTGTCTATATTTTATTTATGCTGCTGATACTTATCTCAGGATTACTTTTAACTTGTGTGTAACTCTCAGTAACAAGTAAAATCTTGATAACTTTTTGAATCACAAGTGTCCATGACAGTTCCTGATATTAAAAATATGTTGCAGAAATATCAAAACACTTTCAAATCCATAATTTCTGAGTATATGTGGGTCATTTTCTAGCAGTTTACCTGTTGGCAGATTATTTGATTCACTTCTTTGATTTCTTCAGAATCCAGTGGAGAGATTTTTATTTGGGATTGGAAATGAAGTTTTAATTCAACTATGATTTAGTATCCCAGGTGTCTGATCTTCTAAAACAACAGCAAGCAAACCTGACTCACCAGGAAAATATACTGGAGGGACAGATTTCAGCCCAGAAGCAAGAGGAAAGAACTTCCCAGGAGTTACAAAGGGAACTCAAGGAAATGATAGAAACACTTGCCCAGAAGCTGGATGAGAAATCCAGAAAACAAATGGAACTTCATCAACAGAACCTGAATCTCCAAGAAGCTCTGAAGAAAGCAGCAAATTTTTCAGGTATGGGGGAGGGAGGAGTGAAGTGGGGTAGTGGAAATGTCCCTGTTTAATCTTAGCTCTTTTTTAGAAATGTCTCTAGGCACAAAAATTGACATACTGATATGTGTATCATTATATACATAGTGTTATAACATCATTTTATAATGTTCTACACCAGAACTTCTCTATTTCTGTCATCCCATCCCTATCCTCTGCCAAATTCTTGAGACAGTTATTTAGTTAAGCCCACTTTTGGTGGATTTCAGTTTTCCCTCCTCATAAACACCTTCTTTCTTTTTAAAAATTCTAGTTTTGAGATTTTTTATTCTGGATGAACTGTTTCAATCCCTCACCATAGATGTTCTTACCTCTTTCCCTTCTGATGTATCTTAATCATTAATTTCTTCTCCTAAGGGACCTCCTTTGTCCCTGGAACTTTACCTCTACATTAGCTTTATTCTATGGCACTATTTCTAGACATGTACTACATCAATTTAAATTGAATCAATGAAGGTAGACTGGCTTGGAAGTGTTAGATAGATACTTCCAATTAGACAAAAATATGAGGGGCCCAGGAAGTCAATTTATTATGCGAAGAATTAAGTTGATCTCAGCTGTCTAATGGACTCATGCTCTAAGAAATAGTAGCAACTATAAGAGGAGAGGATAATGTGAACTCTAATGCTAATACAGAAGTTATCTGTGTTATTTAGTCTTCTTCCTACAGTGTGTAATTAAATCAGGCATATGCATTTAGTTATAAGGAAAGTTAGAGAGTGTGAGATCCATCTCATGAGCCCTATTCTAAGGATTAATAGCTAACTATCACTAATAAAAATTTGTCCAGTTTTTTGCTATACAGCTCACTTAATCTCAACCATGTAATTTCTTTGACTATTATAACAGTTCACAGATAACCACAGATGCCTTTATTTTATAGATGAAAAAATTGAAATCCAAATAAGTTAAATGATAGTAATGATAAGCAATTTTGTATAAAGTATTACAGTTTATAAATCCTTTTAATATTTACAGGGTTTTTAAAATATCCAAAACAAGCAGAATAGTATATCAAGGATATAAATATTTATATAAGTAGACATAGCTACATACCAACCAATGGTTTATTTCATTGGTGGGGCCATAGAAGAGTTTAGTTTTTATAAGTTGTGTGGAATTAAATGTACATCAGGACCATTCAGAACCATCTCCCAAAGATACCAGGCATGGATAACTAATTAAAAGTAGTAAGTGATATGGTTTTTTACTGGCAGATATACTATGTAACATGTTCCATTCTTGGACAGTGTCAGATAAAGACCAATTAGTAGTGATACCAAATAAAGTACTGCTTTTCATCAAGCAAACTTGAGAAGATTCTCAAAAACATTAAAAATAAAACACCATATGGAAAAAAGTGCCAGTTTTCTCAAATTTGAGACAAGTTTTATCTTTCTTACTAACAAGTCTGTGGTCCTTGGTTTATATATGAAGAGGGAGACAATCTGAGAAGTTGCCATATGTGGTTTGCTCAAGGTTGTCCAGCTAGAAAGATTCAGGATCTTCCCAGTAACACACTTTACCTTTAGCCCCGGAATTGGTGGTGGTTCTCGACCTTTAGTGTACAAAATTATCACTCAAATAACTTGTTTAAAATGGTAGATTCCAGGTTTATCCCAAGATCCTGTATCAAAATGTCTTGAGGGCCACCAAGAAATATTTCCTTAATCAACTAGAACTCAGAGTTTATGAGGTAGTGTGATGTAGGGATTAAACACACAGATGCTAGAGTTAGACTGCCTAAGTTCCAATTCCCATTTCTTCTATCTGTCTAACAAAGAAAATGAATGCAACTTATCTTACAGTGTTTTTATGAGGATTAGATGAGTCAATATATGCAAAGTGCTGCAAACAGTTTTTGGCACATAGCAATATTTGTGTTTCTTAAATAAAAATAAGAATTAAAATAGCGGTGGTTTGAATACCAAATGTTGGGATTTGTCTTTCTTGCTTTGTCATAGCTTGGAAAACCTGCCTAGACTGCCCTTTAGTCCACGAAAACCAATACGTTCTTTCCTTTTACATAAAATGAACGGGACTAGGCAAATTAAGAAGTAAAAACTTGCTTTCATTGCTTTCAACCTGGCTTTTTTGTATGCCTTTTCTCATTCATTTTCTTCTTCCATAGTTTTCAGCACCCGCCTATTTTCTCCTTTCTGATAAATCCTAGTATTATAAAATTATCTAATGATTTTATGCCACAATAAAGATTCAATTTAAAATGTTACTTTTCTCAAGGATTTTATTTTATTTTTTTGGTCATAGCATAGACCAAAGAGGTCTGTTTCCTATGAAAGAGATTCCAAGTGTTACTAACACATGGAAGAGGTAAAGACAATGAAGATGGTGATGATGAGGAGGAGGATTTGGGGTCCTTTAAAGTATTCATAAATATATAGACATTGGCATATTTGCCTATTGCTTAAGCCCTCAGTTTGGTTTTTTGAACTCTCTAGAAATTTCACTACAGAAAACTCCCTGTTTTTTGAAATCTTATCGAAATTGAGATGTTCACTTTGGATCAATATACTGTTCTGCCTAGAACATCTCTGTCCAAAAGAAATACAGTGGCTACATATGCAACATTAAAATTTCTAGTAAGCTCATTAAAAATTAAAAAGAAACATGAAGTTAATTTTAATAACATTTGATTTAACCCAATATATTTCAAATATTTTTTCAACACTAATCAACATGAAATTTATTAATGGGATATTTTACATTCTTCTTTTCATACTAAGTTTTCAAACAGATGTGTATTTTACACTTACAGCACATCATAACGCAGACTCGGCATAATTCAGGTACTCATGACCTACTTATGGCTACTATACATACAAAATATGTCTAAAACCAGGAGGCATGTGATTTAAGGCTAAATCCATTATTCAAAGACCTGAAGTTCTAAAATACATAAACATATCTTTTTAATAGCAGAATGGCTATTAAGTAAACTCTCCCCTGGCTTTCACTTCTACCATTTCAAACTTAACTTTAAAAAAAAAAAAACAGGTTCTAAAATTACATCCCAGCTCCAGCCCTGCTTTTCAACAGCTTTGCTTTTAAATTTAGTTCAATAAAATCAGAATGCTTTTTCTCCAAAAAGTGGAGAAATAAAGACTCTGAGGCTATTGAGATACTTGCAGAGTCTAGGTTTAATTCTGATTAAGAAGAGGTGGTATACATATATGAGTCCTGAGGGAAGAATTGAGCTAAGCATTACAGAAATATTTTTAATCAGGCATAATTCACTCATTAGATATACCACACTTCCTAGGTCCTTGTCCTCAAGACTGGGTCTGGCATGAAGAACACTGTTACCTATTTTCCTCCAGCCCATTTAATTGGGAAAGAAGTCAGGAGAACTGCATGTCTTTGGATGCCCAGATGCTGAAAATTAATAGCACAGAAAATCTGGTGAGTTGGGCTGGGGTACCGGCTTAGAGGGAAATAAATCAGGTATAGGTTGCCTGTGGAGGAACGCTTGAGAGGCAGAATACCTGTTTTCTAGCCTAGCTTAACCATTAATTACATGCATGACCTTTGATGGGCAAGTGATGGAGCATTCTCCAGGCTTCAGTAAACGTTTCTGCAAAACCATTGAGGGGGTGTAAAACATCTTTTTTGGTTCTTTGGTTTTGTGAATCTAATCTAAAACGACTATGGGGACTCCACCACCAACTCGCAAGTGTTACTCCCCACAGGAATTCATCAAGCAAGCAAGCGCCCATTCCAATTTCCCATTCTGGACTGGGCTGTCTCTGAGGAAACCCAGCTACGTGTGGCTCTGGGAGGACGGGTCTCCTCTGATGTCTCATGTGTAAGTTTCCTGTTCTTTTTTATGCCCCACTTGAAAGTGTCCTATACTTTGCTAAATTTACTAATGAAATTCTTGCAGCATTCCACACAATGTCCTCTTCTTGCCAGAGAAAAGCTTGGGGGGAATGCCTGAGAGTTTCTTTCCCTAACATCTCACACAGGGGCTTGCCCTTCTCTTGGGTTTTCTTTCCCACAGTCGTCACTGATTTGAAGCTTTAAAACAAGGCTAAAATCTGGACACAAGGCAGGCAGCGCGGCAGTAAATCTTTGTGTTTTTTTATTTCTCCCCACTTGCAGGTTTAGATTCCAGGGAGCGGTTTCCCAGAAATATCCCTCAGGCACCTGTGCGTATTTACAAAGGGGAGCTGTTTTTGCCGACAACTGCATTTTGTCTGCATTCAGTATATGTCAAAAGAAGGCGACTCTACTGAGAGCACAGTGAATTTGATTGCACTGGGGGGAAAAACGGAGGAGCCGATCTTTGAATTCTCTCCTGGAATCTAAGCTATCCTTCCTCACTTAGGTGCAAACTGTGAAAGCCCTGAGAACTGATATTAGCCGACTGAGAGCTCCTTAACAGAAACTGGGGCTTCAGCTGCCTGACACCTTTATATCAACAGCTTTGATTCTGTCTGTACACATTTTTTCACCTAGCTTGTTCCAAGCTTCCCCGCCAGCCTTTGGTCCCCAATCCCTTTTAAAGTTTAAAGTTTTGCTCCTCTTCAAGCTTTGGGAACCCTTTCTACCTCAGTGCCATTTTCCCCTCAACCTTCTGGAACTGCATAGAAGATAGAACCTGGAGAACTTGCCCAACTGCGGGCAGAAGGCAAAAAAGGGGAACCACGCAGGGGAAACAGAGCGCATGAAGAAATAAAGGGAAAGTTCATGCTAGAATCAAGAAACTTGCGTTCTCAACGTTAAAAGCTACTACCACTTGGTCTTTGAAATTGTGGTCTCTCTCCAGACTCCACCCCTCACACACACACACACACACACACACACACACACACACACACACTCATGCCATACCCTCACATTTTGGGGCAATTGGGATGTCCCAAAAAGTGAACTAGTCTATAATTAAGTATCAGTTCCTAAATGTGTTATTTCTTCATCTTTTCTCTACCAAAGAACAACATAATACCTTTAATTCTTCCAAATAGTGTTTGTTAGATTCATGGGGTGAATGGCTCAGAGGGAAAAATAGTTGATTTTTTTCCCCCTAAAGTACATACCCTTTATAGGTGACCTCTTCTTAATTTTGTTATACTATGCTATAATGCAGAAACATGCAGGACCAAAAAAATAATAAGATTCAATTCTTGAACAATCTGAGCCAGGTATGGAAATATTGCTAGACAGAATCAGATGGAATTAAGAATATTCATTCTATTTTCAGTGCTTCTATCCCTTTTCTACCTTCCTACACAGGCTATTTTTCTTTAAAGGAAGTCTTTCTATTTTGTTGCACATAATCTAGCACCAATCTTACTTAAAAAAAAAAAGTTCTATCACGCATAGGAAGACAAGAGATATTTTCTTTTATTAATAGCTTTATTAAAGTATAATTGACATAATAAACTGAACACATTTAAAGTGCCCAATCAATAAGCTTGCACGTATGTATATATGTTCTCTTCAAATTCTCACCACAATCAGGATAGTGAACATATCATATCCATCATCTTATAAGTTTCATCATGCTCCTCCCAGACAACCACCAATCTGCTTTTAGTTTGTATTTTGTAGCATTTTATATGAATAGAATCACACAGTATGCCTTTTTTTCTTTTCATCTAGCTTTTTTCACTTATAATTATTTTGAGATTCATGCATCTTGTTGTTTGTGTCAATTTATCATTCCTTTTAAATGTTGAATATTATTCTCTTGGATGTATATACCATAATTTTTTTATCCATTTACCTGTTGATACCATTTGGGTTCTTGAAAAGAACTATTATAAATAAAGCTGCTATGAACATTAGTGTGCAACTCTTTGTATGATCATAGGAGTTTTCTTCTCTTGGGTAAATATTTAGGTGTGTAATGTCTGTGTTGAGGGCCGTGTAGCCCAATATTGAGGGGCATGCAGGTTGACTCTAGTGGGCTTGGTGAATCTGAAAGTACTGTTGATTAGACATGTGTTCCTCAAATTTGTATTCCCTTGAAGCCTGTGTTTTTATTACAAAATGTATGTTTTGTTAAGGTTTCTGATAAGTCTTGAGAGAACTTTAGGTACAGTTAAGCCAAAATTAAATATCAAAAGTGAGATTCTCTTTAGTATTCACACCCAGGATTACAGATTATGTAGAAACTGAGTCTGGGTCATAAAGAGATTATCATAGATGGGATTATAGAAAAGGTCACAGTGTGCCCTAAGGAGAACAATTATAGGGACTAAAGGTCTTAAGAGAAAAATACATCAAGACCATGTGGAATTTAAACTTGTAATTGGATAATGGTCAAAAGTCCCTATAAAAAGGACATGTTATTGTAATAAAGTGTGACACTTTTCTCTTTAACTCCCCCGGTGTCTCCACTGTCTCCCTTCATTTTCTTCCCTCATTTTCTGTCTTTTACTGCAACAAACAGTTTCTGTCTTTCATTTAACCGCCGGCGCCGTGTCCACCTTCTTGAACCCTGGTCAGCGGAGGCTGGTCCCCCGCATGTCTGGATCATTTAGTAGGTGTGTATGTCTAGCTACTTAAAAAACTGTCAAACTGTTTTTCAAAGTTTGACTGTTTTACATTCCTACAAGCAGTATGCGAATGTTCCAATTCTACCTCATCTTTGTCTACACTTGATCTGATCACTTTTGTAATTTTAACCATTTTGATAGGCATGTAGGGGTATACCACTGTTATTTTAATTTGCGTGAATTACTGTCTTTTGTTATTTTTATATCTAGTGTTTTTTAAAATTTTTGCTTTATATGTTTTGTTTGATTTGTTTGTGTCCAGTTGGAAGGTAAATCCTGTTGCGTTCCTGCATGACAGAGCAGGTGGGAGTGGAGAAGGGACGGCGAAAGGTTAAGGAAAAGCGAGTGAGACACAAAATAGGAGAGAAAATAGTTCGGGGCCAGGGGACTTCAGCCTCGTGGACTGCAACCCCGAATCGGGCTTGACTGATCCTTTTATTATCTTACATAGAAGCAAGAGTCAATGTAGCTTCCGCAGTCTGTGAGTCTCACACCCAAGAATTAACCTCCAGGCCTAATTTCCCAAGCCTGCAAACTGCCATTACCAGAGGCCCCATGAGGTTATTGTCATGCACCTCTTAAGAGACAGAAGCTTCCTCTGCCAAGGCTTACTGATAAGAATGTAGGGAGGACCGGTATTATCACATCAATAGGTTATTTCACAGGCCGGCTGCCAGAACCTGAAGCAAGAGGTTTACGCCCCTTTTCTCTCTCCCTGATTTCTCTCATGGCACTCACTTGCACCCGCGGGTACCCACTGGCACCCACGGGCACCCACGCGACCACGTCTGGCTTGGGTTGTTTCTCTCTCTTGAGAAAACTTACCCGTCTCTGACTGACCGGCCATCCTTTGGTGCCAAGTGGGGATATATACAGTAAGCATAATATTGAAATTATGATCTGTCTTTATGGAGAGGTGCATGGAGGCAGACAGGCAGGCTATAATGTGACAAAATCCAGTCCTTGTTACTCCATCTCAACTTTAAGCAGGAATCCAAGACAAGGATTTTGTAATTAGGCATTTAAGTTTCTCTTTCTGTTTGGAGCTGCTGGGAACTCGGAACAAAGACGTGCCGAGCTGAAAGAATCCCTGAAAAAAATTCTAGTCCAAGGATGGAAGATTAATTTCTTGCCTGTGTCTGGTCTAGTTTCTATTTCAGACTTGATTACAGAGTTGCCTTCTTTAGCCAAGCTGACAGTGCCTATGAGTCATTGCCCAGTAACCCTTCCTACTTCTGTCTCCAATTCTTACAGATATTGGTGACTTGTCTTCCTAAAACTTAGGTTCAGAGGCAGTTGCCCTGATCTGATCTTATCTTGGGGAGATACCTCTCTCCTTATATGCTGCTTGCTGATCCCAACCACATAAATGTTCTTATTCTTGTTATTGTTTAAACCAAGGCTTTTGGCCTGAAACCTATTTATGTATGTGAAAACGAAGATTGGTTTTTACATTTGAAAAGTGTTATTAAAAAGAAAATGTGCTGCAGAGATTTTAAGTGATCCACAAAGTCTAAAATACTCCCTCATCCTTTGCAGAAAAAGTTTCCTGACCCTGATGTAAATAACTTATTGTTTATGCCATGTTTATTTCTCATTAAAGAAATGTGCAAGGACTCTGAATGTGGATGACCTGAGCTCAAATCTTAGTCTATTACTCTCTCTATTATCTAAGGCAAGTTATTTAATATCTTTTTACCTTGATTTTCTTAACTGAAAAATAAGAATAACACTAGTAACTCATAGATCCTCATATCCTCTCTAGTAATTCATAGATATTTGAGGATTTACTAGAACAATCATGTTTATAGAATACTTCATATAGTGCCTAGCATTTGGTAAGAGTTCAAAAAATGTTAGCTTTTATGCTATTAATTCATTTTTTTCCTGTCTTGTAAGGTCCTACAAGTGTTTCTGGTTTAAGAGGTTCTTAACCTCTTACTGAAAATTGACTAAATAACTTAGTGATCCTCTTAAGTTAAGCATTTGTAAACATTGCTTGGAATTCTTCTGTTGTTGAAATAATGTGCTGTGGAATGTACCCTGACTTGGCACTTGTTTCCTTAACCATAGAAAAAATCATTCAGTATTTTTTCAGTTTCTTAGATAGAGATTTTTTGAGTCTTTTAGGGCTCTACAAGGCATTTGGGTCAGTGTTGGAATAGATAGCACATAAGTGAATATTATCTCAAGTATTGGATTACCTTAGAGTATTTCACAGATTTAGGGCATTGTGATTTGGAAATATGAGCAGGCTATGTTTTTAAATCTGAGCAAGCAAAATGAGGAAATAAAAATATCTGAAATTTATATCTCCAAATGTTTAAAATCAGAGAGGAGCAAGTGGTTATAAGAATTTGCACACTGGTGGGCTGGCCAAGTGGTGTGGTGGTTAAGTGCTTAGGAAGCCAGCAGCCCCGGTTTGGGTCCCACATGTGAGGGCCAGTGACACTGCCCTCAAAAAAAAAAAAAAAAGAATTTGCACATTGGGAAACTCAGAATTCTAACTAGAAGTTTTAGCCATTTGACTTGTATCTGGGTCATAAGAAAATCTAAGTGGATTTGAAAATTATTAAATTGGTCCTTGGTTAGAACACAGTCAAGCTAGTGGTCCATATTATACTCCAGTAAATGGTCATATACCTTGGCTCTTCCCCAGTTCTTTCACTCCATTAACAGCACAGCTGACAGATCATTTATAATTCTACTCTTGGAGAATAAAAAATCCAATAGTAACATAAATAATTTAAGTTCAGTAGAGCATCCTAAAAGACTGACAGCAAGAATCTACCTCAATATATTCATAAATATCAAATCACCTGCCTTTGCTAAGCTCTTTTCTGAGACGTGCTTATATAACACTAAATCTTTTATTTATTTACAACAAACCCCAATCATTTTTTAAAAATTAAATAAGCAACTTTTTCTGAATATTGTGACCATATCATTAAGCATGTGTGTTATATTTTTGAAATGATGTAGGATGCCTAATATATAATTTTAAAATACCTGATCATCATCATGAGTAGCATAACAATGTTTCAGTCAACCATGGACCATGTATGCCATGGTGATCCCATAAGATTATAATGAGCTGAAAAATTCCTATCACCTAGTGACATCATAGCCATTGTAATGTTGTAGCACAAGGCATTACTCACATGTTTGTGGTGATACTGGTGTAAAGAAACCTACTGCACTGCCATTTGTATAAAAGTATGGCACATCCAGTTATGTACAGTACATAGTACTTGATAATGATAATACATGACTCTGTTACTGATTAATGTATTTACTGAACTGTATTTTTATCATTATTTTAGAGTGAACTCTGTCTACTTATAAAAAAAAAAAGTTTGCTGTAAAACAGTGGTCCACGTTACACCGACAGCCGCCTCATACATCTTGTGTTTATCTTGTCTCTTGAATACATCATTTTCTCTTGCGCTTGATTTAATCTTATGTTGTTTTGTTCATCATGTCCCCTAAACATACAAAATCCACTGCTAATGTTGCCAGTAAGAGGTCACATCAGGCGACTGACCTGCAAACAAAACTAAAAGTGATTAGAACTATGAAGGTATAAAAATCAGTGACGGTTATTGTTGACCAGTCAGACATGTCCCATCCCACTGTAGCTATGGTCTTGAGGAATAAAGTTGTCAAAGGCAGCTTCATTGGAAGCAACAAGACTAAAAAAAAAAAAAAAAAATGGAAATGACTTATAACAGATGAGGAGAAACTTGGATTAAAGATCAGACACAGAAGTGTGTCTATCCCTCTCAGCACCATGATAACTGCCAAAGCAAAAAGTTTGTGACATTGAAAGGAAAGGTTTGACCCAATTCCAAGGTTGAGTTTCCTGCTAGCTTTGGGTGATTTAAATGATTCAAAAATCATTATTACATAATGTGAAAGTGAGTGGTGAGTCTCTAGTTATGATGTAAAGGCAGCTGAAAAAATTTTAGAAATTGATTCCACACTGATTGTGGAAGAAAAGCACTTGCCAGATCAAATATTCAATATGGATGAAACTTCCCTATTCTGGAAACAGATGTCTGAAAGGACTTTCATCTATAAGAAGGCCAACTCAATGCCAGAGGGGATAATTGCTTGGGGATAATGCTGTAGGATACAAACTGAAACCCTTTGTGGTCTGGCAAAGTGAGAACCCCAGGGTCTTCAAGCCTATTAATAAGCACACAATGCCAGTGTACTCCAGGAGCAATAAGTCATGGATGAGCCAGCTCCTCTTCCAAGATGCCCTCTTGAATTACTATGCCAGCAAAATGAAGTGGTTTGTAGAATAACATACTTTTTAAGATTTTGCTTATTATTGATAATTCTACTGGAAACTTCCTTTTATTGGTGATCTTTTATCACAATATCAAAGTGGTGTGTGTCTCCCTCCAAACACCACCTCTTTGATCCAACCAATATATCAACGAGTTTTGGCAACTTTTAAGGCCCATGACTTGAGAGGATCTTTGCCCAGGTTATTGTTGCACCTGAGGAAGACACTGATGCAATTCTGGAATGATTACATCTATGATTGCATCAAAAACCTTGCTTAGGCTTGGAGTGATGTCACCAAGAAATGTATAAATGGCATTGGGAAAAAGATACTCAAGAGATTCCTCCATGTCTTCAAAAATTTTGCCAAAGATGAGGAGACTGCAAAGATCAACAAGGCCGCAACTGATTGAGATGGCAAATGACTTTAACCTGGGTGTGGATAAGAATGACAAAGGGGCTCCTAGAGATGGTTCTTGAGAAATTGTCTAATCAGGAATTGTTAGAACTGGAACAGGAATGCATGGCTTAAGAGGAAAGAGAAAAGAAAACCATAGGAGAAAAATCCAAAAAATTCAGAATGAAGGGTTTAGCAGAAGCTTTTGTAGACTTCAACAAACTCCTTAAAAAGTTTGAAAACATAGACCCCCAACTCCAAAAGGTTTTCATTACTAGAAAGAATTATTCATGGTGTATTATCTGTTACAAGCAAACTGATGATGAAAAAAAAGAAGCAAACCACTGAACATATTTCTGAGAAGAGTGAGACCATCTCAGAAGAACCTCAGGCAGGTCCTTCAAGATGTATTTCAGAAGAAGACATTGTTGTAGGAGATGACAGCTCCATACGTGTTATTGCCCCTGAAGGCCTTCTATTGTGACAATGTGGAGATGGAAGACAGGGACATTGATGATCCTGAACTTGTATATGTTTAAGCTGTTGTGTGTGTGTGTCTTAGTTTTTAACAAAGAAGTTTAAAAAGTTAAAAAGTTAAAAAAAATAAAAATAGGAAAAGCTTATACAATAAGGATATAAAGAGAAAATATATTTTTGTATGTGTACAATGTGTTTGTGCTTTAAGCTAAGTGTCATCATCACAAAAGTCAAAAAGTTAAAAAAATTAAAAACTTTCTACAGTAACACTTTACACTCAGGTTAATTTATTATAGAAGAAAAGTTTTTAAATAAATTTATTGTAGCTTAAGTGCACAGCATTTATGAAGTCTACAGAAGTACACAGGAATGTCCTAGGTCTTTATATTCACTCCCCACTCACCCACTGACTTACCCAGAGTAACTTCCAGTCCTGCAAGCTCCACTTATGGCAGGTGCCCTGTACATACAGGTGTACCATTTTTCTCATCTTTTATACCATATTTATACGGCACCTTTTCTATATTTAGATATATTCAGATACACAAATACTTACCATGTGTTACAATTGCTTACAGTATCAGTACAGTAACTGCTGTACAGGCTTGCAGCCCAGGAGCAAGAGTCTACCCCATACAGCCTAGGTGGGAAGTGGGCCATACCAACTAGGTTTGTGTTAGTACACTCTATAATGTTCACATAATGACAAAATTGCCTATGAAGCATTTATTTATGTATCCCTGTCATTAAGTGATGCATTGCTGTATTTAAGTACCAAATAATAGTATCAGGATATTTTGGTTTCTCCAAATTAGTCTAATTTACTTTGACAAATGAGCATTAGAACTTTTTTTCACTTTTTTGTTTGTTTGTTTATTCATTCATTTAACAACTCTCCCTCAGATGGTTTCTATCTTTAGTGCTAACAGGGTCCACTATACTGAATATACATAAAGCCTATTCTCATGGTTCTTATACTCTAATGTGGAGAAAGAAACTAAGCAAATTAAAAATAGCTACATACATGCTGTTCGATTCGTTAATTTAATATGTGCAAACACTACTCTCGATGCTTGGAATTAGTAGTGGACAAAACAAAGTTCTCTGCCCTCTGGAACTTATGCTAAGGTGGCAAAAATTAAAAATTAAATAAGCATACGTGGTAATTATTGAAAAGATCCAGTGGCTGCTCACGATAGAAAATAACTCCTAACAACCACAATTCCTTAGGAATGAAGAAATAGAGATGCTTTTAGATAGAGCAAAAGCCATGTTCTTATTATAAGTCAGGTCCAGCCAGCAGAAATTCTGTAATTTTACTCACAAGTGAGTAAAACAGATTAACTTCCTCTGACTTGCCTTGAAATTCCTAATACAAAGCAGCAGATGGCACCATGACCTCATTCACTCCTACCTGATTTTGATAAATCTATTTTTCTTTCTTTCGTTTTTAATTAATTATTATTAGTTTGCTTAAAGTATAGTTGATATACAATCTCATGTTGGTTATATTAGCTTCAGATGTACAATATAGTGATTTGACATTTTTATACCTCACAATGTGATCACCCCACTAATTCTAATGATCATCTGTTACTGTGTGGAATTATCACAATATCATTGACTATGTTCCCCTTACCCTTTACACCCATCCTTCTACTTCCTCCCTTCTGGTAACTTTCCCTTTCGTCTCTGTTTCTATGAATTCTGTTTTTCTTTTGTTTGTTTCTTTAGATTTGTTTTTAGATTGCACATATAAGTGAAGCCACGTGGTATTTGTCTTTCTCTACCTGACTTATTTCATTGAGCATAATACCTTCTAGACACATCCATGTTGTTGCAAATGGCAAGATTTCATTCTTTTTTACTGATGTGTAATGTTCCCTTTTGTATATATACCACATCTTTATCCATTTATCTGTGATGGACACCTAGGTTGCTTCCATATCTTTGCTATAGTAAATAATGCTGCCATGAATATAGGGGTGTATATACCATTGCAAATCAGTGTTTTTGTTTTCTTTGGATAAATACCCAGAAGTGGAACTTCTGGGTCAGATGGTATAACTATTTCTAGTTTTTTTGAGGAAACTTCATACTGTTTTTCATACGGGCTGCACCAGTGTGCAGTCCCACTAACAGTGCACAAGGGTTTCCTTTTCTCCACATCCTTGCCAACACATTTGTTTTTTGACTTTTTGATAATAGCCATTCTGACTGGTTTGAAGTGGTATCTTATTGTGGTTTTGATTTGGCATTGCCCTGATGATTAGTGATGTTGAGCATCTTTTCACGTCTGTTGGGCATCTGTATGTCTTTTTTTGGAGGAGGTATCATGCTCCCTGTTCTCATACTACACTACAACACTATAAGTCAAAACAGTATTGGACTGGTGCAAAAACAGACACATAGATCAATGGAACAGAAAGAGGGCCCAGAAATAAATCCTTACTTACATGGTTACTAATCTATGACAAAAGAGGTAAAAATATACCCTGGAGTAACAACAATCTCTTCAATGAGTGGTGTTGGGAAAACTGGATAGATACAAGTACATGCAAAAAAATGAAAGTGGGAGCCAGCTGAGTGGCTCGTTGGTTAAAAGTTGGCTTGGGTGTGCAAGCTCTGAGCAGCAGGGCCACCGGTTTGGATCCCACGTGGGCCAGTGACACTGGGCCCTCTACAGCTAAGATGGTGAACAACAGCTTGACCTGGAGCTGGGCTGCCATGAATCCCCAGCGATGGCATAGGCTGCAGTGGGCTGCCGTAAGCTACCATAAGCTAGTGTGAGTGGCTGGCAGTCAGTGTGAGCAGCCAGCAGCCAGCGTGAGCTGCCATGAGCTGCCATGAGCTGCTGTCCAATGGCCGGAGACCAATCTGCCTCAGCAGGGAAGAGCACAATGATCACAATACCACATGGGCCAGTGAAGCAGTGTCTTCCACAACTAGACTGAAGAACAAAAGGACAGCAACTTGTCTGTTCCCCTTTCACAATTCCCCAACGCTGTTTCCAACCCCAATTCCCCAATTAAAAAAAAAATCTAAGAAACTAATAATAATAATAATAATAATAAATAAACAAATAAACAAAATGAAAGTGGACCACTCTCTTACACTGCATATAAAAATAAACTCAAAATGCATCTACAAACTTGAATGGAATGCTTGAAGCTATAAAACTAGAAAAAAACATAGGAAGTAAACATCAGTCTGAGTAATACTCTTGGATATATACCCTTGAGCAAGGTAAACAAATGCAAAAGCAAACAAATGAGACCAAGTCAAATTAAAAAGCTTCTGCGCAGTGAAAGTCACCTTCAACAAAACCAAAAGGCAGCCCACTGAACGTGGGACAATGTTCACAAATGATATATCCAATGATGGGATGATATCCAAAATGTATAAGAAACACATACAAGTCAATAACAAAAAATAAACAATCCAATCAAAAAAATGGGCAGAAGACGACATAAATCTTTTTGATTAATTCATACTGACTTAATTCAGATCACACACCTCCAGGAATCTAATCAAAAGTATTTTCATTTATTAGTTATTTTGTACCCTTCTTATTCACCATCCAAGAATCCCAACAGAAATTTAAGACCCATCATCATTTTACTGGTGAGAAAGCAAGCAGAGAAAATTAAACAACACAGCTAAAGTCACTCACTCAATTAGTGATAGAATAAGGAGCACCAAGACAACATGATGCATTTATTAGATAAAACATGGGCTTCGAATTTAGAAGTTCTGCCAATAATTTGAAGATATTTCTCCTTATGCAATTCAATTTCCTTATCTTGGGTTGTTTCCCAACTAAAAAAAAAAAAAAAAAGGATGAATGAAATATACCAAGTTAATATCTTCCAAATATTTTGTAGGTTCAATTGTTTTTCTTCTAAATAGAATTCCCACATATAAAACAAGCAAGGGCCGGCTGAGTGGCTCAGTTGGTTAAGAGCTCGCTCAAGAGTGCGAGCTGAGCTCTGAGCAATGGCGGTTCGATGCCAGCCCGAGCTGAGCTGCCGCTGAGCTGCCAACAGGTGGCAGAATGGCTCAGCTAAAAAAAAAAAAAGGAAAATCAGAGTTTCTCTGGGTGTATCAGTACTGGGGCAGTCTAGAGACTTTCCTGTTTGGCCTGTAGTGTGTCACATTTTGCTATATTTTTTCTTCCTATTAGAGATGATGCTGAGTTTAAGGTACAAAAAAAATAAAACATAGTCAACATATTCAGCCAAAAGATGGATGGTCCATACAGTAAAAAGCAAATGGAAAAGATAAAGAAGAGTCATTGTGGGTAGAAGGAAGAGAGACAATGTCACATATATCTTAAAACAATTACCCAAACAAAAAAACACCTCCCACTTAAAAATAATACCTACCATTTTTTATTTTCCCCTGTTCTCCTAAGGCAATTTAAGATAAGTTGGTTTTGATTTGGGACTAGAACTTGGAATTACCTATAACTTATTTCTTACTTCACAAGAAGTGTAATTGTTTGTTTTCTTGTCTGTTTCCCCCAATAGACAGGACTACTGAGGCACTACACTACACATTGGACACAGAAAACCAACAGAAATAAAATGCTTGTCCTTTTGGAGTTTATAAACCAAATTAGACAATAGAATTGGGTAACTTTTGGTATAATATATGAAAGTACTTACACATTTAGTGTACATATATTATTACTTTTAAAGTACTTTCATTTATTTTTTACACATTCATTTATACATATATTTATTGATAACCTACAATGAATCAGATGCTAGTTTAGGTAGTTGGGATATATCAGTGACCAAGAGAAGCAAGATTCTTAACTCATGGAGCTTACAAGCATGTGGATGGGAGACTAATCATAAACAGTTGAGATATACGAGGTCTGGCAAGTACGTTCACAAACTCATCCTAGAAAAAGTGCTACATACTTCATTGCTGGATGTCACTATGGTCACCTTTGAAGTATTCCCCTTGGGAAGCTATATCCCGATGGCAGCACCTAGTCCACCCTTCAAAACAATTTTGGAACTCTTTTTCTGGAATGGCCATCAGAGCTGTCGTCGTATTACCCTTGATGTCCTGACTTTCATCCAAATGTCTTCCTTTCAATATTTCCTTTATCTTCAGGTAAAGAAAGAAGTCATTGGGGGCCAGATCAGGTGAGTAGGGAGGGTGTTCCAATACAGCGTTTGGTTTACTGACTAAAAACTCCCTCACAGGGCCGGCCGAGTGGCGCATTGGTTAAGCGCTGGTTTTGGGATGCCAGCGGCCCCGGTTCGGATCCCACATGAGGGCCAGTGACACTGCCCTCTACAGCTAACAACAGCTCCACCTGGAGCTGGGCTGTGCGAGCCCTGGTGACAGTGTAGGCTGCAGCCCCTGCTGCAGTGGGCTGCCATAGGCTACAGTGAGTGGCCCGCAGCCAGCGTGAGCGGCCGGCAGCCAAGCATGAGCTGCCAATAGTCGCGGTGAGCGACATCCAGAGGCTGCGACCAATCTGCCTCATCCGGGAAGAGCGCAATGATGATACCAACAGTGAAGCAACATCCTCCGCAACTAAACTGAAGAACGAAAAGACAGCAACTTGTCTGTTCCCCTTCCCCGATTCCCCAACGCTGTTCTCCTCCGCCAATTCCCCAATAAAATCTTTAAAAAAAAAAAAAAAAAAAAACCTCCCTCACAGACATTGTCATGTGAGCTAGTGCATTGTCGTGGTGCAAGAGCCATCAATTGAAGAAAAGTTCAGGTCTTTTTCATCTAAGGTTTCCATGCAGCCTTTTTAGCATTTCCAAATAGTAAATTTGGTTAACTCTTTGTCCAGTTGGTAAAAATTCATAATGAATAATCCCTCTGGTATGAAAAAGGGTTAGCAACATCGTTTTGACTCTTGATTTGGACTGACAGAACTTTTTTAGTCATGGAGAATTGGCTGGCTTCTATTGTGCACTTTGATGCCTTGTTTCAAGGTCATATTTGGTACACTCATGTTTCATCACCAGTGATAACATGACTCAAAACATCGTCTTGCCTCTCCAAAAGGTCTTGGCAAATTTCGACTCTCCTTTGCTTTTTGTTCATTGGTGAGCTCCTTTGGGACTATTTTGCACACACCTTTTTCATGGCAAGATTTTCAGTTAAGATTTTCCTAACTGTTTCTCTATCAATGCTTACTTGGTCTGCTATGCTTCTCATAGTCTGCCTATGATTTGACACACAATTCAATGAATTTTTGCAATGTTTACATCAGTTTTGCTCATTACTGGCCACCTTGACCTCTCTTCATCAGTGACACATTCTCTCCCCTCTGAAAAACATTTAATCCGTTTGTACAATGCCATTTTCTTCATGGCATTATCTCCATAAACTTGGACTAACATGTACCTGATTTCACTTTCACCCTTGCCAAGTTTAACAAAAAATTTAATGTTTCCTCGTTGCTCTAATTCAAGCTCAGACATTCTCGTGATAGCACACGACAATAATGAACCCCACTCAGCAAGACACCACCACATGTCCACATGAACACAGCTGTGAGACATTGATATACCAAGGTTATGAAAAAGACTGAGCTGTTTGTACAGTGCTGTCAATGTAAGCACACAATGGCAAGTTCACAAACACAATTGTCAGCCCTCATATTCAAATAGTGTAAAGCACTTCGAAGAAAAAAAAAAAGCTGCATTTTACTAAGACTGAAAGCTGTATCTAATACATAGAAACAAACACAGGAAGGCAGTCAAAATGGGGAGATAAAGAAACATGTTACAGTGCCCGCTGTGTGGCACGGTGGTTAAGCGCTGGCTTGGGAAGCCAGCGGCCCTGGTTCGGATCCCATATATGAGGGTCAGTGACATTGCCCTCAAAAAAAAAAGAAAAATGTTACAAATAAAAGAACAGAACAAAGCTCCAGAAAAAAAGCTAAGCAAAATGGAGATAAGCAATCTATCAGATGCAGAGTTCCAAAAATTGGTTTTAGAAAGCTCAGTGATCTCGGGGAGAACTTCATCAGAGAGAGGAAAACCATAAAAAAGAACCAGTCAGAAATAAAGGATACAATTATGAAGGATATATTACAGGGAATCAACAATAGATTAGAGGAAGCAAAGGATCTAACCAGTGATATAGAAGAAAACACCCAATCAGAACAGCAAAAAGGAAAAAGAATCCAAAAAATTGAGGAGAGTTTAAGAGGCTTCCGGGACAATATCAAGCATACCCACATTCACATCATGGGGGTACCAGAATGAGAAGAGAGAGAGCAAGGAACTGAAAACCTATTTGAAGAAATAATGACAGAAAACTTCCCTAACCTGGTGAAGGAAATAGACATGCAAGCCCAGGAAGTGCACAGAGTCCACAAGATAAACCCAAAGAGGCCAACACCAAGACACATCACAATTAAAATGCCAGCCAAAGGTTAAAGACAATGAGAGAATCTACAAAGCAGCAAGAGAAAAGCAGTTAGTTACCTGCAGAGGAACCTCCTTGTAAGGCTGTCAGCTGGTTTCTCAACAGAAACTTTGCAGGCAAGAAGGGAGTGGCAGGAAATATTCCAAATGATGAAAAGCAACGATATACAACCAAGATTGCTCTACTCAGCAAGGCTGTCATTTAGAATTGAAGGACAGGTAAGGAGCTTCCCAGACAAGAAAAAGCTGAAGGAGTTCATCACCACCAAAACAGTATTACACAGAATCTTAGAGGGACATCTTTAAGATGGGAAAGAGGTTAAGGATGGGCAAAAGGGAGAGGGATTAAGAAGTACAAATTGGTTGTTACACAGTAGTCATGGGGGTGTAGGGTACAGCATAAGGAATATAGCCAATAATATTGTAATAACTAGATATGGTGCCAGATAGGTACTAGGTCTATCAGGGTGATAGATGGGAATGGGGTTGGGGGCAGGGTGATAAAGGTAAAGGCATTAAGAAATACAAATTAGAGGCCGGCTGAGTGGCACGGTGATTAAGCGCTGGCTTGGGAAGCCAGCGGCCCGATTCGGGTCCCACATACAAGGGCCAGTGACACTGCCCTCAAAAAAAAAAAAAAAAAGAAATACAAATTGGTAGTAAATACAGTATGGGGAATATAATCAAGAATGTTGTAAGAATTATGTAAGGTGCCAGTTGGGCACTAGACTTATCAGGGGATCACGTCAGAGACTGTGTAGCTGCCTGACCAATGTGCTATGCACCTAAAGCTGAAGTAGAATAATACTGAATGTCAACTATAACTAAATATATAGGTATATACAGTCACAGGATGTGGAGAACAACATGGGGAAGATAGTCGATGGTATAGTAACAGCTATATAAGATGTCAGATGGGTAGTAGCTTGGGGGTGTGTTACCATTTTATGAGGGGCTTAAATGTCGAACTATTACGTTGTGTTGTACACCTGAAACTAATAAAAATAAATAAAATTTTAAAATAAAATAAAAGCTGCATGATGTAATTCAGAGTGATGGGTGGTCACCCTGGTTGTATTCTGTTTCAGACTGAGTAATCAGGGAAGATCTGCTAGAGAGGGTGATGTTTGAACTGAGAACTGATTATCAAGAAAAATTCTGGTGCAAAGTTCTCAAGGCAAAGCATTTCAGCCAAAGTGTAAGTGCAAAGTCCCTGAGACAAGTATAAATTAGTGTTTTCCTGTGATTAAAAGAAAGAAAAGAAGAAGCCAGTGTTTTAAGACAGTGAAGGGAAGGTGGTTAGGAAATGAATTTTGAAAGATAGGCAAGCATTGGATTATTTACATCCTTATAGGGTAGAGAAAATATCCCAAGGAGTGTTGAGCAGGCAATAAAAAGGTGGCAAATTGTCTGTAGAGAGTTAAAAAAATAATAAAATTTACAAAAATCCAGTCTGCTTTTTATTATCAAGTGCCAGCAATACTAAACAATGTCAATGATAAAATAGTCCTTAAAAATATCTTTCAGTGGCCAAAGTTTTAAACAATTATCGTGATTAATGTTACATTTTAAAACTATTTGTCTCCATAGTCAATTCATGTTATTCATGATAGTTATGTTCCATAAAGTCACAGAGAACACTGAATAAATATTGCTTCTGGGAAAACACAAGGCTAGTTTCCTGTGAGCACCTGGTCACACCA